>JAVHKY010000029.1:0-5370000 GCA_035079385.1 Aspidiotus rigidus | reverse complement strand
AGGCTAGATTTCTTTCAAGATGAAACGCACCTAAGAGAGAGAGAGAACACGGTAAGAAGGTGATACTCCCAATATTGGTCCATAACCTTGAGAAGAGAACCTCGGGGGAGGTCGATCTATCGGCCTCTTGTTCTCTATCTTTTTTGCCCCGATGATCTAACAAGAATGACAAGAGTTCTGCAAAAGCATTCTCTGATACAAAAACTAATAGGACACATGAAACATGACCTTTATTTTTTGCGTCATTTTTGTTTCCTTCCGTAAGCCTCGAAGAAAATCGTACGTAAACTTGCCTCTGCACTGTACAAAGTCTGTCGGAGGGTCTTTCTGTAATACGAGACTGCTGCTATTCAGAGAGACTCGAAGTTGAGAAATACTTCACCAACGACGTTTCATAAAAGACAGTAGTAACGTAATCATCGTTATAAGGGTAAGCTTTCATTTTCGTGTAAAGTTTATGAGTATCAAAAACAGATCGCAAACAAGCTCAAATAATACAATATTTCGTTATATACGGCCTCGCCTTTAATCAGACGAAGCAAAATGACCCACCCGTGGCCTAAAGAATTTTAATTGAATTTCGCCCGCACCAAAGTTACTTACAAAGTTGCGAACCCTCCTTCCGTACACACGTTTACTGAGGTAGAAATTCTACTTTCTGTAGGATCCTCCGTGAAAGACGTAAGTTTTAATCGAGTATAGCCGCGTGCTCGCTTCGCGGCAGAACCGATTATCATCGATGGAGGTAGATCTATTTTCTCGTTAATTGTTATTTTCATTCGTTCCGACGAAAGAGAGTGAAAAAGCGCGGCTGTATTATGTACCGCGATTTTATTTTCGCGACCGCGAATGAATAATAATTATAATCTCTGTCGTATACCGAACGAATGATGAAACGAAACACAACACTTACTCCCCTGCTGTTTTGACTGCCACCACCCTCTCGACGCTTTTTTGGCATTTTGCGCGGATTAAGATGCATCCTAACCTGATAATTTTGTTCCGGCCCGAAGTGTAACTTGGCACAAGAAGCGTTTTCATCGTTTTAGTTTTGCTTTTCGCGTTCTACCGCGAATAACACTCTCTCGCGATCTCATTTTAGTGTGCTCTGTTTTATTTTTCTTCTTCTTTTTTTTTGCTCGTATATAAGTTATTAATTTGCTCAAATCATTTGTTTGCTGTGTACACGCTCGCTTATGTGTTTTTAATTGCTGCGCCATTCGCGTAAAAATTATCCGTTAATATGTTTCAACATAATTTCTAATCCGTCGCCGCGTGATCTGGATCACGTCCGCGCTTCTTCCAGAAAATTATTGTCGAGTTCGATTAATCTAGCGTAACTGGGACAGAGGGATTAAAACCGCTACTATGTTATCGTCCACCTAAGAAACGCTCGTCAGTTTTACGCTAGAATAACAACAGTGCGGAAAGATTATTATTCATCGTGCATATAACGAGACATGCCAGTGTTTAGCGACTATGGCGCTCCATCTTCGCTATATTCGTCCTCTTTTTACTACTCCCCCTACAGCCATTCGTCCAGAATGTCGAATGCGCTGTACTCGAGTCCTTCCAGTACTGCCCTTTCGTTGAGCTCGTCCGCGCGTCCAACCAGTTTCTACTACCCCACTCGTCCCATCTACATCGATGCAGCCAGCATAGATGTCTCATCTCCCCACCTACCCGTTCGTAAGGCGAATTCCACCGCCAATTACGGTAAGATCTATCGTGGACGGACGGTAATCCGATTAAAAACTACTAAAAAGAAAGGAGGTCTTCCGGAATTACGACCGGTGCAGTCCCCCGGACGAAAACTCATCGAGAAGTTCACCATACCCGATAGACCGAGAACGAATGACGAAATCAGAACGGCGAATGGTGGGACGATTCGACGTCACCTATCTATAAATCGGCGTAAACAGAGTTTAATCAGCGACGATGGAGTACCGGTGGCCGGGAGCCGTAAGAGTTCCGTTTCGGAAGAAATGTTGAAAGAAGAGGAAGCGATATTCGATTCGCTCATTATGGAGGAAATCGCTCGTACCAACGGCATTCCGGATAGACGAAACAGCTTCGGTTGCGTCATGTCGGTGGATGCCAATAAAATTCCTATCCGAAAAACCAAACGACATTCGGTCGACTTTAATGCCGGCAAGGGGCTGAAAACATCGGAATCGTTGAGCGATTTCATAGAAAAATTCAACGCTACCATTGCGCGAACCTCGAGCAAAGCTACCGTAACTTCTCTTTCACCGACGGAATCGATCACGTGTAGTTCGATACCGGAGGTCACCGACGATTCGGTCGCCAAAAAGGAAGACTGTGTTACAGTTCTTCCGAAGAAAGCTGAAAAAGAGGTGAAAGAGAAGCCGAAGGAAAGTTTTAAGCCTGCAGTTGTACCCAAGAAATTAGAACAGAAGAAAGCTGTCGAACCACCTGTCACATCTAAGAAACCCGATGAAGTTAAATTAGATGGTAAACTAAAGTTGAAGACGAAAGCTTGTCAAATACTGAGTGAACAATTGGAAATAGATCGGAAACTGCTCGAGGAAAAGAAAACGGAAATTAAAAAATTAAATGTAGTGAGAAAAGCTAAGTTGGTTACACTTTCGCAAGCTGTGATTAGTAAAGATGTACTTCAAAATGTTCCAAAGAAAGCTGAAATCAGCTTCATAAAGACGGAGACAACTCCGAAGTCGCATGAAAAGCAAGTTGTAATGAATAAAGTGGAAAAAACCGCAGTAGCGAAGACGCAAGTTAAAGAGGGTAAAAAAGTGGTCCAGAAAAATGAAGTACACGAAGTCAATAATATTAAATTAAAAGTGAAAGAAAATGAAGTGAAAGAAACTGGCAAAGTACCTGCAAATAAGGTAGTGAAAGTCAAAAAAGTAGCGCCACAGCCTCCAGAAGTGAAAATCGATAAGCAAATAAAGAAAAGCGAACCAATCGAAAAGAAAGTGAAAGAATCTTCTCCACCAGAAGGAGTGCCGAACGCAAAGACGAAGCCTAAAAGCGTCAAAAAGGCTAAAGCGGTTGAAAAGAGATCAAGAAAGTCGACCATCAAGACGAAATCTAAACACGTTGTGGACGATAACAATAATAGAATAGGTGACGACCTAGAAACAGTTATGACCAATGGAACCGCCGAAGTGGACGAATCAAAATTACCCCGCAAACACAAGCCCATAGACTGGAAAATGGTGGATGTTGGATCGCCGTGTGATTTTGACGAAGAGATAATCGAGATGAATGGCTTGTCACCTGTTGAATCGGAGAGTGAAACCGACTCGTCTGAAAGTTCGAGCGATGAGAACTCCGAAGCAAGTGATAATGGTGAGTTTCCATTCTTTGTCCTACTCAAAAGCATGAGAATTAGGATAGAGTCGGATCTCGGGTGTCGTCAGGACAAACTCTGTGGCTTTTTATGAAATTTGTAAAATGTTATCTCGGTTGACAGGTTCTCGTTTTGAAAAACCTTTAAAAAAAAATAAAAACGTTGAGAAATTTTATTGGTCAGACAGATCCCGACCCTGAAAGATAGAGGGATGAAATCTTGCCCATTTTATCATCATCAAATCGGTTCCTCTCTTCCGATTTCCAGCCCCCATTCTCCTCGGTTGTTCCACAGATTGTGCGGTAGACTGGATCTTTCCATTTCCTTCTTTACTCCTTTTTCCAACTTTCCCGTGATCTTCCTTATTTTTGTCGTCCTGTAGAGATGACTTTATCAATGCTTATACGAATAGACTAGGAAAACTTTTTAGTAAAGAGTAGTGAGGGGTAGATGGTGGATGACTTCACCAGGCTGCGACATTGTGACTTTATCAGGAAGCTCGAAAAAATGTTGACTGAAGAGCCAGGGTGGTTTACCTGTTTGCGAGACTTGAAATCTCGACCAATTTGGAGAAAAAACTTCAGTCAGAGTTTTTTTCTTCAGGAAACGAGCCTTGGTATGCAATGCTGAGACCTTTGCTTCTATGGGCAGAAGAATCTACATGGAAATGAGAAGAGTGAATTGTCGACTCGGAATTATAAATGATGTCACAAGTCCCCCTCCTACAACCATTCTCCTTCCTCTGTTCCTAAATGATTATGATTGACTGACTGATTGACTGTTTGGATGTTCGTACGCTCCTACTCTTAGTTCAGTTTTAGTGGTGGAAATCGTACGTTTTTATCTTTTAAAAATTAACTTATTCTGATAATCCCGAATCCGACTCTGTAATTATACTTAGTTTGACTTATAAAAATACGTTGTCTTCCGTGACTGAGATGTTGTCAAGCTTTACTCGTAAGGATTCTAAAGAAGTACCGATTATATTATTCTACTGGTAATCTGTAATTTACTAAGCTGTGGATTACAGACAAAACATAACTTCAGAAAGACTACGCGAATACACTATAAAATAATATGAAGAGCCCTCATCAGTAGATTACTGTTAAAATATAATTCTTATGTTTGTTGACGGTTTTTAAACGGGTGTTATAGGAGAGTATTCAAGATTTATAAGGCACAATTTCGTGCCTCACTTGATAAAATCAAGTACTATTATTTCGAATTTGCCATCTCAAGCCATTCTCAGCGGTCCAGGTAGGGTGCAGAGAAAGGGATATATCTCCCTCACTATTCGTATTTCGTTTTACTGGAGTCGTTTGGCCTGGAAAAGGGCATCGAGTGAGATCCCGAAGCACATATCGAACATCGATTTGACTTTGACCTTCAGTCACCAACCAGCCTTGACCGAAAATCGATTCAAACTTTAATCCTTCAAAGTATCGACTGTGTGTCGACGTCAGTATTACTTCGAAATGGGCTTGACAAAAGTAGACTCCGTTCGAATTCATCATCTGCCAAATCGTCAATTTTGTGTTGAGTTCTTCTAATTTTTATCGATTAGAAATCGATTGCTGTGTTTCATTTATTAACAGTCCATTTGTTTTGCTCTGGAGTAATGTAGGCTGGTTGACTCTGAATCGACCACACATCGATCTGAAGTCAATGTACGAGTACAGCCACCCCTTTGTAGTGCATTCTGTCTGTTTGGTGACTTCGTTACTCACAGACAGAATGCGTTGTCAAAATTAATGAGAGCTATATTGAGAATCTTGATTATGTTTGACCAATGCACAAATTTCATTCTAAATCTAATGCCAGGAGACGATTTATTTCTGACCTCGATTCTGAAACTCTATCAGATCGTGCCCTTGGACTGTTTGAAATTTTGACCTTGATTGCGAGTCTTTGTATGATCAACATCCAAATGGATGTTACTTTTCAATCGATACCAATCTTTCGGGTTTCGACCGGCCCTTGGCGCACTACGCGCATCAACTCACTCAACTTATGCAATCAGGCGGGTGTTCCTCGTCTGTGTTACCGCACTCTCTCACTTTTCGATAACTTTCTGTCCTCGAAAGCCCAATACCCTAATCTTTCCATTTTTTTCAATGCTCTCAGCCCAAGTGATTTAACTCTTCTGTCACTCCAATCACAACTAGAACCTCATCTCAAACTTACTTCTCTGACATGCGTCTCGATCTTACTTAAATTTCCAAAACAGCTATTATCCATTAATTGAAAATAGTTTAATATAATATTTAATTTGAGGTAATCGATTTATCAATAATATTTTAATTAATCGATTTTATTTCAGCAATATTATAATTTTAATATTCTTTTATTCATTTAATTATTTTACTTATTAATTAATTAATTAATTAATTAATCAATCATCTAATCCTTTAAACTTGAATAATAATACTGACCAAATTATCCTTTATTTATTTTTAAAGATATTTTAATATTACTACATACTATTTTTATATATTTTCTTAATAATTAATATAATTATACCATTAAAAATAAATAATCCAGATAATTTTAATCAAATAATAATATTTAAAACTCCTAATCATATTGAACCAGAATGATATTTTTTATTTTTTTCTTCAATTTTACATTCAATTAATAATAAATTATTAGGATTATTTATAACACTAAAATCAATTATTACCTTATTTTTTTTGCCAAACTTAAATAGATCGAAAATTTTTAATAATAAATTTATTTTAATTAGGAAAGTTTTTATTTAATAATTTTAATTTCTTTTACTGGTTCAAAACCATCTAAAGAACCTTTATGATTGTAAATCAATTGATAATTATTTATTTTTTAATATTGATTTTAATTTATTTTCAAAAAATAATCATCAATAAAATTAAAAAATAAAAATAATTAAAATATAAATGATAATACAAAAAAAAATGTATTTGTTTTCATATAATTTTTATTATTAAATTATAAGTTATGATTCATAACTAAAATATTCGAATTCATGAAAATATTAATAAAACCATTGAATTAAAAATGTCTATAATAATTATTTAAAAAAAGTATTATAATCGTTGGATTAATGCAATAAATTATATCTAAATATTCTACTATAAATAAAATTATAAATTTAAATGAACCTAACTCTAAATCAAATCCAGAAATAAGCTCAGACTCTCTTTCATAGAAATCAAATGGAAGTCGTAGTAATTCATTTTTAATCATAATATGAATAAAAAAATAAAATTTATATACTGAAAACTTAGATATTTTTGATAAATAATAAACATATTAATATTAAATTTAATATAATTACAATAAAACTTAATGTACAAACATCACATTAACAAAATAATTTCTTCAGATCTCCCTCGCCTTCTATCTACTCTGCTACACGCACGAATCCGAATCGAGACCTAGAACCGGATATGTAGTCTTCATGTAGGGTAAGATCTCATCCTTCCGAATGAGGAACTCCTATCCTTACAATAGATTCGCCGCCGAACTCACCGCTATATTCACCTGCCTCTTCCTTCGCACCCGTCTCTTTCGTCCGTGATTTAGAAAATGATTTTGGAAAGGGAAAATGACGACTTCTTTGGTATTTGATAAACAAAAAGATAAAAGCTATTACGCTTTTCCCTGAATTTACTTTTTCCCCTTCCATTTTTTAGGTTGGGAAGGAATGTCCCTGATTTCCCTCTCCGACCCTGCGATGAACTATTTCGAATCCCTATTTTTTTATACTAAAATTCGTCCTGGCTGCTCCGAGCCCATTTTAGCCCAAGTGTACGAGTACTTTCTAGGCTTGTTAATTTAAAGGGAAATAAAAAACTAGATGCCATTACAGGAGTGCAATGGCAGGGGGATTTTTAATGATTTTTCAATACCGGCTAATCATTTCTGACCAACATTTGGTCTGCATATTTCTAAATTGTCATTCAGAGATTATCCAGAATATAAAGAATGCAATAGTTTTCAATGTTTTTTATTGTATATTGCCAGTTTTTTAAAACTCTGGTGCATGTGTTGACCCACATATTCCCAGAGGAAGATTGACTAATGAACTTTTTGAGTGGAGTCATAAATATTACCAAAGTATTTGTACTTACGACGTTCGGAAATTATTTGACCCGTGAGCTTGCCAGCAAATATGTTCAAACTTTTCGGGAAACATTCATTTCTGGAGATGGGTTCTCCCGGAAAAAATTTTCTATACCCAAAGAGGGTTTGGAAAAGTATTCCGAAATCGTCAAGACGTGGTTCCATATACATTGCAGTAAAACGTGTTCTGACTGTTCGTGGAAAAAAGTGGACCCAGAAATCACTTCTCTTGTCCCCGACTGTACTTGTACGAACGATGCTCGATTATAATCGTCTCAAAAATTTTCACCTTCGTAATGCTGTAGTTAGTCTGTCGATTAAAGAGCCGCAGTTTTGAAATTAATGAAAAAAAAATATTCATTCCCATAATTTCAGGGTAAAATTGATAGAAAAAAAAAAAGTCGTTTACGTATCCGCTTATTTACGTACGCTGAATGAACAAATTCGAAATATTAATTGAATGAGACCTATTCGACCGTAATTTGAGCTGGGATTTTATAATTGTCAGCTTTTCAACCTACTCTGCTTATCTAAAATTTAAATTGAAATCATGAACTCAAATAAATGAGCACGGGTTTCGAAAATCGTAGTAATTTTCTTGCATTATACCTACTGTAATTTTTTTAATAATCAATACGACCATGTAGGGATTTTACGCCCTCGTGATTAAATAGTCGCGAAATTTTTACGTATTTTCAAGCAATCCTCTATTTGGTACCGATTGATTCAGGCTAAGAAGACAAACGAGGGTTATATTCTACGATGGTGAATATACGAACTCTTCTACGAGGATCAAAAGAAATGTTTATAAATAAGTCTGGAAACGTAACTGAAATAAAACTAGAGGACTTGTGCTGCTCCGCAGTCTTGGTAGTTGATGGTATTTAAGGATGCCACCTCATAAGTGGAGTATATTTTCATAAGAAATATAATGAGGAAAGTTGGGTTTTTTTGTTCTGAAAATTTGTACGGGGGGGGGGGCGGAGTTAATCAATGAATGTTGGCAAATCTGTGAGTAAAAAGTTCCTTGCAAAGATAAGTTAGCCTGGTCTGTTCAGTAGAAAACTGAGAAAATGTGTTCCAATTACATCTCGAAAAATTTCCACAAAAAATGTACGGGGTGAAATCGGTTTCGATATGATGGCTTATCTGTGGGTAAGAAGCTTTTATTTTGAAAAAAAAAAAAAAACAAAATCAGCCTCGTCCGTTTAGTAGAAGTTGCTGGTGGCGAGTTTTATTTAGGTGTTCAATTTTATCTCAAAAAATCCCCATAAGAAATGTACAGAGGGTGAAATCGCGTTTTAATAGTGCTCAAAAATGAAGTATGGAATGCATTAGCCAATAGGTGATGGCTCATCTGTGGGTCTGAAGCTTTCATTTTGAAAAAGTTCAAGTAAATTTCTCCACTTCATAGAAAAACATCGAATCACATATTATGTCTTTGGGCGTTTGCAAAGAAATACAAAATAAGGTATATAAATCTCGATTGAAGCAATATGTCGATCTCGACTATATCGATATATTGATCTCGATTGTGTAGAAATATCGATTCCATCCTAGGCTGCTATAGTAATTTCAGCTTTCATTATAGTATACAAAAGAAAACGCAAGAATTTCGACTTCTTCTAAGCGATAAGACGACCCTTGGTGGCTTTACGGATCAATTCAAACTTAATGGAGTTGAAGTCGTGACTTTTTTCGATACAATGCTCAGGCTGTAGGGGACGGAAAGCATTACGATGGTCAGCAGAACGATTTTTGAGAGAGCGACCAGTCTACCCTAGGTACCCGTAGAAAGCGTCTCAACCAGGGGAAAGGTTCATCCTTAGAGGAAGATAGATGGCCTAGAGTGAGGATCTCAAGTACTTTGGTTATTTTATAATAATACTGACCTAAAGAAAGAAAGGAATCCAACGCTTAAGACGCGACGGGGAGGAGCAGCTCGTAAGGAAAAATGGTTAAAAGACATGGCTCGTTGAAGAGATTTACGAGAAATGATTGTGTCGATGTTGTGAGGAAGATTATGACGCCACGTTGATGCTTGAGGCTTATGGGAGGAAAGAAAAAGCAGTGGATAACCTGGTTCAGGAGAGTTCCAGGTTGGTTGAAATTAAAATGTTTCCAGTCTAGAGGGAAGGTGACGTGAATGTTTTTTAAGTTCATCAGATAAGCTAGTTACCTTCCCTTCAATCGAAAATTTCTACGTTCTATTTCAATCTTGTAGTTTCTTAAATTTCGCCAAGTCCCTAAAATGGGAAGAAACCGTTTGATATTAAGTTCTAATAGCATCACACCATCCGCAAGCGCTCTATAGAGATTTGATACAAAAATTTTGTCAAGTTCTATAAAATTGGGTCAAGGCTTTCCATACCAACGCAAACGTGGAATTTTTGAGGATGTACAAGCAAGAAGAATGATTGCGCAGGTTCCTAGCTCCGAATAAAAATAAGATTGAAGGGTACCTACTGTAAAATCCACCATATCTGCTTGTACTAGAATTAATCAGTCGACCTCCCATACTATTCTTCCACGTGCAGCTTCCGATTCAAAATTTTTCCAGATTTTTGAAATAATCAATTCCCATCTCTCCCTCCCTCGAGTAGAGCTAGGAACTGGAGATATTTCCGCGTTTCTTATTAGGTCAAGGTCATCCAGGCGCGAATGTTGAAAAAAAGATAGTTGCAAAAAAATAAAAAATAATATCTTGAGGCATATTCAATTACCCCTCTGGTTTGCTATCTCGTTCCATCTTGGTCCTAAGAAAGATTCACTTATTTCAGAAAGCAATGAAGCTTCTCAACTTTTTCCGTACTTTGAAAAACTGACCTAAAAGCATCTGATTGGAAATATTTTTTTTTTTTTCGTCCCATTTTTCAGTCTGACCAGAAAAAAATGTTGCTTACTTGTTTTTGAAAACTGTACATAATTATATTAACGGAGAAACCTATCGCTCGGTGTTCGAAGCACGTGTGTGGGAATTTAAGAACGTACATAATATTATACAAACAGACTAATACTAGTCTATTATTATCTTTCGCGGTTTCGAAATGTGCTATCACGTGTTATCCAAAGGAAGAGTTTCTGCTAATTCTTCATTATAAATTAGAGTAATAAGCTTGAGAAAGAGAAAAATGTGCAGTGCCGTTTAAAATTCATAGAATTGATATGTAGATACGAAAAAGTGAGCCGTGTGAATTAAAAATAAGGAACAAAAATAAATGACAGTTTTCTTATGAACGCGCTTCTCATGAACATTCAAAATTTCGAAAGAAGCTGATACAAAAACAGTTGCGTGAAGAAGTATCAAATTGATATGAGATAAATCTCCAAAATTATTGAACTACGTAGAATCTTTCTAATCTGAATTCAAATATTCTCGTTTAAAGAACGTTCTATAAAGGATGAATTTTGAGTTTGCAGATAATGTAAAAAAATAGATTTATGCATCAATAAAGTTCAAAATTCTTCCTAGTTCTCTTTCCTCCGTGGACTCAGAGTCGTTTGGAGATATTGAAAAAGGGATACTTGCGCATTCAATTTAAGACTATAATACGATAATTGCGATATTCTTCCTTAAAAATTTTTTCTGAAGACTGATTGTACGTTAGAATTAGAGTTAGGTTTCAGAATTTCTTCCAGCATTGTTGGTTTCCATTGAATCGAGGTTACAGTCATACATCTAGTACGGTTTCTGTAGATCTGAATATATGAAGAAACGGAAAGTTCACTATAAGCATGTAACAAATTTTTTCGAATATATGGCACAAAACCCCGAGACAGTCCAGTCAATAAAGAATTTTTATGGGCCATAAATGTGACGGAAGGTTTTTCTTTTGTAATGTGCTCAGGATAACGCCCTGATTGGAATACCGATGAATCCTACGCACTCTACCTCCCGCAAAATCTCTCCATGGCCCCCTTCACAACAAAAATTCAGTTTTTCGCAATTTTCTCGAAAACTAAGCCTTTTAGAGAAAAAAATTTCAAACAAAAGGTGCTCCTCGTAAAATTTCCTATAAGATTCACTATTTACTTGTTACCCTACGTTCATTGGTTGGTCTAAAAATTGCCATTCAAATACCTCATTTTGTTCTTACAAGCCATTTTTAGCGTTATATCGGATTAAATCGATAATTTAGAAAGAAATCTTTTAGGTAAAAGTTGTTCATCGTAATTTTTCTTACAATGATCAATCCAAATAATCATTTTAAAAAATTCGAAATACTTAATCATTCTAGAGCTCTCATTATTCCGCCTTGAGACAGTAATAAGCGTGAATGTACTGAACAAGGATTCCGAAAAGTGAACTGAAATGTGGGTGAGAATTCGCTGCGAGTCAGTGCCTATAAGTTCTACACTGTACGCTCGGTTCACTTGTTGGTTCCGCGATCATACGATATCTAGTATTGGGATATTTGTAGATTTAGTGTCACTGATTCCTGATTTGAGGTTACAATTTGGGTAATGAAACTGTCTTTGACTTACTCGACAACAGCCAAACGTCCTCTCTCAGGCTTACCCTGGGAGCTTATCGTGCTAACTCCAAACTTAGCCTATGCGCAGAGGCTTTAGAACCTCCCCGCCACTTTCAAAGACTCCTCCAACTTTTTATCCTCTGTCTTCCGATTTCCACAACTTCCAGCTAACAAACGAATCTTTCTCCTTCACAACAACCAACCTCCCACCCATCAAACATATTTATCTCCGATTTAATCCACTACAATCTTTACATTCAACTTTCCCTCCTTAGACTCCCCCTTAACCTAAAATATGTTTCGACCTCACAGAAAGCCTCAAATCCGACAAAATTGTTTATACTTTACACATCACGAAACTATTTCAAGAATATCCTCACTACACACTTCGCCTCTCCAGTGGGTGTAAAACATACAATAAAGCAGCTTATCCGCAACATAGGTTCCATATTTACAGCCGAACTTATGAGCCTATTCCCCTGCCTCACCCATCTTCTTCAAGTACCCCCAAACGGCAAATTCCTTCTTCTTACCGACTCTTTTTCTCTCTTCACTATACTCCCTTACAGACTTATACAACTCTAACCCAATCATGCAACGCATCCCTCTCACGCTGTTGATCAAGCCGTCAAACAAGCTACCTCCTTCCCCGAATATCTGATGATTCCACTGTCCTATCTCTAGACTATAAAAATATTTTTATGGGGGAAATGTTTTGTATATATAATGATATTTTGTATAACTATTTTTGATTACATAGGAAATTCTTGAACCAAGAATATGATTTTCTGAAGTACTACAAAAAACGACGGCTTCCTTAACGAAGTTAAACGAGGAACGCAGGGAACCTGTTTTATGAGTCAAATAGGATTTGGTATTGAAAATTCAAGGAAGCCTAGACCTAGATAAAGCTAGTATAAAGAAGGCCTAGACGTAAAATGAGCCTAGTATAATGTAGTTTGAAAGTCCAAGTTTTTCTCAAATCTCGAGCTATTTATGATAGGAGGGAGACTTGGGAAAATTTGTCCCCTATCATATATAGCTCGAGAGACAAAAGTTTTCCAAGTCCCTCTCCTATCATATATGGCTCGAGAGTCAAAATTTTTCTAAGTCCCCCTCCTATCATATATAGCTCGAGAGTCGAAATTTTTCTAAGTCCCCCTCCTATCATATATAGCTCGAGAGTCGAAATTTTTTCTAAGTCCCTCTCCTATCGTATATGGCTCGAGAGTCGAAATTTTTCTAAGTCCCCCTCCTATCATATATAGCTCGAGAGTCGAAATTTTTTCTAAGTCCCTCTCCTATCATATATGGCGCGAGAGTCGAATTTTTTCCAAGTCCCCCCTCCTATCATCTATAGCTCGAGAATCAAAATTTTTTCTAAGTCCCTCTCCTATCGTATATGGTGCGAGAGTCGAATTTTTTCCAAGTCCCTCCTCCTATCATATATGGCTCGAGGGTCGAAATTTTTTCTAAGTCCCCCTCCTATCATATATTCTCGAGACTCGAAATTTTTCGAAGTTTTTCGCTGGACGGCGCACGGCGCACGGCGCACGGCTCACGGCGCACGCCAGATTTCTCAAATAGCCCCCTATAAAACAGGTTCCCTGTTAATAGCCTACAAATAGCTTACGTGTACAAAAAATTCGCCATTTTTTAACCAACTAATAGATGTACAAAATTACCTCAAGTTAGTACTGAGAATGTTTTCTTCAGTGAAATTATTTTCTTAATTCTTGGAAAAATTACAAAAAATGCAAAAATTGAACCAAAACTGTCACTATAATCCGGTATAACGCCAAAAATAGCTCGTAAGAACAAAATGAGGTACTTGAATGGCAATTTTCAGATCAACCAATGAACGTAAGACAACAAACGAATAGTGAATCTTATAGGACATTGTACGAGGTTGTTCGAAACTTTTTTCTCTAAAATGCTTAGTTTTCGAGAAAATTGCGAAAAACTTACTTTTGGGAATGAAGGGGGCCGCGGGAGGACTTTGCGGGAGGCAGAGCGCGTAGGACTCATCGGTATTTTAATTAGGGGGGTTATCCTGAGCACATTATAAAAGAGAAACCTTCCGTCCCAGCCCATAATTGTCATTTTTTCAAGTTTATTGACTGGACTAGAGAGTCGAAAGTCTAAAATTTATGAACATAAAATGAATAAAAAATAAAAAAATTAATGAATTAGAAATAAAAGAGTCAAAAATAGATGAAATCACAATTTAAAAATACGAAAAAAGTGCAAAAATATAGGAAATGACACAATTTTGAAAGTTTTGAGCGTTATTGACAGGATATTCAGTTAGAGGACTGTTGATACGAGTGGTATTGGCTGAAAGCAAACATTCCTTCATTTTATGATCGTAATGCGATCTGTTCATAATTACAAAGGAGATCGACGGATTTTATACCTACAGCGAAATGAGCAACCATCGTGGATTTGCGACTGGAAGAACAGAAAATTTCTTACCTTTCTCAAGAGGACTTAGTTCAGATGCGGAAAATTCGATGTCCATAAGATTCACGAATGAAGGGGCAATTACGAAAAAGATCGATCGTTGGAGATCGCTTGTGTACGAACTGCGTGAAAGTTTGTCTAGTTTTTGCAACTTTGTTTTCGGAGGTCTGCGTGATTTCTTTGGGGTGGTAAGCAGTACGTTAAAGAGTTGAAAATACCGTTCTAGAAAATGATTGAAAGAGTCATGAATGGTAGGTTTTAACTTCGTGTACCTACTGCAGTTTACTCGAAAGAAAGATAGGACCCACTTTTTGCTGTATTGCTTTGTAACTTCCATATCCAGTTAGCTACGAGTACAATAGAACTTATCTGTGATTTTTATCCTAAACGTATGACATGTATAGATAATCGGCCAAAATCGAATGCGACCGACGCGACGGTATAACGTCAAGTTCTCTCAAGCTGAAACTCAAAATTCTTTGGTGTAATATGAATTGGCGTGACCAACGTTTTCACGTCTATATTTTTTTGAAAAAAAAATCATTTTTCACTGAATTTTTAATGATAGATAGCCTGCTGGGCAAATCAAACAAAACCGTAAGTGCGAGTATACTTCTTCGATCATATAGATCACAGCGAAATAAACTGTTAGTATTTACCGTAAGCAAACTATTTAAAATGATAAACCATCACGGTGTTATTGTAGACAATCATAACAAAATTAAGATCACAATTCTGTAGTAAAGTACATTACATAAAAATAATCTCACACGGATGCCTGGGTACGTATTAGGTACATATAACTACCTACTTATAAATACAGAATGAAGTTCAGCTCTCTTGATCGTCGTAATATCTGCTCGCATCTTGCTTCCACACTTTTCCTTTATGATCAGCAGTATTCAAATGATTATAAACACGATAGATGTTATCCAAGTTCACCTCTCCTAGCAGAGCGTTACATAGCTCACACACAAACGATCCATCTTGAACAACAATACCAACGGATAATCCGGCTTTATCAACGAGTCTCGTCAATTGTTGAACCACCTCAGTCAAGTGCGAAGATCCGCTCGTGTGAGAACGGAATTGTGATTCTCCCGGAAGCCGGCATTTGCAAAGCCAGCAATACAGCTCGCCATATTTAGTAACATAGCTCCCGGCACGAGTAATTTTTTCAATGAATTCATCATGGTACGAATATCCAGAGAAACATTCATCGTAATACGTTTCAAAATCATTTTTTTTCAGTTCTACTTCCATTATATCGACCCAACGTTCATGATTATATTGGCGAAGGTGGCCACGGAACTCCTTATTGAATCTAGAACCTACGTCTTCCTCGCACAGAATACAATAAATTTTATCTTCCAACAGAACAATACCTGATGATGAAAATTCTTGTACCAATTGCGAGTAAACCACGTTTGAATTTTTTGCATGAGTTGCTCCATTTGTATGAGAATTGTATTGTGATCGAAAAGGCAGCTGGGCAAAACAGAGCCTACACCAAGGCGTACCATCGAACAACTGGATGCAAGAATTATTAATTTTCTTACGCAATGTCTCGTAATCAAATTCAGCCATTTCACTAGCAAGAATGAGGATGAATTACCTGAAAAGAATAATTCGTATTGTCTGTATCCGACCACCAATAAAGATGAAACAAATTAATATTCTTACCTTGTAGGTACCTTTTTTACGAGTTAACGACGATAAATAAAACGAGTATTATACCGTATCATAGACGACTACCAATACTAAGATGATCGAGAGACAAACCTGGAAATGTGAAACGTCAATATTCAAATTCGATCCGAGTCGCAAACTTCGTAGGAAGCTGATAATTTCTGACATTCTGTAAACACAATCTATGAATCATTCAGTTCCCAGCTTGTGTGTCGTGAAACTCCGTACAGTCTAGGAAATGTGCGTGTAGGCCTTGATGTTAATGTTGCGCGAGACTCGTGGAATTGCTGACTTTGTGATATCTGCAGAAAAATTGCCAACTTCGTGAAACACTGATTTATACTATTGTAGTCGTCATGAGAAATGCAGAGCCTTACGCAAATGATAAATCCGATAATCGAATGCCTGAAAGCAGTAAAATTGCTGTACGTGCTTAAGCACAGAATTGATAGGTAGAAACTGCAAAACAGCAACCATCGCTAGGTATAATATTTCGATTTTTCTTAAAAATATGAATCTTTCATAAGTAGAGGTAGGTACTTACAAAAATTTTATTGTGAGTCCACTTAGAATGATATTAAGTGATGTCCTAAATTAAAAAATTAGTAAATTAATTATACGTCTAATAAAAAAGGGATGCGAATTGTGGGAAAGTAGATACCGGTACACAAAATTCTCTCTCTCTCTCTCTCTCTCTCTCTCTCTCTCTCTCTCTCTCTCTCTCTCTCTCTCTCTCTCTCTCTCTCTCTCTCTCTCTCTCTCTCTCTCTCTCTCTCTCTCTCTCTTCTATTCTTGGGATCACTCAATTTGTTCATAAGCCTCTCAACAGTCTGTATTATACTAGGCCTAATAGTAATACTACTTGAGTCTCTCTTATATTGAGCCTCCGGGTCACTGCTGATGACGTTATACTTGTAGATTTCAGAAATCGGGGTATTATTTCTTAGACTCTATTATGCTGGGCTATACTAAACAAGCCCCACTATTAGTCTTCGTGAAACCAGGTCTAACATAAGTCGAACACGTAGCAGTCCTATATTAAACAACTTTTGAAATACAAGGATGAGGGGAGGTGGATCAAACTCGCAAATTTCAAAATCAGGCTCGGGGTGACGGTTGATGACGTTACCAACTGATAAAGTCATAGTTGGAGAGGGCCCCGGGGTCATGACTGATGACGTCAGCATAGCTTATTATACGGGATTATCAATGGTGGGGAAACTCGCGAAGGGTGGTGTGAACTTGCAAATTTTGGGTTTAGAGGCTAGGATTCAGGAAACTTCAGGAAAGACATAACATATAATTAAAAAATGACGGCTTCTTTCGTAACCGGTTGTTTGGGTAAATTTGGTTTTGGTATTATAGAGATTGGATTCGGAATTGAAGTCTCAAAGAGTCTAAATTTTGTCGAGTCCCCTCCATTAAAATTTTTCAAATCCTCCTCCTATTTTATGGTTTTAAATTGAAACCTCTCCGCTGTACCTCCTATCATATATTATGGCTCAATAGTCAACATTTTTCGAAGTCCAACTCCTTTATTAAGGTAGGTCAACGGTACACAGCGCACTGCCTACCACAAATTTTCCAAAATATCTCCCCATAAAACAGATTTCCTGTAAAAAGAGTGGGTGAGACGGGTATGAACTACTCTGAGACGGGTTAAAATAACTTTTTTGTGGGGAAGTAGACCAAGAAATTTTGGCATTTCATGTGCTTTCAAGATTGGGATTACTCTTAACTGTCACAAAATTGCTAACGATAGCGAACATGCAGTATACTATTCGCTTTTGTCATATGTGCAGCGCCGCCCGTCCTTCATGGTAGAGGGGGTGCAGTTTGCGTATGCATTGATTTTGTTTCCTCCAATACCGGAATCGAACCTTTTGGGTCTAACTTCAGTGTTGAAGAATCTCTTCGGTAAACCTCCTCTTCTTCTTGGCGGTTGCCAGCAGTGCCTCAGACACGCAAAACCTTAGAACACATAACAACAACACCACCTGAGATAATATAGTGGTTCGCTGATGTTGAAGTCTTTTATTCCTTTTCATTCTTTAGGCTCAACTAATCTTCTTCTTCTTCTTCCTGCACATGTATATGTGGATGGTACACAGATAACGATCAGGCCACAGTGTGGTTTTGCATTTGACTATTCCATTTCATATCCATCTTCTTCTTCACGAATGTGGCTGCAAATGCAGACACCTGATTCCATGCTTCTTCAGAACCTACCATGGTGGCACCAGACTACTCGGAGCAAGCGCTTCGTCCTACCCAATCTCTCGAAGAGACTGACTAAGCTTGCCCTGCTCACGCCTCCAAGCCTGAGGTCCATCATCGCGCGCTTGATTGTAGTACTTACATATCGCCTTATACTAGGCTTTCATAGGCGCTCTGCTCATTTGGAGCATTCTTTAGCTTATAGTGTAAGCTTGATGCTCTATAATATGTTGGACAGGTTTTTAGCCTAGTTTAGCCTATTATACAGTATGCATGGGTTCGACTCAGCTACTCCTGGAAAAACCGTCACGAGTTTTGTCACGCCTAATGACGTCATCAGTGACCTTTACCTAACTTAAAAACTTGGAAAAAATTTCGACCACTACTACTTTATAACATCGATTATAATACACTAGGTTGAACAGCATAATATATTGTATATTATAGACGGAGGAGCGAACGAACGAGTCGAGTGGCCCCATGATCCACTCAGCCCAACTAGAGCACTAAATAGGGAGTGAAGACGTACGCCATTTTGGATCATAGAAAAACCCTCCAAGGTACAACGCGTCTCGCGTAATCGCGCTGTTACGCGAGACGTGTTGTACCTTGGAGGGTTTTTCTATGATCCAAAATGGCGTATGTCTTCACTCCCTATTTAGTGCTCTAGCCCAACCTGTAAAAGTTGAAGAATGAGGGCGAACGAGTGGAATTAGGGAGCTCGTTACCTAGTTAGCCGTTCCTATATGACGTTATCAGAATCGAAATTATAATGAGTAGTGCTATTTCACGATTTTTCAATGGATCATCGGAACTTATGGGAGGATAAAGGGGAACTAGAAATCATGCCAGGAGGAGAGGATGAGGGTGCTGAGGGGGAGAGATCAATTATGGAAGGTGAACGCAGTGCAGTGAGGTCCACTGTGTTACGTTTCTTAATTAAGAACGAATTTCAAGCCCAGTCGAAGCCTGAGGATAGAATGGAGTCCAACAAATTAAAACTCATTTTGTTGGAATGGGTGTAAAGATCGCATTCAAGTTGGGATCGCCGTCTACTGTCCATGACGTCATCAGATTGTATTATTGTAACGGCACATGGTCGAGAGTCGAAATTTTTCCAAGATTCTAAATCCCTCTCCTATCGTATATTATGGTAAGGGACTTCGAAAAATTTTGAGTTTCAAATCAAATCAGATTAGTCTTCTGTTTAGTATCCCTTTTGGAACAGTTTGCTATAGAAAGAAGTCAGAGGGAGAGATATATGGATGAGGGAGGGATCTTTAGTAGGTTCTAAAATATTGGAAAGATGATGGCTAATTTCCAGATGGAAGTGTATCGTACATCTTGGAAGAAAATTATTAAGAAATTCTCGTATGATAAACTTCATCTACGAAATAATTCTTGATGTGTTCTTCCGGCATTCACAATCTAAATATGAAAGACAAAATTTTCTTCCTTCATGATATTTCTTAAGTACCATCAAAAATCTCCTATGACATGTGCACAAATGAAAGTAACTAGTCTTCCTTATCTAGTACCATGTATAGAAGCTGAGGAATTTGCATATTGTTCTTATACTGGTGAAAAAGATAAGGGCTCCGAAGAGAAAAGACATCTCATTTTAATTCTCGAATTATACTCGGAGTAGTAACTTTTTAGCAACACTATATTTTCGCTGTTCGAGTGTGTGTACACGAGTATACTATAGAAAGCAAACGTATGAGCAAAAGAAATATGGTTCTTCCCTAAAGGCCAAGGGTAGTATAGCGTATTTGTTCTTTGAGGAAGTGAAACTAAACTCTTCTTCAAACGCGGTTACTGGTTTAATCTGCCAGAGATGAAAAAGAAATATTGTTTTTACCTTCTCGTAGTAGGAAAGGGATAAATGAGAAAACTGAAGACTTTCGTCGAGCGTGGCTGAATATTATTTCTTCCTCGAACTTTCAAATGTCGTTAAACCATAGTTGAGACCCTCGTACGTAATGAAATTAAATATTCTGCGTACGTGTCCATTCATTAACATTCGTACATTAACGTGGACAAAAACGCAAAAATTGTTAATATCTCTCGACTTAAAATTTTTCTTGGTAAAAATATTCACGAAATGAATCGACTCCTAGAGGGATATTTGCCAGCGAAGTGTGTTCGTACATGTAATAGATTACCCGATACTAATACTCTAATTGATTAACTTTCTAGTTTTACGGTGCGCTCTTCTAGTCGTAGCGAGCATCAAGTAAATATTATTTTATTTGCCTTTACAAGTAGTAGAACGATAAAATTCGATTACTTTGTAAACGTAGAAGTTTTTTTCTCTTCCATTACCCGCAATCCTCTCTGAAAATTCTATTTTGTTGTTGTATACGCGCTAAAGAGCCATTTTCGCTGTACTTCTCTTTGTTTTGAAGATGAACTTTGATATGTACTTTCAAAAAGCATTCAATTTCTGAGGAAACTTGACGACATAAAATGATCTCTTGTAGTCAACATTCAATCAGTGTCAACAGACCCACCACAAATGAACCATTTTGGACGAACAAAGATGAGTCAGTTTCTGGGCAATAAAGTTGGATAATATTAACAGTCCACTATATTTAAACCAGTTTCGACAGGAAAAACCAGTCTATATCTAAGCCTTTCTGATGTGAGAGAAGAGAAGGATGAAGATAGCAATCTTGTTAGCAGGATTATATATTGAGACGAGTGCAATTTTGGTGTGCGAGTTTGCTAGCAACACAAGCAGTTGATTCATTCCAAATAGCTGCTTTGAAATCGAACTGGAAATACTGGTCAAAATTGAGTGACTGGGTGGCTCACCTAATAGTGCAAAAGAAAGTAAAAACGACGGCTTCCTTAACAAAGTTAGACGAGGAACACAGAGAACCTGTTTTATGAGTCATAGGGGATTTGGTGTTGAGCATTCAAGGAAGCCTAAAGCCAGTATAAAGAAGGTTTAGACCTACTATAAGCCTAGTACAATATAGTTCAAGAGTCTAAATTTTTCTCGTATCTCCAGCTATATATGATAGCGGGGAGGACCCAGAAATACATGCTAGGAGGGGGACTTGGAAAAATTCCTATCATATATGGTTCGAGAGTCGAAAGTTTTCCAAGTCTTTCTCCTATCATATATAGCTCGAGAATTGAAATTTTTTCCAAGTCCCCCTCCTATCATATATAGCTCGAGAGTCGAAATTTTTCCAAGTTTTTTGCTGGACGGCGCACGGCAAATTTCTTAAAAAGCCCCCCCATAAAATAGGTTCCCTGTTAAAATCATCGATAGATGTTTAGTACAAATCGACTGAAAATAGACCAAGAAATGTCCTAAGGATATCTGCCCAGAAATTGACTGGAAGTTTTGCTCAAAATTGGATGACTAGGCGGCTCGCTCGTTAATACTCCTTTTATCCAAAAAAGAGAGTAAAAAGATATTGATAGACGTTGAGAAAATCGCTGAAAATGGACCTCGGTATACCCCAGAATATTTTTTCAGAAATCAACCAGAAATCTTAGTCAAAATTCAGTAATAAATTCATATCAATTGAGGACCTATCTGTAAAAAGGGCGCATGTCTGTTGGACTCCCTTTTTGCGGAGACCTCAATTTTTGTGCGTTTCAGTATGGAATTTTTTTTTTATATATCCTGATTTTTTGCCGCACGGCATTGCTCTATCATGTCATAGGTCAGTGGAATTTTTCCAAGTTCCCCACCTATCATTTATTATAACAAGAGACATGGACAAATTTCAACTGTCAAGCCATAATACATATAATATGATTGGGAGATGCACTTCGAAAAATTTTGAATTTCCAGCTATATACACCATGACGCTAGGGTGGTGACATGCTTATCCCATCTAATGTCGAACCAATTAGGACCTGGAGATGCCTCAAGAAGACTGCTCATGAGCGTAGCAATGTCAGTCCTCCTGTATGGAGCTTCAGTTTGGGCCGGCTCTATGAAGATTGCATATGGAAGAAGAGAGATAGAACGAAGAGCTGCGCTTTTAGGTGTGTTAGTGCCTACCGCACTGTATCGATGGATGCTCTTCGTGTATTAGCACGAACACCACCAATTGATCTGCTTGCAGAAGAGCGAGCAGCGGTGTTCGAGGTAAAGAAGAAGACGAGGACCACCAATCAAGCCTTGAGGGTCAAGCAGAAGGCCAGGCGCTCTTTGCTCGCCAAATGGAAAGAGTAACTCACCCAAACAGCGAAGGGTGAGTGGACCCACGTGCTAACACGTGATGTTGACCAGTGGATGGACCGAGGCCAATTTCAAGTACCTACATAAAATGGAGAAAATTGAGCAACCGATGTGTTCACACTGTCAGGAGCGGAATGATGGACCACAACACACCATCTTCAAGTGTGAGGCGTGGAGACGTGAGCGGGGTGTGCTAAAACGGTCTCTCTCTGAGATTGAGGAAGATGAAAAACTCACCCCAAGTAATCTGGCTCCATCCATGGTGAAAACAACAGAGGCATGGAACCTTGTATCTACAGTTGCCGCTAAGGTAGTGAAAAAGAAAATGAACGCGGAATGGGAGCGGCAAATGTAGAGTCACGTTATGGCCTCTCACACCTACGTGTACCATCCCCAGGCTGCTGCTGCTGCTGTCACATCACTTCTCGTCAGCACCAGCACCACCATATACAGGGAGCGCCAACAGAAGAAAAAGAGGGCAAGCACAAGACAAAAATTAATAATGGAAGAAGAAGAGGAGGAGGAGGAGGAGGAAGAACCCCAGCCTGAGAAGCCAGAGTCGTGAAGTATTGCTGGTGAGCTCCTAGTGGGTTCCCAGTGGTGACTGAAAGCTCTGGTGGAGGAGTTGATAAGCGTGTGTCCATGGTACAGGACTATCTGAATTCCAGGTTGAGTGCTGAGCGCTCCCATTGGACAGCGCGCGGAACCCAAGGAGAAATGGAACCAGGCCACTCTCAATTCGAGCCCTCTGGACTAGTGACGCAATGCCTTAAGGGGTGGATATCGGTGCCGGAGGTGCGGTTTTTCGGGGACCACTTCGGGTGTGTGTGCACGCTCATACGCCCCCGTTTTCAAAGGCGATTATGTTATACACTATGACAGAAGAAACTTGAAAAAATTTGTACTTTCCAAAATTCCTCATTGCCAAAACCAATTCTACCCATAAGTAGAATAGGTTCCCTGTTTCCAAATCCCTTTCCTATCATGGGTCGAAAGTTTTAATTTTCAAGTCCCTCTGCTGTCATATACTATGGTTGGAAGGTCGAAATTTTTCAACTTACCCTCCTATACTATATTGTGCCCTCTTAGCATACACTTTAGCTTGAAAGTCGAAATTTTTCCTTTCCTATCATATGTGATATGGCTTGACAATTGAAATTTTCCAATAAACCCCTCTGCTGTCATATATTATGGCTCGAAGGTTGAAATTCTTCCAAGTCCCCGGCAAAATATATGATTGGAGAGGGACTTGAGAAAAAGTTGAAATTCTTCAAAGTCCTCTTATTTTTCTATGTTAAGGCTCAAGAGTCGAAATTTTTCAAGTCTCCTTCTATCATATATTATGGTTCGAACGTCGACATTTTTCCAAGTCCCATGGTGACTTGAAAGTCGAAATATTTTTCAAGTCCCTCTGCTGTCATATGTTATGGCTCGAAGGTCGAATTTTTTCTGAATCAAATCCTTTTTTAGGATAGATCAGTTTTCACCGGACGGCGAAAGGCGTACAACAATTTTTTCGAATTAATCGCCCATAGAACAGGTTTCCTGTTAATTGTTTCACAAGTCATCCCCCTCCTTCCACAGTAAGTATCGGAGTGATGCCGTTACTCTTGCGCATAGCTCGTATCAACATTTTCTTACAAGTCTACACGCTGAAATTCGTCCGAATCCCTCCTTATATTTCTACATATACCCCCTTCCTCTTAAACCCCAGGTCACAATTCGAAAGTCGAAGTTCTCTTCGGTCAGCACCACGGTCGGAGTCCTCCCAAATCAGTAAAAAACGTCGGACGGAAGACATTCTTTAAAAAGGTTGGAAATTAGAGATCAGTCTTCGAAGAGGACCTAAAGAACTTCAAATAGACGAATTTTCTAAAATTCCATTAGCTCGTGACCTCAAAATTTACCGTAATTGTTCTATCCAATACAAGTAGGCCCAGCCGACCTTCATTATTACGCCTTAAAGACTTTGAACCGTTAAGAAAATCAAGAGACCATAAATTACGTTCCACGCGTTTCTTATGAACTGCTAAAGAAGTGAATTCCAAGTTTTTGGGTCGAGTCGATGGTCCATCGATATTGAAATATATTCAAGATATATTTTCACGTAACGCTAGAGTATAATTTTCAGCCCAATTCCCTTTCACGTTTGTCTTCTGTACAAAACTTTGATCACAGGTCCAGCTTTGTTCTCACGCTCTTCATAATATCAATACCTACCTTACGAAAATGGAGTATTCAGTCATTTTATTCATCTCGAGAATAAGTAAGTCAAGCATTCGTATACCTCCCAGTATGAGTAAGTGGGCGTAATGAGAAATATTCGTCTATCGCGTACAGCCAGGACCGTAAAATTATTGAAAATAACTCCACCGTTCTCGCATTAAAAACAGTAGAAAAAAAACACACATTCGGTAAGCCAGCCAATTTTCAGTTTAAAAGCGCGCAGTCCTTCGCCATCAAAAAATGTCAATAATATGATAATTATAATTCAACGTCGGTAAGCTCGTTCCAAATCAATGTGTGGTCCCTACAAAGGAGCGTTTCAAACGTTTCTCACTGATGGCAGCTTTCTGCCCTCCTTTATTACTTTACAAATTCTCAGATGATTTTTCTCCACTTTGAAGATGTGGTTAACAATGCGCGCCGTCGTGAATATAAATTCGCTCCATACACGAGCCTAATTTTCGTCTTCATCTTGCGTGGTAGCAATTTTATTGCTGCAATAATTAACGTCCTCGTAAATTTCTCAGTCTGGAAAATATACCTTCGAAATTAGGCTTCATTGTTCGTATAATTGTGTAGAACGAAGCGTACGTGCCAATAAAAATGTTTGAATACATATAATTTTTTTTAATACAATTTTTCTCCTTCGTAATTCTGAAAAAATTGACGAGAGCTCCGCCACACTCCGCCGTAGGCCATTGCACTCCGCTCGCGAATCTAATGTATACTTTCTCTGGTGCGTTGCTTTTTTCTAATGCGGAATTTGTTCGAGCATAATTCGACAGGCTGCGAAAGATGTTTTTTCTCCTTCCGCATTTTTCAGTTACACGTTCTCGCAATATACAGCCTGTAAATGTAATCTTCACGCGTTATTTAATTTGAGTTATGCGCCATTCGTATGTGCGATACATCAGTCGCTACAGCCAAAATGACCCAAGTAAAACAATATTTTTACGTAAGAAAGTATATTTCGCAGTCAAATAACGTACCGAAAGATGAAAATTACCTAGAAAAGATCGAATTGAACAGCTGCTAAAAACAGAAAATTTCTCCGACGCTTATTCCTTTTTTCAGACAATGGTTGAATAGAAATTTTTTCGGGAGGTCATCATTCTTTGAATCAAAAATGCGGAGAAATAGTTGTAAATATCCCCGTCAAAGAAGGAGGAGTTCATTGATGTGCCTCAATCGTAAATGTATCATTACGGAGTACATTCTTACTCGTATTATTACGCGATCGTTAACGTCATTATACTTCGCGATATTGTGGGCGATTCTGCCCGAACACCCGTCCAAAAATTCTCTTCAATCTACTCATTAGAAACATTACAATTAATGAACATTACACGCGCATTGTTTCGCTGAAAAAATGTTAATTTTGTTTAACACACACCACGGACCTTTAGAAAAAATAAATTTGACGCGTTTAAATTTCTCGCGATATTTATCGCGCGTGTTGAATTTTTTATTTCCTGTGAAACTTACAATGTATGTGTATCCTTTTACACGCTTCGACCCCGGTACAAAAATGACGTCCAATTTGACGATGACCGAAAGAAAGAATTTTCACACTTTTGACTCTTCTTAAACGCGCGTCTCGTACTTAAGTCTTTCTTTGGTTCCGGTTTAAGTTTTTGAAACTCAAATCCTTTGATCGCCACCAGAATGATTCTTATTTGTACATGACCCTTATAAACTAATGAAGATGAACAACAGAAAAGCGGAATGTATTCTTTGGAAAATTGTTAGACATTGAAGACAAATCAGAATCAGTTCCATAAGGTACCACAAACACTGCAAAAGAGTGCAATTCCGTGGAACAAGTTCTCCCTCGCCCTTAGGATTTGAGTTCCGCCATTGTCATAGTTATTTGTTCTACATTAGTACTGAATTCTACTGATTTTAGATCGCTTGTACTGTCCTCGCAACCAAGATCGAATGAGGGGCCCGAGTTTTTGGGTTATAAATATGCTACAGTATACCAGAATTATACTAAGCTAAGAAATATTGTGTACTAGACTCGTACAAGGCTAAAAATGAGAGCTTTTAGTATACCAGCATTATCATCTATTCTACCAATCTAATCGACAAACACTACAATATAATCTAAAAGCATTGCAATTCAATCTACCAATACTAGCATTGACTTTATCCACACTACAATCTAGTTTACCATAACTGCAATTCTTTCTACCCACACCACAATACACCAGCACCAACATCTGATCTACCAGCTATGCCATCTAAATTACCACCACTCCAATCTAGTCTACCAACACTACAATCTAATCTAGAAACACTAAAATCTAGTCTACCGGCATTATAATCTATTCTACCAACACTACTATCTAATCTACTAAAACTACATTCTAGCAATACTAAAATCTAGTCTACTAACATTGCAATATTTTCTATTAATACTCCCACCTTATCTACCAGTACTAATATCTGAACTATCAACTATGTCATCCAGTCTACTAACACTACCATCTAATCTACTAGTACAAACAAGCCATCTAGTTTATTACTACTCCAACCTAGCCTAGCAACACCAAAATACAGTCTACCAGCAGTATAATCTATTCTACCAACCCTACTATCTAATCTACTAATATTACAATCTAGTCTACTGACCTTGCAATCTAATCTAGGTATACTACCCTTGACTCTACCGGCAACACTTCAATCTTTTCTATCCTAAAATCTAAAATACTAGCTATGCCATCTAGTCTACCACCACTACTATCTAATCTACCAACACTACCTCTACCTACACTGAAATCTAGTCTACCGGCATTACAATCAATTCTATCAACTCCACTATCTAATCTACCATCACTACAATCTAATCTACCAGCATTGTAATCTAATCTACAAATACTACAATTGACTCTACCAACACTGCAATCTTTTCTACCAGCACTATCATCTAATCTAGCAGCTTCAATATCTGATCTATACTAACTATGCTACCAAGTCTACAAACACTGCTATCTAATCTACCAGCACTACCTCTACTTTCACTCCAATGTAGTCTATCAGCATCAAAAGCTATTCCATCAACATTATCATCTAATCTACCATCGCTACAATCTAATCTACCTGCATTGCAACCTAATCTACCAATACAACCATTGACTCTATCAACACTACAATTTAGTCTACTAATACTAAAATTTAGCCTCCCGGTATTCGCAAATAAAGGTAAAGGAGGCGCCCTCTAGATTTACCATGGCGGCAATTTGAGGGAGCTTGCAAAAAAAGTGATAAAATGAAAAAAGTTATTAAAAAAATCTAAAATTACATTTATCTGGAAGAAAATTGAAAGGGCAACAAGTTTTGTTCTCTGCATTTTTCATTTAAAAAAAACGAAACAATTTGAAATGGTGGAATTACAACATCATGATCATTTCTTTCAAAGAAAGAATTAGCGCTCCTGGCGGAACCTTTTCCGCAAATTACAATCTATTTTACCAACACTACAATCTAGTCCATTAGCATTGCAATCTAATCTACCAATACTACCATTGATTTTACCAACACTATAATCCTTTCTACATTTTATCTACCAGCACTAACATCTAAACTACCATCTCTACTGTCAAATCTACCAACACCACAATCTAGTCTACCAGCATCACAATCTATTTTATCAACGTGACTATCTAATTTACTTACACTACAATCCAATCTACCAATACTACCGTTGATTTTACCAATACAATAATCTAGTCTTCCAAGCCTACAATCTAGTTCACCAGCATGAGAATCTGTTCTACCAACACTGCTATCTCATCTACCAGCATCTACCATCTAATCTACCCCCCCAGCATTAACTTTACATACACTACAACCCAATCTATCATCACACCAATCCAGTCACTATCTAGTTGACAAGCACTATCAACTAGTCTATCTGCACTATCACGTACCCTATAAACACAACTATCTTAACGACAAGGATACTCAAATGAGTAACACAAAAGAAACATATCAATTTGAACAACTATCTTATCTATCAGAACTATCATACAAGTAGTGCACTGTAAACAAAAACTAAAACTACCATCCTAATCTGCAGTACAAAGTTGAATTGGTGTACATCCAAATCAACAATCAGGCAGACTGTATCTTTCGGACGATTGGTACAAGTATGTGAATTATGATAACACACTACCACTACTTCATTGATGGAATAACAGGAAAAAATTCAGATCTAGGAAATTGGAGCTTTCTTTCTCTTAGGATGAATACTGTACTCTGAATTGTGTTGAAATGAAAATTGGATATACGTCAAAATTTTGAAGTATAACCAAACCACGACCCAAAAACGCCAATCCAACTTTGTATGGCAGTAATCTTCCAGAACTACCAGCATTATTACCACCTACTCTACCAATACTACAATCCTTTCTACCAGCACTGCAATATAATCTACCAACCTACTATCTACACTACCAGCACCAACATGATTGTGCTCTACCAACGTTACAATCCTTTCTTCCAACACTGCACCTGCACTGCAATCTAATCTACCAGTGCTCCCATCTACTCCATTAGCGGAACTTACACTGAGTGTGATGAGGTGTTAGTAGAGCACTGAAGATTACAATACTTGAGATCTTTCCATATTCTACCAGCACTATCATGTAGTCTATCAGCACCATTGAATTATACAGATGAGGTGGTAAACTAGGCGATCCCGATGAACCGTGTTAAATTAGCCAAAAAATTTACTTCTTTCAAAGTCTTGGCAGAAATTACATCAATATACCTATCGTTGAAATTGATTTCACTTCGACGTCGATATCAGGTCGACAGGGTCAACTCCATTGTGACTGGTTTGCCAAATTTTCTAACGGCCTATACATACAATCGCGACTGCTCTATTGCATCGATTTTAAGGTCAATTTGTAGTCCTCTGGTAATGTACTCTGGTCGACTTTAAATCTACCTCAAATCGACGTCAATCTTGAGCCGATGTGCTCCTCTACAAACTATTTACTCGTACGATTGATTTAGAGATAGATACTTGTATTTATTGGAAGTCAACGTAATCGCATCAACACAAGAATCTATTCAATATGGCAATCGGAAAATCATACACTGGAGTCTTGTTTGGGCTGGCATATAGCTGAAGGAAATCACGAAAACCAGTTCTCAATTCTAACTAACATCAAGAAATGAGTGACTTATCCATGATCTATGTTTTAGCTGGAAGCAAAAATTCTTAGTAATTTCTATCTTTCTCTTTCCCGCTCTGTAGGTCTTTTACTTTTTTCCGCCGTGACCGTGACCGTTTGACCAATAAATGTTTTGGTTAAAAAGTTAAAACGGTCATAGCGGTCATGTTTACAGCTATCTTTTCAATATTTTTTTACTTTAAAAACATGTTATTTCAGTTCAAAAACATGTCTTTTCAGTTTGAAAACATATTTTTTTACTTTAAAAACAAGTTCTTTCTACCAAAAAAATGTCTCTCTATTTTGATCGTTATGATCTGTTACGACCGAATCACGTTCTAATAATGGTCATGACCGTTATGACCATTTAACCGTTTCAGAAAAATACTTTATGCGACCGATTTGGGCCGGCCACCCGCTAGGATCGCTAATTACGCGCGTGATTTGTTTATCTAAGATGGTACAAATATTTTCGCCAAAATTGAAAACGGGAACTAAACTATGGCGGTATATGAGAGAAAACTGAAAAACTTGGAATAACTCTTGAATGAAGCGGAATTGAAGATTTTGTCATTTCATCTAATTTGTAGAATTTTCATTTGTGAACATCTTTTATGGGATAGACGGAAGCCAAATCTGTTTCATTCAAGTGTTATTTTGATTTTTGTTTCCATACACCGCCATAGTTTAGTTCCCGTTTTCAATTCTTCCCCGCTCGGGAAAAATGCAGCGCGACGTTGGCGCTGTCTGACCCGAATAACCGTTAACCGGTTTAATTTTGAAACTGACCGGATCGATAACCGTAATGCACTTATAATTATTTTGGTTGAAAACTCCCTATTGCAGTCTGTTGAACCCTGATGAACAAGAGGTGGAGGCTTTTGCGCTGAACCAACGATGAGAGATATGATCAGTGAATGACTGAAGGGCTGAGTGATTGACGAATAGGAGAGGTCACTATACTTTTCTGACTCGCCATCGGGCAGGGAGAGACTGGAGAATTCTCCGAGGTTGTTGATCAACCATGTCATTACTATCACACAAAACCATGAAAATACTTACAATATTTATATGACACATATCGCAGGCCTGGAACCAATGTATCCTAACTCCGTTTTTTGATAAGCATATAGTAATGTTCAGACTTCTTTAGTGATACCATTCACATGTATTCACAGGCGTAGATCCACGGGGGGGGGGGGAAATACAAAAATTCTCCCCTACCCAAAAAAAAAAAATCAGTATCGAAGAAAATGTGAAAAAAAAGTCCATCTGACTTTTTTGGGATTATTTCCCATCCCAAGGTGATCGTGTGGATCCGCGCCTGAAAAGTGGTATAACTGACAATGCTTGAAAGGTGTCCTGACCATTACAATCTGTGACCCGGGTGCTTATGGAAAAACGGAGTTGGGACCTTTCGATGCTAGTATTGGAATTGAGACCAATTTGAAATGCTGGAATCCATAGCCTACCTAGTTTTTCTTGATCAGTTTAACTTGTCTCAAAGCTCGTTCACTTTTCTGCCTTTCTTTTTTTTCTCTCTCTCTACATTAATTATGAATAATATCAAGCGGCGTACATACATTGAAAATCTGTTCCGAGACTTATTTTCCCTTAATTGATGTACCTTTTTATGCGGGTATGAAAACATTTTAGAGAATTTAAAAGAAAGAAAAAAAAAAAAAGGAAATCCACGGACGCGATAGCGAACGTGATTTGAATACAAACTAGTTTGAAATCCCTTCAGATTCATTTCTTACAAACCTGGGCGTATAGAGTAGGGCAATTGAGATTCTTCAGTCGTAGTTGATTGAAACAAAACGCGAAGTTATTAATAATCCAAATCGAGTAGAATGTTTCAACCGAATTATATCGAGCTACCGTTTCTCTATACACGTGCGAGCTTTCTGTTGTTGTTGTTATTATTATATATGTACGAAAATTTTGACTTCGTTTATGCGCAGACTGCGACGTGAATTGTCACAAAAAATGTGAAAAATTGATGCCGAACCTGTGCGGCGTGAATCAGAAAATGATTGTAGAGGCTCTATCGATTTTGAAGAAAGGTAAGTGATCGTTTAACCGTCTATATTCTTATGTACAGACTCTCTCCTATATAACAAGCTCAATCATCATAGGCGCCCGGCGCGGCGAACGAGTCTGAAAAAATTAATTCCACATACCTACTATACTGGCGTTATTGGAGGCGTTATAATTGATAGGCTTTCCCTTCGAAGCGAAATTTTGGCAGTGACATCTGTAAAATAAAAATACGTGTCGAGATTACGAAATGGAGGAGAGAAGAAAAATGAAGCTTTCGCGTATTTTTCTGAATGTATATTTTTATAAGTCGAGTTCAAGGTCGCGCTCCGACGAAAGTTCGGTACGAAAAATTCTTTGAAAGCATGCATTCGTGATGTAATACAACGGGGGCAATCATTCAAAGGTTTTTATTGGTCGAAAGAATGACGACAGAAGGAGTACATTTTTTTTTCTCTTTCGTCGTTACGACATGAACTATGATTTACCAAAAAATTCGTATTTTTTTGCAAACGTCATAACTTGTCTGCGCTTTATTTACCGTTTTTTTTTTTCTTTTTTTCGCTCTTCTTGTAATCCATGTTAGTTGTTGTACGAGTGATTTAGGGGATTTTCAGACGAGGATATAGTTTTATCTTCAGCCTATATGGCGTCACATCCGCTGCACATTATTCATCCGTTGGAGTGTCTCGTATATAATTTAGTTTTTTCCAAACGTCATTTCCGGTCAACAAAACCACAACCGCGGAAGATTTTTAACTTTCACGTAAAGAAAGTCGGAAATTCATTACGCCCCGGGTTCTTCGAAATTTAAATATAAACGCGCAGAAAAGCATCGCGAAAATACGAAACTAAAATAAACTTTATTATTACGAGTATCATCATTCGCGTCTTCTGTCTGTGTACCTTCCAATGAGAAAAGGTAGAAAACCAAGAGTCTGTCAACTTCCAACTATACTCGTAGTATTTACAACTCATGTACAAACATGCTCTTACCGTAAGACTTTGCCATTATTTACGTCGTAATCTCGCCTCTAATGTAAGACCGCAGGAGGGTTGGAAGCATCGCGAAACTGATTGTGGATTAAAAAGAAAATTTGTCGACGACGAATTCTTTACCGCGGAAGAAAATAATTAAATATTTTTTCCATTAATAATTTCTACGTGGGATAAGAAAATTCCTGGAAAATTTACCGTCGGTCACGTAGCTAATGGGAAAACGTGTATAAAAGTACCCGAATGGTATTGGTCTTTCATTAATTTCGATTGAAATAACCTTACCGACGGAGAAAATTAGCTTTTCTTTGCACTGCTCGTGCACTAGAGTGAGAGACTTTTACTTCATAGTAAAAGAAATCACTGCTCACGCACACTTTTTCATTAACAACCCTACGTAAATCATAAAGTGCAAAAACCGAGTGAGAATTGGCCAAATGACGTCAACGACTTTCATCGAGTATACTATTGATTAGGGAAAGCAAGAAACCTGTATTGAGAGATGCTTTTTCGATTGCGAGATCAATTGTTCTATAATCGATCATTCGGAAACGCTGTTTATCACTCGAGATCTAAAAATTTTTCAACGTCACATTTCTGCTCGGTTTCTGATGTCGAAAATCAGCCTACCGCGTTCTTGCTTTTTGGTGTTACCCAATTTTGAAAACGTGTATACAGAAATGTCGCAGCCCTGCTCGTATGTTTTTTTTTTATAAACCATCTTGAAAGAGTTGAGCAGAAAATCTGTTTTATGAGAGGGCAATGATAAGGATCAATTCCTTCCTGCCATATACAGCTGGATGATCGCAATTTTATTGTCCTCCTTTGTTGTATGGTTTGAAAGTAAAAATTTCACGAAGTCTTCCTCCCCTCTCCCTTCCTGGATGGAAGAAATTTTCCAAGTCTCTCTCTTTTCATGTTATATAGGTGGGACAGATTTTCTTGAATCTCCCTCCCTTTCACACGACATGAGTCAATAATTGAAATTTTTCCGAGTCAAACTGTTCAAATATACATTCGTAGCCCGAAACTCGAAATCTTTTCTCACTCATCCTTCCCTTTAACTTGATGGTTGTGGTTTTCCCAACTGCTCCCCACTCATGAACGTTGTTCTAGTCCTCTCCTGAAAAATAAAAAGTACTATTTTACTTTATAAGTTAGCTTACGAGAGTACCTTCGGGCGTTACATCATCACCAAGAAATCTTTTGTCGAAACCGAGGAACAAAACCATTAGTTTTTATATGTAGTATAACGTACTGTGATCTTATTGGCTACATGTTTTGTGCTCCTTCTTCCTGATGTTGAACTGTCTCTTAATTTCACCAATGTAAATTGCAACTGAGCTTGTACACTCCACTCAAATTTGCCTCGTCCATTTCTTCCATCTGGTCATTGCTAATTCTCTTCACCGCAGGTGGGTTTCAGATCACAACCCTTCAACTCCCGAAGTACTTCCTCCCTGTACTGTTATAGGTTCCCTTTTCAAGGAATCTTTTAACTGTACGCCTCTAGAGTGGCCGATGGCTACTGTAACCTGCTGTAATTATCTGGATTTCTACCCTCTATACTCTTAATTGATCTCGTGGACAGACATTTCTCGGTAGCAATAATTCTGAATCCCACAAATTTGTGTCAGGGAATGTGGCACGAGTCGTTTGGGATGATGACGTCAGTAGCATCATGATGCTCTCTAGTGTAAGTGTTAGGTCCAATGAGTTAATGATCTCATTGCTCTTCTCCACTATGGATCTCATGCTTTCATTCATCGCATTGGTTCTCAGAAGGAATTGGTCCACTTGTCTATTAGTGACCGATCTCAAAATTGGGATATCATCTGAGCGTATTTAATCGACTTAAATTTATCGGGGACAATGGTCATCTCACTGCCAGTCGTTCTTCCTTAGTGAATCGGCAGTAGTTCTGCTCCACGATCTTTTACACTATTTTGACGTGCTTCAGGTCATCAGGGTTCCCTTGGTATCCTCTTTTGGGTGTGGTACAAAACCTGTTTGTTACATCGTCCAAGAATACTAGTTCATCGTCGTTTCTTTTAATTTCCACCTGGTCCAATTCCTCTACCAACTCTCTGTTGTTCCGATGCTTGCTTTTAAGAATCTGGCGGCGATCTTCGCTATTTTATTACATGGTGATTGAATGCCGTTAACCAGTGGTCTCATCGGACAATTTGCTTTGTGAAGTTTCACTTTGGATTTGGGTGCTATTGGGTTCATCTCAAACGTCCTTATAACATGGAAAACAAGGTGCAAATGGCAGCAAGTTCAGAAACTCGATCAAACACTGGGCTAGATACGTTGAAAATATCGTGGGCTTCATGTCAAAGAAGCCTATGCGCCAAAATTGAGCTACTGATCTTTTCTGCTTATTTGAAAGGTAAGAGGCTACAAGGTTGAGGGGAGGGGGATTGAAGTCGCAAATTTCATTATCAGGCTCGAGATTGCGGTTGATGACGTCATAGTTAGAGGTGGCCTCAGGACACAGAGTAAACAGAGGTCGTCTTTGCTAACATTAACGAATACGGGCATCATCCAAATTCGTAGTTTAGGTTCGCCTAACCCATTGAGTGCGCATCAGGTTCTGCAAACAGATGTACACTACGTAAATTGTTGAGTTTTGCAGATTCACCGCTCAGTTAACTGCGTAGGCGAACCCTAAACTCTGAATTTAAATTATGCCCGTATCTCGAGCTCTTTTGGACGAACTCTGTTTACTCTGTGCCTCAGGGTTACGGCTGAAGACATCATTATAAAGGAAGAGAATTAGGGCCTATATAGACCTAGTATAAAGCTGGAATAAACTGCATAGAACACATAGTGTTTGAGGGGAAGCCTAGACCTAGTATAAGTGTTTCCACCCTTTAAGTAGGAGGGGTCGTAGCCTCAAAAAATCCCCGAGGTCTCGCCATCCTTTGGGGGGAGGATTGAGTATCACCGTCCTGTCAGGAGAATTTTGGCCTCGCAAAACTCGGGAGGGTTGTGGCCTCACCGAAAGGAAATTGTGGCCTCTTGGAATTCAAATTTCAATAGGGAAATCTGTTTTATTAGGGAATTTTCCACATCCGCTGTTCGCCGTCCGGCTCGGGAGGTCTAAATTTTTCCAAGCTCCCTCCCTATCATATATGGCTTCAAAATCCGGGTCTGTGACGTGACAATTTGATGACGTCGTAATTCCCCCATAAAACAGTTCCCTGCCATCCCACGTTCAACTCCGTTAAAGAACCCATGAGTTCTTTTTCTTCGTGCCCTCTCAATTCTTGGTACATTATACAAACTATATAAATTAATTACCTTCTTAAGTCACGTTTTGACATTTTTAATGCCCTGATTGGGATAGAGGGTAGAGTTGTAGCCTCGCAAAACTCGAGAATTTCCCCCGATGTGTCACCATCTTTCAGAGGGAGGGGGGTGTAATGTGGTATTTTGAATAGGATCCTTTTTTTTTTTTTTAACGCGGACGCTGTTACACGGAGATTGACGATCCAAAAAGCCTTAGTTACTCTCGATATCGCTACCCTGAGAATCTTCGCCTACGATCTTCCTAGCCATCGAAGTAGGTCACTCACCAAAAAGTTCTGCCTGCTGCCCAGTGATCTTTTTCTACGTTTATTTCCCTCTAGTACGAGCTACATGGGGTTGGAGGTAGGAAAAAGACATAAGGGCAAGCTACAGTTCAGACCTAAAGCTCATACTGCACTGGGGAACAATAGAATGGGATAAAAAATTTACACGAAGCCTACGCACACCGACACGATCATCCCCAACGACTCCCACATCGAGGACCAGTTAGTGGTGGTTCAGAACTCTTGCTACCAAAAAATGTCTTTTCTGAAGAACAACGAAAAAAGGAGGAAAGAAATTGAGATAGTGAAGCAGATTGCAGTAGCCAACGGCTACTCTAGAGGGGTGATTGATGGAGTCCTTGACGAAATAGAAGAAAATAGGGGAACCAAAGTACTCCGGACCAGTACCACAAATAGGAAAGCACACAAATAAGGTGATAAAGGTGTTTGGAGGTTAGCATTCACAACAACCCACCCATGGTGAAGAGAATTATAAGCAATAATCAGATGGAGGAAAGGGACAAGAGAAGCTTGAGCGGAGTGTACAAGCTCAGTTGCGAACAGTGCGAAGTCATCTACATTGGTGAGACTGAGAGAAAGGAACACGAAACATCGAGAGAGAAAGAAGATGGAATGTCACTGCTCGACAAACTCTGCGATGGAAAGCAGGCCAATGAACCTTTGGAGCCGTAAGAATTTTCCTCTTCCATCAACTTAATCTCCGTTCTTTCAGAATTATGCCGGCCATCTCTTAGGCAGTGAGGGCCAACTTTCCCGTGTGATTTTTATTATAGGCGCCAATAATGCTCTTTCAATCTATCTAAGTTGTTAGTTATTGAGACACTCGAAGGAATAGTTTTCTGCTTTTGAAAATTAATAGTGAGTGCCAGTCCCACCTGAATTTGATCTTTGCTTTACAATATTCAACTCGTATATTCGACTGACCCGATGATGACGCGCGATCAAGTTCGTGCGTTACGTCAATAGATAAACGAGTAATTGACTTTAAAATGACCGGAGGTACGCCTCGAAACCAAATTCTCACTATCCACACCGCAAACAGACGTGACCTTTACTCATACCTGACGAAGTTTGTTTACCGAAATCGTATTATAGCAACAAAAAAACTACGCAGTAAATTTTTTTGTCATTCCGAATCGTTTTTTTGGAAATTCGATTCCCTTTTCCTCTGCGTGTGCCTCGATATCGTGTTCGAGACCCACGTTTCTAGATCGATCCCTCTATATTATATGAAATGTTATACCGTCGGGTGGTAAAAATAAAAATTAAAGGAAAAGAAATAAATAGCGGAATAAATCCGTACTTTTATAACTTTAGGTAACGTGTTTGTTGGCGTTTAATCAAATGAAAATAGCTGATGTTTGTTTACCCTTTTGATGAATAATTTTTCAAGATTTTTATATTTACTCGAACACACATTGTGTACGCTGCGAATAAATTCATCTCAATATTTTCTCATTGATTATAAGATAAAGATTATCTTGTGGTGACGCAATATAACCCGGACCGGGGGCGATCTTTTTCTCGCCGTTTGATTACATCAGAAATGCAACTTTATGTTGTTTGTGTGCTGTACCTTCTTATAATATTATTGACGTCATACTTGCTCTTACACATTATAATGTGTTTAGGTGTGTGCCAAAGTTGATATACTTTAGCGAGAAAAAAAGTAAAATTTATCCTTTCATTGTGCGGGAAAAGAACTAGTTCTTGGAATGTTGAACGAAAATTTAGTCATTGATAGATAGGATATCATCGTAATTTTGAAAACAACAGCACTATGCTTTTACACACTTTGTTATACTTTTGAAAAAATATGTACAGACGTACGCACATGTAGATAACAATATGAAAGAGGTCGATGAACTCTCACCTTGAAAAGCACAGCACTTGAGAACATCTCAGAGTATTTGCTTTACTATCACAATACACTCGTGTCTGTCTCTTCGTACTTATACTAATTCAAAATTACCTCTTTTTTTCTTTTGTAGAATCGTCGAGCTCGTCAGCATCTCCATCTCGTACGTCTAGCAATCAAGATCTGAACATCGACGGCGTCAGCTTAGATGATAATTCTTCAGTTCGACGACCGTATTCGTGTCGTCACCGTATTGTGCATTCCTACGAGGGGCGAATCGTGACCCCAGCTTCTACTATTCCTCGTTTTAAAAAATATACAGTTTACGACTTTAATTTCGTTAAAGTGCTGGGTAAAGGTAGTTTTGGCAAGGTGAACAAGATTGAATAACAAAAAGCCTCGCCTCGTCGCCAATTTGATGAACCGTATCTACGATCATTAATTACCTTATTTTCGATAGGTTTTACTCGCCGAATTAAAAGGAACCGAATACTACTACGCTGTGAAATGCTTGAAGAAGGACGTCGTTCTGGAGGATGACGACGTCGAGTGCACCCTAATCGAAAGAAAAGTATTAACGCTGAGTACGAAACATCCGTATTTGTGTCATTTGTTTTGTACATTTCAAACTCAGGTAATTAAAATGGATATTCATTTTTTAGAATAAATGGTGAGTAAGTATATCTGAAGAAGAAAAATCTCTTCTTGTTTTTGATAATCTTTCTCTCGACCCTATCTTCTATAGAAAAGTTATGAACTTCATCGCCTCTCACACGAAAGAAATTCTCAGCATCTCATCCAAAGTGTGTCACCGTCAGCTCCGTCTTAGCTCCTTCTACTTTAGAAAAGATGAAAATTCTCGAAAGTGAGGGATACACTTGTATTACGAGCATTAATAATGTGGGTGAAGTTTTTTGCTTCATGCAATCTTCTATCATTGAAGAGGAATACATGTAGTAATATACCTAGCAAGAGAGAATTTTTCCGATCGTTCTCCTCCTCGCGCGAGTACACCGACACTACCTTTCTTTCTATGATTCAGAACATGGTTTCTTCCCCTGTTTTATAAAATTAAGAATGAAGTGGATTTTCAAAACTGATGTTAAAGACCTCAATGTTGACACAGACATCGATCAGTTAACATTTAAGATGTAGCCTAAGCCGTTCGGCGATTTTTTCTCGCGTCCGGTCCCCTTTCTTTTATATACATACCAAAATTATACATTTTTTCGAGTCTCGCCATTCATGTATATCGCTCGAATGTTAGAAATTCTCCTAGTCTATATTCAAGTCAGGCTCGTCTGCATATTACATTTGCCAGAGAATTTTACATTTGAGTCAGGGCTTAAAGCCTAAAAATTTTTTTTGGGGTGGTGAGAAGATGTGCTACCCAGGGCAGCTGACTTGCCAGCTAGGGCAAAGCCCTGGCTGACCTGGCGCGGTCAAGATAGAAGGTGACGAAGGACGACATCAAATCCATGAATTGGCACTAGAGTTCCAAGAATAAGATATATAAAATGTAGAAAGAAAAGGCACAGAATCTATAATGTGCTCTCGAGGGATGCTGTATGCTTTATCTATTTTTGAAGGCTAATTAGCTGACGGGCTCATCCGCTCTGAGCTTATTTGCCACTCTTTTTCTCGCTATTACTTAACCTGATCTAAGCTTAGTATATTAGGTGTCAGGCTACACCGGCAATTTTACTCGCTCCGCTTGTTCGCCTCTGCTAGCCTAAACAAGTCTCTAGTTTTATGGTTTACACTTATCTTAATAGGCCTAACATTGATTTCATCAATCACATTGAAGCGATTCTACTAGTCATATCGACTTTTTATGTATCTATTTTGGTCACGATGACGTCATTATATCGTCCCCTCACCAGTGTCTCTCGACTTAGTTTATGTTTAATAAACTGTCTTCAATGGCGTATTTAAAAATTCTCTCTGGGGGTGCGGGGTCCAACAATTTTCAATGACAAAATTTCCATTAGACAAAAGAAAAAAGTTTATTATAGTTGAAAATTAATGATTTCACAAGTCTTTGGAGGTCCTCGGGGGAGGGTTATCCCCAACCCTCCCCTGTAAAAACACCACTGACTGTATCTTAATCTAACCAGCGAGCAGGAAAACTCCCAACGTTGAATATATCCGAACTAGTATAATACACTAAGGTCCTCATGCAGTATATTTTAGACTGTAGCTCATCTCTTCTGCTAAGCTTTATTAGGATTTCTTCTTAGTCAGGTCAAGGTCACTGATTGACATCATACTAACGGAACCGTGACAAAAATCCAATTTAGTATATTATACAAGGGGCTGCACTCCATGTTGGGCTAACTCGTTTATTCCCCCCGCCCTATTTGTACATGCAGGCTCCACCAGGTCAAGGTTACTGATGACGTCGTATTACAATGTCGGAAAAATTTTTTCAAGTCCTTTATTGGGTCAAAGTCGTTAATAACGTTAATAAAAACGTTTATTTACAAATTTATGACGTCATTGATGACGTGTCTTTCCAAGTGATAATGTCATTGATGACGTCGTAGTAACAAAACCACGATGGTTTCTCCAAGAGTATCCCTCTAGAAACCGCAGTGTGATTATCTGCCGTCTTGTCTTTTCTTCCAGCAAAATCCTGAGAGAATGAAGACTTCTCTTCTGTTGGTTAGGACTTTCGAAAGTATGTAATATCGCGTAGACTCAACTTTTACACAATTTTCGAACACTCGACTCAGAAAACCTCTTCTATGGAGCGGAGGGTCTTTTAGTGCGCCGTCCATCAAAAATTGACCTACCCTAATAAAGAAGTTAGACTTGGAAAATTTCAATCTTTTGAACTATATACGTGACCCCGTCTACAGAAACCCGGCTTAGTGTTCAATTACAACCAAGAGAAAAGGAATCTTCCTTCCTCGGTAAAAGATCGTTTCCTCCTGATCGATATTCAACGCTAAGCCGGGTTTCTGTAGACGGGGTCACAATTATGATAGAAGGCGAATTTCTTTCAACTTTTAAAGTACGTGTAATAATAGAGAGGGACTCAAAAAAATTTAGACATTTCGGACTCCAATTTCGACAGTTCTATAAATCGAAACCGATTTAATCCATAAAAGAGGCTTCCTGTGTTCCTCGTTAACGTCGTTAGGTAGACAAGCCGTCTGATATTTAATCGTCAGTGAATCTTTTTATTTTCATTTTTTTGATCGTGATACCCTCAGAATACGCCGATGTATAAGGCCGCTAGTATTTCCACATTCTCACACCATCAGACTTGAAGATGGTTATGCTTAGAATTAATATTGTAAAGAACTTATTTCAAGCGATTTAGGCTTGGGAGAGGTCGTTGATGTGATGAAAGGCGTGATCAAGATTGCCAGATTGCGCGATAAATCGCCAACAAAAGTATTACATAGGCGATCTATCGTTAAATGGGATGTTTGAAGAACTCTTAGAAATTGCAAATCCGGCTCTTTCACAGAATTTTGATACTCACAATTCAAATTTAGTTGATTTCCAGGATCCTTATCCACTGGCGTCGATCAAACAAAATTATTTTTCCTCAAACTATTGTGAAAAGTTTTCTGCGCTAATTGGAATAGGTAACCAACCCGGAACACGGTAACCAGGTCGTTGATCCGTTAGAGGACGTGAGTCCAGGGTTGCCAGATTGGGCGATAAATCGCCAACAAGAGTATTATAATATGTACGGTATAGACGACTTATCGTCAAATATATTATTTGAACTCCTAAAAATTGCAAATTGAGCTCTTTCAAAGAATCTTGAACCTAGTTGCCTGGGTCAAACAAAATTCTTTCTCCTCCAACTTTGATGGTATATGTGACTTGTTCTGAAGAAACTAGGCTTATCATCAAAACACAAGAATAATATATATTTTTTCGATAATAAGCTCGGTTTCTGCAGCACAGGTCACTTATTCCGGAAAACTTGAAAACCAAAATCACATCATATTGGAGTTTGAGCGTGAATCAGCAAAAAAGATACTTTTCATAAGCAGTGAAGAGTCCATTTTTGCTGATTGATTTCCAAGCAGTGCTACTACCATTCCGCATTCCTTGGCGTTTGTTCTAAGCGGTGTTATTTTTGATCATCGGTGAATCTCTTTTGTTTTTTCAACCTTTATGCCTCTTAGAAGACGCCGATCTGTAAGATTGCTAGTGTTGCCACATTCTTACACCTACAGACCTGATTGTGGTTATGCTTCAAATTCATCGTTGATTGAGGAAGTAGAAAACTCACTCCAAACGATTTATGCTTGGAAGGTGATCTATCGCGTCCTGTTCTGCTCCGCAAGCGTTCTGTTCTGCTTCAGAGCTGTTTTTCTCCGCTCTGGAGCGCTTTTATCTTGTTCCAAAGTCGTTTATTTACTTTTTGATGCTTTGATTGCCACAGAAAAAATTAAAAATTACCTTCAACCAATGTTTTGATGTAGCCATTTTCGTCATATTGCAAGCAACTCTAAGCATTTTTTTTTTTTTTCGCTTGCAAATTGCAAATTTTGTAGAAATTATCCTACTGATGAGTAGTGCTGCTGCGGGATACGCAAAAGCGGCAACCTCTATTTGGGAAAATATGGCAACTCTGTAAATGGCGTTATTATATGTGACATATCATTGACTAGAGCGCTAAAAGGAAGCGAGATACATGTTTGGAAAGAAAAAATTTTACCAAGTCGTCTTCTTGATAATATTATCTACTGTTGAGGAAAAATAAAGAAAAAGAATTGTTCACACCCAGTCGATATTTTATTAACTAGAAAAGTACACAACTCAACGTGGCACACAGCCGATAAACCAACTTACATACGATAAGCAGTCACACAGCTGCCAGATTAAAAGAGAGAGGAAGGGAGGGATGACGAGCGCGTTGATAAACCACAACATCTACATTCTACAGTTTGAGTTGCGCGGTCAAAATTTTTCTTATTCCCCTCTTTGTCGCGGAGGAAAACTTATAAACTTTGTATTGCATTGTTACATACAATCATGTTACCTTGCCACTCGCATTCTAAATTTGTAGGCTCTGGTTTTATAAGCTGAATATTTGTTCTCATATACCTACAAGAAATTGATATTCAATGGACAAACGTACTTACCTCGTTAATTCAATAAAATCGCATATTCTCCTGTTTCTACATCTTGCATACTCAAAGTAGCCCAATGTCATTAACGTTTGGAATCCACGTCCAAAAAAAAAACTTTAAAATAGGTTCTTTGAAGGTTTGTTTGATTTTGATTGTTGTAACCTAGTTTGATGAGGAAAACTTTTGCTTAAGTGGAGTTGTGATGTTTTAAACGAACAATGTTTAAAACACACAAAAGAATCAACATTGTGTCTTAAACGGAAATATATTTAATACGTGTTTTTTTGTTTTAGACTTGTTTCTTTCAATACATTGGAAAACATGAAAAACCTTTTCCATATTTTCATTATTATTCTTCACTAAAAATGAATATTTGACAATTTTTCCATGGTTGAAAAAGAAAAAAAAATTGAACGTTGTTTCAAACAATGTTCAAAACCGATGTTTAAAACTTTCAAAATGTGTTTAAAACGATAGTTAAAACTCCAAAAATGTGTCCCGAACAATGATTGAATGATTTAAAACGGTTTTAAACAATGTTTGAGACATTTAAAACGTGTTTTAAATATAAAATCTGTTTTAAACTGAAAAAAACATGTTTTTTGTTTTTTTTGCAACCCTGTGTGTAAGAATCAAGATGGATTAGGACCATCCCGTTATCAATTAAATTTTCCACGTTGTTTCATCCAGGTTTGATGCTATGAATTGAATCATTACTTATCCTCTTGATTCCTGGGTACGGTATTCAAGGTGAAATGTTGTAAATTGAAACACAGTGATGGCAAACCAGTTTTGAATTGTACTTCAAGCGTTGCAATAACCTTGGTAATTCTAGGAAGCCTTTTGTTCTGAAGTACCACTGACAACTGCCTTAGCCCAAATTTATTTAAAGTCCTGACCATAATTCGTAGATCAGAAAAACCGAGTTCGGTGAGCACCTGTCACGACAGGAAGAAAATTTTGCAATCATTAGATGAAAAATGAGATGAACAACAGTTTCTATGAAAGAGCCAAAGTAGCTCGTCTTGTTAGTCTTACTTTTTTTGTGAGGAAAGGGGTGAAGGAATAGGACACTTTAAAATTTCTCAAAATATCGATAGTTTTCTCATGAAAACTACAAGTAATGAAGAGCTCTGTACAAGTGACAAAGCCTTAGATATCTCTTCAGGACCTTATTCTTCTGAGATTTGAAGGAAAAGGAAGTTTGAAGTTTTCTTTGCAATGAAGTGACGTTGTGAGGCAGCGTCTTTTATTTCCATTCCGCAAGAACCAATTCAAAGGTCTTCGATCTGAAAGTTTTTCATATTTTGTATAATGTAGAGAGACAAATGACCGTGACTTATCCCAAAATGACTAATCATTGTTGTGAGATGTAGCTTGAAATTATTGAATTGGTCAAATGACTTGAATATCTAATTTTTAAATCCACTCATTTTTCAGTCTCATTTATTCTTCGTCATGGAGTACTTGAACGGCGGTGATCTGATGTTCCACATACAACAGTCGGGACGGTTCGACGAGGGACGAGCTCGATTTTACGCGGCCGAAATCGTGTCCGGATTACGATTCTTACATAAGAAGGGTATTGTCTACAGGTGAGAAATTTGCAATAGTAGATAGTTAGTATTGAGAAGTCTTGGTGGGTTTATATAGTTTTCATTTATTGTAAACTGAGAAAAGAGAAGATGTAAGAAGAGTCGAGGCGACTCTTACATTTTTAAAATGCATGACGGAGGGTACCAAAATTCTAACAATGATTCACCGAACGAAGAAAACTTTTTGAACGCGCAATTTCGTTCTATACCAAGGGAAAATTCGCAAAACTAATTGAAAATACAATCACGAAAATCGCGACGACGCTTTGTACCAGAACACGAAACGCCCTTATTTTATCCAGGTATACGACATAAAATCGAATAAAGTCTATAGGCACTGAAATTGAGAGACAGTTTTCTAATATTTTCGTACACCTCTACAAAACTTCATTCAATCAGAAAGTATTGAAAAAGTAACAAATTTCCAGAATTATTGTTGTAGTAGGAAGTCGTAAATGTAGACAACGAAGTGAAAACCCACCCGCTTTTCGTTTTCAAGATATCGAGATTTCTTTCTTTCTAGCGAAAGAAAGCGACTAATTTAAAAAGCGAAAGCGTTCTCTTTTCCAATCTTTAGGACCCACTCGCCTCTCCAAGATAAAAACCTGCTAAAAAATTATTTGCCACCTCATTTTTTTTTTTTTTTACCTCTTATGTGATCCGAATTCAGTTGCTATTTTCGCTGCATTGCAATATGATATTCACGGGTATTATTCTGACAGTAATTTTATTCCATTTTAGAGACTTGAAGTTAGATAATATCCTCCTTGATTACAACGGCCACGTGCGCATAGCTGATTTTGGAATGTGCAAATTACAAATATATCTAGACAAGACAACAGATACGTTTTGCGGCACACCCGATTATATGGCTCCTGAGGTGAGTATTGTCTTCCATTTTTACGGCTGTAATTGTCGAACAACGCGTTATAAAAGGGAGAAAAAATTCCTTTATTCTGTCGAATACATAGATAATAAAAGGCATGAAGTATAATCAATCAGTAGACTGGTGGTCGTTCGGTATATTGTTGTATGAAATGTTGATCGGCCAATCTCCATTCAGCGGCTGTGACGAAGATCAATTATTTTGGAGCATATGTCACGAGCAACCGCAGTATCCCAAATATCTTTCGGTTCACTCTAAAGCTCTACTTGTCGCTGTAAGTTTCATTTTCCCGTTTTACACTGTACATGTTCGTGAATTCGTGGCAAGAGATATGATATTTTACGAGTCTTCGTATTATTCTTTCAGCTTTTGGAAAAAGAAGCCCCGAAAAGACTCGGCTCGTCGGGCTGTAACTCGGGAGACGACGTAATGTCACAAGAATTTTTCCACGGTTTAGACTGGACTCGACTGGAAAGAAAAGATTTAGAACCGCCTTACAAACCTAAAGTGGTAAGATTAGGACATAATATTTATGTATTTTTCTCGATTATATCTTCAGGGAATTCAGGCCTAGCTGTCGTCGATTTGCTACGAAATACATACATATAAGCGGTTGATGAAATTTTTGAATTTTCAATTCTACTGCCAATATCGAAAACGAATTCGTCCAATAGAACAGATCGCCGTTCGTACAAATTGTCGCTCCGCGAAGATGATGAGCTCTGAATAAGGGGAAATTGAGACAAACCGAGCAATGATGTACGAATAGAAAGACTTGGAAGGGTTTGTTGTTTGTAACAGGCCATATTCCATATCTATTCAGTTCTAGAAAATTAGAAGAGAGTCGTGGGTAGTCGACACCAGCATCGACCGATAATCGATGTCGAATCGACTAAGAATTCTCTTCCTTCAAAGTCCTCTTTGAAATTTAGTCGATATGTTTGTGAAATGGGCCTCACCTCGCACGGCTGGATTTATGGGAGGGCAAACTAAAAAAAGGTGGAAAAGAAAGGGAAAAGATGAGTAAGTTCAGAAATTTTATTTTTATTTTTTTTTTTTGCTTGCTGAATGGCGAAAAAGTCGTGTATTTCTGGTCGCAAAATCATCTTCTAAACCCGCCTCTGACCTTGACGTCGATATCAGGTAGATTTGGGCTCGACAAATGTCAACTCTATTATGACTTATTTGCCACGTCGATTTCAGATCAATTTCTAGTCCACTCGTCCAAATTTTTGATCGATCTAAAGTAGACATTTGTTTGGCGTCGATGTCTAGTGGATTTTTCATTATGTTGATCGACATCATCGACCTTAAATGGACGTCGATCTGGAGTAAATTTTGAGTCGATACGAGTCGATTTCGACTCGATTCTGAGTCGAATCCAGGTTTTTTGTTAATGTACGCTAGTCAACTTCAAATAGACCTCAAATCGGCACCTGAAGCCGATCACTCTGTTGCGCCACTTTCAAGTCGATTTTTTATTTTCTGAGAATTTACGCTAGTCTGTTTCCTAAATCGACTTCAAATCGACGTGTCGTTCTGGGATCATTTCGATTCAATATACGAATAGTTCTCTGGTAATGTAGGCTGGTCGACTAACGTCACTTCGAAGTCGATTTTGAGTCGATTATAAGTTTCTTGTTGATCTACGCTAGTCGACTTAAAATTGTCCTTAAATCGGAATCGACATGGAGTCGATCTTGAGTCGACTTTTCCAAACTTTTCTATCGACCTGAAGACGACCACCCTGTTGCGTCACTTTGAAAACGATTTTTAGTTTTCTGGGAATTTATACGCTGGTCGACTTTATGATTCGACCTCAAATCGGCGTGGATCTGGAATCGATTTCGTGTCAATTCATAGTTTTCTGGTAATGTAAGCTGGTCGACTTCAATTCGACGTCGATTTTGAGTCAACCTCTCCAAATTTTTTTATCGACCTGAAATCGACCGTTCTGCTGTATCGATTAAAGTTCAATTTTTAGTGCTCTGGAAATGTATTGTATAGTCAACCTTAAATCAACTTCGATATCTGGAGTCGATTTCGAATCGATTTATAGTTCTCTGATAATGTGAGCTGGTCGACTTCAAAAAGTTGATTATAGTAGTTTTCTCCTAATATAATAATGCTGGTTGACTTCTAGTCTGGGAGGTAGACAATTCGACCTTTCATTCCATGTTTAAAAAATGAAATTTGGAACGAATTGAATGAAAAATTTGCGCCATGGCGCCACGGTAAAAAACCCGATAGGGGTCCCGTAATAGCGGGTTGCGCAACTGGAAGGAGTTCTTGCATATAAATGACCGAAATATTCCTTTTATTGATTCGCAATTTATGTGGATTCTTATGTAATATCCTTATGAAATTTTCCGTAGAATTTGGGAAAAATACTAAAAAAATTCTTCCGACCGTCCAAAAGGCTCAGAGTCCCCCCCCCCCATTAAGGGAAAGATATTTCTTTTTTGGAAAAATCTTAAGGGGTTCCGAAGTAGAATATAGCGCAAAATCCGGGAAAAATGGTAAAAAAATTCCTGGGGCCCTTGGAGGGGGTTGAGAGAGGCAAAAATCCTAAAGAGTGATGAAAAAATTTTTGTTTTTTTTTCCTCAAATTCTTGTGTAGAATTTACCGTAGAATTCGGAAAAAATAGTACTGAGAGAGAGAGTAAGAGGACTCAAACCCCCAAAACTCAAAAAATTCAAACGGATTCTTGTGTGAAATTCACCCTAGAATTCAGAAAGAACCCTGAAAAAATCTCACGGCTCTTCGAGGGGGTCGGGAGGAACACAAACTTATACGCTGGTTGACTTCGAGTTGATCTCAAATCAATGTCGATTTTGAGTCGACTTTACCAATTTTCTTAATCGACCCGAAATCGACTTCTCTATTTTCAGTGCTTTGGAAATGTGTGCTGGTCAACGTGAAGTCAACGTCGATTGAGTCGATTTGTGACTTCATTGGACAACTTCATACCCTCAGCTTCTTCCTTTCCGATAAGCCATAGGGACTTCTAATCAAAGCATTATTTTGACGGAGAGTCGATTCGAACTCTAAATTCATTGTGAGTCAAATAAGTTTCGTCCAATATCGACGACAAATCGTACCAAACTGACTAGAAGTTGACTCAAAATCGACCTTCCATTTTGTTCCATCGATTCGTTGTAGACCTTGAAATCGAGTCGACTTCTAGTAGGCTGATAGATGAATGTCGTTTGAAAATTGATATTGATTTTGGGTCGATTATCCGTCGTCCACCGGCGAATTAGACTTGCTGGTGCAAAATCTGATAGGGTTTTGGAATCGAGGTCGAGTTGACTCCTGGTACTACACCTACAGGTTTTAATATTGACGTGAAAACCAACGTCGAAATTGCGTCGATCGACCACAACATAATTGAAAAAAGGGTGAATGTTAAAAAAAAAGAGATCTGAACAACTGGATTTTGTGTATCACTGAGGAAAAACCGTTTCTCCAGATCGTTTCGTTTGGGCATTTCAGACTGACTGTACATCGACTCCAGTTGGACGCTGATTCGATTTTCGATTTAGGAACGATCACCGTACATTTCTAAAGCTCTATAAATCGATTTGTAATCGATTGTCTCGACTGAACAGTCATCAAGGAGTTAGACAATAGAACTTTGGACACGTACCTATTTCTCAAAATTCTAAACCACTCTACGATACAATCCACCTCAAAGCTTGCTCCCCCAAATTTATCAAATGGTTCCCGGAGATTTTCCGAACGATATCGAGATAGTTTGGCTTTTTGTCACCAAATTAATCAATTTATGACGGAATTTCTGTATCTAATTTTTCAGTTTCATCCTCTTGACACGCACTACTTCGACCGCACCTTCACGAAGGAAAAACCACGTTTGACGCCTATTGAGAAGACAATTTTGGAATCTATGGACCAAACGCAATTCCAAGGCTTCAGTTATACAAATCCAAATGCTACAGACTGTTAATCTATTCGATGGAACAAAGTAATAACACTTCAGTGTTAGGAACGGACATCGAAATATGATTCTGTTCAGATCCGTGATTGAAGAGCAAACAGGTTTTTCATCGTTAACAACGTAAGGAGGAGGAGAAAGGTGAACTGTGAATCAAATTTGTTGCCTTTACAGGATGGTTCGCCGAGAAGAAAATAATGACGCTGTGTCAAGTTGTCGCATTTCATTTGCCTGTTTCTTTTCTATATCGATGTGAAGGATCAGAAGTTGAACTTTCTACAATCAGGCAGGTGACTGAATGGTTTTTCGTTACCTTTTTTTTCACTATGTCAAAAAAAAAAAAAAAAGTGAAAGTATTTGACAATGCTTGCGTGCTGATGTAAATATTTGTAATAGAATGTAAACAAACTGTATAGTATGAATGTTTTGTCGCTATCAATAGTTATTATTATTTTGCACAAATACATATTACTTACCTACTAATTATTTTAAAAGTGTCGTGATGACTATTGTGTGAACTGAAAAGGCTTAGTGTGTTGTACAAAAAATATTCTTCGATAGTTTCTAGTAACACGATCTAAAAACACACGCGCACACTCTGTACAAAAAATTTGTTTTGTTATACTATTTTTAATATTCTATTCTCCTTGTTAAATTTTGTGAATACGATTACTATCTATTCTATCAGTAAGAGTGATGTAATTGTTATAGAAAAATAAATTTTTTATAATCAAAATAATTTCCTCGTGTAGAGTTAGGAAAATTAGTGGGTTGAAAATACTGGAAACAGGCCTGACGAAAGAAAGCTAGGAAGAGGGGCTGGGATTCGTTTTTCAACACCCAAATTCTATCGGATGCCATATTTCGAAGTTGGCGGTAAGTCCATGTACCCAGTCACTCGCCTCCAGATTGAAAGCTAGAATGTGCTGTGCTGGATTGTGCCGCTTTTTTTTTAGTTTGTGCTGGTCTTCTGACCTCTTATCGCTGGAGAGGTTGTGAGTATACGAGGACCTCAGATTAAATTTTAGGGTGGAAATGATATGAATCATACCACTTCGTGATTGTCTCTTTCTAGAGGGCGTGAACATAAATAAAAAATGTACTTTGGGAAATTTCTACTTATAATCTCACAATATTGTCTCACGGAAGGTAATGTCTGTATGTCGGTGGTTTCTTTTCGTTATTTACTTGCAGTTCTTGACTCCTAGAATGTGAACTCAAATCTGTCAACTCTTGTTGTTTCGGATCCTCAGGTCGTCTTCGGAACTCTCGTAATTTATCTTTCTCTCGATACGCCATACAAAAGGCTCGTAAAGTGAAAAAATAAACAGTTTCCACGAATGTAAGCGCACTGAAACCGAGAAATAAACCAGCGATACCTCCAAAGGCCACTAGTAGACAAAAATCAAATATGAGCTTAGGGGAAAGAAATATGAAAATATCTCGAGGGTGAAAAGAAAACCATACGTTCTTACCGAATAAATCTACCCATCCAAAAAGCACATCTCGCTTATAACGAATTAAAGGAGAAGAGACGAAACCAATAATTAAAGAACTTTCGGTTGGATCGCTACCCCTGAAAGCATACAAGGATAAATTATTTTAACGGGTTAAAATGCGACAAAATTGAGCCCTTATTTGGAAATAAAACTCAAATTCTTACACGTAATCCTCGAATTTATCTACTTTGTAAACAGTATTATTGCAACTAAGTTCGCAGTCGCAATTATGATCGTTTTCTATTTCATCTAGAATCATTTTTGTAAGAAAAACCAGTGAAGAGAAAAAAAATTTTATTAAAACTAATTTATTTTATTTTAGAGGGTCGAGAATGATGACTTCAGAAGCAGAAGTTCAAGAGTCTAAAAAAGTTTGCCTACTTTTCATCCCCTAAATTTTTACCTCAGTTTTTACCCCCTCTTTTCTTAAAACAAGAAAAAATTTCATGTTCGATTGAGAAATGATGACAAATAAACGCGCAGTTCACTTTCCAACCGTTCACATATATAAGATTTAAAGGTCAAAATTATCGAGATCTCAAGGTCACTAATATGGATTGGCAAATTCGATTCCTGACTCTACTCGCCGCTTGCGGTGTCCTTTCAAGGTAGGAGGTGCTAGTGCCTTGTTTATTCAAAATGTTTCTCAATCACCAAAAGTGAACCTTTGTCGAAGTTTGTCAATGTGCAAAAATTACAAAGAAAATTGATGAAATAGAAGTCAAATAATCATCAAGAGGGTGGAGGAAGAAGGGTATGTGTAATTTACTGAAGTGCTTTAGAATTTCAAAGTCCACCTAAAAGGTCGAAGAATATCGAGCTTTTAAAATCCAAAAACGCACCCAGGTGCTAGTTCTTCACAAAATTATTAGGTAATGATTTCTTTACCCACCTCGGTTGTAGGCAATACAGGCAAGCTCGTTCACATTGCAGCTCTTAGTATCATCTGAAAATCAGCACAACGATAGTAAATTTTTTAGAGTCATAAGTGGGTGTTCAGAGTGATCTACAGCATAAGGTCGACTCCAAATCGGCCTAAAGTCGACTGACTCGAAATTGACGATTCAGCTTCGCTCAATATCGACCCAAAATGATTGGAAGTCGACTCGAAATCGACAGTTCATTTTCTCCCATCGATATCATTCATCGACAAAAGACTTGCAAAACCGCACAATATGATGGAGTTTCAGGATCGAGGTCAGAATTGAGTCGACTGCTAGTATAAGCTTTTAATTTCAACTGAATGCCAACGTCTAAATTGCATCGATTCGATCATCATTGCTTCACTGGTGAAGCATAATTAATTGAGATTCGCGAGTCTTATTCTCATGACTACGCATTATGTCCGCGAGTAGTAAAGTCACCAAACAGGTAACATGTAACAGTAATGCAAGAAATAAAGCTAGAAAAAGAGTCCTGCATAAAAATAACAGCTCATGGTTGTTGAGGACCCTCTCCCGTATCTCCTCCTGAGAAGATCCAGCGTTGCCCCCAGGAGGGGTTCAAAAAAGGCAAAATTTGGTTGTCGTGCAATATTTTGCTTACACTTTACCTACGCTGCCGTATAAAGTTAAATAATTGACGTATCTCCAAAACAACGATCAGGAAGACAGAATAATTCATGTTTAATGTGATACAGAGGGATAAGTGTTTCTTGTAGGACTCATTTTCGATGAATTTTTAAGGAGAAATTCGATGATGCTTGTAGTTTTTTCCTAGCATTGTTTATTTTTGAGATAATGGAGATGCTTAAATTTAATGATTCCTGAAATTGATGTATCTCCATTATCTCGAAAACAAACAACGCTAGGAAAAAACGGAAAGCACCATTGAATTCCTCGTTGAAAATTAGATCGTAATCATATTAAATAAAGTAAAAAAGTCGTCCTTTTTTTCACTCTTATACAACCACTTCAAGTGTTAACTGTTTGGCTGCGTACTTCTGTGTAAATAACAAAAAGCCTTTTTTCCGTAATCGTTATTTTCGAGGTACGTCAATTTAACTTTGTACGGCAGTATGGAAAATTTAAATACGACGAATATTCTACGTCTAATTTACTACTAGAAACGTGCGGTAACTATGTTTATGCCGCAAGAGCGCGCTAAAGTTGGTCACATTTTTAAATGCATTAAAAAATGGGAAATATATAAGTGCACGCCTCATAAAATTATATTGACCGCTAGTTCCCCTCCCGCCATAGAAAAAAACTGACACGACGTTGAAACCATGACGAACGCCATAAATGCACGCCAGGACTGGCACACGACCCGCATTTCAAAAGAAGATGATTTTGCTGCATTTATTGTGAGGAACTCCAGCCAGGATGGGCTTGACAGTAGAGACTGCCTTCCCATAATAAACCTCAAACTCCTTATGAGTGAGGTATGACTGTTGATGGAGGTGTTTCCCAGTTGTTCCACCCCGGAGGAGTCAGTCAAGTCAGTCGGTTAATGCATTGGATTTCGAGCATTGTCGAGAGATCTTCACTGGTTGGTCAAATACTGAGGTTCATCGTCAAAATAATATGATTCGGCAGAAGTATGATGCCAAGGGGATGCGCGGTAGTTATATGGATCAGTGCAGTAGCCGCGGACGTTTCATTATTGACTGGTATTCAAGAGTTCGCCGTTTTGACAATATTCGCACTTCTGATCCTTCCCGTGATTTGCCAATTTCACTCTTCCTTTTCGCAGGCCCTTTTTGGCAATCAAGGTTCTTGATGGAGTCTAATCTTCAAGCCCATTTGGAGCTTCCTTTCGATCTTCAGGAAACTTTTCACGCTGCACATGTCAAGTGGTAGGCGGATGTTAATTTCGACTCTTCTCGGCGTTCGTTATTATGAAGGCAGGTACCATGTAGTCTTGAACTCAGATTTATTCAAGAAGCGGTTGGGCTTAGCCGGGGTAAATTATTTGAAAACTTATATTTGTTAATTGCATTAATATGTATCAATATTGTAATGTCTTTATGAAATAATTATATGGTGATGGTAAAAAAAAAGAAAAAAAACCCACTTGGAATGCTGCCTTGAGGCTTGTGCTGACTTGCCAGTAACCAAAGCATTCCATTGTCTTCTTTCCTGTTTCGTCTTCCTGTATCAGGTTTACTTACTTGATATATTATAGTTGAATGAATTAAATGTGGATCGCATACTGTTCTGCATGTTCTTAAGTGTGCACTATATGGGAATGTGTGCACTACTTACATGGTGGTGTTTTTGTCCTCTTCAATGGATTTTGAGTGTTTTGATTTTGTGTGCACAACTTGTATCAAGATGTGTGCACTACTTACTTTGTGTATTTGTCCGTTTCATAGGATTTCCAGTGTTTTGGATCTTGAGTGCACAACTTATATGAGGATGTGTGCTCTACTTACTTCGTTTTTATCCGTGTAGTACATTTCTTAGGCGTATCAATTTTGTTTCCTTGGCGTGTTATCGATAGGCGGGCAATTTCGTTTTTTGAGGCGTGCGATTAAATGTATGCCTTAAAAAATTCATTCTTTATTAGCAACCTGATGATACCTAATATAAATCTTGTATTTTACAATTTCTTATTGATGGCATGTGCATTTACCTATTCTTCTCAGAGCTGTCGACTTCCTATCAGCCAAAAACTATAGATACTCGATTTTTCCTCATATTAATGAATTCTCTTCAAGCTGCCTTGATCCATTTCCATTCAACTTTTAATATATGTAAGTCTGTAGCGTAATACAGCTCACGAAATGCAACAATACTTCTTAGATTGCAGTGATAAACACTGAATCAACAAAAAATTGCAGTTCCGATTGTGTGCTATCGACATGTTGTAGCTCGGAAGATGATAACATCGACCATTCTTCTACCTAATATAACTAAGCCTGCCAAATCTCTCTGCGAGTAGCGCAGTTACCAAGATTGCGGCTTGACGGAATCTTACATATATTTGAGAATTTTTTCCACAATGTAAGATCTTGAACCCTCATCTCCTACTCTTTTTTTTTTTAAATACTTTGTTCCTATTCATTATTCATTTTCTCCATTATTTTTATTTTTTTTTCTTTCTTTTGAGTATGAAATTTGTGTTTTTTTCTATTTTATTTCTTTGTGAATGTTGAATGTTCTCGTAATTGAAAAAAATAAGAAGTGGAAGAAAAATTCTATTGCTTATTTAAGATATCAAGCGCACAACTTATAATCACAGCCCGGATTTGTATTATCAGCATTACTTGGTACTAAAAAAAAATTGAAGGCAGCAAAATTTACTGATTTTTAAAAATGAAATTTCACCATTTTTCAACGAAATTATTCCATTTTGAATCGAGAGAGATCATCCAATTCTTATATTTCTCAATAAAATTGCGAAATTTTCCAATTTTTCATTCAAAGTTTTGTAATCTTAGACTATGTAGGTTCAAAAAACTGATTTTCTTTAGTGTGATGCATTTCGAACTTCGGTTTGGTCGCTCTCATTGTCTTTGTAGAGGTTATGGCTTTACTTTTGTACAGCATCCCCTGGCGCAATGACAGCACGAGGATAAAGCAGTGAAGACCTGTTTTACAACCCAAACTAAGCAACAAAAAGTTGCGCAGGTGCAATCTGGCTTTTCCGAAAGCTTCCTTACTGGTGGCACTGCGTCAAAAGGAGTAATGATTATAAGATGATTGATCCAAAAGAAAGGCTACAAAGGAGCTGGGAAGAAAATCGCTCTCGTCTTGTACAATTCAAATCCAGACGTCAATGAATTCCACTATCTACTTTTTCTAAAATACGTTGCCGGTTCAATGACAGATGTCAAGTCTACCAATTGCAGAAGCACGCATTCTGCGTCTTCCCACAAATTCGGACACGGTTGGGACGGAAAATGAATGCATCGAAATGGGGTTATCAAAGACTGGGCACAAATTTAATTTCACTAGAAACTATGACTCCTACCGCATCTGTTATTGAACCGGCAACGCATTTTAGAAAAAGCAGATAGTGATCCTCGTGCTGTCAGTGCGTCAGTGGGTGCTGTACAAAAGTAAAGCCATAACCTCTACAAAGACGATGAAAGCGACCAAAACAAAGTTCTAAATGAATCAGACTGAAAAAGGTAAGTTTTTGGAACCCATAGTCTCAGACTACAAAACTTTGAATGAAAAATTGGAATATTTCATTGAAAATAGTACAATTTTATTGAGAAAAGTAAGGATCCGATGACCTCTCTTGATTCAAAATGGAATAATTTCGATGAAAAGTGGTAGGTAGGATTCGGCAACGATAAATCCGATTTTCATTTTTAAAAATCAGTAAATTTTGGTCGAGAATAAGTAAAAGTACTAAAAAACACATGAAGTTACCTTTAATTTTTTTTAATACTAAGTTATGTTGAAAATACAAATCCAGGCTGTCATTATAAGTTGTGCGCTTGATATCTTAAATAAGCATTATAATTCTTCCTCCACTTCTTTCAATTACAAGTACATTCTACATTCACCATGAAATAATTTACCTTATTTAGTGTATTTTAGAGAATAAATTTTGGGGTAATATTTAAGAACAAATTTTAGGAGTAAAATTTTGATGAAAATGGTATCAATTAGGCATAGACAAATTTAACAGTGAGTGTCCCAAAAGTGTCCTGAAGACAAGCCCCTTACAACTGGTACCTATGCTACGTGTAGGATAGATACCTTTCTCCTGGTCGTTATTCTTTCGAGAAGTGTGTCAAGGAATGCATCTCAGTGTTACTGGATGATTGACGCGACTCAAGAAAATTATAAAAACCTCCTAATTTATTGAACTGTCACACATTTTCAATTTTCAATTGTCAATTCGCACCCATTTCGTGATTTTGATAGGAAAAGGAAAAATTTTCTAACTATCGATAGTATCGGTAGTCTATCAATGGTTTCCAACGCTACTAGATGTACGTACTGATAAAATCCGTTGTGACAAACTTCAGCGCGCTCTAGCGGTCTTACAATACGTTATCGAGTAAAAAGTTACTGGAAGTTTTTAGTGGAATGTTGAACCTAGAATAGATCAAATTTTGCTCCCTTTGAAGTCTTCCGATGGGTGGAGCTCCAGACGGATTACTGAGGATTCTCAAGGGAGCGTTTTGAACTACCAACGAGAGAAAGGAATTCTGCAGCTGTCAGTTCCATCTGAATATCTGCATTGCCTTCACCGAATCCAGATCGCAGTCGATTTGAGGTTGATGTGAAGTCGACTAGCATACCTTTCCAGAGCTCTACAAATCGAGTTTTGGTCGACGCAGCAAAGCAGTCAATTTTAGGTCGATAAAAATTTTGCAAGAGTCGACTCAAAATCGAACGTGACACAATATGAGTCGAAATAAATTGACCACATATCGACATCGACGTATAGTCGCAATAAATTGAGCTATTGACGCAATTTCGACCAAGACTTCGAGAGAAGTAAATTTTCAATCGATTTTAAACCGGAAATCGATATCAAATCCGACGAGACTTATTGAAGAAAACAATGTCGTATGGCGGTACCTGTTTTATTATGCAAATAGAAGAATGGCACGCATCCACATTTCCATTTTGCTGTGTTAATACGACATTGAGCCATACATGCTCCATAAGTGTATACGTCGTTGGTAATTAACCGTATTTCATCAGGAAATACGCATCGGCGTTGTTTTATACTCAACTGCCTAGTATTCTCCGTTGTGTATGTTTCTTCCGAGCTGAATAATATTTTGACTACGCGTCTGGTCCACACATGATGTGGCCGCATATCGGACCCTACTTTATCGACCGAACTGTGGATGAAAATCTACAAAATACATACAGGTAGTGACATAATATAAAAATTGTTCTTCACGATTCAGAACTTACGCTGAAAAGCACCTGACCAAATCTTTGCTTGGTCCCAACTTCAGGGAATTTCTATTTCCATAATAATTTTAAGCTACTGTATAAGTTTTGTCACTTTACTAACCGAGAGTGGATTCGATTCAACCCCTTTGGCATTAAGTTCTAGTGAAAGTTGGACAATATTGTTGAAATCTGTTGTGCCGTAGTTTTTGTTCTCGATGTCAGACCTGTTGAGAAGAATAAGAAACATACGTATTAAATTCGATTTTCCTTCTTCATCTATAAACTTGTAAGACTCTTTCTACTTTCCTTCCCAACGAAATGATAAAGAAAACGCCCTTTGAATATTGTATACTTACATGATAGTGATATGACTTACTCTTCTTCATCATCTTGTTTCAAGTATTTTGAGTTGAAGGTAAAACAGGACCCAATGTCGGTCATGACAGGCCGAAAAATTTTGCAGCATTCATAATCCGTATTTGACCACGAACAATCGTAAAGAAAATTTTTGCATTCTATGGTGGTCTATGGAAAAATAATATTTGTACGAAATTTCCTCGTTATAAAAATGAAGAGCAACGATCAAAATATTTCTTATACCTACGTTAGTTGCAACATCCTTCAAATTTACTTCCGCCAAATCCAAATCGTCTTCGTACTTCTCAATTTGTTGTACATTTTTGTAAGTCAGATTAGCAATATTCGTTAAAAATTCTTCATAATATCTGTATTTAACAGATCTTTCATTCTCAACAGCACTTTGTCCCCAATGACTGTAATGAATCATATATTTTGGTGTTGTTTTTATTTTTCAAAAATTGCGAAGTGGAAACGTAACAGCTGCTTACCACGACTTACTTCGTAATGAATTTTTTCACCCGGACCGGATCAACTGCATCCCGTGGGCAAACAGTAATAGCTGGAAATAAGATATCCCATCCGTTGAAATCGGTATCTATACCTGTGATCGTCGAGTTCGATTGGAATTTCTCCCACAACGAAAGTATTATCATTAAACTTACAACTATACAGATAAGTATGCAACAGACCCATATAAATCTGAGAAAACACGACAAGAGTTTGAATTACTTTAGGAACTATCTATAATACGCTTTGAGTAAATCTTACAGAAACTCAATTACTTTTCGTAGAAAGGTCTATTTTCCTCGGCAATGTAACGCACCCCATGCAAATTACTATTGCTAAAAAACTCCTTGTACTGGTAAAAGCAACTACTTTTCAAGGACTGATACTTCGATAGTGAAGATGGGTCATTTTTTGATGCTTTGCTCGTATCGCTAGTGTTTCTGTTCATGGTGACCAAAAAACTATAAAATATAACACATAATTGAAGAAAGCTTTCAATGATTCATTTAATCGAGAAAAAATAATCTGGCGAGCGTTTTTTATACCTATACTCACGCCAGTATTGCGTACCTAGACGTTTTAACATTTCATTATTACAAGGCTAAAAGCCTAGCAGTTATCGTGGCAGTAAAAGCTAAAATCCAAGGCGTGGAAGTATATAAATTTATCGTGCTTGAGCCCTGCCCCTTTACCGGTGAGTCCATAAATTGGTTCTCGTGATTCTATAAATTACAACAAAAAAAAAATCAATAACCGATTGTCGAAATGTGTTATGAACTGTGGTTTTGTACAATAAAAAAGACCTGGACTCAGCTATTGACTTATCGCAGAATTGTTTTAATACCTACGAATTTCTACGTTACGGCGACTAACAGATTAAGTACATTTAACCGTACAAAGCTTTTATTGTATAAAAGTTGTCGATTAATTAACCATCAACAGGGAACTAGAGTTACAACTGAAAAATACTGAGGAGAGAGAGAGAGAGAGAGAGAGAGAGAGAGAGAGAGAGAGAGAGAGAGAGAGAGAGAGAGAGAGAGAGAGAGAGAGAGAGAGAGAGAGAGAGAGAGAGAGAGAGAGAGAGAGAGAGAGAGAGAGAGAGTTTAATTTCTTCCCTCGCTTTATGAACTATTCCAGTGCCAAGTTCGACCTGGAGGAGGAAACATTATGTACTCAGCAAAGGTTTGAAGCATTCACTACCCCCTTCAAGGGGGGACTATTGTTAATAGTCGACGGCTTGGTGGCCGATCTTGCCGTGTCACTACGTGGTAATAATAGCTTGGTCAACTATATTGCAGAAGTACTCTACAGTAAACCAGTTAACACCCTGAGCAATGCTTTGAAAAGGACTGTCAAGAGTATTCAAAAGAAGATCAAGGAGGATGACCTTGTGATCACAAAAGCTGATAAGGGCAATATTGTTGTCATCGTGGATCGGAGTGTATTATGATGAGAAGATTGGGGAACTTCTTATAACCAGAAACGCCATCTGTTGCAAGAATTTTAATTTCAACTCGTATAATTCTCAAATCCGTAAGGCAGTCCCAGCCATGAAGGAGTCTGTGCTTGTTTCAAATCCAACTCCCCCTCGATTATATTGCCTACCAAAGGTTCACAAGAAGGGTATGGCTATGAGGCCGGTATTCTCATTCATTTCAGTGACATATTTTAACATATTTTCACGAGAGAAATGTTCGGTAGAAGTCGGGAAAAATGGTAAAAAAAATTCTTCCGACCATCCAAAGGGTACAGGGCCCCCCAAAATGAGGAAAAAATATTTTGTCGAAATATCCTAACGCGTTTCGAAGTAGAATTTAGTGTGAAATCCGGGAAAAATGGTGAAAAATTTCCTGGGACCCTCGGAGAGGGTTGAGAGGGGCACAAACCCTGAAAAATGATTAAAAAATTCATGCATTTTTTTCAAGTTTAACAAATTTTTATGCAGAATTTACCGTAGAATTCGGAAAAAATGGTAAAAAAATTCCTGGATGTCTCTAAGAGGCGTAAGAGGACTCAAACACCCAAAACTCGAAGTAAAAAATATGCTTTTTTGAGAAAACTCAAACGGATTCTTGTGTGAAATTTTCAACAGCACTGTCTTCGCGCGGTATATCAGGGTTTCCACGTGTGGGGGCAGTGTCTGAAGAAGTTTCAAAAATTGCCAGATTCGCAAGAATGGGGCTGGAAGCGAGCGGCTGATGGAATACACTGGGAACCTTTTTGGACCCTTCAGCCACCTGTCTACATGGCATTGGACATTCTCGTGAAATGCGGCTGCTCTACGAGACACTGCACTGTAAATGCCAGAAGGCTGGAATGCCATGCACTGATATGTGTGCATGTGGCAATGAGTGCTCGTTTGAATAAATTATTTGTACATGGGCATTACAATTGTCATCAGGTTTGAAATATATACTATGTTGGTGAATTTGTTGAGGTATTTTATATTTTAGTAACACTTCAGTAGTTTTTGTAATATTTCCAGGTATATCTACGAGGTTCTACGTAACAAAAAATTCTATATAATATTACATTTCATGAAAGTTCAAGTATGGAAATGTAGACGTACAACTTCTGTTCCGAGACGCTTATATTCCTCCCGGCCACCTCAAAGACCCATGAGATTTTTTTCGTTGAATTTTCTTTCTCGTAAAAACGCATATTTTTTACTTTGTGTTTTGGGGGTTTGAGTCCTCTCACCCCCTCTCAGAGACCTCTAGAAATTTTTTTACCATTTTTTCTGAATTCTACGGTAAATTTTACATAAGAATTTGTTAAACTTGAAAGAAATGCACGAATTTTTTATCAATTTTCAAGATTTGTGCCCCTCTCAACACCCTCCGAAGGTCCCAGGAAATTTTTCACCATTTTACCCGGATTTCGCACTAAATTCTACTTCGGAACCCGTTAAGATTTTTCCAAAGAACACAAAATATTTTTTCCTCAATTTGGGGGGGGGGGGGTGAGCCCTTTAGACGGTTGAAATTTCTCTCGTGAAAATATGTTGAAATATGTCGCTTCAATTTTACCCCTATTTTAGGGGTTATCAGCCCTTCGGCGCCCCTAAAATATTGGAAGAATTTTTTGATGATTTTTTTCGAATTTGGCGATTTGAATTACATAAGAATCCACATAAATTGCGAACCAAAAGGAATATTTCGGTCATTTATATGCAAAAACTCCTTCCACTTAGGCAACCCGCCATTACGGGGCCCCTATGGGGTTTTGACCGTGGCGCCACAGCTCAATTTTTTCATTCAAGCATTTTAAATGTTCGTTCCAAATTTTATGATTTTAACATGAAATGCAAGGTCGAATTGTCTACCTCCCGGACTATGATTATTAGGCCTGGTATAATGGAAACTGTTCAAGGACTCACGAGTGGAGTGAGTGATCACGAGATGAAAGAGAGAGAGAGAGAGAGAGAGAGAGAGAGAGAGAGAGAGAGAGAGAGAGAGAGAGAGAGAGAGAGAGAGAGAGAGAGAGAGAGAGAGAGAGAGAGAGAGAGAGAGCACGCTGATGACGTCATAGTCGTTCATTATTATGGCTACCTGTGACGTCATCAGCATTTATATAACGTCGTTTACGAGCGGAGAGAGCGATCCCGAGAATAGAAATCAATCTAATGACGATATGAATGCTGATGACGTCACTAATATTGATATCCGTCCATGAGCTAGCCCAACTTATAGTTCACCTGCAATACTGATGATTTATCCGTTCGACACTTCTCCTCTGGCCCAGCTCTCAAAGGCCTCCTGCTTCACAATTCTAACTCTGCCTACATCACAAACTCCTTCTCAAAGAATCATGAGAAAATCATTAGCACAAGGAAGTACCTTCGATCACAATACCATCTAATTCACTTGTTTCCACCGGCCCCCTCCAAGTCCATAGGTTACTTCAAGTGTAATTGCAAAACTCAATGAAAGGGGTAAAAACCAACTCTCTCAGGACTGTTGAAAATCGCTCGGCTTCAAAAACTACAAGGGTCTTCAGTGTTGGAAAGAAATGTCCTCTTGCGTTACTGCATAAGAGCGACGACGTAGAAAAAGAACGTCAAACAGTACGAGATTGAGTTACATGAGAATATCCCATGTTCAACTCATTTGCAGCTTCCTGCATCTGGTATCGACCAGATATTTTTAATTTCGCAAAAAGAAGGCGATACATAAGTAAAGAGGAAGTGATTCTCTCATACATTTCTTAGAGCCATTGTACATGGTGAGTTCATTCATTAACATTTACGTATCACGTATACTATCAAACTTGGCAACGATCTCCTACAGCCTATTAGCTGCTCGTATTAATACGAGCACGCGTGCCGAAAGAATGATCAGCAGGAGAATAAGCACGAATGTATCTCTTTTCCCATTGCTACTCTTAGATCATTAAAGATATTCAGAACATGAACCAAGAGTTAGTCACCGTCTGCAGAAGGAAAAGGGAACGTAATTTTGCTTCTTGATTATGGTAAAGCGAAATGAACTTGAATCAATCAATTAGAATTTTCGCAGTGAATAAGTACTGTCCAAGTACCATCGTTAATCTTCGGATCGAGGTGTCATTGAACGACAGTAAATTCTCAATTTGTACTCTCTTCCATCGCGCGACGTAATTAATCGACCTAATAATCGATTGGCGAGAGGGCGTCTCGGGCACATTACACCATCCACTTCGTAATAATTGACGAGAATATTTTAGGAAACCCTAAAATTAATTGTGGGAGTAAGACAAGTACAAACGAATGAGAGGTACAATTTTATAAATAACGTCATACGGCAGTCTCTTCTTTCGTCCGTACCCACTTCCCCTTCTCGTAGATCGTTTTTAGCGCCGAACCCGCGACAGACCTTACAAAAACTTATAGTACAACATACACCGTCATCTTCGCGAGAAGATGCTGAGCATATAGTAGAAGAAAACCCCGCGTGTACTTCTGCATCGCGGGCGCTTCAGCTTTTACATCCTACTAAGTTTTTTCCCCGGCTTGTCTCCAATTAGTGCTGTCTTCATGTCTCATCATTTGTCATTTCGTACTGTTCTCTTGCACGCTATAGATAGTGTTCTTATTTTCCTTTTGTCGAACTCGGGGTTTTTATTTTACTATTTTTACAATAATATAGACTACGATTCGATTTAATGGACCGGATATAAAACTCAGATGACTCGGTATGTTTGATGTTTTTGTACGAAATCAAATTTCAATTCTGTTTAAGTATTACTTTTCCCTTCCGAGAATTCACGAATTTTTTTGTTGTTCACGTTACAAAAAAAAAAAAAAAAAAAAAAATGCTATTTGTTTTGAGCTTCATTACCCTGAGAGAGAGAGAGGAAGAAAGTGTTCCTTCTAATAATAAATTACCGGAAATAATACAGAAGTAGTGTCGTAATTAGAAAATCTTTTAGAAAAATTGTAAGAGACTTTCTGTCCTTCATTAGTGGGTACGAACTTGGCTATCGATTGTTCAACTTTTAGCTATATTCATACAGGTGAACGAACGTTAATTCTGAATCGAAGAGAAGGTAAATCAAGGGCGGTAGACTGGATTCATTAGTATTCAATTAATTGAGTTAAGAGCTTGCTACCACCTTAATATTTTCCGTCAAAAACGCTCATATTTCCTCTGCAATAGATGGAATCTGTTTTGATCTGAATTCATGATCGAGCTTTTCAAAGAGCAGTTATTCACAAGAGGACAACAAAATCAGTTTTTTTTTTCCTCAACAAAATTACTATTTTTTCATTATTATTTTTTCTTCATTTTCAAATGCTGGAAAAATAAAAAAAAATAATCATTTAATTAAGTACCGTAAATAGTGAAATAAAATTAGTTTTAAATTTTATTGTGTTAAACAAATTACTTACCAATAAATTATCCCATCATTTCTATCTTTTTTAGAAAGCGGGATTTATCCTATATTATAATGATGTTAATTACCTGATAAGTCATTAGGCTGTTATACGAGCAGATGCTTTTGGGGTTTGATTTGATGAACGAGACGGCAATATTTTTGAAAGTATGTACAATTATATCTGAAAATTATTAATTTCGATAACTCCCCAAAACGCTTCTGAACACTTCTTCCCACCCCTTCCTAGTTTATTGAGGTGAATAATAGAGAAAAAAAAATAATGAAAAAATGAAACGATAATGATAACAGAAGTTTGTGGTCATAGATATTTTGAATATCCAGTCAGGTGCTTAGAATTTTCTGTTGAAATAAGGAAACAAGAATTAATTATCAATGAAAATAATTTTCATTCGTAGAGAACGCTGCAAACTGATGGAATAAAATGGCTTTAGTTTCCACTAGGTACAACTCTTTATCACTCCGCTGACGTTTCGACCGATCGCGGATCATTATCGATGCATATTAGGAATAATTAATATTATTACATATTAAAAATAAGTACGTATTATCGAGGAATAAAATTGAAATAAATAAAAGACAAAAATGAGAATGAAATATGACAAAATGACCGGGAAAAATACAAGGAAAAAATACAAAATATGAAAATGTTTTTCTAATTAAAGTATGAAAAAGAAAAATTCAAAAATAAAATCGTGAGTCAATACAATAAAACGAAAACTAAACAAGACTGAGAAAAAACAGATTTTTTACCAAAGCCAAATAAATGTCTACTGGTAAATGAAGTCATTTATATTTTAAGGATGAAATTATGGTCTAGCTAGCCTACGAGGGGCTCACTCAGTCCGCACGTTCGTATGAACATAGGTGAGGTGAACTGTAAGTTGATATTGCCAGCTCACGTATGGATATCAAAATTAGTGACGTCATTAGGTGATGACTGACTGTGACATCATCATAAGTACCCATGTCCCATGTCGGCTGCCTGTGACGCCATCAGCGCACCTTGAGCTCTCTCTTGTCCTTACTGTCTTCTATTCTCGCGTTCACTCATTCCACTCGTAAGCCTCCCAACAGTCTCCATTATACTGGGCCTAATAGGCTCAAGTCTTCCTTATACTGGGCCTCCAGGTCATGGCTGAAGACGTCATACATACACATTACAAAATTAAGGTACTATTCATTGGCCTCCATTGTATTGGCCTATACAGTACATTCGACTATACTAGGCCTCTATTAGCCTTCGTCGATCGTATAGTTACGTTATTGCTCCATTTTATCGACGATGTTTGGAGCTTCTAGACAGGCTTTAGAGTTCTAAAGTAGCTCTGTGGATTACAACTCAAATTATTGCCAAGACGTGCTACGAGTGTCACAAAACCGACGTCGATTTTTAGTCTACATTGATCTGTTGCCAGAGGTTGACCCAATTTTGACGTCGACAATGAGTCGACAGAACAAAATAAGGAGTCGATTTTGAGTTAACTTCTGGTCGAAATAACGACTCAATCTGGAGTCGAGTCTAACGGTGTCATTATTTGTCCCCATGGAACCTCAATCTGCCGTATCGCGAGCCTCGATTCAAAGTCTCGTAACTTTGTAGAACGCAAAGCAAGCGGTCACAGATTGTGAGAGTTGGAATTCGTCTTCCTATCATCTAGTAATACCATTTTTCCATGTTAAAAAAGAACCTATTTGAGAACCTATTTTATGGGGGAGGCGGGGGGTAATTTGAAGAAAGATGACGGGCGTCGAACGCCAAATCGTGGGACTTGGAAAAACTCACGAGTTCATTAACTGAGTTGAACGAGAGGTGGTAGGAACCTGCTTCACGAGTACATATATGGCACATGGGATCTGAAAAAGAATGACGTCATCGGGTGTGACGTCACAAGCCTGACCTATGACGTTATCAAATTGTGACGTCACAGGCTTTTGAGCTACATATGGTAGGAGAAAGACTTGGAAAAATTGCGAGTATTGAGCTGTATCTAATAAGGGGAAAAATATAGACTTTCAAGCTTAAATTCGCAAAGTGGCGAAGAAGAAAGTTCAATCTTTATTTAGAAAAAGTATGAACAAAGTAACCCTCATTGCCTCGATTAACACAGTTATTGAAGGCAACCCGAGCAGCTAACGAAGTAGACTGCCAGTTTTTTCATCACTATGAGTTACGAAGTTTTGAGCCTCAGATCGGTGGCTTAAAAGTCAAAATTCTTTCATATCCCTTGATATATTAAATAGTTCGATAGTCAGAATTTTTTTGAGCCGCCCCCCTCCTGACCCAAAGATCGACATTTCTCCACCTCCCTGAAGTAGCGCTCCCTTCCGAATGATCGTTCCCGTCCCACGTCCCCTGATATTATACCCTCTGAAAAACTGGTCGGAATTTGGACTCGTATATCTTTGGCCTTGGGGGCCTGCTGGAAATCTATCTGACGCTATTTTGTGAGGCATCACGCTGATGTCACCAGCTGATGACACTGTGAGTGACTTTGACCTACTTTCGAGACTTTGAAAAATCCCTGTTCCATGAGTTATCTGATATTATCTACTGGCCAAACTAGGCTGAAACAAACTGTGACATGCAGTGTGCAAGGTTTGTATTGGGCCAATAAATACTGGCAGAGAGGCAAACTAGCGGAGCTAATGTGCCTGTCGGCTAGTTAGCCGCGCGCGATCGCACTCTTAACAAGCAGTCAACTAAGCTAAACTGGGTTGAAAACGTAGTCTCCCGGTGAACCATCGCGACTCGAAATCGATTTCGATACTCCAAATTGACTCACCAAAGTTGACTCAAAATCGAAGTTGATTTTGGGTGGATTTTGCTCCGTCTGATGTCGACCGCAACTCCGCTTTCACATTCTCAGTCATTCACTTACCACTCCTTTCTTACCCTCTTCACCCCTCCTTGCGGATTCTTTCCCATCATCGCTTGTTATTCAAGTCTCTCATCCTACCAATTTTATTGTCGAATGAACCTTCATTTTCACACACTCGTCAAGTTTTTCCTCATCCACCATCTCTTTCGTATGGATACCGCGATACATAAATTCAATCATGACGCCGAGAACCTTGCGGTGCAAAGCAGTTACTGCGTTCACCTTCTAAAACTGACCCCTCTCCTTCGTATGATCTCAAATCCTTTTACTGCTCCCTCACCCTCTCCTTCTTGCATGATTTTTGGTCCTCTTTATTCATCAATAAGCTCAAATTCCTTTGGCTACTTCAAACCGCCCTTTTTGATACGAAGAAGTCATCCTAACCCATCTCACTCATTCTTTTCTGCCCAAGCCCTTAATCCTAAGTGTACCTAGTTGCAATGCTAATTGAAAAGAAGAAAAATCGACCCAAAATGACTGGAAAACTGATTCACAGTCGATCTCTCCTTTTTAACATAGACTCATACTCAACGTCGAAATTAGGTCGACTCTTGGTATTATAGATTGTTGTCAACCTGAAATCGAGGTTTCCAATCGAGTCGATTTCACGTGCACAGTCTGATAAGATTTCAGGATCGATACCGAAAATGAGTCGACTCTAGTATTAGATTATAATGTCGATTGAAAATCGAATTCGTCTATTGCTGGTGAAGCATATAATTATAATGATTATTCTCTATGACTCTTAATTAAAATAATCAAGACGGCACATTCTGTCAGCGAGTAATGAAGTCACAAAACACAAGGTGACTGCATATCGATTCCAAGGTCAGCTATGAAATTGACCAGCGTACATTACCAGAGATCAACAAATCGGCTGGAAATTGTCTTAACGGGGCAGTCGATTTTAGGTCAATGTAAAAATGTGGAGAAGTTGATGGATGTCGATTCTAGATTGATATCGATTTAGAGAGTAACTGATTTCAGGAGATAAAAAATGTAGAGAAGTCGAATCGAAATCGATCTGAACCGACGTGCCAAATGAGTCAAAATTAAATAGGTCGACGTCGACGTCGACGTGACTTCGATTTCATTAATATAAGGGCATTCGATGGTTCGTCCGGCGAATATGCAGTAGACACAAGACCTATTATAAGCTATGAAATACCGGCGGAGGGGCGAACGAGCAAATCAAAGGTGCTCGTCAACCACGTGGTTATTATGCTATAAAAATTAGACTAATGAGAAATATAGTCGGTCTGGTGACGTCATGAAGTGGTCATCTTCAAGATCCCGGCCATAAGTTGGGCCTGGTACAGCCCAGGTAAACCTCCATTCCAATTTCTATATTTTTTTTTCTTTCAAACGTCCAGTCCCAGGGTATACGACTGAAGTACGATCGTATTGGACGTAAATTCTGGAGTTAAGATGTAAAGTCTGTCAAAATAACGTGGAATCAGAACATTTTGTTTGGAAGTGGCTTCATAGTAATTGAATTTTGCGATAGTGTTGAAGAGTCTAAAGGTGATAAAGGAGTGGATATTAGAAATTGCACGCTATAAAAACGTTCTTAATTTCATCTGTATAATATTCTCTGTAATATTTGTAAGCTTTCTCTCCTTTATAAGAACCGTTAAATGTAGTTCAATTTCTGAGTTAATGATGTTTGGATATTTCTTCTTCAGGCTCCTCGATGTACAATAAAGATCTTCCTCGGGTACGAATCTCGAACAGAAAAGTACGAGCAGGCATCGGTAGTCGAACCGACAGCGCTTCTCGAAGTGACATCTTTATGTGTTTTATTTTTGTTTGAGAGTAGTCAAAAATCTACTTTCACGTATTCATTTTTAAAACACTCGCGCGTCTATACGAGAAATCATCATCTTGGCGGGAGTCCAATTTCGACTCTTTTTACTTTTATTCTCCGCGTATTAAATTTATAAACACCTCGTAATATAGAAGTGCTTCTTTTAAGTTCGTAAATGTTTATTGTTTAGATAATATTTCGCCGTACCGGCTTCTTTTTTCCATAATATTATATCTCGGCCGTTAAAGCGGTTCAATTTTCTGACTTTCATTTCGATCGGTTGTCATAATTTATAGTGATGCGTTTCCGCTGCAGTGTCGCGAGTTTCAAATTACCTCGGTGCTCACAAATTCGAAGATTCCTTATGACGCAAACTGCGATGACGAGTTATCATGACAGACTTAGACGTATGTGTTCGGTGCAGATTTGATTTGTATAGTTCGGGTTCCTCCGTGCGTTCATCATTTGTTTTCCAGTCAGTGAGCATTCGATTTGAACTTTGAACGAGCCAATCGTGAGTCCTTTGTTTAACCTTATACACATCAAGATGCAAGCTGCTTGAAGAAGTATGTTTTCATCGTTGAAGTTTTCCACATTACGTTCTCGTACTCGAAACAAGGAGCAGCGGGACGAAATCAACAATCAGGAAAATCATTACGACGACAACGAAGATTCTGATATAAGTTGTGGGTCTTCTTTGCGGTGTCAGCAATCGTTGAATAAATGTAAGTATCTATCGATAAAGAGTTTCCCCCAAATATTTTTTCGCGATGTGGATTGAGTTTAGCTTAGAGAGAATTTCAAAATATCATAAACAATATGTTATGACCGTATGACAGTAATATTGAAACACGAAAGAAGAGTCATAATGATGTATGTAACGTCTGCATTCAGCTGCTGGCATCCCGCTGTATGAACTCGAAGTGAAGGAATATACAAAACTATAAAAACAGAAAGACGAAGTTAGTGAGAAATTTTTTCCAAATGGGGCGCTAACACTATCGAAGCTGATTTCCGTTACGATTTTATGACCATGGGAGAAATCGTATATCAATACCCATCGTAAAAGGGTGTTGTTGACTTTTCATCTTTGACAAAGGCTGTATAGGACAAATGACGTCGTAAATTAAAAATTGATTTGATAACGATACATACGACAGCTTCATAAATAATAAGATTTATCGACACGTATATGTTTTATTTTTCACCCGCCGAGAGTGAATTCGAGTTCTGTATGTATGTGATATTGGCCGCTTCAAATCTTACGCATGGCTTATACGAGTGAAATAACCTCTTTATTTCATTCGTTTCCATTAACATGTTTCATGACGTTTTGAATCGAGTTTTTTCCTCATCAGGAACTCATTTTATGAGAGGCTTATTGGTAGACATGTATCGCATCCGCCATATGATAAAATAAGGGGAAACGACTCTCATGGTTCGAACTATGTGAAGCCAGTTTCATTTCCGAAATTCAAGACGCTATTAACTTATTTCTTAACGAAGAACCTTTTTTGTAAGGGGTTATTTGAGACAAGTGTCAGGTGCCTTATTCTTCTAGCAAATTGGAATTCTGAGAGGGACGAAAGTTATTTGGGAAAATATCGTTTGGAAACATATCTTAAACATATCTTTAAGAACAGAAACCCTATCCCATGTTTTACCAAGATTTGAAGAATTTTGACCTTCGAGCTATACGTGTACAGGTGGGGCAGAATGATGTTACCACTTTTGCGTAAGCCTTACGGGGAAGATGCCTCATTCGGTATAAAAAAAGCGAGAGGGACTTGTAAAAATTACGAGTTACGTGTATCACAGGACTGTACGGTGGGGTGATTCAGGAGAGGGTCATTCGGGAACAATTTGAGAACCTAGAAAAAAAGTGACACAGCACAGCAAAAGCTAATATGTTTCCTTCAGAGACAGTAAAAAGCATCTACAATTTAATCGGTTATATCGTTTTTATCGATCATTTTGGATCAATTCTATTCATCATTGTATCGACTTTTGAAATATTGCGAATTCAAATTGAAATCTTGAAGAGTCTTTAAGTTTTTCCAAGTTCCTTGTGTCATGGTATATACATATAGCCTGAAAGTAAAAATTTGTACCAGTCCCTTTTCTATCATTTAGTCCCGCTACTATCCTATTATTATGGCTCGAAAGTCAAAATTTTTCCAAGCCCAATCTTTGAGCTATGTATAACAAGCAGGGGGACTTGTAAGAATTTCGACCTCCGAGTTAAGGTAGGAAGGGAACTCGGACCATCACACGGCGCGTGGCAAATTTTTCGAAATTGGATTCCCCCCCCCCCCCCCATTGATATAGTTTCCTGTTAACGTCTTTCACGGTAATGGTGACGTCACAGTAACTTCCCTTTCCTCTTAGCTTGGTATAACCTCAGACTAATAACCTGACGGTCTCACTCTTAGCCTTGTACACATGTAGTATACTGTATATAGTGGCTTACGATGGTCTCACTTACTCCGCTCGTCCGCCCCCATTTTTGGCCTAGTATATGTCTCGTATGCTGTTAAACTTAGTAGCTCACATTCTTAGCCTAATATACTGCTTATTAGGCTGAGTGGCTCACTCGTCTACTCGTTAGCCTGGACAGCCCAGTATGACGTCATACTACAACTTGTCTTCTCTTTCTGGCCCCAGTTCAATACATATGTTGGGCGAAGTAGCTCAGCCCACTTTATACTGTATGTCAGGCATAGTATAGCCTAGTATAAGTCTATTAGTATGTGAAGGCTAAAAATATGCGTACCAATGTATCGAAGGCCAACATTTTTCCATGTCTATAAAGTAGGTCAAGGTCATTGATGACGTCATCAGAAGTAACAATAAACTATGAAAGTTTTCCCAAGATTAGTTGCAATCAAAACAACTGTCAAAAAACTGTGACAATTTTTTTGAAACGGATGTAACGGGTTTCCATGGCGGTTTCTTTGATAGTCGTTCTATGTATAGGCACATTAAAAAATGCTAAAACCGTCAAAAAACTGTGACGGTTTTTCGTGCGAGACAATTTGTTTGTGACGGATTTGCGTGACGGTTTGTCCCATTATATTATGTAGTCCAAATTATGAGGACAGAATAAAATACTCAAACCGTCGAAAAACCGTGACGGTTGACGGGTTTCTATGACGGTTTTTTCAATAGTAGTCCCACGTATACGCATATTATGAAATGCCAAAACCGTCAGAAAACTGTACCAATTTTCTGTGATAATTTTTTGCGACGGTTTTTCCCATAGTGCAGGTTTTAATTGTAAGCAATGGTAAGTACAGACCGATTCCCCGTGACGTCAACACCTTCAATTTCCGTAGCAAGCTTGATCTCTGCTGCTGGTTTTGGGGCAGCAATTTTAGAATCCCATAAGAATACACAGGGAACGTTTCGATCATTCACTCGTATTCAAAAACAAGAAGTAAAAGTTAGCATCGAAGCTACATTTTTAAATTCCACAGAACTTCTAGGTTCTGAATAGAGATATCTCTAATACATAGGAAACATCTTGTTTCTCTCTCTCTCTCTCTCTCTCTCTCTCTCTCTCTCTCTCTCTCTCTCTCTCTCTCTCTCTCTCTCTCTCTCTCTCTCTCTCTCTCTCTCTCTCTCTCTCTCTCTCTCTCTCTCTCTCTCTCTCTCTCTCTCTCTCTGAATCTAGTTTACTGCATACGAATAGTATGCAGGTTTGTGTTTATTGTATGTTAGGCTTACTATGAAGATATAAGAGACTAGTTACTATAACGTAGCAAGTCAGGGTACGTCATTTATGACGTCATTCCGCATGATGAGGGTAGGATGAGCTACTGAACCTAACATACGAAATGAACTCCCCAGGATATAACAATGAGTGCTAAGGATATAGGTCTCAAAGTAGTAAAGGTCAAAATTTTGCAAGTATCGAAAGTAGGTCAAGGTCAATGATGAAGTCATCAAGCGTGACGGTTTTTCCGAGAGTAACCCCAGCCAAAAACTGTTTTCCAAGAGAAGCCTCAGTGTTACAGGTGTGTAAAATGCCAATTAGAAAGAAATCCAAGAAGCACACGTGCAACAAGGTTGAACGGACCCCTCGCACTCACCCTCATGAGATTTCAATTTATATTCTGCACCCGTGGCCGTCACCATCACAGCACAGACCCGTGGTTGGGAATCTCATGAATTCCACCAAATTCGAGAGGAAGGTAAAGAATCAGATTCGCAGAATGCTGCGTCAGCACACATTCGAACAGAGGTGTAGGTGACAGTTAGTAGAGCAAAGAGACACGCGTAAAGGATGATCAAAACTCTCCACCAGTTCGAACGGCACGAGGGCTACTCTTTGAAACTGATTTTGAGCTTGTAGTCTCAGCGAACTTCCATCGACGAGTATACACATATTTGTTCGAGGTCGTGTGGAAATGAGGATGGTAAAAGGTTCTAATAAAAAGTAGGCAGAATCAAGGCCAAAGACCAAAATCATAGACAACCTAAACTGAAGGGTTCTATCCCCTCAAACTATTGGAGAGACAGAAATCTTATGCTCTATGGATCATGGATTATAGACCTTTGATTAATTATAGAAGATAGGAAAAGTATCATTGAGTACTTGATAATATATCTCCTTTATTGATTCATTCTCGCAGGTGGTAAAGCGTGCGGGAAACAACCAAATAAGATGAAATACTCCAAAGCTCAAAGAATCGGTTCGACAAATATGGAGCAATGCCCACATTCCGATGCTTTCCTTCCAATGACGGAGCAATATTGTTAGTACCATAAATAATGTCAACGCACTTCCACAACGATATCTGATTATTATTGTAAATACTTCAGGTTCAAATGATCCATCGATGTACACCACGACAAAAACTACCGATGTCTACATCGAACGAGATGACGAAAACAGTTTAGGACTTACGCTTCAAGGTGGTTTACACCAGAATCCAGCCCTATCTAGACCATTGGTAGTTACCTACGTGCGTCCTCAGGGTCCGACTGATAAGTAAGTATTTAATAATATTTACTCGTCGGCTCGTACCGTTGACCTCATCGAAATTCTTCTCTCTCACGATGCTCAGAGAAGGCACCATACAAATTGGTGATCGTTTGTTGACCGTTGATGGATTTCCTCTGGATAAAGTGACGCTGAATGAAGCCTACAATATCCTCAGAAATTCAGAAGGTCAAACTTCTCGACTGACGATCGAGTACGACGTCACGAATATGCAACGATTTTGCGGACCTCTGCTCGTTGAAATGGAGAGTCCGCGTTCTCATCAACTAGGTTTAACATTAACGAATACACCTCATAATGCGGCTGTGTTGATCGACGAAATCAAAACGGCGAGCATTGCTGAAAGGTTTGTATTAGTTTATAATTAATGAAATCTATCGAGGAAAGAAAACTGCGAAGTTAATGAAGTACTCGCGCTATCTAGGTGTGGTGCTCTATTTCCTGGTGATCAAATTCTCTCGGTGAATGAAACGAGGATAGAGGGTTCGCGCATGTCAGCTACCGAAGTGTATAAGCTTTTGAGGATTTGCGGTGGAGCACATTCAAATTTACTCATACAAATTTTACCGGCGAATGTATACGCACAAAGTCAAATTGGTAATGCCAGGTTATTGTACACATCCTTCGTCAATGTATATATAGAAGTTTATCTGACTGATGTTTGTTACAGCACCTAAGTCACCTAAACCGTACTATTACCCTAAGTCGCGTATTTCTTACGATACTATGTACCCTAATAATTATTACGAAGTTCCTAACGAGTATATAGTTCCTAGCAGCTTATTAAGCAATAAACCTGCTCGTGAGTAAGACTAACTTACCTTATTTCCTTTTCTAAGATGATCGCTGTGATCGGTTTTTTCCTCATCATGGACGTACCGTTCTGTATGTTACAGGTCTCATAGAAAAACCGTCCAAATGTAAAATGATAACCGTAACGCTACATTCCGATGATAGACTAGGATATGGACTATCCGTATGCTCCTCTTTGAATAGTCATGCAGCTATTATATCTTCCATTATTCCAGGTGGACCAGCGGATCTGTAAGACAGTATTTTTTTTTTTTTTTCTTTTTCGAAAATGATAAGCCTTTGAAAACGCGAAGTTTAGGATGTTATCCATCTTCTCCAAATAGGGTCTCTATAAAAGAATAAATTATTTTTGAATCTTTTGCAACAATGACAGGAGATTCATACATTCTTAAACTTGAGTATCCTTAATTATTTCTACCAATCTCATCGTACACACTAATCACTATCTGATCTTTTCACGGAATTGCCCTTCGAGAGCCACTTATGAAAAATTAACCATTCCTAGGTGGACTATATGTATTCAAGTTTTTCTATTCTGTCTTCCAACTAAAATATTGAAAACTGTGCAATGCTAAAATGCATAGCATTAAAGACAAATTCTTCCAATCCCTTTTAATATCGGAAAGCTGGTGTCAATTTGCATACCTTCCTTCTTTTCTTATTGCGTAAAAACGTCTGCTAGAGGGGTGTGAAGTGAGAATTTGCGGGGTCAAAATTTTCAACCCTCTGATGAAGTCATCGGGTTGGTGTGACCTTGACCTACTTCATCATCGTGCGTCCACTGCTCATGCCTGAAGACTTGGTGACCCCATTCTCGCCACAATTCTCCGCCAATCTTTGCGGTCCTCGGCGTTCCGAACCACTTGCTTCAGATTTTGGTCCGATATCTACCATATCTTCGGCGAACGGCCACGAGATGAGGTGCCTTCCACTTTGCCCTGGACAACCAGTTTCTCCGATCTCTTTGTAATGTGCCCAAAGAAACGGAGGATTCGTTGGTAACATACAGAGGGCAAGCGTTGTTCGATATGGAGCTCGTTTAATATTGATATACAGTATTTGTTAGTAACTCAGCATCTTTTGGTAGGCCGACATTTCCAGGGCGTCGACCCTCCTTTTATAATCAGTTTAGCGCCATACAGGAACCTAGGAAAGACTGAGGCTTTTAGCAAGCGCAGCATCGTGTTACGCGTTATGATACGCATAAATTTCACAGTTGCTTCTCTTGCAAGTATGATTCTTCTCCAAATTTCCCACAGAGCTGCCACCATGTTTGTCCACCAGTAAACCTAAGTAGGTGAGCCTGGCTACTTTTTCGAAGTCTCGGAGTGTGATCGATACTGGAAGGCGTCCGGCTCTATCGTCGTTTTACCTCTGTTGAGCGTCAACCTTAATTCGCTACCATTCTTCTCCACGCGTTCCAGAAACTCTTTCAATTCATTCTCGTATCTGGCGCACAATGTCGTATCATCCGCAAACCTCAGGTTGCTGATGGTTTCGCCGCCTTTCCATCGATCCAAGCTCTCCCATTATGTACTCACTGTACACATTGAAAATTATGGGTGACAGGATACACCCTTGATGCCCAACGCCTTTGGAAGGTTCAAAACCAGGCGACAATAATTAAGTGATTCAACCTGACTGTTCACCTGGTATCGGCGTACGAAGTCCGCGTCAGCGCAATCATTGTAATCCAAAAAACACAACGCCAGTGGAATATTGTATCACAGCATTCCTCAATAACTTGGCGGATGTTCAGGATCTGTTCGCGCGTTTCCTTATTTCGAACAAAACCGGCCTATTCCCGTGGTGTTTGGTCGTCCAGAAAATGCCGCAGTCGTTCGTGCAAGATGTTAAATAGAATTTTGCTTCCGTGCGATATCAGCGCGACAGTGTGGTAGTTGGAGCAGACACTGATTCTTCCAATCTTGGGTAAGGCAACGAAAACAGACTCTACCCAGGCCTCTGACCATACATCGTTGCAGATATGATCCATCATGTCGACGCCAACTTCCCCTGCAGCCTTGATTCATTTCGGCAGTAATGCCATCGGCACCGGAAGCTTTGATGTTTTGCAATTTGTTTATGGCCTTGCAAACTTCGTCTCTAAGGACGTCAGTTCGCTTTTCATCGGGGAATGGTATCTTCCTGGGTCTACCATTGAATCCCTGACAGCTGTTGACAATGATTTTTCTATCTTTCCGAAGTTTGGTTACGGTCGGTGAGTAGTTTAAAGTCCTCATTTTCGATTGCCCATACCCGAGATTTGAAGGTTCTTGTAATTCTTTTTATTTATTCGAATTGGGCCCTGGTTTGATTCTGTTCACTGTATTCTTCAATTTTCCTGCTCACGTCCATAGTAGGCATTCTTGTCCCTTCTACAGCCTCTTCTGACTTGGGCCGATAGCTTCCGATAATGCGTTGTGTTTTTTTTTCCATGCGCCGTCGCTTGTCTTCTCTCCTCGATTAAATCCAGGGTCTCTGGTTTTATCTAGCAGAACTTCGGCTCTTTCTTCTTTCTATCCTTCACTATCTCGGTCACAATAACCTCGGCTTTATTCTTGAACTCTTTCCAGACCGTGACCACAGGCGTATTTATAGGAGATTTCTGTAGTTTCTTCTGAATTCTGTCTCCGAATGCTGATATTTCACTCTCTTCCTTTCGTTATTAATATGTGTATATGGGTTCACTTTTGCTAATTTTAGACGCAAATAGAGGCACAGCAATTAATGGTCGGTGCCACAGTCTGCCCCGGAAGTGTTTTGACTTCCACCTTCTTCCGATTAGACAGTAATCAATTTGATTGCGGTACTGTTCGTCAGGCGAGGTCCACGTATATAGTCTGTGTGGATGCTGTTTAAAGCACGTATATAGAAAATTCGAAAAATTGGAGCTCTGGGCCAATGGATAACATTCTTTATCACTAGCAATATAGATCGAACTAGCCTAGTGTGAAGATGCTAGGCTAAAAAGTCTCTATGAACTTACAAGTGATGCAAAGACTATGAAGGCTTGCTTTTCACAAAAATGCAGGCTAAGCTAAGAGTCTGCTAACTTAAACCACACATAGGCTGAGTAGGCGTTACCTTGACCTGCTTTGAGGACTTCAAAAGTCCCAAGTTTTGATTCAAAGTACCAAATGAGGGGGAGAAACTTAGATTAATTCGGGGTATGAGACTTCTCTTGAAGAAGTTGGCTGTATGAGGGCGTGACGTCATCAGGCGGGATAGACATTGTTCTTCGGGGCTCGAAGACTTTGATCAACAAGCTCTTATCTGCTTATCATTAGAGCTCAAAGATAGCTGAATGTAGATACGAGAGAGGAAGTTCAGTTGATGGAGAATAGGGGTGAGCTTGAATGTGTAATGAGTTGCGGAATGAGGTTTATTTGAGGTAAGAAAACATGTTTTCAGGGACGGATTAGTAGGGCAATGAAGTAACTGAAGAGGGCTTGAAGCTCAGTGGTCTAGCTTGACGTGGTGTTGCGATGGCGTTACGAGACTTTTATAGTATCCTCTCTATTGAGTATGCAAACCCAGTTTTGTTGAACCGTTGGTGAAATTTAGAGTAGGATTGTGAAACAATTCTACAATTTTGGAAACTTGTGTGGCTGTGCACGAAAGTTTGAGGGTGTGATTGAAGACGTAGGGAGGCGAGCGAGATTGCGAATCGCCTCAAAAAAGGAAAATGGTAACAGGGCACTTTTCCCACTATTTTTTCTTTTTTTAGTCATAAAATTCCCCAATTTACCCCGAGATATTTTCTGTTCAACTGTAAAATTGTTCAACGAAGGAAAATCGAGAGAAATGTTGACTTCTCAAAGTTCCTAATCAAATACTTTAAATCTAAATTCTTAGTATTTTGACCAAGAGAGTTGGATCCCAGGCCATATATTATTTTAGGAATCATTAAAAGCCATCTCTGAATTCCTTCCCCCCCCCCCAAAAAAAAAGTCCTCCTTAACAAAAAGAATTCCAATCTCTCTCCTTTACACCCGTCAAGTTTGGAAATCAAATTTCTAGACTTTTTCTTCAACCAAAAATTCAGTTCGATTTCTCAAATGCAAACCCTAAAGTTCGAAATTTTCAGAACGATCAATATTCTAGAATGATCCTCTCAAAAATTCTCCTCGGAGTGCACAGATCACTAATGCGATCCCATCTCGATCGAGGAGCTCTTGCACATAATCTGGCGAGTGAATCTTTTTCGTCCTGATTAGATCTAGTTCCAGTCACTTGTCTCAAATTAGCTCTTAGTGTACTCAAAAGAAGTCGAAGGTCCAGCCTCTGCGCCGGACAAGTAGAACTTTCTCTCAGCTACGAAAGACTAAAATTTCTTGGCGCCTCAAAACCAAAACAATTCATTTATTTGATACCTCGGTAAAGAGTTGAAATCTCTAATTTAACTGAAGGTCATTCGAGAGCAGAAGTCTGACGTCAAGAATTTTGGATCTAGTTCATTAGGTTTATACTCCCTCTCATTTCACCAAATATAACCGGGCGGATTCCTAGGTAGAAAAGTTTTGAAATCTGTAATATAGGTGAAGGTCATTCAGGATCTTTTGGCTTACTTCTTTCTCTCACACCATATTTCCTGAGGTAGTCGTATTACATCGAAACATCATTCGATTTGTCATGTCAAGATCATTAGGCTCACCAGGGAAACTAAAGCGTACACCCCCCTCTCCACCCCCTATATTTCGTCGTTGTTCTATAGCCTTTTCTTTTATAGAAGGTAAAATAAGCTGATCCAGAAAAATTTGCACGGGTGAAAAATGCCTAAACATCCACCTCCCCTCCCCGGAAGGAAATAACACTTCTCGTCAATATTGAGAGCACTCCGTTCTCCTGGTTTTAACACCCTTTTTCAAATTTCAACCTCTATAATCATTTATTCATGTAAATTCATCAATGTAAATCCGTGCATTTTTGTGTGATTTTGAAGGTGCGAAAAACTTCAAGTCAACGATAGACTAATCGCGATAAATAAGATGCCGGTGACCGGAGTTTCGAGCGAGTTTCAAGCTTTACATAAAGTCCCCGGCGTGGCTCTTGGCAAAGTCGAGCTTCTCGTCGAATTCGATTTTTATAACACATACGTTGCCGCGAATGAAAATCTGCTCACTCTGGAGTTGATTAAAAATAATAAGAAAAATTTAGGAATAACTGTCACGGGTAAGTTGAAACTGGCAACATTAATCATATCCATCGTCGCGAGAACGTTGATTACTTTCTTCTGTTACGAAAGTGACGCGACATTCTGAAATCTACCTAAATAGGCTCCATGTGTGCGTGTGTGATACACGTGAATTTCTACTGGCGTGACACTCTCTGGCGAAACTTCAACAAAGTTCGCACGAACTTTTCCCCGCCTATCCCTTGTACCTTCTCCAGAGGACTGTGTATCGAGTTAACGACGAATAAATTATCTGTTGCTCGTTGTTCGTGTACACAGTATTATTATCCTGCATTCTGCCAACAGGGAGCAGCGATTCTATGCGAATATCAGAGATTGTAGAAGGCTCGGTGGCGGACCGCTCCGGAGCTTTGTCGATAGGCGATAAAATTGTATCGATTAATCATCAAATTATAGCGAATTGCGCGGTGCAAGAAGCGTTGAGTATTCTACATTCTTCGGCGGATACGATTACCTTACAAATTGAAAAAAATTACAATGGTCGGTGCCTGTAAAGAGTAAATTTTATAAACTGATGGAGAGTGAGAATTGATCTTATTGTTTTATGTGCTGCAGATATAAACAATGAAAACGTCGAATATACTGTGCAATTGAACAAACAAAATGGACCCATTGGTATTACGATCAGTGGTTCGGACTCGAGTCCTCGTGAAATTATCATATCTGCGGTGACACAGGGTCAGTAAATTTTCTTTAATAGTAAGCATAAAAATGCAGAAATAATTAGCGTCCGATAATTCAAGGAGCAGTAGCACGGTCAATGCATCTTTCTTTTAATGAAAGAGAGGGGTGAACTTGAAGTTTCTTTCATCTCTCTGAAATTGGTATTTGTTACGTTGCCCTATCGTGTGGATAGGTGAGACACTGCTGGACGGAAGGCTAGACGTTCGCTTCCCTTTCCTCACTGTGAAGTTCCCTTCGATGCTGTGAACATGACCACCTTGCATGTTGATCCACCAACAAGCGTGAGGGTTGAGTTGATTCAACATTTCCAGAAGATGACGGGAGCTAGGAGGAGATTGGAGATAAAATGCTAAACTGAACAAAAAAATTTTTAAGTCCCCCTCCTATTCTGTACAGCTTAAGAGAAGAAATTTTCTTAAGTCCCCCATCCACCATACATAGTGTGTGAGTGGAAATTTTTCCAAGTCCTCCTCCTATCATTTACAGCAAGTTAACATTTTTCAACGTTGATGACGTCATCAAGCTTGGACGCGCTCGCTTTCGTGGAAATTTCCTGAAGATGTCCCCCACCAAAAGGGATAGCAGGTTCTTCGCTCAGATAATTTTATTACTGCTCTAGAGAGCAGATGAAGTCGAAAAAGGGTGGTAGTCAGATAATAACATACTGACTTTGGCACAGAGAATAATACTTTTTATGGAAGGGCTGGTAGAGAGATATGAGAGGATATCGCTTGTGTCGCATGTCAGTGTTGGGAGAATCTCTTCGGCGAAAACCCTCCTTTTGGCAGGCCTAGAATACATTCAGAACTGAGTCGTTGTTCTAGTTCTTCTTCTTCTTTTTCCTTATCGTACATTTCATCTTCATATTCCCCTTGTAGACTGTCTTCTGTATGTGGATTTACTCTTTACTTTTTCCACTGTATAGGTGGTCTAGCTGAAAAAACTGGCACTCTTCACGTTGGAGACCGAGTTCTGGAAATAGATGATCAAGATGTCAGTAACGTTCTACTTTCAGAAGCTATCTCTCTCCTACAGAGTTCGAATGACAAAATTTTGTTCAAAGTTTCCAGAAATTCGTCCCAAATAAATCGCAATTGTAAGCAATATTTTTATATTTTAAATTATTTTATTTAAGTGAAACTAGCTTGATTATCTTTTACATGGTCGGATCCATCGTAAGTACGTGTAAACAAAATATGCCTACTTTCTAATTGTTGGTTCAACTATATAAACAAGGTACACCCCTCCCCTTCATTCTCTAATGTTCAGGTTCAGGATAAATAGTCCTTTCGATATGCATTAATATATAATATATTTTTTTAATTAAATTGATACTTACTTCAATAGTAGGAATAAAACCCACTGAATAACAGATTAGCCTATCATAAAATTATTTATTTGGTATGGTACGAAATTGACTAGAATTCAAATTATCCCCCCCCCCCCCCAAGATACGATTGAGTTTAGAAAGTGAATTATTGAAATTAGGAATCATTCCTAAATTCGCATCCCTCAAAGAGTATAGCCGGGTTTGGGGGTGAATCGGCCCCGGAGCCAAATTTCATATTTTGCATCGGGAGAATGTTTCTCAATAATTATACGAAAGAATTTTTCGCCAAGTTTCAGATTTTTAGCCTTATATTTATATATGTTAGGCTCACGATATATGGCAAAAAAAAAGATTTATTCTTACAAAATTCATATCGTAGGCAATTTTTACCCGATTTTCAAGTGCTTTACCAATATGGGCAGGTATTTTTAACGCGCAAATTGTAGTAATTTTTTCAATGTTTTTTCATCGATATTATTAGTGAAGTAGAGCGTATCATCCCGCTTAGAAATCGATTTTTAGAGTTGTTCCACCCCTTGGAAAAATACAATTTTTTTTTTCTACGCATATTTTTTTCAGGGTTGCACCTCTGTAAGGACGCGAGAACGAATATTGAAATGTACGAAAAAAATTGTTTCAGAAAAAATACCGATGAAAAATTAATATTGAACAAATTACTAAAATTTTCGCGTTAAAAATAGCTGCCCATATTGGTAAAGCCCTTGAAAATCGAGTAAAAATTGTCTAAGATATGAATTTTGTAAGAATAAATCCTTTTTTTGCCATATGTCGTGATATTGTAAGGCTAAAAATCTGAAACTTGGCGAAAAATTCTTCTTTATATTGAGAAACGTTCTCCCGATGCTAAATATGAAATTTGGCTCCGGGGCCGATTCACCCCCAAACCCGGCTATACCCTTTTGGCTAGAATTAGGAAAGAATAAATTGTGTATGTGTTCTTAACTCACTTTATAATTTTCTCAGTCGAAATCCTATCCTATATACTTCAATTTTCTTCCTTTCATCTACTTTTTAGTTGATGAATATTCTTTCTTACCCATCCTAGACGCCGATGATATGCATAATCGAATATATGGCAGTCCCGGATTGCTTTCAGACGACTCGGCTGTCGAATCATGGGAAAGCTCGACCCAACGTGATATATCGCCCAACGATACTATTTTCCGAAACGGGACCCATATCGAAGGCGACAAAATTGGTGAGCGAATAGATTCTCTTCGTTATACAGCTTTTCACCTCATTATTACAATCATCAAATTTTTCTAATATTCTGTCTGAATAGGAGTAATGAAATGTGAAATTGATCACATCATTCCAAATGCAATTGTCCCCGTGAACAATGCTCACCTCCGTTTGGAAGAACCTGTTTACTCAAACATACCGTATCAACAAAAAAATAACCGGATTCCCGAGTTTGCTCTTCCTTATTATGACAAAGTTCCCATGGAAAACAATTACGAAACGCATGCGTAAGTATTTTAGAATAACATTACGATACTATAATTTTTACATTACCTATGGAACATTATTGTCTCAAGAGGACATCATCCCACCTAGGTCGTTAAACATTCGATTCACTCTTTCAAAAATTTACAGTTTTTGTGACAAGAGATCTAAAAAAATTCCAAGCCGTCATTCTTATTGAAGTAGATCGACATAAATTTGACCTCGTGGTTAAATTTAAACCAAAAAAAGAAAATTATTTTATCTCTCAAATTTTTCTTTCAACTTCTGACTCTTGGAAAAAATTCATCCTACTAATTTTTTCTCTTTGAGCTCTTCACGTTTTCCGTTCTCTTAGTTGTAGGCCTACGCAATAATATACAAGTGAGAAGGTGTCGGTAAAAAGGGCGTAAGTACTTTAATGTATTTCTTATGAGACGGACGCCCTTTTTACAGATATGTACCTCCTCAAATATGATATCGTTATTTTCAAAATAATTTCAAATTAAATTCTACTTTTTGTTTGGCTCAATGAAATAACAAAAAGAGACGATCAAACTTCTTTGATATAATGTATATTATATTTTTTTAATTAATTTATAATTAATGCTATCTATACTTTGATTTTCTAGTACCATGAATAGACAAAATGAAGCCCAACAATATTACTTGGAAAATTATTACCAGAATGATTTCAATAAAAATGTGGATTCGTTTTCCAATGTTGACGAAATATTCAATATTGCTGATATAGACGACCCGAATGACTTGGATGACTCAGCATATGATACTTATCAGGTGAAAAATTATTCTTCATTACACACAAGGACGAATAACTTACAATTTTTTTAGTTACTAACTGATGATCTTCTGGTTCGAATATTAAATTTCTCATCAATAAACCACTTTTTTTTTGTCAGAATAAATAATTAATTTTATTGGTTATTTTTTCATATCTAAAAGTATATTGAAAGTTATCTTTCGTAAATAGGTGATATTATTCAAAGACCCTCTGTACGAAGATTTTGGATTCAGTATTTCAGACGGTTTGTATGAAAGAGGAGTATTTCTAAACAGAATTAGACAAGGAGGTCCGGCAGATAAAATTGGCGTATTGAAACCATACGATAGAATAGTTCAAGTGAGTAATTTCCTCTCAGCAAGTATTTGAATAAGCTGACTACTTTTCAAAAATCGTAAAAGTTATTTTGTCCATCAGCTCAACTTGTAATACCCAGAACCGTATAATGCAGCGTCTATTCCGGGTAACATCCCATCCTTCAGTAAAACAAACTTCGTTTCTAACTTACCGCTATATTCACATGCCTCTTTCTTCACCCCAACCGGTCTTCTACCCTCAAATTCCTTATACTGTCTGATTCGTTCATCCTTACTTGCTATCCAAGACCCTCATTCTGCAAATACCAATCCTATTGTCCAACGAACTCTGATCTGCATACACTTAGGGGTCTCGTGATCCCCTTGGTCCAATGAAGAAACCCCCTCAAACTTTAATTTCTTATAGCTAAATTCCTCCATATCTTTTCCTTGGGCTAAAGGGACACGTCGACCTTAAGGAACAGGGTGCGGTGGTCCTTGCCGTAAAATAGTTAATTATGCGTTAATTTTCCATGACTAATCTCTCGTATGATCTCAAGTTTTATTACTGCTACCTCATCCTGTCCTCCTAGCATGATTTCTGGTCCTTCTTACCATACAACAAGCTGCGATCTATTAACAAGCTGAATCCAATTTGTTTAGTCTACTTGAAACGTCCTAACCCATGTCAAAATAGGCCTTACCCGTCTCACCACTCTTTTCTCTTCTTACACCTGCCTCTCTCCCCTTATCTGCATACTTTGCAATGCTGATGATTTATCCATCCAACGTTTTTTCTCTTACCCAGCTCTTAAGAACATTCAACTTCACCAGTCTATCTCTAATTCCTTCCCCGCATATTCCCTCTGTAACAGTCATAAGAAAATTATTGACACAAGAAACTACCTTCTCTACAACTAATTTGTATTCATTCTTATTTTCCTCATCTACCCTTTCCAAGCTCATAAGTAAGAGATTCTCCTCGTAACTACGAGACATTATAAGTATTAAAAAAAATTACAATCACGTAGGTAACAATAATTTTAGCTCATAACCTGAAATTCAATCACAAGGCTTGTCGAATTAATGGGAACAAAAAAAAGGTACAGGAACCAAATGGAAAATTTGAGCTATTACGTTCCTGTTCACAAAAACGCGATTAAATTGATATATGGAAGAATGCTCACCATATTTGTATCAGTAGTGTTGTACTAAAACTCACAGACGAGAACAGAAGTCGTGAGTACATAGGCAGCCTAGCATCACAACGCTCGTGTCTATCGATTTAGCGTTTATTTGCCGTCTAATTTAGCTTAGGTGTAGAAACAACATCGCATGAAAAAGCACTGAATCTGAAAATTGACAGACCAGCACGCGAAACAGATTAAGAATGCCAGAAAGACATAGAGCACTAGTTTTTCAGTCTGACATACTTTTTTCGTAGTGAACGGTCCAGAGACAAGGGGATGTCAGAAAGCCCGCCATCCATTTTGTGTAGGTAGCGTTGCACTAAACCTTGCAGTTAAAAATACAATGAGCAGCCTAGTGTCATTTTGATAGCCCAAGAGTCTAACAATTTATCGTTTCTGCCTTGTACATGTAAGTTATAAATCAGAGTTGGAAAGCCGTATCATAAGACTTCCGCTTTTGACTTTCAGCTTAAATTTTTTTCAGAAAAATTTTTGGCTTCCGGCTTTTGCTCCAAATTTTTTCCAGGCTTTTGGATTTCGATTCTTTGCTCACAAAATTTCCCAACTGTTGGCTTTAAACTTTGAACTTCTGACTTTGCCAAATTTTTAACCAACATTTGGAAAACATTAATAAGAATTACAAAATTATGAATTCATATGAAAAATTCAAAGTTGATGAAACCTCTGGCTCTCTACCTTTACTGCTTTCTTTTCTTATAGTCTTTCGTATTTCGGTTCTTTCACCTCAAAATTCAAAGACTTCCAGCTTAAACTTGAGCTTTCAGCTGGCTTTCCAACTCTGTTGCATAAACTAGTGATTTTGTGTCACCAGTCACCTCTGGGTTGAAAACAAAACAGCAGCGCAGCGTAGAAACCAGTTTACTCGACAAACCCCTAAGCAGAGAAGAGATGCCTACCTCTGCAAAATAGGGAGCGGTTGCGCTGCAAGTGGCAATTTATGGAAACTAGAGGAGAGAATGATTTCATATTTTTTTAAAGGTGAGGAGCCGGCCATTTACCGGCTCTGGAGCTAAGCTTCGGAAATGCCCGAAGCCGGAGCCGGCCAAAGGAGCAAGGAAATTGAAGCCGGAGTCATGAGCTGCGCCTGGCACTGGTTAAATTTACAATCAAATCATTTTTTTTTTTAGCCGGAGCTAAACAGATCCAAAAATTGACCGGTTCCGACTCTCAGAACGGGTTTCTGGCTCCAGAACTGGATTCCGAAGCCGGAGCTTGACTTTCGGTTTCGACCCCAGAAAAACACAGAACAAATCTGCTCTGGTGGCTTCTTTTTGAGCGCCGGTTCCCCACCTTTAGTATTTTTTGCCATAAAAAAATTTTCGCATGAAATCAGTCCCATCTTTTTTAATAATATGAATTTTCATTAAAAACTATAGAGAACGAAAATTGTAGCTCTCAAAATCTGCTGTCCAGTAAACCAATTGTAAATGTTTGCAGAAATTTTAATCCATCATCCCTTCTTGTCAGTCGTCAAAATTCACTAATCAGAGAGTACGCCATCACATAGCGCACCACTTGATGAACTTTGCGTGTATCCGTCAGGATCGCCAACATTGTGTGTGTTTTGTTCGACAGAAATGTTAATTTTACCAAATACAAAAGAGGTATCAAAACTGTGTCGGTATATGGGACAGAAATGAAATAATCATTAAATGAAGCGGAATTGATGGCTTTGTCATTCCATCTAATTCGTAGGATGTGTGTTTGTGGACTTATTTGATGGGATATCAAGAAGCCATATCTGCTTCATTCAAGTGTTACAACTATTTAATTTTTTTTTTTTTTCTCAGCCATAGTTTAGATACCTCTTTCGACTCTTCCCGCGCAACGCTAGCGCTGCCCAGTTTGAACAGAGCAGCTTGTTTCAGAAAACGCATTTGCTGCTCACTATGAAAGCGCTTCACCATTCTTGTAAATGCACTAGGTACTTCCCTCACCGCTCTCACAATTTCATTGGAAATTGCAGCGCTTTAGGTGAGCGACAAACGCGTAACTTGAAACTCCACTGCAGGAGTTGAATATTCCTTCTTCTGAATCTTATATACACATTTTATGGATCTGCATATTTTCCGAAAGGAGAAACCAAATTTTTTACAAAAAAATCTGTCGTGTTAGAAAATTGTCAGATTTTGTAAAACTTAATCTTTCTTCTATTTTTTACATTATTTTAATGGTGAAGTATTATTAATTTTTTTAATAACAGGTAAATAACATAAAAACGGATGATTTTGATTGTTGTTTGACGGTACCGATAATTGCTACTGCCGGAGATCGAATAACTCTTACTGTAAAAAGAAGGAAGAAAATGAGTTCACCTAGTGGCTCACGAGTACGTATTAGAAAATATTTATTATTTATGATTCTAGAAGAAAGTGGTGGATAATTAACACAAGGAAACAAATTTCAAACTTTCAGAAAGAACATGAACTATCAAAAGTACATTAATAGAATTTATTTTTGCTATGTTATTTGCCGTTTATGGTTATCTCCACCCATTATCATAAAATACTCTTGTTTAGTCACCGCGGTTTGTTGCGACGCTTTAGATAACTTACCTTATCAAGCTATAAGGTCTCAATGCCCGAGAAGGTACACTTGCCTGTCGCAATGAAGCCCGGGAACCTAATATGAGTATTGTGCAATAATGAGAGGAAGTATCGGAAAACGGCAAATGGTATTGTATTCAGAATCTAGAAATACTTTTGATAGTTCATGATCATTTTAAAAGTTTGAATTGTACAATCGCGTTTTTCTAGGATGAAAGACCATTGTTCCATGACCCATTTCTGAGAAATTTTAGAAAAATTAAAGAAAACAGTCGACTTCGAGGATTTTTAATTTTAATTGTACCTACTAGTTTTCACACTCAACGCTCAATTGCTCAGGTTTTGAAGAGTTGTAAAGTAACCATTAAAGACACTCATTATCCTCGTTTTTTTCAACATATCAATAAGTGCACTAAATGATTGGTTAAGAGACTGATTAATACAGTTGAGTTTATCCTAACCTTGGACATGTTTCTCCGGGCCGTAAGAAAGAAAACCGAGCCTCGTGAAAGCGGGGGGGGCGGGGGGAAGGGGCAGAAGTTAGTTTAGGTCGACCAAAATTCACAATACTTTTTTACATTGCAAAATCTGTGTTAGATTTTCTGTTCCTCAATGAGTCCAACGCCTTTGAAAAGTTTATCTAAGCTCTGCAAGAGGTTCTGACCTGGGGTACTCCCTTCCCCCTAACATCAGGTCTGAGTTATTCATAGTCGGTTTCAAACGAACATTAATTATTGTTTCGATTCAAAATAATGAAGTTAGTGTTCTATTTTGTAACTCTATTGATGATAAAACCTAAACTTTACACATTTTGATCTAGAGGAGTCAAATGAGAGTTCATCCCTGGATATCTAAACGAAGAAATGAAAGTGTTGAACGAGTACAACCTCAACCAATAAACGCTACGCACACGATATAAATGTAATTTGTGTTAATCTTGTGTAACATCACTTTTTTTTTTTTTAATTTTATTTGTGAGCTATTTGACTACTCTATGGGTCATCAGCTCGCGAAAATTAAATCATTCTGAACTAAATTATGTGTAGGTGATAGGTATAGTTTATGTGATTTTCTCAAGGGTTTCAATTAATCTTAAAAGATTTTTATAAAAACTACCAAAGTTGTACATTTACTCAAGCCAAAACAAAAATGGGAAACAAATCGAGAGAAAAAAAAAGAAAATTTATTGAAAGATTAATTGGAAAATAACAGTAGATATTGTTGTATATAAAATAATGTAACTTCATTGTCTATAATATTTATTTAATTGCGCATAAGTAAGTAAGTGTTTTCAATGTATAATTTGTGTTTTATAGAAATATTTACCTTCCAGTTTTCTTTTTCAATTTTTACCTATCTATTTATTTTCGTTTTTTATGGTGTTTTAATTTCTGAAGAAATAGGGGTTCAGTGCAGTCTTTATAATATGATCATTATCGAATGAACTAAGGTTAAAATTGTTTTACAGACCAATTTCTAGAATTAACTATAAGTTAATGTAATTGAATAAACAAAATGATGTGAATAAAAAAATTTAGAAAAATCGATTGCGTCTATAGATATCATTTTTCCATTGAAAAGAAAGTGCAGTTCTGCTGTTTGATTTTGGAGCCTCGAAGATTTTAAAAAGGGGAGAAGAGAGAGGAACTTGAAAATGAATTTTAGTGGACTATAATGGTCTGACGTTCTTGGTTTTGTTGCAGAAGCCTGGAGCTCGACTTGCACCGATCAGGTGATTGAAGGGAGATACTATTGTGGACGTTAAACGTTTGACAAAATTTTTATGCAGTCATACGAGTATTACGCAAATTTACTGATAAAAATGGTCTGTCGTAAAATTTATTGGATAAAATTGAATCTTCATCTTTCTTTCAAGTCTAAGACAGATCTATAAATTTCTTGTTATTGTTCTGCACTACGCTAATCTTGTGCCAATACTCAGCCTTATGATTCCTGAACAAGAAATTGACCAGATTCCAAAACAAGTTCGACATAAATAACATAAATAAATCATAGTTGGCACACAAATGCAAATACTGTATATGGAAACTCTTGTGAGCCGTGAAATATCGTCATTCAGTAATTTCTATTTACAGACAAAAAGAGATCAGAGAGATGAGACTATTATTGGTATTATATGATCTAGATAGCTTAGATATAGTCTGCCTAAAGATCAAACACTGGCAGCCTACTGGTCTCGTCACATTTCTGGATAGGAAAAGTACGAAAGTACACCCAAGTGAGATAAGAGAAAATTCACCACAGAAATAAACGCCTTCATTCAACTGTACGTATACATTTTTTACTTTTGTTGATGTAAGAAAACATTTCAAGATAATTCGAATGGGACGCCTTCAGATCAGAGCATTCTTTATTCCAAAAACTCACTCTAACCCATTCATTGATCCTTCCACCCGGTCCCCCAAAATGAACGCCCATCAAGTACACACTATTGTATTCAAACGTTTCTCGGAAAGCTTTATCTTCTGTAAGATTCAAGAGAACCTCTATGGCATGACCTGCTGTTTCATGCTGATCGAATTGGAGCACATACTCTCTCTCATCCTCGAGCAATTGTATGACTAGATCGATTATTATGTCGCCAAAATGATTATGTGCTGGAATACAGTAAACATCGCAGGTTTGCAAGACCCGGGAGACTCGCTCAGTGAGCGAGTAATTATCAACCTCGGCGCCCTGTGCTTCAAAAGCTATATTATTGAGCAATTCGACGAAACGTTCCGAATTAGCCTCAACCAACGCTTTCTTTATCTTTTTACATTCACTGAGAATCTCCTCTATTGGCCACCGTCCTCCGGGAACAGTCTTCATCATTTCTTTAATGAACGTCTCTCGGATTTCCTCATTCGGGAAGTCAACTTCGTACTCGTCGTACTTTTCGTCGTAACTACGAAATGTTAGATACCCTTCCAGAATCAAACAAATCACCATGGGAGGGGCATCGTCATAATCATAAGGCCTTTGAAGATATTCCCTGGAAATTGTGCGATTGATGTAAACGTTCGTCGTAAGTTTTCGTTTACGAAAATCCTCGATCACATCGTACGGTCGACGACCACTGGCGTGCCAGGAATAATCAAATTTTTGATTGCGCAAGCATGCGATCACCGAGTGAAAATTGAACAGACGACAAGCAGAGCTGGTATTACGCGAGAAACAATAGCCATTGTAATGCTTCTTCAGAGACTCAACGAGCGAGTGAAAGGTCTCATTTGGTGTGCTCTTTGTCATCGCATTGATGTGAGGTTCGAAATGGCTCACCAGTTCTGCGTGTGTTAAGCCTATCATACCGTCGAACTCGGGATCAAACGTTATATCTGTGAGTGTTTTCAAACCCTCTCCGGTGTCTTCGTCGACCAATTTTAATTGCATGGTACAGGTCAAAAATAATAATCTGATACTTATCGTTAGACGCCTGAACAATGCAAAAAATTTCCTCAAGAATGTACTTATTTTTTGAGCCTCATCTCCGTTTTCGGCTTCTATTTGAAAACGCACCGGCCAATCGTATTCGTCCACCAAGACTACAACCGACTGCGGTAGATTTCCACCCTTTGATAATCGGTCCACCAATTGGCACAGGTTAGTACCGGCAGAATTTCCTTCATCTAGCTCAATGTTGTACGATTTACCCGTTTGTAGGAGAACGCTGTTTACATCAGCCTGGAAAGCATCGAATGTGGAGACGTTCAGAATGTTGAAATCTAAATAAATTATCGGATGTGCTTGCCAATCGTATTCCGATGTGCGGTTAGCGAAGCCATCAAAAAATTGTTTTTCTCCTTTGAAAAACGCGTTCAGAGTTTGCAGAAAGTTGGATTTGCCGAAACGTCTAGGTCGACACAAACGCAGGAAGCGGCTTTCTCGATTAAGTAGCTTCGGTATATAAGCGCTTTTGTCTACGAACACTTTGTTCTTGCTGTGAATGGTGTAAAAATTATCGTTTTCATCAGGCAATTCTTGAAATGCATCCTTTCGCTCTGAAGTTGAGTACAGACCTGGCGACAGATTTGTAATTCGCAGTTCACAATTTATTTACAACAAGCCGAGTAAGCAAAAACTACTCACTGACAACCAAACAGCTAGCTGTTAAGAACGCGGGCAAATTAATTTTCGTCATCGTTTATTCTCTGCTATATAATGGAGTACCTAGATAAATTGACGGCTCTTTTTCTATGGCTTGGATAATTAAGAATTCGAGTGAGCCACCGCACATTTTTCAGGTATGGATAAATTTTCCTTTTACTATAAGAATAGTACACGCCATCTGATCAAACTTCTACACAATCTAGCTGATTATCAAAAGAATTATCTGCAGAGAAACGTTGTCCAGATAAGGCGTTTGGATGATGAGTTTCTTCCCCGATACGACAAAAAAAATCATTTGCTCTGGACTCGAATTTTTTTATGACCTTGAGATAATTTTGAAGGTCACGTATCGTAAAATATTCTTTCGAAGTCCCAGTGATAGGCGTCAGTTCTCTCGTCCTCAGCTTTTTAGTGGAAATTCTGTTTAGTGTTTTTGGTGCCAGTCGCGTTTTCCTACAGATTGCAATTCTTCTAGTTTTTCCTCTTTTGAGATTTGATCCGAGAATTTACGTATACTGGGCGAACTCCCTCCGCTCGTTTGCCCCTCTTCTCAGTCTAGTGTGAGTCTAGTAAACAACATTTTAAGCTACAAGTTTTTGGGGGTGAACGAGCGGGCCCCCTTCTACTTCTAGTATATGGAAAAAGGGAGAAAAAATTGCAATTGCGGATGTTTCCCTCATGTATATCCTCTTATGGAGGCTACTGCAATGCTGCTGTTGTGATACATTTACTAGTGGACTTGAAAAAGTTCAAATTCCAAGTCTTACGCTGAGGAAAGGGAGCGTGGGAAAAGCAGGAAACGAAATTTATTTTTGAAGGTTTGAAGGAATATTATTCCGGGCGAGTGCGAAAATTGTCGGAGGAAAAATGCCGATTTTCATGCAAAATACCTAATTCTAAGGCTCAGCAACTCTCGGTCGTTAAATTTCCAGTTTCATCAATCTTACATCTGATTTTCTGAAAAATTTTAAATTCCCTGTCACCGCAAGCTCTCGTTTAAATTTAGAAATTCTACTTTTTCTGTCTGTTTCCTTTTTCTTGTCTAGCTCTGATGATGATTCGCGATGATTATATCGAAACGTAGCTTCATCGTTAAAATTAAAATAGTAAAAATTAAAACCAAATTAGGTAAAAATAATTAATTATGAATACCCGCGATGAATAAGATTGTTAGAAGATGGAAGCGTCTATGCGGGTCGAGCTTCTAACAGATTGAATAACTCTTTTTATCATTTTGCATTATTTTTACTTTTATTTTCCCCGATTCATTTACCGTACAGGCAAAACTGTAATAAATATTTTTGCGTAGGTACCGTACCCTCACATCCTTTTTTTTCGAACACCATTATACTTACTTGGCACTCCCGAAACGATGGGCAATATTCGGCAACATTCCAGGGTAGCTGAAAGTAGTGCCAAGATTGACAATAATAAAAAATATTATTGTACGAGCGCGAATAGAGATTCACAAAATTTAAAAAGTAAAAATCTTGAGAAAAAGGTTTGTTCAGTTTCTATCAATTTTTTTACGATCGTTTAAATCAATAATTTTCATTTTCTTAAAGGTACCTATATTTTATTGAGGGTAGTAGTAAGTACCTTTAATTGGAATATTTTCATATATCCTTTCGTCAATGAAAATCAATTTTGAACACTTTGAAAAGTTTACGACGAATAGACGTTCGTTGAATTCTAAATACAAGGAGGTAGTCAATCTTAATTTCAGTAACAACAGGCCGGAGAACTAAGTTTCAAAAGAGCAATAATCTAGCAATTGATAGGTACTTTGTTGAAGAAAAATTAAGCGATTATATCTTTATTTTAGAATATTTCTGGGAAAAATTCAACCTTTTTGGTGAAACTTGCATCATAAAATTAAAATCTCAGTAAATAAGTCGCGCGATATTTAGTAGGTACCGGTACTCAAGATTATAGATTTTTCGAAATCATCACAAGATTTTTCCAACGTTCCTTATCAGTTTTGAAAGAAATATTATTAGGTAGAAAATACTTGAAATTTGAGAACCTACCAACGAATTTTTATGAGCTGCGAGATACAGATCCAACTAGATAGTTCTCGTGAGAGAAACAGAATAAGGCTGGATAAAAATGCGTCAAATTTAATGTAGAACTCTTGGCGATTTCTGCGCCTCAGCTTGCCGTATGAATTGCTGCTCAGATCCTCACCTATCGAATAAACGTGAAGAATAACGTTCTGTAAACTGATGGTTGTGACGTTTGTTCAGAATTTCGGCTCCCAAAACCTATTCGCCTGCATATTTATGCGTTGATACCTATTTTAATCTTAATTATATAGACTGAAAATTAGTGTACCTACCTTGCAGATACTATATTAAGTAGGTACCCACCGTATTTATCTGTAGATGACTGAACGCTATCATGTAAGTAATTCCCAAACTAGTTATTGATGCAGCACCCATCAATATATTGATTCAAAAATCGGACCCACGTATAAACAGCATGAATGTACATGCTCATAATGCGTAGGTATAGGTATATATGCACTCACTAATCGAGAGCAGGTACTTATGAATTTGAACGTACCTAATTATGATTCATAAAGTGATAAAATTTTCGAAACTAAATTTAATCAATCTGTAATTTGGTATATTTTTGTTCTTCATAAATATATAACAATTTAGGTAACTTAATTTACTAGATTATTCTTAATTTCAAAAAGGTTTTTTAGTTTTTTCGCAAATTAATTGTGATATTCTTGATGTGTATAGACTGTGAATCAATACTATTTCTTACAGCAAATTTGTATATATACGGCCCCGGCTTTTTCTAAATAAATTATAAATTTAAAGTTACTCAGATGAGAAATAAGACGGCGGAATTTACAGGTAGGTACTCATGATTCCTTCTGAATCATTTTCATAATTATCAGAGGTCTTCTCTTTCACCTTATCTATTATCTTCATTCTCCGGCCCAGTTCAATTTATTTCGTTCATTTACCAACAGAATGTAGTAGTTTAACATAAATTAATGAACGAATTAAGTTAAGCTAATCCAATTTTGTCGTATCGCATTATCAAGTTTCTCTCCATATCATTATAATTACTTAGCACCTAATTCATTTCTTCTGCTTTCTTTTCTGATGCGCAAAAGCGATATTACTGAAGTTATCGAGTATATTCTACATAGTACCAAACACGGTATAAGATGAAGAGGTAGTGACACGAACGTATTCTGACTGTGGTAAACGCTGTCCGTGATTTTGAAGTAGTTCTGAACATTCCGAGCGCAGCGCTCGTGATGAAAGTGATGGGTAATGTACAGAGTCTTATGGGAACGCCGCTACTTTCAAAAATTTATTGCAGGATCAGGAATCAGCCCATGCATTTCATATTTGGCATAAAAATACCATTTAATCTACTCTATAAAATTTTGAAAGAATCACCCTTCTAAGTAAATTCTTGGATTTTTTATAATCCTTGGAAATTTCATCAATACTAGGGTACCAACGGTAACGTCTCGGCGCAGGTGGGGTGTAGAAGGAACAGGGAAACAGCCCGAGTGTTCGCTGCAAACCTAGCGGAAGTTTGTACGTACAACTTCAAAACTGCGGACACGATTTTAGCGTTGTGTCATTACCTCTTCATCTTATACCGTGGTACCAAACCACGGTATAAGATGAAGAGGTAATGACACAACGCTAAAATCGTGTCCGCAGTTTTGAAGTTGTACGTACAAACTTCCGCTAGGTTTGCAGCGAACACTCGGGCTGTTTCCCTGTTCCTTCTACACCCCACCTGCGCCGAGACGTTACCGTTGGTACCCTAGTATTGATGAAATTTCCAAGGATTATAAAAAATCCAAGAATTTACTTAGAAGGGTGATTCTTTCAAAATTTTATAGAGTAGATTAAATGGTATTTTTATGCCAAATATGAAATGCATGGGCTGATTCCTGATCCTGCAATAAATTTTTGAAAGTAGCGGCGTTCCCATAAGACTCTGTACATTACCCATCACTTTCATCACGAGCGCTGCGCTCGGAATGTTCAGAACTACTTCAAAATCACGGACAGCGTTTACCACAGTCAGAATACGTTCGTGTCACTACCTCTTCATCTTATACCGTGTACCAAACGCAATACAATATTAATAATAATAAGGAAACGAATTTCTACAGTCGATCTTAGCGCTTCACGTCGGCAATAGAAATTACTACAAAAGTGAATGGTCCAATCGTAGAAGATTTTACAACCACTTTCTAGAGTACAGTGTTTTCTACGTGGGTGGTGCGTTTTAACGTTTTAACTTCTATTCCGATTCGTGATTGATGAGAAGGTATCATTGCAAAAGGGAAGTGAAATTCATTTATGAGTGATGTGATTACCTAGATTGAATACGATGACCGAAAAGATGTAGAAAATTATGAAGTCTCGTATATTGGTTACATCGATAAACTAATATCTCTTTAATTTTCCATTTCTTCTCTTTATGATGTTTCGTTGTACGATGCCGTGATAACATGTATTCACTCTGTACTCGATCCGCTATCTGGCTCTTCCAGAACATCTCCTCCAGAAATGTAAACTCGCCCTCCTGTGTATAGCCTGTTTTGCTCACTCAGACGGAAACTAAGGCGACTAATATGTCGAACGAAAGGTAACACATCCTAGTTATATCTGTCCGAATTAGAACTTGAACTTCTATGAGCTTTGAATTTTTCGAAAGTGCTCATAATTATAGTGCCGCGATTTCGGTATAAGAAATTGTTCATTGAAAATTTTAAATTCATATTTTTACGATTTTAATCTTTGTTCAGAGTTGAATGGGTCGAAATTATCGAACCGAAAACTAAGGAGCATATGTACGCCAATCTAACCACTGGAGAATGCGTATGGGATCCTCCCGTTGGTGTGCCTGTGTGAGTTGTTACTATCATTAAAAACTTCCTTCACTATATCTTATCTGTCCGTCATCGAGAATTATATAAATGGAGTGTATTACATTGTTTCGCAGGAAGAAAACTGATAACAACCAATGGTGGGAATTGTTTGACGAAAATACGAGTAGATTTTATTATTACAACGCCACCTCTCAGAAGACCGTATGGCATAGGCCGCAAAATTCGGATATCATACCATTAGCGAAATTACAGGTAGGCTCATTGCTCTCGAATTTGAATACTTACGACATTTGTCGTAAAATCGTATTTTATCTATTCATTCTTTTAATAGACCTTGAAACAAAATACCGAGCCTGTGAACGATTTGACGTTGGAGAAAAAACATAAAGAATCAGTCGCTACTCAAACACCGGGTAGAACAAATAATCGCATTCAAACGGCAGTCGTTACGTCAACACGTCCTATAAGAACTTTGGTAAGGTCAACAACGTGTGACTACGTACAGAACGTTCTCGTTAGGTTATTAAAATTCGAAACGAATAAATCAGCAAAATTTATTGTATGTCACATTGTTTCACGTGTCATTATTTCAGGACGGTAATGAAAATACTAATTTACTCATTAAACCATCTGTACCTCGCCAAGCGGTCGTGAGTTGCGAGACTCAGACTTCTCCTATTTCTCCTAGACGGAATCACCACCACCACCATCACCATCATCACCATCATAGGTCAGTACATTTTCTAACGGAATGACGAGTACGCGATGACGAACTCGTATTTATTATTATTCTGGCGATATTACAGGCATAATCAACAGACCTCAAGTCAAGGTAATAATGCATCTTCTAGAAAACTTAATCAGAACCCTTGGTACTCGAGGACTGCGCAGTCGCAGGTAAGTGTCTATTTAATCGCTAGTTTCTTCGTGAGATAAATTGATTACCCTTGTTCCACTTCGTAGGATTCTGGTCGCTCCAGCGACTCGAGTTCTCTGTCTCAGCAGTCTTGCGTTAAATCAGCCGAAGGTGCAAGCTTAGTTTCAGGAAATTCGAGCTCAAAAAAGACTCCGCTTATAGAAATAAATAGTATGCCTCCATCCGGTCTTAACAAACCGATAGTTCCTCATGTACAGAGAAGTTATTCAAGCGCTGGCCAGCACCTAAATAAGCAGAAGAGCTTCGACGTTGATATTAGTGAGTCTTTAAATCTTGAATTTTACTCGTTAATTGATTGTCAAATCTAATTTCTAATATTTACTTAGGTGTCGGAGGAGGTTATAGTTTGGGCTATGAAAGTAGAGGAAATTGCTCTAGGAGTAAACCGGTTATTATGTCTAGTAGTCTGAATACGGGTAGTAACCCGATAAATCGTAGTCAGAGTTTCGCTCAGCAACGTTCACCAGCCGCCTCTGGTGGCATCAGTTCTTCTCCTTTGGCGACTACAGATTACGAAGAAGAAGATTCTATGCACGAAAAATATTTTTCTCCTCATATGCTTTCTGTGCACGGAAAAAAGTCGTCAGAAACTACCCCGCTGGTAAAGCAAGAATTATTAATTTCTTTCATTTATGTAAATTGGTACTCGCCTCGTAATAATCTTATGTTATGAAACGTACTTACAGATCAGCCGACGTAAACATCATTCAGAAACTAGTTCACCGACAGTGAGCAGCGGAGCTAGTAGTTTTAAAGCTAGCACACCTGATTACGTCAATTTTATCAATCCTCCTCCTGCTCCGCCTGGAACACAAACTGTATCATCCATGACTTCTCGATCTTCATCGTCCAACTCATCAACGTTGGCTTCGTTCGCGAAGCATCAATTGCCGTTGTTGAAGTCTAAGTAAGTTTCGTATCTTGCTCGATTTTTAAGCTCTTGATGAAGCGAAAACAACTGATGAATTTGTCTCTTGTAGGTCGGAAGGTTTGTTTTCCAGTAGCGAAGACGTACACGATGACGACGTTACTCGTAGTTCTAGCGTAAGTGCGTCGAGCAGTCCACCGACTGCCGCTACTCCACCTCGGAAGTTGTATCACTCAAAATCCACGAATCTTCCCGTTGACAATGTCGATGACTTAGGTGTGTGAATGAAACTTGGAAATCACCTTTCTGTCTCACGCTGCTCATGGCAGAATGTTTATCCGAATTTAATCTGAGCAACATTAAAAATTTCTAGAATCCTCTCTCATACGTTCAGCATCTAATCTTTTGACCGGTTCGTCGAGTCATCGTGGTTACGCGGTCGGCAGCAGTACAGATAGAAAGAGCGCATCTCCTCGGGATAACAAACTTCCGTTATATAGTAACGTGAAGTATTCTTATACGGAGAGTCAATCTCCAATTCTACCCTTGGATCAGTATATCAGAGAGCAAGCTGTATTATCGGGTAAGTCGTGGTACTGTATACGAGGATTGTTTTTCTTCGGATCATCGCTGTACTATTGGAAAATACCTTCAGGTTGTTATAAATTTGGAGACCGTGTTACTGAAGAGGGTGAAGAGTCGATGCAATCCGAAGAGGACGAGAATTTACGCTTGGAATACGATAGCGACGAATTTGCCGACGATGAAGGTATGTCGAATTTGGAAGACGAAGATTCGAGCTCGCAAGAATATTTGCACGATGAGAATCCGCCACCCTTTTTGGCCGAAGAATTTAGATCTACTTCTCGTCACAAAAAATATACGACAGGTTGGTTGATGGAAAACTTTTTCTCGTCGGATTCTATCATTCAATCATTCGAGGTTAATTTTCCCTTAGATGGTCGAGTGTGCGATTACGTAGTAGATGGACTGGAGTCGCGATTAGCAGCCAACACTGGTCATTATTATAATGTTACGCCCGGAAGCCTTACTCCTGGAAGTATGGGAACGGATACGTATCATTCAGCGTCATCTGCTCAGCTTCCTAGTAATCTAGTCTCTGTCGTTAATCCTGGTACGTAAAATGATAATGATAATATGTAGATAATCTCGATGTATCTAGCGATGATATCGTTTTTTTACATAGTTCTTGGAGCACGAAGCTCATCTCCAGGTTCGATACCGTCATTAGAAACTCAGCATACGTCGTTGAAGCGCCGAAAAGACCCACCTCAACAAACTCCAGCATTATATTCGCCTATTCTAGAGCGATCAGAGGTAAGTAAATTAATTATTTCTCGTTTGCAAACTCTAGCTAATTTAGTTCGTTAAAATTCTTCCAAAGGAATTGTAGTTGTATAAAGTTCTCGCAGTCTGCTTTTCTCGTACAAAAATAGATGTAGAGCGATTTTTTGTCATTATAGTAGTGACAACATCGTTTTGCATTCTTTCAGTGCAAGTGAATTATTGTTTTCTCTTTCATCATTATTATCTGTATCACTTTACGTTAATTAGCACTTCGGCACCAATGAAACGCGTCCTTAATTAGCATTACTTCACCAATTATCGATGAAATAAAGTGTTTACATTATTTGTTTCGTTTCACACGAGTAAATTCGCCGCAAAATTGAGATAGTAATGCGTTTTGAACATCGATTTGAATTCACGAAATATTTTATTTCATTTCTTCTTGTCTCTCGTTCAGTATCTCGCTGTTTAGTTCGCTCACTTAGTGTTGAAGTTGAAGATTGATAAGAGCATGTTGTAGAGTAGGCTTTCGGAGTTCTGAACGTATGTAATGCTTTTTTCGTAAATTTAGGTCCTCGTTAGAGAGAATCGGTAAAAACTTGGCTAAAAGAATAAACTATCGCGTAAATGCGCAAAACGTATCTTGAACGATGTATAGAAACCGGATTCTCGCGAAGTTATTACTCGTTAACAACTCTATTTCATCCTAGATCTTCTCCCTACCCTTCTTCCACTGTAATTGCTTCGTCGTGCGGAGACCGCTCACGATCGATTATAATCTTGAAAATTTACGCTTCATCAACTCTTTTCGCTCTATCTAGTCTACTCCAGTCTTTAGCGTAGGTACGAAAGTCTAATAACGTAAGAATTTCGGGACCTTGATGCCCATTTCATTTCCCTCCGTCTCGTAATTCTGTTATCTTCTCTTCTGTTCTATTTTCATTACGATATTCGCCGAATTACCTCTGTATAAATACTGTCTAAATCACGAGAAAATTTCTAAATCATTATTATTCGTATTTAAAAATAAACTAAGATGATGACTGGATCTTGGAGTTGAAGAAGAACTCAACATCTCCACCTGATTAAGACTCAAACGTCTCGTCTGAATAATGACCTAATACGCTTTTGGTATTCCTTCTAATCTATTTCATAAGATATACGCAATTTGTCTTGTAAACGAGCCGCTACTCATTCGTCCCTCTCCTCTTTTTCCGTATATGTCGTAATTCCTCCCTCTGTGATAGTCCACATTCAATGGAATTTTGATGACTTCCGCAGAGCTAAAAGAACTAATTTTTCCCCACCACCCCATCGTTATCGCTACCTAAGAAACTCAACTCCGTCCCTATATTTCTTCTACCCTCTCCGATGCGACCACCCTTACCCTGATCACTGTTGTGGGGGTACCTCCAATATGATCTCGAAATCCTACTCGTCTCAACTCTTCTCCACCACTTCTACCCTCCAACACAATAAAAATTAACGTCCCTGATCTCCTCCCCCTTCCCACTACGTTTTGTTCTGTCTACATTCCCCCCTCTCACAACACAACTTTTCAAATCACTTCCTTCATCTGTGGTGACTTTAATCCCCACAGCCCCACTTGGGACGTTCTCACAAGCATGCGCTTTCGTACTAATGCTCGAGGTAACATTATTGATCAAGCTCTCCTATCTGAGCTCGACCGTCACCTCCTCAACACTCCTGGCATCTCACTCATCAGCAATTGGTCTCTCCTTTTGCTCTGTCCAACTAGATCCTTTCTTATCTTGGGTTACCCACCCAGACTTATGCGATAGCGATCACTTTCCTGTTATCCTCTCCTTTAATGCCTCTCAGCAATGTACTAGTGAACACATCCCCCCCCCCTCACTGGATATTTGTTGAAGCTGACTGGTCTCAATTCATACTCTCACCTCTGATTCCTGATTTCTCCCTGACCCTTCTCACCCTCAAAACGCTATTACAGCATTCGCCAACTCCATCCTTGAAGCAGCAAAACTCTCCACCCCACTTTCTACTGGCCTCTTCAAAACTAAACAAATCCTAAATTTCGCAAAAAAAAACTCCGAATCTACCAAACCTCCAGATTTCAAGCTGATTTTATCAAATGCAAACAGTCCCGTGCAGAAGCTAGAGCTCTAATCCGTCTGGCCAAAAAAAACGGTCTTGGAGCTGGTATCAATAAGCCCACTTCCTCCTCCTCTTTGTGGAAGGATATAAAGCGATTAGCGCGTAAATCTCGTTTCATCTCAAATTCAAATCTGAGTTAACTACCATTTTCCTCACCCGGGATATTTTCGAACTCTTTTGCTTCCCACTTTTCAGCAGTACTTCCTCAATCAAAGCCCAAGCCGAAGCTCACCCCTACGGACCTCTCCCTCCTTTCCTACAATCTCCCTATCTCCCCATTCGGCTGGCGTCCCCCCTCTACAATTCTGCTCATTATTGATTACAGCCAACTTTCATCTCATCGAGACCGTCACCTCAAATTTCAGCTTCTTCCATCCACCTTCTCTTCCAACCCTCCGTAGACATCCTCGTAACCTTTCATCCACCTCGACCTGGCCAATCTACCGAAATCGGTCAACACCATCTACGTAAGACACATTAAAGACTTAATTGCTAATGACTTCCCAAGGTGGGCTTTACAGATGGATCCAAATCGGGCTCCAAAACTTACTACGTCTTTTCCATCAATGGTAAAATCTCCCTCTTTCGTGTGAGAAACTCGACCTCCTTATATTCTGCTGAACTATCTGCCATCTATTCCCGCCTTGTTCACCACACTCTTCTCCTCAACCCCTCTCTGACTCTCTCTCCTCTATCCAGGCCATTCAAAACTTCATCGTTCAGCGCATTCTCATCCTCCTGAATACCTTCACACCTTCTCTATCTTCAAATTTTTCCTCTGGATCCCTGGTCATATCGGTTTACCGGAGCTTTGCTCTCCCTCAATCACTGATCGCTCCCCCTCGCCGGCCTGGATTTAAAATCTTTCTACCGTTCCCAAATCATCACCTCACGGTACAGTCCTCGATCCTCTCAACCATGTAACAAACTTCGTTTAATTAAAAAATCTCCGATCCTTTGGTCTCCTTCAATCTGTTCCTCACGCCGCGAAAAAATAATCGCAGCTCGACTGCGAATCGGGCACACTTGCCTAACCTACTCCTTTCTACTCCTTGGACTCTCAGCTCCTCCCGCATGGCAAGGCTGCCAAACTGAAAATTTATCCGTCTCAATGTCACAAAATCTCCGGAGAGAAGCTTAGCCAACATTTTCTGTATGATATTGAGTTTTGGAATGCCTTTTTATTTTCTGTACGTTTTGAATACATGGAGACCGAGTTTATCATACGGAAGAGCTAGACTTCTCCATCAATAAAAAAGGCATAATCAGTTTTTTTGAACCCGATTTGAGTCCATCTGCACAGTTTGTGGGAGGGAAAATCATCAGCAATGATGGCGTCGAGATTTCGGTAAACTGGAGGCCTCAGGGATGGTCAGGGTGGGTTCGCTCGATGGAAAGAAGGGACTTGAATTTGAGAAAGTAATGTAGATGAGATTCTCATGAAAGAATTGGTGAGTTTTTGGACGGATTTCACATATAATTTATACTGTAGTCGAGTTAAAATTCGGCATTTGTTTTTCGCTTTTTTGTGGCATTTTACCGCGAAATCCGGTCTCTAATGATGGAAATTATGAATACGAAAATACAAACTGGAGTAATTACTCTTTAATCATTCGTATATTTCTGTAAATACGACCGTGATTCAATATGTTTACTGCTTGCCAAAGATTGTGGTGCTTGTTTAACCAAGGATGTTCGTCCAAAAGAAAAGAAAAAAAAAAAAAAAGGTTCTCGTTACTATTTATATTTAAGCTTACCCGCTACGAGCTTCCCCCCTGACCGGTGGTCTGAGAGAATTGAATTGGTGGTATCATTTTTATTTATTTGGTCAAGATCTGTTGATTCCCCCCTTCCGTATTTTCCATTTGTATAATCGTAAAAGGTACTATTTTATTGGACTTTGTATAAATTTTAGATTTTACGTATGTACCTTATTAGCGTAAATAGCTGTTTGTTTTAAATTGCTTGTATATGTATATAGATTGTATGTGGTTTTGTTTTTTTTTATCTGCTTCTCTGCTTTAGCGTCTAGTCAACATTGCTAGTCAGAATACGTATTTCTACAGAAAAAATTTTACGCGCAGATCGGATCATGCGATCACTTATAGGGATGATGTAAGTAAAAGTACACGCTTGCTAGTTTGTTAAGAGTAAATTAAATACAAAAAAAAAAACTTGCATGGGTAATATATCGATAATATTTTGTACCAAACGCTGGAATATAGAAATCGAGAAACGAAAGCGAGTCTATAAAAAGATGACACGCGGGTCAAATTTTAATCTGATGCGAACTAGTTTCATTTAATGGAACTAACGATTATATCTAATAAAAATGTGTCGAGTTGTGCTCCTAGAATGTCGACCAGCTGACGACACTATTATGCTCTTCTTCGTGTGTGCGCTTGACGAAATATGTGTTTTTAATAGTTCTATTGTCAACTCGTTTATGTAATGCAATTGATTCTTACAGACGTCACGAGCGAACCTCAGCAAGGAGAAGAAGTTGCCGTCGGATAGCGATATCGAAAAATACGCTCAAGATAATTTGAACATCCACAAAAAAGGCATATTCCGAAAGAAATCGTCAGTTCGAGCTATGCTCTCCTGGTCAAAGGTGCTTCGATACGAACTGCTCGATATTAAACGAGTTCTGCTAATCAACGTTTGGTTAACTGTGTCGATATTTTGCAGGATCCAATCAGTAAACCAATGCTAGTCCTATCTGATAAGTCATTAAAACGCGACGCTTGCGAAATGTTTAAATTGGTTCAAATATATATGGGCGATCGAAAGACGAAAATTGGTATGACGTCGACCACTATAGCTTTCGAAATTTGTAACATGGCGTACACGAAAACGGCGTTACGCGATGAACTTTATATTCAAATTTGTCGTCAAACGACTGAAAATCCGAGAAAGTAGGTTCATACAATAAATGCTGTGTCAGTTCAACTCTCGGAGTGAACGATCAATATTGTTGTATCTCTTTTTCACGTTTACAGAGAAGGATTGCGTAGAGGCTGGGAACTGCTCGCCATATGTCTAGCGTTTTTCCCACCCACGCCAAAGTTTCAAGCATACTTGGATAGTTACATGAATAGGTACTGTAACAATATGACACTTCTTTGCTTGTTTTTTTTTTTTGAGAGAGAGACTCTCTAGAGGATTATGTGTACTTTATCGTAATGTAGGCACAGAGACCCGTCGTACGATTTTGCTGAAGTGGGTAAATGGCCAATTCATGTTCAAGTTAGCCATTATGCGACAGTCGCTTGCAAAAGGCTGGAAAGAGTTGGCGTTAACGGCAAACGAGCGCCTAAGAAACCGTCGTTAGATGAAATTGATCAAGCTAGGGTAAGTGCTCTCGTGAGTTACGGAATTTCCATTACTATTATTTGACGAAAAGACGTTAATTCTAATTTTCTTGCTTGTAACAGATACAAATATTCCGTCCTAGTATGTTTGGCAGCACATTAGAAGAAATTATGAGTCTGCAGAAAGAGCGTTTTCCACATTATAGATTGCCTTGGATGCAGACGACGCTATCCGAACAAATACTTCATCTTCAAGGAACTCAGACTGAAGGCATTTTCAGGTACTCGCAAGTGTATGCATCATAGTTAGGTACTGCGCATGTATATAAGATCAGGGAATTTTTCAACAGCCTGGATAAGTCAAGAAAATGGTATAATTTAGAAGGAATTCTTTGAAGAAAGAAGACACATCTCCCTTCGCTGGCTGCTTGCGAAGTCTTCCTCATTGATTACCCGACTCCAAATGGACCCTAAATCGATTTGCCGTTTCAAATCGAAAGTCAACTCACATTTGCCTTTGGTTTAGTTTTGACCAACGTCGACCCAAAGTTATTCGAGTGGACTCCCACTATTGAACAGTTACCCCAAGAAATGCTAATCTTGAGTTGATTGCCGAAGTATTTGCGAATGCTGAATTCAAATCTATTTTCTTTGTTTTGCTATTGGGTCACGTTCTTGAGTGGTTGATAGACCTTTATCCTGTGACGTCATCAGCAAATTTGGCCAAATACACCATCAATTAGAGCTTAAGCTTGAGGCTTTTTGTTAAACTTGAAGTAGAATTTCTTTTCATTCAAGCTTAAGGCTCAAACTTGAAATGAAGTTTGTTTTTGCTTGAACTTGAAGTTCATTTGAGAAGTTTTAACTTGAAGCTTATAAGTTCCAAACTTTTTTTTAGGGGGCGGGGGGGGGGGGTAATTTTTTTTTGTTCTCTAGCTCTAACTTGTGAACGAATGGTCCCAGAGAACAAATTAGTTAATTTCTGTTTTGAAATATATTGTCCGAAAGTGAAGTTCGTGACTTTAAATTAGACTCATTCTTGAAATGGTAGAATTTTATGGTAATCTCCGAAAACAGTCTCTTCAATTGGAAGGAGAATTATCTTTAAGAAACGGTAGCTGCTCTATCTGATGAGCCAATGAATAAACCGATTTCAATGTTTCTCTTCTCTGATGCAGAGTGCCCGCTGATATGGACGAAGTCACGTCTTTAAAAAATCTGCTTGATCGATGGGAAGTTCCCGATGAAATTACTGACGCTCATGTACCGGCTTCGTTATTGAAACTCTGGTACCGAGAGTTATACGAACCATTGATTCCGGATTATATGTATGAACAATGCGTCACATATCACGATAATCCGGATCGCGTCCTGGCCATCATCGAGAAACTTCCTGAAATTAATAAACTAGTTTTAGCCTATCTGATCAATTTTCTTCAGGTATGTCATGTTGCACGCTTTGCAAACCAGTCATTGTCGATGTGTAATTTTTATTTCTTCGTTTAAGATGTTCGCGAAACCAGAAATCTCTCAAATTACAAAAATGGACGCGAGTAATCTGGCTATGGTGATGGCACCTAATTGTCTGCGGTGTACTTCTCAAGACCCTAGAGTTATATTTGATAATGCTCGAAAGGAGATGGCTTTCATGCGCACATTGATTCAGCATATGGATACTAGATTTATCGAAGGTGTTTTCTAATGGTTTTATATGATTCTCAATTACTTTAATTACGATTGTTCATTTGTGTGAGTAAGTGTGTGGTATGATTTTATCGTTTTTTTATTTTATTTTATTTTTTTCATTTTATATTATCCATTTTTATATGTTTGAAGCAATTAATCGTTCATCATTTTGTAACGAGAAAATATTTCTGTACGAGTTTCATTTTCATTGTTCGCTGCATAATCGTATACCAAAGGTTTTATAATGATAATATTGATAATTGTATTGATTAACAGAATTATTATACTTTAATGTCGAACGCGCTTTTTTGAAAATAAGTCTAACCCTTTTTTTTTTTTTTCGTTTTTTACTTTTTTCATTGTATTATTCATCGGTTTAGAGTATTATTGTGTTACCAGTGAATGAATGCTGCTGCTGCTGCTGCAGTTGCTATAAATTTACATTGGACTTTATTTTTCTTTTTATCTTGCAATATATCGTACAGACTGCGCTACAGGTTTTATCATTTTGGCTTTTATAGTGCGATCGTGCGAATTCATTTTTTAATTTTTTTTATTCCATGTAAAAATACCTACATGAACCTTCTTTTTTTTACACTCGTTATTTTTACTTACAGCCGATGCAAATTTCTCTTTTTCTTCATGATTATTATACAAGAATATGCTGATACATATTGAGATAATTCTATGTATAATGATTTATTGAGTACGATAATAATTAAATTTTTGTATTACCATTAAATAACGTATTAATACATGAGTCTACAAAAGATTAACCTGTGGTGATTTCAGTCGGTGATTTCAGTTTTGTACCCCGTCTTGTGTGTGTGTGGGTGTAGAAGAGATGGATAGAAATTATTACTTACCCATAGTGTAGATGCTTGCGATATTGAGCGAATTTCTGAATATTACATTCTAGTAAGCTGGTGTTTTGGATTCCCTGAAATTTGTAGAAGACTGCGAAAAACAAGATGTTCTTGTTGAAGAGAAAACAGTGGATGGGCCTGAATTTCAAAGTTTGTCCAAGTGTGAGTATTTCAAACGTGATCACTAAGAATCTAAGGAAAATGTAGGTATTTCTACAAATTTTGCAGAATCTTATCACCCTATGTATTCAAAAAATTTCCAGGAGTAGTCTAGAAAGAATGGGGAAAAAAATGACGAAAATTATTTTTACGTCTTTTAATGAGATTTTATCTGCAAATGAAAAAAGATAATTAATGAAAGTAGTTGATTTCATTTTTGTGAGTACAGCTACTAAATCTTTTTTTGTACCTGAAAAGTTTCATTTTTCATAAGTAGAATATTAATGAGATCATCATGGAAAAGCTGTAAGCTACAAAACTAAAAGATAATTTAAATAATAATAGTTAGGTACATATCCAATTTTTTTTCTTCTTTTTGGCGTAATGTATTGTATCGTTTGAACACGAAATTCAAAGATGGGAGGGGCTGCATTTCTCCAGCCACCCCAAATTTCAAATGTGGATGTTGGGAAAACGGTAGGTGAATCAAATAATTTAGGAATTGTTGAACAAAAAGTAAACAAAATTATGGCATTAGTTTGAACTCGAAATTGAAGAATTGGGGGGGGGGGGCAACAAGAAGTAATTTGTGTACCATACCTATTTGAGGCTTCACTTCGGAGGCGTATTTGCTCAACTTTCATGGCGTTATTAAAAAAATTCTTTTATTGCCAATTTGGTGAAGTTTATTTTTGTAGAATAATTTCTGCTCACCGAACGATATCTTCGTTATATAATGAAGTTTATCTTTCCCATTATCTACCCTTCGTCTCGAGAGAGTTCTCAAGCGAATTTAGATAATTATTGCAACAATTTTGCGCACTATTTTCTTACATACTTATATTATAGCTATCTAATAATATGATTTTTTCTTTTTTTTTTTTCTAAGCACGAAAAAAAGAATAATTATTATCTCTAACCTTTGTGAATATTTATTTTATGTAATAGGGATGAAATATCCTGAAAATTCTACCTCAATCATATCGATATACCAACAAGCCTTCTATACGATGTGAGTAAACTTGTCTATATAAACGTGAACTCTTCCGTATTTTTACCTTTTTTTCACCTACTGAAATTGATTCAGTTATACGTAGACAGGTTTCAGCTAATCTATGAGTGATCGTTGGTTCAGCATACGATGATGGAAGGTATTTACAAAACTGACGATGAAGAACCTACATCCTTAGATGATAAGAAAAAGAATTTGATTCCCGATACGTTAAATCTAGAAACTGAAATTATAACAGCCATAGACAAAAACGAAGAAAATTTCAAGAAAATTTCATCACTAGCCAATTCTTCGTCTTTGAACAACGGAAGACAGTTTGACAGAAGAGACGATAGACTGAATATAAGAGTAATTTTGGCAACTTCGTTTGGTTTGTATTGACAAATTCATATTTGGTTATAGGTACAATTTTAATCTGCTCAGTTTCTTTCTCTAAATATTATTTTGTTTTCTTAGAGTGAAGCTGAGCACAATTTAAAATCGATGGACGTAGTGAAAGTCTCGCCCTGATGATGAATATAATTATTTTCTGTGTTTAGCATATCTGTCATCCATGACCACAGGTTGCGTATTAGGATGGAGTTCGCCTACCTTACCAAAGTTATTGGGTTATGGCGAGAAAATCCACGTTACCAGAGAAGAAGGAGCTTGGCTGAGTTCCTTAGTTACTCTGGGTGCTTGTTTTGGACTTCCCCTCGGTGGCTTTGTAGTTGATAAGATCGGTCGAAAATGGACCATAATTCTGTTTGCTTTCGTCGACTTTATATCTTGGCTCCTATTAGCTTTCTGCGATTCCATTTATTGGTTGTACATGGCAAGAATAATAGCTGGTTCTGGAATCGGTGGACTCAATGTGGCAATTCCTTTGTACATCTCTGAAATATCACCAGTATGTCCATTTACTTACCCACACGGACGCACAGTATCGACATGGACCGTCAGGTTCATGTTACTGCCCCATTGTAAGCTTGATGGGATCCTATATTATACGTTTACTTCGTTAGCACTCACCTCCTCGTGTCACAACCCTATATATTTTATATTTTAATTCAAATAGGAACAAATATGGGAGGGAACCTGTCGTCATTCTAGCGAATGGGAAACTGTCATTAAAAAAAACGAACGGAAACCCACAGACATCTTTTAGCGAATTGACATAACTCCAGTCTTCGCGCGATATGTATTAGGAGGGGAGCTTGGGAAAATTTCTAACGTTGAAATTATAATCTGTCTGAAAAGGGGCGGAAGGATACTTTGAGAATCGAAAGGTAAATATAGCAATATGTGAGCTCGGCCTGGAAGTAATAATTGGATGATTGTTCACCCGCCATGCCAGCATGACAGCGGAATCGCTGACAACCGGCTTCAACTATCCACTTCCTTATCGCATAATGATTCTAACTAGGTACTTTGTCTGCGATTGCCGATGTACAAGAATGCATACAACATTCTTACATATATAATTATGTAAATAGAAGGATTTACCTAAATTCCAACCGTCAAGATGTATATTAGAAAAGGGATTTGACAAAATTACAACCTTCAAGCTATGTTTATGAGAGGGAGAGGGGGCTTGATAATATTCCTCAGAACAGGCTAGATAGACTTTCCAAGTGGCAAGGTCATGGGAAATGCTACAATTTTAGAATCATTCTAAAATAATATCTTTTTAATTTCAGACGCCATACAGAGGCACTCTGGGCTCTATGTTCATAGTGTCTATAAACGTTGGAACTTTGCTAGTTTATTCCGTAGGTCCATTTACATCATACTTGACATTAATCATGGTGTGTACCGTGATACCTGTCTTGAGCGTGGGAACCTTTTTGTGGATTCCAGAAAGTTTTAGATATTTATTAAATAAAGGTTATAAGGAAGAAGCGCTCAAATCACTTTTGTGGTTCAAAGGCTATCCGTCTGGAACTGATTTGAGTGAAGAAATTCGCAATATGGGGGTGAGATAAAGAATTGAATTATATGATGTTTACTTCCACCTTTATAATATAGTCTTTAATTTGTGACATTTCTTCGCAGATGTCAGCTGGAAAAAATAAACAAGAAAAAGGAAGCAATTGCGATCTGTTCAAAAGACGTGCATATCTCAAGTGCTTGTATTACACTTGCGCTTATGCATTCCTGCAACAGATGAGTGGAATCAACGCTGTTCGATTTTACGCGCACAGCATATTTCAAGCAGCAGGATCGGACTTTTCTGCTAACGCTTCTGCAGTTATTATCGCATCAATGATGTTGGCTACTACAACTTGCACGGGATTAGTTTCCAAATTCTTTGGAGTGCGAAGAATGTTATTATTCTCTACATTTGGTGACGCTGTTACTTTTGTAAGCAAAACTTGCTTCTGTGATCATCTGGCTCGTGGCATTATTAACATGCCAGAGGGAAAATACTACGAGTATTTATCATTTTTCTTCATTCTGCTGTTGTATGCTCCCCTCCAAATGTCGCGATACTCTGCTGGTTTTTCTGATCTCACCTTAAGGGATGACTCTTTTTAAGGTTCCAATGAAGAAACTTGCTACTCACTGTCTTTGCTTCCCACATCAGAGTCTCTGTCTTTAACTATGTTAAATGAGGAGAGCTAAGAAGGATGGGAAAGTCGGAAAATTAGGGGAACGCTATTTTACGAGACAATTTTCGTGAGATGCTCATCAATGACCTTGACCTATAATTTCGGAACTTGAAAAAAATTTCACCACTAAAAAACTAACCAATCGTGAGAGTGGCGAATGTCGTATTCTAGATTTCAAATAAGACTGGTATAGTTGGAGTAATTCAGTTTCCTTGAACCACAAAAGTTCATTATGATGTATTGCACATCAATTGTAATGTCACAATAAAATCTCTTTGCTTATCTGAGCTGAAGAGGTGGATGGACCTCAATTATAATTTCCTTCCTTTGTTTTAGGGAATTTTAGCATTGTACTTCTTTCTAAAGGATGGTCATTACAATGTGAGTTCATTTTCCTGGTTACCGCTGACTAGTCTGATTTGTTTTGTCCTTACCTATAACCTCGGTACGTATACACCTTTTGAACACTGAAAAGTCTCATTTTATCATTCAGGAAGCATGAACTGGCAGTGAAATCTTGCAAATTCACTGCTTCCTTTACATTTCGATTGAAATTTTATGAAGTTTTCCCGATGACGATAAGCCCACCTTCTCCTCTACATCACCAATCTCGCTGAATGTCTGCTCTGCGATTGAAATTTTTTGTAATCCCCTATAATACGCAACCATTCACACTTCTATATTTATGGAGCTTTATCTCATCTATTTTTTTTTCAGGTTTAGCATCTTTCCTCACGGTCATTATAACTGAAATATTTCCAGCTCACTTGAAAGGTGTTGCTTCCTCGATAACGTTGTGCGTTTCCTGGATTACGATGTTTCTGGTCACCAGATATTACCCTGTGCTGAACGTGACATTAGGTCGAGCATTTGCTTTCGGTATCTTCAGTGTATTTTCTGTAGTTTCGTTTCTATTTGTGCTCTTTCAGTTGCCTAATACTCAAGATAAAAGTTTTGAAGAAATACAAGATATGTTGACGAAGGAACAAATAAAACGCAATCGAAAATTCTAAAATTTAAATATTTTTGTACATTTGTAACTGTACTCACCTGATTCTCAGCTGATTGTCTAAATCGTTTAGAATCTGAAGCGCATCGACCAGTATCTTTACGTTCACTACGGTACGATATCGTCAGAAGCCGACTCAATTCTCATAATTGAACTCAAGAGTAGACCTCATCAACATGAAAAGCATTCATCGAATGTACCTGACTCATCGAGTCCTCCTAGCGTTATGGGCTACCAAATAGACGTAAAACGATTGTATGTTGACTGAATATCATAGTCTAGTCAAATTAGGCAAAAAAAAAAAAGGGCTCCAGAGCTGGACATGATTGCACCAGTACATTTTTTTTATGGTCAACCTTTTTCGTGAAAGTGGTCAAAAAGACCATACCTGATGAAAATACTAAAGAGTCCTCTGCCTCCCGCAAACCCCTTTGTAACCACCGTTACCTCCCGGAATTCAATCTTTTGCAATGTTCTCATAATTATACTGTACTTACCTATTCTATTCAATAAATGGCTCGTAGTCACGAGGAAAACATTCAACTACTTACCTATTTGTTACTGTACGTCTGTTAGTTGTCTTGAAAATTGCTGACTAAGCAGCGTATTTTGCACCTCTGAAGCATTTTTCTCTACTTTTCAGTCATTTTCTCAAAAACTACGCATTTTAGAGAAAGAAATAAAGTTTTATGATACGTAGGTAGTATTTAATTATTACTCTTAGCCCATTGGTTGGCATACAAACCGCACATATTTTTTTGAATAGAAGTGGGATTCGTCCAAGTCTATCCATTGAGGTTGAACTATTGATTCATTTTAGTTGTTAGTTCAAGAAATTATTTTCCACAAAAGAAGTGCCAACTCCATGAGAGTATTTTTCAGTCAGATATCTAAGCTGATACTGTTTCTTTGTTTGTACTTCCATTTGGTTTTCATTGTTGTCCGGGTAAGGGAAGTATCAAACCTTTGGAGACAATGAGGTTTTGGAACTGCCGGGAATGTCTAGGATTTTGAACGCAACGCAAATAGGAAGGCTGGACGCCATTGCTGTATCTGGGCTAAGCTATGGCGGATCCATTTGGTGGCCAAGGTCTTCGTAGTTGGCAGACCCATTCAGGTAGAGATGTACCGGTCTGGGAGTGCCAGGAGTTTGTCTCACAAATTCAGTGGAGGGGTATATCAACCCCGTAAATGTGGTAGTAGAGAGGCTGCTCTGTCCAAGGTTTGGAGATGGTCATCTGAGGGCTTGTAACCATAGTATTGTGAAAAACAATGTTGTGGGTGATATGTGTGTATTTATTAAAATATTGAATTGAATTTTTAAATTTTTATTTAATAAATTATTATTATTTAAATAGTTTTAAATAGTTAGTAAAGTAATAAAATTGATTAATGATATAAAAAGATTTAATTTAAAGTAAATAAAAATTTTTATTACAAAATAAATGAAAATGATTATTTGAATAAAATTATTTAATTATTGATTATTTTATTCGGTTTTAATATTTTTTTATACTATTTTGTAATGGTTTAATTAATTAAAAAATATAATTTTGAGGAATTTAATTCATAATTAATTTTAAAAATATATACTTTATATTTAGAGACCGGATTCGATGGCATTTGTCAAATCATTTCCTGAAGGGCGGGAAGTATGAAAACCAAATACAAGTACGTTTCAGAAGCTAGGGAGTCGGGGAAAAAATTTTTATTGTGACAAAAAATGCCAAAAAGAGAATAAATGCCAAATAATGCTAAAAAGTGGTGAAATTGCAGAAGTAAAGAAATACCGAAGGAAAACAGGGAGAAAAAAGAGGCTAAACTTCAATTACATGGTAACATCAACGAGAAAAAGAAAAATGATACTTTATTCTCTTACTACTATCGACTGAGTCATAAAAAAATCGCTGTTACAATTTTACTCAAGAGAATCTTGAAAAACATTCAATTATTATGTTACAACCCAAAAATACTGTTTGAGTTAGTTCTGCATGTCTTCAATCATTCTTTTTGTATTTTTTTTTTTTTTCATTTTTTTGTATTTTTTTTTTTTGTTTGTGCCAAAAAATGCCAAATTTTCAATTTTCAGCGCCAAATTTCTCATTATTCATGCCAAAAAATCCGGTCTCTATTTATATTCAAGTTACTTGAGCAATTATAATTTCAATGTTACCATTTATTCACTTAGTTGTTTAATTTTTGTTTAATAATTTTTTATTAATAATTATTTTTTGAAAATAGATTCAAATAAAAAAATATTAAAAAATAATATTTTTGTGTATAATAGTTTTTTCATATTCAAGTTTAATATTCATGTTTGTCAAAAAAATTCAATTTAAATATAATTAAATGAAATTTTTTATTGAAAAATAAATTGAAATATTCATTTTGATTATACACATATGTATATTAAAAAAAAATTAAAAAATAAATGATGGCATGAATAATAACATAACTAAAATATATAAATATACATAATACTTAATTAATCAAAAAAAAATTATCAAACTTAAATATTATTTATTGTTTCTAAGAAAATAAATTTCTAACTTATTACAAAATAAATCTTTTAGTTAAAAAAATGAAAAAACGCGCGGTTTCACGACCATTTAGTGTTGGTGGCGTTGCATCAAACTCACAGATGGGTTTTAGAGTTGCGAATTGTAGCGCCCGCATTAATTTATTGTTTTTGTGTTGTATTTGTGTCTGTAGGTCACCTTTGAGTTACTGCATAACAGAGTGAAAACAAGTTCATATGTCGAGCCTCTGTATCTTAAGTGTGTTGTATTTGAAACTGCAGGTCGCCTTGGAATTACTATATTGCCGTGGAAGAACAAGTTTGCTTGTTGAACCTCTGAGTTTTACATGTATTGTACTTGTACCTTATTGAAGTAGTATGTCGTTGGACAATGCTTTAACAGTGTCGACTTAACTCTGTGAGGATCGTAACAAGAAAATAAAAAAATTAGATGCCATTGCAAGACTGCAGTCCCAAGAATTTTTCAAGTCCCCCCCCCCCTTCCCCTTTGCGTGAAGTCATCAACCTTGGGCTGCTCGCGGACGAAAATTTCCTGACAGTACCCCCAACAAAAGAGATAGCGGGTTAGAATCGATTCGTTTTTCCCCGCTAATGAAAAAACTGATGAGTAAAGGAAGTAATGGAGAACTTGAAGGAATAGTCAAATTGTGGCATTGTTGTTTGAAACTTCTGAATTATGCTTAGTCTAAATGAGAAGTGAGGAATCTTGATATCTTCTTACTGAGTAAAAGCTGTTTAGAGCTGAAGTCGTGGGCATAAAGTAGAGCTATAGATTCAGTTACAATATTTGTGCAGTTGAAAAGGCCATCGTGCAGTACCCGTTTGGATGGCAGCAGCTTAATGGTAACTTGTCTGTAGTCGCTCGCCTGGTATTCCGAGATGCTGCGTCGAAGGTTTTGTCGAAATGAAAATGTCAAGAGAACTTTGTAACATTTTTACAGAGAATTGGACACCGGGTAAAATTCACTAGTACAGAAATCCACGATTGGTGGTAGATTATTGGAGAAAGGTTTATGAAACAATGCGAAGATAGGCACAGCCGAGGATCTGGGTCTTGGGAATCATATTGTGACATGATAAAAGAGCGGTGACTGGGTGTCGGACTAAATGTATCAATTAGAGAATGATGCGACTGATCCAGAGAAGAAGTTTAGGGTATACTTACTTTGGTTATACCTTTTTGCACTATGAATGAAATATTACATGGAGAATTTACTATAAATCAGCAATTTTTGAGTCAACTAGTAGGCCTTAGAGTAATAAGTGAGTGATATATCCTGTAGTAAATTTGATGACGAACAACTTTTGTTTGAAACGTTTTTCTCGAAAATGCGTAGGTTTTGAGAAAATGACAAAAATGTAGGAAAAAACGCTTCGAAAGTGCAAAAATCAGCAATTTTCAAGACAACTAAAAGACGCATAATAACGAATAAGTAGTGTATCTTATTGGAAATTTGATGAGAAACAACTTTTTTTTGACATTTTTTTCTCCAAAGTGTGTATAGTTTCCCAGAAAATTGCAAAAAACTGAATTCTGTAGGGCAACTGTGGTCACAAATTGGGTTTACGGGAGGTGGGGCGCTGTGGACTCTTGAAAATTTTCCTCAGGTGGTAAAAAAAAAGTGTATTGTTGCAACTATGTCCTACTAGAAGTTCAATTCAACTGGACTATCAAGTAGACGCCTACGTGAGAGTTGTTAACCTAACTTCATTCCTTAACGGGCAAACAACTTGCTGAGGCTTGGCTCTGGCAATCCCACTAATTCCTTGTGCATAAAAAATGTCCCAGTGAGAAGATGAAGGTTGAATAGACGGCGGCTTTCTTGCTTATAACATAACGGGCCTGAGTTTGGATTATAGCTTCAATTTCGATTGAGGCTGTACTCAATTCTAGGTGAGTTGGGGTCGCAACATTTAACGCTCTCATTAACTCCGAGAAGTAAGAGGCTATCAGCATAGATCAGAAAACACAACCTAGGAGAAGACCTGAAATATCTTGTACACCAACGCTTTACACCCTACTTCGTCGAAAATTATGCCCCATAGCTTGATAGAAATGAAGGTTGGGGTTCTTCAGAGGTAACTATGGGGAAAAATGGGGGGGATTTTTCTCTCATTTTTGGATAACATAATCAGTCTTCCCTAGGATTCTTCAAGATTTGTTCAGTAACACTCGAAGCTTATAGCTTCTCTTCTCTTTTTATTAAAATTTAACCTAGAAAATTTTCTGCCAAAATCTTTACGTGAGTTTGCATTGGAAAGTCTCTGAAAGACGAAGAGTAAGAAAAGATCAACTTCGTTATTCAAATTTTCTATCACGTATTTACGTAATAAGAGACGCAGCGGTTGAAAATTGTGAAACAATGGAGACAATTAAAAGCCCGACAAGAACCAATTTGTAAACAATACCTATTTGATTTCAAATAGTTTTGGGTGTAGGTAACTATAAGATTTTCGGCTATTTGAACGGTTTTGGAAAGCGAAAAACGTGAGTGACTAGATATTAAAAGTGTTAACCGTGACCAAGAAGAAATTATATTGTACTTCTTATTCTATATTAGGTAGGTATATTTTTCTTACATTTTATACGTTTATTTTTGGGATTCGTGAGTTATTTTACGATCATTAATTTTTATGATTTATCTCAAGTTTGAAAATAAGTTGTCAAGAAGATATTACACTGATTTTTCCAACTTGGCTTCAATTATCTTTTATCTGTTGAACAAGTTTCTTGTATTCATTTTTTCTAGACTTCCATTTCCTTTCATTTCATTACCTATTGTTATTTTGCGGTAGACCACCTAATGAAGTCTTTAAAATCGTCCTACTTTAAATTCCGTATTCTCCTCCATACACACATGTAGCATATTATACTATTCTTATGCTTCCTTGTTGCTATGTGCAGCTAAATGGTGGCACTTGGTATCATATGCATCCACCTAGAATGTGCCATTCTTCTGCTTACATATTGCTCTGCAGCTAATAGTGGCAATTGTCATTCGGATTTTGCTGTGTGCACACATGACATATGCTAACCTTGTACTTCTATGTTGCCATATGGCAAACTACTGGCAATTACCAAAGAGGAATTTGCCATCATGGCGCCACCATCAACATTTTTCACTGTGAGCCTCCGTCCCCTTGGAACAGTCTCAAATTTCATTTCAGGTTACACTAGCTGTTTTTCAGTTCCTTCAGTATATCTATTTTATTTTCTGTAGTCAAATTTTTTTCAAAATGTATCATGAATTCTTCCTCAATCATATCAATATCAATAAGCCTTCCATATGATGTGAGTAAACTTGTGAACACTTTTGTCTTTATCTTTATTCACAAGCTGAAATTTATTCATATGTCGACAGGTTTTGGGTGATATTATGACTATCTACACTTAAATAATCGTTGGTTCATGATACCGTGATGGTAGGTATCCACAAAATCGATGATGAGGAATCTTCAATCCTGGGTAATAAGAAGAATTTGATTCCTGTAAGGTCTCGTTTCACTGATGAAGAGACTGAGGAAAGTAAAATTATAACCGCAGACAACAAGAAAACTTCATCACCGGCCAGGTGTTTGGAGCTTGAAATTTTTCCAAGTTTCTCCTGTAAGGAGGTTGAAAGTATGGAATTTTCCTTATAATACCAATCTATATAGAGATTCAACCTTCGTTATTGATGCTATGTTGAAGAATGAATTTTATGATCGTTAGGGTGCCACTTGAACATACAGCCTAATCCACAGACGAATGTAGTTATGTTGAATTACAGTGATGTAGCCAGGAAGGGATTGAACTTCCCATACATTCGGATTTTGTGCTTTGAATATTCGAAACAAAAAACCGTTGCGCCTCATCCTTTAAATGTGCGCGCCTAAATATCCTGGGCCTGAATGCCCGCACCTACCCCTACTAAACCTCTTACAAATGGTAGAAAAAATGATTTTGCGACCGCTTCGTATGCAAGAGGTCTTAGATTCCGGACTAATGGAAAAGAGAAAATATTAATTGTTCGTGATTACCTTTGACACCTCTATATTTATGAAGCTTTAATCTCGTTTTTTTTTCAGGATTATCATCTTTCCTCACAGTCCTGCTCATTTGAAAGGAGTCGCTTCCTCGATATCGTTGTCAGTTCACTGGATTACGATGTTTCTAGTCACCAGATATTACCCTGTGATTAACGTGTCATTAGGTCGAGCATTTGCTTTCGGTATTTTCAGCGTATTTTCAGTATTTTCGTTCCTATTTATGCTCTTTCAGTTATCTAATAGGTACTCAAGGTAAAAGTTTTGAAGAAATCCAAGATATGTTGACGAAGAAACAAATAAAACGCAATCGAAAATTCTAAAATTCTCAATACTTTTATACATCTGCAACTGTAATCACCTGATTCTCAGCTGATGTATCTTACAAAAGTAGTGATAAGAACTGCTCTCCTTTTTCAACGCGAAAAGACTATAAAGATTGATGAATCTATTTCAACAAGATGTGAAGACTCTAGTTCTAGCAGTTCATAGGACCTATATTTATGTATGTAAATTTTTGTAAATCATTAAAGTCTAATGTTGCCGTAAAGCGGCCCCTTGAGATGCAAGATACCTTTAAAATATCTACTTAACACATGGCTAGTGGTCAGGCTCGCCGCCAACCGCTAGCTAGAGTGCCGTCTTACGAGGTCGGGACAAGCCTGCGCATTCCCCCAATAACTGCACATCTCAGACTATGGATAGAACTTGCGCCGGATACTGTTTTAATGCAATAACAGGGTACAAATTTACAAAGCCAAGCTCCTTTTTTCTTGCAACGTTGAGTCATCGCTAATGCATTGCTCTTCAACGGGAGATTATTAGAGAAGACTTCCTTACCGACCAAAGAAACGTGCTTGGCATCCAATCTAGCATCAGACAAATCTACACCCTAAGAATGCTCATCAGTTCCTTCACTAAGAATTCCCACAACTGCAAGGAAGTCGCAAAAGGTCTAAAACCCCAGAGGTTCGGCCCTTGACTGAAATTAATGGAAGATTTGTTTATATTGAAAAACGATTAACTTGCCAAGATTGGCTTTAGCAATCGCACAAATTCATTGTCAATAAAAAAATGTCCGGACGGGCAGGTAGAGGTTAGGCTTGCTTTCTTTTATAACATAACGAGCATGAGTGTGGGATGGCTTTCATTGTGGTTAAGGCTATACTCAATTCTTCTTGATTCAGTGTTGCGCCATTTAACACTCTCGTCAACTCCTAGAAGTAAGAGGCTATCAGCATGGATCAGAAAATACAACTAAGGAGAAGACCTGAAACATCTTGTACACCAACGCTTTAAGCATTACTTTTTCGAAAATTACGCCCCATGAGGCTGAATTTGCTGAAATTAACAATCGAGATACGACGGGTCGCATAGGTACTCCTTCCTTATGAATTTTTGGTAGCCCGTAGAGGAGGGGAGGAACGGGGTTAGGTTCTAAAATGGCTTTTTTGGTTAGAGGTTTTTTAATGACGAATTTACTATTATTAACGAGAAACCTAACCTCTTTTACAAAGTTAGGAAAGTTGAACTGGGCATTTTCCTGGACTTCGCATTGGCTGAGCACATCGTGGACCTTGGAAGTGTAAGAAGACTTCTCCATGACCACCGCGATATTCCCTTTGTCAGCTTTTGTGACAATTAACCCAGCCTCACTAACCTTCCTCTTCAGGCCTTTCATCAATTCACTCCCAGCATTACTTATGCTGGGGAGGGGAGTGTTTCGGACCATCTCAGCGCATTTTTCTTGGACATTGACGCCAGAACCTATTTTTACTGTAAGATCAGCCATAACGTTAGCCAAAGTCTTCTGATTTATAAGAGGGGGCAACCCAAACTTCGGACCCTTCTCTAGGAGATTCGTCCTCATTGAGTTCGGTTTCACTATAATTTATGACACATTGCTGAAATTGCTGGATGGTACCATCATCGATACGATCTTTTTCACTAGCCAAAGCTTTAGAATTGAGGAGGGAGACAAGTTTACGAGTCTTCCTATTCCTTAACTTAAGCTCAAAAGTGCGGCAAGTATCATTAACGGAGCGAATAAATGATCGAATTAGTCTACGGGAATAATTCACATTTCGATGACTCGTAGCTTCGGTCATGATTTCGTTTGATGTCGCTTGTTCTTGTTGGTGCGGATTTAGTCGCTTTCCACACTTCGAGAATGGCTGCTTTGCCGAAAGCGCTCGTGTTTTCAATTATCGTGCGGTCTTTTGCATCTTTCTTCTGTGTTACTCTTTCGAGTGTCCTCGTCATTATGGATAACCGTAATTTCATACAAAAACGTATTGGTTCTAGTGTCAGATAGCTTGATAGAAATAAAGGTCGCGCGATCAGAAATTTTCTTCTTAAGAGTCCTATTATTCAGAAAAAAAATTTCAAAAAATGGGAAGGATTTTTTTTTCATCTCATCTCTGTGATTTTTTGTAAGATTTACTCATATTCAGTTATACTTGAAGTTTTAAGCTTCCGTCACTGCTCTTCTCCTCTTTTCGTCAAAATTAAACCTAGAAAATTTTCTCCGTGCCATACCGCTGAGAATACATGTGGAAGTAATGCTCATAATTATTGCAATAGGTGAGTTGGCATTGAAAACTCTCTGAAAGACGAAGCGTAGGCTATACACATGAAAGATCACCTTCATTATTCGAATTTTCTCTTGTGTAATAAGAGATGCAGCGTTTGAAACTAATGAAACAATAGGGACCTTGATAAAGTGCAACGAGAAACAATTTGTGAATACTTAATAACTATTTTACTTCAAATAATACTAGGTAGAATTTTTGGCTATTCGAAGGATTTTGAGAAACAAAACAGGTAAGTGAATAGGTATTAAGTATTATAAACTGAGAAGAATTTCTATTGTGCTTTTTAGTCTACGTTCGAATGGGTATTTCATTACAAGTTATGCATTTATTTTGGGGATTCGTAACTCATTGCACCGCCTAAGTTATCTTTAATCATTTATTTCCATGATCTATCATAAGTTCGAAAAGACGTAATCAAGAAAATTGTACACTGATTTTTCCGATTAGACATTTAGGTTTTCATCATCAATAAAATAATAAATGGTAAGAAACTGAGCACATATCCGCCTAATTTTCAATCAAGTACCTTTTCGTTCAATTTTTAAAAACTCAGGATTACAAAATCATTATTCTTTAATCATCTTTTATTTACTAAAAAAGTTCTTCCAGTTCATTTTTGTCCGGACTTCCATTCTTTTTCATTTAATTATTGTCATTTTGGTAGATCATCTGCCCAACCTACTTTTTCTTGTCGCTGTTTCTGAATTTGCCATATTTTATTTGTACATTTCGTGCCTTTGAAACAGTCTCAAATTTATTCAACGTTCCACTAGCTTTCACTATTTTCTGTAGCCACAATGTTTTCGTCATAGACCTTATGTTAGTTCATTTTAAAATGCTACCGTGATGAATGAATTGCAACGTATCTTATGAAGTAAAGGAAAACACTTCAGTTTAGCCAAATTGGACAAAAGAAAAATGCAAACGTGGCTCAAATCTCTAATGATTTTTTTTTTTCATGCAACATTTTTGGATATAATCTGCTTAAGAAATCAGGTACGGATCCACGAGGAGGACAATCCCCCCCCCCAAAAAAAGAAAAAAAAAAAAGAAAAACGCCCAAAACCAACAAAAAATCTGTAGTATCAAAGAAGATGTAAAAAAAAATAAAAAAGGTCCTGCAGACTTTTTTTGGGTTATTTCCCCTCCCAAAGTGATCGTCTGGATCCGCGCCTGAGAAATTCATGACTGTTTTCCACCTGTAAGCGAGAAGGATCCTCTCCAAGGAGACCAAACGTCCGAGGAAAATTACTCAATTTTTCTCGCAGACGGTACAATCCATGACGAAAATGTTCGAGTAATTTTATACAAAAATAATCCTCGTAAAGAAGGGAGTACTCCTTTTAGGCAATACGCAAAGAAAAAAATAAAAGAAAAAAAAATTCACGCATAGGGGTGAGTCGATAGAAGTGTCCCGGACATGGTATAACGCCGTACCTTAATAATTGTTTACGTTTTTCTCTCTCTCTTTTATGTATTGTAATAATAAACAAACCTGAGTCACCATGGGCTTCAGTATCCAGGTCTCTTAGTTTTTCTTTTCTTTTCTCTCTCTCCTCAATTTCGTCGCGTTTGTTAAAGAATCACATGAATACTTCTTCATTACAATGGCCGGGTAACAATGGGCATAAGGCCATAAGGCCATAGTCAGGAATCTTAAATTCAACCATTGGAAGTTGTTGGGGATGGAATGAAACTCTCATTTCCACATTTTTAGCCACTTAAGTCTATTCAATCCTCCGTGATATTCAAAAATATATATTTTACTATAAAAATTTCTACAGCTTGTACTTTTCAATAAATCTTCTTGTACCTTGGAAGTAGAATGAATTATCCTAAAGGCCACGTATGATAAGTTTTTTAAACAAGAAAAAAGAAAAAAGCCCATATAAAATGTATATTTTTGAGTTGAAAATTTTTTTTAAAATATTTTTTCAAAGAAGGCCCAATTTGAAAAAAATATAAGTATTGGAACTGAAACATATATTTTTTGCAGAATTTTTAAAGAAGTGCAAGACCTTCAAAAATTGAGGTTTGTGAGGGGGGAAATATGCATCAGCAGTCTCGCGGCCGTTGTGTTCCTTGAATAGGCGCTCCGCTTGTATAGTCACAGCGGTGCAACACCCTCACACGCCGCGTTGTTTAGTTGGTATCACGTTATTTAATTGGTATCGAATCTCGCGTACAACGTTGTCGCGTTGTCCAGGGATGGCATAACGTAATGGGTAACGGTTACGTAACGGTTAAATAACGTTAACACAACAAAAATAGCGTTATGTTATTTATAACTTTATCAAAGTATGCGTTATGTGTTCCTGGTAAATAACTGTAACAAATTTAAGTTCATACGTTATTGTAGATTCAAAAATTAAATTTTGATCATTTAGACAAATTTATTCCTCTTAACAATGATTGATGAGCAATTTCTGACGGCATACCTAATTTTCTACATGCTTTTTTTCTTCATTTATCATGAAAAAGTGCCTTATAGCGTCCTCTTAAATAATGGACCATATATTTTGTAACCCCACCTTTACACAGTCTTATCCCAGTTTACCGTTTGTGTTCAAAACAAAAATTAACTCCATAAGAAATACACAGGACGTTTCGATCATTTGTTGATATTTGAAAACAAAAGATAAATAAAGAATTACAGATACATTTATGAATACTTCAGAACTTCCAGATTCTAGATATGAACTTTTCTTTTCCCATTTTCTTCTTACATTTAAATAAGAATGTGTGATCGAAATACGTCCCCATGCATTTCTTATGGGAATCGATAGTGTGTTTTGAACAAATACGGTAAACTGGGGTAAAAGGTGCTTCACAAATATGGATGGGGTTGTTCATGTTTTCAGAACGTGCCAACGTCACGCCAACACGCATAATATGGTCCATAGTGGTAAAAAATAAGTCATATCAAACGTGACGCGACTGTGCGTTTACATGTAGGCTATTCATTTCGCTGCTGGGGAGTTTTTTTTTTTGTTTTCATTTCGCACCTAGGGTAGGTATATTGACAAGCTATCATCTTTCTTGTGACCTCCAAAAATGCACTCGTCTAATTGTCTTCTATCTTCTGATTGTAAATGAAGAGAAATCTCATACGCACCACCATTAGAAACGGCTATCATTCATTTGTATGACACTATCAACCCTTGCTTTTCTCGGGTCGCTAACATTAAGCTTATTGAGAATAACTTGTAACCCTTGTAGCACAAATAACTATTTCCCGTTTTCTCTCTTTGGTTTTTAAATATTTATTTAATTGGTATAAATACATAGTCACATTCCAATCATTCAAAGTCATATTTTAAACAGGGCTGGAAGAACGGTACTTTTTGACAAGTGTTCGGGTTATGTTCCCGTTCCCAGCAATCTATACCGTTCCCGTTTCAAACCGTTCTCAAATTTGCAGTAGAGAACCGTTCCCAGTTTTTGTTTCTGAAATTGTGAATACCGTTCCAGATACGTTCCTGTTCTCAGGTTAAAAATAATGTTCTCGTTCTGTTCCCGTTCCGTTCTCTGTTCCGGCTCTGGAACAAAATAAACCGGCTCCGGAACGAAATGAACCAGCTCCGGACAAGAACAAAGACCGGTTACAATTTTATCGTTCCCGTCCCGTTCTCGTTCTCACTTTGAACGAGAGAGGGATTCCCGTCAATTATCCGTTCTCTGAGTTTTCACATTCCGTTCCATTCCCGGGAACGGTTCACGATCAATCAGAAATTAAAGTTTTGTTCCCGCTACGGTTCCAGAGTCTGAAAAATACTGGTTATCTTCCGTTTCCGTTCCCGGTTACGTTCCCGTTCTGCCAGCTTTGATTTTAAATGCTTATGCTACCAGCATTGGCCCACCGGTCAGCGGTCATCGATGCTCAACGCCTCTCACTGCCCGTCGCTCTTGCGGTGGCTGCAGCTAGTCCGGCCGGCAGCCGGTGGCTTTTTTTTTTTTTTTTTTTTTTTCAATAACGCATGTAACGGTTATTGTAACTTTAAGGCGATTTAGCGTTACGTTATTCGATCCATAACTGTAACGTTCAAATTCACGTTACGGTACAATAACTTTAACCTATTGCAAACGTTATGCCATCCCTGGCGTTGTCTTTGGCTTCGCGCTTCTCAATTTCTTATTACTTCTAGACTGTTCCAGTGACTGGAAAATTTATTGATTATTATTTCAAACTCGGCAAACTTGTTTACATAAGAATTGACCTAATCCACTTACAAAATACCAAAAATCAGGATTGTCCAGGTTGAATAAGTGGATTTTATTGATTTTTTTATTATTTCTAGGCCATTCCAACGATTGGAGAATTTATTGATAATATTTTTTTCAAAATCAGCGGACGTTTTACATAAGAAATAACAAAACGCCAAAAATCAGGGTTTTCCAGGTTGAGAAAGTGGATTCTCTTGATTTTTTTTACCACTTTCAGATTGTTTCAACAACTGGAGAATTTATTGACTAACAAAAAAGAAATTATGAGATAGACGGAATAAAAATAGAAGTAATCTCCGAGATATATCTAGGTGGAAAAAATATGTTTCACAAACAGAACCAGTGAAGAAGTAAATAGAAGTATTACAATAGCATGGAAGAAGCACAGGTCTCTAAAGCATATTCTAAAGGGCCGTTCCTCAATTAAGAATAAAGTAAAAATTATGAACGCTTGTGTTCTCCCCACACTCACTTATGGCTTACAGATGTGGGCAACTACAAAAAATTACGAAGATAAAATAAGAATTACGGAGAATACATTGATACTAAGCATGAAGGGAAAAGGCAAAATAAAAATACATACTTACAATTTAAAATAAATCAAAGAATTGAAGGTATTAGCAACAGGTGATTTATTGCCAGAAGAAGAAGAGTGAGGCAATGAATCAAACACTGCACTGGTTTGTAGTTTGTTTTGTCAAAGAATACAACGCAATGACGTCATACACGAGACTTGGCAACGCCTAAACAGGCTTTGTTCAAGTATATGTGTTGCACCGCTGGCGTGTGTTACACCGCTGTGACGTGTGTTGCACCGCTGTGACATACTCAAGCAGAGCGCGTATTCAACTTACAGAATGGCGCGAGACCGCTGACGCGTATTACCCCGCTCACAAACCTCGATTTTTGGGGGTCTTGCACTTCTTCAAATATTCTGAAATGAATAATTATATGGTTTAAATGACCATCCAATACATCACATGTATTTTTTCTAGCTCGGGCTTAAAAAAAAAAACTCAACTCAAAAATATGGATTTTATATGGATTTTTTTTTTGTTTGAACAATTGGCCCTCAAGGTGATTCATTCTCCTCCAAAAGCACAAGAGGATTTATTGAAAAATACGAGGTGTATAATTTTTTATAGTAAAATGTATATTTTCAAACGTCATGGAGGATTGAATAGATTTAAGTGGTTGATAAGAGCTTCATTTCATCTCTAGGACCTTCCGATGGTTGAATTTGAGATACTCGACTGAGGCTGGATGCCCATTGTTACACGGCTAGAGCCTTTTGTGAGGTTTATTTTTGTATTCAGGTATTTTCGTCGTAAATAGTTTTGTCGTGACGTTTTAGCTCATCTTATTCGAAGTAACTGCTGTGTGGGCTCAATTTTGAATGCGTGGTTTGCGAAAAATAATTCAAAAGATCATTTCCATCGGCTTTCAGGCCACAGACTCTGAATTTTTAAAATTTTGGAAGAGGATTCCTACCCAATAAAGGCTATGCTGGCTATGGAGGCCAAGTCCTCATCTGATATGACTGGACCACTTTGGTTTCCATCTTTCCAGATATTACCAATCTTTCACCGATGAACAGGGGAAAATCCTTGGAACATGTTCAAATTGTTAAGGGAGGGGGGATAAAAAGTCTTGAAAAGTTGTCAGATTTGCGAAATAGAGGAGCTTCAAAACTTATGCCGGGGTTTCTAGAAAAGGAAAATAGGTACCTAATTCTCTAAAACTCTTACCCTTAAAGGTTTCTACTCTGCAAATATTCTAAATATTTAGATACATGACTATGTTCATTCTGTCGAGTCGATTGCCTTTACAGCTCAAGACTCCACTCGATTGAGATAAAATAAATATATGGAACGTGTATGATAGAATAATCTCTCCCTACTTATTGAGACAGGCAAGTCAGAGAGAGCGAAAAAGAAACGAACGTAAGTAACGAGAGGAGGACTTTATTTGATAAACGAACGAAATAATATTGCAAGAGTACAGATAACTTCAAATAACGATAGTAACGAAGATTATGATATCTATATAGCAAGCCCTACCACTTAACACACACACACTGTGACAATAATTTACTTCAACGCTAGGTACTGATATACCTATATTTGTTAGGTTATAAAGTTTATCTTTCCCACTATCTACTCTTTGATGTCTCTCCGAGAGTTCACAAGCTTGCATAATTATTGTTACGACTTTGAGTACTACTGGGTGGCACAAAAATCGCGTTGCATTTTTGCATGTGTCAAAAAAACGTGGTCACAATTTCCAAAAAAAGGTTTTTTTATTCGAAAATCATTACAAAAAACGCACTTAAAGTTATCGTATCGGTTTGAAACTTACAGAAATTGTTCGATATGAGAAACATACAGGCATAGCAAGAATGCGAGAAAACATCTGTAAACTGCACGCGTGCGCAGTTTTGTTAAGGGTCAAGCGACTTATACGAATACCCGAGAGGTTCAAGTGACTTATGCGTCACTCAGTACCTATTATTATCCAACATACACTCGTAACTGATAATATTATGGTGTGTATTTCTAGGCATGAAAAAATGAAACTATATTATCTCTTCCCTTGCGAATATTTATTTTCTGGAGTATCAAAATGTATCTCGGGTGGATGAAACTTTTACTTTAATCCTGCAAATACCGGCAGGTCTACCATATGATGTGAGTAAACTTGTGCATATGAACGTAAACTCATTCGTCTTTATCTTTCCCATTTTACCTAGGTACTATAGAATTTATTTGATTATATCCCGACAGACTTACGCTATTGTTCCTATTAAACGAGTATCTACCCTTAAATTATTGTTGGTTCATCATACCATGATGGAAGGTACCCACGAAATTGACGATGAAGAATCAGTGTTCGTGGATAATACGAAAAATTTGATTCGTGAAACATCTTTTGTCACCGATGAAGAGAATGAAGAAACTAAAATTATAACAGCCGCAGACACCGACAAAAATTTCAAGAAAACCTCATCACCAGCCAACTCTTCTTCCTCTTTGAACAACGGAAGACAATTTGATAGAGTGAACGTGATCAGAAGAGACAATAAACTGAATATAAATGTGATTTTGGCAGCTTCATTTGGTTTGTATTGATAAAATACTGTGAAAAATTAGACGGAACATTAGGTTACAATTGATCAGTTTTTCCGTTAAATATACGTAGTTATATTGTTTCATTAGTGTGAAGCTGAGCACAGTTTAAAACCTAAATTTTCCATAAGTATGGCTTTAGTGAAAGTTCCATCATGAATGAATAATTATTTTCTTTGTTTAGCATATCTGTCATCCATGACCACGGGTACAGTATTCGGATGGAGTTCTCCTACATTGCCGAAGTTATTGGGTTATGGCGAGAAAATCCACGTGACAAGAGAAGAAGGAGCTTGGCTGAGTTCTGTAGTTACTCTGGGTGCTCTTTTTGGGCTTCCCCTCAGTGGTTTAGTAGTCGATAAAATTGGACGAAAATGGACCATCATCATGTTTGTTTTCATCGTCATTATATCTTGGTGCTTATTAGCTTTCTGCGATTCCATCTATTGGTTGTACATGGCGAGAATAATAGCTGGTATTGGGATTGGTGGAAACTCTGTGGCAATCCCTATGTACATTTCTGAAATATCTCCAGTATGTCCGTAGTTACCAAGTACTATATTAACACATACGCACGCACACACACTATCGATATGGAATCGCAGTCCTATTTTCCAAGACCTTGTTTATTGTCCCATTGTAAGCTCGAAGAAGTCTTCTTATACGTTTTTGTATTTTTTTTTTCGCCTTTCCATTCGTTAGGACTCCCTTTCACAATTGGCGTCGCGTGTGACATAGCATAATATTGTCCCTATTTTATGGTTTAGTTCAAATAGGGATAAATATTCTGGAAGAAATTTGCTTTACGGGGAGGAGATAGGAAATACGTCTGCCGTCATTCTGGAAAATGGAAGACTATCATTCAAAAAATTGAACGGACATACATTAGCGACTTGAAAAAACTCCAGTCTTCTAGCAATATGTACCTATATTTGGAAGGGAACTTGGTAAAATTTCGAACATCGAACGCTATATGAGTAGGAGGAGGCAGGAAGAATCTAAAGAAATTACGACATGTATGAAGGAGGGCGGAGATACTAGAAAATTACAACCTTGGATATTCATAATATATCAAATGGAGGGCATATAAAATCGAATTTATGGGAGGTTATCAAAGAGAAACGGCTGCCGTCCACCTTCTAGCAAAATGTGGTGTACGTTATTTATTTATTTTTATTGATTTAAAGTGCCGTCCGACAGCCAATAAGGCCAATTATGGGACGACACTATTTATAATGACAATAATAATAATAATAATAAAGTTCATAAAATGTGACCATCCAACAGAAAAGGGCTCTTAGGGTTAACAAAAAAATACCACGTTTTTTCGCATTTAAAAAATAACAAACAAATTATCCACAAATATTAATGTCAAGTAAGTATGATGTTGACTAGATATATGTAGCAGGTAATGAGATCAAAATGAAGGAGAAACTATTCATAAATTAATTTACAGAAATTTTCAAAAATAACAGTAATGTTTTAACCCTAAGGGCCCTCGTCCGTTATGAGGTCACAAATAATAATAATAATAATATTAAAAAAAAAAATTAAAAAAAAATAAATAGAAGATTGGCAGCGATGGCAGCAACAAATGGTGAAAACTGCCCCCCCCCACCCTTCCAAGGTAGCATTGCTACTAACTTATACTGAAGATCCTGCGCACGCAAGCAGCAAAGCTACTCTCCTCCGTCGTGCATCCTTATTAAGGCTTCGTTGACTTTGCGTGCAAAAGTATTCCTTCTATCGAAAAATATATCGATTGTAACGTCGTGCTCTACTATTTTAACAGGGAACCTGTTGTATGGGGGGCTTTTTGAGAAATTTGCCGTGCGCCGTCCGCCGTGCGTCGTCCACCGTCCGCCGTCCAGCAAAAACCTTGGAAATATTTCGACTCTCGAGCCATATATGATAGGAGAGGGACTTGGAAAAATTTCGACTTTCGAGCTATATATGATAGGAGGGGGACTTAGAAAAATTTCGACTCTCGAGCTATATATGATAGGAAAGGGACTTGAAAAAATTTCGACTCTCAAGCTAGGTATATATGATAGGAGGGAGACTTAGAAACAATTTCGACTCTCGAGCAGGTCTAGGCCTTCTTTAAACTAGCTTTATCTAGGTCTAGACTTCCTTGAATTTTCAATACCAAATCCCATTTGACTCATAAAACAGGTTCCCTGCGTTCCTCGTTTAACTTCGTTAAGGAAGCCGTCGTTTTGTTGTATAGCGACAAGGCTCGATTCAGAGGGGCACGTTCAAACTGAGCTGTCCTGCATTTTGGAATCCTAAATAAGTTTCGGTCTCGTGTGGACCTAGCAGGTGCTAGGAAACCCACTTCGCTCAGTAAAGTCGGTGACTCAATTTTGGACTGCAATAAGTCCCAGACGAACGATAAGACACCAACTTCCATCCTTACCGATAGGCTGGTGAGTTCATAGCCCAACACCAATTCCCTGTATGATATTTTTGAATCACAATAACCGAAGTCTTTGAAATATAGATATTTTAGGAATCCTTTTTGAACTCGTTCTAATTTTTTCGTACTGTCTTTCCCTGTGGGCCCCCAGACCACACACGCGAAATCCAGCTGAGATCTTACCAGTGCAAAATACAGAATTTTCAATGTCGCAGTATTAGTGAACATCCTCGAGTGCCGCATTATGAGTCCGAGATAACGACTGGCGCTGGTGAGCGATTTTTGGAACTGTTTTCCAAAACTTAGATCATGACTAAGGAGCTCTAACTTCTTCGACCCGCTTCAAGACCTCTCCCTTAACACCATAGTTTGTATCTATCGGTTTTTTTTCATTTGTGATGGTGATATGTACACATTTTTTGATACTCAATGGTAAGAGATTTTCCTCACTCCGCAATTTACTAGTCTATTGAGATCTCGCTGCAGCAAGCTGGCATCATGCAAGTTCCGTACCTCTCTGTAGATTTTCACGTCATCCACATACAACAAGCACCCCGATGAGCATCCAGAACATACAACAGGAACAAGTACGGTCCCAAGTTGGATCCCTGAGGCACCCCCGAGGGATTTTAGAAAACCTCCGAGCATTTTCCCCTAAACGCCACGTACTGCTTTCTATCCTGTAGATATGATTCAAATAACTTCAGAAGAGACTTAGAGAAACCCAGGCGATTCAGCGTTAACAGTAGCTTATTATGGTTCTCTTTATCAAACGCCTTTTCAAAATCTGTATATATAATGTCTACCTGAGACGATACTCTCTGAATAAACGCTCGTTCGATGAAATGAGTTAGCTCCATTACATTCCTTCAGATTTAGCCCTCACGAACCCGTGCTGCTGCTGCGGTACTATCGACCTTTTTTGCTGATACGGTTTGAAGAAGGAAGAATCGAATCGATTTTCCCTCTGTTTACTCCCTTGGTGGAGTGTTCAGTATGAAGAGGAAGATTTACAAAAAAATTTTGACAAACGAGCTGTGTACAAGACAAGGAGAATTTGTAAAAACTCGCAGCCTACTTCATCAGCTGCTCGAGGTCGCCTTCATTAACTGTATTAATGAAGGCAAACAGGGAACCTGTTTTACGAGTATACTTCTTCTAAATAAAGGCTAAACTTTGTTCCTCATCACATTGGGGGTTTAAGCTCGAAAGTTCATATTTTTCGAAGTTTTCCCTTATCAGATACAACTCAATATTCGAATTTCTACCATGTCCCTTTTCTATTAAAAATTTTTCCGAATTCCCTTCCTATCACCTCTTGCTCCGAGGTCGAAATTTTGACAGGGAACCTATCCCAGGGGGGTTATTTCGAAGAAATTGCCATGTGCCGTGTGATATCTAAGCAAAACAAAAACGGTTCAAGTCCAACATTACTGGCATAAATATTTCAAGTCTCCCTCCTATCATATATAGCTCGAATTGGATTTGCAAAGATTTCGACCTCGAAGCTATACATGGTAGGAGGGGGAATTGGAAGAATTTTAACCTGCGAGTTATATATGATAGGAGAGAGACTAGGAAAGATTTCGACATTCGAGCTATACATGATTGAAGAGAAACTCAAAAAATCAGACTATAAACGCCATGATACAAGGGACTCCTAAAAACTTCAGATTCTTCAAGATTTCAATTTTAATTCTCGATACCAAAACCAATTCGAGCAATAGAACAGGTTCCATGCCTTTTTTTTTGGTCCAACTTCGTTAAGGAAGTAGTAGTTTTATAGCTGGATAGTCGAAATTTTTCGAAATACCCATCCTGTCAGGTCATTCTTCCAAGTCCCATGTTTTTTCGGACGACTCCCGGGGCCCGTCATTTCTCTTTCAATTTATTCCCCCTCGAAAACTATTTCCTTTAAGTTAGGTTCATGACAGCTGAAGGGAGCTTGGTAAAATTCTAACCATCGGGCTACAACAAGAGATGAAACTCAAGTCTCAAAATCTTGTGAAATGATCCAAATTTAGGGCTAAACTGGCTAATTTTTTTTTTTTCTTTTCAGATGCCATACAGAAGCACTCTAGGCTCTCTTCATATAGTGTTTGTAAACATTGGAGTTGTGTTAGTTTATTCTGTGGGTCCATTTACATCATACTTGACACTAATCATGGTGTGTACCGTGATATCTATCTTGAGCATCGGAACCTTTTTGTGGATTCCAGAAAGTTTTAGGTATTTATTCAATAAAGGTTATAAGCAAGAAGCACTCAATTCACTTCTATGGTTCAGAGGGTATCCGTCCGGGACCGATTTGAGCGAAGAAACTCGCGATATTGAGGTGACGTAATATCTAAACATAGAGAATGTTGAATTGTATGATGTTTGATTTTCAATTATGATATTTTTCCGCAGGTATCAACTGGAAAAATGAAACAAAAACAGGGAAGCATAAGTGATCTGTTCAAAAAGCGCATTTATCTCAAATGCTTGTATTACACATGCGCTTATGGATTTTTCCAGCAGATGAGTGGAATCAACGTTGTTCGATTTTACGCGCATAGCATATTTCAAGCAGTAGGATCGGACTTTTCTGCTAATGCTTCTGCAGTCATTATCGCTTCGATGATGTTGGCTACTACAACTTGCACGGGATTAGTTTCCAAATTCTTCGGAGTGCGAAGAATGTTATTATTGTCTACATTTGGCAACGCTCTTACTTTAGTGAGAAAAACGCTGAATATCTGGGTCTCGAGTTTATTTTGTGGTCAAAAGAGATTCCTAACGGGGCGGGAAACTATAGCTGACGGGTCAAAGAGAAAATAAGTAGGAGATTCCATGCACTCTTTCAGATCTCGCGCTGCTCTGCTCATTTTATCCGATCTCACATCGAACACACCTTTCTTCCCATCTCTCTTAAGTGTATCAATGAAGAAATTACAACTCACTACCTTTGTTTCGTACAGAATTCCTGTCGTAAATTACGTTAATGTGGCAAGCAAGGAATCCGTTGACATGTACATACAAGTATGCCTTCAGGCTGGGGGGCGGTCGGAAATTATCGAGCTGCTATTTTTATGAAACACGTAACGCCATGAATGACATCATCAATGACGGCTAGAAATTTTAAATTACACTCCATTTGCTCATCTGAGTTAGAGACTACGTGAAAGAATTATATTTTCCTTCTTTTGTTTTAGGGAGTCCTTGCACTGTACTTTTTCCTAAAAGATGGTCCTTACGATGTGAGTTCATATTCCTGGCTACCGCTGACTTGTCTGATTTCTTACGTTCTCACCTATAACCTCGGTACGTATCCCCTTTAACCACAGGAAAGTCTAATTTTCTCATTCGGGAAGCATAAGCTAGTATGACATCGTTTGCAGATTCACTCCTCTGTCTACTCTTCAATCGAAATTTCGCAAAGTTCCCCCAATAACGCTAAGCCCTCGTTTTCCTCTCCCACGTCTGCTCTACTATTGAAATTTTTTGAAGTCTCCATTATGACGTGGCGCCACTCCTCTAAATGAAGCATTAAGCGATCTTATAATTAAAGTGTGATCATAGCTTCGCACGAATAGGCGTAGGATCTTTAGGTACATACGATCAGGCGCAACAAATTGGGCGCGACATTGATTTGGACCTAGAATTATGTAGGCTTTCAGACGCGAAGTAAGCACCGTGGCAGGAAGTCGGAAGTTTTCTCCCTCCCCTCTCTTCACCCTTATTCAACATTTTCCAAATCAATTAAAAATATCCGGAATTTTTTCATACCTTCCTTTAGTCATAGTAGTAGTTGAACTCATCAACAAAATTTACCTACAATGACCCAAGGCTCGCAATTTTCCCGAGTCCTCTAGAGACTGATACGAGTAACCATAGACGTTCCGCGGTCTTTATCAAGCTGTGTGAAAGACTAAATCTTATAATGGTCATCGGGATATCCACAGACGGAGGTAGTCATGCTGGTTTATAGCGACGTAGCCAGAAGGTTCTGGGGTTAAACTTCCTATAACTCTAGAATTTGCTTTGCAATTTAAAAAAACTGTCCGCGCCTTATTCATTCTGCGCCAAATTCAACTTGACGGCCATCTATAGTACCTTTTTTTTCTACTCTTAAACAACCTAGGCTTAGTCCGGGCTGTTTGCACTAATCCCCTGACATATACTGGAAACTATGATTTTACGCCCGCATGTAAAGGGGGACACATTATTACCATTCACACTTCTATATAATTATTAATTAGGAAGCTTTGTTTCCTTTATTTTTTTCAGGTTTAGCATCTTTTCTCTCAGTCATTGTGAATGACATATTTCCAGCTCATCTGAAAGGAGTTGGTTCCTCAATAACGTTATCATTTTACTGGATTACGATGTTTCTAGTCACCAGATATTACCCTGTGCTTAACGTGACGTTCGGCCGAGCATTTCCTTTCGGTATTTTCAGCGTATCTTCTGTATTTTCTTTTCTATTTATACTCTTTCAGTTACCTGACACTCAAGGTAAAAGTTTCGAAGAAATACAAGACATGTTGACGAAGAAACAAATAAAACGCAATCGAAAATTCTAAGATTCTTAATGCTTTCATACATCTGCGACTGTACTCACTTGATTCTCAGCTGATGTATCTTTACAAAGGAAGTGTTATAAATTGGCCCCACTCAAAATATTTCTCGAGCCCTTTTTCAACACGAACAGACTATAAAGATTGGTGAATCTATTTCAACAAGATGTGAAGACTATAACTCCAACAGTTCACTAGACGTGCTGAATTATAGGAGCTATATGCATGTATAATATGTTACGCCGAATACTGCCGATTTTATCAGATCAGCAAACATTTTTGCCGAATTTATAAAATCGGCAACTGCCTGCTGAATTGATAAAATCGGCAATATTTCTATTCGATCACCTGGAAGATAAACATCAAGAATATTTTCAAATAAATTTATATGAACACATCAAAAGCAAATTAACATCAAATAATGACGATAATACTTTAGAAATAGGTAGGTTTGTATAAAATGTTGAACAGTATCCAAAAATAAAATGAATTTTGTAGAGCAAATAATCACGATAATATTTTACAATCGGAAAAAGTCAATCATTGTTCGTTCCAATTTTAGTAAAAATAGATAAAAAAATCAAAAAAAGTTAATCTTCGTTATTATCAAAGTCAAGCAAAAAATAATAAAAAATCAGAAAAAGTCAATCGTCGTTATTATGAAAACACAGTCAAGCAGGAAATATTAAAAAACTAGAAAAAGTCAATCGTCGTTATTATAAAAATACAGTCGAGCAGGAAATATTAAAACATCAGTCTTTGTGATTATCTTATGTACGTCCGGGATGGCAGACCGAATTGCACCCCAACCCATGTTTGTTACAGGCACATCTTTTGGAGGTGCAATTTGTACGGCACGAGCGCTTACAGTACCCCTGCCCAGTGCCCACTGAGTTCAGACGCACGAGCTCGCGCAAGGAGTACTCCGTGTTAGCGCCGATGTCGATCATTGGCCTAAATAAAGTGTGCGTTTATCTACTTATTTTCACCCCTCAACAATATCGAACGTCGTCATATTCAACTTCACGTGTACGAACTAGTTTCATTCATCACTCGAAGATGATCATTGAATGCAATGAAGGAAAAAAATACGATTGGAAAAAAGAGAAAGAAAAATATTACGCAGGTCTTCAATTTACCACGATAATTCAGTTGCTCCTCTCATAAAACCGTGAAAAAGAAGAAAAGAAAAGTTAGAAGGTAGAATAAAGAAATATTACCTAATACTTCCAATTACAATATTTCAGTTGCCGATTTCATAAATTCGGCAATTTGACGAATTCGGCGTAACATATATAAAGGGCCCATTAAGAGGGGTAATCTGCCTTCGGTAGCACCTACACTGTCTATTACACCTCCTCGACTACTTCTCCCCCAGAAGTTTCAGCCCCTCATCTCAACTTTTTGTCGTTCTGCAGCCAGAATTGTGATTTTGTTTTGGAATTTTCTACACAAACGTACGTTGTAGTGAGATATCTATAATTTATGGCGTGTGTAGATGATCATCAAAGACTACCAACCAGAATTTTTTCAGAATTTTCTCGCCATATCGAGTCCTGTTCTCGGCATAATTAAAAATTCAAACGTCAGTTTCATAATGAAGGTACTTCGATGGCGATTCGAAATTATTGTGAAAAGATGCTTTACACATTTTCAAAAATTTTAAAAAAAAGTTCAAGAAAATCGGAGGGGGGGAAAATAGGTAAATGATGAAAAAACCGAAGGAAAACGTGAATACAAAGTCGACGCTAGCCGCAGCAGTCTGGTAAGCGCGTCGCACAGCGCCGGGATTGAGTGACGTTCGCTTCCGGGCTACGGGCGTATTGCATTTCGCGACTCGATAATTTTAATTTTTCCGTCCACATTCCATGCAAAAAAATTAATTTTAAAAAATCATACATTGTGTGAAATGTCGACACGTGTAGTCAAATGAAAGACGAGAAGAAGTAGCTGTTGCGAAACGAAAAACGTGGGAGACGGATGGGGCGGGGTACAGCGATAGACAGTTTTAATGTTGAAAAGGACATCGGTAAGAAAATAAGAAAAACATCAACGCGATCGACAGTCAATGCGAAATATATGTAAAAGAAGAGAGAGAGAGAGAGAGAGAGAGAGAGAGAGAGAGAGAGAGAGAGAGAGAGAGAGAGAGAGAGAGAGAGATCAAAACTAGCATAATTGCACAGGGGCAGTATCATTACGTTATTCACTTGATAGTAAGACGTCCATCAGTCTGAACTTGTTAGAAGTCCATTGCTATAGTAATGTAATTGACCGGAACTCCATTTTGATAATCCCATGTCCGGTACTCCTAATCGTGTACTACACCTCTGTGCGTACTTAGTTTAGTAGGTGACAGTTGTTCTGTCATCGTATTTTTTCAGTTTCTTCGCGCTCCTATTTAGCTGAAATTCTAGACGAGAATGATGACCTGATGATCGAGTTCTACAACAAACCTAAAAGTGCCGGTAAGAAAAAACGGGTTGCAAATGAACTAAAGAGTAAGTTGGTGCAGTTTCGCGTCCGATCTCGCCACAAAAATCGAGAAAAATACCATTGCTATATAGACTATCTGTGGAACATAAAGCTAAATAGCTGCCAGTGTGGGAACGGCAACAGGACCGTTAGTTGTTGCGCCCATGTTACCGCGTCATATTCGTACATTATTTGAGTAATTTCCATTTCCAAGCACGATTATGTTGACCAGCCCATGCCTTGACCAGGTTGTATGACCATGAAGACGTAGAGCCCGTTATTACTAGCGATACCGAGGATGAAATTGAGATTCTCCCTAGGACTAGATTCAATTTTTAATTTGTCGAAAAATAATTATTATTACATTTTTTTCTTTTTTTGAACACTGTGTTCCCCCCCCCCAAGCTTCCCAAACGTTGTATTTCATTTTTTCCTTCAACACTGTAGCTCTTTCCAGCTATAAAACAACTTTACATTTTTGCAAGGAGTAATCAACTAGTAGAAGTACAAAACTGAGAATTAATTATCGAGTCACGGAATGGAATACGCCCGTAGCCTGGAAGCGAACGTTACTCAGTCCCGGCGCTGTGCGACGCGCTTACCACATTTTTTGAACCAAATATTCCATGAATCACATTTTTGGCCACAAATCGCTAACCGTTCAAGATAGGTTAAAAATTCAAACGGCGTTGGATAGAGGGCGCCGAGACGCACCTTCAACACCTTATTTGAACCATATATTCCATGAACCATTTTTGAACCATATATTCCATGAACATTTTTTGAACCAAATATTCCATGAATCACATTTTTGGCCACAAATTGCTAACCGTTCGAGATAGGTTAAAAATTCAAACGGCGTTGGATCGAGGGCGTCGAGACGCACCTTTAACACCTTATTTGAATCATACATTCCATGAACCATTTTTGAACCATACACATATATTCCATGAACATTTTTTGAACCAAATATTCCATGAATCACATTTTTGGCCACAAATTGCTAACCGTTCGAGATAGGTTAAAAATTCAAACGGCGTTGGATCGAGGGTGTCGAGACGCACCTTTAACACCTTATTTGAACCATATATTCCATGAACCATGTTAGAACCATCTATTCCATGAACATTTTTTGAACCAAATATTCCATGAATCACATTTTTGGCCACAAATTGCTAACCGTTCGAGATAGGTTAAAAATTCAAACGGCGTTGGATCGAGGTTGTCGAGACGCACCTTTAACACCTTATTTGAACCATATATTCCATGAACCATGTTAGAACCATCTATTCCATGAACATTTTTTGAACCAAATATTCCATGAATCACATTTTTGGCCACAAATCGCTAACCGTTCGAGATAGGTTAAAAATTCAAACGGCGTTGGATCGAGGGCGTCGAGACGCACCTTTAACACCTTATTTGAACCATACATTCCATGAACCATTTTTGAACCATATATTCCATGAACATTTTTTGAACCAAATATTCCATGAATCACATTTTTGGCCACTAATTGCTAACCGTTCGAGATAGGTTAAAAATTCAAACGGCGTTGGATCGAGGGTGTCGAGACGCACCTTGAACACCTTATTTGAACCATATATTCCATGAACCATTTTTGAACCATATATTCCATGAACATTTTTTGAACCAAATATTCCATGAATCACATTTTTGGCCACAAATCGCTAACCGTTTGAGATAGGTTAAAAATTCAAACTGCGATGGATCGAGGGCGTCGAGACGCACCTTGAACACCTTATTTGATCCATATATTCCATGAACCATATTTGAAGCATATATTCCATGAACATTTTTTGAACCAAATATTCCATGAATCACATTTTTGGCCACAAATCGCTAACCGTTCGAGATAGGTTAAAAATTCAAACGGCGTTGGATCGAGGGCGTCGAGACGCACCTTTAACACCTTATTTGAACCATACATTCCATGAACCATTTTTGAACCATATATTCCATGAACATTTTTTGAACCAAATATTCCATGAATCACATTTTTGGCCACAAATTGCTAACCGTTCGAGATAGGTTAAAAATTCAAACGGCGTTGGATCGAGGGTGTCGAGACGCACCTTGAACACCTTATTTGAACCATATATTCCATGAACCATTTTTGAACCATACACATATATTCCATGAACATTTTTTGAACCAAATATTCCATGAATCACATTTTTGGCCACAAATCGCTAACCGTTCGTGATAGGTTAAAAATTCAAACTGCAATGGATCGAGGGCGTCGAGACGCACCTTTAACACCTTATTTGAATCATACATTCCATGAACCATGTTAGAACCATCTATTCCATGAACATTTTTTGAACCAAATATTCCATGAATCACATTTTTGGCCACAAATCGCTAACCGTTCGAGATAGGTAAAAAATTCAAACGGCGTTGGATCGAGGGCGTCGAGACCCACCTTGAACACCTTATTTGAACCATATATTCCATGAACCATTTTTGAACCATATATTCCATGAACATTTTTTGAACCAAATATTCCATGAATCACACTTTTGGCCACAAATTGCTAACCGTTTGAGATAGGTTAAAAATTCAAACGGCGTTGGATCGAGGGCGTCGAGACGCACCTTTAACACCTTATTTGAACCATACATTCCATGAACCATTTTTGAACCATATATTCCATGAACATTTTTTGAACCAAATATTCCATGAATCACATTTTTGGCCACAAATCGCTAACCGTTCGAGATAGGTTAAAAATTCAAACGACGTTGGATCGAGGGCGTCGAGACGCACCTTGAACACCTTATTTGAACCATATATTCCATGAACCATTTTTGAACCATATATTCCATGAACATTTTTTGAACCAAATATTCCATGAATCACATTTTTGGCCACAAATCGCTAACCGTTCGTGATAGGTTAAAAATTCAAACTGCGATGGATCGAGGGCGTCGAGACGCACCTTGAACACCTTATTTGATCCATATATTCCATGAACATTTTTTGAACCAAATATTCCATGAATCACATTTTTGGCCACAAATCGCTAACCGTTCGAGATAGGTTAAAAATTCAAACGGCGTTGGATCGAGGGCGTCGAGACGCACCTTTAACACCTTATTTGAATCATACATTCCATGAACCATGTTAGAACCATCTATTCCATGAACATTTTTTGAACCAAATATTCCATGAATCACATTTTTGGCCACAAATCGCTAACCGTTCGAGATAGGTAAAAAATTCAAACGGCGTTGGATCGAGGGCGTCGAGACCCACCTTGAACACCTTATTTGAACCATATATTCCATGAACCATTTTTGAACCATATATTCCATGAACATTTTTTGAACCAAATATTCCATGAATCACACTTTTGGCCACAAATTGCTAACCGTTTGAGATAGGTTAAAAATTCAAACGGCGTTGGATCGAGGGCGTCGAGACGCACCTTTAACACCTTATTTGAACCATACATTCCATGAACCATATTTGAAGCATATATTCCATGAACATTTTTTGAACCAAATATTCCATGAATCACATTTTTGGCCACAAATCGCTAACCGTTCGAGATAGGTTAAAAATTCAAACGACGTTGGATCGAGGGCGTCGAGACGCACCTTGAACACCTTATTTGAACCATATATTCCATGAACCATTTTTGAACCATATATTCCATGAACATTTTTTGAACCAAATATTCCATGAATCACATTTTTGGCCACAAATCGCTAACCGTTCGTGATAGGTTAAAAATTCAAACTGCGATGGATCGAGGGCGTCGAGACGCACCTTGAACACCTTATTTGATCCATATATTCCATGAACCATATTTGAAGCATATATTCCCTGAACATTTTTTGAACCAAATATTCCATGAATCACATTTTTGGCCACAAATCGCTAACCGTTCGAGATAGGTTAAAAATTCAAACGGCGTTGGATCGAAGGCGTCGAGACGCACCTTTAACACCTTATTTGAATCATACATTCCATGAACCATGTTAGAACCATCTATTCCATGAACATTTTTTGAACCAAATATTCCATGAATCACATTTTTGGCCACAAATCGCTAACCGTTCGAGATAGGTAAAAAATTCAAACGGCGTTGGATCGAGGGCGTCGAGACCCACCTTGAACACCTTATTTGAACCATATATTCCATGAACCATTTTTGAACCATATATTCCATGAACATTTTTTGAACCAAATATTCCATGAATCACACTTTTGGCCACAAATTGCTAACCGTTTGAGATAGGTTAAAAATTCAAACGGCGTTGGATCGAGGGTGTCGAGACGCACCTTTAACACCTTATTTGAACCATACATTCCATGAACCATTTTTGAACCATATATTCCATGAACATTTTTTGAACCAAATATTCCATGAATCACATTTTTGGCCACAAATCGCTAACCGGTCGAGATAGGTTAAAAATTCAAACGGCGTTGGATCGAGGGCGTCGAGACGCACCTTGAACACCTTATTTGAACCATATATTCCATGAACCATTTTTGAACCATATATTCCATGAACATTTTTTGACCCAAATATTCCATGAATCACATTTTTGGCCACAAATCGCTAACCGTTCGAGATAGGTTAAAAATTCAAACGGCGTTGGATCGAGGGCAGCGAGACGCACCTTTAACACCTTATTTGAACCATATATTCCATGAACCATTTTTGAACCATATATTCCATGAACATTTTTTGAACCAAATATTCCATGAATCACATTTTTGGCCACAAATTGCTAACCGTTCGAGATAGGTTAAAAATTCAAACGGCGTTGGATCGAGGGTGTCGAGACGCATCTTGAACACCTTATTTGAACCATATATTCCATGAACCATGTTGGAACCATCTATTCCATGAACATTTTTTGAACCAAATATTCCATGAATCACACTTTTGGCCACAAATTGCTAACCGTTTGAGATAGGTTAAAAATTCAAACGGCGTTGGATCGAGGGCGTCGAGACGCACCTTTAACACCTTATTTGAACCATATATACCATGAACCATGTTAGAACCATCTATTCCATGAACAATTTTTGAAGCAAATATTCCATGAATCACATTTTTGGCCACAAATCGCTAACCGTTCGAGATAGGTTAAAAATTCAAACGGCGTTGGATCGAGGGCGGCGAGACGCACCTTTAACACCTTATTTGAACCATACATTCCATGAACCATTTTTGAACCATATATTCCATGAACATTTTTTGAACCAAATATTCCATGAATCCCATTTTTGGCCACAAATCGCTAACCGTTCGAGATGGGTTAAAAATTCAAACGGCGTTGGATCGAGGGCGTCGAGACGCACCTTGAACACCTTATTTGAACCATATATTCCATGAACCATGTTAGAACCATCTATTCCATGAACATTTTTTGAACCAAATATTCCATGAATCACATTTTTGGCCACAAATCGCTAACCGTTCGAGATAGGTTAAAAATTCAAACGGCGTTGGATCGAGGGCGTCGAGACGCACCTTTAACACCTTATTTAAACCATACATTCCATGAACCATTTTTGAACCATATATTCCATGAACATTTTTTGAACCAAATATTCCATGAATCACATTTTTGGCCACAAATTGCTAACCGTTCGAGATAGGTTAAAAATTCAAACGGCGTTGGATCGAGGGTGTCGAGACGCACCTTGAACACCGTATTTGAACCATATATTCCATGAACCATTTTTGAACCATATATTCCATGAACATTTTTTGAACCAAATATTCCATGAATCACATTTTTGGCCACAAATCGCTAACCGTTCGTGATAGGTTAAAAATTCAAACTGCGATGGATCGAGGGCGTCGAGACGCACCTTGAACACCTTATTTGATCCATATATTCCATGAACCATATTTGAAGCATATATTCCATGAACATTTTTTGAACCAAATATTCCATGAATCACATTTTTGGCCACAAATCGCTAACCGTTCGAGATAGGTTAAAAATTCAAACGGCGTTGGATCGAGGGCGTCGAGACGCACCTTTAACACCTTATTTGAACCATACATTCCATGAACCATTTTTAAACCATATATTCCATGAACATTTTTTGAACCAAATATTCCATGAATCACATTTTTGGCCACAAATCGCTAACCGTTCGTGATAGGTTAAAAATTCAAACTGCGATGGATCGAGGGCGTCGAGACGCACCTTGAACACCTTATTTGATCCATATATTCCATGAACCATATTTGAAGCATATATTCCATGAACATTTTTTGAACCAAATATTCCATGAATCACATTTTTGGCCACAAATCGCTAACCGTTCGAGATAGGTTAAAAATTCAAACGGCGTTGGATCGAGGGCGGCGAGACGCACCTTTAACACCTTATTTGAACCATACATTCCATGAACCATTTTTGAACCATATATTCCATGAACATTTTTTGAACCAAATATTCCATGAATCACATTTTTGGCCACAAATTGCTAACCGGTCGAGATAGGTTAAAAATTCAAACGGCGTTGGATCGAGGGTGTCGAGACGCACCTTGAACACCTTATTTGAACCATATATTCCATGAACCATTTTTGAACCATATATTCCATGAACATTTTTTGAACCAAATATTCCATGAATCACATTTTTGGCCACAAATCGCTAACCGTTCGTGATAGGTTAAAAATTCAAACTGCCATGGATCGAGGGCGTCGAGACGCACCTTGAACACCTTATTTGATCCATATATTCCATGAACCATATTTGAAGCATATATTCCATGAACATTTTTTGAACCAAATATTCCATGAATACATTTTTGGCCACAAATTGCTAACCGTTCGAGATGGGTTAAAAATTCAAACGGCGTTGGATCGAGGGTGTCGGGACGCACCTTGAACACCTTATTTGAACCATATATTCCATGAACCATATTAGAACCATCTATTCCATGAACATTTTTTGAACCAAATATTCCATGAATCACATTTTTAGCCACAAATCGCTAACCGTTCGAGATAGGTTAAAAATTCAAACGGCGTTGGATCGAGGGCGTCGAGACGCACCTTTAACACCTTATTTGAACCATACATTCCATGAACCATTTTTGAACCATACACATATATTCCATGAACATTTTTTGAACCAAATATTCCATGAATCACATTTTTGGCCACAAATCGCTAACCGTTCGAGATGGGTTAAAAATTCAAACGGCGTTGGATCGAGGGCGTCGAGACGCTCCTTGAACACCTTATTTGAACCATATATTCCATGAACCATGTTAGAACCATCTATTCCATGAACATTTTTTGAACCAAATATTCCATGAATCACATTTTTGGCCACAAATCGCTAACCGTTCGAGATAGGTAAAAAATTCAAACGGCGTTGGATCGAGGGCGTCGAGACGCACCTTGAACACCTTATTTGAACCATATATTCCATGAACCATTTTTGAACCATATATTCCATGAACATTTTTTGAACCAAATATTCCATGAATCACACTTTTGGCCACAAATTGCTAACCGTTTGAGATAGGTTAAGAATTCAAACGGCGTTGGATCGAGGGCGTCGAGACGCACCTTTAACACCTTATTTGAACCATACATTCCATGAACCATTTTTGAACCATATATTCCATGAACATTTTTTGAACCAAATATTCCATGAATACATTTTTGGCCACAAATTGCTAACCGTTCGAGATAGGTTAAAAATTCAAACGGCGTTGGATCGAGGGTGTCGAGACGCACCTTGAACACCTTATTTGAACCATATATTCCATGAACCATGTTAGAACCATATATTCCATGAACATTTTTTGAACCAAATATTCCATGAATCACATTTTTGGCCACAAATCGCTAACCGTTCGTGATAGGTTAAAAATTCAAACTGCGATGGATCGAGGGCGTCGAGACGCACCTTGAACACCTTATTTGATCCATATATTCCATGAACCATATTTGAAGCATATATTCCATGAACATTTTTTGAACCAAATATTCCATGAATCACATTTTTGGCCACAAATCGCTAACCGTTCGAGATAGGTTAAAAATTCAAACGGCGTTGGATCGAGGGCGTCGAGACGCACCTTTAACACCTTATTTGAATCATACATTCCATGAACCATGTTAGAACCATCTATTCCATGAACATTTTTTGAACCAAATATTCCATGAATCACATTTTTGGCCACAAATCGCTAACCGTTCGAGATAGGTAAAAAATTCAAACGGCGTTGGATCGAGGGCGTCGAGACCCACCTTGAACACCTTATTTGAACCATATATTCCATGAACCATTTTTGAACCATATATTCCATGAACATTTTTTGAACCAAATATTCCATGAATCACACTTTTGGCCACAAATTGCTAACCGTTTGAGATAGGTTAAAAATTCAAACGGCGTTGGATCGAGGGCGTCGAGACGCACCTTTAACACCTTATTTGAACCATACATTCCATGAACCATATTTGAAGCATATATTCCATGAACATTTTTTGAACCAAATATTCCATGAATCACATTTTTGGCCACAAATCGCTAACCGTTCGAGATAGGTTAAAAATTCAAACGACGTTGGATCGAGGGCGTCGAGACGCACCTTGAACACCTTATTTGAACCATATATTCCATGAACCATTTTTGAACCATATATTCCATGAACATTTTTTGAACCAAATATTCCATGAATCACATTTTTGGCCACAAATCGCTAACCGTTCGTGATAGGTTAAAAATTCAAACTGCGATGGATCGAGGGCGTCGAGACGCACCTTTAACACCTTATTTGAACCATATATACCATGAACCATGTTAGAACCATATATTCCATGAACATTTTTTGAAGCAAATATTCCATGAATCACATTTTTGGCCACAAATCGCTAACCGTTCGAGATAGGTTAAAAATTCAAACGGCGTTGGATCGAGGGCGGCGAGACGCACCTTTAACACCTTATTTGAACCATACATTCCATGAACCATTTTTGAACCATATATTCCATGAACATTTTTTGAACCAAATATTCCATGAATCACATTTTTGGCCACAAATCGCTAACCGTTCGTGATAGGTTAAAAATTCAAACTGCGATGGATCGAGGGCGTCGAGACGCACCTTGAACACCTTATTTGATCCATATATTCCATGAACCATATTTGAAGCATATATTCCATGAACATTTTTTGAACCAAATATTCCATGAATCACATTTTTGGCCACAAATCGCTAACCGTTCGAGATAGGTTAAAAATTCAAACGGCGTTGGATCGAGGGCGGCGAGACGCACCTTTAACACCTTATTTGAACCATACATTCCATGAACCATTTTTGAACCATACACATATATTCCATGAACATTTTTTGAACCAAATATTCCATGAATCACATTTTTGGCCACAAATCGCTAACCGTTCGAGATGGGTTAAAAATTCAAACGGCGTTGGATCGAGGGCGTCGAGACGCTCCTTGAACACCTTATTTGAACCATATATTCCATGAACCATGTTAGAACCATCTATTCCATGAACATTTTTTGAACCAAATATTCCATGAATCACATTTTTGGCCACAAATCGCTAACCGTTCGAGATAGGTAAAAAATTCAAACGGCGTTGGATCGAGGGCGTCGAGACGCACCTTGAACACCTTATTTGAACCATATATTCCATGAACCATTTTTGAACCATATATTCCATGAACATTTTTTGAACCAAATATTCCATGAATCACACTTTTGGCCACAAATTGCTAACCGTTTGAGATAGGTTAAGAATTCAAACGGCATTGGATCGAGGGCGTCGAGACGCACCTTTAACACCTTATTTGAACCATACATTCCATGAACCATTTTTGAACCATATATTCCATGAACATTTTTTGAACCAAATATTCCATGAATACATTTTTGGCCACAAATTGCTAACCGTTCGAGATAGGTTAAAAATTCAAACGGCGTTGGATCGAGGGTGTCGAGACGCACCTTGAACACCTTATTTGAACCATATATTCCATGAACCATGTTAGAACCATATATTCCATGAACATTTTTTGAACCAAATATTCCATGAATCACATTTTTGGCCACAAATCGCTAACCGTTCGTGATAGGTTAAAAATTCAAACTGCGATGGATCGAGGGCGTCGAGACGCACCTTGAACACCTTATTTGATCCATATATTCCATGAACCATATTTGAAGCATATATTCCATGAACATTTTTTGAACCAAATATTCCATGAATCACATTTTTGGCCACAAATCGCTAACCGTTCGAGATAGGTTAAAAATTCAAACGGCGTTGGATCGAGGGCGTCGAGACGCACCTTTAACACCTTATTTGAATCATACATTCCATGAACCATGTTAGAACCATCTATTCCATGAACATTTTTTGAACCAAATATTCCATGAATCACATTTTTGGCCACAAATCGCTAACCGTTCGAGATAGGTAAAAAATTCAAACGGCGTTGGATCGAGGGCGTCGAGACCCACCTTGAACACCTTATTTGAACCATATATTCCATGAACCATTTTTGAACCATATATTCCATGAACATTTTTTGAACCAAATATTCCATGAATCACACTTTTGGCCACAAATTGCTAACCGTTTGAGATAGGTTAAAAATTCAAACGGCGTTGGATCGAGGGCGTCGAGACGCACCTTTAACACCTTATTTGAACCATACATTCCATGAACCATTTTTAAACCATATATTCCATGAACATTTTTTGAACCAAATATTCCATGAATCACATTTTTGGCCACAAATCGCTAACCGGTCGAGATAGGTTAAAAATTCAAACGGCGTTGGATCGAGGGCGTCGAGACGCACCTTGAACACCTTATTTGAATCATACATTCCATGAACCATTTTTGAACCATACACATATATTCCATGAACATTTTTTGAACCAAATATTCCATGAATCACATTTTTGGCCACAAATTGCTAACCGTTCGAGATAGGTTAAAAATTCAAACGGCGTTGGATCGAGGGTGTCGAGACGCACCTTTAACACCTTATTTGAACCATATATTCCATGAACCATGTTAGAACCATCTATTCCATGAACATTTTTTGAACCAAATATTCCATGAATCACATTTTTGGCCACAAATTGCTAACCGTTCGAGATAGGTTAAAAATTCAAACGGCGTTGGATCGAGGTTGTCGAGACGCACCTTTAACACCTTATTTGAACCATATATTCCATGAACCATGTTAGAACCATCTATTCCATGAACATTTTTTGAACCAAATATTCCATGAATCACATTTTTGGCCACAAATCGCTAACCGTTCGAGATAGGTTAAAAATTCAAACGGCGTTGGATCGAGGGCGTCGAGACGCACCTTTAACACCTTATTTGAACCATACATTCCATGAACCATTTTTGAACCATATATTCCATGAACATTTTTTGAACCAAATATTCCATGAATCACATTTTTGGCCACTAATTGCTAACCGTTCGAGATAGGTTAAAAATTCAAACGGCGTTGGATCGAGGGTGTCGAGACGCACCTTGAACACCTTATTTGAACCATATATTCCATGAACCATTTTTGAACCATATATTCCATGAACATTTTTTGAACCAAATATTCCATGAATCACATTTTTGGCCACAAATCGCTAACCGTTTGAGATAGGTTAAAAATTCAAACTGCGATGGATCGAGGGCGTCGAGACGCACCTTGAACACCTTATTTGATCCATATATTCCATGAACCATATTTGAAGCATATATTCCATGAACATTTTTTGAACCAAATATTCCATGAATCACATTTTTGGCCACAAATCGCTAACCGTTCGAGATAGGTTAAAAATTCAAACGGCGTTGGATCGAGGGCGTCGAGACGCACCTTTAACACCTTATTTGAACCATACATTCCATGAACCATTTTTGAACCATATATTCCATGAACATTTTTTGAACCAAATATTCCATGAATCACATTTTTGGCCACAAATTGCTAACCGTTCGAGATAGGTTAAAAATTCAAACGGCGTTGGATCGAGGGTGTCGAGACGCACCTTGAACACCTTATTTGAACCATATATTCCATGAACCATTTTTGAACCATACACATATATTCCATGAACATTTTTTGAACCAAATATTCCATGAATCACATTTTTGGCCACAAATCGCTAACCGTTCGTGATAGGTTAAAAATTCAAACTGCAATGGATCGAGGGCGTCGAGACGCACCTTTAACACCTTATTTGAATCATACATTCCATGAACCATGTTAGAACCATCTATTCCATGAACATTTTTTGAACCAAATATTCCATGAATCACATTTTTGGCCACAAATCGCTAACCGTTCGAGATAGGTAAAAAATTCAAACGGCGTTGGATCGAGGGCGTCGAGACCCACCTTGAACACCTTATTTGAACCATATATTCCATGAACCATTTTTGAACCATATATTCCATGAACATTTTTTGAACCAAATATTCCATGAATCACACTTTTGGCCACAAATTGCTAACCGTTTGAGATAGGTTAAAAATTCAAACGGCGTTGGATCGAGGGCGTCGAGACGCACCTTTAACACCTTATTTGAACCATACATTCCATGAACCATTTTTGAACCATATATTCCATGAACATTTTTTGAACCAAATATTCCATGAATCACATTTTTGGCCACAAATCGCTAACCGTTCGAGATAGGTTAAAAATTCAAACGACGTTGGATCGAGGGCGTCGAGACGCACCTTGAACACCTTATTTGAACCATATATTCCATGAACCATTTTTGAACCATATATTCCATGAACATTTTTTGAACCAAATATTCCATGAATCACATTTTTGGCCACAAATCGCTAACCGTTCGTGATAGGTTAAAAATTCAAACTGCGATGGATCGAGGGCGTCGAGACGCACCTTGAACACCTTATTTGATCCATATATTCCATGAACATTTTTTGAACCAAATATTCCATGAATCACATTTTTGGCCACAAATCGCTAACCGTTCGAGATAGGTTAAAAATTCAAACGGCGTTGGATCGAGGGCGTCGAGACGCACCTTTAACACCTTATTTGAATCATACATTCCATGAACCATGTTAGAACCATCTATTCCATGAACATTTTTTGAACCAAATATTCCATGAATCACATTTTTGGCCACAAATCGCTAACCGTTCGAGATAGGTAAAAAATTCAAACGGCGTTGGATCGAGGGCGTCGAGACCCACCTTGAACACCTTATTTGAACCATATATTCCATGAACCATTTTTGAACCATATATTCCATGAACATTTTTTGAACCAAATATTCCATGAATCACACTTTTGGCCACAAATTGCTAACCGTTTGAGATAGGTTAAAAATTCAAACGGCGTTGGATCGAGGGCGTCGAGACGCACCTTTAACACCTTATTTGAACCATACATTCCATGAACCATATTTGAAGCATATATTCCATGAACATTTTTTGAACCAAATATTCCATGAATCACATTTTTGGCCACAAATCGCTAACCGTTCGAGATAGGTTAAAAATTCAAACGACGTTGGATCGAGGGCGTCGAGACGCACCTTGAACACCTTATTTGAACCATATATTCCATGAACCATTTTTGAACCATATATTCCATGAACATTTTTTGAACCAAATATTCCATGAATCACATTTTTGGCCACAAATCGCTAACCGTTCGTGATAGGTTAAAAATTCAAACTGCGATGGATCGAGGGCGTCGAGACGCACCTTGAACACCTTATTTGATCCATATATTCCATGAACCATATTTGAAGCATATATTCCCTGAACATTTTTTGAACCAAATATTCCATGAATCACATTTTTGGCCACAAATCGCTAACCGTTCGAGATAGGTTAAAAATTCAAACGGCGTTGGATCGAAGGCGTCGAGACGCACCTTTAACACCTTATTTGAATCATACATTCCATGAACCATGTTAGAACCATCTATTCCATGAACATTTTTTGAACCAAATATTCCATGAATCACATTTTTGGCCACAAATCGCTAACCGTTCGAGATAGGTAAAAAATTCAAACGGCGTTGGATCGAGGGCGTCGAGACCCACCTTGAACACCTTATTTGAACCATATATTCCATGAACCATTTTTGAACCATATATTCCATGAACATTTTTTGAACCAAATATTCCATGAATCACACTTTTGGCCACAAATTGCTAACCGTTTGAGATAGGTTAAAAATTCAAACGGCGTTGGATCGAGGGTGTCGAGACGCACCTTTAACACCTTATTTGAACCATACATTCCATGAACCATTTTTGAACCATATATTCCATGAACATTTTTTGAACCAAATATTCCATGAATCACATTTTTGGCCACAAATCGCTAACCGGTCGAGATAGGTTAAAAATTCAAACGGCGTTGGATCGAGGGCGTCGAGACGCACCTTGAACACCTTATTTGAACCATATATTCCATGAACCATTTTTGAACCATATATTCCATGAACATTTTTTGACCCAAATATTCCATGAATCACATTTTTGGCCACAAATCGCTAACCGTTCGAGATAGGTTAAAAATTCAAACGGCGTTGGATCGAGGGCAGCGAGACGCACCTTTAACACCTTATTTGAACCATATATTCCATGAACCATTTTTGAACCATATATTCCATGAACATTTTTTGAACCAAATATTCCATGAATCACATTTTTGGCCACAAATTGCTAACCGTTCGAGATAGGTTAAAAATTCAAACGGCGTTGGATCGAGGGTGTCGAGACGCATCTTGAACACCTTATTTGAACCATATATTCCATGAACCATGTTGGAACCATCTATTCCATGAACATTTTTTGAACCAAATATTCCATGAATCACACTTTTGGCCACAAATTGCTAACCGTTTGAGATAGGTTAAAAATTCAAACGGCGTTGGATCGAGGGCGTCGAGACGCACCTTTAACACCTTATTTGAACCATATATACCATGAACCATGTTAGAACCATCTATTCCATGAACAATTTTTGAAGCAAATATTCCATGAATCACATTTTTGGCCACAAATCGCTAACCGTTCGAGATAGGTTAAAAATTCAAACGGCGTTGGATCGAGGGCGGCGAGACGCACCTTTAACACCTTATTTGAACCATACATTCCATGAACCATTTTTGAACCATATATTCCATGAACATTTTTTGAACCAAATATTCCATGAATCCCATTTTTGGCCACAAATCGCTAACCGTTCGAGATGGGTTAAAAATTCAAACGGCGTTGGATCGAGGGCGTCGAGACGCACCTTGAACACCTTATTTGAACCATATATTCCATGAACCATGTTAGAACCATCTATTCCATGAACATTTTTTGAACCAAATATTCCATGAATCACATTTTTGGCCACAAATCGCTAACCGTTCGAGATAGGTTAAAAATTCAAACGGCGTTGGATCGAGGGCGTCGAGACGCACCTTTAACACCTTATTTAAACCATACATTCCATGAACCATTTTTGAACCATATATTCCATGAACATTTTTTGAACCAAATATTCCATGAATCACATTTTTGGCCACAAATTGCTAACCGTTCGAGATAGGTTAAAAATTCAAACGGCGTTGGATCGAGGGTGTCGAGACGCACCTTGAACACCGTATTTGAACCATATATTCCATGAACCATTTTTGAACCATATATTCCATGAACATTTTTTGAACCAAATATTCCATGAATCACATTTTTGGCCACAAATCGCTAACCGTTCGTGATAGGTTAAAAATTCAAACTGCGATGGATCGAGGGCGTCGAGACGCACCTTGAACACCTTATTTGATCCATATATTCCATGAACCATATTTGAAGCATATATTCCATGAACATTTTTTGAACCAAATATTCCATGAATCACATTTTTGGCCACAAATCGCTAACCGTTCGAGATAGGTTAAAAATTCAAACGGCGTTGGATCGAGGGCGTCGAGACGCACCTTTAACACCTTATTTGAACCATACATTCCATGAACCATTTTTAAACCATATATTCCATGAACATTTTTTGAACCAAATATTCCATGAATCACATTTTTGGCCACAAATCGCTAACCGTTCGTGATAGGTTAAAAATTCAAACTGCGATGGATCGAGGGCGTCGAGACGCACCTTGAACACCTTATTTGATCCATATATTCCATGAACCATATTTGAAGCATATATTCCATGAACATTTTTTGAACCAAATATTCCATGAATCACATTTTTGGCCACAAATCGCTAACCGTTCGAGATAGGTTAAAAATTCAAACGGCGTTGGATCGAGGGCGGCGAGACGCACCTTTAACACCTTATTTGAACCATACATTCCATGAACCATTTTTGAACCATATATTCCATGAACATTTTTTGAACCAAATATTCCATGAATCACATTTTTGGCCACAAATTGCTAACCGGTCGAGATAGGTTAAAAATTCAAACGGCGTTGGATCGAGGGTGTCGAGACGCACCTTGAACACCTTATTTGAACCATATATTCCATGAACCATTTTTGAACCATATATTCCATGAACATTTTTTGAACCAAATATTCCATGAATCACATTTTTGGCCACAAATCGCTAACCGTTCGTGATAGGTTAAAAATTCAAACTGCCATGGATCGAGGGCGTCGAGACGCACCTTGAACACCTTATTTGATCCATATATTCCATGAACCATATTTGAAGCATATATTCCATGAACATTTTTTGAACCAAATATTCCATGAATACATTTTTGGCCACAAATTGCTAACCGTTCGAGATGGGTTAAAAATTCAAACGGCGTTGGATCGAGGGTGTCGGGACGCACCTTGAACACCTTATTTGAACCATATATTCCATGAACCATATTAGAACCATCTATTCCATGAACATTTTTTGAACCAAATATTCCATGAATCACATTTTTAGCCACAAATCGCTAACCGTTCGAGATAGGTTAAAAATTCAAACGGCGTTGGATCGAGGGCGTCGAGACGCACCTTTAACACCTTATTTGAACCATACATTCCATGAACCATTTTTGAACCATACACATATATTCCATGAACATTTTTTGAACCAAATATTCCATGAATCACATTTTTGGCCACAAATCGCTAACCGTTCGAGATGGGTTAAAAATTCAAACGGCGTTGGATCGAGGGCGTCGAGACGCTCCTTGAACACCTTATTTGAACCATATATTCCATGAACCATGTTAGAACCATCTATTCCATGAACATTTTTTGAACCAAATATTCCATGAATCACATTTTTGGCCACAAATCGCTAACCGTTCGAGATAGGTAAAAAATTCAAACGGCGTTGGATCGAGGGCGTCGAGACGCACCTTGAACACCTTATTTGAACCATATATTCCATGAACCATTTTTGAACCATATATTCCATGAACATTTTTTGAACCAAATATTCCATGAATCACACTTTTGGCCACAAATTGCTAACCGTTTGAGATAGGTTAAGAATTCAAACGGCGTTGGATCGAGGGCGTCGAGACGCACCTTTAACACCTTATTTGAACCATACATTCCATGAACCATTTTTGAACCATATATTCCATGAACATTTTTTGAACCAAATATTCCATGAATACATTTTTGGCCACAAATTGCTAACCGTTCGAGATAGGTTAAAAATTCAAACGGCGTTGGATCGAGGGTGTCGAGACGCACCTTGAACACCTTATTTGAACCATATATTCCATGAACCATGTTAGAACCATATATTCCATGAACATTTTTTGAACCAAATATTCCATGAATCACATTTTTGGCCACAAATCGCTAACCGTTCGTGATAGGTTAAAAATTCAAACTGCGATGGATCGAGGGCGTCGAGACGCACCTTGAACACCTTATTTGATCCATATATTCCATGAACCATATTTGAAGCATATATTCCATGAACATTTTTTGAACCAAATATTCCATGAATCACATTTTTGGCCACAAATCGCTAACCGTTCGAGATAGGTTAAAAATTCAAACGGCGTTGGATCGAGGGCGTCGAGACGCACCTTTAACACCTTATTTGAATCATACATTCCATGAACCATGTTAGAACCATCTATTCCATGAACATTTTTTGAACCAAATATTCCATGAATCACATTTTTGGCCACAAATCGCTAACCGTTCGAGATAGGTAAAAAATTCAAACGGCGTTGGATCGAGGGCGTCGAGACCCACCTTGAACACCTTATTTGAACCATATATTCCATGAACCATTTTTGAACCATATATTCCATGAACATTTTTTGAACCAAATATTCCATGAATCACACTTTTGGCCACAAATTGCTAACCGTTTGAGATAGGTTAAAAATTCAAACGGCGTTGGATCGAGGGCGTCGAGACGCACCTTTAACACCTTATTTGAACCATACATTCCATGAACCATATTTGAAGCATATATTCCATGAACATTTTTTGAACCAAATATTCCATGAATCACATTTTTGGCCACAAATCGCTAACCGTTCGAGATAGGTTAAAAATTCAAACGACGTTGGATCGAGGGCGTCGAGACGCACCTTGAACACCTTATTTGAACCATATATTCCATGAACCATTTTTGAACCATATATTCCATGAACATTTTTTGAACCAAATATTCCATGAATCACATTTTTGGCCACAAATCGCTAACCGTTCGTGATAGGTTAAAAATTCAAACTGCGATGGATCGAGGGCGTCGAGACGCACCTTTAACACCTTATTTGAACCATATATACCATGAACCATGTTAGAACCATATATTCCATGAACATTTTTTGAAGCAAATATTCCATGAATCACATTTTTGGCCACAAATCGCTAACCGTTCGAGATAGGTTAAAAATTCAAACGGCGTTGGATCGAGGGCGGCGAGACGCACCTTTAACACCTTATTTGAACCATACATTCCATGAACCATTTTTGAACCATATATTCCATGAACATTTTTTGAACCAAATATTCCATGAATCACATTTTTGGCCACAAATCGCTAACCGTTCGTGATAGGTTAAAAATTCAAACTGCGATGGATCGAGGGCGTCGAGACGCACCTTGAACACCTTATTTGATCCATATATTCCATGAACCATATTTGAAGCATATATTCCATGAACATTTTTTGAACCAAATATTCCATGAATCACATTTTTGGCCACAAATCGCTAACCGTTCGAGATAGGTTAAAAATTCAAACGGCGTTGGATCGAGGGCGGCGAGACGCACCTTTAACACCTTATTTGAACCATACATTCCATGAACCATTTTTGAACCATACACATATATTCCATGAACATTTTTTGAACCAAATATTCCATGAATCACATTTTTGGCCACAAATCGCTAACCGTTCGAGATGGGTTAAAAATTCAAACGGCGTTGGATCGAGGGCGTCGAGACGCTCCTTGAACACCTTATTTGAACCATATATTCCATGAACCATGTTAGAACCATCTATTCCATGAACATTTTTTGAACCAAATATTCCATGAATCACATTTTTGGCCACAAATCGCTAACCGTTCGAGATAGGTAAAAAATTCAAACGGCGTTGGATCGAGGGCGTCGAGACGCACCTTGAACACCTTATTTGAACCATATATTCCATGAACCATTTTTGAACCATATATTCCATGAACATTTTTTGAACCAAATATTCCATGAATCACACTTTTGGCCACAAATTGCTAACCGTTTGAGATAGGTTAAGAATTCAAACGGCATTGGATCGAGGGCGTCGAGACGCACCTTTAACACCTTATTTGAACCATACATTCCATGAACCATTTTTGAACCATATATTCCATGAACATTTTTTGAACCAAATATTCCATGAATACATTTTTGGCCACAAATTGCTAACCGTTCGAGATAGGTTAAAAATTCAAACGGCGTTGGATCGAGGGTGTCGAGACGCACCTTGAACACCTTATTTGAACCATATATTCCATGAACCATGTTAGAACCATATATTCCATGAACATTTTTTGAACCAAATATTCCATGAATCACATTTTTGGCCACAAATCGCTAACCGTTCGTGATAGGTTAAAAATTCAAACTGCGATGGATCGAGGGCGTCGAGACGCACCTTGAACACCTTATTTGATCCATATATTCCATGAACCATATTTGAAGCATATATTCCATGAACATTTTTTGAACCAAATATTCCATGAATCACATTTTTGGCCACAAATCGCTAACCGTTCGAGATAGGTTAAAAATTCAAACGGCGTTGGATCGAGGGCGTCGAGACGCACCTTTAACACCTTATTTGAATCATACATTCCATGAACCATGTTAGAACCATCTATTCCATGAACATTTTTTGAACCAAATATTCCATGAATCACATTTTTGGCCACAAATCGCTAACCGTTCGAGATAGGTAAAAAATTCAAACGGCGTTGGATCGAGGGCGTCGAGACCCACCTTGAACACCTTATTTGAACCATATATTCCATGAACCATTTTTGAACCATATATTCCATGAACATTTTTTGAACCAAATATTCCATGAATCACACTTTTGGCCACAAATTGCTAACCGTTTGAGATAGGTTAAAAATTCAAACGGCGTTGGATCGAGGGCGTCGAGACGCACCTTTAACACCTTATTTGAACCATACATTCCATGAACCATATTTGAAGCATATATTCCATGAACATTTTTTGAACCAAATATTCCATGAATCACATTTTTGGCCACAAATCGCTAACCGTTCGAGATAGGTTAAAAATTCAAACGACGTTGGATCGAGGGCGTCGAGACGCACCTTGAACACCTTATTTGAACCATATATTCCATGAACCATTTTTGAACCATATATTCCATGAACATTTTTTGAACCAAATATTCCATGAATCACATTTTTGGCCACAAATCGCTAACCGTTCGTGATAGGTTAAAAATTCAAACTGCGATGGATCGAGGGCGTCGAGACGCACCTTTAACACCTTATTTGAATCATACATTCCATGAACCATGTTAGAACCATATATTCCATGAACATTTTTTGAACCAAATATTCCATGAATCACATTTTTGGCCACAAATTGCTAACCGTTCGAGATAGGTTAAAAATTCAAACGGCGTTGGATCGAGGGTGTCGAGACGCACCTTGAACACCTTATTTGAACCATATATTCCATGAACCATGTTAGAACCATCTATTCCATGAACATTTTTTGAACCAAATATTCCATGAATCACACTTTTGGCCACAAATTGCTAACCGTTTGAGATAGGTTAAAAATTCAAACGGCGTTGGATCGAGGGCGTCGAGACGCACCTTTAACACCTTATTTGAACCATATATACCATGAACCATGTTAGAACCATCTATTCCATGAACAATTTTTGAAGCAAATATTCCATGAATCACATTTTTGGCCACAAATCGCTAACCGTTCGAGATAGGTTAAAAATTCAAACGGCGTTGGATCGAGGGCGGCGAGACGCACCTTTAACACCTTATTTGAACCATACATTCCATGAACCATTTTTGAACCATATATTCCATGAACATTTTTTGAACCAAATATTCCATGAATCACATTTTTGGCCACAAATCGCTAACCGTTCGAGATGGGTTAAAAATTCAAACGGCGTTGGATCGAGGGCGTCGAGACGCACCTTGAACACCTTATTTGAACCATATATTCCATGAACCATGTTAGAACCATCTATTCCATGAACATTTTTTGAACCAAATATTCCATGAATCACATTTTTGGCCACAAATCGCTAACCGTTCGAGATAGGTTAAAAATTCAAACGGCGTTGGATCGAGGGCGTCGAGACGCACCTTTAACACCTTATTTAAACCATACATTCCATGAACCATTTTTGAACCATATATTCCATGAACATTTTTTGAACCAAATATTCCATGAATCACATTTTTGGCCACAAATTGCTAACCGTTCGAGATAGGTTAAAAATTCAAACGGCGTTGGATCGAGGGTGTCGAGACGCACCTTGAACACCGTATTTGAACCATATATTCCATGAACCATTTTTGAACCATATATTCCATGAACATTTTTTGAACCAAATATTCCATGAATCACATTTTTGGCCACAAATCGCTAACCGTTCGTGATAGGTTAAAAATTCAAACTGCGATGGATCGAGGGCGTCGAGACGCACCTTGAACACCTTATTTGATCCATATATTCCATGAACCATATTTGAAGCATATATTCCATGAACATTTTTTGAACCAAATATTCCATGAATCACATTTTTGGCCACAAATCGCTAACCGTTCGAGATAGGTTAAAAATTCAAACGGCGTTGGATCGAGGGCGTCGAGACGCACCTTTAACACCTTATTTGAACCATACATTCCATGAACCATTTTTAAACCATATATTCCATGAACATTTTTTGAACCAAATATTCCATGAATCACATTTTTGGCCACAAATCGCTAACCGTTCGTGATAGGTTAAAAATTCAAACTGCGATGGATCGAGGGCGTCGAGACGCACCTTGAACACCTTATTTGATCCATATATTCCATGAACCATATTTGAAGCATATATTCCATGAACATTTTTTGAACCAAATATTCCATGAATACATTTTTGGCCACACATTGCTAACCGTTCGAGATAGGTTAAAAATTCAAACGGCGTTGGATCGAGGGTGTCGAGACGCACCTTGAACACCTTATTTGAACCATATATTCCATGAACCATGTTAGAACCATCTATTCCATGAACATTTTTTGAACCAAATATTCCATGAATCACACTTTTGGCCACAAATTGCTAACCGTTTGAGATAGGTTAAAAATTCAAACGGCGTTGGATCGAGGGCGTCGAGACGCACCTTTAACACCTTGTTTGAACCATATATACCATGAACCATGTTAGAACCATCTATTCCATGAACAATTTTTGAAGCAAATATTCCATGAATCACATTTTTGGCCACAAATCGCTAACCGTTCGAGATAGGTTAAAAATTCAAACGGCGTTGGATCGAGGGCGGCGAGACGCACCTTTAACACCTTATTTGAACCATACATTCCATGAACCATTTTTGAACCATATATTCCATGAACATTTTTTGAACCAAATATTCCATGAATCACATTTTTGGCCACAAATCGCTAACCGTTCGAGATGGGTTAAAAATTCAAACGGCGTTGGATCGAGGGCGTCGAGACGCACCTTGAACACCTTATTTGAACCATATATTCCATGAACCATGTTAGAACCATCTATTCCATGAACATTTTTTGAACCAAATATTCCATGAATCACATTTTTGGCCACAAATCGCTAACCGTTCGAGATAGGTTAAAAATTCAAACGGCGTTGGATCGAGGGCGTCGAGACGCACCTTTAACACCTTATTTAAACCATACATTCCATGAACCATTTTTGAACCATATATTCCATGAACATTTTTTGAACCAAATATTCCATGAATCACATTTTTGGCCACAAATTGCTAACCGTTCGAGATAGGTTAAAAATTCAAACGGCGTTGGATCGAGGGTGTCGAGACGCACCTTGAACACCGTATTTGAACCATATATTCCATGAACCATTTTTGAACCATATATTCCATGAACATTTTTTGAACCAAATATTCCATGAATCACATTTTTGGCCACAAATCGCTAACCGTTCGTGATAGGTTAAAAATTCAAACTGCGATGGATCGAGGGCGTCGAGACGCACCTTGAACACCTTATTTGATCCATATATTCCATGAACCATATTTGAAGCATATATTCCATGAACATTTTTTGAACCAAATATTCCATGAATCACATTTTTGGCCACAAATCGCTAACCGTTCGAGATAGGTTAAAAATTCAAACGGCGTTGGATCGAGGGCGTCGAGACGCACCTTTAACACCTTATTTGAACCATACATTCCATGAACCATTTTTAAACCATATATTCCATGAACATTTTTTGAACCAAATATTCCATGAATCACATTTTTGGCCACAAATCGCTAACCGTTCGTGATAGGTTAAAAATTCAAACTGCGATGGATCGAGGGCGTCGAGACGCACCTTGAACACCTTATTTGATCCATATATTCCATGAACCATATTTGAAGCATATATTCCATGAACATTTTTTGAACCAAATATTCCATGAATCACATTTTTGGCCACAAATCGCTAACCGTTCGAGATAGGTTAAAAATTCAAACGGCGTTGGATCGAGGGCGGCGAGACGCACCTTTAACACCTTATTTGAACCATACATTCCATGAACCATTTTTGAACCATATATTCCATGAACATTTTTTGAACCAAATATTCCATGAATCACATTTTTGGCCACAAATTGCTAACCGGTCGAGATAGGTTAAAAATTCAAACGGCGTTGGATCGAGGGTGTCGAGACGCACCTTGAACACCTTATTTGAACCATATATTCCATGAACCATTTTTGAACCATATATTCCATGAACATTTTTTGAACCAAATATTCCATGAATCACATTTTTGGCCACAAATCGCTAACCGTTCGTGATAGGTTAAAAATTCAAACTGCGATGGATCGAGGGCGTCGAGACGCACCTTGAACACCTTATTTGATCCATATATTCCATGAACCATATTTGAAGCATATATTCCATGAACATTTTTTGAACCAAATATTCCATGAATACATTTTTGGCCACAAATTGCTAACCGTTCGAGATGGGTTAAAAATTCAAACGGCGTTGGATCGAGGGTGTCGGGACGCACCTTGAACACCTTATTTGAACCATATATTCCATGAACCATGTTAGAACCATCTATTCCATGAACATTTTTTGAACCAAATATTCCATGAATCACATTTTTGGCCACAAATTGCTAACCGTTCGAGATAGGTTAAAAATTCAAACGGCGTTGGATCGAGGGCGTCGAGACGCACCTTTAACACCTTATTTGAATCCTACATTCCATGAACCATTTTTGAACCATACACATATATTCCATGAACATTTTTTGAACCAAATATTCCATGAATCACATTTTTGGCCACAAATCGCTAACCGTTCGAGATGGGTTAAAAATTCAAACGGCGTTGGATCGAGGGCGTCGAGACGCACCTTGAACACCTTATTTGAACCATATATTCCATGAACCATGTTAGAACCATCTATTCTATGAACATTTTTTGAACCAAATATTCCATGAATCACATTTTTGGCCACAAATCGCTAACCGTTCGAGATAGGTAAAAAATTCAAACGGCGTTGGATCGAGGGCGTCGAGACGCACCTTGAACACCTTATTTGAACCATATATTCCATGAACCATTTTTGAACCATATATTCCATGAACAATTTTTGAACCAAATATTCCATGAATCACACTTTTGGCCACAAAATGCTAACCGTTTGAGATAGGTTAAGAATTCAAACGGCGTTGGATCGAGGGCGTCGAGACGCACCTTTAACACCTTATTTGAACCATACATTCCATGAACCATTTTTGAACCATATATTCCATGAACATTTTTTGAACCAAATATTCCATGAATACATTTTTGGCCACAAATTGCTAACCGTTCGAGATAGGTTAAAAATTCAAACGGCGTTGGATCGAGGGTGTCGAGACGCACCTTGAACACCTTATTTGATCCATATATTCCATGAACCATATTTGAAGCATATATTCCATGAACATTTTTTGAACCAAATATTCCATGAATCACATTTTTGGCCACAAATCGCTAACCGTTCGAGATAGGTTAAAAATTCAAACGGCGTTGGATCGAGGGCGTCGAGACCCACCTTGAACACCTTATTTGAACCATATATTCCATGAACCATTTTTGAACCATATATTCCATGAACATTTTTTGAACCAAATATTCCATGAATCACACTTTTGGCCACAAATTGCTAACCGTTTGAGATAGGTTAAAAATTCAAACGGCGTTGGATCGAGGGCGTCGAGACGCACCTTTAACACCTTATTTGAACCATACATTCCATGAACCATATTTGAAGCATATATTCCATGAACATTTTTTGAACCAAATATTCCATGAATCACATTTTTGGCCACAAATCGCTAACCGTTCGAGATAGGTTAAAAATTCAAACGGCGTTGGATCGAGGGCGTCGAGACGCACCTTTAACACCTTATTTGAATCATACATTCCATGAACCATGTTAGAACCATATATTCCATGAACATTTTTTGAACCAAATATTCCATGAATCACATTTTTGGCCACAAATCGCTAACCGTTCGTGATAGGTTAAAAATTCAAACTGCGATGGATCGAGGGCGTCGAGACGCACCTTGAACACCTTATTTGATCCATATATTCCATGAACCATATTTGAAGCATATATTCCATGAACATTTTTTGAACCAAATATTCCATGAATACATTTTTGGCCACAAATTGCTAACCGTTCGAGATAGGTTAAAAATTCAAACGGCGTTGGATCGAGGGCGTCGAGACGCACCTTGAACACCTTATTTGAACCATATATTCCATGAACCATGTTAGAACCATCTATTCCATGAACATTTTTTGAACCAAATATTCCATGAATCACACTTTTGGCCACAAATTGCTAACCGTTTGAGATAGGTTAAAAATTCAAACGGCGTTGGATCGAGGGCGTCGAGACGCACCTTTAACACCTTATTTGAACCATATATACCATGAACCATGTTAGAACCATCTATTCCATGAACAATTTTTGAAGCAAATATTCCATGAATCACATTTTTGGCCACAAATCGCTAACCGTTCGAGATAGGTTAAAAATTCAAACGGCGTTGGATCGAGGGCGGCGAGACGCACCTTTAACACCTTATTTGAACCATACATTCCATGAACCATTTTTGAACCATATATTCCATGAACATTTTTTGAACCAAATATTCCATGAATCACATTTTTGGCCACAAATCGCTAACCGTTCGAGATAGGTTAAAAATTCAAACGGCGTTGGATCGAGGGCGTCGAGACGCACCTTTAACACCTTATTTAAACCATACATTCCATGAACCATTTTTGAACCATATATTCCATGAACATTTTTTGAACCAAATATTCCATGAATCACATTTTTGGCCACAAATTGCTAACCGTTCGAGATAGGTTAAAAATTCAAACGGCGTTGGATCGAGGGTGTCGAGACGCACCTTGAACACCGTATTTGAACCATATATTCCATGAACCATTTTTGAACCATATATTCCATGAACATTTTTTGAACCAAATATTCCATGAATCACATTTTTGGCCACAAATCGCTAACCGTTCGTGATAGGTTAAAAATTCAAACTGCGATGGATCGAGGGCGTCGAGACGCACCTTGAACACCTTATTTGATCCATATATTCCATGAACCATATTTGAAGCATATATTCCATGAACATTTTTTGAACCAAATATTCCATGAATCACATTTTTGGCCCAAAATCGCTAACCGTTCGAGATAGGTTAAAAATTCAAACGGCGTTGGATCGAGGGCGTCGAGACGCACCTTTAACACCTTATTTGAACCATACATTCCATGAACCATTTTTAAACCATATATTCCATGAACATTTTTTGAACCAAATATTCCATGAATCACACTTTTGGCCACAAATTGCTAACCGTTTGAGATAGGTTAAAAATTCAAACGGCGTTGGATCGAGGGCGTCGAGACGCACCTTTAACACCTTATTTGAACCATATATACCATGAACCATGTTAGAACCATCTATTCCATGAACAATTTTTGAAGCAAATATTCCATGAATCACATTTTTGGCCACAAATCGCTAACCGTTCGAGATAGGTTAAAAATTCAAACGGCGTTGGATCGAGGGCGTCGAGACGCACCTTTAACACCTTATTTGAACCATACATTCCATGAACCATTTTTAAACCATATATTCCATGAACATTTTTTGAACCAAATATTCCATGAATCACATTTTTGGCCACAAATCGCTAACCGTTCGTGATAGGTTAAAAATTCAAACTGCGATGGATCGAGGGCGTCGAGACGCACCTTGAACACCTTATTTGATCCATATATTCCATGAACCATATTTGAAGCATATATTCCATGAACATTTTTTGAACCAAATATTCCATGAATCACATTTTTGGCCACAAATCGCTAACCGTTCGAGATAGGTTAAAAATTCAAACGGCGTTGGATCGAGGGCGGCGAGACGCACCTTTAACACCTTATTTGAACCATACATTCCATGAACCATTTTTGAACCATATATTCCATGAACATTTTTTGAACCAAATATTCCATGAATCACATTTTTGGCCACAAATTGCTAACCGGTCGAGATAGGTTAAAAATTCAAACGGCGTTGGATCGAGGGTGTCGAGACGCACCTTGAACACCTTATTTGAACCATATATTCCATGAACCATTTTTGAACCATATATTCCATGAACATTTTTTGAACCAAATATTCCATGAATCACATTTTTGGCCACAAATCGCTAACCGTTCGTGATAGGTTAAAAATTCAAACTGCGATGGATCGAGGGCGTCGAGACGCACCTTGAACACCTTATTTGATCCATATATTCCATGAACCATATTTGAAGCATATATTCCATGAACATTTTTTGAACCAAATATTCCATGAATACATTTTTGGCCACAAATTGCTAACCGTTCGAGATGGGTTAAAAATTCAAACGGCGTTGGATCGAGGGTGTCGGGACGCACCTTGAACACCTTATTTGAACCATATATTCCATGAACCATGTTAGAACCATCTATTCCATGAACATTTTTTGAACCAAATATTCCATGAATCACATTTTTGGCCACAAATTGCTAACCGTTCGAGATAGGTTAAAAATTCAAACGGCGTTGGATCGAGGGCGTCGAGACGCACCTTTAACACCTTATTTGAATCCTACATTCCATGAACCATTTTTGAACCATACACATATATTCCATGAACATTTTTTGAACCAAATATTCCATGAATCACATTTTTGGCCACAAATCGCTAACCGTTCGAGATGGGTTAAAAATTCAAACGGCGTTGGATCGAGGGCGTCGAGACGCACCTTGAACACCTTATTTGAACCATATATTCCATGAACCATGTTAGAACCATCTATTCTATGAACATTTTTTGAACCAAATATTCCATGAATCACATTTTTGGCCACAAATCGCTAACCGTTCGAGATAGGTAAAAAATTCAAACGGCGTTGGATCGAGGGCGTCGAGACGCACCTTGAACACCTTATTTGAACCATATATTCCATGAACCATTTTTGAACCATATATTCCATGAACAATTTTTGAACCAAATATTCCATGAATCACACTTTTGGCCACAAAATGCTAACCGTTTGAGATAGGTTAAGAATTCAAACGGCGTTGGATCGAGGGCGTCGAGACGCACCTTTAACACCTTATTTGAACCATACATTCCATGAACCATTTTTGAACCATATATTCCATGAACATTTTTTGAACCAAATATTCCATGAATACATTTTTGGCCACAAATTGCTAACCGTTCGAGATAGGTTAAAAATTCAAACGGCGTTGGATCGAGGGTGTCGAGACGCACCTTGAACACCTTATTTGATCCATATATTCCATGAACCATATTTGAAGCATATATTCCATGAACATTTTTTGAACCAAATATTCCATGAATCACATTTTTGGCCACAAATCGCTAACCGTTCGAGATAGGTTAAAAATTCAAACGGCGTTGGATCGAGGGCGTCGAGACCCACCTTGAACACCTTATTTGAACCATATATTCCATGAACCATTTTTGAACCATATATTCCATGAACATTTTTTGAACCAAATATTCCATGAATCACACTTTTGGCCACAAATTGCTAACCGTTTGAGATAGGTTAAAAATTCAAACGGCGTTGGATCGAGGGCGTCGAGACGCACCTTTAACACCTTATTTGAACCATACATTCCATGAACCATATTTGAAGCATATATTCCATGAACATTTTTTGAACCAAATATTCCATGAATCACATTTTTGGCCACAAATCGCTAACCGTTCGAGATAGGTTAAAAATTCAAACGGCGTTGGATCGAGGGCGTCGAGACGCACCTTTAACACCTTATTTGAATCATACATTCCATGAACCATGTTAGAACCATATATTCCATGAACATTTTTTGAACCAAATATTCCATGAATCACATTTTTGGCCACAAATCGCTAACCGTTCGTGATAGGTTAAAAATTCAAACTGCGATGGATCGAGGGCGTCGAGACGCACCTTGAACACCTTATTTGATCCATATATTCCATGAACCATATTTGAAGCATATATTCCATGAACATTTTTTGAACCAAATATTCCATGAATACATTTTTGGCCACAAATTGCTAACCGTTCGAGATAGGTTAAAAATTCAAACGGCGTTGGATCGAGGGCGTCGAGACGCACCTTGAACACCTTATTTGAACCATATATTCCATGAACCATGTTAGAACCATCTATTCCATGAACATTTTTTGAACCAAATATTCCATGAATCACACTTTTGGCCACAAATTGCTAACCGTTTGAGATAGGTTAAAAATTCAAACGGCGTTGGATCGAGGGCGTCGAGACGCACCTTTAACACCTTATTTGAACCATATATACCATGAACCATGTTAGAACCATCTATTCCATGAACAATTTTTGAAGCAAATATTCCATGAATCACATTTTTGGCCACAAATCGCTAACCGTTCGAGATAGGTTAAAAATTCAAACGGCGTTGGATCGAGGGCGGCGAGACGCACCTTTAACACCTTATTTGAACCATACATTCCATGAACCATTTTTGAACCATATATTCCATGAACATTTTTTGAACCAAATATTCCATGAATCACATTTTTGGCCACAAATCGCTAACCGTTCGAGATAGGTTAAAAATTCAAACGGCGTTGGATCGAGGGCGTCGAGACGCACCTTTAACACCTTATTTAAACCATACATTCCATGAACCATTTTTGAACCATATATTCCATGAACATTTTTTGAACCAAATATTCCATGAATCACATTTTTGGCCACAAATTGCTAACCGTTCGAGATAGGTTAAAAATTCAAACGGCGTTGGATCGAGGGTGTCGAGACGCACCTTGAACACCGTATTTGAACCATATATTCCATGAACCATTTTTGAACCATATATTCCATGAACATTTTTTGAACCAAATATTCCATGAATCACATTTTTGGCCACAAATCGCTAACCGTTCGTGATAGGTTAAAAATTCAAACTGCGATGGATCGAGGGCGTCGAGACGCACCTTGAACACCTTATTTGATCCATATATTCCATGAACCATATTTGAAGCATATATTCCATGAACATTTTTTGAACCAAATATTCCATGAATCACATTTTTGGCCACAAATCGCTAACCGTTCGAGATAGGTTAAAAATTCAAACGGCGTTGGATCGAGGGCGTCGAGACGCACCTTTAACACCTTATTTGAACCATACATTCCATGAACCATTTTTAAACCATATATTCCATGAACATTTTTTGAACCAAATATTCCATGAATCACACTTTTGGCCACAAATTGCTAACCGTTTGAGATAGGTTAAAAATTCAAACGGCGTTGGATCGAGGGCGTCGAGACGCACCTTTAACACCTTATTTGAACCATATATACCATGAACCATGTTAGAACCATCTATTCCATGAACAATTTTTGAAGCAAATATTCCATGAATCACATTTTTGGCCACAAATCGCTAACCGTTCGAGATAGGTTAAAAATTCAAACGGCGTTGGATCGAGGGCGGCGAGACGCACCTTTAACACCTTATTTGAACCATACATTCCATGAACCATTTTTGAACCATATATTCCATGAACATTTTTTGAACCAAATATTCCATGAATCACATTTTTGGCCACAAATCGCTAACCGTTCGAGATGGGTTAAAAATTCAAACGGCGTTGGATCGAGGGCGTCGAGACGCACCTTGAACACCTTATTTGAACCATATATTCCATGAACCATGTTAGAACCATCTATTCCATGAACATTTTTTGAACCAAATATTCCATGAATCACATTTTTGGCCACAAATCGCTAACCGTTCGTGATAGGTTAAAAATTCAAACTGCGATGGATCGAGGGCGTCGAGACGCACCTTGAACACCTTATTTGATCCATATATTCCATGAACCATATTTGAAGCATATATTCCATGAACATTTTTTGAACCAAATATTCCATGAATCACATTTTTGGCCACAAATCGCTAACCGTTCGAGATAGGTTAAAAATTCAAACGGCGTTGGATCGAGGGTGTCGGGACGCACCTTGAACACCTTATTTGAACCATATATTCCATGAACCATGTTAGAACCATCTATTCCATGAACATTTTTTGAACCAAATATTCCATGAATCACACTTTTGGCCACAAATTGCTAACCGTTTGAGATAGGTTAAAAATTCAAACGGCGTTGGATCGAGGGCGTCGAGACGCACCTTTAACACCTTATTTGAACCATATATACCATGAACCATGTTAGAACCATCTATTCCATGAACAATTTTTGAAGCAAATATTCCATGAATCACATTTTTGGCCACAAATCGCTAACCGTTCGAGATAGGTTAAAAATTCAAACGGCGTTGGATCGAGGGCGGCGAGACGCACCTTTAACACCTTATTTGAACCATACATTCCATGAACCATTTTTGAACCATATATTCCATGAACATTTTTTGAACCAAATATTCCATGAATCACATTTTTGGCCACAAATCGCTAACCGTTCGAGATGGGTTAAAAATTCAAACGGCGTTGGATCGAGGGCGTCGAGACGCACCTTGAACACCTTATTTGAACCATATATTCCATGAACCATGTTAGAACCATCTATTCCATGAACATTTTTTGAACCAAATATTCCATGAATCACATTTTTGGCCACAAATCGCTAACCGTTCGAGATAGGTTAAAAATTCAAACGGCGTTGGATCGAGGGCGTCGAGACGCACCTTTAACACCTTATTTAAACCATACATTCCATGAACCATTTTTGAACCATATATTCCATGAACATTTTTTGAACCAAATATTCCATGAATCACATTTTTGGCCACAAATTGCTAACCGTTCGAGATAGGTTAAAAATTCAAACGGCGTTGGATCGAGGGTGTCGAGACGCACCTTGAACACCGTATTTGAACCATATATTCCATGAACCATTTTTGAACCATATATTCCATGAACATTTTTTGAACCAAATATTCCATGAATCACATTTTTGGCCACAAATCGCTAACCGTTCGTGATAGGTTAAAAATTCAAACTGCGATGGATCGAGGGCGTCGAGACGCACCTTGAACACCTTATTTGATCCATATATTCCATGAACCATATTTGAAGCATATATTCCATGAACATTTTTTGAACCAAATATTCCATGAATCACATTTTTGGCCACAAATCGCTAACCGTTCGAGATAGGTTAAAAATTCAAACGGCGTTGGATCGAGGGCGTCGAGACGCACCTTTAACACCTTATTTGAACCATACATTCCATGAACCATTTTTAAACCATATATTCCATGAACATTTTTTGAACCAAATATTCCATGAATCACATTTTTGGCCACAAATCGCTAACCGTTCGTGATAGGTTAAAAATTCAAACTGCGATGGATCGAGGGCGTCGAGACGCACCTTGAACACCTTATTTGATCCATATATTCCATGAACCATATTTGAAGCATATATTCCATGAACATTTTTTGAACCAAATATTCCATGAATACATTTTTGGCCACACATTGCTAACCGTTCGAGATAGGTTAAAAATTCAAACGGCGTTGGATCGAGGGTGTCGAGACGCACCTTGAACACCTTATTTGAACCATATATTCCATGAACCATGTTAGAACCATCTATTCCATGAACATTTTTTGAACCAAATATTCCATGAATCACACTTTTGGCCACAAATTGCTAACCGTTTGAGATAGGTTAAAAATTCAAACGGCGTTGGATCGAGGGCGTCGAGACGCACCTTTAACACCTTGTTTGAACCATATATACCATGAACCATGTTAGAACCATCTATTCCATGAACAATTTTTGAAGCAAATATTCCATGAATCACATTTTTGGCCACAAATCGCTAACCGTTCGAGATAGGTTAAAAATTCAAACGGCGTTGGATCGAGGGCGGCGAGACGCACCTTTAACACCTTATTTGAACCATACATTCCATGAACCATTTTTGAACCATATATTCCATGAACATTTTTTGAACCAAATATTCCATGAATCACATTTTTGGCCACAAATCGCTAACCGTTCGAGATGGGTTAAAAATTCAAACGGCGTTGGATCGAGGGCGTCGAGACGCACCTTGAACACCTTATTTGAACCATATATTCCATGAACCATGTTAGAACCATCTATTCCATGAACATTTTTTGAACCAAATATTCCATGAATCACATTTTTGGCCACAAATCGCTAACCGTTCGAGATAGGTTAAAAATTCAAACGGCGTTGGATCGAGGGCGTCGAGACGCACCTTTAACACCTTATTTAAACCATACATTCCATGAACCATTTTTGAACCATATATTCCATGAACATTTTTTGAACCAAATATTCCATGAATCACATTTTTGGCCACAAATTGCTAACCGTTCGAGATAGGTTAAAAATTCAAACGGCGTTGGATCGAGGGTGTCGAGACGCACCTTGAACACCGTATTTGAACCATATATTCCATGAACCATTTTTGAACCATATATTCCATGAACATTTTTTGAACCAAATATTCCATGAATCACATTTTTGGCCACAAATCGCTAACCGTTCGTGATAGGTTAAAAATTCAAACTGCGATGGATCGAGGGCGTCGAGACGCACCTTGAACACCTTATTTGATCCATATATTCCATGAACCATATTTGAAGCATATATTCCATGAACATTTTTTGAACCAAATATTCCATGAATCACATTTTTGGCCACAAATCGCTAACCGTTCGAGATAGGTTAAAAATTCAAACGGCGTTGGATCGAGGGCGGCGAGACGCACCTTTAACACCTTATTTGAACCATACATTCCATGAACCATTTTTGAACCATATATTCCATGAACATTTTTTGAACCAAATATTCCATGAATCACATTTTTGGCCACAAATTGCTAACCGGTCGAGATAGGTTAAAAATTCAAACGGCGTTGGATCGAGGGTGTCGAGACGCACCTTGAACACCTTATTTGAACCATATATTCCATGAACCATTTTTGAACCATATATTCCATGAACATTTTTTGAACCAAATATTCCATGAATCACATTTTTGGCCACAAATCGCTAACCGTTCGTGATAGGTTAAAAATTCAAACTGCGATGGATCGAGGGCGTCGAGACGCACCTTGAACACCTTATTTGATCCATATATTCCATGAACCATATTTGAAGCATATATTCCATGAACATTTTTTGAACCAAATATTCCATGAATACATTTTTGGCCACAAATTGCTAACCGTTCGAGATGGGTTAAAAATTCAAACGGCGTTGGATCGAGGGTGTCGGGACGCACCTTGAACACCTTATTTGAACCATATATTCCATGAACCATGTTAGAACCATCTATTCCATGAACATTTTTTGAACCAAATATTCCATGAATCACATTTTTGGCCACAAATTGCTAACCGTTCGAGATAGGTTAAAAATTCAAACGGCGTTGGATCGAGGGCGTCGAGACGCACCTTTAACACCTTATTTGAATCCTACATTCCATGAACCATTTTTGAACCATACACATATATTCCATGAACATTTTTTGAACCAAATATTCCATGAATCACATTTTTGGCCACAAATCGCTAACCGTTCGAGATGGGTTAAAAATTCAAACGGCGTTGGATCGAGGGCGTCGAGACGCACCTTGAACACCTTATTTGAACCATATATTCCATGAACCATGTTAGAACCATCTATTCTATGAACATTTTTTGAACCAAATATTCCATGAATCACATTTTTGGCCACAAATCGCTAACCGTTCGAGATAGGTAAAAAATTCAAACGGCGTTGGATCGAGGGCGTCGAGACGCACCTTGAACACCTTATTTGAACCATATATTCCATGAACCATTTTTGAACCATATATTCCATGAACAATTTTTGAACCAAATATTCCATGAATCACACTTTTGGCCACAAAATGCTAACCGTTTGAGATAGGTTAAGAATTCAAACGGCGTTGGATCGAGGGCGTCGAGACGCACCTTTAACACCTTATTTGAACCATACATTCCATGAACCATTTTTGAACCATATATTCCATGAACATTTTTTGAACCAAATATTCCATGAATACATTTTTGGCCACAAATTGCTAACCGTTCGAGATAGGTTAAAAATTCAAACGGCGTTGGATCGAGGGTGTCGAGACGCACCTTGAACACCTTATTTGATCCATATATTCCATGAACCATATTTGAAGCATATATTCCATGAACATTTTTTGAACCAAATATTCCATGAATCACATTTTTGGCCACAAATCGCTAACCGTTCGAGATAGGTTAAAAATTCAAACGGCGTTGGATCGAGGGCGTCGAGACCCACCTTGAACACCTTATTTGAACCATATATTCCATGAACCATTTTTGAACCATATATTCCATGAACATTTTTTGAACCAAATATTCCATAAATCACACTTTTGGCCACAAATTGCTAACCGTTTGAGATAGGTTAAAAATTCAAACGGCGTTGGATCGAGGGCGTCGAGACGCACCTTTAACACCTTATTTGAACCATACATTCCATGAACCATATTTGAAGCATATATTCCATGAACATTTTTTGAACCAAATATTCCATGAATCACATTTTTGGCCACAAATCGCTAACCGTTCGAGATAGGTTAAAAATTCAAACGGCGTTGGATCGAGGGCGTCGAGACGCACCTTTAACACCTTATTTGAATCATACATTCCATGAACCATGTTAGAACCATATATTCCATGAACATTTTTTGAACCAAATATTCCATGAATCACATTTTTGGCCACAAATCGCTAACCGTTCGTGATAGGTTAAAAATTCAAACTGCGATGGATCGAGGGCGTCGAGACGCACCTTGAACACCTTATTTGATCCATATATTCCATGAACCATATTTGAAGCATATATTCCATGAACATTTTTTGAACCAAATATTCCATGAATACATTTTTGGCCACAAATTGCTAACCGTTCGAGATAGGTTAAAAATTCAAACGGCGTTGGATCGAGGGCGTCGAGACGCACCTTGAACACCTTATTTGAACCATATATTCCATGAACCATGTTAGAACCATCTATTCCATGAACATTTTTTGAACCAAATATTCCATGAATCACACTTTTGGCCACAAATTGCTAACCGTTTGAGATAGGTTAAAAATTCAAACGGCGTTGGATCGAGGGCGTCGAGACGCACCTTTAACACCTTATTTGAACCATATATACCATGAACCATGTTAGAACCATCTATTCCATGAACAATTTTTGAAGCAAATATTCCATGAATCACATTTTTGGCCACAAATCGCTAACCGTTCGAGATAGGTTAAAAATTCAAACGGCGTTGGATCGAGGGCGGCGAGACGCACCTTTAACACCTTATTTGAACCATACATTCCATGAACCATTTTTGAACCATATATTCCATGAACATTTTTTGAACCAAATATTCCATGAATCACATTTTTGGCCACAAATCGCTAACCGTTCGAGATAGGTTAAAAATTCAAACGGCGTTGGATCGAGGGCGTCGAGACGCACCTTTAACACCTTATTTAAACCATACATTCCATGAACCATTTTTGAACCATATATTCCATGAACATTTTTTGAACCAAATATTCCATGAATCACATTTTTGGCCACAAATTGCTAACCGTTCGAGATAGGTTAAAAATTCAAACGGCGTTGGATCGAGGGTGTCGAGACGCACCTTGAACACCGTATTTGAACCATATATTCCATGAACCATTTTTGAACCATATATTCCATGAACATTTTTTGAACCAAATATTCCATGAATCACATTTTTGGCCACAAATCGCTAACCGTTCGTGATAGGTTAAAAATTCAAACTGCGATGGATCGAGGGCGTCGAGACGCACCTTGAACACCTTATTTGATCCATATATTCCATGAACCATATTTGAAGCATATATTCCATGAACATTTTTTGAACCAAATATTCCATGAATCACATTTTTGGCCACAAATCGCTAACCGTTCGAGATAGGTTAAAAATTCAAACGGCGTTGGATCGAGGGCGTCGAGACGCACCTTTAACACCTTATTTGAACCATACATTCCATGAACCATTTTTAAACCATATATTCCATGAACATTTTTTGAACCAAATATTCCATGAATCACACTTTTGGCCACAAATTGCTAACCGTTTGAGATAGGTTAAAAATTCAAACGGCGTTGGATCGAGGGCGTCGAGACGCACCTTTAACACCTTATTTGAACCATATATACCATGAACCATGTTAGAACCATCTATTCCATGAACAATTTTTGAAGCAAATATTCCATGAATCACATTTTTGGCCACAAATCGCTAACCGTTCGAGATAGGTTAAAAATTCAAACGGCGTTGGATCGAGGGCAGCGAGACGCACCTTTAACACCTTATTTGAACCATACATTCCATGAACCATTTTTGAACCATATATTCCATGAACATTTTTTGAACCAAATATTCCATGAATCACATTTTTGGCCACAAATCGCTAACCGTTCGAGATGGGTTAAAAATTCAAACGGCGTTGGATCGAGGGCGTCGAGACGCACCTTGAACACCTTATTTGAACCATATATTCCATGAACCATGTTAGAACCATCTATTCCATGAACATTTTTTGAACCAAATATTCCATGAATCACATTTTTGGCCACAAATCGCTAACCGTTCGTGATAGGTTAAAAATTCAAACTGCGATGGATCGAGGGCGTCGAGACGCACCTTGAACACCTTATTTGATCCATATATTCCATGAACCATATTTGAAGCATATATTCCATGAACATTTTTTGAACCAAATATTCCATGAATCACATTTTTGGCCACAAATCGCTAACCGTTCGAGATAGGTTAAAAATTCAAACGGCGTTGGATCGAGGGTGTCGGGACGCACCTTGAACACCTTATTTGAACCATATATTCCATGAACCATGTTAGAACCATCTATTCCATGAACATTTTTTGAACCAAATATTCCATGAATCACATTTTTGCCCACAAATTGCTAACCGTTCGAGATAGGTTAAAAATTCAAACGGCGTTGGATCGAGGGCGTCGAGACGCACCTTTAACACCTTATTTGAATCCTACATTCCATGAACCATTTTTGAACCATACACATATATTCCATGAACATTTTTTGAACCAAATATTCCATGAATCACATTTTTGGCCACAAATCGCTAACCGTTCGAGATGGGTTAAAAATTCAAACGGCGTTGGATCGAGGGCGTCGAGACGCACCTTGAACACCTTATTTGAACCATATATTCCATGAACCATGTTAGAACCATCTATTCCATGAACATTTTTTGAACCAAATATTCCATGAATCACATTTTTGGCCACAAATCGCTAACCGTTCGAGATAGGTAAAAAATTCAAACGGCGTTGGATCGAGGGCGTCGAGACGCACCTTGAACACCTTATTTGATCCATATATTCCATGAACCATATTTGAAGCATATATTCCATGAACATTTTTTGAACCAAATATTCCATGAATCACATTTTTGGCCACAAATCGCTAACCGTTCGAGATAGGTTAAAAATTCAAACGGCGTTGGATCGAGGGCGGCGAGACGCACCTTTAACACCTTATTTGAACCATACATTCCATGAACCATTTTTGAACCATATATTCCATGAACATTTTTTGAACCAAATATTCCATGAATCACATTTTTGGCCACAAATCGCTAACCGTTCGTGATAGGTTAAAAATTCAAACTGCGATGGATCGAGGGCGTCGAGACGCACCTTGAACACCTTATTTGATCCATATATTCCATGAACCATATTTGAAGCATATATTCCATGAACATTTTTTGAACCAAATATTCCATGAATACATTTTTGGCCACAAATTGCTAACCGTTCGAGATGGGTTAAAAATTCAAACGGCGTTGGATCGAGGGTGTCGGGACGCACCTTGAACACCTTATTTGAACCATATATTCCATGAACCATGTTAGAACCATCTATTCCATGAACATTTTTTGAACCAAATATTCCATGAATCACATTTTTGGCCACAAATTGCTAACCGTTCGAGATAGGTTAAAAATTCAAACGGCGTTGGATCGAGGGCGTCGAGACGCACCTTTAACACCTTATTTGAATCCTACATTCCATGAACCATTTTTGAACCATACACATATATTCCATGAACATTTTTTGAACCAAATATTCCATGAATCACATTTTTGGCCACAAATCGCTAACCGTTCGAGATGGGTTGAAAATTCAAACGGCGTTGGATCGAGGGCGTCGAGACGCACCTTGAACACCTTATTTGAACCATATATTCCATGAACCATGTTAGAACCATCTATTCCATGAACATTTTTTGAACCAAATATTCCATGAATCACATTTTTGGCCACAAATCGCTAACCGTTCGAGATAGGTAAAAAATTCAAACGGCGTTGGATCGAGGGCGTCGAGACGCACCTTGAACACCTTATTTGAACCATATATTCCATGAACCATTTTTGAACCATATATTCCATGAACAATTTTTGAACCAAATATTCCATGAATCACACTTTTGGCCACAAAATGCTAACCGTTTGAGATAGGTTAAGAATTCAAACGGCGTTGGATCGAGGGCGTCGAGACGCACCTTTAACACCTTATTTGAACCATACATTCCATGAACCATTTTTGAACCATATATTCCATGAACATTTTTTGAACCAAATATTCCATGAATACATTTTTGGCCACAAATTGCTAACCGTTCGAGATGGGTTAAAAATTCAAACGGCGTTGGATCGAGGGTGTCGAGACGCACCTTGAACACCTTATTTGATCCATATATTCCATGAACCATATTTGAAGCATATATTCCATGAACATTTTTTGAACCAAATATTCCATGAATCACATTTTTGGCCACAAATCGCTAACCGTTCGAGATAGGTTAAAAATTCAAACGGCGTTGGATCGAGGGCGTCGAGACGCACCTTTAACAGCTTATTTGAATCATACATTCCATGAACCATGTTAGAACCATCTATTCCATGAACATTTTTTGAACCAAATATTCCATGAATCACATTTTTGGCCACAAATCGCTAACCGTTCGAGATAGGTAAAAAATTCAAACGGCGTTGGATCGAGGGCGTCGAGACCCACCTTGAACACCTTATTTGAACCATATATTCCATGAACCATTTTTGAACCATATATTCCATGAACATTTTTTGAACCAAATATTCCTTGAATCACACTTTTGGCCACAAATTGCTAACCGTTTGAGATAGGTTAAAAATTCAAACGGCGTTGGATCGAGGGCGTCGAGACGCACCTTTAACACCTTATTTGAACCATACATTCCATGAACCATATTTGAAGCATATATTCCATGAACATTTTTTGAACCAAATATTCCATGAATCACATTTTTGGCCACAAATTGCTAACCGTTCGAGATAGGTTAAAAATTCAAACGGCGTTGGATCGAGGGCGTCGAGACGCACCTTTAACACCTTATTTGAATCCTACATTCCATGAACCATTTTTGAACGATACACATATATTCCATGAACATTTTTTGAACCAAATATTCCATGAATCACATTTTTGGCCACAAATCGCTAACCGTTCGAGATGGGTTAAAAATTCAAACGGCGTTGGATCGAGGGCGTCGAGACGCACCTTGAACACCTTATTTGAACCATATATTCCATGAACCATGTTAGAACCATCTATTCCATGAACATTTTTTGAACCAAATATTCCATGAATCACATTTTTGGCCACAAATCGCTAACCGTTCGAGATAGGTAAAAAATTCAAACGGCGTTGGATCGAGGGCGTCGAGACGCACCTTGAACACCTTATTTGAACCATATATTCCATGAACCATTTTTGAACCATATATTCCATGAACATTTTTTGAACCAAATATTCCATGAATCACACTTTTGGCCACAAATTGCTAACCGTTTGAGATAGGTTAAGAATTCAAACGGCGTTGGATCGAGGGCGTCGAGACGCACCTTTAACAGCTTATTTGAATCATACATTCCATGAACCATGTTAGAACCATCTATTCCATGAACATTTTTTGAACCAAATATTCCATGAATCACATTTTTGGCCACAAATCGCTAACCGTTCGAGATAGGTAAAAAATTCAAACGGCGTTGGATCGAGGGCGTCGAGACCCACCTTGAACACCTTATTTGAACCATATATTCCATGAACCATTTTTGAACCATATATTCCATGAACATTTTTTGAACCAAATATTCCATGAATCACACTTTTGGCCACAAATTGCTAACCGTTTGAGATAGGTTAAAAATTCAAACGGCGTTGGATCGAGGGCGTCGAGACGCACCTTTAACACCTTATTTGAACCATACATTCCATGAACCATATTTGAAGCATATATTCCATGAACATTTTTTGAACCAAATATTCCATGAATCACATTTTTGGCCACAAATCGCTAACCGTTCGAGATAGGTTAAAAATTCAAACGACGTTGGATCGAGGGCGTCGAGACGCACCTTGAACACCTTATTTGAACCATATATTCCATGAACCATTTTTGAACCATATATTCCATGAACATTTTTTGAACCAAATATTCCATGAATCACATTTTTGGCCACAAATCGCTAACCGTTCGTGATAGGTTAAAAATTCAAACTGCGATGGATCGAGGGCGTCGAGACGCACCTTTAACACCTTATTTGAATCATACATTCCATGAACCATGTTAGAACCATATATTCCATGAACATTTTTTGAACCAAATATTCCATGAATCACATTTTTGGCCACAAATTGCTAACCGTTCGAGATAGGTTAAAAATTCAAACGGCGTTGGATCGAGGGTGTCGAGACGCACCTTGAACACCTTATTTGAACCATATATTCCATGAACCATGTTAGAACCATCTATTCCATGAACTTTTTTTGAACCAAATATTCCATGAATCACACTTTTGGCCACAAATTGCTAACCGTTTGAGATAGGTTAAAAATTCAAACGGCGTTGGATCGAGGGCGTCGAGACGCACCTTTAACACCTTATTTGAACCATATATACCATGAACCATGTTAGAACCATCTATTCCATGAACAATTTTTGAAGCAAATATTCCATGAATCACATTTTTGGCCACAAATCGCTAACCGTTCGAGATAGGTTAAAAATTCAAACGGCGTTGGATCGAGGGCGTCGAGACGCACCTTGAACACCTTATTTGAACCATATATTCCATGAACATTTTTTGAACCAAATATTCCATGAATCACATTTTTGGCCACAAATCGCTAACCGTTCGTGATAGGTTAAAAATTCAAACTGCGATGGATCGAGGGCGTCGAGACGCACCTTTAACACCTTATTTGAATCATACATTCCATGAACCATGTTAGAACCATATATTCCATGAACATTTTTTGAACCAAATATTCCATGAATCACATTTTTGGCCACAAATTGCTAACCGTTCGAGATAGGTTAAAAATTCAAACGGCGTTGGATCGAGGGTGTCGAGACGCACCTTGAACACCTTATTTGAACCATATATTCCATGAACCATGTTAGAACCATCTATTCCATGAACATTTTTTGAACCAAATATTCCATGAATCACACTTTTGGCCACAAATTGCTAACCGTTTTAGATAGGTTAAAAATTCAAACGGCGTTGGATCGAGGGCGTCGAGACGCACCTTTAACACCTTATTTGAACCATACATTCCATGAACCATATTTGAAGCATATATTCCATGAACATTTTTTGAACCAAATATTCCATGAATCACATTTTTGGCCACAAATCGCTAACCGTTCGAGATAGGTTAAAAATTCAAACGGCGTTGGATCGAGGGCGTCGAGACGCACCTTTAACACCTTATTTGAATCATACATTCCATGAACCATGTTAGAACCATCTATTCCATGAACATTTTTTGAACCAAATATTCCATGAATCACATTTTTGGCCACAAATCGCTAACCGTTCGAGATAGGTAAAAAATTCAAACGGCGTTGGATCGAGGGCGTCGAGACCCACCTTGAACACCTTATTTGAACCATATATTCCATGAACCATTTTTGAACCATATATTCCATGAACATTTTTTGAACCAAATATTCCATGAATCACACTTTTGGCCACAAATTGCTAACCGTTTGAGATAGGTTAAAAATTCAAACGGCGTTGGATCGAGGGCGTCGAGACGCACCTTTAACACCTTATTTGAACCATACATTCCATGAACCATATTTGAAGCATATATTCCATGAACATTTTTTGAACCAAATATTCCATGAATCACATTTTTGGCCACAAATCGCTAACCGTTCGAGATAGGTTAAAAATTCAAACGACGTTGGATCGAGGGCGTCGAGACGCACCTTGAACACCTTATTTGAACCATATATTCCATGAACCACTTTTGAACCATATATTCCATGAACATTTTTTGAACCAAATATTCCATGAATCACATTTTTGGCCACAAATCGCTAACCGTTCGTGATAGGTTAAAAATTCAAACTGCGATGGATCGAGGGCGTCGAGACGCACCTTTAACACCTTATTTGAATCATACATTCCATGAACCATGTTAGAACCATATATTCCATGAACATTTTTTGAACCAAATATTCCATGAATCACATTTTTGGCCACAAATTGCTAACCGTTCGAGATAGGTTAAAAATTCAAACGGCGTTGGATCGAGGGTGTCGAGACGCACCTTGAACACCTTATTTGAACCATATATTCCATGAACCATGTTAGAACCATCTATTCCATGAACATTTTTTGAACCAAATATTCCATGAATCACACTTTTGGCCACAAATTGCTAACCGTTTGAGATAGGTTAAAAATTCAAACGGCGTTGGATCGAGGGCGTCGAGACGCACCTTGAACACCTTATTTGAACCATATATTCCATGAACCATTTTTGAACCATATATTCCATGAACATTTTTTGAACCAAATATTCCATGAATCACATTTTTGGCCACAAATCGCTAACCGTTCGTGATAGGTTAAAAATTCAAACTGCGATGGATCGAGGGCGTCGAGACGCACCTTTAACACCTTATTTGAATCATACATTCCATGAACCATGTTAGAACCATATATTCCATGAACATTTTTTGAACCAAATATTCCATGAATCACATTTTTGGCCACAAATTGCTAACCGTTCGAGATAGGTTAAAAATTCAAACGGCGTTGGATCGAGGGTGTCGAGACGCACCTTGAACACCTTATTTGAACCATATATTCCATGAACCATGTTAGAACCATCTATTCCATGAACATTTTTTGAACCAAATATTCCATGAATCACACTTTTGGCCACAAATTGCTAACCGTTTGAGATAGGTTAAAAATTCAAACGGCGTTGGATCGAGGGCGTCGAGACGCACCTTTAACACCTTATTTGAACCATATATACCATGAACCATGTTAGAACCATCTATTCCATGAACAATTTTTGAAGCAAATATTCCATGAATCACATTTTTGGCCACAAATCGCTAACCGTTCGAGATAGGTTAAAAATTCAAACGGCGTTGGATCGAGGGCGGCGAGACGCACCTTTAACACCTTATTTGAACCATACATTCCATGAACCATTTTTGAACCATATATTCCATGAACATTTTTTGAACCAAATATTCCATGAATCACATTTTTGGCCACAAATCGCTAACCGTTCGAGATAGGTTAAAAATTCAAACGGCGTTGGATCGAGGGCGTCGAGACGCACCTTTAACACCTTATTTAAACCATACATTCCATGAACCATTTTTGAACCATATATTCCATGAACATTTTTTGAACCAAATATTCCATGAATCACATTTTTGGCCACAAATTGCTAACCGTTCGAGATAGGTTAAAAATTCAAACGGCGTTGGATCGAGGGTGTCGAGACGCACCTTGAACACCGTATTTGAACCATATATTCCATGAACCATTTTTGAACCATATATTCCATGAACATTTTTTGAACCAAATATTCCATGAATCACATTTTTGGCCACAAATCGCTAACCGTTCGTGATAGGTTAAAAATTCAAACTGCGATGGATCGAGGGCGTCGAGACGCACCTTGAACACCTTATTTGATCCATATATTCCATGAACCATATTTGAAGCATATATTCCATGAACATTTTTTGAACCAAATATTCCATGAATCACATTTTTGGCCACAAATCGCTAACCGTTCGAGATAGGTTAAAAATTCAAACGGCGTTGGATCGAGGGCGTCGAGACGCACCTTTAACACCTTATTTGAACCATACATTCCATGAACCATTTTTAAACCATATATTCCATGAACATTTTTTGAACCAAATATTCCATGAATCACATTTTTGGCCACAAATCGCTAACCGTTCGTGATAGGTTAAAAATTCAAACTGCGATGGATCGAGGGCGTCGAGACGCACCTTGAACACCTTATTTGATCCATATATTCCATGAACCATATTTGAAGCATATATTCCATGAACATTTTTTGAACCAAATATTCCATGAATACATTTTTGGCCACAAATTGCTAACCGTTCGAGATAGGTTAAAAATTCAAACGGCGTTGGATCGAGGGTGTCGAGACGCACCTTGAACACCTTATTTGAACCATATATTCCATGAACCATGTTAGAACCATCTATTCCATGAACATTTTTTGAACCAAATATTCCATGAATCACACTTTTGGCCACAAATTGCTAACCGTTTGAGATAGGTTAAAAATTCAAACGGCGTTGGATCGAGGGCGTCGAGACGCACCTTTAACACCTTATTTGAACCATATATACCATGAACCATGTTAGAACCATCTATTCCATGAACAATTTTTGAAGCAAATATTCCATGAATCACATTTTTGGCCACAAATCGCTAACCGTTCGAGATAGGTTAAAAATTCAAACGGCGTTGGATCGAGGGCGGCGAGACGCACCTTTAACACCTTATTTGAACCATACATTCCATGAACCATTTTTGAACCATATATTCCATGAACATTTTTTGAACCAAATATTCCATGAATCACACTTTTGGCCACAAATTGCTAACCGTTTGAGATAGGTTAAAAATTCAAACGGCGTTGGATCGAGGGCGTCGAGACGCACCTTTAACACCTTATTTGAACCATACATTCCATGAACCATATTTGAAGCATATATTCCATGAACATTTTTTGAACCAAATATTCCATGAATCACATTTTTGGCCACAAATCGCTAACCGTTCGAGATAGGTTAAAAATTCAAACGACGTTGGATCGAGGGCGTCGAGACGCACCTTGAACACCTTATTTGAACCATATATTCCATGAACCATTTTTGAACCATATATTCCATGAACATTTTTTGAACCAAATATTCCATGAATCACATTTTTGGCCACAAATCGCTAACCGTTCGTGATAGGTTAAAAATTCAAACTGCGATGGATCGAGGGCGTCGAGACGCACCTTTAACACCTTATTTGAATCATACATTCCATGAACCATGTTAGAACCATATATTCCATGAACATTTTTTGAACCAAATATTCCATGAATCACATTTTTGGCCACAAATTGCTAACCGTTCGAGATAGGTTAAAAATTCAAACGGCGTTGGATCGAGGGTGTCGAGACGCACCTTGAACACCTTATTTGAACCATATATTCCATGAACCATGTTAGAACCATCTATTCCATGAACTTTTTTTGAACCAAATATTCCATGAATCACACTTTTGGCCACAAATTGCTAACCGTTTGAGATAGGTTAAAAATTCAAACGGCGTTGGATCGAGGGCGTCGAGACGCACCTTTAACACCTTATTTGAACCATATATACCATGAACCATGTTAGAACCATCTATTCCATGAACGATTTTTGAAGCAAATATTCCATGAATCACATTTTTGGCCACAAATCGCTAACCGTTCGAGATAGGTTAAAAATTCAAACGGCGTTGGATCGAGGGCGTCGAGACGCACCTTTAACACCTTATTTGAACCATACATTCCATGAACCATATTTGAAGCATATATTCCATGAACATTTTTTGAACCAAATATTCCATGAATCACATTTTTGGCCACAAATCGCTAACCGTTCGAGATAGGTTAAAAATTCAAACGACGTTGGATCGAGGGCGTCGAGACGCACCTTGAACACCTTATTTGAACCATATATTCCATGAACATTTTTTGAACCAAATATTCCATGAATCACATTTTTGGCCACAAATCGCTAACCGTTCGTGATAGGTTAAAAATTCAAACTGCGATGGATCGAGGGCGTCGAGACGCACCTTTAACACCTTATTTGAATCATACATTCCATGAACCATGTTAGAACCATATATTCCATGAACATTTTTTGAACCAAATATTCCATGAATCACATTTTTGGCCACAAATTGCTAACCGTTCGAGATAGGTTAAAAATTCAAACGGCGTTGGATCGAGGGTGTCGAGACGCACCTTGAACACCTTATTTGAACCATATATTCCATGAACCATGTTAGAACCATCTATTCCATGAACATTTTTTGAACCAAATATTCCATGAATCACACTTTTGGCCACAAATTGCTAACCGTTTTAGATAGGTTAAAAATTCAAACGGCGTTGGATCGAGGGCGTCGAGACGCACCTTTAACACCTTATTTGAACCATACATTCCATGAACCATATTTGAAGCATATATTCCATGAACATTTTTTGAACCAAATATTCCATGAATCACATTTTTGGCCACAAATCGCTAACCGTTCGAGATAGGTTAAAAATTCAAACGGCGTTGGATCGAGGGCGTCGAGACGCACCTTTAACACCTTATTTGAATCATACATTCCATGAACCATGTTAGAACCATCTATTCCATGAACATTTTTTGAACCAAATATTCCATGAATCACATTTTTGGCCACAAATCGCTAACCGTTCGAGATAGGTAAAAAATTCAAACGGCGTTGGATCGAGGGCGTCGAGACCCACCTTGAACACCTTATTTGAACCATATATTCCATGAACCATTTTTGAACCATATATTCCATGAACATTTTTTGAACCAAATATTCCATGAATCACACTTTTGGCCACAAATTGCTAACCGTTTGAGATAGGTTAAAAATTCAAACGGCGTTGGATCGAGGGCGTCGAGACGCACCTTTAACACCTTATTTGAACCATACATTCCATGAACCATATTTGAAGCATATATTCCATGAACATTTTTTGAACCAAATATTCCATGAATCACATTTTTGGCCACAAATCGCTAACCGTTCGAGATAGGTTAAAAATTCAAACGACGTTGGATCGAGGGCGTCGAGACGCACCTTGAACACCTTATTTGAACCATATATTCCATGAACCACTTTTGAACCATATATTCCATGAACATTTTTTGAACCAAATATTCCATGAATCACATTTTTGGCCACAAATCGCTAACCGTTCGTGATAGGTTAAAAATTCAAACTGCGATGGATCGAGGGCGTCGAGACGCACCTTTAACACCTTATTTGAATCATACATTCCATGAACCATGTTAGAACCATATATTCCATGAACATTTTTTGAACCAAATATTCCATGAATCACATTTTTGGCCACAAATTGCTAACCGTTCGAGATAGGTTAAAAATTCAAACGGCGTTGGATCGAGGGTGTCGAGACGCACCTTGAACACCTTATTTGAACCATATATTCCATGAACCATGTTAGAACCATCTATTCCATGAACATTTTTTGAACCAAATATTCCATGAATCACACTTTTGGCCACAAATTGCTAACCGTTTGAGATAGGTTAAAAATTCAAACGGCGTTGGATCGAGGGCGTCGAGACGCACCTTTAACACCTTATTTGAACCATATATACCATGAACCATGTTAGAACCATCTATTCCATGAACAATTTTTGAAGCAAATATTCCATGAATCACATTTTTGGCCACAAATCGCTAACCGTTCGAGATAGGTTAAAAATTCAAACGGCGTTGGATCGAGGGCGGCGAGACGCACCTTTAACACCTTATTTGAACCATACATTCCATGAACCATTTTTGAACCATATATTCCATGAACATTTTTTGAACCAAATATTCCATGAATCACATTTTTGGCCACAAATCGCTAACCGTTCGAGATAGGTTAAAAATTCAAACGGCGTTGGATCGAGGGCGTCGAGACGCACCTTTAACACCTTATTTAAACCATACATTCCATGAACCATTTTTGAACCATATATTCCATGAACATTTTTTGAACCAAATATTCCATGAATCACATTTTTGGCCACAAATTGCTAACCGTTCGAGATAGGTTAAAAATTCAAACGGCGTTGGATCGAGGGTGTCGAGACGCACCTTGAACACCGTATTTGAACCATATATTCCATGAACCATTTTTGAACCATATATTCCATGAACATTTTTTGAACCAAATATTCCATGAATCACATTTTTGGCCACAAATCGCTAACCGTTCGTGATAGGTTAAAAATTCAAACTGCGATGGATCGAGGGCGTCGAGACGCACCTTGAACACCTTATTTGATCCATATATTCCATGAACCATATTTGAAGCATATATTCCATGAACATTTTTTGAACCAAATATTCCATGAATCACATTTTTGGCCACAAATCGCTAACCGTTCGAGATAGGTTAAAAATTCAAACGGCGTTGGATCGAGGGCGTCGAGACGCACCTTTAACACCTTATTTGAACCATACATTCCATGAACCATTTTTAAACCATATATTCCATGAACATTTTTTGAACCAAATATTCCATGAATCACATTTTTGGCCACAAATCGCTAACCGTTCGTGATAGGTTAAAAATTCAAACTGCGATGGATCGAGGGCGTCGAGACGCACCTTGAACACCTTATTTGATCCATATATTCCATGAACCATATTTGAAGCATATATTCCATGAACATTTTTTGAACCAAATATTCCATGAATACATTTTTGGCCACAAATTGCTAACCGTTCGAGATAGGTTAAAAATTCAAACGGCGTTGGATCGAGGGTGTCGAGACGCACCTTGAACACCTTATTTGAACCATATATTCCATGAACCATGTTAGAACCATCTATTCCATGAACATTTTTTGAACCAAATATTCCATGAATCACACTTTTGGCCACAAATTGCTAACCGTTTGAGATAGGTTAAAAATTCAAACGGCGTTGGATCGAGGGCGTCGAGACGCACCTTTAACACCTTATTTGAACCATATATACCATGAACCATGTTAGAACCATCTATTCCATGAACAATTTTTGAAGCAAATATTCCATGAATCACATTTTTGGCCACAAATCGCTAACCGTTCGAGATAGGTTAAAAATTCAAACGGCGTTGGATCGAGGGCGGCGAGACGCACCTTTAACACCTTATTTGAACCATACATTCCATGAACCATTTTTGAACCATATATTCCATGAACATTTTTTGAACCAAATATTCCATGAATCACATTTTTGGCCACAAATCGCTAACCGTTCGAGATAGGTTAAAAATTCAAACGGCGTTGGATCGAGGGCGTCGAGACGCACCTTTAACACCTTATTTAAACCATACATTCCATGAACCATTTTTGAACCATATATTCCATGAACATTTTTTGAACCAAATATTCCATGAATCACATTTTTGGCCACAAATTGCTAACCGTTCGAGATAGGTTAAAAATTCAAACGGCGTTGGATCGAGGGTGTCGAGACGCACCTTGAACACCGTATTTGAACCATATATTCCATGAACCATTTTTGAACCATATATTCCATGAACATTTTTTGAACCAAATATTCCATGAATCACATTTTTGGCCACAAATCGCTAACCGTTCGTGATAGGTTAAAAATTCAAACTGCGATGGATCGAGGGCGTCGAGACGCACCTTGAACACCTTATTTGATCCATATATTCCATGAACCATATTTGAAGCATATATTCCATGAACATTTTTTGAACCAAATATTCCATGAATCACATTTTTGGCCACAAATCGCTAACCGTTCGAGATAGGTTAAAAATTCAAACGGCGTTGGATCGAGGGCGTCGAGACGCACCTTTAACACCTTATTTGAACCATACATTCCATGAACCATTTTTAAACCATATATTCCATGAACATTTTTTGAACCAAATATTCCATGAATCACATTTTTGGCCACAAATCGCTAACCGTTCGTGATAGGTTAAAAATTCAAACTGCGATGGATCGAGGGCGTCGAGACGCACCTTGAACACCTTATTTGATCCATATATTCCATGAACCATATTTGAAGCATATATTCCATGAACATTTTTTGAACCAAATATTCCATGAATCACATTTTCGGCCACAAATCGCTAACCGTTCGAGATAGGTTAAAAATTCAAACGGCGTTGGATCGAGGGCGGCGAGACGCACCTTTAACACCTTATTTGAACCATACATTCCATGAACCATTTTTGAACCATATATTCCATGAACATTTTTTGAACCAAATATTCCATGAATCACATTTTTGGCCACAAATTGCTAACCGGTCGAGATAGGTTAAAAATTCAAACGGCGTTGGATCGAGGGTGTCGAGACGCACCTTGAACACCTTATTTGAACCATATATTCCATGAACCATTTTTGAACCATATATTCCATGAACATTTTTTGAACCAAATATTCCATGAATCACATTTTTGGCCACAAATCGCTAACCGTTCGTGATAGGTTAAAAATTCAAACTGCGATGGATCGAGGGCGTCGAGACGCACCTTGAACACCTTATTTGATCCATATATTCCATGAACCATATTTGAAGCATATATTCCATGAACATTTTTTGAACCAAATATTCCATGAATACATTTTTGGCCACAAATTGCTAACCGTTCGAGATGGGTTAAAAATTCAAACGGCGTTGGATCGAGGGTGTCGGGACGCACCTTGAACACCTTATTTGAACCATATATTCCATGAACCATGTTAGAACCATCTATTCCATGAACATTTTTTGAACCAAATATTCCATGAATCACATTTTTGGCCACAAATTGCTAACCGTTCGAGATAGGTTAAAAATTCAAACGGCGTTGGATCGAGGGCGTCGAGACGCACCTTTAACACCTTATTTGAATCCTACATTCCATGAACCATTTTTGAACCATACACATATATTCCATGAACATTTTTTGAACCAAATATTCCATGAATCACATTTTTGGCCACAAATCGCTAACCGTTCGAGATGGGTTAAAAATTCAAACGGCGTTGGATCGAGGGCGTCGAGACGCACCTTGAACACCTTATTTGAACCATATATTCCATGAACCATGTTAGAACCATCTATTCCATGAACATTTTTTGAACCAAATATTCCATGAATCACATTTTTGGCCACAAATCGCTAACCGTTCGAGATAGGTAAAAAATTCAAACGGCGTTGGATCGAGGGCGTCGAGACGCACCTTGAACACCTTATTTGAACCATATATTCCATGAACCATTTTTGAACCATATATTCCATGAACAATTTTTGAACCAAATATTCCATGAATCACACTTTTGGCCACAAAATGCTAACCGTTTGAGATAGGTTAAGAATTCAAACGGCGTTGGATCGAGGGCGTCGAGACGCACCTTTAACACCTTATTTGAACCATACATTCCATGAACCATTTTTGAACCATATATTCCATGAACATTTTTTGAACCAAATATTCCATGAATACATTTTTGGCCACAAATTGCTAACCGTTCGAGATAGGTTAAAAATTCAAACGGCGTTGGATCGAGGGTGTCGAGACGCACCTTGAACACCTTATTTGATCCATATATTCCATGAACCATATTTGAAGCATATATTCCATGAACATTTTTTGAACCAAATATTCCATGAATCACATTTTTGGCCACAAATCGCTAACCGTTCGAGATAGGTTAAAAATTCAAACGGCGTTGGATCGAGGGCGTCGAGACGCACCTTTAACAGCTTATTTGAATCATACATTCCATGAACCATGTTAGAACCATCTATTCCATGAACATTTTTTGAACCAAATATTCCATGAATCACATTTTTGGCCACAAATCGCTAACCGTTCGAGATAGGTAAAAAATTCAAACGGCGTTGGATCGAGGGCGTCGAGACCCACCTTGAACACCTTATTTGAACCATATATTCCATGAACCATTTTTGAACCATATATTCCATGAACATTTTTTGAACCAAATATTCCTTGAATCACACTTTTGGCCACAAATTGCTAACCGTTTGAGATAGGTTAAAAATTCAAACGGCGTTGGATCGAGGGCGTCGAGACGCACCTTTAACACCTTATTTGAACCATACATTCCATGAACCATATTTGAAGCATATATTCCATGAACATTTTTTGAACCAAATATTCCATGAATCACATTTTTGGCCACAAATTGCTAACCGTTCGAGATAGGTTAAAAATTCAAACGGCGTTGGATCGAGGGCGTCGAGACGCACCTTTAACACCTTATTTGAATCCTACATTCCATGAACCATTTTTGAACCATACACATATATTCCATGAACATTTTTTGAACCAAATATTCCATGAATCACATTTTTGGCCACAAATCGCTAACCGTTCGAGATGGGTTAAAAATTCAAACGGCGTTGGATCGAGGGCGTCGAGACGCACCTTGAACACCTTATTTGAACCATATATTCCATGAACCATGTTAGAACCATCTATTCCATGAACATTTTTTGAACCAAATATTCCATGAATCACATTTTTGGCCACAAATCGCTAACCGTTCGAGATAGGTAAAAAATTCAAACGGCGTTGGATCGAGGGCGTCGAGACGCACCTTGAACACCTTATTTGAACCATATATTCCATGAACCATTTTTGAACCATATATTCCATGAACATTTTTTGAACCAAATATTCCATGAATCACACTTTTGGCCACAAATTGCTAACCGTTTGAGATAGGTTAAGAATTCAAACGGCGTTGGATCGAGGGCGTCGAGACGCACCTTTAACACCTTATTTGAACCATACATTCCATGAACCATTTTTGAACCATATATTCCATGAACATTTTTTGAACCAAATATTCCATGAATCACATTTTTGGCCACAAATTGCTAACCGTTCGAGATAGGTTAAAAATTCAAACGGCGTTGGATCGAGGGTGTCGAGACGCACCTTGAACACCGTATTTGAACCATATATTCCATGAACCATTTTTGAACCATATATTCCATGAACATTTTTTGAACCAAATATTCCATGAATCACATTTTTGGCCACAAATCGCTAACCGTTCGTGATAGGTTAAAAATTCAAACTGCGATGGATCGAGGGCGTCGAGACGCACCTTGAACACCTTATTTGATCCATATATTCCATGAACCATATTTGAAGCATATATTCCATGAACATTTTTTGAACCAAATATTCCATGAATCACATTTTTGGCCACAAATCGCTAACCGTTCGAGATAGGTTAAAAATTCAAACGGCGTTGGATCGAGGGCGTCGAGACGCACCTTTAACACCTTATTTGAACCATACATTCCATGAACCATTTTTAAACCATATATTCCATGAACATTTTTTGAACCAAATATTCCATGAATCACATTTTTGGCCACAAATCGCTAACCGTTCGTGATAGGTTAAAAATTCAAACTGCGATGGATCGAGGGCGTCGAGACGCACCTTGAACACCTTATTTGATCCATATATTCCATGAACCATATTTGAAGCATATATTCCATGAACATTTTTTGAACCAAATATTCCATGAATCACATTTTCGGCCACAAATCGCTAACCGTTCGAGATAGGTTAAAAATTCAAACGGCGTTGGATCGAGGGCGGCGAGACGCACCTTTAACACCTTATTTGAACCATACATTCCATGAACCATTTTTGAACCATATATTCCATGAACATTTTTTGAACCAAATATTCCATGAATCACATTTTTGGCCACAAATTGCTAACCGGTCGAGATAGGTTAAAAATTCAAACGGCGTTGGATCGAGGGTGTCGAGACGCACCTTGAACACCTTATTTGAACCATATATTCCATGAACCATTTTTGAACCATATATTCCATGAACATTTTTTGAACCAAATATTCCATGAATCACATTTTTGGCCACAAATCGCTAACCGTTCGTGATAGGTTAAAAATTCAAACTGCGATGGATCGAGGGCGTCGAGACGCACCTTGAACACCTTATTTGATCCATATATTCCATGAACCATATTTGAAGCATATATTCCATGAACATTTTTTGAACCAAATATTCCATGAATACATTTTTGGCCACAAATTGCTAACCGTTCGAGATGGGTTAAAAATTCAAACGGCGTTGGATCGAGGGTGTCGGGACGCACCTTGAACACCTTATTTGAACCATATATTCCATGAACCATGTTAGAACCATCTATTCCATGAACATTTTTTGAACCAAATATTCCATGAATCACATTTTTGGCCACAAATTGCTAACCGTTCGAGATAGGTTAAAAATTCAAACGGCGTTGGATCGAGGGCGTCGAGACGCACCTTTAACACCTTATTTGAATCCTACATTCCATGAACCATTTTTGAACCATACACATATATTCCATGAACATTTTTTGAACCAAATATTCCATGAATCACATTTTTGGCCACAAATCGCTAACCGTTCGAGATGGGTTAAAAATTCAAACGGCGTTGGATCGAGGGCGTCGAGACGCACCTTGAACACCTTATTTGAACCATATATTCCATGAACCATGTTAGAACCATCTATTCCATGAACATTTTTTGAACCAAATATTCCATGAATCACATTTTTGGCCACAAATCGCTAACCGTTCGAGATAGGTAAAAAATTCAAACGGCGTTGGATCGAGGGCGTCGAGACGCACCTTGAACACCTTATTTGAACCATATATTCCATGAACCATTTTTGAACCATATATTCCATGAACAATTTTTGAACCAAATATTCCATGAATCACACTTTTGGCCACAAAATGCTAACCGTTTGAGATAGGTTAAGAATTCAAACGGCGTTGGATCGAGGGCGTCGAGACGCACCTTTAACACCTTATTTGAACCATACATTCCATGAACCATTTTTGAACCATATATTCCATGAACATTTTTTGAACCAAATATTCCATGAATACATTTTTGGCCACAAATTGCTAACCGTTCGAGATAGGTTAAAAATTCAAACGGCGTTGGATCGAGGGTGTCGAGACGCACCTTGAACACCTTATTTGATCCATATATTCCATGAACCATATTTGAAGCATATATTCCATGAACATTTTTTGAACCAAATATTCCATGAATCACATTTTTGGCCACAAATCGCTAACCGTTCGAGATAGGTTAAAAATTCAAACGGCGTTGGATCGAGGGCGTCGAGACGCACCTTTAACAGCTTATTTGAATCATACATTCCATGAACCATGTTAGAACCATCTATTCCATGAACATTTTTTGAACCAAATATTCCATGAATCACATTTTTGGCCACAAATCGCTAACCGTTCGAGATAGGTAAAAAATTCAAACGGCGTTGGATCGAGGGCGTCGAGACCCACCTTGAACACCTTATTTGAACCATATATTCCATGAACCATTTTTGAACCATATATTCCATGAACATTTTTTGAACCAAATATTCCTTGAATCACACTTTTGGCCACAAATTGCTAACCGTTTGAGATAGGTTAAAAATTCAAACGGCGTTGGATCGAGGGCGTCGAGACGCACCTTTAACACCTTATTTGAACCATACATTCCATGAACCATATTTGAAGCATATATTCCATGAACATTTTTTGAACCAAATATTCCATGAATCACATTTTTGGCCACAAATTGCTAACCGTTCGAGATAGGTTAAAAATTCAAACGGCGTTGGATCGAGGGCGTCGAGACGCACCTTTAACACCTTATTTGAATCCTACATTCCATGAACCATTTTTGAACCATACACATATATTCCATGAACATTTTTTGAACCAAATATTCCATGAATCACATTTTTGGCCACAAATCGCTAACCGTTCGAGATGGGTTAAAAATTCAAACGGCGTTGGATCGAGGGCGTCGAGACGCACCTTGAACACCTTATTTGAACCATATATTCCATGAACCATGTTAGAACCATCTATTCCATGAACATTTTTTGAACCAAATATTCCATGAATCACATTTTTGGCCACAAATCGCTAACCGTTCGAGATAGGTAAAAAATTCAAACGGCGTTGGATCGAGGGCGTCGAGACGCACCTTGAACACCTTATTTGAACCATATATTCCATGAACCATTTTTGAACCATATATTCCATGAACATTTTTTGAACCAAATATTCCATGAATCACACTTTTGGCCACAAATTGCTAACCGTTTGAGATAGGTTAAGAATTCAAACGGCGTTGGATCGAGGGCGTCGAGACGCACCTTTAACACCTTATTTGAACCATACATTCCATGAACCATTTTTGAACCATATATTCCATGAACATTTTTTGAACCAAATATTCCATGAATACATTTTTGGCCACAAATTGCTAACCGTTCGAGATAGGTTAAAAATTCAAACGGCGTTGGATCGAGGGTGTCGAGACGCACCTTGAACACCTTATTTGATCCATATATTCCATGAACCATATTTGAAGCATATATTCCATGAACATTTTTTGAACCAAATATTCCATGAATCACATTTTTGGCCACAAATCGCTAACCGTTCGAGATAGGTTAAAAATTCAAACGGCGTTTGATCGAGGGCGTCGAGACGCACCTTTAACAGCTTATTTGAATCATACATTCCATGAACCATGTTAGAACCATCTATTCCATGAACATTTTTTGAACCAAATATTCCATGAATCACATTTTTGGCCACAAATCGCTAACCGTTCGAGATAGGTAAAAAATTCAAACGGCGTTGGATCGAGGGCGTCGAGACCCACCTTGAACACCTTATTTGAACCATATATTCCATGAACCATTTTTGAACCATATATTCCATGAACATTTTTTGAACCAAATATTCCATGAATCACACTTTTGGCCACAAATTGCTAACCGTTTGAGATAGGTTAAAAATGCAAACGGCGTTGGATCGAGGGCGTCGAGACGCACCTTTAACACCTTATTTGAACCATACATTCCATGAACCATATTTGAAGCATATATTCCATGAACATTTTTTGAACCAAATATTCCATGAATCACATTTTTGGCCACAAATCGCTAACCGTTCGAGATAGGTTAAAAATTCAAACGACGTTGGATCGAGGGCGTCGAGACGCACCTTGAACACCTTATTTGAACCATATATTCCATGAACCATTTTTGAACCATATATTCCATGAACATTTTTTGAACCAAATATTCCATGAATCACATTTTTGGCCACAAATCGCTAACCGTTCGTGATAGGTTAAAAATTCAAACTGCGATGGATCGAGGGCGTCGAGACGCACCTTTAACACCTTATTTGAATCATACATTCCATGAACCATGTTAGAACCATATATTCCATGAACATTTTTTGAACCAAATATTCCATGAATCACATTTTTGGCCACAAATTGCTAACCGTTCGAGATAGGTTAAAAATTCAAACGGCGTTGGATCGAGGGTGTCGAGACGCACCTTGAACACCTTATTTGAACCATATATTCCATGAACCATGTTAGAACCATCTATTCCATGAACTTTTTTTGAACCAAATATTCCATGAATCACACTTTTGGCCACAAATTGCTAACCGTTTGAGATAGGTTAAAAATTCAAACGGCGTTGGATCGAGGGCGTCGAGACGCACCTTTAACACCTTATTTGAACCATATATACCATGAACCATGTTAGAACCATCTATTCCATGAACAATTTTTGAAGCAAATATTCCATGAATCACATTTTTGGCCACAAATCGCTAACCGTTCGAGATAGGTTAAAAATTCAAACGGCGTTGGATCGAGGGCGTCGAGACGCACCTTTAACACCTTATTTGAACCATACATTCCATGAACCATATTTGAAGCATATATTCCATGAACATTTTTTGAACCAAATATTCCATGAATCACATTTTTGGCCACAAATCGCTAACCGTTCGAGATAGGTTAAAAATTCAAACGACGTTGGATCGAGGGCGTCGAGACGCACCTTGAACACCTTATTTGAACCATATATTCCATGAACATTTTTTGAACCAAATATTCCATGAATCACATTTTTGGCCACAAATCGCTAACCGTTCGTGATAGGTTAAAAATTCAAACTGCGATGGATCGAGGGCGTCGAGACGCACCTTTAACACCTTATTTGAATCATACATTCCATGAACCATGTTAGAACCATATATTCCATGAACATTTTTTGAACCAAATATTCCATGAATCACATTTTTGGCCACAAATTGCTAACCGTTCGAGATAGGTTAAAAATTCAAACGGCGTTGGATCGAGGGTGTCGAGACGCACCTTGAACACCTTATTTGAACCATATATTCCATGAACCATGTTAGAACCATCTATTCCATGAACATTTTTTGAACCAAATATTCCATGAATCACACTTTTGGCCACAAATTGCTAACCGTTTTAGATAGGTTAAAAATTCAAACGGCGTTGGATCGAGGGCGTCGAGACGCACCTTTAACACCTTATTTGAACCATATATACCATGAACCATGTTAGAACCATCTATTCCATGAACAATTTTTGAAGCAAATATTCCATGAATCACATTTTTGGCCACAAATCGCTAACCGTTCGAGATAGGTTAAAAATTCAAACGGCGTTGGATCGAGGGCGGCGAGACGCACCTTTAACACCTTATTTGAACCATACATTCCATGAAGCATTTTTGAACCATATATTCCATGAACATTTTTTGAACCAAATATTCCATGAATCACATTTTTGGCCACAAATCGCTAACCGTTCGAGATGGGTTAAAAATTCAAACGGCGTTGGATCGAGGGCGTCGAGACGCACCTTGAACACCTTATTTGAACCATATATTCCATGAACCATGTTAGAACCATCTATTCCATGAACATTTTTTGAACCAAATATTCCATGAATCACATTTTTGGCCACAAATCGCTAACCGTTCGAGATAGGTTAAAAATTCAAACGGCGTTGGATCGAGGGCGTCGAGACGCACCTTTAACACCTTATTTAAACCATACATTCCATGAACCATTTTTGAACCATATATTCCATGAACATTTTTTGAACCAAATATTCCATGAATCACATTTTTGGCCACAAATTGCTAACCGTTCGAGATAGGTTAAAAATTCAAACGGCGTTGGATCGAGGGTGTCGAGACGCACCTTGAACACCGTATTTGAACCATATATTCCATGAACCATTTTTGAACCATATATTCCATGAACATTTTTTGAACCAAATATTCCATGAATCACATTTTTGGCCACAAATCGCTAACCGTTCGAGATAGGTTAAAAATTCAAACGGCGTTGGATCGAGGGCGTCGAGACGCACCTTTAACACCTTATTTGAACCATACATTCCATGAACCATTTTTAAACCATATATTCCATGAACATTTTTTGAACCAAATATTCCATGAATCACATTTTTGGCCACAAATCGCTAACCGTTCGTGATAGGTTAAAAATTCAAACTGCGATGGATCGAGGGCGTCGAGACGCACCTTGAACACCTTATTTGATCCATATATTCCATGAACCATATTTGAAGCATATATTCCATGAACATTTTTTGAACCAAATATTCCATGAATCACATTTTTGGCCACAAATCGCTAACCGTTCGAGATAGGTTAAAAATTCAAACGGCGTTGGATCGAGGGCGGCGAGACGCACCTTTAACACCCTATTTGAACCATACATTCCATGAACCATTTTTGAACCATATATTCCATGAACATTTTTTGAACTAAATATTCCATGAATCACATTTTTGGCCACAAATTGCTAACCGGTCGAGATAGGTTAAAAATTCAAACGGCGTTGGATCGAGGGTGTCGAGACGCACCTTGAACACCTTATTTGAACCATATATTCCATGAACCATTTTTGAACCATATATTCCATGAACATTTTTTGAACCAAATATTCCATGAATCTCATTTTTGGCCACAAATCGCTAACCGTTCGTGATAGGTTAAAAATTCAAACTGCGATGGATCGAGGGCGTCGAGACGCACCTTGAACACCTTATTTGATCCATATATTCCATGAACCATATTTGAAGCATATATTCCATGAACATTTTTTGAACCAAATATTCCATGAATCACATTTTTGGCCACAAATCGCTAACCGTTCGTGATAGGTTAAAAATTCAAACTGCGATGGATCGAGGGCGTCGAGACGCACCTTGAACACCTTATTTGATCCATATATTCCATGAACATTTTTTGAACCAAATATTCCATGAATCACATTTTTGGCCACAAATCGCTAACCGTTCGAGATAGGTTAAAAATTCAAACGGCGTTGGATCGAGGGCGTCGAGACGCACCTTTAACACCTTATTTGAATCATACATTCCATGAACCATGTTAGAACCATCTATTCCATGAACATTTTTTGAACCAAATATTCCATGAATCACATTTTTGGCCACAAATCGCTAACCGTTCGAGATAGGTAAAAAATTCAAACGGCGTTGGATCGAGGGCGTCGAGACCCACCTTGAACACCTTATTTGAACCATATATTCCATGAACCATTTTTGAACCATATATTCCATGAACATTTTTTGAACCAAATATTCCATGAATCACACTTTTGGCCACAAATTGCTAACCGTTTGAGATAGGTTAAAAATTCAAACGGCGTTGGATCGAGGGCGTCGAGACGCACCTTTAACACCTTATTTGAACCATACATTCCATGAACCATATTTGAAGCATATATTCCATGAACATTTTTTGAACCAAATATTCCATGAATCACATTTTTGGCCACAAATCGCTAACCGTTCGAGATAGGTTAAAAATTCAAACGACGTTGGATCGAGGGCGTCGAGACGCACCTTGAACACCTTATTTGAACCATATATTCCATGAACCATTTTTGAACCATATATTCCATGAACATTTTTTGAACCAAATATTCCATGAATCACATTTTTGGCCACAAATCGCTAACCGTTCGTGATAGGTTAAAAATTCAAACTGCGATGGATCGAGGGCGTCGAGACGCACCTTGAACACCTTATTTGATCCATATATTCCATGAACCATATTTGAAGCATATATTCCCTGAACATTTTTTGAACCAAATATTCCATGAATCACATTTTTGGCCACAAATCGCTAACCGTTCGAGATAGGTTAAAAATTCAAACGGCGTTGGATCGAAGGCGTCGAGACGCACCTTTAACACCTTATTTGAATCATACATTCCATGAACCATGTTAGAACCATCTATTCCATGAACATTTTTTGAACCAAATATTCCATGAATCACATTTTTGGCCACAAATCGCTAACCGTTCGAGATAGGTAAAAAATTCAAACGGCGTTGGATCGAGGGCGTCGAGACCCACCTTGAACACCTTATTTGAACCATATATTCCATGAACCATTTTTGAACCATATATTCCATGAACATTTTTTGAACCAAATATTCCATGAATCACACTTTTGGCCACAAATTGCTAACCGTTTGAGATAGGTTAAAAATTCAAACGGCGTTGGATCGAGGGCGTCGAGACGCACCTTTAACACCTTATTTGAACCATACATTCCATGAACCATTTTTGAACCATATATTCCATGAACATTTTTTGAACCAAATATTCCATGAATCACATTTTTGGCCACAAATCGCTAACCGGTCGAGATAGGTTAAAAATTCAAACGGCGTTGGATCGAGGGCGTCGAGACGCACCTTGAACACCTTATTTGAACCATATATTCCATGAACCATTTTTGAACCATATATTCCATGAACATTTTTTGACCCAAATATTCCATGAATCACATTTTTGGCCACAAATCGCTAACCGTTCGAGATAGGTTAAAAATTCAAACGGCGTTGGATCGAGGGCAGCGAGACGCACCTTTAACACCTTATTTGAACCATATATTCCATGAACCATTTTTGAACCATATATTCCATGAACATTTTTTGAACCAAATATTCCATGAATCACATTTTTGGCCACAAATTGCTAACCGTTCGAGATAGGTTAAAAATTCAAACGGCGTTGGATCGAGGGTGTCGAGACGCATCTTGAACACCTTATTTGAACCATATATTCCATGAACCATGTTAGAACCATCTATTCCATGAACATTTTTTGAACCAAATATTCCATGAATCACACTTTTGGCCACAAATTGCTAACCGTTTGAGATAGGTTAAAAATTCAAACGGCGTTGGATCGAGGGCGTCGAGACGCACCTTTAACACCTTATTTGAACCATATATACCATGAACCATGTTAGAACCATCTATTCCATGAACAATTTTTGAAGCAAATATTCCATGAATCACATTTTTGGCCACAAATCGCTAACCGTTCGAGATAGGTTAAAAATTCAAACGGCGTTGGATCGAGGGCGGCGAGACGCACCTTTAACACCTTATTTGAACCATACATTCCATGAACCATTTTTGAACCATATATTCCATGAACATTTTTTGAACCAAATATTCCATGAATCCCATTTTTGGCCACAAATCGCTAACCGTTCGAGATGGGTTAAAAATTCAAACGGCGTTGGATCGAGGGCGTCGAGACGCACCTTGAACACCTTATTTGAACCATATATTCCATGAACCATGTTAGAACCATCTATTCCATGAACATTTTTTGAACCAAATATTCCATGAATCACATTTTTGGCCACAAATCGCTAACCGTTCGAGATAGGTTAAAAATTCAAACGGCGTTGGATCGAGGGCGTCGAGACGCACCTTTAACACCTTATTTAAACCATACATTCCATGAACCATTTTTGAACCATATATTCCATGAACATTTTTTGAACCAAATATTCCATGAATCACATTTTTGGCCACAAATTGCTAACCGTTCGAGATAGGTTAAAAATTCAAACGGCGTTGGATCGAGGGTGTCGAGACGCACCTTGAACACCGTATTTGAACCATATATTCCATGAACCATTTTTGAACCATATATTCCATGAACATTTTTTGAACCAAATATTCCATGAATCACATTTTTGGCCACAAATCGCTAACCGTTCGTGATAGGTTAAAAATTCAAACTGCGATGGATCGAGGGCGTCGAGACGCACCTTGAACACCTTATTTGATCCATATATTCCATGAACCATATTTGAAGCATATATTCCATGAACATTTTTTGAACCAAATATTCCATGAATCACATTTTTGGCCACAAATCGCTAACCGTTCGAGATAGGTTAAAAATTCAAACGGCGTTGGATCGAGGGCGTCGAGACGCACCTTTAACACCTTATTTGAACCATACATTCCATGAACCATTTTTAAACCATATATTCCATGAACATTTTTTGAACCAAATATTCCATGAATCACATTTTTGGCCACAAATCGCTAACCGTTCGTGATAGGTTAAAAATTCAAACTGCGATGGATCGAGGGCGTCGAGACGCACCTTGAACACCTTATTTGATCCATATATTCCATGAACCATATTTGAAGCATATATTCCATGAACATTTTTTGAACCAAATATTCCATGAATCACATTTTTGGCCACAAATCGCTAACCGTTCGAGATAGGTTAAAAATTCAAACGGCGTTGGATCGAGGGCGGCGAGACGCACCTTTAACACCTTATTTGAACCATACATTCCATGAACCATTTTTGAACCATATATTCCATGAACATTTTTTGAACCAAATATTCCATGAATCACATTTTTGGCCACAAATTGCTAACCGGTCGAGATAGGTTAAAAATTCAAACGGCGTTGGATCGAGGGTGTCGAGACGCACCTTGAACACCTTATTTGAACCATATATTCCATGAACCATTTTTGAACCATATATTCCATGAACATTTTTTGAACCAAATATTCCATGAATCACATTTTTGGCCACAAATCGCTAACCGTTCGTGATAGGTTAAAAATTCAAACTGCGATGGATCGAGGGCGTCGAGACGCACCTTGAACACCTTATTTGATCCATATATTCCATGAACCATATTTGAAGCATATATTCCATGAACATTTTTTGAACCAAATATTCCATGAATACATTTTTGGCCACAAATTGCTAACCGTTCGAGATGGGTTAAAAATTCAAACGGCGTTGGATCGAGGGTGTCGGGACGCACCTTGAACACCTTATTTGAACCATATATTCCATGAACCATATTAGAACCATCTATTCCATGAACATTTTTTGAACCAAATATTCCATGAATCACATTTTTGGCCACAAATCGCTAACCGTTCGAGATAGGTTAAAAATTCAAACGGCGTTGGATCGAGGGCGTCGAGACGCACCTTTAACACCTTATTTGAACCATACATTCCATGAACCATTTTTGAACCATATATTCCATGAACATTTTTTGAACCAAATATTCCATGAATCACATTTTTGGCCACAAATTGCTAACCGTTCGAGATAGGTTAAAAATTCAAACGGCGTTGGATCGAGGGCGTCGAGACGCACCTTTAACACCTTATTTGAATCCTACATTCCATGAACCATTTTTGAACCATACACATATATTCCATGAACATTTTTTGAACCAAATATTCCATGAATCACATTTTTGGCCACAAATCGCTAACCGTTCGAGATGGGTTAAAAATTCAAACGGCGTTGGATCGAGGGCGTCGAGACGCTCCTTGAACACCTTATTTGAACCATATATTCCATGAACCATGTTAGAACCATCTATTCCATGAACATTTTTTGAACCAAATATTCCATGAATCACATTTTTGGCCACAAATCGCTAACCGTTCGAGATAGGTAAAAAATTCAAACGGCGTTGGATCGAGGGCGTCGAGACGCACCTTGAACACCTTATTTGAACCATATATTCCATGAACCATTTTTGAACCATATATTCCATGAACATTTTTTGAACCAAATATTCCATGAATCACACTTTTGGCCACAAATTGCTAACCGTTTGAGATAGGTTAAGAATTCAAACGGCGTTGGATCGAGGGCGTCGAGACGCACCTTTAACACCTTATTTGAACCATACATTCCATGAACCATTTTTGAACCATATATTCCATGAACATTTTTTGAACCAAATATTCCATGAATACATTTTTGGCCACAAATTGTTAACCGTTCGAGATAGGTTAAAAATTCAAACGGCGTTGGATCGAGGGTGTCGAGACGCACCTTGAACACCTTATTTGAACCATATATTCCATGAACCATGTTAGAACCATATATTCCATGAACATTTTTTGAACCAAATATTCCATGAATCACATTTTTGGCCACAAATCGCTAACCGTTCGTGATAGGTTAAAAATTCAAACTGCGATGGATCGAGGGCGTCGAGACGCACCTTGAACACCTTATTTGATCCATATATTCCATGAACCATATTTGAAGCATATATTCCATGAACATTTTTTGAACCAAATATTCCATGAATCACATTTTTGGCCACAAATCGCTAACCGTTCGAGATAGGTTAAAAATTCAAACGGCGTTGGATCGAGGGCGTCGAGACGCACCTTTAACACCTTATTTGAATCATACATTCCATGAACCATGTTAGAACCATCTATTCCATGAACATTTTTTGAACCAAATATTCCATGAATCACATTTTTGGCCACAAATCGCTAACCGTTCGAGATAGGTAAAAAATTCAAACGGCGTTGGATCGAGGGCGTCGAGACCCACCTTGAACACCTTATTTGAACCATATATTCCATGAACCATTTTTGAACCATATATTCCATGAACATTTTTTGAACCAAATATTCCATGAATCACACTTTTGGCCACAAATTGCTAACCGTTTGAGATAGGTTAAAAATTCAAACGGCGTTGGATCGAGGGCGTCGAGACGCACCTTTAACACCTTATTTGAACCATACATTCCATGAACCATATTTGAAGCATATATTCCATGAACATTTTTTGAACCAAATATTCCATGAATCACATTTTTGGCCACAAATCGCTAACCGTTCGAGATAGGTTAAAAATTCAAACGACGTTGGATCGAGGGCGTCGAGACGCACCTTGAACACCTTATTTGAACCATATATTCCATGAACCATTTTTGAACCATATATTCCATGAACATTTTTTGAACCAAATATTCCATGAATCACATTTTTGGCCACAAATCGCTAACCGTTCGTGATAGGTTAAAAATTCAAACTGCGATGGATCGAGGGCGTCGAGACGCACCTTTAACACCTTATTTGAACCATATATACCATGAACCATGTTAGAACCATATATTCCATGAACATTTTTTGAAGCAAATATTCCATGAATCACATTTTTGGCCACAAATCGCTAACCGTTCGAGATAGGTTAAAAATTCAAACGGCGTTGGATCGAGGGCGGCGAGACGCACCTTTAACACCTTATTTGAACCATACATTCCATGAACCATTTTTGAACCATATATTCCATGAACATTTTTTGAACCAAATATTCCATGAATCCCATTTTTGGCCACAAATCGCTAACCGTTCGAGATGGGTTAAAAATTCAAACGGCGTTGGATCGAGGGCGTCGAGACGCACCTTGAACACCTTATTTGAACCATATATTCCATGAACCATGTTAGAACCATCTATTCCATGAACATTTTTTGAACCAAATATTCCATGAATCACATTTTTGGCCACAAATCGCTAACCGTTCGAGATAGGTTAAAAATTCAAACGGCGTTGGATCGAGGGCGTCGAGACGCACCTTTAACACCTTATTTAAACCATACATTCCATGAACCATTTTTGAACCATATATTCCATGAACATTTTTTGAACCAAATATTCCATGAATCACATTTTTGGCCACAAATTGCTAACCGTTCGAGATAGGTTAAAAATTCAAACGGCGTTGGATCGAGGGTGTCGAGACGCACCTTGAACACCGTATTTGAACCATATATTCCATGAACCATTTTTGAACCATATATTCCATGAACATTTTTTGAACCAAATATTCCATGAATCACATTTTTGGCCACAAATCGCTAACCGTTCGTGATAGGTTAAAAATTCAAACTGCGATGGATCGAGGGCGTCGAGACGCACCTTGAACACCTTATTTGATCCATATATTCCATGAACCATATTTGAAGCATATATTCCATGAACATTTTTTGAACCAAATATTCCATGAATCACATTTTTGGCCACAAATCGCTAACCGTTCGAGATAGGTTAAAAATTCAAACGGCGTTGGATCGAGGGCGTCGAGACGCACCTTTAACACCTTATTTGAACCATACATTCCATGAACCATTTTTAAACCATATATTCCATGAACATTTTTTGAACCAAATATTCCATGAATCACATTTTTGGCCACAAATCGCTAACCGTTCGTGATAGGTTAAAAATTCAAACTGCGATGGATCGAGGGCGTCGAGACGCACCTTGAACACCTTATTTGATCCATATATTCCATGAACCATATTTGAAGCATATATTCCATGAACATTTTTTGAACCAAATATTCCATGAATCACATTTTTGGCCACAAATCGCTAACCGTTCGAGATAGGTTAAAAATTCAAACGGCGTTGGATCGAGGGCGGCGAGACGCACCTTTAACACCTTATTTGAACCATACATTCCATGAACCATTTTTGAACCATACACATATATTCCATGAACATTTTTTGAACCAAATATTCCATGAATCACATTTTTGGCCACAAATCGCTAACCGTTCGAGATGGGTTAAAAATTCAAACGGCGTTGGATCGAGGGCGTCGAGACGCTCCTTGAACACCTTATTTGAACCATATATTCCATGAACCATGTTAGAACCATCTATTCCATGAACATTTTTTGAACCAAATATTCCATGAATCACATTTTTGGCCACAAATCGCTAACCGTTCGAGATAGGTAAAAAATTCAAACGGCGTTGGATCGAGGGCGTCGAGACGCACCTTGAACACCTTATTTGAACCATATATTCCATGAACCATTTTTGAACCATATATTCCATGAACATTTTTTGAACCAAATATTCCATGAATCACACTTTTGGCCACAAATTGCTAACCGTTTGAGATAGGTTAAGAATTCAAACGGCGTTGGATCGAGGGCGTCGAGACGCACCTTTAACACCTTATTTGAACCATACATTCCATGAACCATTTTTGAACCATATATTCCATGAACATTTTTTGAACCAAATATTCCATGAATACATTTTTGGCCACAAATTGCTAACCGTTCGAGATAGGTTAAAAATTCAAACGGCGTTGGATCGAGGGTGTCGAGACGCACCTTGAACACCTTATTTGAACCATATATTCCATGAACCATGTTAGAACCATATATTCCATGAACATTTTTTGAACCAAATATTCCATGAATCACATTTTTGGCCACAAATCGCTAACCGTTCGTGATAGGTTAAAAATTCAAACTGCGATGGATCGAGGGCGTCGAGACGCACCTTGAACACCTTATTTGATCCATATATTCCATGAACCATATTTGAAGCATATATTCCATGAACATTTTTTGAACCAAATATTCCATGAATCACATTTTTGGCCACAAATCGCTAACCGTTCGAGATAGGTTAAAAATTCAAACGGCGTTGGATCGAGGGCGTCGAGACGCACCTTTAACACCTTATTTGAATCATACATTCCATGAACCATGTTAGAACCATCTATTCCATGAACATTTTTTGAACCAAATATTCCATGAATCACATTTTTGGCCACAAATCGCTAACCGTTCGAGATAGGTAAAAAATTCAAACGGCGTTGGATCGAGGGCGTCGAGACCCACCTTGAACACCTTATTTGAACCATATATTCCATGAACCATTTTTGAACCATATATTCCATGAACATTTTTTGAACCAAATATTCCATGAATCACACTTTTGGCCACAAATTGCTAACCGTTTGAGATAGGTTAAAAATTCAAACGGCGTTGGATCGAGGGCGTCGAGACGCACCTTTAACACCTTATTTGAACCATACATTCCATGAACCATATTTGAAGCATATATTCCATGAACATTTTTTGAACCAAATATTCCATGAATCACATTTTTGGCCACAAATCGCTAACCGTTCGAGATAGGTTAAAAATTCAAACGACGTTGGATCGAGGGCGTCGAGACGCACCTTGAACACCTTATTTGAACCATATATTCCATGAACCATTTTTGAACCATATATTCCATGAACATTTTTTGAACCAAATATTCCATGAATCACATTTTTGGCCACAAATCGCTAACCGTTCGTGATAGGTTAAAAATTCAAACTGCGATGGATCGAGGGCGTCGAGACGCACCTTTAACACCTTATTTGAATCATACATTCCATGAACCATGTTAGAACCATATATTCCATGAACATTTTTTGAACCAAATATTCCATGAATCACATTTTTGGCCACAAATTGCTAACCGTTCGAGATAGGTTAAAAATTCAAACGGCGTTGGATCGAGGGTGTCGAGACGCACCTTGAACACCTTATTTGAACCATATATTCCATGAACCATGTTAGAACCATCTATTCCATGAACATTTTTTGAACCAAATATTCCATGAATCACACTTTTGGCCACAAATTGCTAACCGTTTGAGATAGGTTAAAAATTCAAACGGCGTTGGATCGAGGGCGTCGAGACGCACCTTTAACACCTTATTTGAACCATATATACCATGAACCATGTTAGAACCATCTATTCCATGAACAATTTTTGAAGCAAATATTCCATGAATCACATTTTTGGCCACAAATCGCTAACCGTTCGAGATAGGTTAAAAATTCAAACGGCGTTGGATCGAGGGCGGCGAGACGCACCTTTAACACCTTATTTGAACCATACATTCCATGAACCATTTTTGAACCATATATTCCATGAACATTTTTTGAACCAAATATTCCATGAATCACATTTTTGGCCACAAATCGCTAACCGTTCGAGATGGGTTAAAAATTCAAACGGCGTTGGATCGAGGGCGTCGAGACGCACCTTGAACACCTTATTTGAACCATATATTCCATGAACCATGTTAGAACCATCTATTCCATGAACATTTTTTGAACCAAATATTCCATGAATCACATTTTTGGCCACAAATCGCTAACCGTTCGAGATAGGTTAAAAATTCAAACGGCGTTGGATCGAGGGCGTCGAGACGCACCTTTAACACCTTATTTAAACCATACATTCCATGAACCATTTTTGAACCATATATTCCATGAACATTTTTTGAACCAAATATTCCATGAATCACATTTTTGGCCACAAATTGCTAACCGTTCGAGATAGGTTAAAAATTCAAACGGCGTTGGATCGAGGGTGTCGAGACGCACCTTGAACACCGTATTTGAACCATATATTCCATGAACCATTTTTGAACCATATATTCCATGAACATTTTTTGAACCAAATATTCCATGAATCACATTTTTGGCCACAAATCGCTAACCGTTCGTGATAGGTTAAAAATTCAAACTGCGATGGATCGAGGGCGTCGAGACGCACCTTGAACACCTTATTTGATCCATATATTCCATGAACCATATTTGAAGCATATATTCCATGAACATTTTTTGAACCAAATATTCCATGAATCACATTTTTGGCCACAAATCGCTAACCGTTCGAGATAGGTTAAAAATTCAAACGGCGTTGGATCGAGGGCGTCGAGACGCACCTTTAACACCTTATTTGAACCATACATTCCATGAACCATTTTTAAACCATATATTCCATGAACATTTTTTGAACCAAATATTCCATGAATCACATTTTTGGCCACAAATCGCTAACCGTTCGTGATAGGTTAAAAATTCAAACTGCGATGGATCGAGGGCGTCGAGACGCACCTTGAACACCTTATTTGATCCATATATTCCATGAACCATATTTGAAGCATATATTCCATGAACATTTTTTGAACCAAATATTCCATGAATACATTTTTGGCCACAAATTGCTAACCGTTCGAGATAGGTTAAAAATTCAAACGGCGTTGGATCGAGGGTGTCGAGACGCACCTTGAACACCTTATTTGAACCATATATTCCATGAACCATGTTAGAACCATCTATTCCATGAACATTTTTTGAACCAAATATTCCATGAATCACACTTTTGGCCACAAATTGCTAACCGTTTGAGATAGGTTAAAAATTCAAACGGCGTTGGATCGAGGGCGTCGAGACGCACCTTTAACACCTTGTTTGAACCATATATACCATGAACCATGTTAGAACCATCTATTCCATGAACAATTTTTGAAGCAAATATTCCATGAATCACATTTTTGGCCACAAATCGCTAACCGTTCGAGATAGGTTAAAAATTCAAACGGCGTTGGATCGAGGGCGGCGAGACGCACCTTTAACACCTTATTTGAACCATACATTCCATGAACCATTTTTGAACCATATATTCCATGAACATTTTTTGAACCAAATATTCCATGAATCACATTTTTGGCCACAAATCGCTAACCGTTCGAGATGGGTTAAAAATTCAAACGGCGTTGGATCGAGGGCGTCGAGACGCACCTTGAACACCTTATTTGAACCATATATTCCATGAACCATGTTAGAACCATCTATTCCATGAACATTTTTTGAACCAAATATTCCATGAATCACATTTTTGGCCACAAATCGCTAACCGTTCGTGATAGGTTAAAAATTCAAACTGCGATGGATCGAGGGCGTCGAGACGCACCTTGAACACCTTATTTGATCCATATATTCCATGAACCATATTTGAAGCATATATTCCATGAACATTTTTTGAACCAAATATTCCATGAATCACATTTTTGGCCACAAATCGCTAACCGTTCGAGATAGGTTAAAAATTCAAACGGCGTTGGATCGAGGGCGTCGAGACGCACCTTTAACACCTTATTTGAACCATACATTCCATGAACCATTTTTAAACCATATATTCCATGAACATTTTTTGAACCAAATATTCCATGAATCACATTTTTGGCCACAAATCGCTAACCGTTCGTGATAGGTTAAAAATTCAAACTGCGATGGATCGAGGGCGTCGAGACGCACCTTGAACACCTTATTTGATCCATATATTCCATGAACCATATTTGAAGCATATATTCCATGAACATTTTTTGAACCAAATATTCCATGAATCACATTTTTGGCCACAAATCGCTAACCGTTCGAGATAGGTTAAAAATTCAAACGGCGTTGGATCGAGGGCGGCGAGACGCACCTTTAACACCTTATTTGAACCATACATTCCATGAACCATTTTTGAACCATATATTCCATGAACATTTTTTGAACCAAATATTCCATGAATCACATTTTTGGCCACAAATTGCTAACCGGTCGAGATAGGTTAAAAATTCAAACGGCGTTGGATCGAGGGTGTCGAGACGCACCTTGAACACCTTATTTGAACCATATATTCCATGAACCATTTTTGAACCATATATTCCATGAACATTTTTTGAACCAAATATTCCATGAATCACATTTTTGGCCACAAATCGCTAACCGTTCGTGATAGGTTAAAAATTCAAACTGCGATGGATCGAGGGCGTCGAGACGCACCTTGAACACCTTATTTGATCCATATATTCCATGAACCATATTTGAAGCATATATTCCATGAACATTTTTTGAACCAAATATTCCATGAATACATTTTTGGCCACAAATTGCTAACCGTTCGAGATGGGTTAAAAATTCAAACGGCGTTGGATCGAGGGTGTCGGGACGCACCTTGAACACCTTATTTGAACCATATATTCCATGAACCATGTTAGAACCATCTATTCCATGAACATTTTTTGAACCAAATATTCCATGAATCACATTTTTGGCCACAAATTGCTAACTGTTCGAGATAGGTTAAAAATTCAAACGGCGTTGGATCGAGGGCGTCGAGACGCACCTTTAACACCTTATTTGAATCCTACATTCCATGAACCATTTTTGAACCATACACATATATTCCATGAACATTTTTTGAACCAAATATTCCATGAATCACATTTTTGGCCACAAATCGCTAACCGTTCGAGATGGGTTAAAAATTCAAACGGCGTTGGATCGAGGGCGTCGAGACGCACCTTGAACACCTTATTTGAACCATATATTCCATGAACCATGTTAGAACCATCTATTCTATGAACATTTTTTGAACCAAATATTCCATGAATCACATTTTTGGCCACAAATCGCTAACCGTTCGAGATAGGTAAAAAATTCAAACGGCGTTGGATCGAGGGCGTCGAGACGCACCTTGAACACCTTATTTGAACCATATATTCCATGAACCATTTTTGAACCATATATTCCATGAACAATTTTTGAACCAAATATTCCATGAATCACACTTTTGGCCACAAAATGCTAACCGTTTGAGATAGGTTAAGAATTCAAACGGCGTTGGATCGAGGGCGTCGAGACGCACCTTTAACACCTTATTTGAACCATACATTCCATGAACCATTTTTGAACCATATATTCCATGAACATTTTTTGAACCAAATATTCCATGAATACATTTTTGGCCACAAATTGCTAACCGTTCGAGATAGGTTAAAAATTCAAACGGCGTTGGATCGAGGGTGTCGAGACGCACCTTGAACACCTTATTTGATCCATATATTCCATGAACCATATTTGAAGCATATATTCCATGAACATTTTTTGAACCAAATATTCCATGAATCACATTTTTGGCCACAAATCGCTAACCGTTCGAGATAGGTTAAAAATTCAAACGGCGTTGGATCGAGGGCGTCGAGACCCACCTTGAACACCTTATTTGAACCATATATTCCATGAACCATTTTTGAACCATATATTCCATGAACATTTTTTGAACCAAATATTCCATGAATCACACTTTTGGCCACAAATTGCTAACCGTTTGAGATAGGTTAAAAATTCAAACGGCGTTGGATCGAGGGCGTCGAGACGCACCTTTAACACCTTATTTGAACCATACATTCCATGAACCATATTTGAAGCATATATTCCATGAACATTTTTTGAACCAAATATTCCATGAATCACATTTTTGGCCACAAATCGCTAACCGTTCGAGATAGGTTAAAAATTCAAACGACGTTGGATCGAGGGCGTCGAGACGCACCTTGAACACCTTATTTGAACCATATATTCCATGAACCATTTTTGAACCATATATTCCATGAACATTTTTTGAACCAAATATTCCATGAATCACATTTTTGGCCACAAATCGCTAACCGTTCGTGATAGGTTAAAAATTCAAACTGCGATGGATCGAGGGCGTCGAGACGCACCTTTAACACCTTATTTGAATCATACATTCCATGAACCATGTTAGAACCATATATTCCATGAACATTTTTTGAACCAAATATTCCATGAATCACATTTTTGGCCACAAATTGCTAACCGTTCGAGATAGGTTAAAAATTCAAACGGCGTTGGATCGAGGGTGTCGAGACGCACCTTGAACACCTTATTTGAACCATATATTCCATGAACCATGTTAGAACCATCTATTCCATGAACATTTTTTGAACCAAATATTCCATGAATCACACTTTTGGCCACAAATTACTAACCGTTTGAGATAGGTTAAAAATTCAAACGGCGTTGGATCGAGGGCGTCGAGACGCACCTTTAACACCTTATTTGAACCATATATACCATGAACCATGTTAGAACCATCTATTCCATGAACAATTTTTGAAGCAAATATTCCATGAATCACATTTTTGGCCACAAATCGCTAACCGTTCGAGATAGGTTAAAAATTCAAACGGCGTTGGATCGAGGGCGGCGAGACGCACCTTTAACACCTTATTTGAACCATACATTCCATGAACCATTTTTGAACCATATATTCCATGAACATTTTTTGAACCAAATATTCCATGAATCACATTTTTGGCCACAAATCGCTAACCGTTCGAGATGGGTTAAAAATTCAAACGGCGTTGGATCGAGGGCGTCGAGACGCACCTTGAACACCTTATTTGAACCATATATTCCATGAACCATGTTAGAACCATCTATTCCATGAACATTTTTTGAACCAAATATTCCATGAATCACATTTTTGGCCACAAATCGCTAACCGTTCGAGATAGGTTAAAAATTCAAACGGCGTTGGATCGAGGGCGTCGAGACGCACCTTTAACACCTTATTTAAACCATACATTCCATGAACCATTTTTGAACCATATATTCCATGAACATTTTTTGAACCAAATATTCCATGAATCACATTTTTGGCCACAAATTGCTAACCGTTCGAGATAGGTTAAAAATTCAAACGGCGTTGGATCGAGGGTGTCGAGACGCACCTTGAACACCGTATTTGAACCATATATTCCATGAACCATTTTGGAACCATATATTCCATGAACATTTTTTGAACCAAATATTCCATGAATCACATTTTTGGCCACAAATCGCTAACCGTTCGTGATAGGTTAAAAATTCAAACTGCGATGGATCGAGGGCGTCGAGACGCACCTTGAACACCTTATTTGATCCATATATTCCATGAACCATATTTGAAGCATATATTCCATGAACATTTTTTGAACCAAATATTCCATGAATACATTTTTGGCCACAAATTGCTAACCGTTCGAGATAGGTTAAAAATTCAAACGGCGTTGGATCGAGGGTGTCGAGACGCACCTTGAACACCTTATTTGAACCATATATTCCATGAACCATGTTAGAACCATCTATTCCATGAACATTTTTTGAACCAAATATTCCATGAATCACACTTTTGGCCACAAATTGCTAACCGTTTGAGATAGGTTAAAAATTCAAACGGCGTTGGATCGAGGGCGTCGAGACGCACCTTTAACACCTTATTTGAACCATATATACCATGAACCATGTTAGAACCATCTATTCCATGAACAATTTTTGAAGCAAATATTCCATGAATCACATTTTTGGCCACAAATCGCTAACCGTTCGAGATAGGTTAAAAATTCAAACGGCGTTGGATCGAGGGCGGCGAGACGCACCTTTAACACCTTATTTGAACCATACATTCCATGAACCATTTTTGAACCATATATTCCATGAACATTTTTTGAACCAAATATTCCATGAATCACATTTTTGGCCACAAATCGCTAACCGTTCGAGATGGGTTAAAAATTCAAACGGCGTTGGATCGAGGGCGTCGAGACGCACCTTGAACACCTTATTTGAACCATATATTCCATGAACCATGTTAGAACCATCTATTCCATGAACATTTTTTGAACCAAATATTCCATGAATCACATTTTTGGCCACAAATCGCTAACCGTTCGTGATAGGTTAAAAATTCAAACTGCGATGGATCGAGGGCGTCGAGACGCACCTTGAACACCTTATTTGATCCATATATTCCATGAACCATATTTGAAGCATATATTCCATGAACATTTTTTGAACCAAATATTCCATGAATCACATTTTTGGCCACAAATCGCTAACCGTTCGAGATAGGTTAAAAATTCAAACGGCGTTGGATCGAGGGCGTCGAGACGCACCTTTAACACCTTATTTGAACCATACATTCCATGAACCATTTTTAAACCATATATTCCATGAACATTTTTTGAACCAAATATTCCATGAATCACATTTTTGGCCACAAATCGCTAACCGTTCGTGATAGGTTAAAAATTCAAACTGCGATGGATCGAGGGCGTCGAGACGCACCTTGAACACCTTATTTGATCCATATATTCCATGAACCATATTTGAAGCATATATTCCATGAACATTTTTTGAACCAAATATTCCATGAATCACATTTTTGGCCACAAATCGCTAACCGTTCGAGATAGGTTAAAAATTCAAACGGCGTTGGATCGAGGGCGGCGAGACGCACCTTTAACACCTTATTTGAACCATACATTCCATGAACCATTTTTGAACCATATATTCCATGAACATTTTTTGAACCAAATATTCCATGAATCACATTTTTGGCCACAAATTGCTAACCGGTCGAGATAGGTTAAAAATTCAAACGGCGTTGGATCGAGGGTGTCGAGACGCACCTTGAACACCTTATTTGAACCATATATTCCATGAACCATTTTTGAACCATATATTCCATGAACATTTTTTGAACCAAATATTCCATGAATCACATTTTTGGCCACAAATCGCTAACCGTTCGTGATAGGTTAAAAATTCAAACTGCGATGGATCGAGGGCGTCGAGACGCACCTTGAACACCTTATTTGATCCATATATTCCATGAACCATATTTGAAGCATATATTCCATGAACATTTTTTGAACCAAATATTCCATGAATACATTTTTGGCCACAAATTGCTAACCGTTCGAGATGGGTTAAAAATTCAAACGGCGTTGGATCGAGGGTGTCGGGACGCACCTTGAACACCTTATTTGAACCATATATTCCATGAACCATGTTAGAACCATCTATTCCATGAACATTTTTTGAACCAAATATTCCATGAATCACATTTTTGGCCACAAATTGCTAACCGTTCGAGATAGGTTAAAAATTCAAACGGCGTTGGATCGAGGGCGTCGAGACGCACCTTTAACACCTTATTTGAATCCTACATTCCATGAACCATTTTTGAACCATACACATATATTCCATGAACATTTTTTGAACCAAATATTCCATGAATCACATTTTTGGCCACAAATCGCTAACCGTTCGAGATGGGTTAAAAATTCAAACGGCGTTGGATCGAGGGCGTCGAGACGCACCTTGAACACCTTATTTGAACCATATATTCCATGAACCATGTTAGAACCATCTATTCCATGAACATTTTTTGAACCAAATATTCCATGAATCACATTTTTGGCCACAAATCGCTAACCGTTCGAGATAGGTAAAAAATTCAAACGGCGTTGGATCGAGGGCGTCGAGACGCACCTTGAACACCTTATTTGAACCATATATTCCATGAACCATTTTTGAACCATATATTCCATGAACAATTTTTGAACCAAATATTCCATGAATCACACTTTTGGCCACAAAATGCTAACCGTTTGAGATAGGTTAAGAATTCAAACGGCGTTGGATCGAGGGCGTCGAGACGCACCTTTAACACCTTATTTGAACCATACATTCCATGAACCATTTTTGAACCATATATTCCATGAACATTTTTTGAACCAAATATTCCATGAATACATTTTTGGCCACAAATTGCTAACCGTTCGAGATGGGTTAAAAATTCAAACGGCGTTGGATCGAGGGTGTCGAGACGCACCTTGAACACCTTATTTGATCCATATATTCCATGAACCATATTTGAAGCATATATTCCATGAACATTTTTTGAACCAAATATTCCATGAATCACATTTTTGGCCACAAATCGCTAACCGTTCGAGATAGGTTAAAAATTCAAACGGCGTTGGATCGAGGGCGTCGAGACGCACCTTTAACAGCTTATTTGAATCATACATTCCATGAACCATGTTAGAACCATCTATTCCATGAACATTTTTTGAACCAAATATTCCATGAATCACATTTTTGGCCACAAATCGCTAACCGTTCGAGATAGGTAAAAAATTCAAACGGCGTTGGATCGAGGGCGTCGAGACCCACCTTGAACACCTTATTTGAACCATATATTCCATGAACCATTTTTGAACCATATATTCCATGAACATTTTTTGAACCAAATATTCCTTGAATCACACTTTTGGCCACAAATTGCTAACCGTTTGAGATAGGTTAAAAATTCAAACGGCGTTGGATCGAGGGCGTCGAGACGCACCTTTAACACCTTATTTGAACCATACATTCCATGAACCATATTTGAAGCATATATTCCATGAACATTTTTTGAACCAAATATTCCATGAATCACATTTTTGGCCACAAATTGCTAACCGTTCGAGATAGGTTAAAAATTCAAACGGCGTTGGATCGAGGGCGTCGAGACGCACCTTTAACACCTTATTTGAATCCTACATTCCATGAACCATTTTTGAACCATACACATATATTCCATGAACATTTTTTGAACCAAATATTCCATGAATCACATTTTTGGCCACAAATCGCTAACCGTTCGAGATGGGTTAAAAATTCAAACGGCGTTGGATCGAGGGCGTCGAGACGCACCTTGAACACCTTATTTGAACCATATATTCCATGAACCATTTTTGAACCATCTATTCCATGAACATTTTTTGAACCAAATATTCCATGAATCACATTTTTGGCCACAAATCGCTAACCGTTCGAGATAGGTAAAAAATTCAAACGGCGTTGGATCGAGGGCGTCGAGACGCACCTTGAACACCTTATTTGAACCATATATTCCATGAACCATTTTTGAACCATATATTCCATGAACATTTTTTGAACCAAATATTCCATGAATCACACTTTTGGCCACAAATTGCTAACCGTTTGAGATAGGTTAAGAATTCAAACGGCGTTGGATCGAGGGCGTCGAGACGCACCTTTAACAGCTTATTTGAATCATACATTCCATGAACCATGTTAGAACCATCTATTCCATGAACATTTTTTGAACCAAATATTCCATGAATCACATTTTTGGCCACAAATCGCTAACCGTTCGAGATAGGTAAAAAATTCAAACGGCGTTGGATCGAGGGCGTCGAGACCCACCTTGAACACCTTATTTGAACCATATATTCCATGAACCATTTTTGAACCATATATTCCATGAACATTTTTTGAACCAAATATTCCATGAATCACACTTTTGGCCACAAATTGCTAACCGTTTGAGATAGGTTAAAAATTCAAACGGCGTTGGATCGAGGGCGTCGAGACGCACCTTTAACACCTTATTTGAACCATACATTCCATGAACCATATTTGAAGCATATATTCCATGAACATTTTTTGAACCAAATATTCCATGAATCACATTTTTGGCCACAAATCGCTAACCGTTCGAGATAGGTTAAAAATTCAAACGACGTTGGATCGAGGGCGTCGAGACGCACCTTGAACACCTTATTTGAACCATATATTCCATGAACCATTTTTGAACCATATATTCCATGAACATTTTTTGAACCAAATATTCCATGAATCACATTTTTGGCCACAAATCGCTAACCGTTCGTGATAGGTTAAAAATTCAAACTGCGATGGATCGAGGGCGTCGAGACGCACCTTTAACACCTTATTTGAATCATACATTCCATGAACCATGTTAGAACCATATATTCCATGAACATTTTTTGAACCAAATATTCCATGAATCACATTTTTGGCCACAAATTGCTAACCGTTCGAGATAGGTTAAAAATTCAAACGGCGTTGGATCGAGGGTGTCGAGACGCACCTTGAACACCTTATTTGAACCATATATTCCATGAACCATGTTAGAACCATCTATTCCATGAACTTTTTTTGAACCAAATATTCCATGAATCACACTTTTGGCCACAAATTGCTAACCGTTTGAGATAGGTTAAAAATTCAAACGGCGTTGGATCGAGGGCGTCGAGACGCACCTTTAACACCTTATTTGAACCATATATACCATGAACCATGTTAGAACCATCTATTCCATGAACAATTTTTGAAGCAAATATTCCATGAATCACATTTTTGGCCACAAATCGCTAACCGTTCGAGATAGGTTAAAAATTCAAACGGCGTTGGATCGAGGGCGTCGAGACGCACCTTTAACACCTTATTTGAACCATACATTCCATGAACCATATTTGAAGCATATATTCCATGAACATTTTTTGAACCAAATATTCCATGAATCACATTTTTGGCCACAAATCGCTAACCGTTCGAGATAGGTTAAAAATTCAAACGACGTTGGATCGAGGGCGTCGAGACGCACCTTGAACACCTTATTTGAACCATATATTCCATGAACATTTTTTGAACCAAATATTCCATGAATCACATTTTTGGCCACAAATCGCTAACCGTTCGTGATAGGTTAAAAATTCAAACTGCGATGGATCGAGGGCGTCGAGACGCACCTTTAACACCTTATTTGAATCATACATTCCATGAACCATGTTAGAACCATATATTCCATGAACATTTTTTGAACCAAATATTCCATGAATCACATTTTTGGCCACAAATTGCTAACCGTTCGAGATAGGTTAAAAATTCAAACGGCGTTGGATCGAGGGTGTCGAGACGCACCTTGAACACCTTATTTGAACCATATATTCCATGAACCATGTTAGAACCATCTATTCCATGAACATTTTTTGAACCAAATATTCCATGAATCACACTTTTGGCCACAAATTGCTAACCGTTTTAGATAGGTTAAAAATTCAAACGGCGTTGGATCGAGGGCGTCGAGACGCACCTTTAACACCTTATTTGAACCATACATTCCATGAACCATATTTGAAGCATATATTCCATGAACATTTTTTGAACCAAATATTCCATGAATCACATTTTTGGCCACAAATCGCTAACCGTTCGAGATAGGTTAAAAATTCAAACGGCGTTGGATCGAGGGCGTCGAGACGCACCTTTAACACCTTATTTGAATCATACATTCCATGAACCATGTTAGAACCATCTATTCCATGAACATTTTTTGAACCAAATATTCCATGAATCACATTTTTGGCCACAAATCGCTAACCGTTCGAGATAGGTAAAAAATTCAAACGGCGTTGGATCGAGGGCGTCGAGACCCACCTTGAACACCTTATTTGAACCATATATTCCATGAACCATTTTTGAACCATATATTCCATGAACATTTTTTGAACCAAATATTCCATGAATCACACTTTTGGCCACAAATTGCTAACCGTTTGAGATAGGTTAAAAATTCAAACGGCGTTGGATCGAGGGCGTCGAGACGCACCTTTAACACCTTATTTGAACCATACATTCCATGAACCATATTTGAAGCATATATTCCATGAACATTTTTTGAACCAAATATTCCATGAATCACATTTTTGGCCACAAATCGCTAACCGTTCGAGATAGGTTAAAAATTCAAACGACGTTGGATCGAGGGCGTCGAGACGCACCTTGAACACCTTATTTGAACCATATATTCCATGAACCACTTTTGAACCATATATTCCATGAACATTTTTTGAACCAAATATTCCATGAATCACATTTTTGGCCACAAATCGCTAACCGTTCGTGATAGGTTAAAAATTCAAACTGCGATGGATCGAGGGCGTCGAGACGCACCTTTAACACCTTATTTGAATCATACATTCCATGAACCATGTTAGAACCATATATTCCATGAACATTTTTTGAACCAAATATTCCATGAATCACATTTTTGGCCACAAATTGCTAACCGTTCGAGATAGGTTAAAAATTCAAACGGCGTTGGATCGAGGGTGTCGAGACGCACCTTGAACACCTTATTTGAACCATATATTCCATGAACCATGTTAGAACCATCTATTCCATGAACATTTTTTGAACCAAATATTCCATGAATCACACTTTTGGCCACAAATTGCTAACCGTTTGAGATAGGTTAAAAATTCAAACGGCGTTGGATCGAGGGCGTCGAGACGCACCTTGAACACCTTATTTGAACCATATATTCCATGAACCATTTTTGAACCATATATTCCATGAACATTTTTTGAACCAAATATTCCATGAATCACATTTTTGGCCACAAATCGCTAACCGTTCGTGATAGGTTAAAAATTCAAACTGCGATGGATCGAGGGCGTCGAGACGCACCTTTAACACCTTATTTGAATCATACATTCCATGAACCATGTTAGAACCATATATTCCATGAACATTTTTTGAACCAAATATTCCATGAATCACATTTTTGGCCACAAATTGCTAACCGTTCGAGATAGGTTAAAAATTCAAACGGCGTTGGATCGAGGGTGTCGAGACGCACCTTGAACACCTTATTTGAACCATATATTCCATGAACCATGTTAGAACCATCTATTCCATGAACATTTTTTGAACCAAATATTCCATGAATCACACTTTTGGCCACAAATTGCTAACCGTTTGAGATAGGTTAAAAATTCAAACGGCGTTGGATCGAGGGCGTCGAGACGCACCTTTAACACCTTATTTGAACCATATATACCATGAACCATGTTAGAACCATCTATTCCATGAACAATTTTTGAAGCAAATATTCCATGAATCACATTTTTGGCCACAAATCGCTAACCGTTCGAGATAGGTTAAAAATTCAAACGGCGTTGGATCGAGGGCGGCGAGACGCACCTTTAACACCTTATTTGAACCATACATTCCATGAACCATTTTTGAACCATATATTCCATGAACATTTTTTGAACCAAATATTCCATGAATCACATTTTTGGCCACAAATCGCTAACCGTTCGAGATAGGTTAAAAATTCAAACGGCGTTGGATCGAGGGCGTCGAGACGCACCTTTAACACCTTATTTAAACCATACATTCCATGAACCATTTTTGAACCATATATTCCATGAACATTTTTTGAACCAAATATTCCATGAATCACATTTTTGGCCACAAATTGCTAACCGTTCGAGATAGGTTAAAAATTCAAACGGCGTTGGATCGAGGGTGTCGAGACGCACCTTGAACACCGTATTTGAACCATATATTCCATGAACCATTTTTGAACCATATATTCCATGAACATTTTTTGAACCAAATATTCCATGAATCACATTTTTGGCCACAAATCGCTAACCGTTCGTGATAGGTTAAAAATTCAAACTGCGATGGATCGAGGGCGTCGAGACGCACCTTGAACACCTTATTTGATCCATATATTCCATGAACCATATTTGAAGCATATATTCCATGAACATTTTTTGAACCAAATATTCCATGAATCACATTTTTGGCCACAAATCGCTAACCGTTCGAGATAGGTTAAAAATTCAAACGGCGTTGGATCGAGGGCGTCGAGACGCACCTTTAACACCTTATTTGAACCATACATTCCATGAACCATTTTTAAACCATATATTCCATGAACATTTTTTGAACCAAATATTCCATGAATCACATTTTTGGCCACAAATCGCTAACCGTTCGTGATAGGTTAAAAATTCAAACTGCGATGGATCGAGGGCGTCGAGACGCACCTTGAACACCTTATTTGATCCATATATTCCATGAACCATATTTGAAGCATATATTCCATGAACATTTTTTGAACCAAATATTCCATGAATACATTTTTGGCCACAAATTGCTAACCGTTCGAGATAGGTTAAAAATTCAAACGGCGTTGGATCGAGGGTGTCGAGACGCACCTTGAACACCTTATTTGAACCATATATTCCATGAACCATGTTAGAACCATCTATTCCATGAACATTTTTTGAACCAAATATTCCATGAATCACACTTTTGGCCACAAATTGCTAACCGTTTGAGATAGGTTAAAAATTCAAACGGCGTTGGATCGAGGGCGTCGAGACGCACCTTTAACACCTTATTTGAACCATATATACCATGAACCATGTTAGAACCATCTATTCCATGAACAATTTTTGAAGCAAATATTCCATGAATCACATTTTTGGCCACAAATCGCTAACCGTTCGAGATAGGTTAAAAATTCAAACGGCGTTGGATCGAGGGCGGCGAGACGCACCTTTAACACCTTATTTGAACCATACATTCCATGAACCATTTTTGAACCATATATTCCATGAACATTTTTTGAACCAAATATTCCATGAATCACATTTTTGGCCACAAATCGCTAACCGTTCGAGATAGGTTAAAAATTCAAACGGCGTTGGATCGAGGGCGTCGAGACGCACCTTTAACACCTTATTTAAACCATACATTCCATGAACCATTTTTGAACCATATATTCCATGAACATTTTTTGAACCAAATATTCCATGAATCACATTTTTGGCCACAAATTGCTAACCGTTCGAGATAGGTTAAAAATTCAAACGGCGTTGGATCGAGGGTGTCGAGACGCACCTTGAACACCGTATTTGAACCATATATTCCATGAACCATTTTTGAACCATATATTCCATGAACATTTTTTGAACCAAATATTCCATGAATCACATTTTTGGCCACAAATCGCTAACCGTTCGTGATAGGTTAAAAATTCAAACTGCGATGGATCGAGGGCGTCGAGACGCACCTTGAACACCTTATTTGATCCATATATTCCATGAACCATATTTGAAGCATATATTCCATGAACATTTTTTGAACCAAATATTCCATGAATCACATTTTTGGCCACAAATCGCTAACCGTTCGAGATAGGTTAAAAATTCAAACGGCGTTGGATCGAGGGCGTCGAGACGCACCTTTAACACCTTATTTGAACCATACATTCCATGAACCATTTTTAAACCATATATTCCATGAACATTTTTTGAACCAAATATTCCATGAATCACATTTTTGGCCACAAATCGCTAACCGTTCGTGATAGGTTAAAAATTCAAACTGCGATGGATCGAGGGCGTCGAGACGCACCTTGAACACCTTATTTGATCCATATATTCCATGAACCATATTTGAAGCATATATTCCATGAACATTTTTTGAACCAAATATTCCATGAATCACATTTTTGGCCACAAATCGCTAACCGTTCGAGATAGGTTAAAAATTCAAACGGCGTTGGATCGAGGGCGGCGAGACGCACCTTTAACACCTTATTTGAACCATACATTCCATGAACCATTTTTGAACCATATATTCCATGAACATTTTTTGAACCAAATATTCCATGAATCACATTTTTGGCCACAAATTGCTAACCGGTCGAGATAGGTTAAAAATTCAAACGGCGTTGGATCGAGGGTGTCGAGACGCACCTTGAACACCTTATTTGAACCATATATTCCATGAACCATTTTTGAACCATATATTCCATGAACATTTTTTGAACCAAATATTCCATGAATCACATTTTTGGCCACAAATCGCTAACCGTTCGTGATAGGTTAAAAATTCAAACTGCGATGGATCGAGGGCGTCGAGACGCACCTTGAACACCTTATTTGATCCATATATTCCATGAACCATATTTGAAGCATATATTCCATGAACATTTTTTGAACCAAATATTCCATGAATACATTTTTGGCCACAAATTGCTAACCGTTCGAGATGGGTTAAAAATTCAAACGGCGTTGGATCGAGGGTGTCGGGACGCACCTTGAACACCTTATTTGAACCATATATTCCATGAACCATGTTAGAACCATCTATTCCATGAACATTTTTTGAACCAAATATTCCATGAATCACATTTTTGGCCACAAATTGCTAACCGTTCGAGATAGGTTAAAAATTCAAACGGCGTTGGATCGAGGGCGTCGAGACGCACCTTTAACACCTTATTTGAATCCTACATTCCATGAACCATTTTTGAACCATACACATATATTCCATGAACATTTTTTGAACCAAATATTCCATGAATCACATTTTTGGCCACAAATCGCTAACCGTTCGAGATGGGTTAAAAATTCAAACGGCGTTGGATCGAGGGCGTCGAGACGCACCTTGAACACCTTATTTGAACCATATATTCCATGAACCATGTTAGAACCATCTATTCCATGAACATTTTTTGAACCAAATATTCCATGAATCACATTTTTGGCCACAAATCGCTAACCGTTCGAGATAGGTAAAAAATTCAAACGGCGTTGGATCGAGGGCGTCGAGACGCACCTTGAACACCTTATTTGAACCATATATTCCATGAACCATTTTTGAACCATATATTCCATGAACAATTTTTGAACCAAATATTCCATGAATCACACTTTTGGCCACAAAATGCTAACCGTTTGAGATAGGTTAAGAATTCAAACGGCGTTGGATCGAGGGCGTCGAGACGCACCTTTAACACCTTATTTGAACCATACATTCCATGAACCATTTTTGAACCATATATTCCATGAACATTTTTTGAACCAAATATTCCATGAATACATTTTTGGCCACAAATTGCTAACCGTTCGAGATAGGTTAAAAATTCAAACGGCGTTGGATCGAGGGTGTCGAGACGCACCTTGAACACCTTATTTGATCCATATATTCCATGAACCATATTTGAAGCATATATTCCATGAACATTTTTTGAACCAAATATTCCATGAATCACATTTTTGGCCACAAATCGCTAACCGTTCGAGATAGGTTAAAAATTCAAACGGCGTTGGATCGAGGGCGTCGAGACGCACCTTTAACAGCTTATTTGAATCATACATTCCATGAACCATGTTAGAACCATCTATTCCATGAACATTTTTTGAACCAAATATTCCATGAATCACATTTTTGGCCACAAATCGCTAACCGTTCGAGATAGGTAAAAAATTCAAACGGCGTTGGATCGAGGGCGTCGAGACCCACCTTGAACACCTTATTTGAACCATATATTCCATGAACCATTTTTGAACCATATATTCCATGAACATTTTTTGAACCAAATATTCCTTGAATCACACTTTTGGCCACAAATTGCTAACCGTTTGAGATAGGTTAAAAATTCAAACGGCGTTGGATCGAGGGCGTCGAGACGCACCTTTAACACCTTATTTGAACCATACATTCCATGAACCATATTTGAAGCATATATTCCATGAACATTTTTTGAACCAAATATTCCATGAATCACATTTTTGGCCACAAATTGCTAACCGTTCGAGATAGGTTAAAAATTCAAACGGCGTTGGATCGAGGGCGTCGAGACGCACCTTTAACACCTTATTTGAATCCTACATTCCATGAACCATTTTTGAACCATACACATATATTCCATGAACATTTTTTGAACCAAATATTCCATGAATCACATTTTTGGCCACAAATCGCTAACCGTTCGAGATGGGTTAAAAATTCAAACGGCGTTGGATCGAGGGCGTCGAGACGCACCTTGAACACCTTATTTGAACCATATATTCCATGAACCATGTTAGAACCATCTATTCCATGAACATTTTTTGAACCAAATATTCCATGAATCACATTTTTGGCCACAAATCGCTAACCGTTCGAGATAGGTAAAAAATTCAAACGGCGTTGGATCGAGGGCGTCGAGACGCACCTTGAACACCTTATTTGAACCATATATTCCATGAACCATTTTTGAACCATATATTCCATGAACATTTTTTGAACCAAATATTCCATGAATCACACTTTTGGCCACAAATTGCTAACCGTTTGAGATAGGTTAAGAATTCAAACGGCGTTGGATCGAGGGCGTCGAGACGCACCTTTAACACCTTATTTGAACCATACATTCCATGAACCATTTTTGAACCATATATTCCATGAACATTTTTTGAACCAAATATTCCATGAATACATTTTTGGCCACAAATTGCTAACCGTTCGAGATAGGTTAAAAATTCAAACGGCGTTGGATCGAGGGTGTCGAGACGCACCTTGAACACCTTATTTGATCCATATATTCCATGAACCATATTTGAAGCATATATTCCATGAACATTTTTTGAACCAAATATTCCATGAATCACATTTTTGGCCACAAATCGCTAACCGTTCGAGATAGGTTAAAAATTCAAACGGCGTTTGATCGAGGGCGTCGAGACGCACCTTTAACAGCTTATTTGAATCATACATTCCATGAACCATGTTAGAACCATCTATTCCATGAACATTTTTTGAACCAAATATTCCATGAATCACATTTTTGGCCACAAATCGCTAACCGTTCGAGATAGGTAAAAAATTCAAACGGCGTTGGATCGAGGGCGTCGAGACCCACCTTGAACACCTTATTTGAACCATATATTCCATGAACCATTTTTGAACCATATATTCCATGAACATTTTTTGAACCAAATATTCCATGAATCACACTTTTGGCCACAAATTGCTAACCGTTTGAGATAGGTTAAAAATTCAAACGGCGTTGGATCGAGGGCGTCGAGACGCACCTTTAACACCTTATTTGAACCATACATTCCATGAACCATATTTGAAGCATATATTCCATGAACATTTTTTGAACCAAATATTCCATGAATCACATTTTTGGCCACAAATCGCTAACCGTTCGAGATAGGTTAAAAATTCAAACGACGTTGGATCGAGGGCGTCGAGACGCACCTTGAACACCTTATTTGAACCATATATTCCATGAACCATTTTTGAACCATATATTCCATGAACATTTTTTGAACCAAATATTCCATGAATCACATTTTTGGCCACAAATCGCTAACCGTTCGTGATAGGTTAAAAATTCAAACTGCGATGGATCGAGGGCGTCGAGACGCACCTTTAACACCTTATTTGAATCATACATTCCATGAACCATGTTAGAACCATATATTCCATGAACATTTTTTGAACCAAATATTCCATGAATCACATTTCTGGCCACAAATTGCTAACCGTTCGAGATAGGTTAAAAATTCAAACGGCGTTGGATCGAGGGTGTCGAGACGCACCTTGAACACCTTATTTGAACCATATATTCCATGAACCATGTTAGAACCATCTATTCCATGAACTTTTTTTGAACCAAATATTCCATGAATCACACTTTTGGCCACAAATTGCTAACCGTTTGAGATAGGTTAAAAATTCAAACGGCGTTGGATCGAGGGCGTCGAGACGCACCTTTAACACCTTATTTGAACCATATATACCATGAACCATGTTAGAACCATCTATTCCATGAACAATTTTTGAAGCAAATATTCCATGAATCACATTTTTGGCCACAAATCGCTAACCGTTCGAGATAGGTTAAAAATTCAAACGGCGTTGGATCGAGGGCGTCGAGACGCACCTTTAACACCTTATTTGAACCATACATTCCATGAACCATATTTGAAGCATATATTCCATGAACATTTTTTGAACCAAATATTCCATGAATCACATTTTTGGCCACAAATCGCTAACCGTTCGAGATAGGTTAAAAATTCAAACGACGTTGGATCGAGGGCGTCGAGACGCACCTTGAACACCTTATTTGAACCATATATTCCATGAACATTTTTTGAACCAAATATTCCATGAATCACATTTTTGGCCACAAATCGCTAACCGTTCGTGATAGGTTAAAAATTCAAACTGCGATGGATCGAGGGCGTCGAAACGCACCTTTAACACCTTATTTGAATCATACATTCCATGAACCATGTTAGAACCATATATTCCATGAACATTTTTTGAACCAAATATTCCATGAATCACATTTTTGGCCACAAATTGCTAACCGTTCGAGATAGGTTAAAAATTCAAACGGCGTTGGATCGAGGGTGTCGAGACGCACCTTGAACACCTTATTTGAACCATATATTCCATGAACCATGTTAGAACCATCTATTCCATGAACATTTTTTGAACCAAATATTCCATGAATCACACTTTTGGCCACAAATTGCTAACCGTTTTAGATAGGTTAAAAATTCAAACGGCGTTGGATCGAGGGCGTCGAGACGCACCTTTAACACCTTATTTGAACCATATATACCATGAACCATGTTAGAACCATCTATTCCATGAACAATTTTTGAAGCAAATATTCCATGAATCACATTTTTGGCCACAAATCGCTAACCGTTCGAGATAGGTTAAAAATTCAAACGGCGTTGGATCGAGGGCGTCGAGACGCACCTTGAACACCTTATTTGAACCATATATTCCATGAACCATTTTTGAACCATATATTCCATGAACATTTTTTGAACCAAATATTCCATGAATCACATTTTTGGCCACAAATCGCTAACCGTTCGTGATAGGTTAAAAATTCAAACTGCGATGGATCGAGGGCGTCGAGACGCACCTTTAACACCTTATTTGAATCATACATTCCATGAACCATGTTAGAACCATATATTCCATGAACATTTTTTGAACCAAATATTCCATGAATCACATTTTTGGCCACAAATTGCTAACCGTTCGAGATAGGTTAAAAATTCAAACGGCGTTGGATCGAGGGTGTCGAGACGCACCTTGAACACCTTATTTGAACCATATATTCCATGAACCATGTTAGAACCATCTATTCCATGAACATTTTTTGAACCAAATATTCCATGAATCACACTTTTGGCCACAAATTGCTAACCGTTTGAGATAGGTTAAAAATTCAAACGGCGTTGGATCGAGGGCGTCGAGACGCACCTTTAACACCTTATTTGAACCATATATACCATGAACCATGTTAGAACCATCTATTCCATGAACAATTTTTGAAGCAAATATTCCATGAATCACATTTTTGGCCACAAATCGCTAACCGTTCGAGATAGGTTAAAAATTCAAACGGCGTTGGATCGAGGGCGGCGAGACGCACCTTTAACACCTTATTTGAACCATACATTCCATGAACCATTTTTGAACCATATATTCCATGAACATTTTTTGAACCAAATATTCCATGAATCACATTTTTGGCCACAAATCGCTAACCGTTCGAGATAGGTTAAAAATTCAAACGGCGTTGGATCGAGGGCGTCGAGACGCACCTTTAACACCTTATTTAAACCATACATTCCATGAACCATTTTTGAACCATATATTCCATGAACATTTTTTGAACCAAATATTCCATGAATCACATTTTTGGCCACAAATTGCTAACCGTTCGAGATAGGTTAAAAATTCAAACGGCGTTGGATCGAGGGTGTCGAGACGCACCTTGAACACCGTATTTGAACCATATATTCCATGAACCATTTTTGAACCATATATTCCATGAACATTTTTTGAACCAAATATTCCATGAATCACATTTTTGGCCACAAATCGCTAACCGTTCGTGATAGGTTAAAAATTCAAACTGCGATGGATCGAGGGCGTCGAGACGCACCTTGAACACCTTATTTGATCCATATATTCCATGAACCATATTTGAAGCATATATTCCATGAACATTTTTTGAACCAAATATTCCATGAATCACATTTTTGGCCACAAATCGCTAACCGTTCGAGATAGGTTAAAAATTCAAACGGCGTTGGATCGAGGGCGTCGAGACGCACCTTTAACACCTTATTTGAACCATACATTCCATGAACCATTTTTAAACCATATATTCCATGAACATTTTTTGAACCAAATATTCCATGAATCACATTTTTGGCCACAAATCGCTAACCGTTCGTGATAGGTTAAAAATTCAAACTGCGATGGATCGAGGGCGTCGAGACGCACCTTGAACACCTTATTTGATCCATATATTCCATGAACCATATTTGAAGCATATATTCCATGAACATTTTTTGAACCAAATATTCCATGAATACATTTTTGGCCACAAATTGCTAACCGTTCGAGATAGGTTAAAAATTCAAACGGCGTTGGATCGAGGGTGTCGAGACGCACCTTGAACACCTTATTTGAACCATATATTCCATGAACCATGTTAGAACCATCTATTCCATGAACATTTTTTGAACCAAATATTCCATGAATCACACTTTTGGCCACAAATTGCTAACCGTTTGAGATAGGTTAAAAATTCAAACGGCGTTGGATCGAGGGCGTCGAGACGCACCTTTAACACCTTATTTGAACCATATATACCATGAACCATGTTAGAACCATCTATTCCATGAACAATTTTTGAAGCAAATATTCCATGAATCACATTTTTGGCCACAAATCGCTAACCGTTCGAGATAGGTTAAAAATTCAAACGGCGTTGGATCGAGGGCGGCGAGACGCACCTTTAACACCTTATTTGAACCATACATTCCATGAACCATTTTTGAACCATATATTCCATGAACATTTTTTGAACCAAATATTCCATGAATCACATTTTTGGCCACAAATCGCTAACCGTTCGAGATAGGTTAAAAATTCAAACGGCGTTGGATCGAGGGCGTCGAGACGCACCTTTAACACCTTATTTAAACCATACATTCCATGAACCATTTTTGAACCATATATTCCATGAACATTTTTTGAACCAAATATTCCATGAATCACATTTTTGGCCACAAATTGCTAACCGTTCGAGATAGGTTAAAAATTCAAACGGCGTTGGATCGAGGGTGTCGAGACGCACCTTGAACACCGTATTTGAACCATATATTCCATGAACCATTTTTGAACCATATATTCCATGAACATTTTTTGAACCAAATATTCCATGAATCACATTTTTGGCCACAAATCGCTAACCGTTCGTGATAGGTTAAAAATTCAAACTGCGATGGATCGAGGGCGTCGAGACGCACCTTGAACACCTTATTTGATCCATATATTCCATGAACCATATTTGAAGCATATATTCCATGAACATTTTTTGAACCAAATATTCCATGAATCACATTTTTGGCCACAAATCGCTAACCGTTCGAGATAGGTTAAAAATTCAAACGGCGTTGGATCGAGGGCGTCGAGACGCACCTTTAACACCTTATTTGAACCATACATTCCATGAACCATTTTTAAACCATATATTCCATGAACATTTTTTGAACCAAATATTCCATGAATCACATTTTTGGCCACAAATCGCTAACCGTTCGTGATAGGTTAAAAATTCAAACTGCGATGGATCGAGGGCGTCGAGACGCACCTTGAACACCTTATTTGATCCATATATTCCATGAACCATATTTGAAGCATATATTCCATGAACATTTTTTGAACCAAATATTCCATGAATCACATTTTTGGCCACAAATCGCTAACCGTTCGAGATAGGTTAAAAATTCAAACGGCGTTGGATCGAGGGCGGCGAGACGCACCTTTAACACCTTATTTGAACCATACATTCCATGAACCATTTTTGAACCATATATTCCATGAACATTTTTTGAACCAAATATTCCATGAATCACATTTTTGGCCACAAATTGCTAACCGGTCGAGATAGGTTAAAAATTCAAACGGCGTTGGATCGAGGGTGTCGAGACGCACCTTGAACACCTTATTTGAACCATATATTCCATGAACCATTTTTGAACCATATATTCCATGAACATTTTTTGAACCAAATATTCCATGAATCACATTTTTGGCCACAAATCGCTAACCGTTCGTGATAGGTTAAAAATTCAAACTGCGATGGATCGAGGGCGTCGAGACGCACCTTGAACACCTTATTTGATCCATATATTCCATGAACCATATTTGAAGCATATATTCCATGAACATTTTTTGAACCAAATATTCCATGAATACATTTTTGGCCACAAATTGCTAACCGTTCGAGATGGGTTAAAAATTCAAACGGCGTTGGATCGAGGGTGTCGGGACGCACCTTGAACACCTTATTTGAACCATATATTCCATGAACCATGTTAGAACCATCTATTCCATGAACATTTTTTGAACCAAATATTCCATGAATCACATTTTTGGCCACAAATTGCTAACCGTTCGAGATAGGTTAAAAATTCAAACGGCGTTGGATCGAGGGCGTCGAGACGCACCTTTAACACCTTATTTGAATCCTACATTCCATGAACCATTTTTGAACCATACACATATATTCCATGAACATTTTTTGAACCAAATATTCCATGAATCACATTTTTGGCCACAAATCGCTAACCGTTCGAGATGGGTTAAAAATTCAAACGGCGTTGGATCGAGGGCGTCGAGACGCACCTTGAACACCTTATTTGAACCATATATTCCATGAACCATGTTAGAACCATCTATTCCATGAACATTTTTTGAACCAAATATTCCATGAATCACATTTTTGGCCACAAATCGCTAACCGTTCGAGATAGGTAAAAAATTCAAACGGCGTTGGATCGAGGGCGTCGAGACGCACCTTGAACACCTTATTTGAACCATATATTCCATGAACCATTTTTGAACCATATATTCCATGAACAATTTTTGAACCAAATATTCCATGAATCACACTTTTGGCCACAAAATGCTAACCGTTTGAGATAGGTTAAGAATTCAAACGGCGTTGGATCGAGGGCGTCGAGACGCACCTTTAACACCTTATTTGAACCATACATTCCATGAACCATTTTTGAACCATATATTCCATGAACATTTTTTGAACCAAATATTCCATGAATACATTTTTGGCCACAAATTGCTAACCGTTCGAGATAGGTTAAAAATTCAAACGGCGTTGGATCGAGGGTGTCGAGACGCACCTTGAACACCTTATTTGATCCATATATTCCATGAACCATATTTGAAGCATATATTCCATGAACATTTTTTGAACCAAATATTCCATGAATCACATTTTTGGCCACAAATCGCTAACCGTTCGAGATAGGTTAAAAATTCAAACGGCGTTGGATCGAGGGCGTCGAGACGCACCTTTAACAGCTTATTTGAATCATACATTCCATGAACCATGTTAGAACCATCTATTCCATGAACATTTTTTGAACCAAATATTCCATGAATCACATTTTTGGCCACAAATCGCTAACCGTTCGAGATAGGTAAAAAATTCAAACGGCGTTGGATCGAGGGCGTCGAGACCCACCTTGAACACCTTATTTGAACCATATATTCCATGAACCATTTTTGAACCATATATTCCATGAACATTTTTTGAACCAAATATTCCTTGAATCACACTTTTGGCCACAAATTGCTAACCGTTTGAGATAGGTTAAAAATTCAAACGGCGTTGGATCGAGGGCGTCGAGACGCACCTTTAACACCTTATTTGAACCATACATTCCATGAACCATATTTGAAGCATATATTCCATGAACATTTTTTGAACCAAATATTCCATGAATCACATTTTTGGCCACAAATTGCTAACCGTTCGAGATAGGTTAAAAATTCAAACGGCGTTGGATCGAGGGCGTCGAGACGCACCTTTAACACCTTATTTGAATCCTACATTCCATGAACCATTTTTGAACCATACACATATATTCCATGAACATTTTTTGAACCAAATATTCCATGAATCACATTTTTGGCCACAAATCGCTAACCGTTCGAGATGGGTTAAAAATTCAAACGGCGTTGGATCGAGGGCGTCGAGACGCACCTTGAACACCTTATTTGAACCATATATTCCATGAACCATGTTAGAACCATCTATTCCATGAACATTTTTTGAACCAAATATTCCATGAATCACATTTTTGGCCACAAATCGCTAACCGTTCGAGATAGGTAAAAAATTCAAACGGCGTTGGATCGAGGGCGTCGAGACGCACCTTGAACACCTTATTTGAACCATATATTCCATGAACCATTTTTGAACCATATATTCCATGAACATTTTTTGAACCAAATATTCCATGAATCACACTTTTGGCCACAAATTGCTAACCGTTTGAGATAGGTTAAGAATTCAAACGGCGTTGGATCGAGGGCGTCGAGACGCACCTTTAACACCTTATTTGAACCATACATTCCATGAACCATTTTTGAACCATATATTCCATGAACATTTTTTGAACCAAATATTCCATGAATACATTTTTGGCCACAAATTGCTAACCGTTCGAGATAGGTTAAAAATTCAAACGGCGTTGGATCGAGGGTGTCGAGACGCACCTTGAACACCTTATTTGATCCATATATTCCATGAACCATATTTGAAGCATATATTCCATGAACATTTTTTGAACCAAATATTCCATGAATCACATTTTTGGCCACAAATCGCTAACCGTTCGAGATAGGTTAAAAATTCAAACGGCGTTTGATCGAGGGCGTCGAGACGCACCTTTAACAGCTTATTTGAATCATACATTCCATGAACCATGTTAGAACCATCTATTCCATGAACATTTTTTGAACCAAATATTCCATGAATCACATTTTTGGCCACAAATCGCTAACCGTTCGAGATAGGTTAAAAATTCAAACGGCGTTTGATCGAGGGCGTCGAGACGCACCTTTAACAGCTTATTTGAATCATACATTCCATGAACCATGTTAGAACCATCTATTCCATGAACATTTTTTGAACCAAATATTCCATGAATCACATTTTTGGCCACAAATCGCTAACCGTTCGAGATAGGTAAAAAATTCAAACGGCGTTGGATCGAGGGCGTCGAGACCCACCTTGAACACCTTATTTGAACCATATATTCCATGAACCATTTTTGAACCATATATTCCATGAACATTTTTTGAACCAAATATTCCATGAATCACACTTTTGGCCACAAATTGCTAACCGTTTGAGATAGGTTAAAAATTCAAACGGCGTTGGATCGAGGGCGTCGAGACGCACCTTTAACACCTTATTTGAACCATACATTCCATGAACCATATTTGAACCATATATTCCATGAACATTTTTTGAACCAAATATTCCATGAATCACATTTTTGGCCACAAATCGCTAACCGTTCGTGATAGGTTAAAAATTCAAACTGCGATGGATCGAGGGCGTCGAGACGCACCTTTAACACCTTATTTGAATCATACATTCCATGAACCATGTTAGAACCATATATTCCATGAACATTTTTTGAACCAAATATTCCATGAATCACATTTCTGGCCACAAATTGCTAACCGTTCGAGATAGGTTAAAAATTCAAACGGCGTTGGATCGAGGGTGTCGAGACGCACCTTGAACACCTTATTTGAACCATATATTCCATGAACCATGTTAGAACCATCTATTCCATGAACTTTTTTTGAACCAAATATTCCATGAATCACACTTTTGGCCACAAATTGCTAACCGTTTGAGATAGGTTAAAAATTCAAACGGCGTTGGATCGAGGGCGTCGAGACGCACCTTTAACACCTTATTTGAACCATATATACCATGAACCATGTTAGAACCATCTATTCCATGAACAATTTTTGAAGCAAATATTCCATGAATCACATTTTTGGCCACAAATCGCTAACCGTTCGAGATAGGTTAAAAATTCAAACGGCGTTGGATCGAGGGCGTCGAGACGCACCTTTAACACCTTATTTGAACCATACATTCCATGAACCATATTTGAAGCATATATTCCATGAACATTTTTTGAACCAAATATTCCATGAATCACATTTTTGGCCACAAATCGCTAACCGTTCGAGATAGGTTAAAAATTCAAACGACGTTGGATCGAGGGCGTCGAGACGCACCTTGAACACCTTATTTGAACCATATATTCCATGAACATTTTTTGAACCAAATATTCCATGAATCACATTTTTGGCCACAAATCGCTAACCGTTCGTGATAGGTTAAAAATTCAAACTGCGATGGATCGAGGGCGTCGAAACGCACCTTTAACACCTTATTTGAATCATACATTCCATGAACCATGTTAGAACCATATATTCCATGAACATTTTTTGAACCAAATATTCCATGAATCACATTTTTGGCCACAAATTGCTAACCGTTCGAGATAGGTTAAAAATTCAAACGGCGTTGGATCGAGGGTGTCGAGACGCACCTTGAACACCTTATTTGAACCATATATTCCATGAACCATGTTAGAACCATCTATTCCATGAACATTTTTTGAACCAAATATTCCATGAATCACACTTTTGGCCACAAATTGCTAACCGTTTTAGATAGGTTAAAAATTCAAACGGCGTTGGATCGAGGGCGTCGAGACGCACCTTTAACACCTTATTTGAACCATATATACCATGAACCATGTTAGAACCATCTATTCCATGAACAATTTTTGAAGCAAATATTCCATGAATCACATTTTTGGCCACAAATCGCTAACCGTTCGAGATAGGTTAAAAATTCAAACGGCGTTGGATCGAGGGCGGCGAGACGCACCTTTAACACCTTATTTGAACCATACATTCCATGAAGCATTTTTGAACCATATATTCCATGAACATTTTTTGAACCAAATATTCCATGAATCACATTTTTGGCCACAAATCGCTAACCGTTCGAGATGGGTTAAAAATTCAAACGGCGTTGGATCGAGGGCGTCGAGACGCACCTTGAACACCTTATTTGAACCATATATTCCATGAACCATGTTAGAACCATCTATTCCATGAACATTTTTTGAACCAAATATTCCATGAATCACATTTTTGGCCACAAATCGCTAACCGTTCGAGATAGGTTAAAAATTCAAACGGCGTTGGATCGAGGGCGTCGAGACGCACCTTTAACACCTTATTTAAACCATACATTCCATGAACCATTTTTGAACCATATATTCCATGAACATTTTTTGAACCAAATATTCCATGAATCACATTTTTGGCCACAAATTGCTAACCGTTCGAGATAGGTTAAAAATTCAAACGGCGTTGGATCGAGGGTGTCGAGACGCACCTTGAACACCGTATTTGAACCATATATTCCATGAACCATTTTTGAACCATATATTCCATGAACATTTTTTGAACCAAATATTCCATGAATCACATTTTTGGCCACAAATCGCTAACCGTTCGAGATAGGTTAAAAATTCAAACGGCGTTGGATCGAGGGCGTCGAGACGCACCTTTAACACCTTATTTGAACCATACATTCCATGAACCATTTTTAAACCATATATTCCATGAACATTTTTTGAACCAAATATTCCATGAATCACATTTTTGGCCACAAATCGCTAACCGTTCGTGATAGGGTAAAAATTCAAACTGCGATGGATCGAGGGCGTCGAGACGCACCTTGAACACCTTATTTGATCCATATATTCCATGAACCATATTTGAAGCATATATTCCATGAACATTTTTTGAACCAAATATTCCATGAATCACATTTTTGGCCACAAATCGCTAACCGTTCGAGATAGGTTAAAAATTCAAACGGCGTTGGATCGAGGGCGGCGAGACGCACCTTTAACACCCTATTTGAACCATACATTCCATGAACCATTTTTGAACCATATATTCCATGAACATTTTTTGAACTAAATATTCCATGAATCACATTTTTGGCCACAAATTGCTAACCGGTCGAGATAGGTTAAAAATTCAAACGGCGTTGGATCGAGGGTGTCGAGACGCACCTTGAACACCTTATTTGAACCATATATTCCATGAACCATTTTTGAACCATATATTCCATGAACATTTTTTGAACCAAATATTCCATGAATCTCATTTTTGGCCACAAATCGCTAACCGTTCGTGATAGGTTAAAAATTCAAACTGCGATGGATCGAGGGCGTCGAGACGCACCTTGAACACCTTATTTGATCCATATATTCCATGAACCATATTTGAAGCATATATTCCATGAACATTTTTTGAACCAAATATTCCATGAATCACATTTTTGGCCACAAATCGCTAACCGTTCGAGATAGGTTAAAAATTCAAACGGCGTTGGATCGAGGGCGTCGAGACGCACCTTTAACACCTTATTTGAACCATACATTCCATGAACCATTTTTAAACCATATATTCCATGAACATTTTTTGAACCAAATATTCCATGAATCACATTTTTGGCCACAAATCGCTAACCGTTCGTGATAGGTTAAAAATTCAAACTGCGATGGATCGAGGGCGTCGAGACGCACCTTGAACACCTTATTTGATCCATATATTCCATGAACCATATTTGAAGCATATATTCCATGAACATTTTTTGAACCAAATATTCCATGAATACATTTTTGGCCACAAATTGCTAACCGTTCGAGATAGGTTAAAAATTCAAACGGCGTTGGATCGAGGGTGTCGAGACGCACCTTGAACACCTTATTTGAACCATATATTCCATGAACCATGTTAGAACCATCTATTCCATGAACATTTTTTGAACCAAATATTCCATGAATCACACTTTTGGCCACAAATTGCTAACCGTTTGAGATAGGTTAAAAATTCAAACGGCGTTGGATCGAGGGCGTCGAGACGCACCTTTAACACCTTATTTGAACCATATATACCATGAACCATGTTAGAACCATCTATTCCATGAACAATTTTTGAAGCAAATATTCCATGAATCACATTTTTGGCCACAAATCGCTAACCGTTCGAGATAGGTTAAAAATTCAAACGGCGTTGGATCGAGGGCGGCGAGACGCACCTTTAACACCTTATTTGAACCATACATTCCATGAACCATTTTTGAACCATATATTCCATGAACATTTTTTGAACCAAATATTCCATGAATCACATTTTTGGCCACAAATCGCTAACCGTTCGAGATAGGTTAAAAATTCAAACGGCGTTGGATCGAGGGCGTCGAGACGCACCTTTAACACCTTATTTAAACCATACATTCCATGAACCATTTTTGAACCATATATTCCATGAACATTTTTTGAACCAAATATTCCATGAATCACATTTTTGGCCACAAATTGCTAACCGTTCGAGATAGGTTAAAAATTCAAACGGCGTTGGATCGAGGGTGTCGAGACGCACCTTGAACACCGTATTTGAACCATATATTCCATGAACCATTTTTGAACCATATATTCCATGAACATTTTTTGAACCAAATATTCCATGAATCACATTTTTGGCCACAAATCGCTAACCGTTCGTGATAGGTTAAAAATTCAAACTGCGATGGATCGAGGGCGTCGAGACGCACCTTGAACACCTTATTTGATCCATATATTCCATGAACCATATTTGAAGCATATATTCCATGAACATTTTTTGAACCAAATATTCCATGAATCACATTTTTGGCCACAAATCGCTAACCGTTCGAGATAGGTTAAAAATTCAAACGGCGTTGGATCGAGGGCGTCGAGACGCACCTTTAACACCTTATTTGAACCATACATTCCATGAACCATTTTTAAACCATATATTCCATGAACATTTTTTGAACCAAATATTCCATGAATCACATTTTTGGCCACAAATCGCTAACCGTTCGTGATAGGTTAAAAATTCAAACTGCGATGGATCGAGGGCGTCGAGACGCACCTTGAACACCTTATTTGATCCATATATTCCATGAACCATATTTGAAGCATATATTCCATGAACATTTTTTGAACCAAATATTCCATGAATCACATTTTTGGCCACAAATCGCTAACCGTTCGAGATAGGTTAAAAATTCAAACGGCGTTGGATCGAGGGCGGCGAGACGCACCTTTAACACCTTATTTGAACCATACATTCCATGAACCATTTTTGAACCATATATTCCATGAACATTTTTTGAACCAAATATTCCATGAATCACATTTTTGGCCACAAATTGCTAACCGGTCGAGATAGGTTAAAAATTCAAACGGCGTTGGATCGAGGGTGTCGAGACGCACCTTGAACACCTTATTTGAACCATATATTCCATGAACCATTTTTGAACCATATATTCCATGAACATTTTTTGAACCAAATATTCCATGAATCACATTTTTGGCCACAAATCGCTAACCGTTCGTGATAGGTTAAAAATTCAAACTGCGATGGATCGAGGGCGTCGAGACGCACCTTGAACACCTTATTTGATCCATATATTCCATGAACCATATTTGAAGCATATATTCCATGAACATTTTTTGAACCAAATATTCCATGAATACATTTTTGGCCACAAATTGCTAACCGTTCGAGATGGGTTAAAAATTCAAACGGCGTTGGATCGAGGGTGTCGGGACGCACCTTGAACACCTTATTTGAACCATATATTCCATGAACCATGTTAGAACCATCTATTCCATGAACATTTTTTGAACCAAATATTCCATGAATCACATTTTTGGCCACAAATTGCTAACCGTTCGAGATAGGTTAAAAATTCAAACGGCGTTGGATCGAGGGCGTCGAGACGCACCTTTAACACCTTATTTGAATCCTACATTCCATGAACCATTTTTGAACCATACACATATATTCCATGAACATTTTTTGAACCAAATATTCCATGAATCACATTTTTGGCCACAAATCGCTAACCGTTCGAGATGGGTTAAAAATTCAAACGGCGTTGGATCGAGGGCGTCGAGACGCACCTTGAACACCTTATTTGAACCATATATTCCATGAACCATGTTAGAACCATCTATTCCATGAACATTTTTTGAACCAAATATTCCATGAATCACATTTTTGGCCACAAATCGCTAACCGTTCGAGATAGGTAAAAAATTCAAACGGCGTTGGATCGAGGGCGTCGAGACGCACCTTGAACACCTTATTTGAACCATATATTCCATGAACCATTTTTGAACCATATATTCCATGAACAATTTTTGAACCAAATATTCCATGAATCACACTTTTGGCCACAAAATGCTAACCGTTTGAGATAGGTTAAGAATTCAAACGGCGTTGGATCGAGGGCGTCGAGACGCACCTTTAACACCTTATTTGAACCATACATTCCATGAACCATTTTTGAACCATATATTCCATGAACATTTTTTGAACCAAATATTCCATGAATACATTTTTGGCCACAAATTGCTAACCGTTCGAGATAGGTTAAAAATTCAAACGGCGTTGGATCGAGGGTGTCGAGACGCACCTTGAACACCTTATTTGATCCATATATTCCATGAACCATATTTGAAGCATATATTCCATGAACATTTTTTGAACCAAATATTCCATGAATCACATTTTTGGCCACAAATCGCTAACCGTTCGAGATAGGTTAAAAATTCAAACGGCGTTGGATCGAGGGCGTCGAGACGCACCTTTAACAGCTTATTTGAATCATACATTCCATGAACCATGTTAGAACCATCTATTCCATGAACATTTTTTGAACCAAATATTCCATGAATCACATTTTTGGCCACAAATCGCTAACCGTTCGAGATAGGTAAAAAATTCAAACGGCGTTGGATCGAGGGCGTCGAGACCCACCTTGAACACCTTATTTGAACCATATATTCCATGAACCATTTTTGAACCATATATTCCATGAACATTTTTTGAACCAAATATTCCTTGAATCACACTTTTGGCCACAAATTGCTAACCGTTTGAGATAGGTTAAAAATTCAAACGGCGTTGGATCGAGGGCGTCGAGACGCACCTTTAACACCTTATTTGAACCATACATTCCATGAACCATATTTGAAGCATATATTCCATGAACATTTTTTGAACCAAATATTCCATGAATCACATTTTTGGCCACAAATTGCTAACCGTTCGAGATAGGTTAAAAATTCAAACGGCGTTGGATCGAGGGCGTCGAGACGCACCTTTAACACCTTATTTGAATCCTACATTCCATGAACCATTTTTGAACCATACACATATATTCCATGAACATTTTTTGAACCAAATATTCCATGAATCACATTTTTGGCCACAAATCGCTAACCGTTCGAGATGGGTTAAAAATTCAAACGGCGTTGGATCGAGGGCGTCGAGACGCACCTTGAACACCTTATTTGAACCATATATTCCATGAACGATGTTAGAACCATCTATTCCATGAACATTTTTTGAACCAAATATTCCATGAATCACATTTTTGGCCACAAATCGCTAACCGTTCGAGATAGGTAAAAAATTCAAACGGCGTTGGATCGAGGGCGTCGAGACGCACCTTGAACACCTTATTTGAACCATATATTCCATGAACCATTTTTGAACCATATATTCCATGAACATTTTTTGAACCAAATATTCCATGAATCACACTTTTGGCCACAAATTGCTAACCGTTTGAGATAGGTTAAGAATTCAAACGGCGTTGGATCGAGGGCGTCGAGACGCACCTTTAACACCTTATTTGAACCATACATTCCATGAACCATTTTTGAACCATATATTCCATGAACATTTTTTGAACCAAATATTCCATGAATCACATTTTTGGCCACAAATCGCTAACCGTTCGAGATAGGTTAAAAATTCAAACGGCGTTGGATCGAGGGCGTCGAGACGCACCTTTAACACCTTATTTAAACCATACATTCCATGAACCATTTTTGAACCATATATTCCATGAACATTTTTTGAACCAAATATTCCATGAATCACATTTTTGGCCACAAATTGCTAACCGTTCGAGATAGGTTAAAAATTCAAACGGCGTTGGATCGAGGGTGTCGAGACGCACCTTGAACACCGTATTTGAACCATATATTCCATGAACCATTTTTGAACCATATATTCCATGAACATTTTTTGAACCAAATATTCCATGAATCACATTTTTGGCCACAAATCGCTAACCGTTCGAGATAGGTTAAAAATTCAAACGGCGTTGGATCGAGGGCGTCGAGACGCACCTTTAACACCTTATTTGAACCATACATTCCATGAACCATTTTTAAACCATATATTCCATGAACATTTTTTGAACCAAATATTCCATGAATCACATTTTTGGCCACAAATCGCTAACCGTTCGTGATAGGTTAAAAATTCAAACTGCGATGGATCGAGGGCGTCGAGACGCACCTTGAACACCTTATTTGATCCATATATTCCATGAACCATATTTGAAGCATATATTCCATGAACATTTTTTGAACCAAATATTCCATGAATCACATTTTTGGCCACAAATCGCTAACCGTTCGAGATAGGTTAAAAATTCAAACGGCGTTGGATCGAGGGCGGCGAGACGCACCTTTAACACCCTATTTGAACCATACATTCCATGAACCATTTTTGAACCATATATTCCATGAACATTTTTTGAACTAAATATTCCATGAATCACATTTTTGGCCACAAATTGCTAACCGGTCGAGATAGGTTAAAAATTCAAACGGCGTTGGATCGAGGGTGTCGAGACGCACCTTGAACACCTTATTTGAACCATATATTCCATGAACCATTTTTGAACCATATATTCCATGAACATTTTTTGAACCAAATATTCCATGAATCTCATTTTTGGCCACAAATCGCTAACCGTTCGTGATAGGTTAAAAATTCAAACTGCGATGGATCGAGGGCGTCGAGACGCACCTTGAACACCTTATTTGATCCATATATTCCATGAACCATATTTGAAGCATATATTCCATGAACATTTTTTGAACCAAATATTCCATGAATCACATTTTTGGCCACAAATCGCTAACCGTTCGAGATAGGTTAAAAATTCAAACGGCGTTGGATCGAGGGCGTCGAGACGCACCTTTAACACCTTATTTGAACCATACATTCCATGAACCATTTTTAAACCATATATTCCATGAACATTTTTTGAACCAAATATTCCATGAATCACATTTTTGGCCACAAATCGCTAACCGTTCGTGATAGGTTAAAAATTCAAACTGCGATGGATCGAGGGCGTCGAGACGCACCTTGAACACCTTATTTGATCCATATATTCCATGAACCATATTTGAAGCATATATTCCATGAACATTTTTTGAACCAAATATTCCATGAATACATTTTTGGCCACAAATTGCTAACCGTTCGAGATAGGTTAAAAATTCAAACGGCGTTGGATCGAGGGTGTCGAGACGCACCTTGAACACCTTATTTGAACCATATATTCCATGAACCATGTTAGAACCATCTATTCCATGAACATTTTTTGAACCAAATATTCCATGAATCACACTTTTGGCCACAAATTGCTAACCGTTTGAGATAGGTTAAAAATTCAAACGGCGTTGGATCGAGGGCGTCGAGACGCACCTTTAACACCTTATTTGAACCATATATACCATGAACCATGTTAGAACCATCTATTCCATGAACAATTTTTGAAGCAAATATTCCATGAATCACATTTTTGGCCACAAATCGCTAACCGTTCGAGATAGGTTAAAAATTCAAACGGCGTTGGATCGAGGGCGGCGAGACGCATCTTTAACACCTTATTTGAACCATACATTCCATGAACCATTTTTGAACCATATATTCCATGAACATTTTTTGAACCAAATATTCCATGAATCACATTTTTGGCCACAAATCGCTAACCGTTCGAGATAGGTTAAAAATTCAAACGGCGTTGGATCGAGGGCGTCGAGACGCACCTTTAACACCTTATTTAAACCATACATTCCATGAACCATTTTTGAACCATATATTCCATGAACATTTTTTGAACCAAATATTCCATGAATCACATTTTTGGCCACAAATTGCTAACCGTTCGAGATAGGTTAAAAATTCAAACGGCGTTGGATCGAGGGTGTCGAGACGCACCTTGAACACCGTATTTGAACCATATATTCCATGAACCATTTTTGAACCATATATTCCATGAACATTTTTTGAACCAAATATTCCATGAATCACATTTTTGGCCACAAATCGCTAACCGTTCGTGATAGGTTAAAAATTCAAACTGCGATGGATCGAGGGCGTCGAGACGCACCTTGAACACCTTATTTGATCCATATATTCCATGAACCATATTTGAAGCATATATTCCATGAACATTTTTTGAACCAAATATTCCATGAATCACATTTTTGGCCACAAATCGCTAACCGTTCGAGATAGGTTAAAAATTCAAACGGCGTTGGATCGAGGGCGTCGAGACGCACCTTTAACACCTTATTTGAACCATACATTCCATGAACCATTTTTAAACCATATATTCCATGAACATTTTTTGAACCAAATATTCCATGAATCACATTTTTGGCCACAAATCGCTAACCGTTCGTGATAGGCTAAAAATTCAAACTGCGATGGATCGAGGGCGTCGAGACGCACCTTGAACACCTTATTTGATCCATATATTCCATGAACCATATTTGAAGCATATATTCCATGAACATTTTTTGAACCAAATATTCCATGAATCACATTTTTGGCCACAAATCGCTAACCGTTCGAGATAGGTTAAAAATTCAAACGGCGTTGGATCGAGGGCGGCGAGACGCACCTTTAACACCTTATTTGAACCATACATTCCATGAACCATTTTTGAACCATATATTCCATGAACATTTTTTGAACCAAATATTCCATGAATCACATTTTTGGCCACAAATTGCTAACCGGTCGAGATAGGTTAAAAATTCAAACGGCGTTGGATCGAGGGTGTCGAGACGCACCTTGAACACCTTATTTGAACCATATATTCCATGAACCATTTTTGAACCATATATTCCATGAACATTTTTTGAACCAAATATTCCATGAATCACATTTTTGGCCACAAATCGCTAACCGTTCGTGATAGGTTAAAAATTCAAACTGCGATGGATCGAGGGCGTCGAGACGCACCTTGAACACCTTATTTGATCCATATATTCCATGAACCATATTTGAAGCATATATTCCATGAACATTTTTTGAACCAAATATTCCATGAATACATTTTTGGCCACAAATTGCTAACCGTTCGAGATGGGTTAAAAATTCAAACGGCGTTGGATCGAGGGTGTCGGGACGCACCTTGAACACCTTATTTGAACCATATATTCCATGAACCATGTTAGAACCATCTATTCCATGAACATTTTTTGAACCAAATATTCCATGAATCACATTTTTGGCCACAAATTGCTAACCGTTCGAGATAGGTTAAAAATTCAAACGGCGTTGGATCGAGGGCGTCGAGACGCACCTTTAACACCTTATTTGAATCCTACATTCCATGAACCATTTTTGAACCATACACATATATTCCATGAACATTTTTTGAACCAAATATTCCATGAATCACATTTTTGGCCACAAATCGCTAACCGTTCGAGATGGGTTAAAAATTCAAACGGCGTTGGATCGAGGGCGGCGAGACGCATCTTTAACACCTTATTTGAACCATACATTCCATGAACCATTTTTGAACCATATATTCCATGAACATTTTTTGAACCAAATATTCCATGAATCACATTTTTGGCCACAAATCGCTAACCGTTCGAGATAGGTTAAAAATTCAAACGGCGTTGGATCGAGGGCGTCGAGACGCACCTTTAACACCTTATTTAAACCATACATTCCATGAACCATTTTTGAACCATATATTCCATGAACATTTTTTGAACCAAATATTCCATGAATCACATTTTTGGCCACAAATTGCTAACCGTTCGAGATAGGTTAAAAATTCAAACGGCGTTGGATCGAGGGTGTCGAGACGCACCTTGAACACCGTATTTGAACCATATATTCCATGAACCATTTTTGAACCATATATTCCATGAACATTTTTTGAACCAAATATTCCATGAATCACATTTTTGGCCACAAATCGCTAACCGTTCGTGATAGGTTAAAAATTCAAACTGCGATGGATCGAGGGCGTCGAGACGCACCTTGAACACCTTATTTGATCCATATATTCCATGAACCATATTTGAAGCATATATTCCATGAACATTTTTTGAACCAAATATTCCATGAATCACATTTTTGGCCACAAATCGCTAACCGTTCGAGATAGGTTAAAAATTCAAACGGCGTTGGATCGAGGGCGTCGAGACGCACCTTTAACACCTTATTTGAACCATACATTCCATGAACCATTTTTAAACCATATATTCCATGAACATTTTTTGAACCAAATATTCCATGAATCACATTTTTGGCCACAAATCGCTAACCGTTCGTGATAGGCTAAAAATTCAAACTGCGATGGATCGAGGGCGTCGAGACGCACCTTGAACACCTTATTTGATCCATATATTCCATGAACCATATTTGAAGCATATATTCCATGAACATTTTTTGAACCAAATATTCCATGAATCACATTTTTGGCCACAAATCGCTAACCGTTCGAGATAGGTTAAAAATTCAAACGGCGTTGGATCGAGGGCGGCGAGACGCACCTTTAACACCTTATTTGAACCATACATTCCATGAACCATTTTTGAACCATATATTCCATGAACATTTTTTGAACCAAATATTCCATGAATCACATTTTTGGCCACAAATTGCTAACCGGTCGAGATAGGTTAAAAATTCAAACGGCGTTGGATCGAGGGTGTCGAGACGCACCTTGAACACCTTATTTGAACCATATATTCCATGAACCATTTTTGAACCATATATTCCATGAACATTTTTTGAACCAAATATTCCATGAATCACATTTTTGGCCACAAATCGCTAACCGTTCGTGATAGGTTAAAAATTCAAACTGCGATGGATCGAGGGCGTCGAGACGCACCTTGAACACCTTATTTGATCCATATATTCCATGAACCATATTTGAAGCATATATTCCATGAACATTTTTTGAACCAAATATTCCATGAATACATTTTTGGCCACAAATTGCTAACCGTTCGAGATGGGTTAAAAATTCAAACGGCGTTGGATCGAGGGTGTCGGGACGCACCTTGAACACCTTATTTGAACCATATATTCCATGAACCATGTTAGAACCATCTATTCCATGAACATTTTTTGAACCAAATATTCCATGAATCACATTTTTGGCCACAAATTGCTAACCGTTCGAGATAGGTTAAAAATTCAAACGGCGTTGGATCGAGGGCGTCGAGACGCACCTTTAACACCTTATTTGAATCCTACATTCCATGAACCATTTTTGAACCATACACATATATTCCATGAACATTTTTTGAACCAAATATTCCATGAATCACATTTTTGGCCACAAATCGCTAACCGTTCGAGATGGGTTAAAAATTCAAACGGCGTTGGATCGAGGGCGTCGAGACGCACCTTGAACACCTTATTTGAACCATATATTCCATGAACCATGTTAGAACCATCTATTCCATGAACATTTTTTGAACCAAATATTCCATGAATCACATTTTTGGCCACAAATCGCTAACCGTTCGAGATAGGTAAAAAATTCAAACGGCGTTGGATCGAGGGCGTCGAGACGCACCTTGAACACCTTATTTGAACCATATATTCCATGAACCATTTTTGAACCATATATTCCATGAACAATTTTTGAACCAAATATTCCATGAATCACACTTTTGGCCACAAAATGCTAACCGTTTGAGATAGGTTAAGAATTCAAACGGCGTTGGATCGAGGGCGTCGAGACGCACCTTTAACACCTTATTTGAACCATACATTCCATGAACCATTTTTGAACCATATATTCCATGAACATTTTTTGAACCAAATATTCCATGAATACATTTTTGGCCACAAATTGCTAACCGTTCGAGATAGGTTAAAAATTCAAACGGCGTTGGATCGAGGGTGTCGAGACGCACCTTGAACACCTTATTTGATCCATATATTCCATGAACCATATTTGAAGCATATATTCCATGAACATTTTTTGAACCAAATATTCCATGAATCACATTTTTGGCCACAAATCGCTAACCGTTCGAGATAGGTTAAAAATTCAAACGGCGTTGGATCGAGGGCGTCGAGACGCACCTTTAACAGCTTATTTGAATCATACATTCCATGAACCATGTTAGAACCATCTATTCCATGAACATTTTTTGAACCAAATATTCCATGAATCACATTTTTGGCCACAAATCGCTAACCGTTCGAGATAGGTAAAAAATTCAAACGGCGTTGGATCGAGGGCGTCGAGACCCACCTTGAACACCTTATTTGAACCATATATTCCATGAACCATTTTTGAACCATATATTCCATGAACATTTTTTGAACCAAATATTCCTTGAATCACACTTTTGGCCACAAATTGCTAACCGTTTGAGATAGGTTAAAAATTCAAACGGCGTTGGATCGAGGGCGTCGAGACGCACCTTTAACACCTTATTTGAACCATACATTCCATGAACCATATTTGAAGCATATATTCCATGAACATTTTTTGAACCAAATATTCCATGAATCACATTTTTGGCCACAAATTGCTAACCGTTCGAGATAGGTTAAAAATTCAAACGGCGTTGGATCGAGGGCGTCGAGACGCACCTTTAACACCTTATTTGAATCCTACATTCCATGAACCATTTTTGAACCATACACATATATTCCATGAACATTTTTTGAACCAAATATTCCATGAATCACATTTTTGGCCACAAATCGCTAACCGTTCGAGATGGGTTAAAAATTCAAACGGCGTTGGATCGAGGGCGTCGAGACGCACCTTGAACACCTTATTTGAACCATATATTCCATGAACCATGTTAGAACCATCTATTCCATGAACATTTTTTGAACCAAATATTCCATGAATCACATTTTTGGCCACAAATCGCTAACCGTTCGAAATAGGTAAAAAATTCAAACGGCGTTGGATCGAGGGCGTCGAGACGCACCTTGAACACCTTATTTGAACCATATATTCCATGAACCATTTTTGAACCATATATTCCATGAACATTTTTTGAACCAAATATTCCATGAATCACACTTTTGGCCACAAATTGCTAACCGTTTGAGATAGGTTAAGAATTCAAACGGCGTTGGATCGAGGGCGTCGAGACGCACCTTTAACACCTTATTTGAACCATACATTCCATGAACCATTTTTGAACCATATATTCCATGAACATTTTTTGAACCAAATATTCCATGAATACATTTTTGGCCACAAATTGCTAACCGTTCGAGATAGGTTAAAAATTCAAACGGCGTTGGATCGAGGGTGTCGAGACGCACCTTGAACACCTTATTTGATCCATATATTCCATGAACCATATTTGAAGCATATATTCCATGAACATTTTTTGAACCAAATATTCCATGAATCACATTTTTGGCCACAAATCGCTAACCGTTCGAGATAGGTTAAAAATTCAAACGGCGTTTGATCGAGGGCGTCGAGACGCACCTTTAACAGCTTATTTGAATCATACATTCCATGAACCATGTTAGAACCATCTATTCCATGAACATTTTTTGAACCAAATATTCCATGAATCACATTTTTGGCCACAAATCGCTAACCGTTCGAGATAGGTAAAAAATTCAAACGGCGTTGGATCGAGGGCGTCGAGACCCACCTTGAACACCTTATTTGAACCATATATTCCATGAACCATTTTTGAACCATATATTCCATGAACATTTTTTGAACCAAATATTCCATGAATCACACTTTTGGCCACAAATTGCTAACCGTTTGAGATAGGTTAAAAATTCAAACGGCGTTGGATCGAGGGCGTCGAGACGCACCTTTAACACCTTATTTGAACCATACATTCCATGAACCATATTTGAAGCATATATTCCATGAACATTTTTTGAACCAAATATTCCATGAATCACATTTTTGGCCACAAATCGCTAACCGTTCGAGATAGGTTAAAAATTCAAACGACGTTGGATCGAGGGCGTCGAGACGCACCTTGAACACCTTATTTGAACCATATATTCCATGAACCATTTTTGAACCATATATTCCATGAACATTTTTTGAACCAAATATTCCATGAATCACATTTTTGGCCACAAATCGCTAACCGTTCGTGATAGGTTAAAAATTCAAACTGCGATGGATCGAGGGCGTCGAGACGCACCTTTAACACCTTATTTGAACCATACATTCCATGAACCATATTTGAAGCATATATTCCATGAACATTTTTTGAACCAAATATTCCATGAATCACATTTTTGGCCACAAATTGCTAACCGTTCGAGATAGGTTAAAAATTCAAACGGCGTTGGATCGAGGGCGTCGAGACGCACCTTTAACACCTTATTTGAATCCTACATTCCATGAACCATTTTTGAACCATACACATATATTCCATGAACATTTTTTGAACCAAATATTCCATGAATCACATTTTTGGCCACAAATCGCTAACCGTTCGAGATGGGTTAAAAATTCAAACGGCGTTGGATCGAGGGCGTCGAGACGCACCTTGAACACCTTATTTGAACCATATATTCCATGAACCATGTTAGAACCATCTATTCCATGAACATTTTTTGAACCAAATATTCCATGAATCACATTTTTGGCCACAAATCGCTAACCGTTCGAGATAGGTAAAAAATTCAAACGGCGTTGGATCGAGGGCGTCGAGACGCACCTTGAACACCTTATTTGAACCATATATTCCATGAACCATTTTTGAACCATATATTCCATGAACATTTTTTGAACCAAATATTCCATGAATCACACTTTTGGCCACAAATTGCTAACCGTTTGAGATAGGTTAAGAATTCAAACGGCGTTGGATCGAGGGCGTCGAGACGCACCTTTAACACCTTATTTGAACCATACATTCCATGAACCATTTTTGAACCATATATTCCATGAACATTTTTTGAACCAAATATTCCATGAATACATTTTTGGCCACAAATTGCTAACCGTTCGAGATAGGTTAAAAATTCAAACGGCGTTGGATCGAGGGTGTCGAGACGCACCTTGAACACCTTATTTGATCCATATATTCCATGAACCATATTTGAAGCATATATTCCATGAACATTTTTTGAACCAAATATTCCATGAATCACATTTTTGGCCACAAATCGCTAACCGTTCGAGATAGGTTAAAAATTCAAACGGCGTTTGATCGAGGGCGTCGAGACGCACCTTTAACAGCTTATTTGAATCATACATTCCATGAACCATGTTAGAACCATCTATTCCATGAACATTTTTTGAACCAAATATTCCATGAATCACATTTTTGGCCACAAATCGCTAACCGTTCGAGATAGGTAAAAAATTCAAACGGCGTTGGATCGAGGGCGTCGAGACCCACCTTGAACACCTTATTTGAACCATATATTCCATGAACCATTTTTGAACCATATATTCCATGAACATTTTTTGAACCAAATATTCCATGAATCACACTTTTGGCCACAAATTGCTAACCGTTTGAGATAGGTTAAAAATTCAAACGGCGTTGGATCGAGGGCGTCGAGACGCACCTTTAACACCTTATTTGAACCATACATTCCATGAACCATATTTGAAGCATATATTCCATGAACATTTTTTGAACCAAATATTCCATGAATCACATTTTTGGCCACAAATCGCTAACCGTTCGAGATAGGTTAAAAATTCAAACGACGTTGGATCGAGGGCGTCGAGACGCACCTTGAACACCTTATTTGAACCATATATTCCATGAACCATTTTTGAACCATATATTCCATGAACATTTTTTGAACCAAATATTCCATGAATCACATTTTTGGCCACAAATCGCTAACCGTTCGTGATAGGTTAAAAATTCAAACTGCGATGGATCGAGGGCGTCGAGACGCACCTTTAACACCTTATTTGAATCATACATTCCATGAACCATGTTAGAACCATATATTCCATGAACATTTTTTGAACCAAATATTCCATGAATCACATTTTTGGCCACAAATTGCTAACCGTTCGAGATAGGTTAAAAATTCAAACGGCGTTGGATCGAGGGTGTCGAGACGCACCTTGAACACCTTATTTGAACCATATATTCCATGAACCATGTTAGAACCATCTATTCCATGAACTTTTTTTGAACCAAATATTCCATGAATCACACTTTTGGCCACAAATTGCTAACCGTTTGAGATAGGTTAAAAATTCAAACGGCGTTGGATCGAGGGCGTCGAGACGCACCTTTAACACCTTATTTGAACCATATATACCATGAACCATGTTAGAACCATCTATTCCATGAACAATTTTTGAAGCAAATATTCCATGAATCACATTTTTGGCCACAAATCGCTAACCGTTCGAGATAGGTTAAAAATTCAAACGGCGTTGGATCGAGGGCGTCGAGACGCACCTTTAACACCTTATTTGAACCATACATTCCATGAACCATATTTGAAGCATATATTCCATGAACATTTTTTGAACCAAATATTCCATGAATCACATTTTTGGCCACAAATCGCTAACCGTTCGAGATAGGTTAAAAATTCAAACGACGTTGGATCGAGGGCGTCGAGACGCACCTTGAACACCTTATTTGAACCATATATTCCATGAACATTTTTTGAACCAAATATTCCATGAATCACATTTTTGGCCACAAATCGCTAACCGTTCGTGATAGGTTAAAAATTCAAACTGCGATGGATCGAGGGCGTCGAGACGCACCTTTAACACCTTATTTGAATCATACATTCCATGAACCATGTTAGAACCATATATTCCATGAACATTTTTTGAACCAAATATTCCATGAATCACATTTTTGGCCACAAATTGCTAACCGTTCGAGATAGGTTAAAAATTCAAACGGCGTTGGATCGAGGGTGTCGAGACGCACCTTGAACACCTTATTTGAACCATATATTCCATGAACCATGTTAGAACCATCTATTCCATGAACATTTTTTGAACCAAATATTCCATGAATCACACTTTTGGCCACAAATTGCTAACCGTTTTAGATAGGTTAAAAATTCAAACGGCGTTGGATCGAGGGCGTCGAGACGCACCTTTAACACCTTATTTGAACCATATATACCATGAACCATGTTAGAACCATCTATTCCATGAACAATTTTTGAAGCAAATATTCCATGAATCACATTTTTGGCCACAAATCGCTAACCGTTCGAGATAGGTTAAAAATTCAAACGGCGTTGGATCGAGGGCGGCGAGACGCACCTTTAACACCTTATTTGAACCATACATTCCATGAAGCATTTTTGAACCATATATTCCATGAACATTTTTTGAACCAAATATTCCATGAATCACATTTTTGGCCACAAATCGCTAACCGTTCGAGATGGGTTAAAAATTCAAACGGCGTTGGATCGAGGGCGTCGAGACGCACCTTGAACACCTTATTTGAACCATATATTCCATGAACCATGTTAGAACCATCTATTCCATGAACATTTTTTGAACCAAATATTCCATGAATCACATTTTTGGCCACAAATCGCTAACCGTTCGAGATAGGTTAAAAATTCAAACGGCGTTGGATCGAGGGCGTCGAGACGCACCTTTAACACCTTATTTAAACCATACATTCCATGAACCATTTTTGAACCATATATTCCATGAACATTTTTTGAACCAAATATTCCATGAATCACATTTTTGGCCACAAATTGCTAACCGTTCGAGATAGGTTAAAAATTCAAACGGCGTTGGATCGAGGGTGTCGAGACGCACCTTGAACACCGTATTTGAACCATATATTCCATGAACCATTTTTGAACCATATATTCCATGAACATTTTTTGAACCAAATATTCCATGAATCACATTTTTGGCCACAAATCGCTAACCGTTCGAGATAGGTTAAAAATTCAAACGGCGTTGGATCGAGGGCGTCGAGACGCACCTTTAACACCTTATTTGAACCATACATTCCATGAACCATTTTTAAACCATATATTCCATGAACATTTTTTGAACCAAATATTCCATGAATCACATTTTTGGCCACAAATCGCTAACCGTTCGTGATAGGTTAAAAATTCAAACTGCGATGGATCGAGGGCGTCGAGACGCACCTTGAACACCTTATTTGATCCATATATTCCATGAACCATATTTGAAGCATATATTCCATGAACATTTTTTGAACTAAATATTCCATGAATCACATTTTTGGCCACAAATTGCTAACCGGTCGAGATAGGTTAAAAATTCAAACGGCGTTGGATCGAGGGTGTCGAGACGCACCTTGAACACCTTATTTGAACCATATATTCCATGAACCATTTTTGAACCATATATTCCATGAACATTTTTTGAACCAAATATTCCATGAATCTCATTTTTGGCCACAAATCGCTAACCGTTCGTGATAGGTTAAAAATTCAAACTGCGATGGATCGAGGGCGTCGAGACGCACCTTGAACACCTTATTTGATCCATATATTCCATGAACCATATTTGAAGCATATATTCCATGAACATTTTTTGAACCAAATATTCCATGAATACATTTTTGGCCACAAATTGCTAACCGTTCGAGATGGGTTAAAAATTCAAACGGCGTTGGATCGAGGGCGTCGAGACGCACCTTTAACACCTTATTTGAACCATACATTCCATGAACCATTTTTGAACCATATATTCCATGAACATTTTTTGAACCAAATATTCCATGAATACATTTTTGGCCACAAATCGCTAACCGTTCGAGATAGGTTAAAAATTCAAACGGCGTTGGATCGAGGGCGTCGAGACGCACCTTTAACACCTTATTTGAACCATACATTCCATGAACCATTTTTGAACCATATATTCCATGAACATTTTTTGAACCAAATATTCCATGAATCACATTTTTGGCCACAAATTGCTAACCGTTCGAGATAGGTTAAAAATTCAAACGGCGTTGGATCGAGGGCGTCGAGACGCACCTTTAACACCTTATTTGAATCCTACATTCCATGAACCATTTTTGAACCATACACATATATTCCATGAACATTTTTTGAACCAAATATTCCATGAATCACATTTTTGGCCACAAATCGCTAACCTTTCGAGATGGGTTAAAAATTCAAACGGCGTTGGATCGAGGGCGTCGAGACGCACCTTGAACACCTTATTTGAACCATATATTCCATGAACCATGTTAGAACCATCTATTCCATGAACATTTTTGGAACCAAATATTCCATGAATCACATTTTTGGCCACAAATCGCTAACCGTTCGAGATAGGTAAAAAATTCAAACGGCGTTGGATCGAGGGCGTCGAGACGCACCTTGAACACCTTATTTGAACCATATATTCCATGAACCATTTTTGAACCATATATTCCATGAACATTTTTTGAACCAAATATTCCATGAATCACACTTTTGGCCACAAATTGCTAACCGTTTGAGATAGGTTAAGAATTCAAACGGCGTTGGATCGAGGGCGTCGAGACGCACCTTTAACACCTTATTTGAACCATACATTCCATGAACCATTTTTGAACCATATATTCCATGAACATTTTTTGAACCAAATATTCCATGAATACATTTTTGGCCACAAATTGCTAACCGTTCGAGATAGGTTAAAAATTCAAACGGCGTTGGATCGAGGGTGTCGAGACGCACCTTGAACACCTTATTTGAACCATATATTCCATGAACCATGTTAGAACCATCTATTCCATGAACATTTTTTGAACCAAATATTCCATGAATCACATTTTTGGCCACAAATCGCTAACCGTTCAAGATAGGTTAAAAATTCAAACGGCGTTGGATAGAGGGCGCCGAGACGCACCTTGAACACCTTATTTGAACCATATATTCCATGAACCATTTTTGAACCATATATTCCATGAACATTTTTTGAACCAAATATTCCATGAATCACATTTTTGGCCACAAATCGCTAACCGTTCGAGATAGGTTAAAAATTCAAACGGCGTTGGATCGAGGGCGTCGAGACGCACCTTTAACACCTTATTTGAACCATACATTCCATGAACCATTTTTGAACCATATATTCCATGAACATTTTTTGAACCAAATATTCCATGAATCACATTTTTGGCCACAAATCGCTAACCGTTCGAGATAGGTTAAAAATTCAAACGGCGTTGGATCGAGGGCGTCGAGACGCACCTTTAACACCTTATTTGAATCATACATTCCATGAACCATGTTAGAACCATCTATTCCATGAACATTTTTTGAACCAAATATTCCATGAATCACATTTTTGGCCACAAATCGCTAACCGTTCGAGATAGGTAAAAAATTCAAACGGCGTTGGATCGAGGGCGTCGAGACCCACCTTGAACACCTTATTTGAACCATATATTCCATGAACCATTTTTGAACCATATATTCCATGAACATTTTTTGAACCAAATATTCCATGAATCACACTTTTGGCCACAAATTGCTAACCGTTTCAGATAGGTTAAAAATTCAAACGGCGTTGGATCGAGGGCGTCGAGACGCACCTTGAACACCTTATTTGAACCATATATTCCATGAACCATTTTTGAACCATATATTCCATGAACATTTTTTGAACCAAATATTCCATGAATCACATTTTTGGCCACAAATCGCTAACCGTTCGTGATAGGTTAAAAATTCAAACTGCGATGGATCGAGGGCGTCGAGACGCACCTTGAACACCTTATTTGATCCATATATTCCATGAACCATATTTGAAGCATATATTCCCTGAACATTTTTTGAACCAAATATTCCATGAATCACATTTTTGGCCACAAATCGCTAACCGTTCGAGATAGGTTAAAAATTCAAACGGCGTTGGATCGAGGGCGTCGAGACGCACCTTTAACACCTTATTTGAATCATACATTCCATGAACCATGTTAGAACCATCTATTCCATGAACATTTTTTGAACCAAATATTCCATGAATCACATTTTTGGCCACAAATCGCTAACCGTTCGAGATAGGTAAAAAATTCAAACGGCGTTGGATCGAGGGCGTCGAGACCCACCTTGAACACCTTATTTGAACCATATATTCCATGAACCATTTTTGAACCATATATTCCATGAACATTTTTTGAACCAAATATTCCATGAATCACACTTTTGGCCACAAATTGCTAACCGTTCGAGATAGGTTAAAAATTCAAACGGCGTTGGATCGAGGGCGTCGAGACGCACCTTTAACACCTTATATGAATCATACATTCCATGAACCATGTTAGAACCATCTATTCCATGAACATTTTTTGAACCAAATATTCCATGAATCACATTTTTGGCCACAAATCGCTAACCGTTCGAGATAGGTAAAAAATTCAAACGGCGTTGGATCGAGGGCGTCGAGACCCACCTTGAACACCTTATTTGAACCATATATTCCATGAACCATTTTTGAACCATATATTCCATGAACATTTTTTGAACCAAATATTCCATGAATCACATTTTTGGCCACAAATCGCTAACCGTTCGTGATAGGTTAAAAATTCAAACTGCGATGGATCGAGGGCGTCGAGACGCACCTTGAACACCTTATTTGATCCATATATTCCATGAACCATATTTGAAGCATATATTCCCTGAACATTTTTTGAACCAAATATTCCATGAATCACATTTTTGGCCACAAATCGCTAACCGTTCGAGATAGGTTAAAAATTCAAACGGCGTTGGATCGAGGGCGTCGAGACGCACCTTTAACACCTTATTTGAATCATACATTCCATGAACCATGTTAGAACCATCTATTCCATGAACATTTTTTGAACCAAATATTCCATGAATCACATTTTTGGCCACAAATCGCTAACCGTTCGAGATAGGTAAAAAATTCAAACGGCGTTGGATCGAGGGCGTCGAGACCCACCTTGAACACCTTATTTGAACCATATATTCCATGAACCATTTTTGAACCATATATTCCATGAACATTTTTTGAACCAAATATTCCATGAATCACACTTTTGGCCACAAATTGCTAACCGTTCGAGATAGGTTAAAAATTCAAACGGCGTTGGATCGAGGGCGTCGAGACGCACCTTTAACACCTTATATGAATCATACATTCCATGAACCATGTTAGAACCATCTATTCCATGAACATTTTTTGAACCAAATATTCCATGAATCACATTTTTGGCCACAAATCGCTAACCGTTCGAGATAGGTAAAAAATTCAAACGGCGTTGGATCGAGGGCGTCGAGACCCACCTTGAACACCTTATTTGAACCATATATTCCATGAACCATTTTTGAACCATATATTCCATGAACATTTTTTGAACCAAATATTCCATGAATCACACTTTTGGCCACAAATTGCTAACCGTTTGAGATAGGTTAAAAATTCAAACGGCGTTGGATCGAGGGCGTCGAGACGCACCTTTAACACCTTATTTGAACCATACATTCCATGAACCATATTTGAAGCATATATTCCATGAACATTTTTTGAACCAAATATTCCATGAATCACATTTTTGGCCACAAATCGCTAACCGTTCGAGATAGGTTAAAAATTCAAACGACGTTGGATCGAGGGCGTCGAGACGCACCTTGAACACCTTATTTGAACCATATATTCCATGAACATTTTTTGAACCAAATATTCCATGAATCACATTTTTGGCCACAAATCGCTAACCGTTCGTGATAGGTTAAAAATTCAAACTGCGATGGATCGAGGGCGTCGAGACGCACCTTTAACACCTTATTTGAATCATACATTCCATGAACCATGTTAGAACCATATATTCCATGAACATTTTTTGAACCAAATATTCCATGAATCACATTTTTGGCCACAAATCGCTAACCGTTCGAGATAGGTAAAAAATTCAAACGGCGTTGGATCGAGGGCGTCGAGACGCACCTTGAACACCTTATTTGAACCATATATTCCATGAACCATTTTTGAACCATATATTCCATGAACATTTTTTGAACCAAATATTCCATGAATCACACTTTTGGCCACAAATTGCTAACCGTTTGAGATAGGTTAAGAATTCAAACGGCGTTGGATCGAGGGCGTCGAGACGCACCTTTAACACCTTATTTGAACCATACATTCCATGAACCATTTTTGAACCATATATTCCATGAACATTTTTTGAACCAAATATTCCATGAATACATTTTTGGCCACAAATTGCTAACCGTTCGAGATAGGTTAAAAATTCAAACGGCGTTGGATCGAGGGTGTCGAGACGCACCTTGAACACCTTATTTGAACCATATATTCCATGAACCATGTTAGAACCATCTATTCCATGAACATTTTTTGAACCAAATATTCCATGAATCACATTTTTGGCCACAAATCGCTAACCGTTCAAGATAGGTTAAAAATTCAAACGGCGTTGGATAGAGGGCGCCGAGACGCACCTTGAACACCTTATTTGAACCATATATTCCATGAACCATTTTTGAACCATATATTCCATGAACATTTTTTGAACCAAATATTCCATGAATCACATTTTTGGCCACAAATCGCTAACCGTTCGAGATAGGTTAAAAATTCAAACGGCGTTGGATCGAGGGCGTCGAGACGCACCTTTAACACCTTATTTGAACCATACATTCCATGAACCATTTTTGAACCATATATTCCATGAACATTTTTTGAACCAAATATTCCATGAATCACATTTTTGGCCACAAATCGCTAACCGTTCGAGATAGGTTAAAAATTCAAACGGCGTTGGATCGAGGGCGTCGAGACGCACCTTTAACACCTTATTTGAATCATACATTCCATGAACCATGTTAGAACCATCTATTCCATGAACATTTTTTGAACCAAATATTCCATGAATCACATTTTTGGCCACAAATCGCTAACCGTTCGAGATAGGTAAAAAATTCAAACGGCGTTGGATCGAGGGCGTCGAGACCCACCTTGAACACCTTATTTGAACCATATATTCCATGAACCATTTTTGAACCATATATTCCATGAACATTTTTTGAACCAAATATTCCATGAATCACACTTTTGGCCACAAATTGCTAACCGTTTCAGATAGGTTAAAAATTCAAACGGCGTTGGATCGAGGGCGTCGAGACGCACCTTGAACACCTTATTTGAACCATATATTCCATGAACCATTTTTGAACCATATATTCCATGAACATTTTTTGAACCAAATATTCCATGAATCACATTTTTGGCCACAAATCGCTAACCGTTCGTGATAGGTTAAAAATTCAAACTGCGATGGATCGAGGGCGTCGAGACGCACCTTGAACACCTTATTTGATCCATATATTCCATGAACCATATTTGAAGCATATATTCCCTGAACATTTTTTGAACCAAATATTCCATGAATCACATTTTTGGCCACAAATCGCTAACCGTTCGAGATAGGTTAAAAATTCAAACGGCGTTGGATCGAGGGCGTCGAGACGCACCTTTAACACCTTATTTGAATCATACATTCCATGAACCATGTTAGAACCATCTATTCCATGAACATTTTTTGAACCAAATATTCCATGAATCACATTTTTGGCCACAAATCGCTAACCGTTCGAGATAGGTAAAAAATTCAAACGGCGTTGGATCGAGGGCGTCGAGACCCACCTTGAACACCTTATTTGAACCATATATTCCATGAACCATTTTTGAACCATATATTCCATGAACATTTTTTGAACCAAATATTCCATGAATCACACTTTTGGCCACAAATTGCTAACCGTTCGAGATAGGTTAAAAATTCAAACGGCGTTGGATCGAGGGCGTCGAGACGCACCTTTAACACCTTATATGAATCATACATTCCATGAACCATGTTAGAACCATCTATTCCATGAACATTTTTTGAACCAAATATTCCATGAATCACATTTTTGGCCACAAATCGCTAACCGTTCGAGATAGGTAAAAAATTCAAACGGCGTTGGATCGAGGGCGTCGAGACGCACCTTGAACACCTTATTTGATCCATATATTCCATGAACCATATTTGAAGCATATATTCCATGAACATTTTTTGAACCAAATATTCCATGAATACATTTTTGGCCACAAATTGCTAACCGTTCGAGATGGGTTAAAAATTCAAACGGCGTTGGATCGAGGGTGTCGGGACGCACCTTGAACACCTTATTTGAACCATATATTCCATGAACCATATTAGAACCATCTATTCCATGAACATTTTTTGAACCAAATATTCCATGAATCACATTTTGGGCCACAAATCGCTAACCGTTCGAGATAGGTTAAAAATTCAAACGGCGTTGGATCGAGGGCGTCGAGACGCACCTTTAACACCTTATTTGAATCCTACATTCCATGAACCATTTTTGAACCATACACATATATTCCATGAACATTTTTTGAACCAAATATTCCATGAATCACATTTTTGGCCACAAATCGCTAACCGTTCGAGATGGGTTAAAAATTCAAACGGCGTTGGATCGAGGGCGTCGAGACGCACCTTGAACACCTTATTTGAACCATATATTCCATGAACCATGTTAGAACCATCTATTCCATGAACATTTTTTGAACCAAATATTCCATGAATCACATTTTTGGCCACAAATCGCTAACCGTTCGAGATAGGTAAAAAATTCAAACGGCGTTGGATCGAGGGCGTCGAGACGCACCTTGAACACCTTATTTGAACCATACATTCCATGAACCATATTTGAAGCATATATTCCATGAACATTTTTTGAACCAAATATTCCATGAATCACATTTTTGGCCACAAATTGCTAACCGTTCGAGATAGGTTAAAAATTCAAACGGCGTTGGATCGAGGGCGTCGAGACGCACCTTTAACACCTTATTTGAATCCTACATTCCATGAACCATTTTTGAACCATACACATATATTCCATGAACATTTTTTGAACCAAATATTCCATGAATCACATTTTTGGCCACAAATCGCTAACCGTTCGAGATGGGTTAAAAATTCAAACGGCGTTGGATCGAGGGCGTCGAGACGCACCTTGAACACCTTATTTGAACCATATATTCCATGAACCATGTTAGAACCATCTATTCCATGAACATTTTTTGAACCAAATATTCCATGAATCACATTTTTGGCCACAAATCGCTAACCGTTCGAGATAGGTAAAAAATTCAAACGGCGTTGGATCGAGGGCGTCGAGACGCACCTTGAACACCTTATTTGAACCATATATTCCATGAACCATTTTTGAACCATATATTCCATGAACATTTTTTGAACCAAATATTCCATGAATCACACTTTTGGCCACAAATTGCTAACCGTTTGAGATAGGTTAAGAATTCAAACGGCGTTGGATCGAGGGCGTCGAGACGCACCTTTAACACCTTATTTGAACCATACATTCCATGAACCATTTTTGAACCATATATTCCATGAACATTTTTTGAACCAAATATTCCATGAATACATTTTTGGCCACAAATTGCTAACCGTTCGAGATAGGTTAAAAATTCAAACGGCGTTGGATCGAGGGTGTCGAGACGCACCTTGAACACCTTATTTGATCCATATATTCCATGAACCATATTTGAAGCATATATTCCATGAACATTTTTTGAACCAAATATTCCATGAATCACATTTTTGGCCACAAATCGCTAACCGTTCGAGATAGGTTAAAAATTCAAACGGCGTTTGATCGAGGGCGTCGAGACGCACCTTTAACAGCTTATTTGAATCATACATTCCATGAACCATGTTAGAACCATCTATTCCATGAACATTTTTTGAACCAAATATTCCATGAATCACATTTTTGGCCACAAATCGCTAACCGTTCGAGATAGGTAAAAAATTCAAACGGCGTTGGATCGAGGGCGTCGAGACCCACCTTGAACACCTTATTTGAACCATATATTCCATGAACCATTTTTGAACCATATATTCCATGAACATTTTTTGAACCAAATATTCCATGAATCACACTTTTGGCCACAAATTGCTAACCGTTTGAGATAGGTTAAAAATTCAAACGGCGTTGGATCGAGGGCGTCGAGACGCACCTTTAACACCTTATTTGAACCATACATTCCATGAACCATATTTGAAGCATATATTCCATGAACATTTTTTGAACCAAATATTCCATGAATCACATTTTTGGCCACAAATCGCTAACCGTTCGAGATAGGTTAAAAATTCAAACGACGTTGGATCGAGGGCGTCGAGACGCACCTTGAACACCTTATTTGAACCATATATTCCATGAACCATTTTTGAACCATATATTCCATGAACATTTTTTGAACCAAATATTCCATGAATCACATTTTTGGCCACAAATCGCTAACCGTTCGTGATAGGTTAAAAATTCAAACTGCGATGGATCGAGGGCGTCGAGACGCACCTTGAACACCTTATTTGATCCATATATTCCATGAACCATATTTGAAGCATATATTCCATGAACATTTTTTGAACCAAATATTCCATGAATCACATTTTTGGCCACAAATTGCTAACCGTTCGAGATAGGTTAAAAATTCAAACGGCGTTGGATCGAGGGCGTCGAGACGCACCTTTAACACCTTATTTGAATCCTACATTCCATGAACCATTTTTGAACCATACACATATATTCCATGAACATTTTTTGAACCAAATATTCCATGAATCACATTTTTGGCCACAAATCGCTAACCGTTCGAGATGGGTTAAAAATTCAAACGGCGTTGGATCGAGGGCGTCGAGACGCACCTTGAACACCTTATTTGAACCATATATTCCATGAACCATGTTAGAACCATCTATTCCATGAACATTTTTTGAACCAAATATTCCATGAATCACATTTTTGGCCACAAATCGCTAACCGTTCGAGATAGGTAAAAAATTCAAACGGCGTTGGATTGAGGGCGTCGAGACGCACCTTGAACACCTTATTTGAACCATATATTCCATGAACCATTTTTGAACCATATATTCCATGAACATTTTTTGAACCAAATATTCCATGAATCACACTTTTGGCCACAAATTGCTAACCGTTTGAGATAGGTTAAGAATTCAAACGGCGTTGGATCGAGGGCGTCGAGACGCACCTTTAACACCTTATTTGAACCATACATTCCATGAACCATTTTTGAACCATATATTCCATGAACATTTTTTGAACCAAATATTCCATGAATACATTTTTGGCCACAAATTGCTAACCGTTCGAGATAGGTTAAAAATTCAAACGGCGTTGGATCGAGGGTGTCGAGACGCACCTTGAACACCTTATTTGATCCATATATTCCATGAACCATATTTGAAGCATATATTCCATGAACATTTTTTGAACCAAATATTCCATGAATCACATTTTTGGCCACAAATCGCTAACCGTTCGAGATAGGTTAAAAATTCAAACGGCGTTTGATCGAGGGCGTCGAGACGCACCTTTAACAGCTTATTTGAATCATACATTCCATGAACCATGTTAGAACCATCTATTCCATGAACATTTTTTGAACCAAATATTCCATGAATCACATTTTTGGCCACAAATCGCTAACCGTTCGAGATAGGTAAAAAATTCAAACGGCGTTGGATCGAGGGCGTCGAGACCCACCTTGAACACCTTATTTGAACCATATATTCCATGAACCATTTTTGAACCATATATTCCATGAACATTTTTTGAACCAAATATTCCATGAATCACACTTTTGGCCACAAATTGCTAACCGTTTGAGATAGGTTAAAAATTCAAACGGCGTTGGATCGAGGGCGTCGAGACGCACCTTTAACACCTTATTTGAACCATACATTCCATGAACCATATTTGAAGCATATATTCCATGAACATTTTTTGAACCAAATATTCCATGAATCACATTTTTGGCCACAAATCGCTAACCGTTCGAGATAGGTTAAAAATTCAAACGACGTTGGATCGAGGGCGTCGAGACGCACCTTGAACACCTTATTTGAACCATATATTCCATGAACCATTTTTGAACCATATATTCCATGAACATTTTTTGAACCAAATATTCCATGAATCACATTTTTGGCCACAAATCGCTAACCGTTCGTGATAGGTTAAAAATTCAAACTGCGATGGATCGAGGGCGTCGAGACGCACCTTTAACACCTTATTTGAATCATACATTCCATGAACCATGTTAGAACCATATATTCCATGAACATTTTTTGAACCAAATATTCCATGAATCACATTTTTGGCCACAAATTGCTAACCGTTCGAGATAGGTTAAAAATTCAAACGGCGTTGGATCGAGGGTGTCGAGACGCACCTTGAACACCTTATTTGAACCATATATTCCATGAACCATGTTAGAACCATCTATTCCATGAACTTTTTTTGAACCAAATATTCCATGAATCACACTTTTGGCCACAAATTGCTAACCGTTTGAGATAGGTTAAAAATTCAAACGGCGTTGGATCGAGGGCGTCGAGACGCACCTTTAACACCTTATTTGAACCATATATACCATGAACCATGTTAGAACCATCTATTCCATGAACAATTTTTGAAGCAAATATTCCATGAATCACATTTTTGGCCACAAATCGCTAACCGTTCGAGATAGGTTAAAAATTCAAACGGCGTTGGATCGAGGGCGTCGAGACGCACCTTTAACACCTTATTTGAACCATACATTCCATGAACCATATTTGAAGCATATATTCCATGAACATTTTTTGAACCAAATATTCCATGAATCACATTTTTGGCCACAAATCGCTAACCGTTCGAGATAGGTTAAAAATTCAAACGACGTTGGATCGAGGGCGTCGAGACGCACCTTGAACACCTTATTTGAACCATATATTCCATGAACATTTTTTGAACCAAATATTCCATGAATCACATTTTTGGCCACAAATCGCTAACCGTTCGTGATAGGTTAAAAATTCAAACTGCGATGGATCGAGGGCGTCGAGACGCACCTTTAACACCTTATTTGAATCATACATTCCATGAACCATGTTAGAACCATATATTCCATGAACATTTTTTGAACCAAATATTCCATGAATCACATTTTTGGCCACAAATTGCTAACCGTTCGAGATAGGTTAAAAATTCAAACGGCGTTGGATCGAGGGTGTCGAGACGCACCTTGAACACCTTATTTGAACCATATATTCCATGAACCATGTTAGAACCATCTATTCCATGAACATTTTTTGAACCAAATATTCCATGAATCACACTTTTGGCCACAAATTGCTAACCGTTTTAGATAGGTTAAAAATTCAAACGGCGTTGGATCGAGGGCGTCGAGACGCACCTTTAACACCTTATTTGAACCATATATACCATGAACCATGTTAGAACCATCTATTCCATGAACAATTTTTGAAGCAAATATTCCATGAATCACATTTTTGGCCACAAATCGCTAACCGTTCGAGATAGGTTAAAAATTCAAACGGCGTTGGATCGAGGGCGGCGAGACGCACCTTTAACACCTTATTTGAACCATACATTCCATGAAGCATTTTTGAACCATATATTCCATGAACATTTTTTGAACCAAATATTCCATGAATCACATTTTTGGCCACAAATCGCTAACCGTTCGAGATGGGTTAAAAATTCAAACGGCGTTGGATCGAGGGCGTCGAGACGCACCTTGAACACCTTATTTGAACCATATATTCCATGAACCATGTTAGAACCATCTATTCCATGAACATTTTTTGAACCAAATATTCCATGAATCACATTTTTGGCCACAAATCGCTAACCGTTCGAGATAGGTTAAAAATTCAAACGGCGTTGGATCGAGGGCGTCGAGACGCACCTTTAACACCTTATTTAAACCATACATTCCATGAACCATTTTTGAACCATATATTCCATGAACATTTTTTGAACCAAATATTCCATGAATCACATTTTTGGCCACAAATTGCTAACCGTTCGAGATAGGTTAAAAATTCAAACGGCGTTGGATCGAGGGTGTCGAGACGCACCTTGAACACCGTATTTGAACCATATATTCCATGAACCATTTTTGAACCATATATTCCATGAACATTTTTTGAACCAAATATTCCATGAATCACATTTTTGGCCACAAATCGCTAACCGTTCGAGATAGGTTAAAAATTCAAACGGCGTTGGATCGAGGGCGTCGAGACGCACCTTTAACACCTTATTTGAACCATACATTCCATGAACCATTTTTAAACCATATATTCCATGAACATTTTTTGAACCAAATATTCCATGAATCACATTTTTGGCCACAAATCGCTAACCGTTCGTGATAGGTTAAAAATTCAAACTGCGATGGATCGAGGGCGTCGAGACGCACCTTGAACACCTTATTTGATCCATATATTCCATGAACCATATTTGAAGCATATATTCCATGAACATTTTTTGAACCAAATATTCCATGAATCACATTTTTGGCCACAAATCGCTAACCGTTCGAGATAGGTTAAAAATTCAAACGGCGTTGGATCGAGGGCGGCGAGACGCACCTTTAACACCCTATTTGAACCATACATTCCATGAACCATTTTTGAACCATATATTCCATGAACATTTTTTGAACTAAATATTCCATGAATCACATTTTTGGCCACAAATTGCTAACCGGTCGAGATAGGTTAAAAATTCAAACGGCGTTGGATCGAGGGTGTCGAGACGCACCTTGAACACCTTATTTGAACCATATATTCCATGAACCATTTTTGAACCATATATTCCATGAACATTTTTTGAACCAAATATTCCATGAATCTCATTTTTGGCCACAAATTGCTAACCGTTCGTGATAGGTTAAAAATTCAAACTGCGATGGATCGAGGGCGTCGAGACGCACCTTGAACACCTTATTTGATCCATATATTCCATGAACCATATTTGAAGCATATATTCCATGAACATTTTTTGAACCAAATATTCCATGAATACATTTTTGGCCACAAATTGCTAACCGTTCGAGATGGGTTAAAAATTCAAACGGCGTTGGATCGAGGGTGTCGGGACGCACCTTGAACACCTTATTTGAACCATATATTCCATGAACCATATTAGAACCATCTATTCCATGAACATTTTTTGAACCAAATATTCCATGAATCACATTTTTGGCCACAAATCGCTAACCGTTCGAGATAGGTTAAAAATTCAAACGGCGTTGGATCGAGGGCGTCGAGACGCACCTTTAACACCTTATTTGAACCATACATTCCATGAACCATTTTTGAACCATATATTCCATGAACATTTTTTGAACCAAATATTCCATGAATCACATTTTTGGCCACAAATTGCTAACCGTTCGAGATAGGTTAAAAATTCAAACGGCGTTGGATCGAGGGCGTCGAGACGCACCTTTAACACCTTATTTGAATCCTACATTCCATGAACCATTTTTGAACCATACACATATATTCCATGAACATTTTTTGAACCAAATATTCCATGAATCACATTTTTGGCCACAAATCGCTAACCGTTCGAGATGGGTTAAAAATTCAAACGGCGTTGGATCGAGGGCGTCGAGACGCACCTTGAACACCTTATTTGAACCATATATTCCATGAACCATGTTAGAACCATCTATTCCATGAACATTTTTTGAACCAAATATTCCATGAATCACATTTTTGGCCACAAATCGCTAACCGTTCGAGATAGGTAAAAAATTCAAACGGCGTTGGATCGAGGGCGTCGAGACGCACCTTGAACACCTTATTTGAACCATATATTCCATGAACCATTTTTGAACCATATATTCCATGAACATTTTTTGAACCAAATATTCCATGAATCACACTTTTGGCCACAAATTGCTAACCGTTTGAGATAGGTTAAGAATTCAAACGGCGTTGGATCGAGGGCGTCGAGACGCACCTTTAACACCTTATTTGAACCATACATTCCATGAACCATTTTTGAACCATATATTCCATGAACATTTTTTGAACCAAATATTCCATGAATACATTTTTGGCCACAAATTGCTAACCGTTCGAGATAGGTTAAAAATTCAAACGGCGTTGGATCGAGGGTGTCGAGACGCACCTTGAACACCTTATTTGAACCATATATTCCATGAACCATGTTAGAACCATCTATTCCATGAACATTTTTTGAACCAAATATTCCATGAATCACATTTTTGGCCACAAATCGCTAACCGTTCAAGATAGGTTAAAAATTCAAACGGCGTTGGATAGAGGGCGCCGAGACGCACCTTGAACACCTTATTTGAACCATATATTCCATGAACCATTTTTGAACCATATATACCATGAACATTTTTTGAACCAAATATTCCATGAATCACATTTTTGGCCACAAATCGCTAACCGTTCGAGATAGGTTAAAAATTCAAACGGCGTTGGATCGAGGGCGTCGAGACGCACCTTTAACACCTTATTTGAACCATACATTCCATGAACCATTTTTGAACCATATATTCCATGAACATTTTTTGAACCAAATATTCCATGAATCACATTTTTGGCCACAAATCGCTAACCGTTCGAGATAGGTTAAAAATTCAAACGGCGTTGGATCGAGGGCGTCGAGACGCACCTTTAACACCTTATTTGAATCATACATTCCATGAACCATGTTAGAACCATCTATTCCATGAACATTTTTTGAACCAAATATTCCATGAATCACATTTTTGGCCACAAATCGCTAACCGTTCGAGATAGGTAAAAAATTCAAACGGCGTTGGATCGAGGGCGTCGAGACCCACCTTGAACACCTTATTTGAACCATATATTCCATGAACCATTTTTGAACCATATATTCCATGAACATTTTTTGAACCAAATATTCCATGAATCACACTTTTGGCCACAAATTGCTAACCGTTTCAGATAGGTTAAAAATTCAAACGGCGTTGGATCGAGGGCGTCGAGACGCACCTTGAACACCTTATTTGAACCATATATTCCATGAACCATTTTTGAACCATATATTCCATGAACATTTTTTGAACCAAATATTCCATGAATCACATTTTTGGCCACAAATCGCTAACCGTTCGTGATAGGTTAAAAATTCAAACTGCGATGGATCGAGGGCGTCGAGACGCACCTTGAACACCTTATTTGATCCATATATTCCATGAACCATATTTGAAGCATATATTCCCTGAACATTTTTTGAACCAAATATTCCATGAATCACATTTTTGGCCACAAATCGCTAACCGTTCGAGATAGGTTAAAAATTCAAACGGCGTTGGATCGAGGGCGTCGAGACGCACCTTTAACACCTTATTTGAATCATACATTCCATGAACCATGTTAGAACCATCTATTCCATGAACATTTTTTGAACCAAATATTCCATGAATCACATTTTTGGCCACAAATCGCTAACCGTTCGAGATAGGTAAAAAATTCAAACGGCGTTGGATCGAGGGCGTCGAGACCCACCTTGAACACCTTATTTGAACCATATATTCCATGAACCATTTTTGAACCATATATTCCATGAACATTTTTTGAACCAAATATTCCATGAATCACACTTTTGGCCACAAATTGCTAACCGTTCGAGATAGGTTAAAAATTCAAACGGCGTTGGATCGAGGGCGTCGAGACGCACCTTTAACACCTTATATGAATCATACATTCCATGAACCATGTTAGAACCATCTATTCCATGAACATTTTTTGAACCAAATATTCCATGAATCACATTTTTGGCCACAAATCGCTAACCGTTCGAGATAGGTAAAAAATTCAAACGGCGTTGGATCGAGGGCGTCGAGACCCACCTTGAACACCTTATTTGAACCATATATTCCATGAACCATTTTTGAACCATATATTCCATGAACATTTTTTGAACCAAATATTCCATGAATCACACTTTTGGCCACAAATTGCTAACCGTTTGAGATAGGTTAAAAATTCAAACGGCGTTGGATCGAGGGCGTCGAGACGCACCTTTAACACCTTATTTGAACCATACATTCCATGAACCATATTTGAAGCATATATTCCATGAACATTTTTTGAACCAAATATTCCATGAATCACATTTTTGGCCACAAATCGCTAACCGTTCGAGATAGGTTAAAAATTCAAACGACGTTGGATCGAGGGCGTCGAGACGCACCTTGAACACCTTATTTGAACCATATATTCCATGAACATTTTTTGAACCAAATATTCCATGAATCACATTTTTGGCCACAAATCGCTAACCGTTCGTGATAGGTTAAAAATTCAAACTGCGATGGATCGAGGGCGTCGAGACGCACCTTTAACACCTTATTTGAATCATACATTCCATGAACCATGTTAGAACCATATATTCCATGAACATTTTTTGAACCAAATATTCCATGAATCACATTTTTGGCCACAAATTGCTAACCGTTCGAGATAGGTTAAAAATTCAAACGGCGTTGGATCGAGGGTGTCGAGACGCACCTTGAACACCTTATTTGAACCATATATTCCATGAACCATGTTAGAACCATCTATTCCATGAACATTTTTTGAACCAAATATTCCATGAATCACACTTTTGGCCACAAATTGCTAACCGTTTTAGATAGGTTAAAAATTCAAACGGCGTTGGATCGAGGGCGTCGAGACGCACCTTTAACACCTTATTTGAACCATATATACCATGAACCATGTTAGAACCATCTATTCCATGAACAATTTTTGAAGCAAATATTCCATGAATCACATTTTTGGCCACAAATCGCTAACCGTTCGAGATAGGTTAAAAATTCAAACGGCGTTGGATCGAGGGCGGCGAGACGCACCTTTAACACCTTATTTGAACCATACATTCCATGAACCATTTTTGAACCATATATTCCATGAACATTTTTTGAACCAAATATTCCATGAATCACATTTTTGGCCACAAATCGCTAACCGTTCGAGATGGGTTAAAAATTCAAACGGCGTTGGATCGAGGGCGTCGAGACGCACCTTGAACACCTTATTTGAACCATATATTCCATGAACCATGTTAGAACCATCTATTCCATGAACATTTTTTGAACCAAATATTCCATGAATCACATTTTTGGCCACAAATCGCTAACCGTTCGAGATAGGTTAAAAATTCAAACGGCGTTGGATCGAGGGCGTCGAGACGCACCTTTAACACCTTATTTAAACCATACATTCCATGAACCATTTTTGAACCATATATTCCATGAACATTTTTTGAACCAAATATTCCATGAATCACATTTTTGGCCACAAATTGCTAACCGTTCGAGATAGGTTAAAAATTCAAACGGCGTTGGATCGAGGGTGTCGAGACGCACCTTGAACACCGTATTTGAACCATATATTCCATGAACCAATTTTGAACCATATATTCCATGAACATTTTTTGAACCAAATATTCCATGAATCACATTTTTGGCCACAAATCGCTAACCGTTCGTGATAGGTTAAAAATTCAAACTGCGATGGATCGAGGGCGTCGAGACGCACCTTTAACACCTTATTTGAACCATACATTCCATGAACCATTTTTGAACCATATATTCCATGAACATTTTTTGAACTAAATATTCCATGAATCACATTTTTGGCCACAAATTGCTAACCGGTCGAGATAGGTTAAAAATTCAAACGGCGTTGGATCGAGGGTGTCGAGACGCACCTTGAACACCTTATTTGAACCATATATTCCATGAACCATTTTTGAACCATATATTCCATGAACATTTTTTGAACCAAATATTCCATGAATCTCATTTTTGGCCACAAATCGCTAACCGTTCGTGATAGGTTAAAAATTCAAACTGCGATGGATCGAGGGCGTCGAGACGCACCTTGAACACCTTATTTGATCCATATATTCCATGAACCATATTTGAAGCATATATTCCATGAACATTTTTTGAACCAAATATTCCATGAATACATTTTTGGCCACAAATTGCTAACCGTTCGAGATGGGTTAAAAATTCAAACGGCGTTGGATCGAGGGTGTCGGGACGCACCTTGAACACCTTATTTGAACCATATATTCCATGAACCATATTAGAACCATCTATTCCATGAACATTTTTTGAACCAAATATTCCATGAATCACATTTTGGGCCACAAATCGCTAACCGTTCGAGATAGGTTAAAAATTCAAACGGCGTTGGATCGAGGGCGTCGAGACGCACCTTTAACACCTTATTTGAACCATACATTCCATGAACCATTTTTGAACCATATATTCCATGAACATTTTTTGAACCAAATATTCCATGAATCACATTTTTGGCCACAAATTGCTAACCGTTCGAGATAGGTTAAAAATTCAAACGGCGTTGGATCGAGGGCGTCGAGACGCACCTTTAACACCTTATTTGAATCCTACATTCCATGAACCATTTTTGAACCATACACATATATTCCATGAACATTTTTTGAACCAAATATTCCATGAATCACATTTTTGGCCACAAATCGCTAACCGTTCGAGATGGGTTAAAAATTCAAACGGCGTTGGATCGAGGGCGTCGAGACGCACCTTGAACACCTTATTTGAACCATATATTCCATGAACCATGTTAGAACCATCTATTCCATGAACATTTTTTGAACCAAATATTCCATGAATCACATTTTTGGCCACAAATCGCTAACCGTTCGAGATAGGTAAAAAATTCAAACGGCGTTGGATCGAGGGCGTCGAGACGCACCTTGAACACCTTATTTGAACCATATATTCCATGAACCATTTTTGAACCATATATTCCATGAACATTTTTTGAACCAAATATTCCATGAATCACACTTTTGGCCACAAATTGCTAACCGTTTGAGATAGGTTAAGAATTCAAACGGCGTTGGATCGAGGGCGTCGAGACGCACCTTTAACACCTTATTTGAACCATACATTCCATGAACCATTTTTGAACCATATATTCCATGAACATTTTTTGAACCAAATATTCCATGAATACATTTTTGGCCACAAATTGCTAACCGTTCGAGATAGGTTAAAAATTCAAACGGCGTTGGATCGAGGGTGTCGAGACGCACCTTGAACACCTTATTTGAACCATATATTCCATGAACCATGTTAGAACCATCTATTCCATGAACATTTTTTGAACCAAATATTCCATGAATCACATTTTTGGCCACAAATCGCTAACCGTTCAAGATAGGTTAAAAATTCAAACGGCGTTGGATAGAGGGCGCCGAGACGCACCTTGAACACCTTATTTGAACCATATATTCCATGAACCATTTTTGAACCATATATTCCATGAACATTTTTTGAACCAAATATTCCATGAATCACATTTTTGGCCACAAATCGCTAACCGTTCGAGATAGGTTAAAAATTCAAACGGCGTTGGATCGAGGGCGTCGAGACGCACCTTTAACACCTTATTTGAACCATACATTCCATGAACCATTTTTGAACCATATATTCCATGAACATTTTTTGAACCAAATATTCCATGAATCACATTTTTGGCCACAAATCGCTAACCGTTCGAGATAGGTTAAAAATTCAAACGGCGTTGGATCGAGGGCGTCGAGACGCACCTTTAACACCTTATTTGAATCATACATTCCATGAACCATGTTAGAACCATCTATTCCATGAACATTTTTTGAACCAAATATTCCATGAATCACATTTTTGGCCACAAATCGCTAACCGTTCGAGATAGGTAAAAAATTCAAACGGCGTTGGATCGAGGGCGTCGAGACCCACCTTGAACACCTTATTTGAACCATATATTCCATGAACCATTTTTGAACCATATATTCCATGAACATTTTTTGAACCAAATATTCCATGAATCACACTTTTGGCCACAAATTGCTAACCGTTTGAGATAGGTTAAAAATTCAAACGGCGTTGGATCGAGGGCGTCGAGACGCACCTTGAACACCTTATTTGAACCATATATTCCATGAACCATTTTTGAACCATATATTCCATGAACATTTTTTGAACCAAATATTCCATGAATCACATTTTTGGCCACAAATCGCTAACCGTTCGTGATAGGTTAAAAATTCAAACTGCGATGGATCGAGGGCGTCGAGACGCACCTTGAACACCTTATTTGATCCATATATTCCATGAACCATATTTGAAGCATATATTCCCTGAACATTTTTTGAACCAAATATTCCATGAATCACATTTTTGGCCACAAATCGCTAACCGTTCGAGATAGGTTAAAAATTCAAACGGCGTTGGATCGAGGGCGTCGAGACGCACCTTTAACACCTTATTTGAATCATACATTCCATGAACCATGTTAGAACCATCTATTCCATGAACATTTTTTGAACCAAATATTCCATGAATCACATTTTTGGCCACAAATCGCTAACCGTTCGAGATAGGTAAAAAATTCAAACGGCGTTGGATCGAGGGCGTCGAGACCCACCTTGAACACCTTATTTGAACCATATATTCCATGAACCATTTTTGAACCATATATTCCATGAACATTTTTTGAACCAAATATTCCATGAATCACACTTTTGGCCACAAATTGCTAACCGTTCGAGATAGGTTAAAAATTCAAACGGCGTTGGATCGAGGGCGTCGAGACGCACCTTTAACACCTTATATGAATCATACATTCCATGAACCATGTTAGAACCATCTATTCCATGAACATTTTTTGAACCAAATATTCCATGAATCACATTTTTGGCCACAAATCGCTAACCGTTCGAGATAGGTAAAAAATTCAAACGGCGTTGGATCGAGGGCGTCGAGACCCACCTTGAACACCTTATTTGAACCATATATTCCATGAACCATTTTTGAACCATATATTCCATGAACATTTTTTGAACCAAATATTCCATGAATCACACTTTTGGCCACAAATTGCTAACCGTTTGAGATAGGTTAAAAATTCAAACGGCGTTGGATCGAGGGCGTCGAGACGCACCTTTAACACCTTATTTGAACCATACATTCCATGAACCATATTTGAAGCATATATTCCATGAACATTTTTTGAACCAAATATTCCATGAATCACATTTTTGGCCACAAATCGCTAACCGTTCGAGATAGGTTAAAAATTCAAACGACGTTGGATCGAGGGCGTCGAGACGCACCTTGAACACCTTATTTGAACCATATATTCCATGAACCATTTTTGAACCATATATTCCATGAACATTTTTTGAACCAAATATTCCATGAATCACATTTTTGGCCACAAATCGCTAACCGTTCGTGATAGGTTAAAAATTCAAACTGCGATGGATCGAGGGCGTCGAGACGCACCTTGAACACCTTATTTGATCCATATATTCCATGAACCATATTTGAAGCATATATTCCCTGAACATTTTTTGAACCAAATATTCCATGAATCACATTTTTGGCCACAAATCGCTAACCGTTCGAGATGGGTTAAAAATTCAAACGGCGTTGGATCGAGGGCGTCGAGACGCACCTTGAACACCTTATTTGAACCATATATTCCATGAACCATGTTAGAACCATCTATTCCATGAACATTTTTTGAACCAAATATTCCATGAATCACATTTTTGGCCACAAATCGCTAACCGTTCAAGATAGGTTAAAAATTCAAACGGCGTTGGATAGAGGGCGCCGAGACGCACCTTGAACACCTTATTTGAACCATATATTCCATGAACCATTTTTGAACCATATATTCCATGAACATTTTTTGAACCAAATATTCCATGAATCACATTTTTGGCCACAAATCGCTAACCGTTCGAGATAGGTTAAAAATTCAAACGGCGTTGGATCGAGGGCGTCGAGACGCACCTTTAACACCTTATTTGAACCATACATTCCATGAACCATTTTTGAACCATATATTCCATGAACATTTTTTGAACCAAATATTCCATGAATCACATTTTTGGCCACAAATCGCTAACCGTTCGAGATAGGTTAAAAATTCAAACGGCGTTGGATCGAGGGCGTCGAGACGCACCTTTAACACCTTATTTGAATCATACATTCCATGAACCATGGTAGAACCATCTATTCCATGAACATTTTTTGAACCAAATATTCCATGAATCACATTTTTGGCCACAAATCGCTAACCGTTCGAGATAGGTAAAAAATTCAAACGGCGTTGGATCGAGGGCGTCGAGACCCACCTTGAACACCTTATTTGAACCATATATTCCATGAACCATTTTTGAACCATATATTCCATGAACATTTTTTGAACCAAATATTCCATGAATCACACTTTTGGCCACAAATTGCTAACCGTTTGAGATAGGTTAAAAATTCAAACGGCGTTGGATCGAGGGCGTCGAGACGCACCTTGAACACCTTATTTGAACCATATATTCCATGAACCATTTTTGAACCATATATTCCATGAACATTTTTTGAACCAAATATTCCATGAATCACATTTTTGGCCACAAATCGCTAACCGTTCGTGATAGGTTAAAAATTCAAACTGCGATGGATCGAGGGCGTCGAGACGCACCTTGAACACCTTATTTGATCCATATATTCCATGAACCATATTTGAAGCATATATTCCCTGAACATTTTTTGAACCAAATATTCCATGAATCACACTTTTGGCCACAAATTGCTAACCGTCCGAGATAGGTTAAAAATTCAAACGGCGTTGGATCGAGGGCGTCGAGACGCACCTTTAACACCTTATATGAATCATACATTCCATGAACCATGTTAGAACCATCTATTCCATGAACATTTTTTGAACCAAATATTCCATGAATCACATTTTTGGCCACAAATCGCTAACCGTTCGAGATAGGTAAAAAATTCAAACGGCGTTGGATCGAGGGCGTCGAGACCCACCTTGAACACCTTATTTGAACCATATATTCCATGAACCATTTTTGAACCATATATTCCATGAACATTTTTTGAACCAAATATTCCATGAATCACACTTTTGGCCACAAATTGCTAACCGTTTGAGATAGGTTAAAAATTCAAACGGCGTTGGATCGAGGGCGTCGAGACGCACCTTTAACACCTTATTTGAACCATACATTCCATGAACCATATTTGAAGCATATATTCCATGAACATTTTTTGAACCAAATATTCCATGAATCACATTTTTGGCCACAAATCGCTAACCGTTCGAGATAGGTTAAAAATTCAAACGACGTTGGATCGAGGGCGTCGAGACGCACCTTGAACACCTTATTTGAACCATATATTCCATGAACCATTTTTGAACCATATATTCCATGAACATTTTTTGAACCAAATATTCCATGAATCACATTTTTGGCCACAAATCGCTAACCGTTCGTGATAGGTTAAAAATTCAAACTGCGATGGATCGAGGGCGTCGAGACGCACCTTGAACACCTTATTTGATCCATATATTCCATGAACCATATTTGAAGCATATATTCCCTGAACATTTTTTGAACCAAATATTCCATGAATCACATTTTTGGCCACAAATCGCTAACCGTTCGAGATAGGTTAAAAATTCAAACGGCGTTGGATCGAGGGCGTCGAGACGCACCTTTAACACCTTATTTGAATCATACATTCCATGAACCATGTTAGAACCATCTATTCCATGAACATTTTTTGAACCAAATATTCCATGAATCACACTTTTGGCCACAAATTGCTAACCGTTTGAGATAGGTTAAAAATTCAAACGGCGTTGGATCGAGGGCGTCGAGACGCACCTTTAACACCTTATTTGAACCATACATTCCATGAACCATTTTTGAACCATATATTCCATGAACATTTTTGAACCAAATATTCCATGAATCACATTTTTGGCCACAAATTGCTAACCGTTCGAGATAGGTTAAAAATTCAAACGGCGTTGGATCGAGGGTGTCGAGACGCACCTTGAACACCTTATTTGAACCATATATTCCATGAACCATGTTAGAACCATCTATTCCATGAACATTTTTTGAACCAAATATTCCATGAATCACATTTTTGGCCACAAATCGCTAACCGTTCAAGATAGGTTAAAAATTCAAACGGCGTTGGATGGAGGGCGCCGAGACGCACCTTGAACACCTTATTTGAACCATATATTCCATGAACCATTTTTGAACCATATATTCCATGAACATTTTTTGAACCAAATATTCCATGAATCACACTTTTGGCCACAAATTGCTAACCGTTTGAGATAGGTTAAGAATTCAAACGGCGTTGGATCGAGGGCGTCGAGACGCACCTTTAACACCTTATTTGAACCATACATTCCATGAACCATTTTTGAACCATATATTCCATGAACATTTTTTGAACCAAATATTCCATGAATACATTTTTGGCCACAAATTGCTAACCGTTCGAGATAGGTTAAAAATTCAAACGGCGTTGGATCGAGGGTGTCGAGACGCACCTTGAACACCTTATTTGAACCATATATTCCATGAACCATGTTAGAACCATCTATTCCATGAACATTTTTTGAACCAAATATTCCATGAATCACATTTTTGGCCACAAATCGCTAACCGTTCAAGATAGGTTAAAAATTCAAACGGCGTTGGATAGAGGGCGCCGAGACGCACCTTGAACACCTTATTTGAACCATATATTCCATGAACCATTTTTGAACCATATATTCCATGAACATTTTTTGAACCAAATATTCCATGAATCACATTTTTGGCCACAAATCGCTAACCGTTCGAGATAGGTTAAAAATTCAAACGGCGTTGGATCGAGGGCGTCGAGACGCACCTTTAACACCTTATTTGAATCATACATTCCATGAACCATGTTAGAACCATCTATTCCATGAACATTTTTTGAACCAAATATTCCATGAATCACACTTTTGGCCACAAATTGCTAACCGTTTGAGATAGGTTAAAAATTCAAACGGCGTTGGATCGAGGGCGTCGAGACGCACCTTTAACACCTTATTTGAACCATACATTCCATGAACCATTTTTGAACCATATATTCCATCAACATTTTTGAACCAAATATTCCATGAATCACATTTTTGGCCACAAATTGCTAACCGTTCGAGATAGGTTAAAAATTCAAACGGCGTTGGATCGAGGGTGTCGAGACGCACCTTGAACACCTTATTTGAACCATATATTCCATGAACCATGTTAGAACCATCTATTCCATGAACATTTTTTGAACCAAATATTCCATGAATCACATTTTTGGCCACAAATCGCTAACCGTTCAAGATAGGTTAAAAATTCAAACGGCGTTGGATGGAGGGCGCCGAGACGCACCTTGAACACCTTATTTGAACCATATATTCCATGAACCATTTTTGAACCATATATTCCATGAACATTTTTTGAACCAAATATTCCATGAATCACACTTTTGGCCACAAATTGCTAACCGTTTGAGATAGGTTAAAAATTCAAACGGCGTTGGATCGAGGGCGTCGAGACGCACCTTTAACACCTTATTTGAACCATACATTCCATGAACCATTTTTGAACCATATATTCCATGAACATTTTTTGAACCAAATATTCCATGAATACATTTTTGGCCACAAATTGCTAACCGTTCGAGATAGGTTAAAAATTCAAACGGCGTTGGATCGAGGGTGTCGAGACGCACCTTTAACACCTTATTTGAATCCTACATTCCATGAACCATTTTTGAACCATACACATATATTCCATGAACATTTTTTGAACCAAATATTCCATGAATCACATTTTTGGCCACAAATCGCTAACCGTTCGAGATGGGTTAAAAATTCAAACGGCGTTGGATCGAGGGCGTCGAGACGCACCTTGAACACCTTATTTGAACCATATATTCCATGAACCATGTTAGAACCATCTATTCCATGAACATTTTTTGAACCAAATATTCCATGAATCACATTTTTGGCCACAAATCGCTAACCGTTCGAGATAGGTAAAAAATTCAAACGGCGTTGGATCGAGGGCGTCGAGACGCACCTTGAACACCTTATTTGAACCATATATTCCATGAACCATTTTTGAACCATATATTCCATGAACATTTTTTGAACCAAATATTCCATGAATCACACTTTTGGCCACAAATTGCTAACCGTTTGAGATAGGTTAAGAATTCAAACGGCGTTGGATCGAGGGCGTCGAGACGCACCTTTAACACCTTATTTGAACCATACATTCCATGAACCATTTTTGAACCATATATTCCATGAACATTTTTTGAACCAAATATTCCATGAATACATTTTTGGCCACAAATTGCTAACCGTTCGAGATAGGTTAAAAATTCAAACGGCGTTGGATCGAGGGTGTCGAGACGCACCTTGAACACCTTATTTGAACCATATATTCCATGAACCATGTTAGAACCATCTATTCCATGAACATTTTTTGAACCAAATATTCCATGAATCACATTTTTGGCCACAAATCGCTAACCGTTCAAGATAGGTTAAAAATTCAAACGGCGTTGGATAGAGGGCGCCGAGACGCACCTTGAACACCTTATTTGAACCATATATTCCATGAACCATTTTTGAACCATATATTCCATGAACATTTTTTGAACCAAATATTCCATGAATCACATTTTTGGCCACAAATCGCTAACCGTTCGTGATAGGTTAAAAATTCAAACTGCGATGGATCGAGGGCGTCGAGACGCACCTTGAACACCTTATTTGATCCATATATTCCATGAACCATATTTGAAGCATATATTCCCTGAACATTTTTTGAACCAAATATTCCATGAATCACACTTTTGGCCACAAATTGCTAACCGTTCGAGATAGGTTAAAAATTCAAACGGCGTTGGATCGAGGGCGTCGAGACGCACCTTTAACACCTTATATGAATCATACATTCCATGAACCATGTTAGAACCATCTATTCCATGAACATTTTTTGAACCAAATATTCCATGAATCACATTTTTGGCCACAAATCGCTAACCGTTCGAGATAGGTAAAAAATTCAAACGGCGTTGGATCGAGGGCGTCGAGACCCACCTTGAACACCTTATTTGAACCATATATTCCATGAACCATTTTTGAACCATATATTCCATGAACATTTTTTGAACCAAATATTCCATGAATCACACTTTTGGCCACAAATTGCTAACCGTTTGAGATAGGTTAAAAATTCAAACGGCGTTGGATCGAGGGCGTCGAGACGCACCTTTAACACCTTATTTGAACCATACATTCCATGAACCATATTTGAAGCATATATTCCATGAACATTTTTTGAACCAAATATTCCATGAATCACATTTTTGGCCACAAATCGCTAACCGTTCGAGATAGGTTAAAAATTCAAACGACGTTGGATCGAGGGCGTCGAGACGCACCTTGAACACCTTATTTGAACCATATATTCCATGAACCATTTTTGAACCATATATTCCATGAACATTTTTTGAACCAAATATTCCATGAATCACATTTTTGGCCACAAATTGCTAACCGTTCGTGATAGGTTAAAAATTCAAACTGCGATGGATCGAGGGCGTCGAGACGCACCTTTAACACCTTATTTGAACCATACATTCCATGAACCATATTTGAAGCATATATTCCATGAACATTTTTTGAACCAAATATTCCATGAATCACATTTTTGGCCACAAATCGCTAACCGTTCGAGATAGGTTAAAAATTCAAACGGCGTTGGATCGAGGGCGTCGAGACGCACCTTTAACACCTTATTTGAATCATACATTCCATGAACCATGTTAGAACCATATATTCCATGAACATTTTTTGAACCAAATATTCCATGAATCACACTTTTGGCCACAAATTGCTAACCGTTTGAGATAGGTTAAAAATTCAAACGGCGTTGGATCGAGGGCGTCGAGACGCACCTTTAACACCTTATTTGAACCATATATTCCATGAACCATTTTTGAACCATATATTCCATGAACATTTTTTGAACCAAATATTCCATGAATCACACTTTTGGCCACAAATTGCTAACCGTTTGAGATAGGTTAAAAATTCAAACGGCGTTGGATCGAGGGCGTCGAGACGCACCTTTAACACCTTATTTGAACCATACATTCCATGAACCATTTTTGAACCATATATTCCATGAACATTTTTTGAACCAAATATTCCATGAATCACACTTTTGGCCACAAATTGCTAACCGTTTGAGATAGGTTAAAAATTCAAACGGCGTTGGATCGAGGGCGTCGAGACGCACCTTGAACACCTTATTTGAACCATATATTCCATGAACCATTTTTGAACCATATATTCCATGAACATTTTTTGAACCAAATATTCCATGAATCACATTTTTGGCCACAAATCGCTAACCGTTCGTGATAGGTTAAAAATTCAAACTGCGATGGATCGAGGGCGTCGAGACGCACCTTGAACACCTTATTTGATCCATATATTCCATGAACCATATTTGAAGCATATATTCCCTGAACATTTTTTGAACCAAATATTCCATGAATCACACTTTTGGCCACAAATTGCTAACCGTTCGAGATAGGTTAAAAATTCAAACGGCGTTGGATCGAGGGCGTCGAGACGCACCTTTAACACCTTATATGAATCATACATTCCATGAACCATGTTAGAACCATCTATTCCATGAACATTTTTTGAACCAAATATTCCATGAATCACATTTTTGGCCACAAATCGCTAACCGTTCGAGATAGGTAAAAAATTCAAACGGCGTTGGATCGAGGGCGTCGAGACCCACCTTGAACACCTTATTTGAACCATATATTCCATGAACCATTTTTGAACCATATATTCCATGAACATTTTTTGAACCAAATATTCCATGAATCACACTTTTGGCCACAAATTGCTAACCGTTTGAGATAGGTTAAAAATTCAAACGGCGTTGGATCGAGGGCGTCGAGACGCACCTTTAACACCTTATTTGAACCATACATTCCATGAACCATATTTGAAGCATATATTCCATGAACATTTTTTGAACCAAATATTCCATGAATCACATTTTTGGCCACAAATCGCTAACCGTTCGAGATAGGTTAAAAATTCAAACGACGTTGGATCGAGGGCGTCGAGACGCACCTTGAACACCTTATTTGAACCATATATTCCATGAACCATTTTTGAACCATATATTCCATGAACATTTTTTGAACCAAATATTCCATGAATCACATTTTTGGCCACAAATCGCTAACCGTTCGTGATAGGTTAAAAATTCAAACTGCGATGGATCGAGGGCGTCGAGACGCACCTTTAACACCTTATTTGAACCATACATTCCATGAACCATATTTGAAGCATATATTCCCTGAACATTTTTTGAACCAAATATTCCATGAATCACATTTTTGGCCACAAATCGCTAACCGTTCGAGATAGGTTAAAAATTCAAACGGCGTTGGATCGAGGGCGTCGAGACGCACCTTTAACACCTTATTTGAATCATACATTCCATGAACCATGTTAGAACCATCTATTCCATGAACATTTTTTGAACCAAATATTCCATGAATCACACTTTTGGCCACAAATTGCTAACCGTTTGAGATAGGTTAAAAATTCAAACGGCGTTGGATCGAGGGCGTCGAGACGCACCTTTAACACCTTATTTGAACCATATATTCCATGAACCATTTTTGAACCATATATTCCATGAACATTTTTTGAACCAAATATTCCATGAATCACACTTTTGGCCACAAATTGCTAACCGTTTGAGATAGGTTAAAAATTCAAACGGCGTTGGATCGAGGGCGTCGAGACGCACCTTTAACACCTTATTTGAACCATACATTCCATGAACCATTTTTGAACCATATATTCCATGAACATTTTTTGAACCAAATATTCCATGAATACATTTTTGGCCACAAATTGCTAACCGTTCGAGATAGGTTAAAAATTCAAACGGCGTTGGATCGAGGGTGTCGAGACGCACCTTTAACACCTTATTTGAATCCTACATTCCATGAACCATTTTTGAACCATACACATATATTCCATGAACATTTTTTGAACCAAATATTCCATGAATCACATTTTTGGCCACAAATCGCTAACCGTTCGAGATGGGTTAAAAATTCAAACGGCGTTGGATCGAGGGCGTCGAGACGCACCTTGAACACCTTATTTGAACCATATATTCCATGAACCATGTTAGAACCATCTATTCCATGAACATTTTTTGAACCAAATATTCCATGAATCACATTTTTGGCCACAAATCGCTAACCGTTCGAGATAGGTAAAAAATTCAAACGGCGTTGGATCGAGGGCGTCGAGACGCACCTTGAACACCTTATTTGAACCATATATTCCATGAACCATTTTTGAACCATATATTCCATGAACATTTTTTGAACCAAATATTCCATGAATCACACTTTTGGCCACAAATTGCTAACCGTTTGAGATAGGTTAAGAATTCAAACGGCGTTGGATCGAGGGCGTCGAGACGCACCTTTAACACCTTATTTGAACCATACATTCCATGAACCATTTTTGAACCATATATTCCATGAACATTTTTTGAACCAAATATTCCATGAATACATTTTTGGCCACAAATTGCTAACCGTTCGAGATAGGTTAAAAATTCAAACGGCGTTGGATCGAGGGTGTCGAGACGCACCTTGAACACCTTATTTGAACCATATATTCCATGAACCATGTTAGAACCATCTATTCCATGAACATTTTTTGAACCAAATATTCCATGAATCACATTTTTGGCCACAAATCGCTAACCGTTCAAGATAGGTTAAAAATTCAAACGGCGTTGGATAGAGGGCGCCGAGACGCACCTTGAACACCTTATTTGAACCATATATTCCATGAACCATTTTTGAACCATATATTCCATGAACATTTTTTGAACCAAATATTCCATGAATCACATTTTTGGCCACAAATCGCTAACCGTTCGAGATAGGTTAAAAATTCAAACGGCGTTGGATCGAGGGCGTCGAGACGCACCTTTAACACCTTATTTGAACCATACATTCCATGAACCATTTTTGAACCATATATTCCATGAACATTTTTTGAACCAAATATTCCATGAATCACATTTTTGGCCACAAATCGCTAACCGTTCGAGATAGGTTAAAAATTCAAACGGCGTTGGATCGAGGGCGTCGAGACGCACCTTTAACACCTTATTTGAATCATACATTCCATGAACCATGTTAGAACCATCTATTCCATGAACATTTTTTGAACCAAATATTCCATGAATCACATTTTTGGCCACAAATCGCTAACCGTTCGAGATAGGTAAAAAATTCAAACGGCGTTGGATCGAGGGCGTCGAGACCCACCTTGAACACCTTATTTGAACCATATATTCCGTGAACCATTTTTGAACCATATATTCCATGAACATTTTTTGAACCAAATATTCCATGAATCACACTTTTGGCCACAAATTGCTAACCGTTTGAGATAGGTTAAAAATTCAAACGGCGTTGGATCGAGGGCGTCGAGACGCACCTTGAACACCTTATTTGAACCATATATTCCATGAACCATTTTTGAACCATATATTCCATGAACATTTTTTGAACCAAATATTCCATGAATCACATTTTTGGCCACAAATCGCTAACCGTTCGTGATAGGTTAAAAATTCAAACTGCGATGGATCGAGGGCGTCGAGACGCACCTTGAACACCTTATTTGATCCATATATTCCATGAACCATATTTGAAGCATATATTCCCTGAACATTTTTTGAACCAAATATTCCATGAATCACACTTTTGGCCACAAATTGCTAACCGTTCGAGATAGGTTAAAAATTCAAACGGCGTTGGATCGAGGGCGTCGAGACGCACCTTTAACACCTTATTTGAACCATACATTCCATGAACCATTTTTGAACCATATATTCCATGAACATTTTTGAACCAAATATTCCATGAATCACATTTTTGGCCACAAATTGCTAACCGTTCGAGATAGGTTAAAAATTCAAACGGCGTTGGATCGAGGGCGTCGAGACGCACCTTTAACACCTTATTTGAACCATACATTCCATGAACCATTTTTGAACCATATATTCCATGAACATTTTTTGAACCAAATATTCCATGAATCACATTTTTGGCCACAAATCGCTAACCGTTCGAGATAGGTTAAAAATTCAAACGGCGTTGGATCGAGGGCGTCGAGACGCACCTTTAACACCTTATTTGAATCATACATTCCATGAACCATGTTAGAACCATCTATTCCATGAACATTTTTTGAACCAAATATTCCATGAATCACATTTTTGGCCACAAATCGCTAACCGTTCGAGATAGGTAAAAAATTCAAACGGCGTTGGATCGAGGGCGTCGAGACCCACCTTGAACACCTTATTTGAACCATATATTCCATGAACCATTTTTGAACCATATATTCCATGAACATTTTTTGAACCAAATATTCCATGAATCACACTTTTGGCCACAAATTGCTAACCGTTTGAGATAGGTTAAAAATTCAAACGGCGTTGGATCGAGGGCGTCGAGACGCACCTTGAACACCTTATTTGAACCATATATTCCATGAACCATTTTTGAACCATATATTCCATGAACATTTTTTGAACCAAATATTCCATGAATCACATTTTTGGCCACAAATCGCTAACCGTTCGTGATAGGTTAAAAATTCAAACTGCGATGGATCGAGGGCGTCGAGACGCACCTTGAACACCTTATTTGATCCATATATTCCATGAACCATATTTGAAGCATATATTCCCTGAACATTTTTTGAACCAAATATTCCATGAATCACACTTTTGGCCACAAATTGCTAACCGTTCGAGATAGGTTAAAAATTCAAACGGCGTTGGATCGAGGGCGTCGAGACGCACCTTTAACACCTTATATGAATCATACATTCCATGAACCATGTTAGAACCATCTATTCCATGAACATTTTTTGAACCAAATATTCCATGAATCACATTTTTGGCCACAAATCGCTAACCGTTCGAGATAGGTTAAAAATTCAAACGGCGTTGGATCGAGGGCGTCGAGACGCACCTTTAACACCTTATTTGAATCATACATTCCATGAACCATGTTAGAACCATCTATTCCATGAACATTTTTTGAACCAAATATTCCATGAATCACATTTTTGGCCACAAATCGCTAACCGTTCGAGATAGGTAAAAAATTCAAACGGCGTTGGATCGAGGGCGTCGAGACCCACCTTGAACACCTTATTTGAACCATATATTCCATGAACCATTTTTGAACCATATATTCCATGAACATTTTTTGAACCAAATATTCCATGAATCACACTTTTGGCCACAAATTGCTAACCGTTTGAGATAGGTTAAAAATTCAAACGGCGTTGGATCGAGGGCGTCGAGACGCACCTTGAACACCTTATTTGAACCATATATTCCATGAACCATTTTTGAACCATATATTCCATGAACATTTTTTGAACCAAATATTCCATGAATCACATTTTTGGCCACAAATCGCTAACCGTTCGTGATAGGTTAAAAATTCAAACTGCGATGGATCGAGGGCGTCGAGACCCACCTTGAACACCTTATTTGAACCATATATTCCATGAACCATTTTTGAACCATATATTCCATGAACATTTTTTGAACCAAATATTCCATGAATCACACTTTTGGCCACAAATTGCTAACCGTTTGAGATAGGTTAAAAATTGAAACGGCGTTGGATCGAGGGCGTCGAGACGCACCTTTAACACCTTATTTGAACCATACATTCCATGAACCATATTTGAAGCATATATTCCATGAACATTTTTTGAACCAAATATTCCATGAATCACATTTTTGGCCACAAATCGCTAACCGTTCGAGATAGGTTAAAAATTCAAACGACGTTGGATCGAGGGCGTCGAGACGCACCTTGAACACCTTATTTGAACCATATATTCCATGAACCATTTTTGAACCATATATTCCATGAACATTTTTTGAACCAAATATTCCATGAATCACATTTTTGGCCACAAATCGCTAACCGTTCGTGATAGGTTAAAAATTCAAACTGCGATGGATCGAGGGCGTCGAGACGCACCTTTAACACCTTATTTGAACCATACATTCCATGAACCATATTTGAAGCATATATTCCCTGAACATTTTTTGAACCAAATATTCCATGAATCACATTTTTGGCCACAAATCGCTAACCGTTCGAGATAGGTTAAAAATTCAAACGGCGTTGGATCGAGGGCGTCGAGACGCACCTTTAACACCTTATTTGAATCATACATTCCATGAACCATGTTAGAACCATCTATTCCATGAACATTTTTTGAACCAAATATTCCATGAATCACACTTTTGGCCACAAATTGCTAACCGTTTGAGATAGGTTAAAAATTCAAACGGCGTTGGATCGAGGGCGTCGAGACGCACCTTTAACACCTTATTTGAACCTTACATTCCATGAACCATTTTTGAACCATATATTCCATGAACATTTTTGAACCAAATATTCCATGAATCACATTTTTGGCCACAAATTGCTAACCGTTCGAGATAGGTTAAAAATTCAAACGGCGTTGGATCGAGGGTGTCGAGACGCACCTTGAACACCTTATTTGAACCATATATTCCATGAACCATGTTAGAACCATCTATTCCATGAACATTTTTTGAACCAAATATTCCATGAATCACATTTTTGGCCACAAATCGCTAACCGTTCGAGATAGGTAAAAAATTCAAACGGCGTTGGATCGAGGGCGTCGAGACCCACCTTGAACACCTTATTTGAACCATATATTCCATGAACCATTTTTGAACCATATATTCCATGAACATTTTTTGAACCAAATATTCCATGAATCACACTTTTGGCCACAAATTGCTAACCGTTCGAGATAGGTTAAAAATTCAAACGGCGTTGGATCGAGGGCGTCGAGACGCACCTTGAACACCTTATTTGAACCATATATTCCATGAACCATTTTTGAACCATATATTCCATGAACATTTTTTGAACCAAATATTCCATGAATCACATTTTTGGCCACAAATCGCTAACCGTTCGTGATAGGTTAAAAATTCAAACTGCGATGGATCGAGGGCGTCGAGACCCACCTTGAACACCTTATTTGAACCATATATTCCATGAACCATTTTTGAACCATATATTCCATGAACATTTTTTGAACCAAATATTCCATGAATCACACTTTTGGCCACAAATTGCTAACCGTTTGAGATAGGTTAAAAATTGAAACGGCGTTGGATCGAGGGCGTCGAGACGCACCTTTAACACCTTATTTGAACCATACATTCCATGAACCATATTTGAAGCATATATTCCATGAACATTTTTTGAACCAAATATTCCATGAATCACATTTTTGGCCACAAATCGCTAACCGTTCGAGATAGGTTAAAAATTCAAACGACGTTGGATCGAGGGCGTCGAGACGCACCTTGAACACCTTATTTGAACCATATATTCCATGAACCATTTTTGAACCATATATTCCATGAACATTTTTTGAACCAAATATTCCATGAATCACATTTTTGGCCACAAATCGCTAACCGTTCGTGATAGGTTAAAAATTCAAACTGCGATGGATCGAGGGCGTCGAGACGCACCTTTAACACCTTATTTGAACCATACATTCCATGAACCATATTTGAAGCATATATTCCCTGAACATTTTTTGAACCAAATATTCCATGAATCACATTTTTGGCCACAAATCGCTAACCGTTCGAGATAGGTTAAAAATTCAAACGGCGTTGGATCGAGGGCGTCGAGACGCACCTTTAACACCTTATTTGAATCATACATTCCATGAACCATGTTAGAACCATCTATTCCATGAACATTTTTTGAACCAAATATTCCATGAATCACACTTTTGGCCACAAATTGCTAACCGTTTGAGATAGGTTAAAAATTCAAACGGCGTTGGATCGAGGGCGTCGAGACGCACCTTTAACACCTTATTTGAACCATACATTCCATGAACCATTTTTGAACCATATATTCCATGAACATTTTTGAACCAAATATTCCATGAATCACATTTTTGGCCACAAATTGCTAACCGTTCGAGATAGGTTAAAAATTCAAACGGCGTTGGATCGAGGGTGTCGAGACGCACCTTGAACACCTTATTTGAACCATATATTCCATGAACCATGTTAGAACCATCTATTCCATGAACATTTTTTGAACCAAATATTCCATGAATCACATTTTTGGCCACAAATCGCTAACCGTTCGAGATAGGTAAAAAATTCAAACGGCGTTGGATCGAGGGCGTCGAGACCCACCTTGAACACCTTATTTGAACCATATATTCCATGAACCATTTTTGAACCATATATTCCATGAACATTTTTTGAACCAAATATTCCATGAATCACACTTTTGGCCACAAATTGCTAACCGTTCGAGATAGGTTAAAAATTCAAACGGCGTTGGATCGAGGGCGTCGAGACGCACCTTTAACACCTTATATCAATCATACATTCCATGAACCATGTTAGAACCATCTATTCCATGAACATTTTTTGAACCAAATATTCCATGAATCACATTTTTGGCCACAAATCGCTAACCGTTCGAGATAGGTAAAAAATTCAAACGGCGTTGGATCGAGGGCGTCGAGACCCACCTTGAACACCTTATTTGAACCATATATTCCATGAACCATTTTTGAACCATATATTCCATGAACATTTTTTGAACCAAATATTCCATGAATCACATTTTTGGCCACAAATTGCTAACCGTTCGAGATAGGTTAAAAATTCAAACGGCGTTGGATCGAGGGTGTCGAGACGCACCTTGAACACCTTATTTGAACCATATATTCCATGAACCATGTTAGAACCATCTATTCCATGAACATTTTTTGAACCAAATATTCCATGAATCACATTTTTGGCCACAAATCGCTAACCGTTCAAGATAGGTTAAAAATTCAAACAGCGTTGGATGGAGGGCGCCGAGACGCACCTTGAACACCTTATTTGAACCATATATTCCATGAACCATTTTTGAACCATATATTCCATGAACATTTTTTGAACCAAATATTCCATGAATCACACTTTTGGCCACAAATTGCTAACCGTTTGAGATAGGTTAAAAATTCAAACGGCGTTGGATCGAGGGCGTCGAGACGCACCTTTAACACCTTATTTGAACCATACATTCCATGAACCATTTTTGAACCATATATTCCATGAACATTTTTTGAACCAAATATTCCATGAATACATTTTTGGCCACAAATTGCTAACCGTTCGAGATAGGTTAAAAATTCAAACGGCGTTGGATCGAGGGTGTTGAGACGCACCTTGAACACCTTATTTGAACCATATATTCCATGAACCATGTTAGAACCATCTATTCCATGAACATTTTTTGAACCAAATATTCCATGAATCACATTTTTGGCCACAAATCGCTAACCGTTCGAGATAGGTTAAAAATTCAAACGGCGTTGGATCGAGGGCGTCGAGACGCACCTTTAACACCTTATTTGAATCATACATTCCATGAACCATGTTAGAACCATCTATTCCATGAACATTTTTTGAACCAAATATTCCATGAATCACATTTTTGGCCACAAATCGCTAACCGTTCGAGATAGGTAAAAAATTCAAACGGCGTTGGATCGAGGGCGTCGAGACCCACCTTGAACACCTTATTTGAACCATATATTCCATGAACCATTTTTGAACCATATATTCCATGAACATTTTTTGAACCAAATATTCCATGAATCACACTTTTGGCCACAAATTGCTAACCGTTTGAGATAGGTTAAAAATTCAAACGGCGTTGGATCGAGGGCGTCGAGACGCACCTTGAACACCTTATTTGAACCATATATTCCATGAACCATTTTTGAACCATATATTCCATGAACATTTTTTGAACCAAATATTCCATGAATCACATTTTTGGCCACAAATTGCTAACCGTTCGTGATAGGTTAAAAATTCAAACTGCGATGGATCGAGGGCGTCGAGACGCACCTTGAACACCTTATTTGATCCATATATTCCATGAACCATATTTGAAGCATATATTCCCTGAACATTTTTTGAACCAAATATTCCATGAATCACATTTTTGGCCACAAATCGCTAACCGTTCGAGATAGGTTAAAAATTCAAACGGCGTTGGATCGAGGGCGTCGAGACGCACCTTTAACACCTTATTTGAATCATACATTCCATGAACCATGTTAGAACCATCTATTCCATGAACATTTTTTGAACCAAATATTCCATGAATCACATTTTTGGCCACAAATCGCTAACCGTTCGAGATAGGTAAAAAATTCAAACGGCGTTGGATCGAGGGCGTCGAGACCCACCTTGAACACCTTATTTGAACCATATATTCCATGAACCATTTTTGAACCATATATTCCATGAACATTTTTTGAACCAAATATTCCATGAATCACACTTTTGGCCACAATTTGCTAACCGTTCGAGATAGGTTAAAAATTCAAACGGCGTTGGATCGAGGGCGTCGAGACGCACCTTTAACACCTTATATGAATCATACATTCCATGAACCATGTTAGAACCATCTATTCCATGAACATTTTTTGAACCAAATATTCCATGAATCACATTTTTGGCCACAAATCGCTAACCGTTCGAGATAGGTAAAAACTTCAAACGGCGTTGGATCGAGGGCGTCGAGACCCACCTTGAACACCTTATTTGAACCATATATTCCATGAACCATTTTTGAACCATATATTCCATGAACATTTTTTGAACCAAATATTCCATGAATCACACTTTTGGCCACAAATTGCTAACCGTTTGAGATAGGTTAAAAATTCAAACGGCGTTGGATCGAGGGCGTCGAGACGCACCTTTAACACCTTATTTGAACCATACATTCCATGAACCATATTTGAAGCATATATTCCATGAACATTTTTTGAACCAAATATTCCATGAATCACATTTTTGGCCACAAATCGCTAACCGTTCGAGATAGGTTAAAAATTCAAACGACGTTGGATCGAGGGCGTCGAGACGCACCTTGAACACCTTATTTGAACCATATATTCCATGAACCATTTTTGAACCATATATTCCATGAACATTTTTTGAACCAAATATTCCATGAATCACATTTTTGGCCACAAATCGCTAACCGTTCGTGATAGGTTAAAAATTCAAACTGCGATGGATCGAGGGCGTCGAGACGCACCTTGAACACCTTATTTGATCCATATATTCCATGAACCATATTTGAAGCATATATTCCCTGAACATTTTTTGAACCAAATATTCCATGAATCACATTTTTGGCCACAAATCGCTAACCGTTCGAGATAGGTTAAAAATTCAAACGGCGTTGGATCGAGGGCGTCGAGACGCACCTTTAACACCTTATTTGAATCATACATTCCATGAACCATGTTAGAACCATCTATTCCATGAACATTTTTTGAACCAAATATTCCATGAATCACACTTTTGGCCACAAATTGCTAACCGTTTGAGATAGGTTAAAAATTCAAACGGCGTTGGATCGAGGGCGTCGAGACGCACCTTTAACACCTTATTTGAACCATACATTCCATGAACCATTTTTGAACCATATATTCCATGAACATTTTTGAACCAAATATTCCATGAATCACATTTTTGGCCACAAATTGCTAACCGTTCGAGATAGGTTAAAAATTCAAACGGCGTTGGATCGAGGGTGTCGAGACGCACCTTGAACACCTTATTTGAACCATATATTCCATGAACCATGTTAGAACCATCTATTCCATGAACATTTTTTGAACCAAATATTCCATGAATCACATTTTTGGCCACAAATCGCTAACCGTTCGAGATAGGTTAAAAATTCAAACGACGTTGGATCGAGGGCGTCGCGACGCACCTTGAACACCTTATTTGAACCATATATTCCATGAACCATTTTTGAACCATATATTCCATGAACATTTTTTGAACCAAATATTCCATGAATCACATTTTTGGCCACAAATCGCTAACCGTTCGAGATAGGTTAAAAATTCAAACGGCGTTGGATCGAGGGCGTCGAGACGCACCTTTAACACCTTATTTGAATCATACATTCCATGAACCATGTTAGAACCATCTATTCCATGAACATTTTTTGAACCAAATATTCCATGAATCACATTTTTGGCCACAAATCGCTAACCGTTCGAGATAGGTAAAAAATTCAAACGGCGTTGGATCGAGGGCGTCGAGACCCACCTTGAACACCTTATTTGAACCATATATTCCATGAACCATTTTTGAACCATATATTCCATGAACATTTTTTGAACCAAATATTCCATGAATCACACTTTTGGCCACAAATTGCTAACCGTTTGAGATAAGTTAAAAATTCAAACGGCGTTGGATCGAGGGCGTCGAGACGCACCTTGAACACCTTATTTGAACCATATATTCCATGAACCATTTTTGAACCATATATTCCATGAACATTTTTTGAACCAAATATTCCATGAATCACATTTTTGGCCACAAATCGCTAACCGTTCGTGATAGGTTAAAAATTCAAACTGCGATGGATCGAGGGCGTCGAGACGCACCTTGAACACCTTATTTGATCCATACATTCCATGAACCATTTTTGAACCATATATTCCATGAACATTTTTTGAACCAAATATTCCATGAATCACATTTTTGGCCACAAATCGCTAACCGTTCGTGATAGGTTAAAAATTCAAACTGCGTTGGATCGAGGGCGTCGAGACGCACCTTTAACACCTTATTTGAATCATACATTCCATGAACCATGTTAGAACCATCTATTCCATGAACATTTTTTGAACCAAATATTCCATGAATCACATTTTTGGCCACAAATCGCTAACCGTTCGAGATAGGTAAAAAATTCAAACGGCGTTGGATCGAGGGCGTCGAGACCCACCTTGAACACCTTATTTGAACCATATATTCCATGAACCATTTTTGAACCATATATTCCATGAACATTTTTTGAACCAAATATTCCATGAATCACACTTTTGGCCACAAATTGCTAACCGTTCGAGATAGGTTAAAAATTCAAACGGCGTTGGATCGAGGGCGTCGAGACGCACCTTTAACACCTTATATGAATCATACATTCCATGAACCATGTTAGAACCATCTATTCCATGAACATTTTTTGAACCAAATATTCCATGAATCACATTTTTGGCCACAAATCGCTAACCGTTCGAGATAGGTAAAAAATTCAAACGGCGTTGGATCGAGGGCGTCGAGACCCACCTTGAACACCTTATTTGAACCATATATTCCATGAACCATTTTTGAACCATATATTCCATGAACATTTTTTGAACCAAATATTCCATGAATCACACTTTTGGCCACAAATTGCTAACCGTTTGAGATAGGTTAAAAATTCAAACGGCGTTGGATCGAGGGCGTCGAGACGCACCTTTAACACCTTATTTGAACCATACATTCCATGAACCATATTTGAAGCATATATTCCATGAACATTTTTTGAACCAAATATTCCATGAATCACATTTTTGGCCACAAATCGCTAACCGTTCGAGATAGGTTAAAAATTCAAACGACGTTGGATCGAGGGCGTCGAGACGCACCTTGAACACCTTATTTGAACCATATATTCCATGAACCATTCTTGAACCATATATTCCATGAACATTTTTTGAACCAAATATTCCATGAATCACATTTTTGGCCACAAATCGCTAACCGTTCGTGATAGGTTAAAAATTCAAACTGCGATGGATCGAGGGCGTCGAGACGCACCTTGAACACCTTATTTGATCCATATATTCCATGAACCATATTTGAAGCATATATTCCCTGAACATTTTTTGAACCAAATATTCCATGAATCACATTTTTGGCCACAAATCGCTAACCGTTCGAGATAGGTTAAAAATTCAAACGGCGTTGGATCGAGGGCGTCGAGACGCACCTTTAACACCTTATTTGAATCATACATTCCATGAACCATGTTAGAACCATCTATTCCATGAACATTTTTTGAACCAAATATTCCATGAATCACACTTTTGGCCACAAATTGCTAACCGTTTGAGATAGGTTAAAAATTCAAACGGCGTTGGATCGAGGGCGTCGAGACGCACCTTTAACACCTTATTTGAACCATACATTCCATGAACCATTTTTGAACCATATATTCCATGAACATTTTTGAACCAAATATTCCATGAATCACATTTTTGGCCACAAATTGCTAACCGTTCGAGATAGGTTAAAAATTCAAACGGCGTTGGATCGAGGGTGTCGAGACGCACCTTGAACACCTTATTTGAACCATATATTCCATGAACCATGTTAGAACCATCTATTCCATGAACATTTTTTGAACCAAATATTCCATGAATCACATTTTTGGCCACAAATCGCTAACCGTTCGAGATAGGTTAAAAATTCAAACGGCGTTGGATCGAGGGCGTCGAGACGCACCTTTAACACCTTATTTGAATCATACATTCCATGAACCATGTTAGAACCATCTATTCCATGAACATTTTTTGAACCAAATATTCCATGAATCACATTTTTGGCCACAAATCGCTAACCGTTCGAGATAGGTAAAAAATTCAAACGGCGTTGGATCGAGGGCGTCGAGACCCACCTTGAACACCTTATTTGAACCATATATTCCATGAACCATTTTTGAACCATATATTCCATGAACATTTTTTGAACCAAATATTCCATGAATCACACTTTTGGCCACAAATTGCTAACCGTTTGAGATAGGTTAAAAATTCAAACGGCGTTGGATCGAGGGCGTCGAGACGCACCTTGAACACCTTATTTGAACCATATATTCCATGAACCATTTTTGAACCATATATTCCATGAACATTTTTTGAACCAAATATTCCATGAATCACATTTTTGGCCACAAATCGCTAACCGTTCGTGATAGGTTAAAAATTCAAACTGCGATGGATCGAGGGCGTCGAGACGCACCTTGAACACCTTATTTGATCCATATATTCCATGAACCATATTTGAAGCATATATTCCCTGAACATTTTTTGAACCAAATATTCCATGAATCACATTTTTGGCCACAAATCGCCACCGTTCGAGATAGGTTAAAAATTCAAACGGCGTTGGATCGAGGGCGTCGAGACGCACCTTTAACGCCTTATTTGAATCATACATTCCATGAACCATGTTAGAACCATCTATTCCATGAACATTTTTTGAACCAAATATTCCATGAATCACATTTTTGGCCACAAATCGCTAACCGTTCGAGATAGGTAAAAAATTCAAACGGCGTTGGATCGAGGGCGTCGAGACCCACCTTGAACACCTTATTTGAACCATATATTCCATGAACCATTTTTGAACCATATATTCCATGAACATTTTTTGAACCAAATATTCCATGAATCACACTTTTGGCCACAAATTGCTAACCGTTCGAGATAGGTTAAAAATTCAAACGGCGTTGGATCGAGGGCGTCGAGACGCACCTTTAACACCTTATATGAATCATACATTCCATGAACCATGTTAGAACCATCTATTCCATGAACATTTTTTGAACCAAATATTCCATGAATCACATTTTTGGCCACAAATCGCTAACCGTTCGAGATAGGTAAAAAATTCAAACGGCGTTGGATCGAGGGCGTCGAGACCCACCTTGAACACCTTATTTGAACCATATATTCCATGAACCATTTTTGAACCATATATTCCATGAACATTTTTTGAACCAAATATTCCATGAATCACACTTTTGGCCACAAATTGCTAACCGTTTGAGATAGGTTAAAAATTCAAACGGCGTTGGATCGAGGGCGTCGAGACGCACCTTTAACACCTTATTTGAACCATACATTCCATGAACCATATTTGAAGCATATATTCCATGAACATTTTTTGAACCAAATATTCCATGAATCACATTTTTGGCCACAAATCGCTAACCGTTCGAGATAGGTTAAAAATTCAAACGACGTTGGATCGAGGGCGTCGAGACGCACCTTGAACACCTTATTTGAACCATATATTCCATGAACCATTTTTGAACCATATATTCCATGAACATTTTTTGAACCAAATATTCCATGAATCACATTTTTGGCCACAAATCGCTAACCGTTCGTGATAGGTTAAAAATTCAAACTGCGATGGATCGAGGGCGTCGAGACGCACCTTGAACACCTTATTTGATCCATATATTCCATGAACCATATTTGAAGCATATATTCCCTGAACATTTTTTGAACCAAATATTCCATGAATCACATTTTTGGCCACAAATCGCTAACCGTTCGAGATAGGTTAAAAATTCAAACGGCGTTGGATCGAGGGCGTCGAGACACACCTTATTTGAACCATATATTCCATGAACCATGTTAGAACCATCTATTCCATGAACATTTTTTGAACCAAATATTCCATGAATCACATTTTTGGCCACAAATCGCTAACCGTTCAAGATAGGTTAAAAATTCAAACGGCGTTGGATAGAGGGCGCCGAGACGCACCTTGAACACCTTATTTGAACCATATATTCCATGAACCATTTTTGAACCATATATTCCATGAACATTTTTTGAACCATACATTCCATGAACCATTTTTGAACCATATATTCCATGAACATTTTTTGAACCAAATATTCCATGAATCACATTTTTGGCCACAAATCGCTAACCGTTCGAGATAGGTTAAAAATTCAAGCAGCGTTGGATCGTGGGCGTCGAGACGCACCTTTAACACCTTATTTGAATCATACATTCCATGAACCATGTTAGAACCATCTATTCCATGAACATTTTTTGAACCAAATATTCCATGAATCACATTTTTGGCCACAAATCGCTGATCGTTCGAGATAGGTAAAAAATTCAAACGGCGTTGGATCGAGGGCGTCGAGACCCACCTTGAACACCTTATTTGAACCATATATTCCATGAACCATTTTTGAACCATATATTCCATGAACATTTTTTGAACCAAATATTCCATGAATCACACTTTTGGCCACAAATTGCTAACCGTTTGAGATAGGTTAAAAATTCAAACGGCGTTGGATCGAGGGCGTCGAGACGCACCTTTAACACCTTATTTGAACCATACATTCCATGAACCATTTTTGAACCATATATTCCATGAACATTTTTGAACCAAATATTCCATGAATCACATTTTTGGCCACAAATTGCTAACCGTTCGAGATAGGTTAAAAATTCAAACGGCGTTGGATCGAGGGTGTCGAGACGCACCTTGAACACCTTATTTGAACCATATATTCCATGAACCATGTTAGAACCATCTATTCCATGAACATTTTTTGAACCAAATATTCCATGAATCACATTTTTGGCCACAAATCGCTGACCGTTCAAGATAGGTTAAAAATTCAAACAGCGTTGGATGGAGGGCGCCGAGCCGCACCTTGAACACCTTATTTGAACCATATATTCCATGAACCATTTTTGAACCATATATTCCATGAACATTTTTTGAACCAAATATTCCATGAATCACACTTTTGGCCACAAATTGCTAACCGTTTGAGATAGGTTAAAAATTCAAACGGCGTTGGATCGAGGGCGTCGAGACGCACCTTTAACAAATTATTTGAACCATACATTCCATGAACCATTTTTGAACCATATATTCCATGAACATTTTTTGAACCAAATATTCCATGAATACATTTTTGGCCACAAATTGCTAACCGTTCGAGATAGGTTAAAAATTCAAACGGCGTTGGATCGAGGGTGTTGAGACGCACCTTGAACACCTTATTTGAACCATATATTCCATGAACCATTTTTGAACCATATATTCCATGAACATTTTTTGAACCAAATATTCCATGAATCACACTTTTGGCCACAAATTGCTAACCGTTTGAGATAGGTTAAAAATTCAAACGGCGTTGGATCGAGGGCGTCGAGACGCACCTTGAACACCTTATTTGAACCATATATTCCATGAACCATTTTTGAACCATATATTCCATGAACATTTTTTGAACCAAATATTCCATGAATCACATTTTTGGCCACAAATCGCTAACCGTTCGTGATAGGTTAAAAATTCAAACTGCGATGGATCGAGGGCGTCGAGACCCACCTTGAACACCTTATTTGAACCATATATTCCATGAACCATTTTTGAACCATATATTCCATGAACATTTTTTGAACCAAATATTCCATGAATCACACTTTTGGCCACAAATTGCTAACCGTTTGAGATAGGTTAAAAATTCAAACGGCGTTGGATCGAGGGCGTCGAGACGCACCTTTAACACCTTATTTGAACCATACATTCCATGAACCATTTTTGAACCATATATTCCATGAACATTTTTGAACCAAATATTCCATGAATCACATTTTTGGCCACAAATTGCTAACCGTTCGAGATAGGTTAAAAATTCAAACGGCGTTGGATCGAGGGTGTCGAGACGCACCTTGAACACCTTATTTGAACCATATATTCCATGAACCATGTTAGAACCATCTATTCCATGAACATTTTTTGTACCAAATATTCCATGAATCACATTTTTGGCCACAAATCGCTAACCGTTCGAGATAGGTTAAAAATTCAAACGACGTTGGATCGAGGGCGTCGAGACGCACCTTGAACACCTTATTTGAACCATATATTCCATGAACCATTTTTGAACCATATATTCCATGAACATTTTTTGAACCAAATATTCCATGAATCACATTTTTGGCCACAAATCGCTATCCGTTCGAGATAGGTTAAAAATTCAAACGGCGTTGGATCGAGGGCGTCGAGACGCACCTTTAACACCTTATTTGAATCATACATTCCATGAACCATGTTAGAACCATCTATTCCATGAACATTTTTTGAACCAAATATTCCATGAATCACATTTTTGGCCACAAATCGCTAACCGTTCGAGATAGGTAAAAAATTCAAACGGCGTTGGATCGAGGGCGTCGAGACCCACCTTGAACACCTTATTTGAACCATATATTCCATGAACCATTTTTGAACCATATATTCCATGAACATTTTTTGAACCAAATATTCCATGAATCACACTTTTGGCCACAAATTGCTAACCGTTTGAGATAGGTTAAAAATTCAAACGGCGTTGGATCGAGGGCGTCGAGACGCACCTTGAACACCTTATTTGAACCATATATTCCATGAACCATTTTTGAACCATATATTCCATGAACATTTTTTGAACCAAATATTCCATGAATCACATTTTTGGCCACAAATCGCTAACCGTTCGTGATAGGTTAAAAATTCAAACTGCGATGGATCGAGGGCGTCGAGACGCACCTTGAACACCTTATTTGATCCATATATTCCATGAACCATATTTGAAGCATATATTCCCTGAACATTTTTTGAACCAAATATTCCATGAATCACATTTTTGGCCACAAATCGCTAACCGTTCGAGATAGGTTAAAAATTCAAACGGCGTTGGATCGAGGGCGTCGAGACGCACCTTTAACACCTTATTTGAATCATACATTCCATGAACCATGTTAGAACCATCTATTCCATGAACATTTTTTGAACCAAATATTCCATGAATCACATTTTTGGCCACAAATCGCCAACCGTTCGAGATAGGTAAAAAATTCAAACGGCGTTGGATCGAGGGCGTCGAGACCCACCTTGAACACCTTATTTGAACCATATATTCCATGAACCATTTTTGAACCATATATTCCATGAACATTTTTTGAACCAAATATTCCATGAATCACACTTTTGGCCACAAATTGCTAACCGTTCGAGATAGGTTAAAAATTCAAACGGCGTTGGATCGAGGGCGTCGAGACGCACCTTTAACACCTTATATGAATCATACATTCCATGAACCATGTTAGAACCATCTATTCCATGAACATTTTTTGAACCAAATATTCCATGAATCACATTTTTGGCCACAAATCGCTAACCGTTCGAGATAGGTAAAAAATTCAAACGGCGTTGGATCGAGGGCGTCGAGACCCACCTTGAACACCTTATTTGAACCATATATTCCATGAACCATTTTTGAACCATATATTCCATGAACATTTTTTGAACCAAATATTCCATGAATCACACTTTTGGCCACAAATTGCTAACCGTTTGAGATAGGTTAAAAATTCAAACGGCGTTGGATCGAGGGCGTCGAGACGCACCTTTAACACCTTATTTGAACCATACATTCCATGAACCATATTTGAAGCATATATTCCATGAACATTTTTTGAACCAAATATTCCATGAATCACATTTTTGGCCACAAATCGCTAACCGTTCGAGATAGGTTAAAAATTCAAACGACGTTGGATCGAGGGCGTCGAGACGCACCTTGAACACCTTATTTGAACCATATATTCCATGAACCATTTTTGAACCATATATTCCATGAACATTTTTTGAACCAAATATTCCATGAATCACATTTTTGGCCACAAATCGCTAACCGTTCGTGATAGGTTAAAAATTCAAACTGCGATGGATCGAGGGCGTCGAGACGCACCTTGAACACCTTATTTGAATCATACATTCCATGAACCATGTTAGAACCATCTATTCCATGAACATTTTTTGAACCAAATATTCCATGAATCACATTTTTGGCCACAAATCGCTAACCGTTCGAGATAGGTAAAAAATTCAAACGGCGTTGGATCGAGGGCGTCGAGACCCACCTTGAACACCTTATTTGAACCATATATTCCATGAACCATTTTTGAACCATATATTCCATGAACATTTTTTGAACCAAATATTCCATGAATCACACTTTTGGCCACAAATTGCTAACCGTTTGAGATAAGTTAAAAATTCAAACGGCGTTGGATCGAGGGCGTCGAGACGCACCTTGAACACCTTATTTGAACCATATATTCCATGAACCATTTTTGAACCATATATTCCATGAACATTTTTTGAACCAAATATTCCATGAATCACATTTTTGGCCACAAATCGCTAACCGTTCGTGATAGGTTAAAAATTCAAACTGCGATGGATCGAGGGCGTCGAGACGCACCTTGAACACCTTATTTGATCCATACATTCCATGAACCATTTTTGAACCATATATTCCATGAACATTTTTTGAACCAAATATTCCATGAATCACATTTTTGGCCACAAATCGCTAACCGTTCGTGATAGGTTAAAAATTCAAACTGCGTTGGATCGAGGGCGTCGAGACGCACCTTTAACACCTTATTTGAATCATACATTCCATGAACCATGTTAGAACCATCTATTCCATGAACATTTTTTGAACCAAATATTCCATGAATCACATTTTTGGCCACAAATCGCTAACCGTTCGAGATAGGTAAAAAATTCAAACGGCGTTGGATCGAGGGCGTCGAGACCCACCTTGAACACCTTATTTGAACCATATATTCCATGAACCATTTTTGAACCATATATTCCATGAACATTTTTTGAACCAAATATTCCATGAATCACACTTTTGGCCACAAATTGCTAACCGTTCGAGATAGGTTAAAAATTCAAACGGCGTTGGATCGAGGGCGTCGAGACGCACCTTTAACACCTTATATGAATCATACATTCCATGAACCATGTTAGAACCATCTATTCCATGAACATTTTTTGAACCAAATATTCCATGAATCACATTTTTGGCCACAAATCGCTAACCGTTCGAGATAGGTAAAAAATTCAAACGGCGTTGGATCGAGGGCGTCGAGACCCACCTTGAACACCTTATTTGAACCATATATTCCATGAACCATTTTTGAACCATATATTCCATGAACATTTTTTGAACCAAATATTCCATGAATCACACTTTTGGCCACAAATTGCTAACCGTTTGAGATAGGTTAAAAATTCAAACGGCGTTGGATCGAGGGCGTCGAGACGCACCTTTAACACCTTATTTGAACCATACATTCCATGAACCATATTTGAAGCATATATTCCATGAACATTTTTTGAACCAAATATTCCATGAATCACATTTTTGGCCACAAATCGCTAACCGTTCGAGATAGGTTAAAAATTCAAACGACGTTGGATCGAGGGCGTCGAGACGCACCTTGAACACCTTATTTGAACCATATATTCCATGAACCATTCTTGAACCATATATTCCATGAACATTTTTTGAACCAAATATTCCATGAATCACATTTTTGGCCACAAATCGCTAACCGTTCGTGATAGGTTAAAAATTCAAACTGCGATGGATCGAGGGCGTCGAGACGCACCTTGAACACCTTATTTGATCCATATATTCCATGAACCATATTTGAAGCATATATTCCCTGAACATTTTTTGAACCAAATATTCCATGAATCACATTTTTGGCCACAAATCGCTAACCGTTCGAGATAGGTTAAAAATTCAAACGGCGTTGGATCGAGGGCGTCGAGACGCACCTTTAACACCTTATTTGAATCATACATTCCATGAACCATGTTAGAACCATCTATTCCATGAACATTTTTTGAACCAAATATTCCATGAATCACACTTTTGGCCACAAATTGCTAACCGTTTGAGATAGGTTAAAAATTCAAACGGCGTTGGATCGAGGGCGTCGAGACGCACCTTTAACACCTTATTTGAACCATACATTCCATGAACCATTTTTGAACCATATATTCCATGAACATTTTTGAACCAAATATTCCATGAATCACATTTTTGGCCACAAATTGCTAACCGTTCGAGATAGGTTAAAAATTCAAACGGCGTTGGATCGAGGGTGTCGAGACGCACCTTGAACACCTTATTTGAACCATATATTCCATGAACCATGTTAGAACCATCTATTCCATGAACATTTTTTGAACCAAATATTCCATGAATCACATTTTTGGCCACAAATCGCTAACCGTTCGAGATAGGTTAAAAATTCAAACGGCGTTGGATCGAGGGCGTCGAGACGCACCTTTAACACCTTATTTGAATCATACATTCCATGAACCATGTTAGAACCATCTATTCCATGAACATTTTTTGAACCAAATATTCCATGAATCACATTTTTGGCCACAAATCGCTAACCGTTCGAGATAGGTAAAAAATTCAAACGGCGTTGGATCGAGGGCGTCGAGACCCACCTTGAACACCTTATTTGAACCATATATTCCATGAACCATTTTTGAACCATATATTCCATGAACATTTTTTGAACCAAATATTCCATGAATCACACTTTTGGCCACAAATTGCTAACCGTTTGAGATAGGTTAAAAATTCAAACGGCGTTGGATCGAGGGCGTCGAGACGCACCTTGAACACCTTATTTGAACCATATATTCCATGAACCATTTTTGAACCATATATTCCATGAACATTTTTTGAACCAAATATTCCATGAATCACATTTTTGGCCACAAATCGCTAACCGTTCGTGATAGGTTAAAAATTCAAACTGCGATGGATCGAGGGCGTCGAGACGCACCTTGAACACCTTATTTGATCCATATATTCCATGAACCATATTTGAAGCATATATTCCCTGAACATTTTTTGAACCAAATATTCCATGAATCACATTTTTGGCCACAAATCGCTAACCGTTCGAGATAGGTTAAAAATTCAAACGGCGTTGGATCGAGGGCGTCGAGACGCACCTTTAACGCCTTATTTGAATCATACATTCCATGAACCATGTTAGAACCATCTATTCCATGAACATTTTTTGAACCAAATATTCCATGAATCACATTTTTGGCCACAAATCGCTAACCGTTCGAGATAGGTAAAAAATTCAAACGGCGTTGGATCGAGGGCGTCGAGACCCACCTTGAACACCTTATTTGAACCATATATTCCATGAACCATTTTTGAACCATATATTCCATGAACATTTTTTGAACCAAATATTCCATGAATCACACTTTTGGCCACAAATTGCTAACCGTTCGAGATAGGTTAAAAATTCAAACGGCGTTGGATCGAGGGCGTCGAGACGCACCTTTAACACCTTATATGAATCATACATTCCATGAACCATGTTAGAACCATCTATTCCATGAACATTTTTTGAACCAAATATTCCATGAATCACATTTTTGGCCACAAATCGCTAACCGTTCGAGATAGGTAAAAAATTCAAACGGCGTTGGATCGAGGGCGTCGAGACCCACCTTGAACACCTTATTTGAACCATATATTCCATGAACCATTTTTGAACCATATATTCCATGAACATTTTTTGAACCAAATATTCCATGAATCACACTTTTGGCCACAAATTGCTAACCGTTTGAGATAGGTTAAAAATTCAAACGGCGTTGGATCGAGGGCGTCGAGACGCACCTTTAACACCTTATTTGAACCATACATTCCATGAACCATATTTGAAGCATATATTCCATGAACATTTTTTGAACCAAATATTCCATGAATCACATTTTTGGCCACAAATCGCTAACCGTTCGAGATAGGTTAAAAATTCAAACGACGTTGGATCGAGGGCGTCGAGACGCACCTTGAACACCTTATTTGAACCATATATTCCATGAACCATTTTTGAACCATATATTCCATGAACATTTTTTGAACCAAATATTCCATGAATCACATTTTTGGCCACAAATCGCTAACCGTTCGTGATAGGTTAAAAATTCAAACTGCGATGGATCGAGGGCGTCGAGACGCACCTTGAACACCTTATTTGATCCATATATTCCATGAACCATATTTGAAGCATATATTCCCTGAACATTTTTTGAACCAAATATTCCATGAATCACATTTTTGGCCACAAATCGCTAACCGTTCGAGATAGGTTAAAAATTCAAACGGCGTTGGATCGAGGGCGTCGAGACACACCTTATTTGAACCATATATTCCATGAACCATGTTAGAACCATCTATTCCATGAACATTTTTTGAACCAAATATTCCATGAATCACATTTTTGGCCACAAATCGCTAACCGTTCAAGATAGGTTAAAAATTCAAACGGCGTTGGATAGAGGGCGCCGAGACGCACCTTGAACACCTTATTTGAACCATATATTCCATGAACCATTTTTGAACCATATATTCCATGAACATTTTTTGAACCATACATTCCATGAACCATTTTTGAACCATATATTCCATGAACATTTTTTGAACCAAATATTCCATGAATCACATTTTTGGCCACAAATCGCTAACCGTTCGAGATAGGTTAAAAATTCAAGCAGCGTTGGATCGTGGGCGTCGAGACGCACCTTTAACACCTTATTTGAATCATACATTCCATGAACCATGTTAGAACCATCTATTCCATGAACATTTTTTGAACCAAATATTCCATGAATCACATTTTTGGCCACAAATCGCTGATCGTTCGAGATAGGTAAAAAATTCAAACGGCGTTGGATCGAGGGCGTCGAGACCCACCTTGAACACCTTATTTGAACCATATATTCCATGAACCATTTTTGAACCATATATTCCATGAACATTTTTTGAACCAAATATTCCATGAATCACACTTTTGGCCACAAATTGCTAACCGTTTGAGATAGGTTAAAAATTCAAACGGCGTTGGATCGAGGGCGTCGAGACGCACCTTTAACACCTTATTTGAACCATACATTCCATGAACCATTTTTGAACCATATATTCCATGAACATTTTTGAACCAAATATTCCATGAATCACATTTTTGGCCACAAATTGCTAACCGTTCGAGATAGGTTAAAAATTCAAACGGCGTTGGATCGAGGGTGTCGAGACGCACCTTGAACACCTTATTTGAACCATATATTCCATGAACCATGTTAGAACCATCTATTCCATGAACATTTTTTGAACCAAATATTCCATGAATCACATTTTTGGCCACAAATCGCTGACCGTTCAAGATAGGTTAAAAATTCAAACAGCGTTGGATGGAGGGCGCCGAGCCGCACCTTGAACACCTTATTTGAACCATATATTCCATGAACCATTTTTGAACCATATATTCCATGAACATTTTTTGAACCAAATATTCCATGAATCACACTTTTGGCCACAAATTGCTAACCGTTTGAGATAGGTTAAAAATTCAAACGGCGTTGGATCGAGGGCGTCGAGACGCACCTTTAACAAATTATTTGAACCATACATTCCATGAACCATTTTTGAACCATATATTCCATGAACATTTTTTGAACCAAATATTCCATGAATACATTTTTGGCCACAAATTGCTAACCGTTCGAGATAGGTTAAAAATTCAAACGGCGTTGGATCGAGGGTGTTGAGACGCACCTTGAACACCTTATTTGAACCATATATTCCATGAACCATTTTTGAACCATATATTCCATGAACATTTTTTGAACCAAATATTCCATGAATCACACTTTTGGCCACAAATTGCTAACCGTTTGAGATAGGTTAAAAATTCAAACGGCGTTGGATCGAGGGCGTCGAGACGCACCTTGAACACCTTATTTGAACCATATATTCCATGAACCATTTTTGAACCATATATTCCATGAACATTTTTTGAACCAAATATTCCATGAATCACATTTTTGGCCACAAATCGCTAACCGTTCGTGATAGGTTAAAAATTCAAACTGCGATGGATCGAGGGCGTCGAGACCCACCTTGAACACCTTATTTGAACCATATATTCCATGAACCATTTTTGAACCATATATTCCATGAACATTTTTTGAACCAAATATTCCATGAATCACACTTTTGGCCACAAATTGCTAACCGTTTGAGATAGGTTAAAAATTCAAACGGCGTTGGATCGAGGGCGTCGAGACGCACCTTTAACACCTTATTTGAACCATACATTCCATGAACCATTTTTGAACCATATATTCCATGAACATTTTTGAACCAAATATTCCATGAATCACATTTTTGGCCACAAATTGCTAACCGTTCGAGATAGGTTAAAAATTCAAACGGCGTTGGATCGAGGGTGTCGAGACGCACCTTGAACACCTTATTTGAACCATATATTCCATGAACCATGTTAGAACCATCTATTCCATGAACATTTTTTGAACCAAATATTCCATGAATCACATTTTTGGCCACAAATCGCTAACCGTTCGAGATAGGTTAAAAATTCAAACGACGTTGGATCGAGGGCGTCGAGACGCACCTTGAACACCTTATTTGAACCATATATTCCATGAACCATTTTTGAACCATATATTCCATGAACATTTTTTGAACCAAATATTCCATGAATCACATTTTTGGCCACAAATCGCTAACCGTTCGAGATAGGTTAAAAATTCAAACGGCGTTGGATCGAGGGCGTCGAGACGCACCTTTAACACCTTATTTGAATCATACATTCCATGAACCATGTTAGAACCATCTATTCCATGAACATTTTTTGAACCAAATATTCCATGAATCACATTTTTGGCCACAAATCGCTAACCGTTCGAGATAGGTAAAAAATTCAAACGGCGTTGGATCGAGGGCGTCGAGACCCACCTTGAACACCTTATTTGAACCATATATTCCATGAACCATTTTTGAACCATATATTCCATGAACATTTTTTGAACCAAATATTCCATGAATCACACTTTTGGCCACAAATTGCTAACCGTTTGAGATAGGTTAAAAATTCAAACGGCGTTGGATCGAGGGCGTCGAGACGCACCTTGAACACCTTATTTGAACCATATATTCCATGAACCATTTTTGAACCATATATTCCATGAACATTTTTTGAACCAAATATTCCATGAATCACATTTTTGGCCACAAATCGCTAACCGTTCGTGATAGGTTAAAAATTCAAACTGCGATGGATCGAGGGCGTCGAGACGCACCTTGAACACCTTATTTGATCCATATATTCCATGAACCATATTTGAAGCATATATTCCCTGAACATTTTTTGAACCAAATATTCCATGAATCACATTTTTGGCCACAAATCGCTAACCGTTCGAGATAGGTTAAAAATTCAAACGGCGTTGGATCGAGGGCGTCGAGACGCACCTTTAACACCTTATTTGAATCATACATTCCATGAACCATGTTAGAACCATCTATTCCATGAACATTTTTTGAACCAAATATTCCATGAATCACATTTTTGGCCACAAATCGCCAACCGTTCGAGATAGGTAAAAAATTCAAACGGCGTTGGATCGAGGGCGTCGAGACCCACCTTGAACACCTTATTTGAACCATATATTCCATGAACCATTTTTGAACCATATATTCCATGAACATTTTTTGAACCAAATATTCCATGAATCACACTTTTGGCCACAAATTGCTAACCATTCGAGATAGGTTAAAAATTCAAACGGCGTTGGATCGAGGGCGTCGAGACGCACCTTTAACACCTTATATGAATCATACATTCCATGAACCATGTTAGAACCATCTATTCCATGAACATTTTTTGAACCAAATATTCCATGAATCACATTTTTGGCCACAAATCGCTAACCGTTCGAGATAGGTAAAAAATTCAAACGGCGTTGGATCGAGGGCGTCGAGACCCACCTTGAACACCTTATTTGAACCATATATTCCATGAACCATTTTTGAACCATATATTCCATGAACATTTTTTGAACCAAATATTCCATGAATCACACTTTTGGCCACAAATTGCTAACCGTTTGAGATAGGTTAAAAATTCAAACGGCGTTGGATCGAGGGCGTCGAGACGCACCTTTAACACCTTATTTGAACCATACATTCCATGAACCATATTTGAAGCATATATTCCATGAACATTTTTTGAACCAAATATTCCATGAATCACATTTTTGGCCACAAATCGCTAACCGTTCGAGATAGGTTAAAAATTCAAACGACGTTGGATCGAGGGCGTCGAGACGCACCTTGAACACCTTATTTGAACCATATATTCCATGAACCATTTTTGAACCATATATTCCATGAACATTTTTTGAACCAAATATTCCATGAATCACATTTTTGGCCACAAATCGCTAACCGTTCGTGATAGGTTAAAAATTCAAACTGCGATGGATCGAGGGCGTCGAGACGCACCTTGAACACCTTATTTGATCCATATATTCCATGAACCATATTTGAAGCATATATTCCCTGAACATTTTTTGAACCAAATATTCCATGAATCACATTTTTGGCCACAAATCGCTAACCGTTCGAGATAGGTTAAAAATTCAAACGACGTTGGATCGAGGGCGTCGAGACGCACCTTGAACACCTTATTTGAACCATATATTCCATGAACCATTCTTGAACCATATATTCCATGAACATTTTTTGAACCAAATATTCCATGAATCACATTTTTGGCCACAAATCGCTAACCGTTCGTGATAGGTTAAAAATTCAAACTGCGATGGATCGAGGGCGTCGAGACGCACCTTGAACACCTTATTTGATCCATATATTCCATGAACCATATTTGAAGCATATATTCCCTGAACATTTTTTGAACCAAATATTCCATGAATCACATTTTTGGCCACAAATCGCTAACCGTTCGAGATAGGTTAAAAATTCAAACGGCGTTGGATCGAGGGCGTCGAGACGCACCTTTAACACCTTATTTGAATCATACATTCCATGAACCATGTTAGAACCATCTATTCCATGAACATTTTTTGAACCAAATATTCCATGAATCACACTTTTGGCCACAAATTGCTAACCGTTTGAGATAGGTTAAAAATTCAAACGGCGTTGGATCGAGGGCGTCGAGACGCACCTTTAACACCTTATTTGAACCATACATTCCATGAACCATTTTTGAACCATATATTCCATGAACATTTTTGAACCAAATATTCCATGAATCACATTTTTGGCCACAAATTGCTAACCGTTCGAGATAGGTTAAAAATTCAAACGGCGTTGGATCGAGGGTGTCGAGACGCACCTTGAACACCTTATTTGAACCATATATTCCATGAACCATGTTAGAACCATCTATTCCATGAACATTTTTTGAACCAAATATTCCATGAATCACATTTTTGGCCACAAATCGCTAACCGTTCGAGATAGGTTAAAAATTCAAACGGCGTTGGATCGAGGGCGTCGAGACGCACCTTTAACACCTTATTTGAATCATACATTCCATGAACCATGTTAGAACCATCTATTCCATGAACATTTTTTGAACCAAATATTCCATGAATCACATTTTTGGCCACAAATCGCTAACCGTTCGAGATAGGTAAAAAATTCAAACGGCGTTGGATCGAGGGCGTCGAGACCCACCTTGAACACCTTATTTGAACCATATATTCCATGAACCATTTTTGAACCATATATTCCATGAACATTTTTTGAACCAAATATTCCATGAATCACACTTTTGGCCACAAATTGCTAACCGTTTGAGATAGGTTAAAAATTCAAACGGCGTTGGATCGAGGGCGTCGAGACGCACCTTGAACACCTTATTTGAACCATATATTCCATGAACCATTTTTGAACCATATATTCCATGAACATTTTTTGAACCAAATATTCCATGAATCACATTTTTGGCCACAAATCGCTAACCGTTCGTGATAGGTTAAAAATTCAAACTGCGATGGATCGAGGGCGTCGAGACGCACCTTGAACACCTTATTTGATCCATATATTCCATGAACCATATTTGAAGCATATATTCCCTGAACATTTTTTGAACCAAATATTCCATGAATCACATTTTTGGCCACAAATCGCTAACCGTTCGAGATAGGTTAAAAATTCAAACGGCGTTGGATCGAGGGCGTCGAGACGCACCTTTAACGCCTTATTTGAATCATACATTCCATGAACCATGTTAGAACCATCTATTCCATGAACATTTTTTGAACCAAATATTCCATGAATCACATTTTTGGCCACAAATCGCTAACCGTTCGAGATAGGTAAAAAATTCAAACGGCGTTGGATCGAGGGCGTCGAGACCCACCTTGAACACCTTATTTGAACCATATATTCCATGAACCATTTTTGAACCATATATTCCATGAACATTTTTTGAACCAAATATTCCATGAATCACACTTTTGGCCACAAATTGCTAACCGTTCGAGATAGGTTAAAAATTCAAACGGCGTTGGATCGAGGGCGTCGAGACGCACCTTTAACACCTTATATGAATCATACATTCCATGAACCATGTTAGAACCATCAATTCCATGAACATTTTTTGAACCAAATATTCCATGAATCACATTTTTGGCCACAAATCGCTAACCGTTCGAGATAGGTAAAAAATTCAAACGGCGTTGGATCGAGGGCGTCGAGACCCACCTTGAACACCTTATTTGAACCATATATTCCATGAACCATTTTTGAACCATATATTCCATGAACATTTTTTGAACCAAATATTCCATGAATCACACTTTTGGCCACAAATTGCTAACCGTTTGAGATAGGTTAAAAATTCAAACGGCGTTGGATCGAGGGCGTCGAGACGCACCTTTAACACCTTATTTGAACCATACATTCCATGAACCATATTTGAAGCATATATTCCATGAACATTTTTTGAACCAAATATTCCATGAATCACATTTTTGGCCACAAATCGCTAACCGTTCGAGATAGGTTAAAAATTCAAACGACGTTGGATCGAGGGCGTCGAGACGCACCTTGAACACCTTATTTGAACCATATATTCCATGAACCATTTTTGAACCATATATTCCATGAACATTTTTTGAACCAAATATTCCATGAATCACATTTTTGGCCACAAATCGCTAACCGTTCGTGATAGGTTAAAAATTCAAACTGCGATGGATCGAGGGCGTCGAGACGCACCTTGAACACCTTATTTGATCCATATATTCCATGAACCATATTTGAAGCATATATTCCCTGAACATTTTTTGAACCAAATATTCCATGAATCACATTTTTGGCCACAAATCGCTAACCGTTCGAGATAGGTTAAAAATTCAAACGGCGTTGGATCGAGGGCGTCGAGACACACCTTATTTGAACCATATATTCCATGAACCATGTTAGAACCATCTATTCCATGAACATTTTTTGAACCAAATATTCCATGAATCACATTTTTGGCCACAAATCGCTAACCGTTCAAGATAGGTTAAAAATTCAAACGGCGTTGGATAGAGGGCGCCGAGACGCACCTTGAACACCTTATTTGAACCATATATTCCATGAACCATTTTTGAACCATATATTCCATGAACATTTTTTGAACCATACATTCCATGAACCATTTTTGAACCATATATTCCATGAACATTTTTTGAACCAAATATTCCATGAATCACATTTTTGGCCACAAATCGCTAACCGTTCGAGATAGGTTAAAAATTCAAGCAGCGTTGGATCGTGGGCGTCGAGACGCACCTTTAACACCTTATTTGAATCATACATTCCATGAACCATGTTAGAACCATCTATTCCATGAACATTTTTTGAACCAAATATTCCATGAATCACATTTTTGGCCACAAATCGCTGATCGTTCGAGATAGGTAAAAAATTCAAACGGCGTTGGATCGAGGGCGTCGAGACCCACCTTGAACACCTTATTTGAACCATATATTCCATGAACCATTTTTGAACCATATATTCCATGAACATTTTTTGAACCAAATATTCCATGAATCACACTTTTGGCCACAAATTGCTAACCGTTTGAGATAGGTTAAAAATTCAAACGGCGTTGGATCGAGGGCGTCGAGACGCACCTTTAACACCTTATTTGAACCATACATTCCATGAACCATTTTTGAACCATATATTCCATGAACATTTTTGAACCAAATATTCCATGAATCACATTTTTGGCCACAAATTGCTAACCGTTCGAGATAGGTTAAAAATTCAAACGGCGTTGGATCGAGGGTGTCGAGACGCACCTTGAACACCTTATTTGAACCATATATTCCATGAACCATGTTAGAACCATCTATTCCATGAACATTTTTTGAACCAAATATTCCATGAATCACATTTTTGGCCACAAATCGCTGACCGTTCAAGATAGGTTAAAAATTCAAACAGCGTTGGATGGAGGGCGCCGAGCCGCACCTTGAACACCTTATTTGAACCATATATTCCATGAACCATTTTTGAACCATATATTCCATGAACATTTTTTGAACCAAATATTCCATGAATCACACTTTTGGCCACAAATTGCTAACCGTTTGAGATAGGTTAAAAATTCAAACGGCGTTGGATCGAGGGCGTCGAGACGCACCTTTAACAAATTATTTGAACCATACATTCCATGAACCATTTTTGAACCATATATTCCATGAACATTTTTTGAACCAAATATTCCATGAATACATTTTTGGCCACAAATTGCTAACCGTTCGAGATAGGTTAAAAATTCAAACGGCGTTGGATCGAGGGTGTTGAGACGCACCTTGAACACCTTATTTGAACCATATATTCCATGAACCATTTTTGAACCATATATTCCATGAACATTTTTTGAACCAAATATTCCATGAATCACACTTTTGGCCACAAATTGCTAACCGTTTGAGATAGGTTAAAAATTCAAACGGCGTTGGATCGAGGGCGTCGAGACGCACCTTGAACACCTTATTTGAACCATATATTCCATGAACCATTTTTGAACCATATATTCCATGAACATTTTTTGAACCAAATATTCCATGAATCACATTTTTGGCCACAAATCGCTAACCGTTCGTGATAGGTTAAAAATTCAAACTGCGATGGATCGAGGGCGTCGAGACCCACCTTGAACACCTTATTTGAACCATATATTCCATGAACCATTTTTGAACCATATATTCCATGAACATTTTTTGAACCAAATATTCCATGAATCACACTTTTGGCCACAAATTGCTAACCGTTTGAGATAGGTTAAAAATTCAAACGGCGTTGGATCGAGGGCGTCGAGACGCACCTTTAACACCTTATTTGAACCATACATTCCATGAACCATTTTTGAACCATATATTCCATGAACATTTTTGAACCAAATATTCCATGAATCACATTTTTGGCCACAAATTGCTAACCGTTCGAGATAGGTTAAAAATTCAAACGGCGTTGGATCGAGGGTGTCGAGACGCACCTTGAACACCTTATTTGAACCATATATTCCATGAACCATGTTAGAACCATCTATTCCATGAACATTTTTTGAACCAAATATTCCATGAATCACATTTTTGGCCACAAATCGCTAACCGTTCGAGATAGGTTAAAAATTCAAACGACGTTGGATCGAGGGCGTCGAGACGCACCTTGAACACCTTATTTGAACCATATATTCCATGAACCATTTTTGAACCATATATTCCATGAACATTTTTTGAACCAAATATTCCATGAATCACATTTTTGGCCACAAATCGCTAACCGTTCGAGATAGGTTAAAAATTCAAACGGCGTTGGATCGAGGGCGTCGAGACGCACCTTTAACACCTTATTTGAATCATACATTCCATGAACCATGTTAGAACCATCTATTCCATGAACATTTTTTGAACCAAATATTCCATGAATCACATTTTTGGCCACAAATCGCTAACCGTTCGAGATAGGTAAAAAATTCAAACGGCGTTGGATCGAGGGCGTCGAGACCCACCTTGAACACCTTATTTGAACCATATATTCCATGAACCATTTTTGAACCATATATTCCATGAACATTTTTTGAACCAAATATTCCATGAATCACACTTTTGGCCACAAATTGCTAACCGTTTGAGATAGGTTAAAAATTCAAACGGCGTTGGATCGAGGGCGTCGAGACGCACCTTGAACACCTTATTTGAACCATATATTCCATGAACCATTTTTGAACCATATATTCCATGAACATTTTTTGAACCAAATATTCCATGAATCACATTTTTGGCCACAAATCGCTAACCGTTCGTGATAGGTTAAAAATTCAAACTGCGATGGATCGAGGGCGTCGAGACGCACCTTGAACACCTTATTTGATCCATATATTCCATGAACCATATTTGAAGCATATATTCCCTGAACATTTTTTGAACCAAATATTCCATGAATCACATTTTTGGCCACAAATCGCTAACCGTTCGAGATAGGTTAAAAATTCAAACGGCGTTGGATCGAGGGCGTCGAGACGCACCTTTAACACCTTATTTGAATCATACATTCCATGAACCATGTTAGAACCATCTATTCCATGAACATTTTTTGAACCAAATATTCCATGAATCACATTTTTGGCCACAAATCGCCAACCGTTCGAGATAGGTAAAAAATTCAAACGGCGTTGGATCGAGGGCGTCGAGACCCACCTTGAACACCTTATTTGAACCATATATTCCATGAACCATTTTTGAACCATATATTCCATGAACATTTTTTGAACCAAATATTCCATGAATCACACTTTTGGCCACAAATTGCTAACCGTTCGAGATAGGTTAAAAATTCAAACGGCGTTGGATCGAGGGCGTCGAGACGCACCTTTAACACCTTATATGAATCATACATTCCATGAACCATGTTAGAACCATCTATTCCATGAACATTTTTTGAACCAAATATTCCATGAATCACATTTTTGGCCACAAATCGCTAACCGTTCGAGATAGGTAAAAAATTCAAACGGCGTTGGATCGAGGGCGTCGAGACCCACCTTGAACACCTTATTTGAACCATATATTCCATGAACCATTTTTGAACCATATATTCCATGAACATTTTTTGAACCAAATATTCCATGAATCACACTTTTGGCCACAAATTGCTAACCGTTTGAGATAGGTTAAAAATTCAAACGGCGTTGGATCGAGGGCGTCGAGACGCACCTTTAACACCTTATTTGAACCATACATTCCATGAACCATATTTGAAGCATATATTCCATGAACATTTTTTGAACCAAATATTCCATGAATCACATTTTTGGCCACAAATCGCTAACCGTTCGAGATAGGTTAAAAATTCAAACGACGTTGGATCGAGGGCGTCGAGACGCACCTTGAACACCTTATTTGAACCATATATTCCATGAACCATTTTTGAACCATATATTCCATGAACATTTTTTGAACCAAATATTCCATGAATCACATTTTTGGCCACAAATCGCTAACCGTTCGTGATAGGTTAAAAATTCAAACTGCGATGGATCGAGGGCGTCGAGACGCACCTTGAACACCTTATTTGATCCATATATTCCATGAACCATATTTGAAGCATATATTCCCTGAACATTTTTTGAACCAAATATTCCATGAATCACATTTTTGGCCACAAATCGCTAACCGTTCGAGATAGGTTAAAAATTCAAACGGCGTTGGATCGAGGGCGTCGAGACGCACCTTTAACACCTTATTTGAATCATACATTCCATGAACCATGTTAGAACCATCTATTCCATGAACATTTTTTGAACCAAATATTCCATGAATCACACTTTTGGCCACAAATTGTTAACCGTTTGAGATAGGTTAAAAATTCAAACGGCGTTGGATCGAGGGCGTCGAGACGCACCTTTAACACCTTATTTGAACCATACATTCCATGAACCATTTTTGAACCATATATTCCATGAACATTTTTGAACCAAATATTCCATGAATCACATTTTTGGCCACAAATTGCTAACCGTTCGAGATAGGTTAAAAATTCAAACGGCGTTGGATCGAGGGTGTCGAGACGCACCTTGAACACCTTATTTGAACCATATATTCCATGAACCATGTTAGAACCATCTATTCCATGAACATTTTTTGAACCAAATATTCCATGAATCACATTTTTGGCCACAAATCGCTAACCGTTCGAGATAGGTTAAAAATTCAAACGGCGTTGGATCGAGGGCGTCGAGACGCACCTTTAACACCTTATTTGAATCATACATTCCATGAACCATGTTAGAACCATCTATTCCATGAACATTTTTTGAACCAAATATTCCATGAATCACATTTTTGGCCACAAATCGCTAACCGTTCGAGATAGGTAAAAAATTCAAACGGCGTTGGATCGAGGGCGTCGAGACCCACCTTGAACACCTTATTTGAACCATATATTCCATGAACCATTTTTGAACCATATATTCCATGAACATTTTTTGAACCAAATATTCCATGAATCACACTTTTGGCCACAAATTGCTAACCGTTCGAGATAGGTTAAAAATTCAATCGGCGTTGGATCGAGGGCGTCGAAACGCACCTTTAACACCTTATATGAATCATACATTCCATGAACCATGTTAGAACCATCTATTCCATGAACATTTTTTGAACCAAATATTCCATGAATCACATTTTTGGCCACAAATCGCTAACCGTTCGAGATAGGTAAAAAATTCAAACGGCGTTGGATCGAGGGCGTCGAGACCCACCTTGAACACCTTATTTGAACCATATATTCCATGAACCATTTTTGAACCATATATTCCATGAACATTTTTTGAACCAAATATTCCATGAATCACACTTTTGGCCACAAATTGCTAACCGTTTGAGATAGGTTAAAAATTCAAACGGCGTTGGATCGAGGGCGTCGAGACGCACCTTTAACACCTTATTTGAACCATACATTCCATGAACCATATTTGAAGCATATATTCCATGAACATTTTTTGAACCAAATATTCCATGAATCACATTTTTGGCCACAAATCGCTAACCGTTCGAGATAGGTTAAAAATTCAAACGACGTTGGATCGAGGGCGTCGAGACGCACCTTGAACACCTTATTTGAATCATACATTCCATGAACCATGTTAGAACCATCTATTCCATGAACATTTTTTGAACCAAATATTCCATGAATCACATTTTTGGCCACAAATCGCTAACCGTTCGAGATAGGTAAAAAATTCAAACGGCGTTGGATCGAGGGCGTCGAGACCCACCTTGAACACCTTATTTGAACCATATATTCCATGAACCATTTTTGAACCATATATTCCATGAACATTTTTTGAACCAAATATTCCATGAATCACACTTTTGGCCACAAATTGCTAACCGTTTGAGATAGGTTAAAAATTCAAACGGCGTTGGATCGAGGGCGTCGAGACGCACCTTTAACACCTTATTTGAACCATACATTCCATGAACCATTTTTGAACCATATATTCCATGAACATTTTTGAACCAAATATTCCATGAATCACATTTTTGGCCACAAATTGCTAACCGTTCGAGATAGGTTAAAAATTCAAACGGCGTTGGATCGAGGGTGTCGAGACGCACCTTGAACACCTTATTTGAACCATATATTCCATGAACCATGTTAGAACCATCTATTCCATGAACATTTTTTGAACCAAATATTCCATGAATCACATTTTTGGCCACAAATCGCTAACCGTTCAAGATAGGTTAAAAATTCAAACTGCGATGGATCGAGGGCGTCGAGACGCACCTTGAACACCTTATTTGATCCATATATTCCATGAACCATATTTGAAGCATATATTCCCTGAACATTTTTTGAACCAAATATTCCATGAATACATTTTTGGCCACAAATTGCTAACCGTTCGAGATAGGTTAAAAATTCAAACGGCGTTGGATCGAGGGTGTCGAGACGCACCTTGAACACCTTATTTGAACCATATATTCCATGAACCATGTTAGAACCATCTATTCCATGAACATTTTTTGAACCAAATATTCCATGAATCACATTTTTGGCCACAAATCGCTAACCGTTCAAGATAGGTTAAAAATTCAAACGGCGTTGGATAGAGGGCGCCGAGACGCACCTTGAACACCTTATTTGAACCATATATTCCATGAACCATTTTTGAACCATATATTCCATGAACATTTTTTGAACCATACATTCCATGAACCATTTTTGAACCATATATTCCATGAACATTTTTTGAACCAAATATTCCATGAATCACATTTTTGGCCACAAATCGCTAACCGTTCGAGATAGGTTAAAAATTCAAACAGCGTTGGATCGAGGGCGTCGAGACGCACCTTTAACACCTTATTTGAATCATACATTCCATGAACCATGTTAGAACCATCTATTCCATGAACATTTTTTGAACCAAATATTCCATGAATCACATTTTTGGCCACAAATCGCTAACCGTTCGAGATAGGTAAAAAATTCAAACGGCGTTGGATCGAGGGCGTCGAGACCCACCTTGAACACCTTATTTGAACCATATATTCCATGAACCATTTTTGAGCAATATATTCCATGAACATTTTTTGAACCAAATATTCCATGAATCACACTTTTGGCCACAAATTGCTAACCGTTTGAGATAGGTTAAAAATTCAAACGGCGTTGGATCGAGGGCGTCGAGACGCACCTTTAACACCTTATTTGAACCATACATTCCATGAACCATTTTTGAACCATATATTCCATGAACATTTTTTGAACCAAATATTCCATGAATCACATTTTTGGCCACAAATCGCTAACCGTTCGAGATAGGTTAAAAATTCAAACGACGTTGGATCGAGGGCGTCGAGACGCACCTTGAACACCTTATTTGAACCATATATTCCATGAACCATTTTTGAACCATATATTCCATGAACATTTTTTGAACCAAATATTCCATGAATCACATTTTTGGCCACAAATCGCTAACCGTTCGAGATAGGTTAAAAATTCAAACGGCGTTGGATCGAGGGCGTCGAGACGCACCTTTAACACCTTATTTGAACCATACATTCCATGAACCATTTTTGAACCATATATTCCATGAACATTTTTTGAACCAAATATTCCATGAATCACATTTTTGGCCACAAATCGCTAACCGTTCGAGATAGGTTAAAAATTCAAACGGCGTTGGATCGAGGGCGTCGAGACGCACATTTATCACCTTATTTGAATCATACATTCCATGAACCATGTTAGAACCATCTATTCCATGAACATTTTTTGAACCAAATATTCCATGAATCACATTTTTGGCCACAAATCGCTAACCGTTCGAGATAGGTAAAAAATTCAAACGGCGTTGGATCGAGGGCGTCGAGACCCACCTTGAACACCTTATTTGAACCATATATTCCATGAACCATTTTTGAACCATATATTCCATGAACATTTTTTGAACCAAATATTCCATGAATCACATTTTTGGCCACAAATCGCTAACCGTTCGTGATAGGTTAAAAATTCAAACTGCGATGGATCGAGGGCGTCGAGACGCACCTTGAACACCTTATTTGATCCATATATTCCATGAACCATATTTGAAGCATATATTCCATGAACATTTTTTGAACCAAATATTCCATGAATCACATTTTTGGCCACAAATCGCTAACCGTTCGAGATAGGTTAAAAATTCAAACGGCGTTGGATCGAGGGCGTCGAGACGCACCTTTAACACCTTATTTGAATCATACATTCCATGAACCATGTTAGAACCATCTATTCCATGAACATTTTTTGAACCAAATATTCCATGAATCACATTTTTGGCCACAAATCGCTGATCGTTCGAGATAGGTAAAAAATTCAAACGGCGTTGGATCGAGGGCGTCGAGACCCACCTTGAACACCTTATTTGAACCATATATTCCATGAACCATTTTTGAACCATATATTCCATGAACATTTTTTGAACCAAATATTCCATGAATCACACTTTTGGCCACAAATTGCTAACCGTTTGAGATAGGTTAAAAATTCAAACGGCGTTGGATCGAGGGCGTCGAGACGCACCTTTAACACCTTATTTGAACCATACATTCCATGAACCATTTTTGAACCATATATTCCATGAACATTTTTGAACCAAATATTCCATGAATCACATTTTTGGCCACAAATTGCTAACCGTTCGAGATAGGTTAAAAATTCAAACGGCGTTGGATCGAGGGTGTCGAGACGCACCTTGAACACCTTATTTGAACCATATATTCCATGAACCATGTTAGAACCATCTATTCCATGAACATTTTTTGAACCAAATATTCCATGAATCACATTTTTGGCCACAAATCGCTAACCGTTCAAGATAGGTTAAAAATTCAAACGGCGTTGGATGGAGGGCGCCGAGCCGCACCTTGAACACCTTATTTGAACCATATATTCCATGAACCATTTTTGAACCATATATTCCATGAACATTTTTTGAACCAAATATTCCATGAATCACACTTTTGGCCACAAATTGCTAACCGTTTGAGATAGGTTAAAAATTCAAACGGCGTTGGATCGAGGGCGTCGAGACGCACCTTTAACACCTTATTTGAACCATACATTCCATGAACCATTTTTGAACCATATATTCCATGAACATTTTTTGAACCAAATATTCCATGAATACATTTTTGGCCACAAATTGCTAACCGTTCGAGATAGGTTAAAAATTCAAACGGCGTTGGATCGAGGGTGTTGAGACGCACCTTGAACACCTTATTTGAACCATATATTCCATGAACCATGTTAGAACCATCTATTCCATGAACATTTTTTGAACCAAATATTCCATGAATCACATTTTTGGCCACAAATCGCTAACCGTTCAAGATAGGTTAAAAATTCAAACGGCGTTGGATAGAGGGCACCGAGACGCACCTTGAACACCTTATTTGAACCATATATTCCATGAACCATTTTTGAACCATATATTCCATGAACATTTTTTGAACCATACATTCCATGAACCATTTTTGAACCATATATTCCATGAACATTTTTTGAACCAAATATTCCATGAATCACATTTTTGGCCACAAACCGCTAACCGTTCGAGATAGGTAAAAAATTCAAACGGCGTTGGATCGAGGGCGTCGAGACCCACCTTGAACACCTTATTTGAACCATATATTCCATGAACCATTTTTGAACCATATATTCCATGAACATTTTTTGAACCAAATATTCCATGAATCACACTTTTGGCCACAAATTGCTAACCGTTCGAGATAGGTTAAAAATTCAAACGGCGTTGGATCGAGGGCGTCGAGACGCACCTTTAACACCTTATTTGAATCATACATTCCATGAACCATGTTAGAACCATCTATTCCATGAACATTTTTTGAACCAAATATTCCATGAATCACATTTTTGGCCACAAATCGCTGACCGTTCGAGATAGGTAAAAAATTCAAACGGCGTTGGATCGAGGGCGTCGAGACCCACCTTGAACACCTTATTTGAACCATATATTCCATGAACCATTGTTGAACCATATATTCCATGAACATTTTTTGAACCAAATATTCCATGAATCACACTTTTGGCCACAAATTGCTAACCGTTTGAGATAGGTTAAAAATTCAAACGGCGTTGGATCGAGGGCGTCGAGACGCACCTTCAACACCTTATTTGAACCATACATTCCATGAACCATTTTTGAACCATATATTCCATGAACATTTTTGAACCAAATATTCCATGAATCACATTTTTGGCCACAAATTGTTAACCGTTCGAGATAGGTTAAAAATTCAAACGGCGTTGGATCGAGGGTGTCGAGACGCACCTTGAACACCTTATTTGAACCATATATTCCATGAACCATGTTAGAACCATCTATTCCATGAACATTTTTTGAACCAAATATTCCATGAATCACATTTTTGGCCACAAATCGCTAACCGTTCAAGATAGGTTAAAAATTCAAACGGCGTTGGATGGAGGGCGCCGAGACGCACCTTGAACACCTTATTTGAACCATATATTCCATGAACCATTTTTGAACCATATATTCCATGAACATTTTTTGAACCAAATATTCCATGAATCACACTTTTGGCCACAAATTGCTAACCGTTTGAGATAGGTTAAAAATTCAAACGGCGTTGGATCGAGGGCGTCGAGACGCACCTTTAACACCTTATTTGAACCATACATTCCATGAACCATTTTTGAACCATATATTCCATGAACATTTTTTGAACTAAATATTCCATGAATACATTTTTGGCCACAAATTGCTAACCGTTCGAGATAGGTTAAAAATTCAAACGGCGTTGGATCGAGGGTGTTGAGACGCACCTTGAACACCTTATTTGAACCATATATTCCATGAACCATGTTAGAACCATCTATTCCATGAACATTTTTTGAACCAAATATTCCATGAATCACATTTTTGGCCACAAATCGCTAACCGTTCAAGATAGGGTAAAAATTCAAACGGCGTTGGATAGAGGGCGCCGAGACGCACCTTGAACACCTTATTTGAACCATATATTCCATGAACCATTTTTGAACCATATATTCCATGAACATTTTTTGAACCATACATTCCATGAACCATTTTTGAACCATATATTCCATGAACATTTTTTGAACCAAATATTCCATGAATCACATTTTTGGCCACAAATCGCTAACCGTTCGAGATAGGTTAAAAATTCAAACAGCGTTGGATCGAGGGCGTCGAGACGCACCTTTAACACCTTATTTGAATCATACATTCCATGAACCATGTTAGAACCATCTATTCCATGAACATTTTTTGAACCAAATATTCCATGAATCACATTTTTGGCCACAAATCGCTAACCGTTCGAGATAGGTTAAAAATTCAAACGACGTTGGATCGAGGGCGTCGAGACGCACCTTGAACACCTTATTTGAACCATATATTCCATGAACCATTTTTGAACCATATATTCCATGAACATTTTTTGAACCAAATATTCCATGAATCACATTTTTGGCCACAAATCGCTAACCGTTCGAGATAGGTTAAAAATTCAAACGGCGTTGGATCGAGGGCGTCGAGACGCACCTTTAACACCTTATTTGAACCATACATTCCATGAACCATTTTTGAACCATATATTCCATGAACATTTTTTGAACCAAATATTCCATGAATTACATTTTTGGCCACAAATTGCTAACCGTTCGAGATAGGTTAAAAATTCAAACGGCGTTGGATCGAGGGTGTCGAGACGCACCTTGAACACCTTATTTGAACCATATATTCCATGAACCATTTTTGAACCATATATTCCATGAACATTTTTTGAACCAAATATTCCATGAATCACATTTTTGGACACAAATCGCTAACCGTTCGTGATAGGTTAAAAATTCAAACTGCGATGGATCGAGGGCGTCGAGACGCACCTTGAACACCTTATTTGATCCATATATTCCATGAACCATATTTGAAGCATATATTCCCTGAACATTTTTTGAACCAAATATTCCATGAATCACAATTTTGGCCACAAATCGCTAACCGTTCGAGATAGGTTAAAAATTCAAACGGCGTTGGATCGAGGGCGTCGAGACGCACCTTTAACACCTTATTTGAATCATACATTCCATGAACCATGTTAGAACCATCTATTCCATGAACATTTTTTGAACCAAATATTCCATGAATCACATTTTTGGCCACAAATCGCTAACCGTTCGAGATAGGTAAAAAATTCAAACGGCGTTGGATCGAGGGCGTCGAGACCCACCTTGAACACCTTATTTGAACCATATATTCCATGAACCATTTTTGAACCATATATTCCATGAACATTTTTTGAACCAAATATTCCATGAATCACATTTTTGGCCACAAATTGCTAACCGTTTGAGATAGGTTAAAAATTCAAACGGCGTTGGATCGAGGGCGTCGAGACGCACCTTTAACACCTTATTTGAACCATACATTCCATGAACCATTTTTGAACCATATATTCCATGAATATTTTTGAACCAAATATTCCATGAATCACATTTTTGGCCACAAATTGCTAACCGTTCGAGATAGGTTAAAAATTCAAACGGCGTTGGATCGAGGGTGTCGAGACGCACCTTGAACACCTTATTTGAACCATATATTCCATGAACCATTTTTGAACCATATATTCCATGAACATTTTTTGAACCAAATATTCCATGAATACATTTTTGGCCACAAATTGCTAACCGTTCGAGATAGGTTAAAAATTCAAACGGCGTTGGATCGAGGGCTTCGAGACGCACCTTGAACACATTATTTGAACCATATATTCCATGAACCATGTTAGAACCATCTATTCCATGAACATTTTTTGAACCAAATATTCCATGAATCACATTTTTGGCCACAAATCGCTAACCGTTCGAGATAGGTTAAAAAGTCAAACGGCGTTGGATCGAGGGCGGCGAGACGCACCTTGAACACCTTATTTGAACCATATATTCCATGAACTATTTTTGAACCAAATATTCCATGAACATTTTTTGAACCAAATATTCCATGAATCACATTTTTGGCCACAAATCGCTAACCGTTCGAGATGGGTTAAAAATTCAAACGGCGTTGGATCGAGGGCGTCGAGACCCACCTTGAACACCTTATTTGAACCATATATTCCATGAACCATTTTTGAACCATATGTTCCATGAACCATTTTTGAACCATATATTCCATGAACATTTTTTGAACCAAATATTCCATGAATCACACTTTTGGCCACAAATTGCTAACCGTTTGAGATAGGTTAAAAATTCAAACGGCGTTGGATCGAGGGCGTCGAGACGCACCTTTAACACCTTATTTGAACCATACATTCCATGAACCATTTTTGAACCATATATTCCATGAACATTTTTTGAACCAAATATTCCATGAATCACATTTTTGGCCACAAATCGCTAACCGTTCGAGATAGGTTAAAAATTCAAACGGCGTTGGATCGAGGGCGTCGAGACGCACCTTGAACACCTTATTTGAACCATATATTCCATGAACCATTTTTGAACCATATATTCCATGAACATTTTTTGACCCAAATATTCCATGAATCACATTTTTGGCCACAAATCGCTAACCGTTCGAGATAGGTTAAAAATTCAAACGGCGTTGGATCGAGGGCAGCGAGACGCACCTTTAACACCTTATTTGAACCATACATTCCATGAACCATTTTTGAACCATATATTCCATGAACATTTTTTGAACCAAATATTCCATGAATCACATTTTTGGCCACAAATTGCTAACCGTTCGAGATAGGTTAAAAATTCAAACGGCGTTGGATCGAGGGTGTCGAGACGCACCTTGAACACCTTATTTGAACCATATATTCCATGAACCATGTTAGAACCATCTATTCCATGAACATTTTTTGAACCATACATTCCATGAACCATTTTTGAACCATATATTCCATGAACATTTTTTGAACCAAATATTCCATGAATCACATTTTTGGCCACAAATCGCTAACCGTTCGAGATAGGTTAAAAATTCAAACAGCGTTGGATCGAGGGCGTCGAGACGCACCTTTAACACCTTATTTGAATCATACATTCCATGAACCATGTTAGAACCATCTATTCCATGAACATTTTTTGAACCAAATATTCCATGAATCACATTTTTGGCCACAAATCGCTAACCGTTCGAGATAGGTAAAAAATTCAAACGGCGTTGGATCGAGGGCGTCGAGACCCACCTTGAACACCTTATTTGAACCATATATTCCATGAACCATGTTAGAACCATCTATTCCATGAACATTTTTTGAACCAAATATTCCATGAATCACATTTTTGGCCACAAATCGCTAACCGTTCGAGATAGGTAAAAAATTCAAACGGCGTTGGATCGAGGGCGTCGAGACCCACCTTGAACACCTTATTTGAACCATATATTCCATGAACCATTTTTGAACCATATATTCCATGAACATTTTTTGAACCAAATATTCCATGAATCACACTTTTGGCCACAAATTGCTAACCGTTTGAGATAGGTTAAAAATTCAAACGGCGTTGGATCGAGGGCGTCGAGACGCACCTTTAACACCTTATTTGAACCATACATTCCATGAACCATATTTGAAGCATATATTCCATGAACATTTTTTGAACCAAATATTCCATGAATCACATTTTTGGCCACAAATCGCTAACCGTTCGAGATAGGTTAAAAATTCAAACGACGTTGGATCGAGGGCGTCAAGACGCACCTTGAACACCTTATTTGAATCATACATTCCATGAACCATGTTAGAACCATCTATTCCATGAACATTTTTTGAACCAAATATTCCATGAATCACATTTTTGGCCACAAATCGCTAACCGTTCGAGATAGGTAAAAAATTCAAACGGCGTTGGATCGAGGGCGTCGAGACCCACCTTGAACACCTTATTTGAACCATATATTCCATGAACCATTTTTGAACCATATATTCCATGAACATTTTTTGAACCAAATATTCCATGAATCACACTTTTGGCCACAAATTGCTAACCGTTTGAGATAGGTTAAAAATTCAAACGGCGTTGGATCGAGGGCGTCGAGACGCACCTTTAACACCTTATTTGAACCATACATTCCATGAACCATTTTTGAACCATATATTCCATGAACATTTTTGAACCAAATATTCCATGAATCACATTTTTGGCCACAAATTGCTAACCGTTCGAGATAGGTTAAAAATTCAAACGGCGTTGGATCGAGGGTGTCGAGACGCACCTTGAACACCTTATTTGAACCATATATTCCATGAACCATGTTAGAACCATCTATTCCATGAACATTTTTTGAACCAAATATTCCATGAATCACATTTTTGGCCACAAATCGCTAACCGTTCAAGATAGGTTAAAAATTCAAACTGCGATGGATCGAGGGCGTCGAGACGCACCTTGAACACCTTATTTGATCCATATATTCCATGAACCATATTTGAAGCATATATTCCCTGAACATTTTTTGAACCAAATATTCCATGAATCACATTTTTGGCCACAAATCGCTAACCGTTCGAGATAGGTTAAAAATTCAAACGACGTTGGATCGAGGGCGTCGAGACGCACCTTGAACACCTTATTTGAACCATATATTCCATGAACCATTTTTGAACCATATATTCCATGAACATTTTTTGAACCAAATATTCCATGAATCACATTTTTGGCCACAAATCGCTAACCGTTCGAGATAGGTTAAAAATTCAAACGGCGTTGGATCGAGGGCGTCGAGACGCACCTTTAACACCTTATTTGAACCATACATTCCATGAACCATTTTTGAACCATATATTCCATGAACATTTTTTGAACCAAATATTCCATGAATTACATTTTTGGCCACAAATTGCTAACCGTTCGAGATAGGTTAAAAATTCAAACGGCGTTGGATCGAGGGTGTCGAGACGCACCTTGAACACCTTATTTGAACCATATATTCCATGAACCATTTTTGAACCATATATTCCATGAACATTTTTTGAACCAAATATTCCATGAATCACATTTTTGGACACAAATCGCTAACCGTTCGTGATAGGTTAAAAATTCAAACTGCGATGGATCGAGGGCGTCGAGACGCACCTTGAACACCTTATTTGATCCATATATTCCATGAACCATATTTGAAGCATATATTCCCTGAACATTTTTTGAACCAAATATTCCATGAATCACAATTTTGGCCACAAATCGCTAACCGTTCGAGATAGGTTAAAAATTCAAACGGCGTTGGATCGAGGGCGTCGAAACGCACCTTTAACACCTTATTTGAATCATACATTCCATGAACCATGTTAGAACCATCTATTCCATGAACATTTTTTGAACCAAATATTCCATGAATCACATTTTTGGCCACAAATCGCTAACCGTTCGAGATAGGTAAAAAATTCAAACGGCGTTGGATCGAGGGCGTCGAGACCCACCTTGAACACCTTATTTGAACCATATATTCCATGAACCATTTTTGAACCATATATTCCATGAACATTTTTTGAACCAAATATTCCATGAATCACATTTTTGGCCACAAATTGCTAACCGTTTGAGATAGGTTAAAAATTCAAACGGCGTTGGATCGAGGGCGTCGAGACGCACCTTTAACACCTTATTTGAACCATACATTCCATGAACCATTTTTGAACCATATATTCCATGAATATTTTTGAACCAAATATTCCATGAATCACATTTTTGGCCACAAATTGCTAACCGTTCGAGATAGGTTAAAAATTCAAACGGCGTTGGATCGAGGGTGTCGAGACGCACCTTGAACACCTTATTTGAACCATATATTCCATGAACCATTTTTGAACCATATATTCCATGAACATTTTTTGAACCAAATATTCCATGAATACATTTTTGGCCACAAATTGCTAACCGTTCGAGATAGGTTAAAAATTCAAACGGCGTTGGATCGAGGGCTTCGAGACGCACCTTGAACACATTATTTGAACCATATATTCCATGAACCATGTTAGAACCATCTATTCCATGAACATTTTTTGAACCAAATATTCCATGAATCACATTTTTGGCCACAAATCGCTAACCGTTCGAGATAGGTTAAAAAGTCAAACGGCGTTGGATCGAGGGCGGCGAGACGCACCTTGAACACCTTATTTGAACCATATATTCCATGAACTATTTTTGAACCAAATATTCCATGAACATTTTTTGAACCAAATATTCCATGAATCACATTTTTGGCCACAAATCGCTAACCGTTCGAGATGGGTTAAAAATTCAAACGGCGTTGGATCGAGGGCGTCGAGACCCACCTTGAACACCTTATTTGAACCATATATTCCATGAACCATTTTTGAACCATATGTTCCATGAACCATTTTTGAACCATATATTCCATGAACATTTTTTGAACCAAATATTCCATGAATCACACTTTTGGCCACAAATTGCTAACCGTTTGAGATAGGTTAAAAATTCAAACGGCGTTGGATCGAGGGCGTCGAGACGCACCTTTAACACCTTATTTGAACCATACATTCCATGAACCATTTTTGAACCATATATTCCATGAACATTTTTTGAACCAAATATTCCATGAATCACATTTTTGGCCACAAATCGCTAACCGTTCGAGATAGGTTAAAAATTCAAACGGCGTTGGATCGAGGGCGTCGAGACGCACCTTGAACACCTTATTTGAACCATATATTCCATGAACCATTTTTGAACCATATATTCCATGAACATTTTTTGACCCAAATATTCCATGAATCACATTTTTGGCCACAAATCGCTAACCGTTCGAGATAGGTTAAAAATTCAAACGGCGTTGGATCGAGGGCAGCGAGACGCACCTTTAACACCTTATTTGAACCATACATTCCATGAACCATTTTTGAACCATATATTCCATGAACATTTTTTGAACCAAATATTCCATGAATCACATTTTTGGCCACAAATTGCTAACCGTTCGAGATAGGTTAAAAATTCAAACGGCGTTGGATCGAGGGTGTCGAGACGCACCTTGAACACCTTATTTGAACCATATATTCCATGAACCATGTTAGAACCATCTATTCCATGAACATTTTTTGAACCATACATTCCATGAACCATTTTTGAACCATATATTCCATGAACATTTTTTGAACCAAATATTCCATGAATCACATTTTTGGCCACAAATCGCTAACCGTTCGAGATAGGTTAAAAATTCAAACAGCGTTGGATCGAGGGCGTCGAGACGCACCTTTAACACCTTATTTGAATCATACATTCCATGAACCATGTTAGAACCATCTATTCCATGAACATTTTTTGAACCAAATATTCCATGAATCACATTTTTGGCCACAAATCGCTAACCGTTCGAGATAGGTAAAAAATTCAAACGGCGTTGGATCGAGGGCGTCGAGACCCACCTTGAACACCTTATTTGAACCATATATTCCATGAACCATGTTAGAACCATCTATTCCATGAACATTTTTTGAACCAAATATTCCATGAATCACATTTTTGGCCACAAATCGCTAACCGTTCGAGATAGGTAAAAAATTCAAACGGCGTTGGATCGAGGGCGTCGAGACCCACCTTGAACACCTTATTTGAACCATATATTCCATGAACCATTTTTGAACCATATATTCCATGAACATTTTTTGAACCAAATATTCCATGAATCACACTTTTGGCCACAAATTGCTAACCGTTTGAGATAGGTTAAAAATTCAAACGGCGTTGGATCGAGGGCGTCGAGACGCACCTTTAACACCTTATTTGAACCATACATTCCATGAACCATATTTGAAGCATATATTCCATGAACATTTTTTGAACCAAATATTCCATGAATCACATTTTTGGCCACAAATCGCTAACCGTTCGAGATAGGTTAAAAATTCAAACGACGTTGGATCGAGGGCGTCAAGACGCACCTTGAACACCTTATTTGAATCATACATTCCATGAACCATGTTAGAACCATCTATTCCATGAACATTTTTTGAACCAAATATTCCATGAATCACATTTTTGGCCACAAATCGCTAACCGTTCGAGATAGGTAAAAAATTCAAACGGCGTTGGATCGAGGGCGTCGAGACCCACCTTGAACACCTTATTTGAACCATATATTCCATGAACCATTTTTGAACCATATATTCCATGAACATTTTTTGAACCAAATATTCCATGAATCACACTTTTGGCCACAAATTGCTAACCGTTTGAGATAGGTTAAAAATTCAAACGGCGTTGGATCGAGGGCGTCGAGACGCACCTTTAACACCTTATTTGAACCATACATTCCATGAACCATTTTTGAACCATATATTCCATGAACATTTTTGAACCAAATATTCCATGAATCACATTTTTGGCCACAAATTGCTAACCGTTCGAGATAGGTTAAAAATTCAAACGGCGTTGGATCGAGGGTGTCGAGACGCACCTTGAACACCTTATTTGAACCATATATTCCATGAACCATGTTAGAACCATCTATTCCATGAACATTTTTTGAACCAAATATTCCATGAATCACATTTTTGGCCACAAATCGCTAACCGTTCAAGATAGGTTAAAAATTCAAACTGCGATGGATCGAGGGCGTCGAGACGCACCTTGAACACCTTATTTGATCCATATATTCCATGAACCATATTTGAAGCATATATTCCCTGAACATTTTTTGAACCAAATATTCCATGAATACATTTTTGGCCACAAATTGCTAACCGTTCGAGATAGGTTAAAAATTCAAACGGCGTTGGATCGAGGGTGTCGAGACGCACCTTGAACACCTTATTTGAACCATATATTCCATGAACCATGTTAGAACCATCTATTCCATGAACATTTTTTGAACCAAATATTCCATGAATCACATTTTTGGCCACAAATCGCTAACCGTTCAAGATAGGTTAAAAATTCAAACGGCGTTGGATAGAGGGCGCCGAGACGCACCTTGAACACCTTATTTGAACCATATATTCCATGAACCATTTTTGAACCATATATTCCATGAACATTTTTTGAACCATACATTCCATGAACCATTTTTGAACCATATATTCCATGAACATTTTTTGAACCAAATATTCCATGAATCACATTTTTGGCCACAAATCGCTAACCGTTCGAGATAGGTTAAAAATTCAAACAGCGTTGGATCGAGGGCGTCGAGACGCACCTTTAACACCTTATTTGAATCATACATTCCATGAACCATGTTAGAACCATCTATTCCATGAACATTTTTTGAACCAAATATTCCATGAATCACATTTTTGGCCACAAATCGCTAACCGTTCGAGATAGGTAAAAAATTCAAACGGCGTTGGATCGAGGGCGTCGAGACCCACCTTGAACACCTTATTTGAACCATATATTCCATGAACCATTTTTGAGCAATATATTCCATGAACATTTTTTGAACCAAATATTCCATGAATCACACTTTTGGCCACAAATTGCTAACCGTTTGAGATAGGTTAAAAATTCAAACGGCGTTGGATCGAGGGCGTCGAGACGCACCTTTAACACCTTATTTGAACCATACATTCCATGAACCATTTTTGAACCATATATTCCATGAACATTTTTTGAACCAAATATTCCATGAATCACATTTTTGGCCACAAATCGCTAACCGTTCGAGATAGGTTAAAAATTCAAACGACGTTGGATCGAGGGCGTCGAGACGCACCTTGAACACCTTATTTGAACCATATATTCCATGAACCATTTTTGAACCATATATTCCATGAACATTTTTTGAACCAAATATTCCATGAATCACATTTTTGGCCACAAATCGCTAACCGTTCGAGATAGGTTAAAAATTCAAACGGCGTTGGATCGAGGGCGTCGAGACGCACCTTTAACACCTTATTTGAACCATACATTCCATGAACCATTTTTGAACCATATATTCCATGAACATTTTTTGAACCAAATATTCCATGAATCACATTTTTGGCCACAAATCGCTAACCGTTCGAGATAGGTTAAAAATTCAAACGGCGTTGGATCGAGGGCGTCGAGACGCACCTTTATCACCTTATTTGAATCATACATTCCATGAACCATTTTAGAACCATCTATTCCATGAACATTTTTTGAACCAAATATTCCATGAATCACATTTTTGGCCACAAATCGCTAACCGTTCGAGATAGGTAAAAAATTCAAACGGCGTTGGATCGAGGGCGTCGAGACCCACCTTGAACACCTTATTTGAACCATATATTCCATGAACCATTTTTGAACCATATATTCCATGAACATTTTTTGAACCAAATATTCCATGAATCACATTTTTGGCCACAAATCGCTAACCGTTCGTGATAGGTTAAAAATTCAAACTGCGATGGATCGAGGGCGTCGAGACGCACCTTGAACACCTTATTTGATCCATATATTCCATGAACCATATTTGAAGCATATATTCCATGAACATTTTTTGAACCAAATATTCCATGAATCACATTTTTGGCCACAAATCGCTAACCGTTCGAGATAGGTTAAAAATTCAAACGGCGTTGGATCGAGGGCGTCGAGACGCACCTTTAACACCTTATTTGAATCATACATTCCATGAACCATGTTAGAACCATCTATTCCATGAACATTTTTTGAACCAAATATTCCATGAATCACATTTTTGGCCACAAATCGCTGATCGTTCGAGATAGGTAAAAAATTCAAACGGCGTTGGATCGAGGGCGTCGAGACCCACCTTGAACACCTTATTTGAACCATATATTCCATGAACCATTTTTGAACCATATATTCCATGAACATTTTTTGAACCAAATATTCCATGAATCACACTTTTGGCCACAAATTGCTAACCGTTTGAGATAGGTTAAAAATTCAAACGGCGTTGGATCGAGGGCGTCGAGACGCACCTTTAACACCTTATTTGAACCATACATTCCATGAACCATTTTTGAACCATATATTCCATGAACATTTTTGAACCAAATATTCCATGAATCACATTTTTGGCCACAAATTGCTAACCGTTCGAGATAGGTTAAAAATTCAAACGGCGTTGGATCGAGGGTGTCGAGACGCACCTTGAACACCTTATTTGAACCATATATTCCATGAACCATGTTAGAACCATCTATTCCATGAACATTTTTTGAACCAAATATTCCATGAATCACATTTTTGGCCACAAATCGCTAACCGTTCAAGATAGGTTAAAAATTCAAACGGCGTTGGATGGAGGGCGCCGAGCCGCACCTTGAACACCTTATTTGAACCATATATTCCATGAACCATTTTTGAACCATATATTCCATGAACATTTTTTGAACCAAATATTCCATGAATCACACTTTTGGCCACAAATTGCTAACCGTTTGAGATAGGTTAAAAATTCAAACGGCGTTGGATCGAGGGCGTCGAGACGCACCTTTAACACCTTATTTGAACCATACATTCCATGAACCATTTTTGAACCATATATTCCATGAACATTTTTTGAACCAAATATTCCATGAATACATTTTTGGCCACAAATTGCTAACCGTTCGAGATAGGTTAAAAATTCAAACGGCGTTGGATCGAGGGTGTTGAGACGCACCTTGAACACCTTATTTGAACCATATATTCCATGAACCATGTTAGAACCATCTATTCCATGAACATTTTTTGAACCAAATATTCCATGAATCACATTTTTGGCCACAAATCGCTAACCGTTCAAGATAGGTTAAAAATTCAAACGGCGTTGGATAGAGGGCACCGAGACGCACCTTGAACACCTTATTTGAACCATATATTCCATGAACCATTTTTGAACCATATATTCCATGAACATTTTTTGAACCATACATTCCATGAACCATTTTTGAACCATATATTCCATGAACATTTTTTGAACCAAATATTCCATGAATCACATTTTTGGCCACAAATCGCTAACCGTTCGAGATAGGTAAAAAATTCAAACGGCGTTGGATCGAGGGCGTCGAGACCCACCTTGAACACCTTATTTGAACCATATATTCCATGAACCATTTTTGAACCATATATTCCATGAACATTTTTTGAACCAAATATTCCATGAATCACACTTTTGGCCACAAATTGCTAACCGTTCGAGATAGGTTAAAAATTCAAACGGCGTTGGATCGAGGGCGTCGAGACGCACCTTTAACACCTTATTTGAATCATACATTCCATGAACCATGTTAGAACCATCTATTCCATGAACATTTTTTGAACCAAATATTCCATGAATCACATTTTTGGCCACAAATCGCTGACCGTTCGAGATAGGTAAAAAATTCAAACGGCGTTGGATCGAGGGCGTCGAGACCCACCTTGAACACCTTATTTGAACCATATATTCCATGAACCATTGTTGAACCATATATTCCATGAACATTTTTTGAACCAAATATTCCATGAATCACACTTTTGGCCACAAATTGCTAACCGTTTGAGATAGGTTAAAAATTCAAACGGCGTTGGATCGAGGGCGTCGAGACGCACCTTCAACACCTTATTTGAACCATACATTCCATGAACCATTTTTGAACCATATATTCCATGAACATTTTTGAACCAAATATTCCATGAATCACATTTTTGGCCACAAATTGTTAACCGTTCGAGATAGGTTAAAAATTCAAACGGCGTTGGATCGAGGGTGTCGAGACGCACCTTGAACACCTTATTTGAACCATATATTCCATGAACCATGTTAGAACCATCTATTCCATGAACATTTTTTGAACCAAATATTCCATGAATCACATTTTTGGCCACAAATCGCTAACCGTTCAAGATAGGTTAAAAATTCAAACGGCGTTGGATGGAGGGCGCCGAGACGCACCTTGAACACCTTATTTGAACCATATATTCCATGAACCATTTTTGAACCATATATTCCATGAACATTTTTTGAACCAAATATTCCATGAATCACACTTTTGGCCACAAATTGCTAACCGTTTGAGATAGGTTAAAAATTCAAACGGCGTTGGATCGAGGGCGTCGAGACGCACCTTTAACACCTTATTTGAACCATACATTCCATGAACCATTTTTGAACCATATATTCCATGAACATTTTTTGAACTAAATATTCCATGAATACATTTTTGGCCACAAATTGCTAACCGTTCGAGATAGGTTAAAAATTCAAACGGCGTTGGATCGAGGGTGTTGAGACGCACCTTGAACACCTTATTTGAACCATATATTCCATGAACCATGTTAGAACCATCTATTCCATGAACATTTTTTGAACCAAATATTCCATGAATCACATTTTTGGCCACAAATCGCTAACCGTTCAAGATAGGGTAAAAATTCAAACGGCGTTGGATAGAGGGCGCCGAGACGCACCTTGAACACCTTATTTGAACCATATATTCCATGAACCATTTTTGAACCATATATTCCATGAACATTTTTTGAACCATACATTCCATGAACCATTTTTGAACCATATATTCCATGAACATTTTTTGAACCAAATATTCCATGAATCACATTTTTGGCCACAAATCGCTAACCGTTCGAGATAGGTTAAAAATTCAAACAGCGTTGGATCGAGGGCGTCGAGACGCACCTTTAACACCTTATTTGAATCATACATTCCATGAACCATGTTAGAACCATCTATTCCATGAACATTTTTTGAACCAAATATTCCATGAATCACATTTTTGGCCACAAATCGCTAACCGTTCGAGATAGGTTAAAAATTCAAACGACGTTGGATCGAGGGCGTCGAGACGCACCTTGAACACCTTATTTGAACCATATATTCCATGAACCATTTTTGAACCATATATTCCATGAACATTTTTTGAACCAAATATTCCATGAATCACATTTTTGGCCACAAATCGCTAACCGTTCGAGATAGGTTAAAAATTCAAACGGCGTTGGATCGAGGGCGTCGAGACGCACCTTTAACACCTTATTTGAACCATACATTCCATGAACCATTTTTGAACCATATATTCCATGAACATTTTTTGAACCAAATATTCCATGAATTACATTTTTGGCCACAAATTGCTAACCGTTCGAGATAGGTTAAAAATTCAAACGGCGTTGGATCGAGGGTGTCGAGACGCACCTTGAACACCTTATTTGAACCATATATTCCATGAACCATTTTTGAACCATATATTCCATGAACATTTTTTGAACCAAATATTCCATGAATCACATTTTTGGACACAAATCGCTAACCGTTCGTGATAGGTTAAAAATTCAAACTGCGATGGATCGAGGGCGTCGAGACGCACCTTGAACACCTTATTTGATCCATATATTCCATGAACCATATTTGAAGCATATATTCCCTGAACATTTTTTGAACCAAATATTCCATGAATCACAATTTTGGCCACAAATCGCTAACCGTTCGAGATAGGTTAAAAATTCAAACGGCGTTGGATCGAGGGCGTCGAGACGCACCTTTAACACCTTATTTGAATCATACATTCCATGAACCATGTTAGAACCATCTATTCCATGAACATTTTTTGAACCAAATATTCCATGAATCACATTTTTGGCCACAAATAGCTAACCGTTCGAGATAGGTAAAAAATTCAAACGGCGTTGGATCGAGGGCGTCGAGACCCACCTTGAACACCTTATTTGAACCATATATTCCATGAACCATTTTTGAACCATATATTCCATGAACATTTTTTGAACCAAATATTCCATGAATCACATTTTTGGCCACAAATTGCTAACCGTTTGAGATAGGTTAAAAATTCAAACGGCGTTGGATCGAGGGCGTCGAGACGCACCTTTAACACCTTATTTGAACCATACATTCCATGAACCATTTTTGAACCATATATTCCATGAATATTTTTGAACCAAATATTCCATGAATCACATTTTTGGCCACAAATTGCTAACCGTTCGAGATAGGTTAAAAATTCAAACGGCGTTGGATCGAGGGTGTCGAGACGCACCTTGAACACCTTATTTGAACCATATATTCCATGAACCATGTTAGAACCATATATTCCATGAACATTTTTTGAACCAAATATTCCATGAATACATTTTTGGCCACAAATTGCTAACCGTTCGAGATAGGTTAAAAATTCAAACGGCGTTGGATCGAGGGCTTCGAGACGCACCTTGAACACATTATTTGAACCATATATTCCATGAACCATGTTAGAACCATCTATTCCATGAACATTTTTTGAACCAAATATTCCATGAATCACATTTTTGGCCACAAATCGCTAACCGTTCGAGATAGGTTAAAAAGTCAAACGGCGTTGGATCGAGGGCGGCGAGACGCACCTTGAACACCTTATTTGAACCATATATTCCATGAACTATTTTTGAACCAAATATTCCATGAACATTTTTTGAACCAAATATTCCATGAATCACATTTTTGGCCACAAATCGCTAACCGTTCGAGATGGGTTAAAAATTCAAACGGCGTTGGATCGAGGGCGTCGAGACCCACCTTGAACACCTTATTTGAACCATATATTCCATGAACCATTTTTGAACCATATGTTCCATGAACCATTTTTGAACCATATATTCCATGAACATTTTTTGAACCAAATATTCCATGAATCACACTTTTGGCCACAAATTGCTAACCGTTTGAGATAGGTTAAAAATTCAAACGGCGTTGGATCGAGGGCGTCGAGACGCACCTTTAACACCTTATTTGAACCATACATTCCATGAACCATTTTTGAACCATATATTCCATGAACATTTTTTGAACCAAATATTCCATGAATCACATTTTTGGCCACAAATCGCTAACCGTTCGAGATAGGTTAAAAATTCAAACGGCGTTGGATCGAGGGCGTCGAGACGCACCTTGAACACCTTATTTGAACCATATATTCCATGAACCATTTTTGAACCATATATTCCATGAACATTTTTTGACCCAAATATTCCATGAATCACATTTTTGGCCACAAATCGCTAACCGTTCGAGATAGGTTAAAAATTCAAACGGCGTTGGATCGAGGGCAGCGAGACGCACCTTTAACACCTTATTTGAACCATACATTCCATGAACCATTTTTGAACCATATATTCCATGAACATTTTTTGAACCAAATATTCCATGAATCACATTTTTGGCCACAAATTGCTAACCGTTCGAGATAGGTTAAAAATTCAAACGGCGTTGGATCGAGGGTGTCGAGACGCACCTTGAACACCTTATTTGAACCATATATTCCATGAACCATGTTAGAACCATCTATTCCATGAACATTTTTTGAACCATACATTCCATGAACCATTTTTGAACCATATATTCCATGAACATTTTTTGAACCAAATATTCCATGAATCACATTTTTGGCCACAAATCGCTAACCGTTCGAGATAGGTTAAAAATTCAAACAGCGTTGGATCGAGGGCGTCGAGACGCACCTTTAACACCTTATTTGAATCATACATTCCATGAACCATGTTAGAACCATCTATTCCATGAACATTTTTTGAACCAAATATTCCATGAATCACATTTTTGGCCACAAATCGCTAACCGTTCGAGATAGGTTAAAAATTCAAACGACGTTGGATCGAGGGCGTCGAGACGCACCTTGAACACCTTATTTGAACCATATATTCCATGAACCATTTTTGAACCATATATTCCATGAACATTTTTTGAACCAAATATTCCATGAATCACATTTTTGGCCACAAATCGCTAACCGTTCGAGATAGGTTAAAAATTCAAACGGCGTTGGATCGAGGGCGTCGAGACGCACCTTTAACACCTTATTTGAACCATACATTCCATGAACCATTTTTGAACCATATATTCCATGAACATTTTTTGAACCAAATATTCCATGAATCACATTTTTGGCCACAAATTGCTAACCGTTCGAGATAGGTTAAAAATTCAAACGGCGTTGGATCGAGGGTGTCGAGACGCACCTTGAACACCTTATTTGAACCATATATTCCATGAACCATTTTTGAACCATATATTCCATGAACATTTTTTGAACCAAATATTCCATGAATCACATTTTTGGACACAAATCGCTAACCGTTCGTGATAGGTTAAAAATTCAAACTGCGATGGATCGAGGGCGTCGAGACGCACCTTGAACACCTTATTTGATCCATATATTCCATGAACCATATTTGAAGCATATATTCCCTGAACATTTTTTGAACCAAATATTCCATGAATCACAATTTTGGCCACAAATCGCTAACCGTTCGAGATAGGTTAAAAATTCAAACGGCGTTGGATCGAGGGCGTCGAGACGCACCTTTAACACCTTATTTGAATCATACATTCCATGAACCATGTTAGAACCATCTATTCCATGAACATTTTTTGAACCAAATATTCCATGAATCACATTTTTGGCCACAAATCGCTAACCGTTCGAGATAGGTAAAAAATTCAAACGGCGTTGGATCGAGGGCGTCGAGACCCACCTTGAACACCTTATTTGAACCATATATTCCATGAACCATTTTTGAACCATATATTCCATGAACATTTTTTGAACCAAATATTCCATGAATCACATTTTTGGCCACAAATTGCTAACCGTTTGAGATAGGTTAAAAATTCAAACGGCGTTGGATCGAGGGCGTCGAGACGCACCTTTAACACCTTATTTGAACCATACATTCCATGAACCATTTTTGAACCATATATTCCATGAACATTTTTGAACCAAATATTCCATGAATCACATTTTTGGCCACAAATTGCTAACCGTTCGAGATAGGTTAAAAATTCAAACGGCGTTGGATCGAGGGTGTCGAGACGCACCTTGAACACCTTATTTGAACCATATATTCCATGAACCATGTTAGAACCATATATTCCATGAACATTTTTTGAACCAAATATTCCATGAATACATTTTTGGCCACAAATTGCTAACCGTTCGAGATAGGTTAAAAATTCAAACGGCGTTGGATCGAGGGCTTCGAGACGCACCTTGAACACATTATTTGAACCATATATTCCATGAACCATGTTAGAACCATCTATTCCATAAACATTTTTTGAACCAAATATTCCATGAATCACATTTTTGGCCACAAATCGCTAACCGTTCGAGATAGGTTAAAAAGTCAAACGGCGTTGGATCGAGGGCGGCGAGACGCACCTTGAACACCTTATTTGAACCATATATTCCATGAACTATTTTTGAACCAAATATTCCATGAACATTTTTTGAACCAAATATTCCATGAATCACATTTTTGGCCACAAATCGCTAACCGTTCGAGATGGGTTAAAAATTCAAACGGCGTTGGATCGAGGGCGTCGAGACCCACCTTGAACACCTTATTTGAACCATATATTCCATGAACCATTTTTGAACCATATGTTCCATGAACCATTTTTGAACCATATATTCCATGAACATTTTTTGAACCAAATATTCCATGAATCACACTTTTGGCCACAAATTGCTAACCGTTTGAGATAGGTTAAAAATTCAAACGGCGTTGGATCGAGGGCGTCGAGACGCACCTTTAACACCTTATTTGAACAATACATTCCATGAACCATTTTTGAACCATATATTCCATGAACATTTTTTGAACCAAATATTCCATGAATCACATTTTTGGCCACAAATCGCTAACCGTTCGAGATAGGTTAAAAATTCAAACGGCGTTGGATCGAGGGCGTCGAGACGCACCTTGAACACCTTATTTGAACCATATATTCCATGAACCATTTTTGAACCATATATTCCATGAACATTTTTTGACCCAAATATTCCATGAATCACATTTTTGGCCACAAATCGCTAACCGTTCGAGATAGGTTAAAAATTCAAACGGCGTTGGATCGAGGGCAGCGAGACGCACCTTTAACACCTTATTTGAACCATACATTCCATGAACCATTTTTGAACCATATATTCCATGAACATTTTTTGAACCAAATATTCCATGAATCACATTTTTGGCCACAAATTGCTAACCGTTCGAGATAGGTTAAAAATTCAAACGGCGTTGGATCGAGGGTGTCGAGACGCACCTTGAACACCTTATTTGAACCATATATTCCATGAACCATGTTAGAACCATCTATTCCATGAACATTTTTTGAACCAAATATTCCATGAATCACATTTTTGGCCACAAATCGCTAACCGTTCGAGATAGGTTGAAAATTCAAACGGCGTTGGATCGAGGGCGTCGAGACGCACCTTTAACACCTTATTTGAACCATACATTCCATGAACCATTTTTGAACCATATATTCCATGAACATTTTTTGAACCAAATATTCCATGAATCACATTTTTGGCCACAAATCGCTAACCGTTCGAGATAGGTTAAAAATTCAAACGGCGTTGGATCGAGGGCGGCGAGACGCACCTTTAACACCTTATTTGAACCATACACTCCATGAACCATTTTTGAACCATATATTCCATGAACATTTTTTGAACCAAATATTCCATGAATCACACTTTTGGCCACAAATTGCTAACCGTTTGAGATAGGTTAAAAATTCAAACGGCGTTGGATCGAGGGCGTCGAGACGCACCTTTAACACCTTATTTGAACCATACATTCCATGAACCATTTTTGAACCATATATTCCATGAACATTTTTTGAACCAAATATTCCATGAATACATTTTTGGCCACAAATTGCTAACCGTTCGAGATAGGTTAAAAATTCAAACGGCGTTGGATCGAGGGTGTCGAGACGCACCTTGAACACCTTATTTGAACCATATATTCCATGAACCATATTTGAAGCATATATTCCCTGAACATTTTTTGAACCAAATATTCCATGAATCACATTTTTGGCCACAAATCGCTAACCGTTCGAGATAGGTTAAAAATTCAAACGGCGTTGGATCGAGGGCGTCCAGACGCACCTTTAACACCTTATTTGAACCATACATTCCATGAACCATTTTTGAACCATATATTCCATGAACATTTTTTGAACCAAATATTCCATGAATCACACTTTTGGCCACAAATTGCTAACCGTTTGAGATAGGTTAAAAATTCAAACGGCGTTGGATCGAGGGCGTCGAGACGCACCTTTAACACCTTATTTGAACCATACATTCCATGAACCATTTTTGAACCATATATTCCATGAACATTTTTTGAACCAAATATTCCATGAATACATTTTTGGCCACAAATTGCTAACCGTTCGAGATAGGTTAAAAATTCAAACGGCGTTGGATCGAGGGTGTTGAGACGCACCTTGAACACCTTATTTGAACCATATATTCCATGAACCATGTTAGAACCATATATTCCATGAACATTTTTTGAACCATACATCCCATGAACCATTTTTGAACCATATATTCCATGAACATTTTTTGAACCAAATATTCCATGAATCACATTTTTGGCCACAAATCGCTAACCGTTCGAGATAGGTTAAAAATTCAAACGGCGTTGGATCGAGGGCGTCGAGACGCACCTTGAACACCTTATTTGAACCATATATTCCATGAACCATTTTTGAACCATATATTCCATGAACATTTTTTGACCCAAATATTCCATGAATCACATTTTTGGCCACAAATCGCTAACCGTTCGAGATAGGTTAAAAATTCAAACGGCGTTGGATCGAGGGCAGCGAGACGCACCTTTAACACCTTATTTGAACCATACATTCCATGAACCATTTTTGAACCATATATTCCATGAACATTTTTTGAACCAAATATTCCATGAATCACATTTTTGGCCACAAATTGCTAACCGTTCGAGATAGGTTAAAAATTCAAACGGCGTTGGATCGAGGGTGTCGAGACGCACCTTGAACACCTTATTTGAACCATATATTCCATGAACCATTTTTGAACCATATATTCCATGAACATTTTTTGAACCAAATATTCCATGAATCACATTTTTGGCCACAAATCGCTAACCGTTTGAGATAGGTTAAAAATTCAAACGGCGTTGGATCGAGGGCGTCGAGACGCACCTTGAACACCCTATTTGAACCATATATTCCATGAACCATTTTTGAACCATATATTCCATGAACATTTTTCAAACCAAATATTCCATGAACCACATTTTTGGCCACAAATCGCTAACCGTTCGAGATAGGTTAAAAATACAAACGGCGTTGGATCGAGGTCATCGAGACGCACCTTGAACACCTTATTTGAACCATATATTCCATGAACCATTTTTGAACCATATATTCCATGAACATTTTTTGAACCAAATATTCCATGAATCACATTTTTGGCCACAAATCGCTAACCGTTCGAGATAGGTTAAAAATACAAACGGCGTTGGATCGAGGGCATCGAGACGCACCTTGAACACCTTATTTGAACCATATATTCCATGAACCATTTTTGAACCATATATTCCATGAACATTTTTTGAACCAAATATTCCATGAATCACATTTTTGGCCACAAATCGCTAACCGTTAGAGATAGGTTAAAAATACAAACGGCGTTGGATCGAGGGCATCGAGACGCACCTTGAACACCTTATTTGAACCATATATTCCATGAACCATTTTTGAACCATATATTCCACGAACATTTTTTGAACCAAATATTCCATGAATCACATTTTTGGCCACAAATCGCTAACCGTTCGAGATAGGTTAAAAATTCAAACGGCGTTGGATCGAGAGCGTCGAGACGCACCTTGAACACCTTATTTGAACCATATATTCCATGAACCATTTTTGAACCATATATTCCATGAACATTTTTTGAACCAAATATTCCATGAATCACATTTTTGGCCACAAATCGCTAACCGTTCGAGATAGGTTAAAAATTCAAACGGCGTTGGATCGAGGGCGTCGAGACGCACCTTGAACACCCTATTTGAACCATATATTCCATGAACCATTCTTGAACCATATATTCCATGAACATTTTTTGAACCAAATATTCCATGAATCACATTTTTGGCCACAAATCGCTAACCGTTCGAGATAGGTTAAAAATTCAAACGGCGTTGGATCGAGGGCGTCGAGACGGACCTTGAACACCTTATCTGAACCATATATTCCATGAACATTTTTTGAACAAAATATTCCATGAATCACATTTTTGGCCACAAATCGCTAACCGTTCGAGATAGCTTAAAAATTCAAACGGCGTTGGATCGAGGGCGTCGAGACCCACCTTGAACACCTTATTTGAACCATATATTCAATGAACCATTTTTGAACCATATATTCCATGAACATTTTTTGAACCAAATATTCCATGAATCACATTTTTGGCCACAAATCGCTAACCGTTCGAGATAGGTTAAAAATTCAAAAGGCGTTGGATCGAGGGCGTCGAGACGCACCTTGAACACCTTATTTGAACCATATATTCCATGAACATTTTTTGAACCAAATATTCCATGAATCACACTTTTGGCCACAAATCGCTAACCGTTCGAGATAGGTTAAAAATTCAAACGGCGTTGGATCGAGGGCGTCGAGACGCACCTTGGACACCTTATCTGAACCATATATTCCATGAACCATTTTTGAACCATATATTCCATGAACATTTTGTGAACCAAATATTCTATGAATCACATTTTTGGCCACAAATCGCTAACCGTTCGAGATAGGTTAAAAATTGAAACGGCGTTGGATCGAGGGTGTCGAGACGCACCTTGAACACCTTATTTGAACCATATATTCCATGAACCATTTTTGAACCATATATTCCATGAACATTTTTCAAACCAAATATTCCATGAATCACATTTTTGGCCACAAATCGCTAACCGTTCGAGATAGGTTAAAAATACAAACGGCGTTGGATCGAGGGCATCGAGACGCACCTTGAACACCTTATTTGAACCATATATTCCATGAACCATTTTTGAACCATATATTCCATGAACATTTTTTGAACCAAATATTCCATGAATCACATTTTTGGCCACAAATCGCTAACCGTTCGAGATAGGTTAAAAATTCAAACGGCGTTGGATCGAGGGCGTCGAGACGCACCTTGAACACTTTATTTGAACCATATATTCCATGAACCATTTTCGAACCATATATTCCATGAACATTTTTTGAACCAAATATTCCATGAATCACATTTTTGGCCACAAATCGCTAACCGTTCGAGATAGGTTAAAAATTCAAACGGCGTTGGATCGAGAGCGTCGAGACGCACCTTGAACACCTTATTTGAACCATATATTCCATGAACCATTTTTGAACTATATATTCCATGAACATTTTTTGAACCAAATATTCCATGAATCACATTTTTGGCCACAAATCGCTAACCGTTCGAGATAGGTTACTAATTCAAACGGCGATGGATCGAGGGCGTCGAGACGCACCTTTAACACCTTATTTGAACCATATATGCCATGAACTATTTTTGAACCATATATTCCATGAACATTTTTTGAACCAAATATTCCATGAATCACACTTTTGGCCACAAATCGCTAACCGTTCGAGATAGGTTACTAATTCAAACGGCGTTGGATCGAGGGCGTCGAGACGCGCCTTGGACACCTTATCTGAACCATATATTCCATGAACCATTTTTGAACCATATATTCCATGAACATTTTTTGAACCAAATATTCCATGAATCACATTTTTGTCCACAAATCGCTAACCGTTCGAGATAGGTTAAAAATTCAAACGGCGTTGGATCGAGGGCGTCAAGACGCACCTTGAACACCTTATTTGAACCATATATTCCATGAACCATTTTTGAACCATATATTCCATGAACATTTTTTGAACCAAATATTCCATGAATCACATTTTTGGCGACAAATCGCTAACCGTTCGAGATAGGTTAAAAATTCAATCGGGGTTGGATCGAGAGCGTCGAGATGCACGTTGAACACCTTATTTGAACCATATATTCCATGAACCATTTTTGAACCATATATTCCATGAACATTTTTTGAACCAAATATTCCATGAATCACATTTTTGGCCACAAATCGCTAGCCGTTCGAGATAGGTTAAAAATTCAAACGGCGTTGGATCGAGGGCGTCGAGACGCACCTTGAACACCTTATTTGAACCATATATTCCATGAACCATTTTTGAACCATATATTCCACGAACATTTTTTGAACCAAATATTCCATGAATCACATATCACATTTTTGGCCACAAATCGCTAACCGTTCGAGATAGGTTAAAAATTCAAACGGCGTTGGAACGAGGGCGTCGAGACGCACCTTGAACACCTTATTTGAACCATATATTCCATGAACATTTTTTGAACCAAATATTCCATGAATCACACTTTTGGCCACAAATCGCTAACCGTTCGAGATAGGTTAAAAATTCAAACGGCGTTGGATCGAGGGCGTCGAGACGCACCTTGGACACCTTATTTGAACCATATATTCCATGAACCATTTTTGAACCATATATTCCATGAACATTTTTTGAACAAAATATTCCATGAATCACATTTTTGGCCACAAATCGCTAACCGTTCGAGATAGGTTAAAAATTCAAACGGCGTTGGATCGAGGGCGTCGAGATGCACCTTGAACGCCTTATTGGAACCATATATTCCATGAACCATTTTTGAACCATATATTCCATGAACATTTTTTGAACCAAATATTCCATGAATCACATTTTTGGCCACAAATCGCTAACCGTTCGAGATAGGTTAAAAATTCAAACGGCGTTGGAACGAGGGCGTCGAGACGCACCTTGAACACCTTATTTGAACCATATATTCCATGAACATTTTTTGAACCAAATATTCCATGAATCACACTTTTGGCCACAAATCGCTAACCGTTCGAGATAGGTTAAAAATTCAAACGGCGTTGGATCGAGGGCGTCGAGACGCACCTTGGACACCTTATTTGAACCATATATTCCATGAACCATTTTTGAACCATATATTCCATGAACATTTTTTGAACCAAATATTCCATGAATCACCTTTTTTTCCACAAATCGCTAACCGTTCGAGATAGGTTAAAAATACAAACGGCGTTGGATCGAGGGCGTCGAGACCCACCTTGAACACCGTATTTGAACCATATATTCCATGAACCATTTTTGAACCATATATTCCATGAACATTTTTTGAACCAAATATTCCATGATTCACATTTTTGGCCACAAATCGCTAACCGTTCGAGATAGGTTACTAATTCAAACGGCGTTGGATCGAGGGCGTCGAGACGCACCTTTAACAACTTATTTGAACCATATATTCCATGAACCATTTTTGAACCATATATTCCATGAACATTTTTTGAACCAAATATTCCATGAATCACATTTTTGGCCACAAATCGCTATCGGTTCGAGATAGGTTAAAAATACAAACGGCGTTGGATTGAGGGCGTCGAGATCCACCTTGAACACCTTATTTGAACCATATATTCCATGAACCATTTTTGAACCATATATTCCATGAACATTTTTTGAACCAAATATTCCATGAATCACATTTTTGGCCACAAATCGCTAACCGTTCGAGATAGGTTAAAAATTCAAACGGCGTTGGATCGAGGGCGTCGAGACGCACCTTGAACACTTTATTTGAACCATATATTCCATGAACCATTTTTGAACCATATATTCCATGAACATTTTTTGAACCAAATATTCCATGAATCACATTTTTGGCCACAAATCGCTAACCGTTCGAGATAGGTTAAAAATTCAAACGGCGTTGGATCGAGAGCGTCGAGACGCACCTTGAACACCTTATTTGAACCATATATTCCACGAACCATTTTTGAACCATATATTCCATCAACATTTTTTGAACCAAATATTCCATGAATCACATTTTTGGCCACAAATCGCTAACCGTTCGAGATAGGTTAAAAATTCAAACGGCGTTGGATCGAGGGCGTCGAGACGCACCTTGAACACCCTATTTGAACCATATATTCCATGAACCATTCTTGAACCATATATTCCATGAATATTTTTTGAACCAAATATTCCATGAATCACATTTTTGGCCACAAATCGCTAACCGTTCGAGATAGGTTAAAAATTCAAACGGCGTTGGATCGAGGTCGTCGAGACGGACCTTGAACACCTTATTTGAACCATATAAACATTTTTTGAACCAAATATTCCATGAATCACACTTTTGGCCACAAATCGCTAACCGTTCGAGATGGCTTAAAAATTCAAACGGCGTTGGATCGAGGGCGTCGAGACCCACCTTGAACACCTTATTTGAACCATATATTCCATGAACCATTTTTGAACCATATATTCCATGAACATTTTTTGAACCAAATATTCCATGAATCACATTTTTGGCCACAAATCGCTAACCGTTCGAGATAGGTTAAAAATTCAAAAGGCGTTGGATCGAGGGCGTCGAGACGCACCTTGAACACCTTATTTGAACCATATATTCCATGAACATTTTTTGAACCAAATATTCCATGAATCACACTTTTGGCCACAAATCGCTAACCGTTCGAGATAGGTTAAAAATTCAAACGGCGTTGGATCGAGGGCGTCGAGACGCACCTTGGACACCTTATCTGAACCATATATTCCATGAACCATTTTTGAACCATATATTCCATGAACATTTTTTGAACCAAATATTCCATGATTCACATTTTTGGCCACAAATCGCTAACCGTTCGAAATAGGTTACTAATTCAAACGGCGTTGGATCGAGGGCGTCGAGACGCACCTTTAACAACTTATTTGAACCATATATTCCATGAACCATTTTTGAACCATATATTCCATGAACATTTTTTGAACCAAATATTCCATGAATCACATTTTTGGCCACAAATCGCTAACCGTTCGAGATAGGTTAAAAATACAAACGGCGTTGGATTGAGGGCGTCGAGATCCACCTTGAACACCTTATTTGAACCATATATTCCATGAACCATTTTTGAACCATATATTCCATGAACATTTTTTGAACCAAATATTCCATGAATCACATTTTTGGCCACAAATCGCTAACCGTTCGAGATAGGTTAAAAATTCAAACGGCGTTGGATCGAGGGCGTCGAGACGCACCTTGAACACTTTATTTGAACCATATATTCCATGAACCATTTTTGAACCATATATTCCATGAACATTTTTTGAACCAAATATTCCATGAATCACATTTTTGGCCACAAATCGCTAACCGTTCGAGATAGGTTAAAAATTCAAACGGCGTTGGATCGAGAGCGTCGAGACGCACCTTGAACACCTTATTTGAACCATATATTCCACGAACCATTTTTGAACCATATATTCCATGAACATTTTTTGAACCAAATATTCCATGAATCACATTTTTGGCCACAAATCGCTAACCGTTCGAGATAGGTTAAAAATTCAAACGGCGTTGGATCGAGGGCGTCGAGACGCACCTTGAACACCCTATTTGAACCATATATTCCATGAACCATTCTTGAACCATATATTCCATGAATATTTTTTGAACCAAATATTCCATGAATCACATTTTTGGCCACAAATCGCTAACCGTTCGAGATAGGTTAAAAATTCAAACGGCGTTGGATCGAGGTCGTCGAGACGGACCTTGAACACCTTATTTGAACCATATAAACATTTTTTGAACCAAATATTCCATGAATCACACTTTTGGCCACAAATCGCTAACCGTTCGAGATAGGTTAAAAATTCAAACAGCGTTGGATCGAGGGCGTCGAGACCCACCTTGAACACCTTATTTGAACCATATATTCCATGAACATTTTTTGAACAAAATATTCCATGAATCACATTTTTGGCCACAAATCGCTAACCGTTCGAGATGGCTTAAAAATTCAAACGGCGTTGGATCGAGGGCGTCGAGACCCACCTTGAACACCTTATTTGAACCATATATTCCATGAACCATTTTTGAACCATATATTCCATGAACATTTTTTGAACCAAATATTCCATGAATCACATTTTTGGCCACAAATCGCTAACCGTTCGAGATAGGTTAAAAATTCAAAAAGCGTTGGATCGAGGGCGTCGAGACGCACCTTGAACACCTTATTTGAACCATATATTCCATGAACATTTTTTGAACCAAATATTCCATGAATCACATTTTTGGCCACAAATCGCTAACCGTTCGAGATAGGTTAAAAATACAAACGGCGTTGGATCGAGGGCGTCGAGACCCACCTTGAACACCTTATTTGAACCATATATTCCATGAACCATTTTTGAACCATATATTCCATGAACATTTTTTGAACCAAATATTCCATGAATCACATTTTTGGCCACAAATCGCTAACCGTTCGAGATAGGTTACTAATTCAAACGGCGTTGGATCGAGGGCGTCGAGACGCACCTTTAACAACTTATTTGAACCATATATTCCATGAACCATTTTTGAACCATATATTCCATGAACATTTTGTGAACCAAATATTCTATGAATCACATTTTTGGCCCCAAATCGCTAACCGTTCGAGATAGGTTAAAAATTCAAACGGCGTTGGATCGAGGGCGTCGAGACGCACCTTGAACACCTTATTTGAACCATATATTCCATGAACCATTTTTGAACCATATATTCCATGAACATTTTTCAAACCAAATATTCCATGAATCACATTTTTGGCCACAGATCGCTAACCGTTCGAGATAGATTAAAAATACAAACGGCGTTGGATCGAGGGCATCGAGACGCACCTTGAACACCTTATTTGAACCATATAATCCATGAACCATTTTTGAACCATATATTCCATGAACATTTTTTGAACCAAATATTCCATGAATCACATTTTTGGCCACAAATCGCTAACCGTTCGAGATAGGTTAAAAATTCAAACGGCGTTGGATCGAGGGCGTCGAGACGCACCTTGAACACCCTATTTGAACCATATATTCCATGAACCATTCTTGAACCATATATTCCATGAACATTTTTTGAACCAAATATTCCATGAATCACATTTTTGGCCACAAATCGCTAACCGTTCGAGATAGGTTAAAAATTCAAACGGCGTTGGATCGAGGGCGTCGAGACGGACCTTGAACACCTTATCTGAACCATATATTCCATGAACATTTTTTGAACAAAATATTCCATGAATCACATTTTTGGCCACAAATCGCTAACCGTTCGAGATAGCTTAAAAATTCAAACGGCGTTGGATCGAGGGCGTCGAGACCCACCTTGAACACCTTATTTGAACCATATATTCAATGAACCATTTTTGAACCATATATTCCATGAACATTTTTTGAACCAAATATTCCATGAATCACATTTTTGGCCACAAATCGCTAACCGTTCGAGATAGGTTAAAAATTCAAAAGGCGTTGGATCGAGGGCGTCGAGACGCACCTTGAACACCTTATTTGAACCATATATTCCATGAACATTTTTTGAACCAAATATTCCATGAATCACACTTTTGGCCACAAATCGCTAACCGTTCGAGATAGGTTAAAAATTCAAACGGCGTTGGATCGAGGGCGTCGAGACGCACCTTGGACACCTTATCTGAACCATATATTCCATGAACCATTTTTGAACCATATATTCCATGAACATTTTGTGAACCAAATATTCTATGAATCACATTTTTGGCCACAAATCGCTAACCGTTCGAGATAGGTTAAAAATTGAAACGGCGTTGGATCGAGGGTGTCGAGACGCACCTTGAACACCTTATTTGAACCATATATTCCATGAACCATTTTTGAACCATATATTCCATGAACATTTTTCAAACCAAATATTCCATGAATCACATTTTTGGCCACAAATCGCTAACCGTTCGAGATAGGTTAAAAATTCAAACGGCGTTGGATCGAGGGCGTCGAGACGCACCTTGAACACCTTATTTGAACCATATATTCCATGAACCATTTTTGAACCATATATTCCATGAACATTTTTCAAACCAAATATTCCATGAATCACATTTTTGGCCACAAATCGCTAACCGTTCGAGATAGATTAAAAATACAAACGGCGTTGGATCGAGGGCATCGAGACGCACCTTGAACACCTTATTTGAACCATATAATCCATGAACCATTTTTGAACCATATATTCCATGAACATTTTTTGAACCAAATATTCCATGAATCACATTTTTGGCCACAAATCGCTAACCGTTCGAGATAGGTTAAAAATTCAAACGGCGTTGGATCGAGGGCGTCGAGACGCACCTTGAACACCCTATTTGAACCATATATTCCATGAACCATTCTTGAACCATATATTCCATGAACATTTTTTGAACCAAATATTCCATGAATCACATTTTTGGCCACAAATCGCTAACCGTTCGAGATAGGTTAAAAATTCAAACGGCGTTGGATCGAGGGCGTCGAGACGGACCTTGAACACCTTATCTGAACCATATATTCCATGAACATTTTTTGAACAAAATATTCCATGAATCACATTTTTGGCCACAAATCGCTAACCGTTCGAGATAGCTTAAAAATTCAAACGGCGTTGGATCGAGGGCGTCGAGACCCACCTTGAACACCTTATTTGAACCATATATTCAATGAACCATTTTTGAACCATATATTCCATGAACATTTTTTGAACCAAATATTCCATGAATCACATTTTTGGCCACAAATCGCTAACCGTTCGAGATAGGTTAAAAATTCAAAAGGCGTTGGATCGAGGGCGTCGAGACGCACCTTGAACACCTTATTTGAACCATATATTCCATGAACATTTTTTGAACCAAATATTCCATGAATCACACTTTTGGCCACAAATCGCTAACCGTTCGAGATAGGTTAAAAATTCAAACGGCGTTGGATCGAGGGCGTCGAGACGCACCTTGGACACCTTATCTGAACCATATATTCCATGAACCATTTTTGAACCATATATTCCATGAACATTTTGTGAACCAAATATTCTATGAATCACATTTTTGGCCACAAATCGCTAACCGTTCGAGATAGGTTAAAAATTGAAACGGCGTTGGATCGAGGGTGTCGAGACGCACCTTGAACACCTTATTTGAACCATATATTCCATGAACCATTTTTGAACCATATATTCCATGAACATTTTTCAAACCAAATATTCCATGAATCACATTTTTGGCCACAAATCGCTAACCGTTCGAGATAGGTTAAAAATACAAACGGCGTTGGATCGAGGGCATCGAGACGCACCTTGAACACCTTATTTGAACCATATATTCCATGAACCATTTTTGAACCATATATTCCATGAACATTTTTTGAACCAAATATTCCATGAATCACATTTTTGGCCACAAATCGCTAACCGTTCGAGATAGGTTAAAAATTCAAACGGCGTTGGATCGAGGGCGTCGAGACGCACCTTGAACACTTTATTTGAACCATATATTCCATGAACCATTTTCGAACCATATATTCCATGAACATTTTTTGAACCAAATATTCCATGAATCACATTTTTGGCCACAAATCGCTAACCGTTCGAGATAGGTTAAAAATTCAAACGGCGTTGGATCGAGAGCGTCGAGACGCACCTTGAACACCTTATTTGAACCATATATTCCATGAACCATTTTTGAACTATATATTCCATGAACATTTTTTGAACCAAATATTCCATGAATCACATTTTTGGCCACAAATCGCTAACCGTTCGAGATAGGTTACTAATTCAAACGGCGATGGATCGAGGGCGTCGAGACGCACCTTTAACACCTTATTTGAACCATATATGCCATGAACTATTTTTGAACCATATATTCCATGAACATTTTTTGAACCAAATATTCCATGAATCACACTTTTGGCCACAAATCGCTAACCGTTCGAGATAGGTTACTAATTCAAACGGCGTTGGATCGAGGGCGTCGAGACGCGCCTTGGACACCTTATCTGAACCATATATTCCATGAACCATTTTTGAACCATATATTCCATGAACATTTTTTGAACCAAATATTCCATGAATCACATTTTTGTCCACAAATCGCTAACCGTTCGAGATAGGTTAAAAATTCAAACGGCGTTGGATCGAGGGCGTCAAGACGCACCTTGAACACCTTATTTGAACCATATATTCCATGAACCATTTTTGAACCATATATTCCATGAACATTTTTTGAACCAAATATTCCATGAATCACATTTTTGGCGACAAATCGCTAACCGTTCGAGATAGGTTAAAAATTCAATCGGGGTTGGATCGAGAGCGTCGAGACGCACGTTGAACACCTTATTTGAACCATATATTCCATGAACCATTTTTGAACCATATATTCCATGAACATTTTTTGAACCAAATATTCCATGAATCACATTTTTGGCCACAAATCGCTAGCCGTTCGAGATAGGTTAAAAATTCAAACGGCGTTGGATCGAGGGCGTCGAGACGCACCTTGAACACCTTATTTGAACCATATATTCCATGAACCATTTTTGAACCATATATTCCATGAACATTTTTTGAACCAAATATTCCATGAATCACATATCACATTTTTGGCCACAAATCGCTAACCGTTCGAGATAGGTTAAAAATTCAAACGGCGTTGGAACGAGGGCGTCGAGACGCACCTTGAACACCTTATTTGAACCATATATTCCATGAACATTTTTTGAACCAAATATTCCATGAATCACACTTTTGGCCACAAATCGCTAACCGTTCGAGATAGGTTAAAAATTCAAACGGCGTTGGATCGAGGGCGTCGAGACGCACCTTGGACATTTTATTTGAACCATATATTCCATGAACCATTTTTGAACCATATATTCCATGAACATTTTTTGAACCAAATATTCCATGAATCACCTTTTTTTCCACAAATCGCTAACCGTTCGAGATAGGTTAAAAATACAAACGGCGTTGGATCGAGGGCGTCGAGACCCACCTTGAACACCGTATTTGAACCATATATTCCATGAACATTTTTTGAACCAAATATTCCATGAATCACATTTTTGGCCACAAATCGCTAACCGTTCGAGATAGGTTAAAAATTCAAAAGGCGTTGGATCGAGGGCGTCGAGACGCACCTTGAACACCTTATTTGAACCATATATTCCATGAACATTTTTTGAACCAAATATTCCATGAATCACACTTTTGGCCACAAATCGCTAACCGTTCGAGATAGGTTAAAAATTCAAACGGCGTTGGATCGAGGGCGTCGAGACGCACCTTGGACACCTTATCTGAACCATATATTCCATGAACCATTTTTGAACCATATATTCCATGAACATTTTGTGAACCAAATATTCTATGAATCACATTTTTGGCCACAAATCGCTAACCGTTCGAGATAGGTTAAAAATTGAAACGGCGTTGGATCGAGGGTGTCGAGACGCACCTTGAACACCTTATTTGAACCATATATTCCATGAACCATTTTTGAACCATATATTCCATGAACATTTTTCAAACCAAATATTCCATGAATCACATTTTTGGCCACAAATCGCTAACCGTTCGAGATAGGTTAAAAATACAAACGGCGTTGGATCGAGGGCATCGAGACGCACCTTGAACACCTTATTTGAACCATATATTCCATGAACCATTTTTGAACCATATATTCCATGAACATTTTTTGAACCAAATATTCCATGAATCACATTTTTGGCCACAAATCGCTAACCGTTCGAGATAGGTTAAAAATTCAAACGGCGTTGGATCGAGGGCGTCGAGACGCACCTTGAACACTTTATTTGAACCATATATTCCATGAACCATTTTCGAACCATATATTCCATGAACATTTTTTGAACCAAATATTCCATGAATCACATTTTTGGCCACAAATCGCTAACCGTTCGAGATAGGTTAAAAATTCAAACGGCGTTGGATCGAGAGCGTCGAGACGCACCTTGAACACCTTATTTGAACCATATATTCCATGAACCATTTTTGAACTATATATTCCATGAACATTTTTTGAACCAAATATTCCATGAATCACATTTTTGGCCACAAATCGCTAACCGTTCGAGATAGGTTACTAATTCAAACGGCGATGGATCGAGGGCGTCGAGACGCACCTTTAACACCTTATTTGAACCATATATGCCATGAACTATTTTTGAACCATATATTCCATGAACATTTTTTGAACCAAATATTCCATGAATCACACTTTTGGCCACAAATCGCTAACCGTTCGAGATAGGTTACTAATTCAAACGGCGTTGGATCGAGGGCGTCGAGACGCGCCTTGGACACCTTATCTGAACCATATATTCCATGAACCATTTTTGAACCATATATTCCATGAACATTTTTTGAACCAAATATTCCATGAATCACATTTTTGTCCACAAATCGCTAACCGTTCGAGATAGGTTAAAAATTCAAACGGCGTTGGATCGAGGGCGTCAAGACGCACCTTGAACACCTTATTTGAACCATATATTCCATGAACCATTTTTGAACCATATATTCCATGAACATTTTTTGAACCAAATATTCCATGAATCACATTTTTGGCGACAAATCGCTAACCGTTCGAGATAGGTTAAAAATTCAATCGGGGTTGGATCGAGAGCGTCGAGACGCACGTTGAACACCTTATTTGAACCATATATTCCATGAACCATTTTTGAACCATATATTCCATGAACATTTTTTGAACCAAATATTCCATGAATCACATTTTTGGCCACAAATCGCTAGCCGTTCGAGATAGGTTAAAAATTCAAACGGCGTTGGATCGAGGGCGTCGAGACGCACCTTGAACACCTTATTTGAACCATATATTCCATGAACCATTTTTGAACCATATATTCCACGAACATTTTTTGAACCAAATATTCCATGAATCACATATCACATTTTTGGCCACAAATCGCTAACCGTTCGAGATAGGTTAAAAATTCAAACGGCGTTGGAACGAGGGCGTCGAGACGCACCTTGAACACCTTATTTGAACCATATATTCCATGAACATTTTTTGAACCAAATATTCCATGAATCACACTTTTGGCCACAAATCGCTAACCGTTCGAGATAGGTTAAAAATTCAAACGGCGTTGGATCGAGGGCGTCGAGACGCACCTTGGACATTTTATTTGAACCATATATTCCATGAACCATTTTTGAACCATATATTCCATGAACATTTTTTGAACCAAATATTCCATGAATCACCTTTTTTTCCACAAATCGCTAACCGTTCGAGATAGGTTAAAAATACAAACGGCGTTGGATCGAGGGCGTCGAGACCCACCTTGAACACCGTATTTGAACCATATATTCCATGAACATTTTTTGAACCAAATATTCCATGAATCACATTTTTGGCCACAAATCGCTAACCGTTCGAGATAGCTTAAAAATTCAAACGGCGTTGGATCGAGGGCGTCGAGACGCACCTTGAACACCTTATTTGAACCATATATTCCACGAACCATTTTTGAACCATATATTCCATGAACATTTTTTGAACCAAATATTCCATGAATCACATTTTTGGCCACAAATCGCTAACCGTTCGAGATAGGTTAAAAATTCAAACGGCGTTGGATCGAGGGCGTCGAGACGCACCTTGAACACCCTATTTGAACCATATATTCCATGAACCATTCTTGAACCATATATTCCATGAATATTTTTTGAACCAAATATTCCATGAATCACATTTTTGGCCACAAATCGCTAACCGTTCGAGATAGGTTAAAAATTCAAACGGCGTTGGATCGAGGTCGTCGAGACGGACCTTGAACACCTTATTTGAACCATATAAACATTTTTTGAACCAAATATTCCATGAATCACACTTTTGGCCACAAATCGCTAACCGTTCGAGATAGGTTAAAAATTCAAACAGCGTTGGATCGAGGGCGTCGAGACCCACCTTGAACACCTTATTTGAACCATATATTCCATGAACATTTTTTGAACAAAATATTCCATGAATCACATTTTTGGCCACAAATCGCTAACCGTTCGAGATGGCTTAAAAATTCAAACGGCGTTGGATCGAGGGCGTCGAGACCCACCTTGAACACCTTATTTGAACCATATATTCCATGAACTATTTTTGAACCATATATTCCATGAACATTTTTTGAACCAAATATTCCATGAATCACACTTTTGGCCACAAATCGCTAACCGTTCGAGATAGGTTACTAATTCAAACGGCGTTGGATCGAGGGCGTCGAGACGCGCCTTGGACACCTTATCTGAACCATATATTCCATGAACCATTTTTGAACCATATATTCCATGAACATTTTTTGAACCAAATATTCCATGAATCACATTTTTGTCCACAAATCGCTAACCGTTCGAGATAGGTTAAAAATTCAAACGGCGTTGGATCGAGGGCGTCAAGACGCACCTTGAACACCTTATTTGAACCATATATTCCATGAACCATTTTTGAACCATATATTCCATGAACATTTTTTGAACCAAATATTCCATGAATCACATTTTTGGCGACAAATCGCTAACCGTTCGAGATAGGTTAAAAATTCAATCGGGGTTGGATCGAGAGCGTCGAGACGCACGTTGAACACCTTATTTGAACCATATATTCCATGAACCATTTTTGAACCATATATTCCATGAACATTTTTTGAACCAAATATTCCATGAATCACATTTTTGGCCACAAATCGCTAGCCGTTCGAGATAGGTTAAAAATTCAAACGGCGTTGGATCGAGGGCGTCGAGACGCACCTTGAACACCTTATTTGAACCATATATTCCATGAACCATTTTTGAACCATATATTCCATGAACATTTTTTGAACCAAATATTCCATGAATCACATATCACATTTTTGGCCACAAATCGCTAACCGTTCGAGATAGGTTAAAAATTCAAACGGCGTTGGAACGAGGGCGTCGAGACGCACCTTGAACACCTTATTTGAACCATATATTCCATGAACATTTTTTGAACCAAATATTCCATGAATCACACTTTTGGCCACAAATCGCTAACCGTTCGAGATAGGTTAAAAATTCAAACGGCGTTGGATCGAGGGCGTCGAGACGCACCTTGGACACCTTATTTGAACCATATATTCCATGAACCATTTTTGAACCATATATTCCATGAACATTTTTTGAACCAAATATTCCATGAATCACCTTTTTTTCCACAAATCGCTAACCGTTCGAGATAGGTTAAAAATACAAACGGCGTTGGATCGAGGGCGTCGAGACCCACCTTGAACACCGTATTTGAACCATATATTCCATGAACATTTTTTGAACCAAATATTCCATGAATCACATTTTTGGCCACAAATCGCTAACCGTTCGAGATAGCTTAAAAATTCAAACGGCGTTGGATCGAGGGCGTCGAGACGCACCTTGAACACCTTATTTGAACCATATATTCCACGAACCATTTTTGAACCATATATTCCATGAACATTTTTTGAACCAAATATTCCATGAATCACATTTTTGGCCACAAATCGCTAACCGTTCGAGATAGGTTAAAAATTCAAACGGCGTTGGATCGAGGGCGTCGAGACGCACCTTGAACACCCTATTTGAACCATATATTCCATGAACCATTCTTGAACCATATATTCCATGAATATTTTTTGAACCAAATATTCCATGAATCACATTTTTGGCCACAAATCGCTAACCGTTCGAGATAGGTTAAAAATTCAAACGGCGTTGGATCGAGGTCGTCGAGACGGACCTTGAACACCTTATTTGAACCATATAAACATTTTTTGAACCAAATATTCCATGAATCACACTTTTGGCCACAAATCGCTAACCGTTCGAGATAGGTTAAAAATTCAAACAGCGTTGGATCGAGGGCGTCGAGACCCACCTTGAACACCTTATTTGAACCATATATTCCATGAACATTTTTTGAACAAAATATTCCATGAATCACATTTTTGGCCACAAATCGCTAACCGTTCGAGATGGCTTAAAAATTCAAACGGCGTTGGATCGAGGGCGTCGAGACCCACCTTGAACACCTTATTTGAACCATATATTCCATGAACCATTTTTGAACCATATATTCCATGAACATTTTTTGAACCAAATATTCCATGAATCACATTTTTGGCCACAAATCGCTAACCGTTCGAGATAGGTTAAAAATTCAAAAAGCGTTGGATCGAGGGCGTCGAGACGCACCTTGAACACCTTATTTGAACCATATATTCCATGAACATTTTTTGAACCAAATATTCCATGAATCACATTTTTGGCCACAAATCGCTAACCGTTCGAGATAGGTTAAAAATACAAACGGCGTTGGATCGAGGGCGTCGAGACCCACCTTGAACACCTTATTTGAACCATATATTCCATGAACCATTTTTGAACCATATATTCCATGAACATTTTTTGAACCAAATATTCCATGAATCACATTTTTGGCCACAAATCGCTAACCGTTCGAGATAGGTTACTAATTCAAACGGCGTTGGATCGAGGGCGTCGAGACGCACCTTTAACAACTTATTTGAACCATATATTCCATGAACCATTTTTGAACCATATATTCCATGAACATTTTGTGAACCAAATATTCTATGAATCACATTTTTGGCCCCAAATCGCTAACCGTTCGAGATAGGTTAAAAATTCAAACGGCGTTGGATCGAGGGCGTCGAGACGCACCTTGAACACCTTATTTGAACCATATATTCCATGAACCATTTTTGAACCATATATTCCATGAACATTTTTCAAACCAAATATTCCATGAATCACATTTTTGGCCACAAATCGCTAACCGTTCGAGATAGATTAAAAATACAAACGGCGTTGGATCGAGGGCATCGAGACGCACCTTGAACACCTTATTTGAACCATATAATCCATGAACCATTTTTGAACCATATATTCCATGAACATTTTTTGAACCAAATATTCCATGAATCACATTTTTGGCCACAAATCGCTAACCGTTCGAGATAGGTTAAAAATTCAAACGGCGTTGGATCGAGGGCGTCGAGACGCACCTTGAACACCCTATTTGAACCATATATTCCATGAACCATTCTTGAACCATATATTCCATGAACATTTTTTGAACCAAATATTCCATGAATCACATTTTTGGCCACAAATCGCTAACCGTTCGAGATAGGTTAAAAATTCAAACGGCGTTGGATCGAGGGCGTCGAGACGGACCTTGAACACCTTATCTGAACCATATATTCCATGAACATTTTTTGAACAAAATATTCCATGAATCACATTTTTGGCCACAAATCGCTAACCGTTCGAGATAGGTTACTAATTCAAACGGCGTTGGATCGAGGGCGTCGAGACGCACCTTGAACACCTTATTTGAACCATATATTCCATGAACCATTTTTGAACCATATATTCCATGAACATTTTTTGAACCAAATATTCCATGAATCACATTTTTGGCCACAAATCGCTAACCGTTCGAGATAGGTTAAAAATTCAAACGGCGTTGGATCGAGGGCGTCAAGACGCACCTTGAACACCTTATTTGAACCATATATTCCATGAACCATTTTTGAACCATATATTCCATGAACATTTTTTGAACCAAATATTCCATGAATCACATTTTTGGCCACAAATCGCTAACCGTTCGAGATAGGTTAAAAATACAAACGGCGTTGGATCGAGGGCGTCGAGACCCACCTTGAACACCTTATTTGAACCATATATTCTATGAACCATTTTTGAACCATATATTCCATGAACATTTTTTGAACCAAATATTCCATGAATCACATTTTTGGCCACAAATCGCTAACCGTTCGAGATAGGTTACTAATTCAAACGGCGTTGGATCGAGGGCGTCGAGACGCACCTTTAACAACTTATTTGAACCATATATTCCATGAACCATTTTTGAACCATATATTCCATGAACATTTTGTGAACCAAATATTCTATGAATCACATTTTTGGCCACAAATCGCTAACCGTTCGAGATAGGTTAAAAATTCAAACGGCGTTGGATCGAGGGCGTCGAGACGCACCTTGAACACCTTATTTGAACCATATATTCCATGAACCATTTTTGAACCATATATCCCATGAACATTTTTCAAACCAAATATTCCATGAATCACATTTTTGGCCACAAATCGCTAACCGTTCGAGATAGGTTAAAAATACAAACGGCGTTGGATCGAGGGCATCGAGACGCACCTTGAACACCTTATTTGAACCATATATTCCATGAACCATTTTTGAACCATATATTCCATGAACATTTTTCGAACCAAATATTCCATGAATCACATTTTTGGCCACAAATCGCTAACCGTTCGAGATAGGTAAAAAATTCAAACGGCGTTGGATCGAGGGCATCGAGACGCACCTTGAACACCTTATTTGAACCATATATTCCATGAACCATTTTTGAACCATATATTCCATGAACATTTTTTGAACCAAATATTCCATGAATCACATTTTTGGCCACAAATCGCTAACCGTTCGAGATAGGTTAAAAATTCAAACGGCGTTGGATCGAGGGCGTCGAGACGCACCTTGAACACTTTATTTGAACCATATATTCCATGAACCATTTTTGAACCATATATTCCATGAACATTTTTTGAACCAAATATTCCATGAATCACATTTTTGGCCACAAATCGCTAACCGTTCGAGATAGGTTAAAAATTCAAACGGCGTTGGATCGAGAGCGTCGAGACGCACCTTGAACACCTTATTTGAACCATATATTCCATGAACCATTTTTGAACCATATATTCCATGAACATTTTTTGAACCAAATATTCCATGAATCACATTTTTGGCCACAAATCGCTAACCGTTCGAGATAGGTTAAAAATTCAAACGGCGTTGGATCGAGGGCGTCGAGACGCACCTTGAACACCTTATTTGAACCATATATTCCATGAACCATTTTTGAACCATATATTCCATGAACATTTTTTGAACCAAATATTCCATGAATCACATTTTTGGCCACAAATCGCTAACCGTTCGAGATAGGTTAAAAATTCAAACGGCGTTGGATCGAGGGCGTCAAGACGCACCTTGAACACCTTATTTGAACCATATATTCCATGAACCATTTTTGAACCATATATTCCATGAACATTTTTTGAACCAAATATTCCATGAATCACATTTTTGGCCACAAATCGCTAACCGTTCGAGATAGGTTAAAAATACAAACGGCGTTGGATCGAGGGCGTCGAGACGCACCTTGAACACCTTATTTGAACCATATATTCCATGAACCATTTTTGAACCATATATCCCATGAACATTTTTCAAACCAAATATTCCATGAATCACATTTTTGGCCACAAATCGCTAACCGTTCGAGATAGGTTAAAAATACAAACGGCGTTGGATCGAGGGCATCGAGACGCACCTTGAACACCTTATTTGAACCATATATTCCATGAACCATTTTTGAACCATATATTCCATGAACATTTTTTGAACCAAATATTCCATGAATCACATTTTTGGCCACAAATCGCTAACCGTTCGAGATAGGTTAAAAATACAAACGGCGTTGGATTGAGGGCGTCGAGATCCACCTTGAACACCTTATTTGAACCATATATTCCATGAACCATTTTTGAACCATATATTCCATGAACATTTTTTGAACCAAATATTCCATGAATCACATTTTTGGCCACAAATCGCTAACCGTTCGAGATAGGTTAAAAATTCAAACGGCGTTGGATCGAGGGCGAAGAGACGCACCTTGAACACTTTATTTGAACCATATATTCCATGAACCATTTTTGAACCATATATTCCATGAACATTTTTTGAACCAAATATTCCATGAATCACATTTTTGGCCACAAATCGCTAACCGTTCGAGATAGGTTAAAAATTCAAACGGCGTTGGATCGAGAGCGTCGAGACGCACCTTGAACACCTTATTTGAACCATATATTCCATGAACCATTTTTGAACTATATATTCCATGAACATTTTTTGAACCAAATATTCCATGAATCACATTTTTGGCCACAAATCGCTAACCGTTCGAGATAGGTTACTAATTCAAACGGCGTTGGATCGAGGGCGTCGAGACGCACCTTTAACACCTTATTTGAACCATATATGCCATGAACTATTTTTGAACCATATATTCCATGAACATTTTTTGAACCAAATATTCCATGAATCACATTTTTGGCCACAAATCGCTAACCGTTCGAGATAGGTTAAAAATACAAACGGCGTTGGATCGAGGGCATCGAGACGCACCTTGAACACCTTATTTGAACCATATATTCCATGAACCATTTTTGAACCATATATTCCATGAACATTTTTTGAACCAAATATTCCATGAATCACATTTTTGGCCACAAATCGCTAACCGTTCGAGATAGGTTAAAAATACAAACGACGTTGGATCGAGGGCATCGAGATGCACCTTGAACACCTTATTTGAACCATATATTCCATGAACCATTTTTGAACCATATATTCCATGAACATTTTTTGAACCAAATATTCCATGAATCACATTTTTGGCCACAAATCGCTAACCGTTCGAGATAGGTTGAAAATACAAACGGCGTTGGATTGAAGGCGTCGAGATCCACCTTGAACACCTTATTTGAACCATATATTCCATGAACCATTTTTGAACCATATATTCCATGAACATTTTTTGAACCAAATATTCCATGAATCACATTTTTGGCCACAAATCGCTAACCGTTCGAGATAGGTTAAAAATTCAAACGGCGTTGGATCGAGGGCGTCGAGATGCACCTTGAACGCCTTATTGGAACCATATATTCCATGAACCATTTTTGAACCATATATTCCATGAACATTTTTTGAACCAAATATTCCATGAATCACATTTTTGGCCACAAATCGCTAACCGTTCGAGATAGGTTAAAAATTCAAACGGCGTTGGAACGAGGGCGTCGAGACGCACCTTGAACACCTTATTTGAACCATATATTCCAAGAACATTTTTTGAACCAAATATTCCATGAATCACACTTTTGGCCACAAATCGCTAACCGTTCGAGATAGGTTAAAAATTCAAACGGCGTTGGATCGAGGGCGTCGAGACGCACCTTGGACACCTTATTTGAACCATATATTCCATGAACCATTTTTGAACCATATATTCCATGAACATTTTTTGAACCAAATATTCCATGAATCACCTTCTTTTCCACAAATCGCTAACCGTTCGAGATAGGTTAAAAATACAAACGGCGTTGCATCGAGGGCGTCGAGACCCACCTTGAACACCGTATTTGAACCATATATTCCATGAACCATTTTTGAACCATATATTCCATGAACATTTTTTGAACCAAATATTCCATGATTCACATTTTTGGCCACAAATCGCTAACCGTTCGAGATAGGTTACTAATTCAAACGGCGTTGGATCGAGGGCGTCGAGACGCACCTTTAACAACTTATTTGAACCATATATTCCATGAACCATTTTTGAACCATATATTCCATGAACATTTTTTGAACCAAATATTCCATGAATCACATTTTTGGCCACAAATCGCTAACCGTTCGAGATAGGTTAAAAATTCGAACGGCGTTGGATCGAGGGCGTCGAGACGCACCTTGAACACCTTATTTGAACCATATATTCCATGAACCATTTTTGAACCATATATTCCATGAACATTTTTTGAACCAAATATTCTATGAATCACATTTTTGGCCACAAATCGCTAACCGTTCGAGATAGGTTAAAAATTCAAATGGCGTTGGATCGAGGGCGTCGAGACGCACCTTGAACACCTTATTTGAACCATATATTCCATGTACCATTTTTGAACCATATATTCCATGAACATTTTTTGAACCAAATATTCCATGAATCACATTTTTGGCCACAAATCGCTAACCGTTCGAGATAGGTTAAAAATTCAAACGGCGTTGGATCGAGAGCGTCGAGACGCACCTTGAACACCTTATTTGAACCATATATTCCATGAACCATTTTTGAACTATATATTCCATGAACATTTTTTGAACCAAATATTCCATGAATCACATTTTTGGCCACAAATCGCTAACCGTTCGAGATAGGTTACTAATTCAAACGGCGTTGGATCGAGGGCGTCGAGACGCACCTTTAACACCTTATTTGAACCATATATGCCATGAACTATTTTTGAACCATATATTCCATGAACATTTTTTGAACCAAATATTCCATGAATCACATTTTTGGCCACAAATCGCTAACCGTTCGAGATAGGTTAAAAATACAAACGGCGTTGGATCGAGGGCATCGAGACGCACCTTGAACACCTTATTTGAACCATATATTCCATGAACCATTTTTGAACCATATATTCCATGAACATTTTTTGAACCAAATATTCCATGAATCACATTTTTGGCCACAAATCGTTAACCGTTCGAGATAGGTTAAAAATACAAACGACGTTGGATCGAGGGCATCGAGATGCACCTTGGACACCTTATTTGAACCATATATTCCATGAACCATTTTTGAACCATATATTCCATGAACATTTTTTGAACCAAATATTCCATGAATCACATTTTTGGCCACAAATCGCTAACCGTTCGAGATAGGTTGAAAATACAAACGGCGTTGGATTGGAGGCGTCGAGATCCACCTTGAACACCTTATTTGAACCATATATTCCATGAACCATTTTTGAACCATATATTCCATGAACATTTTTTGAACCAAATATTCCATGAATCACATTTTTGGCCACAAATCGCTAACCGTTCGAGATAGGTTAAAAATTCAAACGGCGTTGGATCGAGGGCGTCGAGATGCACCTTGAACGCCTTATTGGAACCATATATTCCATGAACCATTTTTGAACCATATATTCCATGAACATTTTTTGAACCAAATATTCCATGAATCACATTTTTGGCCACAAATCGCTAACCGTTCGAGATAGGTTAAAAATTCAAACGGCGTTGGAACGAGGGCGTCGAGACGCACCTTGAACACCTTATTTGAACCATATATTCCAAGAACATTTTTTGAACCAAATATTCCATGAATCACACTTTTGGCCACAAATCGCTAACCGTTCGAGATAGGTTAAAAATTCAAACGGCGTTGGATCGAGGGCGTCGAGACGCACCTTGGACACCTTATTTGAACCATATATTCCATGAACCATTTTTGAACCATATATTCCATGAACATTTTTTGAACCAAATATTCCATGAATCACCTTCTTTTCCACAAATCGCTAACCGTTCGAGATAGGTTAAAAATACAAACGGCGTTGCATCGAGGGCGTCGAGACCCACCTTGAACACCGTATTTGAACCATATATTCCATGAACCATTTTTGAACCATATATTCCATGAACATTTTTTGAACCAAATATTCCATGATTCACATTTTTGGCCACAAATCGCTAACCGTTCGAGATAGGTTACTAATTCAAACGGCGTTGGATCGAGGGCGTCGAGACGCACCTTTAACAACTTATTTGAACCATATATTCCATGAACCATTTTTGAACCATATATTCCATGAACATTTTTTGAACCAAATATTCCATGAATCACATTTTTGGCCACAAATCGCTAACCGTTCGAGATAGGTTAAAAATTCGAACGGCGTTGGATCGAGGGCGTCGAGACGCACCTTGAACACCTTATTTGAACCATATATTCCATGAACCATTTTTGAACCATATATTCCATGAACATTTTTTGAACCAAATATTCTATGAATCACATTTTTGGCCACAAATCGCTAACCGTTCGAGATAGGTTAAAAATTCAAATGGCGTTGGATCGAGGGCGTCGAGACGCACCTTGAACACCTTATTTGAACCATATATTCCATGTACCATTTTTGAACCATATATTCCATGAACATTTTTTGAACCAAATATTCCATGAATCACATTTTTGGCCACAAATCGCTAACCGTTCGAGATAGGTTAAAAATTCAAACGGCGTTGGATCGAGGTTGTCGAGACGCACCTTGAACACCTTATTTGAACCATATATTCCATGAACCATTTTTGAACCATATATTCCATGAACATTTTTTGAACCAAATATTCCATGAATCACATTTTTGGCCACAAATCGCTAACCGTTCGAGATAGGTTGAAAATACAAACGGCGTTGGATTGAAGGCGTCGAGATCCACCTTGAACACCTTATTTGAACCATATATTCCATGAACCATTTTTGAACCATATATTCCATGAACATTTTTTGAACCAAATATTCCATGAATCACATTTTTGGCCACAAATGGCTAACCGTTCGAGATAGGTTAAAAATTCAAACGGCGTTGGATCGAGGGCGTCGAGATGCACCTTGAACGCCTTATTGGAACCATATATTCCATGAACCATTTTTGAACCATATATTCCATGAAGATTTTTTGAACCAAATATTCCATGAATCACATTTTTGGCCACAAATCGCTAACCGTTCGAGATAGGTTAAAAATTCAAACGGCGTTGGAACGAGGGCGTCGAGACGCACCTTGAACACCTTATTTGAACCATATATTCCAAGAACATTTTTTGAACCAAATATTCCATGAATCACACTTTTGGCCACAAATCGCTAACCGTTCGAGATAGGTTAAAAATTCGAACGGCGTTGGATCGAGGGCGTCGAGACGCACCTTGAACACCTTATTTGAACCATATATTCCATGAACCATTTTTGAACCATATATTCCATGAACATTTTTTGAACCAAATATTCTATGAATCACATTTTTGGCCACAAATCGCTAACCGTTCGAGATAGGTTAAAAATTCAAACGGCGTTGGATCGAGGGCGTCGAGACGCACCTTGAACACCTTATTTGAACCATATATTCCATGTACCATTTTTGAACCATATATTCCATGAACATTTTTTGAACCAAATATTCCATGAATCACATATCACATTTTTGGCCACAAATCGCTAACCGTTCGAGATAGGTTACTAATTCAAACGGCGTTGGATCGAGGGCGTCGAGACGCACCTTGAACACCTTATTTGAACCATATATTCCATGAACCATTTTTGAACCATATATTCCATGAACATTTTTTGAACCAAATATTCCATGAATCACATTTTTGGCCACAAATCGCTAACCGTTCGAGATAGGTTAAAAATTCAAACGGCGTTGGATCGAGGGCGTCAAGACGCACCTTGAACACCTTATTTGAACCATATATTCCATGAACCATTTTTGAACCATATATTCCATGAACATTTTTTGAACCAAATATTCCATGAATCACATTTTTGGCCACAAATCGCTAACCGTTCGAGATAGGTTAAAAATACAAACGGCGTTGGATCGAGGGCGTCGAGACCCACCTTGAACACCTTATTTGAACCATATATTCTATGAACCATTTTTGAACCATATATTCCATGAACATTTTTTGAACCAAATATTCCATGAATCACATTTTTGGCCACAAATCGCTAACCGTTCGAGATAGGTTACTAATTCAAACGGCGTTGGATCGAGGGCGTCGAGACGCACCTTTAACAACTTATTTGAACCATATATTCCATGAACCATTTTTGAACCATATATTCCATGAACATTTTGTGAACCAAATATTCTATGAATCACATTTTTGGCCACAAATCGCTAACCGTTCGAGATAGGTTAAAAATTCAAACGGCGTTGGATCGAGGGCGTCGAGACGCACCTTGAACACCTTATTTGAACCATATATTCCATGAACCATTTTTGAACCATATATCCCATGAACATTTTTCAAACCAAATATTCCATGAATCACATTTTTGGCCACAAATCGCTAACCGTTCGAGATAGGTTAAAAATACAAACGGCGTTGGATCGAGGGCATCGAGACGCACCTTGAACACCTTATTTGAACCATATATTCCATGAACCATTTTTGAACCATATATTCCATGAACATTTTTCGAACCAAATATTCCATGAATCACATTTTTGGCCACAAATCGCTAACCGTTCGAGATAGGTAAAAAATTCAAACGGCGTTGGATCGAGGGCATCGAGACGCACCTTGAACACCTTATTTGAACCATATATTCCATGAACCATTTTTGAACCATATATTCCATGAACATTTTTTGAACCAAATATTCCATGAATCACATTTTTGGCCACAAATCGCTAACCGTTCGAGATAGGTTAAAAATTCAAACGGCGTTGGATCGAGGGCGTCGAGACGCACCTTGAACACTTTATTTGAACCATATATTCCATGAACCATTTTTGAACCATATATTCCATGAACATTTTTTGAACCAAATATTCCATGAATCACATTTTTGGCCACAAATCGCTAACCGTTCGAGATAGGTTAAAAATTCAAACGGCGTTGGATCGAGAGCGTCGAGACGCACCTTGAACACCTTATTTGAACCATATATTCCATGAACCATTTTTGAACCATATATTCCATGAACATTTTTTGAACCAAATATTCCATGAATCACATTTTTGGCCACAAATCGCTAACCGTTCGAGATAGGTTAAAAATTCAAACGGCGTTGGATCGAGGGCGTCGAGACGCACCTTGAACACCTTATTTGAACCATATATTCCATGAACCATTTTTGAACCATATATTCCATGAACATTTTTTGAACCAAATATTCCATGAATCACATATCACATTTTTGGCCACAAATCGCTAACCGTTCGAGATAGGTTAAAAATTCAAACGGCGTTGGATCGAGGGCGTCGAGACGCACCTTGAACACCTTATTTGAACCATATATTCCATGAACCATTTTTGAACCATATATTCCATGAACATTTTTTGAACCAAATATTCCATGAATCACATTTTTGGCCACAAATCGCTAACCGTTCGAGATAGGTTAAAAATTCAAACGGCGTTGGATCGAGGGCGTCAAGACGCACCTTGAACACCTTATTTGAACCATATATTCCATGAACCATTTTTGAACCATATATTCCATGAACATTTTTTGAACCAAATATTCCATGAATCACATTTTTGGCCACAAATCGCTAACCGTTCGAGATAGGTTAAAAATACAAACGGCGTTGGATCGAGGGCGTCGAGACGCACCTTGAACACCTTATTTGAACCATATATTCCATGAACCATTTTTGAACCACATATCCCATGAACATTTTTCAAACCAAATATTCCATGAATCACATTTTTGGCCACAAATCGCTAACCGTTCGAGATAGGTTAAAAATACAAACGGCGTTGGATCGAGGGCATCGAGACGCACCTTGAACACCTTATTTGAACCATATATTCCATGAACCATTTTTGAACCATATATTCCATGAACATTTTTTGAACCAAATATTCCATGAATCACATTTTTGGCCACAAATCGCTAACCGTTCGAGATAGGTTAAAAATACAAACGGCGTTGGATTGAGGGCGTCGAGATCCACCTTGAACACCTTATTTGAACCATATATTCCATGAACCATTTTTGAACCATATATTCCATGAACATTTTTTGAACCAAATATTCCATGAATCACATTTTTGGCCACAAATCGCTAACCGTTCGAGATAGGTTAAAAATTCAAACGGCGTTGGATCGAGGGCGAAGAGACGCACCTTGAACACTTTATTTGAACCATATATTCCATGAACCATTTTTGAACCATATATTCCATGAACATTTTTTGAACCAAATATTCCATGAATCACATTTTTGGCCACAAATCGCTAACCGTTCGAGATAGGTTAAAAATTCAAACGGCGTTGGATCGAGAGCGTCGAGACGCACCTTGAACACCTTATTTGAACCATATATTCCATGAACCATTTTTGAACTATATATTCCATGAACATTTTTTGAACCAAATATTCCATGAATCACATTTTTGGCCACAAATCGCTAACCGTTCGAGATAGGTTACTAATTCAAACGGCGTTGGATCGAGGGCGTCGAGACGCACCTTTAACACCTTATTTGAACCATATATGCCATGAACTATTTTTGAACCATATATTCCATGAACATTTTTTGAACCAAATATTCCATGAATCACATTTTTGGCCACAAATCGCTAACCGTTCGAGATAGGTTAAAAATACAAACGGCGTTGGATCGAGGGCATCGAGACGCACCTTGAACACCTTATTTGAACCATATATTCCATGAACCATTTTTGAACCATATATTCCATGAACATTTTTTGAACCAAATATTCCATGAATCACATTTTTGGCCACAAATCGCTAACCGTTCGAGATAGGTTAAAAATACAAACGACGTTGGATCGAGGGCATCGAGATGCACCTTGAACACCTTATTTGAACCATATATTCCATGAACCATTTTTGAACCATATATTCCATGAACATTTTTTGAACCAAATATTCCATGAATCACATTTTTGGCCACAAATCGCTAACCGTTCGAGATAGGTTGAAAATACAAACGGCGTTGGATTGAAGGCGTCGAGATCCACCTTGAACACCTTATTTGAACCATATATTCCATGAACCATTTTTGAACCATATATTCCATGAACATTTTTTGAACCAAATATTCCATGAATCACATTTTTGGCCACAAATCGCTAACCGTTCGAGATAGGTTAAAAATTCAAACGGCGTTGGATCGAGGGCGTCGAGATGCACCTTGAACGCCTTATTGGAACCATATATTCCATGAACCATTTTTGAACCATATATTCCATGAACATTTTTTGAACCAAATATTCCATGAATCACATTTTTGGCCACAAATCGCTAACCGTTCGAGATAGGTTAAAAATTCAAACGGCGTTGGAACGAGGGCGTCGAGACGCACCTTGAACACCTTATTTGAACCATATATTCCAAGAACATTTTTTGAACCAAATATTCCATGAATCACACTTTTGGCCACAAATCGCTAACCGTTCGAGATAGGTTAAAAATTCAAACGGCGTTGGATCGAGGGCGTCGAGACGCACCTTGAACACCTTATTTGAACCATATATTCCATGAACCATTTTTGAACCATATATTCGATGAACATTTTTTGAACCAAATATTCCATGAATCACATTTTTGGCCACAAATCGCTAACCGTTCGAGATAGGTTAAAAATTCAAACGGCGTTGGATCGAGGGCGTCGAGATGCACCTTGAACGCCTTATTGGAACCATATATTCCATGAACCATTTTTGAACCATATATTCCATGAAGATTTTTTGAACCAAATATTCCATGAATCACATTTTTGGCCACAAATCGCTAACCGTTCGAGATAGGTTAAAAATTCAAACGGCGTTGGAACGAGGGCGTCGAGACGCACCTTGAACACCTTATTTGAACCATATATTCCAAGAACATTTTTTGAACCAAATATTCCATGAATCACACTTTTGGCCACAAATCGCTAACCGTTCGAGATAGGTTAAAAATTCAAACGGCGTTGGATCGAGGGCGTCGAGACGCACCTTGGACACCTTATTTGAACCATATATTCCATGAACCATTTTTGAACCATATATTCCATGAACATTTTTTGAACCAAATATTCCATGAATCACCTTCTTTTCCACAAATCGCTAACCGTTCGAGATAGGTTAAAAATACAAACGGCGTTGCATCGAGGGCGTCGAGACCCACCTTGAACACCGTATTTGAACCATATATTCCATGAACCATTTTTGAACCATATATTCCATGAACATTTTTTGAACCAAGTATTCCATGATTCACATTTTTGGCCACAAATCGCTAACCGTTCGAGATAGGTTACTAATTCAAACGGCGTTGGATCGAGGGCGTCGAGACGCACCTTTAACAACTTATTTGAACCATATATTCCATGAACCATTTTTGAACCATATATTCCATGAACATTTTTTGAACCAAATATTCCATGAATCACATTTTTGGCCACAAATCGCTAACCGTTCGAGATAGGTTAAAAATTCGAACGGCGTTGGATCGAGGGCGTCGAGACGCACCTTGAACACCTTATTTGAACCATATATTCCATGAACTATTTTTGAACCATATATTCCATGAACATTTTTTGAACCAAATATTCCATGAATCACATTTTTGGCCACAAATCGCTAACCGTTCGAGATAGGTTAAAAATACAAACGGCGTTGGATCGAGGGCATCGAGACGCACCTTGAACACCTTATTTGAACCATATATTCCATGAACCATTTTTGAACCATATATTCCATGAACATTTTTTGAACCAAATATTCCATGAATCACATTTTTGGCCACAAATCGCTAACCGTTCGAGATAGGTTAAAAATACAAACGACGTTGGATCGAGGGCATCGAGATGCACCTTGAACACCTTATTTGAACCATATATTCCATGAACCATTTTTGAACCATATATTCCATGAACATTTTTTGAACCAAATATTCCATGAATCACATTTTTGGCCACAAATCGCTAACCGTTCGAGATAGGTTGAAAATACAAACGGCGTTGGATTGAAGGCGTCGAGATCCACCTTGAACACCTTATTTGAACCATATATTCCATGAACCATTTTTGAACCATATATTCCATGAACATTTTTTGAACCAAATATTCCATGAATCACATTTTTGGCCACAAATCGCTAACCGTTCGAGATAGGTTAAAAATTCAAACGGCGTTGGATCGAGGGCGTCAAGACGCACCTTGAACACCTTATTTGAACCATATATTCCATGAACCATTTTTGAACCATATATTCCATGAACATTTTTTGAACCAAATATTCCATGAATCACATTTTTGGCCACAAATCGCTAACCGTTCGAGATAGGTTAAAAATACAAACGGCGTTGGATCGAGGGCGTCGAGACCCACCTTGAACACCTTATTTGAACCATATATTCTATGAACCATTTTTGAACCATATATTCCATGAACATTTTTTGAACCAAATATGCCATGAATCACATTTTTGGCCACAAATCGCTAACCGTTCGAGATAGGTTACTAATTCAAACGGCGTTGGATCGAGGGCGTCGAGACGCACCTTTAACAACTTATTTGAACCATATATTCCATGAACCATTTTTGAACCATATATTCCATGAACATTTTGTGAACCAAATATTCTATGAATCACATTTTTGGCCACAAATCGCTAACCGTTCGAGATAGGTTAAAAATTCAAACGGCGTTGGATCGAGGGCGTCGAGACGCACCTTGAACACCTTATTTGAACCATATATTCCATGAACCATTTTTGAACCATATATCCCATGAACATTTTTCAAACCAAATATTCCATGAATCACATTTTTGGCCACAAATCGCTAACCGTTCGAGATAGGTTAAAAATACAAACGGCGTTGGATCGAGGGCATCGAGACGCACCTTGAACACCTTATTTGAACCATATATTCCATGAACCATTTTTGAACCATATATTCCATGAACATTTTTCGAACCAAATATTCCATGAATCACATTTTTGGCCACAAATCGCTAACCGTTCGAGATAGGTAAAAAATTCAAACGGCGTTGGATCGAGGGCATCGAGACGCACCTTGAACACCTTATTTGAACCATATATTCCAGGAACCATTTTTGAACCATATATTCCATGAACATTTTTTGAACCAAATATTCCATGAATCACATTTTTGGCCACAAATCGCTAACCGTTCGAGATAGGTTAAAAATACAAACGGCGTTGGATCGAGGGCGTCGAGACGCACCTTGAACACCTTATTTGGACCATATATTCCATGAACCATTTTTGAACCATATATCCCATGAACATTTTTCAAACCAAATATTCCATGAATCACATTTTTGGCCACAAATCGCTAACCGTTCGAGATAGGTTAAAAATACAAACGGCGTTGGATCGAGGGCATCGAGACGCACCTTGAACACCTTATTTGAACCATATATTCCATGAACCATTTTTGAACCATATATTCCATGAACATTTTTTGAACCAAATATTCCATGAATCACATTTTTGGCCACAAATCGCTAACCGTTCGAGATAGGTTAAAAATACAAACGGCGTTGGATTGAGGGCGTCGAGATCCACCTTGAACACCTTATTTGAACCATATATTCCATGAACCATTTTTGAACCATATATTCCATGAACATTTTTTGAACCAAATATTCCATGAATCACATTTTTGGCCACAAATCGCTAACCGTTCGAGATAGGTTAAAAATTCAAACGGCGTTGGATCGAGGGCGAAGAGACGCGCCTTGAACACTTTATTTGAACCATATATTCCATGAACCATTTTTGAACCATATATTCCATGAACATTTTTTGAACCAAATATTCCATGAATCACATTTTTGGCCACAAATCGCTAACCGTTCGAGATAGGTTAAAAATTCAAACGGCGTTGGATCGAGAGCGTCGAGACGCACCTTGAACACCTTATTTGAACCATATATTCCATGAACCATTTTTGAACTATATATTCCATGAACATTTTTTGAACCAAATATTCCATGAATCACATTTTTGGCCACAAATCGCTAACCGTTCGAGATAGGTTACTAATTCAAACGGCGTTGGATCGAGGGCGTCGAGACGCACCTTTAACACCTTATTTGAACCATATATGCCATGAACTATTTTTGAACCATATATTCCATGAACATTTTTTGAACCAAATATTCCATGAATCACATTTTTGGCCACAAATCGCTAACCGTTCGAGATAGGTTAAAAATACAAATGGCGTTGGATCGAGGGCATCGAGACGCACCTTGAACACCTTATTTGAACCATATATTCCATGAACCATTTTTGAACCATATATTCCATGAACATTTTTTGAACCAAATATTCCATGAATCACATTTTTGGCCACAAATCGCTAACCGTTCGAGATAGGTTAAAAATACAAACGACGTTGGATCGAGGGCATCGAGATGCACCTTGAACACCTTATTTGAACCATATATTCCATGAACCATTTTTGAACCATATATTCCATGAACATTTTTTGAACCAAATATTCCATGAATCACATTTTTGGCCACAAATCGCTAACCGTTCGAGATAGGTTGAAAATACAAACGGCGTTGGATTGAAGGCGTCGAGATCCACCTTGAACACCTTATTTGAACCATATATTCCATGAACCATTTTTGAACCATATATTCCATGAACATTTTTTGAACCAAATATTCCATGAATCACATTTTTGGCCACAAATCGCTAACCGTTCGAGATAGGTTAAAAATACAAACGGCGTTGCATCGAGGGCGTCGAGACCCACCTTGAACACCGTATTTGAACCATATATTCCATGAACCATTTTTGAACCATATATTCCATGAACATTTTTTGAACCAAATATTCCATGATTCACATTTTTGGCCACAAATCGCTAACCGTTCGAGATAGGTTACTAATTCAAACGGCGTTGGATCGAGGGCGTCGAGACGCACCTTTAACAACTTATTTGAACCATATATTCCATGAACCATTTTTGAACCATATATTCCATGAACATTTTTTGAACCAAATATTCCATGAATCACATTTTTGGCCACAAATCGCTAACCGTTCGAGATAGGTTAAAAATTCGAACGGCGTTGGATCGAGGGCGTCGAGACGCACCTTGAACACCTTATTTGAACCATATATTCCATGAACCATTTTTGAACCATATATTCCATGAACATTTTTTGAACCAAATATTCTATGAATCACATTTTTGGCCACAAATCGCTAACCGTTCGAGATAGGTTAAAAATTCAAACGGCGTTGGATCGAGGGCGTCGAGACGCACCTTGAACACCTTATTTGAACCATATATTCCATGTACCATTCTTGAACCATATATTCCATGAACATTTTTTGAACCAAATATTCCATGAATCACATTTTTGGCCACAAATCGCTAACCGTTCGAGATAGGTTAAAAATTCAAACGGCGTTGGATCGAGGTTGTCGAGACGCACCTTGAACACCTTATTTGAACCATATATTCCATGAACCATTTTTGAACCATATATTCCATGAACATTTTTTGAACCAAATATTCCATGAATCACATTTTTGGCCACAAATCGCTAACCGTTCGAGATAGGTTAAAAATTCAAACGGCGTTGGATCGAGGGCGTCGAGACGCACCTTGAACACCCTATTTGAACCATATATTCCATGAACCACTTTTGAACCATATATTCCATGAACATTTTTTGAACCAAATATTCCATGATTCACATTTTTGGCCACAAATCGCTAACCGTTCGAGATAGGTTACTAATTCAAACGGCGTTGGATCGAGGGCGTCGAGACGCACCTTTAACAACTTATTTGAACCATATATTCCATGAACCATTTTTGAACCATATATTCCATGAACATTTTTTGAACCAAATATTCCATGAATCACATTTTTGGCCACAAATCGCTAACCGTTCGAGATAGGTTAAAAATACAAACGGCGTTGGATCGAGGTCATCGAGACGCACCTTGAACACCTTATTTGAACCATATATTCCATGAACCATTTTTGAACCATATATTCCATGAACATTTTTCGAACCAAATATTCCATGAATCACATTTTGGGCCACAAATCGCTAACCGTTCGAGATAGGTAACAAAATTCAAACGGCGTTGGATCGAGGGCATCGAGACGCACCTTGAACACCTTATTTGAACCATATATTCCATGAACCATTTTTGAACCATATATTCCATGAACATTTTTTGAACCAAATATTCCATGAATCACATTTTTGGCCACAAATCGCTAACCGTTCGAGATAGGTTAAAAATTCAAACGGCGTTGGATCGAGGGCGTCGAGACGCACCTTGAACACTTTATTTGAACCATATATTCCATGAACCATTTTTGAACCATATATTCCATGAACATTTTTTGAACCAAATATTCCATGAATCACATTTTTGGCCACAAATCGCTAACCGTTCGAGATAGGTTAAAAATTCAAACGGCGTTGGATCGAGGGCGTCTAGACGCACCTTGAACACCTTATTTGAACCATATATTCCATGAACCATTTTTGAACCATATATTCCATGAACATTTTTTGAACCAAATATTCCATGAATCACATTTTTGGCCACAAATCGCTAACCGTTCGAGATAGGTTAAAAATACAAACGGCGTTGGATCGAGGGCGTCGAGACCCACCTTGAACACCTTATTTGAACCATATATTCTATGAACCATTTTTGAACCATATATTCCATGAACATTTTTTGAACCAAATATGCCATGAATCACATTTTTGGCCACAAATCGCTAACCGTTCGAGATAGGTTACTAATTCAAACGGCGTTGGATCGAGGGCGTCGAGACGCACCTTTAACAACTTATTTGAACCATATATTCCATGAACCATTTTTGAACCATATATTCCATGAACATTTTGTGAACCAAATATTCTATGAATCACATTTTTGGCCACAAATCGCTAACCGTTCGAGATAGGTTAAAAATTCAAACGGCGTTGGATCGAGGGCGTCGAGACGCACCTTGAACACCTTATTTGAACCATATATTCCATGAACCATTTTTGAACCATATATCCCATGAACATTTTTCAAACCAAATATTCCATGAATCACATTTTTGGCCACAAATCGCTAACCGTTCGAGATAGGTTAAAAATACAAACGGCGTTGGATCGAGGGCATCGAGACGCACCTTGAACACCTTATTTGAACCATATATTCCATGAACCATTTTTGAACCATATATTCCATGAACATTTTTCGAACCAAATATTCCATGAATCACATTTTTGGCCACAAATCGCTAACCGTTCGAGATAGGTAAAAAATTCAAACGGCGTTGGATCGAGGGCATCGAGACGCACCTTGAACACCTTATTTGAACCATATATTCCAGGAACCATTTTTGAACCATATATTCCATGAACATTTTTTGAACCAAATATTCCATGAATCACATTTTTGGCCACAAATCGCTAACCGTTCGAGATAGGTTAAAAATACAAACGGCGTTGGATCGAGGGCGTCGAGACGCACCTTGAACACCTTATTTGGACCATATATTCCATGAACCATTTTTGAACCATATATCCCATGAACATTTTTCAAACCAAATATTCCATGAATCACATTTTTGGCCACAAATCGCTAACCGTTCGAGATAGGTTAAAAATACAAACGGCGTTGGATCGAGGGCATCGAGACGCACCTTGAACACCTTATTTGAACCATATATTCCATGAACCATTTTTGAACCATATATTCCATGAACATTTTTTGAACCAAATATTCCATGAATCACATTTTTGGCCACAAATCGCTAACCGTTCGAGATAGGTTAAAAATACAAACGGCGTTGGATTGAGGGCGTCGAGATCCACCTTGAACACCTTATTTGAACCATATATTCCATGAACCATTTTTGAACCATATATTCCATGAACATTTTTTGAACCAAATATTCCATGAATCACATTTTTGGCCACAAATCGCTAACCGTTCGAGATAGGTTAAAAATTCAAACGGCGTTGGATCGAGGGCGAAGAGACGCGCCTTGAACACTTTATTTGAACCATATATTCCATGAACCATTTTTGAACCATATATTCCATGAACATTTTTTGAACCAAATATTCCATGAATCACATTTTTGGCCACAAATCGCTAACCGTTCGAGATAGGTTAAAAATTCAAACGGCGTTGGATCGAGAGCGTCGAGACGCACCTTGAACACCTTATTTGAACCATATATTCCATGAACCATTTTTGAACTATATATTCCATGAACATTTTTTGAACCAAATATTCCATGAATCACATTTTTGGCCACAAATCGCTAACCGTTCGAGATAGGTTACTAATTCAAACGGCGTTGGATCGAGGGCGTCGAGACGCACCTTTAACACCTTATTTGAACCATATATGCCATGAACTATTTTTGAACCATATATTCCATGAACATTTTTTGAACCAAATATTCCATGAATCACATTTTTGGCCACAAATCGCTAACCGTTCGAGATAGGTTAAAAATACAAATGGCGTTGGATCGAGGGCATCGAGACGCACCTTGAACACCTTATTTGAACCATATATTCCATGAACCATTTTTGAACCATATATTCCATGAACATTTTTTGAACCAAATATTCCATGAATCACATTTTTGGCCACAAATCGCTAACCGTTCGAGATAGGTTAAAAATACAAACGACGTTGGATCGAGGGCATCGAGATGCACCTTGAACACCTTATTTGAACCATATATTCCATGAACCATTTTTGAACCATATATTCCATGAACATTTTTTGAACCAAATATTCCATGAATCACATTTTTGGCCACAAATCGCTAACCGTTCGAGATAGGTTGAAAATACAAACGGCGTTGGATTGAAGGCGTCGAGATCCACCTTGAACACCTTATTTGAACCATATATTCCATGAACCATTTTTGAACCATATATTCCATGAACATTTTTTGAACCAAATATTCCATGAATCACATTTTTGGCCACAAATCGCTAACCGTTCGAGATAGGTTAAAAATACAAACGGCGTTGCATCGAGGGCGTCGAGACCCACCTTGAACACCGTATTTGAACCATATATTCCATGAACCATTTTTGAACCATATATTCCATGAACATTTTTTGAACCAAATATTCCATGATTCACATTTTTGGCCACAAATCGCTAACCGTTCGAGATAGGTTACTAATTCAAACGGCGTTGGATCGAGGGCGTCGAGACGCACCTTTAACAACTTATTTGAACCATATATTCCATGAACCATTTTTGAACCATATATTCCATGAACATTTTTTGAACCAAATATTCCATGAATCACATTTTTGGCCACAAATCGCTAACCGTTCGAGATAGGTTAAAAATTCAAACGGCGTTGGATCGAGAGCGTCAAGACGCACCTTGAACACCTTATTTGAACCATATATTCCATGAACCATTTTTGAACCATATATTCCATGAACATTTTTTGAACCAAATATTCCATGAATCACATTTTTGGCCACAAATCGCTAACCGTTCGAGATAGGTTAAAAATACAAACGGCGTTGGATCGAGGGCGTCGAGACCCACCTTGAACACCTTATTTGAACCATATATTCTATGAACCATTTTTGAACCATATATTCCATGAACATTTTTTGAACCAAATATTCCATGAATCACACTTTTGGCCACAAATCGCTAACCGTTCGAGATAGGTTACTAATTCAAACGGCGTTGGATCGAGGGCGTCGAGACGCGCCTTGGACACCTTATCTGAACCATATATTCCATGAACCATTTTTGAACCATATATTCCATGAACATTTTTTGAACCAAATATTCCATGAATCACATTTTTGTCCACAAATCGCTAACCGTTCGAGATAGGTTAAAAATTCAAACGGCGTTGGATCGAGGGCGTCAAGACGCTCCTTGAACACCTTATTTGAACCATATATTCCATGAACCATTTTTGAACCATATATTCCATGAACATTTTTTGAACCAAATATTCCATGAATCACATTTTTGGCCACAAATCGCTAACCGTTCGAGATAGGTTAAAAATTCAAACGGCGTCGGATCGAGAGCTTCGAGACGCACGTTGAACACCTTATTTGAACCATATATTCCATGAACCATTTTTGAACCATATATTCCATGAACATTTTTTGAACCAAATATTCCATGAATCACATTTTTGGCCACAAATCGCTAACCGTTCGAGATAGGTTAAAAATTCAAACGGCGTTGGATCGAGGGCGTCGAGACGCACCTTGAACACCTTATTTGAACCATATATTCCATGAACCATTTTTGAACCATATATTCCATGAACATTTTTTGAACCAAATATTCCATGAATCACATATCACATTTTTGGCCACAAATCGCTAACCGTTCGAGATAGGTTAAAAATTCAAACGGCGTTGGATCGAGGGCGTCGAGACGCACCTTGAACACCTTATTTGAACCATATATTCCATGAACCATTTTTGAACCATATATTCCATGAACATTTTTTGAACCAAATATTCCATGAATCACATTTTTGGCCACAAATCGCTAACCGTTCGAGATAGGTTAAAAATACAAACGGCGTTGGATTGAGGGCGTCGAGATCCACCTTGAACACCTTATTTGAACCATATATTCCATGAACCATTTTTGAACCATATATTCCATGAACATTTTTTGAACCAAATATTCCATGAATCACATTTTTGGCCACAAATCGCTAACCGTTCGAGATAGGTTAAAAATTCAAACGGCGTTGGATCGAGGGCGAAGAGACGCACCTTGAACACTTTATTTGAACCATATATTCCATGAACCATTTTTGAACCATATATTCCATGAACATTTTTTGAACCAAATATTCCATGAATCACATTTTTGGCCACAAATCGCTAACCGTTCGGGATAGGTTAAAAATACAAACGGCGTTGGATTGAGGGCGTCGAGATCCACCTTGAACACCTTATTTGAACCATATATTCCATGAACCATTTTTGAACCATATATTCCATGAACATTTTTTGAACCAAATATTCCATGAATCACATTTTTGGCCACAAATCGCTAACCGTTCGAGATAGGTTAAAAATTCAAACGGCGTTGGATCGAGGGCGAAGAGACGCACCTTGAACACTTTATTTGAACCATATATTCCATGAACCATTTTTGAACCATATATTCCATGAACATTTTTTGAACCAAATATTCCATGAATCACATTTTTGGCCACAAATCGCTAACCGTTCGAGATAGGTTAAAAATTCAAACGGCGTTGGATCGAGAGCGTCGAGACGCACCTTGAACACCTTATTTGAACCATATATTCCATGAACCATTTTTGAACTACATATTCCATGAACATTTTTTGAACCAAATATTCCATGAATCACATTTTTGGCCACAAATCGCTAACCGTTCGAGATAGGTTACTAATTCAAACGGCGTTGGATCGAGGGCGTCGAGACGCACCTTGAACACCTTATTTGAACCATATATTCCATGAACCATTTTTGAACCATATATCCCATGAACATTTTTCAAACCAAATATTCCATGAATCACATTTTTGGCCACAAATCGCTAACCGTTCGAGATAGGTTAAAAATACAAACGGCCTTGGATCGAGGGCATCGAGACGCACCTTGAACACCTTATTTGAACCATATATTCCATGAACCATTTTTGAACCATATATTCCATGAACATTTTTCGAACCAAATATTCCATGAATCACATTTTTGGCCACAAATCGCTAACCGTTCGAGATAGGTAAAAAATTCAAACGGCGTTGGATCGAGGGCATCGAGACGCACCTTGAACACCTTATTTGAACCATATATTCCATGAACCATTTTTGAACCATATATTCCATGAACATTTTTTGAACCAAATATTCCATGAATCACCTTCTTTTCCACAAATCGCTAACCGTTCGAGATAGGTTAAAAATACAAACGGCGTTGGATCGAGGGCGTCGAGACCCACCTTGAACACCGTATTTGAACCATATATTCCATGAACCATTTTTGAACCATATATTCCATGAACATTTTTTGAACCAAATATTCTATGAATCACATTTTTGGCCACAAATCGCTAACCGTTCGAGATAGGTTACTAATTCAAACGGCGTTGGATCGAGGGCGTCGAGACGCACCTTTAACAACTTATTTGAACCATATATTCCATGAACCATTTTTGAACCATATATTCCATGAACATTTTTTGAACCAAATATTCCATGAATCACATTTTTGGCCACAAATCGCTAACCGTTCGAGATAGGTTAAAAATTCGAACGGCGTTGGATCGAGGGCATCGAGACGCACCTTGAACACCTTATTTGAACCATATATTCCATGAACCATTTTTGAACCATATATTCCATGAACATTTTTTGAACCAAATATTCCATGAATCACATTTTTGGCCACAAATCGCTAACCGTTCGAGATAGGTTAAAAATACAAACGGCGTTGGATTGAGGGCGTCGAGATCCACCTTGAACACCTTATTTGAACCATATATTCCATGAACCATTTTTGAACCATATATTCCATGAACATTTTTTGAACCAAATATTCCATGAATCACATTTTTGGCCACAAATCGCTAACCGTTCGAGATAGGTTAAAAATTCAAACGGCGTTGGATCGAGGGCGAAGAGACGCACCTTGAACACTTTATTTGAACCATATATTCCATGAACCATTTTTGAACCATATATTCCATGAACATTTTTTGAACCAAATATTCCATGAATCACATTTTTGGCCACAAATCGCTAACCGTTCGAGATAGGTTAAAAATACAAACGGCGTTGGATTGAGGGCGTCGAGATCCACCTTGAACACCTTATTTGAACCATATATTCCATGAACCATTTTTGAACCATATATTCCATGAACATTTTTTGAACCAAATATTCCATGAATCACATTTTTGGCCACAAATCGCTAACCGTTCGAGATAGGTTAAAAATTCAAACGGCGTTGGATCGACGGCGAAGAGACGCACCTTGAACACTTTATTTGAACCATATATTCCATGAACCATTTTTGAACCATATATTCCATGAACATTTTTTGAACCAAATATTCCATGAATCACATTTTTGGCCACAAATCGCTAACCGTTCGAGATAGGTTAAAAATTCAAACGGCGTTGGATCGAGAGCGTCAAGACGCACCTTGAACACCTTATTTGAACCATATATTCCATGAACCATTTTTGAACCATATATTCCATGAACATTTTTTGAACCAAATATTCCATGAATCACATTTTTGGCCACAAATCGCTAACCGTTCGAGATAGGTTAAAAATACAAACGGCGTTGGATCGAGGGCGTCGAGACCCACCTTGAACACCTTATTTGAACCATATATTCTATGAACCATTTTTGAACCATATATTCCATGAACATTTTTTGAACCAAATATTCCATGAATCACACTTTTGGCCACAAATCGCTAACCGTTCGAGATAGGTTACTAATTCAAACGGCGTTGGATCGAGGGCGTCGAGACGCGCCTTGGACACCTTATCTGAACCATATATTCCATGAACCATTTTTGAACCATATATTCCATGAACATTTTTTGAACCAAATATTCCATGAATCACATTTTTGTCCACAAATCGCTAACCGTTCGAGATAGGTTAAAAATTCAAACGGCGTTGGATCGAGGGCGTCAAGACGCACCTTGAACACCTTATTTGAACCATATATTCCATGAACCATTTTTGAACCATATATTCCATGAACATTTTTTGAACCAAATATTCCATGAATCACATTTTTGGCCACAAATCGCTAACCGTTCGAGATAGGTTAAAAATTCAAACGGCGTCGGATCGAGAGCTTCGAGACGCACGTTGAACACCTTATTTGAACCATATATTCCATGAACCATTTTTGAACCATATATTCCATGAACATTTTTTGAACCAAATATTCCATGAATCACATTTTTGGCCACAAATCGCTAACCGTTCGAGATAGGTTAAAAATTCAAACGGCGTTGGATCGAGGGCGTCGAGACGCACCTTGAACACCTTATTTGAACCATATATTCCATGAACCATTTTTGAACCATATATTCCATGAACATTTTTTGAACCAAATATTCCATGAATCACATATCACATTTTTGGCCACAAATCGCTAACCGTTCGAGATAGGTTAAAAATTCAAACGGCGTTGGATCGAGGGCGTCGAGACGCACCTTGAACACCTTATTTGAACCATATATTCCATGAACCATTTTTGAACCATATATTCCATGAACATTTTTTGAACCAAATATTCCATGAATCACATTTTTGGCCACAAATCGCTAACCGTTCGAGATAGGTTAAAAATACAAACGGCGTTGGATTGAGGGCGTCGAGATCCACCTTGAACACCTTATTTGAACCATATATTCCATGAACCATTTTTGAACCATATATTCCATGAACATTTTTTGAACCAAATATTCCATGAATCACATTTTTGGCCACAAATCGCTAACCGTTCGAGATAGGTTAAAAATTCAAACGGCGTTGGATCGAGGGCGAAGAGACGCACCTTGAACACTTTATTTGAACCATATATTCCATGAACCATTTTTGAACCATATATTCCATGAACATTTTTTGAACCAAATATTCCATGAATCACATTTTTGGCCACAAATCGCTAACCGTTCGAGATAGGTTAAAAATACAAACGGCGTTGGATTGAGGGCGTCGAGATCCACCTTGAACACCTTATTTGAACCATATATTCCATGAACCATTTTTGAACCATATATTCCATGAACATTTTTTGAACCAAATATTCCATGAATCACATTTTTGGCCACAAATCGCTAACCGTTCGAGATAGGTTAAAAATTCAAACGGCGTTGGATCGAGGGCGAAGAGACGCACCTTGAACACTTTATTTGAACCATATATTCCATGAACCATTTTTGAACTACATATTCCATGAACATTTTTTGAACCAAATATTCCATGAATCACATTTTTGGCCACAAATCGCTAACCGTTCGAGATAGGTTACTAATTCAAACGGCGTTGGATCGAGGGCGTCGAGACGCACCTTGAACACCTTATTTGAACCATATATGCCATGAACATTTTTTGAACCAAATATTCCATGAATCACATATCACATTTTTGGCCACAAATCGCTAACCGTTCGAGATAGGTTAAAAATTCAAACGGCGTTGGATCGAGGGCGTCGAGACGCACCTTGAACACCTTATTTGAACCATATATTCCATGAACCATTTTTGAACCATATATTCCATGAACATTTTTTGAACCAAATATTCCATGAATCACATTTTTGGCCACAAATCGCTAACCGTTCGAGATAGGTTAAAAATTCAAACGGCGTTGGATCGAGGGCGTCAAGACGCACCTTGAACACCTTATTTGAACCATATATTCCATGAACCATTTTTGAACCATATATTCCATGAACATTTTTTGAACCAAATATTCCATGAATCACATTTTTGGCCACAAATCGCTAACCGTTCGAGATAGGTTAAAAATACAAACGGCGTTGGATCGAGGGCGTCGAGACCCACCTTGAACACCTTATTTGAACCATATATTCTATGAACCATTTTTGAACCATATATTCCATGAACATTTTTTGAACCAAATATTCCATGAATCACATTTTTGGCCACAAATCGCTAACCGTTCGAGATAGGTTACTAATTCAAACGGCGTTGGATCGAGGGCGTCGAGACGCACCTTTAACAACTTATTTGAACCATATATTCCATGAACCATTTTTGAACCATATATTCCATGAACATTTTGTGAACCAAATATTCTATGAATCACATTTTTGGCCACAAATCGCTAACCGTTCGAGATAGGTTAAAAATACAAACGGCGTTGGATCGAGGGCGTCGAGACGCACCTTGAACACCTTATTTGAACCATATATTCCATGAACCATTTTTGAACCATATATCCCATGAACATTTTTTGAACCAAATATTCTATGAATCACATTTTTGGCCACAAATCGCTAACCGTTCGAGATAGGTTAAAAATTCAAACGGCGTTGGATCGAGGGCGTCGAGACGCACCTTGAACACCTTATTTGAACCATATATTCCATGAACCATTTTTGAACCATATATTCCATGAATATTTTTTGAACCAAATATTCCATGAATCACATTTTTGGCCACAAATCGCTAACCGTTCGAGATAGGTTAAAAATTCAAACGGCGTTGGATCGAGGGCGTCAAGACGCACCTTGAACACCTTATTTGGACCATATATTCCATGAACCATTTTTGAACCATATATTCCATGAATATTTTTTGAACCAAATATTCCATGAATCACATTTTTGGCCACAAATCGCTAACCGTTCGAGATAGGTTAAAAATTCAAACGGCGTTGGATCGAGGGCGTCGAGACGCACCTTGAACACCTTATTTGAACCATATGATCCATAAACATTTTTTGAACCAAATATTCCATGAATCACACTTTTGGCCACAAATCGCTAACCGTTCGAGATAGGTTAAAAATTCAAACGGCGTTGGATCGAGGGCGTCGAGACGCACCTTGAACACCTTATTTGAACCATATATTCCATGAACATTTTTTGAACAAAATATTCCATGAATCACATTTTTGGCCACAAATCGCTAACCGTTCGAGATAGCTTAAAAATTCAAACGGCGTTGGATCGAGGGCGTCGAGACGCACCTTGAACACCTTATTTGAACCATATATTCCATGAACATTTTTTGAACCAAATATTCCATGAATCACATTTTTGGCCACAAATCGCTAACCGTTCGAGATAGCTTAAAAATTCAAACGGTGTTGGATCGAGGGCGTCGAGACGCACCTTGAACACCTTATTTGAACCATATATTCCATGAACCATTTTTGAACCATATATTCCATGAACATTTTTTGAACCAAATATTCCATGAATCACATTGCTGCGGCTAGCGTCGACTTTGTATTCACGTTTTCATTCGGTTTTTTCATCATTTACCAATTTTCCCCCACTCTGATTTTCTTGAACTTTTTTAAAATTTTTGGAAATGTGTAAAGCATTTTTTCACAATAATTTCGAATCGCCATCGAAATACCTTCATTATGAAACTGACGTTTGAATTTTTAATTATGCCGAGAACAGGACTCGATATGGCGAGAAAATTCTGAAAAAATTCTGATTGGTAGTCTTTAATGCGGTGTTGGCAGATTGCGGCCCGTTGTGATATGCACTTTGCGGCCCAAAGATGACCTTTTTGCGGCCCGTGTGTCGAGTCGAGACATCCTTTTTGCGGCCCATGTGTCGAGTTGAGACATCCTTTTTGCGGCCTATGTGTCGAGTTCAGACATCCTTTTTACGGCCGAAAATAACGACGTTGTTGAAAGCGTGTGGCGATCGACTTTAATACAAGGATGTCGGTTCCATTTAGGCCAATCATGGTTCCCGCGTATCCAGTCACTCGGTCTTACTAAGATGTATAGGAGCAAAACAGCGGAGGGGTCTTACCTACGTGTATTTTTCGGGCTGCCATTCCTGGATCCAACTGACATGGAAAACTTTTTCGTGCAAGAACTCCAAACGAAGGAACCCAACCATCCTGCGGTGAAGGAATTCTCCAAGTATGTATACGAGAACTACGTGCGACCCGGTGCCCTCTTCCCCCCTTACCTATGGGCAAGCTACTCTTCCAGCATAGCACTAACGCGTGCGAGTCGTTCAACACTAAACTGAATGGACAGTTCTATCACGCTCATCCCAATATTTATTTATTCATCGACGCCCTATTGGAGATTCAAGAGAGAACGTACTCAAAAATGTTGTCTGTCCACATCAAGAAAATGTCTATAAGAAGAGCACGCTGAAGCAACAATATATTCGCGAGGCAATGGACACATTTGAAGAGGGACGTATTGATAGATATGAATTTGTTAAGAAGGTGTCACGCAAGTTTTTAGTCAAGAAAATATGTTCATGAACTACCTGTTTTGATTTGTGGCCGCAATGTGGTTCCTTTTGTTTTTTCAGTTGGCCGCAATCTGGTCGTGTTTCGTTTCTCAGTTGGCCGCAATATGGTCATCTTCGGGCCGCAAAGTGGACGTTTTTTGCACTTTGGGCCGCAATCTGGATTCAGCCCTTTAATGATCATCTACACACACCATAAATTATAGATATCTCACTACAACGTACGTTTGTGTAGCAAATTCCAAAATAAAATCACAATTCTGGGTGCAGAACGACAAAAAGTTGAGATGGGGGGCTGAAACTTCTGGGGGAGAAGTTAGTCGAGGAGGTCTAACAGACAGTATACCTTTCTATGGCATCTGCCTCCGAAGGCAGATTAACCCTCTTAATGGGCTATACCCTTAATGTGAGCCTAATGTTGCAGTCGAAAGAAGTAAGGATAAGCCTAAGGCATCCCTCAATACCTGCACGTCTCAGACTGTGTGAATGGAACTTGCGCCGGGTACTGATTCAATGATAACATGTTACAAATTTAGAAAGCCAAGCTCCTTTTTTCTTGCAACGTCAAGTCATTGCTTGTGCATCGTTCTTCAATGGGAGATTATTAGAGAAGACTTCCTTACCGAATGAAGAAACGCGCTTGGCATCCAATCTAGCATCAGACAAATCTACATCATAAGAATACTCATCAGTTCCTTCACTAAGAATTCCCACAACTGCAAGGAAGTCACAAAAGGTCTAAAACTCCAGAGATTTGTTGACCTAATTTTGCTTGGAAGACGATCAACTTGCCGAGGTTGGCTTTGGCAATCCCATTAATTCCCTGTCTATAAGAACAACGACGGCTTCCTTAACGAAGTTAAACGAGGAACGCAGGGAACCTGTTTTATGAGTTAAATGGGATTTGGTATTGAAAATTCAAGGAAGCCTAGACCTAGATAAAGCTAGTATAAGCCTAATGTAATATAGTTCACGAGTTGAAATTGCTCCAAGTCCTTTTCATATCATATATAGCTCGAGAGTCGAAATTTTTCAAAGTTTTTCGCTGGACGGCGGACACCGGACACCGGACGGCGGACGGCGCACGGCAAATTTCTCAAAAAGCCCCCCATAAAACAGGTTCCTTGTTAAATATCCCGGAGAGGAGGTAGAGGTTAAGTTGGCTTTCTTTTATAACATATCGGGCATGATTTTGGGATGACTTTGATTTTGGTTAAGGCTGTACTCACTTCTTCTTGATTCAGGTTAGCGCTTCCATCAACTCCGAGAAGTATGAGTCTATTAGCATAGATCAGAAAATACAATCAAGGAGAAGACCTGAAACGTCTTGCACATCAACGCTTCAAGCTCTACTTCGTTAAAAATTGTGCCGGCCCCATGACTCTGAGTTTTGTGAAATTTAGAATTCTGGTTTGTGATTTTCACAGAGACGTCTCTTCTCGAAGAGTTTCAGATAGCTTGATAGAAATAAAGGTTGCGCGATCAGAAATTTCCTTCTTAGAAGTCCAATGATTCAGAAAAGAAATTTTTAAAATGAGAAGGATTTTTTTTTCATCTCATCTCTGTGATTTTTTGTAAGATTTACTCGTATTCAGTTATACTTGAAGTTTTAAGCTTCCGTCTCTGCTCTTTTCCTCTTTTCGTCAAAATTAGACCTACAAACTTTTCTCCGTGCCATACCGCTGAGAATAAATGCGGAAGTGATGCTCATAATGATTGCGATAGGTAATTGGCATTGAAAACTCTCTGAGAGACGAAGAGTATACGTATGAATGATCACCTTCATTATTCGAATTTTCTATTGCGTTATAAGAGATGCAGTCATTGAACCTAATGAAACAATAGGGACCTTGATAAAGTGCAACGAGAAACAAATTTCAAATAATACTAAAATTTTTGGCTATTTGAAGGACTTTGAGAAACAAAAAAGGTAAGTGAGTGGGTATTAAGTATATTAACTGTGACTGAGAATAATTTATATTGTGCTTTTTATTCTACGTTCGAATGGGTATTTTATTGCAAGTTGTGCACTTATTATGGGGATTCGTAACTCACTGCACCGTCTAAGTTATCTTTCATATCATTCATTTCCATGATTTATCATGAGTTCGAATAGACGTGATGAAGAAAATTGTAAAACGATTTTTCCAACTTGGCATTTAGGTTTTCATCATCAATAAAATAATAAATGGTAAGAAACTGAGCACATACATTTTTAATCAAGTACCTATTACGTTTAACTTTTAAAAACTCAAGATTACAAACGAATAGACGTGATGAAGAAAATTGTAAAACGATTTTTCCAACTTGGCATTTAGGTTTTCATCATCAATAAAATAATAAATGGTAAGAAACTGAGCACATACATTTTTAATCAAGTACCTATTACGTTTAACTTTTAAAAACTCAAGATTACAAAATCATTATTCTTTAATCATATTTTATTTACTAAAAAAGTTCTTCCTGTTCATTTTTGTCCGGACTTCCATTCTTTTTCATTTCATTATTGTCATTTTGGTAGATCATATGCCCAACCCACTTTTTCTTATTACCGTTTCTAAATTCGCCATATTTTTCATTTGTACATTGCGTAGTCCCTTTCGTAGCCTCTGTCCTCCTGGAACAGTCTCAAACTTACTCAACGTTCCACTAGCTTTAACTATTTTCTGTAGCCACAATGTTTTCATCATAGAACTTATGTTAGTTCATTTCAAAATGCCACGGTGATGAATGAATTGATCGTATTTTATGAAGTAAAGGAAAACACTTCAGTTCAGCCAAATTGGACAAAAGAAAAAGCAAACGTGGCTCAAAACTCTGATGATTTTTTTTTCATGACTGTTTTCCACCTGTAAGCGAGAAGCGTCCTCTCCGAGGAGACCTGACGTCCGAGGAAAATAATTTTTTTCTATTTTCCTCGCAGACGGCACCTAACATAATGAAAATTTTCGAGTACATTTACGTAAAGATAATCCTCAGAAAATTTGTAAAGAAGAAGTACCCCAACAATTGAAGAAAAAAAAAAAAGAAGCGCGCACAGGGGTGGAGTCCATAAAAGAGTTCCAACATATACTGTAACGCCTTAATTTAATAATTATTCGCGTTTTTTTCAACAGGGAACTTGTTTTAAGGGGGGATTTTTGAGAAATTTGCCGTGCGCCGTCCGCCGTGCAGCAAAAAACTTGGAAAAAACGACGGCTTCCTTAACAAAATTAAAAGGGAACCTGTTTTATGAGTCAAATGGGATTTGGTATTGAAAATTCAAGGAAGCCTAGACCTAGATAAAGCTAGTATAAAGAAGGCCTAGACCTTATATAAGCCTAGTATAATATAATTTGAGAGTAAATTATTCTCGAATCTCCAGCTATATATTCCAAGTCCCTTTCATATCATATATAGCTCGAGAGTCGAATTTTTCCAAGGCCCTCTCCTATCATATATAGCTCGAGAGTCGGAATTTTTCTAAGTCCCCCTCCTATCATATATAGCTCGAGAGTCGAAATTTTTCCAAGTTTTTTGCTGGACGGCGCACGGCAAATTTCTCAAAGAGCCCCCCATAAAACAGGTTCCCTGTTAAAATTTCGACTCTCGAGCTGTATATGATAGGATGGGGACTTGGAAAAAACGACGGCTTCCTTAACGAAGTTAAACGAGGAACGCAGGGAACCTGTTTTATGAGTCGAATGGGATTTGGTATTGAAAATTCAAGGAAGCCTAGACCTAGATAAAGATAGTATAAAGAAGGCCTAGACCTACTATAAGCCTATCATAATATAGTTTGAGAATCTAAATTTTTCTCGAATCTTCCGCTATACATATAATTTATGGTAGCTCGAGAGTTGAAATTTTTCCAAGTCCCTTTTATATCATATATAGCTCGAGAGTCGAAATTTTTTCTGTCCCCCTCCTATCATACATACATAGCTTGAGAGTCGAAATTTTTCCAAGTTTTTGCTGGACGGCGCACGGTGCACGGCAAATTTCTCAAAAAGCCCCCCCCCCCATAAAACAGGTTCCCTGTTGAAATTTCGACTCTCGAGCTATATATGATAGGACGGGGACATAAAAATTTCAACTCTTGTTTCCAAGTCCCCTTGTATTATGTATAGCTCAAGAGTCAATATTTTTCTAAGTCCCTCTCCTATCAATATTGCTCGAGAATAGAAATATTTCCAAGTCTCCCTCCTGTCATATATAGCTCAGAGGTCATAATTTTTCCAAGTCCCACTCCTATCATACTTTATAGCTCGAGAGTCAACATTTTTTTCCAGTCCTCCTACTATCGTATATATTTTTCAAGTCCCCCCCCCCCCAGCATATATAGCTCAAGAGTCTGGAAAAATTTAGTTACTCACTAGGCTTAAGGTGTAGACCTTCTTTATACTAGCTTTATACTAGGTCTAGGCTTCCTTGAATTCTCCATACCTAATTCAATTAGACTCATACATTTTTTGTAGCTTGGGCTTTCTGTAACAACAATTTTAAAAAAATGTCAACTCGCAAATAACATTTTTTTTTTTCGAAAAAATTGTCATGAATGCCCTCAGGGTGATTCATTCTCCTCCAAAAGCACAAGAGGACTTATTGAAAATAGGAGGTGTATAATTTTTAATAGTAAAATATACACTTTCAAATGTCACAGAGGATTGAATAGATTGATGTGGATGAAAATTTGGAAATATGAGTTTCATTCCATCTCCAGCAACTTCCGATGGATGAATTTGAGATACCCGACTAGAGCCTTTGGTGAGGTTTATTTCTGCATATTCAGGTATTTTCGTCGTAAATAGCCAAAAAACTGCTTTCTTTGACGTGACGTAGCTCGTTTTCTTCGAAGTAGCTGCTGTATGGGCTCAATTTTGAATGCGTGCTTCAATGCGTTAATCAAAACATCATAACTATACTTTTTCATTCCAAATTTGGTGAGAATTATCTCTATTTGAAGTTATTTTCATAGTAGGTTTCACAGTTTGCAGAAAAAAAAAATTCATGATTGTCGTGAATTTTTAAAATTTTGGAAGAGGTACCTGTACAAGAAAAGCTACGCTGGGTAGGGGGGCTAGTTTCTCATCTGATATGACTGGATAACATGGTTTCCATCTTTCCAGATATTACCAATCTTTCACCGATGAACAGGGGGCAAGCGCGTTCAGCAAAATCCTTGAAAAATGTTCAAATTGTATTTGAATGTGGGGGGTAAAAGTCTTGATAAATTGTCGGATACGAAATAGAAGAGCATCAAAAACTATACCGGATTTTCTGGAAAAGGAAAATGAATCTAAACTACCTAACTCTCTAAAACTCTTCCCCTTAAGGGTTTCGACTCTGCAAATATTTTAAATATTCAGATTCATGATTATGTTCATTCTGTCGAGTCGATTGCCTTTACAGTTCAAGACTCCAGTCGATTAAGTTAAAGTAAGTATATGGAACGTACATGATAGAATAATCTCTCCCTACCGATATACCTATCTTTGTAGGGTTATAAAGTTTATCTTTGCCCGTACTCTTTGATGTCTCTCGTGAATATTTAAAATCTGGAGTATTGAAATGTATCTCGAGAGGATAAAACTTCTACCTTAATCCTGTCAATACCAGCTCTGAGTAAACTTGTCCATATGGACGTAAACTCTTGCGTCTTCATCTTTCCTATTTACGCACTAGAATTTATTTGATTATATTTCGACAGAATTACGCCATTATTACCAGTAATCGAGTATCTACCCTTGAATGATTGTTGGTTCATCATACCATGATGGAAGATACCTACAAAATTGACGATGAAGAATCATTATTGGTGGATAATAAGAAAAATTTGATCCGTGAGACGTCTTGTGTCACCGAAGAAGAGAATCAAGAAACCAAAATTATAACAGCCGCAGACACCGACAAAAATTTCAAGAAAACTTCATCACCAGCCAACTCTACTTTCTCTTTGAACAACGGAAGACAATTTGATAAAGTGAACGTGACCAGAAGAGATGATAAACTGAATATGAATGTGATTTTGGCAGCTTCATTTGGTTTGTATTGATAAAATACTGTAAAAAATTAGACGGAACATTGGGTTAGCAATTGTATTCAATTAAATCTGCTCAGTTTTTCCGTTGAATATAATTATATTGTTTCATTAGTGTAAAGCTGAAAGTTTCTATATGTATGGGTTTAATGAACTTCAATCATGAATGAATAATAATTTTTTTTTTAGCATATCTGTCATCCGTGACCACGGGTTCAGTATTCGGATGGAGTTCTCCTACATTGCCGAAGTTATTGGGTTATGGCGAGAAAATCCACGTGACAAGAGAAGAAGGAGCTTGGCTGAGTTCCGTAGTTACTCTGGGTGCTCTTTTTGGGCTTCCCCTCAGTGGTTTAGTAGTCGATAAAATTGGACGAAAATGGACCATCATTATGTTTACTTTCATCGTCATTATATCTTGGTGCTTATTAGCTTTCTGCGATTCCATCCATTGGTTGTACATGGCGAGAATAATAGCTGGTGTTGGGGTCGGTGGAAACTCTGTAGCAGTCCCTATGTACATCTCTGAAATATCTCCAGTATGTTCGTATTTATCAAGTACTGTACTAACACATACGCACGCACACACACTATCGATAAGGAATCGCAGTCACATTTTCTATGACCAAAATGATTGTCCTATTGTAAGCTCGAAGAAGTCTTCTTATACATTTTTGTATTTTTTTTTTTTCGCCTTTCCATTCGTTAGGACTCCCTTTCACAATTGGCGTCTCGTGTGACATAACATATTATACTCCCTAATTTAAGGTCTAGTTCAAATAGGAATGAATATTCTGGAGGAAATTTGTTGTACGGGTGGGTGGGGAGGGGGGAAATACGTCTTCCGTCATTCTGGAAAATAGGAGACTATCATTCAAAAAATTGAACGGACATACTTTAGCGACTTGAAAAAACTCCAGTGTTCGAGCGATATGTATAATATTTGGAAGGGAACATGGTAAAATTTCGAACATCGAAGGTTATATGAGTAGGAGGCAGGAAGAATCTAGATTCTTCACAATTTTAATTTGAATTCTCGGTACCAAAACCAATTCGAGCCATAGAACAGGTTTCATGCCTTTTTTTTGGTGCAACTTCGTTAAGGAAGTCGTAGTTTCATAGCATGATAGTCGAAATTTTTCGAAATACCCATCCTGACAGGTCATTCTTTCAAGTCCCACGTTCATTTCTCTTTCAATTTATTCCCCCTCGAAAACTATTTCCTTTAAGATGGGTTCATGACAGCTGAAGACAGCAAGGTAAAATTCTACCACCGGACTATATCAAGAGATGAAAATTTCAAGTCTCAAAGTCATGTGAAATGCTCCAAATTTAGAGTCAAACTGGCTAATTTTTTTTTTTTTTTTTTTTCAGACGCCATACAGAGCCACTCTAGGCTCTATTTGTGTAGTATCTGGAAACGTTGGAACTTTGCTAGTTTATTCTGTAGGTCCATTTACATCATACCTGACATTAATTATGGTGTGTACGGTGCCACCTTTCTTGTGCATAGTTAACTTTTTGTGGATTCCAGAAAGTTTTAGGTACTTATTAAATAAAGGTTATAAGCAAGAAGCACTCAATTCACTTCTATGGTTCAGAGGGTATCCGTCTGGAACTGATTTGAGTGAAGAAACTCGCGATATTGAGGTGACATAATACCTAAACATACAGAATACTGAATGGTATGATGTTTGATTTTTAATTATGATATTTTCCAGCAGGTATCAACCGGAAAAATGAAACAAAAACAAGGAAGCATATGTGATCTGTTCAAAAAGCGCATTTATCTCAAATGCTTGTTCTACACATGCGCTTATGCGTTTTTCCAGCAAATGAGTGGGCTCAACGCTGTTCGATTTTACGCGCACAGCATATTTCAAGCAACAGGATCGGACTTCTCTCCTAATGCTTCTGCAGTCATTATCGCATCAATGATGTTGGCTACTACAACTTGCGCGGGATTAGTTTCCAAATTCTTCGGAATGCGAAGAATGTTATTATTCTCTACATTTGGCAACGCTGTTACTTTCGTAAGCAAAACGTACAGGCTCTCGAGTTTATTGTGTTGTCAAAGGAGGTTTTCGACAGGGTGGCAAACAATGGCCGACGGGTCGAAGAGAAAATAAGTAGGAGATTCCATGCACCCTTCTAGAACCTCGCGCTGCACTGTTCATTTTATTCGATCTCACATCAGTCAAACCTTTTCCCTCGTCTCTCTTGAGGGTCTCAATGAAGAAATGGCAACTCACTGCCTTTGTTTCTTACAGAATGCCTGTCGTAAACTACTTTAAATAGGGCTAGCAAGGAACCCGTTGACATGTATACAAGTGTTTCTTTAGGCTGGGGGTGGGGAGGGGGAAGTCGGAAATTATCGAGATGCTAGTTTTATGAAACTTATAAAGTCATCAATGACACCATCGATGACGTCTGGAAATTGTAAATTTTACACTTCATTTGCTCATCTGAGTGAGAGAGGTGGATTAACCTACGTGAAAGAATTATATTTTCCTTCTTTTGTTTTAGGGAGTTCTTGCACTGTACTTCTTCTTAAAAGATGGCTCTCACGATGTGAGTTCATTTTCCTGGCTACCGCTGGTTTGTCTGATTTGTTTCGTTCTCACCTGTAACCTCGGTACGTATCCTCTTCAACCACTGGAAAGTCTCATTTTCTCATTCAAGAAGCATAAACTAGCCGGGAGAAAACTCGTTATTGTTTGCAGATTCACTCATCTTTCTGCTTTCCAGGTTCCCCCGATGACACTGAGACCTCTTTTTCCTCTCCCACATCTGCTCTGCTATTGAAATTTCTTCAAGTCCCCCACTATGACATGGCGCCACTCTTCTCAATGAAGCATTAAGCAGTCTTATAAGTGGGGTAGCAGCGCACGAATAGGCGCAGGATCGATCTTTAGGCACACACAATGAGGCTCAACATGATTGGGCGCGACGTTGATTTGGACGCAGAATCACGTAGGCTTGCCAAAGAAGACGCGAAGTAAGCACCATAGAGGGAAGTTTGAAGTTTTCCTACTTCCTCCCCTGTAGAGGTTCCGCAGTCTTTATCAAGCTGTGTAAAAGACTAAATCTTATAATGGGCATCGGGATATCCACAGACGAAGGTAGTCATGCTAGTTTATAGCGACGCGACGTAGCGATCGTCTCCGTATCGCACGTAGCCATAAGGTTCTGGGCTTCAAGTTCCTATAACTCAAAAGTGTGCTTTGCAATTTAAAAACCAAAAAAATAAAAACCGTTCGCGCCTTATTCATTCTGCGCCAAATTCAGCTTGGCGCCCATCTATAGTATCCTTCTTTTTTAATGCCTAAACAATGTAGGGTGAAGAGTCCGGGACTGTTTGCAATAATCCCCTGAAATACACTGGAAACTATGATTTTGCGCCCGCGTGTAAAAACAGAAATATTAATTGTACGTGATACCAATCACACTTCTATATATTTAGCAAGCTTTGTTTCCTTTATTTTTTTCAGGTTTAGCATGTTTTCTCACAGTCATTATAAATGACATATATCCAGCTCATCTGAAAGGAGTTGGTTCCTCAATAACGTTATCATTTTACTGGATTACGATGTTTCTAGTCACCAGATATTACCCTGTGTTTAACGTCGCATTTGGTCGAGCATTTTCTTTCGGTATTTTCAGCGTATCTTCTATATTTTCTTTTCTATTTATACTCTTTCAGTTACCTGATACTCAAGGTAAAAGTTTCGAAGAAATACAACACATGTTGACGAAGAAACAAATAAAACGCAATCGAAAATTTTAAAATTTATAATACTTTTGTACGTTATGAGTATGTTCACTTTGAGAAAGAGCTCACATACGGGTTGAGAGAAAGAAATTAATATCACTCCCGGTACACTTGACAAAAGTAATACTAAGCATAACTCTTACTCAAACTCTTTCTCGAGGCTTTTCTTAACGTGAACTGACTAAAAAGACGACTGAGTTTTTTTCAAGAAGATGTGGAGACTATAGTTTTAGCGAAATATACGTGTATTCTCTTCATTGGACAAGATGATGAGAGTTATACTTATGTGAGCGATTTCTGCTTCCTTTCTTAATTAATGTGTTGAAAGGCTCTAGCGAGGTAAGAAGGGAAAACGGTATTGATCGCAAAATTTTCTGATGTGTGTTGATATATTGTCTCTCACGAGAAAACACAAAATTGAAAAAATTGGACCCATCCGCTCACCCGTACAGGCTGCAGAGCCATTTTTAGGCATGGAAACCAAATGTAGTATTATCTCAGGCAATAATGATCGCAGAGAAATGAAACATGGAGACATTTTAGAAAATCTGATTTTTCAAGAAAAACCATCCTCATTTTCTCTAGTTTGTAGCATAACAAAACTTTGAACTCATTTAAAAAAATCAGGGGGTGGTATCTGTAGATATTCATTAATTTTATGCACCATTCCTCCAAGTACAACATACTTTGGTACCATAGTAGTTGAGAACATTGCCAAAAAAATCAATCTTTCATCACTGAATTCAGTTAAAAAGTATTTTTTTCCTTGCGTCACCAGGTGAACATAATCTATTAAAAAAAACGTGTTTTTTTTCGACTTAGGATCCGCTTTTCTCGGAGCGCATCACGTTTGGTGAATTTCTATAATTTTTTCATAAATACCGGGGTAAGCTATGATTGCTACCGCAATAGATCGCGTGGAATCAATAGTCAGTGTCCGGGCTGAATATTAGGCACTCCTGACATTCACTTTCTCAAGTCTAGTCGCAGCGGTACAAGCTGTGTCACTGGGAGCCGTGCACTTGTTTGAAGTGAAAGAATCTCTTCTGAAGATAAGGGGACAATAATTCAAAAATTGGCATTTTTGAGCAAGGCAATACGAGAAGATTATCTTGTGCGTTGAGAAAACGGCGACCACAGCGCGTTTAGTCGAAGCGGGAGGATATGCAAACATTCTCATTGTAGAATCAATGCGTTTTTTTTTTTTTTTTTTTTGCGTAATTACCCAGAAAAAATGTGCTGAAATTGTTCGTAATACCCCCCTCCCTTGCATAAGCGATGCAGAGAGTGAATTGATAGTGGGTCTGAGGAGGAAGATTATGGAGGAAAAGCTAGTTACCGGTATTACTAAAGCTGACAAAGGGAGTGCTGTCGTAGTGATGGACAAGGCTTCCTACGTCTCTAAGGTCTACGAGGTACTTGGCCAATGTGAGGCTAAGGAGGCCCCTCTTTTTGATTTTCCGAAATTCGTTAAAGAGGCTAGGAAACTTATTGATGGTAGTGAGGTAATCATTAAGAGCCCATCTCTAAAGAAAGCTATCTTGGAACCGAATCCTGTTCCTCCCCTCCTTTACGGGTTGCCGAAGGTACACAAAGAAAATGTGCCGATGCGGCCGGTCGTCTCGTTTGTTTCCTCCCCCACATACTCCCTCGCTATGTTCCTGGATAGATGGTTCAAAGCTAGTGTGGAGGTGGAGTCTCCCTATTCAGTTAAGAATTCGAGCGCCCTGGCTGAAAAATTGAAGGACACATACCTTCCTACGGGTTCAATGTTGTGCTCGTTTGATGTCGTTGGGCTTTTTCCCAATATTCCCAAGGCCACCACTATGCAACAAATAGGCAAATTGCTCATGGAATGTGGTACTCCTCACAATGAATTTGGCGAATTTTTCGACCTACTGAACGCCTGTTGGTCACCTAATTTTTGCAAGTTTGATGATAAATTTTTCGAGTTCCCTGAGGAGGTAGGGATCTCTATTGGTTCCCCCTTATAGGTTCTCTTATTTCGGAGGTTTTTATGTCTAAATTTGAGGTTGACCTGTTTTCTTCGGGCCAGGGGTTTTTGAATCACGTTTTCTATCGGCGTAGGTACGTGGATGACAATATGTGTATATTGTGCGCGTGGACCGGTCCTGCGGAGCTCCTTAGTGAGTTTCTCGCTTACTTAAATAGTTTATACCCGTCCATCAAATTCACTCTTGAAGTTGGCGGTTTATCAATAAATTTTCTGGACCTAGGGCTTAACGGGACATGGTAACTTTGGACAGTACTTGAAACGCTTCAAAATAACAGACAGTGCACAATGCCTGCTATGCCAAATTAACAATACAGATGATGTCACGTTCTTTTAAAATGCGTCTTTTTCAAAACAGTACGAAACAAATTCAAGATAAGAGGAGACACTCTGGCTGACTTGGAGCCCAGCGACTGTGTCTCCCTCTGTCGACTCCTATCGTACATAGACGAAATTATGAGGAAAAAACCTGCCTATCAATTATGATATATATAATGAATAATACGAGCAAAAGAAATTATAATTTTATTATACGAGTAGAAAAATTTTGACTGAAATGCGAGTTTAAGAATTAATTTACGAGTTTAAGAAATAATACGAATTTAAGAAATAATAATGTACGAGTTAACGAAATAATATTGTACGAGTGAAAGAAATAATACTTTTAGTGTACAAATAGAAATAAGGTTGTAAAATAATTTGTCAACTGACAGGTTATGCGGTGGGGGCCTGGGCATAAGCACACAATGTAAATACCGCCCCACCGCATACTTTTCGATGTAATAATTACAGTGTATACTTCTAATGCAATAAAAAAAAAAAAAAAAAAAAACCTATCTGTCATTGACGGTGTCCATGATTTCGGTTTCGACCGATATTGACCGATATTGCTATCCACGGGTCGTCTTTCGTACCTTTTGCCCATAAAGTTGCTACATTTAATAGTTTAATATATCGCCTCACTCAGATCCCTCTGAGTGAAGTAGCGTTTAATAAGGAACTCGTGACGATAAAGCACTTGGCTAGAGTTAATCAGGTCAAAGTGGACATTGACCTTATAGTCCGTAGGAGACTTACAAGAAAAAGTCTCGATTCTACTACCTCCCTCCCCCGTCAGTTGCATCTTGATAGGCGTAAACGGTGGATTAGGATGCCGTTTTTGGGGAAGTTTTCTTCGGAGCTGAGCCGTGTCCTCCGTCCCTTTGGTTTCCGGCCGGCGTTTTACAGTACCAATACGGTGAAGAGCCTTCTGGTCAAGTTAAATGATCCGATACCGATGGCCGAGAGGGGGGGTGTTTATGGAGTGGCCTGTGGTGATTGCCCGAGCGTGTACATAGGGATGACTAGCCGTCAATTCAAAATTAGAGTTGATGAACACAGGAAAGCCTGGGAAAAAAGTAGGGGAGTCGGCGTTTGCTGACCACTTAATTGAATGTGGTCATATTCTCAAAGATGGATCTGAAGTTCTCCTCCACAGGGAAAAATCTTATTTCAGGCGCTTAGCATTAGAAGAAATTGAAATTCATCGTCACCGAAATATTAAAGACATTACCGTGGTGAACAGGTACATTCCTGAGGAGGGATTGATTGAATTAGTCTATGAGGATGTTTCACATTTCGATGACTCACTGGTTCAGTCATGACCTCCTCGTTCGTTGTTACTCGTTCTTGTTGGTGTTGGGTTCAGTCGCTTTCTATACCGTGAGAATGGCTGTTCAGCTGAAAGCGCTCGGATTGTTTGATTTTATTGCGGTTCTAGTATTTGTGTTTCTTACTCTTCGCGAGTATATTTCTCTATTCTCATTGTGTTATTATGCCGATGGAAGCTCCGCTTCAATCAAACACGGGGCGATCGTCGTTTTCTCCCCGCGTGACACACGGGACTCAGAAAAACTTAAGAATCTTCAGGATTCCGATTTGAGTTCTCAATACCAAAACCAATTCAACCCATAAAACGCGTTCCTCGTTTAACGTCGTTAAGGAAGCCGTAATTTTTCTCGTGGTGGACAACATTCGACGCACATTTGGAACATTTTGCGACCAAGGCCGTTTTCCCCTCTCACTCGGCTAGACCCTTTAATGTAAATCATTAGAATCTAATTTACGCTGTAGAGACAAGCCTAACGCTTTCACCCAACAACTTCACGTCTCTAGCTTGGATCGATCTCTAGGCAGTTGCTGCTTCGATGATAAGAGGATACGAATTTATAAAGCAAGGCTCTTATCCTTCAAACAAGTTAACCTATCCTCAGTGCAATATTTTCCAATAGGAAGTCATGAGAGAAGACTTCTTATCGACCAAGGTATTCAACCTAGAATTCAGAAAAGTCTACACGCAAACAATGCACGTCGTTTCTTTCACTGAGAATTTCTACGATTGCAAGACAGATCTAGGGCAGTCCAGAAGTTGAGGTGCTGCGACAAAATTTCTATGGAAGTCTACTTCTTTTACAGCACTCCCCCTTCCCTGGAAACCTCTTTTTTTCGACAAAATCAACTGTAAGTCGACTTAATACCTGAATTTAGGGGTAGGCAGGGTAGGCAGCGGCCTAGAGCGCAACTTGGAGAAAATATGAAATCAGGTGGCAGATTTCGACCTGCTTACAACGGCTGGAAAAGTAAATCCACCCACGCTACATTCATTTTTTGACTTGTCATATCAATTTGTAGTAGATTCTGAGTGAATCTTCTCGTGCACTAAAATTGTATGAAGAACTTCGGAGTTTTACATGTTTAAGTTATTTTTGTCGGTCCAACTCCTTCAAAACTTCTGGATACATTTTCTTGGAACTGGAGCAAGTTGTAGTCCTAATAAAAATCTGTACAGGAAAAGCTAAGTTTACTTTGTTACTCTAGTCCTCCTGGTTTTGGTTTTGAGGATTGGATGGTGATGTACTCGATCTACTTCATTTTTTTTTTCAATTTCTCACTCATGTAACTCCGAGACTACAGAATGGATTTTCTTGAAATGTGGGCAAGTTGTAGTCATATATATCTGAAGTTATTCTCAGCCTGAAATATATTTCAGGCTGAGAATAACTTATATAAGATGCGCGATCTCTCTTCACCCGTTCTTTCTTCTTAAATTATAGAGTGGTCCATTTGTTTTTGAGAAAAGAGAGAAAGGATGTTAATAAAACTGACTGTGTCTATCGTTCTTTACTTCCCAATTCCTAGGGATATTTTATACCTCTGATGTAATGTCACGATGAAAGTTATAATTTTCCATAGTTCCCATACTGATTAAAACTATTATTTCATAAATGTTGAGTACGATCTTGAACTTTTTTATACATTTTTTCACTTGGTATAAACTGTTTTTTTTTTATGACCCTATCGTATTAGTAACACAAATAGTGGCGAGCATTAAACAATATAATATTTAGAGCCTTGATGTAGTATTAAGTAATGTAGGCCTACTCAGTAAGTATGCTATTTGAGGCAACATACAAGCCTTCATTTTCCTACCCATCCAGTGGATACTGTTGCCTAAATCTCGGCGTTTTATTGTCAGACAATAATATTATTGTACGAATTTAAATTACTCTCAACGAAGTGAAAGCCTTATCTCGCACTTCTCTGTGAAATAAATTGTTATTATAATTCTCGTAAGTCTTGGATAAACACTCGAAGTTTGGCTTCTGCCTCCGTGTCTCTATTCTTATCAAAATGTGAATCTTAGCAATTCTTTGTGAGAACTGTTAATTAACTTGAACTTTATTTATAGGTCGATTCTCGGAAAGGTAAGTCGCGCAAGCTAACTCCTAACCTACTGTAGCGAAAAAAGTACAGAAAAAACGCTCAGTGCAAGCAAAATAACTTTTAGTAAGCTGATCACTTCAATACGTAAAGACGGTAAACTGCAGATGCGACCAAGCATTCACCCGTTTGAAACTCAATACTGAGCACATTTGTTGACAATGCAATGTATTGTTTTGGTACAACTATTAATTAACTTACTTTTAGGGTTTTGTTCCGAGTCTGTGGTACTACAAATGGCAATAAAACGAGTCTAAAACGGGAGGCGGTGAGTAATTATACCATTTTTTTCCTAACCAGCCATTTTGACCTTCACTAAAAATGAGTTTTTAAAAACGAAAATTTATTCTGTCGCATCCTTGATGTTTTTTTATTCGCCTAAAGTTCAAGATCATGAGTTATTAAAAGCTCGAATTTAAACTTAAATTTGATTGTGCAGATGACTGGACAAATGTGTTTCTTAACAGGGAACCTGTTTTATGGCAGGGTAATTTGGAGAAAAATGACGGGCGCCGGGAGGCAAAATGTGGGACTTATAAAAACGATAGCACCCTTAACGAGTTAAAGGAGGAACGAAGGGGACCTGTTTTATGAGTCATATGGGATTCGGTATTGAGAATTCAAGGAAGCCTAGACCTAGATAAAGTTAGTATAAAGAAGGTCTAGACCTACTATAAACCTAGTATAATATAGTTAGAGAGTCGAAATTTTACTCGAATCTCGAGCTATATATGATAGGAGGGGGACTTGGAAAAATTTCGACTCTCGAGCTATGCTAGAAGGGGGACTTAGAAAAATTCCTTGGATGGAGAGTCGAAATTTTTCTAAGTCGCTCTCCTATCATATATAGCTTGAGAGTTGGAATTTTTTCCGAGTCACCCTCCTATCATATATAGCTTGAATGTCGAAATCATTCCAAGTCCCTCTCCTATCATATATGGTTCGAGAGTCGAAATTTTTCCAAGTTTTTTGTTGGACGGCGGACGGCGCACGACAAATTTCTCAAAAGGCCCCCCATAGAACAGGTTCCCTGTTAAAATTTCAACTCTCGAGCTATGGGACTTGAAAAAATTTCGACCATCGAGCCATATATGATGGGAGAGAGGCTTGGAAAAATTTCGATTATCGAGGTATGTATGACAGGAAAGGGACTTAAAAGAATTTTGACTCTCGAGCTATATATTTTGCAAGACCCATTCCTATCATATATAGCTCGAGAGTCGAAATTTTTTTCAAGTCCCCTCCTATCGTATATAGCTCGAGAGTCGAGAAAAATTTGAACTCTCGAACTATATTATACTAGCCTTATAGTAGGTCTAGGCCTTCTACATACTAGCTTCATCTAGGTCTAGGCTTCCTTGATTTCTGAATACCAAATCCCATATGACTCATAAAACAGGTTACCTGCGTTCCTCGTTTAACTTCGTCAAGGAAGCCGCCGTTCTTCCGAATCCCGCTCCTATCATATATAGCTCGAGAGTTGAAATCTTTCCAAGTTTTTTGTTGGACGGCGAACGGCGCACGGCAAATTTCCCAAAAAGCCCCCCATAGAACAGGTTCCCAGTTGAAATTTCAGCTCCTAAGCCTTATATGATAGGTGGAGGACTTGAAAAAATTTCAACCCTCGAGTTATATATGATAAGGAGTGGGGACTTGGAAAAATTCCGAGTCTCCAGCTATATACAACGGAAGGGGGACTTAGAAAAACGACGGCTTCCTCTACGAAGTTGAACGAGGAAAGCAGGGAACCTGTTCTATGAGTCAAATTGTAATATAATAGGAGGGAGACGTGGAAAAATTCCCATTCTCGTGCTATACATGACAGGAAAAGAACTTGGAAAAATGTCGACCTCCAAGCCATATATAATTATGATAGGAGGAAACCGTAGAAATACCATATAACTCGAGAGTCAACATTTTTTCAAGTCCCCCTAGCTCGAGAGCCAAGTTTTTCACCGGACGCCGCACGGCGCACGCCAAGATTTTCAAAAACCCCCATAGAACAGGTTCTCTGTTAAAACGACGGCTCCCTTGAAATTGCAGCGCGTTCAACTTGTCACGTCATCATTTTCGGAACTTGGAAAAACTCAAGTCTCTAAGTTTTATATGATAGGAGGGGGACTTGGAATAATTTTGACTCTCGAGCTTTATATGATGCGAGAGGGGCTGGTAAAATTTCGACTAACTAGCTGTATATGATAGGAGGGATACTTCAAAAAAAATCAAGATTGGACTTCCTTAAAAGCAATAGAATTTGAAGAAAAATATCTCAAAAAATTTTCTGGCCTAGCCAAATAAATGAAGATCATGTTGCATGTCTCTTATATTTTATCAGACATCTTGAAATATTTTAGTCTAGGCTTCTACTAGGTCAATTGCTCGTGAGATTTTACTCGTTCACCCCTTTTTTGGTGTCGTACAAATCTGGTATGAGAAATATTTTGAGCTATCCCACAGGTATAGATTTGCACGCGCACGCACACGCCCCAGAAGCCCAAACACCCGGACCTCCCGACGCAAATTCCGGAATCAGGGGTAGGGCTGAGCGCCCGGACGCTCGGACGCATATTTTGAAATTAGGGTAGGGGTAGAGAAAATACATGAAACATGTCAATAAAAATTTCCACTCTCGAGCTGTACATCATAAGAAAGGGACTTGAAAGAATTTTGACTTCCGACCTACACATGGTAGGAGAGGGACGTTTATCGGAATACTTCGCTTCAAAATGAATTCAGATGTACAAAACGCAAGTTGCAACAGCTGATCAATCAGGTGACAGCGGTTTTTCCAGAGAAGAGATGGCTAACTATCAATGCAAAAATTAAGGACAAAAAACGCATATATTTGCCACGTGAGCGTTGTGATCGCTTTGTTATTATTGGTTGGTAAGTGCGCTGCAGCGGCAGTGTTTGCAGCATTCCAAATATATTTCAGTGTAGTAGTAAATAATATCCGTTCATGTGTAGTAGTAGTAGTGATATACAACGGCGATTGCAGCGCTAACGTGGCAAATATATGCGTTTTTTGTCTTTAAAATTAACCAAGAGTTAAATATCTCTTCTCTGGGTTTTTCCGCTGTCATTGCAATCCTACAATAGCATCTAATTTTTTGTTTTCGTTAGGTACTTTATTCGATTAAGGACAGAATCATGAAACAATTTTTATCTGTCTTGAATCATTTTTGATTTTACTCCTTCTTTATTGGCTTGAAGATAAAAGAAGCGTACATCCAGCTTTCCCCTCAAGATTCAGAATTACCTCAAGTCAGGCTGTAATTGCTCTGTATATCACACAGGTCTCAAACCCTCACACCGTCCTAGAGATCCGTTCGAGTCTCCCTTTTTCCAATATGTGTTGAGATCAAACTTAGCTCAATGAATCATAGTTGCTTTGTACTGCATTGTGCTGCAAATATGTATCTCGTAATCGGCGCCCCTTTTTGAAGTCATCCCGAGAAGTCTTGAGCAGCCAGGACCAGAAGCAGAGACAGAGGGAGGGCTATTTATTAAAAACTGACATGATATAATGACTCTTTGATTCTCAATGCGCTAGGATTCCCTTTCATTGGTATCTCTTATTCAAATATCGAGATGTGATGAATTGTGCTCGATTTTGCTGTCAATGAGATGTTATGCACTTTATTCTTTCTGAAAAGATTCATAAACCTATCGAGGGCCCTCGATGAATGATTTCCACCGATTATTGTGGTCTCGACCGTCAATCAACTAAAAATTAACTAATAAATAACTCGTTTTCAAGTAATGGTCGGATTTGCGTCAATATCATATCATTGAAATTAAATCTGTTCACCTAAATATTATGTTTTATTTTCAATCCATTATTCACTGGTGTTCACAGGTCGTACCCTTTGGTTCTTACAGACCCAGTGAAAATTGTTTCTTTTCATCATAATGGAAGGAATCTGCAAGATCGGAGAAGAGGACCTTGCAACTATAGATAGTAAAAAACCATTATTTATCCCTGACACAGCATGTTTTAATAATGAGACTGAAGAAAGTAAAATTCAAACAGTTGCTATTAAGGACGGAAACTTTCTAAAGATGTCATCACCTGCCAACTCTCTTTCGTCTTCGAACAATCGAAACCGGCTCAGTATCTCAACCGTGACCAGCAACGCCGGTGGACTCAATATGAGGGTGATTTCGGCAGCATTCTTTGGTATGTATGCTTATGAATCAGCATTAGAATACCGTAGATTTGTTTAGTAATTCATCACCCGTTTAGGTGTTCTAAAATAAAATGAAAAAAAAATTTGACAAAATTTCAATGATAAGGAATTAATTAATTTCAACCTCCTAAGTTACCTATGTATTTCTTCTTTGGAATTGTTAGCTACTCCCTGAAAATACAACTAAGTAACTTCTACTCCGATATCTAAACCAACCTAACTGTCCACACTAATTCCACTCAAAATTAACCTCTCTCCTCTTATCCTTAATCTATCCTTACTCACATCTACGTGATAATTAATTATACCACCGACCTAACGGCCTCGTTATCTCAGTTTTGAAGCTCGTTAAAAGAATAAATTATGGAGTCAATGTAATTTTATTGTGATCGAAATATATTTCTATGTCCAGCTTATTTGTCAGTCATAGCCACGGGTTGCATAGTAGGATGGAGTTCGCCTACATTACCAAAGATACTGGGTTATGGCGAGAAAATCCACGTGACCCGAGAAGAAGGAGCTTGGCTAATTTCTTTAGTTAACTTAGGTGCTTTATTAGGTCTCTTTCTCGGCGGCGCAGTGATTGACAAAATTGGCCGAAAATGGACCGTTATTATATTTGCTTCCTTCGATGCTATATCTTGGCTCCTCTTGGGTTCCTGCGAGTCTATTTATTTGTTGTACACGGCGAGACTAATAGCTGGTTGCGGAGTCGGTGGCTGCAATATAGCAGTTCCTATATACATCTCTGAAATATCTCCAGTACGTTGAATGTTTCGTAATCCGTAGCCATGAAAATAGTCGCACAAACTTAGGCGAAAACAAAAAAGAATGTCAATTCAAGAGTAGATAATTTTTTATGATCAAATTGGAGTCCTATTTTCTCTCTTTTAATTGCAGGTACCGAACAGAATTACGTTGGGTTCAATGTGTATCGTTTCTTTGAACGCGGGAACGTGGCTAGTTTACTGTGTGGGTCCATTTACATCATATTTGACATTAATCATGGTGTGCTTCGCGGTACCGTTTTTGTGCATTGTGACTTTTCTGTGGATGCCAGAAAGCCCCGCATATTTGCTAAATAAAGGTTGTCGGCAGGAAGCATACAACTCGCTACAATGGTTTAGAGGATGTGGGACTGATTTGAGCGAAGAAATCCGCAATATGGAAGTGAGCAATAAATTAAGTAAAGACGGGGTATCCTACAAACAACCCCTTGAATCTTATAATTTTTCTCCGCAGATATCGGCGGAGAAAATGAAACACTCTAAAGGAAACATTCAAGACCTGTTTAAAAATCGTGTATACCTGAGGAGTTTGTACTACACTTGCGCTTATTCTTTTTTCAAACACGCTACCGGAATGAGCGCTATTCGGTTTTACTCTCACAGCATATTTCAAGCAGCTGGATCACAATTCTCTGTCAATGCTTCTGCCATCATTATCGCATCAATGCTACTGGTTATTACAGGTTGCTCAGGATTAGTTTCTAAATCCTTCGGAATGCGAAGAATGTTATTATTCTCTACCTCTGGCAACGCTTTTTCTATGGTAAGCAAAACTTGCTTGACTATGACCGACGTCTTGCCCTCGAGTTTATTATGGAGATTTCCAGGACAGCAAAATTGGTGGCTAACGATGAGAAGGGAGAATTATTCTTTTGAATTTTTTCGCTTTACTTTTGTAACCAATCACACTTCATCAAAATACCTCTCTCATCTCTCGCGCGTCCACAATGAGTTGCACTACTAGACTTAGGACCTTTATTAGCACATGTCAACAAATTATTCATTTCGAATGTTAAGCTCATCGTCTTCTTCTTCCACTTGGAAAATGAACTACGAACTCAAACTGAGAAGAAAATCGACTATATTATAGACAAATTACAGATACAAAAATTTTTTTTCCAGGGAGTTTTGGCATTTTACTTCTTCCTGAAAGATGGCCATTATGATGTGAGCTTACTCTCCTGGCTACCATTAATTAGTCTGATTTGCTTTATTGTTACTCACAACTTCGGTACGTTTTCAGCCAAGTTTATCTTCTTATCTTTATAATATACATGAACTTGAAGGAATCGAAATATTTAGGCTCGGAAGACGAAATTTTGCCAAGCCCCATCTCTACACATGGCCTATATTTCGGGGCTTAAAATTTTTTTTAAGTCTCACCTCTATAACAGTTCGAAATTTTTCAAGTCTTCATAGTGAAATTCTGCTTAGTTCCCTTCCTCACATATCTAGAGCAGACCTCACATCTACAGAAATTCAGAGCTGGATATTTTCCAAGTCCCACACCTGTAAGGCTTCACAGCAAACATCTTGAAATTTTCTGTTATTTCGGTCTAGAAGTCGACATTTTTCCAACTCTCATCTCTATGTGGATGATTTGAAATAATTGAAATTCGTTCGCATTTATGTTTTCAGGCTTGTCATTATTTCTTACAGTCATTTCATCTGAAATCTTTCCAGCGCATGTGAAAGGGGTGGCCTCTTCAATAACATTGTCAGTTTCCTGGACGACGATATTCTTGGTTACCAGATATTACGATGTGATTAACGTGACATTTGGACGAGCTGTTTCTTTCGGTACATTCTGTGTATTATCCGTACTCGCCTTTCTATTCGTTCTATTTCAGTTACCAGATACTCAAGGTAAAAGTTTTCAAGAAATACAGGATATGTTGACGAAGAAACGACCGAAACACAATCGAAAATTCTGAACTTTGTGATATTTTTTGACCCCCCCCCCCCCAAAAAAAAAAACAGAGAAACGGTGCTAAATTGATAAAAAGTCGACGGGATTTTAGAATTTTCTCAAAATTCTCTCGTAGATCCTGACGTGCTACTGTAAGAGTGGAACAATTTATTAAGTGTGAATATCCGCTTTCATTGACAAAATTTACTGATATATTTTTACTCTTTTTTTTGGCACCCGATTGTTATCTAATGTACCTAATACTTCCTCTTTCTGTCAAAATAATAAAATTTGGTTCTTGTTTGATGGCACACACGAATTTATTGTTGTTTTTGATTTATAAAATTCGATTGGATCAAAGCTTATAGCTTAAATCAATTCATTAGAATCTATTGACATGTTTCATGCCTTTGCTCTGATTTCTTCTCTCGCCTGCCCCAATTTTCAAAATTTACGTGCGCGTGTGTGCAGATGACCTTTGGATTTGAGAAAAATAGCTCGACCTTAGGCCAATCCCAAAATTTGCCTGCACGTGCCTTTAGATAACGTTGGGACTGATTTTCCTGCCTTTCCGTTTGCTAGTGCTGACCTCTTTATACTAGGCTTATACTAGGTCTATGCCCCCGTTATACTATAGTTTTATACCAGGTCTAGGCCCTAAGGAGTTTGTAAACTATATTCCTCCTTTTCCTTTATGATAAATTATGACGCCATTAGCCAGTGACGTCACCAGCCGTGGCCCGGAGGGATCCTCCAGTTATGACGTTGATATCATCGCCTGGTGATGTCACCAACCGTGACCCTAAGCCTGATTTCAAAATTTGCGAGTTCACACTACCCCCGCGAGAATGGAGATTCTTGGGAGGCTTTCGAGCGGAATGAGTGATCCCGAGACTAGAGTGAAGAACAGGAGAGAGCCCAGGCTGATGACGTTATAAATGCTGGTGATCTCACAAGCAGCCATCACGGGTACTGATGATGACGTCACATGCAACCATCATGGATAGTTATAACGTCACTAAGCGTCGGGCTAGAGTCAAATTAGTGGTTTTGAGTTGATGATGGTTTTTAGTACTCCTGATGATAATAAAATCATATATAATCCATTAATTATGCAAAAATTGACAAATTTTTTTCCATTTATTGTAACTCCATTCAGTATCATAGAAGTTGTTTTTTGACTCTCCTGTAAAATTACCATTTTCTGAGATAAGACATTTTGACTCTAGACAGACGTAATGTTGATATCCATATAAGGGCGAACGAGCGGACCAAATTTCAACCCCACAACTACCTTGATACTGTTTCCAAGATCTATTATATGGATCTGACAATAGCCATAGTCTGAGTTTTTTTTCAATACAGTTGATCACTATTAAGCTGCAGTCACCTTTCTGCAATAGAATGCCCGCCATTATGAGCCTATACTAAAGTAGGTATTCGCTAATTGCATGTTGAGTCCTCATCATGAACGCGTAAATGGTTCGAGGCACCGGGACATTCTTTTAAAAAATAATTGGTTATTTGGGATAGAAACATGGTGGAATTCCCTCAGTCAGTCAGTCTCTCTCTCTCTCTCTCTCTCTCTCTCTCTCTCTCTCTCTCTCTCTCTCTCTCTACTTATGACGGGAACAGGCTTAGCTCGACGTTGCACAATATAGTAAGATGTACGAAGCAACGACACACATGTATTACTTTACACAAAATGGGAAGACACGACTGATCGTTTACATATGAGCGAGAGTCCTCGGAAGCTTCAATCATATTACATTTCTCTACATCTTATATACTAATTATTGAGGAGTTCGAACGCGTCTTTTCCCAAAATATCGAATTGTCGCTTGTTTGTTTTGTTTACGTTACGCTCATCTTCAGTCACGTACCGTGATACTGAAGGTACGTGACGAAATATGCCAAATTCTCGTCACAGGTCCAACCCCCCCCCCCTAAATTTTGAAAAAAGTGACAAGCTTTTTATACCCAATTTTGTAGATGTCGTACGAATTCCTGAAACATTAATAAAATATGAAAGAAATAGCGGTAAATATAGTACAAGCAAAATCACATAATATAGGCTCATTGTCTATAAACATCAGATTTACGGTAACAATAAAAAATGACAAGATATACAGTTTTTTGAATATATACATACAGTAAAAAAAAATTTGTTCGATTTGTCCGTTACGAGTCATTTCTGTTAAGAGTATAATATTATCCAAGAAAACTTTTAGCATGCCAGCTCCAGCCATCGCCGAGGAAATTCTAGAGAGCCGCGTCGTCCACGCGCTAAGTGCTTTATACCGATGGCGGGGTCATCATAATGATACCCCGCCACGATCCGTGTTCCTTCGTGTACGGACGTAAGTGAATTCGTCCTTTATGTGGTATTTTTTTTCTGATGATACAGCCTCATAAGGTAATCCTTGTCTGAATTGCAGGAACCATACGCCCCAGCCGGTGGACGACGTGCGCTTGCTCATAACGTTACAACATATCGCGGCCGTCCCCGTACCGGTGGGGACACCGTATGAGAACTTCATCCCCATCGGTGCATCACGTCGACGGTCGCCGTCGCCAAGGTATATATATAGTATAAGCTTATCTATATCTACTTAGTTCTTAATGAATTTGCATGCTCCTGTAATATCAACTGAAGTTCCCTGTTCTTCAATATAATATGAATATCTTTAGATAATCGTACATACATATATCCAAATATTATAAATACAATGGTAGTTATTATGAAAAAAGACAAGGAGACAATATCTTGATAAAAGGGGGATCCATATATAGTTTTAATATTTCTGGCTAATATTTCTTGGTCTAAAGTTCTCTCAAATTCCATGTTAGTCTGTAATCTAATGGTGGGTATTCTTTCCATCTATTTCTTGTCTATTTCTGCCTCTTTTATTGCATATCTCGTTCCTGTTTCTAGTGAACTTCCAAATATACCCTCCTGTATTTCGCTCCATTGTGATGGAATTATTCTCGCGACTTCAAATCCCTTTCCTTCCTTACTATCTCCTGTTTCCAAAAAAACATGGGACTAGTTCGTCGATGATAGTGACGTTAACCTCATTAATTGTTTAGACCAATTTTCTGTTACAATCTAACTTAACGTGGTACGCTCCTGGTTTATGTCGGTCTATGTTTAATTTTGACGAGCTCCCATTTTTTGTGATGTAGAAAGATTTATAGTTTATGCTTGTCAAGATATATTCCCTATATAACCAACTTCTTGAATGAGAGGGAGCAGATCAGATTCCTCGCTCTCAAATGGTGAACCGTGGCATTCGATTGTGCACACTCTGTTTACATAACTGCTCTCCTTCTCCTCAAATAAAGCTTTTGTGCATGCGGTATTTCTATCGTTAATGTTCCCAGAAAGTGTGCACAGTCTGTTCACGCCGTTACATAGTTGTAGGGCATGTCCTGTCAGAATTTTTACGGATTTTGATTTGGTTTCAAAAACTATGAGACTTTTTTCTAACTTAATAGAACAGACTTCTGTGTTTTTATGTTTATAAGAAATCGGAATGACTCTCTCTCTCTCTCTACGCACGTATAATGTATCACTTGAATGTCGGATTTTAACAAAGAACCTGTTCTGTGGGAGGTTATTTCAACAAATTTACCGTGCACCGAGTGTCACCCGGCGAAAACTGACCCTCCCCAATTAAGAACTTGGACTTGAAAAAATTACAACTCTTGAGGCCCAATATATGTATAATAGGAGGAGGACTTGGAAAGATTGAAGCATTTTGGGTGACTCGAAAAAATTTTGACTTTCGAGTCATAACGTATAATAGGAAAGGGACTTGAAAAAAAACGCCGCAGCTTCCTTCCTTAACGAAATTAAACTAGAAACGCAGAGAATCAGTTCTATGGGTGACATTGGTTTTGGTATTGAGAATTCAAATTGAAATCTTGAAGAGTCTCAAGTTTTTCCGAATCTCTTGTATCATGGTGTAGGTAGCCTGAAAGTAGAAATCGCTTTCCTATTATACATTACGACTCGAGAGTCTAACATGTTTCAAGTTCTCCTCTCATCTTATATGATGGTTCGAGAGTCGGCATTTTAACTGGAAATATATTTTGAGGAGGGTTATTTTGAAAAATTTGCCGTACGCCGTATGGCGTCCTGCGAAAACTGACCATGGCGCCATCAGATGTGACGTCACAGGGTCGAGAGTCGAACTTTTTCTTTGTCCTTTTCCCATCATATAATATGGCGAGAAACTTGGAAAAATTTCGCTGACCTACGACGTTATCAGCTCGTGAAGTCCCTTTCCCGTCACATAATACGGCGAGAGACTTGAAAAATTTCATTAACCTGTGACGTCTCAGGGTCGAAAGTTGAAGTTTTTGAAGTCCCTTTCCCGTCACATAATACGGCGAGAAACTTGGACAAGTTTCACCAACCTCTGACGTCATCAAATTGAACTTTGAAGTTTTGCCAAGTCTCTTTCCCATATAACACGGCAAGAGACTTGGAAAAAAATCTCACTGATCTATGACAGTCATCGAATCAAAATCTGGAGTTTTTCCAAGTCCGTTTCCCATCATATAATATGGCGAGAGAGTTGGAAAAATTTCACTGACCTGTGGCGTCATCAGATCGTAACGTCACAAGGTCGAAAGTCGAGCCATATTACATGATAGGAACGGACTTGGAAAAATTTCGATCTTCGAGCCATAATACATGTACGATAAGAAAGAGATTTGGATGAAAATTTCGATTTGTTATATGAAAGATGAGAGACGTGGAAAAACGTCGACTTTCAAGCCATAATACGTGTATGATTGGAGTGGGGCTTTAAAAAATTTTGAATTGAAGCTATACACACCATGACAGAAGGGACTCAGAAAAATCTAGACTCTTCAAGATTTTTCAATACCATAACCAATTCGACCCATAGAACAGATTCAACCCTGCATTCCTCTTTCAACTTCATTAAGGAAGTTGTCGTTTTTTTTTCGAGTCCCCCTCTTATCATAGAGTCAAAATTTAAGTCAAAATTCTTTATTAGACTGGGTCAGTTTTCGCCGGACGTCACTTCGGCGCACGGTGCACGGAAAATTTTTCAAAATAACCCCCCATGGAACAAACTGGCTCCCTCTTATAATTTTGACTTTCTAGCCGTAGTACATGATAAAAAAGGGATTTTTGCTTTCAGGCTATGTATACATCATGAAACAAGGGACTCAGTAAAACTTAGGACTCTTCAAGAATTCGATTTCAGTTCTCGATATCAAAACCAAAATCAACCCATAGAACAGGTTCCCTGCGTTCCTCGTTCAACTTCGTCAAGGAAGCCGTCGTTTGTCTCATATTCGAAAATCATTTGAGGGAGTCAAAGTTTTAGAGCTTTACCTCGAAATTCGTACATTTTCCAAGTCCAACTGTTCAAATTTTTGCTTCAAAATCAAAATTTTTTGAAGGTCCAAATTCAAAAAGCTCGTCAATGAGATCCTCTGAGTTTCATCTATCATTGTACTCATTTAACCTATTGTCGAGCTCAATCCTCTCGTTTTATTTATTTACCCCCCTCATCAGAATTTTTTCGTTTGACCAATTAGGAATATTTTCTAGGTCTTAAACCTTATTACGTATTCAACCTATTGGAATATTTTTTCAGTGCCACATCTCATTAGCTGATTGGTCCATCATTAAATTTTCAATCCCATATCTCACTCACGAAATATTGGAATCTCAAAGTTCATGTCGTTCGTTTCATAGTCGAAATTTTCCAAAATCTGAAAAATTTTTCCCAAGTCTAGCTACCTTTCATCTTATCTATTTGTGGCGTCGTAGAGATTTTCCAGGTCTTATCTCTCATTATTCAGTTTAGCTCCTTTTTCTCTCATTTCACTTATTCATCGAGGCTAACCTCTTTTCTTTTATGTAACTCAAAATTCGAAGTTTTTTCAAGTATCATAGTCAAAAAAGAGATTTACCAAACGCCAGCCCTGAAACCCATATTTCGAATTTGTGTCTGTAGAACCGGTCAAGTTTATACAAGGCCTCAAGGCTGGACTCTCCTCGTCTCAAGTCAAGACAAGTCTGTATAAGATGGCATTATGTAGAGGAATGAATATCCATAAGCATCACTAGCGGTGTATGAGAGTGCCGTTTTCGGAGACCCACATTTCTCTTTGAATTTAATGAGAAAAATCTACATTGAATTTTCCGGACGCTTATGGACTAATATCGAAACATCTTGGATTCACTGCTCAGCAGAGTTGTTCGCCTGAGCAGCATGAAAAGAATGAAAAATAATAAATAAAAAAGATCACCGCGTGGCTTTACTAGTGAAGCGTGGAAGAGCAGAAGTTGTCCCTGGGATCATCTCTGAAAAAGTACAAATGCCTGAACGAGCTGAAATTTTCCATCGAAACAATTCCTCAGGATGACCTAATGAGTTCCCCGGGACTCCTTTTCAATCTGAAGTTTTTCTTGCTGTCTTTCTTTTTCCGGTGGTGTACACCACCAGATAGTGTTCAACGGCGGATTTTTTTTTACTCGTATCTGATTAGGAATTCCTGCAATATGATTTAGCATCATGGCAAAAACGTGTAGTTTATCATTCCTCGATCCTCGAATCCCGCTTATAAATCTATACTTCTTTATCGTATGAGAAAAAAAAGACTCAAAAGTTTCCAAAAGTTATTAATTGGAGCCTGACCAGAAATTGGAGAAGATGAGATTCCTGATCTATACTCTCGATTTCGGACCAAAATGTCACATGAAGCCATTGCAAGTGCATGAAAAGATTCAAACAATTTGCAATATTCACGCGCGACCATCGATTAGAATTCATTTATCCGAAGTACGACCTTTTGACTCGACAAGTATTAAGCAAGACCCAGACAAGAAGTTATAGTGCATGATGATCAGATTGAGACGACACGTTTATGCTTCTCGCATGATCGGTGATGATAATTTTCCGATATAATCGATTCATCGTTAATGAATATTCTGAAGGCGCATAAAAAGTTGACAAAGCATTACCAGCAATTATGAAAATTTCACGTCGCTTAAACTCTATTAAGTATTCAATCAAATTCAATAATAAATGATCTGCGTTTCTCTAAATGATGAACACCTACACTCACGTACGCAGTTTTGACTCTTTGCTTCTCTTTTCGTTCTCATACTCACTTTTTGTACCGTAAGGTATTAATAATATGATCGTCGATTGTCAAGAAAAGTTTTCAAGTTCATCAATCCGGGTTTGAATTACCATGAGTCCATCCGGAAACAGATGACCCCAATTTTCATAATAGACAACATGTTACCTGACTATAATTAATCTACGTAAACGGGTGCAGCACCTCTACATAAAAGCATGGCAATGGCCGTTCTTTGCATTATTCTTTATAATTGATTGCAACTCGTGTCACTGTAATTTTCATTGGTACTTCTTCAAAAAAATGCCGGAGTTGAAATTTTTGGTCTGGGCGTTCCTGCTCTTGTCTTCATGTTGGACAAATTTCCTATCTGCCAAACCTTATGGCGTCTCAGACGAGGTATGTATATATTTTCAAGTACAAAATAATTATAGACATCATTAACGCACTCTTGTGTTATTTTTCGTTCTGCAGTCGTTTTCCATGAAAATTAATGCTTTCGGATGTAATTTACTGAATGGTCTGTACGAAAAAGCAGGTCACGAAGAAAATATCCTCGTATCGCCCGTTAATAGCTACACCGCCCTAGCTCTCCTTTATCTGGGAGCGGGAGATGCCACTTTCAATCAGTTGGCCACCGTCATGAAAGTGTCCGATATTGAAAAGTAAGTAAATAAGACTCGACCTGAAAATTTAGATGGATTGAAGTAGGTTTCATATCTGATATTTTTGTATTGCAGCCCCATCGAAGTGCACGAACGACTCCACAAGATTGTGTACAAGCTGGCTCCGAAAAATGAGAGCGCCTACGACAAGTTCCATGAAACTGTATTGGCCAGTGGACTTTTTGTACAGAATGACTTTCCGATCAAGGAATCTTATTTGAAGGCGGTAAAAAAATACTATGATAGTGAAGTGAAGAACGTTGATTTCTACGGTCATTCAAAAGAAACCACGGATGAAATTAACAAGTAAGATTTGTGTACTTATTTCTGCTAATGACCAACTAGTTTCTGTAGGGAAAAACGTGCTAAATTTAGAGGAGAAGAAATTAATAATATTGAAGGAGAGAGGGAGGAGAGGGTCACAACTGTGTGTGAAATTCTCTGAGTGAATAATGGGTTGGATAGCTAGCCGGCAAGGTGAGCAGGAGCCCAGATCAGAGTTGGAAGTGGATTCAAATTTTGCTTCTGCCTGACAGTTTGTCTGCTGAATATTGAGAAAAAGGATTCATCAGCTTTTCAAGGAGCAGGGCAGCCCAGGATTTTAGAAACGTGCAATTCTATTAAGATGAGAGCGGATATGTCACAGGTGCACTGAACTAAGAGAAGGAGGTTCTTGAATCTTGAACGGTCAAAACCATATCCAGGCTTGTATACTCGATCCTAGAAGCTTCAGTGTATGTTTACAGAAGCCTTATGGTCTTTGTACCCTTCTCTTACAGTTAAGGAACATAACCAGACTTGTTTCATAAGAGAAAGTAAAAATGTGCTTACATTCTTACAGAAGTGATCTGGAATCTCGGTTAAGGCTTTATTTCAGGAGATGTTAATTCTTCGTCGTTATGCAATATAATCATAATCTTACCGTACGTGTACTAAATTATAGTACAGATAATACAGATCTTTAGGCATAATACGAGTAATAATCTCATATATGCTCTCATTACGGTAGTTATTCCGAGTCTCGAGTTTGAGAAACGAGGATTCTGCGAATATTGCGTTTCATAGTTTACACGGCCATATTGGCATTAACCCGACATTGAACTTGAAAGAAAAAATAATCTCCTTTAATTTGACAGCTTTGAAGGTTAACTTTCTTTGACGATTTTCTTCCTGGTATATTCGGTTGAGTACTTTATTCACAGCCATATGGTCCTCGTCATTAAGAAAGAAATGCTTGCCGGTACTTTTCTACTGTTCTAAAGAAAGGCTCATCAGGTCATCACTATGGTGTTGGCACAGTGTCATAATACTCGGTTGCTCAAACGATTGGTTCAGTTGGACGTATTACTTCCGGTCAAATGTATTTCTCGTTGAATTGAGTTCATTAGATATCTATTGACATAGAAAATATGCTCGGTCATGATTTTGAATTGGAAGTGTTAGTCTTAAAACAAAAAGCAAAACATAACAATGGAAAACAACAACATGGAGTTCACACGGCTGATCTCTTTCCGGATCAGGAGGTGAACTAGAACAATTCAGTCCATGAGTTCACACGACAAATCTATTTTTTCAGATTCGCTGTGTCGCATATGTAGCGCCTTCCGTCCTCCATGGTGGAGATGGTGCAGGTTGCGTCTTAATTCTTTCTAATGGGTTCAGTGTAGGAAGAATCTCCTAGGCGAACCCCCTCTTCTACTCGGCAACCGCCAAGCTGCAGTGTCCCCAAGTCTTCTTTCTTCAGGGACGGTCTTCCTCTTCTTCTGGGGTGGTACACAGGTGGTGAGTAGGCCATAGCGTGGTTCAGCATTTGCCTATTCCATTCCTGGTCCATTTTATTTTTCATGATGGTGACTGCAAATGCAGACACCTAGTTCTATGCTTCTTCGGAACCTATTAGCAAGCGCTTCATCTACCCCGATACTAAGCTTGTTCCGCTCACACCTCCACGTCTCACACTCAAATAAGATGTGCTGCGGTCCATCATCCCGCCCTTGGTTGCAGTGCGAACACCTTACCTGCTCAACTTTCCTTAACTTCTTGTTGGAGCACCCATGGCCGCTTAACACCTCTTTTTCCAGATTAAGGTAAACGAGAAATATGGTACATCGATCTCCCTTTTCAGATCAAGTAAATCAATATTGATCCCTTCAACTTTCATTTTCCTAATGCATCGAAGAATATTTTCAACCCTGTTCAGTAATTATCTCATAACATCCTTAGAGTAATCATTTGGTGACTAGTATCATGAACAAAGATTCTATAGACTTTGATCATAGATGCCCCATGCGAGTCCTTGGTGCGTGAGTGTGCAAATACCGACAACGTTTATCATCTTGTAGAGGTTTTTTAGTCATACTTTTGGTGGCTGGTGTCTGTTGGGAGCTGAGCGGAGATCTTGCATTTTCAGCAGTGGTTCACTTGATGCCACATTTCATCTTGTTATTTTCTCTGATTCCGTGTTGCTTTTCTTATATGTTCAGAGCCCTATAATAATGAGTGAGGACATGGATCGCCATATTTAGTCGTTACGTCATCATTAATCCTTGCAGTTCCCTAATAGGGTAAGAAATTAATACAATTGGTGAAATTATTTTGTATCATTTAAAAGAACTATGTTTTGCATTTTACTTTTGTACTGATACCTGTATTCTAAAACAAATTCTATAAATTCCTTTATAATTTTCAAATCGTGGTAATTTATCAGTCACTGAAATAGGGAAGTCTGAAGATAAATAGTGACGTAACGACTAAATATGGCGGCCCATGTCCTCGCTCGTTATTATAGGGCTCTGATATGTTGATACGAGCGATGATTCCTGATTACATGTCCGTGTTTGCCACATTCGAAATGGAGCGAGTGAGCCTTCAAAAGCTATCAACTTGAAATATTCTAAAGTAGACTTGTACTAGTCCTAGGAGGGTGCTCACTCGCATGTGCAGAACAAGAAGGTGGTACTCCAGATCAAGCAAAACAAGTGTGACAAAGACGAACTGGTATGCTACCTTATAAAGGACATGAAACATGATCTTTATTTATTTGGCTACGCCAGAACATTTCTTTTTTCTTCCTTTTTCTTTTCAACAGGGAACCTGTTCTATGGGGGTTTTTTGAGAAATTTGCCGTGCGCCGCCCGGTGTCCGGTGTCCGCCGTCCAGCGAAAAACTTGGAAAAATTTTGACTCTCGAGCCATATATGATGAGAGGGACTCTTGAAACAATTTCGACCTCGAGCCATATACATATGATAGGAGAGGGACCTCGAAAAATTTTGATTCTCGAGCCATATATGATAGGAGGGGGACTCAGAAAAATTTCGACTCTCGAGCCATATATGATATTTCCAAATCCCCCTCCTATCATATATAGCTCGAGAGTCGGAATTTTTCCAAGTCCCCCTCCCATCATATATAGCTTGAGAGTCGAAATTTTTCCAAGTTTTTTGCTGGACGGCGAACGGCGCACGGCAAATTTCTCAAAAAGCCCCCCATAAAACAGGTTCCCTGTTAAAATTTCGACTCCTATCATATGTGACCCGGTCTACGGAAACCCGGCTTAGCCGTTAGACCGGGTCACATATATACAGCACAAGGGTCAAAATTTTCCAAGTCCTTCTCCTATCATATATAGCTCAAGAGTCAAGATTTTTCCTAGTTCCCCTCCTATCATAAATAGCTCGAGAGTCAAAATGTCTCTCAGTCACCCCCTTTTATCATATATAGCTAAAGAGTTAAAATTTTTCCGCCCCCCTCCTATCATATATAGCTCGAGATTCGAGAAAAATTTAGACTCTCGAACTAGATTATACTAGGGCTAATAGTAGGTCTAGGCCTTCTTTATACTACTTTATCTGAATATCGGCTTCCTCGAATTTTTAATACCAAATCCTAATTCACTCATAAAACAGGTTCCTTGCGTTCCTCGTTGAACTTCGTGACGGAAGCTGTCGTTTTTTATCTCCCTCGCCAACTTTTAGCGGGGAACCCGCTACCTATCCCTTTTGTTGGGGGTATTTCAGAAAATTTTCATCCGCGAGCGCGGGCGCGAGCGAGGTTGATGACATCACGGAGAGGGGAGGGGGACTTGAAAAAATTTCGACCCTCTAGCCATGTATGATAGGAAGGGGACTTGGAAAAATTCCGACCTCCGAGCTATATATGATAGGACTTGGAAAGACGATGGCTTCCTTGAAATTGCAGCGCGCTCAAGTTGTCACGTCATGATTTTCGGGACAGGGAAAAACTTCTGGCTCCAGGGGACTCGGGACAGCGGGTTCCTCGCTGCCATTGCAGTCCTGCAACGGCATCTAATTTTTGCTTGAATGACAGAATAATTCTACTGATTTATAAAAAGAGAAAAATCGCGAGAGGACGACATTGGGGCTCAAGAAGTTTAAAAATTGATGTTATAGCGGTTGAGTAACTGGACGGGCAGTAATCATCTATCAATGAAAGGGGAGGAGAGACTTTCGAGAAATGATTTATTTTTCCCTCTTTTGTCAGTTTCGTTATCAATTGATGAGATATTAAACCTAGAAAATTCCTAGGGCTTTTTCAATGTCATAATCACTTATACGTGTATTTTTCTTAATTTATGGTGTGTAGTATATATTCCGTGATTGCGTCATTTCAAGTTACTATCGGGTAACCAGCTGAATAAACCTACTTTTGGAAAAAGAAAGTCTGAATGACAAAATAATCGAACGAGGAAAGATAATTATGTCACAAAATATAGATATGTGATAATCTAATTTTTTTGTTGCAGATTCATTGCTACAAGCACTCATGACCGCATTCCCCAATTTTATGACAGCCCACTGGATGCCGAAACTGTAGCAGTACTTACCAGTGCTTTATATTTCAATGCCAAGTGGTTCAATGGATTCAAGAAAGACGATACTCACACGTTAGTCTTAATAGCCATTACGTACTCATTATTTATATAATCCCATACAGGGGGTCGTGAAGTCAATACTTGCCTTTGGCACACCTACCCTCTATCCCCCATTTCAGAGTTTGCGTCTCTATTGAGCCTTTTTGTTCATCGACATATTTTCGGAACTTATAAATGGACTCGAAAAAATTTTAATCCTGAAGTTATAAAATTTCGAAAAAGTTTCCGAAAATTTTGAAGGGAGTGGTGAATGGTATGAGCTATAAGTCTGTTAGAAAAATTCTGTGGATATTTTACGTCTCAGCTTCATAGAAAGGCGCCAAAAATTTTGACCTTTTTATGAACACTGAAATATTTGGAGGTGGGTCTCTCAAACGGTCCTCGACTCTGATTTCGGTTCAAACCTAGTCAGCATGGGGCACTCAAGCAGAAATCTTAAGATGAAGTAGTAATTGTGCGGGCCCTCTCATGTAATGAATACATCCACCTTTGGTTGTTATCATCAGTCATTCCTTCAATTTCACTTATTCTTTTCAGCGAAAAGTTCAACACCGGCGTCATGGAAATCGATGTACCGATGATGAGCATGACAACTGACTTATACTACGTGAACGACAATACCTACCACTACGAGAGTGTGACTCTACCTTACTCCGGAAAGGAGTACGAGATGACCATATACCTTCAACACACCCAGCATGGAGATCACGGCTCTCTGGCTCATCTATTCCACCAATTGACCGAACATAAATTCTATACAAAAGCTGCCAGTCGTTCGCTCGTCCATATCAAGTTACCCAAAATGAAGTTTAACTATAAAAAGTCCATCGTAGAGGCTCTTAAACTGGGAGACATTTTCAAATCGGCTGATCTCAGCGAAATGACGTCAAATGCCGTAGAAATTTCAGATATGCTACACGCTACCGAATTAGAGGTTGATGAAGAAGGTACGATTGCGTCAGCAGTAACCGGAATCGAGGTAATCCCAATGTCTGGCTTCATCCCCGCCAACCCGGAACCAATCATGTTCCATGTGGATCGTCCTTTCCTGGTGACGATTTCGCATAAACCCACCCAAACGATTTTGTTCTCCGGTATAGTTCGCAAACCGTACTTCAATTAAATCGAAGACAGGAAGATTAGCGACATGTAATTTCTATAATAACGAAAATTAAAATAAAGAGCGTTTTCTTATCTTTTGAAGCGAAAGATTACAGTTATAGGTTCTAGTCGTTGAATCGTCGTGCGTACAACTTCTGTCTACTCATTCATCTAAAATGGCAATATTCCTCGAAGGAATTCCAGATTCTTAAAGAGTACTTACGTGGATGATTATCTTTCTTATTTACTATGCATCAGAACGTATCAGGGAAGTCTTCAGCAAATGTATCAACACTTTTCAATATTTGTAGTTAATGCACCAAGACTCAATTTAGGATTTAAGGTACATTGAAAATCTTTTGTCAGGGCGAGGACGCTGAGCCGTAAAGTTGCTTCCTGTATCTTTCGGAAATACAACAAGAAAAGAAGAAAGAAACGTGAGAAAGAAACAAAAATAAGAGGTGATGGGATCGATGATTCACCGGCTGGTCAGCCGACCCTCTCACGACTAGAAGGCCTTCTAGTCGTGTTATATCCCACCATACTAATGATGGGCGATAGTAGATGTTTCATGCTATCGATAGTCCCAAAATTTTTTCCAAGGTACTAACGATGGTTTGGATGAAAAAATTCGATCAAGAGAAAAGTAACCATGCTACATGTAGGATAGATATCTTTCTCCCAGTCGTTATTTTTTCAAATGCTTATCAAGGAGTCCATCTCAATGTTACCAGATGATGGACGCGACTAGAAAAAAATCATAAAAATGTGGTACTATGCTCATTGCACAACTGGTGCCGCCTAACTGATCTTAACTCACTAGCCCAAGTTTCTCTGACGTCACACACGATTCAGGAGATACATTTCCGTTGATTCCTATCAACGTGACCAAGAAGAAAGTATTTCATGCACCAAGATCAAGAGAACAGTAGCTCTTGAAGCATGTTTTTCAAGCTGATAAGTGTTTCATTCAATTGTCTGTTAAAGTTATTCTTAATATTATGAATCAAAAGATGGCTAAACGTCTACAGTTTCCAATTATTACATTCCTAATATTAACATTGTCAAAACTTAGCCGTATTTGGTATTTCAATGACGCCATTTGAGAATGAAATATTCACATTTTTCGATAGGTTCTCAAAACGTTGTTTTTCAATATTTTTCGATGTTCTATATCTCATAATAATCTACAGAGTCTGCAGAATTCGTTTGCGTAAATACTTTCGATTCATTTTGCAGAAGAACTTCAGGATTTTACTGTGAAGTTGATTATATTTGGACAAAAAATGTAAACAAATCAATCTGGCATGTTGATAACAACGAAATTGACGTCATAGAAACCTGGGCTATTTTCACTTGTCAGTTTGCACCAATTTTGTGATTTTGATGGGAAAAAGAAAAATTTTCAAACTAAGTTATCGATAGTTTTTCTGACTGTTGACGATACTATCGCCGTTTTTTTAAGAAAAAAATCGTTAGTCTCGATAGTCTATCAATTACGAGTATCTCCTATCTCTCTCTCTCTCTCTCTCTCTCTCTCTCTCTCTCTCTCTCTCTCTCTCTCTCTCTCTCTCTCTCTCTCTCTCTCTCTCTCTCTCTCTCTCTCTCCTTGATTTCGTGTTTCCTTTCACATTGTTGATATATTTGTACTGTAATATTTTTTTTCACGATGTATTCTAACTTATAATTGTTTATTCTTGTCTCTTCCAATATTTCCATATATTTCGCACGTTCCTCGTATTTATTGCCAACTTTGTATATTTTGTATCGCTGATAGTATGAATTCTTTTCTTCAAGTTGCGGCACATTACTATAATTTCATTATTAATCAATTTTCACGAACATTTGCGGTGTTTGTATCGCTAAACTAAGGCTCACAAATTTCTCGCTAAAACCTCAAGTTTTTAATGCTCTTATTATGTTCATACATAAATCACGTCCTAATTTACACATCTCTTCGAATATCGGCTCTTCTTTCTCATTTACCACTTATGGGTTCACCGACTGTCGATTGCCTCCCATTTAAGCATTGCACCAAGCACGATATTCATTCTCAGGTCGTCTCCGCGACACTTTCTGTATTTTTCTCAATAAGGTGGAAAAAAGAGTGCTTGGTGAGTCCAGATTGATGGCGTAATGTTCTCGAATTTTTACATGCATTCAGACAATTGTTGTCGGCGCGCTTAGCGGCTAGGCTTGCGGCGCTGAAACGGGCTTGTATTGTTGGCTGAATAAAGAGGACAGCTTAGGGCAGAAGTGCTTGTGCTTACACTCGCCTACGATGCTGTTGGGAGCTTGCAAATGCGTTTGTTCCAAGGCATTCTCATGAAATCTTTTAATTCAGTTTTTTGCTGATTCCTTCCATGAACACTCTATATTTTAGTGTGCATATAAATCCTGGCGTACTAGAGTCAAAAATACACGAAGTGACACTCGCGGGTGGCTAGCACTGTTGAAACAATTCCAAGGTCTCAGTTAGCCTGAATATATTTGTAATTTACATTCGTCCGCCTTGGTGTTGATTCAGGGAAGTCCTGTAGTGATTGCAAAAGTTATGACCTGGATAGTTAGTTGAGACCCGTGGTAGGTGATGGACTGTCTTCACCTATAAGTGTGTTGAGTAATGCGGGTCTTGTCAGTGGTCAAGTGGAGTCTTGTGTGCTCTCTTGGCAAGCTCCACCTAACCGTTCCTCCAAGATGGCTCTACTCTTTGTAAAGGCCAGGGCCCTTGGAGTAGTATACTGGGTACATATAGAACACTTTCATATTTCCCCGAGTTTAAACATCTATTCTCTACAATACGATGAATAAAGTTGTACCTTATTTTAAAGGGGTTAAATTTTCAACCTCTTACTTATCTCTGATTTTTTCAACGCTCACGAATGTTCAGGCATAATTTATTACCTATATTTAGCTTATTTTTTTGGCTTCTCTCATACCCCCCAGTATGTACTCGTAGAAGACACTTATACCTGTTGACATATTTGAGCTGTTTCTTCACAAACAGAAAAGAAAGAAAACGTGAACAAAATGCAGTTTTTCTATATTATTAATTAATTTCAAACAAAAACAAGTCGACTAAAACAGGGTACGAAAAAACGACTGTACAAGACGAGTACAATAAACATCGACTTTGAAATCAACACAATAGGCCTACTTACGGATGAGATCGGAAACGATAATCGTACATTTTCATTAAAGTACTGTAAAAATATATATACACAGTGCACTTGATTACTTACTTTATTACGAGTACCTTTCTATTTTTCTTCGTGTCATGTAACAACATACAAGAGAGACATTGTGTTATACTATATTACTTCACTTGGATACAATTGTGAGTAATTGAAAGTGAATTGTTTATTGCAAAATAACAGAGATTCTGACAGATTCTGTACCTAGCACGTTCATAATCTTATTTATAACATTCTTGTGCATTGAAAGAACTTATTTATTTAACACTCGATACAATTAGGGAAAATTATACTGTACAAATACATTATTATAATATTTTATCCTTTTATATTACTTTTAATGGTTCCAGCAATGCTTCGATAGCTGATATATAAGATGTATGACATGGAAGTCCAATCGTATCCAAGACACTTTCAATGATGGCCGGTGTCACATCTTCGCGTTTAGGGAATTTCACCTTGTGTGCGCCTAAATTCGATGTTTGCTCATAAAATTTCAACACACATTTTCTTATAAAGAAATCGGTCTGTAAGTGTTTTTTATTCAGACGATCTCTGAATGCCATTATAATGTGGTTGTTAATAAATTCTGGTTCGTTTGAAGTAAGAAGTTTCACCCACACCTCCAATCGATTATTACTTTTAGGCACACCGATCGGCCATAAGAAGAGTTCTAACGACTCTATTTCCGTTCGAAGCCCAAGAATTGTCTTTAATTCAATAACCGTGGAATTTGCAGACGCCTATAAACAAGGATTAATACCATTCATCATTCAGAAAATAAGAACTTTATTCTACATCTTAGGTTCAATTTTTACAAAATGAATTCATTCCATAGGATTTGCGTGATTATCAGAACGAGTAGATTGTAAGTGATGAGGCGGAAAAAAGAGAGGAGAAAAAATACATCGAGTTTGTCATAATATTTCTACTCGTCTGAAGGAACGCATTCATGATTATTCGGAAATATTTCTCATACTGGTGCTCTCTCATGTAGAATGGACTGTGTTATTTGTGATACCGCAACATGAGTGTGAGTGCAAGATGCATAAGTGTGAGTGAGCTATTTCTGGCAGAAGTACCTATTCTGTTGAAAATTTGTCCATTCGGCATTTTGCTCCCATAAGAAATACATGCGGAGCAAAGATGACCATGGTATTAATTTAATATGAGATGTTAAAATTTACAGAAAAGTTGATATTTCAAATTTATCAACTTCTTGCTACTTGTAAAAAAATCTCTTGACCGTATCATTTTTTATATTCAATTAGTAGCGTAGTGATCTCTGCTCCACATGTATTTCTTATAGGAGCAAAATGCTAAATGGACAAAATCGATCTTTTCATCCATGATATCGATAGTTGTGACGTCACAATAACACAGTCGGTCATATATGGCCGCGAGTAAACATGTCGTATAATCGATCATAACATGAGAAGTACTGTTTTTCCTGAAGTATTCCCTACAACAACGTTGATTAAACGAGTAACTCGTTTCTGAGAAAATGAAATAATCAGGCGGTCATATATGGCCGCGAGTAAACACCTCGTATAATTGATCGTGAATTCGTGAATACTCGTATAATTGATCCTGAATACTCGTACAGGAGAGACGGAACGAATTTAACATAGGGTATGTTATGAGCTCCGCATGATTATAATGACGTCAGCTGCATAACACTCTTGTTCGTGCATAACACTCTTGTTCGTTGGAATGCCAGCGTTGTTGAGCGTCATTAAATTTAATACTGGCGTAAGAGACGATTCTTCTCTGGCCACCGGACGAATTAAAACTCAGACCATCTCGCACTTGTATTTATATACTTTTTTCCGGTACTTATGTTCGAAAAAAAGAAGAAACTAATTGTTGTTCCAGAATTTAAATATAGTAGAATATTGCTCACTTCCAGAAAAAGTATATAAATACAAGTGCGAGATGGTCTGAGTTTATCTCGCACTTGTATTTATATACTTTTTCTGGAAGTGAGCAATATTCTACTATATTTAAATTACACTCTTGTTCGTTTGAATGCCAGCGTTGTTGAGCGTCATTAAATTTAATACTGGCGTAAGAGACGATTCTTCTCTGGCCACCGGATGAATTAAAACTCAGACCATCTCGCACTTGTATTTATATAGTTTTTCTGGAAGTGAGCAATATTCTACTATATTTAAATTATGGAACAACAATTAGTTTCTTCTTTTTTTCGAACATAAGTACCGGAATACAATCTTATTAATTTATTTACAGTTTCTTTTCGAGTTTCATAGAATGAGCAGAAACACCTATCTGGTCTAGTGATTAAAGGAGAATCCCAAGACCACGGGCACGTACTCCAGTGTTCTGCACCGTATTTATTAAGAATTAATTTCGAACCAACAAATTTCTGTTGAAACTTATCAAAACTTTTGAAATATTCTTCATGTTCAGGTAACATATTCTCCCTAAACCCTTCAAGAATTTCTTGAATATTAAGAGGTACAAAATCGAGCATTTTTCAAATTGTTTTTTACTATCGTCGCTCTATTAATATTATGTTAACCGTAAGGAAACTAAGTTACACGAGTATACGTACAGAGCGAGAGCGGTATCAGGTGATTAATGTACCTAGAAAAAAGGCGGTATCAGGTAATTATGCTCACATCATCAAATAATGCAGAAAAAATAAGCCCGAGAGAAAAGTATCATCCACCAAGAAATCACTCGTATTATTGCATTCGATCAATTCTTCAAACGAACGTACTCGTGTAAAAATGTTTGTAATTATAATTTGTATTATCGCCATGATCTACTTTATCTGGTGAGTATCCATTTTTCAAATTTTTCTCGCTTTTTTTGTTCTGTTTTCTACAAGTTTTTTTTATGAAATAGTTTCTGGTGTAAAGAAAACGATCAAGATCCTGAAGAAGAGAATAATTTGATGTAAGTTTTTTTCTTTCAATTACCTACTCAGAATTGTTCTCAGTTCTTTTTTTTAACAAGTTTTTTTTTATGAAATAGTGCTGCCGGAGAAAACGATCAAGATCCTGAAGAAGAAGACGAAATGTAAGTTTTTTTTTCTTTCATTTACCTACTCAGAAATGTTCTCAATTCTTTTTTTAACAAGTTTTTTTTTTTATGAAATAGTGCTGCCGGAGAAAATGATCAAGATCCTGAAGAAGAAGGTGAAATGTAAGTTTTTTTTTCTTTCATTTACCTACTCAGAACGCTTCCACAAATTTTCTCACCGTCTGTAAAAGTGAATCTGGTCGTTTTTTGTCAATTCTAGTCATTTTTCGTCGTTTTTAGTCGAAATTGGCTCTTTTTGGTCAATTTTAAATGTAGGAAAAAATTCAACATTTCCTTTACGTCATCCTGAATTCAAAAGATAAAACAAAAAAAAAATTTCCTGGCATAGCCAAATAAATGAAGATCATGTTCCATGTCTTTTATATTTTATCAGTCATCTTGAAATATTTTAACAGGGAACCTGTTTTATGGGGGGCTATTTGAGAAATCTGGCGTCCGCCGTCCGCCGTCCAGCGAAAAACTTAGAAAAATTTCGACCCTCGAGCTATATATGACAGAGGGGGGACTTAGAAAAATTTCGACTCTCGAGCTATATATGACAGAGGGGGGACTTAGAAAAATTTCGACTCTCGAGCTATATATGATAGAAGGGGGACTTAGAAAAATTTCGACCCTCGAGCCATATATGATAGGAGAGGAACTTAGAAAAATTTCGACTCTCGAGCTATATATGATAGAAGGGGGACTTAGAAAAATTTCGACTCTCGAGCTATATATGATAGAAGGGGGACTTGGAAAAATTTCGACTCTCGAGCTATATATGACAGAAGGGGGACTTGGAAAAATTTCGACTCTCGAGCCATGATAGGAGAGGGACTTGGAAAAATTTCGTCTCTCGAGCGAGAAAAATTTAGATTCTCAAACTATATTATGATAGGCTTATAGTAGGTCTAGGCCTTCTTTATACTATCTTTATCTAGGTCTAGGCTTCCTTGAATTTTCAATACCAAATCCCATTCGACTCATAAAACAGGTTCCCTGCGTTCCTCGTTTAACTTCGTTAAGGAAGCCGTCGTTTTAGTCTAGGCTTCTACTAGGTCAAGTGTTCGTGAGATATTATTCGTTTACCCCCTTACCTATCTTGGCGTCGTATAAGTCTTGTATTCTCGGTTGGCATTGGGTCGATTTATATGACATTGAGAATAATTGAAGTTTTATATTTGCTGTATGGAATAGGGTTATTTTTTTGATAATCGGATTGATAGAATTAGAGATTTTTCGATTTTAATTTAGAAAAATTCGGAGCGGGGTAAGTTGAACGTCAGTTCGTTAACCATCCGGCGTTAAAGGAATGAATGTTGCTATGGAAAATGACGAGTGTTACTGACTTGTGCGCGAAAAGTGTTTCTTTCTCAGAAGGGGAGGGGGTTGTAAGTTGTGTATTATCAGTACACGAGATTGAATAAAAAAATTCGTTTACCCCTTACCTATCTTGCCGTCGTATAAGTCTTCTATGAGAAATACGAGGTAGCGCGAACTCGCTCCGCTCGTTCGCCCCCTGTCTCGCTGTTGTATTGGAATGGTATGTGACAATTCAAGTCTAGGGGAGTTGGAAAAATTTCGACTATCCAGCCTTTATTTATTTAATTATTTAATTATTCAATTATTTAATTATTCAATTATTTAATTATTTAATTATTTAATTATTTAATTATTGAATATTATTTATTTATTTATTTATTTATTTATTTATTTATTTATTTATTTATTTATTATTAATTCTTGTACTAGGTCAAGTGTTCGTGAGATATTATTCGTTTACCCCTTTACCTATCTTGACGTCGTATAAGTCTTGTATGAGAAATATTTTGAGGTAATTATGGGTGTTCTATATTTCGAGGTATCAACTTTCGGTGGAGCGAACGAGCGATCTCGCTGTTGTATTGGAATGGTATGAGAAAATTCAAGTCTTTTTTGAGAAATATGAAGTAGCGCGAACTCGCTCCGCTCGTTCGCCCCCTGTCTCGCTGTTGTATTGGAATGGTATGAGACAATTCAAGTCTAGGGGACTTGGAAAAATTTCGACTATCCAGCCATATATGATAGGAAGAGGGACTTGGAAAACTTTACCTATCTTGACGTCGAATAAGTCTTCTATGAGAAATATGAGGTAGCGCGAACTCGCTCCGCTCGTTCTCCCCCTGTCTCGCTGTTGTATTGGAATGGTGTGAGACAATTCAAGTCTAGGGGACTTGGAAAAATTTCGACTATTCAGCCTTTATTTATTTAATTATTTAATTATTTAATTATTTATTTATTTAATTATTTAATTATTCAATTATTTTATTATTTCATTATTTAATTATTCAATATTATTTATTTATTTATTTATTCATCTATTTATTTATTTATTTATTTATTTATTTATCTATTTATTTATTTATCTATTTATTTATTTATTTATTTATTCATTTATTTATTTATTATTAATTCTTCTACTAGGTCAAGTGTTCGTGAGATATTATTCGTTTACCCCTTTACCTATCTTGGCGTCGTATAAGTCTTGTATGAGAAATATTTTGAGGTAATTATGGGTGTTCTATATTTTGAGGTATCAACTTTCGGTGGGGCGAATGAGTGATCTCGTTGTTGTATTGGAATGGTATGAGAAAATTCAAGTCTTTTTTGAGAAATATGAGGTAGCGCGAACTCGCTCCGCTCGTTCGCCCCCTGTCTCGCTGTTGTATTGGAATGGTATGAGACAATTCAAGTCTAGGGGACTTGGAAAAATTTCGACTATCCAGCCATATATGATAGGAAGAGGGACTTAGAAAATTTTCTAATTATTAATTATATTAATTATTTAATTATTTATTTATTTAATTATTTAATTATTTAATTATTTATTTATTTAATTATTTAATTATTTAATTTTAACAGGGAACCTGTTTTATGGGGGGCTATCTGAGAAATCTGCCGTGCGCCGTGCGCCGTCCGCCGTCCAGCGAAAAACTTAGAAAAAAACGACGGCTTCCTTAACGAAGTTAAACGAGGAACGCAGGGAACCTGTTTTATGAGTCGAATGGGATTTGGTATTGAAAATTCAAGGAAGCCTAGACCTAGATAAAGATAGTATAAAGAAGGCCTAGACCTACTATAAGCCTATCATAATATAGTTTGAGAATCTAAATTTTTCTCGCTCGAGAGACGAAATTTTTCTAAGTCCCTCTCCTATCATGACTCGAGAGTCGAAATTTTTCTAAGTCCCCCTTCTATCATATATGGCTCGAGAGTCGAAATTTTTCTAAGTTTTTCGCTGGACGGCGGACGGCGCACGGTGGACGGCGGACGCCAGATTTCTCAAATAGCCCCCCATAAAACAGGTTCCCTATTAAAATTTCGACCCTCGAGCCATATACGATAGAAGAAGGACTTAGAAAAATTTCGACTCTCGAGCCATATATGATAGGAGAGGGACTTAGAAGAATTTCGACTCTCGAGCCATATATGATACAAGGGGGACTTAGAAAAATTTCGACTCTCAAGCCATATATGATAGGAGAGGGACTTGGAAGAATTTCGACTCTCGAGCCATATATGATACAAGGGGGACTTAGAAAAATTTCGACTCTCGAGCCATATATGATAGGAGAGGGACTTAGAAAAATTTCGACTCTCGAGCCATATATGATAGGAGAGGGACTTAGAAAAATTTCGACTCTCAAGCCATATATGATAGGGACTTAGAAAAATTTCGACTCTCAAGCCATATATGATAGAAGGGGGACTTAGAAAAATTTCGACTCTCGAGCCATATATGATAGGAGAGGGACTTGGAAAAATTTCGACTCTCGAGCTATATATGATAGAAGGGGGACTTAGAAAAATTTCGACTCTCGAGCCATATATGATAGAAGGGGGACTTGGAAAAATTTCGACTCCATATATGATACAAGGGGGACTTACTCTCAAGCCATATATGATAGGAGAGGGACTTGGAAGAATTTCGACTCTCGAGCCATATATGATAGAAGGGGGACTTAGAAAAATTTCGACTCTCGAGCCATATATGATAGGAGAGGGACTTAGAAAAATTTGGACTCTCGAGCCATATATGATAGGAGAGGGACTTGGAAGAATTTCGACTCTCGAGCCATATATGATAGAAGGGGGACTTAGAAAAATTTCGACTCTCGAGCCATATATGATAGGAGAGGGACTTAGAAAAATTTGGACTCTCGAGCCATATATGATAGGAGAGGGACTTAGAAGAATTTCGACTCTCAAGCCATATATGATAGGAGAGGGACTTGGAAGAATTTCGACTCTTGAGCCATATATGATAGGAGAGGGACTTAGAAAAATTTCGACTCTCAAGCCATATATGATAGGGACTTGGAAAAATTTCGACTCTCAAGCCATATATGATAGAAGGGGGACTTAGAAAAATTTCGACTCTCGAGCCATATATGATAGGAGAGGGACTTAGAAAAATTTCGACTCTCGAGCCATATATGATAGGAGAGGGACTTAGAAAAATTTCGACTCTCGAGCTATATATGATAGAAGGGGGACTTAGAAAAATTTCGACTATTTATTTATTTAATTATTTAATTAAATAATTATTTAATTATTTAATTATTTATTTATTTATTTATTTATTTATTTATTTATTTATTTAACTATTTAATTATTTAATTATTTATTTATTCAATTATTTAATTATTTAATTATTTATTTATTTAAATATTTAATTATTTATTTGTTTAATTATTTATTTATTTATTTAATTATTTATTTTTTTAATTATTTATTTATTTAATTAAATAATAATTTAATTATTTAATTATTTATTTATTTATTTATTTATTTATATATTTATTTATTATATTATTTATTTATTTAATTATTTATTTATTTAATTATTTAATTATTTATTTATTTATTTATTTATTTATTCATTCATTTATTTAATTATTTATTTATTTAATTATTTAATTATTTATTTAATTATTTAATTATTTAATTAAATAATAATTTAATTATTTAATTATTTATTTGTTTATTTATTTATTTATTTATTTATTTATTTATTTATTATTGATTATTATTATTACGCGGGGTGTACTCGCGAATTTCTGAATCACCCACTGGGTAGAGATTTCTCTTGACGGGGGGGGGGGGGGGGGGGTGGGGGGTGTACTCGCGAGTTTCAAAATCGGGGTCTGGCGAGAGAAAAGACATGGAACATGTCAAAAAACGTTGAAATAATTCCACCATCATCACGATTCCAAATTAGGATAATTTTTTAGTCTAAGAGAAAAAAAGAAATACACACATTGTTAGTCGATTCTGGCTCTTTTTGGTCGATTTTAGTCGAAATTGGCTCTTTTTGGTCGTTTACTTGATTTTTGAGGTGAAAAAATTTGTATGACGCTCAACTTTCGACCTTGTGTATAAATAACATGCAAGATTTTTCAAAAAAAAAAAAAATATGAAAGCTGTAAAAGATTATATCGAATCAAGGCGCGCTTTAAGCGATAAATACGATGAAATTAAAACTGGTTTAATATCACAACGAAAAACTTTTCAAGAACATTATAAGCCTCTACTAGAACCTTTACATAATATAGAATCCAATTTACTACCGGTAACAAAAAAAAAACCGATGGAAAAACCGATGGGTAGCCTAGCGAGTAAGTATTTGAGTAATTATGCTTCAAAAGAGATGAAAACTGATAGTACATTTGGATTTTATATTCACAACAATGCACACTTCATGTTGGTAATAAAAAAGTCACTTTACTTGATAATGACATTTGTCTTGAAACAGGTGAAAGATTTAATGGGACCCCGGGTTTATGGGAATTACTAACTCTGGCTGAACCTAAAAATTATACTTCCAAAGATCTTGAGAATTATGATAAGATTGTATTGAGAACTTCTACATATAAACAAAACAATGATCCTCTTGAGGGTATAGTTAAATCAAGTAGTGGGATCAAGTATATGAAGATAATCAGACCAATATTGTTGAAATATAATAAGATAAAAACGTCATCGAGTTCTGACCCTGAGTCTAATGATGCAGAAGTTGTAGGATCAGGATTGAAAAAAATTCTAACAAATTCTTCTGTAGAATACCGGTACTGGAACTCGTTGGATGAATTGTTGGAGCGTCTATACATAGTGTACGGTCAGATAAAATGTGGTAATAATAATCCGACCTTGGTCAACGAGATTATTAATATTTTAGAAGAAATTCGAGAAATATGATAAGTTACAAAGACAAACGCAATGACGCGATTAAAAAATTATTTCCTAAACCTGTTTCAGGGAAGGGGTTTCTAAATTCTTTGATAAATAATCTTCCGTTTGAGGCCCATCCGGGAAATTATTCGTACCTGGGTCCTGGTACTAATTTAGAGTTGAAACTTGAAAAGGGAATTAAACCTAAAAATAAACTAGATGAGGCTGCCATGAATCATGATATAGCATACAGTAAATCAAATTCTTTATCCGATCGTCACGCCTCTGATAAAATTTTAGAAGAAGCCGCTTGGGCCAGAGTGAAAGCCCCTGATGCGAGTGTAGGTGAGAAAGCTATGGCTTGGTTAACCACAAACACAATGAAAGCTAAACGAGCACTGGGAGCTGGATTGGAGAAGAAAAATCAGACAAAGTCGCGATATACATCCCATCCTATAAATTTAAAAGAGTACCATAAGTTAGCTATTACCTCTGCTTCTGAACATAGAAAACCTATTGAAATAGACATAAATTTATCACGAACAAAAGAGTCTGTAATGAATGAAACTTCTCTTCCTCTTACTGTATATCAGATAAAAAAATTAAAAAAAGCTCAAAAAGAAGGACAGACTACAATTAAATTGAAATTATCCGCTAAACAGTTACAGTATTATAAACAAGGGGGTTTTCTACCAGGCTTATTAGCTGCCGCTCCTGCTATCGCTGCACTTGGTTCATTAACCAGTAATATTTATAACGCTTATGAAAATAAAAAAACAAATAATCCTTTACTCGAGGAAAAAATCCGCCGTCATAATCGCGCTATGGAAGGAAAAGGTATATACTTGAATAAAAAATCTACGTCAGGAAATGGTCTTTTGAAAGAATTGATGTTAAAAAAAAAAAAACTCCATTGAGCAATTTTGATATACTATTTTATGCAAAAAAGTTGGGTATTCCTCATTTCCGAGGTGTTTTTATGCGAGATACACTACCTAGAACAGGTCCACGTAAAAATGAATCAGCTGTTGTCAATATGGATTTGAGCATTGGTGGTGGTTCACATTGGGTAGCATACAGAAAGATGGGATCAACAGTACAGTATTACGATAGTTTTGGAGTCGGTCCTCCTACTGAAATACAGAAATACTTTATAAATAGTGTGATATTTTTTAATAGCGAACAGGACCAACAAATTGATGAAGTGATTTGTGGTCATTTATGTTTAAAATTCTTGATGGAATAGATATGTGTAGAAAAATATTTTGTAATTTTTATTGTCATTGTCTAACAAAAATACGTTCGTCAGTTTATACTTTTAAATTACGTTTTTCCAGACATGAAAACAACCAGAAACAACCAGAATCGACTGAAATCGACCAAAAAAAGCCAGATTCACTTAAAAACCGTCAAAAAAGACCAAAAACGACCAAAAAAAAACGAATTACTCGCGCAAGAATTGCATAAAAAAGTGATTAAGAATTTTAAAACACGTCGTATCATTGTGAAAGGAATAGATCAAATCTGGGCTGCAGACTTATTAATTATGTCGCGATATTCTAAAGACAACCTCAATTTTAAATATATTCTAAATATAATGGATATGTTTTCAAAGTATGCGTGGTCTGTACCTCTGAAGAAAAAAACTGGTTCTGCAGTACGGGATGCTTTTGAACAAGTACTTTTAAAGAGTAAAAGGAGACCTTGTTTACTAAATACCGACTCAGGAAAAGAATTTGTAAATTCGAGGCTAAAAAAACTATTGGAAAAATATCATATACAAATTTATCATGTATTTAGTGAGAAGAAATCTTCTATTGTGGAACGTTTCAATAAATCGTTGAACAACAAATTACGTCTACACTTCGAAATTAATGGAAATTTTCAATGGATCAAAATTTTACCCTCTATTCTGAAACAGTATAATGAGAAAAGTATACATCGAACTATAGGTATGACTCCTGTTGAAGCGTCCTTGAAGAAAAATGAAGAAAACGTTTATAATCGTATGTACCCTCTGGAAAAATTTCAATTACAAAGACCTACTTTTCAAATAGGTAACCGTGTGAGAATAACTAAAAAGAAGGATATTTTTACAAATAAATATGTACGTAATTGGACGAGAGAAATTTTTGTTGTGACCGCTATCCACTATACAGATCCTATCACTTATACCATAGAATCTCTGGATGGTGAGAAAATTTTAGGTAAATTTTATAAACAAGAACTCCAAAAAAGTAAATTTTAATATAAAGGAGGAGATGTGATAATTAAACTCATTGTCTTATGAGACAGCTTACATGGCGCAACCAAATATTTTACGAGCTATTCAACAAATTCATATCGATCCTAAAAAAGCATTTAAAAACATAGAAAAAAATTACTCCTACAAATGCGATAGACCAGATTGTAATAAAATTTACAGACCATTGAAACATGTGCGAGATATGGTACCGAATGTAATATACAATATTATTTGCTACCATACAGATGTTAAGGGAGGTGTATTGGATGGTGGTGATTCATTTGAAATTGATGAGACATTTCAGACACTAGTTCTAAATAATATTACTATACGCATCTCCCCAAACTCTATACCTGAAAATACTGGGTTTGTAATGTACAATGGTAAGAAATTTGTCGAAGTAGTACCAATTTATCACGTTCATACAGATCGATTTTGTTTTTGTCCAGATACATGTAAAGAATGTACATGTTCCACTGAAACTATCACTGATTTCCCACTCTATTGCAACTGTCTTACAGAATGTAGAATCATCACTGCAGACCTATATCAAACTCTACAAAAATTAGTTGAATACGAACTATTACAATCATACAACTCATCAGAACTGAGTGAGAGCGAGAGCGAGAGTGACTATTCATACTACACAACAGATAGTGATGGAAGATACAGCGACGAGGACAATGACGATGAATTACTCGACCTGAGATATATCTAGAAAATTTTCTCCTCATCCGGGACATCCAATCTACTCGTAATTTTATTTCACCAAAATCGAGCAAAATAAAAACGACCAAAAAGAGCCAATTTCGACTAAAAACGACCAAAATTGACTAAAAACGACCAAAATCGACTAAAAACGACCACTGTCTATGTGAACGTAGATGTGATTTTGATTTTTGTGGTTGTGCAGACAAAGAGTTGAAACATTACTGTCCTTTAATAAAATCAGAGTGGATAATTTTCGTCAAAAAGTAGGTATATAAGTAGGTGCATCCTGAAAAAAGTATTCATTTGCTTTTGAAAGCTTGTCCTGTAAACATGGTTCACTGATAGAGGTAGGTAGGTCTAAAAAAAGAAAAACATCTTTTTCCATGTAGTCCCCCTTTCAGTACACTTCTAGACTCATTAGGCGTTTGAAATAATATATTTTTATTTTTATTTTATTTTTTTAATTAATTAATTAATTAATTAATTTATTTATTTTTATTTATTTATTCAGTCACCCTTTCGGTACAGTTCTAGACTCACACTGACATATAAAAAAAAATATTTTTATTTTTATTTCATTTTTTTTTTATTTTAATTTTTAATTTTTTTATTATTTTATTTTTTTATACAGTCCCCCTTTCGGTACAGTTCTAGGCTCGTGGCGAAGGTTGAAATAATATAATTATTTTTTATTTTTATTTTATTTTTTTTTTCAATTTTTTTTTTATTATTTTTTTTTTCCCAAATATTTTTTTTTCCATACAGTCACCCTTTCGGTACAGGTGTACCGAAGGGGGGACCTTACTACTTACAAGTATCTTTGTACACATTGGAACGATTACGAATATCACCTTCGAAAAATAAGTGCGAACACTGTAACTCATCAGAGTTCGTTCGAATATGATCTACGCTCGAGAAATCTACAAATCTTTCCTCACGTCTTCTCTCAAAATATTTTGTTACAATCGAAAGAAGTCGAAAATAACTCATCTCAGAACCTACATGAAAGTTTTGTATCGAAGAAGAATGACGCAATGAAAAAATCTATGAACCTAGAGCAACGAACATCTTTTTCGACAAACGATAGGAAGATCAGTGGTACGTATAAATTTTCACTAACCAACTTTTCTTCGGCACTGTTTGCTCGTTTAAGAAATTCATCGTGTTTCCTTTTTTCGTCCAACAGATCATCCACGAGAGTAAAAATTCGACCTTTCAACTCGGCGCGCACCTCGACAGGTTGAACTTGATCCAACAAGGACAGAAAAGAGCGTTTTCGCTGAAAATTCAACACTTCAAATTAGTTGACCATGAATCTGCGTCAAATGTATACATATAAGACAAATGTCTTTTAGAAAACTTTATTCGTTGGATGCTGAGACTAATTTTTCGACTAATTCTTTTCCTTCTTTTTATTCGGTTTTTCGGCTTATTTTTGAACTAATAAAAAAAAAAAAAAAAAAACCTCTCGGTTACATTTGACGTTCATTTATGTTACTTTATTATTTTACACTCAAAATTTGTATACTTGACCATTTGGTCCTTGTTCAAAAAACATTACATCTTTCGTCTCGACCCGCGGAGTTATAATATCATTGTTACGTGCCTTCGTATTCGAAAAAACACCCTCTTAGATATTATGGCTCGTACATTTGAGGACACCATCAGTCTCTACACAAGACAGAATCGAAAACGAAAGTCAATTATATCGCTATAAAGAACATAGGTATGAGAGGACATAGACACTGGGTGTCAACGTGTGTAAAAAAATGGATTGATCGAGGAAGAACGAGAAGTGGGTGACGAGAGATGAGAAAATGTATGACAGAAAACACGAATAAACGTAACGGTGAATCATGGATAAGACAGTGTGAAGTGTGGCGTTTTCGCATTACATACATGTACTATTTGGAGTAAAAACATTGGAACTTACAGAAGTTTCTTCATTTTGTGCAAACTGTTTTGTAGTACTAGTTGAGAAATTCCGGTGAATCTATCAAATTAGAGTTACCCAAGATCAGAAAAAATCAAATAGCTAATAATAAAATCGTCATGAAATTTACCGTCGAATAGAATCGTCTTGACCAGTAGAACTCGGATGGGAACACAACCGGTGGTTTCACATCTTGAGCTGATTTGACGAAAAAATTATTTTCGCATCTACCACGATCAGCATATGCTGTTCGAATCGTTTCCTAAGCATACATATGCAAATTGTTTATAAAGTATTTCTAGTTATATCCTCGTACGGAAACAAAGGGTCAATGTTACCTGCGACTGAAGTGGTTCACATGACAATACAACAATGATTTCGGAAATTAGTTTCTTTTTCATATAAACTGTTTCTTGGACGGTGAATTCACCGAAAGGGTTCATAGAGAGGTTCATATCGGTCATCTACAAAATGGAAGGACAAAACATGATATATTCGTAGCCTATCACGGTACCACGGAAACTTGATTGAAGTTAAAAAGAAATTTACCTTCACGGCATGGCCGTTCATTCTATACACATTAGCGAAAATACGAATCATGTTTGATTTTCTAGTATAGTGTTCGAATAGAATGAAACAAGATACGAACGAAATTTTCAGTCATTAACGAACCCAGCACCACAGAAATCAGAACGAGTACTCTTGAAAATTTAAGGAAAGAAGAAAATACGCAAGAATTCTCATGAAATGAAACACATACACAGTTCGAATTTACTATAGAATTGAACGATAGCAAACGATATACGCAAGAATAATCATGATTCAGTACACACCAGCTCAAAACGCCTACGGAGAAACCGGGATTACTCGTTGCGAAGTGATACTGATAGCAAACAACCTTGGAAGTGAGACCTATCGTGAGACATGCAACGAGCATTCGGACCTAGCAGACCCGTTGCGCGCTAGCGTCGCGCCTTATCAACGTTAGGATGAAAATCAAAAATACTAGGAAGAAACACTTTCGATACTTTTTTCTCGGAAAATATTGTACGTATGAGAAGAACTTCAGGGGGATATGTTTGTGGTGTCGAAAATTTTCTTTCAAATGAGTTATATTTCATAAGAATTGAAAGAATTTGAATAAAGTTATGAAGCAATTATACAGAACTCTCATGCAAAATTGGGAATTTCATCCTAACCTTGATAACAGCATCGTGCGTATGTATGTTTGTAGTGGTGTGTTGAAACCTAAGTTCTAAGAACTGCCGCGAGGTGTCAGCCACTCCGTTGCTAGCGCCGCGTGAAAAGGCGAAGCCACCGCGCGACATTGCTCCGCAGTCCCGCAATATGTAAGCAAAATACCGACTCCTGTGTTTTCCCGCCACTAGTTAGACTGCAGAATTCGAGCTTCTACAAGTAATTTATGATTAGATTAGATTTTACGTTAAGAGAAATTCATGAATAAACTTGATCTCACCAAAATGAATGAGAAAAATAAGAGGGCAAAAGAGCATTTGTAGTTTATTCAAGCTCTCCGTATTTGATTTGTTCGACTTGTGTTTTACAGTTGAAGGCGTTGAATTCAAGTTTTTTGTGTGTCAAATCATTCTAATTGTATTTTAGTTCGAATATCTTTAGTCCATCATCATGTGGAAGAAAGTTCAGCTCGGGTTCGATGCCGAAGATGAAACCGTCAATTTTGGAACGCGACAGATGGCTGCGTTCGGTAAATCAGTGTACGAGACCAGCACATTAGCCACCATAACTAAGGAGGAAAAGACGACAGTAAGACTGTGCAATAATACCAAATTTCTATTCTTACGCAACAAAGTAGATTTTGGTCTTGAGACGGATTCTTCGAATTTCAGAATCAAACTGAAGATGCTCTACAGGAAGTTCCTCGATTTCACTGCGTGAAATATTACGGTTCTAACCCTGGCATCATTATCATTGTGCACGAAACAGTGATTGTCTTAGGCAACGATGCTACTGAGATCAAAATGAAATTTTCTTTTGACGCGGCCATAGATTCGTGTGCCATCAAACCAGACGGATCGTTGCTTATTATCGCCCTGAAAAATGGGGATGTGTTTTGTTTTTTGTTGCTTATAAGCGAAAATCCCATCTTTCTCAAGTAAGTACATTTATTTCTTGAGAATTGTATTGATACCGTTCTTCTGTTCTGCAATGTATTATTTTTTCAGGAACGTATGTAATGCGAATCCAGAAAGTTCAAGGACGTTTACAGGATTATTTTTACATGATTTCGGTGATTTTTGCGAACTAATATTGACAGCTTACAGCGGAAATATTTATATGTGAGTTATAAATTTTATAAAACTCCTGTACTTCAGTTGTTGTTCCGTACACGTTTCAATCTTTCGTTTATAGACTAAGGAACATCAATGTTATCGAAATAGCTCGAGCATATTTAAGTGATTTAAAGGAGAACATCAACGATGTTATTGAAAATATAAAACTCGATTATATTTCCATCAACGAAGGCGAACACGAATCTAGTAACGTTTGTATCTTTAGTTTACCGAGTATGCTTACCTCTCAATAATCAATAATCACGAAGCTGAATTCAAAACAGATTGTTCATTCGGTTGCATTTAAGAAGAGTAATTCTACCAAAATGCTAGTACTTGTCGGAACTCGAAAGGGGCAAGAATTACAATCGTGGTCCGCAGATTTAAAATTGAAATGGAAATCAGAAATCGAATTTGAAGAAGGGAATTATCGGATCCAACGTTTACAGATTCCGAAAAACGAAAGGTGAAAGATTGAAGAGGAACGTTTTAGACCATAGATGATGAAACTCAATTTCATGCTGTACAATTGTTGCAGTTTAATTTATGGATTGACAGACAAAGAAACCGTCCTTACCATCTGTCCGTATACTCTGACTGCGCTGCACCATTTGAAGAATATTCAATGGGTTAGCTGCGAAAATTTACAGGAAGAACTGAGTAGCTTCCTGGTGTTGACGAACGAGTCTCCTGCGAAACTACAACTGATTGAAATGCCAAGTAGGGTTTCGTATCACATAATAGTATTGATAGTCTTATTTTTGTTGAGCAACTATGTTTTCGTTTTCAGTGCTTCAGGTGAAATTCCAGATGGACGTGAATATCAACACTCATTTAGCTGAAAATCAATCATCCTTGGACGACTTAATTTATCTCGAGGACCTAACCGCCGGTAATGATGCCCGTAACGTTGAGAGCGTCCATTTGAAGATGATCAGCGAGACGCAACCAGAATACAGGTGAATACTCGGGGAAAATGGCTGGCCTTGGCTAAGAAAGAGCGGTACAAAAAAAAAAAAAAAAAAAAAAGGAATATCGTCGTCGAGAATAGTATTTGAACCTCGTTTTAGAATTAGGGGGGGAGGGTAATTATAAACTGATCGGAATTATTCGAAGTCACCAATCGTGACGTTTCGCGTTTCTCTACATGATACCTTGAATTATTCGAAATTACTTGGCGGGAAAAACTTATCCTTTCATTACCTCTGTTTGAGAATTAGCAAAAAGCGTTATTGTATTCTTTGAGCTCAGATTATTTCAGACTTCTGTTCTATTTTCAGATTAGAACGTATTCTGAGGCGTGGCAAATTTGATGAAGCTGAACAGTTTGCGCGACGATTTAATTTGAGTGTGACGTCCGTTTATAAAGCTCACTTGCAAAAATTATCGAATGATATCCAACCATGGGCCACCAATGATGTTTCTATCGAAAAAACGGGTGCTCTATTCAAAGAACTTCTTCAAAAAGTAGACGTACGTTGAATACCCTCTCCTGAGTTGATGAAAATTTAAGAATTACTGTAAATTTGAGAAAGATTTCTCGGCTTCTCCCGAGTTAATAAAATTCAAGTCTCGATGATTTCGCGAAACAATTTTTTGGATACAAAATTTCCATTTGCTCATCTTTTTAGACAACTTGTATCTCTTTATGATCTCTTGTTATGTATAAACTTTTTTTTCACCATTTTTTTTTTCTCCTCGCATTTAGGATACAGAATTTATCGCAAAATGTTCCTTAAATGCTTTATCGTCTGATTTTAAATTAATGGTGGATGTTCTCAAATACGCAGAGAGCAGAATAAAAACTAGTCTCTCACCCTCGAATGAAGTGAGTATATGTCTGTACTTTGATACATTATTGGTTTATTGGTTTAATAGCAAAGATTATTCATCTTTACAGGAGTGCCAAAATCGTGAAAAACTTCAACAACTTTATAAAGAAATCAGGGACACCTTATTTAAATTGAATACTTTCTATTTAGTTTCTGAAAAATTTTTCAGTGTCGACGATTGGTTATCATTTTCCAAAGCCAATCTGATCGAAGAATGTCAAAAATATCTAAAACAGGTAAATACGAACTTGAGCTTTATGAATTATTGTCTTCCGACCAACGCTCTAATGTTCGCGCCTATCTTTAGGGGAAACTGAAAGAAGTCACCTTGATTTGGTGTCGCCATATTCCATCTATTCGCGATCAATTGACTCTTGATCAAGTTACTTCGTTTTTCCGCGGAATTCCAAATTCGGTACCGTCTTCGGAGATTCTCGAGTTGATGAAAATATTTTTGCCGGTTGTATTTTCAAAATATTCAGAAATTATCGCAAATTTCATTAATTGGTGCAAAGATAAAGTCAAGTAAGTATTCCTGGTCGAAGAACGACGACTCCGAGTTTATTTTTGTCGAATTTTTTTCATTTTGAAATGATTTTCTCGATACTAAAGTATTATGGAACTTATGGGTGAGCCGAATTGGATCCAAACGAGCATAGAATTTTTGAAACAAGTATTAATGATCGTTCGAGAAGATGTAAAAATATGCGATTCGCTAAATATCGTCGAGTGCGAATACTCGAAACAATCACCGATTAAAGACCTCCTGTTCCACGTGCGAATTTTAACCGAAATTGCTATTATGAAAAAGGAACACGATATTAACATTAGCATCGCTGAATACACGCAGGTACGTTTATTTCGGAAAGAAATAATGCCAATGTGAGGATATTCGGCAAAATCAGTGACTTATTCATGATAATTGAAATACTATCTGTTTAAGGCATTTCTTCCAACAAATAAAATTAAGCCCGAATCTGTGAATATTTATGTGAATTTTCGTTCAACTCGGAGGGGTTCTTTTTATTATTTTTTTCTTCAAGATAAAACAATTTTTATCAATTATGATTTATGAGTTTCTAAGGGAGGTGAATAAAATTGAAAATATAATAATTATTTGCAATCACACTCCTTGTTATTTTCTTTTTTTTTTCCTTGACAAACAATTTTTCGAAATAACAAATTTCAAGGTTTGCTCTTAATAAATCGAAGTTCGTTAGAAAACAATGAAATGGTCAATGTCATGTTCTTCTAATCTAAATTTATTTGTACCAAAGAATTCGATTTTTTTTTTTTTTTTTCAGGAAAATCGACGCGATGTAATTTTTAACATATTAGACCTAGTGCCCGTAGAAGAATTGAATTCTTTCATGTTAGGATTCTTCAAAACGTTATTATCACAAGAAAACAAAAACGCGGATATCATCATTTCTGAATACATTCAAGTAAATTGGCTGTAACTAAAATTGTTTAATAGAGCGACCACTTGGAGTTAGTTTCTCCTGATGAATAATGATATTTTCAGAATTTGGTTGAAACATCTGTTAATTGGTGGTACTGGGAAGAGGCTCCGTGGGAGACGCGTGTGGACATTATGCTGAACCACATTGTGGGACTTCAGGTACTTCAAAAATTTGTTTTCTCAAAGTATACTGTTCTTCAATTTTTGAAGGATATTATAGTTTTACTGTATTCATTTCAGAGTTCCAGACTGATAAGATTTGATAACCGATATTTTGACATATTTCTCGTCTTTGCTGACCCCTAGGCCTTTCCTAATTCTTTAATTCGCGTCCGCACAGACTCACACCTTATGGTCTAAGCAGCCTAGTGCTGTTAGCCTGATTCGTTAGTCCAAGCCTACAAGATTAGTGCAGAAGGTAAAGAGGGACGAGGCCTAGTTTGCGTTGACGTCACGCTCCTGATCCCGATTGATCTTGACAGGCTAAGCAATTAGTATGTGCCATGAACTAGAAAAAAAAAAGGTACACCTAAAACGCAAATTTCCCCTAAGGTGAGCTGAATGACCCTGTCCTGACGTCGCGTCCTTGAACTTAATTGAATTTGATGACGTCATTGGCTGGGAAAGTATTAGTATATGCAGAGTGACCAGTTTTTGGAAAACTGTGAAAATTTCGGGTTTTATGTAACGAATGTTTCATAGAATTCGTACTTTCTCCATTCTAATGTGATTGATTAACGTTCTAGGAAAAACTCAACACAGTTTTGACGGTATTGAAATGCTCACCAGTGCCGTGGAGTGCCACCATCACACGTATTTGCGACGAAAGTCTGAAACACGATAATCCGACGAGCAGACTAATTTCAGAACAAAAAAGAATGATCAATTGTAAACTTATTCTGAAGAAGTACGATTACAAAGACATAAAATTAATTCAACCGAACGTGAGTATATCTACCTCATAATGATGGATGAAGACTTATTCCGGAGACTATACCTGTGGGCAGAAAAATATTGCTGACAAGGCAAATTTCTCAACCCACTTCCTTCAAAATATTAGTCAATCATAAATATGATATTTGACTACCGTTTCCGAGGCTGAGTGGTGCCGGATCCAAAATCAAGTAGCGACAATTCTCCCGGAGGGACATTGAGGTCACTGTTCTGAAATACAAGAAAGGAAGTGGGTAACCAAGAAGTAGCTCTCTGACTCTTATTTAGATTTAAGAAGACATAAAGAAGGGTCTTCGTTTGATAGGTTGACTTGCAGAACACATTGGCAGCCGGAAAAATTTTGATCATGTAGAACTGTTCGATACCCGCAAAATCAACTCTTTCCATCCGTAATTTGATTATATCGTCAAATTAGAAACTCAGCTTCGTTTGCATGATCCAAATCAGGCTTATCATACCGGTTGGATGAAATTCCATCATGCCTCCTAGAATCCCACATGATGGATCCTGAGTGCGTCTTATGCCCCGTTGTGTTCATCTAGCACGACGAGCTTGATTGATCGAGCAGATTGGATTTTGTGAACGTTTCATTTCCTCGATTTTTGTTTGAAATATTTCGTATATTTTAGATGCACGACTTTTCATTTCCAACATTTTTATTTTACAGTTTCGAAAAGTTGTTTTGTACATTTTCTCGCAAAAACGGGATACCATGTTAGAAGATGCTCTACAAATCGCGGAGACGTTGGACTCAAAATTATGCATCGAGGTTTATAAGCTGTGGATTCAGAAACTGATCGAGGGAGAGTAAGTGGACTGAAAAAAACATTTAAAAAAACTGAGTGATGGACATTGTGTTTGTACGCATTTTCTTCAATTTTCAGGGACGTCGAAAAAGTTTCAGCCTTTCTCGAGGACAATAATTCAAAACCGAACATTACGATCGCCTGTTGCGAAAGTGTCATTTTGAGAACACACGCCTTAAGCAGTATGCCGATATTCTCATCGAAATTAGAAAATTATATCAACGTAATCGACATCGCCTATAATAAATTATTGCGAACTTGTAAAACGACGAATTCGTCTCCTCTGATATCAGAAAATGTGTGTAAACAATTGAAAAATGTGTATTACTTAAAAGTAAGTGCAGCATCCTCTAAATGTATTGATTTATGATTGGTTATATCGGTGTTTAAGAACAATTATGTCGTTTCCACCTAGAAAAATTTCACCGTAAACGTTACGAACAGTGACTTCACCAAGCCGAAAGAAAAAGACGAACTTATGAACCGTTGCCTATATGCGCTTCTCGAGGGTAGGTTTGTGGAATGCGTTTTATTAAATTCGCCTAATAACGCCTTAGTGAGATTATATTATTGATGCGCAGATGTAAAACGGGATCTGAAAAATCTTAGAAAGTTGAAAGTCAAGTTGAAGGAATTAGGTAATTGCCTGGAATACTCTACGGGAAAAATTAGTCTTCACTTCACGCGTTTGGCTCTGACTGACAATCAGTTTCAAATAGTCGTGTTTATGATCAGGTGAGTAGATGAATATGGGAGTGAATTTGTATTCTATTGCGCTGGTACAAATGACTGAGGATGGATTTCAGATTACTGCTAAATGAAGAAACGTTCTTACCGGATGTCTCGAAGCAAATTATCGATTTATCCTCGTATATTCTGGCACATTTCATGCGTAACGCGCTCGGGGATGATATTCCCGGATTTATGCATCAGTTGATTGTTCAAGCTCTCGATTCTTGTCCTTTAAGTACGTATAAATGTACCAAACTTTGGTTTTTCCGAGAGTAGTCATACAACCTTGGAGAGAACCCTTATACGTACCTAACACAAGTCTGATTTCTTAAAGTTCGACGATTCCGCTTTACTAGTCCCAACTACTCATTCTCTTATCCTATTTATTCTCCGATCTCTGCTCCTCTTTAAGAGGCCTTCTCCATCACTTCGATATTTTCTTTCATCCTCAACGCTTATCCTTTATATTCTCTGATTGATACCACACCATGAGAAACTTCCTCAACTCACTCGATTTCATCCATACACATATATTTAGCGTAGAATGCAGGTAAGCCTCGTGAGTTCGTCCTGAAGTTAACACAGTTTTTATCTTTAATATCGACTACTTCTTATAACTTCCCTCTTTTACAATTAGACTCTCGACCTACAATAGAGAAATTCTTAAAATTAAACTTATGACCTTTGTTCAGAAAATGAGAGGCTAAAGCAGTATGATCACTGCTATCTGTGGTATTGTTTTCGTGTTCGGAAACCCTAGTTTTGAGAAATTGGCGAGTGCGAGTCTCCTACACGTGAACGCCTTCACCAACACAGAACTCCTTAGAAGCTCCACAGTTGCGAGTTTCCTAACTGGAAGGGATTATTGTATATAACTGCCTGAAATTTTTTGGGATTCGCAATTTGTATATTTCCCCTCATGTACTTGTAACTGCTAAATCCAAAAAAAAAAAAAAAAAAAATGAAAAATTTTTTGGACATTTGGGGAGCGCAGAGACATCAAAAACCTCCAAAATAGGGGTGAAATTGACATGAAATTTTTCACTATATCAACATAGTTTTTCATAGGAAATTTAGTGTAGAATGCGAAAAAAATATTTAAAAAAATCTTCCAACTATCCGAAGGCCCAGTGGACCCCCTCCCCAAAATTGAGGAAAAAAATCGGTTTCTGGTAAAAGTTTTCATGGATTCTAAAGTAGAATTTGGCGTACAATTTGAGAAAAATATTTAAAAAATTCTTTGGACACTGAAGAGAAGCTAAATGTAGAGTTTGCGAAATAACAATTATTTAGTTTAAAAACATGTTTTTCTAAGCTAAAAATATATGTTTTTAGTTTCAAAACATTGTTTTATAGTTTAAAAATATGTTCTCTTTGCCAAAAAAGTGTTTTTCTCCATTACGAGCGTTATGCCGTTATGACTGAATTATGTTTTAATAATGGTCATAACCGTTCAACTGTTTTAGAAAAATACTTTATGCGACTGTTGACTGGTTTAATTTTGAAGCTGACCAAACTGATAACAGTTATCCACTTATAATCATTTTGGTCAAGAACCGTTGCCAAAGGGTTATAAAAATGTTCAAAATTCAAGATATAAAATTTATTGTTATTACTGTATTATCAAAAAATTTAGGGGTTTTGACCAAAATAAATATAAGTGGATAACTGTTGAACCGGTCAAAATGTAAAAAACATTTGTTTGGTACAGAGAACATATTTTTAAACTGAAAAAACTTGTTTTTGAACTAAAAAACATCTTTTTAAATTAAAGTAAAAAACATTGAAAACATAACTGTCAACATGGCCCTGAAACATTTATTGGTCAATTGGTCAACGAACATTTTTTTTCCTTTGGTCATTGGTTATAAGAGTTATATAACTGTTATTTCACAAACCTTAAAAAAATTTTAACAAATTTTTCTTACCTTTAGAAGAGATTAAAAAAAAAATAAAAAGTTGATCAATAAAAAATATAGTAATAAATTCTATAAAATACTTTATAAAGGGCGAGTACTTTATAAAAAAAATGAAGTAACTGCACCTACATTATTGGTACTTTTCTATTGAATAAGTTTTTCTTTGCTTCCGCCTCCTATAAAAGTAGGAAGAATATGTCCAATGTTTTTACAACTACATAGAAAGTCATACAAATTATTGTAGACAAAAAGAAATATCCAAACACTTATGAGTTATGGGCAATAACCCCCTCCAATTAGGCAACCCGCAATCAGGGACTCCTATGGGGCTTAGACTGTACTTCTACGGCTGCAATTGTTTGTTCGGGTGCCCTTATCGTTTGTACCAAATTTCATACTTTTTACACAAGATGCAAGGTTCAGCTCTTTTTCTTTTTTTTTTTTTACTTATCCACCAGACTATAAATTATTAAATTATTCCACCATTAATGAATAAAGACTTGAAACCTTTCTGGGCCTAGAAAACGATACCCAACACAATGATAGGGTTAGGTAACCAATAATACAGTGTAAAATTGTTTCCATGAAACATTTCCTAACTGCGATGGATGGAAAACTCATCGTAAACAGCTCAAAATTATACACAGCCATTCATCGACATACAAATCCGTATTTCTGAGGTATGTTATCCGATTTCAACAAAGGAAAAATTTTTAATTTTTACTACAGATTCCACGATGAAAAGGTGCTGCCAAAGACCTTCAACTTTCATCCCTCGCCACAGCTTTAAAATGAGGAGTTTTTCATTTGTAACCCACCCCCCTATCGACGATTATGCACTTATACGTTGGAAGCGACATTCAGAAATTGTTACTAGATGAACGGACACTATTCGTCCAAAAACACGGCTTTTCTGCTTCATAATATTGATAAAATGCTAACACCTCAGTATCGGGTGGTTCTGGCGACCGCCTTGTACGCAACCGGTCCAAAGTTCAAACCGCTTTTTTTTTGGTAATTCCCCTCCTCTTGACCGCTTTTAACTATTTTTCTAGGGAGCATTCGGAAAGGTATCGAATTCGAGCGATGGTTTCAACTAATGAGAAGTAGTCCGCAATTGGATTCCTCAGCAACGTTGACCAACCGAGAAATTGCGCTTTCCTGCGCCGGTAGCATTAGCACGTCAAAACTAGTCAAATTATTGAAGGCCTACTGTCTTTATTTATGTAAGTTAATTTTTATTACGGTGTTATTAGTATTTTCTCTTAACGATGCGTTATTTTAAATTGCAATTATTTATTCTAGATATTGTTGATCCAAATTCGTTGGGCGATTACTTATCGGAAGAAGATTTGAATGAAATAATGGTAAGTAAAAATCGACGCGACGTGGCCCTCGATGAAATCGAAATCGCGAAATTCGTTTACGTTTGTTTTTAATTTTGGTAGAGGAACAGAGAGGAATTCGACCTAATAGAAGTACTTGAGAATATCGTCGCCCAAGAAAATGAGAGCGTCGCCTTTCGTTTGATCGTATCGATGCATTGCAAAGGAGTGCACGCCAATATGATCGCAGAAAAAGAAATAGTAAGTGTTGAAAACAAAATCCAAGGGTGAAAATTCTTCTACGACGAGCAAATATTAAGCTTATCTAACGCGAATTTATGCGTTTTCTTAAGGGTGATAGCGAGTTAATCGCTCAAACGATCACACTTACCAATACCTGTATGCATAAATTACTGCAAAAATTGATAGTATCTCGAAATTTGGACACGCAATTCGGGTCTGCTATTTTGTATGATTTTCCGGCCGAGCAAGCGCTCCAATGGATGATGGAGTCTATAAAGAGGTAATTTTATTGGTGCTGCTCGAATTTCTGTTCAACGCAATCATTAAAAATGGCTCGTCTGATTTCTAGACATAAATTCGACTTCCAACGGTTGTACGCGTTAACCGAACTGGGCTTAGTATACTTTCAACGTATTGTACGCGAGGACAAGTGGAATGAGTTTTACGCTTTACGGAAAAGGTGTACTTGGGGGAAACAAATTGCAAAATTTGGAATTTCGTACAAAGGTAAGTTCCTAGACTTTTAGGAATGTTTGAAAGTTTGTCTCTATAGTTGTATCATGAGATGCTCGTACAAGTGTAGGTATTCTAAAATCTAGAGTAGGTGTTCGTTACCAGTAGTTATTACTTTTTCTCATTTGATGGATTTAGTCCAGGCTAAGACTTCTTATGTGGAGACCAATTCCTAGCTACGGGGGTACATCTTCAGGAAACGTCCTACCTTTATGAATCTCAAGTTCTGAGCCTTTGAGCTAGGCTATAAGTGTAAAACCGGGGGCCTAAATTTCTCCTCTGAGCATAAAAGCTGGGTTACAACTGACAGAAGAGCATTTTAGGCTAAGACTCCTTAGATTTAAACTCAATTACATCCTTGGAAAACGTGCGTTCGTGTGAGGTCTTTATGACGTCATCAAGAACCTTAATCTTAATTAGTGATTTGAAAACATTTCAAGCTCCAATCCTCTATAAAGAGAATCTTGAGAGAAAAGGTGTCCTGGCTCTACATAAACTAAGCTCAGAAAAGTACATTAGGCTAAGACTCCTTAGGTTTAGACTAATTTCGTGCTAAGGGATTACGTCCTCAGAAAACGTCCGTGTCTGATCAATGAATGGCTTGACCTAATTTAGAGGAGTTTCGATCCTTAATAGAGGAAGGACTTGAAAAAGTTGGGAGCTAACAACCCCTGTGGAGATGGACCCGAAGGAATGTCGAGTTCTAAATCTTTGAACTAGGCCATAAATACGGAGTCTCAGGTTAGATTACACTTTTGGGCATGAAAGCTAATTCAAGAGGAAGATTTTAGCCTAAGAGAATTCGAGTCACGACTTTTTTTCTCACTATGAACTAGGTTTACTGATTGCCAAGAAAAAGTATAATTGACGTCATCCATACAATTTGAGAAAATTACAGGCGTGGTGGCATGACATCATTAGGGCCGAACATCCCTCCGGAGACGAGGAAGAGAGTGTGACGTCATTAGGGATTTAGGGAATGAGAGAAATTGACAAAAATAGTTTATTGATTTTATTAATATTTTTATGAATTCGAATGTTTATTATTTGTTTTTGTTATGATTTAATAATAAAAATAAATATATGAAAATAAATTTTTTTTTCGTATTTTTATATTATATTTTAATAATTTTTATTACTAGGTTTTTTTTGAAAATAAATCAAAATAAAATGTGACCCGGTCTACGGAAACCCGGCTTAGCCAAAGGTGGGATAAGCCGGGTTTCCGTAAACTGGGTCACAAATTTGAAAAATGAATAATAAAATTATTTATTGATTTACAATTATAATATAAGGTTATTTAGATGATTTAGAACCAATAAAAAAATTAGAACCATCATAATTAAAATATAAATAAAAATCTTCTGATTATAATACATTTATTATTAAAAATTTTCAATATATTTGAATTTAATAAACAAAATTGAATTTAAAAAATTTGAATGATTATTGTTAATAATATAATTAATGATCCAATATTTCACATTAAATTAAAATTTTGTAGATGTTTTAGTTGAAAATATTTTTAAAAAAAATTTTAAATTTTATTTTTAAATCAAAATTTATATTTAATATATAAATTAATATTGGTAATAAAATTATTTTAAATCGTTATTTCTGAATAATTATTGATGTTTTTTGTTTTAATATGAAATGAATATTAGAATAATTGAATTTTTGAATAAAAAAATTGATATTATTGTTGAAAAAATGATCATTATTCTTAAAGAAATAATTATTCAATTGAAAAAATGTATTATAATAATAGATAATATTATGACTAGTAAGTTTATTTTTAAAATTAATAATTATTTATATTCAATTATGTCATTTGTTTTTACAACGTTAATTATATTAATTTCTAGATTAAATTTAATAATAATAATTTTTTGATGAGATTTATTAGGTTTAATATCTTTTTTATCAATTATTTACTATAATGATAATTTTATTATAAAAAACGATGGCTTCCGTAACGAAGTTGAACGAGGATCGCAGGGAACCTGTTTTATGAGTCAAATGGGATTTGGTATTGAAAATTTAAGGAAACCTAGACCTAGATAAAGCTAGTATAAAGGAGGCCTAGACCTACTATAAGCCTAGTATAATATAGTTTAAGAGTCTAAATTTTTCTCAAATCTCGAGCTATATATGACAGCTTGAGAGTTGAAATTTTTTCAAGTCCCTCTCATATATATAAGCTCGATAGTCGAAATTTTTTCCAAGTCCCTCTCCTATCATATATAGCGCGATAGTCGAAATTTTTCCAAGTCCCCCTCCCATCACATATAGCTTGAGAGTTGTAATTATTCTAAGTCCCTCTCCTATCATATATAGCTCGAGAATGGAAATTTTTCCAAGTTTTTTGCTGGACGGTGCACGGTGGACGGCAAATTTCTCAAAAAGCCCCCCCATAAAACAGATTCCCTGTTAAAATAAGAATTCTAGCTATACTATTTAATCGATTAGGAAATATTTTAATTTTAATAATAATTTTTAATTTTTTCGTTTTCTCCAAAAATATCTTAGCATTAAATTTGAATTGTAATATTAATTATTAGTTTATTTATATTATTTCGTTTTTTTAATGAAAAGATCACAATATTTCCTCTAAATTTATGATGAACTACTAGAGCAATAATTGCTTCTTTACATATTTTCTTCTTTAGTTCATTTATCAGCTTGAGTTACAGTTGGAGTATATTTTATTTTTCGATAATAAAATTTTTTAAATTTCAAGTGAATTGAATATTATTTAATAATAATTAGGATTTCTTATTATAGAATTTTAATATTATTTACTTTTGATCTAAAAAAATTACTAGCTTTATCAACAATAAATAATTCAAGATTAATAATTTTTTTTTATTGATGTATTGCATTATATGTGTAATGTTCAGTTATATTGTTATTCAAGCTATATTTAAATCAATGATGTTTTTATGTATTGGATTAATAATTTACAATAATTATGATTGTTAAGATATTCGAATTGTAATAATATTAATTAAATTAGATTTTTCAGTAATTTATTTGATAAGAATAAGTATTTTAATTTGTAGGGGTATAATAGATTTTAGAATACTTATTTGTAAAGATTGTAAAGAAAAATTACACAGAGGAAGGAGACTTTTAATATTCTGGAAAATTCTAATGGGGTAGAAAGAGAAAAAAAGTATTAGAGATTATTCAGCATAATACCACTAATTTACTGGTCAGTCCTCACCCTTTGCGGAATCACAGTTCGCCGGAAGAAAAGCGGACGGGAGGCCCCATAAAGACAGATCCTCTGTTGAAATATTGACTTTCAAAAGTGGCATTGGAGGGGCTATCTGACAGAATGTACGGAAACTACCTTCGACTTTCGAGCTATAGATTAGAATAAGGAGGAAGGGGACTTATAAAAATTGTTGACCAATCAATCGCAATTAAAATCGAAAAATTCCTCCGTTCAAAGATATTCCCTGCTCGCCTCAATTAACATAGTCAATAAAAGATACCTCCCAGCTAGTGAACAATTTTACGCAATTCACCAATTCTGGTGTCTCATGGAGGAGAGATGGTTGAAAAAAGGAGAAAAGATTTTTTTTTTTTCATTCGAATTTCGCATTTAGATTAGGTGGAGTGTGAAGTCTGTTTCATTGCTGATTGTATTAAAGTTATTATTTGTATGCTTTTATTTGCAGAAGCCTTTCGAGAAACGCCCGAAGAACAGAAGCAACTTTTACTAAAGCTGATGTCGGTGCCTTCTATTAGTACCACTCTATTGGCGAAATATTGTCGAGATATGAACTTCAGTTTTCAAACTTGTCTCAAGGCTTATTTGAAGCAGACCTTACTCTCGTGGCAGCCCGAATACGAGGTCAAGATTAGCGCGATAACCGGCGAGAAAGGTAACCGTAAGCTAATATTTTTCTCTTGCTTCATGCCGCATTGAATTCTATATTCAAACTCTTGCCCTCGCATGACAGCGCCCTCTCCCTCGAGATGCGATGGGATGTGGATATTTTGCACCCCGAGGTAACTTTGCCCAGGCATGGGAAACACATGTATGAAAAATGGAGGGTGACGTTGAACCATTGGAGAGGGATTTTTTGAAATGGGCAAAGTTACCTTGAAGAACAAGATTTGAGGGTCTTTGCAGAATTCCTAAACCTTACACCCAATTCCAAAATCTGCGAGACATAACAGAGTGTCCGATGCACAACCTAGTTCATCTGCGTGTAGCAATGTATAAAAATACCTCCTCCTCCGCTGAAACCTTTAACTGACGAAATATTGTGACGTTCTACCAGTCACTGAATATCTCTTGACGCCAATAATAAAGAACAATTACGAAAACCGAGCTTTATTACTGGTACCGCAAGTACAACACTTCTAAACACCGTTAAACTGTAACACAATCGCGTTAAAGAACGAGAACACGTTAACTATCGCTTTTAAGATTACAACTGAATCGCTTTATCGGGTTGCTGCCGGCTATTTATAGTCTCACCCTTATTTCCGGAATTCTCGAGATTTCTTCTAGAACGGCAAACAGGTTATGCAAGAGCCCTTACAATCAATCGAGCACGTTCTAGGTTGTTCAAGCGTATTCGGCGAAGTAGTTAAGCGATAAGTACGCTTCCTTGCGGTGTCTGCTATTATAGCAGAACGCCACACTTTCCCCTCCTCAGTTTTGAACGTCCCGTTCAAACGCCGGACTCCATACAGCTAGTCTATTTCGGTGGACTACTTTGAACTTTCTGTCCTGTTGGATGCGATAGATGACATCGTTGATTCTCTTCACGACTGTCCAAGGTCCTTCCCAATTGCACTGTAATTTTGGGTTCTTCCCTTTCTTTCTCTGTGGGTTGTAGAACCACACCCTATCCTGAGGTTCAAACTTGGTTTCATCTGCACAGATGTCATAGCGTGCCTTCATCCGGTCGCTAGCAACTTCTAAATTTTCCCTGACCAGCTCATGTACCTGCTTAAGTCGGTTCTTCAGTTCTTGTGTGAATGGCTTGACTTCTTGAGGTGGCTGAGGAGGGGTGCCCAGCTCTAAATCACACGGTAATCGAAGTTCTCTTCCAAAAATGATTTTTGCAGGTGTTTCCTTGGTGCTCTCATGGATTGAAGACCGATAGGCTAGCAGGAACAATGGAAGTAGCTTGTCCCAATTCCGCTGGTCACTATCAATTACTTTGGATAGGAATTGGTCTATTGTTTTGTTGAACCTCTCGACCATACCATCAGATTGTGGGTGGAGTGGTGTTGTACGAGTTTTCCTCAATCCCATCAGCTTAGCCACTTCTCCAAATACCTGGGATTCAAAGTTTCTTCCCTGGTCTGAGTGTAACTCCAGAGGTACTCCAAACCTTGAAATCCAGTTTTCCACCAGCGCTGTTGCAACAGTGACGGCTTCACAATTTGGCAGTGGGTAAGCATCCATCCATTTGCTGAAGTAATCTCCTACTACTAGAATATAACGATTACCTTGGTCAGTTTCTGGAAATGGTCCTGAGATATCTGCCGCAATCCGTTCAAAAGGGTATCCCACATTGTAGATTTGCATCTTAGCTCGGCCCCTAGTATTGGGCCCCTTACTGGCATTACATGTTCTGCAACATTGAATCCAATCCTCTATATCACTTCTACAGGCTGGCCAGTAAAACCGTTCCCGAATCTTGGCCAATGTTTTTGTTATTCCAAGATGACTACCAGATGCGTCATCATGAACACTCTTCAAGACATCCGGAACAAGTGCTTCAGGTATCAGTAGTTGACGCCGGTCTGATCTGCCATCTGTTGTTTCCCAGATCCGGTAAACAATTCCATTTTCTACTTGAAGCGAGTCCCATTGTGACCATAAAATCTTTAAATTTACCGACTGCGAGCTGATATCCTGCCAGACTGGTCGTTCACCTTTCTCCTTCCAGGCTAAGATGACCGAAATATCTTTATCCTGTTGTTGAGCATTTCTCATATCCACATTGGAACCTAGTTGTATGGATTTCACTGAGACTTCTTTCTTCACGTCATTGACTACAGTGCTTAGTTCTTCTTCAACTTTGGTCTGGAGGAGACAATCCTTGGCTTCCAACTCATAAAGTGGTATATCTCCACAGGGACTTCTTAAAAGGTCATGTTTCAGATCAATAATCAACCCATACTTTCGCATTAAATCCAGCCCCAGAATACAGTCATCTTCGATATCAGCAAGGATGAATTTTCCAGTTATTACCATTGAGGAAATCTTGATAGATAGCTCAACAGTGCCCTTGGTCCAAGCTTGTTCACCCATGGCAGTCCTGAGGCGGTATTTTTCTCTCCAATTAATGGATAAGCCTGGGATGTCCTTGACCAATTGTGTCTTGATAACTGAACCAGTAGCAGCGCAGTCCATGCACATGTCTATATTGCGTCCAATACTATCATTCCATCCCGATACATAAACGTTCTCACCTGAAGTACGCATTTTGGAAATTCTTATTTCTTGGGCCCTTCTCCTTGGCCCTAGAGTTGGTTGGCCCCTGGCAACTCCAGGTTCGAGTTTTCCACCTTGCAGTGATCTCCACTTAGGGCAACTGAGCTTGATGTGACCCTCTTCATCACAGTGGTAGCATCGACGTTTGTCTCCAGTTGGTCTGACCTTTGTTTGCTTCAAATTTGTGGAACCTCGTCTACAAGACGCCTTTCTTGCAGCTTCTACTTCCAGGGCAAAGGATAATGCTTCTTTCAAGGTTTTGCAACGCGCAATGCGAACTTGACTCTGAACCTCCCAGTCAAATATTCCATCAATGAATGCCTCAAGCGCAGTTTGTTCAATGGCTGACATAGTAGCTTCTGGGTAAGCTTGGTGAGTTAATTTTAGGATTTCACTTGAAAACGCTTGAAGACTTTCTCCATGGTTCTGTCGACGGTATTTCAGTTCTCTTCTCCTGATGGGAGCCAAGTGAGCTTGACCAAAGCGTTGTTCAAGGACCTCAACCAACTTCTGGTAATTCTTCTTATCACCCTCAGCAATGTTGGACAGCAGCTGTAGTGCAGCTCCTCTCAAGCTGACAATCAAATTACCAGCCTTGGCTTTGTCATCCCATCCATTGAGTTGAGCTGCAATTTCAAACTGTGATTTATACAGTTCCCAAGAGATCTCGCCATCAAATGTTGGTATTTTGACTTTGGCCTTTGATGGTTCCGTAACTGGTATGTTTCCTTCATTAGGTCCAGAACTGAAAAAAGTAACGCCTGGCGGATCCACAACCATGCTTACTGTTGGATTTCCTTCCAGTCTTTGAAGTCGTTCCTCTATAATTTTCCATTGTTGCCCAAATTCCTGTTGGATTCCCTCAACCTGATGTTGGATTGGTTCAATTTGGCGTTTAACCTCAACATCGATAGTCTCTCTGAGCCCATCAAAGATTTCTGCCTTATTCCGTTCGAGCTTCTCCTCCATCGCGTTCTTGTTCCGTTCGAGTTTCTCCTCCACTGCGTTCTTGTTCCGTTCGAGTTTCTCCTCCACTGCGTTCTTGTTCCGTTCAAATTTCTCCTCCATTGCAGTAAACCCAGTCTTCAGATCTTCTGAATTTTTAGCCATTGTATCGGTCAACATTTGCAGCATTGCACTCAAATCTATGGCTGGAGACTGCTTTGTTGGCGTACCAGTCCCAAGGTTTCCAGTAGCCTCGTCAACCTCAAATTCAAAATTGGCCACGTCCAAACCCGAGTCTTCGAATGCTTTTTCCAGACGATCGGCTAATTCATTTTTGGTTCCGCTAACAGAGAGGTTACGATTCCGGAGTTCCTCGCGGAGTTGATCCCGAGTAAGTTCATGAAACTTCTTCTTCACCATCTTGAATCACCACCAGTTTCAAACGCAGAAAGTAGGCTTACGCAATCCCACTTCTGACACCAGTTGTGACGTTCTACCAGTCACTGAATATCTCTTGACGCCAATAATAAAGAACAATTACGAAAACCGAGCTTTATTACTGGTACCGCAAGTACAACACTTCTAAACACCGTTAAACTGTAACACAATCGCGTTAAAGAACGAGAACACGTTAACTATCGCTTTTAAGATTACAACTGAATCGCTTTATCGGGTTGCTGCCGGCTATTTATAGTCTCACCCTTATTTCCGGAATTCTCGAGATTTCTTCTAGAACGGCAAACAGGTTATGCAAGAGCCCTTACAATCAATCGAGCACGTTCTAGGTTGTTCAAGCGTATTCGGCGAAGTAGTTAAGCGATAAGTACGCTTCCTTGCGGTGTCTGCTATTATAGCAGAACGCCACAATATTAACCTTGGAACTCGACCTATTCAAAGGAGACTTGGTCATTAACGAACAAAATCAAAAGTGGAGTAGGAGCCTTCAGGACTATTCTTCCAAATTATTGATAGTCTACACTCTACAGCCTACCACATTGCAAAACGTTGTCCATTAATCTTCGTTGTACTTATGATTCAAGCTCATGAGGTAGGCGCACGCCGAAAAGAAGGGCTAAGGAGGATAATGCCTCATAGGAAATTTCTGTACGCGCCTGTCATTATCACGAATTTTCTTTCTATTTACAGAAATCATTATGAAAAATACGCAGAAATGCTTACTGAATAAATGTCTGGAGATCATAAGCCTCATTGAAAATCGTCAAGAACTTTCAGAATTAATTTCCAACAGTATTTGGGATTCTGTACGTTCAAATAAACGCAGCCTACATCGTATCGAAACGAGAAAATACTTACGAGGGCCTTGATTGACTGTTTCAGATAAACTACTATTACTACGAAGTATATTTGGTGTTACTAACGCTGATGGAGGAGAACATCTTTCGACCCTCTAACGCGATATTCAGCACCTATCGTCACGTTTTCTTATTCTTATCAACGTACCATAGAATAGCGTAAATATTCTATTGACTATAATTCGACGGATCTATCAATTATTCTGTTAGGCATTAATACATTATTTTCTTCCAGAAAACCTCAAGACTACGAGAAAGAACATTGGTGCCAACTGCATCAGAATACCCAGCCCCTACCTCCCATTTCCGAGCATCGATTACCGTTCAGATTAATATTTTCGAAATGGACGAAATCGAATAGCGATCCCTGGAAAATAATCAGTTAGTTGCGCGTCACGGACTAATTTATGATTCAACTGAATCGAGTACCGATTATCACCTTTCAATTTTTGTTTTTATAGCACCAGAACTGACCATCCGCACTTATTCTAAATGGTTTACTGTATTGGATGCGCTGGAATTGGACAAAAATACTCTATGTTCGTTCGCTGTTCATCAAATGGTACGACCCCCTTTAATTTTCTCCTCTTAAATTTAAGACAGAAATGTACTATTCATCTTTTTTCAGACATCCGAACAAACTCTAACGGAAAATTCGGAAGTAAAATGGTGCATCCACTCTCGACATCAAAAATTACTAGCCGATGTGCGAACGTGCATCGATAACATCGACAGTTTGGAAATGGCATCCGCTTCTCTGTACTATGTTATGAACCATTTACCTCCTGGTAAGGCAATTATAGGGATTAATAATTATTATTTCTGGGATGTTGTTTTTCTATCAAAATACCATCTTGGTCAAATCAGGTGCTGACCAGTTGATGGCAGCTAAACTATGTTTCGTGCAAGCTAAGAAGTGGCTAGAGACGGAGCCATCAGAGAAAGCAACTGCTGGTTTTAATAAAGTGAGTACATTGGTTGCGCTGGATATTAGATCATAAACTCGCTAATCAGTAACTTGTCTGTGCTCTTCTGTCAATGTAGTGCTATTCAAAATATTTAACTATATCTACAACGCATGTTCTCTACGTTCACGAACTCGGCAAACCACAATATTTGCAACTGGTGCTGAAGCCCGTGGAATTAATAAAGGCTCTGTACAACGACCCTATCATATTAGAACGAAATTCCGGCAATATACTTTTATTCCCAGGCGAGTTTTCACCTATCAACCAACTCTCCATAAAAATTTTAGCTCCTTACTTATTTCTTTATTATATCATTGTAGATATAAATAAAGCGGCCGAAGAGATAGGTAAACTCCACCGACAAAATCTGAACAAAATCAAACTGGACTTGCTGGAAGAGTGGCTGTTACCAGAAAACTTCATGGTAAACGTTTCGTACAGCGAATGTCCTCATAGATTACAGGATGACGACCTTCTTCAAGATCCATTTTCAACCACCGATCGTGAAAATTTCCTCAAGTAAATCATGGGAATAAATTGTATCTAATATATCTAACATCTACGCACATATGTACTATGAGGTATCAAAATCTAGGGCGTGTTACATCGTGGAAGGAGATTTACGAACATTGGGTCCGTATCTAGTGAAAATTGTCTTTGATCAGAATACCGACGACTCGAAGCCGACATATGTTCGTATTCGAGCTTTGCGATGCCTGTTCTCTGTCACGGGCAAAGATGTTCTGGAACAAGTTATAGGGAGCACCATCGAAAAATTAAGGTATTCCTTTGTCTTGACAAATCAATTCAATAAAGGTTTTTCTAACCTATATCTTCTCGTCTTCAGGGATTATATGAGTAGACTAGAGTTCGTAACTGAGTTGGAAATACTCGGGTTGACGTACACAATGGAATCGTTCACTTCGTGCAATAAATTAGAAGTTGTCAAGTGCGTATTAGCTTTGAAAAATAAGACCGCTTTTCGCTTGGCCGCTCGCATCTGTCAATATTTCGGTATCACATCGAGTGTTGTATGGAATAATATTCTGATGGAAATGTGCCTTCACGAAATGGTAAGATTTCTTACAAGGATAAATTTCTGAGACTCGAACTGATATTAGGACTAATGTAACGAATGAAAACTAGGTAAAAGACTTGATGGAAATATTACCGAGCTTGACCAATCTATCTCATACTTTGGATTTATCGTGTTTCGAACGATCGTGGAATATGGTGTTAATAACTCCCCTTAAAAAAGGTAAGTACGAAGTATTATTCTAGAATATATTCCAAGGGTGGAAATTATGAATGCCATCATTCATTTCAGCTCCCTCGGGTCCGTCAGAAGATCGTAAGAAGTTGATCGAGGAAACCATGAAGTTACTAAGATCTTGTCCTATAATCGATTCAGTCGACCTAGATACCATGAAAGAAGATTGTTCCAGAATTAATTCTCAAGAATTGATTGATGAGATTAATTCCCTTACATTCTAGCGTGATATACTCCATTTTTTTTATATATATAGATATATATTTTTTTTTTCAAAATTAATTCTCAGGAATTGATTGATAAGATTGATTCCCTTAAATTTTAGCGTGATAATTATACTCCATTTTTTTATTTTAATTTCTTTTTATTGTGAAATAATTGGGTAACAAGAACCCTCCCTCATTGTGATAACCTTAAATTAAAATTAATTTCACGAACGCTCGTACGAACACGATTTTTACTACCTTTGTCATCTCTATATGTACAAAAAAAAGTTCTCACGAAGAACTATACCGTCGGCCGATCACAATTTAACGAATTCAAGACGATTGCATCTGCTGCTGCTTTTCATATTCTTTCTTCAACTTCGCTAACTTTTCCTCTCGTACTCTTCGTTCAACTCTTCTTATTTGATCGATCGCTTCGTAATCGATAGGAGCTGTCCATTTTTTGTTATCTTCTATGATAGATTTCTCGAAATGCGTTGGATCTGATGCGTACCAGAACGTAAACATCGGAATTGACACTAAGACAGCAAATTTCGCCACTTGGAACTGCCAAGATAAATGATGCATTCTGAAATAATTATGTATTGAAAAATAGTTGAAAAAATACTGATGTTGCGGTAATAAGTGAAGTTACTTACGTCTAGTGAAGTTTATACCGCCGTCAACATCATCAATAAGCAGTCAAATGAAATATCACAATACTTGGAGGGTTGAGAAATAGAGCTATCACCAATTTATACCCTTCCCTCAGTAAAATGTTCAAATATAACAATTGAAATTCAAAAATTCAATTCAACTCAAATTTGAATGAACAGAGTTATCACTTTTCAACCAAATTCGAGGAATGAAGCATTTAAGCGAAGAACAGTGCGGACTGATAAGACACTATAAGTTGATCAATCACGAACGAGTATGATCAAAATTCTAGCCAATGAACGGATTTTCGTGACTCGTGACACGATTGTTGTGTTGAGTGCTGCCGATCTCGCTCACATTTTAATGCTAAAAATCTAAGTTAGCCGCGTGGAGTTCGAGTCCGAGAGTTTGGGAAGCTTCTGATCATCGGGAAGAAACTAAATTCTTTCAAGACAATTTCGGTAAGTAAAATATACGTAGATATTATTAATTTCGTAGCGAGAATGAAATAAATTACAAAGAAGCTAATAAAACATTTGCTATATCCTTTCGTTCCCTAGGATTAAAAAATGACGAACTCGAAAGGTTACAGACGCGGTACGCGTGATTTATTCGCCAAAAAATTCAGGAAACATGGAACTATCCCATTATCTCGGTATTTGAAGGTATTCAAAGTCGGAGATTTCGTCGATATTAAAGTAAGAACCATTCCTTCGGAGCTCTTAACACAGGAATCTGAAGGTTGTAATTGAGTTTTGTGTTTTAGGGTGATGGAGCTGTTCAAAAAGGTATGCCTTACAAAGCTTACCACGGACGTACGGGTCGCGTATTTAATGTGACGAAACATGCCCTTGGTGTAATCGTTAATAAACGTGTGCGAAATCGTATAATTCCGAAGAGGTAAACAAGCAATCAGAATACTCGGTTCTTCTACTGAGAAACAATTTCATTCATTTCTGTGTACTGTGTTTGCAGAATAAACGTACGTATCGAACACGTTACGCATTCTAAATGTCGCGAAGATTTCTTAAATCGAATTCGCGAAAATTCGAAACGACTGAAGAACGCTAAGAAAGCTGGAATCACCATCAGTTTGAAGCGTAAGGTGAGAATCGAAGTGAAATAATTCGTGACATGATCACTCATCTATCTGCTTCAGTGGAACGGAAACATTTTATTTCTACTGAGAAGAATAAGTGCTCATCTGCACATTTCTTTATCATCGCTTCATTTCAATAATTGTCGTAAAGTGATTCCACACTGAAATTCCATCTACATCCTACAAATCATCAACAAAAAGATGAATTCTTATGTGCTGAGCTCCGTAAACTTCCTATATAATTCTCTCTTGTATCTTTCTTTGATGTGTTTCTCATATATGTGAAGTTTCTCATCTTTCACTAATTGTTTTTGCAATAATGATTTTTTGATGAAGTAATGATAAAAATTAGATGTGCATGGGTTTGTATACCATTATTATCACTATTTATTTGTGTTCATTTCTTCTGTTTCGAACAGCCAGAAGAGCCAAAACCAGGTCACGTTGTGAAAGGACAAGAACCTATCGTTTTAGCTCCAATACCTTACGAATTTATCGCCTAAATCTGTAACTATTTTGATTAAATTTTTTTAAGTACGTTCTTCGTCCAATTTTCTCGGAAGGAGAAGGAAAAACGGATGTTTAATTTGAATGCTTTTGGTCTCGTATTCTCCTATTCAGTGTTTCAAAAGTCGGAAAAAATGAAAGTGTGGACTACTGTAGTAAACAATTTATTTTACTTATAACAATAAATGATTAAGGTCACTAGACGCAGCGTTAGGCTCGAAACGAGATTTGACCAAGCTCACAACGCAACATTGACGAATTTTCGAATTCTAGTATTGCAATGAACTTCACGAAGCACTAAGCAGCAATTAAGAAGGTAAATTATAAATTTCTCAAATCCAGTGTTGTCGTGATGGTTGTACTAAAAGAGAGAGGAAGATGAGTGATCTGCTCGGGGGACTGATAGATGTTTTTTTTTTTTTGGGGGGGGGGGAGAGGATTGGATTTACGAATGACTAAAATTTTTGCACATTTTGACTTATTGTTCAAATTTGCCGTTGTATACAACGAATGAATTATATATTTCGCTTTTGCAAAATTGGACAACGGATAAGCTTTTCTAATTTGAAATATCGGTCGGTGGTATCATATAATGGAAATTTTTACATCATTCATCAATCTAACATCTTGTCGAGGAAGCTTCCCCCACGTCATCAGTGCGAGATCTTGTTGCATCTCTCAGAATATCTCGCTCTATAAGAGTTGACGAAATATTGTTTTAGTTTACTATCAGAAACTCATTTTTCCATTCAACAGAGTTTGTCTACATAAATTGATACAATGTTTCAAGTGTGTAACTTGAAAGGACTAAAAAGTGAATCATCGTAGAATAAAAAAACTAGAAAAACAATATTTATTTACAAAAACACGCTGAAATTACAGAACTAAATCGATTTGTTGCATTGGTTTCAAGTCTTGTGACACTTCAAAATTGCATCCTGTCGAGACGATGATTTCGGGTAATTCTACTCCGTCGGCAATTTCGACCAAAGTCAAACCTCCTTCGGGACAGACTTTGAATACAGCCTACAAATAATTTAATTCGTGTACGTTAATCGTAACGTTTCGGATGAAAAGACAGAGGAGGTATACACAAACCTTTTCGGTGATGATCATATTTACGCAAGCTTTGCCTGTTAATGGTAGAGAACAGGAAGGTAAAATTTTATGTCCCCCACTTTTAGACGTATGTTCCATAGTTACAATGATTTTCGTACGCGGTGCCGAAACTAAATCCATAGCTCCACCCATACCTTTCATCATTTCGTCCTAGAATTGAAAATACTGTGTCGAGAAGAGGTGTGCAAGACCAAAACTATTTCGAAAGGATCATCACTCACCGGTATAATCCAACTGGCTAGGTCTCCGTATTGCGATACTTCCAGAGCACCTAGAATGGTCAAATCTATGTGACCACTGCAAAAAATAAAAATGAATTCATTAAAAAATGTTGATTTTGATAACGCAAATCAAACGAAAATAACCAATTACCCTCTAATCATAGCAAAGCTTTCGTCACTGCCGAAAAAGCTAGCGCCGGGAGTAATGGTAATTGTTTCTTTGCCAGCATTTATAAGATCTGCATCAAGTTCAGCTCGCGATTTCGGATAACTTCCCAATCCTAAAATTCCATTCTCACTTTGTAATGTCACTTTCACATCTTTGGGAACGTAGTTGCTGGTCAACGTTGGTATACCAATACCAAGATTAACTACAAAGTGTTAAGGACGAATCTACCCTAAAATAGACCCTTTTTCTTTTTTGCGATGACTAGCAACAAATATAAAGGATACCATACATTCCATCTTTGAATTCGATAGCTGCTCTCCGAGCGATACGCTCTCTTAGTAAAGCAGCTGGAGTTGAGCTCAACGTATTACTCGAATCTTTCTTCAAAATTTTTGTTTTCTATTAACACCATTTGAGTACGATTAAACACTAAAATTCATTGGAAGTTTGAACATAGACGTTCGTTCACTCACTTCTATTCGTTTTTCATAATTTTCACCCACGATAATTCTATCGACATAAATACCGGGTACATGAATTGAATCAGGGTCCAAAGCACCTAATTCGACTAGTTCTTCCACTTCGACGATGGTTACGTCTGCAGCTGTACACATGACTGAATTGAAATTTCGAGCTGATTTTCTGATTGAGAACAGAATAACGTTAAATTTTAATACAATTCGTATTAACTAAAAATGTTCAGTCTTCCACGTACCTAAATATAAGATTTCCTTCGGGATCAGCTTTAAAAGCTTTGATTAAAGCAAAATTCCCTCTGATAGCTTCTTCTAGTACATATTCACGATTATTAAACATTTGGGTAAGCTTTTTTTGGGAAGATTTTTCGATATGGTGATTATCAGAAGTGTATTTTATTGGCACACCTCCTTCATGAATGAGAGTGCCTATGGCAGTGGCTGTGTAAAAAGCAGGAATTCCAGCTCCACCAGCGCGAATACGTTCTGCCAGCGTTCCCTGCAAATATCAGTCAAGTGAATTTATAAGGTTTAGAACGGCTAACAAAGTAATGATGGATGGGAAGACGTACTTGGGGAGTGAATTCTAATTCTAATTCTCCTTGCAAGTATTGTCTTTCGAACTCGGCATTTTCTCCGACGTACGAAGATATCATTCGTTTGATTTTCTTCGCCTTGAGCAATAAGCCGAGACCAAAATCGTCAACGCCGGCATTATTACTCACAGCCGTAATGTTGTTAATCTCAGTCTTTAAAATGCTAGCAATCAAATTTTCTGGAATACCACATAATCCGAATCCTAGAAAAATGGTAGTGGAATTAGATAATTAGATTAATGACGAAAAACACCCAGGAAATAGGAAACACAAATTTTCACCTCCGACGAGAATTGTCGAACCGCTAGGAATATCTTTCACCGCTTCGGAAGCAGAACCAAACACTTTTCCCTTAGACGAATCTGGTTCATTAGCGCGTAGAAGAGAGGAAGTGCTCAGGCATCTGTTTATGAACTGAGGAAAGAAATTAAGCAACCACTTTACAAATAGAGATCGGAGGGCCTAGGTCACTGAAGAAGAACGTAGAATATTTTACCGATGAATTCTTGCAAACATAAGCTCGTAATATGCAGTGACTTAACTGACGAATGCTTCCGGACTTCATTTTGAATTGAAATTGGAAAGTATTTCAGAGTTTTCCAGGAGTTCCTATTTCATCATTGGGGTGAGAGTTGATGTTCATTGCGGATAATTTGAAAATAGAATTCATGTAGGATCGTTTGAGGAAATTATTTTCTTCGCTTTACTTCGATTCGAACTGGTTTCCACCTTTCTCACACAGAGTCGCATTTACTTTTATCACTATCACTATCAGTGTTCATCATCTCCAGCTTATTGAAGCCTAAGCAGTGCAATGAAGTAAGCTGACATCTGTCGGTCGCAGAGAGCACTTGATAATCCTAAGAGAAAAGAGATGGAAAAGAGAGTTTTCTACGGTATTCAATGATACTTGTTCTATGGTTCTGTACAATAATCTGTCAGAAAGATACTCTTCCATATGTGTTAAAATACTCATTCTGCAGCTTGGCACGAAGATGTTTTTCTATCACAATAGTTATGAAAAAGAAATTCCTTCGATATGAAATTTCTTTCCTTTTCCAACAACAGAACTAATTTGAAGGAAATTGATGGAGTAAGTTTAAATTATTCTCCGACCAAAAATCCCAAATTTTATAGGTAAGGGTTGACGTTTATTGCAGTTAATAGTAAACTGTAGCAGATCAAATATTTTTGTACATTCACGATCCACCGTTGAAGAGAAGACGACCCAAAAATTGATGTCGTCAAACGTATAGGGTTGGGGTAGGCGGGTAGCACTAACTCCTCTGATTAGTCACAAAATCATGTAGCCTACTTCTACCAAGCCTCTACCATCATCACTTCATCAGTGCCTCTACTCTGAGTAAAGAACTCAACCTGATCAGATAGATTGATAATAATAATACCTCCCGCAAGACCATTCCTCAAATTGTGGTGAAGATTCCAAGAATTTATTTTATTGAGAATACCGGTATAATTATCAATATGGAACTTCAACAACAACATCTTCCAAATTAAATACCTAGTATGTATTGATACGAAGTCGAGCAGGTACTCAGTCAGCTCATTTGCCAATAATAACTAAAATCATGAATTTAATGTACACCAGTGAGATGTAAGTCTACCAAAAAGAATCCACTTGCACCGTCCAAAAATATTTAACTCGGTCGTGAAAATGGACAATCAAGTGCATTGTTTGATGAACCCCTTGAGGAAAGCACAAAGTACTTATTGTGGCAGTTCTTTTCCCAATTATTGTCATGAATTGTGAGACAAAAAAGTCTCTCTGGAGCAAATACGCGAAGTTATTTCTGGTGGGTTCCATTCGAAGGCAGTATCTAGTCAACCTATAAAAATTAATCTCGTTATAGCAGACATTATATGCAGATAAATTTTCAAATTTTTTCGTTTGTTTTCAATGCTAACGTTAAATGAGAGAATTTTCAGTACATAATTTTCAAATTTTAGAGATGCCCACGACCTGTTATGTAGTTGACCACTAATTATATAATGAATCCCGTCAAGTAAAACATCCACAGATCTAATGAACAAGGAAGTAAATAATTCACAATGCAATCATCATACACTTATATTAGTCACGAGTTGAAAATTTGAGAGAAAGAAAAAGAATTCAGTCTGTACGCTAAACAATACATTCACGTCGGAAACTAACTAAAAAATTATAAATACAACAGTTTATTTTATGGCGTACAAACGAGAAATTTTTCGTCGCTGCATTCGACGCCTCCTCAATTGCATGAAAAGTTGGAAGGTTATTTGAAAAACTTCTTAGAGCTAAAATACTTTTTCCGATTTCCAAACGCATCTTTGAATCCATTCAAATGAAATTACGGTATACGAAATCGAATTATACTGAAAGGTATACTTTTTAGTAAAGCAATATTCTAAAATAAACACAATAAATTATTCATCAACTCATCGAGTTCTCATCGTTGGCTCGTTCGTTGTTAAACAACAGCAATTACCTTTCCATTCAACAGCGGACACAAAAAAGAAAAATTATGAATACGACGATACACGTTACTGTACTATCATGTAGCATACTTGAAAACAATATGCTACAATTACGAAATAATCAATATAACTAATACGATTTTATTTTATTCTATAATCGTTAGAATGAGATTTTATAAAAGTGCGTCAAAATTGAGTTTCAAAACGAGTTTTTTCATTTTTCTCTTCTGTTCGTTTTTACTCGAAAAAGAGAGGGAAAAAAAGTTTTATACCAACATATTTGAATTATACCAACCAGAGAGCACAACGCCATCAACGCATTTCAGTACGAAAATTACAAATTCTCAAAACACGTGAAGACTAATGACGTATTTGAAACTCATTTTCAACATAACCTTTGTAAGAGAGAAAGGAAAAAAAAAAAAAAAACTTGAAAAAAAAAATGCTTATCACGGAATTGTACGAAAATTCACACACCTAAACACGCACAAACACACATAGGAGAAAACCACTTCAAGACCTATCTAGATCATCACTCCCATCATCATCTTCGGTCAATATTTGTTCGTCCCCGTAATCCGAGAAACTCACATCGCTATCATCAGCTAAACCGAGAACCATGTCGTCTGGTTCTTTGAAAAATCCAATCATATTCAATTCGTCTTCGATGACTTCTTGAGACGGACCTAGTCGTGAAAAGGAAACATTTGAATAACATGAGAAGAATGCGAATATTTCTCGAACTCGATACCCACCAAAACGAATATTATCGAATACTAAATGCTCGAAATAGCGGATAGGTCGTATTAGAGGAACATCGAAGAAGCCAAGACCCAAATCTCTAAGTGTCCTCGCTTCTACTCGAGCAGGATTACGTGGTGCCAAGCCGCTATTATTTGAAAGTGAGGAGGAATCTTCGATGAGCGGAGTAAATGCTTCCAACCAGCACGCTCTGGACTTCGAATTCCAAATGAACAAACAACGCGTTTCGAAAAACTGTCGTGGATCTTTTGGTTCTTTCGTCGGTCTGTAAAATTGTCCATTCACGTAAACATGTTTTTCCGATTTCAATAAGTGCAGGTAATTTCAAAAAGACATACTTCGGTTCTGACGAACTAGCTTTATTTGGTGGAGGATCGGCGTTGATTCTCAAAAACACTATAGCTAATATGTCACCGTTCAAGGGGCAAACCTGGCAACGGAATAAAATATTAATTCATTTCTCGGGCATTTTTAGGGTTCATTTATCGTGATACAATACGCACATCTACTATCTCGATGTCGTAATCGTTACAGAAGCGAAATTTGTAGCCTTGACATTTACAAATGATGACCGCCACTTTATACGAAAATTGTTCAATATCCAGACTGTCTTGCCGAACCACGCAACATGGCACATTCTTAAACACAGTATGCAAACAAGATTAGATCACATGAACGCGAGGGTAAGAAAACTCGAATGATTCGCGAACGTACCAATTTTTCAGCTTTGTTATTCGTGATAACATGCATCTGAGAGTAACCTGTACCGTGCACTGATAATGTTAGGGCGTAATTGACACCATCTTCGTCTGAAAAATCGTTCAACATTCGATTGAAAAATATCGTCGTCAATACAAAAGGATACAATTAGATGAACTTAAATTACCATCAACATCGGTCACAGTTGAAAGAATATCTTCGTCCATTTCGATATATCGCTTCTCAAATCTTGTTGACGAGCAAGGAACTAAGTACCTATCCTGAGTAATTTCTTTGCGGGCTGAAAAAGAAAAAACTAGATTCAATAAAAATAAATAACTCCGTCAACGGGTTCACATAATTTCTTGAACGAAACTGAAACAACAAAAATTTTATTTCGATACGTTCGCGAAATATTCCCAATGTTTCCAAAAAATAAAAAACATAAATTTTAAATCCTTTGTCCCATTGCGACTCATAGCGGAAAAGCTCTACAATTGCAGCGGGCGCGGATCCTGAAGAATGATTCAGGGGGAAAGGGGTGATCAACCTTTTCACACATACTTTTCTCCTGCTTTTTTCTCTGCTTGGGAGGATGGGGTTCTCACTTTTTCTCCATCTTTCCTAATTTTTAAAAAATATCTCTCTTCCCTCTGAATTCCCGACTGTTGCAAAACAGTACCCTACAATAAAGTAAAACAGAACTGACCTACACCCCATTCCTCTTTTACAAAAACAGCTTCAACTCTACCCTTAAGGAAGAACGAAAGATCTTTTACCATGCTTGTTGCAGTGCGTCGCCGATCCATTTCCTTTCTTCGAATCTTTTTCCGTATCCGTAAACTTCAAGTGGCAGTTACGAAGTTTGAGAACCGACTTCAATCGATTCTCGTGACAAAAGAACTTTTTGAGCGTTGGACTGTCCTTGGTTTTAGAATTACGGTCTCTATTGTTCGCGCTTCCCGGATAGCATTTCACAGCCATAGGAGAGACACACTTGGGCGAGTACGACTCGGTTGAACCCATTGAGGGTAAATTTTCCAGGAACGAGCGAGCGGAATCCAACTTTAATTCAGAGCATTCTACGCTGGCGTTTGCCGAATAACTAACATCTGAGCGAGGTGACAAAGAGGTTGTCTCCCAATCTAACCAGACTGAATCACAGGTAACATTGAGTTGAGAAGTTCCTGGAAGAAGACGAGTAATGAAGAGTGAATGTTATAGTAATGGAATCTATGGGTAAAACTTTCAAAACAATTACCTCCAACTAGTTTCGAACAATTAGTTTTATTGCCCGATCCGGAGTTCGAGGAACTTTCGTTATCGTTCTCATAAAGCCAATATTTATCTAACGGAACCGCATCCCAGTCTTGCCTCACTTTATCACAATTTAGATTAAGTTGAGGTGATCCTGCACAGGAAGGTTAATTAAAACACTACACATTTGCATCCAAAGTAAAAGTTAACCGATTTGTCACCTTCCATCGATTTAGAGTGATTACTTCTACTGTGACCCGCTACCGATGAACAATCATTCTCGTTTTCGTAAATCCAAAATTTTCCACGATTCAATAAACTGGCAGATTCGAGAGTACAACGTGGCATAGGTGATATAGCGGTCAGGTGCGAATCTCCGAGATCTGAAGCATCACTAGCTTGCGACGAAATGGATAAACGATCGCCATCTTCCAAGTCTATCTCACACGCCTTACGGGAGCCGAATTCTTTACAAACTGCAGCAGCGTTTGTAGAACGTAAAATACCTACAGAGCTGCTCGAGCCGAAATGCAACGATAACGGATGTATATTCTCCGTATTTTCATCATCTGAGCAAAATTCGTACATTTTATCCGCAATTGTTCGGCGTCGATACCATTTAAATTTTAGATTGCAACTTTCGTCGGCTTCGGCAAAGTCGTAAATCTACAAATACAACGCGGTTAATTCAAATCATCTTACAAGCTGAGGAATTACGTATGAGAGCTTCTCTGGTATTACCTGATTGGCAATTTGTCGCAAACAAGCCTGCTTAGATATCGCCAAAGAAACGGAAGAGCATTTAGATCGTTTACAAGAGCGTACGGCTAATGAATCTTCACCATCAGATTTACAATTTTCACACTACAATCGAGAAGCAGGTTTAGTCGCCTTCAACAGAGGAACGGTTGGTAAATCATTTCACGAACCTGATTATCACAGTCTGAATTTTGGAAACTTGATTTCATCTTGTTAGCTTCGATCGTGCGAGGAGACAAGCGTTTTTTCGGGTTCGACAATAAGTGCTCATTATTACCATCCGGAAAATTGTTTATCACAGGAACTTTATAATCGTATCCTCTCGCTGCTAATTTAGCTCCTATCCTATAAGCCGTAACCAGAAAATCAAAAAACGATTGATGCCCTGTACGGAGTGTACAATAAAATGAAAAAGTTCGTACTTGTGTCGAGGTTCATCGTTGACAATAGAGTCCTCCCCCTTCGTAGTTCCGTTACACGAAGAGCTGTCTTCTAAGTCAACGAACAAAACATGCAGGCTATTTCCTGTGTTCACGATTATTTGATTTTCGTCTTTCAGGGCGAATGAAAGGTTTATCGCAGGAAATGGAGGAAATACACTGAACATGGTATGCACAGTTAGACCGTGCCTTAAACACCGACTGCCAATTGCCAAATCCCAATTATCTGAAACTGATATTCCACAAAAATTAGAAGGAAAAAAAACGATATTGGAACTTCAAAAGACCCAAATTATTCTCACCATCTTCTTCTGCCGACTTCCTAACATTTAAACAGTCTTTACAATTTCCCAAGGAAGGATTTAACGTAATTGTGATGTAAATTTTGCGAAATTCTGAAGCATCAGCGTTCTGCGGCGCGGTAAAACTGAAAATTAGATAATACGTTTTTAGTATGACTGCAATACCAAAATGCAATCGCTGCTAAATAAAAGAACTATACCTCTGTCCGTACACTAAAATCTTATTGCTGACCGTCGGCCATTGAGCAATTCCAATTGTGAGTACGTCATGAATATCTTGATTCTCGAATAAAGGAACTTCGGCAACCTTTACTGCGGGAGTGTTCACTCTGAATCTCCACCAATGTAGCTGATATTTGAAGCATGAAGAACCGTATATGACTCTATTGTTTGATTGAGTCTGATCCATTGTGAACGTGTATGTGAGTATAAACTGCCCGCATTGTGTCATTCCCATCAATATATGACTGGAGACCAAACACGAAGAGTAAGTTATCCTCAAACACAGTGTAGGGTTTAACTTTACGATACTTACCTGCCCATATCTTCGATTATAGTTTTGAGATGAAATCGAAAACGAGGAGGTATATCGCTAAACAGAAGCTTAGCTTTATTGCTTGGTGCAGTGACATTCTTCACAAATGATCCGTAGACCTATCAAAGAAAATCACCAGTCCTGTGTAAATCGATTGTGAACAATTATACGAACACTTGGCGGATCAGCGATCATTTACCTCGCGGTTTTTCAGCTTATGAATAAACGATTGTTCTTTGCGTTTCGAAGTCATGGCCGGTATTATCTGTTGTTCATATTCGCATCACGTATCAGACATTACAATCGAAATAATTTTCAGAAATTGATTCTGAAATGAGTAAATGATGATAAAGAAGAGTAGATCTACACAGCAAAAATATGGAGGTCACTGGAATAAATCGATACATACCAAATTCTCCTAGAATGAGTAAAAATCGTGAAAAATCACGATCATAGTAACGGCAGTATCCTGATCGCGCAAAGCAATCCAAAAAGATATGTGATGTCGTTACATGATCGCTATGAAGACAAAGATAAGATAAAGATACGTTTGAGCTAAAGTAAAAGACTCAATGAACAAATGTGATGCGAAATTCTACATAGTTTCTGATAGTTGACGTCCGCTTGACATCAGTTCAGCATTTACAGCGAACAATATTTCCGTCTTCAATATTAGCGACGGAGATATCACACAGAATCGGAATTTATTTCTCGCATTTCGCTTTCGCTGTTCTCGTTCTCGTCCCAATGATCAGCTGAACAGAACAGCAAAGAATACTCAATTGACTTCGCGACTAAACTTTCCTATTCAAGATTTTTGCTGATAAGAAACCATTCTCACTTTTTTGTTGACCAAAAGTCTACTGTGCCTGTGGCAGTGTGGTGGCGTTGAGGCGTGAGGTGTCTCATCTCAAACCGTTACGATCAGGCAAACAGAGCCTTTTAGAAAAATTATTTTTCGTTCTACATTCTACTATCGTTTTCTGCGTGATTACCGTACTCCATTTATTACCCCAGAATTTCCTTCTTCAGATTCAGAATTTAGGAGAAAGTGAAAGAGTTGATGTAAATAAAGTCAATTTAGCTTTTCTTACAACATGTAATTATCCGGGCTTGCGACCGAAATTTTTTTACCGGTTAACGGTTATCGGTCAAATGACCTCCCAAATTTTTTCGGTTATCGGTTATCTGTCAAAATGTGGGAAAATATAACGGTTATAACGGTTAACTGTTATAACCGATATAACCGCTATAACCGTTAAAAAATATATATTTTTAGGTTATATCGGTTAAAATGCGTGAACACAACACATATGCATCGAAAAATCACATAATTTAGAAAATAATTCAATATTATTACTACCTCAGTACCTCTAGATACTATAGTGGACAAACTCGACAATCTCGTGACTCGTCACTCTCCAGTCTCCAAATTCACAGATTGCAAATATTTTTTTCTTTGTTTTCACTTTTCTTACTTCTAGTTGTCTCATTACTCATTAGTCTTTAGGCTACTTCAAAATTTGAAAGTTCAAACTTCAGAGTTTGAACACTTTGAAAGTTTGAACAGTTCCCTTCTAGACTTAGTTTTAGTCAGGCCCTGGTTTTAGTTTGCAAACTTTTCAAAAATATGATGTATGAAATGATAATGATTGATTAGGGAATAGCTGAATGAGTTAGCAAATTCATTCTCTTCAAAATAAAATTAGAATTTATCACAGAAGATGGAAATTAAAAAAAACTAATTATAAGAACAAATAAAGGTAGTTTTGCTGTTCTTACAATACCTAATCAAAAAGCTTTGGCCTTGCTCGAAGATACAAACATAGGGGACAGGTAATACAATGTAGCCTAGTCGATGTTATCCATCCATCCATCCATCCATCCATCCATCCATCCATCCATCCATCCATCCATCCATCCATCCATCCATCCATCCATCCATACAGCATCCATAATAATAAAACACAAGCAACCTACGAAAACAATGGACAATCAACGCTACGAATAGTTTGTCAAACGTCTGTCGGCATCGGGGGTTCGTGTTCGGATGGGTTTAACGAGCAAGGAGAGATGGATGGATGGAGGGGAAGAGGAAGACTCGTCACCTGATCGCACACAAACAGAGAGCCATACCTGCAGGAAGTATCGCGCTTGCTTCCTAATTAATATTTATATCGATGTTCATTTATCCTAATCTACGTATCAATATCAAGTGATCCAGACAAAGATAATCAATGCTGCGATAATAGATCAATATGGTGCGAATTTTAAACTCTATTCGTCTGTACGTAGAACTTCCAACTTTTTTTTTTTCATTTAATTAACAAGCTACAAGCTGCTCAAAGGGCTATTAGTTCTGGTTGTTTACAAACTTATCATTTAATCGCTTGAAATTTACTATCCTTGCCTTTTTTTAAATTGTAGTTGTATGTATCATTAATTTATCAAATGATCCGTTGCATGCTGCTCTCAGTAGTCAGTTGGAGCCCTCTGAATACACGCGTGATTCAATCATGGTGAAGCTATACTGTGCTTTTGAATTCAGTTTCATTCCTTCAAAATTTCAACGAACAATTGTCAAACAGTTATGTGGAGAGCTGAAATAAACAAGCTTGGAAGTTGGAATCTATGTCTTCAATACTTGTAAGTACCAGTATATTATCATATCACCGACCATCATCTACTTAATATAAAGTGCATGGAATGAAATCTTACAATATTTCAAACGTTGGTATTTTGGATTGTGAAGTTGATTTGAGTCTCTATTTTTGATTGAAATTCTAGTTGTTGAATGCAAATAATTTGCCGCTGAATTTATTTTGTATATTTTTCTCATTGAAGGATGTTTACAATAATTATCAAGCATTGAGAAATCAAGAATGCAACTGAGTGCGGTAATCATCGCTACTGTTAAAATACTAGGTCAATATGTTTGGCTATGGTTGAACCAATATAAAAATCATCATAAGGGTTTCCAATGAAAAGACAACTATTGGATTTTATTATTGTCACCAATACAGACCCCTAGAAACACAAGATCGCTAACTCGCCATCTACGCTGCGTTAAATTTTCCTACCCTGAAATCGTTTCTATAGTTTATCCCACCAGATGTTGCAAAGTCGCACTCAATGTATTCTTATGGGAGAAAAAAATTTCACGGATTCGCTCGAAGTTTGGCGCATATGAAAGGAAATTTTATGCAGAATAAATTCACATCTCTTCATTTTTTTGAAAAACTGAATATTTGTGGAGGAAAATGAGTTTTAGTGTCAACTCTCCATATAAGAGCCTGTGTTAAAGTGCTGAAGGTTGACTGCAGCGATTTTTTTACGTGTGGCAGAACCAACGAACTATCGAAGTTAGCGATCTTGTGTTTTTAGAGGTCTATAGTCACCAATCATCATCATTAGATAAAGCCTAGGTATGTTCAAAGTTCTTCAATCCTTTAGATAGCCTATATTGTTAATTTTATTTTCACAACTTGGACGTTACTTCAAATTGATAAATTCAGTGGTGTTTCCCCCCTTTTCTCAACTTGAGTGAATGATACAATTACGCATGTATACTGGAAAGTAGGTATTTAGAATTGCAGAAGTTTTGTTTTTTTTGCAGTTGTAATATTTAAATCTCTTTTTTCTCGGATCATAATAATAGAGCTGTAATTTTCAATCATGTAGCCTATAGTCAAATGAATAATTGTAGCGGTGATGATGAGTGTTTGTCCACAGACAGAAAGGCTCATGGTAAATTTTGATTTCAGTGAGTTTATACGTAGGTCTACGTCATTTTATGATATAGGGCATGCTTTCTGCAACTTAACATTTCCCTCAATATGGAAGTTTCTAAAATAAACAAAGCAATAATTAGATAACATGTTTCCCAGAAACAGAAATTGCAGAATAAATTTTGATTTCAGCTAAGTATTGGTACCAATCAAATAATGATAGTAAAAGGTTGAATGTATGTAAAATTCTGAAGCATTTCCAGTGTGTGCAGGAGGAGATGAAAACTGTTTCTTTCGTGCAATTTTTATTTCAAGGTGGAGTAATGAATTGTACTTACTTGAGGACTGATATGAAATTGACAGAAAATGCTATGTGATCAAAACAAAGCACAAGCATCAACAACACTATATAAGTACCTGTACCTATTTATTTCTGATACATATTTCTTTCTTGAGGCAATCTTTCAACTCTTTGTAGGAAAAAAAATAAAAATCCGATTGACAAATATGAAGGAGTACCTAGCTGAAAATGTAAAGTTGTTTCAAATATTAGAATTCTTCAACGTGAAAATGATCAAAAATTCTCCAATGATCAGACATTTTGAAGAATCTTTGTGGGATTCAATATTCCACGTTTAGAACATTATTTTGTGTTTCTTATATTTCAGTTGTTTTGTTTAAACAGTTCTTTGTTCCATTATTTAATTTCTGACTGTTACTGAAGTACCTATTTCATTCAACTTTGAAATAAGATTAGTTGTTGGTTAGGTAAGGGGTAAGTCTTGTACAAAAGACTTGGCATTCTTGGGCTTTTTAAAAAATGCGACTAGAGTACAACTTATTTTAAAATAGGGTTTGGTCAAGGTCAACAATATAATTTATATATATATTTTTTTAAAGCGTCTCTAGTCAACTTATTTTAAAATGGTGTTTGGTTAACGTTTGGCGAATATTTTTCTTTTTATAAATGCGACTGAATCACAAATTATTTTAAAACAGAGTTCGGTTTTGTAGTTATGGTCTAGCAACTTTTTTTTTTTTTTTTTTTTTTTTTTTTAGTGCGACCAAAGTACTATTATAATTGTAAAAACAGGAAAATACAATACGCGCGAATGCATATTTGTATGTTTTATGCTCTTGTAAAACCCATGAACTTGACACGCCAAAGCCCTTAGCATCACTCTAACCCATGAATTGTGAAGCTGCAAAATGATTTACAGCTAGACTATATCTCTAGGCTCGGTCAAGAGAGTTTACCGGCTCCGTTGTCTTTTACAGCTTCCTTCAGAAAAATAACTCTTTCACTTTAGCTAGTTGATTATTCAGGAAATTGTGGATGAAAGAGTCGTATAAACCTGCAAACTCTTGGTCGTGAACTGGTTCACGTCGTTCTCAACGCATTCGATTCTTCACCTCCATCTGGGGGTTGAAATTATGATTATATGAAGGTAGTCCGATATCCCCAAAAATTTGATGAAAAGGTGAGGGCATCCTTTTAGTGAGCGCCTGAGGCTATGACTCTCTTTCCCCCCCCCACATTCGGGTAGGCCAATCATCTATAAAAACAGGGAATCTATCTTCTAAATGGAAAGGGGAGGGTTGAAAGGAAGGCCGGGCGTCAGTAGATAAGATATATTCCTTCTCAAAAATTTCAGAGTTTTTGTATCAATTCTGTATCAATTTTCTATATTTTTACCATAAAATAAATCTCTCGTGAGAGCTACTTTCCAATACTCATAAAAATGTAAGAAATTCAAATTTTTCCTTCTGGCGCACTTCCTCATTTCTCTTGCGCAGAGTAAAATTCACCCATTTTTCAACCTCTCCAAAAAAAAACCTAGAAATCTTCCATTTTTCACTCTGTCTATTTTGATATTTTCGTGGTAAATAATGAATAATTTCACTCTTTTTTTATCTCCACTAGTTCGAAAATTTCAGATCTTTTGTATCATTTTTGTATCAATTTTTAACATATATAAGATATTTTTTCTGGCGCAGTCAAGCGCAGAGACTAATTTCTGTCATTTTTCATTCAATTTTAAAAATCCTAAGAAGAATCGCAGAGGGCTAATTTTCAACATTCTAAGGCTATTTTTTCGCATTTTTCATATAATTTTAAAAATCCTAAACAGAAGCGCAAGGACTTGTTTCTCTCATTTTGAGGCAAATTTTTCTCATTTTTCATTGAATTTTAAAAATCTCAAAAAGAAGCAAAAGGATCTGTTTCTCTAGCGCAGAGCAAAATTTACCCATTTTTCAACTTCTTTGAAAATTCTCGAAATCTTCCAATTCGTGAATATTTAACTATTTTTAATACAAATATGAGAGGATTCCTTCTGACGCAGTCAAGCGCAGTCACTAGTTTTTTGCAATTTTCTAGGTTTTTGAAGACAGTTTTAGAAATGAGAAAATTGAGAAAAAGTGGAGATTTTGTAGGATTTTATTAAAATTTGAAGTCATATTCCTTCTGACGTAGTCAAGCGCAGTCACATTTTTTTTTTTTTGCATTTTTCACTCATTTTCCAGTAGTTTTAAAATCTTGAAAAAAATTCTACATAGTCACTGATTTTTCGATTTTTCACCTTTTTTAATAGATAGCTATAAGATATTTTTCTGGCGCAGTGTAGCGCAGGGGTTAATTTCTTTCATTTTGCGGCTAATTTCTCTGATTTTTCATTGAATTTTAAAAATCTCAAAAAAGCGTAGGGGTTAATTTTTCACATTTTCAAGTGATTTTCAAAGTTTTTGATGGAGGCAATTTTTAAGAGGGCTTTTGTTTGGTAAGTTTTAAGTGATTTTTGAAGTTTTTGATGGATGTATTGTTTTTTTTGGTTGATTTAAAAATTTGCCAACGTCGTTTTTAGGATGATTTTTCAGGTTTTTGGAAGACAGTTAAAAATGAGAAAATTAAAAACAGTGCAGATTTGGTAGAAAAATGTATATATTTTATTAATATTTAGAAATTACTGTTGAGCGTCACTATACGCTACGCACCATTTTTGGTGTGATTTTTCAGATTTTTGAAGACAATTTTTAAAAAATGAAAAAATTGAGAAAAAGTTGAGATTTGGTAGAAAAATTTATATATTTTATTAAAATTTGAAGACATGTATGTTCTAGGCTACTGAGCGTAAACCCCATTTTTCTATGCGCTGAGCTCATTTTTTAACCCTCGAAAAATTTGTTAAATTTCCTAATTCTTTGAAAAAAATCGTTAAATTTTCCTGATTCTACAAAAAAAAAATGTTGAATTTCCTTAATTCTTCTCATTGGATATTTAGCTGTTTTTAAAGCAATTGTGGATCATTTCTCCCTATTTTAACAGGGAACCTGTTTTATGGGGGGCTATTTGAGAAAACTGCCGTGCGCCGTCCGCCGTCCAGCGAAAAACTTGGAAAAATTTCGACTCTCGAGCTATATATGATAGAAGGGGGACTTGGAAAAAATTTCGACTCTCGAGCTATAGATGATAGGAGGGGTGACTTGGAAATAATTCGACTCTCGCAGATCAACTAATACAAATATAGCTCGAGAGTCGAAATTTTTCCAAACCCCCCTCCTATCATATATAGCTCAAGAGTAGAAATTTTAACAAGGAACCTGATTTATCCAACTATATTATATTACACGAATAGTTGGTCTAGGTCTTCTTTTTACTACCTTTCTCCAAATCTAGGCTTCCTTGAATTTTCAATACCAAATCTCATTCGAATCATAAAACAGGTTCCCTGCGTTCCTCGTTTAACTTCGTTAAGGAAGCCGTCATTTTTTAACAGGGAACCTGTTTTATGGGGGGCTATTTGAGAAATCTGCCGTGCGCCGTGCGCTGTGCGCCGTCCGCCGTCCGCCGTCCAGCGAAAAACTTAGAAAAACGACGGCTTCCTTAACGAAGTTAAACGAGGAACGCAGGGAACCTGTTTTATGAGTCAAATAGGATTTGGTATTGAAAATTCAAGGAAGCCTAGACCCTAGATAAAGCTAGTATCAAGAAGGCCTAGACGTAAAATAAGCCTAGTATAATGTAGTTTGAAAGTCCAAGTTTTTCTCAAATCTCGAGCTATTTATGATAGGAGGGAGACTTGGGAAAATTTGTCCCCTATCATATATAGCTCGAGAGTCAAAAGTTTTCCAAGTCCCTCTTCTATCATATATAGCTTCAGATTCGAAATTTTTTCTAAGTCCCTCTCCCATCACATATGGCGCGAGAGTCGAATTTTTTCCAAGTCCCCCCTTCTATCATATATAGCTCGAGAGTCGAAATTTTTCTAAGTCCCCCTGCTATCATTTATAGCTCGGGAGTGGAAATTTCTTTAAGTTCCTCTCCTATCATATATAGCTCGAGAGTCGAAATTTTTCTATGTCCCTCTCCTATCATATATGGCTCGAGAGTCGAAATTTTTCCAAGTTTTTCGCCGGACGGCGGACGGCGCACGGCGCACGCCAGATTTCTCAAATAGCCCCCCATAAAACAGGTTCCCTGTTAAAATTTCGACTCTCGAGAATATATGATAGGAGGGGGACTTGGAAAAAATTTCGACCCTCGAGCCATATATGATAGGAGAGGGACTTGGAAAAATTTCGACTCTCGAGCCATATGTGATAGGAGAGGGACTTAGAAAAATGATGGCTTCCTTAACGATGTTAAACGGGGAACGCAGGGAACCTGTTTTATGATTCGAATGAGATTTGGTATTGAAAATTCAAGGAAGCCTAGATTTGGAGAAAGGTAGTAAAAAGAAGGCCTAGACCAACTATTCGTGTAATATAATATAGTTGGATAAATCAGGTTCCTTGTTAAAATTTCCACTCTTGAGCTATATATGATAGGAGGGAGGTTTGGAAAAATTTCGACTCTCGAGCTACATTTGTATTAGTTGATCTGCGAGAGTCGAAATTTTTTTCAAGTCCCCCTTCTATCATATATAGTTCGAGAGTCAAAATTTTTTTAAGTTTTTCGGTGGACGGCGCACGGCAGATTTCTCAAATAGCCCCCCATAAAACAGGTTCCCTGTTAAAATTTCGAATCTGAAGCTATATATGATAGAAGAGGGACTTGGAAAACTTTTGACTCTCGAGCTATATATGATAGGGGACAAATTTTCCCAAGTCTCCCTCCTATCATAAATAGCTCGAGATTTGAGAAAAACTTGGACTTTCGAACTACATTATACTAGGCTTATTTTACGTCTAGGCCTTCTTTATACTAACTTTATCTAGGTCTAGGCTTCCTTGAATTTTCAATACCAAATCCTATTTGACTCGTAAAACAGGTTCCCTGCGTTCCTCGTTTAACTTCGTTAAGGAAGCCGTCGTTTTTTAACAGGGAACCTGTTTTGTGGGGGGCTTTTTGAAAAATTTGCCATGCGCCGTCCAGCAAAAAACTTGGAAAAATTTCGGCTCTCGAGCTATCATAATATAGATGGAGATTCGAGAAAAATTTAGACTCTCAAACTATATTGTACTAGGCTTCATTGGTCATTACTACGTTTTATCCTCAAAAGGTATTATGTCCATTTTCACCTTATAAAAAGCATATTTTACACATACAGGCTGAAGACACACTCACACAAGTACACAACAAAATATAGCTTTCAACAGCCTACAACAATAGAGTCTACTGCTGAATGATATTATAAGTAAGTATGGGTTGCGTGAGTGAATCAAAAAAGGTAAAAATTGAATCTAAACATGATACCTGCAGAGAATTGTTACTTCATACCCTTTTAATTCCATATTTTATTGTGTGTTTGTGTGAGTGTGTCAGCAACCTGTATGTGTAAAATATGCTTTTTATAAGGTGGAAATGGACATAATACCTTTTGAGGATAAAACGTAGTAATGACCAATGAGTTGATTCAACTATTAAATTGGGAAATAGCATATTTTACACATACAGGTTGCTGACACACTCACACAAACACACTATAAAATATGGGATTAAAAGGGTATGAAGTAACAATTCTCTGCAGGTATCATGTTTTTACCTTTTTTGGTTCACTCACGCAACCCATACTTACTTATAATATCATTCAGTAGTAGACTCTATTGTTGTAGGCTGTTTAAAGCTATATTAACAGGGAATCTGTTCTATGGAGGGCTTTTTGAGAAATTTGCCGTTTGCCATCTAACAAAAAACAGAAAAATTTCGACTCTCGAGCCATGTATGATACGAATTTTTCTAAGTCCCCCTTCTATCATATATAGCTCGAGATTCGAGAAAAATTTAGACTCTCAAACTATATTATACTAGGTTTATAGTAGGTGTAGGCCTTCTTTATACTAGCTTTATCTAGATCTAGGCTTCCTTGAATTCTCAATACCAAATCCCATATGACTCATAAAACAGGTTCCCTGCGTTCCTCGCTTAACTTCGTTAAGGAAGCCGTCGTTTTTTCTTCTCCACTGATGCGAAAATTTTAGAACTTTTGTATCAAATTTCTATTGTTTTTTAAAGAAACCATCGCAAGTAAACTTTCTAAGCTGGTAAAAATTTCAATCTAGGAGGTGCGACGCAGTTGCTTGTAAAAAATTTTTGCTCGCATTTAATAAGTACTACTATTCAAAACCTGTATCATATTTAGTTTACCATTACTCAACCGAAATTCCAGCATTCCATTCTCTATGGTTTCAAGTCCGAAGATCTAGACTCACCTTTTTTCAGTACGTTCACCAAGCTTCAATGGGGACTGTTTCAATAATAAGCTGCTGATGATTTACTCGTATTACTTTTCCAAGTTTCATAATTATCATGCTAAAATAAATGGGTCCTATACAAAGTAGGTACATTCCCTAAACTGTGTCTACAGAAGGATCTTGTAACGTTACAATCTTCTTTCATCGCACAATTCTTAAGAGGAAGGTAAATACGCATATAAATAGGTACACGGCGACGTTTTCTCTAGATGTATTGTATGCTAGATTATATGACATTGAAATTCATTTTTCAGTTCACTCTCATTCTTTTTGCAATTTTCTGGGTTCTGTGAACACACTAAGTCAATGTGTCTGCCAAGAAATAAAAATCCATCCTTACTTTTGTGAATCATTGAAAGAATTTGAAATCGAACAAAAATTCATCGACCATGACATCATGGTTGAAAATTCTGATTAACATATTTCAAATCTGTCTCATGCTCTACGTAAATGTACCCGATTGTACTGATAGAAAAGAGACAAGCTTGACTGTTTACTAACTTCTCCGACCGGCAGACGTCATTTCATCACTGAAAATATGAACTCAAATTTTCCTTCTACATACAATGAATAAATAAGTAGGTAGTAACAAAACATAAAAACTTTATTAAATTTAAAAAATATAACAATAACGTAACAAAATAATATCTTCTCGAAATGAAAAATGATACCGTATCTAATATATAAAGCAGAAAGTTTGTCCGTCCGTCCGTTTATAACTCGAGAACTACTGGGCCGATCGCTTTCAAACTTTCAGGATATATTGTCCTCATCCCAGAGCAGCACATAGACTCATAAAAATAAAAATTTGACGGGGAGGTGCTGAGTAATTTCAAAAAAGGGCGAAAACAATGACTTTTTTCAATATAAAGGAAAAACGGGCATTATCGAGTACTGAAACTGCTTTGCGCTGTACGTTAGACCTACGCGCGTTGAGTGGCGCCGTTTCGAAAATTGAATTATTGTGATAACTCGAGTATAACTCATTTTTATGAAAAATTGAAGAGAACAAAAATTGTAGCCCCTGTAATTTCCTTTCGAATGAGCCCGGTTCCAGATTTTTAGGAGGAAATTTTGTGACTACAGTATTCGCTGTACTTCCATACTAAGCAAGTTATTTTATTCACAGTTTTAAAAACACCTACATAAAGGATTTTACATCCGGTATCTCATACAAGAACCAATGTCTAGACACGGTGCGCACTGCGTATGGGCTAGCGGAAATTACCCTTTTTTTTACCTGTTGTCCGTGTGTTTTCTTAGGGACTGGTAAAATGTCAATGGATTTGTCTGTATTCTGCTGCGATGAATACAGGCTTCACGCGTTAAGTCAGCTCTCAAGTGAATTAGTGTGTAAAAAATTTAATTTGGTGATTTTATTTTTGTGCGACTCGGAACTTTGATATATTTTTATAAGTACAGTCGCAGTTTTTGGTGTCTATTTTCTTATTTTTGAACTGAATAGTTGTGAATTTTGCAAAACTCTTTCCACTGTTTCTTTTTTAAAAATTCATCTGAATTCCAAGATACCTACAAAACACACATACCTACAAGATACAGATACCTATAAAACACAGATATCTACTCAACACACAGCTAGCGGTCAGGCGCGCCGGAGGCGCGTCGCCAACCGCTAGTATAGTATATTAAACTTCCACTCTGTCCAGACAATGGGCGATAGTGTTCCACTCCTCTTCACGGAAAGGTTCAAGTGATATCTCTTCAATCCTTGAATTTAGAACCCCATACAAACGATTCATGTGCTTCGCGAGCACAGCTACATCTTCTGATACATATTTTACGCAATTCTTGAATTATATGAAGCCATAATCTTCTTCTCCGCTGAAAAATAATGTCCACTTTTCAAATCTAGTAACTGCTAACCAATCGTTGGTTTCGGTGTCCGGTGGCTTCGTTAGTAACTCACATTTTCTCCATATTACGTCTCAGTCTTAACTGAGTATGGAACCAGAGTTCTTTCTTCACTACTTCTTCCTGGAAATAATGATAACTCAAATTAGCCTGCATTATTCGTACTTATAGAATTGGTAAGAGATTTCGAACGTTCGAGATTCGAACGTCTTGAGAAAGCCAAGAAATAAATTTTCGTCGAGAGAAAAAAAAAAAAAAACGTTCGCAGTTATTTTTTCAAAATTAATATTATGAATTCCGTATCATTATTCGTATATACCCACTTTGTAAGAGAAAACATTGGAAGCTAAGAATTAATTCGTTCGAACGAAATTTTCTCACTATTGTTAGAAAAATACTCTGAAAAATTATTCACGACGTCCTAGTACTTACCAATTCTTTTTGAATCGTTTCGTAATCTTTTTGGGAACTCTCGAGCTATATTATGGTAGAAGGGGGACTTGAAAAAGTTTCATCCTCCAAGCTATACAATAGGAGTCTAAATTTTTCGAAGTTTTTCGTCGGATGACACACGGCAGATATGTGATTGGGATGTTAACCTAAGTTGCGTAAGTTGGTAGCCGTGTTCGAAGATGTGGGGGATAATTTCAACGTACCATGCTTCATGATGCGGAATTCGCAATTTTCAAACACGATTTAAATGATTACAATTTGTATTTCGAAAAATTATGTCCTATAATTCGTTTAAACACTTCAAGAGAATCGATAACTGAAAGAAGTAATTTTAATAATGAAGTATTGAGTCACCTACGACTAATTGAAAATCTCGATTCTCATGGCCAAATACATTGAACGTAAAATCGTCACCCAGAAATTTAAGTGAGTGCGGCAAGAGAGGAAGGCGATTCTAGCGCTACCAAACGTAGGTTAACATCCCAATAGGAAAGGGATTTGAAAGAAATTCGACCTCCAAGCTATATATGATGTGAGGAGGATTTAGAAATAGTATAAAGCTAGTATAAAGAAGGCTAGACGTACTATAAGCCTAATATAATATAGTTCGAGTCTCAATTTTTCTGGACTCTCGAGCTATATTGTGATAGCATAGAGGGTTAGAAAAATGTCGACCTCTGTGGTAACACTGATAATGTAATCATAAGTAGATTCGTAGTCGTTGTAGTCGTTTATCAATGTGAGTTGAAATACAAGCTCTTTCCGAGATAGTCATGTTCGTATTTCTCATTTCCTGAGTTACTACATTTGGCGACGAGGATGGTTAAGAAAAAGAAGAAAGTAGCAGATATTCAGCCATCAGACGATGATGAAGAAGACCAGAAGCTTATAATCAATGAGTTTAAGGATCTAATTGAAGGCAATGGCCATATAAAGAATTTCTCAGCAAACATCAAGGTGCGTAAGAATGCTGTTCCATATATTGCCCGAGCCCGTCCGGTCCCATTCGTCTGGAAAAATGAGGTTGATAAAGAATATGATGGACTGATTTCAGCTGGTGTTCTTGAACCAGTTGATACACAAACTGAAACAGTAGAATGGGCGTCACCAGTTGTCATTGAGATGCGTGCAAACGGTAAACCACGTATTTGCGGTGATTTCAAGAATACAATAAATCCCTACATTGTTGTTAATAAGTATCCATTACCTACTTTTGAAGAAGCAGTATCAAAATTATCACCTTACACAGAGTTTAGCGTTATTGACCTGAAAGATGCATTCTATCAGCTGGGTATAGATCCCAAGTGCCAGAAATATTTTGTGATAGCTACACACCGAGGTTATCTTAGATACAAACGCTTGCCAATGGGTGTGACAACCGCGCCATCGATATTTCAGAAATTTATGGATACCGTTTTAAAGGACATGCAAGGAGTTACCTGGTATCAAGATGATATAGCGCTCGGTGGGGAAAGTAGAGAAGATCATTTACATCGGTTACGGTTAGTACTTACACGCCTACACGACCTTGGCATCAGAACACAGGCTGCTAAACTACACCTCTTCCAAAAAGAAATCTCATACCTGGGATATCGGGTTACAGCTGAAGGTATCATACCTAAAGAAAACAAGGTTGCAGCAATTCAAGAACTTTCAGTTCCAAAAAATGTAAAACAGCTTCGCTCATTTTTAGGCAGTATAAACTACTATTCTCGATTCTTGCCATTCCTACAAGCGCAATGTGCACCTTTGCATAGACACCTTCAGAAGAATGCTCGGTGGACTTGGACTGAAGCTGACACTGATCTGTTTAACAAAATCAAGTCATCACTCACTACAGATGCTATTGTAGTTCATTTCCAACCAGAACTACCCTTAGTTCTAACTGTGGATGCCAGTGAATATGGTCTAGGAGCAACTTTGCAGCATGAATATCCAGACAAATCTTTGCGACTAATTGCAGCAGCATCAAGGACGCTGCTCCCATCAGAACAGAAATATCCAAGTATTGACCGCGAAGCTCTAGCAATAACTTTTGGTGTATCAAAGTTTGAACAGTATTTACTGGGAAAAGAATTTCGTCTTCGGACAGATCATCGGCCTCTTCTTCATATATTAGGAAATAAAGCAGACCTACCAAAGGTCGTTTCAAACAGACTTTCTCGATGGGCGCTCTATTTAAGTAACTTTGCGTACCAAATTGAGTATTTACCCGGTGATGACAACAACCTTGCTGATTCGCTATCGCGGATGCCATTAACTTCCCAGCAACCATCTCCACCTGAAGAAGCGGAACAGAATAAAGTCACACAGATTCACTGTGTTGTTCTAGAATACACTGCACTATCACACAAACAGATTGTCCAAGACAGTGCAGCAGACCCTATCCTGAAGCCAGTTATGTCCTACACCCTACAAGGCTGGCCTACGCATGCTGCGCACCATCCAGATTTACAAACATTCTATACAAAAAGAGATGAACTTCAAGTCCAGGAGGGACTTTTGCTATGGCATGATCGAATTGTCATCCCTGAAAAGCTACGTAAACCACTCCTTCACAGACTACATGAAACGCATCCTGGTGCCTCTACAATGAAAAACATAGCCAAAACTGCTGTTTGGTGGCCAAATTGCAACAAAGATATTGAAGACATTGCAGATGTGTGTGAAACATGTCAGAAATTCCACAATAATGAGCCAGACACACCGTTACACTTATGGAACATGCCAGACAAGCCTTGGCAGCGGTTACATATTGACTATACGGGACCATTTGATGGTAAAATGTGGCTTGTAGTCATTGATGCTTTCTCTCGTTGGATGGAAATCTTCCGTCTTCCTGCTCAAACTACTGCACTCGCAATCCAAGCACTTCGCACAATCTTTGCAAGATACGGACTTCCAAATACTGTAGTTGCAGATAATGGGACATCTTTCACGTCCCACGAATTTCATAAGTTTCTCAAAGACAATGGAATCAACCTTATTCACACAACACCATATCACAGTCGTTCAAATGGTTTAGTAGAGCGCGCTATAGAAACTTTCAAACTCCGCTACAAGAAATCAGGGGACCAATTTACAGATCCTGAGCACAGACTGCAGGCAATGCTCTTTGTCTATCGCAATAGCATCCACTCATCCACTGGCCAAACTCCAAGTTTCCTGTTCCTGGGTCGTGAAGTGAGGACATTCATTTCTACCCTTAAACCTGATTTTCGAGCTTACGCTGATCAAAAAGCCTTGAAGATGAAACTCTACCATAATCAAAACAAACGTGAACGTCATTTCTCTCCAACTGAACCTGTTTTGTTTCGAAGAAAAGTTGACTCCAACTGGCAGAAGGCTCATATTCAACGTCGTACTGGAGATTTATCGTATCAAGCTAAGCCAATGGCCGGGGGTCCACCATTGCGTTTACATGCAGATCATCTCCGTCAAAGCAGGCGTTTAAGAACACAACCAGCAAAGTTTAGACTATATCCTGACCAACAACTCACACAAATAATGAAAACTTTTTCTTTCTTTTTCTCTCCTTGTTTTTTATTTTTGACCTTTTTTTTTGATGTCACCCTCTGTTTTACTGTATGTATTTTCCTTTGTTTTGTTTCCATCTTTATTAATGGGGGGAGAAGTGTGGTAACACTGATAATGTAATCATAAGTAGATTCGTAGTCGTTGTAGTCGTTTATCAATATGAGTTGAAATACAAGCTCTTTCCGAGATAGTCATGTTCGTATTTCTCATTTCCTGAGTTACTACAACCTCCAAGCTTATAATAGGTGGGGATGGACTTGGAAAATTTCATCCGATAGAATTCAAAATTTTTCGAAGTTTTTCGCTGGATGGCCCACGGCAAATTTTAACAGGCAACCTGTTTTATGGGGGGCTTTTTGAGAAACTTGCCGTGTGCCGTCCAGCAAAAAACTTGGAAAAATTTCAACTCTCGAGCTATCATATGTAGCTGGAGATTCGAGAAAAATTTAGACTCTCAAACTATATTATACTAGGCTTATAGTGGTATGGGTAAAATATGCTGTTTAAAGGTGAAAATGAATACCGTTTTATCTCCATAATTGAAAAGGTAATATGTCCATTTTCACCTTTAAAAAAATATATTTTACACATACAGGCTGCTGACACACTCACACAAGTACACAACAAAATATTACTTTCAACAGCCTGCAACAATAGAGTATACTACTGAATGATATTATAAGTAAGTATGGGTTGCGTGAGTGAATCAAAAAAGGTAAAAATTGAATCTAAACTTGATACCTGCAGAGAATTGTTAGTTCGTACCCTTCTAATCCTATATTTTATTGTGTGTTTGTGTGAGTGTGTCAGCAACCTGTCTGTGTAAAATATGCTATTTTCCAATTCAATAGTTGAATCAACTCATTGGTCATTACTACGTTTTATCCTCAAAAGGTATTATGTCCATTTTCACCTTATAAAAAGCATATTTTACACATACAGGCTGAAGACACACTCAGACAAGCACACAATAAAATATGGTATTAAAAGGGTATGAACTAACAATTCTCTGCAGGTATCAAGTTTAGATTCAATTTTTACCCTTTTTGATTCACTCACGCAACCCATACTTACTTATAATATCATTCAGTAGTAGACTCTATTGTTGCAGGCTGTTGAAAGTAATATTTTGTTGTGTACTTGTGTGAGTGTGTCAGCAACCTGTATGTGTAAAATATGCTTTTTAAAAGGTGAAAATGGACATGATACCTTATTCTGAGGATAAAACGTAGTAATGACCAATGAGTTGATTCAACTATTGAATTGGAAAATAGCATATTTTACACAGACAGGTTGCTGACACACTCACACAAACACACAATAAAATATAGGATTAAAAGGGTACGAACTAACAATTCTCTGCAGGTATCATGTTTAGATTCAATTTTTACCTTTTTTGATTCACTCACGCAACCCATACTTACTTATAATATCATTCAGTAGTAGACTCTATTGTTGTAGGCTGTTGAAAGCTATATTAACAGGGAACCTGTTCTATGGGGGGCTTTTTGAGAAATTTGCCGTGTGCCATCTAACAAAAAACAGAAAAATTCTGACTCTCGACCCATGTATGATAGGAATTTTTCCAAGTCCCCCTTCTATCATATATAGCTCGAAAATCAACATTTTTTTCAAGTCCCCCTCCTAAAATATATAGCTGGAGATTCGAGAAAAATTTAGATTCTCAAACCATATTATACTAGGCTTATAGTAGATGTAGGCCCTCTTTATACTAGCTTCATCTAGGTCTAGGCTTCCTTGAATTCTCAATACCAAATCCCATATGACTCATAAAACAGGTTCCCTGCGTCCCTCGCTTAACTTCGTTAAGGAAGCCGTCGTTTTTTTCAAATAACCCCCATAAAACAGGTTCTCTGTTAAAATTTTGACTCTTGAGCTTTGTGTGATAGCAAGGGGATTTACAAAGATTTCAAACTCCTAGCTATATATCTCGAAGTCCCTAAAATAGGCCCAGGTCACTGATGACGCCCTATTTCATACTAGGTTTATAGTAGGTCAAGACCTCCTTCATGCTAGCGTTATACAAGTTCTGGGGCAGCAAAATCAATTTGACTCATAGAACAGGTTCCCTGCGTTCCTCGATTGGCTTTGTTAGGGAAGGTATCGTTTTTCCAAGTCTCCCTGTATCATATATGACCCGAGAGTCGGAATTGTTCCAAGCCCCCCCCCCCCTCTAACGACGACATACTCAACGATTAAAACGTACGGAGTAATTTGAATAGAGCCACAGAAATGAAAATACACCGGAGCGGTTTCGATTAAAAAACCATTGTCAACGGGGACGTGAAAGCAACTGAACCAACTCCGGCCGGCAACAAGAACTACCAAGGAGGACATGACTGAACTAGCGAGTCATCACAATGTGAATCATACTCGTAAACTAGTTCATTCAAACCCTTATCAGGTATGTACCTGTTGAGCACATTTAGGTTATCGTTATTCAGATGGCGAATAATTTCGATGTGTTCTAGCGCGGTACGTTTGAAAGCCGAGGACTCTCTATGGAGGAGGGACTCAGATCCCTCTATGAAACCATGGCCAGTGGTAATAAGATGGTCCGTAAATGCCGAATCACCCAATTTCTTCTTTTCCCACGCCTTCCTATGCTCATCTATTCTAATTTTGAGCTGACATCCAGTCTCGCCTATATAGATTCCATTACAATCATTACACTCAATTTTGTAAACCCCGCTTCTTTGGACCAGTGGGATGGGGTCCTTTATTTTAACGAACAAGCTTTTTCATCATATATGGCTCGAGAGTCGAAATATTTCCAAGTCCCCCTTCTATCATAATAATATTTCTCCTAGTCCCCTCCTATGATGTATAGCTCGAGAGTCAAAATTTCAACAGGGAACCTGTTTTATGGGGGGCTTTTTGAGAAATTTGCCGTGCACCGTCCGCCTTCCAGCAAAAAACTTGAAAAAATGTCGACTCTAGAGCCATATATGATAGGAGAGGGAATTGGAAAAATTTTGATTCTCGAGCTAGGGGTGCAGTGACGCCATTTTCTTGAAGATGATTCTTCCTAGGAAATTTAGGGGGCGGTGTTTTCCTTTGTTCTCGTAATATTATAGGGGGGCTTTTTTGACATGTTCCATGTCTTTTCTCTCGCCGGACCCTGATTTTGAAACTCGCGAGTACACCCCGCGTAATAATAATAATTAATAATAAATAAATAAATAAATAAATAAATAATATTAAATAATTAAATAATTAAATAATTAAATAAATAAATAATTAAATAATAATATAATTAATAATTAGAAAATTTAGCGAGACAGGGGGCGAATGAGCGGAGCGAGTTCACGCTACCTCATATTTCTCATAGAAGACTTGAATTTTCTCATACCATTCCAATACAACAGCGAGACAGGGGGCGAACGAGCGAAGCGAGTTCGCCCCACGAAAGTTGATACCTCAAAATATAGAACACCCACAATTACCTCAAAATATTTCTCATACAAGACTTATACGACGCCAAGATAGGTAAAGGGGTAAACGAATAATATCTCACGAACACTTGACCTAGTAGAAGCCTAGACTGAAATATTTCAAGATGACTGATAAAATATAAAAGACATGGAACATGATCTTCATTTATTTGGCTATGCCAGAAAATTTTTTTTTTTGCTTGTTAATTTTTTTTTTTCCTTGGAGGGGGGGCGAAATCTTCGTAAGCTTTGGGGGATCCCGGCACCCTTGTTAGGGGTGCAGTGAGGCCATTTTCTTGAAGATGATTCTTCCTAGGAAATTAAGGGGGCGAGGTTTTCCTTTGTTCTCGTAATATTATAGGGGGGCTTTTTTTTTTGCTTGTTAATTTTTTTTTTTTTGGGGGGGCGAACTTTTCGTAAGCTTTGGGGGATCCCGGCACCCTTGTATATATGATAGGAGGAGGACTTTGAAAAAATTTCGGCTTTCGAGCTATATATGATAGGAGGTGACTTAGAAAAATTTCTACTCTCGAGCCATCTATGATGGGACAGGGACTTGAAAAAATGTTGACTCTCGAGCTGTACATTATTTCTAAGTCGCCCTTCTATAACATATAGCTCAAGAGTCGAAATTTTTCCAAGTCCCCCTCCTATCCTATATAGCGAGATTAGATTCGAGAAATATTTAGACTCTCAAACTATATTATACTATAGGCTTACGGTAGGTCTAGGCTTTGTTTATACGAGCTTTATCTACGTCTAGGTTTCCTTGAATTCTCAATACCACATCTCATATGACTCATTAAACAGGTTCCCTGCGTTCCTCGTTTAACTTCGTTAAGGAAGCCGTCGTTTTTTCCAAGTCCCCCTCCTATCATACATAGCCCGAGAGTTGAAATTTTAACAGGGAACCTGTTTATGGTTTTTTTTTTCAAGAAGTTTGCCGTGCACCGTGCGCCGTACGGCAAAAAACTTGGAAAAATTTCGACCCTCTAGCCATATATTTTTTCAAGTCCCTCTCCTATCATATATAGCTCGAGAGTCAAAATTTTTCCATGCTCGTCTCCTATCATATATGGCTCGGGAGTCGAAATTGTTCCAAGTTCCCTTCCTATCATATATAGCTCGAGAATTGAAATTTTTTCAAGTCCCCTCGTAACATATTATGTATCTCGAGAGTCAAAATTTTTTAAACTTTTTCGCCGGACGACGCACGCCGGAACAGGTTTCCTGTTAAAAGAGAAGGTTGTTGATCCCATTACGTCCAGTGGACTCCAAACGTGTCTATAGGTCTATAGCGGTCCAGACAAGTCTTCGTAACTTACCTGTACAACCAGGAGGAAACTGGAGTCTCCTTGTACTTAATTAAAACAAATTAACTGAACGGGTCTGGGCTTGAGTCAAATAATCGCGGTATATGTATCATTATTTCCCGAACGAATCGATCCAATCATTAAGAACTTCATATCATGGGGAATATTTAATGCCTGAACATTCAACTGTGACTAGCTCTGGCAATTCTGCAAATTCCTTGCCAATAAGAAAGTGTCCAGGCGTCAGTATAAACGTCGAATAATCTATTCGTTTCTCGTGTAACACAACTGACGGTGAATTCAGGATGGCATTGATCTCGCCACAGATTGTATTCAATTATTCTTGGGTTGAAGTTGTACCATTAAAAGCCCGAACTAAGTTGGGTTTGACAGATTTTTCCGTAGGTTCATACATTCCTTCTTCTCACGAGAATTGATTTGAGCTTAGCTGACAAATTGGGAGGATTTCCTCAATCGACCTAGGTCGTTTTATTTGTTCGGTGATTGAAGAAATACAGTAATGGTCGTAATGCCTGTCTGGATATTACCAGAAATTGTCCAACAGAAGCGTGAATAGTGAAGGCTGAAATTTCCAAAAGTTTGGAACGACCCATTTCTAAAAAGTTTTATCAATTCAACTCGTGGGATGGCTTTTCAAAGGCGAAATTGGCTAAGTTGAATTAACTACTTTTTGACCGAATGCAATCAAATTTGATGTCGGCTGAACGATAAGTAAGTGCCAATTCCGGCGTTATTGAAAAACTAAAAAATTCTAATAATGAAAATTGATTTGTCGAATGAGAAGCGCGCATTTGGCTTGGCCCAGTCTGCCCCATTTCCTTTTCGACCGAGTGGTATCGTTTTTCCTTCAGGTGCTAGTGACAGCAACCTCAAATTCCCACCGGATGATACTTTAATATGCAATATACCTGTTAGTTTCTATTTTAGTGACCAATCTATCTTCATACAAGAAAGTCCAATCCATTTTGAGTTTCCCATGATGACCTGAGTGTCAGCGGAGAAGTTTTACAGCTCAAAAGAATGATTTGTCATAATTCAAAGTCCAGAAACGAGTCATATTATAAGTATTTTTTATGTCCAAAAATACGAGACAAAAAGACCCTCCCCAACTTTCCAACAGTATACGTGTCATGATTGAAGATACAATATCGCTCCGAGGTCAAGCAAATATCTCTCATCCTCTTGAGGTGTGCGCCTCAAGATTGCACTAGACGGGTTTACAACACGTACTAATGATGCATCCCCGCCCCATCCGTCGGATGCTTCGTGGCAAGACTGCATCCAACAAATCTCGTTTTTTCCCCTGAGAACACACGGAAAATTTCTTGTGTTTCTTTTTTTTTTCGGAGGAACGCTCGAAAATTTCGTGTACTGTACTTTTCGTTACCACTACTTATCATTTTAGACAATTTTTTCGGTATGCTATTTTTCGTTCAAACACTTTTTCTTTTTCGTAGTTTGATATACCCCATTTGCAAAGGATCGAGACCGTCGGTAATTAGTATGGGCTGAGAACATCCGTCTAATACAAGACTAGCGATACCATTTTTACCACAGCACCTGAAATAGCTAGATATGGGCATTTGGGTTCGGCCAGCCCATCATACACAACAATCCAGGACATTATTCCAAGGTTACGCGAAATCTTGTTTCAATTTTTTTTTTCGATTGTGGGATCGTCGAGGAGTAACAGCACAGCGTGAGGCGTTTTTGTCACACATCGTATTACACCATCCATTGCGTACCTGCACACCGGACCGCTACATGGCTTTCCAAAATACATTGGCAGCAAGTTCATGTTTTCATACAATATCGAAACAATACTGGCGATTTACCTTTCAATTCTTCACATCCTACAACAAATAATCCTTACCACACACAATGCACGCTCTGTTGTCTCTTTTACAATTGTTAGTAACGGTACCATCAGCCTCGTAAGGTTTTTGTTATGTTCACCCTTAGTTTTCGTCTCTAATAAACGTGTTCCGTTATTTACAGCACGACTACCTAAGAAGTGAGAGAGCTTTGAAAGGTAGGTTTTTTTTTGTTGTCAAGATAACGTGTCCTTCATTGTTGAATCTAGTTTCAACCACTAAATATTTGTAAGGATGTTTGACCTTCGCTCGAGATCCAGAAGATACATCTTCATGCCGCGTATAGCCCCGTTAAAATTATCAAGCGATTTCCGTAGTAGTGCGGTGGGTTATTGATTTTTTAAATTGCAAAAAGATCATACTACTGGACAATTATCGTAGCACGTCTATCATTAAAACGTTTTTGGATTAGACTTCGATATATCTCCGCTCGGTAGAGGAAATTTACAGGTTCGGTGTCTTTTATATCTTCCTGTAGAAAAATAACTTCTGCACTCTGGCTAATTGACTGTTCAGGAAATTATAGATGGGAGAGTCGTATAAACCTGCGAAATCTTGGTCGTGAACCGGTTCATGTCGTTCACGACGTTTTCGATACTCCATCTTCATTCGTGGACTGGAATTATGAAACTATGAGGGTGGTCCGATGTCTTCCAAAAATTTGGAAAAACGGAGGAAGCTCCCTTTTAGTGAGCGCCCGAGGCTATGACTCTCTTTTGCTCCTCAGATCCGGGCTGGTCAATCATCTATAAAAATACAAATATCGGAAAATTTTGACTGGGGATCTATCTTCTGGATGGAAAAGGGAGGGTTGAAAGGAAGGCCGAGCTTCATCCGAAAAAGAAATATGACTTGGTAAAATGTTGATTCCCAAGCTGTATATGACAGGAGCGGGAATTGAAAAAGTCACGGCTACCATAACAAAGTTGAACAAAGAATTTGGGGAACCTGTTCTTTGGGATACGTTTAGTTTAGATAATTATGGAGAATTGAATTGAAAATTGACGTCTCCAAAACTCGAAGTTTTCTGAGTCTCCCCCCTGTCTCACATTGCTCGATATTCGTTATTTTTTCAATCCCAACTTTTTTGATAGCTGGGTTTCTTTCGAGTCCGCTTCTATCATTTCTATACCTGGTGAATAATTTGTCCCCCTCTAAAGCCACCGAAAACATGAGAAAAACTACCTCTTTGACCTCCATTTGAAGCACTGTATATCCCTTTGTGTTTTTTCCCAGTTAAAGCCCTTGGGAACCCTGGGTTTTATTTAAGGAAAACTACCCATATTATTCTCATTTGATACCATTTTTTTCCTTTTTTGAATCTCTGAAGCCCTTTACATTCGAGGGCTCCACCGGTTGAGTTCTACTTCCTTGATGGTTAAAATTCTCCCAATTTCCCCAATTCTCCTTCCTCTCTCGATTATCATTTCTAATACCGAAGAAAAAACGGAAATAAGGGAAAAAAGGAAAATTTGAAGGTAGTTCATCCCACAACTTTCAATTGACCCCAAACGTGTCCATATTACCGTAGGTTCATGCATCCCTTGTTCTCACTAGTATTGCTTTGAAAAATTGGGAGGGGTTCCTCAATCGTCCGAAGTCGCTTTATTTGTTTGGTGATTGTAGAAATGCAGTAGTAGTCGCAATGCCTGTCTGGACATTACCAGAAATTGTCAAACATAAGAGTGAACAGTGAAGGCTTAAATTTCCAATTTTGAAACGACCTATTTCAAAAAGTTTATCATAGTACCTACCTTACACCCTGTAATCAAATCAACTCGTGGGATGAAATAACCGAAGTTTCATTCCACTGATCCTCGTTTTGCAGACACATACACCAGTTAGAATTTCACATGATAGGGGGAGGAGGACTTGGAGGAATTCCAGATTCCAAGCTTTATTTAATAAGAGGGGGACTTGGAAAAATTTCTACTCTGGAAAAATTTCCACTCTCGGGCGTACAAAAATTTCCTCTCTCGAGCCATGTATGGTAGAGCTTAGGAAAGTTTCAGCTTCTGAGCGATATATGATAGGGGCGCGGGAGACTTTGAAGAATTTCAGCCTCCAAGCTTTATATGATAAGAATGGGACTTGGAGAAATGTTGACTCTCGAGCTACATATGTTAGAAGGGGGACTTGGAAAAATTTCGAGTCTCTTGCTATATATGATAGGAGGTTGGAAAAGTTTGAGCGTCTGATCTATATATGATGAGGGGGGGGGAGGGACTTGGAAGAATTCCAGCCTCAAGATGGGGACTTGGAAAAACTACGGCTTCCTTGAAATTGCAGTGCGTTCATGTCGTCACGTCATCATTTTCGAAACTTGAAAAACTTCAGGCTCTAAGCGTCATATGATAGGAAGGGAACTTGAAAAAATTCTAGGGAAAAATTTTGTCTCTCTAGGAAGGAGAATTGGAATAATTTGAAGCGCTTCGTGGAAAAAGGGTTTTTGCTAATGTATTTTTTATGGAACGGAGGCCTTTTTCCACGCAGCGCTTCATTTCGACTCTCGAGCTATGTCTGATGGAAGGGGTACTTGGTAAAATTTCGACTAACGAGCTACATATGGTAGAAATTACAGCGCGCTCAAATGGTAGTGGAGGGAGTTGTGTAAAATTTCGACTCTCGAGCTGTATAATTACACTACGCAACAGCCAAAAAAATGCTGGAGCGAGAATAGGTGATTCTCGAAGTATTTTTCACGCTAAATTCAATTCCGTTTTCCGTTTTTCGCTAGCAGGTCTAGATTTCCTGTAATTATTGTAACAACGTGCCGGTCTTTGCAACGAATTGCCGCGCATCGTTGCGAACGTTACGCAGGTTCGCAGGGTTCTTCGATACGTTCCGCGACGATGCGCGGCAATTTGTTGCAAAGACCGGCACGTTGTTGCAATAATTACAGGAAATCTAGACCTGCTAGCGAAAAACGGAAAACGGAATTGAATTTTAGCGTGATAAATACTTCAAGAATCACCTATTCTCGTTCCAGCATTTTTTTGACTGTTGCATAGTGTTATGATATGAATGGGACTTGAAAGAATTTTGACTTCCGACTTTTACATGGTAGGAAAGGGACGTAAATAGGAGTGGAACTTGGAATGCTGACCCTCAAGCTTTATATTATAATGATGGAGAAGGGAACTCAAGAATAGGATGAAACTTAGAAAAAGGTCGACTCTAGAACTGTATATGATAGCAGTTCGACTCCAAAAGAATTTTACTTGTGATGGGAATAGAACTGAGGAAAATTTCAACTTGGGTCCCGCTGCGTCCAGATTTTGTGATATTATTATCCTAATTTAAATTCAATTACTGCAGTTTGTGATTAATCAGATAACAGCGGGTTCCCCGCTGCCATTGCACTCCCGTAATGGCATCTAATTTTTTGCTTTCTAGCGTGTCGAAATCGGCTAGAAAGCTGCTCTTCAAAATTGAATTAACATGCATCAACAATCGACATTTAGGAAGACATATTCTTTCTTTATCGCTCAGAAGATACAATTTGCCTGATCGTCAATTTAGACATACGTGGCCGGCAGATAGAGGGTCCATAATGCGATCTGATCTTGTTGTATGACGTGTGATAGGCGACAAATGGCTAAAAATATTGCATCAAAATGCCAAATACCCGTACACCTCAATCGTTAAACCATTCCACCCCTTCAAAATGTTTGGAAATTTAAAGAACGACTCGACTGAGCTGATAGAAATTGGAAAATTGTCAGAATTCCATTGTTAAACCATTCCAACCCTTCAAAATGTTTGGAAATTATGAGAACCACTCGGCTGAGCTGATGGAAATTAGAAAGTCGTACCTATGCATTCCATCGTGCATTCCCACTGAAGGACATTCCACACAACTTCCCCTTGCTGCTTGCATTATATCCCTGTAACTACAACATGTCTGTTCTGCTCTGAACCCGGATAGTTCGAAAGCGTGATAAATTATGTGCCTTTAAAGACAGTTCAAGGTTCGACACAGCATACAGATCGCAATGCTGTACGTGTACTGCGCTCGCCTGCATGTGTGAAACGACCGAAAAAAGCGTCCACAGGATGTGATCGGCAAAACCACGCTCATTTAAAATACACACGTACACCTTTCCGCACCGCGCAAAACGTGGTTTTGCCGACTATATTATCAAGTATACGACGCCGTTAGCGTCAGAGTATTGCAGCCAGCCGAAAGCCAAAAGCCGAAAGCCGAATTCAGCCGAATTCCCGGCCATTAAGCCGAAAGCCGAAAGCCAGCTTTATGTTTACATCTTGGAAGCCGAAAGCCAAATTCAGCCGAATTTTTTCGGCTGATTTTCGGCTTATTTCTCATACGCGCGAAATGACATGACGTGTGACACGCAGTTCTCGATCTTGTAGGCTATAATCTGTATAGCAGGCTAGCAGTATCGATCTGAACTGGTGATCCCTGTTATCAGAGTCTGCCTGTTATAACTAGTACTATTAAATATTAATCGTGTTTTTAACATATTGTCTGCACTCTGTTGCGACGAGAGGGTGTGCGAAGTATTAATCGAAAGTCTCCTCGTGCCTTATCAATTCATTTCGTTTGCCGTATGCCATACTTGGAGTAAGAGGTTAGTAAGAGTGATGCCGCGGGACTTTCAAATATTTTCGTACTTCTAGGACTTGAAATTTTTCATTTTGAATTCTTGGACTTGGAAATATTTTCAACTGTTGGACTTGGAATTATTTTCCAATTGTTGGACTTTGAAATATTTTCAACTGTGGGACTTGGAATTATTTTCAAATTATGGGACTTTGAAATATTTTCAACTGCTGGACTTGGAATCATTTTCCAATTGTTGGATTTTGAAATATTTTCAAATTATGGGACTTAGAATTATTTTCAACTGTCGAACTTGAAATTATTTTCAAATTGTGGGACTTTGAAATATTTTCATATATGTGTGAAATTTTTCATTTTCAATTCTTGGACTTAGAAACAAGAAGTATGAAAATATTTTCAAGTCCAACAATTGGAAAATAATTCCAAGTCCAACACTTGAAAAATTTTACAAGTCCATTTATGAAAATACTTCGAAGTCCCCCCTCCCCCCATTGGAAAATAATTCCAAGTCCAATAGTTGAAAATATTTCCAAGTCCAAGAAGTACAAAAATATTTCAAAGTCCAGCGGCATCACTCTTACTCGCCTCTTACTCCGAGTATGACATACGGCGAACGAAACAAATTGATAAGGCACGAGGAGACTTTGGATTAGTACTTCGCACATCCTCTCGTCTGTTGCGTGCTTGTGTTGTGTGTATTCCCGGGCCCCGGCGATTTTCAAAATGGGTCGTCATAAAGAATCGACAACCAGATTAAAATCATATTGATCGGGAGAAAGAATAACTTGTGCCACTTCCAATTCCAAACTCATTTTTTCATTATGTGAATTGAATTCAATGAATTGATCTCGAAAATTTTGATGCTCAAACCTCAAACTTACACGCTTCCCTCAGAAGCAGTCTGGCTTACCATGTTTTCGGCTTTCTGCCTCGTTTGTCAGTTTGTCACTCAATCCACAGAACACAGATTCATATTTTTGTTACGTTTTTCATTCCCTGGTTGCAACAAACCGACAACAAAATCATCAGCCAGCCAAAAATCAGCCGAAAATCAGCTGAAATCCCGCCAAAAAATCAGTGATCAGCCAGCCATAAGTCAGCCGAAAGCACGGTATAAGATGAAGAGGTAATGACACAACGCTAAAATCGTGTCCGCAGTTTTGAAGTTGTACGTACAAACTTCCGCTAGGTTTGCAGCGAACACTCGGGCTGTTTCCCTGTTCCTTCTACACCCCACCTGCGCCGAGACGTTACCGTTGGTACCCTAGTATTGATGAAATTTCCAAGGATTATAAAAAATCCAAGAATTTACTTAGAAGGGTGATTCTTTCAAAATTTTATAGAGTAGATTAAATGGTATTTTTATGCCAAATATGAAATGCATCGGCTGATTCCTGATCCTGCAATAAATTTTTGAAAGTAGCGGCGTTCCCATAAGACTCTGTACATTACCCATCACTTTCATCACGAGCGCTGCGCTCGGGATGTTCAGAACTACTTCAAAATCACGGACAGCGTTTACCACAGTCAGAATACGTTCGTGTCACTACCTCTTCATCTTATACCGTGGCCGAAAGCCAGCCGAATTTTTCTGATCAGCCATAAGCCGTAAGCCGAATCCAAATTTTTGAAGGTCGTCAGCTTCAGCCGTAAGCCGAAGCCGAATTTTTCGGCTGCAATACTCTGGTTAGCGTAACAGTAGATGTTGAGCCGTAATTTTTACCGCTTAGCGCAGTCCACATAACGTAACAGTCAAAGGTGTGGCATTGACAATAACAATATTTTCGCTACTTCTCCCCTCCCCATCGTGTTATCTGCCGTACAAAGGTGAATTGACGTATATGCAGATAATGAATACAAGAGAAAGAGGTTATGGGTATACGTGATATAGCCTCTTTTTCTCGTATTCATTTTTTGCATATACGTCAATTCAACTTCGTACGGCAGTTATGTTTGTTCGTCAGGTTCGGAGTCGGACTCCAGCTGTTTATACCGTGCGGCGATTGTTGCTCCTCCTACTTCCCTACTCACTAATAACAGTAAGAGATTCAAAACACTCATGTTATTGTTGTTGTTATCATTGTGTACTTTGTTCTCTGTGCGTTGTTTTGTTCCGTGTTCACATATTCACATCTAACGAGCTTGGTCGTCTCGTGTGATACAGTATTTCGAATTATTCGAACTCTATTCAATCGGTCTTCTTTTAATTTCTGATAAATATACATTGCATCAGTTGCTAGTTTCAATACGAAGGTACTCGCTCGTTGTAGTTTTACGTTAAAGCTACATGTGTATCAGATCAGTTTCTGTTTTAACTATTGATTTTGGAAGTTAACAATGGTGTTCGTACCGGCAAAAATTACGCGTGTCGTTCCGGACGATCCTTTAATTAAAGTTTTCGGTGTTCGCGACGACTGCCAGATCGAATTAATCGATCGCATTCTGGAAAACTACAATGCGAAACTTGAAAAAGGAGATGGACGATTACGTTCAGCTAGCGATGTGGCTCCAGGTGAGACAGTTTTAGTTCCGCTCTTTGGAAAATACAAGCGTGCAAAAATACTTGATTCAGAGGACGGAAGAGGAACGATCGTACAAGTTCAGTTTCTAGATATCGGTGGAACTGGTTATTACGAATTGCACGAACTTAGATTGATTAACGCTGTACCAGAATTACGTTTTATTGTGTTACCGGATTCTCCACCATGCGGGTATATTCTCGATGCTGTTTTAAAAGTGAAGGAATGGCCTGTAGACGAACTACAAACGATGAATGCCATCTGTAGACTCACGAAAGAGAATATAAAATGTGATATTGATTCAGTAGTGGATGGCTACCCTTTGGTGAACGTGCAATTTTCGAATGGAAGACAAGCGATGTCGTTCGCAGGTTTCCTAATCAATCGTGGTTACGTTAGCTCTGCAACTTTAGATCAAATGAAAGTCGCCATAAGCATCAAAGAAAACCCTGCCGCAGCTGTTTCTCGACCGCTTTCAATTTCTCCGCCGGCTTTTGCAGATTCCAATAATTACAGAGTTCCGACTTCATCTTCGAATATTACTCCTCATTCACAAATGGATAGGGTCAATCATGTACCGACCCCGCGGACGATCCCACTTGCTCCCACCTTTGCCGTTGGCTTACAGTGTGAAGTGTACGTCACTAATACTATTTCCGGAATGCAAAGTTTCATAGTCCAAGTGAAGGTAATAATATTGAATTCGTATAATACTTTTCTATAATTCGTAAAATCTGATTCCGATTTCTTTGTTTAGTCGAACGTTGATAACATGTTGAGTCCATTCATGACGGCACTGAATAATGCGGCACCAGAACCTTTCACTGATCCGTTGCTTCCTTGCACCTTTTGTCTCGGTCGGTATTCTGGAGATAATTCCTTATGCCGAGCTGTCGTTACCACCGTTATGGCTGATCGTGCCATACTTATTTTTGTCGATTACGGTACCATCGAAAGCGTACCGTTGAATGAAATTTATAAAATCCCACCTCAGTGAGTAGAACTTGAAGTATTCGTTGATATCTTCTGGCTTTGAATTTATAGAAACTCTTTCGTTCTAGATTTACACATAGCCCTATGTTCGCCTCGAGATTTTCTTTAACCGGTTGTAAAGATCATCCATTACTCGCATCCAAAGAGGCGGATAAATTGTTCTCAGACTTCATTATGAATTCTGGCGATACTTTTTATTTGAAAGTAATGAAGCCGGAAGCGCATCCGAGACAATATTGTGAGTTGTATTTCAAGAAAGACGATAAGATGGTGAATATCAAAGATGAAATACTAAGTAGATTGAAACCGCCGCAAGTTTCACAATATAAACGAATTCCTTTTAAAAAGTGAGTAAAATTCTCAACTTATTACGTGCAAAAATTATGTGTTTTTCAAAATTTCGGACTTCGAAATTTTATTGTTAGAATATAAAGATGATTTTATTCGTGCAAGGATAATATCATATTAGATAATTATTGTTTAATAAAACGGCTTTTCCTATGTGCAGGAAAAGTCGTTTTATAATAATAATAATAATAATAACAGCCTCACTTACGCCAATTTTTAGCCAATGGCCTCGCACCACACTCTGTGAATATTCTGTGGTGCGGTGTATTAGGACTACATTTCCCACGGTGCCCTAGTCCGGCTTGGGAAGGTGACGAAATGCTGCGTTATTATTTTTACACGTTCGTTATCATACTGTACTAATTTACTTCGCATGTGTGTGAGATAGGGGTTGCTGGTTTAGCCGGTTAACCGCGTCTTCACGACGCTGAACCAGATCCACAGCTTCTGTTCGAGCGTTTAGATACCGCCGGTAATCCCCACTTCTAGATTATCCGACTCGTTGCTGATACAGGTTGAGATAGCACGATGTTGGAAGTGATTGTTCGAGAAATAACCTGCTACTGTTAACGCTTGCTCGAAGCTGGTGTCAAACCGCGGACCTTTGGGTTACAAGGCCGTGTTCGTACCACTCCGCCACCATTAAACAATAATTATCTAATTTTATTGTTAGAGTTCTATTGGAGAACTATTCGCTAAATTAGTTGGAGGAATAGAAAAAATAATAAAAATAAAGGATTCGCTACCCTCGTGCTGTAAAATATTTCACAAATCGATTCATTTATCTCGGAATGATTGAAAAGAAAATCAGATTTAATTACGAATCATAAGAACCATAAATTAAACGATTAAAATCAATCTTATGATTTTATAGGAACTCCCAAGCCGATGTTACTGTTTCACTTGTATCCGGAGTTCGATTTTTCGTGCAATGGAGTCTCAACGAAGATCAATTAACCAATATCATGAACGTAGTTGAGCATTATTGCGCGACTGATGCACCACTTGTGAGCGAGGTAACCAAAAATATGCCCGTCTGTTCTTTGTACCTGGGTGATCAGAAGTGGTATCGTGCGATAGTTACGAGCGACATAAATCCAGCAGGCATGGTCGAAGTCTTACTTGTCGATTACGGCAACAAAGAATTAGTAAGTGGAATTGATTGCGATGATAACTGTTCGAGTCACCATTTCGATTATTAAAGATTTATTTTTCGATACAATTTAGGTGCACGTTTCGAATTTGCGCATTGCGAGCGATAAAATTATCTCATTGGGTCCTATACAAGCGGTCGAATGTCAACTCAATTTGGATGCCGAAGTATCGTCACGAGAGGACGTTGCTGCGAATTTTTCCGAAATTGTTGCCGCGAATGAATACAGGATGCGTGTGTTGAATGTATTATCGGATGACGTTTTCCTCGTTGACTTGTTCGACAAGACCACGCAACAAAACGTAAAGGATATTTTGTTGCAACGTTTCCAAGTGACTCCTGAATCGACTTATGGGTCTAACGATGGACTAACCGATGATAATTTAAGGCCAATGAATGATTCGTTACAAAGTAAGTTTGATATTTCCGCCATTTTAAAGTGAATTTTAGTATTTACTTTTAATAGTGTTCTGCTTCCTAAAAATTATTTGCAATATTGTCTCAAGATCCTTCTTTCCTTGCATTCGCCAACACTTGAAAAATTATAAATACGTACTTTTTACAGCTTCAAATCTTCGGGATCGCGGGCTGATCACTGTGGTAGTCAACGATGAAAATTTGACGTTAGAAAAGTGCGTAGCCTTCTTTGTATTCAAATTGGAAAATTCCATCTGTATCGGTTCTATGATATTTGTTATAGGCCAGTGATGAACAATGATTTAGTTGCGAACGAACACATGGAAGAAAGCCAATCTAGATCTTATAATCGTGTTCCTATAAAACGATTCACTTGGTCGGAAGAACCTAGACCCAAGTCGGACGACGTGTGGGAAGGTTTTGACCTGGGCACTTGGTCGTCACAAGATGAACTTATTCCTTCGTGCCTTACAGGCGCGTCACCAAAATCCGATCAGAGTACCGAACCACTCCGGAAACTCGAAACTCTATCCATGACCGAGATTCTGGAAAGGGATATTGAGGCAAAAAAAGTAAATCCCAGTTCAGACACGTGGCAAAAACCGAAGTAAGTGATAATCAATATTACTAAATTATGCGGAATATGCTTGCTCTAAACCGCCATTCGTTTTATAGACCTCCTAGTTTGCCGAATGGAAGAGGTGCTCAGTTTGTCGAACCTGACTTCAAACCCGGTCAGCAGCTCGAAGTAATCATCACTTTTTTTGCGAACCCGTCCCTATTTCATGTGATACCGATTCCTGACGACGATTTCCGCGCGATGACTGATAGTTTTCAAGACGATTATTCCCGTTGTGAACCAGTAAACGTAAATTCGCTGAAGCACAACGATTGTATTATAGCACGTGATAAAAGTGACGCTCTCTATAGAGCTCGATTTCTGCATGGTCGACCGCATGGTAATTTTTATTTAATGGGAAATTTAATCACGATGATCAAGGGAGGGGAAAATCATGAAACAGAGAGAAACTCCCAAAGAGGATTCAAACTTGAGACTTTTCGCGTCATTGTTTCATGATCTTCTCTTTCGTCGACCAACATTCTCTGTGAACTAACGATTATTTGATTTTGAATTGATAACAGGTGCTATGGTATCATTTGTCGATTTTGGAATTAGTTCGGTCGTTGGAAAAGGTCAAATTTGGGCAATCAAACAAGAGCATTGCCAGATACCAGTTCAAGCTGTTTCTTGTAAACTTCACGACGTAGAGACTATCGATGAAAATACGCCATGGTCTGCATTAGAGGGCGTAAGTGATTTCTTTGACGGAGGCGCTTACACTTTGACTTTCAAGGAGTGTATCAACCTAAAAGGCTCAGTCACATGGGCTGTAGATCTCACTAACGAGGAAAATGCCGATGTAGGCAGTCTATTAGTCAAGAAAGGGTTAGCTGTTCGTAGAAAAGTTCCTGAAAGTGAGTAATTCTTTTCTTTAATATGTTCGTTTGTACAGCGCGGGTAGAATCTTGAAATGTGTATTCGATTTCTTTCTTCTTTCATTCAGATGACAAATTATCCAACTCTAGTTTGTCGGAAAATGGACCTGTTCCTGCGTCACCTGACAATGCTATCTCTTCTGATGAGTTGAACACTGACGCCACGTAGCTGTCGCTGTATTCATAAGTTTTAAGGTGAATAAATTTAAGAATAAAATTAGGAAGAAGTTCAGATCGTAATTACGGTTCTATTTTATCAACTTTTCAAGTTTGAGGGAATTGTAACGAAGAAGACAAAATTTCCAATTATTTGTTCATTTAATTATACTGAACGAAAAGTTGTAAAATTATATTTTCATTATTTTGTTTTCTAATTTTTCTGACATAATATTTTTCTTTAATTTGCAGACGAATAACAAATGGTTATTTTACGTTTTCGGAACGTATGGAATTTCGGAACAACCGGGCCAACGTACTTTTCGTCAGCTGATTCATTTTTTAAATTTTTTCCTCGAATGGAATTTGAATGAAAACAGTAGAATTTTTGATTGAATTATTGTTGAACGATCTTTTATATCATGTAAATAAAACATACGAATTTTATAATATTTCTGTGACTCGCTTGGAATTGCGATAACTGTACTTAGTTAATCTTTTATCAAATTCATTAGGCGGTGCCTACTGACTCCGAACCGTTTATGACTTAAATTGAAACTCTTCTTTTTTATATTGTATTTTTTTTAAGTGTTATTACGCTTATTATTGAATAGACTTAATGTTACTTTATACCTCATTCGTAGTAAACTTCATCATCGACTCCGGAAGTTGTCGTAACCAACGACGGATAATCGTCCAATTTTGTGTGTAGTAAATTTGTAGTACATTGTATTGAGACTTTATTTTTAATGTTGTACTTAAGTCATTATAGTACAATCTTGACTACCGTAATAATAAAAATTAAGAACAAATAATACTGCCTTTTTATTGAAAGTCTCGTGTTTCAAAGGATCGATGGAATAAGATTGATGATGGAAGTAAAAGTGAAAATTGCTATTCAATGGAAACTGAATCAATACTGAAAATGATACGAAAAGATAAAGATTCTGATGACAGAAGATTAAATTCAAAAATTGTATAACTGCAGAATAGGAGAATCGATTCTACCGAAAATAATGTTCTGAAAACATGCATGGCCTACCTATAGATACTATAGTGGGTAGATGAGATTTAGAATTTGGACTGAACAAATGGTAAGTTTGCTGGTTCTTGGATTATTAGACAGTAGATTCTCATGTCCTAAAATTGAACTTCTTACTTGGATAATCTCGAAACCTCAATCGATTTACTGGAATAAAAATTGTCAAAATTGATCCCGTTGATGTGTATGTAGACCATCATCACTATTAGAAGTTGATAATTATTCTATTGATACCGTACTGTTCGTCTCGGACTCGACGTGCGAGTATCACTACAAATTTCGATCATCAATTCCTTATCAATGATCGTTTTCTGTAATAAAAATGACGAGACCAGAAAATTATAAGGTGTGGTGACTGAGTCGCTGCTAAAACTTTATTGAATAGGCTACAGCTAGCTATGTTCCCCATAAAATCCTTGTTCTGTCGATCTTTTCAAAATTTGCAAAAAAAACTGAGAATGAATCTGCCTTTGACTGAACAGTCATCATCAAGGAAGAATCGATTGCAAAGAAAGATTTTGCATGAAGAGCTAGGAAATAAAGGAGACACCAGCGAAAAGAAGGAACTAACTGGAAGAGACAGAAACAGGAAACTAAGATATTCGTAAGGATGATGAATACCGAAGTTCTCTCGATTAAATCTGATTCTGGAACGAACTCGTTAACCATACTTGACGGGTCGAAATGAGCTAAAAGAAATAATATTAATTATGGTAGGTTTTAGGCCAGGGTTTTTGGTAGGTTATAATTGTCACCAAGTTCATGCGATACTAGCGCTACAAAGAAATCATTTCTATCTATTAACGTGAGTAGGTGACGTTTGATGATGTTTGTTTCGTCGACGCGTGACGTCCGCCCACTACCTACCTATCACCTATTTACATTACATCAGCCGAAGTAAAATCCCTTTTCCCCTTCTTACCCTTCAAAACCCATGTGTGTTTGTGTGTCGATTTTGATTTTCAAGTTCACGAATAAAATTATTCTACTTTTTCAAACTTTGATTGAGACAAATTTAGCTAAATTTTATCATTGTTCGTCTCGTTGTGAATGTAAGCTACGAGCGGGTGTTGAACTGTTGAAGTGCCAAAAATCTAGTCTGCCAAGAGGAACCGTTTGCTTCAGAAAGACCCTGGCCTCAAAAGACAACCTAATTAGTAAGTAATGTCAGTGAAGGAAGTGCGATACAACCAAACAATTTCTAAGAGATAAAAACGTGGTCAACAGTCATACTTGATCGTCGAAGAAATACCTGTACTGTATAAGCAGTAAGATAACACACATCGGTCAATTGGTCGATGTGACAATCACGAAATCTTAAGAGATTATTCTCAAATGTATTTTCGGACGGTGAGAATACGGATAAAATACACTTGAAATTAAATCTCTCATACTAGCCGTGAGTACAAAAACATTATATCGTGTTTCTATATCACTAGTTCAAAAATAACATATCTGTTACACATTTGTATTTCAGATGGGAAATACAAATTCAGTCATTAGTCCTAAAACTGTGTTTGCTGAACCAGCAACATCTACCAATAATGTTCCTAACTTGAGTCATAAAAATATTAGCGGTGAGCCTCCTGAAGGATGCCCTGTACATAAAACCGAAGCCAAAGTTAGTCAAATCGTTCTGTGAGCTCTATATTTCAATCAGGAATCGTTATATTTGTATAAACCAAATTTTGTTCTTTACAGAAAGAACAGCGTAGTTCCGGAGGTTGTCCAGTGCCTCATGATGACGTTGACCCTAGGAACATGGTAGGTTTATCAAATTGATACGTATTTTCATGCTCGCTTGAAATCATCTGTGTGCCATTTCTAAGCCGTTATCAAAGACCACAACGAATACGATAGTTTAGTTCAACTTTTGTTGACGCTCATCTCCGAATATCTTTGTTCTTCGCAACGATCACTCATGGTCTCTTTCATTTTGAAGATGCCACCGGCAAACCAACAGCCTGCGCCTGACCAACCTTTTCCACTTTCAACATCGCGCGAAGAGTCATCCATACCGAAAGCTGGAACTAATGGAGAAACTTGGGTGTATCCTTCGGCTCAGGTATGTCGAGAAATCAATTAATTACATGGTTCAATGAAATACTTTGATTGTACAATGACTTGTAATATCTTTCAGATGTTCTGGAACGCCATGCTGAGGAAAGGATGGCGATGGAAAGATGATGATTTATCGCCTAAAGATATGGATGTTATTATCAAAATACACAATGCGAACAACGAAGAAGCGTGGAAGGAGGTGAAATGAATATAATCATTGTTTTGAATTTACACACAATTTGTTCCAGACCTTCTACTTCCGTCGATAGTTATGTCGAATATTGTTTAAAATCAATTTACTGAAAATTCGCAATTATTATTCGCCTATTGTTTGCTAACGTTCGTCAAGCATTAGCTTGTTGTGTAATTACCCGTTGGAAATCATATATGTAGGACTATGACACCATCCATATTGTATCGATAGTTAGCTAAATTACATTCGATAGAAACCCATACAAAGTTACGAATTTAGAGGGCCTCAAAATATTTTCTCTCATCAAACCTAGAAGTGATTTTAAAAAGTATATCGAAGTTTTAATGCTCAGTATGTAAATTATCTGAAATTATTTCTGAACCATTTTTGTACTTCCTAAAAGGTATTGAAATGGGAGGCTTTGCACGCAAGTGAGTGTATGACACCGCAGCTCAAAAGTTTTGGCGGTAAAGCGCAAGATTACAGCCCAAGAGCCAGAATCAGAAACTGGATGGGGTTGGTAAAACAAACGCTTTTATTCTAATTTTTCTAAATCACGTTATCAAAAATGTAATTTTTTTCCGCATCTGTTTTTGTAGTTACGAGTTACCATTTGATAGGCACGACTGGATTGTTGATCGTTGTGGTAAAGATGTACGATACGTAATCGATTATTACAGTGGCGGAGATGTGAAACAAAACTACACGTTTGCGATTTTAGATGTGAGACCTGCTTTGGACTCTATCGGAAATATGTGGGATAGAATGAAAGTAAGGAAGTTCACCTCATCGCTGAATTTATCGTATAAAAAAATGTTCTTTCAATTTTTTAATATTTCAGGTCACTTACTGGCGTTGGAGGTACTCCCCTCCTTCCTCAACGCAGTCGGAATCAGAATAAACGATCAATATTGACAGTCGTCCTGCCAAACTATACAGTAATATTGTTCTCTTACTCATACTGCGTATGATTATTGTTCTAGTGAGTGAAAATAAACGTAGTTACGTCGTAGCCGTGCTCTTATTTTCCTCGTATCGTTCAGCCTGGGAAGATGTAACGATCGCTTGAGAATATCTTGTCAATATACTATTCGGAAGAAAGAAACGTGTATGAACTATTAATTTAGAGGGTTACAAACAGTAAAAATAATTTAAAAATATCACGTGTAAGTAACACTCGAAAGTGTGCAGATATAATAAATAAAAAACTATGAGAATACAAGATTAAAACGACACTAAAACATTATTGTTACGCTTTTAAGTATCTACCGGAACGTAGGAAAGAAATATTTCTTGAGGATTCATCGAAGAATCGGCGTACAATAATGCTTGTTCTAATTCGGCAAATTTTGGTTTCAGTCCCACGTAGTGGTATTTTAATACTTGGCTGAAAAAGAGCGTGTAAAATAGTTGTTATGCGAGAGAAAGCCATAATTTATGCTAAGGATGAAACACTTACTTCTGTATTAATCTACGTGATCGTAATTTTGGAAAAACCTTTCGAATAATTTTTCCGAAAAGCGCTCTGTCAACCGGAGTGCATAGTTTCAATAAGCAATAATTGGTGTATAATTCATATAGACGGGCGCGATCGATGGCTGGTTTGTTTCCTACCACTTCGAAAAAATTATCGCTTATCCAATTACTGCAATCCTGTGAATGTAATCGATTTAATTTCCACCTCTAAAGGTATTTCTTGTTCTCAGACGAGGGCTTACCAGAACATTTTCTTGAGAATATTTGTGTTGGCCGTTCTTGACGGAAGCGTGATTGAATTCGTCGATCCTGCGCAGCGTAATTGATAGGGTTAAAAAAATACTAACGAGTATGCACTAAATTTCTCGTCTCACAACTTACTTTCTTGGTCGACCTCTTCTCTTTTGTTGAACTGTCGGATAACCGCGTCCGTTCTCGGCTTCTTCCTGAGCTTGATGTTTTCCAATCACTTGTAATTTCGGCATCGTATCTATTTCTTCGTAATTATACATTTTGATCGTTGCCCTGTCGCTGTACTCTCCCTCGCCCATTTCCTTAGCCTCGTCGCAACCGTTTATCAAACCATCACCGGCGCAAAATTCGTTTAGTTCCATTTTAATATCCGTTATTTTATTATTCAATTCCGAATCTCCGTACTCTTGAAAAACTGAATCCAGCAAATCGAAACCATTTTTCATCGTCAATTCCGCGCTCGTTTCCGTTGTTTCGCTCTGCTCCCGTTTGCACATTTGCAATTCGGTCAGATCTGGCGCCGGGACGTAATAGTGTGGTCCCTCGGCTACGTTCATATCGGTGCGAAATTGATCCTCCGACATCATCAGCTGGAATTCTAAATCGGAAACCGGCAAATCGAGCAAGGTTGAAAGTTTTTCTTTGCCATAAATACGAGCGCCATATTTATTGTCGTTTCCCAGTTGAAGAACGCGTTCCGTCGTGGATCGGAAATCGTTTAAACATTCAATGAAGAACCAGTCGGCCAGCTTTTGAGACAGTTCATTTTCTGTGTAAAAGTAGAAATCGTCCATATCGCTACTGTCGTCGAAGTACTGCAAACCGAACGAACAATTAATAAACCATAAAGAATTGTCGTCTTCGGGATAGGCAGTTCCGGACGATTTGGAAGGGCAATTTAGTTTTATTATATCTTCGTACAGCCAACGCGTGTCTACACTCTGGGGTACGCATTCGTATTTTGTGATGAGATCTTTCATCCTGTGCACGAAAATGTTCGACAGTGTGGCCGAAATGAAGTTTGAGTAAGAAAACGTAATCGCATCTGACCAAGAATCGATAACAGAAAATATCTAAAAATCACGATTCCGAATTAGTAATGATCATATTGAGCGTCAGACATAGGTATATTTATTGGTGGTTTGACAAACCTCATTTTTTACGTCACAAAATGCCACCGAACAGTCTGTATGACTAGCCGATGTGAAGAAGGTTGATGCGATTAAAATTTCATCCCTGATGACGTTATTGAGGAGCCATAAAGAATCGTTACCTGAAATGAGTTTCAGTAGTTATTTTCATTTGTTTTGAATCGTAGAGATGGGAAAGTTTGATAGAGCTTAACTAATGCTTGCTCCACCAGATTCAAGTACAGTATCTTCCTTTTTCTAGGTAGGTACCGAATCTTAAGGAAAATAATGTGATGCTCGATTTTCGATTTCTTACAATCGCGCACGAAAATTGAGAAAATTTCAACTTAAGAAATTTTATATGATTATCTTTGGAGTCGAGTAGACTATACATGAAAACGTAACTCATTACATATTTTCATGTTAATAGATTAGGTATCTTTTTTCTTTCCTAATTGAATGTGTGAGTACAATCGTTTAATATTTCTAAGTAATGCGAATTCCCTTAATTTGATCTCAGTACTTCAGAAATCAATCGTAATAAACCTGAAGGTTTTCTTGTATAAAATACCTACTGACATAATCGTCCCGAAGAAAAGAAGGCAAGAAGAAAGAACGTTCTTCATCTAAGGAAAGAAAAGAAATATCATCTTTAAAAAAAAAAAAAAGCCTACCGTTTTCCAGGAAAATTGACCAATCAGGTGAGCAAATGTAATCCGAAACATATTTCATCGTTTTATCGAACACACTTCGCATAAAGTACGTGAATTTATCGGATACCAATGAAAATCGGTTTTTCAAGTACAGTCTGGTTTGAAATTCATCTAAAGCTGCATCTTGAGTAAGTTGCCTCACTATATCTAATTTTGATGCGCCATATCTAGCCAGAATCAGCTGAGTAAAGAGGAAAAGAAAAAACGAAATAAAAATCTTTGCATCATTCAAGATGAAAGGTGGGATAAAAAATCGAATCATCGAATTTGTTTCAAGAACTTACCCAGCATTTCAATTTCAAAATCGCATTACAACATGAATTTGAATTAATTAACGAAATATTCTCCATATTGTGAGGATTCGACCGACAACTTGAGAATCAATTTAAAGGATTTTTTAATCATTACAAGAGGCCTACTGAATCAAAATTATTCACTTTTATAAAACGTCGTATGGTGGCCAATAAATAGTGATATTAAAATTTTGATTTCCAGGCCCTATGGAACCTGGAAATGACTGATGAGACCTTTTTTTTTTCGTTTCTTTTGCCACACAGGCATTTACAATAAATTCCATCTCCAAACTTTCCTAAAAAATCGAAGTGTCTTCTAATTGGAAGAGCACTTGAAATTCTTTAAATTTATAGAAAATTGGTCCATTTTTTATTTTCTCATTTTGAATAGTTATTAGGGTTTCCAAATGCAAAATGAAGCGTGTCGAAATATTTAGAAATTGAAATTGCTTAGGCGGATCAAGAGGTGCAGCGAGGATTATCTATGAGAAGAGGGAGAAGAAGGGGTGGAGTGATTGTATACAAGTTTAATGTCAACTTGTACTTCAATTCTATCAAGATACGCTGTTTTGATTTATACCAACTGCATTAATTTGTAGAAAGGGGATAAACCCCCTGTACCCTCCCCCCAAGCTATGCTCCTCGAAGATTCCAAGAACCCATAAACTTCATTCTTAATTAATTATTGATGATTTTTTTGGAAAACAATGAGGAGAAGGATGAAGGGTAAATTAATTTTGGAAATATACTTCTGAGAAGGAGAAATGAAATTGATTCAAATTCTTTCTACGCACAGGAATATGTGCACTATCACATTTTGAGTATCGGAAGTCTGGGATCAAAAAATCCAGAATCTTTGTAAAATATCATAAAATTCTTTTATGGAAAAATATAAAATGCGACACATAAACCTCATTATCTCTTGAAGCTTACAAAATCTCATTTGACAAAATTCTCAGCATAGTTTTAAAAAACAGGTGATGGGACGTATATATTAGAAAATTTTGATTTGAAAAATCTATATGTCCATCAAATAAACAAACAATCAATACACCCGAGGATATTCTTTATTATTTGGATTGATAATTAATTATGGTGAGTATACACTTAATTGAAATTCTAATTACTTAAATTATAAATTAAATAATGAATTGGAAGTTTATGTGAGTGTAGAAGTCTATTTGAATAAAAACAAATAGATATCTCGGGTATCAATTAGGCCTAAGTTTTTTTCTAGATTGATTATTCAAATGAGGTATATGGTTTGAGAAACCCATTGGGGCACGAGACGAAGGCAAAACAGCGGACTGACTGTGGTCATCAACACATGAAGAGTGGCTGTAGCCGCTGGGAGAGAAGTAAATCCTAATTTACAATTATTTTCAAGTCATTATAAAATAAGTATTGTGCTTGAGACGCTGAAAAACCTAGTTTCAGGTCTAGTAAACTTTTAATTATTTTTCTTTTAAATTAATAATTCCTACTTTAAAGAAATGAAATTATGAAAATAGAATTTGTTTGCAAACTGTCCTGTAGAAGGAGTCGATTCTGAATTAGAAGGGTCAAAAGGATGGAAAGAGGTGTCCCACCAATTAAGGGTTTGCTGATGGCACAAAGGCCATCATCTTCATCATTGCGTTCAGCAGGGAGCTTGTAAATGATAGTAGTTCATGTTCTCAATATTCTCATATCTTATGGAGGGGGGGGGGGGTGTCCTGTACTCAAGTTATTTACTTATTTACCCTTATTTTAGAAATTTTTTGAGGAAATTAGATCATAACGTACTTTCATTGTGATCCTACGTCAATATTCCACTTTGCCTTCATTTAAAAAATAGATGAAGCTCTGGAATGAACCGAATGATACGCATTATTCAATTTTGCAATTCGAATAAAAGTATCTTTCTTACTCATGAAGGAGATACTTTTCTCCAGATTCTGAGAAATAAAGTCTTCTACATCATTCTATCGTTTGATAACTAAGTCGATGAGTGTCGACTGGATTGATAAGCAGTAGAGATTTTGATAAGGGTAATACGGTATTGAAGAGAGACGTGAATAATTACTACAACTTTGTAGGTGCTAAAATCATCAGAATTATCGGAATTTACTGTAAAATCCTACACTTTTTATGACTGCCGTATTGTTATAGCTCACAATCATGCGTTAACATCTTAGCTCTTGAGATTCTCGAGCTAAAGTCGAGTTGGATGCTATTGTTTTTTACTAAGAATTCGATCTAGATTACAACTCTTCGATGTCGGATTAATATGATTCTCATTATTTTGTGTTGGTTCAGCTTTGTCTGCGCCTCCGATCATGATTACATACCCAGTGATTGGGTTGATCCCACCGACTTGAGACATTACGATAGATACACAAAAAGCATGAGAGTTCCAGCTGACACTACCGATGGGACTGCGAACAAGAAACGCGTCGAGTACGACAATGAAGAGATCAAAAAGTACGCGATATTCATTGAAAGATTCATCAATCGTTTCCTTCAATCTGCAGACTTGAAGGTTTGTCCGTTCATCATTAACGAGGTGAGCGATTCAGAATAATACCACTGATCCATTCCTTTGTTTGATTCAGGATAAAATTCTCGAACCTGGCACCAGAATCGAAACAGAAATACCGGTTCTTATCACTACTGATGAGTTGTCTCGTTTGACCATGCTTGGGCAGAGTATTTCTTCTTCGAAATTAACAGAGCTTGATGAAATCTTGACGGCTGTTCTAAGTGCTGATCGCGGATACAGTTTCAATTTATTAACCCCGTATTTGAATCCTATCGGACAATTATTTCATCACATGTCGTGGGAAGTGAGTACAAACAGCGTTTGTGTCCATATTGATGCCTTCAAATTTGTGATAAAATCATGTTTGATGGTCAGAAAATCGCGATAATGACAACCGTGGTCACATTCGGAGTTGTTTTATGGATGTTTGCTGTAGGTAAGAGTGCGAAAAGAATCACGGTATTTTTGTATTTGATTTTCTTCATTGGTGGCTTGGCCGTGAATTGGTGGAAAATGTATCAGGTTTGTATGAATGTAATAGTTTCATTGCTCTAAGGTCGCTCGTTCATGGGACTGTTTTTTAGGAAGCTGTGGCTGAGAGATTTGCCGAAATGCAGAAGCTTTCGAATATTCCAGACGTTTGTAGTCCGAGACGGAATTCATTCTGGAATTATCTCTTCGGATCGGTGGACGGTAAATTATTTGTTCATCATTAAATATGATGATATTCTTTTGGACTTTCTAATTCAAAATTGCATTCGTTTATCACGCAGAAGAATGTAAGCGGTATCATAAAGCGTTCCAAGTTGATCCATTTTCTCAAGTTTCTCCATCTGTTGTGCTTTCGGAAACATTGAGTATGATGTTGATTCATCCATTGAAAACCTTAGGTTCTGGGATCGGAGATTTTTTAAAGGGCATCAACAGTATGTGATAGTTGTGGACAAATCGATTTCTTCTCTTTGAATGAATGCGATGACTTTTGTATGCATTGCTTTTACAGGCGCTGCTCCCTTTCCTCTGAATCTACTATTTCTACCGATAGTGTACATAACTTCACTGTGCACGTTGTTTTTCTTCAGCATCGCTGCTCTGGGTACGAAAGTAAATTTCTGGACCTGGTTTGGTGGAGTTAATATTGGAGGTAAATGCGAGCGTGACGTCAATTATCCGACTATTTCCGATGAACGAGGTTTAGAAAATATATTGGAGATATCCGATGGAAATGAATACGCCCTCGTGCGGGTACGGATTATTCGGCAGTATGTACGCACTGTTTCTACATCTGCTTCATCAACTGTCAGTGACGATCGAGGGGTTGAAGAGCTTCGGAATAATCGTCTGACGTTTATTCGCGATAATAAGACCGATACATTTGGCAGTTCTGCAGTGTCATTTCCCAGTCAGAATAGGGCAGCACTCGAAGACGTGAATTCTTTCTGTCAGTTGTATAGAATGGTCTCGAGGCCCGATAGAGGCGTGATCAAGAGAAAGACGGTAATACGAAAACGCGAGTTTAGATGATAAAATTCTCCACAGTCAAACTTGATCTCATTTGTTCAAAGAAGTATTGTTTATCGAGGCACGTCCCCTTTCCGAATGTCGTGCTGGTCGAAAAACGTCCTGAAATCTGTGATTCTGGAATTGAGCTCTTCGTCATTCTAGTATGTGATTCCTGTCCAGGGAATTGAAGTATTTTATTTAGTACAATCATTTCTCTCCCAGTTCAAGGGTAGAGCTTTTCCATCACTTTTGTGTTGTTACCATTTTAAAGTCTGATATTGTGAAACATTTTAAACTACTAGACCGTATGTTTATAACTGTTATTTATACACCATCTATATGTACAATATTTATTTCGGGGGTTAATTGTATATTTTTTCTCCGATTGAAAAGAAATTTAGCATTTAGGAAACTCGTGAATATTAGCTACTCAGTTACAGCATAGAATATTGTGACATTTCTTGCATTTATTTTGTTTAAGTATTTCCCAATTTTTTATTTCTGTCTTCAGAAGAAAATTATTTGAACATCTTGAAGACAACGCGAAAACTTGAAGTACACAGATCTGATGTAATTTTAATATAATTTTTATGATTTTCTAATCGTGGTTATTAATTGATGAAAATTTGTGAGAATCAATTTCGGATGGAAATATTTATTATTGGTAATTCACTTTTCTGTAGAATCTTGCGCAATATTCTGGGGACTTACGAAATCGAAAAGGGAAGAACTTTTGAAAATCCATGGGAAACAGAATTTAAAAAATTTTGTATATTTAAAGCTTGATGACAACAAATATTTTCACCACACACCTAGCTTCTTTTCGACCATAGAAGCTTTGTTGAATTTGATTATCCGTTTAATGTTCGCGTTAACATTTTCCAGCTTGACGTTAGATCGGACAGCGAGCTGAAAAAGCAGTACCGGTCAGTTGAACGAGATAACAAGAAATTTTGGAAGAGAGAACAAGATACAAACGCATTTTACCTCTATTTTTTGAACCAAATGAATTTCGTTTTTACCCGAAATTAGGTTGGTAACTCGACCGTTTACATTGCTACCCAGTCTGCCCGTTCTCCCGCTCCGATGAATATAATCGGCGATGAATAGAGGAAAATCGTAATTCAGAACGTGTCTCACCTGCGAAGAACAAAATCGCATTCATGAAGAATGATGTACAATTTGAACTGACTGTTCTCAAATTAAACAGCGTCATTTACCTGCTTAGTATCTAGCCCTCGAGATGCTACATCCGTGCTGACTAATACTATTTCTCCACCCTGTTGAAATATTTTGAATTTACCTTTTCGCTGTCGCAATAAATTGGTACCGCTCAAGTTGATATTGCTGACACCTGATTCCCGAAGAAACTCAGAAACCCAAGTACACGTATCCGCATGGTTACTGAAAATTTGAGAAAAATTATTATGATTTCTTCTTTTTTTTTTTTTTGTCAGCTGACGATTACAATTCATCAAAAGGTTTTTTGTATAAATACTCAAAACAAAAACAGATAACAAAATATCTGGAAAATCTTCAACCATAATGTTGTGAAATTTTGACTCCCAAAAAGTTACTCTTTAATTCGAACATTTTGAGGAAATAATTTTACCAGAAAACAATCACAGGAATTTTATCTTCGTAGTTTTGCTTAACAAGCCGAAGTAAATACGCCGGTTTGGTTGATCTCAGAACACGTATGAATTTTTGTTTCACGTGAGGCATAACTAGGTGCAACTCTTTGGTCGTAATTTTGTGTAGTCTTTCCGTCTATTCAAAACAATAAAATTAACCAATTCAATTCAAACATTCTTGATAAACTTCAAAATATTACGATAAAAACCTACTATATACTTACATCCATTACATCTCCAAGAACCTCTGGTAAACTCGTGGGCATAGTCGCACTGACCAAACAAAGCTGAATTTTTCTACCGTCCGCAGGATTAGCAAACTACAAAAATAAACCGTAATTTAGATATCTGACGAACATGCGATGGGAAACAGGATTGAAGGTAGGTAAATACTCGAACAACTTGTAAAAGCTTTACGACATATTCACTGAAACTGTCATCCATTAAGGTGTCAGCTTCGTCTAATACGATATGGCGGACATGATCGAGCGAGAAAATACCTATAAAAAAAGAATAATGTGAATTCTGAGAGTGTATTTTCTTGTTATACATTACATCGTATTACACATACCCGCTTCAAGCAGTTTGTGAATTACTATCGGTGTGGTTACAAGAATATCCGTTTCGGCGACGACGGGATTCATAATTTTCTTCTGCACACTACCACCAAGGGCTTTTTGACTTGCGATATCTAGATCTTTAAACCACTGCACCACTTCCTGCGAGATAAAATTCGATAACACTCATGTTTGCACATATGTAAATACTTAGATTGAACAAGTTGCACATTTACCCGAACTTGCTCCGTTAATTCGCGATTTGGAGTAATTATCACAACATATGGAGAATTATGCGTTCGTTTGCTGTTTTCTCTTTTATATTCCAGTACTTGATGAATAATGGGCGGTAAATAGGCGAGAGTTTTGCCGCAACCTGTTTCCGCGGCTATTACACAATCACGTCCCTTCAATAAGGGTGGAATAGCTAATTCCTAGGAGAAAATGCTCGTAAATTATTCGCACATTATATTTGACGAGCACAAATCACCACTCCCTATACTGACCTGTATTTCTGACATCATTTCAATTCCATTTTTCTTTAGCACTTCGACGATACTCGGATGCAAATCCGAGTCAATAAAGTCTTTCGATATATAGTTATATTTATCTTTGTACCCCTGGAAACAATTATTCATCAATAACCATCAACATTTACGGAATAAGAATGTATTCAACTTACGCCCGGATGAATCTTGATGGTGAACGTATCTCCGACTGATTTATAACCCCTCCATTGTTCAGACGCTAACGGTATTGCAGAAAATTTTTCATACGTTTGTCCTTTGTAATGGTTCAAGCGAGGATTTTTGCATTTTATGATCGGATGCTGAAATTAACAACAAAAGTATGCTCAAATGCATGTATTTTAAATTGCGTACCCATGTAAGGAGGTTTCTTTCGGCTTGATAATACATCCGTGAATGATATTTTCGTAGAGAAAAGAGGAGAAAAAAATATGAATGAACAGCAATGAATGACTTACGAATTTTCTCATAACAAATACACATCAAACACATAAAAATAAGATAGTAAATCAGAAGTGAGATGGTGAATAAGCCCATAAATTCTTTTAGGAATCTATGAGGGAAAATTTGCCCTCACGAAATATATACTACAGATGTTCTTTGTTTCATCATCCTTTTAACAAACATTATCTTACGAACTCCCAAGAGGGGCGATTACGAACATGATCAGAGGGAATCAGAGACATTTATTTGGTCACCTGATGAAAGAAATACTTACTTCATTTCGAAATCTTTCTTGTAGATATCTATTGAGTCGTGACTTCCTCTGGTGTACCAAATATGGTTTTAAATCTTTTGAAAAATCTCCTAATTCGTACTGACGATCTTTCTCTGGGGGAGACAATTCGGAATAATTTCTAATCTGGAATATCAGGAATTTTTATTAATTTTCAAGACCAGTAATTGAAATAAAATAAAATAAAATCATCAAGAATAATTACCGAGCACAATTTTCTAGTATTGTTATAACAGTTTTGTACGAAACGATGACACACCAGGAGTCGACACGAATCATACAGCAGAGAAGTCTTCATGGTCGTCGTCCGGAGAAGAACGCCGGCTTCGAGAAATTTGGTCGTATCTGTATATTTTAAACTTGAAAACCGTAATGAAGTTTATGATTCACAGAAATCATGATCTCTTTAGCTGAGTTGTTGAATTGAGGATTCCAAGGAATCTTGATTCTCAGCTAATAACTAGACCATCAAGATTTGTCGTCGCACTGCAAGTTTTTCTAATTTTCGCGAAAAGAAAAGGAACGGGAAAGGAACATCCTGTCTGATGATTTAATCCGTCTGATTTTTGTCAACAGATCGAAATACTCACATTCGCTGATCGGTCGTCGGTGATAATGGTGATAATAATGCTCAAGACTTTAAAAAATCGATACGCTAGCGAATGATAGTTTAGTGTATTGCAATTTGCAATCGACACTGTTCGATGCCGTGAACTGAAAACAACGATCAGAGGAAAAGTATTTTTCAATGGACCAATTTATCAAACAAAGAGTCTATTTTCGCAAGATTCTTATTTTCGTAGCGTTAGTAGTCTGTATACTCCGTTCACGTTAAGGAAGGATAGAAATATGACCTCGAGAACGGAACGCTCCGGGTAATTTTAATCTACCGTTCCGTTCTCAAGGTCATATTTCTATCCTTCCTTAATGTGAACAGAGTGTAGTATCGGATCGATATTGATTGGCAAATCGGAATTGCTTTTCGGTTGAGCGATCACATGATTCTTGAAAGGCGCGTGACATTATAATGATAAGGGGAAACTTCAATTTCCAAACTCATAATAATTCAATTTTTTCGCTAAATTTTTACGGTTTTCATCTGAATCAAGATAATATTACCATGTATTCGTATCTTATTTTCTTTCTCTCTTTTCAATCGAAGACTGATTGATAATTGATTGGAGAAGATGGAATGTGACAATTGTGGTACAATATTCAAGTACCGTGAAAATCTGGTCCGTCATCTCAGAGTATTCAGTAACAAAAATTGCGTTTCGCACCGACGTCCTCGTTCTTCCAAACCAAGTGACTTCGAGTCAGAGCGCCTATGGTTTGAATCGGAAACCGGTGAGAATCGCGTTCTTACAATTCTAATATGTATTTTGTATCATTCTCTGATAGTCCTTTTTTTTCTTTCCTTCTTAAGTAGAGTTCGAAGTATGGAAATTAGATGTAGAAAGGAAGACATGCTCCTTGTTTGTACCAAAGAGAGGAAATTACAAAACTAAAACCGGTTTAACTAAATATTTCATCTGTAATCGATCAGGTTTCTTCAGAGAGCGTGTAAAACATCGAAAACGACGCCTGAAATCGCAAGGTATTCGAACTACTAGGAACAAAATTGACATTCATTTTGTATGAATACTCATGCTAGAATTTTTGACCTCTGTTTGTGTTGCATCAAGGTACTGGTAAAATAAACGGCACGTGTCCAGCTTACATAACCATTAAAATTGATACTTCGGGAACAGTCGTAGCTGAATTCGTATTGATGCATAATCATTCTATGGAACCACGACATCTGCGAATACAAAAACAAGTGAAAGATGAGATTGCTGGTAAGAGAAAATATTACTGTCAGATCAGTGTTTAAAACGGTCTCTAATTAATCATATCATTTTTCTATCCTATTTTAGCTAAACTGAAAGAAGGAATGACTAGGCAGCAAATTTTGAGCCACGTTCGTGACTCGTCCTTGCAAAATATAGATGTAATCGACCGAATCTCTATACTCGGTAGAAAAGATTTGTTGAACATTGCCCGAGATTATAAGATCGAGAGTCATGCACAAAATCTCGTGACAGACTTGATGAATCTCTGTTTGTGGGTTCAAGAAAAGTTCGAGGATAAAGAGAATCCCGTTTTATTCTTTAAACAGCCAGGAGATCTCGACTACAAAGGTTTGTTAGACGATGACGATTTCGCCATAATCATAATGACTGATTTTCAGAAGAGGATGCTGTTATCTATTGGAAATGATCAAATCTGTGTAGACGAAACATTGGGGACTCATTGTTACAGTTTTCAATTGATTACACTTCTGACGGTCGACGTAGCCGGGAAAGTGTTTCCATTCGCCTTCTGTGTAGCTAATAGAAAAACATCATTCGTATATTCGTTATTTTTTCGTACTATGAGAGAACACCTAGATAGTATTAATTGTAAGGTGTTTATGTCGAATGACGATCCAACATCTTATAGGAGTTGGTGCGAAATTATGGATGTTAAGCCACGTTACCAATTCCTATACACTTGGCGTGTTCTCAATAACTGGAAGAATAACCTATCCAAGTGTCGTTGCTCCGTGAAGAAGAAGTCAGAGGTTTCTAGAATTTTACGCGTTTTGCTGCGAAAAAAAACTGTTGAAGAGTTCGAAGAGGCTTTAGAGAATTTTGTTGAGAATCTGCATTCGGAACCTGAAATGAAAAAATTTCTTGATTTCTTCATTAGTTCGTATGTTGATCGACCACAATGTTGGGCTCTATGTTACCGTAATATTTTCGGTTTGAATACAATTAATAATTTGGAATCGATGCATAAAATATTAAGGCAAGCGTATTTGAAGGGCGCTGCAAAAGCAGAGCTGAATCCAACTCTTGACTCCTTGATCGCCATAATTAGAGATTCAGTGTACGCTCGCAGAAATGAGGTAACGGAAGAAATGCGATTGTCTTTTGTCCGAAGAATTCGAGAAAGTCATAAATCCAGTTGTTCTATCGTTATCTCGTCGATTAGGGAACTAAACGAGTCCAAATGGGAGGTGAGTTTTGAAAGTGCGGACAGTGAAACGTACACAGTCGAAAAAAATGGAGAAAAAATAGAAAAATGCAACTGTCATATAGCTTGCGAAGTGTGTAAAGTATGCATCCATGCGTATTTGTGTTCGTGCTACGATAGCACCATTGCTATTAATATCTGCGAACATATACACACGATAGTCGCTTTCCAGACTTCAATGAAGACTGAAAATCTGATTGCGAATGACATGTGTCTTGTTAACGAAATCGAGATTAACGAATACGCTGATAGTGATGATAGAGAAGATGCTCAGAATAATACAAAAGCTTGTACAAACGAACTACCGAAAGAAGACGTTGTACCTTCTGCCGATGCTGCCAAATCCACAACAGCTTCAAAGATTGAAGATTTGGCATTTATTTATCGGAACATTTCTTCATCAATTACAAAGGAAGATGACAGTGAGATTAATCGGTGTACAGAAAGAATGTTAGAAACGTGTTATAAATATTATGTTTTGAAATAAGTATTCTATATACCCGAGAGACCAGTTGTGCAAACTATCCCACATCTAAGAAATTTTGTATCAATGCTTGAGTATCATGCTGTCATGCAGTGCCTAACTTGGAAATGATAATGTGACTAGTTCTCTAATAATAGTTGGAAGGAGAATTCCAATTCATGATCTCTTTTTTATGCGGGGGGAGGGGGAATTCAAATTGTGCAATTTTTATTATTGTTAGAAAATTCTTTCTTTGCCTCAATGAATATCAATATTTTTTCGTTCTCCATACCAAAAATGTTGTTCATTATAATTTATTAGGTTCGCCATGAATTAATTATAGTTTTTTTTTTTCTTCTTTCTTAAATATTCATATCTGTATAACTATTTCAAATTAATTACCTGAATTTGATGCCTTATCTATTCAATAAATTGTTAATCTGTGTTTGATGCCAGTTGTACTCAATATTTCTTTTCTTGTTCATTTGAACCGGTGAAAAATTATAATTTAATCCTCTTCTTTTTCAAACAAAATATTTCTATGAGAGATGGGAGTTCAGATAGCTGGTTGTTACTCGCTTCTGTTTTCGGAAGACAATTTTTAACAAGATGGAATGTCAGACGTTAGTGCGACCATACGTTGATTCAAGCCAGGGTACAATAAAGAGGTATTGACACTTACCCATGTTCACCATTACTAATCTGCCTACAAAGTGAGATTGAGGTATATCGGAAATACGAATCTAGAAACGGAGAATAGATGCAAACGGGAGCCTCCGCCCCAACACTCAACATCAGCTAACTAACAAAGGAAGAAAAAAAAGAAATTAACTAGCACAAAGCAATCCTGCCCCCACCACTGACGCCTAACCAATCGGCTACAAAAAAAAAATAACAAAAACGAAAAGATGTAAATAAATACTCCTCTTCCTCTCTCCTCGACTAAGTCACGGTGTCACACACACACACACACTCACATCTAAGAAGAGAGATAAGAAGTTAAGAATAAAATAACAAACACACCTTAAGTACAGTGCTTAGGGTTGTTCAAGGAGCCTTTAAAACTTACAGAGGGCGCCAATCCGTGACGTAGTATCAAGAATCCACCTAAGAATTTTGAATCACGAATACCTCTGTCACGGTATTAGCATGGATAAGAGGAGGAAAACTGTAGGAAAAATATACTGGATCTTCCGAAGGAAAGGGAATTCCCTTCGAATCCAGACTGGGAGTGACCTCGCCTTGAATTTCTAATCAATGGATTTTTGATCACCCTATAATTCTAGGCACTGAGATAAGGTTGACTAAACCATACCTAGAATGAGTAGTCTAATTATAAAAAGGCCTAAACAAGTCTACATCACAACTCCCCTCAGATAAATCAGGATTAACAAGGACGAAATTCTTGAGAATCCCGATCCCCTGAGATACACTACGGGGTTCCCACGTTCGGCGCCATTCAAATTCACGTATGAATAATTGAGTTCTTACGAATTTAATTTCATATACGAATTGACTAAAGCCGTAATAAGTTTTAGAAACAAAATTTTAAAAATATGAATTAACTTTACGAATGCAGGGAGCAGGAGCAACATACTAAGTACGTAGGCTACATATGAACTGCTTCATTGAACTACCGCCGGTCCGTCGGCTACAGCGACGAGAGATTTGGGAAAATCCCATAGTAGTACGTACAGCAATAGTACAAATCTGGTCTATCACAATAATTATAAATTTTTAAAGAAAATAACATTATTTAGCCATATTTGAGGATATATAGAGGATAAAAATCTGAAATCCTTTTTAAAAAAAGCGCTTCGCGCCTTTCCAGGGGGGACCCCCCAATCGCTTTCATTTTCAACTAAGTTGAAATCTTAGTGCGTGGAACACGGAAAATTATTAATTGTTTTATTTTTGGATGAATTACTTCCTTTATGAATTTACCTTCATAATTGTTGCGCTCTGAAATCAGTGTCGAATATTAGGAACAAGATTTTGTACTTAACGAGTGATAATTTAATCGCACAAGAGAAATTTTCGCTGCAAAAAGCGGAATTTTAAAGAAAAAAACTGTATGAAATCGCTGCTAACTGAACAATTTGCTATGATATGCAGCATACTTCGAAACTTTCAACATCACTGTCTGGGAATTCTTTTGATAATATTTTCAAACATTCTAATGTTGAAGGTACATTTTTAAAATTTTTCAAAAACCAAAGACGGTCACACACATTACAAACAAAGCCAAAAGGATTCTCTAGAAATTTCTTCTCAAAATTTTAATTGGATTTCAAATACAAGGAACTCGAAGATTCATTTTCTTGAGGGCTATTTCTAGCACATGCTGCTCCATCATTTAAGGGTCCTACTGACCTTGTTTGATTCCAATAACTTTTTTCTTAATCGATACCGGTAACGCTGTTTTTTTATACGATTCAACTCTCTGTTCTTTTCTAAATTTTTTTTACAATTATTACTCACAATTTCGGAGACTATCTTTGGCCGTTTCATTACATTATCATCACCAGGTAACTCTACCAATACATTCTCGTTTGCTTGCAATAACTTTTTATTCATCCTATATTTCTGAACTCTTTCACGATTCAATTTTCTCTTCTTCTCTAAATTCTCTTCGCAATTATCAATCACAATTTCTGAGACTAATTTTGACCGTTTTGTTGAATCAATATTGTTATCACCAGGTTGCTCTACCGCGATATATTTTCGTTTAGTTGCGATAACTTTCTTTTTGTACCTGCGAGAAATATGTACACCCTCCCTCTTCATCCCCGTTTTCATTCTTCGCCCCTATGAAAGGCTTTTTTTTTAAATACCTTTTGATATCTTAAGAAGGCATCAACAACTGAATCGCTACTAAATCCTTTTACCCTACCTCTTCATCTCTGTTTTAATTCTTCGCCCCCATGAAAGGCGAAAAACTTTTTTTTTTTTTAAATACCTTTTGATACCTGAGTCACCTTTTGTTTTTTTTTTTCAATACGTTTTGATACCTGAGCCTAAGAGCATGTCGATTTCAGCGTCGTCTTTTTCGAGCATTACAGAGGACACGATTTTTCGGTTCACACCTAGGCCAAAGACGTGTTCCACGTCAAAATCGTTTTTAATATCAACAAACATTTTCCAATGCATGAATATGATATTTGGATTGGAGGCCGATACCTCATTGAAAACCGGCTATAAGCTTTCCAACGCGTAGGCTACCCTGAAAATATTTCCATTATGCAGTCAGTATAGGCAGAGCATTGCAGCCAGCCAAAAGCCGAAAGCTAAAGCCGAAAGCCAGCTGTATTATTAATGTTTTTTCCAAGCTGAAAGCCGAAGCTATATTTTTGAAGGTCGTAAGTTTAAGTCAAAAGCCGGAGTGTTTCATCAAAACAGCCGAAAGCTAGAGCCAAAAGCCGAGAGTCAGCTGTATTTTTTAGGTATTTCCAAAGCCAAAAGCCAAAGCCAAAGTTGTATTTTTCAAGGTTCTACGTTTAAGCTGAAAGTCTAAGCTGTATGATACGGCTGCAATGCTCTGCGTATAGGGCTTTTCCATGTCGGCCCATTGCATACGTATTCTCCTACGTGTTATCGAAATGGTAGTATTTCTAACATTGCTCTTTATGGTAAACTACTCCACAATTCGGAGTGCAAGCGCGAAAGAGTCGCGCTCTACAATTTCAATGGTGTGGAAAAAAAGAACTTGATCATTTTCCGAAAGTCTTCAGACCAAGATGAAAATGAAGAACAATTTAAAGGCTAATCAAACTTATTCTCTTCAATTTTTTAATTAAAGCTTTCGTTCCCAAGATACTTCGAGATTAGTTGACACGTAGTCAAATGGGAAATTGTACATGGTCACGTCTGTAAGAGAGTCGACAGTACCGCGTGATCGCTACCAGCACTCCGAATGAAAATGAGTATGCAATCCAGCAACACCCATAAGAGCAATAGAAATACTACCATTTCGATAACACGTAGGAGAAAACACCGTATGCAATGCGCCGACGTGGAAAAACCCTGTACCCACTAGCGCTACTAGAACAAGATCGATTTGGTGTGACGTCATGATTTTCATTTCGTTCAGGAAAGAGGTATCTATGTTAGATATGACTGTACATACAATTTGGATGAATTTGAGTGTACTTACCCTGCTGTTCATCTAATCCAAATGTTTTGCCGCAAAAATGTTAATCGGGACTGGAAGAGATATCGTCGGTGCGTCAAAGCAATCGATAAACATGCGTAAAGAATGACATAGTATGCGCAATTCTGCGTGCCATGCAGGCCAAATAGACAGATGGACTTTTTCTTGAAATGCGAGACATTCTGGCAACCACCGGTTACCATCAGGGTAAAAACACTCGCTGAATCCGAATTTCATAGTTGCCAAGTCGAATTTTGCCTCCTTATGGCCCAAATGCAAGATGGCGACCAAACTCATCTCATTTATGTTTCAAGGTAAAACAGAAGGTTGTAATTTTTTTTTTTTTTTTTTTGGGGGGGGGGGTTGCTGGTGTACAGAATTGGATCTTCAAACTCTACTTGAGATATTGAGATCACATACAGTCAAGATGAGGACCCAAATTTGGGTCAATTTAAGGCCAAATTTATTGGCAATACAATGCTAGAGTGTGGGGTATTGATTCTATATTTTTTTGACCCGGGAAAATCAAAAACGACCACCATGAGCTTGCCTGCGAATCAAAAGTCGTGATACTTGGGGCCTGTGGTTATGTTCTCACAAACATGCTTGTTTACTATTAGTTCTTTTTCCTTTTTTCCTTTAAGAAATATGATTCTTTATCAATAAAGTTATTTGAGCTACAATTTTAAATAGTCCTCCTTATTTTACAGTTCATCTTATTTCTACGGACTAATTTTGAGGTACATATGCTTTGTTTTGATAATGTACAATGCAGTTGAGAGAAAGCTCTTTGATTTTAACCTGACCAATTTCCAATATCTCAGGTAGAGTTTGAAGATCCAATTCTGTACACCAGCAACCCCCTCCCAAAAAATTACAACCTTCTGTTTTAGCTTGAAACAGAAATGAAATGAGTTTGACCGACACCTTGGATTCGGGTCATAAGGAGGCAAAATTCGACTTGCCAACCATGAAATTCGGATTCAGCGAGTGTTTTTACCCTCATAACCGATGGTTGCCCAAAGCACATAGAGCGCTGTAATGTGAACGAGTGTGATGAACGAGCACAAATTTAAGTCAAACGATGGCTCCCATTTTCGGAATTGAAGTTCAACCCTGATTTTAATAAAGCTGCTGTCAATATGACGATTTTGGAACTCTACCCAGCAAAAGTCCACCGTATGCATACAAGAGAGGACCAGTCCGAAATGAGTCTGAGTGTTGTTATCGGCTAGGACAAACGTGTGAACTCTGTCAAAAGTTTTATTGGAACCATCTGGAATACAATGTGGATAAGTAATTAAAACATCGGGACAAATACCTTCGACGTGTGACGCCACCTGGGTTTTAAGATACGACTGATGAAGAAAAACCAAAAAACAAGACACCTCCTGGGTTCACTTAATGAACGTCTGGTTATTAATTATATAGAATTGACACGGTCCGAAACGTTACGGCTCGACATAATGACAGAATACTCAAAGAGCAGAGTAAACGAGAAACTAATTACAAAGACCGCATATATAAAGGAGAAGATGCGAGATCTTTCGGTTAACAAACCATCATCGGGCAAAGTTAGAACGCCACTGACCCAGATACGACTCATGAAACAGAATACAAACGAGATCAGGATTGAACGAGCGAGCCTTCGCGAGGTGACTCAAACTCGTAGACCAATTCAACTAAACCTTCGTCGGGAAAATACCTGTTGAGTACGGTAACATCGTTACTGTTTAGATGACGCACTATTTCGATATTTTCCAACGCAACGCGCTTGAAGTAAGAATTCTCCTTGTGGAGAAGGGTAGCCGAACCTTCCTTGAAACTATGACCACTGGAGACAAGGTGGTCCGCAAAGGCCGAATCACCCAAATTACCTTTCTTCCAGGCCTTAAGGTGCTCCTCTACTCGAATTCCAAGCTGGCGACCCGTCTCGCCTATATACACAACGCCGTTACAATCCTTGCACTCCAATTTGTACACCCCGCTCCTCTCCCCCGCGGGATGGGGTCCTTTAGCCGAACAAACGAACCCTTCACAGTAGTGAGGTTATAAAAAGCAGGCCTGAAGCCAAAGGGGCGGAGGACAAGAGTCAGCTTGGATGAAAACTCACCCAAAAACGGGAGCTTGATCCAACGTAATTTCTTATTATCATTACCACTCAGATGGCGGGGGAGGGAAGTGGTAAGTTTTTTACGGACCATACGGTCAATGTCCAAGTTGACCTCATTCACAGCGGCCAAGTGCTTAATGGATCCGTGGACAACTGTATCGGTCGAAGTATCCTTCCTGAATATCGCAAATTCATGGTCCCCATCTCTATCAGAGATAGTGAGATCCAGAAAGTTTATGGAAGAACCTCCAATTTCTGTAGTGAATTTTATGGAGGGATACATTTTATTCAGATACTGAAGAAACTCACCGAGGAGCTCTTGAGGACCGGGTCACGCACATAATATATCGTCCACATATCGGTGCCAGTAATGGATGTGACTCAGTAGCACTTGGCCAGAGGAAAACAAGTCAACCTCAAATCTGGACATAAATATCTCCGAAACGAGAGAGCCCAAAGGAGAATTACGTCTTGAACTCCAAGGCTATTGCCCTCAAAAATATTTGTGCTAATAATGTTGTTGTTCAAAATTTCCAGCCCCGCATTATTAATTACACCCAGACGCACTTCTCGCTCGATGAAACGTATTTGTTTGAGAAGGGTCTAAAATTTGGCCTACCTCCCCTTCCTAAAGATGAAACTCTTGCTAATGTCGTTGCCGACCTGACCATAAAAATTGGTCCCGGCGTGAATATTCAATCAGCTTGCGCTGAACTAGGCCGCGACACCCCCCTCCCTCGTATAAACAATTACGCATGTGAGGTGATAGATAATCTGAGGAGGAAGGTCAGAGCCCAGGGGTTAATCCTTACTAAAGCCGACAAGGGTAACGCGATCGTAGTCCTGGAGAAATCCTCCTACGTTTCCAAGGTTCAAGAAGTTCTCATACTTCGACCGATACAGTTGTCCACGGATCGTCCTTCTGTCCATTTTCTCATAAGATCGCTGCCTTCAATAGTTATATTCATCGACTGACTAGCATTCCGCTAAGTCAACCAGCTTTCCAAAAGGAGCTGGCGACCATTAAGCACTTGGCCGCTGTGAATGAGGTCAACTTGGACATTGACCGTATGGTCCGTAAAAAACTTACCACTTCCCTCCCCCGCCATCTGAGAGGTAATAATAATAAGAGATTACGTTGGATCAACCTCCCGTTTTTGGGTGAGTTTTCATCCAAGCTGACTCGTGTCCTCCGCCCCTTTGGCTTCAGGCCTGCTTTTTATAACCTCACTACTGTGAAGGGTTTGTTTGTTAGGCTAAAGGACCCCATCCCGCGGGGGGAGAGGAGCGGGGTGTACAAATTGGAGTGCAAGGATTGTAACGGCGTTGTGTATATAGGCGAGACGGGTCGCCAGCTTGGAATTCGAGTAGAGGAGCACCTTAAGGCCTGGAAGGAAGGTAATTTGGGTGATTCGGCCTTTGCGGACCACCTTGTCTCCAGTGGTCATAGTTTCAAGGAAGGTTCGGCTACCCTTCTCCACAAGGAGAATTCTTACTTCAAGCGTGTTGCGTTGGAAAATATCGAAATAGTGCGTCATCTAAACAGTAACGATATTACCGTACTCAACAGGTATTTTCCCGACGAAGGTTTCGTTGAATTAGTCTACGAGTTTGAGTCACCTCGCGAGGGCTCGCTCGTTCAATCCTGATCTCGTTGGTATTCTGTTTCATGAGTCGTATCTGGGTCAGTGGCGTTCTAACTTTGCCCGATGATGGTTTGTTAACCGAAAGATCTCGCATCTTCTCCTTTATATATGCGGTCTTTGTAATTACTTTCTCGTTTACTCTACTCTTTGAGTATTCTGTCATTATTAATTATATCTTATGTACCAATGATAACTTCCTACAATATCCAACTCAATGAGAAAAAATGTACGCACAAGTATTTCTGTAAGTGTGACCTGCGATGAGAAAAGGATGCTCATTGCCCATTGGCGCAGGAACATCATTTCTCTCTAAGTCTAATCAGAGAGAAATGGTGTTCCTGTCAGTGGGCAATGAGCATGCTTTTCTCATCGCAGGTCACAAGTATGTAATAATCAATATTTGATATCATAAATATCATTCTTTCGAAGTTTTATGTTCTCGAATGTTTGAACAATTTTTCCATGTGCCACTTGCTGTTACATGTTGCCTTCGTCACTTCAAGTCAGTTGTTATGCTGAAGACTATGTTGAAATGAACAACTGAGAACCAAAAAGAATGTGTAATTTCTTAGAAATCCTACGTGTTTGGTACTTACATGAAGAGAAAATTCGTTAATATAATTTCATGAATGTACTGATTTATTGACGCTTGTTTATAATTAATCGAGAAAATTTTTCTCGTACATTCTCAGCTCTCCTACTTTCAGTTAGGACTGTGCAGTAGTACCTATGTAAATCTACGTATTATTTTATTAACAACATTCCTCATCAAAAAGTCATCATGTTCGGGGTTCACGGCACACGTGAAAGTTAACGATTCATTTTTCTCTAATTCTGGTCTTTTTGAGATACCCAACTTCTTCATGCCACAACGTGTATTGTGGGTTGCAAATTGAGTAAATGGGTCATGGAAAGATGTACAAAAATCAGGCCGTAACGTGCAGAAAACTTAAGTACAAGTTTGACTAACATGACATCATCAAGGCATATAACGTCATCGATTAGATTAGAAAAAAAAATCGGTCAAGAGTAGAGGAAAAGGAATGGATTGATCTATTCAAAAGGATCTAGAGACCTGGAAAAATATCGTTTCAAGCATTACAGAGAAAGAGGACTTACAAAAATCTCAATTCAAGAAGAGAGAAGGAGTTAATTACCAGAGAGAGAGGAGAAGAGAGAGGTGTACAATATTCAGAGAAGGAATGATTCTCTAGTCATATTGTGGCTTTACTTCATTTAAAAAAAATAGAAAGTAAATTTTCCCTGTCTTCAAAGCAAAATATAGGAATGCAATAACACTGATTCTTCTTTCAATTTTTTGTTAGGGCTTTTTGCCGAAAAAGGCGTCGTCAGAGCGCACAATAAATACCTATAGTATAATGATTTTGAGACTAAAACACAGAATCGGAAAGTCACATTAGCAATACTGCACCGAAGTTTCATTGCTCTTTTCCAAAAGTGATAACCCGAAGACGTTCCCCGGTGATGATTTACGGGTACGTGTCGTGCGGTTAAATTGATAATAATGACGATAAAAACAATTTTTGAGATAAGTATGGTTGTATCGCTCCTTTGCAGTCTGACTGAAAAATATTTTATTTTCGTGCACCAAATACAGAACGGTGTAAAACGTGGGACAAATCGATTCACTATAGGAATGAAGAAAAAAAAAAAAAGAAAAGAATTATGAAAACTACAAAAATTTACGTTTTTGATTGTGAAAGAATGAAGGAGGGCGATACTAATGTGCCCGGGCGTCATCTTTCAAGCGCGAGTCCGGCTCATAAATTTCTACCAAATCAATCAAGCGAAATAGTGAGAAGTCTTCTAGCTCAAATTGTTGAAAGTTGATATCATTATTCTTGGAATGTGGGAAAAAAAAGGATTTTTCTTTGTCTCTTTCTGCTTTGATATTCAAACTTTCTAGAAAAATCCGAGTAGCATTTTTATAAATTCCATTTCTTTTTTAAAAAGATCAAAGGGTAGATGAGAGGACGACGTTGAGGGTGCCGATTTTGAGTTATTGGAGATGGTGGGAGCGATTGATGAGGTGGCAGCCAAAAGAGAGACACAGGTGAGGATAGCGTTAGCCAGGTTTCTTATTGAAGCAGATTTTAGTTGACTGTCAATTGAACTTACCCGTATGCTCGTCAACAGGAAACTTGTTCGTAGAGGAATTATTTGAGAAGAATATCCACGAGAGGGTCAGAGGATTTGAGAAAATTCCGGCCACCGGGTTATTGAGGTAATCAGAAGAAGGAATTAGGAAAATCCCGATCTTCAAAACACTCGCCAATGTCATTGGACCCTGATTGAATTCTTGGTTAAAATAAGTGTGAAAAAACTTTTCGAAATATCGCAGCTTGAAAATCAACCGACAAGCAGCCCGCTCGTATTCCGTCGACGGCGAAATCATTTTTTCTAACAAGAAAATTGCAGCTGTTTAATTTTGTTTACAGGCCATCTTCATATTAAAAAAGACCTACCACTTCTACATTTTCATGGCATCATCAGCGGTCCATCCGGCTTCTAACCGCAGGTATTACTTAACTAAGGAAGGTGAGATTATGAAACAACAAAAAAGCGTAGCAACTTCTGCTTCTTCCCAATAGAGTTCGAATCTGATGCTCTTCGCGTTCAAATAAAACGATCGAAAAACCCTCTCTATCGCTGTAAGCGAGAGATCCTAGGTTCAAACCCCACTAAAAAGGAGTAGAAATTTGTGATTTTTTTGTTGTTTCCTAATCCTCTCCTCTTTTAGATTAATACAACTCTCATTCCTCGCAAATATTATTGTCAAACACACGTCATTTCAAAGAAATTGTATGATCCCATGGATTCCCAGCGACGAAGGTATCCCAAGAAATGAATCAATTGGTTTGGTGCCTTGCTCGACGATAGTAAAATGCGTTATAAAATCATGAATTGAATTGTCTTAGACGTCCAAGATTTAGGTATCTTCTTTTCCATTTGTGTCTGATCTATTTATTCATTAAGGAATTTACAAAATCCGTAATAGTTAAACTAATAACAGCCTAAATTTTGAAGAAGTTGAATTTCTTCTGAAATACGAGTCAAAAACGTAAATCCTGTCTGTTTCTAATTTTTTTAATTTTTGAAATGAAGTATATCAGAATTTTTTGCTCTTCCATGAAAAACGAATCATTTTTTCGAATTCTTTTACCTATACTACTAATTTAGTTCTGAAAATTGTTGTCTCTTAAAGATAGGCTCGGATTACAGGGGTAAGAAGGCCCACCTTTCAGACTCTCACCACATTTGTTCTTCAACTGTTCGTTTCCACAAAAAGAAAATGGCGGAGCAATGGGTAATCGTCGCCAATGTAATAAAAAAGAACCTGTCTGGGACCTTTTCATGCGATTATCTGCGCCCTCCTTCCCGGAAGAATCACTCTCATATCCATTCAAAAATTAATGTATTCGTACAGTACGTAGCATAAATTAGGTTTGACTGTAAGAATGGTAGTTTTCAGAACTGTTATCAGTAAGATGAAAATAAAGCATTTCCGGTAAATAATTTTTTTTTGTCTCAAATGAAGCATGTTGTTTAACATTTTTCTTCGGTTTAGGTAGTAGAAATTATTACCGAATACTCCGTTTAGGATAATTAGGTAGTCCAATCATTGTTATCGATACTTTTCCCACCTTCTATCGCTCCCTTTTTTGAATGTTACTCGAAAATTCTAGAAGTTTCGGGTACTTATTTCTCAGAAATAATAATCACCTACACGACTTGACAGTTATATTTATACCGTCAAATATACGAAGTATCGTAAAAGGTAATTTTCTTCGGGATACTCCTTCCAATCCTTATCTTCTCGTTTCCACGTTGATGAGTGAATCTGAAAAGGAGAGAAAAATCTGCGTGATAAATAACAAAATTTGAAATGATGATAGTAGACTACCTACTCCGGGATTTGATTGTCTCCGTATTCATCAGTACCTATAGAGTATTTCAAAAATTATTGTCACACGATAAGTTTTGCAATTGATAGATTGAAGATAACAAAAGATAAGAGAAATACGTAGAGCATACACCACGCATATTGGTAATGTCCTATACAGGAATCTTGAAGGGTAAAAAGTGAACTTTGTAACGTCCTAGCAGTGTAGAACTTCTTTTGATCACGATGCTACAATGCGAAGCAGAAGTAATTTATAGGCTCGTGGCTCAAACAAGGTATTGCAGCCAAACAATACGGCTTAGGCTTTCGGTTGAAGCTGATAACCTTGAAAGGCTTTCGGCTCTCCATCAGCCGAAACAATAAAGCTGGGCTTCCGGCTGATCGTTGAGTTTGATATCCTGTGAAAGGTTTTCAGCAATAGAATATCATTATCCTACCAGAATTTCATTAAATTCGATTATCAAATCAGAATCCAAAAATTCCACAGACCAAAGGGAATAAAGACCACGTGAGAAAAAATTAAGAAAATAATACAGTCGCCAGTCACTAGCCAACTGCCAGATACCCTGGACAACGATTAGGATTCAGGGACGCCAAGTGGGAAAACGGGAAAAGTGAAAAATTGATTTCTTCTTCTCGTATTGATTCATTGATTTGATATGAGAAATATGAAAAATGAAAAGAAAAATGATATTGAAAAATTTTGTCAATTGATTCATTCAAAAAGTCCAATAATTTCAATTTGGCTTACAATTAAATGTCAAAAAAACCATAAATAATTGAAATTTTTGTGAAAATCATCGTCAGCCGAAAGAAACCAAAAAAATGCGGCTTAATTCAGCTATTGGCTGACTGCCAAAAGTGGTGAAGCCAAATACTCCAAAAATACGGCTGGATATGGCTTTTAGCTGGCTGCAACACCTGGTTTGAATCTTTCGCTTGTCACCGACATGTTCAATATGGCGGTCCGGTGTACCCGTATGAAACTATACTAGAGCCTCATAATAATGAGTGAGGACATGGGTCGCCATATTTAGTCGTTACGTCATCATTAATCTTTGCAGTTACCTAATAGGGTGAGAAATTAATACAATTGGTCATTTAAAAGCACCATGTTTTGCATCTTACTTTGACACTGACACCTGTATTCGAAAACAAATTCTAGTAGTTGTCTTATAATTTTCCAATTGTGGTAAACTGTTATCAGTCATTGAAATAGGGAAGTCTAAAGATGAATAATGACATAACGACTAAATATGGCGGCCCACGTCCTCACTCGTTATTATAGGGCTCCAACTATACTACCCTAGTATGAGGCAAGGGTGGTAAGCGATTCAATTTTAGGGCTTAAGCTTGAAGTAGAATTTCTTTTCCTGTAAGCTTAAGACCTAAACTTAGAATAAAATGTATTTTTGCTTAAACTTGAAGCTTGTTCAAGACTTATGAGTTTCAACTTAGAACTTGAGTTTGAAGCTTGAAGCTGAAAGTACAAATCATATTTTTGTTGGGAAAAAAATATATTTTTGTTACAGAAAAAATATGTTTTTGTTAGAAAACATGTTTGTATTAGAAAAAACATGTTGTATGTTTCAGTTAGGAAAACATGTTTCTGCCTTTTTTAAAGTTTCAAGCGGGCACTGTTTGGATTCTGATTTTCTATATTAAGATCAGAAAAGAATTGAAAAGTAATTAGTCTTTATATGAAAGTTTGTAAAATATTTCTTAGCCATACCAAATGGGAAAACGGAAAAATTGATTTCTTCTTGTATTAATTCATTGGTTGGTTAAAATTAAAAGAATAGTATATTACTATACATGTGGGTAGAGTGAGCGTTTACGGGACGAGGCAAAAATTGCGATCTGAGTCAGAGGCGAGCGGTGCAATTTGCCGAGTTGGTAAACGTTCACAATATCCGCATGTATTGTAAGATTTTTTTTTTTATATTTAAATGATGTCAAAATAAAATTCAATCAACAAATACTCGAAAGCCATTGACTAATTCGTTTTTTTAATACATGATGTTAAAACTCCGTTTTGACCATATTATACATGCGTGTAAATTTGCTTTTTCCCATCGACTACGAGAGTGTAAAGAAAACAACAATATGTAAACACAGAATCTCAATTTTTGTCCGTCTCAAACTTCCTTTAATTACGAGGAATAAAATTTTCTGGCATAGCCAAATAAATGAAAATCATGTTCCATGTCTTTTATATTTTATCAGTCATCTTGAAATATTTCAGTCTAGGCTTCTACTAGGTCAAGTGTTCGTGAGATATTATTCGTTTACCCCTTTACCTATCTTGGCGTCGTATAAGTCTTCTATGAGAAATACGAGGTAGCGCGAACTCGCTCCGCTCGTTCGCCCCCTGTCTCGCTGTTGTATTGGAATGGTATGAGACAATTCAAGTCTAGGGGACTTGGAAAAATTTCGACTATTCAGCCTTTATTTATTTAATTATTTAATTATTTAATATTATTTATTTATTTATTTATTTATCTATTTATTTATTTATTTATTTATCTATTCATTTATTTATTTATTTATTTATTTATTTATTTATTTATTTATTTATTTATTTATTTATTTATTTATTTATTTATTTATTTATTCATTTATTTATTTATTATTAATTCTTCTACTAGGTCAAGTGTTCGTGAGATATTATTCGTTTACCCCTTTACCTATCTTGGCGTCGTATAAGTCTTGTATGAGAAATATTTTGAGGTAATTGTGGGCGTTCTATATTTTGAGGTATCAACTTTCATGGGGCGAACGAGCGATCTCGCTGTTGTATTGGAATGCTATGAGACAATTCAAGTCTAGGAGACTTGGAAAAATTTCGACTATCCAGCCATATATGATAGGAAGAGGGACTTAGAAAATTTTCTAATTATTAATTATATTAATTATTTGATTATTTATTTATTTATTTATTTATTTATTTATTTATTTATTTATTTATTTACTTAATTATTTAATTAAATAATTAATTAATTATTTAATTATTTAATTATTAATTAATTAATTATTTATTATTATTATGCGGGGTGTACTCGCGAATTTCTGAATCACCCACGGGGTAGAGATTTTCTAATTATTAATTATATTAATTATTTAATCATTTACTTATTTAATTATTTATTTATTTATTATTAATTATTATTATTACGCGGGGTGTACTCGCGGATTTCTGAATCACCCACGGGGTAGAGATTTCTCTTGACGGGGGGGGGGAGGGGGGTGTACTCGCGAGTTTCAAAATCGGGGTCCAGCGAGAGAAAAGACATGGAACATTAATTAAATAATTATTTAATTATTTAATTATTCAATTATTAATTAATTAATTAATTAATTATTTATTTATTATTATTACGCGGGGTGTACTCGCGAGTTTCAAAATGGGGGTCCGGCGAGAGAAAAGACATGGAACATGTCAAAAATTGAATTAGCCAACAGCCTTCGAGTATCAGTTGACAACGATTCGTAAAAGAACGATCATTTGTACAGCCTACTTTCGTTCAATTGCTTTTGCGTTATCGCTTCTCCGTTTTAATTTCGTTTTTTAAAGATTTGAACATCATTTATTTAAAAAATATCTTCCTAATACAAGGTGGTATCGAAAGGTTTAACATTTCGTGCAATTTACTCCACTCACTACGCTCTTGAAGCAAACTTTTGCACTCAAACTTCCTTTTACGGCCTTGTATAGAAATATACTATTGCTTTTACACTTCTATTTTTTCTTTCACACCAGTCTAGCTGTGGGTAAAATTAATTAACTTTGACAGCACCTATAGGTGCAGTCAAAACGCCATTTCAACATCATGATGTATAGAAAAAATGCATGTGTTGACCCATTGCTCATGGATCTATGAATCGGGTAAATGAAAAGTTTCAAGATCTCTCAACTTTAAAAACAATTTTTTTCGCGACAATCGAGACGATCGAGTCGAGGTGGCATAATTTTTTGACATATTTCCGGTTTTTTAATTCCTCGAAGCAAACTATAATGATAACAGCGTATTTTCTAAGAATGATGAACATAAAGATGATCGTTAAAAAACTTAAAACCCTCGCATAAGATCTATAAATAATTTTATATCCTCCTCTTCTAGTTCCACTCTTTACAGAGTTCCCTTCGTTGGAACTTCCTCCTGCTTCTAGGGTATCTTTCTAAACGTCGACCATTCGTCCGCCACGAGATTTGGAATACTTCTCATAGATAAGGCTATAGTCCAGTCAATAAAGATGAAAAAATGACAATTATGGGCCATGAATGTGACGGAAGGTTTTTCTTCTGTAATGTGCTCAGGATAACCTCCTGATTAAAATGCCGATGAGTTCTACGCGCTCTGCCTCCCGTAAAGTCCCCCCGCGGCCCCCTCCATCCCCAAAATTCAGTTTTTCGCAATTTTCTCGAAAACTAAGCATTTTAGAGAAAAAAATTTCAAACAAAAGTTGTTCCTCGTAAAATTTCCTATAAGATTCACTACTTATTTTCTACCTTACGTTCATTGGTTGGTCTGAAAGTTGCCATTCAAGTACCTCATTTTGCTCTTACGAGCCATTTTTTGCGTTATATCGGATTATAGTGACAGTTTTGGTTCATTTTTTGTAATTTTTCCAAGAATTAAGAAAATAATTTCACTGAAGAAAACTTTCTCAGTACTAACTTGAGGTGATTTTGCACATCTATTGGTAGAGCCCTATAAATACGAGTGAGGACATGGACTGCCATCTGTAGTCGTTACGTCATCACTACTTTCACAGTTTCCTAGTCTAATGACTGATAACAGTTTATCATGATTTGAAAATAATGAGAGAACGTCCTAGACTAAGTGCCAAAGCAAAATGCAAGACTCAACACTATTGAGAAATGCAAAATTGCTTCCCGAATTACACAAATTCCTCATCTGAATAGGGAGCTATAGAGACAAATGATGACGTAACGACCAAATATGGCGGACTATGTCCTCACTCGTATTTATAGGGCTCTACTATTGGTTGGTTGAAAAATGGCGAATTTTTTGTTCACGTAAGATATTTATAGTGAAAAAAAGAAAAAACGGCTCTTCCCGCACAGTATAAATACGAAAAAAAAAAATTTTTATTAATGACGTTTCGAGTAAACTAGTACTCTTCCTCAGATCATAAACGAAACTCTTCATATCTTCGGTAGGTATTGGTTTCAGTTTCGTTTATGATCTGAGGAAGAGTACTAGTTTACTCGAAACGTCATTAATAAAAATTTTTTTTTTTCGTATTTATACTGTGCGGGACGAGCCGTTTTTTTTTTTTTTCATTTGAATAAACCTTGCACGCAAAAATAAATATATTTATTGATATTTATAGTATTTCAAAAAATCATATTCTTGGTTCAAGAATTTCCTATATGTATAATCAAAAATAGTTACACACATCATTATGGATACAAAACATCCCCCCCCCCTCAAATGATTACTGAATAAAAAGATTTTTATAGTCTAGAGATAGGACAGTGGAATCATCAGGTTGCTCGTTTGGCTCTAACAGCGTCATGTTCCAAGAGGTCAAAGTGCCTGAGGATACATGAGAAAATTATTTGCGTGTTAATTGAGTATAAATTATCAAGTGTGAGAGGGATGCGTTGCATGATTGGGTTCGAGTTGTATGAGTCTGTAAGGGAGTGTAGTGAAGAGAGAAAAAGAGTCGGTGAGAAGGAATTTGCCGTTCGGGGACAATTGGAGGAGGTAGTAGAGGTAGGTGAATAGACTTATAGGTTTGGCTGCAAATATGGAACCTATGTTGCGGATGCGTTGTGACCTAGTCGACTGAGTATACTTAGGCTGCTTTATTGGATGTTTTAGACCCGCTGGAGAGGCAAAGTGTGTAGTAAGGATATTCTTGAAATAGTTTCCTGATATGTAAAGTTGAAACAATTTTGTCGGATTTGAGAATGTAAAGGTTGAAGTGGATGGTGGGTGGTTGGTTGTTGTGAAGGAGAAAGATTCGTTTGTTAGTTGGAAGTTGTGGAAATCGGAAGACAGAGGATAAAAAGTTGGAGGAGTCTTTGAAAGTGGCGGGGAAGGCTTCTGCGCGTAGGCTAAGTTTGGAGTTAGCCCGATAAGATCCCAGGGTAATCCTGAGAGAAGGCGTTTGGCTGATGTCGAGTAAGTGAAAGACAGTTTCATTACCCAAATTGTAACTTCAAATCAGGGATCAGTGACACTAAATCCACAAATATCCCAATACTAGGGATCGTATAATCGCGGAACCAACGAGTAAACCGAGCGTACGGTGTAGAGCTTTCAGGCACTGATTCACAGCGAATTCTCACCCACATTCGAGTTCACTTTTTGGAATCCTTGTTCAGTACGATCACGCTTATAACTGTCTCAACGCGGAATAACGAGAGCTCTAGAATGATTATTTCGAATTTTTCAAAATAATTATTTGGATTGATTAACGATGAACAACTTTTACCTAACAGATTTTTTTCTAAATTATCAATTTAATCTGATACAACGCGAAAAATGGCTTATACGAACAAAATGAGGTATTTAAATGGCAATTTTTAGACCGACCAATGAATGTAGGGTAACAAATGAATAGTGAATCTTGTAAGAAATTTTAAGAGGAACAACTTTCGTTTCAAACTTTTTTCTCTAAAAAGCTTAGTTTTCGAGAAAATTGCGAAAAACCTAATTTTGGTGGTAAAGGGTGCGATGGGGGGATTTTGCGGGGGGCAAAGTGCGTAGGACTCATCGGTATTTTAATCAGGGAATTATTCTGACCATATTACAAAAAAAATTAGATGCCATTGCAGGACTGCAATGGCAGCGGAGAACCCGCTGTCCCGAGTCCCCTAGAGCTGAAGTTTTTCCAAGTCCTGAAGATCATGACGTGACAACTTGAAAGCCGTCGTCTTTCCAAGTCCCCCTCCTATCATATGTAGCTCGGAGGTAGGAGTTTTTCTAAGTCCCCTCCCTCTCTCCGTGACGTCATAAACCGCGCTCGCTCTCGCGGACGAAAATTTCCCGGAAGTACCCCCAACAAAAGGGATAGCGTGTTCTCCGTTAAAAAAACCTTCCGTCAAATTTATGGCCCTTAAAATTTCTTGTTGACTGGACTACTACTTAAAAGACAATGATTATGGATTGGATGACGGTTACGGTAAAGAATCCTACTACCTTCGAATTCCGTAATTTTTTTTTTCAAAATAATCTACGTGAGTAGACGATTCCAAAAATATATATATCGACCTATCGACGATTTCTCTGCGAAAAATTCGTCTACTCAGGTCGATATATATATTTTTGGAATCGTCTTTTCACGTCGATTATTTTGAAAAAAAAAATTACGGAATTCGAAGGTAGTAGGATTCTTTACCGTAACCGGGATGACTGTTCATAGAGATTGTAGCCACGATTCAGCTTTACTCCTTCCTTAGTTTAAATGGAAGTGCCTATGTTTCAGAATTTACGTGCCCCAAACACTCTGATTACTCGCACTGAAAGAGTTGAGAAATTCGTGAATTACAAAGGATTACTAAGGAAGAAAATAAAGAGACTTTTGATGATATAAAACTGAACAAGACTTCCAAGACTGAAGAAAGATTACCAAAGCGGAAAGATTTACATTAATGTGATCTGCGATGAAAAAAGGATGCTCATCACCCATTGGCAGGAACATTATTTCTGTCTGATTGGATACGGTATCCCATCAGACAGAAATGGTGTTCCTATCCTCTTTCCATCACAGGTCACTTATCAATTTCACGATGAATCAGTAGAAAAGGAGCTCCGGGAGAAATACAAACGTTGTTTTTGGTGAGATGGTGAAAAATAAGAATTTTTACTAGTTGGATAAAGTTCGTGTTTCTTCTACTATTACTGGTTTGGTGATAGGATTTTTGACAAAAGGTCCTTCAAATTTATAATTAAAAAAAATGCACGAAAAATTTATAAAATTGAATCTTCGTACACAAGATTTAATCGAAAGTAACTTCTCATGAACACTTTGAAAATATTTTTGAGTTGCCATTTCTTTTAAATCTTAGAGTACGACTGAGATTAACGGAAGAAATTTTTGGCAACTCCTGCGGCCTCTACCTACTGGACAATTCTTCATATTAAATATTCTGAGCCAAAGTTGTTAATCAATGATGAGGATTTTAAGAAATTCTGACGACGTGCAAGTGAAACGGTTAATCAAGTTATGACAACGTCTTTATTGGGTATTAAATTCTACGAGTACAGATAATTCGAGCGCACAACTAATAGTACTCAATAAAATTGTGCGATCATTAACCAACGTTTTTGGCATTCAGGTGTGTAAAAGCATTTTAACATTATGCTCTAATTGAAAAATATATATTCGAAAAATTATCGTACTAAGTTTATCTACCCCATCGTATTCCAACCAATGAGACTCGGCCGCGACATACTTTCGTTGATTGAAAATAAAATAGGGACCTATAACGACAAAGAGTGAAGAAATAAATAAACTCGATAGTGCACACGATAAGCAAAGTTCGTTTTTTATGTATCTATTGAAGACTTTAGTGTCCTTGAGGAAAAAAAAAGGAAGTAGTGCGCGTGAGTAAAAGACGCGGTGAATGTAGAATATTATCACACGTAAAACAGAATTGGAGAAAGTGAGCCGGGTTGAACGTTCATTTTATAACTTGTACAATGATAGTAGAAAAAGGAAAAGTCAAATGGAGGAAGCGTTGAAGGTTCATTGAACTTTACGAGCACACTTTTCTAGTGTTTAATCACTTTCTAGTATTCAAACGAACTGTTTTTGTATCTTGACCAAACTTCTTCAAACCACTCCTGATACATGTATGGCTAAACAGTTGGAATTTTCTGGAATTCCTCCTCGTTTCCAAGGTCGAAATCCCCTCCCGATTATTTGTAGCTCACAAGTCGAGGTTTTTTCAAGTTTTTAAATTGAGTCTAAACTCTCACCATTTTAGGACCGAAATTCAACCCACATTCCAGTATAGCCGATGGTCCAAATACTTCGAAGTCCCCCTCGTATCCGCAGATGTATCTCGAAGATCGCCTTATGATACAGTACGATATTTGGAATTCTAATTATTACTTCCGAGTCCCTCGTTCCCCTCCGTATGTATCAAATCCCCCCCACTTGAATTTTTCGAACTACCTCCCTCTTAAGTTTCTGTATTCTACCTGAAGATAGTGTTCTCGCACGGCCGAAACCGTTAGTAGATAATTTCTGTAGCCGTCTCTCACTAGATTTTAATTTAAATTATTCTTTTCTAAAAATTTTTTCTTTAATATTTTCCATATTTTTGGTTTTTTGACCTTTTTTTTGACCCTAATTTGACTACATTTATGTTTATTTTTACTGAAAATTTATTCATTTCTTTCTCTTTTAACTAAAATTTTTCGTTTTTTATGTTGTCTCTATTGACATTATAATCTGTGAGTCACGACTAATAGTTTTTATTGTTACGTGTCTCGTGCCTCCTCCTCCTTGTTATCAATATGGCTCGTACCGTTGAGGATTCTATTATTCTTATGTTTTGTACTTGCCCTTTTCCAAAAAGACTCCAAAAGGGCTGGTGAAACGATAGCCCCCCTTTAAAAATTTTCAATTTTTGGGGGAAAAATGAATTGTATTCGATTTTTGCTGAAATGTACCGCAAATTTTATGTTTTGTGCTTCTCTCATTCTGAAGATATTTGAAAAGTATTTTGGGGGGACTGTTGAAATGGCGCCCCTTTTTTTGAAATTTGTAATTTTTGGGGGCCAAATGAATTGTGCTCGACTTATGTTGAATTGTGCTCGATTTATGTTGAATTGTGCCGCAGATTTTACGTTTTGTACTTGCCCCCCTCCTCAAGATTTTCAAAGAAGTCTGTTGGGGCTGTTGAAACGACAGCCTCCTCTTATTCAAATTTTAAATTTGAAACGAGCTTCATGAATTATGCTTTGTTTAAAATTACAAATGCAAACTACCTTGATTATGGAGATGGGGTGAAAGCACGAACGTAAAATATGCAACATAATTCAGCACAAATTGAGTACAATTTATTTTGACAGGTAGACATCCAACATTTTTTTTTTAAAAGAAGAGTCTTTACAGTTTTACAATTTCACTTCAAGACTTTTGTCGATATCTTTGAAATCGGGGGGGGGGGGAGACGAAAAGTAATATTTGCTGCACAATTGAGCACAAATCTAGCACAATTCATTAGGCCAGATAAAGATTCCTAATATAATAAAGGGGGGTAATTAAGCTTGACCCCAATCGTGGAGAAGGACTGGAAGTACGAAACGTCAAAAATCGTTTCACAGACTCACCTTCTAAGACTTTTGTGGTTATCTTGAGTAGAAAGGAGCACACAACAGAACATCTGAAGCACAATTCAGCACAAATCAAGCAAAATTCATGGAGCTCATTTCGAATTCAATACTTGAAAAAGAGGAGGCTGTTGTTTCAGCAGCCCCCAGAGACTTCTTTGTAGATCTTGAGGAGCGGGTGGGTACAAAACGTAAAATTTGCGGCACAATTCAGCACGAATTGAGCACAATTCACATAGCCAAGAAAAATTTTAAATTTCAAAAAAGGGGGTGGGTGCTGATATTTTACAAACGGTACTCTATTCTAAAGGAGGGGAAGGAGCACAAAACGTATAATTCGCGGCACAATTCAGCACAAATCGAGTACAATTTATTTTACGAGATAAAAATCCAAAATTCAAAGACGGGCTGATATTTCATAATCTGAACCCCATTTTGGTGGACAGAGGGAAAAATTGATTTTGCTGTAGACGGCTTGTCTGACAAAGTTTGGGCAAGGAACGCAGGAAATCTATACTATGAGACTTTAATGTTGATTGATGGGACTAGCACCAAATACAAAATATTTCCAATTTTCTCTCCTGCAGCTTGAAAATTTGAATTCTTTCAATTTCTCGTATTGGATACAACTTGAAGGTCACTATTCTAAGGGGGATCTTTTCTATAGTTTTTCTTTAAAAAAAATATATTATTTACTTTTTGTCCGCTGTCTTGTAGAAAGGCAGAAATTTGCTGACCTAAAAAGAATTTGGTATTAGGGAAAAAAAAAAATCTTTTTTCTCTTCTTCTTCTCTTTTCTCTCTTTTCTCTGTTTTAAAAATTCCGACCATCAAGTTATATGGTATAGGGCTGGATGACTTGAAAAAATTTAAACTTCCAAGCTGTCATATGATAGGAGGGGATTGCAATTTTGAATTCAATTCCTAATGTGTTCATAATCAAATTCTGCCCATAGAATAGGTTCCCTGAATTTCTCGTTCAACTTCGCCAACCTCCAGTTACCTTATTAGGTTAGGTTAGTTTCCACCAGATTGAAAGTCAATATTTCTCCAAGTTCTTCACATACATACAACTTGACGGTCGAAAATATTCCAAGTCCCATAGAACAAAATTTGGAAAAGTGAGGGGAGGGTATTATTTCCACAGTAGCCCCACCGAAGATTGTGAATATTTCGAGAAAACGGAAAGCGCAAAACGTAAAATTTGGGCATTCCAACACAAATTGAGCACACTACATTCAGCGAGATAAGAATGGAAAATTTGAGAAAGAAAAGGGGCTGTTGTTTGACGAACTTATGTCCGTTCCGGGGCAGGAGGGGAAGTACAAAACGTACAATTTGCGGCACAATTCAGCGCAAATCGAGCACAATTGATTTTGCCACCAAAAATTACAAATTTCAAAAAAGAGGGGCTGCCATTTCACCAGTCTCCCCAAGATACTTTTCAATTAATATCTTCAGAATGAGGGAAGTGCAAAACATGAACTTTGCGGCACATTTCAGCAAAAATCGCGCACAATTCATTTTGCCCCAAAAAATTGAAAATTTTAAAAAGGGGGCTATTGTTTCACTAACCCTCCTAGAAACTTTTTTGTATATCTTTGGAAGAGGGCACGCACAAAACATAATTTTTGCAGCACGATTCAGCACAAATCGAGCATAATTTCTTGAGGCAAGTTCAAACTCAAGATTCTTAAAAGGGGGGCCGGTGAAATGGACCTCTTTCCCAAGTCTATAAAGTAGTTTAGAGCCCTTGGACCTTTGAAACCACAATGTGTAAGGTTGACGAGAGATATTTTTCCGAATAAATTCTCAAAGACAGGTGAAGAATTTCTGAAATTAGGTCAAGATATATCCTCACGAAGAGTGATAGCAAGTTCCCTGGTATCGAGAGAGAAAAACGATTTTTCAAAAATTTTAGACCTTGAGCTTTTTGGAAGAAAAGAAGAATGAAATATTGCAACCATATAAAGCTACTCAAATAAAGCTCGGTAGCTTTAACAATTTTGATAGTCGGAATTTTCTTAAGTCCGTAAAGTAATTTAGAGCCCTACCCCCCACAATTTGTATGTTTGACGGTAGACATTATTCCGAATAACTTCTCAACGACAGGTTCCCGATTGAAAAATTTCTAAAATTAGGTCAAGGTCACCTGACACGGATATATCCACTCGAAGAGTGATAACAAGTTCCTCGCCAAAATTTCAGGTCTCAAAAAGTCAAGAATGATCTTTGAAAATTTAGGGTCATGAGCTTCTGAAAGAAAAGAAAACTGAAATATAGCAACCATCCAAAAATTCAGATCATCGAGCTTTTCGATAAAAACTAGCCTCATTGACTAAGCATTAGGACGTTGTTTGGGACTAACTTTGCTGTGTAAAGACAGAAAGTACCTCAAAAGATGTCTTTATGAGTACCGTAGTACCCAAAATTTAGGCACGCCCCTGTGTAATAGACTCTAAGGAAAATACCAAAATGATCACCTCCATGAAGTTGGGAGTTCTACATGAGAAACGACAGATACCTCGAAAAGAAGAAAGATTCAACAGTCAAATAGGAAAATGGAGGATATTGAAGGGAACTCTGCACAGCCGTTGAGCTTGCAAACGAGTAAGAACGATTAATCCCCAAGAAAAGACTAGAAAAAGACCAAATGACGGGTTTGCGTGTCCCAAGCCTTGCTGGGGCAGTAATGTCTCTATCTCCTTTGAAAATAGAGAGAATGAGTGTGTCTGCGTAGCGAACGTGTACAAATGACGAATAGCAGCTCATACAAATGGAAATGCACAATGAGGGGACTGAAAACGAGACAGACCACAAAATGTAACACCTTATTCTGAATACGCCTATATACAAACAGGCACAAAGGATACACAAACGATATAACATAAAGAATTGAAATTATCGTATTTCGCAGACCCGGAAGTGATAAAAGATATGGATCCTATTTCACACATTCCTAAAGGAAGCATTCTGACAGTGGTCTGTTTTTCTTTTTGTTCGTAGTGAATGTGCATCTTTAAAAAGATAGTCGAAATCTGATACGAAAAAGGTAATAACAGCCTTTTTATAGCTATGTTTTATATCGAACCACTAGAAAAGGAGTACGCCATTGCCCTAAAAAAATACGATGGAAAACAAATAGATGCTCATTAAAGTCGAACAATTATATTAACGAATATTTACGTGGAAAATTGCAACACAAAGCGCGTTACCTTGTCTGACTGCAATAAAACTCAATTTTCTCGAAACTCTCGACAATAATTTTTTTTTTTCCGAACGATAATCCGTGAAATGAATTAGCTTTTATAGTTCTCGGAAAATATCACGGAAAACGGTACAAGCAGCGTGTATTTATGACTCGTCAAGCTTTATATTAGGTCAAACAATAAAGTGAGGATATATCTGGGAAAAGGTCGCTATGTGAGATACATTGAACGAACGTCCCTCCTCTCAATGCCGAGATGTTTTCAAGTACCTCATCTGTAAGAGTTCAAAGCTTGCCATGACTGAGTCCCACTCTTCATATGTATGACGTGGAGGGGCGACATTTTTGCAAGTTCCTTTTCTATATGGGTTCATAGTTTGAAATTTTCCATATCGGCCACAGTGAGATTTCTTCAAGTTCCTTCTTCATGTCCCGTGTCTGTAGGAGTTAGGACTCTACATTCACCAAGTCCCACTCCTCTAATATAAATATAACTCAAAGGTAAATTTTTTTTTTGTGGGCATTCACAGTCCGAAATTTTACAAGGTCGACATCTATAGGCGTTCAGAGCTCAAAATTTTCGTAGGTTTCTAATCCAGGTGAAAAGTAGATGAGGTTTTTGACGGGGGAACGGCGCAAACTTCCACCAAAATTCCATAAATAATTCTCGAGATCGCAAGTCTTCAGAGACCGGACAATTGATATTCTCATCGAATGTGCTTTTAAGAAGTTGTAACAAACTGTCACGAAATGAAAAGTCTTAGTGTGATTCCAGAGAATAATATTCGTTCCAAAATCTAGTTTTGAGAATTTCGAATGAATGATTCAAAAGTGTCTGGTCTACAAATAAGAATGATGGAGTCGAAAACGGGACGTCAACTTTGCCGTAGTTTCTTCTAGAATTTTTATACATAAAAATCACTGAATTCGAACTGGAATGTTTATGAAGTACTTAAGGTTAAAATTCCGTAGAAGTTTCAAGAAAACAGACAAGTTTTTTAAACCGTCACGTCAAAATCTACGTCATTTTCCAATTTGTTAGAGTCTTGAAGTGAGAATATTATTCAAATATGCATTTGTGTAGTTGACATCATCAGTGGGCAGGTTCAATGATGCGGCGAAAAATTTGTGCCAACGCGCAAGGTGATTACGGTGTTAAAAATATAGTATCGTTGAAGGGTGTGCCATATCATTATTACGTCGAAATTTTACCAAAGGTCATAAATTTTACAATGCATCGCACGAGCGTAAAAACAATAGAATTCTTCTTTCAAATTATTCTCCGCCGTACGTCACACGGTTAAGCAACAAATTTTTCAATCAAGAGTACCAATAATACACAAATAGTTCAATATTTCCGGGAAATAGAAAATAAACCGTTATAGTTTCCCGCAAAGACAGGTGATGATGCACGGTAAAAATCTTCAGAAAGCTGAAAATTGCGCGATTTTTTCTTCTTTCGGCATTTTGGGCACGAACAAAAAAAAAACGTGTACACGTTGGACTCAACTAATTCGAGATTCTATCAATTCACAAAAATCAGATTAATAAATTTTTGTACGAAGAAGTTACCAGGTATAAACTCTCGAATTATCAATTCGACAAATTGTGCAAGGAAACTAATACTTGGTCGTGAATCTTTGACGAGGTCAGTCAGGCCATAACTCTTCGAGGTGTATGAACTTTTTAGGTTTCTAATAAATTTGACACCATTGATATCACTGACCTTCATTCCCAAACTGACTTTAGGGGAAATTATTCTGAACAATCCTAAAGGCCAGAATCCAGAGAAAGGAGAAGCCTACGATTATCTATTGTTACGTTGAACGAGGCTTTTGTCGGAAAGAAACCCTCCCCCCCTAGAGTAGCATTTTATATGCTTGCTCAAGCTCACCCGGTCGCCTCTCCCTTCCCTAGTATTTTTCGGATTTCGATCCGCCTTCAACAATCTCTTGTTATGATCTCGTTTACTAACCGCGGATTGTTGCGGAACCTATCGCACGTTGTGGTGTTTTGATGCTGCAATCGTTGATGCGTTCCGTTATGATCCCCGATGAGTAAACGAGATCAGAAGGCGGATCGAAAAATGGAAAACAGCGTCGTTTCAGCGTTCAAAATACTAAAATTATTTTGAAATTCCAGAGCATGACCAAAAAATTATACGAACCATGTCGACTTTTGAAAAGTTTATCTCGGTCATGATGACGTCTCGTCCCTAGACGTCTGTATTTCTTAGCTGAGTGATTTAGTATTCTGCATGTTAGACTAACTATTGTTTCGCCCGGTGGAAACGGTGGACACGTAGTATGGGGAGAGGCAAGAAGGAAGTAAGCTCTCGACTACTTTCCTCGGTCCTCTTTAACCAAAAAAAGAAGACACTACTACGCTGAACAAAGGAAAACAAATATGCGGACCCTCCCAACCTTGGGCATGCACTTTTTGATCCATTAGGCGACCCAGAAAAGTACAAAAGCTCAAAATCCCATTCAAGTGTCAACATCATTTTGGCGCACCTTTTTGTATACTAAGCTAAAGTAGGCCTGGGTACAGACTTCGTCCTCTCCCACCCTAGATAGCTCGGAAGTAGAAATTTTACCAATTCCCTGCCTTGCATATATAGCACGAAAGTCGAATTTTTCTAGGTTTCCCCCCCCCCCTTCATTTTACCATTCATGACTCCAAAGTCGACATTTTTCCAAGTTTCTCTCCTATCGCATAAAGCACGAAAGTCGGATTTTTACTGGGAATCTGTTCTAGGAGGTGGGAAGGGTGCGTTTTGAAATTGATATGAACTGTGGTTCGGCGAAAATGACGGTAAAAAGCTATGAATGGGTATAAAAATGTATGGCAGGTGGAAGGATTGGAAGTACTCGGGAAATAAAATTGAAAAATCCCCCCAAAAAACAGGTTTCCGAAAAAAACCGTCCACCATCCAGCAAAACTGACCTTCCCTAATGAAGGATGGACTTGTGGAATTTCTAATATTGAGCTACATATGTATGATAGGAGGAGGACTTGAAAAGTTTTAACCGTAGAATGAATGGGACTTGGAAATGGAAATGGAATGACAAGGGGAGGAGGAGAGGAAATTGAAATTACGACTTTCGAGCCTTATAGATAGTAGGAGGAGAGAACTTGAAAAAATGTCTACACTTGCGCCTTACACATATTAGGAGGCGACTCAGAAATTGACCTACCCTCATCAAGGCATTAGATTTGAAAAAATTTTCCACCTTCGAGCTATCACTGAAACTTACCTACCCTAATAAAGGTCGAACTTGATTATCGGTCTATTTTCTAGTCCTCCTCCTGTCATACAGGACTCGATATTTGAAATTTTTCCATCTCCTTCGATGTTTGAACTTTTCGGACCGTAATCTTCAATTCTCAACTTCGAAACCAATTCACTCCATAAAACAGGTTTTCAACTTCGTTAAGGAAGTCGTCGTTTTTCTAAGTCCCTCTCCCCTATCGCATACAAAAGTTCGGAAGTCGAAATTTTTCGGAGTCATCCACGTTTCCCATCCAATATGTTCCCTGCACCCCTTGTTTTCTTCAACTTCAATACAGCTCAATGATAGTTGGAGTCTCTGTCCTATCGATAGAGCTCAAAATTTGAAATTTTTTCGAGTCCTTTCAATAGTTACAAATACTTTACATTCCTTATCCTATCACACATATAACATGAAATTGAAAACTTTCTCAAGTCCCTCGCCTTAGCACGCTCGATGGTCAAAAATACTCCAAATCCCTCTCGTATTCAAGTCCCTCATCTCGTATACAAATACTCGATGGTTGAAAATATTTCTTACAATCAAGGTCAAAAGAAGAAAGAAAACGCGAAAAAATCGTTCCTTTTTTCGAAAAATCTCATGTGGCAAATGGCGCCCGAGCAAAAATTTTTGCATTGCACCCCCCTCCCCTTCCCCCGTAGTTACAAATTTCGACCTTCAAGCTATAAGAAGTGGGCAGAGACTTGAACTTGAAACTATATTATGGAACATGGAATGATTTTGAGTTTCGAGTCGCACGTCAATGGACTGTGATTCGGGGGGCTTTGGGAAAATGCACGGTAAAAACCTAAGAGCTATGAATATGTATGAAAGTGGATGGCAGGTGCGAGGATTGGAAATATTTCGAGCAGTTACGCGATCCTAATCGATAATCGGATAGTGGATTGAAAAATCTCCCCATAAGATAGGTTTTCTGCTCGCCTTAATAAATGTAGTTGATGAAAAAGAACGTGCAAATCGTAAAACAAGTGAGTTATTAGTTTTTTTCATTTCTAGTAACTGTACAAATAATGAGAATGTACAGTAGAAATGAACGCGGCAAAATATTGCTTGGAAAATGGCGTCAAACTGAGGGTTTCAAGACGCCGAGTCGACAGTGGGTGGGGTCATTCATTTGACTCATTTGGAAATCTGACGAAGTCCAATCAAGTACAATCAACTTTTTCAAGTAATTTACCTAGCCTATCTGAAAGTATTTTCAAAACTCTACTAATCGAGTATCATTCTAACATAATTGAACTCTTCAATCAATTTTCAATTAATTATTCTAAATTCATCTAGAGTTATTTGTCTTCACATTTTTCTCTTTAGAACCCACAGAACACTCACCTCAAGCTTTGTACAGCTGATTGTTCAATATTTTGGTAACTCACAAACTTTTCGAGTATAATTCAATGGTCAGCACCAGAGGGCGGTTCACGATTCGTTGAATGTCTTCAATTATAGGTGCATCATCGTCCTTCGCCTGAAATTTATGGATATTAACGAAACGAAAATGGATGTAATCGAATGTTAATATTATACCGGAATGACGCTAGCCTTTAGCACCATGCTGATTGCTATCTAGTTGCATTATTTATTGTAATAGTATCTTCCCTACATGACTCCATATCAAGGACAAGGCGAGTTAAGATTTGGAGAATTGAAGACATTCATGAGCCCCAAAGAATTTCAAAAGATAGTCAAGTTAGCTTTCGCTTCCAATACTACCTCAAAATTTTAGAGAAAACTTGAATCACAACTGTAGAGATACTTCCCAACTGTGAAAGTTGTCAACTTTTTGGTGCTAGAAGAGAAGTGTTTTATCTAGTAATTAGTATTACAACATATCAAGTACTCACGAAAATCGTATTTATCCAGTCAAGCTCAGATTTTAAACATGCCTTGATCACTTGACTAGCCTACGAAAAGAGGCTACTGTAGAGAAATGAAAACGTTTCAAAAATTGCGTTTATCGATCCCAGGGCAAAATGTAGCCTTTCACGCAAGCATTTCTTAACAAAAGAGTTGAGCCTCATTTATCGGGGCTACGCACTATCCACTGGTATATTTTATTCTAACTAAATTATAAATGGCCGAGATTGTTCCTATTCATGCGTAAAACCCCAATCTTTCAGTGATTGAACAAACCGATAAAGACTACAAACAAATTTGTTTTCGTCATGGGAAACATATATCATGCAGGCGGACTTTGTACGTACGATGCACAAGTATGACTTCGTTTCAAAGCTTCCTCATTCGATATCAGGTGAAAAATAAAATCGTTATATTACATTTTATGACTGAAGCCAAGGGTTTTATCATTATACTTCTCTACTGTCTTTTGATAAAAATTAAAAACGATTTATCGAGAAGATAAGAACTTAACGTGCTTCCAAAAACTACGTTAAACTGCGATAGGTATCCGGTCTTGGGGAGAAATTCTCAATGGAAGGGACAACCGAACGAGTATAAATTGAAGTAGAATTTTGGTTTGGATTCAGTTTATCTACCGTACAAAATAATTTTTAGTACGAGTATTCATGTACATATAAGGTATTTTGATGAAAGTTTGACGGTACCTGTTTTTCTCTGTATACATCAGTATACAAAGTAGTTTTTTCTTCCAATAACCGCTGAGACTTTCTTTCTGTAAGAAATATTGATGTAAGTATAATGATTAAGTATCCAAGTCCTAATTTTTCATTCACAGTTCCTTGTTCTAAAAAAAAAACAAAATTTGAACATCTCTACAATTTATACTCCCTTAAATTATCTATTCACTTACCCATATCATAGGCCCCTAAATATTTAGCTGCTCAATTTTTCATTATTCAACGTCTTTTACCTCTCGACAAGCGTGAATTCATAGTTATATATTTTATGAAAAAAAGAATAAAAAAACATGGGTTTTTGTTTATTTTTCACAGCTCGACGGAAGAAATGGTTAAATTGTCTCTATCTCTGATAGGCTACCTCTGCATTTTAGCTACTGTACAAGGTAGACCGAGTTCTGACGATTATGGTGGCTACGGTAGTAACGATGGAAATGGTAATGGAATCGGAAATGGAGGAATTCAAGCAGGAGGAAGCCCTGTGGGTAGCTCCAACATCGCGGAGGGCTACGGAGCAGGAGCCGGATCAAATGCCGGAGCCGAAGGCTATGGCAGTAACGACGGAAATAATAATGGAGTTCTGAATGGCGGGGGTTTACCAGGTATACCTAGTGTTCCGGCCGGAGTAACATCAACTCAGAACCAAGAACCATGTGAGGATGAAAATTCATCATCAGCGTCGTCTAGCTCTACTTCACAACAACAACAACAACAACAGCAGCAGCAAACTGGAGTCTGCTCTGATAATACGGGATCAGGGAAATCGGGTAAGTCCAGTGACCAAGGAAGTGCAGCCGCAGCTTCCTCCGCAGCGTCATCTTCGGCTTCTCAACAACAGCAGCAACAACAATCACAAGGTACAACTAGTCAGAGTGTGAACCAAGGATCTCCAAGTGCCGCAGCCGCTTCAAGTGCTGCATCATCTAGTTCGCAACAACAACAGCAACAACAACAGCAAACAGGTGGAACAGGGGGGAGTGGAGGAGGAAGCTCCGGTTCTAACTCTGCAGGAGGAGCCTCTGCTGCATCAGCAGCATCCTCTTCTAGTCAACAACAACAGCAACAGCAACAATCAGGTGGCAACACCGTGGTAAGCAAGGGACCCAGTTATCAAACAGAATCACCAAGTTCATCAGCAGCAAGTGCGGCTTCATCATCATCCGGTTCTCAACAACAACAACAACAGCAACAAACGGGTGGTACGACAAACTATGTCAACTCTGCGCCAGGCTCATCGTCTGCAGCAGCTGCCGCTGCCTCCTCATCTTCTTCTCAACAGCAACAACAGCAACAACAATCCGGAGGAAGTTATGTGAATTATGGACCGACCTGTGCACCAGGATCACCGGCCGCAGCAGCTGCCGCTGCCTCCTCATCGTCTTCTCAACAACAACAACAACAGCAACAACAATCTGGAGGTACTTACGTGAACTATGAGCCAGGATATGCGCCAGGATCATCGGCCGCAGCAGCTGCCGCTGCCTCCTCATCATCTTCTCAACAACAACAACAACAACAGCAACAATCTGGAGGTAGTTCTGTAAACTATGGACCAAGCTATGAGCCAGGGTCATCGGCTGCAGCAGCTGCCGCTGCCTCATCATCTTCTCAACAACAACAACAACAACAGCAACAATCTGGAGGTAGTTCTGTAAATTATGGACCAAGCTATGAGCCAGGGTCATCGGCTGCAGCAGCTGCCGCTGCCTCATCATCTTCTTCTCAACAACAACAACAGCAACAACAATCCGGAGGAAGTTCTGTAAACTATGGACCAAGCTATGAGCCAGGATCATCGGCTGCAGCAGCTGCCGCTGCTTCATCATCTTCTTCTCAACAACAACAACAACAGCAACAATCTGGAGGTAGTTCTGTGAACTATGGACCAAGCTATGAGCCAGGGTCATCGGCTGCAGCAGCCGCCGCTGCATCCTCATCATCTTCTCAACAACAACAACAGCAACAACAATCCGGAGGAAGTTATGTGAATTATGGACCGACCTATGCACCAGGATCACCGGCCGCAGCAGCTGCCGCTGCATCCTCATCATCTTCTCAACAACAACAACAACAACAGCAACAATCTGGAGGTAGTTCTGTAAACTATGGTCCAAGCTATGAGCCAGGATCATCGGCTGCAGCAGCTGCCGCTGCTTCATCATCTTCTTCTCAACAACAACAACAGCAACAATCTGGAGGTATTTCTGTGAACTATGGACCAAGCTATGAGCCAGGGTCATCGGCTGCAGCAGCTGCCGCTGCCTCATCATCTTCTTCTCAACAACAACAACAACAGCAACAATCTGGAGGTAGTTCTGTGAACTATGGTCCAAGCTATGAGCCAGGGTCATCGGCTGCAGCAGCGGCCGCTGCCTCGTCATCTTCTTCTCAACAACAACAACAACAGCAACAATCTGGAGGTAGTTCTGTAAACTATGGTCCAAGCTATGAGCCAGGATCATCGGCTGCAGGAGCAGCCGCTGCCTCATCATCTTCTTCTCAACAACAACAACAACAGCAACAATCTGAAGGTAGTTCTGTAAACTATGGTCCAAGCTATGAGCCAGGATCATCGGCTGCAGCAGCAGCCGCTGCCTCATCATCTTCTTCTCAACAACAACAACAGCAACAATCTGGAGGTAGTTCTGTATACTATGGACCAAGCTATGAGCCAGGGTCATCGGCTGCAGCAGCAGCCGCTGCCTCATCATCTTCTTCTCAACAACAACAACAGCAACAATCTGGAGGTAGTTCTGTAAACTATGGTCCAAGCTATGAGCCAGGGTCATCGGCCGCAGCAGCTGCCGCTGCCTCGTCATCTTCTTCTCAACAACAACAACAGCAACAATCTGGAGGTACTTCTGTAAACTATGGACCAAGTTATGAGCCAGGATCATCTGCCGCAGCAGCCGCCGCTTCTTCATCCTCTGGTTCACAACAACAGCAACAACAGGAACAAGAAGTTGGGTCCAGTGAGGAATACCCCTGTTCATCTAATGAGTCTTCTGAGGAATCCTCGGAAGAATCTAGCGAATCAGGAGGTGGGTCTGCAGCAGCCTCATCTTCGGCTTCATCCTCTTCAAGTCAACAGCAGCAACAACAACAATCAGGCAGTACCTCAGGTACGAGCTATGGACCAAGCTCTGCAGCAGCAGCAGCTTCCTCATCTTCATCCACCTCTCAACAACAACAGCAACAAGAATCTGGAGGTACTTCTGTGAACTATGCGCCAAGCTCGGCGCCAGGGTCATCAGCCGCAGCAGCCGCCGCTTCTTCATCCTCTGGTTCACAACAACAGCAACAACAGGAACAAGAAGTTGGATCCAGTGAGGAATACCCTTGTTCATCCTATGAGTCTTCTGAGGAATCCTCAGAAGAATCTAGCGAATCAGGAGGTGGGTCTGCAGCAGCCTCATCTTCGGCTTCATCCTCTTCAAGTCAACAGCAGCAACAACAGCAGGGAACTACTGTTATTTCTGGACCAAATTACAAACCTGGAACTTCAAGCTCAGCAGCAGGTGCTTCAGCTTCATCATCATCCTCCCAGCAGCAACAACAACAACAAAGTGGAACTACCAGCAGTGCTCCAGGTAAATCAACAAGTTCTGGAGCTGCAGCATCTGCATCCTCATCAGCATCCACAAGTCAACAGCAAGAACAGGAAGAAGAGGAATCAAATGAATCCTCTGAATATCCATGCTCCGACTATGAATCAGATGAAGAATCCTCAGAAGAATCATATGGATCAGGTTCAGCAGGGGCAGCTGCATCATCATCATCATCTTCATCAAGTCAGCAGCAACAACAACAAGGTTCTAGCAGTACTAGTTATCAACCTGGATCAACACCCAGCTCTTCGGCAGCTGCAGCTTCTTCATCATCTTCCTCTAGTCAGCAGCAGCAACAACAACAAGGATCAAGCAGCACCACTTATGTAAACTATGGGCCAGGATACTCTCCAAGCTCATCATCATCATCAGCTGCAGCAGCTTCATCCTCGTCTGCCTCGAGCCAGCAACAGCAGCAACAACAAGGTTCAAGCAGTACCACTTATGTTACCTATGGACCCAGTTATCAACCAGGATATGTACCAAGTTCAGCTGCGGCAGCTGCAGCGTCATCATCTTCATCAAGTCAGCAACAGCAGCAACAGCAAGGACCAAGCAGTACCACCTATGTTGATTATGGAAGTAGTTATCAACCAGGATATGCACCAAGCTCATCAGGAGCAGCTGCAGCTTCTTCATCATCTTCATCAAGTCAGCAACAGCAACAACAACAAGGATCAAGCAGCACCACTTATGTAAACTATGGGCCAGGATACACACCAAGCTCATCATCATCATCAGCTGCAGCAGCTTCATCTTCATCCGCCTCAAGCCAGCAGCAGCAACAACAACAAGGTTCAAGCAGTACCACCTATATTACCTATGGACCAAGTTATCAACCAGGTTATGCGCCCAGTTCATCAGCAGCTGCTGCAGCGTCGTCTTCATCTTCATCAAGTCAGCAACAGCAGCAACAACAACAAGGTTCCAGCAGCACCACTTATGTGAATGCACCAGGCTCATCATCATCAGCAGCTTCATCTTCCTCTTCTGGAAGTCAACAGCAGCAGCAACAACAACAATCAAGTGGAGGTAGTTACCAACCAGGATATGCCCCAGGCTCGCCTAGTTCATCTGCTGCAGCAGCTTCCTCATCGTCTTCCTCAAGTCAGCAACAGCAGCAACAACAAAGTGGATCAAGCAGCCCTACATATGGAGACTATTGTCCAGAATACCAACCTGGATACTCACCAAGTTCATCATCATCAGCAGCAGCAGCTTCCTCATCATCCTCCTCCTCAAGTCAGCAGCAACAACAACAAGGTTCAAGTGGGTCTAGTTATCAATCTGGACAATCACCAAGTTCATCTGGAGCAGCAGCCTCTTCATCATCTTCATCAAGTCAGCAACAGCAACAACAACAAGGACCAAGTAGTACCACCTATGTTACCTATGGACCAAGTTATCAACCAGGTTATGCCCCAAGTTCATCAGCAGCAGCAGCTGCAGCATCATCATCTTCCTCAAGTCAGCAGCAGCAACAACAACAAGGATCGAGCAGCACTTATGATAATTATGGACCAACCTATCAATCAGGATCGGCACCAAGCTCAGCAGCAGCTGCAGCTTCTTCATCATCTTCATCAAGTCAGCAACAGCAACAACAACAAGGACCAAGTAGTACCACCTATGTTACCTATGGACCAAGTTATCAACCAGGTTATGCCCCAAGTTCATCAGCAGCAGCTGCAGCTTCTTCATCATCTTCCTCAAGTCAGCAACAAGAACAACAAGAAGGATCGAGCAGCACTTATGTTAATTATGGACCAACCTATCAATCAGGATCGGCACCAAGCTCAGCAGCAGCTGCAGCTTCTTCATCATCTTCCTCAAGTCAACAACAGCAGCAACAACAACAAGGCTCAAGCAGCACCACTTATGTGTATGCCCCGGGTTCATCATATCCTTGTAGTGAATACCCTTATAGTGAATACCCTAGCAGTGAATACTGTCCTTCTCCAAGTTCTTCATCATCGGCTGCAGCAGCATCATCATCATCTTCCTCCAGTCAGCAACAGCAACAACAAGGGTCGAGTGGATCTACTTACCAATCTGGATATACACCAAGCTCATCAGGAGCAGCTGCAGCTTCTTCATCATCTTCCTCTAGTCAGCAACAGCAACAGCAACAAGGATCAAGCAGCACGACATATGTTACCTATGGACCAAGTTATCAACCAGGTTATGCGCCCAGTTCATCAGCAGCTGCTGCAGCGTCGTCTTCATCTTCATCAAGTCAGCAACAGCAGCAACAACAACAAGGTTCCAGCAGCACCACTTATGTGAATGCACCAGGCTCATCATCATCATCAGCAGCTTCATCCTCCTCTTCTGGAAGTCAACAGCAGCAGCAACAACAACAATCAAGTGGAGGTAGTTACCAACCTGGATATGCCCCAGGCTCGCCTAGTGCATCTGCTGCGGCAGCTTCCTCATCGTCTTCCTCAAGTCAGCAACAGCAGCAACAACAAAGTGGATCAAGCAGCCCTACATATGGAGACTATTGTCCAGAATACCAACCTGGATACTCACCAAGTTCATCAGCAGCAGCAGCAGCTTCCTCATCTTCCTCCTCAAGTCAGCAGCAACAACAACAAGGTTCAAGAGGGTCTAGTTATCAATCTGGACAATCACCAAGTTCATCTGGAGCTGCTGCAGCATCATCATCATCTTCATCAAGTCAGCAGCAGCAACAACAACAAGGATCAAGCAGCACATATGTTAATTATGGACCAACCTATCAATCAGGATCGGCACCAAGCTCAGCAGCAGCTGCAGCTTCTTCGTCATCATCCTCAAGTCAACAACAGCAGCAACAACAACAAGGATCAAGCAGCACTACTTATGTGTATGCCCCAGGTTCATCATATCCTTGTAGTGAATACCCTTATAGTGAATACCCTAATAGTGAATACTGTTCTTCACCAAGTTCTTCATCATCATCAGCAGCATCCTCATCATCTTCCTCAAGTCAGCAGCAACAACAACAACAAGGGTCAAGTGGATCTAGTTACCAATCTGGACAAGCACCAAGCTCATCATCAGCAGCAGCTGCAGCATCATCATCATCTTCCTCTAGTCAACAACAGCAACAACAACAAGGTTCAAGCAGCACTTATGTTAATTATGGACCAACCTATCAATCAGGATCGGCACCAAGCTCAGCAGCAGCTGCAGCCTCATCATCATCTTCATCAAGTCAGCAGCAGCAACAACAACAACAAGGACCAAGTAGTACCACTTATGTTACCTACGGACCAAGTTATCAACCAGGTTATGCACCAAGTTCAGCAGCAGCTGCAGCCTCATCATCATCTTCCTCTAGTCAACAACAGCAACAACAACAAGGTTCGAGCAGCACTTATGTTAATTATGGACCAACCTATCAATCAGGATCAGCACCAAGCTCAGCAGCAGCTGCAGCCTCATCATCATCTTCATCAAGTCAGCAGCAGCAACAACAACAAGGATCAAGCAGTACCACATATGTGAACTACGGACCCAGCTACCAACCAGGATATGCACCAAGTTCAGCAGCAGCTGCAGCCTCATCATCATCTTCTTCTAGTCAACAACAGCAACAACAACAAGGTTCGAGCAGCACTTATGTTAATTATGGACCAACCTATCAATCAGGATCAGCACCAAGCTCAGCAGCAGCTGCAGCCTCATCATCATCTTCATCAAGTCAGCAGCAGCAACAACAACAAGGATCAAGCAGTACCACTTATGTGAACTACGGACCCAGCTACCAACCTGGATATGCTCCTAGTTCATCTGCAGCTGCCGCTTCATCTTCTTCTTCATCTAGTCAGCAGCAGCAACAACAGCAAGGATCAAGCAGCACTACCTATGTCAACTATGGAGGTAGTTATCAACTAGGTTATTCACCAAGTTCAGCCGCTGCAGCTGCATCTTCATCATCAAGTTCTCAACAACAGCAACAACAAGGACAAGGGTCTTGTGAATATCCCTCTAGTGAATATCCTTGTAGTGAATACCCTTATAGTGAATACCCTAACAGTGAATACTGCTCTTCACCAACTTCTTCCTCGTCAGCAGCAGCAGCATCATCCTCATCTTCCTCAAGTCAGCAACAACAACAACAACAAGAACAAGGACCAAGCAGTAGCACTTATGTAATAAATGGACCCAACTACAAAACAAAACCTGCATCAAGCTCATCAGCAGCAGCAGCGTCATCATCATCTTCCTCAAATCAGCAACAACAACAACAACAACAAGGGTCTAATGAATATCCTTCTAGTGAATACCCTTGTAGTGAATACCCTTATAGTGAATACCCCTATAGTGAACACCCTTACTCAGAACATCATCATCATCATCCTAGTTCTGAATACTCACCTTCACCAAGCTCTTCTTCATCATCATCAGCAGCAGCATCATCATCATCTTCCTCAAGTCAACAGCAGCAACAACAACAAGGATCAAGTAGTACCACTTATATAAATTATGGACCTACGTACAAATCAGGATCAGCACCAAGCTCATCAGCAGCTGCAGCCTCATCATCATCTTCCTCAAGTCAGCAGCAGCAACAACAGCAGCAACAGCAGCAACCAAAACAGAAAAGTACTACTGTAGTGAACCACGGACCCACGTACCAATCTGGGTCTGCTCCAAGTTCAGCTTCTGCAGCCGCATCTTCATCATCAAGTTCTCAACAACAACAACAACAGCAACAAGGATCTGGTGGGTCCTATCCGTGTTCATATCCAAACTCAGAGTACCCCCCGTCATACCCAAGTTCTGAATCATACCCATGTTCATACCCCAACTCAGAGTATCCTGATTGGTATCCTAAACCAAATTACCAAGTTCAGTCTCAATCATAGAAATTGTATATGATCTATTCTCCTCAATGAAGAATTCAAAGGCTTTTCTACCCCATAGTTACTGCACGTGTCATCAAAATAGTGACTTGCATAAAAATGAGAATTTTTATAAAATCTATGACTATGACCTTTATATCTATAGTTGTAGCACAATTTTGTAAATGAAAATTTTTAATAGGTATCAACTAAAATATTACAAAACTTATGTTGATGTCTGAAAATAAACTCTCGCATTAAAAATTTATTCAACTGTTTTCCTGTGTTAACTTCTGTTTTCAGGAAAGTTAGAATCTCAAAGTCAATTGATTCCATTTAGATGTGAGATTATAATGTGATTGATTCCTAGGGAACTCTTTTTTGCGAATAATAATTATTGAAAGTAATATTCATTGTACATTATTCAACGAATGGTCCCCTTAGGAAATGCAATTTCTTTGTGGAACGCAAAATTTCCTACAAGCACTCTTCTTATGAAATTTGTGATTTTCATTGCTTTAAAAAAAGCATCCACCTACCACCTGCGCCGCCCATCAATAGTCCAATTTTTGTTGTATGCAATAATATTAGGGTTGATTGGCCCGAGATTAAATAGTATATATGGTAAATCATAACGTTGAGAGATAGAAAATTTCCTCTCTTGTTGATAATTTGGCAAGGTATGGGCCAAGGACAAAAAACAGAAGCAGACGAAAAGGAATTCATTTGTTTCATATTTAGGGAGCGAAACTCTCATTGCTGTTTGTTATAGTGGAATCTCTAGTGTATAAGGAGGACACAACTGTAGCAAAAATTCCAAATAACTTCAGATAAGAATTGAGCCATTCTTTCCAAGAAGGGCGTAGATTGACTTACGCCCTTTTTGAACAAATATCAGATTTGTGTTCCCCACCCTCCCCTCGGTTGTGTACCGAAATTCTCAAAATTCTCGAAAAGTGGGGTCTTTTCAAGAAGGGCGTATCTTTTATGGGAATTACCATTGACATATAAACCAGTTTTTCAAAAAAGGGCAAGTCTCTGCAAGAACGGAATATTTGGACTTGTGCGCGAATTGATGTAGCGCTCTTCTATTAAACACATGAGGCTGCAACGCTAGGAAAGATGGAAGGGGAGGTATGTCACTAGGTACTGGTGAAAGTCCCATCCCGATCTGACTTTTTTTTTTCGGCGTGTTAATGCCTTCCTAAACTTTCAAACGCGTTTTCACCCCTTTCTTGGAAAGAAGGGCTCAATTGGGTCACAACATCTTTTGAGCCAATAATTTGGCAACAGTAAGTTTAAAGGGAATGGAAGGAAGTATTATGAAACAACAAAAAAGTGCAGCAATTGTGACAGGTGTTTGAAATTATTACATACCGGTATATGACTCTGGTACCCAATAATAGCTCTTGTGCCTCATTTATATTCCGGTTATGAAATATTAATCAATTTCCCGGACGTTATTTTTGCTTCTGAGAAATTTTCTGTTAATAAAAAGTAAACACGAACTGCAGAGAAAGAAGCTAAATAATAGCAATTTGCGAGATTTTGTTATGCTGTCGTCATAGCAAAACATTCCTATTATCAATACTCTTAGTATATAAAATACTGTGAAACAGAAATTGATGAGAACTTGGGAAAACTTTGCAAAAATTTGGCTTGTGAGCTAGCTTTCACCTTTGTTCTCATCAGTAAAAACTTGACTTACTTTAGTTGTCAGCTGTCTGCTTCTTTAAAAAAAAAAAATAACCAAGATAAGAACGACTATCTTATTTATTCATTTCTTGGGCGGGGGTTTGCTCTAAATAGACCAGTTCTCTGTGATGACAATTGCAAACTAACGACAGTAATTTTGTTCAATTTGGACTAAAAGCAGACCTGCTTGCTGCAGCTGTCTTTCTTTGAAAAGTAAATAAACTTCTTGTGTGTCAATTTCCATAAGGGTCATGTAGCATTTGAAAAACGCAAATATTTCAAAAATCAATAATAGCCTTTGTTAATGATGAGTGGTATCAAGAACACCCATCATTAACATAATTATCATATATTTTTGAAATACTTGCACTTTTACAAGCGCCATATTATTCTTACAAAAATTAATACACAAAAAGTTTGTTTACAATCATTATGAATGGGAAAAGCTGCCGCATCAAACCTGATTTGTTTGCAACTGATTTGCAAGGCATTTGTTCAGTGACATAACCAAGGAATCAGTCTCAAAACACACATATTTTTTCTCCTTGCTAATAAGACTTGAAATGTAGATTTCTCACATGGTTGATAGTAAAATGCCTTTTTTTCCACAACTATACTGAATAGATTATTAGAGCTTACTTAGGCAGCAAATTTTCTTTGACGAGGGAGAGCGCTGAATCAATATTACCCGCTGTGTATAAAGACTTTGTTTTTTTTTTTTTTATATGACTCCCAATAGATTATTCAGCATTGAATTAATATGAGAAGTGTTTCTGTTGATTGCGGATTCCACAAAAGTAATCAAACCAACAAAATAATGACAACAAAAATATTTTGTTTTTTAAACATTTATTTCAATAAATAAATAAACACAACAATTGCTAACCATATACTACATAACATACATCTTAATTCAAAAAATTAGTTATTGCTAAACTTCAGACACAATGTCAGCTGAATACAAAACTGCAGCTTTGCTTTTCCACTTATGGTAACAAGATAATTAGGAAAAAGCAAAAATTTATATTTGAGAATTCTAATTTATAAATTACAATTAATTAAAAATAAATTGAATTTAAAAACAAACTCTTACATGTCGTTATTGCAAAGTATAATGTAACATTCATACATTTGCAAATTCATATTCCACATGATTTAATTTGCTTACACAATAATTAGGTAATTGTTCTATGATGAATTTCACTTTTGTATGTTTTTCAACTGTACAATTATAGATATACAATGCAATGTTCTATGACTTACCATCATAATAATAAGTAATAAATTAAAATCTGTCAATATAATAATAGTAATAACATTTTGCCAGATTTCTGTTTTGAAGCAACTGAGAAAGCTTTATAGAATCAAAGACTAATACGTATTTTCCAATACATGAAACAATAAAAAAGAATGAGAATCCTTGAGAGATAAAGGCTTGGGTGCATTCTTGAATATTAGTCAACTTGTATATTTGCATACATTCTGATAGGTACTGCTTAGATTTGTAGTCAACACAACAAATTGAAGGAGAATAACTTTCCACATACACTCTTGAGTTTTTGTGAATGTTTCATCATATACTCACCAGAAGATTCTTCTTTTTACACCAATTCCATTAGAAAGTTTTGTCAGAAGTCAATTTTCATTTAAACCATCAAGTAGTGCAAAAATTTTGTTGAGATTACAGAAACAGACAGATATAAAAAAACCAAAGGCAACCATAATTCCCTATTTGATGGCGCTTTTTCATTGGTTTCCATATTCTACCTTGTAAAAACAATTATGGGATCTTTAAACTGCTAACTATTTGACAAGATAGGGTTTTCAACTGCAGAATTTGATTGAAGATCTTCAATCCCAAATTGTATGCAGTTAGTATATTATCACATTTGCAAGGAGAAAACCCAATACATTTGTAACTACTAGCTATTCAGAAACATGTACAAATTGAGAAAAAGCTGTAGCAGAGAAGTAGCAATGGTATTGAGAGAAAAGCAAAGATACATAGGTACATATATTACTTGAATAAGAGCAATCTGAGTCATATCAGCAAAATTCTAAATAAGAAAGAAATGTGTTTTGGCTGGGTTAATGCTGGCAGATGACCAATGAAATTCTTAAGAACAAAACAGAAGAATAACTAATTGAATAAAATTTTTAATTCTATTTCTAAATTCAATAATTTACTGCTTAGTGTTAAATAATTACCTATATCAAAATTGAAAAGAAAATCCTGTTGCAATTTACAAAACTACAATGAAAGACGGATAAAGTCTGTTGATAAAAATAACATTTTCCTAGAAATATATATAAACCTAACTTAATCACCAAAAAAGCATTGTCATGAAATTATAATGACCTATGTTCATTTCCAAAGGTAATTTTTTCTCTGAAAATCAGACAGTTTGAACCAATTTTGTATAAATTTTAGATAAAATTTATCAGATGAATTGAATAACATGATTGCACACAATAAAAATGTATTCTCCAAAGATAACTACTGAGCAATCGCAAAATCCAACTAGGTACTCCTGCTAATTGATCAACAACTTGGCAGAGGAAATGATCCACTTTTTCATACAATCATACTTACCCACAAATTTTTGAGTTTTACCATTATTTCCATTTTTCTCCTGGTCTCAGGAGTGGAGAAAACCAATGTTATGATGCCAGCAATCATATTTGGTTCTTTTCTATTTCCAAGTTTACCCAAAATGAGAAAGATTTGAAGTTATTTTCCAAGTCCTTCATTAATTGACATCCATAATATTAGAGGCAGTGAAGGAAAGATGGACAACGAAGAATCCTTTTCCAAACATATTTTCACAAGTATACCATCTCATATACCTAAATGAATTGGATTGAATTGTATGCAATTGTTCTTGATATTATCAAGAAATAAGAAACTTATATCAATGATATGAATCTAGCACGCAAAAACTGAAACAAAATTCTTCAGAAAATGGAGCAATTTGATTGTCACTTTTATAGCTTCTAAGAAGTCTAATTTATATTGGTGTTATATAAAAATGATTGTGAACATATTCTATAAGTCAATTTTTTCTTTTTTTAAATATAATTACATAATGATTAAGTTTATGTGGTCGAAAGTTATTTGATAGAGATATGAATTAAGGAACATTCAACAATTTGAGAAGAGAAATTTTGTCCAATTATATTTTTCCTTGATTTAAAAAAACAAAAATCTGAAGATTAGATAAAAAAATTTCTATCACTCATTAGCTTCGTCAGATGAACAATAATATAATTTTTTTCCCAACCAACTGAAAAGTCAAACTCAAAAACAACTTAAGCTTTCATTAAATAAATCAATCATTACTTACCTATAAATTAAGATTCAAAAGAAATTCTGTTAAGGTGATTAAAAGGAATTATCACAGAACCTACAAGAGAGAGAGGGGAGAGAGAGGGAGGAGAGAGAGAGTGAGAATGAAGATAAGAAAAAGTAGATGGGTATTAAGAGAAAGGGAAAAATAGAAAAATAATTTTGAATAACTATAGTAAACTGCAACAGGTCGGGATAGCAAAAGTATAGAATGTGCATTTTACATTATGCACATCAAAAGACATGATTGTCGCGCAATTATTACCTATAAATAAAATATGAAATATCAATAGTGATGATTAACTCACTTAACTTAAATTTGTATGATAGATCCTTTAAATTACAGATGGTCTCTGCCAAGCATTTTTATCAACAATGAATAACTTTGAGTTTTGATTGGATATACATTTTGTGTATATGAGCTACAAAAACATAATCAGAAGAAAAGAAGAGAGGGGAAAAACAGAGGAACGACAGAAGAGAAGAGAAAAAAAAAACATAGAGAAAAGAAGCCAAATAAAAAAATAAATCATTATATTTATCTCAACTGGCCTGAACATTCAACATAAATTACATTTCCACCATTATTAATAATAACTTAATAAGAATAATAATAATACAGATAAAGATAATAATAATAATAATGCTAAAAGTGATAATAATGATAATACCAATAAAAATAATAATAATAATGATAATGCTAAAGGTAATAATAACTAGTGTAACATCATGATACTTCAAAATCAATAATACTGCAAAAACAAAACAATAACCATATTGTAGTTGTGAAGAGTGTAAGCAAAAAAAAAAAAAAAAAATGAACAAAAGAAAGAGAAAGAGGAAGAAAAAAAAATAGAAAGGGGAATGATAAAAATATTGAAGAGACAACAGTAGAAAAGAGAGAAAAAAGATTTTACGAGTATAACATACAGAGGATATTGTAGATTGAACAAAGAGCAATGTACTATAAATGATAATACCCATTGATTCTATGAAAATGAAACCACAACAAAAAAAAATTTCCAAGTCTATCAATATTTTCCTACCAATAAATAGTCTATCAGTATAATATGTATTATAGAAATTTTGAATGTTAAAGAGATGGGGATTTAGAAAAAATAAGAGAATATCTAGAAGAAAAATTGAAAAAATTAAAAAGTGAAAAATTCAAAGTTGTTTAACAATAATTTTCATGCAACTTTAAAAGCTTACAAAAATAAATCACAAATGTTTGTACCAACTGAAAAGGGATAGAGAAAACAAACAAGAGAGAAAATAACAGAAGAGGGAGAATTTTCAGATCTAGATGCCTATATAATGAAAATATCACTTTTCTATACTAATATAAATGCATACATTTTTAAATGTCTGATCTTATAAAATATTCCGCAAAAAATAGGAATAAAGATTGCGCTTTTATAATACCTTCTACTCAGAATACTGCTATTTTAAAAGATTTTTCATAATATTAACAAGTACTACCATCTATTTAAAAATATGTAACAGAAAAATAAAACAAAACAAATTTTACGAGTCAACAACTTTAACAATGTCAACAGCTGAAGATTATTTCACTATTTTTATCATTGATATAATAATAAACAATAATTATAATAGGTACCTAATAATAATTGCCATAATAATAATAGTAATAATAATGATAACGATTGTAAGTGTTTTATCAATAATAGATTAGGATTTTTCATCAAACATTCAACTTTTGAGTGTATTAAAAATTATTTTGAAATCAAATCATTCTTGAGTAAGAAAGAATAGTTGTAGTCCTTATTATATGGTTCTTGTAGTTTTCAGGATTTCTGACAACAACGTAACTTCTTATAAAATGAAGTATGTAGGAGTTTCTGAGGTTACAACACATATAAAATTACTAGAAAATACCTATTCACTGCTGATGTGGAATAATTTATCTTTAATCTCTTTATGAAAATGAGTTAATAGAAATTTCTACTAAAATAATCTCAACAAATTGAATGGTTAATTTAGGGTCTAAATAACAAACGTTCAACCAAAAATTATCCAAGAAATTAGAATATAATATTTTAGAAACAATTACAATGAGTAAGAAAAAATAGAGAGTGAAGAGAAAAAAAGGGAATAATTAGTAATAGATTTCAATTTTAGAAGATATCAATTTCCAATCGTCAGGATAATAAATTACCTCTTTAAAAATACTGCATCTTGAAATTTGGCAAAATGAATATAATTCTGTCAGGCAAATAAATGATAAAGGTCCAATAGAAAAATAAAATCAGGAAAAAAATTGTTGCTGTACATGAATTGAGTAATAATTGAAACTTATAAATAAATGCTATATAAATTGACTTTTCATTTACGACCTTGGGAGGTTTAAATTATGTACAATTACACTAAAATAATCTCAGTGATACTTAATGATATACATAATTAAAAATGTCTTGTTTCATCAAGTAGGAATACCTTACATTCAAAGTCAGAACTGTGAAGAGATACTTGATGAACTCACAAAGGAACAACCTTGAAAACTTAATATTTGTATGAAATTTGTGTTCTGTTGATAAAACAAACAAAAATCATTATCTCGAAAAACACACAAACAGATGGGTACATAATTGGGAAACTACAGATATTGGAAATTTGTTTTTTTTTTCAACTTCTTAAAAAAAACTTTGCCATTTATATTTCAATTTGATAATTGATAACCTCTGTGAAAAGTATTCAAAAGATAATACAATGCCCTCAATTATGGTCTAGGTGCAAGCCAACATAAAGACATATATCATTGTAAATATAGAAGATTTCTGATACTTTTATGTACCCATCAATGGCGCATGACAAATGAAATAAAGTATTTATTACTTTTTCTTGAAATAATACTCATCTACTCTTTAAATATCGAGGATCATTATCACGAAAATAATTAAAAGAGTTTTTGACGTAGTTGATAAAAATAAAATGACGAATTAATACTTTAAAATTAGAAATAAATTACTTCAGAAAAAATCTTTCATCTTTTTGATAATTGAAAAATTTTCAGCTGATCGAAATAAAATCGTTCTTAGAACGCGTGGTAAATTAAAATAAAATACTAACAGGCAATAATATTGAATTACTTTTCTCTTCTCGAATTTAATCTTTAAAGGAGATCACAATTTGTATTAATAAGGAAAATTCAAAATATCATAAAACGATGGAGAAATAAGTGATCAAAAATTTGCCCTGATTTCTTTTTTCTTTTTCCAATGCATACGTGAGTAACAATGTATTCCTTGGTTATTGCTTCCAAGCACCGGAATTAATTATATTAACATACACGGTACCGTGCTAATACTGTAACTTAAACGTCGAACCAATAAAATTAACATAATTATTAATGGAACTGGGATACAATATAACCTAAAGATAAATACTTATACACAAGAAATGGTATCATCAGTCGTTGTTTGATTCTCTTTTTTGCATAGAGAAATCCACATCTTGTTATTTTGCTTCTTGTTGAATATTTGTTTTAGAAAACGAAACGCGCAGATGGTTGGTTTCACCTAGCTGGTAATTGTGCATTTTCTAGGGGGAAAAAAAAAGAAAACAATTAGGTATATTTTTAATTTGAGTTACATACATACTAATGTCTGAATTTGAAGAGGGAGTGGATAAAAACTTAGTGTCCGATGTTCCTAAACACATGAATAATTCTGGAGGGAATAATTCAGTTTTCCGTGGGCAATTTTTTACTTTGGGTGCATATTTTTCTGTTACAACTTCAGCGACTTTCTAAAAATTGTTGATATTAAAATTATAATTTGTGGAATAAAACGGAGAAAATTTACGTAGGTAGAAGTAACTTGTATTCCAATCGCGGAATCAAAAAGTCCTACTAAAAGGGTATTCAAAATTTTGCGCGTAGTTAACGATCCTAGCGGATGGCCGGTCCAGTGCAAAGAAGGTCGGATTGAAGCAATTTCAACGTCGATTTTCACTAAATATTTAAGTCTAATACAAAGAGTCGACTTTTCTTTAACCTCAATTCTGAAACTTAAAATCAACAGTTAAAAGCCAAATTGGATCATCGACTTGGGAAAATACAACGTTCGACTCATGGTTTATGACTCCAATTTCTTTCTTTGTATTTTGACCGTGTCTAAAAAAAAAAACCAGTTGGGCTTGAAATTCTTCAAGTTTCAGCTAGCTTCCCAACTCTACTCAAAATTTACGCCTTTTCGACGTCCATTGCAAGGCTTTTCCCGATGAATGCCGCATAATCGACCCAAAATCGATGTCGATTCTCGGTTGACACTTGAAATCAACCCAAGACCACGAGTCTACCGTACTTAATTTCGATGTTAATGAAGAAGTTGAAGGAACAGAATTAACTGTCGATTATAAGTCGACTTCCGGTCATTTTTGTTCAATCTGCGGTCGTCGACAAAAAGCTAGAACAAAATTGGCTCGTCCATTTTGAGCCGGACCATCTTTCTCTTCAGTGATATTATGAATTTATCGACTTACGATAAGAGCTGCAACAGCGTCGTCCACTGAATTCAGCTGCAATAAAGCCATCCTTCTGTCTTTCCTAGAATTCAGAAAAAAAAAAAAAAAAAATTTGTGATTTTCCTGTATATTTTAGGTCCTCAAAATTGAATGGTACATTCAAAATCATTTTAATTTCATAAAATTATGTCTTCCAGGCTAGTAAAAATATCATGCACGTTCAACTTAAACTATGACGATGACAGAAAAGTTTCACGAAGATATACGTACGGGAAAAATCGAAAATCACGAACTTCGAATCCATTCTGCTGGAATGCGGCTTTCAGTTCTTCTTCCGATACATTTTGCCTGCAGAAGAAAGAGGGAGAATGAACGATGAATACTATAGAAGAACACAGAAGGACCGAACGCCTCAAGGAAAATACAACTTACGGAATGTTCGATAGATGAAGAGTAGCCGAAGGCGAGTAAATATTCTGATAGTTTTTCGAGCCTGGTTTCTTGAAACGATGTAGCGGTGATAAGCTGTAGTCTTTGGTTAGACCAGCATCGGGCTGACCTTCCTTAGGCAATTGAACAGTCGTATATTTCGATTGCATCACGCGTATTTCTTTGCCGAATAAACGTAGTTTGTCCATATGTAACATGGCTGGGGAAAAAAAGACGCACAATTTAGAATAGCAATCTTGTGGGTGTGTAAGCGAAAATAAATGATAAGGCGTATTGATAAGTCCGGACAATATTTAAAGAGTCTAATAGAAAGGAATTCTCGGTTCAATATCTTAATACCTCTTTTCCTTTCTTTTTTACTTTAAAAGGAGAAATATCAATCAAGCTTTCATTTGCTGGGCCATACCTAATAAATTCGTTTAAATATTTATTCAAATCTTGCTTCTTTTACTATTACTGTTTTACTCGTCGTAAATGACATAATTAAGAACTACAATAAATTTTTTCACAAATCTGTTACAATTACAGGGCCATCATTTGCAGGCTTAAGTCATGATAGTTACCGAGTTGAGCTTGTTGTGCTTCAGCCATTTGAATTAATGCGCAATCCTTCTTATTGTATAAAATTTTTACGCGTAACACATCTCCGTACACACCTATATGGTTTCATAAAAACAAAATGAAAACAAAAATTAAAAATGAGCTGTTTGGGAAGATTTTTAAAATCACCAATAAGACAGAGAAAAAAAAACAAAAAATCTACTCTTATAAAAAAGGCAATGACGAAAAATCATAGGAAAAACAGAAAGAATAGGTATCGCAGAAAAGGGAAACGAAGTTTTAGTCGATAAAATGAAGGTAACGGGTGCTAATTTGTGTTCGAAAGTTCGGTTCTTACTATTGCTCGTCAATGCATAAGTTACCGATTAAATGAGATTCAAAATTATTTTTTCAAAGATACGACACGCACCCAAAAAATCCCTACTATCTCCATGGAGAAAGGGAGTACCAAGACGTCGTATGGAGCACCTAAATCTTATTTTGATGACCTAGAAAAGGATACTCATCAGGCCTCCCTTTAGTATTATGTTATACTAGTATAAGAGCTGTGACTGACAGCTCATTGAGTTCAAGGAAAATGGAATGACTCCACAAAAATTCGAGAGAATTACTCGTCACACTTAGAAACAGCGACTCATCATAATACTGACCAGTCCGAGGTTTGCATTTTAAATAGACTTGGAAAAAAGCGGAATTATACCTAGGAGACGACTCAGATTTGACGTACAATCAGAAGACAACTTGATTTTGGATTGATATTTCAAGTTATCTTTTTTCCAATAAGAAACCTAATTCATGGGGAGTAGAAAAATAAAACGTCCATCGCTCTTCCTGACATGGTGGTTTTCAAGGAGGAGCGGGTTCTCTGATTGACATGAACTTGAAAAAATTTTTGAGGAGTTGGACTTCAAAACCCTCCGATTGTTGGGCTTTAACAAGGAGAAGGCACGGACAAATTTTGACAATTCAGCCATTTTTAATCATGGTCATTGCTGAAAAAAGTTCTGTCATCAATAATTTGGAAATGTGGTTCTGCAAGCCTAGTATAAAATTTGAGGCGGGGAGAAAACAGTGTGAGGATGAAATTTTCCAAGAGGCGAAAATTTCTAGTCTGAAGCATTGGCGGAAATAGACCCGGGGGGACTGTAGCCCCATGAAATAAATTCGTCCGTACACAAAGTTAGATTTTTACCCCCCTACTTCCTCCTTACCAAAAATTTGGGGGCTAACTCTGATATTTTTCGGGGGGCTAAGCCCCCTATTTCCGCCAATGTCTGAAGGTCATCTTACAGACTGGCGCGGAAAGACGAACTCGCACGCTCGCTGGATCTTTGAAGCCCATTGAAGAGCTATGGGGGGAGGGGGAATCTGAAATTATTTAGGATTCAAATTTGTAAGATCCATTTCTCGGGGCAGGAGACCTCAAAGTTATCCCATTTTCTGAAGTATATGAAGGTCATTCGGAGTCTAGAGGTTTCCGACCATGTGACTGCGGATGCAAATTTTGTGATTAGAAAAGGTGGAGTTTGCGGTACCCAAATTTCCCTAACCGATTTTCCAGTGACGTCGCACGGCACTGCTGCTTGCACTTTTCAGGTTCATGTCCCCGAAGCATCCTCCCATCTTCGAATTTCGGATTGAAACTAATGCATAATTTCATTCACATTTTGTACAACTTTGTTCAACAAAGGGAGCGGAGGGGGAGCCAAACAACCTTTAAATTTTGGGTTAAAATTAATGACATGATTTTGTTCATATTTTGTTGAATTTTGTCCAGCAAGCATTGAATAAAAATGGATAGAATTGTTTGTGCTATGTTTGTTGAGGCATTTTTGCATTGGCAGAGGTCGTCTCTGCTACACCTATGTATAACGTTAAGTTCGCCTAACGCGTTGAATGCGCGTCAAGCTCTGCATACAGCTGTACACAAAGCTAATCGTTGAGTGTTGCAGATTCACCGCTCGGTTGACTGCGTTAGGCGAACCCTAAACTACAAATTTGGATGATGCCCGTGTCTCGAGCTCTCTTGGACGAACTCTGTCCACTCTGCGCCTCCAATGGACTGATTTCCCGTTACGTCACAGTATCGATAAATCGCAAAATGCTGCTTGCTGAAGTTTCTTCAAGTCTTTGTTCACTTTTTTATCAATGGAATTTCCCATATACGAAAGTAACGTTCTGAAAAATAAGTAAAATCCAAAACAATTTTTTCGTGCAAGGAAAATTTCATCAAAATTATTTTATTTTTGGCTCTGCCCGCACATATTACAAAATTATACAAAAATTATAGGCTTAACGTTTCGGCTGACCCGCAGCCTTCATCAGAAGCTAAAAATACAATCTAGCTTCTGATGAAGGCTGCGGGTCAGCCGAAACGTTAAGCCTATAATTTTTGTATAATTTTGTAATATGTGCGGGCAGAGCCAAAAATAAAATAATTTTGTTCTGAAAAATGATGAATATTTTGAAAACAGAACATAAATAAGGAATGGGAGTGTTTCTTTTATAATTTAGAAGCTGTATACTTCTAAGAAATCGACTTCTCCTACCTTATTAACGTTCTGTTTTCAAAATATTGATCTGTTTTCAGAACATTAGTTTCGCTTATGGGGAATTATATTGAAAAAAAAAGTAAAGTAAACAAAGACTGAGGGAACTTTAGTAAGTAGCATTTTGCGATATTTTGCAATCTATCGATATAATGACGTAGTTAGGAAATCAGTTCATTGTTGACCATTGTTCGTATGAGCTCATTGTGAGAGATTCGCTAAGGTGCCGTGTAAAGGGGAAGAGAAAGTTATCCACCACAAGCTTGTCAGGGATGTCGTAGGCCATCTTGATGAAGACGATTCTTCGTAGTCGCTTTGGGGCGGGCTCATGATTTTTATTTTTTATTTTTTGAGGGATTTCTTTATAAGAAAGAGTGTATGTTTGACGTTGCAAACCATATCACGAAAGGAAGAGCCGTTACAAACTTGCACACTTGAAAAATATTTATTTCTACAACACTTGTCCGCGGTTTTCCCGGGGGTTTCTTCGCTTGACCAAAGGAATCACGACAACCCCCCATTCGTCTCTAGTAATGAACTCGAGGTGAGAGTCGCATATGTGATCAGAGCAGTCAAACGTGCAGGAACTCAATGAAGAAAAAATGAACGAGAGGTTTGTCTTTTGTGTTCGACTTGCGGTGAAAAATTGACTATGGCCCCGCGTACGATCAAAGCTGATAAACGTGCGGAAACTCTTGTTGTGCACGGCAAGAATATAGGAATTTGCTAAGAAGTTCGCCTCCTGCAAAATCAGCTCCAGCCCCGGTCAAGAGCGCAAAGGTGATAAGGTCTCAAACATTCTGGTCGCGATAGGTGGAAGAATATAAATTCACCTAGAAACTCTTTGCCACTGTGAATTGAAAGCAAAATACCAATTTTGCCCTCGGTTCATCTCGAAGGGAGCAGAGTCATAGCAATTCTCGTTAAGCTAGGTAGGCGAGGAAAGTGAATTCTCTATTTACATTCCTTTGCCAAGAATAACGTCAATTTCCGTAAATGTTTCTCCTTCATCTGAACCGGAGGCGAAGCTAATTTCTTGTCACGAGTTCAAAATGGAGTACACATCTGGGACATTCCTCGAGAGGAAAAAAAAATGCAGGAAAAAGCGAGAGTTTTTTTGCTTTTTTTTGGATTGTCAAATATTAATGAATTTCCCCTCCCAAAATCATTCACTAAATCCGCCCCTACTCACATTGATTGTCTCCTCTGGCACAACGAGAGTTTCTTTACGTTCACAATTGCTTCGATCAAACGCGGGGCTGTAGTCGAACTCTCATCGCGAGTACCTAACAAGAGACGAGCTTCTTGTAACATTCCCTCCATTGCCTGAGACAAAGAAAATTTCCGCACGTTTGCCTACTCTGATCATATGCAGGGCTATAATCGATCTCTCACCGCGAGCACGCAACAGAAGACAACGATTATAGGGTGAAACGGAGCACAGAGGATTTCATTCATTTTTGTCCAAGAGAAATACATTCGGATCCCGGATGTCTCAAGCCTCCCCTCAAGGGTAAAAAGGAAGACCAGCACTAAAAGAAACGGAAAAATCGACGGCACTATCCAGCACAAATAGTTATATCCATTCTTACCTCAAAATCCAACCTAGAAGGAAGGATGGGGGGGGGGAGCACATTTATTTTTTTTAGCTCCAAAATATGAAATGTAAGTAGACGAAAAGTAGTGAATGAATTTTGACTAGAAGTTCAAAGATGAAGAAGAGGAGGGTGCACATCTCTTTAGTACCTAAATTGGTAAATATGTATGTAGCAGGGAAATGATGGGTTAACAGGTTAAATATAATGTTTGCTGAACAAGACTACTATTCAAAATTTGAAGATGGGAGGCTGCATTTCTCCAGCCCCTCTCAAATTTTAAAATTAGGTAGTGCGAAGACTGTACGTGAACAAAATCTAAGATTTGTTGAACGAAATGACGACATTAGTTTCGAGCCAAAATTTAGAGATAGGAGAGGTGTGTGGAAATGGACCTGCAATTTTCCTTCCCCTCGACTTCGCGCTGTGTAAACGAGCAATATGTAAGAAAAAAAAATAGGTTCTACATACGAATTCCTGTGAGAAGAAAAGCGGCCTGCTTGGACAACCAACAGTCAAAAAATAGTAGATTTTTAAGGATTTTGGTAATTGAGTAATGGGTATCGATCAATAAAGCTACAACATTTCCGAGACATAACATCGTTTGGAGAAGGACCTGACCTTATCGCTGTGCTAATTAAATGAGAAAAAAATTGTTTACATTTTCATCAGCTGCAAGGTATGACTTGAGATATCACAGGAATTAAGGTCTAGTCACGTTCTCATGTATATTGGTGTCATGGAATAAGCATTAGGCCTGACAATTGTCTGTGCTCCCGTAAGATACTTCATCATCAAAAATTACTCAGATTAGCCAGAGAATTCGCTCGACTTCTGCAGAGATTTTTCGAATATTTCCAACACAAATTTTTGTTATTACAAGGTCTTTTTCAAGAGCCGAGCTCATAGCCCTGAAGGCAGGCTGCTAGTAGCTCGTTAATTAAAAAAAAAAAAAAAAAAAAAGAATGGAATAGCGCACACCCGAGAGTAGAAATTAGAGCTACATAGTAAACCGGTTCCGCGAAATTTCATAAAAGCTCAACGCAAATAAGAGAGAAACGAACGTATACAGAAAATAAAATTACGGAAGATACATACGTTGGTAGTGAGAATAGGTATAGATACAGATACAGACGGAAAAAATAAAATAAAAATATAGATATATATATTTTCTTTTTTTTTTTTTCAGAAAAAGTACAGATATTAAAAGAATTGAGAAAAAACTGCACGTACCGAATAAGGTAAACAGAGCATCAGGCGAGACCATCTACGAAGCGACAAACGAAGTAATGTTACATTCACACCGATGATTTGATTTCATGTCCAGATGATAGATATAAGTAAAGAAAGACAGTAAAAGAAAAGAAAACAGTGTTAACAAAAATTATTTCTTTTGTTTTGAAGACATATAAGATTGAAAAATAAGTAGTGAATAAAATTCGTAAAGATAATAATTAGGTAGATAAAATAAGCTAACGAAGAAAGAATTGATATAAATATGATACATACAAAACAGCTCAAATAATATATTTTCATTTTAATTTCTTCGAAAATATATTTGGGCTGTTTTAGAATTATTAGAAAATAAATAAATCGAGAAAAAACATAAGAGTCGAAGACAGGATCTAATCGTACATCTTGCCTTATTTTATCCCCTAGATTTAGATTTAATGTACGAAGACACGTAGTTTAATTCATTTTACACACAAATCCATCTTTCCGAGACATAAGAAAACGTGTACACAAGAGTAAATTTTACGTGCAAATAGGAAACTTAATCGATGAAAGACAGAGCAAGACAGTGTTAGGGAAAAAATAAAAAGATACACAAGATAGAAAATAGGCGAAAATTATAGATACGAGTAAGAAAAAGAGAAGTGTTCAAGGTCGCGGTGGTATTTCAATTAATCACACACATCGATTATGCAAAGCCATAAGTACACCGAAATGATCATTGAGGAAACTGACAGGATTTTGACTAATCTTCCAAAGTGTATTGTACGTATAATTTCCACGACTGAGACAACATGGCCTTTCGGTTCGTTACACTTGATGCAGAGAGAGAAACTTTAGAAGATTTCTAGGCAAATCTACATGAGCGTCCATTAATTATACGAGGCGATTTTGACAATTTCTCATTCCACCTTCCCATTGGCGCCCGATGAACCATATCGACGCGTTCTTTCGACCAAGAGTGATCCCCGCCGGATATCGACGCTGAAATTTATCCAGTTCCTTGTATTGACCGAAAATTGACGTCGTGGCATATTTAGAAATTCTCTCGGGGGCGGGTGTCAAAAATTTTCGAGGACCAAATTTCCATTGTGCGAAAAAAAAAAAAAAACTCCATTAGTTAGTTCAAAACTGATGGTTTTTGGAGGGCTTCTGGGGAGGGGAAGGTTGTCTCCATCAATTCCCCATTAAATTTTTTTATTTTAATAAAAAATTGATAATTTATCATTAAAATTTATTTATTTATTTTACAGTTTGATTTTAAGTGCTGTCCAATAGCCAATTCTTAAAATTTTAATCAATATACAGTACACTTCCAATTATCCGACCAGCCGTATTATTCGACCCCAAAAATTTGCTCCCGATTATCCGACCTTTCGATTAACCGAACTTTTTCCGTATTATCCGAACCGGATTTTTATCCGAACTTTTCATTATCCGAACCACCCATTACCCCAGTTAGGTCGGACAATCGGAAGTGTACTGTAATTATCTATTATTAGAATATTTGAATTTTTAGATGGAAAGATTGATATTACTGTTAAAAATATAATTATTATTTTTAAAGGAATAATTATTAAATTAGAAAAATTTGTTATAATGATAAATAACATAATATTACTACCTAAAATTATTTTTATAATCATTAATGATTTAATTAATGATGTAGGTAAAAAATCATCATTTCTATTTTTATTGAATTTTAATAATTATTATTTTTTTTCAACTGTAATAATTTCAATTTAAATCAATTTTTAATTTAAATTTGTCAATATATAATTATTTTTATTTAAATATAATATTATTTTTATTTTGATAAATTTAATTTTCCATTTATAATATTATAGTATTAATAATTGGAATTTCAATTATTTATTACGATTTTATTTATTTAAAAAAAAATTATTATTATTTATGTTTGATTATATAATTTGTTTTTACAATAATAATTGTATCGATAAATATTTGATAATAATAATTTTTTTATGAGATTTATTGGGTTTAATATCTTTCTCACCAACTATTATGTATTATAATAATTATATTATTATAAGAATAAAAATTTTAGTAATATTATTTAATCGATTAGGAAATATTAATTTAATTGTGATGATTTTTTATTTTTTTTATTTTTCTAAAAATAATCTATTATTAAATTTTAATATTATAATATCAATTATTTATTTTGTTTTTCTATAAAAATATCACAATTTCCATTAAATTCGATTCACTAAAGCAATATTGCTCCTCTACCTATTTCTTCTTTAGTTCATATTTACATCAACTTCAGTTGCAGTTGGAGTATTTTTTCCTGATAGCGTTTCAAAAATCAATGACTGGTATATAAATTTAAAGTCGATTGGCGTCGCATCGTCTCGATTCGACCATTGCCGCACTCGTCATGCGGGACCTCATTATTACCAGAACGCAATCTTTCTACAAGTGGCAAAGTTATCGGGTAGCCAGAATGCCACAAGGGAGCGCCCGAGGCTATGTGAAGTCCTGGTAATGTACCCAAGACGACTTCACATTTACTCCGATCTGAAGTCAACTTCGAGTTGACTGTTCATCTACCTAAAATCGAATGCCCAGTTGCGTCAATCAGGAGACGATTTTCAGGTTCTTAGTAATGTGAGGTTGACTTCAATCGACGTCGCCCTCTCCAAGCATTTTGCGTGTTTGGTGACTTTTCTACTTGCAGACATAATCAGGACCGTCGAGAGGGGAAGGGAAAGGAACCTTTTCCCCTCGGGCCTAAGGGCCGGATTTAGTTAATATTAAGTTTAGAATGAAAATCTCGACCAAGAATTACAAAAAAAAAAAAAAACAAAACAAAACAAAACAAAACAAAAAAAAAACGCCATTTTCCCACGGGCTCGGTTTGGGTCTCGGCGGTCCTGGACTCATAATTATGCTATGAGGACCATTGAAAATCTCGATTTTGCTCGACCAGCGCAGCATTGGTCGAATCGATGCAAAGTCGACGTCAATTTTCAGTCGATCATTTTTGACCTCGAATCTGAAACCGAACGCCTGTCGACGTCTATTGCAAGTCTTCTATCCATGAACGCCGCTGTCAATTTTCAGTCGAAATCGATCTAGAAAAGAGAGAGGCGACTCGCTTTCGACGTAGCCGATGATAAAAAGTAACGGTTGATCTTCATTCGACTTTCAGTCATTTTACAAATATGTGACCCGCGATGAGAAAAGGATGCTCATTGCCCTTTGACAGAAACACCATTTCTCTCTGAATAGATACCCAATCAGGGAGAAATAGTGTTCTTGCGCCAATGGGCGATGAGCATCCTTTTCTCATCGCAGGTTACATATATCGATTTGCGGTAGACAGTGAGCGAAATTAAATCGACTCGTCGACCTCTGGTCGTGATAGCGAGTCAATCATGTCCGTCTGGAGTTGATACGGTTTATCAAGTACCTTTGCGAGAGTCAAGTATTTTACAGTATTTCAAGAGACGTCTATTGCTTAAATGATAGTTTCCCATACCATATCGACTCGCTATTTCGTCCAAGAGTGGACTCGAATTTGAGTCCACTCAGTTCCACCCAATGTCGACAACGAATCAACCCGAAATGACCGAAAACTGACTTGAAATTAATCGCTTTTCGTGCGACTCATCGTCGACGTCGAAATTGAGTCGACTCTTAGTATGAAATTATGGTCGACCGAGAATCAACGTTAATTATTTATAGGTCTAATAAGCAGCATTGATTAATAAGAAACGTGTAATCGTCGTCGAAATTTGGTAGATTTTAGCTGCTGTACAATTTGATAGGATTTCATCACCGAGTTCAAAAATTAGTCGACACTTGGAATCAGATTTGGATGTTGATTGAAAATCGACGTCGAAATTATATTGATTCGACCATGCCACACTGGTCGTGCGAGATTCGAGATTCTCAATGACCCTCCCTACAAGATTACGAAGTTACCAAACAAACAGAATGCTGAAGGAGGTTGACTGTATCCATGCAGATTCACATTTCCAAAATCAATCGTTGATCGAAATAATAGAGCCAGAGGCATAGCAATGCGGGAATAAGAATAGGTGTGTCACAGGGTTTCGGACTTCCACCATTCCCGAACTGGAAAATTTACTTTAAAATATCTTCAAAATTACAGAAAAAGGTTAAAGTATGGTATGAATTTTGTTCAACCTCCCCTCGAAAATTTCCCGGTACACCACTGAATAGAGTAGTCGATCTCAGATCGGTAGAAATTTCGCGGGAAGTCGACTCGAAATCGACTCGACATGGAGTCAACACAGGTCAACAGTCGATTTCAATGATAAATCGACGCAGTTTTGATCAAGACTACGAAAAAAGTAAATTTTGAGCAGATTCTCGGAGCGTCGACGTCAAACAGACGGTCGATAGACTCGGCTCGACCCCCTCCAATTTCACAAGTGACACATTTTCATTGAGTCATAAAAACATATGATTTGTTTAATCATTTTGATTCAAGTAGAAAAATATCATATTTTACTTAATCCAATTCAGTTTTTTTTTTTGCTAATACCGCCTATTTTCCTCGCGTGAGATTTGGTGACATTCGGCTGATACGTAATTAATGGACGATCTATTTCTACATCGAATAATCGAAAGATATGTGTAGGGAATATCTCGTTATACCACATACGGAAAGCTCGTAAATGACGATATTTACAACATCTATATCCGTAAGATTTTTGTTGCCTTCGGGAATTTCTACAATGATGATTGAAAAGACTGGAATATAGGTAATTATCTTGCTCTTATTTCCTCTCCTAAACAATTTTCCCGAAGATGTTCAGATATGAAGGAGTCCACACAATACCAGATTTCAAAATAATGAAAATAGATACGCGAAAAACATTTTTCGATTTTACCTTACGAGCTAACATTTATTATAATCGAAGACGCGGCCATGTTATACTTTTAACTTAGCCCTTTTTATTTCCTCTCTTTTTTTGAACAGCGACACTCGCCACGTTTCTATTTCAATCTAGACCGCTTTACTTTTTCATTACAAGAAAGGAATGGTTCTCGATGTGAACATAATAGGGTGTGCGAACACACAATTTTCAGCGGTTTCAGCGACCGATCGCATTAGACTGGTCCATGTTGTCTCGGTAGCCTCGAAATTGCCTGATCGAAGGAATTTTATTCTGTCTCCTTCATTTTGTTCTATATCTCCAAAGTAGCCATTTAACTGAGATGATGATAATATTAAAAAAGAAATTGTCATTCGACATTCATTTTTTTTAGATTTTAGTCGTTGGTTCGCGTATGAGGATTATCACGCACGTTTTGAGATCTATTCAAGAAGAAAAATCATGGTATACTCACGTCTTCATTCAAATTACTAATTAGAAGAACACAAGAAGTACTGCCCAGCTGTCCCGGTATACGCAGATTCGACGAGGCATTCGATAGCGGGAAATTTCCTATTGGAAGACCTGTTTTGAACATAAAAACAAGAAAATATAATATTTTTAATTAAAATGTACGAAAACGAACAATAGAAAGAAATTTTGATCATCCAAAAGCAAATTATGATTAAACAGAATTTCGTTGCTCAACTTGACTCGAATTTTATTATCGCGTGGAATCAAATTGAAATGTAGAAACTGCACAAAGTCGTTCAAAGGAGAACCACGTCTCGCAGCAAAATGGTAAATTATTTTTCGATTAGATCACAGAGTAAACAGAGTTTATCCGAGAGTGCTCGAGACACGGGCGTCATCAAAACTCACGGTTTAGGGATCGCCTAATGCAGTACGGTGAATCTGCAACATTGCAGAGCTTGACGCGTTAGGCGAACCTAAACTACAAATTTGGATGATACCCCTATTTGTTAACGTTATAAGTATAGCGAAGACGACCTCTGTTTACTCTGTGAATTAGATGAATCAAAAAATTCTCTGGTAATGAAAATGAATGGTCAATAATGAGATTTGCAGTCTTATCAAGGGCAACAGGACACCTTCCTCAATTAAATTGAACGAGGAACGTAGGGAATTTGTTCTACGGAACCAATTAGTTTTGGCATGGAGGAATCTTGAAGAGTCTTAAATTCTCCTGAGTTCCTTCTATTATGGTGGTTGTGTATAGCTTAAAAGGCAAAATTAGTCGAAGTCCCACTCCAATCATGTATTATGGCTTCAAAGTCCAAATTTTTCCAAGTCCCTCTGCTGTCATATTATAATCGTATTATAAGCTCGAAGGTTGACTTTTTTCAAGTCTCGGAAAGGAACTTGGAAAAATTGGGACCTCACGATGTGATGACGTCATAGGTCGATGAACCTTTCCAAGTCCCTGGACTTGGAGAAATTTCGATTTCTGAGCCTTACATGATAGAAAAGACTTGGGAAAATTTCGACTTTCGATCCTGTGACGCTGACGTTACAATCTGACAACGTCACAAGTTGGTAAAATTTTAATGGGGAACCTGTTCTTTGGGGGTTTTTCGAACAATTTGCCGTACACCGTCCGGCAAAAACTGACCTATCACGTCATCAGATCATGACGTCACGGGCTCAATTCGAAAAAATTTCCAAATTCTTAAGATAGGTCAAAATTGAGGAACTTTCTGTCAAAAGGGCGTCCGCTCAAGATGTTTCTTATGGGACGGACGCCCTTTTGACAGAAAGGTTTTCAATTAGTAATGACGTCATCAGTCCTGCACCTTTTCTTCTGCTCCATGCAGTATACTAATTTTATACTAGCCTTATGCTAAGTCTAGGCCTCCTTTATATGTTGTGTTTTTCGTGACGTCACAGGGTCAGAAGTCGAAATTTCATTTTATACTGGGTTTATATTGGGTTTAGGCCTCCTCTATACTAGCTTTATTATGTTAGACTCATAGAACAGATTCCCTGCGTTCTTCGTTCAACTTTGTTAGGGAAGCGTAGTTTTTTTCAAACACCTAGCCATAATGTAATATAACAGGAGGGGGACTTGGAAAAATATTGACTTTTGACAATGTGGCGTCACAATCTGATGACGTCATAGGTTAGTGAAACTTTCAAAGTCCCTTGCCATAATATACCCCGTCGTACAAAATGCCGTCATAGTTGGGAACAGAGGAGACTCGTGACGCCTGTGACTGTAGTTTGTGACGGCAATCACCCATTTAAAAAGCACAGTGATCCTTCTTTGTGACCTAACTGTGACGTAAATGTGCGCCGTCACAATCCTGTCACGTGACGGCATTTTGCACAACAGGGATAGGAGGGGAACTCGGGAAAATTTTGACTTTCGAGACATAATGATATATTACAGTAAAAGGACTTGGAAAAATTCTGACTTTTGACAATGTGACGTCACAATCTGATGACGTCATAGGGTTGTCAAATTTTCGAAATACCTTGCCATAATATTATAGGAAAGGACTTGAAGAAATTTCAACTTTTGATCCGTGACGTCACGACCTGATGACGTTGTAGGCCAGTGAAACGGAAGAAATTTCGACTTTTGAAAATGTGGCGTCACAATCTGTTGACGTCATAGTTAAGTGAAATTTTCGAAGAATCTTGCCATTATATTATAGGAAAGGACTTGAAAAAATTCCGACTTTCGACCCGTGACGTCACAATCTGTTGACGTCAAAGCTTGGTGAAATTTTCAAAGTCCCTTGCCATAATATATCGTCGTTGGATCGGAAAAAAACCTCCTATGTGCCATTTTTTGAGAAATGCACTTTTCTATAATATGGTTGGACGCGGAATTTCAAGGCGCATCGACTAGAAAAATCCCCTATGTGCTAAGTTCAAAATTACGCGTGCCGGTAGGAGCGGTTTTGAATACCTCCTATGTGCACCATCCAGAAAATGTGGTCTCGAATACCTCCTATGTGCAGAGCAAACCTCTTATGTGCAATATTTAGGGCCAGGAATTCCTCCTATGTGCATTTATCGCCCAATACCGCCGTATTTTAGAAAATTTTGAAAATTTTTTGTTACTACTGTATCAAAGAAGCTTTTCCACATTTAATGAGACGTTTCCAAAGTATTTTGGCCTTCTTTTCACAAAATAATCAGTTTTTTGCTTCTCCTGTGAAATTTAATTTTTGCCACGTAGGAGGTTTTTTCCGATCCAACGACGATATGATAGGAGGGAAACTCGGGAAAATAACTTTCGAGACATAATAATATATTACTGTAAAAGGACTTGGAAAAATTCAACTTTTGACAATGTGACGTCACAATCTGATGACGTCATGGGGTAGTGAAATTTTTGAAGAACTTTGCCATTATATTACAGGAAAGGACTTGAAAAAATTCCAACTTTCGACCCGTGACGTCACGATCTGATGACGTCATAGGCCGATGAAACTTTCATAGTCCCCGGGACTTGAAAAAATTTCGATTTTCGAGACATCATAATATATTATAGTAAAAGGACTTGGAAAAATTCTGACTTTTGACAATGTGACGTGACGATCTGATGACGTCATAGGTTAGTGAAATTTTCGAAGTATTTTGCCGCATCGGTCGGAGGACGGCGGACGCAAGATACCAAATTTTCCGCAGAAAAAATTATAGACCGGATTCCTTGTTAAAAAGCCTCCCACGATAAAATTGATTCTTTACAGTTGATGAAAGAGACTCCGTGAGTATCTGAGGCCGATTCTGAGACGGGAGAATGTGACTTCTTCCGATTGGAATTTTTTGGTCAGAGATGACTCCTTCTAATCTTATCTGCCCGTTTATGGTCCAAGCCGGTCTGCGTGTATATGTAGTTCGAGTCTCTACAGAATCTCGATCTAGCTTGTGTACTAATAGAGGCTTCATATGTACTACGCTAATTTTTTGGGTACTATTGTGTCACGTAACAAATGAAACGAAAAAAACTTTTTGTGAACACTCGAGCGTAAGAGGAATATAAAGAGATGAAAATCTTTGCATCTCTCTCGGTAGTGAACTTGGGCAAGACTCCTACATACAGTTGTCCACTCCCAAAACTGATTTCATTTTTTGAGAATCATTTAGGAGGAAGAAGTGATACAAGTCAACAAGTATCATGTTTTCTTTAGGTCTTGTTAATAGAACAGAGGTAACTTGAATGAGTAAAACCTTCAGACCCGAAACGTTTTAGAGTAAGTCCATTTTCACAGACGGTAAATACACTTTCAAGATAAATTGCAGTCGTACGGAGGACAGGAGCAAAAGTTAGATCGAGTTCATAAATCTATACATGTATTTAAAAAAAGAGAGGAGCATATTATGTAGCGCTTCCAGTGCAAACTTAGAACGCATATTCGAATTGAACTTATGCAAAAAGTAAAAAATAAACTGCACGTACAGTACGTCGCAACTTCTGTATTACGTACTCATATAGATATATTATGAATGTACGAATGATACCAGACGTAACCCAAAAATATAAGAGAATTGAGGAAAAACCCAAACTTTAATTAAATTTTCGAACTGCGTAGAGCGGCAAAAACCACATCAGCTGCGGATTTTTCAAACAGAATAAAAAAAAAACCGAAACGAAACACAAATTTTAATACTTCGAATATTAGTTTATGTTCGTCGGCGAGTAATATTGTAGATTTTTTCAATGGTTGCATACGGTTATAAATAACGAAAATGTTTTCTCTTTATGAATATTTTCAAGTAAATAATATTTATACACCCTCAGATAATACACAAGCGCAACATGATGTCTTCATTTTTATAACGGAAAAAGTACATCAGACTCGAGTAAAAAAAAAAAAATAAAAATTGAACGAAATGAATGGAAAAAAGAAGAAAATCTCATTTTTGTTTAACGTTCGCAAATACAAAAATGTCAACAGGTAAACTGGATTTACTTTTAATCTTTTTTCAAATTCAACAAGATACAACATTTTTCGTTGTTCGTCGCTCCGACGTTCTGACCAATAAACGTAAATAGCGTTTTTTTTTTTTTTTTTTTTGAATGTATGGGCACCTGTGTATGGAAATGTAAATAATATTTTCAGAAATAAAAGTTAGCATTTCATCTTTTGAAAAAGATTCGAGAACTCGTGGTTTTCCAATATTTTTCCTCGGGCTGTGATGCAAGTTCTCATTAATTTTCTTATCACCTTTAACTAATGATAATAATGCGGAAAAATCTGAGATGATAATATTCGAAAATTTCGCATACTCTGGAACAAAGGAGCTATTTTAGGAATCTATGCATTCTTCACTCACTCCTCTCCACCTATCTTAACACGTCTTATACAACAAAGACCCTTTCTTTCTAATACTTCAAGAACTGTCTGAAGGTCCGTAGACTACCTATCCTACAGTAATCAGGTTCCTAGATTGTACACAAATGTTTCACTCGTTTAACTTTATACACTCAATGGCCAATATATGCAGCCCCAAAATCCGTTCATGGTAAAGGATGAAATGATTCCTAATTGGATTTAAAGCACCAACGTGAATAGTCAAGAAACGAATAAAATTTCAAACAACCACCCGAATCCCATCAAAGCCGAAGGCGATACATAGTCATTAAATTTGAAAATTTAGACCCATTTTGAAATACAATAGCGAAGAAATAGATTCGATTTCCAGTGACTTCTCAGCATTGAAACCTGTAAGTAAAAGTATCCAAAAAGAAGTCTATAAGCTTCCAGCAGCTTCACAGAAATATTTCGATCATTCATTTATACTCGAAAAAAGAGTGAATTGAAGTAAAAAAAAAAAATATTTACAAGAAAGCTTAAAGATTAAATAATATTTGCTGAAATGTGCACGTTATTGATAGATATGACGTCACAGGAAAATCGGTCTACTCTACACCTAATCCGCAAAAATTTTGATACATATCAAATATAGTAGGTAGTATAAATGTGACGCGTTTTAGTCGAAGACCCCTGCTTTTGTATATTATCAGCTAGACTAATTTCCGCCATTTTTTACAATAAGTCGCTCATCACTAATAACATAATGAAAACACAATGTTCCATAAGATCGCTAATACTACTGAACAAGATGAAATTTTTTGTTTGCAGTACGGGTGATTTTAGAGTATTTTTGACATCAAATTTCTGTTTTCTGCTACCACATGTCATTTCTGAGTGATTACGTGAAATATGAAGAATTATTTATTATGTCTTCAGAACATCCTAATTATCAAGTTTAAAAATGATAATTAGATAAACTCGAACGTAAGAATCTAGTATGAACCTTCCTTCATCATAATATGAAAATTGAAAAAGGGTTTTTCAATTGTACAAATCTACTTTATTAGTTGCTTATACAAGAGTACTTTCGGGTGTTATCAGTTGTGTCGCAACTGGCGGAACAAAAGGACAAGGAAAGCTTGAGCGGAGTGTACAAGCTCAGTTGTGAACAGTGCGAGGGGATCTATATCGGTGAGACCAGGAGAAAGTTTGAGATCAGGAGAAAGGAGCACAAAACGTCGAGGGAGAAAGAAGATGGCAAGTCACTGTTTGGGAAACACTATAACGAGGAAAACCACGATGGAGAGGGAATATTTGAAGTCATACACGTAGAGAATCGCACAAAGAGAAGAAAACTCTGGGAACAAATGGAGATTGCAAAAGCCAAGAGGAAGAAAGCCTGCCTCTTGAACAATGTAATCACATTTGACAACGAAAAATTATTCGGCCTGGTGATTGGACGAGAGAATAAGAACGGAACCAACCAATGAGACGGTAGGAATCCAGGTAGCCAATAGAAACGCAGCATTCAGAACAATGGATTGAACCAATCACAAAGCAGTATGTTTTAGCCAATAAGAACACAATGTCATATTATTGTAAGAATAAGTTTCCAAGAAGTGAACCAATCACAACACAGCATTGTTATAACCAATAAGATTACAGTGTTATACTATAAAAACTCATGGTTAAGGCCTCGTTCTCCAGTTGCGACACAACTGATGATGGGATAACACCCGAAAGAACTCTTGTATAAGCAACTAATCAAGTAGATTTGTACAATTGAAAAACCCTTTTTCAATATTAGTGCTCTACTTACCCCTCACTCACTCATTATGAGTCCTGATAATAATATAAAAAATTCAAAAAGATTCAAAATTCTTCAAACATATAATTTGCAATTTTCTGAGACTATGATAATGATAACACTGAGTACACAATATTCTGCAAGCAAGGTTGCAAATCCTCAGTTACTTACTATTCAAAGAGCATTGAATATTCCTGACCTTTTTTTTTTTTTTTTTTTTTTTTTTTTGTATGATGAAGGAAAGTTTAAGCTAGATTTTCATACTTGAGTTGTTTATCTAATCATCATTTGTTTTCAACATGATAATATAATATTTTGAAACCCTCCTTGTTGACAGTGACGTTAAAAATAAAATGGGTTTTGATAAGTACGTATTTGAATTCAATGATGCTGGAGATACTTGAAGAAACTTTTTTTACATTTACTTTTCATTGAATTCGATTATTTTTAAATAAGTACTATAAGTGAGAAACAAAAATATTTCTCAGGTAGGTACCACAAAACTTCCAGATCCTACGATTACCAATGTTGGACTCCTTTATTTATTTCTCAATTTTGAATACTTATCAACAAATGATTGAAAAGTGCCCTGTACATCAAGAACCTATGGATATTGATTATGTTTTGAGCAATGTGACAGTATTAATATGTCTGTAACTATAATACTATCAAAGAATACTGCATACTTTGATCATACATTATGGCTTACTTTTCAATGCTAAAGATGATCAATTTACAAATGAAGCCTAGGTATCAGTTTTTATTGGAGTTTTTCTCTTTTATTGGGTTTCAAAAGGAGGAAGATTTGTGAAACACAACTTGGCCGCACTATTTACGCCATTCTTTACAATAAATCGCGTATAACTAATACAGGCATGGCATATAAAACAAAAACAAAACTTAATTCAACAAAACAAATCATATTTTAGAAACCATAAACGATATAAAACCAAATTTTAGCATTTGAAATTAACAAAACAAAAAAAATGAAACTTTAAATAAACAAAAACAATTTTACTGAAAAAACATGTTTTTATTGGGAGAAACATATTTTCATCGAGAAAAATATGTTTTTTCAAACAAATTCTTTCTTGTCAATCAAAACACAGACAAACAAAAAATTTCAACAAAAACAAAAAACTAAAAAAGTTGATAGCAAAAACAAAACAAAATAAACAAAATTTTTGTTTGCCATGCCTGCACAAATAAGACTGTCAAAACACAATGTTCTGCAAGATTGTTAATGACATTACTAAATAGCTATCTTGTGAAATGAATCTCACTCTCTAGTTGATTCTCAAAGTATTTTCAACGCTGACTTGAAATTTGCTTCTCATTTTCTGCTACCACGTCACCGTTTGAGTAATTGGATGAAATATGAAAAATAGTTATATTTTTAGAGCATCATATTATCATTTTGAAACAAATGAGAGTATAATAAACTTAAATATAAAAATCTAGCTTGAATTTTCCCTCATCATACCTATATCAAAGATAAAGAAAGATTCAATATTCTTCAAACGAATAATTGGCTATAATGTGGAACATTGTGTTTTGACAGCGATATTATTGTGATAGTTCCAGAAAATTGGAAATTAGGTACAGGTGTGAAGAATATTGAATATTCCTGCTTAATTTTTGATAGGTACCTATCTTACAAAGAAAGATTCCAGCTTAATTTTTATTATTCAAATTTACCTAATTATCATTTGTTTTCAATAATACGATATTCTAAAAATATAGCTAATTCATCTTCACATGAGAGTATTGACTGTCCATGTACCAAACAAATAAATACTCTCATTGTTGAAAAATTAATCACTTTGTGGCATACAACCACAAGAGTGCGCTGCGTGTTATATATATGTGAGTGTATAACATGGAGGGAATTCACTCTGCTGGTCAACACAAAGAAGAAGTGGTAATTTTTCTAACAAAGTAAGTAGCCTATGTAAGAACGCTCTACCGTTCTCACACATTTTTGTGGTAGTAGCGTCGCATTGGTACTCGCAGTCAAAGTAGCAAGTTACAAGTATTTAAGCTACCAAGCTCTATTCAAGTGGTAAGATTTTTGATAGTGATTATATTCTTATTTTACCTGGATTTGGAATTATATCACAAATTATAAATCAAGAAACTAATAAAATTAAAAATTTTAGTAAAGTTAATATAATTTTTGCTATATCAACAATTTATAGTAAGACCACCTCTGAATTATCTTAACAGCGTAAAAACAAGTTTGTTTGACAAACTACTCAGCTGTACCTACAAGTATTTGTCTGGTATGTAAACAGTAAATGATTATGGTAAAAATGGAAGACTTTTGAATTCAACATCAAAAATGATTCTCTCAAATCACCTCCTTTGTTTGCGTAATGCAAATAAAAAAAATTCCATTTTGTTCAATAATGTGATTCCTTTGAAGAATATTTGGGCTGGTCACTTGCTAGGGACGCTACAATCGCAGTAAAGTTGAGATCAGAATTGAGACAATTTTCTCATTTGAACGTTGCGGGGCTAAAATTTACTACTTGTTACTTCTTATGAAAATTGTGATTTTAATCGATTTGAGAGAAACTCTCGCACACCTTTCATATCACCAATTGATTTTCCAATTTTTGTTGTGCGCGATACTAGCGCTGACCGGCCCAAACTCAATCTTTCTTATCAAAAAAATTTAGTAGTTTGAAAATGCGGGCAAAGTAGCTGTTGTATTGTCGTTTGTGGTGGAGGACAATTCTTACAACATTTTCATTTGTGTATTTTTGTATATTCAATCATCATTTGTCTTCGGGAATATTTTTAATTCGAACTAACTTGTTCAAATGAGATCTGTGTTTAGACCAACGAGTGAACCAGGTCTGGGTGATGTATTTGTTAATGTGTTTGGAGAGCTCTCTGATTGGTGATTGGTTGCCTGTTTGGCTGCTTTGTCGATTTTTTCGTTCCTTGGGATGCTCTTGTGGCTAGATACTCAGATGAAGAATTATTAAAATGGAGTTAGAGGTAGTAATGAGAACGTGAATACTATTTATGAATGGATGAAGAGAAGAGCGGCTGATGGGGGTAACATTATATAATGTCAGGGAATCGGAGATGATCAAGAATGAATTAGAGGGGGGAAGGGGAGAGACGATAAGGATTTGTGTCTTAATGAGAGAACAATTTATAGAATAAGTCAAGAGTGCTGAAGATAAGATTCAAGCGCAATGCTTAATCGCAGGCAGAGGTGAAAAGTCGTGTGTTGCTTAAGCGGCTGCGTAAGCATTTTTCTTTTCCTCTCATCAAAACGACGATGTGTTTTTGAAACGAAGTACGTTACTTTCAAAAATACAACTGGACAGTAAAGTCTCTCTTGTAACCGGGCTATTATTAGAATATAATATTCTTGTATTACAAAATAAATGAGAACAACCTAATTAGTAAAAAGCATCGCATCGGCACGGAAAAATAGGCAGGTAAAGTATTTCAACTACACGCAAAGAACGCACAAAATGAAGAGATGAAAAAAATGGAAGCAAAAAAGGAAAGAGCAAAAAAATACAAGATTCACGCAGTGAAAGGTACCTAAATTTTTAAACATCTCAGGAACTTCTCTACAGATTATATTGGAACTACAGCAACACGGTATTATTTCCTAATTAGCTCACTTATTTTTGAGAATTGCTTTTGAAAACTCGCTAAGAAAAAAGATTGAAACCGCTTTCCTCAGGATGAAGAGAATTTCTTAGTTTAAAGTGGAATTCGACCCATTAATTTTTGTTCCACATGAATTCTCATAAATAACGCGAACTAAAAAATCAAAAATTTTTCGTCAAGAAGCAGCAATTTTGGCGTATGAGAAGAATAATGACAAAAATGGGTCAAGGATAGCTGACGCGACAATCTTCCTTTCACAAGCAGAGGAAATAAGTTTCCGAAATGAAGAAAAATTCGACCCTCAGAATTAATTAATGCTCATAGGGCAAGTCTCGAGAGAAGGACTTTCGGACCAGAGAAAAACTTGGAATGTAGTATCGCACCTGGTCTGCTCATTGCAGGCAATAGATAAGCGTGGAACAATATAATATATCTGTATAATGGTAAAAATTGATGTATTCGAAAACATGCAATAGGAAAAAACAGGGTCTCTACCACTGGTTTCCGAATGTTTTGTATGCGAATGAAGAAGGGATTTTCGAGAGTAAGGGAGAGCGGCGCGGTGATGAGAAAATTACGAAATTGAGAAATTTCCTTCTCTCACTATTTAAAATAAAATCGATTTCCTCTCCCAAGAAAGCTTCGGCACTGATACATCATAATGAACAGCACCGTGTGGAAAATTTAGGACTCATCACGTTCTTTTTTTTTTTCAATCTTGGAAGACTCTCACACGCCGTCACTCTGTAACCACCGATGATAGAAAATGGCTCATGGCTAGAGTCAAATTGTAGTTTGTGCGACGAACTCTCCACAATTTTGTTTTTCTTTGTTCAGCTCAATGGTCTGCTTATGTATTACAGGGTGGCCAGTTTTTTACCGAGAAAAAATTCCCTGACTTTTCCAGGTTTTTCCAGACTAAAATCTCCTCTTTTTCGGCTCAAAAAAAAAAAAAAAAAAAGAAAAGAATCTTTCGTGATTTTTGAAGCAAAATAATATTTTTCACATTCCTTTAAAACAAGAGTCTGGAGTATGCCTATCTCAGATTATTTAGCCGCGAGTCTCAAAAAAATCCCTGACCACAGCCAAAATTCCATGACTTTTCCCTGACTTTTCCATGAACACTCAAATTCCCTGACTTTTCCCGGTTTTCCAGAAACTGGCAACCCTGTATTAGGATTGCGCGCTGAAAACATCAGTAGGAACGGGGGCTGAGTCGTCATACCTCCCACCCCTTCGCTAAAGGCCCGAGATTAACAGGAGAACTTTTTGAAGAGTACGGTTTCTGAGATCTGGCGTGAACATATTTTCGAACCTGTCTAAGTAGACATTTGGAACAATCGTTAAGACATTCAAAATATTCTCATCATCTTTCGAAAGCAAGTCGGTTTCTCTTTCAAGTTTCTTCCTGAGCTAATTAGAATTACGATCTGGAAAAAAGTTCCTAAGTTTCTCTCACACTGCGGTGATCTTGAGGAGAGTTTCAAAACATCAAGTATCGAAAGCAAAAGGACAAAAAGGGGAAAAAACGCATCAAGGAATCTTACCTCCGGTAGGAGATCCTGGGAAAGGATTACTATTCATTTGTGAGCTGATACTAGACAAAGAGGAAAATAATGACGGAAGATTGGAGCAACCTAGAAAAAAAAAGAAGAAAATAATGGGTCAATTTATTTCAATTCAACAGGAACGAAATGCGCTCTCGTAACGAGAGGCCAGAGAAGGACGACGACGACGACGAAATGAAATTAAAAGACCGGCCTAAATAAATTTTCATCCGCCAAAAAGCACGATGGTGGTAATTACCGCACACAAATCAAATATTTAAAAGGCATAGTTGAGTATTCTTGTAAGGTCTTTTAGCCAAATGCATAAGCTCGCTCTAGGTACAACACACCTATAATACTCGTAGTACTCTCGTATATTCACGCGAGCACATTCTCTCTTATACAGTCGTCGACTAATTTCGCGGAGTAAATTACACTTTTAGCTACCGGTAGGTACGCGTATCTTTCATTTAAGGTAAACTCATTAATACACGTTGTTTACACGTACTTAAGTTATAAAGGAAAGCTTACACAATACGAGTATACATGGTTTATATTATATACGTATACACGCCCGCTACATAATGCTCTCACTCTCTTTTTTCTTCGTTCTTTTTTAAACTGCTGCACTAAGCTCTATCTCCTTTTCCCCACTAAATCCGTTAGTTTATTACGACAACTTAATATCGACGAGTAAACGTTCCAATTTCGTGAGATAAACTTATTTGTTAACGTGTTATAAGAGACTCGAGCACATACCGCATTCATCACCTCTACTCGAGTAAATATATACGAAAATAGTTGAAAATTATAGACTATAATAATACTCGTACACAGTTTTACCGAGGATACTACGTATACGAATCAGAAAATGTTTAAAAGCTCGAACAATTATTTGATTATACACGAGAGGGAGAAATCATTTTGCACTCGAACGCATCCTAATTACTTTAGGTACTTCGCAGAATGTATATAACACCGACAACAACATCCCACCCATTCTGCAGAGCACGGAAATACGATTAAAGTACACAAAATTATTATACAAAGTACTACAAAATAAACTCACCTCCACCCATGCGATCACTTTGCGTTAAAGAGCGTCTACCGCTTGTTAGTTGTAGGGTAGCGGGATTGCCGGCTAAAAATATTTGAGGTAAAATCTGATCCGATAACGCTAACGCATCCATACCGGTCGAAGACGTTTCCCCGTTCGGTAATGTAGGATTCGTATAATCTCTCGATTTATCGTTGTTGTATTTTACATTCAAGCTCGTTAATTTTGAAAATTCGATACGCAACGTGCAACACGAATTGTAGATATTCTGGCCGTCTAATGACTGTAACAAAAAAAAAAAAATATATATATATCTATATTATTTTTACTGAAATCTCGTACGTATTGAGACAGTTTCAAAGAGGGTTCAACAAAATTGTATCAAACGGGACCCTTATCTATGTAATTTTTATAATATTTCAAAGTAAAATTTTCCATCGGAAGCGGTGACTTTCATTTGCGGAAAGAAGTAGGGTAAAACGTCTCATTTGCGGAAAATTAAATATTCGATTGCGGCAATGTGCAGGTGTCATATGCGGAAAAACAAAAGAACTACACTTTTACAAAAATTACACAGAGGTTTGGCTTGCTTCAAGAAGCCTAGTCGTTTGACGTAATGGACCTCAGAAATGTCACCGTGAAGAAGTGATTCCCACAGAGTAGCTATGGTGTCCATTCTCTTTACAGCTTTTAAACGCTTTCGTCCAGGTTGAGTTGTCTGCATCTTAACATATGTTTCTGTTTGATGTTCCAGTAAGGTGTGCGAGAGAAGGTGGATATTCGGATGAGGTGAGGTGAAGTGCGGCTTGAAGTGACGATGAAAAGCTTCTGCGCCATTGGTAGTGGCGTTGTCCCGGAAACATGGTGGATGTGCCCACAAAATTGGGAGAAAGGTGGAATCCGTTTCAATATATGTATGACAGAGATAATCGGCGAATGGACTGATCTCAGGAGGGGCTATGGAGACGAGTTCCGTAAAAGCGTCTAGGATGCGATGTGGTGGCAAGTATGGTAAGCCGATGAACCATTTCAGTGACTTGCTAATGCTTGTATTCTCGATGTAGTCGTCCTTAAATCCAAGACTCACTATTTTGCGGAACCAAGATTGTCCTAAGTGGAAGGCGCAACATTTCAAAACGCAGGATGGAAACACTTGTCTAATACTGGCATGAGCTGAAGTTTCGAAATCGAGGAGAATAGTTCCAGGCCTAAATTGATTCCGACACAATGTTTGAATGCCAGACCACATAGCTGTATAGCACGCTGCTGATTTCGAAGGTAGACAATAGAAAATGGTTTGGATATAACCGTTAGTCCGTGGATTCCACGCGTGAATTGTGTACAATTCACTGAAATGTTTCGGTGCCGCATAGAATGTTCCATCAGCAAGAACTACAGAAGAATTCTCGCACAAAAACTTCAAATTTGATTCGCACGTGAAGAATACAATCTGGCAGTCATCGTTCACAAAAGTAAATTTCTCATTTCTAGCCGTCGAAATTGAAGAACTTCGCAGTTGCTGAAATACTTCTGATGAAATATCTTTTGGCAAAGTCGGCAAACTTTTCCTCCTTTCTCGATACATGGCTAATCGTATATTCAGTAAATCATTACTCACTACTTTCCTCGAACTCATTCCAACTGTAGTCTCAATAGACTGTATTGCGTGACGAATAATTTTACTCGGCCGGGCACCGATATCTTCGTTGGCTTTCCTCTTGCAGGCTCCTTTAATAGTGACTGTTTGCACTTGCCTCTCTGAAATTCCGTCATGGTTGTGACCAGTTTCCTCAATGATTACGTTCACAGCACTATCCGTTTTTATTTGGCCATTACAGTCCTTTTTTGTACAGACCCACGAAATTTGACCGTCTTTCATAGTTCTTTTTCGCGAATATTTAAAATTTTTATAAATTATGCACTCCACATTACGATTCGTTAAAATTCGAACTAATTCCATTTCGTAATTATTTGTCCGTGCACTGTGACTGCACTTCAAATACTATCTACTGTAGATAGGTTTATAGTACCTACTCGCACAATCTCGCCACTTCGTTCTCTGCATATCATGAACATGAATTTACTTGCCGCAAATGATAAGAATGCAACACATTTCTTTCGCCGCGAATGCAGGGTTTGTATTACCGCAATTGATAACTAGTGTATTCGATCGAATCTACTCCGATTTCCGCAAATGATATGCTCCCATTGGAAGGGGAGGGGGGTTGATTGATTACACTACTCCTATCAGAACTCGGAATGGGAAATCGAGAATAATTGACTTTTTATTATCACTACACAACAATTAAAAATTTTTCGAAAAGCAATAAAATGAGGTAGGTCGTATCTAAAAGTACTTTTTGCACTGAATTCACAACCGTTTGCCGATCGTGGTAGTTTCCGAGCGTCGTCGCGAGACGTCAAGTTTGTTCTCGAGCTTCAATCAACGATAGCAGTATCAACAAGGCTCGATAAGAAACACTTCGTCTCGCGACAAGGCGCGGCAACTAAACAGGAACATAACAAGAGAATGCGATCTGTTACCAAAAAAAGGCAAGCGGTTCTCAATTTAGCGCAAGAAATACCTTCAGATACGATTCAAGTATCTCATTTCATTGATTTTCAACAAATTTTTTAATTTGGCATAGTGCCATTAGTTTTGCCTTGCATTTCTTGTGGCTCTTCCATAATTAAAAAATTTCTTTGAGCGAGGAACAATCCGAAGAGTAAATTTGAGTTGCAAATACCGCAAAAGATGTTTATCATCGATGTTTAGAACGAGTTTAAAGCAATATTTATAATTTTTTGAATAAGTCTTAAGCGTTAATTAAATTGAACATGAACGTCTACTTGACAGATGCACTAAGCGCTGACCCTTGTAATTTGGCGGCTGGGCTACCCCCCCCCCCTCCGACTACCGTCGTATGGCAATGTATCAAGGCTACATAGCCACACATTGAATTTGTATTGACAAAACTAAAGAAGTTCATTAAGTTATTTAAATCGTTTCAAACAATGATTCCAAAATAATAAAACCCTACATATTTTGAACCGAGAAATTGAAAACCATCACTTCAAACATGTTGTAAACCCGAAATCCATGTTGAACAAAGCATAAAACATGGTTTGTTTATCTTGGACAAACATTCTTTCTTTTTTGAAGTCCGGACTGCAGATGACGCGCTAGAATGGTAACAAGAAAGTAGGTAGTATGAATGTTGGATACTACATTAATACACAGCAATCAATGACCATACTATACACATATCAGACAAATACTGACATTCTTAAAAAATTATTCACTTTGTTCGATACAACCACAAGAGTGCGCTGTATGCTTAACGTTTGTATGGCCATTGACCATACCTGCATCAGATAGTTACACTCACATTGTTAAAAAAAAAACTCGCAGCAGTCATGACTAGCTGCTCGGAAATGCCTTCAGTAACTTTGTTAATTGAGGCAAACAGGGAACCTGTTGTGGTATTTACTAGTCGAGCTTGAACTTCTTTAGAGTAGGGTTATACTAGGCTCAAGCTTACTTTACCTTACTTTATATTACCTCTATTATACTAGGCTATAAAGTAGGCAGTAAGGTTATACTACGTGCAAGCCTACTTTATACTAGCTGTATTACACTATACCTCAAGCTATGTAGTGGGATTTAGCCTGCGGAAGTCCAAGCCTACTTTATACCAGAGGCTTTAGCCTACACATCGGCGGGTGTAAACTCGCAAGGGGGGAAATAAACTAGCAGATTTCTCAATCACCAACGAGGTATAGCCCTGCCTCAAGCTATGTTAATGCGGAAGTCCAAGCTTACTTTATACTAGCTATAATACTAGGACTTGGGCTATGAAGTAGGATCTTGTCTATATTAAGCCTAGTATAGGCTGAAATCAGGGGGAAAACTCGCAGATTTCTCATTCACCCACAAGGTATAGGCCTGCCTCAAGCTATGCTAATTCGGAGGTCGAAGCCTACTTTATACTAGCTCTATAATACTAGGACTTGAGCTATAGTAGGATCTAGCCTAGTAAAGAGGCTTTAGCCTACTACAGGTCTATATTATTAAGCCGGCTGAAATAACTCGCAGATTTCTCACTCACCCACAAGCAGGTATAGGCCTGCCTCAAGCTATGCAAATTCAGAGGTCGAAGCCTGCTTTATACTAGCTTTATTATACTAGGCCTAGTGTAGGATAACACTGGGAGGGGGACCCACGAGGTATAGACCTAGTATTTATAAGCTTGAACCTAGTATAACCCTACTACAATACAAAGTATAAGCCACCTCCTAAGTCTGTGGTACATAAGAAATATAAATCGAATATAAGGCTACTATAAAGTATAGGCTTGGATCTCATATAAGCCTAGCATAATACATAGTATAAACCCAGTATAATATACTGCTCGAATCAGAGAGAAGTCCACTCCTATCATCTATAGTTCGGAGGTGAAAATTTTTCTAAGTCCAACGTTTTTCCTCCCGGCGCCCGGTGGACGGCTCCCGGCGTTTTTCATCGAATTATCCTCCAATAAAACAGGTTCCCTGTTAAAAATTGGTCATTTTGTTGGATACATCCATGAGAATGCGCTGCGTGTCGGCCCGCAGAATTGTTCCCTCTCTGTTACACCCACTACTCAACACGCAGCGCACTCTTGTGAACATATCCCACAAAGTAACTAATTTTTTGGGAATGAGGTTATTTGTCTAGCACGTGTGTAGTTGATGACGTGACAGAGAGGAAACAATGTTCTCTCTCTTTTACTCTGTTGGTCAACACGCAGTGCACTCTAGAGGTTGTATCCAACAAAGTTGAGGCCAGGCATGGCAAATAAAAAATTCTTTCATTTTGTTTTGTTATCAACTTTTTTAGCTTTTTGTTTTTATTGAAGTTTTGTTATTCGGCAAATTTTTTGTTTGTTTGTGTTTTGGTTGTCAAAAAAGAATTCGTTGAAAAAAATATATTTCCTCGATAAAAACATGTTTTTGCAGTAAAATTGTTTTTGTTTATTTGAAGTTTCATTTTGCGCAGATTTTTCGTTTTGTCAATTTCAAATGCTAAATTTTATTTTTATGGTTTCTGAAGTATGATTCGTTTTGTTGGATAAAGTTTCGTTTTTGTTTTGTTTACCATGGATGGTTGGGGCTCTGTATTTTATGGGTATTCGCATCCGCCATGTTTTGTGCGAAAAAAATTTCCTTCATAATGAGAGCCCATATTGAATTTGTGTTTTTCAAAGAAGGATAACTCAAGAACCGCTCAATGGATTTTTTAACTTTGACTCGTGTAGTGAAAAAAACTTTTGTGGACAATAAATTACATTCTTTTCAATTTTTCGCTAAAACCATTATTTTCTAACTTATCTATTGATAAATGGAACTAAGATAAAGCGTGTCTTTCTACCCAAACCTTATACATTTGCCGCACTTTATGTTGGTTTGAGAGCGCTTGGGTGGAGAAATGCATTCCATTCATTAATCAATAACTTTTAGAAGAATGCTTTTAGAGAAAAAACAAAGAGAAAATAATTTCATATCCATAAAATTTCCTTTCCGACGCGGGTAATCTCAAAAAAATCTGGCGAGCCATTCTCGAGTTATCTTTCTTTGGAAAACACAAATTTAAGATGGGCTCTTACAGGAAAAAATTATTTTTGCATACAAAATGGCGGATTACGAATACCTATACAGTCAATCTGTAATGCTCTGAAAATGTACGCTGGTCGATTTTGAACCATCGTCAATCTAGAGTTAATAAGAAAGCAGCAAATCTGTTTGGTAACTTCACTACTCGCAGACAGAATTCACACAAGCATGCTGTCATAATTATCTAATTAGTTCAAAGTCTTGTCCAGACGGTTAGTTATCTAATTAGGGTGAGCGAGAATTTGAATGGTGCTTGACTAGTGCGGCAATGATTGAATCGACGCCAATCAACATTAAAATCTGTGCCATTGACCTTTATTCTAAAACTCCACCAGATTGTGCACTTGAAATCTACCCATTTTTGTAGTTGATTGCAAGTCTTTTGCTGATAAACGACGCGTATCACTACGGAACAGCTACCTATCCTGCAAAATTCTAATCTTTAGTTGATTCAAGACTTATTTTCAACCGTGATTTCCTTTTTTTTTTGCTATTACGTCACGTTTTTGAGAAATCACACACAACATATCATGTTAAAAACAATGGCAATCTAGTTTTAATCTTTCTTAATCGCACATTCAAAGTTCAAAAAGATTCAATAAATCGATTTTCCATGACGTCACATGGCAGACTGAAGCTTCTAGAGCACGAGTTAACCTCTCAAGAAAAACATGGAGACCTTTGAGAAATTCAAATTATTTCAAAAATGAGGCATATTTTATAATAAAATATTGATTTTTGTGAAGCCAGGATTTTCAACTTCATTTTGTGACAAAATCAATTCCTTCTTTGAGAATTATGAGATATGATATAAAATGAAGCTGAGATTTTCGGCTCCTCAGAATTTTTGAATTAATTTGAATTTCTAAAAGGTCTCCTTGCTTTCTTTATGGGGTTAACTTGTGCCCTAGAAGCTTCAGTCTGCTATGTGACGTCAAAAGAAAATCGATCCGCGATCTTGCGGAACGTAGTGTTTCAATGGTGTTATTAGGTATCACCATGATTCCAGAAAATTGCAAATGACTATAATTATGTGTAGCCTAGTTTGAAAGATGTTGAATCTATCTGATTGAATTTCAATGCGTGATGAAAGAAGATTCAAACTAGATTTACAAATTTGAGTTGACATGATAATTATAATGTTCTGAAATAGGTAAGTACTACAATTTTCATATTTGACGTGGTCACTCAAAAACATTACAAAATATCAAAAAACAAGAGAATGAATTTGAATTCAGCGTTGAAAAAACTTATAGACTCACTTGTAGACTGGCATAAAACAAACGAAAAGTTGTATTTAGTTAAATGGTGATAATTAACCCAAAATTGACGTCGATTTTTAATGGACATCATTACTATGATACCAGTGGTCAACTAGATAACACAACTCAATAAAAAAATTTTTTTGAAAAGGTCAAGAACGAAAATATCCGATTCTGAAAGTATTTGTCACGCTGAATTCGATGCTGTTATTGATTTTTCTTGATTTCCTCGTTATCTTCTGCAATCTTGATATTTAGTTGTCGAGGCTTGTTGCAAAGCGCATTGAACACTGAAGGTCAGCGTTAGTGTCGCGCTTAACCGCGGCAACTAAACAGTAAGATTGCAGAAGAAACCGAGGGAATCACAAAAAACGAATAACGGCATAGAATTCAGTGTGAAAAATACTTTCAGAATTGGATATTCTTATTATTGACCTCTTCAAAAAATTTTACTTTGTTGAGTAGTGTAATGAGTCGATGGAACCAAGGATATCAAGTTTAAGCCACTAGGGTTCTTTCCTTATGTCATATTGCATACTTGTTTGCCTGATTCTCATAGTAATGGTACTCGGTTTACATTGATCTTATGGCAGGGGAATGAATATGCTATTATTGCATACTCAATTCTCCTGCTTTAAGACCAATGTGAAGCAAATACAATTACGATGAGAACCAGGCAACCGAGTATGCAATATGATATAAAGGTAGAGCCCTCTAGTAGTAGCTTAAGCTAAAGCTCAACTCGCGGCAATTAGCCAATGAAGTGAATTTTACAGAATTAAGTCAGTCATAAGCCATTTTTTGTGTCTCGACTCAAATCAATGCAGCCAATTTCAAAAGTTGGAAAAAAAAAATGATTATTTTCGATCTCAAACCTACTTGCTGCTATTTCTAAATTCAAGGTTTGCTTTCAAACAAAATTTGAAATTATTCAGCGAGTTCATTAAAATGACATGTACAAATATAGTGTAGGTGAATTTCTATAACTAGAGATTAAGCCGATAGTCATTCCCGATTGAGCCTGTTGAGAAGTGGGAAAAATTGCTTCAACCATAAGCCAATGAGCTTGTTGCTTACAAATCATCAGCTAAGTTTAAGCCAACAACCCTTGGTTTGAAGTAATCTATTCTTAGTCGACTTTTAGTCATTTTGGCTCGATTTGCGGTAGATATTGGGCGGAATTGATCGATCATGAGTCTATAATTGGAGTACCGCGTGAATTAGCTTATCAGTTGATGGTAATACGGGAGTTATGGATAATAATGATCTTTTTACATGGGGTCCATGGGTTATAGCAGTGCCAGTAGTGCCATATCACACTGGTCCAGAAATATTTTTTTGCGGCCAAAACTTCAGGACTTCGAGTATACCCGTTTTTGGGGTCGCAGAAACCGAATATGGTAGCCGTTTTATCATATAACTAACATGTTTGGAAAAAATAGGTTTTTTTCCATTTTTTTCGTGAAAATGATTGTTATTATTTTACTCGTGTTTTGGATCACTGATTCGAAATTTGGCAAAAATTTTACAACCAAACTGTAACATGTTTTTCACAAAAAAAAAAACATATTTTTTAAAGGAAAAACTAGTTTTTTTGTTTTTTTTTTTTCTTGTGAAAATGTGTTTTATTTTGTTTACCTACATTCTTAAGATCAATCGTACATAAAAATATGGTCACTTCTCGATAACTTTTTCTTCGGGATTGTGACCGCAATTTTCCTAATCTGGACCAGTGTGTGCCATACGGACCAAACCAAGCGATATTTTTTTGTTCGACTTATGTATAATATTAATGGGAAGTGTTCAATGAGTAAAATCTGAAGAAAAAAACAGAAAGCGCAGAATGCAAAGTTCAGGGAGTTATAATCAGCAGTTACATAGTGCCTTAAGGGGCTGATTTTCTTCAAATTTGAATATCTCGAAATCAAAAAAGTGTCGCTTGATTAGATTTGGCTAAGAGCGGTCAATATAATCATTATTCAAATTGCATACAAAATGTTATTTGTTTGTCATTCAAGTTATTATAAACTTCTTCAGTCTATAGCAAACATAGGGTCTATGTGGGTAGGTAACGCTCAGTTATAGAAGTTGAACGGTTCTCACATTGATTCTACGTTAATATTATTTTATGAAAAATAAGACAACAAAATTGATTAAATAATGAGTGTTCCGTTTAAATTATTGTCATCCCCATCATTTTCATTGTTTCTCTTGTCGTCTCGACAATACCATTCTTCTCTTTATTCTAGCCTTTTCGAAGATAATTTTTTTGTACGACCCTTCCAAAATAATAATGAAGCGTCTCAATGGAAGAAAGACAAAAAAAAATCTACAAACACGGCGTTCGTCTCAATTAGGTCATCTACGCGTGGACAGATATTCAATAATAAAAGGGGAAATAAAAATAAACAAAAACGAAAGAAACTTAAAAAGCCAGCCTATTATTATTGTTATTTGTACGTACAAGTTTCGCTGACTGCGCCGAAACAACATCTGGATACTGAATGAGAACTTGGAAAGTATCTGCAACAAGAAATATATAGGGGAATAGTAAATAAAAATATACAAAAAGCGCGATTAAATCGACGGAAAATTTTCATAAGCGAAAAAATTCGTCCCTCTCTCTCTCTCTCTCTCTCTCTCTCTCTCTCTCTCTCTCTCTCTCCCTCTTTCTTTCGTCTCAGACGCAAAACAATTACTTACTGTTTTTCGTGAAAGTAACAATTTTCAAAACATTTCCATAGCGCGAGAAAATCTGTAACAAAAAAGAAAGAAGAAAAAAAAAAAGTTATAATAAAAATAAAGTTATAATTTGGAGTTCGCTACGATGCTGATGTTAATGCGGCTCGATTCGGGGAATAAACGTTGCTAGAGTCCGTAAAAAAAAAAAAAAAAAAAAAAAAAAGTAACAGGAAAGTAAGCGATTCGTATTTCCATATTGATTCGAGTATTCCACAAAAAAAAAAAAAAAAAAAAAAAAAAAAAGGGAGAAAAAAATTGCACACTGTTCGCTGTTTTATACACAGCTTTCATTTTTATAAGGAAGGAAAAGTAAGGAAAAGAATGAGAAAAAAAAACAACAGTAAAGCGACAGACCAAGAGCGTAAAAAGTTTTCGGTCCCGGCTTAACAGATAGAGAGGTAATAGAAAAAGAAAAACGACGCGTCTCGCATCCGTCCGTCTATTTTGTCCCCGAAGAAGTACAACTTCGAGAGGAAAATCGTATCGGGAAACTCTGCAATTTTTGAGGGTAGTTTGGCGAGATTGTCAACAAATTGTAAGTAAATACCCGTTTAAAATGTCATAACTAATTTGATTTCTTATGAGAATAGAAATCGAGTGTTTCCTAACACTCTAAATACTCTCTCTTGTTGTAGTTACCGATAGACGTTTATCGGAAATTCTCGAAGGAGGAAACATCAAATTGCGCTTTGTAAAAGTGCCGTAGTGGACATATTGCGTAGGAGGGAAGTATCATGATATTTTTTTGACAACGAAGGCAATAAAACGCGACACGTTAAATAAAATATTACAAGTTTTCATAAATATTTACGGAAATACGAATAAAGTAATGGCAAATCATTTCGAAGAAGCATTTTTTTTGTACGAGTATATATTTTTTAGGCCGAAACATTATTGTTGTGTTCATTTTCAGTCTATATACTTTCGCGTCATCGATTAATCGACCCTCGCGCTCGTATTTTCGCCCTAAAACACGGACGTTCCGGTACTTATAATAATAGGACAGCTGTACAACAGGTACCAACAAAACTTCGTTAAGTTCAACCTTTCCTTTTTTTCTCTCTCTCACTCCACCCCCTTCTCCCTGTCTTACACGAAAAATGACACAAAAACGAACGACACACAGACGTACACGCATTCAAACCACAAAAGTATTACGAATATCTTACTTCTTTTTCCCTCGGTTGAGAGAAAGAGAAATTGCAATTCCAACGTTTCCCAAAAATTTTTTTTCTTTTCCATATCTAAGAGACGAAGGACATGGAAATTGCGTTTTTATGTAAAAGTATAACTTCAAAGAAAAGCGACGACAGAAAAGGGGGAGAGAACAAAAAAAGGATCAACACGAATTTCTATTATTTCCGGAAAATTGCGAAACAAAAAATTAATTAAATCATTCTCTTTTTACAGACTGGTGCCGTACCATTGAAGACTCGAAAATAGCAAAATAATAAAAGTAAATCGTATTACGCAATATTAAAAAACAAAAAAACAAAGTAAAACTAGCGGAAGAGAGAAAGGGTTATACATTTTGATATTCTAACTGAACGTTTTCCTTCTTTCAATCTTTTCGTTATTTGTTCATGGCGTACTTTACATTTCGAAATGAATAAGAGGACACGAAATTCGAAGTCACCCGTATCACAATATTCAGTCTTGACGTTCGCTCGTTTCCTCCTTGTTTTCATTTCTCTTAATGGAATAACTTTTCCGAGAGTAAGAACGACCGGACAAATTTCTACGTGCACTCAACTCTTGAAATTTTGAGAAATATTCGTTACTTATACACAAACAAAAGTGAGCTTGGGATGGGGAACACTACTGCTGTTTGTTCGGTGATTCAATTTTAATTCCCAACAAAATTGTGAAATTAATTGCACACTCACGCAATTCGTTTAGTTTTCTTCATCTTTCGATGAAAGCTAGTAAATCTCGGAGAGAGGAAAAAACACTTTCTCATGAATAAAACTCATTATACGGGGATGAAGTGGAAAAATGTTTCTGTATCGACTTTCAAGTCAATTTTCGAGGCGGTTCGGAAGTTCTTCACGAGAGAGTCGCTTAGACATGTGGTCATGTCCCCAAGTAGAGTCAACACATGCTAGGAAAAATAAGTGACCAGCCTCCTCTCTCAGGATTACTCCTCAAGCTCATTGTACTAGCCCCAAACTCGGCCTATGCGCAGAGGCCTCAGAGCCTTCCCTCCACTTTTAGCGAAGAACCAGCCGTCTGTTTTGGGAGATCCTCACAGAACGTGTCCACATCCCACTTTTGTGACGTCGTCATTTTCGAAAAATATCCTTAATGACAATGATAGGAGTGAGACTCGAAAGAATTTCGACCTTTGTTGGACTTGGACTATTTTTACCGCTGCACTTGGGAGGGAGTGTTAGAATTGGATCGTTTTTGCCGATTTAGATTTTCTTTCTGCACACCACATGGCGTACGGAAAATTTTTCGAAATACCCGCTCTTCAATAGAATGGATTCCTAGTAAAAATTTTGACTTCCGTGCTAGGGGTTGATCTGTGACGTCATTAGATCCGGCCGTGACAGGGACTGATTGTGACGTCACAGGGATTTTTCTATGACGTCATCAGATGGCAACTTGGCAGATATTTAGGTATTTTTTTTCGGGACCAGCGTTGGATTTTATTTTCAAATCAAGTAAAAGAGTCCATGAAATTTTTCAGAGCCAAAATTTACCGACAGAAAAAGAAACAATGGTTTCCTTAACAAAGTTAAACGAGGAACGCAGGGAACCTTTTCATGAGTCAAATTGGATTCTGTATTGAGAATTCAAGGAAGCCTACACCTACTATAAAGAAGGCCTAAACCTACTATAATATAGTTCAAGAGTCTAAATTTTTCTTGACTCAAAAGCTGTATATGATAGGTGGGAAGAGACTTGTAAAAATTTCAACTCTCGAGCTATATTATGATAGAAAAAATTTCATCCTCCAAGATACAATAGAATTGAAAATTCTTCTAAGGGAAAAAATATCAAATTTGTTAAAGAACTAATATTAATCAAAAATTAATTATTATTTAATTATTATTAAAATTGAAATTTGGTAATAATGGTACATAATCCAAAAATTAATCTTGAAATAATTGAAACAACACAAATAAATAGTTCAAGATTTTGATTATATATTAGTACGTTCTTTATAATTATTAATTCAATTATTTTCAATAATATTAATACAGGTTGAACACTTTACCCACCATCTTTTTTTAATTTAAAAAATAAAATATTGAATAAGTTCCATTTGCAATATAAATTAATAATTATTCGAAATCAATTAAAAATGAAAATTGAAAATAAAGCTAAAGCCTATTAGACTTCTCGTAATTTAAAAATCAAACTTTTCAAAAAAAAAAAGAAATTAATTCCATTCTTATTTATATATAATGATAATTAAATTATAACGATAAATATAATTTTATCAATTTTCTAAATTTTCAATTTAATAAATAAATGAATTTATTTAAAATTCTGTTTAAAAATTTAATAAATAATTTTTATTAAATTAAATTAAATTTTTTTGAATTATTTTTTTTATTTTTCTGTTAATTGATATTTCTGATTTTTTAAAATTCAAATTTATTATTTTATTAATAAGATTAGAAATATTAATAATGAATTTTTATTTAATATTATTACAAATAATATTATTCATTTTAATTTTGCTGTTGATTATAATTGAAAATTTTGATTTGATAATTTAAATTTAATATTCAATTTAAATTATGATAGAAAAAATTTCATCCTTCAGGATTCAAAATTTTTCCAAGCTTCGAAAAATTTTGAGTCCTATCGTATGTAACTTGGAGGATGAAATTTTTATATAGCTCGAGAGTTGAAATTTCTTCAAGTCCCCCTCCTATCATATATGGCTCAAGAGTCGAAATTTTTCCAAGTTTTTTGTTGGACGGCGCACGGTAAATTTCTCAAAAAAAAAAAACCGTAGGACAAGTTCCTGTTAAAAACACCGAAAATTGACCCACAGAAAACAGTAATATTGATGAAAAATGGAAGTAGGAAATTCAAACGTGGTGAAATTTAATGGTGCAAAATTTAAATGCTACGAAATTGAAATGTTGGAAAAATATATGATGGCCTTACCCAATTCAAGAATTTGGAGAAATTTCGAAATTCGATTCTTTGTAGAAAAGGAATTCAAGAAAATGTAGAGCCATAAACCTCCGTACAGATGGACCCAGAGAAAGCTCGAGCGTTGAAAACGTTCATATCCTACCTTTGTGACGTCATCAATATTTTTGACCTAATTTAGGAACTGAGGAAAATTTGGAGCAATGAACCTCTGTAGAGATGGACCCCAAGAAATATTGAGTTCTAAAATCGTCTATATCCAATCTTAAAGACGTCTTCAATGGTCATGATCTAATTCAGGAACTTGGAGATATTTCGAGTTCCGAGTAGAAAATGAATTTAAGAAAATGAAGAACTATGAAGCTCTGTAGAGGTGAACCTAGAGCAAGATTGAGCGACATCATCAATGTCCTTGACCTAAAATTTGGAGCAAGGAACCTCTCTAGAGATCAACCAAAAAAAAGATTGAGTTCTGAAAACATCCATATCCGATCTTTGTGACGTCATCAGTAGCCTTGACTTAATTTAGGAACTTGAAGCAAATTTGGAGCTACGAACCTCTTGTAGAAGTGGAAGTATTGGACTGCATTTTTCCTCTGGAAATGAAAGCTATAGAATGAGATGAAGTTGAGCTTTTCTTCATCGCTAAGGACTAGATGTAAGCTTGATTGATTAATTTTCAAGAGAAGATACAAGTTGGAGAATGACGTGACGTCATCAATGTGCTCAGGTGGTCAGGAACGGAAAAAGGAGCGACTTGGAAAAATTACGAGAATGAGGGCATGATATCGTTAGGACTGGGCGTCACTCAAAACTTTTGAACAAGAAGAAATTATCATTCACGCAATTCACTTGATTTCGAAAGATCAGAACTTGAGAATAAATCCTTATTTGGTTCCATCGTCTCATCAAAAATCTTCTCGGAATTTCCATAGGAAGTCACTCAAAACCCGACTGCACGAATGCCATGAAAATTTTTAAATGTCTATCTCACCCTCGTCTCCAGTGGCGTAGGAAGCGGGGGCAACTTTTCTCCTTTTTCTCTCTCGCCAATTTTTTTGCTCGAATAAAAAGATGAATGATGTTTTAAAAAACCCCTTTCCCCGGTTGAAAAATCATATCTACCCTTCATCTTCTCCTGTAAACGACTCGGCCGTGGTTCTTCGGTCTGCGATTAAACAAGCAAACTCGCTCTCGGATTACCAAACAGCTCAATCGTCGACCTTAAGAATGACTTCTTGGGACGCCAATTCACTCCCTTCCCCTTGGAATTTTACAAGTCCTTCTCAGAATGTGCTCGAAGGTCGATATTTTTTCAACTCTCAGGTTTGAGCCACAATTTGCTGGAGGTATGATGGACACTTTTTGTTTTAGTTTTTCGAAATAATTCCTAATAATATTAATAAACTTGGTAAAGTTTCTCCGAAAAATACCTTCCCGAACAAATATTTTCAATATAAACCTTCTAAGATCTGTATTAAGAACGACAGCCACGACGCGATTATAATATTAAGTATTTAAACGACGCTTCGTCGGTCGGAGCAGGCAGAGACTGCTCAACAGGTGCCAACTTAACCGTATCTAGAAGTTATTCGAGGAAAAGAGGATTTGAAGTATCGTTATAAGGCGATTAAATAGCGGTTCTAAAAATAAAATGAAGCGTTATTGGAAATTTTTTCAGCGGTAGCGGATGCTGGGAAACATTATACGTGTCGTCTCGGATGCAGGTCATAGTTTGAAACTGTATGATATTTTTAGAATGGTGTTCCTAAAACTTCAAAATTTTTTCTATACCGCATCTGTGACAACTTATATCGCCTTTGTTCAGCATTGTTGCTCTCGTTAATTCATTCCATTTATCAGAGTGTCTAGAGTGATTACAGAAACGAACAATTTACCGGGAATGTTCATAAAATTTGAGGCTGAAATATTAAGTTTGTTTTTCGGCGTTCCTCGATCTTACTTAGCGCGGTGTCTACCGTTCCACTTTTCGATCTTTATTGTACGTGAAAATTGCAGCACTTGGCATAGATTTCCTAGACAAACTCAAGGTTCCGTCAGGTTTCCACAAAGTCGCTGGTGTTATGGAATGCGAATAGAAAGCCCGAAAATTGCGCAGAGTTCTCACTGTTCTCTGAGATTTTCGTAATAGGACCTGATTTACATTCTAGCCAGTACTGTTGGTGAAGCCTCTGGTGCTGCTACAGGCTGAATAGGCCCTATTAAAATCCCTTGTGATGGAATTGTTGTTCCTAACAGTATTTGCATTTGGACTTGAGAAGATCGCGACTGATCAACGAATATCGACGGTGTCTAATTGAAGCTCGCTGTGTTCCTGATGACACCAGGTGCTTTGGTGAGTATCCTTCGACTAAAGACGAAAGTTCGAATTCGTTGATCTAATTGCTTCTACTACAATTCTATGCTTGAGTCCTTGGTATGGACGAATAGCATACAAACTGATACGCAGGTAACAACAAAGGTGTATGTATAGTTCTGCTAGGAACTTTCCTCTAGCCAAAAGTGTAGCATGATAGCGCAAAATAATTCTGATAATTTTCTCTGTGAGTCGGATGACGTCATTGCTGAGCATGTTTATGCTTTCCTTCTGCCAAAACATTTGTTTGGAGGGAGATAAGGCCAATGAAACGCTGACGAATTCCGCGACCATAGTAGAAATCTCGATACTTCTTTGCTGCTCAAGTTGTAGTGGAGAACCGTGGGTGGGAAAGATTTCTGAAAAAGAGCGAGTAGAATGCGTTGTATGTTTGGGTTAGAGTTGTGTGGGTTTGTAAGGAAATGTAGTGAAAAGAGGGAAGGAGGAGGAGAGAGAGAGAGAGAGAGAGAGAGAAAGTCGATGAGGAGAAGTAATCTGCCGTTTCGGGGTAATTGGGGAGGTGGAAGAGGCAGGTGAATAATCTGTTCGGCTGTGAGTATGGAAACTATGTTGCGAACGTGTTGGGAAACTAATTCCCCGTTGACCGAGTATGGATAAGCTGCTTTATTGGATATTTTAGACCCGGCGGAGAGGCAAAGTGTGTAGTGAGGATATGCTTCAAGTAGTTTTCTGATGTGTTGGGTATAAACAATTTTGTCGGCTTCACGGATTTCTGTGAGATCGGCGTTTCAAACAGATAAAGTCGATATTTCACAGGGGGAATCGCTATGGTGGCGAGGAATATTTCTCAACCTGTACATTCCTGCTGACGATATTGTAAAAGATTGTCATCTCAGTCAAGGTCACATCATTCACACAATTTCTTTGTGTCTTCTCTCGTCTTTGGTCCTCCAGGGTGTCCACTGAAAGGAAATTCTGAAAGTACTTGACATTTATTGACCTTTTTTGAAAGTAAGCGAGTCAACGAGCAAGAAAAAAAAACCTCAAGGGTTCTTTAACGGAGTTAAACGAGGTGTGGCCGGGAACCTGTTTTATGGGGTACGCGGATCTGAAAAATGTAGATTGTGACGTTACAAGGCTGAAAGAAACAAATAAGATTGAATCCTCAAATGTACGAGCCATTATATAATTGAGGGTTGGCACATAGGCACGTAACGAAAGAAGAATAGTCTCGAAATCACTATATTATATTGAAACACATAAAATGCACGTAAAGAAAAAATTATCAAAAATTATTATTAAAATCCAAAAACGAAACACTAAAAAATAACAAGAAATTTTGGTAAAAAAAAACGGTCGAAAAAACAAATTAAGCAAATAAAGGTATCAAAATGTTTAAAAAGAAAGTTATAAAAAGTTAAAATGAAAGATTTCAATTGAAAAATATATCGGAGTCACGGTTAAGGATATTAAAACAAACAAACAATTTACTATCAAAAAAAGGGGGGGAGAGGATGTCGAGACTAATTAACATTCACGACCGGTTTTCTCACCAGATGATGGTCGTCTCGCTACGTCCGAAACCGGTCGTGAATGTTAATTAGTCTCGACATCCTCTCCCCCCCCCCCATTTTTTGATAGTAAATTGTTTGTTTGTTTTAATATCCTTAACCGTGACTCCGATATATTTTTCAATTGAAATCTTTCATTTAAACTTTTTATAACTTTCTTTTTAAACATTTTGATACCTTTATTTGCTTAATTTGTTTTTTCGACCGTTTTTTTTTACCAAAATTTCTTGTTATTTTTTAGTGTTTCGTTTTTGGATTTTAATAATAATTTTTGATAATTTTTTCTTTACGTGTATTTTATGTGTTTCAATATAATATAGTGATTTCGAGACTATTCTTCTTTCGTTACGTGCCTATGTGCCAACCCTCAATTATGCTGAAAGAAACGTTCTTCTCATGACTACGAGTCGACATTATATTCCAAAAGGATTGACACACACGTAACTATGAATTTATATCAAGAGTGGTTCACAGGCAAATTTGGAGGAACTGGAAATTTAAAATCGAAAACCAACGAAAAGGCAAAATTTTAAAAAACGATAAACCACACGCTCTTATTTATCATAATTATGTGGATTATTGTGTGAATTTTTGACAATATTTTTCGACTATTTTGTTTATTTTTAATTTCTAAATTTTATATTAATTTTGTTTTAAATTTTAGCCCTTTTTGTGGTTTATCGTTTTTTAAAATTTTGCCTTTTCGTTGGTTTTCGAATTTAAATTTCCAATTCCTCTACTTTGCCTGTAAACCACTATTAATTATAAATTTATAGTTACGTGTGTGTAAATCGTTTTGAAAAATAAAAAAAAATTACAAGGCTGACCTATGAGGTCATCAAATTGTGACGTCACAGTCTCGGACTTTGGAGCTACATATAATAGGAGAAGAACTTGAAAAAAACTTATCTATGACGTCACAGCCCTGGACTTTGGAGCTGTACATAATAGGACAGGAACTTGAAAAAACTCATCTATGACGTCATCTGACGTCACAAGGCTGACCTATGAAGTCATCAAATTGTGACGTCACAGTTCCGGACTTTGGAGCTACATATAATGGGAGAGTAATTCGCACCGCTAAATTTGAAAAAAATTATCAAAAACTTCTGAGATTTTAAGGGCGCCGAGGGGCTGATAAACTCTAAAATAGGGGCAAAATTGAAGTGACATATTTCAACATATTTTCACGAATATCCTTAAGAAATTTTCCGTAGAATTTGCGGTAAATACTAAAAAAATTCTTCCGACCGTCCCCCCACTAAATTGAGGAAAAAATATTTTGTGGTTTTTGGAAAAATCTCAATGGGTTCCGAAGTAGAATTTAGCGCGAAATTCGGAAAAAATGGTAAACAAATTACTGGGGCCCTCGGAGTGGGTTCAGAGGTGCACAAACCATGAAAAGTGATGAAAAAATTTTTGCTTTTTTTCCGAGTTTAACAAATTCTTATTTATAATTTACCGTAGAATGCGGGAAAAAATGCGGTAAAAAAATTCCTGTATGTCCCTGAGAGGTGGTAAGAGGACTCAAACCCCCAAAACTTGAAGTAAAACAGATGCGTTTCTGAGAAAATTCAAACGGATTCTAGTGTGAAATTTACCGTAAAATTCAGAAAAAATCATGAAAGAAATCTCATGGCTCTTCGAGGGGGCCGGGAGAAACATGAACTTCTTTGGGAAAAGTTGTAAAATTGTAGAATTACATTTTTATAACTCATGTCAACTGCGTTTTTTGTTGGTTCGAAAGTGTCTCTGTGCAGACTCATCAGTTTTTCTGATAGTTTTTTACTTTTGGGGCAGTAACTTAAGAAGAATCAAAAATTGCCAAGAATGGGGCTGGAAGCGAGCGGCTGATGGAATACACTGGGAACCTTTATGGACCATTCAGTCACCTGTCTATATGACATTGGACACTCTCGTGAAATGCGGCTGGCAGAAAGGCTGATCTACGAGACACTGTAATTGCCAGAAGGCTGGAATGCCATGCACTGATATGTGTGCATCTGGTAATGAGTGCTTGTTTGAATAAATCATTTGTACATGGGCATTACGATTGTCATCAGGTTTAAAATAATTATACACTCTGTTGGTGAATTTGTTGAAGTATATTAAATTTTAGTAACACCTCAGTAGCTTTTGTAATATTTCAAGGTATATTTCTATGTCACCTATGCAAAAGGAAATTGTATATAATATTTCATGAAAGTTCAAATATAGAATTGTAGTTCTAGAACTTCTGTTCCAAAACGTTTATATTCCTCCGGGCCCCCTCGAAGAGCCATACGATTTTTTTCGTGATTCTATCTGAATTCCGCGGTAAGTTTCACACAAGAATCTGTATCAATTTTCTCAAAAACGCATATTTTTTACTTTGCGTTTTGGCGGTTTGAGTCCTCTTACCCCTCTCAGAGACTTCCAGAAAATTTTTTCACCATTTTTTCAGAATTCTACGGTAAATTCTACTTGAAAGAAAAAAATGCAGAAATTTTTTCATCACTTTTCATGGTTTGTGCCCCTCTTAACCTCCTTCGAAAACCCGGGAATTTTTTTCGCGCTAAATTCTACTTCAAAATCCGTTAAGATTTTTCCAAAAAACACAAAATATTTCTTACTCAACTTTGGGGGGGGGGGGCCCTGGGCCCTTTGGACGGTCGGAATAATTTTTCAAGTATTTTCCCCAAATTCTATAAAAAATTTCATAGTGATATTCGTGAAAAATATGTTTAAATATGTCTCTTCAATTGTACCCCTATTTTAGGGGTCATCAGCCCCTCGGTGCCCTTAAGATGTTGGAAGAATTTTTTGATAATTTTTTTCGAATTTAGCGATCCGAATTACATACGAATCCACGTAAATTGCGAATTAAACGGAATATTGCGCTCATTTATATGCAAGAACTCCTTCCAGTTAGGCAACCCGTCATTACGAGGCCCCTATGGGGTTTGGACCGTGGCGCCATGGCTCAAAAGCATCCTAAATGTTCGTTCCAAATTTCATGATTTTAAAATGAAGTGCACGGTTGATTCTCATAATTTGCACTAAGCCGCCAGACTAATAGACTAGATAAGTAGACCCTGAAAGGACTACGAAATTATGAAAAACAAACTACATCTCATATTCTTCTTACTGAACAACTTTTCAAATAATACCCGTACATATCATTTTCCAATGTAGAGGGTCTGATAATGAATGAATTCTTACAAAACTTCAATCTGTTCGAATTTCACGTCTACTCCAAACTTTAAGTTGATTGGGGTCAAGTGATGATTGGCAGCTGAACGTATCCATCTGTATCCCACTTTTTACAACCCGAGTCTTTCAGGTTGAATGTCTTTAGATTTTCCTCATGGAAACTCAACTGTAACTACGTATATCTGCGGAGTAAATATAAATCATTTTTAAATTATATCTTCACTTTCTCGACTCTCATTCGTTATTCATTCATGGTGTCAGTAACTCATAGTGAGTTTCTTAAAGTACGTATACATCGTAAAGACTGTACGCTGTAACTCGGGAAACAATTACCTTACAGCATCTTAAATCATTGAATTATCGTTTTAGTGATGTTTGTTCGCGTAACTTGTGCAGTCGCTTTTACTCGGTCATTACAACCTAGTTGGTGTAATAGGATTTTCCCTATAATAAGTTTGCGAGAAAGTGAGAAACGAACGACGGTCGACTGCACCTTCGTCGAGATTTTACCCTATCACGGAGAGAGAAGAAGCTAAAACCTGTCTTTATGATTTTTCGTTTCTCCACGGAGTATCGCCCCAAAATTTCAGCTTCTTTCCTCATTTTTTTTAACCGCCGAAATGAATATTAATAATGCTGTCTCAATGAATGGGAAGACGCGGGGGGAAAGTGAAAATTAATTGTTTCGCGGGTTTTCGGAGCGCAGGCAGAGAGGAAGCCTCCGTGCGCCGGTCCATAGTATTATTTTGTCGTCGAGTTTTGTTCTTCATTGTTCGTGCTCACTTTTAACGTGTAAATGCGTTTATCTTCCTCAATGTCGCTTCTCATTTTAACCGGCCCCCACCCGCTCCCCGCCGCATCTTTTATTCGTTGTAATTTTTCGTCTTCTTCAGCAGCCGCAGACTCCCACTCGCCAACCGCCGGGCGAATATTATTTTTATTCATCGTCGGCATTTCGTGGGTAATGAGGCCGATCATTTTCGTGTCAAAGGGAATGGAATGGAATGCGGAAAGAGCGCCGCGCTGAAAAAGAGAAGCTAAAGTAGAAAGAATTACGCGAGAATTTGTATTTTCCCGAAAACATTCAGAAAAAATCGTGGGAAACAAAAACGAAATGAGGATAGTGAAAAAGAAAGAAAGAGAGAAAAAAAAAAAAAAGCTCAATAATAGATTAGGAACGAATAAACAGATAATTACGACGATGCAACTGACAGATGAGCGATTAATACGACAGGAGGAAAAAAAAAACAAGGTGTCGTCTAAAGAAGAGAGGGAGGGATAAATGTAAAATGACAATAACAGATGAAAGACAGAGTGAACCAGGAAAAAATACACGTTTTCAAGAGTATTACGACGAAATCTATATTACTATCCTCGGTGACATCGAGTTCCAAATGACTTGTCTTTCGATTGACTTTGTTTACGCTAAACGGCAACTAAGCTGTTCTCTGTTCATTATTGTTATATAATACCGTACACATAACCCAATATTGCCAACACACAGTATGTAGTTGACACGTACAAGTGTGTATAAGTATTTGCCCGCGTCAAAATTGGAAAACAGTAATGTTCGTCCTCCGAATAAAAATGTCAACGTTCTCGGACGACGAATTAAATATTTATTTATACGCAAGAGGCTTTTGTACAACAGGGTTAGGCTGGTCAACACGATCGTCGAAGACAAAAGCGCGGTTGTGTGTTTTTTTATTCGTACCTACACATATAAATCGAAAATACATCTTCCCTTTTCCTCGTCCCGCCCCCTGTCTGGATTCGCTCTTCTCTTTATCGTGCATACGTATGTCTCCCTTTCCTGAGCCACCGTAGGTAACGGAATAGAGCATTATCATAAGTCGAAAGAAAATCGCTTTTTCGCGTGTGCAACTAATTTCTACGAGCCAAAGAGAGAGAGAGCTTCGTCGCTTTTTCTCGTCTATGGAAGAGATTTTTCACACAATCGTACACATATGGTATATAATGTAGTCTTCTACCGGTGCGCTCTATCAATTTTTACGCCTTACAAAATCCGCAAACCTCCGATGACGTTGTTCACTTTTTGCGCATACTGCACGCTTACGTACACACCTTCCGACGTTTTGCTATTCGCATTTTATCGAAATCACGTTTCTAGAGTAAGTTGGCGCTCTCTCTTCTACTTCTGCTTCTTCTTCTTCTATTTCTATATCTTTACTACCCTCGTCGCGCAACACTTCTTCGAAAAATGCTGTTTTCTTCGCCATAAAATCATTGTATAAAACTCAACTTTTATATTGCTCGTATTTCGCGAAAGAATGATAACGCAAAATGTGTTTTCTTACATAAACTTTTTGGTTTATTTTTCATTTTGTCTTTTATATAGATCACTATATACTCTCCTGCGCTCCGGTCTTCGCCTCGCTCGCGTGCACGCACGGGCTCTGTTGAACGTTTTCACCTGACTCTTCTTCCGCCGTATACTTTTTGTTCACTTCGCTTTCGCATCTCTCATTCCTCGCGTCCCTTCAGCGACGATGACGGGGAGGATCTCGAGAGAAGAACAGCCGAAACTTTTATTATTTTCCATTTTCGTCGTTTCAATTTTCATCCGCCACATATCACGGTCGTCTTTGTCAACTTTCTTTTGTGTAAGTCGCTTTCGAGTTCAACATCAACTCCTTTTTTTTTTTTTGTTCTGTTTGAAATAATTTTCAGTGCTACAGTAAACTCGGTAACATTCTTCAAGAATGGTTTTTCAATATAATCCTTTCGTAATCTAGATTAAGAACGACTGTCACGTAGGAATTGTATTAGGTTTTTCGACAAAGCAGACGGAAACTGCTGCTCAACAGGTGCCCGCCTAAAGAAGATGCTCGCGAGTCAGCGAGGAACTTGCCATCTATTTTTCGGGAAAGTGGTGTCCACAAAAAACGTTCGCATGTGACCTCTTTTTGATGTCATAGATGACACCGTGGTACCACTTTCGATCTCATTTGTACTTTTTAGTACTGTCTCTGAAACTGCATGATAACAATTTCAGCCTTCGATCGCATTGCCGAGTGAAAGAACTCAAAGATCTGAACGAGACAAGGTACCTATCGGTCAAGTAAGTCAAGTAAATCAAGTAAAAGTCAAGTATTTGATAAAAAATCAAGTAAACAAGTGAAAGTCAAGTATCTACATTAACGGTCAAGTAAGAATGATAAAAATGACAAAAATTCGTGAAAAAAGCAAAAAAAAAAAAAAAAACACGGGTTTTCTAACGGAGTTGAACGAGGGGTAGCAGGGAACCTGTTTTTTGGGGCACGTGGGATCTGAAAAATGTAGATTGTGACGTTACAGGCCTCGCCCCCAAGCTATATATGATAGGAGGGGGACTTAAAAAGACGTCCCAGGCCCGGACTTTGAAACTATACATAACAGGAAGAAAACTTGAAAAAAACTTGTCTATGACGTCATCGGATTGTATAAATTGCGAACCACAAGGAATATTTCGGTCATTTATATGCAAGAACTCGTTCCAGTTAGGCAACCCGCCATTACGGAGCCTCTATGGGGTTTGGACCGCGACCTCAAATTTTTCATTCAAGCACCCTAAATGTTCTTTCCGAATTTCATGATTTTAACATGAAATGCAATAAAATCAACGGTTGTATGGCCGTCGTTGCGCGTCATTATACGAAAGAAAAAGAGATGAAATGCAAGGTCGAATTGTCTACCTCCCAGGCTATATTAATGCAACTCCCCCAAGTTCTGTTATCCATATTAGGAGGATAGACGATCAAAATTTTTGTAAGTCCCTTCTCTCATTACACTAGCGAACTAAATCCTTTATTCGTATACGTTGAATTCAAAATTTGGAAGACAAAAATTCAACATTCACCTTGAAATTACTGAACGAGGTCTGACCTCAATACTTCAAGACAAATCGACAGCGTTACAAAAAGGACATTATAATGTTGGAAGAAGAGGGTGGCGGGAGGTTGAGGAAAGAAATAATTTCCTCTATTGTTTAGCTTCAGTGGCTTAGTTATACCAAAATTTCGGAGGGGCATAAAAATGAATCAGAAATCTTATGATGATTCGAAAAATTTCTGGGAGAGGGGTTTGATGACTGTTTAGCTTCAAAGCCGATCGCATTTGCCGACTAATAAAATTTATGTAGAATCCAAGAACTAGAGAATTCTTAGTACTGTAAGATTTTCCAATTCATAAAAAAACTTTTTTTTTCTTTTCTTTCTTTCACCGTTTATTAGAAAAAGGGGGAAAAAATACAGCTAAATAAGGGCTTCATTGCAAAAGTTTGAAATTTGTTCATGTGTGTCATTGAATTCACTGGAGAAGTCAAGGCTACGTCGTTCTCAACATATTAGGGTCGGTCATTTTCTAAGATGGTCTCTAATTTAGGTCAAGGCCAATTGGAATCTAAGGCTCAAAGTCACAATCGTCCTGGTCACGATAATTGTGCTTAGAGGATGTCCATGAATTACTAACACGATTTTTGCGAATTTTCAAGCCCACCAACTCCTTGGTGAGATTTTGTGATATTCAACTCCCCCCCCCACCCCCACAGCGGACATTTTTCAAAATACATATTTTGTTGTAAGTACGTTATTCTGTGCTTCATTGTGTTGGTTCATTAAAAAAACAACATGTGCCGTCATATTCTGATACAGAAATATGTTTGACTAGAAATTGAACCCAAATTTGCAATATTTTGAACTGAATTATTGATATTTGTCGAGATCTCCTCTCTTCCTCACGAGATTCGACTGCAGCTCCTGCCTCTAAAATACCGCGTAATTTAAGGACGCCTCCTTACGGCTACTCGCAATACTTAGGTTACGTTCCATCCAGGGCCAAAGAGGCATTGTTAAGATTTTTTATGTCAAACTCCTGTCCTACGTCCTTCCTCTTTATTGAGGTCGAGTTCCAGGAGTGGATTACAGTCTTTCAGTCTATAATTTTTCCAACTTTGTACGAGTTTGTACGACCTACTGTAAGATAATATAATATACCGGGCCGTTCCGTTGCTCGGCCCCAAATCCAGGAATAAGGGGTGGGACTCAGATGTGAAACTCAAAGGTCGGCACTAATATTGAACTGAACTGAAAATGTCTAAAACAAAAAAATTAAAGAGAAATTTTGTCGGGCGTTGCGTTGTCGGAGAAAAAACTGTCGGGTGTTTTTTTTTTCGGGGAAGTCAAACATTACCATGACAAGTGACTATAGACTTTTCCAATTTTCAAATCGATATTGATTGAATATGAATTAGATATGGTACCAAAAAGTTTTCAATTCTTAGCCATCAAAGAATTGATCTCAATCCTTTACTTCGAAAATAGCGAAGCGGCTGGAGAGCGTGGCTTCAAAACAAAGAAATTGTTCTATTCTCCTGCTGAAGCTAAGAAATAAAAATTCTAACAGGAAACCTGTTTCTTTCTTTCCCTTGTTTTGATTTCGAAACTTGGAACAGCTCTTGGTATGAGGTGAAGAATTTGAAGAGGGTAAGTGACATGAGAAGTCCTCGAAAAATCTTGACTTTTGAGTTATAAAACATGAGAAAAGGGCAATTGAAGAAGAAATTAAAATTTGAGCCACTAGAAGGAGGAGGATTTTAAAAAATTTCGACTGTCGAGCTATATTATATCAGGAGAGAGACAGACCCGAAGAATTTCAATTCTTGAGCTAGCTTCGATACTATGAGACAAGAGAATTTGGAAAATCTCCAACGTGCAATTGTTGTTTTGGTTCTCAGTATCGAAATTAATTCCTTCGATCGAGCACATTCCCTGCAATCTTTCTTAACTTTGTCGAGTAAGTCGTTGTTTCGCGAAGTCCGCAGGTCACAGGCAGGGGACATTACCTATAAATACCCTCATACAGGGTGTCTACTGAAAGGAAATTCTGAAAATACTTGACATTTATTCACCTTTTTTGGATGTAAGCGAGTCAACGAGAAAGTAAAAAAAATCTCAAGAGTTATTTAGCGGAGTTGAACGAGGGTGGCAGGAGACCAGTTTGATGGGGCACGCGGATCTGAAAAATGTAGATTGTGACGTCACAAGGCTGAACTATGAAGTCATCAAATTGTGACGTCACAGTCCCGGACTTTGGAGCTGTACATAATAGGAGGGGAAGTTGAAAAAACTTATCTCTGACGTCATCAGATTGTGACGTCACAAGGCTGAACTATGAAGTCATCAAATGGTGACGTCACAGTCCCGGACTTTGGAGCTGTGCATAATAAGAGGGGAAGTTGAAAAAACTTATCTCTGACGTCATCAGATTGTGACGTCACAAGGCTGAACTATGAAGTCATCAAATGGTGACGTCACAGTCCCGGACTTTGGAGCTGTGCATAATAAGAGGGGAAGTTGAAAAAACTCATCTATGACGTCATCAGATTGTTACGTTACAAGGCTGAACCATGAAGTCATCAAATGGTGACGTCACAGTCCCAGACTTTGGAGCTGTGCATAATGAGAGGGGAAGTTGAAAAAACTTATCTATAAAGTCATCAAATTGTGACGTCACAGCCCGGGACTTTGAAGCTGTACATAATAGGAGAGGAATCTGAAAAAACTTATCTATGACGTCATCAGATTTTGACGTCACAACGTTGACCTATGAAGTCATCAAATTGCGACGTCACAGTCCCAGACTTTGTAACTATATATAATGGGAAGAGAACTTCAAAAAACTGATCTATGACATCATGAGATTGTGACGTCACAGAAGGCTGATGTATGACGTTATCAAACAGTGACGTCACAGGCGCCGCCCACAAGCTATATATGATAGGAGAGGAACTTACAGGGGCGCTTAGAACATTTTCGATGTCCGAACTTCGCCGGCCGGCGGACTTTTTTCCGAAAAACCCCCGATAAAACAGGTTCCCCGTTAAAAAAAAAATCAAATTGGCTAAAAATACTGTTTCAACAGGCAACCTCTTTTATCGTGCGGGGAAGTGGTGGTGGTGTCGTCAGAAAAAACATCCGCTATCCGGGAAAGCTTGGAGCTTGGCAATTTTCCAAGTTCCTCTCCAAGTCCTCTCCTATCATATATAGCTTGGAGCCGGGGCCTATGACGTCACAATCCACATTTTTCAGATCGACCCCACGTGCCCTAAAAAAGCAGATTCCCTGCCACCCCTCGTTCAACTCCGTTAAAGAATCTGGGCGTTTTTTTTTGCTTTTCCAAGAATTTTTGTCATTTTTATCATTTTTACTTGACCGTTGATGAAGATACTTGACTCTTGCTTGTTTACTTCACCTTCTATCAAATACTTGACTTTTACTTGATTTACTTGACTTACTTGACCGATAGACACCCTGTCATATTAAAACTTCGCTAGAATGACAGTCTCCCATGAAAATATAATGTTCATATTTATACCACCTCAACCAGAATTAAAAGACCGCCGCGCTCTCTAGAGATGATGAATAAACGAGAACGACTCGAAGTACAGAACACCGTGCTTTAAATAGCATCATGAATGAAATACGATGTCGCGAGTTACGGACTTCGACCGTATCACAACGCGCCAAATCAGTGAAATTCGGTGTAACTAGAACCGTATTACACTGCCGCAGCAGCAATTAGACGACCAGATCATTACACAAAAGTAAATATCTCCTTTACTCTATCTCGTTGCACGCGAGAGTCGACAAGTATCACACAGATAGAGGAAATCCCTCGTAAAATTTTCACTCCGCGCCGGTATAGGACGTCGCGATTTCTTCGTTCATTATCGTCTCTTTCTGCCATCTTATATAGTGTATATACTTCTTTTTTCTTCTGCGCTTCCTCTTCCCCTCTCCCTTCTAAATTATAAATTTCGTCGAAGGCGTAGGCGTCGAGTAATTCCCCGTTTTTTTTAATAACCATATCCTCAAAAATGATGATAATTACCCTCTCGCGCAACCAGCGACGAATACTAGTGAATTTAATGGCTACGACCGGAATACGGCGTAAAATTATACGCACAACAGGTAGCTTATCATCTCGTTCCATGCTCAAGTGAGATACTAATCATCAAAGTGAAATGAGATCAGTTCGTCTACACGTAAAACGTGTGTACAAGCCGAGTTATTCAGAGGTGACGAAGTAACATCGCATTATCATAATCGACTGCATTTTACGCTATAAACGCGTTAAAAGCAAATCGAAATAAAACACCGGTTGGTTCGAAGAAAACGAGGAGAGAGAAAAAAAAAGAAAGACACTACTCCGGACGGGTTGATGAGAACACAATACTTCCGTTACACGAGCTCGATTAAAGGGAAGCCGTGAAAAAAAAGAAGAGGAAAAGCAGAAAAAAAAACGAATAACTGATCTGGATAGTCGAGAGAGAGAGAGAAAAATCAACTGAATTGGAATAACGTAATACGTTGTCGTTAGCATTATTTTGCGATAGCTAATTTGTAGACGACATTTATTATTATTTGCAGACGCGTACGTAGGGAAAAAAATGTAGAATTAATTGACCGACGGCAAGTTGGAAATCGTGCACAGGTAGGGTATACATAATACTATATGGAACCTATTTCGAGCTGTATACTTAACGAGCCCATGATTATCGAACGCGAGATTGTATATCTTCTAATAATACTCGAGCACAATACGGAACGTGGTTCGAACGTTCGATTTTTCCTTATAAGTGCCCGTTATACACTATCGCATAATAAGGGGGAGGAATGAAGTTAATGATACATGACAAAAAAAAAACATCACTTCTGTACATCACCCTATGCTGCTGCTGTACACTACTGTGAGCTAGACGTGATCGTTTTGTTCTGAAAAGCGGTAACGAGCATGGAAAAAGGAGGCAGAAAAAAAAATTTTAAAGAGAGCTTTCCATTACATTCGAGCAATTTCACAAAACTCCACTCTAGATTCGTCAGCAGAGCGGGGTCACACATTTCGAATTTATTGGGCATAACCATTATTTATTCATTAATTTTTTTTTTTTCATTCGCAACACTCAACTTTTGACACTAACTCGTATAATTTTCATTATTATGCTTACGGAAGCCTATAAACAGTTATCGAAAATAGAGCCCTTCGGCTGTATTCTTGCCTCGGTACGACCAACTTCCGTGAAATTTCGCGCGTCTGAAATTTGAATAATTAAATAGCACTCAGCATACCGATATAAAATGTCTTCTTTCACACTTTTTTCGCTGTCTTTTTCCGTCTTCTCCGTTCTATTTTTTGTCGCTTCATTTCTTGAATTTATTCTTAGGAATACGAAGAGAGAGAGAAAGCGGACGGCCTTAGTATGTTGTACCACGGTGACAACTGCGACGATCCCCCAGTATTTCGATGGCGAATTCAAATTAACGGCGACTAGGTATGCAATTTTAAAATCACTTCCGTATCCGAGAAAACGTAAGTCCGTAACGCGGCGCGAAGATGGAAGGAAGAAAACTACATCGAAGAATCCTCGCACAAGATGGGGAAACGTTGCTAACGCGTCTAATTTGCTTGTTTGTCATGCAGATTTGATACGAATAATTTACGTACTAGTACGTCTTTTTTTTTCAACTTGCCGCGGCTACACGTCTATAATGCACAATATTAGTATACAGAGGATTAAGATAGCGCGAAAAATATACGGCTTCATCAACAGTTACGGCTTGGTCATAATGTTCCATTCTTTTTTCCACCTCCTTCTCGTTCCCCAATCCGTACGTTCGCTCTATTATATATAGACGCGGTGACCGCATTGCACTTCTTTTTACCAAAATTAGATTACTACGGGACTATTTTATAAATACTTCATGCATACATTGCCGAGCACGATGAAGGGATGCGCTCTACACCGTCAAATGATTGCAGCGTAGGTTTTCACGCAGAGATTTAAAACGCAAAGGCAGAGAGACAGGTTTACCGTACAGCGTTGAATTACCATGCAATCTGCTCTTTGAGCTGGTATTGTGGCCGAAAATATGACCCGCTTTATGAAAATATGTATACACGCTTCCCAAACGAAATTTTATTTCACGGAAACGCATCTCTATCCACGCGTATTTTACAACGATCAACAATACGGATCAACGTACTCTGACAAGAAACGAAGATTATGCATAGTTTCCTAATTCTCTAATTTTTGAAATCACTGCTAGTTGTACAAAGAAAAAAGATATACGCTAGTCAAACGGAAAAAAGATAATACATATACGGACAATGTCCTTTATCTATCAATCAAACACCGTTCATTATGCATTAGTTTGGTCGGTGATCTTGCTCATGTACAAGTTATTCCATAGAACTTTGAGTGAAAGCTGAGACGCTCTCGTGAAGTGACTGAACCCAAATGAGGTGCATCAATTAAGCTAAATTGACCTGTTACCAAAAAAAAACTCGTAACCCAACTAAAGAGCTGCTCGGAGTTGCCTTCATCAACCTTGTTAATCGAGGCAAACAGAGAACCTGTTTTATGGGATCATTTGTGAGTAGTATGTATTAACTTTTGTTAAATTTTTGTAATTCATAAGTCTCCCTCTTATCATGTCGAAATATTTCCAAGTCTTCCTTCTATCTTATACAGCTCGGTGGTCGAAATTTCTCCAAGTCCAACATTTTGCTGGACCGGGTCCGTCATTTTTCTTCAAATTACTCCCTCATAAAACTGGTTCCCTGTCAAAAAACTTTATATTAATTTAACGATTTTTACCGGAAGAATTCACCTCGAAAACAAACCCAGGTTATGGTGTTGGGGAAGGAGGTCCTTCATAGTGTCGAGAGAGTGGAGACTTCGGCGAAGTACGAAAATTTATTCTTCAAAAGCAGAGGCGGAGCCTCCCACCACCCCTTATGAACCATGTCCACAAATTTCACCTTGGTTTTCGGTCGTCACTTCAAATTGACTCAAAATTGACTGAACAATATGCTCCTTTTAAAAACTTGGTCGAACGATAAATTGTAATTCAACGCGACATCGGTCGATGAACTAAGTCGACTCAAAATCGATATCTATCTTAAGTTCGCCCGATGTCGACCGCAAATAGCCCCATAATTATTCGCAATCCACACAAAAGCGACCGATACGATCCTTGTAACTCTCAACCCTTCGTCGACGGCAAAATTGAATCAACTCCCTATAATATCATACATTGATTTTGACTAAAGATCGACGCGACCTCGGTTTTGTGTCCATTATACACACATATGTCACTCATTGGGAAAATATTTGCAATGGACGTCAAAATTTTGCAGATTCCACGGGCACTATTGGACAGAATTCCAGAATCGAGATCAAAAATGCGTCAATTTGCCCATTACTGGTCAAGCATAATTGGGATTACCAATGGCCTCTATTTTATAATCAGGACTATACGCATGCTCTCTGTGAAAAGCGAAGTCACCAAACAGACTGAACGCAACAAGGGCGTGACAGGGCATCGACTCCAAATCAACAGCGAGCTCAGGTCGATTTAAGGTTGACAAGTACGAGTATGCATTCCCAGAAAACTAAAAATCTACTGTTGATCGACCCAACAGAGTTGTCGATTCCAAGTCAATAGAAAAATTTGGAAATATTAAATTGAAATCGACTCCAGATCGACGTCAATTTGAAATCGATAATCAACTTTAAACCGACGCAACAGAGCCAGTCAATTTCAGGTCGATAAATAATTTGGAGTACTTGATTCAAAATCAACTCCAGATTGACGTCGATTTAAAATCAATGATCAACTTTAAATCGACACAACAGAGCCAGTCAATTTCAGGTCGATAAACAATTTGGAGAACTCGATTCAAAATTGACTCCAGATTGACGTCCCATTTTTTAAAATCGATAATCGACTTTAAACCGAAGCAACAGAGCAGTCAATTTTAGGTTGATAAGCAATTTGGAGAACCTGATTCAAAATCAACTCCAGATTGACATCAATTTAAAATCAATAATCGACTTTAAATCAACGCAACAAAGCTAATCAATTCCAGGTTATGTACAATTTAGAGAACTTGATTCAAAATCAACTCCAGATTGACATCAATTTAAAATTGATAATCGACTTTAAATCGACGCAACAGAGACAGTCAATTTCAGGTTGATAAACAATTTGGAGAACTAGACTCAAAACTGACTCCAGATCGACGTCGATTTAAAATCGATAATAGACTTTAAATTGACGCTACAGAGCCAGTCAATTTCAGGCTGATGAACAATTTGGAGAACTCGATTTGAATTTGACTCCAGATTGACGTCGATTTAAAATCAATAATCGACTTTAAATCAACGCAACAAAGCTAATCAATTCCAGGTTATGTACGATTTAGAGAACTTGATTCAAAATTAACTCCAGATTGATATCGATTGAAAATCGATAATCGACTTTAAATCGACGCAACAGAGCCAGTCAACCTCAGGTTGATAAACGATTTTGAGAACTTGATTAGAAATTGACCCCAGATTGACGTCGATTTGAACTTTGAAGTCTATCAGAGACCAATATCGACGATAAATCGACACAATTTCTATCAAGACGTTGAAAGAAATGAACTCCGATGGAATGATAAGGGGTCGACAAATGTGAACTCCATTTTGACTAATTTGTTAGGTTGATTTCAGGTGGACCTCGAGTCGACTTCTTCAAATTTTTCATCGACCTGAAGACGACCGCTCAGTTGCGTTGATTTGTAGAACTCTCAAAACGTAAACTGGTCGACTTTAGATCAATCTCAAATAAAAGTCAATCTGGAGTCGGTGAACAGTTGTCTCTGAAGCAGTCTGTCTGTTTGATGACCTCGCTACTCGCAGACAGGTTGCCTAGTCATAGTCATATAATGAGAGCGCACAAAAATCACAATTATACTTGACTATCATACAACGATGGTCGAATCGGTGCAATTTTGACGTCGATTTTCCGTTGTTCTTGAATTTTTACACATGGACCGAGGAAATTTTTGACATCAGATGTTAGAAATTGATGATTAAGAAAAAAATGATAAGATTAAGAACACCCATCAAGCTCAAAAGTCCCTTTTAATTTGATAAATAGCTCCAAGATCACGCAACTCCCCCTCTGTTCCTTACACAAAGTTTTTTTCAAGTCTAAAATTGTTATGATGACGTCATACTTTGAAAACATATTTTTCTGATAACGTCACACTTGTCTTCAGGTAGCTTCTTGATCAAAGTTTTTACAAGTGTTTCACAATGACTCTCTCCTCGCTTTTTGGATTTTTTTCAAGTCCAAACTATCGTTTAAGGTCACCTTCTCCCCAAGTCAACATTATTTCAAGACCCACAATGAAAATTTCTACATCCAGGGGTTTCTCTCTTTAATCCGTACGACAAAGTTTATTCTCCAAGTCCGCTGAATAGAAAATCCACCTCTCGAGGTTAGGTATCTTCTCCTCAGCTCTTCTGTCGAAATTTCTCCAAGTCTTCTTCCTCATATCATAGACCGATTCCCCGTGACGTCAAGATCTTCAATTTTGATTGAATGCTTGTTCTCTGCTGCTGGCTTTGGGGCAGCCATTTTAGAATCCCATAAGAATACACAGGGAACGTTTCGATCATTCACTAGTATTCAAGAACAAGAAGTACGTTAGCAATAAAAGCTACATATTTGAATTCTACAGAACTTCTAGATTCCAGATAGAGATCTCTAATACATCAGGAACATCTTGTTTTTGAATAATTGTATGTGATCCAATCATTCCCTGTGTATTCTTATGGAAATCGATATCATGATTGGCCCAATAATCGTAATATCGATTACAAAATTGGGTACTTTGACTCACTATTGCTCACTGTTATCAACACTGTGACGTCACCGAGGAATCGGTCTATGTAGTTAGGAATCCATTTAGCGTCTTCATCCATATAAATTAACAAAGAATCTTTTCGTTGGGGGATCAAAATTGTTGCTGTGCCCCGCGCCACAAAATTTGGTGACCTAGTTCGAAACATAAAATAATTTTGATCTTTCAGCTGTGTATCTTGGATGGAGACTTTACAAGCAATGCAATGTAAACATCATTAGTCATTTTGAATATGATGAGGTTGCATGAGTACTTTCAGGGCTTTCCGCATCATCAGTGTTGATCTGCGGTACGATGAGTGTATCATTAGAGGAGTAGAGCCCGAGAAAGGATTTGAGAAATGAAAAAGAGTCTGTCGTCGGATGTCTCGAGGTGATCCATGCACAGGATGATCTCGACGCACTAAAATTTCATTGTAAACGGAATTTCACCGATCAATCCTTCATTTCAATTCAGTATTGCTAACTTCGGCATTTATTCACTCACCCTATAGATACCTCGCTCGCATATTTCGATTTTTCCAGTTTTCCTGAACTTGGTATTTCGTCCTCCACGAAGATTCTTTCGCAATGATCATCCAATCTAGTGATGGGCAAAGAGAAGCTGGTCGCTGGTCCTTTCAAAAATGATTCCTCTTTCACGTGACGTAGAAACGCAGAAAAAGCCTTACAAGGTAATTAATGGCCCCGAAGTTTGCCCGAAACATAACACACAATTTCTCTGTGGACCTCTTAAGCTTATAAAAAAACGCCCTATAGTCTAGCGTCGCGAGATCGCTCTACAAATTTACGTTTAGGGAGCGGATGGGGAAAAAATTATATATGCTAGAAGGATCGTTATATAAAAACTTAGCTACGTGTATTATACGCTCGAGCTCTGTCGCAAAACGAAATTTTAACATCTTTTCACTTCGCGCGCGTTATAACTAGTAGGTAATAGGTTTTTATGTTCAGCAATATTGCTGGAAAATCTCGCCAGTCGACTTTCAAGTCGTCGCGGTCGCGAAATGTATTATCAAAACCTTGGCTATACTACTTTAAACTGACAATAACATGTCTAATGAAGAAGAGTGTATTTCGCGCCCGCGCGGATTTCGCCGTGTTTTATTACTCGCTATTTTCTTTTTAAATTCTGCATTAAATTCAAATTAAAGCGAATATTGCTATAGAAGAATCTCGTCCGCGCCTAATATTCGAAATGCTTTTTCTTTCATTACGCTCATTTTTCCGCCGTCCAAATTCGCCATTATGAAGAATAAATTCATTTGGAGGCTTGCGAGTTTTCCCGCAAAAACTCTTTATTCTTTATTCTGCAAGGGGATAAAAAAAAAAAGGGATACAGAGGGAGACCCAAGTTTACTCAGGCTGGTACCTCTAATTATACTTCGAGGCCTCGGATATTCGTATCTTGAGGAATAAATGAAATTAATTATAAGTTACTCTTCGAATTTTAGGCCTTTTCAAACGAGCCGACAGAAGTGTTACATAATATGAGCGTTTCTCGGTCACCAGTTCGTGCAAAATCAACAAGGGTTGCATGTTTCGACTACGTACACATCCGTATTTGACAATTTTTAATCTTCCTTTTTTTTTTTTTTTTTCATTTCTACTGTATTTTCTAATTTCCGAGTATAATCCTTTATTTTAGGCGCTACATTATTATCATCACTCCTTTTTTTTTAAATTATCGAGAGATACTTCAGAATAAAAATAATCCTCTATTCGTCATTTCGATATGCTGCTGTACGTTTCTAAACGTATATTCGCTGACATTCATTTTCAGAATACGTCATAAAACGCCATCCAATAATCCAAAAGAATTATTCATGAGCAGTGGTACTTTTTAATAGGCATCAACGATGGTGTTCGGATTACCGTACCTCTATCTCGAAAGTAAACTTGTCCACTCGCCAATATTCATCCATCAGTGCACTTTTTTTTTTTTTTTTGCCCGCAGAACAAACGACAAATATTGCAGAAATAAACTTCTCGTATGCTGAAAAAGTTATATTCCCATTTCAGAGTGTATTAAGCTTTAAATGTTGATTTTAAGTGGGTTGGATATATCTATCATATATCTAGCTATTTGTAATGCTATATGATGATTATAAACTTGAATCGTGTTGAAGTTGGTCTTCATTAGCAAAATACGAATGTACATTCTCATTGCTGGCAGTACCATATAAAATGAGTCTGTAGATCGAATTTTTACTGAAAGAAAACTGATCTAATGAAGGGTCGAAAAAATAGGAAAATTGATCCACCGGCTATTCTCTTCTGCAGCAAATGATGTTTTCATTGTTAGTGATATCCTCCTTCTCCTGCTATTATGGACCACGAGAGCTTAGTAAACGATATCTTCTACATGGTCCTTAACAATGTACATGCAGGCGTGCCAACACTGAACATAGTGAGTGACTTGAAAAAAAAATGACCAACTAGTGACTCGGAGAGGAGTAAAAAGTGAACGATTAGTGACTTCAAAAAATGACTAAGAATGATTTAGTCAATTCTATCACACCTATCACAAACATTAGCAATATTAGTAATTCCACTTGAAAAAGATGATAGCCGAACACAACGACGGTCGTTAACTAATTCCAGCTTGGCTTACACAGCTCGATAAACATCTAAAGGCGGAGCGATAAGCTTCCGAATTGACCTCCAATGAATAATTATGGAGACAGCGGTTGAACATAACGGAAGTACAAGAGATTTTATCAGCAAAGAAGCGAAATTAAATATGGCACAGAAGCGCATTCAACTACACACCAATCATAGGTTCGATCGGCAAGGGTGACATAGACCTACACTTCTCCCTTGGCTGATGATCATCTAATAAAAAGATCTACAGCAAAAAAGAGCACAAACAGCTTCGGACGTTAGATATTGAGGCAAACCGCAAAAAAAAAGGACAATTTGATAAGTGCTTGGAAACCACATACAATGAACCTCGAACAGAAAGAAGCACAGCAGCATCGCGTTTATCCTGATCATTTTTGACACAGCGATACTAAGTGGGGTCTTCAAATAAAAGATTCGACGATACGACTCTGATATCTCCACCGCTCCTGACCGAAAGTCTACTCAAAACCGACCTCAACTTTGAGTTGATCTGATTTTCCCAACATAACTGGAAGTCAACTCAAGATCCACCGCTTGTTTTGTTCCATCGACTCATTGTCGACGTCGAAATTCAGTCCACTCCTGGTATTGAATTAATATCTACTGAAAATGAACGTCGATTTTGGGTCGATTTTACGTCATTGATCGACAAAAAACCTGCATTGCATAGATTTCAAGGGCACAATCTGATTAAAGATGAACGGAATAGTCCCACAAAAAATCTCGACAAGAAGTAATCATTATGGAATGGGTCACACGCGCCATATGGCCTCTGCAATTTCTTATTCATACAACCATTTGGAACCCTCAGAAGTTCAGTAGTTCCGATTTGTTTAATGCAACAAACCACAAAACAATAGCAGAAAAGCTCAAGTATCCCGCGCCACACACTTCCACCTTTTCTTATAATCTTTACTCCTCATTTAGTTTCTGATTTTGTTATTGAGCTCGGTTGATGACCATCAAAACTGTTGAGTAGCTCATTAAGGTACGGGTATTAATAACTAAAAAAGAAGACAGGAGAAAGACTATAGCCGGGTTTCAATGGGGTATCGCCCCCTTCCCCCCGGCCAAATATCATATTCATGCATCGGAAAATGATTGTTGATATTAAAAACGATTTTTAAAAAGAATTTCAGATTTTTATCCCCTATATATCCTCAAACACGGCCAAATAAATGTTATTTTCTCTAAAAATTCATATCTCAGGGAGTTTTCATCCGATTATTTTGAACTTTGGTAAAATGGAAATTATTTTTCAAGGCAAATCGACTGATGATTTTTTTGGAATTTTCGAATCAATATTTATTGCCGAAACTTTCAAGTTTGGAGATCTTCCAGCAATTTTTTAATTTTGTGAGCGTAATAGACGGCGTAACCTGCGCTAGGTAGCGCTAGTTGTAAAGGTGATCATGGATTTTCTTCTTATGGACCACATACATGCGTTAGTTCAAACGAATTTTCCGAAGTTATTTGACTTTTAATCAAGAAGAAGATGAAAATTAAAGTTGTAGAGAATTCTGAAACGAACATTTTTTGTAATAAACAATTTTTTCTAAAGCTCATACTGAAATTGGAAAACTGAATTGAAAAACTGTTTGGAGATATACAAATAGACCATAATCAGATGACGTCATTTGTGTCAGGAAATTGTAAACGCCCAACGAAATCTTGGGAAATGCAGACCACAGAGATCAGTGATTTCAGCTGGGCCGATTTTACGTGATCTCCCTAAGAGAATTCCACAAAAGTCTCCTGGAATTCTCTTATGGGAAATCACATGTAAAAAAGGCCCGGCTGAAATCACTGATCTCTGCGGTCTGCTTTTCCAAAGATTAGTGACCTGCGATGAGAAAAGGATGCTCATTGCCCATTGGCGCAAGAACACCATTTCTCTCTGATTGGATATTTAATCAGAGAGAAATGGTGTTCCTGTCAGTGGGCAATGAGCATCCTTTTCTCATCGCAGGTCACATTTCATAGAGCGTTTACGATTTCCTTACACAAATGACGTCACGCTGATTATGATCTATTGAACCAGCATCACCTTTGTACGCAGGGCTACCAACACTGCAAACTCCAACTTACACCGCTTATGAACCTGTTATAAACGAGAATATTGGTTTGGATGATTAAGTAGCTACTGGTATAATTTGAAGCGTCGTTGATTTTTACTTCGCTTTCTTTCTTTCTTCCTTTTTTTTTTTTTTTTGTTCTTCAATTTCATTTAATTTATTGCACTTCAGGTATCCTTTTGTATTGGAATATCTATATAAATGCAATATCAACACTCGATAGTTTTTGATTTGAAATTTTCGGATTGAATGTGGTGAGTAGTCCATGTACCGACTGTTTGCATCCTCTTGCATAATATTTATGAAGCTGTAAACGCCTTGGTGTTCTTGTACAAGATTTATTTTTTCGCATTCATTTAATCTCAAAAAATTCCTGGATCTTTCATACGCTCTAGAGAGAGTTGAAATTGAAAAATAGTAATTTTTGTGGTTTGATATTATAAATATTATTGAAAAATCAAATCTCTCTCGATGATCTAAAATACTTGTGTAGGACAATATTCACGTTTCCAAATTCTCCTTAATCATGAATAATTTTGACAAGTATATTTTGGATAAAGGCAGCGATTCAGCCATCCATAAAGAGCGACAGGATGAAATGTATCTGAAACACCTTTCGAAAAATTTTAGAGGGATTATAGGAGAACTAAAAAATTTTTTATCAGAAGAAGTTGTATTTTTAATAGTAAAAATCAGAAAAAAATAGTATTCATCAATTTTCGTTATGATGCAACACTTGAAAAAAATATGGGTATTTTATTCAAAGTAGACGCTAATTCAATACATAATATTTTTTTTTTTTTTTTTTTCAGAATTGCAGCCTGAAAAGAACCTGGAAAATAAGCGTTAAAAAAGACTACAAAGGGGCAATTCGGCAAGAAATATTGATTGGAAAATTCCAAAAAGATTATCTGTCGTTTTGCCTTAGAAAATACTTTCTATTTTATCAAAGTTCAAAAAAATCGGATAAAAACTCCCTGAGATATGAATTTTTAAAGAAAATAACATTTATTTGGCCATATTTGAGGATATATAGAGGATAAAAATCTGAAATTCTTTTTAAAAATCGTTTTTAATGTCAACAAACATTTTCCAATGCATGAATATGATATTTGGCCTGGGGGCCGGCGATACCTCATTGAAATCCGGCTATAATCTTTATTCAAGACGCAAACATGTTGAAGTGGTTGTACATAAATATTTTCGAAATGATTGATATTATGATGATCATCACTTATCCGTATTTTTTACCGCTATCGAAAATTTAGCGACAGCTCTTCGCGCTCCATTTTCGAATTCTTCGACAATGTCACTTTCAGTAAAATTTCCAGTAAATGCAGCGTCATTGTGCTTTCAAAACTTTTCCTCATTTAAGTGACCTCGTATGCCTCATGAGAATTTCGAACCAGAAATTCGTAACACTTTCGTTTTGCAACAAAGTTTCTCACTATACTGTCGAGCGAATATTATTTCCACCATAAAAGATGAGCTTTCTAATAATATCGGTCAATTATCGAAAATTTAGATCTATATCAAATAACTCATGATATTTTTGTTTTTTTAATAGGCCTACGTTTTCGACAAAAATAATCGCAATCAATTATAATCGATGATGGATACTGTCACACAATTTATTAGGTATGATATAGCGCATTTCAATGTGGGCTCTTCTACAAACTGATGTTACTGATCGAAATTGGTGGAACGTAACGAACAATACGAACTTATACATAAATCGAGCTGTCTATCAATATCGAGTTTCATTAGATTCTAATGGAAAATTTTACAAGACAAACTTTATTTTAATGACTAGCCTATAAGAACAACTTACAAGTGTTTCGTCCTAATAGGGTGCCTTTTAGAGGAAATATATACGATGACATCCCCATATGGAAACGGTGTACATTTACCCGAAGTACTTAGCGGAGTTTTGATAATTTATGCAAAGAGTAACCGACGGAAAGGAATTTTCAATTAGCGATCAACCAAATTAATGTCGGCTACACAGGACAAAGAACAAAGTTTTACGTACACTACTCAAGAGTGTTTCCGAGATCTCGTACAAAAGTACGATACTTAAAAGGGTTAATTTCAAACCCTCACAATTTTTTTTTTTTTTCTTAACCCTGATGCTCCACAGAGTATTTCCAACAAAATCAATTCGTCGACACTGTGAACACGCGTAAATACGGTCAATTTGTACCGGAGTTATGTATTTGTACGTGCTTGTAGTTCATCTTTACCACGATTCAATGAAATATTTTGCCGTTTAATGGGTTCGTATACACACTCTATGCCAAGACAATCTATCAATTTCCTTTTTTTTTAGCTATTTCGATAGCGCATTCTCGATCGGATGTAAAGGCAACATTTTCCAGACAAAGCTTCCATTACGTACTCGTACGCCGGGTCTTTCAGAACCACGTCTTTCACGAGATTCTCAGTTGGGTACATCGGTCTCGTATAACACAAAGAACTCGAATCTCGACCAAAATTACGCGCGATGTGTTGTCGAAGCTAAATTTTACAGAATACACAACGCTCGTTCATTCTTTTTTTCTATCCTCCGTGCACTCGGGGCCAATAACGATGAAGTGTGAAATTCAGCATGTTAATTTAGAGTCGAGAAGATAAGGTAATTTGTATGACACGAGAATAAGTTTTGTTTGCTCTTGAAAAGTTATTTCCTTCAAGCTTGAGGGAAAAAGTCATTCATGTGATTTTCGGTACAATTTTAAAAGTAATAGGAGCATATAAGTTGGGAACTCAGCTCTCCCTCACTCATAGTAGTTTAAAAGTCAACCAAGTGGGTCACAATACTTTACGTAGCAACCATCCCCTCGGAACCACAATCTCTCAAACGTCCCCTGTCGATAGTATCGATAGCCTATTATTTGTTCCCAACACTCAAGTTTCCAATGATTCTAACCTCGCTTTCAACTTTGTCGATGGTAGCGCTCCTAGCGGACCACCGGCTCAAATTTCTCGTACACACCTTAATGGTTAAACATTTTCCAAGTTCCTTGATATCTTTTTCAACGAGAGGATGTGCGAAGTACTAATCAAAAGTCTCCTCGTGCCTTATCCATTTGTTTCGTTCGCCGTATGCCATACTTGGAGTACGAGGCGAGTAAGAGTGATGCCGCGGGACTTGAAAATATTTTCAACTGTTGGACATAGATTTATTTTCAAATTGTGGGACTTCTGAAATATTTTCATGACTTGGAATATTTTCGAACTGTGGGACTTTTAAATATTTTCATAAGGGGACTTGTAAAATTTTTTATTTTTGATTGTCTCCCACAATTGAGAATATTACAAAGTCCAACAGTTGAAAATATTTCAAAGTCCAACAATTGGAAAATATTTCAAAGTCCAACAATTCGAAAATAATTCTAAATCCAAGAAGTATGAAAATATTCCCAAGTCCAAGAATTAAAAAAAGGAAAAATTTTACAAGTCCACTTATGAAAATATTTTGAAGTCCCACAATTTGAAAATAATTCCAAGTCAAACAGTTGAAAATATTTCTAAGACCAAGAATTGAAAATGAAAAATTTTACAAGTCCAAGAAGTACGAAAATATTTCAAAGTCCCGCGGCATCACTCTTACTCGCCTCTTACTCCGAGTATGGCATTCGGCGAACGAATCGAATTGATAAGGCAGGAGGAGACTTTCAATTAGTACTTCGCGCATCCTCTCGTCTTTTTCAAATCTCCAAAGATTCTGACACGCTTTTCAACTTTGTCGATGGTAGCGCTCCTAGCGGACGATCGGCTCCAAGTCCTCAATCTTAATACAAGGCTCAATATCCAATGGTTAAACTTTTGCCAGATTTCTTGATATTTTATTGTCATCTCCAAAGATTCTGACCCACTTTCCAACTTTGTCGATGGTAGCGCTCCAAGCGGATAACCAGCTGAAGTTCCTCAAATAGGTACAAGTACATATAGCTCAAAGGTCAAGCTTCTACCAAGTCTCTTGATAATATTTTTTTCAAGTCTCTAAAGATTCTAATCCCGTTTTCAACTTTGTCGATGGTCGCGCTCCTAGCGGATGCCCAAATCAAATTTCTCACACACAAAATATTGTAGCTCAAAGGTCAAACTTAAACTTTTTCAAGTCCCTTGATATTTTTTTTTTTTTTTTTAGTCTTTAAAGATTTTGATTCCGTTTTCAACTTTTCTTCTAGCGGATAACCGGCTTGAATAGATTGATTTTCCATGACGTCAGATAGCAGACCAAAGCTTCCAGATCACAAGTCAAGCTTAAATGAAAAGCATGGAGACATTTGAAAAATTTGAATTATTTGAAAAATAACGGAAATTTTCGGAATAAAAAGTTGATTTTTATGAATTCTCAGCTTCCTTTTACATAATATTTCTCATCTTGCTCTCTTCTCCGATGAAATCAATTCATTCATGGAGAATCGTGAGATATGATATAAAATGAACCCAAGGTTCTCGACTTCATAAAAATCAACTTCTTATATTTTTGAAAATTCTGTCGTTCTTGAAATAATATGGGCTCAACTTGTGCTCTGGAAGCTTTGATCTGCTATGTGACGTCACAAGAAAATCGATCTATTCTCGCATACAGTTGCATGAGGATGCTTTTCTAGGAGCGCTAATTTTTGTAAACTAAGAAAATTTATCATAAGACTTTGAACTTATAATTCTCTTCTACAGCCGAAAAAGCTTATGTTGATGAAAGTTTGATTTGAAGGACGCAGAATGATTTTTATTGTCATACGTTCTTAAGGCTAGTCTACAATGATCATTGATCACTTTTTTGGGCAGCTTTCAAATTTCGCCATCTTCATTCAAACGGCTTTCCAAGTCCCTCGATATTTTTTCGAGTCTTCAAAGATCCTGACCCCGTTTCCATTATTTTGTCGATTTTAGCGCTCATAGCGGATGGCCGGCCTGAATTTATATTACGCAGTTACGCACATCGCTTGAAGGCTAAAATTTTCCCTCGTTTCCTGATCCTGTGCACTTCCTCGAAAGTTGTTCTACCAAATAGCTCCGCTCCCTCGGAATCACAAATTTTTGGAAAGATGCCCGAAACGTCCTATACTAAAGGCTCCCTGTCCATAGTTCAACCATCAGTTTAGTCAAATATTAATCATTTGAATGGTTTTGAAAGTTCAAAAATTGAAAATGTGACTAACTTTGGAAGGGAATAGAGATTGAAGATCTAGGCCCTTAACCAATCGACTGACTTTATACGATCGTTTTAAGGTCCCACGTCTTCAAGTCCTTTTTTGTTGAACTACTTTTGATTGTGAACTGAGTAGAAAAAAAATCAGCAACAAGAAGTTCATGGTAGTATCCGCAGGATGCATCTATGTGGATTTGGAGAACCCCCGGAAGGTATCCAAAGACAAAGAAACGGACAAACGAACGTATGATCAAATTCTGGAAACATTCTTCACAAAAGAGGTGACTGCATGCTTAAACTCCGAGTTGAATAAAAGTAGAAAGTTTGGGCGTCCTCAACTGCAGTACTTCTCACCAAATTGTGACACATAATATAGTAACAACGCACTCCAGCCATACGTTACCAGTAACAATAGAAATTACTCAAGGTGTGTGTATGTGTACGAAAAACAACACATACGAACCCTCTTTCTAGAGCACGTACACGCGTTTGTACAGAACAATAGAAGAAAAATTTAAACAGGATTAGTACCGAGTGTGCCGTAAGCGGTCTCTTCAAGATTACGCGAAAATAACCAAATAGTAAATACATAGGAACAAAACCATAAAGACGCTTCCGAATGAAGTTAGCGAACGTAAAATGTGCTTTTCGGTATCAACAAGTTGTTTTTCTGAACGGTACGGAATCAAACGAAAGTGCGAAGGAAAAAAAAAAAAAAAAGTCCTAGAACGAGTGTACGTAAAAGAGAGGGGAACAGAGAAAATGAAAAAAAAAAAAAAATATATATATATATATATATATATAGATATATATATAGAGAAAAGAATGAGACACGAATATAGTCTCGAGTCTTTGATACGATGTCACTCGAGTGAATTCATTTTCTCCGAAGATTATCCACGTAAAACACTTTCATTCTAGAGTAGAGTTTACTCGTGATAACGTCCTTTAATCGACGTAGAAGAAAAATAAAGAAAAGCGAGGCGAAGAAAAGAAGAAAATCTCGAACGAGCACCAGCAAAAGCGTTTTCCAGTCGGAAGGAAAGAAAAGAAAAAAACAACTGGAAGAGAAACATTCTGAGTACAGATTTTTGTCAATGAAAATAGTGCAAATCAATTTGTTTTTTCAGCAGTCGAAATGCGTCGATTGGCGGACGTCTTTAGTTACGAAATTAAAAAAAGAGGAATTGCTTCAGTATAAAAGCGATTCGAGGACCGAATACTGCTGAACCATTTTTCAAACGATTGTATGAGAAAGTAATATATACACACTATACAGAATATTTTCAGTATATAGGCGGATAAAAATTTTTGTTTACCCGAAAGTGAGTAGGTTGCTAAATTTTAATATTTCTCGAGCCCTCAGACTATAGATATTGTGTACGTATCGCTATCGCTTCGGTTTCTTGAATGATTTTTCCAACACACTGACAGTCTAATTGATGGATGAGCACATAAAAAGGGTAAGAACAGCACACCGCCGACGGTATTTCGTTAATCCCTTTTCTAGATAATTAACCGAAATTCACATGATAGCCTATTATATCATCCTATTACTTTCACACATATATACCCATCGACCCATCAAGCTAATAAATCAACGAGCGCGAAAACTCTAAACGAGGGAAAAAACGTAACGTGTATATCTATACTGTACACACACAGCTTACTTTTCCAAACTTACTATTTTTTCTCCTCTCTCTCTTTCTTCTTTTTTTTTTTTCTCCACGTAAATAACCAATAGCAGTACACATTACAGTACTTCATACAACATTAAAAACTCCGACGAAAAACATAATAAAAACTTTTTCAGACCGTTATACAACAGTTCCATAAGGTATAATTTAATTACGAACTCCAGGTTTCCCGTCATCAGATTTGTTTTAAGCTAACGTGAATTTTTACATTCGTTTGTTATGCTCGCTTCTGCTCGAATACTCTTCTATACAAAATATGAGTGTAGGACTTACCTGATGTAACACATCTAACGTAATCGGATACAGCATATGTTCGATGATGACTCTGAGCACCGTATTCGGACCTCCCTGAGTGTCTGAGCTGCCACTGAGAGCTTGAGCGGCTTGGAGGGCGGCTTGAGCTGAAGCATTCTGGGAAAGATAAAATTGAAAAAATCATCAGTCAGAATAACATGTTAGTATTTGTGGAAAGAACGATAAAGTAGGGAAGACAGAAAACGTTTGTATAGCACAAAACTAAACAAACCTTCAGAAAGTCCAGAAGAAAAAAAAAAAAGGGCACAAATTTCGACAGGTCTACCAATCGTGTATGAACAGATCTTAAACGTAGTTTTTGTGGGTTTCACCGCCAAACGAAAGGCGAGGAGAAGGAGGGGGAGAAATTTGGAACGACGACCATCTCATAAAACAGGTTCCTTCTCAGCTATAGACCAAGGATGACATAGTAAGGCTTAAAAGAAAGAAAGTATTTAGCCAATAAACGGTTTCCTATCCATGATCACTTTGTATCCGAAATTCGGAGTTACCACTAGAGCAAGTTTGCGCGAGGGTTGATTATCAACACTAAGATCTGAACCACGAAAAAAAAACTCATAGGGGGCGAAGATACTAGAAACAATTCGATGGGGACGGAATTCAACAAACAGAACTTAAAGACGTGTTTTTAAATCCAACTATAGATCTTCAATCTCTATTCCCTTCCACAGTCACCTTTTCAGTTTTTGAACTTCCGAGTTTCACTTTCAAAACCATTCAATTGATTGAGATTTGACTAAACTGATGGTTGAACTATGAACAGGGAGCCTTTAGTATTGTACGTCTCAGGCAACTTTCCAATAACTTGTGATTCCGAGGGAGCAAAGCTACTTGGTAGAACGTCTTTCGAGGAAAGGCACAGGATCAGGAAACGAGGGAAAATTTTAGCTTTCAAGTTATGTGCATAAGTGCAATAATTATATGATGCATAAAGGGAATTCAGACCGGCCATCCGCTAGGAGCGCTAAAGTCGACAAAATGGAAACGGGGTCAGGATCTTTGGAGACTCGAAAAAATATCGAGGGACTTAGAAAGCAGTTTGAATGAAGATGGCGAAATTTGAATGCTGCCCAAAAAAGTGATCAATGATCATTGTAGACTAGCCTTAAGAACGTATGATAATAAAAATCATTCTGCGTCCTTCAAATCAAACTTTCATCAACATAAGCTTTTTCAACTGTAGAAGAGAATTATAAGTTCAAAGTCTTATGATAAATTTTCTTAGTTCACAAAAATTAGCGCTCCTAGAAAAGCGTCCTCATGCAACTGTATGCGAGAATAGATCGATTTTCCTGTGACGTCACATAGCAGATCAAAGCTTCCAGAGCACAGTTGAGCCCATATTATTTCAAGAACGACAGAATTTTCAAAAATATAAAAAGTTGATTTTTATGAAGTCGAGAACCTTGGTTATATATTATATCTGATGATTCTCCATGAATGAATTGATTTCATCAGAGAAGAGAGCAAGATGAGAAATATTATGGTAAAAGGAAGCTGAGAAACTCTACTTCATAAGAATCAACTTTTCATTCCAAAAATTTCCGTTATTTTTCAAATAATTCAAATTCCTCAAAGCTCCCCATGCCTTTCATCTGAGCTTGACTTGTGCTCTGGAAGCTTTGGCCTGCTATGGGACGTCATGGATCCGCTAGAAGAAAAGTTGAAGACGGAATCAAAATCTTTGGAGACCTAAAAAAAAATATATATCGAGGGACTTGAAAAAAGTTTGACCTCTGAGCTATAATATGTATTTGAGGAATTTTAGCTGGTCATCCGCTAGGAGCACTACCATCGACAAAGTTGAAAAGCGGGTGAAAGTTGTTTATTATCTTCGAAAATTTGAGATCCCACATTACTTGGAGGCGTTCAAAGCTCTCTGTTTCTCCCACCCATAGGTCGTTTCTATTTCCAAACCGTTGTAACTCCACTCGACCTCGATATGGAGAATTAGCTGTTTGAAAATTCTAAAATTCCACATGAGCGTTATTCACAATTGAAAGCAGACCTGGTAATCTTCCAGCTTCGATGACGCAAAGTACCTTCTTTAAATTTTAATTTTTAGAATTTTCTAACAGCTGGGAGTTACAATGATTTAGAAATAGACTGACGTCTATCTAAGCTAGGAAAAATTGCAAATTCGTCATCCAGATTATACAGGTACGAATGAAAATACCTGTTTTCTCAACTACAGGGCAGCATAATTGCTCAGCCTATGAGGTTATCGGGTGTGGGTTTTCCATATATAAGTCAAGTTCAATTAGAATCAGGGATGCGAATATCAGGATGACTACACCTCTTCCCCTCCCTCCGTAATAGCTCAGTACACAGAGGCTAATAAGTTGGGTCGATGAAACTGGATCCAGCCTATGCTTTTGAACAGTTGAGCCGTGAGAACGCAAATTCTGGAATTAGGGGCAAGATTGAGAAAAGACATGAAACATTACGAAAGCTACCCGACGTATTTTTTCAAGCTTCGCAGGAATAAATATACCCTCCTTGAAATCACGTTCTTTAGTTCGCAACCACCATTACTAATCTCTGTCCTCATTATGATCATCTTCGGAAATTTTCACCGACCTACCTCCCCCCCCCCCCAAGGAATTACAACTGCTTCATTTCGCTAGGTTCTCTTCCTTCATACTTCTAGCTGGACAGTCGAAATGGTCCTGATTCCCTTCCCGCCCGTCACAAACAACCTCAGGTTCAAAATTGTTCAAAGTGGGCACCTCGAGGAAAATTCTCGATTTTTGCGACGCAATCTCCTCGTCTTGAAGATCGCAACACCTTCTTTATAAATAATAAATCTAAAATACAGTAATCTACTCGTAGGTTATACTAAGCCAAAAGTATGGTATAATATACTAGGGACTAGGCTATACTAGACAAGACACATAATATGCTACGATGGCCACACCTCGTGAGAAATTCTCGTTTCTTGTGAGGCATCCCACCTCGTGTTGTAGATGAAAACACCTTTTTCTTTATACTAAACCTAGTATGGTATGAATTTATTTTAAAAAATTTTATAATTATAAATAAGAATTATTGATAAATTTATTAAACAATTTTTATAATTATAAATTAATTTTAATAAATTAGAATTATAATTGTGGAGGTATCTGTAAAAAGGGCCTCCGTTCAATGTATTTCTTATGGAACAGAGGCCCTTTTTACAGATACCTCCACAATTTCATTTTATTAATTATTAGAATTCAATTATTTAATCGAAATTTTACAGCATTCCCCTCCTTTTATAGATAGCTCGAAAGATGAAATTTGTCCAAGTCTTCTTCCATTGTTCGTACTTGAAACGAGACGGTCGGAATTTTTCCAATGCCCTCCCCACCCCACAAATACAGCTCAAGGATCAAAGCCAGCGGGAGAAGGGGATTGAAGCTCCTCCAGAGCTAATATATGTGCTCAGCCTATGATATCATCGAAGTAGTCCTAGTGTAGGTCAGGGTCAATCGGGATCAGAGATATGGTATAAGGAAGGCTAAGTCTCTCCTGACAAGTTAGGCCGATAGAACCACGTTCAGGCTACGGCCAAGCAGTGTGGACGCAAAGTCAGGAATTAGAGGGCAGGTTTCAACAAAGATATGAAACATGTCGAAAGCTAAGGGACATGACCTGATATTTTTTTCAAGCCACGCAGGAATGGATTACAACCCATACTCCGTCACGGTATCTGTGGCCACCCTCAAAATACCCTTCTCAAAATCACGATTGTGAATGTCTCGTGACGTTCTTTAGTATTGAATCCCTGCCCTCGCGCTCTTAAAATACGTAAGCTATCTTCAAAAATCTTCACCAAGCCCGCTTTCATTCCTCGGGATCACAACTGGCTCATGACATCATCACAATGACGCCTCGCATCCGTACAGGGTTTCCTTTGGTTGACTCCTTCTACATGGAATATCGCGCCACTTAGATAGAAAATAGTGTAGAAAGATAAGCGAACGACAAAGATAGAATGCTAAATGATACTCGCGTAGTCGACTGCTAAGTGAGAATTTTGTAAATGAATGAAAAATTTTATACGAACCGAGTTGAAGAAGAGCTGAGTAAACGCGCGAGTAGTAAATTAGTCACCTTATTCCTCGATTTATAAGATATTTTACGGTGGAGAACAGGGTCGTAAAGCAAACTTTACAGCTCTGTGTGCAATAAATGTTTTTACGACGAGTTTCATCAAAACTCTAAGAAGCCATTTACCGGAAAACCCCTTTGTTTTACCAAAACATCAGCTTTTGGTAGCCATCGTTGTACACTATTCAGGTTGTAAACTTGCGTAGAATGAAATCCGTCGACGTTCCAATTTTAACTCACGTTTTGATTCATTTCTAATCGATGGATGGGAGTCCTTCCTCCTCATTGTATCCTCTCAAAAAATGGGAAAAAAGTTCATTTTCAATTTTTGGTGAGAGTCGAGTCGATTATTTTAATTGTCCGGAGAAAACGAATTCAAATGGGTGTCAGTAGGAGAATCTTCGTGAGTCGCTAACTTGTTCATACACGATAGCACGCACCCGTTTTACAAAATAAATCAAGATTATCGGATTAAATTATCCCCAACAGGTTCCCCCCTCACCTTGATGAACTTAGTTAATGAAAGAAACCGACGACCAGCAAACAAAATGAGCTCGAGTAGATGTGGATAAAAATACGAAATTCGTGAAGATAATGTCGCTATAAATAAAAACTCTTTGAAGGTTAACCTTTGAAATGTTGAATGTTCGATGTTTTACAGATCAATTAAGTTCTGCACCTAAAACTTTTTTGGTGATTAGGGCAATCTATTGTGCCCTTTTTATGCACATATTTGTAAAATCCTTGAAATTTTTCCTATTAAAGAAACAAGAGAGGATTTCTCGCGTGGTTTTCAAGTCTCAATTCATCGAAATTCAGTCTCTACAAACTAAATACTCGTAAAGTGGTAAAACTTAACGCTTATATGTTAAGTTGATCAATCGCGAAAGAAAGTAAAACCGCTTTATTTCTCCTCCCAAACTGTCAATTAAGCCGTAAGAAAGCTTCTACTCCTGAAAAAACATGTTGGAGCGGAATGTGTGTGTTTTTTTTTTTTTTCTTTTTGAAGGTGGAATCTTTCAAGCGTTGTAAGATTTTATTTCCGAAAAAGGCATTCTTACCCTTGTATCGCTTTATTTGACGCTGTAACCACGTATAACGCGTGCTAATACAGGAATTTAATGGACAGTAAACGAAACAGTCTCTTAAAAAGAAATGGTAGAGTCGAACGTTTGTAAGGAAAAAATAGAGGGAGCGTGTGCGTCGAGAAAGTTTTCTGTTCCCCAACTTAACAGTCTGCCTAGGTTAATCGTGTGTGTATCGTACGAATCGAAAAGTTGTATATACTCGTACTATAAATCTCAGATACTGTCATTTACATGCTGAACTAGGAAATTTTCGCAAATACTCGGTGAAATGTAGTTATTTTTATTTCTATTTTTTATTCACTCCTTCCTGACAAAATAATCTATCTCGAAATCCTCGAAACTAATGCATAAAATCATCCCGTTCGCGTTTATATACGTGTAGGAGATATTTTGAATAATAGTGATTGTAGCAATATCCTCTTTTTACCGTTATTGGAAAATTTATCATTTTTCTTCTTCGGCTAACGTATACCACATACGTCTTATTACCAAGTACAGTCGTGAAGCGTAGGAAGTCAAAAATTGAGTAATAATTTTGCAACGTAGATCTCTAATGAAGCCAACAGAGAAGTATTATTGTAAATACATTGACATGTGTACTAGACCAGGCAATGAAGACATTTAGGTGTGAGTGTTCGGGATGCCTCCCGCGTCTTCCCTAGTAGTCCAAGGGCCATAGCAAAAATTGGTATAAGTCGCGGCGACAAAGCGCCACTTGTAGGGTCATTCTAAGCCCAAAAAACCATGATAGATATTTCAGAAGTGTAGCTATCCAAAATGGCGGTCATTTCAAGATGGCGGACCTGGGTTGTACGGAAAAACCCTTATATCTCACGTAGGAATTGTTGGATTTCCTTCTTTTTCTTTTTTAAATGAAAGATGATATCAAGAGCTACAATTTGGGTTCTCAACGATTTTTGCCTATCCCGCATTTTTCAGGCGCAAATTTGAATTGTTTACAGTTCAGCGCATGGCTGTATTGGATACATTTCAACACAGAAGTTATCTGTCATCGATATCGTTATGATGATTTATAGATTTTTGTGAGGAAAATATGGACCCCCTCCCCCCAGTTTTAGTCACGGGAAAACTTGAAACTGCGCGCATTTTCCGGCTGTGATACCGTGAACACGTTCGCTGAAAAAGGAAAAGTGAAGCCGTACACTTTAATGAATGACAACGAAAAGTACCTAAAAGTATTCGCCCAATTGGGCTCATAATTAGATCTTCAGGAAGAAGTGTTTGCGGTAATTGAAGATTTCACCTGTCGGCTATATTCGAAAGATACAAAAATCCGGAGAGTGAATAAATTAGCGTACAACATATTTCGTATGAAGAGAGGTGAAAATGCTCTACGATTTACGAGTATGCTCGTAGCGCAAACTACCAAGCGTTTCTTTGGCACCAGTGTCTCCAACAGCACCTCCTTACTGGTCCGACCGAGCATGGTTGGATAGCAGACGAAGACGGTAAGGAACTAAGTATTGTTTGGAGGACAATACAAATTTGCGCGTCAAGCGACCTGCGATTGTAAAAGGCAGTGCAAGTCTGAGACCTGCGCCTGCATCAAACAGAAGCTGCAGTGCTCTGTACTTTGTCATGGTTTCCACTGTACTAATGAAGATGCGGAGAAAGCGACCAAGAGCAATGAAAACTATGACTACGACGATACAGACGATGAAGATGAAGACGACTCTGATGAAGATTATTTTTAAAGTTTTCCTCTACTGTAATAGATTTTAAAAGGTAATTTACTTCAACTGGGGGAAGGGGGTCCATATTTTCCTCACAAAAATCTGTAAATCATCAGAACAATATCGATGACAGATAACTTCTGTCTAAATAGATGTTAAAATGTATCCACTACAGCTTTCTACTACAGCTATGCGCTGAACTGTAAAAATACGAATTTGCGCCTGAAAAATGCGGGATAGGCAAAAATCGTTGAGAACAGAAATTGTAGCTCCTGATATGGTCTTTCATTTAAGAATCCAACAATTCCTACGTGAGATATAAGGGTTTTCCGAACAACCCAGGTCCGCCATCTTGAAATGGCCGCCATTTTGGATAGCTACGCTTCTGAAAAGTCTATCATGGTTTTTGGGCTTAGAATGACCCTACCAAACAAACTCCAAAGTGGCGCTTTGTCCCCGCGAGTTATACCAATTTTTGCTATGGCCCATGGACTATAGAGAATCCTTATTAACTCGAGAGGAGTTCGCCCTTAGTAGGAGTTCGAATAAGACAAAATTTAGCTTGTGTGCGATAACTTGCCTACAAGTGTGCCTTAGGGAGAGAATTTATGTACAAAAAATATTTTTACGTTCAATTTCCTACTAAAAGGATTCAGTAACTTTTTTCGTGACAACGCATTGAAACGCTGTTAGAGCGCGCTTAAGTTTGTCACATTTATAAATGAGTATGGAAAAATTTTAGAACAACCACAAGCTAAGCTGCAAAAAGTCGCGCATGTGCGAGAAGTGGATTTCTGTACTTCCGGAGGTTCAACTGGAATCATAGTTTCAGCTAAGATCAAAGTGCGTGTCTTTGATTCTTTTCCCATCCAAAGGAACCTGAACATGCAGGAAGACACAAAATGCGTGATGACTTTTAGCTCTTTCTACAGCCTTCTGCGGGCGGAAGACTTGACAGCTGCCATTGATTGCATTTTTTTATCCGAAATTGTATTGTATCATGTGAAAGTGATTTTCTTTTTGGCTTCTTCAATAGGCTTCATCTAAGTCTTGTGTTTCGCGCTCTTTCCGTACCATCACTCCTTTTGACGCTGTGCCACCAATAAGGAAGTTGTCGAAGCTGAGTTGCATCTAGCTTGCAGTTATTGTCCCCCTTCAACCCGATTTCTCGGCCTTTCTTCCATACACCACATATATTACCTCACGCTCATCTATTCTCACTCCATTCTTCACGTCCTCCAGAATCTCTTAGTTTTCTAAAAAAACACTTGCAAAGTGTTGAAGAAAACTATATTTTCGTCGTACTATCCGGGGTGACGTGCGTTAAATTCAATCTCGTAAACGCACGTTTGTTACTTCAATATTGACTTCAATTAAAATGTTACGCATGTGGCTTACAATATTAGGTATTACTCGCACTAATTTTCTTTTTATTCTTCGTGTTCCCGTTATTAATTATTTCTCCTCTTTTTCGTTCATCGTACCCTAACAGGTTATCCAAAGATACGTCTTTCGATAACGCGTACACTTTCGACATTATGTTCCTCCGGAAATAACATAATCTTAATCTATCTTATTTCCGTTTGAAATCTATCTCGGCAAATGTTTGTTTCATTTCCCCTAAGATTAAATGCACTTCGTATATTCGCCACTCTTTCCTCTCGATATGTGCAATTTCTTTGTCGAGATCGAGAACTCGCGCCATGAATTCTTGAATTTTCTTCATCAATTATCATCTTACGATCGTGCGACGCGTATACTGTACGAAATTCGTAATAATTTTCGTATCGTTTTGGTTTTTGGCCCACCTACACAGCAGAGTTTATGAGACGGAAAAAATTTCTCGCGGGGTTCTTACTGGTAATTTTATATCATACAGTATTAATTAAGAGAAGTTTTGTCTCTCGACCAACATTGTGCGCTCCGAACCATCATCAGGGCTCCTCAATAATGAAAAATATTCACATCGGAACAGGTTTAGTTAGCAACCAGAGCACCAACAATCAGTGTCTCGATAAACAATATTATTTTTGTATTGCATCCGAATTAAACAAACGATCGTCTTCCCGTAATGTAGCGCACGGTGTGCCCTAGGAAGTACGAAGTATACATTCATCAATTAAAACGGCATACGGGATGTGATAAAGGGTACATAATTAACCAGCAGCCGGATAATTACCGAAATCGTCATTTTATACATATCTTTTATTCGTTTTCTTGTTGCTCTTGTTTTTGTTTTCGTCAACTGAACACGAGTTTTCAATTTGGGTTGCTTACTCATCATGCAAATCCGTTCGATTCGAGTGAGACAGATGGGTTCTAACTGACGCTAATTAAAGAAAAATATATTGTGTATACATCATTTCGCATCAAAATAAGTATTCAAAAGTATATACAGTATTGGATTGATAGATTTGCATCGGTAGATCATCTATTGCGGTGAAGTAATTCGTGAACACAAATATTTTGCAACTATACGAAACTAGGTCAGGCTAGTGAATAATATTAGTGGGAAGACATTATTCTTTGGTAATAATATCTCGCTAGTCAAAGCAACCAATATCGATATTCAAACTTCACTGTATATTAAATAAGTTCCAACGATTCATCCTGCTTTTCTGAATTCACGTAATCTGACTTGCTCATCTGTTCTCGCAAACGTCTCTGATTAGTGCGAGTTTTTTTCAAGAATTTACAGCTGAAACCTCTTTTCTTTGTTGGAGTCAAAGATCAACAATTTTCCGAAGGGATTTAAGCCAGAGTCCCATAATGAGCTCGTAATTTTCTCAAGTCCCTCCCTTCTCAAAATGATATCCTAGAAATTTTTCCAGACTCTGAATACACGTAAGGAAGCGAACATACTCGATTGATGGGAGGAAAGCAGAGTAACTTAGCCATACTCTCCACGTTCTAAAATATGAGAGAGGACGCAAAATTATCCACAAGACCTACAAAAGACGCACGATGGACCACGGAAGAAGAGGCTGAAAGACTTCTGCGAAGGGATTTGCCCTCTCATTAGCAGATATAATCTAAGCGACTGAGGCCAAGCAATCATTGCCAATATAGATTACAAACTTGTATACCAAGCTGGCGCAAAAAAAAGGAGGAACATCAGCCTTTATGGTACGCACGTATGGAAAAATCATCGGGAGAGAGGGATTTAGTACCAGCAGTGGCAACGTTCCATTACGACATGTCAAGAAAAATCATCGAGGAAGAGAGGTCAATTATCAACGGTAGAAAGAGTAACAGGCGCGTTTGAACACGGTTTACGGGATGGTGATCTGAAAGACTTCCAACTCTTGCCTTTTATCTACACCATTTGTGATCGAGCTGAGGAGAAAGATCCTCAGATTTCGTAGTACTCGAATATACAAAACGGTCTCAACTTATGGACATGTTCTTGTCTTTGCTGTGACCTATCCTCTCCCTTGCCCCAATTCCAAAATTTGCATGCGTGTGCGTACAGATGACCATGGGACTAATTTCCCTCTCTCCGTTTGCCAGTGCCCCATTCTTTATGCTAAGCTTACACTAGGTCTTAGTTTTCGTTATACTAGCTTTATCCTAGGTATTGGGTCCATGCTTCCCTGGTACACTATTTTGTTCTATGCAGTTTATAGTAGCTTTACAAAGTTAAAGGAGGGGGGTTGTTGGTAAATGAAAAACTCAAGCGAAAAATTTGATCTCAAATTGTTCGCTTTAGTTTTTCATTTACCAACAACCCCCCTCCTTTAATATTACCCCCGCACGTAAGTATTGTGTCTTTCGTGGTTTACAAAGTTAGGTCTGGGCCCTAATAATCCTCTATACTGTATCCCTTCTCTTCCCGCATAATGTCATAAACTGGTGACGTCATCAACCATGACCTCGGGCCTGATTCTGAAATTTGGAGTTCAAACCATTTCCCCTCATCATCGTAATCTATAGGCGGTTCAATATAGGCTTTTATACTGCTGTACGTTGAGCTAGTATGTTGGGCCTTGTTTCACGAAGGCTAATAGAAGAGGCCGGGTATATTTTAATGTTAATAAACCATAGCTTAACTTTCAGTACGCCACGTCTATGTTAGTCCAAGAACGGGGAGTACGCCTCGGGGAGAAAAATTCACAAGCTAGGGCGTGGCTACGAAATATAATGTGTAAATATGAAAAATTATCTTCATTTAATTGGCTCTGCCAGAAAATCTCTCTCTTATTTTCATTACTAAGCAGAGTATAATTTCGAGACAGTTTCCATGAACAAAATTATGGAATACGATACAGATATTTTGTAGATCAGATCATAATCTCTCCAACAAACTCGCATTTGTCATAATTTGAAAACCTACGAGTATTTTATCTATCATTTTATTATTTTTTAATTTCAAGTTCCATTTAACAGCTATACTCAGCCAATTGAAGGACAGCACTATAATGATAACAATAAAAAAATATTTTGTCTTTGTCTTCTACTTGATATATGATCATACTTTGAGCTACCATCACAATCAAACCTCCCAGAATACTTGAGAATATTCATATTCTCTCCCAGAAAACTACCAGTTTGCACCCAGACGAAGTATCAGAAACAACGGAGAACTGATTGAGCAACTGGACAAGTTGGAAATCAAGAGTAACGACAAGCGATATCCTTTGATGTGGCAAACATGTTTGGTACCATACCGAAGGAGGACTTCTCACTCTGCTCAAAAACAACAGATACCATGGGGAACCCCGATGGGCCGAAGTACGCCAACATAGTGGAAGAGATCTTGAGCCAGAACTACTGCCGCTTTAATAACAGGTTCTACAGTCAGGAGAGGGGACTTGCGATGGGATCACCGCTGTCACCAATACTGGCGGAGATATTCATGAATGATATGGAAAACAAGATATTGAAGGGCAGCAAGTTCAGAAACTCGATCAAACACTGGGCCAGATATGTAGATGATATCCTAATTTTGTGGTCAGGCACTGATAGACAGGTGGATCTATTCCTTTCCGAAATGAACGTGATGAACGAGAGCATCAAATTCACAGTGGAAAAAGGTAATGAGATTATCGGCTCTTTGGACCTCACACTCACACTGGAGAACAATCGGATAGAATACAAAATCTACAGGAGGAAGCCGACGCATACTAACACCATCATCCAAAATGACTCCTATCACCACCCCAGGCACAAGTTAGCGGCAATCCAGAACTACTGCTATCGAGCAATTTCTGTCCTCAAGAACAACGACGAGAAGAGGAAAGAGATCGAGATAGTAAAGCAGGTCGCAGAAGCCAATGGCTACTGTATAGGCATAGTGGATCGAGCCTCGGGGAAAATGGAAACAAAGAAAGGAACCCATGATGGCATAGTGAGAAAGTACTCCGGGTCGATACCATACATGGGAAAGCACACAAACAAGGTGATAAAGGCGCCATAATTTAAATTATAAAAAATTATACATGAATTAATAAATATATCAATTGAATATGAAAAATAATTTATTGAAATGAAAAATCCAATAAAAACTTGAATAAATATAGGTAATTAATATAATTAATGATCCAATATTTCATATAATATTTAAATTTGTAGATGTTATAATTAAAAATATTTTCATAAAATTTTTTAAATTTAATTTTTGAATTAGAATTTATATTTAATATATATATATATTATTATTATTAATAAAATTAATATAATAATAAATTAAAAAAAAAATATTCTTGAAATTTTTTTAAAAAAAATTATATAATTAATTTTTTTATATTCAAATTGATAAAAATTATTATTTCTAATAAATAAATATTTAATTTTTTCATTTTAATATAAAATGGATAATTTATTATTAAAATTGTAATAATAAAAATTATTCTTGAAATTAGAATTAATAAAATTATTATTGAAATAATTGAGTTTTTAAATAAAAAAATTATTAATAATGTTATTAAAATAATTATTATTCTTATAGAAATTATTATTAAGTTAGAAAAATTTATTATAATAATCAATAATATAATTAATAAATTTATTCAAAATTATTTTATTTTTGGCTCTGCCCGCACATATTACAAATTATCGGCTTAACGTTTCGGCTGACCCGCAGCCTTCATCAGAAGTTGATTGTATTTTTAGCTTCTGATGAAGGCTGCGGGTCAGCCTAAAGGTTAAGCCGATAATTTGTAATATGTGCGGGCAGAGCCAAAAATAAAATAATTTTGAATAATGAAATTTCCTTGCACGGAAAAATTGTTTTGGATTTTACTTGATAAATTTATTTTTATAATTAATAATTATCAAATGATGTACAAAATCATTATTTAAATTAATTAAAATTTGATTAATATTTTTTTTTGTTATAATAATTTTAATTATTAAAATTAAATTAATTATTAATTTAAATTTATTTATGTTTAATTATTTATGGAAGTGATTATACGTAGGTATACTACCTACGGCTAAAACGTTATTTGTAGGTATAGTACAATGACTCACGAATTATCTTGTTGCCCTATATTATCATGTCTTGTGACAAATATTTCTGTATTGAAGTATGAAGCAGGAATTATCTTGTAGGTAGTAACTTCTCGCAGCGTCTCTGAAGCTCAATGAGCGTGGGTGCACATGCTCTTTCACAAAAGCTTGAAGGCCCTGCAAGAACGCAGGCAGTACATGAGTATTGAAGATGGAGGCGTTCGCGAGATGTACAAAACTGAGGCTTGCACATATGACTGTCGAACCACGCAGTGCACCTATACATTTTCTTGCAACCACCAAGCACCATGCCGACATATCCTGCTGAAGCGGGAACACGACACTGACTCCCTTTGTTCTGTGTTTTCCGAGGCTCAATTCCACCCACGGTATTACAAGAGTACTCATGCTTCTACCAGCCAGTCAACACCCTCCCTTGATGCTGATGTTGTGGATGATGTAGTTCTAGATGATGTAGACTCGTGCGCGCCAAGAACCTTGAATACTCACGAGAAGTACCTACAATTTGATCTCACCCGTCATGATGAACATAGCCACCCTGGTGTCGTGTCATAGCACTGAGCAATTCAACTCATACTTGGCAACCATGAAGGAGATGGAGAAGTTGATTAGATCAGGCTCCGATATTCGTCCAATGCTATTTCAAGTGTTGGTTCTGCGAGAAGTTAGGTACAAATAACGTTTTACCCGTAAGGATACTACCTATGAATAACGTTTTAGCCGTAGGTATACAACTACTACCTACGGATAACGTTTTAGCCGTAGGTATGCTACCTACGAATAACGTTTTAGCCGTAGGTACTATACCTACGAATAACGCCAACCATTATTTATATATAAATAGAATATTTTATTTTGATAAATTTAATCTATTATTTTTAATTATAGTATTAATAATTAGAGTTTTAATTATTTATTATAATTATATTTATTTAAATAATAGTAATTATTCATATTTAATTATAATATTGGTTTTTATTATAATTATATTAATTTCTAGATTAAATTTAATAATAATAATTTTTTGATGAGATTTATCAGGTTTAATATCTTTTTTATTAATTATTTATTATAATAATTATATTGTTATAAAATTAAGTATTTTAGTAATATTATTTAATGGATTGGGAGATATTTTAATTTTAATAATGATTTTTTACCATTATATTTATTCTAAAAATAATTTAATAATAAATTTTAATATTAATATTAATTATTTATTTATATTTTGTTTTTTTAGAAAAAGATCTCAATTTCCTTTAAATTTATGATTAACAAAAGCAATAATTGCTACCTTACCTATTTCTTCATTAGTACATTCATCAACATTAGTTACTGTTGGGGTTTATTTTATTTTCCGTTATTTAAATTATTTAAATTTAAAATGAGTTGAATATTATTTAATAATTAGAATTTTTTATTATAGAATTTTAATATTATTCATTTTTGATATAAAAAAATTGATAGCTTTATCAACAATAAATAATTTAAGATTATTAATTTTTTTTTTATTAATTAATTTATACAATTATATATTTAGTTATATTATTATTCATGCTATATTTAAATCAATAATATTTTTATGTATTGGATTAATAATTTGTAATAATTATGATTGCCAAGATATTCGAAGCGTTCAATGGCTATGATGTAAATGTGGGTATCTAGAATAACTAACCTATGGTGAAGAGAATCAGCAATGACCAGATGGGACAAAAGAACAAGGAGAGAATCACACAAAGAGAAGAAAACTCTGGGAACAAATGGAGGTTGCAAAAGCCAAGAGGAAGAAAGCCTGCCTCTTGAACAATGTAATCACATTTGACAGCGAAAAATTATTCGGCTTAAAGATTGGACGAGAGAAGAACATAATCAACCAATGAGACGGCAGGAAACTAGATAGCCAATAGAAACGCAGCATTTAGGACAATAGATTGAACCAATCACTAAGCAGTATATCTTAGCCAATAAGAACACAATGTCATATTATTGTGAGAATAAGTTTCTAAGAAGTGAACCAATCACAACACAGCATTGTTACAGCCAATAAGATCACAGTGTTATATTATAAAAACTCATGGTTAAGGCCTTGTTCTCCAGTTGCGACACAATTGATGATCGGATAACACCCGAAAGTACTCTTGAAAAAGCAACTACTAAAGTAGATTTGTAATTTTGAAAACCCTTTTTCAATATTGGTGCTCTATTTACACCTTACTCACTCATTATGAGTTCCAAATCTAGTTTTCTAATGGAAACCAGAAAAAAGCTGTGATAAGCGTCATGGAATTGAGACTGAAGAACGATAATTGTTTGCAAAATTATGTAAGAATCTTGTCGAGTTTCTTTGGTAGTCGAAGTTTATTAGACCCCAGAATAAAATTCGACCATAAAGATCTAGAATCTCATTTTCTAGGAAACATTATTATATTCGATTGCAATTTTTGGACATGTTATCTACAATCTTTTACAAAATAAAATATTTTATGAACAAGAAAACTTCGCCTCTCCTCCATTCCTTCAATTCAACATCGACTTGTGTCTGGCGGTATTTCGCGCCTCTAAGTAACAGACATGGTTCTTCTACGCCTTCATTAAATATTTTTACTGAAAAAAAAAATTAAATTATATCGCCACAGAAACAAATTTGAAGTTCTTAAGTATCCTCAGGCGAGATTTTTTTACTCCAGCTCACGGAAAAATCATTTAATGCAACAAACAAGATTACTTCACTCACCTTCAAGAATCATTCAAGATTAATGAACAAAGAAATTACGAGAAATTGACATCTTCAGGGGCAGAGCTAGAGTTCATTTTAGATCAGTCTGAAGGAAAAATAAAATTCTTCGCGGTCAGATACAAAATATCGACGAACGAATAAACGCAGACATTGGCAATATTCATCTATCGTATCTCTAAAATTCACGTGAACAATTTTTTCACAGTCGATATTTCCCGGTTTCCCAGCCGTATATTTAATTAGTCGAAAATATTCGATCGCTACGATAAACACAACAGGTACAGTCTAATAGTAAAAACCGATCCATTCTTTTGTCATTCACAACTCATTTTGAACCACATCATCTCTTCTTACTTTCGGATATGTTTTCTTTTCCCTTTTTAATAAAAATTTAAAATTCAATCTACTTCAACCGAATTCATATCGTTTCCCCCAGTCATAAAACCTTTATTCTTTTCCTCTCTCTTTCTTTTTTCCCTGTATATAACATTGCGTTCTCGCGAAATGAAAATAAATTCTTGTTTTTTTCAGCTCGCGTCTCGTCGATAACAATACCACTTCACTTCGAATATATATTTCGGTAAAAATGATACCAATTTTCTGTTAACTTTCTTTCACATTTCACACATAAAGTGTACAGTTTATATATACGAGAGGAAGAAGAAGAAGAATGAAAATTGAAAGTTTCGGCAAACACAGGCTAGAAAAACGCGCTTCGATGACCGCGGGAAATTTGAAAGAATAATAAACCGGCGTACAAAATTATTCACGGGTAAAATATAAAATCGCATATTGGCATACCGATATATACGAGTATATCTGAGGGAATTCGTATACAAGACGGGATAAGATGGAACGTGTTTATCCTAATTACGTCTCGCGAGTAACATTTTCTGAAAAATTGGACTTGAAAATTTGATAGGCTCGACGAGAAGTAAAACGCTCTTCGAGTCAATATTTATTACGTCGTTACGAGCTAGTGTATCACATTATTCCAGAAAATCTCTTCCCTTCCAAAAAGCTGAATACAAGGCAAGCAGTGTTGACAATGGAAATCCAAAAATTCGAATTGACACGCAAGAACATCAAAGGCTCGGTACTCACCGAATTACTGTGCGTCTGGTCGGTTTTTAATTCCTTATGATTTGAAAACTGCACATACACAGCTCTACCACGTAATTGAGCGGCGCAGGTCGTGAAGTAATTGACCATCGATGTGGCTGCCGACTCGTCTGCCATTTCCAAGAAAGCCTGAAACCAAATAAACCAAATTGGGTGAAAATTATCAAAACGTTACGATATACAAAGGAACTTTGTAAAAATTAAATTATTCAGCCTACGACGAATATAAAATGAAAGCTCGAATAGAAGGAGGGCGCGTATTCTCAGAAACACCCTTTTACGGGCGATTAATTATTTCACCATCTATATACATCTTTAGCTTTTCTCAAGCTCATGAAATTTGGAAATATTCGCTACCCAGAAACGTTTGCACTTTCCTTTCACTCCGAAAATCAAAATTGGTGCGATCATTCAACTCAGACTCGTGGGATACGACACCGAACTATCGCAAATGAAAGACTCCGTTCTAGAAAACTCTTCACATCGATCTTCATACAACAGGCTGGTATGATATTAATCACATCAGCTTTCAATTATCCATAATCCTGATGTACCATGGTTCAGATTTCGGAGTACATCAATATTGCATACTTCAATCTTAGACCAAACAGCAGTTCAATACCGATACTGATCAAGTACTGCTTTCCGTAATTACAGTGTTGCCAAACTTCGTTCAAAAATATTGAAAACGCGCTTTGTATATTTTCAGGTTTTTCATTTTCAAAGGCAAGTTTTTTAGTTTTTTTGCCGTTGCGTAATTGATTTTTCACGTCATTGTTGATTTAGAGAAATTTATGAAAGCTACCAACGTTCACTCTCTAGGTGAGAAAGAAAATCATCTTTAGCTCTTTCAGAAAACTCTATATTGAATAGACATACAACTCGCAATTAAAGCCGATTGCTTACCATGAAAACCTACAAGAAGTTGATAAAATTGCAAATAAGTCAATAGCAACTCATTGCGAATGGCTTTTAAGATAAAGCGAAAGTTCAAGCCGATGATGAATGGCTAGTCAGCGCTGAAAAAAATAAGTGAGGCCAAAGTAGTAGGCCGGCTGTGGCTTTTTTTGATGAGAAATTGTCTCCTCTACAGCGCCGTCACTGTCAGGTCGGAAGAATCAATAGACCTCGGGGTAAGGTCGACCCAGCGCAAGGCTGCTTAGCCAATTAGCTAACAACTTAGCTAAAAGCTAACCTTTCAAATCCACTGGCTTCGGCTATCAGCTAATGTCTGTCCCAATCCCATTGGCTAGACAGCTACCTAATTTGGGCCAAAATAGAATGGCTAACGGCTAAAAGCTGAACGCCAACGGCCGAAAGTAGGGGAGGGGTTACTTCAACGTGGAGGGGTGAGGTGTGAGGAAGAGAAAATATTAGGCGTTAGCAATTACAATCTGAATGGCTAACGGCTAATTTTGAATGAAAATTGCTCGGCTAATGGGAAATGGCTTTGGCTTAGCTCAGCAGCCCTGGACCCAAGGGTATTAAAGGAAGTCTGGTCCATTCTCTAAGGCGCAGTGACGTCAATCTAGTGATCCTAACGCTATTTTTTAGGGACGGAAAATTATAAAAATAAACACAAGACGATCAAATTGAGTTATCTTCTCTTCATTTTTCCATAAAAATGATATTTATTGAGATATTTGTGCTGGAAGCAGGGTGTTGCAGGAAGCCGAAAGACAAAAGCTGACAGCCGTATTCAGCTGTATTTTTGGGGTATTTGGCTCCAGCTCTTTTAGAGCCGTATACTTTTGGCTGTCAGCCAAAAGCTGAATTGAGCCGTATTTTGTTTGCAGAGCTCCTTAGCTAATTGTATTGGCTAGAAACTCAGCTAAAAGCTAATTCAAATTGATTGACTTTGGATATCAGCTAACGGCTAACTCAGTCTCATTGGCTAGCAAACAGCTAGCTAATTTTGGAACAAAATAGAATGTTCAACGGCCAAGAGCTAACAGCTCACAGCTGAAAGTAGTGGATGTGGTCATTCCAATGTGGAGTGGTGAGGTGTGGGGAAGAGAAAATATTAGCCATTAGCCAAATTTGAATGGCTAACGGCTACATGATTTCGTTAGCTAGCTAAGAAAATTGTTCGGCTAATGGTTAATGGCTAATGGCTTTGGCTTAGCTAAGCAATCCGTTTTTCTAGTTTCTTTCGGTTGACGATGATTTTCACAAAAATTTCAATTTATGGTTCTTTTGACATGTAATTGTAATTCCAATTGTAATTAACCTAACCTAACCTTTGGTCTTTAATATGTCTGGGTTCCGAATGTTCTGATTTAACAATCGAATTTAATGAAATTCGAATAGGATAATGAATAATGATATTCTACTACTGAAAACCTTTCAAAGGATACCAAACTCAACAATCAGCCAAAAGTCAGCTCTTTTGTTTGGGCTGATGGAAAACCGAAATCCTAAGCTGTATTGTTCAAGGTCATCAGCTTCAGCTGAATGCCTAAGCCGTATTCTTCGGCTGCAGTACCTTGGCTGGAAGTTTTTATAATATGTATGGGCCTTGCCTAGATACGGGCACCAGAGTCCAGACAAATACTCGCATTGTTAAAAAATTCGTCACTTTTTTAGATATTATCACGAGAGTGCGCCGTGTTTTAATCCGCGGAGTAACAGACAGACAACATTGTTTTGCCTCTGTTACACCCACGTCTAAACCCACAGCGCACTCTCGTGGTTGTAGCCGACGAAGTGACCAACTTTTCAACTATGTGTATGCGAGTATTTGTTTGGTACGTGTCTAGTTTATGGCGTGGGAAATTTTGTCTCAATTCAGTGACGTTATTTTGTGCAGGTTGCGTTCAGAATAGACCAACCTCCCTTTCATCAGAGGTGGTTAGCTAGCCGTTAGCCACATGATTTTCGCTCAAAATTAGCTAGCTGTAAGCAAGCTGATTAGCTTTTAGCTTAGCCGACGTTGGCTTTTATTTATCGACTATTTCATTGGTTATTCAATTTTTTTTGCTCGTAATAATGTAAGACTCTGAATATAGAAAAAAAGAAAAAAATCGCGAGTTGCTGGGGAGACACTGCTGAATGCATTCTATACATAGAAGTTTTCTTTCTGGTGAATACAGCATTCCTGAGCTGAAAATGGAATGAACCCCGAAAACGGGGTTTCAAACCAGAGAACGCCGAAAAGGACCAGTTTGTTAAATATTGTACAAAATTATAAAATTTGGTCAATTTTGTTTAAAATTCAGCAAAATATTATTTTCATTCCAAAATTGAAAATTTTGATTGAAAAAAAAAAATGTGAGGTTTTTGTATTGATGAGTTTGATCTACAAAATTTGTTCATTTTGGTCGAAAATCACATAATTTTGGTCAGAAATTGAATAGATATTTGTACTTCTGGTCGTAAATTTGTAAAAGCAGTGTGTTTCTTCTACTTTTTTTTTTTTTTTTTTAATACCGAATGGAACCAAAAATGCAGCAATAAAGTGCCATGACTTTTCGTTCTCGGAGCTGAAAAATCTGGGCTTCGTTCATTACAGATTCAAATTCAAATTTTAGAGAGATAAATGATTAATTTGTGATCTTGCGGAACATCTGTTTCGATATGGTCATTATCAGAGCCCAGATTCCTCGGCATCTGATTGCCGAATTATTTTGCCAAATGTAGGATGTTTGAGAATCAGATAGAAGTTCATTTTAGGGTTAGTGGGGCCTGTAAAACAAATTTTATTTTCGCGACCTAGAAAATGAATTAAATAATATCGCAAAAAAATTAATTTGATTAAAAATCAAGAACATGCTGTCTCGAGCAATTTATCGAGAAATTATTTTTTTTTAGCATACGATGTGAATTTGACGATTTGCGATGTCAAGTTTAGCGGCGCTTTAATTTATTTTTGGAGTACATACAGCTTCGACACCTTTTTTCTCTCCTCTCTTACCTTATTGAATGACAAAAGCTATGTATTCGAATTATTTTTCAAAATGGCAGTTTTTGTTGGCGAAGATGATTTACGGTGTCGACCGAACTTTAATATCAATCTTGAGGCTTTGTGAGCTCGCTGGACACCGGAGACCTGTAAAAGATTATTTTCTTTTTACGTCGAAGGCGAGTTGAAAGAAAAAATACGAAGACGCGATGAGAGAAAAAGAGAAACGCGAGGAGAGAATCGTCAAAATTTTACTTTTTTCCTCGACTTTATCGTGCTGGTAAGGCGAAATAGAAGATGGACCAAAAATATAGAGCGTTGTGAACTGTGCAGTCGTTGGTTACTCGAGAAGATTCTTTCGACGTAGGTATACGCGATGAAAATAATATTTATTTTACAAAATAAAAGGTGAAAAATATAGCGCGAGGAAAATTGATGGAGTTTTCGTTATTAAGAACTGTTTTTTATTCTCTCTAATCTTCCCCCGCGGTCTGTTTCATAGGGTGCGTTTATTTATTATCCGTATTTTTTCTTCTTCGTTGAAATTATTTTTCATACTCTATATCAGAAGTAAATTCCTAATCGTGTCTTCGATTTTTTTTTTCCTTCCCTTTCTAATCGTTTCGCAATCTCTGATAAGATTAACCACTTTTCAATTTCACTACTAAATTGTTATCCAGTTATTAAAGGCTAGTTTTTAGATGATTGTAGAAGTATTTTAAACGCTATATTCAAATCCGTTTTTTGCTTGCACGTCGAATTTTCGAGCGACCTCCTTGAGAATGATTAATCATCATATTCTGAAAATATTTGTGACTCCTCGTCTTTTTTGCGCTCGGCATTTCTCTTGATTATCGCCAGAAGAAAATTCAACTAAAAAACATCATGTTGAAAAAAAAATGTTAATTAAGAGAATCATCCCGAGTCCTTATTTCGCTGCCTTTTTGTTATTGTAAATTTTGAAGAGAAAAAATCATTGAATCTTCATTAGAAAAGGATTTTTGGCTCATTTACATCGTTATAAATTAAATATATAATGATAAGTATATAATTTTCTCATTATTTCTGGATATGTAGTTCGATATTGAAAGACCGACCAGGAGCAGAAATATTTCACTTCCTTGCTAAGCTTTTTCTGCAGTAAACAAATTAATGGTTCAGCCTGAGCATAAAATACGTAAATCGCGACCGTGAAACAAAATGCAAAAATAAACTCATAGGACTAAACACAAGCTATCGCGCAATCAAACAGAAATATATTGCAGTAGTTACCTATTAAGAAAATGCATAAAACAAAATAAAATTTATCTCTGATCACATTTTGCTTATAATAGGGGTCTGTCCCTCGTTAAACAAGGACATTGAAACTAAAATAATTCAAACTAAAACAAAATATAAAAGGACATAATTATTTCAAGAATTCTTGTTCAGTAACAACTTTTGACCATCAGAAATGAATACAACGTCAAAACTTACGAAAATAAAAATGGATCAAGCGTAACATTGACCTTGACCAATAAAATGAAAGATGGGCTTGAAACATAAAAGTAAAAAAATACGTATTCTCAACACTTAACAATAAAACTAACCAAAATCAATTTTTTCATGGCAAGGAGTCAATAATAATATGGCTCTGCCCGCACTGTATTGTTCGTTTCTGATGGAGGCTGCTGGACAGCCGAAACGTTAATAATAAAAAACGTTTTTCCAGTAAAATTTGTCTATCACAAGTCTGGGTTTAATGAAATACTGGACGTAACAAAACTTTCATAAGATGTGTACATTTTTTTTTCATCTATTACGAGGGTATACCGCATTTAACGAGAAATTTATGAACGAAAAGTGGATAAAATTTCCGAGTGTAACGAGCAATAGTTCATATTAAAGAACTTAGGTACTGTATTTATGCACATCAATTTTTGCCTATCTTTGAACATTCACTAAATATTATTAGTGTGCAGCATGTTTCCTCTTGTATTACCCTAGGTCACCAATTTCTCGTTAGGTCAGATCTGTATTCAGTGCTTTCTCTACATAAGAATCGTCGAGCGTTCACGGTAGAAGAAAAAATACAGATTTGTTCACGAATAACGAATGGTGAGAAGAATCGTGATTTATGTAAAACATTCGATGTCTCTTTCTGATGATTTTGTGCACATTGATGACGAAGTAACTACAGCCGAGACCTTGACGAGTGAAGATATCGCAGCGCTTGCTCAGAATGACGTCGATAATGACGAAAACAATAATGAAAATGATGAAAAAACACCATCCACATTATGCCCAACTATCTTTGAAGCTCGTGCTGCATTAACTACCCCACTAACTTTTCGTTTGACTCATCATGATGATGTGGGAATAGCCTCCTTAAAAGGTTTAGAAAATGAGATTGAAAGTATTTTTTGTGAAAATATTTTGTTGAAAGCTAGGCAAACCACATTATCCAAGATGTGGAATATGAGCACAGCACCCACAACCAACGTCTGAATTAGTTTTTGCTTTAAACATTTAACTACATTATGTACCGTATTCATGTATTTGTGAGTCCTGTAATAAAATATTCGCACATGTTCAACTTTTGAAATTTTCATATTTTCGGGTGCAGCGAGATTTTCGTTATAACCGGTGTAACGAGCGATTGCCTATAACGAGAAAAAGTGTCGGTCCCTTCAATCTTGTTATAAACAGTTTTCCACTGTATTTATATAATATGTGCGGGCAGAGCCATAATAAAATATTATTAATAAAACTAACGATTAAAAATACGGAAAAACTTCACAAAAATACACTAGAAACAAAATTAACCGAACAAACGAGTAATAAAAAAATTGACCAGATTGTTACATAAATATAGACGGAATAAAAAAATTACAGAAACAATAGGACGAATAGAAAGTAGACTAAAAATATAGAAAACTGGTAACTAACCCAGAAGTCTGGAGCAAACCTTATAAAATAAAAATGAATAATTCAACCAAATTCAATTTTCCCCCTCTCAAAATAAAAAAAAAAATGAAACAGTAATAAGAGAAACAGAAAAATATAAAATAATAGACGACACTATACTCTATATTGAATGGTCTTCTCGTGTGTACGAGCCATAAATTATAACGATGGAGGAGGCCTTGAGATCTTCAGGAAACCAACTTTCACTTGTGTCCATTCATGACTCGCCTTACCATCCATCATCACATAAACTGGCCGCAATAAACTCGGCGATTCATCGACTGGTGCACCTCCCCTTAACTCCTGAAGGACGGGAGGAACTCGAGGCTTCCGCGATCATGAAAATTGCCCCCAAATCAACAACAGGAGCAAAAAAGGAACTTCTCATCCCGCAGGAAACGACTCCGCACCCTGCTTTCCGGAAACCGCGACCCTCCTCCCACTTCCTCTACCGAAATATGGATGCGACTACCTTACCTCGGAGTACCTTCGGAGAAATTGTCGTCCATACCGGGTAGACTTCTACCCACTCTCTACGACATCAAATCTCATCCGTCTCAATGACCCTATACCACCCTCAAAGAAATCAGGGATCCACAGATTAAAATGTGGAGACTGTACCTCGGAATATGTTGGCCAAACGGGCAGAAAATTCCGTATCCGAATCCAAGAACACAAACAACCCTATACTAAAGGGGATATTGCCTGCAAACAGGATATAATTACGGGAATCATTCGTCCTGTATAAAAGGTTACAATATGAATCGATAGGAAGAAAAAAAGCCGAGACTATTACTGCTGTAACTGCCGGCCACAACGCGCTCAGCGATTTAGAATCTACTCACACATACGTAAATCCTTTCATCCAGTTTTTCTACGGCTATCGTCGTCCTCGCACGATCGAACCGGTCAAATATCTGAAACTAGCAGTTTTCAGCCTCTTTTTAAACTCTAATTTCAACTGATTCTAAATTCAACCGTTTCTAACCAAAAGCTTTAATTTCTAATATTTCGTTTATTCTTAATTTCTTTTATTTCATTTCAGGAGTTCCTCCAAAATTCTCTTTCTCGTGAATTCCACATTTCTTGTTCTTGGTTCATTTATTTTATTTTCGTGAAATATCGTCCAAAAAATTTTTGCTCCTTTTATTACCGATCATTTTTATTTTTATTTTTGACCTCTCGACTTTGATTATATGCTGGTTGTACCTCTGTGGTTTCATTTATTTTATATTTTATACTATAAGTGCCTGTACCTCCTCCATCGTTATGCGACACTATACTCTCTCCCTCAAAATATCAAAATAATACTGAATTATCTACCGAATTATTCGAACATAATCATGTAATAAAACACCTGAACAAAAGAAAAGCTAACGGACCAGATAAAATATCTAACAAAACGATCAAAATACCTCATAAAATACATCCATTCAACACGAAAAAAACACTACCAAATCACCAAAAGTTGAAGAAACATCGATCGGTTGAAAGTAACGATTGAATAAGAGTCAACTTTATTGCGATTTAATTTATTTATGGTAACCGATCGATGTTTCTTCGATCTTTGGTGATTTGCTAGCGTTTTATTCGTGCTAAATTTTTTTTTACAAACGACGCACAAAAGTTTGTCGATTTTAAACTTACCCGATTCGTCAGGATCACTGAATTCAGAGGCAATGATGCTGTCGATTTCTTCGAGTTGCTTTTCTAAATTCGAGACTATACTCCATTCAGCAACTTGACCTGATTCAATTTCTTTACGATTTCTCTCCATCACTTTCCTACGATGCTCCTCCGTTTTTCGCCGATTCTCTTCCGTTTTTTGCTTCAAATATTCAGAATGAGCTCGAACTCGTTCATCTTGTTTTTTCACAAATTCCGCAAGTTCTCTGATGAGAAGATTTCGTTTTTTCATGGCTTTTCTGCGTCGGTTTTTCTTGACTTGGCGCAAGAAACGCGAACTTCTACGATTATCGCCTACGAAAATATCCGAGACATCTAGCCACGAATACGATTTCCTCGTGAAAAAACTAAGCCAATAATTGTAAAAATTATTGACCTCATCGTACGGACTCTTCGAGTTACCAAAATCAGGCGGTGATCCATCATCGTCGGAGCGATAAGCACGCTCTTCAGAAGCTACATCACGAAAAACTTTGCGATATACGGAGTAAAATCCCTTCGCATCGTCATTAAACCCTCTATAACAGGTCGAAGCGAAATATTTCTTTATATTTAATTCTTCCGCTTCAAAATAACCACAAGTACACTTATGTGTGATGTTCCGTTCGTCGTAATCTTTCCGACCTTCCGGGTCGATCAGAACTTCGAAAGCTTGCTGAATTAAAATAAATTGACCTTTCGCTTCCTCTAAATTACCTGGATTCTTGTCAGGATGCCATTTCAATACTAACTTACGATACGATTCCTTCAATTCTTCGGCCGTAGCTTGGTTGGACACATTCAAAACGTCGTAATAAGTACGTTTCGCCGGCATTTTCATGAAGTACGGACGAATAATAAAATCAACTAAGGACCGCCAATAAATTCTACTAGTGCGAATATTCAAACGCGAGTTAAATTGCCCGTATTCGGCTAAACATGTGGCTGTTAATGCTTTAGACCGAAAAAACCATCCATACATTCAACAATACCGGGAATCGTGCGAGCGTGCAGCATGCATGACCCACTACAACCAGTAATGTTCTCTAATCTCTAAAAAGGACTTTAATTCAGCACACGTGCTCACCGAAGACTCACGTGGTATGTGCTAAGGACCCAGAAGTATTCTCGCTAGGTTGATAAAAAGGATTTGCAGTGATAAGGACGTCAACACGCTGAGCTACGTCCTTTTTCACCAAACTGACGAACGCGGTTGTCGGTAGTTTCAAACAATCGGTAGTGCGGTAGTCAAAATTCTCAACGGGGGGTGCGAAAAATACTACCGGTACTACTAACGAGCTACAGAGCAGGTAAAATGGGCATCCATCTTGTTTTTCAAGTGAACTTAGCTTACGGGGTTCACGCGAAGGTACGACGGGACATACATTTTGTTTTCTAATACACCAAATGTTAACCAAAGGGGTGTAGGGTTTACTTGGAAAACAAAATGGATGTTTATGGCTCTCTCGAGCTCCTTAGTGCTACTGGAGTACTCGTATATCGGTAGCATTTTTTGCATTTTTTTTTTAAAGAAAAACTACCGGTACTATCGGATGTTTTCCTAAAAAGGAAGGCAAATTTGAATGCGGACAGTAGCATCACTCCATGTTACATTGTTACTAATTATTAATTATACAAAATAATGAACATGGTCTTTTCATAAACAAAAACGTAAAAATCAGGAAAAAATCAGTTCACAAACGAGTTCAACATTACCTTTTCTCCAAAACATAGTCGTGGGAAAAACTACTGAAAACCTTCGGAAGTTGTTCAGTTATCAAAAATATCAATCGGTAGTTATTCATACACCACCATTGACAATGTGCGTGTATAGCAAATACACTATATGAACAATACCGGAAACTTCTCGAACCATGGCGACTAGCGGACAGGATTGGTACTACCATAGTAATCAAACGGGATTTTCGACTAGCGGCTAGAATTGGTACCAACCTCCTTTGTGTTTCGTGGGTCAACAGCGCTCAATGTATTTCTAATACGAGTTTCCGGTATTATTTGTATAGTGTATTTGTGTATAGTCAATGACACCACACAATTGGTAGTTTCGGTAGTTTTCAAAAAAACAAACGGTACTACCGGGTGTACTACCGGAGGTGCCCATTACTACAACAAACTACTCAACCCACACTAAGGATGAGAGGATGTGCAAAGTACTAATTGAAAGTCTCCTCGTGCCTCATCAATTTGTTTCGTTTGTTGTATTCAAATTGTGGGACTTCGAAATATTTTCCACTGTTGGATTGGACTTTCAAATATTCGGACCGGGCACATTGTAGGATCGCTAGCGTCGCCTATGTAAAATGCCTAGAAAGTACTGATAAACGAACGGTGATCGTAACTTGAAACCAAAGGTGATTTTTTAGTTTTTCTTAAATTTCTCCAAAAATAATGAATTTAGGTGTGTACTTGTAAGGAACGAAATTGAAGAGTGGAAAATTTTCTTTCAGATGATCATATTTTTGAGAGATTTTAAAAAATTCAAAAATTTTGCACGATGCTAGCGCTGCCCGGTCCGAATTTTCATACTTCTTGGACTTAAAATTATTTTCCAATTGTTGGACTTTGAAATATTTTCATACTTCTTGGACTTGTAAAATTTTTCACTTCCAATTCTTGGATTTGGAAATATTTTCAACTGTTGGACTTGTAAAACTTTTCATTCTCAATTCTTGGACTTGGAAATATTTTCACATGTTCAACTTAGAATTATTTTCCAATCGTTGGACTTGGAAATATTTTCAATTCTTGGACTTTGAAATATTTTCAACTGATGGACTTCGAATCATTTTCCAATTGTTGGACTTTGAAATATTTTCATACTTCTTGGACTTGTAAAATTTTTCATTTTTGATTTTCGGACTTTGTAATATTTTCAACTGTGGGAGACAATCAAAAATGAAAAATTTTACTAGTCCAAGAAGTATGAAAGTATTTCAAAGTCCAACAATTGGAAAATGATTCCAAGTCCAACAGTTGAAAATTTTTCAAAGTCCAACAGTTGAAAATATTTCCAAGTCCAACGATTGGAAAATAATTCCAAGTTGAACATGTGAAAATATTTCCAAGTCCAAGAATTGAAAATGAAAAATTTTACAAGTCCAAGAAGTACGAAAATATTTCCAAGTCCCGCGGCATCACTCTTACTCCGAGTATGGCAGTAAATACCGACGCGTAGAAACGATCGTCACAAAGACAGGAACGAACGAAATGAATTGACAAGGCTCGAGGAGACTTTCAATATTAGTACTTCGCACATCCTCTCGTCACTAAGGCTCTATAGTTTCGCCCGGGTATATTAGGCCACCATTTTGGTTTGAGTTTTGTCCCGCGGTACTTTGTAGCCCGAATCGAACATGTTCGAGTGATGCTAATCCCCGCTAAGAGAAAAAAAAAAATGAAAAAGGAGTTTATCCGTCTAAAAGGATGTGCGTAAATGGAAATGTTTGACCACTTTTCATTCTGATTAAAAGAATTAATGATCTGTCTCGTAGTTTATGAGAAAATTTCGTTGATTTGAACGACAGCTTTACGTTTTCAAACCAAAATGGCGGTCCATTATACCTACTCACACGACAGATATAAAAAAGAACCTAGATGTCGTACTTAACAACTGGCCATTTAACGCGCGTTAAATATTTGTGATTTCATCAGAGTTGGCAAAACATTGAAATTCCCATAAGACGCTGTACAACTTTGAACTTGAATAAGTGAATGAAAAATAATTCTTTTAAGCTAAAATTTTTAGATAAATTTTCTAGTAGCGTTCTTAATCGAAAACAAATCGTTTTTCGAAATTTTAAGGTGGGGTTTAAACCTACACTAGAGAGCGCTACTGAAAGGGTGAATCAGAGAATTTATATACGTTCATACATGATTTTCAATCAACTGTTATTTTTTCAATATATCATTTATTGCTACAATTTTTTTTTTGTATTTCCTGTTGATGATACAGACTACAAAATTTATGCTTATATTTGCTTTAAAAAACGATATCCTATTAATTATGGTACGTGAAATTTCTTCATTTAAAAAGCATTGAACGAAAGGGTGAATATCGTCAGGACTACCAACTACCCAACTGTAAGTTTAAATCCCAATAAGACGTGACTGAGTTTTCGGCGAGTCCGATATCTAGGTTCTCTATTATATACAGTATATATATCTGTGACCCATACTAGTGAGAAAATCTATAGGTCATTTATGCACAATTGATAAGAATGGGCCCAGAAACATTTTAATAAGGTTTTGAGGATCGAACATATACAAAAATTGTAACAAGAAGAATGAAGGAGAACTTGATCGATCATTTTTTTGTCTTCATTGATATAATCTTTTTCACTAACCGAAATTTGATGTTTAATTTTAAAATCCTCTAGCGGAAACTTCTCCTCCTTCAACGACTGTCGTCTTCTGATCGCTTCCGCGTACCTATCTTACATCCTTTGTTGAAATAATGAGCTTTCTTTTGGTTTGCCAAAATAATGTCGAATCCAACCTCTGAGATATCATAAATTCTACAACCTCATGAGTATTCTCAATCGAATTTTTTCACTTTGCTTAATTATTGAAGGGTTTATTTGTATAAATACTGTATTTCGCTTTAATTGCTTGTCTGTCGTCGTTCGTTTCGTTTTCCTAATGATTTCGCAAAAAAACATAGAACGAAGACGAAAATAAGGACATTTTTCCAGCTGAAATACCAAAAAGTAAAATAGAAGAAATATCGAAAACGAATTAAAGAATTAAAAATCACCCTAACACTTCCACGAAACGATTACTTAAGCTGTTGATTATTGACTCTGTATTTCAGAAATAGTCACTACACATTTAATTTTATTTATATGACTCGCAGCCACGAAATAAGGATATCTATGATTACCGACGCGCTAAGCAAGAAGGTACGTCGGTTGAGAAATCGTGTTCAGAGTTTCTTGTCCTTTGTGATCGCTGTGTTGGCCTGAATTCTAAAAAATTGACAAATATTTAAATTTGTCAATTTATAATAGAAACTGCCTTCTATCGTTGTAAATTGAACGAAATTATCACGAACGTCAGTCAGTCACAGGCAATGACTGCTTTCTTACGTTCAAAAAACTGTTTTTTTACTTGTTTCTCGCACACAAAAACGGTCAGTCAACGTAATGATGACTGCTTTCTTAGCTTGTTTTTCTTTCCTACTGCTTTTAATTTGAAGGAATACGAGAGAAGTAAGCAGTAACTGTTCAAGTACCAGCTGCTTACGACTGGGGTCACAACATCAGAAAGCAGCTGTCATCCCAGTTAACGCCCCATTATCTGCGGCCACAGATTGTCTGCAGCCTCCTCCGCTGGCTCTGATTCATCACGAGCCGTATAGCGAGTCTCTCGCGTACACGGTTTGCTTTCTTTGTAAGCTTGAGGGCTGATCGGTGCCAATGCCTCTGTTAGATTCTCCTTCAGTGTGCGTTAACCCTACCTACCCCTCCCGGCTGAAGAATCAACAATTTTGCAATGAGCCTTAAAATCAGAAAACAGTCACATATTCTGCCCAATAACTCCCCAATAAATTGAGATAAGCGAATTTTATACAAACGTATATACTTCAGTACAAAACTGAAGATAATTTTATTGGAATGACAAATTTTTGAAAGTACGGAAACAAATGTTGAAACGAAATTGATGTGATTCCGTGCAACATCACGTATTCTATTGCCGTAATGTCAATTAGAACTAGGTACTATATAAACATTATGTAACTTGATACAGACAGAGATAATCAAGTAAGTATGTGTGTACGGATTCTAAACTCTATTCACCTGTAGAACTTACAATTTTTTACATTGACTAGTTCTCATTTTTGTTTGATTGTAGTTGTATTGGTCATTCATTGAATAATTCGTCGCTGACTTTCAATCGCAAGTTGGAAACACTCTGAATATACGTGATTCAATTTATGGTGAAGCTGTATTTGTCTTCTAGACCTGGTTCGATTCCTTTAAAGTTCAACAACAATCACGACACAAGTTCTATACAAAAAGCTCAAATAAATAAGCTTGGAATCTATATCCACAATATCTGTAAGCATTATTATTACTTTGCTGCGTGAAATGAAGTTATACTGGTACCATTAAACCAGGTCTCCGTTTTCAAGGAGACTTCGAGATTTTGTATGATATTGTACTGAGCATCTTGTCGCTGAAATTATTGTACATTTTTCTTATTGAAGGAAGTTTACAATTGTCAAGCGCTGAGGAATCAGGAATACAAGTGAGCGAGTCATAATAATTGCCATTGTCTATACTAGGTTGATATGTTCACCATTGAAATAGCTACGTTCAAAATTCTTTGATCTTCAATTCCGCTATAGCGCGCGATTGATAGACTTTAAGGAAATAATTCAAATTCAGTGGTGTGTTTTTTTTATTTCTTATTTTGCGAACTGTAGCGTGAGAATCTTTAGAATATTGAATATTGAAATTATGCATTCCATCTATTACTAGAGGTTCTTGAAAAAATTCTAAATTTTGATTTCAGATGGGTAATGGTGAAAATTTATTGTTCAACGTCAAAAGTGAAAATTAATTAAGCCTGAATTTTCTAACTTGTATTCCACCAGTTGTTTACTGTGTGGGTCTTTTTTGGAAGGTTTATTTCGACATTTTTTTTTATTCCCTCTAAATTTGTTGAAACTTCAATTGAGTTCAACTCTTTAGTGACATTCATTTCTTTCTCAAAGACAACGTAGTGAATTATTTTAGTTTCAATTTCTTCGTTTGGCGAAAGGTAGTCCGCAATTTTAAGTATTTGTGTACTTCTAATATTATGATGTGATCAGAAATAAATTTTTATTTCGTTTTTTCGTAATAACTACTGCAACATCTTTCTGTTTCATTGCGCTACAGCTTGTGTTTAGTCCGATGAAATTATTTTTATTTGTATTTTGTTCCACGGTCACAATTTATGTTTCTTATGTGTATGTCCATGCTCTGAACCATTAAAATACTAAGATGAAATGAAGATTACAAATATAAGTACATAATTGTGTTATTATTGACGCTGAAGAATTCTAAGTATCGAAATATTTCTCTTCCTTCGGTTTTGAAGGCTTTAAAGATGATAAGGGGTTGTACTCTGTGTATCGCAGAGTTTTTGTTGACTAGCCTCTTTAGAACGTGGTTATCGCACCAACAAGGGATTCTCATCTACCTGAAAGGTCGAAAATAATACGACGAACTGAAGATCACAAATACAAGTAATTGGGGTATTATTGAAGCCAGAGGATTTAATATAACGAAGTATTTTTGTCTTCCTCCTGTTACAAAAGGTTTTAAGGATGATGCCACGGGGTTTCACTCTGTGTATAGCCGAGTTTTTCGTGAGATAGCCTCTGAAGAGCGTGGTTACCGCTCCAACAATGATCCATCAATGCCAGGTTTGGGTGACACAAAGAGTCTGTAAGACTCCGTCAAGAATTTTTACAACTTACTGGCTCAGTTTTTTCACAAAAAGATTGTATTTGTGGCTGCATGTATCGGATATTTTTGAAAGCAAACATTGTAAAAGTTCCCGTTTCTCGTGCCAAGTCGAACTGAATATCACAAATACATGTAATTGTGGTATTATTGAAGCCGAAGAATTGAATATAACGAAATATTTCTCTTCTTCCTGTTACAAAGGGTTTAAGAATGATGCCAAGGGGTTTTACTCTGTGTATCGCAGAGTTTTTCGAGAATTAGCCTCTGAAGGGCGTGGTTATCGCTCCAACGATGGTTCTCATCAACCCGGATGATCAAAACTATTACGCTGAGATGAAGATTACAAGTATATGTACATAATTGTGTTATTATTGATGATGAAGAATTCAACGTATCGAAATATTTCTCTTCCTCATGTTACAAAGGCTTTAATGATGATGACAAGGGGTTTTACTCTGGGTATTGCAGTTTTTGTACAAATACATGTAATTGTGGTATTATTGAAGCCGAAGAATTGAATATAACAAAATATTTCTCTTCCTCTTGTTACAAAGGGTTCAAGGATGATGTCAAAGGGTTTTACTCTGTGTATCGCAGAGTTTTTGTTGACTAGCCTCTGATGAGTGAGATTATCGCTCTGACAATAGTTCTGATCAACCCAGATGATCCAAATTACAATGAGCTGAACATCCCACATACGATGTGATATTATTGAAGCTGAAGAATTGAACATATCAAAATATTTCTCTTCCTCATGTTACAAAGGCTTCAAAAGATGACAAGGATTTTTACTCTGTACAACGTGAACCCCGAAGAGGGTGGGTATCGCTCCAACGATAGTTCTGATCAATCCGGACGATCGAAAATATTACGATGAGCTGAACATCACAAATATATGAAATTGTGGTATTTTTGAATCTGAAGAATTAAACATATCAAAATATTTCTCTTCCTCATGTTACAATGGCTTCAAAGATGATGACAAGGGATTTTACTCTGTATAACGCAAAGTTTTTCATGAATTATTAGCCTCTGAAGAGCGTGGTTATCGCTCCGACGATGATCCATTACTACCTAGTTTTGGTGACACAAAGAGTCTGTACGACTCCGTCAACAACTTTTACAATTAACTGGCTTAGTTTTTTTTACAAAAAAGTTGTTTCGTGACTAAATTTAAGGCGAAAATTGTAAAAGTTCCCGTATATTACACCAAGTCAAAAGTCGACGCAAAAAAGCTATGAAAAAACGTAAATTATTAATTGGAGAACTTGTCAAATTCGTGCAAAAACAAGACGAACAAGTTCGAATTCGTTCTGATTATTTGAAGAGAAAAGCAGACGAGAATCCGCGAAAAACGGAGGTGCATCGCAGATGAATGATCGATAAAAATGTAAAGACATTGAATCGTTTCAAGTTGCTGATTGACTTTAATTTCAAATTTAGAAAACCAACTCCGAAGTAATCGAGATCATCATAGCCTCTGAATTCAATGATTGTGACAAATCCGATCAGTCTAAAATTGATAAACTCTTTTGCGTCGTTTGTAAGAAGAAATTTAGCATGAAGAAAACGCTAGCAAATCACAAAAAAACGAAGAAACATCGATCGAGTTTGTATATTTCTAACTTGAATTCCATCACCTGTTTAATGTGTTGGTCTCTTTTTTTTTTTTCAAAATGTTAGATATTCTTTCTTTGAGATAAGGTGTGTCGCGTCGGTGAAAAACCGCTTTTAGTAAGGTGTGCTCGCTTCGGAGTCTGGTGAAGGATTGATTTTTCTCTTTCTATGGTCTCGATTTATGTATCTTATATGTCCATGCTCTGAACCACTTGTTTAATCAAGAAGAAGACTTTTTCCGTTGTCAGGACAATATTATACAATCATGAATAAATTATTGGCACTAATGACCACCTTAGAATTTTATCTCATTTTCCATCACTCTGAAAGTATATTACATAGAAAACGATCGACATCTCTCAAACCATGAACACATATTTGACGTTAGAGTTATAAAAATCAATTTAAATACAAAAAAATTCTTTCATCATCAAGCAATAATAGCGTTACATACATGAGAAAAAAATTTATGAAAGGTGGTCATGATCACCGATACATTCGATGACTCATCAATAAAGCCACTGAAAAATTATAGTCTCCAGTACGGAGAATATTCACTGAGGAAGGCGGCGAGATCAACGAAATTGAATTGGTTCGCGACAACGAAATTTTGTATGCTTCCGCAGGAGAAACTTTCATTTGTGTGGAGAACCGTGGTGAAAATCACAAAGAAAGGATTTCAAATTTCGAGAAAAAAATCGTCTAGATATTTTTTCACGTGCACGCGCGACTTTGGTTCCATCATACAAATATTTCCCGCGACCTTTTCTTGAATGAAGGTTTCAAAGAGAAAAAAAATGCTCAATTTTTTGTAAAGTTGCACACGGTACCGCTATGAATTTTCATTTGATGGTAACAACTTTCTCGACCAACAAAAATTATTGAATGAAAATATTTATACTAAAATCTTTCTTCTGTTTCGAGTGCAATGGTGATTTATTTACATTGACGAAGAAAAAAATTATTTTAAGTAACAATTAAGAAAATTATTTTCTGTTTCGAGTGCAGCGATGAAGAGAATTTACGCGAAAAAATTTTTTCTTGTTATTGAATTACGGTAGTGTGATTAAGAATTATTACCATGTGCTAAAGATAATTGTTGGGGTGCGATGAAGAAACAATTTCATAACTGGAATAAACGAGTGCATATTATGGAACTTACTTTGACATTAGAGTGAAAAAATATTTTTTCGTCAAAGTATTACAACACCTCGAAAGTGAGAATGTTTTTATGCACCGTTCATTAATTATTGCCCTTATAATGCACGGCTGCAGCTACACTGGAACAAATATAAGTAAACATGTGTGGCAGTATTTTTTGGCAGTATTCGATAATACCTCTGGTAGGTATCATCTACCTCCAGTATTTTAAAGTCACTAATTTCATCTTAAAGTTGATATATCATGTATTCTGCAAAATTATAAATGTTTCTTCAAAATAAGTTCCCCGGTTATTTAAGCGGGATGAAAATTGTTGTGCTCGAGACGGAGGCTACGGCTGGAAAATCAATATATACACCGCCTAATTTTTCCTATTTAGGTAAGTAATTTTTTAATGAAACGTGTTTTTCAAAGTACAGAAATGACATTGTTTTCTGTTTTATGTAGGAGAACTAGACGGTTATAGAACAGATTGTGAGCCGCCAGATGTAGGTTTCGATTTTCTCACTATTTGAGTCCGAAAAAATTAAGCTAAGAACGTAGTAGGAAGAATTTCTCAGATGAAAAGTGAGAAAATTTAGACATTTGTTATCATTTTCAGATTCTGGGTCCACTTTTAGTTTAGTTATACTTTTACTGCAGTTTGTAAAATAATTTTAAATAAAATTCCAAGTTAACATTGTCAAGTATATATCTTTGGAAAATGAGCAGCTTTTTTGAACGTGAAAAATATCTTGACCGGACGGTCATTTCAATAAAAATTTATTAGAATTTCACGGCTCTGCTGTCCACAAATAATATGTTTCATAAATATGCAGCAATAGGTAGGTGCGACCTTCACATGTGCCAACTTTTAGCCTTTTATCGTCTGTTTTGAAGTTACCGTCACACTCTGGTTCAGCCGGATGTAATATAGATGTAACGTAGCAACTTTTAGTGTTTTTGTGTGTCATCTTAAGGTTATGGCACCTCGTCGAAAGAATATTATAAACAGTATTCAAAATATTCCTTCAAATCCTACGAAGGTATTCAAAGAAATTTTCGATCACCCTCGCTTTAAATGTAATTTACCATCTTGCCGTACTGAGAGTAACAAACCTTTCAAACGTATCAGAGACATGATACCTAACGTGATGTATTATAATGTTATATGTGAACATCATTATGATAGAATTTTTTTCTTTTTTTGCAATGAATGCAAACGTTATTATGGTACAAAATGTTTTACACTAGTTTTAAATAATATTCAGACTAATATTCACAACGGATTGCTATGTCGGAGTACTATTATTTCCGTTTTTTTGTTTTTTTTTTTTTTTCTCAATTTATATAATATTATATATTATTTTTTTTCTTTTTTTCTCCTATTCTTTTTGGTATTTTTTTCTTCGTTTTGTTTCTTGCTTTTTTTTTAATAATTATGTATTTCTTTGGTTGGATGTAATAAATACATAATAATAAAAAAAAAATTTTGAACCTTATGGTTGCGAATTTTAGTGGACACATTTTCAAATTTTGTAATGTTTGATGGTCAGAAAATAGTTGGTAAGAAAAATTATCGTCATTTTTGTTCAGTAGAATGTACATGATGCCATGTTTTAACGAGAGTGCCAAATTGAGTATACACGAAGACAGATTTATGATATGGACCAAGTGAGCAAACTTGAATTTGCGAGAAGAGAAGGCAAATTGGAAACGGCAAAAAAACTACTCATCGAAAGACTTCTTCCGATTGAAGAAATCTGCCGTACTACAGGGTTGAAGAAAGAAGATTTCTAATAGAAATTCCAAATCATTGTGAATGCGTGACAGAATGTAGAGTAATTAATTTTTACCGTTGATTTAAGTCAAACGTTGGAAATTATGCATTTACCTGTAAAAAGATATTAATAAAGATGTACTTGTATTTGAGCGTCTTTTCTTACAAGCTCGCCATTGCGGTTTGAAAAGAATTTTCTCTTGCATAAAATACTCGTACGTGAAAACCACACATGAAAAAATATCTAGATGAGTTCCTCACGTAACGCGACAGCGGGGCGGGGGAAAAGTTCCAAATGGGCTCCCCTACTACTACTGGTATCTATTGGGAAATCAAAAAAGAGTAGTTCATTCAAACTAGGAGTATAATAACTGGACTAAAGTAAGGCGTCTACTTTTTCGCATCCGTTTTTGAAGAACAGAAGATTAGGATTTTCTAGGGGTGTCGATACTAAATTTTAAAGGATTACAATATTCCTACTACAGTCTACCGCTTCCACTGGGTGATCTCTTCAGTTGTTCATTGAAAAAAAACATGTGTCCACGCAATTCGCAGCTTGAATTATCGCTTATTCAACACAAGTTTTATGTAACATATAAATGTGATGACATGTTGGAAATTCGAAAATAACTGCTCTCAGACAGTTCTGATTCACTTTTCAACAATAAATTCAGATTCTACGCCGTTTTTCACATAAGACGATGCATTTGGGCTGAAATTCAACCCGCAGTAAGCGCGGACTCACCACTTCATCAAGCTCGAAAAAGAAATTCTGAAGCAACAAATGTATTGCTGATTCAAAAACAACTCTCTAGAAACGTGTTACAACCATTATCAACTGGAAATCCGAATTCTACGTCGTTTTTCTTATAAAAATGAAGTATACTTCATCAAAATTGGTTCATTATTCCCTTCAGAATCATGACAAAGAACTCGTGAATCTTTAAACGCGATTTTCTCGGAAAAGTAGTTTTGATAAGAGCATGACATGGTCAACTTTAAATGTAAATTGTGAGGCGAGTATCGAACGTAGAAGGTTAGGGAATGGCTCATTGGATTCTTCGTTGAAAACTCTCGAAGAAAAGTATTTTTCGAATTCAACCATAAGGGCCCTAGTTTGTTGGAAAGTCACCCTGATGAAATGTGAGGCACAAAACTGGTTCTAGACTGAGATAGTGAATTGCGTTCATCACGTTCATTTTCACGTTCAACAGTGGGATGAAATGCTATTCTAGCTGGCCAAAATTCAAAAATCGAAGGTCTGTAAAAAGGTGCGAATTATTTTGTTTACGTTTTAGAACGTTCCGACCACCCTAATTCAATGATGAAACCGGTTTTTGTGGAAATGCGTTGATGTGAACAGCATGATAGATGTACAAGCCAACAACCATTTGTTCTTGTTATTTCAACAGAACACTCGGTCATTTTAATTTGGAAGCACGTAGTTCCTTCCGTATTCTCTACGAGGTGATAAGTCTTGTGATTTATAAAGTATTTTGATTGAACTTTGGATATTTTTACGGCATTTGATGATTGGGCGACTATTTCTCCTCATAAAATACTGTGAAAGGGAGTACAATTGTAATACATTTATAGTCAAAATTTCATAATATTGTATTAGCCATTCAAAAAATTTACCAAAACTTACCAAGGCGGGTGGGATGGAAATGATTTCTTGAAACCTTCCTCTCTCAACTCACATTGACACTTTTTGTGCCTTTTCGTGATTTTTCAATATATTTCTTTCAGTTATTTGAGCATAAAAGCTATTTATCGGGATAGCAGCTATTTAATGGAATAGCTTAATTCACAAAAGCAATGAAACTAGAGTCAATGATAGTAATGAACTCGGTAACACGGTCTTCGTATGATGTAGAACAGGTTTCATTCTTGTGTACAGAGTTCGCTACCCCCCTCCCCTTCTAGGACGTTACAATGAATAAAATTCTATTTATACCTGTACTACTTGAAAGATTTTGTGTTGCTTTGCATAATTAGATTTAAGAAAGTATTCTATTTATTTAAAAATGACTTCAACTCATTTTAAGGAGATGGGACCTCTTTATCTCCAGTCGGGTCCGGGGCAAGAAATACAGCGGACTCCCCCCCCCAAAAAAAATTGACCCCCTCCCCTTGAAAATAGAGGCCCTGCGGTCCCCTAACAGAGCCGGGCCTGGGGACAAAATCCCCAGTTGCCCTCCCCCACCCTCTCGTCAGGCCTGCCCCTTAGATGATGTTCATAAACTTTTTCTCTTAGTCAGTATACTTTTTGTCCACGAACTCCAAGTAAAAGCTTCAAACTTATAACAAAAATGATCCAAAACCTCGAGAAAAAATTATCCAATCATAAATCTGACTGGAAAATCGAATTCTACGCCCACAAAAACCCCTTAGTTGATCTTCATTAGGCATTCAGTCGAAAATTAGAATTTTGGCCACCTAGCATGGTGTTTCGTCCCACTGTGGGACGACAGCATTTCCTCGTACGATTTTTGGTGATATTCGGACCGGTTAGCGCTAGAGTCGCACTTCTGAAGGAACAAACTGCAGACACTTAACACACTGATATTTACACGACACACATTCAATCGAATAGTTCTATCTAGACACCAGAGGTGGTTAGGTAGCCGTTAGCTGCACTATTTTTGCTCGAAATCAGCTGGCTAGTTCAGAAGAAATCAGCTTTTAGCTTTTATTTATTAACTATTTCATTAGCTTCATAATTTTTCTGATAATACTGTATTAGAACCTTCTACTGATCAGAGCAAGACTCTGAATATAGAAAAGAGCCTTGTAACAACAATAACCAAAAATATCACGACCTGCTGTTGAGAAATTGCCGAATGCATTCTTCTATTTAGGGCCTACTGTAATTAAAAATCGTTTGGTTTTCGGAAGTTTTCATGGGCTATATACTTTTTTTCAAAAGGTAGATTAAATTTTAAAAAATGAAGCACATCGGTCGGATGGTACGGCCAGACGGACTGTCATAAAGTTATTTTTGAAAGTTTTTCAATATTAATGTACCTACATGACAATGTCAACTTGTACAAAAATAATTTTCATTACCGTACGTCACATAGCAGACTGAAGCTTCCAGAGCACAAATCAACTTCATAAGAAAAGCATGGAGACCTTTGAGGAACCAAATTATGCATTTTATAAATGGGAAAATTTTTTAGAATAAAAAGTTATTTTCCTGTAGCTAAGATTCTCAGCTTCATTTTGCAACACTTTACTTATATTGCTCTCTTATGATTGAAAATCATGAGATATGATGTACAATGAAGCTGAGATTCTCGGCTTCGCGGAAATAATTTTTTCCTTTTAAAAAATTATGAAAGGTGTTCATACTTTCTTTATGGGGTCAACTTATAACCTGGAAACTTCTGTCTGCTACGTGACGTCACAGGAAAATTGATCTAACACTTCAGTGATCATTTTTGTCAACAAACTGCTGTTAGTTCCTGTTCTGACGAAATCTTGCTTATGGTACGAAATTCTGTGAGCCCTCAATTGCAGGACCGACTAGCAGCTGCGAGCTGCAAGCCGGTCATATTGCAATCACTTCTCGTCTTTTTCATTTTCTAGACGCTCCATGGACGATGGCTGTCAGTTGTTACTTGTTTACTGATATTTTCTTCCTCGTATCACACCGACTCCCGAGTTATCTCGTTTCCACCAGAATTCTGAATCAATAGTGGTTTATAATTCTTAACAGGAAATCGCTCTTTCGCAGGACAGATAGATATGCGCAGAATTAGAGCTTAATCGATGTTGATGAGTGACGACCTAACTCATGTCTGTTTAATCGTTATAGTTTCGACACTCGCGACTTATTATTAAGTTTCTAAGATATTCGACTGAATTCTTTTAGTAATTCGAAATTGAGAGAACAAGAGAAGATCGTGCGATAAACTCGACAAAAAAGGATTTCCATTAATGAAGAAAATTGAAAACGCCAGAATCGAGCCGAGCTCTACCCAGCGTGCGCCCATATACGGTATACAGAAGGAAAATTAAGAAAATGACGTTAATTTCCGCGGCATTTTGATGAAAACAACAAAACTTGAAGAACGAACGAAAATGTCCCGATTTCGACGCTGCAAAGGCTTCATAATACGACGGCAGCGTGTAGTAAAAGGGGTAAGCCTAACGATTCCTTCGGAGTGATTTACATTTCATCAGTTTCGTTGTCTAGACAAAATTACTTGTACATTATCAAAGATAGAATAACACGGCCCGTACAGAACGGCGGTGCTAAACTTTTATTTATTGGATTAGACTGCGAAATTTAATTTTCCAACCGCCGACGTCTTCGGTAATCCGCCTATTAGAAATCAGATAAAACAAAAGAAACTCGACGTACGAAGTGTATAGAGAGTATAAACTTTAATTTGGTGACGAAGTTACTCCATCTCTACACCGGTGTATTAATAAGAAGTTCATTCGAAAGTCGTGAGATTAAATATTATGAAAATATTCGCATCGCAAACGGTAGGGACCACCATCATCATCTCGACGTCGAAAAGACGCCGCCCGAACGAATTTTCCAAGTTTTCACTTTTTAGCTTTGCTTTTCACATAATACATAATATACTCTATTCACGTGACACGTGACTGAAATAATAGAATTTTCCGAACGCATCTATTGCAGAGTATATTGTATTAAATATGGACGATTTTCTTCCCGAAGGACCAGCGTAGACCTTTCTGTCTTATTACGTATCGCACAGCATTCAGCGCGACGATCTCGTATTAAATCAGTTGACTCGTAAACGAGATAACCTGCGAACGCGATCCGCCTTTACCGTGTGACATTTATTGTAAAAGTGTCGTCTGCGTTAGAAAATGTGGGACGCTAACCGCCCGTAAATTGATTCACAATTCAATAACTTTTTCATAAGTTTTATTCAAACTTTTACTAAGATGTCAAGAAAGTATTCCTAAATTATTCGTTCTTTTTTCTTTTTCTCTTTTTTTTTTGCACCCTTTACCGTTCTAATCATTTGACATTATACACCGCGGCGTGATTTTACCATCGTCTGAAATTGAACTTCCGGGAATGAACGAAGAAAACGCGTAGTACACCTTCGCGTATCGCACTTTGATTTATTCATTCGAAAACTTCGCGTTTCTGAATCTCTTGAATTCCTTCCACCTCCTACCTCTCGGGGGACAACCCAAGAGAGGTTGAAAGATGCGAGCAAAAATTTTTGATATTGTCGTGTGGCAAAAAACGAGACTCGACGTACTTCAAGATCATTCGAAAGACGATAATGAACCTCCTACCGGTAGCCTTGCAAGCCTATACGATGTATAAGTGAATAATAAAACGAGCAATATGAGCGTAACAAGATAAAACATTTCGAGCAAACAGTAGGTACCAGAAAACGGTAACAATAATTGTAGTTAGGGGGAATCGGCATACGACAACTCTTTCTGTATCAGATACGAAAAGTTTCTGTGTGAAGAACACGATTCTAGCGTACCTTACGACGAACCAACAAAGATGAGAAAACCGGAAACTCCGACGCATCCAACATTAATGAAAAGACTCGGGTCAATTGAGGTAAATAAACGCGATAGGGTCACAATCATTTTGATGAAGCAAAAGGTTTTCGCATTTCACGCTTTCCTCGCGCAGTCACATTCGCCTTTTGTCTTTTGACGCGAGCGTATATATATACACGCGAAAAAAGCGATCATTCTTTTCCCTCCGTCTTTTTCGGTCTATACGCGCGCCCACACACTTTTAGGAAATGTTGCGGCGTCAGAGTAGAGAGGATTTTCTTTTGTAGCTTTATCCCGTTTGTACATCTTCCACCTGTCCGATTTCACATACGATGGTAGGCTGTGTACACTTGTAGCCAAGTGGGCCTTTTCGAGTGGCATCCATCAGTCTTCAGTTCAGCAGATAGAAAATTGTCTACTATACGTTTTACAACAGATTAAACTCTTTTATAACTGCGTGCTCTTGCACTCAACGTCCTGGCGAAAAATGAAGAATTATTAGCGAACCACTGAGGTAAAAAATTGATGACGAGGTTCGTGCTACTTAACAGGTCATCAATATCTTATAGGGTAAAGATATCGACTCTACAACAGCGTCCTTAATCAAGAGGACTACACGAAGAATATTGGCTCATGATGTAAATGCAAGCCGCAGCACATGAAGCCGTTGATGGAATGCAGAAATCCTCGTTCATCCCTCATCACTTGCCACTAGAAGGATAAAACAATTTGATGTGACGTCATGTGCATAAATTCTAGTCAAGGTATTACCAACCAAGGTGTTTGAAAAGAGGTGTGTTCAGCTCAATGTAAACCGTTCCCGGACATTTTGCCGAAGCCGTTCAGCCGACATCCATTTCGCCGACAAACTTTTTTTTCGACAACCCAATATGACGACAATCCATTTTTTCGACACCTAGTACAACAATGAGTTTGAAATCTTTGCTACAACTCTTATTGGATCTTGACAGTATGAAATTCCAATTTTCTAGGAAGAAAGTTATTCAGAGGATATACTACAACATTATATGTGGTGCTAATGTGAACCAACTATCATCAAGTCATAATCACAAAGAGGAATAATATATTTTAGAATATTTATTTGTAAAGATATATTTTTTGATATAATTTATTTAATTACATTAAATAATTTTTTTTTCTTTTTTTTTTAGAATTATTTATTTAATAAAAATATTTATATTAATTTTTAATAATTAATTTATTAATTTTTAATTCAAATATTAAATTTAAATTTGTTATTATTATATTATTTTTTATTAATTTGTTTATAATCAAATTAATTTTTATAAATTTAATTTATATTAATTTTTTTTTTATATCAATTTATTATTAAAAATATTATTTTTATTTAATTATTTTTTAATAATTGTTTTATTAATTGATTTATATATGATATTTAAATTAAAATTAATAATTAAATTAATGAAATTAGAAACATTATTGATAAATTTTATTTAAAATTTTGATTTGAATATTTAAATTCAAATATAATTTCAAGTTTAATTAATAAATATAATTATTATTCAACTTTTAATTTTATAAATTTTTATTTTATTTTAATATTAATATTTTTAATTAAGTTTTAATATTTAAAAAGTTAAATTAATATTATTTTGAACAAATAAAGATCTTATTTAAATTTTTAAATTGAAAATATAATGTTTTTTTTAAACTAAAAGATTTATTTTTTAATAAGTTGGAAATTTATTTTTTTTAATCTTAATATAAATTGAAGATATAAATTAATAATTTATTGCAAATAAATTTAATTTTTCTTTATATTAATCAATTAATAATTTTATTATTTCTTATTTCAATTATTGTTGTAATGAATATAAAAATGAAAAATATAATAATTATGAATATTTTATAATTATTAATTTTAATTATAAGTATTAAAGGAATAATGATTATTAATTCAATATCAAATAAAATAAAAATAATTATAATATAAGTAAAAAACGCATTGATTCTCATAATCACAACTTGATGAAAAGATTTTACAATTTAGTAAAAATATTTGACGGTCTTCTATGGGTATGGATGATTTATGACATGCGCTGAATGTACATATATCAGATAGTAAATTTGATTAACCTGCAATATTTACCATTTGTAGGACCTACATCGCAAATTAGAGGCTCATACTTGGCTTCCTGAATCTTACCCGATCACAATTCATGTTATTGAGTATTCAAGAATATTGAAAAATATCCAATTGAGTTCAATTCATTAATGGTTATCACTATTGCTCACTTCAATTCATAAGTACATCCTTGTAGAAGAATCTTCATTGTTCTGGCCAAGATGTGAAGAAAAGAGTAACTTTTGCTGACACAGTGCAAACAATAAGGAGCCAAAATCATCCAAGAAGCAGAAAGATACATCAGAACCTAACCCGATATAATGAAATTGTATAACATCCGTCCTTTATGATTATAATTCTTTTTGACATTTGAAAAATTATTACAACATTAACCTTATTACCTCCATGTCGTCGAAGAATCGCTAATATTTCTTTCGGCGCTTTATCCTCGATATTTGACTCTTCAAATAATTTTCTGAGCCGCTTTTTGTCTGAATCGCCAAACTGAACGAGAAGGATTTTTTTCACGGCTGTATACGGTGAAGATTCGCGCTGCGTCGCATCCAAATTATTGACGCTTTCGATTATGTTTGTTCACATTTGTCGACCCCATACCGACCTGAACCTGACGTGTCGATATACACCTAATTTTTAGTGGATTTTTAGACGATTTCTGGTCAACGCTAAGAGTCGAGCAAAAATCGACGTCAAGTCAATGGTCGACATGATTCATCCGTTGGAGCGAGGCAGTCAATGATCGATATGAAAGAGACTTTTAGTTCTCATTTTCGAGCTATTCCTTCGAAAGCTCGTGTTCCTCCACCCCACACGACATGACAAGCTTCGGAGAAAAATTAGAAGAAAAAGTCAATGCGAGCAAATATTAAATTGATAATCATAGTGGATTAACGAGAGCGGTGAATTAGTGCAGTAATTATTCTCATTTCCGTAAATTCGTGTTCCACATCGGTGTATACGCGCGTAAAAATTATCATCTCATCGTTAGCGCTGTCACACGTTCTCTTGCAATTGTAATTACGTCCCTCCGCTTTGTTTGCACACAGATTCGTTTGTTTTTATGATAAACCCAGAAAACACATTTAATTTTCTATTCGTTTTTGTTTTTTCTATCCAACCGCCCCCAAGCTCCGAATTCATTTGGCAAATTATACTATATACAGCCTGATGGTACGATTCGAAGGTTCTCCCACTCTCTGCACCGACTGTATGATCGCATAATGTTTGTGGCGTTTTTGGTTAACAAGTTATGCTAGTGTATTCCTAAATGATAGACGGTTTGTTAGTGCGTTCGACAAATTCGGTCTTTTGAATTCAATTTTTCATACACCACGTGCCATAGCATCGCATTTTACACAAAATCGCGCGCGTGTTTCATTACACTCTCGGCATTATATCGTCTAGCTATGTATAGAAAGTCTGTAAGCGACAAGAGATGATGATGGAAAACGGTTTCGCTATTTTATTTTTCTGACTCGACTAAAAGTGTACACAGTATAATAATTACGTTCAACGCATAACTCCGCTAGTCTTTTTTTTTTTTTCCTCCCCCTTTCTTCCTTTTTATTTACCCATAAACGCCTATGGGCGAATACAGCAAATACAATACACGCAGTATACATAGGATCAATTTTCAATCTACCGTGTTGCTCGCGAGAGAAAGAGGAGAAGAAAAAAAAAGTATTTTTTTCTGTATTAGGCTACATCTTAACGCCGATACCAGCCATTTTTCCCCGCGAATAAAAAAGACGTTTTATTGAATTTCCTCTTACACATATCAACGTCGTTATCGTTATACGTTGTTGTTGCTTCTCGTATATTTTTACATTTCGTTCCATAAATAAAATTTTTGCTTTTTTCTAACCTTTCCCTTAAAAAGTCTACTTTTTCTTTTTTTTTCTCTCTCCAGATGCTTCCATATTCGCCGTTTTCGGTTTAAAACCTAGCTCGTACTATAGAAAATTTTCTAGAGGATTAATTTTCTTGAAATCAATTTCTACACTTAGCTTATACGATTTACCGAACACCGAGAAACCTGAATCCATTCCGATTTTCTTGTGTCTTTCGAGTTTTCTTGTTATTGGTTCCAAAATATGGAAAGAACCATGAGAGAATGTTGCTTCAAACTCGCGACACGAGAACGTTCATGATGAATATTTTATAGAAGCGAGGTATCAATGAATCATATTAATATTGTGTTGATCTTCAGAGGAGATTTTGATCTCTAGACATTCTTGGGTACTCCCAACTTCTTTCGTACCAAGCCGGATATCACTTGAAATCCAAGAAAGAGAGTGTGACGTCTTGAGGAGAGGATTTTAGGTTTCAATATTCACAGAGGAGGGACATACAAAAATTGGAGCGCGATGATAAGCAACAGAGGAATGAGACTTTTGGGACTTTCAAATATGATTGAAAACAGTGTAGATCGCCTAGTTCTCCGCTACCATAGCATAAGGTGCAACGGCTTTCTTTCGCTCCTCAGGAGTTCAGTTAAAAATGATTATATATATATGACGGGGGGAGGGGGAAGGCATCAATAACGTGAAGCCAGAGAGACTGACCCAATCCAGAACTATTGCTATCGAGCAATTCCTGCAAAAATGAAGAGAAGAAGAAGGAAATCGAGATAGTAAAGCAGATTGCAGAAGCCAACGGCTACCATAAAGGTGTGGTTAAACGAGTTTGGCAGCGGGAAACCTGCTGTCCCGAGTCCCCCTCCTATCATATAAATCTTGGAGCGTGAGGTTTTTCTAAGTCTCGAAAATGATGACGTGATAACTTGAACGCGCTGCGATTTCAAGGCGCCGTACGGCAAAAAATTGAGAAAATTTTATATAGCTCATGAGTCGAAATTTTTCCAAGTCCCCCTCATCATATATAGCTCGAGGGACGCAATTTTTCCAAGTCCCCTCTCCATGACGTCATCAACCTCGTGACGTCACCATCCGCGAGCGCTCCGTGTGTCGTCCGGCGAAAAACTTGAAAAACTGTTGACTACTATTGTATATAGCTTGGAGTATGAAATTTTTCTAAACTTCAATCATTTCGAATCCTACTGTACATGGCTTGTAGGATAAAAATTTCTTTAGGTCCCTCTTCTATCTGATATAGCACGTGAATGAAAATTGTTCAACAGGGAACTAGTTGTATGGGGGATTTTGTGAGAAATTTGCGAAGCGCCGCGCGCCGTTCGCCTTCCGGCAAAAAACTTTAAAAAAATTCGACTCCCATCGTACATAGCTTGGAGGGTGAAATTCTTCCAAGTTCCCCTCCTATCATATATAGCTCGGGGGTCGGAATTTTTCCACGTCCCCCTCGTATCATATACAGCTCGGAGGTCGGAATTTTCCCAAGTCCCCCTCCTATAATACTCATGGGTCAAAACTTTTCGAAGTCCCTCTACCCTCTCCGTGACGTCATCAACCTCGCTCGTGCTCGCGGACGAAAATTTCCTGAAAGTATCCCCAACAAAAGGGATAACGGGTTCCCTGCTAAAAAGGGAAATCATAATAGCACAACAAGGGAGTACTCCGGATCGATACCATACAATCATAGCAAAGTACACAAACAAGGTGATAAAGGCGTTTAACGACTATGATGTGAATGTGGGTATCCATATAATAACCCACCCATGATGAAGAGAGTCAGCAATGATCGAACCGGTGAAAAGGACAAGGGAAAGTTGAATGGACTGTCAAGCTCAAGCTTAGTTGTCAACAGTGCAAAGGCATCTACGCTGGTGAGACTGGGAGAAAGTTCCAGACAAAAAAAAAAAGAGCCCGAAACATGGAAGGAGAAAGAATATGGGAAATCACTGCCTGTTGAGTAAACATTTTAACGAAGAACAGAACAATGGAGAAGGAATATTTGAAGTCATATAAGGAAACTCTAGGAACAGATGGAGATCGCAAAGGCAAAGGGGAAGGAAGACAGCCTCTTGAAAAATGTAATCATGTTTACAGCACAAAATTATTCAACCTGGTGATTGGACGAGAGAAAAAGAACAGAAACCGACCAATAAAATGGCAGCAAGCTAGGTAGCCAACAGAAACGCAGCACGTAGACTCAAATAGTGAACCAATCACAACACAGCATTATAACAGCCAGTAGGATCACAGTATTATCTTATAAAAACTTATGATTGAGGCCTTGTTCTTTAGTAGTGACTCGTCTGATAATTACGTAACATTCGAAATTACTCCTGTAAACTAACTAATAAAGTAGAATGGTCCACTTGAGAAATTGCTCTACTTAAAGCTCACCACACTCAATAAGAGTTTCTATGTTGTATGAGGGATGTCCTAAACGTGATAATACCACATGAAAAACAGTGTAGAACATCTTCTTAGGAAAGGCGACCACCAAAGAAGATCAGTAGACAGTCATCCGTTTTATCACAACAAAATGACGAAAAAATTACGGCAATTATACATAGAGAAAGGTGACTTTCAGTCAGAACTTTCAAAATTTTCAACTACGAGAAAAAGAAAAGAGAAGCAATTCAGGACAGATTATTGAAAACAACAAAATTTGCGCTAACTTCTCTGATTCCTGGGAGGAGCGAAGAGGGTGTCCACATTGTTTCTGATGGGAAAAAAATCATTTTAATAAGATCACTTGATCAAAGCGTGTCGCTTTGCGCTTTCTATTTCTATTTTTTCAGCTTTCATATTATCTTTCTTTGCTTCCTATGATTTTTTCATCATCAAAATAATGAACTTTTTCTTCTAAAAGAATAATATGCTCGCGTCCTCAATAAGTTTCTATCTCGAACTTACAAAATTACTGTAATTTACGTCGAAAACTATTAAAAATTTCCTCATGAAAAAAAAAAAATAAAAATACAGCGTATTCGTTTTTATTTTTTGCTTATTTTTTATGTTTCAATTATACATCAAACTGTACGGTAGTAATCAAGCCTAAGACGGCGAAATATTTACGAACGCGTTGCTCGATAGCCGAAATAATACGTAATTATGATGAAGGAAAAAGGCGAGAGCGTGAAAAAAAAAAGGAAGTGAAAAAAAGATCGAACCGAAAGAATAATAAAAGCTCAGCGTATTTCGATTTAATATCAAGCTCGATACCTCACTTGTTTGCTCAAGTATAAAAATACTGAGATGGCTGACACGTCGTCAGGGGTACAAATGTGAGAGGAAACGCGAAGAACGAAAAAAAAAAAAAGAACTATAATAGAAAGACAAACTTGTCCGTTTTGTATAGACACAGGGGATATCAAAAGCGTGGATAATCTTCTTCGTAACAAACTCATCCGTCAATTCTTACGTCACCTGTGACCAGTCCTAGGACTCTCGTCCTCCTCTTCCACTTCTTTTCCCTCTCATCTTTCTCTTTACTTTTTAATCCTGCTTTTTCAGTTAGTTACTTTTTTTTTTTGTCTTCATTTCTTCCTTGTTTGTTTTTGTTTCTCTCACGTTTCTATGACGAGAGACAAAATAAGAATGTCGAACTATACTGTGTACATGAAAATATCTTATATGTGACAGCTTCCAATTAAAATTGTTCTACCGATAAAACTGACGCTGTATCATATCGTACTCCATCATTATTATTGGGAATTTAAAACGTCGTTAGGACTTTTGAGCACGTTTTCAACGTGTGTGAATATATTTTCTTTTCTGACTGACCATCGGATTATTATTCTCTTGAACCTTTGACACGTGTTTTGTGCAAACAAATTGAAAATAAAGTTTCTCTCAATGTTCTAGAATTTTATTTCTTTTCCACGCTACGATGATTTTTGATTCATTATTTTCAAACTTTCCTTTTGTTTTGAGCTCTTGTAACTGTTGATGCGTCAAAATTTTTCTCCGCGTGTACAGGAAAGAATCACTTTACTGGCTCGAACAAAATTCCTAATGTATTATTGCATGCTCCGTACTTTTTTTTTTCTAATATCTGATACACAAATATAGTACGTAATAGGAGAGGGATATAGGAAGAATAAGCAAATATCCCAGATTTTCGCGTACAAAAATGAGCCAAGGATATGCATTTCCTTCAAACTGCCTCCTGCAATGGCCTCACTGACGGACATTGCACATCCTTGAAGAGAAAATGGAACCAAGGGACTCTCAATCCGAGCTCTCCGCCCTACCGACGCAATGCCTAAAATGGGATACCGGTTCCTCCCAAGGTGCAATTTGTGGGGAGTCGATCGTATTTCTCTGTAAATACGACTTCACAATCACTGGGGATGGAATACAGGTGTTTGGAGGCGTCCATAAATTACGTGAGGCATTTTTTGTTTGGGGGGGGGGGGAGGGAGGGGGTCCAGCCAAGTCTCACCAAAATTCACGTAAGGGGAGGGGATGCCGACAAATCTCACGTAATTTTTTTTCCACACAAATACATTCTAAAATAGGTATTGCTAAACTGGCTTAAATTTAATAAAAACTAGTCCTTTTTGAATAGGTATAAAATGTGATCAAGAAAATTACGTTTTTTTAATAGATAAACGCGATTAAGCACATATAAACGCATTTAAAGCAAGAATACACATTTCGGAAAATCTCATGCGAGATGAGAGGGGGGAGGGGTCAAGGCAAATTTCACGATATCACACCAAGGGGGAGGGAGAGTCGAAAAATCACAACAATCACCTCACGTAATTTATTGACGAGCCCTATTTCGATGGAAATTAATAATAACGCTTAAAAACTCTTATTTACTATTTGACAGCAAAATACGACAGAAGAAAGTCTACCGTTGAGGGGGAAGGAGAGAAAAAGACTTCATCAACTTAGAACCTTTTTCTTTTTTTTTTCCTAATATGATCGAATTTACCGAGTGACCAAATTTCACGTACAATTTGCCAACTAGCGACGTCTTTTATGATTAAAATGATCGAATTTTTCAACCGTCTAAATTTTTCGCTGCCAACTTCGGTGTCTGGTCAGGAGGATGTCAACTCTCCCCTGGGCCACGACGACCCTGGCGAGAAAAAGTATGCGATTTATTAAAAGTTTGGTCTACCTCAAACGAAGCAAAAAAGTCACCTTAACCCGCCTCACCCACTCTTTTCTCTTTTACGCCTCTCCGCCTCTCGCCCCTCTCATACCTATACTATACAAAGCTGCAGGCGTTCTATCGGATCCGTTTTTTCTTGCCTAGCTCTCAAAAACTTCTCATTTTACCATTCTGTCTCTCCCCTCATCACAAACTCCCTCTCAGACAATCATGAGCAAATTATTGGTACGTTATAAATTACTTTTTATTCAAATCATCCAATGCGCAATTTCAGCATTCCGTAACCTTGCTTGAGTGTAATTGCAAGGCTCGTTAATTTGACCAAAGAGAGAAGGTATGCGGTTGTATGTATAGATACATATTTGGAGTCAGATAATATTCAAATTTTAAAATCATATAAACAAACAGTATCCGATTTTATATCCCGGGAAATAGCCACTTGCCATCATTATCTTTTCATTCACAAATTGACATTCTTCAAACATTGTGTACAAAGTCTAAATGAAAAACTTGTCCACAAATAAATTTTCGTGCCCTTCGCGAAAGTATTTACACTCATCCATTCAAGCTTAGTTAGAAGAAATTTAGAGAGAACGAAAGCTTACCTGGTTCTTCCCTTTTAATACGAGTACATTGGTTACACGCCCGAATGGAATACCAAGATGAATGATTTCGGCTTCGCTGACTTCCGTCGGTATATTTCGTAGGTGGATTACTTTTGACGGTCTACTCGCTGATTTATCCAGTTTCGCCTAAAAATAAACAAAGAATTCGCTAATTATATTTCAAATTCTCATTAATGACCATCAAGAATTTATATCAGTATGGGCAAAGTGGCGTTCATCGCTCGTGACGAAAACGCAACGAGTTGAAACGCTAATTGACTCGCGAACCTAAAATGACATCGATATTTTATTTACTAAAATGAAGTTAAAAAGTATCGAATCTACTCGCAAATAATTCCTTCCGCAAATGTCAATAGTATCGAAATGACCAACAACGCCCGACCACTACAAGGCATGAGAAAATACGTAAAATTGTTCTTACGGTCAAGTTACCACACGAAAAAGTTCGTCTTTGAATGAAGAGGGTGGCCAGACAGCGTACTTTGGGCTTCGCTTAAAAGTTCGTTAAATCGAATTTACCAGATAAATTGACATGGGGAAAGAGAACGCGAGAAGAACGCCCTTCCACGCACCCTCCACAGCATTCGCCACAAGCAGAGAATACAGGTAGGTATACACAAACCTCTTGCATCTACATCACAGTTATAAAATATACTTAATTAAAGTTAATGTATGGCTCACATCGCCGGGATATCGGTGCTCCGGATACACACCGTGTTACTCTTCTCGATTGTTTGAAAACTATCAAATCTAGCGCGTTTTACTCGTCTGCCAAGGAAAATTGTGCGGCAATCGTTTCAATGAACATAAATTTTGATAATTGGGGAAACGAACGGCGGGCGATGCCGGGGAACAGGGCGCGTAATAATTTACAGTTTGTCTTAAAAACACAAATACCTTTTTCTACACCCTATACCCCTACGTACGTATCGTTTACTCTTAGCAACTAGAAAGTTCGTTTTTAAGGAACCATAACTCTGCGTGTATTTGAATTGGGACGAAAAGTTTATAACTCAAAAAACGACGTCATACGTGGGCGTCAGTGAAGAATGAAAGTTTCTTGCTCAGGTGGCAAGGTACGTTCCTACAACTTTGGAAAAACAGTACGTAGACACTAGGTTGGAAATTCAATCGACTTTTGCGTACACAAGACCAACAGGCGACTTACACGCGGAAATTTAACATACATTATCGTCAGAAACGCAAACTTACACGACGCGCGCCTTTGTTTACACTAAATTACGTGTAAGCCTTTCCGCGACAAATATGAACGAACGGACGAACGGACCCAATGTACAAACAAAAAGGGAGGCAGGCTGTATTCTCCATCTTTGAAGAAATTCATATCGCTGAATGATGCTCGCAATTACTGCACAATAATAACTTCATTATATTATGGGTGTACCGCTTGACCAACATCAGACGTATTTCTATTCAAAACGCATGAGGGAAAATATTCCACTCGCAGCAATATCATCACTAATTTCTCAAAACTCAACAAAACAATACGCAAAAATATTATTCTACGTTCTTAAAACTCGGGGAAGAAGGGCTCGATGAACCATGTTGACCGTTGATTTGACGTCAGCCTTCGGTCGACCGAAAATCAACTGGAAATTTGTTTCTTACAAAATCTACGTCGATCTGTTGTTAAAATCGACTGTGCGTCGGTCAAGTGCGTCTCAACTTATTTTTCATGTCGGGTCGTTTTTTAAATTTTTTATTGCCTAAAATTAAATAATTTCAAGTCGATCAGTTCTCCAGTAATGTACGCTGGTTGACTTTAAATCGACGTCAATCCGAACAATTTTTTTCACGGGAAACAAGCCATGTTTCGTTGGGATGATTTCCTCGGAAAAGGGGCACGAGTGCGTCTGACTTTTGTGACGTCATCATTTTCGAAAAAATGTCCTTGATGATGATGATAGAAAAACGACGCGACGCCTTCTCAACGAAGTTGAACGAGGAACGCATCAGGGAACCTGTTCTATGGGTCGAATTGGTTTTAGTAATGAGAATCAATAAAATTGAGATCTTGAAGAATCTGAAATTTTTATGAGTCTGTTGAATTGTGATAGGAGAGGAACTCAGAAAAATTTCGGCTTCCAAGTTATATTATATAGGAGGAAGACTTGGAAAAATTGCGACCTCCGACCCTATGACGTCACGATTTGAGACGAGTCAATCTGGGGTTCATCTAATGACAAATCAACGATTACTAGTAGTCGATATGACCGAGATATCTTGAGTTTTTACTAACATATAGGAAAGTAGGTTCGAGAAATATAAGGATAAGGATTTTCATGAGATCTACTCATTTCTGTACGATAGTGACCGTTGTTTGGGTAGTTGAAGTTTTTCGCACAATAACCAGGGATGGGCAAGAATCAAATTTTTGCAATTCGTGATTCGGATAATTGTTTGAGCCAGTGTTCGGACGGGGAAATTTCGTTCCCAATTCCCGGGAACGAAATCCTGGGAATTGACATCCCCGTTCCCGGCTCTAAAATATTCCCGAATTCCCAATTGAGGAGGGTTCTAGCAGAAGGGCCTCCGTCCCATAATAAATACATTGTGCGGAGACCTTGTCGCCAGATACATCCTCAATTACGAAAAGACATGTTTTTCCCTCATAAAAAACATGTTTTTTTCAGAAAAACACATTTTTTTCGGAAAAAACATGTTTTTATTAAGAGAAAACATGTTTTTTTGAGGAAAAAATATGTATTTTTTGAATAAAAATGTTCATTTTTGCCGATTCTCTTTACTAGTGTTTCAAATTATGCTCTAAGCAATGTTTGAAACTATTTTGTCAAAAACATCGTCATTCTACTCCTATCGAATAAAAAAGAAAAGCAGTTGGCCGAAAATAATGAGAAAACAAGGTAAATTGTGAATCCACTGAGAATTCCCAATTGAATTCCCATTCCCGCAAAATGGCCGAGAATTCTCAGTCCAAAATTTAATTCCCGGGAACGTCCAAACACTGGTTTGAGCAAGATTCCCGACTCAAATCATTTCTCCTGATTCGTCAATTTTCCCGGATTTTTTTTTCAATCATAGATTTATTGTTTTCTAGAGTTACTCTTTTAGCTGGCCTAAAAGGCTATAAAACTATAAGATTGAAATGAAATTTGCCATCATTTGACGATTCATAAATTGTGTTTTGTCGAATCATGGAAATTGAAAATCACAAATGAATTATGAATCATATCTACCACAGAGTAAACAGAGTTTGTCTAAGAGAGCTCGAGACACAGGCGTCACAGACATCATCGAAATTCACAGTTTAGGGTTCGCCTAATGCAGTTAACCGAGCGGTGAATCTGCAACGCCCAACAATTTGCGTAGTGTACAGCTGTATGCAGAGCTTGAAGCGCACTCAACGCGTTAGGCAGAGAAGGGATAGCTAACTCCTGTAGTGAATGTAGCTTCAAGTTACGCGTTCGCTGCTCACCTAAAGCGCTACAATCCCCATTGAAATTGTACAGGCAAAGAGCGGTGATGCGCAACGGCAGGGGAAAGTAATACATTTCTAATGGTGATTGAAGCGCCGCAGTGAGCGACGAACGCGTAACTTGAAACAAGCTGCCCTATTCGAGTTAGCCATCTCTTCTCTGGCGTTAGGCGAACCTAAACTACAAATTTGGATGATACCCGTATTTGTTAACGTTATAAGTATAGCAAAGACGACCTCTGTTTACTCTGTGGATTCTACTCATATTTTGTGATTCGTGCCGGTGACGTTGACCCATGGCCGTCGCTAGTATCAGGCCGGAATATTTGAAACTTGACACCGTTGCACGGGGCTGAAATTTGTATAGTATCTTATGGGAGAACATTGGAAAACTTGACTTCACATACATATGATGAATTGTTTTTGAAAAAAATGCAGAGAACGTCATTTGAAGAGTCAAAGTTTTTCGATATTTTGAGCTAGGTCTCGTTAAGATTGATCCACTACGACGTGAGTTATTCACGTTTTAAAATAAAAAGTACCGCGCTTCGCCCTCTGTCTGACTTTTTATCTTAAAACGTTAATAACTCGCTTTGTAGTTGATCGATCTCAACGAGACCGGGTTCAAAAAATCGAGAATCATTTACTCTTTTCAAATATTTATGAACTTTTTCCCAGCGGAATCAAGTACTGTTCGCAAATCAATGATTAACGTGTTTTTCGAAGGTTTTTCCATAAGAGCATGTATAAAACTCGGCCCGTATTTTTCGTCAACGCGACATTGCCAGATTTAATATTCCAGCCTGATACTAGAGACGGCCATAGTTGACCACTGCACACTTGAACGTTGTTATCATTTACAATACCCAATTCATTGGCTTCTAGCTCCAAGGCTTCATCCTCCTTAGTTTGGCTCCTAGCTTCTAAGCTCGATTCTTTTGTAATGAAGTTGAATAAACGTGATAGCCAGCTGTCGATCTTGAAAGTTTAGTTCTTCATGGCGTCATCATCCATGATCTCACCTCAAGAGAATGGAATGGAATAATCCTTGATTTTCTCAGAAGTGAGCATGCCGCTTCTTTTGCAGGGCTCTTCCTCTAACCGGTGCATCAAAGACAACGAAAATATTACAAGAATTTTCAGGAGCTCTACTCATCGAGTAACATTGTTCTAAATGAAAATAATTTTTATTTGTAGAAAATACTACTAACTGATAAAATTAAATTGGCTTTTCTTTACCACTGGACAAAACTATGAAGAGAAAATTTTGGAAGTTATAAATATAATAATTAAGGACGATATTGCGATCAATTTTAAAAAACTGATTTTCATGGTTTGTCTATACACATCTTTATTTTTATGGCCGTTCAAACTCGTAGCTCTATGTTTTTTTTTTTAGCGTTGGATAAAATTCCTTCCCCGATTATTTTTCTTTGGACTTTCAGTAACTCGTATATCAGTTGTGCCTCGATAATGATCCGACGGTTGTTCCAGACTCAGTATGAATTGAGAAACTATCAAGTATAAAAAGAGGTCAAGGATATCACACTCGTTAGCACGTTAGTCTTTGTCTTTTTTCTCTTTCTCCGAATTGTTTGTCGCTGCAAAACCACATCAATTTTTTCACAAAATTTGGAAGAATAAATTTTGAATTACAAATCATCTGATAAAACTTTTCGACGAAGTGAAATTTTGGCTGGTTGTACGAGTATGTACTTTGCTGAAGGGGTTTTTTGAAGTATCAAACTTTTCATCGACGAATATTTGGTACGTTTTCGATACACCCGGTCTGAGAAACATTCTAAATTTCTCAATTCGAAAGTACATTTTTCGGTTTTGATCTTCCCACCAGTTTAATTTCAATCGTATAATTTTCAAAGAGAAATAAAGAGCGAAGCAAGAAAATGAAAATCATCGAAACCGCGGACCTCGTATATGTAAGTACGTAGATAAGAGAGAGAGAGAGCTCAAACAATTTTCCCCTTATTGTTTTAGAAATGTCGTCTTTATACCTTTGAGTATCTTTTTGAACATTCTCAGACAGCTTTCTTTTTGTATGTGGGTAACGACGCTCAACAAAAATATTAAAACAATGTTACGAGTATAAGACTTTTGTTTCGGATAACTGAGTACTATAGGATTCTGAACGAGTGCTTCGGAATGGTAAACAAATAGCGGTGTATTTTTCGTTTTAACTCTCTCGACGAGCACGCCATTCACTCTTTGTGGCAACAATTACACAAGAAGGTGAGATTATGTAGTTGATTTTAGCACAAATAAGCAGTTTGTAAGGAATGAGATTGTCAAAAATGTAACTTTAAGCTCGTACTTCTTTTATAGTCGGTCGATTTATATTCAATTATAATAATTGATAGAACATCATCAGTTTTCTCGGAAGTACTTTCTGCATTCAGCATCGAAGTTATACAAAAATCCTTCTTCTTTTAAGCGTGAAAAGTTATTTCTAATAATTTAAGATGAAAATAAATAGGAAAAAAATATTCTATTCGAAACAGTAAATGAACACAAATCCGAATTTTTTTTTTTTTTGTTGTTTTGAACAAACGGATTCGCTTTTTCAGCGAAAGAAAAAACATAAATAATCACTTTTCCTCATCTTTCGTAGATATATACGTATTCGTTAGGAAAAAATACGTAGGTACAGCATTTAGAGGTCGGAAGTATATTCAACTTTGTTTATCGTTGCACAAAACAAAAGCTGAATAACAGCGTTGCATCGGTCATTAATTAAACAAATCGTTCTTAATTAGCGAGAGACGGTGACAAGGGTATCAACGAATTAATTTTCCACGCGGAAACCTACGGAATAACGCCCGGTTTATTCGTCAATTACCTCGTTTACAATATAAAATGAATAAGATTCCTTCGTTTAACTGTTCCATTTTATTTCATTCTCGATTGGAAAAGGGAAATGTTCAGTCATCTTAGCCTCGCTTGATTTCCGTTGAAATGACAAGTGCCCAAGATCGATATTATTGCACGACAATGAAAATGAATCGCATAAAAACTTTCAAAAATTTTTCAGTACCCAATAATAATTGACGAGAGGGTTTACTTGAGTGAAAAATACTGAACGATGGAAAAGACGTTCGAAAATATTATATGCACTCCGATTTCTATGAATTTCCAGTTGTTTGCCTTTTAGTCAGTAAACAGACTACATTTCAGCTCTTTGAAAAAGCAACTTGGAAGGAAAATTCTTAGTTTCCATCGATAAAGTTGATACAAGACAATTTGAAAACTCATCCAAACTTGATTGATTTCTAATGTCCATTTTTTTTCTGAATTCAACCATTGCATCTTTTCAACATCATCGAAAATTTGCTCCCTTTCGTCGCTGGATATTCTTCTATCAAATTGCTTCTTCTATTTATCTCATTAACAGAAATTATTTGCCCATCTAACTGACAAGAAGTGGCCATTTATCTTCTTGGAGAAATATTTATTAATCACTAAAACCATGAAACCTGACTTCTTCTTTTACGGTCAGAATATTTTGCAGATGATATGAATGAATTTCACGCGATATGGTCGCACTGCTGAACAACCAACAATTTTTTTCACGTTTTCGGAAAACTTGCATTTTTAATTGGAACTATACGAGTTTTTATTGAAGTTACTCTTCTTGGGGTCGGCGTTCACCTTTTTCAGTCATCGTTTTCGTTTCCAGTACCTTAGAGTTTTCAAGTGTACGTGGATGGGGTTGTATGGATGATGATGCAGGCCTTGAAACTGCGTTGCCACTAAGACACTATAGACCGATTCCTCGTGACGTCAAAATCGTCGATTTTGATTGAATGCTTGTTCTCTGCTGCTAGCTTTGGGGCAGCCATTTTAGAATCCCATAAGAATACACAGGGAACGTTTCAATCATTCACTAATATTCAAAAACAAGAAGTACATTAGCAATCTAAGCTACACATTAAAATTTCACAGAACTTCTAGATTCTAGATAGAGATCCCTAAAACACAAGGAACATCTTGTTTTTGAATATCTGTATATGTGATCGAGTCGTTCCCTGTGTATTCTTATGGAAATCGATATCATGATTGGCCCAATAATCGTAATATCAATAACAAATATGGGCACTTTGACTCACTGTCGCTCACTGTTAACAAGACCGTGGTGTCACCAAGGAATCGGTCTATTCTATAAGAGGAAGTTATAATGAGTAGCCATTTTGATTGCAGAAAAAGTAAACATTGGCATTGAGTTAATTTTGCCCGAACGTCTTCGTCAATAGTGTTGGGAACTACCGATATACTTGTAATTTTGTTGAAAAAAAAAAAAAAAGAGGACGGTGATAGTATCGTCGATAGTTTGAAAATTTTTCCTTTGCTTTCAAAATCACTAAATTGGTGCAAACTGACAAGTGAAAATTTAAAACGTGCGACAGTTCCATAAATCAAGTTCAGTCAGGTGGTACTCACTGTGCAGTTGGTATGGCACCATGTTTTTATGATTTTTTCCAATGGCATCCATCACCTGGAAACTCTCCAAAAAAAACGTCAGGGGAAAGGTATCTATCCTTCATGTAGCATGGATCCTTTTCTCTCGATCTACATTTTTTATCCAAACTGATAGTAATCGATAATTTCAAGAAAAACTATTGGGACTATCCATTGTCTTGATAGTACCTCAGAAACAGTTTTGGGACTAACTATCGACTATCGCCCATCACTTTTCATCAATGCACGTTACAAAAAAAGTGGAAGTTTGGGCTTTTTCTGCAATCAAAATGTCTGTCTGTTGTATGTCCCCTATTTGGACCAATCAGTGCTAAGATCGCATTCCTGACGGAACTAACTGTACACACCAACATACTGATACATATTTACACGACACGTAGGTATTCAATTTCCCTAATTTCCTTATCAATTTTATTGAAAATTATTGCAGCGATCCTAGCGGTTGACCGGTCCAATACCTGTTATCATGACGCGTTTTAAGGATTTATTATCACCGTAGGTATTTTTTTAAAGTACCACAATTAGAATTCAAACAATTTCATTTGCCCCCTTTGAAATAGCTTCACTCCCTGGTATCCTTATCAGTAATTTACCAAATTACTGAATGCTGGACCAGAGCGACAGAAAAAACAATCTCTTGGACGACAACGAGAGATTCAAAATAGTGGCGATGCTAGCGCTGACAGGTCTGAATCAAGGATGGTAAGCTCAAGTTTCATCTAAGTTTTAAGCCGTAAGTAAGCTAAAGTGAAACGATTCTTCATTCACTTAATTAAGCGACTTAATAAGCCAAACAAAAGCTTAAAACTTAGAAAAGGCAAACATATATTTCTTCTGACAAAAACAGTTGTCCATGTTTTTTCCAACAAAGGCATATTTCCTTCCAACAAAACATTTTTTTTTTCCCAACAAAAACAAGTTTTGTATTTTTAGCTTCAAGCTTTAAGCTTATATTTTAGGTTAAAACTTGTAAGTCTTGAATAAGCTTCACGTTTAAGAAAATGAATTTTATTTTTAAGTTTAAGCCTCAAGCTTAAGCAAAAAGAAATTCTACTTCAAGTTCAAGCCCTAAGCTCAAGCTTTAAAATCGAATCGCTTACCGTCCTTGGTTTGAATCGAGAAAACAAGTTCAAAATTAAGTTAGGGCACTAGATAGCTGTTCTGTAGCATCAGCTAAGCTAAGTTGTAGAGTCTATCAATTTAGTTGATTATTTCATACCTACGACCAGGGAGAATGGAGGGGAAATTCATCTATGGACAGCGTACTGACAAGAGAAGGATGCCCACAGAGACGTCAGAGACTTATAAATGAAAAATCTGAAAAATCCGGACTTTTAAGGGTTTTCAAGTTTTTTAGAATCATTTTAACTAATTTTTCAACAATGCGAGGATTTTTCTGGTACACGTGTAGTCAATGTTTGCACGTTGCCATGCAAATCAATGAGAAAATGGTGATTTTTGATAGACTGATTACCTGTGATGTCACAAGGCATACCTTACGGCTGCATCTGTGGTCTAAGTGAACAACAAAAATATGAAAAACTTTTTTCATTCAATCAATACAGTGATAAAGTCTCGTTATTTTCCAAGTATTGTTGTTACTTTTAAGACGTAAAGAAATAACAGAAGTGTTAATGCTTAAAAGACCAATAAGAGGCTCCTGTTGATGAATCTAATAGATTGATTTTCCGTGACGTCACTACACTGATGACTATTGGCAAAAGAACTCTTAAAGGCAATCCATCAGCTTTAGCAGCTTCACAATTAGCATACAAATAACATGGGAATACTTTGAACATTCATTCATTTTCAAAAAAAAAGAATGAACTTGAGAATGAAAAATACATTTTTATACACAGGAAAGCTTAAAGATTGTGAATATCAACGTTTTACTCGTATTCTGAACTTATTCTTCTTTTCAAAGTACAAATAAATGATTAAAACGTTCCCATATATTACATATGGAAGTCAATATGCTGTTTGCTGAAATGTGCATGTGTGACCTGTCAGGAAGAAACGTGCAATCGGTCCATAACGTGAAGTGGACCGATTACACGTTTCTTCCTGACAGGTCACATGTTATTGATAGATATTACGTCACAGGAAAATTGGTCTATTACCAAAATTTTCGAAACTATACAAGTTTTCAAGTGTTGATGGTCTGAATAACTTCATTTTTCTCTTATGAGAATTCATATGTAAAATGCGTTCTTCCAGCTTGGAGCCAAAGGAAAGAGGAACTGTAGCAGCAGCAAGTCAGCAGTGTCATGTGACGTCACTGGGAGGTCGGTCTATGAATCTCAATCATTCCAGGGATTCATCTGATCGTGTATAGGGCTTTTCCATGTCGGCGCATTGCATACGTATTCTCCTATGTGTTATCGAAATGGTAGTATTTCTAACATTGCTCTTATGGGTGTTGCTCAGGGTTGCAAAAAAAAACGTTTTTTTTTAAAAAAAAAAACAATTTCTTTAAAACGTTTAAAACATTCCCATAAGAGCCAATGTAAATTTCTCGATTTTTGCTGTTTTAAACATGTTTTAAACACGTTTTAAACATCGTTTGTTTAAAACATCGCAACCCTGTGGATTGCATACTCATTTTCATTGTGGAGTAGTTTGCCATAAGAGAAATGTTAGAAATACTACCATTTCGATAACACGTAGGAGAATACGTATGCAATGCGCCGACATGGAGAAGCCCTATTCATTTGAAAAATTAAAAGATAAGGCTTTTCCAGCGTTCCATATTGCATAATTATTTGCCTGATTCTTATCAATATGGTGGGCTCCCTAACATTGATCTTATGGCAGGTTGACAGTTGACACCGGAATGAAAATGAGTATGCAACCTAGCAATACCCATAAGAATACCGTATTGATAAGAATGAGGCGAATAAGTATGCAATATGGAACGCTGGAAAAGCCTTATAGGGAAATAGGAAGTTTAATGACGTCAGAATAATATTTGGTACGAGTTTTTGACAAAAAAAAATGCATGAGGGCTCATTGGGGTTTTGAAAACTAAAAAGTCTATTCATGAACCGTAATTTTCAAGTTCACTGACTGACGAACAAAACCAGAGAGATAAAAAAGTGAACTTAGTTGAACCGCTATGGCCAGGACGTTATTTTTACTAACCCTTTTATTAATCAGTATTTAGTTCACAAGAAGCTTGTGTGAGACCAAGGAGGAACAGTGGAACACTTACTACTCAACAAATTTATTATAGGTTCTTTGAAAAATACGTTTTTCACGTGATGTTCTTATGCATCGTTCCCTGTTCATCTTAACGTTGATTTGGACTTGGCAGCGAAAGATTCGCTGCAGGTGGCAATGTATGGAAGCTGGGGCCACGTAGGTGATCGTGATATTGAATCACAATACTTCCTCACGGCGAAAATGAAATTTTCAAACTCAAGAAATTCAAGATCGCGATACTATCGAGCCAAAAATCATTAAGATGTCTCCTAGTAATCTCTAGCTATAAGAAATAACAATCCTCAGGTTTTTTCAGAACTTATGACTCAAGTTATTCGCGATTTTCTCAACTTCATTTTTCTACATCTAATATGTGCGCAGCCAAATCGCATCGTCTTTTTGGCACACAACTACTAACCTACCAACTACAACTACTACAGACATTGTACGTGAAGCGATACTAGCGCACAATCGCTCTGTCAAGTCCGAATCGCGTGTCTGCCACGAGATGTCAGTCACTTCGTTGAAGAGTCCGAATGGATCATGCTTTTGATGTTGAACATTGATCGATACATCTGCGAAATATATCCTCTGAGCATAATGGCTCCCATAAGAAATACATACGGAGCAAAGATCATCATGTTACTAATTGAAAACAAGAGAAAATTAAGAAATGAAAATTTGCTTTTGAAATACTTATGATCAGAATAACTGAAATACATTCGTTTCATTCTTTAAATATTCATTATTTTTTATTAGTGACATGATGATCTTTGCTCCGCATGTATTTCTTATGGGAGCCGTTATGTTCCAAGGAAATATTTGGGTACTTTTTCCAACAGTGAATCAGGTGTATCGATCGATGTTCAACATCGAAAACTTGATCCATTATGATTTTATACTTCACTAGCGGTTGGCAGCGCGCCTCCGGCGCGCCTGACCGCCAGCTGTGTGTTGAGTAGATATCAGTGTTTTGTAAATATTTCGATTTTAACGGTAAGAGCTGAGTTGACAGGTAAGGGCTGTATTGCAGCAAAAAACGGACTAATTCATGAACCGTCGCAATGATTAAGGAAATAGATGGACAGTGACACATATCCGGTTGTATGGATGGAAATGATGTAGGTAGTAAGAAGTCGTAACAGGTATACATGTCCGGTTGATAGTATGAACGAAAACCTATCGATGCCTAATATGTAGCGCCTGGCACTGTACGCTTCCTAATACCAACACACTTCCTAATAATACGCATACGCTGGAAAATGATCTCGTGAAAATTTTCTTCAAAATATCTGAAATTAGGCTCATTGGAAAGGAAATTACAGGGGCTAAAAATTTAATTCTCTGTAATTTTTCATAAAAATGAATAATATTCGAGTTATCGCGAAAATAGTATTTTCACAACTGCGCTGCACTCAACGTTGGAACAACGCGTTCGATGGCAAGCTACACCACCACGTTTTTTTATATTGAAAAAAGTCATTGTTTTCGCCCTTTTTTGAAATTACTCAGCACCTCCCCGTCAAATTTTTATTTTTATGAGTCTATGTGCTGCTCTGGGATGAGGACAATATATCCTGAAAGTTTGAAAGCGATCGGCCCAGTAGTTCTCGAGTTATAAACGGACAGGAGGACGGACGGACAAACTTTCTACTTTATATATTAGATAAGTTTAGATCGAATGAGCGGCGTAAAGCGCTGCATACAAAGGTGATCTTGGTTAAATTTGTGTATCTCCAAATAGTTTTATCAATTGTTGCCAGTTTATATCATGAATTTTAGGAAAAAATGTTTGAACAAAACATAGAATTATTTTCGATTTGCAGTGTTATTGCGATAAAAGGTCGCTTAGCTTCAGGAAAAGCGTTTGAACTATTTTGTCCATAAGGAAAAACTCCAAAATCACTTTGAAATGAAACATTAGAATTGAAAAGTATAAAACGAAAGAAATGGGAATATTTTAGTTTCTTTTCTTGGAAATATCTCCGACTAGATTTATGCTTTTTGAAATACGTACTGTACTTATATTTCTCCAATTTACTAATTATGACTTTGAAGAAAATGAAAAAAATTACAATAAAAGACTACTCTTCCAGTATCACATAATGAAACAACAGTATCAGAGTAAAAATTCGAAAAAAATAAATTAAACTCACCTTTTTTGCATCGTTATTGTTATCAACAAGTCCGGCATGAGAATTCAAGGTATTCCCATTATTAACGGCTGGTCCATTGCCGTGAGACAGCAATTCTTCAGAACCACGCTGCAACAAGAGAATGAAGAAAAAAAAACATTTAGCATAATAGGCTTTTTACAATTTTTTTCTTCTTTTCTCTCTTAAATTTACGTCGCGGATTCGTTAATGAATGAGCGGCTCAAGAAACCAAAATTCCGGTCAAGAGAATATTTTATATAAGAGGAGGAAAATAAAAACTTATCGGCATACAGTCGGAACAGCACAAATTAGCGTCTGAAATTAAACAAGAGGGACGTAAGAACACTTTTCTCACGGGAGTTTAGCCTAACTTCTTCTTCTTCTTCTACTCGCTTTTCTCCAAGGCGGCAGAGGCTCAAGTCGCATCGCCCAAGTGGAAAGTGTGGTACCAATTTCAACGCTCCGTTATACCGAATGCCGAACAAGCGTAACGAAAACAGTCGCATAAGTTTTCCCGTTTAAGCTCCTTTTAGGACTTATTGGAACAAGCTTTCGCGTTGCCCTTCCTAGTTTCTCATCTTCCATTTTCTTCGAAACGCATCAGCTTTTTCGTTGTCGAGGAAAACGCTTCGCCGGTAGAAAAGTATTCAAGACAAATAAGACAGTAAACTTATAACTTAAACACCGTGTGTGCGCTCTCTCCTCTGTTTGACGTGTAACCCAAATTTATATGATACTTCCTAATATGTGGACTTAGTTTACCCCCCCTCCCCCCTCTTCTTTTCAGTCCCCTTGAAAGATGATAAAGAATTCGCGCGGCAGAATTCACAGATTGGAAGAACGAAACAAGGCCAAGCAAAATTACGGTGGGTACAAACTCTGCAGCTTCGCACCTCGAATGTACGCGCTATATAGACTACGATGATTATTTCTCACAACTACATATAATATTAGGTAACAGATTTTTCGAGTCCGCCTTCCCGTCAACGTCGCACGCGGAATATTGTACTTCATTACGAAGCCAACACGCAACAAATGGAGGTACGTACGCGTACATATATTGCGTACTCCATCATATTTCATCTACCTATTCTATACACACAACATACCACGTACTATAATGGGGGCGCTTCGCACAGATCGACAGACAGACATGCGGCCCGAAGGATTTCAATTTTTGTTCCGTACTGCGGTTCCAGGCGTTCTGTATGCAACCTATTTGACTTCCGCAACAAAACCATTGATTTTCTACGTGTCACGTTGTTTCCGGACAGCAGGCTTTGATTCGCGGCTTCGCGTTACCGGATTTAATGAGAGACTGGCAACCTTTGTTTCCCAATAGTTTATAATGTAAATTAATTCAGGTACATGCACCCGTATTCGATCAACGAATACCGGTACAATATTTATACCGTAATATCGTACGAACTCGGAATTATTGTGAAATATTATACAATCACGTATCCAGCGTATACCGAAAAAATAATAATACAGTTTGAAAGATTAATCCGAAAAATTAGTACATTATATCGATAATTCTGTTTGAAAAATCAACAATAATTTTTACACCACCAGTCATTATCCCGACGTAAATCCTTTTTGACGAGAAATTTGCACGAAATTCCTAATGGCGGCGGTTGAACCTCGTAAGTAATTCTGATGCGTGAGAAATTACGAAAATGAGTGTTTCGAAAATTGCCACGTTCGCGTAATTTTAGACCTGGTTTTTATAAAGAGAAATAGAATGAAACAAAGAAGGTTAAGGTTGCAGATTTTCGAACCAATATTCTTCGGACTTTATCGAACACTAATCCTGGCTATAGAATCTTTCCTGTCTTTATTAGATCTCATCTTAGATAAGCTCTTGGCAAGGTAGCCACAACGTCGAAAGAGCATGAACTTGTCTCACCTATACCGGACTCCTCCTTTCCACAAATTTCCGAACCACATCTTCTCAATTCGCACTCTTCTATCTTCATGTACTCGCTCTCGACAGCTCAATTTTTCGCAAAATTCTCTTCTGTCCAATAATGACAAGTGCTGACGCCATCTCCCACAACCTATATTTGACCAACAACTTCTCGAATAAACAGAGGTACAAGGTTTCTGTTACATTCATTGTTTGTATCACAGTTTCGAAAAATGGCAAAGAATATCTCACTTTTTGCTATACATGGTTGTGATATGCAATTCGATCCGCGCTCGGCCTTACTCCATTCCCAATGAAAAAAAAAAAAAAAAAAAAAAGTATCCATCATCTTAATTCCTTTCAACCAATTAAATTAATTAAATCTTTGAACTCGACGGGGCAGATGGTGTGAATGGATTTTGCGCGATATTATCAGGAAAATCAACAATTTTTCTCTTCTTTCTAGGATTCTAGAATTTTTAGTTGGAAATATCGAAATTTCAATTGAAGTCATGTTGGTTCCAATATTACCAAGTTTAAGAAACACAACATGGTCATATTGATTTACTTGTTCACACCGAGCCACCTATCACTAATAATAATACTATTAATACCTTATAGTCACTGATTCACTGTCGTCCTTTTTGGGTATACAAGACATTTTTTTGAACAATCCAATTATTCAACGAATCCACACCATCATTCACACAATAACGCAAACCTTATCATCTGTCACACTAATCTGGATCCCTGCGCACATTGGACTATCGCAAAGTGATAGAGTAGACAACGCAGCAAAACAGTCAACACATTTCAACAAAATAACACTCAAATGGCAAATTCCATCATCCGATATTAAAAATAACTATCGCACTCATATACTCAAAAAATGGTCCCGTTTCTGGTCTAACCAAACCAATAACAAACTTCTCCCTATCAAAATCGATCCCCTACAAAACACTCCCAATAGACCATCAAGAAAAAAAACTTCCGTCCTTATACGCCTCAGAATTGGGCATACACGACTAACCCACTCATATCTCTTTTTGAATAACTCTGAACCACCAGAATGCCACAAATGCCACCTCGACAAAATTGACGTTAATCACATGCCCGAACTAACAACCTTACGAAACACTCACAATATTCCTCATTCCAGAAAAGAGGCATTAACAAATAACGACACTACACTTACAGACCAACTAATACAATATCTTACCGCATCCGACATCTTCCCCCTCATTTAACCGTATGATAGTGTCCGTCCTTTCAATAAACCTTTGTCAAGCTAATAGCCCTAGAGTAGCTTCAAAGCTTGTAAAATAAAAAAATAAAAAAAAAAACAAAACAAAAACATAATTTTCCATAGGAAGGATCCAGAACATTTGGGAAGATTTGTGCTACATTTCATATTCTTGTTAACCTAATCATAACACTACTAAGCAGATCTATTGAGTATATGCTAATCGGAAATTTTTCAACACTGAATTCAAATCCATTTCCCGTTACTTGTTAGCTTGTCAAGTTCTAATACATTCACATGAAATATGAAAATTGGTTATACTCGTATTTTGGAAACAATCGATAACCAATTAAACAAGATAGTGCAAATTTTCCTTCATCACATAACTAAAGTTTACAATTTGTAATCTTGCAGTACCATAATGATAATAACTTACCACTATCAAAACACAAGGTTCTATAAAATCACAAATTATTCATTTGAAGAATATTGGATCCTCAAAAACAATTGATATGTGATAGAGGAAAATTCATACTATCTACGTTTGCATGTACTTGTTCAACTAACCATCATTCATTTTCAATATGATACAAACTTCTCAAAATTATGACAATTTTTCATATTCTTGTTACACTCAACTTGCTAGTAAAAACCATTCAGCATTGAAAATACTTTGAAGATTATCAAAGAACTAGCATGTAGTTGAATAGCTTTTTGGTGATGACTTTTTTTTTTTTTGTATAATCATGCTACACTCTTTGCTGATAACAAAGCCTCTTAATCAGAGTAACAATTTTGAAAAACTGCAAAACGCAGAATCTTGAGGAACTGAAAAGTTAGAACCAATATCAAAAATTTTAGTTCAGCACTGAAAACCTTTTCAAGCTATGGAATCAAGAAATAAGATGGGGCTCATGGAAGTTCTAGGTACAATGGACTTGCTTCAAAAGAACAAACAAACAAGAGGTTAGGAAGGACTTTTCCCTTAAAAATTTTTCCAAGTTGCACATGTTCAGTGACGTCAAAAAGTTATTAATGTACAAACTAATAAGGTTTAAGCAGGTCGCGTGCTTCAAACTGCTTTTCTGCAACATGTAAATAAACTTTTTCTAGTATTTATTTGCCTGTAAGGGTTCTGGTAGGAGCGCCACTTTTCACGTTACACTCAAAGGTGATGGTGTGCAGTAGTTCCATATAAATAACACAGGAATGATTTTTAAAAGTTTCTCACTTTTTAATTGATCAATCATTTTTAAAAAATGAGATACACAAAAGTTTGAGCCGAGTCTACTCTAAAAATTTTAGAATTCTTTTAGGTACCTAGCTTTTCATTTAAATTTTACAAGAAACAAGAGCAAAAAGAAAATACGTTGTTTAGTCATTATCACTCATCATTACCTTTGAGTGCAAGATTTGGAGAAATTCCGTATAGCAGCGCATACTCCGCCCTTATTGGCAAATTCCCATTAGAAAACAATGAACTTTATCAAAATACAAATATTACTTTAATAAACAATTTCTTGAGTAATGGTGGGTCAGAATATGAAAGTACAGACTTTTAGATATTACTCAAACCATCAAACTCCTAAAACTGACCATTAAATTCAGAATTATCCCAGTTTTAGCAAATGATCTTTTATTCTTATGGAAATTGACATAATATAAAAAAAAACATTGTCTACATTTCTGCCGTACAAAGTTGGATTGACATATATCCAAATCAACAATTGGGAAGAAGTTCTATTTTCTTAAAATAAGAATAATATGGCTAATTGAGATGTAAATATGCGTTACTAAGACAATTTTTCGGTGAGAAATCCAATTATCATACTAGTTTTCCGATACAAGCATCTCTCTTTCCAATATTGGCGTTTTCAAATTGCGGTTTGGATATACGTCAAAATTTTGACATATATCCAAAGTTCATTTCAACACAATTCAGAGTAAAGTGTTCATCCTACAAGATCTGAATTTTTCCCTGTTATTCCATCAATGAAGTAATGCTAGTGTGTTATCACAATTCACACACTCGCATGAATCATCAAAAAAATACAGTGTGCCTGATCGTCAATTCAACTTTGTACAACAGATTTCTCAGGGAGACAGCTTGCAACATGCAACTCTGCATTGAACAAAATGATCGTTGTTCATTAACAAAGATCACCGGATCAATCAATCCATTACAAACTTTGAGTGAAGCTCATTTTTGCAAATCTAAGCCCTATTTACTAAGTTGTTGCAGCATACTACTGAACAAAAAGAAATTTTTTGTTGGCATCAAATATTTAAGGAGGTAATTTGGGATGTACATCCGTTAGAGCGCGCTTGTATCAAGCAACAGCAATAAGAGACAAGAGGTGAACCTACAGTCTAATTTCCTGTAATATCACAAGGCATGCCTTATTGGGACCGAGCAGCGCTGGAATTGCACGTTTGAAGGGACTAATTCTACACACTAAGACATTGATTCTATGGAGAACACATTCAAAATTCCCTGTTTTTCTTATCAAAAAATGCGAAACGATGCTAGCGCCACTATACTTTGCCCGGTCCCAATGGCTGCATTTGCGGTCTGAGTGAACGACAAAACTGTAAACAACTTTTTCCACGTTTAATGAATTGATTTCCCGTTATGTCACACTATCCATAAATCGCAAAATGCTGCTTGCTGAAGTTCCTTCGAGTCTTTGTTTACTTTTTTATCAATGGAATTTCCCATACAATAGTAACGTTCTAAAAATTGATGAATATTTGTTTTATAATTTAAAAGTTTTATACTTCCAAGAAGTTGACCTCTTTTACCTTATCAACTTTCTGTTTTCAAATCTGATTTCAGAACATTAGTTTTGTTTATGGGAAATTACAGTGAAAAGAAAAGTAAACAAAGACTGAAGGAAGTTTAGCATAAAGCATTTTGCGATATTTTGCAATCTATCAATATTGTGACGTACGTAGTTAGAAAATCAGTTCATTAACACGGTGATGACATTTGGATGTTTTCCAAGTATTGTTACTCTGGAGAGGTAGAAAAATGACGGAGCTATTCTGGCTCAGAAGAATGATGAAAGCCTCTAGTTGATGAATCTCATCACCAAGATCTTTAAAAATCTACAATTTTCCAACTATTGATATTCTAAAGAACTCAATTTTTCTCTAATGGGGATTCACAAGTAAAATTTGTTGTTTACATTTTATTTGTTCACTCAACTTGGAGCCAGGGAGAAAGAGAACTGCAACAACAGCAAGTCAGCCATGTTATGTGACGTCGCTGGGAAATCGGTCTATAGTATTTCCCCATTAACCAATGTACTCACATAAAAAGAACCATCTCGAGAAATAGGACGTTTTTAAAGAAACTGAAGAGAACAAAACTTGTAGGAAATGAAATTTCCAATCAATTGCGACTAAATATTTTCAAACTTGAATTCCACAATTTAGCATTGGCTCCATGCGTCAAAATGTTCATCCTTTGCTCGCTGATATGAGTAGTCGACGCTAGCGCTGTATGTCTCGAATTCTATAATTATTTTTAAGGCTAAATTTAACCATTGACTATAAATCAATGATTCAACTCCGTTATCTTATTTTCGCTATCACGTCAATCGTTATACTATCTGAATATTATATCTTGTTGAAAACAAAAAAGAATGATGATTAGATAAGTTGAAATATGAAACAAATTTTCCTCCGCCATGTTGTTTCAAAGCTTCAGAAATTCAGAAGAATTAAATCTTTTCTAAACAAGTTAGCAATTTTCTCTGGAACCATGATGACGATAACACTATCAGAACACGATGTCCCACAAAATCGCGAACTATTCAATCGAACAATAATGAACCTTTCTGAACTTTTGATAAGTGATGAAGGAAGGTTGAACGGTAGGTGACCTCGTAAACCAAATCTATGAAGCGAGGAGTACAAAAGGTATTTCCAGATCTGGTCATCAGCTGTTTCCAAGTAAAAGGACCTCGAATAGAGGCGACTGGAATATTGATTAAGAAAGACCCTATGAAAGTAAGATTGGATATCTGTGAGATCCATAAGAGTGGACCGTGACTTCTGAAAGTCATGCTGAAATAGGGAGATCAGCATATTGTTTATTTCGTGATACCATATTTTGAAGTACGTTTTTTTTTTAGTCGCTATCGAGTTAAATAAGGAGGTTCGATACGAAAATTGAGACGATCTAGAGCGGTGGAGATAATTTCAAAATCCATATCTTCTTGATGATCCCACTTCACAAGCTCACGAACTCAATATTCTAAGACAGGGATCACATGAAAGTTACAGATGAGGACGTATCTGTAAAAAGAGCCTCCGCGAGGAAATATTAAACATAGGAAAACGAATTTGAAGTTTTGAGTGGATATAACTTTATGACAATAAGTTCAATAAAAAAAAGTGTAAGAACAAAAATTGAAGAGCAACTCTTTTTCTATAAGATGCAGTAATAAATTGTCAATCTGTTGAATATTGAATTCAGACCTTGATTCAGAGGAAACGGGAGAGAAGAGATGACGTGGAGGCCCTTCTTACGGAAATGGGTAAAATCCCATACGAAAAAAAAAAAAAAAGAGATTGGCAATGAACTGAAACGTCTAAAAATCATGGGTCTCCGCAAAAAAGGCCTCCGCTCGACGGATGCCCTTTTTACAGATACTTCCTCAGATACAAACACATAATATCAACATTTCTATAGATTTTCTGGCTATTACTCATCATTTACTCGATAAAAGTCCAGCATCAACAGCAAATTTTTTTTCTGACAACTTTCTTTTCAGCCTATTTATGTATTTCATGCGTTTGGTTTGTTTTTAAAACTTTATACCGTACTATAAAAAATTAATGACTCTTCCACAATATAAGATGTGTGGTTCAACTACTGAAGAAATCAGTAGAACTGGAAATTGATCTATAATACTGCGCGAATGCGAACATTCATTTTTATTTCTCCCTTGTTAGTCTCCAACTTCTGTCTTCTTTCTTCTTCTCCACCTTTCACTCTTTTTCTGTTTATTTTCGTCAACAAGATCAACTACTAATGGAATATTGCCGAATAAACGTAATTTTTTCCTTGAAAGCACAATGCGCTGAGACGTGTGAAAAACGTAAGAACATAACGATGTGTTTTTTTCTTCTTTTCCTCGTTTTTCTTGACCCCGCGATTTCGACGTATGGAATCAATTTTCGTTAGATTTCTCCTCCCAACTATGTACGTTCACAGAGGATTGTCTTCTTCGTTCTTTTCTAGCATTTTTCCTGTCCCTTTTTCTCTATTTTGCTTCTTCTTTTTCGAGCTCTATATCTCTAGCTTATCATGTTCTTCGTTTTCTGCGGATACACACTATATGCATCAGTCTTTGAATTTAAATCCCGGTAGTAAGCGCCTAGGATACGAAAGCTCGCGTTTATGTAGGTATACGTGTATAATGTATGTAGTCCAAACCTCGTATCCCGCGACCTTTATTCTCTAGAGACGGAGCCGAACTGATTTATAATAAGTATATATGCGCGAGTATAAGCCGCAGAGTACACTTTGTTCGCCTTTAAAAAAGAAAAGGTAGGTACACTTTCGCACACTTTTCTGAATTTCTTCAGTAGTTGTAAAACAAAGAAGAAAAACATGAAGGAAGAAAGAAAAAGTAAAACTGAAATGAAAAAAAAAAAAGGCTTAAACAAATAGAAAAAGGGCGACGAACAAAATAAACGAAAAGACAATGTATTGCGAACGGTGAAAGTAATCTTAATTCGTATTTTTCTCTCTCTCTTTGTTTTCCTATTCACCGCTATGTGTATTAAAATTTAGTATGAGACAGTGGTTCAAGTGCGAGAAATATCATTCATGATACCGAACGCGTACATTAACACTTGTTGCGTTTAAACATATTGGAGTAGATAGGGTTAAAAGTTAGAATGACTTTTTATCAACTTTCACGACAAAATCAATCATCTTTGGTTTCTTTTTTTTTTTTTTTTCTTACTTGAAGTTTTCAATCTCACGGTCTAATACTCATAAGTGCACTCAGCCAAATGAGAATCGCTATAGCGTTACATAATATTTTTGCTCTTTTATTACCTAACGCATCCTACGTTTTGTCTCCAGCCTTTTGTAGCGTAAGCTGTGCGTGAAAATGAAGTACGTCATAATTTTGATTATATCGAGTAAATATGGCATATAACATACCTATCGAGGGGTGCAGATTGAGAATTTTTCTAACGACGAGCAGTCGATTCTCAATTACACACAAGGTCAGCCGAAATCAACTGATAATAGACTTTTTCCAAGTCTTGATCAAAATTACATACGTTGATCAGAATTAACTTAACGTTGATGAAGTCGACAACAAATCGAATAATGTGGCCTCTACTTCAATTCATTTGTCACGTTCGAAACAATCTCCAAAGTTTTGATTGACCTGACCTGAGATCAATAACAGCTCTATTGCCTCGATAAACAGACGAAAAGACGCTATCGTTTGAAATGCTACTTTTTATTCGATTCTAGAATATTTTAGGAGCCGAATTCAAATCGCCGTTTCTCAATACCACGTCACGATCATGAGAAATCACGCTAATAGCTATATTTTTATAGAACACCAGAGAAACTCAAATATCTACAAAGTATTAAAATCTAGCTCGAATATTCCTTCATTGCATACAGAAAATTCAACACTCTTCAAATGAATCTCGCGGAGCATAGTGTTTCGATAGTGTTATCATCATCATAGTATCAAAAAATTGCGAATTACTTGTGTTCAAAGAAGATTGAATCTTCTTGGATTTCTTGATACGTGATGGAAGAAGATTCAAACAAGATTTTTGTATTCCAGTTTATCTAATCATCATTTGTTTTCAACATAATACAAACGTAACGCGACAGTGAAAGATGGGAAACGGATTCAAATTCAGCGTTCCCAGCTCTACCATCAGTTGACATTGAATTGACCTGAGATTGGTGTCAAAATTTTCAATTTCCGCCTAACCAACTGTGCGCCAATATTGAAATCGAATTGACATGCAAGGTCGGATTTGTCGACTTTCAAGAGACGACCTCTGGAGTCGTTGTCCTGTAAGCCTCTCATGATACTTTATCAAACGACCATGATTCGCTTTTTTTGCTAACTGTTTCAAAAACAAAGGAATTATTAGGGTGTAAAGAACGACGTTCCCTGGACAGATAAAATTAAATAATGACGAAAATCTTGGCATTATATCAATAAAATTATCATGTTGGCGATCCCATTATGTCATTCATGTTCTACCAACTAATCTCACGTGCCACCAAGGCAGAAGGGAGGCCGAGCAAACAAACAACACACATCTGGTACAACGTCAGAATATGATGAATAAAAGAAAGCAATTCGAGAAAGTGAAAAAAGACAGGACTGAGCATGGATCGGATCGCGGAAAACGGATCACGGATCAAAAATTAGCGATCTGTGACCCGTATTTGAATCATTTTTTCCCGCTTATTCGGATCATTTTTTTGTTTATGGTTGATTTGATTCGAATCATTTATTACATTGACCCGCGCGGATCCAGTGTGATCTGCCGCACAGAAAATAATCGAAGTATATGACGAATCTCAATTTGCAGAAAAGAGCCTCTTGTACATGGAAGAGAGATATTTTTCTTCAAGTCATGATTTGTGATTCGCAGCTCTTCAAATCATCTCTCTCTCTCTCTCTCTCTCTCTCTCTCTCTCTCTCTCTCTCTCTCTCTCTCTCTCTCTCTCTCTCTCTCTCTCTCTCTCTCTCTCTCTCTCTCTCTCTCTCTCTCTCTCTCTCTCTCTCTCTCTCTCTCTCTCTCTCTCTCTCTCTCTCTCTCTCTCTCTCTCTCTCTCTCTCTCTCTCTCTCTCTCTCTCTCTCCCTCCAGGGACTTAGAAATTAGAATTTAAAAATTTGAGGATACACATTTTTTCCGCGCCCGTGGATCACGTATCAATGATTCCCAGATCATGTATCAAATATTCTGATCCACAGTTGATCGATCTGTCGGATTTACCTGTGATCCATGATCCGGATCACTTCCAATGCATAATTCCTGATTCGCGATCCGATCCGCTGCACACCTTTTTGACTCTATTTTTGACATCTTTAATAATTTTCATTTTCGAATTAAATTTACCTACGAGAAAGAATGTAATTTTTAAGATGTATCGATCATTAGAATTAATAATAGTGTTATTTTTTGTAACTACCAAAAACCCACAAGTACTGGTCGTCTAATTAACTTTCACTCCACCCAACCCTTCAGACTAAAAATGAATACTGCGAGGAATCTCCGCGTGACAGACTTCTGTCTGACTTTGACCCTAGGTTTCATAAGGATATGCTGCAAAAAGTAGACTACGTGCTTAGAATTAATGATTATCCGCGGGATAGGAAAATTATTGTGAGGGGGGAGGAAGGGAGGCTCAATAATAGAAATCTTTTGGGAAGGAGTAATGAAGGCAGACGATTTTTTTCTATTCCATATGTGGGAAAAAGCAGTGTGGTACTTCTTAAGGTCTTACAAAATTTAGATCCCACTTTATCCGTTTCTTTCGCCTCTCACAACAGGAACAAACAAAAATGCTTTTCCACAATTAAAGACCCTATCCCCATTAAGAAAAATTCTGGTGTTGTGTACAAGATCCCTTGTTCTGGCTGTCCCCAAGTCTACGTGGGGGAAATCTCGCAGCTCCTCCAGGGGAGGTTATCCCAGCACCAAAAAGATGTAGAACATCAAAGCTGCCACACTGCTTTGTCCTCTCATACGTTGGATCTTTTTGATAACGCTAGAATACTAGGCCGGGAACGTAATGATCGCAAAGGCAAAATTCTCGAGGTTATTAATATAGTTAGTCATAATACATGTAATTTCAAAACCGACACCGATCAATTCACTCGTATGTACAAAGCGATGATTCATGATTACATATGATCTTCACTTTCTTTACTTTCTTCATATCGTTCCTCGCTCGTTTTATTTTGCTGTTTCAGTTTACTCGTAATCACGCTTGAAAAAGCTACCCAGGCTGGTAGCGAAACGTAGTGCTTTTTTTTATTGTATTATTTCAATACTTGTGGTGATACAGCCTTTTTCAAAAAATTATCAGTTAGAATTCTAAAATCAAACTTCGTATCTACTAGAAACACGCCAGCGCTGATACTGAGTCGGCACTTATCAACTTTATTTTGACAACCCCCTGTCCTAACTATATTCTATTTGTTGGGCGACTTTGTAACTTGCAGAAAGAATGAGTTGTCATGATTATAAGATAGAACACGCTACAGGATACCATTATTTTTGAAATTGATGAATGATATTATGCACACAATTTTCGAAGTCAAAATATTATGAGTCGCCACGACCAAATATCAACGCGCATGTCTAAAGCCAAGCGTGCACGACTTGTTCAATAAATTGTCATGCGTCTAGATTTCAACAATTTGTGTTTTTGATTGTAATCAAACTTTATTTTTTATTTTTTTTTATCTTTTGGATGTATGATGCACTGATTTGATGTTCTCTTTATTTCCAAACGTCCAAGATAATTTTTAGCTTCGTGTGCGCATCATTTACCTTGCATTAGCTATTCTATGTTTGTTTCGGCATGCTACGCATTTTTTGTTGCTGATACAAGTATATACAATTTTTGGGTGCTGATCACAGAGTAAACAGAGGTCGTCTTCGATATATTTATTATGTTATCATACAAATTTGTAGTTTAGGTTCGCCCAACGCGTTGAGTGCGCATCAAGCTCTGCAAACAGCTGTACACCATGCAAATTGTTGAGTGTTGCAGATTCACCGCTCGGTTAACTGCTTTAGGCGAACCCCAAACTGTGAATTTCGATGATGCCCGTGTCTCGAGCTCTCTTGGACGAACTCTGTTCACTCCGTGGTGCTGATAAATCATCCCCATTGTTTATTTCAGAAATATTCACGTTTTTGCATACGCTACGTGATCCTTATTCAGACTTGACAGAACAGTGGCGCGCTAGCTTTGCCACTTCACATGCATCCAATATTGATAAGAATAACCAATAAATACACGGAATTCTTCTCAACATTGATAAAACAACCAATAGCAATACTTAGAAATAACGTCCGCTAGATGTCCGCTCTTCCACCGTCAAGTCCAAATGGCAAGTTTGTTTACATTTTTAGGGAAGCAGGCCTACAGCACGTACGTCTGCATTGAACGAATCATAGTTGATGGATGTTGTTCATTCGATATTACGCTGACGTCATGGAGAATCGATCTATTTAACAAATTCCAGAGAACAGAAATTGGAGAAATACACTTTTGTATGGTTTGTAGTCTTACAGCTTCAAATCAAACGATCATCCGTATTTTTGTGCGTGGAATTTTTTAAATTAAAGGACATCTGCTTCTGCAGATCAAGTAAAATTTTCCAGGAAACAGATGGTCCGCGGTACGCATGCTCATATTCTCGAGTTCTTCGTAGGAGCCAGCGACCAAGGATCCTCGCATAAGTATAGCACAATATTATTTAATATAATGTAATATTTTTTAATGATAGATTTTATCATGACAAAGAAGGAATAAAAAGAAGAAAAATTGTGATAGATTATCGACTTCAACGCGACGGGTACTTCACATCAAACCGTTTCGTTATCAACTTAAAATTTATAATTTTGTCTTAAAAGTTTTCATTAATTTCTGTAATGGTTATGAACAGATAGGTGAAGTAACTTCATTCATAATAGGAAAAAATGAGAAAAAATTAAAGTGTGATATATTTCGCACCAAAGTTACATGTTCTTTTTACAAAGCACGTGGATGAGAGGGATCATCGAGACTGTCTACCATCATTTTGAAAAAATATTATCAGCGTTCCGCTGTAATGTAACAAATTAGGTCTGAATGTGAAAATGGGAACGAGCGAAAACCGTACGAACAGCTTAAAAATTAGTCGAATATATACGATACGCGAAAAGTTACAGCTTTTTTCTCTCCTAACTTACGGAAAACTTTTTAAAAGTACAACTTTCGTATGTACGCATAGGTGCACTCGTCGACGATTTTCAATGTCTAATATATACTCGTAGTAGTGTAGAAGAGTGTTCATTCGAGCGTTCGTTACAGCGCTTATTACGAAGTGGATTCGATGGTTAATAATAATAAGTTTGCTGGAAAGAAGCTGCGTAATTATGAACCTCGCGAAAATGTATGAAGAAATAGATTTGAAGAAAGTTTTTGGGAGGTACAACAACAAGTAGAAAAACAGCTAATGATCAAACCATCGGTACCTGATGGTAAGACGATGTCAAACAAATTATTAGGAAAGATAAGACGAGACTTAGTCGCCATGCGCCTCAGTATCTGCGTTCCTTTTTTTTCGAACGATCTGGAGCTTTTTTTCCTACCAAAATGTAGAGCTCAAGAAATCCATGTAAGAATGCACGCATTCTTCTTGTCTTCTACTACTCGCAGGTTTCTTTCTGCATGTAGACTTTATTAGGTATTTCGATAGTTATCTGGTTATCTTCCGAGAGCAGTCAGCTGACCTGCATTTCCTACGGCACTCTCGACTTTTTGTTTCGATTCAGTGTTTACACTGCATCGACATGATTTGTTAAGATTTTACAATCTTACATCCATGTGTGACTTGCGATGAGAAAAGGATGCTCATTGCCCATTGACGCCGGAACACCATTTCTTTCTGGTTGGATATCTAATCAGAGAGAAATGGTGTTCCTGTCAGTGAGCAATGAGCATCCTTTTCTCATCGCAGGTCACATATTCTTTCTATGTCAAGATCTGGAAACCAAGAGATCGGCACCTCGGTTCCACTCAAATTTAGAACGTGAGAGAATTGTTTGTTTTTTTTTTTTGCTTATCAAGCTCCGAAATGCGATAGTAACCCATTCATTTATAGTATAACGGTTCCCAGTCAAGATAATGACCGACAACTGAAGAAATTGAGGTACATTTGATAAAAAATTATGATAGCAGTCCTTACGGTCGTAGAACACCTTCGGTAGGTATATTACCATTATTGAAATATCGAGAAGAAAAAATTTTTTTGAAGACTGTACAAAATCGACGGCTTCCTCAACAAAGTTAAAAGAGGAACACAGAGAACCTGTTCTATGAGTCGAATTGGTTCTCGTATTGAGAATTGCTTATCGTTTTTTTTTTTTTTTTTCAAATTTTTCGTTTCAAATCTTGTCTTATTTCCTGCTACCTTCGAGATATTTATTATTTATGATGGGCAATCCAAAATTAAACAAAAAGCTAATGAATGTTATAAATTTTTGGTTGAATGATAACCTACAAAACAACTGAAAATCTTTTGAAAATCAATGAAATGAGATAGGCCGTATCTAAAAGTACTGTTTGGCGCTGAATTGAGAACCGCTTGCCGTTTTTCGATAGCAGATCGTGTTTCTTTGTCAGGATCTTGTTTGGTTACCGCGAATTGTCGCGAGACAAAGCGTTTCTTATTGAGCCTTGGTTCTGCAAAATCATAAATAGAGACCGACTTTTTTGGCAAGAAAATGTGTGAACTTCAGCACTGAAATTCAAACATTTGGCAATATTGAGCATTTAAAAAAAAAAGGGAAAATACGCGTTTTTCAATACATTTACACTCTCGGTGAAAATTATTCAATTTCCATCCAAAATTACCTTATTTTTTACAAGAACTAATCAATTTTGGAAGAAAAAACTTATCAATTTCAATTAAAACTGCTTCACTAGCAAATTTCGATGAATTTTTTCAATGAAAATTACTTACCTTCAGGCCCAAATTTATGAATTTTTTTGACACAAATTGGTCCAATTTTGGTTCAAAATTCAGTATTTTTCAAACAAAATCGACCCGATTTCAAGGAAAATTTCGTAATTTTCAACAAAATATTGACGATTTTGCATGAAATTTCTCAGTTCTATTACAAACTAAGATTTGTAGTAATTTCGGAATTTTTCGGCATTTTTCGGAGAAATAGAATTTTTTTCCCGCATCCCATTTATCATTATTCAAACTTCATTTTCATTCTCATTGATTTCGCCTTTCAGGAGAAAAAGTGCCAAATGCCGAGGAATCCGGTCTCTAATTATAAACAATCACGCGGTGTCAGTATTTTTTAGAAAATAAGTTCATCATTTATAAATATTTCTGAAAATATTAAAACTATTAAAAATATCAGAGAATACGACAAATTTGGGAATCTTGGTTGCATTAAATTAAAATTTAAAAACAATATTATTTTTTCATTTATGTTTAAATTATAATAAATACTAGGTACTTCTTTATCGAATATTTAAACCTTTTTGAAAACACAACTGGATTATATATTATGCACAAATGATGATTATAAATCATTCCATAATAATACAGAAATTAAATTCATTTTTTGGCGATTTAAATATTTAAAGGAAACAAAAAATGAAGAAATTATAACTTTTTTAAAATCAGATTTACAATCTTGTATTAGACAGTGATGTAAATGAAAGTGCACAACAATAATGATGCTTCATTTACGAAAGATATTTAAATCATTAGGTGTATAATCTATATAACACATTTCTCTCACAATAATGCAATACTTTCAGTCATTAGTTTAATTCAATGTTTCAAGTAATCAATTTGATATCTAATTAAAACTTTTTGACTCTTGAAAAATAATGAAACTTGAAATTGGTAATTCTTTCATACATTGCATCATATATTGGAACAACATTTGAAGTTGGTAAACGATATAATACTACATCATTGCTATACTCATGATAAATTTTATAAATATAAACTATTTCCAAAAATACCTCTACTTCTTGGAGTCTTCAAATTGATACGAAAAAAAAAAAAAAATTCACAATCAGGGGGCGTCCATAAATTACGTGAAACGATTTTTTTGATTTTTCGACCCCCCTTGGTGAGATATCGTGAGATTTGCCTAGATCCCATCCCCTCTCTTATCTCGCGTGAGATTTTCCGAAATGTGTATACGTTTATCTGTGCTTAATCGCGTTTATCTATTAAGAAAGAATGACATGAATCGGCACGACGGGAAAAATTATTTTATAAGTTTTTTATTAAGCGGCACTGCCGTCGATATAATGATTAAACGAAAAATGACCGACGTTGCTAAGGAAGTACGTGAGATTTGTCGGCACCCTCTCCCCCTCACGTGAGTTTTGGTGAGACTTGGCTGGACTCCCTCCCCACCCTCCCCCAAAAAAGCCTTACGTAATCTATGGACACCCCCGCAACAACAGGCCTATTGTGGAAACCACTGTAATAAAATGCACCATTAACTGGACCTCTAGGACGGTGTGGAATTGAGTTGGTACCTCCCCCTCCTAGCATATACCTATAGTGTCTCAAGAGTCGAAATTTTTCTGACTCGCCCACCTATCAGAGTTGGAGTTTATTTAATTCCTCCTGCCATCATAAATAGCTCGAGAGTTGAAATTTTTCCCAGTACCCCCCTCACCCTATCATATAAAGCTCAAATTGGAATTTTTCCAAGTCCCCGTCGTATCATATAGACCTCGCGGGTGAAAATTTTTTAAAGTTTTTGGTAAGACGGCTACGGGAAATTTTTCAAAAAAAAACCATAGAACAGGTTCTCTGTTAAAAATTGAAAAATACCATACAAAAATAAAACTCGCCAGGACTGCAAAGAAATTTTAAAAATGCTAAGCAAAAATAAAATCTAAGGTGATACAGAATATGAGGAGTTAAAAGGTTATCTGTTCCATAAGAACAGAATTGATCAGACGTTTTCTTGACAGATAACTCCTCAAATGTATCTCGAGTTGTGACATCACAAAGTACCGTTCGGTAGGAAACTTTTTTCTTTCTTCCGCGGATGCATGGGGGCTCTCAGCTTACCGAGGCAAGGATCCTGAACCCACCTTTGTATGCGTAGCTTCTGAGTCGAAAGAACGGTGGGAGTTATCAGCCTAAGATAATGGATTATTTAAGTGAAAAATTGGAAAGAAAAACGACCAGAATAAAACTACCCAGCATCTATTGAGTACAACAGCAAAGAAGAATTTCGAACGTGCGAAACCACAAAGGATAAAAGAGTACGTCTTGACGTGCTTTTCCGTTTCCTTCACTATGAATATCCTCTATTATCATTTTATCCAACGCGATATTACGCCATCATTTTCACGTATTACTTGCCTGTACTCAGTTTGCTCCAAAAAAGCCATTACATGTAAGTAACTCTTGAACTACGGTCACAACAGTTGGTCGCAACATTCCTCATCTTCATGATTACACAAAATGTTATCATTTTACGTACAAAGGTATGATAAAATTTTATATCGGCGTCGTATCCGCGATACACCAATAAAACTTACCACCACCGTACGAAGGAGAATTTTTTTTTCCAACCCTTCTTCGACACCCATACTGACCCAGCTCTTTATTTATGCGCCGGTAATTATTCATGGATTTTGCAACGGAACGGTGCAGAAATATTATTGAATATTTCGAGTGAACTGTATGCGGTACACGGTGAATATACACATACAGATAGCCTACTAGATTTTCCAAGAAAAATACGTGGACATTGAAATTCTCTTAATGCTCGATAGAATTCAATGCCCTCGCGGCGGTGTTTCTTTACAAAGTCTATGAAAAATCTCAACGGTATTTTCGGTGTGTCGACGTGATGTGAAATGGTCGAAGTTTCAGACGCGCTGCCTGTAACTAATTCGATGATGATAATTTATTCTCGGCTGTCGGTTGGTTGCTCGTCGCTCTATAGCGTCGAAAGAGTATCAAAAAGTTGCTAAAAAACAAAAGGAAATTACTCTCTGGGCTAATTTAAACGTTTAATACGCCTGGAAAGATTGAGCAGCATAGAAGAAAGAATAAGAGGAAGAGAGAGACAGAGAGAGAAAAAAAAGGATACCAACACAGACGCGGAGGACGCGAAAGAATGAATGAGAATGATGTTACAATACCAAATTGGTGATGAAGAGAATACGATTTCTCGATTCGTAATGGAAAACGTCTAATTAATCGATATCTATGTATAAAAGGTGTTTTACGTCCATGATTCGTTACTTTGTATTATTGTTTTCGATGTGGTTTGATTTTTTCCTCTTTACAGCCTTCCTCTTTTTTTTTTTTCCATCGTGATTCCGTAGGAAATGAGTTTTCATTTCACTGGGCTCATGTCGTCACTTTTCTTTGTTGAAGAAATTGATGAAACGTCAAAATCGATTGACTGGAAAGATAGATTTGATTTGGGAAATCGGAAAAGTGATGCTAACGCATTTTAAGCGTAGGATCAACACTTACGAAAGAAAGAAGCAATGAAAAGAATTGAGTAAACAACCAGTAAAGAACATTCTGATAGGATCGCACTAAAACAAACGATCCGATGATAAAAACTGATGCCGGTCAATTGCACGAATTAAGGTATGACATTCACATTTAGGCACTTTCTCGCATTCTCAACAATCATCCCGATGAGCATTCAGATCTTTTCACGAGATCAGTATCATAACTTTACTGGGTACCAAGCCTCAGCTTCTGGAACGAAATCGTCGCAGAGTGGCTTGAAGGGACAGTATCCACGTTCCAATTGAGAACAAAATTCGGGCCCATGAGTAGCACTATTTCCATTAGGGGTGAAAAGAGGCAATAATGAAAGATGGTTCATGGGAGACTGGAAAATCTTTCTTAGAAAACCTGTGTTTTTGGAGTAATCAGTTGTTCTTCTTCTGGAAGCAAGTCTCGCAGCCTACTTCGTTAGCTGCTCGGGGTTGCCTTCATTAACTCTGTTCAGGGAACCTGTTTTATAGAGGTTTCTTTGTTTATCCTTATTGAACTTTGTTCCTCGCCACCTTGGGAGTTTGAGCTTGAAAACCTATATTTTTCCAAGTGCCCCCTTATCAGATACAGCTCAATATTTGAAATTTGTCCAAGTACAGCTCGGAGGTCAACCCTTTTCCAAGTCCCACGTTTTGCCGGACGGCGCCCGTCATTTTTCTTCAAATTGCCTCTGGTCCCTTGTTGAAAGCCGTGCGTGGGATGAGATAGGTATGGCCTACTCTAAGACGGGTTAGGATGACTTCTCGTCATGGAGGTGGTTCGAAGGGGATCAAGGAATTCGAGATTTTTCAACAGATCGAAGCCTATTAGAGGGTAACAAGGACCAGAAATCATGCCACGAGAAGAGAATGAGGAAGCATACGAGGGAGAGGGATCAGTCATGGAAGTTGCAGCGTGTCTAGGGCGTCGAATTCCTCAAAGTCGATATGCCCTTAGAAAAGGAATAGAATGAAGGTCTTGGATAGCAAAAGAGGATAACAGAGAATCAGACAGTATACGGAATTTGCGGGGATGAGAAGGGAGAGGCAGGTAAATATCAGCTTGGTGAAAATGGAAGCGGAGATCCTCATACCGAAGAATGAGAAGTCACTTTGAATGAAGAAACCATATCGGGTTCCGGATCCCGAGAAAATGGGAGGGTAATTCTGAAGCAATGGTTTTGTTGTTATGTTGTTTGTAGACAAAAGTAAGATCGAGACGGTTAACCAAACGAGAAGTGATGAGGGAGTAAAGACTCAAGTTTGAGCCGAGGGCTCAGATAGGGTTGAAGCGAAAGAAGGAGCAAATAACGTAAGTTGCGAGCATTGTCGCCCCAATTCCAAAAAGATTTCTCAAATTTCGATAATTATAAAAGTTTTTTTTGAAAATTATTGTGTTTTGTCTAAGCTATGCTACGCAGGGTCTTTATGAGTTCCGGAAGAAGGATGAAGTTTCATGTATTTGTAATAATTATGTGGATCGGAGAAAGTTTAGAGTGCTAGGTGATTCTGAGTTGTTGGATAGGGCAGAGGAGGCGTGAAAGAGGACAGAAAATCATTTTGGAGAGGAGAAAAAATGGAAGACGGCAATTCCTCAGCATGCCAGTATTGGCATGAGGGTGGTGCGGAGAGCCCAAGAAGAAGAAAGGAGAGGGTTAGACGGGTGTCCTTAATTCTTTGCCCTGTTATGACTATTTCTTCATGGCGTGTGGAGCGAATTGAAGAGGACTACAGAATCGGAGTGATATTATTATGAGCTGATTGGAGAACGATAGTGGGATTTCAATTCATAGGCCGGAGAAGAAGAGGGGTTTGCGATCGAGAAGGAGGGTAGGGCTTCCTTGACTGCGTCGTGTTTCGGGCGGTCGTTATGACCAAGAATTTAGAGGAAGGTAGTTGAAGATAGAGAAGATGTTAAGGTGTGCAGAAGGATGAGACACGATGGGGTACATCTTGCATGGTCTGGAAAGAGGAAAGAGAGTCGGAAAGGAGGAATAGAGAGGTAAGAAGGGCAAGAACAGATGACAGATAGTTCAGCAGAATTCATGGAGGCCGAAATTCTCATGCAAGAGAGTAATACTTTTCCAGCGATAGAGAAGGCGTAGCTAGTTTTGGATCCATTTGTAAAGTACAGGTTGTGCGAGGGAAAATCATCAGCAAATTATTTTAGGCGATCCAGGTAGATTAGCCAGGTCCAGGTAAATGTAAGTCAGGAAGCACAGAAGGTGTTGGATTATAGATAAAAAGAAGGGGCTTAAATTGGAGATGCTAGTCTAGATGGGATTCCAATAAAAAAAGTAGTGAGTTTTAAAAGCAGAGGGAGGCGAGAAAGGTGGGGAGTTGAGTGAATTGTCCTGTAAACGCAAGAAAGTTGGTGGTAAGCGATAAAGAACGGAATTGTCGAGGAGGAATACCAGCCACGGCGCATAGGCTGAATGTAGGGTTGGTGCACAGGGTACGAAGAGCTAGACGCAGGACAGTAGATTGGATTGCAATTACACGTTACGAAGATACAAGAAATCACTCACCCAGGGATTTTAGGGAGGATCTGCGCCAGGACCCGGAGTCTAGCTGTGACCGGATTCGAGAATTGTATAGTTGAAGGAGGAGCTCGCGACTGTAACCAATGTGAGTGTGGGATAGATACTTAAGGACGCTGAGGGTGTTGAGTAATTTGGATATTTTCAGAATTCAAGATTCAACGAATTTTATCGAGTTGAAGTGAGCAATTCAGATTTAAACGTAGATTGTATACAATGCATTGATTACTCCAAATGATGGAATGCCTAAGGTTTTATCTGCAAGCTTGCACTATCAGACTAATTTCTCGAGAGTATTTCGCGTAAATTCTAGGAATGACGAGACGTGAAATTATTAGATGCAATCGTGTCTTATGCAGCCTGTGAGGGTGACCAGTGGTTGCAATTTATGATTCTTCAGTTTATACTTTGTAAGTAAGTCACAAACATGAGTGTGAAATTAAATCACAATAAATTCTTTTCTGATTCGGAAGTGCGATATTATAGTCGTAAAACAATGAGTCGGAAAGAACGGAAGTTCATATACTTCGAAAAATTTCTTCAACTTTGCTTAGTGCTAGGTGGAGAAGGCGGTGCCATCGCCGGAATGGCTAAATTACAAGCAGCATTTCATGTGGATTCGTTTCATGCACTGGGTTTGATACAATTGAGTAACCTGCAACCGGTGGACGATTTCTTCAACAAAATCATTTACAACAGGGGTATTCAAATTATAGGAGTGAAAAATTTCCTATCAGCTGCAGTGAAATTCGTCAAAGAGGAAACCCGCGAAGGAAGATTAGATATTATCTCGGTTGGATCTGGAGATGGATCGATAGAAAAAGAAGTATACGCTATCGTGAACGTTACGGGAATTCTTCCAGACTGAATTTCGTTTTAGTCGATTCTGATCCACAATATACCGATCTAGTCGATTTCAGATACGTAGACGATCTCATTGAAAAACGCCCCCAAGTTGTGGGAAATTGCGTATTATTTATACTTTGGCCCGAACCGAGATGTAAAAACGACGGTTACGATATTGATTCTATACGAAAGCTTCAACCACAAGCTGTTCTGACTGTTTATGGTACAGTATCAGATAGTGGAAGTGAAGACTTTGTCAGAGCCTTACAACATGATGACAATATCGATCTACCCATCTCAAAAATTGGTGCTTTCAATTGGATGTCCTTGTTTGGAGAAGCTCTTATTGGAGATGGTGATTGCGGAAAATTTGGAATCGACAATTATTCAATGGATGATGTCGCGCACGTGGAAATACCTCTAGGTGCAGTGTCTGGAACAACGGTTATTAGGTTGACAATTCTGCGAAGAACGGACGATCGATTTTTCGAAACCTGTCCCACGATCAACGTTACGTGCGAAAGGAGTTTGTTGGAAACACCTGGTCAACGAATCAAAGTTTTTCCAAGAGAGTGTCCTTCTCATGTATGCCCATCAAGGGATATTGTATTCGGTCGCGTACCAAAATTTTTCTAACATTTTTGTTTACTTTCAGAGAATCATGCCTCTGAATATTTTTAGTCCATTTTTCTTCTTGATATTTGGAAACGAAAGGTCATCGTAACTCACTTACCGCTGAAGTTGATACCAGCCTCCAGCAGATCAAGACTTTCGCTTTTTGCTATAAATCTTGGGCAACCCGTTCACAATATTTTAACAGGGAACCTGTTTTATCGGGGGGTAAACTGAAGGAAAATGACGGCCGCCGGGCGCCGTCCGGCAAGAAAAAGGGACAGAAAAATTTTGATGAAGTGATAGGAGGGGGACTTATCCTCTCTGCTTCATGCAGTGTATTATACTAGGTTTATACTACGTATTATACTAGGCGTATACTAGGTCCAAGCCTCCTTTATACTAGGTCTAGGCATCCTTCATACCATAAGCTTACAAGATCTTTATTAATAGCTTATACTAGCAGTTTGTCCTAGCTCTGTACTAGGTCTTAGGCTTCCTTTATACTATAGGTCTAGGAGGTCTGTATTAGTGGTTTCACTAGCTCTGTGACGTCATCAGATAGTGATGGCACGATGATCGTGCCGTCACAGATCTCCATCGTGACGTCACCAGATCGTAACGTCATTAGATCGTGTGACGTCATCAGATTATGACGTCATCAAATCGTGACGTCATCAGATCTCCGAACTGATAACAGGATAGGCCTACCGGGGGTACCACACAGGCTGTAAAAATAAATAGGAAACCTGTTTCATGGGGGCAAGCTGTAACATTTAGTAAATTATAATTGGAGAATTTTAAGCTATAAAAGGGGGAATTTTAAAAATTTTGTATATCAAGCTACAATATTATGATGGGAAAAGCACGTTCAAAATATATTTGATAGAAGGGAGACATGTAATGACCTTCAAGCGATTGATAGTGGGGGGGGGGGTTACTTGAAAGATGTCAGGTTTGAAGCTATTTAAGATGGAATAGGTATAGGTAACAAAATTTCAAAGTAATAGGAGGTTGGAAAATGTCGATTTCCAAGCTGTATATGATGGAGAAGGGTGTTAACGTTAGATTCAGACAAGGGTACACCTGGCAAGACGCGATACGCATGCAAATTTGGACCTTGAAGCTGTTGTTTATTTCAAATTATCATTGTTTGTCGTTCTTGTTTAACCTTGTTCGATTCTTTTATTCATTTTGGATCAAAAAATCGATTATCAATTTCCTTAGCAAATCAGTGAATCGTGGTCGCGTGGTTTCACGAAAAAAGGAATACTGTTATTTTTTCGTTAAAAGTTAATTTGTAAGGACGCAGAAACGCTGTAGAAAGAATGGATGTTGACGCACAGGGGAAAACACTAAAAAAAAAAACGCGCCTAGAACTTGACCTAATGAGAAGAGATCTCAAGGTGGTGAGGAACAAAGTTCACTCTACTTGAGACGACAAAAAGCAAAAAATGACACTCACATGATTACTCCCATAAAACAGGTTCCCTGTTTGCCTCAATTAACAGAGTTAATGAAGGCAATTCCGAGCAGCTAACTGTGTGGGCTGCGAGTTTTTTATATATTACTTATCATTTTCAAAGTTTGCATAATATTATACAAATACTTTTTTGCGACTGTTTTACAGAAGAAAAAAACAGTTTGAAGAAAAAACTGAACTCAAAAATTATTCATAACAGCAAAAATTGTGAGTTTTCCGACGTTATAACACAGTATGTAAGAGCACGTAGATTTTTACACATATGAATGGTCAGCGAATGTCTCTTTTTAAAAATAAATTTCAACACCGACATTGAAATTGATTTATTTTTCAAAGATATTTTCTTCAAAATGTCACCCGAAGGTGATGCGAAGAAAAATTTTCCCGCTGTCTTAAATTTTGTATTCCGACACATGGAAGGAACAGCATAAGCCACATTGCATCTTTTCTTATTACTAGTGGTATCAACGCTCGTTCTATACGTTTCCATAACTTTTTGTCAAATAAATACTAAATTCAACGGAATAAACTTATTTGCGGGTACTTGGTAAAGGTGCAACAACTGTAGCAATAACGATGGTTTGATAAGGAATATTTCACAGATCGATCGAGCGACGTCACACAGCTTGTTTAGAAAGAGTCAGAATAAGGCAAAAGTCAGTCGTACCTATCATGGAGAAGTCAAAAGCTTAAGCCGAAACATAGGCAGCCGCATTTCCTGGAAAGCTGAAAGAAGCCGTTCAATAAATGTGACAAATTAGATGAGCTGACAAAACCTTCAGTTCCGCTTTGTTCCAGAGTTATTCCAAATTTTTCATTTTTCTCTCATATACGGCCGCATAGTTCAGCTGCCATTTTCAAATTCGGTAAAATACCAGTACTGTTGAGCGAATCACGTGCGCAGTTAGCGATCCTAGTGGACGACAGGCCCAAATACAGTACCGGACAAATTAATGTCTTACATTGTTGAAATTTAGTACTTTGTTGAATATTACCACAAGGGTGCACTGCGTCGATATTCTCTCCCTTTTTTTACTCTGCTGGTTAACACGCAGCGCACTCTTGTGTTAGTATCCAACAAATGGAATAATTTTTCAACAATGCGAGTAATAACGCTTTTTGCAATTTTGATGTTATCAAATCACAAGCTTTCAATCATCCGAGTATAGAATTTTTCTCAAAATTCTGTAAAAACAGCTCTGCTCATCCAGTTGAATAATAACCTTTAGATTTGGACAAGAACTAGGCTTACTGGCAACATCAATGACAGATTTTCAGGTATGACTTCTGTGTTAAATAATCTGTGCTAGTCTGGTGTCACATCTTCACACAGGCGCTGATGTCGAAGAAATGATTTTCATGAATATGATTTTCAAGTTCAAACTCAACTGTATAAAATAAATAATTGAGTTTTCCTGATGAAAAGTAACGTTCGCAAACATTATTCCGGAGGTCTGAACATTTGAATAAATAAGCACCGCTGAATATTGATGATCCTGAGCAATTTAATCGTTAACGTTTTCTTCCAACCAAAAGAAGTTTTCATCAGTTGTTGTGCCATTCTCCAATTTGTAACCTCGAAGCACTTACAGTACCTTGAAACAATGGTGAAATTCTGTTTTTCATCGCAGTTTATTATAATTTTTGGTTTTATAGAGTACGGCAAAAACCAAAGGAATTTTATCCTCGATCGTTACGATATCGTACGGCTAAGTGAGTTTCATCAATTTTCAGAAAAAAATTAGATGCCATTGCAGGACTGCAATGGCAGCGGGGAGCCCGCTGTCCCGAGTCCCCTAGAGCCTGAAGTTTTTCCAAGTCCTGAAAATCATGACGTGACAACTTGAACGCGCTTCAATTTCAAGGAAGTCGTCGTCTTTCCAAGTCCCCCTCCTATCATATATGGCTAAAGGGTCGAAATGTTTCTAAGTCCCCCTCCCTCTCCGTGACGTCATCAACCTCGCTCGCGCTCGCGGACAAAAATTTCCTGGAAGTACCCCCCAACAAAAGGGACAGCGGGTTCCCCGCTAAAAAAACCCTCAAAATATTTCACAATTGTATTATTTTTCATTTACTTTTATAGTTAAAACTACCAAGGACACACCAAACCAAAATCTGTCTCATTTCAATAACAAAGATGAAACGCGAAGAAATTTGTGTCTCGAAGCCCAACAAAGTTCTGAAATACATCAGTTTCTCCTGGTTTCGCGAAGTGACAAGAGTTACTACGTGCCCAAAAATCGTTTCGTAATACAGCGATTCAATTGAGTTTTTGTGGGTTCCGTTGCCCCACGGTGCCAGCAATTTATATAACTCGAAAAAACGAGGCTAGCAATGATTTTCAAATTATAATTGGGGAGTCCTCAGTGACTAAGATTAGTTTTTTCACACCAAGGGTGATTCCAGCTCCGTACGTTTCATTTCTCACCTGATGAATTTTATATTTTTGAATTGGAAACGGTTGAACGCTCTGCTCTTGATAAATTTTACTAACATAAGTAGACTGAAAACTACAGTCACTATATTTTTGTTGATTAACTTTTTTTTTATCAAGTACACGATGATGCTCTCCGAAATACACTGCTCTCCACGACATCCTTTTATGTTCATGGAAATAGAAGATCGTTCGGCATTGTGCAAATACGCGACGAATTACATTCACCCAAAAGTTCTCGAGGATTACAAAATGGTGAATTCTGTTGCAGATGAACCAAAAGTTTACGAGTTTGACCATATAGTCTACAAAGAAACTCACGTCGCCATCAATTGTTCCACCCAATCTAACCGAATGTATTTGCGTTTCAAGATGACAGGTAATAGTAGTGAGGTGTTTAAACTGGTACTTGAAGGACCAAAGCTGATAAATAAATCTAATGCCGTGAAAGAGTGAAATTTCATTCTTCCAAATAATTTCCAATCATGATATATAGGAAATATGTCCTTCAAATTATTATTCACTTCTGTTAAATATAGCCGGATCGATGCGACGTATAATGCATTTAACTCGGATACGTTTGCCGATGCAGCAAATTCTTCATTTACAATGTCGATTGCACAAAAATAATGAAGTTGTCGAGCTAAACATAGTTATTATTATCATTATTTTTCCAATAATGAAGTAGAAAAATAAGGTCGTATTTGATTATAGACAATGCGAGTGCGTTTGTCAGTTCGCCACTGTGTGATCTTATTGACATGAATGTACGTATATCAACTTAATACATACAGTCATAGACCTACAAAGTACATACGATAATAAAATCAACATTATTCCATATTTTTAAATTTTAACCTCTGTTTATTTGGAACTAAAATCAATGCTTAAATCGAAACTTCCCACTCAAAGATAATGAAAGTAAAAGTCCATACGTCAAACATAAATCGGGAAATAGTAAAGTGACAGTCACACAATAAATACTTCCGAGACAAATACACGGAAATCAGAAATTGTTTGACGCTTTATTTGGCAAAATTGAGATTACGTTCTATACAATATTAATCATCAAATAAGGAAAACAGGGTGGGAAGGCTGACTTGTATGATTGCTAAGATGTTGCAGACAGATCATGGTATAATAAATGAGAAGCTGGGAAGTAAACATTACATTAAAATACGGTCAAAATTGCAGCACTATACAGAAAATCAATCCAAAATCGATTATCAAAATAAAATTGAAGAGCTATTTCTAAAAAGTTTTTTAAGAATTGATGATAATGACTTGAGAATTCTAAAAAAGCTTGTATTTCTCCAACGGTTTGAGCCAATTGCAAAATATAATATTACAATAAGAAAGTAGAGATAATGGCCCAAAACTAATGGTCTCCAATAAAATGCTTCTGAATCGATCCGTTTTGGAAGTTTACGGTCATTCATTATGACGGAGTATACTCAAAAGAGTAAAGAAACACAGATACACGAACCGCACTAAAATTTTACACGACTGAGCGCTTTCGGCTAAACAGCCATTCTCAAAGTATAGAAAGCTTTGAGTATACTCCGTCAGAATGCTTCTGAAATGGACTGATTTCTTGCACCGTCACAATCGCCAAATACCACAAAATGCTGCTTGCTGAAGTTCCTTCAATCTTTGTTCACTTTTTTATTCAATGGATTTTCTCTTAAGCGAAAGTAACATTCAAAAAATTGATGAATAATTTGAAAACAGAATGTGACTAAGAGGGAGCATTTCATAATTTAGAAGCTTTATACTTTTAGGAAATTGTTCCCTCCCCCCTCATTTACGTTCTGTTTTCAAAATATTGATTTGTTTTTGAAAGTTTCTTCTGCTCATGCTTAATTACATCGAGAATAAAAGTGAACAAAGACTAAAGAACTGAAGCAAGCAGCATTTTGCGATATGTTGCGATCTATCGATACTTGAGTCGTAGTCAGGGATGTAAACAATAAATTTTTTGGTTTTGTTTCGGTTTTCTTTTTAAACTCTTCAATTTTTTGTTTTAGTTACATTTTGTTTATTCAACTGATTTTTTGTTTGTTTTTGTTTTAATAACCAGTAATTTAAAAATTGGCTTTACCACACTATTTTTAATTACCGAAAAGCTCGACGTTTCGCAGTGCGTTTTTTTGCTCTTGAGAATGCAATCCGGGCACTGCGAAACGTCGAGCTTTTCGGTAATTAGAAATAGTGTGGTAGTAGAGCCAATTTTTGAGTTATTGTTTCTCTCATCTACCACGAAAAAATCTTTTCATTTTAGTAACCAGAATAAATTTCTTTTGAAAAAAACATATTTTCCTAATGAAAATTCGTTTTTCCTGATAAAAACATATTTTTTTTTTGTGGTGTAAAAAATGTTTTTTTCGTGTAAAAAAATATTTTCTTAGGAAAATTGTCTTTTGTTTGTTCACGTTTCACTTTGTGGAAGATTTTTCGTTTTTCGTTTTGTTTTGTTAATTCTGAATTCAAAATTATGTTTTTGTTTCGTTATGTTTCCCATGTCTGGACATAGTTAGGAAATCAGTCCACCGGGTTATAATTGTCGCCACTAGCGTTCGATAGTTTTCCAAAAAAACTATCGAGACTAACGATAGTCTTGTTTAAAAAAGAAGAAAAAAAAAAACGATAGTATAGTTAATAGTTTGAAAAACTAATAACTAATGATAGTTTGAAAATTTTTCCATTTTCTTATCAAAATCAAATTTGAGATGTGCGCCAATTGAATGAATTTATTAAGATCAGTCGGAGGGTACTAATTGTGCCAAGGGCACGGCACTTCTTTTCTATGAGATTTTCTAGTCGTGTCCATCATCTGCTAACACAAAGATGCGTTTCTTGACGGGCTTCTTGGAAAAAGACGATCAAGAGAAAGGTATCTATCCTACCTGTAGCATAGGTACTTTTCTCTTGATCGATATCTTCCATTCAAACTATTGATGGTATTGATAGTTTCAAGAAAAACCATCGGGAATATTGATAGTCTCAACAGTACCTTGGAAAAAATTTTGGGACTATCGATAGCATAACTATCGGCTATCGCCTGTCATTAGTCGCCATCTCAAAGCCTCCTATAGTTAGAAGCCATGAACGTAAAATTGGCAACTGCACAACCGTGGGCCGACTTTTACATTGCTCTTATGGGGAGAAACTCTTTGAGCGTCAGTTTCTTAAGAAAATATTAAGTTTTTGAAAAAATCGAAAAGAACAGAAGTTGTAGCTTGGGAAATTTCCTTTAAATAAGGGTCAACTCGATTTTTTCATGAGAGAGGCGTTTTACATGTAAATGCGTGGGCCGAATGCGGTGTTGCCTTTCTACGTTCATGGCTTCTAACTATAGGAGGCTTTGGCCATCTCCATTCATCCAATAATGTACATGTACCGTATTGACTATGTGGGCCTATCATCCGCTAGGAGCGGCACACTCAACACAATTAAAAACCGGGATCAGGATGATTTTCCTCTCCAAGTGTTGATTAAGAAAAAATGTTTTTTTAGAAAGAACATGTTTTCGTCAGAAAAAAACATATTTTTACCTTCTTTAAGTTTCAAGCTTTTGTTTCACTTATCAAGTTGCTTACTTAAGCAAATGGAAAATTGTTTCGCCTATTAATTTGTTCAATTAGCGAATGAAAAACCGTTTTGCTTCAGCTTATTTACGGCCTAAAAACTAGAGGCTAAATCACCGATACATAAATTGATTTTTGGAATCATCAAGTCGCCAGGATCGTCAAGAACCAAAATTGTCAAGTGCACAACGTAGGACAAAGCCATAAACAAATCTTGGAAAACAAAACGATGTGAGATTTTATTCGTCTTTGAAACTTGGAAAGTACGAGGCGCGGCACAATTTGTTCCTTTTCACGATTTCTGTTCGAAATGTTCGGCGATAGGTATTAGTTTCCATCGTGCGTGGCGATAATATTTCACTGAGTGTACCACCGACGACAATGACATCGGCTGTGGACGAAGTGTGGTGTGTTTATCGGCCAGTCACGCGATAACCGAGCTACATGCGAACAATAATTTGGAAAAATCCTAGGTATTCCACACACCGTATCACGACGATACACACATTAGGGTAATGTATACATTTTTTTTCGGCATAATTCATTTTCTCTTCCTCCACTGTAATTAGGTAATGCACGTACAATTCAGAAAAAGATAGTCCGATTTTCGATTCGAGAAAAATGATTATCAATTGGCCCACTGTTTTTCAAGCGTGTACCCGGCGGTCATTTCCGACAATCCGCAGCTATCCTGCTTTTTCCCACTCGACTATCACCATCTACGATTGTTAATTGTTCCGACAGCCCGCTTATTTTCACAATATATTATAAACACGTATGTTAGCACGCGTAAACCAAATAGAACCCCATCATGATCGAGAGATATGTGTGTTATTTTTTTAAACCCGAGAGAAAAGTACGACCATGCACAGTTCTGCGTATTATACGTTACGACTTTTTGACAGTGTAACGAGCAAGCAAAATATAAATATACAGAACGTATACAACCGAACACACAGTATTATAATATCATGCTCGCCGCCTCCGTCATTTGGGTAAAGACCTAACCGGAGTACGCGTACCTTGTTGCTTCAACATAAAACCCATTCCTAAGTATGACGCGTTTCGTACACGTCTCCTACTATACCACGTCGTATTCGACTAAATTACATTTCATTGTAATGCTTTTAAAGTAATTTGATCCTTTAAGCGGTATACCTTTAGAGCTTCCAAGTTTTCCAGCAGAATCTCACCGCGTCCTTCTTTTACTAGGATTCGGACCCATTTTTATTGCCGAAGAATGTCCGTAGCTGTTGTCTGGCGGCATCGACGCTACCTTTAACGACGGCATTTACAAGCTCGCCCTCGCGGATGAAAGGAATAAGACGGGAATCGTGGACCTGACGAGTCTACTTCGCCGAATAATGAAATTATGTCATGTTCACGCTGATGTTGTAGCGTTACTTCGAAACGTTCATCTATTGTTTCTTCAAGCAATTAATGCGTATACGAAAGATGGATACATTAATCCGCAATATCTGCCAGCGTTTCGGGGGTTGTACGGTAGGAAAGTTCTTCTCAATAAAATAGTCGAGGCATACAGAGCAGTAATTTACAATACCTAAGGCGGACGTAATATTGAAATATTTTATACCTAGCTTTTCGTTTTAATGTTCCGTAAGAGAAAAATACTCACTGTGCAGGAAAAACGCGTTTAAAGTTTGACCCGAGAGACTCTGTGATGATGTTGAAAAAGTAGAAAACGGAGTATTATTTGTCTTTTTTTAAGAAATTCTTTGTGCATGTTGATAAGTCGTGGTACCCAAATTTGTAATTTCCGAATTATATGAGTGACAAACCGGAAAATCGATTGTCGGATATTAGATTAGGCACAATCATCAACTGTGAGCGCTGGGGAGACAAAATAAAACACTGTTCTGAAATTTGGGGGAAAAAAACGACGGCTTCCTTAACGAAGTTAAACGAGTAACGCAGAGAACCTGTTTCATGAGTCAAATGGGATTCGATATTGAAAATTCAAGGAAGCCTAGACCTAGATAAAGCTAGTATAAAGAAGATCTAGACCTACTATAAGTCTAGTATAATATAGTTTGAGAGTCTAAATTTTTCTCGAATCTCGAGCTATATATGATAGCTCAAGAGTTGAAATTTTTCCAAGTCCCTTTCATATCTTAATTATATGGCTCGAGAGTCGAAATTTTTTACAAGTCCCCCTCCTATCACGTATAGCTTGAGAGTCGAAATTATTCCAAGTCTCTCTCTTATGAGAGTCGAAATTTTTCCAAGTTTTTTGCTAGACGGCGCACGGCAAATTTCTTGAAAAGCCCCCCATAAAACAGGTTCCCTATTAAAAACTCCACAAGAATAATTGAATGATCGGGTAGAAAAAGGGCCTTAGCTCGATTTAGGGCCCTTTTGCGATTATTAGTGATTTAAGTTCAGCACTCTCTCCTCTTCATCTGGTAAAAATTTCAATTCATTCTGATGCGACTATAGAGTACGTAAAACTATGTTGAAGTGGAGCATCTACTGTGCTTGAACTCTCAGTAGGTAGTTGTAAAATGGCGGCAATCGAGGTTGTCTCAAACTTTGCCTCTAGATTAGCTTGAAGAACACTGAAAATCGATACAGATGGCATCATGCATATCTAGAAAGTCTTCATTTCATTTCCCATACCTATTTATAGCCATGATGATGAACTTTGACCCTCTGAGAAACTTACGTCTTCGAGGATTTTATAATCAAAAATACTTCTTATTACTATGCAGCACAAGCCATGCAAATATGGGTATTGGCTTGAAATACATTCATTTATTATTATTACTCATGACGAGATCCAAAAAGTTACTAGAACGCGTAAAAAGTCGATAATTGCAAAAATGGTCTTAAGGGCGCAGACTATAACGCGCTCTACAGGCAACTCAGAAACGTTCTGACGTTCTAATTTTCAGTGATTTTGTAAACGGGACACCCATCTACAATCGTACCAAGTTTCATGACGTTTGGGTCTTTTCTATGAATCTGAACTTTCAAATGCGTTTTTCTCAAAAACTACTTTTTGTGTTAAGGCCCTCTTTCTACCCGACCATTCAATCAAGGTTTTCTGTAAGGGTCAATGTAAACGAAACGTAATACTGTCCACTGATTGATGATTTTACCACTTGAACCTAAAGATTTTAGAAATTAAAGAAGAAATTCAAAATTGAAATATAAAAGCTACAATCTTCATCCATTTTTTTTTTTTTTTTTTTTTTTTTTTTTTTTTTTTTGTATTAAAGGTGATCAAGTTATTTTTTTGGGGGGACGCACATACAGTGAAAATATCATCATCACTTTGGAATGCACCAGCTCTAGCGCTCTAATTGAAAACTGGCGAACAGACTAAAAGTTTGCCTAGAACCAAATTGGTGACCTCCCAACTAAATACAATCCTAAAATATTGAGTAAATCAGAAAGTGTGATTCGATAATAGTTTTCAAGGATAAATGGAATGAGATACGACTCAGCTCTCTTCGTCCACTATTCGCTTCATAATTTGCATTTGGAAGTTGACTTCGTCATGCTTTCTCTTATCAAGAATATTTCTCCTCCAAAAAAATGGATCCCCCCCCCCCAAGGGCCCCTTTCTGCTGAAAGCCAAAGGTCACAATTTGGGACAAGGCTAGTCACGATACATGGTGATAAGAGGACAAGTTCGTCTTTTCACAGCCGTACAAAAAAAAGAAGAAAAACTTTGGAGTCAATTTCTCCACTTCATGGAAAACAATCGAATCATGTGTTTATGTGACCTGTCCAATAAAGCCTCCCTTAGCGTCCCAAAAATTGTTTTTGAGTTTTTAGTGATTTTTATCAATTGAAACTAGCTCTTTTACTCGGTGGTATCAAAATAAAATTCAAAATTTTGGACTCTTAAGGGTAGTTTTCTTGTGACAGGTCACTTCTTTGAGCGTTTGCAAAGAAATACAGTGTAAAGATAAGTCAATATCGATTACATCGATATACCGACTTTGAATATATCGATACATCGATTTCGATTGAATCGCCTAGTATAATGGAGGCAAGAGTTTGAAAATTGTCCAGACCTCTAAAGTAGGTCAAGGTCATTGATGGCGTCATAAAGTGTTACGTCATACAGATCTTTGGCCGACCCCCACCTCAAAGACATAAATCATGTATCAACACATCGACATACCAATATTTTTCCAAATCCTTAAATTAGGTCGAGGTTACTGATTATGTCATTAGCTCCTGACGTCATTTATGCGACACACATCTCAAAATGGCACCCAGTCTTGATACATATTCCTGTCAAAGTTAGTCCTCGTTTTCTCGCATTTTACTCTACCTAAAGGTGGAAAAAGTCGGGAAAGTGGCTAAAGGGATGCTCCTCGTAGATGCGTACTACAATCGAATAAACCAAGATCAATTGACAAGTTGACCGATCTTCTTCGTAGGCACGAGTTTCATAAACTCTCAAAAGTTATGTAAAAATTTTCACCAGTAGGAGAGAACTTATCTGATCAGTATTTATTGAAAACAATCTCGTAGCTCGCAACGATCGTAGCTCGCGGGGTCTCTTTCACCAACTGCGCTGATTGAGGCGAGCAGGAACCAAGTGGCTCATCAAAGCGGGAAAGAGGGCGAGAATCAACTTCCCAGAGCTGAAAAATTTGCTTCCATCCAACCTTAATTTTTGTTCACTCCCCTTTCCCCGGTAGGAAGATGAAAACTCTCCCCAGAAAATTTTAGAATTTTTCGATATCGGTAACTGATTAAGATCGATTCTTCGGCCCAATTTTTCTACAAGTCTCTCTTATTTTCTGCATGGCTCAAATAATTAAATTTTTCCAAACCTTCTTGCTCTTATGAATACTTGGATGGGCCGTATTTTTCCAACCCTTAGGTCTATCTTTACCAATTACTTTTGAATTCGCCTCTGTATTAGGGAACTAGTACACTGTATATAGAGCCTTGTTCAAGCCTAGTTCAAGTCCAGTATACTGTACCCGGACGCAAATTCCGGAATCAGGGGTAGGGCGGAGGTTCAATGTTAAGAAATTTCCACGTCCCAAGGTCATGGGCCCAGACGCCCAGATGCATATTTTGAGATTAGGGTAGGGGTGAGAAAAGACATGAACAAGTCAAAAATCGTATCAATTCTATTGATGGGAAGGGGACTTGAAAAATTCCAACATCCGAGCTATAGTGATAGGAGGGCGACCTGGAAAAAGTTTGACTTCCAAGCTATATACGATGAGAAAATGATTTATGTGAGCTTAACACTGCTCGCAAGTGACTTCCGTAAAATGGGTTCCCTGTTTCCTTAGTTAACAAGGCTAGGGAAGGCAACCTCGAGCAGCTCACTAGGTGTTTTCGATCTCTGAAACATTCTACAATTTGGCTCAGGAGCCAATTGAACCTAGAGAGCAGGCAATAATCTTTCTCTCTTCTTCTATAATAGACTACCAAACATTTACACAGAGGTTTAAGAACATTGAAAAAGTTGTTCCCTCCTTCGTCCGTCACAGATACTTCATCTTATTTCTCGTCACAAAAATCAATGAAATTACTAGGGATCTCCTTCGTATTTTCTCTCTCCATTTTTCTCTCTTTCATCTGATAATTTTCACTCAAGTCCAAGAAATGTCATTCTCTCCGGTACATTACACCAGCTGACCACGGATATTTTTGGAATTTATTTTTCGACAGAATGAGGTACACACCGGGTCTCCATTAAACCGCATCCACTAATTTCCCAAGATACTTCAAGATCTCCGTACGACCACTACATATATTCCGTTGATTCTTTCTCAACAATTGTAACGACTAAATAAAGAGTATAACATCACCCGCTTCTCGTCACATTATTTGCGACTTCTACAACAGGAAAATACAAAATGCGTCATGTCCGAATTGAAAAATTTCCAAATCATGAACATCGAACGCTCTACACCAATGAAACACGTTTCGTACAATCCTCAATCGACATAATTGAAGAACTTTATAACCGCAAGCTTTCCTTTTTCTCACGCTCCTTTTACCTATCCACCGATCATGAAATATATACTACATTAGAGTCCGTCACCGCTTGTAAAGTTAGTGGCTCGTTAAATTATAAATAAGAAGAGAGAAATAAATGAATAAATAATTGCAGAACAACGGGAGCCTTCTCTTGCACGTTGAGAATTACGGTACAGAATGACATTTCTTCCCGCGTTACACGCGGGCTGAATACACAAAAATACGTATAGTACGAAAAGGCTTCAAACACTTCTACCTTTTTGAAAACGCGTTTAGGTTACCTTTAGTAAAGGCGCGAGCATTTACGCGTATCTGCGGTCTTTTTCGAATAAAGTGTAGACGTTACGATTTTTCCTCCGGAGTTCTTTCTCTCTCTCAAAAAAAATCTTGCATTTTTCCTTCGCTCTTTCGTTGCTACACATTAGCTTGACTTCTATAATTAAAAAGCCCAGCCTTTCTAATTTCGTTATAGTGTGTACCATTTCATGGGTGAATTAGTTCGGTGAAGAAGAAGAAAGTAATAGGGAAGAAAACTTGCGAGGGCAAAAAGAAAAAGCCAAGACATCGGTATCTATCTAGAGTTTGGTGCGAGTATCTATATAATATAATACCGTTAAACGAGTGAATTTCGTTTCACGGTATTGATCACTGACGAAGTGAATTGATCAAAAATTACTGTACGGAAAAAATGATTTGCTCTGATTCTCTTCTTTTTTTTTTTTTTTTTTGTTCGAGAAGAGCCAGGCTATAGGTGTACGGTATCTGTATAATAAACGATAGAAAACCAATATTTCCCGCATCATTGCGGGCTCGTCGAGTGTAGCATTTTCGTCGAATTGTCATTAATTCCGTTTCTTGTCGTTTCAAAAACGAGTAATGCTCGCTGATCAACGACGAATATTCCTCTCGAATTAATTTGCGTGTGATTTATTAGAGCATAATAATGTTTCGCTGACAGAGGTGATGTTCTGATTCTTTTTTTTTTTTTTTTTTTTTTTTCAAGTGTTGATTGACGCTGATGATGGCTGATAACGGCGACGATAGAGCAGATTGCATATGAACATCTGCTGCCGTCTATGTAACTAGCACGTATAGCCGAATTGTGGTCGCGGATACAGACTTTTGAGGTACTAAATAAATCTAAACGTTTGCTCATCTCCCTAGAATCCTGATATTTTAATAGTGTGTGTATACAATATAATGAATAAAAGTTGAACCTTTCGAAGAAGTTATTTCGCGCGTCCTTCGGTCGTAAAGACCTTCTATTTTGTGCGAAATAATATACGAAAGTTTCCAACCCCATAAAGCCGCGGCCACTTTTGCAGGACTTTGTTTACCAAAATACGGGCAGTGAAAGTTTCCAGCTTGTACGACGATGAATGTTGCAGAGTACACGCATACATTCTCGTCGAATGCGATGTCAAAGGCTATTTTTCACTCGGTCATTTTGACATGACCACATGAGGGGTATATACGAATAGTAAAGTCCCGGTACTTCTCAAAATCTGTAGTCGCGTGACCGCAGGCAAAGTTTGAATTTGTATTTCCTTAGGTCCATGTTACAAAAATTTGATGCGCACTATCAAAAAAAAAAAAAGGGAGAATGGAACCTCGTAGTATGAAGCATCAGGGGATTCGTTTCCACACCTCTGCGATGTAGCTCTCCAAATCTGGCAGTATTGCGAAAAAGCTAACTTGTATGTCTTCGCCTCTTACATCAAGTCCTCTGACAACAGTACCGCGGACCGGGAGTCGCGCCACCTCGAGAACGAAACTGAATATGAGCTTTCCCAGACAGCCTTTCCGCTTAGGCCGTTCGGAGGTGGATCTTTTTGCTTCAAGGAAAAACTTCAAGCGCACCACCCGTTACTTCTCTTGAAAACGCGATCCTGGCTAAGACTGAGGTGATAGACGCGTTCACCATCCCCTGACCTGAGTCCTTTTTCTACGCATCCCCCCCTTCACGCCCATTTTAAAAAGTCCTCCACAAAATTCAGCGGGAAAAGGCAACCGGGATCCTAGTATAGGGTGTCTACTGAAAGGAAATTCTGAAAATACTTGACATTTACTTGACCTTTTTAGAAAGTAAACGAGTTAACGAGCAAGAAAAAAAAAACTCACACGAGTTTTTTTAACAAAGTTAAACAAAGTTAAACGAGGGGTGGCAGGGAACCTGTTTTATGGTGCACGTGGGATCTGAAAAATGTAGATTGTGACATCACAAGGCTGACCTGTGAAGTCATCAAACTGTGACGTCACAGTCCCGGACTTTGGAGCTATATATACGTAATAGGGAGGAAACTTGAAAAAAATGGATCTATGACGTAATCAGATTGTGACGTCACAAGGCTGACCTGGGACGTTATCAAACAGTGACGTCATAGGCCCCGCCCACAAGCTATATATGATAGGAAAGGGACTTAGAGGTGCCCTTACAACATTTTCAAGCTCCGACCTTTGCCGGCCGGCCGGAAAGTGGACGTTTTGCCCGAAAAACTCCCGATAAAACAGGTTCCCCGCTACAAAAATAGTCAAATTGGCTAAAAATACTGGTTCAACAGGCGACCTGTTTCATCGAGGTAGGGGGGGGGGGGGGAGGCACAAAAAACGTCCGCCACCCGGCAAAGCTCGGAGCTCGGAAATTTCAAGTCCTTCTCCAAGCCCCTCCTATAATATATATCTTGGGGCCAGGGCCTGTGACGTCTCAATCTACATTTTTCAGATCCAGGTGTCCCAAAAACAGGTTCCCTGCCACCCCTTGTTTAACTCCGTTAGAGAACCTATGAATTTATTTTTTGCTTTTTTCATAAGTTTTGTCATTTTTCCCATTCTTACTTGACCGTTAATGAAGATACTTGACTTTTACTTGTTTACTTGACCTTTTCTCAATTACTTGACTTTTACTTGATTTACTTGACTTACTTGACCGCTAGACACCCTGTAGTAGTATAACAAAAGCGATTATTCTAACCCCTTCCAAAAACTTACTCTGTTCTTCCGACAGGTGCCCGCATCCTCTCCACAGGCAGCTGTACCTGAGGGCGATATCGAATTGAGTCCCGAACTACCTTTTTTAGCCGAACTGAGTCCCGCGTTGTCGGGTGGGGGGGGGGGTGGGGGGGGTGTAGTAGAATAATATTCGAATTGAGTCTCAAAGTGTCGGGAGTAAAAAAAGGGAATGTCTTCACGTGTCGGCGGTACACAACCGAATTGAGTCCCGAGTTCACGAATGATTCTCATTTCCCTTCTGCCTAAACGTTTCTTCAACTTACGAGTGTCGATGATTTTGGCATAGGTGTCGCATTAGACCTCAAGAATAGTATCTAGGAGAATGAAAATATGTATTAGGGTGTACAACGTAGAAGGAACCGAACAATTCCGAGGGTTCAAACTCCAAGGCGAGATCAATTATTTCACTTACAATATTATGTCGAAAGACTGTTTCACAGGCTTCAATCGTCTTATTCGTCAATAGACAAAATACTAGAGGGACATAAGCGTTGTACTTAAATCCATGAACTGTAAAAATCTGGGATCAAGTTGCCTACAGCAGAGGACGAAGTGGAGTGAACAAATTCACCCATCTTCTCAGACTTAGTACCGCCGATACTTCGGGACTCAATTCGGACTCTACCTTTTCTTACCCCGACACTACGGGGCTCAATACGGCTATCAGAAACAGGTACCCCCCCCCTCCCGGGACTCAATTTGGTTACGCCCGTACCTGATGGCCGGAGTATTGTCAGGCAGGGATTGCTAAGCAAAACCGTGCCACCTTCCGTCATAGACGTAATGATCGCGTCCATTCAAGAGTCAACGCTGTCTACCTATGCTCCAGCGTTGAAGAAATGGTGGCAGTTCTGCACACAGAGAGATCTCGACCCTTTCAACCCGACCACGAATATGATCTCAGAGTTCCTCATCAACGAATACAGTCTAGGTCTATCGTTCAATTCCCCGATGGTTGCAAGGTCTGCTATCTCCCTCATATCCGGGTCCATCCTAATCAAGCGTTTCTTCAAAGTAATCTCACATGGATACAAACGGACGTGGAATCCTTAGACCGTACTGCAATACTACGACAACCTTCCAAACGAAGATTCAATACCCCTCCCAGCTCTCTCCAAAAAACTCATCACCTTATTGGCCTTGGCCACAGGACAGCGATTACAAACGCTCCATCTAATTAACATCAACAACATTCAAACTACGTCGACTCAGATGTCCATCTTCATCCCAGATCTAATCAAAACGTAGGGTAGAGGGAGAAACCAGACTCTCCTCACTCTTCTGTTTTACAAAAATCTGCCACTTTGCACCGCCCGCACGTTGGTCCGATACTTGGGCATGACGAAGCCTCTCCGCGGACCGATAGATAAACTGTTTGTTTCAACAACCGTCCCACTAAAGCTGTTTCCCGACAAACTTTGAGCAGGTGGTTGAAAGATATCCTCAAGACATGCGGAATTGACAAACAATTCAATCTGCCAGCGTTCGACACGCCGTTACATCCGCGGCTCTACGAGGAGGTGCCTCAATCGACTCTATTCTCAACGCCGCCGGATGGAAGCCCTATTCAACAATAGACTGCTAATCTCGGATGACTCCTTTGCCGATGCGGTGTTCCAGTAATGCCCTTCCGGCTCCTTTTGTTATCAAGAAGGACTACTTGTTACCTCCTATGAGGAATCCAGCGAGAAGAAATTTTTTTTTTTTGTTTTTGGGTCTATACCGCTACTCTCATAGTGGACATCTTTGTTCGTTTAGAAATATGATGTATTCCTTAATTTGCTCACTCTCGAGCACCTCTGTTCATTTCGAATTATGAGATATTTTATTTCGCTCTTTCTCAAGTCTCTCTGTTTATTCAAATCATGAAACAAAAATTGGTTTTCCGGTCTGCTTCCTCAATTGGTCTGCTGTAAGGCTTTAAACATCTACAAGGTGTTCCGCTTGGAGGAGGCGTGAAATACAATTGAAAAGTGGACAAACTTAACTGGTGAAGTTCAATTTTAATTGTATGAGAGCCTCCTCCAAGCGAAACAGTCCCACCTCTACCTCAACCCTTGATCCTTTCCCTAACAGCAGATTACCTGACCGAGTGACATGTAGCGACAGGATACAGAATGGAAATCCCGTGGATTTTTTTTTTTTTTTTTTCTCCTTGCTTAAAATGTGTGGCTACAGTGCAGTGACGTGAGATACTACAAGGTGTTCCGCTTGGAGGAGGCTCTCATACAATTAAAATTGAACTTCACCAGGCAAGTTCGTCCAATTTTCTAAATGATGATTAAAGCTGATTTTAAAAGAAACAATTTCCAGTCACTATGAAGTTAAAAACGATTGACTGTTCTATAAAAACGATCAGAGTAATCATGATAATATACGGAAAGGTTAGAATCAGTATTTATAAGGGATCTGCAGATTACAATCGGAGGCTGGAAGAACGTACACAAGTTTTGAAGCACGTTGAGTTATCTTGGTAGATTATCAAGACATTTAAACGATCTGTACTACTTTTAATTGGTATTAATCGAACAATGCTATCGAAGTTTAGAATTGATAGCAAAAGGCGAACCTATATTTCCACCAAAATACCTCTTTGTATAATCACAATTTTTTCTATGGCACGGAATATAGTACACGAGTGTCGATCATGGACAAATTTGAATAGATCGTCTTCAATTGAAAGAAAGAAAAACATAGCCTAATTAATTTGTTTCGCCTCGTTTCGTACTCCGATTTTGTCTTCTATTTCGGTAACTTCTTTTCTTCTATTTTAACCTATCTAAATTTGTGCGCGCAAGATGAGAAAAACCAGACTAGTCATGTCACAGCACCGCAGTTCCGGTAAAACATAGGTATGTTTCATTGTTCGTTTTTTTTTTTCTTCTTCTTCATCCAATTCTTGGATTCGAGGAGGTAATTAGAAAGTTATTACTGAATAGTACGAATACGAAAATTGGAAAAAGATGGAAGTGAAGAAGCTCGAATCTAATTCACAGTTACGTATCTCTCTGCCGGAGGTTAACAAACTGTCGCTGTCATCGAATCCGAAGAAACTTTGACGAAGTCGAGCGGTACTTTACCACACCGCAATTATACCGTATTACCTCGTGATCATCCGTTCTCGTCATTAACATCAATGAAATTCACATTATTCGAGGGTTTCTAGCAAACTTCCGAAGGTTTCACGACACATTTCGATGAAATGGGATGATTTGGTTGAAAAAAATTAGATGCCATTGTAGGACTGTAATGGTCCCGAGTCCCCCTCCTATCATATAAATCTTGGAGCCTAAAGTTTTTCCAAGTCCCGTAAAAAACTTTTGACTCGCATTGTATATAGCTTGGACCATTAAATTTTTCTAAACTTGAAGAAACTTCGAATCCTATTGTATATGGCTTGGAGGATAAAATTTCTTCAAGTCCCTCTTCTGTCATAATATAGCTCGAGAATAAAAATTTTTCAACAGGGAACCAGTTTTAGGGGGGGGAGGGGTTTGAAAAATTTTCTGTGCGCCATTCGCCTTCCGGCAAAAAACTTGGAAAAATTTCGACTCCTATCGTTTATAGCTTGGAGGATGAAATTTTCTCAAGTCCCCCTCCTATCATACATGCTCGGAGGTCGGAATTTGTTGAGTTTTGCCACCATGAATCTGCATTTGGTGGATCTTCTCTGTCTTTACTGGAAAAACCTCTTCCCGAGCTCTCCTTGTTCCGAATGTTGTAAGAAGACACAAAACACAATCTGCATTTTTGGCACCTCACAGAAAGTTTTTGTGAATTCAAGGCAGATTTAGCGTCAACTTCAAAAGATTATCTGGAATCGAAATAATTCAAGTAATGGAATGTATCGATCAAATAGTGCTTGTGATCACTTTTTTAACCAAATAAAGACAAGTGGCAACTTTTTTTAGTTTAATATGTTTGTCTTCGATCAAAAGCTCGCGGCACATCCATGTTGAGCTTGCGACAAAAAAAAACGTGTCACGGCACACCGGTTGAGAAACACTGATTTAGATAATAGATACACCACCAAATGAATATTTCATTAACTTTTACACATCAATATCTAAACTCAATAAATATCCTTAAATATCTATCCGACATTCGCACTGGTTGCAGTCGCAAGCTCCTCCTTCGACTATACAACTCACTAATTCGTTCTCACCTGGACTACAGCTCCCCTATCTACAGACAGGCTAATAAATCCTTCCTAAAATCCCTAGATACAATTCAATCTACAGCACTACGGTTAGCTCTCGGTGCTCTACGGATTAGCCCTATGCCCAGCCTATGCGCTGAGGCAGGCATTCCTCCTCTAGAATTCCGTTCATTATCATTACAGCCCAGTTTCGCCATCTCCCTACCTATAAACCCTCTCTCTTTCCCAAAAATTCTCTACTCCTCTCATTAGCATCTCATCTTGACCACCATCTCGAATTTCAACCCTCTTCTCCCCGTGCTTAATTATCATAGAAAATATTGTTTTTTTTTGCTTCTGTGGACAGGTCGCATGTGTTACCATCGTACAACATTTGTTTTTACAAAATTATAGATTGTTACATCTTCTGAATCACGAGTACATAAAGAAATGAAAAGAATGTGGTATATCGTTCTCTGGCTTTAATTTCTATTTAGCTCTGTTGAATGCTGTACAACAACTCTGAGCAGAAAATTCCGGGTACGAACGAGTTTGTTAGCATTCGTCGATTTTGTTTATCGTACTTTTAATAATATTTTTGTATACTCGTATTAATTTTCTTATTTCGTCGTCTGAAATATGTTTACTCTCGAAGTAATTTTAATGACGAGTTCCGAGTTGATTTTACGGCGAAAGATGGAAATAATAGAAGTTCTTGTATATCCTTGTCAGAGTGGCGGCAATGTTGGAAATACGAAATTGATGCTGTCTTCACTAATTACTGCATTACAAACGTAATGCTTTTTCTACGGTTCACGAATGCCCAACTCGCGTATTCGTGTATTCGTAAACAAAATGCTGATGCTTGTCTGTCGTAATTTTCTATTCCTTTTCCTCGCCTTGATCATTCCGTCTCGCTCATGATTTACCTCTCCGTCTACAATATTCTGTCGAGTCGTGCTACACTTAAACGGAAAGTACGTTGAACGTAAATAAGATGTAGATTTACCCGATATACGAGTACGTATGCAAATGATGACCGAATAATCGTCGGCATTACCTACAGATTCTTATTTTCGGATTCAATTCCGTGAAATTGTACACGAACAAAAGACTTTCTTATAGATTATGGGTAGGCTTAATCGTTTTATGTATTTGTAATGTTTGGCTGAAAAAAAAAAGCGATGTAACCTGTGTACGTATATATGCATTGCAGTAGCCATATTACAGCGTTTATGTTCCACTTATTTACGAGTGCACTCACGCGCAGATTGTGTTGTAAAAAAATGAATGAAAAAAAAAAAGAATTCAATTCGTTATCCGAACTGCACAGTAGGTAAATCGCGAGAAACCAAGAGTAATATAACTCAACTTGAGTCAAATGTCATAAACAGTAGGTTTATAATATGCATGCCTTTGTACCAGTCAAGTGCTGCATGTATCCGCAGTATCGCTACAAGGCATCTATTATCGTATAAAATTATATAGAACGTGTTTACTAATCGTTGATGCGACGACGTTGTGCTCGCCGTAAAAATTGAATTAACTTTGATCCACTTTTTTGGTCTTTACTTATTTTTATGTTTTCAGTTCGAGAGAGAGAGAGAGAGAGTCACGAGAATTTTTTAATCAAGTTTACTTATGAAAGTTCTGATCAAAGAAAGAACGTTCCAGCGATAGATCTAGTGTCATTGAATTTTTGAAAAGAACTGAAATAAATTTACAGAGCTTTTGAAAACTTGGTGTTGAAAACGTAAATATTAGCGATTTTATTACGAGAGAGGTTCAACGAAGAATTATTTGCTGTCGATAGATTCCAGTGATTGATGAGGTTTTATTTTCAGCAAAACGAAAGATGGTCCAGATTTCCTACAAAATACGAGTGTTATTCTAATTTTTTTTTTCTCGCGTGGATAGTGAGTGAGATAATTGCAATCAAGGACTAGAGAAAAAAAATGGTGGTCGACTTTCGAGCCATAGAAGGAAATGTCTACGCTAGATTGAAAAAGCCAAGGCGGGACGAGAGGGATGGGAAAATTTTGTGGAGGCGACGGAGTTTTATGAGAACGTGTAGAAGAGAATGGGGTGGACGAGGGCTTTCATAAATTCAATTTTTCGAGATAGATAGAGATGGTAAGGGACTTTGAGATTTTCAGCGTTTAACAAAAGCAATGACGTGTGAAAATATTTTCCTCAGACCTTTCCTCCTGTTCCTCTCCTCTCCGTTAATATATAGTTTCTCCTTTTTGGGACTATTAACGCTGATCGAACTTTCTGTGACATCACTTACTTGCTTCATTCTTCTCGGTTGAATAGGTAAGAATTCTTACTCCTCTCTCTTGTGCATCTGCGCCTATTTTGAAAAATGAATTCAAATTCGAAGAATTTTCCAGTGAGACTAGAAAGATGATTCTATTTTCCGTAGTCACATAGAGCGTAGAGGAGTGGCCCAGTTATGAACTTTCTATTAAAGAAATAGGATCAATTGTACACCCTCATTCAATTTTTCATTATTTACCCTCTCTGCAAATGATCGTAACAATGAAGAGAATTTTGTAAAACCTGATTAGTTGAAGCCTCTTGAGCCTGCTTTCATCGATTGGACAGCACCCACATTGGCCACTACATGAACTATCGTCCTCTCCAAGAGCTGTTCCAAGGAGGGAAGGATAATGCATACGAAACGAATTTCCATCTCTGGAACTTACCTGTAAAACAAACAAGATAATAAAACGGTCAGATACATTAATTAATACAAAATAATGTTGAAGAACATATTGGAAGTTTCAATTTTTTCAAAACAGACGAATTTTCGAGAGCATTGTTAGAAAAAATTTCGGCTTTCGGATATCAAGATGAGGACCTGGAAAAAAATTCCAACCATTGAGCCGTACATGAAGGTGGGATAATATGAACATTTCTATAAAATTGTTATATATGTACATGGATCAGGAAGAGGACTTGAAAAACTTTAGACCTTCGAGCTATTGGCTGGCAGCCAGTTGCGTCCCCAGACGAAAATGAGATATACGAATTGGGTCCTAGTAGGAATGAGGGAGACGTTTGAATGGCGGCCGGCGTGAAACAGAGTAACAAGTCAGAGTTCCGTCTCGAGTCAAATGACCGTATGACATTATCCATCTCATGAAAACGAGATATTTCCTCACGGTTAATCTATTCGATCAAACACGGGGCTGTAGTCGTCCTCTCTCCGCAAAAACCCAACAGAAAACGGGCTTCTCGGTAACATTTGTTCCATCGCCTGAAATAACGAGAATTCCCACACGTTTGCCTGCCAAAATCAAACAGGGGGCAGTAGTCGATCTCTCATTGTGAACTGGACAGATGACAAGCTTCTCGATAACATTTGCTCCATCGCCAGAAACAACGGAAATTTCCGAACTTTAGCCCGCTCTGACCAGACATGAAACCACAGCCAACTTATCGCAGTGAGTTTACAACAGAAAAGGACGATTGAAGGGCCAGCGTAATACAATAGACGTAACACAAATGATTCCATTCCAAAAAGTCTATCAACTGTCCAAACTTCCAAGGCGCAAACAATTTTCTATTTTGATGGGACTCAATTCAAACATTTTCTCCTCTTTTGCTTGGGACGCGACTGGTCTCTTCTGGGGCTATTCTACAAACAGAGAGGGCTAGAAAAACTCTGATCATAGAATTGTGTACGCCATGTCAAGAAGGTGACTGTACTATCTCACTATTCATACACGGAAGAAGGGTAGGTGAGGAAATTCGAGAATCAAACTATAAATACAATGGGGGTGAGGAATTAGAAAGATTTTCAAAGCCATCAGGAGGAGGACTTGTAAAAATTCGATTTGTAGTCTTCTGGTAATGAGGTCCAACTTCAAATTGGTCTTTAATCAACGTTGACCTGGAATCGATTTCGAGTCGACTTCTCCAAATTTGTTTATTGACTTTAAATCTACCCTCTGAATTGACCTGGATATCTGGGAAAGTATGCTGGTCGACCTTTCGAAATCGGTCTGAAGTTGATATACATTCACCCTCTTGACATACTATCGAGAATCCTTATCATGCAAGGACCAGAGCAGCAATGGTCAAATTTAGGCAACGTCGACGTCGATTTTCAGTCGACAGTCAAATCTAATATCAAGTGTCGACTCATTTTTAACCTCATTCAGAAACCCCACCAAATTGTGCACTAGAAACCAACAAAATCTGATTGCCTTTCTTCTGTCGATGACGACTCAAAACCAACGTCGATTTTCAGTTGATATCAACCGGGAATCGACCACGATGAGTTGATGGCAGAAACGAGTAAACGATTTTGAGTCGATTTACGATTGATATTGAGAGGAAATAAAGCGACTTGAAATTGACGTCAATTTCGAGGGGACTTTTACACGAAGTAACGAGTCGATGTGATCTATTGGGGTAGGAGGGGGTGGGGTGTTGTTGATGAAATTTCGGCTTTGGAGCTTTATAAATAATGAGGAAAAAGATCTGAAAAATTCTGATTGTCCAGGTACGTTCAAGTCCAGATCCTGGATGACATATTTGTACTTTCATATAGCATTCACGATAATTTTTGAAGCCATACTAGCCCAGAAATCGGAGTATTTATGCGATTTTTGAGATGACTGCGAAGTTCCCATCCGGCTTAATGAATTCCTTCGATATTTTTCCGAGTTATACGGAGCAATTTTTATTTTCAGGTAAAGAATATTAAATTTTGGTACTAAACTTTACTTAGAGTTAAGAGCCAAAATTTACTTTTCTTAATTATATAGACACTTCACAGAAAAATTTCTTGATAAAAGAATGGCTACTCATTTCATTTTTAGAGGCTTGCAGGGCCATTTGAACTTTCTCAATAAAACAGTATAAAATCTTGAAAAACTACTTCGGTAACTCTGTACCTCTCATTGAAACAAATAAAATTCTTAATTGAGCCCTTCTTTCTAAGAAGGACGTAAATCGACTTACGCCTTTTTTGAAAAGATATCAGAATCGTGTTCCTCACCCTCCCCTCCGTTGTTTACCGAAATTCTCAAAATTTTCGAAAAGTGGGGTCTTTTCAAGAAGGGCGTATCTCTCATGGGATCTACCATTGACATAGAAACCAGTTTTTCAGAAAGGGCGAGTCTCTGCAAGAACGGCGTAATTGGACTTGTGCGCGAATCGATGTAGCGCTCTTCTATTAAACACGAGAGGCTGCAATGTTAGGGAAGATGGAAGGGGAGGTATATCGCTAGGTACTGGTGAAAGTCTCATCTCGAGCTGACTTTTTTCGGTGTGTTAATACCTTCCTAAACTTTTAAATGCGTTTTTCTCAAAACACGTTTTTGTGAGTTGAATAGTTTTTTTGAACATTTTTCGCGAACTGAAAATGAAGACTAGAAAAAGGTCTTCCTAACACTTCTTCTGGTGGAACGTTTATTTTCAACTACCTCCCGCTCCTCTAGATTCGTTATTGATTATCCCTTCGAAAGCCTACATTAAAATTTCTTTCCACACACTAATATTCGGAATTTTTACTCAATCCAACGCAGGGTGTCTACCAAATTAAAAATTTGAAAATATTGGACTTTTATAGGACTCTTAGAGAGTGTTCCACAAAACTATAAATCTACTGGTGTAGCAGGAGGACCGGATTTCCTCTGAACTTGGAAATTCGCCTTAGAATGCCATCAAAATTACAGGGGGGAAAAATCCTACTCAACCAAGGAATTTAAATTTAAATTTTTTTATTGGATCAGAAATGAAATTAATTGGGTATATTGTACCATTTTTCAAATATTGAACTTTTATAGGATTTATCGGATTTATAGGGGCGGTAGACACCGTACAAAATCATACGATAATCGAAAATTGAGATAAAGACAAGAGAGTGGTCCTAAATCATTCTTGTTCGTATCATTGCTATTTAAATTTTCAAAATTATGCTACTCCTTCCGCAAGAGCATCCAAAAAATATCGACCTTCTTAATTCCACATCACCGATAGAACTTCGCTGAAAATAGTGTTTCAACTCAAGTTTTCACAATACGAGCTATTGATCTCGAGCTAATTGGCCGTAATTACATTTTTCTTTCGCTAGATACGCATTTAAAAATAATACAGAAAAGTCACGTTCCACGCTTCTCGTCGGAAGTCTGAACGGACGAGTAACATGTGCCCCTAACTGTAGCCACCTGCCATAAACTCCTATCCAACACGCACCACCCTACGGTGAAACAATTCGGAATGATTTTTATTTTCACGTGAATAAATTCGTCGTATCATCCGGGTTCGTAAAAGGCAGAATATCAGAATGATTAGGAATTTTCTTTTTCCTGCCCTCTCTTTACCATGATATTTAAATGGGTCATTCACTCCCCTCTCGACTACTCGTGCACCGTTCTAATGTGTGAAATGAAAACATCGACAAAGTGGAGCTTCGAGAAATATAGTGATTCATTTCGCCGGAATAACTTTGAATTTAGTAATACGTATCGTATAGCGACCGACAAGCCGCGACATAATATAAATTCATCATCGCGCGTCAGCTGATGAACCGATTACGTTCACAGAAGCGTGTCCTTCCCCTACCACTGAGTACGAGTACACTTCTTCAGATGGAAACGATCTTTAAAACTCGTCAGCGGAGAGTTTTTAAATATTATAGCGATGGCATTCGTCTCAGTCAGCCACTGAATTGTCAATTAAAAAAGAAAAAAGAAATGATAATAATAAAAAAAAGTTCGTAATCTTCGTGTATATCCTATATTGGTGTATAATTATCATTTGGAATTGACGGTTCTGGTAGCGTTCGCGATGTCAGTCAAAAAACCTGTTTCTAACGCGGGTGAGTAGATCAGCTGCGGCTTCTCGCAGTTGGTTTTCAGTGCTTCATTTTTTTTTCTTCTTCTTCTCCTGCCTTCGGAATTGTTTTGCTTGCATAAGTACATACAATAATGCAGTTGATTCGAAAACCGCACCCGAGAACCATGTGCTAATTGCAGTTTGAGTGAAATTACCTTTTCGTGTCTACGAGTACATATACATTTTTTTTCTTCTTTCCTTTGTGAATAATGAATATCTATACCTACTCGTACGTCTTCGTCTCTGTATTAGAAAAGCTTTACGAGAGGATGAATGCGAAAGAACGGTAACATCGAATCAGCTTCGCGAGTTAATTATAAATATTTGGACTGAGTCGGTAAATAATCTGCTTAAAATTTCCTCGTAGCGGTCACCGAGAAAAGGGTAAGCTCGTCTCAAAATACAAAAGGTGCAGAGGCGACTCGAACTGTTTTAAGGGATATTTTACGTTCTTATTACATCGAGTGTAGTGCGGTTTTTAACCCGCGCCCAATTCGCTGCTGCACTTCTCGGACATCTTAAAGTTAAATGTAATCTGAGAGCAACAGACAAATTGAGAGAGAAAGACGACTTAGAATCGCGGAGTAATGAAACGACAATATCATAAGGAATTAGATGTTGCCGCTGTATATATACATTTCTTGGTAATCCCACTTAATACGACCCGATGAAAAGACCACAAGTATACAGGTTGTTTTCGCGGATAAAAGCGTTATTATAACATTTTGAACGATCGCGACGTTAATTCCTTCCCTTTTTGCCTGCGAGTCATTCTTCGTTTTTTGGTCGAACGTCGTCGTCGTCGCTTTCTCGGCGACGCGATGTGCCCTCGCAAAAGCGAACAACGCCATCAAGAGCTTTTCTAATCAAACGATAATGGGGGCATTCTTGCTATTGTAACGTACACACGCGAAACAGAAAAGCGTTCATCTCGTCATTTCGCGGGATTTATCTTCTAGGATGGAAACAACAAACTCTCGACTTTTCGCGTCTTATTTTTCCGTGCTTACGATGTGTTTGTTTTCCTTTCTTGCGTTCTGCTAATGAAGATATTTCGAGTTGAGCGTTCAATTAATTTCATTTTGCTTTATCCCTAAATGCGAAGAAAAAATTAGCAGATTTTGACCAGATATGGGAACGAGAGGAGCTTTGCACTGCATACAGGAACTGCTACGAAAATGCCGAGGATTCCGGAAGAAGGTCTTTGTAGATTTTGAGAAAGCTCTTGGAAAAGTACAGCACGGCACACTAGTAGAAAGTCTGAAGAAAATGAGTTTAGACGATTGGGGCATACGACTGAGAGTCGATCTCTACTGGCAGCGGTCGGCGTTCCTAGAAATAGGCAACGTAAGCTCGCAGCAAGAGGAGTATTGCGTTCTTTCGCCAATGCTTCTTAGACTTGATACCAACTCCGAAAAATATTTGTTGAGGCTCCGAAAGATCAACCTTGGATCAGATATGCGGACGAAACGGCTCTCATGGCAGAATCAATGGCCGACCTCCAAATGTTTCAGCAAAAAAATAAGTCTTGCCCATCAATATCACTAAGACAAAAATGATGTTAGTAAGCCAACATGGAGTCGATAATGCACATCTGGAACTGGACTTCAAATACCTGGAATTCAGGATAAACGTGGGTATAAACCCAGGTGAGGAGATTAAAATCCGAATAACGATGGCAAAGGACTCCTTCGGCAGCTGGCACAAGATACTAACGTCAGGAAACAGAAGTGCACATAGGCACTCCTGTTTTCCGATTCAATGGCTCGTACCTTCGAGGATAATATCGAACATAACAAGGTACTAACGTCAAGGGATCTGTGCATGTATTCAATATTAAGAATCTTAAAATGCTGTGTGTGGTGAAACTGAGTTATAAATGAAGACGAAGATGATAAGTAAAATCGAGGCATTTGCGACGTGGTGTTACCGACGCATGATGAAAATTGCATGGACGGAGAAGGTACGGAATACAGAGGTTTTCGAGCATATAAAAGAAGCGCGCAAACTTCTGACTACCATTAAGAAAAGGAAAATGCAGTACTTAGGTCACATACGAACTACTGCAACAATCATTTATGGCTGAATAGAGGGAAAGCGATAGATAGGTGGGAAAAATCCTCCTGGTTAAGGTTGTGAGACAGGGGACCAATGTGTCACCAGAAGAACTCTTCCTCGCAGCGCGAGATCGGAAAAAATGGAAGCGAGTTATCGAAATGACAACAGCCTGAAGTTTTTTAAATTCGGCACATGGAGGAGGAGATGGTGGGTCGTCATGCCGTGGTGGAGAAAATTTTAGTGCACACGTAACACAATAGGAACTAGAAAACTAACACTCTCTTTTCCTTCTTCTTCATCAAATTAAGTTGCCTTGCAACTACCCTTATGATCATGGGCTCAGAGGGTGGCCAGATGGGGACATCAATGATGAATATGAATTAGATGCAGAACATCGTGCTCATGATCTTGCTCATGATTGTTTGAGACAGACAGAAAGGGGAAGCCGGATATTTTTGTGCGAGAGAAGAAGTTCAGCATTGCAGTAAAGTTCTGAAAGGAGTGAGAGGCGTGAAAATTGAGAAGAGCGGCTAAGAAGACGGATACGGCCTATTATGAGACGCGTAAGGATAACTTTATCTCATCGGGAAGGGCAGTTCGAAATAGTCCACAGAATTTAAGATTTTAACAGAGAACCTGTTTTATATGGAAGGTCTCTTTGAAAATGCTGATGTCCCGCCAGGCGTCGTCCGCCGTTTGGAAAATCCTGACCTACCCGAATAAAGGAGATGGGCTTGCGAGCTATACGTATGACATGAGGGGAACTTGGAAAATTTTCTTTATGATAGGAGGAGGACTTGGAAAAATCTAGAATCTTCTACACTCCAATTTTTCATTCAATTCTCAATATAAAAACCAATTCCACCCATAGAATAGGTTCTTTGCATTCCTCGTTCAACTTCGTTAAGCAAGCTAAGATTTTTCAATAGATCAGAGCTGGTTGAAGGGCAGGGTGGACGAGAGATCATATCATGAGGAAAGGAGGATGGAGCAGTAAAAGGATTTGAGACTATACTTGAAGGAGGGTTCAGTCATGGAAGAAGAGCACACTGCAGTGGCTGCCTTACGAGGTCCAAAAGTCACACGAATTAACTTACAGTAAATTTGAAACTAGGTTCACGGTAAACTTGCTTCAAACTGAATTTGCCCCTAACTTTCCGAAAAAAAAATGAAAGTATTATTTATATTTTACCAGATTAGCCTAAGCCGAGGTCGGAGTGATAGTGGCTGAAATTAAAATTTGTGTCACACTAAGGGAATGTACCCAAACTACATGATCCATTTTTACCAACTTTTAACCCCCCTCCCCGCCGTCGTGACCATCCATAGTATATACTGACCCCCTCCCCCTCACACACACACACCAATTTTTACGTAGTGTTTTTTTTTTTTTCTCGACATAACGTTGCCCTATATAATTTTAAATCACTACTATATATACTATTACGCACCTTTCAAAAGGAAAATTTTCATTCGCGTGATGTCGGTTGAATATTGAAAAAGCCAATTTCGGACATGTCTACGGAAGTTTAAAGGCTACATTCAGGAAAAAATGCGTTTTCCAAGGTTTTAAAAAAATTTGATTTTACAGCTCCAAGACTACTAAATTTTCCACACAATTAAACCAGGTGAACCAACCCTAAACCCCCTCACAGTGACCTGGCGTGGTATTTTGACAACCTCCTCCCTCCACCTAGAAACGGCCACGTAGTTTGGGTACGTTCCCTAATCTCAGAAAGTATTGAATCCGTTAATGAATAATTGAAGTTGTACTGGTATTGATTTGGTAAAGATAAATAGGGCATTTGTTGGGGTTTTCTCTAATTTAAAGAAAAAATTTGAAGTGGGAGAACAGGGTGTCCACTTTTTCTCTGAAATGAAATTCCCTGACTTTTCCCTGACTTTTTCAGGTTCTTCCCGACCATAATCTCCACTGAAAAAAAAAAAAAGAAAAAAAAAAGAAAAACTTTTTAGCTCGAACTTTTTTTGACGTATCTCAAAAAATTCCCTGACTTTGGGTAAAATTCCCAAAATTCCCAGACTTTTCCCTGACTTAAGTGACTTTCACATTTTCCAGACAAGTGGATACTCTGGAGAAGTCAGGGGAGTTTGTTCGCCGCGAAAAGTGTAACGAACCCAACACTCACCCGCTCTCACTCGACAAGTACATAGGCTTATGGAAAAATTGAAAAAAATTATGAAAACGAGCTCTTATTTTATGGAAATTCATTGACCCAACCTAATTCAAAAACACAGACATTGGACAAGTTCATCTGAAAATTATTTTTTTGGTAGCTACGTAGCACGATAGTCATATGCTGAAATTTGTTTTCTTTCATGTCGATTTTTCGAAAAGCTCAATGGAGAAATCCTTATTAGAGAAGTGAGAGAAAGATTAAAAAGCGCTACCGCGAAAGCTCCTCGATACTTTCATTTTCACGCAAATCATTTTGCATCATTTTTCTCCGACATCTGAAAGACCGCGGCTTTTTCAATTTCTGTACCGATATACAATAATATTGTGAAAAGTCCTCAGGCCACTTTATCCCGCAGGTTCATACTTTCTGACCCTCGTTCTGCCGCAAGCTCGGTTTATTCCTCGTGAATGACTCATTTCTACTCTTAACCTTCTCTTTGAATATACGTGCGTAACTATAAAATTATATTTATTAATAAAAATAATATTATTCTCGCGGAGTTTCTATTTTTCTTTTATCCATCAGTACCCGTATGTAATACAGAGACAGAGTAACTTCATTTATAACTTAGGTGCAGAATAGGATAAGTTCTCTTCATGTATATAAGCGCGGTACTTTTCGAGAAACGCACAGAAAATAATCAATGCTCCAGCTCGTACTCCGATGAAGTTGATATTTTACGATTTTCACCATTACTATAGCAATTTATGGTTCATTCACGACAAAGGCGAAACTTAATTAAGAAAATTTCAACGATAGGAATATACTTCCACCGCATCGTACGTAAGATTCCATACACGAAAGGAAGTTATTGTAGTAATGGTCCGCTCGCATGTCTATAAAATGAGTAAAAATGAAATGAGTTATTTTAAAAACAGTACTTTTGATAATTACTGATGGGCATAAAAGTATCTTGACATAAAACACTTTGTGGCTTTTTGCCATGCTCATTCTAGTGGAAATACAATATAAACTGAGACATGTGAAAGAGGAATTCTTACCGAAGTCGATACGAAATAGGAGTTTTTCGGAAAAAAAAAGCTCATCAAGTTGATTCAAATTCAATCATAGAAGTGAAGACAGACTTCCAGGGTACGAGCCATTATTACTCCAAAACAGATAGATGCATCAAAATAATCTAACAAGACGTATACTTTCTGAAAAAAATTTCACGGTCACTTTCACCTCATTCAATAAAAATTGTTGATACTCCCGCATACGTACATTCTCTAGTATTTGTCAATAAACATGATAAAATGTAAGCTGAATGTGGAAACCCTCTGAATCATAAAATTGAATTGTGATACCACTACAGCTTTCTGACTCCTAACCTGAAAAGACCCACGATACGATGACTTGCTACCGCAAAATTACCAATTTTAAATAGAGTTTCTATGTTTTCATGCCCAAAAATTTTGCGAGCACATATTCTCACGCACGCTATAGCCATTCATTGAAAGCTGTAATAGTCATTCTTCTCACACTCACACCTTGAAATGACGAGAAAAGTCACCTTTAATTTTTTTTACGTTGAGTCATCAGAAGCATACAAAATGTTTTCATAACTAGTTGAGATTTTTAGACTTTTTCTAATAAATTCAATTCCATCAGCAGAGGCTCAATTCGGAATTCACATAAAAAGCCATGACAGACGCCTATTAGAACTTCCTTTTCCTTCAAGCTGCGACTTCCTGAGCGATGATAATTCAAAATTTTAGATTTCAACTCTAGAGATAGTTTTCTACCCCAGATATGAAGAGTAATATGATATACACCAGCTGACAATTGTAAAATAATTTCTCATGGAATAACAAGTATATTTATTGGCGAAGACGAATTTTTACGAGCACTCTGTCGTGGCTTCCCGGGACGAAGTAGTTCGTAATAGGCCATTTATATACCACGTAAGAGAATTTTGTGACGACTTTGTAAATGAGGGTGATAGGAAACGAAACGAAAATTAACAAGGCAATCCTTCTTTTCCGAGAATTTCTTCTACAAATACCGTATGGAAATTAATCGTACCCGCATGCCAGAGGAACTCATTTTTTCGAATGAAATTTCTATCGAAGGAAGTATTAGTAATTAATGAATCATAATCATCTGACCGCGACACTCGAAATGAAAAAAATACTTATAGCACATCGCGATATCGAAGAAAAATTCGAGTTTTTTGGCAGATATTGTTTCACTTTTATTCGCTGGGCTCATAAACTCGACGCTAGATTAGAGCAGAAGGGAGAAAAAGTTGACCGCGAACAATCGATTTGGGAATACTGAAAAATTCCGAAGATTATACATCTTCAAATTATTGAAATAAACGTGAATGTTTTTAAAGGATTCAGCCACGCTTTATTCTGGAAAATCTATTTTTTTAAATTTTTTTAAAATTTCATTTGTGAGCTATTTGACTACTCTATGGGTCGTCAGCTCGCGAGAAGGTATTGTAGGTTGTTAGAGAAGAGGAAAGTAGTAGGCAGAGTGTAAGTAGTGGAGAGAGTAAGCAACTATTTCTGAGTTGTTGCATAAGGCGGATGATGAGGAAGACGAAACGTTGAAAGATTGTCGTTGGTTCTGTAGGGCTGGACATGAGAATAGGTGTGGTACTAGGTTATCCGCTTGACAGTAGTTGCAAGATGGAGGGAAGAGATTTAGTAGAAGGTGAGAATGAGTTAGTCGTGTGTGGCCAATCCTGAGTCAGAAGAGAATGATATCTTCATGACGGGAATTTCTGTTTGAGGAGGACCAAAAGGTGGGTGAGGTTTTTATACATCGGAGCTTGGTGGTTGGTAGGAGAGTTTAAAGATGATGCCAGGAATTCAAAGGTCGTATGATGGGGAAGAAGATGGATCTGTAATCTAGCTTCCTTGGCTGCACGATCAGCCACGTCATGTCCAGGAAGACCAATGTGGCCAGGGATCCAGATGAAAGTTATTGTTGATTCGACGGAAGCAAGAGTTTAAAGAATAAGGTGGATGCGTTGAGTTATAGGGTTTGTTGAGTGGATATCTTGAATTGTTGAAAGAGATGAAAGAGAATCAGTTAGTAAGATGTAATTGTGTCGTGGTGGTCGTTGTGTTAGTTGCGAAAGGCAGTAGTGGATAGCACTAAATTCAGCAGTAAATACTGAAGCTGAGTTACGGAGTCGTTCAGCGGTTATAGTGCCGTTGGTGGAGAATGCATAGGCTGTTTTACATTGAGATCTAGAGCCATCAGTGAAGCAGATTTCATGATTTGGGTGTTTTGCAATGATTTCTGGGATTAGTGTTCGATACGAATAGTTGTCCATTTTTGGGTAATTTGTGAGGTCGAGTCTGATAGATGGGGGAGATAATAGCCACGGAGGCGTCTTTGGCTTGATAGGAAGGAGAGGTAAGAGTTTAGGGAGGTATTGAAGGTAGGATTTTAAAGTGGAGAGGAGGAAGTTACTAGGAGAAAGGATAGATGTATAGATTGGAAGGTCAGGAATTTGAGAAGACGAGGCGAGGCAGTTTGCAGTCAGTATGAGAGTGCGAAAATGTAATGGTGGTTCTGCTGCTTCTGCACAAAGGTTTAGATGAGGGGAAGTTTGAAAAGCACCGAGAGCCATGGGGAGGGTGGATGCTTGAATAGTATCGAGGAGTTTAATTTTGGACTTACTGCATTGTAGATTGTAGCACCGTAATCGAGTTAACGAATAAAACTTTTGTATAATTGAAGCAGAAGTGTGCGATTACATCCTATGCGGGTGTGGGAGAGGTAATTGATGATATTAGTAGCGTTTAGGCATTTAGCTTTTAGTGACTTTAAGTGAGGCATCTAGGAGAGTTTTTGATTAAAGGTTATACCCAGGGTGTAGAAATCTCTGGCCTAAGAATAGATGGTGATGAAACAAAACTCATGGTTGTGAGCAGATATTCCTTCCCCCCCTCCCCATTCAACATATACGTAGACGGTAATCGCATTGAAAGAGTCAGTCAATTCAAATACTTCGGTACAATGGTCAACAGCAGATGGGACCCCCAAATTGAAGGGAAAACCAGAATTGCGCAGGCCAAGCAAGCCTTCTTGAAATATAGGAAAATACTATGCGATCGTAATCTAGGTATATCAATTCGGCACGGATTTGTAAGATTCTACGTTTGGTCAGTCCTATTGTACGGAGTGGAAACTTAAACACTCAACGCGGAGTCAGTAAATCGCTTAGAGGCCTTCGAGACGTGGACTTTACGGCGTATGCTGAAGATCTCATGGACGTTAAAAATGGCCAACGTGGGCAGTCTTGGAAAAGGTCGGCATGGAAAGATTGCTCTTCTCCTACGTCAAACAGTGGAAGGTCGGCTATTTAGGCCACATCATAAGGGGTGAAGGCTGATCATGGAGGGAAAATTCGAGGGAAAGCGTGGAATAGGACGCAAGTTCTTATCATGGCTCCGCAACATCAGGCATTGGACAGGTCTTCAGAACATAAGCGATCTATGCAGAGCAGCGGAACAACGAGCGCTGCGCATCATCACGTAGCCCCGAGAAGCTTATACAACGGACCGACAAAGATAATTCGTCAATGCTCGATTGAGTATGGCAGCGAAGGAAGAAGAGAAAACTTACGTTAAAATGTTTTTTCCTCCCCCCTGGACACCCTTATGTAATTACCTTGGACATGATTTGGAAAAGAACTTCGAAAAATTTCGACTATCAAGCTTCATACATGAGAGCTAGGACTTGGAAACATTCCGACTCTCATTGGAGGAAGGGGAGATGGACAAATTTTGACTCTAAAGCTGTATAATATTCGAGACGGAAGACTTGAAAATAATTGAGGAGGACCTGGGCGAATTTGCGCTTTCAATCTTCTTGTACGAGAAGTGGGAGTTATATAAGCTTCGACCCTTGCGCTCTATATCTAACGGTCAAGACTTGGAAGAATTTCAACTCCTGAGTTTTATTGATGAGTAGGACTTGGGGGAATTCCAGCGATTTATTCGACAAGGTCGTTGCGACCGGAGGTTGGTGGATTCCTTTCTCCAAATTCAGTTGGCAAATTGTGTGGAACATTCAATAATTATTGAAGCGACAGAAAAAAGCGACTATTAAATTTAAGGATTTGTAAATTCGGGCAAAGGTTCTGCCCTCACGCGGCAAAACGAATACTCTTTGCTGGTTGGTGTAATTTGGTCGAAAAGGAGAAAAGCTCTGCAGAGAATCTGAGACGATTATGAGAGCTATAATTTTCATTCTCTACACTCTTTTGTATAACACAATACATATTTAGGGCAGTATAGTTGCTTATAGTAAGAAAGACCATTTTCACCTTTAATTCTAGATATCGCCACTAGCGCTCCTACTGGATTCGGAATTTGCGAATTGGAAGATGCATATTTATGCAGATTTTGTCAGCGCCAATTTAAACCAGTTTGTCATTCCTGTATCCAAGAGACCTGCTATATTTTTCTCAAGTTTGAATTTTCCCGAAAACTGTCGTCGATGAGATTTCGTTTTATCCTTCCACCTTATCTACGCACGAAAGACGATAATATCTAGTGATGCAACCGCTAAAATGTAAATTGCCTTCTCTCCCTATACATACATGGTGAACGCATCTAGAGAAATACCGCAACTCCGAGTTAAATTCTTTTCGAGATCGCAGAGAGGAAAGATGTACTTGCGAACTCATTCCACATACGATTATAATGAGGCGAACGATCATATTCAAAGGGGAAGGGAAGAAGAAAAAACTTCTGCAATTCCTCGCGTCTTGCCTGTGTAATGTTGCTACGTTTGTACTCATAGGAGGTAAAAGTGTATCCGGTAGAGGAACTTTAGAAAAGGTACGTATGAAATAATATTCGTCGCCCGCAAGCGCTCGTTTTAGGGAATATCGACAGGTCGGAAAAGATGGTCTATACAAGATCGATCAAACATTATTTGTCTGGGGAACATTTAGCCATGGAACAGGGAGAAAGAGAAGAGAATGAAAAAAAAAAAAAAAAAAAAAAAGCAAATAAAATAACGTCTATTGCTAATGATAAAAAAGACATGCGGGTTACAAGTTGTTTGTAGGCGTATAACCTTTAACTACGAATACAGCTGATAAAATAAGTTTATTAGTGCAGTAATCGTATTCAGGTGCTTTGTTTCTCCGTTTAACCTCGAGCTGTTTCTTTCTTTTCTCTCTTCACCCTATATATACTCCGCTACATAAATTAGCAGCAATAGGCGGCACTTCGACTTCGAACTAAGGTTGAGGTAACGAAAGAAGTTAAGTCGAAACTCGCCTAACTTGATAGAAATTTTCCAAAAACGAGTCACAGACTAGCTGAGTGAATGCACGAGGACTAAAGGAATTTTACAACCCTCATACGTAAGTAGAAATACTACGTTAACAGGTTGAATGTATAATTTTCCTTCTGGTTTGTAACGTGATGCACCGGCTCGTATGAAACAGTGTCCTATACTGTATTATTCAAATAAACTCGGCGATTTTTACGACTCTTTTCCTGTGATTTTGAATTCGCACGGATGAAAAGTACAGGACAGCCCCTCTCTCCAATAGTTCCAACCTTATCTGACGCCATTCAAAATTATAACCACTTACCTCGGTACATGTACCGTAGATATACCAGCAATAAGTACATTCACCTCTTCGATGTACTTTTCTTTCTCTCCGTTTCTTTTTCTTTTTTTTTTTTTTTCCGTTTTCTCGCTCTCTTTTATAGTTTTTTTCCTTTCATTATTAAACGAATCTTACAAAAGTTTCTTTCTCCGCACTCTCTGGTAATAATTTCCATGACGGCGTTCATCCGGTTGAACGCCAGAGATTGAGTAAAGTTCCCTCGCCGCAGATTGGTCAGAATTCGTTCTGGTATAGTTCGATGATTTATTCAAGCAGAAAATGTGTAAGAAATAAAAATAAACCGAAGACAACGAAAACGTCGTCGAATATATACGTACAAACAACTCGGAAGATGTGAAAAAGAGATCATCGTATCGACGATTTCCTAATACGTACTGCGGAAAAATCTCCCCCCCCCCCCCGATACGAATTTCCTCCACTACGTTTACGAAAATTCGATTCCTTTTCCCTATGCTCTCCAGCTCGCGGCAATTTTCGTGATTTGTTAATATAATATATAATACTGTATATGAAATTTTCATAAACGTGCACTATTGCTGTATAGAGTGATATATGTATGCACAGTATATGTACGAAAAAAGACAATGATTCACACTCTTTTTCTCCTCTTTTTAATTCTCTCTCTGTCTCTCTGCACCTTACTTCCTCCAAGCCGATCATGTTGCCTGCCGGTTCCACTCCAAAACTCTCTTCGAGTGCAGAGAACAGCAACCGGGCGCAAGCGAATGTCATGCGCAACGAAGCACATCCCCGGCGGCCTGCGAGCCCCCCAGGAGGAAACCGGGACGAACGAATGAACGCATCACGGTTCGTTATACCGTAACTACTCTTATAACTCTTTCACCGTAGTTATCTTTGTTTCATTTCGTTCTCTCTCCCTCTCCACACACTCCAATCACGCTATATTCTCTTCTCACTCTCTCACCTGATGTGCCCCTACCAAACGGTGTCCCCCATTTATTGTTACCAAACGGTGGAAAAAAGAAGAAGAAAAAAAAAACGTAGCGTTCGAGGGAACGGTACATCAGCCTGGGTACCTTCATGTTATTACCATGAAAGTAGTCTTCAATCGAGGCAGCATACGGATGTGCTAACACCTGTCCGTTGTTGTTAGTGGTTAACGAGTATTGTTGTACCGGCTGTGCGGTTGTCTAGCGCAGTGTCTTTATAAAAATAGTGTTTTCTTTACAGCAGGTACTACCTGTTGCTCGCGAAAGCTTTTACAAACGTTTCTATTTTTACCTTTCGAAGACGTGTTACTCGAGATATACAATAAAAATGTGATTCGGTTTTTCATTCTCGAAAAAGTTCTGAATTTAAATTTTTTTATGCAATTTTTACCGAACAGTTTTTGAATATCTTTGTTTTTTTTTTTTTCTTCCTTCAATCTACTTCTAGTGACTTGGTGATCTCTCGAAATTGTCGGATGATACTCGCAGCCGGAAGAGTCTACAATCAAAGCCGAACACGAATATCTGCTAATGGCACTGGAAGAAATCACGGAATCATTTTAAAATCGCCGTGATTCTCTCAGGCCATTCGTGGTGTTTCGTATTGTCAACATCCATCTCGCGGATTCTCATCTTAACGATCGATGTGCAGTTGTTGTAATTTTATTTTTATTTTTTTCTCCTCTTCGTTTTCGTAATGACCGACGCGTGTACATACACAGATACAGTGCTGAAATATAAAGGTAAAATATAAAAGTGTACCGGTAAAATTCTTCGACAAGGTAAGCCCGTGTAGAGTTGTACGTACAAGTAGTTCGGGTAAAATTGAGCTCGTGATCGTCGCTGTATAAAATGAAGATAGTTTGATGTACCTTCGATGTGATCACGTTGCAAACGATAATATAGTTGTAGATGTCAGTCAGCCTACAATAAGTTCAAATCAATCAGCACGAACGATACAAAATTGTATAGTAGTATTCTCAAGAGGTATTCATGTACGTAGTTTCAATGGTGTTCTTTTTCACTCTCTTTCTTTGCTTGAATTAAAATCGTGACCCGAAAGAAATGAGGAAAAAAAAAATTACAGATACACGTCAAAGTTGATATTTTGTGGTTCCCAAAGAATTATCGGTTTGCAACGTGAAATCAGTTCCCGAATAATGTGTAACTTTAGTTGTATTAAGTTGAGTATATGTACTCGTATATTGTTAATGCATATAGTAGATAAGTTCTTCCGGTGTATGAGGTTTAAATAATGCGTTGTGACTCACATTACTCGCTTAGAGATTTCAAGTAATACGAGTATTAATTACTTCGAAATAGTTGTTCCGCCAGAATTGCTAGGCAGAGTAGAAAACAGCAATTTAAAAAAATATATTATATCGCTTTTACAGTCCTAAAAAACATGTCCTCCTCTTTTGCTTAAATCTCGAGAAACTTGAGAAAAATACTCCCCGTAAAATTTCCCGTAAGATGACTTGCTATTAAAACGCGGCTCCGATCTGAGCGATGGCAAAGAACGACATTTTTGAAATTCTAGTCTCTGAATAGAGATTTCTGGGAACTTTGACGTTCAAGCACATTTCTCATGAAACATTCGAAGAAAACTTTTCTTGCGAGAGTAATAATATAGCGTAGAGATTTAATTAGGAGCGATTTTCGTTATTGTCCTTCGATATCATGCGAGGTTTCGTCATCCTCGTCTTCCCATAGCGAGACAACAGCATTTTTCTGGCACTTTGAGACAAGCGAATTTCATCATTTCAACAGATCGAAAGTTTCTAGTCTACGTCAGGGTGGAAATGCCAAACAAACAGGTGGTCTCACGCGAAATACCTTTTGTTAGAAAAATGCTAGTCTGCACTGTCCCCTAAGCGGCTAAAAGGTACAACAGATAAGGCAGTACGAAACTGAGGTTAGCATTTTGGTGCTATATTTCTGAAGCTCTGATTGTTCTCGGTAAATACCCACAATCTTCCTAAACATGTCTCGGTATCTCACTCTCGTAAGGCTTTTGAAATCGATTTTGTATGTCCTCTCAACAATAGGCTCGAAGATATAATTCACGTATGTAGTTATTCTCATCCACCAGGTGACTTATGATCATGTCCTTGGGATTCCAAAAAGAGAAAGGGAAAATAGAAGTTTTTAACCGGGGAAATTTTTCTGATTTAAAAGGTTTCGGATGTAAACAGTAAACTGAATATTTTGGGAAGAATTTTCAAAAGGACCGAAGAGAATCTAGGTATATTAATTGTAGCTGATTTAACTCCTCGAGGCAAAATTTGCAGGACTGTATGGATGGCAAGCGAAAAGGTGGGGGAGGAGAAGCACGCATTAAGAGCAGAGCCATAATCGTATGAAGACAACGGGAGTAATCTAGAGAAAAGGATCTCTTCATTCCCAACTACTTTAAAATGTAACGTTGATCGTACATGACAGATTTTCAGATTCTCTCGTACTGTCCTCGATATAACTGTTGTAAGAGGAAAAACTTTCTATCATGGCGGGATAAAAAGTTGCGTTTATCTGAGATACCCAAAACTATTAGGCAAGCAGAGAATTTTAGGGGTGAACTCGCTCGGCAGACTTGATATCAACTCATCAATTTTTATTTTTTCCCTACACCTAGTTTTTTCGTTTGACGAGAATTCTCAACACATCAGCTAACTTCCTAAACTCGAATTTAAGTGTAGATATTTTATTACGTGGGTTACCACTTGATTAGGTTCGGCAATGAAATTCGTTCTCATTCTACGGAAATGCAAAGCGATAAGCAGATAGATTGGCAATTGGCGACACAATCATTCAAAATGTGCATCGTGTTTCATCACCCCCTTCCCTACCTCGTGTAGATATTTCTGTAACAGAATAGAGAAAATCAAGATCTTTCGCTGATTTGGTTTCTTCCAAAAGACTTAAGACTGTTTCTAACACTTCCGCCTGAAAGGTAATGATTAACGAAGGTGAAGGGGATCAGTCCTGCAGCAATTACTGATAATTGTCGTTTCAATAATTCGCTCCTAGATGTAAAGCAAGAGCCGTTCGAAAATATCTCAGCACACACGAGTTTTTCGCAGAAGTTAGTTTCCTTTCCTATTACTCAATAAAGCTTCAAGAGAACTATTCGGTCCACGTTTTTATACTAATTTGTTATTTTTGCTATGACAACAATAATGATGAGGAAAAAATCTTCACATATATTCTTGAAATGAAGGGGAGAATTCGCGGATAAAGGTCCCGCTAGGTGTTCTGCGAAAAAAGTGATCATGATGCTTTCCGCCATAAGACGACATACTAATAAAATCGTAATTCCACCGTTTCAAATTGGTTTTCATGAAAAATGCAGAGAACAAAACTTGTTGCCCTTTCAATTTTCTTTCAGATGAATGTAATTTAAATAACTTTTTTCATTTCATCACTTTTTTTGCTAGCTTCCTCAAGTTGCCGTCATGGTAAACCCAGAGGGCGCCTCCTTTGCCTTTATTCGCGAATATTATTTAAATTTTGACGATGATAAATTAATTAAAATAGCGAGTCGGAATTATTTTGCACTGCCTGGGATAATTCAGGAACCGAAAAAGAACCCAAAGCCAGAATTGTGTTAATCCATACATTTTGAAGAAAAAGGCAGTGAATTAATTCTGTTAAAAAGAATATTGATCTGAAAACCAATTTTTTAAGGTAAAAATCGACTAGTGATTCATTTTAAAAATTTAGATTTAAACTTGAAAGCCAGGTAAAATTTCGAATGAATTGAAAAAGAGACTCTCAATGAAAATGCTCAAGGGTTGAAGATGAGTGGCTTTGCATCATTGATTGAAATCGGAAAATGAATTCTTCTCTGACCAAACGAAGAGTTTCTTCCTATATAAGAATTTTGCTGCCCGTTTATATTCAAGTATAGACAAATTTAATACTTTGTGAATCAACTATTGAAATATTTCTCGCCTTTATTCCTAATGTCCGAAATTGTATTCACGGAAGAGGAACCCTACCCAAGAAAGACCAAAATTCGAAAAAGCAAAATCGGTAATTAGTTCAAACGTCTCTTCATAAGAAAAATTATCATTCTCCTTCCTTTCAAAATTCTCTTCAGGATCCGCACCTAGACAGCGCTGATTCAAGAAACTAAGTAACAAGTACACGATGTGGTGCAGTACAAAGAGACTACGAATAAACAATTGATAATGTCTACAATAATGATCGTTGAAATTTCGAGTATTTACAGGAGTAAGCAGCCCTCTCCGTTACCACGCTCTCTCCTCACAGACAATTTCCTGGTCTCAAAATTTCAATTTCCAACATTTTCTCAAATGCTCTTCAGAGCCTCCTTAGATAGGATGCAAATCATGCAACACGCGTGCAACGTGAACACGCAAGCGACTAATTCAAATTCATCTGAATGATGTGCGCATTTTCCTGACCGTGTTGCGTGTTGCATCCTATGTAGCGAGGCTCTCACCTCTTCCATCGCTTCAGTCTCATCCCAGCACTCATCTCAAACTGAGGCCCTTACTTCCTATTTTTTCTTCCACTCCTTTATCCCTGACAACCGTCTCGATCTTAATGAAATTCGCAAAACCATCAAAATGACACATCAACAAAATCATATCTTCAGAATTTCCTTCTCACTTTCTCTGCTACACGGATGGCTTCCAACCGGGACCAAGAACCGGATTTGCAGTCTCCATTCAGGGTAACATCTTCCCTACTGCATGTCTCTTCTCATCCACTTCTTTCTTCGGAAATTCCTTACAGTGTCCAATTCTATCTCTCATCCTTATTCGCTATTCAAGACCGAACCTATCGTCAAACGAATCCTTTTTCTTATACACTCGTCAAGATCTTCCTCATGTCCCATTTCTTTCCTATGGATAGTGGGACAAATCGATGCCGTGCACCGTGCCACAAAGCAGTCACCTCCTTTCATAGTCTCAAATCCTATTACTGCTAACTCATTCTTGCCTCCTGGTATGATTTCTGGTCCTCCCTATCCTCCACTAAGCTTCGGTCAATTATTGAAAACTCGCGTAATTCCTTGATCTACTTGAAACCGCCCTTCCCGACAGAAGTGGTCATCCTAACCTATCTCAGAATGAGCCATCATTTTTTCTTTTTACGCACCTCATCCCTTTGATGCATATACAGCAATGCTGATGATCTACAAGTATACAATTCTTTTTCCTCGCTTTTGAAATCATCCGATTCCGCCATTCTGTCTCGCCCAGCAACACAAACTCTCTCTCTCTCTCTCAAACAACCATGAGAAAATCATTAGCACGATGAACTATTTTCGATACCCCTGTCTATTTCTACAACACCCCCTAACTCATATTCTTCCTATCGTTCTCCATTTGCCAAGGCTCGTTAATTCGAGAAGAAAACAAAAATGTAAGGAATGATTGTGGTATTGAACAGGAAAAGTAGATCGGGCACAAATTATCTCGAGTTTATTGATCCCTGACAAAATTTTTCCAACTCAGTTTCCAGAAAATAATCGTAATTACGTCACAGAGTATTCTTATGATATCACAAATTTGGGAAAACAACCTTCCCTTTAAAATCAGTGAAAATAATTTTTGGCATTAGTGAGCCTCATAAGGTCGATAAGTATAGATTAGCTTCAATCGTACCTCAACATCGACCAAAGAGGAAAAATGAGCCGAAAAATAGAGCAGTTACGAAATTGTAATTCGAATCGAGTCTTACTTGGAAATAAGAAGGGGATAGAACCTTTGCTACTTCATTTTGGAAGCGGCGCGAATTTAGAAGGGCCCTCGCTGTGAAATTGCAATAATCTCTGCTCCCCCTCCCATAGACTAAAACATTCAGATCCAGCCCTGACTAGACCACATTATCAAATAACAATAATCGTGACAAAGCTCACAGACTTTTACTCTGCCTTCCCATTTCTTCATGATATAACAATCTTCTAAATTTATTACTTTTGTATGATATAAGACTACCTTTTATTGTTATTTGTAGCATTATAATTCAGTTTCTTTGCTGTAATATATCTTAGAAAGATTATTTGAGCGGTTAATTACATTTTATTTTACATTTCTTTTCAAATTCAAACTATCATTCAGAAGTTAGAACAGAATCCAACTTCAACACCGAAGACTGACTAATATTTTGTCAATTTATTCCGAAGATTGTCCATTCTTTATACCATAATATTCTATTTGCAATACATATTGTACGTGTAGACTATGAAATGTATTATTTATTTTTGCGCTGTATAAAAAATCTATACAACATCGTCCGTCATAATGCACTCTGTCCTATTTATTATCACATTTCCATCGTCTTCCTCTTTCAAAGTCGATCAACTTGTTTCTCTCGCGAACGTTAAATAACGAGTTTACAACACATATACTCGACGACGTACGACTGTAGTCTACTTCTTTCACTTTTTTCCCTTCTTTCTGGACATTCTACAAGAATAATAATAATAAAAAAAAAGGTGCACAGGGTAGCTTCGTAAATTTCAATCTGAAACTTCTTTTTTTGTAGTCGACATAACCACGTGCATAGTAAAGAGAAGAACACATGAAAAATCTGAGAGCGTGAGAAATTTTGCTGCTATTACAAATTCAGCTCGCCGGTTTACGTCTTCTTACGCGCACCGGATTATTGAAATCGAAGCTTAAGCAACAGTGTTTTAATTGTGTCTAAATGAAAACTAAATAAATAAATGGAAGAAATCAACCGGAATACGTTAACGCAATAAAATTCAACGAACGCTTCAAGGTCGTATTCTGTATTTTACGTGCTCGTGTATTTAGTCATGCTCTTTCTGTCAACAGAAAGTATTTCTATTTCTTTCACGACTTAACATTCTTCATTTAAATTGACGAAGAGTTTTTCCGATGATTTTTTCTTAGAAATTCGACAACTTACGCAGAATCACTTCTTCTTTCCTGACATTGACCTATTACAAAGTTGATAAGATAAGGGAGGAGAGTGAGCATTTAAACTTTTAAAAAAATACCACCCCTTGTCTCTTTCCAAATATACCGCTTCAATCGTATCCGAAGCTCTCTTTCTCTCAGATTAAATTTTCGCATTCTTCTGATGCGTCTTAAAGGTCAAATTCCTCAAAAAAAAAATCTTACCCGAAGCTGAACTTTCAATATTGTAGACCTTGGTTTTTTAATTCAACAGTCCAGTACATACTCGTACAATAGTGCAAATGTCACAATATTGTGGCAGAGGAGGAGGCTACGGAAGAGGGTTTCACTATGCTCCGCAGCCTAGGTCAAGTAAGGTTGTCCACAACGCAGAGCGGTATTTTTAAATCTTTACGCCAACATCGCCGGTTCAATTTTCTATATTATACGAGTAGAGCTATTAACCGTAACATATACAATGCTGGTTGCTTTAAAATTATACTGTAATACCTTCGAAATTTTTTTACAGCTTCCTTAATTTGCCAGCCAACGACTTCACAATCGTTTTATTCCTGTAGTTTTTCTCTTTTTCTATTCTTTTCGTTTTACTCTTTTTCAGTCTGTCATAATAATGCGACATAACAATGCATCGCGGTTTACCGTGACCAATATCTTCCTAACACGAAAAATGGAAAACGTTCCAGTCAGGTAGCTCTATTACCTTTGCTTATAAGATAATCAACCTGAAACTATTTACGCTGTCTCTCCGTCAGAATATATATATACACACTTCGTATCTAGTTTCTCAGTCGGCAATTGTAGTCGACAGCTACAGTAGCACTAGCAGTAACAGCAGCGCTTTTCCCCCCCTTTCCTATTTCACACGAAAATTCATTAAAAATCTTCTACTCCTATTATAGGATAGGAATTCCTCCGTCCTTGCTGCCTACTATACATTTCATTCAATATTATTTTTCATTCAACCCGGACAAATAAACGACGAACGACAACACTAATATTAGATAATTCAAATTATCAAAAGAATTTTATGCATCATATCCAGCATTTTTTGACCCTTTATAACCAAAAGACGAGATGAATACGAATAATGGACTCAGGACACCCGCGCGTATAACTCATCTGAATCCTAACTCAATGAAGGAAAAAAAAAAAAATCAATACCAACCGATACCCTCTGTAAATAGGGTCGTCATGGAAAATCAGCTGCTACTCTATCAGAGATACTTTATGCGATCTCCTTCATGGGATCATCAATTTTTGACGTATTGTACGTTACCAAAGAACCGAAATTTCTTTCTTAGGTTTATACAGTCCGTATGCAATGCATTATAATTCCGGAAACCACCTTCGAAATCTCGTTACGACATTCGGTTCCTGTATCTCACCAATAATGAAATAGACGGTTGCTAATTTCAAAAATATTTCATGCACACTTTTGGATATTGAAGAAGGAAAAAATGAAAGATACAAAAGCTTCGACTAAAATTTTCTGGTCCCGTGTAAGCGTTTTCAGACCAATCAAGACTTGCACCAAGTCAAACACTCAGGCTGGTAAAGTTGTGGGGAATGATTGCTTCGCCAAACCTGACCAACCCAGACCAACCCAGACTTGTCTTACGTTAAGCGAGGTGGAGTCGTGGGTACTTTTGCTCCATTCGACTTCGTCATTCAAAACTTGCATTGAGTCGAGCACTCAGGTTAGCAAGAGCCTAAAGTACTTTTACTTTGCTTTGCTTCGTAACGATGGTTCAGGCCTCTCCTTTAATCTCGGGGAGGATCTGAAGTCGTCGAGTCACAATCGAAGGCAGTCACACACACTCAAATATGATACAACTAAAGGTAGATGATGTTATCAAATCTAATTTCGTATTCACAATAAAATACACATTATACTGATCGTAGAAGAAGAAATTCATGCCTTTTTTGTTCTCTTATGATCCTCCTCTTTCAATCGCTAGTTCAACTATGCATCGATCATTTGGAACAAGATCTATAGCTCCGAAGAAGATAGAAAGAGCGAGAGACAACAAGAGAGAAGAAATGAAGGCAGGAACAAAAATTATCTCTTCAACGGCAAAAGATGACTCAGATCGAACATAATTGGAACGAAATAGGAACTGCTCAAGGAACAAAGAGCATACCTAAAGAAAAAATACGAGAATCCTGGAATAGCTGAGGAGAATTCTTCAATTACATACTCTTCATAATAACTAAAGATGAAACAGAAAACCTGAAAATCAAGACAGATACTTCTCCCCTCTATCCCCTCACCCAGCGTCTTTTTGCCGACGATTATGACGTCTCTATCTGCTTGGCTCCCTAAAGAGGCCACCGATTCCTCTAGAAAACCCTCAACTTAATCATTGCATAGACAGGAATAGACTGGCGGACAAATCATGAAAATGGCTAATTTTTTCATTCTAACATTATTTCTCGAGACATTTGGGCAACCATAAATTATGAGGGTAAAAATACTCGCTGAACCTGAATTTCACAGTTGCCAAGTCAAATTTCGCCGCCTTAAGGCCCAAATTCAAGATGGCGGTCAAACTCATTTCATTTCTGTTTCAAGGTAAAACAGAAGGTTGTAATCTTTTTTTTTTTTTTTTTTTTTTTTTTTGGGGGGGGGCTTGCTGGTGTACAGAATTGTATTTTCAAACTCCACTTGAGATACTGGAAATTGGTCAGGTTAAAATCACAGAACTTTCTCTCAACTGCAATAATTATACACTATATCAAAACAAAGCATATGTACCTCAAAATTAGTCCGTATAGAAATAAAATGAACTGTAAAATAAGAAGGATCATTTAAAATTGCGGCTCAAATAACTTTATTGATAAAGAATCATATTTCTTAAAGGAAAAAAGTAAAAAGAAGTAATAACAGACAAGCATGTTTGTAACAACATAACCACAGAACCCAAGTATCTCGACTTTTGATTCCCAGGCAAGCTCATGGTGGTCTTTTTTGATTTTCCCGGGTCAAAAAACCATAGAAACGATACCACACACTCTAGCATTTAACTGCCAATAAATTTGGCCTTAATTTGACCCAAATTTGGGTCCTCATCTTGATTGTATGTGATCCCAATATCTCAAGTAGAGTTTGAAAATCCAATTCTGTACACCAGCCACCCATTCCCCCACCAAAAAAAAAATAGATTACAACCTACTGTTTTACCTTGAAACAGAAATGAAATGAGTTTCGCCGCCATCTTGGATTTGGGCCATAAGGAGGTAAAATTCGACTTGGCAAACATGAAATTCGGATTCAGCGAGTGTTTTTACCCTTATAACCGATGGTTGCTCAAATGTCTCAAGAAATAATGTTAGAGATGCATTTCAAGAAAAAGTCCACCTGTCTATAAGATTTTCTTCCTCGAAAACCTATTCAGTTATTTCCCAAAAAAGAATCCCTCCATTAATTTTACAAAACTTCGAAATTCCATCACGTAACTACGGCAAACTCTTCGGCTTACACTCTGATCGAAAACTTAGCTGGGCTCCCCACATTAAATCCCGCAAAGCCAAACGGAAACGCGTTTTAAACTTTCTAAAATTCATATCCCATGCACCCCACAAATGGTTGTAACAAAAAATTACTAATTTTGACAAATTCACTTTTTGGTATTGTTGGAACCGTCTTGAAACGCTCTATCTGATGCAACAAAAAAAATTGAAGAGAAAGAAACATCTGGCTTCAACCTTGATTTGAAGGCTCATCGCAAGATGAAAAAGCAGCCAATAGTCTGTTGCCGTCCGGGACGTTGACTGGTGTAATAGCTGCTTTCTATCGTTGTAACCATTGTCAATTAGTGATCCACCTACCAGCGGTTACGTGTGACAGTTGGCAGTCAGTCGCTTGACTGCTCTTTTATATTGTGATTGTATGATCTGCCATGGCGCGAAACGACACTTAGAAGCAGTTATTGCTCTGTGCAATGTGAGAAAGTAGTCAGCCACTCTGACTGCAAGGTCACCAGAGATGAAGAACTAAAAACAGACTACTTTCTTGCTCAGCACGGCAGTATACAAAAGCCTCATTCGCTTTTATAACACAGCCAACAAAACTGTCCTCATCTCACTCCACCCCATCTAAAGCTCCTATCTCAGGTTTGTCCTGAGAGCTCATCATGGTAGCTCCAAAATTAGGCTATGCAAAACTAAGAGGCTTTAGAACTTCCTCTTCATTTCCGTGGACTAACCCCAACTTCATACATTCTATCCTCTGTCTCCCAATTTTTACAGCTTCCTATTTACAAACGAATCTTTCTCCACAACTCGCCTCTTCCCACTCACAGCAAATTACCTACAGCTCATACATTCCACCCCCTCGACCCTCTCTAACCTTGAAATCTCGATCTCACAGAAATCCCCAAATTCTACAGAATTGTTTCTAGCCAACGCATCGAGAAACTACTTCAAGAATATCCTCACTACACACTCCGCCTCTCCGACAGGTCTAAAACATCCAATAAAGCAACTTACGCATACTCGGTCGACAACGCATTCGCCGAATAGCTTCCATATTGACAGCCGAACTCAGGCGCGCTCCGAAGGGGGGGGGGGCTAGGGGGGCTGAAGCCCCCCCCCCCTAGGCTCGGTGAAACAAATCTATTTTACAGCACTAGAACGAAGTTGAAAACATCTTTTTAAATCTAAAGTAAAGAGAGTTAAATTTTTTTTATGGCCAAAAGACATAGCCCCCCCAAAGGAAATTCCTGTGTGCGCGCCTGCCCGAACTTATGGGCATATGCCCCTGCCTCTCCCATCTCTCCCAATTCCTTCTTCTCGATGACTCTCTCTCTTCAATACACTCCCTCACAGACTCTTACAACTCTAACCAAATCATACAACGCATTCTCCTCACACTCAACACTTTAAACTCAATTGACACCCGAATAATTTTTATATAGATCCCTGGCTAACATGCCGTTGTTGACCAAGCTGCCAAAAAAGTTAAAAAAGTTATCGCCTTCGCCTGAATAACTGATGATTCACCGTTCCACCCCTAGACTATGAAAATCACTACCTTCCGCTCATCACCCAATTCATAAAACACACTTTGGAAAAATCAATCTAATAACAAACTTCGCATTAAATAAAAAATATTCCCGTCAGAAATTTTTCGTCTAAGATCAGGTCACATCCTAACTCCTATATCTCACCTCTACGGCCAACAAAACACTTCAACAGTCGACCATTTTTCCTCCTGGCCCCAACTCTCACCTCTTCATTTTTCCAAAAATACACAAAGCACACAAAAACAGCTGCGAAATCATTTGTAGTACCCTACGATACCTACAACTATAACTAACTTCTACTTCAAGTCTAAATAAACCTAAGTGTCCGCACTAATTCCACTTAACATTAATCTATAAAAAGTTCACCTTCCTAACAGCCTCTCTAATTTAATAACATAATTATTCAATAATTTTGTACACCGAGCTAAATGGCCCCAGTGTAGCCGACTGCTCATTAAAATAAAATAAATTCAAGAAAATATTATTGGAATAACGGAAGATGTCGTTGAGGAAAAAGTAAAATGAAACCTTACTTCTGAATTTGATATCATTAATAACACCTGGGAAATTTTAGCAAGAGCTACACTAAGCGAATAAACTGTTGAAATTCTAAAATAGTTAATCGAAAGCGCTTTCTTACTCTCGATGCGTCTGTAAAGCGATTTTCTGGAACAGCCACGAATGAGGCCTTGATATGGGTGCGGAAACCATGAAATCGCAGTATTCTATCACCTGTCGTATCTGCCAGGTTCGTTCCTTTCAATTATTGGTTTATTTTCGGACGAGCAAAATTATTCGCTAACGTTATCAAAATTTTATTTAAGGATGAACGAAAATAGCATGACTGAAGAATGAAAATCTTAATAATGAATACGTACGCAGACGAGTCGAGAAAAAAATACGAGGATAACGAATTTTTCGCTCAACGTTCTCGTTTCGTAAAACATTCTACAGTACGGAGGACCGTAAGGTTCGACAGCACGATCGTAAAACGTACTTTACAGTCTTGTACACAGTAAACTCAATCCCTAGTTATCCACATCATCCTTATTTACATTAGGTCTCTTCGAAAAATAAGTGGATGTTTTTCTGATCTAAGCAAGGCAAGCACCCAATCTACGATCTTTTCGAAATTCAAGGTTTTCACAGAAGAAAAACCATTAACCCATCCAAAACAGTGTCCTAAAAGGGAAAGTATGTAAGATTCCTCTCTTTGTAATCGCTATAAGTGACCCAACAAACAGTGCCAGCTTTCCTCTTAGTTACCAAAAGCCTCTCTGCAGCAACCTCAGCATCTCCGTATTGACCTCCCAACTTCCAAAGAACAACAAGTCTACCACATGAAACCGTTGATAACCATCTAATCGTGGATTTCGATTTTCCGACAAGAAACAGCCATGATAATATTCCAAAAGAGATACTCACACTCTTAACCCTCTTCCTCCTCTGCGTCTACAGAACTTCATAATTACCATCCAAGTCTGTGTCAAGTTTCTTAGCTCACCATCGAATACAAAACCTCCTGGAACCCCACACCAAAATCTTTGGAGCAAATTCCTGAATCCCTTACCTATTTGGCCCACGTACCAGCTGTAAATGCGAACTCCTCTTCCAACTCTACAATAGTCTAATCCGTCTCCCACTTGATTACGGTTCTCCAGTTTACAAGCTGGCAAAAAGGGGACCTATCAATGAAAATATTGAAAACAGGGTCATATTATTCTAGATTGAATTTTAGCTAGTTTTCAGAACGAAGTAAGTATAAAAAACTTTTTTCATACTTCATTCTTGGGCGTCTGTCGGATGACCTTGACCTAATTTAAGAACTTGAGAGAAATTTCCTGATTATCTTCTTGGTCCGTCTCAGACGCGAAGTCACCCGCAGGTGAAATCATTGGGGTGCTTGAAAAACTTCCGACTCGAGAACAGAAGAGGAACTTAGGGGACTTATTCGAGGGATTGGAAGGAATTCCAAGTTTGATAAAATAGAAAAGGAAGAAATTTGACAAAGATCTCAACTGAAGAACGAAACAGAATTGATACAATAAAAAGGAAAATTATGCGTGTTTCTTGTAGCCTCATAATCCTATCTTCTCTACGATTCAACAGAACTGCATGCAGGCATCAGATTCAAGTCTCGTCTGAAATGCTACAAAATACCTTACGTCAAAAGAGGAGCTGAATTCATGCTTGACAAGACACTGATTTTGTGAATCACAATAAGTATCTCGAATTGATGAGCACAGGATACTCAGCAGAGGGAAAAATATTTTCAACCGATAATCGCAATATTATAAATTTATAATTTGGTTTTGAAAAAACTCGTAAACATGTTCAAGTGCTAAAAAGCTGACAATAAATTAGTCATCGTAATGCTGCAAATCAACCAAAGACGAACGATACGGAGGGAATTTGGAGTGAAAGTAAGATAAATTAAAATTCCTTAATTAAGCTGTCCATCTTCATTGGCAAGTTTCTACGTACCGTCCTGATGATCCTAAGAGGGTTTCTGCGTAACATATCAGAAAATAAGGGATACGCTTTTAAAAATCTTCTCATGATTTTACGCCGAAAATCTGCCACTATATAACTTTCCCTTATTACAGGATTGAATGGAAAGAGTACGAATGGAATTTATTTTCGCGTGAATTAAGATTTTGAATAACAGTTCTCGAAGTTTACATAAGTAAATCGTATTCGGATTCGTTTAAATATCTCGTCTCATTTACGAGGGAGCCATAAATCCGCGGTAAAACTCTACCGATCACCACTAACTGTGCGCTACGACAACTATAAATCTTTTCTCGAAAGTATTTAAGTTTACACAATATCACTGAATCAGATTCTGTATACCGTTAGACTACACCGAAAGTATTTCCAAGAAATTTGTACCAAACTTTGCGAGCACGTCTCTAACAAGACGGGAGTTCTTCGGACGTTTTTGCTGGCTGGTCGCATCAGAATACGACGCGACGTATTCGAATAATGTCACAAATTGACGCGAGTGAATAATAAATTATGCACTCTTTTGTGCCACTCTCGGAATGGTCAATTATTATAAAAATTATAAGATTTACGTACCACGAAGTGCAATTTTTTGCATCCAAAATTTAGGCGCATACTACGAATACTTTTTTTATAATTTTTCTTGAATGACGTTAAAATGTAGCCAGTTACTCACCTGTAACAAAAATTAAAGACGAAGATATTAGCATTATGATAAAAATAGTTATTTATGAAAAAAGTAAAAATTGGCGAAAAAAAAAGGTCTGCATCAGTGCTACGAATATTAATAAAATTGTAGGAAATTTCAATAGCTCATTCGAATTTGTACAAGACTTGAGGAGGAGGGGAGGGGGGATGGTCTGGAACCTCAAAGTTTCTCGTCCATTTCCATCCACAACTACAGGAAAAATGAAATACACTATAATGGTTCGTACCATAGAAGACCGTCTTCAATTCGTGGCACTGAGAATGGAAAATCTCTCGGGATTTTCGCTTAGCCATCATCTTCAACTAAACAAGCAATGAAAAAGTATTCATTTCATGAAACGATATTTATTTTCAGACAAGAAGAAAGTTATGGTAGTGTTCTAAAAAAGATGCTTACGGCACACGCCCTGTTTTCCTCTGTGTCTACAAAACTTCAAGATCACCATCCAATCCTACGCAAAATTTCTTGGTTTTACCTTCGGCTTAGAAACCTCCTAGCAAAATACCCTAATTCCTTGGACGTTTTCCAAAACGTATCATACCCACCCACTGGCTTCAACCGCAAACTCCTTTCCCAGCATTACAATAGTCTAATCTTTCCCCTAGCGGTCAAAACTGCTGGGCTCGATTCAATCTTCCGGACTCGACTGATCTCCAGCGCACTAAGTACCAGCTTTCCACTCAGGCTTTCAGACGTTCCACCTCTCCTTTACCGCGTCCTTTCACTCATTGATGCCAACTTTCTGGCCTCAACAGCCCAATGTCTAAATCTTCCCATCTATTCAAATGCTCTTAGCTTACGTAATCTATCCCTTCTTTCGCTCAAATCCCATTTAGGCACTCATCTCGAACTTACGCTCTTACTTTTTATTCTTTCATCCACACCCCACCCCAGAATAACAAAACATCAACAAAATCATTTCCCAAAAATATCTCTCTCACCTTCTCTGCTTCCCGGACGTGTTACAATCGGGACCCAGAACCGGGTGTGCGGTCTCCAATCAGGGTAACACCCAATCCTTCCGTATAAGAATCTCCGCTTCTCTATTCTCCGTCAAACTTACCGCTATATTCACCTGTCTCTCTTCTCCCGTCAATTCCTCTCTCTCAACCTTACTTACTATCAAAGATCCTCATCCCATCGCTCAACGGATCCTTGAACTGGAACCAGACGAACTTGAAGCTTTGCATGAACTCTCACGTGAATTTCCAGACAACTCGTCGACCTTAGAAAAAATATACAGAAATGATGGTTTGTCATCATTGAAGAAAGGAATGAACGAATTTGTAGCCGAATAAGCAAAAAAAAGTAAAACTGCCCAACTCTGGATCCAATATCTTCATGGGTGAACATAATGAAAAATTTTATTCGAGCGGAGAAGAGTGGAGATTGGGAGTTACATTTAGCCGGCGTCAGTAATATGCTACTGTATTTTCATGCAACTGGTCGTCATCATTTGCAAAATGCTTTCACTTATATTTACAAGATATGCTGTGTCCGATGACAGTGGTAGTGCACAAGGAGAAATTACAGCTGCCGCTTGTAAATATATGCTACAATTACATCGCGCCAAAAAAATGAGAAGTCGTTGGAAAAACACCGTCATGTCAGCTTTCTTGGAAGCGCGATAAAAAATTCTCTGTATCTAGTATCTCTCTCACCAAGCGTTGATATGGTCAGTCACCATGTCTTTCGGTGTTTCCACCAGGTGCAGAAATAGAAAGGAAATAATTTCTCGCCAACAGAATGGGGTTGGCATTTGGAAAACGGAGATCTTCTGCCTACCCAGATGAATGGGCCTCTGCCCCTGATGAATTGCTGAAGTGGATATATGGGACTGCCTTGCCTGAACGCTGGAGGGCACAAAGTGGACCACAGGATAGACTTCATTCTACTGAACGAGGATGATGACTGTGAATTTCCTCCGGACTCAGACAATGATATGCCAGCTGCAAATGACGACGACTCAGACGATGATATAACAATTGATGAGGCTGATGACGACTCTGATGATGTTCAGGAGTCGTAAAAGCAATGAAGACCCCTCTTAACCTATAATACCTCAGTAAGTCGGCGGGCTAACTAAGCTCGGACAACCGCTCCTGTCAACAACGAACTCTTTTAGTAGGACAGGCAGGGCATGGGAAGGAGAGGTATATAGGTGATGATATTAACATATTTCATTCATAATTCAAGTTGTAAATACCACTATAGGTATTGTAAATACCTGTATACGTGTTGTAATAAAATTACATGTAGGGACTACATTGCCCCCACCACGTACGTGTGGACTGGGGTATCGTAAAAAAAACGGAAGTATGTTCATATAGGTCATCTTGCAAGAAGAATGAATGTTGAGCGCGTTTTCTACATATTAGGCAATGGAAACTTCAAAAAATTTGTGAAAAATGAAATATTCGCCTACTTAAATGAACTTTCTGGGCTAATGGTTGGACTTGGGCTAACAATTAAATAGTCTATCTTGTAAGAAATTTCACAAGCAACATTTTTTGTACAAAAAATTCTTCTCTAGGCCTAACAGAATTCGAGATATTGACAAAAAATTGATTTTAGGGGGCGAGAACATGCCACAGCTCCGCGAGGCATGCAGTGAGGGCTCTCAACTTTTTGTATGTTATTTCTGACACCACACCTGAGACATTTCCGTCAAAAGTAGAACTTGCACCCGAATTGCAAAGACGATGTCTTTATCGACTGAATTACCACCAAATCTCTCCAATCTAATTTCTACAATATTCATTATTTTTATCTACCCGTTCCGAGCCCCACAACCCAAAGTGTACTTTCAAGGCTCGTTAATTTAATAAGAAAAATCTTCATTTCATAATAAGAGATTTTTTCTTCAAAATTTGACAATCCGTCTCCTCTCTCGCTTGTTCAAAACCCACGTATCAGAAGTCGGTAATTAGGACCTTTTTTTGGTTTATATATCGAACCACCCCCGGGCCCCGTACAAACAACAGGGAGAAGATACGGATTCACCGAATTCCATGGTTCACCACTTTTCTACTTTGGCAAACAGATCGGCAACTCAAAGAGCATCCATTCATACAAATTTTTCTTGGTGCCCATCATCTCCTTTTTCTTTATTTTTCATTCATTTTTAAATTCGAGACAAAATTGAATGGGTGTTCCAGAGACGTCAACAAGCGTATTGTAAAAAATTACAATTTCGGTTTCAACTGAACTTGCAGAATCGGAGGGAAGGTTAATACATATACGTATTATTGTAAAATTATAATGTTTTCTGCGAGCTAATCAGCGACTCAAGACGAAATTGACCGCATTACGCTGACGCGGATATTTTAATTTCTAATAATACTCATACAGTTTCACTTTTCCTCTTGAATTACTCAACCTTATACCATAACATCCTCTGCGCTCGAGACAGACATATATGCAAGACTGGAAGAGATAGGAGAATCCAAAGACCACTGGAGCATTTAGAATATTATCGTATTTTGTTTGATATATACTCGTATCCGTATAAGTTGAACTACATCATGAACTCGAGTTTCTGTTCCATACATATAAACAGAGCATACATCACGAACCGACGTACACTATTAATGCGGTACATAAGCTCGAACCGCCAACTATACAATTCTTCAAAAGGGTGAAATACCTGTAGCTGATGTACTCTCCGTCACAGGTGACGGATTCGCAGATAGCTATTAACGTAACTAAGAGGCGGTGGTAGCACGGAATTAATTCCAAGTCGAGGTTACAATAATTGACGGACCGTGCTTTATTTTTATTTTAAAAAGAAAAAAATCAACGAAAACGCTGCCACAGAAAAGATGACCGACGACGTACATATACGTAATAAAAAGTTATACTTTAATATTCCAGCGCTCGTTTCGTGCACGTCAGATGTAATCATTTTTTACATGCAATTATCAGACAGAGGCCGATTACAAGGGAGTACATGTACTGGATACATCCTTTAATACATATATACCAGCAACGGTATCATCTTCAAGTAGGAGGCTACTTTTTTGCTTCGATTCGATCGAATAAGTTGGTTAACGAACCAAACACGTCGTTTCATGAAAATAATCCATTGCGCCCCGTCTAAGAAAGAGAGTTTATCAAAATTGAAGCAGCGCCATATTCTTCTCTAGTTAAAAAATCGTTCTCTAGCGCGTTACTAAACAAGAGAAAGAGAGAGGGGAGGCTAACGCAGGCATGGGGCATTTGACAGAATGGATTACAATATTACAACGCGCATAAAAATAATATAATGCGTGATTGTATTCAAAATTACAACAATACAACACGATTAAGAACAATCTATACGACTAATTGAACTTAAGATAGAGTTATTCGCTGCTATAGATGGTAGCTTTCAAAAGCTCTTGAATTTATTTATATACATAAACTCGTACCACTGTACACTTGTATGACCTCTGTTTTGCAACAGTTTTTTTTTCCTTCCTCTCTTCTTCGATAAAGAATTAAAAGAAGAAGAAAAAAAAAAAAGAAACAAGAACCTATCCTAACTGCACGATTATAACACGACTTAGAATTGTTCTTTTTCTCAATACATTCTTCAAGAGTAATCAAGCATAGAAGTCTTTCGAACCGCGGTCATTAAAATGCTCGTAATCTACTCACGAACGGGTGATAATTATAAATAATTACCGCCTATCGCGATCAGAGGCGTACGTTGTCAAGTATCCCAAATATTTGAACTAAATCGTGACTTCGAGAATTGAAAGGGGAGAAAAAAAGCTCTTCTTTACTCCGCGATAAAATTTGTTCGTTTTTAATACCGCTGAGAACAACCAAGATTTCCTCGTTCCTCGACGTAATTCTATTCCGGAACGGTTTGCTTTGAAAAGTAAGGAGAAAGGAATATGCGATAAAGGTGCACTTGAATCACCTTGTGCCACATTCAGGAATGTTGGTAATGATACCAATCATGCGAGTGGGAGCGTAAACATAGACGAAAAAGAAACAACGATAATTTTTCAAATTCCAAGGAAAATTTTTATTTGGTTTCTACCATGTACTTTGTACAAGTCCTCATCAGCGGTCAAGTCATTCACGAAAAAAAAAAGATCAAAAGTCGAAGGTCTTGGTGCGAATGTGCAACGTAGACGAACGCAGCAAGAAGGATACGTCCGAAGGTGTAGTAATAAGCACGACTGAAATTGAGAAGAAACAGACCTTGACTCATTACGACAAACCAAAGGAGGGATACTCACAATATATTCTGCATAGACCGCAGAAACAACAACACAGACCGCGAGCGCTTCCTGCTAAGGAACCATTATCTAGCAAGACAAGAAATCAACTCCTTCCGAGATGGTTACAAAATTCGAGAAATTCGAGTCCGAATTCGAATTCGAAGACGGTGCAAAGCTTAGCTTCAAATGGATGGAAATCCTTGCCTCCAACGTAAAATTTTTCTAGGATATTCCAGCAATGAGGAACTGAAGTGTGTGAAGTTCTCTCATTACGTAATGGTCAAGTGCAAATTTACCAAGGGTCAGCGATCTTCATTTGTATAATCACTCGTTTGAGAAAAGTATCTCCCTGATCTAGAGGATTTAAATGAGAACTTGTGTGTTTACAAACTTCGTTTTCGACTTGACTTGAAGAATTTTGCATTCGTTCAGCAAGTTTTCACTCAACTCTCTGGAATGGGAAATACCACTTTTTACAGGTATACCCAACGTCACTCTTAGACTTGAGTAACCAAGAGAAGATGCGGGAGGCGCTAAGCCATCTATATTGATATTATGGCTCCCCTGACCAAAAATACAACCGTAGAAAAAAAACGCGGCCAAATTCCTAGCCTACCACTTTTCACAAGGTGGAAATCGAGAGTAACTGCAGATTGGTATCATTGGACGTGACAAACCTGTTTAATACCATAACAAGTCAGGAACTTCACACCCTGTTACGAAATAACAGATATTACGGAAATATAGACGGGCTAAAGCAGGCCAAAATAGTGCAAGACATACAGGCAGAACGACTGCCATGCTAGTGGTGAGATCACCATTGTCAGCGATACTGGCGAATATATTCGTAATTCATGAATGACGTGGAAAACAAGATATTGATTAGAATGAAGTTCAGAAACTCGATCAAATTTCGGGCGATACGTAGATGTTATCTTGAACTTATAATCATGCACTACAACATCTTCTATAAACGAATACGATAGTCGATGAGTGACAGCAACAAATTCAAAGTGGAAAAAGGCAATGAGACCATCAACTATTTGGACTTGAAACTCACACCTGTGAACAGCAGGGTAGAATACAAAATCTACAAGAAGCCAAGGGATATTGACATCATACCAAACGACTCCGACACAAGTGAGCGGAGATTTAGAACTACTGAACAATTTCTGGCCTACAGTACAATGAAGAGAAGAGAAATTGGGATAGTAAAATGAATCCCAGCAGTCAAGGCTACTCTAGAGGCGTTGAGAAAATGAAATCAAAGAGAAGAACCAGTGACAGCACACAGTGAGAAAGTTATTCGGATCACTACCTTACAAAGGAAAGTACATCAACAAGGCGATAAAGGAGTTCAATGTCCACGATATGAGGGTGGTCATCCATCACAACTCACTCCTGGAGAGAATGATGAACAAAGACCAAACAGAAGACGAGGGGTAAGAGAAACTTGAGCGGACTATAAGAACTCAAAACAGTTGGAATGCATCTACGAGTACATAGTTATTAAGGAGGAGGAGCACAAAATATCAAGGAAAAAAGAGAATAGATGGAAAGTCACTGCTGAACAAACATTGCAATGAAGAACAGCATACACATGGAAAATCGCAAGAAGAAAAGAAAACTCTGAAAACAGATGGATATATTGCGAAGGCAAAGACGAGGAAAGCCAGCTTCTTGAACAAAAAACGACGACTTCCTCAACGAAATTAAGCGAGGAACTTAGGGAACCTTTTCTATGGGTCAAATTGGTTTCGGTATTGAGAATTTAAATTGAAATTTTGAAGAGTCATCAGCTAAAAGTTGAAATTTTTCGAAGTACCTTTCCTACCATATACTATGGCTCGAAAGTCAAAAGTTTTTTAAATCCCTCGCCTACCACATATGATGGCTCGAAAGTCACAATTTGTTGAAGTCTCTTTCCCATTACATAGTACGGCTCAAGAATCGAAATTTTTCTACACCTAAGTCTCTTTCCTATCATAAATTATGGCTTGTGAGTCAAAACTTTTCCAAGTCTTCCTCCTATCATACCTATATTATGGCTCGAGAGTCGACATTTTTCTTAGCAATCCTATCATATACTATGACTCGGGCATCAAAATTCAGAGGGGGACTTGGATCATTTTAACAAGGAAACTTGTTCTGTGAAGATTTGCCGTGCGTTGTATGGTGTTCAGCAAAAACTGACCTACCATAATGAAGAATTTGGACATGAAAAAATTTTGACTTTTGGGGAAGAACTTCAGAAAATTTCGACTCTCGAGCCACAATATTTGATAGAACGAAGACTTTGAGAAATTTTGACTCTCTAGCCACAATATAATATTATAGAAGGAGGACTTGGAAAAAAGGTCGAGTTTCAAGCTTTAATAAGGGGACTCGGAAATTGTTTCAACTTTCGAGCCATGATAGGAAAGGGACTTGGAAAAATTTTGACTTTCGAGCCATAGTACATGATAGGAGAAGGACTTATTTTTTGAAATAATTCTTCTTAGAACGGGTTCTCTGTTAATATGATCACGTTTCATAGTGAACGATTATTTCGCTTGGTGATAGAAGAAGAAGAACAGAACCGAGCAATAAAATGATAAGAAAATCGGGCGAAGCCAATGGAAACGCATGACGTACGTTGAAGAGTGAACCAATCATGACGTGGCATTGGTTTCGTCATTAAGATCACATTGTTATACTATGTGAGCAGGCCTGAGATTGGTGTTGAGTTTTCGGGGATGCCCTCAATATTTTTCGCCCCCTCCCCTCTTTTCCCCTCCGACTAAAAAAAACAAAAATTTTTCCTGGATTTTTTTTGGGAGGGCTGAGCCCACCCGTGCATGCCCTCAATCTCAACCTGTATGTGAGGACAAATGACCAAAGCCTTGTTATTTTACAACTTATGACGGGTTAGTACTCTCGTATAAGTTGACGATCAAAGTAGAATAGTACACTTGAGATACTTTTAATATCACTCAAAGTAAAAAGCAAATCAATTGTGAAGAGAATATGCAACTTTTCTCGAACCTCATGAATTGAAAGTCTTCTGCGCCGAATAAAATTTCTTCTGAAGTATAGGTTTGAAGAGAATTTTTCTATCAATTTTTTTTTTCTGTTCTACGATATTACTTTTGATTATATTTCCCACTTATTTTCAAGTGTTTCATCCCCCAAAATGAACAATTTCCTACCCTCACTCGTCGAATTCTCTTTCATAATTTGATACAACAATCCTTACAGTATACGTGTCATACCAACGTCAGATGCTTGTATTTTAATCACATTTGAAAAAATTTAGGGTCCGTGTACGAGCTCTGTTTGGTATTCGCGGATATTTCGCAGCGTGTACACACGTCTCATGGCATCGACGAGTCTCTCGCTATCGGTGATGAGACTACCGGTTGAGGCGATGCGCATGCGTCAACGACCTCAATATCCCTGACGCGATGAACATCGCACACACATCACTCCATTATTCGTTGAACACGGTGAATACGCATAAATATAGGTGTACGGCACACACAAAGGTGGTGTGGTGTTGATGGTGGTGGTACCGAAAATAAGAGCATTGTACGCACCGGTTGATCGCGTTTCGTGAATAAACTACCTACCTCTCTACTTACTGATAATAGCATCAGCCAAGTTCAAAGTTACGTGAACGCTCATCTCTTTTTCTTTCAACTTATTATAACATCGTATAATGACGCGTTTAAAGAGTAAACGTTCTCTGCTGGTTTTTGCGCGTGATAGCCGGTACTATTTTGAGATCACGTCGTTCGTCGAAACTCTCCGATCAATGAATTCTACCGCCAAGAGTCGGTTCATCGACGATAAAGATAGAATCACAGCCAGCATATACCCAAAAATTGACTTTGGTATAATCATTCCAAGAATTTGTCGTACAGCATATCGAGAGGACCATCAACATTGCAGTTTACGTCTGTATACCGCTAACGAATGTCTCTTCTAGATACAACCGAACGAGAGGGAAAAGAATTAAAAAACCGAAGAATAACGATGAAAGAAGGATGACGTCACCGCAGCAACATTCGCAAAGCGTGAGAACTTGAACCGAATTTTCATCACAATGAAGGAAATACTGAACTAGAGGAACGACGAAGAAAATAATACCAGACAAGGAAGGCGTAAGTGAAGTGTCTGAAAGCATGCAATTTACCATAATGTACGCCCCGGTACATAATCGTAATAAGTCACTCGCGTGGACTTGTCCGCGATAGATCTGTGGCACACACATACACGCACAACAGAAAACGTTATAGAACTCATTAAAAAGGAGACAAAAACGAAAAAAATATACACTATTATATCTGCACAGTCTCCCCGCCACCTTAGATATGTAAAATAGTGAACCCGAGTACACGTGAAGAAGTAACGAGAGTAGAGTAAGGCAGATGAGAAAATGACTGTAGGTAATATCAAATCGTGACTGAGGTTACTCGACGAATTCGTATCCAGCACATCGGACTTCGTTCATCTGGCGAAAATACAATGATTTATGGAGGAAACATGCACAATATATTTTTCGCGGTACGTACTGAACGAAGCTCCCTGATGGTCAATTGGCTAAATGCAGGAAAATCGTGCACCCGATGAAATTTTGTGATTCATTCCGAACAAAGTATACGCGTAAAAATGAGCCGGCGAAATAGTAAGAAATTCAGCACGCACAGAAGCACGCTCGTCTATACCAAATCACGAATATTTTGACGATAGCACAGCACTTAAAATTTAACAATTCAAATTTGTCGTATTGGAGAAAAAAGAAGCAACACGAACAAAATAACCTCGAAACAGCCTCATATTTTGACGAAAAATGTCTTTACCAAGTATCTAGCCTTTGATCATTCATTGTTTCCAGATACTTTCTATAATAGAGAATTCACGAGTATTTCAATTCACAATCAATGTATTACCGATATTCTTTGCCATGGGAGTTTACACTGGTCTCTCTTTATTCATCATTATGTCAACCATCTTGTACAAATATGCCTCCTTTTAAACTCATAGACTCGGTGGATACACACTTCTTCCTGTCTAACCCTTCAACTATGTAAAATATGGACTAAAAACTTCATAAATGCTATACAAAATTTGTACAAAGAAACTCAAACACAACAATTCAATGCGTTTTGGAGGAAGAGTGGGACTTAGTTTTCAGCGTCAACACGACTGACGCGCGAATCCTTAGTTTCCTCCAAAATGCGTCAAATTGTTGCGTTCAGACACCTAGGTTTTTTCATACAGACAAGGTGTCTTTGCTAATCCGAAAAACTCCCATTATTGAGCTACATAGAATCGCCAAAAGACTGCAGAAAATCTAGAAAAGTATACAAGAGAGGGGAAGAAACTGAATATAGTTCGATCTTTGAGGTATTTATTTTGTAGAAAAAGAGGGGAATTTGGAAAAACTCTGACCATTGAACTGCCATGTATGTAAAAATTAGGTACTAACACCACCTAATTTCACAAACAATCGTGTGTACGATTGTTCACTCTTATCTGTCTATTTGGCATGATAAGATAATGTATATCGTTTGATTAATACTGCACGTATTACATATTTATTCTGTGTCACCTATGATTATTTTTTCATAGCATTTTTCAAATTTTTGGACAGTCTTCAAAAAAGTTTCTTCTTGATACTTCCTTAACGGTAATATACCTACCGTATGTACAAATATTAAGTCTCCAAGATTTTAGATCTGAGTGGAACAAAGATGCAGATCTCTTCGTTTCCAGATCTTGACATAGAAAAAAATTAAGATTTCTTGAGCTCTACATCTTAATAGGAAAAGAAGCTCTTGATCTTTTGAAAAAAATTAGAAAATACATTTCTGTCACGTAACAGTCAATTGGAGAAAAAAGAACCAAGAGACACGGATACTGTGGCGCATGGCGACTCAGTCTTGTTTTTCCAATTGCATAGGGGCTCTTGGTTTTTTTTAGGTTTAACGTTATTGTTATTGAGCCAGCTTATTATCTTCCCTAGATCTTCCTCAGAGTGTTGCTTCACCTCCCAAAACAAATGTTTAAGGGTTTGTTCTTCAGTAGTAATGCAATTGATGCTAGGGTAACATCCGGAAGTACTCTTGTAAACAAACTAAAAAAATGCAGTAGTATACTTGAGACCTTTTCTAAAAGCGGGAAGGGCCTGAGAAAATTTTTGACCAAAAATCAGAAAATCCTCCAAAAAACAGGTTTGGAACTTAGTTTGCACTAGAGGATTGACTTCGATAGTCATCTCGTCATTCAATAATTGATTGATAGGGAAAGTCTAATTCCCCCTTTGAAACAAAATTTCTTCAAGTCCTCCTCTACAAACTACTCATTTCGTCCATCAGAGCAACATTATGAATCCAGTTTGGAGGTAAATGTTTTCAGAGCACCCGCCCCTGCGAGTCCGTTAAAAGAAATTACACGATAGAAATGTATATGTTGCAGGCAGATCGTGAAAATAAATCATTTCATTAAACGCCTAGGCATTTCATGAAAAAACAAATGATCTTAGGCTGATCATTAAAAGTTCGATTTATAACACGAACTGTCTAGGCAGTTTGTGAAATGTCGTGGCATTTCATGAAATGGTTTGGTGCTTCCATGGCATTTGCTGTTGCATAATACGCTGTTCTTCCGACAAAGGCAACAATTGCTGACACTCCTTTGTACAGTGGCACCTTACAAATCCTTGGCCATGACTTCCTAGTGCCTCCGCCTGGTTTGTCGCGGCTGTGTGAAGGGCAGTTGTTGTATCGGGAACGTCTTCCGAATAAGGGGTAGAGCAATGTATATGATGGAGTATGACTGTCGGTGAGGACAAGGATGAGCCGGAGGGAAAGTGGTTGGAAGAGAAGAAGCCGAAAGGATGCGTCACCCACTGGCTCAGCGCGGAGATTGGGTAAGTTGGAATAAGAGAAGGAAGGAAGCGAAGGAGCGTTTCCCGCTGAATCAGCGCGGAGAGTGAAATAGCCGGAACTGAGAAGAAGGGAAGCTGTGGAGTGTCTTCTGCTGTTTCAGCGTAGAGATAAAATAGGCTGGAATAAGAGAAGGACGGAAGCGAAGGAGCGTATCCAGCTGGTTCAGCGCGGAGAGCAAAATAGCCGGAACTGAGGAGAAGGGAAGCTAGGGAGTGTCTCTTGCTGTTTCAGCCTGGAGATCAGCGTGATTCGCACACATTGTCGCCCAATTGTACTTGAATTTCCGATTCGCTATTCCAAAAAGAAAACCTAATAATTTATGATATGCCTATTCATGAAATGTCGGCTACATTTCAGTCTAAAATGCCTCATCTAGCCCGAAGATTTTCTTAATTTCATGAAATGATTCATTTTCACGATCTGCCTGTAACATACATACTTGCAAGAAAAATTCAACTTTGGAAGAATAGAAAAGCAAAATAATAAATCTGCATGGTGAAGAGAATGAAGACAAACACGACAGAAAGAAAAGCTTCGAAATTAATAACACCGAGAATGAAATACTCCGCGTTGAAAATTATTTGTATATAGGTGAGATGAAAAAAGAGGTAGAATATAAACTAGGTAATCCTGACAAAGTACAGTGAATAAGATAAAACAGTTCAGCCGAATCATCAAAAGATGAAGTTTGGCGTGCCAACAGATAATAAATCTCATTACCCAACAAATTACGACAACTCAATTTTTTCGAAATAAATGTCAAAATTTCTTTTTCCTGCAAGATACTGGTAGTGCACTAACTTTAAAATTGATGTATCAGTGATGAAAGCGGTTAAAACGAAAGAGTAATTTACGTTTTTTCAGGTGTAAAGGATTTATATAGGATGGAGAGGACGTACACATATATCCCTATTCTGCTCATATAGGTGGAGACCTATCATTACGTAAACAAAATTTTCATTCGTCAGTCAATTATTTATTCGGCTATAACGGCACACATTCCGCGGTATGCTCGAACGTCGAACGGGAAATAATCGGCTGCTCTGTCGTTGTTCCCAACTAACTTACAATCCGCGCGCCAATCTCGACGGAGATTTACAAATTTGATTTATATCTGACATTTTGTACGTAATAAGGGACAAATTAACGTTTATGTAGATGGCGCTCATTCATTATCATTTACTGGTATTTGTTATTTTCACCGCCACAACTGAAACGTCCGGTCTCATCCTCATAATCTATACTCGTGTATACGTATATATATATGCGGTAAGGTACGATACTATACTATACAACATTTTACTGTATGGAGCCGTCAAGCTCGAGATCATCTACATGAGCCCTTTGGTTTAGAACCAGCATTACTTTAGCACGCGCCTGATAAACTCATCTACCAGCAGTATACATGTAAAATGTATTCAGCTTATTGCGGAATTCGACAAACTGAATGACTTTCTAGCTGGAATATATCATCGAAGGAGACGAAGGGTTCGTTTGAATGCTTTCTATGTCTTTGGCGCACGTCCTCATGCCTCGAAATTTGGTAACGCGTTCTTTGCCTCAGAAACTACCACAACTATTATGGATTCAAGCATGAATCATTTTATTGTTTTAAAAAAGATAGACAGCTGGCTAGAATTTGTGCATTTTTATGAACTTTTTTGGAGGGAAATACCCGATTTTTGATCGCTAGACCAAATTCATGAGCCTTTTTTAAGATCAAACAGGATGAGTAATTTGCTTACGTCTTTAAAATGTTCATTTGTCTAAAATAAACGGGTCTCTGATTCTACACGGGTGGATCTAGTAGAAGACTTTGAAAGGGATTTGAATTTTTCATACGGGTAGGTCTTGTCCTCGAAGGTCAGTCGGAAAGGCCCTAACCAGGTAAGAGGGGAAAAGGGCCTTGGTCGCAAAATGCTTCAATGTGCGATGAAATCTCGTCCCTTATAAGCAAACTCGAAATCCAAAAAATTGGTCCCATCCGCTCACCCCATATGGGCTGCAGAGCTATTTTTAGGCCCAAAAGCCAGGCAATTTAGACGTGGGCGTGCATCAATGGTATTTCTTTCTTTTTTTATAAGGGGGCGTCCATAAATCACGTGAGGCACTTTTTTTTCTGGGGGGGGGGGGGGGGGATCCAGACAAGTCTCACCAAAACTCACGTGAGGGGGATGGGGATGCCGACAAATCTCACGTAATTTTTTTCTCACACAAATACATTCTAAAATATTGCTAAACTGGCTTAAATTTAATAAAAACTAATCATTTTTGATTAGGTACAAAATGTGATCCAGAAAATTACGTTTTTTTGATAGATAAACGCGATTAAGCACAGATAAACGTATTTAAAGCAAAAATACACATTTCGGGAAATTTCACGCGTGATAAGAGGGGGGAGGGGGTCAAGGTAAATCTCACGATATCTCACCAAGGGGGGAGAGTGGGAATCGAAAAATCACAGAAATCGCCTCACGTAATTTATGAACGCCCCCCAAGTCACCCATATTTTCCCCAGTTTCTCGCAATAACGAACCTTCAAATTCGTTTAACAAAAAACAAATCAAGTGGGCGGCACCTGGGTATCTTTATTCGTTTGATGCGCTATGCCTCGAAGTACAACTTCCTTCAGCACCATAGTCCTCAGTAAGATTGAATATTCCCAAAAAAATCAATATTTAATAATGAATTTCTATAATTTTTTCATCAACAGCGGGGTAAGTTATGACTCCTACCGCAATAGACCGCGTGAAATCAATAGTCAATATTCGGGCTGAATAATTCGCACTCTTGAGATTCACTTTCTTCACTTTGAAACATTTATTGTTATTTTTCCTCAAATCGCAGGGATACAAACTGTGTTACCGGGAGCTGTGCAGAAAAGTGGAAGAATTGAGGAGACAATACTTCAAAAATTGCCATTTACGAGCAAAGTAATACAACAAGAAAATCGTCTTCTGTTGTAAGCTCGCGGTGAAAGGACGGCGTTCGACCCGCGTTTCATCGAAGTGGGGGAATATGCGAAAATTCTCGTCATGTTCTGCCGAAGGAGGGAATGATACTGCGAGGTTACCTTCTGTTGTGAGTCCACTGTGAGAGAATAGCGATCACCGCGTGCTAAATCGAAGCGGGGGATTATGTGAAAATTTGAAAATTCTCATTGTGTTATGAGGATGGAAGCGAATGATATCGAAAAGATTTTTTCTGTTGTGAGCTTGCGGTGAGAGAACGGCTATCGCCCCCACGTTCGATCGAAGCGGGAGAATAAGCGAAAATTCTTGTCGTGTTAAGCCAATAGGTTTTCTTCTGTTGTGAGGTTGCGGTGAGAGGACTGCAATCGCCCTTCGTTTGATCGAAGCAGGGAACCGCTGTTTTCTCACCGCGAGCTCACGACAGAAGAAGGTCCTCTCTTTGTATTTTCTCCCTCATAAAATGCTAATTTTTGAAATATTGTTCCCTTATCTCGGGAGAGGGTTCTTCCTCTTCACACAAGTGCACGGCTCCTAGTAACACAGTTTGTACCACTTTGACTTGAAGATAAAGAAAAATAAATTAATTTAAAGTAAAGAAAGTCAATGTCAGGAGTGCGTATTATTCAGCCCGAATATTGATTATCGATTCCACGCGGTCCATTACGATAACAGTCATAAGTTACCCCGCTACCGATGTAAAAATGATGGAAATTCACCAAATATCGTTTTTTTTGGGAATGTTTTACTTCATCGAGGACTATGGTACTAAAGTATGTTGTACTTGAAGGAATGGCGTATGAAATGAATGAATATTCCCATTTTTTAAATGAGTTCAAAGTTTTATTATTGCTAGAAAGTAGGGAAAATATGCACGTCCACATCTGAAATGTCTCCAAGTTTTATTGCCACAGATACAGCCATTTGGATTTTCGGCCTAAAAATGGCTCTGCTGCCCACATGGATGAGCAGACGAGTTTATTTTTTTTGGATTCAGAGTTTTCTCATGAAGGACAATATTTCAACGCACATTTGAAGCATTTTGCAACAAAGGCCGTTTTCCCCTCGTATCCGGCTAGAGCTTCTATAAGACGAGAAAACCAATGCGCCATTACGCTATAGACCAAGACTCTGGAGGCCTGTTAAACACCGGAATAATTAGAAAATAAGGTCAAGTTCTTTACGTCAGAATTCAACGTGATATTTATTCATTCTTGTTTTTTACTCCAAAATTGACACGAGTTATTTTGATTATTGCACGAAAACTGCGGTAATTTCCGAAGCAAAATACCGTTACTGCGTGCATCTTTCCGGAACACACGTCGAGTAAAGAATGGAAACGACGAATGATGAAAATAATGAACAAGAAGGGTGATGCTTCAAGACAAGGTAAGTGAACACAAGCGACAGGACGAGCATAGAAACATGAAACTAATTAATTTACTTACGTACTGCACCACGAGTATGTTGAATAATACTTTATGTACCTACATCGCATACTAGATGATACAGTATATGAAACTAATCTTCAAGAAATGTGAAAGCAATAATTGAAAACTCAACCTCATGCGCAAGCGTCTTTCAAATGGGATTCTGATTGGGCTCGACCGACACCCGCTGCGTACATCTTTCGTGAATATCAATATTGCAGAAGTCAATGTAAATTCACTCATCTGTATTACAGACCCACATTCGTATAAATATTTTCAGTCGCATACAATTAAATACCTTCAAGTCTCGACAGCAAACATGACAACGACTAGATTAAGAGATAAGTATTCGATCAAACAATCTGGCGGACACCAGACAGAAGGAAAAATCGAAGCAAGAAGGAGGACGAATGTAAGGAATTGAAACTGAGATATCACGATTGTGAGAACTGATTAGATGGTGCGCTCGCAAATCGTGATTGTGAAAACGTCGCCGTGATTGATGAAGAAAGAGTGAATGCGCACAGCGAAATATCGCAATTGAAGATTCACTTACAGCATTTTACACAAAAAATTGCATTGATTGAAAGAAACTAAGCATAGTACAAAATTTTATACGCAATCGAGAACAAAACAATCCTCGGGTCTACTGTTTGGAATTCGTGAAAAGCAATCAGTCACATCACTTTGGCGGGTAATTTCGGTCATTCAAGTTCATCAGAAACGAGCTTTAAATGATCAAGCTCGCTGTTTGATTCGATTCTAATCCCGATTCTCGAAAAAGAAATTTCAAACCTAAACACAAAGAGAAAATGAAGTTGAACATAAATTGCTCTTCGAGCTAAAATGGAAAACATTTTCACTTGATACACCTGCTGGAAAAGCGTAAACGTACGAAACCAAATGCAAAGAAGCATTAATGAAGCACATGATGTGTGGTTTCGAACTTATGGCATATGATACAGAGAGACACTGGATGAAAAATCTTGCTCGTCTCGTCTCATGATGGTATTTCATTCACTTGGGAATGTTTTATTCACGCAAGAATAATACACGCTGAATGAATGAAACAATGTCTGGGCATACAAAAGACGTACATCGTCCCAGACTGCGTACATACAGTATCTTGAAGGACGTTAAAACGATCGTAATACTCTAGACGATGATATTCAAAAGAAATTTCACGCGTGTTTAGAAGGGAGGAAAAGAAGAATAAAAAGTTGATTACAACGATAAATTAATTGTTAAATTCGATTCGTTACTCGAATTAAAAACATATATTATTTTAATCAGCAATGTAAGTAAATATAGAGATAATGCTCTCGATGTTTATGGATGCCAATTGTGAGGATAAATAATTACCGATATGATCAGCTGAAAAAGTGATACTGGCATTAGAAAAAGCTGAACATAGTTCATCTTTTACAAACATAATCTTTATAGATTTGAGAGGATTTACATAACCTAGAAAAGTAAAGTTTCAGAATTCGTCAACCTATGCGCTGAGGCAGGTGTTCCTCCTCTCCGTCACCACGCTCATTCAATAGATTAATACCCAAATCTCTCCATCATTTCAGATGCCCTCACCCCCCGTAATCCATCCCTTTTGTCGTTTCAAACCCATCCAGCCACTCCTCCAAAACTTGAGCCCTTCTTATTTCTTCATTTCCCTCTTGGTTAATCCCTATCCCAGACATCCGTCTCGATCCCAAAAACAGTGTAACTTTCTATACAAAAAACACACCAATAAAGTCTTTTCTTTAGAACTTTTTTCACACCTTTTCTACTAGATGAACAGGTCCGAAACAGGACCCAGAACTGATTATGCAGTCTGTATTCAGGGTAACATCTCCTACTTTCAATACTCGCCCAGGTAATGACGTCATCAGGTGGTTCTACGTAAATCAAGGTCAATTCGGACGAGGAACGCGACGTCAGGTCGAAATTAGTGAATTTAGAAGAGGATAACAAAATAGAGGAGGGGAATACGATCCAGATAACGACTTACACTCTAGATATTTTGGGATATCATTATACTGATAATTTCTCAGCCCATGACGTCATGAGGCCTACCTCAATTGGAATTAAGGGTGGAAAATTAAGGTGCCTACGCTTATTCGACTTCCGCACAGTGTAGTATACTTAGGCTAACAGATGATGTTGATAGCGATGAGATAAAAGTAAAGATATACCAAATTATTGCACATCTACGAACTATTTTGGTGATGGGAAGCGGGACGTAGCTCCTTCTTCAACCACCAATGTCCATTCTAGATTTTTTCGGATACATTCGCCATTCCCCAGCCTACGCAGTCATAAAAGTAGTTCACGTTGAGGTCAAAAATAATTTTCCTGGAATTTTCCTCTCATCTTTTCCTCCAGGTAGACGGGTCCGAATCGGGGTCCAGAACTGATTATGAAGTCTCTATTCGGGGTAATATCTCCTACTTCTCATACTCGCGCAACTAATGACGTCATCAGGGTGGTTCTATGTGGGTCAAGGTCAATCCGGACGAAGAACGCGACATTAGGTTAAAATTAGTGAATTTGGCGGAGGATAAAAGAAGAAGGGGGTATGATTCGAACTGATTTACTCCCATGCTAATGCCCACTCTAGGTATTTTGAAGTAGAATTGTACTGATCATTTTGTATACAGTGACGTCATTAAATTTAATTCTTTGGTAGGTCGAGGTAATTCCGGACGAGGAACGCGGCATCAGGTCGAAATTGGTGAATTTAGAGAAAGATAAAGAAATATAGGAAGAAAGTATGATTCAGTTAACGACTGACTACCACGCGAATACTCACTGTAGACAGCATTGCATTGATAATTGCTCAGACTATGACGTCATGAGGTCAGGGCATACCATGTACATCTAAGAACTAGCATGGTGACGAGAAGCGGGACATAGCTCCTTCTTCTACCGCCAATATCCATTCTAGATTTTTTCGGATACATTCGTTTCCCAGCTTACGAAATCATAAAAGTAGTTCTCGGGGAGGTCAAAAATCATTTCCTCAGAATTTCCCTCTCACGTTTTCTTCTAAACGGGCGGATCCGAATTGGAACCCAGAACTGGGCATGCAGTCTCTACTAAGGGTAAAATCTCGTCCTTTTAATACTTGTCCACCTTATGACGTCATCATTAGTGAATTCAGCGGAGGATAGAGGAGGAGTGGAGGGGGTATGATTCAGATGATGACCAACTCTAGATATTTACACTGATCCCAGACTTTGACGTCAACAGAGAGAGTCCCCTCGTAAGCGATACGACGTCAGGTCAAGACCCTTGACTATACCGGAAGGAGGGGAGAGTTAACGATTCGGGCACCATCCACCCTCACGCTAATGCCAGTTCAAAGTCTTTCACAGGAGCATATATTAATAATTTCCTAGACTATGACGTCAGGAGGTCTACTTCAATCGGAATAGGGAGTGTGACATCAAAGTGGCCACTCTTATCCGACTTCCACACAAGTCTAGTATGCTTAAGCTAGCGAATGATGTCGATAGAGAAGAGATCGAGGTCAAAGCATGCCATATTATTGTACACCTACAAACTAACTTGGTGATGAGAAGCGGGAAATAGCTCCTTCTTTTATCGACAATATCCATCTTACATTCCTTCAGATATACTCGTCATTCCCCAGTCTACCAAATCATCAAAGTAGTTCTCTGAAGGTCAAGGTCAATCGAGATCGAGAGCGTCAAGTGAAGGGGAGCTACGGTGAACGCAAATTCAGTTCAGAAAAACTATGAAACACGCCGAGAAAAATTCAGATACATGACAGTAACTTGCTCAAGTTTCGAGAAAATCTATCCAACAGGTCTGAAGAAGAAGCCAGGACGCAAAGATTACCCTCACATCGTCCAGTTGATGTCTTCAAAGCAAGTAAAATGTCGATCATGGGGTAGTGGCTCATTTTCCATTGAACAGCTGAAAAATCAATCGCTCTCGTAAAAATACGCAATTAGGCGCTCGCACACAGTGCTGTACGTCACGTTCGCGAAATTTCCGATTGGAAATCTATTATTTTTCGCGATTTTTTCCGCACAAAAAATGCAAACGCGGGGAAAAATTTAGGAATTTCAAAGTCTTTACACGTGACGTAATTAACTCTACCCACCCCTTTATCGCGGGGCCAATTGCAGTACAACTTCTGCCTACACCGCCGTTACCGAAAGGATGGCCACGGCTATCGAACACATTTTGGAGAGACCCAGGGGAGAGGGGTAGAAAAAACTTCTACACTTATTATTCGATTAAAGCGACATTTTTCGCAACCATCATTTTTAAATCTTTGAGAGCGCCCACTTCATTTGATTGCCGCGCCGATCCGACAAAATTCATACTAAACACCAACGGTTACATCAGTTTAATTAAATTTTCAAATTGCGCGACCGACTAAACGACCACATTTTCCGAATACTATTTCACTTTCACAGCAGTATATAGTGAACTTCTCTATCGTGTGGCCGTACGTACATAGGATAAACACACACACGTACACGCACTGCACTCTACGTAAACGTCACATATACCAACATATTCTAACCGTATTTTATATAGTACACATATAACAACGAAAATCTCACGTTGAAATTTAATTAACTCGTGATGATAAATGTGCAAGCGCGCATCGTATTTTTGGAGACGCGATTCAAATAAATTTCCCATTTTCTAAACTCTTCACCTCCGCTTGTTTCCACGTTTTCTTACTTTTTCTTCCCCGTTGATTCGTCTCAATTTGATCGATACTCAGTCATAATATTAGGAGTATATGATGTGGTGCGTTTACATACTATACGCTTCTGGTTAATGAGCATAGTTGTGCCCTCCAGCTACTGAAATACGTACGTTTAAACCACAGTAATGCTTCATTCAGAAAAGAGGATACACAATCCACGATCGTATACCGGTACCATTACGCGCGCGATAAAAGTAAAAATGTTTGCACGATTAGCTTTGTAATAACCTTCGTGAGAATGAATCAGAACTCTCGAGAAAGACAGCGTGCATTGCGTTCAATATACTGTCTATGTGTGCGTGTATGTGTGTACGAAAAGCGTATAAAGTATTCAATAATACAAAAAACGTTTCGGCGTTACACCTGACTGCTCTTCAAAAGATATTTTCAAGGACAAAATAAATGCATACAAATTGAACGGATAATTCAGCCACCATTAGTGAGAGGTCCGTCGTTACTTTCCAGACTAACGATTATGATCGTTCCGCGAATGTTTTATTATCCGAATCAACACACAACTACTACATTTACGCCTTACCACAGCAGTAACGAGACGACACGAGAAAGCGATACATCTTCACGTCGAGAAAACCAAGAAGAATCGCATATAGACTCACCAGTAAACAAGCTGTGACGAAAAAAGGAAGCAAGAGAGTAAGTAAGCAAATATATATTCGCGAATGAAGTACGCCAACGGATCTGGTGAAACCTATCTCACGCTAAAGCTTCGGCAGATGAAAAAAGAATTTATTTTGAAGAACTTATAGACCAGGCAATGAGGACATTTAGGGGAAGAGAGCCTCTATGTTATGAACATTGAACCCATCAACAACGAAATTCTATGGCCTCACTAAAACTCACAAAGAAGATTTACCAATCCTTCCTGTGTAAGTATAAACTGGCACGATACCACAATAATGGTTCCGATTCAAGACCAGCTTTTCCCCAGAATACACGGTAGTGAACTCAGGGGACCTCACTCGACAACTAGAAGGCCAATTGTTTCCATCTACTTCTAAACTTATATCGTTTGATACCCGTTGTATGTTCACTTACATACCTGTTTCGGCCACCATGAATTTTATGGGTGCCTTACTCCTATGAAGTGACATCGACACATCTACAGTGAATGAATTAATAGCTCCAAAAGCGTATGTCATTTCAACAGTACCACCTACATCTTTGAAGACGGTCATCCGATGGGCAATCCGCTCTTTCCTCTGCTAGCCGACGTATTTATGGACGATTTTCAACGCAAGTTTTTCTCGGATCACACCACGCCTTACATCATTAAGGGCGGGTTTTACAATCCCAAGTTAGTCACTAACAGACCTGTTAGCTCCATAGGGGATAATGCAGCTAACAGGTCTGTTAGCGACAACTTGGGATAGTAAAAGCTCCCCTAAGAAATGCAGTCGCTATGTGGATGACATCGTATGTGTTTGGGATGACCCTGATTCTACTCTTACCTCCATTCATCAGCTTCTCGCACACAATCAAGTCGCAGTCGGTGGTCCGCGAATTAATTACTTGGATCTAACCCATCACCTTGAGAGTAGACGATACCTCTGTGACTCTGCCTTTTAAATCTGTCGGAAATCCTCTCACACTGGAGTGACACTTGATGGTTAATTACTCTCACCAATATCTCACACATTGGCCACATATCACGCTGTGATACACAGACTCATCTCTATTCCTCTAGACTTGCCAGCCTTCAATCAAGAAACTCGGACCATCGAAAGCATTTCTAAGAGGAGTAACATACGTATGAACCAGTTGAAAGAATTTTTGGGGGGATTTTTCAGAGATTCAACTTGAGAAAAAAAGAATTGACTTAATAAAGTTAAATGTAATATTCAATCAAATTTATAAAAATATTTATAACAATTATTAAATTAATTAAAATCAAGTTTAATATTTAATTTTAATTAATTAATAATATATTGAGAAAGCTCAAGTGGTTAAACAATATTAATAAATATTGATAAAATAAAAATGTTATTCTATTATTTTAGATGGAATTTTTCAATACATAGTCTAAGATATTCAATTAAATTATTTGAATAAATTTAAAATAACAGATTGGATACCCTTAAATATTATTAGAATATATTTAATTAATTTTATGTTTTCTAATTAATAAACCGATTCTCCTAATAAATTAATAACGCCAAATCAATTAATTGTTATAATTTTTTAAAATAAAATTCAAGGTTATCTAATCCTTTATTTTAAATTTATTTAAATGATTAATTCAATATCTTATTAAGAAATTTCATCTAAAATAATAAAATTATAATATTTTTATTTTATCAATAAAATTTATTAATATCGTTTAATCGCTTGAACTTAAAGAATATATTAATATTAATTAAAATTGAATATTAAAATTAATTTATATTATTTTTTTATTATAAATATTTATTAATTTATTAAATATTAAATTAAATCATACTTGATTCTGAAAGAGAAATCGTCAATAAAATTATATTCCTCTTCAAAATTAGTCAATTTTGATCGAAAATCACGTAATTTCAGCCAGAAATTTAAGAATTAATTTTGGTCAAGAATTAGTAAAAATACTGAAAAACTCGAGTTTTCTTTATTTATATATCTCTTTTTAAAATGCCAAATGATGCTCAAAATACGAGTACATCCTTCAAACAGAAAACTGCAATACACAATCATAGTGTCTACTGAAAAAAAATTCTGAAAATACTTGACTTTTACTTGACCTTCCTTTAAAGTATGTAAGCGAGTCAACAAGTAAGGAAACAAAGAAAAGTCGAATTGGCTAAAGCTCTTTTTTTTTTTGCTTTTTCAAAATTTTTAGTCATTTTTATCATTTTTTAACTTGACCGTTAATGAAAATACTTGACTTTTACTTGATTTACTTGACTTACTTGACCGGTAGACCCCTGAATTGTACGTGAAGATATTTTTCAATGCTTTTACAAAAGTGACCAACTTTAGTGCGCTCTAGCGGCGTTACATGTGTTATCACAAGAAAAATCATTGAACGTTTTCAACAAGAAATCAAACATGGAATATTTTTTGTACTCAAATTGTTTTGATCGAGAACTCGAGCAGTGTGACGACGGCTTCTATGACGTCATGAACGTGAGTTGGGTTACGTTACGTTCATCAGAAGAATATTTGTTTAGGTTAGATCATAGGAATTTTTTCACTTTAAATTATGAGAAAACTTGGGTTTCCCATGGCAGAGTTTTCTAAATTCTTCTAGGCCGATTTGAGAGCGAGCGATCGTACAAGAACTAAATCTTGCCCTATTTGAATTCCACCTGCGGGCGAAGCTCCACACGGATCAATGGGGATTTCCAAAGGAAAACGCAAGGGTGGGGTCTTGAACAATGATCAAAAGAGAAAAATTCTGCAGCTTTTATTCCCAGGTGAGACCATATTTCTGCTTTCATTGCCTAAATTATCATTATTACCGGTCTTTCGGTTTCGTGGCGAAGATCCCTATCCATCGCATTGACGAGCGACCTCTCTTTAAACTTTCTTCGAGGTTACTAGAAAGTGCGGGGCAAAAAATATCTATACGTGTAAAAAATAGTCTGAAAAGTCAATTCAAAGACCCAACTTTTGATACATGAGATTACAGACGACAGACTACCTAAGGATGCAAGAACTCAGATCACAGAGACAAATTATGTTGGAACCACATCGGACTACACTGAAACACGAGGTTTTTTCCATCCAAGGTGCTAGAAACACCCACAGAGAAGTCCTATGACATGAAAACTTTTTACGCTTCAGGATTATTTTTTCTGGGAGCACGAAAAAATTATTCTTTCAATATAGGAACGAAAGAAATTTCCAACTATACAAAATTTGAGTGTCCACATATTTTGCCAATACTTCTCATTTACTTACGTATTTTAAGATGAAGTTCGAATTTATACCAGAATTTATTGACCTGTCTTTGTCTTACCCTTCCGAGGTCTCAAATTTTACAAAATTCGAATTCCGAATCAAATTCATTCATTTTGAACTCAAGTTGACTGAAGTTTGACACATTCCTAGATCGTATTAGTTGAGAATATAATACTTCCAAGCACAGCTCAATATTTCAAAACAAAATTCAACTCACCCTCACACACACACACACAAACATATGAGCACGCACGAAAAGAAAATCGGTTGGTTCATGCTGAAGATACTTCGATAAACGCGATATCCAATAAAAAATGTGCATTTCTATTTGGAAAAATCTGGGCTCCCTTAATCTTCCCAGTTCGGGAGAAATTACCCTCTACCTCTTCTTGATACCCCGTCTAAGATCATACTACCGTAAGTTCTCAAGAGTTTCAACACAATTTTGAGCTCAAAAGGCAAATAGACATTATTTACTGTTAGTTGGATGAAAAACCGCTGAAGCGTTATCATCACTTACAATTTGCTCAGCGTGATGATTCACCTTTCATTATCAGATACAACATTAAAGTCCTTCAACGAAATTCCTGACAAATATGAATACTGTTTTACATTTAAATACTTATTACATCATTCGAATGAATACTACTTGCCAATCGACGACAACATCGGCATTCTTTTCTCTTTCAACAAAAAAAATGAAAATCACGATTCCTTACCGAAACTCATGACTTTTCACATCATAAACTTTCGTGGAAAATACAGCATTGTCAATCCATACCCCTGTACCGGCCGATTCGTTCGTGCTCGCTCACTCGTAAAGTTTCAGATTGACTAGAAAATAATCTGAGAATAATCCTACCCGCCCATATTTAAATTTCGCTTCCATGAACCACAAACTAGGTCACGATTATATACTCAGAAAAATCGTGAGACGTTTCTAAAAATACGATGTGAAATATAGCCTTCGATTGTATTATGTTGTTGATCCATCAGCGATGTCTGAAACGACAGCAATAATTATCAGTGCGGTTTGAGCAGAAGAAAGTTCGAGGAATTTTTTCTTTTCTGCCAGGCGACTTGAATGGGACGAAATATTGTTTCCCGGACACACTGCTGACGGTTTTCGTGTATGAAAAAAGTCGTACGTGACGCTGTCGAGCGCAGCGTGTGCCATAAAATGATCGTCATCAATGACTGTATAACATCCATTGTTTTCCGCGCCGGTATGGGAACTAATGAGGTAATTTCTATCAAACCGTCGATACTGACACACAGTCATCGTTAGGTAATAATATTTACGAATAAGACGTGTTCGCAGTGCGCGCGCAGCCGTCGAACATGATCTTCCTAAAGTAAACATCTTATATAACAGCACACGCACATACCTGTCTGGAAATAAAAATTGATGAACACCGAACGTATAGCAAAACTACCGACTCGTTTTTTTTTTTTAAATAATCTATTATGCGATTCCATTCCGAGAACATAAAAATTGTAAGAAGTAATGCGAAAAAGCGCAACACTTTTAATAGGTAAGCTTCTGCTACACGTTAACGAAACGGCGAAGAAAAAGGGTGCTCTTCGCTACAGCAAATTCATTACGACCAATTCTGTCGGTAGTAAACACACGGTTATACTCTCGCATCGTCGTATAATGTACGATCGGCATCGTGCACTCTCCCGAGTTACTTTCCGGCACTCGAACACCTTATTTTAACAACATTATTGTACCGTAAATTGCATAAACGAGAAGCAGCAGGTGCAGGTTTCAACAATCAAGAAGACTCTCTCAAGTTTACGCCTTGTTCTAGTGAACGAGTTAGGGCATTCTGATTTTTACTCGAAATCGAATTAATGCGAAATACAGTAGTTTTCTGAGGTGACGCGTTCAAAGCTGTAATCGTATAATTTCGCATTTCAGTTGACGCGGATTTTTGCAAAATAAGGCATCTTAGAGACACGGTAAAATGGAAAGTCAAGAGACGTACACACTCGCGTGGAATATGATTCAATTAACGAGGCATACGAGTTTGAAGAAATGAATCGTCGGAAAGTTGCGAGCGTTAGAAAGCGTAATTGTGTACGGTCAACGAGTTTATACCGGATTAAGCCCGAATACAGACGTACTTCGATTCGTTCAACGTCGCTCGCTTTTACAGGGATATGCAACACGTGGTACACTGCTATTGAGATACTCGCGGAGTAATGTGAAAACGTACTGCGAATGTAGTTGACGAATAAATTGAAGGAGGAAATTCATTCAGACGGACATTTCGTGACATATGAATTTTGAGGACGATTCTAAGAACTTGAGAAATCCTTTAGAAGAGACGATGTGGTAGTAAAAGAAGTTTGAGGGTTCTAAGAAGCTGAAGTTGACATTTTTGTGGTCTTTACCGGCACCCTATTCCACTATTGGAAATCTGCAGGCCGATAGCTCATGAAAAAAAGTATTTCAAGATTATAGCCAGTGATTCACCGTATATTATTTCATTCTTGCCCCACCAGAAAAATCGCAAGTTACAGGCCTGATACCATTGCAAATAAAAATATTCATTACAACTTTCCAAACAATTTGGAAAAAAATCGTTGTTATACATTTAGTACAACACATCGCATTGGCTTCTGAAAAACTATAGCTTTTTATGATCATTCTAAGAACAAAAATAGTGGTTTAGAATACCCGTGTTTATAGGAAAATGGCGTCCGGCAAAAACTGACCTATGACGTCATCAGATCGCGACGTCACAAGGTTGACTTTTGATAAGATAAGAAATGGACTTCGAAAAATTTCAACTCTCAACCCTGTGACGTCACGATCTGATGACATCATGGGTCAGTGAAGTTTTCCAAGTCTCCTTCCCAAGTTATATTATGGCGAGGAAATTGCTAAAACTTCACCGACCTATGAAGTCATCAGTTCGTGACGTCACAGGATTGACTTTCAATATAATAGGAAATGGACTCTGAAAAATTTCAACTTTCGACCCTGTGACGTCACGATCTGATGACGTCATAGGTCAGTGAAGTTCTTCCAAGAGCCTTTTGATATGGTAGGAAATGAACTTGGAAAAATTTCAACTTTCAACCCCCTGACGTCACGATCTGATGACATCAAGGGTTAGTGAAAATTCTCCAAGTCTCCCTCCTATGATGTACAGTATTAGGGCAAGGAAATTGGAAAAACTTCACCGACCTATGACGTCATGAAATCTTGGCGTCATTGGATTGACTTTTAATATTTATTAGGAAATGGACCCTAGAAAAATGCCAACTTTCGACCCCATGACGTCACGATCTGATGACATCATACGTCATTAAAGTTCTCCCAAGAGCCTTTTGATATGATAAGAAATGAATTTGGAAGAATTTTAACTTTCAACCCCGTGACTTCAAAGAACATTACTGACCTATGACGTCATCAGATCGTAACGTCACAAAGTTGACTTTCGATATGATGGCAAATGGACTTGGAAAAATTTCGACTTCAAGAGGAACTTGGAGAAACTTCGGTAACTTATGACGTCAACAGATCGTGACGTCTCTGGGTCGAAAGTCGAATTGTTTCCAAGTCCATTCCCTATCATACGATATGACTCAGAAGTCGAAATTTTAACAGGGAACCTGTTTTATGGGGGGCTATTTGAGAAATCTGGCGTACGCCGTGCGCCGTCCAGAGAAAAACTTAGAAAAATTTCGACTCTCGAGAATATATGATAGGAGGGGGACTTAGAAAAATTTCGACTCTCGAGCCATATATGATAGGAGAGGGACTTAGAAAAAATTTCGACTCTCGAGCTATAGATGATAGAAGGAGGGACTTAGAAATAATTCGACTCTCGCGCCATATATGATAGAAGAGGGACTTGGAAAACTTTTGACTCTCAAGCTATATATGATATAGGGGACAAATTTTCCCAAGTCTCTCTCCTATCATAAATAGCTCGAGATTTGAGAAAAACTTGGACTTTCAAACTACATTATACTAGGCTTATTTTACGTCTAGGCCTTATTCATACTAGCTTTATCTAGGTCTAGGCTTCCTTGAATTTTCAATACCAAATCCTATTTGACTCATAAAACAGGTTCCCTGCGTTCCTCGTTTAACTTCATTAAGGAAGCCATCGTTTTTTTCCAAGTCCCTAGTCAGAAAAATTTCGACTCTGAGCCATATTATGGCCTCGCACATGCTAATAATAGACTATACTAGGTATGGGATACAATAATTATACTAGATGCTAGGCTTCACCCTCCCCTCCTCTTGAACCTTCGACCTGATCTAGAAATCTGCCAGTCTGTGTTCAAGTTCACCTGTCCTAGCATAATCAAGCTATACTAACTTTAAACTAGGCTCAATCAGGCTATGGCAGCCTAAACTAGGCCTAGCATAGACTATATTTATTAGGCTTTAACTAGACTTAGCATACATTGTACCAGAGTGTACTAGGCCTCTGTTAAAAGAGAGGAATATCGATGACGTCACAGACAAATTCAAGCTGATGACGTCACCGATGGTAATGACCTTTAATGTGCCTTTATTCGCTATCGAAAATTCGCAAGTTTGGGACCGGGTTTCCTCCGTTCAATACGGTACAAATCTACGAGTCCAAATCCGAATTTCCCTAGAATTTTTGAGGGAGCGTTGACTTGACCCAAAAAGTTGACTTATCATACTTGACAAAGAATGAGAGCGAACGAGCAGAGCGAGTGAGTCCCCGAAAGTTAGTTAGCGTAAAATATGCACATACTGGACTAGATTAATAATGGAGATGAACGAGCGGAAGCAGCTTAGTATACAATCGATATATATTGTCTCAATTGGTGGCTGGATCGAGCAACTATAAAGAGACATTAAAAATGATCTTTGGATATACTTTTCTTAAAGCACCATCAAACACAAATATCAGATCCTAGTTCGTTTTTGATATCACCAATGGACGAAGAGGATTTCAGGAAATTTTTCAGAAACCTGACGGGCTTGCAATAAATGGAAAACCGATTGGAATTCAGCGTTGAAAATAATTCTATAGAATTATTCAGAGACTAGCGTTGAACTGGATAGTTGTTCAGTAGTGTAATCGATACCCGGAAAAAATCGATATTTACTACATCAACATCGAAGTTCTTTCGAATCTTCGTCGTTTTTGACAAAACCCGCAAACCAAAAATCTACATTCCCAGGATACAAAAAGTAACTGCACCAGATTTGTAAACTATCAAGCCATGACTGTGACCCATTGATCGACGCAGACTTCGTGCACTACCCATAAAATAGGTAAATTTCTGGTGACGTACCAAAATAGTAGTATTCATACAGTTCGTTGAAATTAATTTTTTTTTTTTTTTCAAAAACGTACTCTGAAATGGGAAAAGCGGAAATTAAAAAAATGACAAACGCTGTCAGTGGTCATTTTCATTCACCGTACTGTTACTTTAATAAAAACGACCGTACACGAGTATACGCTACGATGCTGCTTCCTCTGAAGGGTTCAAAATGACCATCATTCTAACTGTATGTGTATCTAGAGTATAGGTGAACAGGTAGCCGTTAGCCACCGTTTAAAAATGAATTAGCGAGAACGTACCAGGATTTTATAGAACTTACTGTATTACGGTTGGAAAAGCCGTCGCGCTCGACTTTTTTCCTGTATATGTAACTGAGAACAGATTTACAACCGCGTCGCAATACTAACGAGTTGTTTTCGGCGAAAAGCTCGAATTCAATATTATGTTCTTGGAAAAGCGCCGCACTTCAATTTTAACGTGTGTACTTGAGTACTTCTTTTTTTTTTCAATACTGCGACACGAGTTGTTTGTGCAAGATAACGATCGAAATTGGGCTCAAAATACAAATAACACGATGCGATGTCCTTCATCGATCGTATACCTTACATTCGGCCATCGTAACACAATTTTTAGAATCGCATTTCTCCTCTGTCTAACCGTTTCAAATGTCACCGAGAAATTACAACGAGATCAAGATCAGCTTTCAGTGGCTCTTGTTAATACGAGAATATTGTTTGAACGCGTGAAAAGCTAACGACGAGCGCATCGAGGTAGGTATGGTATTTACTAAACAATCAATCAAGTTTAGCCTTTGCGTGTAATTCCGAAAGCTTATAAACTTCATATTATCCATCGACTCTCCTTTCAACTATCCAGTAATTTGTATTTCTTGGCGGGAAACTTGCGATGCCACAAACTAAACTTTTCACTCACCTTCTCTATCTTCGCTCCAGCATCCCTAAACCGACATCAGTATTTTCGCTCAACTATGGAAAACTTTTGCTTAATTACATTACTGTCTGTATTGTTTCAGCGGTTTGTTACATTATTAACTGAACTAATAGTCATTTGCTGTTTGTACACCGCACGCCGCCTGTAACGTAGCCCTGATTTTCAACTCATTTTTCTCACTCGGTAGTTGGCGCACCATCATGGTCTAACGGTCAGCCACGTCATTATAGATAAAAAAATTTCGAAGTTCGATATTTCCCATATATTTCCGAAGCACAACTATTTTAGTACAACGAATTAATTATACAGTATCTGTGAGAACAAAAGATCAGGGTATACTGGATTAAAATTAAGAAAAGCACGAGAAAAAACCCAATGTAATACCTAGTCAAAACTCGCATACGTTTCGATGTTGATTTAAGAGGGTTTGTATCAAAACTTTCTCTAGCGAAGAAAATATTACGGAAGTTGTTTGACGCAACTATTGGATTCTTCCAATAAATTCTGCCGATTTTTTGCGACACATAGGAAAAACACAAATCATATTTTAACTCGGTGTAACAGAGTATTTAGATCCTGAATCAGACCAGATACGGATCCATACTAGTATTTTCTAAATAGGGGACTAGAGCTGAAGTGAAAATTTACGAGGCAAAAATTTTAGCCCCACAATCCTGAAACTTCTGAGGTGTGGCCTTGACCTACTTCATAAATCCGGAAAAATTTCACAACCTAGTAAAATATACTGATATACAGAGCACTCTGTAGTCTATATTAAGGAGCCTCTCGAGGTACACAAGTAGGCTAAGATTTTGAGAGCTTCGGCCTCACATAAGTACACGCTAGGCTAACACTCTACACGTTTAAACAATACACAGACACTTAGTTGGTCTAGTCCTAGTTTGGGCCGGCTATCCACCGAGAGTGCTACAAGCGACCAAATTGAACACGAGAGCCGGATGATTTCATCACACGAATGTTCATTGAGTTATCTCAAAATAAGTCGAGAACGAAGCCATTAAACAGAAAGATCAAGAGCGTAAGATCTCCTACAAATTACTTTCTCGAATAATGAGATCGGACATATTCACAGGAGTATGGCTTCCGTCCATCTCACCGACCGAATACTGGCTAAGAGATAAAATCCATTCACTAAGCGGAGAGATTTTGAGAGGGCATTGATAGAGGGGTAAAGTAAATGAAGTGAGGACAACTTTACTAGCTTAGGCTAATAAAATCAAACGTGAGAAATAATTTTATACAGAACACTAAAAACTTCTCGCTTGAATTTTACCAAACAATATGAAAATAATTTCTCATATTTGTGCACCTAGAATGGGCCATAAAATTCAAGAAAAGATTGAAATTTTAGTTAGCCTGGTGTAGTGTATGGGGTGAACAAATCAGAGATACTTTCGACACACACATACATACTTCATACGCGAGATATACATGTGAAAGGGCGGAAAAAATTGGAATTCAAAGCTACGTGCATGAGGAGATGGAAACTTACCAAAATGTTGACTTTTTAACAACAGATGTGAGGTAATAGGAGGCACCTACAACAGGGTGTGACGTCATCAAGAGAAACCTCAACATTTTTAAACAAAGATTTATTAATTTTCATGACTTAGGATTTAGATCAATGCAAAGGAATTTGCATAAGAAAATCAAACCATCAACTGGTCGTTACGAAAGCTGACAAAAGTAACACTGTTGTTATTTTAAATAAGGGAGGGTACAATCAGAAAGTCTACGATTTTTTAGAAAAAAGTAATTGTACTGTCGGTGGCGTTGACTCTCAATTGAACTTTCCTCAGTATGTTCGTAAAGTTAAATCTCTTCGCCAATCCTAAATCTAACCATGTTACTAATTCTGTCCTTGCCCGCCTATATCGCTCACACTAGTCCAGAAATAAGTTTTGGCGGCTCGAGTATACCCGTTTTTTGGGTCGCAGAATCCAAATATGGTAGCAGTTTTATAATGCAACTTCAAGGAACATATTTTTCACCAAAAAAACATGTTTTTTCAAGGAAAAAAATTTTTTTTTTCATTTTTTTCGATTTTCAGAGGTTGAAAGCCGCAAGATAAAATTTCAGATTTTGACTTTAGCTTTCAATTTTAACCTGAAAAACTTTTCGCTTTTCGCTTTCCAACAAAAAATATTTTTCGACTTTCGGCTTTTTCCCGTCAAAATTATCCGGCTTTCGGCTTAAAACTTGGAGCTTTCAACTATTCAAAAAAAGAAAAAAGAATGATACGTTGAACATGAAAAGAGAATGGGGGAAAAAAGCAGAAAAGGAAAAGTGAAAGAAAAAGTTGAAAGAAAGAGCTAAATAAATAAAACTTTTGGCTTTTTAGAGTCAAATTCTTCGGCTTTCGGCTTAAGACTTCCTGCTTTCAGCTAGCTTTCACCCTCTGATTAATATAGTCATGTTTTGGATCACTGATTCAAAACTGGGCAGAAATTTTGTGATCAAACTGTAACAGACATGTTTTTGACCAAAAAAACATTTTTTTTTTTTTTTTTGTGTGAAAATGTGTTTTACTTATGTATTGGATCACTGAATCCTAATTTGGCAAAATCTTTGCTACCAAACTAGAAACAAACATGTTTTTCAAATGTTTTTTAACTAAAAGTTATGTTTTGTTGTGAAATTCTGTGAAACAATCATTTTTCATTTTGTGGACCACTGAATCTAAATTTGACAGTAATATTACTGTATAATTTCAACAAACATATTTTTTGTATAAAAAAATAAAATGTGTTCTTTCGAGACAAACAATTTTTCCAAGAAGAAAACATTTTTTCATGAAAATGACAGTCATTCAATGCATCTCGATCACCAGTCCAGAAATAAATTTTTCAAATAAAAACCTGAGATTTTTTTTTATTTTTTTTTAGGATTGCTAAATTCAAATTTCAAGTTGATCTTGATTTAACAAATTCAATTTCGTTACAAACTCGTGTTATTCAATTATGAATTATGACTCTACTATTGGCGCATATTGGCAACTAAAGTTTGCATTATCTAAAAGCTAATGCTTCACCAAATGAAGCTCTGATTCTCGATTGACGCAATATATCGCAATCTATTAGTTCTAGTCCATGAAGTTCCTACTTTATACCCAATTAGTTGGGTTTGTCACTTGAAAATGGTGTTTTTCGGGATAACTGTTGAAATTCCAATCTCAAAAATTATTACACTCAAAAATACAGGTTTCAAGGATGAAAAAAAAAAAAAAGTCCATGACAAAATCAGTTTTGAAGCCAGAGTATGCCTATATTGAGCACTTTTCTCATAGTTTATACCAATTTTGTTAAAAAATTAATAAGGAATAACTGTACGAACAAAAGTTATTCTGGTGGAAGAACTGTAATATTTTGCTTACCTATATTCTCAAGAACAATTCTACATAAAAATATGGGCACTTCTCGATAATTTTTTCTTCATGATTTTGACCGCAATTTTCCTGATCTGGACCAGTTGTGTGGCTTTGGCTTTTCGAAGTCGGTGGATCCTCTCCTTTCAAATTGTCCAAGTTCCTTGATCAGTCGTATAAGTCGTAGGTGAATTTTCAGTCTCAATTCTCCATCAGTAACTTTCGATAACTGGTGGACAAAATCAATTGTGTCTCCCCATCCCTTTCAACGGCTATCGATAATGATCCAACTTCCTTCAATCCGTAACATCTAAGCTGCCAATCACCTCTCACGCCAAGCTGATAGCTTTTGAAAGAAAGTCCCAGCAACCGAAAAAGTGATGCTTGTCAAGACTTACCTGACTTTCCACCAATCAGATTGGCCGCACTCGAAAAAAAGAAAAAAGACCCCCGTACCACTTATGGGAACAAGTCAAGTAGAGTAAAGGTACCACCAATTATTGTAGAATCGATTTAGCTCTTACACAAAATCAAACAGTTTTCAAGTTGGAGTTTCCTATAAACTTTTTATGAATAACCTAACGTCTTATTTTCATCTATTTATTTTTCTGAGATACGTAATTTATTTATTTACTCGTAATACCTAAAACGTAACTCGGTAGTATAGGTATGGTACAATACCGTTTTCAATCTACGGACGCGTCGGAGAATAATATTTTAATCAATTTAATAGCGTGCAGTTCTCGCAGGAATCATTAATAGCACAGTTTATATACGCGGTTCAGACCTTGTTTCGATTCGAAATACGTATTTGTGAGAATATCGCCCGTCGTTTGAATGCGATTTGCTATACGTTTTATGATTGTATAGATAGGCTACTACAAATGTGCCAGAGTTGCGTAGATATCGCAGCTCGGTCTATAAAGGCGATGTGTAGGATTAAAGGACCATATGTACAATATGTGTAGAGAGAAAGCGACCGAATGACGCGTGTATACAGAGTCGACGAGACAAAAACTTTTCTCCCTGTCCGAATCGACGCGCATCGTAATTACAACTCATGACCGGGGATGGTTAATTATCGAGGTACCAAAAGCTGGTCCTGTATATTAAGAGGAATTTCGGTAAGAGAATAAATCCGAAATAGAGGTGTATTATATTTACGGATACGGGTTCAAAGCTGCATTTTGTACAGACGTTAGATACGAGTGTGTACGTGGTGAAAGATTATCAGAGCGCTCATGGTCGAGCATGATTATTATTGTTATTTATTATTCGTCACTACGAGGATCAGAAGGCAGGAAGAATTTTTGGAACTTCTTTCCTACAAAGTGTAAGAAACTGATGCACGACATTGTGTCTACTAGAATTATAACAGAGGTGAATTAAGCTTATGAAAAGACCACCCCCTCAGACCTACTGCGTAACATCTACATCATCTTATAAGCTCCCAATACTACACATTATACAATTACACCACTGCAACCAAATGCAATTTTCGACTGTGGAAATATCGTGGAGTAGAAAATATTTTATAAAAAAATTCGCAGCCTGCTTCGTTGGCTGTTCAGGGTTGCTTTCATAAACTGTGTTAATCGAGGCAAACAGCAAATCTATTTTAAGGTGGTTTCTCTGTTTATCCTTTTTCTAACCAGATTAACCCACTCCTTCCTCATCGACTCTAATCTCCTATCATCTCCATCATGCTTTTATTGTAAAGAGCAACCTCTACTAGTAAAACATCTCTTCAACTGTCCAAATCAAGCCCCATCCGGTCTTTCCTAAATGTCATATCCTCCCACATAGAAGCACTAAAAAAGAACTCAGACATGATATCCCTCTCCCTCCAATACATTCAAAACACCTACTTTTTTAAAGTCATATATAAAAAAAAAAAAAAAAAAAATCTGTTACAATAGCCAAAATTTTCCTTTTAATTATATTGAATTACACTAGGCAACAATTGAAAATTTTTTGAAAATTGCCAAAGTGAGATAGGTTGTATCTAGAAGTATTTTTTGCGCTGATTTCAGAACCGTTTTCCGTTCTTTGATAGGAGGTGGCGTTTTCGTGTTATCACTTTGTTTAGTTGCCACGCATCGTCGCGGGACGAAGCGTTCTTTATCGGAGCGTTGATACTGCTATCCTTGATCGAAGCTCGATAAAGAACGCTTCGTCTCGCGACGATGCGCGGCAACTAAACAAAGTGATAACAAGAAAACGCGACCTCCTACGGTTCGGAAATCAGCGCAAAAAATACTTCTAGATACAATCTATCTCACTTCGGCAATTTAAAAAAAATTTTTAATTGTTGCCTAGTGTTATGATTAAAATAAGAATAGCCTATTTTTACTTTGCTCTAAATTCAAACACAAGTAATTAAACATACAATCTTGTAAAATTCGAGCGAATAGCCCTTTGAGCAGCTAAAAACTCGTTAAATGAAATAACAAAATAAAAATAAAGATTAAACTTTGTTCCTGGCCTCATCGGGAGTTTGAGCTTGAGAATCCACATTTTTTCGAGTTTCCCCCTATCAGATACAGCTCAATATACGAAATTTTTCCAATTAACCCTCCTATCATATATATCATAATATATAGTTTAGAAGTGGAAATTTTTACAGGTCCCGCGTTTTGCCAGTCGATTCCCGTTATTTTTCTTCAAATTACCGCCGAAATCAGGTTCCCTCTTAACTTGGTCATCAAATCGTTCAATTTACACAGACCAATTCCAGTCCTAGTCCATTTTTGAAGTTCGATAGAAGCAAAACGATCGGGTATGAAAGCAGTGATCTAAATAAGACTACTGGAAGATGAAAATTTCATATCAATTTTAATAATTAGATTTTCTATAACAAAAAGGGTTGGACGACGAAGCATGTACGAGTATATGAAAATAATTTTTATCCATCGAACAGCACTTAAATTTGCTCTAGTTTCTACTAAACCTTTTATTGTAGGCCGACGTTTCAATCCGTCGCGGATCGTTTTTCGTTTCTATCAACATGATGCATAATGTTTACACACCCTAGAAATTATTTTAGGGCAAACCTAGGAAAGTTTTAGCTGAAGAAAATGATATCGATGTACAGCAACGATACAAAATGTACCTCACTCCACCTCCTTTCAACCTCAGTACAGAATATGGATAGTTATTTTGTGTACTATTAAAATTATATCAAGATACAACAAATGGAAGACATTTTCTCACCAAGATTCTCTGGGAAACATTAAACAAGTCGCTTCGAAAATACTCGTCTAATTCCTTGAAAGAACTATCAGTCCTAACAAGATGCTCCTCATAATTTAGCTCAGGCTCACTATCGACCATTCATCATTCGAAACTTACCTGAAACATAGAAATAAAAAAATTATTATTTTATTAGTTCATAAATAGGTATGTTTTGAAAGAAACCGAATACTAGAAAATAATCATCATGTGAATTCGCCTAAATTGTTAACATCGTTCAGGTTAGTATGAGACGTGAGAACCTTGGCTTCATAGCTGATAACATTTCTACAGTTCTCAATCACGGAGGCCACTTTTTCTCAAGAATGAAGTTCAAGTCTTACGAAATTTCGAGACTTTCTCAGTTTTCAATTTTTCCAAAAAGTGGTAAGCCTGTCAATTGATAACATTTCCGATACAAAGCAACAAGCACATGATATCATCAGCCATTTCGGACTTCTGTTGAATTTTACCTGATAGAGCAAGGAAAAAAGGAACGGTAGGCGCCTCTCTCTAATTCGAAAAACTCATCGAAAATGCTCACACTCATCAACATCTTTCTTCCATCCTCAAGATTTCCGAACCAATTTAAAAGATTAGAAATTTTACACGCGTCGTTTTCGCAGTCTGAAATCCATTTCGTGCAAAAGGTGACAGACCTTCAGCTCTTCTGCTCAATTCGAGTTCTCCGCTTCCATCGAGAAAAAATAAACATTAACGACAAAATGACTTATATTCGAGGAGCGCGCGCGAACACAAAAGAAAATATGACACGAATCAACTTCCATATGGACTTTCGCGAACGAGCAGGGTTGCACTATATTCGAGACAAGTCTTATTACATTAAAGTGTTCGTAAATGTTGTCTACTCCGTTATATGAAATTAGAGGAATCGAAAACACGCTGTAGTGTACAAGAAAACAAACCAACGAGATATTTACGAGCGTTCCGGGAGGGAATTACAACAGTGACACAGTTTTTACCGTGACAATTTCAAAAAATTGTCTACTAAACCACAAGAAATGCGTCAAAAAGTACTTTTGCGAGGTGTTCGTCTTCTTTTGAGACTAATTGAGCAACTGTAAAACGCTTAAAAACTTAAAATGACATTATTATGAGCCTTTCTTATTTTTCCGTCAACTCCCCTTTCACCCCTTCCTTTCCCTGAAATCGGTCTCGACCGCACTGAAATTCACGAAACAGGTAACTTTATATACAAATAACATATCAACAAAAACCATTTCTTCAGAATTTCTCGCCCTCATTTTCCGCTACAGAGACGGGTTCAAGTCCAGAAACTCTGCTCCCATTTTCACCGGTCTCTCTTCTCATCCGCGTCTCTCCTCCCCACAAATTCCTTACACTATCTGATTCTCTGACATCCTTCCTAATCTATCAATCCTATCGTTAAACGAATCCTCATTCATGTACACTTGTTAGGTTCTTCCTCATCCTCCATCTTTTTTCTATCGATACCAAAACACGTTGGCTTTAAAAAATATGCCGCTGTGGACCTTGCCGCAAAGCAATCAGCGCGTTTACCTTCCATAACTGATTCCTCCCCCTGGTATGATCTCAAATCTTATTACTGCTTCCTCATCCTCTCCCCCTGGGCATGGTTTCCGGTAGTCTTAATCCTCCGAATAATTTCAAAATATCAGATTCGTTGGTCTACTTCAAACCGCCTTTCCCGACGAGAAGAATTCATTCTGACCCGGCTCAGAATAGGCCATACCCGTCCGACTCGCTCTTTTCTCTTCTTACGGCTCATCCACTTCATATCTACACTTCAATGCGATAGCGATGTATCCTTTCAACCCATCTTCTCTGGCCCAGCTGCCCGCGCTTTCGCCCACTATCATTCACTATACTTCAGAAATTTGAAGATTTAGAATTCATACGATAATATCCTCTTCAAACTCGTCTTCTTGCTATTAGGTAGTCTTTTATTTCTTCAGGCTTTCAGCGAATCTGACGTTTTATAACCGTCAGCGCCAGATGAACGAGTGCCAGCACAGCAAAGGCCGCGAAGAGGCACAGACGATTGCACCTGAATACCAGCTGGCACGTAAGAGGCTGAAGAAAGCCTTTAGAGACAGCAAGAATGCTGCATAGAGAGAGCTGCGCGAAATGGTAGAAGCGGACCCTTGTGACAAGCCTTAAAAGATGGTGCTGCAGAAGCTGAGCTGAATGTTGTGGGGCAATGAATTGATGGTTTGTTCCCACAGCAGCCACCACCAATGGTAACGATAACAATAGTAGAAGATAGTACATCCCTCCTAAATACCCAGGAGATGGACGCAGCAATCAATAGACTGCCGGGTAAGTATTGGAAGGCTCCCCCGGAGCGCAATACGTTCAGTTGACCTGGCACTGCTTGTTGATACATTCAATGGGGAAGTTGCTCGGGGAACTATTCTCCGTGCGATGGAAGAAAGCCAAGCATCGATCAATGAGAAGGATAAACCACCAAACAATCTACTCGGGAGCTATTTAATGGAAAGAGTACGGTTTCCAATCAGATGCTGGAATCAATGTGAAGACAATAGCCAAGTCCGTAATAGCTACGCGTCAGTTTTCGTAGTCCTCACCCTCGACATCAGAAATGCGTTACACTCGATTCCATGAGACAGGATATTGGAAGCCCTCAGGGACGCAAAAGTGCCCGCATACCTACTCAGGATGATCAGCAGATAACTTAGCTATCGAGAAATTGAAGCAGAGACGTCTGCTGGTACAATAAAGCGCCGCAGGCGTCGGTCCTTGGGCCGCACACGTGGTGCGTTGTATTTAATAGGATTTTCAAGGTAAAGCTTTAGCCTGACGCAGGTGTTGAGCGGCCATAGCTGCCTGAACAAATACCTTCATGAGAAGTTGAGGAAAGTTGAGTAGGCAACGTGTTCGCACTGCAACCAAGGTAGAGATGATGCAGTTTAGTCGGTCTTCTCAAGAGATTCTGGTAAATTGAAGCAGCCATGCTAGGTTTCGAGGAAGCACGGAATGGAATACGCAAATGCAGAACCACACCAACACCTGTGTACAATCCACATACAGATGTGCAAGAAGAAAAGGAAGGCTAACTTACTTTGACGATAGAAAGACTCCAACAACGATTTACTATAACTGAGGCGATATTGTTGTCGTGCGTTTTGAAGTTTTGCGTGCCTGAGGGTCCTGCATCCTGGAAGTACAGAGGGTTCGCCGAGAGGATTCTTCGTAGGGTCGATTCCGGTGTTGGAGGGTACAAAATTAATGCATTTGTAACCCGCAGTCACTCACTCCACCATGGAGGAGAAGTGGCCCTGCACATACGACAAAAGCGAATCCGACGTTTTATACTCCCCCCATCTCATTTCAAATAATTCCCTTGTTTCCCATATCATTTTACCTTGTTCAGATTAATTCTGGTCTTTAGAGGAGAGAAGTCACTTGCATTCTAGTCCCAGCCTGTCACTTGCCCACGTTCAACTCCAATTTAAGAAAAGGTGGGACACCACGATCTCAAGCAGTCTCTTCTAATGACAAATAAGTCTTCACTCCGTCAGGGTGCCTAAGTCTCTCGTAAAAACACAAATCAACATCGAATAGTAAAATGTAATTCGGAAAACGATTTCAAAAGACGATTTCCGAGTTACTGAAATCACCTACATCAATTCCAGCAAATTTCAAAGTGATAAAAAGTTTCTCTAACAAATCGAACTGTAGTGCGAGTTTCTCTTTCTCTCAACAACGCAGCTCTCAAAAACACAACATAAAGGCGAAAAGAAAAGAAGGAAAAAGAAAAACCCACCTTTGACTGCTAAGCGTTCTCGAAAAGTATACTTTATTAATCTTTTGTAAATATTACAAGATTACCCTAACCTTATTTTCGTCGCTAAATACACGAATTTTATTAGTAATTCGTTTGTTGAAAAAAAGAATGAAATGATGGAAAGAAAAAAGAAAGCGAGAGAAAAAGAAAAAAAAACTCCGCACATGAACGAATTTACGAAGAAGAAAAAAAAAACATCCCTTAACGAGAAAACTTTTGAAAAAACCTTAATTAAAAGTTATACAAGTCATACAAACTGTTATTTTTAATTCGCGAGAAAAGAGAAGAAAAAAAAAATCAAGAATGAAGTATAAAAAGAAAAACGACCCACCCAAAAACGTAATCATTATTTCTAATTTCTCTGAGAGTTAGACGCGGGAAAGGAGGGGATGGGAAAATATACGCGTTCGTTTCTTTACTCTGATGTTTGAATTTGGTCAATGCTCACCTCCATAATAGTGCACTGTTTACCAGAGGATGGAGCGTTTGAATTGAGATTAGATACAAAAAAAAAATCAACGATGCAGGAATTTGTGATGCTCTCGTCGAACTTGCGTTCATAAGACATCCAAACGATTAATCTTCTTCTAAGATTAGAGGCTTTCTTCGGAACAATAGCGAACAACAATAAATACTAGAATCAATTTTGCAATTAATAATTTTAGCCTCACTCTAAATGTTACACTGGCTGGTGCTGTCGCGTTGTTTGTATAGTCTCCCATTTTTGTATTCGCACTATTTGGGGCGCTGGAAACGTATTTTCCATCTCGAGCACACGCTTTTTTGACTCCCGGCGTCGAGTTATTTTCTCGCGTTAAAAAATATACGCCTGTCGCGTCGCTGACGCTCAAGAAGTAAAACGCGAACCACTTTAACGAGCAGCGATTTTGAAAACTTGGTTGGGCGCCTTTTAAGAACGTGCGACCCTCTTCCGCAAATGATACACAGTATTTTACGTTTTTTGAAAGACAGCCCTTCTACGTTTTTTCCTTCGCGTTTTCTTTCCGCCAAACGACGAAACATTGTTGCTTAAAATCATGAGACTTATCAACAAGCTATCCTTATTGATCAGTTCGAGGAAATGTTGCTTTCGCTTGTTGCGTACTTGTTGCGGAAACATTATACTGCATACCTTCTTTATACTTGTTGAATATTTTTTCCTTTCCTCTCTTTTTTTCCCCCCGTCTTCATACTCTTGGTATATTACACGGCGCGTTCGGTAATACGATTCGATACTCCACTAAAATTTTAATCAGCAAAATGGATTTAGAGAAACGAAGAGCAAAAAAAAAAAAAAAACTCACACATACACGCACAAAATAATGAATAATACGTGTACAACGATTCATTCAACTTCTTTTTTTTTTTATGATTTACGTAACGTAAATTACTAAAATTGATAGCAAATTGACTTTTATTGCCGCCTTTTAAACGTGAAAGGTACACATAAATGAAACGAAGTATATAGGGGACCTTAATACGCGAGAAGGGTACGCCGTGCTCTTCGAAAAAGTTACACCGGTATTCGCAAATGATACGGTCCTATATACATTTTATGATAAAGTCATTTATGTGTTTCGCCCATCTTGGTAATATGTGCGAAGTACCCGGTCATTTAATTTTATTTCTCTGCACTCTCGCGTGCCCCGCTTTAAGGATTTCCAAACAGATGGAGCGAATCTGTTTTATTGAAGGGGGGGGAGAGATGAGGAAGTCATTTGGGAAAAATATCCGCCGTCTAGGAGAATTGTGCTTAGACCTACTTCCGGTGCTCGGGTTATTTAGGCTGGGAAAATTCAGATCTCGAGGGGCGCCGGAGACTTGAATGGAGTTACGACTTTGGAAAATTTGCGATCATTGAGCTACACACATCAGAAGAATGTCCTTCAAAAGTTTCAGTCACCCGACTATATGCATGAGGGGGGCGGGGAGGAGAAACTTAAAATTTTCGAGACATAAGAGACGAGGAATACTTGGAGAAAATCCCGATTATCGAGCTATAGATCAGTAGAACGACTAAGAAAATTTTTCATCGGATTGTAAAACTCCAAAAAGCGAATGACGGACAAGACCACTAGTCAATTCTTGAACAATAACTAGCAGTTCGCACTTAAACAAAGCATGAGAAATAACAGGGAGCTGACAGAGGGATTGGACAAGATCGGAATCAAGCCCAACGATAAACAGGTATCTTTGGACGTGACAAACATATATGGTACCATCCCAGGTCCGTAACCAGAGTCCATTTGTTGCAGGGGTTTGTATAAAAATTAGGGGACCGAGCGTAGTAATGATTCTTTGTTTTATTAGGACTTCTGGGAACTTCTTACCCTGTTGCGAAACAAGTGGAAGAGATTGTGGACCAGAACTACTGCCGATTTAATAACAAGTTCTACAGCTAGATGAAGGTTAAGCGATGGCGGAGACAGGATATTGCAAGGCAACAAGTTCAGACACTCGATCACGGCTAGGTACGTAGATAATGCCTTAATTGTGTAGTCAGGCACTAATAAACACCTGTAAATGAGAGCAACAAATTCACAAAGGAAAAGGGCGATGAGACCATCAATAATTTGGATCGAACAAAACACACCGTCATCAGACCCTTACCACAACTCCAGGCACGAGTTAGCCGAAATTCAGAACTACTACTGCCCAGCAATTTTTGTCCTCAAGAAACAATGAAGAGAAGAGGAGGGAAATTTAGATAATAAAGCAGCTCGCAGCAGCAGACTGCTACTCTAGAGGCGTAGTTGAGCGAGTCATTGGGAAAATAAAGGTAGAGAAGGGAACCCATGACAACACAGCGTGAAAGCGCTGATAATTGTGAAAGTGGGCATCCATAACAACTCATGCATGAGGAAGAGAATAAGAAACGACCAGACGGGAAGAGAAGAACAAGGAAAGCTTGAGTGGAGAGTACAAGCCGAAGGTACAATAGGAAGTTCGACATCACGAGGAAGGAGCACGAAACATACAAGGAGAAAGGAGACGGCAAGTCATTGTTCGGCGAACATAGTAATGAAGAACAGCACGATGGTGAAGAAAACCGCATGAAGAGAAGACAGGGTGGCCAGTTTTTTACCGAGAAAAAATTCCCTGACTTTTCCAGGTTTTTCCAAGACTAAAATCTTCCCTTTTTCGGCTCAAAAAAAAAAAAAAAAAAGAAAAAAATGTTTCGTGATTTTTGAAGCAAAATAATATTTTCCACATTCCTTTAAAACAAGAGTCTGGAGTATGCCTATCTCAGATTATTTAGCCGCGAGTCTCAGAAAAATCCCTGACCTTAGCCAAAATTCCATGACTTTTCCCTGACTTTTCCGTGAACACTCAAATTCCCTGACTTTTTCCGGTTTTCCAGAAACTGGCCACCCTGGAAGAAAACTCTGAGAACAGTTGACCGTTCTTCATCAATCGAAACGTCAAAAAAAAAAAAATTAATGAAGCTATGAAATGAATTCCGATTTTCGAGCTATTTAATGATTTGGTAATCGACCGAAAAAAGGGCTCACAAAGCGTAATGGAAGCCACAACTTATTCAGTACGTAACATGGGATGAAAGGCACACAACGCGTAATGGGGAATTCTCTTCCAGGACACGATCGAACTTCAAAATTTCGTAATTTCGTGTTGTGAGTCAAGAGTAGTACTCGGTATGTGCAATGAGAAATTTGTATTCGCATATAACGTAGAGTAGTAGGAAATGACATTTGCTCACGTGCGCATTACTCATCATGTTTTTATGCATATATAGTTGACAGAAGATGATTTCTATAAAATTGGTAACGCGGATTTCGGGAGAATTAAGTACGCTTCTGATGAATTTTCAGAAAAGTAGGTCAGCATTTTTGAAGTTTGAGGATGTAGATAGTGGAGAAACGTAACCGAAAGGCTTCAGTATTTTGTACCGTGTAACTGCACGAAAAGTTGAACGACTAAAAACTGTGCTTGTCTCAAAAATAATACCTTGCTCAATTTAAAAAGCCGTGAGTTCTCATAATGTACCAATAAGTAAAGCACTTGATTACGAGTATTATCCAAATTTCACTCTATTAAAATGCAAACAGATCATCAGAAATATTAGTCCAGTCAATAAAGATAAAAAAATGACAATTATGGGCCATGAATGTGACGGAAGGTTTTTCTTTCGTAATGTGTTCAGGATAACCCCCTGACTAAAATACCGATGAGTCCTCCGCGCTCTGCCTCCCGCAAAGTCCCCCAGCGGTTCACTTTATCCTCAAAATTCAGTTTTTCACAATTTTCTCGAAAACTAAGCATTTTAGAGAAAAAAGTTTCAAACAAAAGTTGTTCCTCGTAAAATGTCCTATAAGATGCACTATTCATTTGTTACCTTACGTTCATTGGTTGGTCTGAACATTGCCATTCAAGTACCTCATTTTGTTATTACGAGCCTTTTTTTGCGTTATACCGAATTATAGAGGCAGTTTTGGTTCAATTTTTGCATTTGTTATTTTCTGTGGTAAAGGGGGCCACGGGGGATTTCGCGAGGGGCAGAATGCATAGGACTCATCGGTATTTTAATCAGGGAATTATCCTGACATTACAAAAAAAAAAAAAAAACCTTCCGTCACATTTATGGCCCACAAGAATTCTTTATTGACTGGACTATACGGACTTCGACCTAATTTGATTGGCTCGAACTTCATGCTACAAGTATGAAGGATAGCAGGGCGAGGGGAAGTGAGGATTTCGAAAAGTTTCAACAATCGAGCAGGAGGGTAACTTGAAAATTTTCCATCATCCAGCGATATACCTGAGGAGAGTTGGTGAGAAAAGTTTGACCCCCGATATATTTTATATCAGAGGAGAGAGACTAAGGAAGAATTTCGACTATCAAGTTATGTAGATGAACAGAGAGAAAACTTCAATCATTCAGCGAATTTCCTTTTTTTTTAAAAAAATAATTATTATGGGTCTAGAGAAAACCCACTCTTCGAACCTCCGACGACCACCACCTTGCTTTGACTACACATTGCCACGCCACTCTTCTCCTATGAGAACTCTGCATATACATGAATGTAATATGCGGTAAATTTTTCAATATTATTCTAGTAGGATTTTTTTCGAGGTTTACCGCAAGTTCCCGAAATTGACGCGGAAAATTTTCCTTTGCAGTCGCAGTGACCAGCAACAAGCACTAACCTTCAACAACCAATATGCATCGCATCGTAGGATACTCTCAACAGAATTTTAACAAATTTTATCTCATTCATAGACCTGACAGGCACACACGGAAAATTTGATTTAAAAATAGCATTCTAAGATACATGAATAATTTGAGACGAAAAGAATGATTATTAGAAAATTATTCAATGACACAGATTCTTTTTCATAATATTCTATAAACTATTATTATCATGTTTTCACGGTGTCTATCAGTATTGCTAATAAAAAATCTGGGACTTCTTCCAGGACCCCTAAGGAAATTTCTTTCCATCTAACTCTTCTTACAATTTAGCAAAGAGAAACGTCCAACCATAAGAATTTTCCTCGTCATATTTCACTTTCTAATGCAAAGAAGAATTTTGGTTTTAGGATGGTTTTCCGACGTGGAGTATTCCGGGCCCACATTGTAAAATCAGGAAGTTTTCCTGGATTTTAGAGTTTTCCACGGCACTGCATTTTTCTTATTTTTGAATGCTCACGTTCGACCACTGGTAATTTAATTGCAATAATTTAAAACCAATTTTAATGCATAATAGTTGGAAACAATTAATAATTTAAAAGTCATTACTTTTGTACGGGGGAAAAATTACAACCGGGACTTTAACAGCTTCATGATCTCACAACGGAGAAAAATCGGTGTGATGGGGTGCGCGAAACCCTAGGATAAGTCGGAAAAGCTAAAAAACGAAAAACATTAAAAAAGAGGTTTTGGACGTCTTGGATACGTTGTCATGTATACTTTCATGAGCACTAAGTGACTTCCCCAAAACACATCAAATTCCGTGATATCTAGAGAATTTTTTGGTAGTGAATTTAGAAAAAAAAAAATTCCGACTTATCCTAGGGTTTCGCGCACCGCATCAGCGGTATTTTTTCATTCTCCAGTCAAAGATTGAATCTCGACAGTGTCGGTTAGAAGATTTCCAAAAAAATTGACAAATAATAAATACAGTGATTTTTTTTTTTTTTTTTTTTAATAGTTTGAAATATCGATAGTAAAAATTGACAGAAAACCAAAAAAAAGGCTACCATCCGCACAAGTATTCTACATTGGTGATTTACCGGTGATTCTTTTCACCCGAAAAATACATAATTATATACACGAGTATTTTTTTAAACATTCAAGATTTCGTCTTTTGCGCACGTGACAAAGAAAAAGATTAGAGAAAAATAAGGAATCCCCTCGTCGAAAAGAAAATTATTTTTTGGAGAAAATTTTTAGAAATTTTTAAATGAACTTGTAACATTTATCAACTTTTTCAGCTTTTACACTTCTTGGAAACGTGATTTTCAACAGCTTTAAATCAATGCTCCATTATACAAAAACGCCAAAATTTCAAGATCGCACAAAAATCTTCAAAAGATGTGGGAAAATTTTGAATAACGAGCACAAAAGTTTATGCAAGTTCTCGCAATCCTTTTCTTCTTTCTCTACTTCTTAAATTTCACATTTGGCAGGCTTGTGATGAATTCCAACTTCGAGACGGGGACTATTTTATACATACAAATAATAGCTGAAATACTTGTGGCAACGTCACATAATTTTTCGAGAATAAATTTGCCCTGGTACATCTAATTCATCCAAATGATTTCTTCTAGCAAACTTAATAAATTCCTTAAAGCTCCCAAAAATTCCCAAAAAATTATAGGTTATTGTACTTGACTTCACGTGAATTGAAATTCTGCTAACGAAATGGGCGATATGAGAGCTTAAATGATTCACTTAGTTTCTCTAATCGTATCTATACCGAATCTGAAGAAAGAAGTAGATGAAGTATCTCCAACAGTGACCTCCTACTATATTGTGTATTGTGGTGGTGTTCGTTGTGGTGAGTATTCTTATGTTTTTGTGCGTGCCAGGGGGGCACTGCAACTTGGCAGTTGCCGAGTAGAAGAGGGGGTTCGCATAGGAGATTCCTCCTCCACTGAAGTTATACCTGGAAGGATCGATTCCGGTGTTAGAGGAAATAATATTAAATGCATACTCAGCCCGCACCTACTCCATCATGGATGACGGGCGGTGCTGCACATGCGACGCACAAGCGATCTACACCAAATAAAAGCGCGATAATTCAATCAAAGCGTTTCAACCAACGTCAATGTAATTTTATTAATTTATTTCTTTTTACCATTTGTAGGAATTCAAAATTTGTAGGCACCGCGTTCAGCAACTGTCCAAAGCCTGATGCGTTCAACGACTGCGGCGAAGAACTGGTCGAGCTCTCCGGATTCAGAAGGACCAATTGTAACGCGGCCGCTTCCGGACTATTCTTCGCAATGGTCAACTCACCCAACAACCCGTCTGGGCTAGGTACTACAATATAGGGTAACTGCTGACCGGTCTCCGGTTGCAGGAGTTGTGGATTCCGACCACTCAACAAGTGAATTTCGGAGGCGTGCGAGTATAGTGCGGTCGCCGGATGCAACTCCGCACGGAAGTCTTCGTCGACGAACTCCTGCAACGGTAGACCGTTTCCAAAGCCGGCGGTGCTCAACGACGGCGGCGTTAAAAAGGTGGTAAAATGGGTAGACACGTCTGGAAGCGCTGTCGCCGGTCCGGTGAACAGATGCGGATTCACGAATAGGGTCGGCGGCGGTGGTAACAACGTGCTGGACGAGTTTGGCTCAATTCTGTTATCGAAACGGTGACACCGAAAACGACCGCAACCGGTGGTTTGGCAGCAGGAATTGCAAAAAGGTATTTGTCTAACGCACGAGTTCGAAAAAACGGAAGAGGAAGTAGACGAATAGAGAGCTGAAGGAACAGCGGTACAGGACTGATAATACGTAATGGTTATTGGTATTAGAAACGATGCGAGTGGAGAAAAAAAATGAATCTGAGAAATAAAATTCTCGAGGATGAGTAATTAAAGTAAGAGATACGCAGTTGTCGAACGATATGTAGAAAATAATACTATAGAATTTGAGAGATATGTCGGGCGCACAATGAAAGACGGAAGATTGTCGAAATACAGAAATTGAGAAGAAAAAAGGTAGGAAAAAAATAAGAGGAAAAAAAGAGAGAATATTATAAAAATTGAAAAGTTCTAAAATAATTGACGCAGTGTCGAGGAAGTGAAATTACAATACAGACTTGAAAATGATTGTCAAGGATAGAAAAGAGGAGAGAAAAGAAAGAAGGAATATTTGGTTACACACTTAATCCATTGTTGCAATTATAGGATTTTTTTTTCTTGTGCCTTGAACACGCCGAAATTATCATTTAGAGGAAAAACAAACAGAGAGAAAAAGGAAGAAGAAGAAAAGAAAGAAAGAGAGAAAAAAAAAAGAAAACCGTAAATGTTCGATAACCGGAGGTCGCGACAAATCGGGAGCGAACGATGAAAGGCTGCAACCACGACTCGTAGGAAACGAAGAGTAAGGCAACAAGTAAAAAGTTTTTCCTTCTGACACGATTATACTTTACGCAACGCGACGTCTACTTTCGCACACAAGTACACGGATAAATATATTTTTGAATGTGTGCTAAATGGGAAAAACGCGCATGCTCCAATGCGCACAGAAATTTTCCCAACCGACAGATGAAATATTCTCTTCGATATTATACATATGGCTTGGCACCGAATACTCGTGTATTTTGGAGAAAAAGCGGTTATCATCATCATTTGTTTCCTACACGCGCTTATTCTCTCCCGAAAAAGACGACAGTGAAAATCAGAAGATTCGACGAAATGAACGAACATCAAAACACGGATTTTGAACCTTATGTCCACACGATAATGATAGAATAATTCTATATAAATGAGTATATAATTTTTTCGAGTGATCAACATTATAGAGTATGGTACCCAAATAATCTGTAATATAGGCGAGTATATGAAGTCGTAAATAAAAGTACTCGAGTGCCACGTGATTCTTTTCATTCTATTTTTGAAAGATGTAGGTTTTGGTAAGGAAGAAAAAAGTATTTTAATACAACAACTCCGATGAGATCGCAAATTTATGAGCTTGTAGATTACCTTCCAAGAATCGTTTTTTTAGGTCCCATGTTATGAATCACCTTGAGGAGAAGGTATTTACGCCTTAGTGCATACTTATGCAGTATAAATATTGAGTACTACGTAATGTCGAAAGAACCATAAATTGAAGTTTTTGTGATAATCATCATCAGCAGAAAGAAGCCAAAAAAATACGGTTTGGCTTTCGGCTGGCTGCAACACCGTGCTGGAATGGAATCATCAATTCCTCACTAAAGAGCTAACAGCAACACCTAAGCTCACCATTTTTTTCTCATATAATCTTCTCTTGTTTATCATAAAAATTTGCTTACCAGGTAGACATATACGTATCATCTTTCAAGCATTATTCTCGCACTATCCGATATAGTTCATGCACAAATTTTACTAATAAATTACTTAGTTCTTTAGAAATCATGTACAGAACAGGGAGCAGAAAGACAAGTAAATCAAGTGCAGAAAAGCATTTTGTATAAGTCTACCGCTTTTAACGGTAAAATTGCCACATTTCTCCATCTAGTTTCTATTCTAAGGGTTATTTCTTTAAGAATAAAAATTACTATTATAGAACAGATTTTGGAATACCCTTTAAGTACTCGCTATTAATCTCCAACTTGAGTATGGTTAAATTACCAAATTTGAAATCACATTAATTAGGTAATCCTTGATTGTAATCGACAAAACTCACCTGCAACATAAGAAAAAAAAATCTACATCAATTTCTTGTTATGCGATCATTTTCAATACGATACAAAATTTTACAAACAAGTAAAAGATTCTTTACAATCATATTAACATAGCAGCTACAATTCGAATTCCAAAAAAGTACCCATATTCAAAAATCAACTGTAAGACGTCAGCGTCAACTTCCACGTTCGAAATTAGCCCACAAATTATTTGGTTTTATTTTTCAAAATTTTACAATTTGCTCATAATCGTCAAGTTCATATAAAAAAAAACAAAATAGTATCGAATCTTTTCATCCTCTCACTCGAACAGTAGGTCTTGGAAAGTCACCCTCAAATAGGACAACAGAAACCTGATCACCAAAATGAGTAGGATTTGATGCAAAGTTATCTTCTAATTAATTCACTGCCCCATGAGGCTAATACTATGTGAATAAATTTGTACTTGAATCCTTCGTGAATACTTTCTTCAGCAAAAAGCCTCTACATAAGTATTTCATAATTGAAGCGCTGCGTGGAAAAGGGGCCTCCGTCTAATGTATTTCTTATAGAACGGAGGCCCCTTTTCCACGCAGCGCTTCAATTGCAATTCGCAAATAAAGGCAAAGAAGGCGCCCTCTCTAGGTTTACCACGGCGACAACTTGAGGAAGCTTGCAAAAAAAGTTATGAAGTGAAAAAAGTCATCCAAAAAATCTAAAATTATTGAAAGAAAATCGAGAGGGCAACAAACATTTGAAACGGTGAAATTACCTTTTTTATTAGTATTATTTTGTGTCGTGGTATAAAAGTATAAAACACAATGATCACTTTTTTGACAGAACGAGTAGCGCTCCTAGCGGGACCTTTATCCGCGAATTAAGCACACTACTTGAAAACTTGTTTTATTTACAAGTCGTCTTATTTTTTCAATCAAAACATGTGCAATCCTTTTTTGCAAAGCTACATAAAAAACCCTCTACTCAAGAAGAAATTGACACAGGCTGTTTTCTACTCGTTAGAGTATTACATCAAATTCTGATTTTTAAATTGCCTTTCTTGATAGTAATTAGTTTCTGATTGTACTTTATGACTACTGCAGCTAATATCATCCTCAGATAACGAGAGGAAGTGTGTTAAATTTAGGCCGAACATCCGTCAGCGTACCTCCATCACGCTAGAAAGATAGTAAGAAGAAGGTGGACCCATCCCCATAAACCAAATCGACCATCACTAAATGATGCATGTTGGTCGGTTTTTGGTAGTACGACTGAAAATAGACCAAATTTTGACCATCATTTTTGTTGGGTGATTTTTGATCATTATGAGGTATATACATTTCGGTTCACTTTTGGTCGTTTTACTGTCTGTACGGACTGGAACTTTTCCTCGTTTTTAGTCGACTTCTGGAAAGATATTCTGGGAGATATCTTGGTCCGAGTATTATTGGGTGAGCCGCACAGTCACTCAATTTTAACCAGAATTTCCAGTCGATTTTTGGACAGATATCCCTAAAACATATCTTGGTCCATTTTCAGTCGATTTGTCCTCAACATCTACCAATATTTTTACCCTTTTCCTTGGTCTGTTCTCGTGCGAACCGCAGTCACTAGATTTTGACCGAACTTCCAATCAATTTCCAGGCAGATATCACCATGAAATATCTTGGTCCATTTCCAGTCGATTTGTCCCCAACATCTACCAATATTTTTACTTTCTTTTTCGGTCTAAAATGAGTGTTAGCGAGTGAGCCGCCCAGCCACTCAATTTTGACAAAAATTTGCAGTCGACTTCTGGGCAGATATTCGGAATGAATCAACTGTTACGTTGCTTGCAAACTCACAGATCAAAATCGCAACCGTGTTAACGAGATTGCTATTTCATTCTTTTCTCTTGAGGAAAGCTTGGATATAGACTGGTTTTTCCAGTCGAAAGTGATCTAAATATAGTGGTCTGTTAATATTACCTAACTAGAGACCGTTTTCTGGCGTCTCTATTGCCCAGAAATTGACCGACCTTTGTTGTCAAAAGTGGTCTATTTGTAAAGGTCTGTTCATATTGCTTGAAAATAGACGATGACAAACTTATTTTATATTGTCTACATTGCCTAGAAATCGACCGATCTTTTTCGTCAGTGGTGGTCTGTTGACACTTTTTGTGTCGTCAATTTTCCCCAGAAATCGACTGTTTCTTGGGTCAAAAGTGGTCGAAATATAGTCAATAGCTGAAGAATTTTATCGTACCTTCATCAGTCCTACAAATCGACTAATTTTTTCCGTCAAAATTTGTCTGAGTTGGTCTAAATTTGGTATAAATATGGTAGAGAAGAGCAGAAATAAATCGACTGAAGAAGTTGGTCTATTATAGGTCACTCAAAGCGATCGCTCAGTCTATTTTTGGTTGATCTTCACTCAAAATAATTTGAGATATTTGGTCAATCTGGTTTATCGGAATTGTATTTCCCCATGAATCGAAGTACTTGTTCAAAAAGAGATATTAAAAAAAATAAAAATTTTAAAGAAACTGAAGAGAATAAAAACTTGATGACTACTTTTCTACTTGTGTTTTTTCAAGTAATAGTTTTCGTCTCTAGTAATTACCAGTTACTGGAGATATATCTTGGTGGTGGGGCTGCCACCTACGCTTCCCGAGAAAGCAGTTAATCTGTCCTTGGGGTTTCGGGTCCTCGCTGCAGGGCAGCAGTTTGGTGGTTTTTCTATCAGGGTTATCCTTCCCTTAGCCTTTGAAGTACCAGCTTCCACTGCAAGGCAGCAGTGTGTGACCTACTTCCTCCATTACTATATCTCCGCTCTTCTGCTTCATAGACACCCGTAATTGCAACGAGGGAAAGTAGGAATCTTTCTCCTATTGGTTTCGGTCAGGTTTATTAATCGGAGTCCCCTTCTGGTTTATTAATCGGAGTCCCCTTCTCCTAAATTGGTTTCAATATCGGAGTTATCCTTCTCCTACGTCCATCCACATTAGTCGCCGCCCGACTATGTCGCTTGGCTTAACAGGGACGCCGCGTGTAGGCTGTGGATTGGGCTTGGGTACAGCAAATGGGCCCTGTTAACCTCGGTGATGTCCCCACTACTGGCCCTAGATGACGTACGGGTGTGAGGATTGGGCCTTACGAAAGAAAGACAAACGAAAAATCTCAGCCGCCGAAATGAGATTTCTACGAAAAACAGCCAGATACACGCTGATGGACTGTAAAAGAAATGAACACATACAAGAACAACTAACTCGCAGCCCACACAGTTGGCTGCTCGGAATTGCCTTCATTAACTCTGTTAATTGAGGCAAACAGGGAACCTGTTTTATAGGAGATCTGATGACGTCACGATTTGATGACGTCATAATCCGATGACGTCACACGATCTAATGACGTTACGATCTGGTGACGTCACGATGGAGATCTGTGACATCACGATCATCGTGCCATCACTATCTGATGACGTCACAGAGCTAGTAAAACCACTAATACAGACCTCCTAGACCTATAATATAAAGGAAGCCTAAGACCTAGTACAGAGCTAGGACAAACTGCTAGTATAACATGAAGCAGAGAGGATAAGTCCCCCTCCTATCACTTCATCAAAATTTTTCTAAGTCCCGGGCGCCGTCCGGCGTCCGGCGCCCGGCGCCCGTCATTTTCCTTCAGTTTACCCCCCGATAAAACAGGTTCCCTGTTAAAAATCATACCAATCGTCAGAAGGGTTAAAGAGTATCGGAAGAGATGGCGCAGTCACGTGAGACATACGAACGAGGATAGATCACCGAAAATGATGTTCAACTACTGCCCGGCTGGGAAAAGGTCAACAAGAAGACCAAGGAGAAAGCCAATCGACACGTCCGAATCATCCGAGACTACACCGCAGACGGGCCACGCGGCCTAATCGCGTATTGGCAATGACGATGACGACTTTTGTACTTGAATTCCAAAATTGTGCTCCATAAGTCTCGCTCGATGATATGAGAAGAACTCTTGACCAGTAAACACTTGTCAACCTGTGACTACTCAGTATGGCCTGGAGGTAATTCAACAGTGAACTTGTCCAGATATGCTCGCTTCTCTAAATTATTCGTATCTCTCTGTATACTTTTTCGAGGAGTTCATCGCAAGGGTATATGTTTATCTTAGTTCAATCAATCTTGTTCCAACATTCACCCTCTCTGTTTCCTTGTCGTCTTTGTTTGACGTCAATGAAATAGATGAACGAATCTTGTCGTCATCAAAAAGAAACGCTAGAAATTTCAGAGTAAAGCGAAGAATCATCTTAGAATAAAATATTCGAAAAATTCTTCAACGTTATAGCTCGTGTTGGAAATACACTGAAGATCTGAGCTGCAATGTACAAAATTCTTCGGAATACCCGATAACGCAGAATTTGCAAAGAAGAAAACTCTATACATGAACGGTATTTCCTTTTATTACAGTTCACTCACTGTCAAGGTTGTGGCGACAACGAAGATTAAATTACTTGTAACACAGCGCAGCAGATTGAGTACGTTACGCTGTATATTAGCGTGATAGAATCCAGGAAAGTTTACCTACTGAATGATTAACGTTCCAGTACGAAGACCTTTTCCGTACAGCTTGTTGCATACTTTCTTTCCTGTTGCGTGAGCTGATTTGCTTGTTGCTTCATCTGCGCAACACTATTTGATGATGACACGTTTTTTGGTCGGGAAAAGCTCTATCTAGCTAGATGATAGAAAACGAAACGAAGTATTCAATTACGCTACGTCGTCGGTCGGTATCTCGAGAATTAAAAACGAAAAATATTCATTTACTCGCTACTTCGAAACACTCCGCGTTCTTGTTCTTGACGCGTCTCGTTTGCAATGGGTAATTAATTGCTCTTAATTAAATACCCTTCGGTTAGTCACTTAGAGTTGAATTTCGTTATCGAATGTAGAGACTGTACGCGGATTAAATTTCACGGTACCGAGAAAAGTGGGTAAACTTTGATACACGGAGAACGACCGAATTTTCTTTCCGATACAAGATCACCACCATCCATCATTTTACACTTTTCCATCATTTTCGAGCGCAGCTTACTTACTTAACCCATCTTCATATTTTTTGACCAGATTGACTGTCTGAAGAAAGCATCAGTCATCCCATGAAAATTTAAATTCATGAGTGAATACTACAATGAAAAGTCGAAAGCAGAAACAGCTAGGCAGAGCTAGTATGTGTATGGAGAAGAAGCAAGAGGATTTCGTGGAGCAGTTCTTTGAAAAATTGGCCTTTTTCTGCTCCCGCCTGTCGGAAAACTAATTATGCTAGACGGACCATCATCCTGTTTGTCCTGCCGAAGATTTACTTGTATGTACTTCCAAAACACTTCATCTAAAGATTCTTCAAAAATACGCATACATCCTAGAAATATGAAAGACTCCACTTACCACGTGGAAAAAGATTTGATAATATTAAGGAGACGTAATTATCGTAAGACCGTGATACAATTGCGCACGCAATGAATAAAGTCTTAATCAGCAAAAGAAAAGACAATGAATATTTTTCGTAAAGATACGAAAATAGTGAGAAAGAAAATGTATAGAAAAGAAGAAAACTCGCAAAATGAATTACTTTTTCCTTCCATTTTATTTTCGGTTGACGACGAAACCATTGGAAAACTTTCAACACCAATTTAGTATTTCACAAGAAAGTCCGCAGTAAGTCGCGAGGATTACTTTTCGCGTTTGCCTCTCTCGTTTCCTCTCTATCCATCCCGGATTATTACGACAGAAGTTAAGCGGATCAGAACAAATTAAGAAACTGCGACGATGTATAGAAAGATTAAGAAAACGTACAGAGCGAGCAGGCATAATATGACTAAATAAGAAAAGGTATGACATCCATGCACGTTACCCTAATCATATCAGCGTAAATTATATATTATTATCCCAAATGGTGTACGAACCGACTGACAGAATATTACAGAAAATACTCATTAAAGGTAAACTGCAGTCAAGGCTTTCCGATAATTAATGAAGGCGACAAAAAAAAAACGAAGTCAGAAGAGGAATAAAAAGCGCTGGAGGAGTGACGATGAGGCCTATTTTTTGTCTATTTATATTGAATTTGAAAATACTTATTCTGCTTTTTTCGAAACCACATTTACCAAAAGGTTTTCTGAAAAGGACAACAGCAGTTTATCGATCAAAAATTTTTCGACATCTCAACCCCCCCCCACCCCTCCTTTTACTACGTTAAAATTCAACTTGAAAAAAAAAACACGGAAGCCAACATTTTTCAAGCCCTCCTGCTGGTGGTAGAGCACTAAATAGGGAGTGAACGCCATACCATTTTGGATTATAGAAAAACCCTCCAAGGTACAACGCGTCTCGCACAACATCGCGGAGCGGCAAACTTCAAATTTTTTCGTTGTATCCGCGATGTTACGCGAGACGCGTTTTTCTATGACAAAAAATGGCGTATGTCTTCACTGCACTGGCGGTTGCCGGCGCGCTTGACCGCCAGCCAGGTGTTGAATAGATATCTATATTATTTATAGAAATTTGGATTTTAAAAGTATCTTGCCTCTCAAGAGGTCAGTTTGCTAACCTTCTTACTTCAAAACTTTAGTACTGCTGACAATGTTATTGATAATAATATTCCAGTTGAAGACGAACGGGAGTGTGGATACACGCGATACAAATTACCAAGTTACGCAAAATATAAAAACCAATATCTCATATTGGTAAAAACCAATTTGCACTAAATACCAATTTTCATATTATAAGAGCTAACTGTACGTGTAAAGACTGTATTACAGCAAAAAACTGACTAATTCATCGATATTTTGCCAGTCGCAATGAGTAAGGAAATAGGTGGACAGAATAGGTTAAGGGCCAGGCATACCCCTAATGCATTACATCGCTCTGTATAGACACAGAAGACGCACTCAGTCGTTCCTGTATGAGAAACCGGATGTAATTTTCACATTTGTCTCTCGAACCGATATCTTTTCTCAGGAGGTTTCAAAATCATTACAGGGGCTACAATTTTTGTTCTCTTCAATTTTGTCATAAAAATGAATGAAACTCGAGTTATCAGTGATTGAATTTTCAGAACTGCAACGCTCAGCGCGTTTGGACGTTTGGAACAACGTGTACAGTGAGAAGCAGTTTTACTATATTGATAATCCTCGCTTTCTCCACAATTTTTTCGCCCACTACTACTGCTCCCCTAAGGATCCAGATAATCGAAATTTATTCAAAAACCTTACCCGAATAAAAATAAATTTTTCAACAAAAATTTCAAGTCGATAAGTAAAAGCGTTCAAAAGTTATGGAATGGAATTATGCACACAAACATTCTATTTTATATATTAGAAGGAGATGATCAAAATTCTATCAAGTTCCCTTTCTGGTTTCACTCCACGGTGGTTATAATCCTTTCTGGTCTTCAAAGTACGTCAACGCCCTCGCACTCTTTGCAACCCCAAATGGGAAACAGTTCTCTCGAATAACCTTATGAAACAGGTTTCCTATTTAGGATAGACTTTAAATCGATTCTCGGTCAAAACGGACCGCATAACCGGAAACGAATAATGAAAAAATTCTTTGAGCATCTCCTATGAATGGTCAAACGGAAGTCCAAAGCTGCAAACAATAAAAACGAAGAATTGTAGAGTAACTTTCGTCGATTCCTACAGGAAATCGGATGCAGAATTTAGGAAAAATATACGAAAACTTCTCGAAGGCCTTTCGGAGGCTTCAATGGCGGCCAATCAAAGATCCAAGGACAGGTCCAAAGCTGAAAACACGTGAAAATGAGGCGATGTTAACAGTTTCCAATAATTTTTACGAGAGCCCCTCTCTGTATCACGGACAAGAACTTGTAAAATTCTCGAAGCCCTACAAAGAGTCCAAGTTAAAAATGAAAACGAAGCTATGTTGTTGACTCTCTTCAATACTTATACAAAGTGTAACACAGAATTTGGAAAAAACACGTACTCAAAAGCTCTCCAAACCGTCTCAAAGCTCCAACCAATGCTCCACTCCACTGAACCATGTCAAATCGATCAAGAATTTACTTTTTTCAAAAGACTCGGTCGAAATCACGCTGAAATCGACCTCATAGTGACTCGGTATCAGACCGATATAAGGTCGACTCCATTTCGACTTTAGGTCGATTTCGAGTCGACTTCTTCAAATTTCTTATCACTGTGGCGTCAATTTCGAATCGATTGACTTGTAATTCTCGGGTTAATTCAAATCGACATATTGACGTCGATCTGGGATCGATTTAAAGCCGAATTCCCCCCTGTTATATAAACCAAAAATCGACTGCTCTGTCGCGTCGATTTCAAGTTGATTTGTAGTTCTTCGGTCACGTACGCCGGTCGGCTTCAAATCGACGTCGATCCTCTACCAATTGTCTCATCGACCTGGTCAATTTCAAGTCGATTTCTATCCCTGCGATTGCGTTGGTCGATCTAGAATCGACGTACGTACAGTCACCACCGAGAAGCATTCCGCCTGCTTGAACTTCACAACTCGCAAGCAAAACGTGCAGTCACAATTACACGTTGAGGGCCTTCGAGAATCTTGATTTGGCTTGACCAGCAGTAGTGCTGCAATGGTCGAATTGACACCATTACGACGTTGATTTTCGGTTGGCATCAGGATCCGATACCAGAAGTCGACTAATATTTGACCTCGATTCTGAAATCCTGTATCAGATTGCGCTCTTGAAATCGATGCAATGTGGACGTCGATTGTCGGTCATCGACCCATGAAAATCTACGTCGACTTTCAGGCCACATCAATCTATGATACTGGGAGTCGACTCGTTATTCGACGACGATACGTCGATGGTAACAAGGAGCGGACGATGTCAGATCGTCTTCCAAATATTTTTGGTCGGTTTGCGGTCCACAATGGGCAAAACTTAGTTGACGTCGATTTGAAATCGACTTTTGATTGAAATAGCGAGTTGATTTTACGTCGTCCATCTTTCTGGAGTTTTTTCACCGCTCTCAGAAAATATCAAAAATTGCGCTACGTGGAATACACAGAGGATGAAGTGGGGCGACCACCCCTTGCTACAAGGCAGAAATCACGAATCTGCGTCATTATTGCAATATCCTGAGGGTAATTTTTGATGCATTAAATGTGGTAATTTTGGTACCAAAGCACATATTGTGAAATTCTTTTCTCTGTTTTCATCATTCATCTCTTCCATCTCGGGGGCGAGTGGTGGATCAAATCTATGGCAAATAGAACGCTGCGGCGAATTGACCTGTCTCCATCATGTCGTTATCTTGGTACAGTCAGAAAATTTGATGCGGAAACTCGCATATAATCGAAAAATTCTTCAAGATAAATAAGAGGTCCTAGATGTCCAATGGTGAGACGGAGACGCCAGGAATGAAGGAAACTCGAGTTCGAAAATTCAGTTTGGGATAATACCAGACAAAATATGCCCTGGGGCGCGAGTTAGTTTAGACATTATTTTCCATTCGATTTATTATCCTGTTCTTCGTTGCATAGAACCTTCGACTAAATCAGAAGAAACTTTCTTATCAATCACGAAATCTTTCATTTCATTTAAACAGAATGTACATGCAATGAGGATACCTCCAACTGACGCTGATGGCACATTAACCGCTTTGCGGAGAGTACGAACATACACGATCTTCTATGTATCTTTCGGAATCATTAAGCTTTATGGAGTCCATTAAAATATAAATACATACACCATTCACAAGGCACGGTATGAAGGTGTGTGCGAAGAGTTCTTTTAAACAACTCTCTGGCGTTTTAGATTACGGATGAAAGTACCAATGCGAAATCGCAAAGTAAATTTCATTTCCTACATCGTACCGAGTATTATGACAGTGAAACTTTATAGTGGCGCTGCACTATTTTTTTCACCCTCGTTTCTATATATGTCAAGAAATGTTACACAAATGATACGAAAGGGTGCAATTACCAACACGAAATCATAAAAATAAAGTTATTAAGAAGAACATATTTTGTACAATATTCAATTTCAGTTCCGGAATATATGAAAGAGAGAGAGAGAGAAAAAAAAACGCAGACTTGATTGAACTCAAAAAAGAAAAAAAAAAATCAGAAACATTGTAGCAAACCAAATTCCAACGAGTTCTTCCTATGCAGTATAAAGGTATCAACGGCATTTCACACTTCTTTATTTTATTCTCTCACTAAGCATAAAATTTTACTCTTGAACTGTTATACTTTGACCATTATAGGGTTATAGTACGTTCTCACAATAGGCATTTTTCAAAAGACGCGAGAAATATCGTATATAACGCTCCGTTCTACCAATGTAATCTTTGTAGTCTGTTGAAAAATAGTGCGAAATGAAGAATAGACATAATATCGAGAAAAGGAGAGAAAAAAAAAACAGATAAGCGAACGGAGAAGAATGAGGAATTTTTTATGTTACAAATTCTTCCCGTCAAAACGACAGGTAAATTTGACAAATTACTTTTTCATCCCTCACAACGCAGCGTACTTTCTTAGTCCCCTTCTTATCGTAGACTACCTTTTTTTCATTTTCTTCAACAAAAATCAGTATTTTTCGATTTTAGGTCGGAATTTGTTTCGAGTTTGATGTTATTTTTATTAGTCTTAATTGTAAAATAGCTTATTTAGAGTCTACGCGATTCTTCAACACACGGCGCTCTTTACGCGTCTTCCTGGAGATTGACTATCATTCTACCGGTACCACTCTGACATCAGCCCTTGACAGACCGTTCCGAAAAAAATACCAAACCAAAGACTATTCCGTTGTATTGAAACGAATAACATTCTTTCCCCATATCAATACTGCTTTCGCAAAGGCTGTATCACCCTCCAAGTCGTATCATTCTGACGTGACCTCCGCTAGCTCGAACTTAAAATTTTCTTCGATCTCTAAGAACCGTTTCTTCGTGTCTGGCGTCACTAAATCTCCTAAAAATTGTATGACATACACCAATATTTCTCAACCTATGTCCGCGAAATTTTGATCAAAAACAAAAATTAACATGAATTTAAAAAGAAAATTGTCAATTTCTTCTATTCACTCGAAAATGAAATCTGATGTGTTCCAGCCCCAGGTAGATTTTCAGAAAATGCGAGAAAGATTTAGTTCCTTTCGAGGAAAATGATGGCAGAACTCAAAATTTCCTCGGATCCCGGCGGAAGGTCTACCTCCCCTTTCCCAGAACCGCGTTATAGGGAAAGAGGGCTAAGGCCTCATACGGCCACATATCCTGTAATTAGGGGGAGGAAATCACTCGAAATACAAAACTGTCAAAACGCAGAATAATTTTGGATTAGAAATGCCGTGCCGCAGGAATGTCGTCTCATGGAAAAATGTGCCGCGATATAAGAAAGGTTGAGAAACAATGACAGACCTTCGAGGCAATTTACCCGAACTCCTCCAATCCCTCCATCAGGATAAGTTTCCAACGAATGGTTAGAATTCAAGACCAATACTTTTCCCACCTACCAATTTAAAACGGTGTCCTCTACGGAAATGTACGGAGTGTTCCTTTGATTCCCTTACCAAAGCCTCTTTGCGGGTGGCTCTCTACGAACTTCCAACAACTAACGAGCAACAAGACTACGCCGATTAACCCTTGACAAAATCTCCGAATAACAAGAAAACAGTCGTGGTCTTATGCGAAAAAAGATACGAGTACTTCTGGCGTCTGCATAACGTCACAATTACCATCCCTAGTCTCATCTTCGATTCAAAACCTCCAACCCCCCCTCCCCCACCCCATATCAAAATCTTGAAAGGTTCTTAGATACCTATGACACCACCGTACGAGTTCTTACCGCAGACTAGTCCCCCAACCCCACACTGGCACTAGCCTAATCCATTCCCGACTCGATTACGGTTCCCCAATTCACACCGACTCCGACAGAACAACCTAAAAAATATTGAAATTCTTTGTTCCATGTTATGACACATAAATTCACTAATTCACAAACTCGACACCAACCAAACGTCCTCTCTTAGGATTACCTTGGGAGCTTATCGTGCTAACTCCAAACTTAGCCTATATGCAGAACTCTTAGAACCTCCCCGCCACTTTCAAAGACTCCTCCAACTATTTATCCCCTGTCTTCCGATTTGTACAACTTCCAACTAACAAACGTATCTTTCTCCTTCACAACAACCAACTACCCACCCACCAAACATATTCGTCTCCGATTCAATCCACTACAACCTTTACATTCGACTTCTCCTCCTTAGACTCCCCCTCAACCTAAAATACGTCTCGACCTCATAGAAAGTCTCAAATCCCACATAATTGTTTATGCTTTACACATCAGGAAACTATTTCAAGAATATCCTCACTATACACTTTGCCTGTCCAGTGGGTCTAAAACATTGAATAAAGCAGCCTACGTATAGTCGGTCGATTGGGTCACAACGCATCCGCAACATAGGTTCCATACTTACAGCCGACCCTGTGAGCCTATTCACCTGCCTCACCCATCTGCTCCAATTACCCCCGAACGGCAAATTCCTTCTTCTCACCGACTCTTTTTCTCTCTTCACTACACTCCCTTAAAGACTCATACAACTCTAACCCAATCATACAACGCATCCTTCCACTTGACAATCTAGACTCAATTAACACGCAAATAATTTTCTAATGGATCCCCAGGCACGTTGACCTCTTCGAACATGACGCTGTTGATCAAGCCGCCAAACAAGCTACATCCTTCCCCGAATAACTGATGACTCCACTGTCCTATCTCTAGACTATAAAAAGCTTTCTATTCAGTAATTATTTGAGGGGGGTGTTTTGTATCCATAATGATGTGTGTAACTATTTTTGATTACGTAGGAAATTCTTGAACCAAGAATATGATTTCTGTGTACAAAAAATTCGCCATTTTTTAACCACCCAATGGACGTAAAAAATCATCTCAAGTTAGTATTGGGGAAGTTTTCTTCAGCGAAATTATTTTCTTAATTCTTGGAAAAATTACAAAAAATGCAAACATTGAACAAAAACTGTCACTATAATCCGGTATAACGAAAAAAATGGCTTGTAAGAACAAATCGTGGTACTTAAATGACAATTTTCTGACCAACCAATGAACGTAAGGTAACAAATGAACAGTGAATCTTATAGGAAATTTTACGAAGAACAACTTTTGTTTAAAACTGTCCAATTTTTGAAAAAATTCCAAAAATGTTCGTTGATAAAAGAATAAAATTAAAACAATAATTTCCAATTTGAACGTTAACCACGTTAACCAACGTGTTTCTGTGGTTTTCTCTAAAACTTTTTTCCTTAAAATGCTTAGTTTTCGAGAAAATTGCAAAAAACTGATTGTTGATGATGAAGGGGGCCGCGGGGGACTTTGTGGGAGGCAGAGCGCGTAGGACTCATCGGTATTTTCATCAGGGGATCATCCTGAGCACATGACAAAAAAAAAAACCTTCCGTCACATTGATGGCCCACAATTGTCATTTTTTCATCTTTATTGACTGGACTAACAAGGTTTGAGGCACGAACGTCTGCGTCAGAAGTCCGCGACTCAACCGCTCGGTCGACGGCGCGGCGCTGCGAAAAAATTACTAATATTTTATCCAATTCTTACAGCGCCAATAGCCAAACGGTTAAATCGGGAACTATTGATTCGAAGTGGCTCCCGATTCGAGCTGTGTCACTGACGAAGCACAAAATATCCGTACTCCTATAATTCATTCTGAATGTATCCAGTCCACAAATTTCGAGGGGAATAGTTTCTCTCAACTTAAGACGATTTCCACAACAGTGCACTCCATTATGAAAATATCACTTTTTCGCAAATATTTTTGGAATCGTATTAATTATGAAGAAAGTTTATCAATGCAAACGGAATCGCTACCGAATTTGAAAAATTCACCACGTAACAGATTCCCCCCTCGCCACAATTCTTTCACATCTTCGAGGCCTAGACGAGAATACATAAAAGTAATGTCTTTGATGTAGGAATGATTGAAGAAAAGCGTAAAAGCGGGAGAGAGAACAGAACGAGATTCAGGCTAAATATATACGGGTAAACACCCTGACGACATCGATACTAAAAACCTTGGACCTTCCTGTAAATTACACATTTATATTCTCAACGTTTCTCTCACTCTTGTTCACAGTAACTCCTCCTATGTTTTCTCTACAGGTATCGTGTCTCTTTTAAATCCCTCATAAGATTGAAATAAAGTAATAAGGCTGGTAATTGCCAGTCTTACTCGCAGTCTTTTTCGCTTTTAAAACTCGTTTTTCTCAGTTATACGTCGTCCTTTTTAATTTTTTTTTTTTTCAAACAGTAGTATAAACGCCGCGTAGAAATAACCTTATTAATGGAAAGTCAATTGACCTGGAAGCTACATATACACGTAGATGCGATTCGATGCAATTTTGTTTTTATTCAAGAGGATTTAACCATAAATTGGAAGAAGGAAAGAAAAAAAGACGATGAAAACTGATGGGATTGTGTCTTGTGCATGAAGGAATCAAAACCAAGAACGGAAAGAGGGAGAGAGAAGAAGAAAAAAAAATACCAAAAGAAATATCATCGGTAATACCGTAGGAATGTCATCCGGTGTTTGCAAATGACGAAGCTTTTCTAATTTCCGCGTCCGTATCATCGCAACAGCTGAGATAAACCCGCCTTATTACGTCTTTCTTGTGATTGCTTTTTCAGACTATGAAAACGTATTCGGCGAGAAATGGTGGAAAAATAACAAGATTTTGAATTTCATCGTCCGTAATCGTAACTAAGTTGAAAATTTCATGTCGGCTTCGAGTTTATAACGTAACGAACGTAATGCGTAATTCCTTCATAATTATAGGTGTTCTCAACAAAGCCTGCGATCGTCCCTTCGTCGGAGTTTTTGAAATTCTTCTTTACAAACGCAATCCTCCTTTTAGCGCGCCAAATTATCGTTCATCCATCCTCAGAAAATGATTTCAGCGCCTCTCTACCCACGATGAGATCACGGATTTGAAACTCACTCAAATAATTGCGTTTGTTTGGCTCGAAACTATTTGTATCAAAATCAAACAAGTTTTTTGTGGAAATTTTCCTCAGAAACTGGTATAGAAAAAGCATTGTTAATGTTGAAGAGAAATATTTTTAATAATAAAAAATTCTTCGAAAATACTAAATAACGTCACAAATTTTTAAAAGGTAATGCTATGAAGCTATGAAGAGAAACTCAGCATTACCTCCTATATTTGATTGCTCAGAATCACGTATTTAAGTACACCAAGATGACATGAAAGTCAATGATAATCAAAGGAAGGAAGGAAAAAAGAGAAAGACGACTCTTTTGCCCGCTGAATAAAAAGAAAGACTAAAAAATGTCCATCTCAAAATCATATTTTTGAAGATTGTGAGCAAGAGGAAAATATTTTCGAATCGCATACTCAGTATTAACCTTAATTTCTCGACAGGACAAAAAATACGTACATCATGTCTCTAAATACGTAGAAAATATGAGTACAATATTATGTGCGCTCGAATAGGTTCACAATATAAGTCGACCTCAATTACATCAATTTGTTTCGGCTCAAAGTATGTTCCCAGTAGCGCGAGCTCTTCAAATCCATACTCAATTACCTCAACCCCTCTAAACTTTTTATTATTTACTGTATAGAGGCATTCTCTTCCTCCGATACTTATACGTAGTCTAATAAAGGTAATAGCTTTTTGCATCGGCTTCTCCGAGCACGTCGTAGTCCTCATATACTCTGAATGTTATTACATTTAACGATTCAGCGAACAGCGACCAGCCACGCAAGCAATGCAGACCGATATTCCTTTTTACATAATTTTAAAATACTTCGTGCTCTCATGAAAAAAAAAAGAATAGTCAATGACTGCTTTCTTCTTAAAACCATCAGTCTTTAAACGCACGTTCTTCATTTAAAACTTACAACAGAAAAAAAAAACGCACAGCGTAGGCAATATTAGCAACATCTCCATTGTGAAATAAGTGTACCGCCGTTATACCGGCGTTTTTCGGATGAACGCTGATTGACAAAAGGAAAATTAACCAGATTTTGAAAATATTATACATCGAAAAATGAAAATATGACAGTGCTGACAGAATCTTAATAATTTCATCAAAAATATGTAGTTGTCTAACGTATTCGCTGTCTAAACAAAAAAAACAAGGGCGATATAAAATATTTGTATATAAGCTTTGCAATTCAACATGGAAGAAAATAGCCAACCTCAGAAACTCGACTAACAAAGCTCATGCCTTGAAAGAATGTACACTGAAATGAAATCACGAAATGGGCATTCTAGTCTGAATTTGAACAAATTTGATCATCTAAGATGATATAGGAATTATTACAAGCGCAAAGTGTTCATTCCGACAGTATCTAGGTTTCCGCCTAATTACGCCTCGTCTTTCCCATCGTTATGAGTTTTCAGAAATTTACACGTAACTCATAAGTGATTCCGCCTCCAAAAATACGGTGTACGAGAAAAGATTTCATTTTTGGGTTTTGACTTGTTCTGTACAACCACTAGTTCCTGAATTTACGCCTTCAAGTCCAGACAAGCCTATATTTTTTGTATATATGGACTAGAGCTACTGGACTCGCGGAAAGATATGATAAGATATACCATGCCAGTCTCTCAAATACAGGCAATACGGTCGATTGCGCACGCTCACTCGTACCACCTATACCTATTTGAGGACCTGAAATCGTATTATATTTCCACTATCGGTCAATGTTGCATTACATGTGCGGCGCTTGTCGTTATACTATATGATTAAAGGTCTAACTTGTTACGGGAAGCATAATAGACTGGTTCCAAAGCTCTACCTGATATTACGCCCTTGATCACATGCCTTCCTTTGTAGAGACTACTATGATGACGTCATGAGCGTGCATATGCTACCCTAATGATATCTCAAATGGATTTTAGCGGCGGAGGGGGAGTTACACTCTTGTATTTTGCTATGTGAATGATTTTTCCAATGTATTTACTTGATCAGTCTCGCACACAAATCAAAAAAGGAACCGAGTAAAGCAAGCGACGATATTTAACATTATTGTAAACAAAATAAGCAATCTTTGAGAAACTTCAGGCTGAACAACTCCTAACGTAGCAAAGTAAGGAGTAAAAAAATCAGATTGAGACGTTTAAGAAAGAACTGAAGAAGTTTCAGGGACTGGCAATGAATACAAGTTGTAAGTTAACCGGTAGTCAAGCAAAAAGCACCAGTAGAAGAAACCAAATCAGTCGAAGAAAGGCAGCGTGATCTTTCCCTTGCTATAGTACAAATCGAGAACTCAGACAAAAAAATTATCTAAAGTCAGGTAGCGCGACGCAAAGCCCCCGCGATTAAGGCCTCAGGGTCACGGCTGATGACACGCAGTTTGTCATAAAGGAAGAGAAGGTATACTGTATAATATAATATTATTAGAGGCTAAACCTAGTATAAAGCTAGTATAATGGTTAGGGGGGTTGGTATCGTCATCATTTACGGAGGCTTGTGGTTATCCAAGGGTTTTAAATGGGATGATGGGATTGGTGTAGCCATTAGTGGGGGTTGTGGCCTCGTGGCTTCGCAACTTCGTAGAATTTTAGGGGTTGGGGGTGCGAAAGAGATATAAAACATGTCAACAAATTTGATGAGATACCTTATGAGTTGATTCTCAGGGCTGCACGCTCAAAGCTGTCAATAGCTGCTCTGGGCCAGGAGAGTCAGCCAGTTGCGGAGCACCAAGGTAGAAATCAAACGAGAAATAAAAATAGCAGCCGAATCCTACGAAGCAAAACTGGAACAAGCTATAAGAGATTTGTTAACAGTCGAGACATCAATATGTCATACTATAGTCCATTCCAGTTAAGAGTGTCAGTAATTCAAAAGGCGACCACAACGTGTGAGTTCTGGTGCGTCAATTTCACGGCCAATGAGAGACGAGAAGCGTCGTGCTGCTCGACGCTCTCAGTGCAAATTTCGCAATTCCCTTCATGCCACTGATACCGCATTGCCATCGATTTACTGACACTCTTAACTGGAATGGACTGTAGGATTCTCGTCCCAGGAATTGAGTCTATAACCACGGTAGATATACTGGCTGGAATACCAGCTAGAGCAGTTGTCAGAGTCGTAGATCTTCAGCCAATGGGACGCGGGTTTCAGATATGAGTGAGTCAAGACGGATGAAATTGGAAAAGAGTGAAGGCCCCTGCTACGTGAAATCCCTACAGAAACTTGGATCCATGCAGCGATGCAATAAACGCCACCAGGATGGGCAAATAGCAGCTGTCTGCGGAAAAGCAGCTACTGGCAGGGCATGTCTGCTACAGATGTGATGAAGGTGATCAGAAAATCCGAGACTGCAAGAAGGAACTCTAAGGTCCCATTTGGAGCTAGATTGAGGGACATCATGCAAATCACATTAAGGGGAGCACAGGAGATAATGAAAGCACGTGGTTAACGGACTTGACATATCTGTCTGATGGCAACGCCACGAGCTTCTACAATTAAGAGTCATAGGTGAACAGCGATTTATTTCCAAGTTGTGTCTGCTAAAGTTTGCGAGCAGCTCGGCAATTGCCAAAAAGTTGAGGTTTCACAAAGAAGACTCTTGCAACACTGGAGTTATAAAAGATGGTTTCACTAGTATTTCTCCTTGATAAGATACTCTAATATGAACAGAATGAGACTGCGTCTAGTATCAGATCAATTCTCCAACCAGTGGCTATATTTGTATTCAAGTTCTGTTGGTATAGAATGATATCATGAACTTGAGAGTGACGTCATCAAAGTACAGAAAAACAATACAAATGAAGCCATCAGCTGCTGACTTAATTCTGTACAAGATGGAGTCTTAGTCTTAACTTTGAGACAGAATCATCTTGCACATTTTCACAGACACAAACGACCTGTTATTCATTACATTGCAGTACACCCGGCACTGACCGCCAAGATGCATCCAAAGAATATAATTGAAAAACAACAACAATTAAAATCCTGTTAGAGTTGAATTGAGCTACGTGGGTGTTTAACAGATATTTGGACTTCAAGTTCCATAATAATTTTAGGTACATTAATGTTCTCTTTCTCTCTCACATATGGGCTCGATCAATATACCACCGACAGCAATGAAGGAAATAACTTGGAAAAATAAACAGTGAGGAACACGGAGAGGAGGAACGTTATCTCAGCTCACTTTACAACAAGAAGGTTAGACTGGTTGAACAGTACAGTAATTCCAAGAGGGAAGACTTAATGAAGGTAGAAGAGGAGGAGGTTAGAGAGGAAGAAAGGAAATAAAAAAACGATCAAGGAGATGTATTCAGATAAGGAAGGAGTCGTAAGTATTACAAATTTTAAAAGGGATGGAAAAAACGTTTCTCGATTAGGTTGTAGTCCTGGAGACACTCACTAGAAAGGACGAAACAATCGTCTCGGTTATGGCGAGCAGTTTCATAATTCTCGGTGCCTAAACATCTCTTCAATGAATTTTTGACATGCAAGAAGATCGCAGTTCCATACGCACGAATTCGTGATTGTTCTCCATTAGGTGTTCGATAAAGCCTGTGTTCCTCTTAGTTATGGCTAAACTTGTTCCTTTTTAGTTAAATTTTCAATTGTTCTTCTACTCGTAGCCTATTTCGTCGATTTACACGGCAGGCTATGGTGGCAGACTGGTTTAGGTCTACTTAAAAGAAATCTGAGGGTCTTGAATGTACCTAGGTGTACTGTCTTCTCTTTAGGTAGAAATGTCTCCCAAGGTCTACTAAGAAGAGATTTAAAGACTTACAAATTATAGTACGTGGGTTCGACCTTGAACATACTCAAAATGCGACTGAGCTGTACGGGGTAATTATCCAGGTGGAGGAGGTGGGTCCATTTCCTAGTACTTCCAGGTGAGTTCTTCCCGGATATTATCGCAGATGCCAACTTTCAAATCGTATGATGGATGCCCCTTTGTCTCTATTTACCAAGTTCTTGACCTCGCCGACACAAAAATTAGTTCCTTTCCTACCTCTACGCGATGTAACTCCCCATTCATCCTATCTCTCATGAATGAAACCACCTAATTTTGCCAAAAAAAAAAAAAAAGTGATAATAAATCTAAACAACGAATTCTATCACTGTCATCGTACTGTACTTCATCTCATTCTGTTTACGTACATATAATCTTCAAAGAACTATTTGTTATGGTTTATGAGTGAAGTATTTATTAACTGCATTGTTTTTCGTACGTATAACATCCATATTAATTCCGCGCTTTCGACGCGGCGTCAATAAACATCAGCCCGCGTGCTTACAAAATGATCTACGTATTTGTATCTCTCATATTCGTCACTCGTACGAAGTGAAAAATGGCCGAAAAGGCGTATACACATGGTAAACACAAAGCCACGAGAATAAATTTTTAATTAAAACTTGACGCTGAATAATCAACATGTTGAACATTCTTTCGCCACGGAACATCAAACTTGGGATAATTAAATTGTGAACTTTAACGGGTGAATCGGTGAAACAAAACTTTTTAAGTTACAGCACACGTTCTTTTGACGATTACCCAACACTGAATCTAAGCGAACCGTTCTCGATGTTCGCGCGTAAAATGCTTCACTGTTGCTCACATTGGCACGCGTCGATCCATATTAAATGAACTTTGTGCAGACTTTATACGTATACCTTAAAGGTATAATCCAAAATTTCTTTTAGTCACGACGAACGCACGCATTTACGGTACCTATAGACGTTAAAGGCTTTCTAGACATTATTGTTGCATCGCAATGGTCCAGAATCCAATTTTAGGCCTAATTTATTTATAGGACAGGGGGTTCAATTAGAAATATTTCTGCATAATAATGTTTATTTTTGCACGACAATTCCATATTTTTATTATATTCCTTGTCGAGTCGTACCATCCGAATTTTCGACAAGGGTGGAAAAAGGTATACGTTATCTGCATACACGCGTAAATATACCTACATAATGTAATCCGTCAGTTAATCCGTTGTAAACCTATTTTATTGAGCGTTTGCAAGGTAATGTCCCGATTCTTATTGTACTTCAGTTATAACGCGTTCAAAGGTTTACGATCGGTTAAGCTCCTGCACGTGTACATAGAGCATGTGTGTACTAATGTCGGACTGATGCTTCATCACCGTCGAAAGGGAACTGTATAGGTAGTATTTTCTGTGTACATCGTATTAGAAGGAAGTAATATAGTACCGTATAATAAGCGAATGGCGTGAACAAAAGGATCGCACCAGAGAACGATAATACTTCATTAAAATCTGAAATACAGTACTAATAATACGAGACATTATTATTATTTGTCGTTAATCACAAATTAAGCAGCGAGTTTATAGGTTATTTGCTGGTTCGGGTAAATTGGCTTTTTGTTTTATGGTTACGCTATGCGCATTTATCTGCTCTTATTAGCTCAAGAAGGAAGAGCACGCGAAAAGAATCAAATGAACCTATCGCCTTTGCTCACGGACGGCGGACATAAGGGAAGGAGAAGGGGTTTAGGACCTTGACTCTCCCAGATTCAAATTAAGGACGAGGAAGATCACACCAACCACTAGGCTCCTCTGCTTCCTCTGACTACACCATTGTCAAGAAGTATTTGTAACGCTGAATTCAGAAGAGTTTTCCGTTTTTTGCTAACACGTCAGATTTCCAAGTCGTAATTATGGGAAATATGAAAAATCGTTACATCTTCAGAACATCATATCAGATAAAATGGGATATGAAAATGTGGCATAAATCCAAATAATTCACAATCTTGCAAAACAACATGTTTCGATAGCCGGGGTGGATCCACGAGGGGAGAAGAAGAGGGAAGGACTGGGAAGGAAGCAGATGATGGAATATATTTCCCCATTGACTCTTCACTTTATCAACTTCCCACGAACGACTCCTTCAACATAACAGGATTGTTGACACCAGTGAAGCTAGACAACTTATTTGACTACATTAAGTGAAGTTTATAACTCGCGAGCGAAAGTATTAAGACAACGGAAGGAACGTAAGATTGCTGTTGTGATTTAGGAGGAGGAGGAGAAGCAGCTACTTGACTACACCATATCTTTTTACCCGAGAATAATCAATACTTCGACGGTGCGGTTGAAGAAAACGAAAATCGCTCTACTGGAAAAACGTCTTAAATACGGACTCCTTCCTTTCTTTAAACAACCTGACAATAGCCTTGGGAACAAAAATAGGATCTAGAAAAAAATTGTTAGCTCAATGTTCGACCCTAATACAATCAGAACCTACACAAGAGGTGAAGCAAGGAACCAGAAGGACAATGAAAAAATAAGAAGAAAACTGAAGGACTAACAACTATAAAGTCGATGAAGGCAGTCGATTGTCATCTACGATAGTTGAATAATGGAAAAAGTACATGATTTCCCTGAAGGAGCAAAGCTCATGGCGACTGGAAGTTCAATTTTCCAAATTATGCGAAAAGATTCGTGAAGTTAGTCAATACATCTTTGAAAACCCTGGACGGGTCTTCCCTCCCGTCATAGGTAACCAAAAAAACGACAGCTTCCTTAACGAAGTTGCACGAGGAGCACAGGAAACCTGTTCTATAAGTCAAATTGGTTTTGGTATTGAGAATTCAAAGAAGCCTACACCTAGTATAAAGCTGGTATAAAAGAGGCCTAGACCTATTATAAAATTGATACACTGCATAGAGTGGAAGAAGAGGGGTAGGAACGCTTGACGTCATCAGTGGCCTTGCCTATTCTAGGGATGTAGAAATTTTTTTGGATTGACCTTCTGACGCCACGATCTGATGAAGTCATAGATCAGTTCTCGCCGGGTGGTATAAGGCAAATTTTTCAAAAAAAACAAAACACTTAGAATAAGTTCCTAGTAGTAATGCATAAGACAGGAATACAAATGAGACCGAAAGGTTCCGTTTGTATCGCTTCCACGTACAAGTTGGTCAAGAGTCTGCATTCTTGGATCCAGTCCACGATCAATCACCTATCTGAACACTCGGTAGAAAACAGTTGAGAATTGGTGGAGAAAATCGGGGACATCAGGCCTCCCTCAAGGAGCCATTTGTCTCCTTTGACGAGCGTGGATTGTTCCCAAATGTACCAGAAGAGCCAACAGTGCAGGGGGTACGTAGAGAATATGCTAAAGGCAGTTTTTTTCTTTTTTTTTTTCCTTTTCAAAAAATAATTCGTCATTCTATTTTAATTATAACGTTGAATATTTATTCATATAAAAAAATTTTTTTAATAAAAAGATGTCAATTTCCGATAAATTTCTCTTGAATTTAAATAATAATACTGATAAAATTCATTCAAGTCCTTTATTTATTTTAAAAGATATATTTATATTATTAATATTTTCATACATTTTATTCATCAATAATTAATATAATTTCACTTTTAAAAAAGAATTATCCAGATAATTTTAATTGAACCATTTAAAACACCTAATTTTATTAAATCTTCATATAGAAGTTTGAAATTGAATATTATTTCTAGAGATTAAAGAAAATCTATATTTAATAAATGAGTAAATAATATATTAATTGAATATTCATTTGAACTAATAAATGATATCGAAAATAATAATCATTTATTTTAGATTTTTAATAATTGTATTTTGTCCAATTTTTAATTTATTTAATCAATTCACTCATTTAAACTTTTGTCTAAAAATATTAATAATTAATTTTTCCATCAATAAATGTGTCTTCAAAAGCTATATTCATTTGAATAGTTTCATTTCATTTATTCTTACATGCATAATTATTACGCACAAATTAATATATTCATTTTAATTTATATTAAATTTTTCTCTTTTTTTTTTAAATTTTTTACAATCAATCTTTTTTTTAAATAATACTACATAGTTTTAGTTTCTGGCAGGATTTTATCAAAATTATGATTTCTAATTAATCATTCTATTTTAAATTCAATATTTTGAATATAAGTTTTCAAATTTTTATTTCGTACCAATTGATAGAATATTATTAGGGTCATTAATAACAATAAAATCAATTATCATTTATTTCTTTTTTTACCATAAATAAAAATTTTTTAACGATAATAATATTTTACCGAGAAAAATTCCTATTTATAATTCGATTATACATTAATAATTTAGCTCATATCTTATCATTTTTAATTTCCGAGTTGTCAAGTCTGATGAAAAACTTTTCAAGTCCAAACTTTTGTAAATTCAATAGTAAATTCTCAACTTCCTCGAATGTAGTTTTCAAATAGACGAGGGAGAAGGGTGGATAATGGGAAATTTTTCGTCTTTTATCAGTTTGTCAGCATCAAAGGATGACCTCAAGCTTTAATTAACGAATAAAATCTTTGATGTACAGTATATAGAGTTAGTGTAAATGATTTAAAGTAAGTATTTTGGCGGTGGGGATGCAAACAATCAAAACGGTTCGTTTTTTTAAATATAAGACGCATTTTTTTCATTTTTCCCAAATCGGGAAGGAAGAGCATAAATTACACGATCTTTTCTCTGTTCTTTTCTTCAAACTTTTTTTTTCCGTTTTTCCCACTTCCAGCTTTTCCCTTCCCTCTCTTCTTCGAGAATCCGCGCCTGATGTACAAGACTTGTTCGTAAACAGACAATCAACATTTTTGCACATTTTGAAAAGCGTTTCAATCTAATAGAAAATATCTACCTCATGTTTTACCATACCTTAGAAAATTTCTACCCTGTATGTGAACTATAAATCGTATCGCTTGGTGAAAATAATTATAATGAACTTTCATCGAACCAACTTTCCCATACTTCGTGTGATACATACGACGCGACGCGCTTCGTCGGTATTTGAATATTATTTTGTTTCTGAACGGTTGTTGATACTGCGAAATAATTTGAATGCGGTAAAAATGAGAATCGCAAGTATTCTGCGAGCCAATTCAGGTACTCACGATAAAATTGAGCAAAATCTACGAATTATATAGTTTACAAAATGAAACGCATAACTGGAATTTCGTCTGATGCACATGAAATAATATCCCAGATTTTCGTCGACGATTTTCACGTATAAATTCCGCTAATCGTGTTCGATGTCGAGAATATTCAAAATTATATTGATGATTGTTCCTGATGTGGGTAATATTTGGTCGAGTAACGCTACAAACCTGAACCGAAAAGATGATTGGCACCATTTTACTAATTACGTTTATTTCCGAAGAGAGAAAATTTGAACGTTGATTTTAATTACTACAACATTATCAAAAGACTTGGATGAAAAATAGATGAGATACGAAAAACATAATCTTAAATAAAAAGCAACCCAAATTCCTCCTATTCGTCGCACGCAAATTAATTTTCAACAATGTTTGGAATTTTTTTTTTTTGATGAATGAAATCAACGACGACGTCAGTCGTTCACGTGAAATCAAGTTGCTCACTTTCAATCACCGCTGCTTGTTGCCAAGTGCAAACGCATCTTGCCCCGCTCAGATCAACCGAGTCGCGTCAGTGACGAACGACCGCTATTGCACAGAAATAAAAAATTGTCGTGGAAGACGAAAAAGCGGTAACCAGCATAGCTTTTAGTTTAAGATACTTTGTCGCGGCAACAATAAAGTTACAATTCCAGGTTAAAATTTTGCGGCAGAGCCAAATAAAACTCAATACCCTATACGTACTTGAAATGACTTGATTTTTGTCCCAAGGCCACGCCTATCTTAGGGCGTCTTCAGCGGCCAGGTCAGAATCATAAAACTAATTTCTAGGCTTATAGAGCTGCATATTAATGAGCCTAGTTTACTGAATGTTAGGCTAGCTATGCTCCCTTCGTAGACCTAAATTATGAGCATACTAGACTCAAAGTTCAATGAGCCTAGTATGTGAGGATCAATATTCCTAGCCTATTAAGGTAAGCCTAGTACAGGCCTAGTATTCAATATTGCATACCAGGCTAAGAACTCAATTGTGAAAATTACACTAATCCTATTTATGGGTGGGTATCATCAATAATTCTACTTCTTCCTCTCCTTTTTCTCCTTCTTCTAGACCAGTTCATCGAAGATCGACACTTTCCAGTGGTCCTGCGAACGCAAATTTCTAAATTAGGGAGTAACCCAGAGTGAAGACATGAAACATGTCAAAAATGGAGGTACAATTTCTGAATAGAGTTACAAGAGTTTGACAGGACTTGGATGGAATTCTGATTCGTTAGAAGCGAGGTCTTAGTAATTAGAGAAATAAAATTTGGCATTAAATAAGGAAAATGGTCATCGTCCGCCGTTTTATTGGAAAGATACAAATATGATTCCGAAGAGAATGAAGGCCCTTATTTGCTTTAGAGAATTGAAAAATGACGACTATGGAGCTGGAGCAGCTGTATATATTAAAGGAGAGGGAGGCTTTGATAAATGTTGATTGTTGAAGTACACAAGAAGGTGAGGAGGAGGCGAGGCTCTCACCTGGTTCAGGAAAATGAGACTAAATTTCTCAATACTTCAAGAAGAACTTTTACTCTGATTGAAACCTGAAATGGAAGACATCTTACTAAATAGCCAAAACGAGGAGAGGAACAATTTACCTCAGAGTATCACACTGCCGCGAAACCACCCAATGTATCCTACCACAACTTTAAATTTTGCAAAGAATTCTCTCTTAAGACTCCACGTGGGATAGGAAAAGCTTATTCTCAAGCAGTTGACTTTGGAATATACATCGACACTTCGAAGAATACAGAAGTACTGGACGAAAACGAAAAAATTAAGGAAACCAAGTTGGACATCGGTTCTAAAACGCAAGGAGGAAATTGATACCATGAAACCCGAGCGATTGAAAAAAAAAGTACTTGGCCTCTGACTGTTGGTGGTGGTAAAGCGGAGGAGCACGATAATAAATGCTTTAAGAAAGTAGGTTTCTTATGTTATTTGTAATCAAAATTATTCACGAAAAACAGGACACCCACGTGGCTCAAAGTTATTCTCATTGTGGAGAGCGAATTTTAGTAGCAACACTGCTTACTATTGTGTTCACCTAAATTCAATAAGGATAAGTTTTACCAAAGAGCTAATCGTCGATTTAGTGCTAATCCTAGCTTAAGTCGTCAAAATCGGGCGCTTTATTGACTGAACCGAAATTTAACCTGTCACGTGACTTTAGGCGTTGTTGGTAAAACTGGCCCCAAGAATCCAAATTCAACCTAAGCTTCAATTTCGACGGATATATTTGAAGAGAAAATGATGACGTAAGTATAAGTGTTGCCAGGCCGTATGACCCTCGATATTGATTTCATAGATGCAGTCCATTCGTGCGCCATCATTCACCAAAGTTTAAGCGAGATTATCACACTTTAAATCGCTAAGATGAAATTAATCCTTCTTTCTGCAGATTACTTCACGTTAGTACAAGATGCTCAATTTCTGTACATGTAGATTATTTACGAGCAAAAAATAGGCGCTGCATTTAGGAAGACGGATATAAAAATCGATTGACACGCTAGTGTAATTATTTACATTACGTATTTATTTTCGCACGCATACTCGATAACTTTTCGTGGATTATATTAAATTAGGTAATTGCGAAAACAAACATACTGCACGTTGAATGTTCGACGATGTACAGTAGCACAAATTATAATTTATAACTACAGATGCCGGTTCCGTTTAGTCTGATTGTTTATCAAGCCGAATGGCCTGTATTTGTAGTATATAATTGATGTTCGCTCTGGAAATATAGCGTTATCGAGACTAAATACATTAAAAATGTCTGAAACTGTTATTAAAAACCGCAGCTTCGTTACACTGAATAAGTAGCGCAAGGAATGCACGGAAAATAATGTACATAATCCGTATACAGAAAAACTCGTATTTGTATTTACACGAATCATAAAACTTCAATACAACTATATTATATTATGTACTATCGCGAGTACCTCTGTTTATCGAGTTTTCACTCATTGTATTCAAATTTAATGATATTTGTATACGTAATGACGTGAAAGGTATATCGGAGGAACATCTAAAAATTAACGAAAGTAATACGTGTGTGATTCTTGACGAAATGCTCTATTTTAAAGAATGAATTTGGAATGAGAGAAGAAATTTTCACCAATTTGACATACCCCTTAAAAGATGTGAGGGCACTTTGAACTCCTCTATTTACTCCCATATTTTGAAGGGACATTGGAGAAAAAATACATGAATTTTTGGACGATCATGTTAAATGGTCACTTGACTTTCTAACATTTTAGACGATTTTATTTGTGTATAAAAATATTATGGGAGCCACAGCCGGATTTTGTTCGAAATGTCAGACTACGAGTCAGAAGTACCGTAATAAATATACCGGCCCCAAAAATAACTCGACTAAGGTCTATCGTAGCCTTACTAAATCAGTTGTCTGCATCGAAATAGCAGGAAAAACTGTCTCAGACAAAAATATTCCAAGTACTCTTTAAAAATATCAGCATTTTGTTTTGTAGCCCACGCATGAAAAAATAGTTTGTATCAACTGTCAAACCAGTATGCTAATTTGTATTATTTTCCTTCAACGAGGGCAGAACATCAAAATTCGTGAACGTGATGTTAAAGTTTATCGTGATGGCCATTTGTAGAGGCTTGCCGAAAAGGTAAGGCGTAGAACAGGGCATCGCAGCTGAGAGATATACTGGTCCGCTTAGCACAATAATGTCAGGGTATCGATAAGAGAGACAGAAGAAAGTACAGCCAAACCTATCGAAGGAGGTGCCGAACATTTCAGACGTACAACACCAAATACACAGGAAAGTGCAACAATGGCGAATACGGAGGCACAGATCAAGGAGCAGCCGAGGACGCATAATTAATTGGAGAGAAGAGGAGGACATTCCAAGGCGAAAGAAGAGAATAATACAAACACAGTAAAGGAAGTTGGACGTAGGATCACCAATAAACAAGGAACGTTGGAGAAGCACCTTTGAAGAAGCACCAGAGGATGTGTCGCGACAATAGCGTAATTCAAGGACTAATTAAAGAGTGAACCGAACTCACGGACAACCGCCTCAAGCCGATTTAAATTTTATCGGTGAATTATTTAACTTTCAAATAAAAATTTTGGCTAAATTGAGCCTTTATTTTTAAACTTTCGAACAAGTAACTGTTCTTTATCGAGTGACAAAACGAACCGGAAAGCAGTCACCGAGGGGGTGGAAATACTGCACAACCACTGATCACTAAGAAAAAAACAGACAAAGAGGTGAATATAAAGAGGGAGACTAAATCTGAAATGACACAATACTACCATAACTGCAGAGGGATGTTGGGGAGGGGAGGCTCATGGAATTGGAGCATGCCCTACAAAATATAATGTGGGATATACCGGGTGGTGCCAGAAGTCACTCAGCACCCTCCAACAGCGCAGGCGCGGAGCGATTGTTTCTCATGAAAAAAATCGCCTGATTTTGCAAACCTTGCCTACAGTTTTTTTCGACGTGCAAATTTGTCGAGTGGCTTTTGCACCACCATTGGGACTATCAGAGGTAAAAAGAGGAGGAGAGAAGCTGCTTAAGATGAGAAATAGTGACTATTTTTATCTCTTCGGCGAAGCAAAGGGTCAGAAAGGCATAGGAAAATGTGGAACAAAGTATACAAAATAAAAGGCGTAAATGAAAGGATTGGATTGCTTCAAACAGATTATGGTAAAAGGTGGAAAATTACGATAATCGGCTTAAACTTACAACTTTGAAAAATATAGCTTCGGTTTCGGGCTTTAAAATATGTAATATGAAAACTACAGTTGATTTTTGGCTTTAATTTCCCTTTGGCTTACAAAAAGTCGCCAAAAATCTGAAATTCTAATTCATCGAATTTTCGTTCCTTGCACTGGTCACAAAGAACAATATTTGAGCAGATAAAGTTGATTTTATTGACTTGTGTTTCACCACCTTCTCAACATCACCTGTAGCGCTCCTACAAATCATTTTACACACGAATTATAGGAATGGTCAACTAAATATGATTTTCTTGTTGCCATCACTGTGCACGCAAGAATAGCTGAAACTTAAGACCTACAGTAATGGGCCAAGTTTACTGATAATGACCATCAAGCCTAGCATCATGAGGATATGCAACAATAATGTAGTTAGGTAAGTCATCTTTATGACGGTCTGCACCTCTCAGAAAAGGAGTGGCTATTAGTGTATTTTCTCTGAAACCGGAGGAAGAGATAAATACTCACCCCACTGACCTCGATCACGTAGGTCACCTCTTCACCTTTTTATCACAATACTAGCGCTAGGGCATTATAGTTTCACATGAGTAAACCAAACCGCTAAATTGGACCTAAGAGTGACAAGCGAGAGGTTCCTAAACGGCGCGACGTGCACAAAAGATCATGCATGTTGCTCTGTCGTTTGAACCTTCCTCTTGTCAATCTTCGGTTCAATATGGCGGCCCGGTCCACCCAAATGAAACTATGCAGCCCTACTACCGCGCCACCGGTTTGAAAAGCTCAGATTGAGATAGAAATTTGTTCGATAAAGATCTTATCACTCTACTCGGGTAAAACTCACTTCATGTGACACCCATAAGTAGAAAAGCTAGTTCTTACCAAATTGCCAATATTTTGTGCCCACTAACTTGAATTCTTGACGATAATAAAGGTATAAAAGCTCTAGCCTATGGAAATTCTCGTTGTTTTAAGATGTACTAAAGCAGTAAATGATCTACCAACAACTGGTGAGGAAAGGCTTACAGGAAGAAGCGAATAAATTGCATCGAGCGAGAGGAGGAACAGAGTCAAGAAATATATAAATTATTCATAGCAATACAGGATAGGGGTCAACATTTCCTGCCAGTCCTCGCTCATCCATAATTAATTCAACACCAACAAACCGGGAACAGCAAGCACAGCTTTTTGGGCCGGAATTTTCAATATCTTATTCCCGACACCGAGTCGATTATTTTGGAACATTTCTGAATTACACATATTGTCTGTAAATTGAGAAGGGGAGACAGCGGAGAAAAAATACTACACAGAAATTTCGGAAAGGATAATTTTACATTCATCAAATCCACTCAGAAAACTATTGGAAAAATTAGCAGGCGCGGCAACTTCTGCAGTAATAGCGGGGAAGCCATTATTCTTGAGTGATAGACATTTTTCGAAGTTATGAAAATTCCCTCCTTTTCAGTAATGTTATCGCAATTTTTCTCGACACCGCGCTCGTCTCTTCTCCGTAAGGCTTTGAACCTAATCATCCTCTCATCACGTCACACTCTTCAGTTAGTACGGATGTCCGGTTCTGATGATATCGTACCCAAATGTTTGTTGTAATTTCTTAAAATCCCTATTATTTATTTGGGGATTCCCTGACTTTTATTTTCTCTTGACAAGCAATTACAGTATGGGCATGGTCGGAGATACAAACATAAGTAACCCATCAGGCTTAAAATGTTCCTCTGGGTCTAGCTTATGTTTAGCTCAAGACTCTGTCGTAGCCCAAGACTCCATAGTTCTTGCTTGACTTGAAATTTTTCCACATCTGCAGAGGCTCAGAGTTGGAAATTGTTTTAAAGGAGTAAGGGTAAATGATTACACATACTTAGGACAAAATGTAGCATTCGATGAAAGGACGGAGAAAGAGCTAAAAATAAGGAGGGGTAAGGCCTGGGGGAAATTTTGGGCTCTAAACAAAATCTTCAGAAATAGAAAGTTAGGATTGAAACCAAAGTTGAAAATATTGGAAATCTGCATTCTCCCGGTGCTTAGCTACGCTTCCCAAACAACGGGTACTAACAAGGGTTCAAACACAAAAATTGCAAACAACGCAGAGAGCGATGGAAAGAAAGATTCTAGGGATAAGACTCAAGGATGAGATCAGTAACAGGGAGATAATGAGAGGTACAGAATGCAAGGATATCGGAATGACAATCAAAAAACTAAAATTCAAATATGTAGGACATATGAGGAAGCGAGATGGAATAGAATTACAACTGACTGGACCGCATAAGAAGCAACGAGAGGGAGGGGGAGACCCAAGACCCGATGGAAGGACGAAATAAGAAATAGGGTAGGGACGTCGTGGAAAAGCGCCACCCATGACAGACAGATGACGGATGTATGTACAAAAATTATTGTAAATAAAGGCTGTTATTGTTAATCTTGGCCTAAAATGTTCCTCTGGGTCTAGCTTATGTTTAGCTCAAGACTCCGTCGTAGCTCAAAACTCCATAGTTCAAGCCTGGTTTGAAATTTTTCCACTTCTGCAGAGGCTCAGAGTTCAAAATTTTTTCAAAGGTCCCTCCGTTTTCGAGGGTCATAGCTCGAACTTTTCAAAAGAGCCATTTTCAACATGCTCGAGGCTCGACATTTTTCCAAGGCCCAAAATAAGGTCAAGATCATTGATGAATTCCCGGCTAGAATTTCGGCATGATGTCCAAAAGCAATAGGAAATTTTAGTTTGTGGAGGGTGTTATATCAAAAATCTTCAATTTTGAACGGTCACACAGAGTAGATGCCATTTGGTAACGCTATGCGTCCCAAGTTCCAGAACAGGCACATACAAGGGAAGTCATCACTTGGGTGGCACAGGGTCCCGTCAATGGGGAGAAGAAAACTGAAAGAATCGCCACATCGCTTATACTTGAAATCATAGAACGCTAAAATATTTCCAAATAACATATGTGGAGCAGCAAACGATATTTTACGATTTAATGCTCGACGTTTCTGAGAATCATATTTACGACTCTGTTTATCACTCATATCACAGAAACGATAGAATATTTCCATTTTAGAAATTTAAAAAGTAGTTATATTGAAAATTTTCAAAGAGTTACAGGCTTACGCACGCGCCATCAAACACTGGATCTTCTTATAAACAGAAACAAGGTTACCTTGATAGCTGTTGTCCGAGTGGTTGCAGCTAGAGGTGCACCCGCGGCGAATATACTCAAACTTGAAGGTGGTACTACCACGGGAGCACAACTAAGTAACATAATTCGTAATTGCCACCTACCTGTAATCAGAAAATAATAGATATTTATTAATGAAGAAATACAAAAATGAAAAGAAACAAAAATACAAAATTTTGAAAGAAAAAAACCTCCAATAGCGCGATACTCTTACGCGTAAATGGATTCATTATTTTCCAGACCCAGATTCAGATTGTAAATTACGATATTGTTCTCGGGGCACCTACATTACTTTCATTCGTCTTTTTATCAAAACAAAACAATGAACGAAAGACAAAGAAACAACTGGAACGAACTGACATACAGAAGTCGACCACAAAAAATGTCTTCGTCGGAGCACCTACGAAATCAAGGTTTCAGGTGAATGTCAGAATAATTCACTTCCTACAGTTTTAAAGAAGACTGATCTCGTAGAATTATCGCCGCCGCGACGAAATTTTTTTCAGCTATAAATTTGCATTTCTCAATTCACGAGACATTGAAAAATTTATTTATCGTGTTGCCTCGATGTTATACAATTGTTGTACTAGATGACACGAGCATACAATGTGTTTAATGACTTAATAATTTATCGAATGATTCAATTGACAAATTTAAAAAACTACACATTCTAAATTTTATTTTTGGTTCAACCGAATTCTTTGATACATGCGCGAAATTTTTAGTAATGGGTAATACGTAGTTTTTCAGAACATATCGTCACGATTTAAAATACAAGATCGCAATCAATTTACGCAGTTCGTCTACACAAACATATAGACTGGAGTGAATACATTGTCATATATAGCCAACTTTTTCAACGTTGAACCATGAAGTGATATAAAGTATTCCACATGAATTTTGGATCTACGCCAGACACACCAAAAACCTAACAACCAATTAAATTAGGTGGAATAATATACAAACAAGCAGATGTCAGAGCTTTGATACTCAACTGTATACATTTCAATAGGATCATAATATTCATGGGAACTCTTGTATATAAGTAGGGACGAAGGAAAAGAGGCAGAATCGATGCTTATACTATTGTTTTTCTGACATAATGGGACGATAAGGTCGATATTTGGCGACACCTCATACTTCCTTCCTCATAATTAACGTTAATTAAAACCGTCCTGAATGAAGAGAATCTTTCAACTTTTCGCATTCTTCCAGTAATTAGATTTTCCTATTAGAGTCCATTAGAGAGAAAACTTCGTCGCCGCAACTTATAATACAGAGAATGAGGTGAGTTTTAGAAACCGATGATACAAAAGATCGGCGTTAAACTTTCGTAAGAAAGGATATCAGATAAGAAAGAAAGAACAGCAAAATGTTTGTGGATCTCATGAAAAGTTATTCGATAACACAACAAAATATGCAATAGTAGAGGTCAATTATTACTAAGTAAATAAATCTGTCTTCACGTAAGGAAAACATGAACTCAATTTGTAAGTACGTGATGTCATAACGGTGTATGTTTCGGTATAGAAACATACTTTATCTATTGAGAAAATACACTGCAGCATTTGCATTTCCAGCGGATATGAAGATAACACGACGAAAATTATATGTTGATCAGATTATTTGTTTTGTTGCATATAGTTGCCTACAGTTAAGCGCGACCTACACAAAGTAACGGGAGATACAGAAAATGCTGTCAAAGTTACGTAAAAGAATTCCTATAATGATTTCTGAACTATAGTTTTGTGAAATACCGTTCAAAAGTCTAGTTTAAGTTCAATTTTAACAATTTTCGAATTTCGACATGCGTCTTGTTCTCGCATAATCCACTTGTATTCTTCTGTAATAAATATTGATGTGTCTTGAGAGTCAAGCTTTTTCTCCCAAGAAAAAAGATAATAGTTTTCAAGGTCCTAGTGATTAGGATTAATCTTCTGGCCTGTCAAAATTGTTTCGAGCACTTCGTTTGTATCGCTCGGAAATTCAAAATTTTCGAAATTCGTAAACTAGATCAAGGACTCAGTCTCCTTTGGAATCACATTTTGCTCATTGGTCTGAAATGATTAAAGTCCCTCCCTCGTCTAGCTCGAAAGAAAAAAATTTCAAGTCCTTCCTCTTACGTACGTAACTCGGTGTTTGAAACTTTCTCGGAGCCCTTCCTCCCATGTAAGGTCGATATTCTTCCCAGTCTCCCTACTCTCATATAATAGACCCTAAAATTAAAATTTCTCTGCTCATTGTAACTCAATGTTGAAAATTTTGGCATTAGAATTGAAACTTCGCACTCCCTCTTTCCTTCCTTCATATTTACAATAGGATGGTCGAAATTTTTTCAAATCTTACATAGACTTGATGATCGGGAGTTTTTCTTGACTCTACTCTTCTCCCTCAAGGTCGAGATTTTCCAAGTCCCTTTCTAAAGTATACATATAACGCGCCGATCCAAATTTTTCCAACCCTCACAGCTCGAAAGTACCTCCTCTCATATGGCTGTGCAATCAGAGTAAAATTGTAGAGACTCTTTGCTTGCCACAAATATCGATACGTCGCCTCAAATAATTTGGATAAAAACATGTTACAAAGTCGATTTCAATCGTTCGTCTCTTCCTCTTCTGATTCATCGATTTTTTTTTTCAGGTGCGCGTGTTTTTTTTTCCTTCTTCTTTCCTTGTGCTTTAGGTCACGATTATAAAATAAAAATACAGATGCAATCTTCGTATACCATGTATGAATTTTGTCAAATAAACCATGAACTTTTCCAACATTCGATAATATTCGACCGGTATTGGAAGGTCATCCAGTTTTATGTGTCATAATTTGTGAATAACACTAGGTTCCTTGTAACTGTCAAATAAATCTATGAGAATATCAAAAATTAGGCAACAATCTCCAAAGGAATAAGAGAAAAAAAAAAAAAAAAAAAAACCTTACGAAGAGAAAAGTTAAACAGAACGAGACCAAAATGAAACATATCAAGATGAAGGTGGGAGACGGGCAAACTCGAAACGGCTCTTTTAGATCTAGAATTTGTTGATTCATTCTTGCTAGCACTCGTGTTCAAATTAATTTAAAACCTAGTTTTATGTTCAATTCAAAATTTAGCCAACTCTCGACGAATAAAGCGTAGAAAGCACGACTGGACGGATGCAATACTTTCGAAAAATTCTCCTGACGCGCTCAAGCAATATTGATCAAGAGGGTGATACAGGTAACCTCATCTCATTTGTGGCGAAGATTCGAAATTCTGCTTTTGAATGTTCTCAGTACGTGGTTTTTTGATACACATCACAGTCTTAATCCATAGGGTTCAAAAAAAAAAAAAAATACTGTATTACCTTATATTCTCGACGTTCAAAACGGGAAACACCATACGCTACAAAGTATCTCTGTGTGTAGTTTTTAAATCTGTTTCTGATGTACCAAGGGAAGAACGTACAGCCTTTGGGGTGGTTTTGATTTTTTACCCGCCGGAAATTTCACTTTTAGCTCGTTCTCGTCAACTGCAGATTTGTTTAAAGCATTATTTTACTTCTCCCCTCTAGAGTCAGATTTTATGATATTTTTTAATATCTTCTTTTGCTATAGTTTCTGTTCAGAACAGTTTATTCTTTGTCTTCGTGCGCACGACGTTACTCAAAAAAAAAAAAAAAAAAAATCACCGTAACACAATATTGTCGCAGAATATTTAACATTAAAATTTCGATAACATACGAAAGTGCCTCATCGATTTTGAAGGATTTGTTTAATCGGAGACCATTGTACAAGCCTCGTAGTTCAACAAATTCTGCTATTCAAAAACGATACGTTGTATTACTATAATTGCATGATTTGAGGGTGAGATCTAGCCAAATTGCAATGACGTGTGGAATTTCGAAAAAAAAAAAATTCTCAAGAATAATTCGAGAATCAGGAGAGACTCCTTGAAACTTATATCGTATCATGCGCTTACGACCCGATTCATTCGAAAAATCAAGCCCGATTCTTCGACGAGTTAACAAACAAAAATATTATAGATACAATCTCTTCGATATACGACGCCCCAAACCAAGTATGAGAATATGTACAGCGGTATCGTATTATTTACAATTTCGGCGTGTCAAAAGAAAGTATGCCGTCTTGAAACTCGCCACGTCGAGCTTAGGTCGACTTCTTACACGTGAAAACCTTTTCGCGTAATACAAGATTTATATTTGATTTTTATTTATTTACCATTTTTCATTCTATCTTTAATCGCGCCACGATCGGATGGGTGAGATTTGGTATCAATATCATAAATAAATAAACGTGCAAAAATATCCTATGTACAGTTCTCCATATCGTGTACACGAAAGCTGCACATCTGAGCTCGGAATCCGCTTAGCGCGAGTTCCAAATCCCGCAGGATATCACCCTAACCTTGATCTAGTATATTACCAGTGGTTACGAGCATGGATACGTTTTCGTTTTGTTTTTCTCTCATTCGCTCTTCGAACTCTTTGAGTGGCTGAATAAATGCAAATATGTTAAGTTTCAACTCGATGACGAGATGAAAATGCAACTTGTAACATACAGTGAGCGCTGTACAAAGTTTGCTGAAAGTTTTCGATGGTAGATGCATCACTTCTACTTGCCGTTGTCAACAAGACGTTGTTCTTACTTTCTCGCACTCTTGGAATTCAACCACACGCGAAACGGATCCATAAAAGTAGTAGCTCGACAGCAAACCAATTAACGGAGTCATTAATAGATATAATTGATACATCTACCGACTGGAAGATGGAATCGTGGTAAAATGACCAATTAATTGATGACGTTATTAATTAAATTTACTTCTCCGTTCGTATTATTGTATAGCGATCGAGAAATGGATACTTGAACGATAAAATGAATCATCCGCTAGTTATACGACGAGCAATACATTATTTCAGTTGCCACAGTCGAAGTTTCTCGACCTTGGATCAAGAATAATAATTCGTGAACAGCCTAGAGAATTTTTCAAAACTCAGAAATAAGTATTGTACAGAAACTGAATGGAACTTGTATTTTTTTAGGTTGAGCGAAAAAACGGAGTCTCACTTTTGAACAGGTGACAAAATAGTTTTGCAGAGTCGAGTCGGTAATTCATAATTTAATTTTTCAAACAGTTTTCCATATTGTACTGTAAATATTTATCGAGTCTGATTACAATACTTGAAAACATCATAAATTGCTGATAATGCCGCTAATTATTGATATCATTACATAATGTTGGTACGATATTTGTAGGTAGCGGCAAGTATACAATCAGAGTTTTAAACCTTTAAGGCCTAAATCTTACATCATGACAACGTCTAAGTGCCTTTTGATGGCGTTTCACCGTACCCCAGTTGCTTCTTCCATAGTCTGAGGTGTACAGTTCGAAGGTCGAATCCCTTCCCCTTGTGATTTTGTGGAGTATTATGTTCTTGAATCTATTTATAATTTGGATGTTATTATTTGCTGCTGGTACCCATTAACGAATACCGTAAAGCAACCTTTCGTTTGTGTGCGAAAGATGACTCTTGGCGCGGATCATCCAGCAGTGCACTTTTTGGAATCTTAACTTGAGTTGTTCTCTTCTTTTTCTGACCAGTTTAACTCGCTATCCAGATGTAAACCTAAATAGCGAGCGTTTTCATTCAGTCGGACAGGTTCATTGTTGATGATTGTGGGTACAGAGTGCAAAGTCCACTCGTACTGTCTACCCTATGTTTATTTGTGGCTCAGTTGACTATTTCGATGACTGCTGATTGTCGTCTGGGGGTTGTTACCGTGTAATTTTTGTGCGGTGAAAGTATCCTAGTATCATCTGCAGGAGTGGCGAGTGTGGTGTTGCTTTGTTCCTTAATATCAGCTGTTGAAAGGAGATACAACAGTCCCTGCGGTACTTCTGCTGCGATTGGTTTGGTCATCGAGTTGGCTTCTCTACGATGGATATAGAATGCTCTCTATCACTGAATCTGTGTCGAGAAGTGTTGAGCCTGGGTATACAGACTCTGCCAATGACTTTACTAACCTCTCGGAATACGTAAGGAAAAAATCCTCAAGGGTCTGCCTTATAGTTGCACCAACTCGGTATGGTTCTGAATCCAAATTGGTAGTTGGAAATCATTTATTCATTTTCGACAGTTTTCACGAGGCGTGGGGTGTATAGTTTCTCGAATAGCTTAGACATCACTGGGAGGTGTGATGTGAGTTGGAATGAACTTGATTCTACCGGGGGTTTATCTGTTTTGGCTCCATGGTACATTATAAGAACCAGTAACTGCATCAAGACCTGGCCCTCGAACTAGTTAGCCAGTAGCCATTATTAAATGACGCACAAATTACAATTGAGCTACGACGAAAACGGAAGTGAAAGGAGAGAAGAAAACGAAATTAGATCAGTGGTAAGAAAATTAGATTGATTCAGAGTCTCTAAGAGAAGGACTATAGAACTTCCCGATTGAATCATTCGCAGGAAGAAAAGGATTTAAAAGCACGACATCATTACTTTTCGAATGGCGAACGACCTCCATGTGCTCAAGAGCAAACCGTATTCTCAGAATGGAGCAAGACGATCTGGAGAAAATCAAATTTATAGTTGTAAGTCAAGAGTTGCTCTACAATGGCTGATCGTTTACGAAGGAGGCAGAAGTAACTTCATCGAATGTTCTTGAACTCTGATACAAGACTGCCGGCTCGTCTCCTCTGTATAAACAGCCGAACAGTCGGAACATTTGTGCTTATGAGCCCTGCTTCTCTCCATAATGGGATCTTTTAGCTTACAAAATAAGCTGCGAATCGTGTTCGGCTTAGAAAACGCAGTGCGAAAACCGAAAGGTTTAAGGAGATAAGTGATCTCAGAGGAAAGTTTCCCACAGTAGAGTAAACGAACCCATTTCAATCTCCCTCTAGAGAGAGTCGTACTCCGAGGAAGAAAAGTGTTAGACTCTAAAGCTTTTGAGGTAAGTTTTTTCCAAACCACAAGGTCGACATCAAGATCCAAGCCGTTAGAATTGGCGAAGAACTCAAAAACATCGACTTCCTTCGAAAACCCCTGAGGGAAAAGGTGGAAAGAAACTAGACGGTGGATAAAGGTATTGAAGGCAGCAAACTTATGGGAAGGAAGACAGAAGGAAGAGGCAAGGATATTTATATCCGTGCAGTCATTTTTACGACACGTCCCTAAATTATGCCCGCCATCATCAAGGTCAAGAAAATTAATGGAAGTTCCACGAACTTCAATAGTGAACTCAATGGTGGTATACCGACTGTTGATGAAGGTAAGGAGAGAGTGGAGGTCGGTAACAGAGTCACTGCTAAGACATAAAACAGCTAGGTGTCAGTAATGAGGAAGGAGTTGAAACCCAGAGTGAATGACTTCATTCTCAAAAGTTTGAAGAAAACCTCAAAGACTAAGGATTCGAGGAGGGAACTGGTAGGGACACTGAAATTAGGAACGTGATTAAAATCATCAAGCATCGGGGTCAAGACATGAGCATCACTGAGGAGAATCTTGAAATGATCGAAAGCGGGAAGGAGGGGGATTGATGGAAACATACTTTTAACATCGAATGAGACAAGAATAGAGCCATTACTAATGCGCTCAACTGATTCACAGGAGTTATAGCTGGAAAACTGAAACTGATAACTCTCTAACGGCTTGAACCGTTGATCCAGGTATTTGGATAGTCTAGAAGTAGGAGAAAAGATGACAGATACCACTATCCTAATAGGGATATTCTTCTTGTAGAGCTTATTAGGAGGCCATATAGCCGAGAAGGGACGAAGTTAAGAATAAGGTTACTTTCAGGGTTCGATCTTACATCACGGACGTAATTAAAGAAGTTGAAATCACCTTCAAGGAAGTGAAGAACTTTTTTGTCGCACAGAGTTACCTTATCAGCTTTATTTACAAGCAGTCGGTGATGGTGATGGTGAATTTTCTTATTAAAATCGTTGACAAAATGAGAAGCCATCTCTGGAGTCTGAGTGTTCAGGAGTTGATTGCAACGATCAAAGATGGTATTTTTGGAGACAATTTTGATGGAAAGATCATCGATTAAATTGGTAATGGCCCGTGCCTCATTTGAAGGTGGAAAGCTGTATTTTAAGCCTTTCTGAACTAGTTTCTCATCAGGAAAGGAAAAGTTGACTTACGAGCGATCGAGGGTGGAACCTAACCTTCGAGCTGGTATCAAGACATCTTCTTTAAAGAACCTGATTTTTCGGGCTTCCCGAGAACATAGTATGGTTGCATGTAATTCATACTGCACTATTGGTCAATGCCGCCACAGAGGAACCAATCGAACTGACAGGTGCTCAAATCTTCACTCAATTTACCGTAGGTGTACATTGGTTCTTACGATACCATCTTCAAAGCTCAATTTTGAATGCACGGCATATCCACTACGTTAATTCTCTTTTTACCTGTCTTAAGTACGAGATGTAAATGGCATTAGGCTTTTTCCTTCCTCTTAAGTATGTAACTCCGAAGTCCAAATTTTTCCGTCTATATGGAGCTCAAAAAGTTTGCTAGCCTTTCTACTCGCAGATAAAGTACGTTTCTATACAGAAACATACACCGTTATGACATCACGTACTTACAAATTGAGTTCATGTTTTTCTTACGCGAAGATAAATTCATTTAGTAATAATTGACCTCTATACTATTGCATATTTTGTTGTGTTATCGAATAACTTTTCATGAGATCCTGCAACGTTGAATAAACATTTTGGTGTTCTCTGTTTCTTATCTGATATACTTTCTTACGAAAGCCTAACGCCTATTTTTTGTATCAACGGTTTTTTCACGTCATTCTCTGTATTATAAGTTGCGATGAGGTCTATACCGAACTCGGGAATTATCATTTTTATCGGACTGGACCTTCATCAGACTATTTTCTGAGAATAATCAACATTTCTAGGATTTATTAGATTCGTTGGAACGATACATCCCGCTATGCAGACGCAAGACGATCAGCTCAAAAAATGGAAAAAGAGTACAAATAAATCGAAATCAAAACAACGTAGAGTATCAATTCTTCCAATCACTCAAGAAAGTCGACTTCCAAAACACAGACTCGGTCAAATTACATAACAGAACTCAGTATTCTAATTGATACGTCGAATCTAGCACAAACCCACCACCTTCACGTTTACACACCCTACGTACAAGTAATCATTATATTAAAAGACCCATTTTTTTTTATCACGTTAAATATAAGAAGAAATACAAAAATGTATGAATAGTTCAAAAACCATTCCAAAACTACCACAAATCAAGAACTCGTCCGGAAAAATTATTGAATTAAATCTAGAGCTACTCTCAGCTATTTTCCGCATCTGATAAATTCGTACATTGTTATCACAAACTATCGTGGACTAATTTGATTCATCCAACAACACAATGCCGCGGCCCCTATCACATTATAACAGTAAAACACAAAGAATAAGCTCTTATAGCCACCAGAAAAGGTATACTGAGAACAAAGCAAGCTAATGAAGCGTATAATCACCGTCATCGCGCACAAAACCTGGTAACGAAAGATTTTTTTGAAAAATTGTTTTTTGAAAGTGTTTGAGTTAACGAGTTTTTAAAGAGAAATGTTACAACTAAATTAAGAATCTGAATTAATGCGATGTCGTATACGTAATAAAGAAAGATGACTACGAAAATCTAATAAGGCGAAATTTCCGCGAAATCAATTAAAATGTTCTACTAGCGAGTTCACCCGGTTCGTATAAAAACAAAGAAAAAAACACGCAATGCTATTTTAGGCTGTAATAAAACTTGAACCAGAAGTCAATTCCAAAGTTTTGAACGACAAAAAGAATATTTTAAATACATCATAGAGGTTAGAGAGGAAAACGTCTCTTCAAATTCAAAGCATAAAACACTCAATAAAATAGTGATATTTACGAGCAGAAATACTCGTCCTTTAGACGTACCTAACCCAAGCCTGTATTTTCTTAAAGTTCAACAATTCGCCTCTACTTGTCCAACTACTATAATTCTAGCTATTCTCTAATCTCTGCCCCTCCTTCAGAGGACCTCGCCATCACTTTAAACTCTTTCATCCTCAACGCTTATCATGTATGTTCTCTGAGTGATACCAAGCCATGAGAAACTTTCGCAACTCAACTGCTCCCACCCACCCACATATACTCTCACTTAGCTCATGACCCTACTGTCCGCATTGTAGCACAGAACTATATTTATAAACCAATTGTTAACTGTGAACTTATTCATAATTGTCAACATCCGACTTATCCCTGTGACACCTCATTCACCAAGAAAGAGATCTGTCCGTAGAAGATCAAATCCCGTCACTGATCATATTCCCACCTGATATCAAGCAATAACCACCGACTCGACATTTCTTTCAGTATCCAACGCAAAAACTCATATGTTTATCTTCAATAGACCATACAACTCTTTTCTATCCGTCAATATATTCGCTTTTGAAGCCCTCAGCGCACAACGATCTAGCTCCGTAACCCCCCTAAAATGGCGCTTCTTAACTCTCGTTGCCAGTTTTTTTGCATCCAATGGTCAATTTCACTCAGCTTCCAATCTACGGACCGTCGCACCCACACTCGACCGAAAGAATTCTCTCCTCCTTTTTTTGAATCTGAACTATTCAAACACCTCAAATTGAACAATCTACCCCCTATCATGTCATCCACTTCTCTATACCTAACCCCTCCTTCAGATACCCGACTCGATCCAGCTCACGACGCTATAAAAATATTATCTCTATACCAATTTTCTGACCTACCAGCCTCACTTTACCGACCGATCTGAATCTGGATCCAAAACAGAATAATATGCATACTCGATCCAAAGAGTCACAATCAGTCGTTCATTGAAGAATTCTACCTCCATTTTTACTATCAAATAAAACGCCATATACTCTTTGTCTTTCTCATCTTCATCTCCTTACTCCCAGCTCAAATTTATAATGTTGACTGACTCACTTTCATCTCTCCTCTCTCCTGGCCATACAGGACTCGTATTCAACTAATTTCCCAAGTCAGTACATTCAATTACTCTTGCAATCACTATCATCCATTTCTACATCTGTCTCCTTATCGGTCATTCTGGGTCACGTCAACTTCCCGGAATATGATGCAATGGTCTAGGCCTTCAAAGATTCTGTTCCACCACACAAAATTTGTGACCTGTACTGACCCTTACTTCTGACCTTGAAAACTATTACCGATCCCTGACATTTGACTCCTGTTGTACAGAGTCCTCGAAGGTACGAGCCATAAGTTGAAGTGAGGAATCTTTTCCTTTTGGAAAAATTAGCATTTAAACGCACTTGAAACAATCGAAAGCAAAGCAGTCCCATGGACTTTTTTCAAAAGAAATCTTTCCTCCCGTCTCAGGATTTTTCAGAGACGTCCCACCCATTCCTATTTTTTCTTAGGTCTATTCTCGCCACCTCCCCTCTTGTCAATACTGCCAATATCATATCTATTCGTCACCTCTTTTCTTGTCCCACTCTTGAAAATGTCCGTCTCTCTCACACAGTTTCTCCATGTCTTCCACCAACTCTATTTCAACAATTTCAATATGATCACGAACTCTCTTGACTATCTCCGTTTCACTCACTTTCACCCTCTACCGTAGTCTCTAATCCTTTCCCAACTCCCACCTAGGATTTCTCAAACTCTCTAGCCGAGCTGATAGTCCCTTCATTGTCGATATAGTTATTACCTTTATTTTCATTTTATAATTATATTCGAATATTAATTTTTATTAAAAATTCAATAATTATATTTATTTAATATTTTACTTTTTAAATAAGAAAAATTTTTTATACATGTACATCATTAATAGAATTTTTTTATTTTATGATTATAAATTTCCTTAAATAAATTCAAAATTAAAATAAATAATAAAATTATTCAAATAATACCAAATAATTAATTTATTTACAATATTATTAATATTGTTATTTTATTTATATTTTTAATTAAAATTGATAAAAAAAAGATCTTAAAATTAATCGCTATTAATTTGATTTATATCAATTTTTTTCAATATTAATTTATCAATCAAATTATTTTTTTTTAAATTATTTTCCAATAATTTTTTTAATAATTTATATTATTTTTAATTTTCTAAAATTTAAATTAATTATTCTTGTGAATATAATAGTAAAGTTCAGTATAATTGCAAGTAGATAATTTTCAAATCTTTCTTCTGGACATTCTTGTTCTTTTTTAGCAAGACCTTTTTTTTATACATATGATTTAAATCATAGGCTGGGACGCACGCTCGCATAAAATTCTGACAATAAAGGGAGAGTTCTAGGTGAGAGAGACGTGAAACATAGTCTTTATTTATTACCCAAGAAAAGTATTCTTAAAAGTATCAAGTTCTGACGGTTTGAGACCGAAGTTTTGTATTTCAACCTAGAAATTGGGACCAATGTATCTCAATAGCCAGCAGTTTCTTAGTGCACAATGCTGTTCTCGTCAATTTCTCTGTTAGCATTAGGTATGAAGGGCCTATGAATGCCTTACATTTGAAACTAAAATAATTGTATTCATCTTTTACAGAAAATTGTAGTTCTTAAGAGGGCTTTTTCTTCATTCAAACGAGGAATAAGCATTTTGTGGAAGATTTTCAAATTAGAGAAATGAATTAAGATACAAATTTTGTACGCCTTGAAACCCTTTCATTTCCCCTGTCACGACCCTTTGTGAAAAGTTTCAGTTTTCGGTGTGAGATTTGCGAAGTGAATGAAACTAGATTTGGCAAAGTTATCTCATCCAAATTATAATTTCGTGGATACGATCTGAGAAGTCGTCAGTGTCGTAATTTTTCACGAATTCGTGACTTTTTCGTTCACTTTGCGATATAGGGAGAGGAAGTAGTATTTATTCTAACTTGACCTATCTCTCTTTACTTTACTTTTCTTCTTTCACGTTGGTTTTTTTTCTTTTTTTTTCGTAAAATAGTCAAAACGTTGAAAATTTCTGTTAGAAAAATACGCACCGTATACGAGTGCAAGCGCATAACAATATTTCTACAGTAAATGAACTGGGAACGTTGGTAGTTTGCCAGCCTTTACAGTAATCAAGATGACAAGTGTTAATGTTGCTGATAAGTTTTATCTTGTGCATGTACGACTTTCTTGCATTTATGAAAAATAGTCAGACGCGTGCAGCGAGGAACGAGCGACGAGTTTATTTATTTTTGAGAATTTTGTAAAATTCTCGTATAGTTTGAGACAGATCCAGCCGTCAATGTTTGGTTTAATGAGAACGACCTACATATTTTAATTGTCTTCAGTCTGTTTTACGCACGTTGTTAAAAGTTTATGAAATTTATTTGCCGAGATTAACCATACGTTGGAAGGATCCTCTTAATGTACAATAAATGCTCAGAAGTAAAATACTCGAGAATTGATATTTGCTTTGTTGTTGAATCATTTGAAAGAGTTTCCTCTCTGTAAGGACAATAAGGTTTGCCGAACATATGGACATATTGACAAAATGCTTCAAGCGTACGAGGAAATTGAAATAAAATATCACGAGTGTATATGAATAATTAAAAAAATATATGAGTCAGAGAAGAGGGAGAAAGGTTTCTATAAAAGGGAGATAAATGAGGAGAAACTGAATGAGCAGATGAAGATATTACTGATTGACAAGTTCAACGATGGAACGTGGTATCGAACTTGCTTGGTCAATTTGAAATGAACTCGAATGAACTCCCGCGACAAGATACTTATACTGGTCAGAAACTCGTTCGTGTTGGTTCGTGAATTAAATTATTTTGCGAATGTGACAAAAATACGATTCGATAATCCTGTTGATCGACTCCTTGCCAAGAAAGAATTTCTCCGTATAGAACTGCGCGTGACAATATTCGAGTACACTACAATGACAACTCATGTGTATTACCTGCAAAATCACCAGCTCGTTCAAGTAGTGGTCCGCCTTTTAATTTTCAATTTACAATGGCGTTGGTAATTTAGAGAATGTTCGAATGATTGTGTATTCAACTTTTTGCAGATGATTTCATTGTCTCCCTTGCTTCTACAAATCCCAAAGGAGCCGTACGTCTACTCCAACTCACCCTCGATAAGACCTCCTCCAAGGCCTCGGATCGCGGATTTCGTTTTTCTAGCAAAAAACCTGTTCCACTCGCAGTCCATAAAAGTCACGAAGATCTCCCCCCCCCCATTAACCTCCTGCAGAATTTTCAGATCAGTCTCCCATACTCAAGTGAATTTATTGGCCTCACCTACGATTCCGAACACATCAAAGTTCTGAAAGCCAAATGTGACATGTCTGATCTCACTGGATATCCTTAAATATAGTCCCTAGAGTTAGCTATACAATTCTCTAATCCGCTCTCAACTGGACTACGGGTCCCCAATCTAGAGACCGACTAACAAATCCTCTCTACAACCACTGAAGGCAATACAATCTGCTGCCTTGCACACGTGCCCCAAGTTCAATTCATGAAGTGAGGCAGGCCCGTACCCAGCTTTTTTGTCGCCCCGAGCAAACCAATTTTTTGGCACTCCATTTCAAGGGGAAACAACAATATTATATAGAATAAAATGAAAACGAAAATGCGCAAGTTTCGATTCTCCTCACTTTTTTCAAATTAGTAAGATGAATTGCAAGAAAACTTTGAATCTACCATATGAATTCTTCCGCCCGTTCTCCGCCCCTCTTGTTTGGCGCCATGGGCACCCAGGTCGTCCGTCTAAGGTGAGGCTGGTAATCCTCCTGAAAAATTCCGCTCATTATATTTGACCGTCCACTTTCTCGCGATTACAGTCCAGTTTCCCCAAATTCCTATCTTCCTGCCTTCCCTCCGCTTTCAAAACTCACTATTACTCCTCTTCTCTAGAATACCATCTAGGCTACCACCTCAAATATCAGCTTCTTTTTTCTATCTACTCATCCACCCCTCCCTGTGCATCCCCGACGCCTCACATTTCGCTCCGACTTCGCCAACTTACCGAGATCACCCAACATAATCCGTATCAGATACATCCAAACCATTATAGCTAATGATTTTCCCTCACACAACCTATGCTTTGCAGATTCCACGCCTTCTCTATTCCTGTCTTACACACCGCCTTCTCGTCCTCTCCTTAAATTCCTCCTCTCTTTCATCTCTCCAAGCCATGCAAGGCTCCTATCCTTCCAGCCCGATCGTTCACGGCATTTTTATCCTCGCGCACACCTCGCACCGCCTTCTCTATCTTCGTTTACCTTCCTCTCAGGATGTGTACCAGACTTGGAAAATGGAGATCCGGAACCTTCCGGGATCTTATTCGGGGGATTGACCAGAATTTTTTCGGAACCTCCTTGAAACTTTTTTCTTTTCACGGGACATTAGAAACTGTACCAATTTCTCATGAAACGATTTTGTCATCAATTTTCTCATTGGGATTGGGAAAAAATCTTTCGGGTTGACCCAGCTGAATTTCGAGGTAATCCGAGTTTCCAGGCCCTATTTACAGAATCCGGGACTTTTCCTAGGTTCCAGGGTTTTCCGGGACCGGTAGACACCCTGCTTCTCTGGATTCCTGGTCATATCGGCCTCCCGGAACACAACGCAGTGAACCTAACGGCCGAGAAAGGCTTGCCCTTGTCCTCAATCGCCGATCCCTGTCCTTACTTCGGTCTATGATTCCTAATTTTACTACAGTTTTTGAATCATCTTTTCATGGTACAGCGAAGTAGGACGACTAAGAATTTGGCACATCCGCCAAATCCACTTCTTCCTTATCGTTGGGCTCCCCGCTCCACCCTCATACCAATACCACCATACTAAAAAATTATCCATCTCTCTTGTACTTCAAGACTCCTCCGCCCTCCTTAACAACTCAGAATCCATTACTAACACTCAAAACCTCTTCCTGTTTACATACTAAGACAAATCTATTCAACTCCAATACTTCCTCACGAGCTAATAACCCGATGTGTGGTGGAATAGCTTATAAAAAGTGCTTTAGATTGCAAGAATAAAAGGACAAAAAGAAATTGACAGATTACATGGACATAAAAAAGAATAAATACGAGAGGAAGTTACTCGTATGTCGTCTCCGAATTTTCGGTAAGCTGTAAATAATAAAAAAAGTCATCATCCACAAAATTCGGGTAGGCACTATCTTCATTCTTCAGCTTTGAAGATCGCAAAGGTCGTGTATAATAATTATGATCTTGTTCTAGCCCTTCATCTTAGCCTAGCCTAATTCTGATTTATGGCGAAGGTTGAAGTTCTTGAAAGTTCCGACATTCGGGCGGAAATCCTGGAAATAGATTCGTGGGCAGATTTTGTGATGATTAATCAAACGATGTTCACTAAAATAGTACTCTTTTCACCCCCACAACGATTACCGCATCTTCCACATTTCATGTTTTCCGTATTTATTGTACGAAAGTTCATTGAAACGATTATCATGAATTACATTGGGATATGAAAATACTGACTGAGTACAAGCATATGCGCACGTGACGGATACCGAACATATGTTTACACAGACGCGACATACCTACTGATAAAGTCTACAGTCTAAAGTCATCAAGACGACATAAGTAAGGAATCCACTTCAACGTTTCTTTCGTTACGAAAGAAAGATTTCAAAATAATTTCGCCGATGAACTATATTTAACCCTTTTTCGTTGCCCAAATTGAACGATGAAAACGCTCTCAAATTGCGTTTTGCAAAGCACCGATTACTGATTAGAAAATATGTATAGTTCGCGCTCTCTTTTCTTTGAACCATTTAATCGGGGTATGTTCATATTGTTCAAGAACGAAACCCTCATTAACGCACACTCCGTACATCGGTTACCTCCTCTTGAGAACTGGAACAGATGTATATACTTCCGGCCAAAAGTCCACTCGAATAAAGATATTGGAACTAAAGATCATTTCCTTAGCGAACTACAATCTGGTAGTAGTTTTGCCTTTGAGGAAAAGAAAGAATAGTCTAAATTCCAGAGCGTCAATAGAGTCAGTGATACCTTCATGGGTGTAACTGCTCTCCTACTCACTGCGAGGCATTTTCACCTCAAAAATCCTCGCTATTCACTAGTATCAAACTGGAATCAATTTTATATACCCTACCCCAGAAATTTCCCTAAATCAACGCGCCACCAAATACAATACGATTCTCTAATCAACTTTCGTAAGCTTGATTAACTGTTTCAAGAAACAATTTAGACGTCTTATTTCTGACTCTCATTCAACCCCAACTAATTCAAACTCTTAAGCAGCAGAATTCAACTCGAATATAAAAATTTTCCAAGTCTCTTTCATATCACGTTCACTGAAATATTCTTATAAGGTGTGGTAATCTAACTGGACCGATGATTCGCCTCGTTCATTCAATGTCCCACGTCTAACGACCAGCAGATGAACAAGTTTTGGTTAAAAGCGACTCTCACGTGCTGCTTGCTTCGTTAATTATTCGTTTCAGCGAACCTGAGCGTCTAGCACGTAATTAATGCAACAGAAAATTATAGACGAACTAAACTAACGTAGGTACATGCGTTTGCAGTTTCCAAGCTTTTTCTTTCCCGAACACCGATTCATCCTCATCATATCATATCAAATGCTTCTTGTACTTTCTCTCGTTCTCATCTACTACAGCTTGAGATATCAGAAGTATGTAAAATGGGCACAGATACTAAAATGCAATCGTTTTGTTTATTCTTGAAAAAAAAGTTCTTTCGTGTGCGCAAAAAAACGTGCAATAGAGAACAAAAATGAATTCTCGTCAGTCAACTCGGTTTAACGCGGGTCAAAATCGTTTTTACATATCAATCAACGCGAGGTTGAAGCGTTTGCGTACGTCACTCTCACAATTGTCAACGAGCTGGAACGTGCAACATAGATTATCTCGGAGAATAAATCACAAAACGATGCATCTCTCGAACAGACGGCGGGTAGAAGGCAGATGATCTCTATTGTTATCTTTTTCTTCTTACACAACGAACACTACTCATGGTCGAGCAAGTTCAAATTTCCATCTAATTAGCAGCATCGTGTAGGCAAAAATTTTTCGTCCTCGTAAATGACGCTGACTCTTATCACAGGGATGTAGCGCACAACGAGCAGGCGCAGACACGACTCAATTCCTACGTACCGAAGTACGACAGCTGAAAAAATGGGGTTCGAAGAGACCCCTCCCCTTGATAACACGTGATAAGGTGAATATGAACACTTACGCTTCAGTGGAACTCGCAGGAAAAAACTACGATTTTTATCTCGTACAGTTCGATCTTTCAAAATTCACCGGCACTTCACGAAACTACACAAATTATTCAACAAAAAAAGCGCGACACTACAAAACAATGAAACTGAAAATCATAAATACGCCGGAGAGATGACAATTTTATGATCTATATAATACTGATAGAGAGGATGCGAAGACGGAGGGCCACAATCTAGGCAAATTATACGAGTACGAAAATAGCGAAAATTATTCCAAAGCCGAAAACGAATGTGGACGACACTCTACAGAGGTCCATCAGCCAGCGCTCTCACTCGATACTACTAAACGTCGTATGAATTAAAACAACCAACGCTCGTAAAACAGATAACAAATACGAAACGAAAAAGCATCATTATAGTATTTACAACATACGTACACACATGGGCGCTGCCATATATATCACAGAGGATATGAACATCATACAAAAAACAGACAGACCTTGAAACCTCTCGTACACTTCACTTCGCGTCCTTTCGGTCTTCCCTTCCGTACCCGTACGCACATACACAAACGTACGTAGGTACCATACTCACACTTGGGCAAAAAAAAACGTATCGTTTTAGATCACACACAAAAAAACCGGCAATATTGAGAATGAGTACGCCCCACCTTACCCATCGAGTTAACGGGTTATGAACGAATACGTATTGTCGACCGTACCATCCGTATTCTCCCTGATGGACTCCGGCAGACTGTTCCAAACGCGACACTCAACATCCGAAGAGGGGATGGTATAGATAAGAAGAAGAAAAAAAAAAACGCGCGCAAAACGACGAACACTCGAGAACATACAGTACATAGTCATAAATTAATGATCCAGTATTACAATATTCTAGGCTATCCCTCACTCTTTTCCTTCGAGTCCCATACGTTTCTAAGACATGCAGGCACATGGCACAAAAGGGATTCGCGAACACTACACGTTATCACACGTCGTGACAATGTACAAAATTAAGCGGACCGTGCCTCGGCGTCGAATTGATACTACGGAAGCATAATGATATCGTATAGTTTGTCTACACCTAATTTATCGTACGTGAACTAAAGAAATATATACTGTATGACTCAACAACTATACGAAAGGCTTCATTAGAATTAGGTCTACGTGTTCGTAACACCCTTATCATAATTGGAAAAAGAAGCGTGAAATTTTCCTTCCTCAGAATAGGAAAATGCATTTACTATCTACAACATTTTGAACCTAGACAATACTGGAGTAACGATACATATTAGGTTGATACGAAGTTTTCACTGGAGAATAGTGAGAAAGTTATAAATGCGCACGAAGATGCATGTTCTGAGGAAATTAGGAACTTCTAATTTAGGTGAACACACGGGTGCACAGTCATTTGAAATCTCTGTTTTACAATTTGTTTTCCTCTCGTTGTCCAATAATAATGATGACGACACACTAGTCTAGCATAACAAACAAAACCGAAAACTACTTCGCCAACCAGATCTCCGCCTATATAAAAGTCCATCCACTCCCAACTGGACTACGGCTCTCCGATCTACCCCCAATCCAAGAAGTCTACTCTTTAATCACTAAACACGGTTCAGAATGGCCGTCGGGACATTCCGCACCAGTCCTGATCTTAGCCTCTGAACTGAAAACTGTGAACTTCCAATTTCCGAAACTCCCGACCCCTTATCGCTTAACCCTCTCATCATAATATTTTATCATGAACCTCATCTCAACTCCTCCCTAAAATTCAACCACCTTTTCATTAAATCATTCATCTCTCCGCGGCTATCCATTCGTGCGACTATCAGACTATTTCTGAATTAAATAACAATGTCATGATATGTTACACTGATAGCTCTAAACCAAAAATTAGGATAGCGGGGAACCCGCAAGACCCGTATTCCACTGCGAAAAGTTGTTCAAAAAGTAGAACATTATAGAAAATCCTATCATATACCTACAGCTCGAGAGTCAAAGGTCTCTCCCTCTCCTTCCTATCATATATAGCTTAGAGGACGAAAGTAAATAGAAGCCTTGACAAAGAAAGGAGTCTAAGTACCATCCAGAAAATTATTGCGTAGGAATGTATTTTCCATTTTAGTCTCTACAAACGGAAATATTTTTTTATTTTTAATGTTGTGACATTGACGATCATGAAAGAGATACTATCCGCAAAAAAATTGATGTCCCAAAATAATGGAAAATACATTCCTACGCAATAATTTTCTGGATGGTACTTAGACTCCTTTCTTTGTCAAGGCTTATAGCTCAAGAGTCGAAACTTTTCTAACTCCCCCCTCTTTGTGACGTCATCAACCTTGTGAGTCATCAACCTCGTGACGTCATCAACCTTGGATCGCTCGCGATCGCGGACGAAAATTTCCTCAGTTCCCCACAAATCATATCTGCGAGATCCAAATTATTCTAGGTCTCTCCCTCTCCTTCCTATCATTTATAGCTCAAGAGTGGAAATTTTCCCAAGCCCCCCTCCTATCATAATAATATATATAGCTTAGAGGTCGAAATTATTCCAAGTCCCCTTTGTATCATAGCTCAAGAGTCGAAATTTTTTCAACTTCCCCCCTCTCCGTGACGTCATCAACCTTGTGAGTCATCAACCTCGGATCGCTCACGATCGCGGACGAAAATTTCCTCAATTCCCCACCGATCATATCTGAGAGACCCAAATTATTCCAAGTCCCTCCCTCTCCTTCCTATCATATATACAGCTTAGAGGACGAAATTAAATAGCTCAAGAGTCGACATTTTTCCAACTCCCCCCCCCCTCTCCGTGACGTCATCAACCTTCGATTGCTCGCGATCGCGGACGAAAATTTCCTCAGTTCCCCACAAATCATACCTGAGAGATCCAAATTATTTCAAGTCCCTCCCTCTCCTTCCTATCATATACATAGCTTAGAGGACGAAATGAAATAGCTCAAGAGTCGAAATTTTTCCAGCTCCCCCCCCTCTCCGTGACGTCATCAACCTTGGACAACTCGAGCTAGCGAACGAAAATTCCCTAAAAGTACCCTCCAACAAAAGGGATAGCGGGTTTCCCGCTAAAAAATTAGACAAGCTATGCGTTTTCTATTCACGACAAAATTACGACCCCGCGACTTATCGTTTAAGTAACTCAGCCTCCGTTTTTGCTGCCGTCTTTAGCGCTATTCGCTCCTGTCTTACTAATCTTAATCAGCGTCTTCCCAAATTCAGCTATACCCCACTATTCCACTTTTCTCCCTTACATATTTACAAATAACCCCATCACCCAACGCATTCACATTATTCCCCATACCCGAACCTTCATCAAATCATTGGTCACCTCCATCTGGATTCCGGGTCACATCGGTCACCCTCAACATGAAAACGTTGACCACGCAGTCAAAAACTTCTCCCTCTTTCTGAAAATTACCGATCCAACCCATTCACCACCTTGAAAACTACTATCTCTCCAAAATCCCAACTCCTTGGCATGAGATCTAAAAGAATCAACCTCACAACAAACTAACATCAATCAAAAGCCTCTCTATCCCCTGGGCCTCTTTAAATTATGAAGACTCCTTCGTCTCCCGTTTTAGGATTATCGTAGCCAACTCAACCATTCTCACTTCCACCAAGGGGATTTCCCTCTCCTCCGTCAGGTAAATTACTGATGTCCACAGGTGACGATATATTTTCACTCAGTATGGTGCTCACATTCCAAATTTGCAGTCCGATGCTATAAAGCTTCTATTTTCCCATGTGGTGTTCGGGCACGAGAGCACCTGGACAATCGCCACCACTGCTAGTGCCATCTTACAGTCCAACACCAAAACCAACGTTCCGCCGACAAGGTTTTCTCATCTATACCCTCCACAGTATGAAATAGTCTTCAACTATTCAAGTCCTACCCATTTTTACTAACTGCTTTAATTATCAATTATGTATGTAATAATCAAGTATTGTTATACGTGTCTTTGGGCTGGGGGTCAATCAAAAATCTGCATCACATTGCGCGAGACGCTTTATGACGTCATCAATTACCTTGACCTACTTTCAACACTTGGAAAGATTTAGATTTAGCTTTCATTAAACTAGGCTCGGCATTGAGTAAACTAGGCTGGGAATGGAAGCGAGTGAGCCTATCCACCACTCGGCGTATGTTGGCGGAGTGCTCACAATGTATGACGTCATCAATGACCTTGACCTACTTCCAGAACTTGGAAAGATTTAAATTTACCTTTCATTAAACCAAGGCCTGACATTAAGTAAACTAGGCTGGGAATGGAAGCGCGTGAGCCTGTCCACCACTCGGTGTATATTGGCGGAGTACTCGCAATGTATGACGTCATCAATGATCTTGACCTACTTTAGGAACTCAAAAATTCGACCTTCAGCCTCCATTATACCAGGCCTTAATTACAAATAATGTACAGGAAGCTAAAACTTGATAGTTAAAGACAATAAAGTTATATTATTGCGGCATTTGTAGTTGTTTGCAAATGCCAAAAGACGTTCACTGTTTCAATGTTTTTCATGAAGTGAAGAAATTTCTCACATTTGTCCCGCTGCAAGCAGTCGCACGCCGATAAAATGTATGAAAATAAAAAATAGATATTAAAATAGAAAGTGTAGCAGTTCACAACATCGCACACGTGAAGAAGAAAAACATCTACCGACAAAAACGTACCCGTATTTGTCTCGACTGCCTGTGGTCGTAGAACTGTAAGGATGGCGACATCTCGGACTCTCTCGACCTTTCTTTTGACTCACGGTTGCCGTCCCTCTTCTAAAAAACTTGATTCATGTCACAAAGTCGCGGAGAAAGAGTTTCTCATTTTAACAGTTTTTCAAATACGCGAGGGGGTATCCGCTTGTTGTAGACCATTCCGGAGAACTCGTAGAAATCGCCATAGGAAATATGTGAGCATCAGAGACTACAGCAGACGGTAGAAGTAGATGGAGAGTGAGAGGATACGAACAGGTATTCGTATGTTCGGCGGATATTTCATCATCTCATCATTATTGGCAAGGAGGCAGGGAGAAAAAGGTACGAATGGGTGAAACGAATATGGCCGATTCCGAGACGGGAAATCTTGATCGGTTCGATTAGAGGAGGTCCAGGAGACCGGTTTATTTTTAACTGTTCTCAGTTCATTTCAGGAGTGGGTATACAAGAACTCAAGCCAGAAGACAAGAATTAGGGTTGGTAACAGTCTTTGAAGTCATAGGCACGAATGGTGAAAGGTCACCCTCATATTAATGTGTCAAGAAACAGGTGGACGTGTTGTACAGATCCGTCGTCGGCATTCTCCCAAGTTCCAGAGTAGATCGGAGCCCTCATTCTCTTCAGAACCACAATTTCTCCTAATAACGCTCAATCGAATTTCTGCAGCGGAGAACCCCCAATGTCTGGTCCGAGTAAGTCCATCGAAAAAAATAAAATTCTTCTTTTTTCTTATCAGTAACTCATCTTCATTGCTTAATGAACCTGATCTGAAGGACTGTGACATCACGCCTCTAATCCCAAATGACCTTGAGCTACATTAGAGACATCGAAAAACTTATACCTTAAAACTTGCTCAATATATGGTGGGAGGAAAGCGAACCTAAGGAGTTGATCAAACATTAAGAACTCGGATACGTGAATGAAACTGGAATCATGATATTTATTTCTAACGAAAATTCTCTTCTCCTCTCTTTCTATTTAGCTAGAAATAAGTTCTGGAGGAAGTCAAAGCACTTGAAAAAGCCGATAGAACATTTTCAGTAAATTTCTTCCGACAACACTTGCAGTAAATTAAAACGAAAAAACGAGTAACTAGCACAGCGAGTCTTATTTTTTCTACTTGTAAAAATAATCTTACAAAAAATTTTCAACTTTGTTTTTAAAACGTAATTCTTGATACATAAACATATTATGGAGATGCTACCGCGTAAAAATATGGAGTTTCATGACTCCATATGTACACTGTGCAGCGATGTGCCAATATAAAGCCCTTAAAAAAAAAAACAGTACGAGGTTTTACGTCTAACGTTCCATATTGCGGGAGCACTCGTACATTGCAATTTTAAAATACAGTACTTAAAGTACGAAAGTACATACATGTGCACGTATCAACTTTATGTACTTCACATATATTATAGAAGCGATGGGGATTCAGCGCGGTCGCCCGATTATAATTATATTTCATAAGCTGCAGGCACGGCAGCGGCGGCTCTTGGAGGACATTCCGATTCGGTACATCCGACATCCGATTGAGAATTGGCGGTAATTTTTCTCTTTCTTATTCAAACCGGTTATGCAAATAATTCTACGTTTGGTAGGTTATAACTTCCTTCGAAAAGAATGTCGTTTCAGACGCGGAGGAAAATCGCTGGGCATTGTGTATACATAAATATACATTCATATATAACTGTTTGACAATCATTTAATTATGACATTTGGAACGTATACGTATGTATACCTAGGCAGTATCTTCATGCGTGATACATCGCGTCAATAACGGAACGCAAATTAGAGAAATATTTGTTTTTTTGCGGGTTATTAGCATCGTAATCTCAAACTACGCGACGAGACCATCGTGAATGATTCCAATTCTGACAGCATTACCACGATATTCGATTATAACAATAATATGCTTCTGTACGTTCAATGGAACAAGACAGGGCAGATCTGACTAGAGCGATCTCGAAGTAATTGAAAAATAACCTTACTTTTATCGAGGTAGGTAACTGTATATTGTTCAAGGTCGACGCTTCCAGGCTTTATAATTTCAATAATCAATAAAAATATAACGTGACCACTTGAGCGTAAGCTAGATCGCAGTGACACATCTTTAGATTGTATTTGAATGCTGTTAAGCACGGGTATTTACAATATTTCATTCGCCGGTCCCTGTCATTTCGTTTTAAAAATATATTTTTAAGGTAATATCGTTCGCACTCTCGTGATCCTGCATTCATTTATCGACATTACTCTTTTCATCAGGAACCCTATTTCAAGTAGGGTTATTCGAGAAAATATCTACCGCCTATCGTCTTTCCCGGACTGCGGTTCCGCAGTGAGCGGAAGCTTCGACCGACCATTTTGCTATAATGATGTTGAGCTTAATCACCGCAATCGCTCGACGAGCAAAAGAACGACCACAACGCAATCTAGTCGCCTAGAACCTGTTCCACGAGAGTTCGCCAAAGTCGTCTCACATTTCTCAAAATGTATATGAGCGGCCCAATACGCATTTTAATAAATGCCCGTCTTACCTAACCCAAGCCTGTAATTTTCTGAAGTTCGGCGATTCCCTTCTACTAGCACAACTACTCATCCTCAACCGGCCCTCCTTGAGAGTTTTTCTACAACAATTCAAAATCTTTCTTCATCCTCAACGCTCATTCTGTATATTCTCAAATTTATACAACGCAATGAAAAACTTTCTCACTCACTGGATCTATAAAAAACAAACACTTCCCCTCCAACTCAACTCGTGAACCTACTGCTCATATTGTTACACAGGCCACTTATCAAGTGTAAACTTATTCACCATCGTCCACACTCGACTTGTCCCTGTGACACCTCACTAAAAATGGGATCCGTCTACAGAAGATCATATCCGTCCACATAATATAGCGGTAAAAGTCCTCGGCCTCTTATAGTTGGCAAACTTTCGTGTGATTGGCTTTCAGATTTAAATTTAAGGAAGGATACAAAGTCCTCGCTTTCTACATTTCTCAGATAAGATGGCTTCAAAGTTGAGAGATTACGTTCCAGTAACACAACACGCGCCCACCGTCTACTTCAAGTAACAATGAATAAAATATACGCTTGGCTTTTCCTCCCAGGAATTTCGCATTTCCTACCCCAAAACCAAACTCATCGTCTTCCAAAAACCCCGCCGGAACACAATAGCTAACTACCCCATCCCACAAGTTAAAACCACTAACGTTCTTGGCCACAATTTCCACAACCGTCCCTCTCGGATCCCCCGTATCAAACCAACTAAATCAAAATGCATTCGAGCACTCAATGTCCTGAAATTCCTTTCCCACTGTAAAGAAGGCTGTAACCGAGAAATCCTCCACCACCTCTACCAGAGCTTGATCCGATGGAGCATTTCGAACCAGTCCCGCTCAAAGCCTCTGTGCAGACACTGGCTTCCCTCACTCCATCATCATTTAAACATCAACTTCCTCACAACTATCCTACAATATCCTCAAGTCCCCGTCCACCATCGTATATTCCACCCTCACCAGAACCAAAACTCCATGACCAATCTATGTTCCAATCTCGAACTCCAATTAGTACGCCCCTTCAAGTTCCATTTTCTCAAACACGTTCCCCCAACCCCTCCTTGGCTTTTTCGTAACCTAAAACGTTTCTTCCGAAGAATACGAGGCACAGATTAACAAAATTCTTAGCACCTTTCACAACCCTACACTACATTACACCGATGGATCTAAACATCAAAACAAAACCGGCTTCGCATACTCAATAGGTCACGTCACAGTCTCTCACCGACACCGTAACACCGCATCCGTCTTCACGACTGAATTACAAGCAATCTTTAGCTATTTAGAACAAATCCTTATCAGCCTACCCTCCCGTCTTCCCCTCAACCCATTCTCGATCATTTCCGACGCTCTATCATCACTCACGCTATATCCAACCACACCTCCCACCCACTCATAAATCGTATACTGCCACCTTTCACACCATCCCCATCCCATTGGTACCTGGTCACAATGGTATCCTAGAAAACGAAAATGCCGACAAAGCAGCCAAACTGGCAACCAATTACCTATCAATCAACCGCTCTTTCCTCCCCTCACGCTCAGATCTCTCCACAAGTAACAGCTAATTCATCACTCAAGTATGGTTCACTCATTGGTCTAATCTCAAATCACAGTCAAATAAACTAGCCCAAATTAAAAATATTCCCATCCCATGGGACTCTTCAAATCTGTTGGCACGCAAAAAAGAAATAGTCATCTCCGTCTCAGAATCGGCCATACCAGACTCACACACATTCATCTCATCTCTCATCTTATGCCTCTCTCAAGCCCTCATAGCGAATCTGCCCCCTCTATTTGTTCAACACATCTTCTGCTGTACCAACTTGACCCAACTCCGCAATTCCTTATCCATCCCTCACAACCATAAAGAGGCACCCCTCCATCCCCAACATATTCAACTTTCTAAAACAAGCAAACCTCCTCTCACGCATATAAACACAATTTCGCCGAGCTCATAGACCTGAAGGCAGGCTGCTAGCAGCTCGTAAATTAATAAAGAAAAAAAAAAAAGTTAAGAGAACTCCAAACGTGCCAGGTACCGAATTTTTTGCAAGAAACACGCTTCTTCTTTCTTTGGGGGTACATCCTCAAAGAGTGTCCGCGCCTGCGATCGACCAGAAAAATTTGTCTAGGCTGACAGAAACGGGAGCCCTGATTTACTATGAGGATCTAAAAAAATTTCTGATGACGAGCTCGGGTGTCTGAACTTTTATAAAGAAGTGAAGAAAAAGAAGAAGAGAATTGCAAGATTACGTGGTGTAGCATTACTGGTCCACAACTGATAGTTTCATCTTTTGTTCGAGTTATGTATACCCCAAATTTTGAGTTTGGTCTCATTGAACTCATTCGACGATGATACTTAGCTTTGAAAATTGGCTATGACACGTGTCTGTTCGTCGTCATTTCCAAAACTCAATTTGTGAACTTTTTTGCAAGCTTTTGCAAATAGAACAAAAATATTTCAACGTTACCAGCTGTAAAAGTGAATTGAAGAAAATGGAGTTGTGTTGTAACCTGATGTGTGGAATTCGTATTATTTTCAAAACGAGGCCGCAATATCGCGCGATTCGCTTTTTTCAGGTTAAATTTTGGAAACAGTAATCGACTACGTATTGTTATAAAATTGAATGTACGGCTCAATTTTCGAGGGTTATATTATATGGTGTGCTCTAGAATGAAAGGAAGGATACAAAAAAACTCGAAAACGCAACAGTATAATACACTTTATACAATTGCTTTTGAATTTTTCATACGTGCCACATCTATCGCGTCATAGATATGCTGATAATTCTGTCAACGCGATTGTAATTTGGCTGCGTGTCTGTCAAGTCTCTCAAGTTTATCTATCAAATTACGATACAAATTCGTACCTACTGATGGTAAGCCTATAACGTCAACCCTCTTCGTTCGTTATTATGGATAATAATTATTTAGCATTTCATTTTACGTGAAGTGCTACAGCTGTAACTTCAGGAAAATAGCAACATGATTATGTTTAATGTTGTTAGCACCCTTGTGATTCGCTCCATGTTTTCATAATAATTATCAAACGCCCGATTCCGTATATAACTACATGTTGTCGAAATTCCCGATGACGAGTGTTTGACTTGAGTAGTTTGTAGACAAATTTCAAGGTTGTAGTAATGGTAGAGTAATTCAATTCACTATAAATGCCACTATTACTATCAACTTAATTTTCGGCAAATGAATATATTTCGAGATAATTTGCGAACAAAGGTCCTTCAGTGTCGTCGTACTCTGTAAAGATGAATAATTATCGATTTGTATTATTACGGTCTGTACTAAATTGTGCTTGTCGCAGTCCATATTCTTGAAATTATGAATCGAGAATAATGAACCTAACTTATCACCGGTAAAAAAATGATCTTTTTAATCTGTCATGATGCAAGACTTCCATAAATCAGCACCAAAACTATCTGAAAACATCCTTATATTCTTAACATTGAAAGCCTTGTTTTACAGACTAGTTGCTCTATTCCGAAAGCTGATATGCTCATTTGGTAGGAAATTCAACGAGGAACAACTTTTATTTGAAACATTTTTTCATAAAATTTCAATTTTGGGAGATGTATACCTATATGGAAAAACTGATTTTGGTCCTCTTTTGAACGGCGTTTTAAGGCTTTGCCTGGGCACTAATTGACTTAGCTGAACACTGAATAGCTTATTTGATAGGAAATTCAACGAGAAACAACTTTTTTTGGAAAAATTTTTAAATAAAATTTCAATTTTGGGAGATATGATTTTGGGACTTTTTTTAACGGCCTTTGCAAAGACACTAATTGACCAAGGCTGTACATTTAATACATTATTTGGTACGAAATTTAACGAGGAACAACTTTTGTTTGAAACATTTTTCAATAGAATTTCAATTTCGCGTTATATAGGCGAAAAACTAATTTTTGGGGGTTCAAACCCACATAAAAAGAGAAGCTCCAGGGGGAAAACGCGGGATTTTTAGTAAGTTGTTCAGGACCCCATCCTGAACTATTTTCAGCAAAGAAACGTTTGCTCCAGCAAAATATATATATTTTTTTCTTATTTGCCTGACCAACCTTCTTCACATTGCGGGCCAGATTGAAATTTGTCCAAAGTTGTGCGGGGCGGATTCCTTATCTAAAAACACTCGATGTAATTTACTTTAGCAATGTGCGTTGGTCAAGTTGGGGCAAGGTCTTGCAACGTTTTTATGAACTACGAGTGGAAATTGAGCGAGAAAGAAAAACCTGTGAAGGAATTCCAGAGTAACAAGTGGATGTGGGATTTTATTTTTCTGGTCGACATTTGCAAACATTTCAATGACCTAAATTATAGGCTGCAGACACAAAATAAATTCATCTTCAATCTTCTCAACGATGTAACAGCATTCGAAAAAAAAAAATGAAGCTCTTTGCAACACGGATCAATTTAGGAAATTTTGCTCGTTTTGAGACTTGCCCCGACTTTAAGAACACAAACCAAGAACCACCTATTCAAAATTATGTTAATCAACTGGTACGTTTACAAAGAGACTTTCAGGAGCGTTTTGCTGGTTTAAGAAGGCTAGAAACATTATTCCGATTGGTTGAGAATCCCTTTGCAGTTGATGAGAATAAAATTCCGGAGGTGTACAAGCTGGAAGTAATTGACCTGAAAGGAAACTCGTTTTCAAGTACAGCTTTCCACAATAAACCTTTACTTGAATTCTACAAACTACTCCCGACGCACGACTCAAATATTATTAATCTGGCTTTGAGTACATTTGCCATGTTTGGTTCTACATTTTTATGTGAACACACTTTTTCTCGACTCAAGAATACAAAGACACCCGAACGTTCATGTCTCACGGATGACCACCTTCACACATCACATCCAAACTACAAATCTTACGCCAGAAATTACCAAAATAGCAGACAGTATTCAAAGGCAGGTGTCACATTGAATAATATGACGCAATCTACTATTTAGGCTCAGTGGGTCGGTTCATTTTACAATTTGCATTATGTACTATCAGTTTTTCACTTTCGAAGTATAAATTTTATCATTGTTTCTTCATTATTTCTCCTCTTATTTCTTCATGTTTGGAAATACTTTCGCGGACCGGATCTGACCCGCGGGCCGTAGGTTGGTTAGGCCCGGCCTACACTATCGGGAAATCTTGACGGACTGCGCCAAAATAGTTTAAAAGATCGCGGGCTAGAACTATTGCCAATGCAATGGCAAGTTCTACAGCCAGGAAGAGAGACTAGTGATGGGATCACCGCTGACATTGATACAGGCGAAGATATTCATGAATGATATGGAAAACAAGATGTTTATCAAAAGGCAGTAAGTTCCGAAACTCAATTAAACACTGGGCCAGATATGTAGATGATATCCTAATTGTGTGGTCAGGACTAATTCCTTCTTAAAACGAATGCAATGAACAAAAGTATCAAATTCACAGAAGAAAAGAGGAATGAGACGATCGAGTATTTGAACCCAACAGTCACGCTGGTAAATAACCGGATAGAATACAAAATCTACACGAAGACCATCATTTCAAATGATTCGTACCACCACCCCAGGCACAAGTTAGCCGCAATCCAGAACTAAACTGCTATCCAGCAATTTCTGTCCTGAAGAACAATGAAAAGAAGAGGAAAGAAATCCAGATAGTAAAGCAGATTGCAGAAGCCAATGGCTACCATAGAGGTACGGCGACTGAGTATTTGGGGAAATGGAAGCCAAGAAGGGTACTCATGATGGCACGACGAGAAAGTACTCCAGGAAAGTATATAAACAAGAGGATGCAGGCGGTCAATGGCTATGATGTGAATGTGGTCATCCATAATAACCCACTCACGGTGAAGAGAATCAGCAATGACCAGACGGAAGAAAAGGACGAGGAAAGCTTGAGCGGAGTGTACAAGCTCAATGGTGAACAGTAAGAAGGTATTGGTGAGACCGGGAGAAAGTTGAAGATCGGGAAGAAGAAGCACGAGACATCGAGGGACAAAGAAGAAGGGAGATCACTGTTTGTCAAACACTGTAACAATAAAGAACAGCACAATGGAGAAGGAATATTTGAAGTCATACAGGAAGAGAATCGCACATAGGGAAGAGGATATTGCAAAAACAAAGGGGAGACAAACAAACTTCACGAACAATGTAATCACGTTTGACAGCGAAAGATTATTCGGCTTGGTGATTAGAACAGAACCAACCAATAAGATGACAGCAAACCAGGTAACCAATAGAAACGCGCTTGGAGAGCTAATCACAACGCGGTGTCGTTTGTAACCAATAAAATCAGTCTTGTACTACAAAAACTAATCATTTCCAGGAACTTTATGCGTTAGTGAATTTATGTATCGCAACATGGAACAAAGAATTCTTGTTACTATAAAAACTAATGTTCAATGCCGTGTTCTTCAGTAGCATACGACTGATGATGAAGTAACACCCGAAGTACTCTTGTAAACTAAGTAAAGAAGTAGAATAGTACACTTGAGGTACTTCTAGAATCCAGCGCTCCACTTACACATCATCATACTCAATATGAGTCCCAATGATTGACTATTTGAACCAAAGATGCTTCAATTTAATCAGCTAACAAAATGTGTACATGTTACTAATCACCACGAGTATCTTGAGAGTGGGCTACAAACAAAACGAGAAGCGAAGGACTGAAAATCAAAATAGGACAGCAACTGCTCACCAGCAACGTAAAATAATACAAAAAAACGTCACGGCTCAACAAAGTTGATCGACGCACATAAGAATGCCGCAGCAAAACTGACTTCTCACAAGGTTTTTGGTATTCTACTCATGTCTACGAATAACTGTAGAAATGAATACACGCGTTCATTACACAGAAGAATGAAGCGCAGAACCAGAGAGATCCAGAGCTTTCCTGTTTAAAAAAAAAAAACTAAAGTTTCAAAATATTGGAATTTCGTGGTCAACTTTTACGTTACGCTCGAATTATACATAAGTAATTACTCATTCTTTAGGCATTTGGGGCGTTGAACCTTGAAAAAAAATAAACAAACATTACCGTAAACTATAAAGTAAAAACATCGGTATGGAATATATTCAATTGGATTTGTCACGCAATTAAAGATCAACAGGTAAAAACTTAATGAACAAGCGACAAGATGTGCGAAGAGTTTGATTTTGTAAATGCACACACACAGAAAATGGCCTATTATTTCAGCGGTATAACAGCGCGCTGTCTGAATTGCGGCGCGAATATATAGCGCATTGATGATTAATGACCCCGAGGGCGATATTTCGTGTACACGCAAGACTTACGCGGTGACACAGATGACAACAGCCATACGAACGCGAGGAAAAAGTCAAACGGGAAAAGGAACGTAAAATAGCAGTTTGTTTGTGCAAGGTTTTTTTTTTCAACTTTCTTCCTCTTCTTCTTTTGTCGTTCAATGCGTTCTACTTCGCGGTAGAAAAAGCGCATCTTACGGTTATTTCACACAAGTGCACTCGGTGTATGTATGTACACTTGCGGTATTGAGTGAAGTTGTTATTAATTAAGGCAGTCGTTTCTAACTTATATAATTTGTGACGTACAACGAATAGCGACGTTTGATGTACGAGTATTAGCTGCGACCATTATGCGGCTAAACGTAGGTAAATGTACTCTCGACTCCCACTTTTCATAAATCCGTTTCGATTATTTCTGTGTCCTGCACTTGGCATCTGTCCGCGAATATTGTGCCAGTTCTTCGTAGACCGTCAATCTGCTTAAAACGTGGTTGGATATACATGTGCATAATATACTGTGTATATTTTTTTAATCATTTTTCTATCCTCATTCTCTCGTCTTTCTTGCACACGACCATTCTGTGATCCTCGTTAGTTCGCACGACATTGACTTTGTCTTCATACAATGTAACCCACTCTTCGAGTTTTTAGCTTGCCTGAAGTATGTCCGACACGTGCTTCGAGAATTTAGACTATAATTTTGAAAGAATTTAAAAACTATTCTCTAAAACTCGTATCACAAAGTTAGAACTCCTGATGACAAATTACAATGGTCAGTGTCTCCCACGGATGGCTGATAGTGCATTAGACAAATAATTCAAGTTCAAAGTGACTTTTTTCGAGCGATATCAATGCGGTACAGCGGATCAACGAGAGAAGAACTCGGGTACAAAAAATCAACAGTCAAAGGAAAACAGAAATGAAAAAGTCAGTGAATTGGGTCTTTTTCCATAAAAAAGATTTTAAAACTTGTTCCAAATGAATGTAAGAATACCAGGAAGGACCGTCCGGACATCTCAGTACACAAATGAGCCTAAGCAAACCGAAGTTTTCCACACGGAAAGCAGACTCAATAAGATCCTATCGGAGAAACTCGGAACAACCCGCGTCGTCTCATCTTCCCAGAAGAAGTTTTCGCAAATACTTAGATTTGCAAGTGTGTGGCCTTACCAACACTCTCGAGTCAAGTTTTCATCAGGTTAGCCAAGCGTCAATACCGGCAATATCTTTTGTTCACTGGGACATCGCAAGTGAATCGACGCACAAGGAGGAGAAAGGTGGTGGTGGTTAGCTAACCTTCCTCGGCGTTGTTAACTGCGCGGCACGTCAGATATCCACAAAGTATTATGTTACCAACATTTCAGAGAAAGGATTAGTAATTTGCTTCCGCTGATTCAAATATTAGGTCATGTTCACAAGACAGAAGATCAGAGCTACCAGAAGTCATTGCTGAATTCATCTGATAAAGAAGTATATTTAATATCCGAGAAGTACAAGCTTGACATTCATGACCGATAGCACACCAAGTCACGGTGTCTACTGAAAGGAAATTCTGAAAATACTTGACATTCATTGACCTTTTCAAAAAGTAAGCGAGTCAACGAGCAAGAAAAAAAAACCTCAAGGGTTCTTTAACGGAGTTAAAGAAGGGGTGACAAGGGACCTGTTTTATGGGGCACGCGGGATCTGAAAAAGGTGGATTGTGACGTTACAAGGCTGACCTATGAAGTCATCAAATTGTGACGTAGGAGCCCCGGACTTTAGAGCTACATATAATAGGAGAGGAACTTGAAAAAAATTAATCTATAACGTCATCAGATTCTGACGCCACAGCCCTGGACTTTGGAGCTGTACATAATAGGAGAGGAAGTTGAAAAACTTATCTATGACATCATCAGATTGTGACGTCACAAGGCTGACCTATGAAGTCATCAAATTGTGAAGTCACAGTCCCGGACTTTGTAACTATATGCTCGAATAATAGGAAGGGAACTTTAAAAAACTGATCTATGACGTCATCAGATTGTGACGTCACAAGGCTGACGTATGACGTTTCAAATATTGACGTCACAGGCGCCGCCCACAAGCTATATATGATAGGAGAGGGACTTACAGGGGCGCTTAGAACATTTTCGAGCTCCGAACTTCGCCGGCCGGCTGGACGGCGGACGTTTTTTCCGAAAAACACCCTATAAAACAGGTTTCCCGTTCAAAAAAAAGTCAAATTGGCTAAAAATATTGTTTCAACAGGCAACCTCTTTTATCGGGCGGAGGAGGGGAATGGTGGTGGTGTCGTCAGAAAAAACATCCGCCATCCGGCAAAGCTCCGAGCTCGGCAATTTTCCAGTCCCCCTCCCTCCTATCATATATAGGTTGGGGGCGAGGCCTGTAACGTCACAATCTACATTTTTCAGATCGCACGTGCCCTCAAAAACAGGTTCCCTGCCTCACCCCTCGTTCAACTCCGTTAAAAAACCCGTGCATTTTTTTTTTTTTTTTGCTTTTTTTAAGAATTTTTGTCATTTTTACTTGGCTTTTAATGAAGATACTTGACTTTTACTCGTTTACTTGACCCTTTTATCAAATACTTGACTTATACTTGATTTACTTGACTTACTCGGCCGCTGAAACTCAAGACGTTAGAACACTCTGAGTAGAGGTGTAGAACACCCAGGATTGATTTGGGATTCTACAACAATCGTCTAGAGGTCTCTTGGAAGGCTGAGCCTACAGTCGGTCCAACATAAAGCACAAACTTGGGGAAAGCCTGGAGTTTGCGGTTCAAATCAAAGAGATTAATCGTAGCCTATAGAGAATTAACCAGAAGGTCAAGGAAAACTGAAGCACTTGGAGGTGGATATGAAGCCCAAGGCCACAATAAGCAGAGATAATGATGAATTAGAGTACAATGTAGGAAGATTACCAAAACGGACTAGCCACACTTCTCAGCAACACCAATGAGACAAGGAAAATTAGAAGTTTCCAAAAAAAGCTGGTCATTGATAAGGAAAGCAGACTCTAGGTGATCGTGTTACAGACAATGGCTAAAAGAGCTCGAAAACTTGAACACAAGGACTAAGCGCCAAGAGGAGTGGTTAGATTTATTCCTAGCTGAGAGAAGAGCGTTGTCAGTACCAGTCGTTGAACTCACAAAGGAGTATTTGATATCCGAGAAGTAAAAGCTTGACATTCATGACCAAGTAGTAAACCAAGCAGAGGAAATGGCGGGTAGCCGGGCAGCCTTTGCTTAGAGATGTGATCTGACAGCAGAGAATTCTCCAAAAGTGAAGAAAGGACTAACGACGATTCGGAACCCTAAGGGTCGGCCGCTAAAACTCAATACAAGAGAATTTTGCGGGTTTAGGTGTAAAACACCCAGAATTGATTACGGATTTTGAGATAATCGCCTAGAAATCTCTTAGAAGGCTAAGAGCCCACAGTCCGTCCAAAGTGAAGCACAAACCTGGGGAAAGCCTGGAGGGTGCGACTCAAAAGAAATAGATTAATGGGAGCCTACAGAGAATTAACCAGAAGGTCAAGTAAAACTGAAGCACCTGAAGGTGGGTATGAAAAGTATGAGGCCCACTGCCACACAGGTGATTCTACTAAAATGTGCACAGATAAAGATGAACTAGCGTCCGATGTAGGAAGAGTGCCACAAAGGACCGGCCAGAAATGAGACGAGGAAAATCAGAAGTTCTCAAAAAGTGTTGATCTTTGACGAGGAAAGCAGACTCAAGGAGATTCTGTCACAGACAATGGCTAAAAGAGCTCGAACAAGCTCAAAAGAAAACTTGAACGCAAGGATGAAACGCCAAGAGGCGTTAATAGATTTATTCCTAGGTGAGAGAAGACCGCTGTCAATACCAGTCCATCGAACGATGACATTGGAAAGTATTCTAGAATATGATCCTAGCCCGAGGAAATCTGTGACACAGAGAAAACCAACTCCCCTTGAACCCATTTTTCAATTAATGAAAGTTTCTGAGTGTACCTGATATGAGTACTCAGATAAAGCCATTTAGATTGAAACGTATGCCTTGGACTGTGAGTGCCAAGAGAATAAAATTAATGACAAATAATCCCAATTATTCATATTGTTTCCTCTCATTAACATGATACTGTAGTAAACAAATGTGTCCAGTGATAGAGAAATGAAATCCCAGTTGCCATTTTTGTAATAAAGACCCGATGACACGATGTCAATCAGCTGATTCTACAGAATGGAAGTGTATTCGAATAGCAGAACTTTTGCCTAGCGTAAAAAATATCAAGACAGATGAAAAATTCAACTAGGGCACGGTTCCGAGTCCGCAATTGCGTACAGAATTCAACGTTCATTTCCAGTATTTCCCGAATCTCCTAATCGGGATATCGCATCATCCGTCATATTTTCTCTATCCCCAAAATCAAATCAGTCAATATACAAAAAAAGTACATATAACTTATGGTATCATTTTTTACTGTCATATTTATTTTTAACGCATGAGAACACGCGATGCGGCGAGCAAAATAAAAAACAAAAGAACGAGAAGGAAAGAAAGAGAGACAGAGAGGAAAAGAAAAACAGTATGCGATAGAAAGCTCGATGGAATTTTGACGTCTATCCTTCCGCGTGCGCGTTGAAATATACGTATCACAGATTAACCGAATTTGAATTTTCAAAATGCAGAAAATGGGTGGGAGGAATGAACTGAATTGTTACGCTCGCCGTATCTGATTTATTAGCAATATTTGGGCGCAAAATACCATACATACATACATGCGCCACGTTAAAGAGCAACAGATAAATGGCTACTGAATATTTTATCATCGCGAATAATACGAGTACATAAAAAAAAAAGAAATAAAAAGGGAGTTTCAATAAACTCGCCAAACATAAAGTTGAGTATATATATACAGGAACAACTTTTTGAATAATGCAAAATATGTTTGATCATCGTCAACGGCGTAAGTTTTGTAGCAGCCCTCTCTCTTCGCCACTTTACACTGTATACACTTGCTGTACTGTACACATTATGCTGTCGATATGTAAATGTACTACTGAAAATGGATGCTCTACGGTCAGCTTCGTATTATTTGAAAAATACGTATATTTTTTTCTGGACCCTTCTTCTTCCTCCTCTTCTACTCTCGGTGTTTTCTCAAGACACCGTACACTTAGGTCCCTCCCAGAGATGCGCAACCAGCTGACATGGAATTATCATACGACTAACGAAGAGAAAAAATTGTGAAAATGAAACATGATTTTCGGGGTGAAAAACTCAACCTTCTCTTCCCCATTTTTTGAAGAATTCTTGGTCGTTCAATTTTGAGGTTTAACAAATAGGTAGCGTCACGGTCATTTCAACCACTTTTTAAACTAACGCGATAATTGAGGTGTTCTCGCGACATAAGAGCACGCCAAGATCAACGTTTCTTCTTTTGCGCACTTTCAGGAAGAGTACGTTTATTATTTTTGGCACAAGCAAGTATACGCACTAAGAAAATATTTCCATCAAACGAAAATGATTTGTAGAGATGATATAACTTCAAAGCATAGCGTAAGTCGATTTCTCATCTTCTATTATTCATCAGTAATGTGAAATGAGAAAGTGATCTCAACCATAATCGATAGGCCTACATGGCGTAGTATACCGAAATTAATTTTTCGCGGAACCATCGATTTGCAACGTTTGCGAAATAGTGATTCCCCTCCCCTACAACACCAGAGTGCTAACCAAACCTTTCGCCTTGTATCTCCGCAAATATCTTCCACATCCGATTTCATAAATACGACAGATATTCTCGTACGCGAAATAAATTATTATACGTGAGCCGACATAGAGATAGTGACATTGAAAAAATATAATAATAATGATAATAACAAAAAAAGTGTATATTTTTCCAAGATGCTTACAGTAATACTGTATTAGACCGGAACGCTTATAGCCTGTCTTCTTATTCTTACATCGTATATTTCTACGTGAATATGTTTTAGTTATTTCCTTTCTTTATACGTACACGCATTCATATGGTAAAACATTCGACAATATTTGCTATTTTACGTATACATCCTGTAGGGGCAACAACACAATGTCGCGCATCGTTCACTATTAGTCTGTCTCATGAAAACAGTCGCAGGTGTTTCTAAAATAATGTCAATAAATGTATACACGATAATTCGATAGCAAAAATTTATACAATTTTTGAAACCGTTGAGTAAATACCGAATGAAATTAGAATATATATGCCTCGAAAACGAAGTATCAGAATTTTATAGTTATAAATATTACGCGCGGGTAGAAAGACGGAAATTTCAAATTGATGATCTAATATTTATACACAAAAAATACTACGCACGTTCTTTGCATTAATTTTAAATCGCTGAATCGATTTAAATGAATGTTGAAAAAAAAAAAAAAACAATAAACAAGTTGGAATCGGTGCAAACGAAGAGGTGGGGGGGGGGGGGTAGGAAGGGAGACAACTTCCTTCACAAATTATTAAAAAGGGTTGTACTCAAGAGAGTAGCGTTTTACAAAAGATACCACACAAAACAAGCAGCCGCGGCGCTTTCGGTTAATTAACCATCTTCTGAGCGTAAGTGAAGGGAAGCGACTCGATGAATTCAAGGAATTTGTTTTATGGGACGAATTTGGGTTTAAAATTCGGAATTAAATTCAAAATTCAGGGTGTCTACTGAAAGGAAATTCTGAAAATACTTGACATTTATTGATCTTTTTTGAGAGTAAGCGAGTCACTGAGCAAGAAAAAAAAACCTCAAGGGTTCTTTAACGGAGTTGAACGAGGGGTGGTAGGGGACCTTTTTTATGGGGCACGCGGGATCTGAAAATTGTAGATTGTGACGTTACAAGGCTGACCTATGAAGTCATCAAATTGTGACGTCAGACTCTGGACTTTGGAGCTACATATAATAGGAGAGGAACTTGAAAAAAACCAATCTATAACGTCATCACATTGTGACGTCACAGCCCTGGACTTTGAAGTTGTACATAATAGGAGAGGAAGTTGAAAAAACTTATCTATGACGTCATCAGATCGTGACGTCACAAGGCTGACCTATGAACTCATCAAATTGTGACGTCACAGTCCCGGACTTTTTAACTATATACAATAGGAAAAACTCTAAAAAACTTATCTATGACGTCGTCAGATTGTGACGTCACAAGACTGACCTATTACGTTTTCAAACAGTGATATCACAGACGCCGTCCACAAGCTATATATGACAGGAGAAGGACTTAAAATGGCGCTTAGAACATTTTCGAGCTCCGAACTTCCCCGGTCGGATGGCGGACGTTTTGTCCGATAAACCCCCTAGAAAACAGGTTCCCCCGTAAAGCGAAAAGTCAAATGAGCTGAAATTACTGTTTCAACAGGCAATCTCTTTTATCGGGCGGAGGAGGGGAATGGTGATGGTGGTGGTGATGGTTTCGTCAGAAAAACCAAGCTTGGAGACGAGGCCCATGACGTCACAGCTTGATGACGTCATAGGTCAGCCTTGTGACGTCACAATCCGATGTCAGTTTTTTTGTTTTCTTCCTATTACATATAGAGTTTCAAAGTCCGGGTCTGTGACGTCTTTCTAAGTCCCCCTCCTATAATATATAGCTTGGAAGCGAGGCCTGTAACGTCACAATCCACATTATTTTCAGACCCCACGTGCCCCAAAAAACTGTTTTCCCGCCACTCCTCGTTTAACTCTGTTAATGAACGCGTGCATGTTTTGACATGTTCCATGTCTTTTCTCTCGCCGGACCCCGATTTTGAAACTCGCGAGTACACCCCCCCCCCCCGTCGAGAGAAATCTCTACCCCGTGGGTGATTCAGAAATTCGCGAGTACACCCCGCGTAATAATAATAATTAATAATAAATAAATAAATAAATCAATAAATAAATAATTAAATAAATAAATAATTAAATAATTAATATAATTCATAATTAGAAAGTCTCTACCCCTTGGGTGATTCAGAAATTCGCGAGTACCCCCGCGTAATAATAATAAATAATTAATTAATAATTAAATAATTAAATAATTAAATAAATATATGATTAAATAATTAATATAATTAATAATTAGAAAATCTCTACCCCTTGGGTGATTCAGAAATTCGCGAGTACACCCCGCGTAATAATAATAAAGAATTAATTTAAAATAAATAATTATTATAATTAAATAATATTAAATAAATAAATAATTAAATAATTAATATATTTAATAATTAGAAAATTTTCCAAGTCCCTCTTCCTATCATATATGGCTGGATAGTCGAAATTTTTCCAAGTCCCCTAGACTTGAATTGTCTCATACCATTACAATACAAGCGAACGAGCGCAACGAGTTCGCGCTACCTCATATTTCTCATACAAGACTTATACGACGCCAAGATAGGTAAAGGGGTAAACGAATAATATCTCACGAACACTTGACCTAGTACAAGAATTAATAATAAATAAATAAATAAATAAATAAATAATATTAAATAATTGAATAATTAAATAAATAAAGGCTGGATAGTCGAAATTTTTCCAAGTCCCCTAGATCTGAATTGTCACATACCATTCCAATACAACAGCGAGACAGGGGGCGAACGAGCGGAGCGAGTTCGCGCTACCTCATATTTCTCAATAAAGACTTGAATTTTCTCATACCATTCCAATACAACAGCGAGATCGCTCGTTCGTCCCACCGAAAGTTGATACCTCAAAATACAGAACACCCACAATTACCTCAAAATATTTCTCATACAAGACTTATACGACGCCAAGATAGGTAAAGGGGTAAACGAATAATATCTCACGAACACTTGACCTAGTACAAGAATTGATAATAAATAAATAAATAAATAAATAAATAAATAAATAATAATAAATAATTAAATAATTGAATAATTAAATAAATAAAGGCTGGATAGTCGAAATTTTTCCAAGTCCTCTAGACTTGAATTGTCACATACCATTCCAATACAACAGCGAAACAGGGGGCGAACGAGCGGAGCGAGTTCGCGCTACTTCGTATTTCTCATAGAAGACTTATACGACGCCAAGATAGGTAAAGTTTTCTAAGTCCCTCTTCCTATCATATATGGCTGGATAGTCGAAATTTTTCCAAGTCCCCTAGACTTGAATTGTCTCATACCATTCCAATACAACAGCGAGACAGGGGGCGAACGAGCGGAGCGAGTTCCCGCTACCTCATATTTCTCATACAAGACTTATACGACGCCAAGATAGGTAAAGGGGTAAACGAATAATATCTCACGAACACTTGACCTAGTAGAAGCCTAGACTGAAATATTTCATGATGACTGATAAAATATAAAAGACATGGAACATGATTTTCATTTATTTGGCTATGCCAGAAAATTTAATAATACTACAATATGACCAAGTTACATTTTATTTTTTTTTTGCTTTTTTCAAGAATTTTTTCCATTTTTACTTGACCTTTAATGAAGATTTTTGACTTTTACTTGTTCACTTGACCTTTTATCAAATACTTGACTTTTACTTGATTTACTTGACTTACTTGACCGATAGACCCCCTGAAATTGGATTACCCGAATTTCGAAAATTTTCAGCTTTTTTCGAGTCATTCAATGGGTCGATGATCGAAAACTTCTCCAATCCTTCCTCTATAACAGGTCTCTGACGGTTAAAATTCAAGACTCATACTCTCCCCGCCAACCCATTCCAAACGGTGTCTCCTAAGAAGAAATATGGAGTGTTCCCCTCTCCCTAATCGCTATAAATAACCTAACAACCATGATCGGTTTTCCCTTTACCAAACACTTCTTTGCGGATGACTTCGATATCTCTCTACTATTCTCCAACTCCCAACAAGCTACAAGGCTACTCCGGTTAACCCTTGGTAAGAATCACGATATGGCCAATCCCCGTGGATAGCGATCCAGACAAGAAAACAGTGATGGTAGAGACCCAAAAAAGATACGTCCATACGTCTCTTGCTTCTTTGTGCCTGTAGAGCTTTATAATTACCATCCAACCCTTTACTAAGTTCCTTGGCCTCAATTTCAATTCCAACACCTCCTGGACCTCTCATATCACAACCTTAAGAGCAAAATACCCGAATTCCTCAGACCCCTGTATTGGCTGTAACCGTCTTTCTAAGTCCCCCTTGTGTCATATATATAGCTTGAGAGCGAGGCCTGCAAAATCACAATCTACATTTTTCAGATCCACGAGCCCCAAAAAACAGGTTCCCCGCCACCCCTCGTTCAACTCTGTTAAAGAACCCGTGCATTTTTTTTTTTTGCTTTTTTCAAGAATTTTTTCCATTTTTACTTGACCTTTTATCAAATACTTGACTTTTACTTGATTTACTTGACTTACTTGAAATCCACTTCCTCAAAAGTCCTTCAAATTTCAGAATCTTGTTTGTGAGATGTGAAACGACAGGATAAGGCAAGCACTCGCCTGACGTTTCGCATGACATCCTGCTATTTTCCTTTGTCCTATCACCGACTTCTTATACCACAACACTCAATCAACTTGGTGACTTTGTTTACATGATTGGTATCGTAAATCATCTTCTTACGCCTCAAAATTGGCCGCACACATCACGCCCCCTCCTATATGTTTCTCGACCTTTTTGAACCCTACCCTACTCTGCCTTCCTGTCATTTATTCCTCAAACTTTCGACGATCCATCAACTTCTTGTCTTAAGCTCCCAAAGCATCTTTATGGTAAAGAAATGATATCTTTACGATTAGATAGACGAGTGCGATAGTTGAAGAAGAAGAAAAAAAATACTATACGCACCTTGAATGTTTTTGGCTACGCGAATCCTCGCCCGCGACGAGAACGTTCATCTTTGTGCCCACGTGAAGTTTCAAACCCTTAAATTTGACTGTTAAAAATCGGAATTCGAGCCTTACAAGGTAAAGTAGGGAGCATGTCAACGAAGGTAGAACGAATACACTGACTAGCACTCTAACATAATGTATTGAGTGATCATGGAAAATAATATAGATTACTTCCTCTATCTTTGCAATTGGCATAAGTATTACAGTCAAATAGTTAATTAAGTAAATCACTTTGCACAGATATTTTAATGATTTTTATCGCAAGAGAATGAGATTTCAGTCAGACAGAAGTTATTTACACAGAGGAAACCAATTAATTTGGAAATCGATGGGGACATTGATGCATAGATTTCATTTACCCGTTCTCAGTAACAGAAATAGCGCGCGCGGATTAATTTGGTAATGTTCTTGTCACTGAAAAGCATCAAAACATTAAATGCGTCACTTTATTCACATTCAATAAATTCTTCATGCATTGGGCAGGGGAAAAAACGCAATCCCTGACACACACGAACAGCATACACTTTTCTGAATAAGAGCTATATAATATAGAAAGTAATGAATCGCTCGGATAAAAATAATGGTATACTGAAAATGTCACGACATTATCTCCATTCTCCCAGTAAAAAAATAGGTTTTCAATAGGGGGAAAAAAAAAAGAAATGATATAGTTATAAACTGAAAGATATGAAATACGAACAATCGAGGACGTGAGTTGTCGTTACCAAAGTGACGATTATTTTTCTGAAACGGCATTTCATTACTGTAAAACGTATTTACGGCATACAGATATGCAATTTATTCAACGTACACGATCAAATTGGCGTTCGATACTATTTGCGAATACACGTCGATGTTAACAAAATTGCATACGTAACGCCGTAAATACGATCACGCCAACGACATTGTGGTATAGCGTATCAGTTCCACGTCAAAGCCTCTTTAATGCACCAAGCCTAACGATAGAAAACACAGAGAGGATTACAACGAAGTGAATTGAAAGCCAAGTTCTGTATTACAGCTTATTCTTATCTAGGTACAAGGCAAGATGAAGTGACAGACGAAGAAAGTGAACTAACGTTTCGACACATTGACACGAGTTTCGCGGGAACGAAACAGCAGAGGATATTATTCAATTGCCAATAAACGAACGATCAGCAATAAAGAACAGTTCCAGACGTAGCTCGTTGATTTAAAAAAACACTACGGAGTAGTAAAAACTTTACAAGTAAATGTATCGTACACGAGCGCAACGAAGGAAAACAAAAGGGGACCACCCTCCAGGAGCTCTGATACCGACTAAATTCATTTTTCCGTATTTTCTTATAGAATTTAATCTTTCACTCACATATACCAGTCATCCATTCTCTATCACTTTCCAAGAGTTTCTTCTCAGTCTTTTGAAATTTGAAATTTCACACCGGGACTGCGAAGTCCAGCTAGATACAATACAGAAAATTGACTTCACGTCCTCACCTTTGCATTGGTCATATTCGTTTCGTATCCATTTACTATACCAGGCTTTCTTGTCATTAAATAGATTTCTCGAACCCTTAATACCCGGGAGGGTTACCGATAAGGGAGTGCCTGTTTGTCAAAAGAAACCGAAATCATCCTTAGATCTAAAAACAGGGTGTCTACTGAGAGGAAATTCTGAAAATACTTGATAATATTCACTTGACCTTATTTGAAAGTAAGTTAGTTAACGAGCAAGAAAAAAAAACTCAGGATTCTTCAAAAAATTTAACCGGGGCTGGCAGAGAACCTGTTTTCTGGGGCACGCGGGATCTGAAAAGTGTAGATTGTGACGTTACAAGGCTGACCTATGAAATCATCAAATTGTGACGTCAGAGCCCCGGACTTTGGAGCTACATATAATAGGAGAGGAAGTTGAAAAAAATTAATCTATAACGTCATCAGATTCTGACGTCACAGCCCTGGACTTTGGAGCTGTACATAATAGGAGAGGATGTAGAAAAAACTTATCTATGATGTCATCAGATTGTGACGTCACAAGGCTGACCTATGAAGTCATCAAATTGGAAGTCACAGTCCCACACTTTGTAGCTATACATAATAGGAGGGGAACTTGAAAAAAACTGTTGACGTCATCAGATTGTGACGTCAAAAGGTTGACCTACGACGTTATCAAACAGCGACGTCACAGGCCCCGTCCACAAGCTATATATGATAGGAGAGATGGAGCTCCGAGCTTTACCGGCCAGCCGGTAGACGTCTTTTCCAAAAAACCCCATTAAAACAGGTTTTAAACGAAAGTCAAATCAAAAAAGTTGAATCGGTTAAAAATACTGTTTCAACAGACAACCTGTCGGGGAGGGGGGTGTCAGAAGAAACGTTCGCCGTCGGGCAAAGCTCGGAGCTCGGCAATTTTTCACGTCCTCTCCTATCATGTATAGCTCGGGGACGGGACCTATGACGTCAAAGGTCAGCCTTGTGACGTCACAATCTGATGACATGGACCAGTTTTTTTTTCAAGTTCCTTCCTATTATAATATGTAGTTTCAAAGTCCAGTCAGTCCTCCTGCTATCATATATTATAGCTTGGGGGCGGGGCCTGTGACGTCCCAATCTACATTTTTCAAATTCCAGGTGCCCCAAAAAACAGGTTCCCTGTCATCCCTCGTTTAACTCCGTTAAAAAACCCGTGAGTTCAAGTTTTTTGCTTTTTTCAAAAGGTTTTCTCGTTTTCATCATCTTTACTTGACCTTTAATGAAGATACTTGACTTTCACTTAACTAACTTGACCGATACACGCCCTGAGAAAGGTGGTACTTTTCATTTGTTTTCTACAATAATTCAAATTCTTGAACCCTCAAGACGACCTTCAGGACACCGAAATCGACCTAAAAAGGTATTATTTGCATTCCCTCCATTGATTCGAGACCTTGTCTCTATTAATTCGAATATTTGAACGAGCAAATAAGGCAACAATCTGAACAAAAAATCACACGGTCAGAAAAAACATGAATGAAACCGAAATCACGGACCTTACACGTGTATTTTTCTCATTTTTTAATTGATCTGAATTCTTGAGCCCTTGTGAAGAAGGGGTCAAGAGAAAGCAACCCGACAAGGGAAACGATGGTGGTATTTGAAGAGAAAAAAAATTTAGCAAACACCCAAAGAATCTCCATAATAAATATACTTCAAAACATGGTCAAAAAACGACGACTTCAAGAAGCGTAGTTCACCTGTTCTACAGGGCGAATTGGCTAAAGATTTTATAGGAGACTTGAAAAAACTTCGACTTTTGAGTTATTATACAGAATTCAGAAGTGAGTCATTGACTCAGATGTTGCAATTCGAAATTTTCCCAGATGTTGCAAATCGAAATTTTCCCAAGTCCAACTCCTTCAAAGGGGTTGGGCAGTTTTTGCCAGATGGCGCAAGGCAGAACGCCAAAATTGCGAACAGGTCCCCAATGAAATAGAAATCATGACCTAAAAAAGTAATTTTCTATAATATTATTTAAGAAACCAGGAGAGGGGGGAAGGTTAACTAATAAAACCGAAGAAATTAATTTGGAAGAGTAACTCGATGAAAGAAAAAAAAAAAAAACATTCTATGAAACCGGAATCATCTACGTAAAGAAGTATTTGTATCCATCTTAGTTCCTACATCAATTCAAAGTCTCGAACCCTCAAAACGGGAGGCGGGTGGTGGTGGTGGTAATTCGACAAGAGAACCGGAAGCGGTATTTGGAAGGTATCCATTTCATGAAATTGAAGAAATTGACCTAAGGAAACATTCTCCATATTTCCTATTATAGATCGAACTCTCCAACTTGTGAGGCGAGTGGTGGTAAATCGATCTTTACGAACTTTAATTGTCCATAAAACACACCTTAAAGTAGAAACAAAGGCGAACATTAAACAAAGTAAAATAAGAGTGTTGATTCTGGTCACTGTTTTTGCAATCGATCTTTGGTCACAACAAACTTTCGATATCCATTAAAAAAAAAAAAGGATTAAAAAGTACACCTAGTTTCATCGGGTTAAATAACGTCGACTCACAAAAAATCGATTTTCCCCCTCTCCTCAAAAAAAAAAAAAAAAAAAAAGAAAGAAAAAAAGAAAACGAGCTTCGATATAAAATACATTACGGATCCCAAACTGAATAGTATTCTCAAATCTTGTTAACAGTGTCCGCAAACGCTCTTGAATTCACGGCGAAGTCTTCGCAAAATGGGAAAAAAGTTTCTAAAATTCAATAAAGATGATAAAAACGCGTATGAACTAAGCAGCTTACTTTAGATATATCCTACATCCGGCATATAGTACATATTTTTCCTTTACAACGAAGTTCAATCTGAGGTACGACGACTTATTGTATAGAATTCTCATTACGTTGATTTTACCTTCCGCTTTTCTGAAAAGAATTTATTCATCTACGCGAAAAAGGTATGTTTGACAGCGATGCACCCGGCGAATTCCTCTCATTGTTCGACGTTCGTACGAGTATATATTCGGGCGAAGGAAAAGTCGCTTTTTAAATACACACAGAGCGGGAATTGGTGCGAATAAGATCACCCGACATTTTGTTTTATTAATAGGGTATATGGAAAAAGCGTGAAAGTTATGACTGCACGAGTACGATCGAGTTTATTTATTCTACCTGCCCTTTTCGGGGTTCGAGCCGATGATCTTTTTAATAAATAAACACTTGGAATACGCGAAGGGAACGACGAGAAAATTGTTGCATAGTAAATACGTCAATGTGTGCAATGAAGTTTCACCTATTTTCGATGTATATATTTGTCATCTCGAAGACGGCCAATCTCGAGCAAAAAATGATGAATACATATACAAATAACGTGTACAAGAACAATACACGGAGCGGAAAAAGAAGGAGGAGAAAAACTTCATACATAATGTATTAACTAATTCCGCGTGTTTCAATATTTTCGCGAAAAAGTTACCATTGTCAACAAAGAAGGATAAATGTGAAGTAAAGATTTGCAAGAAGAAGGAGAAGGACTCAGAACTCATACGGTACTGTGATGTTCTAAAAACTCGCAGACTTTAAATACAGAAAACAAAAGTACAACTTTTTATAAGAAAACTTTTAACTTGAAATGAGTGGCAGACGATATTTCATAACTTTCGCCTCGAGTTTAGCGCGCTAATAAATACAGTATGAAAAGCTTTTATGTTAATCTTTCTCTTTTTTGCGAAGGTGAAGGGGTCCGAGAGCTGATATAGACGAATATTTGAAGCCCATTTTACTTTACACAGCAACTCTTGGGTAAAACACTCAGCGTGTACGCCCTTCCCACGAAATAAAGGTTTTTTTTTCTCACTCTCTGCTCGACTTTCGCCCATTTTACGACTTCATTCATTAAAAGCAATTACGTAAAAACGTTTCATTGGAGACTCGTTTTTCTATAGGGGTTTTATTAACGTCTTTATTGTTGCTGAAAGAAGAGAGAAAAATACATTCATGTATAAATCTTTAACACGAATAGTATCAGCGTTCTGTAGTTCTTTTTTCTCACGGCTTAAAAATGACGTAAATTATTCGTATTAATAGATAAAAGGAAAGAGAAGACAAAGACAGGATTCTCGTTTGATTTAGACATTTATCTCTTTTGAATAACGAGGAACAGAATCGTTCATATTATCAAGGAGCGCCAGTCGTAGCAAAAAAAGAGGGATGGAGTGCAGGTAAGATGGAAAAAAGATTGATAACTATGAAAATTTCAAGATGCAAATAATAGCGCGGATGTTGTGTCTCCGAAAGATTTTTTAAGAAACTTTACCCATAAATCAAGCGACAAAGCATGAAAAACCGAACTCTCGCCATTCCAAATATACCTTTACCACTTTCAAATTTTAACAAGTAACCTGTTTTTGGAAAAATGTCGGTCTCCCGATGTTACGAGGGCAGCAGCGGCGGCCCCTCGGGAACTCTCCGACCCACTTTCAAGAAACGGAAAAATTTCGGACATCTATACATGTTTGAGGGGGTGAGAATCATTTATTACGGAAACTTGCACACTAACTCTCTGACCTACTCCGAGCTACATAGAAGCGGAGAACGTCTCGAAAAATTCCTCATCAAGCTATAATAGCAGGGAACTTGCAAAGATTGTGACTTTGGAGTAACAATTATATGAGAAATGGAGGTTTCGAGGAGGGCAGAAACTATTCGGGAAAATGCACAAGAGTCCTGTGACCTACTCTAGGGACTCAAGGAAACTTTGATCTTCGAGCTGCATTAAGGGATTGGACAAAATTTCCTCTGTCGAGCTATAAATACCGGAGACTCTAGTTTTGAGAGGGAGAAAAAAGATTCCGAAAAAGTAAAGATCATTACCAACATTTTTCCCACGTGTATTCAAACTTTTCCAAGAATCAACTGTAGGTAAACCTTCTTAAGATCCAGGTAATTAAGCTCATCCCACAGTAGGAATTTTTTCAAGTCCCCTAAGCAGGTCAGGTGCGCAATGACAGGATTAGCCTCACAAGCTTTCTCCTACCATTAGACACGAGTTAACTCGGCTAATTAGGCTTCAGAGCAAGAGATCAGGATTCCTAAAGTCAAGATTTTTTATTTATTTATTTGAGGCAGTTTATTTTTCGGGGGTGCCGACAACAGCCTAGGGGCATTGGGCACACTAGGGGATCCTCTACCAGCACCATATTCAGATTACGTTTATGTAGGTCAAGGTCAATCGGAATTAGAAGTGCGAAGTGAGGGACGTGGACACAAATCCAGGAATCGGTCAGATGTAGAAATTTTCAACAGGGAACCTGCTCTATGGGGGTTCTTTTGGAAAATTTGCCGTGCGCCAAATACCGTTTAGTAAACACAGACCCACCTACAAATTTTCCTAGTTCCAACCTGATTTATGTAGTTCAATGGTCAAAACTTTTCCAAGAACAACATCCAAGCTGAGTCCCCTTTCTATAGTTAGGTTAGGTATCGTCCTCTATCCAGTTGGGTTTGACTTCAATTTTAAATTGAATTCCCAATACCAAAACCAACTCGGTCTATAGAACAGGTTCCTACGTTCCTCGTTCAACTTCGTTAAGAATGCCGTGGTTTTTGAAGTCCAAAGGTCATGAACGGACGAAACCAACTTAGTCAATAATCTTATTTAAACTAGTTTTTAAAAATAAGAAATAAACCACACGTACCTTTCTGTCTTTGTTGATGTCCCTGGAAATTGAAGAAAGAAAAAATTATTTTAAAATGATACAAAACAATAATGTACAAAATCAATTTAAAAGTAATATCTCCGATAAATCGACTTTGTTATCGGCTTTTGTAATGTATTTGGGAGATTTGGTTGGATAATCACGGCGATGGAGAGGTGGCCACGTTTCAATATGAAATGTTCACGGGAGTAAAGTGAGGTACCTCGATTTCAGATAGAAAGAAGTCAGCGCTCTACTGAGCCGTCGTACCTTCTGGACAGATTTTCAAACCATACTGGTTTAGGGCTGCTTTCAACGCCCAATCCCGAACGGACCTGATGAACTTCAAAGACTTCGTTGCCATCAAAGACAAGTCATTTTTTCTTGAGGCTAGGCTGACCTCGATGTTCCAGTTAAATTAGCTAATCAAAGAGTTCTTCAGCTTTTGACCACTTGTGGTATTGCACCGGATAATATTATTCAAGAATTTGGAATACTCATTGAGGGTTTCGCCTTGACAAAAAAGTCTGCTCGGTCTTTGACGTCATCTACCACATTCCAGGTGGCCTGTCGATAAGTAACCCCCAATGGTGACCAAACGTTCCTCCAGCAATGCTTCTTCCTTCTATACTAAAGAACGGCAGTCACCTAAATTTCCTTGACATCCCCAGCACCCTAAACAACCATCTCATTCATCTCACTCCCTCATTCAAAATCTTCGGCAAACCATTACTATTGACGGGTCTTTGTTACATCTTTGCGCTCACGAGCTCACTTTTTTCGGTCTACAACTCATCGCTTCACCTTTATCATTCTCTCTGATCAAGACTTTGAGCAACTCTATATTGAAAAAAATCGTATCTCCATTGATACCCATAAACTCAAATACTCGTACCTCTCTCGTCTTCCTCATGCGCACGCTTTTTCCACTCATTTCTCAGCTGGAGCAGACTGGGGCAGGTTTTTCACCGAATTGGACGAATTCTCCTGCCTTTCAACCAGTTCACACTCTCAAACACGTCGCTCCTTCTGTAAAGGATCCAACTTCCCTCTCCAAAAAACTGGTTTGTACAAAATCACCTGCGGTCAACAAACAGGGTGGTCGATACATCTACGTTTTGAAGAACACCAAACGTTTCCCACAAATGTGACAAATGTGAGTCCGAAAATTTTTATGTTGCCATACGTCACAGCCCTAATTTTTCGAACAGACAGCGACTTTAAACCATCTAGAAGAATACGAAATTGTTAAAGCGTCTCACTCTAATCCGATTCATCTTCTTACTTAACAATGCTCGGTTCAACTTTTTTCTCTCCCCTCTCTTTCCCGAATGATCCACTCATATTGAGAACTAAAATTAAAATCTTGTGGAGAGCCTTGAGTTTGTTTGAGTCCCATGTATCATGGTGTTCTGAAAGTGAACATTTTCTCTTCCAATCTTTCCGTTCTCATTCAATGACGCCCCTCCATGATTTGTTTCGACAGGGAACCTGTTTTATCGAGGGGGGTGGGGCGGTGAAAACGTCCGCCATCCAACAAATCTCGGAGGTCTAAAATTTTCCAAGTTCTCTCCTCTCATATAGCTTGGTGGTCGATTTATGTAGCCTGAAAGATAGCCCCTTCGCGTGACTAGATATACAATGCTTTGTACACCAATTGACTCAGTTCCTTCAATGACCAGATATGCAACGCTTCAAACACCATACGACGCAGAACGCCCTTCTAAAGTATTCTAATCCCCATCCTATTACATACAGCTCCAAAGTCCGAGCCTGTGATATCACAATTTGATGACGTCATAGATCTGGTTTGTCAACATTTTTTATATCCTACGTGCCCCATAAAATAGGTTCCCTGCCACCTCTCGTTCGACTCAGTTGAAGAACCTGTGAGTTTTTCTATATCCCTCTCCCATCATATACATGTAGCTCGGTGTATATACTCGTAACCTGAAAGATCCCACGACGTCGTGTTGCGTGTTCAGACGTGGGTGTAATAGAAAGGGAATGATGTATTCTTTCTTTTACTCTGCTGGTTAACACGCAGCACACCCTTGTGGTAGTATTTAACAAACCGTCCACTTTTTCAACAATGCGAGTATTTGTCTGGTATGTGTATAGTCAGTGCCACTATACAAGATAGTGACTGCTGGCAACCGAACAATACAATACCCCATGGATACAAAGTCGATTGATAAAACTTCCACTTCCAATTTTTTTTCTGACTTCCATTTCCAACTTCCAACTTCTCGCGTAGCAGCTTCCAGCTTCCACTTCCAACAACTTCCAACAAAATATGCAATGGTGCCATACAAAAAAAAAAAAAAAAAAAAAAAAGATTCGAGATATGCTATTTACTTCCACTTCCAACTTCTAACTTCTCACATTGCGACTTCCAACTTTTAGCTTCCACTTCCTGAGCGCATTTATCAAATAACTTCCAACTTCCAAATAACTTCCCATCCTTGCAATACCGTTTCTATAATCTATTGTATTTATATTGTACAAGGTAGTGTCGTATCTAGCACTTTAGGTAGCTATTGCGATCAATATAAATTGACAGACATCTCTGATTGGCTAGTATTACTCCAAACTCATTTCTCATTCAAATTGCATTGAAAACTAATTGACCCACCTCTAATTTACTAGTGAACAGAAAATATTGTCAATAAAAAAGTGTAGAACTGAATTACAATCACGTAACGTGTGAAAAATTTTTCAATGGAAAAAATTAATCTCAAAATGCACAACACGTGTTTTGTACCGACTGTCTTGTAGTTTTGAAGAAACCCTCAAACTTAAATATTGTCAATATTGGCGCTCAGCTATCCTGATCAAAACTTGACTCGAGAGTTTTGATAACTCCAGATACTGGCAAATGTCGTCTGAGGAAACTAGACAATGACCAGTTAACGAGAATTTGCAGTATACAAGATAGTACTGCTGGCGATCAAACGATGACAGTTCCTGTAATCTATTGTACTTATATTCTACAAGGTAGTGCCGTATCTATCACACTGTGTAGACATTGCAATCAATGTAAATCAATGACCGTCTCTGATTAGCTAATGTTACTCGAAATTGATTTCTCATTCAAACTGCATCGAAAACTATTCAACTACTAATGTTTTCTATTAGTACTAGCGAATCAGATTCTTTCATTTAATAGGGATGTCTAATTGACCCTGTTATGGTCTAATTTTCTCGCAATATTTCTTTGTCGTAATAACTCTTTTGCTTCTGTTTCCACGTCGGTCAAATGTGATACGAGTTACATCCCTATTTTGAATTTTTCTTATTTTGTTTTCTTTTGTCGAGAGTTTATCTCTTTTGTACTTCTCGAAGTCCGTTTGATGAAATGTTCACCGAGAGAAAATCGTTCTCTTTGCTACGTTTTCAACCGTCTCTTTTTTCACTCATAATCTTTCTATCTTCGCGTTCAGAATGGGAAAACGTTTCAAACATATTTGTTTTTAATTACGCTGTTAGCTCTTGAAAATCGAGAAACGGTTCGGTAGAAGGAAAATATTTTTTCGCCTCTTTTACGCGATTTCTGCACACATCATCTTTCGTCGTATGAATTTAAGTTGGTATACATGGTTATATAACTGTATCGCCTTGCGTGAAGAAGTATAAATATATACGTTGAAAGAGAGAGGGAGAAAGGATGAACAACGACCTCGTCTTCGTATAAAGAAAGAGGGGGACTATTTATGGAAAAAGAGTTCGAGCAGAAAAGTTGACGAAAACTAAGAAGTAAAATTTTACGGATCAAGATTTATCTTACTCAACTTTCACTGGTTGTAGATACGTTCTTCCGCTTAGAAGTTTACTTCCTGCGCGTAACTTACCTTTAGAATGTTTAGTCGCAAGATGGCAACATGTAATATTAATAACGGCGTATAACTTAAGCGTATACCATTATGATATTCATATATACGAATATTTGTTCAAGTTCTTTAAAAAGTTTATTCCCTCTTCTCTGTTCACCCGCGTGTTGTTATTTTTTGCAATCTGTGTTATGTCAACTTATTTATTATATACGTAGGTTGAAGCTACCTACGAGTACAGCAGTGTTCTTTTGGTGAATGTTTTACTTCACGATACGAATGAGCAATGGAAATCTTCTTTCCATCTTTTGGAATAGAAAAAAAAAATGTCAGGATCAAATATCCTTTTGCCGGCATTACGATTGTGAATAAGATGAGTCTGCGAGTAAACTGGGTCTTTGAAGCCTGCAAATGGATCATAAATATAGTTTTTTTTTTTTCTCTCTCTCTACCGAAGGAAAAAGAAACGATATTATGGAAGCTTATAAGTGATCACTTTCCGCGCGGCGTATCCTCGTCTCGAAAAAGTTTCTTTACTCGTTGAGAAAAAAAAACGAACTTACGCGACCAGATTATCAAGTATCCGATTTAACAAGCGTGTGGTAAACGTCACGCTCGCGAATTTCGTCTATTAAGGTGCGCTCTCTGCCCTAGACGAGCAACAACTATAGGACCAGTCAGGATGACATACATCGCTCTTGGCCGGTACGTAGTGCGAACGTATATAGATCGAAAAGGATGAGAATATACGTCGAGAAATCTTGTGTACAGTTCGTAGAGTAATTCGCCCAACAAAACGAAACGGAAAGTTGAGTGAACGCTTAAAAGATTTATACGGCAACGTTCTTTTGAAAAACTGCGCGATTTCACTTCTTTTTTGTTTTTTTTTTTTTTCTCCTCTCTTCTTTCAAAAAGGAAACGAAATTTTCGTGAAATTGACAAGACAAGCGGTCGCGAAAAAGGTGGATAATTAATTAAACGTAAAGTAAGCAAAGGGGTTCGCGAGTAAAGTATTTATATACAAAGAAAACGCAAGAAGCCAGATGAGGTATTTTGTTAGGGAAAGAAAAACGTTCGTTGGTTACTTTCTCTCTCACTCATTCTCTTCCCGCGTCGTCTTTCTCGTTCATTCGTTTTCTGAAATAATGTCGGCGGCGGTAGCAGCAGCCGTTTTGTAGCAGAAGAGGACAAGACGAAAAACGCGCGCCTTTTCTGCCATTAGAAAATTTAGCATCACGTTAATAATGCGTGCGGATACGTTGGCGGCCCGTAGTCGTAACTTATTGCAGGAATTAAGAGTATCACTCACCTCTGACTTGTTATTGGGTCAATGAGTGAAATTTAATTGTGGACCACGTGGGCCTACAAGAACGATGACTGAACTCGAAACAATGAATCTCGCAATTATTCTCCTAATGAAATGAGCATTACGGTTGCACGAGTTGAATGAATATTTGGTTGTCAGACGGGGGAGTTTTCAAAACGTATGCGTAGAATTTGGTCGTTAGGCCTATTTATTTGGAGTATGTGTGTTATTATGCACTCACGAGCTTACCAACATGTTGTACGGAAGATTGAGTGATGTTAAGTGACCTAAGTGAACCAATCACAACACAGCATTGTTATAGCCAATAAGATCAGAGTATTATACTATAAAAACTCATGATTAAGACCTTGTTCTGCAGTTGCGGCACAACTGGTGATGGGATAACACCCGAAAGTACTCTTGTAAAAGCAACTAATAAAGTAGATTTGTACATTTGGAAAATCCCTTTTTCAATATTAGAGCTCTATTTACACCTCACTCACTCATTATGAGTTCCGATAATAGCACACCAGATATGGTTAACGAGGTTTTTAAGTTTCTGAAGACCAAGGCCAAACTAAGAGTGAAACATGTGAAGATTTGGTTCAATAATGAATGCTTGAGACGAGGCATTATTCCCAAGTATGCGACTATCAGGCTACCAGGAAACAGCGTAGCAGTGAAACACACCAAGATGCAAGCCAAAAGATTGAGAGTGAAGAACGAAATTAATGAATTCTACAAGAAAATCACCAGGCTGAATGGTTTACTGTACGACCAATATTTTCATCTGTCCAGGTTACTCCACCCGCTAGAATTTGAAGAAATTATGTTCGAAAAAGGAGGAGGAGGGAAGAAAGGAGAGGACTATGTAGAAAAACTAGTGGAAGCCCAAACAAAACAGATCAAGAAGAAGCCTGCCGAACTGACCCGGAAGAAAGAAGAAAGAAAGGAAGAGACAGCGAGAGTTGAGCACAACTTTGCTCCCAGAACCAAGAACCTATCCAGCGTCACCTTCACAGAAGAAGAAAGAAGACTGCTAGAAGTACGTGCAGCCAGAGAGGCTGAACCAGTGTAAGCTTGAAAGTATGGCCATTAGCTGCGGACAAGTAATCCAAACCATGGAACACGACGTGAGACTAGAAGCCCGGACCAAAATTGGAAAAGTGCTGTTGGACATCAAAGAGAATATGTGCCGAACCAATGACAGAACGCAAGTAATGCAGAGGAAGGTCACAAATCTACAAAAGAAGATCCGACGGAACGACCTGATTTTGACAAAGGCGGACAAAGGCAACACGGTAGTGGTAACGGAAAAGGAGGACTACACCCAAAAAGTGGAGTCGTACATCGCAGTAAATGGATACCAAGAGCTGACAAGGGACTCAACACAGAAATATCAAGATGACCTGAAAGCTGTGTCAAAACGGAACAATGTACCCGGCAATGGAAGGACGCTTGAGATGAACCCGGTTGCACCAAAACTCAAGGGGCTTGTAACACTCCACAAAGCGAACCGTCCGATGAGATCCCTGGTCAACAGCATTCAGTCACCATGCTACAAGATAGCGAAGATCGTAGCCACATTCCTGAAAGAAAACTACCAGTTTGCACCCAGACGAAGTATCAGAAGCAACGGAGAGCTATTGAGCAACTGGACAAGTTGGAAATCAAGAGTAACGACAAGGTGATACCCTTTGATATGACAAACATGTTTGGTACCATACCGAAGGAGGCACTTCTCACTCTGCTCAAAAACAACAGATACCATGGGGAACCCCGATGGGCCGAAATACGCCAACATAGTGGAAGAGATCTTGAGCCAGAAATACTGGCGCTTTAATAACAGGTTCTACAGTCAGGAGAGGGGACTTGCGATGGGATCACCGCCGTCACCAATACTGGCGGAGATATTCATGAATGATATGGAAAACAAGATATTGAAGGGCAACAAGTTCAGAAACTCGATCAAACACTGGGCCAGATATGTAGATGATATCTTAATTGTGTGGTCAGGCACTGATAAACAGGTGGATCTATTCCTTTCAGAAATGAACGCGATGAATGAGAGCATCAAATTCACAGTGGAAAAGGCAATGAGACCATCGACTATTTGGACCTTCCACTCACACTGGAGAACAATAGGATAGAATACAAAATCTACAGGAAGCTGACGCATACTGACACCAAATGACTCCTACCACCACCCCAGGCACAAGTTAGCGGCAATCCAGAGCTACTGCTATCGGGCAATTTCTGTCCTCAAGAACAACGAAGAGAAGAGGAAAGAGATCGAGATAGTGAAGCAGATCGCAGAAGCCAATGGCTACCGTAGAGGCGTGGTGGAGGGAGTCTTTGGGAAAATGGAAACAAAGAAAGGAACCCATGATGGCATAGTGAGAAAGTACTCGGATCGATACCATATATAGGAAAGTTCACAAACAAGGTGATAAAGGCGTTCAATGGCTACGATGTAAATGTGGGTATCCCGAATAATTAACCCATGGTGAAGAGAATCAGCAATGACCAGACGGAACAAAAGGATAAGTAAAGCTTGAGCGGATTGTACAAGCTCAGTTGTGAACAGTGCGAGGGTATCTACATCGGTGAGACTGGGAGAAAGTTTGAGATCAGGAAAAAGGAGCACAAAATGTCGAGGGATAAAGAAGATGGCAAGTCACTGTTTGGGAAACACTGTAACGAAGAAAACCACGATGGAGAGGGAATATTTGAAGTCATAAAAGTAGAGAATCGCACAAAGAGAAGAAAACTCTGGGAAAAATGGAGATTGCAAAAGCCAAGTGGGAGAAAGCCTGCCTCTTGAACAATGTAATCACATTTGACAGCAAAAAATTATTCGGTCTGGTGATTAGACGAGAGAAGAAGAACAGAACCAACCAATGAGATGGTAGGAATCCAAGTAGCCAATAGAAACACGGCACTTAGGACAATAGATTGAACCAATCACTAAGCAGTATGTTTTAGCCAATAAGAACAGGATGTCACATTATTGTAAGAATAAGTTTCTAAGATCTAAGAAGTGAACCAATCTCAACACAGCATTGTTACAGCCAATAAGATCACAGTGTTATACTATAAAAACTCTTGGTTAAGGCCTTGTTCTCCAGCTGCGACAACTGATGATCGGATAACACCTGAGAGTACTCTTGTAAAAGCAACTAATAAAGTAGATTTGTACAATTGGAAAACTCTTTTTCAATGATGGTGAACAAAATTTTTCCAAGTCCTTCTTATCATAATTATATATAATATATATACCTCGAAGGACGACGGACGGCTAATTTTTCAGAAAAAAAAAACCCTCAGAACACGTTCTCTGTTAAAATTTTGACCTCCGAGATATATATGATGGGGGATCTGCCTTTCTGTCATATAAAGAAATAAATAAAAAAGAAAGAAAAAAACTGAACAAAATAAATAAAATAAATAAATTTAAGTCCCTCTCCTACCATTCTCCCCCTATGATATAGAGCTCAAGAAAATAAGCAAAATTTTTACAAGTCCATTGTGGGCGGACGGGAAGTTTTTCAAAAAAACTCCCTATAAAAGAGGTTCCCTATTAAAATTCCGACCTCCAAGCTATATACATATGATTCGAGCTACGAGCTATATAGGACACGAGGGAGACTTGGAATACCTCTGGAGGACGTTCTGAGTCTTATGGTGTTTGAAGCATTGCATATTTGGCTCATTGAAGGAGCTATGTCAATTGCAAGTGTCTGAAGTTACCAACACTCTTGAGTCATGTATTAGATCAGGATAACCGAGTGCTATTATCGGCGATATCTTCTGTTCACTAGTACATCAGAAGTGAATTAACACATACGGAGGAGAAAGATGGTGGTAGTGAGACTTTTGGAGGTTAGATGACCCCGCCCCCTCCTTAGTTTTTCCAACTGTGCCGCACATTAGATATCAAAAATATGTTTACAACAGAATGTAAAATTGTTTTGTGGGTAAAAGAAAGTAGATTGGCTCATAGGGCTAGAAATTAGCCTGGGCATGAGGCTACAGAAAGCGGTATTCTATTGGGGGACGGGGGCTTGAGTAGGAGCCGTGGATGGATCGATAATGTCAAAAAAATAATTCATATTTTTTCCACCGAAATCCGTCGTGAATTTAGATTAGGAAAAGAACATCTCATAACGCTTCGGAAAGAAAGACTGACGCCAGGAGTAGAAATAAAACGAAAAGTTGAATAATCAAGAAATCCAAATTAGCATTCATTAAAAATAACTCAAGTATTTCAAAATCTGTTCGATAACTTGGATCGATATCCGCCTAAGTCTATGCCGCCAGTTCTTGTAGCTACTTGAAAAGGACTTAAGCCCTAATGAGAAGCACTTCAAATCTTTCAGCTCAAAAAATTACACGTGTCTACGATAGTAAACTGTAATAGGACAAACGTCTAGCTTCATTTGACGCGAAATTAGTTCCTCGAACGAATAAAGCCGGCGAGCGAACAACTTTCAGTCGTCCACTAAAGAATTAATTTTATCTTTTCATCGGAGAGAGCATGGAAACCCGACACATTATATAGAAGATCCAAATTCACCCATTCGTCGTCGCAATAACAATGCGAACGAAAAAAGAAAGAGGAAAAGTAATTACGCTTCAAGAATACATAGATACACTATACGACAAAAGCTTCAGCGAAAAGGGATACTGTTCCTTGACAGCTTATCGATGGTACACTTTTTTAAAGAATATCCACTAGTTCTTTCTTTCCCTCTCATTTGCCCACCTACAAACCACTTCGCGCAAACTTACTGAATGTTCTAACGAAACTTTGAGTAAGTATGTGCGATAGAACGAACATAGGACCCTTTTTCCTTGAATTACTTTTCTTCTTCTCCCTCGCCTGATGTTTTCGTTGATTTTCTCGTTAATGTCAACCATGAACAAACTTCAAATAGGAACACTCTGTGGAGACAAGATAGAGACCGCAGAGAGATACGAAAGTCTGTTTATTAGAGTCCATCATCTGTCTGTATTCCATTCTTCTTCTTTTCACCCAGCAGTCTACGTTTACAAAAACCACGCGACGCGTACCAAACGAAGAGAGAAGGAGCAAAAAAAAAAGAAAAACGTTCACCTAAGAATGTTCGCAATATAGACCACCCCTTTAATTCATCTCACTTGGTAGGAGGTGAAACTTAACGAGAAATAAGCTTATAGAAAACATTATTCTTCGTCTCATATTTTCTTTATTTCGTTCGAAATAAAAAAGAGAAGTATTTCATCAACAGGAAAAAATAGTAGGAGGCCCATTTGCCCTCTCATTATGAACAATGTACCATGTTCAGCCAATTTATGATGCCGTTTAATTTGAAATAAAGAACATTATCATTGGCTAGGTATCATTGAGAAAGCGAGAAGAGCGTGAGTTATATTTCCGTGTACTAAACAGGATTTTCCACAAGGTCCGCAAGACCCTCGAGAAATTTACTAAAAATCGAGTTATACCAAGATGCGGAATCAGAATTTAATTAGATAGCTTTTTACACTCCTTCTGTACGTCCATCAAATACCGGAGACTAATTAATTTTGTTCGTTACCCCCGAGTAATCGGTTGAAAAAATAAATACAACTCTTTGTACCACTTTCGCACGAGCAAAAAAAAAAAGGATACGAAAAATGATACGGTGTACTTCGCTTTGAAAGCATAGTGCTCGTTCCTTTTCAAACCTCGAGCGACGTCATCAAACAGAAACACTTCGTAATTTTATATGTTCCAGATTTCTTCCAAAGTTTTCCCATTCTACGGATAAATGAAGGGGAAAAAAGTACGACAAGCGTGCTTGACGAATTTACCCATTTAATCAAACTTCTTAAATTTCCGTTGAGAAACATGTTTTTTATGAAGATACTTTTCTTCTTTTTTTTCCGACAGAATGCAAGATGTATTAACTCTAATACGATGATCAAAATATTGAAAAAGGAGGATAGGATTTATAGATAGCGTGGGAAAAACGCTCGAGAAATCTTTGTAGGGGTGATTCAATATTTTTCATTCACTAAAAGAATAACGTTTCTACCGAATATCTCAAGTTTTTTGTCCGCGCGCTTCTGACGGGGAAATTTAGAAGTTTCAAATTCTTCAGATTATAACTGGACCAAAAACTCCATTTCTTTCGGAACAACTATTCAGGGAGGGAGGATTGAGGTTTCCAATGGTCACGAATTCTGGACTACGGACCACCATGCCAACCCCATCAAGATAAATCTTCAGATCTCAAGATATATTAGGTGTCTCACGAACTTGAGTGGTCGGAGGAGGGATAATCAAACGAGTTAACACAATAACTTGCATAGACAACGGTTTCTTAACCGAAAGCGCTCGCGGTCTGTGTTTGTTTCTGTGGTCTATGCAAATTATTGCACTAATTCGTTTGAGTATCCCACCTTCAAATGTCCACCTAAAACTTGGAAAATCGTATTGATTCAATCTTGGGTGGTCTCAAGATTTTTTCAAGTCGAAAGCTGCCGGTCAAGCCATTCAAAACATCCCGAGAGTCTTAGTTAAGAATAGAATCTTGAATTTGAGCATTTAAAAGTGTTCCTCTTGAAATCTAAATAATATAAAGCAGAAAGTTTGTCTGTTTGTCTGTCTGTTTTCTTATAACTCCAGAACCGCTGCACCTATCGACTTGAAACCTTCGCCACATATTTGTGTTATTCCAGAGCAACTTTTAAGCCATAAATGGAAATTTTAGCTCCCATAGAAAAAAAACTTATTGAAAACTATGCCCTCGCTGTACGCGCCACTTGACGCGATTGGATCCACCGAAGAAAGGTACCTACACGCAACTGTCTACTGTATTTCTCTCCTATCTTCACATCCTATATCCTTGAGAACTGGATTTTCGGGCTATCTTCTAAATTACAGCACGTTAGAGACGTTCTTTTTATTTTCTTGACGTTACCGGAAGTATGGAAATCTTCTAATATTTGTATATAAAGTAGAATGTTCATTTGTATTCTTGAACAAGAGACGCGACTGCGACCACAATAATATGTTTGTATATCTGTTATTTGAACGCTTTTACCTATTGCCTTTGGATATTTTTTGAAAATATTTTTATTCGAATAAAGTTTTAGATAAATTTCAACATAGACTTTGAAACCACCTAAAAAAAGGTATCAAGTTCGAGAGAGGAATGTAAAAAGTACATATCATGTTTCTCATACAAAAAACAACTGAGTGCGTCCATGCAGACTGATATAATGCGTTAAGAATACAGCTGGTTTTCAAGAGGGAACCCACCTTATGGAGGGGATAAATTGAAGAAAAATGACGGGCGCTGGCCGCCCCAGCAAAACGTGGGTATGGAAAAATTTCCAACAAGAGAACAGACACACAAACAGACAAACTTTCTGCTTTATATATTTAGATTTCAAGAGGAACACTTTTTGATTGAAACATCTTTAAATTGGAGTTCGATTATTTGAGATATTCAAAAAAATCGATTTCCTTTCAAAAGCTCGGTGCTTTCAGCGTACTTTGAAACAAAATACAGGTAGTCAATTTTGAAGGAAATTTCTCAGAAAACATTTTTTTTTCTAATTGGAGCTCGATCTCGCGAGGTATTTGAAAAAGCTTTATTTGCTTCCAAAAGCTTCAAAATTTTAATCAACTTTTGTAGAAAGTTGAGGAAATCCATTCTATAGCAAATTTTACGAGGAACACTTTTTGTTCGAAACTTTTTTCAATTGGAGCTTGATTTTTCGAGATATTTCCGAAAAAAAGATTTTCATCCGAAAGCTTTCAACTTTGTACCAACTTTTTGAGCTTAAAATTGAACTTACCACGAAGTTCAAGTACACAAAAATGTAGAAAATTTCACGAGGAATATTTTTTGTTCCGAAACTTTTTTCCATTGAGCACAAATTTTTCGAGATATTTGCAAGAAACCGATTTTGGGGGGCTAAAACGTGCCACAAAAAATTTAGTACAAGGTGTGGGGGGTGAGAACTTTGATATGATTTTCGGGGCACCAAACTTGACCATTTACAATCATTTCCGGCTCTTGTGTACTCCAAAATGTTTACGACAATGTCTTTATTGCCTGTACTAAACCTGTACAGCGGTGTAATACATTTTCTTCACATTTCCTGTACTTTCAAAGCGCTCTAACTCCGTGACAATGATCGTAACGAAAATTTTTATAAGAACCATTTTTGAAGAGAATCATATGCAGAATATTTTCGGTCTCTTGACATTTTCCTCAAAAGTACATATTTAGCGAGAAAATTGAGAAAAACTGATTCCGGGTCCACATTTTGATCCCCCCCCTCAAAAAAAAAATGGAATTGGGCTGGGGGCCATGGGTTTTTTTGGTATCATTTGGGATCATGCTTAAGAACTTCCATCAATAAAATTTTGGGTAGCAATTATTTCCTTACAAAATCCGGATAATGACTGTACTATAATATGTCGATATTTACTTATTGACATGATCTATAAAATTTGAGGCTCGTTTGATGCCTTCTCAATTCTAACTTGGCTTTTTCTAAAATTATTCGAAGAAGAGGCAGACATATATCCATGATTTCCTGTTTTCTCCCATCAAACAAATCCTTACCAATTTTCTTCGTTGCAAAATTTAGGAATTGTTGATACGCGAAAAAAAAAACCGAAGTATCTTAAGTTCTAGGTAGGAAAAATAAGAAAAACCTCTTCTGAGGTGACTGGATATCTTCGTTTTTCTCTTCTTAAATCTGGTAGACACCTTAATATGCGCTCAAATGTCATTGACTTCTTTCTGTGCTTATTTTATGGTCGTGAATATGTAATAGGTTCCACAAGAAAAAATATCCTTAGCCCGTGTCCTCTAAGCCTGTGTGAGCTTTTTCGCGAGTTTGATCAAACTTGTAGAACCATGTTCCTAAAGTTTTTCCTAAAATTGTCGAATTATCGGAGCTTTAGCAAACTTCAATCGGTAAAGTTTTTTTTTTTTTTTTTGCCACTTTTTGTTCGTCCGAGTACGATATTTTTGCCGTCCAACTTACCAAGTATTTTAAGAAACCCTGATATCATAAATTTCTTAAGAAATCGTGGGAAGGTAAACGATGGACGCAGCAAGAGAATTTACCAGCTGGAGGTACACTTTGATAAGTTAGGCTGTCATTAATATTTTAATTAAATTTCCGTCCCCGAGCGTAATCATATCGTTATGTATAAAACAAGCTCATTTCGTCATCCCGTTAATTTCCTTTTGTTTCGCAGGATTTTGGGGTGTGTACGTTCTGTGTGTTTGTGCTGGAGGATACTTTGTATAATAATGTATTTGCAAAGAGTGCGTAAATAAATATGACCGCGTTAGTTTTCTTTACGGCGGGAGCGGTGAAAATGAAAAGAAGAAACAAATCACTTCAATTGAAAGAGTCCGGTCCGTTCAAAAACATTCGCCGGTGTTAATATGATAACAAGTCATTAAGATTTTTTTCGGGAACCTTAATTACTGTTCAGAATTTTTTTGAAAGTCATCACGAAGGGTTACGAATTAATATTCTGCCGTAGTATATGAATGTCGGAGGTAACATGTATTACTCGTAACTTGGAGGGCCAGTCTCTCAATTGTTTCTGCAGGAGAGAGAGAGTGAAAAAAAAATTCTTGTTGCGATACGAGGGTATATTTTTTGAAATTGTTTTGTAGAATACAGCTTAAAAATTTCTTTGAAATTATTTAACGGATATATCTTTTTATGGTACGTTAATTACGAACTTTACGATCTGAATAATTTCGTACCCTTTATATAATTTTCATCTGTGTTCCGCTGTGTAAGTTAATAAAAACGTAGACCGAATGCGCCTCTAATTAATTTAAAGCGTATTTGTTTCTAGAAACTTTTCATAGTTTTAAATGAGCGGACCTTTCCTTTATAGAGACCACGTTGAAAAATGTTTAAAAATTTGGAGAAGGCTAACTGCTCAACCATACTCTTGAATGTGCACTTGATAAAGCAGTGCGGGCTGTGTTATGTAATTTAGAGGACTTTTCAATTCATATTTATCGCTAATGTTCGTTAAATTACTCGTATGTCGGGTCATGCAATTGAATTGGAAAAATGATGTCTATAGACTAAGGCCTGCAATCAGGTAGCGTGTGCGCTTGAAAAATTGTCACTGGCACTGTGTACAATTTGTGAGTACGTTGAAGTTACGTCAATGAAAGAATGTTCTGGCCGAGCCAAATAAATAAAGATCACTTCTAATGTCTTTTTATAGTTGCTCGATCCAGTTACGAGTTGAGATAAAAAAAAGTCACAATCCAGTTGGTGAGCAGCTCGGGATTGCCTTCATTACCTTTGTTGATTGAGGCAAACAGAGAACCTGTTTTATGAGAGTCCCTCGTGTGCAGTATCAAGCTCGAAATTTTTCCAAGTCATTCTCTTAACGTATATAGCTCAGGGGTCGGCATTTTCCAAGTCCCCTTCCCATCATATATAGCTTCAAAGTCGAAATTTTTCCAAGTCTCTCATCTATCACCTGTATAGGCCGAGGTCGTCCTAATTCACCCTCATCTTAGAAAGTTCTATAAAGTTGAACACCTCTCAACGTCCTAATCATCTTACAACGCTGATTTAGGGCTATCCTACAATTAACAAAAATTGGCGACAAACAACGTGCAATCCAGTGATTAGATCTCAAATACCATTGGCCCATTTGATACCAGATAATTCGTTGCTTGTTGCTCGTAGGAGACTCCTAAAGTCTCGAAACACTCAGTAAATCAAGCTTCTTACAAACCTTTATTGGTCTCTCAAATCTATTAAGTCTGGGGAGATTTATGAGGTAAGAACCAACTCAATCTCACTTCTCACACGCATTTCTTCCACTTTGTCCATCATTCAAAAACTATTTAATGTGAATTCAATTATATCAAGTTTTTTCTTTCATGGCCTGTAACAAACTCAGAACAAGCGAGCAGAGTTATCACAATTTCTGCTGCAGATTTCCTTTATTCTGACTCAAACAATGGGGACATTATTGATTCGCCAGCAAGCATAAAATCTTAGGATATTATGAGAATTGTTTATGGTGAAAATTTTGACACTTCACAGGATTCCTGAACTTTTCTAATGTTGCAATTTGGCACCAAAGAGTGGTCATTATCAGAAAGTCAACGACAAGATGTTGAAATTGATTCTCGGAGAAGCCAGAACCTACACAAGCGTGAATAACCTGATCGGTGAAAATTAGAATAAAATCCTGCAACTTTCCGTTGAATTTCTGGACGGTCTAGAGCTGACGAGTTCACCATCAAATCAATTAAACTTGAAAGTTGGCGCGATTGTTACTCGTATGTTGTTACGAACATAAAATGAATGCAGCACTTGGACTGCTGAATAAGACTTGACTAATTGTGAGAAACATGTAAATAGACGAATGCTGGGATGACGTGCGATCAGAGGATATCACTATCGCCAGCAGATTCCACTAACGCCAGTTCTTCTCAAATACTTCTTTCATATTTCTCAAATACACGGAAAGATGCTCTCTCTTCCATCCTATAAAACTAGCATCAAATTAAGCGAAAAATACTTTGACTGTTCTTTATCAGTGGTTAGCTCAGTATTGAAGTGTACTTGGCTAAAGGATTGACTCTATCCAATGACGTCATAGGGTGTGTTAGGGATCAATTAATCTACAAGGTCGATTAGGCTACTGTTTTGAAACTCCGTACTGGCGTGACCCAGCCTTGGCTCGGCCTCCTAAGGTAAAAACTAAGTTCACGTTCTACATGTAAGAAGACCTAGACCGAACATAGACATTAAGTTCGGCTAAAGTTCGAAGCTTACTCTCTACTCGGCCTGGCTCAAAGAAATATGAGCATTTACGATCGAGAACTATTCGCGATTTACTTGAGTATTAACAATTTCGAATGTAAGCTGGAAGGTAGACCATGTGTGACTATAACCAAGTTTGAACCTAACTCAATACTATCTAAATTCAAATCGAGGTGGGAAACTCGTTAACAGAAGCATCTAAGAACAAAACCCTTTAGAAAAACGAATTTTTGGGAATATTGTAAATACGATAAAAGGAAAATATTCAACACTGGCAGCAGGGCTAAAAGTGTGAAAGAAATACCGAAGACGAAATGGCAGCGGAAAGTAGAACGAGGATGAGTCCTGAATCGGTGGGATTCCGGACGAAGAAAGATGCACAAAAAATGTTCTTGTTTGAGAAATGCTCACGAACGGCGGTAGATTCGGAAAATTTTTCGATAACGAAACCACAGTTTAATTTAGGAGTAGCTATATGAAAAACGCTTTAGGCCTTTATCATTCAACACAGGTAAGGAAGATTGAAGCAAATTTCCAAAAAAAAATTCCACAGAAATTTATTACGAAAAAAATTGTTACCTTTGGTATGTTGTAAAACAAAATACATACTTTTCAAAAAGCTGACAATAAATATCCAATTATTTGCTCGTAAAGGTCATTACTCTTGAGTCAGCTTCACACGAAACACGGTCGGCTGATCGTCTATCATAGTCTCGAAAACTTTCCCGATAAAAATAGGAATATTTTCTCCTTTCTCAAAGTGATACGAGTAAGAAAGTTGAGAGAAAGAAAAATATCGATTCCTATACAAGTTCTTCACCTTATATGTGCTTCAGAACACTTAGGAATAATTTGGTCGCTTAATTAGCGTGACTTTTCTCGTAAAACATAATGTGGCAATATAGAGGTGCAGGTATTCAACATTCAATGCTGGGGAACGACATACGTTTGGGGAATTACATAATAAAATTATAACCCTCTCTCGCGCTTCTTCATTCGCCGAAAATTGTGAAAACAAAGAATTAGGCGTAACTACATAACAATAACAAAAGCACACTCTACACATACGGGGACGTTACTGTATTCGCGATGAACGCATCTTTCCAAATTATTACTATTATATTTTATGATTTCTATTCTTTCAGGGGCGAAACAAAATTTAAAATTGTTCGTTTTGGAACTTGGAAAGCGGCTAAATTAAATCATAGAAGGTATATCATAAAATTTCCTCGAAAGACCCCGACTACTCTTGGAAAACCGTCACGGTTTGTTTATGACGTCGTCACTGCCCTTGATCGACTAAAAATTTTAGCCTCCGCTACTTTGGAACCTTCGCCTTCATTATACTAGGCCTGTCATACAATATACTAAAGGCATCATATTGTAGTAAGAAGGGGTTGGCCCATAGATAGGTGACAAAGAATCTTCCGTCTAAGACAATTAATTTTGTTCACATAACACAAATCGAGAGTCAGAATTTGGAAAAAAATGATAAGAAAAAAATAAGAAGAGGAAGAAGAAGAAAAATAAGTTAAATAAATAAATAAATAATGAAAATGAAAAGAGTAAAGGCTCTAGCCGGGGTAAGTGGGGGGGAATGACCTTGGTCGAAAAATGTTTCAAATGTCCGTCAAAATGATGTTCCCAATGAGAAAACTGAAACCCAAAACATTGGACCCATCCGCTCACCCACATAGGCTGCAGAGTCATTTGTAGGCCTAAAATCCAAATGGTTGTATCTCAGGCAATATTGATCGCATAGCTGTGTAACTAGGGGACATTTTAGTATATGTGAAAGTTCATTCATGGTATTTTTATCAAAAAAAAATCATTCATATTTTCCTTAGTTTCTAGCTATAACAAAACTTCAAACTCGAATATTTAAAAAAATCGGAGGGGGGGAGGCACCAGGGGAAAATCATCCATTTGAAGCGCCATACCATCTACTACAACATGCATTAGTACTCCAGTCCTTGGTGAGGTGAAACATTGCCAAAAAAATCAATATATAATGATGAATTTCTGTGATATTTCCATGAATAGCGGGGTGAACTACGACTCCTATCGCAGTAGACCGCGTGAAATCAATAGTCAATGTTCGAGCTGAAAAATACGCACTCTTCTGTGGGATGAAATGGGAATGTAGATAGACCAAAAATATATTTTCAGTATTTCGTTTATCAATTTGGTCAATTTTTATGTAAACACATCCACGGGCTAGGAGGAGTGCGTTAGATTGAGAAAAATAGTTGAAAAATTCTCCAGTCGCTGGAATGGTCTGGAAAAGATGAAAAATTGAGAAAATCCACTTTTTCATCCTGGGGAGTTCAAGAAAATGGTCAAAAAATTCTCCAATCGCTGGAACGTTCCGGAAGTGATAGATAATCGAGAAAGTCCAGTTTTTCAACCTGGAGGACCGTGATTTTTGGTATTTTATTTATCAATTAGCTCAAATCTTATGTAAATACATCTGCCAAGTTGAAAAAAAATAGTCAATAAATTCTCCAGTCCCTTGAAAGGTTTTGAAATTGTAAGAAATCTAGAGAATCCACTTTTTCAATTTACAGAACTGCAATTACTGCAATTTTTCGTATTTCGTTAATCAATTAGGTCAATTCTTATGTAAAAACATCCGCCGCGCCGAGTCGGAAAAACTTGGTGGGCGTGTTTACATTATAATCGACCTAACTGATGAATAAAATACCAAAACTCACAGTCCTCCAGGGTGAAAAAGTGGGTTTTCTCACTTCTCTACTGTTTTCAGACTGTTCCAGCGACTGGAGAGTTTTTCAACTATTTTTCTCAACCTAATGCACTCTAGCTAATCCGAGGATGTGTTTACATAAGAATTGACCAAATTGATAAACGAAATACTGAAAATATATTTTTGGTCTATCTACATTCCAGTGCGTATCTTTCAGCCCGAACATTGACTATTGATTTCACGCGGTCTATTGCGGAAGCAGTCGCAGTTCACCCCGCTATTCATGCAAATATCACAGAAATTCATTATATTTATTATATTGATTTTTTTGGGAATGTTCCACCTCACCGAGGACTATGGTACTAATGCATGTTGCAGTAGATGGCATGGCTCTTCAAATGGATGATTTTCCCCAGGTGCCTTCCCTTCCCCCCCCCCCCGATTTTTTTAAATATTCGAGTTTGAAGTTTTGTTATAGCTAGAAACTAAGGAAAACGTGAATAATTTTTTTTTGGTAAAAATACCATGGATGAACGTTCACATATACTAAAACGTCCCCAAGATACACTGCTGTGCGATCATTATTGCCTGAGATGCAGCCATTTTGATTTTAGGCAAAAAATGACTCTGCAGCCCATGTGGGTGAGCGGATGGGTCCAATTTTTTGGGTTTCGAGTTTTCTCATTGGGGACAACATTTTGATGAACATTTGAAACATTTTTTGACCAAGGCCATCCCCCGCCCCCTTACCTGGCTAGAGCCAAGTTCGAGAAAAAATTTAATGAATACAAAATATAAAATGATTGAAAATATTATTGTTTCAATCTACACCCATTTTCAATCATTTTACTTTATTTTTCATTTATTTAATTTTTTTTCCACCAAATTTCCTCATTTTATTTCATTTTTGTTTTTTATTCATTTTACTTTTCACTTTACTTATTATTACAATTTTTTTTTCAGTTTATGTTCTGTGTATACGATTGACTGTCCAAGACTGAAGATTTCTGTGTTACGTACCTATGAGCCAACCTCCTCTTACGACTAATATGGCTCGTAGTTTTGAAGATTCAATTACTCTTTTAGGCATCATATTCGCCAAGAAAGACGTTGTATGCGCTACTCACTGTGCGCAATTTCTCCGAAGCTTGCACTCAAAGGTGATGATGATGATGAGTGATAATGACTACTCATGTAACACGACGTATTCTCTTCTCTCTTTTTTTCTCTAAAAATTCAAATAGAAAGTCACATAGAAGAGTTCTGAAATTACTGTGCATCTGATTTTTAAGAATTTATTTCCTGCATCATTTCTAGCCTAATTCTATAGAATCGTTGTGTGTCTTCCATGATCGCACTCTTTTCAATATCAATTTTATATTCAAAAATCGACGACAAACCGTACGCCAGCCTTAAAATAGGGAGTGAGACGAATATTTCCGCATAAAACGATAGACATAAAAAATAAGAAAGACGTGTACTCGGCGACGAGCGTAATAAATCAAATTACACGAGCATTTCATTCGCTGTTTTACATCGATGATAGTCGTTCATGAGAAAACGTTTTTAATTACAAGGAAAACTATTAAAAGCTCCGAAGAGGAAAAAGACAAATGAAAAATAGTAACAACTGGACGAAAACGAGAAAACCCGAAGGTAGAGGATGCCGACACTTAGCTGGCAGTTTACAACGACGGTTTTTGACTTAAATGCCAAGCTGTTTTCCAAAATAACAATTAGCTCAAAAGCTGCGTACGATCTATCTTACGAAGTTGCACATTTACGTACATATTTATCATTATTCACCAGCTATGATTAATGATATTTTTCCCGCACGTAAATACGTTTCCAACGCTTTGTCTGCCCGTAACTTTCCAGCTCTACACCGACGACAGTCCTGGTCTAGGGTGCGAAAATGTTAAGGAAGTAAAAATACGAACAAAATCGCGCAAAAAGAGCACGACATATTACATACATTTTTTCTTACTTCTTCTCCTTCTTCTTTATATACGCAATCTCGACTGCACTGGAGATTAATATCATCGTATCCTCCATCACGGCGTTCCTTTCATACGCGATGACAACCGATTAATACCACTTTGAGAGGTATATAAACAAACATTAATCAAACTTCGAAATGACAAATCGTGTATGAGCATGACATATATACAGCCCATATACTGACGCGTTATAATTAACCATTAAATTATTGTAGGAATCTACAGCGATACAAGTACAGTTGAACAAAAAGCTTCGATTATCGAAACCGATACAACATTCGAACACGGAAAGTTTACACTCGCATGATACAGTACTCGCAAATAAATAAAATACAACATTATTGCAAAGAATTCAGACAAAAAAAACACGTGGGAAGATGTGATATGTACAAGTTCTGTTCCCCAGATGTTCGATTCTATACACAAATATTGTTTATTTTGCAAATCAGGAACAAATCATATTCTTTTACAAACAATGAGCATAAGAAATGAGGATACCTACATTCTCCATCACCTAAAAACTCTTTCTTGGAGTGAATAAATTTTCAACGATTCAGAAAGTTACCGAAAAAGCTACAAGAAGATTTTAAACATGGAATCATAGACCATAGCTTTCTCACCAATCACCATGAAGATCAGATCCGACTTCGACAATCTCTCACAGTCAAAAACACTATGTTCAACTTTTAGTGCATTCTAGATATTGCCACTAGCGCTCCTACTGGATTCCTAATTTGCAAATAAATAAGGGATCTTGGAAAAGATTTTGGTATTTCGAATTGCACAGCACTAGTAGCAATTACTCATAAATTTGGACCAGTCATCCGCGAGGAGGGCCAGCAGTCAGATTTTTTGTATTTTGTAATTCAATTTCAAACTGAGTAAGCGCTACATTGTATCGAAAAGATGAGCGTGACGCAATGCAAGTGTAACTCCCATGAGTCCCAGAACCAGGCCGAGGTGTGGACTTAGACCATATAAGAAGTAACTTATAGTCCAGCTTTAGACAATAATATTATATATCATCTAGAATCATTGAGAACTTCAAAACACTATCATTCCAATGAATAACTTTTCGATTACTATACTTGTAATTAATATCCCCACCTACTGCTGCAAACAACTTGAAGAAAACTGAAGAAAAATATGAATATTTAATATCACCAAACAAATTCCTATTTCTCAATTAGAAAAGAATAAGAAAATTATTGAATATAAGGTAACTCTTGGAAAGGTACGAAAGATCTCATTTTCCTGATCAATCATGAAACTAGAACTGGTTTATAGGATTCCTCTTCAAACATGTTCTTAAAGTCAATAATCACACTATTCAACTTTCACAGAACGATAAACATCTAAAATTTCTGATAGCGTTCATACATAAAACATAATAATAAATCTTGTGAAGTTTCAAGTTTAAATAGAACAATTGAGGACGTATCTGGCAAAAGGGTGTCCGCACAATGTATTTCTTATGGGACGGCACCCTTCTGCCAGAACCCTCCTCAATTACTGTATTACTAATTTAAAAAAAAGTCTCCTTTGGCACAATCATGAAAAATGATAAAAATATTGATTCTGATTTTCAAATCATTCTGCTTGTGTCAATCACTGAAACAGATTTACAAAATACATCGAGTGACGCGCTGTCTCTTCTACGGGATAATACCTATTTCAGATTTTTCTGTAATAAATTTCAATCTCTGTAAGAATAACATGTAATGCGACCTTTATCTTGTTCTTCAATTGATCTCGTGATATGTGTATGCTAATGGAAAATTTTCCCATATAGAAGTTCAGTAAGTAATCTCAAAATAACTTGGGGTTGGGAGCAAAGCAATTCAGGAGCAAAATTTGTAGAACGTACAATTTCCAACAAACTCCTAAGAATTGATTCCGATCGATTCAAAAAAACCTTCTGTCCGTCACCCGCACCGTCCATCAATTTTTTTCGTTTTTGTGATTTGCGATACTAGCGCTGTCTGGCCCAAATAGGCGCCACAAAAATAGTGAGTCACAGCTATCTGAAAGCCGAAAGTCGAAAAATAGCTGTATTTTCTCATTTTTTTGAAGCCAAAAGCCAAAGCTATATTTTTCAGGGTCACATGCTTAAACAAAAAGCTAGGCGAAAAATAGCTATATTTTTCTGAAGTCAAAAGCCAAAACCAAAGCTGTATTTTTCAGGGTCACACGTTTAAGCCGAAAGCGCTAGCCTTATCGTTTGCTGTCATACTCTGCATAAAAGATTAAAAATGCAGGTGTGGGCACGGATCGTAAGAACATGATCCCAATAGCGGATCAGAAAATTGTTTCCAATGACCCCAATCATCTCGGATCACGGCTCTGGAATGAAAAAATAATTCGGATCCGTGATCTGTCCTTTCGTGTATTTTTTTTTTTTTTTTTTTTTTTTGTCATTTTCATGTACAGATTAGAAGGTGATTATCTCGCTGCATGATCTGAATCATCTCGGTTCAAAGCCCCCGAAAAAAATGATCCGAATACGGATCACGGATCGCCAATTTTTGATCCATGATGCGTGATCCGATCTGTGTCCAAATTTAGAATGATGATCGATCACATTACGGTTATTTCACTACCAATAGCGATCACGTTATCATCACGTAGAGGGGTAAAATGACGAACTCGCGCCAAAATCCGGCTCAAGTTCACAATACTTCAATTTGGAATACGCAGGTAGTACTACAAAGACAATTATTGATAAGGAAACGAAGGATTTTGGAGGTTTTCCGAAATACCTCAAAAATGAACGTGAATAGTGAAAAATTGAACAGAGTAAAATTTGTAGCACATAAATTTTCCTTTGGTATGAATTATATTTTTTTAGAATCCGAGCATTGTCGTTTTTTGTTAGAGTAGTGAAATCAAAAACACGTTGTTTGACACTAGTGCCACTCCGAATTCTCCACGACTTAAATCTGGAAATAGAACAAAGTTAGCTCTCGTTCTTTCCATAAATACAATATAAATTCCACGTTCCTTGACACTAAAAGAATATTAGAAAAAAAAAGAAAGAAAGAACTTATCCATAACGATCTTTTTTTTTTTTTTTTTTATCGAACTGCTCTTATACTTTTGATCGGTTCGATAAAATGAATAAACAAATAAATTATTTAAATTCGAGAAATAATCAAACGTATCCTTCGTGAAATTCTTGAGCGTTATATTTATAAAATAAATATTAAAGATAGAAAAATATACTAATTATTTTTCGATTCAGTTTTCAGAATATACGAACGACAATATTAATCTAAATGTCACGATAGAAAATTTTTTAAGGAAAGGAATATCGGCCAAAATGTATAGGTACTAGAAAAATTACCTATTCGATTTTGTTCTTAAAAATCTCAACATTTTTAAATTTTTTGATTGGGAGTTCCATTGTTGGCGAATGATAACCGTTCAGAATATCTATCTTAAACGAGAAATCATAAATCAATCTCATCAAGTAAAATACTATCAATGATTGAATTTTTTCAGTACTTTCGGAATATCTAAGAAAAACTTTCAATAACCCAAAATTGCCTTACGATGTCATTCAGTATCTCATGTGATCTCATAAGATTATAAAAGTTTTTTTCTTCATGCGTTCTTCGTAATTACGTCTCTAGATTCTAATATTTTAAGGAAGAAAACAAAGAAAAAGAAAGAAAGGGGGAAAAAAAGAGAATAATAAGTTCTCAGCGGATTTAAAGAACCACAATTCATGAAGAAATATCCCCTATTCTACGTATTGCACATTAATTGGATTTCCCTGGAGGAGACTCACGTTTCAATTGGAGAAAAAATTGAAGAATCACGATGATAGAGGAACATTAGAACCGGTCAACAGGGAAAATAGAAAGAATATATTATTAATCAACAATTAGGATGACCATGTTTCAAGTTGAGATTCTATCATTCGAAGGTCCTTGAACTTTGAGATACACATAATCGTAAATAGAAGGAATGTATGAATAATTATATGCTCAATTTACGATGAACTCGATCAGAATTTTGGTCATTACATTCCCGTGCATTATCTAGAAATTTGAAAGTGAGATTCCAGCAACTTAGGTAGAAGGTGTGAGAAAGCCTTAAAGTATAATTCCAGATTTTAGAGAAAACGAACAGAAACCGCAGATGATGAGCTAACTACGATGGTACGCTATCGCATCTCATTTTGATGTCAAGATACCGGAAAAATTTACATTGTCATCGCAAATATACGAGCTTCACAGGCAAATCATATCCACTCGACGAATTTCAAGAGCAATCCGGTATTAGGACGAAATCCCGGAGAGGAGGAAAACGGTAGGTAACAAGATTTCGAAGAGATATTCTTATCACTTCGAAGTGACGCTTGACACTTGAATAATGAATAACCATTTCTCAGAAACAGTGAACAAATCAATTGAAAATAACTGAGCATGAAACTATGAGCGGGATTTCTCATGTGTTTGGGTACAAATTATAACGTGGTGGCGAGCAGTAGTTACTCTAGTGTGTCCAGAACACGTGATTAAAATGCTTTCTTATCACTACAAAGTGAGGTCGAAGTCGGTGATTCTTTGACGTCCGGTAAATTCAATGACAGTAATAACCTAATAACGATGTAGATACGATGACTATTGAAAAGAGTCCGTCGAATACATTAAATAGACAGTATCAATAAACCAAAAACCGATAATCAAATGTAGCCGAATGTAAACAAAAGGATCGTGGAATACGCTTGTTGCTTCCATGACGTTTAAATGGAAGTTTCTGAACTTCGTTTCGGCGTGTATTTTGATGGTGTACTTACCCGTTCATAGGTTTATACATATTTCTCTGATTTGAATCATAAATCACTGACCACGACGGGAATATAACGACGAAAGTCAATACGAAACAATATTACAGGAAACAAAACAACAAGTGGTAACACAGAATTCGAGTGATTTTGATTTACTAGCTGTGGGCGTTACCAATAAACAATAAACAAAATGGCGATTGGTGAATTGAAAGAGCGGGATTTTCGAATATCCTAGTACACAATAATAATATTATCAGCAATAATTCATTCGTTTTGCTTTTTTAAATTTTTCATTCTATTGAGAAACAGATATACACCAAGAAATGCATTGTAGGAATGAATATCGAAAAGCCAAATTTTTTTGTAACCTGCCTAATCAATGATTTTCAGAGAAAACGGCATCACATGAACGAATTTTCATCTTGTAATTTTTTTTTTTTTCGGCGAACATATACTTCGTGCTTTTAAATGAATTGGTGTGATATTTTACCAATAATAGAACAGAACTTGAATGTCGACTTTCTTAGCACCGTATTTTCTAATCAATGTGTAAATCTAGTTACCTTACAACTTTCCATTTTCTATTTTTTGTTACTCCTCTATCTTTTCTATTGACAGCTGATAAAACGTTGGAATTTAGCACCTAAGTATTTCAAAAATTACTTCACAGTATTACAGTCTGTCACATCATCTCGAATTATCTCGTTCAAAAATAAAATTTAGAATCTAGAGGTAGTTTTCCGTCCTGATCAATCATCAACTTTCGATAGAGTTCTGTTACAGTAAAAATTTTGCAGAACTTAGTTCGTCGCTCGATAAATCAATTTCCTAGCAGTATTTATTTGATAAAATAACACGCTCTCATTCTTCGATGACATATAATCGAAATAGACATCCCAGAATTTACAATCTAACACAAAATATGGACTTTGTACGAGGATAACGTCACGTTTCGGAAAATTATGAACAAGTGCGTACACGTAATATAAAATATATTTCATCATAATAATAAATGGACTATCATTAGATATTTAAAATATAAAAGTTCAACGCGCGCAATGCTTGAGTCATACAAATAGATTAGGTTATTATAACTATACTATACTGTAGGTCAGTGATACACGCACTCTATTTGACAGTACATGACAGACAAAAGGATTATTTTCTAAATTCACGACCAGAGGTTCAAGAGAGAGGAATTATAGTACCTAATTATTTTAGCATTTCGAACCGTCAAAACGGTTTGGTAACTACGAAAGTATGGCAAAAGCTTAAAATTCTGTTGAAATACAAGAAAAATAATAAAGCGCAGTGGAGAAAAACGACATACACGTAAGAAAATGTAAAAATAAAAATCCAGTTTATACCGTAGTGAAAAAAAGATGATAGTGTAAGATTTTATTCAGATAAAATATCATCATAATTCTTAACGTTAAGTACTAATATTGAAAATTGATACTTCACTGAATATTCGTGCAATCGTTGCTTACTTTTGACTAAAGACAAAATACAATATTATAATTTTAAAGGACTTAATAAAATACTAATCGAATGAATAATACGAATCTACCGTTCTGGACAGAGGAGTAAAACTTGGAGATGAAGAAATATAGCAATAAAATTCCGAGTTTTTAGGGTTTCACATAGCACGAAAAATTCAAGATAGAGCTAGCACAATGGTGGTAATTATTTAAATGGAATAACATAACGAGTTTTACTGGATAAATTAAATCCATGGCTAAATAGAAAAATATTATAATTGGAATATATAATTCACTAGCAATATTGAATATTTATAGGATTCGATTTCGATAGATACAAGTACATGAAGATCAAGCTAAGAGACAGTAGTTTTTGTTTCTTCGTTTCTGTACAATTTTATACACTTAGGTTATGGTTCCCTGGAAATCTGAAAAATCAAGCCAGTGATATTTGGAGGAAAGGAAAGACGTCTTCGATTTTCCGAAAACCTTCTTTGCATCTGTAACAACATACAAATAGTCCTCGATCAATATTAAAAAAATTTATTTCAATTATTCACTCAAAAATAGAGACTATTGTTGAAACGGGATAAATGATAAGGTTATGAGCGATTTCCGCGATTCCAGATTCAAGAATTGGTATAAAATAGAGCACGTTCTCCATCTTTCAAATTTCGGGAATTTCTCAAGTGAATACGATTTGAAAATTGAGTTCAATGCAGGGTAATGAGACTTAAGATATACCTAGTTCTATGAGTCTTCGAATTACAATATCCTTGAACTGTGATAACACCCTAGAAGAGGAAATGGAAGTTCATTTTTGTGGCGAGCAATAAGAAATTAGTAAAGAATAGTATATTATTTCTAAACCAAAAATGAAGAGTTTGTTCATTGCTTAATACAACAAGATTTGTTAATTCATCATAAATTATAACTGTTCAAATATTTTTTCAAATCTATCAAATTGCCGAGTCACTAATCAAATTCAATACGAGATTAAGAAAAACATAAACTACTGAAAATAATTTCGTTTACGAATCGAAACCATTTCTTCAAATTTCATTCTTCCAATCTAAACTTTATTAAAATTAGAATATTTACCGACCCGAAAATAGTAAACGCTTATGAATTCAAATTTTTAGATTACGATTTCACAATAAAGGATTCTCCTCTTCATTCGATGGATATTATTTTGATTCCTTTCTTCTAAAGAAGAATGACGTCATTTACAAACTGCAAGATTAGTGTAAGAGGATCAAACCATAAAATACGACTATGTTTTCTTCAATTGAAGAATGAAAATAATTATTCCATCGGTAAGGGGAATAAAATTTGTTGCCTCAGTAACTAATTCACTCAATACTCTAGTACCGTCCTGTAATACTTACTCGTGAATAAATATAAGACGAAATTAACGCGCCGTATTTGACTTGGAATGAGCAATCAACCATTGTAAGGTGATATCAATATTCTCTTTTTCTTTACACGATATCGAATAACAACATATTTCGCGATCCTGTATGGCATTCAGGTTCCTAAATCAGAACAGAAGAAATGAATTTTTGTTCAGTTGAATACATGAATATCAGAACAGCAAAACGTTATGGACACTAACATTCTTTCGATGAGATCTTTTTCGTCTAATGCATTTTCTAGATCTCGTTTGTTCCCTAAAACTAGAACCGGAATACCCATCAGTTGAGGTTTATCAATAAGATTATGTAACTCATTCCTGGAGCCCTCTAATTTATCAAGATCAGCTGCATCAACCATGTATCTAAAATGAGAATAGCCTCAGTTATTAAAACAATCAATAGCTTTCATGGACAAAGTAAATTACATCTGATATATGAAAGTACAATCTAGGAGACTACTAACACTATCGCGTTGACACCTCTACAGTATCTTTCCCACATTGATCTAAACCGAGGCTGACCACCAATATCCCACACTTTAATGGTAACGTTTCCTTTGGTGATTTTACGCATATTGAAACCAACGGTAGGAATGGTATCTTGTTTGAACTGACCAGACTACAATACACACAGTAAAATAAACATCTCATAAAAATGAAGAGAGAAATTTGATGTGAGATGAAAGCTCAAGCTAACTTACAGCAATCACATTGACGAAAGTAGTTTTTCCGGAATGTTGTAAACCAACTAATGTGAGTTCCATTTCTTCTTTCCAGAAGAGACTCTTGAACCAGTCAAGTATTCTGTTTATAAGAGCCAACATATTGTTCAATACGAAAGTAATATACGATGAAAACAAATTCAGTTCAAGAAATTAACAATACGAAGATCAATACGATAATATGAGATCTTCATACTCGACGGAACCAATATTTATCTCTAAAATTACGAAAAGGGATGATGAATAAAATTGTAAAAATTTTCAATATTACAAAACACCAGGAAAATTATACGAGACTATATTCTGAGAATTGGTAGAAGAAATTTAATATTGTACGAATAACAAATTTCAACGAAAGGAATCACAAAATTTCTAGTAAACTGTTATTATGATACAGAATAAAGATACACTTTAAGCTCTGCCGTACAACGTAGAATGGACGTATTTGAATATCCACGATCTGCGGAAAAGAGATCCTTCAAATCCGAAAAGAATACTCTTTTTTGCTGATCGTCGTTGAGCAGATACGTCCATTCCATTTTCTATGGCAGCAGCTACGCGATAACAATTTTTTACATACAAAAATCTGGAAGAGACCCATCCGAATCCGATGCATTGATACTTGATAGAATTGGTCAAACGAACATATTATCGAGCGCTAATATCGCCAACAGCCGCAATAATTACCTCCTTCGTCGTCTACGGTTCTACCAAGTAATTTCACAATTTAGATTCATTGCAGTCAGGGTTCACTCCAAGAACCAGTAGACCCAGAGGCGCAAAAGGTGGCTATCCCAAATTTTTCCCAGTCTTACAAATAGTTTGGCTATTTGGAAGGACATGGACCAGACAAGCAACTGTTTTCTATCAAAAACTATTCTCCTTAATAAACCAGTGACCCAATGTCCTAGAACTGGGAAAAACCTAATCAAGAGACAAGGAAGGACGATTCCGGCAGACAAGTCCACCCAGCAAAGGCCTCTACTTGACGTTTCACTCGCCCGGCAGAAGGGTTAATTTTGTTTTTTTTAGACAGGCATAAATTACTATTCTACACTCACAATGCCTATGTATGTATGTATATGCAGCCATATTCTGCGAGTCTACGGCTGAACCACAACTTACTCGCGCCTGAACATCGACTCAGTCATCTTCGCGATATATAGGTAATTTTAAAATACTGCTTAGTTTGTAGGTAGCGAAATAAAGTTGAAACGAGTCAATTTTATTGTCTTTGAATTGGTTACACTTTTTCTCAAGAAGCCAAGGATATATGTATCATTAAGAAAAGAGAAGTTGATCTTAGTGTAAGTATTTTGACCTAGGGGGCTAATTTCAATCTCTTCACAAGAGTGGGCTTCCTCTTGCCGGCAAATATTTTATAAATACTTCTCGTTTTGGAATGATTTTTTAAAATATTGATCAACTTTTACCACAACAACGGTTTAATTTTCGTATCCCACTTCAAAAATTCATAAGTCAAGTTAGGTTTGGTGCGCCAAAATTTTCAATCAAATTTACAGTTCCTCATCAATCAATCCAGACCTATGGTATTCCCCCTCCACCTTAGTTAAGGCTGTGCCCGCGCTGTAGATTTAGCAATAGTTTTTTCCAACTTCCTAATAAAAAGCAACCCGAACATAAACTCAAAAATAAATGTTCCACTTTATAGTCACAGCTAGTAGATATTTTCTCTACTGACGCAATACTAACACCATTGCTTATTAATTTACATACAGTTCGATTATTTCAACTTCCTTAAAATCAATCCTTTATTGTTTCGAGACAACTAACATATTCCACGGTCTTCCTTACACATGAAAACTGTATCTATATTACTGTCAAAATAGAAAATGAACTTCTATGACATTTTAAATAATCACATATCTAAAAGACTATTGTTCTTTCGATGGTTACGTGTCTTTAAATAGAATTGCAGATGACAGAATAAAATCCAATGACAAGAATTCACCAAACGTAGTCGTTCTCAGCTTCTTCAGGTGGCCCTCCGAGCTCGTCTAGTTCCTTCTTTTTTGCCATCAAGTCATGATCAGGTACAAATCTATCGTTGTAATGATTTTCATCAAAAGGCATAATAGTAAGTTGTGTCCCTTCTGGTAATCCAGCTTGCAATATTTCTGAGTACAAAGGTAATTTTGTTGCCGGTACGTTGACCAACTACAGAAAAGAAAACGGTAAAACTGTAGGAAATCAATAATGTACAACACAACAAAATGTTTCATAGAGATTTTACCTTAATATCTCTTTCGAACATCGTTAATTGGTACGTCGCATCCGTAATTTTCGAATAGGGTTTGTATTTATGTATCAAATATTTTTTACCAGGATGAGGCCAACTGAAATTGCACGGGGTTAGTCACCTTCCGACGCTTTCAACACGATAAAATTAAATAAGATTAGCTCCTTACCATAATTCAACATTCAAATTCATGTATTCGGCAATATTATGAGCGAATTTTTGAAAATTTTCAAGAGGAGGGAAATCGTATCCTTTGACTTGAACAGTGATTGCCTCGAATATGGGTACTTTTGGTTTCAAGTTCTTCAGATAAGGCGGTTCATAAAATTCAAGGTTGCTAATCCATCGTCTAGATATATTTTTTATCATTGATGGGACACATTTTCGACAGATCTAGTGAACAAAAATCGATAATTATGATGAATTTTCGTAAAACTCTGTCCGAAAGATTTCAATTTGAAACGAGTAAAATTTTCACTTAAATACCTGAACAGAAGTGTACACCATAACGCCTGTATGTTTCTTGATTTCGAAAGAAACTAGCAATCCATTTTATTATTACAACAAATAGCGAAAGAAACGTAAGAGAAATCCGTTCCGACAAGAAGTTGCCGAATGAATGATGTACCTCATAATCTTCAAAGTTCCAAGTTCCAAAATCGAATTTTGGCCGGCCATAAGAACAATGGAAAATTATCGCTAAAAATGACAAGCCTATCGCCTCAAGCTAACTGCTGAGGCTGAACGCTGACTTCTTATCATCATCCGACCACAATATAATAATATTTTGATTGATTCCAATTGATTCTTTGAAATTTCTTCGGAGTTTCTTCAGTTTCTCCCATAGATGAGTACCTTGAGTTCTCCGTGTCCATAGTCTAGTGAAGCATCTTTACGATCACCGTGCTCATGAATGATGGCTTCGAAAAAAAATCGAGATAAACAAAACCATCAAGTTTTCCGCAAGAAGTTGGACGCGTCGACTAAACGAGACATCGGTTTCAAAAAAAAATCACGTGGTAAGTTTTTTTAGATTTTATCTCGAAAAAAAGTACCCTACGAATCAAAAATTTTCATCCCGTTTATTCCATGCTTAGATACACAGAACGCTGGGCCATCTCAAGACAAACAAAACCACCAAAGAAATGATGGGAAAAATTCTCGAAGGTGAGTCCCTTGTAATAGACTTGTACTTACCTTCTTTCAAATTTTATTTTGTAATGACGAGCTATTACGCTTCATTTGTACGTTAATCTCTCTTTTTAATAAAGATATTATTTTCATGATTATGTATCCTCGAACTACGTTTGATCTAATTTATCGCATCATTTCCAACTCAAGTGCGATATATTTTATGAGTTCACCGTCAAAAATAACAAAGTATTCAATTATGTGTTTTCAGGGTACATTCTATAAAGTTTGCTCTATCCGAATTTGATCGTGCGAAAAATGAGAAAATGAGACTAAAGGCACAAATTGAAAAGAGACGCCAGGAATTGAAAATTGCCACGGAGAAGTATAATCAGAAGAAATTAAATAGGAATAAGAAACTAATGCCGAGGACATCGAAGGGACAGCCAATTATGAAGAATAGAATAGAGTTGCTGCTGGAGAAAATTCAATCCTCAATTTGAGACCTTGGTTGTTGTAATTTATGGTTTTCAAATCGGTTTGTACCTCGTAATATGTGTACAAGTGTGAATCTTTCCTGTTACAATTATATCGTTCAAATCTTTACTAAGCGAATAATGAATTAAAAAATTTCAGGAGATTTTACTTTTTTATCAAAATCATAAAATTACAAAGGAAGGGTAACATAACCATCTCGAGATTTCAAATAAGTTCTTCTCCTTCGATCATCTCCTTCAGGCTGAGTACTTCAACATGACTGTTCTTAAATGAGCTACTCAATTCTTCTATTTGCCGATAAAGACCAGGATCAATTAGTAAAATCTAAAATGAAAAGATATTCACTGAATGAGATATATCAATTGTCCAAAATAAATGAGCAGTATTTAATTGAGACTTACCGTACTAAAATCTAAACCTTCCCATTTTTCATCTTCTACTTTCGAATTCAACTTCAATAACTTTTCACGAAATTTATTGGCTTCTTTCCCAGATATACTGACTCTGACTTTCATTTGAGCTCTTTCTATTGGTATGACAGTTTTCAATTTCGGAATTGTTTCTAGGGCCTACCGAACATTAGAATAAATTAATAAAAGCTAACGTTCTCCATTATAGCTTATATTCAAATTGCATACCAGTTGTTTCGCCGATTTATTTGTATTTGAAGAAAAATGAACATCCTTCATTGCTTTCTGGATCAACGATGTGGAGAAGGGTCGTTTAGTTTCTGAATCGACACATTTATCTGAAAAATTTATTTGTCAGAATTCATTCTAAAAACGGTATCTTTTTTCAAATAATAATCGAATACTCGAAACAGAACCAGCTGGTGTTTCATAACGTGTTCAAATTTTTCTAAATGCAATCATGTAATTTAGAGTTAAGTTATTTCATGTATATCTGGAGAGACCTCAAAAAAGCTAAGGGAAAAAAATTGTTTGCTACGACGTTATTCACCCTCTGAGTGAGCGAGCGTTTTTTTACCGCAAACTATGCCGATGGAATAGAAATTTAGAGATTCACAGGAACAGATTAAATTATGTATATCAGAAGGAAGGATGAAATGGACCCTTTTTAGCCAAACCCAACCAAGCGACATGATAAAGATCTGGGAAAAAGGAGAATCTCCGCTTACAGTAAAGGAACATTATTCTTCATTTCTTTAGATTGTTACCATATTGCTTGGTTGGGTTTGGCTAAAAAGGGTCCAAATCAGAGTATCGAAAATTTTCAAGTCACTCACGCTGTGTATTACCTGCGATAATGGTTGCAACTTCTTTCGTCAGAGTTTCCAACTGCGCAGCTCGTTCCTTATCAGAAACTTGCAATTCACCCTTTTCTAGAATTTCCAAACAAATTTTAGTCTTGTCGTTGGTTCCAAATACTTTCATCAAGTCTTCATTTTTGGCAACTTGACCCTTTGATACATTTGTGAACACAGAATGAGTCTGAAGAACTTCGTCTATATCTTTTTCCCTAAAATGAAACGAATTTGAGTTTAGAATCTTTCTTACTCGTTCTACAGTTTATTTAACGATACGAACCAAACATACTCACAATTTATTCCGCCACGACAAAACTTTGTTTTTATAACAGGCTATTTCAAATCGGGAACCCCCTTTTTTGAGACGAACAATCGCGACATTTGTAAGCCTGATTTGATTCGTAGGAGTGAAAATTTTCGACATTATATATTTATGTCAATTCATCCAAAATTGATATTTGTACTGAATAAGCGTACCTACTAATATTAATTATCAAAGGAAATGAATACGGACTTTCCAGCAAGCAAATTAGTTGTTATCACTAAAATAGAGAACATGTGAGTCTCATCTCGTCGACGTCAGACTTGCCACTGCAGCGCTCTGAACGCCAGAAATTCAAAGTTCAAACCTTCTTCCCCTGTTCCATAATATTATTATTGAAATTTTGTCTATGATGAGCATCATCGTGATAAAAGACGTTAGTATATTTGTAAACAAAATTCAACCAGTTACTAGTTAGTCAAAAACTCAAAAACTCGGAAGCTAACCGCTACACTAACTGAAAATCGAAATTGAATTGCGGTTATTTAAAACTGTGGTTTGAAAGCACGTTCGTTTTGTATTCGGAAAAGAGAAATTGTAATTTGCAGGATGACTTCTGCCTTGTATTTAGAACATTATTTGGATAGTAAGTATTCCTGTTTTTATAAACGATAAAAGAGTTATTTTAATTTACTGTGTCCCCTTTATCATATTACAGGTTTGGATAATCTACCCATTGAGTTACAGCGTAACTTCACTTTAATGAGAGATCTCGATTCTCGAGCTCAAGAGCTTATGAAGCAAATCGATAAGCTGGGCGATGATTATTTGAACAATATCAAAATTTGGTCTGTAGAGAAGAAGAAAGATCATATGAATGAAATTCAAAAATTGTTCAATAAAGCTAAGGAGTATGGAGATGATAAAGTTCAACTTGCTATTCAAACCTACGAACTAGTAAGGAATGATTTTCTTTATCTTTGATTTCATAACCTGATGGCAGAATTTGCACCTCTTCGTCTGAATTTCTTCGAAGCTTACGCAAACTTCTAAATAACCATTTTATGAACCATATAATATGATGTGATTATATTACGGAGCAAAACTTATTTCTCATTCAGGTTGATAAGCATATTAGAAGATTAGACTCAGACTTGGCAAGGTTTGAAGCTGAGATTCAAGACAAAGCTATGAACAGTTCTAGAAATCAAGAAGAGCCGTCTGTACCTAGTAAACGTAAGTGATAAACACAAAACTGTGCAGAAGTCTTCATTCGAAGGATGATTTTGATTAATATTCGTATCTAGGTGGTAGAAAGAGATTAGCTGATAAAGAAGGGAAGAAGAAAGGTAGCGGTGAAGAACAATCCACCACGAAGGATGGTAAGAAGAAACCAAAGAAAGTCAAAGCGACAGTACCAGCTAGTAAAACATCAACGAATTCTGGCGATTCCGTTCTCGCCTCTGTGTTACCCGCTGTTTCGCATTCCACTGACGCTATTGATATGCCCGTCGATCCAAATGAACCTACCTACTGTTTATGCAATCAAGTATCTTATGGTGAAATGATAGGCTGTGATAATCCTGACGTAAGTATGAAATTCGCGTAGTATTCAGCATAAGTTTGCAAATCATTCTTAAAAATTCTTTTTCGCTCTTTAGTGTCCCATTGAATGGTTCCACTTTGCGTGTGTAAAACTGACAACCAAACCGAAAGGCAAGTGGTATTGTCCGAAATGTTCTTCAGATCGAAAGAAGAAATGAGCCGGTGCTTTTAGTATTTCACACGTGGAAAGTGGATTATGAAGTTTTGTACTTGTTTATCCAGCATGATTCAACAAACCTTGTACATCACGATTTAAGTTCTATCAATTCATTCTCTAATATTTTGTTAATGAGCAATGTACGATGTGATATGTGATATAAATTTTATTTTAAGGTATTGAGTGGTTAGATCGGTAGCAACATTTCGACGGTTGAACGTCCCAATTGTAAAGATAAGATAATCTCAGCTTGTATTCAGTTTCGCATAAATTACCGGTATTCATTAAATTTAAATAAAGTTGTCTCATATTGATAATACTATGTTTATGAGTAATGAGGTACGAGTTTGAACATCCTCTGGACGCGTATTCTGTATCAAATCTTGGGTCATGGATTCGAGTAACGTTGACTGGTGCCAGCCAGGTTCCTACTGATACGTCTTCAGGTTGAAAAATTCTGTAAATAAATTGAAGTATGATTTTCCCATCTGAACCGTTGGTAAAAAATAGTGTGAGAAAACTTACACCAAATGACGCTCATTCTCGGCGATAAATTGGACGAGAGATTGCGACAGTATGTAGCCTCCACCCAAGGCATAGGGCAGGTAATAATCACAAAGATTCCACTTGGTTTCCTTCCACTTGCCTCTTCGTCTCACCACGGCTGATCCATGGAAGAATCCCCAGTAAAGGTTATTGACGCCCGGAAATTGAGACTTGAGCTCAAACACTACGTCCTCAACACGGACAAATGAATCGTCGTCGCATTTCAAGAGAAATTTAAAATTCCACTTTCTATTGATATGCACGAACGCTCGAAGTACTTTCACAGTGAGGGAGTCATAAGCATCACTAGTCTTCGGAAGCAGAAGGATATCGTCATTTTGACGAATTTCTTCTCGCAAGTCATCGGAGCTTCTTTTCTCGTCACCGATAACGAATGTGTGACGAATGTCATTCGGACTGAGTTTGAGCCAAGTACTTCGTATAGCGTTTCTTTTAGCCGAATTTTGAACGGCAGATATGATTACTACAACCAAAAATGTTTCAGTTCTCTTCACCAGATGTGGAGGAGCAAACAAATGTGTCTTCTTTGTAGGAGAAGATTGAGGATTGAGAAGAAAAATTATCAAACTAGAGAATGAGAAGAGAATAAAGAGGATTAGGCAGCACTTTAGCCGAATCCTCGGCATATTTTAGATTTGAAGTGTTTTCAAAGAGGAAAGTGACTTCATGCGGCATTTTTAGAAATTTGAGTATCAACGGAGTCTCACAACTCACTGAACGACTAAAATATTATATTAAACACCAACACAAAACACGATTTTATACAGCAAAACAATATTATTCACATACCTACTGAGTACTGACTGAAGCCCATGAAACGACGAGGGTCGAAGGCAGACGAGAAACGTTTTCATGAGAGGTGAGTATTGAAAGTTTTTGGAGAAGGAAATTTTTGGGCTAGAATATAATTTTCGAAATAGAGACCAGTCATTACTGGTGGCATGCCATCACCATGTATTGTTTCAACTCATCTATCTGCAGCCCAAAAGCTTCACTATTCCGTATTCATTCAATTGCGGATGTGGCATTTTTTCATAATGCCATTAAACGTAATCAATTCAAAACCCACTCCCTGTTCAATCTTCTCTCCACATCTTGACTGTGAAGAACTCAAAAGGTTAGGCAGTGGTTTGGGAAGGTTATTCCGCTAAGCCGAGCAGAATCATTTGATTTTATCACCAGTGAAGAGTTTCCCCTGATTCCATCAATCGGTTTCCATCTCGAAGAAGTAATATCACACATTGTGTTCCCATCTCCAATATTACTGGTCTGTATCTTTAAGTTATCACTTCATATTCACTTCATTTTTTGAATTTCCTTCCCATCTTTTCTCAGAAAATTTTGTTCAATTAATTTGTAATTTATTGTGAGCCCGTAAACTGACGACGAAGAATGCAGGGTACTATCATAAATCGATTGTCTAATACCGTGAAAGTAAGTTACTTGTGCAATGTTATTTCTTTTCGCGCTTTCCTCTTCATAGTGATTAATGTTTGATGCTCGAATCCCAATTACAGCCGGTTATTCTACATTTACCCCAAAATCATGCTGCTCTCCTGCCTTTTGTATTGAATCGACGTCAACGTAGATTTCTCTCTTCTGGATCTGAAGTTGATCTGGTAGTCATCGGTTCTGGACCAGGCGGTTATGTAGCTGCAATAAAAGCCGCCCAATTGGGTATGAATGTATGTATCATCGAGAATAATGAACGTCACCTGTGTTCATACTCTCTCTCATTTTCGTCTTGTGTCTCATCGATTTCAGACTGTATGTGTCGAAAAAAACGATACCTGCGGAGGCACTTGTTTGAATGTAGGTTGTATTCCTTCAAAAGCTTTACTTAACAATTCCCATTACTATCATATGGCACATAGTGGAGATCTCGCTGCTCGAGGCGTTGATGGTAATGATAAAGTAATATTAAAATCTCTTAGTTCTCTATATATAGAATGCATGCCAACTTTTTCCAATCTTGCAGTTCAAGGCGTTTCTTTGAATCTTGATAAATTGATGGAAACGAAAACTTCGGCCGTAAAGGCGCTAACTGGAGGTATTGTTTCTTTGTTCAAGTCAAATAAAGTACGTATTGATGTTGATACATTATATTTTGCCGAAAAAAAAGATTGTCAATTGTTTAAGTTTTGATTTAGGTACGATTAGCCAAGGGTCACGGTAAAATAACAAACGCTAATACAGTTTCGGTATTAGATGCTAATGGATCCGTTGCTGAAGAAATAAAAACAAAGAATGTTTTAATTGCTACCGGCTCTGAAGTTTCACCATTCCCAGGAATTGAAGTAAAAACCTTATTTAGCGCTTTCTATAGTTTTCAAATGATATTTCGTTGTGATATTTTTGTTCGAATTCTTCGATTCAGGTCGATGAAGTACAAATTGTATCCTCAACCGGTGCACTTTCGTTAACTGAAGTTCCTAAAAAATTGATTCTCATCGGTGCCGGCGTAATTGGATTAGAATTAGTTAGTACGTTCTCAATATTTTGTTTTGTTTTCGTTCGAAATGAGTGAAACTTTCAACCATGTTGTAGGGCTCAGTGTGGAATCGTCTAGGCTCAGAAGTTACCGCCGTCGAATTTTTGACTTCAATTGGTGGCGTTGGTATTGACGGCGAAGTAGCAAAACTTTTCCAACGCGTCTTAACGAAACAAGGGATGAATTTCAAGCTCGGAACCAAAGTAACTGGCGCGACGAAGACGGGTGGTCAAGTTTTGGTGAATATTGAGAACGTCAAAGATCCATCTAAACAAGAAACAGTACGTTCAAACTAATTATCCTAGAACATATTCATGCTGCACAATGACTGAATTCAATTTTTATTTTTGCAGTTAGAATGTGACGTTTTACTCGTTTGTGTAGGCAGGCGACCATATACGCAGAACCTTGGATTAGAAGAACTCGGAATCGAACGTGATGAGAAAGGACGCATACCAGTAAATTCTAGATTCCAGACGGTCATTCCAAAGTATGCTATATAATTATACAGTTGATATGTTTTTGACCAATCCATCTAAATTTTTTGATCATTCCGTGTTTATGAAAAAAACAATATTATTGAACATAAAATTTTTTGGCAGTGTATTTGCAATAGGTGATTGTATCCACGGACCCATGTTAGCTCATAAAGCTGAAGACGAAGGAATCGTCTGCGTTGAGGGTATAGTTGGAGGCCCTGTACACATCGATTACAATTGCGTGCCATCTGTGATCTACACGCACCCAGAAGTGGGTTGGGTAGGAAGAACTGAAGAAGATTTAAAAAGAGATGTTTGTTTAATTTTTATAATGTGTTTCATTAAGCTCTTTTTGCATTTCTTGAAATAATGTTCATTGATCCTATTGTTCATGTATAGGGTGTCGATTATAAAGTCGGTAAATTTCCATTTGCTGCAAACAGCCGGGCTAAAACCAATAACGAAACCGATGGCTTTGTAAAAGCTTTAAGCGATAAACTGACCGATCGTTTATTAGGTTGTCACATAATAGGACCGGTAAGTGACCGACGAACAATTTTTGTATTCTTGTTCGTTAAACGTAATTTTTATCGAGCTTTATTGTGATTATTTAGAATGCTGGCGAGTTGATCAACGAAGCTGTTCTAGCCATGGAATATGGAGCGTCCTGCGAAGATATCGCGAGAGTTTGTCATGCTCATCCTGTAAGTTTTCGTAATGAAGGAGTTGAATAAATTAAGAGCACGCGCAAATAATAACTACCGTATTCTATTCCTTTTTCTTTAACGTTTCTGCATTTTGATCTGAGAACGATTTGAAAACACATTCAAAATTGTTATCTCCTTTGGGTTGAGTCTAACATTCTGACTTACTGTAAGCAGATTTATGATAAAGAGTGATGGTTTCGCAGAAAATTTTTTTAATGCATCAGAAACTTTACCGCAAATATCCTCCAGAATGGCATAAACAAAAAGTTGATTACATTAATACTGCATTTTATGTGGTGTGCTTCGTTCTCTAACCTAGCACTACGTACGTCGTTCATTTTTAGAGTTCTTATTTTCTTTTAAATACCTCCAGTTTTTCTTTCTTTTGTACTATTAAGGAATTCAATATCTTGGAAATATTTTATCTTCTTAATTTTTGTTATTTTATTTTCAGACCTGTTCTGAAGCATTGCGAGAAGCTAATTTAGCTGCTTATTTTGGTAAAGCCATTAACTTCAGTTGAATCTGGATTCAATGTTACCTGAATGCGTTTGGTGAACCACTGCGGAGTGGTTATCAGTCAAACCTTCACTCGACTCGTTGGAAAAAGTTTTCTCTTTCTTGTTTATTTGTTTTTAATGTCGTTAAATTAACGACAAACATCTATACTTGTGTATAAAGTGTTAATGTATGGCCTCGATAATTATTTTAAAAACACTGCAAAAGTTCTAAGAAAATGTCTCATGCAAATATGTGTAAGGTACTGTGTTGTATAAAAATTAAAACTAGAAAAATTAACATTCGTTTTAAATAATAATTTAAGACAAAAAATCACTCCGAAGTTATCAGTGCGACGTTTTTGTATCGTTCAGTTTTATATCAGATAGGCGACTGACTGAAATTGTAATGAATGAGATCATTCTTGGAAAATTGCTATGAATTCGCTTCCAAAAAATTTAAAAATCTGAGTTTGTTTTTTATGCGAATGAAGAATGAATACTGCTTTTGTGGGAGCAAGAGGTGGGGTATAGTATTTTTGAAAACTTCCAGGAAATTTCTGGGGTGTGGTAAATTATTACCATTATTTCAAAACTTGGTTCTAATGGCCATTTCTGTTTTCTCCTTGGAAAAAAAGAAAGAAACCTGGATTGATTCATAACAGATGAAATGATGACCACAGGTATGAACTGAAGGATTGTAGGTGAAACAATCTCACGAGGAGCTAAAAACTGGTTTTGGAGCCAGTAGCCAAACCAAAAATTGTCTTTGGCTCCCAGGTTATTTTAAAAGCTGTTCAGCTCTTCCAAAAGCGGCTCTTTAAGCTCTCAAATTTTTCACAATTCACTCACTTTAACTGGGAGAGTGTTTCCCTCTGATCATTCTGATCTGAAACTTGATTTTTTATTTCTCATGGTTGTGGGGGTTTCAAAGTACTTAACATTGAGAAGGTATAGCCCGAATGATCAACCTAGATTATTCTTTCAGACCGCTCTAAACTAAAACACCGAAAGAGCTAAAAAAGGCCACGGCTCTAGATTGTCTAAGTTTTCGCTCAGAAAAAGATGTCTAAGAACGTCGAAACTTCAGTAGAATATTTACCTACCTTTGTGTAATAAAAAAAAAAATTACGGCTTCCTTAACGAAGTTAAACGAGGAACGCAGGGAACCTGTTTTATGATTCGAATGAGATTTGGTATTGAAAATTCAAGGAAGCCTAGATCATATATAGCTCGACAGTCGAAATTTTTCCAAGTCCCCCTTCTATCATATATAGCTCGAGAGTCGAAATTTTTCTAAGTCCCCCTTCTATCATATATGGCTCGAGAGTCGAAATTTTTCTAAGTCCCTCTTCTATCATATATAGCTCGAGAGTCGAAATTTTTCTAAGTCCCCCTTCTATCGAATATGGCTCGAGAGTCGAAATTTTTCTAAGTCCCTCTTCTATCATATATAGCTCGAGAGTCGAAATTTTTCCAAGTCCCCCTCCTATCATATATAGCTCGAGAGTCGAAATTTTTCTAAGTTCCCCTCCTATCATCTATAGCTCGAGAGTCGAAATTTTTTCTAAGTCCCCCTCCTATCATATATAGCTCGAGAGTCGAAATTTTTCCAAGTCCCTCTCCTATCATATATGGCTCGAGAGTCGAAATTTTTCTAAGTTCCCCTCCTATCATCTATAGCTCGAGAGTCGAAATTTTTTCTAAGTCCCCCTCCTATCATATATAGCTTGAGAGTCGAAATTTTTCTAAGTCCCTCTCCTATCATATATGGCTCGAGGGTCGAAATTTTTCTAAGTTTTTCGCTGGACGGCGGACGGCGGACGCCAGATTTCTCAAATAGCCCCCCATAAAACAGGTTCCCTGTTAATAATTGTGCTGGCAGAGCCGAATTCTTTGGTCCTTCAAAACCCAAAAATGTTCGACTACCCATCCATCTCTGTTGATTATTAAACTGCTCTAAGGCCTATAGGTTTCTTTTTGTTTTCAAAGTCGACATCGTGGGACTACTATATTTCTTTTGCTTTGGACCCTTCTGATCGACAGATCGAGTTCCTGCAGTCTTTCTTCTTCAATGGCAATAAATCCCTAGGCTAATTTAGGTTAATAATGATTAATGACAAGCAAGTGAGTTTCAAAGCGTTAATGGTAACAGACCAAAATGATTATAAAAAATTTAAAAGTACCTACCGTATCTCATGTTTTTTTTTTTTTTTTGTTATTTCCTTGCCTCGGAACCTAGCTGTTGTGTGCAGTTTAAATTGAAATATCCATAATAATCATATAAACGCAGCTCGACTAGCAATGATCGATGACCTCCTTCTGCAGTCATAGAAATGAAAGAGGGATAAAATTAACATGTTTTTATCTAGAAAATAATTTTGAAGTACCTATATTAAATGCATACAGTCGTATTTTGAAATTAGGTGGGCATAAGGAAGGGCAGGATAATTATGGATCTCGTCAAACCAGAAATATAACGTAGGTACTGCTAGCAGCCATTTGTGTAAAATTATGTAGGCTTAGATAGGTAGTACCTATTATATTATATAATAATATTAATGTTAGGCAGGGTAGACAAAATAATATGCGATTAATGAAGAGAAATTTATTAAGAAATAGAAATTCATTATTAGCATATTGCCGGGACATTCAAGATCTAGAATAGGTACCTATAGATATGAATAATAAACCTTAAATTTTTTATCTATTTTTTTCATTTGAGATTTTAATCGGAGGCTAATTTATTTATATAATGATCTTTGCTCCCTATTAATTATTATGTGGAAATTTTTTACTGAGATTCTTTCGATCGCTCACCATTGCTGCGCGCAGGATATAATAATTGAATTTTTATTGGTAGGGTACAAGTTGCGACCAGAATCAAATTCAACGTGTAATGATGATAACAACCTCTCGTTAAAAAATTCTGCACTTTCTACAAAAACTATACTTTCAAAATTGTTTAATTTTACCCAGTAACACATCAAATATCTTTCTAGTATGGGATATATTTTAATTCGCAACTTCTAATTTAAGCGCACGTAGGTATTCAATCATCAGCTTTTCAAAAATTATAGCACGAGTTTATGACTTTTTTTCGTCTTAAAATTGGCAACACTGTCTGAAGATTGACGCGTTGACGCTTTGATATTTTTTGATTCTGTCAGGATTCTGTCGGCTCAAGTTGAACGATTATAGTTGATTATGTGATTACAAACAATCCAATACGTGGCTCTGGAAATATTAACGAGAATCGAGACAGGCAGTCGTAACTCGTAACACGATATCAAATTGGTTATCGAATTCTCGTATTTGATGCGAACGCAAATGTGAAATTGTTACAGTTCCATCTAATTTATTTCTTCTGTCGGAATGAAGTAAATAGCCTGCAATAATTCGAGCCATTTCTTCGTGAAAGAACGGGAAACCATGTAATACTGATTTTTGAATGACATAGTATACGTGATATTCGATTATCAGTTGTGTAGGATTTTTCAAAAAGTTTAACGCGATGGCTTCAGGGGACTTTGGAAACCCTTTAAGAAAGTTCAAACTCGTATTCCTTGGCGAACAAAGTGGTAAGTAGAATGAACGTACGCTAGACAATCGTCTACTGAGACAGCGTGGACCCGGATCTCACTAAGCATAAATTGTTCGAAGATATACCTTTATTTGCCATATTTAAGTGGGTACCTCGAGAATTTTGATTCTAGTACTCGCTTGTTGATTAAACTGTCTGATATGGTTGACCACGAACCTGAGATCATCAAATGCCCAAATTTCTAGGCTCTATAACAGCCAAAGTTCCTCGTATTTAACCGTATTTGAATTCCATTTTGAGCCAAGTTATAGACTCTAACTAACGTAAGTTCTGACTTTGCTTCACCATATTGAGCTAACATCGATTGGTGTGTTTCAGTTGGTAAAACATCGTTAATCACGCGATTCATGTACGATAGTTTTGATAATACTTATCAGGTATATACTTCAACGTCTACATAGTTATGTAGATTCCTCTATCCAATTCTATAATAATTTGTCTAATTTTCGTCTTACAGGCAACTATTGGTATAGACTTCCTGTCAAAAACTATGTATTTAGAAGACAGAACAGTAAGTTGACACGTCTACTAGTTTGATACTATTTTTAATTTTTATCCTTCATTTTACCGGAAGAGCCCGTGATTGCTGGTAAATGATGAATTTGGATCAAGGATTACATCCTCTTCGTTTCGGAAAAAATTTCCATTCGAATTTGAAACTTGTAAATATTGATCCAATTTTTCTCCTTGTCAAGTCGATTATTTTACTTTCGGTTCTATTTTTCCCGATGAATACTCATCGACGCAGTCTAACTTTCCTTGATTTAATTATCATGAGATTAAACCATGAAGGATGCCGGTAGGAAAGTACGCTGGCGTTGTTCAGCGTTGACGAGTTCCGTTCACGAATCGAGGAGAGTTACAAATTTTATCCGTATTGTTCGACTTACTCCAATAGTTAAATTGAAAGATGATTGGCCATTTTTATCTTGAGAAATTTACGTTTCTTTCGGAACTTGACCGTCGATTTGTTGACTGGATGTACTGTCATACGTACATGAAACATGATACTTCGAGCATGCTCGTTCTTCTAATTCGCTTTCGTTCACTACCTAACGTTCTCAACCGTAAAATACTTCGCAATTACTCGCAAAAACATGTATTCTATTCTGCCGTGGGTTTAGTTGTCTAAAATGAACCTACTATCCTGAAATTATCGTTCGTTCCTTCGTCAAAAATGGAAACTTTCGGTGTACCTCATTGAATGAATTATCTACTTGGAAACGTATGAAATGTAGCTGTATCCGTGGTTTAGCTGCGCTCATATTTCTGGTTTCATAATATTCGTTTGTGTACAAAATCATGTAATTCAAATTTCTTTGCATCTAAATAAAAAATTTTTGTAAGTCAGTTTACAAACTTATCAATGCCATAGTATGAGTGTACCAGAATATTTTAAATAACTGAACTCAATTTTATTTTTAATGTTAAATTTATGTACGTTCACGCAGAAAAGTCGTGTTAGAGAGGACAGACTCTGAAGTAAATTGAAATACTCGTATATTCAGATTTTCGTGCCTGAACTGTCAGTAAAATCTAATTGAGGAACGCTTGTGTTGAGTTAGTTGGGCACAGAAGTCGTTTAATTCTATCGTTTTCGAATATCTATAGAGATTGTAAAGATTCATTTTTAATAATTATTTTCACATTGCAGGTAAGATTACAATTATGGGATACAGCTGGTCAAGAACGATTCCGCAGCTTGATTCCGTCGTACATACGAGACTCTACCGTAGCCGTCGTAGTGTACGATATTACGAGTGAGAATAATTCTCTCTTTCTTGCTGTCGTTCCCTTATAAGAATAATAATTTTATTCCTTCATTTGTCCAGATGCAAATTCATTCCATCAAACGTCCAAATGGATAGATGATGTACGAACAGAGCGAGGGAGTGATGTAATCATAATGTTAGTAGGAAATAAAACTGATCTATCGGACAAACGACAGGTATCTACCGAGGAGGGTGATCGCAAAGCAAAAGAATTGAACGTCATGTTCATTGAAACAAGTGCCAAAGCCGGATACAATGTTAAACAAGTATGAAAAGTTTTCATTCGTTTTCCCTTCTTCCGTACTCGAATCTTCTGCACATGTCTTTTTTTTTTAAACACTGGTAATTTAAATATTATATATCGCGATGAAATGCAAAAGGAAGATGGTCACTAATTATTATACTCGCTTTTACGGTCGCATAACAAAGATTGTGCCAACTTACGTTGCCACGCTCGGCTGCTTCATTATACGGGTGAAAGACGTAAAATAATTACTGATTTCCGTTACAAAAAATTTTTATAGAATCTCTTACTCTTCCAAGTGAATCGGAACCCGTTTAGGGAAACGAGAAATAAAATACGAGTAATTTCGAAAAATATCTCCCGTCATATTATTCCGTTGATTTTTCTCTCAGAAGTGTTGTGGTCGACAAATGAATTTTTAAGTATTATAAAAGTCTTCGGGCGACAAAAAAAAAGAACGATTTTTTCATTTTTTCAAAAGACAACAAAATGCAGTTTCTTGCTCATTGAGTGGAGAGAGGTAAGAGGAAGCAACCCTCTGAATTAGTAAAATTTACAGCACGTTGTATTAAAAAAAAAGAAAAAATGTTCACGACGCCTAACCTTAGAATGATCGATCATTCAAATATTAAACCCTTTAGACAGTTTCGGAATCTGTTTCTGCCCCCATATAAAAATCTCTTCAATTTTATCTATTTTTGTTTTTCAATTAACGAGACAAACTGAAAGGAAAAACACTAAGCGTATTCTATTTATACGGACCAAACGTCCCTTGGATATGGCCACCAACTTTCGTTTTCGACGAGTCCTTCGATCATCGAGTTTATCTTTCTTCGTCCAAAAATAAAATAAAGCTTGTTGTTAAGAAAAATTTTATGAACCAAACGTCTAATTTCAATTCGTTCGACTAAATCTTTACTCTTCATCAAGTGATTCGTTTAAATTATGATTTTTATCACCAATAAGACTTATTTTATAAATATATTTGCAGTTGTTCAGAAGCGTGGCTGCTGCATTACCGGGTATGGATTCATCGGAAAACAAACCGCCAGAAGACAGTAAGTTTGAGCTAATGTATCTTAAGTATAGATTGAATTCGAGTTATCAGCTCTTGAAACGTCTTACGTATGATTAATACTATTGGTATAAATTTTTCTGATTTACAAAACAATCACTCCGTAATATTTTTATCGTATCATTATGAATGAATTCTCTGAAATTTGTGAAAAAAGCTTCCATTAATTCTATATTCATTAATTCATGTTGTGTAGTGCAAGAAGTGGTGCTAAAGGATACACCCAACGAAACAAGCTCGAACGAAGAGGGTTGCGCATGCTGACATTTTCAACTTCATGATGTTGTACGTACGTTTCTTGTCGTTGAGCACGTTCCATTTTCCTTCCTTTTCGTTTCAAATGAACTAATTCAAAATAAATATGTATGAGCTTGCTGCGTCGGCCTCCTTCTCTCACTTTTCTTTGTAACTTGACGGTTTCTCTGTCATTTGTTTAAAATTCGATTTTATTTTCAGTTGTAGTTAGCATTTTTTTGTGAATGCATGATCTGCTTTTACAACTTACTTTCTTTCAATATTTTATGTTCAAATCGTGAACGTCCTCCAAATAGATTTATTAGACACATACATGTATAACAACATTAATGACGGAAGGATCGAAATAAGATTGGATTTATAATGTGATGTTACTAAAGTAATGCTATTAATTTACGAATGTTAAATATTTACTCGCACTTCGTTAATGAATTCTTGTTAAACTTCTATTAGGTTTAATTTTTTATAACATACTTGTACAATCACGAATGAAAGTATTTTCTCTTTCTAACAGTAAACATGTTAAGTTATTCTTCAATCTTACTTATTTATTTTATTTTACTTCTTCTTCTTTTTTTACGTGTATAACGAAATTGGAATAAGTTGCAATCGTTTCGAAAAGATAATTTATTGTTGTTAGAATAATTTAAATATCTCCTCCTTGCATAGACATTTGCATTCGGTGTATTCATTTTCGTAAGATGTTATCATCGTGTGTTAATATTTACGTAAATATTTATGTTCCATATTTTTTATAATTTTTGGACTTCTATGACGTAATTGAGAGGAAATTAGAACACGTATTTTGTTTCTTATTATTAAAAGAGAGAATCTGTTAGATTCTACTATTGATTTCAAGATTCTAAGCGATTATTGTGAGCAATCTTTCTACATCATTCGAAGTACATAATCTGTTAATTGTCTATTTGTTTTTGTTTTTAGTTACGTTTTCCTAGATTGCTTACTATACAATCGGTGAACAACGTTCGTGCTTTAATTTTACTTTACATCAATCCTATCGTCAGCTTTTAAGCTCGATTTATTGTTCATAATTTTTGTAACTTTTATTTCTATTAGTAGCATTTTGTTAGAGATTCTATTCAGAACGAAATCAATTATTTGTTCATAATAAGCAGCTAAGTAGAGAAAAGAAGAATCCATCATTCCTATTACTTTCTTATTCACTTTTACTTGAAGTTATTAATTTCTGTCCTAGGTTAACATTTAATCGTTTTTATAGTACCTAATCCAAAAACTGGTGAAACGACATCCGTATCCTTATTAGAGAGAATGTATAATATTCTTGACACTTGTGTCTTTCAGTTATTATATTATGATTACGCTACGTGCAATATTGCTCCAGAACTGTAGGAATCATCCACGCGAAAATTTATATACTTTTTATAATTTCTTCGCCTGCGTATAATGTACGACTGAGAATAAAAGATTAAAAGTATTATTATTATTATTATTATTATTATTATTATTATTATTATTTTATTTTTTTAACGAGCTATCAGCTTCCTTAGGGCCATTTAGCTCGGTGTACAAGAGTATTGGATAATTGTGTTATGAAATTCGTAAGGCAGTGAGGTTAGTGTGGACAGTTGGGTTTGTTAGATGAGAAATTTAATCGTGCTCGTCGAAACGTGATGCATTATAAAATAAAGTGGATGCTAGTGCAATTTTGTTTTTCGTTTCAAAAGTTAGTTAGTTTTAAGTATTGTAGAGTACCACAAATGGTTTCGTGGTTGTTTGTGAGTGCTCGAGTGAGGGCAGAGGGTGTGTTTGTGGAAGAACGGACGGATGAGAGATGGGGTCAGGAGAGAAAATGGTCAACCGTTAGATTGTTTTGTTGGCAGTAGAAGGAAGGTGGAGAGGTTAGAATGTCAGAGTTGGTTATAGGAAAGTGAGTAATTTTTCGTGTGGCCAATTCTTAGATGGGAGAGAATTACTTCTCGTCTTCTGTCTCTGATGGAGGATGACCAGGGGACGGTAATTTTTCTGATACGAAGGAGTTTGTTGTTAGATTGCTTTTGCCAAAATGAGTTCCATGCTTGGGTGATGAGTAAACGGTAGTGATTTTTATAGTCCAGGAATGGAACAGGGTAGTGATGTTGAAAGAACTTTCTTTTCTGCGCCGGGTACGATCAGGAGCAGAAAAAAAAAAAGACCTACTATAAACCTAGTATAAAATAGGACGTCATCAGTGACCAGGACCTATTTTAGAGACTTCGCAATATATAGCTCAAGAGTCGAAATTTTTCTAAGTCCCCCCCCCCTCTCTCTCTCTCTCTCTCTCTCTCTCTCCGTGAAGTCATCAACTTCGGACCGCTCGTGTACGAAACTTTCCTGAAAGTACACCCGACAAAAGGGATAGCGGGGAACCCGCTAAAAAAAGATCCGCTCGACAAGATTACATACATGTTAGAAAAAATTGAAAATAGATTAATAATTAATGAATAATTTTATATATCTGATTGAAGAAGGTGTGTGTTGGAAGGTTATTGTAATTTTTTTTTATATGGAAGAATAGAATTGGGTGAGGCTTATGTATTGGAGGGAGAGGGTTATCGTATCCGAATTATTTATTAGTGCTTGAGAGTAGGAGGAAGCAACATTTAGGGAAGAGCGGAGATGTGCGCAAGTAGAGGGCAGGAACAGAAATGTTGACAAGTTTCGTAATGTCATTGATGGCTATGAGGTAGAGCAAGACTAAATCTTTCTCCCTAGAGCTGTCCGTTTTCAACAGGGAGAGGAGAAAAGGTCGTATTTTGAATTTGTACTTTTAATGTTCTGACATGAGGGAAACTCTGGAGAATATTAGGGAAATTGCCTCGAAGGCCAATTTCGTGAAGTTTGTTTGCGATGAGGTGTCTCCAGACAGGGGGAAGGCTTCTTGAAGATTACAAAAGATGGAGTAAAGACGGGATTCTCTGAGCGTAGAATTATCAACAAAGGGTTGAGAGGTATTTTGTCCTTTTCTAAAGCCATATTGAAAAGGTGAGAGAATGTTATTCGATTCTAGATACCAATAATGTAATCTTTTATTGAGTATTTTTTGAAATAGCTGGATAATGCTATAGGACGACATGATGCCGGCCAGGTTTCAGGATGGGAAGGATGATGACGGTTTTCCAAAAATGTGGGTAGATGCTGTGGGCAAAGATGAGACGGAGAGGAGATAGGGAAGTGAGTTAGAGTGGAGGTTTTTTAGCCTGGCTGCGTGAATATTGTCCAGTCAGGAGAGGCGTTTCTTAGATTTTTATTGATTGTGGTTTCAAGTTCACTTTTAGAAATTGGGAGGTTGTAGGGGAGAGGATCTCCCCGAGGAGAGTTGAAGGATATATTCTAATTTTCTTGTTCAAGTTTATAAGATAATCTTGTCCTTGTCATCTCCATCTCTCCTCTCTCTCAGCTCAAATTTCTACGGTTAACTGATTCACTTTCATCTCTCCTGGCTATACAGGACTCTTCTCCAAATCAGCATATTCACTTACCCTTGCAATCACTATCATCCACTTCTACATCTGTTTCCTTCCTTTGGATTCCGGATCACATCAACTTCCCGGAACATGACGCGGTTGTCTTTACCACCAAAGATTCCCTTCTACCCCACAAAATTTCTGACCCTATACTTACCGCTGCTTTTAACCTTAGAAACTATTACTGATCCCTGATACTTGACTCCTGGAACGACTTTTGGAGAAATCAGCATTTAAACAAACTTAGAGCAATCCAAAGCAAAGCAGTTTCTTGGCCCTCTTCCAATTGAAGTAACCATCATACAGAAATCATCCTCTCCTACCTCACAAGTGGTTACTCACGTCCCACCCATTCCTATCTTTTTTTAGGTCTATTTTCTCCTCCTCCCCTGTTGTCAATACTGCCAATATCATGATATATCTGTTCGTCAAACACCTTTTCTCGTGTCCCGCTCTTAAAAATATCTGTCCCACTCACTCTGTTTCTCCACGTCTTCTACCTGCTCTTTGTAAGAATTCCAATACGGTCGCGAACTCTTTTAACTATCTGCGTTTCACTTACTTTTACCCTCAACTGTAGTCTCTGATCATTTTCCAACTCCCACAGTTACTTATTCCGAGTTGACAACCTTTAGTGTCAATGTATAGCTTGTAAATGTAATAGTAATACGGTAATACCTAATAATAAAGTTTCAGTTCAGCTGGCAAACTCTCACGTAAAAAGAGCAAGGAGGAGTGGGAAAATCTTACGCGTAGTGTCATATGGGGACGGGGATCAAGAATGGGTAAAATCGTCCTAAAGTAATAAATGGACGGCTCCTGGCTCCAAGTACTGCTTCTAGGGCCTTGCACAACGTAGTTTAAAAATCATTCAGTAAGTACAATGTTGTTCAATTTTTTTATTATTATTTTACGAGCTATTTGATAACACTTCTGGTCATGGCACATAAATTTTAAAATAAGAAGTATATCTTTCAAGTAAATACGTGCTTAAGTTGAGCATTTTTTTGTTTTTATTTCTTTCTCATACTTGAGTACCTATACATGCCAATATTTAACACCGTATTATAGTTCTATCTTGGGACCAAAATGTACGCGGCTTAAATGATTGTAAAATAATGAGGATTAAATGAATTGAGGGATTGTCAACTCAACGATGACATACTTGCATTTAAATGTACCTGAGTGTACAGAAGAGTTAATTTATGTGTCAAATCTGATCTTTTACCTGCAAATTTAGTTGAAAATGATACCTCCAGGTCCTCCTTTTACCCAGGAATTAGAAGAATCTTACATGTTCCTTAACAACTGATCAACTGGTATTAGGCTAAGGTATACCTAGTGCAGTGCTTTTCATCAGTCGTTGCTTTTATTTCTACGATAAATTTATTGTCTTTAAAATCTCAGCATCAATTTATCTCAAATAGCCGGCTCACTTGGTTGGTATTATGAATCTAAAGTTCAGAATGATACGCAATTTGGGTTGGAGAATGAAAGATTAGTAAGAAAACAACAATTTTTTGACCCACCAGGAAAAAAGAAATCCTGCAATCAAAAATTTTTAAATTATTTTATTAGGCCTGCGTAAGTATACATACCTGTAAACAATTTTCCTTATCATTTCAATTTTGCTTAACATTACTTAATCTATACTGGTATCAATTAATGATGTCTGCTGCTAACGTTAGCCTACTCTGAATAAACTGCGAATTTCATGATCTTACCGGTTAATAACATTTTTTTATATTTTTTACTGAAGTTTCTGAACTTCTGCAGCGCACTCTTTGGTCGTGAGTTGAAAGAACAAGAATAACAGAAATTATTCGATCAGAATTTAAAAAATAAAAATTGATCAAAACAAAACTGTCAAGTGTCAACAGTACCATCAAAAGTACATCAAAAATAACATTCAAAATCTGAAAACACGTGTTTCTTCCTCAAGTTCAGAACCGTCACATAGTGTCTTCATATCAGTGGCCGGTCGTCATTTTCTTTTCTGGTTAAATTTGCGTTTATTGGTAATCAGTTCAATGCGTAAAACTTTTATTATTCGCCTGTAAAAAATAATCTCCACCTCTTAACACTTGTTCCAAATGAGTACTGTTTGTAAATTTTATCTTCGAGGCAATTGTAAATACGGACATCGATGCCACTTTCTCCATGAAGAACCCTACGGTATCATCAAAACTCTAGTGCTATAGTATTTTGATGGGTGGCAATCGTATATACAATGTTTTGGGACAATGATTTCTCGATTTTGTGATTTCAGATCGCTCGTACAGCTACGGTCGTGGCCAAGATAAATATGCTTCGCAACAGAGTTACGGTAATTACTACAAAAACAATAATTCTAGAAACTATGAGCAAAGTTACGACGAAGATTACTCGTACAATAATCAGAGGAATAGCTATTCACGGCAGAACTACGGTGGAAATTATTCCAGTGACTACCATTCAACTACTCGGTCAAATTATGCGAATAACAATTACGGAGCGACGCAAACTTACAACAACTATGCAGCAAAACAAACTTACGATTACAACCGGTATCATGTGGATCATCGTAATGCTCAGCGAGAGCCTAAAAATCCGGAGAACATTACTCCTGTCGAACTTCTGTGAGTCATATAGTAGACAGGAGGATATACTCTCGCATGTATTTTTTTTTGCTTTCAACTTCATCTTGTTTGCAGAGAAATAGTAAATTTTGAACTGACACAACACGAACGTAGCCGCGCGTGGCCTTTTACTGTTATCGCTCCAGTGAAGGAATTTGGAAATGTCCCTGGGTTCAAGGATTGCTCTCCCGAAGAAGTTCGTTTTCAGTACACAGAAGCTTTATCCACGAATACTCTGTTCGAATATGTGAGTATCAAAAATGTTGAGAGGAAAAAAATTCCCGTACTCAAATTGAGCTTATTTAAAACATAACTCGCTTCTTTCCGTCGTTGGTGATCTCCATCAATGATAAGTTGATTCTCTCTCATTTTCTTTCATTCCTTGGTACCTCCTCGACAGTTTTCACTGAGTAAATTCATACAGCCTAATAATTCCAGTGAAATGGTGATCAATTTTCGGTTTATGTTTAGGAAAAACATATAAGGGACGCACAAGCTGAAATAGAAAAATGTCGACAAGTATTCAGGTCAAAATCAAGTGAAGCCATTAACATTGTGGTGAGAATTTCGTATCCTTCATTGATTATTACTAATCTAAGTGAAGTATATTATGCGAAATCAATAATATAAAATTGAAATTTCATTTTGCCGCAGAGAACCATGATGCAACAATCGAAAACATCTGAATCTAGTGGTATGCCAACGAGTTTCGCATCTACTGCTGCGACTTTCACGTTTGACGTACGAAAGTTGCATGAAACCCAGCCAACTGAAAATATGGAAGCTCTTAATTTTCCTAACGCTTCATTAGGTGCTCCGAACCAAACATTTGACCAATTTTTCATGAACTCAACGTTTTCTACAAATGAAGCTGGCCAACAATCTGTTTTCGGACTCGCTCACTGTGCAAATGCCATGTCCAATCAATTTCAATCGCAGTCATCAATTGATACTTTTTCTTTCAACTTGAATGGTCTTGACGCTGGTCAACCAAACTTAGTTGAGCCAATCACAGATAATACCATGTACTCCAACCTAGAAGGTTTACCACCTGATATTTTGGAATCTTTTCAAGCAAGAGCTTTCAAAGTTGGTAAAATACCGATTGTCCCCCCTCCTAGGCAATTATGTTTTTCATTATGTTGAGAACACGAATTGAGTGAATTTTTTGAGACGGTTCTATGTCTTCACTATAATTTCTGTGAATTTTTCCTAAGCGTATTATTGTTTCGAAACTACGAATACCATTTGATTACTTTTTGAATCACGGTGTTCTCATTTAGGCATCAGAGATTCCAATGTTAGTTTAATTATCGCGTATTATTTTGTATTTCTGCATGAAGTGTTTTCTTTATTACCGACATTGTGATATATAATTGTATATTTTTTTGTAAGATTGAAGTCATCGAATTATAACGTTAAATGAAGAAATAAGAATCTCCTACAACGTGATATTTTTTATTAACAATAATATATTAACCAGGGAGGTGAGAATCAACTCAACCAAGGAACGTTAGGGAAAATAACAATGAAGATAACATGATGATTTACACAATTAAAATTATAAAGGTAGTTCCAATGCTAAAAAAGTTTGCAAATGAAAAATTTGCTCGAGCACACATCATTTTCTCAAATCAACAATTTTAAATTGAGAATTAAGCAGAGCATTTCAATTTCAAGTATCATGACCGTTCAAAAAAATTGTATAAATGAAGTCGATCAAAATTATTCTCTTCATTAAGTGACTTTAGTTTAATCAATAATCATCATTTAATTTCGTTTATAATTCAAAGAATCTTATAATTCAAAGAATCAACCACAAACTATCATTCCGTGCTCCATAATAGTACGAGATTCAACCCTGTCTTATCATTTTCTTTAAATTAAGAGATACTATTATTAAATGATACACAATATTAATTTAATGAAGCAAGCGATGCTTTCTTCTTAAGGCATGAGATCAAATTCAGAAGACGTTCGCGTTTTAGTTTAACCATTTCCTTACTGACGTAGGGTATGTTGTCTAACCTCTGTTGATGTGTGAAGTGCGAAGCAATATTATAAACATTACACAACAAATAGATACCGCAGTCGTAGCTATTACTTTGTTGTAAGGAATTTCCTTCTCTAAATGTTACTGAAGCATCTTTATTGAAGTAATGTTGTAACTTAGAGGCTAATTTATGAGCTTGCAGATCATTTATGTCATTAGATGAATCAAAATGATAGAAAATACTACCATCTTGCACATAGACTAGTAAACTCCAATGTGATCCGCCGGAAGAGTAAACGTTTTCGTTGTTATTCAAAGGGAAAAATATGACGGAATAATTTTTAGCATTCAAAGGATCTAAAAATATTGAGATCTCCGAATGATGAGATGATTTAATACATTGAGTAACTTCTGGACTGATAAAGAGAAAATTCTCTGTTTTCGGATATACTTCGTGCTCCAGGTATTGTAGATAGAATCCAATTATTGAATCCGTCAACCAGCTATTACTTTTGAGTATATCAACGTCTGACTGACGCACAACAGTGTCGTAATAGTTCAACACTACGGTATTTGCCATATTCCGAACTACAAACTGAAACAGAGGAAATCGTCAAAACTATTACATCAGAGTTCTTCGCCCATCTTTCATTAATTGCTCATCGACTCATTATTCGTTGGAACTCACCCACAGCAGATCTATTGCGAGAATTCGAAGGTAATGGTATTGCGCATATAAATTGAACGTAGAATCTTCACTATTCTGAGAAATGATTGAACTCTAGGCACGAATAATTCAAAAAAATTATATACAGAAGAGAAGGAACGTATTGTCCGGCTTCATCGGTCATTTTCATCTATTCTATTCCTTGATCCTTCAACTAACACCACCCACGAATACGATAATACAGAACTGACATGAAAATAATATAATCACAGAACTGCTTGGTTTGGTCAAAACTAGGTCATGGGCTGGGATTCGTAACAAATTCGATAATTATTTCGATACGTGCCCAATCCTGCTCGAAGTCATTCTGACAATTCTCTTTTTGTTTTCAAATGAGAAACTCAGTAATCGAATAACAGAAGAAGGAGCGTGCGTTTGATCTTCGAGAAGCTCTTGAATAAAAAGGTAAGCCATACCCTGCTGTTGCCTATTTGCTTATCGAATATGTCGAGTTTCTCATTTGGAATAATATTATTTTCCTGGAACGTCACTCATGTACGCACGCATAGTTTCCCCCTACCCACTGCCGCAGCTTTTACAGTGTTCCTTGTTCCTTGATTACGGTGCCGTTATACTAAGGCACTGAGTTATACCGTGCTTCAGCAGTTCCAATCCAGAGCCGGATTTGGCGTCTAGTTTCGTTCACACTAGCGCTCCTAGCAAGTCGACCTAATTTCATTTTCTATCCAGAAATCACGCATGCGCACAACTTTACACGGCGTCACGTGTCCTGTAGGTCGATAGGTCGACTCCTCCACAAACATCCGCAAAAGCTGCAGTGTTGGTTGGACGTTCCGGCATCTTCTTATCATTGTTTTCAAGGTCATATCAGTAACTCTGGGAAACTTGAAATACAAATTTTAAATTCTGTGTTATAATGTTTAAAAGTTACTTTTTCGTCTTATTAATTAGACATTAATCCTTGCTCAACAATTCAGGTAACTGCGCTAGTGCTGAAGAATAAATATTCCGAAACTGCTTCATTATCTGTATTAATTTTTTTTTGCTGTCACTGCTCGTGCAAATGCATTGTTCTGAATTTACCTTTCAACTTGAACGTCCTTTCTAAGAAAACCTTATTTCGTCGCAGGTGTTGTCACCTCTGTCAACATCGTGTGTTTCTCGAGTGAGCCTTTAACGATCAAGATGTCCAAACTATTAAGGAATTTAACTACTAGGAGCAATATGCCCTCTAAGTACTCGAAAAATGCTGTAACATGTCTCAGTGCAGCTCAGCTACATCATACAAAGAAAATATACAAATTTAAGAAGTAAGTGACGTTTCCTAAAGTTTTTTATAACCTTCTTTTCGACACCATAATCCTGATGTTGGATATGTGTTAACAGCACCGAATGTAGTGGCATAAATAGACATCAATTTCTTCCCATATTTTGCGGGAATAAACGTTTTTACTCTGACCAATATCCTAGTCATATCAAAGTATTGTTACCAGCTCTGTCTCCAACTATGGATATGGGAACAATTGTCAGTTGGGCTAAGAAAGAAGGTAAATATTTGAAATGTCTGTCAAACTATGTTCTCTCATTTGTTTTCCACTGAAATGAACTATTTTTCTAAGGAGATAAACTGAGTGAGGGAGATCTACTTGCTGAAATTGAAACTGATAAAGCAACTATGGGCTTTGAGACGCCGGAAGAAGGTTACTTGGCGAAAATTCTAGTGTCTGCTGGAACTAGAGATGTACCCATAGGAAAGGTATGTTCTACGTATAAATCAAGAATCGAAAAGTATGGGTGTTGACTTTCAAGATACTATGAGCGACCAGTCAAAATGAATCATTTGATGCATAGGTCGCTGTAATTTTGCTTATACTGAATCCGTATATTGTATTTTCAGTTGACTTGTATCATAGTTGAAAATGAAGCAGATGTAGCAGCATTTAAAGATTATGTTGATGATAGTTCATCTGCAAAAGAACAGCCACCCCCTTCGCCAGCTACACCAAAGCCTGCTTCCGCTTCACCACCGAAACCCATGTCGGTACCACCACCAACAGTCACTCCGGTTCAGTCACCTCTATCGTCTTCAGCACCCACGTTCAAGAGTTCAGGTCGCCTTTTCGCGAGCCCTCTCGCTAAAAAGTTAGCGGCTGAGAAAGGACTTGACTTACTTGTACGTATTTTTGATATATTTTTCGTTTCCACTAGTTTTTAGAATGAATAATCAACAATCTATATTGTATTGTAGACAATCGGTGCAGGTTCTGGAATTTTTGGTTCAATTAAAGCGAAAGATCTGAGTAAAGCGGGTCAACGAGTTTCTGACGATTTAACCGCAAAATCCATTTCGGCTGGTGATTATGAAGATCGTCCAGTATCTACCGTGAGAGGGGTGATCGCCAAACGATTATTACAGTCAAAGCAGGTGGTGAAAATTACGTTCAATCTTAATGCTCATTTCACAGTGTACTTGACCCTTCGTTTGAATATTTTAGACAATACCGCATTATTATTTGAATGTTGATCTAAACTTGGATGAAATCATGAAGCTACGCAAAAAATTAAATGAGCATTTAGAGAAAGAAGGCGCAAAGTTGACCATTAACGATTTTATTATCAAGGCTACAGCTTTGGCTTGTAAAAAAGTCCCAGAAGCTAATTCAGCTTGGATGGATTCATTCATTAGACAGTGAGTATTCGCACTGTATTGGATTCTAATTTCATATCGTGAGTTCAATATTCTTTTTTTTTTTTTGTTTCTCTTGCAGGTACAATGTTGTTGATGTTAGTATCGCTGTAAATTCTGATAAAGGTCTCATTACACCTATTGTTTTTGACGCGGACAAAAAAGGACTCGTCGAAATCAGCAACGAAGTCAAAAAATTGGCGTCGAAGGCTCGTGAAGGAAAATTAGAGCTTCATGAATTTCAAGTTAGAATTTTTTATTATAAATTATCTTAATTATCATATTTTTGTAGAAGTTGACCTATGATATCTTCTTCAGGGCGGTACGATTTCAATCTCGAATTTAGGTATGTTCAATATAAAAAGTGTTTCTTCTATCATAAATCCACCCCAGGCATGTATCCTTGGTATTGGTTCTATTCAGCAACGTCTTGTGCCCAATAAATCCTCTCCTAATAAGTAAGTTCTCCGAATATCTAGAATACGTTCGAGTTTTTATACGTATTAATGGATGTTGTTAAACAGCATGAAAGTTTCCGAATTCGTTCAGTTTACTCTAAGTTGTGATCATCGAGTGGTAGATGGGGCTGTTGGAGCTCAATGGTTACAAGCATTTCGGAAGTTGATCGAAGAACCTCAATATATGTTGCTTTGAACACGCGAAAGATGGGCTTAACTTAATAATTAATGATAATTTTTGTCTCTCGTTAACCGAACTTTTCTTTCCAATTCGACAATGATGACAGAGTATTCTTCACAAAAGTCAGTATTAATACTCGGTCTATAATACGTGTTTAAGCATTCCTTTGTGCGCAATTTGTTTTCTTTTCCTTTTTCCGTTTTTGGAATCAGCAATACTTCACCTTTCCGTCGAATATTTCGGATACCGCAGTATGATTTGAAATCAATTTTCTGAACAACTTAAGTTAGGTTATTTTTGTTGCATAGCGATAATTTGACGTTACCAAAATTGTTACTACATATTATAATTTTATTATTGTATTGTATTATGATGAGATAGCAGGTCACGTACAGCGTTGAAAACTGAATTATACTGCGTTTAATGATGTGTACGAAAATTATTTTTTCAATTTTTGCTGGGAAGAAATTTATATTTTTTTCAGGAAAATCGTTTTTTGATTTGACCGAGGCTTTTGAAAAGTCATAGTTTGAATGAATTCCATAATATTATGTATCATTAAATATGTCTTGATGCATCGATTCCAAATAAGAAACACAGATGATTGTCGCAAATGAAACTTAAGTCAGTTTGCGGTATTTCTTTTGTATTATTATCATTTATATCAAAGCATCTATAACCTTTCCCTCTGATTTTGTACTTCTTGTGAACGAAGGACAGTGGGTATTTTACTACAACAAGAAGATTGAAGGACTAACCGTATGAAACAAAGTTAACAAGTTATAATAATACGAAATGTTTACAACAAAAAGTTTTATTCAATTATAAACAAAAAGTACAATATTAACACAGCCGCAAAAACAAGTCCTATATTATTGCACGTCTAACGGGTAGATATAGATATAATTTAAAATAATGAATAAGTACAACACATTTAACAGTAAGAAAAATGATGGATTACAAAGAATCACAGGTAAACGAAATTTAGAGACAAATAAATTATTATATTTTTACAAAACAGGAAGAAATTCAAAATCGTAACATTTGCACAAAACGAAAAATACAACGAATTAACTACATCATGTAACTAGGAATCTGAATAGAATCAGCCAAATTTTTATAATTAGTTTTTTGGTGGTCTTAGACAAAGAGGAAGGGTCAATAGTTCTTGCAAAGTACAAGATGAAATTCATTTCAATTAAAAGAGAACAAAACGTGTCAGTGCCGGGTACAGGAGAGAATCATTGAGAGTTGAATTCAAATTCTTACTAAAAGAGGGGAGACTGACCACCTTCAATAGACCCATCACTGAAATCGAATCAACACAATTTTACGATTACAGAAAAACCATCAAGGCCTCGGAAACAAGTTCTTAACAAAAATATGTATTTCGTTATACTCAAAACAACGGCTTACAGAATAAGCTAGGTTGATCTTTCGTGCTCGGTTACATAAGTTTTTACGAAAAAGAAAATCTTGGAGGAAGTTGCCTTACAATTTATCACCAATCCATTGACATTTGATAAAATTGTAATTTTCCTTAACATTATCGCAAATGAACTGAAAACAATTCGTGAATTCTACCTTGCACTTTTTAATTGAGAACATAAACATTTTCAGGTCACCAATCGTTCTAGACATAATTATAGAATATGCGTCGAGTCTCCCGCGACTCATCTATTCTCTGCTTCTTTCCTCAAAATAATCAACTACACGTATAAATACGCGTGGAACGCATAAAAATAGTAGAAAATTACTTCACCAAAAATATAAAATATAAAATGATCTAAAAATTATCATTTTCCCTTGAAAGTTTAACTCTTGTTCCAAATAAAGAAGCAGTTCTATAAAAGACTTCGTAAGTCTTAGTAAGTTGGTTTGTGTTACTTTAATCACATGCTCGTAGTTAGCTGCTGAATCAACTTTTCATGGACTAGGACGCAGTTACTGCAAAATCATTACATAAAAAAAATACAGTACCTGTAAAATCATTCTGAAACTACGAACATTTTTTCTAGTACATGATGAAATCTTTTTTTGGCCACAAAATTGCATAGTAAATCTCGGATTACATTATTCGTAGCACATTGTTCGAAAAAAAACGACAAACTGTATGAAACTATATTATACCCTGGTCAACGAAGAGACAAGACGATAACTTACACGCATCACACTAAATTTGAGCTATTACTTTTAAAGATGTTGTCTATCAGATATCCATTCGTATGGTTTCCTTTTTGATATTTGAACAAATTATTCTCTACACGAGATGTTTTCGTAAATGGTAACAACGTTTTTTTACTGTCCGATCTACTTTGATCATACTTGGCCTGCGAAACAGATGAAATATTATTTATTACTACTAATTTCTTACGGAACCGTCGAGCTCAGTTGTCTGGAGGCTGTAGCACCACTAGAAAATTTTTTTGGGGGGTAATTTTTCAGAAATTACATGTATTCTTAATTTTGTATAATAATATTAGGTTTTGACAAGTACGTCAAGTGGACACTATTTAGCCAAACCCAACCAAGCGACATGATAACGATCTGGGGAAAAGGAGAATCTCCGCTCATAGTGAAGGAACATTTTTCTCCATTTCTTTAGATTGTTATCATATCGCTTGGTTGGGTTTGGCTAAAAAGAGTCCAAGTATTTCATTTACTAGCTGTGATTTTTTTTTTTTTTTTTTTTTTTTTGGGGGGGGGGGGTAGAGAAGGGTGATTTTGGCCAAAATTCGCGAGTGAAAATTACCGTATTACACCCCTCAGCGACGCCACCGTCTGGAGGAAATGAAGTTGGGTACTTCGAAATAACAAAAATGAAATATTTTCTACAATACAGCCAAAGGCGGATCTAGACGAGCATTCTACGAAAAGAGAGGGAAGATTGCGGTAAAATAAAACTGTACGACAGAATTTGATATTTTTCGTTACATTTATCAAGTTTGGGGGACCTCGCCCCCATGGATCCGCGCTTGTTACAGCTGAAAGCTCTCTTACAAGAAGCGAAAATTTATACAGCTTTTGTTGTTTATGATACTCAAGAAAAAATAATGAAATACCTTATTATACGCCAACATCCCGAAAATGGCCAGCATCATGCCCGCAATATTAACGGCTGTAACAGGGTTACCCATAACCAACAAAGAACATAGGATTATAAATACTCTCTTCGAGGCATTGGCTACCGCAAACGTGAGGGACGTGACCATTGACATTATTGTAAAAGCAAAAATATTTTGCAACCAATTCAATAAACCATCGGTGAACAATAACGCTAGAATGTAATACCTTCGATCCGATCGCTAAGCAAAAATGGCGTAATGATTTACACTTTAGCGAGAACATAAAGAAAATACGGGCATTACACAATGGCTTACTAACCACTCTCGATTCACTTAAAACAGCAGCGAAATCAAAATACAACCAGAAAGGTATGAACATAAAGAAAGCCAATCGACCAAGAATGTGCAATAGTCTCAAGTGATGTACACCAATATCTTGAAGTACCTAAAAAAAGAGGAATTTTTCAAAAATATTATCTAAATTTTTTATTATAAAAAAGTGAATTTTTTCAGAACAATTTGGTAAGATCTGATCGGGGAGAAGCTCACCACCTCTTTTAAAGGCTGAAAACGCCAATTAATCCAAAATAGACTACAGCGTCTTCTTCCCAGCTCCAAGCTCTAACTCGCAGTTCCTGAAGTCGGCTCCGTACATTTTATGCACGCTAATTACACCTCCATTTCTCAAGTAAGAATCTGTATCTTCCCACTAAAATCCCTCTAGCGCAGATTTACTCGCTTACTTTCACGAAAGATTATCAACTATTTACTAGGTAATAAAAAGCGCACAGGTATACTTCAGTTCTTTAGACGCGAAGGTCAACAAAAATAAACAGCTTTTATCCCGACTTCTCGGCCCACAACATTCAAATTACATCTCTTATCTACCAAGTAACGCAATGAAAATGGGCCAGCTGAAAATTTTGTTACGCAACGTTACCGGTATAAGCTGAAAAATTACGTAAATCAATAGCTCGAACGCACCTTTTTCGAAAAAATATTCTGTAAAGACATCTGAAACGTAGCAAATAAGGCACTAATTAGGCCAACGAAGTCGAATGACAATTCTGTAAGCGTAGCGATAATTACGCCAGTTACAATCGGTATCAGAGAAACGTACACCTGTAAAACATGAAACGTCCTCAATTTTAGATTAGATGATACGGAAAGTAAAAAAAAAAAAAAATATTAATCGAACGTTTAATCACCTTGCAAGTTTGTTTCTCTCCTAGTATCAAACGCGATAAGACAACTGAGAAGAGAGGCAATGTAGCTTTTACTGAAACAAATATAATTCATTAATATTATAACAGGTCTCGTTCACATGCTTCTTCATTAACAGATAATGATTGATGAAAACCTGTATGAGCATAAGACACCGGAACTTTCCAAATACTGACATGCGTTAGCACTGAAACGATAAACTTGCCCAGAGCCAATGGAACGATTATTTTGAAATAATACGACCAACTCATATCCACAAATTTTCGAATGCTGCACACATTGAAAAAAGGTCCAGAGTACGCGGTGATGGACAGCAACTGTACCATAGTTACTGTCATCGGAAATGGAAATTCGTTGAGCAGTACTTTCGTAATGACATTATTTCCGGAACTTGTTGAATACCACAAAATACATAAACCCAGTATTGTGAAAATCTCTCTCTTGGCTTTCCTTTCTATCATGCTGATGCCATAAAATCATAATTTTAAATTAGTTATAGGACTATTCCATACGCTGTCATTACCACAGACAACCGATTTCCCAGCTATCACAGGGAATAAGCAGCCTGATTCTACAGTCAGGTGGTACAAACCTCCTTCAAAAACGATTTCAGCCAGCCAACGAAGAAGAATTCAGACGGATAACTATCAGCAACACATGGATCTAACCAGCCTTTCGCTTCGGTCAATCTTTCGACTTGGTAGACTAATCCTATTGATGAAGTTACAACACGTCTTCGAAGAATTTGAGAGCACGAGTTCTTCAACACATGTACGAACTATTCATATCATTTTGAGCGAAAAGAACACAAGAAATTTCAAAAAGACTCCGATGAAGTCAATACTATCTTCGATAAAGGGAGTATGTCAGTTGTCAAGACTCAAGAGGGACATGGACATAGGAAATTATTATCGTACACGAAACACACGTCGTCGCGTCGGTGCCAGCAGATAAGCTGCAAGGTCTAAAAACTTGCTGTAGTTGTTTCAATGTTTTTCAGTGTTGAGCACTACCTGCACTGAGTATATCGCAGCTCGCGGCAGCATCATAATCCACCAGTCCACACTTTTATTTGTCGGAAAAGTTTCGGAGCGCTACTGTCGTCCGTAGTTTTCACTTTTTCAGAACCTTCTGTAAACAAAAATGATGGATTACTATACTCCACTTATTGCATTACAAGCACTCTCCTCTGTGACACAGGGTTGTGAGTTTACCGGTAAGTTTCAATCTTACGTAAGTTACCGGTAAGTTTACGTAAGTTTTGGTAAATAAAGCGCTCCTGTGGCTGCATGCACCGTGAAGTGGTAAGAAACGCGTAAATTATGATGTCTGCACTATTGCTCGCCATAAAAATCTATTTCCAACAATTCATCGCCACTTTATTGTAAGATTGGAAAATTAAGTGCATTCTTTTCAATTCTCAGTACAGAACTGACGCCCTGAGTACCTATTATATTACCGGTATTACTTTAAGTATACCTATAATTATGCTTGTACACCGGAAATCTTTTCATTGCTTTGCTTTCCTGTCGTACATCATTAAAAAACAGATTTTTTCCGAACATAAGAATAAGAGTTAGGCTTCATGTATTTACCCAGTAACTACTTGATAAAAACTTTCATGAATCTAGAAGAGCATGGGTAAAGCTGGGTGCGCGTACTACAACTAATTGGAAATGAGTTTATTTGAAAAATGAGATTCTAATTTTTTCAAATTTTGTAGCTTGTAGTAGATATTTTCAAAAGATTGTTCAATAATAAAAAAAATTATTTGTAGATTGTACTTAGTAGATATTCTCAAAAAAAAATGTTCAACAATGAAAAAAATTAAATTTCGTCATCATCGTCATCTGATTCCAAACATTCATACTCATCCGACTCGGAAGCTAAAAAATCATCCAGTTCCTGTTCGTCGCTATCTTCATTTTCTGATTGAGGTTGAACTGAAGTAATATGTTGTCTTGGCCTCAATTTAATGGTCTGGGTCTTGGGGAGAGTAATCCTTAGTGTATGTAAATGGATGAATGTTTATGCTAACCTGGTCCAACGGAGATATATAATCACACCATCGAGGAGGAGGAATAGAAGACGATGATGACGGTTCATCTTGTTGCGCTTCAGAATTCTTCTGATGCAGAGATCCGGATGAAGTGCTATCAGTTGTACTGAATCCATGACTCGCACCTATACCTTACCAACAGCAACAGTGCCCAATCGCTGGGTACATTTTTCGGTATGTGCTTTCTGCCGGGTGGCATTTTCTTTATAAATTTTGTCACATATTTGACAACGATAATGTTTGTCCGCAAGCGCCTCGTAGTGATGCCAGAATGTGCCCTTTTCTCTGGGCATTCTAACTTCTAAGACTCGGACAATGAATTACAATTTGAATTTACAAACTGAGATCTGCTAAGAACAACTATCTCACGATCTCTTTTGTTAAACGAAAATCACGAATTACCGTCCATGGGTGGGAGATTTGAGATTATTGCCTTATCATTATCAATAACAGTGGTGGAGTCGTGGAAAGGAAAGCCAAACCAAAGCCAATGATTTGAACAGTGATTCAATAATCGGTAAGTTACCGCGGTAAGTTTGGTAAGAATGGTAAGTTTACCGGGCTGGTCGGTAACTTACGGTAAATAACGTATCTTACAGTAAGGTACCAAATGGTAACTTACGGAACTCACAACCCTGCAGTGTGACAGCAACAAGTCGATACTTGATAATTATTTATTGATGATAGAAGTTGGTATTGAAATGAAAATAAATCGGCGTAGCGCGTACTCGCGTAGGAAGCACGTAATACTAGGGTGTATAATATTATGGTAGTATCTTATCTGTAGTTTATTTCCGTCAACTATTCATCATGAGTTCAGAATCAAATTCTTCATTAAATGAGGTATGTAGGTCTACTTGTGACTGCTTCATTGTGAACTCCATGATTTCTTGTGATCACGTCGACTGAATCTCCCTAACTTTTTACTTTCGTTACTCCTATAATTTCAGGCTTTAACCACTGTTTTCAAATTCTTACAAATCGACGATCGTAAAAACGTTCGATTGTCATGTCGCAAGTGGCATGATGCTTGTAATGATCCGGAAATAATAAAACATGAGAAATTTGTTTTTCACCTCGGGAACGTGGCACAAATGAGGGCTTCTTTCAAGATGTGTGAGACCTTACGTTCCAATTTTGAATTTCATGGATTGACTTACATACCATCTGTCGTGTGGAGATATGCTGGTGCTCGACTAAAGTCTTTATTTATCTGGGATTGCGAATTAGGTGACAGAACAATGAGCGACATAATTTTTCATTGTTCTGACTTGACTAGTTTCAGAATTGAAACACCTCCTGGTCCGTACAATCCTGACCGTTTATTCTGTTCGGAAAAGGTTCTAGATAATATAATCCAACATAAGGTAGTACAGAATAATCTCCAATCGTTTCTGCTTTTCACTCTTATTTACATATCTCCTAGAATGTATCGCAAAATATTCGAAATATATCCCAATATTCGAACATTTGGCTTAGGTAATTCTAACGCTTATGTCAAAGAAAAATTATTGTTACCACGAATGATAGAGAATTTCATCGGGCGTGCTGGCGAGGCTCTGATAAAACAATTAAGTGAATATCCCCTATTGAAGTGAGGTCACCAAGTTACTCTTGAATATAATTTGGCAAAAGTGTGCGACATTCTCTAATAATTCTTTTTTTTTCTTTTGAATTTTAGATTAAAAGAAGTTGAGATTGGACACACGCATTTTAATACGCTCGGTGTGGATGTTCTGGTCGATTTTATTTCTCATCAAATAGAATTAGAAAAAGTAAAATTGTCAATTACGGGAGGTATACGGACAGAAGAGAAGATTAAAGCATTACTTTTCAGCTCTATCAGTCTACCTAAACTGAAAGAATTTCAGCTTCATGGATTCTACGATATCCATTTCACCATCAATGAATTCAGTGATTTTCTGTTAAGAATAAGTCGTTTGGAATCGCTGAATCTGCGTTTCCCTGTTTGTCATCTATTGCACAGTAATTCACATTTAGCGGAACCGAAATTGCCATCAATAGCGTGTGAACGAATGAAAATTCTTCAACTGGAATTTAACAATAATAGAAGTAATAATAGGATTTATACGGAAATTCTGAATCGGTGTCCTTCATTACACTGTTTGCACTTGAAAGAAGTAAATTTCGGAATATTACAAAGGATATTTGAAGATCATGTACGTTCGTCATTTTTGAATTCAAGATTTAATTTTCCAGTAGTAACCATGTGAGACAAATTGGAGCACTTTGACTGCGCTTCTCTCCTCAGTGGCGTTGCGAGGGGGGGGGGGGTGGCTTAATAAACTAAAATTGTTAGCTTTTGTCGATGAGAAAGAAATGTAACGAAAGGTTTATCATATTTTATTTTTTTAAAAAACATTTTGTTAATCCTTCTCCCTCCCCCCTAAAAAATTGGGCTACGTCACAGTCTCCCTCTCTTTACTCTGCTCGTTCAAATAATACAATTTTAATAATTCATTAATGCGTAATTTTCCAACCAAAACTGTTTCATAATAACTACTTATTTGTGTGCCGAAACCGTAGTTATAGTTTGCCAACCCAATAACTTCAATGGTTACCTCTTAAAATTTTTTTATAACTCGATTCTGAACTGGATGTTATTTGTAGACCACTTTAAGAAAACTAAGTCTATACAATCGCAAGATTGGCAGTACTAATCCTTCGAAAGTTTCGAAAGTCAACCGTGAAAAGCACTTACGGACCATGAAATATCCTTTTAATCGACTTCGAAGTAAATGCATCCTTATTTATGACACATAATACCTGAATAGTGGATTCAGTTACTCATTTAGGAATTGAAATACTTTGATGACTTTGAATTCAGATTTAGAACACTTGGATATACGTGGTATTAGGTTTTTGGAAATCAACGGATATACGTATGACGTTTTTGATGCTTTCTTTTCTCAGTTTAATTTTCCAAGCTTGAAATCTTTATATTTTCATTTACGTCCTTGTGATAAACTGGTAAGCCTGAGGGAGATGAAATTTTTAAGAAGAAGAATACCAAACAAGAATTTTTTTTCATAAGAATAACTACCTAAATTGAATTGATTTCAGTTTGTACATAAGCTGCTGGATATAGTGTCTAAAAATGCGCCTAGTTTACAATTTTTGAAACTTGTTTCAAGTCATTTTACAAGCGGAGAAGAACTCGTAAATTACTGTAGAAGGCTCAAAGAACTAAGAGTTCTTGATGTTGCTTCTCCATCTTTTGAAGTAGGTTGAACTATTTTCTGTTTTACGCAAAAATAAAATTGAATTTTCTGTTAATGAACCATCGATATATTTTCAGCGGAAAATCATAGAAAAACTATTCAAGGAGTGTCCCTCTTTACGTTACGTGGGAGAATTTCATTTTGTTCGCCGCACTTATTTTTACGATCGCTTTTCAGAAACATTGAGAAAATTTGATTATCGATATTTACGAATATTTCACAAGTCCAGTATACCAGACGATGTTTGATAATATAGATCTAGTCAAGCAATTTTTCATCTAGTTTTTTTGTTACGTTTTTTATTTTTTTTTTACGTTTCGAAGCGCATTTGGAGAATAAATTTAAGAAAGCAGCTCCGGTGGAAGGCATTCGTAATATATTCAGAAGACCAGTCTACGGTTATTATTATCGTTTAAGTAAAAAAATACTTCATCTCCAACAAACTTCATGAAAAACAATCAATACCTATCACATAATTACTATCCTGTTCAAGCTTGTATCTGTGGCTATGAATTAAACCAGTAGTATAGGCGGGTCTTTACCCCACTTTCCCTATGATAAAAATTCATTAAATTAACAGAAAATACACTCCAAAAAAAAAATTACCGCACAAACGTTCCAAAAACATTCAGACATCATTTTACTTGTTTCTCATACTTTTTTCAGAGAAAATCACCGATCTGGTATAAGAAAATAGACTTTTTAAAATTATAATTTTTCTAGACAGCTTATTCATTCTGACTTGTATTTCAGACTTTTTTCAGAGAAAAATCACTGATCTGTTATTTTTACAAAGAATTATACTTCAAAATTCATCAGGGTCTTTAACCCACTCACCCCATTCACTCTATAACAAAAATTCATTAAAAAAATAAATCTTCTTGTGAGAGCTACATCCATCACTCGTAAAAAAAAAAATCATCAAAACCGGTGCCCTGTGCCAGGTATTTTCACTTATTTTTCTTTTTTCCTGGCACAGAGCACTCGGAAAATTCGCACACATATGCGATCGTTCATATGCATACGAATTTTTTTTTTTTAATCGAACGCGACGAAACCTTGTAGGTGGGTATTAAACCGCCGTCGCTTCGTACATCCGATTACTCATCGCTATAGCTGGGCCCATACTATAGATATGAATAATCGGACATACGTTCGGGTATACTGAACCATTACGTCGCACTTACTGCATACCAGAGTAAGAACTACGAGTATACTGATTTTACACGTCATACTTATCGCATACCGGAATAAGCAGACTGGTTGGCGGGGTGCGCACATACTCTACGACAGAGACATTGCGATCACATAGAACAACGCTACGAGACGAAGCCATATATTACGTAAGAGTACCCGCCAACAATTTAATAAAATTTCAAATTCGTATATGTATGTACCCCCAATCTCGACTCGGAATTTTGTCTGCGAGTAGGGAGGTGACATAACTTAACTTTAAATTAAAATACAATTTCATCGTACAATTACCCAGGTCTCTACCGCCGCTCAAGCATTCGCATTGCAAAAAATTAAGGAGAAAATATTTATCAAAATTTAATGTCAACGTTTGAGTAATTATATTGTCTGAAATGGGATGGACAAGCTGAAATCACAAACCCAAGCTTACCCGATAATAATAATAAAATGTGTCTATTTTCATTTTCGATTACATTTTGAATTAAGCTTTAAACTTTTAAGGCGTGGATGGTTTGGTGCTGACCGTAGTAAATGTTGGTGTTACCTTTTTGACAATATTTTCAGCAAACGCGAAGGTTCTCCAGAATTCTTTTACAGCCTCATTAGTTTCAGCATAACGTGTAGAAAATTCTACATCGTATTGTCCTTTTAACGGAGTCAAGAGGTAATTATGAATCGACACTGATAAGTCGGAAGTGGCAGTGGCTATCAATTTGGAGAACTCATCTGTTGTACCAAGAACGGGATTATTTTCTATTCGCTTCGTGAGGTCCGCCACTGCATGATGTACATGCTGCTTGTTTGCAAATATCCATTTGAAATTCAATTCTCTAAAAAGGCAACTGCGCTCGTGACGATTTTTTAAGGCCTTCAAATTAATCCAATCTTGGCTACTATACTGAGCGTCAGATCCATGTTCACTTTGGAAAAACTCCACTGCACATCTAACTCTAACTAGCCATAAAACATCTGATTCTCCTTTCTGCAAACATCAATACTTTGTAATTAGTAGGTAATAACAGTTGAAAAAAATCAATATATTGTAGAAGAGATTTGATCTCAATAGATTCGAAAGGCAGAAAAATCTGAGAAAAAAGTAGGCTCATAGCTTTCACGTGAACACCTGAGGAACTCAACTACTTTTCAGATGTGTCGCTGTGTGACCCGGAGAAGCAACGTAAGGTCTTTATATGGTCACATGTGTCCTCTCTTCCCTGCATTCTGATTGGCTAACTACCCGACACAATGAACACCTAAAATACCCTCTAAAATAATATCCATATCAGAAGTGATTGAACATTTCCTTGTGACCAGTCAAACTTATCAAAATTTTAGACAAAAACCAGATCGTCGAACAAAAGATACAAAAAATCCGAGAAAGAAAAACAGGCTCATAACTATCACGTGAACACCTAATACCCTCTAAAATTTATCTCGACTCATTGGGAAGAACACGTCATGAAGACTTTCAAATGAAAAAATTTGAAGGAATTTCAACTCGTCGTCACGAATGTCGAATAAGAAATGATTCTACCCGCCCAAATTTTTCTCTTACCATTCAATCACAACTAAATTAGCTATATCACGTAAGAAACGTCTAAAAATGGCCTACAATTCTCTTCGAAGATGAAACGCGTGATCTTCAGCTTCGAATGAAAAAATTTGAAAGAATGTTAACTCGTCATCACGAATTTTGAATAACTCATTTCCTGAAATGATTCTGCTCACCAAACTTTTCCGACAGCCTTTCAGACTGTGGTTTGACGAAATATAAGAGGATTTTGGCTTACTTTTAGAGTCTCAATGGCTCTACCAAATGTGTCGGTCAAGTTCTTTTCATAGCGGTTAGCTCGGTCGCATTCTCGATGCACTCAAATTTTTCCCTATAACGCTTTCAGACTGCGGTTTGACGAAATGAGAGAGAATGACGAAAAAATTCGACGAACAAAAAATAGGCCTAGTCACACCCAAAAATTCATTGAAAAGACACGTAATATACTCGTAAATAGCTTTCTCTCTTACGGAAAAAACTCGAATTTCAACTCATCACTAACTTATCTCCTTCTGAAATGATTCTACCCAACTGAATTTTTCCTTCACCCTTTCTGACTGTGGTTTAACAAAAAAGGGAAAATTGAGACTTACTTTTTCAGTTTCCAGTCGCCCTTGTTTTTTGATTTTATCTTTAGTTTCAAGACGAGACATTACGACTTTTTCGCTTACCTAATTTTTTTTCACGTCCTTCTGGAGGAACGCCTTCCATTTCCTGTGTCGAGTTTGGCGTATTCCTGAAGAATACCGATACTCAAATGTTAGAAAAGCACTGTAAATCTGGGTAGACACCAATTCAATATAAAACTTGCTTACCTTGTCCAATTCATCCTGAGAATAGTGAATGGGAAAAGAAACTACTAGTTTGACAATAACGATCAAAAAGACAAATAACATCTTTAAAGTATTCATCTTTGACTGCAGAGGTGACCACTGTACAAAATGTAATATTTCTGAGTGTTGAAATATGCTGGAAAATATCAAGGCAAGTGTATGAGCTAGTTGAACCAAGTGATGTAGGCTACACATGAAATGTGAAGAATTATGATGAATCGAGATAAGTGTGTAGCTGAACCAGATTTTTGATTCTGATATCTTGTAATTGAAATTTGATAATTAACTACAATACATATAGCGCAAGATTAATCAACGTCGATTATCATCTCATTTTTTTTATATACGTCTCGTAACTTTTCTAGGTTTTTGTACATATTTTTTTTTTTAACGACAACTAAATTTGTGGAAAACTCATTCCCAGGGCTCACACATCTATACACATTAGTGTCATTCAAATTCAGATTTTTTATGGAGAGAACATTATCAAGGTCGAGACGGACTCGTTAACTAAATTCTACCATTTCATTTTCTCCTTTATACCAAGTTAAGTCATAATCTGGAAATTGTTGCTCATCATAGACACATTCAAGGATGATGTTGGTGCCTTCGATTCCTCTACAACTAAAGTCATGAATTCTTTTCTCTCTCTTCATATATTTAAGAAGGAGTTTTCTAAACATGACATCAGATATATTAGAGAAGGGGACAAACAGATCTTACTACTCAATTATGTAGTCAACTTAGTGATTATAACCAGGACTGGAAAAGCTATAATAGATATTCAGATAAATGTAGTTTGTGCAGAAAATTTAAATTCAATTATATACAAAGAACCTGAAAAAGATATAAAAATATACTTGTATAAAAATGGTAATCATTATGATGTAATTTCCAAAATGGCTGGTTTTCTTGGATCTAGTTATTATTGTCATAAATGCAATAACCCCTTATGAACATAAAGATAAACATAAATGCATTGATAGGGTAAGAAATTGTAGATTATGTCTTCAGCAAGAGCATGTAGTTGACTCAAAGAAGAAAATCTTCTGCAAAGATTGTAGGTAATAGATATTGTTTTAATCAAGAGTGTCTTGAAAATCACAAAAATAGTTTTGATGGTCTTGAAACTGTTTGTAATACTATATTCAAGTGTTTGGAGTGTAATAAAATCTGTTTAAGAGATAAAATACTTGGAGATAAGATCAACTATAATAGTACCCTGAGATTGTTTGCTACTGAAACAGAACATCCCCATAAATGCGGTTTTGAACAATGTAGAAATTGTTGGAAAGTAGTTGAAACAAAAACTCATAAGTGTTATATGCAGTGGAAAAGACAAAAAGGTGGTACATGTAAAAGAGAAGTTTGCCTCTATAAAGGTAATCTTGAACAGTTTGTTAAACCTATAAAAGACTATAATTTGAATGAATTGAAAAATAAAGCCAAAAAAGAAAATATAAAAAGTTTTAGTAAGATAACTAAACAAGAATTACAAAGTAGGTTGAATCCATTTCCTTTTACAAATGAAATTTTTGGAGAAGAAGAAGAGAAAAAATTGCCTGACTGTACTTACACTGAAAATTATATATTCTTTGATTATGAAGCCCAACAGGAAACAGGAACTCATATACCTAATTTAGTGATTGCTCATGATTTTAAAGGTAATGAATATAAATTTAAAACAAGTTCTTTGGAGGTAGAATTTTACATTTTATTATTCCAAACCAGTTCTTATCATGACGCTCTGGTTCAATAAGTTTTTCAGGATGACCAATAGGATAATAGTCATAATATTGAACAGTTGGGTACAAACTACAAACATCTATATATTTAATTTTCCTATTCTTTGTGGATTTTGTCCACAATTTAAATGTATTAGTTCTTCCTCCAAAGAATGCATCTCTTGGATTCAAAGGTTCAATAATCTCTGGTTTTATACTAGTTTTATACTCTGATGATTTAGTCCATTTACATTCCCACATCTCTACTAAATTATATCCAGCTTCCTTTATTCTGTTACTTCTCTCCTTTGTTTTTTCATACAAATCACCCATTTCTTCCTGATTCACATTATTTATTCTATCTCCACTATAACACTTTTGACATCCATGCCAGAAACATCCATGATATTGGTATACAGTGTTAGTTTTCTCATCAAAACCATCAACTTTTGCTCCACAGATCATTTGCTCACCACCATTCAAAGCGTGTTTTATATTAGGATTTTCAAGACTATTTAACCAACTTATAGACTGTCTTGAATATTTTTCTTCTATCGGCTCATTCACAACAGCTATAGTATCTTTCCATATATATTTAGATCTATAGATAGCCATATAGACACTAGCAATTGTCAAATATTGGAAAGGATCTATATTAGCTATTTCTAAAAATTCTTCCCTAAATTTCAAACAACCCTTTCTTAAAATATCAACATCTGATCTACAATATTCTATAATTTCTTTCTTCATATCAAAAATATAATTTTCTTGAACTCTTTGTAAATACCATTCCAAGAACTTTCAGGTTTTATCTGATTATAACAATAGTACTCTTTTGCAGGGATTGGTCCAACATAATTTTCATTTTCTTTAGTATTAAATAAATGTGGAAAGTACCCTTTTTTCAATTCAGTTAAACCAATCACTTAAGGGTCCATTAATGAAATTACTACTGTCAATGATTTTTAAATTTATTCTTGATATTTCTAAAAGCATAAGTTTTGTTCCATTATAAACTGTATAAGGCTTAAGAGTATTTTCAATGCAATATTTCAAAATGAACTGAGCATCATAACCTTTTGCATAATGAGCTATACAGGTATAATCTTTATGTTCTTTTGATATCAACCATTTACAAAATTCATCATTTGTATCATCCTGTATTACCTGTTAAGGTTAAAATGGATAAAAATGAAAAATTATTATTCCCATTGTGCTTAAAATGTGCTGAAAAGAAAATAAGTAAATGTCCTCATACTGATAATGAAAGAATGATAACAGGAACATGGTCAACAATTGAAGTTACCGTAATAAAGCAATCAAAAAAGGATATAAAATTCAACAAATTTATGAAGTCTGGCATTTTCCTGAGAAGAGTAAAAATTTATTTAAAAGATATGTAAAAAATTTTATGAAGATTAAACTAGAATCTAGTCCTCATAATTATAATTCAAATGAGGAATATATACTGGATAAAGGAAAAAATGGGTATTGACTTGGATCCTAAAAAAATTGAAGTAAATCCTGGTAGAAGAGCTGTAGCAAAAATATGTTTAAATAGTTTGTGGGGAAAGTTTGGTCAGAGACAAAATATGAGTCAAACAGAGTATGTGACTAGTGTGCAAAGGTTTTATGAAGTTTTACTAGATGACAGATTGATTGATATAAATGTAAATTATCTAACAGAAGAGACAGTACAAATGAGTTATAAATTTAAGGATTATCATGTTCAAAATAATACTAGTACTAATATTTATATAGCTTTATTTACAACAGCAAATGCTAGATTAAGACTGTATGAAAAATTAGATGAATTAGGTGAGGCTGTGATTTATTGTGATACAGATTCTACAGTTTATTTTGATAATGGTTTAAATACTATCAAAACTGGTGATATGCTAGGGGGAGAACGTAAACTCCGCACACGTTGGTGTAAATTCCGCACACAGGTATTTTTGAGGTCATAGCAGCCCATAAGTACGGCGGAAAGTTCGCGTCGTCGGAAATATAATTACGAACGAGATAGTCGGAAAATTGTCGTAATTTTTCCTCGTCGGCTCGAATATATTCAGTAAATCAGAAAAGAAAGCTGAACGTACTTCGTTAGGATTCAGGAATGCTTCCTGACGATTGCATTTTGCCACATCCACACTGTGTCTGTGAACTCCGATCTCCTTCAACACTTCGTCATCTTGAATGCGTACACAGGCTGTACACGATTTTTGAGTACATCTATACGTCACATATTCCTTGGCAGTACGAAATTTATAATACCTAGTTGAACGTGTTATGTACCAAAAGGTTTCTACCTCGCGAACTGTCAACAAACGTTAGCGCCATTGTACTCGTGAATTAAAGTGACTATCAAGTATTGTAAAAAGTGATCGACGAACACTCAGTTATGAGTAACGTACAAGTTTCCTCTTGAATGGTAGATAAGGGATGCCGATACACACTATTTATTTTCACATGTGCGCAAATTACATGACACCGTTTCGTGTGCTAAACACCACTGTGCGGAGTTTACCCAAACCCTGACTGCGCGCAAAATACATAGGTATGTGCGCAATTTACACATTCCTCTTCGTTCTCTCGGCCAACGTGTGCGGAGTTTACATGCGCCCATGCTAGGAGAATGGACAGATGAGCTCAAAAAGGATGAATATATTAGGTTGTGGGCATCAACAGGTCCTAAAAGTTATTATTATAAAACTAATTTAGGTAAAAATGTAACTAAAATAAAAGGTTTTACATTGAACTATCAAAATTTAGAAAAATTGAATGGTAATACGATGATAAAACTAATTAAGGAAAATATGAATAAGCTTGAACAGACTTCTGTAGACTTGACTTACAATAGAATAAATAGAGACATAAAAACTAAAAATTTAGTAAATATAGTAGAGACCAAAAAGTTCAAATTTGAGTATGATAAAAGAGTAATCTTGCCTAATTATGATACTATACCATATGGGTACTAAATTAGCTATTTCAATATCAGATTCTAAATCATTTTTTGGGATTCGCAGGACAAGCCTGCTCTGCTGACGCATATTCTCAAAATCAAACTCATCTTTATCAACAAAAGAATCTTTGTAGACATATGAAAATTTTTCAAAAAGCTTTTCCTTCTATATAAATATAAATCCAAAGTTTTTGAAAATAAATACCTATTCTAACCAATCTGTAGAAGATATAGACATTGTCTCGGTACAAGACCAAGCTAATCCAGCAATTATTTAGCATTTGTAGATCCTATATGAGCTCAGAAGAATAGAGTCCTATCTGCAATTTTCACAATAAAAACCTATATGATGTTCTTCAAATTGTATTGAATATGCACAAGTACATTCATCAAGATAAAGAAGATAAGGTAAAGCACATCTAGGGCATTTATAAACACATTTTTTCTTATATTTGTTATCAATAATATAATGTTGTGACTCTTTTTTATTACATTGTTTATATATAATTTTCTCATTTCTATCTAATATATTTTTTAAATCTTTTTTAGTCATATTATTTATTGTAGGGTTGAATGTTATTTTAAATTTACTTAAATCTATATTTTTAATTGAGTTATACATTTTTATTTTATTGATAATAAATTTTTTATGAAAAACAAATGAAATAAGTAAGAATCCTTCAAATTGTATATAAATGTATAAAAATTTAAATCAATTCAATGGGGTTTTACACCAAAAATAAATTTCGCAGAGGAAATCCAGAGTCACAGATGTGCATTAAGTGTACTAGGAAAGAAGAAATGATAAATTGATTGAAGAACTCCAATAATTATGATAATTGAGAGATATTTAGAGTCTTGGTCTAACCAAGCCGATTAGCTTTGCTGAGAGTTTAAATACCTACAATGAAAATCTGTTAGTTAATAGAAAAAATAATTTTAGGATTAAGAGTACCTCTTAAATTGGATGTTAGTTGTAAAAAGTGAAATAATAATATAAACTATTATTATATTAGTATGATTTGCCAAGTAAATATAATGTTATAAACATAGACCTCTCTTGTTACCTTAGGTATTCAATATAACTATGAAGATTCTTTAGAATTATTGAAAATGAAATAATATACTAAAGATTATAAAGAAAATTAACCCTCCTCTGAGTCAATATCTGATTCAAAATCATCCTCTCTTATAGGTGATTTATCATAGTTATCAATAGGTCTATCTATCTTTATTCTATCTCTTTCTCTCATTCTCTCCCTTGTTCTATCCTTACATTTTTGAGTAAATTTTTCATATTCATCTTCATAGTCATTATAATTATCTTGCATGCTGTTTTGATTTTCCATTTTTGATTATTATTTATATAAGTATAAAAAGGTTGATTGATATTTCTAGTTAAAAAAATAATTGGGTATTTATTTATTTTCTTTTCCCTGATTAGATTTATTTTCTGTTCCCTTATTTCTCAAGTTATCACAAGATGTACTAGCTGATAGTAATCTATTATCTGGTTTATTGATTATCTCTATATTTGGTTCATTGATTATCTCTATATTTGGTTCATCGATTATCTCTATTTGGTTCATTGATTATCTCTATATTTGGTTCATCGATTATCTCTGTATTAGGTTCATTGATTATCTCTATATCTGATTCATATCCTAGATCAGCTTGAGGTTGTGGGTCATAGAATCGAATATCATCAAAAAGTGGACGACCACCAAGAAACATGATTTCCGCATTTTTGATTGCTCTTATAACTTCCATATACTCTTCAGGATTTTCTTCAAAATGAACTTCATAAACATTGTCTTGGTAGCTGCTCTCACAAGTATTCATATTTTTCTAAGTTGATAAACATTTGTAGACTACTTATAAGTTTTATACCTACTTTCTTTTCAATAACACCATTTTTATCAAGATTTTAAAAGGTAGCTCTCAACTCCTACTTGAGAAACACAGAGAGAAAGGTTGAAGTAATTTTCTGGTAAGGTAAGGCAAAGTTCATGGAAATCATGGCTACTAAAAGTGATTAAGTGTTTTTCTGACTAAATATCACTGATTAGCCTACAGAAATCACATTAATTTCTGCCTGAACGTTGGCTGAACGTTTGTGCGGTAATTTTCAGCTAATTTAATGATTGGAAAAGTGTACCAAAGACTCATCTTCTGGTTTCTTAAAGAAAGGATAAAATGATGCTGAATTTCTCTGAAAAAGTCTGAAATACGGGTCAGAACCAATATGCAGTCTAGAAACTTATAATTTTTAAAAAGTCTATCTTCTTATACCAGATCAGTGATTTTTCTCTGAAAAAAGTCTGAAATATGAGTCAGAATGAATATGCAGTCTAGGAAATTATAATTTTAAAAAGTCTATTTTCTTATACTAGATCGGTGATTTTCTCTGAAAAAAGTATGAGAAACAAGTAAAATGATGTCTGAATGTTTTCGGAACGTTTGTGCGGTAATTTTTTTTTTGGAGTGTATTTTCTGTTAATTTAATTAATTTTTATCATAGGGAAAGTGGGGTAAAGACCCGCCTATACTACTTAAACCAGCTTACAAACATGCACAGTAACTTATCCAATGAGGTAATTAGAATTTGTCTGAGTAATTTTTTGACCTGAAAATGAAGATCAATAAAAAAATTTCCTTCCATGTTTAAATATCTGCATTTTACATCTAAATCAAATTAAGTCAGAGCAAAGATATGAAACTGTCAAGAAATTGAATTAGGCGAGATCGGAGAACCTATACTAGCTATTAGATTTATGTCGGTAAGAGAAAACTTCAAAAAAAATGTATGCCTTTTGTTCGTTCCTCCTCCCAGTCTCTCGATGTACCTAATACCAATCTTCCTGCTAGCCACTTCAAGGTGTCATGCTCGGTAGAGGTGCGAGTAGTTGGCTTCCAAAAAATCCAAAAGTTTGCGTTTCCGCTCTCATTTTTGGGAGGCGGGAGCTAAAATTGAGCCCTGGCTCTAATCCTCGGCTCGTTTTACCAGTTCCACCATTACCCCCAAGCCAAGAGATAACTGCTTCCCCCCCCCCCACACACACACTCTTAATTCAAAGAACCAGGAAAGTGGCTTTGCTTTGCTCCCAATTTTCCAAAGCCGAGCTGCCTGTTCTTCGAGAGCCAAAAAATGCTCGGCCCCCACTTTTAAATATTGCTCTTTAGTCTTTACAACTGGTGACTGAGTAAAAAAATTCAAGTATTTCAGGCTTTTCAGCATTTCAGTTAATATCTAAGTCTCAGTGCACCATAGAGAGCGTTGCAATCAGGTAAACATTGTACACGTGATAAGGAAATGAAGACAAAAAATTCTACAACGGTTTTTTTATCGTTAGTTCAATCCTAATCCTAAATTCGCAGCAAATATTGAAATAACCCGTACTACCACATTTTTTTATTAGGTGTGATTCGGAAAAAAATATTAGCTATTAAGGAATACCACTTAAAAATAGAGGTACCTAATATACACATTCGTAACTTAGAGAAGTTTGAATCATTCTCGATGGAACCTATGACGCTTGGTAGTCCTAACACTTCTTTCAACACTTCGGCGTTCGATTCTTCGGCGGTTAATAATTCTCAGTTTTTACCTTCATTTCTACTGGGAAATGATCAGAATAACTCGTCCACCTATGCATCTCCCAGAGTATCCTCACCAACTAAAGCACAAGTAACAAAATATCAATCATCACCCAACCAATATTCAATTACCGATAAGTAAGTCATCGTCTCATCCTCATTGTTGTCTTTATTCTCATTCATATTACTATACTTTTTTTTCCATCTTTATGTGCAGATACAATCACCATCAGAGCATCTGCAGCCCTACGGAAAAACATGAAGGTCCTCCAACTCTCAGCTTAGCTGATTATAGTCTTATCCATTTTCAGCGTCAAGCCTCCGATTGCACTGATGCAAATAGTTCCCAAATTAATTCAAAGTATTATCCTTTCCAAATTTCATCGCCTTTAATTACAGAAGTCGAGTTACGATAGCTGATAATTGTATTCACTTACAGAGATTTTATCGAAGAAAATTTCTCGGAAAATTGGGTTACTGTATTTGGATTTTCACTTTCTCAATTGGACTTGGTGCTTTCGTATTTCGCGCGCTTCGGTCAAATAGTTGACAAGAAGCACTCCATAAATGGTGGTAATTGGATACATATCAGATATTCAAACAGAAGAGAAGCGCAAGCGGCATTATCGCATAATGGAAAACAAATATCCTCTAATATGATGATCGGTGTAGTGTCGAAACGTGATAAGGTTTGTAAGCTCCGGAGAGATTAAAAGGACAAAGTTGAAGCGTCAGAAGCGTTATTGATCGATCGATTTCTTTCTCTTCAGAATATTTTAGATTCTTCTCGACGCAGTTTTTCGATACAACCTAAGATGGACGTTCCGAATGTATCCGCTTTGAGTTCATCTTCATTTGTTAGTCCTTGCCCATCAATACGACGACTTACAGTGACCAACCATGAGAACGAAGTAAAAACTTTTCTCTACGAACTCTTCCCGATCCGAATTTTCAAATATTTGAACTTAATATTGAATGATGATTCCAGGTAGTACCTTTAACGAATGTACCAACAAAAAGTTCTGGCGTTGTATCAAAAACAATGGAATATTTATTTGGTTGGTGACCTGTTTTCCCACGTCTTTCATACTTCTGGACTTGAAATACAATACTTGTACGAAAAGAATAATCCATTTATCCTCTCCTTTGTGTTAAGTTGAACTCCATTCGTGTTGTCATATGAACAGGATCAATTATCTTATGCGACGGACATTTTTCTCTGAATATGGAACGTACTAACTTCTGTATTTCTTTTCGTGCGAGTCCCGTTTTTTTCTAAAATTTCGAACTTCGTCTCTTTTCCTCGAAAATTATACTATTATATTTGAAAACTTTTATATAACCATAAATGAATAAAATCACGTTCTAGATGGCAAACAGTTGTAAAAAAAACTTCGTTACCTATTATTTTTTCGCGAGAAAAATAGACATTCATTAAAATTTCCTGCTTTTATGCAACAGCTGTAGGTTGTACGGCACACAATATCGATTGATTTTAAACGAATCGAGAGAATTAAAAAACTGTCAATTTATTACAACTGTCGAAACCAGCGGAATGACCGCCGTTACGAACAACAAAAATTTCGCCGTCGTAATGCATTCTTCGTTCACCTCGACGGACGAACAAATGTTTTGGTTCGTCTTGAATGCCCACTGAAGCTGTGCAATGTACGAAAGGTGTCGTTATACCGCTGGTACCTTTCAAACTCGTTTTTATTTGAATTCGATTTTTATCTCTACTAACTCTGAAAGAAAAATATTTCGTGAAATTCAGCATCAATTACGAGTTAAAGTATTCCCCGAAGATAATTCTCGTACTTCACGAAACCATCAGCATTTTGTTCAATTTTGATTCCGTTAATAATCCACTTCTCATCCCCATTACTTTTAACCGTATAACGAGCCGTATTCAAGAGTGTTAAGCATTCGTCCACGTATTGAGGTCCGTGCAGAGACTCAGCGAAAAACACGGACTTGGAAAAATCGTAACTGGTGAGGTCGCAAAATTTGTCTGTTGTTGATCGAGTACCACCCTCATCTAGAAGGAATACCAGAGCTGAAGAATCAGAAGTAAAACTAATACCCCCGTGCCACATTTTCGCATATCTGTCAACACAGTGAGAATGCATTTACGATAACAATTCAACTCACTAGCTTGCTAAGAAAGAGTCTTACCTACTTATTATTTGTTCTACTCTTTCCAAAGCCTACGGTCTCAACCCTACTTCCATATTGATACATTCTACCGGTAGGCGATAGAAGAGCTGAAATTTTTCCTGAAGGGGTTATAGATAATTTCATATTTACCTGTATAGAAAATACGACCGGAATAGAGTTTGACCGTAATGATAGAATATTTGTTTTAAATAATCTCTTTACGAACCCTGTTATTAACAAGTCGAATAGCCCGATCTACAGTGATATCGATTCTTATATCATTATGTACAATTATAGACACGTATCCTTGCAGGGTTGCTATCATATCACCGGAGGATGGGTTCGATATTGTTTCCGGCCATCTTCCAAATTGCTACAATAAATTGTAAAAATTACGATACCATAGCATTATCTGATGAACTGGTTAACAGCTCAACGAAAGCTAGTAGGCACATTTCCATCTTCTTTTTAGTTTTTTACGAACCCAACTTTGATACGATGACAAAATTTGCCAATAACCTCCAGTTACAAATCTCGATGGCGGTTGGATTGACAACTCATTAAGGTTGTCAACAGATTCACGAAGCAAACTGCTCTCAGTATCGGCGCTTTTGGAAGACTGTTGGCAGTTTCGAATCACGGTCATAAATACCATCTATACAAGTTTATTGATAGGTAGATTAAAATAAATCATGAATTACTTTAGGGTGAAATACACCATTTGGTCTGCAATTGTCGCCGACTGCATTTTCATTGTTTTCAATCATGGATTCACGGTTAATATTTTCTTGACAAAAATTTCTTCCCAGCATGATTCAAAAAATGGTTTAATTCAAATTTGGTAAAAAGAATAGTAGAAAATTTCACTGTAGTACTAAAAATAACGAAAATTCATATTTGATGTGATTGTATTTGCAACAATGATGCGTTACATTAATTTCCTAGGCTCTCGATTTATGATGGCCAGTTATTTTTGCAGAATTTTCATCAAAAAGAATCCACATTGCAGAATTTTATTGAGAAAAATGCATGATTTCTACAGTAATAAGATTGTTTAAAACAGAGTAAAAAAATAATAATAATATATTAAAATGGGAAATTGATTTTTAAAAAATTATTATATGCAACAAAATCTTATTTTCAAAAAAATAATGAATAAAACCAATATTATGGGTAACTCGAAATCACAATGTTTCAATGGAGAGTTGGCACGTGAATTTGGAAAGAAACCTACTCACAAATAAAATATAATTCAAACAGATGCAACAGCTTTTATGATATTGTAGTAGATGTCCAATCCACGCAAGAAGGTTTTTTCATTCAAAAATTCATCATTATCATGCAGTAAAACAGGTGTACAATTCATTGGTGAAAATCCCAAAGCTGGAATGCCAACCTGTACGGATATAATAATAGGAATGTTAATTAAATTGACCAATTCAATTAAATGGTTACAAAATTAGGCATAAGACTCACATTACGAATAAATCGACTATCAGTGCCTCCAGGAAAAACACCTTGTTTTAATTTCAATCCCCTGTAAATAGAAACAGTAGAATACTTAATTGTTTTCTACAGGTATAATTCTCACTTTAGAAATTGTTGTTCTATCGATGATAACTACCAAATAAATGATCTGACTGAAATTGTGATAGCCTGAAAGTCAATAATATTTATTACGTAATTATGAAGAATGTTATGCCAAATTCACGTAACTGTGAAGTCGATAAAATCTGCAGTTTTTCGCCGCAATGGAGAATTTACAGTCACTGTAAACAAATGTGATCTTATTCCGAGCGTCTTAAAAAAGTTTCAGTCTTCATACAAATTTTTTCCAGAACAACTGATTTTTAGTGAGAATTTTTAAACCTGGTTAATTTCCCCAAGAAGTTATTTTAGCGGAGAATTTTCTTCCAATAATTCTTCCATCCTCTAAATTGTCAAGTAAAAATCTTGTTTACGTACATTTTATCGCACTCAGCTTTGAAAGCTATCCACCACGGATTGCTTGCATCTAATTTCGTTAACCCCATTTTAGGGTTCTTCGTCTTGAACTTAAGGTGAACATCAGGTCCAGCTTCAGAACACCACTGTAGCATTTCCCCTTCGAGTTCGTCATGTTCCACATCGGGAGCTACTCGGACGTCGAACGTGACGCTTAATTCGGATGGTAAAACGTTAGCTTGAACGCCACCCTATCAACAAATAATAAAATGGATGGTCACCCGATTTCTAGCTCTGATATCCTCATTAGGCATTTGTTTGAGAAAATAATCACATTTAATTTCGTAAGATTAACGGTTGTTACATCTCCGATAGATAAATTCGGGTTGGACGATAGTTTTCTCTTTTCTCTCTCTCTACGTTCCAAAAATTTATTGATGATATACTGGATTTTTTCGCCAGCTGTGTTTTCGTGAAGCAATGAACCGTGGCCAGTAGTTCCATTACAACTGATAGTCAAATCTACACATGAATTAACTCAATAGCACTACTAATCAATTGGCAAAATAAGTTTTTAATCAGATGAAATATTTACTAACGCCATATGGCACGCTCCGCATAGTAGAGGTTATATTCTTCAGTACTACTAGCTATTCCTTCGTCCAACGAGAATCCAATATTAAGCTTTTTAAATTCCGCGCATTGGACGAATCCTTGCATTCCATCGACACCACCAATTTCCTCATCTAGGTATGACAAATATAAACGTGAGCCAGATTTCCTAAATAACCTCTCTGTATAAACATTACAGAGAGCATTCGAATCTGATGCTAACCTGGCACAAACGACATATGAATTGTTCTCTTCAGTTTCAGATTTTCATTTATATATCGTCTGATCGTTTCTATGTACTGAATACCCACACATTTCATATCTTGACTACCTCTCGCGTAAATGTTTCCGCTTTCATCTTTCACCGCATCAAAAGGTCCGTACTTCCAATTTTCCTGAATTAAAGAATGACAAATTAAAATCTTTGAACATACACAAAATAGTCGAGTCGATACCGATAAACACTCACCGGAAACACCGGAACAACGTCCATATGAGAGTTGAGCAGAATAGCCGGTAACTGAGGGTCCGAACCAATCCATGAGATGATCACGATAGGTTTTTTTGGAACCATTTCAACAACTTTAATTGGCAACTTCAAGTCATTAGCGACTTTGGTCAAAAACTTGACACAGCCATCTATAATAAATAAATAGTATAATTTCTTTTTTTTTCTTTTGGTAATCATTATTTAAAAATTAATATTTTGGGACGTTTGTCCGGGAGAGGACGTTATTATGGGAAAGTGGCAAACGATATGTGCTGTTTAATCTCCATCTTTATGGTTTGTTTAGCTCCTCTTATTCCACACCAAGTTTTGGTCCACGAAATGGATGAACTCATGTACTAGACAGTTGCTGGTATCACCTATCTTGTAGCATATTACTGATAAAATCCAATGTTCTCAACAAAGAATTATTTCGGTATATTTCTCTTATCGTTTGTTTCCCCCTGAGAGAATCAAATAATAGTCGATACTTTCCACAAAACAATCAAAGCATAAATAATATACCGGTACACAGCAGAAATTAAAAGCCTCGATGGTGAGAACTTGAGAAGATACGGTCAAGGTGGAGTTTGAACTCACCGTAATCAGCGTTTGGATGAACCGACGGAATACGCAAATACTCTCGAAAGAGTGTCACCGATTTGTGTTCCACTTCGGCAGCCATTTCAACAAAAACTACGATTACTACAAAAGAGAAGAGAAAACTACAGAGCAAAATGAAATTGAGAAGCGAGAACAAATCATCAAGGTCACACTCACAAAATTAACATTCTGAAGTAATGAACTTGAGCTTTTTTTTGAAGAGAATTCATAGATTATAAAGCCTCGGTAGCTTCTCAAGTTTTCACATTCACACCGCATGCTTCTCATCATTCGAATCACGCCGACTTCTCAGTAGTAGGACCACAGTTCATATCGCAGTGGGCCAGTTTTATTCGATCTCGATGCAAGTGCAACGAAACAGCTGATCAAACCTGATCAGCTGTGATCATTGTTGGTGCGATACTAGAATTGCATTGCATTTTACCCACGATAGCAGTAGCATGTAGGGTAGCTGCAGGTAGGAAAGGGAGGAATGGGAGTTCGAATTACAGTTCCCCGCGTAGAAGATGGTAGTCAATAATGAGAGTTCTCATTAGCTGATACTGAAAATCGCTTAACAATTCATTTGGCATAAGTGACGGTATAAAGTAGCATCGACTCTGTTTCCACAATTTCTACAGGCCAACTTCTGCTATGTGAATGAGAAATTGGGTTCGGCTGAATAGGCGGACCGATTATGATAGGAGTCACAATCAGTGATAGGGACAATTATACCTACTTATTAAACGTCTATATAAGTACTTCTTTATCTACAATACATAACACTGAGTGACTATAGCTGTACTGGTTTTTGAACAGATTGTACCTACCGCTATTAGCACCTATCTAATTTTTTTGGGGAAAAATGAGTTAAAGAGTGTGCGACAATGTTACTTACGTGGGACTAGTCGCCTATACTGCTTCCAATATTAATTTTCTCCTGTGGAGACGCAATTAATGGTGAATGCGTGTCTTTTGCATTCAGACTTGACTCATTGCCCTACTTTGGAAATTATGAAAGATGATTATAGGTATCACATTAGCGCGGGTTCGACAATCGTTGACAAATATAATTCCTTCAGGAATCAGGGCGATAGTGAAAGTGAGCCACATTGTTTAAAATAGGTATCCAAAAATAGAATACTTCACGGCTGAAGCCCAACAGAGGGACCAAAGCTTTTCAGTCAAATGGTCGTGTCACCTTCTTTGATTGTAAAAACAGAAATCAACAATTTTCTGCAGAAGTCGACAACTCGCGGTTTTATTGAACAGCTTCATTCAGTAACAATAAAATAGCGCAATTAAAAATTCATTGTAGGTAATTAAGAAACGTGTCTAAAATAATGAAGAAAAAAAAAAGTAACTTGATCATTACTACGTTCGTTTTATTTAAGCATTGAGCTTTTGGCCTTCTGCAACTCACGTTCACTTTTTCTAACCCGTTATTCGGTGTTCGAGAGTGTAGATGAATCTAAGTCACATTTGTGTTTCGTTCATTTGACGTAGAATGTTTTCCCGGAGCTTCCACCGATTTGTGACTAAGCAGTCGAGGCCCGCCAAGTGAAATTCCGATAGCTCCGACAGGGGCCGTTATTAGGATTGAGAGCACAGTGATTGTTAGGATTATCTGAGCATAGGATAGCAAATCATCTCTACTTGCACGAATGACTGAATCCAACACTAATGGTCCAAGAGTTGCCTATCATAAATATCATTATATTAATTACACTGATTCGCAAATTTATCGCTCACACCCATCACTATATACATAGAACATCTTCGAAGATCTTCGGTGGCAGTCTGACAGAACAATTTTGACGACGGCCTGATCGTATGCAAGAGGACCCCGCTGGAAACGAGCAGAAATTTGTGCGTTTCTCATTGTTTCATAAATCCTCACCTCTCTTAATCTCAGACGATATTCCGCCATCATCTACCTCAATCGTCCCTCCTGAATCTAATAAGTATGAAAATTGATATATCTTGCTCCTATTACTGGATGAGAGATGAGATTCAGCAATAAATTAACAAAACTCAACCCTTTTTTTTCTCTTTTTTTATTAATCTAAAACCCGAAAAGATCCTCAACAGTTAGTTTTTCACTCTTTTTCGTTAGACTATATTCTTTTATGGCATTTCCTCAAATTCCACAGTACCTGAACAGTTGCTTTAGGAAGCCAAGCCAAGTTGACGAAAATTGTTTCCTTTAAATTTAAATTGGATCCAACCAGCGCGAGAGAACATGAAATTACCCGTACCTGGAAAATTACATTGTTAAAGTTATAATTCCACCACAGCTACGGGTAGCAGTCGAATTTTAATTTTCAGAAATTCCTAGATTCATTAGGTGGAGCATTTCATTTGGGTACCTATATACAGTACGTATCTTCGATGACAAAAGAAGCAGGTACTTATAAAAAAGTTTCTGGTCTTGAGTATTTCTGGTGGCTCAAAAAATGATAGTCAATTTGACTCTCCAATAAGCTTCCTAAATTGAGAATGTCCCCTCAACTTTTTATCAGTTATGTGGACTCATTTCAACACGACTCGAAGATAAAAAGTCGTCAACACTGACAACATTTTTTTCTTGAAATTCGAAAAATTTTTCGTAAGGTTATTATCCAGCTTAGTGAAGGAAGACAGGCACTTTTTTTTTCTCACGAGGTCTTCAACTATACTTAGGTACTCCAAGGGTTATTGGCTCGGGGTAGGTAACTGTGGAGAGTTTGTGAGAATTGAGAAGGAAATTTGATTTTATTCGCACTAGATATTCAATTGTTAGCCGCAATCCGTTAGAATTTTTTCCATCTTTTATTCTACTCTATGCATACTTATAATCACGCAACGTACGACTGAACCAAATGCGAGCACGGCCATGCCTTGCCCTATGAGCGATAATTGGATTATCTCAAATCTGATTTCTGTTCCAATTAGTCCAAATAGTAGAGGTTGCAATACGGACCATATAGTATTGACGACAACTTCAACAGGATTCTACGAATGATATTTTTAGATGTATGTAATACTGACAAAATTGTGCAATCATAACCTGAATAATTACGCGCACTTACATAGTCATCCGACCAGCCTTGTTTTTTCCAGTATATTTGAGCGATAAAAGATGATATAATAGTTGCCAGCGGACCGGACCCAGGATATCCGAAACGGGTGCTCCAAAGAACTAAGGCTAAACCCCCTCCTCCAACTACGAACGAGCGTTTTACAACTAAGTATTTCTATAGAATAAATTCTTCCAATTTGATAAAAGCGAAACCATAACAACATGATTGTACTTCTCAACAAGAATCGATTCATTTCTTACTTCTTTCCAATGAGGAAAACAAGCAGCTACAATACCCCAACCTACTCCGACGACAAAACCAATTCCAGCTTCGAGAGGTCCTTGTAGTAACTTCTGTTTTAAGTCAACTAAAGATGAAGGAAATATAACTTTAAATTCCGAGGGTTCATACCAGATAAATTGGTCCTGAAGAGAATAAAAACCTACCCGACGAAGTTTCATCTGAAAATATCATACTTAAGATGACACCAAACATGGAGATAGCGGCGATATCGTCTAGACTGCATGCTGCAATTACAAGAGTGGAAACTCCTTTATTTTCACCATAACCTTTTTCTTTTATGGCTAGTAACGAAGGAATTAAAACAGCTGGACTAACGGCGCTTAAGATAGCTCTGAAACAATAACAATTACACTTTTCAAAAACATGTAAAATCTTATTTGAGGAGATTCACTTAAAACGTGGATTGTGATTCATGACAGAAAAACTGGCCATGTGTTGGGTAGAAATTACCGCTCAAATAAGGGCTGATTTCTTCGCCTCCACCCAAGTTTTTTTTTAACTGAAGTGTAAGCTTAATTTTCTTGCATCAGTCATAGTACTCCGCAGCTATCTATAAAAATTATATCTCAATAAAATTCAATAAGAAGTGACAGAAAACTAGCGACTTTAACTCAGTTTCCAAATTCCAATAATATTCTTTTCCTCTTTTTTTTTCATCATTTTACCCTGGAGAAAGCCCAAATGCTCATTTTATTCACAACAAAGACAAATACTTACATGTCAACGAAATTGAGTGTGAAAGAAAAATTGATAAAATTTGATGCGTCATAGATGAATTAATATTTCCTCATTAGGTTTTTAGAAGGACTTAGCCCGATTCCACAACTAAAGCATCAATTGTTGGAGAGATCAACTTTTCATCTGTCCAAATATTTCATTGAAGGAACCTGTATTCCTGCTCATCTTATACGTATGTTTCTGATTTAACCAGAGCCTAAAATTCATCCTTTATGTCACTAATAATAATTAATACAAGCACAGCATTCAATGAAAAATCAATGAATAACTTTGATAATTTTGCACAGTGACCTTTTTTGGCATGAATTGCTTGGAAACTGACTTTAAATATTTTTTATTCCACCCATTAATTTCATCAGAATATTATGATCGTTGTTTAATAGCTTCACTTTTATCAGGAGATAAATTAGGAAATATAGGGTAGGTTCATGTAGCACCAAATCCCAACACTTTGAAGAAGATTCTACAAAAATATAATTGGATGCAAAATCATTTTCATCAACCTGTAAGCTGTCTGAGATGGGATACAATATTGTATTCAAAACTAGACTCTTTTTTGTAGATTTTGATTTTCTGTTCAATACTCGGTAATAGTAGGAATCTACACACAAATTTGCAACAACTTTCAGAATATCAGAACATTTTACCACAAATTCTAATATTGACATTGTAGACTGTCTTCAGGTATCAAAACAATTGTGTGAGTAAATTATTCTATTATCAGGTCTTCAAATAATTTTAGAAAATGGACTGTAGCACGACAATTATCAGTATTAATAACAAATAAAAATAATCTAACAACTTCAAAATGTATACAACAGCAATAAGTTGACTTGAAATACAATTTTCATTCCTAAAAAATATCTCAACCACAAAATCACTGCCCTAGAACATTTTTTGTAAACCATTTCCCCCTTCGGTGTTTTGGCAGAGGAATTATTCCCGGACAAGGAACTTGACCAGGTATTTGACAAATACAATGATGAAAACATTTGTAACCAAAATTTGCCGGATTTTCTTTCTTCTGTTGAGCTAATAGTTCTTTTTCCAGAATGACTCTGAAAATAATGAGAAAAAAAATAACAGTAATTCATTATAGTATTTTGACCTTTAAAATTTGCAATGTTGTGGAACATAATAAAATAGAAATTGAAAAAAAATAATTGCTAAACCCGAAATTCAGCAATTTATAATTTTTGTTTCAGTTCATCATAACATAAAATATGAGGAAAAAAACAATTAGGTATTGAATGATAAATTGTACAAGTAAAATACTAACTTTGGTTTTCCTAGAACTTTAATAACATGATTAAGGATTTCTCTCCTTTCTTTGTTATCAACATCTATGATTACTTCTTCTCCAGATTCTGTAAAACAGAATAAGAACACATAAGCGCTGTTTACATATTATTTTTCAAGAGTTTGAAGAATATTCATTTGTGATTTAATATTATTAGTCTTCCCTACAGACCCCTAAAAATACAAGATCGCTAATTTCAATAGTTTGTTGTTTCTACCGCACGCACAACATCTCTGCGGTCAATCTTCACCACGTTAACCCAACTTTTTACGGAGAGTTGACACTCAAACTCATTTTTCTCCATAAATATCAAGTTTTTCAAAAAAATGAAGGGATGTTAGTTTATTCTGCATAAAATTTCCTTTCATATGCGTCGAACTTCCAGTGAATTTGTGAAAAATTTTCCACCTGTAAGAATACATGGATTGCGACTCTGCAACATCTGGTGGGATAATTAATCTCAACATTTTCAGGGTACCAAAATTTAACATAGTGTAGATGGCGAATTAGCAATCTTGTGTTTTTAGGGGTCTGTAGTCTTCCCTAAAGGTGAATAAACAAACGGTCTATTAACTGCCTAACTAAGTAGCGCTTTGGATTATAAAAGGAAAAATTAATAAATAAAACCAACAATCACAAGTGCCTACAAGTACATGATCAAATGGATAATGAACATATTTTCTTGAAATAAAAACCAATTTTTAAAATTACTTGTTCTCTTTTTACGGCCGGTGAAATTGATTTAGAATTAATAACTAGTAGCTATAGGTGCGAACGAAGATGAAACAGACAACAGCAGAATTCATGGAAGACAGTACCTTAAAACCATCAGACCAATGTTGTAAGGCAAATATCCCGAAACAACGATAAAATCACGTCATTAACAACTGATGAAATAATTCGTACATATTTTCTTTCTAGGAATGGAGCTAGCTAATTGATTTTGTTCACAATAAATCGTTCCAAGATAGGTCAAAATTGTTCGAGAGAATTTCAACTCATCGCGACAGACATACAGGTAATTAATTATCTCAACTTCGGTATTTCATATTACGATTCAATGATTTTATCATTATTATATCCCTTTACATTTCAAGTACCAGTAACGATCATGAAACCTTTCTTTGACTTAGCTCTCAACTTATTCAAGATGTAAAGGTCATTATGAACCAACCACATCGTCTCTATATAGATGAAATATGAATCTCACCTAGAAAAACTCTTATAAATGGGTTTGGAGTCAAATTTTTCAATGCTACACATTGTACATCTGGATTCTTGTATTGTATTTGAGGAATATGCCATTCTGCAAAATCTCTGCAAGAAAAACAAAGAAAGAATCAGTCTTAGATCCATTTCCATCGATGAGAAAGAGATAATCAAGGTACAAAAGGCTGGATAAACTACTTCGAGCAATCGAAAAAATAACATTATTAAGTAGTGCAATACAAAAGTGATATACTTACCGCATTCCTTTGTGTCGCTCATTATCAACAGTAAAATTAACCGTGAATACTTTGATTTTTTCGTTCAAATAAATCCTTCCTGATTCTAGGAAAGGTAGAGTCCTTATGATCGCATTTCGTCCGAGTTTGAATGGCATTCTATCACTTCGTCTGGATTTGCAGTTTACCAGGATCGCTGTCAACTGGTATTACACTCGTAGAAGCATCAAACGATATATTTTGCGAACGAAAGGATGAAAACAGTAAGGAGAGAAACTGATTCAATGATAGAACCGCCGTCTCGCCGAAAATGTTAAGAAAATGAAAATACGAGCACCATTCACCGGATCACGAAAACTGATTAAATTTCATTATTTTCCCTTATCAATAATAAACCGCTCTGAGAAGTGAGACCACAGAGTAAACAGAGGTCGTCTGAACGCGCTCGAGACACGGGCATCATCCAAATTCGTAGTTTAGGGTTCGCCTAACGCAGTTGACCGAGCGGTGAATCTGCAACACTCAACAATTTGCGTTGTGTACAGCTGTATGCAGAGCTTGACGCGAACTCAATGCGTTATAGGCGAACCTAAACTACGAATTTGGATGATGCCCGTATTCTTTAACGTTATGAGCATAGCGAAGACGACCTCTGTTTACTCTGTGAGTGAGACTGAGGACTAAAAATGAATATCAATAACAAAGATTAGCAGAAAAGTATCTTTTTTACGGAAAATTGGTGTACAAATAGGCCATTTCTCCGCATTGGAAGTTTCGCATGACTGACAGTCGTCATTTTTAACCGCTAGAGAGCGTTACCGTGCCGTACATTCCAAAAAAATTATGATTCATGATCTTTGGATTCATTGAACATTTACGTGGTCAATGTGCGGGTTTTCAGACTTGACGGAGCGGTAGGGCTTTTACAATGTTTACATTTTTACCAGTTTGCATGACAAATCGAGTAAGGGGGCGTCCATAAATTACGTGAGGTATTTTTGGGGGGAGGGGGTCCAGCCAAGTCTCACAAAAACTCACGTGAGGGAGAGGGGGGAAGCCGACAAACCTCACGTAATTTTTTTCTCACACAAATACATTCTAAAATATTGCTAAACTGGCTTAAATTTAATAAAAACTAGTTTTTTTTTAAATAGGTATAAAATGTAATGGAGAAAATTACGTTTTTTTAATAGATAAACGCGATTAAGCACAGATAAACGTATTTAAAGCAAAAATACACATTTCAGAAAATCTCACGCGAGATAAGAGGGAGAGGGAGGGGGTGAAGGCAAATCTCACAATATCTCACCAAGGGGGGAGGAGGGGTCGAAAAATCACAAAAATCGCCTCACGTAATTTATGGACGCCCCCTAAGAGCAAGAAAGACGGAATGATGGCTTCACTCTCATTGTGTCTTTCTTGCTCTCATGGTATTTGTCCTGCGAACTGATGAAAAATGTTAACATTGTAAAAGCCCTATGTGCTAGAGGTTAGTAATTGTGTGCCAAGAAGGTAATTAAGATGCGATTTTGCTACACATACTCTATACAAAGAATTGAGAAAATGAAGTCAAGAAAATTGCGAATAACTTGAATTATAAGTTCTGAGAAAGCTTGAGGATTATTATTCCTTGTAACTAAAGGTTACAAGAAGATATCTTAATAATTTTTGGCTCGATAGTTTCGCCATCTTGGATTTCTCATGATTTTGTTTCCGCCATAAGAAAGTATCACCTTTGTGGGCCGAGCTTCCGCCATACATTACCATCTGTAGCGACTCGTTTGCTGTCAAGCCTGAATAGCCCTGAGTGAACTCAATTCTCTTGCATGATACTGGCCCAATGCGCGATGAACGAAAAATGTGGAAACGATAAGACACAGGGAATTATAATACGAGTATATAATTACAGATGTATCTGTGAAAAGGGCTTCAGCTCAATGTATTTCTCATAAGACGGACGCCTTTCTTACAGATACGTCCTCAATTGATCTACTTTGATAAAATGGAGCCACTGAACGGAATATCCTCTTTCTCTCTCTTTTTTCCATGCAGGCAGTATTACATGCAGGGGGATCGAGTTTACTGGTCCTGTTGAGGGTAGGTGAAGCTCCTACAGAAGGTACTCTCCTACAAAACAGTGTGAATTGCAAAATTACTAAATCTTGTGGCAATTAGGTACAGATCAGAAGTGGTGTGTTTTTGCAAATTAAGTGAGCTGGAATCTGGATGACGTAGGATCACAGATTATCACGGATCGCGGTATGAGAACATTTTCTTGCAATCTGGCGGAAGAGGGAATAAATGGGATGAGAAAGTCCCAGATTGGTACCTAGGTCATGAGAAATGTAACCCGGGAAGACAGAAACTGAGATGGGCGGATGATTTTGAAAATCTATCAAGTCTTAAAATGTACCACAGGGTGGCCTGGCCCTAGAATGAGCACCCTTCTCGGATCCGTAAGGGAAACAAGGACTTATGAGTCGGATCAAAATCAATTAATATGGGGAAATAATCTTAATATTGCGGCTCAAAAAGTGCGGGGGAAAATGAATACAGGTCTCGAACTTCTCGATCTGTGATTTGTAGTCCCACATATCGCATACTCGTTTGCCTGAATAGAACCTTTTTTTGCATTGATTCAAATATAATGACAAAAGAATTCAGTATGCTATAATTACATAGGTACTGATTCCCCTACGTATAAATCCATGATATATCGAGATTCAATCATGATTTTCTTGAATTTTTTATTTGATCTCCATCCATGTCATATACTCTTACCCGAGTAAGAAACCCCATATCCATGGCATATGCAATACATAACGTACAGCAATGGCGGTTCCAATGGTCTCGGCCAGGCAAGGTATGAATGCCAATCTAATGACTACAAAACTCAGTTTTTTCAGCGCTTTCGGATCCAATCCCAGTCCCGCATGCAATAAAATTGTTGTTAACGCTACTTCTCTGTCACAACGAATAAGACAACGGGAACATAAAAATTTATTTGATCTATGATTTGTAGGGTTTCTAATGTACAATTATTCTACCTAATTTTTCCGACGATTTCTATGTAGATACCGGAGACATCAAAAAACCTTAAGTTCCGTAAACCAATACCACACAGAAGCATACCCAATAAAGGAGGCAAGTGTAGTAGTGATACCAACCATCCACAAAAGTAGCTCAATATGGTCAGAGCAATGAGCTGAAAAAGTTGCCCACCGGGCTCGACGTCTTGCTCCAGAAATGCATACAACAATGCCCAAAACAACAGACCGCTTACCGCTAAAGTGATGTAATTAATACCTTGCGGCAATTTCCCGCATGGTGCATCCAAAACATTTCTCAACCAATGACTGCAACTGCAAACGCATGAATGTGAAAAGTTTTTCTTTACCATCTGAAAATTGAGCAAGCACTACAGCTACGCGAAAAAGGTGGGAGGGGCGAAAACGTATCAGTGAATGATACGATAAAAACTAAAAACTACTAACATTGATTCTTGGTACAAGATACGTGTAGAAAATTTTAAATTGTTTCATTGCCTACCTAAACAAGGAACTTGTTTTATGTTTGGAATCATGAAGACTTGAAAAATTCATTTTTGTCATTCTTTCTCATATGCCAAACAAGACTTTTCTTTCTCTCTTTCGCTCGCTTACTGATCTTTGAGTAGCTGCAACGATTAAAGTAAATTTGAAAACATGAGAAATGTTTATTCAAGTGGCGACTCTCTAATCTAATGACACGTTTTTCTGGCAGGAAACCCATCGTTGCTTTCGTTGAGCAATTGATTTCAGGGAGAGGGGCGGAGGACTGCTCTGTTCAAAAAATTCTTCTTCTCTTGAAAAACATGGACAAACTACATGATTTGAGCCTTCTTTAAAGTTTTGAGAGGATATATTGCTTTACTCCCCCTCCCAAATAAAATCCGCGCCTCATTGATGGTAAACCCTTCAAAATAACGTCTGCGTTTAGATTCTGACGTTAACAGAGAACTTACAACAATTAACTTGTCGAGTCTCTGCAGAGGAGACAGAAGAAATTCGAGCTTCAACTCCTATCTGGAAGAAATGAGATTCGACTTCGAGGACTTTTTTAGTGGAGTTTATTGAGAAGAGAGGAAAACCTATTTTTAAGACGTGAGGTTATGCAGACGTTTCGTAATCATGGAATTTTGACTAGAGAGCACAGAGGAAGATATGCGAGATAGTTCGAAAGTAAAATTTCTTCCAAGTCTCTCTCCTAATACAGATATGTGACCTGTGATGAAAAAAGTATGCTCATTATCCACTGACAGGAACACAATTTCTGTCTGATCGGATGCCTTATCCAATCAGACAGAAATGGTGTTCCTACCAATGGATAATGAGCATCCTTTTCTCAACGCAGGTCACATATAAAGCTTGATCATCAAAATTTTTTGAAGTTCCCCTTCTCATATACAAGGTTGTGTAGATCAAGAGACAAAATTTTAATTTTTAGGTGGTTTTCTTTCAAAACCAAGAAAACCACCGCATCACTGATCAGAGGACTCCATTCCAGTAACTAACAATCAGAGGCAAACCTTCTATCTCCTCACCCTTTCAGCCAATTTCTAAGTGCGTAAATCAGGGGAAAATGAGTTGATAACTATTTATTGGCGAGGGGACTATGTGTTACATGATATGATGAAACATAAAAGAGATACTGAAAGAATGGAAGTTGATACATTTTGAAGTTTGGAAACCCTATGTTGATGTCAAGTATTTTGTAAACCGATCAAATTTTAGCGTAAAAATGAATAATCGACATTAATTTTCGCTAATGAGTATTTTTATTTACATCATGCACAAATGACAGCTTGTTGTTAACTTATTGAATATTGCAAATAATGTCTCACAACACTCAATTATTGTCTTGCTCTTTATGCAGAAAACTGATTTACAAAGGAATTGATTAACGAGGGGCAAAAATAACCGATGGGAACGATCAACTAATTTGACAAGTAATATTTCAATACATACACCTTTAGTCATTCAAATGAGCGAAACTTCTTCATTAAATCTGAATATTTAAGAAAGTCTGAATTTAGGAATCATTGTTACTCATACCAAAAAATAAAAAAAAACTGCTACCACGAAAATATTGCGAACGAGTAATATCGATTGGTACTTTTTCTCATGAATTATGGCAGCAGATCAGGGGGTTGAGTCCGATTCTTAGCAATGTTCTATCAATCAGAGAAATTAATGGTGGCAGCCAAATTTTTTCACCTTCGCATTCAGACCCTTGTCGTTGACTTTCCCTTTCGCGATTTTCTGGTCACGCCGCCAGTCATCTAGTGGTCTGCCTAAAACATTTTTTAGAACTAAGGCCTCACCGCTTTGAAAGCACGATTCACTTCTTCCCCCCTTTATGAATAGCTCAATGGTCCTTTTTTTTTAGAAGTATACAGCTCCACGGTACGATTTTTTTTTTAATCACTAAAGTACATCAAAGCACTTGCCCTCTTTAAAACCAAATTTTGCGAAAAGACTATAGACGTAGGAATTGCTTCCAAGAGGCCTTACTCGTAGACCGCGTTCAAATTGTTGGACGAACAATATTATGTGGAAGTCTTTCAAAAGTCTTTTCGAATCTTACAAACCTTACAAGCTATTCTGACTAAAGCCCTATAGTCTGAAAACTTCAATTCTTCACCAGTTTCACTATAATTTTACGTCTCATTTTTCTTAAAACCCCTCAGCGATTTATCTCGCGTTTTCCTCAATATATCCTCATAGACTCTTGAAGGGAAGAAAGACGTGTTTTACGACAGGCTATAAAGATGAAATTTTCTTCAAAATCCTATTGAAGAACAATAGGCCTATAACGATTGCGATGATTTACTTTGAGAAACCTCCACCCAGGGACAGAGAAAAAATTAAACTCACTTGTCATGTAAGGCAATACCCGAAAGGCCTTCATTCGGCTTCCGCACATCAAAATTTTCGTCATTGTCTCTAACACTAGACATGAAAATTTTTCAGAAAATAACTAGAATAGAACGCATAAACGTGCAAAATCCGTGTACCCTACTCACGAATAGCGAGTCTACGTTTGATATGCACGTTCTCTTGTACGGCACATGAAGGCGCTGCGTAAATAGGTATAGATATTCTGCATTCATTGAAAATATCCATTGAGATGGTAACTTCAGAATCAAAAGATATGGTTTTTTTTTGAAAATCATTTTGATTTCAGAATGAATTTTATCGATACAAAATTTTTATGGTAGCAATCGGAATTGTCAACTCTTCTCTGGAACCTCTTTCCATTTATCGTGCTCGAATTTCGTACACCGGTACCTATGGAATATTGTCAAGAAACCCTGGGACACGACAGTGCACTCTTCTGACGAGTTACAGGCAACTTTCCTTGATTTAGAAACAAAAATATGGTTAGTGTACCGGTAGTGCATAATTCATGACGACCTGCATCGAACTAATTGCGCGTCAAAAATGATTGCATGAATCATCACCTACCTATTCATACATCAACGTGGGTGATACATCGGATAGTATTATATTGCGTGCCGTACAAAAAATACTATAAGCGATTATAGAACTGTTATCAAAAAGTTGAATCTAGCGCCTTAAGTTGAACTTAGATAGGAGTGAACTCTACGAAGGACGATTTCGCTGGGTAGATAGAGTCAAAGAGGAATGATGAAATCGCCATTTCTTGTTGTCGTTCAACAAAGCGTTTTAAAGAATGCGAGTCATTTTTGACATCTCGGGTTGAACCGAATTTTCATACAATTTTTGTTTTGTTCCTCAAAAGTAGGTATTCGTTTATCTTTTGTTGTGTACATTGAGCAGATGTGAAATTAGAGGAAATAAATTGATTTTCAGAGTGTTTCTGATGTTAAACAGAAGATACCGTATAACGTCGTTGAAAGAAGAATAAAGACTAGTGAGTACCTGCCTGTTGGCCTACTTCTCGAGAATTTCTAGCCAATGGTGGTACTTAGGTACCCACCTAGGCTACGTCATTTGAAGAAGAAAATAAATTCACAGCAGAATTTAACGATGTATAGGTAGCTCAGCTTTTTTTGGATTGTTTGAAATAAATAAGATTAGCCTAACCATATCTGTATAGGTATATATGTGAGTACCTAGGTAGGTACTAAAGATGGCGGGTATTTAACGATCAGAAATATTCTTAAAAAGGTTTTTCATTTCATAAATCCATTTCCTCATTAGTTTTGTGTATATTTTAGATAAACTGTAGGCTAACTCGATCATGCTTTTCAGAATTCGATCATTGACCTACAGAGGAATGCAGATAAGGCAGACTTGTTTATCCGTTCTGCAATACGTACTGTAGGTACAAGACCTAATCTGTTTATTTGGGTTTTTGCGCGTTAGTAGGCACGTTGTAGTGGTACTTTTCACGTGCAAGTTACTAAGACATTAAATGAGGCATCTACTTATTCCCAAATAACATAGAGACTTTTGGGGGAGATAGACGCGGTATTCATCAATGTACCGGTAATGCTTTCATAATTCCTATACCTAGAACTACATGAAAACTAGAAACTAAATCGAATAAAATACAAGTAATATAGGGACATAATGATGCGGTCAGGTCGTATCACAGAATAAAAAAATATGCAGATGTAGGGATACGATTTATTGCTCTATTATATTATTGTATGTGACCCGCCGTGAAGAAAAGATGCTTAGAATCATATGTAACCTGCCACGGAGAAATCGATCTTTTGAGATTTATGCAGTAGATGCTACATTTCCGCAGTACTGAATTATTCATACTGCAGAAATATAGCTGCGTTATGAATCTCATAAGATTGATTTCTTCGTGACAGATCACATAATTATGATTCAGTCTGAGAGAAGGATATTTAATTAGGCTGGCTAGGGAACTCTGTAAGATAGGTATACGAAAGTGATGAGAATAAGAACGTCGTCGCGTCGCTATGTTGTTAGAGTCATAGACTCGAGGTGCCAGTAATAATCAGTATGAGTGAGGATATAGGCCGCCATATTTAGTCGTTACGTCATCACTATTTTGTATTTTCACAGACTCCTATTCTAATTAAAGCGCCTTATTCTAATGACTGATAACAGGTTATCATGATTTGAAAATAATAAGAGAACAAACTAGACTAATGCCAAAGCATCAAAGCGCAAGCCTCAACACTATTAAGAAATGCAAACTACCTTCACTAATCACACAAATTCCTCTTCTGAATAGGGAGCTATAGAGATAAATGATGATGTAACGACTAAATATGGCGGACCATGTCCTCACTCATATTTTTATAGGGCTCTAGCACACTCTAGTATCAGGAGTACTGTGGAAGAAATTTAAATGTCAAATATCGAATTTAGGTTGATTAGAAATCTATCAATGGAAACAAAAAAATAAATGAGCTTTCCACGATGAGAAAGGGCCATTGAAAGGAGGTTTCAGAAAGGCTTGGAGTTTGTACCAACATAGGTGATAACACGTGGTACGAACTACAAACTCGAACCTCTCCTCAATGGACGGTGTTATTTGTGATAACGCAACATGAGTGTGAGTGCAAGATGCATAAGTGTGAGTGAGCTATTTCTGGCAGAAGTACCTATTCTGCTGAAAATTTGTCCATTCGGTATTTTGCTCCCATAAGAAATACATGCGGAGCAAAGATGACCATGGTATTAATTTAATATGAGATGTTAAAATTTACAGAAAAGTTGATATTTCAAATTTATCAACTTCTTGCTACTTGTAAAAAAAATCTCTTGACCGTATCATTTTTTATATTCAATTGGTAGCGTAGTGATCTCTGCTCCACATGTATTTCTTATGGGAGCAAAATGCTAAATGGACAAAATCGATCTTTTCATCCATGATATCGATAAAACGAATCCGTTCCTTAAGGTTACGGCTATCCATCATAAACGAAAAAACGAATACTCCAAGGGGAGAGTGTTTAACCGAAAGCGCTCCCTTCGTTTTTATTTTCTGCGGTTTGCATTTGTTTACTCTCCCCTTGGAGTATTCGTTTTTTCGTTCATGATATCGATAGTTGTGACGTCACAATAACACAGTCCATTCCTCAAGACAGTAAGCTAATTTTCTCCTTTCTTTGGCCTTTTCTTAACGTGAACGGACTATCCGAGCCCCATTCTTTCTTATCACTTGCGCAATGCGCATGAATCCAGAACGCTTCTGATTGGCTGTTCAAAGCAAAATGATGCTCCAACTGCCATACAAAATAGAATAGACCTATCTGCACATTGACGATCAGCAAAAAACGTATTTTTTTGCCGGGGTTGAAGGATCTCTTTTCCGCAGATCAGGGATATGCAAATACGTCAATTCTACTTTGTACGGCAGATAAGCATTTTCTCACTGAATTATTATTTTACTTTAAACTTTGTGTTGTACTTATTGTAATGCGGTTAATCAATATATCCAGAGCAACTGGTGTCACTGGTGATCTACTGAACGATGCAACTCTTTGGTTGTCTGTTGCAGACCACTATTGTAGGTAGTTAAACTATAAACTGGGCGTTGTTTGAACACTGACTTTTGTACTCCACAGTTTATTGTCAACTTGTACAACAGGTAATAGGCTAGTGTATTTTTTAAATTTTCTGTCGTTTTTCATCTTTGTCAGGATGAGCCTGAGTTTGCGCATGAATAATAAATTATTGGGAAAAATTTTCTCCATTTGAACAACAAATCGCGCCTTTCTCGCTCAATATTTTTCTGAAGAAGTAGAGCAACTCAATGGATTAAGAATAAATGAAGATTACTGTAACCCTCTAAGGCTCTAAAGAAGTCCTTTCTCCCCTAATTTATTGATGAATAAGTTGAAGTAGCTGTGCTGAAGCTGTAAAAATTAGTAGTGTATAATTGGCCGATAGCTGATGACCAGAGGAGAGGTATATCCTATACCCACTAGGCTACTGCATATATGTACATGCGCATTTCAACAAACAAGTCCAAAAATATTCAAATTACTAAACTCCATAAAATGATACCCATTTGCTTATTGTAGGCTACTCACCAATGAGGAGGTCCTATTCATATTATCTTTTCTGATGCAGCAATAATACTTAAGGTGAAACCTATCTTCCATCTCTCTTTTGGAAAGTTGAAAATGAATTACTTATAGTTTAGTTAACTTACCACATTGATTTATTTTTTATGGCGATGACGTTATTAATATTCAGGAAAGAATTCAAAAATATTTAGATGACTAATAAGCTTTTCACGCATTATTTCTATCCACAGAATTACCATAGTGCAGAGCATAAGTTTCAAAATCAGATCATAGTTGTACATGATGGCAGATGTTTCTTCAACAACAAACAGTAACATTTGCTTTGAATTGGATCGTCCCAAAATACTTGCATTTTGTAGTGTAACTGGTGGATGTGAACGAGATTTTGGAGATTTGAAAAATTTACCTTACTTCCACAGCCAGTCGTGGGAGGCTATTAGTCCGGAATCTCCGTTAAACTTGAACCTTGGGTTTGAATCTTATCAGCCTAAAGTCTGGGGCGAAAAGTTGATTTCCGATTGGTATCGCAATAATCCAGAGCAGTTATCTACAAGGATTGATAAAGTAAGTAGACAGCTACTTTATCGAGGATTTAGATATTAGATGAAAACTTAAAATTCTATTTTTGTTAATTGATTGTGTACTGTACCTAGGCTGAAAATTTCGTCTTCGTCACCTTTCGCGGTGCTTTGCAGACTGTTATGAAAGTGCCTTACGAAAAAACAGAAAGCTGGACTATGTATGCTGTAAAGTATAGAAATCATATCTTCATTTACGAAGTGCGAAAAGAACGACCGTGTCCGCCTCTTGTGGAATACAGAGGTTTCAAACTTGAACAGTGTCTCTGTTCTGGTACAATAATTATCTTTGCCTAGATATACGTCTTACTTACTGACTTACATGTTGTCATATATTTAGTGTGTTCCCTTATTGCAGTCATTGTTCCAAACGTCATCTCATATTTCAGAATTATTCTACCTTCCGTGGTATAAGAGCATAATCCCTGTCATTCTGAGTCTCATTTTTTCTCAGACTGACTCATCACTTGTGCACCCGCGTCATAAGTTATGTTGAAGGATGTAAATCTTTTCTGATCCTTGCCTACTGCTCAATCCTGAATTATCGTCACCTTCACGTCTTGCTTGCGGTCTCTTTTCGCCTATATGACTCCTAAAGCAGGATTTTCGTCAGTGAGAATTGAATATTTCCTCTTAATTTCAAATCATGTGTGTTTTATTCTCTTCATGAATGATCTGATCACGGAATTTGTTATACACTCCAACAATGGCTTAATACATGAGAAAACAAAGAGAGAAGTAATTGAGCCGCAAGATTTACATGTAGGAAAGAAAAGGGGTTACCTACATATGACACGATTTTCAGAACGTTTAGTGTAATGATCACGCAAATTTATATTTATTCATTTTGTTTAGCATATATACTCGTGCCACCAACTGCAGTCCTTGAACCAATTTGGCCCCACTCATATAGTGACAAAATGAACAGTCACAGTAATGATAATAATCGTGATAAGTACTAAGTGTATCGTGTTTCAACAGACCACCCTCACGAAACACCCATCACGTCATTGCCAGTACACAACCAGAAAGAATTCTGTTTAGTTCTTCATCAGAGATTGAATGGCGACGATGTAATTTATGGAGGAGAATTCGACGCCTTAAAAAGGGCCGAGCCTTTAGACACGACAGAGGACGTTCTGGAGATCTTGAATAATGACCAAGATACGAAATTTATCGAAATAAAGTCTGGCCCCCAAAAACTATTGAAGAGACTTGATCCAGGGTGAGTTGCTTCTTTTCTTTGTACTATTAGTTGAAATTTGGAAATCTAATTCTTTCCGGTTCGAATTTTTCAATTTTGGCAGTCGATCGCTAAGTTGGTTCGTGCAAAGTTTCTTATCGGGAATTGAAGAAATATACTTCGCTGGAAAAGACGACAGTGGCAATGTTGAAAAAAAAAAGATTTTAGAAACTAAGAACTTACCCTTCAAACAAGTACAACGCAAATACAATTACTTTATTATAAAATTTGAATTCAAGAGTAAAATACATGTAATTTTATATTGTAGCCTTGGTCCAAAGATAAATGCCTACAATCTTTGAGCGACTTTTTCTTTCTACTCAAAACTACTCTGAGAGAAAAACAAGATTTTACAAAAATTAAGATCGACTGGCAGCCGGGCTTTGGAAAACCTTTGTGCGTAGAAACTCCGTGGGAACCCGAACTGGATGAGAGTAAGAATATTTTTGATGTACTCGATCTCTGTTTCCAACGACAGACACCGCAATCCAAAAGGAATGATCCACCGAATATGCCTGTAAGGCAGGATCACAATACTGGCAGCCGAAATACCTTCAAAGCAGCTAAACGAAATTCTGGTTACAAACATAGTGGGTACGTTATAAATCGTGGAGTCAAGAGTGAAAATTTCAACTACAAATCACAAACTCGTTACAGAAATCACCCTTATAAATATATTTAATGCTCATTTCTAAAAGAACTTCCTTACCAATCAGGTGCTATCTCTCATTAGAATTTGAAATGTGATTAATTAAACTTTACTATAGCTTATTGGTCTTGTATAATTTTACTTTTTTTACCATCTTAAGTTTTTTACCTACTATTCTCTCATTAAAATTTTGATACCGTTACACTGCTTACTTCTTATTATGGGCTACTACCTGTGACTAACTCAAAAAATACACTGTAAATAATGGAAATTATCGCAACTCACCGAACAACAATGAGAAGATAAGTAGGTACCTATTCTAAAATACCGCGCAATTTGAAATCAGCTCTAAATTCTTTGAAACTTCGTATACGAGTGGATGACTTCATCAGCAAAACAGAAATTGAAGGAAAAAAAAAAAAAGTCCATTTGCACCACCATTACCAGCACGATGAAGGAGCTCAATTCGTAGGTTTATAGAATAAGAGAAATTTTTGGCACCGTAAACCAATTTGTGTTGTTTTGAGAATTTTTAACTTTTAATCTACCAAGTTTTATGAAATTTGGATCAGACTTCAAGTTGTAATTGGCATTCTACGACACCACTTGTTATTCCCACGGTTCTATGGGTCTTTGAGTTAATGATCAAGTAGATTCACCCCTATCACCAGAATTTCTTCATTATGTCGCTCTCGTGTATTACATTTTCTTGTGATTGAAATATGAGAAGCCAAATGTGACTCAACAAGGAAAAATTATACAAAAAATAAAACTTATATCGGTAACTTCCAAAGATTGAAGAATTTTAAAGTGGTCCGTGCTATTCGGGAAAAATGATTCCCAGAAAAATATGAATCACAATGATAAAAAAGCACAATATTTGGTTTTGGTGTTAAGAAGAAGTAACTAGGCATGAGGTGGAAACCATAAAAAATTCAAAATTTATCAAAAGTTTCATAACTCATGATTACTAGGAAATTGGCGGCGCATTCATGTAGGCTGTAGTGAAAAAATGTCCCGTTCCCCGCTGTCCACATAATTATATGCTTCGCCATTTTGCTAACCTTAAATATAAAATACGTATACTTTTTAACTGCTCCCACCTCTAGTGAGAGTTTTTGGTGACTTTGCTTGGGATCTACGGTAATCAAGCAATGGTGTTATAAATTAAATTCCATCGAGTCTACAATACGTGGTGTTGTCTAAGACACAATGTAGTTTTAGAATAGAATAATTGTCTTCTAAATACTTATTCATATTCTATTTAAAAAAAAGAAAAAAATGGACTTTAACCCATTCATCATGACAACGAAGCTTTTTGTTCATCGCGATTACTAGAAGCACGAGACAAGAAGGCATAAATATTATCTGAGCAAAATGAACGATATTTAGATGGTTCGAAAAATTTGGAGCTGTATATCAGATTATAACGAGTAACTTGTAAATTAGAGGTACCAGTATCATTTCTTACCGATTTCATTATGGCATTAAAAAGAAGTGATTCACTCGATGAAAGTACGCATGTATTTCACAAAATCAACAACAAATTAATGAGGCGAACATACCAGCAATCCATGTCAAATAAATACTTAGGTAACATTAGCTTTTGTTTCACATAAATCAGTCTAAATCGCGAAGTGATAAGGAAAAAAGACAGCGTGGTAGTGAACGTATATTATTCTAAAACAAATTAAAACGGAAATAAAATTTCAACTGGTACATACACTACTCGCGCGGATATTACAATTGAATATTATGAAGGAAAAATTGCTCGCAACTTTTAGTGGAAAAAAAAACAAAAGTCTCATTACTAAAATGAGGAAATTCTTGTACACTCAGTTTTCATCAAAATTAGTGAAAGGTAACTTGACTAGGGAAACAAAACGTAAAGAAAATAGAAAACGCGAAAGTGATTTTAATTTCGTAGATGAAGAAAAACAAAATAATTGACAGAGAGAAATAATGTTTTGGAGTTTTTTTTTTTTGTCTTCTATAATTCCAATAACAAACGTTGAAGATAGCCATGTAAAAGGAACTTTATTGGTAGTGTGTCTTGCCTACCGACAGATTATAAATACAACAAGTAAAATCAGTAAAATTTTTTTCATTCGCTCCTGATTAACAATGAAGGACAATATAGTTAATCCGGAATGAAAAACAAATACGTGGAATATATCATCGTTCTGGCAGAAATTTTGCAGTTCAGTTCCGAAACAACAAAAGAAAAAAGAAAGAAAAAGGCGAAGAAAGTACAAACTCTTTACGATCAATTACAAAAAGACGGTTGAAAAACGACACGTAATCACGAACAGATATCCGTCAGATTTACCAATTTAAATGAAAATTCTCTACAGTACCTAATAAGAATGATCACATTATAGTGGATTTCACACGTGTGAAAAAAATAAACAGTTTACGTGCGGCGATACAGACCACTATTTCATGTTTTGAATCGCAAAGCGAATATACACAATAAATAATAATTCAATATGGCGATACATTTTTACAAGATAAGTAAAACTGAACAGAAAATGTAGTAAGGTAAACCTGACTAGAAAAACACTAATATTAGATATAAAAAAATATAGCAATGAGCGAATGAAATGAATGAAATAAAAATACATCATGATAATAATAATAATAATAATAATATAATAACAATAGAAATGATATTTATGCATTAATAAAGCCTAATAATAATCAAAACGATTCGAGAATTGTATCCATATTATCGTTAATTATGTCTGATAGCCGAGACGGAGAGAACCGTGTTTATACTATGTAATTGTATGACAGGTATCGTAGAGTACGTAAAAAGTAATTTTTCGCTTAATTGCGAAAGGATATCACTAACGTACTGTAAAATCAACTGTTGGCATACAGGATAGAATATTCTTAAATTACACACAGAATCGACAACCTGAGGTTCGCCGCTCATCAATTTATTCAACGTGTACGTGATCACTTGCTCAATGTGGACGGGAAGCAGAGGTTCGGAGTCGTCGGACTCCAGCGATATATCGTTCTCTACGCTGGCGCCATTATCTAGTTCAACACGTTACAAAAACAGATTATTATTTTTCCTTCCATGAAAATCAAATAACAAACGAATTTTATAATAACGAAAGACCTCTTTAGTTCGAAAAAAACACCTCTTTTCCTTTCATAAAAGTGTAATATTTGGGGGGGAGGGGTCTTCGACTTACGTCAAATACTTGAAAATACTCATCTCCGAGCTGAATGTACGAAGTAATGGACTTAAAAACAATTTGATTAACGAGCTATGAGCATGAGGAGAGGGGGAGATTCAGAAAATTCCATAGTACGAAAAGTGGTGGACTCGAAAAAATTCCAATCGCTGGGCCATATAGATCAGCAAAAGTACTTCAAAACTCTTGACCAAACAACAGATCATCGAAATCGAAAACAGGTTTCTTGTTCGTCTCAATTAATGGATCTGATTAATGAGTCCCGCGAGTGATAAAGATTTTTTTTTTCACTTTTACCTTTAGTCAAATAACAAACCACGGCCGACACGTTATTTTCGTAATTGAAACGTTTACGCAAAAAAGCTTTATGCCTCTTATCGATACGTTGTCCCGTTTCTTCATCTACAATAGAGAAGCATAAATACCACGTGAATATTTTAGTTCTGCAGTTAATTGATATCTAGCTGAAAATAAAATTCGCATTACATTGAAAACGAGCATTGCCACGATGAGCCCACACCTGCCACTCAATTCTCGCATTTTTCGGCAACGCAGGAACGACTATATAATCTACGATCGCATTGTTCGATCGTTTCTCCCATTCCCGACGGGCTGCGCGAATATATTCGTTATTCGTTACGTAGCATGTGGCCTGTAAAATAACAAGTTTTATTAAACAAACTTCGATTATGTATGAGATTTTCTGTCAAATAATGATCAACACTCAATCACCTGTACTACGTCTCGAAGTTGTGTGCTTTGATCCATTGCATTAATGATGCGACTAACATGGCGCAGAGCTAGTCGACACTCCTGGCTTATTCCACCCTCCAGCATTTTCATAGTACCGGGGATCAATGCTATTTGGCCGGCAACATATATAATGTCTCCAAGCTGCATTCACACGTTTTTCAGAAAACAAATCATAAGAAAGCGGTACATGTTTGGCTTTTGAATTATTATTTCACGAAAGGTCAGCTAATAAAATATCGTTTACTCTGAGATCTAGTCTCAACCATCAAAATGAGGATGAGAAAAAATATTCAACAAAGGGAGTATTGTATCCAATCTCGAACAATGACGAAAACTTACTTTAATTGCTTGACTGTATGGACCAATCATCGCCGGAGCCCAATGCGATATACTTTGTACATGCATAACGCGACGTTCGCCGTTCGTTGGACTAGTGTTTGTGGTGCGATGAGCAAGAGCTTCAATCAACACAGGAGTGTCTTTCGGTAAATTGGTCTCCACGCATATTCGAACCGGCGTGTTATATTTATCCATGAAATTAACGTAAATGGAGTTCAATTGGGCGTACGGAGTCATATCACTAATAAATAAAATTACGGCAACTAAATCCTTCATCGCATACTGCTTCGATGCCAAAGAATCTGAAATGAATTACAGATGGCGTTTGAAAAAAGAACGATCGCGTTGACCGTGCAATTTACTACATATACCTTTGAGTTTTTGAAGAGCATCGGACAAAGCCATACACACGTCAGAATTTTGACCCACCAACGAACCCAGCCAACACCATCCCGTGTTATTGACGCATATTTTGGCGACAAGATTTTCAAATACATTTATATCACAGCGCTGTAAAAAAGAAACGGAAAGAGACTACTAAAGTACAATGAATCCAGAAAGAGGGTCTTTTAGGTGGAATTCATTTTGAACCTAACTTTATAATCTCTTTAACGCAAGCTATCCCATTTCAGACCAAACTTCAGTACTTTTTCTACAAAATCACCTTGTTTTGAGTAAAATTCTCCAATTTCTCGTTCAAAGAAATGTAATTTTAGATAACACTCAACAAAGGGAGCACGGATCTCCTTTTCAAGCTTCCTACCACTGCGGAATAATTGACGAATGTCAGAGAATCCGGTCTCTGCAAATCATCCAGATTGCAGCTATGAGCTCATTTTATTCAATGTAGCTTACTATTATCATAAATTCAGAAGTCGTCTTCTCCGCTCTCATTGTCTTTGTAGTTTGGCCTCACACTTGTACAACATTTCCCGGCGCTTTGACGGCTGAGGACAGAGCAGGAAAACCCTGTTTTACAACAACTACAAGGTAAGCTGCAAGAAGCAAGGGTGGTAAGCTCAAGTTTTATTCAAGTTTTAAGCCTTAAATAAGCTAAAACAACCTTTCTGTCAAGAGGGCGTCCGTTCCATAAGAAATACACTGAGCGGACGCCCTTTTGACAGAAAGGTCCTCAATTTTTCATTCGCGCAACAAGCAACTTAATAAGCGAAACAATTTTCCATTTGTTTCTGGCAAAAACTTTTCTTCCAACAAAAACATGTTTTTTTCCAACAAAAACACGTTTTTTTCCTACAAAAACATGTTTTTTCCCAACAAAAACATGTTTTTTCTGACGAAAAATGTTTTTTTTTTTTCGACAAAAACATGTTTTGTGCTTTCAGCTCCAAGCTTTAAGCTGAAGTTTTAAGTTGAAACTCATAAGTCTCAATAAGCTTTATATTAATTTTAAGCGAAAAGAAATTTCATTCCAAGTTCAAGCCTTAAGCTTAAGCCCTAAAATTGAATCGCTTACCAACCTTGGCAAGAATCGGCGCATTGCATACCTATTCTGCCACGTGTTATTCCGAACTACTCCACAATGAAAATGAGTATGCAATCCAGCAACACCCATAAGAGCAATGTTAGAAATACTACCATTTCGATAACACGTAGGAGAATATGTATGCAATGCGCCGACATGGAAAAGCCCTATACAACACAGGCTTTGACTATAAGGTGTTCACACGTGATATCCCAGAATGCGTTCTTATCAACTTGGGGGAAAAATAACACAGGTTCTTATGAGTAGTTTTTGGAATAATCGATTTATCTCGAGAACGGTCGAATTTTGTGAGAAATTGAAGAGAACTAAATTTATTCTTTTTGTAATTATGCACCTGATGGGACTATAACAAAAAAAGGGATCTCTTTCAATTGAAATCACCTGAAAAAAAAGGCTTTATCTCCTGATCTACCCAGATATGTCCCCAAGTTAGTATTCTCCGTATCCCGCTCCATCCACACATTTATGTAAACAAAGCCAAAGTGTGAACACCTTATAAGGTATACCTCTTATGGACTGAGCTTCGTCCATAAGAGGTATATAGTCAAAGAACACAGGTCTTGACATTGAAGACGCCGAGAAGAACTCTCAAATCCAGATAATATAGACATCAAACAATTTCGCTATCTCCAGCCGCTCGTTAATGCGACTGTCAAGTCTCCTACCCTGCAGAGGCAGCAAGTGGTCAGCATGCATTTTGTGTCTTTCTGCAAGATCAGGGACGGAACGTGGACCCACCAAAATGGGGATATTAAACACTGGGTACAAATCTAATTTCACTTGACACTATAAATCCGGCTGCATCTTCAGAAATACTGAAATCTATATCTCGCACCTGCGCGACTTTTTGCAGCTTAGCTTTTGGTTGTCCTAAAATAATGCCTTTACAAATGAGGAGTCATCTGTCAAAAAGGCACCCGATCAATGCAATTCTTATGGGTGCCTTTTTGACAGATAACTCCTCAAATATGAAAAACTATAGCGCACTCTGCGGTAGGCAAGTTTTCATATAAAATTTCTGCAGCCTTCAGTCTCACATAAATGTTTTCATTGTCTGGTCTAGTAATTACAAATACGATACAAAAAGACAGTAAATCAGCAGTCTGCAAATGAGGTCGAAGAACGACATTACCTGACACTGCATATAAATTAATATATGTGGCAAGTAAATAAACCAATGATCGGTTGAAAATTTATTAGAAGATAAATTATAAAAGAATAATGACTTGGTGTGCCGAACAGAGTTTAGCTCGAGTCCTATAATTTCCAAATTTTTAAATGTAGGTCAAGGTCATTTGTGATCAGGGGAGTGAAGCCTCGCAAGTTTTAGAACTAGAGGTGGAGTAAAGGGGCAGCACAGAGATATAGAACACGTCAAAATGTGGAGCGTTGTTCAAGATTTTGCCAAGTAAATTACCATTGTGGTAGTCCTGTACAATTTTTTACTCAGCTTCACTTCTCTCAATAATTTGATCTATTTATTGGTCCTCTATTACTGCGTCAACCATTTCACTCTAACAATATCAAGAATACTTACATTATGAGCAATTATTGAATTACTCGATGAAACGTCTACTTCATCATTCTGTTGCAGATCTCCTTCAGTGGCCATATCGACTAATTGCTCATCGGGTAGTTCGAAGTCACTTATGTACTCCAAAGGACCTTTGATTGACGAAGTTGAACAATTCGGTAAGAACCGTTGAGGATCCGCACTCTACAAAACACAATTCGATGCTCATAAAAACTAAACAGAACTTGATGATGTTTCTGCTCCTCGCAAATATGTTGCGCTTTCTCAACATTTCGAGAATTCTTAGTGGAAAAATTTCGGAACGTTTAAAATCATTTTTCAAGTACTCACCGTTTTATCGACTAAGGACAATTTCTTAAAATTAAGATAACCAACTGGTGCAAATGCATCGTCAGAATGTATCACAGTTTCAAATTCATCTCTGTAATTGAAGATCAACACATTGGTCAGTTTTAATTGTATAAAGACGTCCAAGAGCAAAATGAAGCGAAAGTCAAGGTTTTCACACACGCTGACGGGGGAGAAAATCAGCTAGATTTTTTTGCATCAACTTTCATGGGCTACTAACGATTCATAGAAAACCTCCAATCGAAAACACGCTTCACAGCTGGTAATATCAATCAAAACGTTCGCCATTCGTTCGAGCTCATCTCATTCCCACGTTAAGAATAATACGAAGTGACGAATACAAGGATGAGTGATTCTAATGAACTTATAAACGAAAGCGAGCCAATAATATGAGCCAAATTTGGAACAAATAATTTCAACTTCGTATCTTTTATACCGATTATTCTAACTTTAAATACACACATTTTATGACGCCAGAAGCTAAAGTTTTTTCCACCTTCAATTATGCCAAGATTTTAAGCGAACAGGAAAAATAAAAAAAATTAGATTATGAAAAGATGGAAATTGGATTCTTATTGAAGTACGAATATTAAAATATAATAGAGATTTTAGCAGTGAACACGTTCGCCGAAGTACTTCGTTGCGACAGCGTAGAAAATATCAATGTATTTTCAACATTCCTTTAATAAAAACGTCTACAGCATAAGCAACTATTCCTTAAATATCAAGTTCTATTGAACGCTGCTGATTATTTATCGTTTTACTCCTCGAATAGATAACAGTAGAAATGGACACAAATCGTTGATAATTATTACATGAAATTGCGCACATACTAGAAAACTTGAGACTCATACTCACATAACAATTCTTTTACAAAAGAATGGGCAATCTAATGTAAATGTTTCGTATTCTCCACCTTCTCCGCAAACATTTAATCCATATTTTTGATTCTAAAATAGAAGCATAAATATTCATTTAAACGCAGTCAAGTTTCATTAATCGTCTTTCATAATTTAGTACAATAATTAATTCGCCATTCAAATTCGCATATTTTTTTACAACGCAAATAATGTAATATACAAATTGATTTGTCAATAAACACAGAAACAATTACCATTTTCAGTAAATGTGGTTGAATTTCTTGAAGCCGCATGCCAAGATGAACAGAAGGATCGAGCCCGAGGGCAGCCACTTTTATGACTACAGCTTCTATACCCCCATCTATCATTTCTTGCAATAATTCAGACTGGTCGCGACGCCAGAGATACGCTACAGATACCAAACCCAATCTCGAACAACTAAAATGAACGATGGATTAATCAGCATAATAGGAAACCTCATTTTCTCAAAGAACGAATATATAACTTACACATTCTCAACTCTCAATCTTTGATAATCTGAAAGTACAGCTCCTGATGCTACGCCGTCAATATCCAATTCACTCTGTAGAAAACAAATGACTTTTCGGAATATCGAAAATATAAGTTAGGTATAGTAGCCAATTGATCCGAATTTACCTTTACTCGCGCTAAAAGTTTATACAAGTCTTCGACTTCGTCGCCTTCTGTTGGTTGGTACCATTTATGATGATTATGGGCAACACCACTGGTTTCCTCTCTAAATAAAGGCAGTCCCATAGCTTCAGCATACAAACTTATGCCTTGATGTCCTACTGTTTGGTACATAAAACTATCGAGTTCGTCTGAAATATGAAACAAGTGAAAGATGGAAGGGCGTAGTAATATTTACAAGAGAAAAAAATCAACCTACCTTTACTTCTGGGTTGCAAATTGGCCAGAGCAACGATTTCATGACCTGCTGCAACACACTGCAGCACATTATAGTTACTGTCTTTACCCCCACTAATTAATGCCACCACCCTCATTTCGAGTTGGTTAAGTAATACACGTCACGTCTGCATGAAATATAATGAATTCTGCAACACAAGTTGAAATTACTCGTATAGTAAAAGAAACAAGCCTACAAATGTATAAACATCAGAAATTAGAGTCCATTTTTAACAAGTGCATGGTAAATACTTTGACCTTTTTCTTTGGAAACTCCAGCCATAGTGAATAGCATACAAAATGAACTTTTGAGTACATGCACATTACGTTCAAAATAAATTACGGAAGATAAGTCAGTATCACAAAAAAAAAAAAACTGTATTTCAAAAAAGTTATGAGTCGAAACAATGAAGTCCGTCATGGAATCAAACTAAGAGACTGCACTTTTTAAGTTTTGCTGCAAAGTTGCACTACTATCTTGAAAAATGAATATAATTTAACGCTTTACAAGTGATAGTAATGAATTAAACATCACCAATACGGCAATAGACGTTCACAGAAATGTATAATCATTTGAAGCGCCAAGCGAGATGCCGTCCGTTTTAAAAATATACATGATCGGTTGTTTTCTTGGCATTATCAAGACAACTATTATGATTGTTATTATGTTACTAATTCATAATAACAACTCACCTTGACATCGACTATTTCCTCCTCGTTTGTTTCAGCGTATTTATTTTTTCATTTTTCCTGTTTTTCTCTCCATTCAACTTCCTCTAATTCGACATTTTACAAGAAACATAATTAAAAAATTCATTTGCAACGATTTTAGAACTTCTTCACACAAAACGATTTTCAACGAAAAATTATTCCGTACAGACGATTCTTATTTACTTCTACAGGTAGAATATCTTCCGTTCAGATTTTAAGGTTATTCAATCATAAAATTTGTTCGACCTGCAAATAAAGCGATACAAACTGTTTGTCAAGATGGCGAATAAAACAGAAATTAAGGACCTACGCAAGATCATTACTATTCACGATTTTTGTACTTATCAACTATTGCCCATAAAAGTGTACCGAAGGCAGATGGTGCACAATGAATTATTGTGGGAGACAATATAATTTTTTCAAGCCACTGAAGAGACTCTTGAACATAATATAGAACAATTCCATAAATTCAAAACCTCTGGTAGCATATGAAATTCAAAATTTGATATCTCCATGGCACCCTTATGAAAATGAAAACACAAGCTGATCGCTGGCATACATACTTCGAAAAATGATTAGCAAAAGCAATATTATTTTTTTAGTTATCAACTGGAAACTGGCTTACTTCTATTCATTTACAAATCTTCGAGATTAGAGTTCATCAATCCCTCGGGGTACTTCGTGCAAACTGAAATAAACTTCTAAGTAAACTAATAATGAACTATGTCAAGTCAAAGTACACCAGATTCGATATTTATCATTCAAATACATCTTCTTTTTCTTTCCTTTTTTTTTTCCCTCTCTCATTATCATTATCAAGTTCAAACCTGACAGACACGAAGCTACCAGCCTATCTCAACTTATTACAAAGACTGACATATACGTGCGCCACAACTGCCCTTCACTGCCCTACAAAAAATAAATTGACGTAAATCACGACTTCACGAGTAGGTAACAATTTGCAAAATAGGATCTTCGGTCTGAAAAATTTGTCGGTGTGTGCGTGTGTGAATCAAACTAGGCTTTGTATTTACAGATGAACATAATATGTCAAAATGATTAAAACCACGGTATAAGATGAAGAGGTAGTGACACGAACGTATTCTGACTGTGGTAAACGCTGTCCGTGATTTTGAAGTAGTTCTGAACATCCCGAGCGCAGCGCTCGTGATGAAAGGGATGGGTAATGTACAGAGTCTTATGGGAACGCCGCTACTTTCAAAAATTTATTGCAGGATCAGGAATCAGCCGATGCATTTCATATTTGGCATAAAAATACCATTTAATCTACTCTATAAAATTTTGAAAGAATCACCCTTCTAAGTAAATTCTTGGATTTTTTATAATCCTTGGAAATTTCATCAATACTAGGGTACCAACGGTACCGGCTCGGCGCAGGTGGGGTGTAGAAGGAACAGGGAAACAGCCCGAGTGTTCGCTGCAAACCTAGCGGAAGTTTGTACGTACAACTTCAAAACTGCGGTCACGATTTTAGCGTTGTGTCATTACCTCTTCATCTTATACCGTGATTAAAACATATGTTATTTTCGAATTTTTGAAAAAATGAACGTTGCTATCCTAAAAGTAACTTGATTATCAAATTGTTCATTGAAAAGAGTTTCGAAAACTCATCAGTATTCCATATTTCATCTTGAGGGTATGCTCTATCTAGTCACTCACACGTAGACACACACCTTAATATGTATCACATGTTGCGATTTTTGCCCCATGTTGGGCACTATCGATACTACCCATACTACCGATAGTTTTTCTGTTGAGCTCACGGTATAAGATGAAGAGGTAGTGACACGAACGTATTCTGACTGTGGTAAACGCTGTCCGTGATTTTGAAGTAGTTCTGAACACCCCGAGCGCAGCGCTCGTGATGAAAGTGATGGGTAATGTACAGAGTCTTATGGGAACGCCGCTACTTTCAAAAATTTATTGCAGGATCAGGAATCAGCCGATGCATTTCATATTTGGCATAAAAATACCATTTAATCTACTCTATAAAATTTTGAAAGAATCACCCTTCTAAGTAAATTCTTGGATTTTTTATAATCCTTGGAAATTTCATCAATACTAGGGTACCAACGGTAACGTCTCGGCGCAGGTGGGGTGTAGAAGGAACAGGGAAACAGCCCGAGTGTTCGCTGCAAACCTAGCGGAAGTTTGTACGTACAACTTCAAAACTGCGGACACGATTTTAGCGTTGTGTCATTACCTCTTCATCTTATACCGTGGTTGAGCTATCGATACTACCGATAGTATTGGTAACTGGAAAACTATCGATAGAATATTACCGCTATCGTCACTATCGATAGTATATATTTTTCAACAAATTCTGTCATAATATGTTACTATTAAGTTACTATTTTTTCCTTCTTAAAATGAGAAAAATTGATGAAAGAAGAAAAATATTATGTAAACTTTGAGTGGGACCAAGAAATAAGAAAAAATTGTGTGGAGTATAAAAATTGGAAATAACAGAGGAAAAGTATGAGTGATTTTTTTCTGAACACTAGCGCACCACTGCCCTAAATAGATGAAATGGAAACACTATCGGTAGTTTCAAACTATTGGTTTTTGTCCATCACTGGCCGAGATAACTGATTAAATTATAGTCCATTCCAGTTAGAGTGTCGGTAAATTGATGGCAATGCGGTATCAGTGGCATGAAAGGAATTGCAAAATTCGCACTGAGAGCGTCGAGCAGCACGACGCTTCTTGTCTCTCATTGGCCGTGAAATTGACGCATCAGAACTCACACATTGTGGTCGCCTTTTTGACACTCTTGACTGGAATGGACTATAGAGCCCTATAAATACGAGTGAGGACATGGACTGCCATCTTTAGTCGTTACGTCATCACTATATTCACAGTCTCCTTGTCTAATGGTTGATATAACAGTTTATCATGATTTGAAAATTATGAGAGAACGTGCTAGACTAAGTGCCAAAGCAAAATGCAAGACTCAACACTATTGAGAAATGCAAAATTGCTTCCCAAATCACACAAATTCCTCATCTGAATAGGGAGCTATAGAGACAAAAGATGACGTAACAACTAAATATGGCGGACCATGTCCTCACTCGTATTTATATGGCTCTAATTAAATAAAGTATGAAATATCTTGTAACTTTGTATTTATGTATTCGTATCCGGCCCCAAAAGAGTCGCCCTCTACATTTACTATAGCGGCCATTTGTGGAAACTGGACAAAAAAGTGATGTTTCAGATAATTGGTGAAATTTTTATTTTTATGAGTTTCATACTATTCTACTCGTCAAGAGAGTCAAAAAAGGTCATTATAAGTGGTACTTTTTTTTCAGTATTAACTGAGATACAGCTAGTTGAAATAACATACGCTCTTATGTAAATTTTCATGTGATCACCTTTTCGTCCACGACACTAGCGCGTCTACAGTAGCGGCCGAATGCGAATATAAAACTTAGGAAAATACGGCTAATTGGTTCACACGAACTAATTTTGTTCATTAATAGGAATTCAACGATTCAAAAATGGCCCCTTCAAACGTAAGTTTAAACATTTCCTGAAGATCATTCAGAATATTTCGCGATCTGTCAACTAATTAGCCGTATTTTCCTTAACTTCAAGAATAAATTACACCACGTTCCTAATCATTTTATGCATTACCGGTATTCGATATGTTATCTCTGGGCGAAAATCACTACTCGCAACACACCATTTTGTGTAATACACATGTATTTTCTGTGTGTGAGTGACTATGTAGAGCATACCCTTAATCCAGCTATTTTTTCAAAGAAGAAAGATCCTAAGATACTATTATCATGTTCCAAAATGTGCTACATACGTCAATTAGTTTTTGTACCGGAGTTCATCATTCAGTTATTCTCCTTTTCCATAAAAAAAAAGTTTAAAAAAAAAGTATTTCCCTCATAATTTCCCATTCTTCCACAAACACACATTAAAAAAAATCGGTTTTATAGATTACTAACTTGCTCAAGAAGCATCTCATTTGTGACCACTTTTCAGTGCAAGTAGGTAAGACTTTTAAATTGACAATCGAATGCACAAAATATTCTCATCTATTTATTCGCGCTTAGGGCCTCCATATGTGGTGCAACGCGAGAAAAGGGACCAGTCTGGCCGAAGCGTTTTTCCACAGCGCACCTGTTGATAGTTCAATAGGTGTAACGCGAGAAAAGGGACCAGTCTGGCCTGAGCGGTTCTTCACAGAATACGTGTTAATGTCTCTAAATTTCACGAAAATCCGTTCACTCTAACGTGAGATATTACGATTTTCAACTTTGAACACCTGTTCTGTGAAGAACCGCTCAGGCCAGACTGGTCCCTTTTCTCGCGTTACACCACATATTTTGTCATACATGACGAACTAAGAACGGTCTTCAACACAGGTCTTATGGGAGAACAAACGGCTCCTATGGAAAATTAAACGGCGTTTTTGCCTCGTTCTTTAGTTCGTCATGTTTGATTTTGTACACTCTTTTGAGTTATGAGCCACTGTTTAAACTTGAACGCAAAATATAACTCAATGTTACAAAAATTGTTGAGCACGTTACAATCTAATAACATATATTGGACAGTTGTTAACTTTTGCAAGAAGTGCGACTCGCTTCTTGCCAGGGCTGGGAACCCTAACGATTATTTTTTACGGTTCTATCGGGTTCCGGATCTTTGAGAAAAAGAGAAGATGCGGTTCTTTTCGGTTCCGGATCTTGAGGATGAAAAATACGAGTCGGAACCGGTTCCTGTTTCGGTTCCCAGCCCTGCTTCTTGTACTAGTTACAAAATATTATTTCTTCAACTTGAGTATGTTTTGAATTAGGACTAACAGAAATTTGGGATTTTTCCATTTGAAGGCGTTTTTCCAGTTACCGCACTGAACCTGAACTCAGACAAGCTGAATGGCGAGTGCAGCGTGGGAGAAAGGGTCAACGCTAGCGCGGTACTGCTGTGTAAAGTCGTGAGGAACTAAACTGTGCTGCATCCACAAAATAGGGTGGCGCGCTCTTTTGAAAGGTTTAGAAACTGTGAAAGTGTGAATAGGTTTCTCGTTCATTTTCTATTCTTTTTCTTCACTCTATTAGAGGCGATGGTTGGTTCACTTCTTCTTCCATATACTCAGAACTTCAAAAATAATTTATCTCTGCTGTTTGTGTTCCGTGTGTTCCATATACATCTACATCATTTCATTGAAAAAAAAAAAAATTGTATATCGTCTTGGATATATTCTAACTGGTGTTTGACGACGAATAATTCAAGTTTTAAAAAACTTTTCTTTTTTTATGAATATTTTCTTATGAACTTCAGTTTGAAATATTCGTTGAACGTGTAAGAAAACAGTTTTCCAATGTCCGTATTTGTTTTTTGAATTTGACTTTTCTTCTTTTCTTCGTCGTTACGTCAGTTTTTTCCACCTAAACATTCACTTTGAGGTATTAAATAATTCTGGAGTCAAATATGGACTACTTCAAAAACAAAAGTCATCCTCCTAGTCCAAACGGTAATGATGACTACAGCAGCAAAAGTAGGTACCTACAAAGATGGTAAGTTCTTTGATTGGTAACAAGATATTATCCTCTTTTATTGATTGATCAATTAATAGTAGTGACGAACTTTCAATAATCATTATTCACATGAGACTATTACCTGGTGATCACTGTTGAGTGTAGCGTGGAATGTAACACTCCTAGCAGAGCCCTTACAGGCAAAATTATCACGTCATGGCCTCCCTATGAACCGATTTTGTGTTTTGTCATCATTTTCAGCTTGTTCTGTAAAAAGGTATCTCTATGAGTATGAGATGTCACTGGAGACACAATTTGAGGAATTGGGGTATTATGATATGGACTAATCCAGATGTTTCAGTAGGAAAATGTTCATTGTCAGTTTTATTTTTATTAAATATATCGCAAAAGCTTGACATTTGAAAGGTTCTTCTAATATTTATCAAAGTCTGCAAAATCCCATACAAATGAGCACTATGAAGGACATCAGAGTAGCAGCTTGCAAATGTCAATCTTTCATATATAGGTCACCACAAGATTGGTCCATTAAAAGAAGGATTTACAGCAGAAGTGCAGAACACGCCAAACATGCAGAATTGGCGATAATAAAAAAGGCTATTTTTAGTAAATACTATATAAACAATAATACCGGAAAGTCTTGTCAATTTTGTGGTTTCGACCAACTAGCAACAAGGGATGGAATCAACTACAGATGTGACTGTGAATTTGTGTATATAGTTTGCATGTAGTGGTGCTTCATCAACAACCCAAACAACCCGACAATTATGGCTACAATACACATCATCATACCATTACATAGTAGCGCTGCATTGCGTGACCAAAAGCGCTGAATGTATTTAGATAGGACTAGGAGTTTCCGGTACTATTGTTTATAGTATTTGGTTTGGTTCTGTAAGTACATACCAGCACAGATTATATAAACTTCAGACTCTACACCCACGCACGAGCATAACTTCAGCGTTTTAAACGTGTATTCTTTTGACAAAAAGAGATTTACAAAAATAATAAGGCATAAGTACCTCTATTGAGTACTAGTGAACTTGAAAATCTGAAATCATTGTGAGAGATATCCAAGGATTATAACAAATATGTGAGCCACTTCTGTAGATGATAAAAGAATTCCCAATTTATTTATTGATTTTCAAAGTAATCCGCATTTGAGGAGTTATCTGTCAAAACTCAAAAGGGCACCCGTCAGTAATAGTTGATTTTCAAACAAATTTATCGACAATTGAATCTGGGAGAATTCCATAAAGATGTGTACCTCAGGTGCCCTTTTTATGGAGATAGGGTCAAGTGACCATAAGCGTGAATGTTATTTTTCATTTTTTCAAAATTTTATGTTGATAGGAAATAGCTCAGAGAATTTCGTCATACCCACGTAAAAAGGACCCATTATGCAATACTTTTCAGGCAATGAAGCGCTACTTTTCGCGGTCTGCACTTGAAGAAAAGTTTTCAGTAGTGAGTAGAAGTTGTTAGCGGGAGTAGAAGTGTAAAAATATTATGATAAAAACACAGTACGCTATTTTGAATGAATGCTTTTTTTACGCGTGTATGACAAAAAACACAAAGAACGTCGTGTGTATGACAAAATGTCGTATGCACCACAGGAGTGATGCATAATACACTATTTTTTACCAAACGCTCGCAGTCGCCGCTTGTTACCCAAAACCACGGGTGATAAGCTTAAGTTTTATTTAAGTTTTAAGCCGTGAATAAGCTAAAGCGAAACGAATTTTCATTTGCTTAATTAAGCGACTTATAAAGTGAAAAGATTTTCATTCGCTTAATTAAGTGACTTAATAAGCAAAACGATTTTCTATTTCCTTAATTAAGCGACTTAATAAGCAAAACAAAAGCTTAAACCTTGAAAAAAGCGAAAATATATTTTTTCTGACAAAAACATATTTTTTACGACGGAAACATGTTTTGTCCTTTCAACTTTAAGCTTTCAGCTTAAGTTTTAAGCGATTCACCTCAAACTACTCATGTTTTAAGCTAAAACTCCGAAATCTTAAATAAGTCTTAAGCTTAAGCGAAAAGAAACCCTATTTCAAGTTTAAGCCTTAAGCTTAAGCGAAAAGAAATTCTGTTTAAGCCTCAAGCGTAAGCCCTAAAATCAAATCGCTTATCACGGTCCAAAACAAAGACGGTTGGGCTCTTTTTACAAACAAAATGGTGCATGATTATACTCCTCCCTTAGACCATATAGTACATAGACCGCCGATAGTGATAAGAAACCTGTCGGAACATAGGAGACTCTGTAAGTCGGCAAGGTCTTACGGCGTTAATGTGAGTAGGCGTGGCATTGTTCACATCCCCTTAGGTCGCATGCACCGAACCATCCATACCAAACCTTCCCGACTTACAGCCAACCTATCATGTTCCGACAACTGATAACGCATTTTACATAGGCTATCGGCGGTCTATGTACTATATGGTCTAAGACTCCTCCATAGACAGTGCACTAGAGGTATATGAACTATGCTTTGACTATAGATTAAAATCTATAGTCAAAGGAACTATGGCGGTATATGGAAGAGAAATGAAAAATTGTAGATACAGTTGAATGTGTATCTCTGAACATCTTCTTTATCATGGGATGACGCGGGAAGCCAAATCTGTTTTATTCAAGTGTTATTTCTGTTTTCCATTTTTCTCCCATATGGCGCTAATAGTTTTTCTGATGCAAATCAAATGGGTCATGTAAACAAACCGGCAAACTGCTTCCTACCATTGTAATCAATTTTAATAGATAGCGGGTCGCGGGTTTCAGGGTTTGGACATATCTTCAAAATAATGATGGGTAGGAAGAGTCTCTGGGTAAGAATCTGTGAAATAACGTTCAGCTGATAAGAGTGTTTTGCGCTCAATCAACAACAAGAATGCACAAAACCAAAAAATTGTATTCTCGCTCGTTCTCAATGGTCATGACTCATGAACATAAAATGCTTTATTGTTCAAAGCTGAAATGAATTTGCTGCAATATGTACTAGGATGACAGATTTTAGTTTTTACTTTTCAGCTAATAAATGTAATATTCTTGTCATTTCATCCAGAAAAATATGTGAAAGATTGCGCATCAGATAATTGTTGATTCTAATCAAGGTAACACAGTTCAAAATTTTACCATTCAGCTGCAGATATATCCAAATTTGGACTTATCTACATACTAGTACAGTACTACTGAATTTCTTGATGACAACGTGCCTGTATTAGGAAACTATCATTTCTCATTGAAAATTGATGAAGGACATCAACTTTCAACTTGGTTTTATCATTGTTTGAAAAGAATACAATTTTTCTCGTGAATCGCGATTGGTAATTTGAAGATATGATTCTACATTGTAGGGCAGATTCGCGGGTAGACTATATAGGTCTATGGATAGGTGAGACGGTACGCCATCTTAGTAGCAAAAAAACTTGAAAGAAGTCTTTATATAATCATGGCACAGACACGTTAATGTAGGGTACTATATTAGCGTGGGTACAATCATTCTCCATTTTGGTGGCAAAAGCAACTCACTCATACTAGAGAACTATAGGGTAAGTGGAGACATGTGCCATTTTGGGTCTTAGAAACCGAAATCACATAAGCGCACGTACATATTCACGTTGAAATATCTCTGAAACTAAGAGGATCATGAAGAAAATGAAGAGAACGAAATTTGAAGAGAAGGTCATATTCTTTTGGAAAAGTTAATTATTTAGGAAAAAAATCTTAATTATTTTCACAGGTTTTGCTGACCGGGGAGACTGCCGTCGCGCAACCGCTATGTCACGCGGACACTTTCTAAGACCCAAAATGGCGCATGTCTCCACTCCCCCTATAGTTCTTTACTCATACAAGGCAATGTTGGAATCGAACTTCTTGATTATCAATCACTCGAGAACGGCTGCATTTTTTTCCTTGAATAAAGGTTTGTTCATGTACAATAGATCATAATATTGTCTTCATTTTAACGTGAAACAATTTCTTTGTCGAGTATTCGTTAAAAGCGTAGATGTTGCACGAAAACGAAAAAAAATCACAAAATTAACGAAAGTTTTTGGGCTGACACATGGCCGTGGCTGACATAAAGAAACGAAATGCAGTAACGAAAACGAAAATAATTTCGTTCCAACAGAACATTTTGAAAAAAGGAAATACCGAAAACAAAATTGGAGACGTCTGAGCAAAATCAATACATTTTGTACGAAAACAAAAAACAAAGATAACGAAATTTTTTGGGCTGAATTAAGGGAAAAAAGGCAGTAACGAATATCAAAAGCAATTTTTTTTTAGTAGAAAATTACAAGATAACGAAAATAAATACCGAAACGAAAGTTTTGAATTTTGTTATAACATCTCTGGTTAAAAGATTGAGATGCCGTTTTTCATGCAAACCAAGGTCTGAGGCAAACGCCTTTGGTGATAAGTTTAACTGCCACGTGTGTGTGTGTGTGTGTGTGTTTTTTTTTTTTTTACGCTAAGAGCCAGTGTGCGAGTTGTGCTTTGTGTACAATGTGAATGAGCGCACCTTCCTTCTATACACCTTGATTCTAAGGTACTTCTGATTTTTGATGTGAAATTTGAACAAATGAAAATGTCATCATGGGAACCTACAGGAAACACAAAGCCAGGCGCAAAATTAAATTATCCGATGATGCTGTGAACTCCCCCTGATTTCAATTTCCTTTGTTCAGATCATGACATTGTGACGTGATAGCAAAAAAAAGTCAAAAAAAGTTGTGATCAGGATTAAAAAGGGCAGGATTTAGAGAACACCAGGGGCCCCGGGCCCCCATAAAATGAGGGCCCCAACATTTTTATTAATGTATGCCCGAGACGTTGGAAAAAAAATGTTGGGAGCCCCACAAAACTGGGCCCTAAGCATTGAAGCTTCTAAATCCGGCCCTGGTTAAAACCAATTTGCTAATAAGGGCAGAGTATGCACTTCTATGCGGAATTTCTACCAAGCTTGCACTCAAAGGTGATGATGAATGCTAATGACTAAACAATGTATTTTCTTTTCCCTCGTCTCTCTTGTAAAATTTGAATGGAAAGCCACCTGCAAGAGTTTTGAAATTCTTAAAGTGGACTCGGCTCCAACTTTTGTATGTATATCTCATTTTTAAAAACTGATTGATCAGTTAAGTAGTGAGGAACTTTTAAAAAGCATTCCTGCGTTATTTATATGGTACTATTACACACCAACCTTGCGCTCCTAGCAGAGCCCTTTTTGGAAAATGAAAAGTACTGTAGAATCATCTATTGAAACGCACAATGTATTGATTTTTCTTTGTTGTGTTGCATAATATCATCAAAAGGTGCGAGTTATGAACTCACCATCATCATCAGATCTCAATTTGAAAATGTACGTGTGACCGAGGATGAGGAAAGGGACCTTGGTGGACAAAAAATTGACTTTCCCTGATTACACCATGTGAAAGAGCGTGAAAAATTAGGGCTTGTAACTGATACATCTTGAAACGTTATAGGTCGGTTATAGGTCGGTTATAGGTCACGGTTATAAAATGGTCAGGAACCTGAAACGGTTATTGGTTATGATCACAAAACGGTCAGGGACCTGAAACGGTTAACGGTTATCGGTTGGTTAAATCCGCGGTTGTCGGTTAAATCCGTGACTGAAAATGGTTATAACCAAGTTTTTTTTGTATTATATTGGTTATAGCGGTCAACGCTCAGTCGCTCAAAAATCATTCCTGACATCCTGACAAAAAAAAAAAAAATGTATATGAGGACATATCTGTAAAAAGGGCCTCTGCAAGGAAATATCAAACATAGAAAAACGAATTTGAAGTTTTGAGAGGATATAACTTTATAACAATAAGTTCAATAAAAAAAAAGTAAGAACAAAAATTGAAGAGCAACTCTTTTTCTATAAGATGCAATAATACATTGTCAATCTGTTGAATATTGAATTCAGAGGAAACGGGAGAGAAGAGATGACGCAGAGGCCCTTCTAACAGAGATGGGTAAAATCCCATACAAAAAAAAAAGATCGGCAATGAACTGAAATGTCTAAAAATCATGGTCTCCGCAAAAAGGGCCTCCGCTCGACGGACGCCCTTTTTACAGATACATCCTCATATGCTGGGATTCATTGTTACCTATTTTATTTTGCATATGGTATTTGATTTGCTGAGATTTATCATTAATTCATTATTATAAGCGGAATAGGGAGGTTTGAAGTAACTTGTCAAGATTTTTTTGTTTTAAAATACACATGGGAGGTGTGTTCTGAACTCTGATACTGATAAGATTAAGAACAAGAACAAACGAGGTCAAAGAATGAAGTGCCGCGACTGAGTCTTGTACAAAGACAAATGATAAGTGATGAACAATTTAGAGAAGTGGTTTTCTTTCACCAGTGCATGAGGTTCAACTTTGGGGATCGTTTTGGACTTTCCAGATCTTGAAAAATTGCAACTTGGAGAAGAATAGCTTCCATGTTACACTACAGAGCTACAGGCTATTTCTCTTGATCGAAAAAGAGTTCCAGAAAATTTCCTAACAGTTGAGGACCTATCTGTACAAAGGGCGTCCGTTGGACGGACACCATTTCAGATCATAAACTATCTTTTATAATTTTTTTTTTTTTTTTTCAAGCCACAATTTTTTCCATCTCAGCAAGAAGGGCGTCCGTTGTCATATTTTCAATGATCTCTACTTTGTTTGTTTCTGGATGTATTCAAAATGTGATTATCGTTTCTTATAGAAGAAGAGTTGCTCTTCAATTTTCATCCTTACCATTTTTTTGATTGAACTCGTTGTTGCAGAGATATTTTGAACTGAAACTTCAAACTGATTTTTCTGTAATGAATTTTTCTTCACGGACGCCCTTTTTACAGATAGGTCCTCAGTTAAAACCTTTAACCAAAATGTTGAACCTGTTATAACTGTTACAATTGATGAAGACTTTCTCTGAATTGGTTAATAGTGAAACGGTTAATGGACAAAATTTTGTTCCGGTTATCGGTTATAACTGTTTTCCAAGCCCTATGAAAAATTATGTAAAGAACTATCATAAACAGGAAAATTAATTTTTTGCCCACTAAGGTCCCTTTTCACATCCTCAGTCACACTTGGCAAATGGACTGTGTTATTTGTGATAATGCAACATGAATGTGAGTGCAAGATGCATAGGTGTGAGCAGTGGGTGTGAGTGAGCAGAAGTACCTATTCTGCTGAAAATATGTCCATTTGGCATTTTGCTCCGACTCTCGAACTATATTATACTAGAGCCCTATAAATATGAGTGAGGACATGGTCCGCCATATTTAGTCGTTACGTCATCATTTGTCTCTAAAGCTCCCTATTCAGATGAGGAATTTGTGTTAGTGATGGGCGGTTATCGGTTGTTAACCGATTAATCGGTTTATTCTTGGGTAAAATTACCGTATAAGATGAAGAGGTAATGACACAACGCTGAAATTGTGTCTGTAGTTCTGAAGTTGTACATACAAACTTCCGCTAGGTTTGCAGCGAACACACGGGCTGTTTCCCTGTTCATATCGTTTCTATAGTTTATCCCACCAGATGTCGCAAAGTCGCACTCAATGTATTCTTATGGGAGAAAAAAATTTCACGGATTCGCTCGAAGTTTGGCGCATATGAAAGGAAATTTTATGCAGAATAAATTCACATCTCTTCATTTTTTTGAAAAACTGAATATTTGTGGAGGAAAATGAGTTTTAGTGTCAACTCTCCATAAGAGCCTGTGTTAAAGTGCTGAAGGTTGACTGCAGCGATTTTTGTACGTGTGGCAGAACCAACGAACTATCAAAGTTAGCGATCTTGTGTCTTTAGAGGTCTATACTCTTCATCTTATACCGTGGGTAAAATTGACCGAAAAACCGATTTATTTTTGATTAACAGTTAACCTGAAAAACCGGTTAATAAGAGCGCATAAACCGATTAACCGCCAAAATTTAAAATTTTCCAACATGTGTATTTCAATTGATAATTTGACGATTTTGAAGAACCAGGCTGAGGAAATTGGATATTATCAATCAAGATATTTCTCAATCATCAACACATAAGAGATCTTGCTTCTCTTTTTTTTTTAATTTTCGCGATTTTGAGAGCAAAAAAGTGGAAACCTTGGCGTTCCTAGCGGAATTTTTTGAGAACTAACAGAAATCCGAATGATTTCCAATTAACCGGTTAACCGGTTTATTCGAAGGTTTTCAACCGAAAAACTGGTTACAATGATCTCCAATAAACCATTTAACAGGTATATTGAAATAACCGATAACCGCCCATCACTAATTTGTGTGATTTGGGAAGCAATTTTGTATTTCTCAATAGTGTTGAGTCTTGCATTTTGCGTTGGCACTTAGTCTAGCACGTTCTCTCATTATTTTCAAATCATGATAAACTGTTATATCAGCTATTAGACTAGGAGACTGTGAAAATAGTGATGACGTAACGACTGAAGATGGCAGTCCATGTCCTCACTCGTATTTATAGGGCTCTAATTATACTAGGCTTATAGTACTACCGTACAAAATAGAATAGACGTATCTGCATATCTACGATCTGCGGAAAGGAGATCTTCCAACTCCGACAAAAATACGCTGATTTGCTGATCGTTGATAAGCAGATACGTCCATTCTATTTTGTACGGCAGAGTAGGTCTAGGCCTTCTTTGTACGAGCTTCTTCTAGGTCTAGGCTTCCTTGAATTCTGAACCTTAACTCAGACAAGCTGAGTGGCGAGTGCAGCGAGGGAGAAAGGGTCAACGTTAGCGCGGCACTGCTGTGTAAAGTCGAGAGGAACTAAACTGTGCTGCATCCACAGAATAGGGTGGCGCGCTCTTTTGAAAGGTTTAGAAACTGCGAAAAGTTTGAATAGGTTTCTCGTTCATTTTCTATTCTTTTGCTTCACTCTATAGAGGCGAAGGTTGGTCCTTCTTCCATACTCAGAACTTGAAAAATTTGTCTCTGCTGTTCGGGTTCCGTACATCTCCTAATTTTAATCGGGAAAAAAATCGTATATCGTCTCGGATTATATTCTAGCTGGTGTTCGACGACGAATAATTCAAGTTTTTAGAAACTTTTCTTTTTTTATGAATTTTTTCGTATGAACTTCAATTTGAAATATTCGTTGAACGTGTAAGAAAACAGTTTTCGGATCTCCGTATTCGTTTTTTGAATTTGACCGTTCTTACAATTTTCGCTTTTTTTTTTTTTTTCTTCATCGTCACGTCAGTTTTTTCCGCCTAAACATTCACTTTGTGATATTAAATGTTTCTGGAGTCAAATATGGACTACTACAAAAACAAAAGTCCTCCTAGTCCAAACGGTAATGATGACTGTAGCAGCAATAGTAGTGACGATGATGGTATGTTCTTCGTTTGCTAACGAGATATTATCCGCTTTTTCTTTCATAAAAATGAACATCTTTTATTTCTAAAATACGATTACCCATCTGTACTAGAATACCTGTATTCTTTAATTTTTCTGTTTCACTTTCGCTTACGCCTAATTTTTCACTATTTCAGGTGATAAAATTCGAGTAGGCAAAGACTACCAAGCTGTGGTGCCTGATATGATTCCCGAATCAGGTTCGAATTTAACGTTACTCGATTTAAAAAATCTATACTCTCTTTTAGCGTTGAAATAATTTAGAAAAATACATATTTTCTTATTCTCCGCTTCCAAATTCTTGAGTATCGCTTTCAAATTCTTGAGCATCGAAGTTTTTATGCGAAATGTTGCTTTACGAAAATGATGAATATTTGATTTTATAACTCTATTTTTTGATTATAATTTTCATGATTTTTTTTCTCGCATTTCAGAAAGAAAAAAAAATGAATATTTCGATAAGGCGTTACTTGTTTGGTCCCCGACGTATCAGATTAGTGATCAAAAAGGTACGGGGTGGTAAAAATCTTGACTCCAAACTCGTTCAAGTCGAGCATTTATTTGTTTGAATGAATTTGCAGTGGACGAATACATCAATTTAGCGAAAGATAAGTACGGTTACAATGGGGAACAAGCCCTAGGAATGCTCTTCTGGCATAAACACGATTTAGATCAAGCCATATCGGATTTAGCCAATTTTACGCCGTTTCCTGAAGAATGGTCTCTGGAAGACAAAGCATTATTCGAACAGGCATTTCAATTCCATGGGAAAAATTTTCATCGTATTAGACAAATGGTACGCATGAGTCCTATAAACTTTTCACCTGATACCCAGGCAGTTCTAATATCCCTTTTCCCTTTGTAGCTTCCGGAAAAGTCTATACCAGCATTAGTAAAGTATTATTATTCTTGGAAGAAGATGAAAAGTAGAACGAGTCTGATGGATCGACAAGCTCGGAAATTAGCCATTATTCGAAGTAGTAATGTTGCAGAAGAGGGCACTCCCGCTAGTGATCCTAGTTCTGAAATGGGCTCAAATACAGATTCCGAATCGGATGACAAGGTGAGTAAATTGTATCCTCGTCTTCCGACATAAGTTCTTCATCCTTTTTTTATTATTTTTATTTTACCGTTCATTTTTATCAATTATGTCTGTTTCTAATTAGAAATGGATTATTCACCGGGGTATTAGGCGTGAAAGTAGTTCTCCACCCAGACAATCATTTTCTTACAGTGGAGATAATTCAAAAGAAGTAATTGTATACGTGTAGCGTTTCATTTAATTAGTAATGCTAGAACGCGCGCTTCATTAACTTGGGTCATCTTGGCTGCTTTTTATTTTTAACAAATTTATTTACGCGCTACTTCGTAAAGTAGAGATTCGATGAAAATAGGGTGGTGGACGATTTATTCACACCCAGGATGAGGTACTTTTCTGCTGTTGTTTTCAATCGTACCACGGCATGACCTTCTTGCTCATGATACTTCTGCGTAACCCCGGTGGATTTGTAGTTATTCTGTGGGGATGATTATTTCGTGAGTCGATTTACAAATTCAGAATAACAATGTTGGTACATTATTGCAAATACAGAGTGGTCGTATCATACATATATTGTACTTATTCTTCCTCAGTCTTCAGTTTCTGGTGATTTTCTTCCGCGTGTATCTCATTTATGATATTTTATATTCTTTCTTATTTAAAATACACGCATTTTTATAGTTGAAAATCTCGTAGCTGAAGACGTGCAGCGTGAGCATTATCTCGATCACCTTCGCTTCCGTGTATGCATTCTCTTTGATTCAGAATATTTTATTTATGAAATTTTATTTTTTGGCAGAAGGAAAACGCGAATACTTGTCAGAAAACAAATTCTTGCGTCAACTGTGGTGTAATATGCAACGAAACCTTGCCTACTACAAAAGGAACGATGTGTCGAACTTGCGCTGTGCATTTCAAGTATGTCGTTGATGTGATCAAATAGCGAGTTTTTGGATCGTAGACGATAGTTAACATGTTGCTTCTGATACCTCTGTAGGAGAACAGGGAATCCGCGACCGACGATCGGGCCAGCAAGAGGCCGTATCGACCGTCATTTCAATGCGTCGCGTAATAGACGTACTCCGCCTCGTGGTATGTACATCAATCACGACGACCTGACAGCCATTGCTTGTGGGTCTACGACTCAGCCCGATTACGTTTTAAAGGGTTTGGATCGAGAACTTCTGACGCTCAAAAGAATTGCAAGTATCTTTTGTACTCTTCCTCAAATGTACGATGGACTAGTTATAACTTTTATGGTCTGCTGTGTTCCGCAGGTACAGAATAACAAACAGAGTATAAGCGCTTTAAAGGTTAAAACTGCGCGTTCGATCGATCCCTACAAAGCTATTGCGGCCGTAAACCATCGTATAGTTCCACAATGGACCAATGATGAAATGCTATTAGCTGTTCAGGGTAAATAATGTTTGGAACTCTTGACAATTTGTGATTACCGTATTTTTTAATGTCGTCTATTTATTCCACAACACAGGTATACGTAACTTCGGTAAAGATTATCAAGCGATTGCCGATATCATTGGGACGAAAACAAAAGCTCATGTGAAAACCTTCTATTTAAATAATAGAAAACGATATAATTTGGATTTGTTGTTACAAGACCATGAAAAAGAATATGGTCCTGTGACGGACGCAGCGGATACTAAACTAGAGAAGGTATCTTGATTGTTCATAATCATTAGCCCATGGTTTCCCTGGAATTATCTTTAGAAATCTGTCGGATAGGTCCCCTCTACGTCCATAGAGAATATGTATTTATTAATCGATGGTCCAAAGCGCTAAGAAAAAATATTAATTGGTGTATAAAAAGATTGAGGTTACCATTATGAAATTTCTGTTCTTATTGTTTTAGTTCAGAATTTCTAGGTACATCATAATCCTCCAAATCACTTGCTTAAATTCCCTGTGAACTTATGTAGCTCACCGTTAATATCATGTCTTCATGATTTTATTTATACTTCAGGTGGATGTAGACGGAGTATCATCAGACAGTGACGGCACACCAGTGTCTAATTCGCCTTCTCCATCGTCACCCATAAGTGGGCTGAATAATAACAACACCAGCAAAGCCCAAACAGTCGTCGCTGCCAAGTAATTCCAACTGGGTAGGGACTTTCCTCATAAAATATAAAGTCTTCGTACCGGGTTTGAGAGTGTCATTTTCTTAGGTGCTTTCAAGATCGTTATGTTGTTCGTTAAATTCTTCTTATTGTAAAAATTGTAACTTGTCGTGGTGATTTGAATTACGACAACCATCCAAATTCATTTCGAATGGTGTACCCCTAGCGGGCGGGTGTTTTCAATTGAGGATAGAATGTAAACGTATTGTTCACTTCAAAATTTTATATGTATTCATCTGCATTTGATAGGAATGCAGCTTTCTGTAAATAATATTTTACATGTAATCTGTAATTTTCTCTTTTTATCATTATGGGATCGTGCAGAGTTGGTACTCCAATATTACGCTAAAGATATTTATGACTGATCGTTTGTAAGAAATATCCGAAGGGAGTATTGTAATTTACTTGTAAATTCATACTTGTAAGGATTATAAAATTTTAAGGATCTTTAGTTTGTTATTGAAATTATGTCAGAGAGCAATTTTCACAATCCAAAGTTTGTTCATAAATTGACGCTCTGTGACCTAATTTGTTCAGGTTTCACGAGTGATTTGTTATATCTAACCGAGTTTTAGACGTTAACTTCTTTTGAAATCGAAACCCAAATTTTTTTAATGAATTATTTTTTGAACTTTATATTGTAATTCATGTAATTACTCGAGGAGCATTCGTTTCAAGACAGGCGAGCCCAGCATAATATTCTAGATTCACACGAAAGCTTATCATTTATTTTTATTTTCATTATATGTACTGAATATTTATTGTGAGGACGAATAACGAATGTGTACCACGAAACATTCTTTTTCGTTCATTTTGTTTATTCACGAATTTGTTCGTGTACGTTTTATCAGTTGCCACTGCCGAGGTAGTGTTATTCACGAAAATTGAAGTTTCAGTTTGTAAATAAAAATTTATTATAATATTCTTGTAAATCGCGTTTCGTTAGAGATTTCAGAAAACGGCGATTCATTCAAATTTTGTTCAAGTTGAGTTCGCAAACTTAACGGGTTGCGATATTTATGTTTTTTAATTGTAATTTTTGTTTAAATAAATTTCCGACTGAGCTCCAAGTATTTTACTTGAATTGATTAGAAGAGAAACTACGATCGTTAAAAATTTTATTCATGAAAAAATTAAAAAAGCATTATATAAAAATCTCTCTAGGACGTCAATCAATACTTAGCATTCCATTGCTGTGTTATCGATATAATGGTGATCCCCGAACCATTCGAGATGTTCTGCTAGAAAACTGAAGAAAAATAACGATAATTAGTAGGTGATAAAGATGCAAAAACTTGTAATTCAAAATTTGGGTTCCTTGTTAACATAACAATAAAGAATCTTATCACCGCTATAACACCCATAGCGATTTCCAACTCGAAACTATACAATTCCAACAGTATTCGGAACGATGTATTCAAAACTGGTCTCCATTTTCGATATATCTCCGTATCTCTCGTAATCTTCTCAAACATGTACATGGTACGCGCAGCATATCGCGGAACGTACGGACGATAGCAGTATCAGACTTTATCAAACACATCACGTAACGTGGCGGCGGGCGGTGGGTAAAACGTAAATAAATAAGAAAAATCATGAATGGGTGTTGAAGAAATTAAGACCAGAATTAAATTCAGCGTTTAGATTACATTTAGAATCGCACAGTCCGAACTCACTATTTTGCAACTAATGCGTCATGTTATTTTTGGGCCCAAAAACCGCCTTTATTACTTGTGATCACAGAACAACTGAAGTTCTAATACCTACTAGTTCTGATGCATAGAAAAAAGGAAACAATGTAGAACACTCACTTCAACAGAACTTCAGAAAATTCCACAGTCGTTTCCATTGCATCGAGTCTCTGATTTGAATATTGTAGAATTTCAGGTAGTTTAACTGAAATAAAAAGACGGAATTTTTCAAATAAGAATAAAATAAACAGAAAAACGTCCTCATCATTCGATCTCGGTACTTTTCTATGAAGTTGCTCATGTTTATTTGAGAACATTGAAATTGAAGAAATATTAAAGAATTCTTGAGATCTTTCATGCAAAATCTTTCTTCAATTTTTTTACATTATCCACACTCAATTTTCAATACTACAGGAAAGAGAACACCGATAAAATTCTAAAGTACGAATGATAGTCAATGATGGGTCCTTCCATTTTATCATTTTTGTAATGTAAACATATTCAAAACATTAGAACCAGTCATGATATACGATCTTACCAAAAAGTCTTCCTAAATGGGTGGCACCGTATATGAGACTTGGTTTCAGAGGTTTTTGATAATATAGACCGTCGGGAATAAATTTCCAATTATTCAATTCTTTTTGTACGAGTCTCTCTATGTGTCTACTATAAATAATTGAGCCGTCCAGTAGTAGGTTATCAGGTGGTGCTATCCCATTAGAGGAAGAACTGCTGCTTGGTAAACTGTAAATATTACACGACAGTATTATAACCAGAACTACAAACATTCGACGGTGAAGACCAGATTATGTTTACCTATTTTGTAGTTCTTCTTTCTTATGACTCGTACTCGCTTCTATTTTTTCAATTTTTTCGTTAATCTTCTCACAATTGACGCTCGACGTTTCATTAGAGTCAACAATGGATAGATGATGCTGAGATCGCAAAACTCGTTTGATGATTGGAACGTTTGCTGAAAAACGAGAACGAAAAAAATTTAGATTATTCATATGACTGCTCCAGATAGTTTATTTACTTTCGTGTTAATTTTAGAACAAAATTTTGTCGACAGTTTGTCTTGATAACATCATACTTCTGCCGGAGCAGGCTGAAAAATTTCAGGGGGGTAAGAAAAAAGAGCTTAGTACTGAATACAGGAAACTTTTATTTACCTTTATTCTCCGTAGAGGTATGTAATACGGAGGGCAAGACATCCACAGCAGGAACAGTACGCGATTGATTATGATCAGTCTCTCGCATTTCTTTCTTCAAAACACTGCGAACAGAATTTGATACATTTAAAACAGAATGACGATGGTTATACTGTGAACTAAATGAACAGATGTTTACCTGACAGCAATTCTAGGCGGCGGTTCCAAAGAAATATTACGTATTTCAGCGAACTGAGGTCTTTCATTGCCGTACATAAGAAGGTTATCGACAGTGAAATCAAAGATTATTCTTAATCCATCGACTACTTCTTTACATAAATTTACTCTGAAAATTAGAAAAATATGATTGAATATCGTAGAAAAAGTACCTACGTGATTTTTCGTTACTTTTCGATAAAAAAATTTAATTCAAATTTACTTAGGAACTAAGTCTTCGTATTTGAGTCTTCGAATTTGTTTCGAAATATAATCGTGTAACCCGTACGTGACATAGTGATGAACAAACATCTCTAATATAGTTATTATGGATGGTTCAGCTGGTAACTTATGTAGCTGTTTCAAAAAACAAATGCAAATCAATTTCGGAGTAGAGGAATAATTTTTGATAGAATAAAATTACGTACCCTCTTTTTTTTCGTTATTAGATGTTCATCATAACCTAAAGCTTTCTTCAAAACCGCCGGAATCGAGATGACTGGTAGAGGAGGTAAATCTTTGAGAGTCACATACATGCCTTCGTCGTCGGATGATTTATCGGAAGAATATTCATCATGTGTACCTTCTACATGACTAGCTCCTTCCTCGTCGTTCGAACGCTGAGCACTCGAATGATGGGAACTTTCGCTATTCTTCAATTTACGTCTTGAGCTTGAAGATCGTCGACGATTCCTCAAATCACGTTTATACAGATTACCACCACTGGAATTCATTTCATTTATATAAAATGAAATCGCGTAATTACTCAGAAAATTCAAAAATATTGCCACTCACGGCGTAAGCTGAGCTTCGTTAGCCAATTCTTGTTGTAATTTTCGATTTTCCGGCGTATCTTTCAATATATAATCTTCGGTAACGTACCGATCCCAGGTTGAATTCCAGCCCTGAAATTACCGAATCAATATAATAGAGAAAAATTCTACTTCTTTCTGAAACGCCGATAAGATAGTGACGTGCACGAACATGCAAAATAAACAAGAAACGATGTATTCTGGACAACGTCTATCATTGATAATATCGATAAGGTTTCGAGGGAGCAATATTGATGGTGCAACGGGCAGTATTGTCTTTTATGACCAAATGTAATGATACTCACATGGAAGTGGATGAGGTACTCTTCGTACCTTCTGTCGTTATCATCGTATTTTTCGACTATTTGTATAACCTGAAGAACAAGAAAAATTCAACGTTCATACAGCAGCTGTATTACTAAGAAGAATTATCGAAAGAATGATTGATTTTGCACCTTTGAACTGTATAGAACTTTGGTTTTGGCTGGATCGGGCTCGTAACATAAAACCACTTCTCCTTCAGAAAATTTACTCTTACCATGTCTTTTCAACATTTGTCTCCGGTATTGAACGTTGTCGTTACTACTATTACTATTTGAGTTACTTCTTTGTCTACAAATGGAAAAATAATTAGATAAGACAGGATTTACAAAGTTACTGCAATAGTTTAGGAAGATGAAGATGTGTCTCTTACAGTCGAGGGTTACTACTACACATACGATCCAGAGTTTGATGTTTGAAAAGAAGAGAGAGTAAAAAAAGAGCGCGTAACCTACCTATTTCTAAAAGGCATCGTCTCCAATATTCAATTTTCAGCTTTTTCTGTCGAATATCACAATAATCATCTCAATTTTTCGGTAAAATTTGAACGGAAAAACCCTCCCAAAACACCGGTAAGTGCTTGATACACATCGCATAAAAGTAACAATGAGTGTTTAGTTGATGGTTTTCGTGTATTTATTATTGTTGGCGAATATCTCAAATCTGGTAACCTTTATCATTATTTTCCAATTCTGTCTTTTTTAAGTCAATTCCAGTACAAAAGAATGACATTTATTGCGGTTGAATTTTGTGATTGAAACTCGTTTCAAGATTTCGGGGGATTGTATTGTATTTGCGTGAAAAAAAAAACACGATCTAGACCGATCTAAGTTGTGTAGTAGGGGGCAAGAAGGACATTACTGCGATTGGCAATTGACTGCACGAGCGCTAGCATCATACCTTAGTTTAAAGCAGCAATCTGTAGTTTTCAATCAACAGACATAATAGACCGATTCCACGTGACGTCAAAATCTATATTTCTGGTCGAATGCTTGTTCTCTGCTGCTGGCTTTGGGGCAGCCATCCATCATTCAAGATCTCATACGAATACATGGAGAACGTTTCGATCATTCAATAATACATTAAAACGAGAAATAAACAAGGAAACAACGATACATTTTTGAATACTCTAGAACTTCTGGATTATGAACCTTTCGTTCCTCATTTATTTCTTATTTTGGGATATCAATGTGTGATCGAAAAGTTCCCTGTGTATTCTTATGAAAATAGATAAGGCAATTGAACCAACAATTGTGGTATCCAATAATATCGAACACATACGCGTGTATTGTCGCCATACAATAAAATGGAAGAATAAAATAAATTGTTTCAGTCGGACTATATTGTTGATCAAGGCGAATAATAATTAACAATAATTTCTTGTGAAGACGAAAAAGGCGGTTAAAAAGAAAACATTAAATTTTATCTTCTGCCCTCACGGTCATGCGGCTGTTGCTGTGTCGTCATGCCGTGACACTCGGGGGCACAAAAATTTTTTTTTTTTTTTTTTTTTTTTTTTTTTTTGTAGCCTAAGCTATGATTATACAATGTAAATGTAAACACAGCAATGTGCTGGGAATTAGCTCTAGTAAATAAATAATGCAATAATATTATGATAAATGGTAACTAATAACTTACTATGAATAATTATGAAATAGTTATGGTAGATAACCAGAAGAACTAAATGAGTAAGTATTATGCTTCTTCATTGATTGGTTTCTTCATTGTCCAAAATAATAATGTTTTCGATGTCGTCTGGAATGATTATGTTTTCGATGCTGTCTGGAGGTGACACCTGAGTCGGACTTGAATTTGTATTTGCTATTTCCATCGGGTAAAGGCTTTCCATCGGACGCTGAAGTATTTGATTGTTAGCCGTACGGACGAAAGCCGAACGGAATTGACCATCCTTACTCTCGTATAATTTGACGATTTTCGCCAAGTGCCATTTAGCTCGTGGTTGATTTGGTTCTTCCAATAGAACCACATCACCGATTCGAGGAGCGAGGTTCGTTGTTCTTGCCTTGAAGTGTTTTTGATCGTACGTATGGCGTTCTCGTAAAGTTTGCAGGTACATCGTTGACCATATTTGCCAGTATTCATTAATTATTTCATTTGCTTGTCGGGATAGAGCGGCTATTTCTTTCTGAGACATCGAATCTGGGTTTGGAAGTGATGGTTCATCAATTGGGACACGATACCTTGAACGCAAGAAATCAGCTGGTGACAAAGGGCGGAAATTGTTATCTTCATCAACGTAAGTAATTGGTCTTGAGTTGATTGTTGCTTCTATTTCGAGCAGAATTGTCTGGAAAAGTGTTGATTGCAGTGATCGTCCCTGTAGAGTACGGTAGAGACATTGTTTAACTGGACTTACCAGGCGTTCATAGACACCTGCTGCCCAGCTTGCACCAGGAGAGATCCGTTCCCAAGTAATTTCATGGACCGTATTCGTTCGTATGACTTCCTCGATTAAAATGAACTGTGCAGCATTGTCTGAATAATAAAACGTTGGTGAAGTTTGTCTTGCCCAAAATCGACGTAAGGCGAGGTAGATGTCGCGTGTTTGTAGAGAATCCAGATATTCCAGTATTATAGCGCGTGTAACAAGACATACTACCAGTAATATCCATTTTTTGTGACCATCCACAAATAAATGACCAAGTGTATCGATTGCAGCTTTCGCGAAAGGTACTTCGGTTGGTGTAAGACGAACAGGAGGCAGTTCAGAATCTGATGGTTGTTTGTATGGTCGTGCTGTGTGACGAGAACATGGAGCGCAACTTTTTAAGGTATTAAATACGGATCGTCGGCCATCTATGATCCAATACATTCGACGGATTGCTGTCAGCGTGTGGTTGGTCCCAACATGGAAGTTTGCCTCATGATAGTGTAGTATAATTAAACGAACAAAATGACTCTGTGTGGCCTTCGGAAGCAATATAGGTTCCTTTTCGTATTCGGACAATGGTGCGTGTTTAAATCTTCCTTTGCAACGTATGATACCGTTTTCATCAATTTTCAAATTCAATTTTCTGACAAGATCATTTGATTTTTCGTTTTGCAGGTCGTGAAAGATTTCGTGAAAAACCGATTTTTGGACAGTTCGTATCCACCATTGGATTGTTTTTGTTTTTATGTTCTCATTCGTGAGTCCCATTTTTTGCTTAAACGTTGGCGATTTGAAGCTGATGAAACGAATCAATATTTCCGTAGTGCGAACCAGTTTTGAGAAAGAAGAAAAATCGGTTAGTGTGATATTGAGTAGAGTTATTGTTGGCTCAGTTTTTATATGGAGAACATCGATGCTTTGTGAGTTTGTTGGTTCCAGGTTGGATTCAAAGGCGTTAATATCGATAGGATTGAATGGCGGCCACTGATTTGAATGTAACTGAAGAAAATGAGGACCAGTAAACCATGGTGATTGTTTAAGTTCGGCAAGTGTGGAGCCTCTTGATGCTACGTCCGCAATATTCAATTCTGACGGTACATAACGACAGATGAGGTCAGGAACGGTTCGAATTTCCTGTAGGCGATTTTCTTCAAAATGGGAGAAAATTTTGGAACTATAGATTCGTGCGAGGGTGCATTTCGAATCACACCAAAGTATTGATTTATTCGGTAATAGTATTCTGAATTCTTTAATGATGAAAGCGATTGCTCGGGCGGCAAGTGACGCTGCTAGTAATTCTAATTTGGGAATTGTGAGTTTCCGACGAGGCGTGACTCTAGCTTTAGCAAATATGATGTTGATGTAGACTGAATCGTCAATCTCAGTTCGTTGATAGATTACAAATCCATAACCTCGAGCCGAAGCATCTGAAAACGCATGCAGAGTAGTGGTATTATTGTTAGGTACATACCTCTGTATTTTGACTGATGAGAGTCGAGTTAAATCGGACTCTATCTCATTCCATCTTTCCTGATAGTCGTTCGAAAGAGGTGTGTCCCACTGATCTGCGTGTTTATCAATCGTTTGTAGGAGCATTTTTGCTTGAAGGATAAGTGGTGATACAAGGCCGAGTGGGTCGAATACTTTCGATGTGTTTTTTAGGATTGAACGAAGAGTAGGAACTCCGGAAACAATTTTTGGCGTAGCAATTGAATATTCGTCATTTTGAGCATCATATTGAAGACCAAGTAACGAAATTACAGACTTTGTTCCTCTATTTTGTGGTGGGATGGCGTTGACGACTGCTTCTGATGATGACACCCATGAGCGGAGATTCATAGAACACTCTTTGAATGCGTTAATTGTAGTTTGCGCTAATTGGACAGCTGTTTCGATCGAATCGGCGCCTGTTACAAGATTGTCGCTGTAGAATGATCTCTTAAGTTGAGCAGCAAATTCGTTAAGACTTGTATTTTGATTAATATGAAATGCTATTGTTGCAGCTAAAATGAATGCAGAAGCTTTCACTCCGAAGGCAATTCTTGTGAACCGTAAGTGCATTAAATTTTCAACATCAGGGGGTTTAGTGTGGTCCTTTAACCATAGGCAACGAACGTAGTTTCGATCTTGTATTCGTAGACCAATTTGGAGATAAGCTTTCTCAAAATCGGCATACAGAAATATTAGGTACTGGCGGGAACGGATTACCACACCGACAAGAGCTTCGAGTAGCAGGCAACCCTTATGAACTGCGTCATTGAGCGAATAAGCGTTTCTTTTTGTTTTTGCAGTCGCATCGTAGACAATTCGAAGTGGCGTCGATTTTTCGGGTTGAAATACACCTTGATGAGGGATATAATAAACATCGGCACGCCTCTGAGGATCCGTCACGTTTTCAAGGATACCTGTAGTAATTTGAGTGCGGATGATTTCATTGTATGCCTTCATGAATTTACCAGTTAAACTTTTGCATAAAGTTCGGAGACGGCCTAGAGAGAGTCCAAAATTGTTTGGTAGACTGGACGGGTTAATTCGCCACGGCCATCCTACTTCGTAACGATTATTTTCCAATTTTATAGTTTGATAAAATTGTTGTAAGGCTCGTTCCTGTTCCTCAATATCTGTTGAGTAAGCATCTCTGATACCAACTACGTCGAGAGCGGAAAGTCTCTCTATTGAGCTTGATGTGACGAGAAGACGCGGTCCGTTAAGTTTTTCTGTGATGCCAGTGATCATCCATCCAAATATGGAGGAAACGAGGTGAAGATCTTCTTCGATGGTAATTTTGAAATCATTGGCTAAGAAAGAGAAGAAAAAATCTCCTCCTATGAGAATTTGAGGCTTTTTCCCATTGCCTTCATCGGCAAAATTGTACTTGGCATATTGTGGATAATGCTTCAAAAATTCGTTATGGTCAGCACTCTGTATATTATCAGCTATTTCCGGGGTAGTTTGGAGCCTAATTGTCCGGTTTGCTGCAGGAAAATTCACGAAGACTGTCGTTGTTTCGATCCATTTTGGTTGCTTGTCAAGAAAACCTTTGACGGGTATTTTTTGCTTTGCGGAACGTTCGAGTTGTAGAAAATCAGCGGATTCATCTAAAATGAGTGATTCTGGACAAGCGCAGTCAAATATAATACGAACGTAATCTGAAAACCCAGTTTTTTCATTGCGTATCTGCGTACAAGCTGTTAGGTACGTGCTCAAGTATCTGATAAACATCCTAGCGGTGGCGGTTTGCTGATCTTTTGGTAAGGTAGCGGATGTAGATGGTAAATCTAAATTTTTTTCTTCACTATTTTCGTACTTTTTTGCAGTATCTTTAGATGGAAATTTGGTTGAGCAAAGGCTGGAATGATGCTTTCCTCGGCAATGATAACATAATTTTTTACTTCTACATTTATTCATCATATGATCGGTACCTAAACAGTTGTAACAAGAACCTTTTATTCGTTCTTTACGTTCTTCAGCTGTTGAATACTTGAGGCAATCACTTGAATAATGACTATTTGAACGATAACAGAAAGCACACCTCATTTGCGATTTCTTTGTATTCTTTTTGTTTGGATCTGAAGCTGTGAATAGAGCTGATAGGGCGGCTTTGTTGGTGGGAAGAGAATTTGAAGTTATTTGTGAACTTGGCGTATTGCTCTGAATAATTGTAGAAGAAATAATCGCTTCTCTCAATGAGAGAAGTTTGTCTAAACGTTTACGGAAATTTATCAAGTTCAGTTCACCTTCAAGTGTTAGCTGAAACAGTATATTCTGGGGAATTTTACTAAAGACGATGTCTTGCAGGTGAACATTGTTTTCAAATTTCTCACCTTGAACTTCAAGAGCAGATAATACATTATCAATATTATTATATGTTGTTCTGAGAGATTTTGCTTCGTCGACTGCCGGTGATAAATTGACAATTTTCTGGTAGAGTGCTCGGATCACATTTCCCGTTTGATTGTATTTTTTTTCCAATATTTCTTTTGCCTTGGTGTAGCCTTCAGCTGTTGGTGGAAGGTTTTCTATGGCAGCTAAAGCTTCACCGGTAGTATATGATTGTAAATATATCAATTTGTCTTCCTCTGAGAGCGGACGAGAATCAAAAACTGACGAAAAGGCTTGGATAAATGAAGGGTATTTAGTAATGCTTCCATCAAAAGGCGTCAAGCGTAGTTTAGGTAAAGCTGCTAGGCTTTGAATTGGTTGCTGCTCTTCAGGCGGGCTATTTTCATCAATCTCATCTCTGAGGTCGATAATTCTCATACGAGCTTGATTTAGAGGTTCGATTGCATTCGAGAAACTGACTGTATCTTTCTGGTTTCCAGTGGGTTTGAATTTCTCAATCAAAGAAGAAAATTCTACAAGTCGGGCATAAGTTCGTCGGATGGCTTTTAGGTTGGGTTGTTCATCTGACAAGAGCTTATCGGCTTTCGTGATGGTTTGGTTCAACATTTCCAGGCGGCTTTCAAATTCCTTCAAACGAATAACATTGGCATCAGCCATGGTCAGTAACTAAGATACTATTGGATTACGTAGAACGCTCGGCTACCATGTCGCCATACAATAAAATGGAAGAATAAAATAAATTGTTTCAGTCGGACTATATTGTTGATCAAGGCGAATAATAATTAACAATAATTTCTTGTGAAGACGAAAAAGGCGGTTAAAAAGAAAACATTAAATTTTATCTTCTGCCCTCACGGTCATGCGGCTGTTGCTGTGTCGTCATGCCGTGACATGTATTCCTTGCTCAGTGATCACTGTTATCAGTGTCGTGACGTCACTGTGGAATCGGTCTATATTATTATTATATCCACTGTCCGACGTTTTTTTGGTGTTAAGTCGACTTTGACCAAATCAAGGGCTTGAAAATTATTCGCCCCTTTCTTATTCCCTTTTGGCTTTTTCTTATTCTATTGGACGTGGACAAATTTTGACATCCATTCCAAGCTCCCTTGTTTACTGTACAAAAATGAATACCCTCAGTATGCTTTTTGACTGCTGTTATTTGACTATACCGATATACAATTGAATGCAGTTGGACCTTTTTTAGCCAAACCCAACCAAGCGATATGATAACAATCTAAAGAAATGTTCCTTTACTATAAGCGGAGATTCTCGGCATGATGTTGACAAGATAGATGCAGCGGGCGTTGAGATCAACATGAAAAAGAAACTATTCATAAATTCAGGGGTGGATTTACGAGGGGGACAAGGGGAACGTCCCCCCCAAAAGCTTCCAAAAAAGACTTGAATTGTCTAATTGAAGGGCTCTCTGGAATAAGGGCCTCGCACTCAACGTAGGAGTTATCACAATCGTCATTTGAAAATACGGTGCGAATATTCTCCATGTAAAGTCGCTCTAACGACAATTTTTGTCACAATATTTTTTGTAGTAAATTTCCTCCCCTTTAAGATGCGCTAGTTCAGAAAATCCTATAAAGTATTCTGTGCAAAGTTATCACGATTCTTCCGAAGTAATCCATAGGCCCTTCCTTCAGGTAACATTTTCCAATGGTCATTGGTACATCGTAATGGCTGATAGTACTCCTAAATCATGTAATAAAGGTATGTTACCACGTTAACTTACTAGGAGTACCTTCACGAGCTGCCATCTTAGTTGTGAACTGGGATTCACTGGCAGTTACAAGGTTGGTACTTGTGGTCGACTTGGGGACAAGGTAGAGCGTGTGTAAGGTTTGGTGGAGTTTTTTCTAGGAGCGCCACCAAAGTAACACCACCTCTACTATAAAAGAATGATGTAGTCCAAATCGCCATTCTCTGGAATAAGGGCCTATGGTGCATTGGCAAAATCTACGACCAAAGACTACGACATGCATTCATTCATGATTCAGATCCTGTTAGTTAACACTCCCGAAGCTCAGGCTAAAAAGGAACTCATTGAAGTTTTTGAATGTGACCACAGATATCAAAAAATTGAAGAGAAAAACAGACACGTAACTGAGATAATACAAGTTTGAATTGAATAGAATTTAGAAATTTTTAATTATGATACTATACCATATGATGGGTACTGAGTTGTTGGTACAAATGAAATTATCTGCAATTTTCACAATAAAAACCTATATGATGTTCTTTTTTATTGTATTGAATATGCACAAGTACATTCATCAAGATGGAGAAGATAAGGTAAAGCACATCTAGGACATTTATAAACACATTTTTTCTTATATTTGTTATCAATAATATAATATTGTAACTCTTTTTTATTACATTGTTTACATATAATTCTCTAATTTTCATCTATTATATTTTTTAAATCTTTTTTAGTCATATTATTTATTGTAGGGTTGAATGTTATTTTAAATTTACTCAAATCTATATTTTTAATTGAGTCATACATTTTTATTTTATTAATAATAAATTTTTATGAAAAACAAATGAAATAAGTAAGAATCCTTCAAATTGTATAAAAATGTATAAAAATTTAAATCAATTCAATGGGGGTTTTACACCAAAAATAAATTTCCCAGAGGAAATCCAGACTCACAGCTGTGCATTAAGTGTACTAGGAAAGAAGAAATGATGAATTGATTGAAGAACTCCAATACCTAATTATGATAATTGAGAGATATTTTAGAGTCTTGGTGTAACCGAGCCGATCAGCTTTGCTGAGAGTTTAAATAGGTACAATGAAAATCTGTTAGTTGATAGAAAAAATAATTTTAGAATTAAAAGTACCTCTTAAACTGGATTTTAGTGGTAAAAAGTGAAATAATAATATAAACTATTACTATAGTATGATTTGCCAAGTAAATATAATGTTATAAACATAGACCTCTCTTGTTACCTTATTCAATATAACTATGAAGATTCTTTAGAATTATTGAAAATGAAATAATATACTAAAGATTATAAAGAAAATTAACCCTCCTCGGAGTCAATATCTGATTCAAAATCATCCTCTCTTATAGGTGATTTATCATAGTTATCAATAGGTCTATCTATCTTTATTCTATCTCTTTCTCTCATTCTCTCCCTTGTTCTATCCTTACATTTTTGAGTAAATTTTTCATATTCTTCTTCATAGTCATTATAATTATCTTGCATGCTGTTCTGATTTTCCATTTTTGATTATTTATATAAGTATAAAAAGGTTGATTGATATTTCTAGTTAAAAAAATAATTGGGTATTTATTTATTTTCTGTTCCCTGATTAGATTTATTTCTCAAGTTATCACAAGATGTGCTAGCTGATAGTAAGCTATTATCTGGTTCATTGATTATCTTAATATCTGGTTCATTTATTATATCTATATTTGGTTCATCTATATCTGGTTCATTGACTATCTCCATATTAGGTTCATCTATATCTGATTCATATCCTAGATCAGCTTGAGGTTGTGGATCATAGAATCGAATATCATCAAAAAGTGGACTACCACCAAGGAATAAGATTTCCGCATTTTTGATTGCTCTTATAACTTCCATATACTCTTCAGGATTTTCTTCAAAATGAACTTCATAGATATTGTCTTGGTAGCTGCTCTCACAAGTAGGCCTATTCATATTTATCTAAGTTGATAAACATTTGTAGACTAGATTTACTTATAAGTTTTATACGGTACTTTCTTTTCAATAACACCATTTTTATTAAGATTTTAAAAGGTAGGTCTCAACTCCTACATGAGAAACACAGAGAGAAAGGTTGAAGTAATTTTTCTGGAAAGGCTCAGAAGTCGGCATCACGGACCCTGTAAACCGCGTACGATTGTCATGAATTTTTTCTGACTGAATAGGAAAAACGTGCTTATTTTTTGTAATTTCTGACATGGGCGAATTTGGCGCCCGCGTGATCGTGGGGGAATTATTTCGCATCCTGTATATTCATAAATTTTGATTGAAAATTGATGAAACTTCAGGAGGTGTGGACGTATCGTTTGGAACATGGACGGTTTTTCCGCTCGTGTTTTTCTGACCAAATATCACTGATTAGCCTACAGAAATCACATTAATTTCTGCCTGAACATTGGGTGAACATTTGTGCGGTAATATGATAGGAAAAGTGTACCAAAGACTCATCTTCAGGTTTCTTAAAGAAAGTATAAAAAGATGCTGAATTTCTCTGAAATATGGGTCAGAACCGATATGCAGTCTAGAAACTTATAATTTTATACCAGATCAGTGATTTTCTCTGAAGAAATACAAGTTTGAATGAATATGCAGTCTAATTTTAAAAAGTCTATTTTCTTATACCAGATTGGTGATTTTCTCTGAAAAAGTATGAGAAACGAGTAAAATAATGTCTGAATGTTTTCGGAAACGTTTGTGCGTTAATTTTTTTTTGGAGTGTATTTTTTGTTAATTTAATGAATTTTTATCATAGGGAAAGTGTACCAAAGACCCGCCTGTACTACTGGTGAGTCTCAAACATACGTTTTAACTTCTCTTGTTGTTTTATAGTTTTATTTCTCTATAGCCTAAGTATCTGTATGAGTAGCTTACAAATGGAGTAAAAAGGGAGAAAATCATCATAGCTATACTGAGTAATTCAATCTTTAGCTAGGTCATAATTTAACCTAACGATACCGGTGTCAATAATGAGAGTTCGTTGCTGTGGATTCCAGTGCTAGATTTCCAAACAAAATAATATACCGGTATCTTGGACTTCACGTTGGTAATAATTTTCTCCTGAATATCACGCGGTTCTTCAAGAAAGATGCCACAGTCCAGGATTTCTCAGCGTAGTACAATGCAGACATGCAGCGTACCTCTACAGGAAGAGTCGTACATAAGAAATGAGAAATAGAGCCCTATTGAGAAAGAAAGTTAAGTTGGCAAGTACGTGTAAGGAGCTCGAGAGCTCCCTAGTACGTGTTGGCTTGGCCCACGCTTGGCCCGACTATAGCGCTGTAGCCATGTTTGAATGTATGTTGACAGTGCTCTCTACAAAACGTTTGTCGGAACCATTCAAGTTCGTTTGCATATTATTTTTTTCCGTCTTTTGTTTCTCAGCGTTTGGTCAGCTACCTACACTGAATCGTATTATCAAATATACTTGGATTTTGATGGCTGGTGTTCTGAAAAAAGAATCACGGAAACGGAGCAGAATCGAAGTATTTGATTGAAAATTCGATTATGAAGAGTAGATTACTGAGAGAAATTTTTCTTTAATAACTATTAAATAGAATGCGACAACTTCCTGTCACGTTATCCTCGTACTAATACGTTACCTAGACTAATATTTTCCCCAACAGCACTTGAGTAAGTAATCGATCATGTATCTGTTATCGAGTATGGTTTCTTGAGAACAGTCTAAAGTTAGTGTGAAAACTAGATGAATATCCACTTATACTTGTTAAAACTACGATATTATTCATATTCCGTGCGGCTTTGCATTCAATTATTGCTGTTTTTACATTTTCCAATCCTGAGATTACGTACAGTATGTCAAGTACGCGTAAATAGTGGGTCCTCAAGAGGTTTCTGAAACGTTCTGTAACAACCACTATATTTTTAGACTGGACTCATCTACTTTATTGCCGAATATCTCGCCGATTGAGATGGGGATTGAATTAATTTAAAGCTCTGGTCGACTATTTGTAGTTTCTAATGCAGAATTTGACATAATGTACGTATCAATAACTTTGGATCTTTGTTTGCAGATGATGTGTTGTCACGTCTCATTATGTTCGTACCCATCATGAAACTAATAATCTCAGTATAGAAAACCGCGTAGTTTCCTTGTTTCTGAATTTGATTGTTATATACTGATTCGTACGTATATTGAATATTTTATTTGACTATAATTGTATCGCTTCGTTAACAAATGGGCGTTTTCAATCATTCTTGAAAATTGATCATTCATTCTTTCAAAGTTTCGTTCTTGACTCTGGTATGTTTGATTATATGTATTTCAGTTTTGTTCTCACAATGACTGACATGGCTGATGATGACTTGATTTTGAATTCGGTTACCTATTTCAAGTATCCATCTTCGAATAATGTAAATAATTTATAAAATGTTGAAAAATTTTCCCAAATAATCGTGGAATTACCATTTTGACTTTAATTACTTGCGTTTACAGGAAAACGACGGTGGGTTTGAAATGCCGAAATTGAAACAAGAGCCAGAATCGTGTGAAAACCAGCAGGAGTCGATGGATTCTTACGATAATCATCGAAATGATTTTTCCTCCAATGAGAACTATCAATTCTATTCATCGTACTTTCCTAACCAAAATCAAGTCAGTAAATCTCTATTGAACTGCGGAAGAATAAGTTTTGCAATTTTCTGAGCGTTTAACCTTCCTCCTTGTGTATTCCAGCAGTGTAATTATGGTGAGCAGAATGGTGGAGGGTACAACCAATACAATAATTATCCGATTAAACAAGAAATTAAAACGGAACCTTACGACTATGGCAACAAAGAGCAAGATTGTTATCCCCCGTCTATGCCGTATATGAATGCGCATTACGGCTATCAGCAACAGCCTCATCAATCACAATCACACCAACAACCTCATCACCAGCCGCAGCACACCCTCCCTCACCAGCAGCCTCAACATCAACACCCTCATCAACAACAATCGGCGCCTCAACAACAGCCTCAACAACAATCCCCTCAACAGCAGCAGCAGCAACACCAACAACAACAACAACAACAACAACAACAACAGCAGCAGCAACAACAACAACAGCAGCAGTATCAAGTACGAATGTTTGAATCTTTCCACATTCTATCATCATTTTCTCGATTAAAACAATTGAAAATCAAACTGTACTGTTAGGCAACGATGATTTATTCCCCGAACGAATTTGACTGAGGGTTAAGCAATGAAATTGTACCCTGGTCAAAGTGAAACCTTCAAAGAAAATTTTGATTATGATATTTGCGGTCAAGTGTCATGAGCGAATATATCTTCATGTCTTATGTTCAGTAGAAATCGGTCTTTATGAAACGGCGTCGTTATGTCGAAAGCGGGAAAAAGGACAAAAGTGGTGTTCTATTTTCCGAAAGCGTTCATAGATAGGAGGAGAGGGTTTCAGAGCTTCATTCTCTTCTTTCTCTCTGAAATAATATTCACAAAATTAGGGTAAATCATTCAGTGTAATAAAACAGTCCCCATCACCAGAATTTTCCTGTATTTACGTGTCTGTTCATTACTTTTGCACGCAGAATCGAGTGATCGTTCGCATACATCGCTAAACAATCACTACCCTCCCTAGGTCCATAATATTTCATTATGATTGATTGTTGGATTAATAGTTTAAAATCGTAATTCTGAGGTGTTTACCTGTATTTCTGGATTGAACGATCCTATCTTTATAACTATAATTATGAAATAGTTAGTGTTCGCCGTGAAACATCGGAGGATTCTTAATGAAATAGCAATCAAAGTAATTATTTGTGTTTTCTGAATATGTCCTGGTACGTTTGATATTATTATGGTTTTGAGTCGGACTGTTGACGATATCCCGTGAGTGAGGATAGATTCATAATTCTGATTGAGTTAAACCTAGAGAGGTTCAGTCAATTTCCAATCTAATGAAACGTACTATGCATACGATGATCGACGTATCTAAGCTTATCTTACCTTGACTGAAAGTTGACGAGGATGACGGTGGTCGAAAAAATATTTTTCCAAACAGACAAATCTATTTTATTTCCAGCAGCGGCTTCGCCAGAAAATTTTCGATAGGGCAGGGTTGTACAAAATTTATAATATCTTGAAACGAATTTATGAGTGTGGCACTGGTTTCCAGCACAATTGTATCAGACTTTAATTGAGAACGAAAACACAGGCTCCGCTAGTATGGTATTTAAAGAATTTTATCGGTCAGTTGATCAATTTGGTCTCGGTTATCTCTTCGATATTTTGTTTGTTTTCATATCTCATTATATTACGAGTATGCGCAACACTGTCTGTTTTAGAGCATCAAGTATAAGACCGACTTTGCTGTTAAGTGCATCTTGTTGAACTCTCGAGTTAGGCATAGTCACTGTGATTTTACTTGATAATTTTTTCCTTTTTGACTCGTTCCGTTCCATTTTTCGATCATTTTTCAGAATATGGAGGTACGTGTATGTGAACTGATATAACGACTGTCGAAATTGAAAAAAATTATTTGTAAATTAGGTTGAATTATGTACCGTTACGCTAATTTTCTAAGAATCGAAATCCTTCTAAATTCGATAACGGTATTCATTTTCTTTGACTCTCGCTGCTTTCTTATTTCATTGAAGCTAAAGGACATCTATCAATTTAGAATACAGCTTCCGGATTCTTCGTGATATCAAAATAAAACTCGAATTTCCTTTTATAACGTATCGTACGACTATATGACAGGAAATTAACAACCTTGTACAACGTCCGCCGCAGAAGTAGGCATTGGAGCGGAAGTTTTTAGAAATCGTTGATTACTAATCGTAAAATTATCTCATTGTTTTGATAATACTGTTCTCCGTGGAGAAAACCCCCGGGTTTATCTCGCTGTCAGTTATTGCTCTTCATCAATTACTTCTTTCAAGTTCGAAGTTCAGCTGTCTCGATAAAGGGATATAATTAAAATATAACGACCGTGTAAAAAAGTTCTTGTTCGTATAATTTACAATTTGGGATAAATTTGATTCTGTCAAGCACTTGAGAATTCTAAGTATCATAATGTGTCTGGATTGTAAGTAAAGTACTCGTAGACTCCAGAACAACCGTTTGAACTGTCGAGAATATGGCAATTTGGTCTAAAATAACCCGCTGAACATCGTACTTCGGTGATGATACAGCTTCATTCGAAAATTAAATAAAATATTCTTGATGAATGAATTCATTTTGTATTAGGTATCATGTTTTGCAAAACGGTAGAAAATTTTCTGTAATCTGGGACGTCAGATCGTGTAGAACCATCGTACCTGTATCTTTTTCAACGACATTATTAAGTTTCCAAACTGTTTTGAAAAACATTTAGGCTAGGTACTTGGATTGTATGCACTCACTACCCATCCGTAAGGATCAGACTATAGTCTGATCGCAAATAGAATGGGTCACGTAAACAAACCCGCGAACCGCTTCCTCGTATCGTAATCAATTCTTGTGCATGAAAGCGGGTCGCGGGTTTGTTTACGTGACCCTTTCTATTTGCGATCAGACTATATAATTATAAGATAGGACTGGTAAGGTATGTGTAAGTGATAAGAATACGATCGTTACCATGTTGATGAAGTCGAAGGAGGAGCAATCTAAGAAGCATCCTAAGAGAATTTGAAACATCAAACATCGAATACAAGAATTCAAACTACCAAAATTAAAGGAAATAATTCACTAATTTTTCGTTTTCATCGATATAATCTTTCTAATTAACCAAAATTTAATGTTGATATTCAAATTTTCCTCGCGGCTCTCCTGAAACCTCTTCTAAAACTGCTCCTCCCTCGATTTTATCAACATGGCGACGGCCCTGTTCTGATCACTTGCGCATACCTATCTTGACTATATACTTTTTTACCAATTCGGACCGGGCAAGCAAACAACAAAATCAACGATCAAAAGACGATTGCACGTATTTTTTAAAATTCATCACCCTTTGCTTATGATTAACAAATCACATCACGTTATTCATAATTTTGTTTGTTCTTTCTCCGGTCCGATTCTGATTATTCTGAATTGCATACCCACTCTCCCATGTGTTATCAGTCGTACAATTTACCAACCTTTGATTGATCTTAGGTAGGGCTTGCACAAGAATAGTTATTTTTTGGTCAACTGTTATAACCAAAATGAGAATAATATTATTGATCTTAATTGATAACCGTTATAATTAACAATCAATCTAAACAAAACATTTTTCAACACTTAACAGTTATTAGTCAGAATGAAGTTTGACCGATCCTTCTCCTATCACTTGCGCGTACCTATCTTTAGTAGTGTTGGAAACACTAATAAATCGACAACACAAAGGAGAATAAGTATGCAATCTGGAACACTGGACGTGCCTTTTACATTTTTGCGGGTAGCATAGCTTTTGCTCCATTCTTATCTTACCGAATGTAATATGGCTCTTCCCTTGTATCATATTGCGTTTGTACTTGTTTGTTGTTTGCTTGATTGTTATCGTAATGGTACTTGATAAGTAGTTAATTGCGCGTTAGTTTTTACCTGTCATAAGACCAATGTGAAGCAAGTACTAGCCTATGATGATGAGAATCAGGCAAACGAGTATGCAATATGATGAAGGGAAAAAGCTCCATGATTAGTAACTTTTCCTCTATAAATTATGGTTTGGTATCTATTCTTTCACCTCATGATAATGTTCAAAGTTTGCCCCGTTCATAATCTAATAATCGTTCCCCATTTGTCTTGAAGTGATATAAGTTACAAGAATCAGTTTTAGTGCTACGACAATCCTCACCCTCAGACAATTCACTGCTTAAAATAACTTGAATATAAACAAAACGAGTCTAGGGTATCAAGCAACAGGGTAGTTAGCTGCTAAGCTAACAAATGCAAGTTATTTGAACGTAAAAACGAAGTAAATATTGAATTATTTTGCATTATCATCTTAATTGTACAGCGCGATAAGAATCAGTCTGATATTTGAAACAGTGTGAAAGGTTTACTCAAATTGTGAGCGAGCGAGGAAGAGAGGGTGAGAGAGAAACTCCATAGATCACGTTGCCTATTATCGTACAAAGAACTTCGTAAAAATCTCAATACATACGTTGATTTTCACCTTATATTTTATCGTTCTAGCAAAACGGTCAATATTGGAATGGCTGGCCGCATGCTTACCAAGAACAGCAATGTTGTTCGCCCCAAAACAGTTCTAGCCCAAGTGGTTTTCCAGACATGAAATCACCGCAAGCCTTCAGCGACAACGTGAGTAATCTCCTTCCGGTAATTTAAAGATCATATCCCCAATAGAATGAATATCTTTCTTACTTAAATAAAAAGTCAGTTCGCTTTTGTTGCCACCTTTCAATTAATATTGTTTGCAATAAACGACGTTTCGACGCGCCTAGTCGTCATCATCAGGAGAAACGTACTCAACTTTTTTTTTCCTTACTTTTTTAGAATGGTATCAAAAAACGAGGTCGTAAGAAGAAAATTAAAACAGAGCCCGAAGAAATGCCCACAACCTCGGGTAACTTTTCTGTCGACATGATGCAAATGACGAACGATAATGATCGCGGTGATTCGAAGCTGCTTGTTAAGGAACGTCGCAAACACGATCGTTTCAATGGGATGCCCGAAGAAGAAGTTTCCAAACGAACACTTCCGGACTTACTGGCTCCCAACCTCGATATCGTCATTATCGGAATCAATCCGGGCTTATTCGCCGCCTATAAAGGTCACCACTACGCCGGTCCTGGCAATCACTTCTGGAAATGCCTTTATCTGTCCGGTCTTATAAGCGAGCAACTGTGCGCCGATGACGACTATAAATTATTGCAATACGGTATCGGTTTCACCAACATGGTAGAAAGAGCAACCAAAGGAAGTTCAGATTTGACACGAAAAGAGATTCGTGAGGGCGGCCAAATCCTCCTAGAAAAATTACAGAAATACAAACCGAAAATCGCCGTTTTTAACGGGAAATTGATATTCGAAGTTTTTTCTGGTAAAAAAGAATTCAATTTCGGTCGACAACCAGACTTCGTAGATGGTACGAATACTTATATGTGGGTGATGCCGTCATCGAGTGCTCGATGTGCTCAGTTGCCGAGAGCTTCGGACAAGGTTCCGTATTATACGGCGTTGAAAAAGTTCCGTGACTATTTGAACGGAGCGGTGTCGGTATTGGATGAGAATGATATAGTTTTCCAATACTGTAAACTGAAAACGTTCCCGCGGAATACGGCGCCGAAGGAAGAGATAAAACACGAAGAGGAAGAGTTTGATGAAGAGCACGAGTTAGGATCTCCGGCCAAATTCCGTGAAGATAAACGCAAGAAAAGCGGCAGAAACGAAGGACCAAAATACGAGACATCGCCGTCATTGGCCGATAATAATTGTAGCGCAGGTGTTGGCGGTGCCGTTGGAATCATAGTGAAGAAGAAACGTGGTCGGCCGAAGAAGATCAGACCAAACGCCGCTGACGAGAATCGTTGTACGAAAGCTCTCCAAATCGCGCCGCCACCGCCTAATGGGAATCCTATGTTTTTGGAGAACGCGACCAACAGCAATGCGCCGGGAGTACCGACGACCCCAGCAAATACGTCGAAGTACTTCACGAATGAAGTGCACTCGCCCGGTTATTGCCATAGTAACAACTACTCGCCATCATATCAGCATCAATTCTCGTCTCCGAGTGACGCCGGTTACTACAGTCAGAGTTCGTTAGAATCCGCCTTCAACACATTTGATTTCCATCCTTCGGAAATACAGTCTCATTTGCGTAGCTTTTTACCGTCTTCTAGACCCGAGTCCACATGTTCGTTAAATGAGTGAGTAGAAAAAGAGGAAAAAAATCAGGCGGAAAGAGATAGCGAGAAGAGGAAATATATGTGCTACTATCGACGCTCAATTTATTTTTTATTTTTTATTCTTCGTAAAAAAAATTTTAAAACAAAAAAATGTATTTGTCTAGCGTTTATTGTCGCGCTAATCGTTCGCTAATGAAGTATACGATGCTTCGTGAGAAACGTGAAAATATTTGATAAATTCTTCCTAGCTTGAGCGTCTGAAAAACTCGCTGGGTTCTCTAAAACTATAAAAAGTTATCAGTCTCTGTTGGCATTTCAATTTATTTTATCATACTGATCGATTAAAAGTACATTGTGCACTAGCCAAAAATATTCACCATTTCAAATATTCTTACTAGCGAACGATTTACCAAGAGCAGTTTTTGGAGCGCGTCGCAGGTCGCTACTTAGCAAAACATCTATTTAAGAAGAAAATAATAAAAAAAAAAAAAACTTATATACGTAAAGAATCTTTCGTTTAGTATTAATATTATAATAAATTATTTGAACATTGTTTATAATATTGTCGTTTGAAAAATAAATTTGAAAAAAGAAAAAAAATTATCTAAATTTAATAATGTATAGATCTACTATTTCAACAATCGAATAATTTACTTGTTTATTAAATTTTCTATTAATTTTTCGATAGTTTGATTTTATTATTATTATTATTATTTTACTTTTCTTTCTTGTGTTATTCCTTCAATATAGTGATATTCATTTTTCTTTCTATTCATTAAGTTTCCTCTTCTTATTTTTTTCCTTTTTTTCAACTAATTTTTATTTCATCATGTTACCTTTTTTTTTTCTTCTCTCCCTTGCAATTTTATCTTGTCGAATAAATTTCGCTTAGTTATTTTACACGTATATTTATACTGATGAATCTATAGATATTATTCATTTTATATACACAGAATTTATCTTTTTTGAACGTACTATATTTTTCCCCCCTCTGTAAGTTTTTTTTTTTTTTTTAAATCCATTTTACTATGAAAATTATTCGTGTTATGGGTGTATTTTTATTTGGGAATAGAGCAAGTGTTTTTAGAAAAAGAAATCGACGTAAAAATCGACTCGTAGATTCTATGTACATTAGTTTTTATTATTACAAATTTTTCTTTCTTTTTTTTCTTCCGTCTCGCGGAAAAAAATGTTACTATTTTTATTTAGTGATGCGTAACATCTTACAATAATATGTTTTTTCGTTTATTGAAATTTTGATGCAGTTACCTCTCAAGAAACGATTAATGTTATTAGTGTTATCGCTATTATATCCAATAATGTAACATTTTATTTTCTGTATTAAGCTGTATGATTAGATATGCGTTTTTCTTCCTCACTCGTAATTTTACCCCGTAAAATTTCGGCGGTTTTTCGTATGACTGGAAACAAACGGATATGATTGATGGTTTAAAGGTGTTGTTGAAGGTATCAGAAACGCAGCTCTAAGTAACGTACGACGTTTGGGAATTCGAAAGATAGTCCCACCTCCTCTATGCTGTCGTAGTTTAACGCTGGTCGCTTTCTTTATTCATCTGCTCAATTTTGAGCGTAAAAATTTCCTGTTTTTGTTACCAAATATCTTTTGTTTCCAGCGTACAAAAATTTTATAATAAGGGGTTTCTTTGGAAAGGGCCTGACCGGACTTATGGAACCGGCCTACGGTTCCTGTTTATGGCGTCAGAAAGAAAAACGACCGCTATTACCAGTTGTAGATGAAATGTCTTCTTCATGGGCATTATCTTCTTTATGTTTCTCTCTTTTAATAATTATCCTAACATTACCGCTCGAATTTTTTACTTGCCGTAATTTTTATTTTGGTGCTTTTCTCCTTTTTTTGGCCACTTTTTTTTTAATTTGTTGATTACTTTTGTTATGTATTTTAAATTTGCTGTATCGCTAAAGGATGAAAAAAAAAAAAAAAATGTATCAATGATACAGTTTTACCGTTTGTGGTGCATCGCTCGATATTTTATGCATGGATTAAATAAACTATTGGTTTGGTCATCGAAATCGAATGAATGGAAAAATACGAAAGAAAAAACCTTATAATATATTAATATTTATTGTCTAGTCATTTATCGATGTGTCTCGGTATTAAGCTGGGAAGTATAAATTGCGTTTGTATAATTAAGAATGTACGTTTCGGTTTCATTTCTATTTCTACCCTTCAATTCGAATAATAAAAATCTCTTTCCATCTTTTCTCTTCCTCTCCCCTCCTTCGTTTCTAACAATCGTCCACTCATCATTCATGGCGACGTGGACCTTTAAATGTATAAAGATTGAAAAAATTAATCATCGATGGTTTCTGCCTGTTATCTTCGGGTCTTGTTGGACATTTATATGTAGCAAATTTAAAAATGCGCTCTGTTCGCTTTGTATTGTTTGTGTTCATAACCCAATTAGCTTTCGAAAATATCATTACGTTTTGCTATAGTATAATATGCCTATTATACGGTATCTTATTTAAATTATTTTTATCTTCCGTTTTTCGTTTTCTCAATATTCAATTGAAAAATTTCCAATGTTGTATTCGTGAGATATAGGAATATAAAACCTAAGACTGGTGGATCTTTCGAGCAAACTGGTTGCTCTTAGAACAGAACTTCTTTATTTTTATTAATTTTTTTTTATCGTAATAACGCCTCAAAAATAAGTTTTAATTGCAATAAAGCAAAAAAATTTTAGTCGAATTTATCATTTTTCTTCTAGTGTAGGAGGTTGTTATCTTTTTTTTTTTTTTTTCAGTAGGTGTAATGCCGATGATGATCACGTCTAGCTCTTTGATTTCGTAACGAATTCATAGTGAATCCGTAATTTCGCTTAAAGTAGGTACAAAAGAATCGTTAGAAATGTTTGCTGGTTAAAATTTTTGTTAATACCTGTACCGATAGTTGTAAAACGTGATTTTTCGATATCATAATTAATGTACGATTCACACTGTAATAAAATGTTCTCCTTTAATATTGCAAATTTTTCTGTTACAGACTTTTCTGTTTCCCTCTTACTGCGACTTTTCCCTGTTGAGACTTAATTATTGTACCTTTGTTTATATGTGGTATTTGTTTAAATGAATTTTTATTATTTATGTTTTTTTTTCTCTCTCGAATTAAGAACTATTATTTAAAAAAATAATTAAGTTGAAAATATAATTAATAATTATTCTTTCATCTGTTGTTATACATTTAAGTTGTACATTTTATTTAATAAATTCTTTTATTCAAACACCTTAACTCTCTTAATTATCTCCTCTCCTATTCAATATGGCTTTTACCCTTCCATCTGGGTAATACGATCCCTCCGGATCTTACCGACCACGCGTTCTGACTCCTGTCCTTGGCAAACTGTTCTAAAAAATATTGAACAAAAGACTATGAATAACATCCTTTCTCCATATAAGTGCGGCTTCCGCATTTCATTGCAATCTCCATAATGAGAAAGCCCTTCGCTCAAATTTCCGACCTTCGACATGTGTTCCTCCGACCCCTGTGTCAAGCGTTGCTATATCTTATCCAAGTTACGTGACGTTGGCCTTCGAGGCAAGTTACCCAAATCACTCGAATCCTTCCTCCATGACAGGTCTCTCAACCCACCCAAAATGGGTGTTCTCTAAGAAGAGGTATGGAGTGCTTCTCTCTTCTTAATCGCTATCAGCGTCAGCTTCACCAAACGCCTCCTTACGGATGACAGGGCTCGTAAATTAGAAAAAAATACAATATTCATCTTTGAGAAGCATCGAAATGGTTGCATAAGTATTGACCTCGAGTAATAGTTGCGAGAAATGGTTGATTCTAGACACGACTATGTGTTATTTTTCGTTCTCTTTATTCATAAAATTCTCCTCTTGTTTTCGAATATTGTGAAAATTTCGTATCGTTGAGATAGGAGAAACGTGATTGTGAACACGTGCAGCTATTTCAGACGAAAACTAAAAAACGATGAACGAGTTTTATAATTCGAAATTTTTTGATTTTCGTTTTTCTATCTCATTCAGAGCGATAATTCCGAGAATTTCATTTTAGCTCCTGGCGACTAAATCTAATACAGACACCAAGGTCATTCTCTATTCTGAAATTCTAGGCCACTTACCGAACTTCAAGGAAAGAAGTCGAGTATGAAAAGTAATATTAAAGCATCTACGAAAGATTGAGAACTCAGTGAACCATAAATATATTGACTGTTACAGACTACAGTGTTTTTCTAAAATAAAAGCAAAAATAGTCCAAAATATTCTTCTGAACAACAGAAGAATTATACCTAATTATATTACACATCCACACAAAATACATAATTTCTATCGACTGGAAGAGCCAGTAATAATTCAATGAGAGAAGAAGAATATTATGCAAAGAAAATTATAATTAAAATTTTGTACTTCCTACTTAAAAGTATTCTAGGGTTTTCAACTTTCCTCATTGGAAACATTTCACATCCTGTGTATCGAAGAATCCTGAGTAAATAAACTATGAATATAAAAATTTACCATATAGTTGAATACCTGCTTCAAATGGAACCATAACCAAAAATTAGCCCGCTCAAAACAAAACAATATAATTTCGATTTGAAAGGGGGTTTTAGAGTATACAATCAAAAAACAATAGAAATATTTATGACTGACCACGCACAATGAGTATCAATTAAGTCACAGAAGTTGGTTGCGCGTATTTGACTTTTACAAATCTCACACATAAAGGATTATAATATCGACGGACGTTATTCAAGACATAACTTCGTTGAAACGCGCCTGCAGTCGCGATTTTCGTATAAGTTTACTGGGAGCTGAAGCGGTAATATCGTACAACGGTAACTGAGCATTTTCGTCGGATTCCAAACCCAGTTTTTTCCGTTCTTCTTGAATACGTTTCCACTGCTTGTCACACAACTGCGAAGAACTGCTTGACTTATGTGAAGGGGGCGTCGTAGGGCAAATATTATCAACAGGTCCTAGAGGATTTCTCTACAAAGTGATAATATTTATAATGAATGCATTTTTTTTTTTGTCATTAAATTAACGTAAATAAACCTAAACCTCACTTTCTTGCTAGGATTCGGCGTAAAGAACATATTTTTCAGTTGTTTCTTCCTAATCAAAGGCGTGCTTCCCAAAGAAACATTAGATGGTGTACAATCTTTGCTTACACTCTCCTGGATCGATGACTTATTTTCGAGATCAAACGAACTCGGAATAACCTGAGGAAAAGAATAAAAATAGATATTAATACTACTCTCATAGACGTGAAAGTAACAAAATTTTAATTTCTGGGCCTACTAACAGAGGATTCGAAAGTAGCATCTTGTGATTTCGACTCAATTTCGACGGAACCTGAATTGATTTTACAATCGAGTTCATTCTGAATTACGAGCGCTGGTTCTTCATCGGGATCTTCTGTGCATGACGAGAAATCAGAAACCATCATGGACAAATCTCTTGATGATAAATCGAAGCTACAAAAATCATCCAAATCGTCGAAGCTCAAGAAGGAAGAGCTACTGGCAGACAATTGTAGGCTCTCATCCACCATAGTCTAAAAAACTTTTTGAATAAGGTTCTCGTTCAACGACAAAATAATTAATTTCTATAAAAAAAGACGCACCGGCGGCGTTGATAACGAAACAAAGGACGCAGAAGATGCTGAAGTAGTGTTCGGAGATACTTCATCTGGACATGTTTCCTCAGCCGAATTAGAACTTGCATTTTTTAGAATAACCTTGAATGGAAAATAACGGATGAGTCACGAGAGAAATTTACCGCAGTTAATGTGACCACAAAGTTCAAGTTTTTTCCAATTCAAGTACCTGAATGGGCGTTCTTTTGAATGCTGTAGTCGGCGATCGCGGATCCAATAAATTTAGCGCGGAAAATTTTTCAGGCAATGACTTGAGACGAACTGATACAAGCAAAATTGGATTATTATCACTTAAAATTCAGATAAGGAATGAGTATTTACGGTTGATTATTTTACTTACTGCGTTCATCATTACCAGCCCGATCGGGAATAGGAGTTGACATATTTTCGTCTGACATTTTAGCAAAAAAAAAAGACGGCTGAACAAAAGAAGATAACTGAGAAACTGTGGGAATAGTACCTATCAGGAACTGCAGATGATTTTCAAAACATAGCTCGCAAGACAGTTTCAAATGTTGAAGTATTATTCCAAGTTAAAATAATAAAAAAAATTGGTTTCTACAATCGAAAAATCCACATCAGCCTTCGGTAACCGTTACGGTTTGACTTTTTTTTTGTTTTGATAGCTGTTTCGTCGAATAGGCCTACTCGCAGAGAGCAGCTTGCAGAATGCAGACGCAGTATCGCCAGAAGGCTGACGTCAAGCGTCTGAGTCTGACTATAGTATGTTCACGTTAAGAAAGGATAGAAGTACGTACCTCGAGAACGGAACGCTCCAGGCACTGTACCGTGGCTCCAGGTGATTTTGATCTGCTGTTTCGAGTTCCGTTCTCGAGGTACGTAATTCTATCCTTTCTTAACGTGAACAAAGTGTGGAATCTAGGCCGGGCTGGGGCTGGGCAGTGAAGTGGATCGGATCGCGGATCACGGATCAAAAATTGGCGCGATATATCATTGTAGTTGTAATTGACAGGTTAGTAGTTGTGCGCCAAGCAGACCCTGGTGCCAATTAAGAAGGTGAAGATACAATTTGGATACATATAGGGATGTGGAAAATGAATTCAAGAAAATCGGGAATAACCTGAGTTGTAAGTTCTGAAAAAGCTATACAAGGACCGCCGTACAAAAAATAATAAATAAAAGACCTAACCTATGTTGCTCGTTTTTCGACCTGTGACGATCTGGAAAATGAGATCTTAGACTTGTAAATGTGTGTGTGGTGTGTGTGCATGTGTGCACGAGAGCAATCTGTGTGTAATCCCACGACTTACGTATCGAAATTATATCATGGACGTACTATGTCATTCATCGAGTTTTCAAGAGAACAAATATTGTTAGGTATCTTCAAACTGACTTCAATATCAAATTCTTCATCAATAATAGTTCTTTAAATTCATGCATAGATCCTAATTCTACTTATTTTGAACGAAAGAAGATATTATAACACCTTTATCGAGATCCAAAATTCTGAAATATTCTCATTTCGTGACATACGTCATTTATTTTTTGTACAGCAGAGGACTGTTTGTTATTCCTTGTAGTTGAAAGTTACCAAAGAAATCTTCATAATTTTTGGCAAAATAGTATCGTAATCTTGAATTTCTTATAAGTTTAAAAATTGAGTTTTCGCCATAAGCACCAAGGATGTGCCAAATTTCCGTATATTGCCATCTGCAGCGACTCTTTTGCAGTCAAGTCACAACTACTACAGTAGACAGTACTTACATTTGGACTTGACAGAGCGTTTGCGCGCTAGCATTGCTACTATAATAGTTGAGGAGGGTTCTGGCAGAAGGGTGTCCGTCCCATAAGAAATACATTGTGTGGACGCTCTTTTGCCAGATACGTCCTCAGTTGTAATTGGCAGGTCAGTAGTGTTTTGCGCCAAGAAGGTGAAGATGCGATTTGGCTATATATTACCTATATTAGAAGTGGAAAATGAAGTCAAGAAAATTGCGAATAACTTGAGTTATAAGTTCTGGAAAAGCTATGGACTAAATCTGTGCTAACACAAATGCGCAAAATCTACTCTGACTGTACAAAAGTTGTATCTCAATTTTGTCTACTATCTCCAATTCTGCCGAGGTCAACGTTCCAGATTAACCATTCAATATAAGCTGCCATAAAATTTTTATCTTCCTTATAGTGTACAATTTGAACTGCAAAAGGATGAAAGAAAACTGAAGCAAAAAAAAAAAAAATAGGTACTGGTAATAAAAATGAGTCACATTAATATTTCTTATTCTAAATTTTCCAAAAACATTGCCATTTGATCAACATTATCTTTCTATTGTTCACAAAATTTTTTTATGGAGTAATTCTTGTACAAACTTAGGCATACAACATTCGTAGTATTGATACAGAGCAAAATTATTTTCAATACGTTTGAACTATGGTCCAAATCCCATTTTGTTGGGTGATGACTGTGACCCGTTTTCCAGGATTTTCAAAAACTAAATTCTGACTTTTAAGCTCAATTCCTTGATTTAGAGCAATGTTATCCGGAGATACACTTAAATCCTGAGAACTACCCGGAGTCTGGTTTATAGCAAGCGACGGTTTCCCTTCTCCCCCAACAGAGAGGGTTAGAGTAACGGCTGTTTGTACTAATGATGTTGAACCAAAACTTATGATTGCTGGTAAGAAACCATTCATTGGGGATATGTAAACGGCTATGGTATTCCCCTTTCCCAAAGTTACATTCAACAAGGACTTTTCCGCATCGTTAACAGTAACGTGACCCAAACCAGCAAAATTCAGTGTTTGATCATTTTTAGGTGAAACTGTTGTAGAATCCACACCTGGACCTTCGATACACAACTGAGTTCTTCCATCGTTGTGTATTCGCATGTCTGCCCTTTCATTTACAGCATAAAAAATCACAACGACGCACTGTATTTCATTTACAACAAATAAACCGATGAGTGAAAGTATTATTGCCATGTTTATCTGCGTCGATACCATTGTACAAAAAGAAGTGGAAACTCAATAACTGATTCTCGGTATACTTTGGAGAACCTAAAAAATATTTTTAAAAATGAACTTTAGGATAAACGCTTTCATGCAAATCGACTTATCATGTACTCTAGCTAATTGTTAAAGACCACTCTACCGACTATCAGCTTTGGGATTGCAAGAAAGGGAAAGTGGAATAACAAACCCGCACTGGATAGCACTAGTATTGATGAACAGAAATCACTGTGTAAGTCATAAGTACAGACCCCTAGAAACATAATATTACTAACTCGCTATCTACGCTATGTTAAATTTTGGTACACTGAAAATGTTGACATAATTTATCCCATTAGACTCACTTGTCGTAAGACGCATCTGAAAAGAAATTTTATGCGGAATAAATTTTTATCTCTTCATTTGTTTGAAAAACTGAATATTTTACAAAGGGAAGTGAATTTAAGTGTCAAAACCCTCCATGAGTGCCTGTGTTAAAAGACTAAAGATTGACCACAGCGACTTTGTGCCTCTGTAAGGTTATGTTATGACTATTGCTAACCAAATACTTTCCTTGCGCATAGGTTTTGGATTTTCTTGAATAAAAACAAATGACCATTTGTCTCCCGTGAAAGCTAGATTTTACATTTTGAGACCTCATCCCTAACATGGTTGAGTAGATGATAGCATTTGAAAATTTGTATTGAAAATTATATACCCGATATTGATGATGTAACGAATACTCGTATATCGATGTCGTCTGTCACCCGAGCAATTTTACATTACTACAAATAAACGAAGGAAAAGCACACAACTTATATCTCAGTATTCGTTGTCAGAAAATGAATTACTGATTGTCAACGATTTTTATCTTTCTATAGCGAGTCAACAGGAAATGAGTGTAAAATACTATATCGTAATGTGACTGAAAAGTACTTGAAATAATTTTTAAAGAGTTCCCCCCTCTTATTTGAGAGCTATTCAACTGTACAATCTTATGGGTATATGTTGCAGAACTACGGACTTGGAAATACTTTTCTGATGACTTGAATTGATGTGGGACTGGGAAAAAGTGAGAATTTTAGTTAGGTCAAGTAAGAGGCCCCAGGAGCAGCGAAGATGATGTTTCCTTGAAAAGTGAGGTTATAGGGAGAGCTTTCACCCCAAAAATAAATATTTCTGATGACGAGTATCGAGAAGAAGAGGGTTGGCGAGCGCTCAAATTAGAATTATAAGGAAAATTATATAATGTAGGCATCTAGGATATATTCTTATCACACGTCTTAGCAGAAGAAAATACTTTGTCATAGGAACCTTGACCTATACAGTGTTTGTGATAAAATTGCATTATTGAAATTTATGAATTTGAGGATTAAATGAAAATAGTCTAAGTGTAAAAACAATAATTTCATATGAATTGCAATACGCACTTGAATCGGATTATTAACAAGGATAGATTTGACGAGAATATAAAAATAATGAATTGTGTACAAAAAGCAGTCCTGCACATACGTTAACAAAATTATCAACTAACTCGATACCTACCTATCATGCAGTTATAGATAAGGTTACCCGCGCTCGACCGTTCTCATATTATAGTATTCGAGTAGAAACTGGATACCTAGCCCAACAAACGTATTGTATGCGCATTCATACTATTATTGACTATACGTTCGACCGAGAGAAAGAAAAAATATTTAAAACAGAGAAAGAGAGGTTCACTCAGGGAAACAAATTCTTCTCACTTGTAGGTATTATCAGTAGGCTGCTGTAATAGGGTCGAAATGCCCCCTTTCCCGATACACTCTAGCTCGCAATCCCCTTTTCCATACGTACACAGCTTGGAGACGAAAGTCCCCCTCCTATGGTATGTAGCTCTGAGGTCGATATTTTAATAGGGAATTTGTTTTATCGAGGGTTTTTCGGAAAAAACGTCCGTCATCCGGCAAAATTCGGAGCTCAAAAATTTTCTAGTCCCCCTCCTATTATACATATATAGCCTGAGAGATGACTCCTTCGAATAAATAGATATGCAATGCTTCATAAACCAATTGACTTAGTCCCTTTAATGAACCAGATATACAACGCTTCAAACACCATAAGACTCAGAACGTCCTTCTGAGGTATAATGATTTCCTTCCTATCATAATTGTATAGCTCGAAGGTTGGAATTTCTCCAAGACCCTCTCCTATTATATATAGCTCTAAAGTCCGGGCCTATGACGTTTGATGACATCACAATGAATATTTCTCAGATCCCAAGTGCCCCATAAAACAAGCTCCCTGCCATCTCTCGTACAACTCCGTTAAAGAACCCATGGGTTTTTTCCAAATCCCACATTTTGCCGAACATTGCCCGGCCTAGCGCCTGCATTTTTCTTCAAATTACAACTTCCCATAAACTAGGACATTTTGAATCGCCAATCTGCAGAGCTTGACGTTGTTTTGACGCACGTCGCCAATTTAGCGAATTTTAGTATTGATTTTGACGTTTTGACAAAATTACATAAATTTGATGCAGAAGATGCGTCAATTGATTCTTTTTTTGGCAGATCGGGCGTAATTGTACGTATACGTCTAACGGGGAGTAGCGGGGAAAATTCTTGAAGAAACACGTCAATGACTGAATTTTGTACTTCGCTTTTTTCCTTCTTTCTCTTTCGTCGGGTGTATTTCTCGATATTTCGGTAAAAATGACAAAATACCCCTAGAACCAGATTTCCATTCCTAATTTGTAGGGTAGGTACCATCACGATGAAAACTTTTAATGCGCTTTCAGTTCAAAAATAATGTCATTTGATTTAACCTCATCGGACTTCGAAGTGGCTGGTCGCTTTCAGTTACAGCTAGGCCTCCGTTTTTTGTATTCCATTAGCAAACTATTGTTTTCCAGTTTATGGGAGATTCATAGACAAGACAAAGTGTCTCAAAAATCCATCAGAAAGATTTCACATATCATATGGTACATCAAAATTTGTGGACAGCCTCTGTCACGATTAAAATATTAGATATATTGATAAGTAAAATTTCATATTTGCTATTGCGCGAATGCTTATTTAGGTGTCGTAGCAAAAATAGGTAAGATTACTTGATAGAATACCTAAATAAGTCCTAAATAATCTACAAAAGCACCATTCTCGTATCTCTGCTCTCTCAAAATAGAGACCAACTTGTTTACTGTATCTTCGACTTTGACGCAAGCGTTGTTTTTCATTCTGTTCATAAAAATTTCCGCCACATCCGGGAAACAAGACTTAAACGTTGTCCTGTACATATCCGTCACGACGGGACCTGCAAATATTGATATTACAAAATTATTCCACAGATACAATGTTGAAACTAGTAATAAGTATATAGAAATTATTCAGGATCAGGTACCTGGTGAATAACTAAGCACATTTATACGAGGATTTTCCAAAACGAGAACTCTGAAAAATAATTCGCGAGCAGCTTTAGCTACGGCGTACATTGCCATGCTTTTGAATGGTTTGTGAGCGCACAATGAAGACATATTAACGATGCAATGCTTTCCTTCTTTGAATACTTTGAGAAATACGGACGTTAACGTGGTAGTCGAGTACAGGTTTACAGTCATGTACCTGAATCATAAATTACAAAAACCACTCATTTCACAGTATGAAGCTTCTGGAAACTGTAGCTCCTTGAGAAGCAATAGAAACCTTTCCCTTCCTTCCCTACGTGAAAAACCTGCATAGGAGAGATGAAAGGAGGATCCTTGAGTTGGAAATTATGGATGCAGAAGAGTAGCCTACCCTTCTGGAAAACAGTAGAGGAAGAAATATATCATGTGTAAACCCGTTTGGCAGGGTTAGTAATGTTAATTTCGTCTGGTAGAAAATTCCTCTTTGTGAGTTTCGGATCGTAGATTTCGTCCTTCCAATTAAAAAAAAAAAAAAACATTCACTGACATCTTTCCTCTCCCCCTCAACTCCTCCTTCAGAACTTCCAAATCAGTCTCCAATCCTGGACCTTATCTCGAATTTCAAATACTCTTGGACTTCCCACATCAGACTTCTAAAAGCAAATGTCTAGACTCACTCAATGTACTCCAATACCTATCCTATATATGTAAAAGCAACTAATACGAGAGTAAAATTGTACATTTGGAAAACTTTTTCAATAATCTATACGTGTTCTGGTTGCAGTCGTAAACAAGCTCAACAGGGCTACGGGTCCCCAATCTACAGACACGATAACAAATCCTTCCTAAATCAATGGATTCAATACAATCTGCCGCCCTGCATGTAGTCCTTGGTGTCCTGCACCTTTTCTCTAGGCCTCAGCCTATATGCGCACAGGCTGGTGTTCCTCCTCTAAAATTCCACTTACGATCGCTTACATGACCCAGTTTCCCTAATTCCTCTCCTTTCTCCACTCCCAAAACTCGATAATTCTTTTATTAGAATCCCTTCTAGACTAGCGTCTCGAAATTCAGTCCTTTTTTCGTACCTACTCATCCACCTTTCCTAGATTTCCCTAGGCCTTATATTCGCCTCGACCTGGCCAACTTATCGAAATCGCCCGACATAAGCTACATTAAAGACATCAAAGCTATTATTGTTAAATGATTTTCCCTCCCAGACAACTGTGTTTTATAGATGGATCCAAAGTTGACTTCCGAAACATGGTTACGCTTTCTCTATGGAGAAGTCACGTTCCTACATATGAAAAACTGGGCCTCCATGTATTCCACTGAACTATCTTTCATCTATTCATTCCTCACTCCCCCCTAGATTCAGGTCTTCTTCTGTCCGAATCTTTTTCATATCCCCAAACCACGCAAGACCCCTACTCATCCAACCTTATCGCTCAGGGCGTTCTTATCTTCCAGCACACCTCAATATTTTCCCTGTCTTCAGTTACCTTTCTCTGGTCATATCGACCTCCCGGAACACGACGCAAAAAAACTGACACCCAGACAAGCCATACTCCCCTCCTAAATCACTAACCCCTATCCTTCTTCGGCGTACGACATGAAGTCTTACCAATGCTCTCCAACTATTTCATCACGGTACAACCTTCGGTCCTCTAACCCCACAATAAACTTGGGTTTAGTTAAAACTACGCGATACCCTGATCCTCTTCAATTCATTGCTTAGGCCACGAAAAAAAGTTGATGATTTGAAAACAATAGGCATTTACACCCTCTTTACACGTATTCGATGAGATGTCGAAAATACAAAATAATAAAATAAATCTCAGTACTTGAGAAACATTTGAGCTTAATGTCTTACTCATTCCATCTGTTCACATCCGCTAATTCAACAGCCGGAGTATCGACAGTGGTGGTACCCGCATTGTGAACCAATAAATATAAGTCGAACGTATTACTTTTTGCAGCTTCGACTAAAATTTCCGTGTAGTGCTTTTCATCCGGCTTACCTAAATCGATTGACTGCACCTGAAATAAGGAAATTTATTCGCATCCAGATAAAACTAGTTTGTAATAGGAAACTAAAAGATCTGTTCGAACGAGCTTTTACGGGGGTGGGAGAAGATAAAGGTGAGTGAGGTAGGAATAGATGGCAGATAGATCAGCGCAATATTTGGAGGCCGAGTTTTTCATACAGACGAACAAGACTCCTTCATATAGAGGAAGCGTAGCCAGTTTCAGGACCCAATTTGGACCGACCTATGAAACACAGGTGTCTTGGAAGAATGGCTTTGATGTGTCTAGTGTAGATTAAGTCGGGCGCCAAGTCGAGGCGAATGTAAGGCGTCAGGGATGTTCAGAGAGGGGTAGGAGCTTAATTTTCCGATAGTAGCCTAGATGGGATTCTAATGAGACAAGTGGTGAGTTTTGGGAGCGGAGGGAAGGGAGAAAGATCGGGAGTTGGGGAAACTGAAACGGACATTCAAGTAAGTTGACGGTAGGAGATGGTGAGCGGAATTTTAGAGGAGAAATACAGGCTTTTAGAAAAAGTTATTTTTGATCAGCAATAGGTAGTGAAAAAACAAAATATTAGAGACCATTGCAAACTTCGCAATGGCGGCAGGGTACCCGCAAGCTCGACTGCCCCTTAAAAAACAGCTAGACTAAAATTATGCATTTTTTTAAAATTTCAAAATGCACCCCACTTATGACAATTTTTTTTTTGGAATGTTTTCTTCATGTTCTTTCTTCCGCTCCCTCCTTGAAGATCGATCAGGCCATCTTCCGGAAACACTGACGGTATCACTGTTCTTAATTCGTATATTCCGGAAGATGGCCTGATCGAACTTGTTTATGACTCACACCGTGATTTCTCGTTTGGACGATCTTAATACCTCGTTCTTCTCTTTTGTTCGTCAGTTGCTTTCATTTCAGGCTCGAAGATGGTTGTTTAACCGAAAGCGCTCGTCGTATTTTCATTTTTCTGCGGTTTGCATTTTTTTACTCCACGTCAGAGTATTCCTCTTTATTGTTTAGTATGGATAGCCGTAACTTAAAGGAACGGATTCGTGTAAGTTCTGGAAGAGCTGGAGTCAGGAATATTTTAACACTTTACTGCAACGGTACAAATGGCGTAGGTATCAAAGAATATGATCTCAAGGTGGGAGAAATCGTCTTAATTAAAGATGATCATCTTCCTCCTCCTGCTTGGCCTTAAGGTAAAATTATCGAGGTTCATCCGGGAGTCGACGGACATATTCGTGTGATCACTCTCAAAACAAAGAACGACACAATAGTCAAACTATCAATTTCAAGGTCAATTTTTTCTACCTACTGTTTAATAGTCTTCGTTCTTTAATTTTTTATACTCACTTTGCAGATGAGCTGTATATCTTCAAGAAGAATTTTTGTTTTTTTCGTTCTGAGAATTAATTTCTTTTCGTTGTAATGAATTTCCTTTTTTCCTCGTTTTGAGAATTATCTACTTTCCGTTCGTTGTAATCATTCATTACAAATATAGTGTCACTTAATAGGTATGTTATCGATAGAAGAAATTTATTCTCACTTTTTCGTTATCTATCGCTGAGTAATTCAATTATCATTGAACACAATTACTTACAAGTTATTATAACCAATTTTGAGATTTCATAGAGCATTTCTTTGCGCTATCCGAGATACGCCTACCGAACATACTCAGCAAACTATCTGACATCAGATTTGAAAAAAAATTTGCCACAGCGCTCTATCGCTCAAATCTCTTAGTATAGGCGATAGAGTGAAAAAAAAATACCAAAGTTTGCATTTTGGAAGGGAAAAGGAAATTTTGATGAAAATCGTAGTCAGGTGCTGGGAACAACATATTAAAAATCCCACCCCCTAAACCCTATGCAAAATTTTCTGTGACACGTTTTAGCCCCCCAAATATGGTTTTTTGTCAATATCTCAAAAACTTGAAGAGATAGGAAAAAATGTTGCAATCTAAAATTGTTCCTCGTGAAATTCTACATAAGATACCATACTTAAACATCATCCTAGGCCTATTTTATGGCCTGAAAAGTTTGCAAAAGTTCTCAACTTTTGAATATTTCCTTGTTTTTTGTCTGTAACATGGAAATAGAGACTTCTAGAGAAAATTTATACATTAAACTATTTGCAACAAATTTTTATATCTGCGAATTGCACTCCAATTTTCGGTGGCACGTTTCAGCCCCCAATTTGATTTTTCGCAAATATCTCAGAAAGGGACACAAATTTTGAATCCAAAAATGTTCCTTGCGAAATTGTACATGAAATAGTATATTGAAACATCACCCCTAGGCCTATCTGTTAGGGTGAAACGTTTGTGACAAATGCTCAACCTTCAGAAATTCAGATTTCTACAAAAAATTTATACATCACAAAAGTTATTTGCTACAAATTCATAATTTTTATCATAACATTTAATGTAAGCTCTTTATGTACAAACTCCAAGTGACAACTTTGCGAGAAAGGACTATTTCATTACTTAAATCTAATACCTGATGGTAGGTTCATACAATATTTCAATTTATAAGTCTCTAATTGTTTCTTTGTCGCTGTCTTCTTCTTCGCTAGGGCTTTCGGAACTCTCGTCCAGGGTCTCATTACCTATAAAGTAAGAAAATCTGTTGCGCATAATTTTTGTACTATGTAAATTTTCTGTAGGAGTCTCAGTTTCCGTGTTACAGACCAAAAACGTGAAATTTCAGAAAGTTGAGCAATTGTCACAAAAGTTTCACCCTAACAGATAGGGATGGGGTGATGCTTCAATATACTATTTTATGTACAATTTCGCAAGGAAAATTTTTGGATTCAAAATTTTTGTCCCTTTCTGAAATATTTGCGAAAAATCAAATTGGGGGCTGCAACATGCCACTGAAAATTTGGCACAAGGATTCGGATGTGCAATTCTCAGATACAAAAATTTTTTGCAAATAATTTTGGTAATGTAAAAATATTCTCTAGAAGTCTCTATTTCCGTGCTGTTATAGACAAAAAACAGGGAAATTTTCAAAAGTTGAGAACTTCTCGCGAACTTTTCAGGCCAACAAATAGGCTTAGGATGATGTTTAAGTATGGAATCTTATGTAGAATTTCACGAGGAACAATTTTAGATTGCAAAATTTTTTCCTATCTCTTCAAGTTTTTGAGATATTGACAAAAAACCATATTTGGGAGGCTAAAACGTACCACAGAAAATTTTGCATAGGGTTTAGGGGGTGGGATTTTTAATATGTTGTTCCGAGCACCTGACTCTACAATTTTCATCAAAATTTCCTTTTCCCTTCCAAAATGCAAACTTCATTCCTCTATCGCCTATACTATCTCCTAAATCAATCTACTAAATTTAGCCTCAGTCGTCAGTTTTCTATATTTGCCCAAATAGACATCTTGAGCCATTTATTAAAAGGTAAATGATTGATTCAGTTTGGTCAATTAATTATCTGTCAAGTGTACGGTAAGTAATGCGGTGCACCTTTGCACGCCTATCAATCCACGTATTTGTACACTCACGGTGGTCAGATGATTCAAGCTTACTCAGATTGGCAGCATAAAGTCAATGACCTTGGCGCATAACACAATCTTTTTCTGTCCATTTATGTTTAAGGAATTGCATTGAGTTCAGTTCTGAATAAAGCGGCTACCTCACCTGCGCACTCGGAAAATGATAAAATTGATTAATCAATTAATGAGAAAATAAAAATTTGCACCGTGACCATACGGAAAAACCAATAGATGAGTGAAACTGTTGCTATTTATGGAGTGTGTGTATCATCGCTATTGATGATAAGATACAAAGGCACATACACACATTCACATCGTATAAACAAGCATTGTTGAAGTTCCAGGTACCTGCGAGAAAACCCTCTCGAATCCGTTGAGTCACTCCCTCTTTTAAATCATTCAACCAATGAGCAAAAAAGGACCGGTAAAGTTTGCACACGTCACCATGCATTCAAGCAAGTGCGTAGTTCGCTCTTCCCTTTTCAGCTTTCAACCAGTTTAGTATGTTTCTCGCGGATGTGGAAAGTGGACGTGTTACTTTTTCCTTTCGGTTTTTCATTTTGTTCGTGTGTGCATGACGAGGTTTTTTATTTTTTGCATGTTCCTTAAGTGTACCGGTATATATTTGTGTTGCTTTAACTAACCATGCTGGGATACTAACACTAATATTCTAATTAAAATGTATACTTTCTTTCAGCCGAAATTATTTTTAGGGCGTCTTACCTGCCTTTCGAATTTCGATACAATATTTTTTCATTTTAAATAAAAATTTAAATCGAAACCATGGTCATTTCGGAGCGGCCGTTCCATTTTGAATTGATACAGGTGGCACGACAACTCCAAATTTTGACAAAAGGTGTTGTTCATTTTTGTTCAAGCTATTACAGGTGGATTGCAGGAAGTACATTGAGCGCGTGACGCGGATGACACCCTGCGCGCGATGATATTGTGCTACCATCAATCACACCTAATTTTAATTGAAATATGTATTTTCTTTCAGCCAAAATTATCTTTAGGGCTTGATTACACCATCCGTCATTCCGGAGTTGCTGTTGCACTCTGAAATATGGGTGTGTAAGCCGACGACTCCTGTTTGGACGACTGGTACTGGTCAATTACGACCTCTTTCCTTTTGGCTCAAATTAATCTACTAATTTTTCCTCTTTCAGATCAAAATTAATGTAGAACCCATCGTCATTTTGTAGCGGTCGGTCCATTCTGAAACACGGGTGGCACGACAGCTCCAATTTTGACTTAAGGTGGGGTTCATTGCTGGTTCGCGCTATTATAGGTAGATTGCCGGAAGTACATTGAGCGCATCATGTGGATATACTCACGCGCGATGATATTGTGCTACCATCAATCATACCCTTTTTCATACAAAATTATTTTCAGGGCTTGTAGTATACCAACGGTCATTCCGGAGTAGCTGTTGCACTCTGAAATAGGGGTGTGTAAGCCGACGACTCCTGTTTAGACAACCGGTATCGGTCAATTACGACCTCTCCTCTCCTTTTGGATCAATTCATTTCTATTTTTCATTTGAAATTTAAATCGAAAACATCGTCATTTTGTAGCAGTCGGTCCATTCTGAAACATGGGTGGCACGACAACTCCAAAGTTTGACAAAGGTGTTGAGAAATTTTGTTTGCGCTGTCGTAGGTGGATTGCAGGAAGTACATTGAGCGCATAATGCAGATATACTTGCGCGCGATGATATCGTGCTACCGTCAATCATACCTATTCTAATTTGAAAAAATTAAAATTGAAACCTCGTCATTTTGTAGCGGCCGTTCCATTCTGAAACACGGGTGGAACGACAACTCCAAAGTTTGACTAAAGGTGTTGTTTATTTTTGGTTCGCGCTATTACCGTATCTACAACTTTATATGATGGTTAGGTCTTACAGGAAGTGCATTGAGCGCATAATGCGGATTAACCGCGCGCGTGATGATATTGTGCTTTTCGATTTTTCAGTGCACCCACGATCGGATAAGTTGCGGTGGGGCGCAGGATGAGTCAACTCAGTTTACCGTCTCCGCCAATGAAGAAGCAACCATCTGAGGTTGTAACTGAGACGTTGCAGACATAAACAGTCTTCGTAATTCGTGGCGGACTGACGTGGGTGCCTGCGCCTTCTCTCGTGTTTTTAGATGTAGGTACGGCGCATCACATTCGGATATACCTCGCTGGGATTTTATCTTCGTTAGCCGGGGTTGACTGTTGTGGTAGTGCACAGTCTTCTATATATAGGGAATTCCTTTTTTTTGTCTTTAGTGTAGGACTAGGATCTTTAGTGTCTTGGGACGCATTGGAGCCACCTCCACGTGGTGCGTCCTGGGCAACGGCAACAATTAGTTTGTTGACGGCCAAGGCTCCTTCGAGTAATAGCGCGAATTAAAAAATAATAACATAGAAAATCCAATGAACTTGGGCGAAAAATAGAAACTTTGATTGGCAACAAAATGTTTCTTTATATACCTAGTGTAATTTTGTGACTCTATTCAGTAGCAGGCCATTTCAGAGTTTTTAGGCTGGTCCTCGAGTTAAATGTGCTCACCTACGTTATTCATCCTATTTTGAAAAATTTAAACCTATCAGACTCTACCTTATGGTCAGATGAGCGAATTATCTGCTGTTGATATGAAAAAAATGTGGTACCTAATTTTGAAAGGGAATTTCAGTAATAGATAGAGTTGAAATTTTAATAATTATTTCGAGCATAAATTGAGATTTCTTGTAAACTTTGTAAGAAGTAGTATTTCAGATTTTCTTCATACTTACCGTAGCTTCGACATTCTCAACTTCGCTTGAGTAAATTGACTAAATTCAACAATCCCGTGTTTGAGTTCTCAATTGTAACAGGGCCGCATTAAGCTTTTTTGCGCTCTAAGCTATTTTTTCGCGCCCTCACCTACAACGCCTTTCTTAAACCATTTTTCAAAAAAAATCGCATTTTTGGCCATAAATTACAAACTAACCGTTCGAGATGAGACCGGCATAGCAAAATCACATGAATAAAAATTCTTCTCACTCGACTCCTCACCCACCTCTTTATCTGTACAGTATGAATGTAAATTTTCCCATGAAAAAATTCAAACGTACACTAGAGAAGCACAGTTCTTACTTTTTAGAAGTATTATTTTCTCGAACTCATTTTGTTTTTCGTCTCTTTTTTTCGATTTTTCTTCGTTTTCGTTATTTTTGGTTTTTATTATTTTTTTTTTGACAGAATTTTGCGCGCCTCAAAATGCGGCCCTGATTGTAATAAGTTACTTTGTGATCAAAATCCAGCTTAATATTATTGGCTTCGTCCGATGAATCTTTGCTTATTTCTTCTAGCAGCTTAGAAATTGTAATTCAAACGGGAAACGGTGCTTCGATTTACTTTAGATTTTTGAAACCTTAGCCTCCCGGCGTGGAGTAGGAGCTCAGACCCACTTCATAACTTGGGAAATCTTCGATTTGTTAATACGAAGATTTCGACTTAGGTTGACGCGACGTTAGGAAGGTTTAGTTTGATCTAATTCAACTACGGATATTTATAGGAACTTGAAAATTTTTGAAGGAAATAGGTATCCGAGTGGGGACTCCACCTAAATTAAGGGTCTTTGAACAAATTCGAAATTGTCGGCTATCTTGCAACACTTGGAAAATATTTGACTTTATCAAGTAGTTGATCATCATTATAAACCACGATCATCTAATTTATTACAAACTCACGGGTTCTGTAATGGAGTTGAAGGAGGGATTGTAGGAACCTGTTTTATGGGGCACATAAAATCTGAAAAATGTTGACGTACCAGATCAATGAAGTCATCAAATGGTGACGTCACAGGCCCGGACTTTGGAGCTATATGTAATAAGAAGGAGAATTGGAGAAAAATTTTCGAGCTCTATCTAAGCTTTGCCGGTCAGCGGCCGTTTTTCTTTTTTCCGAAAAACTCTCGATAAAACGAGTTCCCCGTTAAAATCGATCTTGAGAATCAAATTGTCACCTCCAATCTAGTTTAGAACTTGACACAATTTCGATATAATATAATATGAGGATTTAGACTTACGCTGCTCGTTTCGATCTGATCCTAGGAACTTAGACAGCTTTCGAAGATGATCATCATTGGTATCGAGAGGGAGCTCCAGCCTCGTTAATGATACCTTTAAAAAAATCTGGAAGTGTCGGCTATCTTGCGATACTTAGAAAATGTTTGACCTTCATCGAGTAATCGATCGTCATCATAAATCATAATCAACTAATTTATTAAAATCGATCTTTACAATCAATATTATCAAAAACCAGAATTGAAATAAATTTTTTTACCAATAAAGCAGGAGAGAAAAAATATGTGACGTGGTATTTGGAGCTACAAATAAATTATAGGAGAACTCGAGTTATATAAGATAGGACGAGGACTTGGATTATATATAGGAAGAGAGAACTTGAAAAATGTCGACTCTCGAGCTATATATGAAAAAAAAAAGGGGGGGACTTGGAATACTATAGAAGGACGTTCTGAGAATTATAGTGTTTGAAGCATTGCATATCTGGCTCATTGAAGGGGCTATGTCACTTGGTGTATGCAGCATTGCATATCTATTTATTCGTAGGAGCTATCTTTCCGGCTATACTGTATACACCGACCACCGAGCTATATATGACAGAAGGGCGACTTAGAAAATTTTCGAGCTCCAAGCTTTACCAGCCGGCCAGAGGATGGACATTTTCTCCACCCCTCCCCCTCCCTGATGAAACAGCTTCCATAGACAACAGGAAAAGAACATAAAAATTTCCACTCTCGAGCTATTGAAAAACCTGCTTTATGAGTCATATGGGATTTGGTATTGAGAATTCAAGGAAGCCTAGACCTAGATAAGCTAGTATAAAGAAGGTCTAGATTTAATATAAGTGAGTGTCTAAATTTTTTTTGAATCTCAAGCTAAATATGATTGGAGGGAGACTTGGAAAAATTTTGACTCTCGAGCTATTATATGATAGAAGGAGGACTTATAAAATTCCCCCTCTTATCATATATGGCTCGAGAGTTGATTAACAGGAAACGTGTTCTACGGGGGTCTTTTTGAAAAATTTGCCTTGCGTCGTCCAACAAAAAACTTTGAAAAATGTCGACTCTCGAGCTTTATTTATGTGTAGTAAGTGTTGAAAAATGACAAATTTTGATTGAAAAATTTCTTGAGGAGAACACAGCAACAGTATGAAAATCACCCAGCCCGGACCATCAGCTGTCGGTAAACAGTAATGAGGCGTTTTTTTTTTTTTTTTTTTTTGCTTCTACACTGCATTGATGATAACAGCATAACCCCACCTTACCTTTGGACCGGGCAGCGCTAACGTCGCGCAAAATTTTTGAATTTCTTAAAATCTTTCAAAAATATTTTCATCTGGAAGAAAAATTTCCGCGCTTCGATTTTGTTCCTTACGAGTACACGCCTAGATTCATCATTTTTGGAGAAACTGAAGAAAAACTTTAGAAAATCACCTTTATAGTTTTGAGTCACGGTCACCGTTTGCTTATCACTATCAGCAAGGAGCGAATTTATATGCAATTACGAGTATTATCCCTAAAATATGCGCATATTACATGCATTTTTTATCCTATAAATATGCAAAAAATATGCATTTTGTATTTCCAAGTCCCCCCTCCTATCGTAATAGCTGGGGAGTCAAAATTCTTCCAAGTCTCCCTCCTGTTATATATGTATAGCTCGGAGGTCGGATTTTTCCAAGTCTTCCTCCTATCACATATTGCTCGAGAGTCAAAATTCTTCCAAGTCCCTCTCCTGTCATATGAAGCTCAGAGATCGGAATTTTTCCAAGTCCCCCTCCTATTGTACATAGCTCGAGAGTCGAGAAAAATTTAAACTCTCGAACTATATCATACTAGATTTAAATTTTATCGGTGAAGTGTACGTTAACTCTTAAGCAAAAACTAGGCCAACTTCACCCTTTATTTTCAAAAAAATTCATAACTTCCTTAATAGTTTTAATTGTGACCTTAAATTCACGTACGAGATAGATGAAAATTCGATAAATTTTTTTGACATCTCCTTCATTCGCGATAAAGATGGACGTATATGTCGTCATTACGAAAAACCGACCCACACAGGTCGCATTATTAATTTCAATTCGAACCAACCCTATCATTTTAAACTTAATACCGCTAGGAATTTAAGAGACAAGTGGATGAGGTTATCGAATCCAGTTTTTCATGAGGAATTAGATTGTAAATTTAGACTTATGCTTAAGAATAATGACTACCCCGACACCTTTTTTGACTCTATATGCAAACCTAAATTTAAGAATCATGACAGTTAAGAATAAATTTGTATCCCTCCCTTACGTAGGTCGGAGTAGTATGGTTGTTAGTCACATGCTTAAGAAACTTGATCTTGAAATTTTTATAGCTTTTGAGAATCACAACACCCTGCAACAAAATTTGTTCTCTCGGACCAAAGACAAGACCCCCCTCCTAAAAAACTCAGGTGTTGTATATTGTATACCTTGTTCGGAATGCCCCAGTGTCTATGTGGGAGAGACTTTCAACTTTTGGGGAAAAGACTGCTCCAACATGGACACGACCAAAAAAATGAAAACGATCATACTGCTCTGGCCTGCCACTCTAGAATATTTAAACATAAGTTTGATTTTGATAATCCGTCCATCTTAGCTCACGTAGATAATAACAGGAAGAGAAAGATCCGTGAAATCGTGGAAATTATGACTCATGATAAAGCTGTGAATTTCAAAACCGACTGCGGTAATTTAAAATTGTATTATTCGACGCTATTCAAAAGATATGTGTGATTCATTGTCCTGTAATTTCGTGTTTTGTGTTCGCTGTATCTGTGTTTATTTACCTCTGGTATTTATATATTTTTTTTTCTCGGTTCGTTTTCTCACTTGATAAAGACCGGTTACTCGTTCGAAACGTCGTGTATATTTTTTGAAAATAAAGGGTGAAGTTAGCCTAGTTTTTGCTTAAGAGTATATCATACTAGGCTTATAGTAGGTCTAGGCCTTCTCTATACTAGGTGTATCTAGGTCTAGGCTTCCGTGATTTCTTAATACCAAATTCCTTATGACTCATAAAACAGATTCCCTGATGCGTTCCTTGTTCAACTTCCTTAAAAAAGCCGTCGTTTTTTCAAGTCCCCCTCCTATCATGTATAGCTTGAGAGTCAAAATTTTCTCCAAGTCCCTCACCTTTCATATATAGCTCGAGAGTTGAAATTTTTACATGTTTTTTGTTGGACGGCGCACGGCAAATTTCTCAAAAAGCCCCCCATAGAAGAGGTTCCCTGTTAAAATTTCGACTCGCAACCTGTAATTCATGACAGAAGGGGGATTTACAGTGTTTGAAGCATTGCATATATGGGTCATTGGAGGGGCTAAGCCAATTGGTATAAAAAATATTGCACATCTAGTGACTTGAAGAGGCTACCCTAAAATGTGGATCATACGAGAATGTATCATATTTCAACGCATAGAGCAGTCTAATTGATTCGGTCCACTAAGTTACGGCCAGACATAATGGAAAAACACTCCACAATACTCGTAAGAAGTAAACAGAAGGAAAGCTGCAAAAGCCGTAGAAAAATCTACGAGTCCCGTCCATAGAACAGGTTCCCTGTATTTCTCTTTTAACATTGTTAAGAAGGCCGTCGTTTTCAGGTTTGCTCAGCAGAGTAGTTGGAAAATTGGAAATGTTTAAAAGCTCCAAGTTTTAAGCTGTATAAATTGTAATATAGCAGCCGTGAGCTTCAAGTTGAAGCTATTTTCTTGTAAGCAAGGATTTTCAAGTTTGGCTAGTTAATGTTCATCAAATTTAAATTCAAGCCAATAAGCTGAAGCATCATTTTATGATTTGACGTCGCTACATTGCTAACAAGGCTGCTTAGCCAATTGTAATAGCTAAAAACACACCCTTCAAATGGATTGGCTTTGGCTATCAGCTAACTGCTAACCCAGTCTCATTGGCTGACTAATTATAACCCAAAATTCCTCGACTAATAGCTAAAAGCATTTGCTTGGCTAAGAAGCCCTGATTGCAAGCAGTAAGGTGTACCTGTGTAAGAAAAATATTGAGGAAAAAAAGTTAGTCTTTAGCAAAGCCAATTTCATTGACCAAAGGTCCTACAGCTAACTTGATTTTATTAGCTAGATAATTTTGAACGAAAACTCCTTAGATGGATAATAGCTAATAGCTTCGGCTTAGCTCAGTAGCCCCAGGGTTGGATAAAATATGACCATCGCCCGTGATCCGTGTCCAGCCCTGTGTAAAACTACTTCCCAGTGTACATACTATTCCAAACATACAAACTTTGAGCCTGCTACACTTTTCATTAAAACTATGCGATTTCTTTCCAATGATTGCAATTTCGGATTTTTAAGAAGAAACTTGGTAACTTTTGTATCTTGGCTGGTGTATATTGTACATCATCATGATTGAACAGAGAGAGAATAAAAACCTGTGATTTTTGATAAACCCAAAAACATTATTCAAGTGTTACCATAAGATGGGAGGAGAGAAAACAAATGAAATAGTGTCTGTTCCGATCAACTGAGTGACACTAAAACCAAAGACACTTACAGAACACACTGCTAGCCGTCAGACACTTTGAAGTTACAGAATCTCGCCAACTATTTCTCAAATATCTTATAAAATATTTCCGAAGTTTTATTCAAGCTGACTTCAGCGTACAAATCAGAATTGAAGAACGATAGAAAAAAGTCTACACAAATAAATTATGAGAATATTTTTAATTTGACAGAAAAAAATTAGTTTACATTTCTCATTATAGAAACAATAAAAAATAATTTATACTATATCATACAATTCTGTACATTTCAGTACATATTTTTCTCATTTTACAGACAACTTATGAAAAATAATAAAATCCGCTCATTTTGTAACACAGGTACAACATAATAAAATTTTTAAAATGAAACATAAATCATGAATTACTCCTGAAAATGTACCGTTTCACGCACAAAATTGTTACTTGTTTGAAATGATCAATTAGAAAAAACAAACACACAAAAAAAAAGAAGTTTAAATTTTATACACTTCATTTGAAATATTCAATAAAAATGTTCAAATCCACATTTTTTTTTTTTTTTTTTTTTTTTGTCTTTTATACAGCAGTAGAAAATTGTATTACAAACAAAACAATCTTATTTTTCTTCACATTTTGTTTCAATAATGAGCACACTTCACATGGATAACAATTCTCGTAATTAGTAAATTGTAAAACAACAAAGGCCCTATTGAAAAAATCTTCCAATAATCTACAGCATCAGTTTTTTCTTTTCTTTTTTCTTTCTTTTTTTTTTTTACAAATTTACACGAAGAATATGAATAGAGATTTTGAAAAATTAACTATATAATATTATTCTGTACAGAAAACATCTTTTATAGAATATTTGAAAAATGAAAGAGAAATTGAAAATAAAAAATAATTAAATAAAGGATGTTCACAGAAACAATAACGTTCAAATGTTTGGAGTAGCAAGTTCGCAATAATATTTCAGTCAAAAAATCAATTTTAAGCAAACTTGCTAAACCACCAACTTTTTTAAGCTACCCACATACTACACTTTCGAGTACAAATGGTAACAAAATTCTATTTTTTACATTTTTTACAAAAACGTAATCAGGACATCATTATCATGATGATATAAGGTATCTGTTTGGCAATATATTATACTTTTTTTTTTCTCTGTTGAAAATTCTTGGTTTCAACGTGTCCAAAAATTGTGAATTCATAAGACACAAAAATATAAATTTGGGAGATCAACATAATGTTTTTACGGAGATCATACAGCGGAGTATAATTCAACATCATCTATAATCTGTAGCATATTAATTCCGATTAAATCCCTGTTCTAAATTGATTACCAATCAAATTATCATACAATTTAGCACCTTTTAGCTGGATCGGATTTTTTTCTAATTTTCTTCTAGAGGTTTTACGTTATCTAAACTAGGTATTTTCAAGCAACATTACTATGGTAACTCGCCGACGAAAAAAAGAAACAGATAGAGAAGAAAGCAAGAATGACTTAAATAATGATTGATGAAACATAGAAAAAGATGAAATTAAATTGACACGTTTTAGTAAGTGAAATAAAAATTGAAGCTAATAGTGATTCAGATGAAATTAAAGATTATAGAAGAATAAATACATCCACCAAAAAAAAAAGTTACACGAAAAACAAGGTTTTGTACGTTTTTTCGATTGAAGGAGAGAAGAAAATCGATATATCGCCGTAAAATGGACGGTCGCACTTCAAAATGCATTCATCAAGATAGAAAAAGTTTTCTTAAAAGTGAGACTACAGGTGAGTCCATTCTGTCAGAATCATTTCGAACAAGAAAATAGTTACTATTATAATTAGAAAAAAAAAAAGATGAGAAGAAAATAGTAATTTATCTTAAATGCCGATGTTCCCATATGATAGTCACGATCTTACCATGTATCACGCGATTGAGGGACAAAAATTTTCTACTTCATAAGCGATAAAAATAATATTCTCTTCAATTTTTGTTTCCGAGATATTACGGTCATTTGTGAGAACAATTCAAAAACGTTAAACGCGATTGAGCTCTCGCCAACTTCTTCGGCTAGCTGTACAAAATCTGAGAATTGAGTTTGACAGGATCAAAAAAAAAAAAAAAAAACAAATTACTCAATTTTTTTCTAAGCGATTAGAGAAAAAATAAAAAAGTGGGATAGTATTTTGTTTTTTTTTTTCTACTTTTCCGGACGAAAAATTATCAGAAGGAAGATCAACGTTTTGGAACACGAGTACTATACGATTGTATGAATATTCATCTTGAAGATGAGAACACTACACGGAATTATGAATGTATAAAAAGGGTGAAATATAAATTATTGCAGTAAGCTGATTAAATATGAGCACGTGTAAAAAATGAAGAGCAGCATTTTAGGAATAAAATAGTTAGCAATTAAGCGCGATATAAAAAAACAAACTTTTCAATAAGACGTTTTAGTCGGACACGATTTCGACAGAAATACGAAGACGATTCCGACAAAATTTTGAGTGCGGCGAGCCGGTCCGTACAAGTTTCGAATTCTTGGTTTGCATTACCCTCCAACTTAGATATCATATAATCATAACGATCGAACAGTTTAATCGTAAGACGAAGTCATAATTATAGAAAACGAGGAGATATCTTGAAAGAATCTCCACTGAACGGTCAAGTTTGAACACAGATTTACGAGAAATCTAAAGCACATTCAAAATAGCCACCAAAAAATTGTAGGACACTTTTTTTTGAAGAAAAAGAAAAGAAGAGAGAATTTAAAAATTAATAGCGAATAAAAAAACCAGATAGATTTTTGATATTCGTGATTTCGCAACAAACCTATTGATTGTTACGAGCAAAAAAGTTTCAAGTTTTTCAAAATTTATAAATAAAAGATAATATATAATATTACTGGAGACAGCATCGACCTGTCTCATCTTGTTACTACATTTTAGTACCTTAAAATTAAATAATAACAGAAAATAAGAAAATCTAGTCAACGGCCTTGTTTTTCTCGTTTTCTTTGTTTCTTTTTAAACATTATCCAGCTTTCAACATTATTTACAAAATAATGATAATAAACTTTCAATATTGTATTATCCTTCTTTTTTTTTCTATCATCATTACTATAATTATAGATATGAGAGAAAGGAATCGATGAAACAGAAAAAAATAAGGGGGAAAAGAAAAAAAGATAACAAAATATAAATTTAAAAATGACTAGGAACCATTAACATTATAAAATATATGAACAGAAACAATCATAACAAATAGAAAGGAAGACCGTCTCGGCCAACAAAGGAATACGTTCCATTTTTTTCCCTCTCTATAAATTTTACTGAACTTGTCTTCCGACAAGAGGATTCAATAAATTAAGAGACAAACAGAAAAAAATATTATAATGACAAAACGCTTCATTAAGCCTCGTAATATTCATCTATTGAAGGGGAGAAGCTATTTTTCATGGAACAAAAAAATTAATGCATCTGGTGAATGCAAAAATTGGTCAGCAATGTTCCTAGAATGGTTATTTGATAAACAGTATAGGGTACCAACAATTGGAGCTCACGAGTATTGTTTTTATAAAATAATAATACTATTAATGATAATAATAGACCTAGTAATAATAATCTGAAAGAGAAAATGATTCCGCCATACTTCGGAACAACAATCAAATAATCCTACCGAACTAAACACACACACAACACAGGAAAAAAATTGAGGGAGGAAAACGGAAATTTTAATCGGTACTGAAAAAAATCAACTTTACAGCGTGACGTACGGATAATATCTGGATCTCATGTAAAATTTTCAACTAAAATAAAAACTAAAATCAATGAAGGTAAAACTAAAAGGGAGAAAAATTAGGTTAAGCAATAAAGAAAAAATAAATTGAAAGAAGAAAAAAAAACAGAAAATACATCCGTGATTAAAATACGTCCCACGAGAACTTTCTAACAGGTGAATTCTTCAACGATTAAAGTCAGGATCATATTTTCATTCGTTTCGATGTACAGTACCGTCAATAAAATATTGAAAACATGTATTATTTTGAACATCGTCAATCACACGACGAAGAAATAATACCGCGGACTTCGTAATCCAAAATGGAGAACATTACGTAAGTTCTTACGTACCAAAATATTAGCGCAATCATTCTTCCAGATCATCTTATTTGGTAGGAGGTGGCGGCGGCACGTTCGGAATCGCTGGTGGTGGCACAGGAGGCGGTGCACCAGACGGAGGTGGCGGCGGTGGTGCCGTGAAGAAAGGAGCCACTCTAGGAACCGGGTACGGGTAGAATGTGGGAGCAAAGAGCTGCGGAGGATCGGGTAATGGTGGTAACAGCGGCGGAGGAATGATCGGCAACGGCGGCGGCGGTGGAGGTGGTTGCGCCTTTTTAATTCGAAAATTGAGGTCTTTTTCAGAAATTGGTACAGTGGTTCCTGTCGTAATTTGAACAGCTGTGGAAGACAAAAGACGAACGGTGATGATAATTTACAAGAAATTGAGACTCAAGACATTCTATTCATTTTTCAATTCTTTCTTTCCACCCATCACCCAACTGCACAAAAACTAACACGGAGACTGACGAAAAAATAAGATATTTAGCATTACGTACTCCGATTACATGTTTGAATTGTTTATTTGAAAACTATCTGCACTTCAATTCAAACTTCCACAAGGTGCCTATTTATTGGAGGGTTTATTAAGGAAACACGTCTGCCAAACGTTCTTTCGGCAAGAGGGCGGGCTGTTCAGAAAAATGAACAGGAATCATAAACTACTTTGGGGATTTCAAATTCCTCGCCATACTCCACGAAGTGTCAATGAGACTCGCATACAAAAATACTCCTCTCTTCTACAGTAAACGTACTCCTCATTTCGAATCTTAGAAAGACCAAAAAACGAATTTGATGAGGCGATAGCGAACTATCCCATCCACTCATCCATCACAAGCTCTAACTTGTTCATTTAGCTCTCATTGCATATCACGGATATAGTCAGTCCAACACTACCTTCAATCACAGAAAATTTGAACAACTCTTGACAGGAAAGCAAAATTTTACTCACGTATTCTATTCGGAGAAAGCGACACAGGTGCAGTTTTGTTTTTCTCATTCTCGTCTTCCTCGACGTGAACATTGAACTCACGTTTCAGTCTATCCGCTAAATTTTCTCGTGCCAAAGGCGGATTGGCGGGTGTAGAAGCGGGTTTTGCATTGAATAACTGAGCAGGAGCACCTGCAAGTACACAAAGAGAGAGAACCATTAAACCATATGCCCAACAAACCATTTTTTTCAACAACTCGAAAGATCATTCTCCACCTACCTGATCTAATAGAATTGAATAACGCGCTCGCTTGAGGTCCGTACGACAGATGTCGACTTTCGATCATCAAAGATCGTGCGATAACTTGAGCAGAGGCTGCATGACTATCATTTTCGTCGTCATCTGATCCGCTCGACGAGGTCACCGACGACCTAGAGGAAGGCCTTCGGGCGACAGTATCAGTCGAATCTACGGACGCGGGCGTAGCGTCCGCTACGGTCGGAACCTCTTGAGCAACGTCGTTTGCCACTTCTGGTACAGGAGGCAGCGGCGTCGACGGAACGGCTCCCTTACGTCGTTGATATTCGGTCAAAGACAATTTCTTTTTGCTCACCGGCGGACTACGAGTCTCCGGCGAGTTTTTCTCCGTCTCTTCCGGAGGAGGACTCGGGGTCCGTGGCGGTGACACCGAAGGTGGTCTAGGTGGTGATGCCAATTGCGCGTTCACCGGCGCAAGTATAGACGCGATCGTATCGGCTACACTCTCGCTAGCTACTTTCGCTATATCTTCGTCGACCTGGATGTCCAATGTTTTATCCCCGCCGGCGTGGATTTCCTTCATCTTCAACAATAGGTCGTCAGTTTTGGCATTAACTTCTTTCTGAAAAGATAAGATAAAACGGTCAGTTTTCGAAAATCAAACTGCGATTACTATGTACTACAAAAATGAAAAAAAGTCAACACTACGTAACGAAGCTCGTCTCAAAACTAACGAGAAATAAAAGAAAATAATGAGGTAGAACTATAATCAAACAGAGAAGGACGTCCAAAAGAAGTAATTAGTTTCTGCCCTCGTTAATCGTGATCCTATTTATAGGGAGACGAGTGAAATCATTTTACGTAAAAAATGTTTCTTGATACGTGATATCCACATTTTAATAAGGTTCACAGGTAAAGCGAAAAATAAAATTATCAACTGTACAGCCAACTTTTTCAGAGAACGCTCGGAATATTTTCAGTACGGTGCAAACACAAAAGAATTCTGAATGAGCAAACGGATACGTGTAATCAAATATAGAAAACTACCACACATGGCTGCACATTAAAAGAATCTTCATTAGGAGAACAACGGGATTTCGGTAGAAACGTGTGGAAGAGGTTACAGAAGAAGGAAAATAAAGCTACCAACCACGGCGTTGTAGATTCGATCAACAAAATGTGAATGCACGATATCGCGGTTATCGGTGCACACCATTCTGACCGAATCACGATTATGCAACAACGGCATTGAACGTATTAAGGTTCTCGTAAAGGACTCACTTGGAGCGAAATAGGGTGACACGTGGCGACACTGTCACCCTCAGTCGCCCGAAAAAGGGACGCATCCGGAGACGAAAGGTCGGTCTCGTCGTCGAATGACATCTACAATAAATAAATATCAACATGGTCACATATCTCAACCACGTTTTTCCGCGACTACTAACGAGCGTATCTTGCGAGAATGGGTTTCAATAAAAATATAGCTACTACCAGGGTTCTTATATTTGAAATTTTTGATAGTTATATATGACGGTACTTACTTGGCCAGCGCTTCCAAAAGAACTGGGAGTCGGCGAATCACAGATCTTTTCAGACATCGATTCTCGAGCAAATCTTCTCTTCTTCGGTGGTCCACCGTACTCGCCATTCGGTGATACCGCTTCGTCTACGACAGGTAAAAAACGATTAGATTGGGCTTCCTATGAACGAGCACCAGCATCGAGGAAAAATTTCAAGATTACCTGGCCTCGGTATCGTACCATCACCTTCTTCGCTGATTGCTTGTCGAAGCCATCTCTTCTTCGCGTATTCGTTATTACCTTCTTGGTTAGGTAATTTATTGGTATTCTCTTCGTCCGGAGAGGGTTTTCGTTCCTCCTTGAACCAAGCATTCATAAGTTCCTGAAACAGTTCGATAATTAAAAATTTCTCGATCTATAAAATTTTTTCTTCGAGAGGAGATTGAAAATTGCGTACTTTTTTGGTATTGGGAAATTTAAAATCCGTCAAGTGTCCGATAGCTGATGCCACAAGTAAACAAGTATCAGAAACTGGCGTTGGAGGAGTACCTCCGCTACTGCTGCTACTATCGAGTCGTTCTCGCACCTTTGGAGGTGTGCCACAAGGTGAAACCAGCGTATCGTCTATTTTACGAAATTTATTAGGCGAGAATCCGGGAGCACTTTTTGAGTCGATTGAAAATTTTTCGTCTTTCAGGAGATTCGAACTTTTTTTCTGTCGCAGAATCGCGCTTCTCGTACGCTCGCTGATATCGCCAACGTCGGTATCAGTAGACGCGTCAGCTTCGCTTTCACTTTTCCGTCTAAAATTACAAAAAATATTATGAGTTGAGAAAACGAATTAAATGCTATTTTACAGATCACAATATTATTCGAATGGATACAAACTTTTTCCCACGCGTAATTTTCGGCTTTGGCGTCGCTCTCGCCTTTGGCATCGGTCTCGACATACGAGGAGGAGTTTTAGTCGGTGTACGAGTTTTGGCTCCAACTTCATTTCGTTTCGGTTTACTCGTGTCTGTATCCGACTCCTCAGATTCGTCTCTATGCTTGTTGTTCAATTTAGCCGGAGATTGTCGCTTTTTGAACAACGCGGCATTTCGACTCTGCATTACGTCCTCCTTATCCGCGGTATCGCTCGCGTCATTATCGGTGACTTCTATATCGTCTCTACTTTCGACCTTGACTTGTCCGCCATTTTCGATAATACCGGATTTCTTTTCGCGCGACGCATCGTCGTCTTTGGACTCTGTTTTGACGGCGACGTCTTTCATCGAATTTTCTTTGCTGCCTTCTCCGTCTTCATCTTCGTCATCATCCTTACACGAAATCTTCCCATTCGATTTTTCATCACGATCTTTCGTTTCGTCGAGGCTCCTTCGACCACCTTTCATATTCTTGCGATTGGTGAAGGTCTTCTTGTTCGGAGGATCATTTTCCGATGTCGATTCGCGTCGGTGCTTTTGTTGGTTTTCTTGTTTTCGCGCTTCAGACTTTTCCATGGCTTCGAATACTTTCATAATAGCCTGTATTTTCTTCTCTTCTCTTGTCTGTGAAAAAAAAAAGAAAGAAAAAACGATAAGATAATTCTCACGTTTTGGAAATTCAAATTTCAATTTGAATACTGACCATTTTTTGATTTGGATTTTCAAAGAATAAAGGCATGTCGAGTTGTTGTTTTTCCTTTCGAGCGTACTCCGACTGTCTGGTCGATCTTGTATTCTGCTTGGGCGTGGAACAATTGTCCGGAGAGTTATTGGTACTTTCCTGACTGTCATCGTTGGTGCTGTTTCGGACCGGAGAGCGATCACTTTTGGCGGTGCTGTTCCCGGTCGTTACAGTCGTATTCGTCACAGTGGTAGTCGTGGGCGAGACATTTTCGCTACTTGCCGCTAAATCCTCTGATATTGGACTTGCACACGTATTCGCTGCCGTCGCGTCGTCGGGTACCGTGCTGACATCGGAAGGAGGCGTAGGCTCGGTGTTGGGCTGAAGTTCGCTGTCCGACCCACTTTTATTGTTCACTTCGCCAGGCGCTGGCAAGACACCAGGTTTACCCCACAAACTGACGGTTAATTTAGCTGGTGGTAACGGTGACTCCTCTCGACTAGAGAACTCTTGATCCGAATTGCTTCTCGAAGACTGCGACCGCCTCCTTCCTCGACGATTTTCTTTCGTCAGTTTTTTCTTACCTTCTTTACCCTTTTTTTTGCCTTTATCAGAAACTGCGGGCCTATAATGTGGACAAAATTAAGCGTATGAAAGAAAGAATTCATGATAAAACTGCGAATTAATAAGAAAATTGCACTCACGTCCTCTTATTTCTCGAATTCGGTTCCACAGACGCTGGAGAGGCGACGCGGGTCGTCTGAGATTCTTTCGATTTATCATTTAGTCTTCCAGCAGACGAAACAACAGGGTATGGCGTTTCACTAGCTGTGCAAGATTGAGGCGAACCACAAACGCATGTGTTTGCGGTCTCCGGACTGTAATGTCCGATCAAAATTTCGGTATTCTTCTTAAGCGGCTGCGTCGCGATGATATACAGATGTAGGGAAGTTTTCCGAATACAATGGCGTAACTGTAAATTAAACGGAGGAACGTGTACAATAGACTCGCGCGGTACGAGACATAAAAGAGAAAAAGTAAAGTTTTTACTTACTTCGGCATTTGGTTTACACGACCGCCGAATGAATCGCGCGAAATTACCGTAACTACGACAGTCTACACAAATCTCTAAATCTTGTTTGGGTAAAGGGAGCTTATAATAAAAGACATATGGCGTAGACTGCATAATTTTACTCTGTTTAAAGGACTCTGTACCGGTATACATGTATTTACCGCGCAGTTCGATGATTGGTTGATTAGGAGATAAACTGCATGTGGCTAAAACAACCTGAAATCGAGTACACAAAAATTGTTAAAAATCAATCAAAGTTCGAAGTTGAGATCGTTATTTCGGTACCATACTCACTTTTCCACCGGTAGATAGTAAAGACGTTCGACACTTCTCGATGGAACGCAACGAAGCCGTGAACTTTAAATCGGAAGTGACATTATTAACTTGGGCGGCATTTAACCTCGCTCGAAGTTCTTGAGAATAATGATTGGTCACCGCTTCTTCGTACCGGTCAACCCATTCTCGTACCTGTTGAATATTGTGATGGACGGTATCCTCTTTATCCATATGCGAATGTGTATTCCTCATTTCATAATCGTCGTCCTTCTGCGCAAGAATATACTTAAATTAAACGCCGGTACAATAACTTTTTTCAAGATAATGCCTGAAAACCAACCTTCATCTTGTCCATATTTCTTTTGGTACTTTGAGCCTGTTTTCTCATCGAACGCTTTTTGGTTATTTGTTTCTTCTCCAACAGCATCTTTTTACGCTCGATGAGTAACTGTTTCTTCTTCTCGGCCGACAATCCACTGGTGGTTATTGATGGCGATTGAGGTGATGCGGAACCGGTAGAGGAATCGTTCAAATTACGTTTCTTCGCACTACCTAGATTTCTTTTTGGTTTGGCCTCTTTCGAATCACGAATATTCTTACGTTTGGTGCTCGTCGTTCGTTTGCCTTTGTACTTCTTCTTCGTTAAATTTTTGTTATTTCGAGAGCCTGGAAGTCATCAAAAATCGAATGACGTTAAATTATTCAATTTTACAACATGTAGTAACAAAGATGGGAAGAAGAGATGCTCACTTGATACAGGACCATCAGATGAATCACTATCGTCATTTAGCCCCACGCATAATTTATTCTCTATTTTCTTTTTCTGAATTTCAATGGCTCTTCTCTTATCGATATAACGAGGTTGACACTTCTCACACTGGTACTCGTCAGGAATCTGATGCCAATCAATTCCCATACAATCAACATGTTGCCAAGCTCTGGAAAAATAAATAACGGACACGTTGTTGTGGCTTCAATTCGTAAAGAAAGTTGAGAAATACGCGGTAGAAAATCACTTACAAACACTTGTCACAGCTTATCATATAACCATCATCGTGTTGGAAATCACTGTAAATCAGAAAAAAAAAAGAATATGAAGATGAGTTCATTTAGGTGCGTGTGATAAACTCGGTTCACGTTTGAACTCCCGACTGTACGTCTGACTAATTATTATTGTGTATCGAAGAACGATCAGATAGTCGAGCGATAAAAAGGAGTAGGCCTCAGAAATTCTCATTAGATAGTCCGAGCAATCGTTGATAAAGATAATAACATAGGCTATAATTCTATGTCTGAAACATTTTCCCAATAATATGAAAAATATTTACATTTTCTTCGCTCTGAGCATTATGAACAAAACGTACAACCCTGTCTGTCTCTCTCCCCCTTATTGTGAAGAAAGTTCAACTAGATAGAAAATTCGGCACAGGAGAACAATTTAGTATAACATTTAAAAACAAAAACAAAAAAACTCACCATATACATCTCGTAACGCTTTCTTCATCGCCTTCGGCTTCGGGTGCCGTTTCAGTTTCCTCACCATGTGGATCCGGTAACCGATCGTCTTCGCTCAGATCACTTTCTTCAGGCTTATCCGAGATTAGACCACTTTTCAGCAAACCTCTCGGTATATGCGAAAAAGCTCCAGCACCACCGGCGTGCGTGTGATGGTAGTTCTTCTTAAAACTCGGCGGCATCGCATTATTGGTGATATTATTGGGCAGACTGTTGGACGTGCTACTCACGTTATTCGAGTGCAAATGCGTCGATGAGTAATTGTTTATAGCGTTGTTACTCGAATAAGATATCTGTTTCTCATTATTCAGGCGACTGCTGTTCATATTATTCGGTAACGACGACGATGAGAATCCAATTCCACCTGCGTTTACCATCCGATTATTGTTATACGTAACTGAAAAAGAAAAATACACAACATTCACTTTGAGGCGAACGGTGAACTTCTTACGACGTCCTCTCGCACTATTCGTGAATAACTGAAAAAGGAACATCGAGGAGTAACGCTGCTCGATACGTAGCACGAGCACGTACACATGTATCGAGGCGCTGAGGGGGAGGGAGGAAAGTGATAATGAAGGAACAATTATCAGAACACGGATAAATAAGACTATTACGCAGTAAGTGTTCAATAGTACATTTGAAATCTTGAAATTTCGAATCGTGAACGTTCACAAAGATGTCGAAAAAGATTTCAATATGTACAAAATCAACTTTCAGGTTTCTTTTCAATCAGTTATTTTACATAGGGTAGAAACGTTATTTTCCTTTTAAATAAATCATTATTTTACCTTTATTCGACAGACCAACGGACGAAGAAACCCTATTCAATCCATTGATGGTTGTTTTTTGGTGAACAGGTGATGTTGGGACCGGAGGAGGAGGTGGTGACTCCGGTAACTGCGAATACGAGTGATCTTGAAGTACATACTGTACAAATGAAACGTAAGCGTTAATATTGCAAAAAAATTCATATTATTATCGAAAACCATACGTAACACAAAATTATATGAACTCACTTGAAAATTTGGAGGTAAATTATTGCTGTACTGCGTTCGTTTATCCGCGATTTCATCAAAAATACCATCATCGCTAAGGTACATGTCACCTTTTTCTGTATTAACTCTGTCAAACAAATGTTTTACGTTTATTTAGCACTTTATAAAATACTTTAATGTGATGCGCTCCGAAAAAAGGGACCATAGGTCGGCAAACGAACCTTTTTTTTTTTTTTGGGGGGGGGGGGGGGGTGGGCTATCTGCATGCCCGAATGAAAGAATTGTTTTTATATTTTAAGACTCAAACCTTTCATCACTAAATTTAGTTGAAAAGTATTTTTTCCTCGCGTCACCAGGTGAACGTAATCTATGAAAGAAAGACGTGTCTTTTTTTTTTTTTTTACCGACGTATGGTCTCTTTTCATGGAGCGCATCATTTATTTATTTTTTTTTCCTTTCCCAAGTGATTGTACTCACAGATATCGACTGCTGGACAAATACTTCGGTAAATGCTGCGTATGAGATGGTGCCGCAGATTTGTGGGAAATAGGCATGGATGAAACACTTTTAGTATTGTGCATGTGCGAATGATTAACCGGCAAAATTGAAACGCCTGCAGATGGAGGTTGTACCATTTTCCTTGAATTCGAGTAAGGATGTTGATGTCTGTTGTATCCATCACCGCCACTTCGAACGGATGGTATCTTCTGTAGAGAACACAATAAGATTTTGTAATAACTATTTCCATAGAACACGACATATCATGAAGAGGAAAAAATCTTTTTGGATATAAAAACAACTGAAAAGAAGAGAAAGTAGCTCCCGCACAAAAGGGAGAAACCCAAACAAAGTAACAATTCAACATTTTTTCAACTATTTCAAAAAATAGTCACCCCCCAATAACGCCTCAGAATGTCCGACAAAATCAAATTTCCAAAATAAATGACTTTTCGAACCCGCTAGTTCTTTTGGCGAAGATTTGTCCAGAAATCTGACCTTATGCAAAGTGACTCACTCGCCCTAAATCCATACACAGGATTTGCGTGAGGTCGTGAGAGCGACTTGAGGGAATTTAGACCAAGAGTAGACGAAAAAGGGTGTAACAGAGGGTAATCGATGAAGGACGGGGGGAGAAATAGCTGATCCTAAGGAAAATCAGGAGAGTGTGGGAAGTAATCAGGAGTATAGTACGACGTCATCATAGCGAACCCGTTTTGCGTAAAGGAAGGAAGTACCCTCAAAATACGGTCACGTTTGACCTTCGTGTTGTCATGAATAACCTCTTACGAAAGAAATTAATGAGCTCGAATTTCTGTAAAAGTGGAGAAATGTTAAGTTATAAATCTACAAGCTAAGCTACAACTATGGGGCCTACATGGACTAAACTCAAATGAGCAATTCAGGCCAAGACTCATTATGTTCCCACTAATTTCAAGCTACGGGCGTGAAATTCTTAGAAAACATCCGCGTCGACCTTTGAGACGTCATCGATGACCATGATATAATTTTGGGACGATGAAAAATTTCGTACTCCGATCCTTTTTAAAGGAAGAACAAGGAAAAATTCGGAGCTATGAGCTTCTGTAGAGATGGACATAAGATAGGTTGAGCTCTGAAGCATTAAGCTAGGCTAGAATTTCTTAATCGGTGTCCCAAGCCTACTTCGGTTGTGCCGCGAGATCTTAAGGGTGTGCTTTACATGTTCAGAAACTCCAAAACGGTGTACAGTAAGTTGCATGAACATCCCCAAAAACCCTGCAAGGTTCGGTAAGCCAGCGGTCACTACGCCACGCTTGTCGGGTGTGCGTGGGTAGTCCTTGTAACAAATGACAAGGAATGATTTCGCAAGGGCACTTCTTGGGGCTCTATTTTCCGACGAATTTTTTTGATCTTTGGAAATGTTGTACAGAAGGGTTCAGTGGAAGGCGCTATCGGAACAGAATATTGAATTTTGGCTTCAAAGGAACTTCACTCTCGTCAGAAAATAAACGAATTTTTACCAATTTCAACGGTCAATTGAGAAAGTCTAAGAGAAAATTTCAAAATTCTGCTTCGATTGCGCTCCCGGTTGGACCTTCTGGAAAATATTTCAATCATTCAGAAAGATCAGTGAAAAATTCGAGCAGTAAAATGTGATTTTCGATACCATGTTTTACGAGCATATTTTCACGAGTAAAACACACCTTTAATTAAGGACGTAAATCAAGATGAACTAAGAAAAGAATTGCCAATACGTAATCATAAGCACCATCTGGCCGGTGTGTTCCAGCATTTGAATGAAGCCAATTCCAGTTACAATTTCTTAAACACAAGTCTACAACAGCACTATGTGTATACAAATGGTAGAACCCAATATTTTCTCGAGTCCCGGCGGAAAGTCAAAGCTCCCGTTTCCCGGAACCGCAGCATAGGGAAGTTATGGCCTTTAATCTTGCAATTAGGAGGAGGAAATCACTAAACACACGAAAATGTCAAAACTCGGAAAAATTTTGGACACAATTGGGAGTTTTGGAAATGCTGCGCCGCAGAAATATCGTCTCATGGAAACATGTGCCGCGATGTAAGAAACGTTGAAAAACACTCAGCCAGGCTGTGACTACGCAAAGCTAAATCTCTTTTTTGGGCTTAAAAGCGAGGCTCCTGCTAACACATGGATTTCAAGCTACCCTGGTTCAAACTCAGTACATTGATGGGCAAGAAGAAATACAAGTTGAAGAAAGGGGTGACATCATCAAACCATTTCAACGGTTAGAGACAGATAGCGGAGAGTTTGGAAGGCATGGGATTATCCGGGCAGGGTATCACTTGAGATCCTCGTGAAAACGAGGACAGTAAACACAGGAAAGAATGACGTGATCAGGGGATAATTTTCGGTCTAAATCCTCACACACGGGAGACTCACAAAAGTTAGAATACGATGTCAAGAAAAATATCGATAGTTGGATGCAGGAAGGGAACTTTCAGGACTTTCATAAAATTTCAACTTCGTAGAAATTGCAGGCGGCTAGCGCTAGTATCACGCACAGTGAAAACAGACAGGGATGTCCAGCTAAAGCCAGCCAAACGTAAGCCAAAAGCTTAAGCCAATCTTGTGACTGTTTTTTGCGAAAGCCAAAAGTCAGCCAATCGTCGTTAAGCTCTTTGCTACGGCAGTTTTGCCCATTTAGTATAATTATTGATAAGAAGAAATTGGATATTGCCTTCGGAACGATATAAACCAGCTTCGGACCGATAAATGAATAAACTATTAGCTAATGGTAAGTCAGCCGATCGAATTCAGTGTTTGGACGTCCCCGGGAATTCAATTTTGGACTGGGAATTCCCGGCCATTTTGCCGGAATGGGAATCTCATGAGGAATTCCTATTGGATTCACATTCTACCTTGTTTTCTCATTATTTTGGGCCAATGCCTCTCTTTTTTATTTGTTAGGAGCAGAATCACGATGTTTTCAACAAGTTTTAAACATTGTTCAGAACATAATTTAAAACACGAGTAAAAAAAATCAGCAAAAATAAACATTTTCATTTTTAAAAAACTTTTCTCCACACAAAAACATGTTTTTTCAGAAAAAAACATATTTTTTCCTCATAAAAACGTGTTTTTTCTGAAAAAAAAAAAACGTTTTTACATGATCGGGAATTTGGGAATATTCAATTTTAGAGCCGGGAACGGGAATTGAGAATGGGAATTCCCCGTCCGAACACTGATCGAATCGACGATTACTGGCTTCCAGTCTAAGCCAATGCAAGGAAAGAGCTGAAAAACATAAGCTAAGTTTGAGTCAACGATGATTGGCTGGACACCCCTGATTAAATAGGATAATCTCGGCTAGTAGGCGGAAATTCCTTAAATCGATCAAAATCAATATTATTTTCCAAGAGAAGGTAATTGGTAAGAAATTTAAAGCTCCACAAATTTTGTTCTCTTAATTAATCCGTTCGATTGCTTTGTTCTCGACTTATTTCGAGATTACTCAATTAACTTTTCAACGGTAAAATGATCCTGATTCCGTTTTTAATTTTATCGATTGTAGCGCTCCTAACGGGTGATCGACCTAAGTTTATAACAACTGATGGTCAATTTTTGGCGCATTTTGGTCATAACTCGGCTCAGAAAAGTCGTAGAAAGTTGAGTACGGGCGAAAATTGAGATATCAATTTTGTAGATTTGAAGTCTACATCTAATGTTTCGCGTTTTTGCGCAGGAGTGAATTTAGCGCAAACTGCCATTCAACTGGTAACAACTGTATATGATAGGAGAGTGACTTGGAGAAATTCGACTCGCGAGTCGTAATAATACGATAAAGGGAGACTACTGATGGTGTTTGAGGCGTTGCATATCGAGTTCATTGAAGGGGCTAAGACAATTGGTGAACGAAGCTTTACATGTCTAGTTACTTGAAGGGGATATCCTAATGTGGGTTATGTTATGTATCATTTTTTATTCTAGTAGCACGCTTCCTTACCGCTCCATAACGACTCCGGAGCCAACTTTTGGTAGCTGAGGCCCTCTTACAACAGGGAACCTGTTTCATGGGGGGGGGGGGGGGTGAAGAAAGATGACAGGCGCCATTCGGCAAAACGTGACTTAGAAAAATTTCGACCTCGCACTATGATGGGAGAGGGACATGGAAACAATTCAAATATTGAGCTATATCTGATAGGGGTAAATTTGGGAAAATGGAAACTCTGAAGGTGGTGGGGAACAAATTTTAATCTCTATTTGGAAAAAGTATAAACGAAGGTTCCTTATTTGCCTCGATTAACGCAGTTAATTAAGGCAATCTCGAGCAGCTGACGAAGTTGGCTACGAGTTTCTTTTCCCTTATGTGGCACATTTCCGTTCTATTAGCGGTACAGTTTTCAGACTTCTTACAAACAACATTGCAAAGGTAGAACAGGAAAAGAGGTGTTCAACAGTATTGGCATGACAGAGAGAGGAAAGATGGGAAAGGGTGAGGCAAGCGGATATGATAAGTCCGATTAGACCGCTTCATTTCCCTAAATTTGTTTGAGGCTTATGTATTCTAGAACTCAGACCAGGGATTGACGATTAGAGAGCGGTGATGGCTTACGATGGCGAGTGAATGAAGAGCCAGAAACTACATAGGCGGAAGGGAATCCTGGGCGGCAAAATCAACCGCATCAAGCTCCGGGAATCCAGAGGTGGATGCGTTAAACAAAGGGATTAGCTGAGAAGAAAATCTCGAGTGGAAACGAGAAATGGACAAGAGTCAGCAGGAATTAAAGCCGAGGAGTTGTGAAGAGAGGGAAACACGGAGAGCAGGGTCAAATAAAAGGTCAAAGTGGAGGAATTTCTCAATCAGTGATCGGTTATGCTACCTCGAATCAAGTACATGTAACCAGTTTCCAGTTTAAATGTAACACCCTGGCGATAGATCAATTACTAACCATACTATGTTGTTGCGTTCCAAAATGTTGATGTTGCTGTTTATAATGGATTTCTTTATGATGATGCGATTGAACCGGAGGAGCGGTTGCGGGTGTGATCACAGACACACCGATGGAAGTAGTGGGCGGCGGCCGACTCAATTGCATCGGTAGTTTATGTTTGCCTGTGAATGGTGAAAAATTTGATGCCGAGCCCGTCGATCGTGCGGCAGAATTTACGACATTTGTAAGGAGCTGGGTCTGATTGTTCGCCGCGACGTTGATATACTGGTGTTTTGATTGCGAAGAAAATGGATTAGCGCTCGATGATGTTATGGACGATACAAAACTGAAAAAAAGTAAAACAACGATAATTAAATTAAAATTCGCGCAAGAGGTTCATTCCCCCATACTGGTACGGTGTTTTTCTTACTTTTCGGAATTATTCTTTGTTCCCATTTGGAAGAATCACACCCTCGTCCACCGACTACCCGTCACCAGTAGATCTGTCATATCGAACTTATAAATTTGTAATGGACACATTGGAAAGATTGTTTCGAGCGATAGGAAGTTGAGCATTCTTGAAAGGCGATTTTAACGGCACTCTGTTGCTATGCGGTAGGTTCCGTCTAGTCCCCGACCGAACTTCCACCGAAAACACGAATCAGTCTAAGTTGACCAAAAACTGCAAGCAAAAAGAACAAGAAATCGCAATGATAAGCAAAGGTATTGCATTTCCATCAATCGAAATCGGTTAACTTGATTATTTATTATCTTACACATATGTTTGAACAACTGTTGTTCATGATGTGCTGAAGAACACATGTCCTAGCAGCAATTGGTGGTGATAGAAAGTTGGCTCGCGAATTCCCGGAGAATAATACGGATCGTATTTTTAACTCGGTAACATTCGCGAATCTTTAGTTCAGAAGAGGTAGTAGTCCTAAATGCGAGCGGTCGTAATGACAAACAAATGAGTGATGCCGACAGCAGCTAGGGATGTAGTAACAGTCTTTTTTCCACTCTTCTGGAAATGTAATAGTGCTTTTTGTTACTAGATCATAGGGCTCAAAAACAATAACAGAGTAACATCATCAAAATACTTTTTACAGTACAGAAGGTAGATGAAAATTCTCTTTCGTTGCCCTCCATGACAGTAATTTTTAAAAAATATGTTCTGCAACCACTGCGAAAAGGGCAGTGAAGTGCGCCAAGTCAAACTTCGTTTATTCTTATTTATGTACTGAAAAATCCGGCAGCTGCCTGAGCATCTACCCAACTCGGCTGCAGTTATTGAGTCTCTACAGTTTTGAAAATGTTCGTCATCATTAAAACTGGTCAGTTCAATTCTTCAGCAAATGTATTTCAATACTTCTACAAGTTAGATTACACAAATTATTCAAAATGTAGAACGGCAGAGATAGCCAGAAAGACAAACTACATCCAGGAAGTAGGGGAAACAATCTACAATAGCTCTAGTAATAATACAAAATAAAAATATCAGCCTGCACAAAAACCGACTACTTCTAACGACGTCTTATTATACCAACAATGGTGACCGATGAAATGAAAAATGATAATACTTGTTAAATAGTGGTTTAGCGCGTCAAGCATGAAGGTAACACAGAAATATGCCTATTACATTGAAAGTCGAGCTCCAGCGAATCCCTTCTCCAAACAAGAACAACTCGACCACACCGACCACACGACCACGCTCAAAAACACGAGGAAGAAAGAATAAAAAACTCGCTTCCATCGAATGAATGAAGCTGATAAAAATTAAATAAACCATCAACTATGTTGTGCTCGCGAGTTCGTAGAAGTTATAAACGGCGAAAAATGTAGGTACGATACCTATGACCAGTGTAAGAACGTCCAGTTATTCTTTACATACATTCTCTTCGGCGCTTCGGCATAAGAAGACAAAAGGAAAATTCCAATAAAAACTGTTCAAACCATCAAGACCCGAGCACACAGAGCTCGGGTAATACAATATCAATTAGTGTTACATTTCAGTTCAGTGACTATATCCATATTCTCAAAACGAACCATCGTTTAGAATCCAAGAAGAACCAATAATTACGCTGACGATCTCTCAAAAGGAAGATTATGTGCCATATCACAAACCTTGAAAAATTTGTTCCCACATTAGAAGTAAAGAGTAAAACGACCAGAGAGAATCATTGATAACACGTTGCAGGACTGAGGCATCAGAGGTGAGCACGACTCAAATTTCTGAACCTCAAAATATTTACGATTATTGCGTCTTATCAATCTTTTTCAAGTTATGGAAGAAAAATTTCAACGATTCTCGAAGAAAATGGAGATTTTAATTCCAACGAATTTCTACAACCATTCCCCTCCTCCCAGAAGATGGCTAAACGCCAATTGATTTGTTAAATTTGTCTCACTGGTTACGAAATTTCCGATTTTCACGATGACAACTCGATTTAACGCGAATTTCCTCGACTTCTCCGATTTCCAATTCTTCCACAAAAGTTGCCTTCCATAAAACCATATCGGCATCTTCTGATGTAGAGGGGTGCTCACGATTTCTAAGAATGAGGGTACAACATAACAGGGTGTCTACTGAAAGAAAATTCTGAAAATAATCGACATTTATTGACCTTTTTTGAAATTAAGCTAGTCAACGACCACAAGAAAAAAAAACCTCAAGGGTTCTTTAACGGAGGTAAACGAGGGGTGGCAGGAGACCTGTTTTATGGGGCACGTGAGATATGAAAAATCTAGATTGTAATGTTACAGGCTGACCTATGAGGTCATCAAATTGTGACGTCATAGTCCTAGACTTTGGAGCTACATACAATAGGAGAGAAACTTGAAAAAACTGATCTATGACGTCACCAAATTGTGAAGTCGCAGTCCCGGACTTTGGAGCTACATACAATAGGAGAGGAACATGAAAAAATCGAATCTATGACGTCATCAAATTGTGACGTCACAGCCCCGGACTTCGGAGTAGTACATAATAGGACAGGCATTTGAAAAAACTTATCTACGGCGTCACAAGGCTACCTGTGAAATCATCAAATTGTGACGTCACAGTCCCGGACTTTGTAACTATATATAATAGGAAGGAAACTTTAAAAAATGATCTATGACATCATCAGATTGTGACGTCACAAGGCTGATGTATGACGTTATCAAACAGTGACGTCACAGGCGCAGCCCACAAGCTATATATGATAGGAGAGGGACCTACAGGGGCGCTTAGAACATTTTCGAGCTGCGAACTTCGCCGGCCGGCCGGTAGACCTTTTTCCGAAAAACGACCAATAAAACAGGTTCCCCGTTGAAAAAAAATCAAATTGCCTGAAAATACTGTTTCAAAAGGCAACCTCTTTTATCGGGCGGGGGTGTGGTGGTGGTGTCGTCAGAAAAAATGTCCGCCATCCTGCAAAGCTCGGAGCTCGGCAATTTTCCAAGTTCCCCTCCAATTCCCCTCCTATCATAATAGCTTGGGGACGCAGCCTATGACGTCACAGCTCAATGACGTCATAGAAAAAGCCTTGTTACGTCACAATCTGATGACGTCATAGATCATTTTTTTTTCAAGTTCCCTTCCCATCATATCATACAGTTTCAAAGTCCGGGCCTAAGTCCCCTTCCTATCATATATAGCTCGGGGGCGAGCCCTCTGACGTCACAATCTACATTTTGCAGATCGATCCCACGAGCCCTAAAAAACAGGTTCCCTGTCACCCCTCGTTCAACACCGTTCAAGAGCCCGTGCGTTTTTTTTTTGTTTTTTTCAAGAATTTTTGTCATTTTTATCATATTTACTTGACCGTTGATGAAGATACTTGATTTACCTGATTTACTTGACCGATAGACACCTTGCCTAATCTTATTGACATGGAATTTGCGTCACGAAAATGAAGTCACAAGAGGCCTTGACCTACTTTAGAGATTGGGAAGAATTTCCACCATCGTGAATTTGGGACCTGTATCCGTAGTCTACATTATACTAGACCTAAAATACATTAGACCAAGCTATACTAGGTCTGACATACGATATACTGACTTCAAATTTGCCGTCATCAGGCGGACTATTTTGAACCCCAATAGATACGAAATTGTCAACCTCAATGAGGGCATGATGTCAGCAGGGCGCACGACAGCCTGGCGTTATCGAGAAGGGATAGAAAAAGGACCTTGTAAACAATATTGACCGCAAATCGATTCAACATGACAAAGTCGAATGGAATGAAAAACGACCACAAATTGAGAGAAAATTATCAAAAACAATAAAAAACCAATCAAATTTGATCAAGCAATCAATATTGACCACAAAATGACGAAGAATAACCGAAGACAGCAAAAAAACACAACAAAAAATGACCAAAAGATTCAAAATGGACCATTAAACGACCGACTACTGCATAGTGTTTGACTCAGAACAAGAAACAACGACCAAAAATGTTACTAATAAACCACAAAGGGCTGAAACCGACCGTAAAAAGACCGAAGATGTCCACAAAAATGACCACAAGCGATAAAAACAACCACTAATTTGATCAAAGAACGACCAGACACGGTTGAAAATGTTGAAAATTGACCTGAATATATACGGTCAAGAAATCTTATAGAAGTATCAAATTTGCCCATAAACGCAAAACGTGCAACTTCAAATCTCATAAGGGGCTTCTCCTACGTGTATGGATCGTCCAGATTTTTGATTAGATTCAGCCTAGCACTCACCAAAGAAAGAAAAAAAACATACAGTACCATGGAAACTATAAGTAATTAGTTCTTCTCTGTTTTCTACAACGATATTCAAGACACTGACCTACAATGATTCGAATCACTAAATTTTTTATAATATAGATCATACTCGGCGAATGTAAATCAAGAATAGTGAAAATTTCTCACATCAGGTCAAAATGTTCTTTTGTATATCCTCACCTGCGATAAATGTGATTAATCTGATATGCCCTATTACACTCCTCAGATGTTTGACAAAATGAAACGTTAGAATTTTCAAATTTCAGATATTACATAACTCAGAACGCAGAAAATAAAAACGCTTCGAAGAAATTTATGTATGTTATTGATGGAGGTTCAAGCCATAATTTTTATCCGATATTTGAATAAATAACGATTTGGAAAGCTGCGGAAATAAACTGATCAAATAACAGCTTTCTCAATATTCGAAAGGAATTTGAAAAAAAAAAAAAAACAAAAACAAGAACATGTTTTCATTAAGAAGAAATACTTCGATCAAGATGCAGGAAAACGAAAAAAGTCTCCTGTACATTCATTACCAAAGAAAACCTCCACAGACAATTTTCTTTTACGTCACAAAAAACGCTTTGTAAAACCTCGCGCTCACGCGACTTCATCAAAGACGAAGACACATTTTCTTGTAAATCTTGGTTTCCTTCCTATACTGAAAATAAAATCCATCAAAGAACTAGGGATAAATCCGCTTCGGATGAGTCAGTTGGGTACGACAAGGGAGAATCTTCGTACTAAAATCCCCATGCGATAAGAATCAACCCCTCGATACGACGTAATTTTCACTTCACTATCGACAACCTAACGGACAACTTCTCGCGGTTCATTTTGTACAAAATGCTAAGGAGCTCCTCTCAACCGTTACCTACAGGCGAACGGGCTGACGTCATAGTGACGAATATTACAGGGAGAGAGGTAACAGAAGGGTGTACCATGACCACTACATTGGTAGGCCGCGCTCTCTGATGAACGTTTTTGGAATACTGAATTCTTGAACAGAATAGCGGGCACGATACTGTATTATTATTATTATTACATCGTCGTGTGTAGTGTTTGCGTGGTTCTTCGAAAAAATTAAGACGCAATAACGTATCCTCGTCGTCGTCATCGTCATACCCTACTCCGGTACGCCGTAGCCGAGCTCTGCAAAGCTACTTCGTCGCACAACGAGTTACGATTAGCTTGTTATTGAACCACACTCTACTCATCTCAACTTCGCCGAAGATATCCTTCATTGCCAAGTGTTAACAAGAAAAATAAAATACGCACTCGCTATATATTCACAATTCCCAATTGCATGTCACGGTAAGAAACGAAAATACCTTATCATTCGATAATTTTCAGGAAGGAAAACGAATAATGATTGAAACGACAGAGGCGAGTCAACAATTTCATATAACTACTGATCGTTTCTGCAAAGATCTCGAGATTCTTCTTCCTTTCTTTTGACACAGTAGATTTGTAAAGTTCACTAACCTTCCGACGAACTGATTACTGTAACAGCAGAAGGGGAAAATTAATTATTAACCAACTCCATGTCGATGGTAAGAAAGTTGTTCACTTTCACTGTGCCCACTACCTACATTCTCATCGCTATTCTAAACTATCGAGTATCATACACTGCACTTCGTACAGGTTTTTCTTAGAAGTGCGTTCGATTGTGCGTGCTCGCACGCGAATACCAGTAGCTAGAGGATAAAGTTGAATTACATTGTAATTTTGTCAACTTTTTTGAATAACTGTACAACGTCTACAGTTGCTGCAAGTTTTCCTCAGATAATATACGATCGTAGAAATGGACAATGAAACTGCGATCAGGTCACATGGTGGCTGTTAAGCCAAGCACATAATTTGATGAGACAAGAACACCTCACTTGAGGCTCATCAATACCAACGAAGATCAAGGAAGAGCAGTTGAAAAAATCGACAGCAGCAAGACGCATAAACTTTGCACTGGGCAGACTTCTCTCGGTAGAAGTACGATCAACTTCATTTTTCACAGGCTGACGTGAGAAACACCTTCATGAATAAGAAGGAAAACTCATTGATACAAAAGGTCGATGAGTAATTGGCGATTTTTCAGAACCATGATTACCGTGATGATGATAATACTATCAAAACACAATGTTCCGCGAGATTACGGATTATTCATTCAAAGAATATAGAATCTTTATTCCAACTTCAAGACACGCATACATGATGAAAGAAAATGCATGCCACATTATCATAGTCGATGATATAATAGAAAATCATCAATACTAATGGGAATTTTAGTCGTAAATGAAACAATAACATTATTAGAAAGAGTAGAACAAATAGACCGATTTTCCAGCTACGTCATATCTATCGATAACAGCGATGTTCCAGCAAACGGCATATCCATTCCCATAAGATTACTATGGGAACGTTTCGATCATTCATCAGTACTTCAAAATAAAAGAAAAGTTAAGAATAAGAAGTTGGTATCCACGATCTTGAAGCTTGCCTGCGTGTGAAAATTCACTTTTTATTCTTAACTTTTCTTTCATTTTGAACTTACTGATGAATGATCGAAATCTTCCTATGTTATTCTTATGGGAATTATCAAGCTACTGGAAGGCTGATGTTCTTCTCATTGGATACTTTTGTCTACAGTTATCAACGTTGTGACGTCATGGAAAATCGATCTATTGGCACCAACATCCACTTTATTCACTACATTTTGACGTCATCTTCGGGTGAAACAAAATAGAACAGTTAATGTCAATTTGTTCTATGTTGATGAAAATCATCAATATCTAACAATTCTTCAGCAAAGAGGCTGACATCTAGCTGACGTTATTTCAAAGCACAGAAGAGATCGTTAACTTCAATGCAAAAATTAGGGCTGATAAACGCATGCATACATTTGACACGTTAGCGTGACAATCGCTTTGTTATGATTGGCTAAAACTATAGATACCTAGAAGAGACAAGATAAGCTAACTCACCATTCACTTAACGTTGAAACCTGGTGCATGGCACTTTGGTTGTGCGTACAGCGCACTAGACGGCCTATTTTTACATGACATGTTATGGGGTTGACCCCTGTTTTTTGTGATTTCTAGAAAAATAACGCCTAAAATGAAAAATTAATGAGAACAAAATTTATTCCTTTTGTAATTTCCTATTTTATCAAACCAATTTCACAATTTTTTTTGAAAATATTCAGAACCATTTGATAGGAAATTACAAGAGAAATGATTTCTTTTCTCATACATCTTGCAATTAGAATCATAGTTTAAGAGATATTTACAAAAAATGAGTAAACTCCATAAGCTGCAATGTTGGAGCATTTGCAGCACCATTCCCATATAACATAACATTGTGAGCGTTTTTGGAACATGAACAAAAAATTCAATATGGTGGATAAGTTAGCTATATTGTCTCTTCTAGGTATCTATAGCTAAAACGCACGCTGCAGCAGCAGTGCAGGCTGCATTTCAAATATTTGTGGTAGTAGAAAACACAAGTAGGTGTGTAGTAGTAGAGGTGATATACAATGGCAATTGCAGCGCTAATGTGGCAAATATATGAGTTTTTTGTCTTTAAAATTAACCACGTGTTGACTGTCAAATATTCCTTCTCTGTTTTTGCGCTGTTTGGACTTGACAGCAGAGTGGCTAGTGGACATTATTTCTAAGTAATGCTATAGGTTGTTCCTATCAACTGTAGAATACATAGTGAATCTTATTGGTTGTTCTTATCAACTGTAGGAAGTATGCAAGATGGTGACGCTAGCGCGCCACTGCTCCGTTGAGTTCAAATTTTACACGATCATTAAAGATCATTAAAATACCTGACGTATTCGCATGAGGACACAACTGTAGGTGCGCTAGAGTCGTGCCCGAAAAGGGGATTCGGCAAAAATTGCCATAAACCTGTATAAAACTAAAACGGGCTGTATCTTTGTCAATATTGAAAAATACAAAAAAGTAGTAAGAGCATTTTTTCATTATTTTCATTCATAGAATAACCTAAAAGAAGAAGAAATTAAGATTTCAACAATTTTCTGTAACATCCTTTTTTCAGGCAGCTTCCAAAAATGTTCACCACAGTTTTCATAGAAGGCGCCTACTTTGTGTCCTCATGCGAATTGACAAGAAAGTCCATCACTATGACATCACATCAACTAATAACGGAGTAAAAAAGCAGTACAGCGTACAGCAGCTTTCAGCAGACATCACGTCCTATAAGAATAGGATTGATAACATTTGATCATATATCAGTGTTAAGGATTTCTACAAAATTCAAAAATTGAAAATATTGGACTCTTATAGGGTGTTCACAAGATCATAATTCCAATGGTGCAGCAAGGGCCGATGTCAGGGGGTCCAGACCTCTTCTGAACTTGAAAAATCATCTTGAAATACCATCAAAATTACATTAAAAAAATCCTACTCAACCTAGGTATTAAAATCTAAATCTTTTTATTGAGACAAAAATAAAATTAATGAACTTTCATAGGGTTTATAGGATTTATAGGGGGTAGAAGAGACCCTGGTATTCCAAAATGAAGTATAAATAAGGAATAAATTGTAATCTAGAAGCCAACTGGTACTTAAAGATTATCTTTTTATTCCTTATTTTATCCTTCATTTTGATTTACTGATGTATGATTGAATGTTACCCATACTATTCTTATGGGAGTCGATATATTTACTGGAAGAAATGAGCGTAATATCGTTTTCAAATGCCGGTTTGTGACGTCACTAGTGATGAAGTTTGGAAATTGAATTGAATTCAGCGTTAAAAATAGTTTCTGAGTTATCTTGGATTCTTGGGACTGACATTCAAGAGGATAGCTGTTCCGCAGTGTCACTTGAAAGGGAACATTTGGAGCAATACCCAAAATAAATTAGGACCTGTCAGAGAAAGATGGGAACTCGAGAGAGCAGGTAAAATGGGCATCTATCTTGTTTTTTAAGTGAACTTAGCTCAAGGGGTTTATGGAAGGTACCATAGGACATTCATCGTATTTTCTAATAAACCAAAAGCGACCCGCTGTGAGAGAAGGGTACTTAGTATCAAAACCAATGTTTTGAGAATGAGAAAGAAAAACCCATTTCCCTACGATTTTTAACGAAGTTTAGATTGGTTTTGATGCTATTACAGCGGGTCACAAATGCTTATCAAATGGGGGTAAAGTTCACTTGAAAAACAAAATGGATGTCCATTTTACCTGCTCTTGAGCTTCTTAGTATTGCTACAAATGGCAATACAGAATACTCGATTTTGATAGGAACAAACAATAATAGCAATTGAAAATTACATAAGTAGTCCAAACTGAACAAAGCTTCTGTAACAAACAACAGTCTTCCAAGAACTTATTGTAACAGATTAGGAGGTCCAGGAATTTAGAGATGATAATAATGTGTGCTATAACATAATACACCATTTTTCATATCTTTAAAATTTAACCCGGCAAGAATTCTAGCAACCAGACAAGAATGTAATTTGCAGGTTTCACATGTTTGTAAATGGTGGCAGATCTTGAGAGAAGGAAGTGAATGGGGCCAGTCTTTCAGTGGCACATTTTCAGAAGAATGTTGTAACATACATGTGGAATGTTGGCATCAATGAGCTTGTAGCACTCTAGTGACGTTATACGAGTAAAGATGTGGAATTGTAGATCAATTTTCTCCTCTCTGGTGCTGCAAACCCAACTTGACCTAACGCTGACCACTCAAGCGACAGGATTTCAGGTCCGCCACCATCATTGAACAACTTTCCACCATTACTAGTAGAGATACGTGACACCAACTATCATAACTGCTTCAAACGCAGAATAGTGTGAGTTCAAATCCTATAGAAAGGAGCAGAAATTTGTGTGTTTGTTTATCCTCTTTACGTTCAGTTTAATGTTTAGGACGATATCCTAAGCCATTTGCAAGGGAAAAACCCTTGTCATCTAGAAATAGTCTGCCCCGAGTAACGCGTCCCATACTCCACTGTTTTCAGATCGGGGAGGTAGTAACAAACTTCAGTTTACTGATCCTTTCTGCAGATTGAAAATTTTTACGGGTTTAGAAAATTTTTACTGATACAGCACTGCCCAACGTGAGTAGAGTACAATAATATCCATTGAATTGTATCACCCGGATTTTGAAAACATTTCAGCAGACAGCAACATTCCCGAACACTGACTAGAAGAAGAAAAATTTGATAACTTGAAAAAGTTTCGTGAAATTGCTCGACAATATTTCCTACTCCTGGACTATTATGTTTGTTGACTTGTCCTCTTGTCGAAAAATAAACTGTTCCGCTCTGTGTACCTAACGCCGCTCAGTCACCATAGTTATTTTTAACGAACCTACTAAACGTGGAAACGATGTTCGCAAATTTCGCCACACAAATTTCTTTCGCACGTAAAAGAACAAAATGGCTGATGAGTGCGTTCTACCCTCCCTCACGTTCTCCATATTACCTCGTGTTTCAAGACTCGAACGCTCCTTATTTGTTCACCAGGACACTCGAAGCGATTCCTGAAGAACCGCAAAATAGTTTCACATTGTCTTCAATTGAGAATTTCCGTTAATCGTCAAATTTACGAGGAATGACAGACAATAAATTTACACTTTACAACTTTACCCACCGTTGTAAAGTTGTCTTCACAATCTCGTGATTGTCGAAAAACGACAGCTTCCTCAACGAAGTTTAACGGGGAGTCGAATTGGTTTTGGTATTGAGGAATCTTGAAGAGTCTACATTTTCCTGAGTCCCTTTTATCATGGTGTATATAGCTTGAAAATCAAAATTTTTCGAAGTCCCACTCCGATCATATATTAAATATTTCCCCAAGTCCGTTTCCTATCATATATGTAATATGTCTCGAAAATCAACATTTTTCTAAGGGACTTGGAAAAATTTTGATTTTCGACCCAGGTCAGTGAAATTTTTACACATCCCTCGCTATATCATAAGATAGAAAAGAGACTAGGAAAAATTTTTCTCTTTCGACATAGGGAAGGTTTGGATGGTCAACCTCATTCCGAACTGAAAAATTAACTTTGGAATAGCATCAAAATTAAGAGAACATTTTGTTCGTCCACTCTGCTTCTCGAAAATTCTCTGGCTACGTCACTGCTGCGATATATTATGTGGAAAAGGGGACTTGAGAGGGATTCCAATCCATATTCCCCGGGTGGATGTAAACAATTTTGTGATATGAAGTCTTGCAAAAGTAGGACAAAATAGTACATGAAGAAAGGGACTTCAGAAAACGTCTCGTGAAAATTTCAACGCCCGAACCAAAAAAGGACTTGGAAAAAGGTCAACGCCCCTCAAAACTGGAAAGTTCGCTTCAAAATACCATCAAAATTGCAGAAAAAGGTGACGTATTGCATAAAATGTTGTCTAATTTTCCTCCTTCCAAAAATTCTCTAGCTACGTCCCTGCTGCGATATGGATTTCAATCCGAAAAATTTCATGATATGAGGTCTTACAGAAGTAGGAATCATGTCGGCGAGACCTCGAAAGGGACTTCGAAGATTTTTCTCCCGGAAACTCGAAATTTTCGAACTACAAACTTCAATAAAAGTGAAAATTTCGACCTTTCGGTAACACAATCTAGAAGTAAGACATCGAAAATGAGTTGTGAACACCGATAGAGGTGGGAGTTATGAAAACCTGCTATCCTGAATTAACCTAGTTAATGACGGTAAGTTTTTCCTTCATTCGTACCACTCAAATTCGCCTACGCTATACGTGTTGTGAGGGTATCATTGCCAACACAGAATTAAATAATCAATCGAGTTCCTATCGAACGAACTGCAAATTCAATACACGAACTCGCGATCAGAAGTACAACTTGGGACGAAAATATAATGCACTCGGTACATCAACATGAGCGCTGCAATCGTGTATATTTAGTCGGTATACACAAACAAGAAAAAAACTACACTCGGATGAAGAAGGGAGAGGAAATAAATTGACATAGTTTTTTGTTTTTTTTGTTTTTGTTTTTTTTTTTTTTTTTCACTCAGGGAGTGGGATGTGATAATATAATATTTAAACGTAGTGCTTCTCGATGCGCGTACTACAACAGGCGAAAGGATTTCACAAACAGATAATAGAATTATTGTACGAGTGTAACCGTTTATTTATTCGAAAAAAAAAACCGAAAAAAATAACAATTAATACGAGGAAACAATGACACACAATAAGGTAGAACAGCAGCAGAGGGGCCACCGAGGTACGAGAGTGTGTTGCATTACATATATATTCTTTTTTCGAATAATTGTAGAAGAAATTAGCGGATGAGGACGAAGTGTATTACAGTATAATCTGACTTTCAAAGTGAACATCGAATGATCGAGGCAAAGAGCGGAGAAACACTTCGGTCATACACACGATTCACATTATGGAAGGGAAAAAAAGGAACGCGATAACATAACCCGTACACAAGTTAAGCTGTGTGGTAGTAGTAGTAAGCTACAATACATGGCAACGTTGAATCAATAAGTTGCGCGGCGCAGTACTAAATTACAATGATGTTGGGCATGCATCTCTCGCGTCTGCACCCTTCCAGGTAGAAGGCAAGGACTGACTGAACTCCGTAGCGAATAACTTATGTACGCGACGTACTAACACAGAAATACTCTCTACAATATACAACCTCTAGCGCTTATCATGCAATATAACAATAAAATAGCACACAAGCTCTGCGCGAGCATAGTCGTAGCCTGTAGGTTCGTAAATACAATATAATCTACGCTATAGTGCATTCGTATTCAGTAACTGGGTCTTCCGAGTGACGAAAAATCTCATCATTTTATTATCACAAAAAAAAAAAACTACCAGGAAATAATAACGAACCGGCTGGAAACGTTTCAAAAATCACCTACTACGACGAGAGTTCGACGTAAAATTTTCAAACCGAAATCGAAGATCGTGTTTCAAGACGGGATTCATCATATTTTCTACAAGAAACTGACTCGTAATATCGAACTATCGAAAAGAGAATTACTGTAAGCCTTCCTGTCTCGAAAATTGATAAAAACTGATCGGGTACGAGTATTCGATTTCAGGGTGAAAACCGGATTTCTTAGATTAACGATAAATTGAAATTTTTTTGGTCGCGATACTTCACCTTAATGACTTTCCGAAATCGCTAATTCGCTACTCCGGTTGTGGGAGTACGCGACTCTCTCAGACATGCAATAAGATAACTTCTGATAGTAGTTTTAACTGGCAAATATTTGAAAAAGTTGGTATTTATCAGAGCCTGCAACTGCACACTCACGTATCGCATAGGAACGAAAAAACACGAAACGTTGACGTGAAAGCGATTTTCTATACAAGAAAATTTGAATACACTTCCCAAGGCTGATTAAAGAAGCATAAATTTACACATACCGCGCGATATTTAGAATTTTTAATTGGAACTTACAACGATTACGGTGATGGAAAGACTCGCGGATGTTTTTTTCTCTTCCGCTGAGAGAGAGGTACAGACTTGACTCAAGCTTGACCTCAGTGGCGATAAAATGTTGATGATAAAAAAATCGTAACGCATCTTTACCTACTATAAAGCATCCCATCAACTTCTAAATTGATTTAGATAAGTGAATCAACCGAAACAGAGATTGAATGTAAAAAATGTATAGGTACCTTATGCCAGATAGATAACGATCGAATGAAGGAAAAACTGAAGAAAATTTGAACTCGATGCGATGAAATACTGATTAGTATGAAGTGAATACGACTGTATAGAAATTGCGGGAAGCTCCACAATACAATAAATTTTTCGACAGATACTTCGAACCACGCAATGGTTGAAAAGTTTGGAAGTCAGAACAGTCACACACGAAAGTCAATTAATATCGAGTATCTCGAAGTGAAAAGCGTGTAAGACACCAAAAATAGCACATTTGATCAGATCTAAATGAAATTCTGCAGCAGTTTCGTCTTCCATGGCCGTAATTAGATCATCGTATCAAACTAGAAGACCAGCAGAGCTGTCCAAAATATCCGCAAACCATCTGTCAATGGAAATTCTGCGCTAAATTGATGAGTACCACCAGCGAAAATGTTTCAGTGCAATGCAAAATGACGGGATAAATGACAGATCGCTACAATTATTGTCTGAGCAATTTACGTTGAGTACTCGACGTATTCGTAAAATTTTTAGAACGCGCGGAAATAAATTATATCGTTTCGGATGTGAAAATGAAATTTAATTCCGACATCAGACCGACGATAGAGTCCGCGAGAGTACCAAAAAACCGATGCAGGGAACGTAGAAACCACTACGAAACAGAAAATTAATACCCGAATTTTTCAAAATGATAAAAAATACTTACTGATATCCTTCAATGCTGATGCTTAAAATAACGTGTTCAAAATCACTGACTGCAATTTACGACAGTATAAAACGAAACAACTGACAAAGACTTAATCTGAAATCGATTAATTACTACAAAAAAATTAAAAACTCCATAATCAACTTATTAAAAAAGAAATTTACATCGACAATAACATCATCTAACCTCATAAAATCCGCCATGTTTGAAATCAAAATAAACACAATTCACAAAAGAGATTCATTTTTTTCATTCACTTACACACTTTTCGTTTCAAACTAGGAAATTCAAATTATTAGAGCCAGGAAAGCTAGGCTACGACGCGAAGAGTTTCTAGGCTCCGGATTCCAAACTGAAATCACGCGCAGAACGACGTCCTGCAGCTGTTCGGCTGCAAGCTGTGTGCAGTTATGATAAATTCAATCGTTGCAGCTGTTCGGCTGCAAGCTCTGTGCAAGTTATAATAATTTAGCCTATGTATCTTTCTACTTTTCAGCGCCTTTTTCAGCTGATACGAGGATACGAATGACTGTTAAATCAAACTTTTTTCTTCAATTAAAGAGCGTAAAAGGTTGGTGTTCTCGACTCAGTATTTATGTGATAGCGTTTTTTTTTCTTTCTCTTCTCTCGTTCTTATTTAACGGTACATCTCATTTGGTTACGCTCTTACCGTAAACATTGAACTTATCTCAGGATGGGAATTTAATTTTTGCGTGCAACAATTCTCATTTGTAGGAGAAAGATATTCGTATTCTGCTGTCAATTTTTCGACCGTAATAGCTTCAAGCTTCTTCGTCAAACAATGGTTATCGCTTCCTACTCACTCACAAAGTCAGAAGATTTCTGTATCCAAATTATGGAGAGTTTCTGTCAAAAAGAAACTGATAGTGCAGTGTTCAGCTTCATAATTTACATACCTAATTAAGTATAAGTATTTCGAATTTTTCATTATACCTATACTAATTTCTTTAACTCGCTTGATTAGTAGTGAAAAACAAATCTCAACTAAGTATTGTCTTCAAAAATTAATGTATTTTTTCATAGTACTTATCCGTAAAGTTTGTATACAGTTACGTTTAAGTAAAAATTATTTATAATTGGGAAATCATTTAAAAATACCAGGTAGTAAAAAGTGATATCACGTAGAGTTCTTTTTGAGGTGATAGTAAACCTTGAAACACATTATTTCTTAAAAATTGTGATGAATTTCTTTCGAAATTACTAACGTTCAGAATGAATTTTATTCTATGGAAAATCGTTTTGACTAAAAAATTCGGGTAGATAGTCAGTAGCTAGGTAAAACGATTTTTATTCAGTTCTCTTAGTCGAATAATTTAATGTGATTGTCCCCTAAATTTTTTTGAACGATGGATTGTGGTCAAAAACAAAGGATTTCAGGTAAATATGTAATGTAGAAATTTTTTCGGTGAAGTTTCTCCTACTCCCAAATATTACGTAAATTGCTTAGTTCTCTCCTGCAACTATAATAAAAGCTATTGAAAGTCATTAGAAGTCTCCTTCTTAAATTCCTTCAAAACTTCCCTCCAAAAAGCTTGCCCATTGATATTTATACGTCAAAATTTATATCATTTCTTTTTTTTTCTCTCTCTCTCTCGTTTCTCAGTTGTAAAACATAATTTTTTTCCCTTCATAATTAGAGAAATTTTCTGATTCGAAGGAACTTCTGATGAATCCGTCGACCAATTTTTGAAGCAAATGTCTTCACTACAAAGTCTTTGTGTGATGGTGAGCTCATATGTAGTTTTTCTTTTTTCATTCAAAATTTTTTGTAGTAAAGAAGAAGAAGAAAAAATAAAGAGAAAATTGCTTTTCTTAATTTACTCCATTGATGTGGAATTTTTTCAAGTCCGTCCTCCCTCGTATATCGATTTTTTTCAAATGTTGTCTTCTGAATGAACCCCACAAAAAAAGACAGGTTGACTGTTCGAAACGGAAAGTTTTCTGTAAGGACTGTGAATAGACAACGGCGAAAATTTTTAAATAAGCTAATACGTAAATTTTGACCACCGAGCTATTTATGAAGGGAAGAGAGGGAAAATTTGAAATGATGGAATGTCTTAAAGGAAATTTATCATTTTGTAATGTTTTGTATACCAACTAGTGACTTAATGTAGGTGTTTTTAGAAATGTTTCTGCTTCAATCAATGTACTTGATGAAAGAGACCTCCAGAGTAGCGAATTTTTTCTTATGTTTTTTTCTACCCTTTTATTTGTTAAAGCTGTTTCACTCTCGTCGATAAACATACTCGTGAATGTCAACTCATTCCGAGGAGAAGAAAGCACTGCCTGCAGTAGAGCAAATTCATGGTGTAGAAACAGAGACCAAATAATTGAAAAAAAATGAAGTTTTTTCAACTGTTATAAGCATGTTTATCTCACCATATGAATGTATATTCATTCAAACTTCACTATTATTATATTTTTCTGATTCTAAAGAATTATAGTTCCTATTTTCGATTGAAGCAAAAGGTTTCGGTCTCTCATTCAATAACACGTCAATGTCATGTCGTTCTTCATACTCATTATCGGTGCTGTAATTCTCAATATTTCTCCTGGTCTTGGGCATGATCCTCCAGAATCAGGTATTTTGTCTTTCTAAGTAATTTTATGTAAAAAACTATCGTGAGCAAAATTATGGGAATTTTATACATGGATGCCACTGCAATAGAAAACATGAAAACAAGTTGGTTCTTACATCCACTTTATTTTTCAATATGACGTCGTCATCCTCAGGTGAAATAAAGTGGATGTAAGAGCCAACTTGTTTCCATGTTTTCTATCGTGACCAAAGTTCATACGAGAGAAAGAGAAAAAAAAGGCGAAGAAAATTGAATAAAATCTAGAAGTTGGTAAAATCATAAAAACCAAAAAAAAAATATTTTTCTTACACTTATCCGAACATTAGTAGATTGATTTATCGAAAAAAATGAAAAGGAAGTTCATAAAGTGTTGACGTATCTTTGAATCAATTATTTAGAAAGAAATTCTGATTTATTAGTCTTTCGACTAGGTAGTCGATACTTTATGATCACAAGTGTTTAGTTTTCTTAGGTGAAGTTTCACCTAGTATGCGTTCTGAAGTATGTCCTTCACTAGTAGTATGCCACACTACACAAAACGACAGCTTTCTTAAACGAAGTTAAACGAGGAACGCAGGGAACCTTTGACAATTGAAAATTTTAAATTTAAGTTTTGATGGGTCTAATTGTTTTTTCGAGTCCTTTCCGGTCACACATAGCTCGAAATTCAAAATTTTTTGAAGTCCTACTCCTTTCATGTTTGAAATTTTATCAATTTCCTCCCCTACCATATAGACCTTGATAATCGAAATTATTTTAATAACAACTCGTAGTTTGAATTTCAATTTTATCACACTTTGTCAACGATTTTTAATAAAATTGGTAATCTTGAAAAAAAAAAACAACAAAAACCTTTAAGAAAATTCAGCAGGGCTCTCAAATTATCTAAATTTGTCAATATGCTCAATTTTATTTTCTATTTTTTTTACTACCTAATTTTTTGAAAATTAATAATGACGTCACAGGATTAAAAGATGCTGCGTTAGAATTCACTTCTCTATAAGTTTTTGCCATTTAATCTCACGTTTAGCGCCTCGAATTGAGGACCTATAGGTATATTATAATAGTGATGAAAAAATACAGGAATCGTTTATGGTGCTGAATTGTCCGAAGAAACAAATCAAAATATGATACGCTACCAAGACTTCGGGGATTACTTGAGGAGCGCATGCATCACGTACGGGGATAAAGTCTACAGGGTAAGATGAACTTATAGAACGAATGATTTTGAAAATTTTGTTCCGATGATTGCTAGTTTAACGATTTGTTCATAGGCCTATTTCATAAACATATTATCATACTCAAACTTCCATCTTATATTTTCATCATGAGACGCGAGAGAAAAAGGGAGTTACAAAGTGCAGTGAATCGCTTATGATACATGACATAGGTCACGGAATATGATCATTGCAGTCCTGAATATGATTTTTTATTTTCAAATAGATCGACGCAAAAACGGAAAAATTTGTGACGTGGCAAGATATTTTACAGAAAAGTCATCGAATTGCCAAATTCCTATTAGATGCTGGATGCAAAAAGGGATCAGTCATTGGCGTGTATTGTGAAAACTCGTTTGAGTATCCAGCAATATTACTTGGAGTATTGAATATTGGAGCAACGTACACTTCTGTTGACATTCGTTTATCAACGAGTAAATTAACTTCATATTATTATGCGATTGTAGTCCTGAATATTAGGGTAGGGATGAGTGAGGATTCAATTTTCCTTAAAATCAAAAAAAGTACGTCTCTTTCCTTGACTTCGATAAAATCTTCTTTCTTGAAGGAGGAACCCCGAAGAATCGTTGTACTATTATAAGAGCGGACAAAAGGGTATTCATAAAGTTTTTCCCGTACATCATATTACAATGTTCGCTTGCCTGATTCTTATCGTAATGGTACTTTCTTCGCATTGGTCTTATGATAGGTGAATTGAATATACATACAATAACTGCATTATCGTTTCCTTCGCCATAAGACTAAGGTAAAGCAAGTTGTACCATTAGAATAAGGATCAGGCAAACGAGTATGCAACATGATGTACGGGAAAAGCCTTACACAAGGTGCGAAAATTTCCAAATGCTCGTGACAGGAAGGCCCCAACTTTGTATGCTATACTTGGTCCAATGCATTTTATTTATTTGGCGATCAAACTCGGTTCAGTCCCCCCTGTTGAATGAAGCTTGATTTTCAAGAGGACCTACCGACTCTCTTCTAGATGATGTAGTTCACAACTTCGGCCTTTCAAAACCATCAGTAATTTTCACATCGACGAAGTTTTTGGAGAGCGTAAAGCAGAATTTCGGCTCCGTTAAAGTGATAGTCAATGTAGACCAAGATGTTTATCCGAAATATGAAGGATCAAATTTTGAGTATGCAATAATGAAGCAGACGGATACCGCCATGATTTCCTACACGAGTGGTACCACAGGTTTGCCTAAAGGGGTAATGCAGTCTCATAAATCGTGGATTTTCCAAATGGAGCTCTACAAGTAAGACAAAAAATGGAACGGAAGCTGATGTAATTTAAGAGTCGCGATGAATATTAAGGTAGTGCTGCCATCTAGCTGGTACAATGGCGTCCTCATTAACTAAATTTGTTCATTCAAACTTGATAGCGAAGGAGTCGCTGCAGGTAGCAATGTAGGGAAGCAACTGCTTGACCCAAGAGAGAATGTGATCGTGATTTATTGAATCACAATCCTCTTTGTTCACGGAGACATTCTAATTCATAAATCTTTGTCCATTTCGGTAGTCTGGTACTTTTTATTAAATTTTTATACAGAACGGAAAAAGTTATACCGTTTCCCAAAGACAACGTTAGTGCTGGATTGTTGCCTCCTGGACGGACTTTTGAACTGTATACACTCCTTCTTAGCTTAGTATTAGGACAGAAATACATTATGATCGAAGATTATAATAATGCGTTATCCTATCTCGAGAAATACAAGGTGAGCGTTTTTCTTTAGAACTAACCGGGTTGAAACTTGAATAAATTAATACCTCGTAGGTATGTTTTTATTAGATAAATACTTTCTATACAAATCCGAATTCTGCCGCATACCTGGCGAAAAATGTTCCGGTCAGCGAAGAAGCGAGAAAGGTCGTTAAATTTGTATTTGTTGGCGGAGATTTTCTACAAACAAAATTTGAAACCATTCTAAAGGGTCGATTTAGTGGCGACATTTTATATTTTTACGGTCAGACCGAATTAACAGGATTTGTTACGGCGTCCTTCTCATCCGCGTCACATGGTCTTCTGATGCCTGGAATGAAGGGCAAGGTAGACAGCGCTTTTTTTTTTTTTTTTTGCGTTCGATACAGTTCTTCATTAGGTGTACAACAAGAGATTTTTCTGTAGATTGTTGATCTAGACTCTGGAATATCTTTGGAACCCAACAAATTAGGCGAAGTTCGCCTGAAAGGACCTTTGGTGTTCAGCGGATATTTAGGTGACGCGGCTGGTCAAGGCTTCGACGACGAAGGCTGGTTTTGCACTGGTGACTTCGCTTATTACGACGACGATAAAAATTTTCATATCTTAGATCGTCTAAAGACATTGATAAAATGTCATGGAGGTCAAGTAAGATAGATTTCAATATTCCCTATCCCAAACCCGGATTTACGAGTACACAGTTGCTTAGGGTGGCACATTTTTAAAGGCGGAAAAAAATCAAAAAAAGCAGAAAAGGTTGATGGTGAAAGAAAGTTGCAAGATTGGTGCGCGTCTAGCCGGAAAAATTCTAAATCCGGGGTTGCCTATCCTACTAGGAAAAGTTTGGAATACTGTCGATAAGTGTTTCCATTCGTCTCACCATAGTTCAATGTCGCAGGTTAGCCCCATTGAACTTGAAATGTTTTTACTGAAACACGAGGATGTGGAAGATGTTTGCGTTGTACCGGTGCCAGATAAATTACATGAGGGATACGAATTACCTCGTGCGTATGTAGTGAAAAACGAGGGAAGTTCAATCACTGAAGAGGATATTCAACGATATGTAAATGGTAAGCGGAATAATGATAGATACAGATCAAGAGTGGGCTACAAAGGCATAGCCAAAGAGAAGGAAGTTTGGAACCCACGTTAATTTTTAGAATCTAATGATTTGCTTTCTAGTCAAATTATTTTTGTTCTTTGTACAGGAAATTTATCGCCAAATAAAAGTTTACGAGGTGGCGTCATATTTAAGGATACCTTGCCCAAGATAAACGATAAAAATGCCAGAGGCATAATACGACAGTGGGTTGAAAAAGATGGTTGAAAACGGTTTTGCTCTGCTAATTTACGCTATATGAATTTTGTTTATAAGTGCATGGAGTTTGTATTATTTATTATTTATCAAGTGATCATGTTGAAGAAAATAGAACCTTAATTCATTGCGAGCGGCATTGACTGGATGAAATTTGAACAACGAATATGATTAATAAGCGTATCATAAAGGAAGAAGGACAAAACTCACCAGTGCTTTATCCCTAAATTTTCAAGTTACGTCAGAATCGTAGCCCCCCCCCCCCGGTAAGTAAATATGTAATCATTTCACAGGTAAGCTTGAAGCTGATATATTTCATCACCAAAAGGAGTTCAACATTTTTTCGTCCTACGACGTCGTACAACCCAACCTCAAAATTCGGAGTCCTGCCCTTATAAGAATTTGAATACATAAAGATTTTGACAACTCCTTTCTTTATGGCCATTCAAGCTGAAAAATTCTCCAAGTCCCCTGATGACGTCACAATATTTTTTCTCAATTTCCATTATTCGCCATCCGTTGTCCAGTATTTTTGCTGTAGCGTAGCAAAAGGCGGAAAAAGAGTTCCCCTTATTCACCCATAGATGTGAAACGAGCGAGACAATAGAAGCAGCAGCAACAGCAGGACTAACCTGCTTAATGATCTTTACCTGTTGACCGAAACCGGTCGTTTTATTATCGCGACTTAGAATTAACTCGTATTTTTTGATGATTTTCATTATTATTTTACTCTACAGTATCGTCTTCGCAATTAATTTTCAAGAATTATATTCTTGACCTTTTCAAAGAATTTTATTTGTACATATTATTTTTCTCTTGGTTTTAGTTTTTAAAATTTGACTCTTCTCTCATTTATTGCGATATCTCTCTAGTACATTAATTCCTACTTGAAATGGCGTTACGTTCCAGTGATTTGAACCTTCAAATATTTCCGTTTCATGCAGATGAAGCTCAAGGCTGGTATCCATTCTTCTCTAAAGGAGTCAAAGTAGAGCTCTATAAGTGAAAACTCTTATGGGCCACCACTTCTGAACTCTAATGACTGATAACAGTTCATCATGATTTGAACACCTAGACTAAAAGTCAAAGCAAAGTACAAAATTTAGCATTATCATGGGGTGCAAACTAGCTCCACTAATCGAACAAATTTCTCACCTGAATAATGAACTGTAAGGATAAAAATAATGACGTAACAATAGAAATGACGGTCCGTGTCTTTACTCGTATATTTATAAGCTAGGTGTTACAGCCAGCCGAAAGCCAAAAGCCGTATTCAGCCGTATTTTTGGGGTAAGTATTTGGTTTCACTTTTGGCTGTCAGCCGAAACCTGAATTAAGTCATTTTTGTTTTGGCTTCTTTTGGCTGACGATGATTTTCACAAAAATTTCAATTTAATTATGGTTCTTTTGACAAATAATTGTAAGCCCAATATTTTAATTATTAGAGTTTTTGAATGAATCAGTCGACAGAATTTTTCAATCTTTTCTCTTCATTTTTCATATTTCCCTTATATCAAACCAATGAATCAATACAAGCAGAAGAAATAAATTTCTTCCTTTTCCGGTTTTCCCGTTTGGCGTTCCTATTCTTAAATCCTAATCGTTGTCCAGAGTGTCTGGCAGTATGGCAGTTGGCTAGTGGCTGGCGACTGTATTTCTGATTTTTGTCTCACGTGGTCTTCTTTCCCTTTGGTTTTTGTAATTTTTGGATTTCGATTTGATGATCGAATTTAATGAAATTCCAATGGTATAATGATATTCTACTACTGAAAACTTTTCAAAGGACACCAAAGAGCTTTATTGTTTCGGCTGTTGGAAAGCCGAAAGCCTAAGTTATATTTTTCAAGGTCATCAGCTTCAGTCGAAAGCCTCGGCCGTATTGTTTGGCTGCAACACCCTGTTTAAAAGGAACTCGAGAGCAAGTAAAGATGGATGTCCCATCGTACCTGCGCTTGAACCCCGTAAGTTAAGTTACTTAAAAAACAAGATGGATGCCCATTTTACCTGCTTTCGAGCTCCTTAGTATTATAGCAAGGTCAAGTCACCGTTCAACATTTTTCCGTTCAACAATTCAGACTTGACAGCGGAGTGACTGACATCTAGCGGACGTTATTTCCAAGTATTGCTATTGGTCGTTCTTATCAGGCCTGGGCACGGATCGCGAAATTTTGATCTGGATCGCAGATCGCGAATCATTGGTCTCACGGCGGATCGAATCGTGGATCAATCATCGTCCATTGGAAACGATCCGGATCACGGATCAGTAACATTTCTCCGCGATGCGACGGGTCAATCAACTGCGGATCAGAACAATTTGATCCGTGATCCGCGGATCATAAAGCGCGGGAAAAAATGATCCGCGATCCAATCCGTGCCCAGCCCTGGTTCTTATCAATGTTAGGATGCATGTGAGGTGGCGAAGCTAGCGCGTCACTGCTCTGTCAAGTCCGAATGGTGTCGCGCGATCCGACCTCAAAATTCTGAGTCCTCTAAGTTAGTAAGAATTCGAGCAAGTCCTCTTTATTTAGAAATTTATAGATAAGTTCAATTTTTTCAAGTCCCGTAGTGACATCACGATCCAAGCTCAACATTTTGTCCCTTTTTTTTTCTGGCTGCCCATTGCAACCGTCCGTTATCCGGTATACATCAGAAAGAATCAATCATTAGATAGTAATTGGTTAACGATATTGAGAAATGGACTATTTGAACAAGTTTCCTGCACTCTCCGATCAACTTCCCAGTGTTTTGTTTCTTTTTTCAAATCCCTTTTCTACAACGATTGGAAAATTTTTTCAAATCTACGTTGAGTCCAAGATCCAAAATCCCTTCTCCAGTTCTTAAAGGGGAGGAATTTCGATCATCAGCCCATATGTGCATTGTATGGTAGAAGAGAGTTTGAAAAAACTTATACCATTGAGCTCTATAAGTACCAGGGTGTGCAGTAATTTTGAAGATCGAGTAGTGTTTTACATCGAGATGAGGATTTGGGAAATTTTCCAGCAAATAATCGACGCTAATGAATTATCGAAATCGAAAAATCTCGTATCGGTATACGTGGAGGACAAGAAAAAATCTGCAGTCTAGCTGTTTAACGAACTTGAAAATGCTAATATTAGCTTCTTCAAATTTTTTATACCTGAATGCAGATTTTTAAGAAACGGAATTTCATATATGAAATCAAGATGTAAAAAAAATAAAAGGATTTTCTCGTCGTTGAGCACTTTATATTTTGTCGGAGTGTGAAGTAAATCTATTATCTTGTCGGAATTCACAGAAAATCGTGTTCCCCCTCGAAACCAGACCTATACATAATAGTTGCAACTATATAAATTGTAACTATATAAACATGCTTCTTTTCATCAAGTTCTATTCCTCTAACTGGATTTTGCAAAGTATCAATTTTCTGCGAATCCAGTACGCAGTGTTAACCTCACAGTATTACGAACACGTACTCTTTTTTGTGTGTGTGTGTGTGTGTGTGTATATGTACCGAACGCTCGCGTCCTAGATTTCTACAATTATGAATGCGAGTATGATATTGGAATTTCGTCGATCAAAAACGTTAGTTTTGATTGTTGTTACTTCAGTTTTGTTATTGGATGCGCTTATGATGACGGTAGTCAGTGAGTTGATTATCCACAATAATCATTTTAAACTAAAATACATGTAAAGAAGTAGCCGATTTACCTACATTTGATGTACAATCAGCATCACTCAGGGGGGAGCCTTTCGTTATCTGTTTCACGAATAATGTTTACAATCCTATGAGTGAATTCTATATCCCTCTCAAGTTTTGTCAATGTTCATTACTGCACCCATACGTGGAGTCTCTTGAAAAGTCTTGAAAAATATACTTACAAAACTTCACGTGTTTTACTCTTTACTCGGCGCGTAGCGCCCTCGTCATTTTTTCAGGGAGGAGGAAAGGAAACCTTATTAGGTTGTAGGGGGGGCTTAAGATACTTTTCTAGAAACCGACAATAACATTGTGAGAAGTTCCTCAATCTTTATTTCGGAAAGTTTGGAGCTCGACAGAGCTTTTTAAAAGAGTTATAACTTTCTTAGTAGTTCAGGGGATTGTTTGAGTATTTCCATTTCGTGTACGAATAGAATTCTTTATTGACTATCATTATTTGTAAGATTGTCAGTTTTTATTCGTAAGATCATGGGTTTTTCATTCAGGCCCGTCGAGAGCTGCAGTCGGGCACGGGGCTAGGAACACAATGGGCCCCCCGAAAAATTTTTCGCTCCCTCCCCTTGAAAATGGGGGCCCTTTGGGTCCCTAACAGGGCCGGACCCGGGAACAAAATCTCCAGTTACCCCCCTTCTCGTCAGGCCTGTTTTCATTCATACATATATCTAGATTCATTGGTGATTTTTAGTAACGACTTCCTACAGGCTGCAAAAGGTTCAGACAGTCAAATACTTTTTGAAATTCTTATCATGATATACGACAGGAATATTCTTTTATTTCTCGTATTCCTCCCTACCTCCTTGGTACATTTCATTTTCGAATTTAATTACCCGAGGTATTGTGCTGTTATAATAGTATTTATTTTATCTCCTCTTTAGTTCCTATTCTTCCAAACTGTCTAGAAATGGATACGACAAACTTACCACAGCTGACAATTTCAAAAAATAATTCTATCAAGATCGGTAAGTGAACTAATACTTTGTTCATTCATTTGAATTGCACTTTTAGTATAAAGTTCTAGTTCTGAATCTTTATTCAAAATAAAATGCTTTCTTATTTCTTTAAATGATGCGCATGTCGCCTTTAGGGTCCACTGTCTCCAGGCCCTCCGATCGTTTGTGCTGGATTTTTCCGTCAAAATTTTCGTTTGTACTGCTCTCCTTCTCCTTGAACCGCTGGGGGAGGCTGCAGACTAGCAAGTGCAGATTTCGAAAATAAAAGGAACTTTTGGGACCAATATTTCATGGGTTCGATTTTTTGGTACGCGAAAAAGAAATGGAAATCCATGTATATTTATTGAAACAAACACGAAAATATATTGAGAGCGAGAAAATAAACTGGATATATGTACAAATAAAAAAATGGTCCAACCCTACACATATACACTATGACACGAATTAATACAACGCGCGGTAAATATTTCCAAACACGCCGAGGTGATTTCTTCTTAACGCGAAGGTATTGTTTATAACGGGACATTAAGTTAAGATGACGCATAATTATAAATCCTTCTTCTTTACCTCCTTCTTCCTCACGGGAGAGGGGCCGAACCTCACCCCTTTGCCGTTCGAACGTATGGACGTCATTCAAGTTCAAAGTCGTGGTGACATGTTAGACGTGAGATTAGGCTAAGCGAAATGTATGCGCGCAAACCCGGGAATCAAATAGACGGGGTCAAGGTGAACGGATTAAAGGGTGAAATTTTCACTTGTTCCACAGTCGCACGAAGAGGTCCAGTCCAAAAAAAAAGACATAAGACATGTCACATTTGATGCTTCTCGATACCAAGTACGAGAGAGAGGAATACAGAAATGTAGATGGATAAAGATGGAGATAGAGTTTTCTTAAGTACAGCTCAATGGCTCCTGTTGTATCCCCCCACTAGTCAAATATGTATAAGTAGAACATTGAATTAGCGATTTAGATGCTTATAAGACTGAGAATACTCTTCAAAAAGAAAACCGCCTCAAAAAACATCCAGTTTTCTTTTATTGGGACCACTCTTGAGAGAACTGGCACAACGACCGTCACAGTTTCATGACTGGGGCTACTTCTGGAATACCTGTTGCGGGTTTGTTATAATCACGTCATAAATGGCGTTATCAATTGGAAAGATACTAATCCGACTTGATCAATGACTAGCATACGCTTGTAAGACTGAAAGGAAAACTGTCACAAGGAATTGTCCCAATTTTTTTACTATGACGTCATCAATGACTATATGCCTCAAGGAATGGGACTACTCTTGGAGAAGCCGTCACAAAAAACCGACCACTTTTTCTTATAATGACGTCATCAAATATATCATCAAATTGGAAATACATGATTGCACGTTTATCGCGTCCATATTCGGGCCGGCCATTCGCTAGGATCGCTAATTACGCGCGTGGTTCGTTTACCTAAAATGGTATTTTTGCCGGAATCGAAAACGGGAGCTAAACTATGCCGTTATATGAGAGGAAAATGAAAAACTTGGAATAATGTACTCTTGAATGAAGCGGAATTGAAGATTTTGTCATGCCACCTAATTTGTAGAATTTTTATTTGTGAACATCTTCCTAACCCAACTCTCAATTTTCTAAAAAAATTAAGGCATGACGAAATGACTGTAATGAAACAAAACTTGAACATTAAACCTCTATCCTACATTTTTTTTTAACATGCTATTCAAGTACATAGGAAGCTATCAGTTCAAGAAGACGCAAGAGATTAAATGGATATGTAATAGGATGGGTGGACCGAAGGAAATTTAGGGTATTAGTAGTGGGTTCCGAGTTGTTAGAGAGGATGGAAGAGACAGAAAATGATTTTTCGACAGGAGAATAAATGAGAGACGGTTAAAACGTCAGCGTAGCGGTATTGACATAAGGAGAGATCAGGAGTTCAAGAAATGGGTTAGGTATATATTCCCAATTTACAGTCAAGCTATATTTATTTCGTCATGGCGTGAGAAGGGAATTGAAGACGACTCGGGGATTTTATAATCAAAAGAAGTTTATTGTGGGAATGAGAGGACCAAATTTTGTGCCATGATGCGATAAGTAAAAAACGATAATGAGATTTTTCGTCATAGCCCGTCGAGAAAAGGTACGGTAAGCAATTGACGAGGAGAGCTTGGCAGCTAGGTCCACTGTTTCGTGCTCCAGAAGACAGATGTGATCACGAATCCAGAGGAAGTCAGTTGAAGATAGAGAAGATGTTAGGATGAGAATACGCTGAATGAAGTGGTTGAAAAAGTAGGGGGCTTGTACGCCTTGGAGAAGAGAAAGACAGTCGGAAAGGAGGAGGAATTCACTGGGAGAGTGGAGAAAAGAGTAGAGAATATGGCAAATAGTCCAACCTTCTCTCTGACTGATTTCAACCTTCCCCGCAAATTTGTTTTCGCACTCTATCGTTTTTTCGAATTCTAATTATTCTATCTTTCAATTTATTACTTCTGCATATATTATTTTCTTACGTTTCGCTCGAGTACACGGTCCAGTTCCCTCATATTTTCGTGCGTATTATGCTTTCTCATCATAAATACGTAAATTGGCGAATACTTGATATCACATTTCTTTTCACTTTGAACTTTTTAACGATTTATAGCCTCTTTTAACCTTCATATTTACACGTTTTACTGACTTTGTATTTCACCTTATGACATGGTTTCTTTTTCGGTGCCACCATCTGCAATGATGTCACTCTTCGTGCCTACTTAGTTTTGCTAATATTTCACCTCCTACCTCTATCATATTTAATTCACTTTTTGACTACCTATGTAAACCCCTCGCAGAACTCCTTTTCTCTTCTTCTGCTTTTTGTCGTATGACTATCAACTTTAATTGAATAGTCTTCATGTATAACTTTAGAATCATCCATATGTTGTGAATTTTCAAAGTATTAAACGCGTATCTTCAACGTTCTTTTCGTCAATTTTCTTTTCTAATTCATAACACTATAAAGCACAGATTGAGGGAGGGAAAATCGGACGACTCTCGTAACTGTTTATTATTGAATTTTATGCATAAAAATATTTTTGTGATTTATAGGAAAGAATTAGAAGGAAAATCATTATCAATGATAGGTTTGTGATGGGTTTCAAGTAAATCAAGTTGGTAATTTTGGTGAGTCAGCCAGGTCAAGGCGAAAATTAGGCGTCGTGATTGTTCGGGAGGTGGATGAGTAGATAAAAAGAAGGCATTGTCTACATGAGGTTCTCATGAAAGAAGTAGTGACTTTTGGGAGCTGAAGGAAGGAAGGAAGGAAGAAAGATAGGAGGTTGGGGAAATTGGGCCATAGACGCCAGAAAGTTGGCAGTGTCAGCCTCAGCGCACAGGCTGAGCGTAGGGCTGGTGCGCAGAGCACCAAGAGCTAAACGTAGGGCAGCAAATTGTATTGCATTCAGTGCCTCTGTGGATTTGGATCCAGTAGTTCAGTTGAGAGCGAATTAGAGGATTGTAAAGTAGAAGGGAGAGCTTGCGACTACAACCAGTGGGGGTGTGGTATAGATATTCAAAGACATTCATTGAGTTTGGGCATTTGGCTTTCAAAGCTTTGATTATGAGCATTTGGAATTGAAGTTAGGCTGAGGAATTTTTAGACTCACAGTGGTTCCCAAACCGTGGGTCGCGATCCACTCGTCAGCCACAAAGCAGTTCCAAGTGGGTCGCGAAGAATGTACAGCTCTACAAATTCGACTATCTTGGAATATTTGTAAAGATATGGATGCACTCTGTGGTTATAATGCTTTACTATCGGTGAGTCGCGAGATTATTTTCAGTTTAAAGTGGGTCGTAGTACAAAAAAGTTTCGGAACCACTGTTTCAGGGGGTTGAAGGCTAATTTGTAAGTTCTGGAAGAGGAGGGGAAAAGAGAGAGGACGTCGCGATCTGAAGAAGCGAGAAAGACGCTGAAATCGCGTGCAAAAAGTCGTTCAGAGAGGGGAAAAGGATCACACTTTATTAGATCGTTTCTAGCAATGAAGAAGGTCTCTGGATGGAGTTGAGGGGTCCACCGTACATGCAAAGAGAAGCTGGAAACTCGAACCTGAAATGCTCATTCAAATACACTAAAAATTCGAGTTTTCAAGGCGTAGGCTATCGTCGTTGCGAATTTCAACTCTCGTAGAAAATGAAGCGCATTTTTCAATCAGAAATAGCGCAAAACAGGTTTCATCTTCTATTATTATAGGACAACCATCTGTTGATGAGAGCACACAAATTCAATACAATACAGAGTTGAAGTTGAACGTGTCCGTACTTATCTAACTCATCTGATCGTACCGACAAGATCAAACGGGTCATTTATACCAGGAAAGGATATGGTGTGCTTGTGGAAAAAATTGAACTGACTCGCCTCCTCTATTTAAAAACACGTGTTAGTGTAGTAACTAAAATGAATTATAGAAAAACTGGAAATGAAGAGGTGAATTAAAATTGAAGAGAATTATTAAAATTAAGGAATGAGAGAGTCTGGATTATTTTAACGTAGTTGTATGTTTTTGGGCAGGGAGCTCTCTGGAATTTGCGCCACGTTAAAAATGACACTGAAAGTTTTAATTCCTTGACCTTGACCTTCTTATACTAGACTTGAAAAAATGTCGACCTTCAAGCCACATATTATACGTGTATGCAATACTTCTAATTTTTTTATATTCTTTCTATTCTCTCATACTTCTTCACAAACCTTTCATAATTCATAATTCTTCTATAGATGAAAGTACGTCTGTACGGTCGTGCAGTGTACGATAGTACTTATGATATACAATTGTCACGTCGGCTATGGGCTAGAATAACTTTAGGTTAAAGACCCAAAGGACCCTGGTTTCTGGCATTGATCTTGATTTAGTGGTCACTGATCTGATGAGTACTTGCGCAAAGCAGTAATTTTAATGTTTAAGTCATTGTCGTCTCGCGCTGTAAATTACTAATAAAATTTTCGACTCTAATTCTTGAAATATGAGGAAGGTTCTGGCAGAAGGGCGTCCGTCCCATAAGAAATACATTGTGCGGACGCCCTTTTGCCAGATACGTCCTCACATGTTAACATTTGTATCTATATTAATACAGGAGAAGAGTCGTAATTTGGTTTTGAATAGGCTCACTTACAACTGAATCGATGCTCCGAGAAAAAAGACCATAAGTCGTCAAACCAACCTTTTTTTTTTGGGGGGGGGGGCTATTTGTATGTTCAAATGAAAGAATTGTTTTTATATTTTAAGATGGAAATGGGTGGGGCAAACTCAAACCTTTCATCACTGAATTCAATTGAAAAGTATTTTTCCCTTGCGTCACCAGGTGAACGTAATTTATGGCAAACTTAAGGTCCCTTTTCTCGGAGCGCATCACAATTGCTTATTTATTTCCGATTGAATTTGAACGTATGATCGAAACGTTCCAGTGTATTTCTTATGGGAATCGATAATGTGATTGAATCCAAAACGATACTATTGATCACATTCAAGGGTTTTTGAGGGTCTTTGAGTCTTATTGGTAGGGAGTTAGCTATAAATGACGTCACGACGATTTAGTTCATCTAGCTTTGGATGTGGGTAAAATTAAACTTTGACAGCACATATAGATGCAGTCAAAACGCCATTTCAACATCATGTCTGACCTTCCAACAGAAAAGGGCCCTTAGGGTTAACGAAAAAATACCACGTTTTTTTGCGTTCAAATTTAATTAACAAATAACAAACGAATTATCAACAAATATTAATGTTGAGTAGGTATGATGTTGATCAGATATATAAAGCAGGCAATGACATCAAAGTGGAGAAGAAACTATTCATAAATTTTATTTACAGAAATGTTCAAAATAACAGTAATTTTTTAACCCTAAGGGCCCTTATCCGTTGGAAGGTCACATGTATAGAGAAATAATATTAGTTTCTATCGTGTTATTGAGGAATTTGAAACCTTCGCGGAACTGTGTAGTGGGAATGGGATCACTCTGATTACCCGTGACGTCAACAGCTTTGATTTTGATTGAATGCTTGTTCTCTGCTGCTGGCTTTGGGGCAGTCATTTTAGAATCCCATAAGAATACACAGGGAAAGTTTCAATCATTCACTAGTACTTACTCAAAAACAAGAAGTACGTTAGCAATCGAAGCTATATATCTAAATTCCAGAGAACTTCTAGATTCTGGATAGAGATCTCTAATACATAAAGGAACATCTTGTTTTCGAAGGCTCTGCCTTTTTGAATATCCGTATGTGATTGGATCGTTCCTTGTGTATTCTAATGGAAATCGATATTATGATTGGCCCAATAATCGTGATATCGATAACAAATATGGGTACTTTGCTAACTATCGCTCACCGTTATCAACACTGCGACGTCACCAGGGAATTGGTCTATATAGAGGCTGAATGTTTTTGTACTACTTGAATAGGCTCCATTCCTATTGAACTAAATTTGATGAAACTTGGCAGAAAATTTCCTATGATTTTATAGAAATTGAAATTTTGGAATTGGAGGATACAATACTAAAAATCTCCTCCCTGAAAGTTGAAGTAAAGTTCCAAAGTTGAACGTGCATTAGCTACTGTTTTTTCAAATCTATTTTTAATATTTACAGAAATAAATTTCTATTTTATTATGGTAGAGTAAATTGGATTATAAAGTAGGTATTGATAAAGAATTAAATATACAAATATCTCAAAGAATCGGGTCAATGATTCATTTATAGCCATTTTCTCAATTTTTCCATTGACATTTGAACCTGACTTGAGACAATCTTACAGTTGGTTGGAAAATGACAACATCGGAGCAATTGAAGAAGATTGATCAATGCGTAGGGGGCATCTACCAGTTATACAGAGCAAACATTTAGGATGAGTAGTTGGATAGGTGAAGAAAGAAAAAGTTACAGGGTATGTAAAAGTGAGTTTGGTAGAGAAGACTAATTTCCATTTACTTAGGGTAACAGCCTATAGTCTTCAAAAAAAGACTGAGTTTTGAGAAGTAGTCTAAGCTCAGAGGTACGTTATTCCATTTTAAGAGTAAACAAAGCACCAGGTGAGGATGAGTAGTTTGACAGGTAAAGAGACGGTTGATGGGTGAAATTTTTGTAAGGTAATAATTATGAAAGTTATATAAGAGTATGCAAGAGTGAGTTGGGTGGAGTAGGTATGTTGATTAGGATATTTTGTAGCCTGGTAAAAATTGCAAGTGAGATTAGAGGCAGTCGAGAAAACATATGAGACATAGTTTTTGTGCCAGATCTTCAGGTGCTAATCAAGAGGTTGAATCTATCTTCATACCCTGATGGATTTGTTATTCACAACGTCGATCGTGGTAGGAAGACGACCACAATATTATGCAAATTCACATAGTGTTAACTTCTTGGCATTCAATGAACAAGAAACGTCTGAACCAGTGTCGTTTGTCTCAAGACGTAGCACCCGAAAATTGAAAATTACATCGAGGAAGAGTGGGAAGATTCAAACGAGGTATTGAGAGGACAGAAAAATTTTTGAAAAAGTTATGGGGAAAAAATAGAATGGAGTTAGAGCATGAAGTATGTTTCAAAAATAATTCAAGAATTACCTAAGATGAAAAATAAAATTATTTGAACAAATTATTATTTACATAATGAAAATTAAGTCCTTTCACCAAAAGTATAATTTTGAATTCCTAGGTACATATGTAAATAACGTAGAAGATTTTGAGGTTTTGTCGTGAAGTTGAATAAGAATAAGTTTATGTCATGTTGCATATTGAAATGGAAAACGAAGCCGTAATTTTTCTTCTTTTCGAGAACAGGAAAATGTATCGTATCATGTAAAATTATCGAGTGATAACGAAAATTTCAATTTTCAGACTCTAACAAGGATCCTCCAGAATTAGAAGTTTTGTCAAATTCAGATGGATCGGCACGACTTGGACTGTTATTGGCGTCAAAGCCAATTTTTCAAATTATTGTAGGACCCTTTGTGGGGACTTTTACAGACAAGTATGATTCAAACTTTTGAAGATAATCGTAACATTTTGAAATGTTTTATATCTTTCTAAGCCCTTTCCCCAAGTATAAAATTTTTCCTCCGCATGATTTAGTTATTCGGCCGCACATAAGAACTTATGACAACCTGCTCTCAATTCTTGATTATTATGAATCTGTCCGTTTGCACGTGATAGACAACTTGGAAAAATTCCCAACTCTTCTTTATTCCTAATAAATTTTTATATAATATATGATCGGAGCTTAGTGAAGCAGAATGACGTCACCACTTTTTTTTATTCAGCCCCCCCTACATTGTATTACTGACATGAAATCTTTACAGAGCCTCCAGATTTCTCCCTTCGAATTTCCGCCGAATTCTTAAGTCTGATCGCCCCCACAAAGATCATTTACACTGCACTACGGCTGTATACTGGGCTAGAACTTGAACCAAGAATACTCGGCAACGGGGTAAACTTGATGACCTTGACCTAGAAGGCCTTGACACCACGCTGATCTAACTCGTCCAGTATAAAACCGGAATAGAAATGGCTGAGGCCCCTAGGAGACCTAATATTTTTGACCTCACGCCGATGATACTGAATGACCTTGACCTACATTAAGAACTTCGAAACGGTTTGATCTTGGTCAATGAAGAGGGTTTCTTCACAAAAGAGACATGAAATATGACCTTCATTTTTTACTTAGAGAAAGTTTTTTTTTTTCCTAAATTGCAGAATTAATCACAATTACAAATCGTTTACTTTTCAGAGTTGGATTTTCAATACCCATGATCATTGGTTTCGTGGTTATGTTTATTTCAACTTTGAGTATGTAGGTTCATAACTTGTAACAGTGGCGCCATCAGGTTTGAAGACGAGAAGGATTAATTACTCGCTTCTTTCTCAATAAGTAAAAGAGTTGAAAAAAGCACGAAAATTCAAATGAATGAAAAGAAAGAAAGGCAAATCCATCTCCCTTTGCGCCTTGTAACGCCATTGTTTTTAAATGTGTAACAGTTCTTTGAGTCAAATAATAATTTTTTAATTTATTACACAGTGTTTGCGTTTGTCAAGTCTTATCACTTATTGTTTGCTGCTCGATCGATTCAAGGAATATCGACATCTCTGTCGGTCATACCAGGTAAAACTGATTTCCTAGATTTGAAATATCTGCCCTCGATACAAACTTCAGACCGCAAGAAATGTGATTAAAATACTCCGCCCTTCGCCTCTCAGTCGTATTTCTTAGGTCCTTAACTTTCTTCATAATAAATATATCTTTCCCCATTTTATTGATATAAATGTTTCAGGTCTAGCCATGTTATCCAACTCCTATCCGGATAACGAAGAGCGAGGAAATGCAATGGCTAAAGCTTTTTTAGGAATGTCCTTGGGAGTTATAATTGGTCCGCCATTCGGTGCATATTTCTACGAAAACTTTGGAAAGCCAGTACCCTTTTTAATTATTGCAGGATTTGCATTAGTCGACGGATGTAAGTGTCATTTTCTCTGTCTCTGTCTCTTTGATATTTTCAAAAAAAAAACCTTCTAACGATGTAATACTTGGCACAGTTTCTCTATTCCTTTTATTATAAACATGTGTATATCAGCCTTTGGGCTATGCTTTCTTCCCTCGTCAAGACGAGTGTCTCTATAGCTATGATTTGTAAAATTTTCCGAGCTAACGATTTGTTTCTTTTCAGGTCTTCGTTTATTTATTTCTAATCCAAAACTTACAGAAGCGGTAAAAAAGACGAAAGGTCCCTCTTTTATAACTCTCGTCAAAGACCCGTACATCATGATATGCGCAGGTGAGGACAATAGTCCTATACAATTAGTTCAGCATTGGGTTTCTTCAGCCGTGATGGGGAAGCCGCTGTCACTCTTTTTGGGGATAGATTCTCGAAAAATTTTCATCCATTGACTGCTTTTGTGACGTCATCAATGACTAAAAGCTAAAAGTACGATATAGGGCCGGCTCAATGTGTTCAAGCACTGCAGAAGGATCGTGACATACTTACTTTGAGGCACTGAGGTGATTCTGAGGAATTAGGAATTATAGTTTATTGATTTTTTCTCAAATTGTGCACATATAGGAACGCCTAAAATAACGAAAAAGGGAAAAATTGATTAGTTTTCTATTACTAATATTTGCCCAAATAGGATCGTTTTCTTTTGCACACTTTGGTACGGCTTCTCTCGAACCATCGTTACCTCTGCACATGAAGTATATTATGAATGCCTCGATCTTGCAGCAAGGCCTGGTTTTTTTACCCATTGGTGTGACGCGTTTGTTGGTGAATACTTCAGTGGTAAGAATAGGATTCTTGGTTGGAAGGTAAATTATAGAAATCTACAATTTTTACACCATGCCTTATGTATATCTCTAAAGATATTTTTTATTGGTAGTTATTCATAATCTTGTACTCGTATATTGTTTTAGGTATTTGACAGCAATATTCGGATTGTTTCTAGCAGGAATTTGTTTAGTGCTGGTAAGTTCATGTAATACCACAAAATTTATCAAGAATGGAATCCTTTGAGAAAATCATAAGAGGAACTATTTTAATCATTGAATAACAGTGAAAACATTTCATGGGATAGCAAATAACCAAAATAGAATCCTTTAACTCTATCTCTTGCCCTCGTCAATGTAAAAACCTATCTTACTAATTAGGGGTAAAATATTTGCTTCATAATGTCGCATTCTTCTACAGCTATGAGAATAGATAATGGCATTGTTCTTCTTCCCAGAAACTATTGAAGTAATCTTGAAATTTTATGTTATCTTGTTGTAGATTTCATTTTGCAAAAATATGGTACAACTAATGTTATCCACCATTGGAATAGGTTTAGCTATGGCATTTCTGGAAACTTCATTACTACCACTTTTGAGTTATTTGGTTGATATACGACATACCGCTGTTTATGGTTGTGCTTTTGCCATTGCTGATTTATTTCTTTGTTTGACGTTCTGCATAGGTTTGGATCGCTTTTGAAATAACATCTTTGAGACCATCTTCTTATCTGATTTTCGATGAACAGTATCACAAGTACCTGTACTTGGACTACAAAATTTTGAATCAAGTATAATTATTTTCAAAAAAAATTTCTGCAATAAGATGTCATGAGAAAAAATGAGTAATCGAATTGAAAAAATGCTTACGCAGCCGCGTAAGCAACTCACGACTTTTATTTTTGCTTAAACGTTAACTTTAGTATTTCAATTTATTCAATGATTCATTTTCCCAACAAGACACATACATCCTCACCATCTCTCGCCCCTCTAATTCATTCTTGATCATCTCCGATTCTCTAGCATTTTTAATATTGGTTAGTGTAGACTCACACACACACCCACCTCATCACTTATCTCATCCCTATTTCATGCTCTCATTGCGATTCTGATACACCCAATTATTCAACATATCTTTCCCTGTCCCAAATTAGTTTCACTCCCGAACTCCTGACTTATCCCTCACAATCACATAGAAGCACTATCAAACGACTCTCAATTTGTCCTCAACATCTTTTAATTCTTCCAACTGTCAAATTCCTTTTTCCACATCTACACATTTTAAAACCACTGAGCTCATATTTGTAGCTCTGTGACACTCTCTTAGTAACTTGTTAATTAAAAAAAAAAAGAACTAAACGAAAATAAAAAATGAAATAATTTTCACCTCTACCTACAAGTAATCATTGCGCATAAATCCTATATTCATAACTCCAACGGGCCCGCTAATTCCATACTATTATTTGATAGTGATCTAATAAGGGCTACACTTATTTCTTCTAGGACCAACGCTCAGTGGATTTCTTGCAGAAGAGTTTGGTTTCCAATATTCACTATGGTTGATCTCAGCAATATTCTTTATATACTCGCCATTGTTATATTTTTTGAAGAATCCTCCTGCAAAAGACAACAAGAGGAAAAACATACCAAAGAATTACAAAACCTTTGAAGAAGAAAATATAATGGTAGACAACTAGTACTCGCTTAGGTTGCAAAAAAACAAAAAATTTATAAAAAGACTAATTTTTGTTCCTAAAAAGTAAAATAATTGTGTTTGCTATATACCAACATTCCCTCCTCATTACTGCAAGAAGGAGTTGTCACATCTTTCTATGTAACCTACTTTTGGAAATGTGAAAATTAGCTCAGTCTCAGCTGTAAGTCATAAATGACGTAATAATAAACAATTAAATTGTAAAAGGTTATTGATTTTTCTCGTTTTCATGTGTAGGTACCAATTTTATGATTATAGCTTGTCTTCAAATACTAACGTATTTAAAAATGTAGACTGTTAATTGGGAATAGAATTCTTTTTTCAAAGTACTAGCGACGTCTGAAACTCTGAAGTAGAAGGTGAAAAATATAATGGACAATGTTTTCACACCATTAAATTACAATAGATCGATTTTCCATGACGTCACAACACTGATACCTGTGGACAAAAGTACCCAATAAGAAGGACATCAGTTTCCAGCAGCTTGATGATTCCCAATACCCATAAGAATAACATACAAACATTTCAATCATTCATCAGTACTTCATAATGAAAGAAAAGTTAAGAATAAAAAGTGAATTTTTGCACACAGGAAAGTTTCAAGATTGTGAATACCAACTTTTTATTCTCAACTTTTCTTTTATTTTGAAATACTGATATGATCGAAATGTTACCAATCTTACCATAGTAATCTTATGGGAATCAATATGCCGTTGGCTGGAACATCGGTCTTATTATCGATAGATATGACGTAGCTGAAAAATCGGTCTATTGGGTACATAAATTTTCCTTGATGTCACAGCTCTGCTACTTGTAGGCAAGAGTATCAAATTTGGGCCGGACAGCGCTAGCATAGGTGCGGGTAAAGGGCAGTAGGTTTCCTCAAATCGATCCAAATCAATTTTTACAAGAGAAGATGATTTGTAGAGAATTTTACGCTCTACAAATTTTGTTTCCTTTGTTTTTCTCCTAAATTGCTTCATTCCCAAGTTAGTTTGAGATTACTCACTGAACTTTTACATAGGAAAATTACCCGCTCCTATTTTAAATTTTGTCAATTGTAACGCACCTAGCCGATGGCCAGTCCAATTTTTAATCAGGTTTTTAGTTACGTGCAGTGTTGCATAACACGTACCCTGTCGCTGATAGCAAAATTCACATGGCGCTATGGGACAAATTCCTTAAAACTTGGAAGTTTATTGAGGACCTTTCCGTCAAAAGGACGTGCGCTTAATGTATTTCTTATGGGACAGACACCCTTTTGATGGAAAGGTCTTCAATTTTCTCAGAAACTATGGATTTTAATGAAAAAAAAATTGAAGAGAAGATAATTTGAAGCCCTTGTAATTTCCTTTCAAATGAGTCCAACTACTATATTGTTCAGAGAAATTTTGCTGTCAGATGAATCTAATATCATATTATCTAAAGGGAAATTACAAGGACTTGAAATTATCTCCCTTTTCATTTTCTCATTTATAAACCCTTAGTTTTTGAGAAAATTGACAATGAACGTTAATTTGCCGCCAGCAGCAGGGGTGCGTTATATAAAACTAAAAGCCATATAAAAAGTCTATCAGCTTCCAGTAGCTTCATGATTAGTATAAGAATTATAGAAGGATCAGAACATTTTGATCATTCATTCATACTTGCAAACAAGAATGAATTTTGTTATAAAAAGGGCATGGAAAGCAACGGCAACGTCAATGCACTGATAACTGAAGGCAGCACTACCCGTCCATCAGCTTCAAAGTTGAAACAACTCCACAATTGGCATTGGAATATGCGATTCACTTGTGACGTTGCAGAACGCGTTCTTAATTAATTTTTATAAACTTCGAGGCAAAATAATACAAACTTATATGGGCGTTTTTTGGAATAATCAATTTATTTCGAGAATGGTTGAATTTTGCGAGAAATGGAAGACAAATAAATTTATTTTTCTCGTAATTTTGCATCTGATGATACAAACAGAAAGAGGGGTCACATTGAATAGGAATTACCTGAAAAAGGAACTTTTTTCCAGATCTGATTTGCTCCCAAATTGTATCTCCGCGCCTCTGAAAATGACATTGCGCTTATAACATAGAAAAAAATGGGAAATATTAAAATGAACGCGAAGTGAATTAGTTTTAAACGCGAAGATGGTGTACGGTAAAAATAATTTGTACAGCGCGATTTGATAAGAAATTCACGCGAAGGCGCGCGAACAGCATTTTTAATTACAGGAACGAGAATTATAAATCACATAAAATTCAATAGGGCTAATTCTGTTATATATTTTCTTATTTTCAAAAATTCTATAGCTGCGACTCTTCATTGAATTAGTTCGAAAGTGGTTAGACCGCTGTGACCCAGATTCTGTCAATGGTATAACATTTGTGAAGACTCCCAGTATCTCATTAAAGTTGTGGACATCTGCCTACGAATGGGCAAGTCAGAACCGCACAGTTCTTCAAAGAACCGTCGGTGAGGACACACACTTTTTTGTTTCTTCCTCCACAATGAAGAAGGCCCTCACGGCGAAAGTATTAGCTACTTTTGAAAAACAACGAGGGAAGTGGACAACATTTTGAAGTTTCAAGGAGTTGAACTTTGGAATTTAGGGCATATCGTTAAACTCTGTACGCCCTGAAGAAGCAACGTGCACGTGCTCGGCCTTTTTTAAAAATAATGAATGCAAACATTCCCTTGGAATGAAAATCCGCCTGAAATTAGAGGACGTCCCACCCGCAGCCAAACAAATTCTATTGGGCCAGAAAAGAAAAAGAGGTCGCCCTCTGAAGGCCAAACGAGCCCTTATGACGCATTAATAATATTTTTCTTTGTTTGTTTGTTTGTTTGTTTGTTTGTTTGGTTTTTTTTTTTTTTTGTCTATGTAATTAATGTACTTACTGCACTATAGTAATATCGCGTTCGTTTTTCTTCTTCTCGTTTCAAACATATTGCGTCTCGTGCATATTTTAAAAATGTCTTTAATTTAATTGTTTTCGCGTTCAAATTTTGTAATACTGTGCAACAGTTTTTTTTCCTTGTAATATCATCTATTTTTCGCGTGATTATCTGTTCTTTTCGCGTGCCGAAAAATGCATGCCGAAAAAAATCTCGATCATTCATTCATACTTGAAAAAAAGAATGAACTTAGAGTAAGAGTAGGTATAAAAAATACATTCTATACGGAAGTTTAAAGATTATTGTGAATACCTCTTCTTAACTTATTCTACATTTTGAAATACTGATGAATGATTAGAATGTCCCTGTATTAATCTTATGGAAGTTGATAATTGGTATGCCGTTTTCTGAAATAATATTTATGTTATCGATAGATATGACGTCACAGGAAAGTCAGTCTATTCCAAAAAGGATGAATCATGCTACACATGTGCACTGTATCTAACTAATAGGCCTAACTTGCATATTGTACGTGGAATAGTCTTCTGTCCGGATATTTAAATTATTTTTATTAATTATTCATTGACTGGTACCATTATACATACTCATGTATACAAGACAGCTCATTACAGACATACTTGTGAACATTATATGACAGAAAATTAAATTAATTACAATTTACAAGTAATAAGCCCATGTAGGCCTGGTTCTGATCAAGCATTTTGACCTAAACTTGAGTTTTAAAAAGAATAATTAGCTGATAATGTATTATGCGATACTGGTCTTTAAGCACGCTTTCAACTCTCGGAGAAATGTAAAATGAAGAACCGTTTTAGTTTGAAATGACTGAATACAGACTAATTTTAATGTTGAATCAATCAATTAAAAGAAAAGAATACTGGATTTTGCTTGAAAAGCCCGCATAAGCGCGCGCGCGCGTTCAATTTAGTTCATGTTGAATATGCCACGAGTGACGAAAGTGCGATAAAAAGGTGACACGTGATATCATTGTTTATTTTTATCAATTTTCTTATCATACAAGCTTTCATAAAAAGTTGAAAGTTTTCTTTTGTTGAACGCGATCGTATTTGCCGTCCATCCCAAGTAGTTTCATTCTAAGAATCTTTCCAAGTTCGAACTTTATTTATTTCTGATGCAGCATTGATCCAAAACTCCAGAGAATACTGGATAAATAATATTGTAGGTATGTGCAACCCAATCAAAGATAATAACGAAGTGTGTTTTTGCTATTGAAAGCTGTCAATTATGTAGTAGATGGTAAAATTGCTTCACAGATTCGTAGTAAAAACATCTGCGATGGTAAACTACATCTAATGGAAGTAGAATCATCAAAACAAGCGACCATTCATTTGGAAAATATTTCGGATCATGAAAGTTTCGTTCACTCCTTGATCCTGGTTCAGGGACTGGTCAGTGAGTTTGTTGCTAGCGATGAATTAGTCGTTCATCGGTTAAGAAATGGCGTGAATTTGGTCAGCACGAGAGTGCGTGTAAGAGGTGGTAGATTTACAGTAGTACTTGAATTAAATGAGGGTGAAAATGAATTTCATTTCTGCATCAATGAGTACGTGTGTCGCCGTACAATTTCTTATCGACCAGCTGGTACAGATTACGTGATCATGCCAATACTCATACGATTTAACGTCACAAACTGCGGTCACAACATTGAGAGGTATGCAAACTCGTTCACACGTGACAGCGATTTGTCCGAAATTTCGGACAAAATAATGCTCGGATGTCGACTCATACAGATGGTAATAGCTGAAACGTTGCGTATCAGTGGTTTCGGAAGGAAGACCTTCGCCTTAGAACAACTGAGTAAGCTTTATAGCAACTTGTACGCTTCCGTATGTGCATTGTTAGTTGATTATTATATTTTATTTTTCCCTTTATAGACGATCCAAACGGTAACGATTGCGGGGTTACGGTATTTGATAGTGAATTATCTTTGCATCCAAACTTAGAGATGACGTCAGAAAAACTGTGGGAGCATCTAGGTCGCGAAATCATGACCTCTCCTCTCGGTTACAAGAATCGTAAATTCTTGGCATTTTTATCAAATGTCAGCGGTGACGACGGTAAGGATGAATACTTTCAACCTCTGGCTATCGGTGGTGGTGGTTTAGCTCTATGTGACGCTGAATATCTTCGTTCATGGCCTGCTACGTTACATGATTTCAATTCGAGCTTTGATTCGAATAATAATACTCGCTTGTACGTCAATTTTTCTGGAAATACTCGCAGTAGTTTCAAAACATTCAAATATTCTACGTAATTTTAATACTCTATTTCAGTTCACCGATGGAAAATAGCGCTTTTAGCGTGTCTTTGGGCGCTGTGTGTCACGAACTTTGTCACATGTTCGATCTAGGTCATACAGTTAATGGAATTATGGGTCGAGACTTCTACCATGTCGGTAGGCTTTTCACATCGGATATCCAGCCACTTTCGAGTGATGTGGACATAAACCCGGCAAATTTTAGCTGTAATCGCTACAATAATGAAAGTTTAATCGTTTGTGAGGGTACGATACACCGTGAGCTGAATATTAATTTTTCGGTGACGTCGAGACTAGGTGATAACTACTTACAGAGCGATGAGAAAGAGGTGTTACCTCAGGAGAAGAATTCTAAAAAACCTCTCCATCAGAGTTGTATGTCTTCGAGGCATGAATTCTGGTTTGCAGGATGCGCAACATTACTGGCTTATCACAGGTTCGACTATTCGTATTTTGATGTAGAGTTTTAAACCAAAACTAAATATATTTGAACAAGTGCTTTTTTCTACAGATGGATCAATCAAGTTCGTAATAGCACAGGTGATGATCATAAAATGTCCATTAACTTTCTTCATTACGATCATATCAGGTATGAATTTTAGATATGAAAGTTCAAATGTATCATCACTTGTTCTTATTATCCTATTTTGATAATTTGCAGCCCTATTTTTCTCAGTTACCCAATTGAAGTCCTTTTCAAAACCATCAGTATAGTCTATTTTACACCCCTGCGTATAACTGCCTCGAAAAGTGAAAGTGGCGGTTTCGCACACTTCAGGGAAAAGAAAAAGAAAAAAACAATTGTATAAGTCATCATTCTCTCAACGGAAAGCGAAAAATTGTTTCTTCAGTGAATTCTATCTTCCTTCCATTCCTCCCTTTCGTAAGTCCACGTCTGAAACGTAAATTCTGGTCTCAATCGTATTACGTAGAAGATTTTTGTCTGTTTAGACATACCAGAATTCAAGAATATGAAAATTAACTCTTCGTTCATCATTAATGGCCTTTTACCTTAATGTTGTCATTAAAAATGGACCTGCCAGAAATCGACGAAAAGAATTTTGAGAAACAATTCTTCTTTGTACCCTGTTCTTTCTCATAAGCTAAAATTGATTTATTTATTCGCGCAAAATTGTTACAAACTCGCAGATATATAATAAAATAAATAGATACTTACGGCTGTCAACTTCAGAGATTATTTAACTTTTAGCTAAAATTGACGCCAATTTTGAAGATGGTAGGTTTAATTAGACATAGAAAATAGTGTTGATCCTGAATACTTCGAGTATACGATTTTGAATTTCTTGACTTCGCAGATGTATCGTTACCTCTCTTCATGGAATTGTAGTTATACAGCTGCGAGACTCGAATGGTTACATCCTAAAATATTGGGAATTTTGCGAAAGACGTAAGAAGAAACTATTTTTAGTTCCTATATGCCATGTCAGACGTTCTTCCTCCATCGTGATCGAAGATATAGAAGGAAATTTATTGAAGCAGGATCTAGAAAGCATATTATGACGCGAAATTTTATTTACCTGTAAACATCGACTTTGCGTGAATGATTTTCTATTCGTAATAATTGCTTCCAAAGGATTGAATTTGCATTTTATTCTGTGCTTATATATTATAATATACTGTAATATTGTGATTCTTTTTGGTTAGCCCGAAATATTTTTATTTTATTTCTCCTTGAATCGAAGCGTTGTGATCAAAAACAAGAACGGTCGTAAATGAGTAATGTATCTCAATCAGCGAGATCATTTTTCTTCTTGGATTTCAACCAAGTGATTAGACTGTGATGTATAATTTTATTATGTAAGTCTGTGTAGACGGATTTTTCATAACTTGAAGAATATAAACTAACATGAATCATGAACGCAAATAATGTGAAGTACCGTTAAGAATCGATCTACAGTGGTTGAAACTTCAAAAAAGGGCCGTTACAGACGAGTACTTGAGAAAACAAGCTTATAGAAGTTTGATATGAAAAAACTATCATGATCTCCCATAGGACAAGAGCGTTTCAAAGTTATTTACCGAGTTTGGGTAGAAAATTCATTGATTTTGATCGAAAATGATTGTAACCCAACATAGTGAATGTGTGCTTCCATCTGGCTCAGTTGATTGAAGCTGATACCCTTGAATTCTTTTCTTCTCAGTATCAGTCTAATCAGTATAAATTCTTGCCAATAGGCCTATATTATGAGGGATGAGGTCGGCTCTCCGAATAAAATATGCCTGCAAAGTAGGAATTCATTTCCTCTAATAATCGTCGTCGGCCGTCCCCTGCTCCAAAATAATGCTTTTAGATGAAAACAGGAGATCGAGATGGGATCGATAGCAGCGCGTCATAGTTTCGTATAAAAGTACAAATTCTCCAGCAGATCGCAGCAGTAATCTATCTATTTTAATTTTTCTTTGCGATGTTATCAGAAACATCCCCTCTTCATCTAGTTCCTAGTTCGTGAAAACTCCGCTCTCCGCTACCTACAACACTAAATTAATTATTTCTTTTGTAATTGTAGAACAAAACTATGAAAATGTCTGTCTCCGATACGAAGTAATATTTTGCTTTAATTTTGATCAAGTAATTTCATTATTTCGTGCGTATCTTTTAGCAGATCAACTCGGTCCCACTTACCAAAGCTCTCATGTTGGTCCTAAATATGGCAGAGTACGAAGTTACCTGCAGACGTTGTGAGCAACAGAATGATGAGAAAGATTTACGATTGAATGAAAAGCTAACTATTTGTCGGGATTTCTTGAGAAATCTCTGTAAACGAGGAGATCAGTGTAAGTTGAATTTGTTAATATTTTATTTCTTCGACATCCGTTGTCATTTTTGCATTCGAACTTGGTACTCCCCACTTACCTAAAAACTGGAATCTCACCTGAATAATTGAACCTTGCCAATATTACCGATCTTGATATACAGGTAGATATTTCCACCCTCAAAGAGAAGACGGACGTGAAGTGTACGTTTTTTGTCACGATTTCCAAAATAGTGGCTGTATGCGGGTTGGCTGTAAATTTATTCATTGCTCGGCGGAAGACGAGGATTACTACAATAAGACTGGTGAAGTACTTCCACACGTTTATGAAGCTTATCGTAAAATATTGGATAACTTGGATGAGACGGGACCCGTTTGTAAGGATTACTGTAAAGGTCAGTGTTGTTTCATCTGTTATTCATCGTGCAAACAGTAGTCAAAGTGAAATTCTGTTATATTTTATCGAGCAGGAAAATGTAAACGGGACCTTTGCAAATACCGCCATCTAAATGATTTGGAAAAACCGTACGAAGAAGAGAAATATCAAACTAAATTACCGACCAAAGTGAACAGTCGTAAATTAGATGATTGTAATTGTTGTCAACCGTCGTTCGAGTACAAACATTTTCGCAGTGACTACGACGATCATATTTGTGACTGCAAACGTCGGCGAAGAAACCATAGTCCTGACCTGACTTTGAGGAATTGCGAATCGAACGACCAACGAAAATTATGGGTAAAACGCCGTTCCTGTACTCTAGCTAGTTTTAATGGTTCCATTTTGCTATATCGACTGATTTTAAACTTATTTCAAAGGTACTTGAAAGTGAGAACGAAATGCTGCGGCAACGTTTGTCCGAGTTGACGAAGAGGAATAGCGACTTACAAGCAACCAATGAATTCTTACTCGAGCAAAATGCTCGTCTTCGAATGGGCGAAAAAAATACACCTAGTCTCACGGCAGTCACTGTCCCCGCCGTTACAATCACTAATACTGGTACGTTGCCTCAAGGACAAGTTAATATGCAACAACCTCAAATGTTACGCACCGTACCCGCAAGTATTGCTACCGTACCAGTTAGTTTAGCCGCTGTGGCTGCTACTCCAGTATCACTGGCTGCTGTTTCCATGGCTCCGGTTCAAATACCTCCTGTGGTCACCGTTTCTCAGATGACTCACACTCAGGAAGGTTCACAGCTGACTGCTAATATCCAACAGGAACCACCACAACTCGTCTCGTATCCCATCCTCAATCGGTCTGCACTTCTACAAAGTGCTCTTACGCACCACTAGTTATCATAAATAGTTGATGCTATGTATTTTTCGTGTACAGTATCTTCTTCGATTTCATAAGTGAATGAAAGCTAAAGCTCGACTATACTGTATTTAATAATGATCTAAATATAACCTCAAATTGAGCGAGTGCTACATCAACTCTTTAATTTACAATGGTCGCTTAGGGGCATGTCTGTTCTGCGAAGTAATTAACTTTTCAGTTGTCCTTCTTTGACGTAGAACTCGTGAAATAAGGGTAACCATCCGAGATTTTCCAAGATAAACTATTCATTAGATAACAGATTTATTTTTCAGTTTTCTTCATTTTGGTCCACTAATGTGGAAGAAAGTTTGTTATTTATTTGCATCAGTCATCGATTAATAAACGCGATCTCAGAATTTCAACGTCAAACTTCGAAGTATCTAATGTAATGATAATTAATATTTTATTATCTTCATTTTTTATTACATTTGTGTTCGATTTCAAGTATTTTTATTTTTACTTACAATAAATGCAGGTCACGGGTTTAAAAATATTGAAGTAGTGGCAGATGTATCATCCTTTGAGTATTCACCAAAAAATTGTTTGAAATCTGAACGTGAAAAAGAATGAATTTTTGAAAGCGTGGGTCTCATGGTGAGAAATGGAAATTGTCTTGTCCATCTTTGGTTATTTGAATCAGCTATCATTTTCGTATGATGTTTCCGATTCGATTATGAATTCATTTTAGTAATAGTTCCATATTCCATCATTTATACGGTTGAGATTATTTGTCGGAAAGATAATTTTTTCGATCCACTGGAAAATTTTTGTGAAAACTCTGATAGTAAGTTGATTGCTGAATCAATGTTTACTCTGAAGAGCGAATTCAAATATGACTACGACCTTGTGACAAAGAAAAAGTCAAAAAAAAAAAAGATTGGGTTTGGTAAGATGCTGAACCCTCGAAAACAATGTGGAATCACAGCTTTGCCCATGGTGATTTAAATCCTCTAAAAGAATTGGAGGTTCCGAAATGATCTTTCCGGGTCCATAATTACTTCATGAGAAAAAACTGAATGTTCACTTTATTCTGTCAGCTACATATGGTGATGCATACGAAATCCCCTGAAACATCAGTGAAATTGAGTTAATCCTCAATGCACCACTGGAAATTTTCAATCATTAGAAAGAAAGAAATATGATTGGATGCAATGAACATTCGTCTCATTCCAAATTAGAATCTCCCGCTCTAGAAAATGTTTCTCTTAAGACTGCATTTTTGATTAAACTCGCACCATAAAATGTAAATGGCATCATAGGATTCATCAATAATGAGAAATTTAGGTCTTTAAAATTGTTGCCCAATTATTTTATGGAACATCACCAAGTAATACAACTACTTTACTGAAAAAAAATTTATTACAGGCAAAATCCAGTAATTAAAAAGTACTCAGCTAAGTATTAAAATATAACCATAATGACATATTATTCAATATTATATTAAACAAAGAAGCACAATAATCGGACTAGACAATTTAGTACAAAATCACCTCGGCAACACACAAACTAGTAAAAAAATGAACGATAAAAATGGTGGTTAAATAGAAACACATATTTTTAAACGATATTCCGAGACGTATAATGAATTTTTGGGGCTAGAAAAGAAAAAAAGTTTTTGATTAAGGAATGCATTTTCGTAAAATTCGCGCTCTACAACATGCGGTAGTAAATGCAAAACAATTAGGTATATTTTTTCTACGACTACCATCATTAAAATTTTTATTACTCACTAAGCAAAACGACTCGATTTCCGATTTCCAATATTTTTATCAACCATGAATAACACACACTCCATCAGAAAAGATTCAATTAAATTTAGTAGAAGAGTGTAAGAAAATAATGTTTAAAAAAAGTCATATTCCGTGATTAAACCAAGACATCAAATAACTGTCCCGCATTACTAATCAACACGGAAGAAAAAAGCATAATAGTTCGACTAGAAAATATGAGAACATGGAAATCATCTTGAAAGTACATAAATTAGTAGCGCAATAAGCGATAAGAATCCCACCGAAAGTAACGAAACTAAAATACGTATTTTCCAATGATGTTTGGAAAGACGTAAAATTTCAATTATGCGAACTACTTGTTCACGGGTTTCTTCTGGACGCCCTGAATTCTCGACTACGAAGTCCGCTTTCTCACATTTTTCTATAAGAGGCATTTGTGCGTTGATCCGATCTTTGGCTCGTGATTCGCTCATATTATTCCTTTTAATCAGCCGCTGCAGCTGTAAATCGTCTTCGCTAAAAAAAGAGCAAAACATTGTAAGCCAGAAAATAGTATCGTCATTAAATCAAGCATTACATTTTTTACCAAAAGATACCCACCAAGAAACAACAACAATTTTATAGATGTATTCCAACATGTAAGCTGTCTCAAATAATAATGGTAAATCCATTACAATGAATTGATGGCCTGTTTCGACAATAGTACTCTCATTATCAAATTTTGAAAGAAAAATTACAAATTGATACGTTTCTCTTTCAGTTACCTTCGAGGAAATATTTAATTGTATCCCAGAGCATCTCCTTGTATATTTCGGGATGTGTAATTTCATTCAGCTTTCTTCGATTGGCCACGTTGTTAAATATCAAATCACTTAGCTTTTCTCGGTTCAACTCGCCATTTTCGTGTAGAATATCTTCTCCAAATTCTCGTTTCAATGCCAACCATGCCTTACTACCTGGTTGAACAACTGAAATTTGATCGGACTGTCATTTTTTTGTTCGTGTATTTTTACTAATTACGGACTACCATGGGACAGACTTACCTTTGCGGGCAATAACATCGCTGTCAACGACAGGGATATCATGTTCCTTGAAAATGGCACTTACTGTACTTTTCCCGGTGGCAATACCACCTGTCACACCTACGATGAACATTTGAATGAAAGATGACCAATTCGGAAGAAAATACTACGAAAATCTGAATTAATTATGAGCTAACTCATTCAACTCCGCATTTCCTGTCCCTGTAATCCTGTCACAGTCACTAGTCACTACTAGAGTGCATTATCGCTGAGATCGTCTTTTGCTTGTTAGTTCACATTTCGCCGCTTTTATTTCACTGTAGCGAAGTCTGCCGTGCAATGGAGTAAAGCTGTCCATACTCGACCTAGGCACCATCCATGATCGTTCGTTTTCTATCGCAGAGATCAGTGTTTACAGATTGCCTAACAAAAATCCACTCCACTTTCACGGTGTTGAGTGAAATTGCCTATAATTTACTTAATTAAATAATTACAATTCAAGTTTCAATTAACCATGGAAGGATGAAGTCTATTTTAATATTGAAATGGAAATAGACTCTACGTATATCCGTTAGTATCAATTTCGTAATCTTTCTCACGTTACGTTCTTTTCCCAATACACGTAAATTTTTCCATCAGTCTTATCTCATGAAGTCCATTTTTAATTTCTGTAATGTCAGGCACTGTAAACCGAATAATGATACGCAGGATGACGAAGTTGAAAATATAGTGTGGATCAGCAAACACAAGTGTATTTCTGAAAGTGCCGTCAGAAACTTCGGAGAAATTTTAGCAAGAATGGATATGGAAGAAGCAAAAAAGAATAACTTGAAGAGCGCTAAAACCTTGTACCAAAAGTTGAAAACAGAATGGGCTAAACGATCACCTGATCTAGAACTTTGCGGTCAGTTACTCGCAGAACTGAAGGTATGAAAATTCTACTTTTTTTAGAATCGTATTTCTTCTCTCATTCTAATCCTCATGTTCTTTTCTTCAGGTATCACTTTTGGAACTTCAGTTCTTACCTACGAACATGGAAGTCTCGGAGGAAGAATTTTTAATAGCGAGTTAGTTTTCTTAATTCATATTTCAGAAAACTTTAAAGATAGTAGTTTACCTTTTGTCAATTTTCTATTGAAAGCGTCACTGGTATTATTTTCTAGGAAGTTGTTTGGAAATCGGAGCTCAGTGGAGCATCGCAAAAAAAGATATTGCATCTTTTGAACGTTATATGAAACAATTGAAATCTTATTACTTAGATTACAAGTAAGAATTGATTACTACGTTTTTCAAATTGTTTTCATATCACTTCTTACCTTTGAGATTTATTTACAGATTGAAACTTCCAGAGTCGGCTCAAATGTATCCTCTATTGGGACTAAATTTATTATTCTTACTATCTCAGAATCGCGTCGCCGAATTTCATATCGAACTTGAGTTACTGCCAATCGACAAAATTTTGAATAACGTATACATTAAGCATCCTGTATCACTAGAACAGTATATTATGGAAGGCAGCTACAACAAAGTTTGTAAAGAACAATTTTCAGTGAAGTTGCATCAATACTTCGGACCAACTGAAAATGTATCAATTTTTTAGGTTCACGCAGCTGCCCATATTGTTCCTGATCCGACGTATGCTATTTTTATGGAAAGTTTAATCGAAACGATACGGAACGAATTAGCAAGATGTCTGGAAAAATCGTATCCAAAAATATCGGTAAAACAAGCGGTGTCTATATTGAATCTTCCGAATGAAAAAATCTTGTCTGAATATAGCCGATCGGTAAGTACATCTGCTTATTAAAATATTTGTATCTTCTGTTTCGTGTACGTCTTCTCAAAAAGAATTTCTCGACCATAGCGAAACTGGAGTTATTCAGACGGATACTACACGTTTGGAGAAGATATAAACGAAATGAATGTTGATGAAGAGATGCCATACGTTAACGGGGCGAAGAAAATGTTGCAGTATGCTCGCGAAATGGAGATGATTATTTAAATTCAAATTTTTTTACAAACCTTTTCTCTGTAAAACAGCGTCAATTTGTACATGAATTATTTGTAAAATAAACTCATATATTTGTATACTTCACGTTATCAGTGTTCTTGGAGACTTATCTCGATTATCGTGACAAATGGAAACTTATTTTTATCGCTCAACTTTATTCACATTCATAATATTTATACAAGTTCTTCTTTCGACTTATGATTATGAAATTACATTTCAAGTATCCCAAACTTCTTTAAATTTATTAACTTTTTTGCACTGAGCTTCGAAATGGTCGGTTCGCGGCTTTCGCCACACTGAATGATCCAAATCCAACATACCTCCGATAATTTCCTGCAATTTTAACATTGATTGTATAATAAGAATCGTAAATTAGTCCTTGGTCTTCAGGACTGACGAAAAGTACCTGAGCGAAGTTCCTTGGAAAGTACTTCTCTTCTTCAATCACATGAGCAAATCCATTATCCATTCCGAAATTCACCATAAAATAGGGTAAACCTTTTGGTATCGCACGTTTGACGTTCATCTTGTTGATATCTACCACTTTTTTATTTTGCGCCCACTCTTTTTCGCACTCCAGGATAGCTTTCTTGAAGTAAATTGGAGCCAAATTACTTATTTCGTAAGGGATAGGAACGCAATGAATGATCATGTGTGGATATTGCTTAAAATTCATCGCTGTTTCGAAAAATATAGCATCCAACTCATGTTCACGAAGTATTCTCACTAATTTGTTGCAATATTCCTGAAACGGTAAAGATTTTATAAAGTCAAAGTAAATATAGGTACCGGTAGTTTCAACGTATAACAAATTTATACTACATATTATGGAATCGAGAGAGACAAAAAGGACACATTTATTATAGTCCTGAGGCTCACAAAAGCCAGAGATACAAATTAACTCTACCCGCAACGGACTTTATGAAGAATTTTGGAGACCAAAGCAGGTTAATGTTACAAAGAACACAAAAAAAGAAATTCAGCGAATATATTGAGCAATTTATGGGTCGCTTCAAGGATCAGATGGATTAAAGACTTTCAAGCAAGGAAAAGAAATGGAATTTTAATATACTACTTAATTAAAAGAAAGTACAGCAGATAAATAGAAAACAAACCAGTATTTCTTCCCAAATATCTTCATCTAACAAAGTAGAGCAAGTCGCGTGATAAATAGGGGCTATTAGACAATGATAATCGGTCAAGGATTGAAAATGTGGCAACGAAAGGTACGCCTGAAAAAAAAAAAAAAAAATGAGATAATTTGAAAAAGGCTGATCAGAAGAGAACCTCTATACTCTACACACTTTAGTACTAGTAGATATTATCAAGTGTTTCTGCAACTTATTATTCGTAAGGCACCATAAACAACTATCGAGCGTTCTCTCTCGATTTCTCTGCTTGTCAACGGCTCTAGCTCTGTCATTGTCTTTTTTACTTTTATTCGACGTACTCTGTTCCATGAAGAGATCATCAATTGCGAGATCCTTATCACCTTTGCTCTGTAAGAAAATTCATGATTTATTCTCTTCAATGTAGAAAAAAATTTCATTCTATACAATTATTTACGTTTACCTTTGAAGCCAATCGTACGAATTCAGCCTCTACATCCTCTGCAGTCGTCATTCCTTCCTTCTCAAACTGAAAGGCAATCGAATAACCTAATTAAAATCAATCATGTACATCGAAATTGAAGGCAATTTTCATGGTTGAAAATTTTTGATTCGTACGTTAACCAGTTCATAAAATTATATTGTATATTGTTTACACGAACAAAAGTACGATAGAAGGAAGCTAATAAGAATATTTCAAAATTCAAGGCGCAAAGTTGGGTCACTCGCGAGTTTACGAAAAAATATAGATTACCATTTCCGCTAGGGAATATTTTTCGTCATCTTCGAAATATCTGACACGTTCTCCATCTATGTGAGTTTCGTATTTTTTTCGTTTTTTCTCCTCTTTTCTACTTTCTCGAGCACGAACTGGTTGTGTAGCTCCACGTGCATTAGTTTCAGTCAAAATCATAACAGTTTCTCCCGAAGAAGCTCGAAGCTTTGCCGACTCTCGAGCTTTCCTAGCGCTCTCCAATTTCGTCTTCAGCTCTTCCACTAAATTCTATGTGATTCAAAAGTTATCAGAAAATAGATTCCAAACTATCACACGACAAAAATTGTACACACCTTGTTTCCCATGATTTCAGCTTTAACAATTTTTGAGGCTAACGTATTCATTTCAGCATCTGTTAAAATCGCAGTCTCAGCTGTACTGCTCGATTCAGTAATCTGAGGAATATTCTTGTCAGATTCATTAATAGCGGTAGATTTGCGTTCATCAGCCAAACTCTCATCTTTCCTTCGTTTTCTCCATCCCTGTAAGAAAAGCGAAATCATTGTAAAACTTATCAGTTATCACCCTACTAAGTAATACTGATTCAGCTATTCGCAGCCTTAGACCATATAATAGATAGACCGAGCATAGTGATTAGTAGTGCAATAAGGATCATCGGACCCTTTACGGGTAGCGCGGTTGACTGCGGAGAAGGAGACGCTGCACTGTGTGTTTCACTCCGCCGCATGTTCACCCGCTACGCGTATAAAAATGTAAACAGGGTCCAGTGATCCTTATTATTTTCTTATCATGTCCTCGCATCAATGGTTAACATACGCTTATATGGCCAATGCTCGGTCTCCGGTTTCAAGTTTTGAGGACACGTCAGATAGGTCCCTAATTTATAACAGACGATGTAGAAAATCATAGAACTATTTTCTTTTTTTCTTGAGCCTGGCTCCAATAAACTCAGTTAGGTTCATTTGTTATTGATTGAAAATCAGAAAGTTGTACTGACGTTGTCAAATGAGTGAGAGACGACCATTCATTCATGCTTTGAGAAATATGATCGCGTTTGAGCATAAAAGAACGTTTTATTCATTTACCTGTCTTGATTGCGACGAAGGATTAGCCGAATTTGAGCGGTTCTCAATTCTCTCGTCTGCATCCCCGGGCTTCATAAACTTACCACTCGATCGCGACGACGATGATTCGGAATAACGATCTTTACTCCGCCTCCTGTTCGGAGATCGACTCCGCCAACCATGTCTAGGACGGCGATTTCTATTTTCCGCTTCTTCGATCATTTGATACAAGTTTTTTAGAGACTGGATAGAACATCATCTCAATTAGATCAAAAGCCACTACAAAGACCTAGGCTATCATAAACAGAATGAAATACTGTACTCCATAACGTTCAGCTGCTACTGATTCTAGAGACCTGTTTTCCTCGCGGGCTGTTTCTTCAGCTCGTCGTAAGGCTTTCTTCAGCCATTCAACGCCTTGATCACCCACCGTTTTGGACGCTAACCTAGGTCTTCCGTCGTTAGAGCGTTCCTCCGGTAAGCCAGTTCCGCCATTCTTCCAATATGGATTCAGTTCCTTACCCACTCCTTTACTCTAAGAAAGCAAAAAGAAAATACGGAATGTGTCAATCGAAAATATTTTTCAAAACTTGAAAAATTGACGGGAAAGGTGTGCGACCAGACTTTCTCTTGCGCGTGTTGCTCTTCTTTTTCTTTCCTTTCTTCAGTTTGTTTTTTTCTCACATCTTGAAGGGAATACGTGGGTACGAAAGAGGATTCGGACATCCACTCATCACGCTGCGCGATAGTCGGGCGTTTCTTTTCTTCCACCCATTCGTCTTCACTACAACTACTGTTACTGCTTGATCCAGAACTGGTGGACGTAGTCTACAGATAAAACAAATATTGTACACTATGCAGAAGTTTTATCGCAAACTATCGAATGTTGTAACGTTAGAATACTTACATCCGAGTCGGAACTTCTTTTCTTATGTTTCTTCTTGATTTTTTTCTCCTTCTTACGTTTGTACTTTTTGTGTTTATCTTTCTTAGGCATAGTATAAAAAAGAAATTGGAATGATAAATGCAACTGAGTCTTAAATTCCTAAAAATTAAATTGAATTGTAGGAAAGGTTATTCCGGCGCTTTAATTCAACTTTCACAGCATTAACTTCCCGAATTCACAAAAATCACAATTGTTTTTCGGTCTGTACTTAGACGGTCTGCACAATCGATTACAGCATACAAGACAGCTACTGATAAGGAAACTTTGGCAATATGACGATTTTCCAAAATATCTGGTAAACGATTGCGAATAATGAAAAATTGAAGGGAACATAATTTATAGAGCGTGGAATTTTCTATGAGAAAAGCCAATTTTCATCAAAATTCGAATAATTTTGATTTTCATTAAGAATAACAACACGGTTGTTGCAGCGAAAGAATCTTATCAGTATTACCAAGTGATCGCAACTATCGTGGTGGTTCGACTACATAATATCGATAGAATCGATATGATAACGATATCATATCGATAGAATCGATATGATAACGATATCGATACACTTGAGATGACCACCAGTAGTCTACCCTCTACCACACATTAAATTGAAATAATAAAATTCTCAGAATACTACACTGTACGAAAAATGCGCGAATAATTATGCTCTCACAATAAAATAGCTGACTTGTTAGCTAAAATTGATTATCGATATTTTTTTCAAATTCAATAATTATGTATGCTACCTACATATCGATACATTTGAGACCACTGCATGATCTAAGAAAATAATAATATTATTTTCAACTATAAGTGAACGCCTTTTGCATCTTACTTTTACGCGAGAATGTGTCATTAGTCCAGGGCTTGCACAATAACAGTTATTTTTCGGTTAACTGTTATAACCGAAATGAAAATATCAATTTTGACCGATTGACCGTTAACCGTTATAATTGACATCGATCTTGACCGATTGACCGTTAACCGTTATTTTTTCGGTTATAACTGTTATTTGACCGAAAATTCTAGGTCTTCTAATAACGTTAACCGAAAATTTTAGGACTTCGATCGAAATATTTTTCAACATTTAACAGTTATTGGTCAAAATACAGCTTGACCAATAACCGATAACCGAAAAAATTGGGAGGATCATTTTGACCGATAACCGATAACCAAAAAAATTTGTGAGGTCATTTGACCGATAACCGTTAACTGTTAAAAAAATTTCGGTCGCAAGCCCTGGTCATTACTCATTATTATTAGATTTTTTTAATAATAAAATTATAATAATTAATACAATCTAAAATCTAACTAAAGTTACATCATGTTTCCTCAAACTAGTCTGAGTCTGACGCATGCATTCTCAAGAAAAATTCATTTGTTTTTTGAAATCTCTCAAAAATTCAAAGTAAGATTTTCTCCGTGGAGGTCGGCACCGGCTAGTCAGGCTGTGGAGGTGTCGGCCAAGTCAGAGGTTCTGTTGTACAAATCCAAGGCCGGGGTTTGGCCTCCCATTGAAGTGGACATTACAGGGCAACTGTGGTGTTGCTGAACCTTTCGCCATTAGGCTGCTATTGGGGCCGCAGCTGGACAAGACTAGTCGCCTCGGGGAGGCGACCAGAACGTTCTACAAGTGTGACGGTCGAGGCAAGGCCCTAGGTTGGTCTACAGATGGGAGTCTGGTCAGTAGAAATCCCAGCAATGTGTGGAGGAACAATCTATAGATAGGGCGTGCGTGACCGCAAGTTAGATAGGTCAAATAGGAGTAAATTGCACATGTGCTCAGAAAAGTTTTAAAAACCTTTTACAGGAAGTTCAATGGAAAAGGTGGAGTTGGCTCATCAGCAAGTCGTATCAAGATTGGAACTGATGTAAGTAGCTCTTGGGTGTACAATAGGTTGTATTCTCGATGGTTCAGGCGCGCTAAGAAGTTTTTAGAATCACACATGGTAGACTTTTTTTCAAAAATATTTCTTCCAAGTTTCCTTGTTCTATGGATGTTCAAATAATTCATACAAAAGTGGAAAAAGTTTACAAATCCGAAAATTTTGCGCTTCTACACATACGGTACCTACATACCGTATGTCATTTGAGAGTCATCTCTTTTGGTTTGAGGAACAGAAAAAGAAAAATGTACTTGAAATAACTTATACAATTGGTACAAACAAGTACCTATAGCGCAGATTTATGTTCCAAGATTTTCTCACCATTATGATAAACCCTGAAATTCCTTCCATCTTCACACTAAATATTTAGATGGTTTAAAGTAAATTTGAAGTCATGTCTCGTAGATTTTTCTCGTCTCTTAAAATTCTCACATTTTTGTATCAATTTCCCACATTAACCATTTTTTCTCGTAGACCTAATTGCAATGATGCTCTACACTATCTACCGTTGACCGTCCTCATTCTATAGATTCTTGAAAAAATTGAGAAATTATTTTTTGAGCTAGACATTCAAAAATCTTTCTAAATACGGTACGAGAAAATGTGAATCATTCCATCTCCTCTGCATATCTAGACTAGACATCTGAATAAATACAGTTTTAGTATTTACATGCTCTACAATTTCGGATATCTTCCTCGTAAAATCGTCAAAAAATTCTGCTACACTAAATTCCATTCAGTCAGGCTAAATTGGGGTGAGGTTTTCGAAAATTTTGAGCTGATTAATCTTAGATGTAGGTACTTATAACATTGGACAGCTGATTCGCACACCTAAGACTTGTATAGTCTAGAGATCTTATGTACGATACCTATCATTAATACCTCGCAATTTGAAGTGGATACCATTAAAATGTTTACAATGAGATATTTCAACGTGAATTATCTCATCATTTATGGCGGTCTGTGTTTCGAATTTAACTTCGCAGCGAGTACAAATACTTCGCGCCAAGAAGAAGAGGATTTAGCAGAACCTCTATTAAATAATTCCTCATCATCGACATCTGCCGGTAACAAATTTTTCTCACAAATTCAACGCGCTACAGCACAAATTAGATCTGCTGCCTTTATTACTCAGGTGCGTTTAGGAATGTATTACGAGAACGTTTATTCTGCTCCCGACGTCGAAAACTTGTTAAATATTGGTAATTTAAAAGTCATCATTGATTAGTGATAATTTTTATAAATGATTGAATCGCTCAAGCCGATCGAGTTGATGAATTGTTTGAATTTCCAGATACTCTCACAGAAAACAGATGGCTAGACCAATACCTGACTTATTTGTCTGAACCAATGTGTTCTGCTCATCCAAATTACACAACTTTGGTCATGATCAGTCATCACGAATTTTTTCAAAAGGGATCCATTTACATATCACGTCGCAAAGGCGTAATTACAACCCAATGGAATAGATACGAGCATCTGAGTATCGAGCCTGTGCGGAGAGAAATGTTGAAATGTGAATGCAGTTTGCTTGGTAGCTCTGATGATGATAATATTTGCGTGGACAATAAATTCATTTATCTTTCAAGAGGTGTCGGAGGAGATACTTCATTTTTTGTTCACGCGCCCAATTCATTTAGATCATTCAAGGTTATAGCTCATATATATTTCTCTCTTCCTTGGATTTGATCGCTCACTTCCCTAAACAAAATGTTTGTCAATTGTGACACAATCACATTTCATTATATTTATTCTACATCGAAAGAAATTCATCATAGACGAATTGTGAGTCGCGAGTCTTTACTTCTACGCGATGAAATATACGTAAGTTGGACTTGAAGAGCACGTATCCGCTATGAAACAAGATGAGGTTTTCAAGGTCAAACAACTGATTAAATAAATTTGGAATTTCAACTAGAAGAGTAATGATTGCCACATTTTTCATATTATAAGACCAGCAAAATGGCGACGCATTCATATAGGCAGCAGGCTGGTGAACGTCGCTATTTTAGCCTGTCACACTTGGGGTTCTTAATGCGGATAGTATAAGCGTTTGCCTGATTTGTTATCAAATATTGTAGTCAAACAAAAATTCAAGTTTATATTTTCAAATAATTTTTGTAATTTTATGGATTATATTTACATTTTACCATCCCGTAAAGAAGCAAAAATAAAAATTTGCCCAAAACTTCCAAGAATTTTGTCAATTTTTCAATCTGAATTTTCTCATTTTGATAATAATAATATGAATACGTGTATGATAAGAAAAATGTAAACAAACGCCAAGTGTGAAAGGCTTATTCCCGCTGCAATCAAACCGTTACCCCAATGTCCACATAAATACGTCGCCATTTTGCTGATCTTTAAGCAATATACTATACTTTTAGCCGTTGGCTTTTAGCTCTTGGCGGCCCAAACTTAGCAAGCTGTTAGACCTAGACATCACCAGGTGACCATGAGATGACAAATCTTCAGCTTCCGATCTTTGTATCCTCAAACCGTTCCAATCAACAATTGAGGACCATTCTATCAAAAGGGCGTCCGCTCAATGTATTTCTTATGGGACGTATGCCCTTTCGGCAGAAAGGTCTTCAATTTTGTTTTAATCACGATTATTTCTTTATCCTGCTACTTCTTCACAGCAATATTTGGTTCTTCAGCGTGTTTTAACGCGTGAAAACCCCATCATTCAAGAATTAGATCAAATTTTCTTACTTCCATTGCGACTCATTCATCACACCTTTTCCTTGCCATTTTAAGTCATTTTAAAATGCGAAGGAAAAAATCACGGATAATTTTAGGTCATGACACTCTAACGTTATAATAGTGCCAGACACTACTAATAATTCTCAAGTACTTTCCTCTTCATGATCGGTACAAAATATGGAATAAAATATCGAGCGGAAGTTGTCCAATTAACAAATTGAGAGTTAGTTTGTCTAGACGACCAATTTTCAATCGTTTTATTGAGTTCATTTATATAAAAACTCTTTAAAAACAAGATTTAAAACGAAAAACCAACTTAAGTATTAAAAAACCAATGGATTCAACTTACGTAGTACAATCCTTAACAATGATTACAAACACGAGAAATCAGTTCTCAGATCGTCAGAAAGATGAATTGAAAAAAAAAAAAAAAAAAGCTCTGTTAAGAGAGATCGTAATAATTATAATGAAACGTACAAAATTATAAAGATAATCTTCATTCTAAAACTAAAATATTAATTTTATGACAAAATTGAATTCAAAGAAAAGTCGATTCAAATTAAATCGTCACAGGAGTAAGTACGAAAAAATAAAGTGGAGTCATTGATTGTAATCGACAAAATTCATGAAAACGATGTAAAAATACAAATAAGAAAATGAATTGTTTTCCAAATAATTGATAAAAAAAAACCAAACTGCTGATTCGTTAACAAAATTTGGTGTCCATCTTGAGGAAAAAAAAGTCAAGTCTATTAATCTCATTAAGAAAGTACTTTGAGTAGTTCCCATTTATCGGATCCTTTCGTCTGCAATTTCAATTTGCAATTTGATGAGTACACAAGAGATGAAACAAAAAATAAAATAAAACGAGAAAAACGTTCAACGAAATTGCGCACTTACTTTTATAAGAAGTCGCGAAGTTTCTTTAATAACTCCAGTACCTTCAGGTACTGTCATCACAATTTTGAAAGCCTGAAAATTTTAGAAGCACGACTGTCAGAGCAAAGTATGAAAAATTGTTTCGTCACCTACTACTAAACAGGAATTTTCAACTTTTTCAACTTGAAGCTCAAGGTTAGTCACCTCTTGTCTTCTAGATATTTTCCCAGAACCCCTTGATAATGGCGTTATGAAGATTTTTGATTCTGTACGTTAGAATCCCTCGTCTCTAGTCTATACAACATGTTCTCTCAGGGTCAGATCTTCTCCTACTTTCTGCGATATGCATGTGTAAGGAGGAAGGAGTTTCAAAATTTTCGAAATTGGTGCCTTTCGTATATTTATATAGCAGGAGTGGAACTTGGAGAGAATTCCAATTTTCGAGTTATACCCGAGGAACGAGATCAAGCTATATAAAAGACGAGAAGACCCTTCTAAAGTACAGTTTCCTCCCCCTTCATATACATTGCTAGAGGGTCGAAATTCTTCTTAATCATACGACACATTGATATAACGCGACGATCGAAATATTTTCCTAGTTCCTAACATAGGTTACAAGCCCCTCACTTCTTGAAACCACAGGATACATCACCAAAATAACTTCCCATAAAAACATACCAGTGAAGCTGACAAAAACAAAAACCAAGATTCGAACCTGGCACCTACCACTACAAAAACAATTTTTGATAAGTGAACGGTGATACTCGACGTTTTTTCAAAATATCGCAAAAATGAATGCGAATAATGAAAAATTGAAAGGAATAAGATTTGAAGCACATAAAATTTCCTGTCATATGGGTCTTTTCTTGTAGAAATCCGAACAATATTGTTTTTCATTGTAATAGTGAAATCCGTGTAAGTACACAAAACGTGTCCGGTTCCAATAATCGTAAGATGAACTGATTGCGAAAAATAAAACTAATTACCAAAGGATCTCTTCGTTCCCAATCGGACGACAATTCAAACAATCGATCGTATTCGATTGTCTCCTCATTACCGTAGTCAATGTATTTGACCGTCGGCGGTGACGAGTTTATCAATTCCGCTCTCCAACTATTACAAAAAAAAAACAGTCTTCAAATACTAGCTCTATAAAAATTGCTACAAAAAAAAAAATCTACTAACCCCATATTTTCGTATTCGATCAAATAAAGTGAACCGATTTTAGGTTCAGACTTTAAAGGTTTTCGAGGTAAGCTGCTGATTTCCCCGAGTTTGTTGGAGTCCATATTTCTCATAACGTAAAATTCGTTCTTCGATGGCGCGATAGGGTGAAGAACCGTTACCTAAAATAAGACACGACCAAGACACTAATAATCAAACACTTTTTTGGAAACTCGATTCCAAGGATACAAGTCTTACCTCTAAACATTCTTCTGAAGCGACTACCCACGCTTTTCCTTTTTCTAGCACATCCTGAAAAACGAAAATTGAACTAGAAAATATTTTCAACACCAACAATCAAATACATACATACATCGAATACTTTACCTGTTTAATAAATCTGAACGTATGGGACTGATATTCTCCAATGCCATAATACTGGAGTGTTCCTGTAGCGAGCCTAACTCGAATGGCCTGAAAATTAGGGTTTGGAACTATGAATTCTTTTAAAATACTTCTAGACTGAGAACGGACGAAAAATACACACCAACGGTTGAATATTTGTGAGATTGGCCGGTATACATTTCAAATCATCCTTTGAAACTTTATCTGTATTACCAAAATCAATGAAATACACTTGAACAGGATCAGTTTCAATAACTCTCGCCCGGTACCTACAGGAAAATTGAGTGTTTAAGCGGAAAACTACAAACTACATGATCAGGACAGTAAACAGTAAATCTTCAACTTTCTTACAATACGCCTTCTTGAGGCGCTAAACATAAATCTTCTTTTCCAAAATCTTCCAATTTTGCAAAATTCTTGTTAGATACCGCGTCTGAAATTTTTTCCAGATCTTTTGGTTGCGCCAAGTAAAATGTTCGTTCGTTTTCAACAAAGGTAACAAGCATCTGCGTCAAAAATTTATTGTTCGCAAAGAAGTTTATATCGTTGAATGAGAAGTAAAAGGGAATCAAATATTTACTATTGGTCTTCTTCAAGAAACTTTACCTGAGCAGTCTTATCGGCTTTTAATACAAAGTCTTGTACTAATTTCGGCTCGCTCTCTTTAGGCTCGCCATATTTTACGGACTTCGTTTGAGCACTTGTTGAAGGAGAGGGCGAATCATTTACCGACTGAGCACTTCTTGATGGGGCGGGGCGATCGTCTCTTGACTGAGAACTTCTCGATGAGTACGAGCGATCGTTCTTCGATGGGCCACGATGATCATCATCTCTCGATGCTCTTTGTTGCCGCGCTCCTTCCAGACGTTCGCTGAACGGAGCGAGAACCTCGGCTTCCCATACCAACTCTCTCATCTGAAAAGAGAACCAGAAAACTTGAGAATATTTCCTATTTCTGATGAACATGTGTAATAGAGACACGAGTTCTCGTAGCTTACCTTCTTGACGACGCGAATTTCAAAAATTTTATTCTCTCTGTGGTAACTATCGAGGTCAATTTGATTCTTGTTGACGAATTTCACTTTGTAAGCCTAAAAATAGATAATTCAATTGAAACGAATAAGAAGTTTATTTCTCTGTTGAACAATAAATATCAGGAGTTGTTCAAGTAGTTGGAGAAAATGTGTTTATTCAATACACCTAAGTATATTATGTGCATACGGAAACTAGAAGCTTTCATGAGGATACTTACAAATGGTTTAACACTTTTGTAATTATCTGGACAGCCTTTGACTTGACTTTCATTACATGACTGAGCACAATAGCCTGTATCTATGAATTTCACAGCCAACGGACTTTCTGAAACGATGACACCTCGGATTCTGGAACAAAAAAGTCAACATACAGAAGTGAGTTGGGAATGTTCTGGTATTACAATATACGTAGAGTATTCAATAATATGAATTATTAATGATTGTAATTCTTTTGTGTTCAAACCAATGATTTTACGTTCTATAAGGAGTGGACGTTACAAAGGCACGCTACATAGATGTAATACTTTCAATTTGGAGTGGTCGAGAATAGGTCTCTTATTTTCATTTTTCAAGGGTCGAAGAACGTCTACGCGGGTTCATAAAATAAAAAACATAAAAAGAAATTCAAACTCACGCTGTAAAAAGCTTTCAAAAAGGGGATGGCCTCATACGATTCTACAAAATGGAAATTTTAGATCACTCTAACATAATTAGTTCAATGAAATTCTACCAGACATACGCCACTCCGGGTAACAAACAATATAGGATAGTCTGTTCACGTTAAGAAAGGACAGAAGGTAGTACGAAGTACGTACCTCAAGAACGAAACGACTGAAGGTAATTTTCCTATAGGGCTTTTCCATATCGGCGCATTGCATACGTATTCTCCTACGTGTTATCGAAATGGTAGTATTTCTAACATTGCTCTTATGGCAAACTACTCCACAATGGAAATGAGTATGCAATCCAGCAACACCCATAAGAGCAATGTTAGAAATACTACCATTTCGATAACACGTAGGAGAATACGTATGCAATGCGCCGACATGGAAAAGCCCTATCACTACCGTAAATAACGTAAATTCTATCGACATGAAGGAATAATTTTAAATTAAAGTGCGTACATTTTAGAACCACCCAAGTCTGCAAATATACCTACAGATCAGGTTGACGTCACGTTGATATTATAGAATTGTACGAGTAACTTGAATATTTTTCATTGGTGATAAAGGAAAGTACCTTCAGGCGTTCCGTTCTCAAGGCACGTACTTGATACTACCTTCTATCCTTTCCTAACGTGAACAGACTATGGATAAACTAGAATATGAAATATGAAAACTATTCATCATGATTCTTCTTTCATTGATGGTTCATTGTCATTTTCGTCATAAGATAAGAATAATAAGTAACACAAACCGTAACATCACGTAGAATTGAAATCCTTGATTAATTAATACTACCACAAACTTCATTTGTCTGCTCAAAACCCAACGATGTAATAATTTATCATACTACCTTTGTAGTCAACTTCAAAGTACTAAGAACTAAGTATAGGTAAATTAAAATTCAAAATTGAATCGCCGACCACAAAGCCGGGATACCGCATCCGCGATCCATGATCGACTTTCAAATCATTCTGTTCCCTACGTTTTTATTTGCAATTATTACGTTTTTATTTGCAAAGTACAAAATAGTGATTACAATACAGTCGGCTCCGCGATACGCGCCGACCCTAAAAACCAAAAACAGATTTGAAATCAGCGAGGAAAATACATCTAAAAACTAGTTCTGCAGGGTAGCTGTTCAGTAAAGCTATCATTGGTTTTCAATATGTAGTACATTTTCATAATGTAACAATTTTTCATAATTTCACATTATTACTCACAAACCTGCTGTGTTAGCAAACAATGGAAAATGGATTTAAATTTAACAATTTCAGAATCATTTGAAGATTAGAACTTATTGAACTGGATAGCTATTCAGTAGAAAAAGTTTTTCAAGTGTAAAATTCTACTTCTTAGTTGCTTTAACTACTTGTAATAAAGTAGAATTGTACACTTGAAAAACTTTTCCAACTTTAAATTGTACTCTACTTACACCTCACTCACTCAATATGAGTTCCAATAATGACTAATTAGTAGTATAATTTATTTTTATTATAAATCTCAAGTCCTATAGTCTATTTCAGTTGAGAAGGCTCTTGATTTGCTGTAAAGAAAAACCAGCCAATCAGGAAGAGGCTTGGTATTAGTGTATGCTGTGATAGGCTGATAATCTCGCACCTTGTTGTAGAACTCAGTACAATGGTATGTATGTAAGAGCCTTCTCAACTGGAAAGCACTGTTGAAACAATGTTTTGGTTCACCTCAACAACTTGGGCAGCTTCAAAAACTACTTCCCCATTCAAAATATAATAGAAGAAGAAAAAACAAAAATGAATGAATAAATAAATAAAATAAACGTCAAGCAATTTTGAAAAAATCAATGTGATTATACGATGGAAGAACATAACTTGATATCAAGTGGATTCCAACATTGAAAAAAGTCCCAGGTATTGAAATAAGTGAAGAGTAAATTATAAATTATAATAATATAATTTAATTTATAATAGATGAAGCAAGGAGTCAAACCAAAAATTATCAACATATCTGTATATGACGAGATCAAATTTATGGAATTTTTCAACAAAACAAAGGACAAGAGCAGGCATGGCAAACAAGAAATTTTCTGATTTTGTTTTGTTTCTAACTTTTTTAGTTTTTTGTTTTTGTTAAGTTTTGTTACTCGGCAAATTGTTTGTTTGTTTGTGTTTCGATTGTCGAAAAGGAATTTGTTTGAAAAAAACATGTTTTTTCAAAGAAGAACATGTTTTTTCAGTAAAATTGTTCTTGTTCATTAAAAGTTTCACTTTGCGCAGATTTTTTGGGTTTGTTTTGATTTATATGAAATGCTATTTTGTTTTCATAGCGTTTATGGTTTCTAAAATATGATTTGTTTTGTTGAATGAAGTTTTGTTTTTGTTTTGTTTGCCATGCCAGGACAAGAGAAAAGATTTGCAGTTTATAAGTAATTCAGCAAAGAATACTAGAGTGTACAATTTTCTTTTCTCTCAACTATTCTTGTGGATATTGAAATATAAGAGCTTCTTTTATGTTGTACCAAAATCTCGATTGAAGTCCGTCACCATGACGTCACATCAACTGATAACAGAGTAAAAAACTGAAAATGCAGTACAGAAGCTATCAGCAAACATTTCTTCCCAAAAGAATAGACTAAAATCACTGTGACGTCATTCACGGGCATTCAGCAATAACGGGAATCAAGAGAATGCTATTAATAACATTGACTCTACATTACTTTGTAAATTGTGGAAATAGTATTGCATCAGATCAAAATAGGCTATCAATTCTCATGAAAATACACAGGGGCCATCAGCCTGTTATAGGGTATTTTTTGTGTTCATGACCTGACGAGTGACGAGTAAGCTGGGATAAGTCATTGCGGAGCTAATATTGCCTTAAGACGTCACAAAAATTTAGTCTATAGCATTGGTAAAATGTTGATCATACATAATTACTCCAAAATGAAGAATAAATAAGGAATAAAGGGTTTAAATTTATAATCCAGAAGTTATCCCGTATTTCAGATTTTTTTATTCTTCCTTTTGATGTACAATCAAATATTACCATCGCTATTTGAATGTACTATCTGTTTACGTTAATAAAGGTTAGAAAGTAGTACAAAGTACGTACCTCGAGAACGGAGCGCTCCAGGTAATTTCAATCTACCGTTCCGTTCTCGAGGTTTCCAGTACTTTGTAGTTTGTACTACTTTCTATCCTTTCTGTTCACTGAAAGAAATGAGCGTCATTTGTTCTCAAAAATCGCATTCTGACGTCACCGTTTATGAACTTTATTCCAACTTTCAAGTCGGAATAATGAATGGAAAACTAACAACAATCATCATTCTACTGGTGTGAATGTTGACACCCATATCAGCTCTGCCGTACAAAGTTAAATTGACATACATCAAAATTGACGATCAGGCAAGCTGTATCTTTTGGACGATTCGTGCGAGTGTGTGAATCATGATAACATACTATCATTACTTCATTGATGGAATAACAGGGAAAAATTCAGAGCGAGGAAATTGGAGCTTTCATACCTATAGGATGAACACTTTACTCTGAATTACCTATGTTGAAATGAACGTTGGATTTTGACGTATATCCAAACCACGATTCAAAAACGCCAATATTGTAAAAAGGAATTCTTGTATCGGAAAACTAGTATGATATTTTGATTTTCCATCGAAAAATCGTCTTAGTATTAGTAACGCATATTTATAGATCAATTAGCTGTATTAATCTTATTTTAAGAAAATTGAACTTCTTCCCGATCGTTGATTTGGATATACGTCAATCCAACTTTGTACGGCAGACCTTGGATGGTTGAAAGTTAGAGAAATCAAATATGTACTATCATAGATACAGATTCAAGTCTAGGTTTATAATCCATACTAGAATCAAGAATTATAATTATTAATGACTAAACATTCTGCAGAATCAGTCTTCACATTGTCCTGTTTGCGAGAAATTAGATTCCGCTGCAGATTTGAAAAATATAATTATTTATCCAATATTTCATTAAAAATGAGGCGTCACCTAAAGATGAGCAGTTAGATCACTTATTTCTTCATTATCACAGGGAAAGTAAACGCTTAGAATTGTTTTTTCGGTGTCCAATTTCTTATTCTTACATCTATCAACCAGGATACAGAAAATGAGATGCGATCTACTATCAACCCCACATTTATCCAAAACGTAGAACAAAATTCAATATTTTCAACTTATCATTTCATGAACAGTTCCACTCATGTTCACGATCAAATTTCTCATCTCTGAACAGAGAATGAGAGCGATTTCTTCAATTTCATCGACTCAAAAGCTTGACATGTACAAGAAAAAGGGTTTCTATTACGAGAATAAATCACTCGAAGCATTCTTGACCTAAAAGAGGGTTAAAAACTTTACTTCAATCCTCATTCCATAACTTACCGTTCTTCATCTCGACAGACCAAACATTTTTCACCCTTCGCAATGGTAATGGGAGGAAGGCTTGTTTCCGCCATCATATCTGCCAACAACTTCGGCAATAAATGTTCATCCTGTACGATTCGAACTGAACAAAAGTCCGGCGTGTCCGTAGTCATTTCATTTATACGGACCTTGAAGATAATTACAAGATTTTATAAGGCGAAATACTTCAACGAAAACTTGATCAACTCGACAGAAATCTCACAAAGTTCACGTACCTGTACGTTGTCTCCTTCATTAGGGTTTGTACGATCAGTGAAGTACAACGCTTCAGCTTTAGGAGTGGCAGGAGTGGTCTGCAAAAAATTTGAATAATTTCTATCAATGACGCAGATATTAGAGGGGTTTCAAATGCATTCATATTCAACTTGACGAACACAATAATAAAATTGCACGTACAAAACCCGGAACGTTTCGTTCAAGTTCTGACCGAAACATAATTCGACTAGTTTTATCGCAGAAAACCAAAACATTGAGCTTTGTTTGAGAAACGTTATGAAATCCTTAAATCGACAAATAATGCTTGATTTATTCAAAAATAAGGGAGACTCACTTGTCTACCGAATTTATTTCTATCTGAACCGCCATCAGCGCTCGATCGATCCCGGTAGTTTGGTCTATTAGTCGACGTCCTTGGAGGCGTGGAATCAAATTTAATGTGATCATCACCGAAATTTTCAGGAGCTTTCTTAGTATCGCCATCTTCACGAGTCTCACTTTTCTCACCACTCTGCCAATTACTTTGATGATCTCCGTACCTTCGATTAGAACCTTGATCATCACGAGACCTGTTGTACCTTGGTCCATTACTTCGATTGTCAATTTTTGATGCGTCCTCTTGATTTTGGTTCCGTTCTTCGTAGGATTTATTGTGTCGGTTTCCGTTGGTAAACCCTCCTCGATTGTCGTGAGATCTATTATTGTTATAATTGCTGGTACTGTCATTATTTGTACCACTTCTGTGGCTTCCTCCACCATCGTGCGATTTATCATCATTACTTGAACTATTTCTGTGGCCTCCTCGACTATCGTGAGACCGATTATTATTATTATACCGACCTGTTCCATCATTAGACGGACGAGGATCGCGATTCTCTGCTCTCGGCCGGTAATCATTTCTCGGTACTACTTTGTCGCTATTAGAAGGCCACTTGCTCTCACTTCTAGCACCCGATTCATCGTTCCTGTTCGGCGCTCTATTCTCCTTTTCTTTGTAGGAGGGGTAGGAACCTTGAGGTTTATTTCGGCATCCGTCGGTGGCATCTCCACCATTATTGACCAGCTTTTTTTGAGCTGAACTATCATCGTTACGTACGTTGACTTGATCTTCGTTATCGTAGCTATTAGAAATAGAAGGGTACGAATTCGGCTGATTCAGATTATTTTGATTATGGTACTGACGATAATCATTCGCGTTCGATCTAAATTCATCCATCACAGCGTTCCTTATTGATACTCCAGAATTTCGAACGGGAGTACTACAATTCTCACTGGTTTGTCGAACATTCGCCTTATCTGAGGAGTGTGGCCTGGAAAATAGTGAAGACAGCAGTTACGCAGTCGCTTGACTGAATAGAAAAATATCGATGTCATACTAACGCTATGGTGATGCAGGCTAGCGTATGATGCTCATAACCCAAAACCATGCACTTTTTGGAGCAATAATAAACAAAGCACTTTGTACATTGTTCCAACGTCACTTTACCACAGTTAGCACATTTAGGCAATGGTTCTTGATCCTGAAATAAATACGAGAGAAACGATGAGTTCAGTGCAATGTGCCAATCAGGAAAAAGGATACTACGCTTGAAAGAAAAGACCCCAATAAAAGGGGGACCACGCGAGTTAGAATTTCGAGGATTTGTAACAGAACTAAGAGATGCTGACATTTTCCAAGATGCTATTTCAATATACGGACAGTAACAGGTAGGATGACTCAGAAAAATAAAAGACGATTTTAATTTTCGGTGGTCGTAGGTTTGAATCTACGAAGAAATAACGAACCTGAGAACCAACTTGTGGCGCAGGTCTTCGGCCAGAGGTATTCTCCAGAACATTTCTGTAAACAAAGTATCGCATTATCAACTTGAAACAAAAGAAAGAAAGAAGGAAAAAAAAGTAACTTTGTTCACAATACAATGGTAAATTACAGGATACAAAAATTAATTCAACAAGCCATGCACCACACTCACTATAAATAAAACATTCATAGACATGGGTACCATGTGCCCGGGAAAGTGAGAAAAATACGATCAAATCACCAATGCCCTAATATAAGGACGTGAATGTTTCATGCTCATGAGAAATCGTCCCGTCTTTTTTTTTCTCTTCCAAATTACATGCAAAAATGTGTCTGAATTTGTATATGAAGGTAGACTTAAACTGACTGTAAATGTTAGTTAATGAAGGTTTCATGATCACACAATTCCAAAAATTGTCCATGCTTTTTTTTTTTTTTTTTTCTTTTTTTCAGATTACGAGCAAAATTATGTCTGAGTTTGTACATAAAGTGATAAAGATACAATTAAACTAATTATGAATACATATTAGTAAATGTTTCATTCTCATACGCTTCAACAATTCGTCCGTATTTTTCTAGATCGTATGCAAAATATGTTTGAATTTGTACATGAAAATATGTTGAAATTAGAGCCACGATCATTTACAGAGGAAATTAGTATGCGTAATGTCATCAACTCTGATAAGACATTTTAAAACCACAACCGAGTGTATTAGATTATCTAACATCCTGAGAAGTCCAGGTTTCTGTCACAAGTATATTTTCATTCTAAAAGTATCATCTCCAGCTTTTTCATGTGATAAGTTTAAACCTATTCTATATTCTTGCTCAAGAAGTATCTCCGATGAATGGGTACAAGTCAAAATAACATCCACTAAAAATTATTGGGCATAAAAAAAACATGTAAATGCATTCCCAAATCCACACTTATTATACGATAAAACATTAATTTGCCTTCAAAGAGTCGAATTGCGTGCTCTACAAGCCAAGAGTGAAGCGAAGCTCCAAAATCCATGATCGTCAATACCTTCTTTCAAAAATACATACATGTTGTTCGTTGAAGACGGGCTAAATGGGGGCGATTGATATTGTAATGATGATAGTTTTTGGTTGGACGCGTACTGCGACTCTGGATGATCGCGCACGGAAGTATTATAATTTGCACTCGATGCAGTTTCGTAATTTGATTCACTCCTTTGCTGCTGCTGTCTCTTAAACCTCACAAATTAAAATGAATCTATACTTTTTCGCTCGTACAAGATAATGTAAATGATTCGTAGTGTTTCAGCAGAAACCTTAGAATTTATCCGATTTAGATACAACGTAAAAATCATAATGCAATAAGCGAACGCGAAAAAAAATGTTTAAACTTACTTCAAATCCTTTTCATTATCTATGTACATTTTAATCTTGAATTTGTATTCATAATGTCCGTTCAACTCCGAGATAGCCTTGGTAGGGGATCTGAAATGTTTCAATTTAGTTTATAAATTGATTCACAAACAGGCTACTAATAATATTATAATAATAATGTTTTTTTCCGAAAGAATCGAGCATTTCAAACTAGAAAATTATGTACATTTACGAACAGAGCAAAGAGAGATCGATTGAATTCTGTCGACAAACAAGTCATGACTTTTCATTTCGTATCAACTCCCTTCACGATAAAACTCAAAGTGAAGATTGGGTCAAGGACTCGGCAATATTTTTACAACCTGAGAGCCGCATCGCGTGGTTCTCTTACAGCTGAAAAGTTTTAAAGAAGAAGCACGAAACAAAGCGATAAAATCAGCAGTCATCGAATCATAATTGATCTATTCTAAAGTGGGAGACTTCAACTGAAGTTAATTCATCGGTGCGAAGATACGATTTTTCTAAATTCTGAAACGCTAGAAGAGTGTGGGGATGAATGATTCACACTATTCGGCACCAACATTTTAAATAATGATTTCACGAATTCAATCGACGATAAAACCGACCTCAAATGGATAAGAATGACAGGATAATGAATTACTAGGCTACATGAGGAACAGCGACGAAATTACTGCTGCACATCTGGCACACATACCCGAGAAATAAACGTTTTGCAGCTGGAACAGGACACAATTCAACTTCAAATCGCTATCTCGATTTCACGTCAATCATTATTGGCTTGACAAACGAGTTTGAGTAACTTCGGAATCTTTCGAGGGAATTCTTTTCATTACATTCGGGAAGGAAATGCGAAATCAACTCGCACACGGTAAATTCGTAATGAATGGGTTTCTTTTCGATTCACAAATACAGTAAATGAAAACAAAGTTCGAAGTCCTAACTTACGTCGGGTTATCATATAGAATAGTACCCCAGTGATGTTCATGATGAGTTTCTTTATGAATATACGCCTCTACGATATTTCCATATTTCGAGAAAATATTTCTGAATGATTCCTGATGAACATACATCGTGCAAATCATTAATCGAAAATATGTACGATATAACTAGAACTCGGTCGACTACCTACCAAATCAATTCTATCAGGAATGTTCAATACGAAAATTTTAAGAGGATTCTCTGTTCCGATCCTAAAATATTCGACAAAAATTTCACTACAATGATTACATGGGAAGAGAGGAAATGAACTTGAACGTTTCCAAAAATACCTCGGTTGTCTAGCCGGCCGACGTTCCACTTGATTCGGATATCTACCCGCACCAGGACCACATCCGTAAGTAGACACGCTGTCGATATCTTGCTCCATTGAACCCCAATTTGATTCTTCCATCTGGAATTTATACAACAATAAGCATTCAACTTGTGCTGAATTCGAAGTAGAATAGGACGAGTAGGTCAACTTCTTACAACGATCAAAGTTCATATGCACACCTCGCGATAAATAATATTAGGTTACGATCTGTGAAGACGTTCACGTATGAACGCGATAAGCTCACAACATCACGTTGCCTTCATGAAGAGTTCCGGAAAATTGGAAGAAAGGAAGGTTTAGAACGTCAATTTTTTAAAATGATAAAACGTAAAAACCGATCACTAGTTACCGAAATAAGACGAATCCCAAGTTTTGACTTTCAAGGATAGAAATTAAAAAGAAAAGAAGCCGAGCAACGCGAACAACAAACAAAAATGAAAAATTGGAAGAAAGATTTTAGAGATACGACTCGTGAAGACGCCGATCACTCGACTTTAGCATTAGAAATTGATGAAACTACACTGTAGATTTACACCGTAGTCATAGTCATTCATTTCAGGCCAGTAATAAACCACACAATCCCAGCACTGCACACAATTATAATCAACCACGCGGTCGCGTCGCGGTAGGTCGCGGTCGCCTCATCGGATTGATACACACATGGCTGTCGCTGTAGCCTTTCGGCGGTCGGTCGTCGCCGGGTTACAAACTTACAAGATACAAGGTTCGTTGTTGACTTGTTGAATACGTATTCGTAAAACAACGATTAGGACAATATGGCTTTCTGACACCGTTTACTATGGACTAAAAAAATCTTATTCCCTTGATCGTTGTTTTGCAGATACGTCAATTATTCATTGTACAGCAGCAAAAGGCAGTGCGCGTGCACCTGTAGCGTACTTATTATATAATAGGACCGTGATAATAGGCCTTAGGTCAATGATGAGGACGTGATGAGGACCGTGAAAAAAAATCGCATTTTTTTAAACCACCGTGAGCACCGTGAGTATCGCTTTTGGCGTGTAAACCTTCCCTAGAGGGCGTTACTGAAAGGGTAAACAAGAGAACTTGATCTTCAAACAGCTGTTATTTTTTCTATATCCCGTTTATTACTATAATTATTTGTATCCGAAGTTGATGATGTAGATTACAAAATTTATGCTTGTATTCACTTTAAAAATTATATCCGATTAAGGCGGCGTTCCTACAATAGGCGGCGTTCCTACCTTAGGTAAGGAACTATATAAGATAGGTATGCGCAAGTGATAAGAATAGGATCGTCACCACAGTGATAAAGTCGAAGGAGGAGCAATCTGAATAGTATCCTAAGAGAATTTTAAGCGCATCAAACATCGAATACAAGAATTTAAACTGCAAAAAATGAAGGAAATTCCCTAATTTCTTGTTTTCATCAATACCTATAATCTTTCCCAAAATTCAATATTTGACATTTAAATTTTTTAGGGCTTTTGACCGTTATTTTTTTTCGGTTAAATCTCAAATAACTCTCAGAAAATTTCATTTGAAACGATTATCGGTCATAACGGTCAAACGGTCAAAACGTTGGCCAAATAATGGTTATAACTGTTATGACCGAAAAATTTTGGTCACACAAAGAAAATGAAAAGTTGAAAGAAGTTAAATAGTAGTGTAGTACAACATTATTTTTTCGATGTTGTGACCAGCTGCACATTTGATAAATTGTTTACACGTTTCTTGACCATTGAACTCTCATTACATTGAGGAGATTTGATTTGAAGATTGATACAGCAATTGCCCTAAGATTTGCTGTAGATCTCAGTCTCAGGCAAAAGAATCTGTGGAAGTGGAAGACAATTTGAATTGAACAAACAAAAATTAGAAAGCACACCATAGAATAAATCAATAAAGAAAAATTGTTGAAAATTTTAATGCAATAGTCAACACAGTTTAATCTTGTTGAAACTCGAAGTTGAAACACATTTTTTTCTTTGTCCTCGAAGTTGAACATACACACTTTGCGATGAGCCAACAATGAGCTAATGAGGCGATAACATGAGACAGAAGGGTCGTACTTTGTCACAAACCAATCAGTCAGCAAAACAAGGATCTTTTGTCCAACTTGTTGTATGTAGGTGAAGCTTTCTCTCTGATGCCTAACTAAGGCTCTTTCTTGTTGTTATCTGAATGCGAACGGCAAACGGCAACAAGCCAACAGCTACAAATCCTACAAACTTACAAACTGACAGACAGTCGTCGGTTAAGCTGCAAAATGTTGTATGTCCACTCAGTGAAGTGATGAAGTTCCGATAACTCCGGGATTGTGTAATCTTTACCAACATAAAGGGTGGTGCATGTAAAAATCTATCATTTTCATTGGTTCTCTCCACTGTAACGTAGAATTTTGTATGCGCACCACCCCCAAGGTTGTGTAGACGACTCAGTTTTGGAGTGGTTTGGAGCATTATTATTTTCCAAGTGGACATACAACATTTTGCAGCTTAACCAACAGTCAAAACTGAATCTGCTGAAAAGTATGTCTTGGACAGCTGGGCCGAACCTCAGGTTGAATTGCTGAATCGAAGCTTTCTCTCCTTATTGCGAGTTTGACAGTTATTATTTCAGTCAGGATAACTGTTATGACCGTTTGAGAGTTATAAAATATCGGTTATAACTATATGTTATGAACTACCGGTATCGATCATTCTTTGAAACGGTTATCGGTCAATCGGTCAAGATCGATACTTTTTTTTTCGGTCACGGTTATAACAGTTAAATAACAGTTAAATTCCAAGCCCTAAAATTTTTCTCACACGGCCCTCCTGAAATCTTCTAAAACTGCTCCTCCTTCGACTTTATCAACATGGCGATGATCCCTTTCTTATCACTTGCGCATACCTATCTTATATAGTTCCTTACAAGCTAGGTAGTGCTAATTACAAATGTGATCATAGATTTTTTTCTTGACCAAACATGCGTTAGTTGAAACGCATTTTCTGAAGTTATTTGACTTTTAACCAAGAACAAGGTGAGAATCAAAGTTGTAATTAGAGAACTCTGAAACGAATATTTTATTATTTTTTGTAATAAACAATTTTTTCTAAAGCTCATACTTGAATTGGAAAATAGAATTTTTTAAACACATATTTACGCCGAAAGTACATTCTTTTAAAGCAAATACAAGCATAAATTTTGTAGTCTGAATCATCAACATTAAATACAAAAAAAAAATTGTAGCAATAAATGATGTATTAAAAAATAACAGTTGATTGAAAATCAATGTAAGAACGTACATAAACTCTGTGATTCACCCTTTCAGTAGCGCTCTCTAGTGTAGGTTTAAACCCCAATGTACGTCAATTCAATTTATAGTATAGCATTAACATAAATGAAAAAAATAATTCAATCGACAGAGTGCATGAACCTCTTCCGGCCTGTCGCGGGCCGCTTGTTTTTGAAACTATATTGATACCATGAGTCACCTCCAGAGGTACAACCGGTACTTCCGGTTGTTTTTCACCTTTGATAGTCAAACTACCAGCAGTTTGACTGCCAGAGGAAAAACCGGTATTATTGGTAACAACTAAAAAAAACTGATAGTTTTGAAGTTTTAAAAAAATCTGGAGAATTGGTGCTCATGTCTTTTCATATCAACATCAGCAATTCACATTTTGCAAAACAAGGGCTTGTAATCGAGAGACAAAAATGTTTTTCTGAAAATGGTATTGAAAAGACTGCTTATCATTAGCTCCTATGGAAAGACTGCTTTATCCGTTCTAAACAAATTGTGCTGTGATATCAGTTTGTATCGGCATATGTGCATATTTTTTTCCGCACTGTTAAGACTTTTCGATAACATTTTCAGAAAAATAGCATACGCATCACGTTTGGAAACTCACGATCGCCGGCACTCACGCTATTAGCGAAACTCGGCAAGCCTCGTGCGGCAATCGTTCATTTTTCCAAACTAGTTGCGTAAATTACTATTTCTCTTGATTGTGTCATTTCATAATACATCTAGTCTGCATTCTTCTTTGTAAAATTTACCCTAGTGCAAAAATCTAAAACATTTTTTCTAATCTGTTGATCTTTTTTTAACATCAGGCAGTTTAATTGGTCACCTCCGAAGGTACAGTCGGTACTATCGATAGTTTTTCAAATTCCGCGCCAAAATTTTCCAAATTCAGAATACAACCGATACTACCATTTGTTTTTGCTGGTAACCTCCGGTCTACCGGTAGTAAAGCTTCGACGACTAGTCGACTATACCAATCTACCGGTTGTTTCAAACTACCTGTTTTTACCCATCACTAATTATACCATCAGTCGTTTGGATAAAAAATATGGATCAAGAGGTACCTATGTTATGTGTATAATAGATACCTTTCTCCTGATCGCCATCTTTTTCAAAAAACCTGTCGAGGAATGCATCTTAGTATTACCAGATGATGGATGAGACTAGAAAAAATCATAAAAACTTGGCACAACTGGTTCAGCCTGACTAATTGTAATTCACCAAACTGGCGCACATTTTAAATTTTCACTTGTCAGTTTGCACCAATTTTGTGATTTTGATAAGAAAAGGAGAAATTTTCAAATTATCGGTAGTTTCTCAAACTATCGACACAAAACTTGTTAGTCCCGAGAGTTTTTCATTCTGATATTCTGTCGATAGTTCCCAAGCTATTATTGTGATTGAACTTCACTTCTGCTTCCAAGGTGCAAGGTTGTAGTGTCACGCGCATAGGTATACGTGAGGAACAGGAGGAATGTATAAGTGAGCGACGAGTGAATGTGACTGTCTGGCGCCAGCTGTGGTACTCAGCAGCAAGTAAGTTAGAAAAAAGTGTTGAATGATTAATGCATAATGTGAAAATACTTTAAAACAGAAAGAGAAGAGAGAATAGTAATTTAGGAAATAAGGAGCGCTCTGAATAAAAAGAAAAAAAAAAACCTGAAAATAGTGAAATGAAGTAGAAAGAAATGATATCCACGTAGGTGGACAGACATAAGTTTGAGAGAAAGAAATAGAGTAGGGTCTATTGCATTTAAATTTTCAGAATGGCCAAGCAACCCCGCTGAACCTAGATACTATATTAAATTTTGTAAAATCGGTACCTAACCTAAATAATTGGGTAAAATTTTTTAATTTCAAGTTGACCCACTTTTTTACTAAGGAAGAGGTAAAAAGATTTTTATACGACATGGAAACTTGAATGACCTCATCAATAGTATAACGAGTAGGTATATAAAGTGCATCGATGATGGTTTTTCTTTCTCTCTCTTCTTTTACGATGACATTCTGAATATTATACGAGCAGATACATACATTAATTTCGAGCCTACATGCACGCTATAACGTTGTTAGAATACCGCGATTCCTTATTTCAAACCATCAACCTTCGATCGCAGTCGCGGAGATGTGGGCGTCTCGATAAAATTCCCAAAACATTGAGGTCTACTACAGGGCAATGGATGAATTAGCGTGCATTAATTAGAGTACTTCCAGGGTACTTGAAAGATAAGAAAGATGAACAATAGAAGGGGGAACAATGACAGGAAACCCCTGCACTCCAAGAATGCGGCAATACTAGTTCGCGGAGGAAAATTTTTTATGATGGCTTCACTCGACTCACCAGATTATAAACTACGTCATTTGTTGTTAAAACACAACCGGATTCATAAGTTAAATTCGAATTGATAATCGTCTGCCAGTACTCGCGGCTGACTCGTAGCTTTACGAATTACATAACCGCGTTCAATAATTTTGTTTCGTACTCCATCGATTAAATATAATATTTTCGCGTTCGATTAATGTACGTACGTCTGTTTCGAATCACATGCTGAATAAGGTGCGCGAGTTCTTTTCAATAAGATGACAAATTTTTCAAATTTTTTCTCGGTGTTTCTGTGCATTTTAGTGAGCTGCGACAGAAAACTGGTACTAGCGCATCAAGGTTAGCTCAGGTTTGATTATAAATAATTTATATTAAACTCGTAGGTAATTAAATTAAAGTATACTAGTTTAGTAAATCGTTAGGGTGAAGGATTACCTGAACCAAGACGTGAGAAAAGGACTCGGGGGCATTTTTGTCAACCACACAGAACTTTTTAGATTTACAAAAATCATACGCTAAACTTATTCATAGCGTCTCTTCAACTTCACTTCTTTTTTGGCTCCTCTTCCTCCATCTCCTTTCTCTACCAATTCACTTTAAACAGGGTCGAAGTGTCGTTCTTACTAAATTCGTGAGTATACCTTTCAAAGCAGTTTTCTTCGAAGTTAAAATTTAATAAATTGTTTGGATTTTATACTGAATGGAAAAAAAAGTGCGTTTCGCGAATCCAAATACGAGTTTTGATCTCGAAAATAAGATTACTGTTAAATATAATGTACGATTTAATCAGTGTCTGTTATGCTGATGATGGAGAGGAAAACCATAAGAACGAGTGCATAAAGACTTGATTTCAGACACATGAAATTCTCCAGAACAAAATGAAATTTCTTGCAGGAGGAGTACGATGATGAATCATAAATGGACAAAGAGAAGATTTGTGACGTATTCGCTCCAAAAAATTATTAATCCATCATCTTATCGACCATCGACTGGAATTTCAAATTAGTCATAAATAAGTGCGATTAAAAAAATTTTCAAGTTTTAATTTTGGGACGATCGCAACAGCAAAGAATTCAGGAACAAAAGTCCTTCAGCAGCTCCCCCCCCCCCGAAAAAAAGGAAGAGCAAAGGTAAATAGAAAAAAGAATCTATCCTTAGAGCGGATTCAGAAGAGGGTCTGGAGATGAAAATTTAGTTTTTTAATGAAGAAAAAAATCTATAATTTTCTACCATTTGTTCTATAAACTCTTAAGTGGAAATAGGGGTGGAAAGTAAAGCCGAATCTCTAAACTAGACGAAGCTCTTTAATATATAGGTCGGAAGTTGGAATTCTTACCCTTTGACAGTAACGGGATTGTAGAACGTAGACTGAAAACCGAAGGACCCGTCCTAATTGAAGAGAGAACTTCCCCAAGAATGGAAGCCTAATCCATCGCAATTTCTCGCGGCTCATAGGGCGGGGGAGGGAGGTAGTATAGTCGAGGTGCTTTCTAATTATCTTCCTACGAACGATCGTGTCTATGCCTAAATGAATCTCGTTAACTCTTGCAAGATGTTTTATGGTCGTTAACTCCTTCCTGAAGACAGTTTGACTCGTTTGTGCTGGATTGTGCTATCGAAATTTTCGCTCCCGATCATCAAGTTTGACTTATAAGACATCAAAATTCACCCAATTGGTACCTGGATAATTTTCTTTGTTCTAGCGCCTCAATTAAGATCTTTTTTTTTTTACTTTCGTATACTTTATAGATCATTAATACGTATTTTTCCAATATTTTTCAGAAGTCGGTGAATCCTGCACTACAGCCTCGAAAGAGAGAGGGGTTTGCGTCCCCCAACCAGAATGTTTAGGTCTAGACAGCCAGCCAGCCAATTCGGATTTCGCTGAAACGTGTAAATTGGGCGCCGATGGTACGCCGATCATTTGTTGCGTAGTAAGATCAACAGACAGTTCGACGAATTCGCGTCGTGATAATCCACATGCGCCGACAAAATTAAAACCAATACACGATGAACCCGATGATAACTTCAACGTTCCGACAAGTGAAACTGAACTCAGAAACTATGGTATTCCGCGGAAAAAACCCACGGGCAAAATAACCCCTAAATCTTATTACGATCAATCGACGTATACAAATTACATTCCGACGAGAGATAATCCGAAAAAATCGGAGACGAAATATACGGGTAATAGTCCTTACGACGAAGACGATTACGCTAGTCTTAATTTCCAGCCGAATTATTATAATTACGACGTTGCGCGGCCGAGCGAATCGCCACCGAATCGTCAGAATGGCGAGGTGATCTTTAGACCGCGTCCGAGTCAGCACAGCACCAAACCTACGAGCAGACCCAAGCCTACGCGGCCGCCCAACAACGGAAACTTCGGATCTAGCGATGTAATTCATTTCCCCGACGAAAATAATCACGAATCCAGCAATGTCAACTACCCCAACCATAATAATCAGCCTAATAACGGGCAGTATGAACCCAACCATGGACATTACCCCAATCAGCATGCCAATCAACCAAATTACGGATCGGATGGCGTTAAATATCCTAACCACGGTTCTAATTCTCAACGTCCTAATCAGAGTGCCAGACCCGATCCCGAAAGTAGCAACACAGATTGGGGATCCTCCAACTCTCGTCCGAATAGTCAGAATTCTCGACCGAGTAATAACAATAACAATAATCGGCCTAATAATAATAACATCAGACCAACGACGGAAGAGAGTTACTGGGGAAGCACAACTCGAGCCCCAAACCGACCGCAGCAACAAACGCAACGAATCAGTATGATAAGTAAGTCGCTAATGTTCATTATTCTTTTTTTTTATTCGGTTTATGGAAACGTTTTATTTCGTCTTCCAATTTCTGGATACCATTGTTATCGATTATTACGGATCTCGCAGCCTTCAATTCCTTCTTATGGTCCAGCTTTTTTGCGACTTCTGTTCTGGAAATCAATTCTACTCCATCATCTACTGTTGACAAGTAGTGGCATGGCGGGTTCAAAGAAATTTTAACAAAATGTTTAGTGGAGCCAAATAAATAAACATCATTTTTAACCCAGGTACCATTTAAGACACAATAATTTTCGATAGCGGAAAAGGCACAATAAAAATATCAACCAGCATAAACCTCTTTATAACGTCACTAAAATCTGTAACGTCTAGTATACATATTTCAAGTTAACTAACTTTCAGGGACTCACTCACTTCGCAAGTTCACCCTCATTTTTGGTCTGGTATAATAAGCTAACTATTCTGAACCAAGTCAAGGATTCCTCGCAAATTTTTCTTTTTTTTTGATGGGGGGGCGAACGGGATCTACTCAGACTTGAACTCGCAGATTTCCAATAGATGGCTGGGGTGTCGATGCCGATAAAAACATTAAAAAGAAAAAACCCAGTCCCAAACTTGCGAATTTTCTATAATGATAAAGACACAGTAAAGATGTCAACCAGTTTAAACCTCTTTGTGACGTCATCAGATTGAATTTGCCTTCGACGTCATCAACATTCCTCTCTTTTTCTCTTTCGGTCGAGCAGACTTTTGGATCAAGTTGTGAGTTTACTGCATGCTAATGAGGGCAACTCGGCCTCGCAGATTTCCAGTAGTAGGCTAGTTTGAAGCTTGTACAGGCTAACGTACTATATTTTGTGACAGGGGAACTCAAACTTGGACTCACAGATTTTTGGATTTGGTAGAGCGTTCTAAATTCTATATCTATCAACGAGGCAGAAACTCGGCCGCGTGAATTTCCATTAGGTGAATGGGACGGGGCGTCGGTAAAAACATTAAAAAGGTCAATGGCCCAAGGAGCAAGCGTCAGCAAATTTACGAGAAGCTTCTTCCATTTTTTTTTCCTCAAAGTTGGAAGGCCCAATTTCATAATTTTCCAAGCCGAGGCGCACTTGCCACTTTTGCTACCCGTTTTAGCCGCCGCTGTCAATACGCATATTTTTGTACTCAAGGCCTTAGTGTGTTTCGATCTTCACACTTATTAGTTTTAATTTGAGGAGTGTCTTCACGTTCGAAGCTTGACCTAGGCCCATCCATACTGGTGATATGAAATCATTTTAGAATGTGAGAAATTACTCAGATGCGGGAATCTTGCAATAGAATTTGAATGTACTCAATTGTGACCTGGAACGAAGAAAATAACTTCGTCCTTGATTCAGAATTCCAACGATATAGGAGACGAGATTCTCGAAGCTAGGATGACCCGTAGGATGAGAAACGTACATAAAAGGTCTTTTGTCGTCACCTCAACCGTGCTCCGCGCATTGCAAGGGGACCATTCTTGACTTTGCAAGTTCAGTTTGTCTCTTTTTTTTTTACATCGTACAGGTTGGAAGTTCCAGGGCGACTTCAAAAATTGAGGCTTCCTTAACGACGTAGAACGAAGAACACAGGGAACCTATTCCATGGGTCGAATTTGTTTTAGTAATGAGGTTTATAGGCCTAAAGGGTAAACCACTATTAAAAAAACGGACTATGAATTCGACCTCTAGGGTAGTGTGGAACTGAATTGAGAAAACACCAATTTTCCAAAACCCTTCATATATATGACAGGAATTCAAGATTTTTCAAGTCCCTTCCTCAATATTCATGATTTGGAGAACAAAATCGTTTCAAGTACTTCCTATCATGTATAAATATTTTGTATACCTCAAAGGACGACAAGCAAGAAAGAAAGAAAGAAACTAAAAAAATAAATAAACAAACAAATAAGTAAGTAAAAATAAGTAGATAAATAAATAAATAAATAAATAAAATATGAATAAAAATAAATAAATAAATACATAAATAAATAAATAAATATAAATTATAATTATAAATAATGTGAAACCATACTTACACTCGCTCCTAATTGTTTTCCAGTCACAAACTTTCAGTACCTAACTTTTTCCAATTTTCTCAGAATTCACTTCTCAAAAGTTGTAACTTCGAAAGATTGTGTCTCAGAGAATTTTCAACCCACGTGGAAAATTTTTTATAGATTCAAAAAACTATCACTGTCCAACAGTGTTTTGGGAACATTGAAAACAAAAGTTGATTCTAATGTAGATTTTCGCGCTGAAAACGATTCCGTTGCCCATTTTTTGCTAGCACGTCTCAGTTCTCCTCAATTCTGAGTTGAAGTTGTGAAAAATGCCAAAATTGACCAACTTCAATGGGGAAAATAAAAGCTCAGATTCAAAATTAGAACCTTCCTTGAACGCAGTGACGTGCTCCCTACCTAGGAGATTGTATCAGAAAAAAATTGAGTCAATCCAAACAGTAGAGTGGGTTTTATCCAAGTTTTTGAAAATCAATTATTCAAATTTTCAATTCTCATTTCTAATTGTCCCCCTAACATTCAAAGTTCATTATTTCTGCTATTTGAGTACCAACACACAATTGTAATTCCTCTGGAAATACTCATCCGAATAAATTGAGATTTTTTATTTTCATTGAAGAGGGTTCAAATCTTTCATTAGTGTATATTACTTCAATAATTTTTCTTTAAAACGCAGTAAAATAATTGATTGAAGTGGTCAATTTTGCAGCATTTTCGAACACTTCAACAGGTATTACAGAAAAACTAGACATACTGGAGAAAAAAACTCACGGCATCGTGTTCAGCGTTGAAAATACTTTAAGAATCAACTCGACTTTAACATGTTACTGCAAATTTTTATTTTTTTGTACAGTGTATCCTCTACCTATTTAAAAATACAAAAAAAAAAAAATTGAAGCGAGTGATTGCCTCACAAATAAATAAGTAAATAAATAAATAAATAAATTAATTAATTAATTAATTGATTGATCAATATTATTTAAATAAATTAATTAATTCAAGTCCCCCTTCTATCATTCCCCTCCTATCTTATACATATAGCTTCAGAAAGGAAGCATAATTTTTTCAAGTCCATATTGGCCAGACATCGGACGTCGGACGGCAAATTGTTAAAAAAAAAAAAACATAGAACAGGTTCCCTGTTGAAACGACTTTCGTAATATCTCGGAAGATTTTATTGTTGCTTACTCCATGGTATAAAGTTACGACTCTTCGTACCCTTGTTGTCATTATAATGAATTCTAGATCCACAAAATAATTCTTCTTTCTCCCTCCGATAAAGCAGTCTTTTTTGACAAACAACCGTCTTTAGGCTGGGGGTCAGGCAAAAATCTGCGTGACGAGACGTGACGGTTTATGACGTCAACAATGACCTTGACCTATTTGAAGGACTGGGAAAAATTTCGATTTCGACTTTCAGCCTTCATTATACTAGGCTTATACTGACTAGGCTGCAAAGGTGGGTTTATCTTTTATTATATAGGCCTATAATGAAGTGTACTAGGCCTATTCTAAGTAGACTGCAGGTTCAACCTCAACCATACTAGGTCTATACAGTACGTACCAGGCTTATTAGCGGGGAAGCTGCTTTCGACCTGAAAGCTATACTTATATGATAGAAGGGAGATTAGACCGACTATTTTTGCCGATTTGGATTTTTTGCTGGACCCCACACGGATCTGCCTCCCCCCCCCCCCCCATAGAATAGGTTTCCTATTAAAACGTTAATTTCCGAGCTAGGGATTGTTCTATGACGTCATATTAGATCGTGAGGTGAAAGAGAGTGATCTAATCGCAACTTGGAAGATATTCAGTTTTCTTCGGAATCACCGTTAAATTTCACTTTTAAATCAAGTTTGAATGATTTTTAATTTTAACAGGGAACCTATTTTATTGTTTTTTGGCGGGGAAAAAACGTCTGCTATCCGCTGTCCGCCGTCCAGTTGACCGGCAAAGCTCGGAGCTCAAAAGTTTTCCAAGTCCCACTCCTATCATACTTAGCTTGGGGGCGGGGACTATGACGTCACAGTTTGATGAAGTTATAGATCAGACTTGTGACGTCACAATCTGATGACGTCATAGATCAGTTTTTTCAAGTTCCCTCCTATTATTTTCTCAGATCCCACGTGCCCCATAAAATAGGCTCCCTGCCAACCCTCGTTTATCTCCGTTAAAGGATCCACGAGTAGAGACCGGATTTTTTGGTAAGAAAACTTGTGAATTTCGGCAATTAAATTCAAAAATTCGTCAATATGCGGCATTCAAAGGAAAAAGAGGGAAAAATACGTATTTTTGAGTACATTTACTCACTCTCGATGAACATTATTCAATTATTTCCAACCAAAATTATCTTACTTTTCACGAGAACTAATCGATTTTGGAAGAAAAAATTATTCATGAATTTTCAATTAAAACTGCCTCACTTGAGAGCAAATTTTGCTTAGCTTCAGGCACAAATTTATGAATTTTTTGACAAAAATTGGCCCGAAATTCAGTATTTTTCAGGCAAACCCGATTTTAGGCAAAATTTGGTAATTTTAAAGAAAATATTCACAATTTGGTATGAAATTTTTCAGTTCTATTGCAAACTAAGATTTGTAGTAATTTCGGCATTTTTTGCCATTCTCATCAATTTCGGCATTTATTCCATATTAGGCATTTTTCGGCAAAATATAATTCTTTTCCTGCGTCCTATCTATCATGATTACTCATTCGTTTCGTCCTTTAGGAGAAAAAGTGCTAAATGCCGAGGAATCCTGTCTCTGTCCATGAGTTTTGTTTTTGAGAATTTTGGCAAATTGGTCAATTTTTGGCACATTGGTCCTTAACTCGGCTCAGAAGAGTCGTAGAAAGTTTGATAGGGGCGCAAATTGCGAAGATGAAATTGAAATACAAATTTTGCAGATTTAAACTATAACATTTAACGTTTCGCCTTTTCACGCTAAAACAGACGTTTAGTGCGAATTCCCATTCGACTGGTAACATCATTTTGGTTCAGCAGGTAGAAGTATGATGGTAGGGAGCTATATGTGATAGGAGAGGGACTAGGAAAAACTTTGACTCCCGAGCTATATTATGATGATGACTGCGAAGCTTGCGGGTTTCCTGCTGTCTGTCATTACAGAGTTTACAATAGCATCTAAATTTACTAATGAGGCTTCTGTGGTAGTTTTAACCTTCATTATATAGGCCTAATAGTTATACAGTATACTAGGCTCATACTAACTAGGCTGCTGTAGTAAGTTTAGCTTTCATTATACTGGGAGGCTGCTATAGGTTTAGCTTTCGTTATAGGTACTAGGCCTAATATAAAGTATACTAGCTTGAGTATACCTAGCATGATGCAAGCTGAACCTTCTATGAAAGCCTGGCCTGAACCATGAAAAATTCTTTATTAGTTAGCTTACGAGAGTATTTCCGGGTACTACCCTATCATCAGTTGTGTCACTCTACGTAGTGCTCTACTTACACCTCACCACACTCAACATGAGTCTCAATGATTGCATAAGCCTGATGCATGTTCCACAAGTGAGCCCTGGAAAGCTAGCAAGTCTAAAATATAATGGTGGATTAAGAATGAGGGAGAACGAACGAAAGCAGCCTAGTATAACGATTTATCGATACAATCAAGATCGATATATCGATAAAACGCCCAAAGACATACCTGATTCAATGTTTCTCCATATGAACTGGAAAATTTTACTTTTATCTTTCTTTTCCCCCCGAAATGCTTGGAAGTATGAACAACATCATTACCGTAGCTTGTTGTCCTATTCGAGCAGCCCTCAAAATAGTATTACATTTCTTTACGACTTGTTTTACATAGCTGATGACTTGACCATCAAAGAAGTATAATATAAAAGGTCCACCTGGTTGAATTATAGATGGACGACTAAGTTTTTCACAATGAGATTGAGAAACGAAACACGTGTTTAGCTTATTGATGTGAACGAAGTTATATAGGCCTATACGTAATTTTCAAAGAGCATAATAATGACCTCGATTTCTATAATTTTTTGCAACGCGCGTGAAACAATTATAAAAACTAGTCTTCTCCGACGGAATAATCAACGAAAGTTCGGGAATTTTTTGCAGTCGCATCAATTCACGCATACTATGCGGAAAGTCTGACCAGTGTGACTCGAGAATCGTGAAAGTTCACGGTAAAACCGTTTCGACGGTGTAGGTTTTCATAGGAATACAGTTTCTCTAGTAATAATAAAAAAATTTATTGTAAAATAAACCATCATGAAGTACCTACGTCATTAAGATGTGGGAAAATGAATTCATGCATACGAGCGCGTGGTAGAAAGAACTTGTAGAACTGGAAGATTATACGAAATTCGCAAAACATGCAAAGAAGTAAGGAAAAGCATGTTGAAGGTCTGCTAAGTCAAAGATATAGAAAAATGGAAACCCTAAAGAGAATTCACAGGTTCCAATAACACGGTTACAAGTAGCCTATCGGTGCACGCTAACGTTCTTGAAAAAATACGTAAGTTAGTAAACTCGTATCTCGTAGAAGAAGCAATGGTCGATGGTTAAGACCACATGTATAGTGTAGTATTGAATGATTTTAACTTTAGATAAAAGATTTAGTGAAACTGACCAGGTTGTTTAGAACGTAATTACCGGAATTTTAATTAAGAAATAGGCAAGTTTTATATAGAGGGCCTTCGATAAGGTTATAAATGGTCTAGAATAAGGAGACATTTGCATAAAAACCTGATTCATACAACACGATGACAAACTTTTTAAAATCCTTCATGAAAGTCTGCTTTATTATAGGTTACAAAAACTTTGAAGATGTTATTATCAAAATTAAACTCGGATTTTGGCAGAAAGAAAAAAAAATCAGAACATTTTATAATTCTTTTAAATGAAAGACAAGAAATTTATTGCCAAACTCCCTTTGCTTTTTGTGTCCTATAAACTTGGGAAATTTCAAAATTTGAGTCATAAGGGGAGGAAACTTTGAAAGATTCTGCTCTGCGGCCATTTATACGTCAAGTGAGACTTTAATGTGTGAGTTTTTGTATCCAAGAATCCTCATAGCCACTACTATTTCCTCCCATAAGAATAACATGAGGAGCAGAGACAGTTATCATGCTATCATTAATCCAGAATGAGAAATTTGGGCAGGGTATTAAAATATTTGTATGTGACTAACTGTCTAGGTTAGGTTGGAGAGATACGCTTCTGGCCAACGCGGAGTGAATTTTGTGACGACAGTCTTCTCGGTGTGACGAGGGTCATGGGAAGACTGACGGTTTTATTCTGTGAGACTCGTTCTTTCCCAAGGCACTAGTTCGTGATTTAATGAAATCGGATTTACAGGGCAGTATTTGAGGGTTTTTTTGGCGGCTTCATCGACTTCTTCGTTTCTGCTCCAGATGAAGGTTATGAGAAGGGTGTGTATGTGTGAAACGAGTGGAAGAAAGTGTTCCGAAAAATCGACGCCGTTTCTTCATTGGGGTTACTCTTGGAAAAACCGTCACAATTTGGCTCGTCATCAATTGGAAAGACACGTCATCAGTGACCTTGACTTCCACGTGTAAAGAGAAATAAAGAATTTGCTTATTCGCGTTCATGTTATTCTAAAATGAAAAAGTGGTAGTAAGCCAATTTTTCTTATTTTTCTAGTAAATTTTTTATCACGTTTAACAACTTTTTACTGTACATACAGGATGTAAGGCGCCATAAGAAGGTATAAAGGGAGCAGAGTGCGCTAGTTAGCTCTAAAGTACATTATGTGAAACTCTGGAACACCACAGTACAGTAAAAGTTTTTTTCTGACTTTGTTACTGTGACGTCATCAATACCCTTGACCTGATAAAGAAATTTGAAAACATTTTACCCAGAGCGTGAAATAAGAAATACTAATATTATGCGCTCCAAGACTTGGAAAAAGGTTCTAGCCGGGTAAGAGAGGGAACGGTCTGGGTCAAAAAATATTCCAAATATGCGTTGAAATGTTGTTCTCTATGAGAAAACTCGAAATCCAAAAAATTGGATCTATCCGCTCACCATAATGGTCTGAAAAGCTATTTTTAGGTCTAAAATCAACATGGCTGTTTCTCAAGCGGTAAAAATCGCAGAGTAATGAAAGTTGGAGACATTTTCGAAGATGTGGACATGCATCTATGGTATTTTTCCAAAGAAAAAAAAAACAAAAAAACAAATCATACATATTTTCCCTACTTTTTAGCAATAACAAAAATTCAAACTCATTTAAGAAAAGAAATCAGAGAGTGGCACCTGAATATATTCATTAATTTGATATGCCATACCTTCAAGTACAACGTATACGTTAGTACCATAGTCCTCAGTTAGGTGGAACATTGCCCAAAAAATCGATATTTGGTGAATTTCAATAATTTTTATATCATTAGCGGGGTAAGCTATGACTACTACCGCAATAGACCGCGTGGAATCAATAATCAATATTCGCGCTGAAAATTACGCACTCCTGTCATTCACGTTCTTCATTTTACCATCCATGGTATTTTTTGACATATTGCATGTCTTTGCTGAAGCCTACCCTCTAATTCGACTGGACCAAGATTGAGGGTAACCGAGCGGAGCGATGAGGCCTGGGAGCTAAATAGCATAATTGTTCAGTATACTAGACTTGAAGATTGAGAGCGAACGAGCGGAGCAAGTATAAAAGTAACCGGCGAAGACAAACATACTATCTTAGGGTAAACATGGAACATGATCTTTATTTATTTGGCTCTGCCAGAAAATTTTCAGAAAAAATCATCCGTATTTTCCCTAGTTTCTGGCAATACAAAAAATTACAAACTCTTTCAACAGAAAAATAAGGGGGTGGTACCTAAAAATATTCATTCATTCGATGCGCCTTGACTTAAAGAACAACATAATTTAGTATTGTAGTCCTCAATGAGATGCTACATCCACCATAATTTTCCCATCAATATCGGAGTAAGCTATGACTACTACCACAGTAGACCGTGTGAAATCAATAGTCAATGCTCGCGCTGCGACATTTACTTTCTTCTTTTCAAAATGTTTATTGTTTCCCCCCTCAAGTCTCAGCGGTGCAAACTGTGTTATCGGGGGCCGTGCACTTGTACTCGTATGAAATAAAAGAATGGTGCCACCCTCTGATTTCTTTTGTTAAATTGAATTTTCGTTATTGCTAGAGACTAGGGAAAATATGTATGATTATTTTTTTTTTTTTAGAAAAATACCATGGATACACGTCCAAATATTTTAAAACGTCTTCAAGTTTCATTGCCCTGCGATCATTATCGCCTGAGATATACCCATTTGGATTTAGGCCTAAATTGGCTCCGCAGCCGATTTGGGTGAACGGATGGGTCCAATTGTTTGGGTTTCCAGTTTTCTTATCGGGGACAACATTTTAATGCACATTTAAAACATTTTCTTTCTCACCCGGCTGAGCCCTCATTGATACAAATTCCTCTCTCTTCCATCTTCCGTTCCTCCATTACACATCTCATTCTGTCCTCTTGCCCGCAGAATAGTCAAATTCTCGGTCAAAATTCATATTGGAAAAATAAGAGAGATGATACCCATTTTTAGTTCTTGGGCACCACAAGCATGAAGCTATCCAAAATTTGTCAATCCAATCATTATGAGTACTAGCGTGAAATGCTTGTCGGCCCAGGCTTCGTACGCATTTCGTTGAGTATAAGGTCCAGATTAGGTAGGCGTATTCTAAGATTTGTCAAGTGCGCGTAAGTTTTGTCGCTAAATGATATTTTTTGTTTGAAAAAACTATTTTAAAATTCGTTTCGGACCGAGATTCCTCTATAGCTTGCTAGATTACTGGAGAAACGCATGGTTCCGTAGGAGACAATTTCCATCGACTCTATTCTCAAAGCTTCTTCTTTCTTTCGTTCAGCATCTGGTCGAATGCACGGCCACACAAAAGGACAAACAACGGAGAAGTTTAAATAATTATGAAGTTGGTTGAAGTCAAGTTGTAAGAAAAATGGAAGGTTCATGAACTCACAATAGTTATAGCAAAGGCCCAAGTGACTGGTTCAATACAATAACGTCATTTGCAAATTAGTACGCATCAGATGATATTTTCTTAAATTTCTGTGACTTTCCTAAAAAATGCCTCTACGAACCCATTTCTGCCTTGATATAATTATTCTATTTTTCCTCTCAATCGCTAAAACCACTTTCAATGCCCTATTACTAATCGTAAATCACATATTTTTATATGAAGGGGGAAAAAAATATCAAACTAACAATGACTGGGGAATATCCATCTTGGACCTCGGGGTATATCTGTCTGCCTTAGCGCCCGCCTCATTCACCTTTATACGAAGGTTGTCGTCGTTGCTGATATTACAGTAGTGGTGTTGATAAGATTCAGCGAATTATGGATGTTAAATGTAGTTCTTAATTAATGGGTCTTGTGTTTTATTATTGTACTACAAACGCGTACAGTCATAGATCGACCTTTAATGTACAGGAATAGCCTTCAACTCAACATCTTTATATACGAATCAAGTATGCAGATTTTATCTAGGTGTGGTATTATCTTCTGGTGACGATTTTTTTTAACCCAAACTAATACGTCCTGTATTTCATCCAGCTATAAATATCGACAAAATTAACTCGATCGCTAAGAATGTAAAAATGATTAGGGAAACCGTAGACGACGTGTGAAAGAGTTGAAAAATTATTTATAGCTCATTCGATGATAAGGAAATGCGAAGGTTTCTATCTCAGCAGTTCTGCTCGCACGCGTTGAAAATTTATGTCCTTATTTGTAACTTCTGGATTACACGTTGCCATATTGGACTGAGACACAGCTATTCACTTATTTTTCATAGAATTTAAATATTTTTCAAAATTATATCAAAATGAAACTTTATAGCGTCATCATATACGAAATTCTTCGCAAAAATTATTTAAACTTTTTTTGTATGCGTATAGGTTGTTTTGATTGAGTCATGATATTGTTGAATCCTTGATTTTTTTCATCTTCTATTTTTACCGAGGGTGAACGTCATTTTTCGGACTTTCCAATCATAGGAAGCACGTTTTGTTTTGAAATCATAAGATAGTGAATGGCACTCAACTCTCTAAAACCGGTGAGAACAATGTACTGTAATTGTGAAGACGTATTTCGAAAAGAAGCGTTTGTTCCATAGAGAATACATTGAGCGGACGCCCATTTTCCAGATACGTACTCAATTCCCTTGTATATAATATTAGTCGGCTGTATCCAGATTGCGGCCCAAAACCTAAAAACCATCCAGAAAATATAATGATGCATATGCTTCACAGCCAAAAACCAAGCTACTCTAGCCTTGTCCTTTCTTCTCTCTTGGTGTCGACTGTAGGTCATTGCCATCTTACTTTACCACCACGCTTTTCGGGAGTGGAGGTCTGTGTTTTCCTCTAGCGGTGTGGATTGACTTCCGAATCTGAGCACGATCCCTCTGCCCCAACACCTGTAATGCACTGACAGAAATTTCTCAGCGCATCATCTTACTTGCCTTTCGAACAGGTCCACGGTGGCCTTTCTCTTGCAGGAATTAGCCACCTTCTGTCAGAATAGATAGCTGGAGGCATCGCGGGAGGGATTATGATTCAGGTCCGTATCTATTTGTCTACCACCTGAGAATTTGATAAATGGATTACAGGATTTATTCGTAGATACCCATCGCTCCACTTCGTTCTTGAAATTCCTGGGCCGAAACTGTCTCAGGAGCATAAGGAGGTGTTGGTAGAAAAGACGGTTTATAGCAGTGCCAGTAGAATTGTATATTGTAGAGATGAAGATAACGATTTTCAAAACTAACTCGAGAGTTGATTTGTCACTGAAACAAACTGGGATTTGTCAGTGGCGGCGCTAGATGTTTGTGCGCCGGTGGCTCACCATGATTTTTCCTGTAATTCCGCGCTCTTTCTCCTCGTTTTTGGCGCCTATTATGGCGCCTTTCTAAACAAACAGGTAGGCTCGAGCCTACCTGTCACCCACTAGCGCCGCCACTGGGATTTGTTGACGTGAAATCTGCCGTTTTGAGATTTTGTCGACGTCCATCATACTTGGAATTGTCGCCCACACCTGATGAACCAAACCTACTTCGATCAAAAGTCAGTCTCAAAATTGACGTCAATTTGGAGTCGATTCAGTTTCTGCAATGTCGACTACAAATCGACTCAAAATGACTCCTTTACCATGATATCATTGTCGACGTCGCAGTTTGAGTCGCCTTCGGATTATAGATTCGATTACGTCATCCATAGGGAAAAGACTGATCATGACGTCGACGTTGCGTCGATTTTCAGCGCACAATTCGATAACGTTTCAGAATCGAAGTCGAAAATGGGACAACGTCTGGTATCAGATTTTCATGCCAACTGAAAATCGAGATATTGCTGGATCAACTCAGTATAATTGATATTCTTGACGGCCCTCATTATTTAATTTTGACTGCATATTCTGTCTGCGTTTAGCGAAGTCACGAAACAGACAGAAAGCTACCAGGCGTGGACTCTAGATGGACGTCGATTCGAGATCGATTTGAAGTCGTACATCATACACTCCCAGACAATTAAAAATCGACTTAAAATCGACCCAACAGAGCAGTCGAATTTAGGTCGATGAAAAAATGTGGAGTATTTGACGCGAAATCGACTCCATATCGACGAATTTCGACTAAGACTTCAAAAGAAGCAAATTATCAGTCGATTTTTGGTCGACGTTTGGGTGACCGACCTACAATCGATGGCGACATACGGGCATCGGATAAGTTATTGAGGAAAGAAAACAACAACCAATGATGTAGAGGGATCCGGAGATTGCTTGAAGATGAAAGTCACCAAATTCGGATCAGTTAGAAAACACCCTGATGAACCCCGTCAACTCCGGATCGAGTTGTTATTTCAACCAGAAGTCAGTCGATTATGATTTTATTTAGTTTCGGCTAATATCAGCCACAAATCAATCCAAAATATTTGAAGGTCACCGGCCCGTAATCAGTAATTTTTCTCAGGAAGGGAGCAACATGAGGGTAAGGCTGAACGAGGGCTTTATGTCCTGTTTACTCCCAGGCACTGCAACTATAAACAACGGAAACGTTGAAGGGATCGATAATGTTGCATTCGTGTTTTTATGTGCAAAAGAATGGGTCAATTGATATCCTTCCAGAGAGAACGGAGTCACCTTCACAATGGTAGGTACTCGCTCGGAAACGTTTACACGAATACAGTACATCATAATTTGCGGTTCATGGAAAATTTTTGGTTTTTTTCGTTTTTCTCCCCCAGATTCTCGGCTAGTTGAAAGCTAACTATTTCTCTTATCTCTTCTAAGAAGTCATCAGAACGAGCTAATGTAGGTAGTTATGATTTCCTCCGCTAATATTTTTGAAGTCACAATAATTATAACGATGATTGGATTACACAACATCCTAGTGTCAGTGTGATGTTTCAACCGACCGAATTAATGCCTACGACTCTATTTTCAATTAATAAAACCCATAAAAAATAATAAAGAGTAATGAAATATTTTACGCGCAACGAACACGTAATATTTTCATCGATTTCAATGGTTTCGATAGGTATATGTAGTAATCAATGCAGGTCTGTACGCATTATCATTGTTGACCTATATAATCCACTCCCTCGCAAAAAAATTGGCAAACTCGTCATAATAATTTTGCAATCACGTATTTCAAACCCGCATCGTAAAATTAGTCATCTATCATCTTTGAATGTTTTTCTATTATACAGTGATAACATAAAAATATCAACTTTTGGAAAAGTTTAGCGATGGCAAGGTAAATTTCTCAAGGAAGAGGTAAACAATATTCCATAATCATTGTGGGTCAGTTTTTTATCAATTTGCAATTTTTTATTTCACACTAGCGATAGCCTAGCATTTTTTTCACCAGAAGGGAAGGGCAACCATCTTCTGCTTTGGTTTTCAATTTTCTTAAATTTTTCTACAGTGGTCAGGGTGGTGGACTTTGGACGTACTGTCGCTTCTGTAGATGAAGTCTGGGCGGAGAATGAGCCGTAAGTAAAGCTAGCGAGAGGATCTTTAAAATAGGTATGCTATATTATTCTCAAAATCGAATTCATCTTCATCATCGATAGAATCTTTGTAGATTTCCATTTAAGTAGAACACATTTTTTAATAAGCTTTATTTCTTTTTTCTAAATATAAATGTCTGTTTCTAAATCAAACTCAGGAAATATGAAAAATAAAGACAAACAAGATGTTTTAGAAATGATATTTCAGAAAAAATTAATTGTAAATAAACATTTAAAATAAAATGATGAATTGCTTGAAGAACTTGAGTCACTTAAATATAATATGATGGTAATTTAAATGAGTTTTTTGAAAAATGTTTTGAATTTAAAAATAATCAGAAACTATTAGTGAGAGAATGAATGATTTTAGAGAAGAATTAAGAAAATTAGGTAGGTATCACTGTGCCTCCTATAGATTAGTATTATGTTCAATTATACTTGAATAAAATCATTAAAAAAATAAAATAAAATAATAGTGTGAGGAATTAAATATATACTAACCAACAAATACAAGATGAAAACTTTAATGAGATAGGTATTGTAAACCTTGTATAATAAAACAATGGACTGATTTCCTAACTACGTCACAATATGGATAGATTGTAAAATATCGCAAAATGCTACTTGCTGAAGTTCCTTCAGTCTTTGTTCCTACTTTTCCTTTCAATGTAATTTTCCATGAGCGACACTAATGTTCTGAAATGAAAGTAGATCAATAGCCTGTTTTGAAATCAGAACGCTAATAAGGTATAGGAGAGGTCAATTTCTTAGGAGTATAAAGCTTCTAGATTACAAAAGAAACACTCTCATTTCTCATTTATGTTCTATTTTCAAAATAATTATTCATAAATTTTTAGAACATTACTTTTGTATAGGTATAATATGGGAAATTGCATTGATAAAAACGTTAACAAAGACTTGAAGGAACTTCAGCAAGCAGCATTAAATTTTGCGATTTATGGGTACTAGACTACTAGAACACGCCCTAATCGGTACTGTGACGTAACTAAGGAGCTCGAGAGCAGGTAAAATGGGCATCCATCTTGTTTTCCAAGAAACCATTACCAATGTTTACCAAAGGGGTGTAAGGTTCATTTAAAAAACAAAATGGATGTCCATTTTACCTGCACTCGAGCTCCTTAACGTAACGGGAAATTAGTCCATTGAACATACAAGCACAGAGGAAGACATTAAATTCACAATTAAAAAAAAGAAACTAAAACATGTTGTAAATGTATAATCACTCTCTCAAAAATGATAGATACTTACGTACGATGAAGATAAAATCATACTTATTTGTTATATCAATGTAAAGAATAAAAAATCCGACATTTTCAGATGTCTTTTTCACATCATCAAAGTACCATTATGTGGAGCAAATGTGAAATAAGCATTAGTAGGCTAAGTCATTTTTTATTTTGAATGTGAATAATAATATGTGAGCATTGGAAGATCTCAACTCCTATACATGAGAAACAGATAGAGAAAGATTGATTTATTAGCCATTATGCTTCACTGCGCTAGAGAAATTAGTTGCTAGTTTTTTGTCTACGTGGTACTAACAAATGGATTTATTATTAGTCACTACCTAGAGAAATTGGTCCCTACGCTTCTTTTAGATTCTTAAATTTGAATGAAAAATTGAGAGAAATTGATACCTGCGCTTTGTTTCAAGATTTTTTTAATTCAATAAAAAATAAGAGAAATTGCTGAATTTTTCAGGTCAGCTAGAAATATTGCAAAAGTTTCCGGCGCTGGTAAAAAGACAAGGGCGAGAAGTGAATCAGAAGGTTTATTTGGTCTTTCTGACAAATTTTCAATAATTTTTTCTAAAAGATTTTTGAAATTCAATGAAGAATGAAAGGAATGTTTCTGGGTTTTGAAAAAGTTTCTTGCGCTAGTAAAAAAAAAAAAAAAATGCGTGAAGTGCGCCAGAAGGAATAGGGCCTATTTACTGCCGTATCTTAGGGTTAAATCGGGATTTCCCGGAGGACATAGTGGTTGCCTGAGGAAGTGCTTGATCTTCCCAGATATAGTAAGATGGGTGTTCCTTGTAGAACGGTTCTCAGTGCAATGTGATACTGGACGATGATGTTCTCGCAGTGATATTGGAGAATGGGAATGCCGGTTGTCGGATCTAGGTCATTGTTGTCAGCTAGATATCAATGGATAGGTGGGATGCCTGTGCAGATGATACCAAGTGCTGAATTACAAATCCAATGCTAGGATCGGTCAGCCTCAGATTAGGGAGTAGTGTGTAGACTCTTCTGTTTGAACTGCAGGTACAATAGCATTTTGACCTTTACAGCCGTGCCCGAGGACTCATTGCTCATTTGTGGTCAGACTGGTAGCCAGCCAAAGTGGTTTTGAGCATTCCGTATTCGAGGGGAAGGAAAATTGTGATACGTTGGCTGGTGAGGTTCGACGTGAGAAATATTTTGTGCACTGATAGTTTGTTGTTCATAATTTTCTAGGTGGTCGAAAATGGTCGGAGTGAGAACAGGTAATTAAAGTAGGATTATGTACACTATAGGTTGCTTCCAAAATGGACCTGCAGGTAGCATTACGGATATCTTCAACCTGTTAGAATTTGTGCACCAAGGCGGAGATTACTCAATATTTTTGTCAAAAATATAATATGGCTACAATTTTACAAGGCACCACTGGCATATATCCCCAATCTTGCGCGGTCATGATACAGTTATATACTGCTGAACAAGGATAACTATGAGAAAGTGAACGGACTGTCCAGAAAGAAGGAAAGCTTTACAAAATGGTTTCTCACTACCCGTCACAGTAATCAGCAACTAAGTAATATATTCTGTAGAGCAATTGTGAGAGCGAAAAAATGTTACAGAGTCAACTGAGAGCCGGCCTTGATGGAAGAAATCCCAAGAATCTGACGGTAATTTAATTTTAATGTTTATGGACATAGGACATGGACCAGGGTACTAATCCTAGAAAAAAAAAAAAAAAAAAACAGACTTTAATATTATGGCAATGATGGGGTATGGCTTCATAGGAAGCCCGCATCTCCTCTCATGAGTGAGGAGTTGAGTAAGAATGAGAAATCACACAAACCGAGAAAGCGACGATTTGTAATGGTCCAATAAAAAGAATCTAAGGCAATATTACTATCATTTGTGTTTCAGAATGTAATGAATATGCTCGGAATGTAACGGCTACTGTTTCAGCAATCCCACTCAGCATCGACAGTCAAGCCACTGTTCATCAGGTGAGCGAATGTCGTCACGATGCAGTTTCCTTAATCGTTGGAGGTACCAAAGCGCAATTAGGAGAATATCCGCACATGGTAATGTCGATACATTTTCGTCATGAATTACTTGTTCTTTTGCGGCAACGATCCAGTTATACATTGTAAGTCTGTTTTCCATACCAGGTGGCATTAGGATTCAGAAGTTCGGGAGGTTCGGGATCTTCTTCAATCGTGTATAATTGTGGAGGAACCCTAATCAGCGAGGATTATGTGCTCACTGCTGCACACTGCGTACACAGTTCGCTGTAAGTCAATTGAAAAATAAGTTGCTCCTTGAGTCATATTTTTTATCCATTTCAGTGGCGTAGTGAAAAAGGTTAAAGAAGTCGAACCCCTCCAAGACACATGAAATATCACATTTTATTCTAAATAATTTTTCCAAAAATTTTTTGTACCATTTCTTTTCTCCCACTTTTCCTTTAAACCCCCTCCCCCCCCCCCCTTCAAAAAATCTGACTATACGCCTCTGATACTTTTCAATATCAATGACAAAATTAGAATATCTAGGAGAAGAAAATGCAAAAAAAACCCTAGTCCAAGTCGTAGAACTGCCAACAGAACGAAGGCTCATAAAATAAAGAAATTTATGATAAAATTCGTTTGATGAGCTTCTATCAGTTCTATTGATGACGTTTCAATATTCTCTGTTGGAAGATCTAACTCTTGATGGTGCACAACGTTCTAATACTACTCTCAGCCTCGGCATTTAGCGGGAAGACTCCCTTGAGTGACCCTTATTGCTAATTTTCTTGCCCGCAATTCACTCAGCTTCCAATTTGAGCACCCACACTCTACTGACATAATTCTCTCCACTTCCCTCTCGTATCTCGACTATGTAAACATCTCAAATTGAACACATTACCCTCTTACATCATCCATCTCTCCATGGCTAAACCCAGATATCCGACTTAATCTAGCTGACATCCCCAAAACTTGTAACACGATACAACAACAACTTATTAGAAATATCATCTGTACCAAATTTCCGATCTAAATCTAGACCCAAAACTGGTTCTGAGTACCCGATCCAAGAAATTCTGCCTCCTTTCTCACCGTCGAACTGAACGCCATGTACTCTTGTCTTTCTCATCTCACTCTTCTCACCCTTCAGCTCGAATTCTTACACTGTTAATTGCTTTCCTTTCATTTCTCCTGGCTATGCAGCCACTTTATTCGACACATTCAATTAAACACCTACACATGTGTTCTATATGCAAGGGGTGAACCTCGTCAAGTTCGACTGGGAGATCTGAATTTGGAAAAAGATGACGATGGCGCGAAACCACAGAACATCAATGTAGCGAGTGTAATCGTCCATCCAAATTATAAGCCACCACAACTATACAACGATATTGCATTGGTTAGACTAGCCAGAAGGGTTTCTTTCAATCGAGATCTAAGACCAGCGTGCTTACAAGTAAAACAATCCTTCGACACAAAGAAAGTGACTGCTACTGGTTGGGGATCCACAAATTACGGTGAGATGACTAGAATAAATGTTGTAGTATGTACTTTGTCTAATGCAAATTTTTCTTCAAGATTAAAAATGGTTGTCCAAAATTTTCAGGAGAAATAACCAGCGACGACTTATTGAAAGTACGTTTGGACATAATCGATAATAAGCAGTGTAACAAATTGTACGGTGCCGATTCTAAATTACGAAATGGCATTGCCGACACGATGTTGTGCGCCGGTGAATTATCCGGTAAAAAAGATACATGCCAGGTAAAAATGAAGACTAAAATAAAATATTTAACGAAAATTAAATGCGATGTATCTAAGTTATCTTCCACTTTCATAGGGAGATTCCGGAGGTCCGTTACAGATTCAGGATCCGAATAATAAATGCGTCCACCACGTGGTAGGGATCACGTCTTTTGGTAAATCTTGCGGAGCTGCTAATTCACCCGGCATCTACACCCGAGTTTCAGAGTACGTGTCGTGGATAGAAGAGAAAGTATGGCCGAATCAAAGGAGATATTAAGAGAAAATAATTAACAACATGACGGTTCCTATAAAAGATTTAGTTGTCTAGTTGGCGTGGTCAATAAGCCGAGAGTCCTTTTGAGATCGGGTGGTAGCTTAATCCCACTCAAAATTGAGTAAATTTCTGAATAAATAATGATCTCTTTATGTATTCGAACCATATTTATTCATTTCTAATTGATAGCTGATGATTTAGTGTTTGCTAATGCCGCGAATATGTAATTGAATCATTAATTATCAAAGGCGATTACAATTTCTGCTTTTCAACTTGGAAAGAAAAAAATTTTGTCCATGTTGCCATATCAAAACTTAGATTGATAGACTAGTATAAACTCAGTTACTGCAAATTAAGAAGGCAATCTTGTCACTGAGACATGAACATTTTCAATACGGAAATGGATTAAGAAAAATTCTCAGTAAGATTAATTATTAAATTACTATGATCGGTAACAATTCAGTATTTCTTTCTCGTTTCTGGTACTTAATTTTCCTTCGTAGTAATTCTGGTAATTTATAAAAGATTTTTAAACTAGTCATCGTGTATGTATAAAGTATGTGTTTTACTTAATTTATTGTTTTTTATTCGTTAATAATAGTAATTGCGGGTGTTATTGTTTTATGTTTTCCAATTTTTTTGAATCCACTTGTAATTATAAAGAATAATCAACTGGGTTGTATTGTCTCTTATTTTACATCTAAAAACGTCCGAATAAATACAAAATTTAAAATGATGACAAAATGAAGGACTTTTTTTAAATTGAACGCGAAAAAATATTGAATGAGTAATCTGCAAGGATCCAATTCCCCTTTACGAGTATTAAAATTGTTTCTTTTGGTTTTACCATAAGAATCATAAATTACAACAAATTATTTCAATGACATCTAAGACTAATTCTCTACCGACGATAAGTAATACGATTCGATGAGAGTAAAATATTTTCATATTCGAAACTCGTAAATGTTAAAAAATATCGTCAAAAATTGACGTTCGACATCGACGCAAATTTCGGAAAATTTCTCTTGTTTTCTTAAAAAATAACTATAGATAAGTATCTTAAAAGTGATTGAGATCAACAATACGAACAAAATGATCTATCATCAGACCAGAAGTTTCTCAAATAGACGTTGGACATTATCACGATGTTTTCAGAATAATATCGCACAGTCATTAGACTATCCAGACTAGTATTAACGTGATTTAGGACTGAAGAATACGGCAAATTCTTCCTCTGTGGACTTGATAGTCGGCCATGTGATTCCATCACCGAACGGTTCATGAGTAGATGGAAATAAAACATGGAACCATGATCTAAATCATGAAGAAAAGCAGAAAACATTCGAAAATTACTACATAATTTAAAAAAAAAAAAATCAACTATTCAACGCGATGGAAGAGGAAGAATTCCGTACGAACTGATCAAATTTTTATCAAAATCTCAGGAAATTGGAAAACTTTTCTTCCCGAACCTCAACGATTTACTTTCTTTGTTATACCTGTTTGATCCGTTTTTTATTCCTAAAAATATGGTCCAATTTTTTCGAGCTCCGAAATCGTATGGATTGATATAAGGCTGCAAAAAATATAAAATTTATTATAGGAATATCCTAATTATTAGCTGCAAAGTTAATCAACAACTTATACACTTCAAAACATATTTCTGATCGCAAATCTGATGAGAAAGATACGCAATGTCAAATTCATTCAGAATAGTATTCGGAGTTTATGAACTTCAAAGACACTGAGTAAAAAGAATCTTCGACAAACCAGAAAATCTTCACGAACTACCACAATAACCAACGTCACTCAAGAAGAATTTTTAAAAAACTGAATAAATTTAATACGTACTTCATTTTTTGCCGCGTACTTTTTTCTCTCCGAATTATTGATGTGCTTTTCGATACTTGTCTCACCGCGAGACACCATTCTACAATGTCCATACAACAGAGCCCCAATGGCAACAGAAACACCTGTGAATTAATAAAATAGAAAGACCGTACCTAAGTTTGATTTCATACGAAGAATTATGAAATAAAAATGTCATTTACCGACGCAAATAACGGCCACGAATGATACCGCCTTTCGTCTGATCGCCTTATAATACTCTTCAGATATCAAGGCGTTTCCTTCCGAACTCGTTGGCTCAACTATCCAGTCCATCTATACAAATCGTAAAAATTCAACGAAACAACTCCCAGAAAAGTATGAAAAAAATGCTGAAGAAGATTCATACCTGCGGTAAAGAAGTATTGACGTGAACAGGGAACCCGTATGGCTCATGTTGAACTTCCGGAAAATAATACAGCCATAATTCTTCATAAGCCACGCCAATTCCGAATACGATCAAGAATATCATACTAATCTCGATATACACCATAAACATGAGGAAATAGCGTCGATTATAGTGTCCTACGCAATTATTCAACCAAGCTAGGACTACCGGTCAAAGAAATTCGTCAAATTGAAAGACAAAATTGATATTATCATTTTGATTTACATAGAACAGAAGGATACGACAATGATGATCCATTTGCAGAACACAAACATTACAGATGGAACAATGATGCGTTCTATGAGGCTTTGGTTGAATACATTTCTTACAAATGCTGGCAACCTCTTCAATAAATGTATCCTGTGAAATGACTAAAAATGAGAATTCGTAACATTCGTAATATTTGGTAGGTACGTTTTGGGATAGTATCACTAACTTGGGGCGGATATCCCGGTTCACAACGGATACCCATATAGTAATGAAATATACAGTTCATTTTAAGCCAGTTTCCGAAAATTAACAGGCAAATCGTAGAAATCGGAGATTTCTTCCACCAGTACGGTAAACCGATCCAATAGCTGATGGTTATAATGAAACTCATCAAAATAATGCATGTGATGACAAAAGCCTGAAAAGTAAAACGTAATTTTCGGCATTTAAAATCACTTTTTTCGTAGAGCAAGTAGCATCCATTTCTAACTTTTTGATACTCACAAGACCTAATCCTTTTCCGTAATTATCGAGTAACCAAAATAGAGGTGAGAATGCGGTATCAAATGCGTAATTCCAATCGCAGAATTGATTGTAGAACAATGTGTTGAAGTATAAACGAGCATATTTCCAGGCTGAGACCATGATTTACCAATCCATAATCATTCAATGATGAAGTGAATCTTCTTTTGGAAAACCATATTTGCTATGCAGCAAGATACTCACTCACTCATCTCTTCGGCTTATATTAGTAATAAGCAGGAAATAATAATATTTCAGTTTCATCATTAGAGCTGAAATAAAAACTTCATTGCAGAAGTGATGTGCCGACTGCTGCTCCTCCTCCTCCTATATACCTTAATGGCTTAATATATTATCATTATTGACGCTTGACGCGTTTATTATTGTCATCATTGTTATCATTATTTTTGTGGTTATGTTGTGAAGAAAGGTCGGAAGTAGAACCTTGTTGGAACTGAGCATGTGACGCATGTCGGGTCATGCTGTTTCAAAAATCAATTCAGAATTGCATATTTGTTATATAACTGTGGGCAAAAATAATCGAAACTGCAAAGCACGGTACCGTGCTGCAAAGTTAGTAACTGTGAGGGAAAATACTCTTTTATTTTTATAAACACTCTCTGCAACAAAATTCACATTTTATAAGAAAACTGAATACTTGGAAGGATGTGGACCTGAATTCTCAATTCTCATGTGGGTGTAAAACAGCCCACTTTTATTACCTACAAGAACTTTTTCACTCTATATCCAAATTTCTCAGACCATTATTTGTCATGGGTTGAACAAATAATGATTCTACCATTTCTTACCACGAACTTCCTTCCCTCAGACTCTTCTCCATATTTTCCCAATTTTTGATGAAAAAAGATCCGGGAGCTAGCTCAGCTCTTTGTTTTTGGGAGCTGAGAGCCAGAGCCGGAGCCGAAATTTCGCCGGCTCCCCAACCCTACAATAAACCTACCAGCGCCCTTCTTTGTCCAGAAATTACTATCATGTATTATGAAAAACGAAACTTGTATTTTTTAGAGCGCGCAAACATTCAGAAAACGTGCTGGCAAAAACAAATTGATTATTTACTCGTATTTCAGACCTTTTTTAGGGAAATCTCCTATACGTAATTTTCATCAAGGTAGGTACCAACAAAAATTTATGATCCAAGGTTGGTACACAGTATTTTATCACCCCAGAACTTTGTAGATTTTTCCAAGTATTTTAATACGTGATGGATGTAACTCACCAATCTGTAATTGCTATCGTTTTTACAGTGACTCTCTCTCCGATTGTACTCGTAAAGATATAACTTCTACGTTGGTACAGGTAAACCTGTTCCTTTTCTACATAACGTTCCTCTCTTTTAAAAGAAAAAATCTCGAACTGAACTCATCAACCTAGCTATAATCTTCCAATATTATAGTATAATAGACTATTATTCTATCAAAGTTGACAGCCTCGAACTTTTTAATCTCGCTCTAAATAAAAATCGCGAAATGAACTCGAGGTAGAGTATACCCTTCACGGTTGTTATAACGAGAGAGGCCCTCGCGAATATTTTTTTTTTAAACTTAAGTAGATAATAGTTCATTTTCTGGTATGTAAATTTGACGATGTAGGAAATTATGATTATTGAAATTTTTATTTCTTCGAATTTTCATTTTTTACGCTATAACTGGCGACGGTGTGGGAATAAAATAATAAAGAAGAAATCCTCAAATCAAAAGAAGGTGGATAGTGCATTTTTTTTTACTCAACGATACGACTGATCGATTGTTCCAGAAATTTTTGCCCTTTTTTATAATGAAATTTTTTTTTTTTTTGTTTCATAATAATCTTTCTTCTGCACTTCCTTTACTTACAGCTTTGAAATTTACCTAAGGATAAATTAAAATTTCGATTTCTATTATTTTTTTTTGTTTTTAGTTATAACTTTATAGGTATTTGTTGAATCCGTAGAAATTTTGGATAGTTTAGTTGAATTGAATATTTCGATCATTATAGTTTTGGGGTGGATGAAAGATGTCAACGGTTCGCTTTGTTTTTATCACTATTCATTTTAGTCTGATGACGGTAAATATTCTAACTTTCAGTGAAAAGATTGAAAGTTTTTACGTAGACTAGCCTCTGATTGCGAATATAATAATAACTAATCATTTATTTCATACGTTTTGAGGATGAATAAAAATTAAATAATTCAAGATTGAATAGTTTGTTTCGAATATTTTCTCGCTCCGTTTTGTCCCTTCGCAGAGAAAAATTCTCTTAATTTTAAATTTAATAGTTGACTAGGTACTTATTATCGCGGAGCGCTCCTTTCTATTTATTTATTTTTTTACTGACGATTGATCTGATAGAATTTATATAGTCGATCATTTTCATTACGATAATACATCACCTTAGTAATATGCAATCTCAGAAACTTTTTATTTTGCCGTCAGTTGCAGTATAATATTGAAGTTCTTAGTGCTTTAAATTGAAACGGGTTTGGCGAAATTCGTCACCACGAATATTTGATAGTTTTTCGTAGCTACGGAAAATCTGCATAAAAATATTTTGAATGAAGAACTGCTTGATAAATACCTAGTGAATTTGGTGGTAGATTTCGGCAACAATACAGAGGTTCTCGTTGATTTGGCTTCGACCATGAGAGTGAAATTTATAAAAGAAATGAATGTCTAATTTATTGTTGCTCATAAAAAGTTCCTATAATGAATGCCTATCAGTTTATTTCATTATTCGCCCATTGCAAGTTTATCTTGAAAATAAAAGAAGTGAAACGCCACATTATAATTATTCATCATGTACCTACGAGGCTTTGACTGCAAATTTACCGCCTCTTGAAGGGCCAACCAGAGAGCCGGAGACCCGTTAGAATTCTGAATTCGATTTTTGAATTTGAATTAACGAACATTTGTCTTTCGTTCCTTCAACGAACAGTGAATCATTTGACTCGTCTAATGAACTTGACACACCAATATGATTCGTCGAATATCGGTTCTTTGTGATTCATTTTTTCCACTGATGAATCGTGGCGAATCGAATTGGATCGAATCTTCGAATCTTCGCCGCGTAACGCGTCGCGGTACAATAAACACATCTACGAAAAAAAAAGCTTGTTTAGCGCGTTTTGAGAAAGGTATACGCTGTCATAACTTTTACTTTTTTCGAACTATCGCTCGATTGCTCGTGTTTTGCATTGTAAAGTTTATTTTATGATGACGTTTAACTCGAAATAACGATAATTCAGTGCGTACAAGTGAGACTTTCATTTTTTTTCATATCGTCAATTGACAAACAGTTGGAACGGTTTGATTGAAAGATGCATTGTTTATAGTTCGAGTTTATCATCAAATTGTAACGTATTTTATTTCGTATTATCTAAAATGGTTACAACGCGTTCGAAAACCTCTAGATTGGCGTCGGAGACCACCGATTTCGACAACAGTTTAAACAAATCTATCAATTCGAAAAGCAAGAAAGGCAAAGGCGATAATTGGACCCAATCGGTCATTTTCTTTTCATTATTGTTGGACCTGTTAGCTTTCACAGTCATATTACCGTTATTCCCATCGATCTTGCAATATTATAAGAGGAATGATGGACCTCAAGGATTATATTCGTATTTGGAGACCAAAATACAGCACTTCCAACGCATGGTTGGTGCTCCAGCCAGTCAAAGTTTGGTATTATTCGGCGGTAAGCTTCTATGACGAACGTATACCAAAATAAGATAGCTTTAAAGGAAAAAAACGAACTCATTATGTCCTTGGATTGTAGGTTTCTTGGGATCGCTGTTTTCCTTTCTACAGTTTTTAGTTTCCCCACTTATTGGAGCCTTATCTGATGTGTATGGGCGGAAACCAATACTCATATTATGTCTGGTAAGTTCAGAACCCTTGATTTTGTGAGAGACCGAATTTTTGCGGCGCCGAAAAGTTCTGTCCGATTTAAACAATTTCTGTAATACTTTTAGATTGGATTAGCTTTTTCATACTGGCTATGGTCTGTGTCCTTCACGTTTCTAACATTTGTGATCGCTCGTATCATCGGCGGAATTAGTAAAGGAAATATGAACTTATCTATGGCAGCCATGACCGATATTTCTTCGACAGAAAAACGGGCTTCAGGAATGGTGTGTATTAAGTATAATCTATCGGCGTGAACTACGAAATATTTTATCAAATGTGAAATTCCAGGCCCAGGTTGGAATAGCGTTTTCCCTCGGATTCGTCTTTGGCCCCTTGATCGGAGCGTATTTCTCCAAAGCGAGTACATTATCCGACTTCACGTCAATGTGGTTCGTCAAACCAGCTTACATTACGTTGTCTTTAACTATGGCCGATATTTTATTCGTCAGTGCTCTATTCAAAGAAACTTTGCCGAAAGTAAGTATGCCAAACATCGTGTACTTTCAGAAACCTTCGCGCGCTTTTTGTAATTCCGTCGAAAATATTTTTAGGAAAAACGAATGAAATCGATAGCCAGCAGTCTGCGTCAAGCCATTGCCTACATTAATCCGAGAGATGTATTCATGTTTACGTCTGTAAAAAACGTCACTGTTAGAGGTAAATCCAACATTCAAGGTTAATGAATTACAGTCGATTTTTATTTACGTTTTAAGAATTTTTCCTCCCCTTTCAGACTTGAAACAATTAAGAACGTTGGGTTTCATATACTTTTTCCATCTATTTTTGTACTCTGGATTGGAATTCACGTTAACTTTCCTGGTTTATCATAAATTCCATTACACTTCGATTGAACAAGGTTGGATGTACTGTGGTATCGGCGTCACAATGGCGCTCGTGCAAGGTCTCTGGGTTCGAAGAATAGCTCCAGAATCAGTTCAGAATTACACTTCTCTGGTCAGTTAGTTTGACTAACAGCTGAGTATTAAACTGCGTATACATATTGTACTAAAAGCGTTTTCTCTCATTTAGGGATTATTGTTGGTGGTTCCGGCTTTCATATTGATTGGCACAGCTCGTAACGATTACGTTTTAGGCTTTGGAATTTTCGTTTTCGCGTTCGGTAAGTGTTCCATTTGGAAATTTTTCGATTCGAAAGTATGAGGTTGAGTCTTATTTTAATTTTAGCTACGTCGTTCGTCGTACCCTGTATGACGACAATGGCTTCAAAATACGGATCTTCATCCCAAAAAGGAACCGTTTTGGGAATACTAAGAAGCTTAGGATCTTTGGCGCGAGCTTTTGGACCAATCGTAGCATCTTTCGGTGAGTAAAATTTTCTCCTTTTTTCACTCTCTCAACTTGACCGTTTATCTTGATGGAAATAAATATAAATTTTTATCTATTCGAACGTCGTGAATTTTTCAATTTTATCAAAAATAATCCAATCTTGAATACGATGATATTTTTTCAGTATATTACTTAATTGGTCCATTCTACACGTATTGCGCCGGTGGCGTTTTATTGCTGATACCTTGGTGTTTACTGAAGTTTGCTCCTAGTATGAAAGTGTAATCATGTAGAATATTATTTTAGTAACTTATTTTTACTCTGTAGGTACTGTAAATTTTACATACACATCCCCGTATGTAGTATTCTTTTTACATTCCTTTTTTTTCTTCTTCTTTCGTAAACCTTGCCATTTTCCCGAAACTGGGTGTAAATAGTTATTCCTGCGCGAATCATTTATGAACGTTTTTTATTTGAGGTGAAAAAACATGAGTTCATTAACATCGATATCATGAAAAATCGATTGACGTAGAATTTTATCGTAGACGAAAAAATACTGCGCGTTTATTTTTATGTCAATCTTGTCTTTGGAACTGAATTATTTTGCTTGCCTCAATTCGTAAGACTTCTATAACTATTTGAGAGTTACCAAATTTATAATGCGTTAATTTTTTATTACTGCTTCTTGAAACGTTGATGTTTAGTTTCTCGGTTCAAGGAGTTCTCCCTCCGCTCGTCGAGTTATTGGATTTCGATTACTGTGCGAAATTGAAAGTCCAGTCAACGATCTGGAAAGAAAAGTCTTTTGGGTTATGAATTCGTACTTTCGTGTTTGTAAATAAGTAAACTTTGATTCATGATGATATTTATGGTATCAAAAAATCGGAGTTTTCATTCGAAAATTGGTACCGTTGGAGTCAAAATTGCATCTCAGCATAGACCCTCTGATTTTTAATCCAAATATAATTATATCGGTTCAGCTTCATACAGTGATCAATATTCATTCCCAACTTGACATCACTGTATTTGCCAAAAAGAATAGAAATTTATTATTAAATAATTATCTTAATGACGTTCTTAGAAAAGAAATTTCATTTTAGAGATTTTGTGTACAAACCCAGCATTTTGTATCAGCACTCATTTTCATGAGTTGAATATTATTGACAAGTGTTTCTTCTTTCTCGAGGGTTCATCGCGCCTTAATTTCACATCGACCTATCATGTACAGTATTTTTATGATTCAGTTTGTTGTGTAAGTAAGAGTATTTACGTATTTTGTATAAATATTGAAAAGAATCGAGTCGGTAGCAGAAATTTAATTTTTTATTTCATGTTATTTAAAAATGCGTAGATTCGACTGCTAGCGAAATGTAATTAAAATTATGTACATTTTTACATTTAAAAGTGTGTGTCTAGGATATTTTTTTATTTTTATAATATTCTCTTGTTTCATTATACTTGATATTATGTAAAGTTATTTTTCAGTTTGGAACAAATGAAGAAATAATTCTAGAGCCAAATGTATTACGAAGGAGATATAATTCAGAAGTAATATTGGAAATAAGAGACATGCGTTTATAAACCAAGTGGTTTCATCATCTTATTTTTGAAGAGAAAATTCAATCGTTTGTTCGATTTTTGGTTATAAACTAGGTATTTGGGATCTCTAGAAATCCAATTCGTACTTCGTAGTATTATAATTTTCAGGCTTTAAATTTTATTATTAATACGTAGATTTGCACTCTTATTGCGCTATAATGTAAAAGATATATTTTTGATGTTCAATTTTGTTTCTTAAATAATTGATCTCTAAATTTCATTTTTATTCGACGAATGCATCTAATTCTATTTTTTTACTATATGTAATTTTATGAACGCTTTTGGTTTAAAATATATGATTCTATCTTTTAAGAAGTTGAAAAATATGCTTGTATTCTTGCGCTACTTTGATACTTTGACAGCACTTCTTTTTTATTTATTTTAGTTAATTTGCATCTGTCCGAATGGAAATTTTGTCGGGGTTTCATTTACTAGAATATTTTCTTCTAGATATACATTTTTTCCGAGTTTTTTCTTAACGTAAATCAGTTGCGTAGTTTTTGATTTTTTTTTTTCTTCTTCATCATCTCAAAATCAGATGCTACTTAGCTAAGATGAAAGTACCACATTTTGTTGGTAGAATGAGAGTAAAATTATTGCTGTTCAAACCATAGTAGTGCTTCGTATTGCTTTTATGTTGCGATTTAAAACGATGAAAATATGATTATTTTATAGATCGCAATACATAAATTCAATTTTCTATTTTCTCTTATTAGTCTTCGTTCCTGGAAGGAAATTCGTATGATTTAGCCTGTCGATTTCCTTGTTAGGACTCATTTTGTAATTTGTATACAGTATTGTTGTTTTTAGTATTTATGCCTTAGAATACATGATGTGTTTTTCAACCGAGTTGAAATAAAAAATTATAAAAATATATCAGTTTTTTTTTGTTTTGTTTCTTACCATTGGGAGCAGACGTTTCGATCTTTTTGACTTTGGTTAGAATGTATTTTCATGTTAGGCATTTTTCGCACGTGAACTCGAGGAGGGAAATTTTGACGTTTCGATTATTTAGTAATTTTCCTTAAATGTGGACACGAAAGAAATTTTTTTAATTCAATTATTACATATCGTTTCTCACCTCTAACTATAAGAGAATTTTTGAATTTGAGATCTATATTTTAAAACTACTAGCTATATTATTGTATTAGTTGTAAGAGAAGGTAGGCACCTATGCACGTGACAAAGAATTCTTAATCTCAGACCGATAAGTTTTAGAAGAAGCGAGATTGCGAGAGGGACAACGAGATAGTGAAAAGCCTTGGATAATGATTTATCTACTTCAGGGCACTGCAGCCAGCCAAAAAGTGAAAGCTACCGATGATTACTAAAGCTGTATTTTTCAAAGTCGTAAATTCAAACCGAAAGCTAAAGTTTTTCATTGAGAGAGCCAAAAGTCAACTGTATTTTCTATATTTCATCAGAGCTAAAAGCCAAAGCTTAAACTACGTTCAAGACAAATATTTTATCTGCAATGCCCTGTCCAATAAGCTTTTGAAAGATGGAAGGGGTTGATATTTACCGGGTTGGAAGGTAAAAATTTTATTAAAGATTTTTATATAAATAACTTCAATCCTTGTACGTTCACATTTTTCACTGAAATACATTGAGTGGCCACGCACAGCGTATGAGTTTCAATATCAGGTAAATTCCATCGGTTTGATGAGTAGAACAATGCTGCGTTCTACATAGGAGGAGCGTTCACCGCTAATGTCACAGATGTCAAATACATACCTAAAAAAAAACAAGCCAATATTGGCTTAATTTAGGCTTTAAGCCAATCTTTTAACTAATTTTAAGCCAGCTAATCATCACCAATTTTAGCCGATAACTAATTAAGAATTGGCTGGCTACTGGCTTGATTAGCAGGGCTGCTTAGCTAAGCAGAAGCCATTAGCAGAGCAATTTTCGTCCAAAATTAGCTAGCCGTTAGCTAACTAATGAAATCACGTTAGCTATTCAAACTGGAATGGCTGACGGTTAATATTTTTGTGAGGGTGGTTTGTAAATTTCAGGTGAATATATTTACAAAAATGGTTGATATGACGAAACACTTCAGGGAAATATTGACGAACTTCATACAGGCTAGATCCGTAATTCCCCTATTAATTGTAGTTTTTTTTCAACGAGAATAATTATAATAAAATGGAAATTGGTTTTTGGATAGTGTCAGTTTGGAGACTCTCCTTTTCTGTTTTGATTAGATCACCGACTGTTTTATCAAAATTTCTCTTATTTTTCCCTACCTCACGAGATTCTCGAGCTATACAAATATTGTAACAGAAGATCTTTTTGTGGGGTGTCATTTTAAAATAAAGTCTGAAATACGATTTTTTTTGTTCGCAGGAATTTTTTCTCTCATTTTTCTAGTTTTGTGGCTCACTCTGGCCGACGCTGAAAAAATAAAATAAGACAAAAACACATCAATATAATAAAAAATGGAAAAACACAACTCGAATATTAGAAAAAATTAATTGAATTAAAACAAAAAAAAGATGAAAATCGACCACGAAAGTAGTGAGGAAGAAATTTAAGTCTGCGTTTGCGTAGCCTGTATAAAAAACTTCTTAATTCAAAACCAAGAAAACACGAGAACGAATTTTAATTGGAAGAACGAGGAGCGGATCTAAACCGAGTACAAAATTCGTAAATATAAAAGTATAAAAGTACTTACAAGAAAAAACAAGAATTAAACTTCTGTACATTCATACTCCGGAGCGGTGCAGTAAAGCTTGAGCACGCATTGGCATACGACAACGGTAACTCTACCAAATCTGCCTTCGTGAAGCACCTTCTGGACAATGGACATCTTGGTGGTGATGAGGTCATTATATGCACGTGGAGAAAAATTATCGTCGGCGGAAGGCCCTTGAAGAAATCGAAATCGTGAAGATGAGAACTCACCACGCCTATAAGCTTGTGAATCGTACTGCGTACGAGGATGACTTCATCAACAAGCTTTACTGCACTGCTCTGGAGTATGAATGTTTAATTCTTGTTTTTTCTTGTACTTTTATACTTTTATATTTACGAATTTTGTACTCGGTTTTAGTTGTAGTTTTTCTTTCATTCTGATGATGACAATTTTGTCGAAAGACGTCTCATGTTGTATCCGTTCCTCGTTCTTCCAATTAAAATTCGTTCTCGTGTTTTCTTGGTTTTGAATTAAGGAGTGTTTTATGCAGACTTAAATTTCTTCCTCTTAAGATGTCCCGTAAAACGATCTCTCGCACGAAGGAGTAACACCGGGTCTTCAACCCACCCACCCACCCCATTCACTTATTTTTCTTCAAAATGAATACCAATATCAGAGGAAATACACTTCAAAAAAATATATAATTTTTTAGATTGCATATTTGTTCAGGAAACATTCAGGCATTATTTTACTCTTATTTCAGTTTTTTTTTTTTTTAAAAAATCACCTATCTGTCATTTTTACCAATGTAAGTGCACAGTAAAAAACTACCCGATCAGTTTGTCAAGAAATTGCTATCATTTTACAAAAAATTATACTTCAAAATTCATTCGGGTCTTTGACCCAGTTTGAACTACCATCAACTTTCATCCCTATTTACCCTAAAATTTATTAAGGCCCTAAAGATTTATGGTCTTAAAAAAGGTATGGTTCAATTAAGAAATTCCTAATTATTTTAACCTCTTCAGAATTAATATATTTCAGTGGTGGATGGAAGAGCAATGGGTGGGTTGAATCTACAAATACATCAGTATAGCTGACAAACTTTTCAAAGACTATTGTTCACCCCACTGACATTTGACCAGATCAATTTTTGTATTCAATTCTTTTTCAATAATTGTCTGTAATAGGGTCTTGAGACTTTAGTTGGACAGTAACTTTCTGTAGTCTTTTGAATCGTTGCCTTCTTTTGGGATGAGGATTAGTTCTGTTCTCTTCACTGATCGTAGGAGAATCCTATATCTCACAGCCTTTTCAATCTTACTATAATAGAAAATAGAATTAAGTAGGTATTTTAGAAAAGTAATTTTTATGAAAGTTTCAGCACTTTTCGAGAACAAATATTGAGAAAAAAAAACTTGATAATTATTTAACTGAAAGAAAGCACACTATAAATAGTGAAATGTACTAACATTCAAAGTTTTATGCTGAAAGATATTTTAATCGTAGATTAAACCAAATCTATTCCTCTATTAAATATAATATGTGAGATGGATTGGAAAAATCTTGCACATAATCAATAACGAATCTATGGCTCGAGAAGAATCGGCAACTCAAACGTAATTCCGAATCCAAGAGATGTACTCAGATATATCAGTAAAAGCGTTAATTGACGTTTTAGAATATTTATCTCTGGTGCTCACTATACCACGTAAATAATAACGACCCTTGTATTTGAATACAAAACCTCCGCCGCTATCTCCTCTTTGAGCACTTGGACCTGTATCACCTGAATAAAATTTTGTATCGTATTATATTTTTATCGGTTCTTTGGTGCATACCCCTTGTGCGAGTTCAAAATCAAGAATAAGGTACCTTTTGGTGACACTCCACAAAAATTGTCGCGACTCAAGTGCTCCGTTTTCCCTGCACATTCTTCGTGATTGATATAAACAAGATCCGCTTTCCGCAAGTACTCACTTTGTTCTATATCGTTGTCATCTTGAGTTATTGAACCCCATCCAACAATCTGAAATAATTTAATTTGCAATGACAACAAACAAATTCTATTTGGATGTAATTTATTGTGATAAGTTCCCGAATGAAACAACTCTTAAGCGAGCAAATTTTTTGCGCTGGTACGATACCTATTAAGGAGACACCCTAGGATGAACTACTGTCTCTACAGCTTTCAAGGATTTTCTGAGGACACATAAAAATATTTTCATTTATTTTTATAACGAGCTTTATATTTGTAACTACACCATGGTTATTAGCTCGGCGGCATAATTAATAACGTTCAAAAATGGATTATGTAGTGTTCCGTCCTTTTCTGAAACAATAATGTTGTTTGATTCTAAATACCATGGAAGTCTTTTGTTGTGGCATTTTTGGAATAATTTGTCAAAACCACTCGGGAGATGTTTTATTGGACGTCTTTTAACAGGGAACCTGTTTTATGGGAGGGTAATTTGAAGAAAAATGACGGGCGTTTCAGGCTAACTAGTATAGGCCTAGTGTAGTGTATAATATTAAGCGTAGTTTTTTTTTTTTTTTTTTTTATTACATCCAACCATAGAGAAAAATTAGAAAAGAAAAACACACAAAAAAACAAAAATATAAAAAAACAAAAAAACAAAACAAAACAAAAAAAAGAATAGGGGGAAAGAATTACACACATGTATAAATGTAAAAAAAAAAAAAAAAAAAAAAAGTTGAAACAATGGTACTCTGACATAGCAATCCGTTGTAAAGACTGGAGCCGAGTTTGATTTCTTGAATTAAAAAGATTGATTTAATCGCTTTTTAGAATTTAAAGGAAGTAAATCATAAAAAAAAAAAAAAAAAAAAAAAAAAAGGGTTGGAAAGAGGATGGCTACTGGGCCTTACCTCGAAGGAAAAACGGAAAAAATGAATTGAATTTAGATGGAGGTAGGTCAGAGATAAATTTGAAAATGTGTGAGAAGATTGAAGGGTTTTCTGATGATAGGAGGTCGGTGGCTCTGAGTGGGGTAGCGAATTGTAGATTGATGGCTTCTGAGTATAGTATTTGTCTAATGTTGGATATTTCTGAACATTCGAAAAGATAATGATTGATGTCGCCTTTAGAAGGATTGTCTGGATGGAGGGGGCATATATCAGATTTGGAAAGATTTAAACGTTTTAAGTGAGTGGGGAGACGATTGTGTCCAAAACGAAGACGGCTGAGTTTAACTATAAGGGAGCGGGGAATATCGTTAAAAAGTTTATACCAAGGGAATGCCGGAAGTAGAGGTTGAACGAGGAAATAAAAAGATTTCAGATTCTTAGCGAATTTCGAGTAGGATATTGCCCAGTCATCTCGCGTGGAGCACCGAATAAGAGAAAATAGTTCTGACATAGGGAGCAGATTTGATGAGACTGGTGATGAGCGGGCTGATTTATCTAAAACATCTACAATTTCGTTGTTGAATATTCTTGTATGACTGGGGATCCAGAGAAAATTAATTTGAATGGGGTTGAGAGAATTGAACGAGTAGATGATTGATAAAGCTAAGGGGTCGTTAATATAAGCGTAGTTATACCTACTGTATATCAAACCTACAATAAGGAAGGCTGAATTCCGAAATTTTTCAGGCTAGTCATTATAGGTCTAGTATAGTATATTAGGCCCAGTATAATGAAGCTTAAAGTTTGAAATTTTTTAGGCTAGTTAACATAGGCCTAGTATACTGTATATTAAGCCTAGTTAGTATAAGCCTAGTTATTCTGTATATTAAGCCTATTTTCCTTAGTCGTGGTCAGGGACATGGTAAAATTTCCACTTTCGAGCTATATACGATAGGAGGTTCTACGTCGGCTGTTAGATAATATTGTATACTAGACCAAGAAGGGGGGCGAACAAGTGGAGGAAGTGAGATCTTGAAAATCCTTCATTATACTAGGCCTAACATACAGCATGCTGGACTTGTTTATTTATTTATTATTTTATACATAGTACTGAAAAATTTTTACTTCCCAACTGTATATGATATAGAGGGGAATCTCAAAAAATTTCGGCTGTATCTGATAGGGGTGGCCGAGCTCTATCAAATAGAAAGAGGACTTGGAGAAGCTTTGGACGTCAAAGTGGACTAGGCTTACTGGGGAAACCACTGAAAAAATGCGCCTAGAACATGACCTCGTGAGGAAAAACCATCAAGGTGGTGAGGAACAAAGTTCAAGCTGTATAGAAATGACAATTCACACTAGTGACTCCCAATTATGTGATATCTATTTCAGAAACAAGGAGACATCTTGGAACAATTTTTCGCCCTAATTATCTGAGATCAAAGGTTTCATTTTGGGAAAAAACTCAGTATACGCAGGTGTAAGAGATTCACAACGTTTATCAGCTCGAGGACGTCCGAAAAAACATGAATTTGTCCGAGAAAATTACGAAGTACGTACCTCTTTAGTTGAACGTGTGATCAAAATTTTGTTGCTGCATCGGAGTTTTTAGGTGTACTTTATAGAAACACCCAATTTTGCAACAGACTCGAAGATTCTTGAATATTTGAGGCGCCATATTTTCGTGGCTCGCTGCACGAACCAAAATTTTTAGCCCTCGCTTCATTTCAGTCAATACTCGTGTCGAACAGTAATCCCAACTTGTCTGGCTATTTACTTGTCATTTACTTACTCTTCCAATCGGCTTGTCACCCAGTAATGAACTGAAGATTCGGTTGTCCCAATCGAGACATATAGGACAAACAAATGAATTGACCGTTACTGGTTCGTTCAACATTATCAAAACTATATCTGATCCAAAAGTTTTAGTTGCATCCGGATTGAATTTTTTTGGATTGAAAATTAGTTCAGCAATCTAGAATAATCACAGAATAGATCTAGATACATAAATATAAATTGCCCAAAATGTTATTGAAGAGTTATCAAGAAGTTATCATACATTCCTAGATATTTTTGGCTTTCCATCTTTGAGGTAGGTATTTGTCTGCGAGAATTTCGCCCAAAATAATATTCCTCTTTTGGTAAATACTCATATACCTCATATTTGTACATTGACAAAATAATTAGAAAAAAGATGAGGATACAACTACGGAATCTCAGATTGTTGTCTCCTTGCGACCATATTCGTTGATACCTATTCTACGCTATTTGATTCTTATTTAGGCTTCCCCAACTCAGAGTCCGTAAGCCCAGCTCTTCAGAATTGAGATTTTGACTTGAAGATAGTCTCGATTCGTGCCAACAATTTTAGAATCTGTACCTCGCTGTCCCTAATTCTCAGCCAGGGCACAGCCTCCTTTATATAAGGCCGGAATGTAGGAAATTGCAACAGTGCAGTGGATTCGTTCGCGATAGACGTTTCGGTGTTCGGACGGTGCGGTGAGGTTGTAGGAGGTTGTACCGCACTTTGTCCCCTATCTGATTTTTAATTTTCAACTGATCATAACTCCCTGTATATCGCACCAATCGTACTGAAATTAGGCTCAAAAATCGGAAATCGTTTGCTCTTCAAATTAAATTCTCTTCATTTTTTTCGAAAACCGCGTTTTATTAGCATACGAATGAATTTTTTCATTTTTTCCCATAAGCGTCCATGTATTTCTGTATCCACTGATTTTGAAGTGCGACGTTGTGACTTCGCTACATTCCGGCCTTATATAATGTAGGCCGTGGCCAGGGTCGATCTGGGTCGCTATGGAGCCCGTAACGATTACAAGAATCCGCCCCCCCCCCGCCCGGGAGTAATAAAAAAAAAAGTTAATCTCCATTTTTTCGTTAATTTCTAGTTTTTAGCTGCATTTTGCTAGTAACAAATTTTTCTTGTAGGGGCCCGTCTTCGTCGGGCATTGCGGAATCGCCACTTCGCCACCCTATGGGATCACAGTCCGTCTCGTTGGTAACCCTCTTCGCCATATCATTGATTACATTAACGCTTGGACTAGCAGTTTCGATGGACAGCAAATAATTTCTGGCACGTGACGTCATCACCTGCCGCATTTGTACAGATGACGCTTAAAATTGGTAGAAACACCCATTTCCTTGTTGTTTGTCGAACTTAAATTGTCGAACTTAGAAATATTTATTATTTTCCAATTCTCGGACTTAAAAATGATTTTCATATTCTCGATCTTGGAAATATTTTCATATTCTCAAACTTGGCGATATTTCGTTTCTGATGAAGGCTGCTGGACAGCCGAAACGTACGTTAAAAATAAAATATTATATGTGCGGGCAGAGCCAAAATAAAATATTATTATGATATTCTCTAACTTAGAAATATTTTCATATTCTTGAACTCGGAAATATTTCCAAGTTCGAGAATATGAAAATTTTTCCAACATCGAGAATATGAAAATAATTTTGAAGTCCGACAATATTTCTATAAGCTCGAGAATTTTTAAAAATATGATAAGTTTGACAAAAAACAAGGAAATGGGTATTTCTACCAATTTCTACCGTCATTGGTACAAATGCGGCGAGTGATGTCTCCATGAGCTGGAAATTATTTCCTATTCATCGGAACTGCTAATTTAGAAGGTTCATCACCCATCAACAGTGATTAGGTCGTCAAAACATCCATATAAGTGACCTTCCAACGGACTAGGGCCTATTATCTGGTGAAGATTATACCTACTTAACATTAATATTTGTAAATAATTCGTCTGTTATTAAGTTAATTAGATGCAAAAAAACGTGGTATCTTTTCGTTAACCCTAAGGGCCCGTTTCTGTTGGAAGGTCACAAACTTGCAGTGAGTCCTAAAAAGATATTTTTTCTTACACGTTTTGGTGTTTGAAAATTTTACTCTCTTAGTACAGTAATTCGTCATAGTGTCCTGCGACTTACTTCGTGTTTTTTCTGAAAAGGTCCATCGTAGGCATCGTAGTCTTTACTGTATTTACCGACGTATATTTCATACTCCGACGTTACGTTGCTTAGCACAGTTTTTAAATGTTTGTAGTAGAAACAGTGAGCAGCTAGAGAGGATCAAATATGGAATGAGTAGGAAATTTTGCGTAATACTCGTATAAGAAAATAGAACTGCGTCAAAATCGGTACGTACCTGAAACTACTACTGTTGAAGAGATGAGCGTCCCACCACAAATTAATATCGGATCATTCTCTTTAACTATTCGGTAGATTGCAACATGCCACGGATCGTCTCCATATGTTGCTGGATCACCATTGTAGATTAACAGATCTGTGCGGTCAGTTTCTTCAGATTGTTCTTTTCGTTCAACTAAGCCACAAATAGCTGCCAACAAGGAGTTCATCAGTCAGAAGTATAAAGTGAGATTTATGGAAAGATATCCTCTTCTAAGACTTCTTTATTCTCAATGCGATCATTATCCCTATTTCACTAGTCAAAGCCTCTACGACGTGTTCATCCATCCAAGACGAAAGATGATGAGTAGGTAAGTTGCCCTGGATATTTTATAAATCTATCTCCTATTTATTGCACACAATTCTTATTCTGTTTCTTCAACAACTTCCTTTACACGGATTTTTGAACTAAAATTGTGATCTATTGTTATATATTTTTTCGGGAAGAATAGGCCCACGTATAACACTTAATTCTGACAAGTACAGCAAATACTGGAAGTATGTCCACAGGAGTGTCTCCAATGAAAAAACCCCTTTTGAGACTTTGATTTTTTATATAATAGCTAAAGAAAGAAAAAATTCATAAAGCACGCCCCCCAAATCGATTACCAGAAACCGTTTTCGTGAAAGTGGCCTTACGACACCCCTGATTTTATGACAGACCTTAAACGAGAGAAAAGTTGAATCGCTTACCAGCATCATTGTCCTCTTGATTCCAAGACTGACTAATATCGCTCAGTGCTTCTTGGAAAGATTGCCATACTGTCTCCAGATAATACAAAACGACAAAGTCGCTGCTCGCATCTTCACCATTCTTCAACATATTTAGCCACTGCTCTTTTCGTTCTTTTTTTATATTTTGAGCTATTGTCAGCAATGTTTGAACGTTTTCTGAATTTAAATTGAACAGACCAGGTCGATTTGTTTGCACAATACGGAACAGACGAAGGTGATTTTCGAGTACATCTTGGTACTGATCGCCAAAATTTTCGGCTATCGCGTTCAAAGAGAAAATAAAGTCCCACGAGATGAATCCTTCGTAGGCTCGTTCGATCCTCTCCTCAAACTCTTCTCGGAAAGAACGCGAATAAACAGAAAAGAATGTATCCCAGAAGCTATACTCCAGACCGTATTTCGTCATTATTTGCGGACACTGACGACAAGATTCATCAAATTTTATCTGGCACGTTTTGAACGATTTTGTTTTGCCTTGGAAATTTGCGTCTTTCAGATTATTCTGAGTCATCCAAGCAGGAAAAGAGTACTTTGTTTCACCTTTGCAGTCAACCTCGTCGAAAAGCGTGAAACACTGTTTTCTCGTGTCTATGGAATGGACACGACCATGCCACTTTGCAGGTAGAGTCAAACATTCTCCGCTTAACAAACCGAAGTCTTGCTTCTGTCCACGAAAATCGGCTTGATCAAAAATCGCGATAAAATACCGAGGTCGTTCATCCAGTTTGATCAATGTTTTTGGATCGCATTTTCTGAACGAAGCGACTTTCTTCACCAATTGGCTTATTGAATCCTGAATTAATCCTGATTCTCCTTTACAATCAGTCTTCGTGTAGACATTTATACATTTTCCTCTTGGGTCGAGAGAATTAACTCTATTTACCCAGCTAGAATTCACGTTAACGCAGGCATGGTTGTATTTATGAGAAATATTAGCACCTTTAAATTGCGGTAGTTCCCAAAATGTCACTTCTTTACTTTGTGCGGTAGTAGTCAAACGACTAGATATACCTAGAAAGTTGATAATATCTACTTGTATTTAATATATTCGTACTTTATGGTTCTATACGTTCGAAGTATTTTTAAATAAAAGTGACAAGGCTAAGAAAACAGATCCCCAAATCATCTTATCCTGAATGACCGAAAGATTAGCTTGTACCAATACAAACTACATGAAAAAAACAGAATTTGTGCTGATCCTTAAAAGAAGATTTACAAAATAGAATGGCTAATGGCTAAGAGCTAAAAAGTAACGGCTGAAAGTAGGGGAGGGGAGGGTGTCACTCCAATGCGGAGGGGTGAGGTGTGGGGAAGCGAAAATATTAGCCATTAGAAATTCTAATTTGAATATAGCTAACGTGATTTCATTAGCCAGCTAACGGCTAGCTAATTTTGGATAAAAATTGCTCGGCTAACAACTAACGGCTGATAGCTTCGGTCGAGTTTCATGCTCCTATTTATTATAATTCACAACGGCATGCAATGGGAGAATTTACCTTCACGTCACCAATGGAAAAATGCACCCAAAAGCATGCAATCTGCTCGCTGAACTTCCTTCTTTCTTTGTTTGCTTTTGTTTTTACACAGAATTTACCATATTGAGAAATGAAAATAACAGCATTTCACAAACTGATCAATCTTTCCAATATAGGTCATAAATAAGGAATTAGAGGTTCATTTCCATCATTATGAAGGATCTTAATTTGCAAAAACAAACCCCTGGTTCCTTCGTGGGACGGCAATATACAAAAACTGACCATGTGACAATAATACATTCTACAATAAAGTACTTCTTGTCCATGTAACAAAGTTACTTTTCTTCAGATTGTCATTGTCGCTTGGTTGCTTTTGCGTATTGTCGTCCAATTTTGTGACTCATTGTTTAATAATAATACTGATCAATTATTTTTAGAAAGTTACTTTTTCTTATTGGAAATCAAACAAAATTAAACAAAGAATGAAGGAAATCCAGCAAACAGATTTCATACTGTTTTTTTTTTTTTTTTTTTTGCTGGGATGCACAGCCATTTAATTTTGGCTTAAACTTACCTTAAACTTTTAAGCCCTTTGGTTTTGTTGACTGCCTTAAGCATTGGCATTTTTCCATTTCAATGGCTGCTTTTAAGCCGAAAGCCAATGCTTGTTTATCATTGGCTAATGGCTCACTTGCTTGTTACATGTCAGTTCAGTATAAAATTAATACCTATTGTAGATTTCAAGAACAGTGTTTAATAGGTACATTATTGTTAACCTGCTCCCAATCTCAATGTCATCATGGTCAACGTTTTGCTAAATGCGAGATATTTAGAAAGAAGGTAAATTGAAAATCAGACTCTGGCTAGAGGCTGAACCAGGACTTGCAATTACAACCTAAATTTTTTGAACGGTCAAGGGTTGTTGGTCAAATGACTTCCCAGATTTTTTTAGTTATTGGAATAATCTTCCCTATTTTAATTTTTTCTGTTATCAGTTATCCGTCAAACTGCAATTTTGACCACTTTATAGAAGCTCCAACATTTTTGGTTGGCGACGTTAGCAGGGATGCGCAGCCGATCAGCATTGACTTAAACTTTAGCTTTTGGCAGACAGACAATTCCAATAAATTCATTAGCTGAGTTTTAGCTTTTTCAAAATGAGGTAAAATGAGGGCTTTAAACTTAAACTTAATTACAATAGCTTAATTTTACATGTAAACAATCAATTTAATATTTTCCAACAGCTGGCTTTTTGCTGAAAAGCTGATATCTCAAAATTCGTTGGCTGTCTTTTGGCTTTCCTGAAAATGGTCAAAACGAGAGCTGAAGTTTAAACTTAAGCCAATAACGACTTTGGCTGCGCATCCCTGGTCGTTAGAACTTGGAACTGGAATTTTTTTTTGGGGGGGAGGGGGGTTTGTTCAAAAATTTGTCAATTTTTTGTTTTAGTTATTTTTTTTTTTTATTCGACTTTGTATTTCCAATGACTCTGAATGCTAATGTAAGACAAATTATGAGAAAATTTGCAGCTCGTTGACGGAGGATCCACGTTCCTTACTTTTTTGGTGATCTCAATTTTTTACTATTCTCAAAGGTGGGTCTACGTTCAGGTCGAAATTTCTCTGTTCCCTTCTTCATATTATATTCACGGTTTTGAAAGTACCTTTCTGTACATAAAGTCCCATTATTCAAAAAATGCAGGTTGAAAGTTTAAATTTCTTCCAATCACAATGTCCTGAAGTCGGATGAACAGACAATCCGAGAATTAGCGATAAAGTTCAAAAGAGACATGAAACTATTAAAAGTATTCACTGAAATTTAGGGAAGGAGCTGGCTGACCTATCAGAGAGACATAGAACGACCTATTTAGACGAAGAGGACTGGGAAAAATCTCAATTAAAAAGCAAAGATAGGGACATAGCTGTTATCTACAGGGAGGCCACTGGAAAAAGGTCCGCCTCAAACGCAGAAGTGTGGGTTGAATAGTAGACTTGAAGGATTTGAAAAAATTTCGAGCCACGAGCTAGGTACCCGAGGGACAGTGATTTAGAAAATCCTGACTCAAAAACTATGAATCCGTAAGAAGTTGAACTTGAAAAAATTCCTAGTAAGGCAAGACACTGTGAGTTCCCCGCTGCCATTGCACTTGACACATTTGCCTGTAATTGTTTTTCTATCAAATATGTTTAGATTCCCTGCACTAAGAAGCAAAATATTAGGATGTAGTTAATACCTAAGAAACTCACCAACTGGGTTTTCCGAATTCCAATAATTGATGATGTCCTTTAATGAGTCCCGAAGTTCTGACCACATGCTTATTAAAGTTAAGAAAGCGACGTTATAACGATCCATGTTATTACCCAAATATAGACCTTTTCCAACGCGATAATCTATCACGCGTGACGCCAAATCAGCCAGCGTTTCCAATTGTTCTACGTTGAAGCCCCTTGTACCCGGTACAGCAGGATACAAAGAACGAAGCATATCAAACTGACTATTGAGAGCGTCTTCATACTGCTCGGTCAACGACGAATTAAAGGCGGTAGATGCACTGGAACTGAACAAGAAATCCCACTCGATGTACCCAGAGGGATTAGACATACCATTTTCAAACTGGTCGGCAAATTTTTGACGATTTCTGGGTGAGTAAATAGAGAACAAATACCACCAGAAAACATATTCTGAACTGTCTTTAGTCAAAAGTTTCTTCGGACACCAATCACACGCATCACTTTGCGTAACATTTAGGTCACATAACTTCAAGGAACCTGGCATGTCGCGGTAAAAATACTTCTTAACTCTTCGCCATTCAGCCCAATAATTATATTCAGCACCTTCTTGACAGTTTTTATCTTTAAATGTAACGTAACATCGGAAAAAAAACGAAAATAGTGTTGGTTGCCCATCATCACCCAACACTACACATTCATTAGTTTTGACTATGGTCGCTTTTGAATTTTTCCTCCGGTCCCCGTGACGATATAACAGGTGCACTGGCCGTTCATCAACTTTTATTTCAGTAATTGGATCACATGGCTTGAATGAAGCTGCTTTTTGACAGAAATCAACTTCAATCATATCTTCATTGCCTTTTCCAAGAGGGTGGAAATTAACAGAAGTTCCTCCGCAATCAGGTTTTGAATATGCGGTAACACAATGACCAAATGTATTAATCTTGCATGCCGTATTACTCCAATAGGTCATATTTGTGCATTTATCTTTGTACGCATACGTAATACCACCAGTTACCCTAGATTCTATTAATCTTTCGATTCCTTCAAATTCTACTTCGCGCTGTATCGCTGTTGGAATTCAAAAATCAAATAAGATTATAAGCGTTCCGACTTTTGAAACGAGACAAAAAGTAAATGTAGGTACTGAGTTAATTGTTTTAAACTGAGTACTAATTGAGGAGGTATCTGATGTATAAGAAAGGTCGTCCGCTCAATTTATTTCTTATGAGACGGACACGTAGGCCTACCTCCTCAATTAAGTTAGGTATTTAAAATCAATTTTTCAATGAAAACATAAGATAGAAATTATAACTGCCCAGGTTTCTGTAATTTCAAACAGTGAACACCTGCTAGAAAAACTACCCAACGTTGATCCAACTGACATGTTGACCCCCATAAGAATAATACAAGGGTCTGAAATCATTGTATTTTTGTTCAATCATAACAAATTTCTTAATATTTAGAGACTGATGAACAAACGCTGAGAAAATTGAAGATTCTGAATGTTTGATTTTTTAATTAAGTCTCATTCCAAATTATTTATGTTATGATCTTCGCTCCCCATGTTATTCTTATGGAAGTCACCTTATCAGTTGCCAGTTGGATCAACAAGATGGGTAGTCTTGCTTATAGTTATTTACTAGTTGACGTCACAAAAACCTGGGCTATTGTCTTTTAAAAACTTACAGTCCCCACGTTTTGAAGACCAATTGTTGACAAGATCGCTCAATACTTCATCAAGTTTCTTCCAGAGTTTCTGCATCGCGAAAAACAATTCCGCAGTACGTTCATGAGAGCGAACTCGACCGTTTTCTTCTGTGGTAGCGTTGTTGTAATCTCTGAACTGCTTGGACCTCTCAAGATATACTTGGTTTGCTAGCACGCGCAACGTTACTATCCGTTTCTCGTCAAAACCCAATGTACCAGACTGAGTGGAACGAAGTGCTTGAAAAAGTTCAATTTGACTTTCGATTGCGTCCTGGTACTGATCTCCTCGTGAGGTAGCCGAGGTATTTGCCAAGAGAAAATCCCACGATATAAATCCGTCTGTCGAGGCATTTACTCGAGCTTCGAACGCTTTTCGGTAGTGACGAGGGTAAATTGAGAATAAATATTTCCAAAAACTGTATTCCTCACTACCTTTAGTTATGAATTTTGGGCATATGAAAGAGCGTGAGGTACAACCTTTTTGAAATACTAAATCGCAAGTTTTGACGTATATCCATCCGTCCTCGAGTCCAAAACGCGCTAAATAGAAGGGAACGGCGTCTTTGCAGCCAGGCTTGCGATAAATGGTAAAGCACAAGTGCTTTTTCAACTTAGATATGGTAGGCTCACCATCTGTGGAATTCAAAAGTCGTGTACATACGCCGCTCATAACAGAGATTGCTTTTCTTTCGTCTTCGATATATCCAGATAGATTATATATTGGACGCACACCCAAAAGGATACGGTGGCTATCGTCTGGACATTTTCGAAACGAAGCAATCTTATTTGAAAACTTTCCTAAAGATTTTTGAAGGTTTTCATAATTTTGAATAACGCCCAAATATCCTTCACATTTGAGTTTCTGAAACACGTTGATACACTGTCCGAAAGTATTGACAGATTTCGCTCTGTATATCCAGCTAGCGCTGAAATTTACGCAGCCGTCTGAGTAAGTGCGCGTGATATTGTTACCTTCATAGTCAATACGGTCCCAGAAAGTAATATTTTTCGTATCTGCGAAACAAACAAGATTCAAAACATGAGAAATACGGAAGAAGTCTGCATAATTTCCCCAAAAAATCCATAGTTAAAGATAAATAACACTATACAGATACGTACATTATGAAAAGCCACTCAACACGAAATACTATCGTGATCCACCCACCCTGATCTATGCGACAGCAACCACTTCCCACTCCCAATCACCGCACAATCCATTTCTCTCAACTGTTACACTTCCTCACTCTGCTGACTCATCAACAAAGCGAACTGGCCCTCCTTTCCCGACCTCCTCTCTGACATTTCATCTCTCCCAAATAAGGCTATCCATCTATAGCCTTGGAATCTTTCACCAATTTCGTCATCACAGCGGCAGACTTCTCTATCCGTCGCTCCTCAGGAATCCACAAGTCCCATGGTGATCAGAAAAATCCAACGAGCCATCAAAACACGAAAATTATCTCACTGTATATCTACACCTCAACATGCTCCCAAACCGACTTCATATCTTATAGAAAAGCCCGCGCCAAGGCACGAGCTCTAGTCCGTTCCGAAAAGAAACGGTCATGGAGTTCATTCGTAGCAGGCTTGAACGACCCCGCTTCTTTCTCTTTCATGTAGAGAGACATTAAAAATCTCGGGCAAGGGTTCTTTTCATCATATTAGCACACATCTGAAATCAAACGACTCAATCATCTCTGATCCTCTTCTTATTTGACAACTCCAACTATGATCCTTCCTTCTTATCTTACAAACTTCAACAAGAACATATATCTTTCGACCCCCCTTTAAGCGACCCTCTTCTATATCAGCAAGATGAACTCATGACAACCATCTCCAAAAACTTAAGAAATGCCTCCCCGGATTAGATAACATTCATTTAGCTATGATCGAAAATCTACATCCCGCAACTGTCTCTCTTATCTCATCTTCCTGTTCAATTCCGTCTGCACCAACAACTCCTACTCCCTCTCCTGGAAAACCGTCATCATTCTCTCTGTTTTAAAACACAATTCAGACCCACCCTCTTGGGCTCATATCGCCCCATAACTCTATCTAACGTTCTTGGTAAACTATTTCAAAAAATCCTTAGCAAAATACCACTTTGGTTCTTGGAATCAACAACCTGCTCTCTTCCTTTTAATACAGCTGTAGAAAAGACCGAAACACCACCCAAGCCCTCATTGACCTCCAATCACAAATTAATGTTCCATTCCTCAACAAATCTTGCCTACACTCTATCTTTTTCGACCTTCAAGAGGCCTTCCCCGGGTCTGGAAACGCCTAATTTCTACCAAACTTTACAATATTGGTCTATGAGGCAACCTCCCAAAGATACCACAAAATTTTCATCACGACAGAACTCTCGTGGTAAGAATTCGAAATACGACCACTCCCAATTCAAAACGGGGTCCCTCAAGGTAAAGTATTCAGTGTCCTTCTTTTTGATACTGGTCACTGACGTTGTCACGAAATGCGTCAATCCTCCCCTTTCTTAACGCCTCTTTATCGACGATTAAGTATAATATCTCAATTTCTTCCTCTAACCCTACGAGAGCCCACAGGCTTCTCCAAGAAATCCTTCACAAAATCACTACTTGGTCATCGGGAAATAGATTCAGATTCTCTGCTTCCAAAACCTTCTTTGGAATTTACAAAAAAATAAATTCCTATCCCCTCCATACAACGTCTATTTTTACAAAACTTTCAAATTTCTCACCGCAATTCTGGAAAATTTCTTGGCCTCCATTTTGACCAAAAACTTCCCTGGACCCCCCACATCAAAATCCTTAGAGGTAAATAGATTCGAGCTCTAAATTTTTGAAGTATTCATCACACCCGTCTCAGGAATACAACAGGAAATCACTCTTACAACTTTACCAAAGCCTCATTCGCTCTAGGCTAGACTATGGATCCCCGATATATAATTTAGCTAATAAGTCAGTGCAACTGACAGTCGTAAGTCAAAATTAGGATGCACTAGTCTGGAATGTTGCTTATTTTTGATTACAAATACATTTGAGAAGCCTGGCTCCCATAAATAAGTGGTTGAGGAGAGTATGAGCGTTTGAGTCCAATATTACGAATTATTGGGTAAGACAAATCTTTCTTGCTCCAGAACTCTTCCAATGCTGCATTCATAAAATAATCTTTCTACGTATAAGTATTACTAATGCAGGCGAACAAAGTTGCAAGCCTTTCATAGTCTTCTTTGACATTTATAGCTTCTTCAAGTTTCCGATTTCTTTGTAACTCAATGGTTCTGAAATTTGTGCTCTATTTCATCTTATTAAATTCTGACTCTTTTAGAAGTCTCGAAGACCACTTTCGGCTACCTTGTTGTCCCCGGACCACAAGTTTAGGACCCCTGGTATAGACCAAGCATAATCTAAGCTTAGTATGAAGCTTGTATAGAACAACGGATCCCCGATTCATAATTCAGCTAATAAGTCTGTTCTCATTTTTATCTACTATCCAAACTTCCTCCTTCAGAATGGCTTTAGGTGCTTTCCGTACAAGTTCCGTACGCAGTCTTTGCGCTGAAGCCGCCGAGCCTCTCCTCTGTTTTCGCAGACTCATTCTCACCGCCAATTTCTTGTCTCCGCTCTCCCAATTCCCCCTTCTTCCAATCAATAGATTAATCTCCCTTCAACTTCCAGTAACAAACACATCCAGGACCCCTGGTGTAGACCAAGCATAATCTGAGCTTAGTATGAAGCTTGTATAGAAGTAGTATGAGGGAGAATTTCCCCATTCCAACAAACAGGAGGGTGGAGCGATTCGCGGAAGGGGGGTCAACAACGACTACGTAGAACATGACAATAATATCTGTGATTTTCATAAAAAATCAGTTGGTGCGGTATCCTAACAAGTTTCCATCATAAGGTTCAACTTACTTGTATTCATTATTGAGTTGGGTAAATTTGCAGTTTTTAAAATCGTTCCTCGAATTTGAGTATTGTTACTGCCGGTGGTTTTGTTCACAAGTTCTATCTGGTTTTTGACAGGTACACTACTTGATGTTGTCGAGGTGATGGAAGACATTTTATTCTGAATAGGTTTTTTTGATGTCCTGATAATTTTAGAATTACCACGATTTTCTGTGAAAAAAAAAGAAAATTGTGAATAGATAATTTTTTAAAAATATTCACTGGTAGGCCTATTGTCGTCGGAAAATTAGGACATAAAAATCACTTAGAACGCAGAACATTTAGGAATCCAAATACCTTCTTTAAGGAAGAAAATGAAATAACAATCAAGTGCAGATCAATTGGGTAAAAATATTGCTACATACTTTCTGATAAAAAATCGTACCCACTACTTTTTGAAATTGAAATTTAAAAGTAGCTTTCTTAATAATGAAGATTTCTCCTGACGAATACAAAATTGACTGTACCTAAAAAAGTAGCATGCATCATTCTTGAAAGACAATTATAATCTTAGGAATGGATATTTATATAACATATAATTTTTGTGGCAAATAAAGTCATCTTGCTGATTGTTCTCAGAAGTTCATTAATAGTCTAATGGTAAAAATTATAAACTGGCTAACCTGTAATTGTGCAGCACACGAAGAAAACGATGCAGAATAAATAAATACTCATCTTTAAATACCCTCTTAACAGAGAATAGTATGAATCTACGTATCAGTATATTCTCGAAGATGTCAATTTAAAAAGAACGATTTACTTTTCATTTTATCTTCAACAACAGCACCTTCTTCCTCGTTTTCTAATTTGAATATCGACAGTATCATCGCGAATTCCAAAAACCAAGACCGTCATACGCAAACTGTGGGCGGGAAGACCTGTCTTTCCCCCTCTTAAATACAAAATAGTAGAATAATGATCAACAACTAATGAAAAATGAAAGGTAATCAAGAAATGTAGAGGTTTAATTTTAAAATAATCATATGATTTTTATTTTCGTGTACAAAGTGGGTACAATATTATGACGTCGTGTCGCAGACGTGTTTTTTTGCCTGTATATATCTTCAAATTTTGTGAAAGAAGTCAACAAATGATACTGAGATCCGATATAAATTTCTTTCTTCTTTCTTATCTAATTCTTCGTCGTTTAGCTACCCTGGTGTGGGTGGATCCGTCTCAGTTTCTTGAAGAGTGGGTGCGTGTGTGGCTGATTAGTCCGATGAGTGAAACTGTAGTTCAACCGCATGTATCGCATGTAAAGAGTGGTTGCAGCGGAACAGTTTCACGAGGCCTGCGCTTCGCAAACAATCCTCCATTATTGTCACCCAGAGAGCGCCCGCGCCACAGCGCACGCTTTTCACGGGATGATTCCCGTGCTTTATTGATCTCTGCGTTTTTCAGTGATGCATGACATTGGTCCTTTTACCGCCTCCGCTGCCCAATAGTGCGCCGTACACTCTTCTGCAGTTTCCCGTACAAGAGCTTTTTGGTTAACCAGGCGTCGTCCATGCCCCAACAATCGCAGCGTCAAACGTGTTATCATGCTCTCGATTGACCTGCACTTAGCTAGCTAGAGGACTCGACGGTTTGATATAAAACCCGTGCATTTGATCTACAGGATTCTCCGCAGATGACGCTGGTGGACGTTATCTGCGACTTATATACAGTCTCAGAGCCGTAAAGGAGAGTGGGTAGAATCACAGCGCAATAGACGGACAGTTTTGTGCTTCTTCTCATACCCGGATTACTAAAGACCCTTTACCGTGCTCATGTACAGCAGCTGAGGCCTTGCGTAGACGGTGACTGATGGCAGCCGTCCTGCGTGACAATGCTTCCTAAGTAGCCAAATTGGTTCACATCTTCAACGATGCTGCCCCTGATTCCCAGCGCAGCATCCTGGTCTGCACCGCTGTTGACTCGCAGAGCTTTAGTCTTCGTAGAGTTTATTTCTAGACCTAGAGCATAGTAAACGCTCTCGAAGGTGTCCGTCATATCTTGAGCTGCCTTTGCAGAGCTTGTGAGTAAGGCTGTGTCATCTGCGCACCACACGCGATCCCACTCTCCTGTGGCATTTCAGACGTGCAAGGTTGAATAATCTTCCATCAGTGCGGTAGCGAATTCCGATACCACGGTCGAGCAGTTTTTTTTCCACGAAGGTACACATTGAAGAGAAAAGGTGCCATAACGCAACCTTGTCTCACACCGCTGGAAATATTAAAGCCTTTTGTGAGTTCCCTGTTTACGATGATACGACTTTCGTTATCCGTGTGCCTATCTGCTATAATTTCCACATGCTTGGGAGGGCAGCAGTGTTTCGGCTGACTGAATCGAAGGGTTTGCATAGGTCAATAAAGGCGACGTGGAGTTGCTCTTGCTGCTCAATCACTTTTTCTTGTAGCTGACGTCAGACAAATATCATGTCAGTTGCGCGCTCTGTGAGGAATCCGGCTTGAGATTCGGGGAATAATCCTGAGAGAATAATCTGCATGCGATTGACCAAGATTCTTGAGAGAATCTTCCCTGTAGCAGACAGAATTTTTTTGAATATGCTGATCATAGCCGCGTCTCTGAAATCTTTGGGTATGACTCCTGTTTTCCACATTTTTTCAAACAACTACCGTAGCTTGAGGTTGACTTGAGGTCCGCTGTGCTTGTATATTTCTGCTGCTATTGCGTCTAGTCCCCCAGCTTTATTATTGCGCGGAGCATTTATTGTCTTCGCTATTTCGTCTAGAGAAGGCGATTCGTCGAGGCCTGCGTGTATCAGGCACTGCGGCAGTAGGTCAAGGACCGCTTCATCGATAACAGGCGATATATTGAGCAACTGGCTGTAGTATTCTTTCCATCGGCTTTGAATACTAGCCGAACCTCGTAGTAAGCTGTTGTCAGTGTTCTTGATCGGACACTGTCTGTTGTAAACCGGATTGAAATAAGAATATTCAGCGGAAACATAAATTTGCAAAGACCGCAGAAACAAGCAAGGTGGTTAGGGGGAGGGGAATGGATTTTCTGGAGACATTTTGTAAGTTTTAGATGACTCCTAGCCAAAAATAAAATAAAATTCAGGTTTCCTTACTGGATTATGGGTATTTTTTTTACTCGGTTATGAGTTGATGTGACGTCACAAAGATAGAATTTATAAACCGAGTTTTATTCTTCATTCTACAAATATTTGGCTTGATTGCATGACAGGTCATTGGTATTCAATCTAAAGAGTAGGGAGTGACTCTTTCAATGAGTTTTGCATTGTGAGAAGAAAGTCGTTTATTACTCACGCGACTGCGTGAGTGATTTTTTCTAATAATTTCACCCCTCTTGGAATCACTATTTCTTCTACACATATTTGTATTCAGAACTCGAAAACCAAAATCTTCGCAAGTCTTCTAATACATACAGTTCAATGAGGTCCATTTCACCAGCCCCCCTTTTTCAGAATCTTGAGTTCGAACTTGCCTCAAGGAATTGTGCTCGATTTGTGTTGAATTGTGCTGCAAAAATTATGTTTTGTGCATGCTCCCTTCCGAAAATAAACAAAAAAGTCTCTAGGGGGGGACTTGTGAAACGATAGCCCCCTTTTTTGAAATTTGTAGGGGCAAAATGAATTATGGTCGTTTTGTGCTGGAATGTGCCGCAAACTTTATGTTTTGTACTTCCCTCATTCTGAAGATATTTGAGAAGTATTTTGGAGGGGCTGGTGAAATGGCAGTCCCCCTTTTTTGAAATTTTTAATTTTCATGGGCAAAATGAATTGTGCTCGATTTGTACTGAATTGTGTCGAAAATTATACGTTTTGTACTTCCTCCCCTCCCACGGAATATACATAAGTTCGTCAAACAACAGCAGTAGAGTACTCATGTATGTTCTGGCGCAGTGAAGCGCAGGGGGCTAATTTTCCTCATTTTTCATTGAATTTCAAAAATCCTAAAAAGAAGCACAGGGACCCGTTTCTTTCATTTTGAGGCTAATTTCTCACATTTTCCACTCAATTTTAAAAATCTTTAAAAAAGCGCAGGGAGCAATTTCTCTCATTTTTCATCCAATTTTTAAAAATTCTAAAAGAAACACAGTGAAGCGCAGGGGGGCTAATTTCTCGCATTTTTCATTGAATTTTAAAAATCATGAAAAGAAACGCAGAGTTAATTCCTCTCATTTTGGGGCTAATTACTCTCATTTTTCCCTCAATTTTAAAAATCTCAAAAAGCGCAGTGGTCAATTTCTCTCATTATGAGTTCGCGCTGTGGAGGGCAGTGATTAATAATCCATTAATAGTATATGTAGTCAAAAAAAAATCCTCTATTTTTTTCCTTCTTTGTATCAAATTTCTATCATTTAACTCTCCAGCAGTAAATATTTATCACTAATAACATATATTATCGCGAATTAAACTCATTAGCCTAGCTTAACTTCCAATACAGTATAGTAGACTAGATTTGATCAATGTTGACAGTCTAATAGTGCCACTCACTCTAAAAAATAAATAAAACTGAACTAATTTTACAGCTTCAACCTTTCTCTCTGTGTTTCTCATGTAGGAGTTGAGACCTACCAATGCTCACATTAAAAGGCTGAGTTTTACCTTTTAAAAATGAATGATAGAGTAGAACAAGTTATCCTGTTTCCCCATAACTAGTACAGGTATTAACTCACAAGGATTCTAACCTGCTAAAAATTTATAAAATTGAAAATATGTATTATTCTTTTTAATTTGTTTCCATACCTACTCCACTTCTCTGTAGATCAGGTAGAAAAGGATTTGTAGAATTCAGATTAATTGAAAAAGGGTTATTCAAATCAGTATTATTAATTTTCCATTCATTAGCTAATATTGGATGATTTTTAAATAATGTTTCTACTTGAGTTTTATGTGAATAAAATTTGGATAAACTCATTCCTAAATGACCAATTTTCTTATAATTCCACCATAAACGACCAAGCCAACGTAATGTATTAGCATGTCTACTACTAATATCAAATTCTTTATGAACAACTTCACCAAAATTCTCGTTTGTTTCATTCTTCATTTTTTTCTCAACATGAAGCTGATGAAATAATTCCAAGAAATATCCAAACTGACTCTGATATATTAAAAGATCTTGTTTCTTACTTTTAATCACCACACTAGCACCTCTCAAAAAATTACCAATTTCAAAATAATTGGAAGTATTAAAATTAGGTAAATTTATCACTGGAATTTCACAACTTGTAAATAAAAATGATCTTAAGTATTCATTAAAATTTTCACCAGTCAACATAATAGTTTTTGGTTTTTTGAAAAGTCTCATCAAATACGCACTGTGCCCCTTAGGAAGGCTTATTTCACGAAGTAGCACTTTCTTACGTATTAAATCAAAATTTTTTTCATTCACACTGTTTAAAATGTGAAGTAATTCTTCGGTTTCTTTTCGGTTTCTTTTCGAGCACGCGTAACGGCTTCCATTGTCGGTCTTAGACCATACAACAGATAGACCGAGCATAGTAATGAATCTTTGAACGGAGAACATGATAAGAATACACATAAAAAAATAAGGGGGACTGGACCTTGTTTACAAGTTTGATGAGCGGCGCGGGTGTACGGTGCGTTTCACTGCTCCGCGCGTTCACCCGCGTTGCCTTCATTGAGGTCCAGTCCCCCTTATTTTCTTATCATGTCTTCCGTTCAACGCGTTGTACACGCTTATATGGGATGCTCGGTCTATCTGTTGTATGGTCTAAGTTGTCGGTAGCTGAGTGATGCAATTTTGTACGAGTTTTGCTTGCTGTCGATGTGTAACACGATTAATAACCTTGAAATTTAGTATGCATAAATACAGCACGTGTTCAGTTATCTACTTTGACTCATCATACTTTAGTCTTCCTGATATAAATACAAGCTGAAGGTCAACAACTATTTCTTATTACACTGTATGATGTAATCTAAATGCAGTACTTTGAGGTACAGTACAGTGAAAATTAACGCGTCCGCAAAAAAGTAAGCCGCGCAGCGAGGTTGAACGTGAAGTCCAAAAACATTGATTTAAGAAAAGTGCCTCTTGTATGTGTAAACGACTCTGTTCTTCGGATCGCTGTTTTCAAGACCGGACAAACACGAAGGATGATAAAATGATAAAAATTGTTTTCTATAATTCTTTCCGGAGTAATGTTATTGATTTGGAGCGTGGCATATGTGTCCCAAATTGAAAAATTGCGGGAAAACATGCCTTTCAAATGTTATTATGATAACTTTGAAATAAATCAATTATCATAGAACAATAATGAAAGATTCATAATAAAATTCATTATGATAATCTTTTTGATGAAACCTTGGAAAATTTTTATATGTAAATGGAGGTCTACAAAGATTCTTTAGTTGATGAAGATGAATTTGATTTTCAAAATATAATACCATCTAATATATAAAGCAGAAAGTTTGTCCGTCCGTCCGTCCGTCCTCCTGTCCGTTTATAACTCGAGAACTACTGGGCCGATCGCTTTCAAACTTTCAGGATATATTGTCCTCATCCCAGAGCAGCACATAGACTCATCAAAATAAAAATTTGACGGGGAGGTGCTGAGTAATTTCAAAAAAGGGCGAAAACAATGACTTTTTCAATATAAAGGAAAAACGGGCATTATCGAGTACTGAAACTGCTTTGCGCTGTACGTTAGACCTAGGCGCGTTGAGTGGCGCAGTTTCGAAAATTGAATTATTGTGATAACTCGAGTATAACTCATTTTTATGAAAAATTGAAGAGAACAAAAATTGTAGCCCCTGTAATTTCCTTTCGAATGAGCCCGGTTCCAGATTTTTAGGAGGAAATTTTGTGACTACAGTTTTCGCTGTACTTCCATACTAAGTAGGTAAGTTATTTTATTCACAGTTTTAAAAACACCTACATAAAGGATTTTACATCCGGTATCTCATACAAGAACCAATGTCTAGACACGGTGCGCACTGCGTATGGGCTAGCGGAAATTACCCTTTTTTTTACCTGTTGTCCGTGTGTTTTATTAGGGACTGGCAAAATGTCAATGGATTTGTCTGTATTCTGCTGCGATGAATACAGGCTTCACGCGTTAAGTCAGCTGTCAAGTGAATTAGTGTGTAAAAAATTTAATTTGGTGATTTTATTTTTGTGCGACTCGGAACTTTGATATATTTTTATAAGTATAGTCGCAGTTTTTGGTGTCTATTTTCTTATTTTTGAACTGAATAGTTGTGAATTTTGCAAAACTCTTTCCACTGTTTCTTTTTTAAAAATTCATCTGAATTCCAAGATACCTACAAAACACACATACCTACAAGATACAGATACCTATAAAACACAGATATCTACTCAACACCACGGTATAAGATGAAGAGGTAATGACACAACGCTAAAATCGTGTCCGCAGTTTTGAAGTTGTACGTACAAACTTCCGCTAGGTTTGCAGCGAACACTCGGGCTGTTTCCCTGTTCCTTCCAGACCCCACCTGCGCCGAGACGTTACCGTTGGTACCCTAGTATTGATGAAATTTCCAAGGATTATAAAAAATCCAAGAATTTACTTAGAAGGATGATTCTTTCAAAATTTTATAGAGTAGATTAAATGGTATTTTTATGCCAAATATGAAATGCATCGGCTGATTCCTAATCCTGCAATAAATTTTTGAAAGTAGCGGCGTTCCCATAAGACTCTGTACATTACCCATCACTTTCATCACGAGCGCTGCGCTCGGAATGTTCAGAACTACTTCAAAATCACGGACAGCGTTTACCACAGTCAGAATACGTTCGTGTCACTACCTCTTCATCTTATACCGTGCTCAACACACAGCTAGCGGTCAGGCGCGCCGGAGGCGCGTCGCCAACCGCTAGTATACCATATTTTAAAGATCCTGTTTGTAGAACAAGATCAAATTATGAAACATTAATGGATCCACTTTCTGATAAAATTCAACATTTACCTGAATCTAAAAGAATAAAATATACTAAATTCATGTTGAATATTATTGCTCATTTGAGTGCTTTATCCAGAATGGTTGAAAAAGAAATAAAAAATTTAGATATTCCTCATAATGATTTTGAATCTGATGTTGAAATAAACTATGTACGTAATTAATATTTATTCATCCCTTGTCAGCTTTACTTTCTGGGTCAAGATTATTAGAAAGGTTATCTGGTTCATCTACATCAAATTCATCTCCAGATTCATATCCATGATCACGTACATAATAATCTAGCATAGCTTCAAAATTTCTCCTAGCTAGTATACAAATTTTATCATATATAGAACCATCAACTTGAACATTTTCCATTTTTAATCATAGGTACTTATTATATGTTTGATAAGTATTCAATTTTCAATAACTCCATTTTTATTAAGTTTTTTCAAATGTTGAATAAATTTATCTCTTGGTATTGTATTATAATAACCCCATGGTATTGTATCAGTTTGTCTATCAACTAAACATCTTTTATCATCAAATGAACTTAATCCTCTTTTATTCTGTTCAATGGTATAAATATTATGTTTTGTACTCCTTATCATTTTCTGTTTAATAGTCTTAGTTATTTTCTTTTCTAAACATATTTTATAATCATCGTGAGTTATCTGATTTTTAACTATACTTTTCTTTACTCCTTTAGCTTTCTTCATTGCATCATCATTTGATGCAAAAACTTTATTAGAATATAATTTTGAAGCTAGTCCAATAAATTCCTCTAAAATTTTTCCATTCATCTCATCTTTAAACTAATTACCTAATACCTTTTTATTGACTTGTGGTAAACCATAAATATTATCTTTCTTATAATCTGATGTATCAAATTCATCAATTATGTCTTTCATATCTTTATAGAAGTCCTTTGTCCGTATAATTAATGAATCGGTATCAGTATATAATAATTTTATTTCATCTCCATATCTTTCCTTTAATCTATAATAGAAATCATAATAGAAATCATATATCAATGTTTTTGAAATATCTAAAATAGCTACTCCTACATAAATAGGTTGGTTGAATTTAATCATTGTTCTTCTCATTTGTACAGCTGCAAGATTTTTCCCAAAAAATGTCGATTTCTCAAAATTAGGTTTTGAAACATACTTAGTATATTTATTACCCTCTGAAATTAATTTTATATCTACATGCTTTCTAACATTCATCATTGTTCTTCCAAAAACAGAATTATTCATTAATTTAAAGAAATCTTTTTCAAAGTCATTCTTAGCTTTCTGTCTTAATTCAGTATTTTTTTCAATATATACTTTCATCCAATCAGATTGATCAAATTTTATAACTCTATCTATTTTCTCCAATTTTAATCCTGCTTTAAGAGCCTGCTTAAGATTTGAGTAATGCAGGACATATTTCTTCTTATCATATAATGTAGTAAATAGTTTTGGAAGCTGTCTATCACCAATTACATTTTCAGGACAATAGGGTAAACACGCTTGAATTTTCGCGACTAAACGAGTGTCGTTTTTAACCGTGAAAACTCGTGACACTCGTTATCACTTTTTTTCGTTGGCAGGAAAATGCCACAACGGTCGGAAAAAAGGACATTTATGGAAAGGAAATGGCGTGTTCTTTCAATTTTGATCTCTTCAATTTTTCGATTAGGGCTTCCGTTTTCGAGATATTTTGAAATTAATTAATACGTAGTCTTATGGGAAATCGCTCATGATCACGTTTTCAGAAAAACGACAGTAGCGCGCCACCGCTCGGGCCACACCGAATGAAATATTTCTTAGTCGTTGAGGCATTGTCTTTATTCTTCATTATGTCGTCAACAAAACACCCGTGTTATTACAGTGGTGCCTTCGCCATCATCTCAATACCCGAAAACACACACAAAAAAAGATTTCGTACACCATAATCAATTTTTTGGATCCGATATCAGATTCAACGATACGAGAAATTTTATTAGGTACCTAGTCGAAAAACTGCCAAACGAAGTGATCGACGCTTTCGAAAAAACCGGCCAGATATCTTCGAAACATCTTCAACATTCACTCTTGAACTGGGGAGAACAACTATCGTAACCTGTACTTGTATGTTTATTTCGAGAGACTATGCTTGTTAACTCAATTCCACATAAATCGAGCGCAATTTATTCATCCTGTCTCAGACTTCGTGATCGTCTTTGGTTAAGCTGCGTAGAAAATTATAATATCGTGGTAGATGCACTATGTATCTACCTATCCGAGGTAATAAATTTTCAACACTGCAAAGTTTCGTGCGACAACTGTTCAATGTATCTTATAATAATTCATATGGTGTACATAAAGTACTCGTTTAATAACAAATTTTACGAGTGAGATTGAAGAACACGGTTATCTTGCAACGTATATCGCAGTACTCTTATAAATAATGCCAAATTTTATTGGTGAGAAGTGAGATCAGTGCAGTATTACTCGTTGGCTACAACGATAGGCGACATAGTCATAGATGGCGGCGGTTGGTTTTCATGAGCAGCCGTAAATCTGTAAACCATTTCACTAGGTAATACCGATTTAATATGCGAAGATATCAATACTGTAATAACACTTACACAAACTGAAATTTCTTATCCAAATTAATCGCCATACAGCAATATCTATTAGAACCGGCCAAGTACTCATCCAATCCCAAATTTGTCTTTAGTTTTTCCAACTCCAAGGTCGCAACATGTGCGGAGAAGAGTTTTCCCGTTTCTATATGCTGAAATTATAAATGAAGATTACAAATAGACTATTTCAAAATGAGATTTGTTGAAACAGGAAGGCAGGAAAAACATACCGTAAGGGCCACTATCGCGTTTGTCCGAAAAATACTGCAACCAACTTCGAAGACTTGGTCAAACATTCTAGCGCAGAAAGAAAACATAGTCAACATGTGATGAGCAGGAACAGCATTCCGCCATTCGGAACCATCTTCCTTCCACTGAACGCCGTTGTCGAACGATATAGCGAAATTCCTTGATACAAAATATTCAATCACGGAACAGTAAAATATTTCAGGAACCGTGAGATTTGGGATCGCTGCGTGACCTTCGACATCTCCGTTTTCAGCACTGGATAACCTTTTCCACACCAGATTAAATGTATATTTCGTGTCTGTCACAAACAATGACTAACATTAAATCATTTCACATAATTTCATGAATTAGAATGTTGGTAATATTCCTTACTCGTAGCCGATTCGAACGAGTTAGCGTATAAAAATTGAGCGACTTCCTGTAGGAGGTCTTCTTCTCGAACTTCAGTCATTCACGATCTAAAATACGAAACGACCGATTCATCATTAAACAGAATAACCGTGTACAAAAACCTGAATAAAATTACAACACAATATGGCATCCATATTTGTGAATTATCGCACGTCAGCCTATTTCAGAGGTCCGCTCGTGAGTCGTGACACGTTGGAAGGATTTTCTTCTGTTGAAACGATTTGTACGGTAAATACTCGCGAAAAGTTCTTTGTAACTGTTTTATTATATAATTAAACTGAATAAACTCGTTTACATAATACTTAGAACAACCGGAATATTATTGTAAATCATATCTTAATCGTACTGAGAAAAGGAGATGTGTGGAAAATAATTAACTTTCGGTGGAACAACGAATTAATGCATCGAAATCGTATACACGAACTATCCAGTTCGTTAACGAAATAATGGCAAGTCACTCCTGACTTATAACACAATTTATTTCGAGAGAGAGTAGGAACACCGTCTACACGGTAAGACGAAAATATTCGAGCTGAAATAGCATCGCGAACGAACACCGGTAGTGATAAAAAAGGCAGGTGTCGAAAATCTTCGACTTTAGCTTCGCTAAATCAACAAAACTAATGCGTAGCCTACCGGACAAAATCGCAACGTTCTCCAGCTGCAAGCTTCGACTCTTCAAGTTTGACCGTTAGCAGCTGTTAGCGCCAATTCCTGCGCGCAACTTTAAAAAACACTTAAGGGTATGCTCTACCTAGTCACTCACACACAGAAAATACACGTGTATTACACAAAATGGTGTGTTGCGGGTAGTGATTTTTGCCCACATATAACATATCGAATAATGTACAAAATGATTCGGAACGTGGTGTAATTTATTCTTGAAGTTGAGGAAAATACGGCTAATTAGTTGACAGATCGCGAAATATTCTGAATGATCTCGAGGAAACGTTTAAACTTACGTCTGAAGGGGCCATCTTCGAATCGTTGAATTCCAATTAATGAACAAAATTAGTTCGTGTGAACCAATTAGCCGTATTTTCCTAAGTTTTGTCTATGTAAATACCAAGTTTCAAGATATTTCATGCTTTATTTAATCAGTTATCTCGGGGCAAAAATCGCAACATGTGATACATATTTTGTATGTGTCTACGTGTGAGTGACTAGGTAGAGCATACCCTTAATTGGCCACTAATTTAGAAAAAAGCCTTTATTATAATAAGAAAATTCCAACACCCTCGTTATACTCCGACATTCCTTAATTTCTGTATCCGCATTTTCCGCTTTTCCGTCGATCTTCGTTTGTTCTTCCAATTCGAACAATATTATGTCAAACTGGCAAACCGAAACCTTGGTAGCCGAAGAAATGGATACGAATAATGTAAGTTTATCCACGAAACCCTTTTCTTTACGTAACCTAGAAAATTCCTTCTTAAGCTTCCTCCGTCACTTTACGGCGAATCATCTGAATTGCACTTCGACGCTTTATTTTAGCAAGGAATAGAAATAAATTTATCGAAACACATCGAAAGCTCGTTGGTGGGATTGCCTACGAATTGTCTGGTAGAAAGAATTGCCTCAGTACCCCTCAGTACCTTGACGCTGCGAGATTAGCTTTTATAGATGAACTTACTCTCTAACTAGAGACTGATGGACAGCTTTTGTTTTCTTTATGTCCATTAGGTGAAGAAAAGTAACCCCGGAGTCGACGTCAAGGTTCTCTACGAATTAAATTATACTATAATAAAATAAATAATGCGTTCGAAATTGTTGTCCACTCTATTTTAATAGTTAGCATGCTTCCACTTGCGCTCTCTGTATAGTAAAAACATAACTTCAAGAATACCTAAAAATTAACTACGCCCTCTCTATAATCGTTCCCGATCCACAGCCTCAAATGGAACGAATTTCCCCACCTTTTTGACATGGTAGCAGAGTTTGTACTTCAGATCTAACCCCCCAACTGAGGACGATTCTGGGTTAGTTCGCCGACGATCTTTCGATGTCATCACGTAGTTTAGACTTGAGCTACTACTTCCTCTCGCAGTGTAAAAAAAAAAAAAAAAAAATCTTAAATGTACCTTTACGAATATCTTTGGGAACACAGCCGTTCTCCACTCATATTACTACTCAGCTTCAGAACACGTATTCTCGATATGCCTGACTTGGTACCCGTTTAGCTTCTCTCTCTCTCTCTCTCAAAAAAAAACAACCAAATATTTTTTCGTCAGCTACTCCGTTTCTGATCGACATCGTACATCTTTTGAACAAGATATGTCAAATAAAACGCAAGATCACTATTCTTGTCAAGCTTCTGGTCGATGAAAATCAGAAATATACCAATACATAAGAGTTCGAGAAGTAACAAAGCTTAATAAATAGGTCCGGATCTCAATGCTTTCTAAAACGTGTACCAGGTAACGACGCTTTCGTATTCATCTTCCTTCAGGCGCCTAATGCTTACAAAAAAAAAAAACTTCGCTATAATGTCGAGAATTACGTTCTTATTTCAAGTTAATGTCAAATATTCTACGCTTAATTCTTCGGAATTTCTTTATTCTTCTTTACTAAGCTTACAAGTAGTGAATAAATGCTACTTCGCGGACGCCTATGAAAAATCTTGACCCGTTGATGAATTTCTTACTTGTACTTGAGCCATCTCGCAAGATAATCGTTGTCCACGAGGCGTCTAAAGAATCGCTTCAATCTTAAGCTAAGCTACTTATTCTGCAAGCATCGTACAGCTATCCGAATGGGCTAAGGATGAAGAAACGAGCTTACGGCAATAATGCAGCGCACGCTACTGTATTCGAGCACTGTACAGTAGGAGAAAATGAAATAATTTTCTCAGGTCAGTTCTTCCTAAACTAGAACTCGGTTTCTGCTCCAACACCAACAACTTCAGAGATAGTTTGAGGAGTTCGAAACCACTCATCCACATTGGGTGACCGACGCTCGGTTTTTACTGAGAGCTTCCATTGTCCTCTTGTGTAACCTAAAACACAAAAAATTTCTTAAGTATCCTGAAACAATACAATAGGTTTTAAGCTTAGGATCTTGCGTATCTCTTAACATTTAAGTAATGTGAGATAATCTAACAATTACAAAGCAGCTCTATGCGGTTCTTGGAACACTTCGTAAAGCCTTACAGTTATTATAAAACTATGGGCAGAACGCTTCCGTTTAATTTGAGTACACCGCAGGACGGGAACTCGAGAGAGTGCTCACTAATGACGATTTATACGTACTAAAACCGCAATAGTATATAACTTATATGAGGTTTCACGAGGGAAACCGTTCATCAACTAGATGCCAACTTAGCAACTTGGTATTCGAAACTTCAACGCTACTTCAGGTCCGAAAAGCTTTAGTCTTAAGTATACAAAGAGGATCCTCGCCTTCTCGAACTCTACCTTACGAAAAATTCCGAACGAAAGTAAAACTTAATGTTGGTTAACCTCAACAAACAATATTTGACCGCTTCTTGTCTTTCTTTTGTACAGAGTACACCCGGCAATTTCGCACCCATAGCGGTATCTTCACCGAGCCCGAGCGTAACAACGACAACAACATCTATATCCACTGTCAGCTTCCCGAATCCCATCTACACACAAACCGCTTCAAGTTCCTCGACCGCTTCCGACACTTCAAATACGTCGCTTCTTTCAAATCTCAACGCAAGGTCGAAGGTTCTACGCTTTAAAAAACAGCTTCTGGAAAAGTCAGTACTCAAAGCTGAACCCTCAGAAATCACCGCGCGAATATCAGAAATACGAGAGATGATATTTTCCTTTGAAGAGTGTGAGTTCCTTACACTACCAAACGCCGATGATATTTCTCAAACAATTGAGGATGCTTCTACCGCATGCAGCGTCATAGAGTCTGCTATGAAAATCAATCACCCAACCACTACAGAACAAGCAAAAAACAATGACCAACAAGACGAATCAGGAATTAAGATTAAACCTCTCAGGCTCCCCATATACCATGGAGACCCGGAAAGCTTCCTCCCGTGGTGGGAGCAGTTTGAAGCTTCAGTTGACAAGAGGAAAATGTCCGATTCGGTAAAGCATCGCATTCTTATTGATGAATGCCTCAGAGGAGAAGCTTTGAGAGTGGTCAAAGGTATAAATCCTAACTCCACGAACTACGAAACATCCATCAAAACAATAAAAGAGGAATTTGGCGATCCGCACAAGCTAGCAACCTTTTATTACTCCAAGCTAGACAAGTTACCCCATTCAAAGGATCCAAAAGATCGAGCAACTCTCCACCTTTCAAGAACTCAATAAGATTCTCGCCAACTTAGCCAGCCTTGAAGTTGATACGGATGAAAAATTCATAAGGGAGAAGATTGTCCCAAAGTTCAACAGCTCAACTCTCATGTGGGTCTGGGCATTCTTAGAGGCTAATGACGTGGACCACACACAAACGGGATCAATCATCTCAAGGACTTCGGTCCACAAACTCATGGAAGCTATCGCTAAAGTGGTAAATCGAAGATGTGACATTGACCACTACCTTCGTGATGTTCAACAAACAGCATTGCCAAAGAGACCATTCAAAGGAGGTGGAGCTGGAAAACCAGCCATGGCAGGAGTCACAGCAGCCCAAACTTCGAAAGGCGGCCCCTCTTGTGCGTTCTGTCAACGGAAACACCTCAGCCAGGACTGTAAGAAGTATGGGACTCTTAAGAAAAGGCGTGAGAGGCTGATCGAACTTAAGAAATGCATGCTTTGCGCGGCCGGAAACCATCATGCGTCGTCCTGCCCCCATGACACTGGCTGTGACCATTGTGCCAAGAAAAAACACAGCATCATTACGTGTGTGGAGTACATACTTGCTTCCCGCACTACCAACGCTTCTGCTTCCGCTTCTGACGCTTCTAAAAATGGTAAGAGTAGTAATAGCTTTAGTACACCGCTTACGAATCTTGAGCTTCAAGGTACATTTATAGAAACCTTTAGATGCAAAATCAAAACTACTGATGGCAATTATATAGACGTAAAGGGAATGTTAGATGGAGGAAGTACCTCTTCTTTTATCACAAATAATTTAGTTAACAAACTTGGTTTGAAGAGACTAAACAGAATTCTCTCTCGCTTATGTAATTTCGGCAACCAAAAAATCATTTGCCAATCTTCAAATCGAGTTCTGGTCACATTCAAAAATTACCGTTCAGAAACAAAAAACTTTTATCTTCAAACCATAGATTGCATTTCAGGTACGGTCATTTCCTCCCCTCTCCCGCTTGCGTACGTTCTATTTTACCAGATAATTTACCTTATGCCGACCCAAATATTTTCTCCACCAATCAACGAACTTTCGATATACTAATTGGGATCGATTTGTACAACAAGATAGTAAACCTCACTTCAGTCAAACGCTTATCAAGCGGAATAGTCCTTAAAGATACCTTCTTTGGTTGGGTTCCTTCCGGCAGCTTAGAAGAAAACGAAATAATAACAAAAGAAACTATACAATAACCGAACCAGTACTAACTACCCTACAACTTGCTACTAACTCCCCTGAAACTACAAAAACACCAAAATTAACTAACGACGACGAACTAGATACACTTTGCTCACTTTACTGGTCTCTCGAAGTACTGGGAATACGTAACTCTCAAATTGAGGATATCAACGAATCAGTGCTTCGAAATCACCGCGAAACAGTAACAAGGAATGAAAACGGTCGCTTTGTAGTTTGTTGGCCTTACAAAAAAGAAAATCCTTCGCTACCTTCGAATTATCGTTTAAGCTTAGCGCGCTTGAAGAAAATTTCTGAAAAGTGCGAATTTAACGTCTTAGAAGACTGTGATAAAACGTTCCGAGAGCAGTTAAATTCAGGAATTATCGAACCAGCCCCTTCTGATTCACCTTATCTGAAACATTATGTTCCCTGGAAACCAGTCTACCGAAAGGGAAAAATACGAATTGTATACGACGCTTCAGCAAAAACCAAGTCCGGCGTGAGCTTAAACGATCTGATGAACACCGGCCCAAAACTTCTGAAAGATCTCGTTATAATAATAATAATAATAATAGCCTTGATTTTTTTTTGTTTTTTACAATAGTTGGAAAGAAAAAGTACACTTAATCCATTAAGCCCACATTGTGAGCATAGGCCTCACTCATTCTCGCCCATTCTCGTCTGTCTCTTGCTACCTCCCCATAATTTTTGTTTTTTATGAAATCCACCAGTTCATCCCTCCACCTTTTTTTTTGTTTCCCCTTTTTTCTGCCTTCCCTTAACCACCACTTTGTAATTTTATATGTCCATCTATTATCCTGAATTCTTTCTACATGCCCTGCCCAGTTCCATTTCATTCTTCTTATTTCGTGTAAAAAGTCTTTACTGTTTCTTACTTTACTCTTCATATCTGTTATTTTTACCCGATCTTTTATTTTTAATCCCAGCATTGATCTTAACATTGAGTTGAACGTTGTATTGATTTTTCTTTCTTCATTTTTTGTAGTTGTCCATGTTTGCGCTCCATAGGATAAAGTTGGCAGGACACACCTATTTAATAATTCTCCTTTGTATTTGTTCCCGAATTTTCCCTTGAAGACATATTTTAATGACCAGTATTTCTGCCACGCTAATTTTATTCTTCTGCTGACTTCTTCTCTAGTTCTGTTCTCCATTGCTATTCTCTGACCCAGGTATATAATATCCTCTACCCATTCTATTTTTTGCTCATTTATAAGTATATCCCTTCTATTCTCTTTCATCCCCATTATTTTTGTTTTTTCCATACTTATCTCCAGTCCAGATTCCTTACCCTCTCTATTCAAGTTTTTTATCATTTCCTCCAGCTCATCCACACTCTCACTTATTAGTACCACATCATCAGCAAAAAGTAGGTGGCTCAGATATTCTCCATTTACTTTCACACCTTTCGTTTCCCACTCTAATTTTTTGAAGATTTCTTCCATTGCTGCAATGAAGATTAAGGATGACATTGGGTCCCCCTGTTTTATTCCTCTTTTTACTCTGAAATGCTCCCCTTTTTTGTCCGTAACTACTCTTGCTTTTCCTCCCCTGTACACTTCTCTTATTATACCTCTGTACCCCTCCTGTATTCCCTGATTTTTCAAAGCTTTCATCATGAATTCGTGATCTATTGAGTCATAGGCTTTCTTGTAATCTATAAATGCTAAGTATAATTTTTTTTTGTATTCATTTGTTTTTTCTATAAGTTGGTTGATCACATGTAAGTGGTCGGTGGTCGCAAAGCCTTTCCTAAATCCAGCTTGTTCCACGGGTTGCTGTTATCTTCTATATTCTTTTTTATTCTGTTTGCAATTATCTTTGAGAATATCTTTGCCATTGTCGAAGTAATACTGATCGGTCTATAATTTGATATTTTGTGTTTATCCCCTTTTTTATGTATTATTATTATATCTGACTCGTTCCAGCTCTCAGGGATTTTCTTTTCTGCCATTACCTTATTCAACAGCCTAGTAATCTTTTCCAGTAGCTTCTGTCCTCCGTATTTCACTTGCTCGTTGGTGACTCCATCTGTTCCTATAGACTTTTCTTTTTTTAGACTCTTCACTACCATCCTCACCTCCTCGTTCATAATCTCAGGAATTAAATCTTCCTCCCTTTCATCCTCATTTTTACTGTTTGCCTCTTTTTTCCCAGTAACTGTAGTTTCTTCCGGTGTGTCATACAATTTTTGATAGAATCCACTAACCAATTTATTTATTTCATTCCGATCGTATATTTTTTTTCCTTTTTCATCTGTCATATAACTGATCCACTTCATTCCTGACGACAATTCTCTCCTCATTTTTTTGGTACTTTTTGTTGTTTCTAGAATATCCATGATCATTTCCTCCTCCTTCTCTGCATTATACTCTCTTATTTTTCGCCTTATCAATTTGCATATTATATTCAGCTCTACATTACTTCCCCTTGTCTCTCTTCTAGTGTTTTTAATTTTTTCTCTTTTTTTTATTAGGTCTAAAATGTCATCTGGTAATTTGTCTCCCGAACGCTTGTCTTTATTCCTTTTCGTTATTCTGGTAGCCTCTTTTATTGCATTCACTATTTCACTATTGATTTCATCAATACTAGCTTCCTCCCCCGTTAGCTTTTCCAACATTTTGTTAATATTCGTCTTATATTCCTCTTCCTCATCCTCTTTTATTCTACTGTCTAGATATTGATGTAGTATTTTGTTTTTTCTCCATCCCTTCAGATTCATTTTACACATGATTAAGCGATGGTCTGAGTGGTATTGAAATTTTTTTACCACGTTGAAATCTGTTACTTTTTTTTCATTCTTTGATACTAAGATATAGTCGATTTGGGTTTTATATTTCTGGTCTGGAGATATCCAAGTCCATCTTCTCTCTTTCCTTTTCTTGAAATATGTATTCACTATTTTAAGTTCGTGTTCCACACAAAATTCGATGAGCCTCTCACCCCTTTTGTTTCTTCTACCATAGCAATACTCTCCTATGGTGTCCTTTTCCTCCTCTTTACGGATTCCGATCTGGCTGTTGTAATCTCCCATAATTATTATTTTCCTTCGTTCACTAGCCTTCTTTTCCTGTAATTCGTCACTTAATTTTCCATAAAATTCATCAACTTTTTCCTCTTCTGATTCAGCAGTAGGGGCGTATACTTGCATTATTATTATTTCTTTATTTTCGATTTGTATTTTGAGAAGCGCTACTCTATCTGATATTCCTTTAAATTCCTTAACATTATTCTTCCATATCCCTTTTATTAGGAAACCTACCCCTCTTTGTCCTTCATTGTTTCCTATGTGGCAGAACATATTCCCTCTTTTTGTTGTTCTTATCCCCTCGTTTTGCCTCCGTACTTCTGATAGTCCCAGTATATCAAAGTTTGAATTTTCAAATGCGTTTTCCAATTCATCAAATTTCTCCGTTCCTTTTAGACTTCTAACGTTCAGACTTGCAATGTATAACTCATTTTTATTCCCATATCCATGATCCTTCCCTTCCAAGGTATAGTTTTTTCCCAGTTTTTTATTTTCCCTATCATTTTTGCTTTTTTCCCTTTTTTTATTTTGAGAGGTTTTTTTATTTAATGTTGAGTGGTTTGGTCGTTTTCGCCCTGGCTGACAAGACCTGACTGGGCGAGACGAGTTCGGCTTACATTAATATCTACCCTTACCTCTATTCGATGCCCGATGTTTTTCCATTCTCTGGTCAAACTTGGTCTGGTTTCTCGTTCTAGGAGGTGATTTCTGCGCCGCCACAAATGACTTTATTGACAGCTGCTTTTTGAAGTTTCGCGTGGTTTTATTAGTCGCTTCACTGAGATTTCCTTGCTCTTCGTGAACTTCTTTACGCTCTTCTTTTCCCGCATCCTCTTCTGAAGCTCCGTTCTCGTCTCCGTTCGTTATCTCTTCACTTCTTGACCTCAGTTGAATCGTTTCCAGTTGCGATTTGTCTTTTATTCGTACCGCGAGGCTATTTTCGTCTTTTCTGATGAGGATTTTGGCGTCCTTTTCCCATACATACTCGAAGTATCCTTCATCCCGTAGCTTTTTTGCTTCTCTCAGTAATTCGGCAGTGTATCTGGTTAAGTGGTTACTTATGTAGATCGGCGTATTCTCTTTCGTCCATTCTAGCACGCTGGCTTTCAGTTTTTTAGCTTTAGCTCTCACGATCAGTTCTTTCTTCTTATCTCTGTTATTGAGTCTCGCTATTATGTTGGGAGTCTCACTCTTCTTGCTCGGAAGCCGATGAGCAGTCGAGATTTCGCTATCTTCTATTTTTAATTCCACTTTTTCGGCAATATTTTTTATTATCTCGCGAATATTTTCGTCTTTTCTGGCAGGTATTCCAGTGATAACGATGTTCTCTATTCTACTATATTGGTCCATATCGTTCATTCTATTCGCAAATTCTTCGTTCTGGCAGTACAATTCGTTAACATCTTCTCTCAAACGTTCATTCTCTCTCTTTAAGTCGACGTTCTCTTGTTTTAATTGCTCTATTTCTCCAGAGAGAGCTTGGAGGGTTTCTTCTGTTTTTAAGACGGTTTTTCTTATCAGCTTGGTGTCTATTATGAGCATTTTTCTAAATTCAGCTTCCGACAATTCGAAGTTTTCATCCTCCGATATCGAGTCTTTACCCATTCTTAGGCCGTTTCAGCTAGCTACTTGACGTTATTGGCAGGAATCAGCATGAATCAACACGAATACGAATTAACACAGATCCGATGGTAGGTGTAGCAGATATCGATAGGCACTTTCAAACGATAATCACTGTTGAACGCGTTACGCGCGTCCGCATTTACTCACGTTTAAACCGAACCCGAAAGATCTCGTTAGCCTTATCATTAACTTCAGACTTCACGAGGTAGGTCTAACGGCAGACATCGAAAAAGCATTTCTCATGGTAGAATTAAGCGAGGTCGACAGAGACCTTTTAACATCTCCCAATAAGTGGCTCACCTTGAGCAGAAATAGCTTTTACGTCGATAATCTTCTGTTAAGTGTACCCACTACGATAGATGCCGTCAATCTCCACAACGCTCTAAACCCAAAGCTAGCATCAGGAGGTTTCAACTTCAGGGACTGGACTTCGAACGATCAAAATTTCATTAACGCCATACCCGGCAGCTTACCGATCGATTCTGAACCAATTTCCGTTCTTGGCTTAGGGTGGAATAGAGCTGACGACAGCCTAGCTATACGTGTAAGCTGGACCCCTAATAATGATCCCATAACCAAGCGTAATATTCTAAAATTCGTGAGTAGCATCTACGATCCCTTGATGCTCACGGCTCCAGCCACTCTCCCGATTAGAATTCTTATCCAAGAATGCTGGAAAGAAAAAATTACGTGGGATCAATTATTACCAGCCAATAAGCAAGCTCGTTGGTTAGGTTAGGTTCAAATCATAATAATTCTACAAATACATTACCTAATTTTCAATACTCGCAAACAAATCCATTTTTAGCCGAGCTTCAAGAAAGTGGTTCACTGGGCATGGAAACTAATTAAAAAGTACATTTTCAGCATTGGTAGGTCTCAACTCCTACATGAGAAACACAGAGAGAAAGGTTGAAGCTGTAAAATTAGTTCAGTTTTATTTATTTTTTAGAGTGAGTGGCACTATTAGACTGTCAACATTAATCAAATCTAGTCTACTATACTGTATTGGAAGTTAAGCTAGGCTAATGAGTTTAATTCGCGATAATATATGTTATTAGTGATAAATATTTACTGCTGGAGAGTTAAATGATAGAAATTTGATACAAAGAAGGAAAAAAATAGAGGATTTTTTTTTGACTACATATACTATTAATGGATTATTAATCACTGCCCTCCACAGCGCGAACTCATAATGAGAGAAATTGACCACTGCGCTTTTTGAGATTTTTAAAATTGAGGGAAAAATGAGAGTAATTAGCCCCAAAATGAGAGGAATTGACTCTGCGTTTCTTTTCATGATTTTTAAAATTCAATGAAAAATGCGAGAAATTAGCCCCCTGCGCTTCACTGTGTTTCTTTTAGAATTTTTAAAAATTGGATGAAAAATGAGAGAAATTGCTCCCTGCGCTTTTTTAAAGATTTTTAAAATTGAGTGGAAAATGTGAGAAATTAGCCTCAAAATGAAAGAAACGGGTCCCTGTGCTTCTTTTTAGGATTTTTGAAATTCAATGAAAAATGAGGAAAATTAGCCCCCTGCGCTTCAGTGCGCCAGAACATACATGAGTACTCTACTAACAGCCCCCTTTCTTTTTCAAATTTTGCATTCTTGTTTTGCTGAATGAAATGTGCTCAATTTGTGTTGAAATGCCCAAATTTTACGTTTTGCGCTTTCCAATTTCTTGAAATATTTACAATCTTCGGTGGGGCTACAGTGAAAATATTACCCTCCCCCCACTTTTCCAAATTTTGTTCTATGGGACTAGAAAAAAATTTCGAACATTAAGCTATACGGATATGTATGTGAAGAAATAGGAAAAATATTGACTTTCAATCTGGTGGAAGGAAACGTAACTTAATAAGGTAAGTGGAACTTGACGAAGTTGAACAAGAATTCTTTCAAGTTCTCATTCCATTGGACACAATTTGAAGGTCAATATTCTAAGAGGGAATCTGTTCTAAAGTTTTTTCAAAAAATACATATCACTTTTTGTCCACTGTCTGGTACAAAGACAGAAATTTGCTAACCTAAAAAAGAATTTGGTATTGGGGAAAAGACTTCTTTTTTTCTCTTCCTTCTCTCTTTTTTCTGTTTGTTTAGACCTAGAAAAATTCCAACCATCAAGTTATATGGCAATGGGCTGGATTGAAAAAATTTAAATTTATATGCTAGGAGGGGACAATTCTTAGGTTCCCTGAATTTCTTACTCAACTTCGTCAAGTTCCACTTATCTTACTAGGTTAGGTTAGTTTCCACCAGATTGAAAGTCAATATTTCTCCTATTTCTTCACATACATATAGCTTAATGGTCGAAAATTATTCCAAGTCCCATAGAACAAAATTTGGAAAAGTGGGGGAGGGGGGTGTACTGTTTTTACGGTAGACCCACCGAAAATTGTAAATATAGAAAGTGGAAAGCGCAAAACGTAAAATTTGGGCATTTCAACCAAATTGAGCACATTTCATTCAGCAAAACAAGAATGCAAAATTTGAAAAAGGAAGGGGGCTGTTGTTTGACGAACTTACGTCCGTTCCGGGGGAGGGGAGGAAGCACAAAACGTATAATTTCCGGCACAACTCAGCACAAATCGAGCAGAATTCATTTTGCCCCTGAAAATTACAAATTTCAAAAAAGGGGGGCTATCGTTTTACCAGTCCCCCCCTAGAAACTTTTTTGTATATTTTCGGAAGGGGGCAAGCACAAAACATAAATTTTTACAGCACAATTCAGCACAAATCGAGCACAATTCCTTGAAGCAAGTTAGAACTCAAGATTCTGAAAAGGGGGGCGGTGAAATGAGTCTAGTTCAATGGTCGGAAGTCATTTAAGTACCTCCTCCCTTGACGAGTAAAAATTTTTCCGAGTATGTAAAGAAGATCAGAAAGGCTGCTGTGCATTTCCTCAAAAGTCACTTCCCCAAATAACTCCACATAAAACAAGCTCTCCGTTCAATCGAATTTCACAAGTTTCCTAATCCAGCGGGGTCTCCCTTAGATCCACGACACTTTCGCTTCTAATTCTCACCTCATTATTGGTGTATCCTACGTCATTTGGACGCCTAAAACTTTGGCCTGTTCTTTCAATTTTTCGGTACCCATTTATCCATTTTTTCTTAAAAAAGGAGAACAAATAAATGATAGCATTCGAATTGTGAAGATACTTACTAATTTTTAAGTACCTATGTATGAAATCAATCCTGTGTCTCAGCCTCTCGAATTATGCAGCGACCACACTGAATAAATCAGTGTACGATTATTCATTTTGTTTACGGCTTTAGATAATTGTAGGCAATTTACGGCGTCTAAGGTAGCATTCACAAAACTGGTCGTATCGACTTTTCTTCTTTCTCTCATGAATATGGATCTCAAGGTTCAATAATCTTGGTATTAAAATACTTGTAGAAAGGAGGAAGGAGAGAGCGGAATTCTAACCTCTGAATCCCTTCTGACTTCGTTCTGTGAAGGTAATGAAAAAGTTTTTCTTGTACTCAGGAATACCCAGTAGAATACATACTCTCGCCAAATATTTCTGTGTAAGATGGATGTTTTAGAGTTTGCATAATTTTCGTACTAGAATATATAGATAAATGGTAATACAACGCAGCGTGGAGATTTTTTTCTTATAAAAATAGAATACAGCGCAAGGCTTCGTACGAAACGTCGTAAGAGTTGAACCAAACTCTACAAATAGCATACGGAAAAATCACAAGAGCGCATGAACAGCGTGTTATTTGCTAAATGCCTGCACATTTTGTCGGTTCTTATATTGCAAGAAGCAATGAACGAGACTTGTAGTCAAAACAGTAACATAAATCGTGATAGTACGATTATTATTATTTATTTTTGCAATCACAGCAAAGCAAGAGTGTACCTATTTTCGTGCTCTTTCTTGAAGCTCTCTCTTTATGATACAGTATGCGAACTCTTCCTTTTGCCCTCTGCATTTGATTATAAACAATTTAATTGTGTATATTACACATGTGAAGATACTTTGTGAAGATACTTTTTGTTATTTTGTGCTTCCATTCATTGTTTTGATATTTTTCTTTCCATACCATACGGGTAAGTTCATGAATACCTATTTAATTCGAAATCATACTCATTCTTCTGGCTTACCGCTAGAACAAGACAAATTAAGAAATTTTGATCATCGAACTGTACATACCTATGTAAATAAGTAGGAGGAAAAATTTCTACCATCTTTGAGCATGGTGAGGGGCTTGAATAGGAACTTTGAATCTATGAATAATTTGAGGGGGATTCTGAAAATTTTCGATCATCCAAAAGAGAATGGGAGGGGCATTGGGGATGATTTCGACTTTCAATCTACGGATGGAGGAGGAGGATTTGAATAAATTTTGATCTTTCTTGAAAAATTTCCTATCAAATCGGTCGAGCATAAGGAGACATGATGTACATGATTGCGTATTTCATACTTTAACTTCTTCACGAGATAACTAGAAATTTCCATCGGCGAAAAATCTTACCGTAATTTGTCTTTCTAGCTATAATTATTTATTTTCTATCTGTCTCCAAGAGCCGTCGAAATATTATCAACAAATAAATTATTCGGTCCTTATTCGACCCCTCCCCAGGCTCCTTGAAAAAAGTAGGTGTGATCCGCCTCATCCCTTATAATGCTAGCGGTACAACCAAAATTAAGGTAATTAGGCGTTAATGGTGGTACAAGCGTTAAATTTTGTGTACGAGTTTTTGAAGTATTTTCCAGAAATTTGATCCACAGTTCCTTAGATTTTGACTCCTTGTCCCTTCCGGTAGATCCAGTCTCCTTCAATTTAGTCTTTTGCAATTATTCGAAAGACGGTAACCGTTACAGTAAAAATGCAGTGTAAATTAAAGTTCCATTGATAGTTAATTACCGACTACTTCTGAAGACGATGTGAAGTACGAATGAAAACCTCAATATTTATTTCATCTGGCGATATATGCCTATTACGTCTTATTGGGTTTTGTTTCCGATGGTTACGCGTTTCACACACTCACTAGACTTTATCTTTCGAGATTGGTCATCCCCTTCCTGTCCTCACTGTCTGGGAGATAATCTAACTGCCATAAGATTTGATCTTAAAATTCCGTAATCTATCAGTTCAGCATGAAATGACAATTCCAATAACGTAACAGGGACTCTCACATGCTCAACCCAATTTTACGAATCTTAATCACCTATCAACATAACCCGCTTGACACAAAATAACTGTTTGATTTTCTTTATAAGTATTAAGATGTTTTATTAATCTCCCTTTATACTTATAATATGTTCAAAATTAAACTGTCGAGCGAATGACCCGTTTGAGTAGTCGAACAGCTCGTTAAAATAAAAAATAAAAAAAAGAAGTGAAACTTTATAATGATGTATTTATCCTTGACATCCACTGGTTAGTTAGACGATACGATTCAATTTTCTTTGGGTGACGAGCTTCGAGTATGCATATGCGCTCAAGGTGTTTTGTTGGGAACGCTTGTATAATGTACCATTAATCGTCAATAATTTTTGCAAGGAGTAGGTTAACGATCAGTAAAAGAGGGATACTGTATACAGACTGGTATGCGCAGTGGATGTGCGCGAACCGCGCTTGGGCTCAAAACTTCTCCATATTATTTTCTCAGATACTTGGTCTTAGGGGTGTTTTTTCTCACAAACGCGCATCCAAAAATTCTTCTTCTCCAAAACTAAATCACAAGTTTATTTAGGAAGGTTTCAAGATGATTTTGAATTTATTCTGGAAATATTTTGAACATGTGCAGGATCAGACCTTGCTTATGCTAAAAATTATAAGATTATTTCGAGATAATTTTATATTAATTTTAAGATTATTCACGAATTGGAAGCAACTAAAAGCTTGTTCGACGTCATAGTATTATACCTATTAGTCTTGAATAACAAACCAGAAGTAGTCTGGTTGGTACGCCTATACTCTATAGATTCATATCCTAAATCGTTTTTGAAAATTCGTATGATAATGGTAATTTACCAGAGAGAATGAAAAAGATGAAGTAGAACGGTATTCGATGATCTAAATCCAATCCGACGAAGTTTAGTTCAACAAAGCTGAACTATAAAAGCTAGCTTATTATGCAATGAAATCATGACTTTATCCAAGATTAAGAGGGTTCTAAAGCTAAGGAAATGCCTACCGGTAGTACAGTTAAGAAAAGTTTCATGTCTTTTCCGAGACCCCATACACTATTGGAAAATTGCGAGTACCACCCCTCCTTCCCCCCAAGAATGGACTTCGGAAATTTTTCGAGAAAAATTTTCATACTTGGGTGGTGATTGAGAAATCTGCGAGTACCCCCCCCCCCCCACGTTTCGGGCTAGTTTAGATGTATATGCTGTAGAAGAAGAAGAAGAAGAAGAAGAAGAAGAAGAAGAAGAAGAAGAAGAAGAAGAAGAAGAAGAAGAAGAAGAAGAAGAAGTTTATACCTGGGTGGTGATTGAGAAATCTGCGAGTATCACCCCCCCCCCTACGTTTCAGGCTAGTTTAGTCTATATGCTGTATAGAAGAAGGACTTGGACAATTTTTCGAGAAAAATTTTTATACCTGGGTGGTAATTGAGAAATCTGCGAGTCCCACCCCCCTACGTTTCAGGCTAGTTTAGCATGTGAGGAGTTATCTGTCAGAAGGGCACCCGTGAGCAATAGTTGATTTTCAAGATACGTCTTTGGAGTTTCATGTTCAGATTACTTATTTCACATTCATTTTATCAAAAAATCTATAATGACAAAAAATATTTTGCGTGTTTTCATCTTTACAGATCACTAATTATTTTTCAGATTGATCGACAAGTAAATCTGGGACAATTCCATAAAGATGTGTACCTCCGGTGCCCTTTTTATGGAGATGAGGTTAAGTGACCATAAGGGTATATGTAATTTTTCGTTTTTTTTAAATTTTGTATATTGATAGGAAATGGTTCAGAGAATTCAAAAATGTGGATATCCGCAAAAAGGGCACCCCTTTGACGGGTGCCCTTCCCCTTTGACGGGTGCCCTTTTGACAGATAACTCCTCATATGTATATTCTGTATAGAAGAAGGAAGAAAGACAGAGAATTTTTCGAGAAAAATTTTTATACCTGGGTGGTGATTGAGAAATCTGCGAGTACCACCCCCCTTACGTTTCAGGCTACTTTAGTATATATTGTTCGTAAGAGACAAGGACACTACCTAACGTCTTTTTTAAACAGCCGGAAAAGATATGAAACATGATCATTAATCATTTGGCTACGCCAGAAAATCAATAATGAGGTTAGGCATTTTTATTTATTGATTTTCTCTTCCACACTAGTCATTGAATAGTCAAGATCATTAGTCCTTTTCTCTGAAATATATTAGGTAGTTTCATGTACCAAATTAGAAGTTTGGTTGGTACATGCTACGCGTTAACCAGTTCATTCTCTCCAAAATTATCGTGGACCACCCACCTTGAAATCTTAGTCACCGCACAATCAATTTCTCTTAACAGTTATACTTCCCCACCCCGGTGGCTCATCAACAAAGCGAACTGGCCCTTTTGCACGAACTCACCTATGACATTTCATCTCTGCCAAATCCCTCTAATCCATCTACAGCCCTAGAATCTTTCACCTATTTCATCATTACAGCGGTAGATTTCTTATCCCTCGCTCCTCACGAATCCACAAACCTAATCAAGTCCCATGATGGTCAGAAGAAATCCAACTAGCACGAGCCATCAAAACACGAAAATTATCTTACCGTATCTACAACTCAACACGCTCCCAGGCCGACTTTATATCTTATAGAAAAGCACGCACCAAGGCACGAGCTCTAATCCGTTCCGAAAAGAAACGGTCATGGAGTTCATTCGTAGCAGGCTTGAACTACTCCGTTTCTTAGAGAGACATTAAGGAAATCTCGGGCAAGAGTTCTTTCATCATATCACACATCTGAAATCAAACGACTCAATCATCTCTGATCCTCTTCTTATTTACAACTCCAACTATTAGCCTTCCTTCTTATCTTACAAACTTCAACAAGAACATATATCTTCCAACCCCTCCCCCTCTTTAAGTGACCCTCTCCTATATAACCACCACATTTTAAAAACTTAAGAAATGCCTCCCCGGATTCGATAACATTCATTCAGCTATAATCAACTCTTATCTCCTCTCCCTGTTGAATTTCTTCTTCCCCAACAACTCCTTCTCCCTCTCCTGGAAAACCGTCATCATTCCCTCTATTTTAAAACACGACTCAGACCCCACTTTCCATGGCTCATATCGCCCCATAGCTCTATCCAGCGTCCTTAGTAAACTATTTCAAAAAATCCTCAGCGAAAGACTGCTTTGGCTCTTGGAATCAAACAACCTCCTCTCATCCTTTTACAACAGCTTTAGAAGAGACCGAAACACCATTCAAGTCCTCATTGACCTCCAATCAGAAATTAGTGTTTCATTATTCAACAAATCCTGCCTGCACTCTATCTTTTTCGACCTTCAAGAGGCCTTCCCCGGGTCTGGAAACACCTAATTTCTACCAAACTTTACAATATTGGTCTACTAGGCAAACTCCCATAGATACCACAAAGTTTTCATCACGACAAAACTCTCGAGGTAAGAATTCGAAATACGACCACTCCCCCCTCCCAATTCAAAACGGTGGCCCTCAAGGTAAAGTATTCAGTGTCCTTCTTTTTGATACTGGTCATTGACGTTGTCACGAAATGCGTCAATCCTCCCCTTTCTTAACGCCTCTTTATCGACGATTAAGTATAATATCTCAATTTCTTCCTCTAACCCTACGAGAGCCCACATTCTTCTCCAAGAAATCCTTCACAAAATCACTACTTGGTCATCAGAAAATAGATTCAGATTCTCTGCTTCCAAGACCTTCTTTGGAATTTACAAAAAACAAATTCCTATCCCCTCCATACAACCTCTATTTTTACAAAACTTTCAAATTTCTCACCGCAATTCTGGAAAATTTCTTGGCCTCCATTTTGATCAAAAACTTCCCTGGACCCCCCAGATCAAAATCCCTAAAGGTAAATAGACTCGAACTCTAAATATTTGGAAGTATTCATCGCACCCGTCTCAGGAATACAACAGGAAACCACTCTTACAACTTTACCAAAGCCTCATTCGCTCTAGGCTAGACTACGGATCCCCGATATATAATTAAATTTAGCTAATAAGTCAGTTCTCACCTTGTAACTGACGGTCCCAGATCACACTGAGACTAATGAGAAAATTTCAGATTGTACAGGCCATCATAATTTCGCAACTACTGGGTGAATTTTGTAGAAATTTGGCAAAAGTATACATTGCATTGTATCTTGAAACTAGTTTGTTTTTTTGTTTTTTTTTTCTTTCTTTTCGATCGGATACTTAGGTTCTGAGTAATTCTTAAATATCGTAATATTGTATTAGAAGAATTGAGGTACAGAAGTATCTAATTGTTAACCGTGAACTTTCAGCTTTTTGATTTGTTACTGGTTAGATACCATAATCAAAAGTGCAAATATTTATAGATTGACTCTGAGTCTGAGGAAAGCGCATGAAGAGCCTCTAGAAGTCCTTGACCATAGATAATTTTTGGCTGGCTCCGAAATTTGTAATTCTTCATGAGATACTTACTTTAAGAGCTTCTACCATTAGCGAAATCTTCCGGAAAGCAAAAATTTCATATGCCTCCCTTGCAAAAAACATTGAATGATCGTGCAATTCTTTGTCCTAGTTGATAACGACCGTTTGTGGAATAAAGGACGAATATTCAAGTGTCACCCGACTTTATTGTATCACATGGTATGACTCGAATGCTTCATGCCTACCTACACCGGCAGTAGTCTGTGCGTGACTAACGCATTAGAGAAGCGGCTTGCCCTCAAAGGACTCGCTCTTGGGCTTCCAGACTATTGCTGACGCTAAGACTCGATATTGAGTGGGGGGCGTAAGATTAAACTGATTTTCGGTTGATTTTGATGAAAACTGTTGAAATTGCTCTAAAAATGAGGAAAATTAGTCTTTGTTCTTTTTTCAGGATTTTTTAAATTAGATAAAAAATGGTGGAAAATGACCACTGCGCTAGAGAAATGAGTAAGTGCGCTAGAAGGAAATTTCATATATTTCACGAGTGATGGATGTAGCTCTCACGAGAAGATTTATTTTATGGAAAAAAGATAGAAAATTGATGTAGAAATGATACAAAAACTCTGAAATTTTCGAACTATCTTGGAAGAAAAATTATGAGAAAATGGTTTGATTTTGCTTTAAAAAATGGTAAAATGACCCCTGCGTTAGAGAAATTCATAAGTGCGCCTAAGTGCGCCAGAAGGAATATAACTATACTACTCATTTGGCCCTAATTACCATGATTTTGGTTGTACCGCTTGCACTATTAAGATTTTTAGAGGTGAAAATCACCACTATTGTTTTACCAACTACAATGTCTGATAAATTTTAAACTAGTTTTCTGAGACTAAATTAATCAAGTCGACGATATTAAGAAAAAAAGCTGCCAATTATTGATTCGCGAGGTAGCGGAACTCTTATTTACCGAACTCCAAATTGTTTTGGGATGTATGAACTTTAAAACGAATTGGTCAAATCATCGCAATCTTAGTTTCTGTTGAGGGTATATTTTTGCATTGTCAGTTTTGGGGGTCGAGTCACGAATGGTTGCGACATTGTCCTGTCAACTACAAAGCGAAGTACTGTATAAACGTAATCTGCGGAGTACTCATCTAAAACCAGTTTCATACATACTAAATTTTCAATAATTTATGGAAAAGTCAGATTTCAAAAAATTTCTTCAAGGTAGTTGATTCATGAGATGAAGCTGCTGGCTCGAAAAAAGTATGTACCTCGTTTTTCTTTGTAAAACGTGGAGTTTGATCTTGTTCTCTAATCAGATTGAAGAACGACGTATACGAAGTGCGAAACAAACGTGAAACTTTGCGAATAAAACAGGTTCAACTTTCAAGAATTGATACGTCAAATGAACAGAAGCGGCCCCTCTCGTCGGTACGTTTGATTCTTCTCGGTACGGATAGAATGATCATACGTGCGGGCGCGTTCGATTTACGTGTATCATTTTTTTCCTATACCGTACTCGTATCTTGACCCTGAACTTTCATGATACAAAATTTATTGCACGCCGAACCGAACGGTCTACCAGTTAAATTATAAATTTAGAATCGCGTAATTATACGTTTCGAACAAAATCTAGCAGTCCGGTAATTACGTTGAAGCGTAAAAGTATATTAAAAGTTCTCTTTGTGAAGAGGTGCTCGCGCGTGTATTGTATTTCAGTTCGTAAGTCTAAAATTGTAGTAAAATCTTTCGAAGCCAGCGCGGCAGAAGTGACACTGTTGTATAACTAATTTCGAAAGAAGCGGCAAGGTTGCGATGAACATTAACATACTAATAGATATTGAATTAAAAATTCCAATAGTTGCATATATGTCGTGAAAAATTTTTTTATTTTTATTTACCCATCTTCGAAATCAAGTGGTTTGTGAACAGTATTGTTGTGCGTTGTTTCTATTCGGAGGGAGATATTTCGTCTTGCAGTGGAAGAAAGTAAGTTTAAAGTTCTATCAGCTGATGGGGTCAATAGACTTGCAATGCCGGTATACGAAATCTGTGATAATTTTGGAAGCCTCGAAAAAGGTTAATAGGTACGTAGTTTTTGTACTGGAGCGCTGAGTCAAACATGAGTCACTCTCACCACTTTCGACGTGCTGTTACATAAATCACTTATTTTCTTTATGTAGACAATGCACCTCTGTATACAGTCTTCTTCAACATATGTTTTGATTTGAATAATTATAAATATTGTGATATAACTCTTCGCGTACGACTCGATCATATACATGGAGTATCCTATCGCGTGTTTCGTCAAAGGTAAAAATACCTACCTGTGCCGGACGCATGGGTGCAATTTTCATTTTCAAAGACTCCTATACCTCGAAGGTATTCTTGTAATCTTGTTCATACTGATGACTCATCGCACGCGGATGAGATAAAAATCTAGAAACGGGGAGTGATATGAGAGATAGAGCAGCATAGTTCCTGCAATTTTGCAAGAGCACACACGCTCTCATCGGAATGATGTTCGTTACTTTCCCGCAATTGTGAGTCAGTATAAACCTAGAAGCACCGTCGTTGATACGCGCAAATCTTTGTCAAAATAAAAATATAGACGCGCGTTTCTTATCGAGTTAATTTGCGATAGCGGACCGAGCGTAGGGTGAGGGGAGTAAATTGTATAGCGCGATGTTAGACAATTAAGAAGTTCAATATTTAATTAATGTATATCTTTTTTTCTTGTTTAGTTAACGAGCATGTGCGTTCATTCCGATCGTGAAAAATACGTTCAAGTTTTCCTAACGACGAAGATTTGAAAAATCGCTCGCAATGACTGCGTCGAGAGCAATTCTCCATCAAACTTTGGCGTGCTCTCCAGGTAAGAATAGATCATACTCGTTTATAGTTTGTAAGAAGAAGGAAATTCTGCTATCGTAATATGACGCAATAATGCTGAGCTTTTCGAAATTACCCGTGTACATGATTCAGAGCTTTTCCATCATACTTATCAGTGATAGCGATTACGTTTCTTCATTTTACGTACATTCGTGATTATATCATTATTGAACAAGAATCTATCGCGAAAGATTAAAGTTAGGTAATAATAATTCTCTTCTTCCAAATAGAAATGTGCTATTTAAGACTGGAAATCCAGCAATATATGTATCGTAGGTTCGAGGGGGAGGAGGGGGGAGACTACTGAAAATACTAATGAAATTGAGGGGGTATGCACGAAGAGCAATACTCTTGTAGGCCTGCATCAGCTTACATCATGAAGTTTAAAGTTCGTATGCGCGGAATCGAACGCGTCCGCTTAATTATTCAATCATTTCATTTTATAAAGAGCTGTCGGTCGTCACCGATCAATTAAATTGAGGCAGTATTTGGGTAATGGATGAAAGCTTCGGATCGGTTGGGATCAAGAGTGGAGCTAAGTTTTTTAGGCAAGTGAAGGTACGATGGCAATCTGAGGTAGCTAGGAGAGAAAAATTAGAATGCCATTGCAAGTTTTGCAACTGCAAGATCCGTATTCCACTGCGGAAGGTTTTTCAAAAAGTAGAACATGTAGAAAATCCCATCATATATAGCTCGAGATTGGAAATTTTTAAAGTCCCCCTCTTATCGTACAAAGCTCGAGAGTCAAAATCATTCCACGTCCATCTCCTGTCGTATATAGCTTGAGAGTCTCCAAGTCCCCCTCCTATTATATTTAGCTTAGAGGTCAAAATTATTCTAAGCTCCCTCCTAAGGCCGAGATTATTTTAAGTCTCTCTCTTATCATATAGCTTGGAGGTCAAAATTTTTCCAAGTCGCCTCGACCTTTCCGTAACGTCATCAACCTCGGACCGCTCGGGCTCGCGGGTGAAAATTTCCTGAAAGTACCCCCCAACAAAAGGGATAACGGGTTCCCCGCTAAAAATAGGAATGTGTTGAACGAATATGTCTAACGGTCTTATCACGGATCGCCCAATGACGGGATTTTTTAACTGGGCATTAAGTTTATAAGGTTGAATATTCGACCGGGCATTGTTTATGGCTCACGACTCTTGGATTAGTGATCTTTGCTCTTTTGGTTGTAGCTGCATCATTATCGTCGTATCTGGTCATATCACCGAGAGTGAATCCCAAATCAAACGCATTCGTTGTTCAATTGTGTCAAAAGTGTTCGGGTTTTGAATAGGAGAACGTCTCGGAGAAAATCTGCCATACAAAGTTGAATTGACGTATATGCAAATAATGAATACGAGAAAAAGAGGCTATATCAAGTATACCCATAACCTCTTTTCCTTATATTCATTACCTGCATATACGTCAATTCAACTTTGTGCGGCAGAAATGACTGCCGTACAAAGTTAAATTGACGTATGCAAAAATAAGGATCATGGAAAAGTATCAAAACGAGTCGAAAAATGTGTTCGGAAGAAAATCAGATCACTATAGTTGTTCTCTAATATCAGTTTTCAATTTAAAATTCAATAATAGTAATAATGCCCTTCAATAAGTTCTCAATTCTCAGATATGGCACATTACGATGCATATACGTCAAAACAAATTGACGTATATTCATGGGATTGTGATAGTAGTGATGCGTAATAACATACTAACAAAGCATCATTACTAACACACTACATAACAACAAATTGCGCTCGGCGATCATTGTTTTTGCGTGTACGTCAATCTAACTTTGTACGGCAGATGAGTCGTGTTGGTGTTCGGTGAAATAGAGAGTATTAAAGGCACAGTATAGGGTCGCTACCGAATCCGAGGGTCTTACCGAGAATGAGTTTCTCTGGGGGGTGAAGATTAACCCTTAATGTACTGGACTTTGAAAAATTTGAAAGTTATGCATTCAATCAACATGTCTTCACAGATCACATATTATATCGCAAAAAAATTCTGATCCACCCCTTTAAAGCCTATGTTTCCAAAAATGCACAAAGGAAGTTACCGGTGTAATTACGTTTTTTCCAGTGGTATAGTAACTTTCAGTAATTTTCTAGCGTAAAACGTAATTTTCATTTCCACTCATCAATTTTACTGTTATTTTGAAATAAATAATGCTAGTATATTCTCGCTCTAATTTTTTGACGCCAGTTGTCTAGATGTACTGATACCTCACCTCAAAATATACAATTGCTCCAATTTCAGCTTGTCGTTAACCTCAGCTTACGGAATTTTTTTTTTTTTTTTTTTTTTTTTTTTTTTTAAGGACCCCAATCTCCACGGGGGGGGGCAAGTTTATTGCCTATTATCCATCATTGAGTATACAAGGGCAGTGTTCAGTGATGGATGGATAGATTGCAACTACTATTGTAACTAGCCTCTGCTCCCCTACGTACCTTGGAGGGTATATCGAAGAAAGCAGAGGGTTATTCATACGCTTAAGGCTAAAATTTCTATGGCTATTGATTATATGATGGGAGTAACTATTGCTGAGACTTATACTTATGGCTAGTGGCTAAACATATGATTAAGGCTAACTCATACTGTAGGACTACAACTTGTCTTCTTCTTCTGTAATGGGTCGTCTGGATTCGATTTTTCTGCGTTCGATGGCTACCTCCTTACTCCATAGATCCTTTACCACCCCAATGAGGTAATCTTGTTTATCACTCTTTAGGAGTTCAGGGCGGTTTTTCCGATAAATTTCGCATTCCAAGAATATATGGTTTGGAGTCTCATTTGCTTTCTTACATTGACATAGTGGATCGTCACGTCGTAGGTGTAACCGAAAAGATCCGTGCCCGCTCGAGGCTTGGCCGAGCTAGAAGCAGGGGGGATCGCGATTGGTGTCCACGGTCGGCAGTAATTCTTTCGTCCATTTACCTTTTGTTGACTTGTTCCACTCCGTTGCCAGAGTTTGTTTGCCTCAGCCTACGGGATCTAGACTAATTTTTATTTTGTTACCTCGGTACGGCGCCGGTCGGATACACAATAGTATCTTTTACCCTTTTTTTCGGCTTCTTCTTTTCTTTTTTTTTTTGAGATAGAATACGTCTTTTGCCTAGGTGTAACTCCAGAAAAAATATCATGCAAAAAACATGAACATGACGCTTAAGAATCAAAAGAGAACTAAGAGAACTGACCAGTAGAGCTACAGAGGTAGAAGGATACATGCTCGAAAAATAACAGGTACAAGAAAAAGTTGGTTTAGGTAAGAAGGGGTCGCAGGTACCAAAAGAGATCTTTCATTCTCCCACTACTTGCGTTTGAGGATAAGAGAAAATAAACTTGAATAAAGAGAAAGGAGACTATCATCTATTTTGGATCCAAAAGGGAGAATTATAATTTTATTTCTAGCAGGTACCAAAAGAGATTTTCAATTCTTCCACTCTAGGTGTTTGAAATTGAATGGGTGGGTAGAAAAAGGGCCTTGATACAAAAAGTAGTTTTCGAGAAAAACGCATTTGAAAATCTCAACCCATTTTTGGTCATTTCCGACTCCCTATCATCACTTGACGCCATATCCAACCACACTTCCTCACACCCGTTCATAACTCTTATACACACTCTCATTTCCACCTTTCACACTATCCCCATCCCACTATTCTTCATCTGGGTACCTGGTCACAAGGGTATCCCAGGAAACAAAAATGTCGACAAAGCAGCCAAACTAGCAACCCATAACTCACCAGCCAATCGCTCATTCCTCCCGTCACGCTTAGATCTCTCCAAACACATCAAAGAAATAGTCATCACCCGTCTCAGAATCGGCCACACCAGACTCACTCACACCCATCTCATCTCTCATCTTATGCCTTTCTCATGCCCTCATTGCGAATTTGAACACCCCCTATCCGTTCAACACATCTCCTGCCCCAACTTGACCCAACTCCGTAATTCCTTATCCCTCCCTCACAACCATACAGAGGCACTTTCAGATGACTTCCCCTCCATCCCCAACATATTCAACTTCTTACAACAAGCCAACTTCCTCTCACGCATATAATCACACAATCTCGCCGAGCTCATAGCCCTGAGGGCAGGCTGCTAGTAGCTCGTAAATTAGAAAAAAAAAGTTCAGATTTATAGATATGCCATAAGGAAAGACCACTTCAACATAGTTTTACGTACTCTATAGTCATCAGAATGAATTAAAATTTTTACCAGGTGAAGAGGAGAGAGCGCTGAACTTAAATCACTAATAATCGAAAAAGGGCTCTAAATCGAGCTAAGGCCCTTTTTCTACCCGACCATTCAATTGTACTTGAGATGGTCAAAATTACAGTCTGTTTTTCGTCAGCCTAGAGTCAAAATGTATCTCAGAAAATGGTAATTTTGCTAGAGAGGCCAAAAAACAACTTTATATGATACTGAATGGGGTTACAATAAATGGAAAATAATTTGTTATTTTTCGCACAATTAATGAATATACATCGTTTTATTATTCTAGAACGATGAATTCATCACGAGAAGTAGAAACCATCATCAACTCAAAACCACTAATTTTGGGAGTTACGACCTTTTGACTCTAGGCCGACGTTTTAAAGAAGAATTTAGTAGCTTTTTAGTTGAAAGGAAGGGGAAGTAGACTAAGAATATAAACAAGCATAAAGTAACAAAGACAAAATTATCTAAGTCGAATTACAATTTTACGTCAAACGAAAAAAAAAATATTACGATTAACATTGTCCTTGTTCAATTATAAGGTATTCATTAAATGGTAAAGAAAACCACGCCGAAACAGACAAGTCGGCAACGATTATATTATAAAGAAAAAAAAAAAAATAGAGGAAGAGTTTACGAAAGAAGAAAAGAAGATAAGAGAACGACAAATCGAAGATGAATTGCACGAAATAGCCGAAAAAATACGGAAACTACACATGAAAAAATTGAAATGATTGTAAGAAAAAAAGATGGTTTGAATGAATTGAGGACAAATCAAAAAAGAGAGTAATGAAACAAAAATATTATTATTACATTGTAGGATGAAGATAATAAATTAGCATTACAGAATACATTAAAAATTTTATAATAATATTATGTAAATAATTAAACATCAGATTGTAATATAAATTATTATTCGCAAAGAAATTTATAGGTAATCTCAATTTTATTTTCAATTTATAAAACTATATCAAATTTAATAAAACGAGTATAATTACCTATTATGGACCAAAATATGACAAACAGAAACAAATTTGCCAATATTCAAGTAATTAATAGAAAAAAAAAAAATGAAAAAATAAAGTTACGTAGGTTATTCAAATATTTTTTAAGGAATCGGGAAAAGATATATTTAAATGATTGGGGATTTTTTTTTTTAATTCAAAGCTGAAAAATTAAAAATTTTGATTGAAAAATTGCTAGGATTTTTTATTGATGAGTTTAATCCCTAAAAATCGTTTATTTGGGCCAAAATCACGTAATTTTGGTCGTGAATTGAATGATACTGACCGTGAATTTGTGAAAGCACTGAAAACGCATGTTTTTTTCATTTTTTTTTTAGATGCCTAATAATGCCGGAAATGCAACATTAAGTGCTGAAACTTTTTACTTTTTGTGGCGAAAAATCCGGGCTCTGGTTATGAAAAGGGGACTTGAAAAAATTTTGCGAGATGAGTGTGATCGTCTATCGATATCGAAGAATCCACCAAATTGAGCTGCCTTTGTCATTACACAGTGCACATTTTTTTTTTTTTTTATATACCTCCTATCAAAATCTGACGATAAACTCGTAATTCAACATGTATGGATAGTAACATAATCATTACGAGAGAAGAGGCTTTAGAGCTATGTGGAAGGAAAAAATAAGTATAGAATTGTCTCGATTGAAGGGATTGCAAAGAAATATAAAATGATTCACACTGTATTTCACCATTGTCGCTGTCACGTGGGATGTTATCTCGAGTACTTCTTTTTCGACTGTCGCTATTTGTTTGAAAAACACTTGGTGACTCCTCATTTTTCCAACGTTCACGTGCAGAGTGAAATGAATTCGATTTGGAATTTTTAAGTAGCAACACGAACAAAAAAAGTTTCCATCAAGTCGAATGCTATAACTTCGATATGACGATTGCAGAAGAGGACGATAAAGAAAGATGTCATCGAGTTTTCGGTTTGTTACCTACCTAATTCAATAATGGATAGAGAAAAACTTTCTGTGAAGGTATATAAAAAACTAAAGATTGTGTTTCGCAGGGGCGGATTTACAGAGTTTTTTCAAGAGGGGAACATTAGAGACTCAAAGTAGCCTTTTCTTCTTTCTTCTTCCCTTCTTTTCTTAATCCGTTTTCTTTTTCTCTTTCTTTTTCGTTGTCTGTCCTTCATTTTTCCTAATTTTTGAAGTTTTTTTGTGGAAGGGGGTGTTCCCCTTGCCCCCCCGCTGTAAATTCGCCCCTGGTTTCGTATTTTTGCCATTTTGCTCAGAGAAAATTTGGATTGTAGAATAATCGAATAATCTAAAGCTCTTTGAACGAAATTTTTTCCAACTGGAAGCTGAAAGAAAATCTCAAATATTTAAATTCCTTGAAGCGGATCAAGGTTAATCGGGTCAGAGTTTATTCGTTCTTCAATTTTATGGTTAAACATTATGACAAAGGGCTAAGTGAGTTCCTTACATATTTAAATAGCTATACCCTTCCATAAAATTCACCTAGATTTGTCCATTTCCATTGATGATGGTGTCCATGAGTTTGTAATGTATAGAAAACAACCGATATTGTTATCCACGGGTCGTCCTTTTGTCCTACATAAGATAGCTGTTTTCAATAGCCTAATTCATTGATTGGCTTGAATACCCTTGAGTCAGGCGGCTTTCCAAAAGGAACTAGTGACGATTAAGCACCTGGCTAGGGTGAATCAGGTTAGGGTGGACATTGACCTGATGGTCCGGAGGAAGCTTACTAGAAAATGCCACGACTCTACTACCTCCCTCCCCAGGGATCACCTAGACAGTACTTCCTTTCCTGGGCAAGTTTTCTTTGCAGTTGGGACGTGTCCTCCGCCTATTTGGATTTCGGCCGGCCTTTTGTAACCCTAATACAGTTGAAAGTTTATTTGTGATGGCCGAGAGGAGTGGAGTTTACAGTGTAGCGTGTAAGGATCGCTCTGAAATCTTATGTGGGGATGACTGGCGGACAGCTCCAGATTAGAGTGGCTGAGCATGAAAAGGCATGGGAGAAGGTACAGATAAATTGGGTGAGTCGGCATTCGCTGATCATTTAATCGAAAATGGCCATATGTTCAAAGAGGGATCTGAGACCCTCCTTCGTAGTGAGAGTACCCACTTTTTCCACTTCAAGTCCAACGTTGGTGAGATTGACGAGCCTCAGATGGAACTTATGAGTTATTAGCGCATCAGGAGACGAGGTTGTTGTTCACCATTTCTTTCTGTAGATTGTCCAGTTTCTTCTTGATTTCTTTTAGTGGAAGAGGCTATGATGTTTGGCACAGTGTTCCTCTTCCTTCACTAGACACTCACATACTGGTACTAGTAGTGTTGCTAATTTCAGGTGTGTCATCATAAGCAGCCGGATGGTTACGTTTATACTCCCGAACCATCTGTGGAGCTCGCACGTCAGCTATTTCTTAGTTACCCACTTATTCCAGATATGACCGGACCACCCGACTAGAATTTACGTTTCACGGACTGTGGTCTTAAATTTTGCTTAAGACAGACTTTTAAAAACGAAAAATGCGACACATACAACGCGAACTGAAAGTTGAATTTCCGAAAAATAAAACATAAATAGGCCTCAATCAGCGCGTTTTTCAAAACATTGGAGGTTTATGACGATCAATCTTTGACGAATATTGTAACTCTCTGTTTAACTGTAGCTTGTTTCGCCTGCGTACTTACTTCTTCGTGGTAGTATGTACTTGCATTTCGTCAGAGGTGACTTTTCAGTCGAAAGCGCACGTGCATATTATATTTTACGATTCTGATAATTTTTGCATTTACATATTTATCTATCTATTTTATTGGTATTTAATAAAAACGGTTTACTCGTGGTATACTTTAATAGATAAAGAAAAAATTCAAGGGATTCAGCGACCGCTGAAGATGGTGCGCTGGTCGTATCAACGCGTCCATCTCAAATATACGTTACTGTATTCAAAATAAAAAAATTATAGTGGTGTGTTTTCGCTCAAATTTTTTCATTTTATAGTTAGTTACTGGGGTCTCGTACATTTTTCGAAAATCACTCTTATCGTCTCCAATTTGACTCCAGTGGAAACATTTTTGAAATTGAAGCTCAAAATTTTATCCAAAGTCTGTAAACTCTGCAAGCATTTTGCCGATTCTGTGGATTTTAAAAAATGTAGCCGATTTCGGAAATTTTTTGCCCTTGAATTCAACAGACGGTTTTCTTCGGATTTTTTTTGAAGATTGAAAAATTCAGTGCTCCTCATATGATGATGTCTATGAGAAAAGAGATTCAAAAGATAAAAAATTGATACAAATTTTTAGACTAATAGAGAAGAAAAATTGAGATAATAATATGATTCATATTTCTTTTAAAAACAGCCAAATATTATTCGGAGTGAAAATTTATGGAAATCTGTGATTTATATAAGTGGCAAGAAAATGAAAAAAAGTAACCTGTGATACACTGATGAGTCAAGTGTGCCAGAACATACAGAGTACTCTACTGAGGGGGAGGGGGTCCTTGAAAATTTTTACCGTTCGTGCAGAACTTTCCTGTTTCTCACTTTTTGCCTTTATAATGTTTTTAACAGGGGACCTACTTTATAAGGAAGTAAATTGAAGAAGAATGAGGACGGTGGTCACCGCCCCGTCTGGAAAAACGTGATCGACCTCAGAGCTATAGATGATGGGTGGGGGACATAAAAAAATTTCGGCTTTCAAGCTATATATGATGGGAAAGGGACTTAAAAAAAATTCGAATATTGACCCGTATCGGATAGGAACCTGAAAAAATAAGATTTTCGAGCTTAAACTCTCAAGGTGATGAGGAACAAAGTTCAATTTTCATTTAGAAGAAGTATGAATAAATAAACCCCAGTGAAACAGGTTTCCTCTTTGCCTCGATTAATACAGTTTTTCTAGACAACCCCGAACAGCTAACGAAGTTGGCTGCGAGTTTTTTGACCTATACTCGATTCAACTTAGAAACTGCCCGCGCCGATTGACGCTTGTATCGCAAGAAGAAAAGGAAGTCGTATATATTAAATACAGTCCCTTCCGTCTTGCAATACAAGCGTCCATCGGCGTGGCCTGTTCCTAAGTTGAATCGAGTACAGTGACTAATAACATCAGAAATTTCGACTTGTGAGAACATGTTCGTTCCAAAAATTTCTATTTAGTCATCGAGGGAACTCCGCTAATTTTTCCAGTGCCTCCTCAATGGCTCAAACATCGAAATTTATTGCAGTACCCCTCCTAATCCACTTATGGAGGTCGAAAATTCCAACAGGAAACTTGTTCGAGGGATGGGTTTTAGGGGAAAATGACCGTCATCTCACTGTACACAAACCTAACCTAACTCTGACTCAATTACGAGCTCTACGACTATACGTTTACAGATGAGACGTTGGCCCTAGAAAATATTGCGTTTTGAAATTTCGGACGTGAAGCTCTCATAAATGTGGGACTTGGAACAATTTTAAGCTCGGAATCTGTATAGATGTGGGACCGGAAACAATTTTGAGCTATGAAGGTCTATAGATAAGGGACATGAAAAAATTTAGTTCCTTACATCTGGTCCTCTCCAGATACGGGACTTGAAAAAATTTATGGCTCGGAACTCCTATAGATGCGGATTTTGGGAAAATTTTGAGCTTGAAATCTCCACCCTACAAATTTTTATTGATTCCCGTAAAATAGGTTCTGTGCATGTGGCATTTGCAGAAGGTTAAAAAAGTCCGCACGGACAGAGGTTGGCAAAAACCATAAAAACTGTTCTATTTTAAAAAGTTGACTGGAGAGCTGGCCCCCCCTTGAGAGACAGAGAACGAGAAGTCATCAGAAGACAGATAAATTTTTACTGTAGAACGTAGAAGAAAAGATGACTAACCTATTTGAAGGACTGGAAAAATTCAAAGTCTCAAGCTATGTGGAGGTAGGAAACATGGAAAACTCCCGACTTGATGTGCATATCAGCCGCTATAAGCTCGGAAAAGGTGAAATGTATAAAGAGAAGGACGGTACTAAGGAGATTTCTTGAGCGAAGTACTATTCGCAGTATTATGTCTAATACAAAAACAAATAATCTTGGATGTATAATAAGAGCCCCTTGTGTACTCATAAATTTAACAAAAATTTTATGAAACCACTTTTGTCTTGGATACTTTCTTCATAAGACTTGCCAGATACTAATATTCTAAAATAGTTGTCTTCGAGCTTAAGGATCTCGACTTGTAAAAAAGTTGTTGACGATTACTACCTAGACATAGACTGTTGAATTTTTTCTCAGAAAAGCTATTTGTGTACATTTTTGATCTGCGCATTTCGTCTCTTTGTAAATATCTATACTTCTCGTACAAAAATTTTCGTTCTAGTAATTTGTTTTACATGTCTGTTTAAATTTACAGCTCTCCTAAACCAGTTCATGATTGGAATTGGCTACGGATGGGTTGGACCTACTTTGATAAAACTACGAAGCGCGGATTCTGTGATACCCAACGTAAGCGAGGATCAGACTTCGTGGGTAGCTGCTGTCGGCGAAGTGGGCAAATTATTCGGCCCCTTTCTTTCACCCCTCCTCGTGGACCATTTCGGCCGCAGATTCACCTTGATTTTGGTATCAGTTCTGTATTTTATTCTCTTCCTGACCGTCATATTTGCTCGTGATATCGTCATCATCTACATAACCCGCGTTGTCTTCGGTATCGCGAATGGTATCACCGACGTTGTGAACGCTATCTACATCGCGGAAAATTCGTCGCCGTCCCTTCGTGGTATTCTCTCGAGCTGTATCGTCCTCACATTTTTTGGAGCACTTTTTCTCGAATACGTTATAGCTACTTATTTCTCGTACTTGAATACGGCTATTGTTAATACGATATTTGGAAGTTTTGTGTTCATGACACTGTATTACAGCACCGAGACGCCGTTCTTTTTAATTATGAAAGGCGATTACAAACGTGCCAAAAAAAATCTTCAATGGTTACGTAGTGGTGAGCCTCCGGATCAGGTGGCCGATGAATTACAGAAAATCGAGCGTAGCGTTTTGGAAGAAACGTCGCAGATGAATGAGAATTTTTTTGAACGATTCAAGTCTTCGGCTAATATAAAAGCTCTAAACATCCTCATTGGTATATGCGTTCTTGGAACGTTCACCGGTGCCGGCGCCGTCCTCATGTACGGTCCGCAAATATTTTCTCCCTCCTCAATTTTTACGGGGGAGCAGTTTGCTATTTTTTACAACGCAGCGCAGTTCATTACCGTAGTCATGTCACCATTCATAATCGAGAAGTTTAACAGGAGAACTTTAATTGTTGGATCATATACGTGGATGACCATTTGCAATGTATGCTCGTACGTGTTACTCTATTTACACGGTAAAAATTACGAAATCGTATTTTATCCATGGCTCATATTCGCTTCCATCACAGCGTTTGGAATGATCCTTCCTATTGCAGCAACGGCATCGTATGCCGTAAAAGGGGAACTATTGCCCCTAAGCGTGAGGGCTATAGGATCGAGTATGGGTGTCATTAGTCAGTCAATAGGAACATTCGTCATTCTTAAAGTGTTTTTAGTCATCAGGGGAGTCTATGGCGTAGAAACCAATTTCTTATTCTACACGGCAGCAAGTTTTATAGCGTGCATATTCATCTACCTCGTCCTTCCCGAAACTAGAGGAAAATCTCTGTGCGAAATACAGAATTCTATGAAGACAGATGTCGATAAAAACAGCAGCGAGGAAGCTGAAAAAATGTTGGATAAAAACAGACTGGCGTAGTCGATTTCCTATATACTGTACTTAAGTCAAAGTTCACGTGTAGTTTCTACGTAAATATTGTGTAATAACGAAACACGTGCGTATCGATCAAATTTTATCGATATGATCATTTTTCCCCTCGTGTCGGGTTGATGTTTTTATTTGTTTTTTTGTATCCGTTAATTATTATTTTGATAATTTTATTCGAAGAGATGATGTAAAATCAAAAATAGACGTTCTGTGATTTGTACTTAATATTTCGTATTTGTATAGATTGTGAAAAGATAAATCAATGAAAGAAAATCAATAATCAGAAATGAGCTTATGAAGAAATGAAGTAGCATTTTAAGTATGTTTCCACAATTTCCTTCTCCCCCGTGATTTTAATTCAGAGGTACGACGAGCGCTTTCGGTTAATAAACCATCATCAAGCCTGAACTGAAAGCAACTGACAAACAGAAGAGAAAAAGTAGGTATTAAGATTGGCCAAGTCGAGTTTCCTGATGAAGTAGGGATCCCTATTGGATCACCTTTAGGCTCTCTCATCTCCGAAATTTTCATGCCTAAGTTTGAACATGGATAATTCTAGTATGTATCCAGTGACGAATTAGATTAGAGGGATACGGGAAGGTACATTACGGTTCATATCTAATGAAGAAAGAAGGATTCAAAGATATCGTACTTCTTCCTTCTTGCCTTCGGTTATTTTGAAGTTCTCTTTCAAGATGCGCGCACGGCCCGATTCCGACTGTTGATGATTTCATGACACTCTTTAAAACGTGCCCATCTCCCCTAACTTCTGTCAATTCCAACATCTCATTTAAGAGTATCGGTGTCCCTATCGACTCCTCTGTCATAATTATCAGCTGCAACTTACTAGGCTCGTTGAAAACCGCAGAAAGACTGATGGGCGGGTTTGGTACTCTTTACACGAGCATCTAGCTTCAGTCTGATGAAAAGATCAAAACATTCGAGTTTCATCGCCTCAATACGCAGCTCTAGATTTAAATTGTGTAGAAACTAGTAAATTTTTCTCCTCTTTCCCGCACTTGTTTCTTCAATTTTAGTTGTTGTCCCTACACTTCCAGCTGTTCTCTTTGACTCGACTTCCATTTAAACCACCAAAAAAAAAAAAAGTACTTACAATACCTATTAACTAAGAGTTTTGGCTTGGTTTAAAAACTTGGAAGAATTTTCACTTTTTAGTAGTACGGAAAAATGCGGTTCCGAAAATGCAAGAATTCCTACTGTGTAAGAATTGTGATAATTTCAATTTCCAAGCTTCAAATATGAAAAACTGTCTGAACCAGTTGAGCCGCGAAAATATTTCGACCTCTGAGCAATATGCGACTTATAAAGTTTGGTGATGGTATGGGAATAAGTGGACTCGAGAAATTTTCGACTTTTGAGCGATATATTAGGTATGCAGCCTTTAGTATTTTTGCTCCAGGTAATTGGTAAAAGAGACCCTCTACAAATTTTTTTTTCTTTTACTTTCTTCTACTTCTTTCTTAGTTTATAATGATCAATAAGGATTGTACAACGATATCTTCATATCAACGAGAAAAATTGAGCAGTAAGTATTCATTTACCTGCAATAAAAAACCTCTAGACTATATTATATCTGTGAATATTATTAAAAATTATATTTCTGACTTCCCCCGTATGGAATTCCTCGAAATGGGCTGGCCTGAATACCGTGCTTTTTAATTAAATCGTTCTTCACGGTCATCACTTCCTTTTCCAATTTCGAATCCATCTTTAATTTCTCCTCCAACGTTGAAAAAAAGAAACGTTCTTCACTATCAACAGCGTTAGCTCGACGTTTCTCCTCTAGAACTTTAATAGGGTCATCGAAAATCTTCTGGACACGATTGACGTTATTGCTTTTTGCCAATTGTAGGATGGCTTTGGATAAATAGTACCCGCGAAAAGCTGTTCATGTGATACCTATGGTAAGAAGGGGTCGGGTGTCCCCTCTTGAGGTGTCCGGATAGCTTCCAAAAACTGTGAATCCGAGGCGAGTAGAACTGATACTTTATTCAAACAACATATTAAATACGCACGTAATTACAAAACAAGTACGATGTGCACGAGCGATATTTTTCGGCTTTTCGTTGATGAAACTATAATAATATTACGGACGTGGAGTTCCCTTATATACGAGTACGCATCGAATAGGCTTCGGTCAACACCTAGTTGCAGGTCTGAAGACCGCGCGTGGATAATTTTCGGTAGCTCGTATACGATATAAACCTGATGCTTATTCAGCTATTCTCGAGCTTCGAACTTCGTATGTTTCTTTCGATATTACAAATAACTTCGAATCGTCATGACCAAAAATACCTATCGCATCACGTAAATGCCTTACACCATAATACCCTAGGTTGTCATTTTCGTAACACGTCTTCGAAGCTTTTCTTAGAACTGTTTGCCTCATAGATAAGTTAAATCTTCAAAATCCGGTGAGGCCTTCAACGAATTATTTCGGGTATAATTAAAGAAAGGAGACAAAAATACTTTCTCGAATTTAGATTTTTCTTGCTTATAGAAAGGAGCCGGTGAGGGGTTGACCAACATGGTATTTTCTATTTTTCTGCTGATATTCAACATCATTTGTAACCAGGTATCGTTTGGCCTAGGATCGGGAAAATTTCCGCTGTGACACACATCTCAGGTGGAATCGAAAAGTATGTCTACATCCTCCATGATAGGCGATTTGACGTATAAATTTGCACTGATAACAACTACAGGCATGACTTCAGACTTCAAGCCGGGGTAAGGTGACGGTTCACTTTTGAGCAGTTCACTGCAATTCCAATATTTCATTCATGCAAATTCTCTCCAATTTTTCAAATAAAAATGAATGATAGTTTCTGTATCGTGGAAATCGAGTAGAAAAATGATAATAAATGATTTATTTAATAGATTCAATTCGTCTTTCTAAGTTGCGGCATATTATTGAAACCTCAATTGTAATATGTAATAAATAAGGCGAGCAGAAATATGCGCTTATTCCTCCTAAAATATGTGCTGAAGACGTGAAAATATGTAAGTAAAACTTATGGATCAAGTCAAGGATTCCTGGCAAAATTTCTGGTGAGGGAGGGGGAGATGAATTCAGGCTTGGACTCCAATATATGGCTGGGGGGCTGGTTAAGATATTAAATAAAAGAGGAAACCCAGTCTCAAACTGGTGAATTTTCAATAGCGAATAGAGACACAGTAACGACATCGACCAGTTCAAATTACTTTGTGACGTCATCATATGTAACGCCATTAGTTTGTGACGTCATCAGCTTAAATTTGCCTTTGACATCATCGACGTCTGTAACATTATTAGCTCGTGACGTCAGTCGCTTGTACTTATAAAGTTATAGAATTGAGGATCTCTTACTATTTTGCTTCTTTCTCTCTCTCGGACTTTCGGTATAGCGTAGCATATAGAACCAGTATGAGGCTAGTATACTTTATGTTAAGCCTAGTATGAGCCCCAAAAGCTAGTAGTTTAAAATATAGGTTACTAGCGGTTGGCAGCGCGCCTCCGACGCGCCTGACCGCCAGCTGTGTGTTGAGTAGATATCAGTGTTTTGTAAATATTCCGATTTTAACGGTAAGAGCTGAGTTGACAGGTAAGGGCTGTATTGCAGCAAAAAACGGACTAATTCATGAACCGTCGCAATGATTAAGGAAATAGATGGACAGTAGGTAAAAAGCCTGCCATATCCCCGAAGCATTACATCAGTCTGTGTAGAGGCATGAGACGAACTCAATCGTTTCCTATATGAGAAACCGGATGTAATTTTCTTAATTCTTTCTCGAACCCAGTACCTTTTCTTAGGTAGTTTCAAACTCTGACGACGATATTTACCTAATGTATAGTTACTCGTCACAAAAGAAGAGCAAATTTTCAAGAAATTATTTTACATAAACGTCTCCTTTCAAAATCGAAAATTGGATACGTAAAACTCGAATAGTCTCTGTAGATTCATCCAGAGCAACCGGTTTAAATGCTCTCTCTCTGTAAACACAATGATCTTGAATACGCATCAGTCAAAATACCAATAGTTCCAAAATTTCCTCCTAAAAATCTGGAATTGGGCTCATTCGAAAGGAAATTAAAGGGGCAACAATTTTTGTTCTCTTCAATTTTTCATAAAAATGAGTAAAACTCGAGTTATCACCATAACTTAATTTTTATAACTGCGCCGCTCAACGCGTTTGAACGGGCGTTTGAACGGTAACGTTGGAACAACGCGTTTGATGGCAAGCTACACCACCACGTTTTTTTATATTGAAAAAAGTCATTGTTTTCGCCCTTTTTTGAAATTACTCAGCACCTCCCCGTCAAATTTTTATTTTTATGAGTCTATGTGCTGCTCTGGGATGAGGACAATATATCCTGAAAGTTTGAAAGCGATCGGCCCAGTAGTTCTCGAGTTATAAACGGGCAGGAGGACAGACAAACTTTCTGCTTTATATATTAGATGATATATTAAATTATAATTATTATGTTATTTTATTTATACATAGAATATGCTAGATCTATAATCAAGGCTAAACTTAGTATAGCAGCCGAGTATAGAATTGATAGTTCAATATATCGATATACTTGAAATCGATGTATCGATATAATCGAGATTGATATATCTTTACGCCCAAAGACATAGACATGATTCAATTTTTATCTGCGTAACATGACGTCACGCTTTATGACGTCATCAATGACCTTGACCTACTTTGGAGACTTGAAAAAATGATCTTTAGTTCTGACTGACCACACATGTCAATACGATGTAGGTCAAGGTATTGATGACGTGATGAAGGATGACATCAGGCCTTCATTGTAATAGGCCTAGTATAATAATTACAGCTAAGCCTGCAATGTACTTAGTATAAGCCTCGTTCTTTAGTATAATCTTCTGTACGTAAAGCTAACTACTTTTTGCGGGAGACGAGCGGATTAGTCTAGTATAGTATAATGAAGGTTACAGCTGCCTAATTGGTACAGGCCTAGTTCCCTAGTCCTCTGTATGTGAAGCTAACTAGCTTTCGAGTGGATGGGACGAGAGTATAATTATAAGGTAAAGTAGGTCAAGGTCATTCATGAAGCGTCTTATCACATGAAGCAGATTTCTAACTGACCCCCAGCCCACAGACATACACATGTCAAAAAGAAATGAATAGAAAAATTACTCTAGGTGAAGTTTGTACAGTGCATTATGTCGACGTATTGAACACTACAATGAAGTCTTTTGAGAGGGGATGGAGGGAGTTCTATTTATGGGCAGACTTAGTGTATGACACCGAGTTGAACAATCAGCTTCCAGTAAATCATGAAACGTTGACCTGATGTAGTTTTTTCTCTCCTCATTCACAAATTTTACGTTACGTATTTTCAATAGGAAGAAATTAAGACATTCTCACGGTAGACGATAAAAAAAATTGTATCATCTTTTGAGGGGCGTGGAGCGAGGAAGGTGGGTCCCCAAACTTCTGGCGTCAAGAGTATGTGAAATGAGTATTTCTACTCCCGATTAGATGAATTTGGGGTTATTGGTCTGAGCTATGAGTTTTATGGTATCGAATTTTTTGTAAAAATCGCTCCTTTGGTCATTTCGAGAGAATCTGGCGTAGCCAAATAAATGAAGATCATGTTTCATGTCTTTTATGAGGTAGTATACCAGCTCGTCTTTGTCATGCTTGCTTTGCTTGATCTGGGAATACGACCTTCTTGTTCTCTACACGCGAGTAAACCCCCTTCTTAAATTAGTATGATTCTACTTTAGAATATTTCAAGCTAATGGCTTTTGGGGGGGCTCATTCGCTCCGCTGGTTCGCCATTTTTCTGGGTTTAGTATGATTGTATAGTATACTTTTACTTTAAAATATTTCCAGCTACTGGCTTTTGGGGGGATGGTCTAGTAAAAGTCTACTTTAGAATATTTCAAGCTAATAGCTTTTGGGTAGCTCACTCACTCCGCTCGTTCGCTCCCCTCCTCGGTCTACCTCCTTGGTCTAGTATAAGCCCAGCTTAGAATATTTCAAGTAGCTTTTTGAATTATAAAGCTAGTACATAAACTGGCCGGTATGAACTCGCGTCAAACTAGGGGTTAGGGCAGTATTAGGCCTAGTATAAAGGAGGTAGACCTACCATAAACCAGGTTTATACTAGCTAAGATTTAGCCTAGTAAATGCAGGCCTAGTATGAAGGAAATGCATAAAGCTATACCAGGATCACCCATGCGAGGCTTATACTGCAATCTGTAGCTTGGTAGATGCCTAGACTTGTTTAGGCTAGTATAAAGGAGCGTAGACCTAGTATAAATCTAGTGTAATTTCAGTACACTGATCTAGTACAAACTAGGCCGGGTGAACTCGCAAATTTCTGAATCACCCACGGGGTAGAGATTTCGTTCCCGGACATTTTCACGAAGCCATTTTCACGAATGGACATTTTCACGAACGCCCAATACTACGAGAAAAATAAAACACGAATCTATTCGATTTCCATGGAAGTGCGTTATGAACTCGCGTCGTACGGAGCTGAACGGAATACACGATTGTCAAACTTGAAGAAGTGAACGACGAAGTAACTAATCATGGCAAAAATCATCTGCTATCAATTGAGCCTCGATGGCTTCCTGTACCACCGACCATGACGGTTTAAAGGCAGAACGTATTGGGATTGTAAGAGAATGCGCAACGGTAAATGCTCGGCGCGTGCCATCACCAACGATCCTCAACCCGGAGAGGCGGTGACTGTCACAAAAGGTCCACGTGAATCCCCCACACACACGCACCAAACAGAGAAGAGTGTTCAGCGGAAGAGTTGGTGCAAACTTTAAAGAGGAGAGCAAAAGATCACCCAGAGGTCCCTCCAGCTAGGCTGCTGCGCACCGAATTACTGTCCGTACCTACGGACGTTCTAAGCCAATTCCCAGAACGGGAAGCTCTAAATAAAGCGATGAGGCCAGCACGGCGCAAGGAGTTACCACCAAATCCAAAGAAACTGAACGACTTAGAAGACTTGCCACAGCAATGTCAACGGACTCTGCAGGGTAATTCGATTCGGGATACGAACGAGAGGACGATGAGGAGGAAGAAGGTACACAGAGATGGAGAGTGCTCGCGTTTGCTACGCGCCGTAATTTAGAACTGATATGCCGAAGCAAGACTTGATACATTAAAGGCACTTTCGACGTTTCTCCGAGCATATTTACCCAAGATTCACCGTCCTTGGCGTCCGAAAAAGGAAAAGAGTTGAAGGTGAAGGTGTAGCGCTATCGTTCATTTACGCATTGATGACTTCAAAAGCGTCTGCAGACTACAATGAAGGATGCTGTAGCCGAATATCGAATTACTGAGTGCACTCCTACGCGAAGAATGAGCGATTTCGAACTAACGCGGCGAAGGCCGTCTTCCCGGGTGTGTCTGTGCGATGCTGTTCTTTCCATTTAGGCCAGTCTATGTATAGGAAAATTCAATCGGAAGGACTCCAAGAGGCGTACAACGATCCACAAGACCGCACCATTAAAGAGTATGTTCGTATGATATTCGCTCTTCAGTACGTGCCACTCCAAGACGTAGAAGAAACTTTCAGACTCCTCGAAGACGACGTGCCGGAGGAGTTGGTCGACGTACTTGAGTACTTCGGGGTTACTTACGTAAAGGGGCTGTCGCCCCTTGCCACAAGCCCGCATTGTGGAATCACCACAAAGACACATTGCAGTCACAATGCTCCCAAAACAAATAATGCTAGCGAGGGGTGGCACAATCGGTTCAACCTTTTATGGAGAAGAGTCACCCAGACTTCTACGCATTTGTGAAACAGATTCAACAAGAACAGCGCGACACAGAGACGACCATCGCAGAACTCAGCCTAGGTAAGAAAATGAAGATTTCACCGAAGGCCAAGAGTAGGATCCGTTCTGTTGCTATAATGGATTACGACGAGTTCAAAGCAGACGATCGAATATTAGATCATTTGCGAACGTTAGGCCACAACATTCATTGCTTTGTGAATGAATAAAATTTACTTTTTTTGAAAATGACGTGTACTTAGAAAAAAAAATCATAAAATTAGGCGTTCGTGAAATTTTTTATTTGTGAAATTTGATTCGTGATTTTTTCTTTCGGGAAATTGGGCGTCAGTGAAAATGGCTTCGTGAAAATGTCGGGGAATCAGAGATTTGTACGCTCACGCGTGGGTGAAGGGGGGGCATTCGCAAAATTTCAAATTAGGGGTCAGGGCAGAGTAAAGACATGAAACATGTCAAAAGTTTTTAGTTCATTTAAGTTTCGGTCATTAACCGCGTTGATTAAGGCAAGTAGCTATTTTATGAGAAGATATTTGATTTTGATATCGATATTTGGTCACAATTATTCCAAGTCTTTATTTTTCAAAAGAAAATTCAGTTATTGGGACAATGAAGATATAAAGAAGGCATTTTCGGTTCATATACCCTCATATTGTTTAAAATTTACTAGCATAGTTCGAATCTGAAAGGCACTTCAGAAAATAAAGTTTGTTGGACCTTTAAAATTACTAGTTCCTTGATCGGGATGTTGACATAAACATTTTTTAAGCGGGCTGTTGGTCTGAAAATTCCTCAATGAGATGTTCTGGCAGAGCCAAACAAATAACGATTATGTCACTTCAAACACGGAAAATCCTTCAAATGACCTTCGAATTTACGAAATTCTGGAACCCATATACCTACCACGTATTCAATTCCGTTCGCCCCGAGAAAGAAATTTCAGATTATGCAAAAAATTTCTTCACTCCTCAATGATATGAGGAATGTGACAGGTCATTTGTGTACAGCCTTGATCTCGCGCAATCTACTTATAAACCGGTCATAAACTGAGGTTCATTAACATCTCCATTCCAAGTTACGAAAAAACTCACAATACGGTAGCAGATGTACCGTTATCGTTGAAAATTATTATACTCGTGAAGTTTGTTTTTCCTTGTGTATTTTCGTCGATTCATTTGTTTTCATGCACTCTATTTTGCTTTTCAGTTTGACTGTATGATTTAATAATGATACGAGGACGAATTTCTCCTGAATCAAGGGAGTGATAGTAAAATTGAAGAATAAAAATTTAACAATTCTAGTTTACAACGTCCCGAGGTCGAGTTCAAAACGAGTTATTTTTATTGCGGATTATCACCCGGGATCAGGAGTCATTTCTGCGACGGAAAAAACCAGGCGCTCATCTTAGAGCCTCCTCCTTCAATCTCCAAAAACGGGCCAAATTCTGCAGTTTGACTATATTTTTCGAGAAATATCCCCCTCAAAATGTACCCCGAAATGCGTGCCTGAGAAGCGTTCTTCATAAGAATATGGCTAAACTTTTTATTGTTTAAAACTTCCTCTCCATTGAATCCCTCTCCATCAACTACTTCACAAACTATACTTTCCTAAAATTCTTCAGTTTTTGTCCGCTACCCCTAGAATTAGAATTAATAAACTATCTCCTCTTTATCGCAGCATCGATGGTCGTCAACGATTTCAACAGTGAATCTACTATACTCATACAAGGGGGTGGATTTTACATCCGAGGGATAATCGACAAAGGTTTCCTATAACCAACATTAATACGTAATTCTCTCGTATAAGAACTAAGATCCTCATGCTACTCTTATCTGTATTATATTATTGCACAATGCACAACTTATCGAAATTTTATTTTCAATATACATACTTACTCGGCTATTTTGTTCAACTCACTTTTCTGAGTTCAGAGTGAGCCCACGTCATAATTCTTTTCCTTGGATTTGGACGCGAGTTCCAAGTAAAAATCTCGGTATTGTTCAACACAGCTCTACGAGACAATAATTATTCGAATTTCTGACCAATCTTCACATACCTCGTGCCACGTTTAGCTGGGTACGACCCTCCTACCACAAAGATATAAAATTCCTGACTCGAATTTTCTGTCTACGTAATACGGGTATAGCAACAAGTACGTGCAATATCGTAACTTATACGTTTGCGGATATTACGATTTTTCACGCAATAAAATTTTCTAGGTAGTAGACCGGTTTGAAAGACCCATCTTATCATAGACAAATAAAGTACCCGATTCAAATTATTTCGCTGCCAGTCAGAATATAAATGAAGAACTTTCAATCGAATCAAATATAATCGAAATATCATAGAAGCTTATTCTCAATAGTCTCGTGCGTGTTTGATTGGCATTGTACGAGTAGATAAATTTTATAGTAGATTGCTTAACTATAGTTACAAACGCTCACTTTTGTATGTAGTCAAGCGAGTTACTTTTTTCCAACAAATACAACGAAAAGATGGTACTCAATCGCGAAAAATTTACACTAGTGAAAAAACTTTTTTGGTGACTCACGTCACGTTTTTCGCCCACAGTTTTGACGGTTCCGGATAAAAGCCACCTTCGCTACCAAAAACCATTGTAGAAAAAGTGTTTTCGTTGTACGTGTTGAAAAAAAAATTTTGATATCCTCACGCTTCTGTGTAAAATCTAAAAACATGCATTAGGTACCCTAAAAAATTCTTATTTCCATTCTTCCTTCCTCGCGATCTGCTCGTGCGAAAAATGGGAACAAATATTACGAGTATGGAGTTAGACACTATCGCCAGCCTGCAAGAGCCAGGACCTAGCGTCGAAATTCGAAGAGCTTACAAAAGTTACTCGGACGATATAATTGTGCTTCAAGGTTTGAATATGACTGTGCCGATTGGAGAGATGTAAGTCGTTTTAAGTCTGTAACCACCTTATTAATAATTACAATTATAATTATAGTCGTCTATTCGTCATCATTTTTGAGTGTAGTTACGCCCTCTTAGGCTCCAGCGGGAGTGGAAAATCCACCCTTTTGAGTTGTATATTAGGTCAACGTAAATTAGATTCCGGTTCGATTAAATTGAGCGTAGATCTTCGTTCTGATATCGGTTTCATGCCTCAAGTAAGCTCGATCTCAAAATACCTAAGTTATTCGAGTACGTAACGTGCAGGTAATGAGAAACTTTCATTTCTTCTGTTCAAGGATATTTCCTTGTGTAAAGAGCTGAATATCTTCGAGAATATGACAATTTTCGGCTATCTTTATGGAATGGAAAGAGACGAAATTATCACTCGGGGTGGTGAATTAATCGAACTTCTTCAATTACCTTCAGGAGATAAATATCTTGGAAAGTTAAGGTTTGTATTCTATCTTTTGCTTTGCGAGTTATACTATATTAGATTTAGGAAAACATAAAAACTTTTAGGTATTTGGGATTTATACCTGCCGAATTTTTATTCATTTATTTATTTATTCTTTTAACGAGCTTTAAAACTACAGTATGGTTATTAGTTCGGCGGTACAATTAATTATGACGTAAATGTGAGTGAGGATAGGATAAGGTTAAGAGGAGACAGCTTGATGTTGATTGGAATTAGTGTGGACCGTCAGCTTTGCCAAGATGTTGTAGTAGAACTGTAGAAGTTGTACCACAAATGGTTTCGTGATTGTTTTTGAAGGCTTGAGTGAAGTAGGACGTTGTATTTGTGGAACAATGAAGAGCTGAGAGTTCGGGGCAGGAGAAAAAATGGTCACTTGTTAAATTGCCTTGTTGGCAGTAGGGACAAGAGGATGAAGGGATTAGTTATGTGAAGGTGTGTAATTTTTGTGTGGTCTTCTCTTAGACGAGAAAGAATCACTTCCTCTCGTCTAGAGCTAGTCATGGAAGATGACCAGAGGACGTGGATTTTTTTAAATACGAAGGAGTTTGATTTTCCCAAAGTGTGTTCCACGACTGGGTGATGAGTGAAAGGTTTTTTCTTTTCTTTTTAGGAAACTAGACAAGGTCGTACGTTTTGCTCTCTTGAGCCTAGGCAAATCATCAGAATTATCGAGTAGCTGCAGGACTAGGAGGTTGGTGTGACGATGTGATATTTTTTCATGTCGGCCGGCGACATCTCGGATCACTTCATCAACATACTGTATGTTGAATGTCTTCATTCCGCGCGTAGCGATAGGCATTGACTGCCTTCTCTGGATTATTAATCTACTGGATTTCTTCGCGCATCCCCAAATTTGGGCACTGTACATCCATGGACTTATATATGAGGGTTTTATTATGATTTTTTAATGAAGATTTTAGACCGATTAGCCAATGCATTTCGCAGAATTCCAGACTCATCTCGATTGACTTCTGTTTCATATGACGCTTTCAGTTGAGACGAGCATCTAAGTGAAGACCTAGATAACGGGCCACTTCCGCTTCAGGAACTTGAATATTGTTGATGTATACCCAGTGGTGAATGTCTTTTCTTCTAAGAATGAATTTCACATAGTTGAGTCGTATTTTCCATCTGCGGGTCCATCTAATGACTCGATGGAGGGCGGATTGAAGAATAGTGGTGGTTTCCTTTTGGGTTTCGCTTACAGCTATTATTGCTAAGTCGTCAGCAAAGACGGCAAGGCTTGTGCCCGTCGAGTTCGGAATGTCCGAAATGTATAAAAGATACAGAGTGGGTTCTAATACGCTTCCTTGCGGTACACCGGCTTTGATCAGATAGAATCCCGATTTAGCTTCTCCAAGAGATACTCTGAATTTTTGCTTAGTAAGGTGGAACTTAATTTGCTGTATTCCTCTTCCCCCGTATCTTACTGAATTACTGCTCTTGTTTCTGTCCTTGAAAATCTTTCCCAAACGAATACTGAACAAAAAACTATTCTGCTTCAGTGAATCAAATAACCCATCCAAAATGGTATCTTCCAAGGAGAATTATAGAGTGCTCCTTCCTCCAATCGCTATAAATGACCTAACAAACAGCTTTAAGTTTCCACTCACCAAAAACCTCTTTGTGAATGATCCTACTAAATGAAGAGTGAGATTACTCTAATTGACACTTGATAAAATCTTCGAATGGTCATCTGGTCGTGGATTTTGATTGCGAAAAGAGAAGACAGTCATGGAAGCGTTCCAAGATACTCACGCCCTACGACACTACCTTCTCTGCGTTCACCTCCCTATTTTTAGAGTCTAGAGTCAGCTTACTCAATACACTCTTGGTTTTTTTAGCGCTGGTGAACAAAGAAGAGTTTCTTTGGCCATAGCTCTCCTTCACAATCCAAATATAATCATTCTCGATGAACCCACGGTTGGAGTGGACGTTAAATTAGGTCAAATGTACGTATTTTCATTGTTTATAAGGTTCAATTTTTCAGAACTTTGGCCTAAAAGTCTCATTGATTTTCAGAATTTGGGACTACCTCCAGCAAATGGCAGTTTCAGGGAAAACAATAATTATCACCACGCATTACATTCAAGAGGCTCATAGAGCGAATACGGTGAGCAATTTTCTGACTTTTTTTTCCGCAGAATCATTCGGAGGATGACAGATTATATAAAATCTATAAAAATGTTCTAGATTGGTATACTGCGGCATGGAGTATTGATAGCGGAAGAAAATCCTCGAAGTCTTATGATAAATAAAGGAAGCGATAATTTGGAAGACATTTTTCTCAGTCTGAGTGAGGAACAACAAGCAGAGGAGAATCGTCCAAGTCAGGCAGACGGGCTCGTAGAGAGACACAGCCGGGCCTGGGGACTAGACGTAAAAAGTTTATCTTATTCGCCAGTTTCCTGTAAATTTTTTGAATGTTTTTCTCCAGGCCGTTGGGCTCGATGAAAATTTCCTATGCCCTGCTCTCGTCAAGCCTGCAGAGAAAGGTCCTTTATTGCTAGAATTTTTTGCACTCGTCACCCCTTCCCCATTCCTCATAGGAGCCGCGTTAATTGGGAATTATTTGAAATTGTTCTAATAATCCTTAGTACCGAAATCCTCATTCACGCCGCTCATTTCTCTTGTGAAACGCGCTTTATTTTTATATGTACTCGTATTTTGAATTATAGCAAAATTCACCAAGCGAAAGAAGCTCATCAATGACGAAGCCCTTCTTCATAGACGACAAAAAGAATATCAGCGCAAGACGATTGAAAAGTGTTCTCTATAAGAATATCGTTCAATTGATTCGAAATTACGCGTAAGTTGGGAACGATGAATTTTTTTAAGTAGTCTAATGCAGTCAAATAACAAGATAGAAATTGGCAAGTTAGCAATGATGTCAGGAAATAGGGTACCCTTCAAACTCTTCTAAACAATAATGAAGCATCGCTTTTGGGATAAAATCTTCAATTATGGAGGCAGGAATCAAATTTGTATAGGATATCAAACCCACAATTCGGAACACAGAAGAAAGGGACGGTCGGAAGAAATTTCTAAAACTTAATACTTACGAGAGAGAAGAGGATAATAAGACAATAGAGAAAATAACCCTGTTGGTCGGAAGTCTGACTTCACTGACCACCTTCGGAGTCACTGATTGGCTTTCCCTCAATAAAGTGCATATTTTCTTTGTAGTACTTGCCATACTGGCTGACAAGTATCACTGAAAAAAAAAGGTGAAGTAAAAACTACCTAAATTTCGGGAAGAAATTCCCCAGGATTTCGGTATGGAAAAAAATGACGTACTGAACAGCAAAAATGACTAAATAAATTCAATAATTTCTGATGTTTTTGTAGTAATTTTTGACACTCGGGTTTGTAATTTTTGATGTTCAGAACGTCATTTTTTTCCACACCAAAATCTAGAGGAATTTTTTCCAAAAAGTTGGGTAATTTTTACTGCACTTACTTTTACTCTAAGTAATCTAACATTGATTTCGGCCCGACAGATTTTTATTAACCGTCATGATACTTCCTATCATGCAAGTGTTGGTTTATCACTATGTATACGGAAGATTTCCGAAGGAACTAAAAATTGGAATCGTGAATGATGAAATTTCTATGCGTGATTGTAATTATGCTGCGTACTCGAAATGCGTTCTTAGCGACGAAAATTTTTACCTCAGTTGTGTTTTCGTAGACCTGTTCCGTAACCGAACGTATAAAATGGTGAGTAAGAGCATTTTCAAGCTCCAAACGATGGTGAAGAATTTAATTCGTGAAATTGTGAGATTCAGATCGAGTACAGCGATGAAATATCGGCTGTTCGTGCGGTGAATGAAAATGCGATTTGGGCAGCTGTGCACTTTGCGAAGAACTATACGAAATCTGTTATCGAATTTTTCAAATCGAACAAAACTGAAAACCTGACGAACAGAATCGGATTCAATTCTTGGGTGGATTCTTCGGGTAAATGCAGGTTTTCATTCCTTAGACGCTTTTCTAACGAAAACTTTGTTTTGAGGGGATTAACCAGAAAAAATTGCAGCCACTCTTCCGGCAGAGGGTCCTTACGAGTAGGATGAAAGCTCCAACATATTTGCGAGGATTTGAAGAAAAGTGGTCTATTCAACTTTTTTTCCGTCAAGGCAAAAGCCTCTATGCAATCGCGAAAAAAAAAGACTAATGGCAGCGGGGAACCCGCTGTCGCCTGATTAATTCTAATTATTAAACATGACTTGAGGGTCAACATTTTTCAAACTGCAGTAATCTAATTTAAATTAGGTTAATCCTCCACGGGGGAGTATGACAGGGGGCGAAAGCTGTAACTGTCATGCTTCTCAAGTTGGAGTGCTGCCTTGTCGCGGCGTGGGGGCTTATGCTGACTTGTCAGTAACTAAAGCACTTCCAGCGTAGGAGAAGGAAAACTCCGATAAGAAAACCCGCTTGGGGACCCTGCATTGCATAGGATGCTGCTAGCTGTCATGATCGAAGATCGGGCGGCATTGCACATGCAGTATTCCTCGCAGACCTCAGGTACAGCCAAACCGCAGAGCACAAAGGGCCGGCCCTTTGCGGGGAGGATTAGGGAAGATTTCGGTCTATTCGCGTTCTTAGTAAATTGTTGTATTTTTTCCGCGTTCATCGTTATTGACTTAAGATGTCATCTATTCTAAGTTTCACGAGTCTTCTCTCACTTCACCACTCACCTTTCTCCGAGAATCGAGAGCTATCTCTGGGAAGTACCGGCTTCCTGTAATCCCTAGGGGCATGGGGGAGGTAGTTCTCGAGGGTTCATTCATTCACGTCACCTCATCTGTGTGCATACTCGGCCCGACCCACCCGAAGAGGGGCCTGCCTATGATGCACAAGCGCTAGGTTAGGTAATGGAGGTATGCACACACCCCCCTTGTCAATACGAGGCAAGGGAGGCTGCACAACAACTGCAGCTGAGAAGGAAAACTCCAAACCCGCTCATAGGCGTAACGTTTTACCCTCTATGGTCAGGACCAAGCAGCTGGCCATAGTTGATACCCAACTGCACGATTGATCTCCCCAACAAGAAGAAACTATGATGGACAACCTAACAGAAAAAGAAACCCCTCAGTTCGGATATGAGGGAACGGTGGTAATGAGTAATCCAACCAGCTCATTATCATCGTCAGCAGATGATGGTGGCCTCGCCAGGAGCAATGTGGCTGGTCGAGGAAACAATGATACTACCACAAGCAAGGACGACTCACTCATACTAGAGAAAAGTATCAACACAATCACAAGTAACTGTCGGTCAGCTGTTAACATCAAAACCACATATAATGCTGACGGCCATCCAATAAAGCACAATGCGGTACTCTATACAGATGATGAGAGGACATGTGTGGTGGACACCCCAAGCTCAATGAAGCAGAGAATTGGGGAATTAGGCCCACTTCCATTCCCATACATAGTCGAGAAGAAAAAAGACGAAGCTCAAAAAGCATACATTTCAAGAAGAATTAGCCAAATTCTGCAGTTACACGAATATGTAACTTATTGCGATATCAAAATAGAAAAAGCAGAAGCTCTCAACTTAATAAAGAAGATAAAAGAAAGATGCGGCTCCTTCAGTATCAAGGACTGGAAGTGCAAACCGCCACCAGAACGCAAGCTGCTACAACACACATACCCAAAATACACTCCCAAGAACAAGAAAGCAAAAATGCATCTAGACGCTATAAAACTAATGGGTTTTAACGATTTCTCCGATCTTCCAATAAAATTCAACTATTATGAGCCACCAACACAAGGTGAAACATGGAATGCAAAAATCGGAAGAAGGCAGGCCGAATGTACAGAAATGGACAAGTGGCTGAAGGAGGCAAGAGGGAAAACAAGGACCCTCGACTCCTACACAATTGAAAGTAGTAAGTCCAATGAAACGCTGGAGAACGAGGAGGGCGACGATACTGATGAGCAAAATGAATACATACAATTCTTAGAAAAAGAAAACAAGGACTTGACACAACAGCTTGACTTGAACATCTCTGAACTCAGAAGGAGTAGAGCTGAGGCTGAGGAAATAAGAGGTGAGCAGAGAAAAACAAGAGCACAAATACTCCAGCTAAGCAAAAAAGTTGAGGAAATGACAAAGACTATAAACCAACTGAATGAAACAATTGAATCACAGAAAAATGAACTAGAAAATACAACAAAGTCTCCAAATGAAACACAGATAAAAATTCGTGAGGCAAATTCCGAATTAGTCAAACAGAGGAATGAGATAGTCCAACTGAAACTAGTGATACGAAAAATGGAAATGGAAAAAGAACAGCAAAAAGAGACACTAAATCCTGCAATACTCCCAAATGAATTGGAGGAAATAATAACAAAAGTGATATTGGACAAGCTACCAAAAATAATAGATAACATCCTCAAGAAGCCAACAGGCAAAGAAAAGAACGCAAGACAAATGCTCCCCCCACTAAGAATTGTGGATCACCAGATGGGAACAGGGCCCCATAACAGCGACACCGCCGGAGAAAGGCAAGAAACACAAGAATACTTATTCCCAAGATCTCAAAGAAAGAAGAAGAAGGGACAAGAGCCGCAAGCAGAAAGGCAAATGGACGTAGCAACACCCAGCAGCCTCCCCTGGTCAGGTGGTCCGCGAACCAATGATAGCGGAAAGGCAGTATTCAGATGGCCTACAGGAACATCCTATGCTGCAACCGCAGCTATTCCCAAACAGAAACAGAAACGCACAGCGACAGTGAGAGCTAAGAACCCACAAAAGAAGAACATACAAAGAATTCTCGTTATCCCGGAAAATGACAGCGACAAAAGACCCTTAGCTGAGAAGCTTGGCAGCCTTGAGAAAGACCCCGACACACTAGGAATAATAGATATTCCGATAATATACCCATCCGGAGCAGCTCTCCTTGCTGTAGAAGAGGCTAAATTAGAGGAGATAAGAAAGATCCTCCCTAAAGCATCTCTAAAAGAGAAATTTCTCACTAATCGTGAACACGAGTTTAGAATTCACAACATTCCAATTAAAGCAAAGGTAGAAAATATTACATATGCTATAGAAAAAAGATGGGGTATCTGCCCAAACAGCGTGACGCTACACAAGTATAAAAGCAAGGAGCTACAAGTTGCACACTGCATGTGCAAGGAAGAGCTATACAATGAAGTATGCGGTGCACGCACAATATTTATATATTTCAATAAATGTGCTATTGACACTACGCCCAACCTGATCAAGTGCCAGAAATGCGGCGCTTTGGGACATACCAAAAATCACTGCAATGTTGACAATGAAACTGCGGTAAGCAGGATAGAAGAGGCAAAAGACCCTAATAAACAATGCATAGACTGCAGAGCCCATAACAACAGGATAAAATTGACAGGAAAAAGCAATAGGACATTATATGTCAACCCAGACCACTCAACTGGTGATAAAACATGCCCGATTAGGAAACGATATATAAAAAAATACTACCTCAGCAGAAGAGATCAAGTCAAAGAAACTGTCACTGTGTCACAGGAGGAAGAAGAGAGAACAAATCCCTCCACCCTTACAGAGGAAGGGGATAAAGCTGAAAACATAGAATGACTGTAATAAAAATAATACAAATCAATACCGGAAGATCAAACCACTCCTTAAACTTGGCTCTGCAGTACGCAGACAGAATTGGTGCCAATGTAATATGCATATCTGAACAACCAATGAAGAACGAAAAGATAGTAGGCACCCCAGGATGGGTAGCCTATTCAAATAGTAACTCAGCCATACTAGCCAGAAATATCATCATCCAAAGGAGCCGCATTGAAGAATATACTGTATATATTGAGATTGGACCAATCAGAATCATTAGCATATATGCATCACCAAATCATGACATAGAGCCAGTGATTGATGAAATAGAGAGAAAATGTGACTTAAGACACCCGAAAATCGTTATAACTGGAGACTTTAATTGCCGATGGCGAGATTTCGCTAAAACAAAAGCAATCAGAAAGAGAGATGTGGAATTTGCAAAATTTATTGTCAGAAATACTTTACATATAGAAAACTCAGGTGATTACACCTGTACACACCAAGGAAGATATACAACAAATGATTACACCCTAAGTAAGAATGTGAAAGTAGAAAAATGGGAAGTCATGAAGTATGATGAGACCCTTTCTGATCATCTTTTCATAAATTTTGAAATAAATAATAGAGGAGAGATTCCACAAGGAATGATCCAACAGAATATGATCAAAAAAATCGACTTAGAGAAATTCCATTCAAAAATCAGCATAGTCCCACAGTTCAAACTTGCTGACACTCTCAATGCTGTAGAAGAAAACGCTGCAACACTCACAAAATGGATAAAAGAAGCAGTAGAGACAGCCACGACTGAAACACCAAGAAGAGCGAAAACATATTGGTGGTCAATCAAACTTGAAAGCTACCAACAAGCAATGAAGAAACTAAATAGGAAAATACAAAGGTGCAAAAACGCAGAAAGAATACCAACTTTGAATAACACAAGAAAGGACCTGAGAAAAGAATATCGCAGAGAAATACAAAAAGCAAAAGAAGACGCCTGGCGTAAATTTGTAGATAAATCGAGAGCATGGGGGAAGCCATATAAAATAATGGTCAAACATAAAGCACCAAGATCATCAGGATACCCGCAGATAATCAAAAGCGATGGTAGAATAACAACAACAGACCAAGAAGCATGCAGATACCTGCTAAATGCAAAATTCCCAAAAAGTGAGATAACAATGGATTATCAGCACACACTGGACCCACAAGAGGAATATGAACACATAAATGATATGGAAATAACAAAAATTTTAAAGAAATGTAAAAATCAGTCGGCCCCAGGGAAGGATGGCATCAATTATAAATCACTGAAGCTGGTAAACAAGAGACATCCCGGTCTAATACCATGGCTCTTTAATACATGCCTAAGATGGAAGACATTTCCAACAGTCTGGAAGGAGGGGAAAGTCAACATGATTAGAAAAGGAAAACTTCAAGAGAATGACGTCGGGGAATATAGACCGATCACTTTGCTTCCAACACTAGGAAAACTGCTAGAGAGGTGTATAGCCAGCAGATTGTGTAAAGTAGTAGATCCACAACTATCCAACCAACAGTATGGATTTAGGAAAGGAAGGGGAGCCGAAGACTGCGTCTATGCGGTATGCAAAAAAATAAACCAAATGAGAAAAGCAACAAGGTATGTTATGGCCATCTCATTGGATATATCAGGGGCATTCGACCATGTTGAATGGATGTACCTGATAAAGGAGATGAATGATATGAAAATACCGCAACATCTAATAATGATGATAAAATCGTACCTATACGAAAGAAATGTAGAATATGGAGACGAGAAAATGACGCTGCAAAGAGGAACCCCGCAAGGAAGCGTTATCAGTGCCCTACTATGGAACATAGGGTATAACAGAGTACTGAGGATGTTGTCAAGTAGATGGGTGTGTCACTTCTGCTACGCAGATGACACACTCCTACTCATAGGGGATGACAGCATAGAAAGCCTGCAAACAAAAGTTAAAAAAGAAATTGAAAACATGAACAAATATCTGAAGGAAAACCCAAACCTCGATTTGAATGTAGGGAAAACAGAGGGACTTCTAATACAGAGGAAAGGCAGAGGAAATGAGAAGAAATACATCTTGAAGATCGATAGCCAAATAAGGAGAAAAGAAACCATGAAGTACTTAGGAGTATATATGGATGAAAATATGACGTGGGGTCCACACTGCCAGGAAATGAGTCTAAAAGCAACAAAGGTGATAACAAAACTGAGTGCCATCTGCAGAAACACTTTTGGATACTCTACAAAGGCGAGAAAAATAATGCTTGAGGGAACTGCCGGGGCAATGATGAAATACTGTGCAACGGTTTTTGCGCACAGAATGGGAGTAAAAGAAGTGAATAAACACATAAATGTAGCACACAAGAGCATGGTCCACTGCTGTGGAAGGCTGTACAGGACAGTGTCATACATTCCAGCAACCATTATAACAGGAGTCAGGCCGATGAAGTACGATATAGTAATACAGGCCCTAATCACAGGAAAGAAGAGAAAAATGGATATTGATATGAAGAAAATGATGATAAGTCCCCCAGAAAAACAAATGAAGATGAAAGAATATAGAGAAGAACTTGAAAGAAGAGGAAATGCATTATGGCAAGACGAATGGGACAAGAGTGAAAAAGGCAAGTGGACAAAAATGCTATTACCGAAGGCATGTAAAACCAGGGAACCCCCGTGTTTCTGGCTGGCACAAGGCCTTAGTGGTCACGGTTCCTTCAAAAAATATCTAAGGAGAACCGATCCAAGTTGCAGGTGTGGATTTCCTGAAGAAACGCCAAACCATATCTTTACAGAATGCAAAATATACGAGAGAAATCGGCCAGAAATACTTGATGGTGATGAAGAGGAAACCCGTAACTACCTGATTCAAACAGTCAAGGCCCTTTGGGAAAAAGAAATTGAAGAAGAACGCAGAAAATTGACGAGAGAGAAATAAAACCAGATCAAAGAAGAAAAATTTTACCTACAAGTAGCCTTCAGCATAAGATTTTATCCACTAGCCATATGCATAAGAAGTAAAATATTATAGCCTTAAGCATAAGAGAATGATAATAGAAATACTCACAAAATAATAGTTACCATTTCACATATAATCCGCAATAGCCATGAATAAAAGTAGCCTTATGCATAAGGAGAACCCAGCACCTCCTTCGATACACCTTTGTAAGGTACGTAGGGAGGTGTCCTGGCTAGAATCAATAGTTTAAATGCCCTCCCTCTAGACTATGTCTCCCCATAGGTAAGGGGCGGACAGGTGTCTCCGAAAGGGGCCCTGGCTGAGGGATGCCGGAGGGCATCAAAAAAAAAAAAAAAAAAAAAAAAAAAAAGGTTAATAATGTCACAAAATGTGGACGCAGCAGGTCCCAAGTCGAAATTTTCCTCAGTTCTATTCCCATCATCTCAGAAGTCAAGTTCTTTTACAGTCGAACTCCTGTCATAATATACACCTCGATAGTCAAAATTATTCCGAGTCCCCCTCCTGTCAAGAGTGGAAATTTTTCCAGGTCCCCCCCCCTTAATATATAGCTCAGAAGTTGAAACTTTTTTAAAATCCTATCATATATAGCTCGAGAGTGGAAATTTTTCCAAGTCGCCTCCCCCCTATCGTATACAGCTTAGAAGGTGAAACTTTCTCAAGTACCCCACCTATATAAGGCTTAGGAGCTGAGTCTCGAAAATAATGACATCCCAATTTGAATGCGCTCGCGATTGTTTTCTGTAAGTACTCCCTCAACAAAAGAGATAGCGCGTTCCCCGCTAAAAGACGGTTCACACCCGAAAAGTATGTTGTGACGTCACACAAGATATACATTCTCTTGGCAAATTTGATTTCTCGTACAGTGTTCGTCGAGAGTGACCAAGATAGGCTCGTACTGCACGTATTACATATTATGTCTCACCTATGATTTTATTTTTGCATAGCATTTGTCAAAATTTTGTACAGTCTTCGAGAAAGTTTCGGTAATGTACCTACCGTCCATGTATGGAGTCTCTCAGGTTCCAGGTCTGAGTGGAACAGAGATGCGGATCTCTTGGTTTCCAGATTTCGATATGGAAAAAAATCAAGATCTCTTGAGCTTTACATCTTGGTAGGAAAAGAAACTCCAGATCTTTTGAATAAAATTAAAAAATAAATTTCTGTCACGTAACAGTCAATGAGGAAAAAAACCCAAGAGACCCGGATACTGAGGCGCATGGTGATTCAATCTTGTTTTCTCAACTTCCCATAATATGTTCCTCTTTCTGTGGATGCAAAGGCAATCAGGTCGAGCGCAAATTGCGCGAATATCTGTGTTGAATCCATGAACGACCTATTTTATATAAGGCTGGAATGTAGAAAATGACGAAAGTGCGCAGTGGATTCTTATCAGTGACCTTTTTGGGGTGGTTCTTGTTCATTGGTGCGGTGTAACTGCAGTTGAACTGTACCACACTTTATCCTCTCTCTGATTTTTAATTTTCAAACGATGATAACTCCTCTGGTACTGCACCAATTTTACTAAAATACCAAAATGGACAAGAAAAGAAATTCCGAAATCCTTGACGAGTTAAACGTGGAGCCAATTACGGGAAGGATAAAAAGATATCGGAAAGACTGGCGAAGCCACGTTATGAGAATATCGGATGATCAATCTCCCAAGAAGAGATGAAATTACGCAACAAAGGGAAAAAGAAGAAGGGGAAGACCGATGAAGAGGATGTTGCACACGTTGTCAAGTGGTTCATAGGGCTCAAATTCACCTACAGGCAGTCCTGCCTACGCTAACTTGTTCGAAATGATGATGAGGGTTTAAGAAATAGAAAATCGTTTGATCTTTAAATCATAATTCTTTTCATTTTTTCCGAAAACCCCGTTTCATTTGCGTACGAATCAAAATATTCAAATTTGTTTATTTTTTCCCATAAGCTTCTATGTCAACCTGTATTCACTGATTTTGGAGTGCGACATTGTGACTTCGCAACTTTCCGCCCTTTTATAAAGTACGCCGTGATTTAAGCAACGGCATACACGTAAGGGTTAAACAGATAAATATCAGGGAAAAGGCGGCCTTTTCGAGCTGTACAAAAGAAGTGGGTAACTTGGAAAAATTTAGACCGCCGAGTTAAATGATTTGGTGAGGAGGGATGTACATGGGACGGGGGAACTGAAAAATTCTTGTCACTGAGCTTTATAGATTGGAAGGAGAATTGAGAAAAATGTTGACTTCAAAGATATACATGTGTATCAAAAGTAGAACTTACAAGAAGTTTCGAATATTGTAGAGTCAGGCGAAATTCGGATTGTGCAGAGGACTTGGAAAAATTTTGACCTTCCACAAAAAAATATGAGGAAAAGAAGGAGGACTCGGGGAAATTCTCAACTTTTAAGCTATTTATAAGATGAGAAAAACTTGGAAGAAATCAAGCTGCACATATAAGCGGGGGAATGAAACTAGAAAACGTAAAAAATTGCTTCAGCGGACGGTTTTAACAAACAGATAAATTTATTTGAATTTTACGGCTCTGCCGTCCACAAATTTAAAAAAAAAAAAAAAAAAACGATTGTTTGTAGGCTACGTCCTACATCATCAGAGGAAAAATTTTTACATTTGCTGACGGCACAGCTGTAAAATTCAAATGAAACTAGAAAAACTTCCGATCATTGATCTACACATGGGCACATATATCAGGAGGGAGACCTCTAAAAATTTAAACTTTCAAGCTGGCTAAAAGGTGGTAGGCTTGAAAAGACTCCAACAATCGAACAAAGTGTGGTTCCAACGGGGCTAAACTTCTGACCTAGTCTAAGGACTTCCAAAATTTTTTATTTCTGAGCGATACATTTAACAAAAATCGGGCATCAAGACTTTTTTCCCACCTTAATACGTATGTATATCCATGACCAATGATTTTTTTCTTGGGCAAATAAAAAAAATTATATAGAAATTCAAATAATTAAAGTGATGAATATTTTATTTCTTGACAATCTAGATAATTTCATTAGCACACTCGTCGAACAAGAAGTGCGTGAATGCTATCAAACGCACAGAGCAATAGCTTTGGGGCAATGCAATTCTTCATCAAGGTTGTTCGACTATCCTGGTAATGTATTGGTAAGTTTTACCCAACTATTTTTTAAATTTATGAATAGCTTGTTAGTAAAACTCGGGACGATCGTAGATGATTGGCTTTCTGAAAACTATACAAAATCCTCAACGTTTCCGCATGCCCCTTCCCTCAAAAATATATACCTACTATAAAGATGATTTCTCAACTATGTCTTCAAGGGTGTATGAGCATATCATTAATCGAAATGTTGTAATTTTTATGGCTCTGAAAGAAGGAAGTGGTGAGGGAGGCAAATTTTTCTTCTCCGCATTTCATAATTTATACCTGGGACTTGAAGAGTTTTTACATAAAATAATGAATTTTGAGATATGTGGAATAAATTCCTCGAAAGTACAAAAATTAAATGCTCGTTCCATATTTATCTGAATATTCCAGTTTGAGCCACCTCTTAACACTGCTGGAGATCGCGACAGTGCGTTCCTGAGCTCAGTCGTGCCAAGTGTACTGATGTTGTAAGTAGAAAGTCATTTCTCACAATTTGCGTAAATTATTGTTCTATAAAAGATCAATAAGGTTTAAAACATTTGAAGAAATTTCGTCTTGCAAAAGAATCGATTATTGATTATCGATGTCCATATCGGAATCGAGATTGATGAAGATAGACCGATAAAATACGTTCCTAGCACGCCTTGATCAATTTTGTTGAGGAAACCAGCCTATTTTCTAAAGAACGTTGAGGTCATTTAGATCAAGGTCGTTAGGCAGACTCCTCACCCTCTTTGATGACTAATTCCTACATCTTTTGGTGGCGTACCTCAATAGTTGTTCCACTCGAAAGACTCTTCCTGTATTGATGATCAAATCTTTCGATCATTCAGAAGCAGAGCTCAAAATTTTGTGTCTTCAAAGTAGATGAAGGTACACGCTTTTAATTCCAGTTCCTCTCCCTACTAATTACCAACTTCCTCCTTCCTTTGGAGGTAGACTTCAGATATAAATAATATAGGTCTAGTTGTAAGGTCAAAATTTGACGTGTTCCATATTTTTGTTCTGCCATCATACAATTTCAGCAGATATTCTTTGGGGAAATATCATGGCCACAGAAAACCTCAAGTCTAATTCTTAAATAGAGTCCCTGATCTCGAATGACCTCGACCTACATTAATAATTTAGAACAATTAAAACTTTGCACTCTACTATTATTATTGTAATTTGATAATCAGAGAGAGAAAAGAAAAGTTAGAAGGACATCATTCCAACCTCCCTAGTAACATTAAGGTTCTCAACCTACATTAAGGACTTGGTAAAACTTTTTTTGTACTATTCTTTATATGGGACAGAGAGGACGGATTAACAAAGCTCTAAATACTCTCCCTTCCCTCCCTCCCTTCTGAGGGGAGGACCTCGACCTCAGTTTATCAAGAACTGTGAAAAATATCGACTCTGAAACTCGGGCTTTTTATACGGGACCCATTTGCGTCTCACACACTTATGAAGTCCTACTGCTGGACCTGAATGACCTTGACCTATATCTTTCGACCTTGAAACTCGACCTGTTTTATAAAATGGCGTAAAAGGTTGTTAAAAGATATCTGTATGTACACTAGTTCATCTGCAAGAGCAAAAGAACAAGTGGAAGACGCTAACAAAAACAGTATCTCCCTCCCCCCGGGTATGATCCAACGAGAAATGAAACATTACCTTTATTTTTTACTTTTGCTTCGCACCATTTTACAAAACGGGAGCTGCTTGACCTTGACCTAAAATTTTGACCTTTGCTACTTTGTATCCTCATTATACTAGGCCTAACATACGGTCCCTTTACTCGTCCCTCCATTGGTATTTCTTAGCCCAGTGTAAGCCTCGCGTACTGTATTAACTAGCTGAGTATGTTAGGCTAACCAACTGACGGACGAACGACGACGACGTCATAAATTGAACATCTCTAGTGCTTGAGACAGACAAAAGCTAGGTACAGCCTTATGTCAACGTTCTATTTTTTGCAAACTTCCAAAATGAAGGAGGAAATTTCAAAGTCAATTTTTGTCCAAGTACTAAGATCAAACGTATGGGCAAACAAGATACAAATCCATAGATAGGAAGGGAAGGGGGATAGTTCCTCCTCAGCAATTCGTTTCATAATCTCCCCTACATTCCCTATTACAAAGTAGGTATCTATGTGTATAAATGCGGATCTCCCTTTGTGAAAGTAGTTCCAACTTCATTTTCTTTTTTTCCCCTGTTTTAGACTTAGTTTTTGTCTCGCGTCTACTGCAGCTGCTATGATCGGGATTGAAGAGAAGGTCGCTGGAACTATTGTTAGGATGCAAGCTGGAGGTGGAGTATTTAAATTTCACGCAGTCGACGACTGAGTTAGCCTTCCAGTCAACACTTTCGTAACTTTTTTTCTTTCCTAGGTCTTTCATTATGCGAATTTATGATTAGTATATTCATAGTTCAAGTTGTGCTGCACATTGTACGCGTATTTTCCTCGCTGATTTTGATGTATTGGATCATGGGATACACACTGCGAGGCGATCTCATAACTTTGGTATTACTGATGACGTCTATTGGAGTACTGGGCATTTTATCTGGTACATATTTCCTCGTAATTTAGGTCACGCAAGAGGTAGAAGAGTATTTGTGGTTGACGTGTTTCAATATTGGTTACAGGCATTTTGAGTACGGTACTGACTATCAACCCCACCGTGACAATGATAGCACAGAATGGACTCATTTATCTCGTGGCATATTCAACAGGTGAGAAAAATGGCGGTGGGTGGGCACGTACAAAATTGAACGAATAACAAAACAAAAATTTTCTTGCTTGGCTGTCTCATTTTGGTGGTGGTATCTTGGTAAGAAGTTATGACATTGGTACCAACCGAAGACTTTAGTTCTACTCTTTCAATCAAGCATTTTGTAAAAACTTTGAAATCCTTCTAAGACCGTATGAACTTCCTGATGTAAGCTGTAGTGGCTGTATGAAACATTGTTATTTTCTTATTCCAGGAGTAATTTGGCCACTGGAAGCACAACATTCCATCTTACGCACAATCAACTATTTTCTTCCATTTACTTGGTCAGTATCAGCTGCTCATGGAGTTGCATTGCGTAACCTTCCGGTCACAAATGAAATAGTTCTGGAAGCTTTTGGTGTGATCTATGTGTGGATCATTATTAGTAGTTCTATGGTGGGTTATATCTTGAAATATAGAGCAAATGCATTGATTAGTAAGGGATGAAGGATTCAGATGCTATAAAGCTATGTGTATTATCGATATTGTACGTTCTCTCTAAAAATTTTTATCAAAACTCATATTCTTGTGTAAACGTAATACATGCAATCACCAATACAACTGATATTTTCTCTGAGGTATTTTTCAGATTTTTAAAAACAGTTGCTCAAAATAACGCTGACGACTGACAAGCGTCAACAGAATTTCAAAAATTTCTTGACTCAATGACGGTAAAGGCAAATAATCACCTGCTGATTTCAACAAAGATAGTTTGTCAAGTATGAAATTACGAGTAGTAGCTGGAGGGGTACTCAATGAAAGATAATAGGTGAAAATCAAATGCGTTTACCAACATATTCTGTCCTTCAAAGCTCGGCTGCTCGGCGATTTATATAGGAGACAAAAGCAACTCGGAGACAAAAACTAACGTATTGGACTTTGTTGCTTGTTACTTACACAACTTGACCATTGGTGTGTGCAGTTTGCCTCGTTGCCCGTTGCAAAGTTGCTTCTTTTGTAGACAAGCTTTTATAAACGAAAATTCTTCTATCCCTTGTGCAAACGACTGTTCGCAGATGACTTCCTCGCTTTTACAGATCCCAAAAGAGCAAGCACGTCTTCTCCAACTGACTCACGTCAAGATCTTCTCTTGGACCTCGGATCGTGCGTTTCAATTTTCTAGCAAATAAACCGTTCTACTTATATTCCGAAAAAAACATTCACGTTTTCCGTCTCCACCCCTCCAACTCCTCCCACAGAACTTTCAGGTCAGCCTTATAATCCCCCAATAAATTCCTCGGCCTCACCTTCGATTCCATTCACTCGTGGACTCCACACATTAAATTTCTAAAAGCGAAATGTTTCAACTTACTAAATGTCCTTAAACATCTATTCTACACTCGCACTCGTTACAGTCGCAAGCTCGTCCTTCAACTATACAACTCTCTAATCCAATCTTAACTGGACTATGTATCCCCTATCTACAGACAGGCTAACAAAATCTCCCTAAATAGATACAATACAATATGCAGTCTTACGTTTAGCCCTTAGCCTATGACTTGAGGCTGGCATTCTCCCTCTACAATTCCGATCATTATTGATTACAGCCAAATTTCTCGAGTCTACTGGCCAGTTTCTCCATCTCCTCACCTTCCTCCTCTTCACTCCTCTCATTACAATCTCATCTAAACCATCACCTTGAATTTCAGCTCCTTCACCACATCTTCTCATCCATCCTTCTATGGACATCCTCACCATTTCTCATTCGCTTTGACCTAGCCAACCTACCAAGATCGCCCAAAATAATCTACATAAGACACATTACAGGTATAATTGCTTATGACTTCCCCTCCCACAACCTGGGCTAGATGGATCCAAATCGAGTTCCAAAACTGGCTTCGTCTTTTCCATCAGTAGTGAAGTCTTCTTCTTTCGTATGAAGAACTCCCATATATTCTGCTGAACTATCTGCTATCTATTCCTGCCTTACTTACCTCACTCTTCTCCCTCAACCCTGTAAATTCCTCCTCCTTCCTGACTCGCTCTCCTCTCTCCAAGCCTTGCAAAACTTTCCCTGGACCCCTGGTCATATCGGTCAACCAGAACACGACGCGACGCAGTGGATCTGGCTGCCAAGCAAACTCTGCTCTTATTCTCCGGCCTACGATTTAAAATCTTTCTACTGTTCCCAAATTATCTCTTTATGATACAGCTTTTGGTCCTCTCAACCATGCAACTAACTTCGTTCAATTAAAAAATCCCCAATTCCCTGGTCTTCTTCAATCCGTTTCTCACGCTGCGAAGAAAATAGTCGTAACTCGACTACGAATAGGACACACTCCCCGAACCCACTCCTTCCTACTCCTTGGACTTTCTGCTCCTCCCTCATGCCAATACTGCGAATCTGAAAATTTATTTGTCTCACATTTTTTCTCCTGAACTTTTGTCGTAAACATCACGTATTCCATGTATGTCTCCTCTCAAGCCCCTTCTGCTTTTTCCAAAACTCAGTAACCATCACTAACATTTTATACTTCCTTTAACTATTACAAATCTATTTCATCCCATCTTCTCGAGCTAGTGACCCGTTGAGTAGTTAAATAGGTCGTACACAAAAGAAATTGTCAAGTAAAGTTTCATTCACAAAACACATTTGATAGATGTTTCCACAAGAAATAAAAGTCACTTGATTATGATCTTTCAAAAAAAAAAATAAATAAATAAAAATTTATTTATATTCCCAATAATTAGCAAAAATCATTAAGACTTAAATAAGAGTAACATCAATCACAGAACAAATACGACTACTTTTCGCACTTTTGACAATGATTGTGTTTAAATTTTATAACACCTTCATTTTGAAATTAAAAATTCCACAATATCTTAAATAAATATTCAGATCGTGGAAAATAACAAAAAAGGGAAAAGAAAAGAAAGTGATGCGAAGTGATGCGAAGTGATACATATTATTATCATTAATATTATTGCACAACGATAATTATTGCAATTTTCAACGTAAAAATTCTGAACACATGGGATTTACTTTTACTATTGTATTCATTATTTCCTATCAACAAATCCCGACATTGGTGGCGGACCTAAATTAATATTCGTATTCATAGGTTGGGTTGGATCGACACCTCTACTTAGTTGTACAGCGGGCTGACTTTCTCCGTCCGTAATATCGAAGGGGAGTATTGTCTGTGGTAACTGATTATCGGTGTACACACCCATATCGCCGTAAATTTCTTTCAGTACAAGTAGCATTGAATCTCTGGAAGTCCTAAGCATGGAAATGGGTACATCAATTGAAAACACTCTTAACTTCATCCACGAGGATAAAAGTATTAACAAATATGATTCGCTTACCAGTAACACAGGTGGCTCGCTAGAGCGAATAAGTATTCATTGAAATATTCAACAGGAGTTTCCTGCAATACGTAATCCACTCTCCTGCCTTCATTCAAGCAGCCCACCTTGACGTTTGTAAACTCGTTAGTTGGCTCGGAAGGCACCAAATTTGTATTCACTGGTTTTTGACGCAGCGCTTCACTCGTTTGAAGAACCTGCAAGATAAAGGCAATAGTAAAATCTTCAATTAAGGTTCAACTGGAAGAGAAGATGAGCATCTTTACATAGATTTGGGAAAAAATAAGAAAAAACCCTTATTTCATCGTCCTGTGTAAGACTCAATATAACTTGACACACCAGGAGAACTATCTGTTTTTACCTAGTTTTGATTTTAAAAATATTTCAAAGCATTCCGCAAGTTCCTCGGAAAAATTCACTACAGAATTTGAGAACATTAATAAGTAGGTAGATTGAATTTCAAGGTAAATTCCTAATGTAGGACAGGATATCGGGTTCAGAGGTGCGAAGTCGGGGTCCTCATTACACTTACGAGGAACGCCATACTCACTTCTCCTCTCACCTTATAATTACAGGACGGTAAAATATCACGACCGGATGTGTCGCGGCTTCATACGATCACGAATTCAGGAATTGAGGCGGATAAACAAACCACAAAATCTAAATTCACACTACACCTGACTTAATTCCTGTTGAATCACAGATTCAGCGGCATCGACACTTTTATTCACAGCCAACTGATACATCATATTCCACGTATTCTTCACAGTCTCGACTAACTTTTGACCAACGTGGGACACCGTATCCTTCAACTCTGAAAAAAAAATCACAATGACGATGAAATTCTTCGAAGACACATCAAACTTTGGCATTGCGACCCAATAAAATTTACCGAGGTGCATTCGCTTCCTGCCTTTGTGATGCGATATTTGAACAGGTTTCACATTACTCAACGATGGAATAATCAACGGTTCTATTCGGTACGCGATAGGATCGTATGGATGAAATATATTGAAAAATCCTTTGCACGTAGGAAATTGAAAGTCTTCGCCCAGAATTTCGTTACTTCGAGTCGCGACAAAACATGCTGTAGAATTCGAGATATTATCGTTAGATTTTACACGCTAAACTGGTGGCTTTAAGCAACATTATCATTAATTACCTATCGGTGATCCGAAGGCGAAGAAGAATCTCGGATGAAAATTGAGACGCGGATACTTTACTAGAGGTTGTCCAGTGCCAGCTTTACCAACCGTCACCACGGAAATTCTTCTGGTCATTGTTGTCAGTCTTTTACCATAATCATCTGCTAACTCATCCGCCACCTGTACAAAACGGACGTACAATTATTTTTCAGACCAATAAATAATAAATTGTAGCGCAAGAAACGTTACGAGTGCGAGGAACAAAACTTGCTTCATCTTCCTTGGGAGGGGGCATCGACGGAGCGGGTTGATTGCTTAACAGGTCGAACATAATCAACGAACCCAAACTGTGACCTCCGACTGATGCCTTTCCAGTAAAACTCGGATTCCTTCTCAGAAAGATGTTGTGAAGTCGATTTACCTCAGACGCGACTGCATTTATAATAACCTAAAAACAATAAAATATTGGTCGCCTGTTACAACTTACAATTTTATTCTGCGAATAGGCAAGTAAATTGATAGTTAATGTACGCATCAAATTCAAAGAAAACACAGAAGAGAGGAGGCGTTGAGGGCTAAATTAGCTAACTGTATGAGAAGATGAACGCCACCAAGAATCCATAAACGCTTGGAGAAATTAAAACCTCCATATTTCGACGCATTGAAATTGAATGCATAGTCTAAATGATGGTAAACATCGAAATCAAGCGAGGAAACAAAGATAGGGACGCGATAGAGAGCCAAATTAGACTTTTGGGTAAGCGAGAACAAAATTCCTCCAAATCATACTATTTTTAATCACTAGGACAAGAACTAAGCACAAATATTATAGGTCAGATTGACTCTTAAACCTCTCGAGAACCTCTTATACGAGAACAAAATGACTTTTAACAATCACTCACGTCCTCGTTCTGAAAAGCATCAGTTTATTTCAATATAAATACTAAATAAAATAAAAAAAAAAATAAAAAAAAACTTACTTGACAGAAAACTGGGCTGGTATAGAATAACACATCTAAAATCGTGTCGTTTGAAAAGTCACGCATACGAGGAATAGAAGGTAGAGTAATATTTTTCAAACGTTGGTCCACTCCGGTATCGTCGCAATGCAACGCCTTGTGCCAGGAGACCGGCAATATTTCGATACGATTCACTTCGCCCAATTCACAAGACTCTTGAAAATGAGATTGCGTTAGCTGCAAAGATATGCTGCGAAACTCGTCCACTAGATGAACCAAAATGGAGACCAAAAAATTAAAGTGAACTGTGTTGTCCAAACGCAATTTTATTACAATACTTTTACATACCCACTTCGACGATGGTGCGAAATTTGAGATCACAAAATTGTCCTATGCCGTGAACAAGGAAGAGCAGATGATCGATTTTCTCTGGTTCACCATCGTCGATATCAAAATCATCGAATCCGCCTCGTTTAACAAGACGGGGTTTCAATTGTGAGGGCTAAAAGAAAAGAAAGGAAAAAAAAACAGAAATCAAGAGCGTTAGAATTTTTATCATTAGTGTAAAGAACAACAAATTAAGTAGGAAAACCAAACGATTGGAATTGAGTATTTGTTTAATTCAAGGTTCTTCCTCTACCTTGTCAGTTTTGACCGTTTTATTAGATAAATGATAATCGTTATTTTCGAAGTATATTAATTTTTGATTAGACTGGAAATTTTTGAGTCGAAGAAACAAAATCATGCGTTTCTAAAATTCACGACCCAAATTACCTGATTGGTCAGAGTAGCCCACTGCTCATTATATGAATTTTTGATCCATTTTTTAACCCGCGATCGTCGTCTCATCGGCCTAAATGTCTTCATTTTGAAACGTTTATCAAAAAGCGAACAAAAACAACGAAGCAAATGATAAATATTGCAATATTTTTTTTTTAGGGTACCAGAACCTTTATAGGAGAGAAACTATTCAAGGAGAAAACTAAGCAAGTAAAACATTTTGAAAAAGTCTGAAAAATATACACGGATGATAGAATTTACTATACGACTTAAGGATTCGAAGCATGACCGTGCTTTAAGATATTGATGGTACTGAAAATTGAATCCTATCTGTCATAGAAATTGTGCGCAAAACCACTCATAATTCCATCCTATAGACCATTTCTAATTTCTTTCCCTTATTCCATAAAAATCTGTTTTAAGAATACAATATTAAAGATCCATCTTGATAACTCCATTTCAAGATGAGGTTCCACCCTCTAGCAATTATGATTACAAATCAAAATGAAGTACTTAATAGTAGTGTTTTATCACGATTCACACTAAGGCGCCTTATTCACACACTCGCACCAATCGTCCAAAAGATACAGTTTGCCTGATCGTCAATTTGTATGTACATAAATTTAACTTTGTACAGCAGCACTGCCACACAAAGTTAAATTGACGTATATGCAAATAATGAATATGAGAAAAAGAGGCTATATCAAGTATACCCATATCCTCTTTTCCTTACGTTCATTATCTGCATAATACGTCAATTCAACTTTTTACGGCAGCAACACACTGTGTAACATTGGTATTCTCACAGAGTAAACAGAGGTCGTCTGAACGCGCTCGAGACACGGGCATCATCCAAATTCGTAGTTTAGGGTTCGCCTAACGCAGTTGACCGAGCGGTGAATCTGCAACACTCAACAATTTGCGTTGTGTACAGCTGTATGCAGAGCTTGACGCGCACTCAACGCGTTAGGCGAACCTAAACTACGAATTTGGATGATGCCCGTATTCGTTAACGTTATGAGCATAGCGAAGACGACCTCTGTTTACTCTGTGGGTATTCTCTATTCTGTGTTTGTTCTGGGATTGGTCTTATTTGAACCACCTATTGCCAAATCTACCGTACAAAGTTAAGTTGACATATATGCAAATGATGAATACGAAAAAAAGAGGCTAAATCACGTACACCAATAACCTCTTTTCCTCGTATTCATTATTTGCATATACGTCAATTTAACTTTGTACGGCAGAAATCGACCAACGGTTGAGAAAACGTACTTTGCTCAATTATCTTACAATTCTGACAGAATTAATGAATCTCAAAATCGAAGAAACATTTTAGCTCAACATTTCTTCTCCTAATCTTACTCCAGGAGCTCTTTCTCCAAAACTTTTTTTTGCTCGTTCTATGTATTTGATCAAACAATTATCTTGTTCGATACCAGTCTTCAGCTGATTCTAGAGGAATTTTCAACGTTGAATTCAAATCCATTTTTTATTCTTTGCAAACTAGGTTTTCAGTGACATAAAATATGAGAAACTGTCATATCTTTAGTACCTATGTCATATCATGTTGAAAACAAATGATAACCCATCACCTATAACTTACAAGAACATTCAGATATAGCATAATATTATTAATCTCCTTTCATCACGCATCAAAATTTGAGATAAATTTGATAGGTATTCTTCAAATGATTTTCTATTGCAATCTTATCTTCTGGAACATTGTGTTTTGATGTTAGAACATTAGAGAACATGGGCTGACTGATAATGGCGCGGCATTGTCAAACAAAGTGCTATAAAGGCGCATGCACACCAAGTCTTGAATGTTTGAACATGTTTCAACAATTGTTGAGCGATCAGATTCTTTCTGGTTCAAGTACAGCGCATTTACATCATTTTGTGTTACAAACATGTTTTTGACAAATTTTGGAAGGATCCGATGGCCGGTGGTTTATATTGAAAAGTCTTATGTTTGAACTTGTCTGCGACACAAATTCAAACAAACTAAGTCTGAGGAAATGTTGTCAACGAACATGCTCAACAAGTATGTTTGATAAATTAATGTAATAAGGTGTTTTCAATGGAAATCTTATCAGTTATCACAATACCTAGCCTATGTACAGTGAGATCCAAGATTTTGATGAAGTTGTTATCATCCATCTTGGTCCAATGAATGTTGAATCCTTCTGAACTTTTCATTAACAACAAGGGGATTCAAGCCACATTTTCTACCCAATTATCATTTGTTTTCAACATAATGATATGATTCACAACTCTTAGTTCATCTATTTATACAAAATAATTTTTCATAGTTGATGTGACTACTCAAAAACTTGATACCTATGTTAGCAAAAAACAGAAAATGGATTTGTCTTCAAACTAGTATTTCAACAGGATAGCTCTTCAGTTGTGTCATAAACTAAGAAAATAGGTTGGCTATAGAGCTTCACTGAACTAGGAGTTGACAATGTCTTTTTTTTGAATCAACTCCTTATGAGACCAATATAGTTTTTGTCTTTTTGCTACTTACAAAAGAGTGCCAGTGTTAAACGCGAAAAAGACAAATACTCCGAATGGAGAGTAAACCTTGCAAACCGCAGAAAATCTTTACTCTCCATTCGGAGTATTCGTCTTTTTTGCGTTTATTATGGATAGCTGTAACTTAGAGGAACGGATTTGTTCAAGTGCCCGTGTTCTTAATCCTAAATTTCAAGAAAGAATACGTATTCTTTGTGTTTTCTACTCGTTCTTAATAATAAAATTAATATTTTGGCATAACAATTACTCACCACGGAAGAGTCCGCGGCTACTTCAATTATCATATTGGATACTTTTATTTGATGCGTAATTAATGATGAACTGTGCATCACCACTTCTTCTTTGCCAATTTCCACTTTTCTATTCCAAATACCAGTCATCATTCCAATTTTGTATTCTTCCTAGGAATGCAAAAGATTTTATCAATACAAAAATTACCAACCAACTTGTTCTCATGTACAAAATTTATCAATCTAGAAGTGTTTCTAACATTGAGCTAATGTGTTTGGCTGAATTTCAGTAGAGTACCATACTTCAATAGATCAATGTTAGAAGTACGTATACGCAATTGAAATCTCTTATATAATGAAGTGACGTCACTGTTGCTAAATGATTGATCAAGTGATTCTTTTGACTCCATGTTTTACAGTAATGTTGTTACTAAATGGGTTTATGAATCTCAATACTTTCCCACTTAAAAAAGCAATCGGTAGTTTTATTATTATTATGTACATTCAACCTCAACTGCAAGATAACACAGTGTTCAAACATAGAAAAGATCCATCAGTTGTTCAGAACCTATCTTCACTATTTTAATACTTTGACCCATACCTACACTAAGACAATACTACATTTAGCCCAATTTGACATCACTCAAAGATGGGTTCTTGACGGCTGATCTTTACGCAGCGGTAACATGTAAGGAAACAAACCTCTAGCTGAGCTGCAATCTCTTCTTCGTAAGGTACAAAAGAACTATCAGCCGCTCCTTTGAAAAACCATGAGCATCGACGAACGACACTCTTTTCCTCTTCCCAATAAATGGCAATTCTTTGTCGTTTCAAAATGTTGACGTCATATCGACCTCCATCGGTAGCAATGACAGTATCCTCAGTTAATGTAGCTGCACATAATAAGACGACATAATTTATTGAAAAATGACGTACATAACTCGAGCAAAAGAACGTCTACTCACGCGAACTGAATGCTCTTTCCAAAGCTAATGAATCCGCCATACTGAAAGGCTTCCAGTAATTTTTTAACTCTGAATCCTTTGTAACGTCTTTGCGATAAAACCAATGATGGTACACCGATCTATACGCGGAGTTTTTTTCCTAAGAAAATGAGTGAAAGACTTCATTACAAAAATTTCATTCGGGTTTTATAATTCTATCCACATCATCGCACTAGCTTACAGTAGAGGTCGACGGTCGAGGAAATCCTGGTGGAATTTTCTCAGTTGTCGGTGAGCTGTATGGTCCAACTGGATTACTCATCGTGAGAAAAGGTGCTTCAGAAGTAGTAGGCGCAATCTGCACAGGATTTGGCTCGACGCTTCTCGAATTCCCAGCGGACGTCAGTCCCGGTACTGGAGCGTACGTAGGTCTTTTCAAATTTCCTAGTCTGTAGTTATTAGACAAACCTTGGGAATACAAGATCCAAAGTTAAACTCGAAGAGAGCTGACAATAAAATGTACGTAGTATCATCAGCTAGGCTACTTTTGAATTTTGAATCAAACAGGCCTAACTGAAAGAGAATAATTATTTTATTAATGCAGCTCCCAAAATTTTTTTTCGATAGAGCTTTCAACCAAAAATTTCTTGTTCTCTCGATATTTTCTTGACATTCTCTACATGGGTTTGAGGCGAAATCGATCACAGCTCGAAATTCCTTTAGGTCCCTCTTTTACAAGAATTTGGATGGCGGAGTCAAACTTTGAAAAGGAAGACTTAGAGATAGAAAACATTGAAGAAACAGATCAAGATCATAACTGATAGAAGTCCTAGATCTTCGCACTTATACGGGGAGTACATCTCAAAATTTTCAAGTCCCTGAACTTAGCCATGGCTTTCAGATAAAATGTAGGAAAAGAGCATTCAAAGAAAATAAGAGTTACAATCATCCTGACAAACGAAGGTAGCCATTATCTTTTATAGAAGAGCTTCTGTGATGGATTCTTATTTTTAGAGCAGAGAGTGAAGTTGACTGATTCAAATTTCGTACATACTACAGACACAGAGGAAAAGCAAGCAAGACAGACAGTATTACATTAGACATTGCGGGGTTTTACTCCCGATCAGAGAAAACCAGTGTTGCCAGATGTGGCCTAATTGTACCACATTGAACTCGGTGGCGTACTAATTCTTGGTAATGGTACAAATTTTCCATGTCTATAAAGGTTCCAAAATAGCTCCGGAACAAATCCGAAACGGCTTTGGAGTCGGTTCAAGGTGATGTGGCCTAATTTTGTAAGAAAAATCAACCCGAATGCTCCCAATTCAGCCTGTTTTGATTGAAAATTCCGAGATAACAATCACTAAAGAATATTCAAGTCATAGATACAAACCTTGCGATGTCTGCGGAGGCTTTACCGAGGGTGTGTGATGATCGACCTCGACGTTCGGATTTTCCGGGCTGAAAAACGAGTTGATCGACGGTGGCGTAACGCAAGTAAACTGCGCCGGCTGGTAGAATGGTACAGTCGATTCAGACGACGGAGATGAAGGTATTTTGTGATCAGTCAGAGTCAGCGATTTGGTAGCGTCTATTAAGAATGATGAATCCGAATTAGAAAAACTGCCTCCGAACAGATGGCCCGCTGATGGTAATTGCTGCGAAGGAGCTAACAACTCAGCATGAGGAGGGCTCGACGATGGAACTACTAATGGTACTGACTGTTCTACCAGCACCGGTTTCGCATTCAGATTAGAAATGACCGCAGACGGCTCTGGCGGCGAGCGTATTGGAGATGTTGATTCTTGTCCGATGAAGCTATCAATCACTGCAGCTTCTGCACATTCAAAGTAGAGAAGTAAGCGATTAGCGTAAGATCGTATATGGTTTTAGATAGCGGATACGTCCACGGCTTTACTGAGTAAAGCAGAGCCTGAGACTTCTCACGTGATCGTCTCGTACGCAGGAGGTCCCAGGTTTAAACGTTACGAGAAAGAAGGAAAGTTCGGGCGGTTTTAGTCCCACCCTCCATTTATTACATGACATAATGTTATTTTAACACAGATTGTAACTTAAGTTGATAGAATAGGATTTGGACCCTTGGTCAAACAAATTGTACATAGAGTAAGGGAGATCATGACGTTCTGAATCTCAGAACACGGTTTTATGAACCAAAATTTCCAGCCCGAGAGTTACAAGATGTACGTCGAAGTTTTCTTCTCATTTTCAGGTTGGGTCAACTACGTTCTCCAGACACATTCTATGAACACCTACAGAGAAGTAGGTAGATGATAATACTAAGTTCTACGAGTACGTTATGTAATCTATATCTTAGTCATAAAAATACCTCCCACTTCTTTTTCTTTTTTTTTCCATTTATCATCAAGAAAACAAATGTAAACCTCGAATGAAAACACTCGAATGAATGTGCGCGACTATAGGTATACGTGTGTATATTATTATTATCTTACGCACAGTAAAATTCAGCACACGTTTTAGGTAAAGTAAACACAAGGAAGATGACTTAAGAGGAAGCGATAAACGATTCTATTTTTTCAAATAAAACCGTACCGTAATTATCGCGCGCCGACAACGTTCTCCAACTAAAAGGTAGAGGCGCTGACAATTATTTCTAGAAATTTTCGGGAACAAACATTACTAATATCCGTTATTAGTATCGAGGAGTGACACTAGGAAATGTATTCCCAATTATTCGATAATATGTATTTCGATAGGTAATAACGAACGAGCAATTATTCGATCATTGATTTCGGTCAAGTCGTTTCGCCGTTCGAGGCTCCATAAATTATAAGCGTTCGATTGATTGTTCAGGAAAAAAATAACGATGCATTTTTTCGGTTTATCGTTTTTCGTAGTTTTCAGTCTACTTTGTAATGATACATACGCTATAGATGTAGTAGATTATTTAGCCAGATTTTTCGGTAAATACGACTACTCTAAAATCGTGTACTTCGTCGTCGAGTGCGACTCCAGTAGTATCGGGAATACTGTAGATGTGGTGAGGCAACTGAACTCTAAATGGCCTGGAGAAGAAATGAACGTCATAACCGTTGCTTACAATCAACATACAGGTAAAGTACAGTCGAAATTGTGGTTATCTCTAAGAGTATCTTCGAAAGGTTTGGTTTTCCTCCCTTTTGTTCAGGAATGAGGTCAACCATCTATACGAATAATTTACGTCAACTTCAAGAAGGACTCGAACGATACTCGTGCAACGCTAGTACGACTTACAACCACGAACCACCAAAAGTCGAAAACTTTGTGTCGATTCTGTCGACCATGGTAAACACGCTGCATTATAACGAGACCATATTTTTGTTTACAATCAACGAACGAAGTGGTTTTTGGCCAGATGATCTACAAAGAAAATTGGAGGACAAAAATATACAGGTAAAGCGAAACAATTTTTAGGAGAATCAAAGATCGAGTCATGAAAAAGTTATAGGAAAATCAGGAAATTTGTTATTGGAAGGAAGTGGTCCCATTAATTTGGGTGTAAAATTCTACACCAGGGAGGCGTCGATTTGTCCCGTTAAAGGATAATAAGTATCACATCCTTCCTGCAATCACTGTTGTCTGAAGGACAGTGTTCGTACGTTATAGAAGAGTTTTTACTCTTCCTGAGAGCTTTTGATGATGAGTCTGATATGTTCTAATTCAATCACCAAAATCGTTGATCATTGTCTACATCCCGATAAACACAATTTACTTCTTTCAAACTCTTGGTCAAAATTGCGTCGATATATTCAAGCCGGTCAGTGCTAGAATCATGTTATTGATGGGCGGAAGCTGTTATTCAATCGATCAAAATCAATTTTTATGAGAAGATGATTTTAGAAAGTTTAACTCTTTACAAACATCGCTCTTTTAATCTTTCCATTCAATAATTTCGTTTTTTACTTATTTTAAGATCACTTGATCAACATCCCAAAGGGAGAATTGCCTCGATCTGATTTCTGATTTTGTCGATTGTAGCGCTCCTAGCCGGTGACCGGCTCGAATTGTTGAAATCAACTGTACGTCGACGTCGGTATCAGGCTGATATGGGGTCAACAAACGTAAATCCCATTTTGGAGCGCTTGTCACATCGATTTCAAGTTGACATTTGGCCGATTTTTTCGAAATTTCTATCAAATTGCAATTGACTGTTCTGTTGTTATAATCAACTGTCAATTTGTAGCGCTCTGAAAGTGTAACTGACATTGAATCAAAATCAAATTGAAGTCGATGCATATCAGTTATAGCTAGGGCTTTTGACCGTTATTTTTTTTTTCGGTCAACTCTCAGATTAACTCTCAGAAATTCTTTTTTTAACGGTTAAAGGTCAAAAAGGTCAAACGGTCAATTTTGGGCCTAAATAACGGTTATAACTGTTATAAACAAAAAATTTCGGTCAACTTATAAATTCGAAAAATTCACAATAATGATAGTGAAAAATTCCATACCTAAACCATTTTCCGTAATTAATCTTTGATCTTTTAATCACATTCTGTGAAATATAGAGAAAGAGAGAAACTGAAACAAAGTATGTGAAGATTGCTTTCCACAGTGAGAGGATGGGGGAGGGATAAAATTCCGCTATCATCAATCTTTCAATCATCATGAAAAAAAGAGTAAAACTGAAAAAAGTGTTGTGCAGATCGCATTCTATAGTGAGGATGTGGGGGGGCAAAAACTTCCAGTTTTTGGATATCTGTTGGGGAAAATACAAAATTGTTGGGTTTCAATTAGTGTGATTCTTTTGGAAAGCAGAAGTATGCGATGGAGAAACTTCACCATTATCTCATTCTGACCGTTATTATTTCGGTCACCATAACTGTTATGACCGTTTTGAGAGTTATTATATCGGTCAATAACTCTCATGAAACTAGTCACAATTTTGTAAAACGGTTATCGGTCAATGGGTCAAAAGTGATACTTTTTTTTTTCGGTCACAGAAAATAACTGTTGAATAACTGTTAAATTCCAAGCCCTAGTTATAGCACAGGTGATAGAAACACACAAATTCGTTTCCTGAACATTTCGGGACACAGAACCGTAAATGATTGAAATTGGTGAAGTTCGATGTCCTAAATAACATTACCCATTTTCCCGTCCCTCAGATCTTGAGCTAAAGTTTGCGTGACACGTTCTGTTTGCGAATATCTCAGAAATTTGGGCTCCGATCAAAAAAAGTTTGAAACAAAAAATGTTCCGTGTAAAATTCACTATAAGATAGTTTATTTGAACTTTACTATAAGTTCGATTATCAGTCTAAAAAGTTCGTTAAAAGTTCAGAGCTTTTGGAAAAAATCTATTATTTTGCAAAAATCTCGGAAAGTCGAGCTCCAATCTGCAAAAGTTTAAATAAAAATGTTCCTCGTGAAATTTCTTTCAACATGGACCACTTGAACTTCATTCTAGAGTTCATTGAAAGATTTGAGCTCTCGGAAGGAAATTGAAGCACAAGACGTGGGGCGTGAGCTTCGATATGGGACACCGATCTTAACCAATTACAATAATTTTCGGTGCTGTAACCCAAAATATTTGCAAAACTATTTCATGTGTCTTCATCTCCCGTACTACTCTTACGTAAGTCCACTATTTTACGATTCTATGGGGATATTTTCAAGATTTAGGAAAAAGTAATATATCAATGGGTAAATGAGAGGTCCCTTGTTTTGACTTTTGAAATGATAATCATAGAACAAAGTTTCATGGGCAATTCTTCTCTTAGGTATGAAAAGGGAGGCGCAGAATACAAAAATCGAACCACGAAAAACTAGATTTTTACTCAGTCACACTCGAAGCAATTTCATCATTGGCTAAATCACCAAACATTCCTGCGATAAAAGATACTGCGCTGTCTCTGACTATTAATTTTTTCAGCCTATGATTACAATGAAGTTCAGGCAGTTCATTCTGTAGTAAATTTGACAAGTTGTTCGGAATTTTATCTTGTTCAAGGTCGATTTTTTGAAATATTTTGCCGATTTCTTTCTGAAAGCTCAGAACTTTTAATGAATTTTTGGAGAAAATTCAAATAAACCATATTACGAAAATTTAACGGGGAACATTTTAGGTTTGAAACTTTTTTTGATTGGAGCTCGATTTTCCGAGAATTTCGTGGAAAATTGATTTTTTCTGAAAAGCTCTCAATTTCCAACGAACTTCTCAGGCTGATAAATAATTGAACTTATAGTAAAGTTTAAATAAACCATATTATAGACAATTTTACGAGACACACTTCTTGTTTGAAACCTATTAGCAGGCAACACGCTATGGAGATTTCGTTCCGAAGTTGATGACGTCACCGAGAGGGGTGGAGACTTGGAGAAATTTTGACTCTTGAGCTATACATGATAAGAAGGGGACTTGAAAAAATTTCGACTCGCACTCGCGGTACAAGGTTGATGTCGTCACGGAGAGGGGGGGGACATGGAGGGATTTCATCCTCCAAGCTATATACATTAGGAGTCAACATTTTTTCAAGTTTTTCGTTGGACGGCTCACGTCAAATTTCTCAAAAAACCCCCAAAAAACAGGTCCCCTGTTAAAATTTCCACTCTCGTGGGATGAGGGGACGCAGAGAACCTGTTTTATGGAGTACCTTGGAAGGTCGTTTTGAGTCTTATGATGTTGCATATCAGGCTCATTGAAGGGGCTAGGCGTTCCGCAGTGGTATAAGGGTGTGGCGAGTTCCCCGCTCGCCATTGCAAAACTTGCAACGGCATCCTAATTTTTTTTTTGACTGGAGTTCGATTTTTCGAGATATTTGCAAAAAATCGATTGTTTCTTAAGAGCTCTCAACTTTCGACGAACTTTGTTAGGATGATAATTGAATTTATATAGTAAAGTTGAAATACACCATTTAATGGGAAATTTTACGAGGAACAGTTTTCGTTTGAAACTTTTTTGATTGGGGTCCAATTTTCCGAGATATTCGTATAAAATTGATTTTAGGGAGCAAAAACGTGCCACAAAAAATTTAGCGCAAGGTGTGGAGGATAGGAAATCGGATGTTATTTAGAGCACCGAACTTGATCACTTTCAATCTTTCCGGTTCTGTACCCCAAAATGTTCACGCCGGTGATTTATCGCCTATACCATTATCCTCTTATAGCTTTTTGTCTACATGGTGATTTGGCTACTCGCAGACAGAATGTGTAGTCATACATGTTGTAAGGGGGAAGAACCGTTTTTTCTGGACGAATAGGCTCCGTTTGTAGGGAACCGATTTCATTGAGATTTTGAACGTACAATCGTTGATAGAAGGGTTACAACTAAAAGAACTCTCTCTTTTAAAGCCGCGGTGAGGAAAGAAAGTTAGATATTGTCTTCGGCTGCATCTTTTCATCGTGGAATCTGTAGGTATAAAGTAAAGTTTTTTACTTTGACTGCCGGTGTAAAATTATGTGAATTTTTCATCCATCGCTATCAATTTATAGTTCGCCCCCTGGACATATTTTATGGAAACAATGTTACACTGTGTTATCGGTTAACCCTACCATTACGTTGGGTATCGTTTTCTAGATCCAAAAAGGTTTCGAGTCTTTGTATTCTTTCAGGGTGGAATAATTTATATCCGGTGTATCTCGTCGAATGTTCAGGAGAATAATTTGAGAGCTGGTGGGTCGGAAAATTGGTATGAAGATAATGTCTCCAATGAGTTGTCGGTATAATACAGTGTTGTGATTATCGGATATCAGAGGGAGGGGTTAGCTATGGAGTAGTGGATGATACGATAGGGGGTAGATGATTCAGTTTGAGGTGTTTGAATAGTTCAGATTCGAGAGGAAGGAGGATTCTCTATGTCGGCAGAATGCGGGTGCACAGATTAAAAACTGAGTGAATTGAGCTTTGCATGCAAGAAAATTGACAGTGAGAGTTAGGAAGCAGCATTTTAGGGGGGGGGGGTTACCAGCTTCACAAAGGCTGAGAGTGGGGCTAGATCGTTCTGCGCCGAGAGCTTCATTTACTTCAAAAGCAAAAATATTGACAGACAGAAAAGAGTTGTATGGTTTATCATTATTGAAGAAGAGCAGATGATGAATTTGTTGAGTTTTAGCATTGCATACTGAATAGTGAATGGAAGAGAGGAGATTCGGATGGGTAGAAAAGTGGCGAGTGGGTGGTTAGGTAGGAATATGATTAGTAACGGTATGTGATCTTTTGCAGATAAATTTATTTTTTGGTGAGTGAGGTGATATAGGGACAAGTCGGGTATTGACGATTATGAATAAGTTTACAATGAATATTTGGTTGATACAATAAATATAGTTCTCTTATACGATCTGGTCAGTAGGGTCACGGTTAAGAGTGTATTTGTGTGGGTGTAGAAGGGTTTGATTTTTATAGGACCAGCTAGAAAATTTCCCATGGCGTGGTATCAATGAGATGAACGTTGACGATGGAAGAAAACATTGAAGTAATGAAGAAAGCCTCTCGAGGGAAGGGCAGAGATCAGAGAATAGATAGGGTAACAGTTGAAAATGAGTAATTGGACAAATAAAATGGGATCGTCGAACTTCAAAGAATTACACGCTCAAGGGTTCCGTTCAAGAGACGGGCATTTCTGCTTGTAGTTATACAGTGAGGACCATTTTTGATCAGTGCAGCAATGTTCAAATCGGCGCTTCTCAGGTTCACTAGGTAACAAAATAGATAAGCGAAGCAACCATATGCACTAATCTTCGAATACATTTCGAAACACATCAGGGAACATCAATAAAGTCTGCCATTCCTTCAGCATTCCTTTTTCATTTCAATGTCATCATTCTTTGGTCATATTTCCTGGAGCGTGAATGCAACAATGAAATAAATATACACACTAGCCACACCTCATCCCTTGAAATTTACTAAAAGAAAGCTGCTGCCACACTGAAGAGACACTTTTTTTTGCCTAAGCTTGATGAGGTGCTAAAAAACTAGGTCAGGGAGGTGGGGAGCTGGCTCCCAAGAGAGCTAAAGAGCGGCTCCGCTCTCATCTTTCCGGAGCCGCAAGCTCCGACCATCTGCTCTTTTTAGCGGCTTCGGTTCTTGCTCCCCACTTCTACCAGGTCAAATTTAGAGATGGCGTGAAGATGAGTTGTAGTAAGTCTGATGCCAACTACCGTTTGCAAACTTTCGAGGAGCAAATCTCTAAAGAAGAATAATCAAGGGGTGTACTCAGCTGAACGAGACGCTACTCATTCCAATCTCCATTTACAACGAAGAAAAGTATAAATTATTTTTCAACTCTCGACAAATCCAGGGCAGACTTATGCGAGTACCTTTACGGAGGTGCTCTTAGAGCGGGTTTTTCAAACTTCATAAATAAATCATGTAATACAATCGATAATTCTAGATCAACACAAACAGGGTTACGCGCAATCTTATCTCATTCAAAACGTCTTGTTTACCATCCTATAAAATTAATACACAATACTTGTTGCATAAGATGAATTGAACACACACGATAACTCATAACGTAACCCTCCGGCACGACATCTCCAACTTGCCCCGCTCAAGTCTGGGGATGATGTAAGTTGCGATGTATAAGAAAATTATAAATCTTGGAATGATGATACAGACTCTTTAGGTTTCACAAAAATGAATAAATTGTTGAGAAATCAGACATACAAATTTTTAATTTGTTCCAGTCAAGATCAGTATTTTTGTGAAGCTTTTTACTAGCGTTGATTCACCGGAAGCAATGTAGTCTAGATGCATGGTTCCGACCTACTTAAGAGGACGGAGGTATTGATAAAACTCAGAAATCTAGATGATTAACGTCATCTCATTCGGATGACGTCATGTAAAACTTTGAATACACACGCACGGTGCGCATACGTCAACATACAGTGTTGACATGGTAAAGAGAAATGAGCGTGAATCGCAATAAAAATTTTGACCGGGCAAATTAGAACACAGTTTTCGAAAACAATCCACTATACCGTGAGAAATATAGAAGAGGTAAAATTTTGGGTACATATCAAGGTACATGGAGGATGAATCTTCTAGCTGGGACATCGCTTGAAGAGGAGCTAGCAGCACTAAGGTCGTTTTCGTAGGAAAAGGAAGTACCTACACGATCCTTTTTCAAAAGACTAACATTTTTTCTTTTTTCTGAAGATCAACGCAGTCGTATCAGAGTCATCGAGAGGAGACGATCAATTTGTAAACACAATCCGGAACATAGGAGGAAGAATTTTCCCGTACCGTGGTCAAGACTCCAGAGGATGGTCACCATCACACTCCAATCCAGGATTTTCATCATCAGGTTACACTTACAAGGTAAAATTCTCGATATTGTATGTCATACTTGGATAGAAAAAATAATGTTGTCCTTCGCATTCTAGATTAAAGCCATTAGAAAGGAGAATTTGATGGAAAATTCACGAATCGTTTTCCCACTCGCTGAGGGAACCGCGAGTATTATACTGACGATAGAAGGAGCCCTGCAGAAGTGTCTACTTATATCGCCATCAGGTGAATAAATTAAGAGAAAATCACTTACCACCAGTAGTATTTTGTAAATGAAACAAGAAATTCGATAAAAAATTTAGTTTCACTCACAACCACATCGCGAAAAACACGTAAGATAAATCATGCTACAAATACGAGTATTTATTCACTCATTTACGGAGTAATTCTAGCGACGATATCAAGAAACAACTTGCACAAGGTGAGACGGGGCATTTTTTATCAATCGTGTTCGCAAATACGATTACTAAAAATATTATTCATTGATTCGCGTGTACGTAGTAAGTAAACTGACGCACCTTATAGGCCTACTTTTTTTTTTTTTTTTTGCCAGCCTCTTTCTTCCTCTTTAAAAAAGAAATTAAACACGCAATTGGAGCAAAGGTAATCGGTGACGTTTCTCATAACACCATCACAAGTTCAACAAGTAAACATCGCAGATCGTAATCGCGTTTAATTCGCATCAAACATTGGCGCGAACTCAAAAACCACGATCGAAAAAAGGGAAGTAAAAATTTCCCGGATGGTAACGACCTCGCGACTAAACAATTTGGACAAATAAATTCGATTCTAAAAACCAGAATCCGAGAACTTGAGGAGTGAAAGCTTGTCTTATTTTTCTCCTCAAATAATTATCAGACTGGATTATTTCATAATTCGTTTTTTCATCAATTTTTGCGACCACATTAGCATTGTACAAGTCGTAGAATTCGAGAAGATTTAAAAATTATTCGCGAAAATTTCCTGAATAGGTATTGTTTTCGCATCGGCACAATGTCTACTGATTTTGAAAATGAAAATACGCGTTAAATATACGCCATTTTACTCGCTCTTTTGGCATCGCTCCCGTTATTATACTTGAAAAGTTCGAGAATAAAAATAAGAAGTGCACGTATAAAACATATTCCAAATTTTTCAAAGTTCTTAAACTAGGATAACTATCACCTTCCAAATTGATGACTCTCCTTCAGATCAACCATGTATTTAGGTCAAGGTCATGCAAACAAAAGTGGACGAAAAATTTTCTGAGGACTTATCTAGAACAAGAGCAATAACGGAAAAATTGAGGCTATCAGAATCTCTATAGAAAAGAGACTTGAAAAGATCTTGAGCTCACGAGCTCTATATAGAACAGACTATGAAATCACATGAAGAGAGAACAAAAAACATCGAACTTCAAGCCTAGGTAGGGGTGGAACTTCGAAAAATTCTGAGCTCACTCAAGACCTGCATACAGCTAGGTGAGACTTGAATAAACTTCAAACTCAGAACACTTATGAAAGTGGGTCTTAGAACAGCTTCTTTAAGTGCTAAATTAGTAAAACACGAGAGGAGAGATTTGAAACGCAGATGAGGTGAGTAGGTACCCATGAAAAAAGTTGGGACTTTGGTTTCTTCAAGATTGCATGACAATAAACTATTGGAATATAAAGTTCATCACCGCTTACGTCAGAATAGATTATTTGAACACAATAGTACACTTATTTCTTATGGTGAATATATTATACATCAATCCATAAACATAGTACCTATTGGTAACATTTGGTCATACATCAGTATTCCAAAATGAAGAATAAATAAGGAATAAAAAGTTAATTCTTAGATACCGGATAGTTCCTGGATTGCAAACATGAACATTGTATACCTTATTTATTCTTCATTTTGGAATACTGAGTATCACCTGATCAAATGATACTAACGGTATTCTCATGGGAAATTATATCTGCTGAAAGCTGCTGTGCTGCAATTTTACTCTGTTATCAGTTGATGTATCATTGATAGACTTCGATCTTGATCGATTATTTTCAAAGTGTATTTTTACTGCAAACTAAGCTTCTAGATGTCAATTAATCAAAGTTTATAATGGCTAAATTACTAGGTACCTCCTGTAAGACAGATTTCTTGCAAATAACACTACTGAGCATCAACTGTTGTGTTAAACGCAACAGTCTTTTGATGATCTACAAATATTTTCAACGCGGAATTCCGTTTCTTGCTAACATTCAAATCTTTATCAAATAATTGCATGAAATACTTATCTATATTATGAAAAATTGTTGTATCATACGAATGTTATATCATGTTGAAAACAATAATAGTTAGATAGGCTATTTAAGAATAATACGAATATATTCACGCTATTCATGTTGAGAAAGGGCTCAATATTCTTCAAACAAGTAATTTGTCATTTTCCAAAACCAGGATGTTAATAACACAATCACTCCACCTATGTCCTGCAAGGATACAAATGTGACCTTCCAATGGTCTAGGGCCCTTGGGGTTAAAACATTACTGTTATTTTTGAAAATTTCTGTAAATGAATTTATGGATAGTTTCTTCTTCATTTTGATCTCATTGCCTGCTGCATAGGGCCTATATCTGGTCAACATCATACCTACTTAACATTAATATTTGTGGATAATTTGTTTGTTATTTGTTAATAGAATGCAAAAAACGTGGTATTTTTTCGTTAACCCTAAGCCCAAGGGCCCTTTTCTGTTGGAAGGTCATAAATGTTGAATCTTTCTGAACTTCTGAACATGTGATATGCAATCAGGGATAATTATTCCATATTCCATCTTCATATTCTTGTGTATCTAATTAATCATCATGAGAAATAGAAATTTTCTTAGTGATTGAAGTTGTAGATTTGTATTTAATGTAGAAGGTCCTAAGCATTTCCAAATCTTTTGACAGTCAATATATTTCTTATCATCAATAGTAGCCTAAGGCGCTAGAGGTATTCCCACCAATGTAAACAAAGAAGTAGTTATTCCAGTTTGATGCAAAATTGAAGTGGTTCAGCGGCAATTAGAATGTTACTCGCTGTACCAATTTGTTTTGCACCAAAACTACAAAACCACAAACTTTTTTGTCAACATTAACAAGAATACCTTAAGCGCTGTAAGACAGTAGCCTGATGATCTTTGCTCCCTGTGTCTTTCTTATCATTGAAGGGTCCATGGTGAAAACGACCATAGTCAATAGTTTAGCAAAATTAGGGGTCGAGGTGATCCTAAAAGTATTTTTCGCGAGGAATCCAGTGGTAACACTGCTTTTTGGCACGGATGAACTCTTTCGTCGCAATTCTCTGCCCCCGTAAACATATCACCTGGTGAAAACAGCCATAGTCCGGCAACGTTTTTTGTCTCTCCTCGAAAATTCGTTCCGGTGGACTATGGTCGTTTTTACCATGGACCCTTTGATATGAGAGTTGATAATCCGTTTGGCCTAATAAGCATGTCGCGAACCGACGCAAACACTCACTGGGGGCTTGTGTTATCAGGTGCATTCATGCAACATTACAATTTGAAGTTTTCTTTTTCAAATAACTTGTTAAAAGGAATTTCTACAAAAAAATTGTAAGAATGAAAGTGGTACAGATTAAAATTTTCTTTAATTTGAGACCACTCTCAAATATCTTCTTTGTTGCAAATATTTTCTGATTATCATCCATAAACAAATGCATTGGACGGAGCCCCCAGTAAGCGTCCGCGACATTGCCTTATAGACAGGGTTTCTGCAAATTCAGACCAGGCAAATTACACGGTCGCTAGCATTGTTTGATAAGGAAGAAAGGAAATTTGTTAAGGAAAAACGGGAATTCAGAATGTGTTCTAAGTAGAATCAATGTGTGAGTGTGTAGAATTAGGGGCAGGCTCCTACAATAATCAAAAGTTGGCCACAAGCAACAAGCAATCTAGTATCAAATGGACCAATGGTATTTGAGATTTGATCACTGGGTTGTCCGTTGCTCATTCCTAACTTTTGTTCATTGTAGGATACCCTTAGTGCGATTCCACTGCTGTTCAGTCCGAAAGCGCTGTGACATCACCACGGTATAGGTCTATAGCAAATTACTAGTAACTTGTTTGAAGAATATGGTATGGAATCCTTCTTAACTTTTGCTTTGTGAGGAGGGAGATTCAAGCCACATTTTTGTGGTCTAGTTCGTTCATCAATTATCGTTCGCGTCTGGTTCAGCTAGATATACTAGGCGTACAAAGTTGAATTGACGTACCGGCAAACATCTAAAATTAGGAGAATAAGGCTTTCGACATTGCCAACTGAAGGCTAAAAGAAGTATCATTACACTGATCGTCGTTCTGGTTTGTACGGCAGTATAAGGTTTTGACGATTGTTCATAATGACGGATTTGAATTCTTCAGCAATTCAGTATTGAGAATACTACCAAAAATCATACAAGAACTAGCTTCTGACAGGATAGCTTTTCAGTTCAGTTCAGTATTGTAATAAACCCGCAAGTTTTTCTTTACTCAAACTGACGCCAGTAGAGGGTTTCCAAAAATATAACATTATTATCAATTGATCATCGTCCCCAAATTTTGACTTCAATTTCAGTCGAGGTAGGGATTGATATCAGATACGAGAGATTCCCAATGACAAAAGTACTTTTGAGTTTGATTGCATTACCGGCAACACGATTCTCGATGGAGAACAATAGAAAATTTCTTTCCATAGACGCATAAAAAATCGTTTTCTCATCGTATTTCTTATTGTTCGCATACAGGTGTAATGATTAATTTACTTCCAATACAAACACGAAATAATGTCCCTTTCGAACGCTCTTCAATGATGGAACCAGTTCTAAACCTCAAAATGCCCATATATGAAAGTCCTGCAGAATGGATACTCTCTACTAACGGAATTGGATACAACGCAACGATGACAATGATGATTAAGACCAGAATGGGTATGAACGAACACATGTACCCTCAAACTCAAAGTACGTACAATATTATAATATCTTACCGCGGCATTCTCAATTAGACCTCATCTTTTAGTGACGGTAAAGCTGGACTTTACGGTACCTCATTGGTTAAGGGAAATTTGACGTTTTAAGGATACTTGAATAAATCAAGTCTTGAATGAGAATGTCGCGGTTGGAATATTATTTCATAAGAAAGAAAATAATAAAATTAAGGGAAATCGTACCTGAAATCACGGATAGAACACATCACAACTTATACGAATGTAAAGATCAAAATCGTATTGACACAAAATCGAAGAATGATCTACGTATCTACCGTAATCTAAATTAGTCACAATATAAGAGACACATTTTCGGACTCTCGGACTACAGACACCTACTGCAACGCCTCTCACTTATCAATTGACTTGATTGATACTTATTATTCATTGAAGATACCTAATTAAATCATAAACAGGTCTATTCACGTACCTATATGCGTCACATGAATATTTTCATGCGTCGCCATCAGCCTCACGACAACAGCTACATAACACATTTACCGTATATTAGCTACATCACGTCAGAAATTAAATTTTATAACTTTTTTACTATAATTCTAGATGATAATTACAATGGAATATATTCAAATAATATGAAAGAGAATTCGCTGTCTCCGTACCGGCCTTATTTAGATCCGAACAAGGACCAGTGGACCGGAAGTTCACAATCGAATTCCCTCGGTAAAGATCAATGGACCGATAATATGCAGCAACATTCGCGTAGCAAAGATCAAGATCAATGGACTGATAATACACAGCATTCACGCAGCAAAGATCAAAATCAATGGACTGATAATACGCAGCATTCGCGAAGCAAAGATCAAAATCAATGGACTGACAATACGCAGCATTCGCGCAGCAAAGATCAATGGACGAGTGATTCACAGTCAAACCCTCCCTCAATGATCAAACGGTACGATGCAGAAGGACCTCCACTTTACGACGCCGAAAGTAAAATAATGGTGATTACTACATTATACGTGCAAGTACCTCGAATACCGAAAATTTATCTCGTCATATTCTCATTTTTTTACAGAGTCGAATAGAATACGATCGACCGAAAATTTCCAATTAAATTCGGGTTCGATCAAAAGATACGACAACGAAGGACCTCCTTCTTACAACTTTCAAAGTAAAAATCATGGCAATAGAATGCAAAGTTTTGGTGGTTTAAGATACAATACGACCTGCAATCGTATTTTTTTACAGACCCAGCGAGAGCAGGAATTCCGCCACCCCCGGGATCGCCAAATGAGCAATCCATAAACCTAATTTCAACTATCATCGACGTGGACGTGGTATCGACCTTTTACGTGTATCCAGGAGAAGAAGCGAGAATTGTTTTTAACGTACGAAATAATAAAGAAATACCGAGCAAATACAGCTTCTACTGCCATTATATGGATCAACCTTGTTCAATTTACCCCGTATAGTAAGTGAATTGAGTCAGATCTTTTTGAAGAACGTACTCGATCGGGGGGTACGTCAAGTGATGCAAACGATATCCTAAAATGCTTAGGTGAAAGGATAATTTTTCACACTTCATTTCCGAAATGACTAAAAATTTTATAATAAAAAGTCACATTATAATAGCATGAAAGTTTGAAAAAACTGTCAATTTTTTTAGTCGAATAGAAAATGAGAAAAAGTTTTTCATCAAAACCATTACAGTTTATTCAACTAGCGATCAAATTATTTCGCGGCAAAATATCAAAATATTTATTAAACCCACAAAATCAGAAAAAGAAAAATCCGAATCAAACGTACTTCCAATTCATTCGACCATTTTTTTCTCTGAATAACTGAATATATTGTTAGACAAATAAACAGAAAATATAAATCGTAGTATCCGGCAGCAATATTAGAACACAAAAATACCCTCAAAATAGTAAAATGTCATTCATTTAGGTGATGAAGTACTTTTTTAATGTCACAAATCGAGATCTAACCAGCAAATATTTTCAGTGCAAGCCTTCGACCTCAAGAGCACATACAAGTTGTGTTGACCGTCAGAACTACAGGATCCGATGGGAGTTCGAGTATTGTTGGACTTATTTCAGTGAGCGAAACCATTATTGATAGGAAAGTTTATCTATTTACCGGCCGACCGGTAAGTCGAGAATGGAAACGAGAACAAAGTTCTAAGGAAAAGAATATCCTCAAAACTTCTTATTTTTCTCACAGAGATCAGATCGAACAAAACCAGATATTGACTACGAATATAACGGGAATTGTGACGATGCGAATACTGGTAATACATGCCTGAGAAAACGATGGAGTGCCAATGTTGTAGCGCGGGATAAAGAAGCAGGTAAATGCCATGGCGTCAGAAAATATCGAGAAGAAACGTCGCCTCTGAATTATTCTTGTTTCCTTAGGATTATTGAACTTTTGGTCGGAACCTCAGGGACTGATATACACATCAGAGTTTATAGTCGGTACGAGAGAACACGTACCGGCGCGTTATACTGCCTCTTGCTGTAATCCAAAAGTCGATATATTAGCGTCAGATTTACAGGGAAATACTTATCGAATAACCCTGGATGTGGAACACCGTAAGATTCAATTTTAAAACCCTAAAAGAATTAAATATCTGGGTAAACGTACGCACAAAAAGTAACGATATTTTTCATTTTTATAGAATTTCTTTCCGCGATTGAAATCATTGCTATCGTGCTGGGTGTAATCATTCTCATCTTACTCATATGCGCGATAATATATGGATTCATGAAATGGAGAAAACGAAACAGCGACACGTCATTCTTGAGTACTAACGATAATATCATAAAATAGTACATGTCTTTTCGTGTTGTTTATGATGATGAGTAACACAAATTTTATCTATTTTCCAAATTTTAGAGAGATCTCCAACCCAAAGATATAACGCAGATCAATAGATCGTGGTACAGAGCGGAGATAATATTATTAATGGCGAAAATTCATCTCAATTGTTACTTTTTTTTTTTAATCGATGTCCAGAATATAAGAACATGGAAAATAAAAGAAATTTTTGATGATCTTAGAAGAGGGAACTTATCTTAATTAATCCTCAATATTATGTCTATTTTTACTAACAAAAATATTACAATAATCTCGATAACCAAAATATATTCTGCGTCTTACCTGGTAGAGAGGTTTCTGATTGGGATGCCACGGGCACAATAAGATTACTAGGAAGTATATTTTCCATTGGAAATCCATAACTGGCAGTTTGAAGAAGGGAATTTTTTACAGGTTTCGCGACGTTCCGATTGTCCATTCTGAAAGGTTTGGAAGAAACAGGTACGACTGACTTTAAAGCTGTACTACAACCTTTCAATTGGTTCGTTCGTTTTGATATCTTCTACAGATGATACATTTTTACGTCGACTTGATTCATGAAAAGCGGCGAACTTCTGGAAATATCTTTCAATAAGTTCACTTCCTTTAATTCAGTTCAGAGTTTGGATTTTAATTTTGAGGTAGAAATAGGATTTTGTGTTAAAACTACGTTTCTTATCATGGAATCGCCTTCGTAGGTTCCACATAGATTCAAAAATCTTATCACTGTTCAGATCTTTGCCTTAACCTTCTCTCTATCCTAAAAAAAAAGTTACACTCTTGGTGGAGCGCTACAATCGTTTGATAATAATATTTTTGAGTTTTCGATTTCGCAGGGTAACAATGAGAAGGAAGGCAATTTTGAACCTCGAGCAGACAGCCGAAAATCCGAAATAGCCAGAGTATTACGATGGGTATTTAATTTTCTTTTTTGTAGCCATTTGAGAGTTAGATTCTATTTCTCTGATATTATTTCACGAGGATTTACAACAAAATTTACGCTCAGTCAGTCATCAAGCCACAAAATATAATCTCACCGGTCGGATTTCTTATAGAGTCATCCCGACTAAGTCTGACTGTATGTCGAGTCCAAGATTGTAAGTATTCAATTGGACTAATGATTGTTTCACTCATGTGCCACGTACGAATCTCCTTGCCGTATCCTGCCTGGCTCGTAAAGAGCAATATTATTGCGATATACCCTATAGTTTATTGATTGATGCATGGTTTTATCCTCAAAAAGCTTCTCATTGTTTGGTTTAATCCTGCCTCGTCTTGGTGAGTCGTCAATAATCGTCAATAATAGAAGACAATTACGTGGTATTTATTATGTAGAATGTGATATTAATAGTTTGCGGTTAATTAAGTACTGTATGATTTCAGAAGTAACGTAGCATAATCATAGATATGGGAACCGAAATAGAAAACAATTTCCAAGACCTATCGAAATTTGAATTCAAAAGAATTCTCAGTGGCAACAGTCAGCGAAAGTTGATATGTGTTGAAGGAGAATGTAGCAGTGTTCCAACAATTTTGATTATGGAAAAGAAAGCTTTCACAGAAAACAACGTGAAGCTTTTGTGCACTGAACACTCTGTTTTGAAAAAAGAATTCATTAATGATGTTTACGGTAGTTACGAGACTTTTCCGCAAGTAGAATTAAATGGTGAGTCATCATTGTCCTTCTTATACGATTTGCTTTTCTTCTTTGTCATCGCTTACTGCCATGCTTAGGTATCAAGACTACTATAATACATCCTGCATCAGAGCAACACATAAAAAAATTCGAGGAAAACCCAATATCTGTCATAGAGGAGACGAAAGACATATACAATAATATCACTTTACCATTCATCTTGAACCGTCAACTAAGCTTACAGGTAATCCATCTTGTTTGAATAACTGACATTGATACTTGATATCGAGGATGTAAATTCTTATTTCATCTGCTTGTTTTATGTACAGTGGGTTTATAACATTCTCGAACACAAAGCTGAAAGTGAGAGGATTATCTACGAAGACGATGATCTCGAGAAGGGATTTATTCTTGCACCTGACTTGAAATGGGACGGCAAACAAATGGAAACTCTATATTTACTGGCTATTTGTCATAAACGTAATATTAAGTCTATCAGAGATCTAAATAGCGAGCATTTGCCATTACTGAAGAATATATTAAATGAAGGCTCGGTGAGGATTCATACATACGTATAATTTCAAAGTGAAAACAAGATTTATAGGTATTCTTCATCCTTTTCAGAAAGCTATCGAGTCCAAATATGGGATAAATCGTTCAAGGTTGAGGATCTATCTTCATTACCCACCTTCGTTTTATCATCTGCACGTTCATTTTGCGTTCATTGACTCTTATGTTGAAGGTAATTTATTGAATTAAAATGGAGTAAAAGGTGAATAGATACTTTTTTCTTTCACGTTGAATTATTTTTGTTTTAGGAATCAGTTTCGAAAGAGCTCATTCCTTAGTTTCTGTCATCAATAATATTGAACTAAAGAGTGATTATTATTCGGAAAGTACTCTCCTCTTTCCAGTAAAAAGTGCTGATGATTTGTATAAACTATTCCGAAATGCAGGTAAGGAACAAATATGATTTCCGCTTTTTCGGTTGTGTCCTATTTAATCGCTTTCACATTATTGCAGGTCTCGCAGGCGGTGACATAGAGTCAAAAATCCTTAAAGACGAGAACTCGAAAGATGTTAGGACAAAAACTATTGAAACCAAAGAAAATTAAACTGCCAAAACGACTTTGAATCTGTCAATTCTATACTCAATTCAACTTGGAGACGAAGCGTTACAGAAATACTAACAAAGTTCATTTCAACTGTGTGTGAAAATCCACTATTCAAAACATCGTTCATGACATTCCGAATTCTCGTACCTCTTCTGAACATTATCTTTGACGCACCAAGAGTATCGATATTATTTTATTGCCGTCTGTACACAACTCCTTCGACCATTAAAGACTCAATACTTTGCTAAATAAAAGTGACCTAGCAATATTCACATATTTCCAGTGCGGTTGATCCGTTTAGCTTCGTAAGAAGTTTTCTTCCATCGTTGTGAAAGTACAGTGGAACTAATTTGATTCTTTTTTTTTTTCCTATTGTTCGATTGTTGTAATGTACAGGTACAGCTAAACGAATGATGTACATTGAGTGTTGACGGTGTAATGAATAAAGGTTAGTTGAAAGATAAAAATAAGACTAGTACCTGGTTTATGGTTTCAGTTCTTTGTATGTTTATTAGATTTGTACAAGTTTAAACACGATTTCAAATCTGAGACAGAATGACAGAATGAGGTTAAGACTAATAATCTGTTTATTATTCCTATTTTCGAGTAATTGAAGTTCACTTTATTCTCATCTATGTTCAGAAGAATAGAGGCTCATCTGGACGACAGCTTTTTTAATGAATCATTTTTTTTTTTATTCTTTATGAACACTCTATAGCCCAGATATTGATGAAAAATCTTTAAGAAGAGAACTACTTACTCTTAGATAGCGCTTACTTTAATTTTCAATATAATACGATGTGTAAAGTCATCTTTAACCTATATTTTACTCAAAATTTTGACCAACGTTGCAGACGCTGTGTTTATGAACCTTTATTATTTTTGAACGGTATATTATCTATCAAGCGGATTTCTCCTAGCCAAACCGCAGCTAAACGTCGTTCCCAACAATCGAAAATGTATTCAACCCTGAATCCATGCTGCGTTAACTCTTCAATAACTTCTTCGATTTTCTGGTTCTTTTGTAAACTCTTAACTAGTAGTCCCGCTTTATAGCGTTGTTCCGGATCCAATCGCGAATTTCTAGAACTTAGAGCTAAGCCGTCTTCAGCGCGTATCGTGGGGCAACCAATTATATTCGTCTCCAAAAAGAAAGCTCTAGCCATTTTCTGAATGAGTAATAGTTGTTGATAGTCTTTTTCTCCGTAATAAGAACGTGTTGGTCGCACAATTTGTAGATATTTTAGAACGACTGTTAACATTCCTCGAAAATGGCCTGGACGAAATTCTCCTTCTAGCGTACGACTCAATTCTGAAACTTCATCGATCTGTACATGATAATCGTCTGGGTATATCTGTTTCCTGTCGAATAATAACAGATAATTCATCTTATTTTTTTCGAGAAACTTTCTGTCTTCTTCTACAGTCCGTGGATAGCATTTAAAATCCTCAGTGTGATTAAATTGTGTTGGGTTAATGAATATGGCCACAATTGTTACCTCGTTTTGAAGTTTTGCTTTTTGGCATAAGCTTAAATGTCCCGCATGTAGATTTCCCATAGTATGCACAAGACCGATACTCTTATCTTTTAAATCTCCCCTTATTCTTTTCCACTCTTGAATATCAAAAATTGTCTTCATAGTCGAAAATTGTAGCTCACGGGTAGTCAACAAAATAAAACTTTTTAAAAAGTGCAGATATGACGAGGTTTAACGCGAAAAGAGGAAAATTCATTACGTACATCTACCGTATAAAATAGATCTTCATTATCACTTAGTCCCTAAATTAGCGGAAAATTTGACGATTGTTAAATACTTATAGCTAATCGGTGTACCATCTTTATTACCTAAGTAGAACAGCCAGATTATTGAGGTTATTCTTAGCGTGTCGTAATAGCGCGAACTTACATTCTGATTTCAGACTCCTTCTGTTTGTCTTACCAAGATTAAAATGTGCATAAAAATAATAGTGTACCTCGAAAAAAAATCCTACTTATCTCTATGTTTTGCATTAGTCTGTTTTGATGAATCACTTTCTACGATCAAACTAGTTCATATGTTTTTTCCTTTTTTCTTGATAATAATAAAGAACGGTAGCTAAATGAGCCAAGCACCAACGTTTATTTCCAAAAAAAAAAAAAATACCTATATATTTCAGATCTAACTCGTCAAAGTCATTACTTTTAGGTATTCTGAATTCAAGAATCACGAAGACTATGATTTTCTTTCTCTCTTCGATAGGTAGGAAACTTTAGGATGTAGGAAAAAAGGTGAATCATGAATATTAGAACAGAAAAATTAGTGAGAATAGCACTGCTGGCAAAGATATCTTTGGTGCAATGTCTGTGAAATGATGTTTTGATAGATATACTAGAAATCTAGGACGTTCAACGGGATTTCATCTCCAAAGAATACCACGAAAAATATTTTTGGCCATCAAGTCAAACACTTCTTTCATCAAGTACGTTGATATAAGCAAGGAGACTATTCTCGAAGGGTTTTCAATTTCATCGTCGACAAACGGTTACGGTTGATTATGAGACCGAAATTTCTCGAATGGACTTCTCGATTATTGAAATTTTTCAAGTCGCCTTGCCTAGAACTCCTAGAAGGTTACTCCCGTGCATTCGTCTGAATACTTTACAAACCATAATTTTTCATGTGTAGCTACTAGCTTGAGAGTTGACATATTTTTTGTACCCTAATCTATTACAATCATTAAAAGAGAAGTGTTGCAAAATCGCTGACGAAAATGACGTCATGAACACCACAATGAAGATCGGAGGACGATGAACATCATTATTATTTTTTCAGATTTTTCAGAGATCTGGGGAAAAATCATCTCCTCCAACTTGATTTCTTCACCCTATACGCAGCTCTTATCTCTTGAAATAATTAATTAATGGTCAGAATGGCAGTTATTGCAGTATTGAGCGGATGAGGACCCATCAAACCTTCCCGGTTGCCATCAGCCTACATTCGCCCATTTGGCCATTTTTTATTGTCATTATTATAAAGTCAATGTTATTGTTTACGTTTTCCCAGCGTCATTCAAATACCGTTATCTACGCTGACGTCACTCGAAATAATATCATTGACAAGCGGTCTGTCTGCTGAGCTCACTGCTCAGGCGCTAGCGTAGCATTAATTGTGATTTGAAGTTACAAGGCGAAAGAACTCGAATGAATGATAAAGCATCCAAGACTCCCAGAGAGGTTACAGTTGGAAATTTCGAAATCAAGAAACAAATTTTCGTTTTTTAAAATATGAATAATAACTTTCCAGTGTTTTTCATTCGAATTATTGATCGTTCTTTTTTCATGAAGGTGTAATGAAGTAGAAGATTCTTCAAGAATCATTGATTAGATTATCTCAACTTTTCTTCCTAGCATTTTCCCGTGGTTTACGTTCTGGTTGATTTATCAAATCTGAGCAAATGCAACGGAATTCTAAAATTTTGACTGATTTTGATGATGATTCCTTCACCTCGGATTACTATGAAACTGAAGCGAAGCAAATTTCGTACAGGAATTCACCGCATTCCGAATGCGAAGACTGCGTAATTTTCCAACAACTGGATATGTTTTCCGAAGGATTTCGAATCATGGAGGAAATCCGTAAACAGGGAACTCTGTGCGACGTTAATCTTACGGTAAAAATTGAAATTTATCATTGCACCAATTGAGACGACCTACTAAAAAATTACTATTTTTTCTTTGTAATTTTAGGTTGACTCTCATACTTTCAGCGGTCATAGAATCGTGCTAGCTGCCACAATTCCTTATTTCAGAGCCATGTTTTCTATAAATATGGTTGAAAGTAAACAGGAGGAAATTTTCATGCAAGGGATCGATGCTTCGTAAGAATATTTGCCGTTTATTTCTTAGCAAATTTTTTCTCAGTTTCTCCAAGTGTTCAGAAAGTTTCTTTGTATCGGTGTTGAAACATCTTGTTCTTTGTTTAACAAAATGTACGCAGTTACATTTTCATATACCCATATTACGACGTTTTTATGTAAGACGGTGTGTTGATAGTCCTACTGTCTTCTACTCACAACTTTGCCTCTCCTAGAAAATTTGGGTAGTATTTCATTTCCCTGAAAAAGGTGAAATGTAGCGTACCATCTTTTTTTACCTTAAAATTAGTCTTAAATAATTGCTTTTTCGTAAAATAATTCACATGAAATTTATTGTTCTTGTATTTACAGAGCTCTAGAAACATTGATCAACTTCGCTTACACCGGGCATGTAGCTATAAACATCAGCAACGTCCAATCATTGATGTCGGGTGCGAATTTTTTACAGTTGCCTCGAGTGAAGAACGCGTGTGCAGATTTTTTGAAGAAGAGGTGAAGAAATATTCTATCAACGATCAATTTCGCCAAGTTTTTAAAAAGATCTAATTGTTTAATTTCTTTTCCCCTCCCTCTGCCAAGATTTAACCCTAACAACGTATTAGGTATTCGAAATTTCGCTGATGCCCTGGGGTCCACGCTGTTACTCGATTCCGCCAACAAATATATCAATACGCATTTCACCGAGGTTTCGTTGTCAGAAGAGTTTTTATCACTGAACTCGCCTGAAGTGATAGAAATGGTTAAGAAAGACGAATTACACGTTAAATCGGAAGAACAGGTACAATTTTCGTGAAAGTCGATAATCATTAACCCGCTGAGAGGAAACGATGTTCAACATCAAAATAAACAATTATAATTTTCTCAGATCGGGTTAGATAATGCTAAGCATCTTTCTCTCGCAGCGAATTACATATTAATTGTCGTTCCAGGTTTACGAAGCTGTATTGAGATGGGTGAAAAGAGACTCCGATGAACGAAAGCTGTCATTACCTCAACTCTTATCATTTGTTAGGCTTCCATTATTGCCGCGCCAATATCTGGTGGATATTGTATCTAAAGAAAGTCTTATAAAGTCGTCTCATGAATGCAGGTCAGTATAATTAGACGTGTAATACTAACAGAATATTAATTTTCGATAATTTATGAAAAAGAATTTGTTTCAGGGATCTTCTTGATGAAGCTCGTGATTTCTACATAATGCCTGAACGGAAAATGTTACTTCAAAGCTATAAAACTCAACCGCGATGCATAGTTGGACACATTTTTGCTGTTGGTGGACTTACGAAAACCGGTTGGTTATTGTGAATAATATAAATTAGACCAGAGAAAAAATTTGTGTTGTCTCCCTCTCTTCAATAATACTGGATTTAGCGATTTTCTCTCAAAGAGGCTTATTTTTTTTGATTGATGGATATTTAATAGGTCATGACCTGCTACCACCACTTATAACCTTGATAATTGTTTTTTTTTTTCTTACTGCAGGAGACAGTTTGAGTACGGTAGAAGTTTATGACCCCATCGCCAATAAGTGGAAGATGGCTGAAGCCATGAGCATGTTGAGAAGTAGGGTAGGTGTAGCAGTTATGATGAACAAACTTTTCGCTGTTGGTGGGTATAATGGTTCGGAGCGTCTGGCGACCGCGGAAGTTTTTAATCCTGTTAAACGAATTTGGACAAAAGTAGCGGAAATGCATTATAATCGGAGGTTTGTCAAACAATATAAGGGAATGATTCCAAATGCCAGTACTTCATGTTGATGTTAAATGCTTTCAGTGCGGTCGGTGCTGCTGCTTTGGATGGCCGTCTCTTTGTATGCGGAGGTTACGATGGTGTCACATCCTTAAACACGGTAGAGTGTTATATTCCTGAACGAAATGAGTGGACTATAATGACGTGTATGCAAAAACATAGAAGCGCTGGTGGTGTTATCGCGTTCAACGGATTCGTTTACGCTTTAGGAGGTCACGATGGGCTCTCAATATTCGACTCGGTTTGTACTTTCTAACTAGTGAAAAAAAAAAAACTATTTTCTCAAAATTCAGTTTCCATTAAAAAAAGTGTATTCTCGGTAGGTGGAGAGATTCGATCCTAGAAACGGAAGCTGGAATTCAGTAACGCCAATGAAAACGAAAAGATGTCGTTTGGGAGTTGCAGTTCTTAATGACAAATTGTATGTATGCGGGGGTTACGACGGTTGTACCTTCTTACAAACTGTTGAAGTTTACGATCCTAAAAGTGATAAGTGAGTCATTTTAAGTGATGACATTGAATTATCGTGGTATCGACGTACTCCCTTGTATCACGCTGAATGAATATATTTCAGATGGGAATTTATAGCGCCGATGAACGTAATGCGTAGTCGTGTGGCTCTAGTGGCCAATATGGGGAAATTATGGGCCATCGGAGGTTACGATGGTAATTCTAATTTAACATCCGTGGAAGTGTACGACCCTAAGCAAAATTCCTGGTCGTTTGTTGCTTCAATGTGCGCTCATGAAGGTGGGGTGGGCGCTGGCGTTATCCTGCGTCTATAGTGAACAGTCACTCGTCAAGAATTTACATCTTCTGTGATAAAAAAGATTCATTTTTCCAAGTGCTATCTGTTGCATCATGTTCTTACGTACAATGTACAGCATATACTTCACAAGCGTCAAATACTCTCTTCTCGAGCACGAGCACTATTTCATGATTTTATTGATAATTGACGCCAAGGTCGGGGAAATTAAATCGAGGTAAGATAGTGTGAAATTCAATTACGGTTAATCGAATTTAGTTGATGAATGAGTCCGATACAGTCGAAAGAAAGAAATTATCTCGAGAACAGAAGAGGAGTCCTGAAATAAGAAGAGTGAAGTTGAATTATGATTGGTCGAAATAAAGAATATACGTCTAGAAATGTTGTTGCGCGACTGCTTAACATTGGGAGATATTCAAAGTATAATAATTTTTCAGACAGTTTTTGTAGACCGTATAATGACGATTAATGCCCGGTGAACAACGATTGAATGAATTTATTTTTCGATCAGGAAAAGTCTAGTCTGACGCATATTAATAACTAAAATATAATTTTCCGTCCTATAATGCTATAAAACTCAGAACTAAAGGAACAGTGTTATGATCTCTCGTTATTTTATTTAGGTTACCTTTTTTTTCTTTCTCTTCATTCATGTACATTTACTTCTGTTTGAAAGAGAAGTTCGTAATAATTTTACCCAGAGGGAATACATTATCGAAATATTCTTGTAGATTCGCCATTTCGTTTTCTGTACATTTTTCTTTGGAAGATTTATTACTCATACTTTCGCGCTTGATAGTGTCAAATATTATGTATTGTCAACCTGTGGAATAATACACTCTTATTTAGCTGTATACAATTTTATTTCTACGACGAAGTATCAAAAAAATCATTGTATTCTTAACAAAGTTGAACGGAGAACGCAGGGAACCTGTTGTTCTACGGTCGATTTGGTTTTGATATTAAGAATCGAATTCAAAATTGGAGTCTCGAAGAGTATAAATTTTTCTGAATACCGCCCAGATAATTTTGCCGTTTTTGGTGATCATTTTGTTCTATGGGCCCCGATTACAGGAAAATGATCCATCAGATAAATCTTGATTTCGGAAAAGGGTCGAAGATAGTTTTCGGATTGGACTCATAGTCACCAAAAATCAAATCAAAACGCTCGACGAAGAAATACAGAAGAATATAAATAAAGATGATGAGTAATTACTATTTTATTCGGTAACAAAACAAGAACTAGTACATATAAATATGGTAACATGAGAAAAACGCAATTTAACGAGCGTCATTACCACCGAACATGACCTTCAAACTCTTCTTTTACGCTTACTCTCTTTATTGTTTCGTAACCTAAGATTATCGAAAAACTAAACATAACCGATTGAACTAAACGAGCCGAAAGTCCTTTCGTGAACATCCAAATACCTTCTTCGTGCCATAACGATTTAAACGCTCGATTAATGGAACTGGTCCGTTGAACCTGGATTTTGATAGAATACTCATGAGAAACGAAAAATTCAAAAAAATGATTCAAGAATTTTCTGAACCCATACTTGAAGTCTTGCACGAATGGTATCCATTGGATTGGTAATGAGAGTAGTCGTGAATCCACCCAATGTTCCCGCTACACACTGAATAAACAAGTACGATATATTTTCTGGCAGGACCATACGTAATTTATCTGAAATATACGTCGCATAAGAAAGCTGATTAAGAAATTCTATGAAATGTAAATGATTGTAAGATTCTATCCCGTTACCTTGATATATATGATATAAAGACCACCAGATGGCACTATTTGGAACGTACGTGAACATTGAAGCAAGGTAACCTCGATAGAAACCTAGGAAACCGTCTTGATAATAGATGAATTGTCCAATGTCAATGGCAGTTCGAAATTTTGACTGAGCGGGGTTTATGGTCATACCCAAAGGATACAGCACCAACTGTGGAGAGGAATATCAATGATTCATTCTTTTAACAGAAGTAAAGAATAAATCTATATGAATGTTCCATACTTTTTTTGGCGAATTTCTTTCTAGTAAACCTAATAACATGAGATGTTGACTGATCACGTCAAAAGGAACGATGATAGTTTGTCCAACCACGGAAGCTGCACCTCCCGCACAGAGAGTCTTTAATTGCGGATTGATGTTATATTGACTAGAAATATGTCTAACACTTTCGTAAGTTCCAATATAACAGATCCCAGAGAATATTTGAATCGAATTCACCCAAAAACCTCTGTATAATCCAGACACGCCTTCCGATCTATATATTTTTAAGCCGGCATCTATGAGACCTGGAACAAATCAGTTTTTCGAATTATAAAACGTGATGAGTACATTGAAGGTTCTACATGAGAAGAAATATCATAATTATACCTTTGTACATCTGATCGTGTTTCTGTAACTGCAGCCGTGTTTTTATCAACGTGAGTGGATACAGAGACCCACGTACACAGAAATGGCTAAGCATACTCAGCGGAAAGAATTTTGATTTGTCCATCATATGCCATTCTATATTTCGTAAAAACGGTTCTTCTTCACCTTCCATGATTGGTTCCAGATCATTTAGCACTGTGGTTCAAGTAGAAAGGGTAAGAATGAGGAGTAAAAAATTAATGCTGACATACGAAAAAGTAAACAAATGTTGTCAAAGAAGATCCCAGAAGCCAGACATTGTTCTTATTACGCGACGTAAAAGTCAATTACAGCGCACAATATTGTAAGCTTAGTATATCCTAAAAAGAGTAAATCGGAATTCGAATATGATAAAACCTGTGAACATTTTGGGAGTCAAACACTCATAAAATCCTTCTCCTGATTCAACTCAGCTTCATATTGATAGTATTCCATGTATTATGAAATCGGAGTAAATTCCTTGCCTTAAATTTCTACGATTCGAAACGATGCTTCGCGTTATAGGTACGAAGAGCACGACTATGGTAAATTAATTCTTGAGTTTTCATGATAATTATTATTATGAGTAGATTTAAGAATTATGAACACTTGCCACTTCACGATAATTATCTTGGGATCTTGGAAAGACCATGGTATAAACAGATTACTTGAGGAAAAGTAAGTTCGACTGTTCGAGTGCTAATAGGGTACTATAGAGGGGGGTATGGCAATACGCCATTTTAGCAGCAAAAAGAAGGCTCTCAAGCACGAACGCGTTCGCGCAGTGTCGCGGAATATTCGGCAGGGCCGGGCAACATCGGCCACGTTCGTTTTCTCGCGATGCTTTGCGATACGCATTCGTACGTCGAACACTTCTTTTTGCTGCTAAAATGGCGTGTTGCCATACCCCCCTCTATAGTACCCTAGTGCTAAAAGGTGCTAAATTGATAATACAAAGTCTGGGGTATTAAGGAGTAAGGACTTATTCTGTCTAAGCCTCTAAGGTCTAAGCCGTTATTTCGACCCCGATCGGGAATATTGTAGATTCGCTAGTGTTGCCTGTGTAAAATACGTAGAATATTCGATCTGTGTACCTACATACTACATATTATTCGGACCTAGCAGACCCGTTGCGCGCTAGCGTCGCGCCTTATCAACGTTAGGATGAAAATCAAAAATACTACGAAGAAACACGTTCGATACTTTTTTCTCGGAAAATATTGTACGTATGAGAAGAACTTCAGGGATATGTTTGTGGTGTCGAAAATTTTCTTTCAAATGAGTTATATTTCATAAGAATTGAAAGAATTTGAATAAAGTTATGAAGCAATTATACAGAACTCTCATGCAAAATTGGGAATTTCATCCTAACCTTGATAACAGCATCGTGCGTATGTATGTTTGTAGTGGTGTGTTGAAACCTAAGTTCTAAGAACTGCCGCGAGGTGTCAGCCACTCCGTTGCTAGGTCCGAATACGGTAATCTTTGAAAATTAATTATATTATTTAATTCAGTATTGCTTCTAAGAAGGTAGATATTTCTACGCTCTTTTCTATAACTGTAATGAATATGATTTACAAAAAATAATAGTTCCACGTTGGTTTTACAATGAGTTAAAAGTTTTTGAAAAATTGGTTTCCCCATAAGCTCATGTACCCGCGTCGCAGCGATCACTTTTTCAGCAGTGAATTAGTACGCGTGTAGTAGTGTCATGTGTATGCAAACGTGTTTGGTGATTGGCAATTGCAGACCGCAGGTGGCAGCTCAGTTTGATAATAAGGCGCAATGAGACTATTTCTTATGGACTGAGCTAAGACGACGTTTACCCGTGGAAAGATATTATAAGAAAATAAGATGCGGAGGACTTAACATAGCCGACGTGATTGATTGCGGAGGGAGGAGAAGCTGTTACTCCTCCGCGCACTCACCCTCGCTGCGTTCCGCACGCTATACATGTTTCCACGCTCGTTTAACATTGCAATATACAAAGCTCAGTCCATAAGAGGTATAATTAATTAATTATAGTCAAAGGAGACTATAGAGGTATTCTTATTTCTCGCTCAATGTAAACAGATGTGCAATCCAAAAAATTAGGTGGTGGTGGTGGACCACCTGCACCACCACTTGATTTTTTGGATTGCACATTTGTTTAATTTGAGCGCGTTTGAATACTGATAAGCAAACAGTGATGATGACTCAAAGTCAAAACTAAAGGTGATTTTTGTTTTTAGTTTTCCTTCAATTTCTCAAGAAATAATGAATTTAATAAGTACCCCTCAGAAACGACAAGATCTTATCAAGATTTTACAATGATTGTACATAAGTAATTCAGAAGCAATCTCAACCTTTTCTCCCTGCCCTCCTCTTAAGTAGGGTTTTCGACCGAAATAATTATAAGTGGATAACGGTTATGGGTCCGGTCAACTTCAAAATTAAAACGGTCAACGGTTATCGGTCTGGTCAGCTTCAAAATTGAAACTGTCGAACGATCATAACGGTCAGGACCATTATTGAAAAATGATTCGGCCATACCAGTTCATAACGGTCAAAACAATTTTTGGAAGAAAAAACATGTTTTTTTTTTTAGAAAAAAACATGTTTTTAAATAAAAAAACATTGAAAAATAACTGTCAACCTAACTGTTACGACCGTTTTGATCGAAACATTTATCGGTCAAACGGTCACGGTCAATGCACAAAATATTTCCTTTTAAACGGTTATCGGTCAAACAATCAACAAACTTTTTCATCTCGGTTATTGGTCAATAACAGTTAAATACCTAACTGTTATTTCGCAAACCCTACTCTTAAGCAATAACAGTTATTTGAGTTGCGAAGATTTCCCATCACAAAAGGAACGCAAGTGTTGGGAACGCAACAAGTTAGAACCTGTTTGGTAGCGCTAGAATCGCCTTCCTCTCTCGTCACTTGAATTTCTGGGTGACGATTTTACGTTCAATGTATTCGGCCATAAGAAACGAGATTTTCAATTAGTAGTAGATGACTCAATACTTCACTATTAGAATTACTTCTTTTAGTTATCGATTCTCTTGAAGTGTTTAAACAATTTATAGGATATAATTTTTTGATATTACGAATTGTAGTAATTTAAATCGTATTTTAAAATTTCAAATTCCCCATCATGAAGCATGGTAGGTACGTTAAAATTATCCCCCACATGTTCGAGCACGGCTACCAACTTACGCAACTTGGGTTAACATCCCAATTCACTAGTAAAGTAAACTATGCTACAGTCTGTTCCACGAGAGTTTGGTATTATAAATCACGGGGAACCCGCATTATATTCGCTCCGTAACGTGAAATAAGCGTGAGTGACGTGGGTTGCCTATCGTTTATAATACCAAACTCTCGTGGAACAGACTGTAGGTATAGTTTACCCACGCTCTAGAATGAATGATATTTGCAACAGCCTAGCTATAAAAGGAATCTCGAAGTAATTAGGTGAATAAACTATATTGAAGCTCTTCAGACGTTTCAATGATAAAAATTACTTGCATGAAAATACGAATTCAAAAATATGAAAAAAACCATATGGATTTGTACAGCTTTGTATTGAGTTTTTCTAAGAGAAAGTTTGGTATCAAGTCAACAAAAAGTAAATTATTTTTATTGGATGATAAATATAAAGAAATATTAAACGTGAAACTTGTTGAGGCAAAAAATATTAGTAGTATGTATAGCTAGTGGAAGAGTACCGGTACCTACTTATTATTTAATGATTTGTCAGTTGCCAAAAGAATCATACGTACTCGTATCTACTTTACTAAATAATTGTACATTGTTAGAGTCTGAAGTGAACGTTCTAAGTTTAATATTTGTCCCATAAACCAATTTTGCTCATCATTAATAACACTATCATCATGTCACTGTTGTTCAGGAGAAAGAGCGTTGCCCGAGCTTTTGTCTTGACGATTGCGATAATATCTGCTTCATTAGGTAAGTAGGTGCCAACAGTTATTTAAGTAGTACCTATCAATCATTCGAAATATTCCAGTAGGTATTGTTTCTATTCTTATATTGTGTGCTTTTAAAATCCATAGATCGATGACGTGTGTATAGCTATATAATTACAATGAGCGTGATAAATTCCATCTGTACCCACGGTGTACAGACGTGCTAAAGTGATTGTTCGATTATATTGGAATTTCCTACTGGAACCTAAAAAAAAAAAAAAAACCAGAATGATTTCTCCACTGCGCCAGAAAAATTTACTTATTAATACCGGGGTACAAAGTAAAATTTTCTGCATAATAAGTTATTATGCTTATTCGTACCTCTACCTGTCTCTCTCTCTCTCTCTCTCTCTCTCTCTCTCTCTCTCTCTCTCTCTCTCTCTCTCTCTCTCTCTCTCTCTCTCTCTCTCTCTCTCTCTCTCTCTCTCTCTCTCTCTCTCTCTCTCTCTCGTAGGCTGATCACCAAGGTAACAAAAATAAGTTAGGACGTATAGGCCTACTTTTTTTTCACTTTAGAAAATTATAGGGTTATCCAGTTCTATGGACACTACAAGTAGGTACCTAATTATGAAATTAAGTGTGGTGTGATTCAACATGATTGTAATGATATTTCCTACCTGTAAGAGTTGAAGAAATTAATTCTGTTTTTGACGTGAATATAATGTTGATCGAATTGGGTATAAACTGCGGTGTCCAATATGAATGTGAAAATTCTCGAATCATTCATATATCAGTAATCATTTTGTTCTTGTCTCTGAAGCCAAGTTTCTCAAATAGGTTCTGATTCCCGTACATCTTTCTGGATAGCTCCTCTTTTCCTCAGAACTACAGCCCACGTTTATGTAGCTCAAAGGTCAAAGTATTTCGGTCACAGGATTCCTTTGTATTTTTCCAAGTAGCCCCTCCTCCGAATATATTTAGCTCGAAGCTCAAAATTTCCAACAAGGAACCTGTGTTTGCTTGTGTCGCATATGCATCGCCACCCGTCCTCCATGATGGAGTGGGTGCGGGTTCCGTATGCATTTAATTTCGTTTCCTCCAACACCGGAATCGACCCTTTCGGATATAACTTCAATGCTCCTCGGCAAACCCCTAACTGCAGTGCCCTCCTGGCTCGCAAAAAACAACAACCCCACCACATTTCATAATCATAGTAGATCGCTGTTGGAGTCTCTTCATCTTCTCTCTTCAAGGATGATCTTTTTCTTCTTCCTGCAAATCTGGATGTTGATGGTACACAAGTATCGAGTAGGCCATATTGTGGTTCTGCATTTGCCTATTCCATTTCTGGTGACTGCAAATACATTTACCCATAGTTCCGTGCTTCTCGGAATTTTGCATGGTGGATATCAGGCTACTCGGGGCAAGCGTTCATCTACCCCATCTCTTGAAGAGACCGACTAAGTTCGTCCAGCTTACGCCTTGACGCCCCGTTTTCAAATAAGGTGTGCTGTACACATTACCAGCTAAGGAACCTGTATTATAGGAGGTAATTTGAGGACTTTGTTAATTGTATAGGTGTTCCATTGAAATGGCGCAATGTACACATGAATGTAACCATGGAAACGGATGATCCCGATTGGAAAGAATTGATTATGATGTGGAGTAACAAAGTATCGGATGAAAAGCCATTGCTAACAAAAACTGGCCCAGATAATTCAGAGCTTCAAATCCCTGCAGTAGATACACCAAATGATGAGATTTTAGGGGAATTGGAACCGCCAGAGGTGAATTTATGGTTGATTATCTATACCTTTGTGGTGTTTTAAAACCCCTATAATTTAGATCTTACAATGTATAGCAAGTCTATTATTACTTATCCTTGATCACTCTCGTATGATTAATGCGACTCCATTTTTTCATTTGGAAATCTTTGTTCCTTAATTGATGCACGTGCAAATTGAAATTGAAGTGCTGCGTGGAAAAGGGGCCTCCATTCCATAAGAAATACATTAGACGGAGGCCCCTTTTCCACGCAGCGCTTCAATTGATATACCGGAGAAACCAACGATTTTTTTCCGTCGACATAAAAATTGCTTACCTTCGCCGAGCCAAGGCCGCTCGGTGAGCCCGAATTTACCCTTCAAATTTCAGGCTTTGCTGGCGGCAGCAATATTTATTGTCAAAAACTTCCTTGAGATTTTTGAGAAAACAGCCTAATTTAATGAAATGAGGGATTCGTTTTGAAGAAATATATTTCGGGGATTATTCCCTTATCTCAAGGGGTACAAAACCATTAATATTAGGACACTTCTTTTTATTCAGTGCTATGTGGCTTAAATTTTGGCTTCAGCTGTCCTGTTGATGTCTTTGCGCTGAGGGTCGGTTGGAGACTTGAGAAAAGATTTTAACCTTCGCTACTTCGGAACCAGTTGTCTCAGTCTTCATTATATACTAGGCCAAGGTTTATCCTCTACCTTACTAGGCTAAGAAATGTGAAATGAGCTTGTCAACTACCTTAGGAAGTATGATTCAATATTTTCCATGAAGGTGATCTTCTTCTTTGTAATCGACTTTCACTGTGTTTGCTTTTAACAGGGAACCTGTTTTATGGGGGGCTATTTGAGAAATCTGCCGTCCGCCGTCCGCCGTCCAGCGAAAAACTTAGAAAAATTTCGACCCTCGAGCCATATATGATAGGAGAAGGACTTAGAAAAACGACGGCTTCCTTAACGAAGTTAAACGAGGAACGCAGGGAACCTGTTTTATGAGTCGAATGGGATTTGGTATTGAAAATTCAAGGAAGCCTAGACCTAGATAAAGATAGTATAAAGAAGGCCTAGACCTACTATAAGCCTATCATAATATAGTTTGAGAATCTAAATTTTTCTCGCTCGAGAGACGAAATTTTTCTAAGTTCCTCTCCTATCATATATGGCTCGAGGGTCGAAATTTTTCTAAGTCCCCCTTCTATCATATATAGCTCGAGAGTCGAAATTTTTCTAAGTCCCCCTCCTACCATATATGGCTCGAAAGTCGAAATTTTTCCAAGTCCCCCTTCTGTCATATATAGCTCGAGAGTCGAAATTTTTCTAAGTCCCTCTCCTATCATATATGGCTCGAGGGTCGAAATTTTTTAAAGTTTTTCGCTGACGCCAGATTTCTCAAATAGCCCCCCATAAAACAGGTTCCCTGTTAAAATTTCGACTCTCGAGCTATATATATGATAGAAGGGGGACTTGGAAAAATTTCGACTCTCGAGCTATATATGATGGGAGGGGGACTTGAAAAAATTTCGACTCTCGAGCCATATATGATAGGAGAGGGACTTAGAAAAATTTCGACTCTCGAGCTATATATGATAGAAGGGGGACTTGGAAAAATTTCGACTCTCGAGCTATATATGATGGGAGGGGGACTTGGAAAAATTTCGATTCTCAAGCCATATATGATAGAAGGGGGACTTGAAAAAATTTCGACTCTCGAGCCATATATGATAGGAGAGGGACTTGGAAAAATTTCGACTCTCGAGCTATATATGATGGGAGGGGGACTTAGAAAAATTTCGACCCTCGTGCCATATATGATAGGAGAGGGACTTAGGAAAATTTGGAGTTGGTCTAGGCCTTCTTTTTACTACCTTTCTCCAAATCTAGGCTTCCTTGAATTTTCAATACCAAATCTCATTCGAATCATAAAACAGGTTCCCTGCGTTCCTCGTTTAACTTCGTTAAGGAAGCCGTCATTTTTCTCTCTAGTTCATTTAAACTGGCTTCTAGCCTCCAACTAATTCGCTTTTGATTGCCGTAACGTCAGTCGAGTGAGGAATTAAACAAGAATCTCGGTTCTATGACGAAGAAATTAGGTATTTTGTTTTTTATGAAAATACTCCCTAACCCAATAATCATTGATCAAAACTGATAACAAACTACAATTTGTAAACACAGAATATGGACTCACAAGTATTCAAAGATTTAATTTTATCTGCGTAAATCACATAATCCTTTCAGGTTCCACAGACATCAGTTATTACATCAGAAAATCATTTCATCAACCAAATTGTCAACAGGACAATGCGATTCTTACGAGTAAATTATATCAAAGAGTGTTTGGCAAATGTCGGGACTAACGTCGGGGGTGCCGTCTCTAAGATGGCAGAATCTTGTTTCACTTGTCGAATAGGTAAGTTTTAGGCTCCTCCTCTAGTATAAAAAATTGTAAAATTTTAGAAGGGTTGAGGAAAGTTTGTTTTAATGCGATTTGGATCCAGTTAAATCTGAAAAAGTCTTTTGTTTTTTTTGCAGCCATTGGATTTTTATTGCACTATATTCGTAAGAGGGGTAAAAAAACCGATGATGTTAGAAAACTATCGTACAAATTTTGTACAAGATTGAATATACAGACACCGCAGGTCTGTGATGGAATTACTCGATTGTTTGCGGTAAACAAAATTCATTTAATTTTATAACACTGACCATATGTGAGATGCCTGATAATGTGGTATACTTAGGACTTTTTTCGACCTTGTTCATATCTTTACATACTCCTTCCTGTTTTCAAATTTTGTGTTCTTAAGAAGCATTAAAGCACAAAACATTTTTCTCAATAGCCCGGAATTCGTGTCCACTTATGAAAATTTGCCCCTGCCCCCCACCAACATGTATAATGAATGAGCTTCTAATGCTTAAAAATAGTGATTATGACACAATTGTAAAGATACATCTGCCTCCTTCCCTCGCTTGATATCGTAAAAGTAAGTCTGACGGGGTGGGAAGTTGCATTTCAATGAAGATAGAATGAAAAATTCATCATCATAGAGTTTTTTTGGTCCACCTCAAAATTAGGAGGATAATCTGTTTCTTTACATAGGTTCTATAACCTAGGTCTGCCTTCAGGTCTTCTCAAAGCTATGAGGGACTCTCCTGACGACTCCGACTGTTTCTGATCGTGTGAATAAAGTCGAGAACATTATTATCATAACGTAATTGATCGATGGCTAGGGTGAATTTACTCATGTTTTTCAAAGAACGGATATGGGATCTGGCGAAATATGCAGTTTTCTTCTCAGCGATGCTTGTGGACCAATGCGCAACTGGAAAGTAACATTTCCACCAGTTTCAAAACTTATTGCAACAAAACTAAACACTGAAGAGGTGCGAATTCGTCATAGTGGCATAATATTATTGAATTGTTTACTTTCAGTAGATTAATCATTTTATGTCAAAAGACGCATCAGGTAAACCAACCCGTGTTTAAAGTTCTTCAACTTTCTGATACACACTTTGACCCAAATTATGTGGAAGGAACAAACGCTGTATGTGATGAACCATTGTGTTGTCGCCTGACCAATGGAATACCAAAGAAGTCTAGTCATCGGGCCGGTCGTTGGGGTGATTACAGGAATTGCGATACACCTCAACGAACTATTAATCATATGTTGCAACATATTTCATCCACACATCGAGTATGTAAATATTTGTTCATAGCTTCAGGTTTGTTATCAAATTATTGAACATCTGTGCCCCGTACCATACAAAAGAAACCATCATTCGTAATCCTTTATCCATTCACTTCTTTCCTTTTCAACCAAATTTTCTTTCCAAATTTTAAAAATATTGGGTAAAGGCTCGCCATTTCGGACAATTTTTCAAACACGAAAAATTATTACTAGTCCACTATGAAGTTAGATAAGGAATGCGGGATTTGGGAGATCTGTGATCATCCTGCTGAAGAAAATCGGTTCCTGTCCATAATAATGTTGCTCTTCTACTTGCGCGGATATACCGGTTGGGGCAGAAAGATGTTACCAGTTAGATAGGAGTTTGCGCTAAATCTGTCGTAGCGCGAAAACGCAAAACGTTAGACATATACCTAGTTTAAATGTACGAATTTTTTATCTCAATTTTATCTTTAATTTGAGCCACATCCGAAGTTTCTACAACTCTTCTGAGCCGAGTTATGGACCGAAATGTGACAAAAATTGACCAATTTGCCAAGATTTCCAAAATAAGAAATGGAAAAATCTTCCTCTTCCAAGCTTCACAGGGTTATTTAGGTATTTTTTTCGGAATCTGCGTTAAATTTCACTTTCAAATCGGATAAAATATGAAAGCTAGAACAATTTTTAATTTTTGACAATTTTGGTAAATTGATCAATTTTTGGCACGTTTTGGTCCATAACTCGGCTCAGAAATATCGTACAAAGTTGAGTAGGGGCGCAAATTGAAGATAAAATTGAGATACAAATTTCGTAGATTTAATGTGTGCATCTACCTTTCGCGGTTTTGAGCTGGAGTGAATTCAGTTGAAACTCTCATTTAACTGGTACCTAACAGCTTTTTGCCCCACCCAGTATAGTTGTGAGTCATAAAGATAGGGATAAGTACCTAAATTTTATACAAGACAATGGTTTGGTAATGATTACGATCATTCGAATATTGAATTCAGAGACAGTGGGCCATTATTTCTTCGGTATCTCATTTTATAGGATATCGATTTTATTATATGGACTGGCGATCTTCTGCCACATGACGTGTGGGTGCAAAATCCAGAGGAAAATTTTAAAATTTTCAAACAAACTATCGAGCAAATGAACTCGTATTTTCCTGGAGTTCCAATTTTTCCAGCTTTAGGGAATCACGAGTCGTCTCCTGTGAATAGGTGATTTAGAATTTTTCATTTTTCGAAAGAATAAATCGTTAATAGCAAATTTATTTTAAAACGGATAAATTTGTCCATAGTTTTCCTCCTCCTTCTATCAAAAACGAGTTTTCCATTAATTGGTTGTACGAAGAGGTGGATAAACAATGGAGTCAGTGGTTGCCAAAGTCGTCGTCTAAAACTATTCGTTATGGCGCATTCTACAGCGTTCTTGTTCGACCAGGATTCCGTATTATTTCCCTTAATACGAATTATTGCAACAACAAAAATTGGTAGGTTGTCCTTCAATTGTAGATTTCCAGGCATCTGGCGGTGGTGGCCGTGGTTGACCTGTCCTCCTTCGAAAATACTTTCTGCTGTCCGCCGTCCGGCAACCTTAAGGTTGTATCATATATAGCTTAGAAGTCGAAATTTCTCCGATCCCTCTCCTATCATACACAGCTCCGAAGTCCGGGTCTGTGACGTCACAATTTCATGACGTCATAGATCAGTTTTTTTAGTCCCCCTTTTATTATTTATAGCTCCAAAGTTCGGGTCTATGAAATCACGATATGATGACGTCATAAGTCACGTCACAATCTACATTTTTCAGGTTCCATGCGCCTCATAAAACAGGTTCCCTGCCACCCCTCGTTTAACTCCGTTACAAAACCCGTGAGTTTTTTTCCAGAAGTGAGAAAAAAAAATTTTTGAGGATCTTTTACCGAATTATAAGGAAGAGGCGCGCATTGTTATGCAATATTCCTCTTAGCCCGACGTGTTTCTCGCTCGTTCTGTGTTTTCTCGTTCGCCCTTTCTCATCCTTCATGTGCTTTCTATGCTTCCTTTGCCTATAGTCTTGATAATTATCCGTAATCAATTTGATTCGATCCAGGTGGCTGTTACTAAATACCGCAGATCCAGCTAATGAACTGGAATGGTTCATCTACGAACTCCAAAGTGCCGAACTTAATGACGAGAAAGTCCACGTTATCGGACATATACCTCCAGGTTATGAAGACTGCTTGAAAGTCTGGAGTCGTAATTATTATGAAATAGTCGCAAGGTAAATACACATTGATGATGAAGGTCTATAACGGGAAGAAAGACTTGAATTTGACTACTCTAAGCTTACCTGAAGTCGTCACTTTTCCGCTAGCTCCATCATTTTTCTGTTGTCGAAAAAAGGAGAGATTTTCTGGCAGAGCCAAATAAATGAGGATCGTTTCATGTCTAGTAGTAAGTGACTCATTTATATTTAAGGCCACGTTAGCTTTTTTATGAAATCATGGCCTAGCTAGTCTATGAGGGACTCACTCGCTTCGCTCATATAGGCGTCATGAACTCTAAGTTAAGCTATCTAGGTCACGTATGTATATCAATATAGGTAAGTGACTTTATTTTCTCGTAACGTCATAACACCAATGGTGGCTATCTGTGACGTCATCATCAGTACCCGTTAGGGCAGCCTTTGACGTCATCAACGCAGCTTGGGCTCTCTCTCTCTTCCTTACTCTCTCTTATTCTCGGGATCACTCACTCCGCAGTGAGCCTCCCAACAGTGCCAACATTCATTATACTAGGCCTAATTGTAATACTGCTCGAGTCTTCTTCGTAGTAGGCCTCCGGGTTACGGCTGGTGACATCATACTTGTAGATTTCAGGATTAAGGTACTGCTCCTTAGCCGCTATTATACTGAGCTATACAGTGCGTTTATTAAACTATATTATTAGGCTTACTATTAGTTTTCATGGAACCAGGCTTAACACACAGCACTAGCCTATACTAAACCATTTGTAGATTATAAGAATGAGGGGAGGCGGATTGAACTCGCAGATGTCAGAATCAGGCTCGAAGTCACGTCCGATGACGCCATAATTTATTACATTACCGAAGAGAAGGGATACAGTATGCATGACCATTAGGAGGTGGGGTCAACTCGTGAGGGTGGTGTAAACTCGCAAACTTTGGAATTGAGGGCTACGATTTATATAACTCGTAGAGGTCGCAGATTTTCAGAGACATATGCAGGGGTCATTTTCGGGGATGGGGCTAACTGAGAGGAGATTTGGATTCACACATTTTAGAATTAGGAGCTAGGATTGAAGAAACTTTAAAAAAGACATAAAATATGTAAAAAAACAATACAAACATCAGAATTGTGGCTTGTTCTGGTGGTTCTTAGTGAATGAAAAATCATATTTCTCTTCATAGCTGTAGTACATAGTGAAAAGTTCTCCTAAACAACATATACTCGTATGTACTTACGTTTCAAAGCTTTTCTCACAAAATTATTGCTTTTTTGCAGATATGAATCAACCATTACTGCTCAATTTTTCGGCCACACTCACTTCGATGAATTTAAAGTGTTTTACGACCCAAAAGATTTACAAAGACCACTGAGTGTATCTTATATTAGTCCATCGGTTACCCCATTCATAGATTTGAACCCTGGTTATCGAATTTATTATATCGATGGAGATCGAAATCATTCAACGAGAGTGAGTTTAAAATATAAATCTTCTAGCTTAAGAGAAAAGATAGAATTTAGCCTTGAAAGAATTCATTCAAAATGAGATATTGAAATCCGTGGCAGCGGAGACCCTGTTATCTTGAGAATTTTTCCATGTCCTCTTCTTAAGAATGTACAGTTCTTGGGTGGAGATTCTTCTGAGTCCCAATTCTCTTTATACATACTTTGTTTTTCTTAGTCCTTCTTCTATAGGGAATTTCTCAAGTTTCATGATGAAGTCACGATCAGAAAAAATGGAGAAGAGAGAAAAGGGAAGAGTTTAAGGCCATGTGGATGCGGATTTTTTCTCTGTAAAGAATTTCTTGAACATTTCCATTTTCTTTTGTTATTTGTAGGGCGTATTGGATTACGAAACTTGGGTTATGAATTTGGACGAGGCTAACTTGACCGATAATCCGATATGGTACAAATTATATTCAGCCAAAGATGCATACCAGTTGCCCAGTTTAATGCCTCAAGACTGGGACAATTTGATCCGAAAATTTGCCGACAATAAGGAATTATTTGATACGTATTACAAGTAAGCATAGAATTTTAATTATAGGGAAGAAGACGGGGGAAACCCGAGGGCCCATAGAGGGTCCTTACGTTTCGATATGGATATGTCTTAACGCTGGGAGTCTTTCTGAAATTTGCGTCACGAAATAGCGTAATGAAAATGACGCACGAGGTGATGACGCATAGGTGACCTTGATCTATTTTAGAGATTTTGAAAATAAAAATTAGATGCTATTGCGAAGGGCTAAAGAGGTACCTAAAATTAGAAGTTGGACGCGAATGTTCTTGCTTTTGCATGCGTGGACCTTTATTGAAAATCGGAATTTTCCAAGTCCTTCGCTCCTGTAATATACAGCTCAGAAGTCGAAATTATAATAGTGAACCTGATCTATGGGGGTTATTACAAAGAATTTGTCGTGCGCCTTATGATGTCCATCCGAAGCAAAAAATAGTTCAAGTCCAACTTACCGGCAAAAATGGTCCAAGTCACTTTCCGGAAGGTCGAAATTCTTACAAGTTCCCCTTCTATCATCTATAGTTCAAAGGTTGGACTAGGAAACGTTTCGACGTTTGAGCTATAATACAATATAATAGGCAGAGGACTTGGAAAAATGTCGACTCTGGAGCACTAATATATGATGAGAAGGGGGGGGGGGCTTAGAAAAGGGCACCCGGCGCCCATGACAGGTTCCAAATCAAAATTTTCTCAATTCCTGTGACCTTGGGTTAATGAAGTCATCAACCTTGGATGCGTTCACTCTCGCGGAATTTCTTAAAGATGCCCCTTGAAAAAAGATGTGGCGGGTTCCCCGACTTACAAACAGAAGAGAAGTTCGCTGACCTATTTGAGAGATTTTGAAAACTATGGGTTCATTAAGGGGAGTTAGTTTATATTAATTTTCACACGTACGAGTATTTATTTGTTATTTCATTTTTTCACTTTTTACAGACACTACTGGAAAAATTCACCAGTAAGACCAACTTGCGATTCAAAATGTAAAAAACGTATGATCTACGATTTACGCTCAGGACATTCCTTCGATCGGAAAGCTTCCTGTTCAGAAGAGGAGAATAAAAACGAGTAAAAATGAAGTCTTTACCTAGTTGTATTTCTTATTTACCAATTGTTGTTAATTATTGTCAATCTCTATTAAAATTACTCTTCTATATCAATTGCGTTTATTTGGAGAAAACAAAACTAAGGTACAACGTTTGCATAAATAATTTTAATGTACATTTTTCAAAAAATACTAAGAATATGAGAAAATCTACAGACATCTTCAAATGTTCCTTCAAATATTGTGAGTTAATTCTAAAGGTATATAATCGGCAGAAAAATATTACAAGAGGATATATGTCCTCACCTTCTTGACGCCTTCAATGAAGAGTATTTTTTTATTTTCTGGACAAGGTAATTGATATCTCTTCTTCCTTAAAATACGGGTATAGAAGCATCGCAAAGACCATCGGACTATATCTTACCGGAGAGAGGGTGTGCAATCAATGGACTTCTTTCCAAAGCTTCAAGGTTGATTAGATTTTGTCCTTGACTAGGAACGTGCTGCTCTGATTGACACGAACTGTCAAAAAGCGGATTCGATTCTCTACGTATTCCGAAGTTGAAACTTCATCGCTGCGGTAATATTTGACTAATGAATGCAATAATTAGGAATTTATTTCTTTTTTCCTTCAAAATTTTCTAATTGGCAGCTGATTTGATGTCGCTGAAAATTACGTCATTAATTTAGTATCGAACAACGAGTCCACCCTAAGAAATTTCTGAAGTATCCTTCTAAGCATGAAAAAAGTTTCACGACATCCGTTTCGTTTGATTGAGAAAACGTTTTGTAGGTAATTCGTAATCCGATTGAAACTCTCAGCACCAGCCCCTGTATAATGAAATATGATCCGCAGAGCGAGGGGGAAAAATGAGAGGTATAAGACGTATACCGACATTATAAAAGCAAAATAAAGTAATATTTCAATCGAATGAAAAAACTTACATAATCGAAGTACCCCTAAACAATAACCTTCGTAAATTATGGAACTTCAACGAAAAAACAATTCGACTGCTGGAAACATCTACAAACTGCGCGACCCGATATACTATAATTGAAATTTTTTCGCTTACTCGTTTTACGTGCTAATCTTCCCCTTCGACTTTTAACAGAATGAATTTTATGTCCCTTTTAACATCTGGAGACTTTTTCTTTGTTTTTTCACATTTAATTAGAACTACAAGATTGAAAATCTATCCATTTTTTTCATTCTTTTTTTTCATTTTTTTTTTTCGTCCGCTGCGAAGATGAAGTAGAATTTTTAGTTTTAATTTCTAGTAGTTATTTGGCAGCGCGTATAGAGATTTCTTGCCGGAAAAAAGTTTCTCAACCTTAATTAAATGATTTTTCTTTATTTCTTTTCCTCCGCTTTGTCGAACGCGATTTTTGAATAACTTGGCGAGAATTTTTTCGAATTACAATTTAGAAGTCTCCGAGGAATAATATTAATATCGGACGTATTCTGTAATGTTGGGCAATCACAGATGACGTCAAAAATCAATGTTTCACGCCCAATGTGTGGACTCACAAGTCTTATAAGTCAAAAGCGTACTTCTCTAGTAAGGCGAAAGAACAAAAAATGATTTACTTACAATAGTATAAATATGCAGGTATAGAAATCAGGTAGGTATGATTGATTAATAATATATACGACGCCTTTGTGACGTTTTCTTGACATGTTTCACATCTTTTTTTGGTTTATCGCACTTTAAACTTTTGAGCTTTTCCACTAAATCCACCTCTTCGAGCGTGTCATTAGCTGTACCATTGACAGATATCTGATTTTCATTGTCGACGGTGGAGGATAAATTTTTTTGTGTTAACGCGTTAAGAAGTACATTGTTTTTTTTTCTGTTTTTCTTAATTTTTTGGGGCAGCACCACGTCTTCTTCCGATGACACTTTATTCCCAATTTTGTTTTGTTTCTCTTCAATTTTCAACTCCTTTGATGGTAGCTTATTTTCAATTTGATTAACTTCAAAGAGCCGATTTATGGTATCCATACGATTACAGCATTGGGACTGACCTGAGTGAATCTGAAAATCGAGCATATTATCATTATTTTTATTCATCGCGCTTCTTTCCAAGTACCCGACCTCAATAATGCCGAAATTGTTCACCCCACTTTTACAGAGGGGGACGAAACCTCAAAAATTAGCCCCCATCCCTCCTTTGGCGAATTTTGAAGAGCTTCCCATCTCTAAAATTTACTTTTGGTATCGTGGCGCACCATACCAATTTTCATGCTTCTATTAATCGTCACTTGTTCTTCTGTTTGCCACTGTACTATTACGAGTAATTTACAAGTTAACACGATGAACATCAGAACCACACCGTGTAAAATGCGATAATGATCGTATTATGATTGGAACTAGAAGTGCAATAAGTTGTCCACTGCAAAATTTGTCATAAGAAAGAAATAGTAACAATTTGCTGTTTTGAAAATCTGCTCTAATCAAAATAGCAGAAGTACTCTCACTCGCGAGAATATTTCGACCATCATTGACTCAATTTAATTTGGTAGAACTTTTTCGAGATGATCGAGTAAGTTCATCGCACAATCTAAATTTCGCGAGGTTACCAATTTAACAAAAAGAGTCTTAATAAGAAAATCATAATTACTACCCCATCTTGAATTCCTGCGTACAGTTGTCGAGAAAGCGAGGTCCTTAAATATACCGAGAAACGATGACCAAGGAAGTAAGAAAAGGAACGAAGAAAATTGGGAGATCTAAGCTTGTCAAGATTCTACGTAAATCACTAACCAGATTGGAAGTGAGGTTGGTATCAGCGTCAATTTCCATAGAAGACATAGGTAACGAATAATTAAATAATAAGAAATATTACAATAACCGAACAATAATCAAAGGTACAAATAGCGAAATACAACTTTTGGACGCGAGAATTTAAATATATGCCAAGACGGAAAAGGGCCTATAATTTAGAAGACCAAGTTTAGGATTTTATGTAGTGGCCATTGATAATTGAATGTTATAGAAGTTCTGGCAGTTTAGTTGTGACGTTTCAATACAGTACTTCAATCTGAGGTTCAAGATGAAAATTAAGACCATGTTCGATTGTCCTGTGGCAGATGATGTCACAAGATCAATTGAAGAACAAAATGGAGGGCAAATTACAAGTTATTCTCATAGAGATTAAAATTTACAACAGAAAAATCTAAAATAGGTATTAGGTATGCGATAAGATTTCATAATGGGAATAGATTCTGTTCTATAAAATTTTTAAATTAATTTTGTATTTTTGAAAATAGCGACAACAAACTGAAAATCTGCATAAATTTACACTCATCACAGTTTAGCTTACTGATAATAACGGGCAATAGTTGTCAAGTTCATGTAACATGAATAACACAATCAACTTTAAAAAAGGATATCATTGTACTCAACTTTGAACCTGACCACTTAGGGATCTCTATAAGGTCGGGAAAATTATCATAGTTGTTAACTAGGAATGTAAAAAGCTATGGAAAAGAGAAATTGATAAATGGACAGCAATATGCAAAAACCGACCAAGTGACAATGTTACAATCTGGAGAAGAGTAACTTTGTTACGTGAACAAGAAGTACTTTATTGTAGAATGTATTATTGTCACTTGGTCGGTTTTTGCAAATGGTTGTCCAAATATAGATCACGTTTCATATCTTTCTCAGTAAATTGCGTCTGAATGTCAGTATGGCCGTGTAAATACAGAATTTTCCTGTGAAGATTGATATGCTTAGCAATCTGTACCATCTGTACTATTCCTCAATACATACCAGGGAGGCTCGCAGCAATATCATTTGTGACTGTATTTCTTGTTCTTTGGCCTCGCAGAAATGCAAGATTCTATCCTCGGAGAGGTTTTGGCCTCTCAAAATTCGAGAAATTTTCTCAAGGTGTCGGGTACAAAAAAGATATGAAATATATTAAAATATTTTCCCAAGTCCATAAATTAGGGGAAAGTTATCCGTGTGCGAACGTCTCTAAAATAATGTATCGCTGACAAATTTGATGGCAAGTTCCTTGGTAGAACTTGAAGGAATGAGAAAAGAAGGCAAAATCAGGTTTCTCCATGAATTCTCTCTCGGAAAGACCCCTTTCCTAGATTATTATCCTTGGTGGAATTTGAAAATGCCAAACTTAGATTCTTCCCCAAAATGATAAGAAGCATAGTTGATAAGTAAGATGAGACGGATTTGGTTTGTGTATTATTTGATTTTCCTCTCATATTCCGACTTTCAATTATAATTTTGTCGGCTGGTTTTCAGCAGGGAACCCGCTATTACTACCCCCTTTCCCATTTTTTCCTCTGAAAGGCGACTTAGTTCTAGAAGACGGCTGACTGAGTTTAGTGACTTGGAAAAATTACAAGTTATACACATTTTTGGGGACTAGAAAATAATCCATACGAATCATTAGACATTGAATGTGGTTCTAAAAGTTTGTCTAAAAATTCCAAGTTACGAACTGTAGAAGGAAAAGTCTGGCATGGATATAATTAACACCATTGTTGACTTTTACCTACTTGAGCGACTTTAAATATTTTTAAAGTTTTGACCAGCGGTGGTTCTACAACTTTGCCGTCAAAAAGAATGAGTAATGTAGTATCATTCTATCTGAATTCATTGTTCGGGATATTTTTTCTCAAATTCTTACATTACTTTGGAAAATTTGCCGGCCCAGGAAATTTGCCACTGGGGGAACTGTCTCACTCATCCCCTCCCACGAACCACCACTGGTCTTGACTTTCAAACAATATATACTTGGGGAAGGGGAGACTGAGAAACATTCTGACCGTTTATCTATATTAGAAGCAGAGGAGTGAAGACTCCGACCTTCTTCAAGGAAGTCGAGAAGTTTGTCAAAGAGAGACTTGAAAAAATTCGACCGCTGATGTATAATATATTGCGTGGTGATGGGGTGAGTTGTTCCAGAGAAATCTAACAATCGGATTGTAAATGGTGGGACGAGGGAATTTCAAAAATCTCGGCTAAAATAATAGAAACCAAGAGCAGAAGAGATTTTTAATTTTGGGGGATAGTCCTAGTAAGACAGAACAACGTGAGCTTACCGTAATGTCGCTAAAAGCGTCTATTTGTGCCTTAATCAGTGGCTTTACATCGACACCCGAGCTCATGGATACATCTATCAAGGTCGCATAATAACACATGGGTCGTTCATCCAGCTCACTCCGAGCAATTCTTGCTTCCCATTTCTCAAGCAAGGAGCGCCTGGCCTCCTGCTTGACCAGTAAAGCCTCTTAGTCGGTCGTTGTCCGCTCTCTCCTCAGAAAGGAGCTTAGCTTGATTGGTGGTGAACGTGCCTCCGTCAAGACAGTGCGGTAGTCACTAACAAACACCAGCGCAGGTCTTCGTTGGATCTTTACCATCTTTCCTATTCTGTAAGGTATCTTCATATTGTGAGCGAGGAGAGCAGTAATGTAAACAATGAAAATGATCACTCGTATGCTCCATGCTCTCCAAATACGTGGATCGTGTCTGTATTTTGCAGAGCGAATAAGAATTCCAACTTAATAAGATATTCGTATGAAAAGATGAAAACAATTTGCGTATTTAGAGAAAAACAATGGTGAAATTAATCGATTTCCTTGGGTTGTAGGAGGATAGCCGGTCAGGATTATGTCAGTTTTTCTTCGTACGAAAAATTATCAGCCTCAAAGCATGACTTACTTTTTTGGCCTATAATAGATCTACTTTGGGGATCAGTATAAAATCAAAGTTTTCTGTCACCTACAGCCTGGTCCGGGAAACTTTCATACTATGACGTAGTCTTTTAGTTCATCCACCAATTCAATGTGTCGAAATAAAATGCATTGTTGGAATGCCGCAATTATTTTATTGCTCGTATTACTTTTGCGGACACTACATACGCGTATGACAAGGTGTGTGTAATCACAGGACATAAAATGTAAATTTCAATGCGACACAGCAGGTTCCTACCGATATTGTCCCACGCGCCGCGATATAAAAACGAATGAAAATCGGTACCTAATACCTATTTTTCCGCAAGCTGCCCCCTCTAAAAAAATAGTATCCAGCTTCAAGTGAAACAGACCCTGCATCGATATTTTAAGACGGGTAATATGTACACGTTATCAGGTGAAAGAAACCAACCCGAAAAGAAAACCGGAACAACACCTCAACATTAGTGTTCATATTGAGAGGGTACCATAAGGCTGGTGTACTCATAGGGTTCATAAAATTTTACGATTTTTTTATACCGCGATTTTATTCAGAACTTATGAGCTTCCGTTTACGTTCATGCTCATCTTAGACGCCCTATCGCTTTTCAAAATTTAAGTACAGCATTACTCGCAATAAAAAGCAACTTGTGTTGGCTATACACCTTGATGTGATATAAAGAAATAAATTTTTCTACGACTTGTGCATCGTGTACGAATACCGTAACTCTTCCCGTGGTTATTTGTTTTGTAATTATTGCGTGAACTATAAATACTGTAATACAGTAGGTTTACTGCACTGAAGTAGGTACTTTAAAATCTTCTTGCTCCATGTTGAATTATTTTTCTACACTCATCAAAAGTCATGTCGTTACTAATTGAAATGAAAACTTCCGAGCCTTATACGACAACGCAATTTTATTTAAAAAAGTTTTACTTACTCCTCATTGTGCCCTGTGGTGGCCATCAAGAAACCTGATGCATATAAGCAACTCTTCAAACATGCATAAAAAAAAAATGTTTTCTTCGCAGCTCGTCGTATTATACGACTTGTATGGACTTCTCAACTCTCGAGAATTGTAACAGATGTTTCACATGCTGTATTCTATGTTCTATTGATTACTTTTGAATGACCGTCGAGGACAACTTCTCTGTATAATGTTACTAAAATAATTTTCATAGGACAGCACATACATCTATTGAATAAGAATAAACATACTGAACAGCATCTATATGATTACTCTACATATTATTTTCAATCAAAAAACGCCAAAATTTCTTTACTCAACTTTGAAAAATAAGACGTACAAAATTTTAATGAAAAACAAAATAAGTCTGGGCCTACTCATAAACAATATCAATTTTAGGGTACTCATATTTCATGATTTGTGGTGTAGGTTTTTAATTCAACTTTACCATGTGTCTAGCAGGAGCTGTAAAAAAGAAAAGTGAAACCAATAACGTTGGTGACTTTCAAATATCAATCAACATCATCTTGTCAGTCCTCTAGTAGATTGAATTATTTGAAAAATATAGAACAATATCGTGGCGACAGGTCTATGCTTCGAGCATACCTTAACAGAGGCTCTCACTGTTCCAGCTTGAGATAGATATAATTCTTCCAATATTTCAACTTACACGGGGTACATTGAAGCTGAATTTGTACTAATTATGTTTTGAGGTCACTGAAATTGTGCTTTCATCCTCTGTGAAATAAACTTGAAAGCTATAGAAATTTATCCTCTTAGCGCGCAAGATTAGAAGACTAAAATAGATAGCAGGGATTGAAGTCTTGTTTATCTTGATTGTGCTTTCAGGCGACAATAGATATCCGTAATGACGAGAAATATGGAGGTATAACAGCCACATTCAAACGAAAGGGGGATAAATAAAGACAAAAAGTACACATGAGAAGAAGGAGGATGAAGAAACAAAAGAGGATAAATTAAAACAATTAAAGAGGACTTCGGAAGACAGAGAAGACGATTGAATATACAGGAAGACAAATGAGAACTAAAGGAGACAGATGTGGAAAAAATTCTCCGATCCATTTTTAACTTTTTTGTAAGAAATAGATCATGTCCGATAACAATAAACCAAATTTTTACTTCAAGAAAAAAAGTTCGATCACGAATATATCTTGGGCGTTTGCAAAAAAATACGAAGACCGGAGAAGGTAAACGCAGACAGTACCTGGCCTACTCAAATATTTGGGTGTTATAGTCTGGGACTAAACGATAGCATTCTTCATTCCAGTTTTCCGGGATAAGCGGCTTTGTTGCCTCAATAAACCCATCCAGTGTACATGGATTTTTACAATTCGGTAGCTCTAGCAAAGCTGGAGCTTCTTGTTCCGATTTCCGATAAGAGACCTGAAAAAAGAATAATTGATGCATAAAATACAATCACGTTTCCGCATGGAATTCGGAAAAATTTTAATTTTCTGACCGTCACAATATAACTTCCATTTTTAAGTCGTAACTCTATCAATACAGCAGAACTATACGGCGGAAAAGCTCCATCAAATACATCCAAACTTTTCAGCAAAACTGCTATAGTGGTACTGAGGCCGGAGTAAATTTGAAATACCTTTGAATATTCCGTAGTGCTGTTACGTTTGCTCGTCATGTCATCAATTATACTTTTTATCAATGGACCTGCGTTATTCAAATACATCCAATATCAGGCGCGGATCCACGGGGGGGGGGGGTTATGGGGAAAATCCCTCCCCCCCCCCCAAAAAAAAAAAAAAAAAAATCAACAAAAAACCCAAAAAAATAACAAAAAATTTGTAATATCGAAGAAAATGTAAAAAAAAAAAAAAAAAATCCTTTAAAATTTTTTTGGATTGTTTCCCCTCCCAGCAAAGTGATCGTCTGGATCCGCGCCTGAATATAGATATCAACATATGATAAAGGCTACTGGTTGATCATGAGATACAAATTGCATTAAATTTTCATGACATAGCCATAAGCTAGAAGTTGTTCAAAAGACTTCTTCATTCTACTTCCAGTACTTCCACCCAATGTATGAACTTACCTCCTTTTAGGCGTTTTGTTATGTCATTGAATACGAGATACTTGAAATACAACTCTTCTATCGAGATACATGGTTCAGGATATATACTCTTGGCCCATTCTGGTTGTTCCAGACCAACTTGTAACTAAGTATTGAAGGTATTCAATTAATGAACTATTTTCTACTTTTTGAAGAATATTTTTTAGAAAGAGATCTTACAGTGACATCGCATATTCAAAGGGAGGGGTTATTTTTCTCCCTCTACCTACTTATGTATAGGTACATAACCCTGAATCTCTGACAGGAAATTCACTGAAAAGTAGTTAGGGAAAGATGGAATCTTTTATTTCCATGGCAGACCTACCTCGACACCTAAGTTATCGCATAAGGCGTAAGAGTAAGCGATAGCTAGTAATCCATCGTATGTCGAGATTTGCAACTTTTGTGATTGTTCCCTCAAATACGTGAACGTAGCGTTGTATTTTTTGAAAACTTGCGCTATTTCCGACGACTTGGTTAGAAGTGCTGCTTCCAAATCGTATCGTGCACAATATGCTGTCAAATACAATAGCTGAAACCGAAAATAAAGTCGTCCAAAGTAACATTGATTTAAATTTGAAAATGTAGAGTTAGGTACTTGCATTATATGAATTTCAATGCAACTAACGCTAGGTTTATAACTTTACATTACTGCTTACAGGGGCGAAGCGCACATAGCTTGAAAGAGACAAGGAGTAGGACCTTGGCAGAACGAGGTGGAACTGCTTCCTGACTCTACAGTGAAATCACCTCCTCCAGAGACCTCGACATACTCTTTATCGTATTCCACACGCTATCCAGCTCATTTTCTAGATATTTGGAACACGTGTTGCATTCCAAAGAAGTATCTGTTATTGTTGACAGTTTTAGTGGGGCATGAGGCTCGAGTAGGAGCACAATATTGCAGTTGAAGTGACTTCTGTATCTACGCACTTTGACCTGCATGTAGCCAGGAGACAGAAATATCGCAGGATAAAGTGTTCTAAAAACCCATAACTCAATTAAACATCAAGACTTGTTTTTGAAGTCAGACACTGAATATTTGAAAACTGTTTGAAGCCGTGATCTTCAAAGTGTGGGCTGAGTAGCAGAAATAATCTTTAATTTGTCATGTTTCTAGGTAAAAATGTTACCTAGTATCTACGTAACACACTTGAAGTATAAATTATTTTTGGATGAGCCATGGACGGGAACTCCAGTGTTGGAGGTTTTTTCTTTTGATGGAGAACTGAAGGCGGTAGTTCTTGAGATGAAGAGAGAAGAATTTACATAATTGGTGGAGGAATTGGTTACTCAAAGGGGGAAATGCACATTGTGATGAATGGAATTCAAGTGAGACAAAAGAGATTGAAGGTCGGAACAGGAGCCATTCGTCATCAACATATCTCAGTCAGGATAAAATATGAAGGTTGAATGAAAGTAATGCAGATCAGATTCGAGTTTGCCCGTTGAAACATCGGCGACGACCGAAGAAAGAGGGGGCCCTTGAGGAGGCCTTCAGGGAATTTGTGTGAGAAACGACTAAACGTTCTGGTTGGAACACATGTTCTTGGTGAGGCATAAGGAGAAGAAGGCGTGGAACCCTGAGACGATATAAGGATGACACCTGTTGACTAATACCGGGGCTACCGCGATATTAGCACTCGTGCTGGAGACTATTTCTTTTTATTACTTTGACATGCTTCCAGCATACATTTGAACAAAATGTATCTTTGTATGAGATTAATCAAAAATGAACAATCCCCTCTTGATATGTAAAGTCTTACGTTATCCTCGTATTTTGGAATCGCATGCACAGGAGTGGGTTGCCACAAACAGCCGAGTTTTTTGCTCCATTTTTCACCCTTCAGTTCTGGTGGACAAAATCCAGCCAAAAATAATTGTGCTGCATTGATACTCTGATCTCTGGCCGTGCTGGTTGTGTTCACTAGATAAGGGCTGCAAGATTTTCCATGTAGTAAATGGGCGTAACGCTCACGCGCCCATACGCCCAACTCATAATTTTGTAGTTTTCCAGCCTGTAGAAAAAATAATTATTTGATGGTCATGAATCTTGAATTTTCACAAGTTTTGGGTGTGGGTAGATCCAGACAGGGTCCGCGCGACCGAATAGTAGTATTTTTGAATCCCGAGCAAGCGTCCTCAGACTCTTTGTTGAAAATTTTAAGATTGCAAGTTTTAGTACGAATGTATGACTCGTCGAATTTTACCGAGTTCAATGAAAATTGCACTCTACTGAACAAAGTATGAAATTGAGCATGCATGTTGTCTATAAACTCACGTTCGTTAACTGTCCATAACCAACTTGTTCGAAGTATGCTGCATAAGAATCGGTTGGAAAAATGGTTAATTGGTTTCGGGCACCGAATCTAAATACCTGAAATAAAAATTAAGAAAACGATCCGAAGATAATTTTTTTAGATGATCCTACATTATAAGAGTTCAAATGATTTCATCATAATTGGCCTTTTCTTCATTTTACCAAGGTTTACATGAAGAACCGTTTTCAGCTAGTGGCAAAACCAAATTCTAATGAGGTGCCGACGAGTTGGCCTCCTCAGCCTTGATAGGAAGAAAAGTACTCTTCGTTACCTGCATTGATTCTTCCTTTTTGTCAAACAATTTTTAGAAAATACTCTTTAATCTAAGTTTTCTCATCCTTCCTGTCCTATGTTCCATGTCTCTTCAAAAAAAAAATTTCCATATCTGAATTCTGTGAAACTAGGATCTTATTAGAAATAATTTTTGGAGGATAAGGAAAAGTCTTTCTTTTTTGGCATATTACTGTTATCCGTGGAGAGGAAGGGGAGTCAAATGGTGGAATTGTAACATCAACGAGAAAAGCAAGACTGAGTCGCCATGCGCCTCAGTATCCGGGTCTCTTGGTTCTTTTTTCTTCTAATCAACTGTTACGTGACGGAAATTTATTTTTTAATTTTTTTCAAAAGATTTGGAGCTTTTTTCCTACCAAAATGTAGAGCTCAAGAGATCTCGATTTTTTCTATGTCAAGATCTGGAAACCAGGAGATCTGCATCTTTGTTCCGCTCAGATCTGGAATCTCAGAGACTTAATATATGTACCTACATACTGTAGGTATACTACCATTAAGAAAGCGTCGAGAAAAAGAAACTTTCTTGAAGACTGTATAGAAATTTGAAAAATGCTATGCGAAAATAAGATCTTATGTGACACAGAATATGTATACGTGCAGGACTAATCAAACGATATATTTGTACATTATCATCAATATTAATATTCAAAGACTGTCTTGGTCATCATGCTCAATCTGTGACAACTTTTTTTTTTCTTTCTTTTTTTTTGCAATGGCATAGGGGCTCTCGCCTTTCCAGAGGCAAGAGCCCCAAGAAAGAATTTATTTCTGCAAAGGTAGAAACTTTCATTCTGCATAAACAAACAACCCTTTCGACTTTTTTGAGAATAGATTCGTGTGTCCCGTTCTAAAATTGACAAACTCATAGACAGTATAGGGAAAATAGGTCTGATTGCAACTGTAATTGTCAGACAAGGGCGGCGACTGCTCTACAGCAGGTGTAGCGAATGCCACACATGACAAATTTTTACTTAGTGCAGTATTTAACGAAACAAAATTTCAAAGGTGAGGATTTTATTCGTGCAGAGAAGTTATCATATATTTCTTGCTGAATTATAAGAAACAAAATTTTTTCGTTGGTTCTTCATTTTTGTTTCCCGAAAATTTTTAGTTCGCTACCCATAGTATTTTGCAGAGTCGCCGTCCCCTGGTATCAGAAGGTGGTCAGAACCAATAGCCACCCTCATTTGGACGAAAGAGATTTTCTACGAGCAAAAAATAAAGATCATGTTCCAAGTTTACTGCATAGAACGAAGAGAGTTCTTGGTCCAGTATATGGTTAATATACAAACAGTCTAAATTCTGCATGAAACAGAGGAGGGGAGAGGCTGGCCATCTCGCAAATTTTTTATTGCAATGCTTTCAACTGAAATGTTACTTAAGAGAGATTACATGTTAGTCGAAAATTTCCCAAGTCCATTAACGGAGGAGGGGCAACTCGGAAAATTTTGAATTAGGGGCTGGGCTCCAGCAAAGACGGTACCCGAGACCTGATTCGAAATTTTCCGATATCCCACCCTCTCTTCTTCATGCAATGTCTTATACTAGATATAAACTAGGTCTAAATATCCTTTATACTATAGACTTATTCCAAGAGGATGCCTGTATTAGTTTATACTAGGATTACACTAGACTCAAGTCTCCTTTATGCTAGCTCTGTACTAGGAGGTCTGTATTACTACATATGAGCTCTATACTGCAAGCTAGTATGAAGCTCAACATCTGACGAGAGATCAAGTCCAAGTTTATATAGGCCTATTGTATAGTAGACCTATACTTGGTCTAAGCCTCTCTTGTACTTGTCTTATACTAGGTTTAGGCCTCCTTCATGCTAGGCAATATACTAGGCCTATACATTTCTCTTCGTTCTACTACTTATTATACTATACTAGGCCTAACCCATCCCATGTTCTATGCAGTATACTAATTTTTTCTAGGCTTACACAAGGTCCAAGTCTCTGTTATACTAGATTTAGGTCTCATTTTCAAATGGTGCTTGAGACTTGATTCATAGTTGACGAAGGTTTTACTTACTATAGACGAAAAAATGACTTCTCCGTACTGTGCTTTCAACGTGTCCTCACAATATTTTGGTTTTTTACTTGCCGTCAAAACGAACAGCATCAATACCACACCCAAGAGAGTGAACGGGGTCATCGTGACAAAATTCTTTACAAAATTAGTCTCCCAAGTTTCTAAATGCTGATCATTCGTATGCGCACGATGTACATATGCTCTCAAATTTTCAATCGATATTGTTAATATACAATGCCTTGATATTCGGTTCAGTGACAATTTTACTGTCAACCCGGAACTAATTTTTTTTTCTCGAAGATAAACCGAGTGATAACACTGACAACTATAATCTATTCGACCTGCCCTTATCGTGCGAGCGTTAATTTCAACTTCCTGAATTTCCTTCAGTACTGTTCATAGGAAGCCACCTTTTATTATTTCTTTTACATAATATTGACGAGAACCGTTTATTCGAAATTTATTTGTGAAAACAGTACATCCATTAAAGAAAGTTTCCTATTTTCTATTAAGAACTAATAGTGGTTGCAGAATTGCTGCTCATATATTGAATGCCCAAAAATATAATGGCTTCTCAACTAATTTCTCTTTATGAAACAAATATTGCTGAAAAAAATTCTAATTGGTATTCAAATACGAAAACGTACCTATTGAAAAAGTTTGTCAAGTGTACAATTCTACTTTATTAGTTGCTTTTACGAGACTACTTTCGGCTGTCATCCCATCATCAGTGTGTCGCAACTGGAGAACAAGGCCTTAAATATGTTATTGGCTATAACAATGCTGTGCTGCGATTGGTTCACTCTTAGAAGCTTATTGTTTTGTAATTATTGTGTGAACTATAAATACTATAATACAGAAGATTTAATGCACCAAAGTACACGTATTTTGAAATTTTTTTGTTGTATGTTGAATTATTTTTCTACAATCTTCTGAAGTCGTAACTAATTGAAATGAAAACTTCCAAGCCTTATACGACAACGCAATTTTATCTAAAAAAGTTTTACTTACCTACTCCTCATCTTATTACCCTGTGGTCGACATCAAGATACCTGATGCATACCTGTATAGGCGACTCGAATAATATTCTAAAAAAAGTGTTTTCTTCGCAGCTCGTCATATTAACACAACTTGTATATGGACTTCTCAACTCTCGAGAATTGTAACAGATGTTTCACATGCTGTATTTTATGTTCTATTGATTACTTTTGAATGACAGACGAGGACAACTACTCTGTATAATGTTACTAAAATAATTTTCATAGGAAAGCACATTACACATACTGAACCGCATCTATATGATCAATTTACATAATATTCAAACAAAAAACGACAAACTTTCTTTACTCAACTTTAAAGAATAAGATGTACAAAATTTTGATAAGGAATAAAATAAGTCTAGGCCTACTCGTAAAAAATAGCAACTGTAGGGCACTCACATTGAATGATCTGTGGTGTAGATTTTTAATTCAACTTTACCATGTGTCTACCAGGTGATAAAAAAAAAGTGAAACCAATAACGTCGGTGACTTTCAAATATCAATCAATATCAGATTGAATTATTTGAAAAATATAAAGCAGTATTGTGGAGAGAGATCTCTGCTTATAGCTGCAGATCTTACGGAACAGAAGCTCTTATCTCTGTTCCAGTCTGAGATAGTTATAGTTTTTCCAATATTCAAGGGCGGATCTATGGGGGAGGGGACAAGGGGAACGTTCCCTCCCAAAAACTTCCAAAAAAGACTGAAACTGTCTAACTTGATTATATTTTCCAAGCGGAGCGAAGAAACAAATTTTTGAATAATGGAATATCCTCACCCAAAATTTACCGATAAATCCGCGCCTGAGTATTTCAACGTACACGGCAAACATTTGAACTGATTTTATACTAATTGTATTTTCAGGTCACTGAAATTGTGGTTCCAGCTGTTGTATCCTATTTAAGAAAGAAATTTGGAAGTTATATAGAAATTTATCCACTTATCGTGCAAGATTGGGAGACTAAAATAGAGGATTGAAGTCTTGTTCATCCTGATTGTGCTTTGAGACGACAATTATAGATTAGGACGAAAAATCTGGACGTAGAACGGCCACATTCCAAGAAAAGATCAACGGAAAGATGATAAGAGAAACGTCGAAGTCTATAAATGGAGTGAAGGATTCAGCCATGTATTGTGGTTAATAAATAATTGGAAGTGAAGGATAAAAAAGTACAAGCAAAGACTGAAGACGGTAATGATCTAAAAATGGCGGACCGCTTGAGATGAACTTGATCGCACTTAAGTTGAATGTTCTGGTAAAATTCTACAAAGAACACCGTAGCATTCAGTCATTAGGCTACAAAACAACCCAAATATAGAAGCCAGATTTTTGAAAGAGCAAGAACGAAAGGGGGTTAATAAAGACAAAAGGTACAAATGCGATGAGGAAAAACATCAATAAGAAAGGATAAATTGAAACAATTAGAGAGGACTTCGGAGGACAGAGAAGACGATTAGACGAATGAAGATACAGGAGGACAAATGAGAACTAAAGGAGACAGATGTGGAAAAAATTCTTCGATCTATTTTCAACTTTTTTGTAAGAAATAGATCATGTCTGATAACAATAAACCAAATTTTTAATGCAAGGGAAACGTTCGATCACGAATATATCTTGGGCGTTTGCAAAAAAATACGAAGACGGGAGGAGGTAAACCCAGACAGTATCTGGCCTACTCAAATATTTGGGTGTTATAGTCTGGGACCAAACGATAGCATTCTTCATTCCAGTTTTCCGGGATAAGCGGCTTTGTTGCCTCAATAAACCCATCCAGTGTACATGGATTTTTACAATTCGGTAGCTCTAGCAACGCTGGAGCTTCTTGTTCCGATTTCCGATAGGAGACCTGAAAAAAGAATGATTGGTGCATAAAGTACAATGATGTTTACGCAAGGAATTCGGAAAAATTTTAATTTTCTTACCGTCACAATATAACTTCCATTTTTAAGTCGTAACTCTATCAATACAGCAGAACTATACGGCGGGAAAGTTCCATCAAATACATCCAAACTTTTCAGCAAAACTGCTATAGTGGTATCGAGGCCGGAGTAAATTTGAAATACTTTTGAATATTCCGTAGTGCTGTTACGTTTGCTCGTCATGTCATCAATTATACTTTTTATCAATGGACCTGCGTTATTCAAATACATCTAGTATAGATATCAACAAACGATAAAAACTACTAACTTAGGATTGATCACGAGACACAAATTGTATTACAAAAATTTTCGAGACGTATAGCGTCGTTCAGAAGACTTCTTCATTCTACTTCCGCCCAATGTATGAACTTACCTCCCTTCAGGCGTTTTGTTATGTCATTGAATACAAGATACTTGAAATACAAATCTTCTATCGAGATACATGGTTCGGGATATACTTTCTTCGCCCATTCTGGTTGTTCCAAACCAACTTGTAACTAATTATTGAAGTTATTCAATTAATGAACTATTTTCTACGTTTTGAAGAATGGTTTCTCTAGAAGTAGGTAAGTCTTACAGTGACATAGCATAGTCAAAGGGAGGGGTTATTTTTCTTCTTCTACCTACTTATGTACATAACCCTGTATCTCTGGCAGGAAATTCACTGAAAAGTAGCAAGCAAAAAAAGGAATCTTTCACTGCCATGGCAGACCTACCTCGACACCTAAGTTATCGCATATGGCGTAAGAGTAAGCGATAGCTAGTAATCCATCGTATGGCGAGATTTGCAACTCTTGTGAATATTGCCTCAAATACGTGAACGTAGCGTTGTACTTCTTGAAAACCTGCGCTATTTCCGACGACTTGGTTAGAAGTGCTGCTTCCAAATCGTATCGTGCACAATATGCTGTCAAATACAATAGCTGAAACCAAAAATAATGTCTAACAAATGCAGACAAAGTAATATTGATCCTAATTTGAAAATGCAAAAGTATTATCAATATCAATACAACCAGAGGTAGGTATGTAACGCTATATTATTGCTTACGAGTAAGTCACTCGCCCCCTCAAGGTGCGTAGAGCACGTAGCTTGAACGAGACAGGGAGTAAGATCTTGGCAGAACGAGGAGGAACTGCTTCCTGACTCCATAGTGAAGCCAACTCCTCCAGAGTCTTCGCCATACTCTTTATCGTATTCTACCCACTATCCCGTTCATTTTTTAGATGTTTGGAGAGCATGTTGCCTTCCAGAGGAGTACCTGTCATTGTTAACAGTTTTATAGCGGGGCATGAGGCTCGACTAGGAGCACAATATTATGACAGAAATATTGCAGGAAAAAGAGTTCTAAAAACCCATAACTCAATTATATATAAAGACTTGTTTGAAGTCAGACACTGAACATTCGAAGACTTTTGAAACCGTGATCTTAAAAGGGTATGAAACTATTTATTTATTTAATATGGTTCCCCATAATATTTTATCCCACCAATCAATTAAAAGGGTATGCTGAATGGAAGAAATTATTTTCAATTTGTCATGTTTCTAGGAAATAAAGTTTTCTAGTATCTACGTAACACACTTGAAGTATAAATGATTTTTGAGTGAGGCATTGATGAGAACACTAGTGTTGGAGGGTTTTTGATCGATCAAGAACTGAGGAGAAAGGCGGTAGTTCTTGAAATGAAGAGAGAATAGGAGATTTACATGATTGATGGAGGAATCGGTTACTTGAAGAGGGAGATGGACATTGTGATGAATTGAATTCAAGTGAGACAAAAGAGATTCAAGGTCGAAACAAGAGCCATTCGTCATCAATATATCTCAGTCAGGATAAAATATGAGAGTTGAATGAAAATAATGCAGATCATATTCGAGTTTGCCCGTTGAAACATCAGCGACGACCGAAGAAAGAGAGGGGTCCTTGAGGAGGCCATCAGGGAATTTGTATGAAAAACGACAAAACGTTCTGGTAGAAACAAGTGTTCCTGATGAAGCATAAGGAGAAGGCGTGGCATAGAGGTGATATCAGGACGACATCATGTGGCTAATAGTCAGGGCTATCGCGATGTTAGCATACATGCTGGTGACTATTTCTTTTTCTTACTTTGTCATGCTTCTAGCATACATGTAAACAAGTCGTATCTTTATGTGAGATTAATCAAAAATAAACAATCCCCTCTTGATCTGTAAGGTCTTACGTTATCCTCGTATTTTGGAATCGCATGCACGGGAGTGGGTTGCCACAAACAGCCGAGTTTTTCGCTCCATTTTTCACTCTTCAGTTCTGGTGGACAAAATCCAGCCAAAAATAATTCTGCTGCATTGATACTCTGATCTCTGGCCGTGCTGGTTGCGTTCACTAGATAAGGGCTGCAAGACTTTCCATTTAGTATATTGGCATAACGTTCACGCGCCCATACGCCCAACTCATAACTTTGTCTTTTTCCAGCCTGTAGAAAAAATGATTATTTGATGGTCATGAATCTTGAATTTTCACAAGTTTTGGGTGTGGGTAGATCCAGACAGGGTCGGCGCGACCTAATAGTAGTATTCCGAGCAAGCGTCCGTAGACTCTTCGTTAAAAATTATACGAGTGCATAATTTAGTACGAATGTACGAATCTTTAAATTGTACGGAGTTCAATGAAAATTTTACTCTAATGAATAGACTATGAAATTGAGGTGGCATATTGTTCAAAAACTCACGTTTGTTAACTGTCCATAACCAACTCGAGCGAAGTACTCTGCATAAGGATCGGTTGGAAAGGGGGTTAACTCATTCCGGGCACCGAATCTAAAAACCTGAAATAAAAATTAAGAAAACGATCTGAAGATAATTGTTTTTTTTCAGATGATCCTACATATAAGAGTTCAAATGATTTCATTATGGTTGGCTTTTTCTTCATTTTACTAAGGTTTACATGGAGAGTACTGGCAAAAGCCAAATTCTAATGACGTGCCGACGAGTCGGCCTCCTCAGCCTTAATAGAGAGAAAAGTACTCTCTGTTATCTGCATTGATTCTTCCTTTTTGCCAAACGCAGTTCATAATTCATAAACAAGGAAAGATAGGTCGGTTTTGGCACAGAAAAGTAAATTTTCCGAGGATAGAATCCTATACAATGAGATTTCCGTTCCTTGATTAAAATTTCAATGGTTAAGAGAAAATCTTTCCGATGTGCTGTATTTATGCATCCGCTCCTTACGTATGTGTCTGATTGCAACTGTGTCAGAAAAGGGCGGCGACTGCTGTACAACGGATCTAGCGAATGAATTTTCACTTAATTCAGTGTTTAACGAGACAAGTTTTTTCAATTGTTCATCACTTTTGTCTCCCAAAAATTTTCAGTTCTCTACCCATAGTATTTTGAAAAGTCGCCGGCTCCTGATGTCAGAAGGTGATCAGAACCAATAGCCACCTTCAGTAGACGAAAAAGATTTTCTACCAGCAAAAAATAAATACCATATTCCAAGTTCACTGCATAGAACGAAGAGAGTTCTAGGCATAGTACAATGTTAATATCTTTTACTAGGTTTAGGCCTCCTTCATATACTAAGCAATATACTAGACCTACACTTCTCTTCGTCCTAAAAGTAAACTACTATACTATGATAGGCCTAACCCATCCCATGTTCTATGCAGTGTACCAATTTTATAAGACTTACTTAAAGTCCAAGCCTCTTTTATACTAGATTTAGGTCTCATTTTCAAATGGTACGTTTGAGACTTGATTCATAGTTGACGAAGGTTTTACTTACTATAGACGAAAAAATGATTTCTCCGTACTGTGCTTTCAACGTATCCTCACAATATCTCGGTTTTTTGCCTGTTGTCAAAACGAACAGCATTAATACCAAACCCAAGAAAGTAAACGGATTCATTGTGACAAAATTCGCAACAAAATTAGTCTGCTAAATTTTTAAATTGTGATCATCCGTATGCGATGACAACTCGTACATATGTTCTCAAATTTTCAATCGACATTGTTAATAATATTGTCTTGATATTCGGTACCGTGAAAACTTTACGGTCAACCCGGAACTAATTTCTTTTCTCGGAGATAAACCAAGTGATAACGATTGCAACTATGCTATATTCGACCTGCCTTTATCGTGCGAGCGTTAATTTTAACTTCCTGAATTTCCTTCAGAACTATTTATAGGAAGCCACCTTTTTTTGTTTCTTTTACACAAAGTGACGAGAACTGATTATTCAAAATCTATATATAAAAATAGTACATCCAACAAAAAAAAAAATTACCCTCTATTCTGAAGAAGTACCTACTAAAAACTAATTGTGGTTGCAGAATTGCTGCACATATTGCTCTGACCACACCCTAATTTCAAAAATTTTGTGTGCGCGTGCGTGCAGATGACCTTGGGACTTGGATTTTTTTTTTTTTCTCTGAGCCCTACCTTAATTTTGGAAGGTTGTGCGTGCGTGCGGGATCTCTCTTTGACCTTTGCAGGAGACTACTAGTATACCATCTTTATACTAGCTCTAGGAATCCGGTATACTGTATACATCAACCCATACCCTAGTTTCAAAATTTCCGTGCGCGTGCGTGCGTGCGTCTTCTTGTACAATACATAGCAGCTTTTATACTAGGTTTATACTGGTCTTTCTTATACATGATTATAAAGTATACAAGGATGTAAAGTAGACCAAAAAGGGCTGTGAAACAGACCTATTATAAGTATACTATCTTGGTGTACTAGGCTTCACTATAACCCTGGTACTAGCCTAGTAAACTAGCTAAGCTATACTAATTTACATTTTATACTGGGCTTATACTAGGTCCGAGCCTCATTTATACTAGTTTTATACTAGGTTTAGGCTTCATTTATACTAGGTACAAGCTTAGGAGTTCTGTATTAGTACCGGTAGTTTATATTAGCTCTATTATACTAGGCTTAAGCCTTGTGTGAGTATAAGCATAGTATAATATTCTGAATAAAGCAAAGAGAGTGGGAATTCGGAAAATTTTCCTGGAAATTACTGGACAAACCTGTGGACCACCCTTGTTCCCCAAATATTTCATACTAGACTATGCTAAACCAAGGAAGGGGGCGAACGAGCGGAGCGAGGTGTCCCTCAAAAGGCGATAGCCCAAAATATTTAATATCAGTCCTATGCTAAACCAGGAAAGAGGCGACCGCGAGTGAGTCCCGCGAAAGCTGAAAGGTGATACCCCAAAATTTATCATATCAGACTTTTGCCCCACGAAAATAGCTCAAAATATTTTTCCCACGAATGAAGATAACTGCTTCATAGCTTTTCTCAGAAGTGTCAAAAAAGGCGTGTAGTTCAATGAAAGTAGTAATATCTCACAAGCGCTTGACATTTCAAGAAGACTGATAAAATGTAAGAGATATGAAAACATGATCTGTATTTATTTGGCTTCGCCCAAAAAATTTTTTTCTTCTCAACTATTTTCTCTTTATGAAACAAATATTTCTAAAAAAAATTTCTGATTGGTATTCAAATACGAAAACGTTGTATTGAAAAAGTTTTCCAAGTGTACAATTCTACTTTGTTAATTGCTTTTACAAGACTATTTTCGGGTGTTATCCCATCATCAGTTGTGTCCCAACTGGAGAACAAGCCCTTAAATATGAGTTGTCATAGTGTAACACTCTGATCTTATTGGCTATAACAATGCTGTGTTGCGATTGTTCACTCATAGAAACTTATTGTTTTTGTAATTATTGTGTCAACTATATAAATGCTGTAATAAAGAACTAATAAGTTTTTAAAACGGCTTTATTACAACAAGTATGAAAAATTATAAAAACACTACGTTACCAACCTGGGTAGCTTTATCAAGCCAAGCCCGCGTGATAAAGGTACCCAGATAAGTAGCGATACTTAGCTTTTTCATAATTTTTCATACTTGTGGTAAGAAAGCCGTTTTAAAAACTTATTAGTTATTTGTTAGTTATACCACCTATAACATTTTTTTCTGTAATAAAGAAAATTTACTTCACCAAAGTACTTTAAAATTTTTTTGTTTTACGTTGAATTATTTTTATACAATCTTCTGAAGTCGTAAATAATTGAAATGAAAACGTCCAAGCCTTATACGACAACGCAATTTTATCTAGAAAAATTTTACTTACTCCTCATCTTGCCCTGTGGTGGACAACAAGAAACCTGATGCATACCTTAATATTCTAAAAAAAAGTGTTTTCTTCGCAGCTCGTCATATTAACACAACTTGTATATGGACTTCTCAACTCTCGAGAATTGTAACAGATGTTTCACATGCTGTATTTTATGTTCTATTGATTACTTTTGAATGACAGACGAGGACAACTACTCTGTATAATGTTACTAAAATAATTTTCATAGGAAAGCACATTACACATACTGAACCGCATCTATATGATCAATTTACATAATATTCAAACAAAAAACGACAAACTTTCTTTACTCAACTTTAAAGAATAAGATGTACAAAATTTTGATAAGGAATAAAATAAGTCTAGGCCTACTCGTAAAAAATAGCAACTGTAGGGCACTCACATTGAATGATCTGTGGTGTAGATTTTTAATTCAACTTTACCATGTGTCTACCAGGTGATAAAAAAAAAGTGAAACCAATAACGTCGGTGACTTTCAAATATCAATCAATATCAGATTGAATTATTTGAAAAATATAAAGCAGTATTGTGGAGAGAGATCTCTGCTTATAGCTGCAGATCTTACGGAACAGAAGCTCTTATCTCTGTTCCAGTCTGAGATAGTTATAGTTTTTCCAATATTCAAGGGCGGATCTATGGGGGAGGGGACAAGGGGAACGTTCCCTCCCAAAAACTTCCAAAAAAGACTGAAACTGTCTAACTTGATTATATTTTCCAAGCGGAGCGAAGAAACAAATTTTTGAATAATGGAATATCCTCACCCAAAATTTACCGATAAATCCGCGCCTGAGTATTTCAACGTACACGGCAAACATTTGAACTGATTTTATACTAATTGTATTTTCAGGTCACTGAAATTGTGGTTCCAGCTGTTGTATCCTATTTAAGAAAGAAATTTGGAAGTTATATAGAAATTTATCCACTTATCGTGCAAGATTGGGAGACTAAAATAGAGGATTGAAGTCTTGTTCATCCTGATTGTGCTTTGAGACGACAATTATAGATTAGGACGAAAAATCTGGACGTAGAACGGCCACATTCCAAGAAAAGATCAACGGAAAGATGATAAGAGAAACGTCGAAGTCTATAAATGGAGTGAAGGATTCAGCCATGTATTGTGGTTAATAAATAATTGGAAGTGAAGGATAAAAAAGCACAAGCAAAGACTGAAGACGGTAATGATCTACAAAATGGCGGACCGCTTGAGATGAACTTGATCGCACTTAAGTTGAATGTTCTGGTAAAATTCTACAAAGAACACCGTAGCATTCAGTCATTAGGCTACAAAACAACCCAAATATAGAAGCAAGATTTTTGAAAGAGCAAGAACGAAAGGGGGTTAATAAAGACAAAAGGTACAAATGCGTACAAGGAGGATGAGGAAAAACATCAATAAGAGAGAATAAATTGAAACAATTAAAGAGGACTTCGGAGGACAGAGAAGACGATTAGACGAATGAAGATACAGGAGGACAAATGAGAACTAAAGGAGATAGATGTGGACAAAATTCTTCGATCTATTTTCAACTTTTTTGTAAGAAATAGATCATGTCCGATAACAATAAACCAAATTTTTAATCCAAGGGAAACGTTCGATCACGAATATATCTTGGGCGTTTGCAAAAAAATACGAAGACGGGAGGAGGTACACCCAGACAGTACCTGTCCTACTCAAATATTTGGGTGTTATAGTCTGGGACCAAACGATAGCATTCTTCATTCCAGTTTTCCGGGATAAGCGGCTTTGTTGCCTCAATAAACCCATCCAGTGTACATGGATTTTTACAATTCGGTAGCTCTAGCAAAGCTGGAGCTTCTTGTTCCGATTTCCGATAAGAGACCTGAAAAAAGAATGATTGATGCCCAAAATACAATGATGTTTCCACATGGAATTCGGAAAAATTTCAATTTTCTTACCGTCACAATATAACTTCCATTTTTAAGTCGTAACTCTATGAGTACAACAGAACTATATGGTGGAAAAGTTCCATCAAATACATCCAAACTTTTCAGCAAAACTGCTATAGTGGTATCGAGGCCGGAGTAAATTTGAAATACCTTTGAATATTCTGTAGCGTTGTTACGTTTGCTCGTCATGTCATGAATTATATTTTTTATCAGTGGACCTGCGTTATTCACAGTACATATCTAATATAAATATCAACATACGGTAAGTCAAAGGCTACTGGTTGAGCATGAGATACAAATTGCATTACAAAAATTTTCAAGACATTGCTATAAGCTAGAGGTCGTTCAGAAGACCACTTAACATTTGCGTCATCCCACCTCCGCCTAATATATGAACTTACCTGCTTTCAAGCGTTTTGTTATGTCATTGAATACGAGATACTTGAAATACAACTCTTCTATCGAGGTACATGGTTCAGGATATACTCTCTTTGCCCATTCTGGTTGTTCCAGACCAACTTGTAACTAATTATTGAAGGTATTCAATTAATGAAGTATTTGCTACGTTTTGAAGAATGGTTTTTAGCAGTAAGTCTTACAGTAGAATGGCATAATCGAAAGGAGGGGTTATTTTTCTCCCTCTACCTACTTATGTACCCCTGAATTTCTGACAGGAAATTCAGGGGTGCAAAAGAAGGAATCTTTCACTTCCGTGGCAGACCCACCTCGACACCTAAGTCATCGCACACGCCGAAAGAGTAAGCGATAGCTAGTAATCCATCGTATGGCGAGATTTGCAACTTTTGTGATTGTTCCCTCAAATACGTGAACGTAGCGTTGTACTTATTGAAAACCTGCGCTATTTCCAACGACTTGGTTAAAAGTGCTGCTTCCAAATCGTATCGTGCACAATATGCTGTCAAATACAATAGCTGAAACCAAAAATAACGTCGTCTAACGAATGAAGACGAAGTAATATTGATCTAAATTTGAAAATACAAGAATATTATTAATACCAATACAACTAGAGGTAGGTTTGTAGTGCTATATTATTGCTTACAAGTAAGTCACTCGTCCCCTGTAGGTGCGAAGCGCACGTAGCCTAAAAGACATTGGGGCAAGGTCTTGGCAGAACAAGGTGGAACTGCTTCCTGACTCTACAGTGAAATCACCTCCTCCAGAATCTTCGCCATACTCTTTATCGTGTTCTACCCACTATCCTGCACATTGTTTAGATATTTGGAGAGCATGACTGTTGCCTTCCAGAGGAGTACCTGTCATTGTTACCAGTTTTAGCGGGCCATGAAGCTCGACTAGAAGTACAATATTACAGTTGAAGTGACTACTGTCTCTATGCACGTCGACTTAAAAGTCGACAGGAGACAGAAATATCGCAGGATAAAGTGTTCTAAAAACCCAAAATTCAATTATATATTAAGGTTTGTTTTGAAGTCAGACACTAAACGTTCGAATTTGAAGCCGTGATCTTATAAGGGTACGGTGAGTAGCAGAAATAATTTTTATGTTTCTAGGTAAAAAAACCCGGTATCTTCGTAACACATTTGAAGTAAATGAGTTTTGGATGAGCCATTGATGAGAACTCTAGTGTAGAACTGGGGAGAAAGGCGGTAGTTCTTGAGATTAAGAGAGATGAGGATATTTAAATAACTGGTGGAGGAATCGCTTATTTAAAGAAAGAAATGGACGTTATGATGAATGGAATTCAAGTTAGACAAAAGAGATTCGAGATCGGAACAGGAGCCATTCGTCGTCAACGTATCTCAGCCAGGTCAAAATATCAGGGTTGAAGGAGAACGGTGCAGATCAGATTCGAGGAAGTGACGGGCGAAGAAACAGGCGCTCCCTTGAGGCGGGCTTCAAGGAATTTGTGTGAAAAACGACAATAGCTCTGGTTGGAAGAAATGTTCTTGGTGAGGCATAAGGAGAAGAAGGGAGGCGATAACAGGATGACATCTGTTGACTAACACCAGGGCTACCGCGATATCAGCATACGTGCTGGAGACTATTTCTCTTTTTTTTACTTTGTCTTGCTTTTAGCATACATATAAACAATTATCTGTATGTGAGATTAATCAAAAATAAACAATTCCCTCTTGATGTATAAGGTCTTACATTATCCTCGTCTTTTGGAATCGCATGCACGGGAATGGGTTGCCACAAACAGCCGAGTTTTTCGCTCCATTTTTCACTCTTTAGTTTTGGTGGACAAAATCCAGCCAAAAATAATTCTGCCGCATTGATACTCGCATCTTTGGCCGTGCTGGATGCGTTCACTAGATAAGGGCTGCAAGACTTTCCATTTAGTATATTGGCATAACGTTCACGAGCCCATACGCCCAACTCATAACTTTGTCGTTTTCCAGCCTGTAGAAAAAATAATATTTGATGGTCATGAATCTTGAATTTTCACAAGTTCTTGGTGTGAGTGGATCGAGACAGAGTCGGCGCGACATAATAGTAGTATTCCGAGCAAGCGTCCTTAGACTCTTCGTTAAAAATTATACGAGTGCATAATTTAGTACGAATGTATGACTCGTCGAATTGTACGGAGTTCAATGAAAATTATACTCTAATGAATGGAGTATGAAATTGAGCTGACATATTGTCCAAAAACTCACATTCGTTAACTGTCCATAACCAACTCGTGCGAAATACTCTGCATAAGGATCGGTTGGAAAGGTGGTTAACTCATTTCGGGCACCGAATCTAAATACCTGAAATAAAAATTAAGAAAACGATCTGAAGATAATTTTGTCTTCAGATGATTCTACGCACAAGAGTTCAAATCATTTCACTATGTTTGGCGTTTTCTTCATTTTACCAAGGTTTACATGGAGAACCGTTTACAGCTATACTAGCAAAAGCAAAATACTAATGAGGTTCGATGAGTTGGTCACCTCAACCTTAATAAAAGAAAAGTACTCTCCGTGATCTGCATTGATTCTTCCTTTTTGTCAAACAGTTCATAGAGGATACCTTTAACTCACATTTTCTCCTCTTTCCTGTCTTTTTTTATATCTCTTTTCAAAAAGAAATTTCCATATCTGAATTCACGATCGTATATATTGTGAGACTAACTTCTTATAAGAATGAAAAAATCTTTTTTTATATATTACTGTAATCAGCGACGATGGAGGGGAGTCAAATGGTGGAATTGTAACATCGAAGAGAGAAAAAAAAAAAGAATTTATTTTTGTGAAAGGTGAGGAACGAGGGATAGGTGAAATTTCATGCGTTATAAATCAACAGAAGTTCATTCCAACAGTGTAGCCATTTGGACTTTTTTGAGAATGGATTTATGTGCCCCGTTCAAAAATTCAGAAACTTATGGACAGTATAGGGAAAATAGGTAGGTTATGGCGTAGAGTTGTATGTTAGAGGACAAGTGTTTTAAAATAGTAGATTCCCCATGGATAGGATCCTACAATGAGATGGCCTTTCAGAGCGGAATTATCTTTTTCCGATAAACTGTATTCAGGCATCCGCTCCTAACGTATCTGTCTGATTGCAACTGCACGTGTCAGACAAAGGCGGCGACTGCTGTACAGCAGGTGTAGCGAATGCCACACATGACACATTTTTACTTAAGACAGTATTTAACGAAACGAAATTTTTCTCATTTGTTTTTCATTTTTGTTTCCCAAAAATTTTTAGTTTGTTACCCATAGAATTTTGAAAAGTCGCCGGCCCCTGGTATCAAAAAATAAAGACCATGTTCCAAGTTTACTGCATAAAACGAAGAGAGTTCTATATGCCTAAGTCTGTATGAAACAGAGGAGGGAAGAGACTGGCCCACTTGCAAAATTTTTATTGCAGTACATTCAATTGAAATGTTATTTAAGAGACAATTTTTGACATCGGCTATTATATATCTTTGCTGAAGCCTGCCCCTAACTAAAACTTTTCCGAGTTGCCCGCCCGCTGCCCCCTGTTGATGGACTTGGATGCCTCCTTTATACTAACCCTATACTAGGAGGTCCGTACTAGTTCAGTACAAGCTAGTATAAAGCTCAACATTTAACGGGAGAAGGTCAAGTCTCAGTTTAGATAGGTCTACTGTATAGTAGTATACTTGGTCTAAGCCTCTCTTGTACTAGTCTTATACTAGGTTTAGGCCTCCTTCATACTAGGCAATATACTAGGCCTACATTTCTCTTCGTTCTACTACTTATTATACTATACTAGGCCTAACCCATCCCATGTTCTATGCAATATACTAATTTTTTTCTAGGCTTACACAAGGTCCAAGTCTCTTTTATACTAGATTTAGGTCTCATTTTCAAATGGTGCTTGAGACTTGGTTCATAGTTGACTAAGGTTTTACTTACTATAGACGAAAAAATGACTTCTCCGTACTGTGCTTTCAACGTGTCCTCACAATATTTTGGTTTTTTACCTGCCGTCAAAACGAACAGCATCAATACCACACCCAAGAAAGTGAACAGGGTCATTGTGACAAAATTCTCTACAAAATTAGTCTGCCAAGTTTTAAAATTGTGATCAACCGTATGCGATGAAAAAATTATCACAACTCGTACATACGTATGTTCTCAAATTTTCAATCGACATTGTTAAAATACAATGTGTTGATATTTGGTTCATTCCCCTCATGAGTACGAGTCGACATTATATTTCAAAAGGATTACACTATATTTTTCGACTATTTCACCGTGGTTGGTCGTTTTTTAAATTTTTGCCTTTTCGTTGGTTTTTCGAATTTAAATTCTCAATTCCTCTAAATTCTAAGTTACGAGTGTGTAATCCTTTTGAAAAGAAGAGAATTTGGACCTAGAAAAATTTCGACTTTTTGAGGGACTTGAAAAAATTTCTACTTTCCAGTCATAGCGCATGATAAGAGGGGGACATTGAAAAATATCGACTCTCGAGCCATAATATATCATAGAAAGGCTAAGTAGCATTCCAATGAAGTTATTATAACTAAATTAAACTGCTTTACTTACACATCAGTCACTCACTATAAGGTCACACTTTAAGAGAGGGAAGCGGGGATAATTCATCGTCCCCATTTTGCTCGCAAAATATGGTCAAAATGCATAATTTGAGGTTCTCCCTCCTAGTAATCATTTCTTCTTCATTTTGCTAATACGTTCTCGTTTGTTGTTTCAAATAGATATATGAAAGCCCAAAAATTTCGTAAAGTGTACCAAGATAGGTGATCCATCAAAGGCGAAAAGTTGAAATTCTGAGTGAAACTAATAAAGCGCCAAATGGTACTTACCTGTGCAACTTAGGTACACAAGATTACGTGAAAAAGAATACTGATGATAAAGAATAATAAAAGAACAATTTCTCCTGTTTTATCAGCAAAATTACTCATGATTAGGAACTACATTGTACTATGGTTGATATTTGCATTATTCCAAAGCTCGTTAATATAAGCTACCAGTACACATTTTGTAGTTTGGCTGCTAGGTACCTACTGATTATGAACAGTTGAACACGATTTACATTCTTAACATAATTAGTTCTCTTCTTTTTCGACAATGAACAATTTTTATACAAATGTTTCAGAGTATTGCTGACTCATTGTGGAAGATTTTCCTATATGAATACTTACACATTTTTACCGCGTGGAAATTATGCCAATTAATCGACTCTCGTGTTCATCATCGCAGTAAACAACTGCCCTTCAGAATTTCTTCTTACTTTTCTTGCGTTCAAACTAACAGTTTTCCGAGAGGAAAACAGAGAAAAAAAAAAGGTGCCTAAAGAACATAACCCGAAGAGGATAATATTTACATAAAACTATAACCACCAGAGGGATAACGCATAAGTTCACGTGGTTTACTATACGAATTCACAAACGTTAGAAAGAATACCGCTGACTATTAGAAAAGGTAGAAGAAGCAGAATTTTCCTGCTACTATATGTCCAGTATCATATGATGTTGAAGTTATGAGATTTTCCCGGTGTTTTCGCGTATCGAAAACAAATCAAGACTTGACCACATCTGGTTATCTTCAACACATCCTAGATTGCATGTAATTTCAGACCGTTATTCTACGCTTTACAAGAAGGAACGTTGATCGTATACATTCGCTTTTTGCTTATTATTTTTTGGGCGGTGCAAAATATGCGATGCGTAAAGCCTTTCCAAACTGAAATCATTTTTCAGTTTTACCTATGGGGATACATATTCTTTCTTTCGCTTTATTATTTATTATTGCGACACTGAGGCTATTTCTTCGGCGAAAATTTTCTTTTTTTCACAATACGCTATTGAGCTCTGACCGGAAAGGTTTGAATTTAGTGGAATATACAGTCATGAATATTAAAAAAATATTCTAAACACGATTCTCTTGTTCGTATACGGTATATATTATATGTTTCTACACCCATTGAATTCACGTGATCATTTGGATGAATTGTAGAGGAAAGCTTTTGAAAATGAAACTCTGTTCGGATTTATCGATATTGAACCCGTACTCTTCAGCTCATACTTATTGCAGAGAAGTTTTTGAGCACAGTAACAATAACACAGTTTGTGCAAAAAAACAAGCGAGGATCCCCGTCCTAAATATAAAGTATACGAGCTGTTGTATTCCGAAAATCATTGATTTTTTATTATTCATAAGAGGAGCAGAGAGAGGTGCCCAATAAATTTCAGTCTTCAAGATTATTCTTTTAATTGTATGATGACTATTCTTTGCTCCTTACCAACAAGTTTTGTACTTGAGCTAGATATCAGGATTCATCCTTTCTGTAGATGAAGCCAATTGAAGTAGTATACGAACATTAAAGAAATGGTTAAAGACTAGAGCTTATTGAAAATCATTACATTGGCCGACTCTTAAACAAACTAGAAAATGGTGAAAAGAGTCTGCATTCAGATCCGTCCAAGGACATAATTACGCTGAAATGCGATAATAGCAGAGCTACACGCATTCATTTCTGTGGAGGTGGTTTTTTATCACATGGTATTTGAAGTGAAGAATATACTTCGGAAATTCAGTGCTCCTGCTTCCAAAGTGAGGAAGGTATACCCAAGTCAACAAGCGCCTTCGCAAGATGCTCAAGCTTGGATATTCGTGAGCTATAACTCACAATTCGCTACGTGGGATCCTGCAATTACAATTGAGGAGTTACATTTTTCAGAATTTTTTTAGCTTTGGATTTCTATAGGGGAAAATCTTGGACAAATTATCGAGCGTGGCTCGTAACTTTCTTTTACATATTTCCTGAAAAGTATTGGAGTACAACTTTTACAATGTCTACGAGGTATGGTTGTTGCATATAGATTTGTTGAAGGGGATTGGAAAATTTCTTGAAGAAGAGATAGTTATAGTAAATACCTAGAGATGAAGAATGTTATTATAAGAATAAATATGTAATAATAAAATTTTAGTCTTTGGTCTTTTGTCTATTGTATTTTTTTTTCCTCTTCAGTATCAACAAGGCTCTCCTATCAGAAACTGAAATAGAAGATATTAGTGAGTAAAATCAGTTACCTAGTTTATGAGAAATCACGAACTACACGTAAGTAAAAAATATGAATTTAATGCTCGTTTTATCGACAATTCGAATACTTACGTCTAAATCTTTTCTTTCCTACATCGAGGGGAAGACATGAAATGAAATTTCTTGATAGTATTTTTTAGGCCATTTCTCCCAATTTCAAAGATTCGAATTTGGCAGTATCGTTGATTGCAATGCAATGTAAAGTTATATTCCATTTTTTGAGTTGAACTCCTTGGTATGATTTTGGCAATTGATGGTATTAAAACAAAAAATAATAAAATTATAAAGGAAACTAAACGAAAACGTAAGTTGATTTATACGTACGTAAAATATCTCGATATGTGCATTATGGTATAAAAGTATACACGAATAAGTTTATTCGCATTTTTGGCTTTCTTCAAGCCCTCGCCCTCAAAAACGAACGTATCGTAATTCTGGTGTGAGTAAATTTGCTCGAACTCGTTTAAATTATGAAGTTTCAAATAAGAAGCCTCGGGTGCCAAATCATAAATTCTCCAATTTGCAAATACGAACCCCTCGTTAGAGTTTTTAAACACATTTTCAATTTAATAAATTTATTATTTATAACCGTCGTAAAAAATCTTCACGTAGAAATCGAGTAGCAATTCCATTTACCAAGCGTTTACGAGAGAAAGAATATTTTTAACTCGCGATAAAAAAAAATTATAAATGACTTCGTCGAATTGTGGCATCTCCTCCAACATCTAAAACAGCGCGCGAATCGCATCAACCCTGGCGTAGGGTTACTTTTTAACGATATTCTAACGTGGTGAGAGAGAGAAAAAGAAAAGAAAAACACTTTCGTATCAAAAAGTTGCGAACTCAAAGCGCGTATGGAGCCTCGGCAGCTTATTTTTTTAATACATACTATCGTTTACGGGTTTCTCAACATTGTCATGGCAGTGTCAAATTCAAAAGACAGGCAAAAATAAACAATGTGAATTGGATGTACATCATCTTCCTCATTCTACACATTTGACCAGTTCTTCTCATCCTATAAATTTGACTGCCGAAATTCAAATATTCTTAGAGATAAATAGGCCTAATTGACGCCTTAATTATTAGATAAAATAATAATGAATATAATTACACTACCTAGAATTATGAATAAAATTATCAATTTATGAAAAAGAATATCAACTATCAAGACTTCTGGAAAGAAAAATTAATGATATAAATAATAATACCTAATTTCGATTTGACGCAAAGTTATATTGTAATGATTTCTCTTTATTTACGAACCTAAGAGTTTACTCTGAGTACCCCTTTTTCGACCCATCAGATAAAACGCGATGTTACGATTCTTAATTTAATCTGCCTTTAATATCGCTGTATGAAAATTTAATTCTTTTGGAAAAAATCCAACCGAAAACTTGTTAAATAGTATATAACTTTTCTTTTTATTTTTCGAGACTCTATTAACGAGATGTTTGTTGATTATATTTTTCCACAGAGGGGGGGGGGCGCCACTTATTTCCTTTATTAAATGAAATAAATACTATCGAAAGATGACAAGATTTTAACAGGGAACCTGTTTTATGGGGGGCTATTTGAGAAATCTGCCGTGCGCCGTCCAGCGAAAAACTTGGAAAAATTTCGACCCTCGAGCCATATATGATAGGAGAGGGACTTAGAAAAATTTCGACTCTCGAGCTATAGATGATAGGAGGGGGACTTGGAAAAATTTTTACTCTCGAGCTATCATATATAGCTGGAGATTGGAGAAAAATTTACAGACTCTCAAACTATATTATACTAGGCTTACAGTAGATCTAGGTAGGCCTTCTTAATAGTAGCTTTCTCTAGGTTTAGGTTTCCTTGAATTTTCGATACTAAATCTCAATTGACTCATAAAACAGGTTCCCTGCGTTCCTCGTTTAACTTCGTTAAGGAAGCCGTCGTTTTTTTATGGTTATGAAATTATACTTTGGTTATGGAGTTATACTTCGGAAAAACGAGATGAGAACTCACGTGGGTTACACAATGATAATGTATGAGTACAAAAGTGACCCCACCGTTCAGGGAGACTTTGTACAAATTACTTTTTTCGAAGTATGATTACGGAGTAGTAGGTATCTACGTACTGTATTTTGAAAGAGGAACTCATTACAACGTGTCTAAAACGTGATTATCTCTTTCGTGTATTATGCGAATTGAAAATAAAGTTAGAGGGCACCACAATTACGGTTGATCACATGATTATTTCTTTTGTTCAAGACTCGGAAAACCTTGAAACTACTGGTAGATACATGTCTCGGTCCTGCAGGTACGCCATGCTCGTTCGGGAAAATGGAACTGTTTTGGGACACCGTACCCGGACGATTACTCGTCAATGCTGAATTTGACTCGGGAAGTTGGTAATGAAGGATTATCCACTTTGCGGGTTATTGATCAACGAGTAAATTCATTCGGAAATTGACACAAATATCAGGTGAGTGCTTTCGCTTCTATTGCAATAATCTCTAATAGCGCAAACACTATCTTTGTCAACAATTTTGAAAAATGTGATTTGGTTTCAAAACTTTTTGTGAAGTATTACGATAATTGATCATTAGCCACGTTCGAATTAATTCGAAAAAAATCTTTATTGGGTTTCGATACCCACCACCACAACTGTCTCATTCTTGAGTGTTATTGAAAAAAAATTTAAAAGAATGGCTCCTATCCTTTCAGTTGCTTGACTTACAGAACGGGTCTCTAAGGTGCTCTCACTTGTGCTCTAAAATTGTTCTTGTCAACCTTATTAGAGGTATTCGTGTATTCTTTCGAAAATTTTTTACTGCTGGCGACGAGAGCGATTTCAACAGGGAACCTGTTCTACGTATGAGGAGTCTTCTTTGAAAATTTTGGCGTTCCACCATCCGGCAAAAACTGACCTACCCTAATAAAGGAGTTGGACTTGAAAAATTTTGACTTGCGAGCTATGTAGGCCTCAAAAAAAAATTAGACTCCTCGGTACCCCAATTTTTAATTCAACTCTCAATGTCAAAGTCATTCCGACCCATGAAACGAAGTTCCTTGTGATCCTTGTTAGAATTTATGAAGGAAGCCGTCGTTTTTTTTTATTAATATTAGTTGGGTACTTTTTTCTAATTTGTAGAAAACAGATTGGAAATCAAAAGATTTAATTTTTACTTCCTTTCTTTGAGTTGTTCTCGGTGGTCCAACTCTAAATTTGAGCAGACAATGATCCTATGAAAAATGTACCTGTGTGTATATAATGCAAAGGATGACCAATCCATAAAAAGTGGAGTAAATTTTTATTAACGAATAGAATACTATTCTTCTCCATTCTCCAAGTTTTTTAGAAGCTCGCAACATCTGCTGTTTTTGTAAAGAAGAGTGAGAGACAAGGAACGAATATACAAAGTAAAAGTTTGAACGACTTCAAAGCTTTTTGAACTCAACATAAGTTCAATGGCGATAGTTTTTCCTTGAAAGACACGATGATGATATAGTCGTGTTCATAACCCTCATATAATTTGTTACTCGTTAAATTGTAAAATAAACGAGAAAAATGATACATTTTTGTGGACTTCTGTTCGGCTTGGTTCACGCTATTACAGGGCTGTGAGAACTATCTTTTCTACACAATTAAACGTTAGACCTTTACATGTGTACAATGTACAATGTCGAACACATGAAGTCGGGCACTAATAATAATGAAAAATTGTCACTCATTCTCGTACGAGGATAACTAATGATTTATGAACAATGCAACTCTCGAGTAGTACATAGCGAGGGGAGAGAGTGAAAATTTCCAGTTCAAAAAATATGTACTACGAGTACTTCTACTCAACAGCTTGAGAAATCTTTTTTTCGTTTATATGTGCTCTTTTTATACAGTACTGATCTTGCAAAGGTTCTGATCGACATTTCTAATTGACTTGAATACAAATCCATATCTATTATTCTGCAGGAAGATCATTATATAATTATAATTTTTTAGCTTGAAGCATTAGCCTGCGCGAAGATGATATATGAGTTTGAAAGCAAAATCTACCTATAGAGGATGAGTCGTAAATTTTTCATCGATTTGATCGAAAAATTTTACGAACACATTTTCTGATCTCCTTAATGATTTATTCTTCTTCTCACATATCGTTCACAAGACGAGAAATAATTATAATAAAACATCTTACGTACTGTCTGTGAGCGATCACTTAACGGCTGTTAGGGATAGGTTTTTACAAACGTGCGTTATTGTTGCAAGTAGCATACGTAGACCCCGTGCGCCAACCACCAACTCACTGTTCACGCACTGTACGAGGAATGTTTTTGTAGAGTTTTCTTATTGATGTTTCCCAAAGATATCGTAGACCGATTCCAGACATAACTTCTAATTGAATTTCAAGAAGCTGTTAAGAAGTTGGTCAATACTCAATGAGGTACTACGAGTAAATGGTTTGCAGGAGTGAATAAATGCACTGATTTGGGAAATTAGGTGAATAAGAGTCTTGTATAGCCAGGAGAGAAGAAAGGGAGTCAGTTAACGGTAGAAATTTGTGCTGGGGGCGAGGTGATGGAGATGAAAAACACAGGAGTATAATTATGGTGTTTGTGGAGGTAGAATTTTTGACATTTTTAATGTCTTCACCTGCATTCCACTAATGGAAATTCACGAGTCCGATGCATGATAGGCTATACTAACTGTAAACGAGGCCTAAATTAGGTTTAAATTAGTCATAAATGGATATTAGCTTTGATGTAGGTCTCTATATCTTAGCATATAAACGTAGAGTATATATCTTAGCATATTGTATATTAGGCTATACTAGCTGCAAACTAGGCCTCAACTATGAACCTGACCTAATTTAAGAACTTGGAAGAATTTCGACCCCTAGCCTTCATTATACCAGACTTATACTAGGTTCCTATAAGGGCAGGAACAGGCTATCTATCCTAGGGATGGCGGCATAATGACTCGGGCAGTCTAGGTGGCGGCGTCTAAAGCTCGAGTTAGCAGAGCCACTGTCTATATCGCTATTCGTCGTAGTCTCTACGCCACCGGACCGAATCTGGGTGGGTGCGACAAATGGGCGAAGGCCAGCGCACCCCTCCCCATAACAACCCCTCTTGTACGAGTTTGTCGGGAGTAAAATCTTTCGGAGGTACAAAGTCTGATGTCCGGGGGAGGCACATTGATCGAATAGTAGTGTCTTAGAATTGCACCATGGAACATCCGAAAATTGTCCGACTCGTAAAAAAGTAAAAGACCTATCAGAAGAACTGTGTTAACCTGCGGAAGAGTGATAACATCTCGTATTGGATTTATTACAGCCATTACTGGACTCATATGGGAGGTTGAGAAGCAAGACGGGTCCACCCGCCAATATTCAGTGAGCTATGGAGAAGTGGATGATATTATGGCGTATACGAGAGCGCGATAAAGTTAACATCAGGATAGTGCATGAATGACGAAGAATTAGGAAAAAACGAGAAGGAGAAGTTGCATAATTCAACCGCCGTTATCTGGAATAGTGTCCATTTGTTGAGTTTTTGCGTTGCGCGTACTGAATAGTGAATGGAAGTGAGAAGAGTCGGATAGGTAGAAAAGTGTTTAGTAGACTGAAGATTAGGAACAAGATGTGATCTTCTGCAGATAAATTCTTTTTTGGTGAGTGAGGTGTCACAGGGACAAGTCGTGGATTGACGTTTATGAATAAACTTACAGTTGATAATTGGTTGATAGATATAGTTTTGTGTTACAACGCGGGCAGAGTTAAGTGAAAGTGTGTAGGTGTGGAAGTGTTTGATTTTCATACATCCAGCGAGTCGAGAAAGTTTCTCATGGTGTGATATCGATCAGAGAACATACAGGATAAGCGTGAAGGATGGAAGAAGATATTGAAGTGATGGGAGAGGGCCTTTCAAGGAAGGGTAGAGATCAGAGAATTAGGGTAACGATTGAAAATGAGTCCTTGGACAAGTAGAGGGAGACCGTCGAACTTTAGGAAACTACAGGCTTGGATTAGATACTTATAAGGGTTCCCTCTAAAGGATGGACATTTCTGCTTGTAATGATATAAAGAAAGTATGGCGTCTTCAAATCCGTTCTTACGTTTTAGTAGTATGTACTTGAAATGACTTATAAAATTTTTAAAATGATCATTTCCTTTTGCGTGGTCCGTGAAATTCGATTTTTAGATAAGTATATAATTATTGTAACATAATTAGAGAAGAAACATGGAAGAATGTGTTGATGCTTCTGCTGAGAGACTTGAAAAAATTTAGTACGATTATGAGCTACTATATGGATAAAGATACTTCTTCTTTTTTTAGTGATGAACCAACTGCCAATGAAGTTGCGGTCGAAGCGTTATCAGTGTAGTGGAGGTACCAAAAAGAAAGGGGGAGGAGAATGAGTTATCTTATTCAATAGGAAGATTTTTCATCTCTGATATTGACAAAGCTCATATTTTTAAGAGGGCGCAACGTGCGATTATAATATTATCACAATACATAAATAATCTTAAATTTGTTTCCTCCCGCTCATCAGTATATTCAAAAAAATTTCGTCTTGCTTCTGTTGCTGCGAGAGCTTTTTTTTCTTTCAATGTAAAATTATTATTTTTTGTACTGAAGTATTTTTGTACCGGTTTTTCATATTAATTAAAATATGGGCCTAAAATAGGAAATATGGTTGCCTTCTTGGTTGCTAAGGGATGGATCGGGGTACATATCTTCCGAAAAAGTCTTTAATATTCATACTTATTATCAAAGGAATTCTTCCTGCATAAACTGCATTTAGTAAATTTTTGTGATTAAACGTCAGAAATATTATGGCAGGTTATTTGAGGAATGGTCTTTTACAAAACTGTGCTGTCTGAATAATTCGTTTCTCGAATGTAAGTATATAAGCTATTTCCAAGAGCCTCCTCTTCCAGAAAATAGAGTCTCTATCGATAGCTAGATACAAATATACTTTCTGTATAGGCTTATTATACAGCCGTAGCCGCAGTACATTATTTGTACGTATAGGTATAATGAGTGTTTCACGTTCGTGGCGCAAAATTACGTCGCGTTAATATGGAGTTTACTAGACGTGAAGTGCGAGAGGAAGGGAGGAATAGAAAATACTATAAGAAAAAATTATATAACAAGCAGCAAGATAGGGTTAATGGGAGAAGTATGACGGCACTGATAGGCGAACGTGACCAGCAAGGAAAGGGTTTATTAGGTTGTGGCGGAGAGCGCGTATAAGGTTCTGTAAAATGATAGGTTCATTTGTCGGGACATCAATACTAACAGCGGCGAAAATCACTTCTAAACTCTAACAACATCATAACGAAGCATTAAAATCAAGTTCAGTTGAATAGTAATTGATTAACAGCTGCTAGGTGCTTTCCGATAGACTCGCGTTGAAAAGGCGGTAACGCGACCCACCAATAACCGCATCGCCGGGCGGAGCCTTCCCTTAATCTTTTTGACTTAGCACGAGGTGTAAAAGATACCTTTATTATCCTGTGCCGCGTGTTGAAAGATGGCTCGGAAATGATAAGTAAATTTAGTCTCGATTTTCTAATACATCACGATCGTTCGCTACGTGTATTTATGTACTATTTTTATTAGTTTTCCTATTTAATTCCGTTTCTTTTGCGAGTGTAATAATTTTTGTCGCGCGAAGAATGCAGTGATGATAATGTTATTCGATCGTACGGTATTATTTTGGAATGATAGTGCTTTCGGAACGACGGTAAAATTTTGAAAACCTTTTCGTACACTGAGCTAGACTGCGACGGACGCTGTAAAAATCGCCGAAATTCAAAATCTTTTGAATTTTTTAATCACGGCTTCGTGCGCGGACCTACACAACGAGTCTACGGACTCTCAGGATTCTAGCAAATCCTCGTCCCAATCGAATATGTTAACGCCGATGCTTCATAATTTTCTAGAGGTCTCGGCCAGTCCTCCGCTGGCGGCTCTGCATTCTATGACCGAGATGAAATCGAATAGCGGCTCCGGCAATCCACACGGCATCGATCACATATTAGCCAGGCCTACCGGTCTACATAGGACTTTCAACACTGTTACTGCGGCCAATATGGCAGCTGCTGCGGGCATGGCCGCTTCCTATTTCCATCATAACGGTGGCAAGCATTCGGCACATTCCCTATCCGAATTTACCTCTAGATCACCTATTTATTGGCCCGGCTTTCAAGGACTGGTCAGCAATCCTATGGCGTGGAGAGATCGTCTGGCTAACAGTGAGTTTGAATTTTCTTAAGTTAGTCCATAAATGATGAAGGTATTTTATCAGAATTTTGTCAATGTATTGTGATAGAAGAAAGTGGGACTTCTGTGGTAATAATCGCCAATACTACGGTTATTGAATAATTTGATAGTTGGATAGCACTGGCTGTTTCCATTGTAGGTCAATTCCGTTCTTTTTTTGTCACAAAATATCATAAATTGCTTTAGTGAATTTCCGAGTTCTACTCCCTCCATTGGAACGGTATTGAACCCCCCGTAAACCCAAAGCATGTACTAATATTTCTTTCTTGAACCGGGTAATCGACATCAACGTGTCCAAAAATAAACTTGAGAGCAGCGTAAATTTTTCGTCAAATGTGTTCCGCCGGATTTCAATTGCAGATCACTCAATTACTATCGGAGTTGAATTCGTCTCAAAGGCGACCGTTAGTTCTGTTCTATTAATTCATTGTTGATGTCAAAATTGAGTTGACTTTTGATATTGTGCAACTATAAGTATATTTTTTTGCACAACGATAAACGTAATGACGTCGATTTGAAATGATAAATCTGAGAGGGATACAGAATGCAAGATTAATTCGGCCGTGTCCTTTGATTGTCCCTAAACTTCATATCGCCGCGTTGGTGTAACTGTAACTTTTGATGAGTTTCACGATATAATTATGACTAGATGTGCTTTCTATCTGCGAACTGAACATCAACATTCTACTAGTAAAACTTGCAAACATTTTTACTGATAAAAGCTGTAACAATTATTCCTGTAGCAGCAGTTGTATTTGTAGCAAAAACTATCGATAATAAACCGCATAAAATTAGTGAAACCAGTGGCGTAGTTATAGTGGGTTCGCCCTTCCCGATGCCGAAAAATTGAAAATCAGATATCCCATTTTATCGTTCGAGCAAAGAAGACCCTTTGAAATTTCTGTGTAAGTAGGCCACTAAGGAGCGCAATTAATTTCAAGAACCCAAAAGACTCGATACATTTTTGCAATTTACGGATATCCATAATTAAGAATATACTGAAAGGAGTAAAGAAAATGAATACAGAAATCGTAATAAATTTTTTTCGCTTTCTATACTTTGAGAATGGCTGTTCAGTCGAAAGCGCTCGAGTATGAAAAAAATTTATTGCGGTTTTTGTATTTTTTTATTTTACTGTTTTGAGTATCATTCATAATCCAAAAGACATTCACATGACATTTTATTCTGAAATCTACGGTTGACAAGGACTTGACGAACTTTCTCATGCACCGAAAATTCTTCTTGCGCAAACTTTCTCATTATTTACTAAATTGGTTCCCCCTTCACAAAAGGTGACCTGATTTATAGTGATTGAAAACTATTTTTAAAGTCAGAAAATGGGGTCGAATTTCTCTTTTATCCGAGTAAGAAATACGTAATGATTTCTATGATTTATACATTATATTATTATCTTTGTGTATAAAGTCTTTGAAAAATTTTTCTAAATCTCACTTTAGATTCTTTATACGCTAAAATTTCATCAATTTCTCTTAAGCTGTGGTTCGACTTCTAGTACCCTGGTTCTATCCTTCGAGTATAGCCTCTCTTTAAAAAATTTACCAGCTCAAAGTGATAAAGATGAGCCAAATTTGAAACTGGTTGTAAAAATAAATTCGATTCAGAAACTAGAAATGTAGTTAAAGGGAAGAACTTGACTTTTTTCGGGTTTATTATTTGGTTGTGGTGACCAAATTTTCAAGAAGAAAATTTAGATCGTTCAACACCATTCCCCTCTTTTTTGGGTCTTGACTCGGCAAGCTGAGAGCCCCTATGCATTTGCAAAATAAAATAAAAAAGTTTCCTACCAAGGTCATATACGAGTATTATGTGTCACCTAAGATTTTATTTTTGCATGTCATTTTTCAAATTTCTGCGCAGTCCTAGAAAATTTTATTTTTGTACGACATTTTTCAAATTCTTTTGTAGTCTTTGAAAAAGTTTCTTCTTCTCGATACCTCAATAATGGTAATAAACCTATTCTACAACTGTGAAGGCTGTTATTATACTTTTTGATTGAATATTATGAGCGTCTCAGTTTTTTTAGTTGTCTATTATTATTATGACTGGAAACACTTATAATTATCATGATTATGTGTGGGAATACTTTTGCATTTTGTATCTTCACAGATAAAAAGGAACCAAATCTCTCAGGTTCCAGATCTAAGTGGAACAAGAAGATGCGGATCTTTTGGTTTCCAGATCTTGACACAGGAAAAATCTAGACCTTGGTAGGAAAAAGAGCTCCAGAATTTTGAAAAAAATAGAAGGATGAATTTCCATTATTTCACAGTCAAGGAGAAAAAAAACTAAGAGCCTCGGCGACTTAGTCTTGTTTCAATGTAATATTGGAAAACTATAATCGAAATTAGAGGAACCCAGATTTTAGCTATTAATTTTCTTGTTATCCATGTAGTCAAGAATCGCCTAAATTATAAGTAAATTTGGGAAAATGGCGCTTGTGACGTTTATGAAGGAACTTTACTGTTTCCATCAGTGGATTTTGCCGCAAATTTTCTGTGGGAATTGTTGACTTTGTTCTACGACTGAAATTTCAGTATATTGTATAAAGAACCTTAAAAATCCGCAGGAGTAGAGCCGAAATAACAACCTTACACGTTCATTATTAAATTTGTCTTGTAGTAAGTCTCCTAGAGTTGAAGCTAACAATGGTTCCCAGAGTTTGAATTTGGAGCTTTCCAATGGTTAGTCGAATTTACCATCATTGTTAAATTTTAGTCATTGGTGTTCTTTGGAAAGACCAATTTCATATAATTATTAATTGTTGGGGAAGTCGTAAAATTTTATTGACTTACTTGCTACCACAAAGGTTCAACTTTCTGTCAATCATCTTACGGATTATAGTAGATGCTTAGGAGAGAGAGGGAGAGAGAGAGAGCAACAATTTGGGAATTGATGAATGAAAAGGTTACACAACATTTCATATTTTCCGTTGGAAAATTATATGGTGAGAGAATATTTGTGTAACTTCAAATTCTATCATTCCACCCCTCTAGAGAGTTTAGTATTCAAGTTCATTTACTCTATATAACATACGCGCGTACTTTGTAGATATATGACAGCTGATGATTAAGTGTTTCACTTTATTTCGTTTGTGGTATGGGTAGATATTACGAAATAAAAGAAGAATTTTGCTAGGCAAGACGCAAAAAATTTTCTACTCTTGACGGTATTTCTGCCCGCATCTCTGTGCTCCCGCGGAGCATCCATGATGATGTCAGTGAAGACATATTGACAGGGGAAGAAAACTTCATACATTTTGCCTCGTTTTGTAGGCTCGGAGCATAAAGCTCATTTCTCGGAGAAGTACAGCTCTTTGAAAGAAAATTTCATCTTTTTTTTTTCAATTTATGAGCTAAGCGACTACTCAGCAAAACGGGTCATCAACTTGCGTTAATTTGGTCGTACAATATTTATACTGGACAATGAATTTGTTTTATACTTTGTAATATTAGAGAAGTTGATAGAAATATAGGTAGAACAGAGCTAGTTAAGGGAATTGGAGACGATTTTGGAATTGTTGGATAGTGCGGAGGTTGTAGAAGAGGGAATCTTGCAGGTGGAACGTTGGTTTTGGAGGACGGGACATGAGAAGAGATGTTGAGCTGTGAGGTTATCTGAATGGCAGTAGTTACATGACGGAGGGGCGTGAAGACCGCGTAGGAGGTGAGACTAGGTAAGTCGGGTATGGCCAATCCTACGACAGGAGAGGATGACTTCTTTGTGGCGAAAGTTTCTATTTGAAGAGGATCAAGGAACAGCGGGGCTTTTGGTTGTTCTTAGTTTGTTGGGATGCTGTTCTTTCCAAAGGCTATGCCAAGAACCTAGGATTTTGGAACGGTAATATTTTTGAAGGTCATATACTGGTTAATGAGCTGGGTGAGTCATTTTTGGTAGGGGACGGAGTTCTTTGCCGTACGACCAACGTGACTTGTTACGACTGAGAGTAGATCGGGGAGCCGCAGTCTGGTTGGGAGCGGATGAGATTTTCATATAGTTGGAGAAGTAGTTTACGGTTCACCCTGAACGGGGATGAAATAAATATTCGAGAATATTGATGGCATCCAGGTATGAATTCATAAGAGTTGAGAATTTTGATTGAAAACCCTTGAAGGAATAGAGGAGGTAGAGAAACTTGTGGTTGGCGGTTTTTTCAGAGGATAACGAGACCAGTTTTAGCCCATGTGCGGATATTTTGTCTAAAGTTTATTGGATGAGTCAAGATGCTTGATGAGAGTTTGAAGATTGGAAAGAAATGCTGTAGTTATCGGCGGACAGGTATTGTGTAAGAGGAAAGGAGGTACAAGTCGTGATGTCATTTATGTAGTTAACAAAAAAAAAAGCAGGACACTCCAGACTGGTGGATACATGGAAAAGCCTATACCCGCCTCTCATATGTGAGAGGCTGTTAGATCTAATCACCGGCACTGCATTGTAAAACGACAAAAATCTGTGCGTTTTTTTCATTAAGAGAAAAAAATTAGTAACAGTCAAGATGCTCCAATCAGCAAAAAATGGTCAAATTTATTATCCTATAAAATAGAATCACAACTATGTTTTTTGGTATTTCCTTCTATCTATCCTTTGTCAGTGTCATTTTTCACTTGCCAAGATTTCTGTACGTGGAGCCTTGCTCCCTCAGGCTAGTTCGATGAATTGTCTCCTTAAGACTTAGTGTGCCATACTCAGGAAGACTACCGTGGAGGAGAGCAGAGTAGAGCACTTTCGCTCACAGGCTAGTATGACTTCTTCTGTTAGTACAACACCTGATGTACCAACTTCGCGTCTTCTTCTTTTTCTGCCCCAATGATATCACAAGAGTTTTACTGTTAGGAAACATGATCCTACACTTTCATAATAACATAAATTTGTTTCATAATCTTAGAGAAGTTGATAGAAAAAGGTAGAACGAAGATAGTTCAGAGAATTGGAGATGATTTCGGAGTTGTTGAATAGTGCAGAGGTTGTAGATGAGGGATCGTTGCAGGCGGAACATTGGTTTTGGGGGACGGGACATAAGAAGAGGTGTTGCATTGTGTGATTATCTGAATGGCATTATACGTAGTTACATGACGGAGGGGCGTGAAGACCTAAAAGGAGGTGAGAGTGACGATCGCTCTCCCTCATTATTATAGTTTCCACTGAACACAGCAATGTTTCTTTTTCCACATTCTACTTTTGCGCTAGCAATTCTCTTTTCGCTATGTACGAACGACCGTTCAGATGATCTGACGACCGCTGTATAGTTTTTAATCAAGATATTCGAGAGCTTTTTACCGCATTTTTGAACTTGAAAAAGTATAGTTGTCGAACACCTACGCCGACATTTGCGAACTTGAATGTCTGCTTCGCGAGAAATAAAGAGCTCGTTGACCTACTGCAATTTATAAAATGTAATCTGGGCACACAAAAGTGCCTCTCCGTATCGTATTTATTTTATGATGAAGAAAAAAAAAATGTATAATATAGACTGTAAAAAGCAGAAAAAATTGAACGATTTCGCGACTCAGACAAAAATGGTTTACCGACGTTCGCCGCTCTATGATACACTATTACTACAATAATTTTGCTGCAGAATATATAGATACAAATGTCTTCGTTTGCTATACCGTACGCGCGCCCATCGTATAAACAGGGCGAACAAGATGATACATCAGTATTTTTCCCGGCAAATTCCAGAGGGTTTGATAAAAACCGAATACGCTCGTCTATATAGTACACAAACACGATTCGTAACAGCTTGCCTTTCCTTGTATGTGGCGTTTTTAAGCCGCAAAATGCGCCGCTATCTCGGGTGTAACAGTTGCCAATAGCCGATAATATAATGTCGACAAATAATAAAGAGCCGAGGGCTCTTTTCTCTTTCTTTTTCTGATATTATATGGTATTCTCAGAAAAGTGGCGTTCTTTTTTTTGTTTTTTAAAATATGAACTACCTAAGAGACTATATACAACCTTCGAAAAATTTTCTACTCTCCCATCGGACAATCTTGTATATCATGACTGAAATTACAACCGGGACCGAAGTATAAATATTTGCGCCTGGGACAAACATATCATTTACAAGAATTTAATTTCGATACGTGTAACCTCGAAACGACAGATACAGGCATGAGTTCAGGAAATGTGTGCTCTGTACGAATTTTCCGATTTCCCCCTATCAAAGAACAACGATCATTTTTACATCTTTATCCGATCTTCTTAGAAAGAGAATATTTAATAGCTTCCTACTTGAAGAATTTGCTCCTGACAAATATACAACAGGTTGTCTGTAGGTGCTGAAAAGTCCTTCAAGTCATGAATTTTGAAAATAGGTCCTGAAAGTCCTGAAAAGTACTGAAATTTTTGTAAAAATCGTTCGCAAGTCCTTCATTTTTATCTTAAGGCGGTGTTTCATGTTATGAAAATCATATTTGAAATTTTCAATATTAATTTAGGCTAACTAAAAAGTCCTGCAAAAATGCTTCATTTTTACGTTTCAATTTTTGTAGACACCCTGTACAAGAGTTTATTATAGGTTTCTGCAGCTTTCATTTTTTTTCGCGAGTCGCAGGTTGGTCAAGCCTGCACAAGACAACAGACGACTATTTACAAGGAATTCCAAAGTAGTGTACAAAATACAGATTTAGTTTCATTTTATTGGCTTTCCCCTCGCCCTTTTTCTCATGTGAATGACCAGAACTTGAAATTTTTTCAATACAAGACTTCGTATTTTCGGAATCCCATAGAACTGAACCAGTACACCAAAACACTTTCGTCTGTGCATGTATATAGCTGTGTAGCTTAGATGATACTGGTACATGGACATCATTACAGTACAAGAAAAACATTTGTATTACTCTTCGAACACACACTAGCATAGTGTACTCGAATACGAATAACTAAGAAAGACATAAAAGTTGATGGGACTGAATGACGAGTAGTTCAATTTGAATAGAGCCGCTTTCCAAGCGAGTCGTAAGCTACTCTTTTTAAAGTACTTCAAGTTGTCGTTATAAGCAATTCTGTTTTGTTATAATAATGATAAAAATAATGATGAAAATAATTTCCTCGGAACAGGGGTTCTCAAAGCGAGCATTCTATAATTTTCAACATTTCACCTGACCGGAAAAAGACGATATTTTTCACAGACTTGCTATACAGGATATCTTCCGAACATGTTTTCTGGATCGTGTAGTTCGTAAATTAAAGTACGTCAATTACGGTGATAATTCGTAGGGGGAACAATGCTCGTGAGGAAAAAAATGGGACAGGAAAAGTGCGATAAATTTTGCATAATGTGGAGGCCAGACGGACTCAATATTAAGTTTGCGAAAAAAACAAAAAGTCAATATTCGAAAATAACTTTTTTTCGACGATTTTTTATTGGTTTATCCTTGAAGAAAAGTACATGTAATGGAGGTGAATTAGTATTTTCCCCGCATCTGAAAAAAAATATCCGTACAACGCGTCCTCAATGACGTATAATTTTAAGGACCCCCCGTAATGCTGCGCCACTTCATGTCATGCACTATGTGCCTATAAAACGTATCGAACATATACTTCTTGAGAAATTAATTCGAACATAATTTTTAACGACTATTGCCACACTTTTCGGAATCCCACACTCGCGTTTATACCTACACAATATCCTCAAGTGTCTCTCACGTTTCTGTTTAGTTCTGCCTCATCTTTTGTATTGCTTTATATTAAATTTTATTGTTTTATTGTCAATGATGCTGTGTGTTCGTTCGTACAGGGAGCTGCCTTTTTATACCTATCGAATTACAGAAGTATCGCTACAGCAAGTCGGAAAAATTGATTACTCGAAAAGCTTTTTTTTTTTTTTCTTTGTTTTGTGTTTCTATCTTCTAATCTTCAAGGTGGATACTATAAATAACTCTTGCGAGCTCGCAATAAGACGCAACATTTCTAAATTTTAAAACTTTTCGATTAGATTTTGCCGTTCTCATTGAAGGTCGAAAAGTCAATGTAAATATTCGGTGAAACCTTTTTTTTTGCCGGACTCTACTCGGCGCACGGATCGCCCCCTTCCAACATAGAATAGGTTCCCTGTTGAAATTTTGACTTCCGAGCTAGGGATTATTCCATGACGTCATAAGATCGTGACGTCACAGGGACTGATCTATGATATCATCAGATTGTTGGAAAAAATTTTCGACGCTAGAGCTATATATGATAGAAGGAATACTTGGAAAAATTTCGACTTTCAAACTACACATGATGATGAGGAGCCATATACGATAGGGAGAGAGAATTGGAAAATTTCTAACTGTTGATCAGACCTAATGCGTCTACTCCAAAGACTGACTGTTTCCCATGGAATTGCGGAGCTTGCGGGTTTCCGCGCTGCCATTGCAGAGTTTTCAATGGCATCTAAATTTTGTTCGAGTACCTGTACAATGGTGTGAACAACTTTGCATGTTTTCGTCGGCATCTAAATTGAACATCTGATTGCATCAACTTCTTTTGTGTGATGATTGTCTGCATCCTAGTGAGAGTCACTCTTTCAAAAAGCTCCGCCAAGACAGGAAGTAAGGATATTGGTCGAAATGATGAGAGATCTTCTGATGGGTTGCCCGGTCTAAATAATAACAATCATTTTGGTTGCTTTCCATTGTAGTGGTAAATGCGGCATTGAATGAACGTGTAACATAGACTATGCCTTTTCTGGGTAACTCCCGAAGTACAATAATTGAAGGTCTTGAATTTTAGCCACGAGACTTGTTCAGTGCCAGTTTATCAATAAGTCTGGCGACTTCACTTACCGTTGTTCGATGGTAGTGGAGTGGAGGTTGACGTCAGAGTTTGGAATCTTTGCGCGCATGTAGTGCAGAACAAATAGTTCGGCTATTTCACGTTCTATCATCTAGAGGATTCCCGAAGAACGTGAAGATATTCTTTTCGAGAAAACCATTAAAACGGGTTGAGCAGATATTTAAAATATGCAGATTTTAAACAGTAGAAAACTCGGATGACTTCTGAATAATGAAGAAGGAAAAAAGATTTAATCGAAAAATTCATATCCTCACATATGTTACTAAACTCAAACTCTTCCACCCGGGTCACATCACAATATTTGTTTTGGAGTCTGTGACGAAAATTTTGCATATCTCGCCACAAGCCTTCAATTTCACAAAACGTGACTGAAGACGAGCTCTATGTAGATCCGAACTGAACTAAAAAAATGCAACTATATAATATAAACAATTAATCTTTATGTAACACTCCTAGTGACAACTTTTATTAGCAAGTAGAACAAAAAAACTAACGATACCCGCCTTCTTGTAGTTCCTACATCATATTTTCCAGCAGCACAATAGGCTGTACAAAAGGTAACGATGGCTTAACTTCATCATCGTACGGACCACTCGATTTTTTCATTCGTACACGTTTCCTGCATTACATTGCCGAGTTGTTTTCGGTCTCGTATCCGTACAAAATACTCAAGGTAAATCTCCATTATGTAACCAGGGACTCGAAGGATTATTTAAAATTAAAAATTACGCTTTTTTTCCCCCTGCTCGCTTTCTCCTCTATAACGAGGTATATAAACAAAATGAAAGAAGGAAAAAAAAAAGTCACCGTCACAGTGAACAGCACTCAACAACTGCTTTAACATTTATTATTAAACTGTTCAAAAATCGAGCGTTATGATTAGCGCGAAATACAAAATCGTTGTTCAGAATTAATCCGCAGTTTGAAAAGGGAACGTGCGCGTATATGGGAGAACGAGTAAGAGAGAGAGGCGAATGTGCGTACATTCGTAATAAATCAAGTCGAGGGAGCAATCATGCCCGTGTAAAAGGGGTTCAATCATCCCCTTATGGAGCGCTGTCAGCCGATCACGCCTCTCTAATGACGCCTCTCTTAAAATTTGATACAATATCGTCTCGCCTTCGCAACCCCTCGACGGTCGTTCTGCGTGTGATTCTTTCGCACGTTATAGGCGCGCCTTTTTTTTTTCGTCGTTTTCTCTCTGTTAATTAATTTCCTTCCTATTTACACCGTTTTGTTCGCAAATAATTATTTACCGTTACGTCAAGTTATCGTATATCATATTATGGAATCCGTATCGTTCGATATAAACTTATTACTGCCGCGAACAAATCAACCCTCCTGCCTCTCTATGGGCATTTTTCAATTCCAATATTAACTCGTTAATGGCTCGACTGTTTTTCAATATGTTCATAGCTTGTTCACGCACTTTCGAGCACAGGCTGTCGAAAGCCAATGAAGAGAGGGTTCAGTTTACAGGTGCTTCGCGATAAGTGAACTGCGATTCTTATACGCGAGCACCGATACTCCTGCTAATGCTGTACTAATTATTTATATCTATTGAAGCTTTCAAATATATAATCCCAAGAAGCAATAGGTTTATGTGCTAGATATCGGAGCCTCGTATTCTGTTAACAGTCCCATTCATCGCACAGCGGTATACCATTTTTATTTCCTGAATAAATGATGCATCAATATGGTACAGATAACGTTGGAAAAATTACTGCATTTTGTCGCTCTATGCACTTGCAATTCAGTACCGGTATATCCGTTTGATTCTAAATTATTTTACATTGTCTCCTATGGGATTCGCGTCCACTGCTGCACACCGATGAAACGAGGGAGGCAAAATCACTCTTATTTTCCCCTTCGTTTAGTTGTGGTTTCGTGCTTCTCGGACTCTATTTAATTCACTTTATAAGAGCACAGTTCGTCTGTCAGATACCGCTGTGCTTTCGCGTTTCTCGGTCTTGTAATCTCGGAAAGGAAGGAGAAAAAAGAAATTAATAAAAATAAAGAGCAACCCATTGTATCGTGTTACCTCGCAGATAATTTTTACAGACTTTTCGTTGGAAAATGGAGGTCTTGCTCCCTCACACGTGATACATTGCGGAGTCGACTTGTTTTGGTGTTTTGTGGCATGAGGATTACGATTATATTTTCAATTTGCGATAAACCTATCAAAGAATGTTTAAATGAGTTCTCGAAGATGACGGATCGATTCCATTCGAGAAGTTGGTATAAAATATGGGCACAGGCGTATCTGAAGTAGACGATTTTTCGACTTTGGAGAAATCGTCGCCGTAGTTTCTGAGATATCCTCAATTCAAAAGTCACGGATTGTGCTCATTACTTTTACGAGTAATTGTGTGCAAATGTACTTCTATGGGTGAGCCACGAACACTGAAGTTTGTCGAGTCTTAGTTGGTTGAACCTTAGGTCCAAGCCCAACACCTTCCCAAATTCCGGCGGAAAAATAGTCTTAGTCCAAGAAAGGTCAAAATTATTGTAAGTCCCCCTCCTAGTTCGAACCTCTTTCAAGTCCTCCTTGTATTATAATTCTTAGCTTGCAGATCGACTTTTTTCTGAGTCCCTCTTCGATTATCACCATCAATGACATTTTCTCGAAAATTATGACTTTAAAAAAGTTGGACACACACGCGCCCATTTTCTGAGGATGCCCCCCAGCATAATAGATAGCCGGTTCCTTGTTGAAAAGAGTACGCATCAACTGAATTTTTAAATGTCAGCAAGGCCTTTCACAAAGCTTATAGCATCAAGGTCTCCTTCATAAAATCTCATCATTTTTGTCTGCTTCTTTAATTTGACTTCTGATTACCGCGCACTACCTCGGGTTGTACTTGGAATGTAAGGTGAACTGACAAGAGTACGCCCGCGCTAAAAGACTATTCCTCAACATCGATTCCACTGACTCAGAGGCCAAGAGTCTAACCCTAGCTTGGCAAACCAGAAGCTGATTTACTGTGCGATCTTTTTGCGAATGTGGGCATATGGCTGCGAGATATGGGGCAGAACTGTCTATTCTAACAGGCTAGTCATGGAGCGATTTCACGAGCAGCTTTATGAGAGAACAGTAACAGACGCACTGTTCTACATTCTCAATGAGAAAGTCCGAACTGACCTGGGTTTGGACAGACTGTTGGAAAGAAGTCTACGCGTTAAAAGGATCAGCTTCTAGTTAACTTGGACGACACACATCGGTTGAGGCGACGATAACCGCTCGACTTGATCAATCAATGTGATGAGGTTGTCACCTCTTCGTCTACTTACGCATTGTCCTAGTTCACCCCTTTGAAACGCACGTGGGGTCCTTTCAAAAGAGTCTAATTTCATTACAATCCATATCTGCGAGTAGCGATGCAACGTCGCATCACCTTCAAGGTATTTGATGAATCAAAATCTTACGTATACGTTTTGAAAATGCAAATGGACACAACTACACTTAACCATTGATGAGGGAAACGCCCCTTAGTTCCCATTTCATTGTATTTTACAGACAATCATTAGCAAAAATTTTTTCAAAATTCCTCTTCCTCCATATGTGAATAATGCATCTTGGAGAACGGGAATTTGTTTTCAGACATTTATTTTACTATGAAGTTGCAGAATCCAAATTTTTTCATGTATCAAGGTCAAGATGAGACGGTGAAAATTCTCATTTCAGACCGCTCTACAATATGAAAGATTACAATTGAGGGAAATAAAATATATTCTATAAAAAATCACTAGATGAGGACGAGTGTTGTGGCGCGGTTTATTCAGACGCTTGTACATTGGGATTTGAATCAGACCCTTTCGAAATTTAATTTCCAATGATATGAAATAAAAATCATGCAGAAAATTCGTCGAAAAATATTCTTAAATGTGTTTTAGGCTATATTTCTTAGAAATTCGATTGGAGTAACCAATTCCTATATCAAAGTTCAACTTTATTTATCGTTCGTCTCGTAACAGTTGATACGAAATTATGTATTTTGTACGCCGAAAGCGTTTTCGCTGGTTCACTTATAGTCGCTAAAGATGGGGCTCGGTGCGACTCAAATAACATACTCAATATATTTCACACCTTCTTCTTTTTTTCTCTTTCTCTTTCTACAAACATTCGCCTCTATTTTCGAAAATAAAAATATAAAACGGTTGTACGGGACTGGCTGCGCGTTATTCGCCCTGATTTTCTTCTCATTCTCGCCATCAGAATTGATTCTCTTTCGAGTTTTTCGACGTATATTCGACGCTATATTATACGCGACTGTGAAAAACTTATGTACATATAAACTGCGAGCTACATTATCAACGTAACGTACACGGAAATTTTACGTATCCCTGTGAACGCGCAGCAGAATTAAAGAGTACATATTCGGAAATGTTAGTCCCCGGAGAGCCGTCTTCGCACTCAGAAACAACGTCTTCATTGAATTCAATATGGCGCCATATTCCTCAGCTTATTGCTTCCACATACACGACTCATCAAAACAATACTCAGTGATACACGTTTGGGCCGTAAGAGTGCACCCTTTCCAAATTTCGACTCACGTGCTGTATAACACAAATAACCACATTATCAACGTTCTTCCTGCTATATAAACACACGCGCGCAGCTATCATTTAATGTTGTTGATGCTGCTTGGTCTCCCTCAGCGTTTTTCCATTCTCATATACTTACTTGCTGCGTATAATATGGTACGTACATGAACCGACGTCCTCTAAGAACAGTATTAGACCGCAGTATTTTATATTATCATAAAAAACTGCATGTATGGATAAGCTCTTCTTATATAGCGCCACTAAAAAATTTCCTTCCATTCTTATCGACCCTGTAGAAGCGACGGTGCTCGACAAAGTAAAATTGGTTTTTTACTCAATCTTCTTTTTTTTTTGTCTTTCTTTCTTCTCTTCATCCAATATACTGAATTGTGTAACAAGTATTTCGAACTTTTGGTGCTTTGTAATAGAAACATTGAGTCTCTTAAACAGGCCCAGGAGAAGAGTCCTTCACTCGTCCATTAGACTTAGGTATGAATATTATACTCGTTTTCTCGACTGCGCTTTACACGTTCAGAATATTCCCATCAAGTGACAGTATTTATGCATGAGTTACATTTCTGTTATACGAAACTCAAAAACGCTTCGATCCGAAGAATTACTAGGTTTTCGCGATGAGACCGCATCAATTAGTGAAGTTATAGGTAGATGAAACTACAGCTAAACGAATCCTTTCAGAGATTAATAAATGAGATGAATCATAACAAATTTATCATGCAAGTCGTTGGCGTGAACCATACTCACCTATGGAAAATCATCTGTTCGTCATCTTTTTATGGGTATAATTCTTGATTCCCCTTCGTCACAGTTTTATTACTAGTTCAAAATCAAATATAAAGTAAAATTTGGGCTGTCCTTCAACCGAAATCATGTCTCGATCTGACAAAAATTCTCAAATCCGAAAAAACTGCTTGTATCCAACACGTCACAAAATGACTTCAAGAATACCCTTACTCCACCCTCTGCGTCTGTGATGGGTCTAAAAAATGCAATAAAGCAGCTTACGCATCCTTCATTGACGTGGAAATATTTTCTGAACGCGCCCCCGACAGAGCTTCCATAATTACAGCGGAACTTTTAGGCTCCCACCTCTCCCAACTTCCCCCTCACTGACTCCCTCTCTTATTTTCATTACCTTACAGACGCATACAACTCCAACCCACGCATACAACGCATTCCTCTCACACGTCATAATCTAAACTCGATCAACACTACACTTTTAGCTTCTCCTCGTCTGTGTATATTTGGATCTTTGACGATCAATCGCTTTCATAGAATACGGGCGAATAAAGCGTCAATGAAACTAGAACGGGGAGTTGGTGGTGGTGTCTGCTGTAATGCTGTTATAGCCACCAATTTTAAGAAAAATTTTATCCTGTCTACAGAATCCTGGACAAGCTATTTTGTAGGTTTACCGCTCTCCTGATAGGAAATCTTGATTTATTTGGAGAAGTGATTGACTTACAAAATTGCTTGAGAGGGTCACAAATGTTTTTCTTATCCTCCCTCCTTCCTGGGTTTAGAGCTCATGGTTTGAAAATTGGATCAGATAACTCCCTTGTCTGCTCTGGATTCACGTGAAAAATTTTCCCAAGTTTCCTTATGACTTACATTCTCATAATATGTTACCAGGGATGGCGCAAGTAGATTGGTGCTACATATGGTACATTTTAATTTTCGTGGCACAAGAGTGTAATTTTGTAGCACATTGAAGATTTGTGGCACATTGTCCAAATTTGGCAGAAAATCAGTAGAAAGGGTATTCCTGATAAGATTTGTTGATCAATCTATATTCGGTGTTGGAGCCACTCCATTGCTTCATTCTACTCTGAAGCTGCTTTTTTGTGCTTCGGGCCAGCTTTTTTGTGTAGTGGCTTATTCATTTCTTTAAAAGGGTTACATAATCAAAACTGTCTCATGACGTCATATTTTCTAAGGATATGTAGACAAAAGTAAATAGCTCATGATCTGGAATTTCATCAAGAGTCTCATTAGATCAAGGTCAACCAGATGAAGACTTCTTAAATGCGCCTCCAGCAAACAGCTTGAGACTCGACATTTCTCCGAGTCTCTCTTGTGGGGGAAATTTAGGCTCACAAAAATTATTCGTATCTCCTTATAACGCCACGTCGTGAGAGGATTTTTTAAGGAGATCGAGTGCACGTACTATGAACAGCCACCTTGTTTTGTACTGAACCAAGCGTTCTTTGAAGGAGTGCTAAGTTCAGTTAGAAAAACGAAATGGATGTCCATTTCACCTACGCGCGAGCTCCTTAGATTCTTCTCCTAGTCTTTCATCTGTACATATACTATAAATTTCACAATTCCCCTGTTGATATCACAATCCAAACTTGTAATTTTTCCAAGTCTGGCTCATCTTAAATGCGTATGGCGAGGGACGGGAGAGAGGTAAAAAGAGAATATGTCAACTGTAAAGGGAGAGAAGAAATGAGAAGAAAATCGTGGCAGACACGAGAAAAGAGAGAAACTGAATTAATATATGGAAATGAAAAAGAAGTTGAGTGGGAGAGAAACCAAAGAAAGAAGAGAGAAGAGACATTCTCTCTGATGTGGAAAATCAGAAAAACGAAACAAACAATTTCCTTATGGCACCTTTGCAATCTGGAAACTTTTCCTCTTTATTGAAAAAAATTCATGTTTAATGTTATGGGCGATTAAAAAAATTTTCGACTTCACCAAATAATTGAAATAGAAAATGATGAGACTCTTATGATTTCCAAACTCTCCTATGCGTATAGACGAAAAATTAGTAGGAAAGGATGAAGAGGAATATAACAGAAGTATTCTAGCCTTTCCTTCTGAGGCACCATATCAAAATTTTTCCTAGTTCGAGTTGGGCGCGGCTTAATTTCTCCAGGTTGGGCCTGTTTAGCTTATTGACCTCTTGATTATGTTCTCTTGGCTATCTTGACTTCATCCACCGCGGCTGTAAACAGTTCCGCCGATGAACACCCGAACCACAGCCCCAAATCTGATTTCCAATACGATTTTATTCTCCCTCTACCCCTTTTTCTGGCTATTTTACCGCGAAATATAAGCTAGAAGGGAAGTACTTCTCGCCTTTTCTGGCTATGTGGCCTTAGTACACCAACTAATGGTGTCGCGTGATTCGGCTTGCTTAGACATTCTCCGTAACTATTCCACGTAGGTGATATGATCCCTGTTCAGTATCTTCAACGTTCGTCGATATATACTGGGTCAACTCTCGCGAATCCTTTGGAATGTTGCTTGTCTGTTTTACTGAGTTGAGGAATCTAGCTAAGCGTACACACGATATTCGATCCTCACACAGTACTATCAACGATTTGCAGTACATAGTGGACTTATATAAATTCATGATACAGTAGTAGCACCTTCATAGTCCAAGTCCCATCTGAAAATACTACTATGTTGTTGAGGGTCTAAATTCTTAGGTCGAATACGTTACAATTTTGGGTGTTGATTTCAGCGTAGCCAAACCTTTGGTGACCCTCAGCCCAAGAAGAAATCGATGTTGAAAGAAATCAGTGACTCTAAAATATCAAGAAACGCTTTTGACTATTGTCAATGACGTGGGACAGTAAAGACGTTTATAGGTAATTTATCTTGCAACTTGTTAGTGTACCAATAAACCGCATGTGAGCATCTGGTAATTGAAATTCATACCTTTCAGTATTGAAATTAGGCAATTAGACGAGTGCCTTCAAGAGAAAATTGCTATGTTGAATTAGTTTTGAACGAGGAAGTGCAGAGGTTCTACTTTCACTCAACAGGTCTCATCCTCAAGTTTTCACTCCTGAATGATTCGTAGAATTATATATTTTGGTCCATAATATAGGATTAACGTTTCTCTAAGGAACAACCTATATGCGATTTTTTCTTATGAAAATCAATTCAAAGCTTCCATTGGTCACTCCGCAAAATATCGCATCCATCACATAGTGGAATCGAAGGCAGTCTTTGCGTGGCCCACGTGAATTACTAGTGAAAAGGAGTAGCTTCTGCTATCACGTTCGTTTAAAATTTTTAGAGCTATGACTTGAAGACGAATATTTACAGAGAATACATCATTTTGAATTGTCCAGCGCAGCTTGCAGTAGCCCTATCGCCCATTTCTATACAAATCGACTTCCTGTAAGGCGCGTACAAAAAACTTCTCTCCCACGCTATAAATCATCTCGTCCCAGTTAATTACCGGTTATTATTCCAACGAGGCAAGGGGAATTAAGTGCAGACAGCCAGCACGTTTATTTTCTATTTGTACATGTAAGTGAAGAGCTACCTGCCTAGGTGTTGGAGATTTTAAGAAGGCTTGAAAAAAGAAGAAAGAAGTTACCACCCTCATATTTTTACACCTATACAGTATTTTTTACCCGCACTTATGTAGGCTTATAGCGAACGTGTTTAATGTTTCCGACACTCTAATTTTTATAATCCAAGTTTTTTCATTTCAATCTACTTATAGGTACGTTCGAGCCTGTAAAAGAAGAGTGTAACTGTGCCGCGCACGCAAAAAAAAACCGGACGAATTGTCGTATAAATTTTTTTCTCCTTCTCTCGAAGGAAAATGCGAGTAAAATTAATCGGGGACGTATAAAAACTTGGAATATTAATGTGGTGGCGAGATGAATGCGTAAGACCGGTAGGCTCTATTTCCAAGATTTAGCCTCATTAAGTCGTAAAGCCATCAAAGGAGGTGAGATGAGACCGTGTTACAGACGACATGAAATTGCTAGAAACGAGAAGTTGCGGTAATTAAAATCGAAGTTTCGGGTACTGAAGAAGTTCGCAACGTTGGCATAATGGCGTGTGATTATAGTTACACTTTAACAAAGGGGTTCTTAACTTTCACGCAAAAGCTCGTTGGTTCATTTGCATGCGTCGAGCGTAGAACGTATCAATGTTGGGGTAAAAAAAACGTATATTTACGTACGTAGAACTTTTGGAGTGATGCCCGGCGTGAATAAAAAATTTCAAAATTATATAAATACATCACGCGAATCGACTAAGTGTCTTTTCTCTAGTAACCACTGCGAAAGTTCTGATGTAATGTTAAGAAAAATAACTGACGTTATGAAAATACGACGAGGTATAAAAGGGTGGAAGCGAACAGAGCGGATAACAGTATATACCTACTCTCCGGCAAGAAAGACAGCGGGGATTGGTTGTAGTTGCGGAAAAAGACGCCATCATTTTCACATCCTATTCCAGTCTATTTTGCCGGCTGGTCGAGCGCTTTCCTCGTTTGATAATTCGGAAAAACGAGGGCAGGACACGCGATATACGAAATGCTCTATATGCTCATGTACTTATATTTTCGAGCTTCATCATGTGGACGTTTCTTCGTTAAAAGTTTTTGCAGTAATAAAAAGGTGCTAAAGATGGGTATTTATATTATACTGTGGAATAGCTATACACGCATTAACTCGTATTTTATATTCTTCAAGTATCATCAATTTGATGTTGGTACGTCCTTTATTCTGTGTTTCAGTGACGAATTCTTCCGATAAGGACGGCAAAAAGAAACATACCAGACCTACGTTTAGCGGGCAACAGATATTTGCATTAGAAAAAACTTTCGAACAAACGAAATATTTAGCGGGACCCGAAAGGGCGAAATTAGCATACGCGTTAGGAATGACCGAATCTCAAGTTAAAGTAAGTAAACTTCATGAAATTTCACCGCGTGAAACTGATTCGGAAACCTCCTCGCGAGCCTTTCTGTACTTGGAAGACCCTTTGAAAAAATATTCTCCGGGTTTTTCTAGTCTCCCTTTTTCTCACTTATATGTACATAGTATTTTTATTTTATCGACAATTTTGACCTCCTGCTCCCCTATCCCGTTTGTCTTCCATTTATACCCCACGTACTTGAATTTCAATTTCTTAATTTGATACCCTATATATCCTTCACTCTTCATCTTCGCCTAATTTTCTTTCATATCACCCCAATGTTGGAAATGAAGGAGAAGGATAGCTAAAGTGTCTTTACTGCATTAGTGGAAGACGGGCAGAAACGCATCCAAAAGAAAAAATGAAATTGTGTAATTGGAAAATAATTTATTGGAGTGAACATGAGAGCATAATATTTTGTTCTCATTCTAGGAGTAGATCTTCATCTATTTCAAAAAATAAAACTTTCCGAAGTTGATTCGACTTGATTAGAAGTTGAAATCGTCCAAGTTTTTAACGGATCGAACTAGGATAATGAAATTTAATTTTCTTATCGGGGGCATGTATACTTAATTCGAATGGAATAAAAACAATATAAATTGCGACAATGTCGATGATGCGGTCAAGTCCGCGTTTCCTCTGACATTTTTTCAAGTCCTCTCATTACGAATACCTGATGTATATAATTACAAGAGATCATAAAGATTCTCGTGAGTAAATTTTTTTTTTAAAGTTCGGAAGGTTACTCCGGAAGTAAAGTCGAAAATCATAGGCTTACTCCCTCAGAAGACGTCCACATCCATGTCCGACTGGAAGAATCTGTTTGGTGAGCGAGCTGAAACGATTTGGAAAATTTTGACCTATTTTGGGGACGTCTAAAATTTCCTTAATCAACTTAGGTTATTTATGATTTGTTGGTTGTTTGCGTCTTCATGGGGATCTTCATGTGTGCACAATCATGGCATCAAACTAGTGATTCCCCTGATTTCTATACTTGATTGACATATTCCATATCTTCTGTCTAGGTCCACAATTTGAGGTCAATCTCTCACCCCTACCACATTATTCCTGGATTTGCGTTCGGATATCCAAGCGTCTATCCAATCATGACCCGGAGATTTGAAAAAATTTGTTCTTCATGATATTTGTATCTGATCGCCCAGGCAGGACTTGGGGAAAATGTTGACTTTTGAGCCAATAGTGCGTACTGTACTTGATTATTGATTAAAACTATCGAGAGGAAACAGATAGCACTCGTTTCCCCAGCGAGCTTCGTGATCTCGATACTCTTATCGTGATTGACCTTGACCTAGGTACAGACTACCTGGTGACGAATCTGCTTAGGCTAGATGATGAAGCATTCTAGGTTTGAAAGATTTGGAAAGTCTTGTCTGCGGGAGCTCTGACCTATTTTGGGGACTCCAAAAATTTCCGGAGCTGACTCATGAATTGAAGACTCGGAGGAATGGAAGAATGAGGAAAGAAAAAAAGAAGTTGTCTCGTAAAATTTTGGTTGCTCGCATCCGCGTCCGACCGGTTTAAATTTCTTGAAAGGAGGGTCATAAAAAAATAACATTAATAATTAATCGTTGCCTACTTCATGCGTTTGTCTAAACTACGATCTGGGGGAAGACATGACATCAGGAATTGACGTCACCAATTGGCTTTAGAAAAGAGTCGATTGAGGGATTCGGGACAGACTATTGAGAGTAGCAGAGACCTTGAGCTCTTCGCTGCCATCTTTCTTTTTCGAATTTAAGAGTACTCCTCCTGCGCTCTTTGAGTCATTCAAAATTTTTTCGTAGTTTGGCTCTTTATCTGTGCATTATCATGCCATTTTACTAGTGACTCCCAAGATTTCTAGAGTTGGTTAGCACATTTAATTTTTCTTGTCTGGGTAAACAATTTTAGTCAATCTCTCACTTCCATCATATTTTCTAGATTTGTATTCCCCGCGACCTGAAGATTTAGAAAGATTTCTTCTTTGTGATACTCCTATCTAATTTCCAGAATTCGAATGTGAGAGTCAGTGCAGGACTTGGAAAAAATATGACTTTTGAGACAATATTTAATCTAGTGTACCGTACTTGATTATTGATTGAAACTAGTGAGAGGAAACAGGGATCATTCTTCTCTCCGGTCAGCTCAATGGTCTCGATCTATTGTCGTGCCCCTGATCCTGATTGACCTTGACCAACGTAGGAACTACCCAATGATGACCGATGATGTCATACGCTTGGCAAATATATTAGTATGTACTACCCTGAAGGACCTAGAGCGGGCTTTCATGGGGGAAGGGGCAGACTTGATTGTGGTGAAAGAAAAGGGAGGCTGACGTGTAGTTTTCCCCTGAGTGAGCCTTAAGATGTCGGCCAACATCGCCTCAGATCCAGATTGACCTAGACCAACAGTTGTTTCCCATGCATGATACCATCCTCCAACGGCGTTAATATGCTGGATCGCAACGTTGGAACCAATTGAGGAGTCCGTCGACTTCACCGCCCTCGTCGCAGGCAAACTTCTCAACTTTCTAAAAAGATCGTGTGAACCGACTCCTTATAATGTCTTGTAGGTAACACTAACTGGCTCAAATTTCTTTAAAAATTGTCAATTGAGGCAAATTTCTCGAGGCGAATTTTCCTGTCACGTATTGCTGGTATTTCTGGTTTATAGATGGATGTGGTGAGGAAACTTGGAAAATATTTCGCCGAAGTTCTGATGGTCTAAAGCAACAAGTCATCCGACTTTCGCCGATACCCGGAAGAAAAAGCGAGCGTACGCCGGCCACTTCTCTGCAACACAATGGGCGAAGGGACTGACTGAATATTACGTACTTGCCTATACGCCTACGCTCGAGCTGTTTTCCAAAAACTGACAAATATACGATGAAAAGAGAATTCTCCGGGAAAAAATATTGATGGCGATATAATGCCGATGTTAATGATCCGTAGCTGTAAATCTTATACCCGACGGCGTGTTAAAGTACACGCCGCATTAGACGAGGAATTAACGAAACAGATTTCATTTCAGTGGTGCGTGATGCTGCGTGTAATGAAGCGGACATTATGAAAGCGGCGTTGTTGTAATCTATAATGTTATCTTAATATGTACACGACAAGCAGTAGATGGGTTAGAAAAGGCGCGCCTGCTTATTATGTTTGCGGTGGGTGTTAAACGCACGTGTCATGCGGCCGGGTAAACGGAGTTTTCTCTTCTATATAACTCTCCACTATACCATCACGATAACGACACACAACAAATTTCAGTAGTTTGTAAAAGCGCATTATTTCAAGGGTTGCCAGTTGCCACGCTATCGGGGAGCAATTTTATGTATCACTTTACCGTATAATTCGACAAGGGCGCGCAAAAAGAATCCGGACGGAATTTCGCGCTTTTGAGGAAAGACGCGGACGCGCCGACACTCTGTGCACATCATCGCGGGTGATGCTAGATGAAATAATAAATTGTTTAATTTTCACCCGCGAATAAAAGGAAAAGTAACGGTGTACAAAAAGTGGTGTATAAAACTTTACGAATTAATTTTCTCGTCTTATATAGCGAGCTGTGTGGCGGTTTCTATAGAATGCGAATCAATCTTGCTTCGAATTCCCCATGATGAACTCGCGTATAGGCCACGGCGAAAGAAAACTAATACAGAGGGCAAACAATTCGCGAAAAATGGAAATTCGGCGAGGAGCTCGTGATGCAATCGAAACTGAGCCCTTTTTCTCTTCTCCGCTGAAAAACTTCACTCCTCTCTTCGGCCTTTACCAAAATGAACAGATGAAAGTGTGAGAAATGATTCACTGTATTAAAAGATATAATCCCGGTGGAGCTTTAAAATATACGGGATTTTCTATTTTATAATTTTCTTCAGGTACTTCTGTTGTAGCGTATATATGTTTTTTTTTTTCGCACCGAAAGTTGGAAAATAGACGCTATACTAATCTTCGTGTTCATGAAGAGAAACATGAAATACACAGCATACGTGAACCTTTAAAGGTTTCCAATTTTTACTTTTATTACGTCGCTTTACGAACGGGAACTCGTGTAAGCGCTAGTTTACCAATATTAATACTGCAACGGAGTAAGTTTCTTCTATTTTATTGATATGGGAAAAGTGGGACAGTTAGAAATGTATACGCGGGTATATAGAAACCCATTATGTTCGCTCTTTCTTAGAAGCACTCAGTCAAATTTGAAAATATGTCGCGCTTTTTCCTCCTTCTGTTGCGTGGCGAAATGAAAACAATATTTTTGGTATTTTCTACAATGTGGGAAACGGTGACTACCTCGTGGATGAGTGTTTTTTGCTCTTGTTTCCTAGAATGAAAATTTCTCTTTTTTCCTATGAAGATCGCTTCTCAAAACCTGCAAGAAGGAGCACTTATAGTGAATCTCTCAGAGTCGGTACGTCGATATGTTTTAATCACTGGAAGTCCTAAGTCGCTGCAGCAAATTTCACATCATTAGTCTCTCTGCTGATTTCTGAATGATTTGAAAAGTTGAAGTACCAAGCAAAATTTTAATTCCGACATAATCAGTATTCAGGCCTGATTTTTGGGGTCGCCTATCCGAATCTTCTTCTCAAAATCCCTACAATAATTTAGAATTTTTGTGAAGGTCGAGGAGGGGTAAAAAATATTTTGAAGACCTATACAAGAACTCCAAGTCAAGAATAGGTTTCGTTCTTGTCGATTCAATTTTGCAAACTTTTTCTTCATAAATAGTGAAGTAATCAACTCCAACTTTTCACATTTGTCTACTGTGAGCAATCCACACTTCAAGTCTACCATTTTTTTACAATTTCATTACGTGTGTATGTTTGAGGCAGAGAAAAAAGTTATAGGCATTCCTTTTTTCAATTTTTCTAAATCCCCCTGATAACATCACATCCTACTGGAACTTGTGAGCTCTCTTGAAACCACGCTCTGTTTTCCGTAAGACTTGCCTCTATAGAAAAATTATTTTCTGTTGATGTCACTCTTATTGTCAAGTCTTCCTCCAGTTGATAAATATTTCAAGTCCTTAAATTACGTCAAGATTATTGACGACATCATTATTTTCATAACGCCGCATCCTCTTATTTATAATTTTTCCAAGACCCCCATCTAGAAGAATATAACTAAGAATCCTCCTCTGATGAGGTCAAACTTTCCTCAGCTCCCGTCAATGAATACCTTCCAGCTTGTGAAGCTCTTAGCTCTCAAGTTCTCTGAGAAATATATCGCATCAAGGAAGAGCAATCGAAGACTCGTTTGGATAGAGCTTGAAAAAATTTTTTTCAATTATAGATTTTGTGACCTTGACCTAATTTTGGTATTTGGAAAATTTTTTTACTCGAATCCCAATGAAGGAGAAGCTGAGAAAAATTTGGAGCTCAGATCGTGAAGCCATCGAGAAACATTGAAAAATTTCTCAATTGAATCCATGTGGAGGGTGATGGATCTGAGGAAATTTAGAGCTCTGAACCGCTGTAGAGGATAGATTTGAACAAATAACGAGTTCAGATCGTGACGGAATTGATTGAGGTGCAATCATAAACTGTAATTAGGATAGGCAGCTCTGTGTACCGAAGAGAATCGACTCTAAAATGGTGACTTTTCCGAGTTTGATTGTTGGTTAGTACCCAATATCTGATAACTTGAAAGAGTCGATTGTGTAGCTATTTTTTCTCGGTCCTAAATTTTTTTTAGCGGGGACCCCGCTATCTCTTTTATTGAGGGGGTATTTAAAGGAAACGAGCGCGAGCGCGTTCAAATTGTGACGTCATTATTTTTGGGACTTGGAAAAACGACGGCTTCCTTGAAATTGCAGCGCGTTCAAGTTGTCACGTCATCATTTTCAGGACTTGAAAAAACTTCAGACTCTAAGCTTTATATATGATAGGAGGGGGACTTGGAAAAATTCTCGGAACAGCGGGTTCCCCGTTGCCATTGCAGTCCTGCAATGGTATTTAATTTTTTTTAATGTAGTTCATCAGCAAAATTTTCATCAAGAGTTCAAGGTTCAATAATTTTCCAATTGCTTCTCTTATAGAGAACGGAGCTCGATATTTTTTTCAAGTCCCATCTTTCCTCATACTTTCAGAGCTCATCAGTGAAGCTTTTCAAATCCCCTTAGTATCAATAAAGTTCTAAAGTTGGAATTAGTCAAAATACTGTATCAACTCATGTAACTGTGTATGGCCAGAAGTCAATGTTTTTCAGCATATCTTGAAAAAATCTCGACTCGACTCGAAAAGAGGATTTGGCTGCTATCTAAAGGAAGAGGACGAAGGAAAATCCTGACTCGAAATCTGAGAAGAAAGAATGTGGACCGATTTGAGAAATCGTAAGATGTTTAGAAGAAGGGAACAGAGGGGATTTCTTCATATGATAGATTCTGATAAAGGTCCCACGTCATCGAGGTTGTAACGGTTAAACAAACACGATATGGAAACGAAATTCAGAATTCGAAGAATTATATTGCAGTTGTACACCACTTATTACTTCCATGTATATGTCAATTTGATAGTTTCTATCTACTCATATGCGTCACCTATGTTGTCAAAAGTTTGGTTTTTGAAATTCAAAAACAGCAAAAACCATTATCTATTCCCAAACAGACGAGTCCCCATTTGGAATTTTTTTCTATTTTGTTGTAGAAATACTGTATTGATTGCTAATCAATTTTCATCTAATCATAGCATATGTTCGTGAAACTTTTGTGTAAATGTGCACAACTTACTTCTTTAAATCCAAGCAACGCTAACAATATTTTATATTATTAGTAATTATTTTTAGTTTTCTGAAGATCTTCCTCCTGTTTGAACTTATTTTTCTCTAGATGTAGGGCAATCTTATTCGCGTTAGATGTAGTGTAGTTTCCTACAGCATGACAATTTATAACCAATTGTATGAAATAATGATTGAATTTATTTGTGTCTCAAAACTACGCTTTTCAAATCTCTCGTGGATATTTTTGAAAGTCTTAGAATTGAAATATTAAAAAAACTGGTAGCTTATTTAATGAAGTTAAAGAAGAACGTAGAGTTAACCTGTTCTATGAGTCCATTTTTCAATTTTGACAACGATTAGGTATCGATTGATTTCTAATTTCAAGTCGAAATTTTTCCAAATCTTTCCTCTGATGCATCCATGTTCACCTGCTTTTATATAAAACTGTCAAAATCCTTCCGAAATTCCCTCTCTTGTATGCAGCTTGGAAGACGTATGAATTTTTCCAAGCCTCTAATTAAGTCAACAGACAGCGCAAATTTTCAAAAAGAATTATTTATTTCGAAAGATTCGTCTCTATTTCTCGAGTTGCCCTTAAACTTATCCTCAAAAATTTTTCAATGTTTTTCAAATGAGTCAAAGAAGTTCTCATCCATCCTATGAACTTTGGTACCAACATATTATTCATGTTAGATCTAGGCAGTCTTTATCAACTTCAAAGTGAACTTTCTGCTCCTCACTCGTTACAATCTCTTGAATAAAAATTGAAAATCTTATCCTATTTTCATCCTGTTTAATGGAAATTCTTGTTTTTCTTCAAAAAAAATTCTATGCAGGAAATGTCGTCGATAACGTTATCACCACGAGTTTGACCAATATATGACGTCAACTAGAGGCCCGAGAAATATATTGGGACTTTTATAGGTTATGTCTGATCGTTGAACATTGTCCGAAATCGTGCGAGCTTAGTCGACTCTGAGCTTCAAATCGAGTCCGTGCTACTAAAATGGACGAAGAACGCCCTTCATCATTTGAATAGTTCGCTTCTAAGCAGAATTTCCATGATATGTGACCTGCGATGAGAAAAGGATGCTCATTGCCCACTGGCAGAAACACCATTTCTCTCTGATTAGATGTTTAGTCAGAGAGAAATGGTGTTCCTGCGCCAATTCGCTATGAGCATCCTTTTCTCATTGCAGGTCACATATTTTTGATTGCTGATGTTACAGTCCAGAGGAGAGAACGCGAGGGACCTGAATTTACAGGTAAAAGAAAATAATTCATAGGATTTTTCAGCAGTCATCATAAGCCTCTCGCCTCTTCTCGAAATGCAGGGGTTATTTGAGCAAGGTCACTCCAGGCATTTTATTGGAACGTATTGAATATAATGACGATTGTCTTCAAAATTTCCTGTTCCATAACATGCAATCACGATTTTTGTTATTCAATTTCAAAACTTGAGGTAATTCTGTATTTCTTCTGCGTTAATATGTCTATTGTCTACACCATTTACTGAGTTACCATCTTCGCCAACTTATGATTCTCATTAGAAAACGTTTTATGTTTTTCCTGCGGAAACCTATTTCAAGATTGTGACTTCATAAACAGCAAGAAAATCCAAGTTTTTTCTGACACATTCAGCAGAAAATTTAAAAAAAATTTTTCGTCATGTTTTACTTTGAAATCTAATCAATGATCTTACAGAATATCCGAAAAGTTTTTACAGTCCGTACGCTACCCGTAAAAGTATTAATACGCATTTCTTGAATGTTTTCGAAATCAATTTTTTACCTGAATTAAACGCGAATACATCGTAAAATGTGCGTAATAATGCCACACAGTATGACGTGTGCGTGTGTGGTTAAGGTGTAAGAGAGTGTCCATCGTTACACCGTTTACATACGTATTACATGAACTCACTTGGCCACTTGAAAGGTACACAATTTAAAAAGATGAGATATATTCATCAGATTAGGTAACAAGAGACCTGGACCGTTATACTTTCCGTCCACGCTATCTACGTCGTCATGGCAACCCGTCTCGGGTTTTAGAAGTGTCGACGCTCTACTATAATTGGTGGATTACTCAGATAATTGAATAAAACCCCCTTATACAGAAGGTATCTGAAAACGACCCCTTAACTGTCACTCTCTACCCTATGGTTAGCGGTATTAGTTGTCGCGGTTTTACCATTTCGCTTTCAATAAAAATGTAAATACAGCGCAGAAAAATATTGTCAACAAAGTGGCGTTAACGTCCCCGGAGATTTTTTTCTCCTATCTTTTTCAAAAAACTATATTCCATTTTATATACGTATATATATTTTCTTCTTTTTTATTTTTTCGCTTTCCGTCTCTTTTGGCCTCACTTATTTCGCTGTTTTGCTTCTAGTGGTAATACTTTTCTAATTATATACAATGTGACGTTGTTCTAGTATTACGAGTGAAGATATTTCATTTCGCGAGTTTCGACGGGAGGCGGGAAAGTTTATATGTACAATTAATAATGGGATTGAATAAATATTGGAAAATTATAACACCGCAAATACCGTTCTGACAAGTTTAATAAACGCAGTAAACCGTATCCCCATTGATTCTCCAGACTCCATTTCATGTGATTAAGAAAGCCTCGAAGGAATACGGTGTATAATTTTGGAAAATTTACATAATTCATAACATTTTTCGACGATCCGACCACTTTTCAAGAAAAAAAGTGAAATAGACTGGTGAGAGAATGTATTCAGCTAACTCAAATGATTATCTTGAGCCAATAACTACCACAATGAGAGAAATATTGAGAGGGAAAAAAGTAGAAACTTCTTTTTGAAGAAATAAAGCATTCTAATCTATGCGGTTTGAGAAGCAAGCTAATACAGTATTATATATGTCAAGGAAGAGAGATCGGTTGACTTTACTTCACCCTGAGAGGTGAATGATTCTCCATGCTATTTTATGACTTTGCTCATCGCTTCTTTGCTAATGTCTTCATCATAATACTGGTTTGTTGAGCGCTAGCAATTACTTTCGTGTTCTCTATGTGATAAATTGTCAGAAGATCCTCAAAGTTCAAGAATGCAGTTTTATTCTTTTTCATTCTCTACTTTCTAAAATGATGTGATTGCTTCTGAGCGATTGTTCTACAGTATTTTCGGTCTGTTTTCCACATCTAAATTTTAGCGTCACAATTTGGATTGAAGTTGTGTCCTCCCTTTTTCTTATACTGCCTCCTCAGTGTGAGACTTTAGTGTTCTTTTGTTTTCGGTTTCTTGTCTTCTCAACTTTCGAGCCTCTGTCCGCAGCAAACCGATTGAAGGAACACAATTGACGCGCACTGCGTTTTGGTTTTCTGCGGGCTCCAAGTCTTGCCTTAACCAGTATTATAAGGCTAATAGTGAAGTGTTCCCTCATAGGTCACTTATTCTTCTTCTCGCACTTCTTCAGCAATTAGGTATCTCTTGTTTGGTTAGGAATTGTAGGTCAGTTATACATCTTACCATTTCTTCAAGTGTTTTCATTGCCCGCAAGTGCGCCAGAAATTAATCAGTGCTACGTGACTATAGCAGCAAGACTTGCAGCACTGTGACACACTGAGAACACCTTGTACCTTCAAATAATTTCTTTTGGGGTGCAATTTTCTTGGTTATAATTTGTTGAAATAGATTACCATCTACTTTAAAAGTTTATTATTGGAACCATCGGCATTTGCAAGAGGTTGCAAAGTACAAAATTTGAAAGCTGGACAAGAAGGTTATTGCCACGAAAGCGAATTGTGAAAATCTTCCTGCGTCTTTCAGGGCAACCTTTTAGCGACTAATCAGGATGAGTTTTACGAGCACAAGAGAATTTTTATTTTCAAAATAGTTGAAAATTTTACATGAGAAATTTCTTAATGTACCTTACTGGCTGAGAAGACGCAAAAATTAGCGCTTCTAGCGTGACAATCTGTAATAACTTATACCAAATAGTGCAATTGCGCGCCCTTAAATTTCGAACGATGTTGTCTTATAGGGAATTTAGAAACTGTACTTAGAAAATTTCAACTCAGACAAATCTGGATTTCTCCAGCCACCTCGTGTAGCCTCAAATTCATGGCTGGAAGGCCTAAATTTTTAAAAGTCATTTTCTGTGATATATGTGTAAAAGACTCAAAAGTTTGTCGAACAAACTTGTACCTATACCGTTATGATAATTCAGAGGGGGTCTTACTATAACAAAACGTCAAAAGTCTTACCACTTGATTATCCAGTTACTAAACAGCAAAACGAAGTTGAACGAGGAACGCAGTGAACCTATTTTATGAGTCATATGGAATTTGGTATTGAGAATTTAAGGAAGCCTAGACCTAGATAAAGCTTGTGTAAAGAAGGCCTAGATCTCCTATAAGCCTAGTATAATATAGTTTGGAAGTCTAGATTTTTCTCGAATTTCGAGCTATATATGATAGAAGGGGGACTTAGAAAAATTCATGTTGTATGTGGCTCGAAAGTTGAAATTTTTTCAAGTCCCCCTCCTATCATATATGGCTCGAGAGTAGAAATTTTTCCAAGTTTTTTGCTGGACGGCGTACGGCAAATTTCTCAAAAAGCCCCCTATGAAACAGGTTTTCTGTTAGAATTGATGAACACCAGCGTAATAGAGACCGGTAACTTATGTACTCGCAATCGCTCGCAACTTTGACTGCGAGTGCCGACGCCACCAGCACGAAAATTCGTGAGAACGGTAGAGCGTTCTTACATTTAGGGGTCATGGAGCCGACGTAGCCTTACTACTCGCAGGAGAAGTACATTTTTTTGCAGGAAATACCTCTGACGACATTATGAACTACCCAGCTTATGACGTCATCAGGTGGATCATAGAGTTCCAAATTTCCAAAAGCTTAGGATAATTTTTGTGGTTGTATATGCTCCTTGGTCTGGCATGTACTTACATGAGTACTTCGCTCAAAGTATCAAGTCCTCGAAGTAGGTCAAGGTTACGCCTCCTATGACATCAGAGATTTGAAAATTTTGATCACGCAAATCCTTACTTCCTTTCTCCTTGCTCATGGACATTTTCATGTCAAGAAATTGAAAATAGACGAAAGTCATGAATCTTAATTCTTCTATATTTTGATAAACACTTTCAAAAATATGTGCAGATGATATCATGCTCTGATACAATCAAGAATTTTGTGGAGAGACTGCAATGCACCATTATTTACATCTCTTCCAGTTGGATGAAATATCCGTTTGGAGCGTTTTAATCGTTTATATGAGCGATTAGTAAATAATAACAGCCTCATGAAAGCCAATTTTGCCCGATGGCCTCGCAACCATCCACAATTTGTGAATTTCCGTGATGCGGGTATATTAGGACTACACTTCTCAGGGTGCCCTCTTCCGGCTTGGGAAGGTGACGAGATGGTGTGTTATTATGACACGTGTGCATGAGATAGGGGTTGTTGGTTTGGCCGACTAACCGCGCCTTCACGACGCTGAACCAGATCCAAACGACTACCGCACAGGTCTGTTCAAGCTTTTAGATACAGCCGGTAATCCCCCCCCCCTTCTAAGGGTTGATCGGCTCAGTGACGTCAGCAGTAAGCACGATACCAGAAGTGATTGTTTGAGAGATAACCTGTAACTGTTAACGTCTGCTCGAAGCTGGTATCGAGTTACAAGACCGTACTTGTGCCACTCCGCCACAGAGTCACATATATATGAGTTAGTTGGAAATAACAATCCTTCTCTTGATCATTAAATTCATAATTACGGCGATATGGATTCGCTTCATCGATCGTCCTAGCGCAGGTTTAATCGCTTTTATTCCAGAGCCATCAAAACCAGTAACAATAGCTTACGCAGCGACAGCAGCTCCTTCTACACGATTGCCTATATGAGTTGAAAGCCAAACCGACGATAAACCTGATCAGACAAAAACATACTAGCCGTAGTTTTCAAAAAGACCTATGGGCAGTAAAGAAGAAGCCAATAATGATTTGAGCAGCTCTATGTGTCAATCCTATCTAGGTGTTGAAGGCGTAAAAGCTAGTTGGAAATGAATTAAAAAGCCGAGGCCGTTTACAAAAATTGTGAGTCAGCTGAAGCGCAAGCCAGACATAATTCACTTCAAAGCCTAGACTTGATTTCTCTTGATCGATATTGGCCTTACTTTGATCGAAAATTCAAAAAACCAGCACACATTCTCAGCTTCATTATTGAAATAGTAGCGCGATATAGTTCAACTTCTTTATGAAGTATACTCGGTAAAAATGTTGATCAGAGCTGGCGCGAGAAAGCGGGAATTTTTGACTGGAAGAGCTTTGATGCGGACCCAAGAGCGCATAAAATGGTGAGTCACTAGACGATCCTTGAGCGTACAAAAGATATATGGCTTGTGTTTTTTGATGATTTTACGCTTGATTGAGGGTTTCTCTTTGTATCGTGGACACATCCTGTGGAGATTTTTTCATTACAAAGTGTAATAATTCAATCTATAGGGTATTATTTTGACAGAGTTCCCACTGTAGTTCACCTTCACAAGATGGTGAGTACCAACCTTGGTACCTGTTTCATAGGTCACCAGATTCGCTCTAGGGACGGCGAAACTACTTCTCTCTGAATTTTTGAAACCGACATCAATTATGCCTACACATTTGTGTCGAGAGGCTAAAAAGTGAAAAGCGAAGATCGTCGTGTAAGCAGCCGAGTAACCAAAGCCCAAAGCCTGAAAAAGCCGTGAAAGGAGGCTTGAAATTTCCGAGTAAACAAAGGAGTCTGAAAGAGAAATAGCCACCCCTTCGCCTTCCTCATTTTTTGATGCTTGGAAATGCAAAGCTATGGCACCATCTTCTGCATACTATAGTTTTTCATAGTTTGCTCTAACGTCAGTTGTCTTCATTCATTGACTCAATCCGATTTTTCAAGTCCTTCGATGTCTTCATTCAATTTTCTACGAGAATCTCAAAGAGAATGAAGAATTGTCGATAGCAGTTCGAACTGGTGAGACCTGGACTTGCTGTCTAGAAAAAAAAATCCTAAAAATCTCCTACGTATATCTTTTCAATTCTCGCTCTCCATCAAGTGAAAAGCTCTGCGCGTAACTCTTCTCTCGAATTTCTCTTCATGTATGAAAAATGAAATCATAATGTGTCTTTATGAGCTTATATATACAAAGAAGCGTACATGGATACGAAGAATAAACAATAAATGGCTGATTCTCGATTCTTCTCCTGCAGCCGTCACCGTCACATCCGGTATCTTCCGTATACAGCGTAATATAGTCCTAATACGTTTATAATTCGATTATGGAAATTAATTAATGTTGCAGCTACTCGTAGTAGAGTCTGCCACATTATTATAAATGGATGAAACGATACATTCTCTCGTTCTTTCGTTGATATATGCCGCGGCTGGCGGCGAGCAGAGGGTGAAGCACAGCTGTGGAGCCGTCGAGAGGGGGAGAACCCGTTACACAGAAAATCGTATACCATTCATTTTGCGGATATTCATTATCCTGAACGGAATTAATTCGAGATTATAATTGTATGATAGTGAAAATGAGTTTCTAAATCCTTCGTAGTTATTCTGCGGCGGCGAACGGATATTCATATTATTATTTATAATATGTAACAATTACGTGGCCTTGCTATAGGACGTGGTTCGATGGGCTTACGAACTGTATTATAGAAATAATGACGCCTATCACTTTTCCACGACAAATGAGCGCGCGTTGTGCGTGGATTGTGCAAAATATCTCCGAAAAAATTCTTCACCTCCACGTTTAAAAGTTTGAAAATCTATCCGTCTAATGATCTTAATATAGTTGAGTATGTATATGCGAAAGCGTGGTATAAACCTATCGGATTCAATTTCCTCCCCTTCTTTCACGGTTTCTTGAACGCGGAGAAAAAATATTTTGACTTGCTAAATAGTTATATAACTAGATCGCGAAGAAATAAATAAAACAAAAAAAAAAGACTATATATTATATCGGTTCAAGATTAAATGAACGATGCGAAACGATAACCCCGCGCCCCTGCTTAGGGTTATAAGTGAAAGTATATAAAGCAAATAATATCGACATGTATTCTCTGAAGTATAATTTAATAAGAGCAAATGGTATACAGCGGTTACAACGTGGGGTCTGAGGGATTAATTCACTAATGTGGTGTCGCTAAGGGTCATCGTTGAATGCAAATGAGCCGTTAACTTTTAATTCTGTCGGCTACGGGGGTGTCCCATATGGCGTTCACGGCGAAAAAAAAAAGGAAACGAGAGCAAAAGCGTATAAGTACAAGAGAGAGGGAGTGATAAGGATTCGTAATTTAGGCTGCGGGAGAAGTGATTTTTTAAACTCCCTCTTTTGCGAAGGGACGTTCGATGTCACGACTTCCCAAGAATGCGGTACGAAAATTACGAGAAGAATTTCGTGTACTTGATGATGACGAGTGCACTTAAAAAGGAGCGAGAACATAATGAGCTCTTGAAGGGTTCCCTTATTATTGTTGTACACCTAATACTACAACACTAATTATTCGCGTTGATTCTCAAGAAGGTGTATTTTTAAGATAATAAGGCGTGCCTCTCGTTCTCTGCTGGTATTCTGCGCAAGCATGGTTTGACCTAGGTAACAACATCGTATGGAATTTTTCGTTGTGATTTTTTGAAAAAGATTTCTCGAATTCCTTGAAAAAAAATTATGCGAGGCCGGCGCGAGCTTTTTGGACCTGACCTTCGGCTTTAGTGTACTTTCGCAATAGCCGCACCCCGTTGTGAATGAGTCCGCTTTCATATGTTCAAGAGGATTTTACTTTGCGGCATAATGTCGTTGAGGGTATTTTTACTTTAAATCAGAGAGAACAGTTGTAGAGGTCGGTGGTCGAAATTTTTTCAAGTCCCTTTGAAGTCTTCTTCTTCAACACAGATATTGAAATTTTTTGTGAACATTACCTCTAATTCCTGAATTTGCATCGCTCGGCTATAAAGACACACATGTTTTAGCCTCAGCTTAGCTCTATTAACTTGACTCGTTTACCTAAGCATATAAGGCTAAAGCGAAAGAGGAAAAAACGTCACGCCCTTGATGCCGATTACCCGAAGGCAACCCTCATGACGTCATAGGCTGGGTAAGAATTAGTACAAGCCACCCTAAGGGATTGAGACTGATGTTAGTGGGAAAAGAGGTGGTGATTCAAATTGTAACCTTCCCCTTTTTGATAGGCTCAGTGATCTCGACCTGACATCACGCTTTTGATCCAGATTGATCTTGACCTACGTAAGGACTATCTTGATGACGTCAGAGGCTCGGTAAATATTAATCTATGCTACCCTAGTGAACCTAGAATGGGCCTCATCGTCTTCTTTCAGATCTTGTTTGACAACCATAATTGTTTCTGCTATTTGTGTCGATTCAAATATTTTGACTTTAAAGTCATAAAATATGATCTTTATTCTCCACTTGTTCATAATTGATTTATGCAGCTAGATGGTCGAAATTTCTCTACGTACTCTTCCTGACATTTAATAGTTCAAAAAGCAAAATTTCACGACACTTTCCTCAAATTTTCCTAGCTCATGGACATATAGATTTTGAAATTGAATTCTTTGTTTCTTCTCTGTAGAGCTAGTAATCTAGAATTTACCCAAGTCACCTGCAATAGGTCTTTTTACTATCCTCTCTGTTTTGGAGTAAAGTTTTCCATATCCTTTAGACGGAGGTCAACTCCCTCTCCTCTCTATGAGTCAAGATTTTTTTAAATCCCCTCTCATTGTATAGATCGTGACTCGAAATCCCAAGAAGTCCCTCAAAAAGGTCAATCAATTTCCCTTCTGTCTTATAGTCGAATATTTTCAGAACCACCTCCCCTCTTTGGTATTGAGCCTGTTCTTTTTTTTGAATCTTCTTCTTAAATGAATTTAAAAATTATTCATTACTATCCAAATACAGTACACTTCCGATTATCCGACCTAACTGGGGTAATGGGTGGTTCGGATAATAAAAAGTTCGGATAAAAATCCGGTTCGGATAACGCGGAGAGAGTTCAGATAATACGGAGGTTGGAAAAATTACGGTTCGGATAATACGGAAAAAGTTCGGTTAATCGAGAGGTCGGATAATCGGGAGCAAATTTTTGGGGTCGAATAATACGGCTGGTCGGATAATCCGACGTCGGATAATCGGAAGTGTACTGTAATGCCTAATAATTGATTTATTTATAATTTAATTAACATTATCATCTTATTTCGATTTTTAATTAAAATCCCACTGTATGAAGTCATTAGACAGATTAAATTTCTTAGTCCAGTTTCTGATATAATTACCTTACAATAAGAGTATGTTAGGCTACTACCTAACCGGCTCCACACTTTTAGCCCAGTTTAGCCTGGTATATTATAGACCAACTTATGTACAGGGTCGTATCTCAGGCTATGTCTTGAACCTAAATCGACCTAGGTATATACCTACAATAATAACTCTCTATAAAGTAGGTAAAGATCATTGATGGTGTCATAATGCGGCCTGAGTAAGCTTTTTTTAAGTACTAAATTAGGTCAAGGTCATGGATGACGATATGTTGACGTCATGTGTCTCGCAAAACACGTTTGGTTTTGCACCTCGGGTCGTCCTCCGAAGAAAAGGAAGAAATGCAGAAGAAGTCTTCCTTCGTCTCCAATCAGATCAAGAAATTAGGAAAAATTCCGACGAAATATGAAAGGAAAAGATAAGTGACTTCGACGAGAGAGTGAATTTTGACTGAAGATCAGAGAGATGAGGAGCTGTAAAGCATCGAATAGCTCGATGATCTAAATTTTTTCAAGTCCTCCTCCTCCTCATACCTACAGCTCGATGGTTGAAAAAACATGAAGCAGCCTCACCTTAGTCTGACACGCTTCACGCATGAAAATTTATATTTGGCGGGTATTTTGTTCGTAATCATATTATTGCAAAATTACTTCTATTTCTATTTGTTAGCACCTGAAGACACTCCTTTTGCAATCCGAGGTATATATGTGGATTGTTTTCCCACTAGCTTGCAGATACTGACATTCATTCATAAGTTATTTTCTATTCTTTTCTTTACTCTTGTAACAGGACTCTTACATGTCTTCAACGGAAAATAAGGAATATCCATTTTGAAATAATGTGAAATAATTTTTATTGGTTTATAATGGCTAATATTTTCGTGCGTCCCAGCTAATGTACGTATAGAATAAAAAGGGTGATCTGCGGTATCATTTTTTAATTGCGAGTAACTCGTCCGGAGTTATAAATAGCAATAAAATTATATACTCTGAAGATTTTTCTTTTAAAAATACCCGTATCCGTATCTGGTATCGTATCATAAACGGGGGCTATTGTTATCCATTCGGAACATCACAAATAGTCATGATGCGTAATGCTTTCGAGCAACAATAAAATTACCGTGCCTCAGTATTAAAACTTTCGACGTTCTATATTAAGACCCGAGACAATCGAGAGGAGGAAAAAAAAATATAATAATAATTTCAGTCCTTCGGCCGAGGGATTATTAAATTAATACAATTGGCCTCCTATTATATCCGGCGTCGTATTTATTTTGCTCGATGGTACGCTCTGGACTACAGAAACAATAAAAAAGAATCCGACGAATGATGATTCTGTGACAAGATTCGTCCCATTTTAAGTACCACTGAAGTCGTATAAATGACTCCGGTAAGGGGAAATTTATACGAAGTGAGTTAATCCGATTCGTTCTGTCAATAACTCATCGCAAATAAGATTAGTAGTACAGTAACGAATGCGAGAGCTTTGCTTTTTCCATTACTCTGAAAATATTAAAAGTTGACACGCCATTAACGTCCGTTTACTTTGTTATCATTAGTCTACATTACACGATGTAATGTTATAAAAACTTTCCCTCTTTCTATACTCGACGTCTCCCTTAATTAAATAACATTCCAAAACTAGGAAGAACGCGAAATAGTCTACAATATCTTTTCTATTTAATTTAATTCTATTCGAGCGAATGAACTCGAGTAAATATCCAACGATATGAAAAAGGCTATTAAAACTGATTGCGACGACTCGAGTGCGGGAGGAGGTCACGGGCATGTGAGTTTTCGTATTTGATGAGATTGAAGTCGGATTTTTCTGAGTAAAAATGAAAATCCAATCGTGTACTGACTTTCAGTGATAGTGCACTTAGTTGTTTCGCAGAATTTTTTTGAAATCTTTCTGTTTCTTCGATATATTGTGCTCTCCAGCACGAGTTCCAGTATAGCGAGAGGGGTTGAAAAAAATATATAACAAAAATAAATCGCCCGCGCGCGATATTTCGTATTCGAGCGCGTAATCATTAGTCACAAGACGTAAATTAGATTTAAATCGGATAATAGCGAAATAACGAGGGAAGAATAGCGGATGTGGTGTGAACATTGTTTGTACTATTAAGTCAAAGATAGTGTTTCCGATAACAGTTTAAACTGATGTAATATATGCTGAACGCTAAATGCAGTAGCGGTGGCATCTTTCCACGTTACCAATCGCGAGGGGTTCAAAATGCTATTATGTAAATTTGAATTTATATAGCCGCGCGGCTATAGGATAAAATCGCGGCGCGCGCCACCGAACGCCTGCGGCGTGAACTAAAATTGATTAATGTTGTCGCGTACACACTTGATGAGTTGACATTCTGACCATGTTATGTCGCAATGTGTTAACGGATGGAGGCAGAAATTCTGTCTGATGTCATTTATGCGTTCCTACGGAGTAGCAGTTTTCTTTTAGCGCGCCTAAAGTACCTGTACTGAAAAATTTGCATTGTCGCTTTTGGTACAACGACTGACTATACTGTTAATGATTTGCTTGACGAGAGGTTAGCCAATCTCCTAACTTGAGTACACTTGAATTTTTTGGGGCAAATATGAGTAATTTGTAAACTCATAAGATTTTGCAAGTACCTCGTGTATTTAAAAGGGAGAACCCTCAGAGGCGTACTGAGGTACAAAACCTGCAAGGAATCACAGAATAGTCGCCGAGCGCTTTCGGTTAAACAACCATCATCGAAGCGTGAAAGGTAGTAAGCGACTAAACTCAACACCTACAAGAATAGAGAACAGGCAACGAGGTCATGACTCATGACTAAACCAGCGAGTCATCAAAATTATGAATCATTCTCGTAGACTAATTCAATCAATTCCTCATCGAAAATATATTGTTTAATACTGTGACGTCTTTACTATTCCGAAGGCGTATAATTTCAATGTTTTCGAGAGCCATCCGTTTGAACTACTAATTTTCCAGCTTTCTCTAAAAGTGTGACCACTTTTGATTAAATGATCGGCAAAGGCCGACTCTCCCATATAACCTCTCTGCCGGCTTTTTATGCTCGACCACTCTAATTTGCAGTTGGCGGCTAGTCATCCCTGTATAGACTCCGGGCAATCATTGCGAGCTACGCTATATACGCCACTTTTCTTAGGCGTCAGAATGTTTTTTTTTTCTATTTTAACGAATAGACCTTTGAATGAAGTAGGGTTGTGAAAAACCGGTCGGAAACCAAACGAGTGGAGGACGCGACCTAACTGCAAGGAAAACTTACTCAGAAAAGAAAGTTTAGTGGTTTGATTCCCGGGAGAGGTATTTTTTCGTTACCCTCCTATACAACCATGAGGTCAATGTCCAGATTGACCCGATTTTCTTCTACCCAGGTGTTTAAACGTCATCACTCCCTCAAAGGAATATGAGTTAATCAATGAATTGTACGATTGAATATTGTAATCTTGTGGGCAACAGGACAGAATGACGACCCATGGATTACAATACCAGTCGATGTATCTTTCCTATGAATACCAAAGTCCAGACGCCGTCTCTAACAGAGATTGACAAATTCAAGAAGTTTATAGAGGAACCAAATTTTATGGAAGGGTATTAGCTATCTAAATATGCGAAAAACTCACTAAGGAGTTCTGCAGGACCGGTTCACGTACACAAGACGCCGTTAACGTACCTGTGCCAATAGTAGACGTGACTCGATCAAATTTGAATATAAACACTTCTGAAATAAGAAAGGCAACGAGAGAACCGATAGGGATCCTCACTTCCTCGGGGAACTCGAAAGATTTTTCATTGAATTTGCAGAAGTTAGGGGACCAATAGACATTCGAAAGGTCAAAAAATTCCTCCAATCTCTCAGGAAGAACATTAAATTTTTGATCTGTCGCATTCCACCCACGCGTACCATTTTTCAGAAATCGAGTGATTGGATAGTGTTGAGGAACCACCGATAATATTGTGAGGAAATGTTGGTTTTTAGGCCTAGGTTCGTACGCTACTGGAAAAGTATTCTTCGTCATTTTATCCTCCCCCGCCGTTGCGTAATTAGATTTGTGAGCTGCCCATAACTAAGTCCTTTTTCGTGTATTAGAGTCATATTTCAAAATTTTTTCCTAAAAGTTTAGAAGTGAAAATTTTTCTAGTCCCACCTTTCAAACCTCGAACTCCACAGCACCATCTACGCTTCTTAATAGTCCTCAAGAAATTGAGCTTCAATCAAATATTGAAGTTTCAAACAAGGAAAAATTTTCTGAAAGACAGTTCATTTGAACTTTACTATAAGTCCAATTGTTACCTTAAAAAGAAACTAATTGTATTCAAATATCTCGGAAAGTCAGGCTTTGAAGAAGAAAAAGTTTCAAACAAGAAATGTTCATAGAATTCGTTTACTCCACTCTTTGAGTATTCTGTCAAGAAATGTTCACTTGGTAAAATTTGCTATAAAATGGACCAACTGACTCTTTATCAAAAGTATCGAAAGTTCTGAACTTCTGAAAAGGAATCGATTATTTCCAATTATAATACAAAATCAAGCTCCAATAAGAAGAAGTTTCAAACAACAAAATATGTATCTCATGAAATTCACTTAATAATGGACTGCCTGAATTTGATTGAGTCTAATTATGAGGTGAAAAAGCTTTCAGTGAAGATTAATTTTTTGCAAGTATGTATCCCGAAAAGTTGAGTTCCAATTAAGAAGAGAAAATGAAGATGTAACAGAAGTGACGAATACTTTGCGCTGAAATTCCTCCATATTTAGCCATGAATACTCAGATATGACTGTGGAATCAAACAACACTGCACTGTCTACATTGTAGCGTTGCCTTGACCATTTAAAAGTGCATATTACTTTATTTACACCAATATTCATGTACTTGTTATGCTTAATTGGAGAGTAAATTGATACTCATGACTGCCCCTTCCATCATCACGTACTTTCCCTATCGCTTCTGATTATTTGTCTGCCATGACAGCAATTGCTAATATTCACTGCGTTCACCAATTCGTCTAACGCTTACGTACTCTCCTCATTCTCCATAACCCTCTCATCCACCGCATTAACCACATACCTTTCGTCCGGATCCCAAACCTTACGGAAATTTTAGAATGAAAAGTTATAGACTCCCACAAATCTTCCCACTAAGTCTTCCTCAAACTTACTGACCAATGCATCGTCTTATGGCAAATATATTTCAATTAACAAATTAGCTGAAATTAAAACATTATCTGACTTTGGCTTTGATCTCACTAAGAAGTCCGCCATTACAAAATTTGCCTCACACGTCTCTGCATTAGTCGTACACGCGATTTATGCCCACCTACTTTCCAACCTTTTTCCTCTCTCATGCAAACATAGCAAGCTCGACTTGCCCGCGCGATCTGGTCGTTTTTCTGCCACACCAACCAGATTTTCAAGTCTATTGAAACAATTCCTTCCGATGATCTCCCATTCATTATATCTTGTCTATAAGCAACCAACTATCTCCGACTCACCTAAAAACACTGCACAATAATGTACATTACACAAGTATAGTCGCGAGTTTGGAAAATAGAAATAAAAATAATAAATATAAAAAAAAATATTCATAATTCTTGCATAATTATCGTCTTGTGAGCTGCCATTTTACAAAATCCCCTCTCCTGTATTTTCACAACTTTTACAACTTCTGTTACTAGAAATTCATAGTTGGAAATTTTTCTAGTCCCTCCAACATCTAAACATGAATTCTATTAAATCAATCAACTCTGCTCTAAAAATGTCATTTTCAAAATCTCCTCAACTGAGGATACAGTTTTGGACTCAAAATTATTCCAAGTTCCTCTAATGACGTAGGACTCTGGCGATCTCACTCCGTAAATACGTATAATATTCTGATAAACTAACCTTCTAATGAGTTCGTATTCTGATGATGACTATACGCCCTCCTCCAACTCGTAAGTTCTCTGTATCCTTCCTCTGTAAGGATTTAGGCCAGAAATTCATTTTATGAGAAATAGGCGTGTTGTATTTAATGAGATAATGATATTAAGGATTCAATTGAATTTTAAAATCATCGAAGTCTTGGTGTGTATCACGAGAAATGTCTCGTTGTTCTAACGAGAAAATGCAAATTATACCGTCTGGTTATATTCCCTTTCGTAAGGATGAATCCACGCCGAGACGAGAATATCGTGTCACACATCGTATCCTGCGAGCCAAACTCGCACTTGTTACAGGGAGCAGTTTTCCATCAACTCTTATCATTTTGTCGTGTAGCGCACGAGTTTCTCTTCATTTCATTCAAACTTCTAGACCCTTTACGACTGAATCTCTGTCGTCCTGATTCCAGTATTATCCGCGGACATGTTAACCATCGACGACGCGAGTAAGGAGTCGTAAAAGTATTCAAAATCAAAAACAACCAGCGCATCTTCCAGCCTTGTTACGTACAAACGAGAGTTTACTTAGATAGGCCAATTAAAAATTCGTAGTCATTGGGCTTAAAAACCATTTCCCTCGCGTTCTAAATTAAATAGGAAAATATAATCAACGCACGAACTAAGATGACAAATAAAATAACTATAATACGGGCTGAATAACACGAAACAGAGAGAAACGCAGAACGCAGCATAAGTTTAAATATCTTGAAAGGTATAGAAGGCGAGAAGGATAGTACCGCAAACATAAAGCTCTTAAAAGCTTCACTTTCGGTATTATTTAAATGAATTCTACCCGTGAGAGTATTTAACTGGCTACAGTTCTACCGTTTTATATACTTTCTCATCTCCATTTACTTCTTTCTTTCTTTCTTCCTTTCTTTTTTTTCCCTCCCCTAACGAAAGGTAAAAATGTGTACCTCATAATTCCGTGCCGTATTTCATGCGAAAATTACGTGGTATACGTTTCCATTGTAGGAAACTTTTTATGGGAGTGCGTCCATAAAAAAGGATGTTAATCTACGATGCATAATAGTGTAATTTATTCTTTCGCTGTTGTTTTTCTTCGTGATTACAGAAAGCCTTGTTCGATTTGAAAAGATGAGAATATTATCAGTTGAAATTATTTATGAAAATGTACTTACCTAATGTCTGGGAAATAAGGAGGTACTTCTGAGAAAGTATAAAATCCTTGGTGGAGAAATGTATGATACTTCGAGAAAGTGGGAAGAACTTTTCTTTGAATTGGATCAAAGACTGGAGCTCAATAATACTCGATCTGGTTGAGTGCTATCATCACTTGCTCTGAACCGACAACGGTTTTGAGTGCGTATGAGTAAGACTTACCGGTCACTGTCATAATATGCTACAGGGGCGTTCCTACCTCATATTCTTGCAACAAGTTTCCGCACTATCTTTTTTTAGTGAGCGACGTATCGACCGTCAAGAAGTACAGAAACCGACATCTATAAAGGAAAGTCACTTTTTTGATATCTCAACTCCGACCTTGATTCATGATGGCGACCGGTGATCATTCTTCAAGAAGTTTATAGCTGGTCTTGCTGTCCTTAGGCCGAGAATAGGGTCTCAGTTTTGTCCTAGAGGAAGCCTCAGTAGTTAGTTGAACGTGAATAAGAATGCTAGAAACTTCACTTATGTGCGAAATTTAATCATGAAAGTAGATGCGGAAGAGGTTGATTCTGATTCGACAGAGTTTGAAGCAAAGTGTTCTGTAACCGAAAGGTGGTCCAAAAAAGGGCGGGAAAGAAGAAAGGTAAGTTGCAGAAGACAACCTTCCCATGAAAATACTCAATGCCGGTCACCTTCAGTTTACAGCAATGCTCGATTATGATAAATGGAATTTTTGAATTGAAAAACTATCCCCTAATTCTTTCTACACATTCTCAGTAGTAGCAAATACACGTATATAAACAATTACGACATTATTTACTTTACCTTGTGTGTACAGTCATTCTTTTATCCTTTGTCGCTATCAAAAATACATATTACCAGTGTTCTCTTTCTCTGCTGGCTGATTTCTGAAACGAAATTTTACGGTATAATAAAGCAAAAAGGGACTATGAAATATAATAATAAAGTGCCGCTGTTTATCAGTAGACTAAATGAAAATGGCTTTTATTCGCGTTCGTTTCAGTAAGCGAAAGGGTTGAGAATGCTATGTTTGTTGTACATCGATGCCCCCTCCCTAGAAAAAAAAAATATATATATATAGTCTTTTTCGTAAACTGTGTACTCTGAGAAGAGGGTTACTATAAAATCTCAACGGTCTCTTTATTAAATTATCCATTTTATTATCGCTGTATTATACACAGTGTACGGGTAGAAGAAAACCATATAGTTATGATGAACATTTTAGAATTGCGCAACAAAAAATTAACGACCAGCAGCGAAAATTTAAACGCCTTTTTAGTAAGTTAGCGTTCTGCGTATCTGCGAAATAGTACAGTTATTATAAAACTGTGTTTACCGACAAATTGGCAACGCTGAACAAAATGTATTGTGGTACATGTTACGGAAGAATTCTGTAAAAGTACGAATGGTTTTTATTCATTTATTATATTATTATCATGTTACACGCTCGAGTGCGGTGGTCGAAATAGACTACACGTGAAACGAGTTTAAAAAAGAGTAAGAGTTTACAAAGCTGGGCAAATAAATCTTGGATTTTTTTGTAGCAAATCCATCAAACACTGTCCGGAGGAGGTGACTGTACTCCGACGAAAGATCGACAAAAATGATTCCGAATGGAGTCGACTAGTGTGTCAACTAAACGTCGGCGTACATCAGTTTCAAGTTTTAAGGATTTGAGGTCGATTCAAGGTCAAACAATTTGAGAAGCTACGTTGCGGCTTCAATCAAGTCCTGCATACTCGTTCTTCTGATTTTATGACTCCTCAGACTCCTGATTTGGTTAAGAATTTGCAAGAGAAAATCCGTCGTCATTGTCTGATAATAACCAAAGCTGATAAAGGCAATTCTGTGGGGGAAGTACGGTAAAAAAGTTCTTAACATTTTTTGAGAGAGCAGTGGATCCACTGTCAGCAATATCAATTCATGTCTTAATTTTTCTAGTTATGTCCGTGATGTTAGATCAGATGTTTACGGATGCACCTATCCTTGTTGAAAAATCAAGTCCATCTTCAGCTCTAACCCTGTGCTTCCTCGGCTCTAAAGCCTTCCGAGACTCCACAAGGAGAATAATATTCCTACTAGGCCAGTACTATCTTTCATTTCTTCTCCGACTTACCCTCGATCAATAGTTCAAGTCGTTGATGAGTTATCAGTCACAGTTCGCCGTTGATAATTCAGAGAGGCTAAACGGTATCCTTCTGATATCAAGAGAATGTTTTCGCGCATCCTTCTCCTACTGCACTTGATTACTTCAAAGTTCTCTTTGAAGATGCGCATATTCCGATTACGGTTATTGATAAATTCATGGCACTCCTTAAAATGTATCTTTTCTGTCAATTTCAACATCTATTGGCACTGATTTATGGATGATGTCTTATGCCTCTGGAATGGTTCCCTTCCTGATCTTCACTCTTTTCTCACCTTCCTTAACATTTGGTATCCCAACATTGAATTCACTATCGAGGTGGGGGAAGTTCCCATCAACTTTCTCGACCTTTCTATCTTTATTGTTTGTGGCGTGCGTAGTTTTAGGATTTTTCGTAACCTCCACAAATATTGATAACCAGATCTCTTCTTTCTGGCCTCCAACCCACAAGCTCGACGCTCTCAATAGCCTCATCCACCACCTCGTTTGTATCCCTCTTTCTCCCCAGACCTCCTCTCATCAAGCATCTCGCCCATTCTAACGGCTTGAAATTTGATATTTTATCGAATGGCTTCGGAAGAAACTTATTTCCAAAGCTTTAGATTCTACCACTTCTCTCCCTGGGAGTACGATTTCTTCTAGAAGGAAAGGGAAATGGGTTCGTTTACCCTATTCTGGGAAGCTTTCCTCCGAGATAACCAATCTCATTAACCCTTCAATTTTCATCCTGCGTTTTATAATCCTAACACAGTTCGTGGCCTCTTCTGTCGGCTAAAGGATCGTGTCACTATTTTTGAGAGATGTGGAGTTTATTGGCTCTAGTGATCTGACTGTCGGTTATCTATGTAGAAGAGACGAGCCGGCAGCTCTGTACTAGAGTTCAAGAACATTTTGATGAAGTCAATGCCAGCACCCCCCTCCCCTCTACAAAAATATCGTTTTTGCTAAACAACTTTCGGATTCCAACCATAAATTTAACCTCCAAACAAGCCGTCTTTTCTTTCCGTCGATGGTTAGACCTTGATTCCATTAACAAGGATTTCACACTTTTGAATCGTTTTTTCGCCGAAAACGATCTCCTTGAAAAATTCTGTACTCTTCCTTCTTCTGCCAACCACATCTGGATCATCATAATTTTCCTATCACCGCGGCACTGGTCTTCTTCACTTCGTTCTCTCCCCTCCTTTCGATTTAGGTTACAGTTCTAATTTGGTTTTCGTCCGTTGATGTCCATTCAGTCAAAAATGGATATACCCTATTCAAGATTTTTATGATTCATAATTTCACGATTTTTTACGATTTTTCGATATGTTACGTCCTTCTCGTTTCTTCGATTTTGTACGGTAGTAAAATACTTTTTGATTGATCTCGATCTTGCTCTCTTCAAACAATTCACATTCCCAGGGCCGGTTTGCGATTGATTTGGACTTCATCAAGTATTTGGAGAGGTTGACTCAAAATCCGTGCTCAAAGTGGACTGCAGATTGAGGTGACTTCTAAGATACATCTGGCTATCGACGTCAGTATAGATTAATTTTCCTAGTAAGAATCGAGGATGTTGATCTGAGATCAATTTGAAGTCAGCCTGCGTAATCGATCCTTGATCGACGCAGAAGAGCTCTTAATTTGAAGTCGATCAATGATTGATTCGAAATTGACTATAAATCAATGTAAACGAGTTAAAATGGAGTCGATATAATTGGACCCCACATCAATTTGATGCCGACGTTAGCGAACGGTAAGTTTTACCAATAAATCGATAGAATTCCGACCAAGACCTAAAAAGAAGTCAATTTTTAGTTGATTTTAAGTCGATTCTTATGATTGACATTATGAATATTAACCGCAAATCGAGGTTCAACGTGGTTCATCAAGTTACTGTTGACTGGAAAAGTTTATAGAAGAACATGATTAAGGACTAGAAGGATTCTTCTTACAAACGTAAAGAGATTTCAAATTTGAAAAGTTATAAGGTTGGATACTTGGATTTTTGGCGCGGGTAGTGCGGAAGAATCACTCATTTGAGACGCGGTGAGGAAAATGGAGCTTTCTCTCGGCTGAGATGGATTTCGAATTTAAAACAGATTGGTTAACATTGTGTTTTCAGTGATTAGAATTCTAGATTTTACAGCTTCAACAATAATTGAATTATCCTTGTTGTAGATTTCGCAGTGGCTATTGCGTTGCAAATAGTACCCACTACGTTTTTACATATAATACACCACGTCATTGGCCTTATGACCGTCTCTTTCCCATGTATAAATGAATGCGATGGGGGAAGTATCTAAACTTTCACACTTCTTTCCGCGAGTGTGACAAGCTATCACCATTCAAATGGGCACCAGCAGAACGTAGATCCGATCTTCGCACGAATTTGCCGCATACAAGCAACAGCACTAATTTTACAACAATATCCAGCCAGTCAAATCGACTAAAAATTTATTACACCGTATTATTTACGCTATATCGCGGTTACGCCATCAACTATTCATATATAATATATTTTTGGAATAGAATTCAAATTTTAGCTCGCGTACGTATAGAACATGCAGATTTATAAACGACTATGCCGATAGCTATCGAAATACGACATGGATTTTTAAATTATTACAAAATTTTGACAGGCGCGACACGCAGAAAAGCGTCGCCGCATCTAGCCTATATTTTTGCATTAATATCTTACTATTTGATCAGTTATTTTTTAACAACACTGTATGGAGTCAAACATGATATCCCTCTCGTTTTCTATTTTTATCTCATGATTTAGCACGGTATTTTGATATTACCGATGTACGTACTCTACGTTCGCACTGTATACAGCATCAGTGAAGGCGAAAAACCCTTCTTTCCCCCTATTTGTAATTTATCGGTCAACGACGACGAGAAGGGTTGATAAAAGTACCCCTTTCTCGGGTATGCATCCGTTCCGTGTGGCCACAAAAGCACTTGATATACCGTCGATAAGTGAAGTGCAGGCCAATAGCGTTTGATCGATTGAATTATTGTGTTTAGATAAATTTAAACGTACCGTATGCGCGCTTCATTTCGAGCTAGCCTTTCGAAGATGCGCTTTTTGGCGAGCTGGGTGTTGTAATAACAACTTGTCAAATTACACACTCGATGGTAGGATGAATGATAATCTGTGCATACAAAACTATGACAGAGATAATTTATTGAAAAAGTTCTGGAAAGCTATATAGTATTCTGAAAATGGACGCTGTACAATCTTTCGAAAGTTTTGACAGTAATCATCGAGAACATAGCATTAGACCTCCTCATTCGAGACACGTTCAATAAATTGATTAGGGTTCATGCAGAAAAGGTGATTGAGGCTCGTCTTGCTGGGCTGATTTGAACGAGAGAAGCGACGTGGCCCAGAGCTGGAGATTAATAGAATCCTCGTGAAGGACGGTGAAAGAACACTGTGCACTGTGAGAAGAATGAAAGTAGCATTGTTTGTTTTTTTCGGTCGATTGGAGGTGACGGGGGAAGGTGCGGTTGAAAACTTGAAATCGTTATAAAATTACTGAATTTCTAAGTTTGACTGGGAGAAAAATTATAAAACCTCCCCCCCCCCCCCCCGCAAGAAAAACAATGGTCAGGCTTCCACAGGCCCTCGGCGCAATGCTAATTTTTTGGTTATTAAAAGTCCATTACCCAAATCTTGCTATCGTTTAAAATGCTCTCAACCATGTAACTTTTCGCAAACGTGGGCCCTCGCTCTTCCAATTTTTTCATCCATTCCTGCTCGGTCAACTCATATTCCTAACATTCATCGCGATCTTACTGAAATTTCCAAAACAGCCAACTTTATATACAAAACAACATATCAGCGAAATCATTTCTTCAGAATTTGTTCCCCCTCCCCTCTGCTTTGTACGGACGGATTCATATCGGGCCCAGAATCGTGTATTTTGTCTCCATTCAGAGTGACATCTCTCCGTATGAGAGACCCCGCTTCCATAATTACCGCCGCGCCGTGCCGAACTTACCGTTAAATTCATCTGTCTATTCCTTCTCACCCGCTTCTCTCCTCTCCGTAAATTCCTTATACTAACTGATTCTCTCTCATCCTTTCCGTGCTATTCTACGTATCCTCATTTTTTTGCACTCGTCAAGTTCTTCCTCACATATTCCATCTTTTTTGACATTTTTACTGTCTTTACAGGCATTTCACCTCACTAATTGGATTGAGTTATCGCCCCCCTGCCCGTTTATGGTCGTAGAATCTCGAACCCTCGGCCTAATTCAGAAATCGGCGAGGTCGAGTTCCAGTTTCCCAGTCTTGGAGTACAGTAATTACGCTATGATACCTGTAAACTGGGCTTGAATAATCTTAATTGGATGATACTAGCTTTAAACTAGGCCTAGCATATGTCTATGCAAGAGGCTAGGTAGGTTTGAACGAGGTTTAGCATTCATTATACTAGATTAAACCATGCTCCTCGCCCTCTCTCGGATAATTTACGTACCCTCGACCAGTTCCAGAAATCTGCAAGATCGAATTCGAGTTCCTCAGGCCTAGCATACAGTACTCTAGACTATATTAGCTCTATTCTAGGGCCTAAACCAGAACTGCAATTTTCTAGAGTATATTAGCCCTATACTGAGCTTGGTATGGCTTGGCATAATAATATACTTGGCTAAATTAGGCGTAACATGCTACGTAATCTAGAAATCTGCTAGTCTGAAAGAAGAAAAGAGAAATGTTGATGATGCTACTAACTAATGATAGGACGGATGATGGTGACGTCACAAGGAGGTTCAAAATGGTTGATGTCTTTACTGTGCCTACCGACATCCCAGCCGTCTATTGGAAATCTGCGAGTCTGAGCCAGAAAATTTCCGAGGAATGCTTTATGACCTGGCTTATTTTACTACAAGAGAGGTTCGAGCTGTGTATGGATGGTCTTTACTGTGCCTTTATTCGCTATCAAAAATTATTTTGTCTTATTAAGCAACTACAAAAAGACGTTTAAAATGATCTTTATTTATTTAGCTCCGCTAAAACATTTTTTTATGGATACCGATGCACGTCGACCTTAAGGAACAATTCAGTGGACCTTGCCTGCCACAAAACAGTCACTGCGTCCACCTTCCTTAATTTATCCCTCCTTCTCGTACGATTTTGAATTCTATTACTGCTCTCTCAACCTCTCTTCTACCGTAGCTCCGATTCATCGAGAAAGCTTCCATTTCTTATTTTTTTTCAAACCACTCTTCTCGACGCGACGAAGTCAAGGTAAACTTTCTGAGAATAGACCATATTCGCCTTATCCAAACTTTTCTATTTTCACCTTCCTCACACATTTCGTGACTATACTGCAATATTGACAATTTATCCGTTCAACATCTTGCCCAACTTTACTTTTCTGTCTCTGCTGAGAAAATCATTGGCACGATGAATTAACTTCGGCCCATCTATTTCTACTACAAATAAAAAAAAAATGGAAATCGATTTTTAAGTTGAAGAGATCATAATATACTCCAGCCAAAGTCATAAGATCCGCAATTTCTGTTATGACTTGTACGTCTTTCTGCGATAGATAAATTTTGGGGAACGACACTAGACCATACTTGAGCTACAAGAAGTTCAAGGAATATTCGACGACGCGACTTTTTCGCCTCAATTGACTGAAAATTAATATTTTGAGGACGCAAAGTGTTGACAGAGTGATTGCAATTTAAAACTTTTTGTATGGGTGGTACTATATAACCATCAGCAGTATATCCCAGCAGCTTTGTGCTTCGCCTTCATGAAGAGAGAGTATCAGGTACTTGGAAGGAACTCATACATAATATAATATTATGCCAGGATGAAAATTAAAACAAATTTTCTCCTTATTAAGTGTCTCAGTTAGCCTACTTCCAATCGGACTCCCGTGGTACATAAAAATGAAATAACGTTATTTAAATCAATATCATCAAACAGATTGTCAACATCGTATTCTGTTTTGTTATACCGTGATATGAAATGTCAGAGACCATCATATATCCTATATATACGCTGAGGGTACATTATGTATTCTACCGTCGTAACAATTTCTAAACTTTTTTTTTTTTTCCCAGGCTCATTTACAATTTTCTGCTTCCTCGCTCAATGCAACTTTCGAAGATACGTCTGCTGGACGTCATTCATGTGTCGTCTAATTTACATAGGGACGTAAGTCACTTGTCAATCATTTACTCGATTGGTAGACTGTGATTTTGAATAAGAGAAAAGAAAACGTTGCATAAAATTAAATATTTATTCAAATGTATATCGTTACACTGGTACAATCATACTTAAGCTTCCAAAGTGTGTAAATAAAACAAAACAGCAGCAGCATAACAGCCAGTCAGTAAGCCCAAATGGTAAATTTCGTTTCGGGGGTGTGACAATCTCGTTTCGAATTTTACCGCAAAAGGGGCTTCATCGCATTGTTATCGAAATCGTGTACATATATAAAATAATTCTAATTCGATAGGGATTTCGCGTAAGGTTGCTTGCAAAGAAAATGTACACGTAAATACTTGAGGAGGATTTTTACCATGAGTTTCAAGTCCCAGATGCGGCTTTCATATAGGCGACTGTACCATTACAGTCCTTTATCATATCGATAGCAAGATAATCCTAGCCTCATAGACAGAACATACCGCGTATTATTATAATCAACGTCCTGATGATCAACCCTCTTTATTATTATGCTAATGATAATTCCATACGTACAAAGGGGTATCCACGCTACACCGTGTATCGTATAGTGAATCGTAATACCTTTCTAATTAATCTACGCGGACGATGGTACGCCCCTGGACTGGAATTCTTTTCCTTTTTTTTGAAGAAAATCGAAGGCGAACGTGATACGAATTTATGACTATGGAATTTTAGCGGAAAACAAAAACAGGATACTTAGAGGATAATGTTGAATTAACAGGAGAGCTTTATTCGAATTGTTAATGTTCGGCGGGTTCGGCTGAAAACTGACGTTCAGCGCCGCCTTTGTTTTCTTTTTTTTTTAACATCACTCGGTCATCAGTGTTATCGCGCGCCAATGGAAAAACACAATTTCCTAAAGTACATCGGTATCTCGTAGTGAAAACATTTTTATATCGCTACCTACCGAATCATAAACATTACCATTTGAACGTTAATTTCCGTTTCCATCTCTCCCTCGCACTATAGACTCCACCATCCTCCTCGTGATCCTCGCTCGACATAATTTTCACCGCCCAAGTTCTACCGTAGTAGGTAAACCAAGAATTACGTTTTTACAAGAAAAAGAACAAGAGGGGAAAAAAATATACAAAAGAAAAATTATCCGTTTTAACAAGAAGGAAAAAAAATGGAAAATTAACGTAGAATTTTACTATTATTAAAATAAACGCGTTCAACGGACGGTTAAGAAAGAACTTTTTTTTTTTACCCCTCTTCCTTCCAAGTTGGAAAAAAGTTATACTAGTATAACACAATTTGTCTGTAGTTTGAGCCATTTGTAAGCAGATATTACCCAGATGGGAAGATATTAAATAAGTGAAACTTTATAATAATCTTTTGCATTAAATGGGTGTGATAGAGGGAAGAGTGTACGTAGATACTTGCTACAAGCTGTTGTATACGTTTTTAATTAAAACCCTGTTAAGGATCGTGCTAAGGGTTGGCGTGCCTGTGCTTCGCGAGCCCGCTAACTTTTAGATATAATGTAATTAAGAGACTCGGTGTATTTGTAAATTACACGGTATTTAGTCCACCCGCAGTGCTTCTAAGTTAACCCCGGCCGACGCATGAATTTCTCATCAATCACGCGCGAGCGAGCGAGCCGAGACTTTGCCTTCCCCGCCAAGAGCGTGTCTCGTTTCACGCCGCGCCCCTTACGCGCCAGAATCGTTTTTGTGTCGTGATTCGAGATTGCCACCACATCAGCTCATGAAGGGGTAGCTGTACACAACTCGCGCGTATATACCTTTACATTAATTAATCGGCATTAAGAATATATTTTCCACACTTGGCTCACGAGGCGGAGTATTATTTCTTAATTGTCGTCTCAATTATGCGCGCATAAAACGTCTTCTTATGACGATTGAAAATAATGTATATTTTCTTCTTTTTTGATTACAGGTATGGTTCCAAAATAGAAGGACGAAATGGAGGAAAAAACACGCCGCGGATATGGCGACGGTGAAACGAAAACAAGAAGAATTGAAGTCGGAGGAGAGCGACGACGACGAGAGAGATTTCAGCGCTGCAAAACGCTTCAGAAAGGAACTCGCAGCGCACTGCGCCAATCCTCCACCACCTCATATTCAGACATAGCATCCGATCTGGCCGACGTGTGCCACATTACCAGGCTCGCACTTCGGCTTGGATTTGAAACAAACCTCTCGAGGAGAGTAAGTTGTTATAATTATAGGTAACTTATACGTTACGACCTTTTCAAATCACCAGCCTAGAAGTCTGCACTGATATCAGTCAGTTCTCGAAAGGCTGCAGCGGCAGATGTCAAGTCAGTCAGGTAGTTTTTTGATTCTTGGCTACAAGATTAAACGAAATTAATCTTTTTCGTACACATCGGTCGGTGTTTGTGGATGTCGTTCGCGCGAGCAGCTATTACCAAAGATTATTATTTCTCTATGAAGCCTTTATTACCATTATTTAATGAAGATGTGTACATAATATTATTGTAAAGATTTTTATTTGTCGTGGTATATTGTAACTTATTTAAATGTGATCGTCATGTACTTATCGAATAAAATTGTGTTTCTGATGCAGTAAGCTGGCTGTTGCCTTTCATAGTTGAGGCAGCTGTTTGAACAAATCAAAAACTTCGATCCATAATTATACCTATTTCCAAAATATAATTTTATTTCTTTGTTGTTTTAAATTTTCTAGTCCTTTTTATTAAATCTATTATTAAATGCTTTCTCGTGAGCATCAATATTAATTCGATAAAAATTTATTTGAACCGATAAAAATTACCTTTATAAACTTACGGTAATTGTAAATAATAATATTATGTTTTTTTTTTTTTTTTTCAAACTAAAATACATCAAAAACAAAAAATTTCCTGTAAATTTATGGACTCAATTAATGGTTCTTTCTTTTTTTTTTCTTATTGTAGTATCTTTGTTAATTTTCTTTTGTTATTTGTTTCACTGGAAAGCTCCATTTTATGATCTCCAATCTTTATCTAAGGTCCGAATAAAGTGTACTACTTAGTATTAATATAGCTTCATCGTATGCAATTAATATTATTGTGAATAGTTTCAAGACCAACGTACTTTAAAATATAGTACAAGATTATCAACCATAATTAACTTCAGATAATGTTCTATTATTTCAAAATCTTGATAGTACTTAAGTAAAATCAAATTTTTATCGGAAACGTTTACCGAAATCATGATGTAAGTATTGGATTTCGCTTTTTATAATATGATTTTGAGTGTAAATAAAAAATATTGATGGTTCAGTAAAGTTTTTGTACTATTCATGACTATCTGGTACGACTCTTGGAGTCAAGATGACATTCTGACATCAAGAAGAAAGAAGACGAATATTTTTCATACTCAAATTAGACTTATAGCGGGACATAATTGCGACAGTACATTGCTTTTCATGAAAGTGGTCAGAAAGAACACCAAATGAAAATATTAGAAAGGCCCAAGTGCCCCACCTCACGTAAATCCCCTTTGTAACCACCGTAGTCCCCCAAAATTCAGTTTTCCGCAATTTTCTCGAAAATTAGGAACATCACCTTGACAAAGTCTTTGACGCAGCATCTCAGAATTCCGGATCATTACGCCCAGATATTTGTAGACCTCTACTTGTTTCAACTTCTGTCCCTCTACTTCTACTTTTAGCGGCTTGCCGCTGGCTGTTTTTTCAATCACCATAACCTCCGTCTTCTTGGTGTTGATGGTCATACCGAACTTTTTACTTTCAGTGTTGATGCAGCGATTAGGACTTTACCATCCGCGTAACTTACGCAATTTATTTTTTGCCCGTTTACTAGAAATCGGGCGCTTGTGAACTCTACTTCGGGTGTTGCATGATTTGCTCCGCATACAAGTTAAAAAGTCTAGGAAACACGGGGGATTCCTGTATCACTCCTCTTTTTATACAACATGTTTCGACACTCGCTTTCTGGTTCCATTACAAGTTCTGAATCAGAGGAACATCCTCCGTTTCCGCGTACTTTCTCAATAAATCTATTAGCTTGCTGTGCTCCACTCGATCGAAGGCGTTCTCGTAGTCTATGAAATACACGTACAGCTTCCTATTTACCTCTAGAGCTCTCTATATCAATATTTTAAATAACGTCACTGCATCCCTTGTTCCTTTTTTCGCTTGGAATCCGAACTGCGTTTGACTTATGATGGTGTCGACCCTGCTCTCGACGCGTCGGTCAACTATTGTAAGTAATAGCTTGAGCGTACGTAACATCAGACTGATCGTTCTGTGGTCATTGTATTCCTGCGATCTACTCTTCTTGGGGGGAGGGATGAGGGTTAGAAATGTTTCGTCAGATTGGTATATACTCACCAGTTTTTTTTTTTTGTCACCGTCCTCACAGAGTTAACTCAACACTGCGTTAAAGCATTGTCCGACGATTTACTATACTTGATAAGGCCCAAGTTCAATACATGCAAGACTCAGAGGTCCAACAAGCAAACCTGTTCTTCCATAGGTGACCAAAAGTCCCAAATACAGCACATTTAAGACTCAGAGGTTCGAAATGCGAACTTGTTCTTACGCCGCGCCGTTATATAGCAACTCAAAGATCACCTATAGACATAAGTCAACACGGTAACAAGAAAGCTACGTACATTAGTAAGCACCAGCGAGCGCTACGATAACTCGAAACTCTAAAACCCATCTGTGATTTTAGTGCAACGCCACCAACGCGAAATAGTCGTGAAACCACGTATGTTCATACGTACATATCACCCACTACATTGTCTTTCACAATACTACGGTTACAAACCCTGAGATGACGAAGTTGACAAACTCAATCAACTAAGGGGTTGATCAGACCCCCGTATTGGATTTGTGAGACAAACTCCAGGCACTTCCCGACCGGTACATCTCTACTTGAGTGGGTCTGCCAACCACGAAGTTCTCGGCCGCCAGCTGGATCTGCCTTCCTTAGCCCAGACACCGTAGGCGCAATGGCGTCCCGCCTTCCTACTTGAGTTGCAACCAAAATCTTACAACTGTACTGATGCAATGAGATACTCCCAGCAGTTCCAAACCCTCATTTTCTCCAAAGGTTTGCGGTCGACATTGGGCGTAATCAAATCATGTCGGTTTTGAGTCGATTTTTGGTCACGATAGCGAGTCGATCCAGAATCGAAATGGCTCATCGATTACGGCTGCGCTCCACACCCTTTAACCTTGAATGACCTTGACCTCCGTAAGAGGTTTGGAAAAACGATGGTCTCGTTGACGAAGTTCGACGAGGAATGCAGAGAACCTGTTCTACGGGTCGCATTGGCTTTAATAAGGAGAATTGAATTCAAAATTGGTGTCCCAAAGTGTCTAAACTTTTCCGAGTCCCCTCCTAGCTCGCGAGTCGAGATTTTTTTAAGTTCCTCTCCTATCATATACACCTTGAAACTCGAAATTTTTTTTCAAGTCCACCTTCTACCATGACATCGCGAAAGCATGAGCGCAGGAAGTTCCTTCAACGTCTTCAGATCAACGTTCGAAGTTTCATTCCATCTAGAAAACCTTTTTAGCGGGACAAAAACTAAGCGGGATGAGAATGGTTTTACCAAACTTTGCGCATCTTTTTTCTGACTTATTTTTTTCAAAATTTCTTGAATGAGCGCCCATGAGTAAGATTAGGGTTTTACGTCTAATTTTTCCCACGCATTGTGACGGAACGACTCGGCTGCTACCCTGTCGAACCCTTTCACGTTCGCTTTGTCCCGTTACAGTCTGCGGGAGAAAACTGGAAGTAAAACTATCATTCTTTTTTTTTTTTTTTTTATTTAATACTTTTTACAAAAACTGCCGAGCGGCATCTATATGTACTGATCATAATAGCTATGTATTACACTTGTTGAGCTACCTATTCCATTGAACAGTAGCCCACTTCCAGTATGGTTTTAGTTTGTCCGCACTGGTAAGTCTGCTGGTTTGTATCTCTTCAATCTTCGGACTTCATTGCTGTTGTCCAGGAGTTGAATAGCGCTTGGGTTTGGGTGTTTTAAAAGTCTGGTTTCGTATTTCTGAGAATGACGACGGATTTCTTCCATGACGGTGTCCATTTTCAAGTCTCGATGGATTGAGTCATTTCTTTCATAGCGGTAGGCTTGTACCATTGTGCGTAGCACTATGTTTTGACTTCGCTGTATTATTTCTATATTAGAGCGGCTTGTACAACCCCATATAGCTATTCCATATAGCCAGATTGGTTTGACTATCATGAGGTATAGAATTCGTTTGGAATCAAGATTCAAGACCGAACGCCAACCAATTAACCAGTGCAGTTGCCGTATCTTCTCCTTGATCTGTAACTTCTTCGTATAGACATGCTGACCCCAATTCAATTTAGCGTCTAGATGCATGCCCAAGTATTTGACATGTTGCAAGTGTGGTATTATTTGACCATCGATGATGACAGGAGTGTATGCATAGTTTCGTAGTGTGAAATTCACATGTACTGACTTCGCATTGTTGATTGTTATTTTCCATTTCCGCATCCATGCGTGAACGTTTTCCACAGACTTTTGCAGTATTGCTGTGGCCGTTGCGTGATCTTCATGTACTGCTACAATAGCTGTATCATCAGCGTATTGTGCCACTACAGTGTCTGTAGGTAGTTTTGGCTGGTCGGCTGTGTACAGCACGTATAATAACGGGCCGACGACACTTCCTTGTGGAACGCCGGCGTTGATATTATACCAATAGGAGGTCGCATTTTCGTATTTTACCCGAAATTTACGCTTCTTCAGGTATGAGTCGAGCAGATCGCAATATATGTCGGGTAGCATTTGACGTAGCTTGCATTTTAACCCGATATGCCAAACCTTGTCAAACGCTTGACTAACGTCCAGGAAAATGCCACTACAGAACTTTTTTTCTTCAAGGGCTCTGCTGATTACGCTGGTTATTCTATGTATCTGTTCGACTGTAGAATGACTTTTCCGGAAGCCATACTGGTGTTCAGGAATCAGTCCATGTTCCTCAATTATCGGCATCATTCTGTTTATCAGCTGTTTTTCAAATAGTTTTGACATCACTGGGAGTAACGAAATTGGACGATATGATTGTACCAGTTCGGCTGATTTGCCTGGTTTATTCAGCATAATTATCTCCGCTAATTTCCATGCCGCAGGAAACACTTTCAGTCGAATAATTGCGTTAAATATATACGTCAGCATTACTATGCCTTTTTTCGACAGTTCTTTCATCATTCGGGCATTTATTTCGTCATACCCAGGTGCTTTTTTACAGTTTAAACTATCAATTCCTCTAGCTATATCTATCGGCTTGAATAATTTGATCGTACTTTCTGCGTTGTTACGGATACTGTCAGTCTGGATGAGATTGTCGGCGTCACCTGGTTTCTCCTCGACTTGAAACACCTTGTGAAGGTGTTTTGCAAAGGTTTCAGCTTTTTCAAGGTCACTACGTGCCCAAGTATTATCTTCTTTTCTGACTGGTGAGAGTACCTGCTGTGGTCGTTTCATATTCTTTGTGGCCTTCCACAATGAGTAATTTGAATCTTTATGCGGAGTTAAACTAGTTAGGTACCTTTTGAACTGCTCATTTTTTATCTCACTTATTTTTCCTTTCAATTCCTTACATATTTTATTCAAATATTTTTTATCTCTCTGAAGCCTAGACATGTGCCATATACGTCTGGCTCTCCTTTTTTCCTTTACTAGTTCTCTCACAGCAAAGGGAATATTTTCTTGAATTGGAATCTGCGGATCGCGAATGGGGGTAGCTTCTTTGGCAGCATTCCTCATAGTTTCCGTAAATTTTTCGACCTGATTTTCAAGCTCTTCACTTGTTTTCAGTCTGACACGTAGGGATATTTCTCGATCTATGACTTCTCGATAAATGTCCCAGTTAGTATCTTTCGTGGTTAACGTCTGCTTCATTTCTTTTCGCACCATCTTATCGCTGATTGTCAAGACAACTGGAATGTGGTCTGAAGACAGTTCTTCAAGTCCGACAACTTGTACGTGAATTAGTGATATTCTTTTTACTAGAAAGAAGTCTAATACATCAGGGAGTTTGCTTGTGTCACTGGGCCAGTATGTCGGCTTATTTGGCGCCAAAGGTGTCACATTCATTTTATTAATCGCCTTGTACAGCTCGCGTCCTTTCGGGTTGGTCAATCTGGATGCCCAGGAAGGATGTTTACAGTTCCAATCTCCTCCCGCGATGAATCTCGGACCAAATTCATCTAGCAGAGCTAAAACTATCATTCTACGTAAGAAAAATTCCGAAAAAAAAAAAAATGGTATGTTCTTTTTATGTCACGAAGGACGTCACCAAGTTTGGTAAATGCCCCTCTCGAGGGTATATTCATCGTTCTTATCCCACGACACCATTTTATTCCTCACATTATGGTGATTTTTAAAATATCACAAAGATGTAATAACATCTTTTTCAATGAATTCCTTGTAGCCTGCTCAATATTATAACGAAGAAACAAGTTTTTTCGCCAACCCTTGGCTGGTTCAGTCATTATTCTAGAAATTTTTCTCCTCTACTCAAATAAATTCACAGCAGTTCCATTAATTCTTGATCGACGAGAGTGGTATCAAGATGAAAAATCCGAGGAATAAAATTCTGCGATTGAATGAACCACGAGATTTTTCATCTTTTTCCTTCGAACAAATAGCGATTAATCAAAGTCCTTAACTTCCCTTCTCCTTCACGACTACGAGTATTGTATTTTATATACAAGTACGTAGTTCGAGGATTATTATCGACGTAGAATTTTAATACAAGCTAACATGTGACACTTTGGGTACCACTTCCGCGCCTTATATAATAAACGATATAAACTTAGTTAGATTTAACCTAATGACTGTAAAGAGGTGCCCCCTCCTATAAAGGGCATCCGAATGAATAAAAGGAATTAATTTATTAAGCCTGACTAGTTGACTTACACAATACCGTTTTGGTGAAAATCATAATTTATCGAATTAAACGTATACAACATGGTGTAGTTTACTTACTTTTTATACACATCAACATCTCCATTATAGTTATAATGTTAAGAGCGATACGCGTTGACCTTTGCATGTTTTTACATATATGTCTTCTTTATTGTCGATGCATGAAACTAAATTAATTATTGCAATATTTTCTATTGTAGAAGCACGAGTTGATGAATAATGTATTATACTTTTCGGGTGGCCTAAAAAATTAAATGAGGCGTTCAAAATGTTGAAAAATTTTCAACTTTGTAGTTACATGTTAATGTAAATAAAGAATGATTGCCAAGACGACGAGGTGTAGAAGCCGAGATGAGAAGAATAAAAATCATCCCTAATTAGACTCCCTATAGTTGCGGATACGAAACACGAAAAACGAGGCTCGTTTGAACGCTATTAATTTCTCAAACTTTCTACAAACAATATACGAAAGTACATTTCGGGAAAATTTAGTTTGTCCTCGCACCAATAAGAATATTATTTTGTGGGAACCCTCTCGCAGTTTTTTCTTCCGTATTTTCTATCGCGCGGCGAGAGTGCATCATTTTTATTATTTTTATTTTTTGTTTCCCACTCCTCTCTCTCTTCTTCGTAGTGAAACTTATCACTTTAAAAACATTTTTCCATATAATACATTATTTTTTCTCATCGTGAAATGATTATTTATAAGAACGTGTCGCGTTTTTGGTTTCTACGTTTTCCACAAAGGAATATAAGTTACCATGGAAACACGTAGGAAGAAATAAGCTCGGCGCCAAATGCAGTAACAATAGATTCTTATCATTTCAATTACGAGAATTCGATTGGCTGAAAAAGAACAAGAAGAAGAAAAAGACAAGAAAGCCACATTTCGTTGTTATCGTTCTATAACAGTCGTAATGTTGCTGCTTTCGTTGTTGTTAACTTACGCGGAATCATTTTCTCTCGCTATATGGTCCTTGTAAACGATGTCGAGGAGACAACTGTTTTCCCGAGAAAAAGTAATACCCAGCTTATTAGAAACTTAATCAAAATACGAAAACGTTTTTCTCCTATTCGTATGTACGCCGTATAAATAAATTGTAAAATAGTTTGAAAAGAGTATTCGCTCTCTCTCTCTCTCTTCTAACATCCTAGCACATGTCAATTTTCTTCCATAAATTCGATTGATCAAAATTCTGCCATCGTAAGGCGAGAAATTTCTCGAAAAATTATCACGAGTCGATAATTTTCGATAAGATCCATGCGTTGGAATGAGGATAGAGGGCGATGATGAAATTTCTTACGCGCTCCATCAACTTACCATAATTTTCAATTATTGTGTCTTAAAGAGACTTTTACTTTGATCTTCTTACTGACTCTTTTAATTATGGTTCATTTACTCATCATTTTGATCATGCTTGTTGAGGTTGCCATCTTATGTCCAACATTACTTGCTTATCTAAGTCTCTCGACCACATAACTGCAATGTTTGAGGAGCGATTGTTCGTTTGTGCTTAAAAATGTTACTCATGAAACCAACTCCTTCCTTTCTCTCATTTTTATGAATACTTCTTTTCAAGGCTCATTAAGAACAGAGTTTAGTAACCATCCTCTGCTCCTCAGGGCAAGACAACCACCATTCGTTGATCGTTTTCTAAATCTTTTATTTTTATAATCTAACCTAGACAGTTTCTTTTTGCTACGTAACCTGACATAATTCAGGTTGATGACGTCATCAAAGGTTTTCTGAGCATGCTCTCTTTCTATGCAACATAACCAACCCAACTTAGATTCATGACGTCATCAAAGTCGAAAACGGGCCTTTTTCTGAGCATCCTCTCCTTCTATGCTTCAGGGTTCTCCAGTGGGAACTTACTTTGTGAAGCGGATCACTTGGTTAGATCTCTGCCTCTTCCGGGAGATCGCTCTGGGCAGGGGGGTTTTAACAAGTGCCTCTCATCCCGAGAATTTGCCTAACAGTGGACTCTCCCTGGATGAGGAAGATTGTGACTTAGTCAATTATTATATGTGTCTCTTGGCCTGGAAGTCGCCTAATAACGATCTCTCGCAGAACAAGGACAATGGTCTATTCTAGTGTGTTTTACCGCTGAAGAGAGGGTGACGCACTGTTTGAGGCTCTGTTGACAACGTTCTTACTGGGGCAAACAGCTTAGAGGAAGCAAAGGACATTCAATCGAGCTCATATTGAATCTGCTTAATATCGAATATAATTCGAATTCGAGGAGGAGCCCTTCAAAGTAGATAAGTTAATAAGTGGAGTATATTTAATTCGCACCAACGATTTATTATAATTTACATTGTAAGACGATCATCTAAAAATGGAGTAGCAAAGTATTTTTTAAATTGTGCTTAGCACTTGTAATTGATAATTCGGTTCGTCCATCCTGGAAGCTATAAAAAGATGTGATACAGGTTAAAATTTTGCGACAAGCTATTATTGAACGAGTATTTAGCAGAAGCAATAGATCTATGCATTTTTAGTTTGTCCATTTTAGATTTTCGTATATGGCTTTCTTGCCATAGATCAAATTGTGTTACTATATATATTTGAATTAAAGCGAAGTATAGCAATTTGAAGTGTGGCCACACTGGTTGTTTTCGCGAGGTATATTTTGAAATACTTCGTTTTAGTGATGATTGCTCTTGGCTATATTTTTAGCCGTAAATATTCCTGTGTTCATTTTATTTTAAAGGGAGGTACGCTATATTTGTTATTGAACGCGTAATTGTTCCGATTTTTGCACGAATTTCAGACAATGTCAATCTAACTTTGTTGTCTTTCCCTGGTTAGACCTGACTTACGCGACCCAAACACCAGTCTTTAGGAGGAAGATCTTTTTCTTTCACTAACACAAGATCGTCAATTTTTAAATCATCCTTTGAAAGTTTCCACTTTGTACGCTGGTCTAAGATACTCGCTTGACCAGCGCTTCCAGAATTGCTTAGTTTGATTTGATTTTGAAAATATCAAGGCGTTAGAGTATACTAATATTGCCTGGGGTCGCTCGATTCGGGAGACAAGGGCCGAGAATTAAGTATAGCCTCAATCTGCGTTAACAGAGTTTGTCATTCATCAAAGTTCAAGGTTTCCAAAGTCTTAGTTATAGCCTTGAGATGAATTTTCATCGCCTTTATGTTGCTCTCCCACAAACCTTCCCAGTAAAGAGTATAAGCAGGAATAAATGAAGTAGTAACATAGAAAAAGGATGATCTGCTCTTAAGGGACCGTTTCCTTAATCATGCAAGGACGATTTTGCCTATTTTTGATCCCCCCCCCCTGTAAGGATACATGTGATTTTTTGACCTCTCCTTCTCTCTCGATGTTTTGTGGTCCTTTTTCCTGATCTTAGACTATCTCCCTATCTTATCGATGTAGGAACGCACAACTGAGATTGTACACTCCGCTCATACTTTCCTTGTCCTTTTTTTTGTCGTCTGGTCATTGCTGTTTCTCTTGACCATGGGTGGGTTATTAAGGATGCCCACATTCACATCATAGCTGTTGAACTTCCTTATCACCTTGTTTGCGAGCTTTCCTACGTATGATATCAATCCGGAGTACTTTCTCTTCGTGCTATCATGGGTTCCCTTCTTTATTTTTCGGAAGACTCCCTCCACCACACCTCTATGGTAGCCGTTGGCTTCTGTGATCTGCTCTACTATCTCTATTTGTTTCCTCTTCTCTTCATTGTCCTCCAGGACAGAAATTGCCCGGTAGCAGTAGTTCTGAATTGCCGCTAACTTGTGCAGGAATCATTTGGGATGATGTGTCCATATTCGTCGGCTTCTTGTGGATTTTCTATTCTATCTGGTTGTTTACAGACGTGACTGTTAGATCCAAATAGTTGATCTCATTGCCTTTTTCCAGTGTGGATTTGATGCTTTCTTTCATCGCATTCGTTTCAAGAAGGAATTGGTCTACCTGTCTATTAGTGCCTGACCGCACAATTAGGATACCATCCACATGTCTGGCGTAGTGTTTGACTGAGTTTCTGTACTTACGGCCCTTTAATATTTCGTTTTCCATGTCACTTATGAATATCTCCGCCAGTGTCGGTGCTAGTGGTGATCGCATCGCTAGTCTTTCTTCCTAGCTATAGAACGGGCGTAACCGAATTGAGTCCCGGGAGCGGGGGTACCTGTTTTTGATAGCCGAATTGAGTCCCGAAGTGTCAGCGGTACTAAGTCTGAGAAGATAGGTGAATTTGTTCATTTTCCTTCGTCCTCTGCTGTAGATAACTCAATGTTCATCATTGAATGAATAATTTTCGCAAAAATACGATGGAATAGAATTTCCTTCGTCCTCTGCTGTAGGCAACTTGATCCCAGCTTTTTATAGTTCATGGATTCAAGTACAACGCTTATGTTTCTCTAGTATTTTGTCTTCTGACGAATAAGACGATTGAAGCCTATGAAACAGTCCTTCGACGTATTGTAAATGAAATAATTGATTTCGCTTTGGAATTTGAATCCTCGGAATTGTTCGGTTCCTTCTACGCTGCGTACCCCAATATTTTCATTCTCATTGATACTCTTCTTGAGGTCCAATGCGACACCTATGCCAAAATCATCGACATTCGTAAATTGAAGGAACGTTTAGGCAGAAGGGAAATGAGAATCATTCGTGAACTCGGGACTCAATTCGGTTGTGTACCGCCGACACATGAAGACATTTCCTTTTTTTACCCCCGACACTACGGGACTCAATTCGGCTAAAAAGGATAGTTTGGGACTCAATTCGGCATCGCCATACAGAACATCTTGATAGTTGAATAAAAGAAAATTACCTTCACGTACCGAAGTTTATTTTACGACCGGTTTCGCGTCAACGAGGCAACACATCATCAGGTAGTAACGTACGAGACAATCCCTCCAGCTCATAGAACTTGTTATTAAAGTGGCGGTAGTTCTGGCTCAAAATCTCTTCCAATATTTTGACGTACTTCGACCTGTTGGGGGCTCTCAGGGTATCTGTTGTTTCGAAGCAAGGCGAGTTCCTCCTTTGGTATGGTACCAAACACGTTTGTCATATTCAAGGATACCAGCTAGTCATTACTCTTGATTTCCACCTTGTCCAGTTGCATCATCAGCTCTTTGTTGTTTCTGATGCTGTTTCTGGACGCAAAACTGCTGGTTTTCTTTCAAAAATGTGGCTGCGATCTTCGCTGTCTTGTAACGTGGTGATTAAGTGCTATCCATTCTCTGCGATGTACAACTCCATTTTTGTGCGTGTCTTCAGTAGCGACACAACTGATGATGGGATAGAACACGAAAATACTCTCGTAAGCTATCTAATAAATTAGAATTGTACACTTGAGAATTTTTTAATATCTAGTGCAGTACTTAAGCCTCACCAAACTCAATATGAGACTCGAAGACTACAAAAAATATTTTGGAATTAAAGGTGAGAATGTTGCTCAGTACTAGCGCTCCTACAGAATTTTTGAACAAAGTAGAACCGCGTGTATATTGTACTAATTAGCCTGGTGTGATTTATTCTTGTATTACAAATTTACATTTTTGATGTTAACCAAAAAGAAATTGTTCGTGAGTAGGCCTGTAGTGTATTCTTACTTGAGGAGGGTTCCGGCAGAAGGGCATCCGTCCCATAAGAAATACATTGTGCGGACGCCCTTTTGCCAGGTACGTCCTCATTCATTTTCAGAAACAGTGGTACTAGTAATTTTTTTTCATTTCTATCTTTTTCAAACCAATCTTTCTTAAGTGAATTAATTAACTTATATTGCTGGCGTTTATGATAGTATTAACGAAATCATTTTTAGTCATTTTTTGGTCACCTTTTCGTTTTTTCGAAGTCAATATTTCACAATTTTTTTCAATGCCCATTGTTGGCAGGCCTGATATTCATGCTAGCTACAGGGTTGAATAATAGAGAGGAGAGTTATGAAACAATGCTTTATGTTATTCTGTTTTAGCGAAGTACAGATTCTTACCCGCATATGTGTTTACTCGTGCAAAGTATTTGAGCACCTGCAAAAAGTGACTGTTTTTATTTTCATAAATTGGTACGGCGAGCGTTGAAGTGATAAAAGTAATATAAAGCATAGAAAATGTGATTAACCGTATAGTAGGGAAACTGCGAATTGCGAATCTGGACTTCAACACGCTCCATAAACTAAGTGCGAGACTATGGAGGGATGTAAGGTTATAGTAGGTAGGTCCTAATTTAGAATCTATCAAATTTACAAAAAATCAGCGTTACATCAATATTGTCCAACAATTTAACGGAAAAGTCCATTGTATAATTTGACCATAAAAAACTATAATGTCGGACACGTAGGCTTCTGCACTTTTATTATTCTCGAATATTAAAACATTCTGGAGAACTATAACGTTAATACCTAATATTGCACATGTAAAAACCATCCTACGGTAGGAGAATATCAATACCAGTCCGCCTTCCAGAGAATAAAACATATATCGGTGCACGAACATTGAGAATCACTAAACATGATAAGTAATAAAAAGTAATTGTATTATATAAAAACTGGTGTATAATATATAATATGGTTATATACGGCCCCGCGTATGATACCGTGCGCGTCCCTTTTTATTATTAAGAAGCTGTTATGCATTCAACTGAATGATTTTGTCCCTCCCAAATGCTTAACGTTCGGAGCATAATGTTCACAAAGAGAGAAAGAGAGAGGAAAAAGGAGGTACTATTAAGTAGCATTATTAGCCACTTTTTGAACTCCACATTACTACAATATGAGAACGTCGGCAAAAGAACGAATTTTCTGCTTTTTCGTGCAGCTATAAACATTTGTCATAACACGTTTCTGAAGAAAATTGAGCATCGTTCTTACTTCTTCAATAGAACACCGGTGAATTTGAATATTCACCTAATTAATGGACTCATTTCGAATTATCAAAAACAAATCTCTTTTACCTCCATGTCGTCGGTCGTGTTGAATACGACACGCCTCGTTGTAAGAGTACTCGAGCGCCCCCTTTCACACACGAGGAAAGCAAAAGACCTACCCATTAAATTGCTTCATCTTCGAGACATCCGTTACCCTATGCTGAGTCAATGGTTCATCTCGACTCGTAAAAGCTCTCTAAATGACGACGTAAAAGAGATTGTATTTTCCCACTTTTTAAATTACACGTATGTCCGAAAAAGATCGCGCACGGATGCTTTCCCCTTTTCTTTTTCTTTTACGCTGTTGCGAAAAATTGTACTTTATTAAAGAACTCAAAATGCAGTATAAATCCGACACCGTGGCTCTCTCACGTATTGCAATATTTTTGTACATCAGTAAAAGTCGTTTGACATTTGGTGAAAATCTATTCAAACTGTGTAGTAGGGAGACAGAATATAATCGAGTATAATGGTGAATATACGAAACGCAGAATTTGCGGATTTCGAAAAGAAAAATACGAGAGAAAAAACTGTGTAAAAGTGATTTTTAGTGCACCCTATACTTACCCGACTTAATACACATAGGCATTGGTAGATGCATTATTTTAGAACGTGTTTTCTTCTAGGTCCATGCGCCATCATATCGTCTTCGTATTTTCCTCTCTCTCTTTCTGCTCTTCTTCTATTATTAGATTATGAGAATCACTTTATATTTTGTAGCTTTTAACATTTTTATTTTATTTTTATCGATTCCAAGGCGTCTGAGTTCTCTTATGAATTAATTTGAAGATGCCTCACATACTCGAGAAGAATGAGGTCACTTATTTTCTTTTTTTCAGATTGCGCTTTTTCGGCGTATACCAAAGTCATAAATAATGACTCTTGCAATCCTATAAATTTTTATCCTTATTATAATTTTCAAAGTAAAAATAAGGAACACTGTAGTTCACGATAACGCAATCGACGATTTGTTAAAACAGAAAAAAAAAAAAACAAGGACATGAGATGGTTGAGAATGACTTGCTCAAATTCAAGCTCTGCTGAGTCAGAGAAAAACTGCTTATTCCGTTTCCTAAACGAAACGTAGGGCTCAAGTCTTCTAATGTTTGTTCCACAATACCCCCAAAGTTTTCGCAGAATCATGGTACCTACACGTCATCTTCAAGATTATAAAATTATCAATAAGTATTGCTACCGTTGAAAAAACAGTCAATATTCAAGGAGTCCTTCGAGCCTCCCGACAGTCTTAGTCTCGGAAGAAGTAAGCGAATGAGATCTAAAAAATTTTCTTCTATGAAGAAAAAAAATTACAAACCAACACAATAGCAAAACCAAATGGAAGAAAATTTTGGCAAGTAAAAATTTAATAATGAGTTGTGACGACCGGTTTCGAAATGCTGACATGCCGTCATCAGGAACGAATCGCAACTGGCCTGAAAACGAGTACACAAGATGCGAGAGAAGTCGGAAAGGTAGCGTCATCCTTCAACTAGAAGATGTTAGTCACCAATGTGCCAAACGAATCTTGCTCGTATCATTTTTATGTTTAATAATCTCTATCTCCTCTAATCTGTTTAGAACTCTGCCTTTTGGCGAGCTGTGGAGAAGAGAAACTTTGGTATGATCGGGTGTGTGGCCCAAGGAAAGAATGGAGCGGACGAAAGCGAAGTTATTGGGCTGAGCGTTACGGATGGCAAAGTCGTGCTCATTAATACGGTCCACCAGTCTGATCTATGTACACAGCATTTCAGTCACCCCAACTGATCCTATAAATCCCTATTCGTTCAGGACAGTTGCAGAAGAAAATTGACTCGAATGTTTTTTACGATCAATTATTATCCGACAATCGATTACTTGAATGCACCAAAACTTCAATCTCGGGAGTCGAAGATTCTTCTAGTTCCCTGCTTCTCTATGCCATCATTGAAATTTTCCCATGTTGCACTACGTATTATTAAATGATGTAAATCATTGCAAATGTTCACAAGAAGTAATATGCACTCAAGTAGTTCAGGAAAATTAGCTTAAAAACTGTCGTATGTAACACTCCCTTCCCTTTGACTACTTCGATCAATAATCTGCTTGTTTTTCTTTGCCCTATATATAACTTAGTACACCATAAATTAATCGGAACATCAAACAGTTGGCTGTATTTTGAGGAGGTGGCATGTCCAAAATATATAAAATTGCTAAAAGAACTTTGTCGTTGCGATGAGAGACCATTCAAACTGATTTGAGCTCAGAGGGAGGCTTCATCGAGGTATTGTACAACATAATGAGTAAGCTAATAAAGATTGCTAAGAAAGTTGATATTCACTCTTACTACAAGGCCATTCTGATATTCAACGGCGTGCCGACGTTGCACTTCAGTCTAGAGGCTTGACATTCTTGCGGCACTATCGAACTGTTTCACATTGAACAGAGCTTTCTAGTGTATGATGATTGAACAGTGCAGTGTTCAGTAATTTAGGAGTGAATTTACTGGAACGGGTGTAGGTGCACCAAAATCTAGTTGGAACATATAAGGGGTTGAAGAATAGTCCGTTGCTTGGGGTGAAATAGATATTTGAAAATTTTATTGAGACATTTTGCTTCAAACGGATTTCAGGTTGAGGTTCCAAGAGAGTTTTTCAACGAAATTAAGAATTAAGGATGTTGATAGAGAAGCCTTGAAGTAGTAGAGAAGGAATATGGATTGGAGAACGGCAGTATTTTCGGATAGTTATACCCGAGGAGAATTGAAAACTCTGGTCTGAAGCTCATGATGAAGTTTTATTCCAAAGTTTGTTGGAACATAGTAGCTATAAATGCACTACTGAGAATAAATTGTGGACAGCCCTCAACCACAAAACTTCATTTATGAGTGTTGAAATTTACGCGGAGCTTGGCTTTGTCGGCCATTTTGCAGGATATATTCGGCACCTTCTGGTACCTATCATATTTCATAATTATGAAACTCTCAACACTTCTTAATGGGTGGATGATTCTTCGTAAACGTCACCAAGTGAGTGACCTTGATTTAAAAACTGCTTTCACGCTATAATCAGAGAGGGTCGGCATTGGTTCTATGAATGAACTGGCTTCGAGTATATGAGGTACATCAAATGTTTTTTTCCCTTCTTTCTTTGTTACGTTGTCGATAGATACGACCGGACTTCGCAGCCGATAACTATGCGATGCATGGATACACAAGTTTCTTATTGTTGAAGATTGTCGAATAAAAAAGTAGAGATGAATATTTAAATAGGTACGTCCTCTTACGAACGTGTTTTTGATCATCAATATTCAAGATTGTCCTAGCACACGAGTTCCTCAGAATTTGTTTGGAATTAATCATCCCACGTTGAGAAGACCGTGCTGTAATAGTGGGTGGTCAAAACGGCCACGAAACAGTATTAACTTGTATTACGCACTTGATGGAGGAGAAGAATGATTTTTCGTGTATCTTCACGATACCGACGATCTTTTTTGCCTGCGACACATTAACCCTTCATTCCAACCTAAATAGCGGAGTATGAAAGTCAAGTTACTTTTGTTGGGTGGTATCACTTTCATTCGATTTTATTTTTTCACTAGGGTTCCTCGCTCTTTTTGTTACTTGAAATGCATTATTGTAGTCATTGTTCAAGGACATACGTACTAAGAAAAAAAATAAGGAACTCAAAAATAGTACAACTTCCCTTGACGTCACGTTTTAGATTCTTTAAAACGCATTGACTTCTTGGTTGATTACTAGAGAAAACAATGAATTCCAATCAGCTAGATCTACTAAATCGTAAAGTCTATTCGGTTGATGTACGATGATCCTTTATTCCAGATGTCGATCGATTCACAATTTCTTTAGATTGACCATACAATTTCGTAATATTCATTGCAATTTTCCTGTTACTTGACCGAAAAGTAATTCGTGACAAAGGTGAAGGCGCGATCGTACAATGCACTAAAAATGAATTAATCGGTTAATTGACCTTATACAGCTACTGGGCATTACTCGCGCATCATTAAGAATTTGAAACTCCTTGTTGTGGAGCGGAAATACGCCAAACCTGTACGATAAAGTTTGTCGGATTTATATATGAAAACATGAAAGAAGCGAAGGGAGTCAGGTTATAAGTGAGAAACGGAGAGAGATGCCGTACTAGGGTGAAAAAGAGAACGGAGAAAGAAAAAGTTAGGCAACATATAGTATTATAATACTTGGTAAATACGTGAGACTTGGAAGTATAGTAAGAATATGGTCCACGGTTCACAGAATTCAGATTCATTCATAAAAATGTTCCAGTCAATGAAATATATGGAATCCATTCTTCTTTATGCTCGTATTATAGACACCGGCTAGTCTTTTCGATTCATAATAAAAATCTCACATTAAGCCGGGGAAGTGTATCCGACGTTATGAATGAAGTTGATTGAATAGGATTCCGGTTCTGTCAAGATGAGTTCGCATCCTCTTTGATGACTTATGATTGTAAAATAACTAATCACTTCGAGTAATAATAATAAAGAAAAAAAAAAAGTAATGCTGATAACGAATATTATTTCTGTCATTACCGAACAATTTTTTTCCCCTTTCGAGTTCCGCGTATATTAATTTTCTTTTTTGAAGATGTGTAGGTGAAGTTTTGAAGAACATGGGAAAATTTTTTCTTGTACACCTCGACTGTTCATTTCATAAGGTATCGGTAATTTAGAAATGACATTTCAAACATTATAGACGAACAAATGAAAATCATAACTTTGTCGCCAAGAAGGAGCGACAAATTGCAGATGTGAGGGTTTTTGAATAATTACGAGGCCAATTCCGGTTAATTGAGACGTACAAAATATTAAAGAAATGCCGGTGGTTATTTCAAGCTTTTATAACGCTTCACCGCAGGCTTCGCCGTCAATTTACAATCATAATTATAATATTACCATGATTATATTTGCTAAATAATATTAATACGTAAGTAATTTTACGCGTTTAAAAATTATAATAATATTTTAATCACCGGCCAGCCTTAATACCCAATTTATATGTTTCTCTTTATTTTGTGAAAATGTGTTTTCTCGTACGACTTCCCGCGTCGTTTCTTACCTGCGGAGTGTGGACAAATTTTCCAAAAAAGTAATCGATTTGCGAGAGTTGTACATCACCACGTGCTGCGGGTAATTATGCCGTACCATCATTATAAACACTTCTCAATGAACTTTAAGTGCTCTAGACTGGCAATTTTGTATGTTGGTGTCTTCATTCTCGTTGAGGGCAGAATTGAATTTCCATATAGTTTTATGGTTATTTTACTTGAATCTTTCGAGGTGTTAATTGTATGTGTAGGACTGATGAGAATTGAATGAACTAAGTGGAAGAAGCGTGTTGTAGACCTGTATAGGATTCGAAGAGATTTAGTCGGTTGAACTAAGGGTCGAATGATTTTTAACGTTTTTGTAGACGTGAATTCAGTAACATAGATCAGCTGTTTGTATCACATCAATTTTTCGAGTTTCTCCGTTAATATTGGACGCCAAAAATTGTTTTATTGTTGATCAAGGTTTCTAGAGTAGTTCACGTGCAGAAAAGGTTGTTATTTTTCGCTTGAGCTTTTCATTTACCAACAACCCCCTTCCTTTGTTATCAACCTTCTTCATCTTCTGATTCTGAGCATAGATAGCGTTCAATAGCAGAGAACAACGATTCTGTATTTGTGATGGTGGTATGAATTCTTTGGGATAATATTAGGTTGTGCTCGATGGTAATATGGTTGTGGAGCACAATCACCTTATGTGTCGTGATGATGAGATCCGTACAGATTGGCCCTCGGTAGATTTCAATTTCTATCATGTTCCTTCCTAGAGTCAGGTCCAATTATTTGATGAATCGTTTCACTGTGTGTTACTAATAAGTTTCACCACTGCGTTTGTTCTGATGAGGAAATCATATTCTTCTGCCTAAATATCGCATAGATGTCTGCTCCAGTACCTGATATTGTCTTAGAACTCGCTCCCCTTCAAACTGCTGGATTCCTTAGCTTAATACATACAAATATGACATCATCAGACAGACTGTATCCCTCAGCCAAGTGTTTCTACTAGGCTAACACTCAGTCAAGACAACAATATGAGACCAACTAATTCCTTAGCCTAGTATTATAGGTCGGGAAGCTCTGAAATTTATCCAATCTTAAAGGAAACATCTTTGCACAGATATTACAAGTTATAAAGGTTTGGAAATTTTGATCACACAATTTCTTACTTTGCCCATCCTTACCGAAAAGATATTTGCGTGGAATATGAGAAAAGTCTCACAGCCTCAATTTCAAGTCCCTTGTCATTATTTCAATGTCCGGATTCCTGATTTTTAGGGGTTCCAGTTCTTCCTGAGTCAAGTTTTTTAGCTAGTGGTACTTGATATTGTTTTCCAGCAATTTCTTTTCAACGGTAGGTCACTCAATTTTGACTGAATATGTAGTTTGAAATTCGTGGACAAAAAAACAGATCACAGAGGGTAGCATATTTGGGCAAATTTATAGCTGGAATGATTTCTCTGTAATACCTCTTGCGTAAGAAAAACTGAGGGGTACTGCTTGGTATGCTGATCAATCAACTGTCACAGTGGTTTGCTTAGATAAGCGAGTAAAATAAAGGAGCATTTGGCGACAAAAGAAGCCGACAACGTCCATCCCCACCTATAAATATAAAATTTAACGTAGGATGCCAACTTGAGTGCATGCTGCAATTTGAAATCCTACCATTTTCAACACATTTTGCCATGTCCAGGCAAAGTCCACCAAAGAAGAGGAGAGCCCTTTATTGGTGGACAAATAATATGGCCGAGTTACAAAAAGAGTGCAACCGTCAGCGCCGGATATACCAGCGTAGTAGAGGCCGCGAAGGGGCGCAGGCGGTTGCACCTGAATACCAGTGGCTCGTAAAAGGCTGAAGAAGGTCATCAAAGACAGCAAGAGTGCTGCATGACAAGAGCTGTGTGAGATGGCAGAAGACGACCCATTTGAAAAGCCTTATAAGATTGTGCTGATGGAGCCGAATGTTGTGGGTGAAACCATTGATGGCTTGTTCCCACAGCAGCCACCATCAATGGTAACGCTACCAATAGTAGAAGAGGATGGTATATCCGTCCTAGGTGCCGCGGAGGTGGATGTAGCAGTCAATAGACTGTGGGGCAAGTATTAGGAGGCTCCGGGCCCGGATGAGATTCCAAATCCAGTCTGGAGCGCCATACTTGACCCAGCAATGCTTAATTTCTGGGCCTCTGGGGGACTGTTCCCTGTGCGATGGAAGAACGCCAGACTAGCGTTGATCGATAAGAAGGATAATACTGGAAGCTCTCGTGGACGCAGGAGTGCCCGCATACCTGCTCGGCATAATCAGCAGCTATCTTAGCTGTCATGAAATGCAAGCAGAGACGCTCCCTGTTAGTTGTGGGATGCCGCAGGGGTCGGTCCTCGGGCCGCTTTTGTGGTGCGTCGCATTTAACGGGATATTTAAGGTAAAGTTGCCACCGGAGGTTAAGCTTATTTGCTATGCGGGTGACACCCTGGTGGTATGCACTGCCGAAACAACTGTAGCGTTGAAGAGCAGGGTAAACCGGGCTCTAGTAGAGGTAGTGACGCATTGGATCGAGTCGGCTGGACTCAAACTTGCAGTTGATAAGACGGAGGCCATTTTATTCACGACCCTTCGGAAGTTCAGTCCACCCACTTTTCGCCTTCAAGGTGTGGAAATTGAAACCAAAAAGCAAATGAAATACCTGAGCATCTGGTTTGACTCAACGTTGAGCTTCAGGCACCATTTCCTGATGGTAGCGGAAAAGGCGGGCCGGGTAGTTGGATACTTAAGCCGTCTGATGAGGAACCTAGGGGGGCCGAGAGAAGCAAGAAGAAGGATCATGATGGGTACTCCTTTTCGATCATTCTGTATGGTGCGCCAGTATAAGCTGACTCCATGAAGATAGCATACAGAAGGAGAGAATGATTGCACTAGGGATGGTAAGAGGCCGCTTGTTCTTTTTTTTCAGAAGTAATAGCTACTATAGTTTGCTTGATCTGAAGAAAGAGATCAACGTTACTGATTTGGCTGATCTGAAAAAGGGATCAATGTCACTGGTCCACCTGATCTGAAACAAGAGATCAGTCACCTGTATTTTCTGTTTTTCAGAACTAACACCGGAATTTCTCTGTCGGTGGACGATGGAATCAATAAGCTAAGAACGTTTGAGCAGAGAGAAATTATCCTGCAGTACCTCGTACAGATTTAATGTTGCCAGACTCGAGGCAGAGCTTCTTAAGTGATGGAATAGAATAACCTACGGAGTTTTGAACAGTTGCAGTGATCAATAAAGAAATTCGAGCCTCTCATTCACGATTTTTTCTTTTTTCATTCACGTTCGAAATCAATGCAGAGCGACAATCAGAGTCAAGATGATGCTTTTTCACTATTGACAAGAGCATGTAAAAGGCGAAGAGTCTACTTTTGATGAAAATTGGAACTATAATATCGAGGCACGATTGCACTGTTTGGATGTGTAATAAAGAGCAAATTTTATATAACTCTAATTTACCCTTCTACTCCATTAGTTTTCCGTGGAACTTATCGAGCGTGTTCATAGGTGTAGGCTGTGTACCTTTCATTTTGATTCTGTCTATACTACACTACGAAATTCAGTACACTCCGATTATTGAATAGAAATTCCGAAGGTGGCCTGATTTGTACAGCGAAATGAAGCGTGAATGGTTAACAGGATCATTCAAGCCGTGACTATATCCTGTTTTTAAAATTTAATCACTGAGTGTACTGTATATATGCGGGTATTCTGGAGAACCAATTCTGTAACGTTGAAACTGTTTCAATGGTGTTACAGTGCCGGGTTTCTATTGTTGACTTTTTCACATTCAGGAGAAATTGATACCATACGTACGACTATCGTACGTTCGTACAGGTATTGTTGTAATACTCACCTCTTAACCAGATTTAGCTTCGTGCTCGTTCTAAATAGAAATTCCATCTCAGGTACACAATCAGCTAGACAGCCTGTCGCCGCTCTAACACGTCGATCCCGAATACGTGGAAGGAAACCAATATCGGTTTATTCACTCTGCGGGTTGTATTTGAAAAAATACGCTAGATATACCATTTTTCCGCTGTGATTTTGTCGGCTCTTTTACGTAATCGTGTGTACGAATTAAATGCAATCAAATTCGTACCTAAGCTATATAAAAATACATTTGTAATGCTGGAGTATGAAATTATGGTTGTCTGCGTAACTTGGTAGAAAAGGAACTTTTTAAAACGAAATGTTACGACAAAATAGGACGTTTAATAGAGCTATTTTTCTTACTACGCGATCTTCGTGCGGCCTGATAACAATGCGATGTGAATAAGTGTTATAATGTAAGACAGGGAGTGTGCAAAGGGTTTACCATCGAGTTGAGCCTAGATAACGACTTTCGTGAACGCGCAAGAAAAAGAAAAACGATAAATGTCTTCCGTATACCATGTCGTTGTTTGTAGGCTTACTCGATCAAACTGACAAAAGTTAACTTGGAAAAATCTACGAATTTACGCATCTCGTATGTACGTTTCCCCTTCCTCGCGATCGTTTCTTTTGCAAAATCGTCGCCTCGCAAGGTTATCTCTCGATTTGAAATTTGTTCGAGGGCTGCCCGTAATTCAAGTTTAAAATGCCTATCAACAACCTATACTTCGCGAAGGAATAAAGTAAAAGAATATTGTAGAAATCTGAATCCATAAGAGTCGAGAAGTGGACGAATACTAAACTGATGGTAAATTCGAGAGAACTAAGATTGTTACCATATTTTTATGGAGCAAATTGAAAATTGTTTCAACCGTGATGTACAAGTGTAGTGTACTAGATTGTATTTCGGATCTGAAATTGACATTTTCTCGAGTCCCACCTGGAGGTATTCTTCTGGCATATTTAGGTCAGCACATTCCTGCTAATACCTTCTCTAGATCTCTCTGAGTAGCATTTACTGATTACTTGCCCAGCCTATGACGTCATCTCATCGACCTCAGATCGAGATCATTCAAGTTAAGCTAGTTCGACTAATGTTAGTACGATAATTAAGTTGTGTATCGACCTATATGTCAACATTTTTCCAAGTCCTATCCGCACGCATTGTTCCACCATATTATAGAGGTCATTTCCCTATTCATTACTCATCCTAGAACTCTTGGAGTAGCATTTACTACCAACCAATGTCCAGTCTATGACGTCATCGGGGTAGTCCTTTCAAAGGTCAAAGTCAGTGTGGTTGAGGGGCGTAATGTCAGGTCGAGATTATTGAGCCTACCGGAGGGATAAGGTTTCTATTCAGGCCCCCTCCTCTGTAACAGGACGCCCATAAATTACTTGAGGCGTTTCGAAAAGGGGGGGGGGGAAACTCACCGAATCTTATCTGGGACGAAAGAGGAGCCGGCGTATATTACGTTCTAAGTTTCTCACATAAATACGGATGGAAATATCACAAAACTGGGTTCAATTTTAAATTAAACATTCTCTTCTAAAATATGACTGCAAATTATGTTTTTATAATAAATCTAACAATCAAACATCGCTGGAGGTCCTCGTTTGAAGGCAAATTGTACCAACCGACGTTACAGGCGTCACAGATTTTGAACTGAGTTTAACTGGGTTAAAAAGGTAGGGTTAACACAACTTTAAAGTTTAAATTTAGGTTAAAACATTGGTACAACTGACCCTCAGACATATGCATTTAGAAATTGCTCACGTGTGATAAGTAGGGGGGGTCAAGAAAGTTGATCCGAATTTCACGACACCTCAGCACGGGAGGGTGAAAGATAGTGAAAGTCAGCTTACGTAATATAATATGGGCGCGTCCTAATGCTCTCTCTAGATATTTTGGGTTAGCTAGGTCAAAATATGAATAATTACCCAGCCTATAACGTCATCAGAGTAGTCCTACAAGGTAGGTCGAGGTCAAGTGGAATCAAGAGCCAGTTGTTCTCGCTCCCTCCAAACTAGTTTCGTATTTTTACATATTTTATGTCTCACATGAAGTTTCCTGAATCCTTGCCCTTAAATCCGAGATTTGCGAGTTCACACTACTCTCACGAGTTGGCTCTCCCAAAACATGTCCTCCTTAAGTATCCGAATCCTGGCTTTCAATTCCAAGATTTGCTAATTCACACGACCCGTGCGAGTTGCCTCCCAAAACATATCTTTCGTGAAATTTCCTGAATCCTAGCCCCTAATTCCAATATCACACCACCCCCAGGAGTTGTTCCTCACATCCCCTTGTAGACCTGTCTGTATACTGTATCCCATCTGTAACTTTATAATAAGCTATGACATCATCGGCCGTGATCCCGAGGCTCTCTCCGACTATGATGTCATCAACTGTGACCCCCAGCCTAATTCTAAAATCTTACGAGTTCAATCCACCTCCCCTGATCCTTGTAATCTATCAGTGATTTGGTATAGGCTATCATATTGCTGTATGTTAGGCTTATGTTTTGGACCTGGTTTCATCGAGGCTAATAATAGACCTAGTATAGTTTAGTATAATGTATTTTTAAAATCTGCAAGTGTGACGTCATCAGATGTTTCCCGGAGGCCTAATATAATGGAGACTCTTGGGAGGTTTACGAGTGGAGTGAATGATCCCAAGAATAGAAGACTGTAATGAAGAAAGCGAGAGCTCAACCTGTACTTATGACGTCATAGATACTGATGTTGACGTCACATGGATGGTTATGACGTCACGAGCTAATGACGTCACTAATGTTGGGTACTTGGTCTAATAGTCGTATTTCGTAGAAACCCAATTCGTCATCATTGTTGCTGGGATGTGCGAGACAGTGCGGTATAGTCATCCGCAACAGAGTTAGGCTAGTGAGTATGGGCTTAAGCTACAAGTTGTGCGCTCATACGGTTTTGCGAACGCAAAAATCAGCCAAGATATGAATTATATCAAAATTTTTGACTCAAAAACAGAGGAGGAAGTTAGGAGACGTATTTGATGGATGTTAAAGATCATCAAGCCACAAGTTATTTGAAGTTGAAGAGCTAGAAAAAATTTTGGAAAGTTAGCTGAGCCGTTGTACTCAATAAGACCAAACATCACGAGTTTCTCGTCGTAATTTATTTTCTTTCTTCTTCGTGAACGACATTTCAACACAAAAAATTAAGCATTTTTGATAGATATTCCTGTAACATAGCTAGAAAGTTGAGAGGATCGAACCTGCTTCCTTGCTTCCAAGTCTTAAAAAATACCAAACTTTCATAACATGCAACCGATCTGATTCTTTGAGTTCATCACTTCCACACCACCATTTTGTACTTAATATCGAGTTATTCTCAACCCCCTCGAATAGAACTTGGCTCCGTATTTTCTACTCCGTTGCGAATTGGTCTCAATCTTTCCGACTTTTTTGTGCGTTAATTAATTACCTACCGAACGAATTTTACGTTAATAGCGAAATGCATTACCAACCATCTTTAAGTGACAAAATAAAAAATATAGATCGTTTTGCGGTCACTCTAAAATAGTACCTACGAAAACAAAGTGGGGTCATTTAGTCGCGAGAAGTTGTTCAGTTTTCAAGTATAGTTGTATACTGTATGTATAAGTTCGCTTAAATGGGCTGAGAAGTTTAATTAAGTTAAACAGTTTCCGAGAATGATTTACGAGTATATACGACGTGTAATATTGTAATGATCGCGCGAGAAAATTTCAGCTCGTTAGGTACGGGTAGGGTAATTATTAAATTATAGCAGTATTTAGCGAAAAGTGGCGCACAAAATGGAAACTGACCACAGGGGAGTAAAAGATTCACTTAACGGAAATTCAATGCCTTCGCGTTTTGTCCGGCCACCCGTCTGGCTAAGGTAGCCAGCCATTCTATATACTAACTTCCTTACATGTTTACCAAACTTGGCAACCGTGATGCAGAGAAGTAAAGTTATGGTAAGCGTTGAATAATATTTTATATAAGTGGAAGTTACGTTGAATTTTCTTGTTAAGAGGAGAAAGACCGCGCATTCTGTAATTCACGCGAACTTCTCAAGCTTCTGCAGCCTGGACATTGTTCGAACGCCTTGAGCACTACGATGATCTAATGAAAATCCTCACTAAATTTGAAATCAGCAACTTCCATCTCGATCCCGAAACTACGCTAGGAATAGGCTGGTTCTTAAATTTTTGACGAGGGGGTGTAATTTATCTTGGCCAGTATTAAGGAAGACTCGGAAGTCCTAAAAATTGAAAAAACACATCCGAAACCGCGTTTATCGGACACGTAATAAAGAACGTGTGTACAGTTAGGGTGCGCCCAACTTTTGTCTATCTTTAGATGCATCGCTTTAGAGCGAAACGTTGAAACAATAACTGTTTTCTGTAATTTAGATAAATGTGAATTAGGGTTGCGAACTACTGACCACGAACTTAGAAAAGTTCGAGAACAGTCACCCTTTGTAGTAGCCTTGATATATCTATCAGTATATTTCAAATGCGGTAATCTAGTTAAAGAATTATACCGTTGAAAGATTTTTTTTTCTTCCTCTCTTTCCGTTTCGTGAATGGAAACTTTTACTCTCATTCTGTTCGTATATATACGGTGAAAGAATAATGGATTCGCTCTCAATATGCTATCCAATGGAACCAAGGGTGCGTTTTATACTTTTTACGTGAATAATTTCAATTTTTCTAATACCTGCGTATACGGATAGAAATAGCGCGAGAATCTACACGATATAATACAGGACGAGGTAGTGTAGTAAAGATGCGTAACTTGTATAAACTATTTCATTCATATCTTCGCGTTTCCGATTTCATTTTTACATGAAAGAAATAGCATGTGGTCTTAAAACGTTGAAAGGCGCGAGTCAAGTGGATGGAAATCCTAACACCTTCGCCATCAGAGGTTCAGATTGCTTCTTCTTTTTTCGCTGCATGTTATTCTTTAGTAACAGGTGTCAAAAAATATCACACCGCAGTTAATTTTCTAATACTTTTGATAAAGTCCATTCATACCTATTGTCGTGTACTGACCGCCACGCCGCTTACATCCGGTGTATTTATTATGTATCGAGTACTGAATTTGTGTATATATACGGGATTTATAAAAGGCGGCCTGGCTGAATTTATAGATGTATAGAATTTGGAACGTTTTTATGAATTTTATAACTTCTTAAGTCGCGGACTAAATAGACTTAAACCGATCGCGGGGCGTTATTCTCTCGCGGACAAATTCGATTCGAGAGGGAATTACGAGCGTTTCATATTTTTGAATGAATTGATTCGCGGAATCAAAGTTAATTGCTCGTGAGAAAAACTACGTACATTGTAGTCTATCCGAAATAAATATTATCCAGAAATAACTGTTCAAAGAATGACGCATTTCTATGTTGTTGCAAAACGTCTTTTATGACTGTAAATATCTATATTGACTTTCCTATCTTCTTTTTAAAAATTTTTATTGCCGTCATGCTGTATACAAACTTCACTTTAGTATCAAATAATGTGGCTTTTATCATTAAAGAATATTCCAGAATAATTTCTTTCGTCTGTTCACTTCCTCTTCCCGCTGGGTCATTTTCATAAATGCTTTAAATTGAAGAAAAAATTATTGAAGGCCTTCTCTTGACAGGGATTCGAAGCCATTAGCCTCTCATGCCTTTCCAAATCTAACCTTCAGGGAGGTTCAAAATTTTGCTGTTGTGTGTAAAACGAATTGTCGTAAGATTAATGTCTTCCGAATTGATATCTGCGCCATCCGTAAGCTGCTCTTGCTGAGTTCAGGTTAATCCTCTCTTGTTAATGGTTGATAAAATTTTTGTTGGCATTTATAATGTCTTTACCGGCACCCTACCCCATTATTGGAAATCTAAGAGACGAGTTTTCCTCTCTTCCGCCCTCGTAGATGGACTTAGAATCTCTAACCCGCGACTCAATCCAGAAATCTGCGAGGCCAAGTTCGAGTTTCCCAATCCTAGCATACAGTAGCTTTAAACTAGGCGTAGCATACGCTTATGATACGCTGTACTAATACCAGACCACACAATGGCCTAAAGTAGACTTAGTATGGAATGCACTAGATTCACTTTCTTCGCCTGTGAAGCGCCACCCTTTCTCCATGGTGGAGTGGGTGCGGGTTGCGTATGCATTAATTTTGTTTTCTCCAACACCGCAATCGACCTTTTTAGATGTCACTCATATGTAGGAAGGATCTTCTCAGCGAACCCCCTCTCCTTCTTGACAACCGCCAAGCTACTGTACCCCCAGGCATGCATAAGTTTACTACAGACAACAACACACCGCCTCAGTTGAAGTAGATTCCTGTTGGAGTCTCTTCTTCTTCTTCTTCTTCTTCTTCTTCTTCTTCTTCTTCTTCTTTTTTCCAGGTTAATCTTCTTCTTTTTCCGGCGCGTCTACATGTGTATGGTACATAGGTGTCGAGTAGACCATAGAGTGGTTCTGCATTTGCCTATTCTATTCCAGGTCCAACTTCTTCATGGCAGGCTACAAATGCAGACACATGATTCCATGCTTCTTCGGAACCTAGTGTGGTAGCTATCAGGGGCTTCATCTACTCCAATCTCTTTAAGAGACCGACTAATCTTGCCCCGCTCACGCCTGGTGTGCTGTGGTCCATCATACCGCCTTTGGTTGCAGTGCGAACACGTTGCCTGCTCAACTTTCCTCAACTTCTCATGGAGGTACTTGTTGAAGTAGCCATGCCCGCTTAACACCTGCGTCTGGTGAAAGTTCAACAAACCATGATCTCGGTCCATTCACTCATCAATGACGCCTATTAACCCACGTTTCGTCCATATTTACCCACCAGCTCACTCTGAGCAATTCTTGCTTTCCATTTCTCGAACAAGGAGCGCCTAGCCTCCTGCTTGACTAGTAAAGCCTCGTGATCGGTCGTTGTCTTCTTTGCTTTGAACACCTCCTGTTTGCTCTCAGCAAGGAAATTAAATGGTGGTGATCGTGCTAATAGGCAAAGAGCCTCCATCGAAACAGTGCGATAGGCACTAACACAACTCAGCGCAGCTCCTTTGTCTCCTTCCATGAGGTATCTTCGTTGAGTCGGCTCATACTGGGCAGTATTTAGGAGAAGGATAGACAAGGCGGTGCTCATCATGATCCTTCTTCTTTCTTCTCTCGGCCCTCCTAGGTTTCTTATAAGGTAGCTTAGGTTTGTAACTACCGTGCCTGCCTTTTCCGCTGTCTTCAGGAAATGGTGCCTGAAGCGCAGCTTGAGTAAACCCGGTGCCTCGGTACTTCATTACCTTCTTGGACAATGTAGTAGATTACCACTAGCTTTCTGTCAAAAAAGAGGGATTTTAATGACGTCATGAACTAATTACATCTCTAATGTTGATGACGTCGTTGGGAGGTTCAGTCTGGTTATAATGTCTTTACAAAGCCTTTATCCGCAATCGAAAATTCGCAAGTTTGGGACTGAGTTCCCTCTTTTTAATGTCTTTACCGGCACTCCAATCGTCCATTGGAAATCTGCGAGTCAAACTCCAATTTTACCTTCCCCCTCCCCCTTCCCTCAGAAAATTTCTCAGGAATCCTTGACAAAGTTCAGAGTAGTTACCTTATTATGCCAGACCGAGAATGAGAGCAAGCGAGCAGAGCGAGTCCTCGTTCTTATATCACCACCTTCAAGGTCAATAGCATTTCTTGGCAGGGTCGATCTATATTTTTCCGATTCTTAAGAATTGAGTTGTTAGTTCAACTTGCTGATAATTTGCCTAGCCTCTCTTTGGCGTCTGTTTTTGTAGGTTTCTTCATATTTATTGGGTTTTCTTCTTGCACTCCAGTTAAAGATACCTACCTGTGTCCAGCAATGAATGCCCATGTTATTGAATTTCTGAGCCATTACAGTGCCGGTCTTTAAGGTGTATTGGATAAGTTCATCAAAGGTGCTACTTTGACTGAACTTGCAAAATCTTTCTTCATATTTGGGAATGTCTTCAACTACAGGTAGTATTAAAGTTCCTCCAGGATTTATCAAAGTGTATCTGGGACCTTGCAGGTGAAACCTTAGTATAAGCCTGGTTTAAAGCAGACATGTAGGTCTTTAGTGGTAGAGCTGAGATGTAAACCTTGATGATGAAAATTTTCCAAGTCCCAAGACTATATGGTCGTACGGACGCCCAGACGTCCGAACTCCCGGACGTTCATACGTGCAGTAAACTAGTAGGCTAAGAATGGGGGGCGAACTATGGTAAAGACTTATACTGCTTATACTATCTAGACTAGTATATCATACGTACACATCCACTCATCCCTAGAAAAGCTAACTAACATGGCCTTCAGTATATCAGGCCTTACTATAACAGCCTGGTATACTGTATATTACGTTTAGTATAATGCAAGCTAAACTTGAAGCCAAGTTAGTCCCTAGTTCCCTACATAAGTGTAGTATACTGTATATGAAACTAACTAGCTTCATTATACATATCAGACTTTACTATAGCAGCCCAGTTGGATGTGTATTAGGCGTAATAATTATAATGAAGGCTAAGGTTGAAATTTTTCCAAGTCCCTCAACTATGAGGGTGTACTCGCAGATTTCTGAATCACAACGGGGTATATGTACGCACTCACACACTCTGAGAATGAAGGGGGGCATTCGTAAAATTCAAAATTAGAGATAGATGCTTAATAAAGACATGAAACATGTAAAAACTCTCGGGCGAGTGCATGTTCGCTCTCTTCGCCTGTGGCTAGACCCCTCAAGTTTGGTCTCTCACAGATCCGCTTAGGGGCTGATTCAGTCCATCTCAAGCGATTTGCAGGCATTGATCAGTATTTCTTCCCTCATGTTCCATTCACAACCACGACGTTGGCTGATAAATTTATCCTAGATACTTGAATTTCCATACATCGCGATGTTTAATTTCGAGTCACAAATTGAAACTCTGCCTTCAAAACGTATATAGTAAATGTACGGCGTATACCGAATAGGGATCTACAAAATGCATACATACATTAAGAGATCACGCATTTATTTCGTCGGATGAATAATTCCTCTCGCATAGATTTGCTTTTTAATGTACGCTTATATATTTATTTCGCACGATTCGCGGTTTGTAAAGAGATACAAATAAAATAACTGATGGGATGCGGGAGAGATATATTTCAATTGGATGTATTTATTCGGAAATTGGTTTTTGAAATTGACTGAATGAGCGTATAGACGGATAATGTAAAAGAATGAAATAACAAATCCCATAAGAGAATTAGAGACGAAATCTGTTTTTAAAACCTTTCAAATCTTTTTTTAATTTAAATCGAACAGAAGCGTTTAATTCAACTAATTTCGAGCTCAATGTTAGTACTTTTATTTCATTCAATTTTTTTTTTTTTTTTTCAACGCAAGATTAGGTGTTACGCGATATTTTTTTGTTTTCATTTCGAATATCCGTACGCGTACAAATCATGAGCACAAGCGTATAAGCGTATATACGAATAAAAAAATTTCTCAATTCAGACGAAAGAGCGTAAAAATTTTCTGACTTAATATAATGAAGAGGAATGCGTGCATACGTATTTTTCTACCCGCGCTCTCTTACTTTTTAAGGGTACGGGTTCTTATTCATAACGAGTTACATTCAAGGCACATGACATCCTTATTTATCCTGCGTATCGGATTATTTATGCTAAAAAGAAATGATATAAAAGTAGAAACGATTTATCAACAGGGATTTCACTCGTTTTTTCTTGTTAAATGTAAAAACGGAAAATATGACGTTGAAAATTTTTGTTTAAATCTGTTGACTGATTGAACATCATCAACACGTTTCATTTAGCTTACATTATACCCTTGTATTTACGTATATCATTGATGATTGTATTAATGTAGGGTGTTCGAGAAAGATGAAAACAGGAAAACAACTCTCGACCGCATTTTTGAACATCAGATGAGATAGACTTCAGGGGAATTTTTTAAGCGCACAAAGATGCACCGTATCAAATAATTGGGAGTCTTTTTATAGTACCAGTGGGCTTCGAGGTATCTACGTTATGTTCCCGTCTCGCCATTTCAAATGTCTCACGATGAGATTTTAAGCACTTTTTAATAAGAATTGCTGGGTATTTAACCAACAACTTTGAATTCATTGATAGGGTCATCTAAAAAGTCATACAGCCTAATTTTTCGCAGACGACTTTAAAGTTCAATCAACGTAACCCTGAAACACACGTTAACCCTGCCTTCACCCAGAGTCTTCTTGCTGATGATTATAACATCTCTATCTGTTAGAGCCCACCGACTCCTCTAGAAAATCCTCAACTCAATCACCGTATGGACATGAAAAAACTTCTTTTTCAAAAACCTATTTAGTCATTCTCAAAAAAAGAAGTCCTACCCCATGCATCCCTCCATTAATTTTACAAAACTTCGAAATTCCATCACGTAACTACGGGAAACTCATCTGCTTACACTATGATCAAAAACTCACCCATTAAATCCCTCAAAGACAAATGCTTACGCGCGTTAAACATTCTAAATCTCATATCCCACTTCTCTAACTATAAAAAGGCTAATCGGCTCAAATTGAGATTACGGTTCCCCAATTCATAACTCAGCCAACAAAACTGATTTCGCCTCACTCGACCCCATCCAAACTTCCTCTCTCAGGATTTACCTAGGAGCCTATCGTACTAGCCTCAAACTTAGCCTATGCGCAGAAGCCTCAGAACCTCCCCTCCGTTTTCGTAGTCTTACCCTAACCCCCTGTCTCCCAATAATTTACAAACAAATTCTTCTCCTTCACCAAACATATTCCGCCTTTAATTCAATCTCCTTTTTAATGAACCGTTTATAGGAAATCCCCTACAACCCATACATTCGATCTCCCCTCTTTGGACTCTTCCTCAACCTAAAATACGTATCTATCTGACAGAAATCCCCAAACCCGACAAACTTTTCTACACCCAAAACAAACTACTCCAAGAATATTGCATGGAAAGTTTTGCACGAGGCTCCCGAATAGATAATTTCATTGAAGTTTTTACTCAAAGGACATCTATGTGATCCAGATACGATGACTGGACTTTATTTGTCTCGCTCCGCCCGCTTATGTATCAAAAGAAAAAGGACAACATGGAGAACGTCGGCACAGAGAGTTTATCAAATCAATTTCTCGTCACCAGTCTTGTGGCACTAAAGTCATACATTGGGTAACTGCAGAACTCACAGAGAAAAGTAGCAGTATGATGCCCCAGAGGGGGAATAGTTTCGCAAGGCATCCGCAACATATAGCTTCCATATTTACAGCCGAACTTATGGGTATATTCACCTGCCTCTCCCACCTCTCGTAATTATAATTGATTCTTCCTTCTAAATTACGGCACATACTGATGAGGAAGGTGAAAAAATAAATTATCTAAAAAGAAATTTATTAATTCGAATAATTTAATTTACAACCGTATAAAACGAAACAAATACAGGCTGAGCCAGGTTTCGACTAAAAATCCATTTTCAAAGCAGTTCGAATATGAACTATCTCCGATCCACCCGCCTATATTCATGCTTTCTGCCTACTCAAGCCCTAAGTTGAGTCGTAAAAATGGAGGGACTCCTCAAGAGTACGTGTCAATGTAACTGAAGCTCAAATAATATCTACTTAGGGACACTAACGTGTTTTAGTGTCCTTCAGTAGATATTATTTGAGCTTCAGTTTAGTTGCGGGGTCCTTGATTTAAGAAAAATATGTCCACATTATTATGACATTAAAATATCATTTGGTCATTTTCTTTACTTAAATTTAACATACTTTTGGTATTTGGAAAATCGACAGTGGGGCAGAATGTTAGCTCTTCATCATAGCATCATCTTCTTTCATGTTTTATATTTACTTTGCTACCAATTTACTCTGTGAGTTCTGCAGTTACCCAATGTATGACCTTAGTGTCACAAGACTGGTGACGAGGAATTGATTTGATAAACTCTCTGTGCCGATGCTCTCCATGTTGTCTTTTTTTTCTAATACATAAGCGGGCGGAGCGAGTCAAATAAAGTCCAGTCATCGTATCTGCATCACATAAATGTCCCTTTGAGTATTCAATGAAATTATCTATTCAGGAGCCTTGTACAAAACTTTCCATGCACACTTAACCGCGTCCATATAGTCATCAAGTGAAATTGGTAGCAATTCTCGCAATACGTAAAAGATTCCAACAATAGGCGTCCACGTGTTTCATAATTTTTGTGAATAGTCATGCTGACGAAACCTTTCAGATCACCCGGTGTTCGCCTCCACGTATAAGCAATCAAACAATTACCCGACTCCTTATAGTTTTAGAATCCCACTCGCGACTAAAATATACACCTGCGTCTCTTATTGAATAACAAATAGCCCGATATTATCCTCTGATATAACCATATAATGTAGACAACTTAACAAATCGGCTACACCGTTCGCGTTCCCCTTTTTGAGCGTCGAAAATGTAGAACGTACCGCTTCTTTCGTATTTTATTAAAGCGAAAAACGTTTCTCGTCGAAAGCTTTAAAAATTGGAGTCATTTCTGTTTGACAAAATATTTTTCAAAACGGATTTAACGTAATTAATTTGTCTATTTTTTTCTGCCTACTCGCGCCGACGTTTTCAACAAATATTTTATTGAAATAACAGGGCAATATATACAGTCGGAGCTTTAAATCGGCTGTTAATGACGTGTGAAAGCCTTTGATAGAATACTGGATGGATATAATGATGGCGGAAAGTTTTCATTTTCATCATCGCCAGTTTGCGTTATGATTTCTATTTTCACGAAGATCGGAGGGAACAAAAAAAAAAAAAAAAAAAACATGTGCATTACCTTTTAAATAGATGGAGAACGAAAATTTCGAATTTCAAATATTGATTTTGCGGTTTTTCTTTCAAAATATTTGTCCTCAGAATAATTTTTCGGGTACCTTCTTCAAATTATTTTCCTTCATCGAGATCGATTACACCCGTCAACAGTCTTCAAGAAACATGAACAGGCAAAGATGCTATTAAAATTACTTTTTGCGCTGAATACGATAGCGTTGGCCGTTTTTTGGAATCTCCTCTCAATTTTTCGAAATTCTGTTTCGAAGTTTGAAAGAAGCGAGTAAAAAAGCACTTTGGTGAAGAAATTAGTTTTTTGCTCGGTGTGAACATAAAAATATTATTTAGGCCTTCCTCAGCATACCACGTAATTATCAAAGAAGTTAAATAAGAATTGAATCAACTTTATCCACTTTGAAATTCAATCTATAAAATATACCGTACTCGCTCAAATATCTTGGTTTTTCGTTGTGCTCATTTCTAAACCTCTATGGACTGATATGAAATGAAAAAATATATAATATTCCGAACTGAATCCTTGTTTTAAATCTATTTTTATTATGTCATCCACGTGCGAAGAGGTCATCAACTTGTCTTTTCAACGCTGAAATACTGCGTTTGAATCCTTCATGAATTTTTCTTTCAACATTTGTATCTTATCATTTTCCATGAAACAGATTTCCTGTGAACGGTGCCCTGCAAAATCCACTTCAAGGTAACAAAAATTCTCTCCAATGAAGCGTTAAAACCTTCGATCTGCAGAAAGAAAGAAAGACGAAAAAATTTTTAATTTCTCTGTGCCAGGATCGAAGCTTTTTTTTGCCCACCAAATTTCATCCGACAGTGCAGTGTCACATAGCGTAGATTTCGAACTTGGTGGATTTTCATTATGGTGTTGTCATTCTCCAAGAGGACGTATATATCATTGGTCATTAAGGCTTTTTAGGGCATTGAGTAAGTGCCTGCAACAGACTTGGGACGTAATGAAGAAATCATTTTTAAGTGAGACGGCAAAAAATTTGGGGCGAAGCGCGTAGAGAAACGAATTTGTACGTTCTTCTTCCCTTGGTGAACTTAGGAACTGTTTTGTAGGTTTAGTCCAAAATTTTGTTTTTATTAGGGCTGAGAATCGAAACCAAAAAGAATCGCTTTCTATGGTTCACTTCAAAAACCGGACCGAAAAGAACCATCAAAAGATAATGAAGTTCTGACGTTTCAGGGTCAGTTTCTCTCCTCCAGAGCTGAGAAGCGAAACCAAATCTGGAAGCGATATTCTTGGTTCCAAGAAGCGAAACCAAAACGAGCCGCTAGAACCGCTTCCCATGATCTTCTTTAGGAGTCAAAACCAAGTAGAAACGATTCCATTTCTTTGATCCAAGAATCGGAACCGAAAAAAATCGCTAGAAAAATAATGAGGGTTCTCGGCCCAGGTTACTATACACGCTAGTCGTCGAACAGATCCATAGTGGGCTCAGAAAAGAATGCCCTGACCTAGCAATATTTCCTTTCTCAACTCCGTGCCTTAGTATGTGACTCCATGACAGACTTTACGTGTCATTATTTTGGTAAAGTCGACTGAACGTGAAGACACTATATTCAGTCGCGAGTGATTCTTTATTTTCAATGATACGAAAATTGTTTATATAACATTGATTAAACCAGTCTACAAGTATCTCACCTCTTCCATGTTATCAGCTGGTAAGATAAATCCGTGAAAAATGAAGATGAAGCATTCATAAATTTTATACATTGGCTAAATCCAGAAGTACTAGGGGAAGAAACGCAATAACGCGCACAAAAATATTGAGTAAGGATATTTTCGTAACGCGCTTTCTCCGGAACGGTTAAATGATAAGGCAAATAATAGTAGCAGAATTTGCTTATTAGCTATAAATGCGGCTTTGTTACGAAATCTTCGATACCGCAGTAAATATTCATTGTGTAATGGCAATAAAATTACGGTCGGATTATCGGTAAAAGATGTTCCTTCTGCACGCTAATGACTTTCTTGGCTGGCTCTTAAATACCACTATAGACATTTTCGGGTTCAGCGAGTTTCTTTCCCGCGAAATCGACACCGCATTTGGGAGTCGAACGCAAAGTTTCCTTAATCACCTTGTTCTCATCGTATTATGAACAGAAAATTAAACGCCTGTATTTGTGTATAAGTGAATGATCGTTTACCTATAATGTGCATTTTAGGAATGAGTATCATTTTTCTGCGAGGCGAGGTTTTAGTTGAATTTTTTACCGTCCCCAATTTTTTGAAATTCTTCTCCGGATAGGTAAGAACTATAAAGTTGGTGTGTTGCAGGCACACATTTCTTTTCTTCGTGTATTACACTCAAATATACAAAATCGATACTTAGTCTTGTGTAGCGTAATATGACCTCGAAAAACTCAAAATTGATTCAAGAACCATATTTCATATCCTAGGTACGAGTAAATCGGAAAACTTTGATCATATTTAGTTCATCATTAGTCCGCCGAAATTCCAGCGTCGCATTTTCAATTTTTTGTGACATCAAATTAGTTGAACCAGACTCATCTTTTTCGGTATGATTATTTTATCCATTTAATCAGAACAAGAACGGATAAAATTAATACTTACGTTTATGAATCCGCGACTTTTCTCTTTTCTGACCAATTCAATGAACTTGAACAGGTGCTTAGTGCATATAGGGTGACTGCGCCAGTTTGCAACGCGTTAAGAGAATTTTCCACTCCAACTTCCCATCAGAAATTCGGTATTCATGCAAATGTGATGAACGATACATATTTAGAATCTGTATGACGTAATTTTTCAAAAACATTGATAAGAAAAACATTCTAATGCATTGAATGTTCTAAATTTTGTAAATAAGTCGAAAAAATGCAAATGTACCAGTTTGCAACGCAAGTTCACCAGTTTGAAACACTCCTGACACCAGTTTGCAACGCTTTCTATTTAACAATGCTTTAACACCAATTAGGGTACGAAAACAGTTCGTTTCATAAGGCGAACAGTTAGTGTCATACCTCTTATCAGTCAGTAGCCTAAATGGAATTTTTCACTCGTGTAATGAACCAATAAAAAATAATTTTTCATTAATTTAATCATTGATGATGTATAAGAAAAGTCAATATTTTCTCAACAAAACTGTAGAATATAGCCTATAAAAAAGAAATGAATACCTAGGTACTTTTAGCTAGCCATCAGCTTAATAGACTAAAACAGTGATAAGGTGATAAAATGTGTGCGCTGCAAACTGGAGCACACTTGATCACCAGTTTGCAACGAATTGTTGCAAACTGGTTAAGTACTGCTCTGTATGGAATGTTTGCAACGTATCCAAATAAAATAAAATTATTCTCCTTTTTTCGGTCAAACGTTATTATTTATTTGAAGTTGGATACCTTACTTACCATTATGACAAAGGAATATATAATCCAACGTTAAATAATCCATCTAAAATCTCATTTCTTCACCAAGCTTTCCGAAAGTATCCAGTTATTTTTTCATGGGATACGGCATACTGAACTTTGAAACGTTGAAGTGATAACAAAAACCACAGATAATACCGTGAGGGTAGATTCACATTAAAACGGATACATTGAATTTTTTTTTTGTTTTTTGGCTTTTATTCCACAGCTACTCATTCTCTTATTTTCTAAGAATCTTTACAAAATGATGCAAACTGGTGGTGCGTTGCAAACTGGCGCAGTCACCCTAGGCACTTTTCCCTGTCTTAATTGACATGACCAATCTAACAATGATAAGAGATAACAAACCTTGAACAATCGCTTCTTCGAATTTTTATTTTCGTCCAACAGTTCTTAAGCTTGTTTGCCGTGTTTTTGGAGCCCTTTCCGTGGATTTTCATGACTGAATAATGGATTATTAAATCTCGGCGACATAGAGGCATGCGGAGTGTCTACTTATCGTGAACATTGAAAAAGATGAAGACCGCCAGGCAGTAGTGGAAACGTGTCTACGATCTGATCGTTTATTTTTAATTCTGTGCATGCAGTACCGAACGTTTCCAATACATGTAATCCTTATAAAGTTTTCCATGCACGAAAAAGTTTTGGTTTTGTCCAGTTTTGTTTTGGATTGGAAACTTTGGAACATCTTTGGACTTGGAGCTGCAGCGATGGGTACCCTTTTGGGACCAAGTTGTAGTGAGTTAAATAAAATCTACTTTGGACTTGATAAATTCAGTGGCGTTTTTCCTTATAGACTCGGTTGGGCTGCGCTTAAAATGGCCCTTTTCGGGGGCGGTAAATTTTGAATACTTTGAAGTGCTAGATTTTGATAGAAAGGTGGGTCGCGACAAACGTTGACCGGGCCTACAGCGGCGCAATACCGAAAACCGCCAATTTGATTGAATCCTTTATGAAGAGTGTTTTGTGATGCTTCTAATTTAAGCGCAATAATAATAATTCTACTGTGAAATTTGCGAAGTTGACGACCTATAAGCCTGGACGCTCACGCCGGATACTCCAGCTGAGTAAAATATTGTGTCCCTGAAGATGATACACGGACAAAACAAATTTACACCTTGCAGTGCTTGCAGTAAAAAATTGACTGTTTCCGTCTTCTCAACGGCCAGTTGCAGTCCATTTGCCACTATCCGCTGTACTCTTATCTCAAGCGCTTTATTCATGCAATGGTATCGGCTGTGGCCATCACCAGTGCTCTTCGGCGTGGCATATGAGTTGCACTTCTATTTTCAGAATCCCATTGAACACGCTGCGAAAGCCTTGAAGCGGCACAAACATCGTTCCACCGGATGAGTCCACGATAACTGACGGCAATTTAGGTAGCTGCCTAAAGTCCTCAGTAAGTCTCGAGGTATTTGTGTGCTCTTCAATTCCTCCAGAATCTTCTGCTGTGGGATGGAGTTAGAAGTGCTAGCTACAAAAAACAGTCACTTTCTTTGCGATCCTATCCACCTGAATAACAGCATTCGTTTTGGAAGCCACACTGGCTAGGAGCGACGAATACTACAAGTTGATGAATCGATTGAACAAGTACGTTGGTCATCGACTTGCCTATAAAATACATATACACGCCAAAAAGAACTGCGAGGATGTTGGCCAAAACTGACGTTATGAGATCTGTCACCTAAAATTTTACCCTGAGTAGGTTAGGAAAGAAATAAAAATCCGAAGCCATGCAGGAAGATTTCCTTTTCCTTCAGATAGTTTTATACTCTAGAAAATTCCTCTGGTTCATAAACTAGAGCCTCCATTCGTTTGAATACCTATGGTCACTTTTGAAAATATATCCTTCTTCCCCTTTCTGCGCCCAATCATAGCCACATTCTTAAGCAGCTGGGAATCAGTCTTGTGACTTACAAAAAAACTGATAATTTTAAGATTCTTCAAAAAAATAGTTGTTTTCCTCTACAATTTTGATTCTTAGAAATACAAGCGTCTTGTTTTGCATTTTTTGATCGACCAAATGCAAATAATTCCACAACACATGATTTTTTTAAATTTTTTTTTTTTTGGTCTACACTAAACACAAACGACTTTGTAAAATTGAATCTATACATTTTTGAATATTACGCTTGTATATATTTAATGATTATACTCAAATGAGTGAAAAATTACAAGAATTTTACAGTCACCGCCGCCGAGCGCTTTCGGTTAAGCAACTATCTTCAAAGGGTGAACGAAAGAGAGCGACTGAACCCTACACCAATGAAAACAGAAGAAATCACGACGAGGAGATCCTGATTGAACCAGCGAGTCATCAAAATGTGAATCATTCTTGTAGATTGATTCCATAATTATCTGTTTTGGAAAGATGCCTAACTCAAGGAGATATCAGTCAGTCGATGAATTAAGCTGTTGAACGTAGCAATCTTTCAGGGGCGGATTTACGGGGGGGGGGGGAACAGGGGGAACGTCCCCCCTCCCCAAAACCTTCAAAAAAGGCTTGAATTGTCTAACGTGACTATATTTTTTGAGTAGAGCGAGGAAAACATTTTTTGAATAATGGAATATTCCCCTCCCCCCCAAAAAAAAGAAGTACTAGTAAATCCGCTCCTGCATTGGGCAACAGGACAGAAATACGACCCGTGGATTACATCATTGGTCGAAGTTTCTTTCCATAAATGCCTAACTCATGGACGTCGTCTCTAAAAGGGATGGACAAATCAAAAAAGTTTGAGGATGCACTAATAACTTCCAGAATGAATTTTATGGAAGGGTATTGGTTATTAAAAATAAGCATGATACTCAGTAAGGAGTTCTGCGAGACCAATCCACGCATACAACATGTCTTCTACATACCTGTGCCAATAGTAGACGTGACTCAAAAGCACCCGGACCGAGGGGAACAGATCAACCTAAAATTTAGACATGAACTCTTCTGAAATGAGTGAGTCTAAAGGAGGTCCAATATAGTTCCTCACTTCCTCCGGGAACTCAAAAAATTCCTCATCAAATTTACAAAAGTTAGGAGACCAGCATACATTTAGCAAGTCAAAAAATTCCTCCAGTTCACACCAGATTTGACGAGTATTTCACCCATATGTTAGCTAGCGAGTTGCCAGAGACTTAATAGAAAATGCCTCGACTCTCTACCTCCCCTCCCTCCCTCCCTCCCTCGGGATTCGGACCTTGACAATAGAAAACGTTGGATTAGACTTTTTTTCTGGGCAAGTTTTCTTTGCAGTATGGGTGTGTCCTCTTTCCTTTTGGATTCCGGCCGGCCTTTTACAACACCAAAAGCGTGGGAGAAACGTCGGTCTGCGCCGACCATTTGTTCAAAAGTGATCACAGGTATAAAGAAGGGTCTGGAGTCCTCCTATTTCCGACGCTTAGCCCTCGAAAATATTGAAATTATCCAATATCGGAATAGTACAGACGTCACCGTTTTAAACAGATATATTCCTGATGAGGGTTGATTGAATTGGTTCACATTTTGATGACTCACTAGTTCAACCATGATATCCTCTGTTTCGTTGGTAGTTGGATATAGTCGCTTTCTTTCGTCCTCGCTTTGATGATAGTTGTTCACCCGATAGCGTATGCAATTCTCTGCGGTTCTTGGACTTTTCGTACTCCTTGATCACTCAATCTATTTACATGAGTATGACCGTAACTTTCAAAAACGCATTAGTTCAAGGATGTAATAAAACCGTGACAGTTTTTTGTGACGGTTTTTCCAAGAGTGATTCCAGTGGAATAAGGACAGCGCTAATATTGTGCTCACCAAAACCCGGAAAATTGATGTACGGTGCGCGCGCGCCGAAGCTCTCCAAGGCGTATACCGGGTGGAGCAAAATGATGTTACCAGTTAAATGGGAGTTTGCACTAAATTCATTGCAGCTCAAAAACGCGAAACATTAGATAAACACTTTGAATCTAAGAACTTTGTATCTCAATTTTATCTTCAATTTGCGCCTCTACCCAACTCTCTACGACTTTTCTGAGCCGAGTTATGGACCAAAAGGTGCGAAAAATTGACCAATTTTTTAAGATTTCCATAATAAGAGATTGAAAAATACCCCATTTTCAAGCTTCGTACGATTATTTAGGTATTTTTCTCGGAATCAGCGTTAAATGTCACTTTCAAATCATATAAAATATGGAAGTTTGAATAATTTTTAATTTTTGAGAATTTTGGTAAATTGTTCAATTTTTGGCACATTTTGGTCCACAAGTCGTAGAAAGTTGGGTAAGGCCTCAAATTGAAGATAAAATTGAGATACAAATTTCGTAGATTTAATATGCGTACATCAAACGTTTAGCGTTTTTGAACTGAGAATGAATTTAGTGCAAACTCCCCTTTAACTATAGTAACATAATTTTGCCCCACCCAGTATAGATAAAAAAACCCAAAAAGACCTGAAAAAGACGTGCGGAAAAAGCTTTTTTGCGTTCTTCCATTGAAGGAACTTACTTGATATTCGAATAAATCACAACTTTATAAAGACTAGTAAACCAAATATGTCAATGATCTATTTTCTGAAAGAGAGTCGGGTCCTTCTGCAAAAATGTTCGCACGATAAAGAAAATACGGTATCTTGTTGGTTAAATGCTCACTCACCACATGTACGATAATACACTATCAGATTCACCTCTTCAGTAACTGGTTTTGTGCAAGAAAGAAGTTCAAATTTATTTAATGATATTATTTAGATGCTATACTTGTTACGAATACTGATGGGTTATTGAAAACATTTAGTGGGGAGAATCCAGACAACCCTTTTGATTATTGCTTTATTGGGCATTTAATTTTATAAAGCGAGAAAAATACGCTATCGTTCTTCCACACAGATGAGGAATGCTGAATGGAAGAGGAAAAATGAAAAGGAAAAAAAAAATGGCAAAATAACTGGGTCGCGCGAAATCTTTAATTAATTTTCATAAAACGTCGACCTTAATGTAGCAAGAGAGAAGAAAACATGTTTTTTTCTTTCTTCTTTTTTTTCTCGCTCTTCTTTCTATATTTATAATGACCAAAGTGACAAGATCAATTAGTTCTGCTATTCGCGTTCAAGTTAACCCCGCGCAAAAAAGAGGGTTCGTACTAGGCTGGCTGGAAGGAAAACTCATTATTTTAATGATCAAGTTAGGAGACTATACGCGAAAACGATGAGAAGCGTGGAAAATATTTCATTTATTATATCATACACTTTCTATATTTAGACGAGTAACTCGGCAAGTATCGTACATAATATGTATAGGCCGCAGTTTATGCTATAGGATGAAAACTTTTTCCCAAAGTTATGGGGCTTTGTGAAACTGTATGTACTAGTACAGAATATTATATATCGAAGAAAAACCTAATGCGAATTAAATGATAGGCAGTCACGTTCGTCAACAGTCTTCAACAAAATGGCGGCCTTTTGACTGGTGTACTAATGTGTAAGCGTAAAAAAAAAAAAGTAGAAAAAAAAAACATTGACGCGCTATTATAATTTTGAGGCCGGCCATAATGCGGATTTATGCTGCAAGTTGCAAAGCAATATTTCATCCTATAGTCTTCTCGCATTCTGTCGTCGTGCTATAAATTTTTTCTATTACTCGATCAAAAAAAGATTAGCCTTGATTGTATACAATATGTACAAGTGTGTTAGGCATTCCATTTTATGTACAGGCTTTTTTTTTAGGACGGAACTCTATGTATATTACACGGATGACCAATAAAAATGCAATAAAAGTTTCGTATTTTTTTTTCAAACATTTATATAGTCAAATAATGTAGAAGATGATTATATCAGTTTTGGTCAATCACGCAGGCGTAATGATAATATATCAATCTTTTTCAATTGGAAGGAGCTCAACTATTGTGAAATTCTCGGATATATAAGTCAGACTAAACCAAGAGAACATTAAACATAATACCTTTATAATGTAAAAGAACTTGATAAGCGTATATAAGAGGGAAGGTTGCTGATATTTTGAAGGTGAATATTTGTTTGTAGAGAGAAATAAGATGAATTACGAGAAAAGTCTACGAGGCAGAAGAAAAATTCTAAACGAGAGTAAATGAATTGAATTTGGAGAGAAGTCTGAGAGCTTATACTTTCTCAAAGATATCAGAAAGAGTCTCCTTCTTTTCATTCTTTTTTTATTGTATTCTTAGGGATATTCATGAACGGGGGAAAAAGAAAATAAAAGTAGGCAAAAATTAGACTTGAAGAAACTAATAAATACACGAAAGAAAATACTTGTAGGAGTGGCTGACATCTGGTGGAATTTATTTGAATTGAGCTCATTGAAGTGCTCAAAGATTTTCTTTCAGACTTTCATACAATCTTTCGATAGAATCCCAATTTTTGGCAATTTCATACTGAGTCAATTTGATTGAATTTAACACGTAGTGGCTCCGTTACCGACCTCCTCTCCCTCCTCTCCTTCCTCAGCAATCGGCTGTTGTATAGTAGGTCGAACTTGATCTCTCTATTTCCATTGATTTTATGCTACACGGATATAAATATCCATTCCTCTTATTTCTGCCCTCCTTCCCATAAACTCATTGCCTTCAAAAGCCTCATCCACCGTTTTGTTTCTGTCTCCCTTTCCCCTCAGGCTTTTTCAAAGAAAGTCGATGTTATTAAGTATCTCGCCCATTCCAACAGCTTGGATCTTGATGTCGACCGTATGGTTCGCAAAAAACTTACCTCCTTTATATAGACACTACCACTTCTCTCCCTACGAGCACGACTCCTACTAGAAGAAAAGTGAAATGGGTTCTTTTACCCTACTGTGGGAAGCTTTCTTCTGATATCACTCATCTCCTTAAACTCTTTGGCTTTCGCCGTGCGTTTTATAACCCTAACACTATCCGTAGCTCATTTTGTAGGGTGAAAGGTACCACCCCCTTAATGGAGAACAGCGGATTCTATAAGGTTCAATGTTCCGACTGTACGGCTGTTTTTTATAGAGACGAGCTGGTAGCTTTGTATTAGGGTTCAAGAACATCTCTATGAAGTTACTTCTGTCCCCCTCCGTGAACGCTCGGCTTCCGATCATAAATTTGATCTTCACCAAACCGTCCTGCTCCATTCTGAGAATTCCTTCCGTCAACGGTTGGCCCTTCAGCACATCGAACTTGTTCGTCATTCGAATAGTCTTTGAATCGTTTTCTTCCTTAGAATGATTTAATTGAGAAGTTCTACAGTTTTTCTCCTAAAGACTCTGAATCATTCTACTTTTCTTGTCACCTGGTATAATTTAGTTTTCTACTCTCCAATCTTTCCCTTCTCTTTTCGTGCATCGTTTGATAATGGCTATTTAGCTGGAAATAATTACGATTTTTGTGCAATTTTCTGCATTCTTCGATTTCATAAAATTCTTTGATCTTGAAGATTTTCGATGTTGAATTTCGTTGGTTTTCGAATGTTTAATAATACGAGTATCTTGTTAGGTATATATTTGGACGCTTTGTGAAACAAACCTCCGAATTTTAATTCGATGCAATTGAAGGTGGTTTTGATACATTATGCACTCCGTGGGAAAGTATTAGAAATTTTCATAAGAAGTACACCCCCAGTTATAGAAAATTATGTCGTTAGTGGCCCACCACCTGAAAAGAAGAGGCACATGCTTACAACTCCGTGCCACCTCCAGTAGAAGATGTTCCGGATTTTCTGCAATGTACCTTCCGCGATCCAACCTATCAAATAGGTTTTATTAAATACTTTCTTGACATTTCTTGTATGTCTTGAGGCTAAGGATCATTCTGAAAATGTCACGAAATCACGCGACCCCGTACAGGGACTTGGAAAAATTTCAACTACTTTGGGACCCGTATCCATAGCCTTCATTATACTACGCTACACTAGGCATCATAAATAGCCTCCATTAAAGTAGGCCTGACACGTGCCTATAACATGAAGTATAATAGGATAGCCTCCTTATTAAAAAGGGTTGTACTCAAGAGAGTAGCGTTTTACAAAAGATACCACACAAAACAAGCAGCCGCGAGCGCTTTGGGTTGATTAACCATCTTCTAAGCGTAAGTGAACGGAAGCGACTGAACCCAACATCAACGAAGACAGAGGAACACGAGATGAAATTCATGATTGAACTAGCGAGTCATCAAATTGTGAATCATTCTCATACACTAATTCGATCAATCCCTCATCAGGAATATACCTGTTTAGAACAGTGATGTCTTCATTATTCCGGTGTCTAATAATTTCTATATTTTCCAAAGCCAACCGCTTGAAGTACGAATTCTCCCTATGGAGGAGGGCCTCAGAACCTTCCTTAAACTTATGGCCACTCTCAATTAATGATCGGAGAATGCCGATTCACCCAATTTACCCTCCTCCCAAGCCTTACTATGCTCAGCCACCCGAATCTGGAGCTGGCGGCCCGTCATTCCTACGTAGATACCCGAGCAATCGTTGCACGCTACACTATAAACTCCACTCCTCTCGGCCACAGGAACGGGGTCTTTTAATCTTACAAGTAAACTTTCAACCGTGTTAGGATTATAAAATACTGGCCGGAATCCAAAGGGGCGGAGGACTCGTCCCAATTTCAAAGAGAACTTGCCCAGGAAAGGAATTCTAATCCACCTCTTTCTACTGTCTAAGTGTACTCTCTTGAGTACAACCCTTTTTAATAATATGTTCAACCATAAAATTGAGGAACGAGTTGACTCGAGGATAGCCTCCATTATACTAGGCCTAATATACTAGCGATAAAGTACTTCAAGCGGTCGACTTTAAGTCGACTTCCAATCGTTTCGGTTTGATTTACAGTTGACGTGAAGCAGAACTAAGTCGACTCGATCTTGAGTTGATATTTAGTAGGAATAGCGAGTCAATTTGACATCAATGTGAGGTCGAAAAATTTCGCCAACCTTGCTCGCGTTTCAATTTCGTGCATCTCGTGTTTAACACTAGGTGCTCAAATCCGAGGCATCTTGACCCTACTTCTACTTTCCATCACGAGTACGGAATAATACCTAATTTTATTAGTTGCTGTAGCGAGTTAAAATGACGTATAGCGTTTAATAATGCATTGATACTCGTACCATCTGTCGGAGATAGTCTCATTTTGTATTCGCGTTGAATTGAAACGTGATCGAATGACTAAATCTATCTTTATGTTGATGTACTCGTCATAATTTTGTGGCTATTTTACTGGAATTAAGCCATCTTCACATTTTTTTTCTCTCTTTCTTTTTCAATTTATCCTTTGAAGCGCTGCTAAGTTAATTCCGTATCTAACAACACTTTTAGCGCTGATTAAGGAAGCTGACGATGCGAACAATAAAAAGAAGCGAAAAATCAGTACATAAATTTATACTGTAGTAATCTCGATGACTTCTGCATTTATTTTATTGCCGAATCGTGCTGCGTATTTCTACCACCAAGACTGCGGAGCGGATTACAACCCTACCCGCAGAAAAACAGTTAAATAAGAGCGTAACAGAGGGGTATATTTGCCGTAATAATAAGACTGATGAAATTGGGCCGATATCGAAAAATGCTACACTGGTAATTTAGCGAACGTATTGGACGTGCGTGGTCAGTGTGCTGCGCGACCGAGTGTGTTTAGCTATGGGTAACTATCTATCATCTTATTTGTACACCTTATGGTGGTTATATGTACGATATTTTGTGATAAATTGAAATAAACTGAAAAGTCGCAGTCGTGAGTTATTAATACAAGAAATTCTATCTTCAACTTGTATGGTCATGGTGACACAATCATTTCTCTTTGCCATCCATCCATCCATCCATCCATCCATCCATCCATCCATCCATCCATCCCAACTGTACCAGTTTGATTGTTGCTTCAAATCGCAGAACATTTAATACAGCAATGTGGTCTATATGCTCAAGAATCAGTGAATCTGTATATATTCTTTCAATTTTGTTGAAATAAGATTCAAAATTTCAACTCCTCGAAGGTGAACCCGGGTTGTGTCAACGAAGTTTTTTGATGGTAAACAAAAGGAATCAAGTCCTTTTGCTGATAGTCACTTGTCGTAATAAATGACGGAACCTCTTTTGCTCTCCTTTTTGATGGTACAAGAATAAAGTTGGCTTTGTCCCACGACACAATTATGGGACTTATGGTCCACAACTCATCACGTCTTGAAACTCTGTGGATCGCCTTCCACGTCCTCGTTATTGTTGTGTCAATCATGATCCCACATCATGGCTGAGAAGATGATTTTGCAGTTGATCTTTATTTAGGCAGCCCATCTTCCCTGTATGCAGGACTGTGGTGCCGTAACTTCCTACTTTCAGCCGGTGGTCTTTTCGTGACTCTCCATCTAGAACTGTTCGGTCATTTGTACAATATGCTACATACTCCGTGACAAAATAACGTCACATCATTCGGTGACTCATATTTCTGATACAGCCGAATTGGTGTGTTGCCGACATCAAGAACGGCCACCAGTTCCATTTCAGCAATTAGCTCTCTAAGAGCATACCCTCGGGGATTTGTGCGACTAGAGCGCCATTCTTCTAAGGGCAAGTTGTACCAAATTTAGTTTAAACCTAGTTTACAATTAACAGTCTGTTAATTTGTGTGACCGTTGTACCAAAAATCAAGTTTAACGCATTAAAAATGGTGATAAAATTTAAACTGGGTTTAACTTGACTAGACGATTCTGGACCAGTTGAACTCGAATTACGGTAATTTTAAACTTGGTTGGTAAAACAAATTTCTTGAGTTAGATTGAGTTGAAAATTTTAAGCTCAGGGTAAATAGATGGTACAACTGGCTTTAATTCGACATTGAGATTTTCAAGAAGTGAATTTTTCTCCTGGTAGACTATCATTTATAGTAATGTAAGGTATCTTTAAGGAAAAATTGCAAACAACGTATTATTTCCTCCGTGCATGTTGCGTGGAGTGATTGAGCAGTCAAAGAACACACCAATGGTTAGCATGCTGGTGTTCATCAATAACATCTAAATTTATGAGAGCAGACTCGTTCACAGCAATCAAATTTATAAGTTGATCTCCATATCAACGTTGTTCTACAATAAATTTTGGACACCGACACTGTGGTATAGTTCCCAAATAAGAAGACCTCCTAGTCCTTCTTATTAATAATTTCGTCTTCGACTTCCTTAATTGTTTCATTGGTTCTCTTGCTGATTGATCCTCTGTTGAGCAATAAGGCACTTTCTTCTTTTCTCTAATGCAGTAGTGCCCTTCCTCATTACATCTGAAGCGCATAATACCTACAGAAATATTCTTAAGAGTAGCTAATTGGAGGCATGAGGCCATTGCAAACTTTGGAATGGCAAGGTGAGTAAATGTATTAGTTCTCTGAGATTTACAAAACCAATTGAAATTGTTTTGGAGAAAGAGAAAGTTTCTGTAATGGAGGCTTTAACCGTGTGAGAGAATATTGATCTACAATACCTCAGTAAATACGCTGAAATATTCATCATGTGATGCGGAAAAGTAAATATTTCCTGAAACCGTCTCTCTCTCAACTTTATTTAGCCTACAGGAATTCCTTCAATCTAACCTAAACAAATTCCTGTAATATCTACTCTAAATAGATTCTTCTAACCTAGGTTGATGACGTCACTAGTTGATGATGTCATCTCCAATACCTGTTCTCAAGTGAAGCTCGATAGTCAAAAATATCTCAAGTCTGTATGATGAAGTTGAGTATCTGGAGAGTTGAAATTTTGCAAGTCCTCTCGGCCTCAAGTCTGGCGTAGACAGATTTGTGTTTGTCTCATTATCATCATGATATATAGTTCGAGAGTCAACATTTTTCCTAGTTTCCCTCCCGTCATCATACATATCATGAAAGTTGAAATTTTCAAGTCCCCGGATCCGTGCTCCCATCATATATAAGCCAAAAAGCCTTTTATATGTCTTCATCTCTTCCTCAACATCTTCTACTTCTTTCCAAGTTTTCAATTTGATTTTGGAACAATCTTTTTTCAAAAATTTTCCTCCCAATGAATTTTTCATGTACTCACAGAGTAATTTTCGAATTTTTGCTTAGCTCACTACTTACAGAACAGATACCCTTTACCCAACAATTCTATCGTGATTTCTGACTTTTTATTTCGTGCGAAAAAATCTCACTCTTTTAAAATAGGCCTTTCCTATATTTCTTCGGCGTACCCTGTTCAGTGCACTTTGAACAATTCGCGGGGCAACGGAAAGGTTGGACATTCATTCAAAACAAAGAGTATGCATAAAATGGCTACAATAGAAGACCAATTGGAGGTCTAAGAGCACAAGAGTATGACGAAAGAACAAGAACAAGATTAAAATATTTTGGAACAACGAAACATATGCGATTGGGAAAAATTAAAAAACATTGTCGAAGCTTACGCCCTCTTGGGCGGACAAAAGCAAATGTACAAAGCATTATACCGACATGAAGTGCACTCGAAGACCACGAATGTAATAATACTTCTTTATTGCGACCCAAAATATTTATCCTACAGAAGTTGGGCCCTCTTGTAGATTTTCGAACAGAACAAGAAGCAATAATTGTCTCTTTTTCTATACGCGAGTAAAAATACTGTACATCATGAAATTTCTTTTGTATTTACTTCGTGTATTTTTTCTTTATCCTCTTAGAAAACAATAAAAATGCAATAAACAGCGTAAAATCAATATTACGAAAATGAAAATATTGATCCGCGCGAAGGTAGATCACGAAATCGCGCTTTCCCCTTTGATTAACTACCAAGGTCATTAAATATATCAAGAGTAATTGATAACATTGGTCCCCTGCGGCTAGCTGAGGCACGAATCTATTTTAGTGAAGTGCGAAAAGCTATAAAGTACGATATATAGTAGCAAAGCGGAAGATATTTCGGAATGATATCCCGTTGACAACGCACGATACCTGAATGGAAGAGGTAGAAGGTCCGACACACATCTGGTGACTTCAAGAAATCACCGAATGATTTATCGATATATCCGGGAATTTTTATAGGTGCTCGCGGGGTCTTTTTTCGTTCCACGTTTGTACGTAACATATTTTCTTAAATCCGATTTATTTGTCGAATTTTTATTATTTCAATTCAAGTCGCCAAATATACTTTTCGTGTGTGTATATATATACGTGTTTGATCGAAAGATCACCTGGTCTCGCGAGTTCATCATGAAAAATTTATACCCGTATTTAACGCCAAATTATATAGCCAACTGGAAGCTCTTTTCATTTCGTCGTTATATTTATTTTATTTACTGCAACATATATTCGGAGAGTGAAACTATTTTTTGAAACGCTTACATGCCTTCTTTCTCGGTCGTTTAGCGACAGAGGAAAACACGAGGCTTGTGTTGTCAGCCTATATGTAAGAATGAGATCTGGTTTTCGCTCGCGGAAGAACTAAATTTCAACCGTCGTTACTTTTATTAATATCCCTTACAAATTTGAAAACAATTAGAAGAACAGTGCGTACGAAAACGAGAATTTGTCAAATCGTCCGAACGTAAGTTTGATCTTCGTGGGAGAGGTCTCATTGATTTAAACATTTTGAACGCGGCCGGTCTCTCCTCAACGTAGGATTCCTAGCTAGTAGCTCCTGCAAGAGAATGAACAGAAAAGAAACTCGAGTTCAGCGCAAATCATATTTGTGACCTGTGATGAGAAAAGGATGCTCATTGCCCACTGACAGGAACACCATTTCTCTCTGATTCGATGTTCAATCAGAGAAAAATGGTGTTCTTGCGCCAATGAGCAACGAGCATCCTTTTCTCATCGCAGGTCACATTTCATGTCTCTTAGGGGACGACGTCATGAGTAATTTGTTCCAAAAGTAAGTCAAAGCATTATACCTGCCTCTTATGACGTCATACGCGGGTCAAACTTTTAGCTCAGCCTTTGGGCTTATTATATCAATAAGGTATAGCAAGGTTATAATGAAGTATAAGCAAGAATTCTGGTTGATGGACTAATTTTTGATATTTGTTATCTCGTTGGACAATGCGGTCGTATTTCAGTGAAAGTGTAAATGTCCGTTAGTCGCAAAATAAATGACGTCCGAGGGGGAGGGACGGCTGTAGGCACCCCACTAACAACGGTACATTACGATAGGTACCCCAGGTTCCGCCAATTTTTAAAAGATTATAATTCATCAAAAAAATCACATATAGAAATTTTTCTTTCATCAATACGTAGAATGACGTGGAGAAAATTTGTATTCGAGATTCCCGATTCTTAAATTAATTTAGGATTTTTCCATAACTTTTTGAAAACGCGTGTGTTACCATAAGACTTAGTGTATCAGCGGAATTTTACTTGTAGCGTCATCTCTGCGTATGCTCGGAGGGAGGAGAAGCTGTTACTCCTCCGCGCACTCACCCACGCTGGATACGTTGGAGTCCTCCGCACGCTATACATGTTTCCACGCTTGTTTAACATTGCAGTAATATGGACGAAGCTCAGTCCATAAGAGGTATATAGTCAAAGGTGTAGACTTGTGTCCATACCTCCATATCTTATACGGTGGGTAAAACCAACCAGGCGACAATGACACAATCTGAAGAAAAGTAATTGTGTTGTAATATGGAGAAGAAGTACTTTATTGTAGAATGTATTACTTACTGTCACATGATCAGCTTTTGTGTATTGCCGTCCTCCTATAAGGAATCAGGGGTTTGTTTTTGCAAATTAAGATCCTTTGTAATGATGGAAGTGAACCTCTCTTTCCTTCATATATTGGAAAAGCTTATCAGTTTGTGAAACGCTATCATTTCTTAATAATGTGGTAAATTCTGTGTGAAACAAAAGTAAACAAAGAATGAAGGATGTTCAGCAAGTAGATTGAATACTTTTTGCGCGCATTTTTCAACGGGTTTGACACTGGTAACGTGAAGGTAAATGCTCCCATTGCAAGCCATTGTGAATTATATAATAGGAGTATGAAACTCGAGTTAGCTCAATTAAAATCTGCGCATTTACCTATGTAATTTGTTCTTATTACGTATAATTAAGTAATAGGCTCCGCTAGACATTATGTAAAAACACGCGCGTTCTCATGAGTAGCGTTAGGTACTCAAAACTTACAGATGAAATTTTAGGTTGCAAAAGTCAAATAATAATCTCTGCACTCCCCTCTACAATAATGCGGCCGTATCACCATTTTTATTCCTTGTCTTATGAGTTCTTCTATATCAACGGCTATATCCAGCTGCTCATCTTTGGTGCTGACGCCTCTGACATTTGACCAGATCAATTTTTGTATTCAATTCTTTTTCAATATATCTGTCATAGGAACTTGGGACTTAGAGATTGGGCAGTTACTTTCGGTAGTCTTTTGAATCTTTACCTTCTTTTGGGTTGAGGATTAGTTCTGTTCTTTTTAATGTTTATACAACGAGAGGTTTCTATGCACTATAGTATTTACGTATTGGAAGTGAGCGCAAGCGATAACAGTCAGCTGTTGTACGTTGCTTATCTTGTTCAAAGTTTGAACCGGTTCAATAAGTATCTGTTACTGAATTACATAATTATGCCTAACTCGACTTCAAATGAGAACATTTTGATCTTTTATTCACGCTGAAAAAAGAGTAGTGCACTTAGGAATAAAGAATCCATTTCCATAATTATACAGGAAAGCTTAAAGATTGTGAATTTTAACTTTATAATTCTGAACTGATTTTTCTTTTCGAAGTAGGTACAAACGAATGATCGAAACGTTCCCATAGTAATAATGGTAATCGATACATTATTCCTTGAAATATGCATGTTATCGATAGACATGACGTCACAAGAAAATCGGCTTATTTGTTCAAACGATCGATCGTTGAATAATAATTCACTATCGGAATTGAGAGATCGTTTGTTGACGAATACAACGAAAAGTAATAAATGCGCAAATAGGCCTAGTCTTCCCTAAAAACAAAAAAAAGTGAAGTTAATCGCGAGAGTCAGCGATCGCGAGGCGTTTCCAAACGTGTTGCGTAAGTATGTTATTAGAGCAGATAATACTATTTTTTCTGCACTTGTTAAGAAAAGACAGTACAATTCGGAGTTTATTTTCAACGGAAAAAGCAATCTTTCTACAAGTGGATAAGCTAGGGATAAACAGTCTTTTCGTTAACATTTTTAAAAAATGATTTCTTCGTTCACTTCATGGAAAATTATTGGATCACTCGATGACTTCGCGTATTCTCGAGGCTGTGCCTGGCCTCAGACGATACCCTTTTCATGACATTATCAGACAGACTAAAATCAGGAGTATGTTTGGCTAACTACGCGACCTGCTTCCTCTTTGAGCTTTTAGCCTAGCTTAGTTCAGTTGGCGGCGTATTACAAGTATAATATGTTGAGCTAATTTTAAAGTAGGGACGATATTTTTTTCAAATCTTTAAAGTAGGTCAAGATGAAGCATGATGCCTCGCAAAATAGCGTAACGCGAATTTCCGACTGACCCTCAGCCCGAGGACACCAACAGGTGAAAACATTGTGCTCTGGCAGTGGCAAAATAAGAAAAAACTGGCAGCTCCTTTTGTTAGTTATTCGTGGAGTTGAGGCGAGCAAGGAATAACCTAATTTACGGGTTTTGATTTTGATAATCAATCACAATTATTACTTGATCGTCATTTTTTCAAGTTTTCCTCCTTTCAGATATAGCTAGAAAGTTGGAATTTTCTTGATTTTTTTCCACCTCCCTCATAAATAGAACTCATCTTTGAAATCGATCGAAGTCCTCTCTCCGATATTTTCAAAAGGTAAAAAATCAAAATTTGTTCAGGTCGTCCAGGTTTCAAGGTCTTCACCGTTCCCTTACGGACCACAACTCACTTCCTCTTCCCGCCATACGTAGCTAAATGGTTGAAACCTTTTCAAGTCTCTCTCGTCATAACTCAATTGTCGAATATTTTCAAGTACATAGCACGGGCTGAGTTCCAAAACAATCTAACTCCGTTTCTCGATAAGCACCTGGTCGCAGATTGTAATCATCAGAACTGTTTTTCAAGGATAGTCAGTACCTAATACCACTTTTTTCTTCTTGTTACACTGCACTGTGAGAAGCAAATTTTTATGAATTCATGGATGGTATCACTGGATGGTTGCAAAAAGAGTTCTGACCATTACAATCTGCGATCGGGTGCTGATAGAGAAACGGAGTTATGACGTTTTTGACCTAGGCCCGTGATAGGTCCCCACCCTCTTCATCGCAAACTTAATTTACCAGAGGGGCAGATGACATTTTCTACAAAAAACTCCACGGAACAGTGTCCCTGTTGAAATTATTTCAATTTTACCTTCGATGTCCACAAAAAAATGGTACGCAAATAAGATAGCGGGATGTTGTAGAATTTTTTCTAAAAAAAAAAAGGGGGAAAAACCTAGGCTCAGCTACTTTTTTTTTTCTTTGGCTCCCCATTCCGTGCTTTCTCGGTGGGCTTAGCCGCAGCAGGAAGGTCATTTCCTGCAACGGGTTTTCACAAGTGTCACTTAACAGTGGCTTTCCGAGACGAGAGTAAAATGTTATTTTATTTTCTATACGTTGTCATTTTCTTCTCTTTTGGGTTTGGTTGTTGGAGTTGCGCAACAATGTTGATCCATGGATAAACGTACTGAATAGCGTGTTCGGCTTCTCACCATGTACGAGGCTCAGCTTATGAGCCCAGCATAGTATATAGTGAACTAGGGCCAGGGAGAAAAAAGGTCGTGATAATAAGCTATTCAAGCGCACGGATAGAGCGAGTGAGCTAGTTAGCCTAATATACAGTATACTAGACTGATACAAGGCTACAAATGAGAGCGGGTGAGCCCGTCAACCAGTTAGCCTAGTACTGATTACCAGGTAAATACTAAGCGAAGAAATACTGGTGCAGGAGAACGTTACAATTGAGTTGATATGATTGTTCGAATCGATTAAATATCGTCGATATATTACTTCAAAATGTAGGCCACAATACTACGGAAGGTAGAGGCGGACAAGCTCTGAGGGAATAATTCCGTCTGCTAAATTGCCTCTGAGAAGCATACAAAATGTCACACTTTATGTTTATATAGCTTCTGTGCCAGAATTTCTTCCCCGAATTATAGGATCGACTTCTCTCTTCTGCTCGTCTCTGCATATTACTCCTCCTTTTATTCACCTTGTTAGGCGTCTATATTGACATGTTTCATGTCTTTGCTCTGGCCTGAATTTCGAAATTTGCGTGCGCTTGCGTGCGTGTGTGCAATAGTATACTAGACTAGGCTTCATTATACTAGCCCTAATGTACATTATACTAGCCTAATATACTAGCTGAGTTATACTATTTGATATTGTATACTGGGCTTGCTTCATACTAGACTAGCTTTATATACTAGCTCTAAACTGGACTTATACTGGACAAATAAGGAGGCGAACGAGCGGACCCATCGAGAAGGACTATGAAACCCAGACCTAACATACAGTATACTAGCTTATTCTGAATAGACTTATACTAGACGAAGAAGGGGGCGAACGAGCGGAGCGAGTGTTTTCAGGTTCAAGCTTATAAATACTAGGCCTATACCCCGTGGATGATTGAAAATCTGTGACTTTATATATACACCCCCCCCCCCCCATTGTTATCCTACTCTAGGCCTAGTATAATGAAGCTAGTATAAAGTAGGCTTCGACCTCCGAATTTGTATAGCTTGAGGCAGGCCTATACCTTGTGGGTGAGTGAGAAATCTGCGAGTTATTTCAGCCTATACTAGGCTTAATATAGACCTGTAGGAGGCTAAAGCCTAGAGAAATATACTCAAAGAGAGTAACGAAACAATACAAGAACCGCACAATATTATAAACAGACCGAGCGCTTTCGACTAAACAGTCATTCTCACGGTATAAAAAGCGACTGAACCCAACACCAACGAGAACAAGAAACAACGAACGAGGAGGTCATGACTGAACCAGCGAGTCATCGAAATGTGAATCATTCTCATAGACTAATTCAATCAATCCCTCCTCAGGAACGTACCTGTTCACCACGGTAATGTCTTTAATATTTCGGTGACGATGAATTTCAATTTCTTCCAAAGCCAAGCGCCTAAAATAAGATTTTTCCCTGTGGAGGAGAACTTCAGATCCCTCTTTGAGGCTATGACCGCATTCGATTAAGTGGTCAGCAAACGCCGACTCCCCTACTTTTCTTTTTTCCCATGCTTTTCTATGTTCATCAACTCTAATTTTGAATTGACGGCTAGTCATGGCTAAAGCCTCTTTACTAGATCCTACTACATAGTTCAAGTCCTAGTATTATAGAGCTAGTATAAAGAAGGCTTGGACCCCCGTCTACGCTTCTTTTATACTAAGAGGTCTGTAGTAGCAGTTTATACTAGGTACCACTATTATACTGGGTATAATAAACTATGTAATCAGCTGTGACCCCGAAATCCTATGCAGTAAACTACTATACTAGCATTAACTGTATCCCAATTCCCCATTGAACTAGGCCTAACATTTTATAGGCCCAATATACAGTAAACTAGATCAACAAGGAGGTAGGTCTAAGCCTCCTTCATACTGTGCGTAAACAAGTCTTTAGCTAAACCAAGCGGAGCGAGTGAGTCCCACAAAAGCTGATAGCTCAAAAAATATTTCTCATACTAGATTCAAGAGACACCAAAATATTTCTCATACAAGACCTATACGACGCCAAGAAAGGTAAGGGAGCAAACGAATAATATCTCACGAACACTTGAACTAGAAGAAGCCTAGACTAAAATATTTCAAGATTTAATTAATTTGAATATTGAATAAATCAACCTGATAGGCAACCTTGACCTTGACACTTGGAAGAATTTCTGCTCTACCCTCCCACCCTAGTTCCGATGACTGACCCCTACCCTAATACGTATAGTAGACCTGAAGTGGCTTAAGAAGGCTAGCTTTTCTTCAAGGTAATTCTTGGAATTGGGAAGGCTGGCCTCTCCTTGTATACTACCTTTATTATACAAGACCTTCATACCAGACTTATGCTAAACCAAGGAAGCGTCCACGAAAGCCAATCGCCCAAAATATTTCATATCAGATTTCACGCAAGCTGAAGGTGATAGCCCAAAATGTATCTTATCAGACTTTTGCCCCACGAAAATAGCTCAAAATATTTTCCCATAAATGTAGACAATTGCTTTATAGGCTTTCTCCGAAGCGTCACAAAAGGCGTGTAGTTCAATGAAAGTAGGAGCAAAAGTGAAGTAATATCTCACAAGCGCGCGCTTGACCTAGTAGAAGCCTAGATTAGAATATTTCAAGCCGACTGCTAAAATATAAAAAAGGGGGCATGAAACATGATCTTCATTCATTTGGCTACGCCAGAAAATTTTTTTTTTTATTCATTATTTTTATTATACGTTTCCATCACTTTACATTGAAAAGGCGCGCTACAGTCGCGGCAGACACCTGATATAAGCAATTTTTAAAATAATTATATTTTCAGTTTACATCGCTCGGCTCCATAATCTTCCAAACACTAAGGCTCTAACCTTCCTGGACGACCCTCCCATCCAGCGCCTCAAGCGGAAGGCCCGCACCAACTAGTGCATTATAATTTACTCCTTCGAACACGTGCTCTTAAATACTTGCATTGTAGCCGATATTTTATGAAGAATACTCTGTACCGTCATTACCTAGCTTGACCGTGGGTACATCACGCCATAGCTAGACACCCTCTGTACGTAAGTATATGTAAATGTTAAAACAACAGTTCATAAATAAAATAAATGGAGGAAAAAAAAACCAACAGATGAATCGAAAGCCAGCTCTAAGTCGACCTTCAGTAATGATGGGTCGATTTGCGGTCGACATTGGACGGAACCGTAGATCGAATTTGAGTCGACTTTCGCTCGCAATAACGAGTCGATTTGAAGTCATGGTTCATCGGGAAAGGTAAGAAAAAGAAGAGGAGCAGTTTGAAGAATGACTTAGGATGAAATGAGCGAAGTATTTTGTAGATTATTTTGAACCAATACTGGTGCAACTTACCAAGTAGGTACGTAAAAACTGGCTGAGCCGGTAGGGAGGTGCAGAAATGAAGAAGCCGACTGACGTACAAGTTCTAACTATACTTCTCCCTCGATCTTTAATGAATGGTCTGCGACGTTAAAAGCACACTCGAATATTTGCCACGCTTACTTCATAATCCACCTTATGAATTACGCTACCATGCCGAATTTATTTATTATCTGAATATAATCTCTACTAGTGAAGTACCTATTCCGTCTAGTCTTGCAGTCAGAGTTCTCAAGTTCTCCTTGCATGTACAATAGATTTAGATGTGCCACACACTACATAAAAGATGAAATCATCTTTTAATATTATCTTTTACTCTTTTTTTTTTGCTATCTCCTCTTTCGAGTGTCAAACATATACAAAACTGTTTCATACTATACGATACGGGATAGTACAATAGATCCGTCGCGCGAGATCCGTGATCCGTAATGTATGTATGATTAGTGAAAAATTTTTTTTGTCACATAGAAAAAATTGTTGAATGAAAAGCAGTCCATGCAGAATGTCATCGTTGCGGGAATTAGGTTTTGATGTATTGAGATGAATGAGTTTCGAGCGAGGAAACGAGAACGGCCGTCGAATTAGGGTGAGGGGTGTGATAACCGCAAAAAGTTAACTATTGAACCGAATTAAATCGATCAAACTAGAGAGATACTGTGTTCGTATATAAGCTCATATAAAACGCGTTATTCTGCGACTAGTTTAAAAGTGATTTCAGTAGAATAATCGCGCTTATTTGTAATCGAGTTTGTTTTTTCCCTTTCTCGTTTCTGCATCAACCCGGCGAGCGTTAAAAATCACGCTAAATAATTCTGTTAACGTCAATTATCGTCATCATTTATAACGCTCAAATGCTACCGGTATACGTAGAAGCGTATCGCACGGGCATACATCCTGTCAATCATCTTAGAAAATCTGCTGAAGTGTGATCGTGTGTACGTATATACGTGTGTGTACGCGTAAGTTTCAATGAATAAATTAGTCCATCTGTCAAAAAGTAGAATACTGTATCGTTACTCGTTGTCGGAGTTGCGATAACGTTTCTCTTTCCTTTATGCGTACACGTACAAACTTTTGAACATAAATTTCTGGAAAAAATATAGTCAAATTTCTCGCATTCTCAGCACAGCTTGCGCTCTCGTGTCCAGAAATTAGCGATAAAGACCCAAACATTGCGTGTAATGGAATATAAGAACGCGAACAACAGTCTGTATTGGATTGGGTACTTATTTTTGTTATTTCGGATTATTGAATGACTTTCATAGCCTCCGCCAATGAACCGGTTCATTGATGCACACTTCTGAAGCGGACGGCGAAGTTTCTGCGCCGTGTCCCTTGTATACGCTGATTAAAATCTTAACAAACAACCGCTCTTGCGGCAGCGACCAAATAGGGCGAATTTTCAATATGTTCGAAAAGTCATTCCTTTGATGATCGCGGATGCGTAAAATTTTTACTCGGTTAATACAGTATTATGTATATGACGAACCATACAAACTATGTATAATCATATTGAATAAAGTGTGTGTAAGAGAGAAAAAAAGAAAAATAGAACACGAGAGCTCGAGAAGGGCTAAGGAAGGAAGAATAAAAAAAAAAAGAGAGAGAGAGAGAGTACTGAAAAGACGAAGCAGAAATGGCAGCTATTATGATAACAGCTGCTCCGTGCTCGTTTTCCATCTTCTAAAAGCTGACTGCCTAATGTCGATTGTAAATAGGCAAACAGGCCGCCGACAACCGTTTAGCGGAGGGGCTGGTGCGACACCAATTTGGCAATTTGTGTCACTTTGAGCGGATTTAGAAAGGTGTCATTGTAAAGGAGGGTAAGATTAGCTTTTCCATTATTCTTTGTTATCCTTAATACTGTAAGCTTATATAATTCCTTATTTGCCGTCTAGTAATAGGATATAGGTGTAGATTTCGGCACGACGACGCGCGAGAGACCTAAGTATACAGTTCACCTATGAAGATGAAATAATTGACTTTTATTCGTCCGTAATTGAACCAGTACGCTTTACTTTGCACTACACTGTACTCGTATAATTACAGTCACACGACAGTTGGGAAAGGTCGCGTAACTTACCGCAGTCTCTGGCATAGTAATCGTAACAATGCGAGAAAAAATGTCGGATTAATTTCCTGATATAAATTTGGAGCTTAACTGAGTCCATCATTGTATCGATCGTTGATCCAACAGATTTTGCTCTCTCTTATTTCTTTTCTCGGAAGAGGAAATTGAAATTTGTTTAAGACTGGCAATCGATAGTAGGATTCCTTTCCTATATCTTCTGGAAGAGATTGTGGAATCGAATTTGACTTTTAGCCTGTAGACGATATATTTGAAGATATTGCTCTCCATCGTCGTCGTTATCGTCAGGCTTCCTCGTTATCTTGCTACTCCATCTCACGGAATCTGGTGCCGTTGACTGTCATGCATACGTCGGTGGCTCACCAAACCAATCCTATATGGATCCTATTACACGTTGGCACTCGGGGTAGGTGAAAGTTTTGCTGTTACCGTTTCTTCTGGAGAGACCCGTGATGCCGAATATTCCCTGGTTATTGTAACATATGGTCCTTCATTTAGATCTGTCTTGGCAAGTTTTTTCCCAAGTGTCCTTGATGCCAGCTTTCTTCATAACAGAGTGGACAACATCCCTATATCTCTTCATCTGTCCACCGGTTGAGCGCTTTCCATGTGTCATCTCGCTTGTTAAATATTTGCTTTGGGGTACGATCCTAGCTCATCCGACATACATGGCCGATCCATCCATTTGGTTCCTTGCTAGTGTGTTCTCAATTGGGTCACACTTCACTCTCTCCTGGATCTGCTGGTTAGACACAAAGTCTTGCCACTATTCCCAGGATATAACGGAGCTGCCTCATTTGGAACTTTTCTAATGCCTTGACATGTTTCCTGTATGGTACCCAGCATTCACTTCCATATAGAAGAATTGATAGTACAACAGTTTTAAAGACTGACACCTTGGTCTTAATAGTCAGGTCCCTGCAGCTGAAGACAAGTCCTTTCAGCTTGAAGAAGGAAAATGAAGCACATTGAATACGATAGCTGATTTCAGCAAGATCACCGCTGGAGGTAACAAGGCTTCCCAGATAATTGAATTGGTCCACGGTCTCTATAGGATTACCACTGATATTTAAGGTTGACTTCATTGCTGTAGTTGGTATTGGAATACTGCAGCGCACGACTAGTTGCTTAGTTTCTGACGTGTTTACTTCCATGCCTTGTGATGCATAAACCTCAGTGAATGCATCCATCATTCTTTGAGCTTCTTCTTCAAGATCTTCGACATACTGCAGCTCGGTTAGAAAGCGCCGGTGAACCTCTCCTTGTGCTTTTAGGCGCGCAAAGTTGTGTAACCCACCATGCCACGGTCCTGTAGTACCCTGTCCAGACACACAAGAAACTCCGTCACGAATATATTAAACAGGAGTGGTGCCAGAATACAGCCCTGTCTTTCTCCATTAGAGATCTGAAACCCTTCTGTAGTGTCTCCTCCAGCAATGTGACTTTGGCTATATTTCTTTCATATAGGTCAGAGATGATATTTATGAGTTTCACAGGACACCCGAACTTGAGTAGAATTTGCCAAAGAGCTTCTCTATTCACGATGTCAAACGCTTTACTTAGGTCCACAAAGATGGCAAACAGATTGGAGCGTTGCTCTCTGACTTTTTCTTGAAGTTGCCGCAGTGCAAAGATCATATCTGCGTTGCTTCTATGGAAGATTTTTGGGTCCTTTGAACGCGTACTTTCAACCTCGAGATAGTCAACTATAATTTTGGAAATCCTCGTGAATTTTTTTGCCAGAGAAATTTTCCTCTGCACTAGTCTGATTGAAAGTGTTCCAAGCCTGTGCATCAATTGACGGGAAAAATACCAGATAAGAACAGTAACTGGAGAAGTAACTTGGAGACAAGGAACAGTCCACCTTTCACTTAGTTTGGCATCAGCTACACTGGAGGGATCATTTGTTGTTGCTGATATTGAAGATGACTGCATACTTGGATTGGATTTGATAGGGAAGTATGGACTAGTTGTGAATGTAAGATGCAATCTCTTAAGAAGTCGTTATGGAGATATGGCGTTGTATGCTAGATAGAGGCAACTGTATCTTTCAAACTAAATTTGAAGAAAAGCTAGCTAACGCTTTAAATTTAGCAAAGAAAATTTTCACCATGATGTATCTAATATCCATAAACTCTTGAAAGATTACCAGTGTATTTTTGCTCAAAGTGATGAAGACTTCTGTCCAGCATTGCATAAATACTGGTAACAATCCACTCTTAACTAAATAACAAACCAGACAAATACCGTTTCATAAACAGCAAGAAGTGGAGAAACTACTGCAGGAAGTGCTCAAACCTGGAATAATTAAACGATCCAAAAGTCCTAGGGATTCACCTACATTATTAGCATGCAAGAAAGATGGTTCTTGGAGATTTTGTGTCGACTTCCGGAAATTGAATGCTGGTGATGTTACTTCAAAAGACAGTCATCCTATGTCAAGAGTGGGCGACCTCTTTGACATACTGTACGGAGGTAAGTATTTTTCAGTGGTTGACATAAAGAGTGGTTTCTGGCAAGTTGAGGTACATCCAGAAGATAAAGAGAAGACTGCGTTCACTACACCTGGAGGCTTATAGTATTTCAATGTTATGCCATTTGGGTTATGTAACGCACCAGCAACAGTTGAACGTTTGATGGGCAATGTTCTGCGAAGCCTCATTGGGAAGATAGGTATGCCTTGTTTATATGGACGACATAATTACTTATTTTCAGTAAGACTCTAGAAGAATATTTGAAACACCTTAGGATTATATTTGAGAAGCTGAAAGAAGCAGGATTGAAGTTATCCATTCCATGAAGAAATGTTCCTGCTTCCAGGTACTTAACGTAAATCTTAACTCTTTCTCGGTCAGTTCCTGCCTAGGTGTTGGGTGGCCTGTGTAGTGGTGTGTAGCTACCGTGTCGTTTCTGCTACGAACAAGTTGAGAGTAGTTATGAAATGATTGAAGGAGTCATTATTGTGAGTCTTCACCATTTTACAGAGCTTGTTGATTCCTTGTCGCTGGATTGGGGGCCGACTGCTTTCAGTTGAGGCGAACCTATCTGCGTCTTCTAACGAGTTCCAGAATTTTTTTCGGGTAACTTGAATATGTATGCTAATTTGACTTCCTGTTGAGGAAATTGGTGAAAGAATTAACTCCCTCCTCTAGTTTAACAGTTGACTTGGAGTGAATGCGAAAGCCAGTATTTTGCTGATTCCTTCTCGAAAAACACACCAGTCTGTGAGCTTGTTGATGAGTTCAGGAGCCCTTTGCTCGTGCGAAAAAAGTGGCGATGTTATTGAGCTCAGTGTAGTTAGTTGATGTTGTGCGTGCGATGGAAAAACCATTACAGTCTCGCATCTTGTTAAAATCGCTACCATTGATTAGGCACCTTGCATCATCAGTGACTGTGTAGAGAGGAACAGAGAGAATAGTTATTCGGCAAAATTCTTCGGTATCAACGCACAAGATGAATGAAAGAAATCATGACTTGTCTGTCTGCTAGCCAAAGAATCGTTTGTGGACTAGTTCTTCACAGAAGAGGGACCATTTGAAAAGAAAAAATGCTATCAGGACCAGTTGTTTCGTGATTTTGTTCTGTTAGCATGCACCGCATCAGGATAACCGTTGTGGTGTTGTAATAAATAAGTAGGTACCTATAAATTGAAATTTTTTCCGAATCAATTTTCTAAAAATATTTTTCTGGTGAGGGTTTTCAGAAACAATGGACAATTAAGTCTTGTATTCCAACTGAATGCCAGCTCGTTTCAGCCGAGGCCTCAACTTGATATGTCTAATCAATTTTCTAATAAAATTTAAAAAAAAAAAAATGCGTGTTTGCATGGTACCATCTACTTTTTAAAAAGTTTCAGATCTGATGGACCATTATTTATTCAAACGGGAGATAATCTTATTTCAGCTGAGGCCTCAAATTGGCAGAGAAAATGTCTTTTTTCAAATCAATTTTCTGATCGACTTTTTTTGATACCTCTCAAAATGAATGGGCAAGATTTTTATTTAAACTGGAGACTTGTCAGAATGAATGGACAATTGAATTATTCAAACTGGATACCAGGTTGTTTCAGCCGAGGCTTAAACTAGGAGAAAAAAAAACATATTTTAGCAAAATAATATCCGATAATTTTTTCTTTTTGACAATTTTCAGAAACAGTGGATGCGGGTTCGTTTCAGCTGAAGCCTCAACGTAAAAGAAAGTATTTTCGTCGATTGTTCTGGTGTTTTACCGAATTAATTGTTTTTTTTTTTTTTTTTTGAGAATTTTCAGAAACTCTGTTCAAACTGGATACCAGCTCGTTTCAGCTGACGCTTCAACTTGGTTAAAAAAAAAAAAATGTATTTCAGCAAAATAATATCCAATAATTTTTTCTTTTTGACAGTTTTCAGAAACAGTGGATAGGTCTCCTATTAAAACTGGATGCGAGTGCGTTTCAGCGGAGATCTCAAAGTAAGAGAATGTATTTTTGTCGAACTAATTTTCAAATATTTTTTTTCTTTTTGAGAATTTTCAGGAACAATGGACAAGTCTTTTATTAAAACTGGATACCAGCTCGTTTCAACCGAGTGCTCAACCTTGTAAAAAAAAAAAAACTGAGAATTTTTCAAAATTTATATTTATTTAGTTATCATACTCGAATTTCTGATTTGATTTTTTCATCATATATACTAAGGTGAGGATTTCTCTATATCAGCACATAAAGGCTTGAACTTGGTAAAAAAATTAAAGTATTTTTAAAAAATAATATCTAATGATTTTTTTCTTTTCGACAATTTTCAGAAACAATGGATGAGTCTTGTATTCGTATTAAAACTGGATGCGAGCTCCTTTGAGCCGAAGTATTTTTCAAAATTAATACCTATTATTAGTTATCGTACTCGAATTTCTAATTTGATTCTCTCCTCTTGTAGGATAAGGTGTGACGAAAAATATTATTCAGCGAATTTTCCAATATCAGCACATAAAATAAAAGAGGGGAATTATGTGGTGTCCCTCTCGTGGCCAAAGAATCTTTTGTGAACTAGGACCACTCGAAAAAATAGAGAAAAAAAACGCAATTTGGACGAGCCGTTTTAGGTTGACCATAATGAATATAAGTCGAAATTTCTGCCAAATTAATTTACTAATAATATTTTCTTTGCTTGAGTTAAGTATCAGTAACAATGGACAAGTCTTTCATCTAAACTCGATACCAGGTTATGTCAGCGGATGCCACAACTTGGTAAAAAAAAAATGTATTTTTGCCAAATGACTTCTGATATATTTTTTTTTTTTGTTGAGTTTTCAGAAATTGTGGACAAGTTTTGTATGTAAACTGAATGTCAGTTCCTTTCAGCGTGGCTTCAACTTAGTGAAGAAAAAAAATATTTTTATGAAGTAATATCTAATTTTATTAAACAAGCCTTTTATTCAAACTGGATACCAGTGTTAGATATTTTTTCTTTGTGATGAGGTGTGTCGGTGAAAAACCGCGGTGTGCTCGCTTTGGAATCTGGTGAAGGATTGATTTTTCTCTTTTCATGTGATTACCAAATCACTTCCCTTATGAGTAATAGGGAGTATTTCGGATTTGTCGCGCATCTATTGTGTCTCATTTTAAGATAAGGTGACGTCACTTCATAATTGTATTGCATGCTTAACAGCCAGCTCGTTTCAACCAATAAATAAATGTATTTCTGTCAAATCAGTTTTCTAATTTTTTTTTTCTTTTTTTTTTCGTTTGAGAGTTTTTAGAAACAATATAACAAAATCTTTCATTCAAACTGGATGCAAGCTCGTTTCGGCGAAGGTCTCGACCAGGTAAAAGGAAAAATGTATTTCCGCCAAGTTAACTTTCTAATAATACTGAGACTTTTTAGAGTGCATGGCTAAGTCTTTTATTCAAACCGGATCCGAGATCGTTCCATGCGAGGCCTTGATTTGGGGAGAAAGGAAGTGAGTATTTTTCAAAATTTATATTTTGAGTCACCATACTTAAGTTCCGAATTTCGATTTTTTTTTCTTAAATAAAATTGGAGGTAGCGTTCAGAAGAATCACTAATGTGACTGCTTATTGTTTTGTTTTTATTTATGGTACTTTTTTTTTCTCGTCTTTTCTTTGTTCAACTCTTCAGCGTATTAGAATAATCTCTGTAATCGGGATATATAAGAGAATACTAGCGCTTAAAGTATAAAATATTGTGTTGCACGTAGAAATGATCTAAAGCGTTTTTGAATTGAATTAAATTTTTTCAACACCTTCTAATCAAAATCAGGGCTTCTGAGCTCGTCCGACAAAAGTTCGTTTTGAAACGAAAAAGTTTCATACGATCTGAAGAAGAAAAAAAGAAACAAACAAACTGCAGTATACGAGTACGTAAGTTACGTTACCTAGATATTTTTAGCGTGATTCTCTTCACCTGACACTCATTTTGTATTCTCGAATCAGAAGTTGAGAAGAATTTTCGTGGTCTGCTCTGCATTACAGGTACTTGATATTTCCAAGATTTCAACTATAACCTGGACTGGAGGTATATTTAAGGAGTGTGTGTTTCGAGTTCTATGTCGCTTTTTGAAAAGCTCTAAGGCATTTTCATTATCTGTTAAATATACCTGCAATCATCATTGTATGAATGTTTAGTGTTCTCACTATTTATGCTTTCATATCGACTTTGAAATACGTGAAAATTGAATAATTGCGAGAATTACGAAAAGAAAAAAAATTATATTCAAATACAAACAGGAAGAAAAAAAAAAAAAAAAAATAAGACCACCAATCAAAAAATTCTTCAAACTTCAAAGAATTGCCATTAGGTGAATTTGAGGTAGAAAGAGTCGAAAAACAAAAGAGTGGGTTTCGGAAAAATATCGGAGAATCTACACCGGTTACTTCTGAACATATTTTTCTGAACTAGACAAAAATAATGGTGATAATATAATAATAATCACACTGCGGTATCTTGATCCTAAAAAGCTGTAGGTATTGGTAGTATCCAAAACTTATTCTCATCGCACGCCACCTGTGTGGTCTTAATATTTTTATTGGAGCTAGGAATTTTCGGTGTTTAGAAATGGAAATTCGGTTCTAGAAATTGTGTTTTCGGCTTTATTCGGCACAAACAGGAAAACTCGGAAAAAGTATTAAAAAACTTGAAAACGGAAGAAAACGAACATAAATTATAACAAAAAACGCTGATTAAACAGCGCGATCATATTTTTCTCCGAGTTTTTCTGTGTGCAGCTATGTCATCGTCTGTCAGTCAGAATATATTTTTGTAATTCAAAAAATACTAGCTCTTTTCTTCTTCATTCGTTACTGTTTTTTCTTCATTTCTTGCTATTTTTTCTTGATTTATAACTTTTTTTTCTTATTTAAAGAACTATGTAACTACTACTTTTGACCATTTTCAGTATTATTTTCAGTATTTTTAATAGACGTTTTTCTTTTTTTCGGTTAGATATAATTTTTTTCCTGCATCCTCCCTATCCTTAAACGGATTCCATCGAATTTCTACTGATCTACTCTTCAGAGCATAGTCATTCGACAAAAATCGAGGAATCCTAGCTCTAATTATTATTAAGAGGATCTCAATTACATCATTCTATTTTGTTAGTTGACTTACAACATCACGAGAATATCCATACTTTTAGGTGTTACTCCATCAATAGTTCTGCAGTACGTAGATAAGTGCTTCTGAGATCCGTTTGATATCCAGTGCTCTACCACACTTCATCATATTCGCAACAAGTTCCTGAATTAATATAATTGATTTTTTTAAATTATTATTTTTACCTACAGAAGAATTGGTGATATAGGCTTTCCTCCATTATATTTTACAAAGATCAGTTGATTTGAGAAAAAATTCGTCTAGGATATCTTATCATTCATCCAGAACCTAATGTTGCGGGATTTTGGTAGAATTCAGAATTATTTTTTCAAGAATTTTCGGACCTCATTAATCTTCTTCATCATCGCAGTTGAATCATTACAGTCGCAAAGAAGTTGAAAAAAAAAAAAAAAAACGAAGAAGAAGAATAAGTAAATTCTAATGGAAGTATTCGTTTCAAGAATTCCTTAAACTTAAATATGAATTTTTTTTTCTTTGTTACAGAATCTACGAGATACTTTAACTTGTAAAATTCAGATTTCAATCATTGAAGTGATGAAAGCCAATTGATGAAAGTTTTGAGTCAAACGCTCAATCGTTTTTTGTTCTATAAACGAGTCATTTTTATTCTTGGTTTTATCCACGAAATAAAACGATGACTGATGTGGGCATATTTTCGAGATGAGACGTGAAATCACCTAGGAACTGAAGAAGCCTAGTACCGGTATTCGAATTTTCCGGACTTTTTTGTTTACCTTGGGAAAAAGTTTAATATAAAATTGGTCTGTATTTCATAGGCATTGATGATAAGAGGAACTTGAAGGGAAATATACCGAAAGAGCATCCGCAAGTCCGCAACTAAAACGCTATATTACTTATTAAGGTCGCTCTAGTCGATTTTATGTTCAAAATTCTGATGTTTCATGAATAAAATTCAAACAGCGACCTTACGTTACGGTTACGGTCGAAGAATGTTTAGAACACCGATTATTCTGTTTGAAACATCGCGTCCTCGATTACACTTACCCCGAGAGATGGCGCATCATGCGTATGATAATTCTTATCTCAAGCAAGTTCCCACCTGCGAAAAATCATCAAAATTTCGACGAAAAAGTCCTTGTAACTCTTAAATGAATTCTTAATATTTTTCCGGGTTTTCGTTCCTAAAGTTGAAGAATTTGTCGTACATATTGTGTTTACGAATCTAGATGAAGATTGACCATTGTACCGGAGGTAAATTGTTACTTATTTTGTTATCGAATAGCCTATCATATTTGGGTATAATATTTACCGGTTGATCATTAAAATGGTGTAGTTAATCATTGTGATTATTATCTGCTTTCTAACTTCTCCGTTTCAAGATTGGTATCTTATAGATTTACTTTGAGTCGAATTATCGAATATGGTATTCAGTTGTGGAAAAGTGAGCTTGAAAGAATGGTAACGTATCAAGATGAGATACTACACATCAGTCTTGATAAAAAATGAAAGTACCAAAGTGTCATTTATACTTAGCTTACAATATATCTTAAGGGAAATTATAAATTCTACATGACTAGTAAAGACGCGGAAAGGAATTAAGATAGATATGATGGTTATGGGGAATACATAAAAATGATTCGAGAACGTGTAGGTTACTCTTATAAAGGTGTCAAATTCCTAGTTGTCTTTCGTATTTCTTTTTCCGCCCCACTGGAAAAAGGAGCCGGCTCGTCTACTAAGGTTATCAGGACTCCTTAGTTCGCTGATTCCGAATACTTTTTTATAAATAGAATCTTTCTTTTGCTCCGGCTGCTTCCTCGACCAATCGATGAATTCTCTAAACAATTCTTCTAAATTAATTTCATTCGTGAGGCATACACGTTTACCATGCGTCTCATCTCCGCGCGCCATTTTCGCATTTCGTTTCATGATGCTGTGTTCTAGATTGTCTGATGAAGTGTCCAATACTTCGTTTCCGTTTACACTTCGTTTACCTCCCCAATTAAAGAACTTTTGCGTCCTTTTGCCTCCCCAGCTTGAAAATACCGGTCTTCGTTTGTTGCTGAGGGCATCATCTCGTGCGACTCGATCTCGTTTTCCTCCCCAACTCGAGAACGAATTCATATTGTTACGTTTGTTATCGTAATTGAAAGGAATTCGCGACAGAAATCGTTCGCTGTTGTCCACTTCATTCCAAATCAGTTGCCCGCGTTCGCCCTTCCAGAACCGTGGATATAGATATTGATGCACGCCCATATTTTTGGCCAGACGTCTTCCATTTCCCACGTCGTTCAATCTCGTGATTAGGTCGCTTAACGCATTCTGGTTTCTGGGATTCTCCAACGACTCGCAGTTCGATATTCCTTTTTCGTTGCATAAAGCGACAAGATCTTGTAAGGTGGTCCCATCCTGGGCGAAAATTTCGTGTGTTACGATTACGACTTCGAGTATGAAAATCCAATTCAAATTATTCTTGTTGTACATTCTCATTCTGCAACTGCAATACAAAGAAAAAACGCTCTGTTTTACAAATTGATAAGTTGCTTTGAAAAAATAATTATAGCATCTTGCTAAATTTTATTCCGAATTATAAGACCATAATAAGAATACCATATTCGTAACAGTTTATTCTGGACTCATTCTCATTTAGAAGTATGAAAAATTCTTACGTCCATTCTTCTCTTATGATTACCTCACACTGCATACAATTTTAGGCCTGAGTGAGACTCTACTTTGTAAAGTAGGCGAGTGAAGTTGTTGGAATACGCTAGAGCCCTATAATCACGAGTGATTACCTTTTATAACCTTCGTTCGTTTCTAGTTCCGGATTCCTTTTTTTCTTTTCATTGTCGTAATGTAGCAAAAATAATTACCACGGTGCAGTAGATTGTAGACTATGTAAGCTAAGATTGAAAATTCACCCGAATAACTGATAATTTCTCCATCTCATTCCTAGACTATTAAAATCACAACCTTACACTCATCAGCCAATCATGGAACACACTTTGGAAAAACTCACGGGTTCTTCAAGGGAGTTGAACGAGGCGGGGTGGCAGGAAACCTATTTTATTGGGCATGTGGGATCTTGAAAATATAGATTGTGACGTCACAGATCCAGATTTTGGAGCTATATAAGATAAGAAATGCACTTGAAAAATTATGATACAACCTCCAAGCTATATATGATAGGAGGAGACTTACGAAACAACATATGATAGGGATAGAAGGGGGACTTGGAAAATTGTCGACCTCAGTAGATAAGAGATATTCGTTCTTGCGTACTTGCTGATTCCTCTAATGCAGAGCACAGTCTTCTCATTTTTCAACTTCTCGAAAAGTTGTCAAATATCCTCAACCTAACCCAAGAAAATCAAAAATTCCTCTCATTTTTCATTGAATTTCAAAAATCTTAAAAAGAAGCGCAGGGATCAACTTCTTTCAATTTTTCCATTCAGTTTTAAAAATCCTAAAAAGAAACACAGTGACGCGTAGAGATCAATTTCTCTCAACTTTTCCTTCAAATTTAAAAATCCTAAAAGAAGCATAGGGACTGATTTCTCTAACGCAGTGAAGCACAGCTCTTAATTTTCATTTAATTTTGAAAATCTTAGAAAGAAGTGTAAGGACCAATTTCTCTTGCTTAATGACCAATAAATCCATTATTAGTACATGTATACAAAAAACTAGTGACTAATTTCTGTAACACAATGAAGCATAATGGCTAATCAATCAATCCTTCTCTATATATTTCTCATATATAGGAGTTAAGATCTTTCAATGCTCATACATTACTTATATTCAAAATAAAAATGACTTACTAATGCTTATCTTTTATATTTTCCACATAATGGTACATTGATGATGTGAAAAAGATATCTTAAAATGTCTGGTTTCTTCTGGGCATAATGATTTGGAATCAGATGTTGAAATAAATTATATAAGCAGAGCCCGGATTCCTCGGCATTTGTCAAATCATTTTGCTATAGACGGAAAGCTTGAAAATCAGATAGAAGTTCATTTTACGGGGTAATGGGGCCTATAAAACAGATTTTATCTTGCCGAAAAATGCCGAAAATGGAATAAATGCCGAGAACGGGGTTTGAAGCCGAATAAGGCCGAAAATGACCATTTTGTTAAATGTCGTTCAAAATTATAAAATTTCGGACAAAATTAGCTGAATTTTGCTTAAAAGTCACCAATCATGGTGAAAATCGACCTTTTTTTTTTGAAAATATTATTTTTAGTCCAAAGTTGAAAAATTAGAAATATTTTAATTGAAAGTTTGTTATGATTTTTTCTTGATGAGTTTAAGCCCCAAAATACTTTTGTTTTTGTCAAAATCATGTAATTTTGGTTGTAAATTGGATAATTCTAGGCGTGAATTTGTAAAAGTACTAAAAACAAATGTTTTTTTCTTTTTTTTCTTTTAAATGCCTAATAATGCCAAAAATGCAACATTAAGTGCCAAAATGTTTCATTTTTAGGGCCGAAAAATCTGGGCTCTATATATAAGTGAATAAAAAAGTTGATATTTATTTATGGATTCATTTGTCACTATGCTAGAGAAATTGGTCTTTATACTTTTTTTTTCAAGATTTTCAAAATTGTATGAAAATTAGGAGCTGTGCTTTACTGTGTTCAGAAATCAGTCCCTACGCATTTTTGAAATTGAATGAAAAAATTGAACAAAATTGATCCCTGTGCTTCTTTTTAAGATTTTTGAAATTCAATGAAAAATGAGAGAAATTTTAGAATTTTTTGGGTTTGGTAGAAATTGAGGATATCTGACAACTTTTTGAGATATTGAAAAATGAGAAGATTGTGCTCTATATTGGAGAAACCAGCAAGTGCGCAAGAACATATATGTTAGGTTGAAGAATGAACTTTGTATATAGAAATTATGAAATGAAAGAAATTACCAATTTCACTAATTTCCAAATTTTAATAAAAAATATAAATTTTTCCACCAAATCTCTACTTTTTCTCAATCTTCTCATTTTTAAAACTGTCTTCAGAAACCAGGAAACCACTCACTAAATTAGAAAAATAAGCAAGTGTGCCAGAACAAATATCTCTTATCTACTGACCTCCAAGCTATATATGATACGACCTTAAGGTTGCCGGCCGGACGGTAGAAGACGCGATAAAACACGTTCCCTGTTAAAATCAATCCAACAACAAACTCCCTCGTATTAAATAAGATCCTCATCCCCTGGTCATCATCCATCAGGAACACTAGACGAGATAAAGTCCTTCTTTCTCGTCTAAGAGTAGGTCATATAAAAATTACTCCTCCATCTTGCCTCTACTGCCAACAAAACAATTCACCAGTTGACCAGTTCTTCTCCTGCCTTCAAGTCCCACCTTATCCTTGTTCCTTAAATACACCCTCCTCCCTTACTCAAGCATTGAAAAACAACCACAAAACCATTTGCGGTACCGTACAACTAAGTAACCTTTACTCCAAAATCGAAACAAACCCAACTATCCGCACTGATTCCGCTCAATGTCAATCTATAAAAACTTCCCTTTTTTTACTGCCTTTATAATTTAATAAAATAATTATCCAATAATTTTGTACACGAAGCTAAATATCCGATAAAAGTAAAAAAGTATGGTTTTGTGGTGATGAGTGGAGATGATTCTTCTTTTCTCTCTCTCTGTATAAAAGTATATTTATATGAAAACAAACTGTCATATTCTTTAAAGTGCCATTCAACTCGACCTCGCATGATATTCATGGTGTTATACCCGATAAAATTTGTAATACCGATGCGCTTTAGTTTCGATGGAAAATTATTCGTAATATTTCCTCGCCCGAAAAAATTCGGTTTGTATGATACGAGTGTTTTACATACTTCGCCGTAATTCAAATCGAGAAACTCGCTCACTTTTAACGTTGTTTGGTTGTCCACGTTCGTACTCCGGTTTCCGGAGAATGTTTTTTCAAAATATTATATAGCTGGTACCTTCCTCGTCATTTGAATATAACTGAACTCGGAAGTGTGAAATCATTTCGGCTCGATTACACTACTACTCGACGGAGCAACTGCACAGACTTGATCATAAATTTCCAATGGTACAGTGGTCTCTACATAATAGTAACGAAAATACCATAATTAATTTAGGATACCTCTCCTTTACCTAGCTCCCTGCCGGGTAATCGGTTTTCATAATTTTGATTATCAATTTTAATCCAAATTTACAAAACATGCCAAACGAGTCGTTTACTTTCGTAGTCCTATAGATGAGATTGTTAGAGGAAAGTTGAAAGAATTTTCCTTCCCGGGCTTCTTGATATGAGTAAGGATTAAGAATGGGTTTCCTTGAGCAGTATGCCAGCTCAAATAAGCTCCAATGTCATCGATCATAATACATATATCAATCATATATCAACTTTTGTATCGATTCTAACAATTACTCGTATTTCAAATTTATTCTTCCGGTCTATCAAATATAAGGTGTTTGAAGATGAGTGCTCTTCCGCCTTTTTGGTTTAGAGTTGAGCCTAACATACATAGCCTAGTATAGTACCTATAGCATTTCAGTTATGTACCAGCAAGAGCTTAAAATTATTCCAAGTCTCTAAAGTAGGTCAAGGTCACTCATGACGTCAACGTTGAAGTTAGGAAAAACAAGTATCGATGAAGAGATCTTATGGTTAAGATAAGAAATAACCCAGCGATTGTGTCTGACCCGGAAGATAATCCATCGGCAGAGTGTATTTAAATCGTGCACTTTTTTGGATCATACTTATTTGCAAGTTACCTGATGAGTTCTACTCCTGACGACTTGTCTATTCTTTTTTTTTCCCCCTTTTCTTTACACGTATTGTGCAATCCTCTGACGGAGAAACGCCTGTTTTGTATACTGAGTGTACACTTGTTTTGATTTGTCTGCGCTGACATCATCGATACGTAGAAATTGCGATGATGAACGACGAAGTGAAGTTCTGTAATCATGTTATCGTTGAGTTTGTAACATACAGCACTGGGTACTATTCGAGAACCGCTATATGAATTCTACATTGGTGTTGATTCGAAATTACGACGTTACTCCATTGTATTTGCATTCAAATTAAGAACAATTCTCGTTACGTGCTGTAAAAGCGTTACGTAGAAGACGATTTACTTGCAATTTTTTTCGCGAGCTGAACGATTCCTTTGAGGTCAATATCTTGTGACCGAAATATGTTATGATTAACATAAAACTAATCGAATTTCTGAGCACAGGTAGACGGAACGTAGGTGATGGAGTAAATTTGAGGTAAGTCCATGAAAGAGAAGAGACAATAAAAAGAAGTTGGGCTAATATTAATCATAATGTATTTCACCACCGAAGGAAAAGTCGGGACAACATTTCAAGCAGATAACTGCTATGCGCCACCCTCGTTCCTTCCAGCCTAACGTACATATCCCAGTATAGGATAACATGAGCTTCATTATGTACCAGCGAAAAGAGCTTAAAACTATAAAAAGTCCCTGACATAGGTCAAAGTCACTCATGACGTCATTCTCGTGATGCGATTTTGTCGCGCAAATTTCAGAATGGTCTCAAGCCTCGAGACATATCCATGTTTGTTAAGAGGTATGGTGAGATGAGAGAGACGGTGAGATTGAGGAAGTTGAGAGAGATACTGCCTCTTTCAATAGTGAAGGATAAGTAAGGATGACAGTTCAGATTCAAGACCATCACACACGTAGAAGATGTCATCTACATAACGGTACCACTCCAGGATATATGGGCGTCCAGAGGACTCCACGAAGATCTCGGATTCGAAGTGGGCCATGAAGACTTCCGCAACCAACGACGAAAGAGGGTCACACATTGATAAGCCGTCCGGAAAGATGTAAGTGTTCCCTTTAAATTGGCAAAAGTTCTGATCTATGGCAATAGAGATGAGACTGCGAAATTCGGCTATAACGTCACGATGGAGGTTGGTTGTCTTGAGTAATTTACATATTAAGTTGATTGAGAGGGCGACATGAATGTTGGTGGAAGTGTTTCTCGCGTCAAAAGAAAGGAGAATCGTAGATCCTAGATAATGATTATCAGTTAGTCTGTTGGAGAAATTGGAAGAGTTAAGGATGGACTTAGGTGAGGAGAAGTTGGAACATACTTTAAACATATTAGCTAGCATTTTAGAAAGAGCAAAAGCCGTATGATTATAAGACGCAACGACAGGGCAAATAGGTAGGTCTTGCATGTAAGTCTTAATTTGACAATACAGCCGAAGGATGGCTGTGTGCATCATCAAAGCGTAATTGGTGCGTAGTTTTCTCCGGATATTGTATTATATGGGTTAGTGATGAAGATGAGGTCCAGATGATAGAAGTTGAAGGTTGTAGACCATTGATCTTGACTGAGGAGTATTTATGCGAGAGTCGTTTCAAATGGTAGTGGCTATATCGGCAGTTACAATAGCTATTTAATCTGGAATCTTTATTTTGTGATTTATGTGGCGTAACATGGAACAGAGAATTCATGAAATCTTTTGTTTACTAGAAGCAAAGTCAACTTTTTTCCCCGTTTCCGGAGTGAGGTTTCCTCTCCAGAGAATTGAATGTCGGTGAGGTTGACGAACGAGGGGGCTAAATTGAGGTCTGGTGGCTTGTCAGCCGGTATCAACTTGTGACGTCGGCAATCCAACTTTAGTGATGTCATCACTGCAACACATTTTTATGTGAAAAGAAAATCGTGGTGACGGCATCATTCTGTGACGTCATCACCCTTAACATTACTAACATAATCAAGCCGTGACGTCTTCAACACCAACCTCAATGTCGTCATCAATTTGTGACATCATCTAACGTTGAAACGTTCAACTTTTTGTGACGTTATCACCATGTCACATATTAACATTACTAACGTCTTTATCAACAACCGCAATGTCGTCATCATCTCTTACGTTGAAACGTTTACCTTTTTGTAACGTCATCACCATATCACATATTTTATGAGAGAAGAAAAACGTGGTAACGTCATCACCCGTAACATTACTAACGTAATCAAGCCGTGACGTCTTTAGCGACAACCTCAATGTCGTCATCAACTTATGACATCATCATCTCTAACAATGAAATGTTTACTTTTTTGTGGCGTTATCACCATGTCACAATGAGAAAAGAAAAACGTGGTGACGTCATCATTCTGTGACATCATCACCTGTAACATTAGTAACGTCATCAAGCCGTGACGTTCTTAACGTCAACCTCAATGTTGTGATCAACTTGTGACATTAGCACCTCAACCTTAGTGACATCATTACGATTACACTTTGGTGACGTTTTCATCCTGTCACATATTTTATGAGAGAGGAAAAGTGTGGTGACGTCATGAAGCCTTGACGAGAGCGTTACATATTTCATAGGGAGAAATTTTCGCGAGTACTCCCCAGCCCCCAACCTCAAGACGTACACCTTTTCATTTTGTCATTAATAGTTACGTCATTACCCCTAATCCCAAGACTATTCACCTTTGTGACGTCATAAATCCCAGACACGAGTCTTTCATATTTTATGTGAAACCATTTTAGCGGATAACCTGTCACAAAAAACGTATTCATATAAGTCTTCCTTAGCCTGATATAAGCCTTAGTATATTGTACAGTAGACTGAGTAGCTGGCAAGTACAGTCCTCTCCCTCAACCATCATATTGTTACCTAGTGTAAGCCTAGCTTACTATGTGTTAGGATATGCTTTTAGCCTAGTTCAGGCTAATACGGAGGCCAACTTATGGTAGTATACTGCACATTATATACTACGACCCCAGAGGTCGTAATTTTCAAGTCCCTAAAATAGGCCAAGGTCATCGATGACATCATAGTTGGTGGCGTCCTAAAAGAAGCGTGGTACGGATTTTCGCCTGAACCCCAGCCGTGAGAGATATACATATCAAAAAACTGTTCAATTGTAATCTTCGTACAATTTTTTGGATCTCAAAATATCTTACCATTTTAGCCACTTTCTACGGTGTTCTAATCCGTCTTTTAGACCGTAAAAAGTTTCAGTAAGAGCTGAAATTTTCTCTCGACTTCTTTACACGTATAAATATAATTACGAAAATAAAATTTTGGAAAAAGACAAAAAATTTTTCAAGGGAAATTGAACGAATTATCTAGACGTCGTATAACAAAAACATTGTCGTCGTTCCGTGTTACATAGTGAAAGCTTTACGTTGTGCCTTATAGTGAGTAAATACGAAAAGTACAAGTAAATTATGTTTAGCTTGTATGCCGTACTTCTTTAGGCAAAATTGTGTATATGAGGATAAAGTTACTTAAGCTCTTTTGAAAATATTTTTCCTCCCGTATAGAAGCGTTTGCATATATCCCACTCGTACACGCTTATATCATCAATAATAATTCGTTTACTTAGTATGCATAGGTGGCCTACAAATTTCTCTACTTCAGATCTGTGCACTTTCAATCTGGTATCTCGACGGAACCCTTTAATAACGGTTAATTTCCGTCTTCACGACGTCGTTTTCGACTCATTAGTAACCTTTTTATCAGGAAATTACTAAAAAGGTTGAACGCTTTAAAATACTTCGACGAATACGTTTTAGCTTACTCCCAACGACGTCATTTTCGAAATTATTCTGAATCCTTACCACATGGACAATTTAAAGCTAAAATACCTCAAGCCTCTCATTTTTAGGAACAGGGTCTTTAATTCTAGAAAAAATGTTTCTCATGATGCAGTTTGAGGCATTGGGAGATGGATGACGAAAATTTCTGTTCAAGGTGAGGTAAACGATCGTGTTTCTTGGGGAGGGAGCGAGCAAGGGAGGTTATAGAATCTAAAGCTATTGACATGTGTATGTTTTTGGGCTGGGGAATGACCTTGACCTACTTTAGGGACTCGGGTTTAGTTTCATTCTTTTATCCTTAAGAACCCTTCTAGAGTGTTTAAGGCATTTTCGCTGCACCAGTTCTTGCCCTGATTTTGCTTTCATCTCTACCATCCTGCGTACCAATTACACTACTGAACAGCTATCCTGTTACAAAGATTCTATTACGTGATTCCTAGATACTTTTCAACGCTGAATACGAATCCGTTGTCCGTTTTTTGCTAGCACGTCACAATTTTTAGTAATCACGATAAATATTCACGTAATCATAACAAATATTCTCGTCTACTTGCCGCGCGCTGTCGCGGAACGTAAGGAACGTTTTCGATAGCGACGCTGCTATCGTCGATGTGTTTCGCGACAACGCGCGGCAAGTTAAAGGGAAAATTGATTACTAAAAATTGTGACGTGCTAGCAAAAAACGGACAACGGATTCGTATTCAGCGTTGAAAAGTATCTAGGAATCACGTAATAGAATCTTTGTAACAGGATAGCTGCTCAGTAGTGTTACTGTTCCGAGGTATTTATATTTTTCCACCTGTTCCAGTGCCGTATCACCGATTTTCACATTTATTCTCTTTCGTTCTTTTCCAATTTGCATTATCTTAGTTTTATCCAAATTCAGTCCCATATCGTATTTTTCGTTTTCCAAATTCAATCTTCCCACTGAACGTTGTAATTTTTGTGGCGTCTTTGCTATAATACTGTTGACTGTATTGGAATTTATCTTGAAGCCCCGGCCTTCTTCAATACTTTAGTTTACTCGTGATGAAGTCCGGTGACTTGGACGAAACGTCAGCGTTTTTAAAATAAAAATTTCTGTTTGAGTTGGTGGAATTAGCCGTTGTCTTATTATTTTCTTATACTTTAGTTTTTGTTATTTCTTGATTAAAAAAGTCTCGGCGATAAAGGAGATCCCTGTCTGGCTTCTTTCTCAATTCTGGAAGTTGCTGTTTTGCTATTCTTTCCAAGTCTTACGTTTGCTTTTTGCTGCCAGTAGAAGATTCGTATCAGATTTTCATCTTCTGTATCTTCTAAGTAGCCCTATCATTTTTCCATACTTTACCTTGTCAAGTGCCTTCTCATCATCTATAAAGCATAAATATGTACTTCGATTTACATCTATGGCTTCCTGATTATTTATTTTTAACCCTGCTATAGCGTCTCGCGTTCCTCTACGTGCTCTGAATCCATACTGGGTCGTATTCTATTTTTGCTTCGATTCTTCGTTGAACGATACAGAGGAGCAATTTTAGCGTATGGCTCATTAAAGCTATTGTTTTATAATCCGCACATTTTTTGGCCGCCACCTTTTTGGGCGATAGGAACGAAAGTTGAAACTCTGAAATCTTCGGGAATGTAGCTTATTATTCAGCGTTAGCACTATCGCCCGTCATAAAATTTTTCAGCACGCTCTCTTTGTTCTCCTTACTGCAAATTCTAGCTGTTCCATGCTAATCTCAGGGCCTATGTCGGCGTTTCCTTCATCTAAAACCTCGTGCGTCCTTTCGTTGTCACTATGCAGTTTTTCGGTGTATTTTTTCCATACAGTTTCCATCTCTTACCTGCTGCTGTATGTCTCCCCCTTTTCGCTTTTTATGCACATTCTCTTTTGCTGCATCCGGAACCACTTGATGCTGCATATTTGTAGAGCCAGTGTGAGAAGGCTTCCTATAGATCCCGGACGTGTGAGAACCTTCTTCTGTAGAAATATTAAGATCAAGAAACTAATCTTACTACCACGTATTTCCATCGTAAACTTTATCGAGGGATAACGGCTATTGAAGAAATCCGAGAAAACCTCAGAGATGAAAGATCCTAAACTTGATCGAGTGGGGATCCCGATGTTATCATGAAAATCGAAGAACTAATTATCAAAGGCTCTAGCCGGGTAAGGGGGGGGGATGGCCTTGGTCGGAAAATTTTCCAAATATCCGTCAAAATGTTGTCCCCAATGAGAAAACTCGAAATCCAAAAAATTGGACCCGTCCGCTCACCCACATGGTCTGCAGAGCCATTTTTAGGCCTAAAATCCAAATGGCTATATCTCAGCCAATAATGATCGCACAGCGATGAAACTTGAGGACATTTTAGTATATGTGAACGTTCGTCCATGGTATTTTTTTCAAAAAAACCATTCATATTTTCCCTAGTTTCTAGCTATAACAAAACTTCAAACTCGAATAAAAAAAAAAATCGGGGGGGAGGCATCTGGGGAAAATCATTCATTTGAAGCGCCATACCCTCTACTACAACATACATGAATACCATAGTCCTCGGTGAGCTGCAACATTCCCAAAAAAATCAATATTTAATGAATTTCTGTGATTTTTCCATGAATAGCGGGGTGAACTATGACTGCTACCACAATAGACCGCGAGAAATCAATGGTCAATATTCGAGGTGAAAAATACGCACTCCTCCGTGTGATGAAATGGGAATGTTGATAGACCAAAAATATATTTTTAGTATTTCGTTTATCGATTTGGTTAATTCTTATGTGAACACGTCCACCGCTGAGGTGGAGCACGTTAGATTGAGTAAAATAGTTGAAAAATTCTCCAGTTTCTGGGACAGTCTGAAAATAGTATAGAAGTGGGAAAATCCACTTTTTTAACCGGGAGAACTGCGATTTTTCATATATCCTTCATCAATTAGGTTAATTCTTAGGTAAACATGTCCGCCGAGCTTGAGAAAAATGGTCCAAAAATTCTCCAGCCGCTGGAACCTTCTGGAAATGACAAATAATCGAGAAAATTCACTTTTTCACCCTGGAGGATCGTGAGTATTTGTATTTTGTTCATCAATTAGGTCGATTCACATGTAAACACATCCGCCGTGTTTGAACAAAACGGTCAAAAAATTCTCCAGTCGCTGGAACGTTCTGGAAGTGACAAATAATCGATCAAATCCACTTTTTCACCCTGGAGGACTGTGACGTTTGGTATTTCATTCATCAATTATGTAAACATGTTCGCCGAGTTTGAAAAAAATAGTCCAAAAATTCTCCAGCCGCTGGAGCCTTCTGGTAACGAACAATAAATGAGAAAATTCACTTTTTCACCCTGGAGGACTGTGAGTTTTGGTATTGTGTAATTCGCTTCCATGGACATGACGTAACAAGAATTTTCATGAATTCCCCCGCCCGGGTCGTAGTTGTTCTCTCACCGCGGACTGACAACAGAAAAAATCTTTTTGATATCATTTCCTTCGATTGGCATAACCCAATAATCATTTTTGCATACTCCCCTGCTTCGACTGACCGCGCGGCTATCACCATTCTCTCACCGCGGATTCACGTCTGAAAAACTCTTATCGCTATCATTCGCTTCCATCCGCATAACAGAAGTAGATATCTTCGATTTGTTATCATTTCCAGACCATCCCAGCGACTGGAGAATTTTTGACCATTTTTTTCAAACACGGCGAACATGTGTACTTAAGAATTCACTTGATTGATAAACACAGTACCAAAACTCACGGTCCTTCAGGGTGAAAAAAGGGATTTTCTCGATTATTTGTCATTTCCAGAAGGTTCCAGCGGCTGGAGAATTTTTTGAACCTTTTTTTCAAACTCGGCGGACATGTTTACCTAAGAATTAACCTAATTGATGAAGGATATATGAAAAATCGCAGTTCTCCAGGTTAAAAAAGTGGATTTTCTCACTTCTATACTATTTTCAGACTGTTCCAGAAACTGGAGAATTTTTCAACTATTTTACTCAATCTAACGTACTCCACCTCCGCGGTGGACGTGTTTACATAAGAATTGACCAAATCGATAAACGAAATACTAAAAATATATTTTTGGTCTATCAACATTCCCATTTCATCTTATGGAGGAGTGCGTATTTTTCACCTCGAACAATGACCATTGATTTCTCGCGGTCTATTGCGGTAGCAGTCATAGTTCACCCCGCTATTCATGGAAAAATCACAGAAATTCATTAAATATTGATTTTTTTTGGGAATGTTGCACCTCACCGAGGACTATGGTACTCATGTAAGTATGTTGTAGTAGAGGGTATGGCGCTTCAAATGAATGATTTTCCCCAGGTACCTCCCCCTGATTTTTTTTTTATTCGAGTTTGAAGTTTTGTTATAGCTAGAAACTAAGGAAAATATGAATGGTTTTTTTGGAAAAAATACAATGGATGAACGTTCACATATACTAAAATGTCCTCAAGTTTCATCGCTGTGCATTCATCATTGGCTGAGGTATAGACATATGGATTTTAGGCCTAAAAATGGCTCTGCAGACCATGTGAGTGAGCGGACGGGTCCAATTTTTTGGATTTCGAGTTTTCTCATTGGGGACAACATTTTGACGGACATTTGGAAAATTTTCCGACCAAGGCCATTTCCTCCCCCCCCCCTTACCCGGCTAGAGCCTTTACAGAATTAGGAGATCGGAGGCTTCAGAAATTCAGATATTATAGGCACAGGTGCTTCAGCCTTGTTTAGGACTTTCTGAATACGCTCAAAGGTAGGGGGCATAGGAATGTTAGGGAACAGGGCGTGATTAAAACAGAACCAGGTGGAGGAACAACATAAACGATCTTCGAGGACAATTCAATAGAAATGCAGATGGTAAACTTCGACTCAAAAGTTAGCACACGACTTAGCCCAGGGTAAGGTAGTGAGTGGGAGACGAAAGGGGAGCCGCAGATCACAGTTGTAGGAGAAAACGTCTGCGTCGAGCCTTTGGGACTATCGAGATTTCTTGTCATGTCAGTGATGATGACGATTGTATCGTCCTTAATGAATACGTTCCCGAGTACAGTTTAATAGACAAAATTTATTCTTCGTAATTTCTTACTCATCCTTCATTCACGTAATTTCTTCGTTATCTCCCTTCAACTTCCTCCTTTCTTCGTTAAATTTCTTTCCTTTCACTCTTACTACTTTTAGTTGTCAGAATTTTCGGTTAGTTTTGAACTAATCTTACTCGTAAATGGACGTTTCCCAATAGAGTTATAATTTGCGATAAATGTACATTTGTTTCATAGTTAATTTTGATTGTTTTATTTCATGATTTACTTAGTTCCTCGATTCGAGCTCTGTAATTTTTTCAAGTTCTTCCTCTTTAGATGTACAGAGTTCCACGAAGGATCAGATTTCGTGAAATATATTTTTGTAAAATCGGTACTCGAAAAGATGCGAAGACTTTTTTGTCTCCCTCCGGGATATGAGAATTTCCAGTTTTCTATTTATTTATTTTGATAGTTCAGTTAGATTGTCGTTCTCGTAGTGAGACAGTATGGCTTCAGGGTAATTTTTATTCAGTTTAGAATGACCGCTAAACTAGGGAATAGATAATCAACGTATATCAAAGGAAAAATTGTTTTGAGACTACTTGCACAGTAAAATTTCAATGTTTTCGTTCAGTCCCACCTGATTACAGGCAAAATCGAATGTTTATAAAAGGAGACTCTATCATTTGGGTTTTATGCGGTGTAAACTACGTAGCGTACAGTCCACTCGAATTCAGCAAAGTATTGCTAAACTAACAGCATTATGGGACTGTAGCTTCAATTAAGTAAATGTTACCATGTATAAAATAAATTTTTCTGTATTATGGGACTATGTTAATCGAGTCGCCTTGGAATATATTTTGTAATACAAGTGCGAATTGCCGGTACTTGTCAGTATCTCTTGTTCATCACGTGAACTTCATTCGGAAATCCTTTCATTCTATTTGTCTTCGCTGATCATCTCATTTCATTTTCGTGTTCCAACAGTAATTGAAATTTTAACTACTATATAGAGTACGTTCAGTGTTTCATATTTCGTATAGAAAATGGTGCTGTGAAACCCGTAATTTTTGACCATCCACTCTAAGCTATAGTTTTGAAACAGCAATTTATCCTGCAGGCTGGGAGATATGCACGTATATGATGGTAATTATGGTGATAGTACAACATATCGGCTTGCGATAACAGCAAGCGAGCCAAAACATGAAAGGTGAAGGGTCGAGAAAAAACGAGAAAAATAAGTTGCATAATTCACCGCCGTCTAGAACTTTGAGGAAGTATCTGGAATGCGCGTACGGGAGAAACTTACAAAAATTTTGACTTCTATTTTATATAGCTTGGAGGCTTAGATAAATTTCGAATCCTATTGTAACTGGTCAAAGCTGCGAACGATATTGGCGGAGATGGGCGCACCGGGACACTTGGTTCGGTTGATTCGCCAGCTTTATAAGGAGAGCTCCAGCCATTTCCAGGACCGTTGAGTTTCTTATTTTTTGAGTCCATGATATCTTTATCATTTTCGAATGCCACTAGCCGGTTGATGGAATGCGCTTTTAATGGCCACGTCTCCACTCCGTACAAAAAGACGGACCATACGTAGCACTGCACCATTCTTTATTTGATTGAGAAGGCTAAAGTATTGGTCGCACTGCATATGTTTAAATTTTATGAACGCTTGTCTAGCCTGTTCTATCCTGGACCTAATCTCCGTATCCAGGTTTTAGTTCTCACAAACCAAGGTGCCGAGGGTGATCATTCGAACAATGAAATTCTCTCTATGATTTGACTGTGGTTCTTTTCAACTGACAATGAGTAGCTTAGTTTTGCTGACGTTTATCTTCAGGCCGGCCTCTCAGCCTCGCGCCTTCACCACTCACGCATGTTGCCCACAATTAGTACGGTATCATCCGCATAGCGGATATTATTCACTACTGGGCCATTTATTTCAATGCCAACCAGATTATCGCGAAGAGCTTCTAAGAAGACCTGCTCCAGGTATGGATTGAAGAGCATCGGGGAAAGAATACATCCTTAGCGAACTCTTTTATAAATTTCAAATTAACATTTGCCCATTGATGCCTGACGATTCGAAGGTCTGTTCCACCGATATGAATGTTTTATAGGAATTTCAACAGCGAATTTAAGCGGATTAAAATAGCTGTGTGTTTGAAAAACCAATCAACAGGTTATTTGTTAATGTGCTTTCGCGAGAAGACGAAAAGTTGACGACGCGAGTACAGTTTCGTGAGTCGCTCTCAATGAGATACATCTCGAATGGCGACAAATTTTCAATTATGTAGAGTATTAGCAATTACTGGAAACTCAACGTGCGATGACGTAAGATCAAATATTATTGGACACTCGTTCACGTACGTTCATTTGAAAACAAATGCAACATTGATACAAATAGCACTTAGAAGTGGAAAACATACAAGCGACTAATTTTCGTACAAACAAAATATTATACAAACACGGAGTTCTCGTATCGCTGCGAAGTACGAATGAAACGCTAAATTTTCGAGAACTTATTGCTCACTTAATCGATAACGAAATCTAAGAACATTTCCAGAAGATTTTGTACAATATTAACCGCGAGCAAATATCGTTTCATCGTTCTGTATGAAGGTATCTTATTCTAATTATGTCGAGGTTCCCAACGTGAAGACAGGAACGGCTAGAATAATAATAATACTTGAATTTTCTCTTCGTAAAGGTCGCTTATTTACCTTAGACACACATTAGTGAAATTTATCACTAATAGTCGCCCTTTTCAAAACTTTTATTACGATTTGAAACTGGGCATAGTTCATTTTGTACAGAATTTTGTATTTAAAAAAAAAAAAAAGGTTTTGGGATTTTTCTAACCAAGATTTTGAAGATAAAAATTTCCGTTGTATAGCAGTGCAGTGAAGCGACTTGACTCCTAATCGACACCACAAAGTAGTCGATTTCTGGTCAATAAAAAATTTGTAGAAGTTGACCCGAAATCGGCCTGAAATCGACGTAGCGTAATAGTCGAAATGGTGCCGACATTGGTCAACCCCATAACGGTGTGATATCGAAATCAATGTGAGATCGATTTCAACCAAATATCGATGCAATTTCGACCAAGAATCTGAAAAACAGTAACTTTGAACAGAAGTCTCCTCCAGAGATACGTAGTGTAGTATTCTATATGTTGTTCCTCGTTTAACTTTGTTAAAGAAGCTGTCGCGTCGTTTTTCCAAGTTCCTTTCCTATCATGGCTCGAGAGTCCAAATTCTTTACTAGGATAGATCAGTTTTCTCCAGACACCACACGGCGCATCGAGCTTCGAGGACGAGTGCTCATGTCCTAGTACAATGGTGGCGAAACTTTTCAAGACGAGGGCTGGATGCGATGCAAAAAAAATTGTGGTGGCCAAAAAAAAATGCATTCACAAAATTTTTATTCCTTAATTTGACATCAAAAGTGAACTTTCAGTACTTCATCATCGAGTTTCATGCTATTTCGATTTTTTTTTCTTTCTTATTACGTGCCGGCGGGCCGTACTTTCGTCACCACTGTCCTAGTGTATGACAGTAGGACGCCCTGAAGTGCTCCCTCTTCCTCCTTCTTAGTCCAACATACGTGTTCGTAGCCTAGTATAGCACAGAATTTGAAGAGAACGTAAAAGCAAAGGATGAGTGTTGATAAGAACCTATTTTCGCCTATATGTAACCAAAAAAATTTTTTTCAACCAATTACTTCCAAATCTGCAAGCATTGTAGTGTCCTAGATATGATCTTGAAAATGTGCTCACTTTCAATGATATCATATGGATCTTTTGAGTCTCCAGAATCCTCCCAACATGCCTAGGTTTCGTGTTTTCTACAAAAATAGCCATTTTTCAAGATTTTTTTTTTTATGTATGAGTGCAATGGCCGTACAACTTCATGTCTGGATATATCATTTTTAGTACTACACACAGTAACTTATTTCAAAAACGACGGCTTCCTTAACGAAGTTGAACGAGGAACGCAGGGAACCTCTTTTACGAGTCAAATTGGTTTTGGTATTGAGAATTCGAGCAAGCCTAGACCTGGTATAAAGGAAGCCTAGATCTACTGTCAACCTAGTATAAAATAGGACGTCATCAGTGACCTAGACCTATTTTAGTGACTTCATAATATATAGGTCGAGAGTTGAGATTTTTCTAAGTCCCCTTTTTATCATACATAGCTCGAGAGTCAACATTTTTCCAAGTCCCTCTCGGCCTCCTTCATACTAGCTTTATATTTTAGTCTAGGCTTGCTTGAATTCTCAATACCAAAACCAATTTGATTTATAGAACAGGTTCCCTGCGTTCCTCGTTTAACTTCGTTAAGGAAACCGTCGTTTTTTTCTTGAATAATTAGAAGTGGAAGGGTTGAATAATTATGTAATTATATTTGGTCGCACATCTTGTTTCAGCGGGGAACCCGCTATCCCTTTTGTTGGTGGGGGGGGGGGGGGGGTACTTTCAGGAAATTTTCGTCCGCGAGCGGTCCAAGGTTGATGACTTCACGGAGAAGGGGAGGGGAATTGGAAAAATTTCGACTCTCGAGCTATTTATGATGAGAGAGGGACTCAGAATAATTTCGACCTTTGAACTATATATGATAGGAGGGAGACTTGGACAAATTTTTACTCTCGAGCTGTATATTATGCTGGGTGGGGGACTTAGAATAATTTCGTCCTTCAAGCTATATAATGAACCCTTCTTTTCAAGAAGGGCGTATCTCCTATGGGACCACTCTCGAGCTATATATAATGAGGGAGGGACTTCGAATAATTTTGACCTCTACGCCATATATGATAGGATAGGGACTTGGATAATTTTGACTCTCGAGCTATATATAATGATAGGATTTTCTATATGTTCTACTTTTTGAAAGATCTTCCGCAGTGGAATATATGTCTTGCGGGTTCCCCGCTCGCTGTTGCAAAACATGCAACGGCATCCTAATTTTTTTCGTGAATAAGCGTTTTAGCTCTAGAAATATTCACAAGTTTTCCATCAAGAAAGAATTACTTACAATAAAATACCTGGCCAGAGTGAATAAGGTCAATATCGACATTGATGTGATGGTTCGGAGGAAACTTACGAGGGGCATTCTTGATTCCACCACCTCCCTCCCCCGAGACACGATCCGTGATCGTCGTATGCGTTGGATCAGTCTCCTGTTCCTGGGGAAGTTCTCCCTCCAATTGGGTCGGACCCTCCGCCCATTTGGTTTCAGACCAGCTTTTTACAACCCTACCACCGTTAAAGGGTTGTTTGTGAGGCCGAAGGATCCCTTACCCGTTGTTGAGAGGAGCGGTGTTTATAAGATGGAATGTAGGAGTTACGAGTATTGTAGAGGCTTTTATATTGGTGAGACCAGCCGCCAGATGAAGGCGAGATAGCTGAGCACCTGAAGTCTTGAAATGAGGTACACTCGGGGGAGTAGCTTTTGCTGATCATTTAATAAAGAGCGGCCACACTTTCCTTGACGGATCGGAAAAGCTCTTCCACAAGCTAAAATACTTAGTTTTCAAAAAAATTGCGAGAAACTGAATTTTGGGATAAAGGGGGCCGCGGGGGGACTTTGCGGGAGACAGAGCGCGTAGGACTCATCGGCATTTTAATCAGGGGATTATCCTGAGCACTTTACCAAAAAAAAATCTTCCGTCACATTTATAGCCCATAACTGTCATTTTTTCATCTTTATTGACTGGACTATATCTGGTTGTTTAACCGAAAGCACTCGCGACTCTTATATTTTTCTGCAGTTTCGTATCTTTCGCTCTATTTATTCCCTTTGTGGGGTATTCTGGAGTTTTTGTTCAGTATGTCTAGCCGTAACTTGGTGGACCGAATTGATTCGTCTATATATTATATGTAATACAAATATTGAGTATTTATAGTCAATTCTACCGACTCGATAATATCAAAGATTTACCAACGCCTTCAACAACCTCGAATCTACAAACGTTAAAATAATTGCCTAGTAATATCCTGTCATGTCAACCTCCGAGCGACAATCTGTATTATAATCATAAGTTGTATAGCAGCGAAACATAAAACATTAAGTAAAGAATCTCTTATTATCGAGAACTTCTCACTTCTTACTTCAGAAGTGGGATTGCAACCATGCCACCCAACTTATGATTATAATACAGATTGTCGCTCGGAGGTTGACATGACAGGATATTACTAGGCAATTATTTTAACGTTTGTAGATTCGAGGTTGTTGAAGGCGTTGGTAAATCTTTGATATTATCGAGTCGGTAGAATTGACTATAAATACTCAATATTTGTATTACACGGCCATACTGACATCAACGGCGTCCCGACGTTGCACTCTAAGATTACAATTCTTGCGACGGTATTGGACGATTCGAATCGAGTAAAGCTTTCTGGTAGAATATTTTCTTTGTCCCTGACACGGCCGTCCTGACGTACAATGACGGCCTCGTTATTGAGAAAAACCACTCGGTCATTCTGACTACAAATTGATCTTGTGTTTGCTCGTTGACATATAACACCTTATGGTAGACTCTGTCATAATTGTGAAATGACGATTGCGGAGAAAGTAATCAAATTGTTTGATGCTTTCAACAATGGCCAATGCTTCAAGTTCAAAGGAATGGTAGTTTTTCTCGTGGAGTGTAGTTTGACGACTAAAATAGGAAATTGGTACTAGATTGCCGTCTTGCTGTTGCACAAGAATTCCTGCAATTCCTACTCGGCTTGCATCTGTATGAAGTTCGGTATGAGCATCAGGTTGCAATCCTTTGAGTATTGGTTGAGTTATAAATAGTCGCTTCAATTTATCAACTACGTCTTGCCTCTCATCATTCCAACACCAAGGTTCATTTTTCTTGAGCAGTGTTGTGAGTGGGCTAGTGAGAGCGGCGTATCCAGGTATGAACCTGCGAAAATAGCCCACTAAGTTTATCTGGTTAAAACCAATACCAGATCGAACTGCGGCATCCACCATCAAAGCATTCAAGGAGATAATGGCGGTCATAGGGGAACCCTCGCGATGCATAACTGACCGAGGTACATAATTTTCGCAAGAATTCTCCGACTTTTGCAATAGTGTCGGCACTTATCATCATAGCATTGCCGTTGGTCTTCCCAGAGGAAACGGCCAGGCCGAAATGGTAATGAAACAAATCGATAATGCTCTCGCTACCACAACGACGGATAACTGGGAAGAGGCACTACCTACTGTACAAATTGGCCTCAACAACGTTATCTCGGCTACAACTGGAGTTACGCCGACGCAAGCTCTCCTCGGCTACAATGCCGCCGTTACGGCTTTTCTTCAGACGGACGATGAACCCCTCATTGATGTAACTCGCGTCCGCCAAGATATGATTGCCCGGATTGAAACAATGCAACAAAACCAGAAAGTAAACTTTGACAAAAAAAGACGAGCGCCATACTTCTACTCCGTTGGAGATCTTGTCCTAGCGCGCATTTCTAGCATTGTTACTGATGGCGAAACACGCAAGCTCAAAGAACGATACAAAGGACCTTTCTGTATAACAGAAGCCCTTTCTAATGATTGGTATCTCGTTACCAACATTGTTGGACGCAAATACAAAGGAAAGTATGCCGCACAAGATCTCAAACCGTGCTTTATTTTCAATGCTTACGATGGCTAGTATAAGATGTAAAACAAAAATCAATAATGTAAATTCTGCATATTTCTTTGAACTCGCGGCAAACAACCGCCCGCACATCGTTAAAATGAACGTTCTCTTAATAGGCAGTACTGCATAGGGTATTATGGTACTGAAAATTTACCATCTATTATGGTACTGTAAATTTACCATCTATTATGGTGCTGAAAACTACCATAAGGTGATTTCTCTGACGGTAATGAAGATCTACCATGTATTACACTACTGAAATAAGAAAAAAAAAAAATTTGTATCCTGAATTTCATTATACACATCTAGAGTATTTTTCAACGCTGAACACGAATTTGAAGTTCGTTTTTCAATCCGAGTTAAATCTTTTATGGAATGACGTGAAAATCTACTCGTTCATTTGCCGCGTATCGTCGCGCGCTTAACGAACGTAGTATCATCGGATATCAAGAACTCGTGTTCCGTTCCGCGACGATACGCGGCAAATGAACGAGTAGATTTTCACGTCATTCCATAAAAGATTTAACTCGGATTGAAAAACGAACTTCAAATTCGTGTTCAGCGTTGAAAAATACTCTAGATGTGTATAATGAAATTCAGGATACAAGATAGCTGTTCAGTAGTGTTATGGTACATAAGTCTACCATAAGGTGTTATATGTCGACGAGCGAACACAAGATCAATTTGTAGTCAGAATGACCGAGTGGTTTTTCTCAATAACGAGGACGTCATTGTACGTCAGGACGGCCGTGTCAGGGACAAAGAAAATATTCTACCAGAAAGCTTTACTCGATTTGAATCGTCCAATACCGTTGCAGGAATTGTAATCTTCTGAGTTTTCAAATTATGAAGGAGACCTTCCTAGAGTGCAACGTCGGGACGCCGTTGATGTCAGTATGGCCGTGTAATACAAATATTGAGTATTTATAGTCAATTCTACCGACTCGATAATATCAAAGATTTACCAACGCCTTCAACAACCTCGAATCTACAAACGTTAAAATAATTGCCTAGTAATATCCTGTCATGTCAACCTCCGAGCGACAATCTGTGTTATAATCATAAGTTGTATAGCAGCGAAACATAAAACATTGAGTAAAGAATCTCTTATTATCAAGAACCTCTCATTTCTTACTAACTTATATAATGGCTGGAGGGACTCGAAAAAATTTAGACCATCCTCATTATCAAAACCAATTTGCACCATAGAACAGGTTTCCTGCATCCTCCGTTAAACCTCGTTAAGGAAGCCGACGTTTTTTCCAAGTCTGACTCTCTTTGTTAAGATGAGTCAATTTTTGCTGTACGACAGAAAGTGGAGGGCGGGATGTCAAAATTTTCAGAAAGAAATCTTCTTTGAACAGGTTTTCTGTTGAAATATCATCCAGTCATATGTATAGGAAGAGGGTGAGGAACTGGTTCTGAGATGGGAGGAGGCTCGCACTATATATGAGCGAGTGTAATATATTAAAGGCCTTTATTCATTTGGGAGATTCGATCACGGCCCACTTCGTTCACTGCTCGCTGGGCCTCTTCCTCTAACTGCATCAATTGAGGTGAGCAGAAAAGAGTTTTTTAATTTCGATAATCGATTAGGGTCGATTTTCTGGTCGAAATATTACCAATTCTCCCTCGCTTCAGGGAAATTTCTGCAACTCTTCCTCCCCCTCATAGTTACGTAGCTAGATAGTCGGAATTCTTCTCATTTCCTCCACCCACTCTAGAATCAAAATTTTCCAAAGTCAGTCCTCGAACCACAATTTTACAGCAAGATTTCGACTTTTAAGCCATATGATGTCGTAAGGAATTCACGACTATTGAGGGGCGAACTTCGACAAACTTCAATACATTTGAAAAAGTTTATATTGGTCGAGAGAAGTGCTTCGAATAATTTCGACCTTTGAGTTGTATATTCAGGGGGGAGTACTCGGAAAAATTCTGACCGTCCAGTGATGTATGAGTGAAGAGATATCAAAAATTTTCTATTTTTGGGATACTCATATGTTTTTATAATTTAATCAAATATCGCAATCAAAAGTGAGCTGCAAGTTTTATTATTACTTGGGTCAATCCTCCTGTTGGATTGAAAGGGAATAAATTGAAATGTTCATTTATCGGGAAAGCTGAACGCCTATCAATTGAACTACATATTTTCAGTAAATCTTTTATTTTCGTTGAAATTTTCTCTGTTTCACTAAACGTCCAGGGTTTTCGTATAAAAAATAAAGCGTGACAGAGAAAGCGGTAAGTAATATTCTGTAATACTCGTTGTTAAAACGTAAATGTACCGTCGTAACGATGCAATCTTACGGCTGTAGTTGTTTTAAAATTAAATTTCTTTTGAACTCTCTTGAGAGAATATTCGCGACGTAGGGGGAATGCTGCGTGACATAAAAGTTTCTCTTACTCGTATTGTCAAAAAAATATGACATATTGTACAACCTATATATTATTTTTCGGTATGTTTTATCTCTTTAATCCTTTCGAGAAGTCATATCGAAAACCGCGAGGATATTCTAGTGTACAGAGGTGCAAAAGACATCATCTCGGGGTAACATGACCCTTTTACGACTTACTTTTCGTTTTGTCTTTTTCTCGTATTTCTATTCTTTACGCCGTTAGTTCATCTGATCGGATGCGGTACAGATGTATACCTACCGTAACGACGTTTGAAAATTTTGCTGTGAAAATACCGAACGTGCTGGAGTGGTTTGGGTAGCTCCCGTTTTGATACGAATTAAATACTCGGAACAAGGGCTGGAATATCATTGAGTAGGTATATCGTTCGAAAACAGTTCCATTGTTGATCGAGTAGACGTCTATTATTCGATACAGTATGTATGAAGTTGGTCAGCGCGAGTTAAATTATTCCCTTTGGTTTCCAGCCATTATAAATTAGTTTTCCGTATTTTGTCCACTTGAAAAGCAACGCGATGTTGACCGTTATGAAATTTAAGTAAAAGCGCTTCGTTTTGACCTGTCGCGCCAAGCGGAAAGCAAAAATATTAATTATTGGGAAAACGAGAAAATAAAATAATGTGTTTACCTATATATTTAACGTATAGTCTCGTCTTTAGGGACGACGGGACGTAATGTTTGTATAGAACGTACGAAATTTTTGTCGAGAGGATACTTCATAAAATTTCTCAAATTAATTGGGTAGCAATACTTGTTTATTGATCATCCAAATTTTGTACCTTCATCAAACAAGAAAAATTTTACCAGATTGAATGGAGAGAGCATCCTGATGTCAGAAATGAATGGAAAAGGACGAATTTAGAAGTCAGAGAAGCGCACGAAGAGGAACAAAAATGACAATAATTCGAGAAATGATTTGAAAACCGAGAAAAAGATGACAATAGAAAGTATTTTCCATTTCGTGAATTAAAAGAGGTGTAATAAACATCTTTTTACGTCTAACTTTCTTTCTTCTCCTTCAAAAATTCTTCAAGACTCTAAGTGAAGCTTAAAAGTCGAGATTTTCCGAAGTCCCTCTTAGATAAAGAAAACATTTATTTTACTCTTATTTTTCTCTCTGTGTTTCTGATGTGGGAGTTGAGACCTACCAGTGCTCACAAATTAAGTTATTTACCAAAATTAATTTTCGAAAATTATGAAATAAAAAATGACTTAAATAATCTAATAATAATACCTTTATTGAGCATTTCATTCAGTGTACATTTATTAATTCTATTCAATCCTCGGCCCGTAGCGAGCACAGGTTTCCTGCAGTCTTACCCATTCAGTTCTTACACTTGCGATTTGGTCGTAATTTTTATTTCATATAAATTTTGTAATGTCGTCTGCCCACCTGGTTTGTTGTCTTCCCCCTTTTCTGCTGTAATTTAATGGTTGCCAGTTTGTTTTCTTATATGTCCATCTGTTATCTTTTATAGTGTCGCGACATACCCTGCCCACTTCCATTTTTGCCTTCTGATTTACATGCTATTACGCCTGTGTTATAATTTAGTTGTTGTTTGATTCTCAAGATTTTTACCCGGTCTTTCAGTTTTAAGTTCAGCATTGATCTTTCCATTTTGTTCTACGTCATCCTTCTTTTTTCAAAATGCTTTTTTGTTAGCGACCATGATTGGCAGGGGCGAATTTATCAGTTGAGCCGCCCTAGGCAGACAGAAAACTGCCACCCTTGGTAAAAAATTTTTTGCTCACTTCGCTCGCGATTTAAAAAAAAAAAAAAAAAAAAAACGAAAAGGAAAAAAGGAAAAATTTGCCGCTCTAGGCAGCTGCCTACACTGGCATACACGTAAATCCAGGCCTGATGATTGGGAACAGTAAATTAATGTTGGAACGATGCACATGTTGAAGACCAGGTTTTTATGATAGTTCTTGAAGGGGAAAATATTTTTTAGGGACCAGTACTTTGACCATGCTTTTGATATCCTTGTATCTATTTCTTTTTCAGTTCTATTTTGAAAAGATATTTTTTGCCTCAGGTATGTAGCCTCCCTTACTATTTCAAAAGTTGCAAATTTTGTTTTTAAGTTACCCGTTATTTTTTTATTTGTCAATATTTTTGTTTTTTGTTCACTTATTTTGAGTTTAGATGGTTCTCCCTGTTCGTTAATTCCTCAATCATTTCGCGTAGTTCTTTTTCTGTATTTGCAAATAAATTACAAATGGTATGATATCATCGGCAAATCTGACATTCGTTAATCTTTCCCCATTTATGACTAAGCCTCTTTTATCCCATTCTAGTGTCCTAATCATTTCTTGCAGCGCATTGTTGAAAATAATCGATGATAGTTGGTCTCCTTGTTTCACACCTCGTCTGATTTCGAAATATTTCCCTTGGGTACATTCCTTTCACTATTTTTATGTAACATTCTGATACTCCCTGATTAGTCAAAGTTTCAATCATAAATTTATGATAAAGAAAGTGACAAACAAAGTAATAAATTACGTTTCTCCTTAGGATGACGACTAGGTGCGTCGAAACGTCAGTTTTGTATGATAATAAAAGGTGGTACCAAAAGCAAATTGACTCATTCAATTCATAAATTTATGGTCTATGGAATCGAAAGCTTTCATGTAGTACATCATACATATATAGATCTTTTTGATAATCAGTGCATTTTTCTAAGATTTGATTTAGGCTGTACAGACGATCTGAGGTAGAGAAGGCTCTCCTGAAGCATACTTGCTCACTTGGTTGTTGAGCGTCTAAAGTTGTTTCCTACTAATTTTGAGAAACTTTTGATAGTGTCAGGCCAAGATTTATGAGGCGGTAATTTTATTTCCATATTATTATGTCTGCCAATCTCCAATCTTCTGGTATTTTTCTTGTTTTTAGTATTTTATCAAAAAGATCTGTCATTTCCCAGAGTAGATTTCTCACCCCTTCCTTTATATATTCATTAGTGATCGTATCATGTCCAGGGCTCTTACATTACTGAACAGCTATCCTGTTACAAAGATTCTATTACGTGATTCCTGGATACTTTTCAACGCTGAACAGTATCCGTTGTCCGTTTTTTGCTAACACGTCACAATTTTTAGTAATCACGATTAAAGTTCTCGTTTACTTGCCGCGCGTCGTCGCGAAATACATCGAAGTGTCGCTATCGAAAACGTTCCTTACGTTCCGCGACAGCGCGCGGCAAGTAGACATTTGTTATGATTACGTGAATATTTATCGTGATTACTAAAAATTGTGACGTGCTAGCAAAAAACGGACAACGGATTCGTATTCAGCGTTGAAAAGGTATCTCAGAATCACGTAATAGAATCTTTGTAACAGGATAGTTGCTCAGTAGTGTTATTATTCTTTAGTTCTTTTACTACTTTTTCTACTTCCTCAATTAGAGATTCTGGTTTATTCTCGATTACTTGATTTTTTCCTTCAATTTCCTCTTTTTCTTATGGAGTTTTGTTTCTGTCACTATTATAAAGAGCTTCATAATATTTAGAAATGTTTTCATTTATCTCGATCTGTCCTAATTTTCTTTCCTTCATTGTTTATCATTTGTGTCCCTAGTCTTAGCCTTTTTTTCATTCTTTCAATATTTTTATTTCCCTCTCTATAGTTTTCGTCACTATTTTGCTCTTTTTAGATTGTATCCCTGTGTCTTATTTTATTTCTTATTAGCCTAGATATGATGTTCGTTTCTACCTTTCGCTATTTGTTTTATTTTTGATTTTTAATAGGGCAGTTCTCTTCTTATGTAACTCTTTTATTGTTTTGTCAATATCATTTTGGTTTTATTCTTTCACTTCCACTTTTTCCTCTAAGGATATTTTTAGGGCGTCTCTCACTGAATGTCCCTGCTTTCTTCTGTTCCCTTTCCCTTATTCTTTAATGTGTTCTTATTTCTTATCACTGTTCTGTTTTGGGGGTGTACAGTTTGTTCGTTTTTATCTTTAGGGTTAGAAGTCTATGATCTGTGTAGAAATGGAACTTACTCATGCTATTAAATTCATAGTTCATAATAGATTTATTTTGGGAGTGGACTATTGCGTAATCTATTAATGATTTATATTCTTGGTTACCTAGGTGCTAACCACAACCACCATTTCCCTTCTCTTTTCTCGAAATGGCTGTTTATAATTTTCATATTGTATTCGTGGCAGAATCTTATTAAACCCATCCTCTTTTATTTCTTCTGCCATAACCATATTGACCCATTGTTATTTTTTCGCCTCCTCTTTTTCCAATTTAACTATTCCAGTCTCCCATTAATACGATATTATCTTTTCCAACTCTTAGATCGGTCAAAAGTTAGAAAACTCTTCAACCTCATCCTCGTTCGCTTTTGCCGTAGGCGCGTAAACTTGGATACACACTATCATTTTCTTTCCCATTTCTATTTTTAGTATCGCTAATCTGGCTGTAATTCCTGTAATTTCTTTTACTTTGCTTTTTAATTCTGGTTTTACAATAAATCCCACTCCCCTTTGCCCCTGATTATTCCCAATATGGTACAGTACATTCCCTCTCTAGGTTATGATGATTTTTTCACCTGATCTTCTTGTTTCTGACATCCCCAAAGTTTTCAGATTTGAATTATCGAAAGCCTCTTCTAGTTCTAATAAATAGTCGGGTTTGTTCATAGATCTATCATTTAAAGTCCCTATTTCTAGAAAATTTTTGTCTTCCTTTTTAGCCCACACCCCCGGATTTTTTTAAATTTCTTTTTTTATTTCCACTTTGCTTAAATTATTTAAATGATTCAAATGAATTCCTACCTTGTTTGGTAAGATTGCAGGATTTCCGGTGTATATCGATGAATTTTTTTCACTCTGATTATAATTAATGAAATATTTATTAAACTTTATGAACAACTATATAACGCTCGCGTGTTGCAAACTTGTCTTTTGATAATGAAAAATGAAAATTAATTACTCATTTTATTACTTTATTTTTATTAATAATCATGGTAAATCTGACACGAGAGGAAAATCCTCCCACAAGTTCAAAGATGATGAAAAAAAAGAATATTTTTGGACTTTCTGAATGATCATTCTATAGAGTTTATTCGAATTTATCATATAAATAAAACGTGAAATTATAAATGTTGAAATTTGCTTAATATTTTTTGATTCTAAATGAGTAGAAAATCCAGTACTAATTGAAAAGATGAAAATCTGATAAATGATCGATTCTATCATATAATACGAGGTAATTTATCAATTTTATAATATTCAAATTGAAAATTTACCAAACCCAATTGAGTTACCGACCAACAGAATAATATCTTCTTCACATCCCATACATTGATAATGATTATTTATTTTTCATATATCTAATCTTTTTTCCACGGTAACTAGGTACAGTTATTATAAATTTTTCTCATCAGTTTAATACTTACTGATTTTATCTACACTAAATCATATTTTGGGCAACGCATAGTTTCTTTATCAAAACATTTACCAACTTGTAAAGTAATTTGTTAATTAACAGATTTATCACATTTGTAACAAAACATAGACTGTACTTCAACAAAGCAGGTTTTTCCTGCGGATGATTTTAATCTATAAGATGTGCTTTAAACTTTTTATCTTACTGTCAGTTAATGTTTATTTAATATTTCACATTATTATTTCAATTTTTTATAATTTTTATTCATTTAAGAAACTTGAAAAGATCCTATTATAATACCAATCTAGGAGATATAGTGATACTTAATTTTTTCATCTTTGCTCTAAAATCAATAATTTTTCTGACTAATTGTTTCTAATGATTTTTAAATTCAAAACATTTTTCAAAAAACTTCTTCAAATTACCATCATCATATTTAAGTGACTCAAGTTCTGATGGCATCTATTTATAAACAGTTTTTTTTTTTTTTTTTTTTTTTTTTTTTTTTTTTGTAGAAGGTAACTTAATTTTTTTCTCTCGCAAAATATGTTCATAAAAATGTTAAAAATCAAATTTCTTGCTCATATTGAAGAAGAACTATAAAAAAGAGTATAAATAAATGAAATGAATAAATAAAATGAATAAATTAATAAATTAATTAGTTGCAAAAAAACAAAATGAGTAATTAAATGAACAAAAAAATAAATAAATCCAAGTCCCTCTCTTATCATTCCCTTCGTATCATATATAGCTCAAGAAAAGACTAAAGTCCATTTTGGCCGGATGTCGGACGGGGGACAGCGAATTTTTTTTCAGAAAAAGCATAAAATAGGTTCCCTGTTGAAAACAAATCGAATCAGTCATCAATCACATCATCAGTCAACCTGTAGCTTACAGTAAAACGTATCAGCGAGACTCGAAGAGGGAAACTTCTCGTTTACTATGGGTGAGAAATTATTTAGAGCTGTAATGATTTGTACCGTTTCGAACGCGATAAGTTTTCTCATTATTTTCGTCATGTAAGAGGTGGACATCCTCAGGTCTTTGAATTGAATGTCCTGACGCTAAAAGGTGAACAGCAAAGTTAGATTTTTCGAGGTGATTCTTATTGAAGACATCAACGTGCTCTTTGAATCGGGTATTTAAGGGCTGACGTGTTTGTCCAATATAAGTAAGGGGACAATCATCGCAGTGGAGCATGTAAACACTATACTTCCCACGGGAAAGAATGGGGGTTCTTAGGACGAGAAAGGTTATTCCTCATGGTGTTCACAGAGTAGAAGGCGGGTTCAAGTCAACCAAAACGAGATATTTGGGATGAGAGACGACCGAAGAGATTATCGTCCACAAAATACGTTGAACGATTGGATTGGAGTTGTACGCATCTGTAAGGGAATGAAGAAAAGAGATGGAGTCAGTGAGGAGAAGGAGTTGGCCGTTTGGGGTAGTTGGAAAAGGTGAAAGAGATAGGTAAGTATGCCCATAAGTTCCGCTGTAAATATGGAAGCTACGTTACGGATGCGTTCTGAAAATATTTCTCCGTCAATAGAGTATGTGTACGCTGCTTTATTAGATGTTTTAGACCCATTAGAGAGGCAGAGTGAGTGACGAGGGTATTCTTGAAGTAATTTTGTGACGAGTTGGATGCAAGCAGTTTTGTCATATTTGGGAATTACTGTGTGATCGAGACGTAATTTGGGTTGAGGGAGAGTCCAAGGGGAGGTACGTTGTATGAATGGGTTCTAGGGGGTTTGTTGTGAACGGTTTACTAAGCGAGGGAATAAATTGAAGGCGTATATGTTTTGTGGAGAGTTAACTGTTGTTAACTTTTGTTAAGCAAGGATTTTCGGAAAAAAATCCATCGACATAACAGGCAAGAACTTACTAACAGCAATGCCTTCATTTTTCTGTGAGTATGTTTCTACTCGTCGATGGATGTTTACAAAGCTCTTGCTTAATAAATATTTTGAATTACGACGCTCGTAACTTTATGTTTGTGAATTTATTTGGTAACATAGAACAAAGAATTCTTGATATCTAGTTTAACGTTATTGGTCTTCGTTATGAGTTTAATAGTGTCTTCTTCTTTCTTGAAGGCTTCTGGAGATGAAGGGGTGGACACTATACGATGAATATTACTACGAAAGTGAAAAAGCTACACCAATATTACAGTAATAATATACTACGAAAAGCTGCATACTTATAAGAGGAGTGGGGCAAAAAGGAAAGCTGTTAATTACAATATGAGAATAGTCGTAAGTAGGCTTCCTATAAATTTCAAAAACGTGTTTACCTTCATTTATGGAGTTGGTGACGTAGTGAGATCACGAAAATTAATGAATTTTCTGTAATTCTTGGTCATATTTACCATGGGCGTGACTCTAGAATTTGAGAATGTTTATCGTTCTGAGACATTTAACCCTGAGAATGTTGATGAGTAACGCTCACGTTGATCAGAATGAGGTGAAGGGATTTGGCCGAGTTTTGAAAATCAATTTAAAAGCCTCGAAAATGTACTGAGGGAGGGTTACGCTTTTGATGATTTTCTTGTCTTTCTCAGTTATTTGACTGGGGTGAGTTAGTAACGTGAAATTGGAAAACTCCTATTTACCGAAAAAGTCAGATTTTGGAACAGACTTACAGACTCATACCAATCTTACTTCCAAATAAATGTTTGTTTGATATGAAGAAGTGCAATTGTATTCCAACGTTGAACTTTTTTTTCTATCTCATTCGAGGGAAAAAGATCATCGTATCCAAAATCGTGAGAAAAGTGAGAATGAAAAATCAAATCACCTGTTAAACAATCTGTAAATCATATATTTACCTGTTGCAAAAAGCGAACCACTTGGTCCTTCTTTCTTCGAAAAAAAGTTCAAAATAACGCACTAAAAAAAAGAAGAAAAAGAAAGAAATCAAAAAAGATATGAAACGCGAACCGAATATTCAATTATAATGTCCGTATTCGATGGATGCTGTACGAAATTTGTTCGTAGTCTGTACGAAAAATAGACACCAACTTGTCGTTATCTACTCGAAAGAGAAAAAATTTACACCTGCGTGAGGAAAGTTGAACTTGGTGTATACGCGGCGTTTCACCACTTAGAATGAGAATGAAATATGTTTACTGGTTTTCATTTATACGGAAAATGTAGCGTCTCATTGGTCGTTGTTCATCAACCCCCACGGTAAGATGACACTACGCATTCACGTTTTTCCTTCTAATTTACTCGTGTACGTACAGGTCAACTTTCTGTGATAATTACTTTGATCTTTTTTTTCTTCTTCTTCCTTTGCTCGGCTTGAAGCGTGTACATACACCCGAATTTTGACGATGGGAATTGGAGCGACAACAAAATGCCAGTAGACCAAGACCCTAATTCAAAATATTCTACGAGTTTGACCTCGATTACGAGTGACTAAGGATTTATTTTTGAATTTTTAACGAAAGTTCACGTCAGGAAGTGCGATCAAGTGTTCTGTATGCATTAACTAAACCATGAAAAAAATTTACGTATTGACGCATTTATCGATTTTGGTGTATTCTATTATTCATTTTTCTGCGATTATTCGCGCCTCGCGGCCTAAAATTTTCACTCATTATTGAGATAGAACTACATCCTCACGTAATTTACGTATCACCTTACGTCATTCGAGATTTTCCCCTTGTGAGTATCCACGTAAATATTTTATGTTATTTATGTACGCCATTATATCCTTTTTTGAAAGTTAAGGATGGTAATATTGTGACCATCGAAGCTCTGACTCTTGATCCACAGAATTTTTGTCCTAGACCATACAACATCTTGTCAAAGTACAGGAGTTACATCGGGTAAAAATGCAAACTTACGAGATCCGTGTCACTGCTTTGCTCTCTCCTCTACTTCCAATATTTGCCTCCATTTAATGTTCATCCCTATAGGTGAGACAAACAAGAAACATGATCTTCATTTTGTGTGCTTCAGATTTTCCTTTTTCTATAAAAACATTCCCCTCAAATTTTTTCTCCGATCCGTGCCCCTACAAAGTCGTCAAAAGGATCTCGCTCTAGTATAATAATAATCGTCAGGCCTCATTGACTGAGGACCCTTTCTTCTTCTTCATTGGTCTAGGTTCCGTCTTCTCCATGTGTGCTCTGAGGTGGCTGATGAGCCCGATTTTTGATAGGCCGACTTTTCCACATCCGTCGCAGGTATACGTATCCCGGGGTGTATCGAGCGACAATGACCTTCGCGGCTTGTTATCGAAGATACTGCTAATTGTGTGACACTTCTGCCTCCATTGCGTTCTTTCCGTTCAACCGCTTCCCATGTTTTCTCAAAATTCAACTTTTTCAGTAGTGCATGACAGACACCTTTGTATCTCTTCCTCTGTCCTCCACTAGTGCGACGGCCTGAGGTCAGTTCCCTGTAGAGCAGCTGTTTTGGTAATCTATGCTCCGGCATTCGGTGTAGGTGCCCTAGCCAGCGTAGCATACTGCGAGCCAGGATTCGCTCTATAGGGTCACATTCGGCCATTTCCAGCACACGTACATTGGATATATAATCTGACCACTTGATGTTCATGATTTTCCGTAGTTGACGCTGGTAGAATCCTTGAGTGCTCTGACCTGTGCTCTGTAAGGCGTCCAGCTCTCGCTTCCGTATAAGAGTGTGAGTATTACCATGGCGCGATTCACTCCAACCTTGGTTCGCCTCTTCAGATCTCTATTGTCAAACACTCTGTTTTTAAGTTTATATACGGCGTTGGCGGCTTTCCGTACGCGTTGGCTAATCTCTGCATTTAGTCCGCCTTCGCTTGCTACTATTCCCCCGAGGTAGCTGAACTCACCAACTTTTTCTATTTCCGCTCCATGAATTTCGACTTTGCTGTCGTCGAGGGCGTTTATTGTTAGGAGTTTCGTTTTTTTCGTGCTAACTTCCTTTCCGATGAGTTCATAAACCTGGACAAATGTGTCCGTGATCCTTTGTACTTCCGTTTCTGTGTGTGCCAACAGTACCAGGTCATCAGCGTACTGGAGTTCCGTGATAAAGCGATAGGCAGCCTTTTGGCTTTTCATCCTTCTGAGGTTGAAGGTTAGGTCCTTCGTATCTATAATTGATGCTGGTGCCTCTATCGAGCAGCTTCCTATCCACCAGGGTTATCACCGCCGTCATAAATACGTTGAAGAGCAGTGGGGCTGCAACGCATCCCTGTCGTACTCCGCTGGTTACCGGGAAATCGTCCGCGTCCGATTACACGTGCTTCATTTCCTTCATGCAGACTTGCCAGCACATTGACAAGCTTAGCTGGCCATCCAAATCGACGAAGAGCCGTCCAAAGCACCTTTCCATGCACCATGTCGAAGGCTTTTTTCAGATCAATAAAGACAGTATGCAGCTGTGAGTTTTGCTCCTTTACTTTTTCTGGGATCTGTCGTACTGCGAACATCATGTCTACTGTTCCTCGGCCTGGTCGAAAGCCTGCCTGCGACCCCGGGAAAAGCGCTTCTAATACAGCCTGAAGGCGGGTTGTGATAAGTCTGGCCAGTATTTTCTCAGCAGCATTTAGTAGCAATATGCCTCGGCACCCCCTCTATCGCCCTTTCTCTTATATATGTTGACAACAGTGACGTCCCGGAAGTCCTTCGGTACTCTTTCCTCTTCCCATATTTTCAGGAAGAGAGCATGTAGCTTCTTGTATAGCTGCTTTCCCCCAAGTTTGAATATTTAGGCCGGAAGTGCGTTGCTATATCGATGTTGCATCTTTTCAGCTCCCTGTCTACTATTGCTGTCCGACGCTCAGGTTTCCCAGCTCTGTCATTGTCAAGTAATGTGCGAACATTCCAGGCAGCGATTCTTATAACCCTCCAATTGGAGGGATCACGTCCAGACAGAGTATCAAGGCCTCGGAGATCCGAGCGGCCGTGTATTTTACCTCAAATGTCTCATTTGACCACTACTATTAGAATGAAAATTTAATTCTCTTGGTCTAGAGAAGGAAAACCGCAAGTTTCACATATTTTGCACAAAAATTGTAAAATGGGAGGAAAATCTTCAATTTCAAATTTGGCACACTTCTTGCGGTCGGATCCAAAACATGTAAAATCTACTTCAATTACGTCGAAATCGCCCGGCAAGCGAAAGGTCTCGGGTTCGGATCCCGACGAGGTGACCAAATTTTTTTTCGCTTGTATTCTCATCTACTAATTACCCCCCTCCTTGCTCAACCCACTTTTCAGAAAGGGACGGAACCTCAAAAGTCTACCTCTCCCTTCGCCCCTCCTATGGCGAATTTCAAGAAGCTGCCCATCTCTTAAATTTTCTTTCGGTATCATTGCCCACCATACCAATTTTCACGCTCCTATATCATTAATAACAACTTTTTCTTTGGAATTCACCATTTGCTACTGTACTACCTATTGGGTCAGAATTCTGTATATGTAAGCAAACATTTCGTGAGAATATATGATGAAATTAGTACCAGGTTTTCTGATAATCACAAATTATTTTCCTGGTCCTCACTATGTAGCATACCGAAATGAAAACAGAGATTCGGAATACCTCTACGATGTTATGGCTACTCTTTTTCACCCTCCTCCCTTTGGAACTTCGTAAATGTTTGTTTGCAGCTCCTCCATCGCAACGGCTCAGCACATTCAGTTCATACGAGTATAGGCCCTAGCAGACGAAGAAGTAGCCTTCCATAAAACAGATGAGAAACCAATGCAGAAACTCCATCGTTGTTGAGAATTATTTGCGAGAGAGACTCGACAAAATCAAAATATGGAGAACCACTGAGTATCTACATTGTTTTACGGATACGATACGTGAATAATTATAGCAGAAATTCTGATTGATAAAAGCGTAGTTGAATGGTTCGCATTCTTTAGTATCGAACAGAAAACAATACAGGCAAATATCATCGGTCAATATCACGAGACTCAGACTTGGTCTTACAAAAAAGAATGGAATTGTATTACATTGACAGCGTTGGATCGCAGAAAAAATGTAATAAAATCTTGCGAGCGCTAGGGTTTTTTCCTAATATTGTAGTTTATATCAATCTAACAAACAGAATATTATGATATACATATTTCAATATTACACTTCAGCACTGCTAGCCCATACGTTCTTAATAAAACATTATGAATCACGGTTCGCTGCATTTCTCTAAAAGAGAGTGTAGTGTGTGCTTTTTCTTTTTCTCTTTCTTAAAAAGGAAGGACTACATTAAAATTATAAATATCTACATATTTCAAAGATATTTCGCAAAACAGACTGTTTTCATGTTCTTCGTATTAAAATCTCCACCTTCGACCCGAATCCAACTTGATTGATGACAATTTTTTTCAACTATGACGCGTTCGTGTCAATTCTAAATACTATTCTATCGTCGAAAAAGATTGACGATGAGATTTTTTTCTGATAAAATAGTCGTATTTTATTTCTTTAACTCTAGGTCTTGAAGGCGAGACGAAACTCGACGATTTTAGAATATCGTAGCTTCTTTATAGAATAGGTTGGGAAGCTTGAAGTGAGAGAGTAAAAAAGCGTTGATTAGAGGAATGAAAATAGCAGTGTACGTACAACACACGAAGAATTCATTTGTAAACCTCGTCCATGCACGATATTTTTCAAACTAAAACATTGAAGTATGTACGTTTCTTGCACCGCGCCCCTTCTTACCCAATTGAATTCAATATTAATACAAGGACGTATAGAATCAATGCGGTTTCTCAATTTATGACCAGATATATACGAGACGAAGTCATACTCAAGCGAGTAATTCAAACGGAGTAATTTACAAAATTTAGCCACAGAATTTTAACGATGCCGGAGCGCTTTCGATTAAGCAATCATTGTCAACGGGGACTGGAAAGCGACTGAACCAACTCCGGCTGTAAACTAGAAACATACGAGGAAATCAGGATTGAACCAGCGAGTCATCACGACGTGAATCATACTCGTAAACTAGTTCAATCAACCCCTCATCAGGTATGTACCTGTTGAGCACATTAAGGTCGTCGTTATTTAAATGACGGATTATTTCGATGTGTTCTAACGCTTTTCGCTTCGAATACGCGTTTTCTCTATAGAGGAGGACCTCGGACCCCTCTTTAATGCTATGGCCGCTGATTAGATGGTCCGCAAACGCCGATTCACCTATATTCTTCTTTTCCCACGCTTTCCTATGTTCAGCGATTCTAATTTTCAACTGACGGCCTGTCTCGCCAATATAAATTCCGTTACAATCCTTACACTCAACTTTATACACACCACTCCTCTCGGCCAGTTGGATGGGGTCTTTTAGCCTAATCAATAAACTTTTTATGGTATTGGGGTTGTAATACACAGGCCGAAATCCGAAAGGGCGTAGGACACGTCTCAATTGAGATGAAAACTGCCCCAAGAATGGAAGCCTTATCCAACGCTCTCTACTGTTTAGGGCCGTATTGCGGGGGAGGGAGGTGGTGGAATCGAGGCATTTTCGAGTAACTTTCCTTTGGATCATAAGGTCAATGTCTAAGTTCACTTCATTCACTCTGGCCAAGTGCTTTATAGTTGATACCTCTTTTTGGAAGGCTGACTGATTGAGAGGAATACTAGTCAGTCGATGGATTAGGCTGTTAAATCCAGCATATTTATGGGCTAAAGGGCAAAAAGATTTGCCGTGGACAGTAATATCGGTCGCAGTATCTTTCCTGTATATGGCGAATTCATGAATACCGTCTCTATTACAGATCGTCAAATCCAAGTAATTAATAGATGCGCCACCGATTTCTAAAGTAAATTTTATAGAAGAATATTGATTATTTAGATACTGGAGAAACTCCAAAAGGAGCTCTCGGGGACCAGTCCACGTACACAACACATCGTCGACATACCTGTGCCAATAATAAATCTGATCTAAATACGCACTGCCAGAGGAGAACAAATCGAGCTCAAACTTAGACATAAAGACCTCAGAAATGAGAGAACCCAAAGGAGAACCGATGGGTATTCCAACCTATTCAGGAAACTCAAAAAACTTGTTATCGAATTTGCAATAATTGGGAGACCAACAAATATTGAGGAGATTGAAAAATTCACCCAATTCTTCTTGGCGAACATTTGTTTGAATCAAAAGGTCTCCCATATGTTGCATGGCGGTTGCTCTGGGGATATTGGGGAACAGGCCGACCACATCAAATGAACACAGGATCGATCCCAGCGGAAGAATATTATCCTTAAGCCTATCAGCCAAGGAGACCGAATTTTTCACCGAGTAAGGTGACTCATGGTCAACTCTCGATTTAAACCATCGCTCCAAAAATTTCGCCAGAGCGTACGTGGGGGAGGACACAAAGGATACGACCAGACGCATCGGGTTATCTTTTTTATGGACTTTTGGTAGCCCGTACAAGAGGGGAGGCACAGGGTTGGGCTCCAGGAGCAATCTTTTTAGCGAGGGAGTTCTAATAATAAATTCACACTCGTTTATCACACGTCTAACTTCTTTTACGTGTTTAGGAAAATTGAAATTGTCGTTTTCCTTAGCACCACACTGGCCGAGAACGTCATAGACCTTGGAGACGTAGGAGGACTTCTCCATCACGACAATGGCATTACTTTCGAAATACCAAAACTCACAGTCCTCGAGGGTGGAAAAGTGTATTTTCCCGATTATTTATCATTTCCTAAACGTTCCAGCGGCTGGAGAATTTGTTGACCATTTTTTCCAACTTGGCGGATGTATTTCGAACATTGACTATTGATTCCACGCGGTCTATCGCGGTAGCAGTCGTAGTTCACCCCGCTATTCATGGAAAAATCACAGAAATTCATTAAATAATATTGATTTTTTGGGGAATTTTTCACCTCACCGAGGACTATGGTACTAATGTATGTTATAGTAGAGGGTATGGCGCTTCCCCCAAGTGCCCCCCCCCCCCCAATTTTTTTAAATATTCGAGTTCGAAGTTTTGTTATTGTTAAGAACTAGGGAAAATATGGATGATTAATTTTGAAAAAAATACCATAAATTAACGTTCACATATACTAAAATGTCCCCGAGTTATATTGCTGTGCGATCATTATTGCCGAGATACAGTCATTTGGATTTTAGGCCTAAAAATGACTCTGCAGCCTATGTTGGTGAACAGATGGGTCCAATTTTTTGGTTTTCGTGTTTTCTCATTGGGGACAACATTTTGACGGACTCTCGATACATTTTTCGACCAAGGCGATTCCCCCTCCCCTTACCCGGCTAGAGCCTTTCAACTCAAAACTCGGAATAGTTTATTGAATTAAAATTGAAACGACAAATTCTTGCCTACTCCAAAGTCACCCATCTCCTGCCTGCTTTTCCTATGAAAGTTTTCAGAGTTTCAAAGCCATATTATGATAACGTTACGTCCGCCACGACATCAGTCATCTTCTTTGTTTTTCAGTTTCTCTTGTGACGACATACCTTTTCCTCTGTAGGCAATCACATCCAAAATTTTTCCGAATTCTGGGCACCTTTCAAAGTCAGCCATCTGCTTCTCAGTCGACATCATTTTAACAGGAACCTGTTTTATCGAAGGGATTTTCGGAAAATATATCCGCCGACCAGCAACCTCAAGGTCATTTAGAGATCGAGCTTGTGCCAAGTAATGGGTACCTCTAAGTGACACTTGACCAGTTCCTTTTATGGACTGGGTCATTCCATTTCCCGGTTAGAACAGAAAAGTATTGGAGAATCTCGCTGTGTAGGACCCAAAGAGGAAAAAGAGTGTTTACTCGAAAGCACATTTTGCAACTAACCGTGGGATTCTGTAGGACCTTCTATTCTCGCTCGAGGTCAAGGTCAGGGTCCTCGGAGAATACTGATTCCCCTATTCTCGTGTGACATTTTTTTTTTCAAGAACCGCAGTAGAAGTGGTGGCTCAGGCTGAACACTGAATCACGCAACAGTTAGAAGTTTCTGTCTTCCTCTTAATCTTAGGTTAGATCTCTTTGATCTATCCCGTTCTCTCTCTCTCTCTCTCTCTCTCTCTCTCTCTCTCTCTCTCTCTCTCTCGAAAATTTCAGACCGATGCGGACACCATCCACCAAAATGATAGCCGGTGAATTCCCCCTATATTTGCTGTGGCAGCTTTTAACAGGGAACCTGTTTTATTGGGGTATTTTAGAAAAAACGTGTCGGCCGGCCAGGTCGTAAATCTTCCGAGTCCCACTCCTATTATATTAGTGTACTTGCGGTGGCCAACAATTCGTACGGACGTAAGCAATAGCAGTAGAGCCTAATGAACTGTAAGTTAGACCTAGTATAGCCTAGCATAATGCATATTACCCATAGAATCCAGGGGGCAAGAAGAGGTCGTTAGTGTGAAAGGTTCGCTCCCATCCTTAGCCTGATTAAGTCTGGTATACTGTATGCTGATAGAGCTAGTATACAAGGAGAGGTAATGTCAGGAACCTTAGCCTAGTTCAGGCTTAGTGTACTTAATTTATACAGATGTAGTAGAAGGGAAGGCGGATTTGGAAATTTGGACGACGAATGAAGAAGGAAATGGCTGATCTTCTAGTGCCAAGCTGTATAAAGGAAAATGACTAGCAAAATTATTTACTCAAAGAAAGAGAACCTATAAGTTAGCTGACCTATTGAAAGAATTCTAAGTTACAAACTATAAGAAAGAAGAGAACTTCGAAAAATCTCGACTCATAAATTACCAGTGTAAAATAATTTGACAGATAAAGAAGTATGAATTATTTTTGTACTTATGTATATCTTTTGATTCAGAATCGTGAATATCCTTCATGCGAACCTTCGTCTGTAGGCGTTCTTAAGCTTAAGAAATTGAAGCGATCTTTCGCATGAATGTGGGATGAAATTCTCTCAAAGATATCGAGACTTTACATTAAAATACTATAAGACCGATGAGTTAAAACGAACATGACGGAATTACAGTAGTCGTTCGCGTGTGAGAAAGTTGAAAGGGTATACAAAAGAGCGAAGACAAAAGCGCCTTCTCATAACGCGACTACGCGGAATGTACTCATGTATACCTTTTCGTATTCGCAAAATATGATAGAAAGGGCATTCTTAAGTAGTCATTATTGTCGACGTGATGTGTACGAACATGGGAGTATTATTATCATTTACTATGTGGCTTTTTCAGATATCACGAATAAACGTCTGACACCTTCGGATTAAGCAAATTACCGCGAAAGAGGAAAATCTTCGCCACAGTCGTACTCCATTCTTCGGCTCGAAGAAAATTCGCTCGCCAAAATTAATGGTCGTATACTGATCTAGTAATTTTTCAAATATGCCCGTGGTAAGTTTCCTTGGCGAGCACAAAACGTAATTGATAAATTTTACATGTTCCGAACTTTGTTAATGACTTATAATGTATTTCTTCGTATAGAGGTTCCGATTTTGTGGTGATGATATCGTTCCCGATTGGGTCTTGACCGCGATTAACGACCTTTCTTACTTGGTAAGTCAAATTTTTTAATAAAACATACTAGAGATTTTTATAGACTTATCTGCTGATGTGACGAATGTTCGAACTGTGTTTGGGACTCTCAAACTCCTAGTCGAGTGGACTTTCTTTGAATTCAACAAGATGTTAATACCCGTGGGCTATGAAGACGAATTTCTGCTGATGCGATATCATCTCATGGCCTACACTTTACCTTCCGCTTCTTCTATTGTACTCAGATCGTATTGCTATAGTCTCTATGCACTATGTAGGTCAAGCTCAATCGCGATCAGGGCTGCGATGTCAAGATGAGATCATTGAGTTTAAGGAATGAGGAGAGCAGTTTAGCGCAGCGCTCAAATTTCCTAGCGCAGTCTAGCGCAGTGCTCAATTAAGACTTCTCTGTTTTTAAAACAAAACAATAATGAATAATTCTTCTCACTTTTTCTTCTCGAGTAGTTCGAAAATTTTTATACTTTTGTATCAAATTTATATCATTTTTTTCTTTTTCTTAACCCTTTTGGTGTTGCATTTAAAATCCAAAATTGTGAAATTCCGTTTCTACTCCGATTGTAAGATCACGACTAAGAAACTGGAAAATTATATGATAAGAACGGAATTGCGTCGTTGGTACGCTAAGCATAATATTACCACTAGATTGAATCTTTTAGTCCACTCAAGACTCTCTAGTATGTTTCCTCCCGTTGATTTTGGTCGGTTTATGCGTGACGTCAACGAGAGGTGTCGTAAGTTTGAGAGGATTTTGAAGGAGAGAAAAAGTAAGAAGATATCCTCCTTAACGAAGGAAAAGACCGATATGGTCAGTAACGGAGACAGTGACGTCGGTTCGGTTCAAGTGTTCCAACCGCCCCCCCCCCCTCATAAACAACAGTCAGGTATTGTTCAATAGAGAGGACACAGCCCTCCTGGAGAATGGGTTGAAGATCAGTTTACCTCCCCCTCCCAGAATGACGAAACGTTGGCGAATTTGGTCGATTGGTCCTGGGATTAATACCCAAAATTTTGTGCTGAATTCGTCCGCAATACCCCCCGTATGAATAACGGATGGGTGGAGTAATCAAAGATTTACAGAAAAAGATTAAGGAGGGAGATCTGATTGTCACTCAGGCAAACAAGGGTAATGCCGTCGTGGTGATGGAAAAATCTTCATACGTTGCCAAGGTTCATGAAGTACTCCAACAATGTGGGGCTAAAGAGAACAAGAATTTCAATTTCCTTGACTACGTCAATGAAGTCAGGAGTGTCATTAATGATTGTGAGGTTATTATTAGAACCCCAGTTATGAAAAAAGCTCTCCTTCTTCCCAACCCTATGCCCACGCCTCCTTTTCTTTATGGGTTGACTAAAGTACGCAAAACGAACACCATGATGCGGTCTGTGGTCTCTTTCGTTTCCTCAATCCCCCACTTACCTCCTTGCTAGATTCCTGGACCGTTGGTTCCAAACCCGTGTTGGATATGAGTCTCCCCATTCGGTTTTGGATTCGATGTCCTTGGCTGATGCTCTGAAGGATGTAAAACTGCCTCCAGGCGCGACCCTTTGCTCGTTTAATGTCGTGGGTCTGTTCCCAAATGTCCCTAAAGCTGCCACCATACAGCGTATGGGCCAGTTATTGGTTAACTCCAATATCCCTCATAATGGATCCTAAGAATTTTTCAATCTTTTAAATATTTGTTGGTCCTGGAATTTTTGCAAATTCGAAGGGAAATTTTTCGAGTTCCCTGATGAAATAGGGATCTCTACTGGATCACCTTTGGGCTCCCTCATCTCCGAAGTACTTATGTCGCAGTTGAACGTGACCTCCTCTCCTCGGGGCAGGTGTTACTCAATCATATTACACACTACTGACACAGGTACGTGGATGACGTTCTCTGTACGTAGACTGGTCGTCCAGATCTCCTTGGTGAGTTTCTGAGGTACCTCAATTCATTATACCCTTCCATAAAATTTACTTCGGAAGTTGGTGTCTCTACGATCAACTTTTTGGATTTGTCGGTTCCCTCAGTCAGAGATGGGATCCATGAGTTTGGAATATACAGAAAAGATACTACGACCGATGTTTTAGTCCGCGGAGCGTCATTCGGTCCTATTGCTCATAAGTTAGCAGCTTTTAACAGTTTAGTCCACAGATTGACTCGCTTTCCTCTGAGTCAGGCTGCTTTCAAAAAAGAGTTTGCGACTATAAAACACCTGGCTAGAGTGAATGGTTTCAGGCGGTGGTTCGGAGGAAAATTACGAGGAACAGCCTTGATTCCACCACCTCCCTCTCCCGAGACATGATCCGTGATCGTCGTATGCGTTGGATCAGTCACCCTTTTCTAGGGAGGTTCTTTACCGAATTGGGTCCGGCCCTTCGCCCGTTCGGTTTCAGACCGGCCTATTACAACCCCATTGCCGTCAAAGGGTTGTTCGTTAAGTTAGAGGACCGTATACCTGCGGATGAAAGGAGTGGTGTTTATAAATTGGAATGCAGGGATTGTAGAGGTTTTTATGTTGGTGAAACCGGCCGCCAGATGAAGGTGAGATTAGACGAACACCTGAAGGCCTGGAAAAAGGGACGTTTGGGAGAATCAACATTTGCCGATCACTTGATCAACAGCGGTCATAGCTTCCGTGAGGGATCCGCAAGTCTCCTCCATAAGGAGAGTTCATACTTTAAACGGATTGCCCTCGAGCACATAGAAATAATCCGTCATCTCAGTACTGAGGATACTACTGTGCTAAACACGTACATTCCAGAAGATGGCTTGATTGAACTCGTCTATGACTCACGTTATGAACCCTCGTTTGATTAACCTTAATGATCCGAGGTTTCTTCTCCGTTCTTGTCAGTTGCTTTCGATTGAGTCCCGATGATGGCTTATTAACAGAAATCGCTCGGATTAATTTTTATTCTGTGGTCTTTGTAGTTTTTACTCCTCTTCGGAGTATTCTCTTCTCGTCGGACTAGTAACCCGTATTACCGCGATTACAAATAGTTATTTGTGCAACAAGGGAGAAAAATGAGCCATTTCTCATCGAGTGCAAAGTTAGCTAAGCAACCCGAGCTGAAGGCAAGGGTTGATATTTGTACAGAGTTGAGAAATGACTTTTCGACCGTGTTGCACAGAACGTTTTTCTTTACACGACGAAAAAGCGATGAAAAAGCCTTGTAGTTTTGACCCGCGTGTATTCATATCTCACCAAGGGTAGATATGAAAATTCATTTCTACCCTTTGCACATGCGCAGTACTGATTTTGACGCTACAACGACGCGCATTCACGGACGAAGCGCTTTCTTCCCGTAAATCGAGTAGGATAAACGGCGTTATCGTATGCGTGTAAAGAAAAAGCTTTTATCGCGAAAAACAATATGAAGGAGTGGGGGAAAAATTTTTATTTTATTTTTTCAGGTTCCTGTTTTCATTTTAAAAACAAAATGCTGAGAAACAGCGAAATTTTAAAAAATTACATTTTCCTCCCGAGGGTCTGAATGAGTGGATTTGGAAGTCCTGAAATTTTGAATTAAACGTCTCTAAATATAGCCCTACAAAAGAGCTTTAATGAGAAAGAATTTTGAATGGTGGCATTTTCGACCATGTAATCCAGCTAGGCCCTTTGATTGGTAATCGCGAAGATTAAAAGTGTTGCAAGTCTCATTCTAGAACTAGGGTGGAGGTAAGAGAACAAGTTAAGGATTGTAGCGAAAGACACGGAACTAGTCAAAAAAAGAAGTACCTACAGCATGGATTTCTTTGTTCTATTTTTCTGTTGCATAAATAATAAATAGGGAACTGAGCTACTTTTTTGATATGAGCTGACGAGGATTATTTGCGTAGGAGCTTATACGGTAAAAAGTCATTTCTTTTCTCTTCATTCGGATTGCGTTGTTCGTTTTTTTAAAAAGTTTGATAAACGGTAATAATTAAAGAATTCTTCGTACTCTTCGTAATACACCTTCTAATTAACCTTGTTTAGAAGTCACTTCCTAGTTTTTGCAAGTTTTCGTATCACCGTGGCGTTTTCAGTATAGGGTGTAGATGATGTGAATGAAATCTAAACTATTTTCTTACTTCTCGTATTTCTTTTAAGGGTAATTTCACAAAGAGAACGTCGTAATGTAAAATAATGATATTTTTCGGTACCTCGTCTCTTTCATCTTCTTGATTTAAAATGTTTTCACGTGTTAGTGTAAATTCTATATAACTTTTAATGCTCAATTAATGAGGTTTCCGAAGCAGTCCGCGTTAGTTATTTTTTGCGCGAGAAGCATTTGACTAATTTACCTTCTCCCTGAAGTATTTAATATTTGATGTCTCGTTTTAAAATCAATCGACTTCATACCGGATTAATTTTGGTGGCTCTCGTGGTTGTTTGTGCGGGGTCGCAGAAGAAACAAAATGGAAAGATTTTTTATAAATGAATTATACGAAGTCAATATTTAATACAGTGGGTGTATTTTTTATTAATAATGTTCTGCGTATTTAGCTGACTTCACAGATCATTCATTGGAAAGGAATGTTTTTTTTTTTTTACGAAATGAAACTTTTTGTAGTTTTTCTTCATCGTTTCATTCAAAAATAAACATTAACAGTTTTTAATTAGGCAGCTTACCTGTGAATTGAAAAGGGAAAATCTTCTTGAGGACCAAGTATCTGTGGTGACCCTACAAAAAAATAACTCGAGAAGAGAAGATCAAAAGAAGTATAATGTATCATTTTTATTGCTATATACGCGAGTAAAGAGGCGTTTAAACACGTGTTGCGAAAGTTTCCCGCCACGAGCAGACCTTTAAGTGAGATGATATTTGAACATGTTTCACTTCTTTCGCAACCCTCCTCCCCTCGTAAGTAAAAAAAAAAAATGGTTTATTCGTGCCTAACCTTGAAACTTAGCTCTCACCTCACGCATAAAATCAAATTTGAATAAAGAAAGATTTATTTTTCCGTGACAAACAAACTAATAAATTAAATGAGTCAATTTGCTTTTGTTGCCACCTTTTATTATCATACAAAACTCGACGTTTCGACGCACCTCGTCGTCATCATCAGGAGAAACGACAAAAGCAAATTGACTCATTTAATTTATCAAATTTGAATTTTCCAAATAATAGATCATTGAAATCGAAATCAAAGAGAGTGCATGTCCGTCTAGTTTTCTTTTTCAAGTAGTATCTTAGTCTCGAAATTATGCTCTTCAGTTTCCGTGGTAGACTATTATATTGCGTTCTTTCAAATTTCACATTTTCTCTTGTGAAAATGTATATGTCTCTACTTAGTATCGAATTACCATGCGCTTCCTCGTCGAAAAGACCAAAAGTTTGTGTTTTATTTTATTCGCCGACAGTAACTTTATATTAATTATAATTCGTCTTATTTTGCAGGATACGACGAAATTAAAAGCTTTGATACAAATGGTCGTTAAAACGATTCTGAGTCCGGATTACACGGTTAGTTATGCTTCGTAAAAACCTTTCGCTTTTCTTCGCTCTTTTTTTTCTCTCTTTACTTTTTATTGCTTTGTTCGTGCGATGATTTACTCGCTTATGAGTTACTTTTTTTCTCCGCTTAGTTTTTTACTTACCTTTTTTAATTAATTCTTGTATGTTACTGTACTTTATCGGTGCGGGTTTTATTGTTTTTGAGACAGCAGGAAAGGATACTACACAATGCATAGTCGAAAGATTTCGTATTAGCTGTGTCACGATTTATGAACACAAGTTGAGCGTCGTTTAGCGGCAGTTGAAAAATATGTTTTTCAGGAGTTTTGGGTAATATTAACGAGAATTACTCGAGAAGTGTTACTTTTAAAATTAGACACATTATTCCGCTGCGAAGTTCTTTAGTACTATGCTTTCTCCCAAGTTTTTTATTTTTCCTTTCTCTTTTAACTTGAAAACAATCAAGAATCGTTTGGTGCCGGTAGCTTGCGCGCTCTATCAAAGTTTTGTGCTTCACCACACAAGTGAAGTGTGATCTACCTACTCGCAAGCCTATCGTCTTCCTTTTCATTTACCAAGAGAAGTGATCAATATGGCGTGGAACTCCTCTCTGCTTTTTCGAAGTGAAAAACTTTGGCATCTAGCCAAGACCGTTCGATTGATTAGGTATGAGCGCCAGTAATCGGGTAAGCGTAGTTCTGTTGATGGTTCACCGTCTCGAGTCGGTATATCCTGCAGCAGTCAAGCTCCCGCACCCTGGCTATGAGAGACCCTACTTTACACTTTCTCTTAGTGAGAGGAAGAAGGGTAGCTTGTACCGACATTCAACCAGAGTAGTAAATCACACTCCTTTGTCTGGGGTAAAGCACACAATTTTGGTAGAGCGCGTACATTACCGGTGATACTTATTTTGTATCTTAGTATCATTCCTCGTGGGAAGATTTTACGAGAATAGATTTTAAGATAAGTAAATTGAAAATTTTTCTCAGTCATTGAATTTGTGTGTGCAAAGCCGGCCATTCTCCATCGTGAAGTGAGTGTCGGTTGTGCACGCATTAATTGTGTTTTCTCCAACACCGGAATCGATTCTTTCGGGTATAACCTCAATGTTAGCAGAATCTCGTCGGCAATTCTCCTCCTCTTCTTGACAAACGCCGAACTGCAGTGTGGTACGCAATACCTTGGAACTCACAAAAGCAACACTTCAGATATTTTAGATCGCTGCTGGAGTTTCTTTTTCTTCTTTCTTCAAATACAATTAACTTTCACAGATTGTTGTCTGTATGTGGAAGGGTTTGAAGGAAGCCTCTTGATTGGTCGTTGTCCTCTGTTTTGCTTTGAACACCGCCGCTATCTCCTCAAATCAGTGGATTAGAAGAAGTTCAACTTGAATTTGAAGTCCTTAGAAAACATTTTCCAGATGGATGGGCAAATGCGGGAATATTCCTGAGGATACACTCCCCGCTCATTGGTATGAATATGTCTTGAGGTAGGTGAGTCATTGTGAAATGCGCGAGACGAAAATGACGCCACGAATTAATGATGTCATAAACCATCTTTATCTACTCTACTCCTTTCTCTAGTACACAGGCTGAACCCCTAAGGCTGCTGTTACGTATTCATCAAAATCCTTCCTCCGCGGTCTACTAGGTGATATATTGGTAAAGGAGGAAAAAAAACGAAGAAGAGGACCCTTCCCCACCCCCCAATCTTAGCGGATCTCTATCTACTGGCAGAAGAGTGGCTATTGTTGAATCGGAAAATTTCAAGGTCGTTAAAGGAAGGAGGAGGACATGGGCCCAGGCCCTTGTACGAGGAGAATGAGGAAGGGGGAGAATTTTTTTCTTTTTACAGGTAGGGGGACGGAGTGGTAGAGGGGTTGGACGCTATTACGCTAATATAATGAGCTTCAAATAATTTTATCAGGACTTCTCCACTCGTGTAGTCATTCACATCTCAATGGTCTTCTTCTTCATTTCCACAATTCCTCACAGTTCATCAACGTCTTCACGACGTCTTGACTGGAAAATTCTTCGGAAAGGAGAGGTGTTCAAATGATGACATCGTAATTTCCGTATTCTAGAGGATGTGGGCGGCGGGACTAGTAAAATTTCACGGAAAACAAATTTCCAGAAATCTGTGCAAAACATTGAAATTTTCTTCTGCCAATATGTAGAGATCCTCTGAGAATGTGGATGAAGGGAGGAGGTCTTCCTCGCTTTTTTCTTCTTTGCCGGTATATCACGATGGGAGGAGTTTGATGAATATGTAGAAGTAGCCTTAGGGTAATTCAGCTTGTGTACCAGAGGAAAGAGTAAAAAAGATAAAGGCGTTTTATGACGTCATTGGCTCGTGATGTGATTTTCGTTTTTGTATTTCATAATGACCCTCCTATCTCAAGACATATCCATGCCGATCAGCGAGAATCGGTATTACTTTTGTTGCGAGTACATCCTCAGGAATATCCCCGCATTCGCCTATCCATATGGAAACTTGACCTTATGTAGAATCTTGGCAAAAGGAAAATGAAAAGGTGGAGTACTAGAGCTCCCAGCCTTGAATCAAACATCGTGAAAATGTCTTCATATCCGTATTATGTGTAAATCACTTTCTCTACTCCAAATTTTTCCAAGTCCTTTGAGTAGGTCAAGACCTTATCTATTTTGAGATTTAGTTTCTGTGTTTATGCGCAGAATTAGGTGTAGCTCAATATCTACATACTAAGCTATTTGGTTGGTAGAGTACGCCAATATTTTAGCCTTGTAAAGCCTACAGTCTTGGTCCACTGTTTGTTTGACCAAGTGGCTGACACGCTTACTTGCTCCATACGTTCGCTCTTCTTCTTTTCTTAGTATAAATCTGATGTACTGTATATTAGGCTCAGTGGCTAACAAGGCCCCCAGCTTAGCCTTGTTTAAACCCAGTATACCGTATACCAAGTCCGTCAGAAAGGTGTTGACTGTTGAATGAAGATTTGGACTAAATTTTTTGTTGCTCAAAAACGCAAAACATTAGATGTAGAACTTCAAGTTTACAAAATTCGTATATCAATTTTATCTTCAATTTGCGTAAAATACGAAGTCTCTACGTCTTCTCCGAGCCTAGTTATGAACCAAAATGTGCCAAAATTAACCAATTTGTCAAAATTCCTAAAGATAGAAAATTGCTTAAACTTTCACACTTTATCCAATTTAGAAGTGAAATTTAACGCTGATTCTGAAAAAAATACCTGAATAATCATACAAAGCCTAGAAGTGGGTGAATTTTCAAACTTTTATTTTGGAAATCTTTACAAATTAGTCAATTTTTGGCACATTTTGTTGTATAACTTGGCTCAGAAAACACGTGGAAACTTTGTTTCTGCCGCAAATTGAAGATAAAATTGAGATACTTTGGTACGATACATTTAAAATTTCGCGTTTATGAGCTACAACAAATTTTGTCCGAATCCCCATTCAGCGGTCAATATCTTTTGGCGGACCCTGTATTAGGAACGGACTTAGTATAAACCCAGTATGGCCTGAAATAGCCTATTTTAGAGACCCGCGATGAACCAAGTCGACTCCTAATTTCAACCAAAAGTCGAATCATAACCGACCGCTCTTATTTACCATCAACTTATCTCGATATTAAAACTAGGTCAACTCCCGGTATTATATAGACTGATGTCTGCTGAAAATCTATATCGGCTTTGAGGGCCAATTAAAAGTCACACGTCGGCAAAAGACTTGCAATCGATGTCGAAATTTCGTAGATTTTGAATGTACAATCCGCTTGGGTTCCATAACAGTGGTCAAAAATGAATCGATGGAAAATCGATGTCGACATTGCATCGATTCGCCCTTATTGCTGCACTGGTCAATTATAATTACGTAAGATCCTCGTAATATAACTAAACACTACACATTCTGTCTGAGAGTAGCAAAGTCACCAAACGCACAGAACGCTTCAATGGGACAATGGATACACGTCGATTTGAAATCAATTTGAAATCGACTAGCGTTCAGTATCAGAGGACTACATATCGATTTGAAATTGACGCAACAGAATATCAATTTCAGGTCGATGAAGAGTGTGAGCAAGTCAACTCGAAACTAATTTAAAATAGGGTCGCGTTTTCATCAGAGGCACTCGGAAGAATCTCGACTAATGAGCAGGGGTAGGGGGGGGGGGATGGAAGATCTTGAAGAGTTCATGACGTCAATCGGGCCATTGATTCACCACAGTGAAATTTCGACTGAATAGTTGAGGGGTGATTGACTGACTTCGTAGAGGACGTAAAGTCATCAGACCGTTACCTTGTAAGAGGGTAGAAAAAAGTCCGGCTAGAGAGTAGAGAAGTAAATCTCATCTCAAGTCAAGAAAGGGAATTGACGGAATTATTGACAGTGAACCTGTTCTATATTTTTTTTTTGAGAAATTGACCGTGCGCCGTCCAAATTTCGCTATATATAACAGGCGGGGCCCTTGGAAAAATGTCGTTTTGCGACCCGTAATATATGATAGAAGGGAGACTTATGGTGTTTGAAGCATTGCATGTCTAGTAACTTGAAGGGGCTATTACACCAGGCAATAATTGAAAATTTTTTGAAAATTGCTGAAGTGAGATAGGCTGTATCTGGAAGTATTTTTTGCGCTGATTTCAGAACCGTTTTTTGATAGGAGGTCGCATTTTCTTGTTATCACTTTGTGTAGTTGCCGCGCATCGTCGCGAGACCAAGCGTTCCTTATCGAGCGTTGTTACTGCTATCGTTGATCGAAGCTCGATAAAGAACGCTTGGTCTCGCAACGACGCGCGGCAACTAAACAAAGTGATAACAAGAAAACGCGACCTCCTATCAAAAATCGGGAAACGGTTCTGAAATCAGCGCAAAAAATACTTCTAGATACAACCTATATCACTTCGCCAATTTTCAAAAAAATTTTAATCATTCTCCAGTGTTATTTTTCATCCCATAGAACAGGTTCAACATCGTTGAGGAAGCCGTCGCGTCATTTTCATCGACTTCAAAAAATATAAGTCACAAGGTACATAAGAGAAAGGATTTTAATAAAACCTCTCCTCAAGGTCGGGGAAGGAATCAGCCGGGTTTTATAAGGTGAAAAATCATGGGTTCCCTTATATCATTGCGCAATTCGTATTTCCCCCGCCCGGTTTTTCTGTGCAAAAATTGTACGTTTCGAGGGATCGTTAGGTATCTTACTTTTTTAGCAGTGCCACTATGTTCCAAGCCTCTGATTCTTTTACCCCCTAGAAGTTATAATGTCAGTACTAGTAACGCTCAAATTTAGAGATATAAACGAATCTTTTCTCTGGGGCAATTTTGAAACAATTTCTCGCATATCTGCATACTGTGACGGGAGATGGGAAACTAGGTTCACCTTCTATGGTATTGGAATACAGCGATCGAAGCAATTGTTCAAAGTGACAATAGAATCGAGATTTTCTTCTTCGCGAAGGGCTAGTGTGCTTCAGGGGGACAACGGTTCTCACTCTCATTAATTATCTCATCTCTCCGTTAACCAATCCTAGGTTTATTCAAGATTTTAGAATCAAAGAGGGCTGTAACTTAGACACCGTTATCGTGACAGTTACAACAGATTATTGTAAAAATCCACCATGTAATGATAACGCGTCAACAGGCACAATTACAATCTTATATACAAGAGAATATTATTATCTCCTGAAAGCTTGGGTCACGTTTTTGCTCCATTTCTTCGAGTGAGAAAGCTCTGAAATTCATTCCATACTTGGTAATACTACACCAACTGCGTATGGCGCAGACAGAGGAGAAAAAGATATTTTGTAATAAAAATGGGTTTCTGTGTGAACTTTTAAGATTACGTGAACATGAAAGTGTATATGATATGTCGTCGAATTATTAAATTAAGCTTTTCGTTGTGCCGCGCGTTGTTCGTCGTCGAAAGTTTTTAACCCTGTTTATTTTATTTCTGATTAGATGACTACTCTTCAACGAAATATCGTTAGATGTAGTAATACCATCATCTTACGTTGTTACAACGCTGAAAACATTGGAAAATGACACAGCTAACGAATTAATTCTGGTCGGTGTAAACGACGGTCTTCTTTCTTTTTTTCTTTTGGTTTATCTCGTCTTTTTTTTTTTTCTTTCTTTCGTCCTTTCTCTCACTCCCACCGCCTTCTCTTTTTATTTCGCTTCTTTCTTCCGAGGACCTCAACGAAATGTGTATGACGTCGATGTAGTCCTTCGTATTGTATATGAAAGTCGAAGAAACGTGTATGATTTGTCAAATTATGTATGGATAAGAATAGAGAGAAAAAAAAAGGGCGTATATTTGTAGTGCGAAAGTAGTTACATGAAAGACAAATTTGATCATGCAGAAAAACTGAAGCGGGACGGGAAGCGATTGAAACTGAAAATTCGTCAGTCCACCGTTAATTTTATGACACTATCTAGCCATGAAACACGGTGTAAAATCAATTTCCGTTTCACCCGGGCGTTGCTAAAAACATTGTCGTTAATTAAAGAAAAAGTGAGCGTAACGAGCGAGAGTTCGGCCACAAGTGAGCGACACCGGCCACACTTGGATGACTGGAGATCGAATTTACTCGTAGATTACATGCTAAAAGGAATCTAGCTCGAATGGTTCCAATAACACGAGACGTACATCTATCCGATAAAAGAGAAAATTTTTCACGGGAGTACGGATGGTCAAGTAAGGAGTTTGATCTGATGGATTTTTTAATTTATGTTGTAGGAATTTAAGGCTGTTGGATAATCTCTTAAAATTGACTTGATTATATTGTATCAACACAGAAGGAGTAATACGTGACCGGTTCCACAACAGAGCTAGCTGTTGTATTATCGGTCAAAATTTATAGTACTGAATGAGAAAAAGAATAGCAGGGTGAGGAAGAAACACGATTACTCTAAAACGTATTTCATGAATGAATTGAATTGTACGTTAACGGTAGCCTTCAATAGTATAATTACATCATCCTTTTGGTGAGTGGAATTTCTGAGTCCTTACAACTTTTCCATGAGTTGACCTTGAGAGGGTCGGATAGAAGCTGTACCCGAGTCATGTTGGTCGTGTATATAGTGTCGTGCAAAGGCTGAAATCCTGATTTTCGTTTCCGCTACAGACCACTCCTTACAATTGATCTTCTTCTCGATTCCACCACCTCCATCCGAAATTCGATGACTAACATGGACAACTTGACTTCAACCGCTGCCGCTTGTTTTCTCCGAATATTCATTTATCGCTCGTCCAAATGATATATTTGCAGACGATTCGCCATTTATCTGGAAATTTCTAGAGATTTTCCCGTCCGGGAGAAATATTGCATCGCAGATATGTCTGTCTTTCCTTCAAATACTTCAAAGCTTCTTGATATGAGCTGACTTAAGATTGAGAAGGGACCGAACAAACCTCAGATTTTATCGATCATGATGATATCGATTCGCGATAAATCGACTTCCATATCTAAATTATCGACTTTTATACCGTTTTATGCAATAGTAGGACGCCCTTTTACATTATTCTTTGGACTTGCGCAGGCGGACCAGAATGATGTTACCAGTTGAATGGGAGTTTTCACTAAATCTGTTCCAGCGTAAAAACGCAAAATATTAGATGTGTGCTTCAAATTTATAAAATTTGTATCTCAATTTTATCTTCAATTTACGTCCCTACTCAACTTTTTATGAATTTTTAGAGCTGAATTATGGATCAAAATGTGCCAAAAATTTACCAATTTGCCAAAATTTCTAAAATAAGAAATTGAAAAGTCCACCAATTTTTTGGAATCAGCGTTGTATTTCACTTTCAAATCAAATGAAATATGGAAAGTTGAACGATTTTTAATTTTTGATAATTTTGGGAAATTGATCAATTTTTGGCACATTTTGGTCCATAACTCGGCTCAAAAAAGTCGTAGAAAATTAATTAGGACTGCAAATTGAAGATGAAATTGAGTTGCAAATTTCACCGATTTTAAGTATACGTCTAACGTTTCGCTTTTTTGCGCTGGAGTGAATTTAGCGCAAACTGCCATTCACATCAGTATAGCTTAGTATAGATGATATGGTCTATTTACCTGGTAGAGAAATTTTGGAGCCTATAATACATACATATATAACTAAAGTAGGTCAATGTCACTGATGCCGTCAGCAGTTCGTCACTTCCAGTGCAGTTTAGTGAAAGTTGAGTGTATGTTAAACCTAGTATCATGAAGGCCAAGAAAAGTAGTGAAGGTCGATTTTTCAAAGTAGGTCCAGGTCACTTGTGACACCAGTTTGTGACCTCCAGCTTTCAGACATATCCATGTCAAAAAATGACCTCGTAATGCGCCTCTCACAAGCTATAAGTGCAATGATTTAAGAATTTTTGCTAATTTGACGTCTCATGGACGCATAGCTCTTGAATCGACTCATTCATCTAACGTAAAGCACCTCTCTTTTTGGCTTAATATTCGCTTCATACCCAAGTCATCTCAGCGAATTAAGTGAAGCTAACAAACAATCCTTGTCTTTAATGATGATGAAGAGCTGAGCCTCAGCTCAAGAATTACTCTAATCTTGAATTTTATCAATGTTCTTTTGATTTTGAGGATCCAAATTTTTTTTTAAGGCTCTATAATTGTTTCGTTGTTCGATTTTGAGCTAGCCCAGAAACGATAAACATTTTTTTTCTTTCTCTTTTTTAGATTGAAAACGACAAGAAATTGACGTTACCCGAAGGTAAGTTCTTATGTTCATTTCCTATACTTTTTGCGTACTATACATATATTTTGACGCAGAATTTCAAATCTTGGCGTACTTGCATACTTCGGTTTCGTTTTGCAAACAAACTATTTTTGAAATTCCATAATTTAAAAGTCTTTCATTTATTCTCGACAAAGCAGTTTTTAGTTTTGAGAAATAATGGCACCTTTCTTTCTAATTAATGTTAATATAATTCACTCCAATTTTCAGAAGGACCTTGCAAACTGAATTTCACTACCTTCATGTGCTGGAATATTATATCAGACAAATTTTAACGAGTCATATTTTCAAAAACACTTCTTTTTTTTGTTTTATTGGTGTGCTGCGGCACACCGGTTGAGTATTACACTGCAAAAGAAGAGTTATTCTATTGATAGCAAAATAATATTATGTTGTATTATGATAATTTTATCTTATCTTGCGCTATCTTGAGACGTATTTATGAATCTGTCTCGGCTTCTTTGCTTATCACGACATTAATTTTGTTTTCCAGAATACGAGGATGATAAAATGTACATCGCAGCTATCGTATTTATTCTTCAAAGCGCAACAAGCTACGATGTAGGGGAAAGCACACTTTCCAATGAACTTCAACAGGTGAGCATCACTAGGTCATTATTTTCCCCCGGACTTCAATCGAAAAACTTACGTCCAAATCGGACGATTTTTTTTTTTTTTTTTTCGTTCAGAAATATTTTTTGTCGTTTTTTAATTATCCACGCAATTTTTCGAATTTGAACTACCTGATCTTTAGTTTTTTTTTTCGTTCACACGACATTGAGAATCTTAGAATACTTACGAGTACCTGCCTGTCTAAATTTTCCAAACGTCAATAATATGTTGGTTTGGTGATATCCTGAAAAGAATATTCGACATCGTGAATCTAAGGGCGTTTGCAAGAAGAGGTGGACCGCATTGAACTGTTGGTACTGACCAGCTGTGTGAAATTGTTCATAGGATGACGCGAGAATCAAAAATACAGCAGCAGAAAAGCATTCGGACCTCGAGAACTCGCCAAACATCTTTCTGACCTATGTATGAATGTCTCTTGAGCAGATAAAGCTTGAACAGAAAACAAACGAGATCGCTATGATACAATAATTGAACGTACCGCAAAGATGCGGAGACAAAATATCTACCCACTTACAATAAAAGGAGAAACCAATATGTCTTTCAACAAAGAGAATAATAATTGGGCAAAATATCTGCTTGAACGAGAATCTATTTGGATGAAGTGTCTGGGCACCGTGCATTAGACTGCAGAATTTGAATTACGTACCTTTACACCGTACAATAAGAACAAAATGACACAAAAAAGTTTGCCATGATTGCTCTAAAAGATTGGATTATGAACCATTTGGACCAATCCCGTGCTAAAGACTTCAGCCTTTCCATTCAAACCGAGCAACACTAACATCGCCGAAGCAGAGTCTCTGTTATATTTGGAAACCAATGGGTACAAATTTGACATGAGTGCTTATGGGAAGAAACAAAAAAATCTTTTTATAATACATGTAGTGAAAGAAACACTTAGGCCTACAATTTAAATTGGTTATCGTTCAAAAAGAATGTTTACGAATTTTTCGAATGGCACCACTGACTTGATTTTCGCCACGGGTATAGTATATTACTATACAAGAGGGTAAAGTGACCTTTTGACATCGAGTGCGGTAGTTTGCGAAACGAGTCAAAGACGAGTTGAGCAATCGCACGAGTATGTCAGTGGTCACTTACCCTCTTGTATTGTAAGATATTTTTCTAAATAATATGATGTTAAAGGAAGATTGAGAGAATACGGCAATGATAATTCTCCATGAAGAGCTGCTGCGCTCGTCGCACTATCTTTACATCATGCTGGAAATCAGACGCTGTTAAAACGCAACTTTACCCACTCTTTTGCGTGGGTAAAAGAGCTCTTTAACATCATGTATTTAGAAAAAACATTTTCGCCACTGGTAAAACATTTTCGCCACGGTTCTGATAACGGCATGTTTCGCTACCAAAAACGAACACAATACGCAACACTTTTGCTTCATGTATTATAAAAAGTACTGTTTGTACTATTTTTTACACAAATAGATAGGGGTTTTCGGAGAAAATGATGAGAAGATAATTTGAAGAGCAAACGATTTTCTATTTTTTGAGCCTAATTTTAGTAAAATGGATACAGTGACAAATATCAAATAAGGAACAAAGGGTGGTACAACCTTGTTTACATCCTCACCCTACTGTTTAATACCAAAATGTCCATTGCAACTTGCGAGCCATTTTCTGCATTCCGGCCTCATATAAAGTGAGCTGTAATCTTTATTGTGAATTTGTGATCCAAAATAGGACCTAAGTCAATTGCACCCATGAACAAATTTCAAACTTTTGGAATGAACATGAAATATATTTAAAGTATTTTGAAAACTCTAGAAATATTTTCAACAATGAATGCAATACCATTTGCCCGTTTTTGATATTACCTCTCATTACTGTACAATCCTCTTTATCCACAGTGACGTCAAGAACAAACTGGGTTTTGATATTTCAATTTGATGGTGCTTAAGAAAAGTAAACAAACTTTTTTTACATGGACTTTTCTGAAAGAAAACAAACTAAATTTGATCATTTGTCCATGTTTGAAAAGAAGAACATTAGTTTGAAACAAAAATACATTTTCAAATACTGACAGATAACCAAAAAATAACTGTAATTGTGCAAGCCCTGAACGTTACTAAACTCTTTATTAATTATTAAATATTATCATTAAAATTGACATTTCAAATGAATTTCTGGAGTGATTGAGACCAATTAAAAATAAAATATAATTTTCCCATTAAAAGTATTGAAAATGAAACCCATAGCTGACCCGTAGCAAGATTTATTTGTGTTCATCCTACTGTAAACAACTCGGTGCTCCAAGGGAGAAAAACACAATACTATACTCTGTTCACATTAAGAAAGGATAGAAGTTCATACCTTGAGAACGGAACGCTGAAGGTAATTTTAATCTACTTTTCCGGTCTCAAGGTATGAATTTCTATTCTTTCTTAACGTGAACAGAGTATTGGGGTTTAAACCTACACTAGAGAGCGCTGCTGAAAGGGTAAATCAGAGAATTTATGTACCTACGTTCATACATTGATTTTCAATCAACTGTTATTTTTTCAATCATTTATTGCTACAATTTTTTTTTGTATTTAACGGTGATGATACAGACTACAAAATTTATGCTTGTATTTGCTTTGAAAAACAATATCCTATTAATTATGGTATGTAAAATTTCTTCATTTAAAAAGCATCAAACAAAAGGGTGAATATCGTCAGGGGTAGGGTTTGCAACTGAAATTATTTCAAACGGTTAATGGTTATTGGTCAGATCATTCTCAAAATTTAAACGGTTATCGGCCAAACGGTCAAAAAATTTCCCAGAAAATATCAGTTACCTATAACTGTTATAAAATGGTCATAACAGTTATAACCGCTTTATAACCGCTAAAACCGTTTTATTTTTGAAATGGTTAACGGTTATTGGTCAAATGATTTTGAAAATTTGAAACAGTTATTGGTCAAACGGTTAACCAACTTTTTTTGTTTTGGTTGTTGGTTATAACAGTTATATAACACTTATACTGCAAACCCTAGTCAGGGCTACCTACTACCCAACTGTAAGCTTAAATCCCAATAAAGCAGTGCAGTGGCCAGGGCTGCTTAGCCAATCAGATTGGCTAAAAGCTGAGCTAAGAACTAACGTTTTTGAGTGATTGGCTTCAACTAACAGCTAATGGCTAATCTGCTCTGATTGGCTAGCTAACGGCTAGCTAAGGGCTAAAAATTTTAACATGGGTATCATTTTGCAGCTTCTTCCAAACTGTTTTTAAATAATGAGATGTTACTTTTGGGCTAATCGCAATTCGCAATAGAAAAAGAAAACAAGAATTTTCAATAGCGTACTGTTAACAAACGAGAGTTTACACTCTTTTTTGAGAGTAAGAAATACTCTTTTTTAGCAGCAAAATTCAAAAATACGTGATTCTTTTCTACAAAGATAGGATGAAAATTCACTTGGACATTGTTGTCTCTCATGTTTTAGATTTTTAGAGCAATCAAAGAGCAAAGAAGTATGACTGGGCCCGCTGGCAGTGCTAGTGCTTTCTGATTTTGAAGAAAAAATTCAATGAAAATTAGCCGTTAGCTATTTCAATTTCAATGGCTAAAGGCTAAGCTAATTGCTAATTTGATCTCATTAGCTAGCTAAAAGAGTTAATTTTGAGCAAAATTCCTTGGCTAACGGCTAATGGCTAAAAGCTAACGGCTAGCTAAGCAGCCCTGGCAGTGGCGCTATTGGGATTCAAACTTACAGTTGGGTAGTTGGTAGCCCTGACAATATTCACTCCTTTGTTCAATGCTTTTTAAGTGAAGAAATTTTATGTACATAATTAATAGGATATTGTTTTTTAAAGCAAATACAAGCATAAATTTTGTAGTCTGTATCAACAACATTAAATACAAAGAAAAAATCGTAGCAATATTGGAAAAATAACAGTTGATTGAAAATCAATGTATGAACGACGAACGTACATAAAATAATTCTCTGATTCACCCTTTCAGTAGCGCTCTCTAGTGTAGGTTTAAACCACGTTTAAACCACGGTATAAGATGAAGAGGTAGTGACACGAACGTATTCTGACTGTGGTAAACGCTGTCCGTGATTTTGAAGTAGTTCTGAACATCCCGAGCGCAGCGCTCGTGATGAAAGTGATGGGTAATGTACAGAGTCTTATGAGAACGCCGCTACTTTCAAAAATTTATTGCAGGATCAGGAATCAGCCGATGCATTTCATATTTGGCATAAAAATACCATTTAATCTACTCTATAAAATTTTGAAAGAATCACCCTTCTAAGTAAATTCTTGGATTTTTTATAATCCTTGGAAATTTCATCAATACTAGGGTACCAACGGTAACGTCTCGGCGCAGGTGGGGTGTAGAAGGAACAGGGAAACAGCCCGAGTGTTCGCTGCAAACCTAGCGGAAGTTTGTACGTACAACTTCAAAACTGCGGACACGATTTTAGCGTTGTGTCATTACCTCTTCATCTTATACCGTGGTTTAAACTTTAAACCCCAATCTCCGACGAGTCCGAGAGGTTTCAGCCGTCAGCAAGGAAGTTGACGCGCACGCGATGGTGGCTCGCTCATCAGTCCCGAATGCCTATGCAACAGGCGACAGTTTGAAACGGCCTGACCCGATGACACCAGTCCATTTTCATACTCGAGAAAATTTTAACGCTCCATCCAAACAAACCAAGCCTTCTTTTCATCCGCTTTCTCTATTGACTTTAAAGTACCTACTGTATTGTATTATTGTGAAAATTGTGGAAGTAACACGGTTTTGTACATACCTATCGGTTATATTATTTATTCTTTAAAAGTTTATACATTTTCTATCTCAGTATTACGTTTACTATCGATTGAAGAACGTCAGAAACAATGATATTCGTAATTCTATTTATATTTTGTGCGCGTTTTGTTCACCCGTCAGAACTTCCGAGCATCCTACCAGGTAATGACAGAGCGTCGGCTGACGGCAACGGCACCATCGACTTAGAATGTATCGTTCAGAATTTGGGATCGTATTCGTTAACCTGGTCAAAGAAAGGATCGAATAATAACGAAATTTTCATCGGTGTGGACCAGAGTAGTTTCTTTATGAAACATAAGTATGCACTTTCGAGACCAACCGAGAGGAAGTTCGTATTGAATATAAAGGATGTCAATGTGAACGATAATGGCACTTACAAATGCAGTGTAACTATCGATTCAAACAACGTGATATCGAAAGATATCTTGTTAACAGTTCGCACGCCGCCTACAATCATTGAGAATACGACATCGTTTTTGACTGTTCGCGCAAATAGTTCGACTAAGTTTGAATGTTACGTTTCTGGTAATCCGCCACCGAGAGTAATTTGGACTCGAGAAGACGGAGGTTTACTGCCCAACGGAAATGCCATGTCCGAAGGAAATATATTACGTATTATGCAGGCTCGTAAGGAGCATGCAGGTACCTACTTCTGTACAGGCAATAATGAAGTAAATTCCGTAAAAAAAACCTACAAATTACAAGTGGAGTTTGAGCCAGAAATTGAAGTACAGAAGAAGCGAGTCGGTCAAGCTTTGCAGCACAAAGCTGAACTGGAATGTAAGATCTCAGCGCACCCAGATCCTACGATAACTTGGTACCGAGCGGGTAATCAAATAACGAACTACGAGCCTAATTATAAAGTGGTAACATCTACGCTATCGAATGCGGTAACCGTTTCAAAGTTGGTAATTACAGCCGTTAATCGTACTCAATATGGAAACTATACGTGCAAAGCGAGTAACAATCTTTTGATGAAAGGGGCTCAACAAAGTATCGAATTTTACGAAACCCCCGAAGAACAGTGTTACCCGCCCTGCACAGACGGATCCTCGTTCGAATATCCTGATCTTAGATTGATATTCTCGACGACCTGTATGTTGGTGTTCTTATTCAGATGGTGAAGTGGAAGAAATTATCGAAGCGATTTTTCCAAAATTCTTTTTTGTTTTTTCTTCCTTTTATACATATAATATTATAATCATTGTATCATAGGTGTGTACAGTGATGTAAATAAGAATAAGCCATCCTCATTATTTTCTTTTTCCTAATTCGACTCGACTTTCTCATTTTATGGAATCACCATGTATGTATAGTTACGATTCTATTATTCAGTATTGTTTTGATGTTTTCGTTCGACGGTTGTGAAAACTTTATGTGCTCCGTATTATGAAGGTAGATTTAAGTTTGACGATGATTTTTACGTTGTAGGACTCACTTTTTTGTGGCAGATCAACTAAGTATTTCTCCCAACCAAATATCTTTTCAATTATTTTTTCTTATAAATCTCTTATCTTTTTTTCGAGTATAGTACGTATTATTTATAAAGTATTTCTTCTTCTTATTATTATTATTATCACTTTTTTTCTACTTTTCTACTCAAGTTCTTAGATTTAGTATTGAATATTTTGTTTTTTTCCCCTAGAGAAATCTTGTTATTTTAGTTGAATTTCTATTTTTGAATTTTTTCTAAATATTAATTATTTCCAAGTGAATCCAAATGAGTATTAATACTTTCATTTTTCGTTGAAGTAAAACGCATAGTATTATAATTTTCCTTTATTAACTCCAAAAATTATTATCATTATTACAGTATCATTTTTTTTTTTCTTCATCATTATTTCTCATCACTATTTTGTATTTCTGGTTGATTATTCACATACCGCTAGTATAATGGTATTTGTTCATTGTATGATATTACGTTAGAATATTGTTGATTCGATGTAGTATTATAATTATTGTAACACTACTGCAGTGCGACTACTTCATAATGAATCTCATATTATTTTTGTGTTAGGTTTGTTCCAAAAATACTCTTCTGTTTATGTTCATACCTAAGTTGATATTTTACTCTATCTAGTCATAAGCAGTATGTCACCTTTCGTTTCAGTTTCACTCGTTTCCGGGTTAAAATTTTGGTGTTCCGTATTTTTTATTGTCTGGATAAGTTGACCTAAAAACTATCTGTTCGGTGTGTATTGCGTAGGTTGGCTTACCGCACGAGCACGCCATTGTGCTTTGTAAAATATACACCGAAAACGCGTCCGAACTGAAATTGAAGTCCAAACAACTGAGTTTACGTTGTAGTATTCCTAAGAAAATGAATTGCGTCAAGGAAGGTATCGATCGTATTCTAAAGATGAATGTCTGGCAAGCGGAATCCAGTTCTGTGGAGGAGTATTCCATCTCGTTGAGCGAAGAACAAGTTCGCTTGTTGATTCACGGTACGTTGTAAACATTCGTGTGTATTGAAAGATTAATATTCATCGCCTTATTCTATTCATTCTTTTTCGTTTTCAGAATTGAACTCCGTGCATGACAGGATCGAAACGCTCCTTTGATAGAAAACAATTCCTAACTCTCAGAGTGGCGTCTATTTTTCTGGTACTATTATACCGATTATAATTTTTGCAGAAAAATCAGCCTTACCTACCAATATCAAGACGTGACCCAGTTCGTAAACCTACTGTATGTTAAAAGTTCTTTCTTTTCTTCTGTTTTCAATGTATTCAACTTTTCTCTTTAATTTTCCGAGACTTCAACCACTCAAAAAAAAATATATCTTATCATTCCGTCAATCAACCAGAATACGATTATTTCATCTTATATGGAACATTATTTTTTTTATATATTTGTGTACGTAATAAATACGAAGTATTTTCTTTTTTCTTTCGGTGTTATAATTTTGAGTTAGGTCCCTCGTAGTAGAAGGGGGAAAAAAAAGTTAATTTGGTAATGTGTTTAATATCTCGACTTTTAAGAGACGTAAATTAACTTGTTATTGAAGATAGAAGTCGAATTTGTAATTTTTGAACGGGTTTACTCGGCGTAAAATGATTTCTTTCAATTTGAAGAAAGACAGAGTGTAGAATCAATTGAGCGACAATAAAAGAAGACGCCTACTTGTACCCGCACCGTACATGAAGTAATATTTTTGTGATAGAAGATAATTAGATCAAAAACGTCATCCTGTATCAAGGCCAGCACGAAACCTAATATATGTCTTCTTGGTTCAAACGAAGTATCATATTTTGTAAGGAATATATTTCAATTTTGGTCTTGATTTCATCACTCAGATATTTCATCTCGTTAAATTTATATTTTTCAAGAAGTTATTTGAAATAGATGAATTTCCGTTCATGCTGCGTACCGAGGAGCGAGACAGCTAAAAATGTCAGAATAATTATTTTGTATTTTGTTGTATAGTTGGTGCGTACAACGTCTTGGCAGTAGTTGCGAAAACATACGCAGCTCGTGGGATTAATCACGTCGATTGAGGCGAGCGAGGAATTCGTTTTATTGGAGACTTGTTAGAATTTTTCCATCCGTTAATTTACAGCTCAAACATTGAAGTTTCTCCGAGCCCCACTTCTTATGGATGGTCGGAGTCTTCTCAAACTTGACCCCTCCCCTCAATCAATGGTTGAAACTGTTCGAAGTCCCCAATGTAGGTCAGAGACACCACCCCCTTCCTATATTGCTTGACGATTGAAATTTTCTATTATTCTCTTTTGGTGTTGAGCTTAGATCCCTTTTACTGTTTGTTTCCTCTGGTTTACTGGGCCAGAAAAACACACTTGTCAAGTTCGATGTGAAAATTTTAGTCAATCCTTTCCTCTCCCTGTATAGCTAAATGTTTGAACCCTTATATAAATAGGTCTAAGATCGAAATTTTTGTTAGTCTCCCAACCTCCCTGACCCCCCCTCATGTACAGATGAGGAGTTGAAATTCTTCCAAGCTGTAATGTAAGTCTGAGATACCCTCGTCTCGGAACTACAAGTCAACCCCCTCCTATACCGCAAAATGGTCAAAAATCCTCAAGTCCTCCCCTTGATATACGGTGGTGAGATGATTTAAATTTTAGTAAGTCCCCTCTTTCTTTTACACTGCAAAGTGGACGAATTTACTTTGCTCTCTTTCCCCCGTTTATATAGTTTGAGGCTTGAAATTCATCCAAGCTCTATAGCAGATCCCAAACCCGACTATCTTGGAACCCTTGGGAACCGCAATTTAGCCCCCTCTCTTCGAGTTGAACGGTAGAAATTTTGAATTAAGTCTCTCCGTTTATATTTACAATTCGAAGTTGGAAATCCTTTAAAGTTTCATCTGCCTTGTATACTGTACAGCTGAATAATCAACATTTTATTTAGTCCCTCGAGGGTCCAAATTCCTAAATTAGACCTCGCTCCCTTCAGAACCTTCCAGGTTGAATATTTGAATCAGGTCTTTTCCTCCCTTCGCTCATATTTCTAGCTCAAAATTCTTGAGAGCCCCTCTGCCTTCTTTACTGCGGAATGGTAGAAATTTTTCTTATAAGTAGCTCAATAGTCGAAATTCTTCCATGCCCTGAAGTAGGTCTCCCCTCCCACCTGTATGTAGCTCGAGGATCGGAATTCTTCCAAGATCGGAAGTGAGTCATTGATTTTGCCTCCTTAGAACCACAATTCGGGCCCCTTCCCATACAGCTGCATGACCTAAATTTCAACAGGGAACCTGTTTTAACGGGCGGTTATTCCGGAAAAAATTTTCGCAACCCTCCTCCTATCATATATATAGCTCGAAAGTCTAAATTTTTCCAAGTCCAAGTATTGCTCGAGAGTTGAAATTTTTCTGAGGCCCCGTGTTTCCCATAAAACGAATTCGCTGCCCCCGTTTTTCAACTCCGTTAAAGAACCTGTGAGTCTTTCTCAAGTCTGCACTTCTCCATCGAAATTTCAGTATAGGGAACCTATCTTGGCGTACCGCTGCACCGTTCGCCATCCGGCAAAAACTGACCTACCCTAGTAGAGAAGATGGCTTTCGGAAAATCGGAGAATTTCGATTGTCCAGATTTATAATTAACGCTGTACGCTCACTCACTCTCGATTGAATAACTAGAATTCTATTGTAAAATTTACTGATTCTTTCCAATTATTGTATTTCACACGCCGAATGACGAAGGAATCCCCCCCCCCCCTGGTCACAAAACATATAGGATGTCTGTGGGTAGTGGACACCAAACCAATCCATAAAAATTGATCAAATCGAATAATTTTACTACGTGATCTCTAATACGGTCCTAGATTGTAGAATTGGAGGTCTAATTTTTATACAATGTCAACAGATTTTCGAAAAGAAAGTAAAATAAAGAATTCTTCGTTTGGTCAATTATTGAATTCTAAACATTGAACGATTCTAACGAAATCATTAATTTTCTATTCGTCTTTTATATTTGAATTTCACGTGTTATAATTCAATGAAAAACCTAGACGTATCGAAACAGATGTTCACATATTGTAACATAAAACTGTAAAATTGCGGAATTTATGACTTAAACTCTCAGTCAGGGCTATTTTCCCATGTACGACGAGAAAACGATGCTCTAACAAGTGGGTAGCTAAACAAGCTTGAGTTCCATCTCCTGTTACTAAGCAGTGACAAAGATTTCTCTCAAAATGATCTTAATAGTAAACTATTGTCGCAAATAAATATATATTTTCGAATAACAATAGTTTTAACAGTACAAACATGAACACGTTGTTCATTATTTACACTGAACAGTCCTATTATACGATACTGTATAACATTTTTTCATGGTAAAAGCAACAGAATAAACTACAATAAAGAGACTGAACGAGACTCGATAAAAATGAAAATAGTAAAGAGAACAAAAATAAAATTGACTGCAAACAAAGGAAATACATCTAAGCTAATATATTTCAAAATAATCACAGATATATCGATTTTTTCGAGGTGACGAAAAAAAGGGAAAAACGAAAAAATGACAAAAGGTAACACATTTCGCGACTTACAAATAGTTTTATTTTTGCTTGAAAGACCATTACTCCCGTATTAGAAAAATCACTGACGCTTAGGTCTGCACTAAATTAACTGAAATCTCATTATTCAGCTCTGATTTAATTTATAATTTGCATTCGGTATCGACGACTGAACGAGCGAGATTTGAACGTCAAACAACCGATTTCGTTTTGGTAAATAATACCGTCAAGGTTTCTTTTACGTGATCGTACGTAGCAAAACTAATACCCACCGAGATAGGGCCTTTAACCCAGTTCATACTAACTCCTTTGAAAAAGCCTTTACGTATACCCTCTTCCTGAAAAATTTTACGAATTGTACCCAAAATTGTAGAACACTCGTATCCGGTAATGGCGGCAGTTTGCATTCGTCTCCGAACAATATCCAGCGGATACGAACTGGTTTGTCCTAGAGCACCTGATATGGCACCGAATATCAAATTTAATCCTGGAGAACTGTTGGAGCCTACTTTGTCTGAAAACAGAAGACAATGCATCTTCATCCAGTCATTTATATCGTGTTATCATTGATAAGAGACTTCGAGTAACTCTACCTTTGTACATGTTTTTGAGAGTTCCGTAAGTGCAGAAACTGGTCCCAGCGTAAGGTATAATCCCGAGCATTGTGGGTACATAACCTTTATAAAATGCCCTCCAGCCTTCGTTGGCCTTGGTTTGCACGAATACCTGAAATTAATTCATATAATGGTAATTTTCTTCTATTTTTGCAGGAGATATTAAGTGTTATATTCAAATAATTACCTCTATTAAATTTCCATACTGATGTTTAGAAGTCACTGCCATACGAGCTCTGGCCAAATCCAATGGATACGTGAGCGTTTGAGATGTTACTCCGGCCAGGGAACCAGAAATGAATCTTCGTATTTTTGAATCGCTAAATTCATTACGAACATTCATTAAAATACAGTAACGACGCTTGATTATTCTCTATAGAAATCCGGACAACAAAGTGACGCTTTCGAAACATCTTCATTTTGAAATTAATTCTTAGTCTTGATAATTTTCCATAGATAAATAAACGTTCCCACAGTACCGAAATATTAAACTATATTCAATCATGAGTTTTTGTCAAATTGATGATAAACAAGAAGATTTTGACCCGATTGCGTTACGAAAAAAAACGAATTATTTTTTTCTCATAATTATTATACGATAAACTTTAATAAGAGTTAAAATGTAGCGCATCGAATGAACGAAAGATCCAAAAATAAATTATAAGAACTTGTTTATCAGTCTTACAGTAACGATTCTTTGGCAGTTCACCAACTTATGTTACAATGACCGCGAAAATGTAATATTTGTATAAGAAACGTAGCATACATTTGAATACGGAAGTGATTCGTAAATATTCTCGTACCGGTTATCATTGGATAACGCCTACTTACTCTTTTTGATTGGTAGAATCCACTCTCAGCACTTTCTTCCACTGTTCATGAGCAGAGAACTGAATAGCAGCGTATGGAATGATTCTCGCCATTGTAGCGCTATTGCCTCTCCATAAATTAAAAAATCCTTCTTTATAATACGTTCGCAGCAGAAATCGTAACGCTTTTTTCGTCGAGTACTCATCGGTCGAAGCCTAGCAAAATCTTAGAAGTCTGTCAAATATATCTCGAACTCTTGGTACTAAATAATAAAAACCTGAACTCATTCCTACCTGGAAAGTTATCTTTGCTCGATCTAATGGTGCTATGGTCGTTTTGGCGCACGCACCTGCTATGGCCCCGGATAAGAGACTGCATAATACTAGATCTGAATTCGTCAACTGCAACCATAATCACGCATAGAAGGCTATCATTTCCGGGTATGGTAAATAAATAAGAATAAAATGAGAGACGTACCAAATCTTTGGAATTTCTTCTATCCTCCGAAGAATCTGTTGAAACCATCATACGACAAATTTTGAACACTTATTCTCTGCGACTGAAAACCATTGAAAGATAAATACAGGACTGAAATCTTTTTACGCGTAAAAAATTCTCGAACTTGACATATTTATAGCAGACCAAGTTTTGTAAACAAAAAAGAACGAAGACCGAGAGGTCGATTAGAACTTGACCAAAGTATTAGAAGAATGAATCATCTTTATTGGGAATCACGAACAAGACATTTCGCTCTGAACGTACCTTTATTCAAGTCACAGGAGACCACACCTGCGGTATCTCATTCTTTGAAAAAAGTTATGTCCAAGTTCAAACGAGACAATGCAGTTAAAATGACAAATTTGTAATGAATCATCAGTAATTTTAACAGAGTCTTGAAAATATCAATGACTACTACATCTGAAGATAAATTTACTAAAATTGATCATTTTAAATTACAGTTACCAAAATTTCAACTTTCAATTTAGTGAAAAAAGATTTCTCCGAGGCTGTGACTTGTTAGCTGTTATCTAACTAAACTTCTGTTTGCCTGAGCCTGTTCCATTTTATTGGTAAAAAATCGACCTCAACTATCATTATTATTACGATCATTACGATACAAACAAGAACTTCGTCGATATATCGATTCAAATTCAAAATGCTCGACTTGAAAAAACCAAGAGCCAATAGCCAAGAGCCGAAATAATGGAGTTGGCCAAGCGAGTAGCGACAAGCCAACGATCCATAGAATAAGATCTATCGCACGGTTACAAGAGATCTTTTCCTCCAAACTGTTGGTTTGTCGCTTAGCCGGCTTTTACAAGACTATATCCAAAATACGAATCTAGAGAAACAGGTGCTTCAATCACGTGTGGGAAGTGATTTTCTCCATTTATTACTATTTTCCAATATCGGTTCTTCTTGCCACGCTCCTTCATTTCATTGACAATCTCCCCTCTCATGAACAAACATTCCTGTAACCGAAAAATATAACACATACATAATTATTATCAAAGTAGAGCTTTTTTTATCATCCACGCATGAGCAAGAGCATGAGCAGCAGAACTTTAAACTGTTGGTCGTGTTCCGGAGGCCAGTGTCTACTCGATCCTTGGCACTATGATACATGTGACAATGCTTTTGAGGTACTTATCTTTTTTTGAAACCTGAGTAGTTATATTTCGAATGAATTGGCGTTCTAATCTACCCGTAATCTCTGTTTAAAGTGTTGGACAATCCTCGTGAAGGAGCCAGATGGAACGATTAAAAAATGGAAGGGTTGCTCCGTAGATTCCCACAAGCTGTCTATATGCAGTCTCGATAATCCCCCGTCCGGAGCAACATCTGAAGGAACTACTTTTAAATCGAGCTGCTGTTATAGCGATTTCTGCAACAATGACGAGTTTCCAGTATTACCATTACCATCAATTTCAGCCGAAGGTATTAAAAGATCGGTGATTTACTAGGTATCGATAAGTTGCTTACACTTAAAGAACTTATTATTGTTCAGAAACTGCCGATAAAGCTCTTCAATTGAAGGCCCATGCATATGGCTTTGTTTTTGGATTCCTATTCTTTGCATGCATATCCCTAGTCTTGATGTGCGTACAAAAAAGACGTGATAAAATGGAAACAGCTCACCACGCGTTACCCTCTTACGATTTTTCATTTAAAGTAGGCCGTTTGAGAATTTTAGAAACCATTGTTCATCGATGAGCTTGATAACGATATGGTCATACTTTTAGGAGTATTCCGATCAATCATTTACATCAGGACCGGGATATGGCCTGCCATTACTTATCCAACGAACTCTCGCCCGACAAATTTCTCTCATAGACCTCATCGGTAATGGAAAGTACGGCGAAGTTTGGCGGGGCGTTTGGCGTGGTGAAACCGTAGCGGTGAAGATTTTTCTATCGAAAGACGAGGCTTCATGGTCTCGTGAAACCGAGATTTACAAGTAAATATTGATCATAATATTAATAGACGCGTGTAGAAATCTTTGCAATAATCATTATTTTTCAGCACCATCCTCTTACGGCATTCGAACATACTCGATTACATAGGCTCAGACGTGGCATTTCGTAACTCAGCGACGCAGCTTTGGGTGGTTACTCATTACCATTCGTTTGGATCTCTATATGATTATTTGAATCTGACAGCGTTGACGAGTGCTAAATTATTTGTGATTTGTTACAGTATGGCTAAAGGATTGGATTATTTACATACTGAAATTTTTGGTACTGAAGTGAGTTCGTTTGTCATGATTCATAAGTCCATTAATGGCTGTGTTCACCAACTCTTTAATAATACTGTTATTGTAGAATAAGCCAGCTATCGCTCATCGGGATATCAAAAGTAAAAATATTCTTATGAAACGAAACGGCGAGTGCGTTTTTGCGGATTTTGGTTTGGCAGTCACCTACTATCAAAAAATTGATAAAATGACTATTACACCGAATCCACGAGTTGGAACGAAACGTTACATGGCTCCGGAAGTATTGGATGAAAGGTGAAAATGAATGAAGTGTTTTAATGGTTGTTTCAGTTAAAATGTTGGCATAATTATTAAAACTCGTGTTTTGGTTTCAGCATAAATATGAAGTGTTTTGAGTCGTTCAAACGAGCCGACATTTATGCAGTGGGTTTAGTTCTATGGGAAATATGCCGTCGCTCATCATCGAATGGAATTGTGGAAGAGTATAAACTACCGTTTTACGATCGCGTTGGTTCCGACCCAAGCCTTGATGAAATGCGTAAAATTGTTTGTATCGATCAACAAAGACCTGTTTTATCGGGTCGATGTCTTTCGGACCCAGTAAGTTGACGCTACGCAGGAAAATCATCCTCAATTATTAGAAGTGATTTTTTAAATTTAAACCAACTAGTACAATTTAGAACAAAAGAAATTGAAAAAATAATGATGAAATGGAAAAAAGGAAGAAAAAAAAACTAATGTATAATATAATATACCAATAAGTATCTGAAAAAAAATTATATGTATATAAATAAACAACGAAGAAGAAGAAGAAGAAGAAAAAAAAAACAGATAGGAGGTTGGCAAGAGGGATTGACATCAAGACCGTAGTCCGGTGTATAATTGCAGGAGAGAAGGGATTTATATAGGGAATGGAAGAGGAAGTAAAGAGATGAATTTGCAAATTTTAGGGAAAATGTCGATGTGTTCTACAGATAATGAAGTGTCCACCTTGAATGGAGGGTGAATGTTCAGTCTGAGTGCTGCTGCATATAATTTATTTCTCAGCTCTTGGAGTTCAGAGCATTGAAAAAAATATATGATTAAGAGAAGCTTTAAACTTTACTCAGTGATCGATGGCTTCGAACGTCGTTCCCTGTTCAGTTCTCCTTTCGTTCAAGTCAAGACAAGTGCCGAACAAAAAATTTCTAACGTCTTAAATTTGAAAAATATAGTCCTCTTTTTTCGTACATTTGGTAAAGTTTCCTTGAAATATCATTACTGTACTTACGTTTGAAAAACGAGCCGTCGATAATAAAAATTTAGTGCTTATTTCATCATTATACAAAAGTTGCCTATTTTAAATTGCAAATTAATCCTCTGGTTTACCTTCATCTCTAATTTTAAAAAATGAATTTTGCATATCATTATTAATTTGATAAATGTTTTGTTTTTCAGTTTTTGTCATCACTTACCAACATAATTCAAGAATGTTGGAATCCGAACCCGACCGTGAGACCGACGTCTCTTCGTCTGAAAAAATTCATGTTAAAAATGGATTTCAGTGCCTTTTATATATGACGCTCAAATTTCTCAATGTTTTTATATTTGTTTTGTCCTTTTACACCTGTTTTTATTGAACGAATAAAGAAAAAAAAAAAATCATGAAACTGAAATTATCTTACTGTGTAAACAGGGCCGGATTTAGGTAGGCTGTCTCCCTGTGCAAAATTTTTCTCGCTGTCGTCATTTCTTATGATTATAGCAATTTTATGTATTTTTGTACTTTGGCATGGTGTAATAGTATTTTTTTCTTCAATTTGCCGCCCTGTGCTATGCTGGTGCACAGTCTGTACAAGCGGTAAGCCCTGCACTGCGTCTACTTATTCTTGATTTTGTTTTTCTTTTTTTCTATCTTCACTATTATCTTTGGAGTAAAAAAATTAAGCGAGGTTTTGAGAGGGAAGAGAAACGAAATTTATTTTGTTTTGTATAGGTACAGTTGTTACTTCCAATTCAGTATTTATTGTGGATCACAGAAAACGTGTTGTCCTTTGAACTGGCGCATGTAGATTGCTATATCTTATGACTTTATCTTACGGATATACATATGTTGGTAAGGGACAAATATAGTCGGTAATGAGCTCATGGTAAAATCATTCGAAATGTCTCATTTTCTTTCAAGCACTTGGCGGCTGCTGAAATGTATCGTCGAGCTATACAAACAGAAAAAATGGTGCTGTTGAGAAAATTGAAAACCGACAATATGGCGGACAGCTTGTTTAAAAGATTTAAATGGGTCCAAATAGAGATGTGAAACAAAACAATTTTTCCCCCTTACTATCCACAAAAGACTTAAACACTGTGTCTTTTACCTCTTTATCTCATTGAACGCTTGATAAAATGTAGTTTGTAAATAAAAAGACATTACGAGAATCGTATTTTTATACTCACGCACAGTATTATTTGTGCCAATAAAACCAATCAGAACTACAATTTAAATCGATGGAAGTTCAACGTAAAGTCAATTTTTCGGAAAAGGAAAAACCAATTTTTTCTCAATGTTTTAGCTTCAGAGGAACGTGATGAAATCTTCATTATTATAACTTTATTTTCAATTGGGCTACCTATTAATTAACGCATTATTATTGATTATTCATCCCTTCATCCTTTCGTAGCATACCGAATAATTTTGAAGAATTGATTACAATGGAAGGAATATCAATTCTGAATAATATAAATAATTAAAGGGGAAAATTATAAATAACATATGAACGAGATTTGCAAGAATCAACTGTTTTTCATACGTGTATATATCTAGGTATAGAATCATTTTTAAAAAATACGACATGTAAACGTATAGGCAATCATTATCAAAGTCTTGAATAGTAATAATACCTTTTTAGATTCAAGCAAACCTTGGTTAGTTTTTATGTATTTTTTTTCTTTTGTTCCTAGGAAAATCAGACTCGAAAGACAAAATAGTTAATTGTAGATGTTCCGAGAGCCAAATTCTCTCATGCGTATTCAAACGTTATGAGCGTCGCGCAGTGATTCGATATTTCTGTACTTACTCGTCGGTTTGAAACGAGAATACTTCGCGCGTATTGAACGCGCAGTCGTGTAACTCCACTACTCGCAGAGAAAGTTTGCAGTTGTAACGGTTATATACTAGAGCCCAACAGCGGTTCAGTCAAGATCATACTTTCAGGATCATTTCTGTAGTATGTTTCTTACCTTCTCCACACACTTGTGGAGTTGACGCAACCACGATGATGAGTCGTAGGTTCTCAACCTGAGCGTGAGACGACCCGCGTTCCAGTTAGGAATGTTGGTGTCACGATGATCGCAGTGGTTGAGAATCGGGCTGAGTGGTCCTCTTTCATAATAATTAAATAGAAAATACTCATACGTCAAATTTTCATCATGCGTTCTAGTTGGGACAGTTACACCTTGTGAATTATCCTAGAGTCGTTTCGTGAATAAGTAATAAAGTAATCTTCTAAGGTTCTACCCCTCAATGAACTCATTTCTATACACTCCGTCATTGAAAGTTCTGTGTTAATGAGCTCACATTTTAGAATTCGAATACTAGAAGTACGTGACTGTAGAAGTATTACGAAGGTAGATATCAAGATTCGAGAGAGCTTGAGTTGGTCCGTGTGCTGAATGCGGAACTGGTAAATCGTAATCGTAAATAACACGATAATGACGCGCTTGAAGAGTTGGTATTTTGGGTATAAGGTGTGAAATGAACATTAAAAACAAGTTATTTTCAAATTCGGTGCTATGATTAAGATGAAACGCCAAGCTAATAGCCCTAAGTGTAACTAGAGCTCCTTGGCCTAGAGCTCGTTAATATAAATAAATAATGACTTATTCAGAATTAGATTTGAATAGCCTTCAAATTTATTCATCTGCAGTGTACCGGTTTAGCTCGAATCGAAATATGTTTTGAGATCTTATGACATAATTGGTAATCTGTCTCATAGGTAGAACAAGCAATGATTTGATACCTAATTCACATGACAATTATTGAATTCGATTCAGAACATCTGAATTTCTCTTACTGATAACGTATACTGATGAAAATGAGTTTTACTACCGTTAAGGGCTCTCAAATTGCTCAACGACCACATCAAACCATAATTGTCGAGTAACAGTCTCTAGCTTTTCTATCTTCTATATAATCATCCTATCATTCGTGTATCTCGAGCTTAAGAAATTCGAAATCCTCTCATATAAAACGTTATTCTTTTGCGCAGGTAGAATTGTCTTCAACTAACCAGAAAAATATGAAGAAATCGGTAACACCTTTATTATTTCACGAAAACAATCAGAATTTTTTTTTTTAGAAAGATAATAAAATACCTAAATAATAACCCTCTATCAAGGAGAAGAAAAACTGTAACAGTATTAAGCATAGTTAAAAAGCAATACACTAAAATTGTGTTTATCCGTTGCAAAGAGTTCACCAAATATAAAATGTAAATCAATTCACATAAAGTAAAAACTAGGGAGGTCGCACAGTCTTCATCAGAGTTTTGATTCACAATTAGAATTATAGTCATGTTTCAAAAATCATGTTTTGCAGTTATTTTTTTAATCCAACATTTTACGTATCATGTAGTTCAGAATGCCCCCGTGACGATGATACAACAATTCCACTTCGGTATCAAATCGCAAAATTGCTTCGAACTGCGATTTCTTATCGATCTAGAAATAAAATAAGGAAATATTATACACATAACGGGTTACAGGCGAACTCTTATCGGCTTCTGAGTTGGCCGTACTTACCCTAACGGTGATTTTTTGTTTCGGTTTAGGATTCTCGGGAATAAGTATATCGTATATTTCTCGACCGGTAAGTTTCAAAGTATCTGGCGTATGCCCAGGCGAAAATTGTAACGGTATAATTCCCATACCGACAAGATTCGAACGATGAATACGTTCATAAGATTCCGCTATGACCGCTTTTACACCCTAGATGAATAATTTGAAAGTTTTAAACTTGAGAGTTTCATGAATATGTTAATGATGAAATGAATTTAGCTTAGCTCGACTCACCAGTAATAGAGGTCCCTTCGCAGCCCAGTCTCGAGATGATCCGGACCCATATTCTTTACCAGCGATTATTATGACGGGAGTATTTTCTTTCTTGTACAATTGAGCGGCGTCGAATACATCGTACTGAAAAATAGCATATTTCATCTCAGCTGAACGTAAGGCAAAAAACACTGACCATATTCCATCACGGTATCTTACTTCTTGATTGGAAGGAATGTGAACGGTCTGAGGACCAGCCTTTGTCATGAATTTATTGACTAAACGAATATTAGCGAAGGTGCCTCTCGCCATTATTTCGTCGTTACCTCTTCTGGATCCATACGAGTTAAAATCTCTTGGCGTTACTCTGCGACAGAAATAAAAACGATTATAGACACGCGAGTACAACATATTATATCAGTAATCGAGCAAACTTACTTTCTATCAGCTAAGTAACGAGCGGCGGGACTGTTACGAGCGATCGTTCCAGCAGGACTAATGTGATCGGTAGTAACAGAATCGCCTAAGTATAAAAGAACGCGCGCATTCTCAACAGATTTTAAGCCTGGCAATTCCTGTGAAAATCACGATCAAATTTCATAAGACACGCGTCTTATTTTTCCTAGGTATCTAAAAATGAATCCTACTTTGGTCATGGTCTCGAAAAATGGAGGTTTTCGTATGTAAGTAGAATGAGGTTCCCAATCGTATAACTGAGTCTCGAGAACTTTGATCTGCTGCCAACTTTTCGACCCTTGTTCAATACGCGAGTACACATCTTTAAACATGGCCGGAAGAACGTGTTTTCGTTCGACTTCTTGAATTTCCGCTCGGGATGGCCATATATCTCTCAAGAATACTTGTTTCCCCACAGAATTATTTCCTGTAATAGGATTTTATGGTAATATATTTATTCACTTAAGGCTGAAGATCGTTGAAAGATCTTTCAAAGAAAGTCTTACCAATTGGTTCCTTTTCAAAATCTATATCAACGCGCCCGGCTAGCGCATAAGCAATTACGAGAAGGGGTGAGGCTAAATAATTGGCGCGAGTATTGGGATGTATTCGACCTTCGAAATTACGATTTCCGGACAGAACACCGCAACACACCAACTCGTTCTGCATCATAAAACGGGGCTTAGAGTACTCGTATCAGAGAATATAATTTGAATTTGACGAAGCTACAAACCTTTTCAATCGTTTCGATCATTGCATCCGGTAAAGGACCTGAATTTCCGATACAAGTTGTACAGCCGTAGCCGACGATATCGAAACCGAGTTGTTTCAAGTAGCCTAGGACATTCGAATCTTGTAGATAGAAGGTAACAACGCCCGATCCGGGAGCGAGACTCGTTTTTACGTACGGGGCGACGGAAAGACCGGCTTCTATCGCCTTTTTGGCCAATAAACCTAATTATGAAGGACAAGATGAAAAGTTTGTGCTCGGTACACGAAACGAGAAAAATAACAGAGGAGTTATATACCTGCTCCCAGCATAACGCTAGGGTTGCTCGTATTAGTACAGGAGGTGATTGCGGCTATAACGACGGAACCGTGACGTAATACGTATTCTTTTCCTTCGAATACAAATTTAGCTTGAACATCGAGATTTGAAGTTGGTATGCCGAAACCTTTGAAGCCAACCTTAGGGAGAAGTAATAAAATCAATAACGAAGTCTCACATTGAGGTGTTTAGAATGAATATGAATACAGTCGATTTGGTCGAACGCAAGATGATAAGATTTTCACGAGTAATTGTACTATTGAAGCTCATCTTATAAGGGAGATTTTCTGTAGAAAAAGTGCGCATTCAGAGCAAGAACCCTTCTGGAAATGTTCAAGAAAGATACATATTATACATATTTCAGAAACAGTGAATATTCTTTCTCTCACATATGATGCTAGAGGTCCCAAGTTTATACCCCACTGGAAAAGAGCGAAACTAGTGCGCAGTTTTTGTCATTCAACCTTTTTGCGTTCGAGCAAAGCCATTCGACTAATTTATAGCTGCTCTCCTCTTACTTTGTTCGTTAAACACGATAAGAAGTCAGTTTTCATATCAGTAACGGAAACTCTGTCGTGCGGTCTCTTTGGTCCGCTTACTGATGAAACGACAGTTCCCAGATCTAATGTTATAACTTCGCTAAAAACTGGATCTTGATTCGGGTCGTTGTAATTACGCAACATACCCACGGAACTGAGATATTTTTCAATTATCTCCACTTTTTGTTGACTACGATCTGAAAACGATAAATGCTAGTCATCAGATTATTCTTGGAGGTGCTTCATGGTTTCAATTATTTCACTTTATCTTACTGGTCTGTTTCAGGTAGGTCAACGTGTTCACATCGACGGGGAAAAATCCGACGGTCGCTCCGTACTCGGGACACATATTACTGATTGTAGCTCTATCCGCGATTGATAGAGCGGCGACACCGGGTCCGAAAAATTCGACAAATTTACCCACCACGCCAACTTGTCTTAGATGCTGCAAACGAATCAATGTAAGGGTAAAAGAACTTTTCTGAATGAGTTAATATTAGTTGACTTACTTTGGTGATGGTTAGGACTAAATCTGTGGAAGTTGCGTAATGATTTAGAGCGCCTTCCATTTTATAGCCGATAACTTGAGGTAAAAGCATACTTATACTCTGACCCAACATTACTGCCTCTGCTTCGATACCTGCGGAAGAGTAAAGATTTTTTTATGTTCGTCTCAAGCACCAAGTTAGAAGGATGTACAGTCCTAGAATTGAATTTCAAAAAGAAACATTCTTTCATGAGCTTCATTATTCAGAGGTTTAAATCCCTCTTATTCGGATATGAACTAAATTTTTTGGCTTCATTAACAGAATTTTATTAGAAATTCATCACGAGTATGCCAAGCAACCACTTCTTAATAATACATCATTAGAACATTTATCAAATCATAAATATTTTTCACCTCCTTTTAATTTTTTTTTTTTTCAGGTCTTTTCCCACTAGGCTACTACAAGTTTCATATTTGGAATAGGAGTGAATTACGAAGCACAGAATCATGAAAACGAAAATAAGATCTTCGCTTATGATATTCTGAAAGAATCAGCAAACAATGTGATTTATTGATAAGACTTACCTCCGACACCCCAACCAAGAACGCCTAAACCATTGATCATGGTTGTGTGCGAATCGGTACCAACGACGGAATCGGGATACAGTATGTTCGAGTCAGAAAAAACCACACGCGCCAGATACTCCAAATTTACTTGATGAACGATACCAGAACCAGGAGGCACAATCAACATATTACGTAGCGCTTTAGCTCCCCACTGGAAAATAGAATATTAAAATTAACGTCGGTTTGGAGGTATACAACGAATCCAGTTGAGAAAATCCTCAATGCAATAAGAAGTGGAAACCAAGCAAAGGCCATGTTCTTAGGATTTTTCGGGCAAAAAGAAGCCATAGGAATACAGCGGTCTAAGGATAGCAAAGTGAATCAGCGACGATAAGAGGAACTGTGAAAAACACGTAAGACCGAAGAGCAAACAATATCAAAACTGACACGCATAAGTTCGGAAGAGTTTACGATTCAAAACAAAGTAGTAGAGGAAATAGAGACAAGGGGAGGCATCAGAACAACTAGCAACATGATCAAAGAGACAGCAGGATGCAGTTTTGAAATGTTCCGAGTGAAAACCGACACAAGAAGAGGTACCAAGCGATGAAATATTTGATAACCGACACTCACTCAAAAAAGTTGAGGTTTAAAATGAACAAAAATGCAGTATTTTAATCGTTTTGTCTCAATAATCTCGTGACTTATGAGGGAGAAATGGTCGATTCAAATCTCTGAAGAAACAATGAAAAACCTCAACACACTAGCAGTGTTTATTGAAAGGACCTTCTATGAGAACAACCGCGAGTCAACCACAAATAGGATTCTATAACTCGATGTATTCTTGACCTAGTCTACGAATATTCTAGTTTTCGAGTTTGTTACTCGAATAACATTTTCGATAAGATAGAAAGGAAAAAACACAATCAATCAATCAATCAATAACAATATTTTTTATTATACATTGAAATACTTTCGGCGCAATGGCCATCATTAGTGGACGATAAAATGTGGTTGAGTAGTTGTGTTTTCCCTTCTTTCTTATTCAGAAAGTAAAAATGAAGCACATTTATCGCCGATTATTCATAATTTGAGTTGGAAATGAATAATGCTTGTGGTTTGAGTTTTTCTCGATAAATCCGATTTTATATACGACTACACACCTTTCATGAAAAATACGTTCCCGATACAAGGGATCGAAGGGAGAATTTGTTACTGATGCATTCGCTCGCTTCGTCTTAAATTCGGTTTGTAACATTTCGTCGTTGTTAAGCAAATTTTCTTTCTAAATATTCTTTTAGACAATAGGAATTTCAATTGTTCAGGACTTCGCACCAAGAAAACAGACTCAGAGCAAGCGTTTATCGTTCGCTGGCTAATCAATGAGAGGTAAATACTACCAACTCGATTAGGCCAGGCACCGCAAGTTCAACACATGGGTTGAAGATATCGAACTTCATCATTACGTACGTGTATTTACCTTGAGAAACGTAAATCGCTCCTTGTTTCTTTCGAATTCAACATTTTCATTCTTTAGTTGAGCATCCGGTCTGTAATACGGGATAAATTAAATAAATGAGTGTTTTGAATGAGACGAAAACAGAGAACATTCTTTCACGAAAATGCATACGTTCGTCCCGAAAAATCAACTTGAACTGAGTGATCGACGACCAAATCAGCTGGACAAATAGGGTTAATTTTGTCTGGATTTCCATTCAATCGTTTAACAGCGTCTCGCATCGCAGCGAAGTCCACAACTGCTGGAACTCCGGTGAAGTCCTAGACAAGATCCAACACAAACGTTACCCGAATTTTTCACTCGTGATTTCGTTATTTTATAAAGAGCTTACTTGAAGAATGACTCTGGCTGGTTTAAAGGGTACTTCCACACCGTCGGCGACATTCTGGTTACTTTCCCAGTCAAATATTTTTCGTACATCTTCCTCGGTTACTTGAAAGTTATCACAGTTTCGTACCGCTGACTCGAGAAGTACACGGATAGAATATGGGAGTTTTTCTGAGGACAAAACATCAAACTGCGTTCAATAATATGCGTGGAGAATATCGAAGTTTTCCAGACTGAAACACAAAAATTTTGCAGAACTAAGTGAAGTAACACTCACGATATTGTTCTTCCTTCAGACGTGGTAAATCGAAATACACATAAGATTGACCATCAATAGTGATCGTCCTCTTCAAACTTTCGTACGGATGTTGTTCAGCAACTGGAAATAGAAAAATTTAATGATAATTAACTCGTGAAAGTATTGACTTGAGAATGAATGTCATCGAGAAGAAAGGTACAAAAATATCCGCGAGCGCTGTCACAACTTTCTAGTTTTACTTCTCCTATGTTACCCTTTATAATTTTAGACCATCATATACATTTGACCCGGCGATGTCGGATTGAGGAACCAAAAAAACCTTCCTAATATTTTTGCGTTCTTCGTGACTTGCTATACTAAAAGAATGCACTTCACGACTAAGAGCATCATAAACGTGATAGGAATAAATAATTCGACAAGAAATTTGTAATTATTCTTACCCATTTCGTTGTGTTTGAATGAAATCGAGTAGTCGGGAAATTGGGGCACAGAACCATATGAGAAAAGCGCAAGGCCTATAGCGCGACTAAAATTAACTGCCTTCAGATCACGTACGCGTTTCGATTCTCTTGCAGTGAAAAAACGGAACAGGTGTACGGAGCAACCTGAACGTAATATACTAGTGTCTAATTATTGTATGTTGGAGGTTCGAGATTCCTCGTTATTATCGCTCGGAAAACAAACATAACACGTATGTGTTTCTTGTTTTCTTTTCACCTATTATGATAGGATGCGATAACAACTCAATCTGTATAGAGCAAACACAACGTACAACAAACCTGGACCGCACTATCATTGATGATAACGTCATGCAAGCGTGTGATGCGGGTTGTCTATGGCGTAGGCCGTAGCTGCTTTCCCTTTTTTGTAATTGTGAGTCTGAGTCTATTGCTTGTTGTTGATTTAAGTTCCAGTTGAAATTTTTATAGACCCTTCAAGCACTTAAGTCTTGATTGTCAAAATATTGAAAGCTCCTTCCTTATCATAATAATAACACTAATAACTTAAGGTAAGGACCTATGTATTCTCGTTTGATGTAAACAAACATGGGGCTGGATGTAGTAATCCTAATTGGTGAAAAATCAAGTGGTGGTGCTGATAACAACTCCACAGCCACCACCACTTGATTTTTCACCGAGTCGGATTACTACATCCAGCGCCATGTTTGTTTACATTGAACGAGAATACCTCTAGCTCTAGGTCCTTACATTAAGGCGGTAGAGGTAAGGAACATTGACTATATACACTTCGTAAGCAGACGTACAAACCTTTTGTTAAAAGAGTTGTCGTTTCGTTGGAAACTGCTACCTGAGTGCGCTGGGTGTTAACCGTTGGTGCAAAGGAGAGAGAACATACATCCCTCTCTGTTACACCCACGTCTTAACACCTGGCGCGATCTGTTATTCGTTTCCAACGTGCGTCCGAAAACCGACAACATTTTAACAATAGGTTTGTACGTCTGCTTACAAAGTGTATATAGTCAATGTAAGGAACTATACAAGATAGGTATATTATGTAAGTGATAAGAAGAGGACTGTCGCCATGTTCATAAGGTTGAAGGAGGAACACTTTTAGGAGGTTTCAGCCTTTCATCAGGAGTGCCGTGAGAGAAATTTAAATATCAAATGTGACCCCATCTACAGAAACCCGGCTTAGCGTTAAATATCGATCAGGAGGAAAGGATCTTTTACCGAGGAAGGAAGATTCCTTTTCTCCTGGTTGTAATTGTATACTAAGCTGGGTTTCTGTAGACAGGGTCACAAATATCAGATTTTGAATGATTATAAGGGTTGTATCCTACCTATGTTATAATTAGAGTTAGGATTCCTCAACATTTGCCGAATGAGTTTGTGAAGGCCCCGGCGAATAAAAATGAGCTAGGAATCCGTTTCAGAGGAGTAGGATCCAGGAAAAAAAATTTTATTTTGTTGAAAAATGCCGAAAATGGGAAAAATGCCGAAAATGGGTATAAATGCCGGAAAACACCGAAAACGTTGAAAATCTGAAAGAAGTGATAGTTAAGGAAGGAAAAAGTAAAATAATTAAGAAATACCTCACTTTTCTCTCGAAAAGTTGGTAAAAAAGAAAGAAAAAAAAAGGACACGTATTATACGGATGTGTGTCCTCAGTGATCGGCGACATAAATTCACGCAAATGAATCTTGAAAAACATATTGTACTACTGTATAACAAACGTTTTTTATAATTAGTGTATTTATAGGTAATTCAATAACTTTCATTTTTTAGTTTTTTCTTTTTTTTAACGTAAATTTTTTGATTTTGCCGAAAAATGCCGAAATTACAGTTTTTAGAGCCGAATTTATGAATTTATTTGCCGAAAAGTCCTAACTCTAGTTATAATTATAGTTCCTTAGTTGAGGTATACTCGCAAGTGTAAGCGGTAATCAAACATTGGAACTGGGATTGAGTTTTAGGGGAGTGGTGCAACTGTAATAATGTCGCATTAGGTTGCACCACTTCCTCAAAATTGAAGACCACTTCTTGTGTTTGTTCACCTTTGGATAGAATACCTCTGTGCCTTATATACGTTTGCTTTGGTAGTGAACATTTCTACCGTACAAAGTAGAAATAGCGTATCTGCACATCTACGATCTGCGAAAACGAGATTCTTCAACCCTGATCAATATACCTTTTTTTGCTGATCGTCGATCTGCAGAGGCGTCCATTCAATTTTGCACGGCAGATTTCAAGTCTCCCACTTCACATAATTGTGTATCTCAATAATAAGCCTTTGTTGTAAACAAAAATTTACGCATGGTCCCTAAATCGGGAGAAGGCCTACCTCAGTGTTGCCCATTCCTGCCTGTCATGAGTGACTCGGTGGTGAATTTTATTTATCATAAAGCTATCCATAGCGTCCCTCCAACGAGTAATTTGTCACACTTTCTTTCTTTTCCCTACTACATACCAAAGAGTAACTTTTTGAACCCAGCGTTCCTTCAGTTGCCTATACACATGGCCTACCCAGTCCCTTTTGATCTTTTTTACTGTTTCCAAAAAATCTTCACTTCCGGTTAATTTCTTTTTTATTAGCGCCATCCTATCCTTCTTTTTCATTCCTCCCCATCGCGTTTTGTGTAGTTTTAATTTTGCTCTCGTCCTCCCTTGTCAAAACCCACGTTTGTGCTCGGCCGTAAGTTAGACAGCTATTCAGAATTTTGATTTTTGAGTATTTTTTCTACACCAGGCTATTCGAAGTCTCACTTCATTTTCTGTTTTCATTTGGTTATTTGTTGTCCCAGATATATTCATTCATCCACCTGTTCAACTATATCTATCTTATCGTCTTTTTTTTAATGTATATTTTATCATGTATTTCTTTGGGAGGGGGGGGGGGGAGGGTTATCATAAAAATTTTAGTGAAACTCAGTTATTCTACTCTCCTGTTTCCCTATTTGACTATTTTTGTAAGTTATTACTCGACGGGTACATTTACTACCAGTTACGGTGTTTCAATAACAAGCAGTATTGGAACTGCAATAAGTTAAGGGCGAAGGAATGTACCGACCGTGCGATCACTGACGAACCAAACCTTGGCCAACCGCTGATCGTTTTGAAAGGCCCAGCTGAGTCACTTCATTTGCAGACCCCCCCCCCGAATTAGGAGGTCAGAGCGCTACAATTGGGATGTTAACCTATGTTTGGTAGCGCTAGAATCGCCTTCCTCTCTCGCCGCACTCGCTTGAATTTCTGGGTGACGATTTTACGTTCAATGTATTCGGCCATAAGAAACGAGATTTTCAATTAGTCGTAGATGACTCAATACTTCACTATTAGAATTACTTCTTTTAGTTATCGATTCTCTTGAAGTGTTTAAACGATTTATAGGATATAATTTTTTGATATTACGAATTGTGATAATTTAAATCGTATTTGAAAATTGCAAATTCCCCATCATGAAGCATGGTACGTTAAAATTATCCCCCACATGTTCGAGCACGGCTACCAACTTACGCAACTTGGGTTAACATCCCAATTAACCAAGGCAGCTGAAAATCCTGCTGAACCTCCAGCACGATTGTTGAGGAATGAGTTGGCCAATGTTGTACCAGAGGTACTATCCCAGCTCCCAGAAAGAGAATCATTAAATAATTGGCGATACGCAAAACAAAACGGAAAGACTTACCGGCTAACCTAAAGATGTTAACTGATTTGGGCGCCGTACCGCTTCAGTTTCAACGAACCCTCACGGAGAAAAGCTTTTGTTATTCAATGGCCGAAGTGAAGAGCTCGAGGAGAAGGACGACGACAAAATTGGGAGTGACGAAGATATTGACGAGCCATTCCCCGGCTTCCAAGTACTCTCGTTTACGCAACGCGTCATAATCTGGAGTTGCTGTTCCAAAACCACGTTTGGTTCGTCAACAGGACATTCAAACCAAGTCCTGAATTATTTGCTCGACTGTTCGCTCATATGGGGGTTTGCTGAGGGAATGTTCCTGACGGAGAATTGGCAATGCCAAGACGGGTAAGACCCACGTGGAGTACACAGCAATACTCAGAGCTGTCCATGATGCAGTCGAACAATACTGCATTAATGCGTGCATCCCCAAAAGAGCACTCATGGATTTTTAAACTGCAATCATGCATTTAAGGATGCCCAAGTACGCGGGGTCTTTTCTACTTGGGCCAAACCTGTTGCAGACAAGCTCAATTGAAGGGCTTTCAGCAAGCGTACAACAATCCCAACGCATGCGCATATGTTACTTGCACTGGTTTATGTCCCAGTTTATCAAGTACAAAGAGTATTTAACCTCCTATAAGCAGCAAGTCCGATTGAACTGCAGCGAGTTCTAGCTTATTTCAAGAAAACTTGTCTCGGTACAACCAGTTGCAATCCGTGATACTGTATTGAGATTTGGAACCAATACAATGCCGTCCTATGGACTTCTATTGTTTCATAGTTTTGACATCGAAATCATCCTGACTTTTTTTGAGTCTGCTTCCATTGTTGTAGGTACTTCACTGATGGATTGTTTGATGGTTTTTGTCAGCAGTCTTAGATCCCGGTTTGTCATTGCAAACAGCAAACTCGGGAAATAATGCCGCTGATAGGTGCCACCATGATTAATTCATGAACGTACGACGTCGAAAAATTACTAGCGATTGTATAAAGAAAGTAGAAGGAGTCTACATAGTTTGGAAATCCAGGATCTATCTGCATGTATGTATACATATATTATAACTCTGAAGTAAAAATTTCTCAAGTTCATAAACTAGGTCACTTTGCCCAATAGTTGGAATAGTTTGAAATCCCCTTCTTAATCTATTACTATATACTCGTAGCTTGATAATCGGGATTTTTTCAAGTTTCTTTCCTCTTACGCACATAAAGCTGGAAAGTCAAGACTTTCTCTCCCCTTTCTTATGCATACAGCTTAACAAAATTCTTCCAAGTCTTTAATCTACAAATGAGGACGTATCTGGCAAAAAAAGGGCCTCCGCACAATGTATTTTTTATGGGACGGAGGCCCTTCTGCCAGAACCCTCCCCAAATTACACAAGGCTTGGGACGCAAAATCTTCTTAACACACTATACCATTAAAATAAATAACTTTATGGACGCGTAATGGGACAAATAGAAATAAAATTAAAAAATAATACAATGAGAAATAAGCGTAATATGATATGATGACGTTCGTAATTATTATAAGAATTAATGAAAAAATAATTAGAGACTTCAGTGCATTTACGTACTGTCAGCAGTCGAAGTCTTACCGGTGAATGAATTCATTCAATACACATTAACCGACAGGAATTCAACACTAACTCGTACTTGATTTTACAATCTTCGTTACAATGCGCACTTATTTTATACTTACATACTTTATTCAAAATATTGACGTAGATATACAAGGTTAAATCAATTATACGCTCTAAAATTTTCTATAAATGGTTTAATTACTAATATTGAGGTACTGTTTCCAAAGATTTAAGTTCGAAAATTGGACTGATTTTACTCTTCAGTTGAAATTATTTCGAGTTTTCCTCTAGAAACGTATCTTCAATGTAACAAGTTTGAATAATATAACTTATCGTGGATTGTCTTCGAAGCGACCATATTGAAACTAGAGTTTAACGATTAATTTTTCTTTGAATTTTGAAAAAAGGTGCCACGGACCGGTCATTCACCAGGAGCACTACAATCAACAAAATTGAAAACGGGATCAAGACTGATGGACAATTTTTTAATTTGAATGATAAATTGATTTCAAAAATAGTCAGAAGCAAAGCCATTTCGCGTAAAAATTAAGAAAACGAAATTTATAGATTGTGCAATTTCCTACAAGCTATTTCAATTCGATCAATTTAAGGGGAGCTTCCGTCCACCAGCTACTCATCGATTGTCCCGTTTTCGTCGTGTGCGATGTAGTGTAGGCAAATTAGAGCAATATTGGGAAAAAAATTATCTTGCTGGAGAAACCGTTTCTTCACTGGAAATGGTTCAGGATGTGGTCCTGAACAACATATTAAAAGTCCCGCGTTTTTCCCGTGGGTGGGGATTTGAACCCCCCCAGGGCCGTAGCTAGAAATTTTTCTAGGGGGGTCAAGATGGGCCAAGAATGAAATGACAAATATGGGGATAAGGAATGATCACGAAACAGAAAACAAGTGACTTGATGACAATAGAGAAATAATGACAAATTTTTCAATGTGCCCTAGTACGTGTATAATATGTATATATGAAAAAGACATTCGCGGGAATATTTGATATAAATTATTTAAAATAATTGTAAGTTTCTCTCCAAATCTGAACTTGTTGTACGAATACGATTAGGTTCATTCCTTCATGAATCATCAATTAGGATGATTGATATTGGTTCTGTTTCTGTAGTCATTTTTTGCGAGGAAGGACGATTTTCGAGGGTTGAGCACATTTTCATCATTTTTCATAGGGGGGTCAAAATAAAATGCCAGGGAGGTCATCGACCCACTTGCCCCCCCGTAGCTACGGCCCTGAACCCCCCAAAAATTAGTTTTTTACCTATATCGCGCGAAATTGAAATTTTATTAAAAAATGTTTCAAACAAAAGTTGTTCTTCGTTAAATTTCCTACCAAATAACGTATTCATCTTTCAACCAATACCAATGAGTGCCTTTGCAAAGGCCGTTCAAAAGCGTCCTAAAATTAGTTTTTCCATATATCTCACAAAATTGAAATTTGTATGAAAAAATGTTTTGAACACAAGTTGTTCCTCGTTGAATTGGTTATAAAATGGCCTATTCAGCCTTCAGGAGGTTCTTTTTTAAAGGGGTTTAAACCCCTCAAGATTTAGTCTTTGCTCATAATCTTGCCTAATAGAAGTTTTATTAAAAAATATTTCAAACAAAAGTTGTTCTTCGTTAAATTTCCTATCAAATGACGTATTCAATTTTTAGCCTAGGTCAATTAGTGCCCCGGCAAAGCCTGCAAAGGCCGTTCAATAGAGGACCAAAATCAGTTTTTTCATATATCTCCCAAAATTGAAATTTTATGAAAAAATGTTTCAAATGAAAGTTGTTCCTCGTTGAATTTTCTATCAAATGAGCTATTCAGCTTTCAGGATAGAGCAACCACTCTGCAAAAAAGGATTTTCGATGCTAAAAATACAAGGATGTGCTATATTTTTTTTAAGTTCAGATATTTTTTGTGCTGATTCAGTCTTGCATCATTACAGATTGTAAAGACTATGTTCTTACCAGTGATAGAAATATTGATAAGATGAAAATTAAATAAATATTTTTCGCATATTCATGACTCACATGCTTCCTAGGTATTAAAATAAAAACAATTCAAGTCGCGTCGTATCAAAGACTCTACGGCAGCTACAATACTGTCTGATCTACGGTAGTACAAGAGACGAGCCATTGAACAAATGTCTGTTTCAAGCTTTCGCGAAAAAAGTCCGCCGGAAAGTAGACTTGGCCTCTCTACCTCCCACTGAAGACACTGCACGATTTCATTTACAAATATACAGAGTGTACCACCAAGTACAATTGTGTCATGAAAAAGATTCATTAGAATGGGGATGGAAGCGAATCGATGGAATATTGGAGCTTATAACAATGAACAAAGCCCCAGCGCCACGCCAGACCACCTCCTGCAACTTATTTCTATAGTGAGTGCGCCTAAGGATGTAGAAATGCTCTTAGCTGCCGAAAAGCAGGTGAACTACAGATATTAGAGTAATTTGGCACTTTCATCGAAGAAAAAACGTGTTTTTTAGTCATTCCGATCTTGATGATGAAGAGGTACCTACTGTTCAAAACGTTGGTCAGTTTTTTCATCAACGGAAGAGCCAAATTCACCTCACTTATTCTTTTTCTTAACCATCTACACTGTCCTTCTCAAATAACATAGTATCATACCTCAACCATAAGTAGGCTATTGTTTGAATTTTTGTTGAAAATGATTGTTTTTTTTTGTTCCTAGAATTAAAATGTTTACCAATATGTCTTGGCAGACTTGCATCAATGCTGGTGGAGTATTAGAGGTAGGAGACGACATTGACGACGACTTGCCGGATGTATTTAGTCAGGACGAGAAAGCTGACAGCATGAGATCAGTACTGATGACAATTCCTCAGTAATCACAGGCGAAGAGTATGACGAGAGCGAATAATATCAAATCCCACCATCCCGAATATAAGACTATTGTAAGTCGACAGGCTAACGTAGGTACACTGCTCCTATTAGGAAGCGTAGAAAACTGGTCGGCAGGACATAAGACGGATGGAGGAACTCAAGTCATGTGCGAGAAACGACCTCCCTCCTCGGGCTATTTTATAAAATTACCTGTATCTATTACCTGAAATATACTAGCCTCATGGAGTAAGATTCAGTTGAGGAACCTACAGGAAAAATGTACCTAACACACTTTTTTCATAGACTAATTACCCTATTCTGAAAGCTGAATAGCTCATTTGATAGGAAATTTGACGAGGAACAACTTTTAATTGAAACATTTTAAAATAAAATTTCAATTTTGTGAAATATATGGAATTGGTCCTCTTTTGAACGGGCTTTGCAGACTTTTCCAGGGCACTAATTGACCTACGCTGAAAATTAAATACGTTATTTGACAGGAAATTTAACGAGGAACAACTTTTGTTTGAAGTCTTTTTAATACAATTTCAATTTTGTGAAATACATTATGGAAAAACTGATTTTGGTCCTCTTTTGAACGGACTGATACAGGCTGAAAGTTAAATACGTTATTTGATAAGAAATTTAACGAGGAATAACTTTTTTTGAAACATTTTTTAATAAAATTTCAATTTTGCGCGATATAAGCGAAAAACTAATTTTTGGGGGGTTTGAACCCCCATAAAAAAAAAAAGCTCCTGGGCGAAAACGCGGGATTTTTAGTAGATTTTTCAGGAGCACATCCTGAACCATTTTCAGCAAAGAAACGTTTGCTCCAGTAAAATATATTTTTTTTCTTCTCATTTGCTTACACTAATACTACAGGGAATATCGACTCGATGATGACAGGTAATCTTCGAATGGGTTGTACATACTTTAAACTACAAGTAGGTACCAGTAAATACATTTTATTAATCTACTTGCTGTTTTGGCTTCACGTTGAATTATTCTCATCGTATCGTCAAGTAGAGGGTGGAGTACCATTTGATGGGAAGTACAAGCCGGTGAGCAGTAAGAGTCATTAAGCTAACCGATCGTTATACTTCCTTCAAAGATGCACTTTCTTTCGAGGCACTGTTATGTATAGCGTGAGGAAGAAAATTAAGATCATCCTCGATACCAATACCAAGCAATCATGAACGCTACAGAAAAGAGGAAGGATGAATATACATATAATATTATGACCCATAATTTATGAATGTACTTTTATGCTTTAAACCAGTACGAAACCTTCAAGTTGACTTCGTGTGGTATTTTGTACAAAAATTACGATATTCCTTGTCTTTGAAAGATCACTGCCTGATAATTGTATGACCCACTGTTCAAATTTTTGTGACACTGACTGCTCTTCTCCTCTTTACATATTTTTATTGACGGACGGTCCAAAGCGAGACCCTGAACCGGATAAGCAGTCTTCATTGAGGACAAGATCTCATCCATTCCATATGAGAAACTTCGCTTCCATATTCACCACCGAACTCGCCGCTCCATTCACATGCCGCCCTTCTTTCACCCGCTTCTCTCCTCACTGCAAGTTCCTCATACTATCTGATTCTCTATCGTCCAACGAATCTTTGTTCCTCCCCACACTCCATCTTCTTTTCATGGATATCGAGATACAGCGACCTTAAGGAACTTGACGCAGTGGGTCTTGTCGCAAAGCAGTCACGGCGTTCACCCTCTATACGTGATTCCTCCCCCTCGTATGATTTCAAATCCTATTGCCGCTCCCTAATCCTTTCTTCCTGGTATGATTTCTCGTCCTCCTAGTTTCGAACTCTTAAAAAGGCTCTAATTCCTTGGTTTACTTCTATCGTCCGCCTCAACGCGAAGAAGTCATCTTAACCGGTCACAGAATCGGTCACCATTCTCTCTTTCCCTGCATCACGAACTTCCTCTCGAACTATCATGAGAAAGATCCATCTATTTTTACGACACCATCTGTTCATCCTTGTTGTCCCCATCTGCCCACTCCGAGCCCATATAATCCTAAGTATAATTGCAAGGTTTGTTAATTTAATGAACTCATGGTTCCTTGTGTCATTCATTGAATCAAAAATGGCTGAGAAGTGTACATTCAATTTGTTTCAAGTGTTTGCAGGAATTTTCATCTTAGCCTCAAATTTTATCTACTCGAATCCGCAAGCGGGACAATGCTAGTAATGTTTACTCCCACTTTCCAATGCTACGAGTATAATTGAATTTGCAACTTGTGACCGAGAATGAGGAAAGGGACTTCAATGAGCACGTGCTTTACTCAATTTTTTATGCTCTTTCACGTGAAGAAGTAAGGAAAAATCGATTTTTTTTTTTTGCTCATTGAGGTCCCAATCCTCATCTTCGGATGGCTCGACGTAAACTTGTAGAAGAAATGAAAAAGTTTTATTTTTATTTTCATCATGCATTTTATGATTCCGATAGTGAGATACCGAAAGTGGGATATACGTATTGTAATATTATTCAGTTTGCTCGTTTTTTTTTTTTTTTTTTTCTTGAATATTTTGAAAGTGTTGAACAAAATTTCTTGGCGGAGCTACTACTCAAATTGCTGAAAATAACTCCTGACCAAAAAACGATTCTCACTCCAATTTGTAGAAATAATAGTAGAAAAAAAGTTTTTTTTCTATACATGATGTTGAAATGGTATTTTAGGTGCTGTCAAAGTTTAATTTCAACCACAAAAAATGGAAGTGTGAAAGAACAACGAATTATCCAATCATGTTCAAGAATTAGTGTGAAAGAAAAATGAATCAGTCAATGAAGTTCGAGTATTCTTTGATTGAATTTTCTTTAACATCATTTATAGAAAAAAATGCGGTTATCGTGAACGTTCACCAACTCGGCAAATTGCTCTACTGGGCCCCGGCTCATATCGCAATGTTTGCCTAGTTGGGTAAACGCTCACTTTACCCACGTGTATAGCAATATAATATTATTTCCAAACTCATCGTCGGTCAGAAATATCTTAGAAAACATGTGAGTTACTTCAAAAGAAAGAGAAGAAAAATTTAGGACTCAGATGTTTTGGGTTAATTTTTATTTTCAGTAATACAACCTCGTTTTATTTGTCTTGTCTGCGCTCAATTTCTAGCACCAGAATTTTTATAATTTTCTATCACGCTTCGTAACTCACAAGGAAGAAATTGAAAACGAAAAATATTCAAGGACTTTGGGGCGAAGTCGTATCTCTTGAACGTAGGAAAGTTAATTTTGAGGGATCCTTCTTGTCGTCTAAAATTAGGGGAACCACAATCGAAAGTTTGGTTTAATTGAAATGGTCATAATTTACCCTTCGATGACTGTTTTTACTAAGCTTCCTTAAACTTTTAAGTACGCGTTGCATGTGTCTAGAAAATTACTTGAAAAATTCAATCAATTTATTCATGACAAACTCAATGATCTGCGGTACAAGTATAATGGTTACTCTCTCCGCCAAACTTACACTTGGACGATATAAAGATGTAAATCGATTACAAAAATCTGTCCAAATTTATTACCGATTTCATCTTCCTCATTTAATTTCGAACTTATTCTCACAATTTTGAAAAGTTATTAAAAAATAGACTCTGTACCCATAAACTTGATGTAACATTGAGTAACATTATTTCTGTCCACAAGGGCAGATTTGAAACAGACAACTCAATTTTCTCTTCTTTAAATTGTTATTACGAAATTACGCTGACGCGTATTTTTCTTATAAATTGTAAATGGGGATCGGAATTTCGTTCAGTTATAAAAGAAAGTTTTTTCGCATTGAAAATTGAATATTTGGTATTCATGAAAGAAACCTCACCTCTCCGCTTCCCCGCAAAAGAAGAAAAAATTTATTATTTTTTGTTTAAAATGAGTTTCTTAAGAACATTGCGGATCATATCATTTTGAAGTGGTTTTTGGCATTCTTTTAAATTAAATCATGACAGTGATCACTCAAAATAGATGAGTAATACGAGTATACAATTTTTAAAAACAGATCTTTCTATACACTGTGCTATATATTGAGGGGAGGTTAGGTTAGATCTATTTCCTCTCACTTTTTCCCTATCATTAATAAAAATATTGATATTATTACAATACAATAGGTAGTTATAATAATAATGATAATTCTTTTTTCTTTTTTTGAAAGTACAAAGTCCCTCTTCTTTTACTTGTGAACAATTCATCAAATTGCGCGTGAAAGAGTAACTTAAAATAATTATTAAAGGAACAAAAAAAAAAAAAAAAAAAAAAAAAAGCAATCATGCTCTTTGAAACGAAAGGATACAACGTACTTCTACAAGTTAGAATTTTTTACTTCAATTAGTTAATATCAAAGTCTTACCTATTCCAACCGAAAACATTATATAAGAACACGATTTTAAAATTTGGAATGATTATTTTATTAAGTTAACTTTTCACGTAATAAAATATCGCGCGTTCTCTACTATGAGAAAACTAAACTGAACCTGAAACTATCAGCCAATTCAAAGGTACTGCCGAGAAGTGAACAAGAAGTTTATCGTTCTCGACATATCCGTACGCAACTGGTCATCGATTGGTTGATACAGTTACGAGTAATGTCTATTTAATGGGTTATCTTTGGTTGAAAGGGGGGAAACAAGGAAGTTGTTGTGAATCATTGGAAACTTTCTATTTTCAGCACAAAATGTTGACTACCACTCTGAACGAGATTGAGGATGAGGAAATTGTCAGAATCAAATGATCGTCTCCTGTAGAAAATCACAAAAAATCCACGACTAGGATTCGGAATGCCGTTTTTTTCTGAAAAAATTTTCAGAATGTATTCTTAAAACGAAGCGGGTTATGAATGCGCTTTTCTACCTTTCAATCAAAAAGTCTTGAAGTGGAGAAGTGATGAAGTGGCAGTCATTTTAGCTTGTACCATGGACAATCACCGAGAATGTTATCGTGAATAAAAGGTTTGGAGTGAGGAGGAGGTGCGATATTAGCGAAGAGCTTGTGGACGAAGGAATAAATATTTCAAGAGTTAACCTGTAACAATGAGTTATATTACCAACTGTTGTCGTCCTCCTTATTTTAAAACTAGATTCCGACCCTCTCCTCCCTGTTTCCTACCGCTCCATCGCCCTATCCAGCGTTCGCGGGAAGCTCTTTCAGAAAATTCTCAACAAACGTTTATTATTGTACCTAGAATCAAAGAGCCCCATTTCAATATGGATTCAGAAAGGCACGTGACACTATCCAACCCTACTCTGCAAATCCACCCCCTACTCACTGTTTTGCGACCAAACTGTAACAGATATGTTTTTCACCAAAAAAAAATCATGTGTTTTAAAGGAAAGACTAGGTTTTTTTTTGTTTTTTTTTTTGTGAAAATTTAAGTGTTTTACTTATGTTCTGGATCACTGAATCCTAATTTGGAAAAATCTTCGCCACCAAACTATAACAAAGATGTTTTTCACAACAAAAAAAAACACGTTTTGTTTAGAAAAAACCATGTTTTTTGTTTTTCTTGTAAAAATGTTGGTATTTTACTCCTGTATTGGATACTTTGGATCTTAATTTGGCAAAAATTTTGCTATGAAGGTGTAACAAACATGTTTTTCAAACCTTTTCTAATTAAAAAACATGTTTTGTTGTAAAATTCTGTGAAACAAACATTTTTTCATTTTGTGGACTACTGAATCTAAATTTAACAGTAATTTTACAGTAAAATTTCAACAAACATATTTTTCACAAAAAATAACATGTTTTCTTTAGAGACAAACAATTTTTCCGAGAAGAGAATATTTTTTCATGAAAATGAAAGTCCATCCCTATATTTTGTAACATCTCGATCACTAGTCCAGAAATAAATTTTTCATATAAATACCTCAAACGATTTTTTTTTTTTTTTTTTTTTGGATTGCTAATTATACAAATTCTTTGGAAAAAATAAGGAATAACTGTAGAAACAAAAGTTATTCTGGTGGAAGTACTGTGATATTTTGTTTACCTATATTCTTAAAAACAATTCTACATAAAAATATGGTCGATAACTTTTTCTTCAGGGTTTTGACCGCAATTTTCCTAATCTGGACCAGTGTGGCGACGGATGAAACATTCACCGTAAATCACTCGAAATTGGATACGGTCATTCATGGGCCCACAATCCGTATTTTTTTAGCAATTTCGTCTGATTTCGTCAAAGTAAAACACTTTCTTTCTATAATATATGATGTTGAAATGGCATTTTGAATGCATCTATAAGTGCTGTCAAAGTTTAATTTTACCCACAGCCAGAACAAATAGAAGTGTGAAAGAAAAACGAAGTAGACAATCACCGTCAAGGATTAGTGTCAAATAAAAATGAATCAGCCAATGGCGTTCGAGTATTTGTTGATTGAATCTTATTTTAACATCATATTTATAGAAAAAAAATCTTACAGTACATGCAGGTGTCGTGAACGTTCATCACCAACTTGGCAAATTGCTCTACTTGCTTCCGGCTCAGATCGCAATTTTTGCCTCGTTTGGTAAACGCTCATTTTACCCACATGTGTAGTAATATACTATAATTTATAGGTACCTAAGATGCCATCATGAAAAGATGCAGCCAACGACTTCTAATTTTCATCCCTTACTAAGGCTTCAAAAGGGTGAGTTTTTTTTTGGGAGGGAGAACTTCCCCAGGAAAAGGAGACTGATCCAACGCAAACGGGGATCACCGGTCGTGTCTCGGGGGAGGGAGGTGGTGGAATCAAGAAGGCTCCTCGTAAATTTCCTCCGAACCATCACGTCAGTCTGTGGACTAAACTGTTAAAAGCTGCTAACTTATGAGCAACAGGACAGAATGACGCTCCGCGGACTGAAACATCGGTCGTAGTATCTTTCCTGTAAATTCCAAACTTTTATGGATACCGTCTACTATAGAGATCGATAAATCCAGAGAGTTAATGGAAAATACCCCTATTCCCAACGTAAATTTGATGGGAGGGTACCAGGAATTGAGATACCTCAGAAACTCACCAAGGATATCTGGGGGACCATTCCAGGTGCATAGAACGTCATCAACGTACCTGTGCCAATAGTGAATATGATTGAGTGACACCTGGTTCGAGGAAAAGAGGTCACGCTCAAACTGGACATGAAAATTTCGGAAATGAGAGAGCCTAAAGGTGATCCAAAAGGGATCCCTACTTCATCAAGAAACTCGAAAAATTTCCCTTCAAATTTACAGTTGTTGGGGGACCAGCAAATATACAGATCGAAAAATTCATGAAGCTCATTATGAGGAATGCTGGCTTTGACGAGTAACGCTTCTGCGGCTTATTTACAGTTTCTATTTCTGAAATTTCGGAAGCAACGCGCTTCGTTTTCCTTTCATATTTGGTTTCTTCGTCGGTGTTTAGTGTTGCATTTGAGATTTAAGTTCGTTAAATTCCGGTTCTATTCCGATTGTAAGTTTACGACTAAGAAACTGGAAAATTATATGAGGGAGAAGTGGATAAGAACAGAGTTGCGAAGATGGTATGGTAAATATAATATTACGACCAGATTAAACCTTATGGTCTATTCGAGACTCTCAGGTATGCTCCTCCCCCTTGAGTTTGATTACTTTATGCGGGACGTCAATGAAAAGTGTCGGAAGTTTGAGGTGATCTTGAAGGAGAAGAAAAATAGGAAGTTGTCCTCCCTAATGAAGGTCAATGATGATGTGGTTGAGGAAGGGGCGAGTGACGGTGTTGTCGTTCATAAATTCCATCCCCTCCTCATAAATAATAGTCAGGTAGTGTTTAATAGTGACGAAACAGCCCTCCTTGAAAAAGGTTTGAAATTCAGTTTACCTCCACTCAAGAAGGATGAAACTTTGGCGATTGTTGTTGCGGATCTTGCTGTTAAAATTGGACCTGGTTTTAATACCCAGAAAATTTGTGCCGAATTAGTCCGCAATAACCCTCTCCCTTGCATGAGTAATAAATTGGGAGGAGTGATTCAAGGTTTAAAGAGGAAGATTAAAGAGGGAGATTTAATCGTCACTAAGGCTGACAAGGGCAATGCTGTTGGGGTGATGGAGAAATCCGCCTATTCTTCTGAGGTCAATGAAGTCCTCCAGCAGTGTGGTGCTAAAGAGAGCGAGGATTTCAGCTTCCCTAAGCACTTCAAAAATGTTAGGAGTGTCATCAACAGGAATGAGGCTATTATCAGGACTGGATTTACGTGTAGGTAGTGTAGGTAGCTGCTAGAGCGGCAGGGTAACAGGAATTGAGATACCTCAGAAACTCACCAAGGAGATCCGGGGGACCAGTCCAGGTGCGTAGAACGTCATCAACATACAGCTATGCTCAGAATAATTTCACTTGTCTAATAGGCCTACGTATCTGAATTATCGAAATAGTCAGATACTCTTCCTTTGAAAATTTCTATAGCCATTATAAAGTAATTCGAAAGATATTAGTGAATTATAGTAATATCTGATGTAATTATTCGAGAAATCGCATACAAATGATAAACCAGTTGGAAAGTAGTACAGATACTTAAGTCATTTGATTAATGTACATGAAAATACAGTCCGTCAATAGTTCGGAGACGGATTTCTGTCGATAATATCGTTTTGCCGTGAAATATAATTAGTGTACTTATTGTTTATAAATACACGTTACAACAAACATGCGTACTTACTATGACCTTCCATAATAGCATAATTAAAAGAATTATGTACGTGATTGATAATACTTTGTCGATTTTGTATGAAAACGGAAGCTAAACTATGGCGGTAGCTATAGGTATATGAGAGAAAGGTGAAAAACTTGGAATGACTCTTGAATGAAGTGGCATTAGAGGTTTTATCATTTTATTTGACTAGTAGAATATTTGTTTGTGAACATGTTTTATGGGACCTCAGGAAGTCAAATCCGATTCGTTCATCAAGAGTTATTTTGATTTCTCAATGTTTCTCCCTTACCTAGGTATACCGCCACATGGAATTAATTCGATCCTCTAAATTACTATTCATAATGACAGATACTCACGAGAGTAAAAAGCAAATCAGAAATATTACTTACGAGAATAAAGAAAGTTGCAAAAACCTCAGAAATCAAATTCGACAAACTCGAAGCGCTTTTGCTTTCTTGTTTTTGCTGAAAATGGTTTTTCAACTGAAAGCGCTTCGAGTTTGTCGAATTTTATTTCTGTGGTTTTTGCAACTTTCTTTACTCTCGTGAATAATATTTCTCCTTTGCTTTTTACTCTCGTGAGTATCTGTCATTATAGGTAGGTACCGCCATAGTTTAGCTCCTGTTCTCAATCTCTCCTTGCTTGGTAGAAATGAAGCGCAACGCTAGTGCTGTTTAGCCTGAATTGTAGCGATGAACAGCAGAGCGGAACAGTGATAAATAGAGACCGGATAATTCTTCGGCGGTAAAAAATTAAAAATTCGGCATAGAAAGTAGTACTTTCGGCATTATTCGGCAAAAACGTAGTAAAGTCCTATAAATAAGAAAAAAAGGAGAAGAATAGTAGCAAATGTGTACCTATTTTATTGAAATTTGTAGGACTTCTCTTATCTAGGTAATTAAGAGCTCCGCTACATAAGCAGCAACCCGTCAAGTTGCTAGCAACCAAACCAAAAGATTTTGGTTTAGTTGCTCGAGCAACTTGACGGGTTGCTGCTTATGTAGCGGAGCTCTACGTCTCCACAGCCATGATTCATGAAAACTCGTGAAAGAAACGCGACCGCCGTCGAGGTATAATTTCAAATATTGTACGTACGACGATAAGAAGAAGTATAATATCTAGTTTCTTCTCAGAAGAGGCCTCTCAAATGATTAAATCCTCATTGATACTGTTAATTTTTATTTAAAAGGGCACTTTCGGCTTTTTTCGGCGTTTTTCACTATTTTCGGCATGGTATTTCATTCTCGGCATTTTTCGGCAGAATAAAAATTTTTCTCTAGGCCCCCCTCGATATGAAACGCACTCATACATCATCAGCACTTCTCTATCATTATGCAGAACGAAAGCAGAAATGCAGAGGAATCCGGTCTCTAGTGATAAGCTTACCAACCACTTCTCTTATACACGATCATGGCCGTCTCTAGTTACAGGCTGGAATATTCGAAACTCGACAACATTGGACGGGGCCGATATTTGTACAGTCTCTTATGGGAGAACATCAAAAATACTATTTGACACGAATACGGTGAAGTTTTTGAAAAAAGTGAAGAGAATGTGATTTGAAGAGCCAACGATTCTCGATTTTTTGAGCTATGTCTCGTTAGGATTGATCAACTACGAAGCGAGTTATTTACGTTTAAAATAAAAAAGTCAGACAGAGGGCGAAGCGCGGTACATGTACTGCACTTCGCCCTCTGTCTGAATTTTTTTTTTTAAACTTGAATAACTTGCTTCGTAGTTGATCAATTTTAACGAGATCTAGCTCAAAAAATTGAGAATCGTTTACTCTTTCGATGTATTTATAAACTTTTTCCCTTCGGAATTGAATACTATTTGCAAATCAACGATTAACATGTTTTTCCAAAATTTTGCATAGGAGCGTGTATAAAACTCGGCCCCGTATTTTTCGTCACCGCGACGTTGCCAGCTTTAATATTCCGGCCTGTAACTAAGGCTCTATAAGTATAGGTAATGACACGACGCCATGATGGATCTATCGGTAGAGCGAGCATGTTCGATTGCGTTCCGCATAGCTACGCGGAGCGACCAGTGTCAGATTTTGGAGTATGAAAATTATCACAAAATATTCTGGAAGTGAGGTCATCTGATAGGAAATTACAAGACAAAAGAATTTCATTCTCTTCTTTTTTCTAAAAAAATCAATAGTTTTTGAGATATCAATACACAGGCTCTTATGGCAATTCCCTGGGAAAGATCCATCATGGCGTCGTGTCATTACCTATGCCTTACTGTAACTAGAGACGGCCATGACTATAGATACCTAAAAGAGACAAGATAGCTAACTCTCCATATGCGCTGTGTTAAAATCCGGTACCCGATTTTTGTCGAGCTAATTTACGTGCCGAGAGATAGCGCCACTGTATTGTAGGGCTAAGTTAACATTGCGCTTATGGACGTTTTTCAGTATTCATAAATTATCTCGGAAACCGTTTATTTTTACGAAAAAATGAAAAGAACAAAATTTATTCCCCTTGTAATTTCCTATCGTATGAGACCTATTTCATATTTTGAAAAAAAAAAATTCAAATTAGGTCTCATTTGATAGGAAATTACAAGGGGAATAAATTTTGTTCTCTTCATTTTTCATAAAAATGAATGGTCTCCGAGATAATTGATGAAAACTAAAAAACATCCATAAGCGCAATGTTAATTTAGCCCAAGAATACTGTGTCGCTGTGTTGGCGTGCGGTGGAACACTAGAACTAACGAAGTTAGCTATCTTGTCTCTTTTAGGTATCTATAGCCATGACACGATGCTCCACAGAATGGAATCAGTGTTGCCGTGCAAGGCAATCTTGATATTCTTATAGAGACTATAAGAATTTTAATAAGCAATTAGTAATGATCTTATCAAGGCTGAATCTTGCAAAATTTTCGGTGACTCAGAAAAAAAAAATACACAAAGATAAATTACTTGTATTTTATTCTTGAATCAGTTGAAACTTGCTGATTTACTTGTATTCAATATTTTTAGGGGCAATCTGTTAGGATTAATTCTGCTCACCTGCTTTTGGAAAAAGGTAAGAGTCTGATACCACTCCGACTTGTAAACGGCCAAATATTGCTGGATCAGATTGATTTGCCTTTTCCTCATGAATTCGAATTAAAGATAGCAATATACCTAACATTTTGTTGTTTTGTCAGCATTAATTACATTCAGTGAATTAAGAATTTAATCATCATTGCTATTTTGTTTCTAGTACCTATAGCTTCTTGCAACTTTACTCGAGTAATCAATTAATAAAACATTGTAGGATTGGAAGAGTAAGTAATTCATATACCTACTAGACAATTACAATTTCATATGGAACATGATCAAGAGGGAGTTAATTTGTTCTTCATCGAGATGATCTCTGAAGGTCATATATAATATCCTACAATTTGAATCACTGCTTTGGCCTGTCATGCTTCTTGTAATAATCATAAGTTTGATTTCGACAATACTCGCATCTTAGCCTACGAGAAAAACACCCAGAAACGAAGAATTCGGGAATGCATCGAAATCATCAAAAACCACACTGATGTCAATTTCAAACGCAATATGCAGAAACTTGGATCGACGTACTCTTCTGTCATTAGTCATAACCCTTGAACTTTCGGATTTTGTTTTTTCATGTCTTATTTTTTATGATAAGCGCGTTGCTCTTCTTTATTACGATTGTATTTAGTTTTTTTAGTTGGTTCTGATGAAGACGTCGTAGTACGTTGAAACGTAAACCTCCCTTAAATTTTACTTGTTTGTACGAGTAATTATAATAAAAAATAGTGCGAGCAAAGCCGTTTTTACTTAACCATATTATGGGTTACTAATTGAACTTTTGTCATTCAAAACTCAATAATCAGAACCTGTCGAACTTTGATCACCATCAGCTAAATTACTTGTACCAGTGAGTAAAAATTGAAAAATTGAACAATAAGAGTTAATGCAAATGAAACAATGAATCTAATTCACTGAACAAACCTTTTTTGGAAATCAAATAAAAGAATAACTATAGATTTCAAACTTGAAGTTGGTGGTTAATCTTCCTGCTTCATTCCTTCAACTTTCTCCTGAAGTATTTTTAGCTGGTGTGATTAGAAAGCAATTCTTTCATTCTCTACCAATGAAACAAGAAAACATTGAATTTCGTTTTGTTTAAGAGTTACTTACCGGTATTATAAGTACCACCATGTCGTCGAGTTTTTGGATGAATTGATGTAAAGAGGGTGTGTTTTTGATGGAAATTTTCTTCATGGGTGAGAATGATGATTAAGGAACATCAATTGCCACCTACCGTTTGTCCGTCCATTGGTCGCTCCAGTCTCGCAAGAGGTGGGAGGATATTCCAGGATGTGTCATTTGGGAAAGTTCATTCGTATCTATTCTAGGGACTGGAAAATTAAGGCTGCAGAGCCGGCTAATTGTTCAAATGGCTCTACTCTTTCTGCTCCGCAACACTATGGCGTGGAGCGAGTCTTTGTTCCCTATACCTACTAAGAGGCAGAGCCGAGGGCGGTGTCGAAATCCTCGATTATTTACATCATCGATTATTCGACTTAGCCTAAATAGGCTAAACCATTTCTTTTCTCGACCTCCTTTCCATTAAAAATAAACGGCGTCTTATTACAATGATTACTAAGCAATTTATCAACTACAATACCCTTCCCATATTTCGATTTGTCACAAACCGTAAATTTTGCAACAAGTAGGAAGTATATCCACAAAGTAGTTTATCAAATTTAGAGAATGGAAATGGAAGAAGTAATTGTCACCCTAAACGAGGCGATCAATTTGGTAAGTACTGATTTTCTGATCCTTTCGTGAACGTAGTTTCGATATACCAACTCTAAAGACTTCTACGAGATCATTGTCGTGTACCTCTAAAATTACATCCTTCAAATAACTTACGACTCAGACAACTTTCGTCTTCGTTGAGGACAGCTTTGGTCAAGCCGAGATTGAACCTATTTGAAAGCAACCTCCACTAAGCGCCTCTGACTTTTCTTTAGTAACCATCTTTAGATAATTAGGTACGTTAAGATCTCTCTGAATTAGGATTTACTCTGCCAGACGTAGACTGACGGACTGCTTTTGTTTTCTGTCCGTTAGGAACTTCAAGATAGCAGAGGCGGATTAAGCTCTTTGCCGCCCCGAAGCTAATCACTAATCCGCGCCCCTAACCCCCACCAAAGAATTCGAGAATGTTTTTCAGATTATTTTGAACCTTTTTTTTGAAAATTTTGCCGCCCGAAGCTTCAGCTTCGTTAGCTTCATGGGAGATACGGCACTGCAAGATAGACGTTTCGGAATTATTGACACTGCGTCGCACATAGTTTTAACCAAATTAATTCGGTGTATAGATTTAGATTTATAATTAATTATGTCAATTAAATTAATATTTGTTGACCTAAAACCGATTTTCTTACTCAAACTCCCTAAAACTTGTTGTGATTTCCCTGCTAGGTCATGTCTTCAAATCTCGTACGATCCACGGCACACCGCGAGATACAAATCACAACAGGCGCCCCTGACTGCTTGGTGCAATCTCTCTGCTTTTTCGGCTCCGGCTCCTCGGAGAGCTGTATGAATTTTTGACAGCAAATGCAAGGTCAGCTCCAGAGAAACTGATGAATTATGACTCAGAGTGCTCGCTCTTTTAGCTCCGGCTTCACACCCTTGGAAAAAATTCTGACAGCAGAGCTACAGCAGGGGAAAATTTTTGACTATTGGGCTGCATTATAGAGAGACCCTTCAAGATGTAAGCAGGGGTTCAGACTCTGAAAAATTCCAATCATTGAGGAAGGTACCATGAGAGCGATTTAGAAAGATTTCAACATAATTTTTAACCTGAAAATCGATCCCAATTATTATTTTCAAAATTTAAATCTTGAGTACCTACCCCACGTAAAATTAAATTCTTATTCCTTTCAATGATGGTTGCAAAGAGGTTTTTCAGCTTGATTTGTGAAATTCATCGAACAAAATTGTCTCAAAAATACAATGTCAAATATAACTTATACTTTTGAAACTGTAAAGTTGTTTCCTCGAGATATTTTTGTGGAGTTTTAAAATTTTTAGTTCGTAGGCCAAGTGTTGCGTGAGGAATCTTCAACAGACTATTATTACCAATCGCCAAGACGGGATATCTCATGAAGGGTGTAGTAGAGGGTCTTCAAAAGATGCACTGACTTTTCAAACTTTGCGGCACATACTGAATAAAGAAATGAAAAAGGTCTTATAGAAAATTAAAATTTAGCTTCTTTACATTCCATGAAAGATGTTCATAAATGCACGTTTGACAAATTAGATGGGATGATAAAACCTTCAATTCCGGTTCATTGAAGAGTTATTCTAGATTTGTCATTTTTCTACCATTATCCGCCATACCTAATTTTGAAACCTCTTGTTTTCAAAAAACGCACCGTTACTGTTGAACAAATCAGCACACATGTTGATAGCCATTCTGGCCGTACAAGGTTTTAAATTGACGTACATCCAACCCGACAATGTGACAATCTGTATCTTGCGGACGATTGGTGCGAGTCTGTGAATCGTGATAACACATCACTATTACTTCATTGATAGAAAAACAGAGAACAATTCAGATCTAGGGAATTGGAGCTTTCTTTCACGTAGGATGAACACCCTACTCTAATTTGTGTTAAAATGAACGTTTTTGACGTATGTCCAAACCACGATCCAAAAACGACAATATTGGGAGGAAGGATGCTTGTATCGGAATACAAGTATGATAATTGCATTTCTCATCAAAAATTCGTCCTAGTAACGCATATTTACATCTCAATTAGCTGTATATTAATCTTATTTTAAGAAAGTGCAACTTCTTCCAAATCGTCAATTTGGATATATGTCAATTCAACTTTGTACGGCAGAATAATGAAGGTTCAATCGCTTATTGGCCACGGCCGTCTTCAATTATCAGGCCGGAATAATAAACTTGGCAATGCTGCGCAAGAGGGTTACCGGTACGTATACGCTCTTACGGTAAAAACACTCAAAAAACACAAACACGTAATCATTAATTTGTGAATGTAGCATTTGATTTCAGGAAAAAAGTAAGCGAATATATCGAAAGAGTAAACGGTTCTCGATTTTTCAAGCCAGGTCTCGTTAAGATTGATCAACTATACGAAGCAAGTTATGAACGTTTTAAAAAAAAAATCGGACAGGGTACAAAGCCTGGTAATGTACCGCACTTCGTCCTCTATCTAACTTATTTTTTAAAACGTTCGTTCATTTCTCGCTTCGTAGTTGATCAATCTTAATGAGACCTGGCTCAAAAAATCGAGGATCGTTTACTCTTTCGATATATTTACTTACTTTTTCCCTGAAATCGGATACTATGTTCGAAAATTAACAATTACGTGTTTTAAACATCGCCCTCTTAAACAGCGTTGTCAATTTTCAGTATTCCGGCCTGATAATTGAAGACGGCCGTGTTATTGGCACATTGATCTTTTTTCATTGTTGCCAGATATGGAAATGTTGACATCTTTGGGGTAACACGGAATTGAAACAGGCAACCCACTTTGTCGAGATAAGCCTACTTAGTGTTTTGGATACAAAAAAAAAAAAAGTAGGAGTGCGGGTAAATAAAAATATTATTATTATCTTCTTAAAACAGTTGAAACTCGCCAGTTTAAGTTATGTGACAGTTTTAACAGGATTTGGTCAACATTTTTACCCACTTTTTAATAGGAAAAATGGGTTAATATGATAACAAGAAGTCTTGAACGGCCAAACCTCATATGACCAGATTTTGTGGTCTCTTCAAAAATTTTGAAAATTTCAGCATCATTAAATATTTTTACCGGTAAGTCATTATTGTCCGCATTTGATCTTCTAATTGCCAATTTGTGTTTCCTAGCATCTTGTGATTCTAATCAAATACTCGTACCTAGCCCTTTCATGAAACGCTTCGAGATTTAAAAAATAAGTAGGTACGTAATTCATACCACCTAGAAGAAAATTACTACTGAGTCCGTCGGGTTGGGCATCATTGAATTGAAACAAGTTTGGTTAGGTAACTTGTAGAATATCTTCTTATGTACATAGTATTGTGGTTGGTAATTTTCCAGATTTGGTACCTTATCATAACTAGTCAAGCTTCAAAACACAACCTCAATTATACCAGTTAGTAAAAATTAAGGAATAAACTCATTGGGGCTGCTGTGACAATATTTTATTCATACAATATGATTGGCAGAATCATTTATGCTGTTTTTCTAAGAAATTAGGTAGGTAGATGAAACAGTTGATAAATTTCCCATTTTTGAAGGTTGTGATTGATATTCTCCCGCTACTTCTGTTGTTATACCGAGCTAGAGCGATTATCCAATTCTTTCATTTGTTCATTTCCGCTTTTCAGATACGGTATACTAAAGCAAAGAAAATATGTACCTATCGGTATTGGTTTTGTTTGACTCATCTTTTGTGCGGTAACAATAAAGCAGCTTCTCTCCTACTCTCCACGCCAATAAATCCAAAATATGAATTCGTGAGTAAAATTCTAATGCGTTAATTAGGTCTAGGTGTACATTTTTCTTTTATTTGCAATCATTTCAATTCTTCATTCCCTTTAACAATTGATTGAGAAGTTTAGAACTTTACAATCTTCTTTGATGTTATAAACAGAGCGGATTTCAGTGGAAATAAACACCAAACATTCATAAGTACAACCTATTTGAATAAATGGTTTTCCATGGTAAAAATTTTTCTGCAAGTAGGCCAATCAATTCTAACCATTACAGATATTATTAAGAGCTCTGCCAAAAAACCATCTTGATTCCCTGTTTTTTCTAGTTAGGTTCTTAATTGGAGGTATGTATCCAGAGCAGAGACAGTAGGTAGCATAAACTATTGTGGAGCAGTTTTATGGCAGCTTCACTTTAATGGTTCTGAACAAAGTTTGGTGTAATATCCTTACTTCAAAATATTCAGTATACATACCCTAGATTATTTAAAAAGTAAAATTTATCTATTTATTTAACGAGCTTTTAAGCAACTCCAAGGCCATCAGTTTGGAATACAAAAATATATAAGAAAATAATTTAAAAAATAATAATTACACAGTATTTATTGAATGAAATAAAAGAAATAAAAATTAACTTGGAAGTAAAAAAAGGAACAATTATCAATTCGTATAAAAGGGAATTCCACATGAAATTATCAGTATATTCTAGAATCAGGTCTTATGTGGGTGGTGGAGTTGCAGTTAGATTTTGGGATTTCTGTGATATTTAAAAGGTTGGTAGGCTGGGTTGGGGTCCAAGAGGGAGATGACACATGAATAGGTACCTAGAAAAAAGCTAACTGTGAAATGTTTATATTGAGGGAGTATTCGAATTGAAAAAGGCTTTGTTTTTTTCTAGGGACTGGAAGATGGTTCTTATTTGGTTTGAAGATGGAATTAGAAATGAGGAGATGATGGAATTGAGAGACAGTTGATAAGAATTTACAGGTTAGAATGAGTCGACGAAAATGAAGAGAAGGTTTGCCAGCTTCGGTGCATGAACTAAATTTAGGACTTGTTCGAAAATCTCCAAAGACCATTCTGATGGAGGAGGTTTGAGTGGTATCCAGCAAAGAGAGGACCGATTTATTGGCTAGGTCATAGATTTGTGCTCCATAATCCAGCCGCGAGTGGATGATGTTCTTGTAAAGATGAAGAAGTTTTTTGTAGAAAGACGCAAATAAATTAGGTGATTGAAAAGTATAGAAGAGACAATTTTGAGTGTTTCTTGACGTCACATGAATAATTCTGAAAATGCAGAGATTGTGAAGGTCCTTGGTGGGATTTCATGACCCGAGTTGATACAGAACAACGTTTTTCGACCACAACAAACCTCAATGAATATTTGATTCGCTGGAAAAGAAGTCAGAGGATGAATCCATCCCCTCGACTCCATTTTTCGTCGGAATAATTTTGTGATGTAAAATTTGTTGAAAAATATTTAGAAAAACTGGCATTCGTCCTCTTCCTCTCTCGGATCTTTGCCATACGATTGGATGTTTTTAATCATACTTCTTCAGAATCATGTGCGCATCAAGAGATACAAATGCCCATTTTGGTTCATGAAAATGATCATGGTTCCTTGAAAATAATGAAAAAAAAATGTTGCTTGAAGTGAAAGCTAAAGACTGCTAGGTCATACTCTATTTCAAAGAAATAGAGCAATATTTGTTAAACTGTTTAAGTTTGTGGCAGTGTAAATGCTGAAAAAAAATTGAGTGTTTCAGTAGAAAAAAATTTAGTGATAATTTGGTCTCGTTTACTTGTCCACCCACTCATTCTCAACTCTCACCTTCTCTATTTTCCGATCTGTGCCCCTCCTTGAGAGACACTCTCCATCACTTCAGTGGAGGATATCCTCGCACCCACCTCAAAAGAATGACAATATTTAAGTAGGTGAGCGGAAAAATCAGATTTTTAAGGTTGGCTTTTTTGCCAAGCCTCAAGGTGCTCTCTTGAATTCTACGTCTTCAATATTGATAGATACACAAACAATATAAACTAACTTCACAAATTTTATTCAAAGAAATATCGTTACCTAGTAAATCCCTATCCAGAAATTAATAGGTAATAGAAATAAATCATTTCATCTCAACTTATTTTTCAGTAATCTCAGTACAACGGAGTCTCGCAGTTTGTACATAAGCAAATATGGACGTACAGATCTCCACTCACTAGAAACTTTTACTAATGCACCTGCTTTGTCAGATACAAATGTTCAATCGGATCCTTTATTCAACATCCGGCACTTGATTAATTCCACAGAGTCTGCAGCCAGTTCAAACAAGAGCCAAGTTAGACATAAAGATTCGATTTCATTAGAGGAACTTGTAGATTCGTCTTGTTCGCGAGACATAGATGTTCCATTTGATCTTGAAGCATTGAACATTGAGGAATCAATCAATAAAGAAGATTTATTCTTTTCAGAAACTTTTTCAAATTCACCTTGTTCTCTAAATACAATTTTTCCATTTGATTTATTAAACGTTAATTCATCGATCAATACATCGGCGTCCAAAAGTTCTAACCCGAGCCCAGTTAGCCATCAAGATTTAGTTCCGTCAGGAAAGCTTACGGAACCATCTGCTTCCCCAGACACAGATGTTCCATCCAACATCGAGCCATCATTCTGGCGCCCGTATGATTTTATAACGGTAGGAATTATTTTTTTAAATAATTATAATTTGAATTTACATTACTCATCATCGTCGGACTGGCTCTATGTAGAGCCTTTTTTCTTCCTCCTCAAACAATTTTCCAACAACCAGGTGCTCCAATACAGATATTACGGGGCATTTGCAGGTCTGTCCCAATAATGGTCGCCAGTGAGCCGCACAGTCCTGCCTGACGTTGTTTCTGGTACTCGATCTTACTGTTTTTGAGCTGTACAATTTCATTTCGAAAAATTGGGTCTAGCTTTGGGGCTGTTTCGACGGAATATCTTTCTTATTTTGGAAAACTGTCCGTAACTTGCGGATGACCATCTGCTGTCCACAACCACGCCAGTAATTTTAGTTTCTGTGGGGATTGGGGGCAATGTGGAACAGTGTCATTTGGGAAAATGTATTTGAAAATATTATTCAAAGAAACTCTAACTAGGAAACCTTCAACTTTGAGGTTTGAATGGGGGTTAAGTATTTAGAAAAAAAACAACGAGCTATTGCACTGAAGTGAGAACTTGGAAATTTAAAAATTAAATATACACAATATTTCCCAGGCAAATATATATTCTTTTATCGTAAAGGCGATGGCAGGATCTCTTGCTATCATGTAAACAATTTCTCCAGTATATTATATAGTAATATTTTTTCATGTTTCTATATTGTATAGGGGAGCGCGGCGCGAGTAGTACAACAGCTACCACAGCTTCAAGAACAACCACGACAATGGCAACAGTATTTCCAGTCGCAAATACAAAGTCAGCACAGGATCCTTCGATCTACACTCAGGCCTACACAGAATCATTCGTTTCCTTCGGTTACAAGCACAGCAACCAATTCGACGGCTAGTTCATTGGTTTTGGTCCCATCCAATGCTCCCTTCAGACGTCAGGAGAAGAAGAGGAGTAATTGGTCTCCTGTAAACATGTATAGCTATACATCTAGTCACTTAATTCCTTCGGCCACGAGCCCAACAACAAACTCGATGGATAGTTCGTTGGCTTTAGTCCTACCCAATTCGAGACTTGAACAGGCGAAATGGACCAATCGTTCTTCAATTACTATGCACCGGTCTACCCTAAATCACTCATTTCCTTCGGCTACGAGCACAGCAACCTACTCTATGGCTAGTTCACTGAGTTCGGCTTCCGATAACCCCTTTGGATGGCAGCAGGAGGGGAGGATAAATCCGCTATTAGTACCCTTAGATATCCCTACATTAAATCATTCGTTTCCTTTGGCTGCCAGAACGTGCACAGCAACCAACTTTACGACTAGAACATCGGTAGCCGTATCTGATAATACCTCACCCTCCCCACCTCACTTTCATCAAAATCACTCCTCGTATTTCGAATGACATCAGTAGTATAATTTACCCATATTGCTGAAACTTATTAGGTGTTGGATTTTGTTATCGTTTTTAAAATCTACATTGCGTGCATGGTAAGAATGGTTTTTTATCTCTTTGTTTTGTGTGTTTTTTCTTCGTGCTTTCCCCTCTTACCTTTTGGTTTTACTCTCATTTATCGGTGATCGTGTAGCCATTTTATCAGAGCAGATACGTTACTGCCATACTACACAGAAGATTATCGTCTTGGTGGACAATATTTTATAGAACTTGACTTAATGAAACAACTAACAATAAAGTTGAAATGAATAAAATTCCATTCTAAGAAGTCAGCGCTTGATATCTTCCAAATATCTCAATGCCTTGAAAAGTCTTGACGTCCTGAAGATTATACGTTGTACTTTGTGATACCTATTTTGAATTTATTTCTTTCTCAAAAACGAGACACTAAAATCATATCTTTGTGCATAATTGTAAGACGTTTGTTTACTGTTACAAGAGAAAAAAAAATGTTTAGATATGATTTTCGAATTGGAATGAATATCGGCGTCCAATATTTTTGCTATCAGAAACTTTGCTTGAGATTAGGCCTATAAGATATGAAAGAGGTTTTCTTGATAAAAATTCACTAATTCAGGAAGAAACTAGTCCTCATGGCCACGAAGAGTTGTAATCGAAAAATTGAGATGATATTGATGAAATTTTCTCGTGTGTAATGGAAGATGTCTCTAAAACTGCTCCTCAACAAACTAAGAAAAAATTATAATCTTTCCCCTTTGAGAAAAACATTGGATCATCTTCCTTTATCTCGCTGGCATTTCCAGAGCTGCGCCTTACGGCCGACCTCTTGACCAGTGTTTCGGAGGCCGCAGACACCTCCGATGGTCTGTCGCTTTTCTGCGGCTAACGGATGATGATGGTGTCACAAAGATGTTTCAATGGTTGATGTCTTTACTGTGCTTCAATCCGCTTCGTCTGAAAATTTGCAAAAGTGTAATCTGCCGATAATAGAGAAAAGTCTATTGGTATTGCAGATTTGCAGTAGTGCAGGGTAGACTGAGGCTGCCGGCCAGAGCGCTGCTGGATTTTAGGGTGCTGCTTTGCTCGCTGCAGGCTGTGTGCATGTGAAAATTAAAATCGAAAGAGAAACGATGAATTTAAATTTCCAATCGTTGAATTTTCATTCAATATCAACTCATAATTATCAATAAAAACTAAATAACAAGTACTACTATGTATTACTAATTTAGGTACGGTACTACAATATCGTCTTTATGAAATTATCATGGCCCAATCAGCTCAGGCCAAACCAATTTTACAAGTCAGATTTTCTATTCATTGATGATAATCAACATCAGTAAGTATTTTATTGAGAAGTTATAGGCCTAAATGCAATCTTATTATTTGTACTTCAAAAAAGCAAATTCTTTTTTATTCCTTTCCTATTTAAGTAGTATGATTCAACATTGTGAGGACCACGGATTGTCTTTCAAGATTACAGACGATCGAGTTTGAGAAGAGATTGTCGCGAAAATTCTATGAAGTGAGTTCGAGTTGACTACATGAGGTAATGTCAATGACACTAAGTAAAGCTCATGATCCACTTACCTGCCTATGGGAGTATCCAATATTCGATGAGACGTGAACATCTCTTTATTAAAGAAAATACTTATGATGGTGAACTGCGATTTTATTCAGGACTGTCCACCAGATTTTTGAGAAATGGCTGAAAGTGATCAGTATTTTCCTCGCATACATGGGTACAGATAATATATAAAGATGGCCGATACTGTGGCGTCGTTAAATAAATTCATATTAATCAAAGAAATCTCCCTCTCGTTTCTCTCAATGTTATTATTTCATGAATCTATAAAAGAATCGAAGTTTTAGATGTGAAATCATCTTTTGTCATCCGTGGCGCTACGGATTCGCTAAATTAGATTTGAAAGATCAAATGGCACTTACCTACATATAATGTAAGTGTACGTCGTCTAATTTTATTTTTCTTTTGATTCATGCAGTTATAAAGAACTCGGAACTTCAGGAAGATGAATCACCTGAGTCGTAAGCACTCGACAACGAAAGATGGAACCGAAACTTTGTTTTTCCATTTGTATTCAATAATTTCTCGTCGAAATACCTAGCTACACAGTATCCATCTTAATGACGATTCAATTTCATACTCTTACATTTTATGTAGCCTATACTTCGTTAATTTATGAAAATTTGTTGAGTTTTATTCATTGAAATTATTTTGTTGTTTATTGTCAATGATACGATCGGCGTATTTGTCAGTTTTGTGTTATTTTATAATTGTAATTTGGTGCGCAACTAATGTTAAATACAATTTATCATTTTAAGTTCGTATATTCTTTCACCTTCTCTGATTCATTTCACTTTCTCCTTCTACCGCAAGTATGTGAGGAAATGAATATTTTAGAAACTTGTTTCTGATTCATCCTTGAATATATTTTGTGAAAATATTTCGGGCTAACCAGTTTTCAAAATTTTCGGAATCCATTTTAATCGCAATCAAAGAAGTTGAAAAGGCGGTTTCTAAGATGTTTACGTATTATCTAACGAGGAGAAGCGGCTTACGAAAGTATAAATATATCAGGTGGGTGAGGTGGACTACCCAGCTATGCATGTGTATAGACGTGGCGACTTGAAGAAGTTTGATTTTCGAACTATACATCAAGACGGAAATTCGACTAAATCTCGAGCTATCTACCCTTAAGAAGAGGGGAACGGGGATGAATTTCAATTTTCGTAAAATGTTTGTATGAAGAGTGGGAGGATGTTGAAGATTATTCATACGTTGAAGAATTCCAACCAATTACAAGCCATGTGTATCAGGAGGAGGACCTCGAAAAAATTTGGAACTTCATTAACGGAGTTAATTGAGGAAATTTGGAAACCTGTTCAAGAGAATTCCTCTTCTCCTTTCCTGTCATATTTCATGACTTTTCCAGACTGAAAATAACTATAAAAGATTAAAATTTTCCATAACCGGCTGGTCTGAAGTGTTCAAGTCGTTGAGGTAGGTCAGACAGATATTTTTCCGAAAAAAATTTCTGAGGAGAACGGTGAACAACGAGAATTTTAAGATGACTCCTAATAAAAGAGGTCCCCAGTAAAAATTCCAACCACTCAGAGGACTTGATGCGATCTTCGGACTATATCTGAGCTGGATTTTAGAAAATTGCAAACTTTGAGAATTACTTTGAGTCTAAAAAACTTCAGAAATAAAAGCGAAGAAGAAGGAGAAAAAAAAGAAAGAAAGTGGAACCCCTCCATAAAATAGGTTCTTTACATACAAGGTATGATGAAGGGCCGGAAGAATTTTGACTTCCAAATTGTATGTACGAGTACCAAAAGGCGGATTTTTAAATCTGATCATCGAACTCTATTTCGATGTATATCAGGAGAGGGGGAGGGACTTGAGAAAATGTTGATCTCAGATTTTCAAAATTAGAATGTAAAAACCACTCTGCTCGCCTCTATTAATGTTGGTAGTTATAAGAAGAAGAGAACTAAAAGGACCCTGCAATCGGGTTTCAGAACTGAAACCAAAAGGGACCGGGTCCTAAAACTGAGTCCAAGAACCTTTATGACCAGTTTCTTCATCGTATTCATGTGAGCAAGGCTTCTGATCCACGATCGGTCTGAAAACTAAGTCTCGGAACCGTTTAGAGCTGACTCAATCTTTGCGCCTGAAAATCGGGGTCACAAAAAATGAGTCAATTTCAAAATTGGGTCGTCAACCACAAAAGGGAATTGGAAGAAAATTTCAGTTTTCGAGTCATAATAAATATGATAGACGGAGGACTTGAAAAAATTTCGACTCTCGAGCCATAATACATGATAGGAAAGAAAGGGGCTTGGAAAAATTCTTACTTCCATTGTATAAAAGACTCAGGAAAACTTATGAATCTTCAAGAATTCAATTTAAATTTTCAATACCGAAACCAATTTGACCCATAGAACTGGTTCGCCGCGTTCCTCGTTTAACTTTGTGAAAGAAGGCGTCGTTTTTTCAAGTCCCTCTTCTACCATGTATATTATGCTCGAAAGTCGAAATTTTTCCACGTCCCTCAAAAAGTCGAAATTTTTCCTAGTTCAAATTTTTTATTAAGGCAATTCAGTTTTTGCCGGACACCACTCGGCGCACGGAGTACCGATTTCCTGTTAAAATTTCGACCTACAAGCTATATACGTGATAGGAAGGAGACTTGTAAAATTAAGACCTTGGAGCTAGGAGGGGGGCCTATAGGGAATTCGATCTTTCTTGGACTTGAACTATTTTTACCGCTGGAACTTGAGGGAGGGTGTTAGACTTAGATCATTATTGCCGACTTGAATTTCTTTTTGCCGGATACCACACGGCGCAAGGCAAATTTTTCGAATACCTCCCTTCGCCCCCCCCCCATAGAATAGGTTCCATATTGAAATGTTGACATCCGAGCTAAGAATTGTTCAGTAGATCGTGACGTCACAGGGACTGATGGGTGCCGTTACAGTATGTGCTCTGTGTGATTTGCTGCACTCTAACTCCTGCAGTATGCGCTCTGTCTGTGAACAAAGTTGTGTAAGCCTGTTAGCATTACCCAGAAGACACCACGAGGAGGCCAGCTTACATTGTCTTCCGAAAAAAAACGACCGTCACTAGCGACAGTCTTGTCCTGAAGTAGAAAATATGAAATATCTTTGTCATAATCATTGTCAATGGCGAGTTACGTTCAAGTCACTCGTAGATCTTCCAAAAAGGCGAGGAATAAGTCAGGTGAATTGCGTCTGTACATTCGCGAGCAATAGTCATCTAGATGAGACTGGAAAGTTGACATTAGAACACTTCTCATCTTTTTCAGCGATTGTACTTTCGTCTACCTGCGAATCGAGCTTCGTCAATTTGTATTGGATTCTCATGTGTCTCTACCATTTACGTCCTCTTTGATATCACAGTGCTGCTCATTTCTCGGAAGAAATTGAACCAATCGGTAACTATATTAGTTGACCTTACAGTTGACTTGCAGACAGTAGTTGTAGCCATTTCAGCTATGGATAGATACATAAGTTCAATTATTGCTCATAGTGACAGCTTGAAATTTATTCTGCCGTTCAGGTCGGTGTGAAAAAAGAATTCATTCCCAGATCTGACAGACCGTGTTGTTTGGCACATCGGAAAATTGGCGTCCACTCGCCTTCCCGCGGTTTCCTTCTTTTCTGTACCATTTGACTACCGCACTTGTGGCATGGGTGTTGACCATCTACGACGACTAACAGTAAATTGTCTTGCAAAAATTTCAAGCGAGTAGCTTCAGAACTCACAATTTTCACATGAAAGTCTTTCAACAACATTATTTCAAACGGGAGAAAGTATTTATGACGAAAAAGCAAAATACGTGATCTTCATAACTAGTAAAATGAACGATTTATTTAAGTCATTCAACTTCCATATATCATGCGAGGGTACCAACTTTATGTGCGAGTGAAATCTAAGAAGCTTGAGAATATTATTCGAGTCAATAAAGTGGACTACCTCGTCAGCCGCAGGCAGAACGCAAGCTATAGCTGTTACATAAATGCACGCCACAGCGCACAAACGCATCAGAGTGCGTACTACAACTGAAACGAACTCATGACGTCATCAGATCGCAACTTGAAATATATGGAAGTATTTTTTTTGGAATCAGCGTTAAATTTAACTTTCATATCAAGTGAAATACGAAGTTTGAACGATTTTTAATGTTTGAGAATTTCGGATAATTAGTCAATTTTTGCCACATTCTGGTCCATAACTCAACTCAGAAAAGTTGCAGAAAGTTGGAGATGAAATTGGGATTCAAATTTCGTAGATTTGAAGCATGTTTCCAACGTTTTTTGGTTTTGCGCTAGAACAGATTCTCCCATTCAACCGGTAACATCATTTTGGTCCATCTAGTATACGATGATAGAGAGCTATGTGTAATAGGAGAGGGACTTGGAAAGATTTCAACTCTCGAGATATATAATATGATGATGAGGACCCATAGACCTGATGCATCTATCCATAAGACTAGCCGTTTCCCTCGGAACGGCGATGCTTCCGGGTTTCCCACTTCTGTTGCAGAGTTTACAATGGTATCTAATTTTTTTATAATTATCTGTTTAGATGTTCAATACGAGTATTATTGACACGAACACTAGAATAAAACTGCACAAAATTTTTCCAGAAAAAAAGATAGTCAGTTAGTAAAACAAATATAGTAAAAATGAGAAAAATAACTGTCCACATTCTATTTTCGATTTCTAGTAGACATCCGACCTTGAAGTAAATCATCGTTTGTACGTTTTTTTCAGTAATTTCGATAAATGGGAGTCTTCCAGTCCGAACATGTACCAAGCTAACCATCAAGATTTAGACTCATCGGATGAGCTTCCAAATTCGTCCAATAAAGATGTTCCGCAGGAAGGTCAAAGCGATCATAACCGGTCAATGGTCTTTCTTAGTGAGTTATATAGCTCTCCTAAGGCACGTCTGAATCAACATAAGAATGACTTCAGAAACCGCTTGAATCACACTGCTTTAGCCAACCATGCCCATGAGGAGGGCCATGTTTTTGCATTCAATAGTACGAAAATTGTAAGTAGGGAGGAGAACACCGAGAAAAGAAAATTTCAGAGGTTATTAACATCATAAAGAACAAGAACAACGTTTAATTTTAAAAGTAATACCGAGGGTCTATCAAGTTCGTACATGAGCGTCATTCCTCAACTGAGTCACCTCCTTCCCTACTTTTTTCTAGTTCCTAATTAGGCTACGTTTAGTGTTTTACTTTTTTCACCATCAATACTGTAATTCACCTAATGAAGACGGCTACAACGTTGTGGTAATTGAAAAATAAACGTGAAAAGTAGTGCCGACTCTTTGTTACTGACTTAATTCTATTCACGAGTAAAAACTTTTCGTCAGTTTTTACAATCTAAAAGAGTATGTCGCGCTAGAATTCAATTTCCAAATGCGAGGCGGTAAGGATGTGTAAGTCTTATAGTTAGAGTGCTGAAGCTAAGATTTAAGGGCAATTCTTAAATGTAGGCAGAGGTGAAAAGTCGAGTGTTGTTTGCGCGGCTGCGTAAGCATTTTTTTTTATTTAATCGATCATATCAAGATAAAAATCCATTGTCAGAAGCAATATTGAAAATAAATTGTTTGGACCCGCGCGTAGCTGTAGGTACAGAAGTGGTGGACATGTACCCTACACCACTTCCTTAGCCTACCAGTTGTAACGTCGCTGATATTGATGGTAAGTTCTCCAACAGTAGGCTAAACGTGCCAAAAATCATCAATGATTCATCGAGACTGCGTGACCGCATTGAGATACGAAAATGGTAATTCGCATTATTTGTAAATGTCACCTGAGAAAATTATTCAATATTCCTCGAATAACATTTAATTAGATGTCGATTTTACTCCGTGAAAACTCGAGAAAAATTTAGTAAGCTTCATACGAGTATGTACGAGATCCGAGTTCATTAGGTTTCATTTTCATCGAATAATATCAATAATATGTAGGTAATAAAGAAATCACATCTCGCCGTAACGATGCAATGCGACGCGACGCGGGACGTTGAAAAGTCTAATCTTTTTAATGGCCGCGTACATCGCTATTTATCAAACAATTAGCTGCTTGCGCGTGCTTTCAAATAGGACGCAGCAATGTGCGCGCCGTTTTCGTATTTTTCACAGTATAATAAAGTAGCGACGGCGGCGTGAGAGCGAAGAGGTGAATGACGCTCTGCTGGAGTTGCCGGGTATCCTCGTTGTCGCACCCCGAATACGCGGCGGCGATGGATGACTATCAACAGGCGTAATGTCGTAATATTATTAGAACGCAATCAGCGCGCGCGCGCCTCAAACGGCCAAGTATTGTACTAATCAGTGCGATGCTGAATCATTCATACGAACAGACGTATAACGTAACGTAGACCGTAATCGTTTGATTCCGCTCCATTTTATAGCCATATAATTTGTGTAACGAGTGGATGTGAACACGCTCTTCGCGAACCAAAAAGAGTGCATTTCTCTGCGCGAGTTTTATGACGAGTGTTGTCGCGAGTTTTGGTTGTTTTTTTTCTCACGTTTTGCAGTTTCGACCTGTGTTTATTGTGTTCGTGGTCGTGCGCGTTTAGTTGTGTTCGATATCGGCGAATTCATAGGCAATCGCGCGATAGGTAATTAAAGCGGGAATCTTTCGAAGTGAGTCACTTAGGCTACTTAGTTTTCGCAATGCGAAGGTGGAATTTCGTTTACGAATTCTGAAAGGAAGACGGACGCCGGAAGAACTCGATATAAGTGCGTACCACGATTAATTGTTTTTCCGGTATGTACATCGGTATTTTCCCGGTCGCTTAATTGGTCATTTCGTTCGTCATTATCGATTCCCTTCACGCGAGATAATTGAGAGAGTGTTATCGAAAATTAAGTGCGAATATATGCGTACCTACTTATGTATCATAAAAATCGTCATTCGTGCACGTGTCTTTTGATTTCTATCCTTTCCGTGAAATCTTTGTCACATTTCTAATGAAGCTCGTTTCATTTTCGTGTAATCAGTGGTGTGAGAAAAATTAATTGACTGCGCTGACGAATGCGAGTGGCCGGTGATTCTTTGGAAATTCGATTACAAGTTTTTGTTGGTATCGACTTTCGTGTTGTAATTAATGAAAGACGAAGAAGAAAGAGAAGTATGAATGTGACGAAAATATCGCGTGTGCGAGTTGATAATAAGCCGAAATGTTTTATTTCCCTCGAGGCTGATTTGATTGCTTTGTACGTTAATTAAGAAATCTCATGCTACGTTCTCGTATACTTACACGTACAAGCGAAAAAATCCGTTCAAGTCAGCTCTGCTCTCTTGTCGAAGTTAAGTTTTGAACTCGCCTTTTTCGACAAGGTTCTTTCGCACGAGCAAAACTGTATGAGCTCCATTTGAAGCGATCTAATCGGAGAGTGCAGGAAAATGACCCGAAAATTCTTCATTTATTTCTAACTCGTTAACTTCCCGTCCAGTGCTCTGGGGATGTGTGCGTGGTATCTTCTTGCTTCTCATGGTCTTATTGTTGCGGAAATACCTCACTTCACCGTCCAGTGCTTTGAGGATGTGAGACGGATTATCTTCTCGGATTCGAAAGCTCTCAGTTGCGAAAATTTTTCACCCGTTTTTAACTCATCAACAACCCGTCAAGTGCTCTGGAGATATGTGCCGGGTATCTGCATGAGTTCTAGAGGAACTGTTTGACTTTGCTGACCAAACAAAATACCTCAATAAGTTGGATAGGTTTTTCATGAGTGCAAGATATTAGAATATGGGAAAAAAATTACAATCACTTAACAATTTTATTTATTTAAGTATAATATATTCTTTTAATGAGCTCTAAAATTACAATAGCTCGGCGGTACAATAATTAATTATTATGTTGAGACGAGTAAGGATAGATTAAGGATAACAGGGAAAAGGTTAATGTTGAGTTGAATTAGTGCCTACAAATGATTTCGTGGTTGGTTTTGAGTGCTTGAGTGAGGGAGGAGGGTGTATTGGTGGAATAACAAAGAGATGAGAGTCGAGGGCAGGAGAAAAAATGGTAAAGTGTTGAATTGTTTTGATAGAAGTGGAGACAAGATCGTGGGATTAGGATGTGGGAGTGAGTAATTTTTATGTGGCCTATTCTCGGACGAGAAAGAATCACTCCTTCTCGTCTAGTATTGGATGATGATTAGGGGACGGAAATTTTTTTAATACGAAAAAGTTTGTTGTTGGATTGATTTTTCCAAAGTGTGTTCCGTGATTGGTTCTCTTCCTTCTTCCTTTCTTCGCTTATTTAGGGAGCCGCAATATATCCCCCCCCCTCCCTCGTACAATTTTACATCTTCATTTTTTATATATTCGATACAAATTGTATCAATTTCATTTGCATGCTAATTCTACAATCGGCCTTAGGTTTGTTCAAGAAATTCAGCAGCAGATGTAAGATGAAAATGGGCAGACAATTTTTCGAGGGCAGAATGATATCCATCAAGAGTAAGAATAAAATTCGAGAGATAGCCTGGTCGCTTTACCACCATCAGGGCCCTAGAATTAGAATGTGAAACTCCTTATAGAAGCGTTAGTATGCATGTCAACGAAATGATCAAGTATACGAATGTACAGAGTGCACTATAGGTCAAAAATTCTGGAAAATTCAAAACTTCGAGACGAAGGTCAGGAATTTGCACAAGGAACAAGAAAAAATCACTATCACAAAAGGAAAATTTTGACCCTTTAGTCATGTATTTTTTAAAGTCCCCCTCCTATCATACATAGCTCAGAGGACGAAATTTTTCCGAGTCCCCTCCCCCTCTCCATGACGTCATCGTCCGCGAATCCGAGCGCGCCATGTGTTGTCCGGCGAAAAACTTAGAAAACTTTTGACTCCTATTGTATATAGCTTAGAGCATGAAATTTTTCTAAATTTAGAAAAATATCGAATCCTGTATCTTGGAGGATGAAATTTCTTTGAATCCCCCTTCTATCATAATATAGCTCGAGAATGAAAATTTTTCGACACGGTACCAGTTTTATGGGGGGATTTTTGAGAAATTTGCCGTGCGCCGCTCGCCTTCCGGCAAAAAACTTTAAAAAATGTAGACTCCTATCGTATATAGCTTGGAAAATGGAATCTTTGTAAGTCCCCCTTCTATCATGCATAGCTCAGAGGTCGGAATTTTTGTATGTGCCCCTCCTATCATATGGGTCAAGATTTTTTCAAGTCCCCTTCTCCGTGACGTCATCAACCTCGCTCGCGCTCGAGGACGAAAATTTCCTGAAAGCGGGTTCCCCGCTAAAAAATTCTGTCAAGAATAACGCCCAAACACAAGATGAAAATATCTAACTTACCTCCAGATTAAAGAAGACCTAATAATAAAATTATGAACACACTCTCATTAAAAAAATAAAATGAATAAAGAAGACCTCTCAAAACTCTACCTCCAGAAAGCATTTTCTCGTATCTGGCGTCCTTACTTCTCTTCTAAATTATATGACAACTGTCATCGAAGCAATCCTCTCTCCTTGGTAGGTCCTTAAAGGTTGGAATTCAAGATTAATGTTCTTCCTACCAACACAATCAAAACGGCATCTCTAAGGAGGAGTGTGGAGTGTCCTTTTCTTCCCAACCGCCATAAATGACCTGACAAATAGTGTCAGCTTTCCTTCTGCCAAACTTCTCTTTGCGGATGACTTCGGTGGCTCTCTACCAACTTTTACCTCTCACGAGCAGCAAGACTACTCCACTAAACCCTTGGCAAAATCTCGAAATGGTCACGCGACCGTGGATTTCGACTTTCAGACGGAAAAACCGTCATGATAGTATTGAAAAAAAGATACTCACGCCCCACGCCTCTTCCTTCTCTAGTAGTACTTCACTCTGTCAAGTTCATTGTTTTCATGCAAGTTATACCCGAAAGGGTCGATTCCAGTGTTGGAGGAAACAAAATTAAATGCATACGCAACCCGCACCTACTCCATTATGGTGAAAGGGCGGTGTTTGCAAATGCGACATATACGCAAATACAGCCAACTTTAAAACAACACATCATCAAAATTATTTCTTGAGAATTTCTATCCCATCGTGTTCAGATCGGGGCATTCAATCTCCTTCCAACTCCGCTTCCATATTCACCGCTAAACTTACCTCTGTATTCATCTGACTTTCTTTTCTCATCTGTTTCTCTCATTTCCCAGTCCGCAAATTCCTAATACTACATCCGATTCTCTCTCATCTTTACTTCCTATTCTAAACTTTCACGGTATCAATCCTGTAGTCCAACGAACCACCATCCTTATACACCCTTCAAGTTTTTTCCCCATTTTCCATCTATTTTCTTTGGGTACTGGGACACATTGACCTTGAGGGTTCCCTTCTTATGACTTCAAATCATATTCCTCTCTTTCTAGCAAGATTTCTAATCCTCCTTATCCTCCAAAATTTCTTGGTATTTTTAGACTATCCGACGCGAAGAAATCATCCTGCCTCGTCTCAGAATGGGCCATACCCATGTCACCCAATCTTTCGCACCTCCTTCATGCGTGTACTGCATTGCTGCGACAATCTACCCGCTCAACACTTCTTCACTTGCTTAGCTCTCAAAAACATCCTGGTTGACCGTTCTGTCTCTCTCTCTCGAACAATCCCGAGAAAATCATTAGCTCGATGAACTATTTCCGATCGCGATCCACCTGCCTCTACAAGATCATCTAATTCATATACATTCTTTTAGTTTTCATTTTCCCCTTCCGAGCCCATAAACCTAAGTGTAGTTACTAGGAAACAAATATGTTCTTCGATGGTATTAGTCTAATTAATAATGAAGCAATTAAGAGTACAGACGCTACTGTAGTCGTAAGGCTCGTTAATTTAATGAAAAAAAAAGTACACGATTGGTTGGTTTTTTTTTTGTACGTGTAAAAATGTATGGCTGGTTAAAATGTTCGCGAACCTGTAAATTCACTACCTTAGGTATGTATCATTTCTTATGAAAAACTGAGGGAAGCAAAAGTCTTTGTCTTATAATTTTTCTCCGAATGATTCAAATTGTGGATCTTTTGGAAAACATGTGATTCTCTTTTGACCCCTTGATCATCTCAACCAGATCCACCAATTAACCGACCGCAAATTATTTTGCCATCAGAGGACGCACCCTCCAAGTTCTACACGCGAATTGAAGTTGTTCGAGCGACTTTGCTTTCAATTTCAAGCGGCGAAGCGAAAGCAATGTAGAAAAAAATATTGTCAGCGATAAAAAATTTTGATATCACTTTTATTCGTCGCGGAGTTCGACCATTCAAATATTTTTCCTTTTCCTTCTTCATTCTCCAAGATTTTTTTGTGAATTTCCAAATCGTATTGATGCTATTCAACTTTTTCCCTCTAGGCAAACTTCGTTCGTAAACTTTTATATAAAATATTTTATCAGATCACATTTTTTGAATGTATTGTAATATTTTTGTAATTTTTCCTTTTCAGGATTACGGAAAATTCTCGTCACGTCATCGACTGTAAAAATTAAGTTCATCGTTGCCGTCTCTTTTAAAGAAGGTCCAATTTTCTACAAAATTATTTTTCGTTTCTACGTTCGGTATTCGCGCGCGCGTTTCACCGGAGTTAGGTTGAATTATTGCGGCTGCGAGTTCGTTACAAATTTTAATTAACAAATTGTTTCGGACTTTTTCAAAAAAAGAAAAAAAAAAAAAAAAAAAAAGGATAGTAATGTACTATCTTACGAATAGAAGACACGAGTACATTCGTATTATATAAAAATAACGTTCTCGTTTTCTTCTCTCCTTTTGTTTCCTTCCTTCATAATAAAAAGTATACGAATTAAATTGCTCGTATAAAATACGCTTTCATTTGTTCGGGAAAATGTTAATTGTTGACATTTTAAGCACGTGATATAACATGAAATCGTTTTTATTTGTTTTGCATCCGTTCGTTGGTATTTTTTACTCGTGTTCCGGGTAAAACGATATGGGCGGTTTAGTGCTTACAAGAAAAGAAGAGAGGCAATTTTTTTCGGTCATGTTACGATGTTGATCATGGAAAATAGAATCGATACGGATCGTTTAGAAAGGCACCCGCACCACCAGCAATATCGCGAAGTCCCAGTCGTCGGCGATAATACTAATCGTAACAATAATAACAATAACGATTTTAGTAACCTTTTCGATAAGAATATCGACATATCAGAAAAAATGATGAGATACTCGTCGTGGCATGCACACGTCTACGGAAATCCGCCTAAGACGCCCACTCCGCATTTGATCGCCGATATTTTGGGATGGAGTTGTGGTGCCAGGTTGGTGGATGTCGTCGTGGAAGATGAGCCACTTAATTTAACGACAAGGGACAGATCGCCTGACGATAGAATAACCAGTTCAGCCGAACCAGTTCTACTGCTAAACGGTGACTCCAACTCTTCGAGGGAGTGTCGTACGCCTAGACGTGATTCACCCATTAAGGCGAATAATGCGGAAACGGGTAAACAACAGCTTTCAAGAAAAAATGCGGCTATTAAAAGTAAGTTGTTACATTTTCTGTCCTTTTTTTTCTCTCTCTTCTCTCTTTTTAGTGATTTATTTGTGTAGTCTACAGTGGAAGGGGAGGGTACCACGTCGCCTTTCTTAATGGCCTGCTACTATGTCATTGATGTGTGCGTATAGCAGTAATGCGTAATATTGTGTGCGTTTGATCTCTACCGTGTATGAGAGCGCACAGTATTTATATTTCAACATTTAATTAGGTGATAATGGCTTTCGGAAGATATGAATCGCCATTAGGAAAGGAGAGCTATACACTTGTCGTTCTTTCATTCATTCTTAATTGATGTTTAATTGTCGAGTTAACGGACGGTTAATTGTTACGGTAAAATACACTTGCTCTCTGACGCATCAAGTGACGGATACGAGTGAAAATTTTATCTTCGCTTTTTTTATTGCGATGAATGTTATGACTGTTAGAGAGGTTTGAAAACTATTTGAAGAGACGCGGGGAGTGATCGAAGCGAGTGATCACGTGGGAGAATTTCCCTTTTTGCTTAGTCTGCCTCTATTTGAAAGAGTTTCAGCTCATTGAGAAAATTTTTCATGTATCGCAATGACCAACAATTGAACCACAAATAGTCGACTCAATATAGTTTCATAGGAAAAGGTAAGACCATTACACAGAATGGAAAACCTATCACGTCTTTTCATTACGACGACTGCACGTCACCTTATCATGGAAAAAGTTATTTCGATACAGGTGTAGTGAATAATTATATTAAATTAGAGAGGGAGGTAAACCAGAGTAGTTAGAGGAGGAGGAAGCACTTTTTGAGACGAAAATATTGTAGGGAAAGTGTGACAGTTTTGATTGCTCGAGAGATAGAGTAGGAAACTTGTAACGAGCAACAGGGGAAAGGTGTTGAAGGCATAAGAAGATGTGTTCGGTTGTAGCCCCTCATAAATAATAATCGGGTAGTATTTAATAGCGATGAAACAGAACAGCCCTCCTTGAGAAAGGTTTGAAATTTAGTCTACATCCACTCAAGGATGAAACTTTGGCGAATGTTGTTGCGGATCTCGCTGTGAAAATTGATCCTGATTTTAGTACCCAAAAAGTCTGTGCCGAAATAGTCCGCAATAACCCCCTCTTTCGCGTGAGTAACGAATTGGGACGAGTGATGCAAGCTCGAGAGTTGAAATTTCTCCAAGTCCCTCTGCTATCATATTTGGTTCGATAGTCGAAATTTTTCCAAGTCCCCCTCCTATCATACAGGATGTAGCTCGAGAGTCGAAATTTTTCCAAGTTTTTTGTTGGACGGCGGACAGCGCACGGCAAATTTCTCAAAAAGCTCCCCACAGAACAGGTTCCCTGTTAAGAGTAGAACATATAAAAAATCCCATAATATACAGCTCGGTGTTCGGTGTATACCGGGTGAACCAGAAAAATGTTAGCTTGCTCTAAATTCACTCCAACGCAAAAACGCGAAACGTTAGACGTATACTTCAAATCTACAAAATTTGTACCTCAATTTTATCTTCAATTTGCGTCCCTACCCAACTTTCTACGACTTTCCTGAGTCGAGTTATGGACCAAAGTGTACCAAAAATTGACCAATTTGCCAAAATTCTCAAAAATTAAAAATCGTTTGGACTTCCATATTTTCCTTGATTTGAAGAGGAAATTTAACGCTGATTCCGAAAGAAAATATCTAAATAACTCTATGAAGCTTAAAAGTGGGTGAATTTTCAATTTTTCATTTCGGAAATCTTGGCAAATTGGTCAATTTTTGGCACATTTTGGTCCACAACTCGACTCAGGGAAGTCGTAGAAAGTTCGCGTTTTTACGCTAGAACAGTTCTAATGCAAACTCCCATTTAACTGGTAACATCTTTCTGGTCCACCCAGTATAGCCTGAAAGATAGCCCTTCGAGTGACTATGTATGCAATGCTTTATACACTAATGGACTTGGTCCCTTCAATGAGCCAGATATGCAACGCTTCAAACACCATGAAACTAGGATCGTCCTTCTAAGGTATTCCAAAGTCCCCCTCCTATCATATAACGGGCACGCCAAAATAATGTTAACAGTTGAATGGAAAAAATTTTATAAAATCGAAGAAGACAAAAAATTGATTAGCTGAGGTCTCGTGACAAATCAGTGCGAGCAGTTGCGCAAAAATCCTCCTTGTTACTGTGTAGCGATACCACAAAGCTCGTCTTATGTTGTGGATTCGCGGTGTGAAATCGACGCCAGCTCCGCGTATGATCGAAGCGGGAAAACGCGCGGAAACTCTGATTGTGCTAAGGGAGTAAATGTGAGTTTACAGAGGTTACTCTGCTATTGTGAACTTGAAGCAAGAAATTAGCTATGACCCCGCTTCGAGTCAGGGAGGGACGGAATACGGAAATTCTCGTTGTTCTAGGTCGGGCACGCCCAACCTTTTCCGAAGTGAGACTGGCCAATTTTTACAATTTAATGATTAAGAAATTTTCTTGTATCTATTTCTTAATTTGTCTACTTTTCCACTGTAGTCTTCGCCGGCTGGATTTGGCCCACAAGCCGGAAGTGGGTATACCTGTTGTAGGCCGAGAAATGAGACGTCGGAAAATTCACCTTCCTCGCTTAGCACAATGACGCTTGCGATCAATTTACCCTCTTTGATCCTAACCAGGGCTGGAGCTGATTTTTCTCCGCAAGTATGTTGCAGGATACAACGCTTCTTACGAACAAGAATTCCTGTACATTTCAATCATACGCGAAACTACAGTCGTTCTCTTACAGCTAGGACACAACAGAAAACGAACTTTTTGATAACATTCCCCCCATCGCTGAAAGAATAGGAGAAGGGTGTGACATCAGAAAAGTGGCTTAAATCTCCATACTTACGGAGACGAGATCGCGAAGTCAAGAAAACTTATAAGCTCGAGTGGGATGTGAAGTCTGCTCGAGGATTAAGGAAATCGTCCATTGAGAAAAGGAAGGAGGAGGCTATCTTGATAGACCTAAAAAAATATTGTCGAAAGCAATTCAGAGGAAGGGGCCTTTCACAGGAGCAGTAAATACGTGGATGGAACGACGCAGAAAGAGGAGAGTGCCATTAAAAGCAGTACAGATCATGGGTTCTTCGCTGCTATTAATTGTAGAGGATGTACGTGAATAAACGAGAGATCCTACTATTTCACTTCTTCAATTTGGAACCACCGAAGAAAGTTCACAGCTTTCTTCATAAAGCTTGGACTTGGGAAGTTTTTTTAATTTTACGCTATACAGAACTCAAAAAATATGCCACTTTTTCCTCCTTTGGACGAATTTTGAAGGTGTTTTTCTTTTCAGTTTGCTCGTTTATTAGTACGAGTTTATTTTAGTTGACTCTGTGTACTTCTGTCTATAGTTTGTTTTAGTTTAGTTTGGTTTAGTTTGGTTCTCGTATCTATAAAAATTACAGGTAAGGAACTATGGAAGGTAGATATGGGCAAGATGATAAAATAGGACCATGACTTTGTTGAGGAGCGATCCAAGTGGTATCCTAGAAGAGAATTTTAAACATCAAATATCAAATACAAGAACTCCAACGACAAAAATTAAAGATAACTCACCTATTTTCTCATTTTTATCAGTATAATCTCTTTGATTAAATAAAATTCGACGTTTCACTAAATTTTCGAAAAATCATTATTTTTCCCATAATATAAAATTATACGTACGTTCATAATGAAAAAAAAAAAAAAAAAAACTAGACAATTTTTACGATTTGTACTCCCGTACGTGTCGGTTTGATATTTTGTGCACGTGGTGTAGGAGGGATTGGTACCACGATATAACGGATCACAAATGTATTTTAACAGTTCAACTTCAGTCTCGCTGGTTGGGCATTCGTCAAAAATTCTCTAGGGTATCTACGTCGCGTCGGTCTAAACAATTTTGAAAAATCAATTTAGACTTTCGCGCATAACATCGTTCAGAAAAGCATCGTACCACATGGGAACCAAAGAAAGTGGTATATCGACAACTTGGTAATTCAACGTATAAGTTTTTTCTTCATATTTTCGCCAAAAGCAGATTTGCGAACGAAAAATTCTCGAGAGATTTTCGACCGGAATACGTTTTCCATTTTCACGATTAGAAGAAACGTACGAATCACCCACACGTCGTAGTCACGAAATTTGACCAATTAATTTTTTTTTTTTCTCTCTTTCAAAGCGACACATGAATATCTATTACTCACCGTACTCGCTAGCACTTGTTGAATGAGTCGGGGCGAAAGCGATTCACCGAAGTTCTTACCGGTGTACCATGCAGTTAAGAAGGAAGGTGAGTGGGATAAATTTGCGGCTTCTCTTCAAAATCTGGTCCAGTACTCGAGTTCGTATATTTTTGGGTAGGCATGCAATGGCACCGTCAGGTTGAGCTTGACTTACTCCCATTTCTAATAAATATTCCAATGATTATTAAGAGAGAACCTGTTTTATGGGTAGGAATTCGGTGAAGATCTCACCATCCGCAAACCTAAGCCAATTTTGATCTATTTCGAGCTGTGTACCCTTACAAAGATTGGATTCTAAAAAATTCTCACCTCTGAGCCGTATGTATAATACATGAGAAGGGCGGCTTGGACGCATGTCGAGCTTCTACAGAGATGAAACTTGAAAAGAATTTCCGTCTCCTGGCTCTCTATTAAAAAGGGTGGACTTGGAAGAGTGCCAAGCTGAGCAAGATTTGAAAAATTTCCACCTTTAAGCCTTCATACGAAAGGAGGGAGACTTAAGGAATTTTGACCATTGACTTCAATAAAGGGAGGGTTTGGAAAAACACCTCCAAGACGGAGGGAGACTTCAACTTGGAAATCTCTGGAACCCTATACAGATAAGCCTTGGAAGAATTTAAGACTGCGATTATACATATGTAAGAACGTGAACGTTCTTCACCGTCAGTCGCGTCACTCTCCTACTCACGGACAAAGTTCGGAGCTCCGACTATATAATGCTATTCCTCTCTCCTTCTGTTTATCCTTCCGAGTGCAGTCAGCTGACCTGCTTTTCCTTCGGGAACTCGACTTTTTGATACGATTCTGTGGAAACACAGCATCGCCAGATTTGTCAAGATTTTACATCTTACAAATCGTATCAAAATAACTGAGTCTCCCGGTCTCCTCTAGATGAACGCTGTAAGACTACATCATGCAGTAAGCCGCATTAGTTGGGTACACGGATACACTCCACTCCCCGTAGGTACACGGACCATGTCCACTCCTGCGTGCGCAGTAAGCCTACACCATGCAGTAAGCCGTATCAAAAAAGTCTACTCCTTATCCTTTTCCTCTTAGCGGTGGAGATGTAAGAACGTGAACGTTCTTCACCGTCAGTCGCGTCACTCTCCTACTCACGGACAAAGTTCGGAGCTCCGACTATATAATGCTATTCCTCTCTCCTTCTGTTTATCCTTCCGAGTGCAGTCAGCTGACCTGCTTTTCCTTCGGGAACTCGACTTTTTGATACGATTCTGTGGAAACACAGCATCGCCAGATTTGTCAAGATTTTACATCTTACACATATACATACACATATTTCATTGATTTTATGACTTAATTTTCTCAAAATCATGCGATCCGGCTTTGGTGGCACATCTCCAAAATGCATACCTTTTTCGCCTCTTGTGACTCAACAGCAATCATCTCCTTCCATATAGAAGGCTACGGAGAGGTACCTACAACTATTGACGCGCTTGAGCTGAAATTATTACTTCGCATTGCTACAAAATTTTATTTCGAAGCGTAAAGACATAAAATTTACGCCATGTCATGAATTTTTATCTCTTTTGTAATAACAATTTTTGTTGGGTAAGCGCTAAAATATCAATTTATATTACGTGTTTGGCTTCCTCGATTTCGTTCCACCAGTTTTGGGTTTGTCGAGGACCCATATGCCGTTGCTTTATGAGAAACCTGTTTTACAAAGACTTTAATGTCTACCGTCAAGGGGAAAATATACAGGGACCCTGAACCTACGCCTAGACTGGAGGGCGCTTCCCACTCATCTTCCACTCTAAAATGCACTTTCCTGTTATAGAGGTTGAGCTAAGTTATACGTGTAACTCAATCATAAAATTTTTCCAAGGTCAATGAGAGAAAATTTCACGAAGAAGCTTCAGGTGTCTTACCACAGTATACTAAGTGATAAATAAGCCCCTTCCTTTATTAGTCTATAGCCTGTAAGCGATAGTAGGACGCCCTGAAGCCTCCCTCGTGAAAATATTTCCAGGTCCCAAGAGCAAACGGTAGGGATATATTATCAGTCAATTTGTTCCCAACATCTACCAATGTTTTCGCTCTCTTTTTTGGTCTGAAATGGGTATTATCGCGGGTGAGCCGTTCTATCTCTTAATTTTGACCACAATTTTCAGTCAATTTCTGGGCAGATATTTGGAATGAATCAACTGTCATAATGGTTGCAAACTCGCACATGAATAAAGAAATTTAAAATTGAATTTCAAATTTAAAAATTAATATTCTTAATAATGAAATTGTTTAATAAATGACCATATTCCACCAATCATAAAGATATTAGATTTATATAATAGATACATAAATATACTTAATTTTAGGAATTTGATCAGGATTAATCAATAAATAATACAATTATTTTTTAAATTTTAATTTTATAAATTTTTTTAAAATTAATTTTAATCGAAAAGTTCATAATTCAATATTATTTTTAAAGAATAAAGGATATCTCAATTATTTCAATTTTTTTGGTATAATTCATGTAAAATTACGGATTGTAATTTCACGAATAATCCTGCTCACATGATTATTCACTGTCCTCTCGGTTCAATCGCTCGAACGCTGGGTAGTCAGGTAGACGATAAGAACATAGTTGTAGTTTTGCAGAGATAGTTACGGCGCTCTCGCGTCAGTATAATAAGTTGTAAACGTACGCGATTCCATGTGTAAAGATAATTTATCGATTCTCGATTAAACTTGAGCATCGAATTACAGATTTTTTCGAACAGTAATTACTTTGTTACATTCATTTAATTGAAAATGATATTTTTTGTAGAATTATCTATGTATTTAATAAAATTAATTTATATCAAGTTTCAATAATTTATATAAAAATTATTATAAAAAAACTAAAAAAATTTAAACAACTAAAAATAATAATTTTTTATATCTAATTTAATTCATTTATTATTATTTGATCCTTTGAATAAAAATATCAATTATTTAACAATTTTAAATAGTATTTAAAACTTCTAATCATGTAATTGAACCAGAATGATATTTCTTATTTTTTTAATTCAATGTTACGATCAGTTAATGCAAGATTATTAGGTTTAAATAACAAAATAATTATTAAAAAATAATTCTAAAAATAATTAATTTAATTATTAAATTGATATTTAAAAAAATTAATAAAAATCAATTTTATCAATAATAAATTAATAAATAATAATAATTATAATTGAATTATAATAATTAAATTGAAAATTAAAATTAAATAATAATGTAGACATTTTATAAATTAAATTCAAATAGATAAATATAATGTAATATTTAGATTCATTTAAGAAATTATTTAAATTAATTGATTCAATTTTAATTGTTATAAATCTGTGATAAATTCTACAAATTTCTGAATATTGTCCATAAATAATGGAAGGTTTAATAATTAATATTGTAATTTTAGACCAAAATCACACTCGTATCAATACAACCTTGCTATCGAGATTACTATCTTCATTCTTCTCTTCACTCACATGAGGGAGGCTGAGATGTAGACTGGTTTTTCCGATCTAAAGTGGTCTAAGTATGATGGTCTTTAATATCACATAACTAGAGACCGTCTTATGGCGTCTGTATTGCTCAAAAATTTACCGATCTGTTTTGTCAAAAATGGTCTATTTGTAGTGGTCTGTTAAAATCGCTTGAATAATATATGTAGACTAAAACAGATTATTTTATATCATACACATTGCCCAGAAATCGACCGATCTCCCTCGTCAGAAGTGGTCTAATTATGATGGTCTGTTGATACTGATGAATATTGACTATGAGAAACTATTTTATGTTGTCGAGATTCCCCAGAAATCGACTAGCTGTTCTTTTGGTCAGAAATGGTCAAAATATAGTCAATTGATCAATGAATGAGGATAGAACATTTTGAGGTACTTACATCACCTACAAATCGACTAATTTTTCCAGTCAGAATACTGTATACGTCGAGCTAATACCCTATTAGTTGTTTTAAAGCTCGTTAAAATAAATTAAAAAAAAAAAAAAATCTTGTCCAAGTTGGTTTAAATGTGGTCTGAATATGATACGGAATAGCGGAAGTAAATCGACTGCAGAAGTCGGTCTATTATTATTGGTCACTCATCAGAGCGATCACCCAGTCTATTTGTGATTGATATTTATTCAAAATCGACTTAGATATTTAGTCGATCTGGTTTATCGGGAGTGTCCCAAAAATCCATCTCCGAATGAGGTCTTACGTATCTACAGGCCCCCACCCCACGGTTGATGGAGGGAAAAGAGATCTACACAAACGTAGTACACATGAATCAACTTACTGCCACCTTGAAATTTGATCTAGTGGCGCGTTGAGGACAGGGACCTCCCTGAGTTTTGAGGAAATGAGACAAAACTGTCCAGAACCTTCACTCTGGAATACAAATAGTTGGTCTTTCAAGCCAGTAAATTAATGGCTGCGTTTCTCCTCGTGTTATCTGCAGTTTCACTGTCAGCAATGTTAAATTCTTGCAATTTAAACGGAGGCCAAGAAAAGATCTCCAATTCCGGCTCAGGATTCAATATTTCCATTTTTTAATACTAATCGATAGAAGGGGTAGGGAGCGGCAGGCGGCGTTTCGTACAAGAAAATCATTCAAATATTCCCTAATTTCGGTGAGTATATCATCTAAAAATTCCTCTTCGTTCTCGCATCCACTTGTATGGCAAAATTTTTGTGAAGGCACGGTTTCAAAGGTTTCGCATTTCTTTTAGACGTACAAAAATATATACGGTAATCGATCATAATCCGAAATCGCATTTATTTATACGAGTAGACAAAGTTACGACTATAATTTCGTACCATATTGGTATATCGACTGCCGTATTAATAGTTTTCTATCGTATGTATATTTCGTACTGAAAATTAAAACGTTTTACCAGCCGTCAGTAATACATTATTAATGTTTGTCGTATCCGGTGAGTTTTAATTTGAAAATTATGGACTATAAACTTAATATTCGTTTTTGATAGAAGTTTATTTACATTCGCGTAAACTGTACTCGAGTTTTAATATTATGTACACGATAATCGGCGATGAAAACGAAAACGCAATTCGAGAATGAACAAGGAAAGGAAAAAAAAAAAAAACGAAATGGAACGTACGTATTCGTTTATAAACAGGTCATAAACAGTACGTCTATTTAGATAAATCGAAAATTAAATTTATACTACGGAAACGGAGTGCTAAAACGTCTCGACACATAATAATGTCGTAGGTACTACAGAAAAAAAAATTATATTATATTCAACAGTGGTCGTAATAATATTGTTTGAAACGTTGAACTGTATACCAGTCCTTAAAATGTCTCCCCTTTTGTATGCAGAAGACATTGATTCGTTCAGGACCAAGAGGAAAGAAAAAAAGGAGTCAGTTTTTAATCTTTCGAAATGAAAGACGTATAGGAGAGTTCTAGCGGGAGTATTAAAGATTAAAATTATTTTGTAGATTTCAAATGATACCATATGTTAATAGACACATGGTGCATGTAATGTTGTAATATCGAGGGCACAATGAAATCGTTGGCGGGCGTCTCTCACAGTGCACGAGAAGGGGCAGAAATGTGCTAACCATAATATTACAATATTTATAATGAGTGGAAAAAGACCGTTTTGAATATTTTGGGGACGCGCTGGTATGCGACGTTGTTTGTTTTCCTTGTGGTGCAATAGGAAATAGAAAAGGTTTCGAAGAACCTTATAAGGACGTATTACAGACTAACTTTTTATCTCGCGTTCGTATCTCGCTGAAAATGGGGTTATATTTTTTGTCGCTTTATAAGAGGAAATTACTGTATTGTCAGATTGCCAGCAGAATCATTAGTTCATCGTTTTACGTGTTATGCGATTCCCGAAAATAAAATGAGTCGATTGCGATGGTATTCGCTATTGCAGCAAAATCGGTATTTTATTGAAATATTTTGCTCGTGTGAAAGCGAGTCACCCAGCTTCTTATTTTTTTTCATTAATGAACGGATCATTCCATTCCATTTGTGAGTAATTCAGTGATTGTGCGTCTGCACATCAAGTCTATACACTGTGTTGCTACGTATGTACGTTACATTGTAATTTTTTTCATTATTCATTATACACGAACGTTGGTTGAGATGATGGGCTATAGCTGTTGGCTATACCATCTTAGCGCATAATTAAATTCACTATTATCACGTCTTTTTACGATGAAGTGGAAATATTATTTTGATACTCATGCACGAGACTTCATTGAGTGCACGTACAACTAACTATCTGTATGTGGCAGAAGCAGAATAGGTGCGGTTTATTCAAATAACAGCTAATCATTTATAATACGAATAGTGGATGACGCACGAAGAAGGAAACTGTATAATATTGCTGCTGTCATCACCATGCGGACGTTATATTCTTAATAGGAGAATCTGCAGTAGTACGGCCGAGCTGGTAATGAATGTAATACGTTGTATGCACATCATGTACAAACATAATGTAGGCTTAATTACTCTTCATTACAATTGTTACTCATGACTTGAGAATACTCGAGGATTGAAACAAGTCAATCACGAATCAATTTCTTGTTTCCACATCCCACCCCACGCGTTTTTCTCGTAATTGTCGTGAAATCAGCTTACAGATTGGATTTGATTAGTCATAATAGAATTGATTTCGTTTCAAGGGTACGATTTTGGATAATAGAAGTATGTCATCTTACATTGATAAGTTCCTCATAAGGAAGACTCAAAAGTGGCTTCTTCTCTTCCCGGTCTTGAAAATCGAACTCCCCGGACTTCGGAATTTCTCTGCCTCATTTTCGATGACAAATCTTCCTTTAAGGTTACATCAAGTTGTAGTGAAATGTCTTCCAATGCATATCTCATCCTCGCATCCCGTTTTCTGCCGTTGCATAAATACTCAACGCAGTTCTCTGATCATCAAATTTGCTTCCAAAACTACTTCAGGGTGACATTCTTCAGTTTACGCTCCACTTACTTCACACCGTTCGAAAAACCCTACCTCCATATTCATCATCAAAGTAAGTGGAATTTACATCTGTCTATCCTCACTTGCTCTTTGCATTCTGCCTCTAGCTATGTGGAGTCTTTTTCAGTCGAGCCAATTGTCCACCGCACTCGCATACTTACGTAATTATCAATCAGGAGCTTAGGTTCCTTTTTATTGTATTCTATATAGCCTTGCCAAACTAACTTTTGAGCCACTCCTATACCTGTGTGGTCCTTTTTTACCTCCGGTAACTCGTCTCTTAATCCTTCTTACGCCCTACTCTTTAATATCTCCCCTTGAGTCAATCAATAAAATTTTTCAAATTTTAAAGTACAAAATTTCTTATAGGTCCTATCTCTTCTTTGTTCGTTCAGCCCGTAAGAGTTTCACTTCAGCTCGTGAACAAAATTTTATAAGTTCGGCGATGTATGTATTGGGAAAGTCGTAATTTTAACAAGGGACCTGTTTTATCGGGGAGTCGGGAAAAATTAAGATGCCGTTGCAAGTTTTGCAACGGCGAGCTTTGACCGCTCGTGATCGCGCTCGCGAACGAAAATTTCCTGAAAGTACACCCCAACAAAAGAGATGACGGGTTCCCCGCTAAAAACCTCCGCCGTCTGGCCGGGCAGCAAACCTGTTTTATGGGGGGTTTTTAGAGAAGTTTGCCGCGCGCCGTCCGACAAAAAACTTGGAAAAATTCCGATGCTCTAGCGTTGATGAATGGACTAAAGAAGAGATGGGTAAAGGAACAATTATTGCTTTAGTCAATCATAAAGTTAAAGGAAATTGAGATCTTTTTATAAAAAAACAGAATATAAATAAATAATTAATATTAAAATTGAAATTAAAATTTAATATTGAATTATTTTTAGAATAAATTAGAAAATAAAAAATCAATATTAAAATTAAGATATCTCCTAATCGATTACATAATATGACTATTTAAAATTTAATAAAGAAATTAATATAATTATAATAAATAATTAGAATTCTAATTAATAAAACTATATTATAAATAATAAATTAAATCCATCAAAATTAAATATTCTCTTCGAATATAAATGATTAAAATATTAATAAATTTAAATTAATGGCTAATTTATTTTTAATCATTAAAATTATTATAACAAAAAAAAAATATTACTAAAATTTAATTAAAATAATTAATGATTTTGTACATCATTCAATAATTATTAACTATAGAAATGAACTTATCAATTATTTTATTTATTATTCTAATAAATTTTCTAATTTAACAATTATTTCTTTGAGAATAATAATCATTTTTATAACAATATTAATAATTTTCTTATTTAAAAATCCAATATTTTAAAAATAATTTTATTAATTTAAATTTCAAGAATAATTTTTATTATTACAATCGTAATAATAAATTATTCATTTAATACTAAAATAACGAAATTAAAACTTATTAGAAATAATAATTTTTATTAATTTAATATTTACATTTAAATATAAACAATTTTGTTATATATCTAAAAAAAATTAATTTTTCAAAAATATATGATACGAGGGGGACTAGAAAAATGTCGATCCTCTAGCCATATATTTTTTCCAAGCCCCCTCCTATCATGTATAGCTCGAGAGTCGAAATTTTCCAAGTCCCCCTCCTATAATATATAGCTCGAAAGTCAAAATTCTTCCGAGTCCCCGTCCTATCATATATAGTCCGAGAGTCGAAATTTTTCCAAGTCTCCCTCCCATCATATTTATATGGCTGGAGGGTCAAAATTTCAACAGGGAATCTGTTCTATGGTTTTTTTTTTGAGAAGTTTGTCGTACGCCGTGCGCGGTCTGGCAAAAAACTTGAAAAAATTTCGACCCTCTAACCATATATGATAGGAGGGGGACTTGGAAAAATTTCACGGAGCTATATATGATAGCAAAATTTTATTTCTAGGTCCCTCTCCTATCATATATATAGATCGAGAGTCAAAATGTTTCTAAGCTATATTATACTAGGCTTATAGTAGCTCTAGGCCTTCTTTATATTAGCTCTATTTAGGTCTAGGCTTCATTGAATTTTCTATACCAAATCCCACTTGACTCATAAAGCAGGTTCCCTGCGTTCCTCGATCAATTTCGTTAAGGAAGCCGTCGTTTTTCAAAGTCCCCCCCCCCCTATCATGTACAACTCGGTATTTGGTGTATATAGCCTGAAAGATAGCCCCTTCAAGTAACTAGGTATGCAATGCTTCATACACCTATTGACTTAGTCCCTTCAATGAGCCAGATATGCAACGCTGCAAACATCATAAAACTAGGAACGTCCTTCTAAGGTGAATAGAAAGATTTTTCCGTGGTTAAAATATTATAATACAAAGTACAAGAATGACACTATTAACCACTGTTTTTATTGAAAATTAAAATTGCATACGTTTTGGTAGACTAGCTACAATCATCAGTGCAGATGGTAGCTAGTCTACTGAAACGTATGCAATTTTAATTTTCAATAAAAACAGTGGTTAATAGTGCAATTCTTGTACTTTATATGTCCTTCCAAGGTATTTGAAGTCCCCCTCCTATCATATAACGGGCACGCCAAAATAATGTTGACAGTTGAATGGAAAAAATCTCATGAAATGGAAGAAGACAAAAAATTGATTAGCTGAGGTCTCGTGACAAATCAGTGCGAGCAGTTGCGCCAAAATCCTCCTTGTTACTGTGTAGCGATACCACAAAGCTCGTCTTCTGTCGTGGATTCGCGGTGTGAAATCGACGCCAGCTCCGCGTATGATCGAAGCGGGAAAACGCGCAGAAACTCTGCTTGTGCTAAGGGAGTAAATATGAATTTACAGAAGTTACTCTGCTATTGTGAACTTGGAGCAAGAAATCAGCAACGTCCCCGCTTCGAGTCAGGGAGGGATGGAATACGGAAATTCTCGTTGTTCTAGGTCGGGCACGCCCAACCTTTTCCGAAGTGAGGCTGGCCAATTTTTACAATTTTTAATGATTAAGAAATTTTCTTGAATCTATTTCTTAATTTGTCTACTTGTCCAAATGCAGCCCCCTCCCTTCCCTTTCGGCGACGTATCCCAACATTCAATTTCCTATCCTCCGCTTCCCAACTCCCAGATCTACCAATATACAAAACAACTTTTGGTAAAAACGCCTACTCAGTTTCCACTTCAAATAAACACATCCTAACCCAATTCAAAACATCTCCCTCAATAAATCATTCCAAGCTAATCCTCTTCCACCTATGTATTTACTCTCCCCCCCCCCCCCCCTCCCCTTTGGTCACTATTCGTTCCAAACCTTCGTCTTGACCTAACTCAATTACCTAAATCAGACAATACTACCACCATCTCTAACATTAAACAACTAATACAGGAATATCCAGATTACAAAATCTGCCTCACAGACGGATCCAAAAAATTGAATAGAACCGCCTGTGCACACTCCACAGATACCGAATTCACAACATTGCCTCCATCTTCACAGCAGAATTAATGGCTATCTTCTCCTGCCTCTCCCACATCGCACAACTTCCACCAAACAACAAATTCCTCCTTACCGACTCTCTTTCTTCGCTCCAGTCTCTCCTAGATACTTCGAGCAACCATCCTCTCATTCAACGAATCCACCTTATATTACACTCACTGAAATCTATCAACATCTGCATCACTTTCTTATGGATCCCTAGTCACATAAATCTACCACAACACGACTCAGTCGACCTAGCCACCAAACAAGCAACTGACAAATCACTCATACCTTTCTCAGATTACAAAAACTATTACCGTTCTCTCATCCTAGAAAAATGGACCAATCTCTGAAAAAATCAAACTCCTAATAGGCTCCTCGGTATCGAACAAAGTCCCTCACATTGGTCCACATCTATTAGAAATGATAGTAGAGAAGAAGTAATCCTTACTCGACTGCGAATCGGCCACACAAAAATCACTCACTCTCACCTTATCAATCCTGATCTTCTGGCTCCCCCATCTTGTTCTTACTGCCAGAAAGAAACTTAACAGTTGAACACGTCTTTTCCTGTTCTACGCGCGATCCTCTCCGCTCTGCCATAAATGTCCCGTCCGCCCTCGCGCAAGCTCTGGGAAACAACTCGGATTCAATATCTTCATCTCTCGATTATTTACGTCGCACTCACTACTATACCAACATATTAAAAAAATACATAAAAATAATAACAATACTAATAATAATAAATAACTTTCTCCAACTCACTACTACCATTTTTGAATAATCTAAATTTAATTTATAAGATGTATCATCTATAATTACGAGTATAAATCGCCGAGCTGATAACTCTCGGTGTAGTTTATATAGCTCGTTAATAAATAAAAAAATTAAAAAAAAACTCTTCATAAAAAAGCCTCGAAAAAGTTACTTCTTGTTTGAGGTCAATTAGGGAATGAACATGCAGCGATCTTTGGACAGTCGATATTGATGAATTTTTTGATACTTTCAAACAAAAATTGAATCACTTCTAAATGCCTGATAAACTCATCCAAAATTTATTATGAGTAATTTACCGGGGATCACAAGTTTTATTTTTTAAAGAATAAAATTCAGTTGTAATTTTTCACTTATGTAAGTTGATTGTAAATCATCGGTTTCAAGGATGAAAAGAAAATACCTACGGAAAACCTTGTAGAGAAAAATATTTTCTATGTTTGCAACAGTGAAGAAACATCAATCACTACGCGGAGGCAGAGCCATTTACAGATCACAAACTGTGATGGCCAATTATCTGTCTTTCGAAGCTCATTAATAATTTATCGATATTATTTTCCAATCTAAATCTCTCGAGTCCCGTTTTACTCTCGCTATTATTTCGCTCGATATATTTCTAAGAGATTATGTCCTTGGATATTTGAGCTTCATTCGTGACTTGAAACGCGTTCTACAGCTGATGTTTACTTCTAAATATACCACTCTAATTAGTTATAGACGCAAATATACCCGCAAATAAATATGATTCAGCACGAAAAAATTTAAATAGGCTCTAATGGATATTGCGCTCGAAAAAAGGCCTTGCTCCAGTAATACGAGTTCCGTCTTCGCTTACGACAAAATATTTCATTTTAACCTTCGAAGAAAGCGACTTCGCAATTGAAATTGAGATAATTATTCGGGTAGCTTACTCGTCGCGGATTTTGCGTGTACGTGTTTTCCTCGAAAATGTCATACGCTTTCAGATTTCAGAATATTTTTATGTCGTAAGTCACGTATAACTCGCGCAAACAGGTATTCTTCTGTAAAATTGTAAAGATACGATGGGTATATTTTCTTCTCATCTTCACGCAAATTGTACTTCATGCAAGAGTGTTATATTTTTTTTCTTTCTCGTTTTCGACTCTTATTTTTCATATTTCTTCCTTCGTTCTTTTGGTATACGTTGTCGAACGACAGAAAAAAAAAGTGATCGATTTACAGATTTGAGCTTTTACTATTTTCTTTTCTTTCTACCCGCTTCCTCTCTGTCACATTCTCTCTCTTTTGTGTAAGTCCAAGACGCCGATTTACGTTTCCATGACAACTGTATACTTATTTTATCCAAGTTAAAATGCCAACGGACCAGGCCGTCGTGTTAACACGTCGTATATATGCCGAAGAATGAGTATCACCTCTGCCAGTATACGATATATCTATATGGTTTTTTGCTTCGCAAAGGCACCTAAATTTTTTTTGTAACATATAAGCCACATCTCGCACGTATACTGTATCGTGTATTCGGCACATTCTCCCAGATAAGGTATCGTCACTAAAAATCGGTCGTAAATTCTACCCCGTTAGGCCTTCGTCACTTCCATGACCCTTCATCAATAATAATATCTACGTAGCACGTCCGTGTGAAAAACATTCGTGCACGTTCACCGAAGAAGGATTTCAACGTTCGAAAAGCTTCAGGATTTGGCATCGAAAGTGTTATTGTCTACACCGTGCACCGTAGCGCCATCAAGTTGGTTGTATTTAGATTAGTAACCGAGTTAAAAAAGTACCACGGGTCGTTATAGAATCAAGCCCGCCCATTATTCCTCATAGACTTGTCAATTAGTCACTTTTTAGTAACCTTTGTACTTCGAAAAATCCCTTTTTCCTGAACTAAAAAAGAACAAGAACACTTTATCACTTTCACTTGTTGATGTAAATTTTGTTGTAAATATCAATCTTAAGAATCTGCGATTTCCTCTTGTTGCAATTTTATGACCAGCCACGCTTTATGCAATTTTCCTCCCCAAAATTCCTTTCTCAAGAGTTTTCCTCTTGCTCTTTTTTTGGTAGTCTCTGATGTAGGCTAGCCGCCAGGAATCCCCTTCGATCAACCTTCGATAATGTCGACATATTTTATGTCTTAGATAGGTTTGAACGGGGAGAGGGTGGAGTTCATACTTCCCCATCCGGTTCGGACCAGGATATGTTCTAGGGATATCTGCCCAGAAACTGACTGAAAATTTTAGTCAAAATTGAATACTACTCATTCTAGACCAAAAAAGAGAGTAAAAATATCGATGGTTATTGAGGAAAAATCTACTAGAAATGAACTAAGTATCTCCCAGAATATCTGCCCAGAAATCGACTGGAAATCTTAGTCAAGATTGAGTAATAAATACAATATCAAATTTAGACTAAGAAACGAGGAAAAATTCCAGTTTATATTGTCAGTATAACGACCAAAAGTGGACCGAAATGTATATTCCGCATAATGGTCAAAATTTAGTAGGAATAATATCAGACCAACAATCGACTGAAATGGATCTAGGTAAAATTTGGTGGATTTATCTCAAAAATTTACTAAAAATCAACCATTTTCTGACGGTACCATAATATTTGGTCTATTTTCAGTAGGACCACCAAAAACGGACCAACATTGACCGTATAGTGATGGTCGATTTGGTTCATGGGGCTTGTGCTGGATCGTCCCTTCGAGTTTCTCATTTGCGCTGGTCACCTTCCCATTCAATCCTGGAGACGGTTGTAGACTGAACAATTGACGGATCTTTGGGATTAAGATGGATAGACCCGTTTGCTCCGGTATCCTTGCCCTCCAATTATTGTCTTCTAGTGTAAGCTTACGGGGTTAATTTGAAAGATACTGAAAGCAACGTAACGGCTCATCATTAATTCAAAATTCGTGAGTTCATTTTATAAACCTTAGTACTAGGAGAGGTTATCTTGAAATCGAATCGAGACGGACCAATATACACCACTTCGGAATGAATCGAGTTAAAATTGGCTCAACAGAGAAGTCAATTTTAGGTCGATAGAAAATTTTGGAGATGTCGACTCAAAATGGACTTGAGGTTGATGTCAATTTGAGGTCGGTTCACAGTCAACCAGTATCAATTCCCAGAAAACTGAAATTTTCGACGCACCAGAGTAATCGATTTCAACTTGATAAGAAAATTTGACGCGAGCGATTTAAAGTCGACCAATCTACATTACCAGAGAATTACAAGTCGACTTGAAATCGACCTGACAAATGAGTCGAAATGGAGTCGACATCGACGTGAGGACAATTTCAACAATATATCGACGCAAGTTCAACTATGACTTCGAAAGAAATGAAGTCTCGGTCGATTTGACGTTAATTATTGGTCGACTTTGGGTTTCGACCGGAAGTCAATATGGATCCAGAATCGATGTGGATCATCTACGGTAGACCAAAGACTATTTCATCATCAAATTACCTGGTACGAGTAAGTGGAATCCATTTAAGAAGTCTATAGCGACTTATAAACCGTAGCGTTGTTGTGAATGATGTGAAAGACGTCAGTTATATCCCTCACACTCAAGAGTTGCTCCAAGAATGAGTTACGCTTCTCTAACAGATTGGAGTCGAGTGAAAATTTTGAATTTCACAACATAATGTATAGAAGATCATACTTAGGAGAATTCTGGCACAAGAAAGAAATGGAGTTTCAAGCTTTTTAGAACACTGCACCTGTCGTTTACGTCTGCTCAAACAATTTGAGGGGAGAATCCAAAATGGTATGATCCCAGCTTTTTATTTCCTTAATAAAAACCAGCGACTATTGTGGATAGACCGCTGCACTTGTATCCGTAAACGAGAGATCATCTACAGTGACAGCATTAATGTAAACTGGCATAATAGTCGTCTTCCTTCTTGTATAGTTGCAAGCACTTACCTACTATACTAAAAAAATACGCGCAAATCTAATTCAATTTAATTTGGAAACAACATTTGTTATTCGTCCGTTATGGTTTGTAATAGCGAAGGAATCGATTCCTCTTCAAAACTATCTTTTATTCTGACGAGAATTCCGTCTCGGCCGAATAGCCTTCGGCGTATGTAGCAAGAAAGAGCTCGTTAAAAATACATAGAATAAACAAATGCGGTAAAAATCATAAAAAACTTCCTTTAAGTTGATGCTGATAGTGGACGAACTCTTCATTTCCAATTATGCACCAACCGGCAGAGGGAAAATTTTACTCTTCGAAATAATAGACGGAAATGAAATGAAAATACGTACGAATTTATCGTTCGTTGTTCACCGATTTGTAATTTTAAGTCTGCGAATACGATTGAAAGAGCAGGTCATCGATTATTCATCTGTAGGTACACGAAAATGCGAACAATTTGAATTCTCGACTGAACTGTCCTTTCAAAATTGTGATAGGAAAGAAAATAAAATAATAATCATTACTCGTATTATCTCTTCTTTTTTTTTTCAACATGGATAAATAAATCGACTAAAAATATCAATCGAACCCATCCTTTTCGCGAGTAAATAATGATGACGAGAGCAAAGGAGAGAGAGAGAGAGAAGTGAAGCAAATGAAAAAAGGAAAGAAAAATTAAAATTATCAACGCGACAACGTTACATAATGACGCCACAACGAAGGCAAAGGCTTTAAAATTACGAACAGAGTATCGTTTTCCGAACGCCCATAAATAATGCAGTTTTTGTCGCGCAATCATTGTTGACACAACGCTGTGACGAGGAGGACAAAAGATGGGGAAAAAAAAAGGAACGAAGAAAGTGAACACAGATAATATTCGTACACGCACTCGCCTGTTAGTTTCGAACTTCGAAGGGGTAAAAACAGACAAATAATACTAAACGAGGGCGTTATTGCACAGTCTCTATTAACTTACGAAGTGCTTCTAACAAGGAAGGGTTATATTCTACCGCTTAACAAAAAAAAAAAAAAAAGGACAAGAAAAGTGAAGTTACACGCGTAAAAACTCTTCGTTCTTGTTTTCTTCTCATTCTCGGTTAACTTTTCTTTCCTTCGAGATACGAGCTGGGTGGAAGTCGTTTTTTCGAATACTCGCTCTCTCAGCTTATGTGCAACGAGCGCGACTCAATAAAATGTGAACCAGAAGAGTAGATGAATAAGAGAAAAGTATAAAAAGATTTCGCATTTCTGTCATGCAAAAAGGTTCGCACAATAGGCTCGCATTAAACGTGACTAACTTAAATTTCGGGCCTTTTTGGACACGCTGTATTCTTTCGAATGATTCAGTTTCATATTCATGACAGAGCTTTCACAAAATGTGTCCAAAACAGACCGACCGATTGAAACACTTGCCACGAGAGAGGGCGTTAACAAGAAAGAATGTACATATAGGAAACGCATTTTTTTAATGCTCATTATTAATAGATTCACGAGCCTGAAATACTTGGCAAGCTTTTTGCACCCATCAGAATCTCTTAACTTCCTCATGAGAGAATTGATATTGTGCAAGTTTGATGCAAGAATCAAATAGAGGGTTATTAGATAGAGCAAATTACTATTTGTGTAAATTTACTGCATAATGATCGTTTCCTTTCAGTTTTCTGGCAGGGAACCTGTCTTACGAGATGGTCGTACGATTTAAATGTCCACAGTCCGGTGTCCCATAATCGTGATGTTCGCGTTTGTGACGCATTGGCAAACACCGCCCGTTCTCCATGATGGAGTTGGTGCGAGTTGTGCACGCATTTAATATTGTTTCCTCCAACACCGAAATCGTCCCTTTCGGGTATAACTTCAGTGTTGGAAGAATTTCCTTGGCGAACCTCCTGTTCTACTCGGCAAGCGCAAATTTGCTTTGGCAACAGCCAAGCTGCAGTGCCCCCTGGTATGCAAAAAGCATAAGAACACACACAACACAACACTACCACATTACACAATATTATAGTAGATCACTGTTGGAGTTTCTTCATCTTCTTCTCTCTCCGGGCATGATCTTAGTCCTCTTCTTCCTGAAAATCTGGTTGTTGATGGGACGCAGGTGTCGAGTAGGCCATAGTGTGGTTCTGCATTTGCCTATTGCATTCCCGGTCCATCTTCCTCTTCATGACGGTGAACCTAGCATGGTGGATACTAGGCTACTCGGGTCAAGCGCTTCACCTACCCCAATCTCTTGAAGAGACCAACTAAACTTGTCCCGCTCACGCCTCCACGCCTCACACTCAAATACAGTGTGTTGTGATTCATCATCCCGCCCTTGGTTATAGTGCGAACACGCTGCCTGCTCAACTTTCCTTAACTTCTCGTGAAGGCACTTGTTGAAACAGCCATGGCCGCTTAACACCTGCGTCACGTCAGGTGAAAGTTCAGCTGACCGTGATGTCGGTTCATACACTCATCAAGGTCGCGTATTAGCACCCGGGTTGTCCATGTACCTAGCTCGCTCTGAACAAATCTTGCTTTCCATTTTACAAGCAAGGAGCACCTGGCCTCCTGCTTGACCCGTAAAACGTTTTGGTTGATCGTCGTTGTCTTCTTTGCTTTGAACACCACCGCTCTCTCCTCAGCAAGGAGCTCGATTGTTGGTGAACGTGCTAATACACAAAGAGCCTCCGTCGAGACAGTGCGGTAGGCACTAACACACCTCAACGGCGCGCAGCTTTTCGTTGGACCTTTCCCGTCTTTCTCCTTCTGTACAGTATCTTCGTGGAGTCGGCCCATGCGGGGACACCGACAAGACGGTGCTCATCATGGTCCTTCTTCTTGCTCCTCTCGGCCCTCCTAGGTTCCTCACCAGGCGGCTTAGGTACTGCCTTTTCCGCTGCCATTAGGAAATTTTTGCCTGAAGCTCAGCGTTTGGTCAAACCAGATGCCCGGGTACTTCATTCGCTTCTTGGTTGTTATTTCCACACCTTGCAGGCGAAAGATAGGTGGACTGAGCTTCCGACGGGTCGCGAATGAAATGGCTTCCATCTTACCTACTGCAAGTTCGAGTCCAGCCGACTCCATCCAACGCATCATCAACTCTAGAGCCCGGTTTACCCTGCTCTCCACCGCGACAGTTGTTTCGGCAGTGCATATCACCAGGATATCATCCGCATAGCAGATAAGCTTAACCCCAGGTGCCAGCTTCACCTTAAATATCCCGTTAAATGCAACGCACACAAATGCGGCCCAAGGACCGACCCCTGCGGCACCCCACAAGTAACAGGGGCGCTTTACTGTACCAGCAGACGTCTCTGCTTGGATTTCACGACAGCTAAGATAGCTGCTGATCATCCTGAGCAGGTATGCAGGCACTCCTGCGTCCTAAGACCTTCCAATATCCTCGTCTATGGAATCGAATTGAACACATTTCTTACGTCGTGGCCGACGGCTGCGCAAAACTGACGCATAGCAATGCTGACTCGGCTATCCTCTTCAGTTGGACCCCAGCATCTGATGTGCAGCATCCAGTTTGAAAACCGTACTGGCTAATAGAGATTAAGTCTCTTTCCTTCAGGTAGCTCTCCAGTCGATTGGCTACCACTCTTTCCAGAAGTTTCCCAACTTTGTCTAGCAGACAAAGTGGACGATAAGAGATTGGTAGACCAGGTGGTTTACCCTTCTTATCAATCAACGCTAGCCTGGCTTTCTTCCATCGCACAGGGAACAGTCCCCCAACAATTGCCGCATTGAATGTATCAACAAGCAGTGCTGGGTCAACTGAATATATGGCGCTCTAGACTGGATTTGGAATCTTATCCGGGCTCGGAGCCTTCCCGCAGTCTATTGACTGCTACATCCACCTCCTCGGTACCTGACTGCTATGGGAACAAGCCATCAATGATTTGGCCCACACGGTCTCGCTCCCTCCGGCTCATTGCTGAAAGACCGTTTAGCTTCTTCAGCCACTATCTTGTATGGCTTTCCAAACGGGTCGTCCTCTGCCATCTCGCACAGCTCTTGCCATGCGGCATTCTTGCTGTCTCTTTTTATGAGCCTGTTGGTATTCAGGTGCAACCGCCCGCGCCCCTTCGCGGCCTGTACTATGCCTGTATATCCTACATTGACGGTTGCACTCTTTTCTTAACTCTTCAATAGTATTGGTCCACCAGTAAATGGCTCTCCTCTTTTTTGATGGACCTTGCCTGAGCATGGCTACACGGAGAAAAAACTATAGTAAATTTGACTAAAAACATAGTAAAGCCGGTCCAGTCACGATTTTTTAGTAAAAACAACTGAGCAATTTCAGTAATATTTAGTTTTATTCACTACTTTTTCTCGTAAGTAAAACTATATTTTTCAGTCGTTGTAACCATAATCTTCGACTGGACCGGCTTTACTTTGTTTTTTAGTTGAAAGTACCACCAAAATTTTTCTCAGTGTACATCGCTTGCTTTGATGACAGTCTTTATCATCCTCTCTACTGCCACCTCTGCATTACCTTCTTGCTCTTGTTCTCGATCCCACGTGTGAGCATGGTAGCTAGCCTTTAAACGGTCGCTATTCAGCTTCCTAACGGCCCATTTTCTTACCAGCTTTTGTGGAGCAGTAACCTCAACTTCCCGGCGGATAGAAAAGTTTATATACCGATGATCGCTCCCAGAAAGCTCCTTGTCCGGTACTGCCCAGCCTTCTATTCTTCGGGCTAGGATCTCTGAGGCAAAGGTGACATCAACAATGGACCCGTATCCTTGATGCACTCGAGTAGGAGTGTTGCCCACGTTGACCGTTTCCAGTCGATTGTAGGCAATCCACTCCTCCAAAGCATACCCACGGATGTCAGGTCGGCCAGAACGCCATTCTTATGACCAGGCATTAAAATCGCCAGCAACGATGAATTTTTAACCTTGCTGTCTAGACAAGCTTTCTTGCAATTTATTATAATCGTGAAGTTATCAGGAGGCTTAAAAAACTTTAGCTCGTGAGTTCCATATATTTACAAAAAAGGAAATATGGTGCATTCGAACTATGATGTTACAGAGCCATGCCAAGACTGTCGCGAATCCAGGAACACAGATGAGTGTGCGCGGGTAGGGATTAAGGGTCTTTTTTTGTTGAGAATAATGGAATTTATCAAGCGGAAAATTGAGGAAGATGAGTTATTCCGTCTAGTAACCACATGGAAAAACCCAGGGGTTCTTTAACTGAGTTCAATTCAATTAGTCTCTTCTCATTAATTTTTCACCGTTTTGATGCCAGCAAGAGTTTTTGAACTTTTCAAATAGAAGAAATTTTTTCTTTCTTTTTGCAGACAATTCTTTATTTTTTTTCTGATGAATTCATGATAACGAAAATTATCGCTTCTCATTAGTATGAAAATTCAATGATATGCAAAGAGTTGCGAATATTTATTCTATCATTTAGGTACACGTAAGATCGATTGATGTTGCGAATTTCTTCAAGTTTCTGAGTAGAAAATTGAGTTTTTTGATCTGATGAATCTTGTTTCTTAAAATTTTGTCTCTTCTTACTCTCGATTCATTGAAGTAAGCGGATCGTAGAGTTTCCTGAATTTCATCTTGAATCTGCAAATTTTCCTCTCACCAGGGTTCATTTCAAAAACTTCAATTGATTGATTTATATCAGGCGGTCATAATCTAACAAGTATGTATCTCATCTCTATGTGTATCACTTAGTGTAGTCAACCAAACAGATATTCGTAAGACGACGGCCATCAACCTGGGTTTTGAATCACTTTCCGGCGATGCGTCGCCGAGGACCAACTCTCTCTGCTTCGATGTTGTCGAGGTATCAACTTTAACCTCCTCTGATTTATATGTTGTTCTTCGAAAATCAGTCCACACAATCGCTAAGGTCCCTCTCCTCGATTGGAGTCTTTTAATGTTTTTCTTCTCTGGAATAACAAGATTTCCAAGCTCCTAGGAGGACAAAGTAATTGTCCGTAAGCTCGACCATTTCATCCTCTTTAACGGGATTAATCCAAATTGGGCGAATTCCCATACGTCATACTTACTTTGTAACAAGAAGCGAGCAGCTTGAAATAAAAGGAGTGAAGCCCCGCAGTTGTAAAACGGCAGCTTCCTTAACGATGTTAAACGAGGAACGCAGGGAACCTATAATACATGATAGGATAGCCCCTCCAAGTTACTGTACATGCAACGCTTCATACACCAATTGCCTTAGCTTTAAGTCCCCCTCCTATCACATATAGCTCGGAGGTCGAAATTTTTCCATGTCCCTCTCCTATCCCTACCATATATAGTTTGGAGGTCGTATCATATATAGCTTTCTATTTTTCAGATCCCACGTTCCCATTTAAAACAGTTTCCCTACCACCCCTTGCTCAACTTCGTCAAAGAACCCCTTAATTTTTTTGAGTCTCTCGAACGATTTGATGACGTCATAGATCAGTCTCTATGACGTCGCGATCTAATGACGTCATAGACCGATCTCTTGCTCGAAAGTTAAAATGTTGACAGGGAACTTATTCTAGAATCTCGAAAAATTTGCCGTGCGCCGTTTGGTGTCCTTCAAAAAGGCTTCAAGCCCAAGTCCCCCCCCCCCCCACCTCAAGTTCTTGCGGTAAAGACAGTCTAAGACCAAGAAAGTTCGAATTTCCTTCAAAGCTTGCAGGTCGAAATTCTTTCATGTCCCCCTCCCCCTAGCTTGCAGGTCAAAATGTTTCTAAATTCCCCTCCTATCGTCATCATCAAGGACATTTTTCAAAAATGATGACGTCACAAAAGTTGGACGCGCTCACGTACGCGCCCATTTTTTGAGGACGTCCACCCGAAAAACAGATAGCGGTGTCTCCGCTAAAAAGAGTGACGACTTCTTTAATAATGTTAAACGAGAAACGCCGGGAACCTCTTCTTTACGTTGAAAAATAATACATTCGCTTCAAGTAACTTGACATGCAATGCTTTGTACCCTAATTGGCTTAGCCCCTTCATTGAGCCAGATATTCCATGCTTCGAACACCATAAGTCCCCCTCCTATCATATATAGCTCGAGAGTCGAGATTTTTCCAAGTTTTTCACCAGACATTTCTCAAAAAAAAAAACATAGAACAGGTTACCTGTTAAAAATCTTCGACCCCCGTAGACTAAAGCAAATATCTGCGCTAGGGAGTTGATGTGAAGATTGGAGTTTGGACTTCTGGACGCGCGAAAAACTTTTTAGGTCAGATGGAAGGTCGAACGTCAAAAAATCCGAATGAGCCCAGCAAGTTGATCTGAGCTCTACCTCATTGTTTCTTGGTGCTGTACAGAAGTCATGTTACAGCTCCTATTTTGCCACCCATGGCACACGAGCTGCTTCTTCCTTCTATTTTTGGGTAGTCGCGTGTCCTCAAAGGTAATTCGTTGGGTGATGAAATATTTTGGCTTGTCATTTACGTCCATTACTCTACACTGTTCTTGAAAACCGTATGCAGACTCCTTTGGGGTGAGTAATTGGATCCTGGTCATGAGTACCTCGTCGATTGTACCTAATTGTATCGTGTACGATTTCATTACTTCGGATGCCTGATTGGCTCAAGGGAAACTCTCGGGGGTCATTTTGCTCTTGGTTCCTCGTAAAGATCACAAAGCTTCAGAGCTTTATCGTCCCCCAAACGTCTTATGAATTTACTGTAACCCCAGCGTTTTCATCCGCAGGAACACGTGAGCTTTGGGACACGTCTCGTCGAAGTCTAGTTCTTCTCTTGTCGTTCATCAATTTCAAAATACGCGTATATTAATTAGTGCACGTATTGATGAAGTAATTTTCGAGTTAGTCAATACCTAACTAACGTAAGTCACGTTCCTCTAGGCGGTGCGATAGAATTCAGAAAGGAAAAAAAAAACAAACCAATGATTTTTTATTCATGTTTTCTTGTTTTCATCTCTTTTACAGATCACAATACGAAAAAAAGGAGCAAAAAGTCGATTCCAACCAAGTCGTTGTCGAATAGTCTGAATAATCATCTAAACGTTTTGTCGACGCCACCGTTAATGTTGTCAACATCTGGTATGGTAACATCTACGCCCTCTCCGACTGACACCGCCGCTTTGTTACAGCATCCACTGTTGACCGGAAATTTCGTCGAAAGTGACGGGCATTCTTCGGATAGCGATAAGAAACGTAAGAAAGCCCGAACGACGTTTACCGGCCGTCAGATATTTGAACTCGAGAAGCAGTTTGAGTCGAAAAAATATTTATCTTCCTCGGAACGTTCGGAGATGGCTAAAATGCTAGGCGTTACTGATACTCAGGTAAAGACCACGAATGCTTTTAACATTTTTAAATACTACCGTTTTTGTTTTAACTAACTATACACGCACGAGTTTTGTCGGTCGTCGATGTATATTTTTTCGCGGAATAGAAAAAGTATCCGTACAGCGCTCGTTATACAGTATTTACTGCCAGAGAGAGTGTGTGGTCGGTCTAATAAATGGTTACTCTATAATAGAAGCGCCGATAAAGAGGGTTCATGTTCCTGTCTTATTTTTTTTCCTCCTTCCTGTAGACATTTGCCCACGGCTAGCATATTTTGTACATTTAATTTAATTGGGCGCATTGAGAGTTCTGTAAATCACGTGCTTCTTCCTATTCCATTCCCCTTCTCACACCGTCCTCTTGACGAAAGTATAACTGTATCGCTAATTTGCTATACGACTATATGGTATTCTGCGAAAGGTTTTGTTAAGTTGAGAATAAGAAGTAGATCGTGGACTGATCTATAAATTAGACGGTAGCTTTGATTTTAGTAATAAGTTTCAATGAATCATAATGCTTGTGAATTCATGAGGGAGAAGTACGACGACGACAGGATAACAAAAGTTTATCCTGACATTTGGAAGTGACGTCATAATTTTCGAAATCACATCACCAATTGACCATCCATTAAAATGGATATATCAACTTCATCTGTCGCTTACAAGGATTCGAATTGAGGGGAAACAAAATTGTATATTTATACTGTCGGTAAAGAGAGGCAAATATACTTGTTTCTGATTTTTTAGTCTATACGTGTACCCTGTCCACATTAAATACGGTGTACGCGTTAAAAGCGCAGAATTAATTTAATTGGGTGCCTTCAATCTCTACTACATGCGGAAAATGAGAGAATAGAATCGTTCGCGAAGGGGTGAAAATAGAACGGCTACTAATTACAATTAACTGAATAAAACGCCACCGGTAACGTTTCGACTCGTTTTGCGAGACAAATGCAGAAGTGCGATAGTATTGTACGTATCCTGTAGTTTGTAAGCTAAAATATTATAATCATTCATTTCTTGGAATATACAAATAGAGACGGCATCGCTAACGTTATAGGAGGAACATTCTAATTACTGCATATATACGCTCTTTTATCTGATCGATATTTTCGTACACTTCTTACGTACCTACTCTAAATTGGGGTGTACTTTTAATTTTTAATTGAAGGACTACGTAACACCGAATTAGGAAAGAGCTGAAATTTCGTGATTCTAATAGAGTCGAGGCAATACAAATAGTACGCGACTTCGTATTTCTTTGTCGCAGCACATAATTTCGAGTGAACTTTTCATTTCGGCGGGTTTGAGTTTCTAATGCTCGAGTCAAATATTGAAGTCCAACAATATCAAAACTCGAATTTTGTTCAAGTTTAAAGGCTCTAGCCGGGTAAGGGGGGGAGGAATAGCCTTGGTCGCAAAGTGTTTCAAATGTATGTCAAAATATTGTTCCTAATGGAACTCAAAACCCAGAAAACTGGACCCATCCGCCCACCCCTGTGGACTGCAGAGCCATTTTTAGGCCTAAAATGTAAGTAAACGACTGTATTTCAGGCAATAATAGTTGCAGAGCGATGAAACATGGAGACATTTTAGAAGAAGTAGACTTGCATCCATGGTATTCTTTTCAAGACGTTCAAATTTTCCCTAGTTTTTAGCGATAACTTCAAACTCATTTTAAAGAGAAAATCGAGGGGGGAGGTACCTGGGGATATTTATTAATTTGATGCGCCATCGCCTTCAGTACAACACACTTTAGTACCTTAGCCCTCGGTGAGGTGGAACATTCCCAAAAAATTCAATATTCGTTGAATTTCTGTGTTTTTTTCATCAATAGCGGGGAAAGCAATCACTGCTACCGCGATAGACCGCCTGAAATCAATAGTCAATGTTCGGGCTGAAAAATACGCCCTCCACTGCGGGTGTGAACACGTCCGCCAAGTTCAAATAAAAAATAGTTAATAAATTCTCCAGTCACTGGAAGAGTCCGAAAATTATAGAAAATCGAGAAGATCCACTTTTTCGAACTGGAAGCCGTAATTTTTGGTATTTTGTTCATAAATTAGGTCAATTTCTATGTACAGTTTGTACCGTTGCAACTTGAGGAAAAAAAATAGATAAACGTTTCGAAGTAACGAAAATGAATGTCAGGAGTGGGTGTATATCTTCGATTTTCTACTATATCCGGTCTGTTCCAGCGACTGGTGAATTTTTTGACCATTTTTTTTTCGTAGTCGGCGTACTTTTTTACGCAAGAATTGACCTAATCAATAAACGAAAAACCAGAAATGATAGTTCTCCTGGTTGAAAAATTGGATTTCCTTAATTTTCTACCATTTCCAGACCGTTCCAGCGACTGGAAAATTATCTGACTATATTCTTCGAACGGAGCGTACTTTTTCATACGAGAATTGACCTAATTGTTAAAGGAAATACCAAAAATCACGGTTCTCTAGTTCGAAAAAGTGGATCTTCTCGATTTTCTATAATTTGCGGACTCTTTCAGTGACTGGAGAATTTATTTACTATTTTTTTTTTTTTGAACTTGGCGGATGTGTTTACATAAGAATTGACCTAATCAATAAACGAAATACTGAAAATAGGTTCTTCTCCAGCTAGATGTTTCATCCCGCAGTGGAGTGCGTATTTTTCAGCCCGAACATTGACTATTGATTTCACGCAGGCTATCGCGGTAGCAATGATTGCTTTCCCCGCTATTCATGAAAAAAACACAGAAATTCAACAAAATATTGATTTTTTTAGGAATGTTCCACCTCAGATATTAAAGTATGTTGTACTGGAGGGGATGGCGCATCAAATGAATAAATATCGCCAGGTACCTCCTCCCGATTTTCTTTTTAAAATTATTTTTAAGATGAGTTTGAGGTTAAAAATCAATGGATGCACGTCTACATCTTCTAAGGTGTCTCCAAGTTTCATTGCTCTGCAACTATCATTGCCTGAGATACAGCCCAAAAACGGCTCTGCATCCCACAGAGGTGGGCGGATGGGTCCAGTTTTTTAGTTTCGAGTTTTCTCATGAGGGACAGCATTTTGACATACGTTTGGAATATTCCTTTCCAACAAACAAACTACTCTATGCATTTATTTAAGATTCATTCATTTCTATTAATGAACTTTAGAACTACAATGTGGTTAATTTTTTCAATACGATTCGATACGTTGGGGCACATTTTCAGTAAGAAAGAAAGGGAAAAAAATACAAATACTCAACCGCAATATTTTTATTTTACATTAAAGTGCTTTCGGCGCAGTGGCCATCATCAGTGAACGATAAAATACAAGTGACAGAACATCGATGGAAAATAAATGAGAAACCTACATACAGGCAATTAGGAATAAACAGGAGATACCGATGAAACGCTGATAGACAAAAGACGTCGATGAATTCCAACCAAGCAAGATCATCAACGACGGTTCCTTCTTTTTCTTCAGCCTCGCCGTCGTTGTCAATACTTGGAGGGGAAGGGAGGAGGTGATCTTGCGTGGTTTGTCGTTCCACCCTATTGTCATACGACTGAATAGGAAGCAGCCTAAAATAAGTAAGGATGAGCCCATACTCAAGGAGAACCTTATTGAGGACGTAATTTCCATACTTCAAATGGTGGCAAATCTCGAAGTCCTCAATTGCTCTCCGACGATGGAGCCTTGGTTCATACCGAATCGGGTGGCATTTATTGAGGTCAAACTGATGACCAGCCTCAATTGAATGCTCCGCGGACATAGCTTCCTCGTTTTTAGGTTGGTGTCAGTCTTCCTTATACAGTGCGCCGGGCGGGGCAACATGATTTATAAACTCCACACTTACTTAAGAGAGGGGTGAGATCTTCGGGCGAACCCAAATGAGTACCGACTGTGCAGAGTTCATAATAGCCGGGTTGAGACTTGAGAATCTTGGCCAAGCTTTTCGAAAAATTTGTCCAGATAGGGAAGGTGAATCCACTTGAACTTTTTGAGGGCGAGGTGTAACCGTCAACTGACTGAGGCTTTTTGCAACAAGCTTCTTCCTCACCATAAGGTCAAGATCAAGGTTGATACCATTTCGCCCGACCAAAGTTTTCATTATGTTCAAACAGTGCGGAACTAGTCGCGGTTGAGGGGAGGGGCACGAGGCGGTTAATCATAGACATATAAGGGGATTCTTTATGTCGGGTGACGGTAGGAGCTGGAATCGATGTAAAGGGTAGTAGTTGTGGGCTCTCGAGAAACGCTATACTCATATCCGCCGGGAGTGAGTGAGATGCCGATATCAAGAAAATTAATAGTTGTCTCTCCTATTTCCAAGGGGAATTGGATGCTAAGGCGTCGTCAGGGCCGTCCTAGAGGCACAATATGTCATCGACATATCGATACTGGGGAGTCCCAACATCGAGGACCTGTCCTCCAAAAGATTCATGAAAATATCACCCATAAGAAAGCCCAATTGGGAGCCAATAGGAACAAGTACTTTAATGTATAATAAAAAATATTGCGTTGAGTATTTGTGTTTTTTGCTTTCTTTCTTGCTACATTATGGATTTTAGGTCGGTGGAAAAATCATTTATATGACGTGTAGATGTGAGTAAGGATAGATGAAGGATAACAGGGAAGAGATTAGCGTTGAGTTGAATTACAGCGGATAGTTGGGTTTGTTCAGATGTCGGAGTAAAAGTTAGTTAGTTGTAAATGTTGTAGGGTACCGAGCCCGTACCACAAATTGTTTCGTGTCTTTTGTTTCCGAGTGCTTGAGTGAGGAAAGAGAGTGTGTGGAATGACGAAGAGGGGCAGGTGGAGGCTGGGGAAAAATGGCCAACTTTTAAGTTGTTTTTTTGGCAGTAGGGGCAAGATGGAAGGGTTAGGATGTAGGAGTTAATTATGTGGGTGAGTGAATTTTTGTGTGGCCTATTCTCAGACTCTCTTCTAGTGTTCCTAATGGTGGATGACCACGTGACTGGGATCTTTTTAATACGAAGGAGTTTCTCGCTAGATTTATTTTAACAAGGAACCTGTTCTATAGTGGGTTTTTTGAAAAATTTACCTGGTATCCGGCGAAAACTGACCTACCTTAATAAACGATTTGAACTAAGAAAAGTTTCGATTCACCAGTCATAGTGGATGATTTAGAAAAATTTCGACTTTCGAATCATGATAGGAGGAGAACTTGGAAGAATTTCGACTCTCGAGCTTTCATATATGATAGGAAAGGAACTTATTCAATTTATACCTACAGATTTCATGATAAAAAGACGCAGCTGAGGACATCTAACTTTTACGCCACAGCACGGCTTGAAAAGGGGGAGTTTATTCTTTATTTTTACGCCCCGTATCAACGATCTCACACTAATAGGAAGCGATACTTAAAATCCCAGTAAAATTAGTACTATACGAACGGAACCTATATTCGTCCAAAAAAATGACTCTTCTCCTTTATAATATAGAGGATGATTTTACGTGGGATTTTTATTACATTACTGACATTAATGAGTCGAGTTTCATTGAAAAAAATCCCAAGTTCTGATAAGAAATACATTCTACGGTTTGAACACAGATTGGATATTTTGACAGTGTACAACATAGGCTACTTGATAAAAAAAAAAAAATGATTTATTCATTTATAATAATTATTATGGAAAACTTTTTCGACTGCGAATAAATTTTTGATATTGAGACACAGCCTTTGTTGGCAATATGTTTTGAAAATTGAACAAAAAAGTAATAAACATAAGGGAATGCGTGATCACATCGAACTGGTCTCTGCTTTTGTCACTCATTTCTCTCGGAGTTGAATTCAAGAGTTTTTTTTTATTTTTTGTTCGTGACTTTGAATACGTGGCCGTGACTCTAGTATAAAAGAGTGCGGCGGTTCCTCTAATTTTTCCAATACATAGATCTTTCTTAAGCAGATTTACACTATATGCATGGTTTATTGGATTTCGAAGCATAAATGAAGTATCGAGTCTTCAGATTTTTGTCATGAACTGCCTACAATAATGAGTTGGCTGAAGAATTCCACCTTCTACTCATACATCCTACGAAGAAGGTTTTGCGAAATACGCCTTCTAAAAACTGGTGTTACATCGTTGGATTTTATTTATACGGAAGATAGGATTTTGTCTGTGACTGGCTAAGCCGAGTGACGGAGCTTTTGTTAATCTTGTTCATATTGTTGATTTGATTTTCTTTCAAAAAACTAGTAAGAGTGGTGAATCAAATCAGGAACGAATATTGCTTACAAAAGTGTAAGTAGGAATTTTATTTATTTGTCAGAAGGTCTACTGGTCGTGAAAATCATGAAAAAGTAATGAATTTAGATTAACATCCATTATTTTATTCAATTAATATTTTCCAAAAAATTATAACTCTAAGAATGAAATAAAGATTGAACACCACTTAACGAATTAGTTTTTGTTTTCACTGTTCGTGACTTTTTTTAACGTTACAACATGCATAATGTCATCACTTCAAAAAAGTATTGTAAAGTTGTAAAAAAAATCGTGAAAAGATCATGAAAAAGTCATGAATTTGGCAAATTTGGATTCGGTAGGCACCCTGTTTCTGACACGTTGACTTCAACCCATAGGCCGGACGTCTCCCAAATTTTAGTTTTTTACGATTATCTTGGAAAGTATCCGTAAGTCGCATATGAAAAAATTACAAGACACCAAAAGTGTTCCTTATAAAATTTTCTACCAAATAGTGTCATATTTTCCGTCCCCAGAGCCATGAAAGTCCACAGGGCCGAAAAAATTTCGGATTTTCAGTTTTTTGAGATTATCTCGGAAAATAAGCCGTTCATAAAAAAATTACAGGACACCAAAAGTATTCCTTATAAAATTTTCCACCATGCAGTGTCAAATTTTTTCGCTCACAAAGCCATAAAAGTCCACATGGGGCCGAAACAATTTCAGAATTTTAGTTTTTGGCAGGGAACCCGCTATCCCTTTTGTTGTGGGTACTTTCAGGAAATTTTCGTCCGCGGGCGCGAGCAAGGTTGATGACTTCACGGAGAGGGGAGGGGGACTAAGAAAAATTTTGACCCTCCAGCCATATATGATAGGAGGGAGACTTGAAAAAAATATATGGCTAGAGAGTCAAAATTTTTCCAAGTCTCTCTCTTATCATTTATGGCTACAGTGTACGGCGCACGGCAAACTCCTCAAAAAAAAAAAAACATAAAACAGGTTCGCTGTTGAGATTTCCACTGTTGAGCTATATATGACAGGAGGCGGACTTAGAAAAACGACGGCTTCCTTGAAATTGCAGCGCGTTCAAGAATTGTTACTTCATCATTTCCGGGGCTTAGAAAAACTTCAGGTTCCAAGATTTATATGATAGGAGGGGGACTCGGGACGGTGGGCTCCCCAAGCCCGCTGCCATTGCAGTCCTGCAGTGGCATCTAATTTTTTGCGATTATCTCAGAAAATAAGCCGTTTATGAAAAAATTATCTTTGTCCCCCTTTGGATCGATTTACGGATGTTTGGGAGCGGTAAAAATGGGCATCAGTCAATAGAAAATTTCATGGAGAATAATTTTTGTGTCGCGTAATATTTTCATAAAGAGCGTATTTTTCCAGATAGTTGGTAAAAACAGTAATCTCTTTTGTGTGGCCTAAATTCGCCTAGTGTATGGACCGAAGAAGAGGAAAGTAAGAACAGAAAATTTTAATTTTCTTAGCAAATCGCGCTCAATCTTCTAGACAAAATTTTGCATTCATATTTCCTTTTTCTATTCTTACTTCGGATTTCCAGCAGTGTCTCTCCCTAGATTAGGTGTACCCATGAACAGTTGCGTATTTGGAGATGGTGTCAGGAATAACTTCCCCCCACCCGAGTGTTTCTGATCACGTTTACTCCCTAACTTTTTTCTTGGTGGTATAATTGTTGATCCTTCTTCTCCTTTCACAGATTGAAAAGTCAGGATTAGAAATTTCCAAAAGCTTTGTCAAAGTATAATTATCAATTGAAAAATAGTCCTCTAAAAAAAGAAAAAATTGAAGTTTGTTCAACATCCAACAGCTACGAACCCCTTCAATAAAATGAATTCGTAAGTTTTCAAAACAAGACCATCCTCTCTAATTCATAGCGTAAATTGGGAGTAAATTAAACTGAAAGAATTATTCCATTGTCTTGAGTTGAAGAAGACGAAAACGAATAAAAAAACAGTATTATACCCAGTCACTTTGAAGGCTACAATACGGACCATTTTTGCGCGCGATACTCGTAATATTTTTGCGCTTCGGTTACTTTCACAAGTTTTCTACCAAAATGTTGAGAAATCTAATTAAAAAACTGAAAAATACAGTTTAGTATACACGCCGACTTACTACGCTCGTCGTTGCCTGAATGGAGAAACTAAAAAAAAAAAAAGAAGTGTATATAGCGCGACAACATTACGAGTAAGTGAAAAGAATTGAAAAATTGGCAAATTTATATTCGACGCTTGACGGTATAATAGACCGAATTACGAAATAACTAAGAGAGGAGTTCTTTTCGTACTCAAAAGTTTAATCCTAGAATGAAAAGCGACGCTACGTTTACATTATTCAGAATTTTTGTCACAACGTTAAGTGAACGTTCGTTATTCTGTGAAAGTACATACCGTGTACCTCTTGAAAATATCATACTTTCCTCCCACCCTCTTTCTCTCATTATAATATTACACTTCCGTCATTTTAAGTTCGCTGAAAAAACGTTAGAAAATTTTTCAGTTTTTGTTTTTCTACGTTAATACGAATTTTTTACTCGTCAGACAACTTACGTATTCTTCATGTAAGCCTAAAGAACATCAACAAAACACGTTAATCTTCTTCGACGAAAATGTAGAGGTGATCAGGGTTGAAGAGATGTTGGAGACATATTAGCGTACCTTCAAACAAGTCATTTTCCAATATGCCATGTCTATTAGGGTCTTGAAGTATGTGCGACCATCCATAGTTGCTCATAATGATGCACCAAATGAAAATTCATCTTTCTCGCTTCTAATCGATTTGGATCATTAGCTGAAACAAAGGATTGGAAATGGTTGAAGTTTAGTTCCACTTGAATAATAATGTACTTAGACAAAATACTTTATAGTATCCCTTAATTTTAAAATATGAGAATGATAACAGTCACGAATTGTCGATATTTGTGATCACGTATTCTCCTGTTCTATTTGAATAATTATATCTTCGATGAATAAACGTATGATTGACACGATGAATAAACGTATGATTGACCGTACTCGTGAGAGGTTGAAAAACTGTAGAAAGACTTTTGCCTTGAGAACTAACAATGTGTCATATGAGAGGCATAAATACAATGTACAAGCAGGGGCAAATTTTCGGTGAACCCACCCCACATCCTCAAAAAAAAAAAAATTATTATTGGCTTTCATACGTATACATATTTTTATTTCTACAGCTAGGTACTAATATACTATACATTCGGTATTTGTCGACGCCCGACGGCGACTAGAAATACCTATTGCCCCTATGGGCGAAAGCCGGTCTCAATCTCTCCCATTCTGGTCTGCACTGAGCCACTCGGTGATCCATTTCATGGGTTAGCAGTGATGTAATTTCATCTAGCCATCTTGTGTTTTGTCTTCCCTTATTTCTTTTTTTCTGTTTTAAAAACCAAAAAGTTGTTTTTACCACCCAGAATAATAATAATAATAATAATAATAATAATAATAATAATAAATTGAGAAATATGAAGGAAAACGAAGAAAAAACAGAGATTTTCTGGAAGAGTCAAATAATTAAAAATAATGTTTCATGTCTCCCAGTGAGAGACCTCATTCATAATATTTTGAGGCCATGCCTGCTTTGCAATGAAATTATGGCCTAGTTTGAGAATTTTTCTCACAGAGGCGTTTTTGGACTAATGTAGGCATGGTGTACTGTAAGACAAACTATCTAGCTCAAAGAGGTGGGGCTCACTTGCTCCGGGTATACTGCATTTTGAGCTCTCTAGGTTTCAAGAGGCTAAGCATTCATGATGGCTGCCTGCGACGTTATCAGCACAGCTTGGGCTCCTTCTCTTCTATTCTCTGGATCACTCACTCCGCTCGTAAGCTTCCCAACTGTCTCAATTATACTAGGCTTAACAGTAATACTGCTCGAGTCTTCCTCGTGGTTGATGACGTCATAAGTGCACATTTCAGAATTGGTGCACTACTCCTTAGCATACATTTCACTAGGCTAAACAGTGCATTATACTAAACTATTCTAGGCCTGCTATTAGCCTTCATGAAACCAGGCCTAACATATAGCAGCATAAAAGTCTACACTAAACCGCTTATAGAACACAAGGATTTAGAGAGGTCATAGTTCATTATAAAGGAAGAGAAGGGATACCTTATACAGGATTACTAGGGGGCGGACAATCCGCGACGATGATGTGAACTCGCAAATCTTGGACTAAGGGACTGGGATCCAGAAAAGATACGTCTTTTGGGGGTGGGGCTGACTCGCGGGGATGATGTGAATTCGCAAAATTTTGAATTATGGGCTAGGATTCAAGAAGATATGAAACATGTCAAAAGAGCAGAAACATAAGAGAAACCTCTTTTTAACAGGGAACCTGTTGTATGGGGGTTTTTCGAAAAATTTTCCGTACGCCGTGGGTGTCTGGCGAAAACTAACCTAATAAAGAATTTGGAAGTAAAACTGGAAATGGTAGAAAATTAAGGAAATCCACTTTTTCGACATGGAGAACCGTCATTTCTGATTTCTCAGCCCGAACATTGACTATTGATTTCACGCAGTCTATCGAGGTAGCACTGATTGCTTTCCCCGCTATTGATGACAAAAACACAGAAATTCACCAAATATTGATTTTTGGGGAATGTTCCACTTCACCGAGGGCTAAGATATTAAAGTATGTTGTGCTGAAGGGTATGGTGCATCAAATGAATAAATATCCCCAGGTGCCTCCCTCCCGATTTTCTTAAGTTACAAATACCATGGATGCAAGTCTACTTCTTCTAAAATGTCTCCAAGTTTCACCGCTCTGCAACCATAATTGACTGAGATCCATTTAGATTTTAGGCCTATAAATGGCTCTGCAGCCCTTAGGGGTGGGAGGATGAGTCCAGTTTTTTTGTTTCGACTTATCTCATGAGAGACAAAATGTTGACCTATATTTTGAAAATTTTGCGACCAAGGCCGCCCCCCCTCTTAACCGGCAAGAGCCTTTAGGTTGTATTTCCTTTTATAAAACCAATTCCTTTGTGGGTGTAAAATTCAAAGTACCTGATTTCGTCCAAAAATTTATTGTTAATTTCCTGAAAAATTCTAGAAGATTAGGAGGGAGGGGTGAAGAGTGGGAATATTTTGTAGTTCCTTTTTCCAAAATGTACACCCTTCTCTCTATTCACGTTTTCTTACATTCACTCCTAAAAGATATGATTGAATAACAATGTATTTTCGTCAGGGATATTCGAGTGAGACACTGATGGTCAAAATTAGTGTAGGCAAATTACCTATAGAGCAATATTAGAAAAAAAAAATTTGCTGCAACAAACGTTTCTTTGCTGAAAATGGTTCAGGATGTGGTCCTGAACAACATACTAAAAATCCCGCATTTTCCCCCTGAAGCTTCTTTCTTTTATGGGGGTTCGAACCCCCAAAAATTAGTTTTCTGCCCATATCGCGTGAAATAGAAATTTTATTAAAAAATCTTTCAGACAAACGTTGTTTCTCGTTAAATTTCCTACCAAATAATGTATTCAACTTTTAGTCTATGCCAATTAGTACCTTTGTAAAGGGCGTTCGAAAGAGTCCCAAAATCAGTTTTTCCATATATCTCACAAAATTGAAATTTTATTAAAAAATGTTTCAAACAAAAGTTGTTCCTCGTTAAATTTGCTTTAAAAGGAGCTATTCATCTTTCAGGACGTTTTGTTTTAATAGGGATTTCAACCCCCCAAGATTTAGTCTTTTGCTTGTATAAACGAAAAAACGAATACTCCAAGGGTTTGTCTCATAGAAATTGTATTAAAATATGTTTCAAGCAAAAGTTGTTCCTCGTTAAATTTCGTACCAAATAACGTATTCAGCCTCCCGGCAAAGCCTTAAAAGGCCGTGCGAAAGAGGACCAAAATCAGTTTTTCCATATATCTCCCAAAATTGAAATTGCCGGGGCACTAATTGACCTAGGCTGAACCTTGAATACTTATTTGGTAGGAAATTTAACGAGGAACAACTTTTGTTCGAAACATTTTTTAATAAAACTTCTACTAGACAAGATATAAGCAAAGACTAAAATCTTGAGGGGTTGAAACCTCTTTTAAAACAGAACGTCCTGAAGGATGGTTGGCTTCTTTTATAGCGAATTTAACGAGGAACAACTTTTGTTTGAAACATTTTTAATAAAATTTCAATTTTGTGAGATGTATGGAAAAACTGATTTTGGGACTCTTTTGAGCGCTCTTTGCAAAGGCACTAATTGGCATAGGCTGAAAATTGAACACGTTATCTGATAGGAAATTTAACGAGGAACAACTTTTGTTTGAAAGATTTTGTAATAAAATTTCTATTTCACGCGATATAGGCGAAAAACAAATTTTTGGGGGTTCGAACCCCCATAGAAGAAAGAAGCTTCAGGGGGAAAACGCGGGATTTTCAGTATGTTGTTCAGGACCACATCCTGAACCATTTTCAGCAAAGAAACGTTTGCTCCAGCAAATTTTTTTTTTTGCTTATTTACATGAGTAGAGTGTGTTGTTGACACCCTCGATAATTCTGAACGCCCTCCGATCACGATGGCCTATTTCAGTTTTACCATCTGATATGTGAAATAACATTTACTCAAAGTACACAAAATATTTCGGTTCGATAAACGTACCGGTACTCATTCTATAGGGGTACAATCATAACTTAGATTGTTTGGCAATAGAAACGAGTCCGTCAATTTTCGTTAATATACTTCGGCCGCGATTTACATTCATACGTTACCGCCAAATCACGGCGAATATTGTATCCGTATACGATGAAATTCCGAATTCAACGCGCCGTAAAATCTTCCTCATTAATAGTGGATTCCTATGTAGCCGTTTTGTTATCATTACACAGTAGTTTATATACGCGGGCGTCGCGACGCAGCACTTCGTTCAGCGAGCCAACAATTTAAAAAACATATAACGCTCATAGTTGTTGGCAGAAATAAGCAGGAAATAATTTAACCCTTCGAAGATGGTTATAGCGCCACGGTTTGTCTCATTATCACCCTTCTCGTGCGAGAAACGAATAGACCAGAGGCGAAAGAGAGAGAAAGAAAAAAAAAAGACACAAGATTCCACCTCTTCCGCAGAACTAGAAACGTAATGCACACAGTAACAAAAGTCGTCCCTCGTCACCGCTATAGCAAAAGCGCGTAGATTTTCGCTGTTAATGATTTTAACGTCAGGCCACCCTTTGGAGGGACGGCGGCGGCGACGGTGGCAGCCGAAAGTAAAGCCAGAGATGCCGAGAAAACGTATTATGTATTTTCTCTATCTCTCTCTCAAACTCGTCGAAACGCTCGTTTTCGTGTTCACGTATCTCGTTTCCGTTCGTTTCGTTTTTCTTGATGGTGTACAATTCGAACAGACATTGTGTAATCCTTCTCTTCGATGTTATAATTTATACCGACTACACAGTTTCGAAAACTTCCATTTCAGACGTTAGCCTTTCTCACTGCCGGAACGTCGCGTATGCGAGTAGCAACGAGAATTGTAATCAAGCCGCCGGTGAGAGGAGGTTCGGGTAGAATTTTCCGTCAGTTTTCCGCTGACGTTTTATTGTTTGCAGCGTGGGACAACGGAAGAGGGGGCTCGACCGGTAATTTCACAACTTTGGAAGATATAATGCACGCGGTGGCGTACCAACTCTGAAGAGATGAAGAATTAATCCGCGAGGCTATAGAGTCGTATTATCTACAGGCTAATTGTAGTATTTTTTTCCCCCCCGAAAGTTTAAAAAGTTTCGTCTCCTTCCGCACCGAAAACCAATCGCGAATTTGTACCTTTCATTTTTAAACTCGGTATATAGCTTCATTCCGAAAGGGCAGTAATGTGCATTAGAGATGCTCGAATGAATTTGAAAATTACTGAGGAAATCCTTATAGCTTCGTTTCGTCAATATAACCCCCTTTGAAATATAGTGTGCGAAGTATGTCTCCGGTGATAAATCGATTAAGTTGTCAGAATTTAATTTCGAAAAATCATCCTATTCCGTTCATCTTGAGGATTATAACAGCTTTTACCTTCTCTTTTTTCTTCTTCGTCGAGCGTTCATTCTGCCTTCACGAAAGGATGGAAGACTATATCGATAATTCAATTTGTCAAACTTGCAAAACTGTCAGTCGTAAAATGGAAATAGGCTTCTGGGGTAGAATGTATAACTAACATTAAAACGCTGTTCAGTGAAGAAGAAATATTATAATTTCGTGCACAGTCGAGAAAGTGACCAGTTTCGACAATCATTCTGACCCGTTTCAAGAGCCAAAAAAAAAACAACAACAAGTCACACTGTCCCAACTTCTTTAATTCTCTTACACCCGAATGAACCGACGCATTTGTCAGATCACCAACATGCAGCAGTAAAACGCCCATCAGAATCTGAAATTGGAATGTCGTTAGTAGTTTTCCGGCACATGAATCGAGGAACTTTCCTACGCTGCACTGAGGGAAAGCTCGAAAAATACGAGGTAATTGATTCGTTTTCTCGAAATAGAACAAAACATTTTTACGCCAACTTACGCCACCCGTAATCAGCTATTCTAAAAAATTGCTTACAGTAGTTCCAAGTTCGTCGTTATTATTAGAAGTCTGAAAGCGTTTCTAAAATCGAATAAAGGACGGCAAGTGGAGACTATTTCACAATCGAAAAATTTCAGTATATACGGACTCGATGGAAATATCCGTCTCGGAAATATAGGGGCGAATTCACGAGGAATGAGGGAATGAAACAGAATTGAAAAGGAAAAATTTGATAGAAAAAGTAAAGAAAGTCATGTTCGGCTTTTCTTTGTTGAACAACTCGAATTTCGTTCCCAAAAATCATTTAAAAAGTTGTAATGGATCGTTTAAAGTTTTAGTCAGTCCCGTACAGTGTCTGCAGCTTGTTGACGGTTTCAGCGGTGGGCTAGGGTGGACAACAAACAAAGAGAGAGGTTTTTTGGCTCAGTCAAATAAATAAAGATCATGATTCATGTCTACTAGTAAATGACCTCATGTATACATATTTTAAGGCCACGCCTGCTTTGTGATACCCGCACTACAATCTAATCTACCAGCTCTATGACAGTTTCATGATTCTATAGTCTTTTAGCACTAGTACCTAATCTACACCAGTACAACAATTTAATCTACCAGATTGTGGTGCTGGTAGACTAAATGATGGAACTGGTGGGCTAAAAACGGGGGCGAATAAGCGGAGGCTAGTTAGACTAACATACATCTCATACTAGACTAATACTAGGCTAAAAAAAATAATGTACTAGACTTCCGAAAGTTCAAGAATGGTGGCTAACTAGTTAGTTTTACTTATACAAGCTAAAAATGGGGGTGACCGAGCGGAGGCCTACTATACCATACTTCTCTCCAATTTGGCTTCTTGACGTAGTTTAGTATAGCAGACATGAAACCTGATCTTTATTCATTTGGGTCTCCAGTTCCCGTCTTGAATGTCCTCTCGCTTAGTAGGGGTGCAGTGCGACACATTGTTATCTGCCATAAATAGTAATTTGAATGTAGGACACACACGATAAGTTTGGTATTGCTCATTAATTTATTAATTTCTCTAAAACGATATTGAGGAGGATTTTCTCGAGAAGAATGAATTTTAAATCCAGTACTTCCTTCTCTGTGGTAGGAGTTCCAGCCACATCAACGGGGATTTTCAAAAGAGAATATTCTCGTTACCTCGCGTCTAATGAGAATAGCCAAAATATTATTATTTTTTATATCACTCACACAACTTTAAAACATGTTAAGATTTTTTCTTCGTTCGTAATTAATAACTGGAAGAGAAATTTCAACCTCAATTCCTCGAAAAAGCTAGAAAATTTTACGTCAACGAAGCAGTTTTGAAAAATTTAATAGGTAGGCTTAGAGATGAAAAAAAAAAAAAGAAGAAGAAGATGAAAACATTAACAAATAAAACGAAACCTCAACTACACGAAAGAAATCACAAAACAGAATAGGTCGACCGAGTTGAGGGGGAAAAATTCAACCACGTTATAAAACTTTGGTACAGAAATTTCGCGACCGCGTGAAAAGAGGGGGTGATGATTCGAAAATATTTCGTATATACGCGACGTTATACATTAGTACGCAAATGTTCTTCTTATATAAGCTTTTAAGGGTGAATTATTCAAATTTATCATTCTCGCTTTATGTTATTATTTCGCGCTGAAGCTGTTTTTGTTTTTCTTCAATTCTCGTATTCTTTTTTTTTTTCATGGGAATGTCGACAAAGAATTCCGCGAAGTAGCTTTCGTGATAATTTATTTTTCATTCCAAACACTGGAAGTACAAAGAGAAACTTTTTTGTCGTATCCAGAGACTATATAAAATAGGTATACGTATTCATCACGTTTTACAGAAATCGTTTCTCACATCGTCTGTTTATCGTTAGGTTGACATTCTAAAAGGTGACAACGAGGCCATGAGCAAATTTCTAAATGATGGTAAGAATTAGGGAACGCTTGAATGGCACTGTCAGCGAATTGCGAAATTGTTTTGGTAATTTCGAGAATTCAAAAAAATTCAATTTTCAACTTGGAAGAGCAATACGAACCAAGAGACAACATAAATTACGCCCAAAACCTTCTGCTACGAGTCCATCGAAAGATGATTTTGCTAATGTATCACAGGAACAAACCTAGTAAAAATAATTTCGTTCTGTTTTCCTCTGAATTGAAAATATTAATAAAAGGGAAATCCCCCCCCCCCTTTCCCTACCGATCATTAATTTTATCATTCTTGAAAGATCGTGCTATAAAGGTTCTCCTTAGGATATTTGATACTCTTCCAATAAAACAAAGATTATAGGTACGTCCTTCTCGGCAATGTATCGTTCATACTACCTGAACTCGTAATCAAAAATACACACATGGAGATTATGAGTAATCTGATTACCAGGGATGGCCTCTGATGGGACTTAGAGAAGAACAGAACCGCCCGCGATTTTGGAGTTTAAATAATCTCCCATCTTTCTAGTAATGATGAAAAGACCATAAAAAATAATTCCTCACCAATCTCATGTTATTGGATCTTCATTTACACGTATTTCAGTTTCAACGACGAATTTATTTTGTTCTTCGTCACGCAAAATATCTAACACCACTCATGCAATATAGTTCTAGAGAAGAGCCGTATGTTAGTGGACTGAAATAATTAATTTTATACCGACGTAACGAAGAAGACGAGTAGGAGGGCGATGAACGAATTTCAACGACCTGAAGCGCGTGTGGAGGGAAAAAAAATAAGAGAATATTACTCATCGTACGGCCGCTTTCTAATGTTGGAGGCAAAATGTCATCTAAAATTAGTGTCATTTTGTAGTGTTAATGAGAACATCAGATTTTTTGCAAAATCACACCAAGATCTTCGACTGATGGAACGAGTTGCATGGTAATTATAATTAGTTCTCGCCTGAACTTGGCCATAGAACTTGAAAAGTGTGTATCAAACAATTTCACGGTAGGAAAGTTTAAAAATGATAAGAAGCGACAACACGGGACTTTTATATGGTTTGAAAGTCGAAGTTTTTGCGAGGTCTCTCTCATTATATGCAGCTTGATGGTGATGGTTGGAATTTTTCCTACGGTTGTTCAAATTTCTCCCATTCGCCCTGATCGACTCATGCACAACTCAATGGTCGAAAAGTTTCTATGTCTCGCTTCTGGTGTTCTATGGAGTTCATTGTTCAAATTCTTATGGAGCTCTTCCTCCCTCAATATACAGCATTATACAGCTCGAAGGTCGAATTTCCCTCTATGTATTTCTTTTCCTGATCTATGTGGTGCTGTAGTTAGAATTTGTATAAGTCAACCACCCTCGCAAATAGTCAAATTAGAGAATGAAAGTTTTCCAAGTTCCTTCCAGAATTTTTCGGAAGAACGGCGAAAATTTTTCCCGAATAAGCTCCTTTAGAATACGCTCCGCGTGGAGGGAATCGGAATGTTGACCCCCGCGGCCAACTCGCGCTCAAGGAAACGGAGATAATAAGTACAGTCTCCACTCAACAGGACCGTACCAGAACAAAACTCCCGAGTATGTCTTGAACCTCTTTTTTTAGTATAATCAAATTACAGCAAAAAATAGCTTCTGCGCGATCGGTGTGTTGAAAGCATTTTAATGACTGATTCCTAATGTAGAACGAATTTGGCTCGAGTGCTATTTTTTACAGCGCCTCCCCCTCGCAGGAACCTCCATCCTTTCTTATAAATGTGTGTACGAGATTTACAAAAAAAAATTTCTCGCAAGACTCTTCTACATTTTGACCTATTGTGAAAAAGTCATTCTGAGGCGCGAATTCAGAAAACGTGTTCCAAAAATATATTAAATTTTGATTCTTTGTCTTCATAGCAAAAACTATCGATAGTTTAAAATTATGTGAAGTATTTAGAATTCGATTTTACATTTATAGAGTCCATATTAACTCATCCTCTTACCCCTCCCCCTCCCCTTCGCCCAATCGCCTGCTCTATTTTTTTTTCTTGCTGCTTTCAGTTGATCATTATAGTAAGGTAGGTAGATTACCAGATAACCTCTGACCTCAATAATAAAAATTCTTATGCATCCCATCCCTCAGCACGAAACATCAAGGGAGGAAGAACATGGGAAGTCTTTCGTTGGTAAACCCTCCGGCCGGCTGACAAAGCTCGGAGCTCGAAAATTTTTCGAAGTTCCCTGAATGGGCGTGGTCTGTGACGTCACAGTTTGATGACGTCATAGGTCAGCATTGTGACCTCTTAATCTGATGTCGTAATAAATTAGTTTCTTTTTCAAGTCCCTTCCCATCATAATAGCTTAAGGGGCGTGGTCGGTGACGTCACAGTTTGATGACGTCATAGGTTGTTTCGTCACAATTTACATTCTCCAGATATCATGTTTCCCGTAGAACAGATTCCCTGCCACTTCTCATTTGACTCCTGAAGAACCCATGAGTTTTCATACTATGAAAAAGACTCACGGATTCTTTAACGGCGTGAAACAAGAAGTCGCAGGGAACCTGTTTTATGGAGCTTGTGGGATCTGAAAAATGTTGACGTACCAGTTCTATGACGTCATCAATTGTGACGTCACCGAGCTGGACTTTGTTGAGCTATGTATGATGGAGAGGGGACTTGGAAAAATGTCGATCTCCAAGCTGTATATGATACGACTTTGAGGTTGCCGGCCAGCGTACATTTTTTCTGCCCCCCCCCCCCTTCATAAAACAGGTTTCCAGCTGAAACTCATGTTTAAAGCCTTGTTCCGGTGTAGCAACATAACTGATGACAGGGTAACACCCGAAAGTACTTATACAAGCTAACTAATAAAGTAGAATTTTGCACTTGAGAATTTTTCCAATCATCATCTCAAATGACTCGTACCACCATCCCAGGTACACTGCTATCGAGCAATTTTTGTCCTTATGATCAACGAAGAGAAGAGGGTAGAAATCGAGATAGTAAAGCAGATCGCAACAGCTAACGGCTACTTAAGAGGCTTGGTTAAGGGAGTCCATAGGGAAATGGAAGCAAGGAAGGGAGATCATAACAGCAAGTTGAAAAAGTACGAAATACACAAACAAGGTGATAAAAGCGTTGAATTGCTATGATGTGAATGTTCGTATCCACGACAATCCACCCATGGTGAAGAGAATCAGTCAGACCAGACGGAAGAAAATGACAAGGCGGTCACGAACATTGAGAAAGCATCCACACTGATGAGACTTGGAGAAAGTTGAATAGACAAGTGCACACGGACTATGGCGAGCTGTATTGGTTGCCTTAACAGGACTTATTCCTACTACGGAGCTTATGCAATCACTGACCAGCTACCCCTTGTTTTAGTAATTAATGCGAGGACAATTATCACAGCCATAACAGTAGGGCTTCTTTAGAAATTAGTCTTAGGGTACAATCCTCCTTACAAAGCACCTGAACGCAGAAATGTTAAGAATATGTATAGCCACATCGGTGGAGTACGTGTGAAGTTAGAAAGTAGACCCGCAGATGCATACGGGCTAGGTTGTGAGATGTTCAACGGCGAAAAAAAGGAAAAGGGGGTCGATGAGTGAATCATAAAAGAATGAGATATGGATAAGAACAATTTTTATGAAAATCAGCTAAGTAAACTCCGACTAAAAAACCCAAGCCTGAGTAAAAGTCACGTCGTGTTATTCTAATATGGGCTACGAATCGGCCTTATTAACAATCCTCTCATAGTATTTTGTTGATTAACCCATTCAGCTCAAGTTTTCAGAAGATACCGAAATTTAGATATTCCCATGAAATAAGGTTGGCAAAATATCTTGAGAAGATGTGTTGACATCACTGAAAAATTCTGATTCAACCGCACCGTTTTATTTTTATATCTTTCTATTTATTCGTATACGTTCATTCATTCATTTATTCGCGTACGTTACGTTAATTAATCACGATTTCGCTACAGTTAATTTTGTTGCTTCACGAAGAGAGAGAGAGAAGAGGGTCTAGCGAAGTAAAGCTTCGAAAGATTGACGTGAATACGACCCCGGCCTGCCTGATGCGTTACGTTCGGCGAAGATGTATCGTAGGTGGAAAGAGGAAATAACGCGCGTGCATTTAAAATACAACGTTATACTCGTTCTGGCACTTAAAAAAACATCGTTCGCTACTGTCCGCCACATCGCGACTCCTCCAGTCCCGCCAGCCTACGCCTCGATTGAAGTTAACTCAATCCCGGGAGTCCTGATAATGGTACGCAGTCAGACGAAGGAAAAACGAATTTAATTGGAACGTACGCCCGCACCGCCGCCGTCGTCGTCGCTGTCGAACGACGAATGATTCGGCATCGAACGCGGAAATATGGATGGATGGACGGACGGATGGATGAGAAGGTGGCGAGCGAGGGTTAGTCAAAACTTTACATCAAATACAATTCGCACAAAAGCTTACGTTTCGCGTTCTCCAACCGTCCTATACAGCAGCATCTGATATAGCATACGTATACACAGAGGAGAGAGAGAGAAATAGCATCGTCGTGTATACCGGGCGGAGAAGATATAATTCGAAATAAAAGCGGAAAATCGAGACGTTATATACGAAGAGTTGTTCTGTATGCACTGTAGTAGCCTTTTTATACTACAACAATATACCGATATCGAGCCAGCATTTTTCGAACTTGTTGTCTTAACGTTTTCTTCTGTTTTGAAAAGGCTGTAGGTAGGACGGCGGTGGGAGGCGGTAGCGAGATGAAATGATTTACTGTAGAATTTACTCCTTATATACAGTAGAAGATAGTATTATGTACTTCGCTCTCTTCGATGCGCGCTTATTTCTGTAAGTAGGATAGAAAACGAGATATGAACTTGGGAAAAATGAGGTATATTTTCTCGCGAGATGTGCTTCGAATATTGCACGCTCTTGTGTGCGCGTGTGTGCGTGTGTCGCGTCGTCGTTTTTCGATTTATTAGAGCTGGGGTCAGAATCAGAAACGGCGGATAAGAAACTGAACATTTAACAAGCGCGCGGATCGAATGCGGAAAACCGAAGCGATTATTTGACTGTGATACTTCTACCGATAGCGCCGTGGTATTGAGCAACCTAAATTTAACTTCTCTGCCGCTATTTCCTCGACAAGGCGCATTCGAAAAGGCAATTATCCTGATTACAAAAGAATTTGTATTTTTTACTGCTCCGTAAAATCGCCCCGGTAAACAAACCAACTCCCTGTCTACCGCCATCCAGAAAATTAAGTATCCCTAGTAGAATATTGTCAAAGTAGTTCAAGATATATCATTTCATTAATACGACAATTTTCAATGATTTGTAAATAGTGAAAGATGAAAGATGAAATTTCAGAATTCCCAACAGAAATTTAATATCAAAATTGCTACGCAGTGAAATTTAAAAGCAAAATTTCAATCATAAACAAACGACTAGAAGTAGAATAGTTTAATTCCCAAATTTGCGTGACTGGGATGTTAAAAGCATTTTGATCATGTTTCATGGGGGAGGGGGGAGGTGGTTGTGGAAAAATGTTTACCGGTCGGCAACCTCAAGGTCGTTTAAAGGTCAACTTCCTATTGTACGTAGCTCGGAGTCTAAGATTTGCGAGTTCAATCCTACTCCCCCGGTCCTTATTATCGATAAGTGGGTTTAGTGCAGACTTTCATACTGCGGTATGTTGGGCTTATGTGAGGCGTGGTCTCATGAAGGTTAGCAGTAGCTCTAATATAATTCAGTAAGTAGTAGAGCTTAGTGTAATAGAGACTAAGGAGTAGCATCCCAATTCTGAAACCTGCAAGTATGACTACATCAGCCATGAGGAAGGCTCGAGCAGTATAATTATTGAGCCTAGTATAACGGAGACAGTTGGGAAGCTTACAAGCAGATTGAGTGATCCCGAGAACAGAAGAAAGTAAGGAAGATAGAAAGCCCAAGCTATGCTGACGTCACAGGTAGCCATCATGGACGGTTAGGATGTCACTAATGCAACACTGAGAAAAAAAAATAGTTTGAATGACTACTGATTATAGTTCCGGTGCTCTGCTCTGCAAAAAATGGTCAAATTGACTATAAAAAATAGTGAAGATGAATAAATTTTATCAATATTCAAAACTTTTTATTGTAAGTTGAACTATTTTTTGTAGTCAATTTGACCATTTTTTGCAGAGCAGAGCAGAGCACCAGAACTATAATCAGTAGTCATTTAATGAACTTGCTTCGCTCGTCGGCCCCCTGTGGACTAGATATGTGTAGCTTAACTTACAGACACTGTGCGTATATTAATCCAAGAATAGTAAGCCTTCCTTTAGCTAGATTGCTCATCTTGCAGTACACCAAGAACGGTTTCTCAAAGTCTCGATGGTCCAGCAACTCGTGCATCTCTAAACCTAGTAGATGCAATCGGCAGTTCATACAAATATCGGAAAATTTGATGCCCTGAACTGAGCTGGCTTCGTTCTTCCACTTCTCACGCCTTATTTGGCTCGTAAGAATTATTCGAATGTGAAGTACTCAATTTTCGTTCATTTTTACACTCGCAGCGATTGGTATTTTTTCCCGAGTAGCATATTTTCACCTTTGTGGCATCATAAACCAAAGTAAAATTGCGGACTTACCAGTTGATATAAATTCACCAGTTTATTGTGCGCTATAAAATGCACGTGCTTACTGTTAAATTGTGTGTTTTTGCCGGCTCACCACGAGAAAGACTGCATTAAACTCGCCCGGAATACGAGGCATTGTGTTACGTTGTTAACGTAGTGGTTAATGAATTGCATATACGAGCGCCGTAAATGAAATCGTGTGTGCCCGCAACGCGCGTTGCACAACTCGCGGCGCGGCGGCTTTAAATTTCACCATCGGATGTTTCGACCTTTTGAATGTGCACTCGTCTGATTTGCGCGCAGAAAGCTATCAACAAAAAAAGTAATTCATCGACGTTCCAATTTTAAATAGTCATCACCATCACCACTATCTACGACTTCGTGTTCTTTTTTAAACGCTTCGCTCCTCTTTCATTTTATTTACCCTGCGGGGGTGGGGAAAATAAGAAGACAAAGAAGGAAGCCGACGATACACAGTTTCGAGTTTCCGACACGAGGAGGACGCGAAAGAGAAATCCATTCCCTATCTCGGCGAATAACGAAACGAGGGTGATCTGAGTAGAAACGTCGTTTCAAAAAAAAATAATAATCATATAATGAAGAATGAGAAAAATAATACTGCATAACAAATCGCACGGAATGAGGAGTGCGGGCGAAGAGACGAAATTAATAACAAGATTAAACGTGGAAGTGCTTCGTCTGGCTGGTTTGTGTTTGAAAAGTGAATTAAGGGATGGCGAGGACAAAAATACTCGCGCGCATCAAATTTTCATAAAGTGGTAAGGTCGTTTCTGCTGTAATATTGTAGGTATAGAATCATCATTTTTTCTTTTTTGTAAACTTAAGTTGTTTCAGGATTGTGTTTTGTTTTACCTCGCTGTCTAAGTAATTCATTTTGCTGTACGTCTGAGCGTGAATTACAAATTAATACTTTTTATAATGATCGCGGAAATCAGACGTCAACATAATAACACGAGTATGGGTTCGTTGGGAAAACACCTCAATTTTACAGAACTTTGTGAAAATTCTGCTTTTGAAAAACTGAAACTTTTTATTATTTTCGCGCAAGAACATTGCACATGACGTTCACTTTCTGTATAACGAGTACGGCGCGTTCCAATTCTGTAGTGCGCGAAGTGAAATGGCATTGAAGTTGTTGGCTCGTTTCGAAAACTTGCGGTTGGAAAAACTTGTATAGGTAGAACTAGAGATAACCGAAGTTTGAACGAATGAACTATATGTATTTGGCATATTTTAGCTTGAAATTCGATCGAAGAGAAACTAAAAATCATTCTCAGAAGAGTTCAGCCTTTTCGGTTGCGTAAACAACTATTAGAAAGTTCGGCTGTTATTTTATAGGGGATAAAATGTGCTAATTTGACTTACACGAGCGAAATCTAGGAAAAATGGTTAGGGTGACAAATATATTGATGGCGCTTGTTGTAAGTAGACTGTTTATGAATGCTGCGAATTCCTCTAACAGATGATGAATAATATTTTTGACATTATCGGATGTATTGCTATTTCTGTTATCGACTGCGTAACAGGACAATATCATTGCTTTCTAAATTAGTTCCGCTTTTCTGCCTTATTCACCTCATCCAAAAAATTGAAATTGCTACCCACATCTTAGCGTCTAGACATAGTTTCGAAAAGAATACAGGTGCCCGTCTCTTACGTACATCAAGGATAGAATTTAAAAAAGTAAACAAAGACATTCTGCAATTATTCATACTCGCTGATCACGACGCTGACTAATTTTTCATGTTGATATCTGACGTATTTCAGCTCTACCTGCATCTAATTTTTGGATAAAACGACTTCTTTAATTATTATGCTTTGAAATTGTGACAATTTGTATAATTTTTTGCTTTATGCCTTATCATACTTGTATAGTATTACTAGGAAGTCTTACTTGAGGTTCTTTCGAGAGGAAGAAGCTTCGAAAAATGTCTACTCGACCTTACTTGGTGGGGAAGAAGGAAAATTCATTCTTACGTACGTTTCTTTTTTTCACGTGTGTAAATAAGCTAAATTCGCCTTCAGAGTAGGTTAATGAATTGAGAAAACCACAAGTTTCCGATAGGATGTCCCATTCGCTTGTGTCGCATTTGTAGCGTCGCCCGTCCTCCATGATGGAGTGGGTTCGGGTTGCGTATGCATTAATTTTGTCTCCGACACTGGAATCAACCCTTTCGGGTGTAAGAACCTCCTCGACTAACTCCCTCTTCTACTGAGTGCCCCAGGCACGCATAACATTAGAACATACAACAACACCACCATCTTAGATGTAGTAGATCTCTTCGTCTTCTTCTTTCTTCTTTCTTCGAGGATGATCTTCCGCTTCTTCCTGTACATCCGGATGTGAATGGTACTCAGGTGTTTGGTAGGCCATAGCGTAGTCCTACATTTACCTATTCCATTCCTAGCCCATCTTATTCTTCATGAAATGCAAACATCCGCTTTTATGCTTCTTCGGAACCTAGCAGAAGAGGACATCCTACCTCCTCTTCAGCCCAACATAGTTGGACGCCGCATGCTGAACTTCCCTCCGTGAAAATTTTTCGAGTCCCAAAATTTGAGGGTTTGCAGACTCGACGCAAATATGGAAATCGCCAAGGTTAAAATCTACCCTGCTATTCTGTAGGTCTAGGCTTCCTTCATACTAGCCTTATACTAGGTCTAGGCTTGCTTAAATTCTCAATACCAAAACCAATTTGACTCATAGAACAGGTTCCTTGCGTTTTTATACTAGGTCTAGGCCCTAATAGACCTGTATTCTGTAACCCTTCTTATCCTTCATGACAAACCATGATGTCATCAGCCGTAACCCCGAGGCCCCTTCCAACTATGAAGACATCAATTCTTTATAATTGGTTTTCAAGTTTACGGTACGACATAATTATTTAAGAAAAGAATTGCTGAATTCCCGCAAAATAAGGCAAAAAGATTTTTAACAAGTTTAATGAACGCTTTCGGCTTTCGCCATCATCAGATACAGAAATACAACTAAAGATAATCACGTACGGTATTAGCAGACGATGAGGTGGAACAAAATTAATTATCGTCCAACATACAAAATAAACATAAAGGAGAGTTTGAGAATATTTCTACGACGAACGGATCTTCGTTCTTCGTCCGATTCAATAAGGAAATAAGGTGATGGACCTCGTGTTTTGCCATTTCGATATTTTCAAGGCTAGTCTTCTCCTATAATTACTTTCAAAAGCAGGAGCACTTCGTCGCCAGCAAGATGGTCCTTTTCCAAAAGGTATTTCGCGAAAGCCGACTTCGCTGGGTTTCCGTTCTCGAAAGTATCCACGTAGTCCGATAACACGAAAAGGGTATTCTACACGTAGTCAATACCGGTACGTAGTACCTATACAAAGTCAATAGTACCTATACTGTCTACTTGGAAACAATTTTATCAAAAAATAGACGACATGTTGCCACCTAGCGCCTCTGTAAATAGATTAAATTTAATCTCTCAAAGTACATTTCATTCGGAATTCTTTACTGAGTGTTCTTAGCGATTGATCGTTTTTGTATCTTAATTAGAACTGAAGATATTTCAATTTTAATTCGTATTTTGTGGTGTTCTCCGCCTCGAACTGCCCTCGATCGAGTTATGATTTTATAATATTGGGTAGATTGTGCGAGCGACATTTTAGTGAGTAAACCGGCCGGTTTACTCACAACGGTATAGAGTAAATTAGTCCGATATAGACTACTCACACAGAGAAATGAAACAGTAAACTAGGAACAAAGTAAATTATCTACTGTATAATAAAAACTTCGAATCACGTCCATTTTTTCGCTACCCTAACAACATTCTTAAAATTTTGACGGATCATGTTAACCCTTTCACGTTTTTCACTTCCAACGGTGTATAATATATTCGATACAAAGGGTCTATCACGGCGCATAACGCAACCCTCGACGACAGAATTTCGTACGAAATCAAATGTGTCAAACAGTTTAATGACGGTAATGATACGTCACCGCTAAAATATTAAAACGTTCTCCTTTCGTTTTCTACTTTTACTCCCTTCGTTCACAGATATACATAACTCGCCTTTCAACCAAGGACGGACACGTTCAAAATTTCTACATTCAAGACCATCATCATAATTTCATTATTACAGGCATCAAAAAAGAAGGTGCGGAAGTGGGACAGAAAAACCGAATGCCGCGTATTAGCTAATTTCAGATTCGCAGTCGATGATTTGCATACCAGCGCGCACTACACGAGAATGTACTAATACAAGCACACGCTGATGGCGACGATACAACAAATTAATATTAACCCTGAATGGATTATGACGAGAGAATGTACATTCGGGTATAGTGTAATATTACGTCGAAATAATTTCTCTCTCTCTCTCTCTCTCTCTCTCTCTCTCTCTCTCTCTCTCTCTCTCTCTCTCTCTCTCTCTCTCTCTCTCTCTCGATTGTACGTACAAGTGTGTTGCAATACCGCACCCTGTTCCGTATATAACAGTGAAGATTTTAATGAAGCCAATCATTCGTGCAAAACGAGGGCTGTTTTTTGCTGGAGGAGGGAGGGTAGACCGTACTCGTATCTGACGCTTTTTGCTTCGGCAAATATGATTCATCATAACGTCGACATTCGCGGTAGAAACAGGGCGAGAGAAAGCTCACTTGTCGTCGTCACCCTCCCGCGCCCCTAAACGGTGTATCGGTCTTTGCAAATGTGAAAAACGACAAGAGACGGCGACGGTAGGTAGGTAATCGTTGAGAGATACGAAGTCGAACATGTGTGAAAAGATAAATAATACTATACGGGGGTATGTACGTATTACATACCGCGTCGCGTATCCCGCGAATGTCATCGTATAACGCGACGAATGGTTCGCATGACAAAACGTATTCGGACGTCTGCATCGTATGTTTATTTTCCGATGGAGAAATACTGTATTGTATCGTATCGTATTTATTCTGTAATGAAAACGCTCGCATACTAGAGAGATACAGCGCTATAAAATGAATATGTACGTACGATATTCTCGAATCTCGAGGGCAACTTTATTATCCAGCGTAAACCTTTTTTTTTTTTTTTGCTTCGTCAATTTCGGAATACCTTCACGAGCAGCTTCGGCATGTTTCTATTCTCACGGTGAATTGGAACATTTTTTTTGTAGCAAGGATTTCATTCAAAATGATGTATCGATACGTACTCGTACATACGTATATGTAGTTTCCTGATATGCTGCAAATCGTCGAATAAAACTTTATAATAAACAGTCGTCGCGGTGGTCGAATCGAGAGCCTTGATTGCAAAAATCAATACAGGTAAAGAATGGGAAAACGAAAATTAAACGTCCGCATATGCGTCCTATAATATGTACCAGATTTTATGATCTTAGTGCGTCCTCTTTTCATACATACATCTCGTATGCAAACCACTTCCGCATTCGTTTCTAATCCTAGAAGTGGAAAATATTTTCAGTTTGCAAGCAATATTTTTCTTTACGTATTTACTTTCTGGACTCTTTCGGGTAATTCCTCGATCCATAAGTCCGTTGCCGAAGTTTTACGGCGACGATCGTAACAAAAAAAGCTCTCCTTCAAGTAAATAATATGATATCTTTCACGATATACCTTCAGGGACATAATTGAAGTGTACACCTACGTCATTGGGATTTTCGACACATTTCATATCTTCAGGCTGAATAGCAGGGTAGATTTTAGCCTTGAAATTATGTCCAGGTGATTTCCATGTTTGCGTCAAGTCTGCAAACCCTCAAATGTTGGGACAACTCGAAAAATTTTTACGAAGGTAGCTTCAGCATGCAGCGTCCAACTATGTTAGACTGAAGAGGGGGTAGGATGTCCTCTTCTTCACGCAAGTTTGATCAATTGTCTTTTTTAAAAAAATTTCAGCGGAGTGAGACTTGGAAAAATTTCGACTCTCCAGCTACACATGATAGGAGCTTGAAAAATTAGATGCCATTGCAGGACTGCAATGGCAGCGGGAAACCCGCTGTCCCGAGTCCAAGTTTTTCCAAGTCCTAAAAATCATGACGTGACTACTTGAACGCGCTGCAATTTCAAGGAAGCCGTCGTCTTTCCAAGTCGCCCTCCTATCATATATAGCTCAGAAGTAAGAGTTTTTCCAAGTCCCCTTCCTATCATATATAGTTCGGAGGTGGGAATTTTCCAAGTCCCCTTCCTATCATATTATATAGCTCGAGAATCGAAATTTTTCCAAGTCCCGCTCCTATCATATATGGCTCGGAGGTCGGAATTTTTCCAAGTCCCCTTCTTATCATATACGGCTATAGGGTCGAAATTTTTCTCAAGTCTCCCTCCTATCATATATAGCTCGAGAGTCGTCTCAACCTTGTGACGTCATCAACCTCGCTCGCGGACGAAAATTTCCTGGAAGTACTCCCAACAAAAGAGATAGCGGGATCCCGCTAAAAAGTTTCACTTTCTGAGCTATGTATGTTGGGGGGGGGGGGCTGGACTTGGAAATATTTTAACCCTCAAGATTTATATGATAGGTGGGGGATTTAGAAAAATGTCGAATATCGAGCTAGGAGGGGGACTTGGAAAAATGTGGACCTCCGAGCTATACATAATACGAGAGGGACTTGGAAAAATTTCGACTCTCCAGCTATATATGTTATTTTTAAGTCCCCCTCCTAGTTGGGAGGTCAAAATTTTTCCAATTCCCTCTCCTGTTATATACGCTCAGCTCGAGAGTCGAAATTTTACCAAGTCCCTCTACTAACATTTGAACAGGCTGAAATTTCTATCATATATAGCTCGTTAGTCGAAACTTTACCAAGTACCCTTCCCTTCATATGTAGCTCGAGAGTCAAAATTATTCCCAGCCCCCTTCCTATCATCTATAACTTCAGAGACAAAATTTTTCCCTAGAATTTTTCACAACTTTAACGCGCTGCAATTTCAAGGAAGCCATGGTTTTTCCAAGTCCCCCTTCAGTCATATAATAGCTCAACAGTGGAAATTTTTCCAAGTCCTCCCCCCCCCCCATCGTATATAGCTCGAGAGTGGAAATTTTTGTAAGTCGCCCTCCTTTCATACAGTGTACAGCACGAGAGTTCCAGTTTTTCCAAGTCCCCCTCCCAACTCGAGATTCGCAATTTTTCTAAATCCCCCACCTATCTTATAAATCATGAGGGCTAAAATGTTTCCAAGTCCGCCCCCCAATCATATATAGCTCAGAAAATGAAACGTTTCTAAGCTCCTATCATATATGGCTAGAGAGTCAAAATGTTTTCAAGTATCCCTCCTATCATATAAAGTTTGGGGCTGAACTTTTCCCAAGTCCCGAAAATAATGACGTCATAATTTCAATGCGCTCGCGCTCGCTTCCTTTAAATACCCCCTCAACAAAAGAGGTGACGGGTTCCCCACTAAAAAAAATGTGAAACTCACGGGTTCTTTGACAGAGTTGAACGAGGGGTTGTAAGGAACCTGTTTTATGGGGCACATGGGGTCTTAGAAATAGGAAGCTATTTATGATACGACTCCCAAACTATATAATATGTATGATAGGGGAAGGGGGGGGGGATGTTCGACCTCCGATCTATACATGATAGGAGGAGGACTTGAAAGCATTTTGGACCTGCGAGTTGTATACCATAGGAAGTCGACCTCCAAACGACCTTGATGTTGCCGGCCGACTGGACAGCGGAAACCTCCCGATCCTGGTAAAAGCCCAATATACCGCTTCCCCTCTCCTAACTTAGTATACGCTAGTATACTAGATGTCTATATGCTAGGCCATGGTTAGTATAATGAAAGCTTACGACCCCTGAGGATGGGGAGAGAAAGATATCGAGGAACTAGTTCGCTTAGCATAAAGTATACTCTGATGACAGTTAATTAGCTTATCAAACAGGATACTAGACTTATATGAGACAACGGAAAGGGCGAAGGAACAGACGATCTTCATTTATTTGGCTCTGCCAGAAAATTGGTTTCTTTTTCTCTAAGTTAGTCTCTCTTCTATACGGATATCATTCCCTGATGACGTCACACTCTCCTTTGCTAGCCTTTAAAGATTTCAAGTGATGTATGGAGTTGATGATGTCATGCATTCGTGCTTGTAATTTTCTCGATTTCCTCCTCTGACTCCTTCTTATAACCCATGACGTTAGGCACTCTTCCAACTTGTACTCTTTCTTGAAAATCAATGAACAAAACTTAAACTTGGATTAAGCTTAGAGACTCTCAGCCTATAATCCTTTTCTGAGTCTAATTTATGTTAGTTGTAGCCCAGCCTTTGAGACCAACTGAGAAATTTCGCTCAAGACTCCATGTTATGACTTGGTATTTTCGACCATGGAGATGTTGGATTGAGTAAGATGGTGAACTTGAAATAAATCCAACAAATATAATACTGTCAACACTCAATTCCTTCCAAAATGGAAAAGAGTAAACAGATGAAAAACGAGCACCGTGTAAGGGGTTGATTGAGGAGTCAAGTTCTACAGGGCTAATTGAGTTTTAAGGATTATCAGTCGTAAAAATTCAACCGCCAGCAAACTTGAAAAGAAAAAGTTTGTTTTTTTTTCTTTTTCTTCATGTACCGGTAACGTAAAAATTGTTGACTAATCGTGTATTAACTTGTAATCAAAACCGATAAGTGTGAACGTGTATTTTACCTGAGCTAAAGTTGTGATGTTCGTCAATTCGTTATCTCGAACGGCTGCGTCACCTTACAAGTCAGTTCCAATCATCACTTTTCGGTTACGGTCTGATATTGAATCAAGTCGTGTAAAATCTCGTTTGATCGCGAATTCAATCACGGCTTCGTTGTGAGACATTTTTTATTTTATCGAAGACAAGTGTATATTTTGCAACCCAAAAAAGAAATGGAAGAAGAAGATAAATCGACGAAAAATATTCCAGTGGATGAAAGTCGAACCGAATCTGAAGAATGCTCAGGGGATTTGCAAAGTTCCAACTTGCCTGAATCTCCTGCAGTACCCAAAGCCCGAACCACTGGAGAATGTACTGATACGTTGTCAACTGCAGCGGAAGGAGCTCCAACACCGTCGGAAGCCAATATAGTCTCAGATGTGCCGAAGAGTCCAGCACGAAAACGACCGCTTACACAAGATGAAGGCTCAAATAGTTTACTGGATTCGAGCCCCTTCAAGGTCCCATCATTATCTGGTATGATCAAGTTGAAAACTGTACGCACGACGAATCCTCCGTCAGATGTGATGTATATTTCAGCAGGAGAGAACTCCTCAAATACAAGTTTGTTTGATGAATCTTCCTCCACTTCAACGTCTCCGGAAGTAGATAGCCCTCTAGATTCTGATTCTGTGGAAACATCTGATTCAGGACCCCTCCCACACTCTTTAGAAGTATATAGCTCTCAAAATACTGATACAGAACGTTCGCTTGATGAATCTTCGTCTCCATCATATAGCTCTCGAGTACCGTCCTCTTCAGAAGATAATTCTCAAAATATTGATTTTGTTGAAAGATCTGAGACGGGACTAGGATTCTCGCTTGACACGCTTGAAGCATCTACTTCCATTCCAGTCGTTTCAAATCTGTCAAAACTGTACAGCTCTCAACATACAGAAGTCGAATCATCTCATTCAGGAAGTATGATACAATTTGAGGGAGTAACTCCAACTTCTTGGTCGTCAAATTCATATGCTCCAAGACCACCATCTCCGCTCCCAGGGGCAAGACAAGAATCCTCGCTTGAAGAACTTGAAAGAGTAACTCCAACTTCATGGTCGTCAAGTACATTTGCTTCAACTCCACCAACTCCGCTCTCAGGGACACATACGCTCGCTGAAATCCCTTCAATAATATCAGAAGAGGATATTAGAGGAACGAGTTTTTCTACGATGTCATCGGAAGAGTGGGAAAGTAAATCCGCTCCAAGACCACCATCTCCGCTCCCAGAGGCAAGACAAGAATTTTCACTTGAAGAACTTGAGGGAGTAACTCCAACTTCATGGTCGTCAAAAAATACATTTGCTTCAACTCCACCAACTCCGCTCTCAGAGACAAGTTCCCTCGCTGAAATCGCTTCATTAGTATCAGAAGAGGATTTCAGAGGATCGAGTTTTTCTACGGTGTCATCGGGAGAGCGGAAAAGAAAATCCGAAGCTCCTACCGCAACTAAGGCCCCCCTCAAACGATCCCTTTCAACTGGAACCGAATTGAGTCAGGCGACACTAAATCAATTATCATTGGTGTCGGAAGAAGCGGAAACCGGAGTACCCGTATCGCAGCCTGGACCAGTTAATCAAGCGAGAGTAATGGATGTACGACCGCGTTTTATACCTCCTCTGAGAAGAGCAGCGTCATTTAATGTACCGCCCAATCAGCCACATGAGGAAGTAAGTGATACGGAAGGGGCCGCATTGAACCCCGAAGAGGAAAATGAGGTGGAGCATTTTTGAGCTTGAGTGAGACGAATGCATCTCTGCTCATCGAAAAGTAATCTCCTACTGGACCAGCTACGATGATAGGTGACAAAATTTGTTTCTCAGAGTAAACTCGTTCTGAAATTCCCCATCTAAATAAGAGACTGTGAATATAATATTTTCTATTCCTAAATATTGCCATAAGTTGACCTGTCCGATTGATTTTCTAGAACAGCGATAAAAAATTGATTGTATTTTAATTTACTTTTGCCATCTGTATTCACGTTTTCGTCATAATTATGTTGCGAAACTTTTATGTATTTGTATTTATTCTTTTTTGATTTTCTTAACGGTGATCGGTGGATAGAATTATTTCTTAGTTGACTTTGTTTTGCTTATGATGACGGCAAATTTTTGTCCAAGTTTCTGTACTTTTTTTGTGAATTTTCGTATTTCATAACATGTTGTGTGCATAATGTTGAATATCTTTTTTTAATTTTTTAATTTTTATCATTGTCCTCATTCGTCGTATTATTCTTGTTGATGTTGTACGTATTTGGAATGAGATGAATTTAGTTCGTATTTAATCGAGTTAATTAATTCGTTTTTATTATTAATTATTAACAGATTAATTTTAATGAATAATAATATAACTAAATCAATAAATATATAAGTATAGGTTATGACAGTATGAAAACGACGTGATTTTTGATTCCACCAATTTATGTATACTGAATATTTTTGCCAATATTTTGAGGAGAGGGAGAAGTAGTTTAAGGTCTTCTCTAAGAATACACGTGACGATCAATGAAAGGAAAAGGGGAAAAACCCGAAAAAGCCTTTGAAGAAATTTCATAAAACGAGTTTGATTTTTCATTTTACAAAATCATATTTTTGGCAAATATCTCCAATACGAAGTCTGCAACACTCCTCTCCCCCGCATAAATAATGCTGCGAGCGATTTGATTTTGGGGTTGAAAAAGAGGGTCAGGGAAGAGGGGTTCATCCTCACGAAGGCTGATAAGAGAAATGCCGTTGCAGTTACAGAAAAGTCCTCCTCGGTCTCCATCAAAGTTTATGACGTGCTCAACTCGTGCGGGGCCAAGGAAACTCGGCGGGACATTTTACAGTGACAGACCTCATATTTTTTCCAAATCTCCGCCATCGGTCGAGGTTATTAAGCTTAACAGGAAAACTGGCTGCTCATCTTCCTAACTACTTGAGAAGGAACTGGGTATCTTCATCCTTGAAATTTTGCGAGGCGTACCAAAGTCTTTGAAGTAGGTAAAGGGCAGCCCTAGCTCTCTTGTCTTAAAAAAGACTTTTATTACTACGAACCTAACCATCGAAGCGCTTTCATCCAATAGGCATTCAACCCAAGTTAGGTTAGGTTACAAGTTCAGCAATCACCAAGGGAAAAATATGACAGAAAGAAATATAGATAGGTTGGTAGACAGATAGCGAGAAAAACAGTCGGAGGCTGAGTGAGACGTCAGTAGTAAAAATTGAAAACATCTTCGTACAAGATCTCCCAATATGGTTTTCGGAAGGGTCAAAATACTCTCCAACCTTTGGCAGACCTCCAACAATGAATTGCCAACGCAAAAAACGAAAATTCTAGACTCCACTTTATCCTTTAACAGGCTTTTCCCCGTGTATGGCGTCCAGACCTCCCAAAACTTTTTACAAAGTTATCGGTACGATAGATCCACAACAGTTAGGATCGAAGACCATCTCTCTTCTCATCGAATCATCCAGAACGGCGTTCCCCAAGGAGAACTTTGGAGTGTCCCACTTTTTTCGTATGACATCACAACTTGCACCTCCTTTCCCCTTATACAACGCCTCTTCGCCGATAACTGCATCATTTCTCTTCAATCTTCAAACCCTCGTCGAGCATCACGACTCCCCCAACGAACTTTAGGTAAAATCTCGTGGTTTTCGCTTCTCCTCGGAAAGAACTGGTCTCGTTATCTTCCGAAAAAACCGCCGACAACAAAGTTCTCTACCTCCTCTATTCCTTCTAGGTTTTCCAATACAAATTTGTAACTCTTCTAAATTCTTGAAGCTTAACTTTAACGACAATCTTTCTTGGATCTCTGGCATAGAATCACTCAAAGCTAAATTCCTGAAAGCCGCCAATATTCTCAAATATCTACATCACTCCCGTCTAGGATGCAACCGAAAATTACTTCTTCAACTATATCAAAGGCTCATCCACTTCCAACTGGACTACGCCCAGTCTAACAAATCCTCTCTCTAATTACCGAACACTGATCAATCAACAGCCCCCGGAGTGGCCTTAGGGACATTTCGCACTAGTCCAAATCTCAGCCTCGAATCTCCTCTCCACTTTCGCACGCTAATATTAACTGCCAACTTCCTTGTATCCTCAGCTCAATTTCCGTAAACTCAACCCTAAATCATCCATTCCCCCATGTCTATTCATCCCTTCGACCATTAGACTCGATCTCACGAATATTCCCACACCAAATAACACCGCCTACCGTTAACTGATCGCAGAATTCCCCGACCCTCATATAATATGTTACACTAATGGGTCTAAAATAAGAACTCTCGGGTTCTTTAACGGATTTGAACGAGAGGTGGCCGGCAGTCTTTTTTATGCGGGATCTATAACGTCATCAGATTGTGGCGTCACACATCCACATGTGATCGGATGGGGACTTGTAAAAATTTCGACTTTCAAGCTATAGAGACGATAGGGGGGGCTTAAAAAAATGTTGATCACCCAGCTATATATCATAGGAGGGCGACCACTAAACGACCTTGAGGGGCCGGACGGTGGACGACGGACATTTTTCTCGAACCCCCCGATAAAAGAGGTTCCCCGTTACAAGTTCTACCTCCGAGCTGAATACAATAGGAGGGTGACGAATAAATCTTCACTCTCGAGCTATATATGATAGGAGCTTAGAAAAGTTTCAGCTTCTGAGCTATATATGATAGGGGGGGGGGGACTTCGAAAAATTTCAGCCTCCTAGCTTTATAATTATAATAAGAGAGGTACTTGGAAAAATGTCGACTCTCCAGCTATATATGATGGGAGCTTGGAAAAGTTGCATCAACTGAGCCACATGTATGTGATTGGTTGGGGGCGGGACCTGAAAAAATTTAAGCCCCTAAGCTTCATATGATAGGTGGGAAACTTGGAGAATTTCGAGTCCCCAGCTATATATTATTGGAGTTTAGAAAAGTGTCAGCTTCTGAGCTATATGATAGGGGGGGGGGGAGGGGAATTGGAAGAATTTCAACCTCCAAGCTTTGTAATAAGAGAGGGACTTGAAAAAATTTCGATCTTCAAGAAAAGTTCCGCAAGGGCGTTCGTGTTCAACTTCTAATTTTAGGTATCTTCTTTGGCGCCCGCTGCCATTGCAAAATTTGCATTGCAATTCGCGGATAAAGGTCCCGCTAGGAGCGTTACTGTTCTGCGAAAAAAGTGATCATGGTGTTTTCTACCATAACACAGCATACTAATAAAATCTTTAATTTAACTGTTTCAAATTATATTTCATGAAAAATGCAGGGAACAAAACTTGTTGCACTATCAATTTTCTTTCAGATGAATGTAATTTCAGATTTTTTGGATACCCAACTTTTTTCACTTCATCACTTTTTTTTGCAAGGTTTCTTAAATTGCCGCTATTGTAAATCTAGAGGGTGCCTCCTTTGCCTTTATTCGCGAATGGTATCTAAATTTTTAATAAATTTAGTTATATTCAACAATAATTTTTTTCCAAGTGGGCTGCGAAAAGGAAGAAGCCATTGGAAGGGGGTCGCAGTCTCCAATAATTGGGAAACCACTGCCCCAGAGGGCAGGAACAAATAACGGGTTCGAATGTATAATTATTTGTATTTATTTGTCACTTTGTCGCGCATTATGTGGCGATACTCTGTACAGAGTCACTTCAATAAATAAAGTTCTTATGGCTCTTGGATCACCTGCATTTTCTAAAACTCACTCACTCGCGCCGCCCAATTTATGCATCTTTTCTAAATACGCTCTCACTCTAAACCATGTTCTCTGTTGAAATTCGTGATGACCTGTTGAATAATACTCGCCCTTCCCCCCCCCCCCCCAAAAAAAAAAAAAAAAAAATATATGAACCCAAAGAAAAATAAGAAGCGAAAAAGACAGGAGGAGGGAAGAGTGAGACTAATAGATTCCATATTATGCTAATTGAATCTTAGAGAGTATCAGTTGTAAAAATCCAACGTCTAGTGTGACTAATGAACTCAAATATAGTGAGCTCGAAATAAAAAATAAATATATCATCTCATAAAAATGCTCTTCTTCTTCTTTTTTTTTTGTTTTGTACATCCTTAAATTTTTTCTTTCTCTTTAAATTAAAAAATTACCAATCTTGGCCCATAAATCCAGAAGAGATCCTCTTCGGAGTGAGGTAGCAATTATTCAAGAAATTAAAATTCCCCTGTTAAAATTCTCTCCCGGATTCTCTGCGTATACTCTTCCGCCAGATTTAATTCTAGTTAGCCCGTAGTCCTGTTGATATTTCATGAATCATTGCGTTTCTCTAAACAAATTATTTCGTACTCTGAGAAAAAGTTCGAAGAAAATTATAAGAAAAATTTGTGGTCTCGGAATTGATTTTCTGGTTACAGACGATAGAACCAAAATCACATATCGTAGGAAATGTATTTAGGCAGCTAAATTCACTAATCTTCGTAATTATGTAGCATTTCAAACTCAATTCTGAGCCCATTCCGACCTTATTCAAAATATTTTGCGTATAATTAATGCCGGATCGTGTAGTAACTTGTAATCAATTCTCTGATAACGAATTAAAACTGAAAAGTTTGGACGTGTATTTTACCTGCGATTAATCGGATTTATTCAATTCTTGTCCAGTTGTGCGTTACTCAATCGAGTCAGTTCCAATCATCACTTCTTTCATTACGGGCTCATGTTGAATCGAGTCGTTCGTGTCCTCTTCCGTAAATTCTTGTTTTGATCGTGGAATCTTGTTCGTTGGGAGGTTGCTTTAATTTTATTTAAAACGTGTTTATTTTCTTACAACGAGAAGGCAAAAATGGAAGAAGAAAATAAATCGACAAAAAATATTCCAGTGGACGAAGATCGATCCGAATCTGAAGGTAATTTGCAAGATTCTACCACGGAAGTTTCTCCTACGACGCTCGGAGCTCAAGATGCTGAAGAAAGTTCCGAGACAATAACTCCAGGTACGGTACCGGCAATTACTCGTCTCCAACTCTTCTTACCACCAAATGCAGCGAATACACTCTCGGATGTCTCTTCAATAGAATGGGACGAGGATGTGAGAAGATCGAGTACTTCGACTGCGTCATCGAGCGAGGGAGTGCGGAAAAGAAAATCAGAGGCTCCCTCTACGACTCGGCCACCCTTGAAACGATCCACTTCGACTGAAAGCGAGCTGAGTGAGGCGACGCAAGATCAATTGGTGTTGAAGTTCAAAGAACCGCAAACCGTGACGACGAGAATAGCGCGAACAAGAGTGCTCAAATCGCAGCCTGAGCCGGTTAGTCAGGCCAGAGTCACGAAAGGAGGGTCACGATGTAAACCTCCTATGAGAAAAGCAGTATCGTATGATGTACCTTCGGAATTGGAGAAAAAACAGCCGGTTGAGAAAGTTTGTCAACGGGAAGAATCGTATCCTTCGGTTTCCGAGTTCGATACAGACGAATCGTATCCTTCGGTATTCGAGTCCGAGGGGGAGGAATCTTATCCTTCTGTATTTGAGCCCGAGGAACCAATACCAACCGGGGAGTTGCGAACAGATGCGACAAATACATCATCAGCCGAAGAGCAAAAGGAGGATGAGAGAGAGGAAACACAAGAGGAGAACAAGTGAAACAAATTCACCTATTCCCATCGAAATGCATTTTTCTGCGTAGTCAATTATGATATCAAGTGTGAAAATTGAATTCTTGAAATGAGAACATTATACACCTGAGTAAGAAATTGTAAATATTCTGTGCTCCTAAAGATTGTTCTAACGTGACTTCTTTGCGTGATTTTTATGTATCTAGTTTGCTTTTCATTTTTATTCACTCTTACATGTAATATTTGATGCCTTTTTCTTTGATTTCGTCAAAGATAACAGATGTCATTGGAAATAATTTTTCTAATTAATGAATAGAATTATTCGTCAGTAGACGTTTGGGTTATGGTGTTTTCAACTTTTCTATATTAATTTTATCTTGTGTACTTGATGTTGAATTGAACGTCCGTGATTTATGTGTCGTGTTTATGTTTTCTTACTATTATCGCCGTATGTTGTACATAGAACGAAATAAATTCAATTCGGATTTGATTACTGTTCATTAAGAAAAAACTATTGACTGTTTATCTTATGAGGAGGCGTAATTTTGTCACAAATTTTGCTCGCTTTATTCGTGCTTTCATTTTAAGGCATTTACAGAGATGCAAAATATAAGAATATCCGAAATTCATCGCTGTATAATATAATGGCTCGAGTGTTTGAAGGGGGGGAGGTTTGGAGCGCTCTCCATCTTTCGGTACTAGACCTCATTTTTTTCTAAATCTTTGCCGATGTCAAAGCCATTAAGCTGAATTGACAAACTCGTAGCTCAATTTCTGCGCGGCTTGAGAGAGAGGTATCTTCACAGGAGAAGGTTAGTAATCTTAGGAGGCAGCCCCAGCTTTCTCGTCTTTCCTCCGGCAACTTAGATTAAAAAGTAAAAGAGCGATAGTCAAATCTGCTCTCTGCTTGATCCGTAAAACCTCTTGAACAGTCGTAGTTCTCTTCTTGGCTTTAAACCCCACCGCTCTCTCCTCAGCGAGGAACTCAATCGGTGGTGAAGGTGCCAACACGTAAAGATCCTCTATCTGAGACAGTGCAGTGGTCACTAACACACTTTAGCATCATTCTTCGTTGAATCTTTACAATGTCTCTCCTTCTGTAAGCTGAGTTGGCCCATACTGGGATTTAGGTCGAGTATCGATAATGCAATCGGTCAATTACCAAGATTGTGACTTTTCAAAGTCCCAAATGTACATTCAAGATCATCGGGTAGTAAATACTCACTAGGACGATGAGGCAGAAGAACGCTGGACTGAGTGACATATACATATTAACAACAAAGAATCTTATCTTGGGAGGGGAGTTGTCATTTGTAAATTTCCGCCATTCGTGAAGTGAGTTTGGAGAAAATTTCCGACCTAGACTCGGAAAAATTTTTCTATCTTCCTCCCTCCCTCTGCCTCCCTCTCCTTTTTGTGACCTTCTAACCATTAGAAAGATATCAGCAAATAGCGTCCTATTCTATATGGGCTGAATCCACATTGCAGGCCAAAATGCAAAAAATATCCATTTTGCGGTCCAAAGATGACCACATTGCGGCCACTTGAGAAAAAGGAATCGATTCGTTTTCCTATAAAAATACGGTTATTCGTAATAGAAATTGAATACATACTGCAAATTTCTTTATTTCCTAAGTGTAATGAGAAAAAAGAAACAACCGAAATGCGGCCAATTTTATTTACATACTCGTACTCGTAATATCGCAAGCATTTTGGTTTATCGAGTTCACGCGTCTAGAATAATTTTGTTTGGGATGTTGATTTTGTTTTGAAAATGGATTCATGGACTCGTAGTCAGACTTCAACTCCGAAGCGACAATAATTACTTCTTTTTCTTCAAGCTACTCATTAGTCATCTGCTCCGGGTATGTGAAGTCACAATATTTTGATGACGTCATAGGCCAGCCATGTGACGTCAAAATCTGATGACGTCATAGATAATTTTTTTTTCCAAGTCACCCTCCTATCATATATAGTTTGGGGAGCGGGGCCTGTGACAGCACAGTTGGATGACGTCATAGATCAATTTCAACAGGGAACCTGTTTTAAGGGAGCTTTCTTAGAAATTTGCCGTGCGACGTCCGCCGTCTAGCAAAAAACTTAGAAAGACGGCTTCCTTAACGAAGTTAAACGAGGAACACAGAGAACCTGTTGTATGTGTCAAATGGAATTTGGTATTGAGAATTCAATGAAGCCTGGACCTAGATAAAGCTAGTATAAAGAAGGCCTAGATCTACTATGAGCCTAGTATAATATAGTTTGAGAGTCGAAATTTTTCCAAGTTTTTTGCTGGACGGCGCACCGCAAATTTCTCGAAAAGCCCCCCATAAAACAGGTTCCCTATTAAATTTCGTAGACAAATTTCGACTCTCGAGCTATATAAGATAGGAGGGGGACTCTAAAAAATTTCAACTTTCGAGCCATATATAATATGAATTTTTCCAAGTCCCCCTTCTACACATATCATATACAGCTCGAAATTCGAGAAAAATCTAGACTTCCAAACTATATTATACTAGGCTTATAGTAGGTCTAGGCCTTCTTTATACTAGCTTTATGTAGGTCTAGGCTTCCTTGAATTTTCAATACCAAATCCCATTTGACTCATAAAACAGATTCCCTGCGTTCCTCGTTTAACTTCGTTAAGGAAGCCGTCGTTTTTTTTCTGACTCCCTCTTGTCACATATAGCTTGGGGGCGGGGCCTGTGACGTCACGGTTGGATAATATCGTAGGTCAGTCTTGTGACGTCACAATCTGATGACGTCATAGATCAGTTTTTTTTCTAAGTCACCCTTTTATCATATATAGCTTGGGAAGCGGGGCCGTGTGACGTCACAGTTGGATGACGTCATAGGTCAGCCTTATGACGTCAAAATCTAATGACTCATAGATCAATTTTTTCAAGTCCCCTCATCTCACATATAGCTTGGGGCGGGGCCTGTGGCGTCACATTTGAATGCGTCGTAGGTCAGCCTTGTGACGTCACAATCTGATGACATCATAGATTTGTTTTTTTTCAAGTTCTCGTCCTATCATATATAGCTTAAGGGACGTGGTCTGTGACGTCACAGTTTGATCTCTTCATGGGTCAGCATTGTGACCTCACAATCTGATGATGCCATCATATGGGTATAGCTTGGTGGACTGTCCTGTGACGTCACAATTTTGTGACGTCATAGGCCAGCCTCGCGCGTCACAATCCATATTTTTTAAATCCCTTGTGCCCCTTAAAACATGTTCCGCCACCCCTCGTTCAACTCCGTTAAAGAACCTATGTTTCTCACAGAGGCGTACGCCCCCCGTTCTTGGACTAATATAAGCATGTATATTATAGCTTGGAGGTCGAAAATTTGCTGAGAACCTTCCTATCATATATATTATATAGCTTGGAGGTCGCATCATAGATGTTTTATACCTTTAGAGTGGCTGTGTTAGCGACCTCCTTTCTCTCCCTACTTTCCTCATTAGTCGGTATACCAGCGCTGAGTTCACTATTGAAGAAAGTGGAAATTCCATTAATTATCTTGACCTTTCCCACCATCTTGTTTCTCTCCCCCCTATCCTCTCAGGTTTTTTTTTGAAAGAAGTCGATGTTATTAAGTACCTCGCCCATTCTAACGGCTTCGATCTTGATATCGATCGTGTGGTTTGGAAAAAACTTACCTACTAAGCTTGAGACTCTACAACTTCTCTCCCTCGGAGTACGACTCCCTCTAGAAGGGAAGTCAAATTGGTTTGTTCACCCTACTGTAGGAAGCTTTCCTCTGAGATCACTCATCTGCTTAAACCCTTTGACTATCGTTTTAAAACCCTGACGATATCCGCAGCTTATTTTCTACGCTGAAAGATAGATCCCATCCCCAGAAGTGGGGTCTGTAAGTTCCAATATTCCGACCGTCCGGCTGCTTATGTAGGGGAGAGGAGCCGGGAGTTTTGTGTTAGAGTTCAAGAACATCTCGATGAAGTTACTTCTGCCCTTCTCCGTAAACGCTCGACCATAAAGTTGATCTTCACCAGATTGTCTTGCTCCATTCTTTGGATTCCTTATCCCTTGACGGTTAGCCCTTTAGCACATCGAGATTGTTGGCTATTCGAATCGTTGCACTTTTAAATCGTTTTTTTTTTCGGAGAATGATTTAATCAAGAAGTTTTACAGTCTTTCTCCTTCTCCTAACGACTCTGAATCATTTTAATCTTCTTGTTACCACTAGTCTAATTTAGTTTTTTTCGCTCTTATCTTTTCCTTCTTTTGCGTCGTAGCTCACTTTTAATTTGTGTGTCGTTTGATGACGACTGTTTAACCAAAAATATTTACAATTTTCTGCATTTTTATGCATTCTTCGATCACTATGATTTTCGAAAATAAACTCTTGAATTTTTGAATCGTCCAAGAAATCAGAAGTGGACGTGACAAACATTGATGGCGCTGGCAAAATTTTCAAGACTTTATAAAAATTTGAAAAATCTTCCATCGTTCCTGTTTAAAAGTATTCGCCTGTTTGACGCGTGCTTTACTAGGAAATGCTTCCGCCATTAAATTCGTCAACTAAAGATCGTGTATCTTATCGCTCGTTCAGGTGAAGAGGGACACACAGCGGCTTTTAGTGCGCTGAAAAATAATAGAGTAATTTAATTTACGAAATTCACACCCGGCATCCGTTCGCAAGCGGCAGCGTTTCTCTCTTCGAATATCATTATTTTTTCTGTAAAAGAACGAGTAAAAAGAAACCAAAAAACTAACATCGTCTTTTTTTTTCACTCCCCCGCTACTCAATTATGCTAAAGTAATCTGTACGCAGTGTAGATCAATTAGCGAAGAATGTTTTCAAAACGTTTTACGAGGATGCTTTAATTCTCTCCGAACGCCATTAAGCTTAATTACCCCAATACCGAACGTATCTCCGAAAATATTCGTCTCTGTACCATGTGGACGAGGAGGTGATGAAGAGAGAGCGCGTTTATATTATTTTGTGCCGCATTTTCAGGCTCGTCTTAACTCGATTGCGCTGATATCCGTTATTTTCGCGACCAATTCCAGTATAACGCGCCGTACAAGTGTCGCGTGTTGGTAACACTGCCGAAAAAGATAAATAGATAAACGCCCAACGGTGTGGAGGCGAAGGGATGAGCGAGAAGGGGTGAAAAGCGTCGCGATGAACGCTTTATGTTCCTTTAATAGTTCTGTCTGAATGCGGGCCTATACTAAAAACGTCGACAGTCCAAAAATCAGTTGATGGGAGGAGACGCTCGCGCGGATTCTCTTTTTCGCTTCCGCACTATCTACCTTTCTCACTTTTCCGAGAGAAAGCACAGCATTGAGAGAGTAAACTGCTAACAGTAAGTTATTGATCTACAAACAAGCTGTGTAACAGAATTATTCGCCGTTTCAGGGTTTACCAAAATAATCGTTTCCTTTCTCAAATAATAAATAATATTTTATAGCATTACGTGTACCGCTCCGGACGAGAGCTCCTGTGTACCTTTTAATGGTTATATAATTGTGCTTAAAGCTGAAACGTAACGATCCTTTCTTACCTTATTCTAAATTTAAAACTCCGTTCAAATTCCTTGACCATCAAATTAATCACTTAGGTATTAATGAGGGCTATTGTTGAATTTTGTGCGCGTATATTGCAGTAGTTTTTTCTGGTGTTATATTGGGATGAAAAAATACCTCGAGAGAAAGAAGAAAAGCGAAAGTGAGATATTGGGAAGAAAAAAATGGTGATAATAGGGTGTTAAAGTAAAACAGATTTATTACGCACTTCATTCAGTCGTTCACTCTTGTGTTGATGGCCCACATTCCAACTGGAAAAGTTAGTTTATCGCACTTTTATTTCTCACCTTCAGATATGACTCGTACCTTAGCGGATAATTTAAACCTTTTAGTTTATCGAATTGTTGACAATTTATTTTCCTTGTAGATTTCTCCTTTAATTCGAAAGCAACTCATGCGCATCTATCTATCGTGTGATATTGAATTTCGGTAGGCATTGAAAACATTGAATGAATCTTCCTACTAATTGAGAACCACGTTTTAATTACCGGCATCAGACTTTTCTCATCAAACGACTTCATCTTTTCACTATTTTTTACTTCAAAATTAAAAAAGATTAAGGACGAATTATTGAGATTCTTGAGAATTTTTTTCTCATAGAGCGCTGAGAAACAAATAATTGAGAGCGAATGGTTTATACTGGTGGAAGAATTTTTTTTTGTAGCATATTATATGAAGATGTGCAATTGTGCACTGCAATTTTTTTGAGAATCGGATAGTAGTTCTCGAGAACTATTTATGTTCTTGAAAAATTTCTCATTATTACGAGTAAGCGGATTTTCCTATCCTTTTTGTTATCAGTACGTGTATCGTAATAAAAAACCTTTTATTTAACAGCTTCAATTTTTTTTTTATTAGAGTAAGTAAGTTATTATTATTATTATTTATTAGCGAGCTATATGTATAAACTACACTGAGAGTCATCAGTTCGGCGGTTTTTAATTATTGATAATTCGTCTTATAAATTACGAAGGGGTAATTTTTAGGTTATAAAGAGATTGTTAGAAAAAAATGATAGTAGTAAGTTGGAGAAAGTTTTTTTTAAACATTTTTATATGTTGGAATGATAGTGAGTGCGACACAAATAATCTAAAGAGAGGGTTATTGTATCCGAATAAAATAAATTTGAACTTTAACAAAAGTTGATGAATGAACTAAAGAAGAAATAGGTGGAGGAGCAATTATTGCTTTAGTTAATCATAAATTTAAAGGAAATTGAGACCTTTTTATAAAATTACGAAATAAAAATAAATAGTCAATAATAAATTATTTTTAGAACAAATAAAAAAATAAAAAATTATTAAGATTAAAATATCTCCTAGTCGATTAAATAATATAACAAAAAAATTCTTACTATAATAAATAATTTAAAAAAAAAGATATTGACCCTAGTAAATCTCATCAAAAATTATTATTATTAAATTTAATCTAGAAATAATTAATATAATTATTGTAAAAACAAATAATATAATTAAATATAAAAAATAATTATCATTTAAATAAATAAAACCATAGTAAATAATTGAAATATTCTAAGTATTAATACTATAAATCATAAATAAAATTCATCAAAATAAAATATTCTATTAAAATATAAATAATTATAAATTGATAAATTTATATTAACAATTATTGATTCAATTTCTATTATTGAAATTAATATAATAAAAAAAAATCATTATTACAATTTATTAATGATTTGGAATTTTAAAAATTGAATATTAATTAAATAAATAATGATGTTGTACATCATTAAATAATTATCATTAATTATAAAAATTAACTTATTAATTGTTTTATTTATCGAAATAATAATAAATTTTTCCAATTTAATCATTATTTCTCTTTTTTTTAGTCATATAAAAAAATCTGATACAATAGCCAACATTTTTCTTTTACATTATATTGAATTATAATTAGAATGACCAAAGGGGGTTTTGGGTGTTGTGCCGCTGTAGGCCTGGTCAAGTTTTACCGCCTCGTTTTTTCTTTCTTTTCTAATTTTCTTGACGCCCCTTTGAAATATTCAAAATTTGCCGCCCCCCAAAAAGTGCCGCTGTAGGCCCGGGCCTACCCGGCCTATAGGGAAAAACCCCATTGAGAATAACAATAGCCCTTTTTTACTTCACTTTAAATTCAAATATTGGTAATTAAATTCATCTTGTAACATTCGAGCAAATAGCCCTTTGTGCAGCTATAAAAGCTCGGTAAATGAAATAAAAAGGAATATTTTATTTCTTAAAGAATAATAATAATCATCTTTTCAACAATAATATTAATTCTTTTATTTGAAAATTCATTCATTTTGATAATATTATAATTTAAATTTCAAGAATATAGTATCACAATTTTAATAATAAATTATTCATTTTATATTAAAACAAAAAGATTAAATATTTATTTACTTGAGATGATAATTTGTATAAATTTAATATTTAAATTTAAATATAAAAAATTTTCTCACATAGAATTTTTAAAAAGATTTTTTCAAAAAACGTGCCTGTATTCGTTTTCCTCTCTTTCGTCTTTTTTTGGTAAATTGGCTTGTAATGTCTGTGTTCTCGGAGGAAAATTCCTTCAAATTTCAAATGGAGATGTTGAAATCGTCAGCAAAGAGTCGTTGACTAAGAGGGGGGGAAGACTGGTTTATTCTTGACAAAGGGTTTATTGAATCAGCTCATTTGTTTTTTTTTTTTTTAATTCTGAACCTTGAGTTTGAATGATTCAGGACAATTTTTTGGTCTTCAACAAGTGTGCTGCGAGATTCTTGGTGACTTCATTCATTTATTATCGACTTTTTCATCATTTTTCGTGTATACATAATATTGATAGTAATTAATAGTTGATTTGAGGTGTCTCAGGAGATGGAAATACTATTTTCAGTTGACATTTTTCATTTTATTATTTTTTTGAAATTAGGAAGTTCTCTCTCTCTCGAAAGAAGCATTTTGCCTTTAAGGCCCGTTTTTTCATTCGCGGTCATGTACTTACTTTAATGGTCATTATAGATGATAATTCTGGACATCGATTCAATTATAAATAATATTGACACCATTGAGAAAATTTCTAATTTTTGATTAAATAAAATAAAATATTTAGGTTACAACGTGTAATATACATAATTGATAGTAATTTTTATTATTATTCGTCGCTCTCAATAGTGATAACATTGAGTTTGAAAATCCATACATCCATGATTAAGTACAATTCCTTAGTCTTCCTCAAAAGTGCTGCAAGGTGACTTCATTTCAATTTATTATTGATTTGTACTTCATTTTTTCGTGTAGGGTCAGGTGGGGCACAAAGTGAACTAGGGGTAAAAAGTGAACGGCCTATATCTTTTGTTCCATGCATTCTATCTGGTTCAAATTTGACATCAAAGTAGTGGTCAACTGTCACTCCTTCATAATAAAATTTGAACCAGATAGAATGCATGGAACAAAAGATATAGGCTGTTCACTTTTTACCCCTTGTTCAGTTTTTGCCCCACCTGACTTACACATAATTGATAGTAGTTAATAGTTTATTTGAGGTGTCTCAGGAGATGGAAATATTATTTTCAATTAGGACTAGCTTTTTTGAGTGAGATTTGAAGTTAGACCTACGAGTGAACCAGGCTCGGGTGCGATATATTTGTTTGTTAATGTTTTTTGAGAGGTCGGAGCGCGAGGGAAGGAATGAGGTGTTGGTTGATGGGTGATTGGTTGCTTCTTTGGCTTCGTTATCGATTGTTTTCTTTTTTGGGGATCTGATAATCTCTCCATTCCCATGATATGAGTTTAAGAGCTCACAATTTTCAAGAGATCAAAGTTAATTAAAACGTATTTCGTTTTTATTGCTTCCAGGTGAAGATATGGTTTCAAAATCGTCGAACGAAGTGGAAGAAATACGACACGATAAATCAGGCGGATTCTACGGGTGATAGAGTAATGAAATCGGAAACGAACGTCAAGAAATCGAATTTCGGAAGTAGTGGCGAGGAACATTCGTCTCTAGATGGTTCCGAGTGCTACTTCAGCGACGGATCCAAACCTAGCCACTTACGCTCCCCGGACTCCGTGCAAGATTCGCCTTCTCCTGTACCAACGACGACCACTCCTTCGTCGGATATTCCGATGGGCGGGGGCCATCTCGGTTTATTAAATTCGACTAGTCCTTCAATGAATTCTTCTACGTTACCTAGTCCTAGCTAACCTATTCCTTTATTGCTGTACTGATCTCATTTCTTTAATTTTCCTTTTTTTTTTTTTTTTGAATTATAAAAATTGTTCGAGTCATGTAATCATTCGACATTATATACGGTCTGTACGTTTGTCCTCATCTAGTTTCAAACTCCTGTCATCATACGAATTTATGATGAAAGTGATTCTGTGTATTGTGATTTCCATAATAATATAAAATTATTTTTGTAGAATGTTCTAGACAAGAATTACTTCGCAGTTGTTTACTCGCATTTTCTTCGATAATATCGTTTTAATTTATAAGTTTCTGTTTTTTTTAGATCGAATATACACAGCACTCTGTACAGTTTGAACATCCCGAGTTCTCATCCTCTTTTCTCTTTTTTTTTCTCTCTTCTTCTTCCTATTTGAACAAAAAAGAAAGAAACGTGATTTTGTTCCATATCTTTTTCTTACAAATAATACCGAGTGAATATTTTCTAAATCCAGTCTTACGATTTTGTTGTAATTATAAGTATACTTTTCGTAGAATATTGTAATGCATGTTTTGTTTTTAGTGTGATAGGCCATAATTTTTTGTTACGTAAAGTGTTTTTTTTTTCCTCTTCTTTTTTCTAAAATAAACTTGCAGTTTTTGAACTGTTGTATTTCGTATTATTAGCGAGCGTGCGAATGAAGTAACAGAAGTATAATTGAAAGTTTGATGTGTGGAGCAAGAATTCCTCGACATTTATGACTTCAGTCTAAATCTAGCGCGCCTCAGTCTAAAACAGATAGGAAAATGTTGATAAGAAATAGGTACGAATTAGGCTACTAGAAGTCTAATGCGAGAAGTTTATTCTACCGAAAAATACTAAAAGTAGGACTAAGGGCAATACGGATATAAAAAAAAATAGGTATCTTTTTTTATTTTTCAAATTCAATATTTTGCTTATTTCCCATTTTTTAAATAGCCTGCAAAAATGTTGTTGTACCTTTCTTTGCTATTAAATACCGAAAAACGTCCAAAATTACAAAAAATTACCGAAAATAGACTTCTAGACCAAGAAAGAAAGACATCTACCGGGACACGAAGAATACAGAGCTGATTTTTCATGGAATGTTTGCAGCCCTCTTCTAAATTCAACTCAAAAATCCCTATGAATTTACGGTGGGCTTCTCCTTGTACAGGAGGGCAAGGAGGGGAAAATATAGTTTTTTGTCAATTACTCAATAACAAGTGATTTTACAAAAAATTGTTTTGCGTTAAATTTCCTATAAGAAATGTTCCATAACTTTTTCAGTTCAAATTCATATTTCAGCCGCTAGAGCGAGTCAAACCTACTTGCCTTCTATATAGTCATATACCCGCAATAGGCGCCATAATTGCGCTATACAGCACTTTAACGACTGATTCCTGATCTAAGACGTATTTGGAACAAATGGAGCTTAGATTTCATCATTTCTAGCCCCTCTCCTCTGCAGGAATCACCCTCCTTTTCCTTAAAATTGTGAATATTTTCACTGCTATGAGTTTTACAGAAAAGTTTTCCTGACAAAAGTTGTTGCATAAAAGCTTCTCTACGTTTTGACTTATCATCAAAAAGTCATTTGAGGTATTTCCTGAGGCCCAAATTTGGAAAATATGTTCCAAAATACCATTCAAACTTGACAGAGCAGGGGCGTGCTAGCGTCGTCACCTCACATGCATCCTACAGTTGATGAGAACAACCAATAGGATTCACCGTGTGTCCTACAATTAATAGGAACAACCAATAGCATTACTTAGAAATAACGTCTGCTAGATATCAGCCACTCCGCTGTCAAGTCCGAATAAATTTACTTTCTTTGTCTTTATAGCAAAAACTATCGGTGATAGAAGAAAACTCATAATAATATTATAATGCGTTTTGAATTCAATTTCACCTCTGGAGGGTTCTTCTCGACCCCGTTTCCCACCCTTTTACCCCTCAACCACAATCTCCTTCGATAAAATTGTTTTCCATTTCATTTAATTAACACCCAATAGTCTAAGTAAATGACGTAAATAAATTTGTACACCCAATAATCAACATTTTCCTATTTCTTAACTCTCCTTCTTCTTCTGTATGTGGGTGATTCGATCCAGAAATATGTTGCTGTGGTTTATGGATCTACCTCTATCAACTTCTTGTTGCGGTCTATGAGCAAAAATTTACTTTTTTCAATTGAAGAGGGTGACTTTCTTAGTTCTTGATTGAAAATTTAGCCCAGATTTTGAGCAAAAATTTGACTTTTCTTCAATTAAAACTCTGAAAAATTACAACTTCTCTTTGGCCAAATCCCTTTGAGAAAACGACTTTGTTGCTAGCGCTCCAAGCTAATGGACGGTTCAAGTTTGCTCTACGTAATTAAGTCGGCTGGACTCGAACTCGCAGGTGGTTAGACGGAGGCCATTTTATTCACGACCCGTCGGAAGTTCGGTCCACCCACCTTTCGCCTGTAAGGTTTGAAAATAGAAACCAAGAAGCGAATGAAGTACCTGGGCATGTAAGTTTCAGGCACCATTTCCTGATGGCAGCGGAAATTGCAGTTCGGGTAGTTAGATAGGTACCTAAGCCAATCGTACTGGATTATGCCGTCGAAATTTTCGTCTGTGTTGGTTTCTTTCCCCTCCAACCACTGGCAGGAGCTGTGGACATGCAACCCCCTATTCCATCCTAGCTCCTTCAATTCCCCCGCAAAGTCATTCACCTTGAGGGCAAATTCACGCGCTGTTATATTTCAAGAGAATACATAGTTCTGATATTAAAGTTAAGAAAGGCTACAGAATGACCTCTAGATCCAAAAGGAAGCATTTCGTTTCTTGCAGTCGATCTGCCCGCCATACTATGCAATTTTATCTAAAATTCGTTTGTGGCTTCCTTGTACATTGATTTTTATAATTTTCAAGCATCGATAACTGTAGATACCTCAAAGTTTAATGAGCTCCATCGAAAATGGCTCCGTTTGATTCGATAATTAGGTTGAATTACCCTGATTATAATCTGTCAACGATAAGCCTATCACGCCGTTCTCAGTAGGTAGGCTTGCTTACTCGTTATCAGAGAAGATGTTTTTTCTCTTCACGAATCTGATGTAATAATGGAGCTTATGTTATGCATTCATTATACTTACCTAATTTGAGAAAATTTCACAGAGATAATCTAGAACTTATTTATGGGTACGTTTCACGCATCAGGTTTACCCCTGCTTCATCCATTTGATGTTCCGGTTTCTTTAAGCACGAGCGAAATCCACAGTTTGAAGTAAACTTTCAATATATTGTTCTCTGGTTGATGATACTTGACTTCGCATCCTTTGAAATATTGTCGCGCTTCTTCTAGAACCAATTTCTGATAAGAAATCGTTAACGAGTGTAAAGAGATTCATTTTTATCAACAAAAATTGAAATAGACTGCCTTATCAGAGAGTGAATCTCTTTGATATTGTTTCATTTCTCATCAACAGTACTTTCAAATCGAACTTTTGCTGCGAATCAATTACGTTTCCACATCATCTGCTCTATTCTCTCACGGAATTTCTTCAGTTTGTACAATTAATTCAATCGGATGATACGATGAAGTGGTCTTACGGAACTGTTTACCCTGTTTTCTGAAGTGCGGCATTTTCAATAAAATCGTCAAAGTTGTAAATAACGAAGGTGAATTTTTTCCTTGTTTGTAGATAAGTTGTGGTTTCTTAGTGGTTTTCTTGATACCTACCTACTTGAGTCATGGGTGAGGCGAAAATAAATAAAATGAAAAAACCGCGTCTAGATAGAACTGCCTTTTGGAGACAATTCCGAGTTGTCACTCTAAGTGAGCATGACGTAGTTATTTAAAATAGGCTTATAGCTTTATTCCTAATTTTAGAATCTAATTGAATCGTTGCAAAGTAAGAAATTTCTGCAAATGTTATCCTAACCTCATCTGACTTTTCCATCTCCCTCGTTTGATGAGGGACCCACAGATTGTAGTTCTGAAGGAAGTGGGGGGGGGGGGAGTTGATCCACTTCTGTGGCTTGAAAAAATTTTGATTCTTCAACTAAGTAGGTATATAAAGTGGAGAGGCTTCGAAAAATCTCGACTTTAGAGCTCATTGTGGTTCCGAGAGAAGCTCTGATCAAATTGGAAAAAGTCTCATATGGTCGACGTTACCCAGGAACTTATCATGGGTATCCTTAATGATACCTTGACATTTTACCCGCAAGTCTCTCCTCAAACAATACATAAGTAGTCTCTCGCTGATATCGAGACGGTTACCTCATTAACAACATTAGAAGTTTATATCTTCGTGATTTATCTATCTCCCTTTCTCCCAGTGATATAAAACCTAACCTCTGCAAATACTTCAAAACCCATTCACTAATTCAAAAAATTCTGGTCAGGACAATTTGCATAGACCAGCTCTTCTATGAAAAAACAAATTTATTTCCATCTTTTCAATATAACGTCGATAATTGCCCAGATAGCCCCTCTAATGATAAATGGCATAACTTCCTTCAAATTTCAAAATTCGTTTTTTGATCGCCATGAATACATAATTGGTTTCTCAATTTCACAGTGTGTGCTGGAAATGCAGTTACCGGATTCATGTACGGATGGATGAGTCCGGCGCTACAAAAATTTCGCGACCATGAAACCCAAGTAGACATAGACGAATCGCAAGTACAACTCCTAGTCATGATATCGGAATACGCCCACTTCTTTGCGCCCATACCAGTTGGAATTCTCGCTGACCAGTTTGGGCGCAAACCGTTATTCCTCTTGAACACCGTTCTAGCCGCTGTAGGATGGGCAGAAACGTATTTTGCAAGTAAGACTATGTACCTTATTTTGTAATTAAATGGTTCTTCCAACAAATTGAGAGGAGGGAGGGCTTTCTCTCTTCGTCTCTTGAGAGAATTGAACTAGATGAAATTCTATATTGCCCTAAAATGAACATGAACACAAGTCCTTTTGATTCTGAGTTTGCCACAAACTAGAAGCCAGATAGTAGAGTTCTGGGTCAAATACATATTAGACTGACTAGGCTAAATGCGTAGTCTAAAATGGGGCTAAAAAATACCGTTGAAAGTGTATTTGGCTTATCAGTTGTTTGGATGACTAATTTACTTCAGAAATGCACGTTCATATAGGATTATGTCTTCAGGTTAAAGGTAATTACGTCACAGAAGTGTAAATGCACCCGAAAATTCTGAAATCACTTTCATGAGATAGGAGATTCAAAGACGAACAACTTTAGTTCTACCCATTTTTTCATGAAAATGCGTTGTTTCCGAGAAGAAGCGAAAATTTTGAACTTCGCTATTTGTTCCCTATCGAGATTATGGAGAAGTTTTTGTCAAGCGCAACACAGTCTGCGGTGTCACGCCTAACTCACTAGTCAATAGGCCTAGGGTTTGCGAAATAACAGTTATAAAATTGTAATAAACGGTGACCGAAAGGAAAAAGGTGTTTGTTGACCAATTGACCAATAACCGTTTGAGAGGAAATTACTACATTGACCGTGACCGTTTGACCAATAAATGTTTCGGTTAAAACGGTTATAGCGCCATAGCGGTCATGTTGACAGTTCAATGTTTTTCACTTTAAAAACGTGTTTTTTTTTTAGTTTAAAAACATATTTTGTCAGTTTGAAAACATATTTTTTTGGTTTGAAAACATGTTCTTTCTATAGAAAAAATGTTTTTCGCTATTTTGACCGTTATGACCAAATCATGTTTTAATAATGGTCAATTAAGGGTTTGCAAAATAACAGTTACCTATATAACTGTTACAAGTTTACAACCGATGACCGACAGGAAAAAAATATTTATTGACTGAGCGATAACTGCTTAAAAGGAAACTACTACATTGACCGTGACCGTTTGACCGATAAATGTTTCGGTTAAAAATTAAAACGATCAGAGCAGTCATGTTGACAGTTATCTTTTGAATGTTTTTTACTTTAAAAACACATTTGTGACCTCGTCTACGATGAATATCGATCAGGAGAAGAGGACCTTTTACAGAGGAAGGAAGATACCTTTTCTCCTGGTTGTAATGGAACACTAAGGCGGGTTTCTGTAGACGGGGTCACTTTTTTTAAATTCAAAAACATGTTTTTTTAGTTTAAAAACAATTTTCCTAGTCTAAAAACATGTTCTTTTCTATCAAAAAAAGATTTTTCCATTTTGACTGTTATAAACCGTTATGACTAAGCCCCAGTTATGACCAAATCATATTTTGATAATGATCATGACCATTGTGACTGTTTGACCGTTTCAAAAAAATACTTTATGCGACTGATGACCCTTGTCCACTTATAATTATTTTGGTCAAAAACATAGGGTTTTCGACCAAAATAATTGAAGGGTTGCGTGGAAAAGGAGCCTCCGTAGCCTTGGGTCCTTTTTCCATGAAAGCGTTTATTGTGTTCTACAAGTTTTACTGCTCAAAAATGACATTAGAGCGAAATTAGGAAGAGTCTATTAGGTTTAGAAGTACTGTGCTTTGAAACTTCAAAAATCAAAAATGAGTTTCTCTCAAAACTAACATTTTCATTGGAGGCCCCTTTTCCACGGAACGCTACAATTGTAAGTGGGTAACAGTCATCAGTCCAACCAGCTTCAAAATTAAACCGGTTAATGGTCCCATAAGTATTTTTCTAAAATGAAACGGTCATAATGGTCATGAATGATTTATTTGTTTATTTATGTTACAGTGCTTTCCAACAGCCGATCGGCCAATGACAGGAGGGCACTATAAACTAAAAAAAAAAGAGTAAAACAAAAGTCAAGGTGTTTCTTTATGATTTTAGTCAAGACACTGAAGAAGGGGGATGTATATAATAGTAGAGCCCTATAAATACGAGTGAGAACAGGGTCCGCCATACTTAGTTGTTACGTCATCACTTATCTCGAGAGCTCCTATTCAGATGAGGAATTTGTGTGGTTAGTGAAGCTGTTTTGCATTTCTCAATAGTGTTAAGTCTTGCATTTTGCTTTGGCCCTTAGTCTAGTTTGTTCTCTTATTATTTTCAAATCATGATAAACTGTTATTAGTCATTAGAATAGGAGACTGTGAAAATAATCATGGCGTAACGACTAAATAGGCGGTCCATGTCCTCACTCGTATATATTGGACTCTAATAATATAGGCGACGTAACCTACACTAGGTAGTGCTAGTTACAAAGGTGATCATGTTTTTTTTTTTTTTTTTCATATGGACCAAATACACGCATCTGTTCAAACGCATTTTGTGAAGTTATTTGATTTTTAATAGACCATTTTTGTATGACGTCATAGTTTTCATCTCGTTTATGAAAAAGGTATCTACATTAGATATGACTGTAGATACTATTTGAATGAATTCGAGTATACATGCCCTGCTGTTCATTGAATCTCCAGACGTTTCATACAAAAAATGTTCATCATTAGTTCTACTTTTGTTAAAAATATCGCAAAAGCTTAACATTCGATGAAGGGTTCTTCTAATATTTATCAAAGTCTGCAAAATCCTATGTAAACGAGCAATATGCGCGCCAGCAGAGTAGCAGCTTGCAGATGTAAATTTCCCATATATGTATACGTCATCACAAAAATGGTCTATCAGGAACAGTGCAGTGTGAGAATCAAAGTTGTAGAGAATTCTCAAAAGAACATTTTTTTGTAATGAACAATTTTTTCTAAAGCTCATATTTAAATTGGAAAACAGAATAATTGAAAAACTGTTTAGAGATATACAAATTGAACCATGATCACATTTGTACGCAGGGCTACCAATACTAGAAACTCCAAGTTACGCTGCCTATAGAACGCTATGTTGTCTATAATCAGGTATCCAGCTGATGGCTGCATTTCATTACATTTTTGTGTGCTTTCCCTGCTTTAATGAGGTCACTATGTGTTGATGACATAGGACCAGGGATGGAACTTAAGCCATTAATGGCTTGAGTTAAGTTTTAAGTCAATATTTTGCCGTTTTTTGTTAAGCCAAAAGTCAGTCAATCGTTTTTTTTCGTCATTAGCTTGAAGCCAAATATCAGCCAAAAGCCAATTTCAACGGTCTAAAATAAAAGCGCTCAAGCCTGCGCACAACAAGAAAAAAAGTTGAAAGCGGGAAGCCGAGACGCAGCCGGCAACCGGTAGTTGGCCATCTTATCTTAATAAAATATTAATGTCGAAAGCTTCACTTTCAAATCATAATTCATGATGAACCCACATCAAATTTTGAAATGATAAGAAAAGGTGGCAAAGTTTTTCATTGGCTGAAGTTGAGCCGATCTATTGGTCTAATTAAGCCAATATATTGGGGGTGATCGCTTATATTTTGAGCCGTTATCCGCAATCAATTAAGCCAATGACGTTGGCTTTCCATCCCTGCATAGGACGCAGAACCTGAATGCAACTGCAGCTTAGACCATACAACAGATAGACCGAGCATAGCAATGAATCTTTGAACGGAGAGCATGATAAAAATACACATAAGAAAATGAGAGGAACTGGACCTTGTTTACAAATTTGATGGGCGGCGCGGGTGTACGGTGTGTTTCACTGCTCCGCACGTTCACCCTCGTTGCCTTCATTGAGGTCCAGTCCTCCTTATTTTCTTATCATGTCTTCCGTTCAACGTATATGGCCGATGCTCGGTCTATTTGTTGTATGGTCTAAGAACTGCAACCATAGAGCGTCATGTCCTCTAGAATTAGGTCTCCGGCTGATAGCTGTATTTCATATTATGATTTTTCTGTGCTTTGATGGACTAAATCGTCGTGACGTCATTTATTGCTAACTCCCTTCCAACAAGACGCAAAGACACTCAAAAACCATGTGATCAATAGTATCATTTTGGGTTCAATCACATTATTGATTCCCACTAGAACATATTTTTGATCATATTATGTTCAAATTAAAAAGTTGGAAATAAGCAATTAAGGACCTTTCTGTCCAAAGGGCGTCCGCTCAATGTATTTCTTATGGGACAGACGCCCCCCTACTTTTGACAGAACGGTCTTCAATTACATGTTTATAAATTTATAATATTATTCAGAATTAGGAAGTTCTCAAGTGTTTGAAAATGTATCTGCGGTTCTTTATTTATTTCTTATTTTCAAATCTGCGCGTGAAGTTGAACGTTCCTGTGTATTTCTTATGGAGCGTTTTTCTTTTTGAACCAACGAGTAAGTTGGAGTAAGTTCTTGCAAAGCTAACATTGCGTTTTGACGTCATAAGGCAATGTTGGCTCCACAATAACTTACCCCAACTTACTCGTTGATTCAAATCAATCTGAAGGAAATAGTTATTAATATAATACTCTTATTTTGCTCGAATGTACAATAGAAAGTACGAAAACACATGACGTGACGTGTATCAACTTTATCGGTCCTCTCTTGACGCAGAAGTTACGGTAGTAAGGATGTTTCCCTGTAACATCACAGCATGAAAATTAGGAGAGACGTACCGGTACCTGCTGTTTTCTCTCATAGGAATAACACAGGAAACGAAAATCGTTGCGTCATCAATTTTAAATAGGAAAAGAAAAGATTGAGGCAAACAACTTTTTCTATTTTTCAGAGAGCTGCCTCGATTTGGTAATCGGAAGATTCTTACAAGGTGTTCATCATGGCTCGTGGTCAGCCTTACTCAGTATGTACATCGCCGAAATCAGCAGTAAAGAAATGCGAGGCACCTTCGGTTGTATGCAAACGTTAGCCCAGAATGCGGGGATATTTCTCATGTTTATTGTCGCTGGTAGCAATTTACAGACAGGAGCGTTGATCTCGTCAATATTCACCGCGTTTCATTTAGTATTAATTTTTTACATTATCGAGTCGCCTTTCATCTACGTCACGAAAGGGAAGACAGAAAAAGCGCGTCAAACCCTGAGCTGGTTACGTAATACCGAAAAGGTAGACGACGAATTGCAGAGCATCGTAGATCGTGTACGCACGCGAATGAATCCTCTGCGTGCTATGAAGGAATTGTTCTCCCCAGCAAATCGTGCCGGCTTCTTGTTAGCCGCGACTTTAAATTGTTTGGTAGAATTTTCCGGTAAAGCTGTCGCTCTTATGCACGTGACAACCACTCTGAGTTTTTCAAAATATGAAGGACCCATTACCGCTTATACTTTCACCGTTTTAGTAGGTGCCATGAATGTGATGTTGCCGTTCGTGGCCATTTTCCTATCCGATCGTGTTGGTAGACGAATTTTGATTCTTCTCTCTTCGGTAATCGGAGGCGCAATGCACCTGCTGAGCGTTTGTTGGTTATATTTCCTCGGGGAGGATACTTACGATCAAGCTGTGACGAAAGAGTGGTTACTCTTTTTCTCTATGAGCGGATTTTTCTGTTGCTGTTCAGTCTACCTGCCAAATATAATGACTTTGAGGGCAGAACTTATTGCGGAAAATAATCGAGGATTAGCCTCTGGCGTGGTATCCACGCTCATGGGCCTGACGTTGTTAATTACGATAAAATTGTACCGAGATGCTCTAACTTATTTTGGATCGTACATGTCTTTCGTCGTACTTGGTTTCGGATGTTTTCTAATAGCAATAGTATCATTCATATTTCTGCCAGAAACAAAAAATAAAACGCTGGAAGAAATTCAAACTGAGATCAATAGAAAAGCCAGGTTCAAATAGACTGAAATCAAGATCGAAGGTTGGAACTCGTAAGTTTGATTAAAACACGACCAAGTATTAAGATGATATTTCCATTTTTTCTTCGTTTTTTCTCAATATTCGTACTATTTATTTTGTAAATTAAATTTATTTTGTAAATTAAATGAGTACACTAACTAATGAACATTCGAGTTTTTGGTGCATCGAAGCAATGCAGATCCTCCCTCGTCACTAATTCAAAACAGCGTAAACGATAAAAGAGATTTTTTTATTACAATTCTCAGCTTTTTACAACTGACATTAAACTATTTCGCTATTTATTTCAGGTAATCATGCAAGAAAAAGAAAATTGTACATCATTGTAAATCAGTATTTGAAAATTCACCAAAAATATAGGAATCGGGTGTTACAAATTGACAAAAATAATGGCTACCTAGGTATACACTAGTAAATAAAATAAGACAATACAGTATGTAGGTAAAACAATAACAAAAAAAAAAAAAAAAAAAAAAAAAAAACATAAGAAAAAGGAAGGGAAAAAACACAAGTAAAAGAACATAATAATACATAAAAAAAAATCAGAAAAATATTTTTAACGAAGATGTTGATGATACTCAAGAAAATTGAAACTTAACTAAAAGTACTGAGATGGAAAAAGAAAAAGGATGTTCTGCACCTCTCTCATTTTCATTTTTGTTTCCGTTCTTTTCTGAAAGCTAAACTTCCATGACATATATCCCACGGAGAAAAGTTTCGTCTTTGCTCTCTCTCGATGAGGAACAGAACACTTCAACGGATAAAATGATCTACACTTTGAAACCGTCTCTGATAAAATAAAATTGACTATGGACAAGAATTAAATAACGAACTCGCAAGGGAAAATAACTTCAAAATGAATAGTAATCATAATGATGATAATAATAAAACTAATTAAAATTAATGATAAGGACGATGCTGTGAAACGCATGTCCGGGCATGCCTTAGGCCTACAAAACAATAATTTTCCACGAGCACCACAAAACTATAACAAAATATTTAATTATTCACCATTATTCACCCAGTCGAAAAAAATCATCAATATTATAAAACTGCGCAGTAGATCCCATCATTTTTTCTAATTGCTAAATTTATCGACGTTCTACGTCAGAGACTTTATCACAATGGCGATTGGAGATAATTGACTCAGAAATAATCATCAAATTAGCTATTTTCGAGCGATACCGGTTTGGTAGAAGGAAGAAAAATTGGTTTCAGAATCGCTCTATCGAATTAAAAATTTGTAAGTTCACACATTCGATTGAAAACGCGAATGAATCATTCATACAGAAGTACAGACTATCTAAAATAAAAATTATCGAAACAAAAGGAAAAATTATTTACATTGTTATTAGTAAATTTAAAAAGGTAAATAATTTACGATCTCGTTTTCTTGAACAATAATACGTTTATAATGGCATCGGTAATCCCGTACTCGGTAATGGCGACGGTTCGATTAGTTCAGCTGATTCTTTATCGATTCTTTCGTGTTCGTCTTTCACTAATTGCCTTAATTCATCCTACAAGATGATACTCGCAATTATTTTCGCTACAATTCGTTCTTTTTGTATTTTATAAGAGAAGAGAATACTTACGCCCCATCCTAGTTTGTCAGCGAGTAGCTGACAACCATCGTCACACATGCCTTCCCAGAATACATCTCGTGCGCCGTAGGTAGGGTCGAAATCATTTCCAGGCGACAAACCCAACACTTTCAGTAGATCACTCTGTCCAACCAATTCTCTGTTTATCAACAACCTGGGACAATCATCTCGAACTCTGAAAGTCAGAAAATATGAAATAAGTTGAAAATTTACGAGGTCGTCTCCCTGCGGTGAGATTTTTTCCGCCGTTAATTACACTATTAAGCAGCTATTCTTTAAATGATTCCAGGAATATTTTAAAGGCTAAACGTCAATCCGCTTCGTGTTTTTTGCTAAAAGATCAGGTTTTCGACTAATTACGTGATGTATGGAGGATTTTCAAATCTTGGGAACATATCAAACACGAAAATATGGGATAAATCTTCCTTCATCACTTATGAAAAATCCGAAATTATTCCTCGAATGAAAAGTTTACGATCTTGTGGAATACAGTTGTGTTTTCCAATAATCTTATCATCACCAAGGTTCCAGAAAATTACAAATCATTGGGTTGAAGAATAATTGAATCTTCCGGAACTGTAAATATGGGATGAAGGAAGCTGCATTTTCATATTTTAGTACATCTGATTATCATTCATTTTCAACATTATACAATGTTCTTAAGGTGTAACACCTTTTCATGTAATAAATGGGATAATTAAGTACGAGTGAAAGAGTGATACTTGTCAAGGGTGTTCAGTAGTAACTGACATCGGTTTTTAATTATAGAACTAACTAAAGCGCAAGTTCACCTTATCGATTAATACAAACCTATCTTTTAAAGAGGCGAAAGGCTGGACCACCAGCGACGACCCCATGATGATTAACAGGTCACACTTCGGAAAGTCTTCTGACGAATTTTCGAAGAACGATTGTGGTAAATTTTCGTTGAAAAATACTATGTCTGGCTTTACGATTCCTCCGCAATGTTTACACAACGGTATTTCATCCGAAAATATTTTTTCTATTAATAAATTGAAAAACCAATGTATGTTACAAAAAGAAACACAAACGAAACGATATACAGGTGAAGAAATATTCACCACACCTTTCACCCATTCCTGGTCGTATTCAGTAGAGCAGTCGATACAGTGAGACGTGTAAAAGGAACCGTGAGCTTCAACCAATTTATCCCAATGAATACCAGCCACCCGTTCTAAAGTATCGATGTTCTGTAATACATATAATCATATAATTAAACTATCCAAACGAAGTTCACAGAATTCTCTATGGAATATTCACATAGTCACTTCTATTTTAAGCCATCAAGTTCGTTCAGAGAAAAACTTACCTGAGTGTAATGTCGTAACAGTAAACCTTTATCTTGGAGCAATCGGATGAAATAGTGACCTAGAGTAGGCTTGAATACTCCCGGGTACAATTCTTTGGCCAGTACAAAAAATGGTTTAGGATTTTCCCGAAAGAAACCGATTTCGAAAATTGCTTGTGGGTACGGAAGATTGTATTTCTGTAAATTGTCGTATAAACCGGATCCTGGAGATCGAAAATCTGGGATACCAGCCGCTGCAACATCAATAAATAGTATAAGTAATCGAGAAGAGGGTAACACACTGATAAGTGCACATTTTCTCCATTGTCAAAGAATAGGATAAAAATCGGAACTTACATGTGGATATGCCGGCACCAGCCATGGTGATTATGTTTGTACAATTATTTTCTCTGATGTATTTGGCTATACCGTCTAAGTTGGCTTCACTGAGTACCTGAATTTCGAGGAATACACTCATTTTCAAAACAAATGTCATCCCTTTCAAAAACATTTCACAAAGCTCAAAAACGTACAATTGTCGGCGGAGACTTAATTTTTTTAAAATTTAAACCCAACGTTTCCGCGAAGAATCGCCTCATCGTCTCGATGGAACCTTCCTCTACTGGTCCGTCAGTCTCAATATCTGACGGCGAAGCTGAAAAACTGCCGTCATCATCCTCCTCCAGACTATCATCTTGAAAATTCGACAGTACTGTAAAGAAATAGAAAATTTACATGAAAATTTGAAAGTTATCTTATCTATAGTAAACATCAAGTTAGGATTATCAATCGATCGAAACTATCGAACCGCCAAGATTGAGTTCGACCACGTGATTTCAGCATTGGAAACCTTATCTGCGTGGCCTGAAACTGGGTGAATTTTCATTCGCGAACGTAGTCAACCTAGCTAAACACTATATACAGCGTATACTATGGTAATTCTACACTGATAAGATAATTCGAAATATATAGAAAATCGCCATCGATGAATCACCTTCGTTGAATCCGTCGAGACTGTCCTCCATAACGTGATTGATGATGACTATCCGCAAACGAACATATAATACGCTGACACTCGTAATAGGTCAAAATTTCCAAAAACTTCAATACAATTCGAAAAGGGTGATTGAGACCTACTTCATTCTCTATGGCACTACTTTGGATATAGACGCCATTATCAAAACAATCAAACCATTTCCCAAAAATAAAGAGTAAAGGTCGTTCTTCGTCACAAAGAACGTAATAATTTTTAGAACTTCGATCCCTTCGATCAGTCGAACTTCGATTTTGAGATAAAACGTAGTCAAAGCGAGATGATATGAATCTTGAGAATTAGTGTTTTTGATATCATAAACAAACACTAAATCGACTAAAATCTTCAGATTTTACACCTTTCGCTAAAGCAGCTTACAGGCTACAGCAATCTACTCTGCAGTACAAAGTTGAATTGACGTATCTGCAAAACAACGATTAGCAGAATAAGATTGAGCTTGGCCTCCATTTCGCGATGTCTTGAGCCTTATCCCTTAATCGTTGTTGTGCAGGTACATCGAATCAACATCAGTGATCGTACGGCAGAACCTTACCTGCCTCTACGTCCGAATCAGATATTCGCTTGGAGCGCTGCAATCGTTGTCGTCCTGTGTGTTCGAAAAAATGAAGACTTGAGATATGAGATATGAGAAGTACCTCACTCGGTAAACTGTAGTCAAAAAAGCTCTCGATAAATGTCATAAATTTATTTTTTTCGTTAACACTTTAGTTTCCTTTTTTTAAACGACGGATTAATTAGCCGACGGATCAATTTTTCCGTTAGAATGACGGTAAACCTAAGTAAGAATAAGGATTTCATTTTGGCTGCTTGGAGAGACGTGATCGATGATAAAACGAGAACGAACTGGTAAATTTATGGAATAGTAATATTACGAAAATTTGAATCATTGAATTGAAGTATTCATATCGATAATGATGAACGTTCACAGGGCAATTTTCGGGTACGAAGGATTGACGGATGTTTTGACTGTTGTCAGCAAAGGAAGTAAGTATCCTGCACTTTGAGTCGAAAACATCCACCTGCGAAGTATTATTCAATTTTATTATATCCTTAGATGATGGTGTCGATGAAATGCGAGAAGAACTGAATAGTGGCAAAATAATGTATGCTTTTTGTAAAGTTCTCGACCCTAAAACTAGTTTAAATAAATATGTCTTGGTGAATTGGGTTAGTATTTGTCTCGTTTTATTACACAGCACATTAGTTTTCCTTGACTATGGTCAACACACTTTCCTTATGATCTATAGCAAGGTGAGGGAGTCCCATTCCTCAGAAAAGGAGTTTGCGCAAATCATATCCGAGACGTCTCTAACATACTGAAAGGTGCTCATTTTACTCTGAATGCTCGTACCGAGGAAGATGTTGATGAAGAAATCATCATAGAGAAGGTTTCAAAGTCAACTGCGTCATCGTATTCGTTTGAAGAAAGATTAGATTTATCGAAAGACGGATTCCAAAAAATTGTAAGTAATTCTCTGAAAAAGTTCCGTGATCTAACGACGATAATATTTTGTGAGTTGGGAATATTTTTAACCACTTTTTTTATTCCTCGTAGGATCCCGCTTACAAGAAAGTTGAACCTAAAAATGAAATAAATCCGATTGAACGCGATAAATTTTGGGCTCAAGAGGAACTGCAAGAGAAACGAAGACAGTCGGAAGAAGCTAAGAAAAAACGAGACGAATCGCTCAAATTAGAAAAAGAACGTTTAAGAAGAGAGGCGAGCAACTATGATTCATATCGTTTCTCGGAACAATCAATTAATCGATATTTATCCCTTGTATTATTCATTCGCAGACTGAAGAGGCAATGAGAAGAGAAGAAACTGTAGACGTTAAAGTACCGACAAATCATAGTCAAAGTAATCCACCCGTAGAACAATACATCAATATTACTGACAAAATCGAACAAATAGAACGATCTAATGATAATGTTCAAGAAATCAAGGAACGAAGGAAAAAAGTATGGAGTTTTCTGTTCATATTTGTTCATCACCTACCTCGAGTAAATTAGATTATCGTCTTCGCGTACGAAATATTGCCTAACAAAATATGTTGCGATTTAAAAGAAAAAAATGTATAGTTTTTACTTTTTGCCAAACTCCTGAATTGTGGAACACTTTCAGAAGTGAAACGTCACGTTCATCCAATTTCATAGAACAAAGATTATAATTTTGAATCAGTTATGTAGTTGCATTATAAAACAGGTCCATTCTCGAAATTTTCAAGTTTGACAGTGTTCAAAGCCTTTTGAGAACAATATTTCTCCGAAGCATGACTAATTGAAGTCGGCGACTAGTTTAGTCTCTTTGTTAGGTGTTTGTGTAGTGTCTAGACCTGAGATTGGCTTTGAGTTTTTGGATAGACTCTCAATACTTTTCGACCCCCACCCCTGAGACTAGTGAAGCGGAAAGTTGTTGCTGGATGAGCCTGTCCTCAAAATTAGACCTTAACGATCTCTGAAAGAAGTTCTCTGAAAATTATCGAACTCTTATGAAATGCACCAAATTACTAAAAGTTTTTAATACAAATGTTGAAAAATTCGAATCTTTTTTACAATTTTTTAAGGTTTGAGAGGTGGTAATTTAGTCCTTGCGTAAAATTTCTAAAACTAATTACTCTTGAATTATATTTCGTGGTAGGAGGCTCAAGAGCTCATTTCTCGAAGAACGGTCGACGTTCGAGCAGTTTTCGAGAAAAATACTTCTTACGGACAATTGATGGATTCGCAGAAGTCCATTCAGTCTAATGGTACCAATTATAAAAATTATTATTTCAATATAGCAATCTGGAATTATATTTATTCAAATTGAAATGTATTGTCACAGATTTCAAAAAAGCAACCAGTAGTGAAGAATCAAGTGCCAAAGTGAACGGAAATAACGAACACGCGCATCATGTTGATTTAGTATGTGTTTTGTTTTATATTGTTTCAACCACGGTTTCAGATGTTAAATTACTTCAAGATTAATTAAGTACGTCATTGTTGTTGTATTCGTAGAATAATGGAAACCTGAAGGCGCCCCTGAAAAACGGCGATTCCAAAAATAATGTGAATTTTGCTGTACCTGTTGTAGAAAATAGGCGACTGAACGGTGATTAGAGAAGTTTTCTATAAAAACAATATGGTCCAATCGAAATATTTTATACTTATGTAGTAGATTGAGTTAGACAAGGGAACACCACTGAATTTATTATGAAAATCAAAGTTTCCTATAAAAATACAAAATCAAAGCTTTCTATAAAAATACTATTTTTCTTTTACAGACGTTTCTGATCAAGTTATGCAAAATCTACCTGATTCGTCAGTCGAGTTCAATTTAAAGGCTGTAGCGTTATACGATTATCAAGCAGGTAATGAGGCTCAGTCAAGCCAGAAAAATATCAAATTCATTTACGCTGTAATAATGAAGGAAATCGTACTTTCTACTTTTAGCTGACGATACAGAAATATCGTTCGATCCCGACGATATTATTACACATATCGAACAGATCGATCCTGGATGGTGGCAAGGTTTAGCACCAGATGGTAGTTTTGGATTGTTCCCCGCAAATTACGTTCAATTAATTCCATGAAGTAAAAAAGTCATTCGTGCATTGTTTCTCAAATTTACGTAAATATTCTATTCTCTAATCATTAATTTTGTACTCTCGTGAAACCATCGATCAAAGTAATTTTAAGCACAAAGTACAGTACTTACAGTATTATTCCAATATTTATCCCGATAATGTTCGTAACTTTTCTAATTTATGCTGTTCTAACTTTCTTCATTGTTTTCGTGACGTATTAACACATTTTGTTAAGTTTTATAATTTACCTATCCGGAATATCGTTTTAATTGGCGTTAACTGTAACTTTCGTTCACTACCTATTTTACATAAGATATCTTATGCAATATATTTTTTTTCTTCGTTTTTATTGTAATCAATTTTTCATACAATTTTCGAACAAATAAGAGATTAATTAGTTTTTTATCATTATCAAATTTTAAACTTTAGCGTTTCTCACCTCCTAGTTTTGAATATCTCATTTTATTTATTGCATCGAGTTTTCTGTTATCGAGTAAATGTTATGTTGAAATTCAAGTTACCTGTACCTATCTTTTTTTTTTCCATCTCCTTTTTCTGTTTAGTTTTTCAAATGTTATTCAAATGTACCTGAAATAATTTTTTTGGACTCTCTATTTTGATGTAATGATATCGACGAATATGTAATAATTTTCTCTTTCGCCCTCTATCAGATCAACGATTCCAAAGAAATCTTGTAATCGGGTTATGTAAGGTAAGAAGGTAATAATGATACATTTTTGCAATTTTGGGGTACATTACTTTCTGTAGTCTTATGCTATTAAACTGACATTCTTGTTCGAGTGCGTGCTGTTTCACTTTTTTCTCAGTAAATATAAAGAGTAACTTGAAATTTCGATTTTCAATCGTACCATTTATGAATACAAAAGCTATGTAATTCCTTATTTGATTTTTCGACTTATTTTCACATCTTTTCATGTAAAAGAATTTTCTTTGTTTGGCAAAACAAAAAGCAAAATTTATATTTTTCTTAGTGTCCAACTCTGAATCCAATTTCCCACTATTGCGAGATATTGAAAATAATTCTGCGATACATTTTTTGTGCAGAACTTCGATAAAAAAGAGAAAGTTCTCGATTGGAAAGCAATTGTTTAAAAATTATGTTGCTCGGGTGATGCGGGGAATCAAGCACTCGGTTTTTCCATACCTTCCCAACAATATTGACGCCATTTCGTAGCAAAACATTGGAATAATTCGTTTAATCCTTCGGCGTTTTTCTAGAAGAATGATACGTGAAAAAAATTAATTGTTTTGTTTGACCTTGAAAAAATTCTAAAAATTTCGTGAAAGGTAGTTTTTCACCTACAGCTGAACCTTCGAAGTATTGCATATGATACTTTTCGGCGAATTCTTTCCCCTTTTCAGAAGAAATAACTCGACGTCCTGTTAGATCAGTTTTGTTACCAAATAAAACTAAAGCTGCTGGTAAGCTAGGTTCGTTGTTCCATTTGATATTTCTAGCAAGTTCGACCCACTGTGGTAAAGTTGCAAAAGATGAAGTGGATGTAACATCGAAAACGACGAGTAACATATTAGGCTTGTACCACTAAGAAAGAAAGAAAGAAAGAAAAAAAAAAAGATATTTTTCAGTAACTACTCAATTCTTTTGTCTAGGTATAATGTATGATTCAATCTTACATAATTAAGCAAGATGCTGTAATATACATCGAATCCACTGGAATCGAGAAAAATCAATTTTGCGAAATCATTCGAGGATATTTCGACTACTTTCTTCAAAGTCTCAACTCCGATTGTCTATTTTATTGAACACACGACTTTCTTACTAGTGAAATAGCCTAAATAGCGTTTACCTCTGATTCAATGACTATCCAGTCTAGGAGAACTTCCCTTTCCGAAAATTTGTGGAAAAAATTCCTGCACATCTATTTGACAAAATACTCATATTAAACCGGAATTTTAGTGACAATAAATTTAGAAATCTAGTCCAGTTCTCTTTATTTTTTTCGAAGTATCTACAAATATATCATGACGAAATTTAAAATCGAAAAAGAATCGATCACAAACGCGTAAAAATCTCTTTGAGATCGTATTATCAAATTATTGAAGACAAAGATTGAAAATAAAATAATGACTGAGGGCATGGGAAGGAATATTAATTGTTTCAAATTCAGACTCGCCATTCCTCCTTGACAGAATTGCAGGATATAATTTATATTTACAGTATAGATACTCAAAATTGGATTCAACAGGTTCCTAACGATTAGAACCGAGAAAACAGTGCTTTTTTCGTAAAAATTGCGAGATCAAAATTCTCTCATCAAACAAGCTGTCCTTTTCTGGATAATCATTCAACATTAACACTAAAAACTACCATTTTATATTTGAGAGGAAAATCGAGTCCCCCAGTTGAGAAAGTTTGAAGTAGTGCGCTTTTTCCGACTGCTGACGAACCTTGGAACAATCATAAACAATGAATAATAATAAAAAAAAAAGAAAATTATATAAAATCGCAGATTGTTAATTCGTAAAGAGATTTCCGTCGTACATTCTGAGATTTTACGTTCAATATTTCAACAATCTGGACCAGAATGGGAAATTTGAATTGAAAATGTCTTACCGATTACGACGATTATACCAACTTCATCTTTCAATCTTTTCGTAATAACGTCCATATTCCATAGCTATTTTTATTGTACTAGCCTATTCGCCTGGAATCATTCTGCCTTGTGACTAGTTTTTGTGATTCCAATACGTTGCCATGGGAATAATGTATGCCATTGATGTGTAAGTACTACATTAAACGTTTGTTAAGAATGACAGACGGAACTACCCAAGACAGTCAGAATAACACTTTTACAAGGATAGGACAAGGAAAAATGCAAGGTAGTCACATAAGTGTTCTTCAACCATCATAAAATAATCCTTCTCTCGAACCCTACTTTCCTCTATTTATTTAACGTTCAGCTCTACAATATGATTCCAGAAATGCACATTGGAGATGAATAAAAATATACCTCAGAATTCATCGGAAAACAGCTGAGGTCGAAGTTTATTCGTAAACCGATACAGTCAAATTTTAGGTATTTTTTACATTAATTGTACGAAAATAATAAGCATATATAGTAAACATTTAAGGAGTAATTTTTCAGAACTTAAAATCAAAATTTTAGAAACTATATCGGACTTTTAATAGGCGCGCAACTTCGATTTTGTGATTTTATTATTTCGCCTCTAGCTCTGTTTACTTTCGTAAACAGAAATAAAAATAAAACATATAATTTTTCTCTTAAAAAGACGAGAAAAGGTAAATAAAACAAAACAAAAACGACTAAGAAGATCATAACGGTAGGACGATAGAAAATTATTAACAAACACAACTAATTTAGAAATACACATATAGTTTCAACTTCGAATGAAAGTTGGATTAAAATTAAATGATACAGCGATATGAATGTCGAAGTGAAACTATTTATTTCAGTCCATATTTTCTTTTGGTGGATACCTCGAAAAGACTACGGTTTGTAAACTGTCCAAATTGTACTCGCCTAAACACTCGATAACGTCGTCCATCGGAAGTTTGTGACTAAATACAGCGATTTCAACCAATTTATGATCTTTTATCGTCAACAACCCACTCTTGCTAATTCTCGAAGCATCAGGAATATCGACTCGTCTGAAATAAATGAGCACACCATTTTCGTTAAAATCAAATGATAAAAATCCTATTCAAACAGCTCTATGTATGGATTATTATAGTAGTGCTATGAAACTGACATCAACATAAAATAGTACCTGAGACGGGTAGTATCTCGCTCAAACAATTTCATAGTGTCGTCGTTGAGTTTTCCCTTCCGACTCAATAAGGTCATCAATTTTTCGGCAATATTTTCTGGAAAAAACATGTCATCTCTGAGAACATACTTTGCAGGCAAACAGTTGCTTTCATTGTAGAGCTTTCCGTCGGTATGGTAGAATTTTTCAGTTTCAGGAACATAGATAACCGATAATAAGGAACATAAATTGTCAGAAACAAACTCCAAGCAAATATTCAGCAGGGTAGGAATCGAAGACATCATTTGTGGTTGAAATCTGCCAAAAATTATATTGATTTATACATTTTTAAGACGTGAGAAATTGACAATTTAAAAGTTTTGAGTGCTTTACCTCGCTACATCGATGATCAGACCATTCATGAGGGTAATATGATCGTCGTATGGCAGTCATACGAGCCAGATTTTATTGCACGGCGCAAATTTCGGAAACTTCACCTTTTCAATCGCACCATTTGCGAATAGCTTGGTTATGGGAGATAGAACAAAACAAGGAACGAAGATTTTCCTATTATTTTATCAGTCACGAACCAAGGCCTCACACATACACATGTCTTTACAGCTGTATATTACACACAACTACAAGATTGACATTCCACGTTGTTATCACTCTTCGTAGAAAATTTTCTTCAAAATTCACATTTCACGTTTTGACGCAGACAGGTCGATACAATGATGATCTCTGAAACAATTTCAGGAATCATTTATACAGCAACATGTGCATTGTCTGATGACATTAGTCGCCAGTTTGCTGCGACCTCACTTAAAGAAGCGTCAACAACTACAGCCCTTACAATATTGAACAAAAGAACAAGGTTAATTATGATGATCGGTACGGATGTTCACGCATCACAATAATGAATCCCGGAAAGAGGAAGAATAAGAATGAAGAAATGCGGTCTTAATTATTCTACTTCAACTTCCATGTGCTGTGAGATATTTCCGCTGTATCTTCCAATTTCCTAAATGCAATTTAAAAAATTTTTTTTCTAATTTTTTTTTTGAAAAGCTTAATCAATGAACAGCCGATTATAGTTTCCCGTTCCTCCCTTTAAAAAAAGGCCCATTGATAAAGCAAATTGCAAAAGTGTCGACGTTGGTTTGATCGTTTGAAAGGAGAGAAAGAAAATTACACTGTTTACGTAGACAAAAACGCCGCGATAAAGTTTCCAATTTTCATGAAGCGCAAAGGAAAAATGAGATGGGATAAATCTTTTTCCAAAAGTTTTGAAACACGTCTATATTGTTTTAAAATTGCGATTGTGACCATGAAGAACGAAATTTTACGGTGAAACAAATATTCTTTCAAAATTACGTGGGATATATAATTTGACAACAGGAGATGTACGTTTAAAATTTTCTCATCTCCAGATTTTAAACGTTCGGACAATCGGCTAAAACAGGCTGATAAACTAAAATTTTTAATACTTGGAACCAAGTATAACATTTTTAAATGATATTTTGTTTTTCTTAAATTTGTAAAATTCTTATTCCCCAATGGATACTATTTACTTCTTCAACAACAGAAGAATACATTTTCACCCATAAATTTCTAGTTTTCAAAGTATTTTACTTGGACACGAATGTTAGTAAAGGTATTGACATATTTTTTTTTTTTTTATTTTGTCCTCAAATTTTTGGCTACTCGTAGATCTAAATTACACTATTCATACCTGTTTCATCAATCGACTAATTTTTCGCAGAAATAGTTTCTGATTACTGTAGACTCAAATCAAGTCGAATGAGTAAGTCAAAAACTAGTCTTTAAACCATTTTTCGCGCTCCGAACTTAGGGCTAGAAAGAAACAAATGGCATCGTCATTATTGGGAGAGAAAATACATGAAGTCACAAAAATTCCGTCTATGTGCCTTGGCACTCATCTTTCCTTCTTTTTCTAATATTCTTCAATAATTCAAATGATAGGTATCAGTTTCTATTCCCTCTACTGAATGCTACGAAATGAATGAGTCATTTTGAAAAAAAATTAATTACGTTTATTATGTTTCCTATTTTTTACATCGGTAACTTCGTAGAAATCCGATCCAGTTTTTCTTCTATTCATTTTTCGTAAAAGAGCGCGTCGTTGTTTCGCTGTCAATGTGCTCAAATAATGTTTTTCACGCAAATCTTGTTTCTCTTTCTTTCGTTTTTCTACCTCAATTTCCTCATCGGTATCCGTTGAGTCATCTTCATCACTGTTGACGACATTTTGTTTGTCTACGGATCCAACCTTTTCCGGGTCCGTGTTAATACTTTGCGTAACTTCTTCGCACATAGATGAAGGACCTTGGTTTTCATATTCCAATTCTTCAGGGTAAAACGTAGAAGTCTTAATTTTGGTGAAATCTTGCTTGACTTCTATATTGTTAATTTTTTTACTATCACCATCATTCCCCTCATTTTCCACAAGAGAATTTGGAACTTCAAATCCAGCCGGTACGGAGTAAAACGGTAACCGTCCTCGTTGCCAATCATTTAAAATCATTCTCGCGATTACAGCTACATCGGCGTCGCCGCCTTTGATCAATTTTCCTGTCTTCACGCCTAATTTAACGAGAAAGTCATCAGCATTATCCCAATCAAATACTTGATACGTTCTCGCTAAGTGTTCTTTTTTAACGCGCTCCATTATCGCGGGAATGTATTGCTCTGGATTTGGGACCATTTCTACTCGCACAACACCTTTCAAAACTTTTTCCGTATCCGTTTCAGAATTCGACGCATCATAAACAACACCAGGGCAATCAATCAGGAAGATACGTTTTGTCAGTGTGATATACTGCCATACTTTTGTTTCACCAGCAATCGGAGCAACTTTGCATACTTTCTTCGATCGTAAAGCGTTAATAACGGAACTTTTTCCGACATTTGGATAACCTATGAAACCAACGCTAATTTGTTTTCTTTCTGAATGTAACTTAGAAAACTGTCTGAGCAAATTTATCACAGCTCCTTTACCAAAAGGGTGTAAGAGAGAAGCGTGAAATGCTACAGTTGGATATTCAGCACTTAGAACGGCGACCCACCTTTGAGTGACCCAAATTGGTACTAAATCAACTTTATTCAAAACGAAAATGAGGTGTTTGTGTGGTTTTTCTATTTTTAGATACTTTTCAATGTAAGTACAGCGCGTTCCCAATGGATCTCTCGCATCTAGTACCGCTATGACCACGTCAGAGGAATCAATCACTTTATACAGTTCATTCCAAATTCTTTTACTTTGCCCAGCCGCCATGATCCAATCTCGAGCTGCCGTTCTAACGCCATCATCTTCTTTAATCAAATCGTAATCTTTTTCATCGGTGTACTTTACTGCCTCTTCGGAAATCACTTCCATCAACTGCGTCTCGTCTTTAGCCATCAAATTGGGTTTCTTACGAATTTTTTTATTACCGAAAGTGCTTTCGTAACTTTCAGTATCAAGAATATGAACGCGATGATGTTTCTGTTTTTCATTCAGCAGCGTTATAGGTAAATTAGTAGGTTTCATGATTACGTCGTACGGATTTTTCGTTACATTGCCTAATTCCTTCTGAAACTTCTGTAATGCTTCTTGACCGATCACACGAGTGTTATTGAACCATTTACGATTCGGCTCGACTCTAGCAACCGTACCGGAAGATAACCAGCCTTGAAATGGCGCCGGACGAATAATTTTACCTCGTCGATCGCGTTTAGCTTTGAAATTTTTGTACATCTGAAGCCTACGTATTGTAGCTTTGCTCCTTGGGTTACTAACGCCTGCTAGATCTTCCACTTTGCGATCCACATTCATACTGTGGTTTGAACCTTTCTTACGAACCTTCATCTGTATGAGAAGAAGAGGATATCAATTAAGTAGAAAACGTGCGAATTACGGTAATCTCATTGTGGAAGTTATACTTACGATGATTGTAATTCTTATGACACGATTACCAGATTGACAGAATGAATAGTTTTATTTTACAGGTAATAATTCACAATCACGTTGTTAACGTTGATTACAGGAATGTTGTAAATAATGTTTATATGATAACAGGTACATTATGTGAATGACTGAATGTGAGAAAGAAACCATGTGACAAAATGCAGGACTAGCGCGCCGGTGGCACCGGGTGACACCAGCCGCTGCGGCCATGAGTCCATGACGAGTCCATGCCATGATGCCACTGGCTACGTGAGTAGAATATGGAAAGGGAAGCACGGGGTGACAATCGTACTAGTAAACAGTGCTGTACACCATTAATTAATAATAATAAAAGAAAGCATTTAGCATTGCATTTCTGTGGAAATCAACGTCAATTTACGATTAATTACCTGTTTTAATTACGTCCGTTGAATCATTCATTTTTCAGTTATTCTCATTAAAGATTACACCTTGCGCTCTTGTTTTTGCAATCGTATTGTTGGAGTTACAATAAACACTGATAAACGAGATTTTCGTAGCTGGCTGTGGTTCGCACGTTGTCGTATCGCGTTTGCGTTTTTCAGTTGTTCTTGTTGTCTGCGTTTTTGTGTATTCTATCGTTGTTAATAATTCCTTCTGGGACTTCGAGTTAGACAGACAAGAAACAGAACAGAAGGTATGATTACATATTGAAAATGTTCTAGAGCAGGAAGAGTGTGAAATGAATTCGTAAGGGAAAACCCTAGGATGTGTTTCGACTTTCGAGTGCTTTTGTCGGATGACGTCTTTTGTTTTGCTTCGACTTCAAATCATGAAAATGTCAATCAAAATGAACGAAAATACATCCGATGTCGAGTTTCGTCGCTCTACAAATTTCTAAATCAGTAATCGTACGAATATTTCATTTCTGCTCTTTCTTGTGTCTCAAAACTAAACATAATTGTATTACATATCAATTTTATGTTGTATTTACAGCTTTTTAGTATCCTTGATTGCGGCGTCATTTTTAATTCTGCCCGAGAAAAAATGGCGCACTACAAAGGTGCAGCTAGCGAAGCTGGACGAGCTATGCATCTGATAAAGAAACGAGAGAAGCAACAAATGGAAATCGAATTCAGGAAGAAGAAGATTGAAGAAGATTTGAAGTTATCGAATATTGAAACGAAATTCGCGGCTCACTGTGATTCTGTTGAACAACAGTTGAAAGTAAGTAATTTGGTAAGATCAAAATTCCTCTGTTTTAATCAATTATTATTCGACTATCGAAATCGTGCGTTTGTTTATAGAGTACTACTGGTGGTCTTGTGACTCTTGATGAGATGAAAGCGAATCAAGAGCATGTCATGAAGGAACGTGAGAAAAAACTTGCTCTGAAACAGCTCGAGAAGGAAAGAGAGAAACAAAAGCAGTTGGAAGCCAAAGAAGCCGAAAAAAATATGCAGAAACAAAAGGTATTTCAGGTCACAGTGTAATTCATGTCGCCCTTGGAAGTTCATATTTTAACTATGTGCATATCAACTTGAGTTTGAATCTAGATTCAGGCATTGTCATTTTCGTTGGATGGAGAGGAAGACGAAGATTTTGACGAAGACGATGAGCCTGGAAAAGCCAACGGCAAAGAAAAGCATAAGCTTGAAGATGAAGAAGAAGAAGACGACGAGAACAGTAAACCAAAAAAGAAGATAAAGAAGAATCCGGATGTGGATACGAGTTTCTTGCCTGATCGTGAACGCGAAGAAGAAGAAACGAAACTGCGAGAAGAGTTGAGACAAGTACGTTCTACTTATCTAATATCGTCCGATTATTTGTTCGAAAAATTATTGAGAATTTGAATGCTTTTGGTAGGAGTGGACTGCGAAACAAACTAATTTAAAAGAAGAACCTATTGAAATTACGTTCAGCTATTGGGATGGTTCCGGACATAGAAAAACTATAAAAATGAAGAAAGGTGAATAATACATACATAAATTCATACGCTACAAAATTGAACGAATCCGGCTCTAGAAAATACAATTTATCAATCATATAATGTACGGAAGTTTTTTGTTAACGAAAATATTCATTGGATCTGGTCGTAGGAAATACAATCTATCAGTTCTTGCAAAAATCCCTTGAGATATTACGGAAAGAGTTCAGCGAGCTAAAGACTATAACTGCTGATCAGTTGATGTACGTAAAAGAAGATCTAATTTTACCACATCACTATTCATTCTACGATTTCATCGTAACAAAGGTAATTATTGCTTTGTTCAGTTTTACAATGTACTTAGATTTGACTAATTTTAAAATCGAATTTATGTAATTTACAGGCTAGAGGTAAGAGTGGACCTCTCTTTACGTTCGACGTTCATGACGATATCCGATTAATCAACGACGCGGGCGTTGAAAAAGAAGAATCTCATGCCGGTAAAGTTCTGCTTCGAAATTGGTACGAAAGAAATAAACACATATTTCCAGCCAGCCGTTGGGAACCGTATGATCCTACCAAAGTGTACGATAAATACACGATAAAGGATAAGGCAGCGAAGAAATGAAAGGAATACCTAGAATTCACTCAATTTTGATACTATTTTGTTTTAATTGTACAGATTTTGTACTTTATTGTGATTATAGGTAAACCATGTTTTTTTTCTTTTTTTTTTTTTCTTGTTTCTTATGTGTGATATTTACTCCTAGCTTCTAGTATTTTTCGATAAAACTCGAAGAAATGTAACTAGTGAAGTTGTAAATGGCACAAATTTTGTAAATCGAGTAAAGTATAATAATTTCGTTACAACGTAAGCTTTCTTCTAATATTTTTTGATAAAATTCGATGAAATGTAACTGGTGATGTAATGAATGATAACAATTTTTGTAAATCGACAAAAGACAACGAATTTGTTGTACGTAGCTCCTATAATTTTTGATAAGATTCGATGAAATGTAACGAGTTAACTAGTGAATGGTCACAATATTTGTAAATGGATTAAGACTTAAGAATTTCTATGTACCTATTTTTTTTTCTCAAATTTCAAGTTTATTCTTTGAAAATACATTTCAAGAATTAATTTCCGCTCGCTTTCGCTGTATTTGAGAATTTGCAACGCTTTTTGACACAATGGTTTTGAGTATTTAGTATTTACACAATGGTTTGAACTTTGAACTCACGCATATGCAAGCATGCGCGAAGACGTATACTTATGATTTTTTATGCATTTATCATTTTTTATTATTTTTTTTTTTCTTCCAACTACCCGGTCACACATTGGACAAAATAATGCACTCTATTTTGCTTGTGTATAAATAAGGGCCCTTCTACATCGCATCAACAAACATACTTTTTGCTACTGCCCAGTAGCGTTCTTACAGCAAAGTATTACACTCATGGCAGCTGCTTAGGGCGGAAAAAGTGAAAGAAATAAAATACATTACAAGAAAAGCTTTACATTATCTAGAGCGGCGTCTTCTCTTAATACGCCACTGCTGCTGCCAATCTGAATCTACAGTGATGGATGTGGCATGCTGATATTTACAGACCCCTAGAAACACAAGATCGCTAATTACTCACCATCTTTGCTATTTGGACTTGTGTAAATGGCAGGTTGGTAGTTGTACGCCGAGAAGGTGAAAATGCAATTTGACTATCTATTAAATGTGGAAAATGAAGTCGAGAAAATTGCGAATAACTTGAGTTATAAGTTCTGAAAAAGCTTTTAGATTGTTATTCCTTGTAGCTAAAGGTTACCAGAAGATATATTAACGATTTTTGGCTCCATTGTACGCAATCTTGAATTTATCATGGTTTAAAAATATTGTGTTTTTGCCATAAGAAAGTATTGCAAATAATCAGTGATGGAAAATGATCGAGCATTTTATATGACCCAGCAAATGCTTCTTCAAAGAGCATTTACCATCATTGAGTTGATAGCGAGATTTGAAATATCATGTGATCTGTAATGAAGACTTCGTCCTCCGAGTCCGTTACTACGATAGTTGGAGTAAGAGTGATGCCGTGGTACTTTGAAATATTTTCGTACTTCTTGGGCTTGTAAAATTTTTCATTTTCAATTCTTGGACTTCGAAATTTCTTCAACTTTTGGACTTGGAATTATTTTCAAATTGTGGGACTTTGAAATATTTTCAACTGTTGGACTTGTAAAATCTTTTATTTTCAATTCTTGGACTTTTTAATATTCTCAACTGTGGGAGATAATCAAAAATGAAAAATTTTACAAGTCCGACAGCTGAAAATATTTCAAAGAAAATAATTCTAAGCCCAAGAAGTATGCAAATATTTCAAAGTCCAACAATTTGAAAATAATTTCAAGTCCAACAGTTAAAAATATTTCAAAGTCCCACAGTTTGAAAATAATTTTAAGTCAAAGTCCCACAATTTGAAAATAATTCCAAGACCAACACTTGAAAATATTTCAAAGTCCAACAGTTGAAAATATTTCCAAGTCCAGGAATTGAAAATGAAAAATTTTACAACTCCAAGAAGTACGAAAATATTTTCAAAGTCCCGCGGCATCACTCTTACTCCCAGTATTGCATTAACGGACTGGGAGGACAAAGTCTTTTTACAAATCACATGATTATTTCAAATCGGCGCCACCTGGGCGCCACTGATCTGATAACAAAAGGATACACAGGCCATACAGGCTGCAGCAGCGGGCCTGTTCTTTGTCTGAGTCCAACTTCTGTAGTCCAACTCCATGTGGACATCAAGAACAGTCCTCATCACGGTACAATGTCAATAAAGAGGTATTGACACTACACAAAATTGTTGTATAATGTAGTTCATACAGAATTTTGCTGCGTTTGCTGAGCCATTGTGAATGCCTTCTGCACCCCATCAGCGTTGTTGCCTTAATAATGATACCCTTGGTGATACGATACTCCATAGTATAACCACGGCCTACTTTATATAAGGCCGGAATGCAGAAAATGACAACAGCGCGCAGTGGATTCTTATCAGTGATGTTTCGGGGCGGTTCATGTTCATCGGTGCGGTGTAACCACGGTGTACATGTACCGCACTTCGTCTCCTATCTGATTTTTAATTTTCAAACGATGATAACTGCACTTGTACTGCACCAATTTTACTAAAATTGGGCTTAAAAAACAGAAAATCGTTTGCTCTTCAAGTTATATTCTCTTCGTTTTTTCCGAAAACCGCGTTTTATTAGCGTGCGAATCAAAATACTTGAATTTTTTCGTTTTTTCCCATAAGCGTCCATGTAAACCTGTATCCACTGATTTTAGAGTGCGACGTTGTGACTTCGCTACATTCCGGCCTTATATAAAGTAGGCCGTGGTATAACTGTATAAGGCGATGTCGCGAACCGACGCAAACGCTCACTGAGGGTTTGTGTTATCAGTGTGCATTTATGCATCATTACAATTCGCATGAGGACACAACTGTAGGTGCGCTAGAGTCGTGCCCGAAAAGGGGATTCGGCAAAAATTGCTATAAACCTGTATAAAACTAAAACGGGCTGTATCTTTGTCAATATTAAAAAATACAAAAAAGTAGTAAGAGCATTTTTTTATTATTTTCATTCATAGAATAACCTAAAAGAAGAAAAAATCAAGATTTCAACAATTTTCTGTAACATCCCCTTTTCAGGCAGCTTCCAAAAATGGCCACCACAGTTTTCATGGAGGGCGCCTACTTTGTGTCCTCATGGGAATTTGAAGTTTTCTTTTTCAAATATCTTCTTAAAAGGAATTTCTACGAAAAAAATCATAAGAATGGAAGTTGTAGAGATAAAAATTTTCTTTAATTTGTGACCACTCTCAAATATCTACTTTGTTGAAAATATTTTCTGATTTTCATCCATAAACAAATACATTGGACGGAGCCCTCGGTGAGCGTTTGCGACATCGCCTTATTGACAAATTTCCAAGGGTTATAAAAAATCAAGAAATTTACACATGAGGATATTTTTTTTAATACGTAGAGCATTAATGAGTAGTCTATTCTATTCACACTAAGTTTCAGATTTTTTGGTCAATTTCTACAACTTTTTATAAAATAGTGAATTTATATATAAGAGTACTAGGTTATGTTAGGTATAGAGACATGAGACGCACTCTCAGTCGTTTTCCAATATGAGAAACTGGATGTAATTTTCCCAATTCTTTCTCATACCCAGTACCTTTTCTTAGGTAGTTTCAAACTCTGACGACAATATTTATATGGTGTATATAGTTGACTTGTATCACAAAAGAAGCACAAATTTTCAAGAAATCATTTCACATGAATGTCTCCTTTTAAAATCAAAAATTGGATACATAAAACTTGAATAGTCTCTATAGATTTATACACAGCAACCGGTTTAAATGCTCTCTCTGTGTGAACGCAATGATATTGAATATATGCACCAGTTAAAATACCAGTAGTTCCCAAAATTCCTCCTAAAAATCTGGGATTGGGCCTATTTGAAAGGAAATTACAGGGGCTACAATTTTTGTTTTCTTCAATTTTTCATAAAAATGAGTTATACTTCAGTTATCACAATAATAAATAATTCAATTTTTAAAACTGCGCCGCTCAATGCGTTTGAACGGTTGGAACAACGCGCGTACCAATTGAAGCAGTTCAATCCTCAATAATGCCTGTTTTTTCTCAATTTTTTCGCCCCCCACTCCACCTTGAGGGAGTCAGAACGTTGAAATTTATTCAAAAACCTGACCCACATGAAACAAAATTTTTCAAAAAAAATTTCAAGTTGATAGGTGACGGCGTTTGAAAGTTATGGACAAACATACATACAGACAGACAAACATTCTACTTTATATATTAGATGAGACTCTACGTATAACTGGGGAACTGATCATTGGCGCTATGTAGTGGCAAACTTTGACTATATATTATTCACGGTATAAGATGAAGAGGTAATGACACAACGCTAAAATCGTGTCCGCAGTTTTGAAGTTGTACGTACAAACTTCCGCTAGGTTTGCAGCGAACACTCGGGCTGTTTCCCTGTTCCTTCTACACCCCACCTGCGCCGAGACGTTACCGTTGGTACCCTAGTATTGATGAAATTTCCATGGATTATAAAATATCCAAGAATTTACTTAGAAGGGTGATTCTTTCGAAATTTTATAGAGTAGATTAAATGGTATTTTTATGCCAAATATGAAATGCATCGGCTGATTCCTGATCCTGCAATAAATTTTTGAAAGTAGCGGCGTTCCCATAAGACTCTGTACATTACCCATCACTTTCATCACGAGCGCTGCGCTCGGAATGTTCAGAACTACTTCAAAATCACGGACAGCGTTTACCACAGTCAGAATACGTTCGTGTCATTACCTCTTCATCTTATACCGTGATATTATTGTATACCTATGGACTCCGCTAAGTGGTAGAAATACGGCTTAACATCAGAGTATTACGCTTATGGCGATTTATAAGCGGCAATAAACACGTTTGCGCAGTGAGGAAAGATCTTTGACTCTATATAGTCAAAGGGAAAGATGAGACGCGTGTATTTTAAATTAAATACGCGTGTTCAGTGCCGCTTACGGCAAACCTTATCACGTCTGTGGACGCTTTTTTCGGTCGTTTTACACACGCTAGCTCGCAGGACCTGTCACGAGAAAACATACGTTAACTCTCTAATCCGCTGATTGGATTAGAGAGTTAACGTATGTTTTCTTGTGAAACGTCACATATATATATATATATATATATATATATATATATATATATATATATATATATATATATATATATATATATATATATATATATATATATATATAGTCAAAGGTGGCAAAACACTCAAGTACATTATTTCTTGTGACAGCATTAGTATGATAGTGAACATAGGCAAGTGTCAATACCTCTTCATATATTCATTATTATTATTGTACCGTGGTCCGGCGCGGCGTGGTCCTCATCAACAAATTCTACATTGAAAATATTAATATAAATTGATGCCAGCACACATTTTTCAAGAAATGCTCAGCGAGCATCTAATTGAGCATTTATTCTGGAAGCTTTTGCTGAGAAATGTCATAAAGGCTAGAGCATTTAACGCAACAAACACTTGCTCACCTTCCATCACTAATTGCAATTCAATATCACAAATCATGATCACCTTCTTGTTGGGCCAAACTTCCATACATTGCCACCTTTTCGCTGTTGACTGTTGAGTCATCAGTCATCACCATCAGAATGTTAAATTTTGGACATTTTGGTATCCTGAAAATGAAATATTGAAATAATTTACCCCGCCAGATGTCGCACAGTCCATTCAATCTATCCTTGTGGGGAAAAAATCAAAAAACAATTCACAGATTCACTCGAAGTTAGACGCATCTGAAAAGGAACCTTATTTGAACATTCCTGCCCAGTGGCGGATTTAACTTTTTCGCCGCCCTAGGCAGATGGCTGAGTGCCGCCCCCGTCATAATGTAAAATTTTTTTCAAACTTTTTATTTAATGTATTACGGTAAGTATAATATTTTGAAAATAATAGAAAAACCGACTTTCTTTTCAAGAATAAGTTATAAAATGTAATTACGAGTGTGCCAATTTGAGAAAAAATAAATTTTAATTTTTTTATTGATTCATATTAGGCTATCCAAAAATTTGCCGCCCCTTGAAAATTTGCCGCCCTAGGCAGTCGCCTATGTTGCCTGTGCGTAAATCCACCGCTGTTCCTGCCCCAAGAGGAACTGCACTGCAGCTACAGCAAGCAGCAATGTTAAGTGACGTATATTGTGGTGAGTCCGTGATGTGAACTTCGTTATGATGCTAGAGTTCCTTACTGCAGATCACGTGACGTGACGATGAGTGGTTCTTGCTTATCACAGCAGAATAACTGTTGTACAAGATAGAATGGACAAATCTGCACTTCAACAATCTGTAAAAAAGGTATTATTGCTGATGTTGAAGAATCTCTTCTCCGTAGATCGTGAATATGCAGATACGTCCATTCTACTTTGTATGGCAGCCGAGCTCTGGTTCAGGACGGCTTATTATTGGTGTTTATGAAGGATGAGAGGGGGGATATTATTTCGATTCTGTTGGATTAGAGGACTATTTAGGCCGCCATAATATTGAGCAAAGTCGAAGCAATCTGTGAGCAAGGTCCTTCAGCTGTGACGTCTGGAGGTGAAGTGGTGAACAATTTGAACTTTTTGAAGGATTATTAGTGTTTACTGTTTACCCTGTTGTTGATACTACCGTTGGACGCAGTATTGGATTGGAGAGTTATATCAGGTAAATAGGCATTCCTTTTCCAGAGAATTAATGAGGCAAATTGTACAAAAAATACAATATTCGCTCATTTTTCAGAAGCCGTTTTACCCTTCTGTTCTCCTTCCATGATGATTTTGTTTTTTTGAATGTTCTGAATCAAGTTCTTGGGTTTAGGGAAATTTTTTTATTTTGAAGAATGGTATAATTCCGCTGATGCTTGCGCATGCGCCGCACCCCACCACGGTAAAGTTGGCGCTATATGAAATCATCGCCCTCTTCATCCCGCGTCGCTGTTGTTTGGTTTGACGAAAGAAGATAAATTAATGATAAACTAAAACAGAGGTACCCTTAATAATAATAACTTTACTATCGAATGATCTTATTTTTTGATTGATTTAATACCTAATCAAGATTTTTCTTATTACGCGGGAAAGGTATTCAATCCTAACTCTGTAATAAATCCTTCAAAATTCACTGTCTTAGTTAGAAAAAAACTCGCGGAAAATTAGTACGTGGTAACACAATTTACAGTGTTGATATTTCTACCTCTCATAACTTGTTTAAAATTGTTTAGTCCAGAGTGCCATGTCTGATGATGATTGTATTACTATAGACTCTGAAGAAGAAGAACTACAGGTATGTTGACTGGAATCAATATCAATGAGGAGAAATTTCAAACAATAACTGAATTGAGTTTGAAGAAGAGTGTGAAATATGTCTTGTCGACAATCTTAGGTGTTCTCGAAGCTGTTGTGATAAATCCCCATTCTTTTTATATTTTAGAAAGAAGAAACTAAGTTGGTCGTCAAACCAGAAGATGTGCAATCGAAGTATCTCAAAAATGGTAGGAAATACGCTCACATACGCTCCATTGATGGAACAGATTTATATGAACAAGTGAGTAATATCTATTCTGAGCAATAAGTTGCAATTACAATTACAAACAACGTAAAAACTTCCTGAGAGGCTAATATCTAGCGAACCAAAGTCGGGCATAGAATGAAGTAGATAGTATTCTAAAACGACAAAGATATTTTACAGTTTCTGGATAAATGTAAAACAGCCATTAGGCCTGTCGCCGATGCTGAAAAAGGGATACGAAAAATGCGCCGACTCTTTTCCAGAGCTGATACTTCTTACAGAAATCAAATATCATTCGTTAATCTACTGCAGATGAACTTTCCGAAGATAGCGGAAGAACCCTGGCAGTGTATGAAAAAAGTCGCGGACGAATTGAGACTTCATTCGGTGAATTATTTTTGTGTTAAAGACTCATTGAATTTCTCGAAGCGTAAAACTGATTTCAGATTTAATTTGATTTTAGATTAAGAAACCTCCACCAGAAGATCCCGCACCAGAAAATCTTCCTGATAGTCAAACTAATGAACTTGATAAAAGGACTCTGAGGCAAATCGCAAAATTAAAACTTCTCTTAGCTGTAAGGGCGTATTAAAACATCGTGAATAAAGTAACGGATGGAAAATTTAACGGGAATGAAGAAGGAAATAAAAAGATATAGTATTTTGATATTCATGTAAAATATATTCGCTTGGTTTCATTCCTTGTTCAAAGTTTTCATCCTATCTTAATAGAAAATAAAATTAATTTTGTTTGTATTTCAATTTTCCTTTTTAAGAAACTCCATACGAGAATACAGTCTTTAGAAGAGGAGGAAGTAAATTTTGATGAAAGTGGCGATGAAGATTCCAATTATTTGAAAGTTACCAGGTAGATTGCACTTATTCAGCTATGAATGAAATGAGTTTTGTGATACTGAACAAATCATTTGCCTTAGGTATAAAACACGTTTCTGTCAGGTTCATAGCAAAATTTGCGAGCTGGAAAGAGCAGGCAATGATGATAGTTCTAAAACAATACGATTTTCTGGTGAGTAAAATTTGTTCTATTTTTGTTCGTGTTTTCCTGTGTGTTTATCTTATGCGAGAATGCCCTTTCAGGTACCAAGATACCCTCGGTGAATCGTGCCATCGAACGGTTTTATAATGATAATAAAGAATTTCCAGATTATCACGACATTTTTAAAGTAGTCGAAGTGGTAAACGATCGAAGGCAGTTGAATCTAACAGAATTCCAAATCCACGATACTGGTATGAGTTCGAACCTTATTTTTAAATTTTATTCAGTGTGATGGTTGATATTTTTAAATTTTTTTGTAGCCAAAATTGCATTCGAAGAATTAGGGCAAACTTTAAAATTGAAACGTCAGTATGACTTTCATGATACGATGTGCTCGTACCTACCTAATCATCAGGAGGACCCAGCAGCCGCTGACGATCAACTACAGGAAAAATTATTGGAAAACCAAAGACTCCACGGTCATAAAATAGATGAAGTAAGTAAAACGAGCTTCTGCCTCTCTTTTTAAAGACTTCAATCCTTCAATCGTGGTTATTTAATATTTGTTGGTTTTATCTCCTCCTTCTTGGTAGATTATCAATAAATACGCTACTAAACAAGAAGAAAATCGTTTAGAAGGTGTTGAAGTTGGCTCCGGCGAAGAACAAATGTCTGAAAATGAAGAAGAGGAAGAAAATGATGATGATGAAGTAACCTCCGCGAGTGATTTTGAAATGGATCAATCCGAAGATGAAGAACAAGTGAGACCTTGCACCGTAAGATTATTGGATATCACAATGTCACCAATTTGGGAAAAGTATTGTCCTAAGGTTCCAGAACTTATGAAGATTGAACCAGATTTTCAGCAACCGTGTTGCAGTAAAAGTTTGGTCACCCAGCGAAAAGGGCGAGCGGAATCGGACTCTTCAGATTCTGAAATTCACGATAAGAAACGAAGTAAAGTACAAACACCCACTAGAATTGTCACTTCAACACCACTTTCAAATTTTGTTAAAAATGAAAACCGTGATAAAGAAGAATCGAATTCGAAGAAAGTACTGAGCCGCTTGAATTTAGAAAATATTGAAAACGTCATCGTCCTTGGGGAACATTGTCCGAGTGAAAATACGCCTGCATCAAGGAAGTCAGAAGATGAAGAAAACTTCAGCTCTAAAACTGTAAAGAACGAAGTCGATTCAGATAAGACTAAAAATTTTGACAGTATGCTAGGTAAGGTCTCGGAACTGCTAGCGAAGGTCTCGGAACCAAATAATCGAAATCGCAAATTTGCTGGATCAAATTTCGATGTAGAGCTTAAAACTTCGGTTAGCAATAAAGTAGCCGAAACCACCAAGAAAAATATTCCTAACGGTGCTGTATCGCCGATTCGAAAGACTGAACAAGATCCTAAGCCAAATGCCGATGATGATGATGTTGTCATAATTGATGAAATTCCGTCAAAAAGTAAAGCTAAGGCTAATTCACGTAGTGATGAAATTATCAACGTTGATAAACTTGAAAACACGAACAGCGCTCCACAAAGAAATTTCCCTAATATTGACCTGGGTGCGTTCATTAAAAAAAGTGAGTCTCGCTAAAAGATACGCTTCGTAATTTTTTTTCGAAAATAAATCATTTCAAAATCTTCATAAATTGTAAATTTGTTTTCTTTTCTCTTTTGACTTCCTTTATTCAAAGAAACCGTTTCGCGGATAAATAGAACGAATGATAAAATTATAATGGAACTGCTTTTCGTTTTCTTCTTTCTTTTGTTTTTCTTTATTTGGACAAACGGTTTCGTTGATGAAATTATACTGGAAATACTAAAATTTAAAATTCGATTCCTTATTTCTTTTCTTTTTCTTTATTTGAACAAACGAATAATGAAATTACACTGGAACTACTTAATACTCAGAAGTTGACTCATCTTATTTTGTAAATAAATCGTAATTTTATAATTGTAAATTATTGTCAAATATTTATGGCTACTCGAGATCTTAGGCTTTGTTCTGAAAAATTTTCAGTAAAAATAATTGGCTATAATTTAATGAATATTCAAAAGAAAATTTTGCGTCAGCAGAGAAAATGAAATCAGGGTAAAAATTCAACATTTCTCTAAACTTGCTTACAACTGTTTTTTTATATTTTTAGTAAACTTTTCGTTACCGAACGGAACGAGTGTTTCAACCGTTCTAAGGAAACCAAATGCTCCACCATGCAGGCCTGCACAGTCATCTGTTTCTTTAGTACCTCGCTCCACTATACCAAACATAGCTCCAATTAGAAGAATGACGATACCTCCAAATTACCGCGTATCCAGAATAGCGCAGGTAAGTGATGCATTTTCTCTCTTATTTTCGTATTATACATCGCTTAAATATTGAAAAATTTAATTTTCTCATTTTTTTATTCATAGTCAGGTGGAATGTCAAATACAAACTACATGAGGCCTAGTCTTATTCAAAATAGGAATGCCTTTTTCAACCAAAGTTCGCAAAGGCGTTTGGTTCAGAATAATGAAGTCAGGAGGTTCGTGCAGAATAATCAAATAATTGCTAGGAGAAAAACAACCACGGTCGAAGAATCAATTGTCCAACTATCCGCCGCTCGTTCTTCTCAAATACCAAATCAAGGTTTCTCGAGAACTTTTCGTAATAATGCCTTCAGTTCTTCCTTACAAACTACTCGTAAACTGGTGCAAGTAAACCACGCAACGCAACTTCACGAGGTAAAAAGTTTATCTACCGAAGAATTAATTCAGTTAGATTAAAATATGTAGTTTCTACCTAAAAGTGAGTGTTAGTTCAATGTATACACTAATTATTCTATTCAGTGCTGTGTTTTATTTGGGTCTAGTTGTTCTTTTCAATTTATAAACTATTACATAAATACTTTTTTATTTTATCGAAATTTGATTCATTTATACCTTATTATATAGGTACTACCCATTCTTTCCCTATTATCTACATACTTTGTAACATGTAGCTAATTCTGTTCCGCTGAGTTTCTCGGTATTTTAATAAATTATTTTTGAGTAATATTGTTGTCGCGCAATTTTTTCATTTTTGTAAAAGAGTTGTATAATTTTTCTTCCAAAGGCGATGGAAAATCTGATTCGTATTTGAAGTCAATAAATACGTTGTCCAACAAACAGGTTCTTCTCTTCAGTTGCTTAACACGAATATGTCAATACGATTTGGATAGAATTCCTAGCAAGGCCACTGAAGACGACGTTCCTCGTGTAGTTCTGTGATAGCAGGTCTTCGTACAATTTATGTTCAAAATAGTACAAATAACGTATCTGAACCGTTTCAATAAATATATGAAAATGTATTTTGAACTTCGAAAGATGGTGTAGTACGTGAATAATTAAATCATTCTTTTTGCGCTTCGATACATTTTTACAAAAAAATCATCTTCACTTCTTGAGTGGGGGTTTAGGCACTCGTTTCATGTTGCGGATGATCCATCTTAATTTTGTTACAAAAATTATGTCATGTGATTTCGAGCTACATGTACATCTTTTTTTACTCATCATATGGTCAATATGGAAATAATGAGGAACAGATTTTAACAAATCTCTAGTAATGAGAATACTCTAGATGTGGCTGTGATTGCGAAAGATGTTAGCATTATTGTTTTCATCGTTGAAAATACTTTACAATTTTAACGTGAGCAGGTAGTTAAAAAATCGTAATTGGTATCGATGCAATCAAATACCTACATGAACGTCGTGCTATAGAATACATAACATAGACTAGTTCGTTCTCAATTTCATCCCATGGTAGGTAATTTTGGCAATTTTCAAGATACTTGATTACAATCATATTAGGATCGTCTTCCAAAGATCGATATTAATAATCGAATTATTAAATTTATCCGTGGTTATGATTTATGAATCATTATCTTCCTTCGCGTAGGTAGTCATTAATTAGAATATTATCTACCAAGTTGAGTAAAATTTAATACAAAATTCTAACTTCTATCTCTGTGCACCATTCTTGTTATGTTGCGGGTTGCATTATCGTGTATGGTTTACAACGTGTAGGTATCTAATGTGTGTGAGTAGGTAAAGCATACACGTTCATCTCTACTCAAGGTCGAAATTTCCAAATTTATTTACTTGATAGAGGGCTCAAGAGAGAATGATGAAAAAATTTGAGAAAGAGTTACTTACCAGGTGTTCGTATATCAACAACTGATTGTATTGTATTGTATATTGTAGGCGTCTCCTGCTCAGGAGGTAGCCCCTCAAAATCATGTGCACATTATAAGTACGTAAATACATAAAAACATGAATACACGTATTATTCAATCCATGAGAGTCGATCTTCTTCTTCCTCTTGGTTTCTTCCCTAGAATTTTCCCGAAAATTACCACGCTGAACAGTGGATCTTTCTTCTTTTCTTCCAGGAAGCGTACTTTTCCTTGTGTAATTATATTCAGCGGAACTGATACCTAACAATATTGTTAACGCACTAACACGAGAAAAGCCCTTTCTCAAATCGTTCCTTAGTACCTTTAGCCTCTTTCTGGAACTTTCTCTTAACGTGAACGATTCGATTGAGATGACGTCATTGTAACAGGGTCAATGCTGATGAGGGTGTCGGGGAGAGCGTTGCGGTTTTGCAAGAGTAAACCTTAGTACCAAAGTAAACCCAATCAATGGCCAAGTGGCCATACCCATTCCTAGAAGTACAGTATGGTCGTCGATGATAATATTGTAGTAATAGAATCAAGACTAAGGGAGCGTGCCACTTTTGCAATACCTACTGAATTCAATCTTAAATGTAAAGAGAAGGCTAAAATTTGAGGTTTCACAAAGTAGGAGTGCAGTGCAGGAAACTTGTTAATGTTCCGTGGATGTCCTGAAAAAATATGTTGACGGATTGACTGAAAACCGTTGGAAGAGAATGATTAATAGAAAGATATGACCGTAACAGTTTCAACTTTTCGAACGGTTATAACTGTTTTATAGTCGTTATATTCTAACGATTATAACCAAAACCATCCAGTTAGCCACCAAAAACTGTTTTAAGTTACATGGTATCTATAACATTCCTACGTGAAGTTTCAGCTTCAAAGGACAGAACTCGTGTCCGTGATTTTCTTAGAGGAGTGCTGATGCTGTGGCTCGCAGATCGACACTTCTGCGGAAAATTTTTCAATTCCTGTGGATACCAACAAAAAAAAGTACGAAAATCTCAATTTTTGAGGTCCTTTTTCTCATGATATAAACCTCAAGAGTCTGAATTTTTCCAAGTCTTTCTTCCAAAATTTCAAATTTTTTCAAATCTCCCTCCTTATGTGCAGTTTGATAGAGGAAAGTTGTCCAAGTTCCACTTCTGATATATATATTCCTTGAATCCCTGAAGGTCGATATCGTTTGCACCAAGCTTCAACATTTTTCAAATTTCCGCGTCCAACGAAATATTCAACTAACCTGAAATAGTTTCCCGTTGCAAAATATTTTATAAAAATCTCCGCAACCAAATTGAAGATTGCAAGACGACAAAAAAAAAACTAGTCATAACACGAAAACACACTACTTTATTTTTAACAATAAAACAATTACAAAGCTTCCTCTTCAGGGACAAGAAGAAAAAAGAAATAGTATAGAATGAAATTACATACTTATGGAATGATTTTTAAACTGATAAGTTACGTACAGTTGACACGATGGTAACCTAGAACAGCAGAATACAAGATAAAATTTTAAATACCTGTTGAAATGTTTCCACGAATGCATCTTATTCAATACAATTTTTCGTTTCATTCTCTATTCTTTGTTGAATAAACGGAAGAAGTACATAAACTTATAATCGCTTTACAGAAGTCACGTTCAGTTCGATGGGAAAATTAATTCAGTAACTATTCTCATGAAAAGTTCATTCTTCTAATATTTAAATATTTAGCAGAAAAATAGTAGATAACTTTCCTCCTATGCTAAGCGAAAATATTACTCATTTTCCTTTCTAAAAGTGAATTTCGATGATACTTACTAATTTACTTAGCTTGGCCATGTCTAGAATCCCTCGGGTAGAATTCAGCTAAGGTAGAAGCTGGTATTCGTTTCAACATTTCCTTGGGGAAAATACGAAGAAGTTGCCAACCAATATCCAAAGACTCGAATACGGTACGATTTTCATAATTTCCTAGAAGATTGATAAATAAATGTAAAATACGACCGATTCTTCCTTCCACATATCAAAATGAAAGCTTTAGAGTTCATTACCTTGCGAAATGAAGTTCTTTTCAAACTTGGTTAAAAATTCAAGGTACAGAAGATCATCAGGCGTCAACGCCTCTTCTCCGACTACAGCTTTCATGGCTTGCACATCTTTACCAATAGCGTAACAAGCGTACTGAAAAAGGAAAAGGTGGGATAAATCAGAAATTGTTCCACAAAAACTCATATGATGGAATCGGAAAATAACGAACCAATTGATTGGATACGTCTGAGTGATCTTTACGAGTCATTCCTTCGCCAATAGCAGATTTCATCAGACGACTCAGAGATGGCAGCACGTTAATGGGTGGGTAAATTTGACGATTATGTTGCTGACGATCGATATATATTTGACCTTCCGTAATGTAACCCGTTAAATCAGGAATAGGATGGGTAATATCTGTTGAATACAATTAGAAGTTATTAAATTGAGCACAAATACTTAAAATTACTGCATTAACAGCCACACATACCGTCGTTAGGCATAGTGAGGATGGGAATTTGAGTTATAGAACCGTTTCGTCCTTCTACACGTCCAGCTCGTTCATAGATAGTCGCCAAATCTGTGTACATGTAACCGGGGAAACCACGACGTCCGGGTACTTCCTCCCGAGCAGCTGAAACCTACGTAAATAAAATTATTAGTAAACGTTGACAATTTCATGATAAAATATATCTTTACAGTAAAACTTACCTCACGTAAAGCTTCCGCGTACGAACTCATATCCGTTAGAATAACGAGAACGTGTTTTTCGCATTGGTAAGCCAAAAACTCGGCAGCTGTAAGAGCTAACCGCGGTGTAATAATTCTCTCGATGGTTGGATCATTGGCCAGATTCAAAAATAGACACACGTTTTCCATAGAGCCGTTTTCCTAGAATTATAGTTCACATTCGTGATACGATACTGTTCATCGTAAAACAGAAATTTATGAAATTGCTTCAATATACTTCGAAATCTTGTTTGAAGAATCTAGCCGTTTCCATATTGACACCCATAGCAGCGAACACGATGGCAAAGTTATCTTCAGAATCGTCCAATACTGATTTTCCTGGTTGTTTCACAAGACCAGCTTGACGACAGATTTGAGCAGCGATCTACAGTTCAAACCAACTTCAATACACAGCAAGTTCGTACATCAGTTGAATTTCTCGGGATATTACCTCGTTATGTGGTAATCCAGCGGCTGAAAAGATTGGGATTTTTTGTCCACGGGCGATAGAGCTCATTATATCTATGGCTGAAATACCGGTTTGAATCATTTCTTGGGGATAAGTACGCGAATACGGATTTATTGGTTGACCTAATCGACATTCAAACAAAATAGATTTCAGCTCGGATCGATCGAAAATGAGCGATGGGATACGACGAAGCAAACACAATACCTTGAATATCGAGATAATCTTCTGCCAATATTGGAGGTCCTTTATCAATTGGTTTACCACTGCCGTTGAAAACACGTCCAAGCATATCTTCCGAAACTGGTGTTCGTAAGATGTCACCAGTAAACTCACAAACTGTATGTTTTGCATCAATACCAGATGTACCTTCAAAAACCTAATTTAAAAAAGTGAAAAGTCTCAATCACGCCAAAATATACACACCTTAATACACCACTACATGGAATGTAGTTACCTGTACAACGGCTTTAGAACCGCTAACTTCCAACACCTGCCCAGAACGATAAGTACCATCGTTCAACTTCAGTTGGACAATTTCAGCGTACTTGGGAAACTTAACATCATCAAGGATTACTAAAGGTCCGTTTACTCCCGAAACTGTTTTGTATGCTGTAAGAGTACAGAGTTACAATGAGTAAGAAGAACGACAGGTAGAAAACCTTGGGAGACAGATATCTATCATTAGTGTAACTTTGGGAATATCTACAACGTTGGGCGTTATTATTCTGGAAGGACAGGATTGCATAACTGCATATCGAGTCGATTTTCAGTTCCAAGTACGATAATAGGCGATTTAAAGAAGAGGATAAGGTTACGCCCAAGAAACTTGACGCAAAATCATAAACGTTAATTATACGTACTCAGTCGGGGTTGCGAGATAAAATCTCTGGTAACCGCTAAAGTGTGTTCGATACCAGCCTGTTTGGCTCCAATTCCACCATCGTAGGGCATTTTTCAAACTAAAATTCTGCGATGAACCAAACGAATAACGAGCACAACTATGGTACTACGCCCATGGATTATTCAAGCAAGCAAGTAATGTACAATCGACTGTGCTATCACTATTAAGATGGTGGGGCACTGGTTGCAAAGAATATACCAATTTGTATAGATTGTGTTAGGGAGCGATGGTATCGCAATCATCAAAAGCAAAGGGAACTTCAAAGTATAAATCCGGAGAAAAAGACTCTTTATAGGGCCATTTTCGATGAGGAAGATGTTTTTCTCCAAATCGTTTTTTCACTCAGTGTTGCCAAATTTAGGAGTCCAAGATTTTTGGAGAATTCTATCTTTCAGTAGTTGGGAAGTGGGACTAGCTTGGGAACAATGAATTTGAAATCGGAAAAAGTATTAGAATTTTCAAGGAGGAGTTGAGATATTATTGAGATTTCCATAATCCATATCCATCTAAACTTCACATTTCTCCATGTAGAGCTACAATTACTGCTGGGCAAGTCGAAATCTTGCGCCTCTCCATTTGTATTGCTATGTTTTATGATATTAAATTTTTCCGCGAGTGTTTAGACTGCGTTTAGGTAAGAATCATCAACTGAATGAAACTTTTCATTTTGCCGAGGTTTTAATTATAAGTTGATTTTCGTTTTAGGAAATTGAAAGCAGTCAAAATGACCAGCGGTAGATTGTCGAACATATCTCCCACTCAGAATTGTGCCAAAGTATTCATCCAAAGAGATTATTCACTCGGTACAATGGTGCGATTTCAGGTCAATTTGCCTGACGAGCTACAGGACAAAGTGTGTTTTCCCTCTTCTTGTCTCGTTACGAGAATTCTATCGATTTATGAATTTCAAGTGTAAAGTGATAAACCTGCACTGAATACAGCATTAATTTATTTATTTTTTAGATCGAGAAGTCAGCCTTTGAATACACCGTCAACCAACTGAACGCATATTTCGAAGAAGCCGAGTCTGCCTCTTGTAGAACCTATTGTCAAGGATGTTGCGCATGCTTTACCGCGTACCTAATGTTTTTATGTGTAGAATCTCATTACGAGAAGGTAACTTACAAAACGAATATTTCGCGCAAAAGTTGAATGATCGATAAAATTTTAATTTTTCTTTTTTATGCCCCGCAGAATTTGAAGAAAATTGCTAAATTTGTTGCTGAGCAAAACGAAAAAGTTTACATACCGCGAGGGTTATTATTAGTGAATCCAGCCGAACGAGGGTTGAGAGTAGTACGTATTGCAACTTCTATTTTCAACTTCATATGTACGCTAAAAGAATTTCTGATATCAGTAATATTGATTTCAGATAGAGATAGTGATATTAGATCAACCGATCATATCTAGAGCATGACCGCTTCTACATGGTTCTACGGAAGAATTTTTCATGTGATGTATAGGATCAGAAGCGTACATAATACCCAGATCATCAAGGATGGCTAGACAGGAACAAAAATAACGTTTGATGATTACTATTGAAATATTGTGTGTAAGATCTAAGTCAATGTATACGTATTTCACGCGGAAAACTCATTTAGTCCGTATTTTTTTTGTTGTCCTCATTGTTAAATTCTATTACTTAATTAACCCTAACAACAGGAGCGTTAATTCGAGTACACTATTTTCTGAGGTGCAATTTTTTTACCAGTATTTGTACATGATATTACAGAAACATCTATTTCCTTAAATACATTCTAAGTACATTTTATTCGTTGGAATATTTTCTCTTCTGTTCTAAGAAAATGGTCTTCGGATTCAAAAACAACATGTAATAGTATCAAACAATAGTAGAAGACAAAAAAAAAAGTACACGAATACATTAATCAAATGATACATTCCGTTCAACCGGGTTAAAATAACCTATGTTTACATAACGTGTAGGTGCTTTCGATACCAGAATCGAGCACGAAAGTCATCCGAACAGGTGATGAACGCAGCAGAATGAGGTGAATGTACGATCATACGAACAGGACCATTATGACCTATAGAAAAATTCATACAAGCAATAAAAATCATGGCAAGTCTAGTCAAGTCGACATATGATGAAAACACCTAAAAAGCTCAATTTGAAAATCCGGACTGTTATTTTTCAATTTTTTTTCTTTAACAGAACCACACGCATGTTGTACGATTTATAAAATTATGAGAGGGGCGAGTGCGAGAAATTCGACACATTTCTTCAAAGATGTAAGAATCTCCTGTCTGTCATACATGCGGATAGTCCAAGTTCTCTTATTCTTATTGATTGTAAATTCAGAATATTTCGAGTTACTCTAGAGAAATATTGATTCAATACTTTTACTAAGCTATCTTTTCATAGAAAATTTTCCTAGTTTTCACCATGAGTAAAGGAAATTCGAGAAGAATTCCGTTAAAAATTACGAAATTCATCTTTTCTGGATTAGAATGTCAAAATAACAGTTTTTTTTGTAAATTTTTCCATCTCATTTTTAGTCTTCTTCTACCTCAGAAATTTTTTTATTATCATTCATTGTTTTAAAAACAAGAATTCCGAACGATAATCAAAATGTTTTGGAACAAACTTCTTTTACCCTGACTACGAAGAAAAGAGGTTCTAGAACTAGGAACTTTTTAATCCTAAGCAATTTTACTGCAGTCGGACTGTTATAAAACGTTTCTTTTAACAATACCTAATGACAGTAATTGCTGTCTGGATGCATTTCGTGAATTCCACGCGCACAAGGAAGTTGTAGCTTCATCAGGAAACATTATGAAATCTTCAGTATGATTGAAAACCGCTTGAGCTCTATGTTCTTGTTTACCTGTTTGCATTAGGATGAATAATTTTTTTTTATTGATTATACAACGAAGAATAAATTATATTCTCTCTTGTTGAGTGTGTACCTGTTGTTCCAGCTCCAGTGTACGCAATTAAACAACGACTAGTTGATAGTTCCCACAATTTTACAGTCGAATCCTTACCGGACGATAGAATGTACTGAAATGCATGAAGATATGATTAGACATACACACCAAGTGCATCAATTGCAATAAACGGAATTTTTCCAAAATATTCAAAGAAATTCGGTTACATTATTCAAAAAACTATGTAGATAACAATTGTGATTCCATCCTCAGAATCCACGGCTTGTGAAAAAACTCAAAATAAGGAATGATCTGAACTCACTACCAACCTTCCCGTTTCGCGAGAATAACACAGAGCACACTTCAGCACCCCCGTGCGCCTTCTGGAAGGTATTCACGCATTTGTTAGAAACTCCATCCCACAGCTTTATACTTCCATCTCGACTACTCGAAGTAAAACATTTTGCACCAGGTGAAAACCTATCGGAAAATATTATTTAAACCTGCTACGAATACAAAACAACTTCTTCGGATTTGAAAACGAAAAAACAATACTTGATCGAAGTAATGGGAGCAGTGTGATGGTTACTTGCTACAGCTCCGACAAAGCATTGACTCGTATTCACGTCATACAATCTGATTATAGGACTGTTAGTCCCGACGACTATGTAGTCTCCAGACGGATGAAACGATAAACAACGAATTTGTTCACAGTCCTATATAAAAATAACAACATACACAATCAAAATTATTGAAGCATGATGGTGGAGCAAACGAGAGTATTTCAAATGTGCCTACAGCGATAACTTTATAAGCTTTCTTGACAGAAGCTTTACCGTAGTCGAACATTTTCAAATTACAATCACGAGAACCAGATATGAGAATGGTGGACGTGGGATGAAATTCCAAACACGTAACTTCTTCCGCGTGATCGTACAGGGTTCGAATGACAGGATGACTCTGATTATCTACAGCGTTCTCAATTTCAGCTGACGACTTAGCGAGCATACGGTCCACATCTAAAATCTGAACAGAGATTTTTAATAGTTATCTTGCAATTCATACTTAATTCGTACATGTCTACGTATGATTTCAAGAAAACTACCTTGATAGAAGCGTCCAGACTTCCAGTGGCAATAAGTTGACCATCAACACTAAACGCACCGGCACGACAAGCACCCTTATGAGACGTAACATAAGCAGTTTCATACAGAGCTGGTTCAGGAGCGGTAGATACGACATCGGTTTCGTATTCCAAGTCTGTAACAAGTCAAATAATTCGTCAAATCCGTCAAAATATAGCAGCTATCGACAGATAAATAAATGGTCATGATGATAAAATAACACAGATATTTACCTAAACCAGGACCAATGAGAATTTCTTGAATAGGATTAAGACCAAGTGTTGGAGTGTTTTCATTTCGTTTCTGTCTATCTGGCTCATGTTTCAATCCGATCGTAGTCAAATTGTACAAACGATCGGACGGAGGGCAAGGAGGATCTGCTTGAACGAGAGCTGATAGATTTGATGCCACGGTACTATAGCCATCGTAATGCAATTGACTGCGAAAAATTAACACCAAATGTAACTTGACATACAGATTAACAAGAGACGCAGTTTGAAGGTTTACCAACCTTATAATTAATCTGTAGAGTAAGTCTCTATTTTTGATGACATTCTTATCAGCAATCTCATCAACATCCATTACTTCCTTCATGACAGAAACCTGTAAAAAATCACGTACTGCATGTAAGAGTTCAGAAAACTATTTTCCAAATATATGTACTATGAAACAGCGAGAAACTCCTGAGAAACTGCGAATCACTTGTCGGTATCTTTATCAACCGGTGTTCATAATCTTACATAATCAACCCTAGCCATACACCGGCTGTATTAGTTCATAGAGTGAAAATGAATAATGAGTACAAACCTTCAGCGGATAAACGTTGATAATAATGACGATGAGTCGGCACCAACACTTCCAAAGTCGGCCCAAACCAGAACAGTAAAAAGTTTACCTCATTAGAAAAGCCCGCGTCAAAAAAGTTATAAGAAATTGATGAAACAGCGGGCGTTCGCGAAAATTTTGATCGCATTCAGTGATCAGTTTGCGACTCGCGTTCTTTCGCGAACCGTGGGAAGCAAAAAAATTACCGCGTTCATTCTCGTGACGTCACTAATGATTCAGAACTCTGCAGTCTGCGCTCTGCTAGGCTGCCATTAAGATTGGTAATTTTTTTTTTTTTTTTTTGTCTAAACTCTGATCTATTTAAGAATGCCAATTTTATCACGGGGCACAGTTGGACCCTATTTAGCCAAACCCAACCAAGCGACATGATAACAATCTAGAGAAATGTCAATGTTCCTTTACTATAAGCAGAGATTCTCCTTTTTGCCAGATTGTTATCATGTTGCTTGGTTGGGTTTTGCTAAAAAGGGTCCAGTTGATAAGAAACGTCAAATGTTGGACAATTGTGACGTGTATTGTGCGTAGAAAATTGGCATTTTTATAAGATGCAATAAAATAGGTACATTGTCAATCTGATGAATATTGAATTCAGAGGAATAGGAGAAAAAGAGGTGACAGAGACCCTTTTTACAGAGATGGGTATAATCCCGCACAAAAAAAAAGATCTGTAATGAACTAAAACGTCTAAAAGTCATGATCTCTGCAAAAAATGTCTCTCTGTGACTCCAGGCCCTTTCTACATAATGAATTAATAATAGTCCTCATATTTGGTTGTTTGTCATTTGTCAATAGTCAATACTTGTTTCACAATTTGGTCCACTAATGCGATGAAAGGGAAATACAGGTCTTAGATTGTCTCCAGTCAGGCTAAAATGTCAATAGAAAAATTCAAGAAATAGCGCTGTATAAAAGTCAAGATATTTTTCCAAGGAAATTGGTAAAACATCAACCCAATATATTTTGTTGTTTGTCAATACTTGATACATTTTTTGGTTCATTAACGCAATAAAAGGGAAATCCATTAATTTTTGTGTATTGAAGATAGATATAGGAAAATTATAGTCAATGTACATTAAACTTCAAAGCTTTATTGGAACTTTTAAGAGAAAATTTCTTTGTTTTGAGCCCCTCTATCACTATTTCTATGACCAGAAGAGGTTTCTGCCAGTAGATATAAGATATTCATCCTGGCACAGTTTGGCACAATCATGGATTTCTTCATTTTTGACTCCAATATTTGAGGAAATTTAAAAATCTATCATTTTCCAAACCAATATTTCTAATGTACGGATATAAAAAAATCATCAATTTCTTCATTTTTGACCTAATATTTGAGGAAATTTAACACATTCAAAAAATTATAGATTTCTTCATTTTTGAGACAATATTTGAGAGAATTTGATACTTTCAATTCTATAAAAAATTTACGTGAGATTTTCACGTTTTCTGTGAGATTTTTAACTGTATATCATATTCACCCTGACGCAGTCTGGCACAATCATGGATTTCATTCATTTTTGACCTAATATTTGAAGAAATTTAACATATTCGAAAATCCATCATTTTACAAACCAATATTTTCAATGTATAAAAAAATCACCAATTTCATCATTTTTGTCCTAATATTTGAGGAAATTTGACACGTTCAAAAAATTATCAATTTCTTCATTTTTGAGTCAATATTTAAGAGAATTTAATAATTTTAATTCTATAAAAAATTCAGGTGAGATTTTCTCGCTTTCTGTAAGATTTTTAACTGTATATCATATTCATCCCAACGCAGTCTGGCACAGTCACTGCTTTCTCCATTTTTAAGCTTATATTTGAGAGAATTGAGTAGTTTCAATTTTTCACCATCTTCTAAGCGGTACTATCTTATTCTTGTTATATTACTTCATTTTTAACTGATTTTATAAACTTTCAACACATTTGATGAAAGGGTTTAGCACAATTATATTTATTTTTCAATAACTCCCTTTTTATTGAGATTTTTTAAATGTTGAATAAAATTATTTCATTTTACATTAACATTATAATGATCCCAAGGTAATGTATCAGTTTGTCCATTAACTAAATATATTTTATCATCAAATGAATTTAATCCTCTTTTATTCTGTTCAATGGTATAAATTTCATGTTTTGTACTCCTTATCATCTTCTGTTTAATTCAATTCAATTCAATTCAAAGACGCCTTTATTCAGATTATAATTTACAAAATTTTACATGCTCAAAGGAATGCCGATGCCCCTTGGGGGGCGAGTGGTACGCGTTGATTATTATTATTATGTATAGATAAATTAAATTATGGGGGGGGGGGGACAAAGATGGAGAACAAAACAAGAAAATATCAAACAAAACAGAAGGTGCCAAAAACACGGAACAAAAATAATAACAATTTCAATAAGAGGTAACAAATAAAGTACAAATAATAAACCCATAATAGCAACAACATTAAAAAGAATAACAAGAACAAGAAAAAAAACATAGCAACGATCATTCATTACAAATTCACTCCAACGACAATGGTACCACCAGCACAAAAACATTCACAACAATAAATAGTCTTAGTTATTTTATTTTCTAAGCATATTTTATAATCATTATGAGTTATCTGATTTTTAATAATATTTTTTTTCACTCCCTTTGCTTTCTTCATTTCATCATCATATGATTAAAAAACTTTTATTAGAGTATAACTTTGAAGCTAGTCCAATAAATTCTTCCAAGATTTCACCATTCATTTCATCTTAGAATTTACCCAGTACCTTTCTAATTTTTATTAATTGGTGGCACCTCATAAACATTATCTTCCTTATAATCTGATGTATCAAATTCATTAATCATTCCTTCCTATCTTCATAGAAGTCTTTGGTCTGTACAGCTATAATTAATGAATCAGTATCAGTATATAATATATAATAATTTTATTCTATCTCCATATCTTTCCTTCAATCTATAATAGAAATCATACATTAACGTTTTTGAAATATCTAAAATTGCTACTCCCACATAAATTGGTTGATCGAACCTTATTACAGTGTACATGCCCTGCTGTTCATCTAATCCAAATGTTTCACAATGAAAATGTTCATTTTGAGTTCTATTTTTATAAACAATAGGTATCGCAAAAGCTTAACATTTGAAAGGTTCTTCTAATATTTATCAAAGTCTGCAAAATCCCATACAAAAAAGAAAATGAAGGAAATCAGAGTAGCAGCGTACTTATGGTAAATTTGCCATATATATTATATACGTCATCCCAAAATCGGTCTATTACAGTTGCGCCTTGCTCATCGCGTATTTTATCAATGTTCTTTTTGCCTCTGCTTTTTGCGTGTGTGTTTCTTTTCATTTGAAAATCGGTCGCAGAGGTTGTTCCAAGGTACAGCTGTTTCCATTCGTTTTTGAATAAATTTTCGTCAAAACTGCTAGAAGGAAAAATGCGATTTAAGTACCTATATTCCTTTAAAGTGCGAAGACGGAATTGTATATTCGTATATATGTCGTTATGTGAACCATTCGTTTGTGTCATCGAAACGCCGTCGTTGTGGTAGTATTAGTAACCTATTCAATCGAGATTCAACCTGTCAGTCACCAAACGCCAAAGCCTGTTGAAACAATCTGTGAATGTTCATGTACAATCATTTACGTTTATCACATAATAGTAAATTACTCTATAGAATCCGTTCAACTTGAGAAACGGAGAAAAAGGAGACGTAATTACATAGTTACACAGTAGAGAGACAAGACGGGACATTCCTGTACTGCTGTGGTCAGTTCCGGTTATGAAGGTTCTTGAATTGAATTGTGGGATCCGGTTCCTTTCGGTTCCGGTTCCAGAACCCGATAGCGAGATCCGGTTCCTTTCAGTTCCGGTTCCAGAACCCAATAGCGAGATCCGGTTTCTTTCGGTTCCGGTTCCAGAACCCGATAGACAGATCCGGTTCCTTTCAGTTCCGGTTCCAGAACCCAATAGCGAGATCCGGTTCCTTTTGGTTCCGGTTCCAGAACCCGATAGACAGATCCGGTTCCTTTTGGTTTCGGTTCCAGAACCCGATAGTGAGATCCGGTTCCTTTCGGTTCCGGTTCCAGAACCCAATAGAGAGATCCGGTTCCTTTCACTTCTGGTTCCAGAATCCTAGAAGGCTAGAAATACGGGAGGAGAACCGCTTCCTGAACCGGTATTCGGTTCCGGTTCTCACCCCTGCTGATAGTTCAACTCCCACTCACCAAAAATCCAAACGTCTCTAGGTATAAGGCATTGGTGGGCACCATCATTAGTGGGAACGTGAGGCCAAATCGCCCGCACGTTTTTTTTCTCAGCAGCTCCCGTTATAAAGGTTCTTGGGGGCTAAATTGTGGGATCTGGTTCCTTTTGGTTCCGGTTCCAGAACCCAATAGCGAGATCCGGTTCCTTTCGGTTCCGGTTCCAGAACCCAATAGAGGTCCGGTTCCTTTCGGTTCCGGTTCCAGAACCCAATAGCGAGATCCGGTTCCTTTTGGTTCCGGTTCCAGAACCCGATAGTAAGATCCGGTTCCTTTCGGTTCCAGTTCTAGAACCCGATAGAGATCCGGTTCCTTTCGGTTCCGGTTCCAGAATCCTAGAAATACGGGAGGAGAACCGCTTCCTGAACTGGTATTTGGTTCCGGTTCTCACCCCTGGTCATAGGGCACTATTTTTCCATTTCTTATGTTGAATAGATTATACCTTACTGAATGATCCAAATACGTGTTCAGGAATGAAAATTTGAGATTATTTCGAAAAATATTTTCACATTAACCTTATAGATAAAAGATCTGCGAGGATGACGGATGATAATAGCGATTCTGCAGTATTGGAAGACATTGCAACAATAGATCTCTATAAATTCAAAGAGGCTGTCGATGATATCATTCGCGAATCATTCGACATGACAGAATCGTAGCTTGCTTAAAGTCATGAAAGGAGTGCAAGTGGATTACATTTTTACTATTCATACCGACTTATATAGATCAGGTTTCACATAGTTTCTACTCTAAAAATGTATGTGTAATGATTTATTGGGAAGAAATTGTGAAAGTGAAGGCGTCCCCCAAAACCGAAACGAGTACAGAGGACTCCGCTTCGCCTTCCCGCCGTGAGAGCGATGAAGAAGATGAAGCACCATCGTCATCCAATCCTGCTTGCAACGAAACTGAAAATACATCGGTACATCAAGAATCAGATTTAAACCGTACGTTCTCTCGATGTATGAGTTAGTAACAATGTCTGTGTATTATAATATTTCAAACTGACGTTTGTGTGCGTGTTTGTTCAGGTAAACTTCCGAAACGAAAAAGGAAGAGGTTTGCTCTTCGATTATATTCAAATTTATTGGGTACCAGTTTCGTAAATTGTCGCCAATTCAGCTAGAGAATCAATGTCAACTTATATTGAATACCTAGTTTAGCAGTCGATTCCAGCCAGTATGCTAAATATGGGTTCTGCAACCCCCTCTCGGTAAGTTTTCACGTAAAAAGAAGTAAAAACATAAAATAAAAATAAAAAGAAATGAATATTCTATTGGAAATTATATTTTATCAAATGTTACCACGGCTATAGAAAACAGCCCTGTCGTCAGTCACATTAAAATAGCTTTCATCAGATTTTGTTGGAAAAAGAGAAAACAAAAATTGGTATTTCGATATTATCAACAATCGGGCGCGTTCAACAATCTCGCATCTTATTAAGACGCATTTACGTATATCAATAATTCTAAGCCATGATTAAAGCTTAGAAATTATAATACAGTAATTGGGATTAAATGCTGAACCAAGAGCCAAGTGAATTACAGTATATAGAATATCAATTACCGGTAGCTTCGTTCCCAAAATTAAAAAAAAGGGAAATAGGTACCTGACTGTAAGATGCGTCGGAAGAATGGGTGTTGTGCTGTAAGGTGAACCTTGATTATTTGTGGGGGGTTATTTCGCTAATGAAATATGTCAAATTATGTTGTACTTTCATTTAGAAAGTACAGCATAATCTTCGCCCTTTGTTTGTAGAATAACTACCATCAGATATCCCTGTACAGTATGTCAGAAACTAACTAATCTCCGCTACAATTTTCATACAGGTTTAAGAAGAAAATAATTTTCGTTGGTTGTATGTATGCTGGCAGGTTTTCGAGTGGTGCGATTTTAAGTAGGTATTCTTGAAGATTTATTGAGTTTATACTCCAAACGTCGAGTTTTTCTACAAATCAAGTTCCTAATAATAATATATTTCTGAAATTTATTTTTCATAAAGTTTTTTGAATGAGTTTACTTACGAGTTCTTCTTAGTAGCAAAATTTTGTATTTTTACACTTGAATTAATTTTGAAACTTAAATAATGTACTTCCGTTAAACAAAATATGTACCTACAAAGATTTTTCTCCTGTGAATAAATAAACATATACCGGTAATATCGATTCTCTATTCCGTTATTAAATGAACTGTTATATTCTATAAGTTCACTTTTGTTCGTTACAACTCCAATTAAAGGCATTATTAAGCAGAATGTTTTTCAAATTTTGATATAATATACGTTAAATTTTAAGAAGCATTGAAATTTAGAATTTTACTTGTCCTTTCCTACAGATTATGATGTACAATTTTTGATGATAAGATGTGCAAAAATTATTTCTAGCTATCTATTTTTTTTTTTCTGCATTAATGTGGAAAATCAGGTGAAAAATTGATGCACCCTCCAACAGGTTGAAAATAGTTGGAAAAAATTTGGTGACCAACCTAGTAGTTTCACAGAACCTCACTCTCTTGTATAGTACATGCGGAGTAAAAAATGTTGAAATAGGGACTTGTAATAACGAAAGAAACGCCATTAGAACACTTTTATTAAGACTTCTCTGAGAACATCAAAAGATGATAGTCAGTAAGTGAGAAAAGAAAGCTCATCAGCTTACACATTATGTACTGTCTTGAGAAAAGGTTCTCGAGTTGATGTACTCAGCAGAGAGCGCTACTAGTGGTATACTTGCCATACTGCAGAGACTTGTATATTTCAACATTTCCCCGCAAGTTTTTGTAGTAGGCAAGTAAGCAATTATTTTAAAAATATAACCAAAAACCTCATTACTTTCATTTGCGTGGAAGTATAAATTGTAAGAGGAAAAGATAAATTTCAAAAACCTCTTACCACGGTACATTATAGAGGTATTGACACTCGCATATCTTCACCATAAAAACAACTGTCCGTCGTTCTCTGGTTGTTCCGCAACGTATTTGTAGAGCGCGTTGTCAGTCTGGTTTCGATAGTATACAGAGTCTTATGGCAACTCACTGCTTTTCAAAAAATTGTAAAAAAATCAGGAAGAGCTCGGACTTGGCCGAAAAATTAAATTTTATTAAACTCTATAATATTCAAAAATATTCATTTTTCTAGGTACATTTCTCGATGTTCTATAATCTTTGAAAAATTCAGCAATACTAGGGTACCTACGGTCAGGGATGGAAAGCCAATCGTCATTGGCTTAAAACTGGCTTTTAGCTTCAAGCTGACTGTGGATAACGGCTTAAAATATAAGCGATCATTTTGTGCCACGGATGAGCTTCTGACGTTTGGCTTTTGGCTGGAGTTAAGCCAATCCATTGGTCCAATTTGAGTCAATTTATTGGCTTAATTAGACCAATAGATTGACTCAGCTTCAGCCAATGAAAAACTTTGCCTGCTTTTCTTATCATTTCGAAATTTGATGTGGGTTCATCATGATTTATGATTTGAAAGTGAAGCGTTCCACATTAATTTATCAAGATAAGATGGTCAGCTACCGGTTGCCGGCTGCTTCACGGCTTCCCGCTTTCAACTTTTTTTCTTCTTGTGCGCAGGCTTAAGCACCTTTTATTTTAAGCCAATGAAATTGGCTTTCGGCCGATATTGGGCTTTAAGCTAATGACGAAAAAAACGATTGACTGACTTTTGGGGTGCGTTCAGAAACGTGCGACCACTTTAAACGACAGGAAAATTATTTAACCGGTCAAACTCTACCACCGTGGAGTGTATCTCCAACCACTCCCGACTGGATTGAAATAATTCTTACCGCGGTGCAAAATACACGCGTTAACCGGAGTTTCTGAACGACTCTTGTCCGTTCACCGGAGTAACACGAGAAAAAGTAGGCGTGGTCACTCCAAGGAGTTTTTGAACGATTTTGTGAGCAACCAGGCAACCACTCGCAACCAATAGCTGGTTACACGTTTCTGAACGCACCCCTAGCTTAACAAAAAACGGCAAAACATTGACTTCAAACTTAACTTAAGCCATTAATGACTTAAGCTTTCCATCCCTGCCTACGGTAAAGCCGTGCTACTAGCGGGGTTAGGAAGGATGCGCTAACCAGAGACCAAGATTGTTGCAAACCTAGCGGAATTCCTTGTTCACTACCAGATTTTGTGAGACACAATTTTTGCATAGTGTCAATACCTCTATAATATACCGTGCCTCTTACTAATAATCAATCAAGTAGAGAAAAAGATAGGGTGTTAAAAACCTCTACTGGTAGATGATGCTAAGAACGAATTCCACGAGGAAACGGTACTATACCACTAAAAACCTCTGGATTAAAAGTTCAACAAAGTTCGCACTACAGAATATTAGCTTTTCAAATTTTGTGTTCAGTAGCCAAGACTTCAAGAGAGATACCGTAAATACAGTTACTACTTCAAGAATTCTCAGCTAGTTATTTGCAAGTGCGATTTCCTTTGTTCTTTTTGTAACTTTTTGCATCGTTTGTAAGATACTACTTATTTCGGTTACGGTGACTGAGCACACTACCTTCAAATTCCTTATATAATATTATATGTAAACGATTCTACTCTTCGAGACGATTCTAAAAATATATACTTTTTCACCCCCCGACGATTTTTTCGCTGAGAAATCGTCGATCGAAGTTGCGCGAAATCGACAAAAGGTGATTCACGTTCGCGCCTTTTTTTGTACCGTAATCAGCGGGCAAACATTTCGCGCGCTTCACCTTCATATTACCCATTCGGGTAGTTTTGGTTGGCGCCTTTTTTTGTACCGCAATCAGCATGAATCGATTCGCGCGCTTTCAATATTATTTTTATAGGGCAATCATTCGGGCGTCTTCGGTGAATATGCCAGTCGCCACAAACTTAATATTAAAATGATAGAAGCTCCAACAATTTCATTTTTGTATTGATATCTGGGGTAATTGAGTACGCATGTCAAAAATTTCAAATTATATTTACAGGTAATACCTATTTGTTAAATTTTCTTACATCGCCATTTTTTATTACATGTGTATGAATTTAATGTGATAAGTACAATATTTGTTTTTTTTTCTTCCTGCAAAATTAGTCAAAAATTCCAATTTTTTTTATTTACGCGTAAAACCTATTCTTTTTAAATTTTCATGCATCGCCATCGCTATTATATATTTATGAATTTAATGTAATAAGTACAATATTGGTATTTTTTATTCTTGCCAAATTACGCATTTTATGAAATCACATAGATTTTCGCGCTAACATTTATCTCCCCGCCGAATTACGTATTCTTTTGGCCTGTGTAAATTTTGGCGCGAACATTTCTCCCGCCAATTTTAATCATTCCATAAACCACAACACGTCGTCATTTCCCTCTTCAAGCAACCGATCATCATTGTTCATCCTGTTTGTTTGCTTCCTACAGAAATGCAGTTCATTGAACCCTATTGAATGGTTCACAATCACTTGTACACAAATGCAATACCCTTGTTCATTGAACTCTACCCAACACAGCAGGGATTCACGTTACTTCTTACCTGCATGTACCTACATGAATAAAAGAATGTGGAAGGGAAAAGCGCGCGAACGAACTACCGAAACTACCTAAAGCGCACTTAACGGGTTGTTTACCTACAAGAAGAAGCGCGCCAATTTTGTTGATTTCGCGGGAATTGTGTTGATTTCGCGCAACTTCGATCGACGATTTCTTAGCGAAAAAATCGTCGGGGGGGGGGGGGGGTGAAAGAGTATATATTTTTAGAATCGTCTCGAGGAGTAGAATCGTTTACATATAATATTATATAAGGAATTTGAAGGTAGTGTGCTCAGTCACCGTAACCCTTATTTCCTCAGAGGAAAAAAGAATACTACACCAGTAATCTCTAACTACATTTCAGAAGAAAAGGCATAGTAACTGAAAACCTCTTAAAGATATTAACCTTTTTGACATCACATTGCGATTGATTTATTAGAGGAAAAAGGTACTTCTCCTCTAAAAACCTCTAATTTTTAAACATTCAAAATCATAGTTGTTAATTGCTATTATAGTTCCGAGATCAAAGCTGTTAACTTTTCTTAATATTTTTTTTTTTTTTTTTTCATCATAATGAGGACAATAGTTTGTCTCAACAAATTAAGGAACATTTTTTAAACATTCCACCAAACCAACTATAGATTTCATTTCGATTCCAGAATATGATTTTCGACAGATTAATTTTCGGGGTAAAACTATTCGGAAAAATGATTTTTCGGGGTAAAAATTTTTGGGGCACAATCATTCAGGAAAATAATTTTCGACAATATGATTTTCGGGAGAAAAATCATTCGGGGAAATGTAATTCGGGAAAACGTGTTCGGGTGAATGCTCGGGAAGGGTATAATATAGATTCTCTTTTAGATATAGTTACAACTGAAAGGTGTTTCACAATTCCAGCAGGGCCTTTTATTTTTCTGCAAACAAATAATACAACATCTGGTCTTGAAGTACGACAAAAGTAGAGGGGTGAATTATATTTTAAAGAAAAAGGTGATCCATTCGAACCAGGAATTCTCCAGGGTCGCTATAAAACGTGTTTCATCAAACGTAATGGTATTTCTACCGCTATAAAACGTGTTTCATCAAACGAAATGGTATTTCTACGGAATAGGGAAAAGGTACCTATCCAAACCATGGCGGCATATGAGAGAAAAATGAAAAATTTGTAATAACCCTTGAATGATTCTGTTATCCGATATAATTTGTAGAATGAGTGTTTGTAAGAAATCAAATTAATATGTTTCATTTAAGTGTTATTTTCCGCAATTTTTTCATTCTTCTCCCACATACCGCCATAGTTTGTCGATACCTTTTTCGATCTCTACCCGCTGCAGCCCAACGCTAGCGTTGAGCGCTGCCCCCTGATGCTAAACAAGGACCTATCTGTAAAAAGGGCGTCCGTGAAGAAAAATTCATTACAGAAAAATCAGTTTGAAGTTTCAGTTCAAAATATCTCCGCAACAACGAGTGTAATCAAAAAAATGGTAAGGATGAAAATTAAAGAGCAACTCTTCTTCTATAAGAAATGATAATCACATTTTGAATACATCCAGGAACGAACAAAGTAGAGATCATTGAAAATATGACAACGGACGCCCTTCTTCCTAAGATGGAAAAATTGTGGGTTAAAAAAAAAAAAATTATAAAAGATAGTTTATGATCTGAAACGCACAAAAATCAAGGTCTCCGCAAAAAGGGCGTCTGTCCGACGGACGCCCTTTATACAGATAGGTCCTCAAACAGAATTTTTACATCGCGTTATTAAAGTGTACCGTGCTATTGAGTGTAGCAAGTATTGTGACGAACCAATGAGCGCTCGTACAACAACGCCATTGAAGGCGAAGAGTGTCGAGCGAAGAAAAAACGTTATTTCTGTTCGAGAATCGAAACGACAAACGGGCGTGGCTATAGACATTATTAGCGAAGCTGCCGCACGAGGAAGAATGGATGTTTGTACACCGTCTACAGCAATAAGAAGACAATACCTACTTGCCATTATTTGTCCATTCCACCAATAGCGGGAAACTACTGTTCTCTTGATAATACGAATATTCTCTTCGCTCTTGTTTTTTTTTAAACTACGTATTGCGTCATAAGGTTAATTCATAAGAGGCATTGTGTACCACAAGCAGACAGTCGCAGTCATAATAACAGTTTTTCATCATGTATGATGTCAAATTTACTTTGTAGAACTGAGTTGACCGTACTCGTTAAAGCACTGAATTTCGCAAATTCCCAAATCCCTAAAAACGATCCGGGAACCATTTCTCGAGAAAATTCTTATCCATTAAAATTTTGTCTTCTTGCTGAGCACGGCACTTCGAAAAAATTTCTGGCTCCATTAACAAAGTTGATTGGAACAAAAAAATCTCTTATGGATTCCACTTTTTTCCTTCGAGTACATAGTTCGAAAGAAAAGGGAAGAGGGGAAGAGACAGTTTTTGAAATACCTAATCGGGTCATGCTCAGAAAAATCATCCGCGGACGTATAAAGTACTCGCTCAAGCGTAATAAAGGGAAGGTTAGTCTACTCGCGATGTAACCCGCAATAATGACGTCACTGTAGACCTCCACGTATAACGGCCATATGTATCTATACAAATTTAAACCAAAATATCTCGAGAACTATTGATTGTCTCGAAAAAGTCAGAAGAACAAAATTTATTCTTTCTTTCAGTTGGGGTATCTTCAGAATTTTTCTACCAAATTTTGAAATTACATTTTTTTACCTAGTCGTTGTCTGTAGACTCAGTGTTGCGTCTGGCAAAGTGGACTAACCTTCCCTATATTACCCATGATACTCGCCGGAACATCCTGATGCACCGACGCTGTTGGCCTATAATACAAGTTTCATCTCCCCTCCTCGCTGTTGATTTTTGAACCGTATTTATTGCCATTTATCGCAATCCCCAGGCGCGGATCTAGACGATCACTTTGGGAGGGGAAACAATCCAAAAAAAGTTTGAAGGACCTTTTTTTTTTTTACATTTTCTTCGATACTACAGATTTTTTGTTGTTTTTTTGGTTTTTGGGGGATTTTGGGGGGGAAATTTACCCCATCCCCCCCCCCGTGGATCCGCGCCTGAATCCCCATAATACTGCTGGAGGAGACACTACAAAAGGGATGGAGCAAGACAGGGCTGTATTCTGGCACCACTCCTGTTTAATATAATTCATTACGGCGTTTCTTGCGTGTCTAAACAGGGTACTACAGGACCGTGGCATTGATCTAAAATATAGATGTGACGATGGGCTACACAACCTTGCGCGCCTAAAAGCACAAGGAAAGGTTCACCGGCGCATTCTAACCGAGCTGCAGTAGGCCGAAAATCTCTTTATTTTGGCTAACTCTGAAGAAGAAGCTCAAAGAATGGTGGATGCATTTACTGAGGTTTATGCATCTTTAGGCATGGAAGTAAACACGTCAAGAACTAAACAACTAGTCATGCGCTGCAGTGTTCCAATTCCAACTATAGCAATGAAGTCAGCCTTAAATATCAGTGGTAATCCTATATAGAGACAGTGGACCAATTCTAGTATCTGGGAAGCCCTTGTTACCTTCAGCGAAGATCTCGACGCTGAAATCAGCCACCGTATTTAATGAGCTTCACTTACCTTCTTCAAGCTAAGAGGGCGTGTCTTAAGCTGCAGGGACTTGACTATTAAAACCAAGGTATCAGTCTTTAAAACTGTTTTACTATATCAATTCTTCTATATGGAAGTGAATACTGGACGCTATACAGGAAACATGTCAAGGCATTAGAAAAGTTCAAAAAGAGGCAGCTCCGTTATATCCTAGAAATAAAGTGGCAGGACTTTGTGTCTAACCAGCAGATCCGGGAGAGAGTGAAGTGTGACCCAATTGAGAACACACTAGCAAGGAACCAAATGAGGTGGATAGGCCATATATGTCGGATGAGCGTGGATCGTATCCCAAAGCAAATACTTTACAGCGAGATGACGAATGGAAAGCGCTCAACCAGTGGACAGATGAAGCGATATAAGGATGTCGTCCACTCTATTATGAAGAAAGCTGACATCAAGGACACTTGCATGGGAAGAAACGTGCCAAGACAGATCTAAATGGAGGACCATATGTTACAATAACCAGGGAATATTCGGCACCAGGATCTCTCCAGAAGAAACAGTAACAGCGAAAACTTCACCTACCCCGAGTGCCAACATGTAATAGGGTCTAGGATGGGTTTGGTGAGCCACCGACGTATGCATGACAGGCAACGGCAACAGATTCCGTGAGATGGAGAAGCAATGGATCCTCGATATAACGAGCAAGCCTGACGACGACGACTAAATTGTTCTGCATCGCCTAACAGTGGTATGTAATCTAAAGTCCGGAATTTCGCTTCAATTTTTGCTTCTAAATGATAGATTTCATCGAAAAATGGGAGACAGCCATCCCATTTTTCTTCTTCTGGCTAGAAAAGTGTGAGGACCAGCTCACACCTTGTTCATCAAAATTCACCTTTCGATCAAATACATTCGTATAGTTTTCAGTAATACAAATTAATAAGCTTCATTTCTCGTTTCATTTGTCGATATTCTTATTTCCTGTTCTATGTTCTATCTCCGTCTAATCAATCGTAAGTCCCTCTCTTCATGTCACCGTATACCGCACGTATGCTCTCATTCCTTCGATATTTTTCGGCTACTTGAAACTGTAAACATGTACAGCAGAATCCTGTTATTCGATTCACACCGATCGCTCATACACTCCTCCCCTTTTTAGATTATGACCTCATATGGTAATCTTATTATTAATTAACGTTAAACAGCTAGTATTATATAGTACCATCGTAACTTTTAGTCTACAATATTATATCGTTCGTTCGTACGTAATGAATACACAATCATCATCTTGTGAAGACCTTTTTTCTTCGTTTTCGTTACGTTACCCTTCAAACCCTGTCGTTCGCAATGAAAATTTGCCTCCGAAACTTTGCTTGAGAAATTTTGCCACGTACGAAAATTTGCCTGAGGAAAGTTTGTCTGTGCGAAAATTCGTCTGAATTCAAAAATTCTTAAGAAATGTGAGCCTGTTAGCGTGACCCAGAAGACACCACGAGGAGGTCGGCTCACATAGTCTTCCAAAAAATGTGTACTTTTGTCTGCCCGTACAGAGGCGTCGTCATTCAATTGGCGCCCGAACAGGGACCTCGTTCGCATCCTCACAAAAAAAAAAATGTATTTTTGAAAATAGCGGACCCGAACGTAGGTTGCTACTATACAGAATCTGCAAAAGATGGTAATTAAAAGTTATGAAATTGAATATACGGTGTATATCTGAATTATAAATTAAGAGAAAAGTAAACGACGGAAAACATTGAAGCTATTTTTTCATTCTTTAATTTTTGGTGTGTGTTTAAAATTGAGTTTATTCATCCCATCAGCTCTGCTTTGTTGAAAGAAAAGAAAAAGGGAAACCTATATCTAATCGAAGTCAGTTGGTCACGTTTAGACTGTTTAGACTGGCCGTATACGGATCGTCGATGGGTTTCCCCACCACAAAACCCTTTTCTAATCCTATCGAATGTTCTTCCTTTTTTCTGGTATTATGTCAGTTGCGTATATATAACTGTATGGAATGTATCTAATAAAGCGGCTACCCGCCTCTGCGTGTTTTATTTACTATCGAGTACGAGTGAAACTTAATTGAAATTATTCAGTGTGGTAGGGAGGAATTGTACAATTTAGATGGGTACGCAGTCAAATCAAGAATTAGCATTTCAATTATGGGTGAGAATTAAAGACAGTCAGATTCATGCTGAACTTACTCAAACTTCTATACAGGTATGCCTTACTAAAAAACTATTTTATGAATAAGATTTGTCATTCGCTTCAAGAACAAGTTCGTCAATGAGATACGCCACTTGACGCAGGATAACAGAAATATAATAGTCTGATGGTCACAAAGTCGCCTTTAAATTCATAAGACAGCATTCAACTTTTGTCATAGCTAGCCAGTGACTGTAGCTAGCTAAAAATTTGTAACTTATATACCCAAGTATATGACATGAATAACACTTACTACAGTGCAGTGGGATTTTGGAGTATTGATTCCCAAAAACTGATGTCGATATCGATCGCCGGATTCCGAAGTATTGACTCCTTCGAGCTCCTTCAATTCATCAATAATTGCCCTTGATAAGTTACTTATACTTAGAAGAAGAAGCAACGATTGTTTATGAATTTCATGTTTCTTTTGAAGACTTTGTCTCCAAGAGAGAACTTTGTCATTCAAAGGAGCCGGCACTGCACCTGTTGAAGAAAACATGGTATAACGAAAATTGTCTTCTCATTTTAGACCTTAATTTTGATAAGATGGATCAGGCACGCCTTCTGGTCGGTATATAAGTGAAGAGAAAGGAGGGTGGATGTAATAGGACCGGTCAAATTTTTTAAACATTTTTCCCCAATGAGGCGGGTGAAAGATTTAAAAAAAAAATGAACTTCGTCCTGTTCTTGCATGATATTTTTTCCCAATTTTTCTGAATTGGTTGGATAATATTATTTCTTCAATCCTCCTTCGCATTTTTATAGTTGAAGTTGTTTACAACAAAGTATTCGCTATATGCTCAATTTTTTCAACCTCATATACTGATCACTACTTATGATAATGCCTACCAAGAAAGTTTCCATCAAAAAGTACAAACCGACCAGATAGCGAACAGCAACTTCAATAATACATAAAATCCCTCTAGAATGAGTGGATTTTATGAAATTGATTTTGATGGTATTGAAAAAAGTCCTTATTTCCATCCTTTCCAAAAATTGTCACGCACTGTATGATGTGAGTGTTTTACTTACTATAGGATCGTAAAAAGCGAGGGCTTTTAGACACATACATTCTTCTTCACCCATATTCAAGGCCACGAATGGCTTTACAATGTATCCATCATTTTTACAGCCACTTTACTAATATCGGGGTAAAATGTTCCGTTTCTATCTGCGACCACTGTATTACAGTCATCTGAAGATGTATAGAAAAACATGTCAGTTGATTAGTAGTTTATATGGCGATTAAAAAAAGATATAGAAATGAATCATACCTTCGCTTGATCTTGGAATCACATAGCCATTATTACAAAGTATTAGCATGTCGGTTGATGAGCGAGATCGCCAGCCTAGTTCTAGCAACATGAACGTGGGCGCGTTAGCACGCAACATCAAGACCTGAAAAGATTATTAGGACTCATATTATTATACAGGTGATGAAGTACGGATTAACGGATATTTTTCATTAATATGTATAAGAAGTACGAGTATTATATCCGTCAATTTTAAAGGTATACTTGTTTCAAAATATGAATACCATTATGCTATTGTCTTCTTTTGGTATCCATGCACAAAGTCCAGAAAGATTATTGATATATGATCGATGAAAGAATAATACGTCACAAAATTGATGACTTTGAAGGGCTAAAATGAATATAGGCCTACTTACTTTTTCTGCAGTTGACAGCTCGTTAAACGGCGCGGCATTGATTTTGCCCAGTGTATGTACATAGATACTTGTGACTCGAGCGAGGCATAAATGACTTCAAGACTGGGGGTTGACATGCGGATGAAGCAGGGCTCTGCAATAATTCCGTTGAAAAAATTGAAAAAGTTTTATCTCGTCTTTTTAATATTTTGTATTTATTGGAAGAAAAACCTAAACATGTGAATCTAAACGATTTTCAATAGGAAGGTATTGTTGAGGGATTCTTTTTTTTCAAATCTATGATGTGATTTTCATGTAAATTTTTTTAATTTCATCTGATCGCTATCTTCCCAGAAAAATATCATCGCAAATCATTATCTTTTATTTGATTGTTCATTGAAGCTACCTGTGCCAATTTATTTTTTTATACGTGCTGGTAAAACTGACCATAAAACGGCTGTTCTTGATAGGTAAACTATAACTAGCTGGTTTAGTCACTGGTTATACCCTACGTAATGTGAACGTATAAAAAAAAAAATTGTATTATACACGGTCCATCAACTCGACGTGATAGATCACTCGCGCTTTAAGACCGTATGTATAATAAATAACTATTTTCATATTCACGTCTTCAGTGAGCTAGCACGTCAATCATACGGGATGGGCTTATCAATAAATGACAATAAATATGATACTAAAGTCGCAAGGTGTACCTTAAATTTACTAATCTCTTTTCAAAACCAAATTACTACTACCCACAAAAATTCTCTTCAAGTTCACAATTGTTAGATGATAAATGATCAACCAACCTGCCGAAATCCCTGTTTGCCATCAGATTTTCTATAATGAGAATATATGGTTTTCCTCTGATGTAGTTCAACCTCCTCTATTGAGAGTTTTTAATAGGGCCGAACTTCGTCGATTCTGTATGATGGTGTCTCTTTCCGTTTGGACACCTGTAGAAAATGAAATAATATTATACTTGCAAGTTGGTGCCGTCAATAAGGGTTAAATATAACTATCGCATCAGACGGAATCGATGTGTTTTATCATCTGACGCATAGCGTTGGCCTAATCAATTCTAAGAGAAAAATGCTATCCTTGATCACAAAGATCGTCAGTGCGATACGGTACATTAAATCATGGTTCTTCAACTTGAATAATAGCTATCAGTTATGCTATACTAAATTTTCTGCGTTCTTTGACAGATTACTCCAACAAATAGGTATCATAATATTATGATAGAACTATACAAAGTTCAAATTCTGCCACGTTGGTCGAAAAATAATATGGATCTCTGCTATTGGTCTCGACAGTGTTGCCTTTGGGTAACATTATAACAATGCCAACAAGATTAGCTCTGCCGTACAACGTTGAATTGACATTATATCCAAATTAACAATCGGGCAAACTTTATATTTTGGACGTTTGGTGCAATACGAATCTCGATAACTATGCTGTCGTATACAAAGTTAATATGCACGAACAACAATCATTGAGACGAGATCTTCAGGGGCGTAGCCAGAACGTTCTTTCGGGGGGGGGGGGGGAGGAATATGAAATTTCAAGGAGGGCATACCTCAAATTTTTTTAACTCCGTTTTTTTTTTTTTTTCTTTTTTTAGTCATGAGGAATTCGAATTTGTTCAGGGGGAAAAAGCACAACGCTGGAGTAACAATGCCCCCTATCGCCTTCCTGGCTACGCCCCTGGAGATCTTTCGCGCAATTCGTTATAAGTGTGTTAGTAATCAAGCTTTGTAATCACCACTACTACTATCACAATCCAATTCCCAATACCAAGGATGTCAAGATTCCCTTAATCCAATGAAGAAACCCCCCTCAAACTTTAATTTCGCAAAAAAAAAATGATATGGTCCTCCTTAAACGATTACAAAGAATCGTCTTCATGAAAATGGGCTCACGACGCCCCAGAATACAACGATTTCATCATGATGTGTCGTCTCAGAGAATAGAAATCTTGTTGAAGGAAATTATGTATATTATTACTATACTATTATTGAATTCTGAATCGAAAACTGATATTATAGAACAACTATAGTGATCTGATTTTCCTCCGAACACATTTTTCGTGTCGTTTTTATACTTTTCCATGATCGTTGTTTTTGCATATACGTCAATATTTGACTAACTTTGTTCAGCCGTATAATGATAACAAACTACTACTTCAATGACGGAATAACAGGGAAAAATTATAATCGGAGAAATCGGAGCTTCATTCCACTTATGAAAAATTCTTCTCTGTAAAACGCGCATCATGAACATTGGATTAAGGCTACGTTCCAAAACCGCCGATATTTGAAGAAGGAATACTTGTGGATTACTCACTCCCACATAACTAACCAACATATCCTAACCCCTCCATCTTGCCCCTACTGTCAACAAGACAATTTAACAGTCGACCACTTTTTCCCCTGCCCCCAACTCTTACCTCTTCGTTCTTCCACTAACACACCCTCCTCCCTCACTCACGCACTCAGAAACAACCATGAAATCATTTCTGGTACCCTACAATACTTACAATCAACAAACTTTTACAGCAACATCTATAAACAACTTGACCGTCCACATTAATTTTTATCTCCTTGCCTTTCTATTTTCATACCATGTAATACCGTCGAGCTAATAACCTTGTAGTTTTAAAGCTCGTCAAATAAAATAAAAGAAAAAGAAAAAGAATTAAATTTCATTTTATCTTGAAAATTTGATCTATCAATCAATTCACTTTTTTAAGATAAATCAGGTATAAACGCGTAATAGGCTACAATTATAGAAAAATTAAAATCATTTACCTTCACGTTTCATGCCTGCTTGTAGACATTTTTCAAAACGGCAGAATTTGCACGAATTTCGGGAGTTTAACAAGCAAGTACTCGAATTTGGAGCCTTTTCTTTCACCAAACCAGTGCTCGTACACTTTTTCAGACTGTTGAAACATTCCCATGAACATAGACATTTATAAGTTTATACCAAACTCAATGAGAAGTTTGATGGCTATAATTGAAGTTATCTGTCGAACTTACCGGCATACGTATTCTTCGTTCTTATTATGACGTACGGAGCGCCTAAAAAACGCTCTACAGCCGCCGCAAGCCAAAACCCCGAAATGTTTCCCGTTGGCAGGGGCATTACATATACGGCAAAGAGAATAACTGGGTCCTGAAATATCGATATTTTCTGTTCGTTCAATTGAAATTTGTGCAAATAGAATCAATATTGAGTGGGCTTAAATGATCGTTCTTTAGTTTCTCATCATTTCCTACAATCCTTACCGTGGTCTGAATCGGCTGCACTATCTAATTCTATAAAATTGCTGTCTTTTGCGGTGGGAGATATTTTTGCTGGGATTGAATTATTATTAGCTTCCGCGAAGACATTTTCTTCACTGTACACATGATCGTACAATTGGTACAATGGACCCTCGCTTGGTGTGTCGGGATAGCGAACACCGTCGTTACCATCGTCTCTATCAACGGAAATACCTGCAGAAAAATAATAATAATAATCAATACTGGGCTTAAATTGACGTTCTACATAGTTGCTCACTATTTCCAAATCCGTAATTCAGTTATTTTTACCGGGATCTGAGTTAGCACTATGTCCGATCGATTGAATTCCTGCATTTTGCGGAAAATTTTGTCCAGAGGGGTATTATCCTTGAGGAGGGAGAAGCATTTCAATTGTAAGATATTGTAATTAGTGAAAGTAATTTGAATGTTGGGGTCTAGTTTACTGAAGACATTTTTGATTATGACACTACTTTTTTCTATATAGAAGGTAAGAAGAAAAATTTTATATCACTCTCACAATCAACCTTAGTGCTAGCATTTTCAGTTTGAGAATAAATCGTCTTATCCATAAAAGAGCTAGTTTAGTTATTTTTTCCAAGAGTACTACCCAAAATTGTTGCGATCTCATCACGATAACAAAGGGTCAGAATTATTAAGTCATATTTCTTTTCCATGTTGAAAATAATAGATGCATAGATTTATAATAAATAATACAACGAGGGTGTGTATGGGCTTAAGATGGTGACAAAACCCTATAGAAATATTTAACCTGCAAATAATAAAAATGTACGGAAAATTAATGTGTTGAGAATCATTCTCGAAGATGAGGTCATGAAAAATAGTCAAAAAATATTTTCATTAAAAATGTTGTCTTGAATACCTAATTCAAAAACTGTCATCCACAAATTTCCAAATAATATAATAAGTGAGAGAGGACTTCTCATAGAACATTTTCTATTTGTTCATACACCAAATTTCTTGCAATAGCAGTTCTTGAGACAGAATTTTAACACTTCAACAAACACTTCCTCATCTAAAGCTGTAAAATAATGGAATTTGAGTTTTACTCCACCGCGATCTTGTACAGGGCTGAAAGCTAGCTCAATTGTAATGAATGTGAACAAGGATGCGATATCAAATTAGGGTGGGGTATTTTTTTAATGCCAGATCATGTCTTTCAATTTTTCAAACTTTTAGCTCATAATTCCTTATATTTAAGAAAAGCTGAGACAGAAAATTGGTGAGGAACTTTATGGAAGAAATGATGGAGCGTGATAGAGCACCTCCTTCATGTACTTTTCAAAGTCCGGAGAGATTTGATGATGAACTGTCATATTAGAAAAGATACTTTCTAACAGAGAAACCAATGTACAGTACTTTTTTCTTGAAGACTTTTTTGGAATAATCTTCTTTGCTATATAATGACGGTCAAGTGTTCATTAATAAATCTTGGTTATTGTAGAGGAATTGCTTTGTAAGCCACACATCTTTCGAGAACGTAACCTCCCTCCATCTGAATTTTTTTTGATCCCGATTCCGGCTGCATATGTGATGAAGGTGAGTGGCAATCTGTTCTCTGACTTCTGTTTTCTTTTCTTCCTCCACCTTTACTGTCCGCGTATTACCCTCTCTGTATCATACTGTGATAAGATTTTCTGAAAAAGCAGTATTGGTCTCTTGTACAATTTTGGTCTCAATCTTAATGCACGTTTCACTTTTTCACAAAAAGTTCTGTTTTCAATTTTTTTTTTTAGGGACGTTCTTGGCATTCTATAATATTATCATCCGATCCTAAACGCTGCGATGAGTGGTATTTACCGCTTACGTGCTTGTTTTCGAGAGAATTGTGTATCAGTTTTAGGACTTGAAGAAAATTTTGAAGGTGACAATTGCTATCTGAGAAGAGGGGAGCTCCGACCTCGTGAAAGGAAGTAGCCAAGAGGCTCGACACTCCGTTCTAGTTTAAGGTGAATGTGTATGAGACAACAAATCATACGCCTCACTAGAAAAATTAAAATCATTTACGCACCTTCACGTTTCATGCCTGCTTGTAGACATTTTTCAAAACGACAGAATTTGCACGAATTCTGAGAGTTTAACAAGCAAGTACTCGACTTTCGGGGCTTTGCTCCCACCAAATTAGTGCTTGTAGATTTCTTTAGATTACTGAAAAATTCGAATGAACATAGACCTTTATAAGTTTACCAAACTTAATGGGAAGTTTGATGGCTATAATTGAACTTAGTGCGCATTTATAGTGGCGCTTGATCTGATCGAGCAAAGAAAGCAGCGCAGCGTTTTGTAGGCAGGAGGGGAACATAGCAGAACAGAGAAGAGAAAATACAAAAGGATATTTTCTCTGCTCTGCTTTGTTTGCTTGTTCGCTGCGCCACTATAAATCCGCTCTTATCTGTCGAACATACCGGCATACGTATTCTTTGTTCTTATTATCACGTACGGAGCGTCTAAAAAAGGCTCTACAGGCGCCGCAAGCCAAAACCCCGAAATGTTTCCAGTTGGCAGGGGCATTACATATACGGCAAAGAGAATAACTGGGTCCTGAAATATCGATATTTTCTGTTTGTTCAATTGAAATTTGTGCAAACAGAATCAATATTGAGTGGGATTAAATGAACGTTCTTTAGTTTCTCATCATTTCCTATAATCCTTACCGTGGTCTGAATCTGCACTATCTAATTCTATAAAATTGCTGTCTTTTGCGGTGGGAGATATTTTTGCTGGGATTGAATTATTATTAGCCTCCGCGAAGACATTTTCTTCACTGTACACATGATCGTAAAATTGGTACAATGGACCCTCGCTTGGTGTGTCGGGATAGCGAACACCGTCGTTACCATCGTCTCTATCAACGGAAATACCTGCAGAAAAATAATAATAATAATCAATACTGGGCTTAAATTGACGTTCTACATAGTTGCTCACTATTTCCAAATCCGTAATTCAGTTATTTTTACCGGGATCTGAGTTAGCACTATGTCCGATCGATTGAATTCCTGCATTTTGCGGAAAATTTTGTCCAGAGGGGTATTATCCTTGAGGAGGAAGAAGCATTTCAATTGTAAGATATTGTAATTAGTGAAAGTAATTTGAATGTTGGGGTCTAGTTTCCTGAAGACATTTTTGATTATGACACTACTTTTTTCTATATAGAAGGTAAGAAGAAAAATTTTATATCACTCTCACAATCAACCTTAGTGCTAGCATTTTCAGTTTGAGAATAAATCGTCTTATCCATAAAAGAGCTAGTTTAGTTATATTTTCCAAGAGTACTACCCAAAATTGTTGCGATCTCATCACGGTAACAAAGAGAGTCAGCATTCCATAATTAGGCTTAAATGAACGTTCTTTAGTTTCTCATAATTTCCTATAATCCTTACCGTGGTCTGAATCGGCTGCACTATCTAATTCTATGAAATTGCTGTCTTTTGCGGTAGGAGATATTTTTACTAGGGTTGAATTATTATTGGCCTCCACGTCTGCAAAGATATTTTCTTCATTGTACACAAAATGGTAAAATTGATACAACGGATCCTCGCTTGGTGTGTCGGGATAGCGAACGCCGTCATTACCATCAACATTGTCGTTACCATCAACGCCGTCGTTACCATCAACACCATCGTTACCAGCACCAACGCCGTTGTTACCATTGTCTCTAACAATGGAAATACCTTCAGAAAAATAATAATAATAATCAGTGGGCTTAAATGAACGTTCTTTAGTTTCTCATCATTTCCTATAATCCTTACTGTGGTCTGAATCGGCTGCACTATCTAATTCCATAAAATTGCTGTCTTTTGCGGTGGGAGATATTTTTGCTGGGATTGAATTATTATTAGCCTCCGCGAAGACATTTTCTTCACTGTACACATGATCGTAAAATTGGTATAATGGACCCTCGCTTGGTGTGTCGGGATAGCGAACACCGTCGTTACCATCGTCTCTATCAACGGAAATACCTGCAGAAAAATAATAATAATAATCAATACTGGGCTTAAATTGACGTTCTACATAGTTGCTCACTATTTCCAAATCCGTAATTCAGTTATTTTTACCGGGATCTGAGTTAGCACTATGTCCGATCGATTGAATTCCTGCATTTTGCGGAAAATTTTGTCCAGAGGGGTATTATCCTTGAGGAGGGAGAAACATTTCAATTGTAAGATATTGTAATTAGTGAAAGTAATTTGAATGTTGGGGTCTAGTTTACTGAAGACATTTTTGATTATGACACTACTTTTTTCTATATAGAAGGTAAGAAGAAAAATTTTATATCACTCTCACAATCAACCTTAGTGCTAGCATTTTCAGTTTGAGAATAAATCGTCTTATCCATAAAAGAGCTAGTTTAGTCATTTTTTCCAAGAGTACTACCCAAAATTGTTGCGATCTCATCACGGTAACAAAGAGAGTCAGCATTCCATAATTAGGATCCGATTCTAAACGCCGCAATGAGTTGTATTTACCGCTTTATGTGCTTGATTCGAAGAGAATCGAGGGAACGGTGTATCAGTTTTAGGACTCGAAAAAAATTCTGAAGGGAACGATTGCTATCCGAGAAGAAGGGAGTTCCGACCTTCTTCAAGGAAGTAGCCAAAAGGGCTCGACACTCTGTTCTATAGTTCAAGAACAATGTGTATGAGACAGCGAATGATATACCTCATCCTGAATTAAAAGAATAAATATATGTCTCTGCTTTATTCACCATAAGTTTATACCGAAATAGTATAATACGTATTGTGCTACAAGAGAACGAAGCAAGCGATATTGGAACGAGCGCTTTGGCGATCCGAGCCAGCGAGGGCCGCCATGCATCTCTACGCCATTTTTCGGTTCTCACGAAAAATGTTCGTCGCGCAGCCGCATTGCACACGCAAGGCGATGCAATTCCCTGAAGAAAAACCCGACGCGTCTTCATTGGGATTTAAACCTGCACTAGAGCGCGCTACAAAATCACTCTTCTCTTTCTGCGCGCAGGCAAATATTTGAGTGATCACCCACATTTTTCTACGGGAAAACGGCAAGTTTTGATTTGTCTCGAGAGAGTAAAAAATCTATTTATCAATTTGATTTGGAGAAAAATTAATTTTCTAATGATATTCGAATAAAATGTAGGACGCATATTTTCATAAAACACTCTTTAATTCTTGTAAAAAACGTTTACAGTTTGCTGTCTCCTTATGGTTGACGCTACGCGATCACTCAAATTTTTCGCAGGGCTACCAACTTATGAAACTCTTAAGTTTAAATCCCAATTCCCTGATGTGTGAACGAAAAACGCGACCTCGCACCTTATATAACAAAGCACGTAAAGTACGTGTTTTCGTTTGTGTGAACCGAAAAATAAATTAATGTAGGGAAGTAAATAATATAGTTATTCGAACTAGAGTGTTTGTGGTATTAGATTATTTTTTTTACCCGAATTAACTTATTCTTTCAACTGGTTTATGGAATTGGAAAAATACAGAGTTCCACTAAAAAAAGCTATACACATATTATATCGCTCGCACTCAGCTCGCAAAAATCCTCAATTCTTTTACCTTTTCGTTACCAGAAATGCACAAACAACTTTGATATAATACGGGATACAGTATACATTTCTATAGGAAATATTTCTCGGTGCATCCGCGCTAATTTCGATTGAACTATATACTCTTTCGAATATTATAAGTACTTATACTACAAATTTTTGGACTCTTATACCATGAGAGAGATCTAAAATATCCATGTTGCTTACAATGGATTGATATAGAGTTCATTGTTTCCAGAAAGACTCTTTATTATTTTACCTATATTAAAGATTATAAAACCGAAAAATCTCTTAAAACAGGTTTTACCTCGCGAAGAATTAGGGAACAAATTGAATTATAAGTGCAATTTTTTCGTTTTTGGTTTTATGGATTGAAAATCGATTTTTTTTTATTTCGCCAAGTAAATTGTTCTCTTCCGAAAAATCTAAGGAACGGTGTACTTAATGTACACGAAGATCGGGTTATCTTACCATCATTATTCAATATAAATGAAAATTAGAATTGGTACCTAGCATGATAATTTATTGTAACGTATGGCTTGAAGTTAGACGTTCTATTGTCGAACTAGATGATCGCTCAATCAATCATGTGAAAATACATTCACATAATCGTGCTAGTCCTGTTTTGGGTAACAGGTTTTTATCGATGTATGGGTTCACTGAGACCTAATGATATCCATCCATCTCTCAATGGTCAAGTGTGCAGACTATAGTCTTTTTTTATCTCTATTTTTCTGAAGATTCTGGTGATTTCAATTGAAATTTTCTCGCAACTTTTCCCAATTCTCATGATTTTCCAAGAAGTGAAGTTTTTTACAGGAGATGAATATTAATGAGTGAAAATAAAAAATAATATATATAGGTATACCATCACTCATCTGGATAGTCAACTCTCGGGCATTTAGTTCACTCGCGTTAACTCATTTCGCAAACATACACTCAGAAGGTGACTGCTTGCTTTTCTATCCTGATGAATACCGGTAGTAAGGTATTTTTTATTATACGTGAACTCAAATGACGTTTATTATGCTCAAGTTTTTCGGATGGAAGGTATCGCTTTTGAGATCGGGATAAAATATATAGGTATATGACATTATTGTCCCCTGAAATTGAAGAACAGGGCAATAGCGTGAATTTCTAGTATAGTTTTGGTTGTGTCGCTTGCGCTATTTAAAATGAATTCAAAAGTTTTAATCTAGGCCTACTCATTCGTTCATTTATATAATAAACAACATTTTTAGAACAAGGAGCATTTCAGTGCACAAAATGAACTCGCGCGCTTACTTCACTCGCTGTATGGCTCGTTTTGCAAAACTTCGCGTACTTGTCTATACTCGTATATTCGTACATAATAATTATATTTTTTTTATACGTGCTGGTAAAACTGGCAATTAATCAGCTGTTTTCGATAGGTAAACTAGCCATTTTAGTCACGGGGCGGACCAGTAGGTAAACTAGATGTTTTAGTCATAGGTAGCCATTTTCAGTAGATAAACTGGCTGGTTTAGCCACAGGTTCAAGTTACGGGTTATATCCTGGGTACGAAATTTGCACGTAATTTGAACGTATAAAAAAAAATTTTGTATTATACACGGTCCACCAGCTCGTGATAAGTCACTCATCCTTTTACTTCACTCGCTTTCAGCTCGTTTCGTAAAACTCGGACTCGTGACTATATCACTCGATTTACAAATAGGACCTTGTATAATAAATAACTATTTTTTTTACGCAGATATCGGTACCCAGAAACAATATTGTATTCAAGCGTGACAGTATGATACCGAGTATAGTAGGCGGAAAACTGAAAGTGTAACAATGAACTGTATATGACACTCATCGTCGAACTGAATAGTAATGGCGGAAGACTAAACAGTAATGGTTCATTACCGTTCAGTTTCTTTTATTATACGCTTCAGTTCTTCAGCGCGATCCAATGATGCTTCTTCTACTACGAAAACAATTCGTTCAAAGTGTACTTTCTAACTATCGAACAAGGCGACGATGGCGAATAGGAAATAAACAACCGCCATTACTACTATCAGCATCACTAGCAGTTTCCCTTTATTGCTATTTGCGTTTGATCGAAATGGTTCACAAGGTCGACCTTGATACAAGCTTCACTAATGCCGCTACGACGCAAAAGTAGGCCTAGTCTTGAATCTCCGCGTTTACAAGCAGAAATTCACCCGTATGAGCTTTTAAATAATATTTACTCAATCTCAATTAACGAGAATCGTCAATTCTGACTCCATTGATACCAAAAAATGAACAACGATGTAATTTCTTGTTCTTTTTCTTGAAAAATATTTCTCACTGTACTCGCAGAACATTTCGATCAAATATCATAAACGTATTTTCTCGAATGAAGGGCACTTCCAATTATATTGGACTTTTCACTTACCATCGGAAAAATCATTCAATACGATCGATTTACTCGTCGCTCTATCATAATCTTTATCGAACTGAAATTCCGGAAACGGAGAAATACTCCTTCCAACGAAAAAACCTTCACTGTCGGCCATTTTTACAATAAAGTTAATAAATTATACGTTTTGAATTGAAGTAAACCGTTTTGAATTAAGGTAAACCGCGAATTACGCGATCGTATAAACAAAAACACAACTGCGATATAATGTTTTCCTAAAGAAATAATCGTCTGAGACTGCTCTGTCAAATTTATAAGTTAATAAGAGGGAGGATGAACGTGACTTGGTATCAAAGAGAATTGCATACCACGTGAGGTATGCCTCCCGCAGTCTTTGTTCTGCATTGCAGCCCAATCAGTGTAACCGGTTTTGAGCACTGAACATTGCAATGGTTATAGGGGGAAAAAAGACAAATGTCTTTGTCTTGAAGTTTTGACTTCTCCTGATGAAGAAAAGTTTTTTATCAGAAGATTGGTAGACCTGCTATACATCTCTTAACGGGGTTTCTGTATACTATGATATAAAACGCTTCTTATTGGTTGATCTTTCCAACACCACGCATCCTTGCGCTGTTATGTTTCAAGGTGAGTGGTTCTGATGGAAAAATATGCTTGCCTCAGTTGATGCGCAGGTGCTATGCTGATATCTTTCTTAGTTTCTTCATTGCAGATTGGATGCCTTCTATGTTTGGGAGCGCGAACTGCCATGGCTACCCTTCATTTACTTAGTGAACCATCCATATCACAGAGTTGAATTGTCAGAATCAGGACTTTACTCAATTTTACAAACCATTTATTCTCATTGTGAGATTTTAATTTCTCTTGTCACAGCTAACAGAGAATATAGACACTGGAAATGTGAACTATAAATGATAATTTTCATCCGTTGAAAGGCTCTTTTGCGAAGAATTAATGATTGAAGCTTCCGAGTAAGAATGTGGGAACAAAAAGTGCAAAAACTTGAACCGCGAGATCAGAGAAAAACGCGACTTCCGGGAAATATATTGCAATAATAGTAAAAAAAAAGCCCCCTCATCTTCAATTTTTCTCCAAGAGAAGACTGTGATTTTGAACATCTCAGATGCAATTCCAAAAATTATAGAATGGATGGAAAAATGATTTTGAAAAAGTAAAAGAGAAGTTATTCTTTTTTGGTCCAATAGAAATATCATAATACTATCATCCTATTCTTTCATAGGTCTGTTCTTTGTGGTTGCCGAAGACATTGTAATGATTTGAATCGAGCCATTTTTTCAAACACTTCCGCAATCCTCAACATCCCTCAGGAAGTGAATCCTTTTTTATAAAATATACCTGTATAAAAAAAAAAAAGAATCAGTTAGTTAATGAATAAAAGCAATAAAAATCCTGCGCGACTCACGTATTTTGAACTATAATAATCGAATGATATATGTACCTATAGAAGATAAACATGATATACAGAGGTTTTTGAAAGCGATAAAATGACGAATTCAAGAGGCCCACCGATTATACCAGCACTGCCTGTCAGATTCTATTCATTCCTTTTCACCTTTATAAACGCGAGGAGGTTTTTGAGATCGAGGTCGATATTTAGTAGGCTTTTACATATACCACTTGAAGGCGCAAAAAACGTAACCGAGGATCCATTTTGAAAAAACCGTCTATAGAACAGATTAAGCAAAGCAACAAATGCGATGAACCCTTTTCTTCTCTTGATACACATATTATATTCTCAATTTCATGTCGCTGATAAATCTAAACACAGATGTAATAATAATATACAGGTTAACGAAGAGCAGGCCGTGTTCCGGTCGCATTATTTCTTTGTAATAAATTTAAAATTGGTAACATAATAAGAAAAAGTGGGCGCTTTATTAACGAGCTAGACGATCTCCCTATAATCATGCGACCCCGATGAATTTATTTTAAATGCTTTCAGGATGAAAATACTTTCACGGAATCGAAGTGGTCACTTCTCATTATTTCAGGATTATTCTGGGCATCAAGTATTTTGTGGATTGTGTATTATAGGTTCACGGAGACCAGATTATACCCTCGCACCATCAATGGACGAGAGTCATTCGAGTGCTCTTCATACGTTTCATCTCTCATATAATAAAAGAATATTCATTTTCGAACACGTTCCGATAATTTCAATCGAAATTTTGTCATGACTATTCCCAATCCTCAAAATTTTTGAAAAGTGAGTTTTTCTCGGAAAAGTAAAAATATAAGTATAAAAGAATGGAATAGAATCAATTAATGGGTGGTAACCAGTAGAATTTTATGTGACCCAAGCATTCTGCTAGACAATGGCAAATACACAAAGAATGACCATTTTTAAATACGACATAATGAACTTAACTGCACCACCGCCATTACCACGCCGTCTTCCTTTTATTTTGCCTTGCGTTTAAATGAAAGGTTCACGAGAATGACTTTAATATAAACTTCATTGATGCCGCTACGACACAAAATGAGTCTTGAATTTTCGTTTACAAGTAGAAATTCACGCGAATGAAATTTTGAATAATATATTTACTCGATTTCAACTAACAAGAATCGTCAATTTTCACTTCATTCATACCAAAAATGATCAACGATATAATTTCGGGATCTTTTTTTCAGAAAATATTTCTCAGAGTATTTGCAGAAAACTTTGATGTAGTAACTCTTTTTTAAGAACGTATATATTTTCCGATTATCAGGTACTCCACATTATATTGGACTTTCCACTTACCATCGGGTAGTTCGTTCGATACGACCGTTGTATCATAATCTTCCTCGTCAAATTTAAACTCAGGAAATGGAGAGATAGTTCTTTCAACGAAGAAATTTCTATTATCCGCCATTTCAACAATAGAATTAGTAGGTAAATTATACGTTTTGAATTCAAAATGAGAGTAAATCGAATTACACGATCACATTCACAAAAACACAAATGCGATATATACGTATGTTTGAAACTCGACGGTCCAAATGAGGGGAAGAGGAGTGCGCGTATACGATGCTCGGCATTTTTATGAATATTAGGTAAGAATGTTCACTCACGATGTATTTAAGCCTCACCAGTGTAACTGGTTTTTAACGCTCAACTTAACCATTGTAACGCTTATACAGGTGGGAAAGGAACGAAAGTTTTTGGTGAGCGATTTCGACTTCTCCTGATGGAGACAGGTTTTGTATCAGAAGATTGGTAGACCTGCTAAATCTCGTAAAGGGGGTTCTGTAGACAAGGTCACACATAGACAACGGCGCTTCTCATTGGTTAATCTTTATTGATTCGGTATAGAAGTTGATATTCCGCTGTGCCAAGATTCAAATTTCATTTTTAAAAAATGGAAAAATTTACAATGAAAAATCGCGAATAAAAATTATTGACAGATCATTCAAGATATAGGAACTCCATCTTCAGAATTCCAAAACTTCATACATAAATTGCGTATATCTATCTAGTTGAAAAGTTGAAAAAAAAAATCAAAGAAATGTGCAGGGAAAAATTATAATTATATATGTATTACCCTTTCAATAAAATACTTCATTTATAACACCTTCATCTTTAGCGGGTTTCCAGAAGTAGGGATAAACAGCTATATTGAAAAAAAAAAATTACTCGAAGATCCTAAAGGTCCTACAATTAGTGAAAAAAAAGAATACGATAACGCGTGAAGTAAACGATTCAGTGGCAGTTTTGGATTTACTGGACGAATTACATCTCCGATGAATCATTGTTGTCAGTCTCAACCCTCCTCCCTCCCTTTTAAGAGTACACTACTTCTAATGTACGTCAAAAGTAGAAAAGTCAAAAAAAGCGACCATCAGCGCTAATGAACAGAATTCATACTACAAATATTAGTGATCAACTAGCCGTTGTGACGAACCAATGAGCGCTAATACATTAACGGCGACGCCATTGAAAACGATGAGTGTTCAGAGAGGAGCTTTTCGACTCTATTTGAATTTTTAAACACACCATGATTTTTATTATTTTACGTGCATTTTAAACTATACGAGGGTCATTTGCTCGGCGTTACAAACAAAGTGATACAACTTAAATGAGGTGCGTTATTGATGACTGATGTTTGTTTGATGCATGCCACGGAATTTCTTATCTGAAAAATTGCCAAAATTCTTGTCACCAGCATAAGAAAGAGCAAAAGTTTGGTATTTACGAGTGAATGATTTTGCATAATTTTTGCAGAGTTTATTTTCAAAAATTTTTGACACCTCTGTATACCTATTCCTAATTGTGTAGCGCAGAAAAGCCCCCGAATTAATCTTCCCCGATATAAAATAATAATAGGTCGCCATGAGTATGCGATATCGGCTTAAACTACCACGACGTTATATAATATATATAGGCTATTTGATTAGCCTACATCTATTCTAGAAAATTATATCTACTTCCCCGAGATAAAGTACACGTGGACAAATGGATATAAACAAAATAATATATATAAACTATGATATAATGAAGATCGCAAGTCTATCACTCTTATAATAACTATAGATTATAGCCCGATATGTATTTTTATTCTATAAAATTGATGGTTATTGCATGAATACAGTTATACACCGCACTTACGATAAATGAATGAAAAAAAAATTTGTTGAACTCTTTTGCATTGTTCACGTACCTACGTTTACATCTAATATTTTAATAGTAATCTGGTTCATAGGCCACATTTGTTTCAACTTTTACTTCTGGATATGTGATTCCATTGAAAACAGGAAGTGAGCTGTCCATAGATGGAGTAGATGTTTCCGAAAATTTCTCATATTCAGACCAGTCGAAATCAAACAGGGATAAATTTTCAAAAGTAGTGGACGGATTGTTCTCTGCAAAAATAAATAAAAAAAAAAAAAAGGAAATAGGAGTTATGGAATCCAACACGGTAATTATAAAATATTTGTAATTAAAAAGAAAATAATGACGGATGATTTTTCGGTTTGTACAGAGTGAAGACACTCCAGTAGACGGCGCGCGGTGACAGTGCGACACATGTGCGGTATTGCGTGTAGCCTTGTCGTTATACTTGATGCATATTGGAATTAATATTGCGCATGTTTTGGATTGCTCTATTGTCCCCCCAATTCAAAAATTTAGAAAAAAAAAATATTTTTCATGTTGGCGCATTTGATAATATATATATTAATTTCAAAATTGTCACCCTTCGAGAACTATTTTTTATTGTTCTTTAAAAATTATAAATGTGCAAAGTCTCTCAAACTTGTTGTAATTTTTTCTATATTTTATTATCCCTCAGAACATTTCAAGTTTCATTTTATTCCGTTCAGTAGAACATTCACTACAAATTTTCAAAGATTTTATCGATTTTTGTTCATATTCAAGGATGGGGTTAGGAAGCTCCGCTCTTGAATTTTTCTTTTTTCAATATAGGAAACAACTTCGAATCAATAGAATTGGATTTCGGCTCCGGAGCCAATTCACTCTCTAACCCGACTATACCCTGTAATAGTAATCTATTATCAATCTTTATTAGTATTCACAGAGAACAGAAATAATGTTTTACCTATACAACCAAGAAAAAATTCGTTCACAATCCTACTTGGTGATTTATTCAAACTTTGAACTTGTTGAAATTTCTGCATCATAATTGTGGACAAGCTAGATATGTTTGGTAAAAGCAGCAATAAATCACTTATTCGTTCAGAACTTGATGAGCCGCTCTTCGCTAAATAAATTTCCAAATTCTTCTGAAGTTTCCTTCTCCAAGACAGAACTCGTTTATACGCAGAAACCGGCACTGCATCTGTTGAAGTATAAAGTTCCTAAGAATTAATTTCTATTTCACTTGAGACCAAAATATTGCCAAAATATAAATCGTACGCATTCTGTTCGGTATTTTATAGTGAAGAAAAGAGATAGTGCGGTTGTAATAAAACCTGATCTTCACTGAGAGAAATATTCGTAGCAATTTTTACAGAAATGGTACTTGAGAAAAGTGACAAGGTAGAAATTCTGTAAATACAGCATACAAAATCAGGAAAAATTACAAAGTTGTAAAGTAAAAATAACCATACAGAATAGGATAAATTACAGATTTGTGTAAGTAAATATTCATTCGTGGAGAGAGTTTGCAATTTACAGTTTTGGTCTGTAAAATTTTCTCATCTAAAAGTAAAAGTTACTATTCAAGGGTGTACAATCTCGAAAAAAATAATTGTTCTGTCTTTACTATCATATTCTGTAATTTTTCGTCCCCTGTTATATTTTGTCTGTAACAATTACTTGCATTACTGTATACTGCGGTCACCCATCCAAGTACTAACCCTGCTGAAAGTGACTTTCCTCTGTCATGCGGGTGCGAATGTCGGGTTTCTTCGAGCCATTGTGTTCCAACATGCGTTGGTATATGATTTCTTCATTTAAAGGTGGGTAGGTTACACTTCTATAGTTTAATTAATTTTTTTAGTGGCGAATTATTTTTTTGATTGAAAAATTTCCAACTTACGATGGTAAAGCGCGATTTTACCCACAATAGCAATCTTTACCATTATTTTTTGAGAAAAATACCTCCTGACACGAGCGATTAGAGTAAAAATAATATTCCTTTAAAAAATGAAAACAAAAAAGTCTCATCTTCATTACGTATTTTGTGTTTTGTGTTAGGTTTTGTTGTTTCATTGAATCAACATAATTATTCTATTCATTTGTATACTTTTCTAAAACAGTTTATCTAAACGAAAGAAGATGCTTGAGCTTGAAACAAAAATGTGTGTCCTACATATTTTATCTCGCTTGTTCACCTATAATAAATCTGTTGAAAAAAGCAAAAATCATTTTTTTATACATAGGTATTTTTTGTTTCTACAAATTAATTTCAAGAATAGGCTGCCTATCTAAATGAAGTGTGACTGGTTTTGCGAAAACATAAAACTTAATTTTGAGAAAATTGCGAAAGAGAAAAAATCATTACACATATTTCCATGGTACATGATTGTTTTTTGTTTTGAACCCCTTTAATTATCCCAATTTTCATGGGCTAAGCTAGCTGATCGCTTGATGGATTCTCCATCTCCATTTTGATGAAAATCCGCTAGTATCTCAAAAATAATAATTTTTACCTTAAGGTATCTTAATTTTACAAAACCCGTCTGCACAAATATAATTTTTAATGCAAGTAGACAATAGATGTACCATAACTGACTACTGGCTACTCGAGTTTGAAGAAAAAAGTTGATAAGTTGTTACAGTTTGTCTCAATGATTGTGCACTGATAAAAAAAAGATATATTTCATCGTGCAATAATAATTATTGATACAAATAAAATTATTCGTTTTTGATTGAATAGTCGTTGATTATTTATAAGTAATTTCTAGCCCTACTTTGTCAAAAAAATCAATCATCATTTTTTGATATTCCTTATTCGAGAAAAAAAAAAAGAATTCAACAATTTCAAGACTCTGTATTGATATAGACTTCTTACGGCAGGCACTGTAATCTCCCTCCTATCTTTTTCTGGACTTCAATTCTGGTGAATTTGGGTTATAATAGATCAGAGACATACCGAGTACAGAAAATTTTTCGATGGATGTAGTTTTTTCCAAGTATCATTATTTTTTTATCCAAGTAAAAAAGTGAGTGAGAAAGATAGTAAAAAGCAAGAAAAAAATTGAAATGGAAGGACTCATCCTCCATACCCTTCCCCCGTATCTACGCCACTGTAATCCATTTACGACTGAGTTCTAAGAGGAAAAAATGCTGCTATCGAAAGGTATTTCTTGCATTACCTTTTTTAGGAAAAATTACAGATTCACAAGTAAAACACGCGTTTAAACGTACATTCTGTAAATAATAGTGATCGCGCACTGATTTTATTGATTAGTGTATGCGGTGAAAAATACTATCGAAACATTAGTTACAGTCTTTCATGATGTATACTGTAAATAATACAATCTGTGAATTAATAATTACTACTCGAACTGTACCATACTATCAAATTCTGTAATTTTTCCTCCTCTGTTCCTGAATTAGTACTATTTTTTGAATGAGAAAATCATAAACCAATGGAGTAAATTTTGATAAACGCCTAAATTACTGAAGAATGCTGTGATTATTCCAGCACTTCCATTAAATTTTACAGATTTTCTATTCAATTTTACTATTCTGCGGTAAAAAATTACAGTTTATTTCTCTCAGTGTTTTTGCTGCTTGAATAATTCGTATTATATGGCTGTTTTTATGGTTGAAGTCGCAGTGCAGTGTTTCAGAGAATTGTGATGAATATGAAATGTGATCATGCTCAAGTTTTTAACCTTACAGATTATTACCTGGATATGTCACCGTCGAGTGATAAAATACCACGAAAATTTCCATTAAAAATTACGAACCGACAAAGTAGCAAAAAGCAACTTGAAAATGGATTTTGTCCGATGGTATTGAAAGGGTATTTTAAAATTATGCCCTTCTTATTTCCATCTTCTCTGTTGATTGTCACGTACGTATCCGTACTATACAAGCAAGTAAGTACTTTACTTACAAGGATCGTAGAATGTGAGAGCTTTCAAACAGACAAATTCTTCTTGATCCAATTTCAAGTCCATCAATGGCTTCACAATCTTGTCCAGAATTCTGATTGCCATGTCACTGACATCGCGGTAAGATCTTCCCATCCTGTCTACAACCACTGTATCACAGTCATCTGAAAATGTAGGAAAATATGTTAGTTGCGATCAATAGCTTTTGTGGCTTTTGAAAAATAAGATGAAAATGACTCATACGGCCATTCAGTCTTGGAATCAGCTCACTACCATTCCGGAGTGTAAGCCTGCCTTTCAGCTGCCGTGACCTCCAGGATAGCTCCAGTATTATAAATACTGGAGCGTTGGCCCGGAGTATCGAGATCTGAAAAATTTTTTAGGACTCATATTATACTGATAATGAAGTAAGTATAATAATCATAGTATTGTGGATAATCCCTATTATACACGGGTATATAGAAGAAAGGCTATAGCATTTATCTGCACTTTTAAATTGCGGTTGTTTGAACAATAAAAAAACGACGATCCGCAGTATTACCAGCTACTTAACAGTCTTATAAGAAACGATCAGTAAATAGAAATAATATACAGAAGCAGGGAAATATAGGGAACCAGAAGTAAATATTGATATATATATATATTGCGCCGTAAAAAGAAATTATCACAGTAAACAAATGGAAATGAAAGGAAAAAAAGTTTCAGGGCAGTACCCATCGGTCAATACAATTTGGCCGTCTAAGCAGTGCTGAAAGTAAAGTCAACGCATAGAATGAGCGCACCATCAGGTTTATGTTGTCGACTTTCCATCAACCTTCCATAACTAGATCTGATTGATTATGAAAAGAGCGCGTGAGGCATGTGAAGTATTTCCTGGCTGAAGAAGGTTTCTTAACTCTTAGTGTGTACGTATAATAAAAAAGAATAATACGCCAAGAATTTGATGATTTTGAAGGGCTGAAATTAATATGCGTACTTTTTCGGCAGCTGAAAGTTTATTGAACATAGGCATAGATTTTGCCCAACGTAGGTACATATACAGTTGTGACTCGAGCGAGTCATAAATGTCTTCAAGGCTGGCGAACGTTAAGATGGATGAATCCGGGCTCTGCAATAAATCCGTTGAAAAATCGAAACAATTAGTTTTATCTGTATCTTTAATAAATATTTGTAGACGTTATAATGCAAGAAAAACATAAACATATATGAATCTGAATGGTTTTTAAGGGAAAGTTATTGTCGAGGGGTTCTTCTTTCAAATCTATGGTGGGGTATTCATTTCCTAAGAATTTGTTTAATTTCACCGGATCGCCATCTTCGCTGAAAAATGTGATCGTCAATTATGACAATTAAAGATTATCGCAAATTAATCATCTTTTGTTTAATTTGTTTATTAATTTTACCTACGGTAATTTATTTTTGAGTTTATATCTAATTTTGCTTCATTACGGTGCAATACGCATTTTTTCATTCATATCTTGAAGGAGCATCATTCAATATCAAGAGTGCGCTTCGCTTGCTGGTCGCTCGTTGAATGGTGATAAATAGGTTGCATATACTCGCCAAATACCCTGCAAGGTTCAATATACCAGCGGTCACAACGCGACGCTTGTCGCGTGTGCGTGGGTAGTCCTTGTAAGGAATGACGAGAAATGACTTCACAAGTTTCTCAAAGCTCCATTTTTGTACGAATTTTTTCGATCTTCGAAAATGTTGTACAGAGAGATTCAATAGAAAGCGCTATAGGAACAGAATCTAGAATTTTGCTTCTAAAAAAATTCCATCCTGCCAGAAAATAGACAAATTTTCTCAAATTTCAACGTCTAATTAAAAAGGTATTAGAAAAAATGCTTAAATTCTGCCTCTATAGCGCTTCTAATTGAACCTTTCTGAAAAACTTTACAAACAATCAGAAAAATGTGTTGGAAATTCGGGTTGTGAGAAACTTTTTTCGATATCATGTTTTACGTACGTATTTTCACGAGCGAAGCACACCCTTAGTGAATACGGTCATATGACCCCTCAAATTTGCTCATTTCTCATCACGCTAAAACTAATTCTGTTCACAAAAATTCTCTTTACAGTTGTGAGATGATAAGTAATTGGAACCAACCTGCTGAATATCCTGTTTGAGTGTCTGGTCGATCGTCAATAAATTTGTTAGCGAAAAAATATCGATTCCTTCTTCTAATGTGGCCGAACTTTGCCGATTTTGTGTGATTGAATCTCTTTCCACTTGAACAGCTGTGAAAAATATGTACATTTTATAAGTTGGTGCCGTAAAGGGTGCTGATGTGACGATGGTTTTTCTAGGAAGGATCCTCAGTAAGAATGTAGGGGCGATTTTTTATATTCTTAATTTAAAAAAACAAAAAAAAAAATGAGAAAGAAGGAAAAAACGTATAGACATCAGGATCGATGATTCAGCGGTGGGTTAGTCGACCCTTCGAATTATTTTTTAAACGTACTTGACGTAGCGTGCTCGGATTCCTCTCACAAAGAGAAGCATCAAGACGATCGTCATCAGGGGGGGCAGACTCAAACATGACTAATCTTCTTTTCTCTTAGATTTCGATGAAGAAGCAATCCAAAATACGATGGTATAAGATCGCATTTGGAGATGACCCGGGGTCCCCAAACTCTTCTAGATGACAGCAAATTTTAAAAATCTTTGGCATTCTCTTCGGAGGAAACCTCCCTTGACACGCGGTGGTTGACATCTGAGGATATCAAATGTGTGCCGGCCCACCGCGAAAGTGGACTTCCTTTTTTCAGCTTGGAGTTCGAAGGTAAGTTGATGTTCATTAAACCGTGTAAAAAAACATTTTTCAGTTTCTCCCATATAAACTGCTGGACAGTTGGAATAGATTAGTTATTGATTTCATATTTCCCCAAAAGAAGGGTGGACTGAGATCCCAAAATTCGGAGTTCGTAAGAACCGGCCTTGAAATCAGGGGGCTCAAGAATTTGGGCCACCAATTCACTAGTGAAACTCGCCAAAGAGGGGAGGCGGATCCATTTGGTCCTTTTACATGAAGGAAAGTTAGATCTTGGAAGGGACATTAGCCGGCATACTATTCTTTAGAATGTATAGCTTATAGTTCTGTGTGTATGGTTTACTGGTTTGCTTGAAAAACGTCAAAGATACTCTTTCAGTCTCATCTTTTGTGCTATAAATTTCTTGAAATGATGAATTTCTCATTCCCGAAGAAAGGGGTTCATTTCTGGAGGAAGGGCTTTTCCTCAGTAGCTCGGGAGGGTCACTGCATACCTCTGGTGTCGTCAATATTGCATAAGCGTTGGATAAATCAACTTTTATGGAATTACAAAGGTTAGACGTGCGATATCATCAATTACGTCACGTTCCCTAGATCAGTAATGTTTATATCACTTCGGAAATTCAAACAATCAATCAACCCCAGCCTCGACGAGAGGGAAGATCGGGCGACGTTTTTCCCGGGCCCGCTTCATCTCTCGGCGGTGCTGTTTTACTCTCGCAAAGTACAGGTGTAAACGCTTCATAATTTACCTTCACATTTCATGCCTACTTGGAGGCATTTCCGAAAGCGACAATATCTACACGAATTTCTGAGCTTTCCTCTGATTAAGCACGTGTTCTCGAAATTGCTGGAAAATTTCCACGAACATAAGCATTCAGAAGTTCATCTAACTTGATATACAAAGTATTAGAAGTTTACTTAGTAGAGTTTGACTAATGTGTACAACTTACCGGCATACGTATCGATCGCTTCGTTTGTTACGTATGGAGCGTCTGAAAAAACCTTTACAACCGTCGCAAGATACGACCCCGTAATGATAACCGCTGGCTTCATCATTACATATACGACAAACTTTATCAAAGTGCCACCCTCTTCTTCTAATAGAGGGACGGATTGCTTGACTAACATTGGAAGTAAGACTTTCGTTTTTTACACCCTCTTCATTTCCGTTTCCAAAAAATACGTCGTTTTTTAGCCGTTTTAAATTGATGCTCAAGCTGTCATTACCAAATTCTGAATCGGTACTATCCGATTTGATTGAATTGCAGTTTTTTTTTAAGAATTGTTCCGGAATTTTCGAATTATTCGTTCTCGTCCAATTCATCGACGGGTCAAAGCTCATCTCATGGCTCGTTTGTGTAGTATTATGTCGTTCTTCATATTCCTCATTAGTTGAAGAAATATAAAAATCACGAAACACGCTCGATGACTGGTACAATAAATTATCCACGTCATGAGTATAATTTTTCTCACGGTCAGACATTAATGGGTCTTCCTGGTGTATGTCGTTCATTCCTTCGAGTGAAATATCTGTTTAAAAAAAGGGAAAGAAAAAATTCAATATAAGTTTCACTTCGAATTATAATTTCTGATATCATTACCGAAAATATGCGTTTATATATACTTGTGTTGGCAGTCTTCGCATTATAACGGACGTAGTTATCTTTATTGGAGAATGTGGAAAGAGAGCCTGACAGGTCCTGTTCATATACCGAGTTTTGTAGACTACTATTGTTAACCTCTCCAAATGGAATATCAACCGATGGAATATCTGCGAAAAAAGAAGAAAACTCGACACTTTGCAGATCTTACAGTAATTTACTATATTTAAGGATAGTATGGCTAATTTTAATATGAGGCAGTCGTGCATACAGTATCATATACAATTAAGTATAAAATTCTTGATGATCATATGAGAGAAAAAAATTCTACGTTAGTTTCATAATGACTTATAAGCCCCGCGTGCATATGAATTAAGCGGCAAACAGTGCGCGTACAAAACCGTTGACAGAGATTCGAATTTCCGTCAAAAGGAATTTGACACTTTTTGGACATTTGTCGAATTATTTCAATTTCGACTTCGATTTATCAGCCGAAAATCATATTTCATAATAATTAAGAAATGACAGATTATAATATTAGTCATATTCAATATTATTTGTTTTCGCCTATAGCCGCAGAACTTGAAAGCTTTCGCAATACCTTCTCACTGTGGTTACCTCGACCGGTTCCTACCCTCGTTGCCAGAAGTGACTAGTTTGGAAAGTGAGTGATGAATGAGTGAATTTTTTTTTCACAAGGATTATAGTAAAGTATAAGTCAACTTAATCAACTTCTAAGCAGAAAGGGACTTATTTTTCCTTCCGACGATTCCAATCGATGATACCCGCGATCGAAAACTTTCAGTGCCTTGAGTAAACGACTAAATAATTTCCCCCTGTATTCCGTTTCTTCGATGTTGCATCTCAGAAATTTGAACGAAAATGTAATTGGTTAGCTTACTATAGGTTAACTATAATCAATGTATAAAAAGCTTTCGCAGCGCTTTTCTATTTACCTATATATCTCGACTTCTTTTTCCGTTTTGTTAATTATTGGCTACGTCATATTAATTAATCGTTTTTGTTTCCAACAACAAAATAACTTCGTTTTTTAAAACGAGTACATTTGCAAAGCTTGCTAAACATTATTTGTATCCACTCTTCTATATCAGTAATCCATGCCCAAATACCCACCTCCCCTTCCCGCTTCAATGAATGGAATATCCGTCAAAAATTTTTAATCATCAAACGTGAAAGAACTATTACTCTCACTAAAGGAAAATTAACACTCTTCATTTTTAATAGCAACATTCATTCAACTGACGTTCGACGTACTGCGCTCCAAATTTTTCTAAATTGAATATAGAAAAGTCTCAAAAACTACCAATCCGATTTTTCAAAAAATGACCCTATATATTCTAGTAAACATATAAAACTTTAATAATTCTCAATTTCATAAAAATCGAACACAGATCATTTGTGTACAAAAATATTAATGGTATACATGTATGAAAAAAGAATATATGAATTTAAGCCAATGTTAAAATCGTGATCCATACCCTATGAAACATCAAGGAAACATAGCACACATCAAAACTTCCGCACCGCGCGCAAGACTGCAATACACTTCCTAAAGTCGGTAAAAGATAGTAAGGGATGGGGCATGTGCGACTAATTCTAAGGCGAGTGAAAATGATTTCTTTGGAAGAAGTCCAGGGGGCTACTTCGCTTTCGATTGCTCCAAGTTTGTTTGAACGCTGATTTTTCCAAGAGTTATGCCAGGAGTCAACTTTCAGGGATAAGTAATAGTTTCTAAGGTCAGAAGCAGGGGTGAGTACAGTGTAAGAGATGATGTGACCTGGAATCCATGAGAAGGAGACAGATGTACGAGTGGACGATAGTGATTACAGGAGTAAATGAAAGCGCTGATTTGAACTGCGGGTATGGAGATGGAGATACGAAATACAAGAGTATATGGCGTTTTGTTGGGTAGTGAAAATGGAGGCTCCAATCAACGACTGATATCATGACTCCTTGAATCGAATACGTGTATTCTGTTTTGGATCCAGATTTAGATCCATCGGTAAAGCAGGGCTAGTGCGTCGAAAAATTGGTGTAGAGATGATGTTGGAGATTATCAGCTAGATCGAGTCGGATATCTGGGGAGGGGTTAGCTATGAAGTAATGGATGATATCATAGCGAGTAGATGGTTCAATTTGACGTGTTTGAATAGTTCAGATGCAAGAGGAAATGGGAGAGAATTAATTCGGCAGAGTGTGGGTGCATAGATAGGCGCCAAAGAATTTTTTTTGATGGTAATTTGAACAAGATTTGATGATATTGGGAACCAAATTTTTCAGTTCAAGTAACAAAATTGTCCTCCTTTTTTCCAATAAAAAACAAAAACCGTAAAATCGGTCGATTCGGATGTTTTCCTCTTTCGATTTCTACTAGTTCTTCACCAGCTCTAATTTCAGGTATACCTGATGATTCATGAATTCCTCTGGAAGATGATTTTCTGAGATACTGTAGGAATAAAATTAATACAGAAAAATCAAAGTAAATAATGTGAAGATTTAAACAGGACACATCAATTTCGGAGGGGACGATGAAGAAATCAAAGTGTACGCGTGTAGCAAATATTTGGAAGGTGCACTCAAGAACCTAAAGGACGCGAAAGTCATAGGTATAATAAGAGATCAAAATATTATCTGGATTGAGAAGTAGCTCTGAATATTGCGATTTTACTGTATGAATTAACTCTAGTGGTTGTAACAGATACAGGCCTATGTACACGACAAATTGTTCAAATGTATAGTTTCGTGGTTATCTTAGACTTCCAAAATGATCTCCTGAAGTGTAAATTTTCATATACCTGAATAAAGACCACTTTTTTTTCTATCAACGTAAATATAGAAAAAGTTCGAGCCCACCGGGGAAAAATTCGTTTATAGCGCCGCAGCTGATTTATTAAAAGTGGAGCATTCGATAACTCCTTTCAACTACTCAACTACGTATTTAATACGAGACAAACAACATGATGATGATGTTTGATAACAGAAAATGTACATCTCGAAAGTAGAAATGAAAGACATATTCCCGCAATGAGGAAAATAAATTCATGCGATACACGTACAGATAAAAGAATTGAATTCTCCAGATAGTGTTGTTTCTTTGTACTTTGTACATGTACAGGGAGGCGCAAAAGTCACTCGGCAAATTTTTACGTCGCGAGAAAAACTGTGGTGAAGATTTGCACAAGACGATTTTATTCGTAAAAGCATGCGCTGTTGAAGCGTGGTGAGTGACTTATGTGTCACCCGGTATTATATCCCCTATATATATTATATACACATAATTCAATGTAATAAACTTTCTTTTGAATGCCATACAGAAATGCATGGCGGTGATACTTGATCGCTAAGACCGAAGTCCAACTTATTTTAAATCTTAATTATACGAACCCTGTTTAGGTTGTTGATTTAGTGCCTATAAAATTGCGATATCAAAATGCGTATGAGATTCATTCCTACGCGATTGAAGTTCATTTTTCTGGAACTATAATATATAAGCTTTCGACTTATCGAATTGAAAGTTGAAGTGAAAAGGGAGCTGAACTTGGAATAAGACCGTTATACGATGTGTGAAGCACCATCATACGATAGAAGTATGACCGTAATAATTAGGAGAGCAGGATACTTCGTTATAAAAAATACCACCGCAAGATTACATTTGTATCTCATTTACACTGAAGTAATTAAATAACAATAAACCAATTATGAAAGGTATTACGAAACAGAAGATGAGGAAATAATTCACGAGGAGAGACTTTTGCGCGTTGTCAAGCATAAAAGGTTGAAAACCGCGCGGAATTTCCCAAACTTCATCTTGATGTAGAAAAGTGAATCGCAGCTACGGGAGAGCAGAAAGAGTCAAAGTTCAGCTAATTAGTTGTATGAGTCAATTGATGATATGCCCGATATTTGATTCAGAAAGATTACTGTTTTTGAGGCTGGCTAGTTCTAGGAGAATCAGAAAGCGCGACCGGCCGGCCCAATTTCTCTCTATACTGAGAAATAAAGGCCGTTACTTTTGAAATTCGAACAAAGGTATAAACCGCTGAGAGGCTAATCGTGATCAACGACAAGTTAGGCTTAATTTGATGCTCTTACCTGGACTTGGGAGACGCGAAAGCTAACTTTGGAAAATTATTAGTCTCTTCTTCTTTTTTGGAATCATAATTAATTTTTTTATTTAATACACAGCAAAATTTTCGAGGAAGCACTGTGTCTCCAGGGATGCGTTCAGAAACGTGCGGTTACCGATTTTTCACAAACTCGTTAGAAATTCATTCTATGTAACCAGTGTAACTACGCCTCCATTTCTCAGCGTTACTCCGGTAAATTTTTTGGTACCGTTCAGGAACTCCGGGAGTACCCGGGAAGAATTTTCGCAATGCAGTCGGGACTGGATTAAGATACGACAACCGGAGTACAGTGACGTCATTTTTTACTGAGTGTAAACATTGTGCTATCGGTAGGCGTCGGTTACTCGTTTCTGAACGCACCCTAGGAATTGAATCGGAAGGATAGAGTCAACAGCAATCATGTCTCCTAAGTCAGCGCCACTGTTTAGAAGAGCTCTTATTTGAGATGTTGCAGATTGATGGCAAATACTTCAGAAAATTCTTCACATCAATTTTCAGGTACCAACATAATTATAATAATGATGACGATAAGGCATACGTACTAAGAATTCCAGGATCACAGGTTTCACAACCATGAGAATTCTTGACAAACGTTGATGGAGAATTCATTTGCACATGTTTTTCTTCCAAAGAATCTACGAAAGCAGGTACCGCAATGGAACCAAGAAAACCTTTTATTAGAATGACTATTTAAATTTTTTATTTCTCAGAACATAATGTGAAATGAGTCCTTTGAGAAAATAATCACTACGCGGATGCGCGTCCAAACTAATTCGGAAATATTTCTTCTTCCATGATTATAGCAGAAATATTACAATTATATACCTGAAGCATTCACTTATGGAAAAAGTCCTGCGCCGGCATTGTTTTTGCCCTACTCTTATCCTATGATAACAATTATACCGCCCAGATTGTACCTCGTATATGAAACTTGGGTATATTGCACAATACTTGAAATTGACAGAAATGCACCATACTATAGTCGACTTCTTATCGATATAATCAACCAGATGTATTTTGGAATTTTACTAAATACGACTCAAAGTACAATTTTGAATTGAAAATAATGGAGGTGCTCATATCTTTTTATATGCAGGGTTCTTGGAAACATCGATTTCGTAAAATCAGCAGATTACGTGTTAGTGTTTCATGAATAACAGAGACTACGATTCTGAGGACAAGCACTCACCTAATAATTCAACCAAACTATAAAATTTAAATTCATGATTCAGAGAGATATAAATAGTCGGGATTATTACAATTTTAAAATAATGCTGATGTGTTTCTAGAAGCCCTCTATGAGATTAATGCTTCATTTCTCTATTCATGTCATCTCAATTAGAAATCTTCTTTGGATTAATTAATTTACGAAATATCGGCCTAATGGTATATAAAAGTAGGTAGGCCTAACTCAATGATACATTTTTTAGCGTCTTTGATGACATTTTTCAACTTTTAAACTGCCAGCGTGTGACAAATAAAGAACTTTCCTTTCGGTATTAGTAAAAGAGAGGGTGGTAAAAATGTACAATTCTTGTCATCGGACTGAGCGCTCATTTTGTAGCAATTTTCATTAATAAGTAGCCTACTTCTTTTTTAAATTAGGAACATAACGACCTGAATGAATGATGAAAATAGTAATTATATAGGTACGTACGAGTACAAGACTTTAAGGCATTACAGGATTCACACTGGCAAAATTGGCCGATGAAAAATATTCGTTCGGAGTTCATATTTACGAAATTTTTTCGGAAAGATTTTGAAATGTAAATGGATGATTTACGAACCTACGACGTTTTTCATAAGTAATACGTAAAAACTCATTTAAAAAAAGAAGGATTATTTTCAAAGAAAACTGGCCGCGCAATTTTGCCGTAATATATAGCGTTGCTATTTTTGACGAACTAATTATAAAATCGTTTTACACATAATGAGGATTAATACAACGGTTATGACCGTGGACCTACTAATACCGGTACATACACTGGCTCAAGAGAGCATGCGCCAAACTTTCTCCTTCTCTCATTCATATTTTGGGAAAAACTATCGAATATCATTGGCCAACTCTAACGTATCAGCAAATAGACCTACTTTTTTCTCGCCTGACGGTGTAATGCCAGACCAATTTTTTCATGCGACCTCATTCGATGATTCGAATGAGGCAAAAACACCCTCCATATTATATTCTGGCCTCTTGCAAAAGTTTTTATCCGCATAATCTGAAGGGTTTTCAGTATTTCTTGATAAATTCTTCTAGTTTTCACGAAATTTCTCTCTCTCGATTGATATATCATGTAATGATCAACACTCGTTCCGTTGTTCTTACGGGAATCGAACCGATAAGTATACGTTTGTGAACCGCGGTTGCGAAACGTTCTATTGGGAATTTCTAAATAGCACTCGAAAAAATTGCACCGAGATATCTATTCGAATAAAGAAAGTTAGGTCTAATGATGTAAATCATTGCTGAAAAGCATCAGTAAAAAGGAAATGTTGGAGGAAAAAGCATTTTATCTTTAGAAGTATAAAATAATTCAAAAATATTATTACTTGATGTGCATGATGAGCACGATGGGCTTGTCTTCGTTTCCTCGCCGACATAATTCCGAACTTCAGCCGTGTTTCTTGCCCTCTGATGGTGGTTATCTGTATAAAATCTACTGTATTTTGACTTAATCCTTATAATTGTTACTGGGCCAGCGTTTTTGCTTCCTTTACGAAAATCCTGCGACATTTTGCGCTAAAAGAAATCGCTCAACGAACAACGTTACTTCATTTATGAATCGCGAAGAGTGATTTGGATCTGAATTCTGGGTAGTCAATGTCTTGCTTCAGTTTATATACGTCATTAGTACTATCTTATCACCAAGCTGACGATATTCATATGAAGTTGCTTTTCTCTCACGGACTTCAATACTTATAAAAATACTTCACTCGCTAGTATCAAAGTATTTCTTAGCTAACGGGAATTTTTGTTGTTAGAGCGCGAGCGTGCTGCTTACAGAACCCTATATTTATTGCTCATCGATCAAAGTGATTGAACATGAAAGTTTCTAGTAAATAATAAACGCAGAATTAAACTATATGAATTGATGACCGAAATCACAAGACGGACGAAGCATTGAAAATTGAACGGAATCGGGAATAGAAGAAAATATTTATCATAACCTCCAGACCAAACCCAAGCCATATATTTAGTTCTGAAATGGTCGCAGTAGCTATATGAAATAACAGAGTTTGGCGACTTCTCCCGCGTGTTAAAATCTTTTTCTTCAGAAACACTGAATATTTATCACTTCATGTCCCCGTTTCATATGGAGTATAAATATAACCTTGTCTCGCAATCAATTATCTCATTTGCCCTATAATGGCAATGAGGCTAGTGGCCTCGAAATGGAAAGAGAGAATTTATGTCAGAAAATGAAATTGATGCCTTGAATTATTATATCAAGATCGTTTTATACACGACAATTGCGATTTTATGTAGTGTTAATATGGTTTCTGCGACGCATATGGTGCAAAATTCTCTTCTAATCAGACCAATCCGAACGTTGCTAGGGGGAGTGGACGGATAATTTGAAAACAAATCATACTTGAGTATGAAAAGAAAGAAAAATAATTTTGCATCAGGGGCAAAACCATGACTGAGTTTCAAACAGTAATTAATCCTCTCAATAGTACCTAGGTAGGCGTCAAACTCTTCTACCATATAGTTCTATACGTCATAGAACAATTTCTCTGTGTACTACCCTCCATTCTAATTTTTCTAATCTCCTCATTCAAAATCTTCAAATCAAAACCACAGATTTAGTCAAATTTCTAGGCCTCTTATTCGACCAAAAACTTTCATGGATTCCACATGAAAAGTTTTTCCAATGATTGTCGATATCCCCCCTGTTTGTCCTTCGAGAACAGGTCACGTGTACGTCTTTCCAATGATGTTTCCAGTATACGTGTTGGCCAAAGCCATTCGAAATTTTAATATACGATCAACAATACAATCAAATTCCACCGAGAGCACTCGGCGACGCAACGTGTAATTCTTCTCAGCGAACTGATCTCTACTAAAAATTTAATTTTGTATGTGTCTACGCAATTCAAACATCAATAAGCGATAATTCTCTCGGACAGATTTATTATTTTTTTAAACGAATAAACGTAAGCCTTCCGGGATTGATGTGTCGAATCTAATTTTGCGATGAACAGTTTGGGGGGAGGAGGGTATGCGGGGTGTCTTCGAGATAATCTCTGATTATTCATTTTTAAAGTGTATTTCCACGAGACGTCGCACAGTGGTTCAAAAAGTGATTTTACCCGCTCAAAACTACCAAATTCCAACATTTGCGGAATTTTGCGGAAAATATCGTTATAGCCCAGGCAGATTAGGTTTTGAAATGGAAATAAATGCCGGCAAAGGTTTTTTTCGTGGATTATGTTTAAAATGGTCTCCTGATAAACATACTAAAAGTCCACAGCGATCAGAGAACGGTTTCTCGGGAGATCGCCTGAAATGGCGGAGCAAGTTTGAGCCTGACCCAATCGTCTATGAACGTGAAACCCTCATGCGACTGCGCCAACTTTGACAAGGAGTGCGTTATTCTCGGATTTGTATTGCGGCGGTTCTTCTTGAATTTGTGGGAGCACACAACAATAACAAGCTTCTTGGTGACATTCCTTCCATTGCTTGAAACAATTCCACACGTTAGCCCACTTCAAGTGTACGCGGGTCGAAGTCAAAATCTCAGCGCGAGTCCACAACAGAAGACCAGATCCATTCCCACCATCGCTTGAAACAACCAGAATGGAAAACTTGAGAGCAACGTAGCACACGAAATTCAGCCAGTTTTCAGTCCGAAAATGAAGCACAACATGCTGGCCTGGCCTGGCATACAGCCACCTCATAAGGTTGGAGGGGAAGAAGACCAGCACGAACGAAAAATTCTACGGCACAACCCAGTACAAACGAATCCACCCACTCCAACTAGAAAAATCGAAATGGGGGAAGGGCTCGCATGTTTACAGCCCCCCATTCAGCTTTTTACATGTCATATACATGCATAAGAAACGATTTTTAAAATGTCTGTCTATGTATGGAAAACTTTATTTTCATGTACGATAGGCACTTGATTATACCTTTCTCAAAATAATATCGTGCAGCAAATTCCCTGTGACAATTAATTAAAACTAATAAAATTAGTATATACGTTTCATCGTATGTACTAGCGAAATATTAACGTTACCTTCGCGCGTAACCACCGCGCAACGACGTCATCTCTCGGCAAGGAGCGCGTTATTCACGGATTTGCATGGCGGAGACTCAATTTCCATGAATTTTTGAGCTAATTATATCACGTGTAGGTTAGAAATGAAATACGTAGTCCGATAGGAAATTTTACGAGGAATAATTTTTGACTGATGACTTTTTTCTCTAAAATGCGTATTGAACGGAATATTTACATAAAACTGATTTTGAGGGGGTTTCAACCCCCATAAAAAAGATGCTCCCGGGGAAAAACGCGGAGAAGTTAATATGTTGTTTTGGAATTCATTCTTGACTATTTCCAGCAATCAGACCTTTACTATGTCGCAATGTTCTTTTTTTTCCGAAACCTGTCTAATTTGACTACACTAACACTAAAATCAAAAATTTTAGAAAATTGCTTAACTTTCAAACCAACTTTTCAGCTCGAGTTTTTGGGCTAAGTTGAGTGAAATTTATAGGAAATTTGATGAGGAACAACTTTTGTTCGAAACTTTTTTTTCTCTGATGCTGAGTTTTCGATTTATTCTCAGAAAACTAATTTTGGTGGTACTTTGACCCCCTTTGGGGAAGGGCCCGCTCTCTGATCGCTGTGGACTTTTAGTAAGTTTATCAGGAGACCATTTTAAACATAATCGACGAAAAAACCTTTGCCAGCGTTCATTTCCATTTATTCTTATTTTTGAGCCTAATCTTCCTGGGTTATGTCACTTGTACATCAAAATGTCCCTACACCATTATCCTCTGATACGTGTCAGTAGAGGTCAAAAAACTCACTCGTCATTTTGCATGACCCACCGCGAGCGGGAGGGAATGAAGAATATGTGTGGAAAAGGAATGTAGAAAACGTGCGCCCTTTATTGCCTTGCTGTCTGTTTCTGTTTGAATTTGCTCATCATGATCAGTACGTGATTTTTTTTGTTATTATTTGAATTGTTAGTGTCAAAGATGTTCTCTTTAAAACAGTATCGTTGAATTAGGTACTGGTGCCAGACTCGCGGTCTTTAGAATATATTGTAAAACGTTTTATCGATGAAGGATGGAGCATTCCAGCATTGAAAAAATCTACTTTAGAATATGGATTCATCTTTGCGAAGCGTAATGCAATTCATGAGCATATTCCACTGGAAATATACATGCTCCTTACTGGCTACCTGACCATCACTAAAAATGTCGAACTGAGCGCCTTCAAGAAGAACGCACTATTGACATTTGTGAGCTGAGTTTTGCAAATAAAGAAACGGAGGAAACATTAAGTAATGCAGTCTGGAGGTATGTACCAACCGAGCAGAATGCAGAAATTGGTGGAATATACAACTTGGGCAAGACCAGACATAATGAAGGCATTAAGATCTGCCGATATTCAATATTTCGTTGATACAATGAATAAAATTGGGTTTCCGTGTTATTGTGCTATATTGGATGGCTCAATAGATGAAAAAGAGGTAACCCGACGATTATATGCGGTTTTACGAGGATGTGGAGTATTATGTTTAGATAGCAAACAGTTCTTCATCAACAAAGGCGTCAGTGAAAAAATTCCACAAGGAGATACCGGTATGATGATATATGGGTTGGAAACTGATTATGTTTTTGAAGTCACATTTAGGGAAGTAGCTGTCTTGAACGGCATCAAGAAGTTGATGAACTATACTGTAGCAACTGTAGAAAGAAGGACTGGATTTATTCAAGCGTTTGATAGCAAGAACGTGTTCTTAGTGGCAATACATTTCAGGTCAACTCATGGAGGACACATCGATGGATGGGCGTTAATTCCATTCACAGGGAAAAAACTCGTGTTCAATCAAATGGGAGTGTCGCACAATGAAACAATTGAAGGAGTCAAAGCTTACCTAGCTAAACTAGTGCAGATAAATGAAATAGATCCCGATTATTTTGTAGGCTTCAATGAATAGACACCAGGTTTCTACATAATATAAAATTTAATTAGTAAGTAAGTACTTTCGTAACCTACAGCTATATACGTATATGTTATAGTCGTTTTGAACACGTTATGGTTCTTCATCGAGGGTAGAATAGAAGTGCATCGACCGAAAATACGAGAGTTATTAAACTTTAATGGGATATTTATAAATATATTACTACCTATCTATCTATATTAAAAGCTACTTATAAGATTAACTAATGTTATCCAGACGCTAGAGATCCCTATTGTGAAAAAATTGAAAATTTACATACCTCTTTCTCTTGCTCCTTCCTCTTTACACCCCCCTCTTTTGTATAATTATACGACTTGTAAAAGCAATTGGAGCAACGTTGAAATAGGTATCTACATATTTCCTTTGGATTATTTTGAATTGAACAAGAATCAAAAACGATCTCGCATCCATACCGTTACAATTCTTGTGGGAAAACAAAGGTACCCTTATGGATTTTCTCAATTCTGCCAAAATCCGAGCAGAGACTACAAAAGTGCGGTGTATGTGGGATGAAGAGTCTAATTTTCTCGGCCTAACTGTTGAATTAGGTAGGTCAAAAAAGAGCTCAAAAAGACAATAAATCCTTCAAGAATTTAATGTTGACTATATACATGAGACGTATCCTCGGCTGATGGTGTCATTTGACCTTGATGAGGAAGGGCACTTCCGGATAAAAATGTTGACTACGCGACTCGGCTTCACAACTGATGATGTCATTTGACCTTGATGAGGACGTGTATTTCCACATAATTAGATTTGAATGGCTACGCGGGTTTTCTTCAACTACCATCATTTTAGGACCTTTCTGTCCAAAGGGCGTCCGCTCAATGTATTTCTTATTGGCCGGACGCCCTTTTGACAGAAAGGTCTTCATTGTCCACAAATACATAAACTGATGTTGGAGCGTTGAATTTTCTTATTGAATCTGCGTACGAGACTGACGTCATTTGGCCTTGATGAGGAAGTGTCCTTCTACCTGACGAAATTACTAATTTAATTCGTAAGCGAAAGGGTTAACATAATATTGAAAAAGGCGAGGCCAAGCGGGGGGTCCGGACTTTTCGGCGCGACCATTTCGGCGCCACCGTTTCGGCGCGGACCCTTTTTCGGCGCGAAGGACATTTCGGCGCGAAGGGGTATTTTTTCAAATTTTCAGGGCGAAATAAATGTTGGTACTTCAGAGTACTTAGATGACGCCTGCAATGTGTGAAACTGCAAAATTTCTGACATATTTCAGGTTGTTCGGTTTAAGGCATAAGTCGTTCCTTCACTACTCTTAGATTCTTTATGTATCTTCACACTATATGATCTTCCCAAGAAAGAAAAAATCACTACAGTTATTTGATCTATTTGAATTGCTCACTTATTAATTATTGTATTTAAATTGTTGATTTTTGTACATCATCGTAATGTCGTTGCTAACAAGTCGTGGTCGCGAGAAGTTAGCGGTGAGTGGTTTTTTGTATGTGTTCGATAAATTAAGTGCGGACGGAATTACTACTTTTTGGCGCTGCGAACGGAAAACTGACGGATGCAAAGCTCGACTACACGTGGACGGAGACGGTAAGAAGACGAAGATGAATCGGCATGTTCATGCACCAAATCCGTGCCGAGTGGAAGCTGTGAAAGCAGTGACGGCGATGAACCGGCGTGCCAAGGATACGGACGAAGTGACCAGCTCCGTTATAAATACGGAGACGCAACATTTAGCGGAAGCATCGCATGGCGCTCTACCAAAGATAGCAACCTTGAAGAAGACAGTTCGTAGGGTTCGGCAAAAAGAAGGTAACGCTCCAAAACAACCGAAGACTCGAGCTGAACTCGTCATCCCGGAACGATACACAACTTATGTGCCATCTCCAGGCGTTACGGAGACTTTTCTGTTGTTCGATTCTGGAGCTGACACGGAATGTGTGCTCATTTTTGGAAGACCGCGTTCAATTGAAATACTGCAAGAATGTCGCGTGTGGTACGGTGACGGTACGTTTGAAGTGACTCCTCCACTCTTCTACCAGCTCTTTGTCATTCATGGCCATCGATTTGGATCTGCTCATCCGTTGTTGTACGCCTTGCTGCCAAATAAAACCGCGAAAACATATCGCGCTCTCTGGGAAGGCGTTAAAAGTCTGGACCCAAGTGGAAGTTTTGCTCCCGAAGTATTCAACTGTGACTTTGAAATGGCCATCATTAAAGAGATTCAACGCGCTTTTCCGTCAATTTCTGTGGGAGGCTGTCTATTTCACCTATCGCAGAACATACACAAGCGAGTGCGCGAATGTGGGCTGCAGAAAGAATACGAAAGAAATCCCACCATCAATTTACACACCCGGATGATAGTTGCGTTAGCCTTTCTACCGGAATGTGACGTTGTTGTCGGTTTTGAGGAACTTGAAGACTACGTTGACGAATCTTTGCGACCAGTGCTGGATTATGTGGAGGACAACTACATTGGGCGTCGAAAACGAGACGGGAGGAGACAACCAATGTTTCGGATAGAGTGGTGGAACGTGTACGAAAGGACCATCAATGGTGACGCCAGAACAAATAACGCAGTCGAGGGGAGCCACTACAGATTTCAAACGGAATTGAGATATTCCCATCCAACAATATGCACGTTCATCGACAAATTGAGGAAATCGCAAAAAGGAGGGGATCTGCGTTACAACGAAGCAGAGAGGGGTGAACAACCCTCAAAGAAGCGAAAAAACGTGGTTAACGATAATGTACTCCGGACCATTGCCCAAGACTACGATGCAAGAACGACCATTGAATACCTGCGCGCTATTGCTCACCGTTGTTGACTCTGAATTATCCAAATCATGACAAAGCATAAGCAGATTACCATTCATGACGAAGCATAAGCAGATTGCGGAAGACTAGTAAGTCGACCTTCTCGTGGTGTCTTCTGGGTAATGCTAACAGACTTACAAAATTTTTTTGAACCTTTCGCGCCGAAATGTCCCCGCGCCGAAAATCTCCCGCGCCCAAAACGACGGCGCCGAAACGGTCGCGCCGAAATGGTCGCGCCGAAAAGTCCGTGACTCCCGAGCGGTATTCACGCAATGGGATACTATGGTGGCTCACCAATAAGCATTGAAACCGACGCCACTCAACGCGATAGTAGAGCGCACTGAAGTGCTTTGGCGATAGTTCTCACCTGGTTGTTACCTACGCGAGGAAAATCTGTCACTTTCCGTTGGTGACTTGAAGCAATGCGAATGGGCGTGTTCATTCGGTAAGGGAAAGACGACCACGTGTATATAACTAATATAACATTGCTACATCGCGAAGTTATTGAAACAATTTCTTGCATTTTTATTTTTTCCTGCTGCGAGAAATGAGGTACTACCTATTCTCTAATTGTGATCTGCGATGAGAAAAGGAGGCTCATTGCCCATTGGTGCTGGAACACCATTTCTCTCTGATCGGACATCTAATCAGAGAAAAATAGTGTTCCTGTCAGTGGGCAATGAGCATCGTTTTCTCATCGCAGGGCAGGTCACAATTAATTTGAAAAATTCCAACGATTACACTGAGAGAAAAATCGGTATGGTACATAATCAGCTCCAGACTCTTGGGACAGGAGAATCGATTCGCGAATAGTTCCCTAATTATCCTATATAATAAATTAGCTGATGATAAACTAAATTAATTTAAGGTAATTCGTTACTAATTGTTAGGGAAATATCCGTGAACCGATTCTCCTGTACACCTATAGAGTTTCGTGTTATAGTTACCGAACTTTTATCTCGGTGTGAGTATTAAGAAAACTATCAACGATGCGTTGAAAATGGATCTTTTAATACTTGATGACTTTTTCTTGCAGTCGGTTTGTCGTGAAAAACGTCAAAAAATTGTCATTGCAAGAGCAGGAGAATTGATCTCGCGAAAATTGATCGCATGAAAATAGAGAAAATTGATCACATGAGACAACACAACGCACCGAAAACCCTTTTTTACTAAATTCTTAAGACTATACCTAGGTATTTTACGGTCAAAACGATTTTTTTTTTTTCTTCTTCTTCGAAGTAGGTACTTACGATTTAATATGAAATGTTATGAATCATAGCCCTTAAATAATCAATAACTGGATAATCACTGAAGCTGTGACAACATTCAACTAGCGCGAAGCTCAGCTGTGACCACGTATTTTTGTTGGTACAAGTAGCTCACGAACGACATTTTGTTCCATAATACCTAGTTCGTTCGCGTAAATGGGCAAATGGGCGTGAGCGCCGACACATTTATAGGGATTTGGGTTAATACTTACTGCCGATTTAAAGTCGCGTAATGGGACCCATACACAACTGTGTTGTGGTTTTTGGTCACAACTTTCCACTTATTCTATGCAATTCCATAAACTGACAATTAGTAATTTAGCAGCGTATCTTGGATGATTCCGCTGCGGATGGCCATTAACCCAGGTATCTTTGAAATAGTTCATGATATTTTGGCATTTGTTGAATTGTTGTCTATATTGGAATGATCTTTCCCTTCAATAACAGCCTCAAAATCTTTCTCTACTTCATCTGTTGGAACAAACGCAAGGACCGATAAATGACACGACGAATGCATAGAGAAAAATCATCGTCCGTTTTCTTTTGTTTTTTTCTTTTTTCAGACTAGCTTCGGTGATGCGCCTCATGATGGCTTTGGACAAATGGAATGGGTCGTCAGAAAAAAAAAACAAAATAGCAGCTTCCCATCTGTCACGTAGAAAATCTGGAGAAAACCCGCAATAAGTGCAAGGTCATTATATTAAAACAACAAAATATGCAAAAGTTGTTTAGAAATACAGGCGCGGATCCACGGGGGGGGGGGGAAATTTCCCCTCCCCCCCAAAATACCCCAAAAAAACAAAAAAACAACAAAAAATCTGTAGTATCGAAGAAAATGTTAGAAAAAAAAAAAAAAAGGTCCTTTAAACTTTTTTGGGATTATTTCCCCTCCCAAAGTGATCGTCTGGATCCGCGCCTGGAAATATCGTTTTAAACATGTTTTAAAACACTCACTAGTTTGAACATTGAAGAAAAAATATCAAAAAGGTTTATAGACTATACAATTTTGAAGCTTTCTTTTTTTTTTTTTTTTTTTTTTTTTTTTTATATAGGTATCGAAATTCCGATGGGTTCTAGAGATTTATACAAATACAAGTTACACAATGAATTTTTAAATGAGATATCCCAAGTCAAATGTTACAACCATATCTGTTGTATTACTTGTGTCATTTTATAACATGAATTTTGCAAGGAAACCCACTGTTGTTAAGTGACACACTTGGAATACTGGGATAACATTTCAACTCTTTTCAGTTTTCAGGGATCATATACCTACATACTCATTTTGTAGGTTTTTTGATGCTCTATTGTATGGCTTTTAGACAGTTCAGAAATGATAGAAATTGAAAATGGTATAGCAAAAAAAAAGAAAAAGAAATTTTATGTCACTTTACATCAGTTGCTTCTATCCTCTTTGTTCTCGTGACGTCACCAGCTGATAACAGTGAGTGATTGTGTTTGACAGTACGCAAATTGCAATATATCGCAGAATTTTGCAATAGTATCATGCAATGATGCAATGGTGCTTGAACTTGAACATTATCAACTCCCATGAGAATACACAGGGAACAATTCGATCATTTTGTCAAAATTTATAAGTAAGAAATAGATAAGGAATTCAACGTTGATATTGATAATGAGAATATGGAAGTACCCAAGTATTTGAAAATGTATTTTTGTTTCGAACTTATATTCTTCTTTTCAAGTATGAATGAATGATCAAATTCAATTTCTTTTCTTATGAAAAAAGCCATATAAAAAAAGTTTGTTTACTTTTCTTAAGCACCATCAAATTCAAAAATATTGAATTGAAACCCAGTTTGTTCTTGACGTCACTGTGGATAAAGAGGATTCAAATAGCAAACAAATAGAAATCATACTTGCAAACAATATTTTGTTTATTACAAAATCTTGGTAATTCATTTGTACTGCATTATGAAACACGGCAGAGCCCTAAAACTAATAATAAAATTTTTCACCCAAAAATTCTGTTGTTCATTATTCATTTCTTCAAAATGCCACCGATTAAGGACATACAACCAAAACAGACAATTTACAACACGCCCATTGAACATTGTATTTCATTACAGATCAACTGCACAAACAAAATAAATAATATGAGGTATAAAATAAATAACAGCAGTAGTATGATGGTTATAATACAAGACAGAAGAAAAAACAAAAAATATAATAGATTCCCACTAAAAAGTGTACAAATTTAATAGATCTTGAACTATGATGAGGAAGAAGATGATAATGATACAACAACATCATGATCTTGACCCTCAACATTTGAATCGCAGTGATGTTGGTAAATAATACTGGAATGAAATTACAACTATTGTAATCAATAATTACAATTAACTTGAGTAAATAAAAATAATTACAACTATTACCGGTATTTAAAATTTATCAGAAACAATAGTTTACGTCGCGCGTTATCATCATTAAAATTGGAAATTTCTACACAAAAAAATTTGGAATGTAGTTCCCACTTATACATAAACAAAAAGGAAAACAGATAGGTAGGGATCAATACTGTATAGATAAATATTTTGAATACACATTCAGTCTATCTGTAGATTCACTCACATACAGATTAATTTCCTCGGTATCCTCATTTCAAAGGGTAAATGTCATCATTTACAAAGGATCGATTATCGACTATAACAGTTATAAATTAAAATTAAAATGAGGATAAAATGCTAAGTTTTAAAAGTAAGCAGTCTATTTTTTATGTATCTAACAACAGAAGGAAAGAGAAGCGAGGAAATAAAGTACAATTATAAACGATACGCGATTCAATTGAAATATAATTATTTAAAACAATAATGATATTTAAATAATTATTAAAAGCGAGCAAAATGACTAGATCGGAATATCAGAAGATTAAACGGAAAGTATACGAATCTCAGCGAACGGTGCGTTAATTTGAACCAATGATCAACTCATCACCGAGCTCTGCTGTTCCACCAAGGTATTTTTATAATACTTGGAAGAGATTAAAAAGGAAAATTAATATCTCCTGTTTATACTGTTTTTGTTTTATAGCTTATGAATAATGAGGAAAATTGTAATGGGCGAAAAATTAAATACAATTATCAATATTTTGATTTGCCACGGCACATTTGCGAGTTTTTCCTTTGGAGTCGGTTTTCACGGTCGAGTCTATACTGATCTTCCGTGAACTCGAACCGATAGTAACAAGGGCGGACGCAATAGCGACACCTGAACCAGAACACAACCCAATTATGACATCAAATACGGGTTCTTAAGAAACGCTTAAATTTTAGAAACTTTTCCTCACCGGTTTGTCCTGAAGGTGCATACGCTTCGTTTCCAGTTGGTAGTCTTACAATTAATGAGAGTACTGCTGCTTTATTATTACCGCATGGCTCCATGGCAATAGGATTCGGATGTTCCTGGAAAGATGCTCATATTTAGTATTACAGATTATCATTCGTTATTTTACCGTTTGCTGATATCCTCTTTCTGATGGATTGAAGAAAAAAGACTTCAAAACTCACAGCTCATTTTGTTTGTTGCTCGCTTATAAATATAAATTAGGTTAATTGAGACGGGCGGGAAATCTATTTTATGGGAATTTTTCAATTTCACGTAGATACTCAAGTACTTTTTGTGACAAGAAGTTAAAAGCTGAACGTAATGTAAAACAATCACCTTTTTTCTGCGACTCAGTGTATCTGATACAGATATCGTAGCTACATCTTCTTCTTGCACATTGATCGGATTCATCTCCACTTGAATTGATGAGAACGGACGCCGAGCCATTTGAATCATTTCAACAAACAGACGCTGAAACGCGATGACACAATAGAGAATCTTTTAAAAGTGCTAGAAACAGGATCATTCTTGCAAAGTCACAATTATCTCTACCTGACGACGACGATATGTATCCCACTTTTGTTTCATTTTCCAGAGCACAGCGGCCACCAAGAGAAGTAGGAGGAAACAACTGCAAATATAAATCGTTCATAACCTTATTGAAATTTTGAATGAATAAAAACAGAAGAGTCTGAATTGTGGAAGTAAACTCACGAAGAAAATGTGATGAAAAATTGTTGCAAATTCAACTTCGGATACTGCGAAAACGATATCTGAATCCATAAAGGCGGATGGAAATCGTACACGTACACATAAAATGTAGTTATCGTCTCGTTATTTTCGATTCCAAAGATATGTTCATTTTTCGAAAATTTCGTCCGAAAATTTGAGCAATTATGAGCTTCTAATAGCACTTTTTCTTTATCACGGCCACCTGTTGAACAACAACAAAAGATAATGTTAGCTTCAACTTTTTAGAACACACATTACACTACAGAACAATTTTTCTAAAATCAATTAAATGAGATGAGTCGTTTTTAAGAAGTATTTTATGCGGTGAATTCAGAATCGTCTTCCGTTTTTTGATAGAAGATCGTGAGGGCCTGTGAAGGTCTTGTTTAGTTACCGCGCATTGTCGCTAGATTAAACGTTCCTTTCTGAGCGTTCATACCGCTATCGTTGATCAAAATTCGAGACCAAGCATCATGTTTCGCTACGATACGCGGCAACCAAAACAAAATCATACCAAGCAAACGCGATGTTGAAAAACATAAAATGGTTCTGAATTCAGCGCACAAAATACTCTTAGAAACGACCAAATCAAACAATTTTTAATTGTTGGGTTATTATCATAGTACGGGAACTTAATTCTTTCTTCAAGCCAAAAATTTTAATCGTTTTTAAAAAATTTACCAACTTTGAGAATACGCTCAATTTGGGAGTAAAAACTTCCAAAAATTCTACCCAGCGGTTCAAAGACCTTGGGTCTTGAATATAAAGTATTCAGAATCGTAAGGTAAGGATAATTTCGGTTACAATTTTTATTCACAGTTAATTCGAGAGCCCAGATTTACTCACCAATCCTTTTTGTGATGTTCATTTTTGCTGGAACAGAGCACATGATGTTGAAATCCGCATCTATGTCTGATTTTGTAGGACCATTTTTGAAATTGATTTGACGATAATGACGATCATCTTTTTTGGACAAGTTGAAAGTGAACTGATAATCAATGGCCAATTCATCTGCAGAAGAAACATTTTAGTGAGTTCAAACAGGTTTGGGTTTTTAAAATTACTCGACGGCTACTAACGAGCTTTCTGATACTAACAAAAACATGAGCCATGCGGAACAGTTGGATCTCCATGATAATGGTTTTGAGTATCACATTTCTCGCAATGATCGCCCACGATACCTTTAGTTGTACAAAAACATTTTCCGGTATCCACGTGACATTGAGTGGCTTGCTTGTTGCAGTCACACACTGAAACAAATAAATGATCGGGATTCGATGGTAAAAATCATCCAGGCAGATAAAGAGGCGCCGACGATAGAATCAACTTACGTTCACACAAGCCACCATTAAGCGCGTTCCCGTGATAACCGTAAATACAACGTTCGCAATGAAGACCATGCGTGTTATTGTAACACGGCTGAGAACATATATTTGAACTATTCTCACACGTACTGTGTCCATTACATTGACAAGCTAGAAATTCGTTTCACCGGATTTAGTATTCAAAATAATTAATTAAAACCACCGATGACTCGAAAACGATCAATACTCACATGGGCAGTAAGTAAAATACCAATTATCAGTGGTACAATTTTGTGGACAGGTATTACCCCCTGGAATGCACGTTCCTACTCCTGTTCCTCTTCCATCCGCGCACCAACCGCATTCTGGATCCGCGCGACATTCTTCACAGGATGTATAGAAGCTACAGGGTGATTTCCCCTCTGGAACCAAGTAATTGTTCACGTTTTTTAAATAAATTCTTAACGCAGATGACTTTTTTTTATATATATAGCTTACCAATCGCTGTGCGACAACGATTCGACATGGCTGTCCATTCCCTACATTGTCCGTATGGAAATAACGGCAAATAAACATTCTTATCGATACACCTTTCTTCATTGTGACACCATATACAATTATTCTCTGTACAATTGTAGCATTTGCTGAAATCTGTACAGCTCGGAGGACAGGGTCCAGTTGGTACATCCTACAATGGGATAGAATTGTGAATAAGTAAATCATTAAAAATGGTAACTATACAACTTTCTTGATATTTGGTAAAATTTTAACCTGTTGATCTTCGAGCGAAACATTTGCAAGAGGAACACATACTGAGTTTGCGCGATGCCAATGACAACCGGGAGTCAGAGAGCAAGCAGCACATGTATGTTGATTGTGGCAGTTGATGTATTCATCAGAGATGCACTGAAATTGAAATTTAGAAAATACAAGGATAAAAGAGCGGCCACTATAAAGTTTCTACGACTCTGTATCGAAGATTTGAAAATAAAAAATGTGATTAGCAAATTTTGACTATGTTCTTCATGACGATGCGCAGAATGGTTATGATGATCTTCTAGCGATCGTTCTTCAGTAAACCATCTCCTATTAAGAATAGCCACAAGAGCGTATGGTCATAAAAATCTTTCTATGTCCTTTAAAACAAATTCTTATCGACTAGTCCTCATACACTTTTTCACTTATCATAACAAAAACACCAACTGATTGTACCCACAATGAAAGCATTTCGATCATTCATTAACATTTGAAAATAAGAAATGAATAAGTAAGCAGAAACATATTTTCACAAATTTTGAAACTTTCATAATATTCTGAATGGAAAGGTCCAATGTCTTTTTTATCGTTTACTTTCAAATATTAACATTATTGACAAATGATCGAAATGGCCCCCGCGTATTCTCATGGAAATTAATAAGCTCTTTTAAATTGATAAGTATCGCATACAAGAACAACTAGGGACTTTCCGGCGATAAATAACCAGAAATTGATCCACTTTCTTCGTACGAATAGAATAGTGAAATATTAGAAAGAAATAATGAAGAACTCTGTTCGAAGCAACACTCGAATAACACTTTTGATCCGCATACAATCAAAAGCTCTTCTCAAAAGTAAACTTTAAATGACAGAATTGAACATTATCTAGCCTTGACAGGCATTAGATTCATACTCACTCGTAATCCATTGAATATGCTTGAATTTATCATAGGTTCCTTACACCGATTGTGCTGCGCGCAGACATTCTGGTGAGGACACCACGCACAATCTAGAGACGTATGTACACATGTCTGACAATCCAACATCGATGCACACAAACTCATAGCGGTAACAATTTGAGAACGACTCTCCTCTGCGCATATACTAAAAAATTGCGAATACTTTTATCAATTGAGTAAACACTACAATCACAAAAATTCCTCTACAATGATATGAATAAACGCACCTATACGTATTTGAATCATCCGTACGATCTAAAGCGGAAATGACTTGACTACGAGAAATGGCAGTGTTCGGAAGACATTTGCTTGTAACACGATCCCAAATACATTTTACACCCAATTTCACATTCAGACACGAAGACTGACTAGTCAATGAGTGGCAAAGACCAGGAGTAAATCTAAAACAGCGAAGACTTAGTCAAAAGAGTAATGGAAAAAACAACGCTTTTTCGAACTAAACTTTACCTTAAAATATCATTCATTAGTTGTCCGTTAAATCCACCGTAAATATATAATTTGCCTTCAAATACAACAGAGGAATGCCCGAATCGGGCCAGATCGCTGTAAAACATTTGCGGAACTGAGGATACGGTCCAGCAATTACAAAAAGCGTCATACATGAGAAAATCGTTCGAATAACACTTTGCTGTGTTCCCTTTTACTGAACCATTGTACGTGTTTCCTCCGAACACCAACATTAGACCATCTACGAAATTTGCTGTGTGCAAAAACCGGGAACTAGGAGCAATCATAAGCATTTTCCTACAAATAAAGAAAATTACAATGATGAAACTATTATATACGTAACATAAGTAAGGGAAGTTCGTAAATGTCATCCTATAACGGCCCTCACCATAATCGATTACTCGGATCATAAGAGTATAGGCGATCACTGATATGAGCTGAGGCTGCACTCGTAGAGATGAATCCACCATAAACGTAAATACGTTGCGTTAGTGGATCCCACGCGCTAGAGTGACCATACCCTCCTTTTACCGGATATCCTTTAGTTTTGACTATCTTCCATTCCCTCGTACCTGCGAGAAATGATCCGATTGAAACATCGACGTCTGAGAACTGAAGGTGAATTAAAAAAAAAATCGGCTTACCAAAGTGGTATTCTTGAACAGTATTTAAGAAACCGAACACTGGCGAATAACCAAAGATGACGATCATTATTTCAGTTTTAAGCGACTTATTTGTAAACAACGTGGCCGAATGTCCAACGCTTCTCAAAGGCCCTATAAACATAGCATCACATTGCATGGATAAAAAACAATTCGACTTTAGACACGGAGAATTTCAACATCTATAAGTCTTTCTCACCACACATCGTGCTATGATTTGTATGAATGCATGGATCACTTCGTACAGTGATGTTTTCCCATATTTTTGCACTGATATCGAATGCCCATAACTCGTTACAAATTTGAGCTCCAGGCATCATACCACCGTATACATAAATTTTATCCTGAAAAATATTAATAGGGTATCACTCCAGAGCATCAACTTTCGCAGTCGTACCTTTTCTGAAATTAATTTCTTACACCAAACAAAACAGAAGAATGACCGTATCTAGGAACAGGTACATTTCTGCTATCCATGTGCAGAGTTTCCCATACGTTACCTAAAACAACAATGTGATGTAATCAAAATGGTCCTAGACATTCAGTTGGTTGGACTCAATTTTCCACTAACCGTTGAAATCATACACGTAAATCAATTTTGCTTGTTTGTACGATTCTCCTCCGATAACGTACATAGAATCCCGCCACACCACAGCCGTATGAGACGCCAAGCCTTGCGGTAAAAAATCTTTAGCTTGGATAGCCTCCCAATACCCGTTATCAGCTACTTGACTACAATCATCTCCTGCAAAAATGTTATCATTAGGAACTCATACTTCCAGTACAAATATTAAACACTTGATATTACCTTTATACTTTGCGTTGCATTCACATTTATGCTGTTCGGGACGACATACACCATTACTATAACTGCATTTATTCGGACATATTGGTATATCACAGGCTTCACCGGTAAACATTGCACTACATGTGCATGTTCCGTCTATGCAAACTCCATTGCCAGAACAATCCTCGGAAGAATTACGAGTTGGACAAGAGTTCACTCTACGAAAATATCGGCAGGGTATAAATTACTACTTGTGTAGGTACGGAAGAGAGAGTACGCAACTAACCTGTATGAAATATTAAATCCAGACATATTCACAGCTACATCGCTGTAGAAATGAATTAGAGCATAACCAGATGTAGTAACTATTTCTGGCAACCTTCTAACACTGTAACTATTGGAGTACATTTGACCGCTGAAATAAAGAAAAGTGCGTGCCAACCCAACGTATTCGACTGAGAATAGTTTAAAAACGGAATTGTACCTTAGCACAGCTACCAAAGGAGAATTGACACTATCGCCATCAAATATGTACAGATAGTCCCAGCCACACTCAGTGGAAAATTCTTCAATATGTAAGCGTAGAGTTGTATTGCTAGAACCTCCGACATCTATTAACCAACTACATTTAATATCGACACTATAGTTTCCGACGCCGTCGTAAATATATCCCGATTGATTGGAAACTCTGAAATAAGACATCGAATACATTACTTAAAAGGACTCATACAAATATCAAAAAATCATAGCGATAATCCTCTCACTTAATTTTGCCACCGCAATACTGGCATAATGGACCTTGCCATCCATCGTAACAAATACAAGTGCCGTTTATACATTCACCATTAACGCATTGTAAATCTTTACATTTACTATGGTAAGAAAATACCAAGTATACGGAGGAATAAACTACGATGAGGAACAAGATGTTATTACTGTATTTTGGCCGATATCTATTTTCTTTAAGAAATGGTAGAGTGTTCGTAAAAAGTAACATTTTTCATTTCCAAATGCACATAACAGGAGTTTCGCTAGTAATATACGAAATTAATTGAAAGCTTATCAATATCACGTATTTCTGGAGCCCTTGCTCATTTCAGAGACAATTCAGGAAAGATTAAAGGACGAACGGTGAGCATGAATCAAATGAACACGCAACAGCTGTGGAATGAAGCTCTATTCCGATGTGAACCAACTTGCATGATGTATCAAGACAGATATGAAACGAAAACAGGGGAACTAAGTTTCATGCTCGTAACTCTCACGATTGTATTATTTCATGACGACCATAGAAGTGGAAATCACGTTCAGCAGTATTATCTAGGTTAAACACAGTAGCTAGCTCTCAAGCACCTTGAGACAGGCAAACGTAATTAAACGCAGAACGAAATTGTTACGAGATAAAAAAAATCATTTTTAAATCATTATTCAACAAATACGTCGAGCATGCATGATGGAAAGACAGCATGTAAGTTTTTCTATCGTCATAAAGACAAATTTTTGAAATTCGAATAACTTGTTAGAATTAGAATTATAAACTTTCTTTGAACTTTTACGTTTGATTAGGATTATTTAGATTACAGTAATCAATTCATTATCAAATTTTCATTCAATTTCGAAATTTCGAATTTTATTTGTTTTTGTGCTTCTTCAAAGTTCGAAGGATGTCCCAGAGTGACGTCACGTCACTTGCAGATGCAGCTACCAGCTGTCAGCGATGACTTGTGTTTTGTCTGTCAAAATTACGTCACGTCTACACGCGTATCTTTTCCTTCACCCCCTCCCTATTTTAGGGTTGTTGAATGATAATCACTGTTCACTATTATTATATTACCCTAGAATGTATTTTCTTTAGGAAAAAAAGAATGGTCAATTAGTAACTCAATTCATCAATATAATTATAGTTGAGTTTTCAAAGTGTAAGGAGTTTCAAACGTTGAATTGGTTTTCTTCAGGCTGTTCAATAGAAATTATAAATAATTTGAATACTTTGAAGAGCTTGACCAGTGTCGAGGCATCAATTTCGGCCAACTGGATAAACTATTTGCTACTCATATTGTTCATCATCATTCATCTATATCGCTCGTTAACTCCGCGCCGCTCGGACTAGTTAAAGCTCCCGACGTTGAACTCGCATCCATGTATTGAGAGACTGAAGACTTGGATTTAATTTCTTGAACGGATTCTTTTATCCAACCCTTGTTCGACACGAGCACGTACAAGTAACTACAAAGCCTGACATTTATTATGTATCATCTTTAAATATCCTTATGAGTAAGATTTTCAATGAGTAACGTAAGATATGCCTTCGCTCACGTTAGCGTTATAAACCAGGAAATGGGACGAGTTTTAGCCAGTCATGCTAATTCTTGTTTTAATTGTTAGTTGGTGATTTTCTTACCTCGCGGAAGAGCGTAGAAGATCTAGATAAGATAATTTCTTTCGGGTTTTAATTGATTTTATCGGTGTCTCATTCATAGGAGTGTAATTATTGAACAGCTTGAACTGTATTCAAGATGTTAAAGTAATATCTTTGTGTTGCAGTTATACAATCGTTGAGTATGAGTGACGAGAAAATGATAAGTGACGAAAAAATGATTGAAGATAAGAAGGTAAGCATTTGAATCTCAGCTTAGACTCGTCAACTACTGTAGTAAAACGTAGAAATATCTATTACTATTTCCTGTCGATTCATCAAGGATGAACAAAACAAAGTATATGGCGGATGTGAAGGGCCAGATGCTATGTATGTGAAGTTAATATCAAGCGACGGACACGAATTTGTCGTAAAAAGAGAACATGCGCTCACGTCTGGAACTATAAAGGCCATGTTGAGCGGACCTGGGCAGTTTGCGGAGAATGAAACCAATGAAATACACTTTAGAGAAATTCCGTAAGTTGTTTGGAAAAGGCATGAATCTGTCTCTACATTTTTTTCATAAATTAAGAGATAACATCGTGACTACACTTCCAACGTCATTCGAAAACTTGTTTAAGTTTATTAATGAATTTATTTCGTTTTTCAGGTCGCATGTTCTCCAGAAAGTCTGTATGTATTTTGCGTATAAAGTTAGGTATACGAACAGTTCTACTGAGATACCCGAGTTTCCTATTGCCCCGCAAATAGCTTTAGAGTTACTCATGGCAGCTAATTTCTTGGACTGTTGATATGTTGAAATGATTCTGTGGAACTTTGAAATGTAATATTAAGTTTACACATCCGTGAGACCAATGAATTAAGATCGAATTATTTAGTAAATTGCTTATTATCATAAAAAGTTAGCTAGATAAACTGTTCTTTTGTTACAGAACCAGTATTTCTTACAAATATGTATACATATTCAATAATGACGCGCGTGTGAAATATCATGTATACTTTATAATTCTGCGTAATCCGAGTCATTTATTCAATAAACTAGAGTTAATTGTTATTTCATGAAAAATTTTGAGATACAAATATGGCTAGTCGTAAATATTATAAATGGTTCAATATTAATTTTCTCTGAGATTTTGATATTCGCTTTTTAGACCTAATTAATGAACGTAATATTTTTGAAGGTACTCCTGCTGGGTTTGAAAAGAAGGTAAAACGAATTCGATTTTTTGAGTCTGTTTTTTATTTGATTTATTGAACGTTAACCCTGTGATTCCGTTTTACTGTTTCATTTATTTACTTATTTATCTATGTTTTCGATGTGCGGAGTGCAGGTTATGAAATTAAGTTGATTTTTTGATGAAGGAATAACGCAATTAATAAAGTATAATTATTGTATCGCGAATTATGTTGAATTTGTGTAACGTCCAAGTGAACGTTTTGCCATCTATGTTGACTTCAACTCAGCATATCAATACATTAAATTTCCAGTCAATTTGACACAATCATTACAGTAGATGGCACTAGGATTTTGAAATTTAGTATATATTAATACAGAAGTCATCAAACAAGGTTTTTGAACAGGAAATTTTCCAAGGAAATGAGTGAATTTAAGAATGTTTATAGATGATTTACGATTGGGAACGTATTAGTACTTCTGACAAAATTCTGAATGAATTAGGTATTAAATTCGGACCGTGAAAACGTTAAAAAAAATGGAGTGATCGTACCAGGTTTTTTCGGCGTGAAGCCTTTAAACTTTTGGGGCTGTATATCTTGAGCCGTGAACACAGATTCTAGAGAAGCCCAAGGTGGCAAATTACCGACGAAAATGTGGCTTCAAGATTTAAATTTTAATACGCGCAAATAGAAGCGTGCGCTGTATGTTCGGCCTCAGATTCGGTTACGAAACATTCTCTTCACAAGTACTTGTTTACAAGAACATTTGAATATGACTGCATAGGTACACTTTTGAACATACGACGTACGAAGTGGTGAGACGTTTCAGAAAGCTTCTTGTTTAAGACGAGCTTACGTTGTAAATTTTCAGAGACGCTGTTGTTTTACTGTCCTCAAAACTCTCCTAAATGGGCTTATGATTAGATTATCCTGAATATTCAAAATAAAAGCCCCATTGGTAATACCTATTAATGTCAAACTTACGAAAGAGATTATTCTCTATTTAAAATAAGGTTAACCTTAAACTTTACGAATTATGAAACAGAAAGTTATTCTAAACAGTCAAGTTTTATAATTATTTCAAAAATAGCTCTTTACAGTCATGCGAGTTACAAGTAAAAAAATATACCTACGATAACAGCAAGGGTGTATAAAATAGAAAAATACAAAAGAACCAACAAGAAAAAGAACGAATAAAAAATCTAAGATTTAAAAATAACAGCATCCACTATATTACCATAATGGAATTTATTATCATCTGTTAAAATTGAAGATGTGTACCATGTACACGATTCTACATTAAATAGATCTATAGATAAGTCGAATGAAGAACCACATGATTTATTCGTTGAGAAACCTCCCATAATATATAATTTACCCAAATGTGGTACTAGTCGGTGAGATATAATTTTCTTTTGAAGATGTAAACCTTCTGTCATATTTTCCCATCTTCCAGCTCTAGGATCATACCTTCCAACTCTGGTCTCTCCTAGTCCACCAACAACATAAATTATTTCATTCATGGAACAACACGCGGCTTCTTTATATCTATAATGCGTTTTGGGTAATTCTTGCCACTCTCCTAAATGAAAATCATACATCTGAGCATATCCTGGACTAGTAGAACCATCCAGTGAACATCCTCCAATAACATAAAGTAAATCATCTTGAGATGTTACACAAGTATCTTCCATTTGTTTTCTCATTCTTGGTACCGGAAACCAGTCATCAACTTCGCAATTGTAGACATAAACACCACGTTTGAGCTCTTCTTCATTGAATAAATTTGACGGATATTTTGGATTTGCAATATTGGATATACATGGATAGTATGCGTAGGTGTTGTTTTTAACAGCACATAAATCAATACCAGCAGAAAAGTTTAAGGAAGAAGATTTTAACCTTAATTCTGACGAGTTACTGATTGAAGTATAGGCACAGAATGTTTGATCAAAGATTGGGTCTTGTGGTTCGGGAGGGAAAAAACAGTAATGTAAACAGTACAAATAAGAATTCAACGTAACATTGTAAAGCCATGATTTAGAAGGATCATACTCGTGATTACAATCAAAAATGGACGAGCACTCCAGCGCGCTATTAATGGAATACACTTTCATGAATTTCTCCTCCGGGTATTCAACAAGTACATACAACGAAGTTGTATCCTCCTGTAATACGGAGTCCTCGCTGTAACCTATTGGTTCAAGAATTTGCGTCAGTACAGCATTGAGAGCAACTAGACAGAGTTTGGTGAACATGAATTGTATGTACGGTGACGAAATATCTTCGAAACGAATCATCTTCACGAGCTCATTAAAATATTTCGATCGTTCTTCACGGTCATGATGAATCCATCGACTAATTGCGCTGAGTAACATCTCTTCGTTCCTTTCTGATGACCGAATGTAACAAGTGACGATCGTTTTGAAAGCGTCAAAGGGAATTTCAAGGAACCCATCAACTTTCGAGAATATTACAAAATGTCCCACAATGCGAGAGCTGAGTAAGTCAAAAAGAGACTATTTTTTCGTTGCGCAAGCGAACATGAATATTTCTAAACAGTCTCAAGTAGTGGCTCTATTCCCTTCGACAAATTGAACGCACAAATCTTCAATATCGGTCATATCGGTCAATGTGAAAAATTCGCTGGCATTTAGTAGAGGAGGCACGTTTTTTGAATCAATCGGCGTATCACCAGTGTAAATATACTGAAGCACCTGTCCAAAAGTTTGGGCGCATATTCCCGGTGAGGAAATTTTTTTCGAGATACGCTCACGAAACTGACCTCCAAACATCGCGTCGAAATATTTGCTGGCAGCCGCCAAAACTAGTCGATGGCACTTGAAATTTTCACATTCAATAGTCACGTCCGTATATTTTCCTGCATTCCAAAAATCTTCAAGTGTGGAATAAACCCTCCCGATATTGGTTACTTCAAGAACCATTATAGTACTGAAAAAGATGAAGTTGACGAGTGACGATTAGTATCAAGCCTGGAAAAAAGATATAGTACTCGTTTTTCCACGCAATGCTAAATCACATGTTTATTATTTATTTATTTTAGCGCCATTTTTACTAGCGTCTGTGACGTGTTCGTAGTTCGTACAATTATTACAGCGCGCCGGTAGTCATCCGGATTCGTCCGATCCTTGATGATTCGATTATTTTCGATTTTTCGACTTCGACCTCAAACAGAGTTCAAAAAAGTTGATAATAGATTGTGATAAATATTTTTCATCCATCGGATAGAGAACAATATTAGTTCATTCAACAACTATAATTATTTTTACTGAAAATTTTATGGTTGTAAATGAGAGATGGAATGGATTTATCGAGTTTTACCAACGAAACCTGTTGCTAATCCCGACTAACTGATGGCGCTTTTACATAGAATGCTACGAAGTGAGTAAGATTATTTGAAGAATGCTGCAATAACTTACTTTTAATCAAACTTTTTCACTTCTATCTGTTCCTAAGGCATGGCCGCCGGAAGCAGAAGAATGACAATAGTGCATCAGATCTTCAAGAACCGGCATTAATCTGACAAAGAAGGAACATCAATTTCAGGTTTTATTTACTCGTACGTGTAGTATATATACGCTAGAGTTTGTAACTAAATAAGAACAGATTTCATACCCGACTGCGTTTGTAGAAGATATGTCTGCAAAGATAAATCTGTTTCCGAATACCGTCAACACGTCTAATTGTGCCAGTATTCTTTTGAATAAGATTGTATTTCGTAAGGAAATTCGCAAGCTTTGCAACCCCACGTTATAAAAGGAGGCTTGGCGTACTTCTGAATGTGCGTTGCCACATTCTGCGTGATGAAAGGTTTACGCCGCTCTATTTCTCGCCACAATTTCTTCTTCGTGCTCTGATTGACTTTCTTACGCAGAGGTATATTGATTTTGTACGGTTCATCACCAGAGTCCTTTTTAAGCAGATCTTTCGTTAAGTGAACACTGCCTCTCCGCGTGACATCGACTTCTTCGTCTTTGTTGGCCATTTGAATATCTTCGCTTGATGACTGCGTGAATTTCGTTTCGTTGCTCTCGTCGTCGTTCTGGTCCTCTTGATCCATCTGAATTTCTGGCGATGCATATACGTCATTTTCTTCATCTCCTTTGCTTGTTTTTGAAGACGATGATACTTCAGCATCGTGGAGTGTTGGAATTACTTCGTCTTGATTATCCATTAAAATGGTCATCATATTTTGCAGCTGTTCCATCTCATCTGTTTTCAAACGCATCACCTCCGTATCTAAAGTTGAAGACGACTTTAAGGAGCAGCGTAATTCTTGCGAATCAAAAATGAAACTGTTGGAGTAAGTGGACGAGTGACCATCTTCTAAGATTTCTTGTTCCGCCGGCGTTTCTGAAACAGGCACGTTGGTCTTCATCTTTGGAGATCGTTGACGTACGAGACTACTTTTACGAGAACTGATGTTCTCAGGCTCTTGTTGTAGTCCCATTGATTGCATATTGCTGTGTTGTCTTCGTTATCCGTCCTTCGAATTTGTTTTTGACGTAACACTGTCGTTTTCGAAAGCGTCCGAACGGTGAACTGATAATGATTGGCCTAAATCGATTTCTGGTATAATCAAATGCTTAGCAATTTCTTGTCTTTTAGTACGGAGGTGAAATTTTAATTTTGCGGTCACTTGGGTTGTGATCAGAGGATGAGGATTTTGGAGTATTATAATACTGTGTAAGATTGATTTTGAGAAAAACGTCTCCTTTCGGTGTCATATTACTATCATAGTAGTGATTGAAAAAACTTTGAGTGAAAGAAGGTGTATTCAATTTCAAAAGACGTGTGTTTGTAGTTAAAAACGCATTAATTAATGAGTTCCCATACTCAATGTCAAGTCATTGGTTACTAGTTTTTTTTTTAGAAAAATAAATTAGATTGTAATTTTTTTGTCGAATGTGCCTCAATTTTTATGTACGATAACAAAATAATATTGAAAAATTATGTTGTAGGTCATTTGAATTTCTATGAGTTTGATGATGCCAACTGCCACTAGCGTTTCAAAGCTCTGTAGTCTGTTTCAAGAATCTCGGAGCTGGACTGATGATTTGCAGAAATGCATTGATACTGGTGAAAATAGAATCTAAGAAATCGATTTTTTTTTCTCTCTTTTTTTTTACTTATCCCACTTTTTCCCATTGGCTTCCAGGAATAGGAGTTGCTGTGAATTCAGTCTACCAAGAGGACGGACAGCGTAAAGACGAACACCCATTTGAAGATGAAAATATTCATTTGAAAGAAAGCGAATCTGTTATTTTATATGGGGTGTTTGATGGACACGATGGTATTCAGTTAGCGAAAGCGGCCAAAGATCAGATTTCGGCCGAGATATTATTCAGTGATCTCATCAATGGTGGCGCGGAAGATGAAAAAGTTCGACGAATTTTGAAGTACGTTTCCTTTGGTGCTTCGCAAGTTTCTCAAACACTTGACATACGATACTAATGAGATTCTCGTCTGCACAGACAAGCATTTGTTACAGCAGAAAAAAATTATTTGGAAGAAATTGGAGGGAAATTAGCGGAACGAACTAGTTTAAACGACGAAATACCGCACAATCTCACACCATACGAAGCTTACAAGAAATATCCGGCAATTGTAAGTGTATAATACATGAAAACCATTCCTGTCATTGTTTAGTCTGTATAAAATGTAGTTTTTTTTTTTTTTTTTTGGAAGGTAAATAAACTGAATTCGATTAATACGGAATTATCGTGTGGAACAACTGCTGTTGTAACCCTCATCTACGAAGGACGTCTTTTCGTTGCAAACGTGGGCGATGCTCGAGCTCTGCTCTGTAGAACTGACTCAGATGGCGTGTTACGTGTTTTGCAGCTGAGCCAGGACCATGTCCCCTCTAATGAAGATGAAATATTGAGACTGACTACCTTAGGAATCGCTAAGGAAAAAATTCATCCAGGTACTTTTGTTTATTTTAGAAAAATATAGTTTTAAAACGTTGATATAAAAAAAAATTCAATTTTTAGGATTCCATCTCGGTAACCAGGAGCATACTCGCTGCTTAGGACATTTTCTTGTAAAAGGTGGTTACAAAGAATTTGAAGAATTGGCTTGCGCCACTTCAGAACCAGTCATTGCAGTACCGGACATAGCTGGTGGGATACCTATTGATTCCTCGTTCAAGTAAATAGAATATTCTCATCCGATCCGTTGTGAAGAATGAAATTATCGTTTTTAATTTTATGCCGTAGATTTCTCATGTTGATGTCTAGTGGTTTATATAAATCTTTGGAGGAAGCAACCGGAACTCACAAGGTGAATACAGAAATAACTCAAATGGTGGTTGAGCAGGTTCGTACCTCACTATGACGATCGATTCAGCGTCGTCAAGCAAAATATTTACCAAAATTATTTGTTGTAGTTTCGAACACAACGAACGTTGAATAGCGTGGCGCAAGCTGTCGTAGATAAGGTCGTGAGAATACACCACGATTATTTCATGAGTCGGACTGGTAGCGACCGAACTGCAATTACCAAAAGAGAAGATATAACTTTGCTAATACGTAATTTTAACTATCCGTTACCTAACGCGATCTCACCTTCGAGTCATAATGCTGGTATTACTTTCGTTGATCGTATACCTGGGCAAGATAATGGTACGTAAGAAAATGGTGTAAAATGCGCGACGGTTGTCACATCAGTCATCAATTCAAAATGTTCTCATCTTTAAATCGCGATATGAGTCTTATTACTGTTCTTCACACTTCATGAATTGTAATTACATCAGATATTCTAAATCGAAAATCATCGCGACCTAAGTTCAGGTCGATTGAACATAAATTTACTGCGCTTCAAAAACACTATGATTCTATAAGTGTTTACTACTCTAAATTCAAATCTGTTTTCCGTTTTTCGCTAATGCGTCCGGTTTTCGAGTAATCCCGTGAAATATGAAAAGTTGCTTTATCACGAGAACTTCGCTTCTTATCATGTAGAAAACAAGTGATGATTTGATAAACTAGAATGTGAAATGCAGTGTGTACATATCTTTTTTCGTCACAGAAGTTCAAACTCTTTGAACACGAAATATGCAATTTTATGAGACCATGATTAGAATAACACTATCAAAATACGATGTGAAACAAGATCCCAATTTTAAGATTTGAAGAATGACTTTTTCTGAACTTCTAATAATTTTGTTCATTTAATTATCATTTGTTTTCAACATGATATGATGTTCTCAAGATATGAAAATTGTTCATATTTTACGTGATTTTCAAAAATCTGATATGTTGGCGAAAATACTTCATCCGAAGACTAGCTTTTAACTGGATAGCAGTTCAGTAGTGTAATTATTTTGTTTTTCGAGCCCCTTGACGTCGACTGATCAATTTTTTTACAACTTGACCTGAGGATAAAATCAGTTCTTTTTTAAACAATTTTGTCGTACGCTTCGCGACATAAACTTCCTTTGAATCAATAATAACACTTCGCTCTCTTTGTCTAAAGGCGTTATGAAAAAAAAGAGACTAGTTTTCACCTTGAAGGTACGCTTCAAAATGTGACATTCGTCTACGTGATAATTCTTCCGCTTGAAAATTTTCAAAATTAAATTCGGTATTCATTCTAGATGTGCAAAGTACCACGTCAAGCACCGAGCCCACGACTGTAAATTCGTCTGTTTCTTATAGTCGTCCGAATCCACTAGATTCATCGTTCAGGTCCAGACCGTACGTTGATTTCACTGGTTTCTATGAAAAAATTGAAGCAGCGAAGAAAAACGGAACGTTGGAAGGCGATTTCGATTGCGACTTCGATTTATGAGATTTAACTCGTTTCAATGGAGAAACGTGTTCTAAATCAGGGATTTGAATGTGTTCCCGAATTTACGACTACAAAGACGCGCATAGTGATGTAATAATAAAGCCTATGTCAGATTGATGATTTGAAATTCTAGTTTTAGCATCTCGTCCTTCGGTTATCTTTATATTTGTGTTCGATTATCCTACGGAATCGCAAATGTTACCTGCTCCACACTTCAACGAACATAGTTGATTAAAGCTTGAAACTGTAGCGATCACCGTTCATCTTTCGTTGAGATTTGTTTTTTGTTGTTTCACTTTATCAAACACTCAAGTGCCTTGTTCATTTTCATGTGTGTTACTATCATTTAACTAAATATAATAAATTTTTGTTTCATCGTTTTTTCAGTGTTTACCAATGCATTCAATTCTATTTGTGAATCTCCGACGAACTACTATTCGAATTCTGACACTTTTAAACATGATTTTCGAAAATAGATGAACATGAATAATATTTATTGTTTATTTATTGCTTTATACATTGCCCTATGAGATTTTTACAGCAAAGTACAACGAATTTTAAATCCTAAACGAGTCACTGTATTCAAATCCAGACAAGTGCTTTGGTAACGAGTAACAGAAGGTGCGTTTTCTCCAGGCTATGACAAACTAAATGAATGTTTGAAGTTTTCCTTATTTAACACATGAAGGAATCATACATCTTGATTCGTATTCCTGAGAATTACTGCATAACTCTTAACTTAATGAAGTCGAATGATAGAAGCGAAAGTTGTAAAATTTACACATATAAGTATTGGCACAAAAGAATTTTTTGAAGTTTTCAAAAATAATGAAAGTTGGAAAACCATGGTCCTTAATTTGATATTTCCTAATCCTATGATGTAATATTATAAATATTAATCCTTAATTAATGGGAGAATCACAATTTCGACACGAATGCTGGTATTGAAAAAATTATTCTAATTGCTAAAATAATAGTAGAAATACGTTCGTTCTAAAAAATGAAAATATTTTTAAGGCGTATCTCTAAGCTCATTATGAGGTTAAGAAACAATGTAGGCATGCAGTACACATATTATGATGCTTTGGAGTTCGTAGCTCCATTTTATTCTATTTCGATGGCATGATTTTCAAACGATCGAACGCTGCTTTCTCTAACTTTTCACGATGATTTGGATGAGCGATATTTATTAGTTCGTACGCTCTTTGGCGTAAACTCTTTCCGAATAAATAGGCGATTCCGTACTCGGTAACGACGTAGTGAACATGACCACGAGTTGTTACTACACCAGCTCCTGTAAACCCAAAACATTCCGAGTGAAAATTTTCTAGGAAACAATGTATAACTGACAACATCTCACATTAAGTACTGACCAGATTTTAAAAATGGTGAAATTTTACTTTCGCCAGTTTTCTCGTTCGTCGACTGCATAGCAATGATGGGTTTTCCTTTACCATCAAAGCCTTCCGCCGCACCTCGAATAAAATCAACTTGACCTCCAAAACCTAAAATGATCAATACCGTCACTCACGACATTTCTTCACTATACTCCTATTCGCAAAGATGAAGAAACCTACCAGAATACATTCGTGTTCCAATGGAATCCGACACTACTTGGCCCGTCAGATCGATTTCGATACACGAATTGATGGCAGTCATTTTGGGGTGCTGTGCAATCACACTGGTTTTATTTGTGTACGCACAAGTTCTCATTTCTGTCACAGTAAATTAAAAACTAAGTACACGTCATTGTTGGTAGGGTTGGAAAAGTTATTAAAGAACGAATGACTAACCAATTAATGGATTGTTATGGACGAAATTGTAAAGTTCCTTAGTACCGATTAGGAAACTGCTAATTATTTTTCCGGTATTAATTGGTTTCTTATTATTTGTTATGCATCCGCGTCTGACTAAGTCAATAACTCCGACGCTAAACATTTCAGAATGAATACCCAAGTCTTTATGATGGATTAATCGGGATAATACTGCGTCCGGTATACTACCGATACCTGAAGACAAACGGATCCAATTAAATTTCTATCAACGAGGAACAATTTCCTAACGAAAATTAATTACCCATTTGTAGAGTAGCTCCGTCTTCAACCAGTTCGTTGGCAATATGTTCCCCGATTTTATTTTCATTTTCAGACGGAGGGTGCCCGCCGTGCGAGGGAAGATCGACGTCCAATTGAACAGCAAGATCAATATGAGACTGATGAACTAACGCATCACCGAATGTACGGGGCATGTTTTTATTCACCTGAGCTATGAATCACAAAAAAAATATATATTTTACATACATATTAATGATGTCATCGAATTGGGAAAAAAAATACGCACCTATAATAACTTTCGAATTTGATATAGCACTTCGTACGATGTCCACACTTGTTCCTAAAGAACAGAAACCGTGTTCATCGGGAGGGGAGACCTGTAAATAAAAATAGCGTACAGAACGTCAATAGTTTCAAGAAACAAGAAAGTTGAATACCCTTTTATGACTTAGAACGAATTCTGTATACAAAATAAAATAAATAATACGATGAAAACGAAAGAGCGAAATTAGCGAAACGAAGAAGTTAATCAGGTGGAACGGTTTCAAGAAAGTTGAAGACAATACAACTGCAGTTAAATTTGTGCGCGAGAAGTGAATTTGATGCAAATCAGATTAGAGGTTCGAAATATGAAAGAACTAATCAAGAAAAATATAATTAGTATTCAGAGAAGTATAAGAAAATTGAATGCTGGTGTCAGTCAATGAAGAATGTACAAATGAAAACGCGCACAACCGGTAAGAGGATTTAGGGAACCACTCACAAAATGATGTTAGATAAACTGATGAGTAGATTAGAAATTAGGCGGATTAAGAAAGCGAAATTAAGAATCGTGTTGCAGAATTCGGCCTCAGAGAAGTCTCGAATAGTCAGAATTCGAAGCTCTTTAGCAAAATTAAATGGATTATGCCCTCACGTCAGGTCATTAAACGAGACAACTGGCTAGGTGACGAACTAACGGAGAGGCAGGGAATGGAGAAGTCATAAAAATATTCAAGAATGAAAAAAATCTAATTTTAAATTATTGAGCGGCGAGTTTGGGCTAAGGTGACTTATGCCAGGATTGTTAATGAAAACTACGGTAACTTTTCTCAGCTTTTCTATTCCTTCATGAAAGTCCACGTCTAATGACCTCCATACACACCTGTATGATAGCGACATCGGGCTGAACGATTTTCTTCTCAAACAGGAGATAAATATCACCCAAAAATATTGGGACCGCATCGCTACGACCTTCGGCGACCGCTTTACGAACATTTCCGGCCATGAAAAAAGATAGACTCCGAAAAATACCTATAATAACATACAATAGAGGTCATTAGCATCACGCAATCGTCAATTTCAAGGTTCTTATGAAAATTAACATTCGCTTCAGCTTCAAACTTTCACATCAAAATCATTTTTCTCTCTCTCTCTCTCGTTCTTTTTCTTTTCAGCTTCATTGAAATTACGAAATAGTACGATAACCGTACGGACATGAGCTAGGCTGATAAAATGATAAAAATGTAACATACTCGCGCGAAATTACGAAACAGAACCATTAAGTATCAAATTCGATACAAAGACGGTAATCTTGAGCAGAATCTTTTTCCCCATTCATCATTATGTATGAACGAGGATTACATAATTTTCATTTAGTGTAGAATGTCCACTTTTTTTTTTTTTTTTCTTCATTATACGAGAATTCTGGATTAATAGATTTAACGTATTTTCAAAATTCGTTTTGAATTTGGCTCGGGCGCAAATAAAATAAATAATTCGTCATTGATGTACAGCCAACAAAATTTAGTCGTAATTTTCCCATACTGTCTGTAGAAATAAATACTCTCGTAATGAGATGCATTGAAATAATATAGACTTCGTTCTCAAACGAACAATAATACTACAGATAACTATGTTATTTACTGGATAAGACGATTAATCGTATTCAAAAGACTTTCATAAATAACAAACAAGCCATGAATGCTCTCGTATTAATATTCTGATCGACCGAAGTGCATTGCAGTATGTCTCCTAATAATAGGAAATGAATAGTAAACAATTTGTGATTTCAGAACATTTTTGCGGACGTATCTAGTGTCACAAAAATAAACTGGTGACGATAAATATAGAGAAACTTTCTATCCGATTAATTTCGAAATAAGGCAATCACTTTTCTACACAATCTGTAAATTTACGATAGGCCTACCCAATAAGGGGTAATAAATTTACAATGGCTTAGTCAGGTAATTTCAAAACGAATTTTCTCCCAAAAATTTTATAGGAATGAGAATATAAGGTCCGATTGATAAATTTTAGCACGTAATTTTAATGGTTAACTGCAATTAAGTGCATCTGAATTATTATTAGATTTTTTATGCATTCACAAGCCGTCTCAATTACGAGACTGGTGACAAATACTTCAACTACGACGATAATTGAATATGACCTCGTTATCATACGTCAACAAACGCAACTCATGATCATTGACTATGACTAACTACTGTATTATTCAAAACAACTCGAAACACTGGCTCTCGAGGTATCTCGAAGTCTGAATTTTTAGGGCCACAGTAGGTGTATTCTTTTTCCGCGGGCATACTCTTACCTTCACATTCCGGGTTGGTATATTCGGCAGGTCCTTCGGTATGGATATGACACACAGTTACTTTGCTCAATTTATTTTTTTTGCCGTGTTCAGTCATTGCTTTTATCAAAGGAATAGGCGTGGAGGCAGCTCCACCAAGGAAAACCGTATCGCCTGTGAAGATGGGAGAACTTTAGTTTTCACGAGTCACAAATATAGGGAAAATGAACGAGATTTATAAGAGTTATCAAACCTGATTTGATACAGCTTACCGCATCTTCTGCGGTTGTCCATTTCGGCTCTCTTTCAAGGGGTTGGGCAGGTTCAGCACAATATGTGAAAAAGGTATTTCCCGTTGTTTTCTCCACATGATTTTGTTTTCCTTGCGATAAAAGGCGTCCGAAGCGTACGACCAACTTTTGGTATTTCATTGACATAGTGGAAATTAGGACGAACTGAACAATATCACTCTCTGGATGAAAATTTACACCAATAAGAAATGTGGGTGCATGAATTCACGAATCTCTACTGGACTCAACGGCAAACTTGACGCAGTAAGAAAAATTCGGTTTTGATGAATAACACTGATGAGCAAGAAATTGAATTATCACTCGAAGAACCAGCTGTATTTTATTTAGTTGTAAGTGCGATTATAGTACGTGTTTTATACTGTTGTAAACCGTCACATGAAAACTCAACTCAACCCGGGAGTTTGCAGCACACTAACACCTTGCACATACATTCACACAGTAAACTGAACTGAAAACAGTGTAAGTTGAACTTTCGCTCATCAAGCCAGACGAAGTAGACGTGGAGGAAGAGTATGACGTAGTGTGAGTGTAGTGTGAAGGAAATACAGAACAAGAAGCATGTGTTGGAAAGCTAGCTGAAAGCTGAAAGTTTGAAGCGGAAAGCGGAAAGACAGTACGTAATAAGAGGTGATTCGCAGCTCGCAAATGATTCGTGAATTCGTGAAGGTATATAGCCTAATTATTCTTCCCACAATGTGCTGCAGGTAGAGCCCTACTGCAGGTTGTGGAAAAATATTCTGGAATACTGATTAGTGATTACTGCTTATAATTAGCTTCAAATTTCACGAAAGTTTGAAAGTTCTAAAATTGACTATATCAAGTAGACTGGAGTGGAGATGAGTTTACTTTTGTTTGCCTTACGGTCAATTGAAAAAATCGATTATTTGTACGTTATCAGTACCAAGGAGTAATAATTATTTCCTCCGATAGAAGAGCAAAAATAAAAATAAAAAATTTATGTATCAACCAATTTGCGTCGCCACCTCTTTTTATTCTCACAGTAGTGTGTGTCTTCGTTTTAGTAGATAGATAAAATACGGCCCTAATACCGTACTCGAACAACGTTTGGTGATTGATTATCAATAATCCAATCATAATTTACGAGTTGAAACTCCAAATAGTTCAAATCGAGCCCGCTTCTAATTTTGAGTCCCTCTTTACTGACTTCCAAAGTTTTATTTGCATAATCGATAAGTGGGGTGATGTAGAATGTGAAATTCTAATTTCAAACAAGCAACAAAATCAATCAGAAACGACACAAATCACCATAATATTATAAACATCCAACAGTAACTTATAATTAATTATTCAACGAGCAAATTCAGCTCCTTTTTCAAGTTTCGAACAAACTTTCTGAAATTATCTCGAAATTTAAAAATTGCTTAGGTAGGCAATTTGTTTATTAGTTGAAATTTTGAATGAAAATAATTCAAATCGCACGATTCATCGTCCAAGCATAGCTCCGTGATTTTATTTTATTTTTTTCAAACGATGCGGATTCGTATTCGAATAAGTAATTTTTCTTTCTCACTGATCGGTATTTGAATTTACTATTTAAGCTTTTTTCTTTTATGATTTCATTAAATTATTCGTAAGATCGATGCAATGAAACTCGATCTGCTATGCGCCATAGTCCTATCAACATCATATTATGTTATAAGAATATTTGTAAGTTTGTCCTTTCAGAAGTCTGTACATCCGTTGCTGTTTATAAAATAATAAATAATCCTGCTGTCGGGTCGCCAAATCATATTTGATCTTCCAAGCAGCTTGGTAAAATTCAATTCGTATTGGTTTAATCTGGCAAGTTTTTGCAATACTGTTCACGGGGTTATTAATGTACTGTTGCAGTGTATTTTTGTCACGAGTTATCAACTCTAAAAATCTCATTTGAAATGTTTTGGTTTTCATGATCCAATTACAAGAAAGTTCTGAATTTTAAAATAAAGCAAAAACGAGTACAAATAAATTTTAGAAATGTATTCTCAAGAAATAAAAAATATGTACAATACAGCAATTCTTAGTCTTTAGTCAATTTAAAAAGATTGTGACCATTCACTACGTCACCGAAAACCTTTCATCTAATTCTATTAAAAATATTAGAAGCTACATACGTAAAAATCTGTCTTTAGTTGACCTGAAAAAATTATAACTATTCACTACTTCACCGAATACATTTCATCGAATTTCATCAAAAATACTAGAAGCTACATACATCAAAATTTTCAGTCTTTAGTCTATTCTCAAAAATTGTGACCATCATTACTTCACTAGTAACATTTCATCAAATTTTATCGAAAAATACTAGAAGCTACGTATATCAAAATTCTTAGTCTTTAATATTTACAAAAATTATGACCATCAACTACTTTACTAAAAAATTCTAGAAGCTAGCATTAAATATCACACATAAAACTACAAAATAAAATAGAATAAACATAAAAAAAAAAAAAAAAACATTGTTTACCTATGTTCACGAAAAAGTACAAAATTTGTACAATTAAAACAAAATAGTATCAGAATTAAGTGAAGTCTAGGTATTCCTTTCAATTCTTCGCAGTCTTATCCTTTATCGTATATTTATCGTACACCTTGGTAGGATCATATGGTTCCCAACGGCTGGCTGGAAATATGTGTTTATTTCTTTCGTACCAACTTCGCAGCAGAACTTTACCGGCATGAGATTCTTGTTTTTCAACGCCCGCGTCGTTGATTAATCGGATATCGTCATGAACGTCGAACGTAAAAAGAGGTCCACTCTTACCTCTCGCCTGTAAATATCATAAATTCAATATTAAAATTGGTCAAACAGAAGTACCTAAATAACGATAATATTGGACAAAGCAATAATTTTACCTTTGTTACGATGAAATCGTAGAAGGAATAGTGATGCGACAAAATCAAATCTTCTTTTACGTACATCAACTGATCGGCAGTTACAGTTTTCAGCTCGCTAAACTCTTTTCGTAACATCTCGAGGGACTTTTGCAAAAACTGATAAATTGTATTTCCTATTAACAGATTTCAATAAATTTTCCGTCAACAAATAACTTCCATATGTATGAATTGATAAATTTTATTTTCGAGAGACAGATTCGAGGAATTTTATCAACTATGATATGGCGCAAGTATTTTACCTTTCTTCATTTTTATAATTTTCCTATGTCCGGAACCATCCCAATAGCTGAACGTGATTTCTATAGGTTCTTCTTTCAAATTAGTTTGTTTCGCAGTCCACTCCTACCAGAATCATTTTAAATTTTCATTAATTTTTTGAAAAAATAATTGGACAAGATTAAGTAAGTAGAACGGAACGTACTTGTCTGAAAACTTCTCGCAATTTCATTTCCTCTTCTTCGCGTTCACGATCAGGCAAGAAACTCGTATCCACATCAGGATTTTTCTTTAACTTCTTTTTTGGTTCATCATTCTCTTTGTCCGCTCCTTGTTCGAGCTTGTTGTCTTCGTCAAAATTTTCTAATTCTTCTCCATCGAACGAAAATGACAATGCTTGAATCTACATTCAAACTCAAGTTCACATGCACACAGTTAAAATATGAACTTCCAAGTGCAAAATAAATTATTACAGTGACAATGAAATACCTTTCGTTTCTGCATATTTTTTTCGGCCTGTTTCACTTCCAACTGCTTTTGTTTCTTTCGTTCCTTCTCGCACTGTTTCTGAGCGAGTTTTTTCTCACGTTCTTTTATGAAGTGCTCTTGATTCGCTTTCATCTCATTAAAAGTCACAAGACCACCGGTAGCACTCTGAAAAGAGATACGCAATTTCGTTAGCCGTATAATCGATGAAAAATGATAGAATTTCGATTTGACCCATTTACTTACTTTCAACTGTTGTTCAACGGAATCGCAGTGAGCCGCGAATTTCGATTCCATATTTGACAACTTCAAATCTTCTTCAATCTTCTTCTTTCTAAATTCGATCTCCATCTGTTCTTTCTCTCGTTTCTTTATCAGATGCATGGCCCGTCCAGCTTCGCTAGCTGCACCTTTGTAGTGTGCCATTTTGACAAGAAAAATAGCAAACTGAGGAACACAAAAAAAAAATGATGCGTGATACAATTATTTTTACTTTGAGATAGGAATATACGATGTAGGAAAAATCAGACAATGAGACGTTAGAAAATAAAATATACGTTCGATTATCGTTTTCTGATTTAGAATTCAATACCAGGAAGAGAATTCACATCGAATATACGTATTTTTGTACGCCTTGAATGACATTTCGATGATACAAAATTAATGCAAGACAAATAGCTTTATCCGACAGAAGTTCTTTTTTTACGAATGTATTTGATATTCCTCCTGCATTCCGTGAATGAGGCGGTGCAGGTTACATCGATAAAAATTGACATAGATCAGCTGCGTACTGGGAGCACTTTCGAATAGTGGTATGAGCCACTATAACATGATAAATTCTCAGACACTTGAAGAAATCATTTGTAGAAGTCATACAGAGCAGGAGTTCAATCGAATCAATCGAATCAACTTACTATACCGTCGACAAAGACTGAACGATAATGAGTACCCAACAAAAGAAATGAACTACGGTCGTGAGAGAACGCACAAACACGACAACATCGATCCAAAACACACAATTATGAAAAATACTAGATTAATTTCGAGATTTTTCACGGACGATGGTAATCGAATTGAAATACATTCACGATTAACGTTCGACGAATATTGCTGACTAACGACTTAAAATTTATCTTTCGACGTGAAAAAATTTACCAAAAATAAAAATCAATGATCGGAAAGGCATTTCGAATTTTGAAGAACGTTGGCGAGCGAATACACATGCCTTACTCTTAGAGATCGTTTCATTCAAACAATGTCTTACGATACTCCGCAATCAACAATGCAATTTCAATATCATAGATTTTCAAAGTTATGAGATCAATTGAAGATATGAGACAGCAAATTGAAATACATCAGCGAATAACAATCGACTAGTTATTGTGCAGAACAGAGAAGATTTGAAATTTAATTTTACGGAGCATAACGGTAGAAAACATGCATCAACTATAAACTTACTTTGTTTGGGTCGGACGAAAGTTTTAGAATATTCTTGCTCGGTAAGCAATATGAAATTTCAATACTTTGTATACGTTAATAAATTTGAACTATAAAAGATCAATCAACAAAATTAACAGAATTACCACACATACGTCGTCGTATACGCTCGATATGAAAAATGTGACTGCCGACTTAGCAGCACGCGGTGCTGGAAACTATGGAAACGCATACATACACGAAGGTAAACTGTGTACCAAGGTAGGTTAATCCATTAACTAATTAACGAATGAGATAACGTCATGAACAGAGCAAGACTGCTGTGAACTGCGCGACTTCGACGCTGCACGATTTTTCCTCTTTCCTACGACTTACGAGTCGTGTCCCCTGGTCGTGTCCCAACTCCCACGCGAAACTCCCACTATTACGAGCATCTACGAGATCGACGATTCTCCGATTTATAGGGTCGGGGATCCCTTTAGAGAAACACCTTGATTTAAAACTGGAGTCTCCAAAAATGATCTCAAGTCTCATCACTTGTTTAGTTGTTTTCCTTATCTCCTCCTCTGGATAAGAAATTGTAGTTCTTTTTTGTTTTACTCTCTCTTTTTTAAGAGGATAAATCGATATTATTAATTTCTGTTGAGGCGAGGGCCCAAGGTGTTATTATTATCAGTTATATAACATTCAGTAGGCACTTTTTGGGAAAATCTCGTTTGAAAACATTGGAGTAATCTTCGTTTGACGACTGACGAGACGGAAAAAAATCGAAGAATGACTCTTACGTTCCCGAGTTCGCCAAGATTTCACGAGACTATTCTTCCTCTCGAGTTGCTAGGAAGATCGATTAAAATGGCTCAACGACCGAATAAAAAGTAGAAAATTGTTATCGTGCTACCGCTCAGCTGAGCCGCTCGCGCTTCTTATCTCCCGTTTGTTTGAAGAATTATCATTCGTGCAGAGAATTCGTGATCCATCGTGATCATACACGTACAAAATTTGACGATGTTCTCGTGACTCTCTCTCTCTTACTCCCAAATTCTTGATGATTTTTCAAAATCATGAATGAAATATTTGTCCTTTTCACATTGATCTACTCAATTCTTGCGTTCTGTTTCGTTTATAAAACAGATTTATTCATAAGTGTAGGTCTGACAATTGAAAATTTATTTGATCGTTATCTGGGTCGAGAACAAGATAATTTTGTTCTATATCATATCAAAAGGACCTGCGTTTCAACCGTAGTTCACTTATCTCTACACTGCGGTAAGTCTATCAAGAAGAATACCTAGAAATGCTAATCTTGTGTATCTGTATTGAGAATGAAAAAATTTTAGGTTTCTTCATCGGCACGAGCATATTCAAAGCCCAAGAATACTTTGTATCCATTTTGGGAGATTTGGTATGGCAAGTAATATTATTTGGAAGCGTAGCAATACCGATACACGCTTTATGCATCATACTGTTCCACTATCGACATGGATGGGATTCGCACCCAATCGTTGCAAAATTGAAGTTATTTGAAAATGAACGATATAATTCATGGATCGCTGTGCATAATGAGATCAACAACGAATACAAACAGTGAGTCAGATGAAAACGGTACCAATCGGTTCTGTCCTCTTACGGTTTTCATCAATCGAACGTTTTGTTGTTCATAGGTTGGAGAAGACTATCTTATATTGTGGTAATCGAATGAAGCTAGTTCTTACTCGAAATTGGATTGTCAAAGTTGGTACATATGATCTCGATTTTGCTAATCAGAATGATGCTCGATTAGTGGTTCAGAGCGCAGATACTCATGACGCTGGAAATAATGGTCACTCTTTTGTCGTGCAGTTTATTAATGTGAAAGTGATTTATCTTGAAGGAAGTCGTGAATTTTGTTTCAGGTCTGCTATGTTTCGATAAAATAACCTATTCCATAGCATGGATAGTACCTTATCATAGTTTATATCGCTATCCTACTTTTATTCAGGTTACACGCCTTCGATTTTAAAGATCTACAAGAAGGACTACGTTGCCCAATAGAAGTTTCACCAAATGTGACGTTCTATCAAACCAAATCCGACGAATTCTTGCAGATATTCAGAGAATATGTAGAAAATAATGCAACTTATACTCTCGAATCCAAGGTATAACATTGTACTTTATTGTTCTCGTCTTTTGAAGGTATGCCCCGGAATTATCGTAAATATTTTTTCACAGGAGAATGAAATTTGCATTGGTTGTATGAACGCTGAAGCAAATGTGAAGTTAAAAAAAAATTGCAATAACGTCCACGCAGTAAATGAAACCGATGACGGTGCTCCATTACCTCCTTGCGTTTCGTGCCTGTGCAGACCACTGTGGTGTATCGATTGCATGGGAAAATGGTGAATACAATATTTACTTTATTTGTTAGAACTAGAAAAGTTTTTTTAATTAATTTTCATTGTGCATTACAGGTTTGCATCGCGACAAAATCCGTCCGCAACTGAAACGTGGTTGTCATCCAAATGTCCATGTCCAGTTTGTCGTAGTACATTCTGTATGCTAGATATTTCGCCAGTCGTGAAGTCTCCGTCGTGAGAGCTCTCATAACCAGTATGAACCAATTTCTCTTACGTGGTAGAGTGACAACGCATTTATTTACTTTTCTTTGCATGAAGTTTGTTTCACACCTTCCCAATACTTTTTCTTCTTTAATTGGTATTCATTAATGAAAAATTAATGCTGAAATCAATTATTGTGATCCTAATCTATGATTTAGGTTAGTAGAAGAATTTGTCGTATTCGTTGCCGTTACCTAATTATCATTTTCAACTTCGTCCTTGTACTTTTTATACTCGTTTTAAGAATCTTTTAGTAAGAAGAAGAAAAAATATTCCGAGGGAGAGGGCATTACCTAGTCATGAAATAGAAAAAAGTAAAATAATTTGGTGATTCCGCTTGCTTCTATTTTGGCTTAATTTTTCTTTTTCTATTTCGTTTCATAAGATTGCTAATGGTGACTTCATTTTAAAAAGTATATCAGCGTAAAGTACTGACATCATTTGGTTTTATTTTATGAGATAAGTCTGATCTTTTTATTGTTTGTTTATATTGTGTGTTGTTGAAAGAAAAAAAATTATTAAATTATTCGTGTTCATTGTTGCTGCGACATAATTATTATTGTAAGAGGATAATAATTCCATTCGAGACAGATACTAAGAATCACTAAAATGAAATTATGGCCATGATAATAACAATTATAATAATAATATAAAGGAAAAATTGAGTAACACTTCTCGCAGTGGAATATTCAGTACATGAGTGAAATTCTTATTACTTATATAAAAATGAACAGTTGGTACAATAAAAAAGTGAAAACATTGAAAGCACACATGGACGGAATATTGTACAGCGTGTGACTGCTTAACATACACTCGAAATACTACACATTACAAAAAATCTAAAAAATTACAAAAAATTTACAAAAATTAGAGAAATAAGACCGTTTTTACTCGAAATAAAAACGCCAACTTAACGATCAAGTCAAAAAATAGGTAATACTACGTTTGAGAGGGTAAGAAATGAAAACGCGACCTTGGTCCTTATAAGTAAATTTCAAAATGAGATTAATTTTCATATCTTTCCAAATATTTACAAAAATTGAAAAATATCAAGTTAAATTTCGGTCCGATCGAGTTGGGGAAAAAAAGAGATTGTACTATAATACGAAAAATTTCTAAAGATAACAGATTTGGAAAAATTATAAACAACGTAAATGAAATATCGTACATATCACAATTACAATTCATCGAGCCCACCAAATGGTGCTCACTCGTATCTTTGTTCAAATTAATTAATTTTAGGTGGACAATTATTATCTCAGTAACACGAAAAATGCTAAAACTAGGATTAATTTCAAGTATGAAGACGATAAAGTAGCTCCAGCGTGACAATCAACGATACGTCTGGCACGCATGAAATCTGGTCCTAGATATTTATCGTAAAATCGTTTTTCTGGTTCTATTACACGTAATTGTTGAGTAACGTCTTGAAATATTAGATCACTGTACGGAGGAGGAGACAGAAACATGCTGCAAGTAGACGAGAATTTTTTTCTATGAGTACAGGAAAGTTATGGTTATCGACTTCATACACAGTTGACAGGAAATTATTCAATGGAAAACAAATTTTATTTTTAAATCTTGGAGTAATTTATGTGGAAATATCTTCAGGAAGAAAAGATGAATTACTACTTCCCTTCATATAAATATTCTATAATAAAAGTCATGTGAAATCATAAATGCAAGAAATGTTGCATTATTTCAATAGTGTTATATTTTTTTTCCTTTTTTTAAATCGCACATGAATTAATGCATAATCCTCTAACATGTTTTCATGATCAAAATAAAAAAATAAAAAACGATGCATTTATCAAAAATGATGATCCAACTGACCTTATTTTACGTATTTCAAAGAGGTTACATTATCAGATCAAAGCGACTTAGAAATACTTTTAGGATATGTCATCAATTCATCATCGGACAAAATTAAATTAGTATTGATATCGTCGTCTGATCGTATTCTATTTACCTGAATTCTTCATCATCCTTTCTGCTGTAGAATTGCTGAGCATACGTGAACAAATTCGTGTACGCGCTAATTTCTGTTTCGTTGTACAAAATGCCGCCTCGAGTAACAATTGCATTCGCCATCACTTTGCCCATATTGCATTTTAAATAGTTATTAAGATCAGAACGTGTACCTGTAAAAAACAATGTTTTAGGAATATACACGAAAATATTTCTGTAACATCAATTAATTTTTCGAAATTATCAAAATGACATCCGTATTTATTGAAAATCACTTCCTGTTTCTTTGTTGTCTTTTTTTCCAACAAAATCACGCTCAAAATTTCTTATATTTCTAATTTATTTTCTCTTAATAAAAAACTGCTTACCATCTGGACAAAGAAGTTGAAAATCTTCATTCAACGTGTTACGTGCCCACCATTCTTTCCTTTTACCATCCGTATTTTCAAATACAGTGGTGTGTTTCAGAAAAGCGACATCGCCACCTCCTTCTACTAAACACCTAAAGGCGCCTGCAAATTTCACATAATAATTACATAATTTTTACAACGAATGCCAATTCAGAATAGGAAAAAATCCTCAATCTAACCTGTAAAACCATAATAATCTTCGCTAGCATCTCTACTACAGTATCGCGAGCTGGAGCCATGACACAGATGGCATAAATTATCATATGCTCCACCGCTAACGTACTCAGGACTGAGAGCGCCTGGTACGCAACTCTTTCCAAAATACTCAGCCGCCGCATGTACAGAATCGCATCCATAACTTCTGATCCAATCGTTCGAAATGAGATACGCTAAAGGTATTATCCAGCCAGCGCCAGTAAAAACGCCGGAATGGCACGTGTATTTCCCTAAAGATATATCAATATGTTACCACGAGTAGAGAACGTTTTCCTCAAGCGGGTAATAAACTAATCAACTACCTCGTAAATAAGTCATTTCAGTAGAAGGATCCTCTTCTTTGGCAACGGCTACAACATAGTATTCTGGGGTGCCCAGATGATAAACTTCGGATATGAAAGGTATCAACTCGAATCGTAGCCCAGCTGTGTAAATGTCGCCGGCTTCGAGAACAGTTACATCAGCAATCCTGCCAATAAATATGGAAACAATAAAATTGTCAGCACTTGAAAACTTGAGGAATTGACATTGAATTTCATTTTTCAGCTTACTTGTTTCTAATAGCTTGCATACAATTTATGTGGCTTCGGCCTTTGTAGCATTCCATTTCTGGTTTCAGCAACTGTGATTTCAATGCAGTCTGCCGAGAAGATGATTAAAACCAATTATTTCGAAATAAGGTACCCCTTTGAGCGTGTTTCATCAATAATATTCACCTTCATTTTAATACACTTTTCCCACTCCGGATCCGATGTAACGCACAAAGTCATTTTGTTTACTGGGCACTGTCGAACTTTCATTATCGAATCCAATGATCCACCCAAATAGTTTTCGTAACTCTGCATATTTTCGTCCAAACTAACGAAGCCAGTAGCTGTATCCTACATAGAAAGAATTCCGTGAGAGGACAAATACCCACAGGATGTAAGTGAAATACTAACATGACATTGAAACTTACATGAATAAGCAAATTTTGTTTTGTCCCGTAACGAGGAGCCGATTCGAACAGTCGGAAAGAGGAGTTACTTTTGACGGGTTGCGGTGCGAAATTTGCGTTATAATTTCGATTATACGTAGGGCCGTATGGTAGGTTTGTATTGCCGCCATTATTTGTATACGTTGTATTATTGTCTTCGCCATAAAATCGAACAGCAGCCTTCAAAAAGATTACTTGAATAAGAAACAATCGATTTTACAGAATGATAGCTAAATGATTACTGGTAGAATTTATCAAACCTGTAAAAATTTTTGGTATTTAACCCTTTGTGATAGCATCTTCGCCGAAGATACGACGAGAGAATCCGAAATTATCCTACCCCAGTTACAACTGTGGTAGTCAGATATCGGTCGTCGAGAACCATCCTTACATAGTAGTTCGAAGTCATCCGGCGAAGCAGAAACTAATGAAAAATATTTATAAATTGTCGTGAAGTCGTGTACACATAAGAATATACTTTTTTTCAATTCGATGAGTACTTACTAAAATTAAAATGGTACTTAGTCATTTCAACGACAGTCGTGTGCTTGAGAAAAGCAATTTCTCCGGTTTCATAGAGGCAACGAAACGCTCCGTGAAAGTCGGCGTAAGGATCTGATGGAGTACATTTACCTCCAGGAATAGGACCAGTACAAATTTGACACAATTTGTCAGAATTATCGCCTAATTTTTAAACACTATTAGTATGTTTAACAAAGGCCAGAAATATTCCTAAAAAATAGTACACACTTACCAACTGGATTATACGTATCGGTTAGCGCATTGACAGCGCAACTTGGGCCAAAATATTTCGTGGCTGATTTGACGTGATTGTTGCAGTCTATTACCTCTAACCCTCCTTCATTCATCAACTGGACAAAATATGAAAAATTGGACAGATAAGAGAGTCTGATGGTTGATGAAAATAAAAAGAATTTCCACTCGAATACGCACGGTTTCGATCGGGATCACCCAGCCTGCTAAGCTGCCAACGCGTGGGAAACATGCTTTTTTATCACGCAAGTCGTGCAGGCTGTAAACATTAGGCAGGCTTCCTTTCTTTATCACAGCTACAGCGTAGTAATATCGATCACCATCTGTACGAGAAGAATTTCAATATAGATCTCATCGGCGATAATAATAACTTGAAGACATTAACACTTACTCGCGTAAGTTTCTTGTAAAACTGGCACTAAACTGTGGTATCTTCCGCCAATGAATACTTCACCTCCATCTAAACTCGTGATATCTGCAATCTCTAGATCGAGTAGGTCCATGCATTCGTCTTTATTTGATGCCTAATGAGAGGCAAACAAGGGCGAATCTTGTACAAGAGTGAAAAAAGATAGAGTATCTGAAGAATGAACACGTATTATTTTTGTTACTTCGCGACATGATATTTGCATATAATTTGAGCCGAACAGTTCACGATCGGCATCAACTGCCACGGAGAAATTTCCACATTTGTAGTATTCTTCCTTGTTGGAAGTACACCAAATAAGGGAGTTTTCATTTTGAGCTACAATAACGAGAAAAAGTGCGTTAGACCGAAGGATATAGCATACCAGTATTTATAAAAGTTTAACATAGGAGTCAAAATGTAATATCTTACCAAAGGCAGTGTAAAAAGCTAACGTGAGGTGAACAATGAAATAAATTTGGTGATTCATTTTGTTCAACCGGTAATGTTCATAGAGATGACTTACGAGTGCTGAATCATATTTTCAATTGATTAAAAATCCTTTCACGCATCTCACATAGTTGGTGAGGTGAGATTTTTTTCACGATTCACAATCGAGCAATGAAATGAGGGACCACCAGTTGATTAGAGACCAAGTTAGATTACTTTAGTTTGTGTTTTACAATTCAAACGAGAAAAAAAAATCAAACACAACACACCCAACCAAGGTGAGCAACATGCAAGGTGCAGCCGATCAGTACAGTTTGAAACCATGAAGCTTGCAGTCTACTCTACCCTTTTGTGAGTTGGGACTTGTGAATGGGACACTACCGACTTCTTTCAATTTTTTGGAAATAGTATTCTATTCTTCCGAATTAGGGATGTGCCAGTAGATAAGAGATATTCCTTCTGGCGCACTTATACTGGTTTCTCTAAATTAATGAACAATTTTCTCATTTTTTTCACCTCTCAAAAAAAACCTAGAAATCTTTCAATTTTCTACCTCGAATATTTTGATATTTTTGAAGCAAATAATGAATCATTTCATTCTTTTTTTATCTCCGCTAGTTCAAAAATTTCAGAACTTTTGTATCATTTTTCTCTATTTTAACCCTCATAGGTGAACCCCCCTTCAAATAAAAAATTAGTCTCTTTTTCTAATAATCTCACGCATCCTGTTTTTGAGGACCCATCAACAAATAAGATAAAAATATGTATTTAGTGCGACGAAGATTCCCATCTTTCCCCAGATTGTCATCCCAGCGTACTTTTCCATTTCTCTAAATTAGTAACCAATTTCTCTCATTTTTTCACCTCTACAAAAAATCCTAGAAATTGTCCAATTTTTCAACTGTATAATTAGCTGTTTTTAAACTAAATGTGAATCAATTCACCCTATTTTTCTTCCAAGCTAGTTTGAAAATATCAGAGTTCTATATCAATTTTGTATATTTTTACCTAAATATATATCTCTCTCGTGAGAACTACATTCCAACTCTCCTAAAATACGAGAAATGTAAGAATTTTCAATCATTTCACTCTCCTTGCTAGTTCAAAATTTGAGAGATTTTATATCATTTCTGCATCAATTTTCTATCTTTTTACCATAAATAAATCTCTCGTGAGAGCTACATTCCAACACTCCTAAAATACAAGAAATTTCCTTCTAACGTACTTACTCTTTCCCACGGTACACTAAAGAGGTATTGACACTATACAAAATTCTTGTCACACAAAATAATGTACCTAGTTCATACATAATTCCGCTGCGTTCGCTGCGCCATTGTGAATGCCTTCCGCTCCCCACCAGCGTTGTTACCTTACCGGAGGTACCCTAGTACTGACAAATTTCCAAGGGTTATAAAAAATCAAGAAATTTACACATGAGAATAATTTTTTTTGAAATATATAGAGCATAATGAGTAGTCTATTCGCACCATGTTTCAGATTTTTTGGTTGATTTCTGACTCTTCTACAATTTTTTTAAAAGTAGTGAATTTACATAAGACTCTATGTACAACCGGGGACCAGATCATTGGCGCTACATAGTGGCAAAACACTCAAGTACATCATTTCTCGTGACAGCATTAGTAATGGTGAACATAGGCAAGTGTCAATACCTCTTTAGTGTACCGTGCTCTTTCCTATAGCGCAGAGCACAATTTTCACATCTTTCAACGTCTCAAAAAGTTATCAAATTTCTTCAATTTTTCAACTGTAAGTATATTTAGCTGTTTTTGAACTAAATATGAATCAAATATGAATCATTTCACCATGTTTTCTTCCTTGCTAGTTCAAAAATTTCAGAGTTTTTGAATCATTTCTATATCAATTTTCTGTCTTTTTACCATAAATAAATATCTCTCTCGTGAGAGCTCCTTTCCAGTACCGGTACTCATAAAAATGCGAGAAATTCAAATATTTTGTTCTAGCATACATACTGACGCAAAGCACAATTTTCTCATTCTCTCCAAAATCCTAGAAATCTTCCAATTTTCCAACTGAATATTTAGCTGATTCTATACCAAATATGAATTATTTCACCTTTTTTTCTTTGCTAGTTTGGAAATTTCAAAGTTTTTGCATCAATTTTATATCAATTTTCCATCTTTTTACTATAAATATATCTCTCTTGTGAGATCTACTTTCCATTACTCATAAAATACGAGAAATGTAAGAATTTTCCTTCTGGTGTACTTGCTCATTTCTCTAGCGTAGAGCACATTTCTCTCATTTTTCAACCTCTCCAAAAATCCTAGAAATCTTCAATATTTTTGAACCGTATAATTTGGCTATTTTTGAACCAAATATGAATCATTTCAGATTTCACCCTCCTTGCTAGTTCAAAATTTGAGAGACTTTGTATCAATTTTCTATCTTTTTACCATAAATAAATCTCTCTAGTGAGAGCTACATTCCAGCACTCCTATACAAGAAATTTCTTTCTGACACTCGGCTTGGAGGTGTATTTCCAACCTTTACACGTAACTGACACCAAATGTTGCCACACTTTTTGTCGGGTTGCTACGCTACACAAACACCACCAGCAACTCAACTCAATAGATAGACTTTCATTGAGTGGCCCTCCGGGCGGCGCTGTTACACCTTCGGTAACATACGCTACTGTTAAAAACGTTCGCGCGAATTCGAATTTATTTCAAAAAAAAACTGAGCGTAGAAAAAATTAAGATGAGAAAAAAATTGTGTGGAGATTCAAACAAAAATTGTAATAATTGCCAAAATAAAGATGAAAAAAAATCGTGCGGAACAAAAATTGTAACAATTGCGAGAATAAAAAAATAAAAAGTAATTCGTCGACCGTGCAAGATTTGAACCCAGAACCAGGGATGTGTGGCCAGCCGGAAGCTAGAAGTCGAGAAGCCGGAAGCCGGTTTTTTTGCCGACTCAAACTGAAAGCCGGAAGCCGAAAATTTGAATGTGCGGAAGCCGAATCCGAATCCGAAGCCAGTTACAACTGGCTTCCAAAACTGGCTTCCACACAAAACTGATGCAACTTGTAACTGGCTACCAACATTTGGCTTCCATGCAAAACTCAAACCAGTGGTAACTGGCTGCTAATAATGTAATAACTCGCGATGTGTTAGAAACTCCAACTTCCAAGTGTAGTAGAAATGTGAATAGGTACTGAATAGATACCACACCACTCTTGACCTCCTACATCGCTACATATACGCTCACTAATTGTAGCTAAATAATTTTCAATAATAATACAATAAACCTATACAATATTTTTTTACTTTCAATTTTTTTGCTATTGGGTATATCTTTATAATACAATAGACAGTAGGTGGGGTAGGACCAGGGATGGTTACGTTCATGAACTTGAACTGAAGTTCACGTTCACGTTCATTCTTTTCCGTGAACGTCCAAAAATTTCACGTTCATTCTTTTCCGTGAACGTGAACGTCCAAAAAGTTCACGTTCATTTTTTTCTGTGAACGTGGATGTCTAAAAAATGCACGTTCATTTTATGAACGTGTTTTTTCACGTTCATTTTCTATTTTTTTTTTTTCACTTTTTCACATAATTACTTCTTCAAATGTTAACAGTTGCTTTCTACTTTCTATACTAGGGTACCTGCAGTCCTACTACAAAGACTTTTCTTATCGTTTATGTATTGATTTAAACTATCAAAAGCGCAGGATTAAAACAAGTGAAATGAACTCGTTCAGTTCTTTCTTTTATGCCATTCATTCCGTTCACGTTCATTTTTTTCAATGAACGTGAACGAGTATTTCGTTCACGTTCATTAAAAAAAAAAATGAACGTGAACGAGTGAATGCGTTCATGAATGTAACCATCCCTGGTCCCACTAGTTCTGGGGAACAACCGGTATTTTTGATTAACCGGTTATACGGTCATAAAAATAACCGGTTAACCGGTTTAACCTAAAATTTTTTTATAGTGCGTCGGTACCGGTTTTTTACAAACCCATGTACGCCCATATTTTGTATCACCTTCAGCGAGGCTGCAAGCTTTTGCCATCATAAACAGTCGGCTTGTGGCTTGCCTGAACCAGAGAACATGGGCCTTGGCATAAGTCGGCTAGGCACGCGTCAATGGGATAGTGGCAGCGTGATTTATATATAGGCCTACATAGAGTGCCAAGGAGACAACCCAGAGGGAAAGATAGTAAACTCATTTGATTTAAAATTGTTTGTATTAATTTAATTTGAGTTCACATTAATTTTCTTTTTTTATAAAAGTTGTTTACAAATGATGAAGAGATGAATAACATGATTTTAGAAGATAAAATACAGGAAGTTGGAATAGAAGATTCACCAGATTAAGTATCTGATATAGAAGAAGAGGAAGAATTTTTGGTGAGTTCAATTTGAAAATCCTGATAATTAGTTCAAAATAATGAAAATAGAAATACAGTACTTTATTTTTGTGAGCGACACAAAAAAAAGATTCATCATCTTATAATAAATTGCTAATGAGGACAAAAGTGATTTTTACAATAATTGATCATAAAAAATAACTTATTTTGTATAAATAACGATTGAACATTTGATTAGTAAGGTACCTATCAGAAAATAATTTGTTCTTTTTGTACGCCATCCTATTGACCCATCAGTATTTGAATACCGATCAAAAAGAAATATATCGCGGAACTCTACCATAGAGACAGTTGGCATGCAAACAATAATTTTTTAAACTCCATTGCTGCTATCATCACGGATGTATCCATATGAATAAATAAAAAATGTATAAGTACAGTAAAACTTTTTCTTAACTTTTGTACCTAACAACTGGAAATAGCTGAAAATCGCTCGCAGATTCAAGAATCTTGATTCCTCCATCTCTTAAAATGAAAGTTGTTGGAGACTATAGTTTTACCGAGAAACGTGACGTAGATTGATTGCTGATTCCGCCAATTATGTGGCTGATTATTATTATTTTTCGGGTTGAAAATGTTCCAACATCATAATTTAATTTTGTTGGTTCAATTTATGCCGGTACTTAATTTATTAGATTCGAATTTCTTGTTATAATTTCAGCTGAAAAAGTAAAAAACCCGCAAAATTGGCGGGTTGGCCAGAAATAGCCTTGCCACTGCAGTATAAGTACAAAATTGTTGCACGCCTGTAACTTTTTTTTTACTATCTACAACTTCTCTTTCTTGAGAGGATTGAAAAATATTTTCTTTTTTTTTCCTGAATGAGCCTAACTACTCATTGTCTTTTTTATATAATTGTTTGCTAATAAGTAATCGATCTCAAGATCAACTGAATTTATAATGTCAAATATTTGCAATTCACGTCAAATATTCAACTGAAATCATACTCGTATACGTTCAACATGACAAAAGTACAATCAGTACCTAAACTGAAATGATAATATCCAATAATTTGAATGAGAATTTTCTGCATTTCAGTGAACATTCTGGATTAAACAATTATTACATCATCCGAGTCTAAATCAAACGAAAAAGTTAAGAGAGATAGAATCTAAGCGGAGGTGGAGTATGTTTACGTGAGCGAGAATGAACTTGGAAGTTAGCGCACTGCGCTTATTTACCTGACGCAAGAGACGCAAGAGACTTTTTCAGTTTTTCTGAATAATACGAGTACCCAAAAAATTCTGAAAATCCTCCAATTTTTTCATTGAGTATTTCGCTGATTTTAAAGCAAATAATATGAAATCATTTTACCCAATTTCTCTTTACCATTGCTACTTTGAATATTTTCAACTTTTGAATCAAAATTGCATTAATTTAGGATACATTGTGTCATCAAGCTGCATGATACCACATCCTGCTCTCGGGGAAGCTACTTCGAGAAATTGCACTTCCTATGCAAATCTCGAAAATACTAAGAAAACATGTCCAGTTCTTTCGGACAGGGTATGATGAAATTTTATTCATGATACATAACAGTAGATAAGACATATTCCTTCTGGCGCAGTCAAGCGCAGAGACTAATTTCTGTCATTTTTCATTCAATTTTAAAAATCCAAAAAAAAAGCGCAGGGGCCAATTTCTCTCATTATGAGCCTATATAGCGCAGTGTAGCGCAGGGGCCAATTTCTCTGATTTTTCATTTAATTTAAAAAATCTCAAAAAGAAGCGCAGGGAGTGATATCTCTCATTTTGGAGTTAATTTCTCCGATTTTTCATTGAATTTTAAAAATCTTAAAAAGAAGCGCAGGAAGTAATTTGTCTCATTTTGGAGTTAATTTCTCTGATTTTTCATTGAATTTTAAAAATCTTACGAAGAAGTGAAGGGAGCAATTTCTCTTATTTTGAGGCTAATTTCTCGCATTTTCCACTCAATTTAAAAAATCTTTAGAAAAGCACAGAGGTCAATTTCTCGCATTTTTCATTCAATTTTGAAAATCTTAAAAAGAAGCACAGTGAAGAGGGGGGGGGGGTTAGTTTTCCTCATTTTTGGATTTATCTCATCCTTCTTTCAATTTCAACTAACCCAAAAAATGTTAAAAATCCTCCCTGAATAATGCAATTGAGAGTTGAACGAATGATTTCGGATCGGAGAGTGGATACTTGGGAGGCCGGGCATCACACTGAATAACCAAAAAAAAAAAAAAAAAAAAAATCCACACAGAATATTTCATTGTTTTCAAAGCAAAAGTAAGTCATTAATGTCATCTTATTTTTCTTCTCCAATTGTTCGAAAATTTCAGAACTTTTGTATCAAATTTTTATCGTTTTCCTCCTTTATTTAAACCATGGAAAAAAAAAATCATCGCAGCTGAACTTTGAAACACATGTATTATATGTTTTGCATCACTGTGCCCCATATTGATGTTTTTCCTATGCGGTCAAATACCTGTTCTGTTGGGATGTGGTTTCGACCTGGGAAGACATCAACCATACCTTGAATTTATTCGCCATAGAGTGCCATGATGTTACATCTTGGACGAATGTAATCGCTGCTTTCACTAGGTACCTACACAGTATTATCCGGAATTTTGACGTGCTCAGGTCTTTTCTTTGTTTCCGTGACCGCACTCTATTAAAAAATTTAAATTTTGTTACTGTTTAGAATTATTACTGTTGTCATGAAGTTAGCTTTTGTATTATATGTAACAATTGCGTTCTTGTATGTATCTTCGCGGTATGTAGTATCGGGATATTCACAGATCGAAGTTAATAATCGGGGTAACGCGCGTTTTTCTATTTCCTATACCATTGATGATTATGAGGATGTTCGTCGATCTAGATCACCAATCTTTATAGGACCTACAGAGAGAATTATTTATTCATATGCGGTGTCTACACATATCAGTGGTATGAACATCACGATCTTCAAGCACCTTAATGCAGAGGATGAAGGAATAGTTATTGCTACGAAGAAACTTGGAGATGATGAAAATTAATGTTTCAGGGTAAGCGGTAAATATGAATCACCGCAATTATTAAATTGTACCAACACAATAGCTTGTGTAGGTGATCAGGATTGTAAAGAGCAGAGTGAGTTTATAGGCTAACTGAAAGTATATTTAACCTAAATTTGTAACGAATACATTTTTGAAATAAAATGGTATATTGTATCTCAGAACATCGACTTATTATTATGAATGTGTCATGGATTGGTACTCATATTTCGAGACTCGTTCCTACACAAGTGAATATCATTTTTTTTTTTAAAAAAAAGGTAAACGAGCACGTCTATTAGGAGCTGCGCGTCACTGCAGTGCTAGGTCAAACTGCGTAGCGTTGATGGAACAGACCAGGGGTGGTAAGCCGTTCGGAAACGCTAACGGATTGGCTAAAAACTAATGACCTTGAGTAGAAAAGCTAATGGAAAGTCTAACAGCTAATTGCGTGCGAAAAGCTAGCTAACGGCTAAAAACTAAAAGCTAACGAAAAATCAGAAATTTTTGATTTCTGGTATAAATTCTTGAAAATAGGCTTATCATCTGAACATTTTCAAGCGTTTTTTCGCGTAGAACGCAAATCTGCTTTTAGAATTGCGCTCTCTATCCTGAAGCGAGAAGAACGTCATTAATTGAAATTATTTCCGACTGGATTGCAAGTTTTGGAGTTACAAATTTGTTTTGCAAGTTTGTCTAGAATTATTAATTTTTTGTTGCGATTATTTGTTTCATAGACTAGACAACGCGTCCAGATTGAAAATGTAAAGTAAAAAATCAGCAAACTGCTGCAGTGCTGCAAGCTGAATGAAAGAAATCAGCAAAAAGCAAAACACCGCACGGCCGCACGCTGTCTACCTAGTGGCTAGTAGTACCTACCACGTCACCATGACGCCATTAATAATTAGTTTTGGGGAAATGGCATTATTTCCCGAGAGTAAAGAATACTATTTCTCCAAAACTCCTTCTGAGTTGCGCTCGGAATTGACCCTCTGCTTTTAATGCGGTCTCAATTTTTTTCTATTAGCTTTTCATTTTAGCAATTCAACAACAGCTAACGGATAAGCTAATGTTTACATCCTTCTTGAACAGCTAGCTTACAGCTAGCTAATTTTGGTCCGAAATTGCTGGGCTAACGGCTAAAAGCTAAGGCTAACGGATAAGCTTACCACCCCTGGAACAGACAATACCAGAATAATTATGAACTTTGTTCGATACATCCTGTATGATATTATGAGAAGTTGGGGTGACGTACTCTTTTTCCCAGACATGAACTCTACCCAGTCTGGCCATAAATACTGTCCATTGTAGGGTCTCAAAGTTTGAATTTGAAATTGAAAAGCAGTCACTTTTAATAATTGTAATTTTGTCATTTTTATTGATTTTTCACAACTTTTCATTTCAACTCTTGACTTCAATGTGAATAAATCATCTTAAAAATAACCGCAGACTCCCGACTGCGCTGATGTGGAGTAGAAAGAACTATTTTTCATACACACAAAATTCTTCGTGGTAACAGAGCGACGAACGGCGTGCGGAAGTAGGAAGGAGAAAATGAAACAAGCTACGTAGTAATAGGGTCGGCGTAAACCTATCTCCTACATTTTTATTTTTAATTATTTATTTCATATCCCCATGGCGTTGTAAGACATTCCCTTTCAATATTTTATTCAATTTCATTCATATCATTTGAACCAATTTCAAGAATTCACATCACATCTTCTTGATTCTATATTTCTATTTGAGAAAGCTAACACTCAACAATTAATAAGCAATAACCTGAAGTAGGTAACCCAACTGATATTACACCCTAAAAATTGAAAACGTTTTTCCGTGATAGACATAATAACAGTTAAATAAGAACGGCTTTGCTATCACTTATATGGTTTTTTTATTATGATCGTACATAGTGACATTTTGCTACCATCGGTAGCATTATTTAACTGATACTACACCCTTCCAACAATTGTCATTTTCGTCATGAGATAAGGATAATAATAACACGAATTGTAAAATCGCAGAATTGAAATCCTTGATTAATTAATACCTGTCACAAACTTCATTATTTTGTCTACTCAAAACCAAACAATGTAATTATCGTACTACTTTTGTAGTCAACTTCAAAGTACTTAGAACTAAGTAGGTATAAATTGAAATTCAAAATTGAATCGGGGATCACAAAGCTGGGATACCGCATTTGCGATTCATGATCAACTTTCAAGTCATTCTGTTCCCTACATTTTTATTCGCGCAGTTATTCATTTCAGTTTCCCGTGGGTCCGTGGAAGAGTTTGTACTCCTCAGTTCACATTTAATTAATCATATTTTATTGAATACACTAACCAACCTCCACTTGAGTAGAAACTCATTTTGTGAAAGAAACAAACGCCCAACAACTAGGTAATTGATAGAAGAAACTTTGTGAATGACGTTCAGCTTTTGTCTATCTGTCTGTATAGGTATCTGTCATATTATCCCGGTAAACATTTGGTTGCCCTTCCGTAGCCCCCGGAAAATCTGCCCTAAAAAATCCATGTGATTACCCTTAATGTACCTCCATAAATGCCATAGGACCAATCAGAATGCTTCTTTAGTGGGTAACGTTCGGGGAACAAGTTTCCCTTCATTTTCAGTGCGATGTATGTGAGAAATATACTCGCAAAGAGTAACGAACACCATTACTAGAACCGCAATAAAACAAACAAAACCAAGCGCTTTCGGCTAAACAGCCATTCTCACGGTATAGAAAGCAAAACATGTCCATTCCTTCGGACAGGATATGATAAAATTTTATTCATGATACATAACTTTTTTTTTCAATCAACCTTTATTGAGACTTATAAATTGTGACGAAGACATAATTTAATTTGGAAACAGTCGCTTCGCGCTGTCGAATTCAATCATTGCCGGTATCAAATTTTCTGTCCAAGGTGTACTGATTGCAGGCTGGAAAAAAAGAACGAAATACTGCTAAGAAAGCGTTGCTCCCTATGTAATATCAAATAATTTTTTTTTTTTTGATTAATTCTATTATGTATTATACTATTGGAACTCATCTGTTTATCTTGTTCATATTATTTAAACCTTCCTAATAACTGATGTGCTCTCTATTTTTATAATGTGTTTTACATTTTTTGATGTGCTTCTCATTTGTGGGTGTGCATTTTATTATTTTTATGTTCAATAACTTTTTCCAGAAGGCAGAGACACTTTTTTGATATTCATCGTTTTAAATAAAGTTGGATCCATTTTTTTGAATAGTAAGTCCGTTTTTCTAGTGTTCAGTTTATTCACCCCCCCGAAGTACTAGGGGATTCCTAAAAAATATAAATCGATAATAGCCTACATCTTATCACGATAAGGTGTACGTATACAAGCGTGATTAAGGAGAAGATTATTGATCTAGGAGAATAATTAGGTACTCACGATGCACAAACTTGTTAACGCCAAGCCGTTTCTGAAGATCATCCCATTTTCGTTTGTCTTCCGCCTCCCTTTCTGCGGGCGTCATCTTCTCGTACCTTTCTTGTTCCGCACGTTTTTGTGCCTCAGATAACGCTCGTTCAGAACCTTGGCTATAATGAGAAGTAAAACGCAATTTTAATTGAATAAAAATTATAGGTAATAGAAATAGGAATGCCTAGAAGTGAATAGTGACACCGGCTTTCCGGTACTTACGCCAAAACAACGTTCAGCATCAACAGGGAGAGGAAAGTCAACACGATTAATTTTTCAACTTTAAAGGAGATCATTTTTCTATCGTCGGGTCGTCGTAAGGAAAATTGTGAAAAAACTACCAAGGTACCTACACTGAAACAGAGATTGGAAAAAGGATTAAATTTCGACCTACTTGAATATCGGTATAAGTGTAAATGAGTACCTAAGGCAAATTGTAGACGTGTCGAGTTACTACGAAGTAAGAGGATGGAAAATTTGGTATCGAGACGAGTGTAAATGCACCTGTTACAGGTGCGCTACCATGGTTGAGGTTGTGCCAACTTCTTTCATTGTTTGACGAAGCAGCCTATTTCCACGAGTTTCTTTTTTCGGCTACCTAGTATCTTTTCTCTTCGCGAACCTGACTGTATTTTTGAATGTGTTTTTCAAATTCTTCACACTGAGGTATCCCTCATAAATCGATAGGGATAAAAAAAGTTCCGCATGAAATGCTTATTACTAAAATTTCAGCTATCTCTGATATTAATGGATAAAAAGGTTCTATGGCGATTCCGGAAGGAATTGAGTTCGGTTTGCAAACGTCTTTATTATATACCTTTCCTACAATGAGTTTATCGGAAAATTGCAAGAACGGCCTACCTACTGTTTTTGCAAATTATTTCGGAGCGTAGATATCGGCTTTTATAAATATAGTCAGACCTCTAAGAGAACAGAGAAACCACTTACAGTTGAGGAACTTTGAGGGATATTTATAAAGGATGACATTTTTTCGCTTTACTTCCACAGTACCTTTGTATACCTGAAAAAGAACGCTGGTCGTCCAAAACGCGTTGTAAATATTATACTCGTACCTACTGCGGAAGTTGAAAGAAAAATTTTTTCATTTTTTTTTTGTGAGTCCACGAAAAATAAAATTATACTTTTAATTAGGAATAGGGATATTTATAAAGACCGTTTTCTGAAAAATTTACAGAAAAGAATCTTCTCTGAAGATTTGTTTCGGACTCATGGCTAGTAAGTAATTTGATTTTGATTTCTCATCAATCATTCCATAACTTCAATCATGGGTTTATGGCTTATGAGATAAATTACAATAATCTGCTTTGGGCAAAATTCAGAACACGAACAAGTACCCAGCTGTTGCAAGTCAACCCTGTCAACCTCAACTTTGGAAGATTTGAGAGTAACAACTCTCATAATACCTAACTCTTACCTTACTTAACCTTACAAAATAGAATATTGACTGTCTCATCTTATTCCACAGAATCAAGGATCACGATGAAAGTACGTCACGATCTAGTTCCAATTGAATGGTCGGGTAGAAAAAGGGCCTTAGCACGATTTAGGGCCCTTTTTCGATTATTAGTGATTTAAGTTCAGCACTCTCTCCTCTTCATCTGGTAAAAATTTTAATTCATTCTGATGACTATAGAGTACATAAAACTATGTTGAAGTGGAGCGTCTACTGTGCTTGAACTCTCATAGGTAGTTGTAAAATAGCTGCAATCGAGGTTGTCACAAACTTTACCTCTAGATTAGCTTAAAGAACACTGAAAATCGATACAGACGGCATTATGTATATTTAGAAAGCCTTCATTTCATTTCCCATGCCTATTTATATCCATGATGATGAACTTTGACCCTCTGAGAAACTTACTTTTTCGAGGATTTTATACTCAAAAATACTTATTATTATTGCAGCACAATCCTTGCAAATATAGGTATTGGCTTGAAATACATTCATTTATCATTATTACACTTGACAAGATCCAAAAAGTTACTAGAACGCGTAAAAAAGTCGATAATTGCAAAAAGGGCCTTAATTGCGCAGACTATAACGCGCTCTACAGGCAACTGAAACTTTCTAACGTTCTAATTTTCAGTGATTTTGTAGATCGGACATTCATTTACAATCCTACCAAGTTTCATGACGTTTGGGTCTTTCCTTATGGCATTTCTATGAATCTGAACTTTCAAATGCGTTTTTCTCGAAAACTACTTTTTGTATTAAGGCCCTTTTTCTACCCGACCATTCAATTACTAATAATATGACACGCCAGTATTATAAAGTAGACGAATGTTCTGAGATTTCAACCAAGTTTTGATATAATGAAGTCAGTTTTAGGATAACGATGTTTTTTTTTTCAAAAGCCTTCATGAATATAGCAAATAATTTGGTCGTATCTGCAAATCGGCTCTCGTAAATGTACAGCGTGATTGCCTTCACATGCGCATCCACTGACACTTCGATCAAGCTGAAGATCTCATTCTCCAGATCGTTTATATGCAGATACATCAGTGTAAGGTCGTAAGCCTCGTTTACACGAGCGTCCGAGACGCTGCGACTAGGGACATTTGGGACTTGAACTACCAGCGACTCCCAGCGAGTCGTGCGAACACACCGCAAAAGTTGAGCATGTTCATCTTTTGCGACCGATTCGCTACGACCAATTCGCAGCGACTTGGACGCTCGTGTAAACGAGGCTTAAGGATCAGTCAGTGTTCTATACTTCTACGGCCAAGTCCCATAATGATACGCATTTACGCACAGACGCACCTATACAGGCGCGCACACACATACACGCGCATACGAACCGACAACGGCGACAGCGACAACATGGGAACATCACCTGCGATACGGCCGTGCCGATACCCAACGGTAAAACGGGTGCATCAAATTACTGATTAGTAGCTCAGTCGCATTTACTGGCTGCTGAACCCATCGCTTGTCTCGACGTTTTATTCATCGATCTTCAATTCAGTGGAATTATAGAGATATCTGTTTTATTGGCGTTACTGTACGTCATAAAATTCATTGTTTCATATTGAAATTGAGGTTTATATTAATTTTAATCATTCAATATTAATTCAGGTTCACCGGCTACCGGCAATCCAAGAAATGCTGTTTGATCTCTGATAAAAATTCATCGCAATTCACCCTGATGGAGCTGCTTGGTTACGAACTATGAAATTTTTGTCGGAATTTGAATATTAACATTAGCTAATCACTTCGTATTTTACGCTTGGCAAAGAAAGTACGTAGTCTAGATATTGTTTCGATATTCTACGTCAATAGATACGGTGTATATAGGCTTTTGCAATCGGGCTTGTATTTCACTGATGCGTATTTCTTTATCCATTTGGTTATCTTATCATATCATTGTTCTTATCTTCTTCAATTAGAGATTCATTGGTCGTATTATTTAGTTTTCTGACGTTGAATAAACTGAGTGCACTATTCATTTCACGAAAGAGCGACTGTGCAATAAGGAAATGCATGTTCACCTCAACTTATATCTCATTTCTGAAACTTAAAAGTTCTTAATTTCTGTACTATTAGTTGACGAAAGGTTAAAGGTTACCTAGTTGAGCGTTTCTCTTCGGAATTACTTATTACTCAACGTCATTTGATCTATTATTGTGGAATGTTTTTACCGAACTGAAGGTGTCGGTCTGCCTAAATTTTCGTTCTTGTTTTTCTATTTTAATATTCTTGTGTTTTCTAGGTCAATATGGCATCTAGTAGTTTGAAAAGAGGCTTGATGCCGATGGAAGAGCAATTATTGCTCAAAGAAATGCATATGAAGAATAGCATTACCATCACTCCTTCGAAACCGAGTAATAAATCTGGTAAGAATATATTTTATATTGAAAACAAAAAGATTTCAATGATAGCTGAATGAACGATTATAGTCCGTAACGAATAATGGTAATGATCCCATTTTTTAAATTCTTGTTTTTGGTTTTTCAACTCTTTCTAATTGGAAGAAATGAGACGAATTCTTCATCTGAGCATAGTTCTTAGTGTCGAAAAAATCAACGCTCGGAGTAAAATTCTTAATGAACTCTGTTTTGTCATTTTTACTCTAGTCCGAATATTATGAATTATCTTAATTCGTTACGTCTGTGTACACACGAGTAGTAAATGTTTTTCTAGAAAAATACAAATTCCGTATCAATATTATATTAGGCGTATTTTCAATAGGTCATTTGAAAGTGAATCAATTCTGCGGTAAACAAAAATCTTATCGTCTTGTAATTGTTTTTTGTTTTTTACAGGCACGCCTGTATCTATTATGAAATCGTTATTTATATCGGCTTGCATCCTACAAAATTGTTTTCTTAGGGGTAGAAATTTTTTATCTTGTCGACATCAACAATTTTTACGTTCTGCTAGTTTTAAATCACAGCGTTTCATCCGTCTTCGACCTTTTAGACAGAAAAGAATTCCAGAGAAAGGCGTGGTCAATTGCGACGATCTTGATGATAAAAATCAATCATCAATGTTAGGTTTGATGATAAAAATCAATTAGTAATGTTAGGTTCTTCTCCTTTTCTACCTGGTTAGATAGTAACAAATTGTATCTTCCGACTTCACGCTTTCGAAGAGAGATCCTGCAAAATACCTTGCGGTTTGAATTTTTGTGGAATATTTTCTCACTGAAATACATGAAAAGTCGAGGCTTCTTTGTGTCCAACTACTGTACTAAGTTCCAACTTGCACCTAAAGTGTCTAATAGTCCTTAGTTGCTGGCTGTTGCCGTAGTAACGACGTTGATTTTTTCTGCTTCATTTCCTTATTTTTCAGGTATTTCTGAAAATATTTCCCAGTTACTAAAATCCTTAATATTAATGAAGGATGAAAAAATTAGAAATTTATGTCTCGTTGTATTTCGCGCAAAAATTAGATGGTTTGGCTCTGTTTAGCTAGAGGCAATTTCGTCACCGCTTGTAAGCCCTTGAAATATTCATTGAACGTGGTTTCATTCATGCTATTTTTCACGATCACATCTTAAATGTATCCGAGATTCAACGAACCTAAATTAACCGAAATCGATTGCTCAGTTTAGTTGTTCGTTGCGTTGTCTTTTCGTTTAGTTCAATGAAAGTGGGGAAAGAAACGAATTTTGTGTATATTGACCTATGGTTTTTTAATGCTGGATCAGGAAACATTAAATATATTCCTTAAAAATGAGGAAAAAATATTCGTCTTCAATAATCATATTTTAGACCAATTTTTTTGCCATTCTTCTATAACTCCATTTTGTCGATGAATATTCAATTCTTAACACTTAAAACCGTCGAATTAAATTGGTCATATTAGGTATCATAAAATCTGTGGGAACTGCTGACGAAATTTTGACCAATGGTAGTATTATTTATAATTGATATCAATTCTACGTTGTTAGGACACATAATTATAGAGTCGTTACAATTAAATTACAAATGCCGGTCGTCCATGCAGAATTCGGAATAAATTAGGACCAATTACTCGTGTCCAGTGATGAAGTTTCGGTCGAAAGTGGATCTTGTCAGTGCATTAGTTTTTACTGCTTATTTTATTCATTTTTTTTTTTTTTTTTTTCATTGATTGCATTGACTTTATCACAGTTAAAACGTTATTGTCCACGGTTTTTTTTCCTCGTTTCTTTTTACGGACGTTCACGTGTGACGCAGGATATTGCTATAGTAAGATTTTTTTTCCAATAATTGTTGGTCAGCAAAAATACTTTCTTCGCTGTTAATCATCATTATTTTTTCAAAGTGATGAAAGTGTGTTTTTATGATTATTCTACCGTTCAATACGGACTGGGTACAATGATGGCTAAAATACGACTCAATTTATTCTGCAGAAAAGAAAAGAGCAATTGAGCCGGTTCGGCTGACACCAGCTTGGGAAGGAAAAAATCTACCAAACGATATTTTGAATTTCAAGAGTGTCACGATGGAAAGAGCAAATTTAGAAACGAATCCTCCGGAAGACAGGTACTTGATTATTCACTTAGTAGAAAAATGATATTTAGTGGCGTAGTCAGAAATTTCTTTGAGGGGGGGGGGGGGGCATTTGCTCATCAGTACCGAGCGTGAATTCTGATCCTCAAGTTCATCCCCCTCATCCTTCTGGCTACGCCGTTGAAATTGAGAAAATTGGTTTCAGATATTTGATTGTTTACTCTATTGTAATTATTCACGGAATGGGTATTCTTATGCCATGGAATATGTTCATAACTGCTAAAGAGGTAATGTATAACTTTTTTCTAAAAAATAGAAATAGGTAGTGTCATTGTGCGTGTTACGGTCCTATTCGATTTCAGTATTTTGAAGAATACAAACTTAGTCCGAATCATACAAGTCCCGACGTAGACACCTCTTTCTATCGGACCTATTTCATGGCATCTTTATGTGTATTCGGAACGTTACCGAATGTAATTTTCAATTGGGTTAACATTTTCATAAGTCTCGGGTAAGAGGAATTTTATATTTCCTTTATACGTGCTTCTAGGTTATGGCTATTCTCATTGAAGAGCATGTAGAATTACGAAATTGCAGAAGTAAAATGCTTGAACGTATTTTCGAAATGAACTTCTGCGCTTTAATATTCATATTTTCTGAATATGTTTAGAGGAAATCTCACATCTAGAATTGTATACTCGATTGTTTTGGAGGTCATTATTTTTCTTTTTACCGAAGTTATGGTCCTTGTTGATTCATCGGGTTGGCCTATCTTGTTTTTCTGGATTACTATGGGTTCCGTTTTCTTGTTGAATGGTAAGATTTACGTTTTTATTTTTTTCAAATTCAAAAAATCTCCTCTAAAATCGTGAGCGAACCGAATTCTTTAAACGTCGGTCGCAACTCTGCAAGAAGTACTTTTTTTGTATCCATTAACGCGAGTTCTCTATTTTTAATTCTAGTTGTGAATGGTATTTACTCCAGCACTATATATGGAATCGCCGCTCGATTGCCTCCTAACTACACAGGAGGTGTCATTATTGGAAACGTGAGTTTTTCTCTTCTTTTTTGAATGCTGTAGTGTATCAATTCTTTATTGACCGGTGCTCTCTGAATTTTTGATAAATTTCTTAGTTCGTATTTTCTATCTCACATGAAATTATCGAATCTATCTTCAAAATTCTTTTCTTCAAATTTTTCATAAATATTAACTGAACATAAAACCGAGTAAAATGCTTGAAAAGTTTTAGAACTGGAACAGTTGCTATTATTTGTGGAATCAATCGACTTGTTCTTTGTTTTATCATTTTGACGGAAATTTTTGGATAAGTCTCTGCGCTCTTAGCTCTTTTCCTGGGAGTTTCTTTCTCTTAAAATTATCATTAATGTATAATATGATATTTTTTTTTCTGAAGGCCGGTCACGTTAAGAATTATTTTTTTGATGCTTTTCTTTCAGAATCTTAGTGGCATATTTGCTGTGCTTATAAGCATTGCTACCAAAGTATTTGCTCCGGATCTTCGTACCGCCGCAAGTTATTATTTTATAGTAGCATTATTCGTATTGTTCGTATGTTTCGATACATACTTCGTTTTACCGCTTACCGTAAGTTGAACATTTCTTGCTATTTATGGGTAAACACGTGAATAGTCAGTCATCATTGATACCCCAATTTTCGAGAATCTAAGAGCGAAAAGCAGAATGCATATGCGTAAGTGAAATTTTTTCAAAAACGAAACGAGACATTGCTTTAGTTTTGTAAATCAAAACTCGAGTTGCAACGTGTTGGAGTTCTCGCCGATTGATCAATCATGTTACACAGAGAGCAGAAAAAAAATAAACTATCTGTCTTAGGCACGAGATTATTGTATCAGGTTTCGTTAAAATTTCACAGAAATGTAGCAATGTGTTGATAGTCTGTGATTAACTGTCTGTCGATGTATAGTCTGCGAACGACTGTTAACCAATGTTTGTAGTAACGGTTTCTAAATTTTGCTATGAATTTGTATTGCATTCGGATTTACAACGATTCGGAAACAAGAACTCCAGGATGGCTGTTCTATTGAAAAATAAAGAACGAGGAAGCACAATTTTGGTTGAAAATGATCGAGGCGCAGTAGTGAGGGGAATAAATCTCCCTTTGACTCCGTTTTATTAAAAAAAGTTTAAGAATTGAGGAAAAATCTCTCTGCTTTGAATCTTGGCCACACCTTTGGAGCTTGAATACAAATATATTTTGAAAATTTCAAATCGAAATGCTACTTTTCTGGTTGATTGAATCAAATAACATCTTTTCCCCATATCAATATGGCTTTCACAAAGACCGTAACAGTCACCCTCCAAGCCATACTTGATCAAAAGCTAAATTGAGGAAGCCCTCCGTTTAAATTCGAAACTCTACACCATTTTCTTCAATCTCCTGGAAACGTTTTCCCGCGTCTGGCGTCACTACATCTCCAAATTATATGACTTTGAGGTAAATTACCCAAACTGCTCCAATCCTTCCTCTATTACAGATCTCCGACGGTTAGAATTCAAGACCAATACTCTTTGTGCCAACCGATCAAAGACGGTGTCCCCCAAGGAGCAGTATGGAGTGTTCCTCCCTTTCTAATCGCTGCAAATGATCCAACTAAGAGTGCCAGCTATCTCTTTACCGAACGCCTCTTTGTGGAAGATAATCTAACCCCCCAACAAGCTCTTAGACTGCTCCACTTGACCCTTGACAAAATCTCCAAATTGTCATCTGACCGTCAAACACCATAAAATCATTAGCACGATTAACTACCTGCGATCCACCTGCTTTTACTACACCATTTAATTCGTATTCATACTTATTGGCCCCAATCGCCCTCTCCGAGCCCATAACCGTAAGTTTAGTCGCAAGGCTTGTTAATTTAGGCAAAAATAAATGAATCATTGCAATAGAAACCATAATTTAACATGATTTCTTGGCTAGTGGTGTGTGTTTTGAATAGAGATGGTCCAAACATTGCATATTTCCTCGATTTTAATGAATGGCGTGTATTTCTTCTGTCATTCATTCCTTGCCTCTTTTTGCGGCAGTTCGACTTCTTCAAGGCTCTTTTGAGAATGTACGAAAATTTTCTATATATTTGTCTAATTTCACGTTATCTTGTGTTTTGATACTATATGTTCAATCTTCATCATTCCGTAGGCAGGGCTCGAAATACATGTGTTTTATAATCCGTTATATGTGTTACTTAAAAGAAATAATCTTATAGTGGTGCCATCGTCAGTGTTCATGTAATCAACTTGAAGGGAAAAAAAGAAAAATATTCATATTAATAATATAATAATAATAATAATAATAATAATAATAATAATAATAATAATAATAATAATAATAATAGCCTTTATTAGCGATATTTTATGTACAATTATTCTTTATTTCCTACAGATCGAACTCGTCTCATCGCTGGCCCTGTTTGTGGGCAAAGGCCTCCCTCAGTCTGTTCCATTCCGACCTATCTTTAGCCACCCTGTGAAATAGGGGGTTTCTTAGGAAGTCATCGAAGTGTTTTCTCCACCTAGTTTTCTATCTTCCCTTTTTTCTTCTACTATAAGGCTGCCAAAAAGTAGTTCTATAAGCCCACCTGTTGTCGTCCATCCTTGATACATGACCTGCCCAATCCCATTTTCTTCTGCGTGTTACTTTGATGGCATCTTCGTTTCCTTCTAATTTTCTTTTTATTGTTCTCAATGGTATTTTATCTCTAATTTTTATTCCTAAGATTGAGCGTTCCATTCTGTTCTGTGTTACTTTAATCTTGTTTTCTTGTTTTTCTGTTAATGCCCAGGTTTGCGCTCCATATGTCATGGTTGGGAGAATACAACTATTAAATATTTTACTTTTCTGATGATTTCTGTAGGGACCTTTGAATACGCATTTCAGACTCCAAAATTTGTTCCAAGCCAAAGTTGTTCTCCTTTTTTTTTTTTTCTTTTTCTAATCTTTTGTTAAAGCTGATTGTTTGGCCTAAGTAAATAGTCTCTGTAACTCTATTTAATTTGTCTACTTCTAGTTCTGCTTTACAGTTCTCCTCATTATCTGGAACCAGTCTTTCAGTTTTTCCTAGGTTCATCTCTAGTCCTCCTTTCCTCCCTTCCTTATCAAGTTCTTCTATCATCTCGTCTATTTTTGTTTTTTCTTCTTCAAACAGTATTACATCATCAGCAAATCTCAGATTACTTAAATTTTTTCCGTTTATTTTTATCCCTTTCGACTCCCAGTCTAACTTCTTGAAAATTTCTTCTAGCATGCAAATAAACAAGATGGACGACAACGGGTCTCCCTGCCTTACTCCCCTTCTTATCTTGAAATACGGTCCTACCTTGTCTGTTTTTATTCTAGCCATGTTATTGGTGTACATGTCTGATATTATGTTTATGTATACTTTTGGTAACCCTTGTTTTTTGAGTGATTCAATTAAGTAGAGGTGGTCCACTGAATCAAAAGCTTTTTTGTAGTCGATCATTACTATCTGTAGATTTATCAATAAATCAGATTATAGAAAAATCGAATGAATATCAAATAAATCTACATATTAATAATAGTGATGACAATCTCATCTAGTCAGTCACTTCACCTTCATAGATATCTTTTTAAAAATGAAAGTCAACCAGCCTACTTGAAAATTCATTTAATCACCCAAAAATAGATGAAATAAAAAATTAATTAATTAAATAAAAAATAAATAAATAGATAAATAAGTTCATGAACAAGTCTAGTATGTTGTATATTAGGCCTAGTATAATGAAGGCTTTTTAAGATCTCACTCGCTCCGCTTGTTCGCCCCCCTCTTGGTCTAGTATTCAATATTTCGAGCTAACAGTCCAAATAGAATCTCCTGTCGCATATAACTCGAAAGTGTCCCCTCCTATCATATATAGTGTGGAAATAGGAATTTTTCTGTCCACCTTCTATCATATGTATATAGCTCGGAAATAGAAATTTCTTTAAGTCCCCCTTCTATCATATTATATAGCTCGGAGGAAAATATTTTTTTCCAAGTCCCCCTCTTAGGAATCATATATAGCCCCTAGGTAGAAATCTTCCCAAGTCCCACGTTTTGCCTCCCGGCGGACGGCGCCCGTCATTACGTTACCATAAAACAGGTTCCCGATCATATTCATTTGTTTATTTTTTTTTTCAACCGGCTATTTAACTACTCAACGGCTCATTAGCTCGGGAAGAAATGACGGGATTAGGTAGATTTGTAGTAGTAGGTGGATCGGAGGAAGTTTAAAGTGTTATTGGTGGTTCCTGGGTTGTTGGAAAGAGTAGAAGGGGCTTGAGAGAAGACTGAAAATGAATTTCTGATGCCTACAAGAGAAGGGCAAGTGAAAAAATATGGGACGGATAAATTTTCAGTTTGGCAGTATCGACAAGAGGGAGGATCAGAGAGTCCAAGGAGTTGGAAGGAGTGGGTTAGGCGAGTTACGACTATTTCATCGCAGCGTGGCTAACGGATTGAAGTAGACCAGGGGATCGGGAAGTTTGTTGTCTTGTTGAAAGGACCAAGGGCTGTGACATGATGAGATGATTCAGGAACGGTAGAAAGATTTTAAATTGTAGGCTGGAGAGGGAGAGCGAAGTTTGCTTGGCAGCCAGATCCACTGCGTCGAGTTCCGGTAGACCGGTATGACCAGGAATCCAGAGGAAAGCAATTGAAGATAGAGAAGATGTTGAGATATGTAGGAGGATGAAAACGCGTTGAATGATAGGATTGGAAAAGTAAGGGTTTTGAATGGCTCAGAGTGAGAGGTGAGAGTCAGAGAGCTGGAGGAATTGACAGGGTTGAGGGAGAAGACTGAAGTGATTAAGACAGAATAGATGGCAGATAGTTCAGCGGGTCGAGTTTCTCATACGAAAGATTCAGACTTCACCATTGATGAAGAAGACAAAGCCAGTTTTGGAGTCCGATTTGGATTCATCTGTGAAGCACAAGTTGTAGGAGGGGAAGTAAAGTGTCTTTTGTAGATCATGTTGGGCGATTTCGGTAAGTTTGCCAGATCGAGGCGAATGAGAGATGGTGAGGATGTCTATGGAGGGATGGATGAAAAGATGGGGAGAAGGGGGTAAAATTTGAGAGGGGGTGCAGATGAGATTCTAAGAAAAGTAGAGAATTTTTGGGAGGAAAGCAGGGAGATGGGAAACTGGGCAGTAAACGCGAGAAAGTTGGCTGTAATCAATAATGAGTGGAATTGTAGAGGGGGAATGCCAGCCTCAACTGGTGGTAGGACTGCAGATTGTATTGTATCTAGGGATTTCAGGGAGGATTTGTTAGCCTGTCTATAGATAGACTATCCGTTGTGATCGGATTAGAGAGTTGTATAGTTGAAAGAGGAGCTTGCGACTCTAACTAGTGCGAGTGTGGTATAGATATTTAAGGATATTTAGTGAGTTTAGAGACATCTGGCATTCAGAAGTTTGATGTCGGTCGTCCAGGAGTCTTCCGAATCGAAGGTACGGCCGCGGAATTTAGTCGAGGATTGGAAGCTGATCCGAAAGTTCTGTAGGAGGAGTTGGGGGGAGGCGAGAGGGAAGACGTGAGTGTTTTTGAATTTATTTGAGTAAGAACAAACACAAAAATATCCACCGCTCCAACAAAAGTCTGCACTCAGTCGAAGGTTTGTCATTGTAAGAGTGAAGTTTGAAAAAATGTATGCATCCCTCCACAGAGACTGAGTCAATCTTTGATAACATTTATTTGGCGGCTATTTGCGTTACACGCCAACTTTTGTTCTATTTACTCTGGTGTATATGAATATATGAAAATTTATTATTCTGTCGTAGAAATTTTACAAGTACCATGAGCTGCAATTTGAAAAAGCAAAAGAAAAGAAATTGATTGCTGCAGAAGAAACAAACGTGACAGTACAAGTACCTTACATCGAGGTTCTCAAAGCGTGTTCTCTACAGTGTTTTAACGTGTTCTTTGTTTTCATCGTTACACTAACTATGTTTCCCGCGGTCCAGTCAGGTTAGTTATAACTGCATCGGAGAATCATTCATAATATTATTTTAAGAAACTATTAGCTACCTGGGCTCTCTATTATTTCAATACAGGTGCTATGACTGTTCTGGATGAGAAAGATGGGTTGAACGAGAATAGTCAAGAGACTTTTTTGCGTGTTTGAGGTATGGAAAAGAAGAGAACTCGTGACGAGCAACGAAGACAAAGGATTTGACGGTATGAGAAGTTGTATTCAGTTGTGAGGTTTTCTTCTTAGCAAGGAAAGCTATATACGGGAAATAGTATGCAAGAGGTGCTTAAGTGAGAGTGTTTGATACGTGTGTAACTTATTCTCAGACTGGAGAGGATGATTTTTCCTTGTCAGGAACTTTTGTCGGAGGTTGACCAAGGGATAGGAGTTTTCTTGCTAAAGAGGAGATCGTTCTAGGGTAGTTTTTGGGCCATTGTCGTACGTTCTCATTGTGAGAACGTAAGTTATTATAATAGTCTGAAGCTGGTGAAAGAGATATGGTTTTAATCTTTGTGAAGGCGGTGATTTGTTTGGCCGCTTTCTAACAACGTCATGTTCTAGTGGATAAATTTGTCCAGGTATTTATACAAATGTTATGTTGCTCGAAGGATCTTAATAAGTGTGGAAGTTCATACAAAATTTTATAGATAAAGAAGAAAGAGGAAGATTGCAGGTTTGATCCCTGTTCAAGCCAGGAGATTTTTTCGTGGGTGGATTTTTTGAAATTGAGGATTTGTGCAATGTCAAGTTGTATGGAGAGTTTATTGTAAAGCAAGTAGGAGCATTTATTTATTTTCATTCAAGTTGATAGTTTTTGCGTTAGTTTAAGAGCATCATTTGTAGACACGTTGAGTCTTACATTACTTTAAGAAGTTTGCAATGGTTTCTGTGTTGCAGCTATAATTACATCTAATCCCGGTACATTTTTCACAAGTGATGCCTATTTTGTTGATGTAACGTGCTTTCTGACTTTCAATGTCTTTGCTACTCTCGGTAGTTTATTATCAACCTTTGTAACCTGGGTAAGTAAGATTATAAAGATGAAGAATGATATTTTAGTTCAACTTGGAATTGTGGAGTAGGTAACAATATTTTGTGATCATATTTTTTTGTTACAGCCTGATCCAAAACATTTACACATTGCTGTTTTGTTACGTACCATTTTTATACCCCTGTTTCTATTTTGTAATTATCAAGTAGAGGGTCGTTCGCTACCAGTTCTTATAGATAATGATTACATATACTGGGTGATTGCAATGGTGTTCGCTCTAACAAGCGGTTATTTTAGTTCATTAGCTATGATGTACTGCGGCAAGTAAGTCATTAATACCTTATCCTGATTTTTTTTTTCTTTCTTTCTTTGTAAGTGTTTTAAAAAAACTGAAATATTCTCTATCTCTTTACAAGGTCTGTACCCCCAGAAAATAGTTCCGTCGCTGGTATGTTTGGAGCTGCATTTTTGGTGACTGGTATCTTCTTAGGAATTGTTCTAGCATTCTGTTGGCCTATATTTGTCAAAATTTGATGTGGCAATAACTTCACAAGTATGGTGCGCGCGTGGAATGAAGGGTTATTTTTATGCTCAAAGACAGAAATTGTCCATTGTTTGCCTATGTATTTAATTTTTTAAACTTCATTATAAGTAAAACGTTTGTACTTTCAATTTTGTACTTATTATTTATAAGTTTTAGGATTAATTTTATATTGCACACCAATATAATGATTAAATGAATTAAAAATTACAAATCTACCTTTATATCAAGTTGATCTTCAGAAAAGATAAATATAGAACTACTGCAAGACATGTATTGATCCATCTTGATATTAAACTTGATATCAAGTTTGAAACTGGTCAAGGTTATTAAATTTTTGAATATCATTCTGTAATTTTCTATTTTAATTCAGTTACTTATATTATTTTTTTCTCTCTTTGTGTAAAATATTGCCATGTTGGACAAACACAGAGGTAAGTACGTCTATTTCTAAGGCCAACTTTGTCAACTATTTTTCTTTTTGGCTCAAATCTAATTTTTTATCCAAGTATTATTTATGTGTGTAAACGTTATTAATATTTCAATCGGTCCTATGACTGCAAAAATATTTTACAGTGCGTTTTTAAGACAAGCACATTTAGATCTTTGGAATTTCTACACATAAAATATTTAACAATGATCAACATCTAGACTCATCATCAGGTTCTCTCCAGTTCAGAACTTGAGTTCTTACTGCTGACTGAACAGTGAACAGTTCCTTTTTTTATTATTGCAGCAGTCTTTTCTTTTTTATAATTTCTCATCGCTGTAAATAATAATCATGAAAAATAATGGTACAAATGTACGTTCACAAATCAATAAATGATATTAATTTTTGTACATTTATTATTACTAGTCATCAAATTATGCAATTTGACTTCAAAATTGTAATGAAGACATTCACGTACACAGGAATTGAATTAGTAAACACCATATCCCACACTTGTGTAGAACTCTGTATACTTTCTTGTGCTACATGAATTTCTACCATTTTAGAGATTATTCTGAAGTTTCTATAATAAAATGAGCCTCACTGTAAAAATACGCAGACTCCTAAAAAGCTATGCTAGAAAACCTTGCCAACCAAATATATTTTAATGATTCAGTTTCAATGTATGTTTTATCACCAGAAAATTATTGTTAAGTTTTTGTTTTGATTAAAATCAAATGAATGTACAAAGAATATTGAATTTACTTGATGTGAGAGCATTTCATTGAAATAGTGGACTTCAGTAACTTGGAAAACTCCTTAAGATAATATGGATGTTTTAATCTTGCTTTTTTAATTAACTATCATCATTTTTATGAGTGAATTAGTTGTATAACTCTTATTATGAAAACTATGCTGTAGCTCTCACCAAAAAAGAATTTTTCTAGGCACTGTAGAAAGCTTCTTTTTTTAATTGTTATTGAAAATGAAACCTTTTTAGGTGTCCATAAGAATTTATATGATTTAGTAAAAAGAAAACTTATTATATATAGTGTAAAATATTATTGACTGAACAATCTATTGTCAAGAAATTACATACCTATATCATATAAAAAAACGACAATAATTTTATTTTCAAGATTTCTACATTGGATTATATTTAAAGTTACGTCTACAGTTTATAAGTTCAAGTTGGGTACACTTATATACTCTAAACTGCATAATTTTGTTGATAGTGCCCCACTGATAACATTTCTGTTAATTCTTATAAAAGTGCATCTGAAATTAAAACTTTCCTTCTCAGAAAACAACATAAGAGTTGCAGTCAGACAAATCCAACAAAAGCAAAAAACTAAATAATTGATAGAATAACTTTTTTCTTATTAGCAATTCTAATTTCATTTTCAACGAGCTTTCCTGTAAGCTTACTCTCAAAGCGTAAAAATGTTCCCAAAGTTTCAAACGGGCTTTTGAAAGTTGAATGTTGCATAGTGTGAGACTGACTAATGCGTTTTTCTTGCTAATTCAAATTTTGCAAAGGAGGATTATGTCCATCTTCACATTGTTGCAGAAGAGCAAATTTTTGTCCTGGAGACATTTTTTTTGTTCAATAGTTTTCAATCTCTTCTGCAAATTCTCTTAATACCTTCTCCCCCCCCCCCTCAGAAAAAAAGGGGAAAAATTTCCAACTTTGGGTTGGATTTGTCTGACTGCGCCTCATGTAAGTTTTTTTGGTAGTTTCATCCTTCTTAGAACAGAAGTTCAGTTCTCTAGAAGTTATGTTCTTTTTAGTCAAGTTGCTGCCAATCAAGGCAAAAATATATTAAAAGTTGATTAAGTAATCATATTTTATCAATTATTGTTATCAACCAACAGGTCTCTGTTTTTTGTGATAATACGCAGATTAAAAAATTGTCGCAATATTTTGAGCATTTCTGTAGGCAACGAAATTGACACTCACTTCTTAATGACTTTTTCATCAACCAAGTAAATTTTCTTCAATTTCTAGCATAATAGATATCCAAAATATTTCTTTTGCTGTATTCCAACTATTGTATTTTAATAGTGGCCTAAATTCCATTATGATATTCAGATGGTCTTGAAAAATTAAGGTACCTCATTCCTTGAAGTAAAATTGAGTGAAAACAAAAGAATTCTTTTTGTTGATGCAAAGTTGAAAATAGTTTATTACGCACCAAGGTCCAAAAGTAGATGTTATTCAGAAAGACAGATTTTCTTAAATACCTAAGTATTGTGTAGATCATTACTTTGTTTTGCAGCAATACATTGTAATACTTCATTGCCAGTGCCACAGCTTTAATAGTCACTTTTTTCCCATACCGGTAGTTACAGAAAATTTCTTGTATTCTCTTCCTACTAAATCCTAGTGCCTTTACATCAAAATAGAGTTTTTAAACCCAAACATTGTATGAAAGCTAGGTGTTTTCTGGGTTTACATTGAAAAAAAAAAAAAAAAGGAACTATTTCCAATGATCGCTTGTAAAAAGCCTGTGTGTTCTTCTCTAGGCATCTACCAATATAAAAGTTTTTTTTTTTCCTTTTTCTAAATCCACTATGCAAAATAAATGCATTGGTTTTAGCTTAGTCAACTCTCATACAACAAAATCTCTCTTTAGTAAAAAATTTTTTTATCATTTTATGATCAAGAGAACTTCAATTGATAGACTATTCTACAACCAAAATTGTTGCAGCTTGGTTTCATTAAATTATTCATTGAAATTTTCTGTCTTTATGGAAATTTAAATGATTTCATAAATCTGTATAATCCTGAAGAAGAACCATTTTCTTTTTTTATTTATATTTAATTTGTTGTTTTTGTCACGTTGTGGCTAAGTACGTATGTTGTACATGCTTTAATAATTGCAATGCAGATCTGAAATTATGATCAATATTATAACTCTGAAAAACTACTCATTATATCTGTACTTGGACTTGGTTGCTGTGGAATTAATCATCAATTTATTTTAGGTTGATAAAGATTAATTAATTCACTGATGTATATGTAGAACAAGTTTACCAATGTTTAATATTCTTGTATTGCTACAGTCTATTATATATCACTATTGTTATCATCTTTAAGACAATAATCTTAAGATTTGTTTTCCTATACTGTATATGCCTCATTAGCTTTTCTAATTACTTGGTGTAAAATCTTATATTTATGACCATTTTATTTCCATTGAAAGTCTTCCATCCAATACATGTATTTCATTAGTTTGTAAAGATCAATTGTTTTATTTATTCTTCATTCTACAATTAAATTCAATATCAACAGTGAAAAGTCTGTGATAGAGCAGGAAATATAAACTTGGAATATATTAAGAAAAAAAAAAAAAAAAAAAAAATCGCAATATAATAACCCTCAAAATTTGAGCTGGACTTGTGAATGATCAAAACATGATTCAACTTCATGCTTGTTGACTGTTTGATGGTGTTCTGAGACAAAACAAGTGAATGCCAAAGTTTTAATTGTGCAAGAAAAAGATGAAGAAAAACTTTTAGTAAGAGAATAAAAAAGGAAAAGAGTAGAGATAGTATTTCTGTTACAAAAAGAGTATGAAAATCAAGACAGAATAGGTAGGTTCCTATTTTTGAAAAAAGAGTTTATCTAATTCCAGAAGGAAAGAAAGAGTACTCTCCTTTTTTAACAAAAAAGAGAGTAAAATACTTTAAGGATGGCGTATTTGAAGGTACAGTACCGTTGACTAAAACATTATTTGACTGTACATATCATTTGCTAAAATAGTATTCAACAGTACACCCAAACAAAACAACAGTACAAAGTGAAAGATGATGATCAAAAAGTTGTACTACCTACTATATGTCAACATAATTATGAATGTAATATCAACACTCTGGGCATTTGCCAAAACAGTCCACATGCACAGGGGTCAAGCAACAGTCTGTTTCTCTGACGCTTACTCCACCAACTTTGAGGGGAAGGAAGACACAAACAGGACATTGAAGACCGCCATTGTCCATCTTTGCACCATGTCATTGTTTGGCTTAATTAGTTGTGCTGACAGGAGTTGCTGTCTTGCGTTTCCTTCCGCGACGGCTACTTCCAACTCTATCTACACTCGTTCTATTGAAAGAGCATAACTGCCGCTCTGCTTGTTTTAGGCGCCCTTGTGAGTTGTGACTTTACCTTAGGACGGAATTGAAGATTTTCAAAGTTCCTTTTAATGGTAGCAGCTGAAGAAGTAATATGGCAGGTTCCTGAAGAAGTTTGCAATTCTGTTTCCAATATCACATTGTCTTCTTCATCACGCAGTTTGCTTCTCAAAGTAGAGCCCTGTAAATACGAGTGAGGATATGGACCGCCATATTTAGTCGTTTCGTCATCATTATTTTCATAATCTCCTACAGGGAATAAATGAGGAGGTTTTGCAGAGACCATGATTTTTAGACGTTTCAGTTCATTGCCGATCTTTTCTTTTTTCTTTCTTGTTTTTTTTTTTTTGTATGGGATTTTACCCATCTCTGTAAGAAAGGCCTCCACGTCATCTCTTCTCTCCCGTTTCCTCTAAAGTCAATATTCAACAGATTGACAAGTTATTTTTGTATCTTGTAGAAAAAGTGTTGCTCTTCAATTTTTGTTCTTACCTTTTTTTTGATTGAACTTATTGTTATAAAGTTATATCCACTCAAAACTTCTAATTCGTTTTTCAATGCTTAATATTTCATTGTGGAGGCCTTTTTTTACAGATACGTCCTCAAATATGCTATTATTGCATGCTCAACTCTCCTGCCCTAAGACAAATGTAAAGCAAGTACCATTACAGTAAGAATCATGCAAAGCTATGGGCCAACCACCACCACATGACGTATCTGGCAAAATGGCCTCCACACAATGTATTTCTCATGGGACGGAGGCCCTTCTGCCAGAACTCTCCTCACTTGATTTTTTGGATTGCACATCATTCTCTGTTTACATTGAGCGAGAATACCACTAGCGCCTTGGGCAAACAAGTATGCAATACAATAGGGCTCTACAGTCTACCCCCCTTTTTCAATACCCTACCTCTATACTCTGTTCACATTAAGGAAGGATAGAAATATGACCTGAGAACGGAACGGTAGATTAAAATTACCCGGAGCGTTCCGTTCTCGAGGTCATATTTCTATCCTTCCCTAATGTGAACAGAGTATAGAGGTAGGGTATTGAAAAAGGGGGGTAGACTGTAGAGCCTTATGATACTTCAAAAAAAATTCAAATAAATTGTATATCCTCCATGACTCGGTTATCTCAGAAAAGATATGGATGAAGTTCCGAGTATTTGTCTCACATTTTTTGCGACTTCCAATCTCTTTTCTATTTTCCTAGAATGAAGTAATGATGCTTTTTTTTTTTTTTTTTTTTTTTTTTTTTTTTAATGTGAACGAATTTGGATGTTATAAAAAGTGATAGAATCGATTTACATTGGTCATTCAGAGGGTGGTCAAATTAAAATGTGGATCATTTTTTCGAATTCACCGTACATGTAGAGTGGCCAGAGACTGTAACAATGCAGTATCTCTAATATTCTACCTACTATGGTATTTATTATGAGCAAACAGTTATCATTGAAAATTATTGACTGATTAGAAGTGTTGTTCTACGTGATCAATGTACACCCATAACTCGTCTGAATATTATAAATCCATTAGCTACCGATCATACGATTTATGATTAACATCATGCAACATCTCGAAGTCACAATTGTGTCGTAGTACCTAGTAGTAGTGTTGTATCCAATAATTGTACATATTATATGGTGATGTATTAGTGTGTTTTGTACCTCTGAATTGTACACACGTTTCATTCGGGGTTTATTATTACTCACATCCTCACAAAAGAAACATGCGCGTTACCCCGCACCCGTCTGCCGTCTCCTCAACAAGCTGATGCTGATCGTGTTCCAAACATCGCAAAATCAGATGGTGTTTGTTTTCTTCTTTCACGTTAATTGGTGCACTCGTAATTATTTCTCAAGCAAAGTTTTGTGGCTGTAATATGTTAATATGAGTTCTTATTGCGTACGTGACACAGAAATTCGACTGTGTTGAAGATTCTCATCCAGAGTATCGTGTCTTTTTCGCCTCAGTTCGAACTTTTCGATTCCAATGGCTGACATCAAGGCCTTGGAACATCCGACACTCAAAGTACATATCAATTATCATCATTCATTTCGTCGCATGTCACAATATGCATTTCATTTTTTTTAGATACATTTAAAAAGGCTATTTTTTCCATTTTGCCTCAAGTGGACGCAAAATTTTCCGTAGATTTATTATTTTTGGGGGGTGTGGCTCGAATGATTTTTGTAGTGACTGCAAAAGAGTACGATTGTGAAATCTTTTATCTATATCGTCACGCTCATGTCATGAGGCTTACTAATTTTCTAAACCGTAACTCCGAACATCAACGGAATAAATCTCTGTACTATCGTGTGCCGAGTTTACGGAAAAAATGTTACAATGCAGGACAAGATATATTTGCATGATTATTATTCTTACAGGTCCCGTACGAATTGTTGAACAAAAAGTTCCGGGCAGCCCAAAAGCAAATCGACCGTGAAGTTGCTCACGTTCAATCAGCAGCTTTGGAACTAGAGCGCGGACTGTCTGCGGAAAATATCCACGCCACTGATATAACGAAATTATTGGGTGGAATGGTTCAAAAGCTGCAAGTTCTGAAAAGAAAGGTGCGCTTCTACTCGTATTGGTCATTCGAGTGATTCGAAAATCATTAGGAATCAGTTCTAAGAGAGGGTTGTTGGTTTTTAGGCTGAAGAAAGTATAACCGAAGAATTGCAGGTTGGTTTGGTTTGTAAACGTCGTCTCGAGCATTTGAAAGAACATGCTTCTGGGAATGCTGGAGCAGTTGCTCAGTGGCGTCGTCGTCGACTTGATCGAATGCTTGTCGAATATTTTTTGCGACGCGGATATTATGGAGCGGCCACAAGGCTCGCTCATACGTCTGATCTCAAAGACTTGACTAATATTGGTAAAGAAATTATTTTCTGCGTTTGATGGTATTAATCACGAGATCGAGCAAATGATAAGTATATTATTTCTGTTGATAGACGTTTTTTTGGTATCTCGAGAGGTTGAACAATCGTTGGCTAATCATGACACGAACAAATGTCTCGCATGGTGCCATGATAATCGTTCAAAATTACGAAAATTGAAGTCCTCCATGGAATTTAATCTTCGAATTCAGGAGTTTATTGAACTCGTTCGTTCTGATAAGAAAATGGACGCTGTGAAGTACGTCAGGTTTCTTATATCATCCTTTTTTGCTTGTTATATAAAATTGTAATATAAATGTACAATTTTCTGGTGGATGATTGCAGACATTCCAGAAAATATTTCTCAACTTACGAGGACAATCAGTTGGAAGAAATACAGCATTGCATGGCTTTATTGGCATTTCCAATCGATACTCGTACGTTTCATTTATAAAAACCGATATTTGTAGATGAACGGCGAAACTGAGGTTTTTCATGATATGTTGCATTGCAATACGATGCAGTACGAACGTGGCTAGTTGAGTGAATCGAAAGAGTCATGAAAAAATTTATTTGTTCGCCGCTTTTCTTAAAAGATATTATTCTATGAGAATGTCTGAAAAAAGAGGCTCTATAAGAAAAATTGGTGAAGAAAACTGAAAAAAAAGTAATGAAAAGAAACTAATTATGCCTCATCGTTCAAAAGAAAGCTTTCTCCACCAAAATTGATTGACGAAAGCACGTTTTTCAGGCATAAATATAGCCAATGACTTCTCTCAGGTTCGCTGATATGTCGAATTGATCCAACTTCAATAATTAGATACATGGAAATTGTTGCTGCTACGCATAAATATTCTGATGTCGAATAAATGCGACGGTCTCATATAATATTATTGATTTTGGAAAACTCTTTTCTGATCTCAAGAGACCTGTGGAGGCCTACCCTTTTCTGAAGAAACGTCTTCTGTGTATTAAATTGTTACGTTCATGTAATGCAGTTCACGTTGGTGAGAGTCAAAATATGGAGTTGGATGTCGATTAAAAGCGTTTATCGAAATTGAAATATTTTCGCGAATCAGCTTAGATGTTCGTTGATTGAAAATCATCAAACTATACTTAGTCCTTACCTACGTTTAATTTCAGAAATTGCACCATACAAGGAACTATTAGAATTGAGACGATGGGATCGTTTAGTGGAGCAATTTCGCCAAGAGAATTTTCGCCTTTTTCAGATGGCATCTCAGTCAGTGTTTACTGTTGCTCTTCAGGCTGGCCTTTCAGCGCTCAAAACTCCATATCCTTTTTTCACACTATACTTATTCATTATCTTATACAGTCTAGCTGTTGTTAACACTTTTTGTTAGATCATAATCTGAGTAAAAATCTTGTAACCGTGAAAGTAAGCCTTTCGTTCAGTATTACAATGATCACGCCAGAAACCAGAAAGAGAATAATTATTATGTTCTTATCGCGCTGACCGTTTCGAACTGAATAATTCTACATATTTTTGAGCTATAAAACATTATGAAGAGTAGAGATCTATAAAACATTATGAAGAGTAGAGATGAAAGCGTGTATGTCAACCCGGTTTTATGTAATCTATGTACCTACAAATAGCATTTTAGTTGTATTATCTTTAGCATTTTAGGCGTCAGTTCTGCGATTATCACAGACTTTAAATCTTGTACATCTAAAATTCTCCTTAACAGTAAATTTCACGCAGTGCTATAGCAAGGAGAACAGGCATTCGAATTGTCCTGTTTGTCAAGAATGGTTGAATATTTTGGCTTTACCATTACCCTACTCCCATTGTAGTCAATCCAGGCTTATATGCTCGATTTCCGGTCTTCCTTTGAATGAAAATAATCAACCAATGGTTCTTCCTAATGGTTATGTTTACGGTGAACAGGTTAGTTTTCGAATCATACTTTTAATCTCCCTTCAAGAATAAGAGAAAGTTGAATATAAAAAAGATAATATGTAAATTGAATCTATACGATTGAATTCGGGCATCATTTTTTTTCAAAATATCAAATTTTAGATTTGCACTCTAGTCGATGTCTAATTGCGGTTCATGATGAGCTCGATATAATTTTATTTTTTTACAGGCTCTGCAACAAATGGCTGCCGAGAATAACGGACAAGTAATTTGTCCCCGGACGAAGGATGTTTTCTCGTACAAAAAAGTCGAGAAGGTATACGTGATGTGATCGTTGAAATGATTATAGCAGTTGAACTTCACTCTCTCATTTCACTTGAAAATTGATTTTAAAAAATAAGTTTCTAAATTTTTTTCCTTGATTTAATTTGAAGAGAGTAGTATATTTATGATGATGAGCTTATTTTATGAATGAACGATAGCTTTGACCTTTGAAGCTTTTTCTTGTTTAGTTTCTATAACTCGGAAATGTTGGAAGATATTTATTTTATTAGGTTAGTTTTATCTCTGTTGCTTTTAAGTGTCAAATTAATCGTATCAATTTTATCTTTACGAGTGAACGATTTATCTTTCTTTTTTTTCTTTCTTTTTGTTTTCTTTCTTTCTCATATTTTTTTTTTTTTTTCTACATTTTATTTAGTCCCTAATTAATGATTAGTAAGGCATGAAAATCGCGTTTTCTTTTATCATGTGATGTATTTTGACATTCGAAGAGAATTTTTCTTGCAATAATCTTGAATAATATATGTATAGTATTTATGCATTCAATTAACTTATTTTCTTTTCGAATACTTCAATGGAAGAGCATCGATATTATGTATGACTTACGAATCGGACTCGAGTATATTCAATAGAAATTGGGTGAAAAGCAAACATTTTTATTACCAGGAATAACTCTTGAAATATCGACTGTAAAGTTGAGGATTGATAAATTCAGTCATTTCTGTTATTGGTTCTTATTTACTTTTATTCGGTAATTTAATTCGGTCAAGTGTACTCGCTTTGATTGAATGTACACCTGTCCGACGCTCGGAGAGTAAATTTTCCTTCAGTTAGAAATTTGAAATTGTGGGAATAAATTTTGCATTAGTTGTTATAAATTTTGTAAGGAGGTCATTTAACTAGAATGTATCTTGAAATGGAAGATGAGAGCAAAGCTTTTGGTACCATATTTCAGGAGAAAAATTTTTCTGAGAGACGTCCTTTTATAGTACGTCGAAATTGAAAGCACGCTCATAGCGTTTACGTCTTATTGCGACCAATGGTAGGTTCAATAAATCTAATTATTTTGTATTTTTATCATCAGTTGTTGTCGAACGTTCAAAATCGATTCAAAATACGAGCCCGGATGAAGCGTAAGTGGTTACTTAGGACTAAGATTCGAGTTGGATGTATTATGTATTCTGTTTTCTTTCACTTGTTAAAATAGAACGAGTTTGACGGGAGTTGTAATTATGAAGAATGACGTTCGGCATATTCCTTACGAAAGAAGAATCCTTAATGATCCCTTATTCTGACGATGGTCACCATTACGCTCCGAGTCCAAACTTAAACTAGATAGGTAAAATGAAAACCAGAAGAAATGCCAAATACTTATAGGAGATGAAAAGGAGAAAAAAAGAGAAAAGGAATACTGAATGCGTAATTTTCATGATGTTTATTAGAATTAAAATAAATTCATTTAAATAAGAATTTAAATACTATAATACGATGGCTTATGGTATAGGCTTGAAGATGACGATCTTTCATTTTCCATCTCTCATTTGTCAACATCACAGGATGATATGAGAGAAATGTTGAACGTTTTGGCACGTTTCCGCACAGCTCAGTGTTTATTGACTAACCTACTGATTGGCGCAGTCAGGATTGGAGAAAGAGAGGGATAAAATGCTCTCCTGTCACAATATTTTAATATAAATTTTACTTTCGGAAATTATTTCAATAAAAATCGGAGCAATCCCTGGCCTGTAAATGTAATATTAATATATTATTAATCTAATATTGATGATAACAAATGACAAGGGTAATCTTTATTCTCGCGGCTAAATAGATGTTTAGCACGACAACTTATTTCTGTTTAGATAGATATAAAAGCGGAACTTCCGCAGAAAAAGTTTCTCAGTCGAAGACCACAGTTTACAATTTGTGCACTGTTTTAACCCTGTTGTCGACTGTTGTGTTGTGTTCATACTATATTTTGTCGGAAATTTAAATAGTAGCTAAATAACAATAATTAATTATCGCTGCTCTAGTCAGGTAATGTGTAACGGAATTCGCAAAATATTATTATTGTCGTTCAAAAGTATTGAAAGTAAGGGAGAAATAGAAAAATCAGTGACCTGCAAGAGAAAAGGATGCTCATTGTCCATTGGCGCAAGAACACCATTTCTCTCTGATTGCATATCTAATAAGAGAGAAATGGTGTTCCTGTCAGTTGTCAATGAGCCTTCTTTTTCTTATCGCAGGTCACCTGCTGATTTCAAAATGCTTGGGCTCAAACGGCTCTTGCAACGTTTAAACTTACAGCAGCGCGCCATTAGGAAATTTCGAGCAACATTCATCCGAACGATTCTATCCAATCACTGTTTGTGTATTCAAGGTTCGCGTTCATCCATAACTTTAAGTGTCTATATTTGACTGAAATTTTATTGTATTTTAGCTCCTGAAAATTTGGCCAAACATATGAAAAATCTCGCGAGTCTAGTTACGCGAAGGGCGTTGTTGTTCGAAAAAGACATTGGACAAATGACCACCATTTTCGTTAAGTGGGCAATGTATTATTGACTTGCGTTAATGTGGTGACGGTGTTTTATTTAACCGCGTTGTTATTGTAGTTCGTAATTTAATTTATAATTTGTGATATTTCGTATTTGAATTTATTATGTCTGTTTGAGTCTGGAATCCATTATTCAGTGAAAGGTGAACGTTTTACCGATGTTATAAAAAGTTTAGTGTGTTTTATAGTGTTTGGAATCTAATCGACATTGCATTGCGTGGATTCTTTCGCCTGCACAATCTCTTAATAGGTAGGCTCTTTGTTTATTTTTATAAATAGTTGTACTAATAATGGGAGAAGAATACCGATCTCGACGAAGAATATTATTATTGGCATCTAACGTTAATTTGCCCGCGAATGAATATCGAAAATTGTCAAGTTGCATATTGTTGATGATAGCGTTTCAGTTGTTGCGGTTACATCTTGATCATTGTTACACTGTAGTGTTTGCATGTAAATAATAAGGAAACATTCGTAAAGATGAGATGCCGCACAAGGCTTCAGATGAATTGCATTCGGTTTATGTCAAGTCGTACACTCTGCGTATTGTTGAATATCTTCTCGTTTTTCACTTAAAAAAATGACCATTTTGGTAACTGGTAATTTAGCCAATTATTTCGGCATACTCGATAGACGTTCGGTTCTAGAGCGTGTTGACATATTAGCATTCTCAAGTGACATATTAGTGAACGCGGTGTGTTAGTGGTATAACGTTCGACAAATTTGCATCGCATACGTTCGCAAATTTGAGTTCCTAAGCGAAAACTGAATGAATCTAATCAAATCGGCTCTTTCCCTATCATCGCGTTTCTGATAAAGTATCGAGGAAAAACCATCGCGAGTAACTGTAATAAATTTAACAAAGACTTTTCATATGTTGTGAAACATTATAAGGTCTATTGCGAGAAAGTTGGTGGTATTATCGTGAATTGCCGGGAAAAAAGGAACCATAGTGTATTCGTGTAGGTTGGTCGAATTGATAGCAGGTAACACACGATGTGAATAACTCATCCTTCTTGAATGATTTTTCACTTACTGATATGATTGGTTTATACATTCGTACGTAAATAATTGAAAAGTATAAATATATAATGAATAATTCATATTAATTTGATTTTAGGGTTTGTCATTTGTTTTAATCCAGCTTTCTTTTGAAGCGAACAGTACGGTGTTTACTTCTGACTCGACGTCGCGGTTTGTTGTTTCTTCAACCGTTACTTTGTATGAGTTGAGCGATATTTGAACTTATGGTATTCGTGAATTAATGTTTACATTTTGTTCTAGGACACAGACTTTTTAAAGAAAACTGAAATAAGTTGTTATTTTTGTCGTCGTTCAGGGTATCGGTTTCATATCGAGTCTAACGCGTCGATTCGTATTTCTCTGAAAATGCTCTGATGTTGAAGGAAGCTATCTGCTATGGTTTCTCTGCGTTAAATTGATTATGTTAATGTACAAAGTACGAAGACTATTATGCTGATGATTTAGTTGAAGTGGATAATCAATTCAGGTTGTACACTTTTCTCCTAAAGATGTATGAAATGAGTAATTTTATCGCCGGCGACAAAAATTCACCAAGATTGCTTCATCGTTCGCGTACATATTTCAGGCCATCGCGTTTTGTTTCCTCTTTTTCCCTTTTCCCTTGTTATTAAAGTTGTTACACGATTATTTACCACGCTCAATTCTTCTACAAGTTCGAATGAAATTCTACGGTTACGATTTTTTTTTCGAGATTTCCATCGGTACGTACATTCGATGTAACGTGTTTAATAATGCAGTACATACATTAATTCGGGTAGTGTAAAATCCTCCTATTCTGGAAAGGTTTATTTGTATCGACAGCTTGCTGAATTGTAATAGAGGAAATTAGGTGAAGGTTATGTAATGAAAAGAACTTTCAGGCAGTATTTATTGTTCATTACAATTCCATGTTTTCGTTTCTCAAAAGTAGTACTCGCTTCGAAACTTTTTTTTTTTTTTTTTTTTTTCCAGTAGCTAGCGCGTTACTTTGTGTCCCAATTCTCGTGAAGAGATTTCCAAGATTTATTTGATTATATACCTGAAACTGTGTATCAAGATTCGATTTAACACCAGTTTTAAAGTGCTCTGTTTTCCCCGTGTTCGTAGAAATACATCAGTGAAGCGAAAAAGAAGATCGTAATATCAGGACGACTGTAGCAGTAAAAAGGGGGTGGGGAGGAAAATTAATGAAGAAAATGTGTTCTATTATTGAGTAAGGGAGAGGATAGTGAAAAGAAAAAAAATTGGAAGAATTAATAAATAAGAAGCGAAAGGTAGAATTGAAATGATGGGAGACTGTAGAGGAGGTAGACGTCGGGAAGAATGATCGAATGAGGATCTGTGGTGTAGAATCAACTGAAAAATTGAAAGGCGAGGTACCAATCGTCTTCCCCTGATTAACCCATTGTGGTAACTTGGAATCAAAAAATTTATTCTTATGTTCTATTCAAAATTTTCCTGACCTGTAACAGTATTTAGTTTCTCAAATAGAGCGATAGTTTGGTGAGGAGAAGAGAAAGTATTTCACCGAATACCATCGATTTTTAGCCCAGTTTCTTCATCATCTACTGGTGATCTACTCGAGTATTTTACGTTGTGGGTGATTTTTTCGGTAGGCTGATTATGGTCGACTTTGTATACGAGAGAATAGTTTTTAATTCACTATTCGTTGTTTCGTTGTTTTTAGATGAAAAATGTTTCTTGCACACTTCGCTAGGATTTTGATTCTTGAGAGTAGATAAACAAACATAAGGTTTCGAAAAAATACGTTTATGTTAATGTAAGTATGCCTATACGCTTTCTTTCTATCAACAATTCAACACCCTCTCAAGTAGTAGTGCAATTTACGATTACGTCGGCCCAATTATAAAATCTCGTAACTTCATTTCCGTGACAGCACCCTGTTGCCAGCTCTCAGAGTTCGAACTTTCTTTGTAAGACTTTTTTTGCCAATTAAGACAGCAAAATATGTGAGCTTGAAATCATCAACGAATTGCGATCGCGATAGTCAAGTTACGAGGTTTTTTGAACAGGTCGACACGATAAGTTTTATTGGGTTAACCATCATATTGGACGTTATTAGAGTGTTTTTCCAGTAGTAGTTTTTTGTATAGATGTGTGAAAAATGAACGATTTTGGGATCACAGACGATCAGCTGTGTGCACTCAGAGATGATAATGTTCAATCTGTGAGCGAGATTTCGAGAAACTGTATTTAAATAAAGTTGAGGTGGTCGTTTAGAGTAATGTGAGGAGAAAAATTAACTCAGAGTAGTCAGAAGAAATGATCACAGTATGGTGATGAGTAGAACATTTTATTTCCTGGGGGTTAATTTCCTCGAATATCGAGTGGAGTAAGGATGTTTTAAGCCTGTTGTCTTTATTTCTTGTATTCTTCATGTGTCCAACTGCCTTTCAATTTCAGTCTTAGATGCGATCGAGTTATCTAATTTTTTCATCCTTCATCTCGCACGTTAAACTCGTGATCCGAGCACAAAGATCCTTATGTAATTTTTGCCGTGCATGTAGTTTCTTGTATCTATCAGTCAGTAGCTTTTTTCATTATACTAAACACGACGAAAAAGTTTTTCCGAGTCTTTTCCCTATTGAACGTGTGACAGATTCATTTCGCGATCATTTCCCGGCCGGCTCGTAGCGAGTCGGCGTGTGTCGTCACGTGTCCAGGGCTCTGGAAAATTGAAGGTGAGTTTCTGCGAAGAGTGGAAAAGAAGTTCCTTCTTCTCCGCTGCTATTGTGTTCATATCGAAATTAAGAGGAAGGGAAAAAGTTGTAGCCGACTATACGTAGGTAGGTAACGGCAATAGTGGTCCAGCCTTCGCGTCGATGAGAACGCGAAGAGGGGTTAAATTTGCAATCCGGAAAAATGGGGGAGGAAATGAAACGGGCGTCGTGAACTACGGTAAGCGTTTCCGAAAACAGGGTCATTTCTTATCCGTACTTCGCGGAACCGTGCAATACTTCGAGTGTTGAAGGATACATCTGCCCCTCGTTTCCTCGGCGCTAAATGATGTCTACGAGATTCATGCCGGAGTCCTTTCTGATATGTATTACGATGTCGGTCACTTTCAATAGCTTCCATAACTTTCTCCGGTGCTGTCTCATTTTTCCTCTTTTTTTTTTTTATTATTTCACCGGCTTATCGATTTTATCAGTTTGGTCTTTCTTTCGTTCGTTCTTGTTTTATACAACCATACGCTATTTAGTGTACACGACTACTAATACACGCCCCGTCCTAATAATATTCCTTCTTCTCTTCCGCGTCCGTCCATCGGTGGTGCTATAGTCGATTGTTACCTGTCTGTAGCTGAAGCGATAGTAACCCTGCCGAGCCGTTTTCGTTTCATTTCCTGTCCGCAGAGGATTTATCGATGACTATCGTTTTTTATTTGTCTGATATTGTCAAAAGCATTGTAAAGATGACTCGATCATGACCTTGGAAAAATTTTGCTTCTGCGATTGTGTTCTTATTTCGTTTATATCGTCAGTTTCTTCATGACCCAGTACAATTATGACGATTGGACAATTTTGTATCTGGAGAAAAAGTAAAAAAAAGAAAAGATGAATCAGCTAATTTTTCGTTCTATGAATTTACTTTTTAACTGGATTTAAATGTGCAAATAATGAAATGTCGGAAAATGAAACGAGAAAGAATGTACTGTTAATTTAAGAGGAAACGACTAGGAGTGGTTTTCTCCTTTCATGCAATATTACATTTTTTCCTCGTTCTTATTCTGCATAAATACGTAATATTGAAACGTTTTTTTTCCCCTTTCTTTTTCTAAGAAATGGAATATCATCAATATTGTCGGTGTACTCGAAGGTGGATCGACGTCTTCTTCCTTTTATTCGCGATGGAAGTCATTTTTAATATGCCTCCGTACGAGAAATGGAGATGGTTTCGAGAATTGATAGGCATCGATTGATACACCATTGTCGTCGTATAGTCAAGATGTTTGCGAGCTAAATTGACGACCTTTTCCTCTGATGAGAGATCCGCCTGTTCGTGGGATGACGTGTGTACGCTTCGTTTCTCTATTTTTCGTTTAGTTTTAACAGTAAAAAAAACTCGTTACCTACGCACCTATGGTTGAGAAGAAAAATTTTTTATTACTCGTGGTCATAAAGTATGGGTGAAATTTGTCTATGTATAATAATTTCATACGGGTATACGCCGAAAAAAGATTTACTATTCTTTTTATTTTTTTTCTGGTTAGCAGAATTGCTCACAATACACTTACTCGAACCATTCTTTTGTGATAGGATATCGTACGCGTAGCTAAAGTCTACATCTTTTCGATTTCGGAGATAGTGAAATATGGCGAAGAGATGAATTGTTTTTATTTTATGTGTGCGAAATGGAAACGTGTTCCGAAAGGAATGCCGGCAGCCAGTACGGTTAAGAGGAAGAGTATTTGTTGACTCATAGGTAGACAGTGACTGGATAAAGCTGTACAAAAAGTGTAAAACGAGTAACTTTTGTGAAAATTGGAACTTGAATGGGTATATTATCTCGGAAACTTACTTCTTCGATTAACAGAATTATATTAGGTGAAATAATGCCAACAGAAGGAACTCTTGGATTGAAGGAGTGATTGGTCATTCGTAGAGTACAGCGAAGTAGAAGAGGGAACTCGAGAATTCTTCCACTTGAATTTTCCTTTCATAATTTCCTTCTGTTCCGTCTTGATTGAAATGCTAAGGTTTTGCGAAATGCTTTTTTGTCTCCGATTTTGCAGTAGGTCAACCCTTGTTTTCAAATTCCCACTGAGCTGTTGAAGTCGCTTTCACTGAAAGAATGTAATTTGTGAAATCATCAGATCTTACGAGAGTGAAACGTAATTTGTGAAATCTTCACACCCCAGGATATTGAAACGTTTTGAAATGATCCTGAAAGTATTTTTCCAACACTGACCTTCATACTGCTCAACTCATTACGCTACTATTTTCTTTTCTTTCCTTTCTTACCTTCCCTGAAGCAGGAGGTGTTATTGTATCATTATAGCAAATTATTTCGTTTGAAAATTTCAGCTCATTGAGAGGTTCGGTGATTTGGAAAATAGATCAAGAAATTCAGTGATAGTCAGTGGAATTTCTTTTAACACTCTCTTATTTCTTATTATTTTATTCCGTGATTGGTGAAATTTCAGCTGTGATGGTAACAAATTACTGTTACAAGATACTCCAATACTCTTTTTTCTTTACCATCAAGTCCCCGAACCCTTCCAGTCAACCTTTGGAACTTTTCCCAATCTCATAGAGTCACAGCTTCCACCCCCGTGGGAACCACAATTTTCCGGAGTAATAAAAGACATTTCTTCGAAAGAGCCCTCCTTCCACCTTCATAAGACGGCTACCATTTTGAAACTGAGTTGATCGCCACTTCCCAGCCTCCCTCCGTAATTACGCCGCTGAAGAGTGTCCGATAATATTTGATATAAGAACAAAAAATGACTGGGTTCAGATATTTTGGAGCCAGAGGTCAACGGATATTGGAGACCTCATGATTTGTTTATTTGTGTGCGTTCCTCAGTCGAATTGTATGGTACTTTGGTGGGCCCTTTGTAGTGCAGGCTTGGTAGCTAGTGTTCCGCTGCCCACCACGAACTCCCTCAGGCTGGTTCCGATGATGTCGGTGAATTTAGTCGAAATTGTCCTAGGATTTTCTAAAAAATGATGGCAAATTATGAATTCTTGTAAATATCGAGAGTATCTTGGTTATTATAAATTCAGACGTGGATGGGAAGGTGTCCATAGTTGTACTTCTAATATCGGGTCTTTTCATCTTATTCTTTCATTTTTTATGAAGGGACGTATCGTTATCAGTAAACCCATTTTTTGCCATGGTTTATGTCATTCCTGGAGTCGCCCGAATTCTCGCCCCTAATTCCAAAATTTGTGAGTTCACCCCACCCCCGAAAGGTGCTCCCCTCTCCCCCTCTGAAAGGAACCCTAGACATGATTCTGAAAATGTACCAGTTCACCAAGTCCCGAACCCTGGCCCCTCATTCTAAAATTTGCGAGTCCTCCCAACCTCTAATAATACTGTACACTGTATCCTTTCTCTTCCTCTCTAATAAACAATGACTTCATTAGCCGTGACCTCGAGGCCCCTCCCAACTATGAAGTCATCAACCGTTACTCGAGCCTTATTCTGAAAATTGCGATTTCAATCCACCTCCCCTCATCCTTGTAATCTATGTGGGCCACTCGTCAATTGGATGCTATCTGGGTTTAATCAATCAAATTAAGGCACCTAATTGACTGAATTCTAGTTTAAACTGTCACGTGATTTGAAGCGTCGTTGGTAAAAGTGGTTCTAAGTGGTTTAGTATAAACTTCCATACTGCTGTGTGTTAGGCTCATGTTAGGCCTGGTTTCATGAAGGCTAATAGTAAGCCTAGTGTAATTCAGTTCAGTGTATAGCCCAGTATAATTGGATGGTAAAAAATAGTACCTCAAGTATGACGTCATCACTCAGCCGTTGTTAAGCATGCAATACGATTATTAAATGACGTCACCTTATCTTAAGAATGAGACACAATAGATGATAAATCCGAAAAACTCCCTATTACTCATAAGGGAAGTGACTTGGTAAACACATGAAAAGAGAAAAATCAATCCTTCACCAGACTCCGAAGCGAGCACACCTTACTAAAAGCGGTTTTTCACCGACACACCTTATCTTAAAAAAAAGATATTTAACAGCCGTCGCCCGGAATCGTAGTATAAGGGAGACCCGAGTAGTATTACTATCAGGCCTAGTATAATGGAGACAGTTGGCAGGCGTACGAGGTTAATGAGCAATGAGTGATGTCGAGAGTAGAAGAGTAAGGAAGAGAGAGAGCCCAAGCTGATGATATCACAGGTAACCATCATGGATGGTTATGAAGTCACGAGCTAATAACGTCACTAACGGTGCGAGATAGCTTAACTTTGACAGTGCACTGCGCCTTTATTAATCGAAGATCGGGGGTGAAGGGGGGCGTATAAGTCCTTTGCAAGCAAGATAGCTCAAATGCTGTATACCAAGACCAGGGTTCGAATGGGCGGAGCCAGTGAGCCTTCCACCAACCTAGGGTTACAGGATTTGAAAAACTATATACGATGGGCACCGGGCGCCGTCCGTTATGTCGTGGGGCTTGGGATCGACTTCAAGCTGTACAGACTAGGTAAGGAATTGGCGGCTTGGAAAAATTCCATTATTATTGGAGGGGGACAAGGAAAAATTTCGACTTCTAGTGGGATTTACAAACAAAGTTTTAAGCTTCGAAGTCAGTCGATGGTATATTCGTTACGTACCCCCACTCTTGTCTTCGATCTGTGACTTGAATTTAGTTTGTGAATCTCGCTCGCGCCGTCAAATTCGATCATATTTTGAAACCCCTGTTGAATTATAGCATTCCGCAATATTTTCTGTGAAGAAACTTGGTTAGGTATCGTCGACCCTGTGAACTTCTGCGATGTAATTCTCGAATATCTGTCTTCGTCGATTCGAAATTTTTTTCGCGAGTAAATAGATGAGCTACGTATATTCTTCCAGGGCATGCAGTATAGGAAAAGGGGGAAAAAAACGCGAATCGGACTGTCTTTTCCAATTTTATGCAGATGTTCCTACGAGCACGAGTGATATTGATCGGCGATAAAGAAAGAAACTGGGCACCAAATCGATTACGCTAGTACATAAGTATACGACAAACTGGTTATTAAATGGTAATTAAAGAGACCATCTTCGCGATACGAGGAGCGTTTATAAGCGAACTTGATTTTACTAGTCGTTGAATAAATCGTGAAACCGAGTCCACGTACATACGAACGTAATCATATAATAATGCGTGTATTCTCCATGCTCGACTGTTCGTATTTCGTCTTTTTTTTTCATTACGATTGTGTGCGTGCTGTATGCCTTATGTCCATCGCATTGTATCATTGCGAGCATTCCCAGCGTATCCATGTTGAGATCACACGACGACACGACCATCGATCATAAATCATTGAATAACAATCGCGTCGAACTCGGCGAAGGCAATATTTATGATGTTGTGTATGACGATTATGCTTACACGTATATAGCTCGTCGTTCGATATAGCGAGCGGTGCAAGCTATCATTAGCAATTATCAACGATGCTGCCGAACAAGAAGTTCTCGTTTAAATGGACGATTTTACGAATCCTTGATGAGCGCGCGAAAGCCTATTTTGCTCGGTCGTCGAAATAAAACGCGCAACGAGCGTTTCGCGTCCTCAGCCGCTATAATTTGTGCCGAATACAATTTGAACGAATGTAACAATCGTGTACCACATTTTATTTACCCACGGAGCAATAATTCGTAGTATGTACTGATCGGTTATTCGGTAGTCATCAACCAATTGAGTACTCGCACTGCGGAAAGAAAATAGGGTACTCGTTCGGTACAGTAATATGTCTCTTCCAAGCAGGAACGAGATTCGTTCGGTTGCATCGATCTTCCACACCTGTCTACATGTTCGAGATTAATTTGATCTGGGTGCTCGGTACTTTTTGTCAGTGGATACCGGTGAGTCAACCCGATATGTGGTGGTTGGAGAGGATTGGTGCGATCAGACCCGCTAATCATCGCATCGTAGCTATTCAAGTGCATCCCTGTTGTAGGAAACGCTCAATTTTTGTAGGAGAGAGAAGGAATTCCTCAGTGATCTTAGATTCTCGGATGATGTAATTTTCAGTGCAAACAACGGAGTGTAGTTAAGGGAATGGTGAAAGATCTAGAAGGGTGGAGATGAACCGTTAAGCGAATGAGCTACCGCATATAGAAGAGGTGAAGAAAGTGGGTATGTTCGGTCGAACCCTGCAAGTCATGCAGCGTACGGCGTCGTGAGCATGGTGTAAAATTCTTGAACTTCGATCACTAAATCCATTCAATATCACTCCTATCAAGGTACGTGGACACCATGAGAATTTTTTCATTCGTAGAACAAAGAATTACCTTCCATTATATGCAAAGGTCAATTTTTTTTTTCAATTTTTCGAAGTTGCCAAAAATAACATCGACGCGTATGGAAAACAAATTTACTCGTATGTTTTCAGCGCCCTCTACAGGTGGTTTGAATATAATGAAGCGATCGCTGTGATAACACAACTTGATTTATTGTCGGCAAAGTACCCAAAATATTTCCATTGAGCATAACGGCTTCTATTGGAAATACTCGCGGAGCAAAGATCATAATGTTGAGAAGAATTGAGAATGAATAATTGCGAGATGAGATGATATTCAAAATTTTGAACCTTATTCAGGTGACGCTGTCACCATCAAACGTTTTCTTGTCATTTCGGTGTGAAGTATGCAAATTTCATCACCTCGCAAAGTATAACAAAGCTGCCAACTCCTGCTACTCAAACTCAAGTTGTTTCATTCCTTAATTATGGCCTACTTTCAATCAGTAACTCGATAATCTTCGCTCTGCGTATGTTTCTTATAAAGGATCTATTATGAATATTTTTGGGTATTTTTGCCGACAGTAAATCACAACGGTCGTATCCTACTATGACGTCATCGAATCGATATCTCGACAAGGTGTGATCCGTAGGTACTTGTATTCCCATTTGAAAGCTCTGTGTTATCATTTAGATTGCTGGTATTAGAGAATGCTTCTTCTATAGGATCGAGCCACGTGCTATAAAAAGGAGAGCTTCGATGCGTTACGTTTGCGTGTCGCACGCCGATGACGCCGATGTTGGATTTTATTTTAGATATTTGTTTTATCGAGTTGCGGTTGTTACATTTACACTGTCCCCAGGAAGAAGCGCGGTTGTTGTCAATGATAACCCTCGATGGGTGACTAATATGCGGTATGTTAATATTGGGTACTATGCCAGCGATGAACAAGTGATTAGCATACGAAGTATGTAGTATTTCGCGGAACTTTAATTAGTACGAAGAGTGTGCAAGAAAATTGAGATAATGTGATTCAAAATTGATTTTTTCCCCTTGCAGTATCAATGATTTCTTTGAAAGAAAGAAAGAAAGAAAGAAAGAAAGAAACGAGACGGTCACCTTGTGAGGATGCTCCCTAATTTTATGATATTCGATTTGGTTTTGGTGCCTCTAAGAAAGAAAAAAAAAATTCAAGTGTTGCTAGTACTTCGTTTGGCGTAAACTCCAAAGTATGACACTCTTGTAGTCAGAGATGATAGAGTAAATTATTCTGAAAGTTGCAAAAAATTCGTTAGTCAGTTTTTTCTCAATTTGTTGCTTAGCCCTAATTATAGGCTTTTTAAAATTTTCTCTCGAACGGACATTGCCTTCCAGGGCTCCTACCTTTCTAGCCATGCTTGTAGTAAGACTAATTGAAAAATGGAGAGGATTGTGATAAGCAGGTTATCTGAAATAACAGAATAGGCACTTCTAAAGAGATGGAGGGCTCTGACTAGCCTAGGAAAGTTTGGAAATTTCGTTTTCGGGGTCTCTACTGCTAGGTAGAACTATTGAAAGCAAGTTAATCGCTTTTGTCGTGTGTGGACCGCCCGTCCTCAATGGTGAAGTGGGTGCGGGTTGCGCACGCATTAATTTTGTTTTCTCCAACATCGGAGTTGACCTTTCCGGGTATAGTATTAATGTTGAAAGGGTCTCCTCGGCGAACTTCCTCTTCTCGACAACTACCAAGCTACCTTGGCAACGGTCAAGCTGCAGTACCCCCCGGCACGCAAAACTTTGGAATACACGAGTCTCTTCTTCTGCTTCTTTCTTCAAGCTTAATCATCCTCTTCTTACTGCACTTCTGTATGTGGGTGGTACACAAGTGTTGAATAGGCCACTGCGTGGTTCTGCATTCGCCCCTTTTTCTTTATGACTATGGCTGCGAATGCAGACACCTAGTTTCGTGCTGCTTTGGAACCTAACATGGTGGCTACAAAACTACTCGGAGCTAGCGCTCCATCTACTCCAATCTCTTGAAGGGGCCGACTAAGCTTGCTCCGCTCATGCTTCCACGCGTGCTGTGCTCCATCATCCTGCTCTTGGTTGCAGTGCGAACGCATTGCCTGCTCTCTTATGATGGTGATTGTCGAAGCAGTCATGGCCGCTTAGCTCCAAAGTTGAGCTGACCATGATTTCAATTCATTCACTCATCAAGGTCGCGTATTAACACACTGTCCTTTACCAGCTCGCCCTGACAAATTCTTGCTTTCCTTTTCTCAAGCTAGGAGCGTCTGGTCTTCTGTTTGACCAGTAAAGCCTCTTGATCGATCGGTGTCGTCGTCTGTGTTTTGAACACTTTCGCACTTTCCTCAGCAAAGAGTTTGATTGGTGGTGAACTTGCTAGTACGCAAAGAGCCTCCGTCGAGACAGTGTGGTTGGCACTAACACACCTCAGCGCAGCTCTTTGAAAAGCTAGTTGATAGCTAGTATTCTTTTGAGGTGACTGACAAGTCTGTCGGATAGGAGACTATTCTAAATCATCGTATTATTCACTACTTGAAAATTGACAGTCAAGTTTAATTGGAGTCTTCTGTTTCATTCTCAAATTGTAGCACTAGTAGGGATTGTAGATAGGATGACCACTTCTTTGAAAAACCTGAAATTTCGAAAATTGTGTTGCCATGGCTATCAAGGAATTTTTGAGAACAATTATTTTGGAATTATTATTCCGGGACAATTGGAAATATTCAAAACCAAGTAAAGTAAAATGGAGAAAGGAGAAAATTCAGAAAGTTCGTTGAAGAGAATTGCATCTTCTTTGTGACAACGTCAAAAAACGACGTACTTATCCTCTCTAGATTATTATTTGAGCGGTGCGCCAGAAGGTTTTGGGTCCAGTTCTCTCCCGCGCACTGTAGTGGAACAACGCGAATGCAAACATTGTCGAATTCTACAACGTTCGCGTTGTACCGTTACAGTGGCCGGGAGAAAATTGGATGTAAAACCTTCAACTCATGGCGATGATTCATTCAGAAAATTCCGAAATGTTCGAGTTGGCGGTTCAATTTTTGATTGCGATTTTAATGAAGATTTTGATACAGTTAACCTATAAATTTTTACCAAGTCTTTATAAGCTATCGTCTTCACTGATGTGTGACTTTTGAAAATATTTATCAAATCTTGCTTGAAAGTTAGCAATGTATCTCTGCGACTAAACTAATTCTCTCTACTCTTCTTTCAAATTGATGAAACTCGAATCACGAGTTACAAATTGTAAGTCTTTCTTTGGTTCTTCTTCCCCAAATTTGATCAATGTTCTGCCGGAGACGTTGGAACAGGAATGTTTGCGAAGAAAGGTATTTTCCGAACTAATTTGCCTTGTAACTCGGGATAACTGTTTTGAAATGAGATGAAATGATCGTTCGCTTCCATCTCGTAGATCATGACGTAATCGTGTAAAATTTCAAGATGGCTGTGCCCATCGTACTAGTAGAAATAATTTGTCAAATCGAAATTCAAAATCCTGTTCTATCGGAATCTCGAACCTTTTCTACTCGACCCTCGACAAAGCTTGAGTTGGAAGCTGTACAACAGCCATGAATACAAAACTTATTTGAAGAAAAAAGTGCGCTTGTGTTTTCGGATCCTCCATTATTATTATTATTATTAATAATAATATCATTATTACGTGTTTTGTGCAGTTATATTTCGCGTGTTACTGCCCTAGCCAGTGCTCTATGAGCATGGCTTCGCTAATGAGCTGGTTCATGTGGTTTTCTATACTAGACTATTATTGGGTTATGGACCGGTTCGAATTGATGTAAATTGAATTCCGCTGTGTTTTTGTGGACTATGTGTGTGTACACTCTGTACTGCAATACACGAACTTCGCGCCGGTTCTCCTGCTCTTGGATCGAACTCGTGCGATTATCTCGAATCCTTCCTCCTCATAATTTATGAAGCACTGAATGAGTATATCGATGACTCGCATGTTTTAAAAAGAAAAACTATGCTTGTGTGTGTATGTGTACACGCGTGTAATATTGTTCAGATGAATGCGGGTATGATAGCGTCAACCGGTTGAATGCGAGACGCAGAGGAAGTCGAGACGGTTCGTGCTTACGAAGAAGTTAACCAGTTTACGCGCGAACTACAAACTAGCGACTGAAGAACGGTCCAAGAGAAGTGTTTCGATGAAATTCACCTAGTATTGAATTTTTACCTAGTCACAAGTATACAGTACGGTTTTAAGTGGGTGTGGTTTATGTAAGTCTTATTCTTACATTTTTTTTTTTGTTTTCTTCTCTCTTTGACTCGTCTTTTTTTTTTCCCCTTTCCGCTTCTTTCTTCGATTTTATTCTCTTTCTTATTTTTTTTTTTTTAATTGATAGTATCGGAACATGGAAGCGTCGCCGTTTGCTCATTGAAGTCGTACAGCAGTGTATTGGTAGCCAGTGCAGAAAGAAAAGTATTTATACGTGTTATACAGAGAGAGAAAGAGAGAAGTAGGCCTGAAGTATGACGCTATAAAAATCAGTAGGAAGCGGAAGAGTTATTTACCCGGAGTGCAGCTATAGGAGTAAAAGTTTGAAGTAGGCTATTTCTTTTCTCTTTATTTGTTCGTCTGTGTGACCATTCGTTTATCGTAATTCGTGTACGGTCGGCGCTAATTAGAAAATCATTATCACCTTCATAGCGTTTATTTCACCTGGAGAGTTAACTCGAACGCTCCCATTTTTTTTACCCTGAAGACGATGTGCCGCGCGAATCTTCGAGGTCCTCGACGTTATATGTCAGCGACAATCGAAGAAACTCGAACTAGTTGAAAACAAGACAAATGAAATCTTTTTCAGCGGCTGCAATAAGAAAAGTTTCCTTGTTAATAAGGTATTCTGGTTCACGGTGATTATTCAAAAGTACTTTGAGGGAAAAACTTGGTGAAATGTTGCCGAGCCATTAATCAGAAGTTGTTTTCACGTTTATAAATGTATATATACACTTCTCGTGCACAGTATAAATATACTCGCCTCCGTTCTAGTATACTGTATGGTATGTTTTGGATGTACATAAACTCGGCTTAATTGTATTTAATATTAAAGTTGTATTATGAGATAACTTTCTAGATAAGTTGTGGCTGCGCCGCTGCTTGCAATTGGCGCGCGGTGTGCGTTTGAAAGGATAGGAGGACGGAGAGGTGAAGATTGAAAAGTCTGTGTGAAAACTCACTTGAAAAGTTGGTGTTTTCTAGGACGCGCGAGGAGTTTGCCAGTCTTCGCCGAGGCTCTCCACGGACCCGTAAAATATAGAAAAGGCGCTAAAGTTAGACATTAAACTTTTTGAAGTTAACTTTTATTTTCTCTTCGTTCTCTCTTTTTTTTCTTTTATCTCGTTCACTCGCTCGTTCTTTTTCTTTCTATACTCTTGGTTGTAAGTATTGACATAAGACTTACGAAATGTTGTAATATTCATCTCGTCCTATTAGCTCGATTGTGGTCTTTATTATTCTTCGAAAAAAATTAGTTCGCGCGACTTTCTTCTTTATTGGTCTTTCATTCGCTGTCGAACTTTTTGTAGAAATCATAAATTGAATAGGAGTGCGTACGAGACGACCAGTGTACCCGCACCCGCGAAATGAGAGCTTTATTTTTCCTTTTTCCTCGTGGTTTTTGAGTTTTACTTCCCTAATCTGTATTACTTGTATGAAGAAGAGCCGTTTTTTTGGACGAATAGGCTCCGTTCGTATGGTACCAATTTTATTGCGATTTTAAATGTCGCTTCATATAAGTGCACGATCTTTGATAAGGAGCTTAAAAATGAAAAGCTTCCTTTTTTGAAGCCATGGTGAGCGATGGAAGTTGAACGTCTTTGGTTGCATACTTTGACGAAATCAAACAAAATGGCTCAGAAATACGAATTGTGTGTTGATAAATGGTGTGTATAATTTCGAGCGGTTTACGGTGAATTTTTCATCCGTCGCTGTCAATTTATAGTTCGCCGCTTGAAAATGTTTTATGGAAACTGTTTTACACTGTATTATTAAATAACCCTATAATTTTGTTGGGTATCGTTTTCTAGATTCAAAAAGTTTTCGAGTCATTGTATTTATTCAGGATGGAATAATTTGAAGCAGGTGTATTGAAAAACGCGTCTCGCTAAGACAAAAAAATGAGAATGTCCAATAGAAGAATTTGAAAATTATTCACTTGCAGTTATAGTCTAGTCGAATTAGACTTCTAGCTGGATATAATTGCGACAGTACATTTTACCTAATGAAAATACCGAAGAGTCCTAAGCACCCCGCCTCCCGTGGACCCTCTTTGTGACCACCGGTACCCCTCGAAATTCAGTTTTTTGCAATTTTCGCGAAAACTACACACTTGGGGGAACAAATTTTAAACAAAAGTTGTTTCTCATTAAATTTTCTGTAAGATACAGTCCTTATTTGTTACTGTACGTCTGTTGGTTGTCTTGAAATTGCTGACTAAGCAGCTTACGAGTATTTCAAACATTTTTTCCTGTTTTTTTGTTATTTTCTCGAAATTTACGCATTCTAGATTAAAAAGTTTGGAACAAAAGTTGTTTCTCATCAAATTTACCATGAGATACATCATTCACTTACTACTCTATGTTTATTAGTTGGCTTAAAAATTGCTGATTTATAGTAAATTCTCCACGTAATATTTCACTCATAGTGCCAAGGTTTATCCCTGAGATAGTTCTCTTCAGGCAATGTGGGCAAAAATAACCCCTTCTTTGGATCAGTCGCATTTTCTTCCAATTGATACATTTAATCCACTCTTGTTCTGCCACCGCCATACAGTAATTAGGAAATGACCTATTGTCCCAAATACAACACATTTAAGACTCTGAGGTTCGACTTGCGAACTTGTTCTTACACCTTTATGTAGTAACTCAAAGGTGACCTACAGACACAAATACAATATGGTAACAATGAAGCTACATTAGTGAGCATCGGCAGGCGATACAATTCGCAACTCTGAAACCCATCTGTGAGTTTAGTGTAACGCCACCAACACGAAATGGTCGTGAAACCGCGTGTGTTCATACACACATATCCCCACAACATTGTTTTTCACAATACTATGGTTACGAGCCCTCGGATGACCAAGTTTACAAACTCAACTTCTCCAGACCTCGGGCAAAGCACCCTCTCTCTCACCGTAACTAAAGGGTTGATCAGATCCCCGTATTGAATTTGTGAGACAAACTCCTGGCACTCCCAGACCCGTACATCTCTACCTGAATGGATATGTCAAACATGAAGACCTTGACCACCAGCTGGATCTGCCAAAGCTTAGGCCAGATTAATGGCATCCTCTCTTCCTCCTTGAATTGCAACCAAAATCTTACAACTGTACTGATGCAATGAAATTTTTGTAGCAGTTCCAAAACCTCATTGTCTCCAAAGATTTATCACTCTCCTTACTCGGACCAAAATAAAAACCAAATGGAAAATCCAACCAAGAACAGCATCAGCTCAAGTATCTGACTGGAAAATATTTTAATGGAGTTGGCATTTCTTTTGTGGGAAAATATTTCCCGAATTAATGACTAATTGAAATGAAATGAAATTGTACTTTATTTTCCCCCGCCACTGAATGAGGCTCGTGAATCAATAGTTCAACCTCAATGAATAGGCTTCGATAAATCCCACTTCTATTCAATGAATTCAAAGCAGTCGTTCAAAATGTTGAAAATGCTATACAACAACGTAAAGTATTTTCTCCCGAATTGTCAGTCTAATCTAGTCCTGAAAACAAATCAACGACTTATACGCCAATCAATAGGCTTAATGTGATAACTGAGTGTTGTATCTCATAGTAAATTTGATGAGAAACAACTTTTGCTTGAAACTTTTTTTTCTAAAGTGTTTAGGTTTCGAGAAGATTATAAAAAACTGAATTGGGTAACGATAATCCCAAAGCAGGTTTACAGGAGGCTGGGCGCTTAAGACTCTTTGAGTATTTTCATCAGGTGGTCTTTCTGACCACTTTCACAAAAATAAATGTACTGTCGCAATTATGTCCAGCTAGAGCCCTTTTTTTTTTGCCCAATTGGACCGGATTATAATACTGAAACTTTATTATTATTTTTATCATTACTATTATATTCGACACTTGCACTGAGGGTCTTCAGAGTTTGAGAAAATTTAGGTGGGAGTTGGGAAAGGATCAGAGACTACAGTAGAGGGTGAAAGTAAGTGAAACACAGATAGTTATGAGAGTTCGTGGAATTGTTGCAAAGAGCAGGCGGAGGACGTGGAAAAACGGAGTGAGAGAGACAGATATTTTCAAGAGCGGGATGCGAGAAGAGATGATGAACAGATATATCATCATATTGGCAGTATTGACGAGAGGAGAAGAGGGGAGAATAGACCTTAAAAAAGATAGGAATGGGTGGGACGTGTGTGATCAATTCTGAGGCAGGAAACAATGGTTTCTCTAAGTTATGATGGTAAGTTACTCCGATTGGAAAAAGTCCATGGGACTGCTTTCGATTGCTCTAAGTTTGTTTGGATGCTGATTTTTCCAAAAATCATACCATGAGTCAAGTATCGGAGATTGGTAATAGTTTCTAAGGTCAGAAGCAAGGGTAGGTACAGGTTCAGAAAGCTTCGGAATAGAAGGGAATCTTTAATGTTTCTGATGAGTTGTGAGTTAGGAGATTATCAGCTTGATTGCTTCGGATATCTGAAGGAGGGATACGCTAAAGGAGAGTGGATGATATGATAGGAGGTTGATGATTCAATTTGAGGTGGTTGAATATTTCAGAATTATGTCGGCAGAGTGCGGGTGTGTAGATTGGAAGCTGAGTGAATTAGGGTAATAGAAGAACATATGATATTGATAAATTTCTTGTAGTTTCTGTGTTGCATGCTGAATAGTGGATGGAAGAGAGGAGAGTCGTGTGGACAGAAAAGCGTGAAGTGGGTGTTTCCTGTTTAATATCAAATGGGAATATGATAATCAGTAACGGGGTGTGATCTTTTGCAAGTAAATTTATTTCAACAGGGAACCTGTTTTATTGGGAGGGGGTCGGAAAAAACGTCCGCATAGCCCCTTAGTGTAACTAGATTTGCAATGCATCATACTCTAATTGACTTGGGCCCTTCAATAAGCCAGATACAACGCATAGATCCAGTGAGTTAACGTGTTATCAATCAGAAAACATACAGGATAAGCTTTGAGGATGAAATAAAATATCGAATTAATGGAAAGGGCCTCTCAAGGAGTAGTAGGCCTATGAGAATGAGTCGTTGGATAAGTAAAGGGAGATCGTCAAACTTTAGGAATTTACAGGATTGGGTTAGGCACGTATAGGAGTTGCGTCCAAAGTACGGGCATTTTTGCTTGTTTCATTTGATAAAGATTGCATATCAGTGCATGAATGAGAATTACACTTCAGTTCAGAATTTTTCAGTCGACGAGGACTCGGTGAACTTGAAATGTTGAAAGTTTTTTTTTTTTTTTTTTTTTTTTTCTAAAACAAATGAATTCTATCAATTTTAATGTTTACTCGAGGTAGAATAGAGTATCGTGCCATTAAGCGTAACATTGTTACGTATGAAGGTTTACATAATGCGAATTCATTTTACAATGTTTCGAAGGTCTCCTGAATAAGTACAAATTAACCAGTGACCGGGTTGACGAGCTGAGAGGAAGTACTAGCACTGCACGAATGAGTGATAGTTCATGTAGTTCGTGAAATTGGATTGTGATCGTTTACCCTTGATAATTGTGCATCTGCCAACGCCTTAATGCGTTCCTTGTATCCTCTCGCTGTTCGAAATATCACAGCTGAAAACAAAATAAAATCTCTAATATTTTGGTATATTTCAATCCTCTCAAATGCAGCAAATTGTGTGCGTTTTCCTCATTTTTTTCTTCGTTTCAGAATTCGCTTTTCTTATTCGAACCAGACCGGATGAAGTCAGCTCGCTTTTCAAACCACCTGACATGAAAGTCGTAGTTAGTCGGGAGGTTTCAGATTGTAATGAAGCATTTGACCTATACGTTTTCATTTGTGAGGACAGAATGACCTCGCGTAATGTAGTGTTAGACATTACGGAATCTCTTCCGATGTTACACGTCTAGTCAGTTTCGCACCGAATGCCTCATCGAGATTGAAAATTTTTTCAGCTCCTTTTTTTGCGAGAAGATCAGTATAATTATGGATGCGAAAAATTACATTGCAGGACATATTTAATGAATGCATAGATTTTCAAAACATATACAAATAGAAAGTTTTCAAGTTGCTGATCGGCACTAATCTCTGTTCATTTCATAAATCCTTCAAAAATATCCTGAGTGTTGACCAACAGGTCCGTCTTCCCCTATCAACCACCATTTTGTTTTATTCAGAGATGAAAGATTATACCATTATAGGCTTTGAAACAGAAAACCACGAAACGAAAGTTCCATCGCGTACGACAAATTTGAAAAACGTATCACGACCATTTATTATTTTTTTTTTCCAAAGAGAAAGAAGTGGAAAAAATTATGAACGAATGAATAAGAAATAAAACGGAACGAAAGAAATATAAAAATCTGGGGTAATAAATACAAAAAGATGACAAAAAGATAAGAACTACCGAGCAAAACTTTATTTAACGGATTTACCGTAATATAACCATGAAGGAGGGAGCGAATAAGAGAGAAGGAAAGAAAAAAATTACTAAGAGGGTTAAAAGTAAAAAGTCAAACGCGCGAAGAAAATAGGGTTGTCGGCCAGGTGGGGGTTAAACTTTTAATACAAATAGTACGATGGAATTACTTTCAAACGAAAACTTTTTGGATGTATAAATTCTCTATTGCGAAAGGAGATACAAAACTTTTGGCGGTGGAAAAAAAGAGTAGCGAAAGAGAGGAAAAAGAGAGAGAGCGATACGGAGCGGCACCCTTCGTCATTTGACAACAGATATAAGTTGAAGTTTTAACTTATCTAAGCTGAGTTAAGCGAACGAAAAGTTTATATATCCACAAAAGTTTAGAATAAGGTGAACGAAGTAAAGGGAATGCCTTCGATGGTCTGTTCGTGCGTTTCGGCTGGGAGACGAGAAGTACAGCAGCGCGGGGGAGTAGAGCAGTATCTGACGCGCTCTGTACACAGTTGTAGGATACGGAGTTTTCGGTGAAAACTTGATTGGAATGAACTTTGAAAATAGGAAACTTTAACGAGAAGATGAAGTATAAACCTTTCCTCCTTATGCAGCGGAATAAAGAAGTTTGAAAAAGAATTCGAGTAATAGCCATCGTTCGCGCGATGTGAGAGAAAACGATGATAACAACAATCGTACATGTTAAACGACCTGGCAGCAGAAGTTTTTTCATTCTTCAACTTGAGTCGTGCCATTGACTTTTGAATTTTGAAAGTAAGGTGATCGCTCAGTGAATTCGAATGTTTCTCGAATTCACCCTTCAGTTTTTTTCCTTTAGTATAATGTATGTGCGCTTCATACTTCTTCTTAACTTTGATACTGCATGAATATTTATGAGCTTGGAATTTGATTTGCGCAATCTGATACGATAAAGATTGTGTATTTCAAGCCGGTCTGATAGTCCAATCCGTGGGCTCGACATTTGTTTTCTTACAGTTCACAGTTCCTTATCAGCCGCAAGGAGGTCTGGAAGTTTTGACAGGATTCTGTCTGTAAAGTGCAAAAATTATTCTCGGAGGTATCTCCCCGTCTATTAGGAAGAACTCCGTACCCATAATTTGTCTGAAAATAGGCGTGAGATGGCAGGTTCTCGTTGTAAAGGTAACAATTTAGCAACATGTGCTTTGATAGGAAAACTATAGAAGAGGCTCGTAGACAAGTGAGTAATCGTGATTTCTGGAAGAAATCTTAGTGGCAAACAGACAACTTTTTGATGACGAATGCCCGATTGTTCCGCGTCTTTTAGAATATGTCCTCAAGAATTCAATGACTTTGAGTTTTTTAAGAAAATCATAATGAAATTCTGTAGGCCATGAGTGCAAAGAGAACGAGATTATGGGCAAGTACATCTTCTTTAACTTCCGTCAGTCAATGCTAAGTGATGCTGAAAAACTCTTGTAGATGATCAAAACCTTTACAACTGCTTATTTTAAGAATTTTTTGGTCGTGTTTGTATTAATTACTGAAGGTGATGAGCATGGATTTCGTCAACCAAATGTTTTTCAGATTTTTATGTTCGCATTTATGGCCTAATTTTACTCGTAAGTTCGATGCTTGAATAAGAAATAATGAGTGTAAAAGTTTATTTTGGTCGTAAAGTTCAGCTGACCATGATCTCGGCGTTCATCAAGGTCGCGTATCAACACACGGTTCGTCCATTTACCCAGCACACTCTCGGCAGTTCTTACTTTCCCTTTCTCAAGCAAGAAGTGCCTGGCCTCCTACTGGACCCATGAAGCCTCTTGATCTGTCGTTGTCTGTTTTTTTGCTGTGAACACCACCACTATCTCCTCAGCGCGGAGCTCGATTGGTGGTGAACGTGCTCATATGCAAAGTGCCTCTGTCGAAATAGTGCGGTAGGCACTAACATACCTCAGTGGAGCTCTTCTTTTGATATTTTACATCTCTCTAATGAGTCGGCCTATATTGGGCCACCATACAAAAGGATCAATAACGCGGTGCTCATCATCTCGGCCCTCCTAGGTTCCTCATCAGGCTGCTTACGTGTTTCCCGCTGTCATCAGGAAATGGTGTCTGAAGCTCAGCGTTGAGTCAAACCAGATGCGCAGGTACTTTTATCTCCTTCTTAGTCTTGATTTTCACGTCTTGCAGACTAATGGTGAATGGTCTTGTGGCCTCCCCCTTACCTACTGCAACTTCTAATCTGGCTGACTCAATCCAACACGTCGCTGCTTCTAGAGCCCGGTTTACCCTGCTCTCCACCGCGGCAGTGCATTCTACCAGTGTGTCATCCGCACAGCAACCTAACTTTACACCCGGTGTCAGGTTCACCTTTAGAACCCCGTTAAATGCGACGCACCGCAAGAGTAGTCCAAGGACCAACCCCTGCGGCACTCCAAAAGTACGAGTAACTAAGCGCTCTACTGTACTAGGAGACGTCTCTACTCGAGTTTCTCAACAGCTAAAAAAGCTGCTCATCATTCAGGGTGTCTACCGGTCAAGTAAGTCAAGTAAATCAATTAAAAGTCAAGTATTTGATAAAAGGTCAAGTTAACAAGTAAAAGTCGAGTATCTTCATTAACGGTCAAGTAGAAATGGGAAAAATGACGAAAACTATCGAAAAAAGCAAAAAAAAACTCGTAGGTTCTCTAACGGAGTTGAACGAGGTGGCAGGGAACCTGTTTTTGAGGCACGTGGGATCTGAAAAATGTAGATTGTGACGTCATAGGCTACGCCCACGAGCTATATTCTAGAAGGGGACTTTAAGAAGGACTTAAAATTGCCGAGCTCCGAGCTTTGCCGGATGGTGGACGTTTTTTGTGACACCCCCCATGAAACAGGTTGCCTGTTGAACTAGTATTTTTAGCCAATTTGACTTTTTTTTTTTTAGTGGGGAACCTTTTTTATCGGGAGTTTTTTGGAAAAAACGTCCGCTTTCCGGCCGGCCGGCGAAGCTTGGACGAAAATGTTCTAAGCGCACCTCTAAGTCCCTCTCCTATCATATATAGCTTGTGGGCGGAGCCTGTGACGTCACAGATCAATTTTTTTCAAGTTCTCTTCCTATTATATACAGTTTCAAAGTCCGGGACTGTGACGTCACAATTTGATGACTTCATACGTCAACCTTTTGACATCACAATCTGATGACGTCATCAGTTTTGTTCAAGTTCCTCTCCTATTATTTATAGCTACAAAGTCCGGGTTTGTGACGTCACAATTTAATGACTTTCATACGTTAACCTTCTGACGTCACAATCTGATGACGTCAAAGATACATTTTTTTTGAAGTTCTCTTCCTATTATACCGGGTGGGGCAAAAAGATGTTACTAGTTAAATAGGAGTTTGAACTAAATTCACTCCAGCTCAAAAACGCAAAAGGTTAGATGCACACATTAAATCTACGAAATTTGTATGTCAATTTTATCTTCAATTTGCGCCCCCACTCAACTTTCTACGAAATTTCTGAGCCGAGTTATGGACCAAAATATGCCAAAAATTCATCAATTTGCCAAAATTCTCAGAAATCAAAAATTTTCCAAACATCCATATTTTATCCGATTTGAAAGTGAAATTTAATGCTGATTCCGAAACAAATACCTAAATAACCCTATGAAGCCTGGAAGTGGGGGATTTTTCAATTTCTTATTGTGGGAATCTTGGCCAATTGATCAATTTTTGTCACATGTTGGTCCATAACTCGGCTCAGAAAAGTCGAAGAAACTTTGGATATGGCACAAATTAAAGATAAAATTGAGATACACACTTCGTACATTTAAACTATACGTCTAACGTTTTGCGTTTTGCGCTACGACAGATTTTGCGCAAACTTCCATTTAACTGGTAAAATCTTTCTGCCCCACCCGGTATACAGTTTTAAAGTCCGGGCATGTGACGTCACAATTTGATGACTTCATACGTCAACCTTGTGACGTCACAATCAACACTTTTCAGATCTTACGTGCACCATAAAACAGGTTCCCTGCCACCCCTCGTTTAACTTTGTTAAAGAACTTGTGAAGTTTTTCTTTTTCTCTTGCTTGTTAATTCGTTTACTTTCTAAAAAGGTCAAAGTAAATGTCAAGTATTTTCAGAATTTCCTTTCAGTTCAGTGGACCCCCTGTCATTTTGAGCAGGTGTGCGTGCAGTTCTGCGTCTACGAGGGCTTCCAATATCCTTGAACGCATTTTTTATATCAAGGCTGATGGCTGGCTGCGCAAAACTAACGTGTGTCTATTGCTGACCCGTCTATCCTCTTCAGCCTGATTCCAATATCTGGTGTACTGAGTCCAGTTTGGAAGCCGTACTGACTACCTTCAGACAACTCTGTAGACGATTGGCTATCGCTCTCTCTAGGAGTTTGCCCACGCGGTCTAGTAGACAAAGTGGTCGACAAGAGGATGGCAAGCCAGGTAGTTTATCTTTCTTATCAATTGACGCTCGCCTGGCTTTCTTCCACCGCACAGGAACAGTTCCCCAGTAACTTTTGCATTGAATATATCAAGAAGCAGTGCCGGGTCAACTGAATGTGTATTCGCGGAATCTCATCCGGACTCGGAGCCTTCCAATACTTTCGCCACTGCATGCCCCTCCTTGGTACCTAGGAGACACTATTGGTAGCGTTACCATTGGTGGCGTGTGCTGTGGGAACAAGCTGTCGATGATTTACCTCACAACATCCGGCTCCACTCGGCTGAGAGATATCCTCGATAACCTAAAATATAGCACGAATAACCAGCAGCAAACAATGAAAAGGAAAAGAATGAGGATAGTTTTATAAGAAATGACATTTTTTGCAAACTGGTATGTACCTTCCGTCAAGATAAAAGGAAGAATTTCGACTCAGTATTTTCGAAAGTAATAACTATGAAATTCCAATTTTCTTGTCCCCTCCTAGTGAGTGCGTCAAACGTCATCGTTCTTATTCCGACTCTCGACCGTACCCGATCTTTGCAAAATTATGTCAACGTATTCTCGAGAAAATCTTGACGTTTGATGTGTCGTCCTTTTGTTTCATTCGCGTTATTAAAGCTGTCCTGCTTTCATTCCCCGTCTGTTCTAAACTTTCTGACGCTGCACCGCGATCGAAGTTCTTCGTGATCGCGCGTAACGTATTTCCGCTTCGTCAAAGTTGAACTACTTTCTCTCATTATTCGTTGTTCCGACTTCGCCCGCTTTTTTCAAACATCCCTTCTTGTGGTGTCAGCTTCGTCTTTCCTTCACGGTACGATTTTTTTACCCCGTTTTGTTTGACCAATTTTCTTCCGTCCGCTATTATTGATATTGTTTCAACCATTTGCGTTGTATGCTTTTTAAAAGAACTTGAAATATTGAAAATAGCATGAATCGAATACGTTCTTCCCCTATTTTCTCGATTCACATCCCTAATTCGAATAAGCTGTGTATACAAAAAAAGTAAATAATCTGCTTTGAAACCCGCGTTTTCCTATTCTCTAACAGTGGAAGAAATGTCACGTATTGGTCTGGAAAAGTTGGGGAGTTATCCTCATAATATAGTTATTCGCGTGACTCGAATCGACACACACGCGTGTAAAACAAGAAAGGAAGGAATTTCACACTGCACTGGCTACATCGTTATTCGGTTTCACTTCCGTGTAAAAACGAATTTCTTATAAGATCGAAGAAAGACAAAATTGTATATCTCTAGTTGAACTCCTGAACTGTCCCCATTTTACCACGAGAAAATACTCGAATACCGCATGCAAATACAGATTTTTTATACTGCACGATACGTTTTCTTATATGCGCTGTACTGCTTTCGAGCATATTAACACCTCTACAATTTCCTCAGATGTGCAATATTGAAATATGCGGTACAAATTCCCGTTTTCTTTTACACTACTAGCTGGAGTAGGAAAAAGATGCGCGTCGTAGTCTTGTTATTTAGATTCAGTAAAGCTTTTTCATTCCTGTCGTCAACAATCTGATTAGTCAAACTAACCCTTAAGTAGTTGGTTCATAATTTTCGGAGCTCGAGAGAAATTGTAATACGTCGTGCCGTCCAGAATTCTGGCCGTCGCGTGTTAACGCCCCACGATTGTCATATCGACGTTTTTCCTCGAAACTAACCGATCTTACACCATATTACATATGTATGGGTCCGGCCAGCAATCGAGGCATTTATTTACATGTACATATATTTTCCGCCGCTTGAAAATCTGCGAATGAGGATGCAATTTTACGCCTTCCGAAGCGGCAGTCACCGTTTCGTTTCGCTGTAGTCGAAGCGGAGTGTCAACGGGATTCCTCCTGCGTTACCTTTCGTAACTTCTGTTGCGAACGTTGCCCGCTCCTTCACCGCGAAACTTTTCCATTTCCCATTTTCTCGACACACGAAACGAAAGTCAATAAAATACTCCGGCGAACTAGAGCACGAACACACGCACGCACACATATATAACTACGAGAAGTCGTATGTGCACGCGTGTACACGTATAGGTACATATTATTATCAGCGATGCGCACACTTTTCTTCGAAATGACGATATTTCTCTAATGGCCGGCGAAATATGAGACAATACCAACAAAGAGCTTACGTAATATACGCGCGAGGACGCCCGTCGAAAGAAGAAAACACCGTGCATTTTCATAAAAATTGACATTTTATAACGATCACGACGGCGTCGTCGTCGTATATACTTCCACGCATTTTTTCTGATTAGAAGTTATGACGGTTCGATACGTAATCCTATTTTTGCCTCCTTTTTTTTTTTTTTTTTTTCGTGCCATTATAATGCCGTCCGATGAAATTTCATCTTAAACGCACGTTAAAAAGGAAAACGAAAAAGTATTTCAAAAAGGTCTCATTCGTCGTTCGTTTGCGTACCCTTATTAAGTATAATTCCAATATGGAATCTATAACTCGACTCAGGAAAGTTGTAAAAAGTTGAATAGGGGCGTAAATTGAAGATAAAATTGAGATACAATTCCCTAGATTTGAAGTGCACACCTAACGTTTTCGCGTTAACTAACATTATTTTGCCCCTCCCGGTAAATGATAGGAGTGGGACTTGGAAAATTTTAAGGACGGCGGACATTTTTTCCAAAAGAACCCCCGATAAAACAGATTCATTATGAAAAATGTCGACCTCTAAGCTATAGATGATGCGACCTTGAGGTTGCGTGCGGGCCGGTGGATATTTCCTCCTCCTCCTCCTCCTCCTCCTCCTCCTCCTCCTCCTCCCCCCCCCTCACCGTAGAACAAGTTTCTTGTTAAAACGAAAGATTAATTAGCTTGAAGCACGGTGTCCAAATAGTGTGAGGATGAAGAATAAAATTGCTGTGTGACTTTATCATCAAATACACATTTGTTGAGTAGGAAAACACTGTGGTATTTATGGCGTGCAATTTTTATATCCTTTCAAGTGCGACGCATCGTTTGTACTTATTCTCATGTTGTAGGAATACCTCAGTTCCTCCTGTATGACCACATTGCAGCAAATGTGCAGCCAAAGCCATCTCTTCCTACGACAACAGTATCCAGAAAGCTGTGAATAGTGGCAACCACATAATAATGCAACCAGCTCTCAACTCAAGAAGTAGGTTTTGATTCCTAATCCTGTCGCTCCACGACAATATGGATTGTCAAAAGTCCACAAATAGGGCAACTCCATGCGACCCGTAGTTTTTCGTTCGTCTCCCTGGCTTAGTACTTGAATGCATGGCGTAAGTCTCATCTTGGATTCGCCTCGCCGTACTCTTTAACGCTCCATGAAGTTGATTGGTAAAATAGTGCGATTCCGTCCTAACCCACAATCTGTCCTCGTGTCATTTGTCGTTCCCGGACTCCTCCCTAATACTCCTCCTTGAACGTTTGAGTGCGTTTTTGACTGACGCTCAAGTTCCCTCTCTCCTTTTGTGTCGTGAGTTCCTTCCTCTCTTGAAGAAATGTCTCTCACCAAATATATACGAATTTGACAAGAAGTGCTTCAAGTTCTCTGAGGGCATGGTTTTGAAGGTCAGCGACGAGAGTTGTTTCGATGGATAGTGAAATTTAGTGGGTGTGGCTGAGAAAAGCTGAAGATGGGCATGCGAAAATGTGGGTGACAGTGAGAAGGGAGTCGAGGCTACATTGGAAAGAAGGTGAGCGTGTGTGAGTCACGCGTGATCAATTCGGTGACGTGTAAGGTAGATTTCATGACGGCGGAATTCTAATGGTTTCAATTGGGCTAATTTGTTTGATAAGATTCAATTTTGCCAGAGTGTGATCCAATCGTCCGTAATTTTGAGGTGAATGAGATTGTTTCTAGAAAGGAGAAAACGAGAATTGATTCATGGAAGTTTTCTGGTAGTTCTGGCGACTAAATCGACTTTTTGGATCCCCGCATGGCTGGAGACCCAGATGAAAGTTATGTCGTAATGAATGGATGACAGGTTTATGAGGAGAGAATGGATGCGTGAGGAGTGTAAATTGTGGTTGAGGCAGGTAAGGAGTCAGTTTGTACGGATTCTGGTATCAGTTGACGCGATTCAACTGCGTAATCGCGATATTTTTGAAAAATGTTTCTCACCTATCAAAAATAAAACACAAAGTTATGGATATTGTGGGTGTATTTGGTAATTGTTTTCATTTGTCTGAAGCTCTGTTCTTTCTCATCCCCTCGGCCATTTCATGTCTTAATAATGACTCCAGCCACAACCACGCACGTTGAAGGTATTATTAATTATAATTGAAAATTTTCAAGTTATCCCTCCTCCCCTCCTTTCCTTTTCGTACTACGTAGAGTTAATGTCTACAAACTTTTCTAAACTCGAATCAAGTGTATTGCCAGCGTATGTATAGCAATATTATGCAGTCATCTCGAAACTGTGTGTATTTGTGCCTTTGAGCATTGAAGCCTCAGACTCGTGTGCGTTTCTATCAAAAAACTTATACTTCGCGAGTTCGTCGCGTAACTGAGTTGAAAGTTTAAGGAAGCGTCGTCGTTTTATCGCTGATAGGCACAGCCCGTTTCACGAGAATTGTTCTCGCAAGCTTTTTCGTAATCTAGTGGCAGTCTTCATTCGTCATACACGTATTTTGTGTTAATTAGTTCTCTTACCAGCTGTGATGTCGAATTACATGAGAAGTGTCGGTATGTACTTCTTCTCAATATCAGCATCGTCATCGCGTCGTAAATATACTGCACATTCTATTCTAGGGTCGTGTACAATTATCTTGCTCCGAAAATATTGAACCCCCCTTTTTCAAACAAGAACTGTTGATTTTACCGTCGATGATATACGTCGTTATACGTTTCGTGAGCACACGCGAGGTTCGAACACGTTATCGATTTATATTTGGATTGTTTTTTTCCAAATTGGAAGCAGGTTCTATTTGAACATCATAATTTCTCGCCTTTTCTTTGTTTCTCACTCAGCTCTTTCGCTCGTTGACGCTGTTTGTAGAAATCGAAGGTACCAACATTGTTGCAAAAGCTGTGTATGTGATGCTATTCAATGACAGACGCATTGGAGGGCGGGGTATTGGACCCTTGATAGAAATTCAAATGATGATGGCTGCAGAGATCGAAATAAAATTTCTTTATCAGCCGCGCGCAAAATGTTACACATTTATCCTTGAGATTCTTCGTCTCCTTCGGGCCAATCCCACGGCTGTTTGAAAATTCAGTTTTAACGCTGACCACTTAGTTGGAAAAGTTTCTCTCAAGTTTCAATGTTTTGGTGTTTTACTTACGTAGCACAGTTTATGATAAACTTTTTAAAAAAGTTTGCTCGCTTACGTATGTTCGTTGTGTACGTTTATATACTCGAGTTTGTTTTATAATTGCGGTGATTCTAAACTTGCACGAACATTTTCGTGTAATATCTTCGTATAATATAATGTACGTATATTCTGTGTACGAAATTTACGTTGTCGTTTCGTAGTCTGAAGGAAAAAAAAGACAGAAGGGGGAAAAAAATATATATCAATGTTTTTCTTCCACGTCAGAATTTCGTCTGTCGTCGTATTCACGAGATTCATATTTTATTTATTTCGTCAACTTAAAAACTTTACGATGAAGCAAGAAAAAAATATATAATAAGGGAGGAGCATAGGAATGATGAATTAGAAAGTTTATCGGTGTGTACGGTCGATGTTTTATTTATAATACGGGAAAGTTGGGGTAAAAAATAAACGAAAATTCAATTCTATCTTCATATTTTTCATAGAGGGTCATGCCATTCCATTTACTCGGAATATAGTATCAATGTATTCTCGAAACCTTTATCCTTTCGGAAAACAGAGTGAGAGAATTTAAGTGGTCGGAAAAGTGTCGAGGATTTTTCAACCGTACAAAGAATTCTTTGGGAGCCCAGGTGTGTTCACCTTTCCGAATGGCACTGTGACGTAATTTTAAAGAATTTATTATTGTACTTCGATCGGAGTCGCCATCGCCATTAATTCGAGGAGACGAGTAAATTCTTTGTGTGAATTTGGTTGCGTTGGGGTCTCAATTTAATTTCTTGAAAATTATTGGTCGAGGGAAAACCTCGGATACCGTTCAAAGGCCGGCATTTTTGTCTTATTCATTTCTTTCTTGGAATGTTTCATGTCTATACCGCGCCTATCTTCCTCCCTAAAGTTGGAAATTTTGATCGTTTGGGCGACCGAGATTCGAACCACCCTTTTGTTGATCTAAAGCCCCTCCGTACGAGGCTCCGAGGCTATTGAGTGTACTCTTTCTGGTAGTCATCAAAGATCTCTACCTTCAAGTTGAAATCCCCCCCCCCCTCTCTAACCTTTCGCTCATCTATTTCTGTGCTCAGGTGAGCATTCGAAAGGTTTGTAAACTTTTGTATCGACGGTGATAATTAATTCATGCGCGAGTGTTTCTTGCAGTCCGGTCACGATCGTGACTCTGTTTCTCATCTGTTTTATTTACTTTAGATATGTATACACTATACAGTATAAATAAAGAAGTGTAACAATGTTCCTGCAGGGTGTCTACCGCCCCTATAAATCCAATAAACCCTGAAAAAAAAGGGGAAGTCCAATATTCGAAAAATGGTCCAATAAAAGTTCACTAATTCAAATTCCGAACCAATAAAAAACTTAAATTTAAATTCCCAGGTTGAGTAGGACTTTTTTAATGTAATTTCAAGTTCAGAGGAGGTCCAACCCCCCTGACGCCGTATCCCCTTGCTACACAACTGGAATTAATGGTTTTGTGGAACACGCTTTTACAGTCCTTCAATTTTTGAATTCGGTAGACACTCTGTCCTGAAAATCGACTCATTGTAATAATTCATTTTTGTTCTCGTATTTTTTCAGATTGGCCGGTAAAGCACCGTCATAATGAATCGTAGCACGTTATATCGGCCGTTTAAGAAACGACTGGTTTTTGCGGGCGCTCTATGAGATCGTAATCGAGTACTCGATCGGCACTCCTCACCCTGTATTTTCTCTCGAAGACGAGAAGAGAAAAAGTGTCGCGTTTTACCCGAAAGGAAATTTTAGTGCTCGCGTGTTTCGGTATTTCAGTGTCGGATCATCGAAGTCGGGGCCCGTGTTTCTGTTATCGAAATTCCTGTCAACATTTGAGTGATTTTTTTTCAGTGCGTTAATCCACTGCGTGTAATTCAATCGGAGTTTTGTTTGATTTTTTTTTTTTTTCTGTAATAATTTGCCTTCGTTGAAACGTATTCTTTTTAGTATTCACAAAAATCGAAAACACGTCGCGATTTAACGAGCGTTGGGTGCCTCTGGTACGATGGACAAACGTAAGATGATGCCTAAAAGACCGAGAATCGATAATTTACGTGGTCCCATCACCAACGGACCAATGCAAAGTCGACCGTTAGTCGCGTTGCTCGACGGACGCGATTGTTCCATAGAAATGCCCATTTTAAAGGACGTGGCTACGGTTGCGTTTTGCGATGCTCAGTCAACATCTGAAATACATGAAAAAGTAAGCATTGAACATATTTTATGATCACTCGTAGCTCGCGATATCATTCATTATGGGGGGTCAATGCATCGATCAGACACTTATTGTCATATTGGAAGAAGGAGAAGTGATTGAACGAACCGGAAGCGCAGGACTATGGTGAAGGATTTGAAATTCCTCTAGATCCCACTTGCCCTCTCCCCGGCTAGTTCGATTTCATGTCTTCAGAAAATTGATGGTGTTTAAACTAGCCTGGTTGGAGCGAAGGGGGTGTCGAGGTTACGGGGTTTCTAGGTACGAGAATATTTTCATCAGGGAATCTGTTCTATGTAACGTTTTTTGTCTTGAAAATTTCTGTTAGTGGGTGCCAAAATCTAGAGTTCAGCCGTTTGATGATACAAAGCGATACCTAAGGTAGATAAGATGAGTTACTCGACCTGGTATCAGAATAATGCTAACGTACTTCCCTTGAAGTTCATCTAATAACGTCGTAGAAAGGGCAGTTTGAGATTCATCAGAGAGATTTTCGGCAAAGGTAAACGTGGACTTGGCCAATATTAGGCTTGTAAGAAATTTCGAGTCCTGACTCTAGCTGTATGTATAAGGAGGAAGGGACTTAGATGACTTCGCGTTTCTAGTATTTGGAGCGTCACCCTTCCTTCATGGTGGAAAGGGTGCGGGTTACGTACGCATTAATTCTGTTCCCTCCAACATCGAACCGACATTTTCGGGTATAACTTTGATGTAGGGTGAATCTCCACGGTGAACTCCCTCTTCTTCTTGACAACCGACACGTTACTTAGGTACCAGCCAAGCTGCAGTGCCCCCGGTCACGCAAAACTTCAGAACATACAACAACCCACCACCTCAGTCTTAGTGGATCGCTGTTGGAGTCCATTCTTATTTCTTGAAGGTTAATCTTCTTATTCTTAGTACACGTCTGTATGTGAATCGAGTAGACCATGACGTAGTTCTGCATTCGGGAATTCCATCCGAGATCCATCTTCTTTTTCATGGCTGTGGCTTCTAGTGCACACTTCTGGTTCCAGGCTTCTCGAAGCAAGCGTTCCATCTACCTCAATCTCTTAAAGAGACCGACTACGCTTGCCCCGCTCAAGCCTCCACGGCTTACACTCGAATAAGGTGTGCCTTAATCCACCATCCCGTCCTTAGTTGCAGTGCGAACCCGTTGCTGGCCATTTTCTTCAACTTCTCATGAAGTTACTGCTTGAAGCGTGGCTGCTCAACACCTGCGTGAGGTGAAAAATCAGCGGACCATGACTTCGGTTTATCCACTCTTCAAGGTCGTGTATTAACACACGGGTCGTCCACTTACCCACCTTACTCTCAGCAATACAGACTGATTTTCCTGTAATATCAATCGATCATATACGTAATACAGCAAATGGCATATCGACTCCCATAAGATCACTACAGGAACGTTTCGATCATTCATCAGTACTTCAAAAAGAAGAATAAGTTGAGAATCAAAGGTTGATATTCACAATCTTTAAGCTTCCTTATAAATGAAAATGCATTTTTATTCTCAAGTTTATTCTTTTGTCGAGTATGAATGGATAATTGAAATGTTCTTATGCTATTTCTATGCTAATTTTGAAACTGATGAACTTCTGCCTACAGTTTTCAGTGTGGTGATGTCAAAACGAATCAATATAATTATTCTTGTTTTCTTTTTCGTTTGAAACACCACCGCTCGCTTCTAAGCAAGGTTGAGCTCGATTAGTGGTGAACGTGCTGATACGCAAAGGCACCAACACACGTGAGCTCGACTCTTTGTTGGATCTTGACGGAATCTCTCCTTCTGTAGGGTATCTTCATTGAGTCGGCCCCTACTGGAGGATCGACAAGGCGGTGTTCATCATGATCCTTTTTCTTGCTTCTCTCTGCTTTCTTGGGTAGCTCAAGTATTTGACTACCTTACTGGCTGTTATGAGGAAATGGTGCCTGAAGCTCAGCTTTGAGTCAAACAGGGTGTCTACCAGGTAAACTACGTCAACTAAGTCAATTAAAGTCAACTTTTTTGAATCATGGTCAACTAAGTCAAGTAAAGTCAACTTTTCTATCCGTAGGTCAACTAAAAATTCCAAAAGTGCATAATTTTGTGTAAAGAATGTTTTTCACATGTCTTCCTATATGCACAATATCAAGGTATAATCAACAAACTTCTGACTTTTAAAATGACACTTTTCTCAATTAAATATTAATTCTTGCAAACGAATAAAAAAAATACCGAAATTACAATATTAGAATTTAATGACGTAATGAACTGGCACTATCAACCACATATAAACACATTTTATTTTTCGCGACGTTTCAATCGCGTGGTTGATAGTGCCAGTTCATTACGTCATTAAATTATAATTTAAATTTTTAACCACGGTTAATCCTACGTTCAAATCAGTTACAATATTAGTTTGGAGGAGGGGGGGGGGGGAGGGATGTCAACTATTTTCATTTTTCAATTCTGGTAGACACCCTGAACCAGATGCTTAGGTACTCAATTACCTTCTTAGTGGGCGAAAAGTAGGTTGGCTGAACTTTCGACGGGTCTTGAATAATAAGGCCTCCGTCTTACCTATTGCAACTTCTAGTCTGGCCGACTGAATCCAACGCGTCGCTGCTTCTAGAGGCCGGCTTGCCCTGTTCTTCACCGCTACAACTGTTTTGGCAATGCATACCACTAGTGTGTTACCCGCACAGCGAATTAGCTTAAGATCCGGTAGCAGCTTCACCTTGAAGCTCCCTTAAATGCGACGCACCACAAGAGCAGCCCAAGGACTGACCCCTGCGGCACCTCACAAGTAACTAGGCGCTATACTGTACCAGCAGACGTCTCTGCTTGGAATTCTTGACTGCTAAGGTTGCTGCTGATCATCCTAAGCAGGTATGCGAGCACTTCTGCCTCCATGAAGGCTCCCCATGGATCGAATTGAACACATTTCTCAAGTCGAGGCTGACGGCTGCACAAAACTGATGCGTATCTATTGCTGACTCAGCTATCCTCTTCAGCCTGAGTCCAGCATCTGATGTACAGGGCCCAGTTTAGAAACCGTACTGACCACTTGAGATTATATCTCTTTATTCAGATAGCTCTCGAGTCGATGGGCTATCGCTCTCTCTGAGAGTTTGCCCACGTTGTCAAACTGAATGTACTGCGCTCCATGCTGGATTCGGAATTTCATTCGGGCCCGGAGCTCGGCAATGCTTATCCTGAAGTCTAATGACGCCTTGGTACCCAGCAGGGACGTACCATCTTCTTCTTCATTGATGATAAGAAGCCTTCAATGATTCGCCCCACAATATCTGACTCCATTGAGCTCTTTATTGAGAGGCCCTTCAATTTCTTCAGCACTATCTCGGAGGGCTTACCAAACGGGATGGTGCTCGGATGATCTGAATATATGAGACGGAAGACACAATACTTACGTGCGGGGGTCGTTGGTATTTGGAAAAATTCGTGGAAGGTTTGATCGCCTTCGTAGCTAAGCGGTTAGAGCAGTCGCCCGGCAAGCGAAAGGTCTCGGGTTTGGATCCCGACGAGGTGGTCAAATTTTTCCCGAGTTTTTTATTTACCAACAACTTCCCTCCTCTAAATATATGAGGTTTTGGGCGAGACATACTTTTTCAGAGGGCTGGAATACTTGAACCAATGTCGGCTACTTTGGTCGCTTCTTCTTTTGCTAGTATGGTGAACTAGCCTGAACGGGGCGAGCGAACGCCTGGATATGAATTCAGAAAATGGGGTAGTAAGACATTACCAGGTAACCTCGTGTATGTGTTTTGTTCTTTTTTTCACATTTTCTTCAAGTTCCAGTGTCGTAGTGTCCGCCATCTCTCCTTTCTCTTTCTGCTAGTATGACAATTGACAAATTAGGCTGAACGTAGAGACAAACCCGGACACACGGTTACAAATTTCGAAAATAGAATAGCTCTTACCGAAGAATTCCGAGTATATCTGTCGATCTCCTCTACTATTCTTCTGTCTAATTCAATTTCATAATTTGTCTTCGTCCATTTTTGCAGGTTCTAAATGAAGCCGTCGGAGCATTAATGTGGCATACGATCATTCTGACTAAAGAAGATTTGGAAAAATTCAAAACCTTACGTATTATAGTTCGAATCGGTAGCGGAGTAGACAATATTGACGTCAAAGTAAGTACTTGTGCTAATTATATCTGAACGGTGCGTAGGATCGAGTATCGAGGCAGAATGGAAATCGCACGATTGTCGGTAGCCGAGATACACATTATCTCCAACGTAGCGTGTAAACGCGGAGTGAAAGCAAAGTTGAATCCTAACCGCAAAGCGACGCTTAATTGATGAAGCGTTGACAAGACTTCTTTATTTTTCCATTCTTCCTCGAATATAGGTTCAAAATATCAAAAGTGACGCTCGAATCTGTAGTGCGTGTGCTCAGCGAAAGACGGAATTGAGTTGGGCAGTAAAACAATCACGGAAACTGGTCGTCATTTAAAATGAGATAAAACTTGGTAGTTGTGCGTCGAGGTAATTAACACCGTGGAAAAAAAAAAAAAAAGTAAAAAACTATGGTGCGTACCGTATATTTTGATAAGCCGGTCGTACCTAGTGTTGTACATATATTTCGTGTTTCTAAACGAAATGACGTGAGGATGGGACGCTAAGTCGAGTTATACGAAGTACAGAGCCCGTATAACCTGCACCTTATTAATGTTCTATTTAAACGGACCGACCGTTATCGAAGTAAACTCCGTATGTCATTGTCTGTTGTATGCGAGTCTTCTGTGTTTGTAGATTTTCTAATTACTTTTCGTACATCGTCGTTTTGTGGGCTGCTTTTTTTTTTTTTTTGAAACTGGCAATGAATCTAAAATGAAACGACGAAATTCGTTTGTACCATTAGCCGAGAGGAACGGCGATTATTCATTTATTCTATGAATGTATATTTGTCTGTAGTATAGGAGGGCTGATTTTTAAAATGTCTCACGTCGTTTGTCGTAATTGAAAAATTACGGTATGTACCCTTGGACCTGCAGTCTACCCTCATTATAGAGAATTCCGGCGTGAGCGGAAAAGGGATATACGATCTGATGATGAAATAGATCCATTCCTTATTGACCATTTTCCGCTTAAAAAGTTTGCTCGCGCTGACAGAATGACCCGCATCGAAGGCAGTAACCGCGTTGCTGCGCGTGGTGACTTTTTGTCGGGGTCGTAGTCTCATCGAGGCTGGTTTAACTCTTTCAAAATCACTTCATTGTATACCCTATCCAGAAGGGTTTCTCCTACCGATATCAGCTGGCAACGTATCCTGGGTTGATGAATCATCTTTCGCATTACGTTGATACTACATAATCTGGTAACTGTTCCCATTGGGGAGATCGGAAAAATAAATTCTTTGAAACTTGATCGCCTCGTGTCGATATTTGTGTTATGTGTTCTCGAGTATTTCCGGGTGGCCCTAAATATAAGCGAAGAGATCATGGAAAGTCATTCTATTGACAGGAAACAGAATCTGTTCTGTTGGAGGGTATCGAGTGAACGTGCCTGGTTTCCGGTGCACTGTCGATCTTCACGTCATCTACTTGAGAAATTTAGAACATCTTATGGTCTTATCATCTGTATAAGTAAGGCGCTAAGTTCAATGTAAAGAAATGTGCAATCCCGAAAATCAAGTGGTGGGCCCATAAAGAACGTACACCACCACCACCACCACTTGATTTTTCGGATTGCACATTTGTTTACATTGAATGAAAATACCTCTAGGTCCTTAGTATAAGCAGACGGATATGTGCACTTTGATCATCCCTGCCTAATGCCGAGTAATTTAATCTTGGGATTTGGAAAAAATTCATCGCTTAAGGGATCTAAACGAGGACTTGGAAAAGACGAGATTTTCTTCCACGCGCTAAAATCAGAGAAGAAATCGGATTACCTGTTATGGTGTATGGCTAGTTTTGGGTTCCCCACCTCGCACTTCTACATGGGATCGGGTATGGCAACATATCCTCAATTATTTGTTGTATTTTAAAAAACATTTGTGCAAAGTTTCAGTCTTTAATCACAATATGTAGGGTGAAAGATATTAACGTCCCCAGTGAAGGGGAAGACTGTGAAACAACTGCTTAACTAGGTTTGAAACTCACCTGTGACTTTCCGCGCACAACACCGTTGTCGGCGTCATGGTCCTCTTCTGACTTTGACCTTAAAATTTGGTGACATTTGGCCGTTCAAGCTAAGCTTTGGAAACGTGGTCTTTAAGGGAGTTGAAGGATGGGTGGTAGGAAACCTGTTTTATGGGGCACGTGGGATCTGAAGAATGTACGACGTCATCAAATTGAGACGTCACAGGCTTGAACTTTGGAGCTCCATGGTAGGAGAAGGACTTGGACCAGACGGCGGACGTTTTTTCCAAAAAAAAAAACGATAGAATAAGTTCCTTGTCGGAGAAAAATGTTGACTTTCAAACTATATATACGATAGGAGGGAAACTTGGGAAAATTTACAATTTTTCTTTTATTTCTCTTTTTCTATCTGCCTTTTTGACATGTTTCATGTCTCTCCTAAAGTTTCCCTGTAATTCTGAAATTTGCAAGTTCATATCACTCCTGGGAGTTGCCCACACCCCTTGATAATTCTGTAACTTGTACACCCTCTCTTCCTTTGTAATAAATTATGACATCATCAGGCGTGCTCCCGAGGCTTTCTTCAACTATGAAGTCATCTGCCCGTGACGTCATCAACCAAGACCCCCCCCCTCCCCGAGCCTGATTCTGGAATCTGCGAGTTCAATCTACCTTCCTTCATCCTTGTAATCTATAAGTAGTTTAGTATAGGCTTTTATACTGCTGTATGTTAGGCCCATGCTGGGCCTGGTTTCATGAATGCTAAATAGTAGACCTAATATAGTTTGGTATGCTGTATAGCTCAGTATAATGGAGGCTAAGGAGTAGTACCCCAATTTCGAAATCTGCAAGTATGGCGTCATCAGCCGTGACCCGGAAGACTGTTGGGAGGCTTACGAGCAGAGTGAGTGATTCCGAGAATAGAAGGGAGTAAGGAAGAGAGAGAGAGCCCAAGCTGTGCTGATGAGGTCATGGGCGGCCATGGTGGATGGTTATGACGTCACTAACAGTGGCGTAGTTACTCAATTCCTCCGAAATTTTTTGAAATCGTCATAAAATTCTCGATCCATCTTTATGCGACTAAAACAGGCATGGGCAACCCGCGGCCCGCGGAAGCTTTTTCTGTGGCCCGCGATACGAATACCAAAATACGAAAAAATGAAGAAATTTTCGTTGTTCGAATCAAAAAATGTAAAATTTTACACGAATTATTTCCAATATTTTTGGATACATTTAGTGTACAAACAAACGTGAACTGATTATTTATTAGTTAGTAGTGAGAAACTTGTCTTTGCAATTCATAGGCAATCTCATCAGAATTTGGGGTCAAGTGAGTAGGTATGCTGCAAACGCATCAAAGCAGTCAAATGCTCATCATTCAGCTTGCTTCTTTCCGGAGTTTTTGTATTTTTCATGAGCGAGAAAGCATTTTCACATACAAATGTAGACCCAAAGAAAGCAAAGGTCCTTATGTTGGAATATATTTAATACCAGGCAAAATTCTCGCAAAGGGGTCTCTGAAAACAAAGTGAGCAGAGAAAAATCGGCTTTCAGATCTATTAGTTCCATTTGGTACTCTTCAGGCACTTCCATTTCGCCAACGACGAAAGGGTTCTCAACCACTCTAGCATTTGACTGTTTTGATGCGTTTGAAACATACTCACCTGACCCCAAATTTTGATGAGCTTAAGTTTCTCATCTAGTAACTAATAAATAATCAGTTCACGTTTTTTTGTATACTAAATTTATCCAAAAATATTGGAAATAATTCGTGTAAAATTTTACATTTTTTGATTCTAACAACGAGAATTTCTTGATGTGCGGCCCGCCGGATCATGAAAAGTTACAAATTTTCATGAATGCGGCCCGTGATGTGAAAAAGGTTGCCCACGCCTGGACTAAAACAAAGAAAAGAGAGATCAAAACCTGAACCTCCCTCAACATTTTGGTAGGTAGCTTATCTTACGGTCCATCACATGTATATTAACGTGGCTCACGCTTATTCACAAACTAGGCCATTATTTCATCACAAAGCAAATTGGTCTTAAAATATAAATGAGGTCACTTACTATTACAGCTGATTGACATGTGAAAAGTTCCCACCCTTCCGTAAAGCGCCAGCTGGTCTACATCAGATAATATCAGGTGGGTGAATTCCAAAATTTCTCAAGAAGATTGTCAGAACAATATAACAAACAATCATATATAATAATTGATATGTTGAAGGGAAGAACTTCTCTAGCGATTGTATATAAATTCAAGCCTCTCAAATTTACTTTCTTCCAGATTATTTCTTTTTTCCAAGGAGTTTACGTAAAAATGTTTGATTCTAAAGGACTCGCCATGATATCACACTTCAAATTTTCTTAGGTATTATATTGGGTAATTTTGAATTTTTGAAGAGAATAAGTAGACGAAACATTACTTTAAAAAGATGTCTTATATTGTAAAAATTTTATTAACTCACTTCCAAGTCCGTAGGGAGTCGAGGTCCAATCTTTTGAATATTTGTATTTCATCGCATGAGACAGAAATTTGAGAGCACAAAATGCCTAATCAGGGTCAAGGAAATCAAATAAAAGTCAAGTATTGATAAAAGGTCAAGTAAACAAGTAAAAATCAAGTATTTTTATTAACAGCAAGTGAAAAAAGACAGAAAATTTTGGAAAAAGAAGCATAGTATTTTCAGCCAGTTTGACTTGTTTTTCTTTTTTTTTTTAACTCGCTCACTTCGAAAAAAGGTCAATTACAAGTCAAGTATTTTCAGAATTTCCTTTCAGTAGACACCCTGCTAATGAGAATCTTGGATATCTTGAACATCTCTCGCCTGGACATAGTCCTTACTTCTCTCACGCAGGTACACCGTGCTTATCACGAATGCTGAATTCTCTCAATCGATTGGTGTGGGAGAACAGGGTGTCTATCGGTGAAGTAAGTCGAGTAAACCAAGTAAAAGTCAAGTATTAGATAAAAGGTCAAGTAAAGAAGTAAAGTCAAGTATCTTCATTAACGGTCAAGTAAAAATGGCAAAAATAACAAAAACTTTTGAAAAGAGCAAAAAAAAAACTCATAGGTTCTCTAACGGAGTTGAACGAAGGGTGGTAGAAAACCTGTTCTTTGGAGCATGTGGAATCTGAAAAATGTAGATTGTAACGTCGAAGGCTCCGCCACCAAGCTATATATGTTAGGAGGGGACTTGGAGAAGGACTTCCGAGCTTTGCCGGATGGCGGACGTTTTTTGTGACCCCCCCCCCCTCAATTAAACAGGTTGCCTGTGGAAACAGTATTTGTAGCCAATTCGACTTTTTTTCTTAGCGGGGAACCTGTTTTATCGGGAGTTTTTCGAAAAAACGTCCGCTTTCCGGCCGGCCGGCAAAGCTTGGAGCTTGAAAATGTTCTAAGCGCACCTCTGAGTCCCTCTCCTATCATATATAGCCCTGTGACGTCACAGATTAATTTTTTCAAGTTCTCTTCCTATTATATACAGTTTCAAAGTCCGGGACTGTGACGTCACAATTTGATGACTTCATACGTCAACCTTGTAATTTCATAATCTGATGACGTCATCAGCTTTTTTCAAGTTCCTCTCCTATTATGTATAATTACAAAGTCCAGGACTGTGACGTTACAATTTGATGACTTCACAGGTCAGCCTTGTGACGTCACAATCTACATTTTTCAGATCCCACGTGCGCTATAAAACAGATTCCCTACCATCCCTCGTTTGACTTTGTGAAAGAACTCGTGAGTTTTTTTTTCTTGCTCGTTAACTCGTTTACTTCCAAAAAAAGTCAAGTAAATGTCAGTATTTTCAGAATTTTCTTTCAGTAGATACGCTGAAAAAATAAAAAACTGGAGTTGCCACTCACTAATTTGATTGTTACTGGTATTAATTCATATCCTTAGACGTAAAATACCGCAATGCCACGCTCGGTCAATGGCCTTCTACATTTTTCCATAGAGAGAGTGGTACATTTATTGCCCTCGTTTGAAAAATATCACGACAATGCTTTAGAATTCACGTTTGAGATATTGGAGCGATATGAATTGTCCAAAGTCTCATTTTTTTCACTTCTTGACTTCAGCACTCCATACCTTCTTCAATCTCTGTTTCATCATCTGGAGCGAGTTTACGAGAAGTTGAATTTTAAAAAAATGACTGAATCACTGAGAACGCAACGTCCAGCAGCCTTTCCTCACTTTGAGATGTACGAAAAAGTTGATCGAATGACAAGCGATTGATATTTTGAGGCGGTAAATATATGACCGTCGTGAGTCTAATATAGAATTTCCACAAACTAATCTGTACCTGTATTTTATATGAACGGTCCCCTCTTTGTCCAGGGTTTCCTAAGTCGAGAGAATCGATCATTTGCAAAACATTGTAGCCTTTCTTTCCGCATTATCATCAATCTGCATAATTTAACCGACAATGTACGTAGAACGCATCACCGGTAAAAAGGGCGATCGAATCGAGTCTCTTTGACAAATCTACCTCATAATTTTTGGGCTTATGACCCACCTCTTAAGTTACGAGGTTGAGCCAAGTCATGAAAGTAAATTACGCCGGTTTCGCCGGTCGCGATATTTTACGCCTTCGTAAAAATAATACTCGCACGATTCTCTCCAGTTTTTGGTTTCGAGAATAATGTATACGTATATCGTATGGTTGGAAAGTTTGAAAACTAGTTTTATATTTTATTTATTCTTTTCCTATTCGTTTGTGTATGATAGTTGTATCATTCTCAATCGTTAAACTGCTGAGTGTTTTCATAATACGATTCGTCTTTCAAAAATTGGTGATCTATCACCGCTGGAAGACGATATTCGGTTACATACGCTGTTTAGCCTCTGAACCGGTTCCGTGTATAAACGTTCGGTCGAGTTTGAATTTTTCTCTTTGGAAGTGGGCGCGAATTAAAACACAATTACAATATTCGAATGGTAAATACATACATTGGACTTTTGAGAGTAGACGAGTGTGGATCGGATTTTAAATCTAGCTATTTGCACATTTTACCAGGTCCGGTGCTGAATGTTGGGAAATTATTATTATTATTATTTTTTTAATAATAAGACTTTCTTCACTGTGTCACAAGCGTGTCACGTTATAAGCGTTAGAATTCGGCAAAGTGTATCGCCATAACGCGGCACTTAGTATGTTAATTTTGCGAAAAAAACCGTAGTATCGCATAAATAATCGAGGTGGAAGACGGTTAGTGGCTGGGTCTTGAAAGAATACGATTCATAAGTGGTTTTTTCCTTCTTTCTATTGAAGGCTCGTTGATTGAATAAAAAATGGGAAAGCATATTATGGATTCTCTGACGAGGATATTCGAATTTATGACCTCATGGTTTTAGAAGATGGGTCATGAGTCTTATCCTTACGTGTCTGTCTTATCTCGTGTATTCTAGTATTTGGACAGAGTTCATAGGATGATACTCGTGGCAGCTACATGCTGCTCGATCCTACAAGTCGAGTTGCTGAAAAAGAATCATTTGTCCCTAGGTTAGGGGAAAAAGTTGAAAATACTCGAGAACTATTTAAAATATTTGAATAAGGACGTCTCAATATGTCAATGGTTGTCTATTCTTGAATACAACGAACATTTCTACGGAGTTGGAAAAGTATGGCTGTAGGTCGAGTGGAGGTTAAGTATTTTCGTCCATTTCGGATGAAGAGTCAAATTTAATCTAAAAAGTCGATTGAGTTGATCCGAGTCAAGATCGAGGAGTGGTATTGAAGAAAATTTATTCGAATTCGTGGGATCTGATTGATGAATTGAGGTTCACTTCTTCGATAAATCTTAGTTCAGATGAGTTGAATTTAGCTGAGTGATTCGTATCGCGTTCTTTCTTATTCGTGATGCGGTGAGTTGGGTGACTGAAGACGTTGACTGAATGATCAAATGATATCCAAATGCAAGACGTACTGATATTCAATATATGGCAGCCATTGTTATATTGAAATCTTGACTATAACCTGATGTGTATGTAATATTTACATTTCTTGATCTAATAATGAGTAAGACAAGTTGAGATTCCCAGCGAACCCTCCAATGGATTTTGATTTCCTTTATTCCTTGGATCATAATTTGCCCTGAAAGGTACACAAAATTACTTACTTCTCCTACTCCACCCATATCCTGCTGAGTGGTAGACCACAAATACTTCCTCTCATCCCCTTCTTTCCATTCGAAGTGGGCACTGTTATCTTCTCAGCACGGAATTTATAATGCCATACGATTGGAAGACCCAGTGTAAGTCAATATTACCCTGAGGTGGAAGCTTCTATATCCTGAAACATTCTGACCAAATGATGACATCATTTCCTAATGTCTTGTCTTCCTTCAGGCAGTAATTTTAACAGGAAACCTGTTCGAAGGGGGATCATTTCAAAAAATTTGCCCTGGATGTATGATAGAGAAGGGACTGAATGATGGGAAACGGACTTGAAAAAACGTATCAACAGGGAACGTGTTCTATTGGGGGGCAAAATGGTCAAAGTCCCCTACCTCTCGTATATTTCTCCGAGGTCGAAATTTTTACAAGTCCTTCTGGAACTTGGAAAATTTCGACTCTCGAGCCATGAGTCGTCAAGGTTGATGATGTCAAGTCTTCTTTTTCGTAATTCTCCCAAGAGCTCTTGTAGAGCTACTTTGAATAAGGTTGAAGGTCAGTCCTATCGTCATGTACCTATCTATAATAAAAGGAAACACGTACAGATAAGCACAATTTTTTTATTAAATTTTAACGACCGGTTTCGAACCGTATATCATCTGGTTCATCATTAGGGACGCTTGAAGAGACTGACTAAGCTTGTCCCGCTCACACATCCACAACTCACATTCAAATAAGGTGTGCTGTGGCCTATCATCCTGCCCTTGGTTGCAGTGCGAACGCGTTGCCTGCTCGAAGGTATACTTGTTGAAGCAACCTTTGCCGCTTAATACCTGCGTCAGGTAAAAGTTAAGCTGACTATGATCTGGTTCATCCACTCATCAAGGTCGCGCATCAACACACGGGTCGTCCATTTACCCACCTCACTCTGAGCAATTCTTGCTTTCCATTTCTTAAGCAAGGTGCGCCTGGAATCTTGGTTGATTGGACGTTGTACCCATTTTTGCTTCCAACCGCATAACTCTAACTCTCTTCTCAGCAAGGAAGATTAATACGTAAAGAGCCTCCGTTGAGACAGTGCGATAAGCATCAACGCAACTTAGCGCATCTCTTCGTTGGATCCTTACCATCTCTCTCTTTCTGTACGTCATCGTCATGAAGTTTGCCCGTGCTGGAGAACTATCTAGGAGGACCGACAAGGTGGTGCTCATCATTATCCTTCTTCTTCTTTCTCTCGAACCTTCTAAGTTTCTCATCAGGCAAGTGAGGTATGTAATTAATCTAGCCGCTTTTTCCGCTGTTATCAGGAAATGGTCCCTGAAGTTCAGCTTTTAGTTAAACCAAATGCCTAGGTACTTCATTACCTTCTTGGTCTTGATTTCCGAACCTGGCAAGCGAAAGGTAGGTGCACTGAACTTTCGAAGGGTTGTGAAGAATATTACCTACTGCAAGTTCTTGTATGGACGACTCAATCTGACGCGTGACTGTCTCTAGGACCCGATTTACCGCAACTGTTGTTCCGGCAAGACTCGATAGCAGCTTCACCGTGAAAATCCCGTTAATGCGACGCACTCACTCTACCAGCAGACCTCTCTGCTTGAAATTCTCGGCAGCTAATTTTGCTGCTGATCACCCTGAGCAGCTATGCGGGCACTTCTGTTTCCATAAAGGCTTCCGGTAGCCTCTCCCAACTCCCAAGGGATCGAATTGAACGCATTTGTTATGTCGAGGCTGACGGCTGTGCAAAACTGTCGCGTAGCTATTGCTGACTCGGCTACCCTCTTCAGCGATTGGATGCAAAAGCCTTTATATGTTATGTCGGCTGGACATCGCAAGCTCGCACAACTGCCTCCAAGCGAGACGACGACAGGACTGACAAAGTAACTCTAAATAGAGGGTTTTAAAAAATCGATCAAGAGGACGTAGTATGAGAAACGTTGCCTTGGTAAAGATGACTGCCTGAAAGAAGGCAAGAGATTAAGGAATGATACAATCAGTGAACTTTGGAAGAAGGGTTGCGTAGCGAACCCACTAAAGCATCAATACTCAGCTGCATTAGCTTTAGCAACTCTTGAAAATCCCGTTCTTTTTATCTTCTGGGAAAAAAGAGAGCAGGTATCATGAAATCATGGTTTTCTCGATATGGTATAGATTGTCCAGGGCCCCAAGAACATTCGATATGCATTTTGTCTGCTAATGTATTGAAAAGTTGTGAAAAAAAGTCATGAATCTTGCGCGAGTGTGGATCTGGTAGATACCTTGAAAACCCTTAATGATATGCGTCGGAGCGTACTGTGCAACGGTCGATTGTTACACTCGTCAATTTCGAGATATTATAATGATCAGGTGAAATATACTTCCGTCGTCGTGGCGCGTACTAGTCGTTTTAAAAGGGAGTATTATCCGCCTAAATACTGGTGTAGAAATTATTACGACAGACAGACCTCGTGCGCGTACATACAAAATGAAGGGAAATTTGTTTTGGTTACTTCGGCTGGTGAATACCAGTCGTTTGTATGTCTAGAGGAAGAAGTATACATCATTCTCTTTCAGGCAGGATAGATCATGATCGAGTTGAAACGTTCACCTGTTCTCATCTAATTCGTCTATTAGGTGTGTGCATCGCATGAAATGTGGAATTAGACATTAAAATTTCACGCATCCTACCCACTCCAACTTTTGTCGACATCACTATAACGAGTCTACGAACTCGAGACTTTGTGTTATGTAGGTCCGAGCACCGTTTGTTCTTATTCACTTACGTAGTAATAAAATATTTATTTTTCATGAACTTAACTTGGCAAAGCGGAGCTAGAATTGAGATAAAGCAGCGCTAGCAGGTATCTACATGAAAAAGTCTCTGAATAAATCGAAGATGATCATTTTGAAGTTGATAAAAAATTTGTATCAATGAGAAAGAAACCTCGATGTCGTAAAACATCATAGCTGATGAGTAATCACGATACTCCAGGCGTGATTCCTTGCTCTGTTTAAGGCTGAAACTCTGTATTACGGACTTGATAAACTAAGCTGGGTGGTCAGCGTCTCTCAAACTTTCATGTCGTTGTACTATTCTTCAAACTCGCCTCTTTTGGCCACATAAATCCTCGAAAAAGGTCTGCATTGGCTGGAGAAGATTATACTGTCAGGAAAGAATGACCATAGGCAGTGAAGAAGGGCCAGAAACAAAAAAGGGGTAATGGGATAGGATTCTGAAGTTATTGTGGGTGGGATTTGGGATGTTGACCTAAAAATTAAGTCTGTATCTACGTCTAATTGGCTTAATTTCTTTGAAGGACAATCCCAAAAAAATATGTGACTTCATCAATGACCTTGAGGTACTTTGGAACTTGCAAAAATTATAAGCTGAATATGGCTTGTTGTAATCACAGTGTGTCTATCGGTCAAGTAAGTCAAAAGGTCAAGTAAACAAGTAAAAGTCAAGCATCTTCATTAACGGTCAAGTAAAAATGGGAAAAATGACGAAAATTTTTGAAAAAAGCAAAAAATAAACTCATAGGTTCTCTAACGGAGTTCAACGAGGGGTGGCAGGGAACCTGTTTTTGGGGCACGTGGGATCCGAAAAATATAGATTGTGACGTCACAGGCCCCGGCCCCAAGCTATGTATTATAGGAGGGGATTTGGAGAAGGACTTGAAGTTACAGTTGAATAAAAACGGCTTTGCTATCACTTATATGGTTTTATTATTATCGTGAAAACGTTACTTGAAATAGCCGAGCTCCGAGCTTTGCCGGATGGCGGTCGTTTTTTGTACCCCCCTCGATGAAACAGGTTGCCTGTTGAAACAGTATTTGTAGCCAATTCAACTTATTTTTTGTTGCGGGGAACCTGTTTTATCGGAAGTTTTTCGGAAAAACATCCGCTTTCCGGCCGGCCGGCAAAGCTTGGAGCTTGAAAATGTTCTAAGCCCACCTCTAAGTCCCTATCATATATAGCTTGTGGGCGGGGCCTGTGACGTCACTGTTTTATAACGTCATAGGTCAGCCTTGAGACGTCACAATCTAATGACGTTGTAGATCCATTTCTTCCCAGTTTCCTCCCTATTGGGACTGTCACGTCACAATTTGATGACTTTATACGTCAACCTTTTGACATCACAATCTGATGATCATCAGTTTGTTCAACTTCCTAGCCTATTATGTAAACCTATAAAGTTGGGTTTGTGACGTCACAATCTGATGACGTCATCAGTTTTGTTCAAGTTCCTCTTTCATTGTGTCTAGCTACAAAGTGTGACGTCACAAGCTGACGACGTCATAGATCAATTTTTTTCAAGTTCTCTTGTGACGTCACAACCTGATGACGTCATAGATCAATTTTTTTCAAGTCCTCTTCCTATGATATACAGTTTTAGAATCCGAAACTGTGACGTCACAATTTGATGACTTCAAAGGTCAGCCTTGTGACGTCACAATCTACATTTTTCAGATCCCGCGTCCGCCATAAAACAGGTTCCCTGCCATCCTTCATTTAACTTTGTTAAAGAACTCGTGAGTTTTTTTTTTTTTTTTGTTTCTTGCTCGTTAACTCGTTTACTTTCTAAAAAGGTCAAGTATTTTCAGAATTTCCTTTCAGTAGACACCCTGAATCAGTGGAATTGAAGAGAGAAATTTCCTGGCATACCCGACCTCCGCCTGTTTTTTGATGAAATCATGACTTAGCTAGCCGACGAGGGGCCCGTTCTTAGATCAATACAGGCATGGTAAACTATTGTAAGTCGTGCTATCTAGTTCACGTACGGATATCAACATTGATGACGTCACAACCATCTATGATTGCTGCCTGTGAAGTTATCAGCATAGTTTTTGACTTTCTCCCTCTCTCTCTCTCTCTTCGTTACTCTCTTCTATTATCGGGATCATTCTGGGCTATACAGTGTACTAAAGTATACCGGGCCCATTATAAGCCTTCATGAAACCTGGCTTAACATACAGCAGTATAGAAGCCTGTCTACTAAACCATTTACAGATTACAAGGATGAGGGAAGGAGAATTGAACTCGCAAATTTCAGAATCAGATTAGAAGAGGTACAGTATCGTATACAGGACTTTTAGGGGGTGGCGCCAACTCGTAGGGACAGTGTAGATTCGCAAATTTTGGAATTAAGAGTTGAGATTTAGGACTCGTGGAACTCGCAGATTTCCAGAATCATGTCGAGTTCCTTTCCGGGGGGTGGAGGAGCCAACTAGATGGACGGTGCGTATTCGTAAATTTTGGAATTAAGGGCTAGGATTTAGGAAACTTCAGGAAAGACATATTTTTCGAGGGGGGCAATTCGCGAGGGTGGTGTGAACTCGCAAATTTTGGAATTAGGGATTAGGATTCAGGAAACTTTGGGAAAGATATGTTTTCGAGGGGCCAACTCGCAGGGGTGGTGTAAACTCGCAAATTTTGGAATTAGGTGCTAAGATTCAGAAAGTTTCAGGAAAGACATGAAACATGTCGAAAACAAATCTTTCGAGCAGTTGAGAGAGAAGAGATGTCCTGTGTATCTTGAGAGACCTACGCAGGGAAAAGGAAGTTCCGAAAATTCACATTTAAGAATAGAGCAGGGCTCCTTAGTTAAGCCGAAGCTATTAGCCGTTAGCCGAGCAATTTTCCTCCAAAATTAGCTAGCTAATGAAATCACGTTGACCGTTAGCCATTCAAATTGGAATTGCTGATGGTTAATATTTTCTCATCCCCACACCTCAGTCCTTCACATTAAAGTGACCCCTCCCCCACTTTTGGCTGTCAGCCATTCTATTTTGGCCCAATATTAGCTAGATGTTAGCTAGCTAATGAGACTGGGTTAGCCGTTATAGCCAAAGCCAATCAATTTGAAGGGTTAGCTTTTGGCTAAGCAGCCCTAGAATAGAAGAGAACTTGACTGCCAAGTGTAGGTTCTCAGAAAGATGATAGAATGATAGGAAGCAGCGTAGATTGTGGGTTCGTCGCTGCTTCTGCAAAAGACACAATAGCTCTTGATTTTTCCTCGTTTCGTGTGGTCGTCTCACGCCCACATGAGTGGTACATTATGTACAGTTTGAATAGCGCTGCGGTGTCTTCGATGATCGATGCTAGCGCTCGACAGACTGTCTCTTTGAGTCTTAACTGGACTCATGCGTTTCGTGTAAAGCAGTATCAACTGTCCAAGTGATTTCCTCCCTCCAGATTTAAAACCTGCCATTGGAATTAATGGAGTCTGTCGCTAACTTTGAATAGCCCTTGATCGTGATGGCTCATCCTTTCCTATTTATATGCATTTATTATTCTATCAACGTATACTTATGTAATGTGTGTGTATATCATTTCAATTAGTATGGTCCTAATGGCAGTATGTTAATTTTGAATTTTTTTAGGCAGCTGGCGAATTAGGAATTGCCGTATGCAATGTACCAGGCTATGGTGTCGAAGAAGTAGCCGATACTACTATGTGTTTAATACTGAATTTATATCGACGAACTTTCTGGTTGGCTATGATGGTCCGCGAAGGTAAAAAATTTACCGGTCCCGAACAGGTCCGAGAAGCAGCACAAGGTTGCGCTCGAATACGAGGAGATACTTTAGGAATCGTAGGATTAGGTGAGTCTCCTTCGTGTGCCGAAAAGAACGTTTGAACAGTTCACGTACTGGCGTGTATGAAATTACATCGTTGTTGATATTTTCGATTTGCAGGAAGAATTGGATCAGCTGTTGCCTTAAGAGCGAAAGTATTCGGTTTTAATGTTATATTTTATGACCCTTACTTGCCGGACGGCATAGAAAAATCACTAGGCCTTACTAGAATTTATACTTTACAAGTAAGTGGATAACGTTGTGAATACTCAACAGTATAGTATCGAAGTGAAATATTATCGTGCCTTGGAGAGACCGGTGCGCGATGAATTCGAAATGACATACGAAATGATTTGTGCGTACATACGATTCGATTTACAGTATTAATGGGCTAGAGACTGTTGGAAGGAAAGGGAAAGTTACGTAGGCTCGTGTACACGTACATACGGGGTGTTTCGTAACAGATATACGTACGCATTGTACGTACAGTTATGAGCAAGTATAACGAAAAATATAATGGTCGCATGCAGTACAAACGTGTTTTCGAAATTGAGGAGCAAAGTTTGTAAAATTAGGAATTCCAATTTATTTTTGAGGTTCTTTTAATCGAGCAGTATTCGGTCATTACATTATCATTTGTGTTGGACTCTTAAGTGGTATTCTGCGCTGAGTCCAAAAATGATGCCATCATTTGAAGTTCTAGAATTTACTCCAATACCGAAAGTTCAAACCTTATTTCAGGAATCGAGGCAAATTGGTTGGTACACTCCTCGGCTCGGAGAAGATGTGGAAAGTTCGTTTTGGGCTCGAATTGCGTATAAAATTGAGATACAAATTTCGTATCCCCCCATTCTCTTGAATATGTTTGTCGCACTCCCTTTTTTCCCTAATATGTAAATCGATGATGAGAGTCTTGGCAGGAGAATCTGTTTCGTAGGGTACGTGCGATCTGAAAAATGTATGACTTCATCATATTGTGACGTCACAGGCTTGAACTTTGGAGCTATTATACCGATCTCCGAGGTACATACGGTACGATACAAGGGGACTTGCAATACCTTAGAAGTACGTTCTGGGTCTTATGGTGCTTGAAGCGTTGCATATCCGGCTCATTGAAGGGGCTGAGTCAATTGGTGTATGAAGCATTGCATATCTAGTTACTCGAATGGGCTATTTTTCAGGCTATATTCAGCGATCACCGAGCTAAATATGTTGAGAGGGGTTTTAAAACATTTTCGAGCTTTGCCGGCCGGCCGGACGGCGGACGTTTTTAATAGAGAACCTGTTGTATGTTTTTCTTCTTTTTTCGAAAAAATTTGCCATCCAACGTCTGACGTCTGGCCAAAATGGTTGAAATATGGAACCACTAGTGTACATCTTCATTTCTGTACAGTTGAACTTTCTCCTTCACCACCTTGATGGTTTTTCCTCATCATAGATAAGAAAATAAAATTTAAAAAAAAATAACATAATAGATAAATGAATAGATAAACAAGTCTAGTATGTTGTATGTTAGGCCTAGTATGATGAAGGCTTCGAGATTGTTCGCCCCCCTTGTTGGTCTAGGATACAATATTTCAAGCTAACAGCCGAAATAGAACCTCCTATCGCATATAACTCGAAAAAGTGAAAATTCTCCCAAGTTTTCTTCAATCTTGAATAGCTCGGAAGTTGAAATTTTCCCAAGTTCACCTTCTATCACACGTAGCCCGGGGGTAGAAATTTTTCTGAGTCCCACGTTTTGTTTGCTAGCGCCCGGCGCCTGTCATTCTTCTCCAAGTTACCCTCCCATAAAACAGGTTCTATGTTAAAATTTTACTTCTCTTGAACTATATATGATAGGAGGGGAATGATGGGAGGGGGACATAGAATTATTTATTTATTTATTTATTTTTTTCATCTATTGATTTTTTATTTCTTCATTTTTTTTCATTTATTTATTTATTAATTTATTTATCTATTTCTTTAGTTTCCTTCTTTCTTTATGATGGAAAGAATTTGAAACAATTTTGTTCTCCAAGTCATGAATATTATGGAAGGGACACGGAAAATGTTGAATTCTTATCATAATATGTGATAGAAGGAGATATTAGAAAATTGGTATTTTCTCAGTTCAGTTCCACACTACCTTGGAGGTCGAATTGATAGTGCGTTTTTTAATAGTAGTTTCGCCAATATGCCTATAAACCTCATTACTAAAACAAATTTGACTCATAGAACAGGTTCGCTGCGTTCCTCGTTCAACATCGTTAAGGAAGTCTCAATTTTTTCGAAAAATCTCTCGATAAAACAGGTTCCCTGTTGAAATTCCGACCTCTAGCCTCATTGTACTAGGCCTTATATACAGTATTCTAGGCTTATCCTCCCCAGGCTGCTACGAGAAGGTTAGCCTTTATTATACTGGGCCCGGTAAGGCTTATCAATGACCTTGACCTATTTCAGGAATTTGAATAATTTCGACCTTTAGCCTCCAGCTTTCATTATATTGGGCCTATACGCACTAAGCTACCACTAGACCAAAACGAGAGTGAGCCCTATTGCTAAGAATGGATCAAGCGAAACTGAGCCTATGAGCCACTCCGTCGAATATACAATGGTCTAAGCAGGTACCACCTTACATCAAGTACTACATTTTGTATGACCAGCAGTCAAGCCTGTAAGTGTAGTATATCGTTGATTCCAAACTCGGATTCTTCGCCAAAATTGAACGGAAGATCATTTTATAGGTAGTGAAGAAGAAGAAGTTGATGATTTTCATTTATTTGGCGCAGAACAGTTTTTTATTTTTCAACAAGTTCTTGTAATTATATTTTAATATTCAATATTGATAAAGATTTAATGGCTCTAGTACATAAGACCGAGGTAAAATTCGGATTTAACAATTGTAGAAATATCGAGAGTTCCTCAGTGTCTTGATTTCTCGGAACAGACTTGTACTCATACTATTCTTCGTGTTTATGATTATAAATGAGTAAATAATATATCAACTGTCGCTGAAATATCGCCTACTATTCTTTGGAAATCTTGCACAATGAATCGCGTATTGGATGTCATCGCGCATCGCTCCTAATAACAATAATATAATAACACTGTCGTGTAATTTTATATTTAATTAAAACTTCGAGTACGATTCGCTCAATCTTGATGATTTTCTTATTTTTCTGCAGGATTTATTGTTCCAATCGGATTGTGTGTCGCTCCATTGTACTCTTAACGAACATAATCATCACTTAATTAACGAGTACACTATTAAACAAATGAGGCCAGGTATGGTGCACGCGATACGTTAATTATTATTAATACGTATATATCGATATCATAGTGGTGTGTAGGCCTGCAAAGAGACAGCGTTAATTGAGTCAATAACGTGTGTATTCTGACCAGTATATTATCGATGGAAAATAAGAAAATTGAAAACGATAAGAAACCGTATTTTATGTCGAAAATATGGTTTTTAAACGTTAACGTGCGTCGTGATAGTGTCTTTTTTTTTTTTTTTCTTTCTTTCTTTTCAAAGTAGAAAGTTTCTTTCTTCTCGAACGTGACACGTCTGTTACATCATGTCGAACTAAAATCTTACGAAATCATAAGAAATAGGTATTTATTATCCAGTTTGATGAACTTAACGGAAATGAAATGAATGTCAATTTTTTAGCGGTTGAAGTAGTTGAAAAAAAAAAAAAAAAGGTGATAGATGCTGTTCGAATTGAACTGTCGCATTTTTTTGAACCTTGACCTTGGTCTAAGTGAGAATGAACTTGGTCAAGAACCCAAGCTAGGCTAAATTGAAAGAAAATTATTCAAATATTTTGGAAGTCATGGTAATTCAAAAGGAGGTCGAAATCATACAACTTTAGATACCCTAGTCTTATCTTGTTGAGGTTTTGTTTAACGATATGAGTGCCCGTTGCATAGTTTTTGCATTACTCGATTGATTCGCGCTATTCGGGTGGTACAGCGCTAATATCGACTACGCATATCAGCTGAAAGACGAACTGTTGACTTTGGAATCTGAGTATGAAAATAATGTTCAGAAAATGATTTCTACTTGAAAAACGTTTTATTTTCCGTGATATCCAATGACGCACGTGCCTCATTGGGGAGAATGTTCGTATTTTTTCTTTTCGATGAACGGAATCAATTTTTTTTTTTTTTTCTTTAGAAACTGCTCTCAGAAAAAGTGTGGGGAAGGTGAAGAAGCCTTTACTGTTTTAGTAGAAAATTTTTTAGCGTCACGCGCGCGAGCTTACAGGTTTATATAATAGATTGTATCACAGTAACGTAAATGTCTTTTCCACTAACTTTAGTCAGACACCTTGGTATCCTGAGTCCTGACTATGTAATAATTATTGAAACCTGATATAGATGCGTTTTTTCTTTTAAGGCGCCATTTGAAGTGTTTGTTTAGTTTTCAAGAGAGAAAATAGGTAGTAGTCAATGAATACCAGTTACGTAGAACGATTGAAAAGGAATAATATATTTTGACGCGGAAAGGAGCGGCGCTGTCTCATTGCATCATTTGAATAGTTCTTCTTATAACATTTATACGCTGCGTAGAATACGGTTGTTATCATTGCGTGTTCATTTGTCAACAGGTGCATTTTTGGTGAATACCGCGAGAGGTGGTCTTGTCGATGACGAAGCATTAGCTTCAGCCCTCAAACAGGGAAGGATTAGAGCAGCTGCTCTCGACGTTCACGAAAATGAACCATATAATATTTTACAAGGTACGTTCGATCATATTATCATTTTGATGGGTAGAATCACAATATTTCTGCGTGCGTTCATTACTTTTTCAAACAAACCTAAAAAAATTGGGTGTTTGTAAAAGAGTCGCGGTTCGAAAATGGTTTGAAAAGTCGGACAAGAGTCTGAACCACATGAAATTGCGTCCTGAAACCTGATGGAGTGAGAAACGGTCTGGTCTATCTTTATTTTGATAAGAGACTTGTCCGGATTCTCTGAAAAGAGAGGCATTTTGAATGTGGATTGTTGTCCCTGGAGAATGGATTGTCGCAGTTGCTCGTTCCCTGACGTGTGAGCCGTAGAAGTTATGGAGGCGTTCGAAGTGTGGCCTGATATTCAATCGAACCTTGTCCAAAATAGTTTTTCTCCTTTTTCCGCTTTTCTCTTTTTTGAAGGAGGGAAGGGAGAAGTACGATCGGGAGAAAGTTTTGGAGGGGAGTTCGAAATGCATCACCCCCCCCCCATAGAGAGTGGCGACTCATTGTGTAAAATTCTCGATTTTTGCGAGATCCCCCCCCCCTTTGATGATGACAACACATCCCCTCCTCTATAAAGGATGGCGACACCTCGTGGAAAATTCCCTATTTTTGTGAGTCCGCCCCCTGTTGATGACGGCAACACCTTCCTCTATAGAGGATGACGACATCTGTGGAAAATTCTCGATTTTTGCGAAGTCACCCTCGTGTTGATGATGGAATCACCCCCCCCCCCCCCGTGCAAGGTTGAAGACATCTCGTGATAAATTTTTGATTTTGACATGTTTCATATCTTCCCTGAAATTCTTTGAATCCTAGCCCCTAATTCCAAAATTTGCGAGTTCATACCACCCCGCGAGTTGTCCCTCACCCTCCGGAAAGGACCCCTAGAATGAATGGATTAGTACGGTTTGTCCTCCTGTATGTCAAGTTCATATTAGGACCCAATTCTGAAATCTGACAGTATGATTTCATCAGCCGTGATCCGGAAACCTAGTATAATGGAGATTGTTTCGGAAGGCTTCCAGTGGAATGAGTGAGCCCGCTCATCTTGGTGTACATCAAGCCTGTAATAGTCCGATAGTAGGGCGTGGCCTTGAATTATGAATGAGGTCACTTATTCGAAGATATATTTGGCTTTGCCAGAAAATCTCTCTCTTTTGAAAGAAAAAATGAAAGTAATTGAAGAACTTGTAATATTCTAACAATGTGACGTATCAGGAAGAAACCGAGATGGTGAGCTGTACCACGCAGTCAAGGTTGACGGTTTTAGCTAACGACTTCTGGTTTGTAGCCGTTCATAAGCCAGCTAAAGGCCAGCGTATGTCCAAAAAGGTTAGAATTTTGACGTGTTGAAACTTGGATCGAGATGATTGATTTAGAGTTGAATCGAGAGAATCAAGTTGCCATCCAGGATGTTCACAGAATATGAAATATGTAAGACGTGAGCATGGCGTGACAGGATGAAAACAGTGTGATTTTTGATGATTTCTGTCACTAAAATAATGTAATAAGAGTATTAGAAGTTCATACCGGCATTCTGAGTAGCAGAAAATCTGACGTCTGTTCTCTTCGAAAATTCCGGATTCCTTGTGAAACGATGTTCGTTTAATAAACTTTGAATACCTTGTAAAATGACCCATGTGTTAACTTTGGGACGGGCAAGAGCTGAAAGATCTTTTTGAAAACGCGCACTGTGGTGTTTAGCAGACGATTTGTAGAGGTGGGATTTTATTGAGCGGCAGAAGAAAGGACGAGAAATCCGTTCATCCATTCGCGTCATCATTAAATGAAAGATTTTCGAATCTTTTTATCGCGAGGTCGGAGTTAACCCAAAAGTTTCACCGCGCTGGGATTCATCTAGATAACTGATTGTCTTATCCTAGTTTTAACCAGTATAATATGGTCCTTAAAATAAGACCAGAAAACCGATACAAAATGTTAGAAAAAGTGAAACTTTATTTCCAGGTCCATTGAAAGATGCTCCTAATCTTTTGGCTACTCCGCATGCTGCTTTCTATTCGGAACCGTCCTGTACAGAACTTCGTGAAATGGCGGCCAGCGAAATAAGACGGGCGATTATCGGACGTATTCCGGAATGTTTACGAAATTGCGTGAACAAGGAATATTTCCCGTCCGGCGCTACTGCATATCCTGGTCCTGGTGGCCCAACTCCGGCACCGGATGGAATTAATGGAGGGTAATGTAAACATTTGAAACCAAAGCATTACCTTATTTAAGCGCACGAAAGCTTGTAAAGGAAAAATCTAAAAAAAAAAAAATCTAAAATAATAATAATGTTATAAAAGAGGGAAATCTGATGTGCAAATGCGGACTTATGCTTGCAGATATTATGCGGCAGCTGCGGCGGCTGGTGCCCTGCCTGTCCAGCAGGCTCATTCGACTACACCACATGATTCTGTACCGCATTCTGTAACGACCGGCAGTAGCACAGATGGACCAGCGGCGCCACAATCGCAACCGCCGCCGTCTCAACCTCCGTCTCAACCGACTCCGACTGGATTACCGCAGTAGAAGGACGGTCGAAAAGCTATGAATGTGGATGATCATTGTACATACGCTAATGTTCCGCCAAGGCATGAAAAATTCGATAGCGAACGCGCGGGATAAGTGATTGAGATGTCGATTACTCGGAAACAATGAAATTGGATGCAGTTCTCTTGACGTCGTTTCAACTTGAATTTCAGTTTTAACTTTTTTTTTTTTTTTTCTACTTATGATTTTAGAAATTTAGATTTAATTTTTCTCCCACTTTTCTTTATTGTAGTAACCTTTCATTTTTTTTCTCAAGTATCTTTCAATGTATTAGGTTGGGTACTCGTTCGATTCAACTTATATTCGGTTACAGACGATACTTCACTTTTTTGTTGTATATTTTCGTCATATTTGCGTAGTTTTTTTTGAAAAAAAATCTACATTTTTACGTCAAGTTATTAGAGATTGTGCGTTTGCAGGCGGCATTTTTTCTTTTTTTTTTGTCTTCAATATGAGGAATATTGGATTGACATGAGTAACGTATTTGATCTTTATGGTAATCTTGCGACCGGAGAATGTGAAGAAGTTCACGAGAAATGTTTTAATTAATATTTTTTTCTCGGACGAACTTCGCTAATAACTTCACGTATGCAGATCATTTTTCGATTCAACTTTTAATTGAATTTTGGATGAGAAAATCAGTTGTATACAACATTCGGAACGTTCTGAAATCCGCGTGATCTTTTATAATGATAACGATGTATATTATTCTATAAAATTGAAACGAGAACATTTTTGCCTGAAAACCATTTCAGGAGCGCGTACGCTTTTTCGCCGAAGTTCGTCATCAGTTTTCCGCAAAAAACCTAACACACCTATCAAAATTTCAATTTAGAATAACTTCGCTTCGTTTTGATGAGGGGATCCTAGGTGCTTATGGTTATATGTAAATACTTTGTAACAATGGCGTGAATTTTCATGTTTTTTTTTTTTTTTTTTTTCTTCGCCCATTTGATCGGCTAATTACTGTGTTTTTAATTTTTGTTTCGCGAAAACTTTTGTAAATCTTCGTAGAATTCCAATGACACAATGGACTCGTCTGTTTCTATTTTCATCTTTTTTTTTTGCGCGCCCCCCCCCCCCCGCTTGTATCAATCCTTCATTTTTATTATTCTCCATTTTAATTCCTATGTTTGTCTTCATATTTTCCCCTTTTTCTCCTTTCCTTTTTGAATGTCCTGAAATTTTTTAAGAATTGCGAGCCTGTTTGATAGCTTGCACATTTTTTTGTTATTAATTTAATAAAAAATATTTTTTTTTGTTCTCCTTTCTAATTTTTATGGAAAAAAAGACAATGTCGAAACTTTTTAGTGTATAATGTTTCATTATTTTACTTTTATTTTGTATTTCTCATTCTTCGATTACCTAGAAATGAAAAAGAAGAGAAAAAAAAAGAGGTTAAGTTTGGTTAAGTACAAATTGATTGAATTTATTGCACGGTGTTGTGCATTGATGTTGCGAATTATTTTATTTTCAAATGATTGATGAAAAAAAGAGAAAAAAAAAGGAAAAAAAAATTGAAAATTGTGTAATTTATCTTCTAAAGTGTCGAAGATTTCTATTTCATTTGATTTTGCTACGATTTCGTATTTGGAAAGAATTGAACGTTTATTTTTGTGTTTCTCTCTCCTCATCTGTTTGTTCTTTTTTTCTAATTCTTTCTTTTCACATTATTTACTTTGACAAAGTACTGTCCTTATTAGAGTATAAGAAGTTATTCTAAATTAGAATTTTTGATTGTACATAAGTTATAAGAATTTTACATTACATTTTTGCATGTAAAAAATGATTAACGGATAAAGAAAGAAAGAAGAAAAAAAGATATTTATGTGATAATTTTTTATATATGCAGAAATATATACATATGTGTCTTTAAGCTGTAAGAGAAAATAGCAATTAATAAGTATCAATAACGTGAACAGTTATTTTATGAAACTTTGTTTTTATATTGTAAGAATGGATCAGCTGGTACAGATGAATGAAATACAAAATTAATTGTGAATATTCATTATTGATTTATTTGAACGCGTTTTGGAAAAGTAAATGGGGTGATTGTTGCTTGAACATGCCGATTTTCAAAGGCAGTAAGGTGTTGATGAATCTCATCACAAAGAGATCATCAACTCTTGAAGACAGGCACTCTATAGATACTTCTAATATTATAAAAATTACCAGTTTTGTGAAGTAGTTAGTTACCTTTTGCAAGATTCAAATATTTGTTAAATAACAGCCTAGTCACCTCTAGTGTGAATTGAACCTTCTTATAAGTTTGCAAAAGTTGTTGAAAACTGTGTTAATGTACTTACCTACAACATTTTAAGGAACTTCGAATGCGATCGCTGAATTTCCTCTTACTGAGAGGTCGTATGGAAAAACCAAGTATTATTTCTACTTAGGTTTTCTTTTTCTTCTATCAACAAGCTGAAGAACGAGATCATGTATGAGAGTAGTTAGTGATTTTTATTAAAACCAACTCTTTTACTTGGCGCTATCAATAAAATTTCAAAAACTTTGACCTTTAGGGGGATTTTCTTGTCACGAAAATCTGTATCTAAAAATTTTGGAATGCAATGTTGTGATATTGCTATATTTCGGCTTTACATAGAGTAGGCCGGCGGCCTGTGGTTATATGGACGAAGCGTATATCATCTTGTTCAGAGTATTGCAGCCAGCTGAAAGCCAAATACAGCCGAATCTTTACTAATAGGAGCGAAGCTGAAAACCTCCTTCATTTAAACCTTTCTAAGCCTTTTAGCCAAAATAAGCCAATTTTTCAGTTTTTTTCTAGCTCCCCTGATTCCTGCTAAAGAGGAGAATGAGTGTTCAAATTTCAAGTTGAATTGCTCCTCTCCTTAGGCCAGATTGGTTTTTCCGAAGAATTGACAAAGATGAGAAAGACAGGTTCCGGTTCAATTTCAGCTATAGAAGCCTGTAGTGCAGTCTTCTAATCTAGATGAAAACAGATTGGTGAGTAGGTATCTTCCCCAAGTGCTCGAAAGCATTAATTCTCCTGACCGTTTCATATCGATCGGTCGAAAATCAACTGAATTAAGCCGGAAATTAGCTGAATTTTTCCAAAAGTTGAATTTTCCAAGGTTCTAAGTTTGAGCTGAAACTGTAATTTTTGACTGCAATACCTTGATCTTATTTACCTGGGTCATGCACGGCCGCTTAATGCTTAGACAATTGCATTGTCTGAAAACTTACCCTTTGAATCGATTGGCTTTGGCTATCATTGAACGCCTAACCCAATCACATTGGGTAGCTAACGAACTAGCTAACAGCTGAAGAACCCCCCCCCCAAAAAAAAAAAAAAAAAAAAAAGGAAAAAAAAACAACAATATGGTATAATTTTACTAGTCTTTGAAAAACTGTGTGGAATAACACGTCCAACTGTCGCAAAAATGTCCAGTCACGAAAATGAATTTAAATGTTTGCTGTAAATGTAAATACTGAATAATAAGATAGGCTATTTTTGAATACTCAGTCAATGGTAATAGAATGGCGTGACTGAATAATCATTAACCATTAATCAAACAAGAAACAATAATGCAAAGAGAAAAAATGAACTTGACAGTTGACTAAACGCCAAGTAGTAACAAATTGCACCAAACAATTCATTTCAAACTGTAGTACCTCTGCTATACATCAAAATAAAATCTGAAAAGCTCAATTGCATCCTCAGCAAAAAATAGCCATAATATCAGCCGAGCTAATTTCATTGGCTGTAGAAAGGCTTGGTTACTAACTTGATTTCAATTTGGATTCGTCAAGAGAAAACTCTTATCAGCGTTAGGACAGTTTCAAGTGTTGTTATTGGTTGTTCTTATCAACGTTAGGATAAAAATCAAATAGTCTCCACTGCAACTGGTTGTGACGCCAGCGCGCCATCGTCCTGACGAGACCAAATAGGAGGAAAATAGTCTCTTTTGTTAGCCGTTAGAAGTTTGGTTTTGAATCACTATAAAACAGCTGGCTACTGCTAATATTTTTCCTGATTGGCTAGCTAACCATCCCTGGTCTATAGTTGAGGAGGCACTATATTACAGTCGGGACAAAATAGGTCTACTCCCCGCGGATTTTTCTTGCAACTAGCCAAAAATATGATCAAAGTCATGACCAATATACTTAAAGAGCTTGTGAAAATTTGAAACGCGGCTGGAATAATGGTTTGCAATTGATTACAGTTGCAATTAGTATAATATGAAGTTGCAGACATAGGGATGTTAAGCTTCAGCCGTCGATTTGGCCTGCTAAACTAAGTTTGTACATGAAAAGGAAAATAATGTGTGGTAACCTAGTTTGACTTCTTTAGTCTAGTACACAATATTTTAAGCTACTAGCTTTTGAGGTCTTCTTAGTCTAGTATAGTGTATATATTAGGCCTATAAAATCAAGGCTCAACCTACTATAGCAGCCTAGTTTAAGCCCAGTTTAGTGGAGGCTAGTACACTATGATAATTAGGCTGATACATGAAAGCCAATATAGTTCCAAGCCAGGTTGATTGTATATCAGGCCTAGTGTAGTCTAGGATACAGTACGTTAGCCCGAAGAGCAAGCCCAGTATACTGTGAAAGGCTAGTACGAGTGTGTAATGCATATTAAGCGCAGTATAATGAAGGCTACTGTACTGTATAATGAACCCAATCTCTAAGGAGGTTTTGTGACAATTTTTCAAGAGTAATCCCCATGAGGAAGCCTAATATAATACAGGTAGTACATAGTTATGATTTTTCGTGAAATTTTTTGGGATAATTTTCCAAGAGTAATCTCAATCTTAAAAACACTAAAAACGCCAAAAGTCAAACATTAATAAGCTGATTGGGAAGGGTTGACAATAGCTGTGAGTTTAAGTTGATGAAACAATCGACTGAAAGCCTTAAGCTGAAGTCCAAAGTCAATGACAAATAGCTTGACATTCCTGGCTACAAGTAGGATCCCAATGGTAACCACGGGGCTCAACCTCATGAAATACAGAACAACAGCTTAAAAGAAATAATTCGATTTAATGTTCTACATTACATTTACGTCGTAATGCAGAAAAATAAAAATAGAAATTCCGACATAATAAAATAATCACACGAGATTCAACGAAAAATCAAGTAAAAAAAATAATAGATAAATAAATAAATAAGAGATACCGTATTTACACGGTGATATAATATTTGAAGGAAATAAGATTAGGAACCGCTCGAAATCGACAATACAGAATCGACGGAAACAATAAAATCACCTTGATCTTTTGAATGAGACAAAGCTAAGGTTTTATCGTTGGCCAACTGTAAAATTGCGTTGAACATAATCGGAATACTAAGATCCGAATCTTTTTTAGCGTCATCTTCGCCCATGACTTTTTTACAAATTTCGACAAACGTGATCGGTTCTTTCGTAGATTCGACCTTTACCTACAAATAGAAAGTATTAATTTTACCATTCATCAACCGTAGTGAAGATTGCAAATAATGTGTTTAAGAAAGAAGAAAAAAAAAAAAAAAAAAACAGTGAATATACTATTCACGTGAGATCATGATTAGAACACGCTATCATCATGCAGTTGTATGCAAATTGAAGAAAAGAGTGATGGAGACGGTAAAACAAATGAGAGGAAGAAAAAATTCATCTCGAAGCCGAAAAGTAAGAAGACTTACCTCTTCTTCAGACGATTCGATTTCTCTCCATATTTTCGACTTGAGTTCCTTCATATTTACTGATTTATCTTTCATCGTGTATGGTAACTGGATTTTCGCTACCTATAAAAAACGAGTAAATTGGTTTTTCTTCAGTTACTGACTTGAATTATCTACGTGCATTAAAACAAATACTTACTTTGTTGGGTACCTCGACCAAATTATCTTTCAGGAATGCGGTTTTCTCCATCGCTTCGTGCACATCTCCAGGAGTATCATTTGCTTGTTCGTCGCAATAATCATCCTACATGAATCAAAATTTATTAGAAAAAAGTTCTTCCTTTGAACACAGGTCGTTGGTACGTTCATTTACCTCGTGAAACTCGGGCAAGGTATTTTGAGTATCGTTCGGATTATCATAATTATAATCATCAATCATTTCTTCTAACTCAGATGGGTCTTCATCGGCATCATTTGCATTTTGAATTACGAACATTTCTCGCCACACATTCAATCTAAAACGAGGAAATATTTAGAAATACCGGTAACAACCAAACTTACCGCCATAATTTGAAAAACAAAAACCTGAAAAATTTATTCACGCTGAAATCGGTAATTTGTTTCATCAAAAATTTTTCTCGAGACGTGACTGTATTCAATGTACACGAAGGATCATTTTTCAAGTCGAATACTTTAAAATCATTGTCGTCATTCAGGAAGTTGATCGGTACCTTCTTTTCTTCTTTGATCCGTTTTCCTCCTACAATACCTAAATTTATTGGAGTTATATACTAATCTGTTCTACAATTTCACTATCACTGATTGAAGAGTCACCATAAAAGTATCAAAAGCTTGAAAACTGATTATGCGAATATAACAACCGAATAAAACTATCGACCCAAAAAAAGGAAAACTTGACTAAAAGAATTGGGGCTGTGAACATGGAATATCTTGATTCCAAACACGTACAAAATGCCAAATATAATATTTTTCAGTCACGTTGCTTCAACCCCTATTTTTTTGAGACAAGAAAAGTATCCTAAAACGTGGAGTAGACCAGGAGCGAAATACAAGAACAAACGTGAAAGTTGATTTAATCTGTTAGTCAACTTTATTTATCGACAAGAAGAAAGGATCTGCAGTCACATTCAGATTCTGTGATTCGACTCTTCTGGCAAAAAGAGCTTTGGAATTAAAGGCATGCTCAGATGTCTACAGGTGAGAAGTAAAGGAAGAATTCTTTGCCCTTCCTCTCGCTTCATTCCTTTCATATTCACATCTCTATTTTTGGTCCAGTCTTGCCTATTATTTTCCTCTACTTTTCTGCAACACGAAGTTCTCAAGCATCTGAATATAATTTTTCTGATATTCACGGAGTAGTATATCGGTTCTTGAAATAAGTAGAATAGTAAAACTTCAAAACTGTTCAACCCTCTTTGCCATGGATGCTCAATATGTTGAACTTTTCGATAATTACTTTTCTCTCTCAACGGAGCCCAATGTTGCGTGTTCCTCGGATGAAGTTTCTTTTGAAGTTGCCGGAAGTCGAAGTAACGATAATCCGATGTTTCGGACGAGATTAGTTTTGAAATTTCTGTTACGAATTCCGAGGACGACATCATTTTAGAGAGGCACGCTACGTGATCCTGCGGTTCCACGATGTCGTCATTAGAAGCTTCGAAAATATTTTCATCATTTTGGAATACATCGTCGTCATCTGTAAGGAAAAAATATGTGATTTTTATTTTCATTTTTTACTTCAGAATTGTAAAAGTGGAAACCAACCAAAAATTTCATCATGAGTTGGTGGTTCATAATCAATCTTGAAAGCTGAAGACATTTTTTCCTCTGCAAGCGGCTTCACGTAGGACGTATCTTCTCCGAAACGAAAATTTTTGAACATCGAACAGATGACAATATCATCGGGTACGTCTGAAAAAGTAATCAAGAATAAAAATTACATCATAGAACTGATTCAGAACGTCTTTCTCATCTTTCTTTCCTTACCAGGAAATGAATCGACAGAAATATTTAGATGCTCAAAGCGGACGGGTTTTTCGTTCTCCCAAAAATTTTGTAACGCATTCAAGTGCCAGCATACTTTGTTCGTATCGAAAATGGCGCTGCTCGTAATGTAACTATCGATAGTAAGGATATTGTATGGACAGTTTTCACAATCGTTTGATGACGGTCGATCAATATCTTTTGATTTTGCAATCGTAGTTTTCTTCGTCTGCAATAGAAAGGTTCAGATTTTGAAAGTTTGAATTTCCCTGATTCTTGAGCACTGCCAAAGAACTCACTTTTCGATTTGTCTTCTTTTTTTTTGGATCGCCAGCGTCCGAGACTTGATCTTCTTCGTCGTGTCGACCTTTATTACTCGAACAAACGGTAGTAGCCATCTTCAGAGTATCTGAATGAACGCTATCCACTCGGCATGAATAGATCTTGACACCCGCATCTAAAGAACTTGATACTTCCTGAGGAAGAAAAGTCTCGGTAAGAGGCAGATCAAATTTTGATACATCCACACATTCATTCTTACTGTAAAATCTTTGATTGGTTTCTTCTTATTAAACATGCTGTGCAGTAAATCTATTAGTTTAAAGTTGAACGCATTTTTGGTATTAATTTTCTGAAAATTGAAAACGAAAGAGTGAATAGAAAACGGACCAGATTTGAGTTTTAGTTCAAGTGCGCATTGGACAAACTACACTCACATTTTCTGCTGCAAGCTGAATACAACTTTGAAAATGTTCTGAAACACTTTTTTCCGAGATGGACAATCGCACGTTCGATCTTCTTAGATTTTCATAATCGTCAACCGCTTGTTGTCGACTACGAAGACGTTCGTCTTCCACATCCATTAAATCTTCTGCAGCTACTATCTCATCGGCCTGCATTTTAATGAAATAACAAATAAAAATTTTTTGAATGGGTAAATATTGGCCATATTCTCAGTAGAGAATTATGAATAATCTGCGACGTTGGGTCACAGTAGAAATGTCTCAACAAGCAATGGAATTTTCAACTTTCAGGTCTAGTGAATGAATCATAATTATCAACATTAGAAAGTAAGAATCGTGTTTATAATCAACCAAGACTTTTATTGAACTGAAAAAGTGTTCTACAATTTTATTTATTCGATGCCAGAAATCAAAATCGTGACTGCTTGAGCAACCCACGACTAAAGTTTTGTTTCATCTCAGTATTTTGGGAATACTATAATATTTCTAGAATAAAGTCACATTTTTATTGCTTACTTGGCCAATGGGAGCGATCTTTCTTGACCGCCTGTTCGCCGGTACTGAGCTAGGAGAATCCATTTTTAAATGCCGAATACTAAATTGTATAATTGATACTGTACAGCTTTCTCCGCAAGAACAATCAATAAAACTGTAAAGATAAATATTTTTGAGAATTAAGTCGTACTACTGCCAGTTGAATGCTGACACTGATTGAATACTTTTTGGCTATACCAGGCGAACAACAGAACTTACTTCCTCCGATCACAAGTTTTGTATTAGAAAATATTCAGGGACGTCATCTTCAGTGGCGTGTTATCGATTTAACTTCCATAATTTTGACAAATAATTTTTTTCTATTCAATTAAAGGGCAAATATTGCCAATAAATAGTTGAAACTCCCGATTTTTGACAGAGAAACAACTTTCAGGAAGATCGCGGATGCGACATCTTCCTGTCTTATTTTTATTGATAAGACGCATTTCAAAATGGAGAAATGATTTTTGAATAATAGCGCGAAAAAAAGTCATGTCAAGGAAAAACAAAGAGCTTTTATTTTATTCCTCGAAATTCTGCATGCACTGAGTATTTTGATGACGAGGCTGTATCTGATTGGACCAGATGAATGAAAAAATCGAAATCAGGTTCGCTAATGTCGAGGCTAACGCCATAAATAAACAGCCACAGCCATACATTTTTCATTCATAAACAATATTAATCATGTTTGTATTTGTAGATTCCAATACAATTCTGCTTTACCTTTATAATGGATCAGTTGTTGTGGGTTTCGAATACAACAGCGTCGAATAATTTTTGCATGGTTAGTTTTAATGAAATGAAAATTATGAGGAAAAGTTATGAGTCATTTTTGTCATGATTACAGTGAGTGAACTATCAACCAGACGATAATCTCTAGATTTAATATTCTTATCTAGTGAATGAAATGAGATTGTAGTTCGCTCACCGTACTACCCAAGTTTTTCGCCTTGTTGCATCTTCCTTTTGTTTCGGTGCTCTTGATATATCATAATTCGACCGTGGAACGCATCAAGTGAGGTAAATCTAGTTTTGCTTTTAATTTTTAGAATGTAACAAGAAGTCCACCCTAATCATCGATCACCCATACGCCTACTAATTCTGTATTTTTTCTAACTTCTACAGTTTTTTCATTCGTTAAAATACAAATATTTTCAATACTAGAATGGCTGTATTCACGCCCGGTACGTCGAGTAATCCTACTTCTGAAGTTGAAATAAGTATATCTTGCAAGTAAGTATTTGCAACTGCTGTTGATTCCACTTTTCAAGTGTTTGCTAGAGAATGGTGTTTCTATAAAGTTATTTGTTCTACAGGAATTTACTAGATTGTGATGTATTCTCGAAGTCGGATCCAATGTGTGTAATTTTTCATAAATCAGCTGAAGTACGAGATTGGAAGGAAATTTTTCGTACTGAAACGATTGATAATAATTTGAATCCGAATTTTGCCAAAAAAGTAAAAGAAAATGATTTTTGATCATGATGCAATTTTATTGGTGTTTCTCATTTTTTTTAAATGATGTGTAGGCAACTTTGACTTATCATTTCGAAATGCTGCAAGAATTGAAATTCGCTGTTTACGACGTTGATAATGAAAACCCTTCCTTGGATTCTCACGATTTTCTGGGCAGTTGTACTACTACTTTAGGACAGGTAAGTTTGAAATGCCGACAAAGTATACTTTGCAACATTTACATAGTTCATTTCTTTATCAATTAACGATATATGTATTTCAAAGCTTGTATCAGCCGGAAATATGACACTTCCGTTGAAAGGCGCTGGGCTAGATAACAAAGGACAATTGATTGTACATGTTGAAGAACTCGCAACCTCACGTGATGAAGTTACCCTACAATTTAAGGGATGGGGCCTGAACAGAAGTGATTTATTCGGCTGGTAAGTTGAATTTTCAACCATTTTTAAGATTTGTTTATTCGCATGAATATGAATGTCATATATTTCTTCAGGGTATTTTCCTTCTGTCGGGGGACCAGTGCATTTTTAGAATTTTCGAAAGCTACCGAAAATGGCGAATATAAAGTAGTTCATCGAACCGAAGTCGTACGGTGGTCAAGTAACCCCCGTTGGAAAAAGTTTTCCATTCCAGCTCGTACTCTTTGCGGTAATGACTACGACCGAGATCTACAAGTTACTTGTTACGATTGGTCGCATGGAGGTTCGCATACAGAATTAGGTATTCAATTATTTTTATCATTTTATAAATCCAATTTCGTCTACGTATGATGGAGTCCAACGTGATTATTTGTAAATTATTGTGCAGGAAAATTTCACGTCACTTTGCAACAGCTAAGTCAAGGCCCAGGACCTGAAACGGAATTCGTGTGCCACTTATACGATAAAAATGTACTTCTTCATTTCATTTCTTATGTAAATGTAAAACTTCTTCTAGTTCAGACATTTCTTTCATATTAACAGACAAGAAAAGCAGGTTCGAAAACTAACGGTCGTATTACGTTAGAGTTCTACGAACTTCGGAAAGTACACACTTTTCTGGATTATATTAGCAATGGCACGCAGCTCAATTGTACTTTTGCCATCGATTTCACTTGTAGGTCGATAAAATTTTCTTTTCAGAAGTTTTTGACTTTAAATGTATTAATGAATCAATTTTTCTCTGCAGCATCAAATGGTGATCCTAATTACCCTGAATCGTTGCATTACATCAGCGAATTGTTTCCCAATCAGTACGAACAAGCATTGAGAGCCGTAGGAGATATAATTCAAGATTATGATAGCGATAAAATGTTCCCTGTTTTGGGATTCGGCGCTAAATTACCTCCCGATGGTAGGATTTCGCATGAATTCTTCGTCAATATGAATCCAACTAATCCATTTGTTCAGGGCATCGATGGTGAGATCATGGACATTTCGTCTTCGTGTGCAGTTTCTGCGAAAGGATTGTTAATGTTACGCATTTTTCTCATTTAACAGGTGTTTTAGAGGCGTATAAGAAATGTATCCGCTCTGTACAGTTATACGGACCTACTAATTTCAGTCCTGTTATCAATCACGTGGCTAAATTTGCGCAATCTTACCGAGATGGTTCTCAATATTTTATACTCTTAATTATTACCGACGGCATTATTACCGATATGGACCAAACTAAGAGAGTGAGTTTCAAATTCAACTGTTTTTTAATTGTAATCTTTCGGTGTTGATATCAAAACGTGTGATTTATTTTTAAGGCTATAGTGAACGCATCAACGTTGCCATTATCAATCATAATCGTCGGTGTTGGACAGGCAGATTTCGATGCGATGGATGAACTGGATGCGGATACTGTTCCATTGTCGCACAATGGTGTGCATGCAGCTCGTGATATCGTTCAGTTCGTGCCATTCAGGAATTTTCAACACGTGAGAGATGCTATTACGGCTAGAGCGTATCTTGCCAAAGAAGTGTTAGCCGAAATACCTGATCAAATCGTCGAATACATGAAATCAAATAGAATTGAACCTGGTTCATTCAAAAAGTAATCAAATGTTTACCAATTACAAATTGACAATGATTATGTAGAATTTTACATAAAAAACAAAACAAGAAAAAGTCGATCTCTTTTAAGTTTCTATTAACCAGTCTTGAATAAAGTGAGGCAGTTCTCCTTGTAAGTCAAGGAAGAATTGGAGAACAGAAGAAAAAATTGAATTTCTGTTTTTTTGACTGGTCTGCTATCTTTTATAAATAAGTTTGCATTCTTTTTCATAAACTATTTTTTCCCCTTTTATTTCTCTCTTTTTATATTCTCAAATTTTCACAATTTTCTTATATCTGCTTAGTTATGAATTCTTATACTGTACCTTAATATTTTATCAACTTGTTTTTTTTTTCGTGTTTTACCTTGTTATTCATGCTTATTTTTTCTGCCATACTGAAGTTTTAGGTGTTTTCAATGAGATTTCTAATCTTCTTATTTCTTAAGATCTTGTGTTTGAGGTAAACATTCTTTTTCATTATGAATTTATACCTTAATTTGAACTTTTTTACCAGGAAATATTTTACTTCATTTTTACAACGCATACCAAGGAATTAAAAGCATAGTTTCTACTATTGAAACGTTGCCATTTCTATTGTGTGTCGGCTTCGTACTTTCTGATATTTGTCATTTTTTCTTTGCCGCCGGGATTGTTTTTTCGAAAGTTTCATTACTTCATTTCCTCTGTATCTTAACCAGCTCGTATGTTGATAAATATTTTATGGCTGAAAGAATTGGTTGACATTTAATTCGTTGTTTGAGGTTTCACTTTTCGTTCTCTGAACCCAAATATGGAACTACCAACCCTGACATTACTGCTGCCAACTTCAATCTGAAATGAAGTGAAGAAATATAAATTTTCTATACTATACTCCGTTCACGTTAGGAAAGGATAGAAAGTAGTACCTTGAGAACGGAACGCTCCAGGTAATTTCAATCTACCGTTCCGTTCTTGATGTACCACTTTCTATCCTTTCTCAACGTGAACAGAGTACATCAAGAATGAATCCAACAAGATGAATTGAAAAAATCATACCGCATGTTCGAAATCATCTGACATTCCCATTGACAACTGAACATCAGCTGAAGATAATTCTAGTTCTTGACATAAACCACTTTTACATTTTATCAGCGTCTGAAAAATATCAAAGTATTTTTAATTATGTGCTTCTTACTACGCGTTTAAGGAGAATTTCGACATTCGTTCTGAATTATTTTTACAGACATATACAAGACGATGAACAGGTCAGCCTACATTAGATTATTTATTAAACTTACTAAAAAATCAGGATTTGGTCCCTCAGAGAGATCATACCCAAATTTTCCAATTGTCATCAAACCGGAGAACTTTAAATGAGGACACTTATCATAAATGTGTTTCACTAAGGTGACGGTATCATTTGGTAGAACTCCGTTTTTATCTGAAAGTTGTTAGTAATCATGTAGATTTCGACCAGATTAAATATTATTCTTCAGTGTTTGAAACTAAGGCTACAAACCTTCTTCTAAACTCGTATTAACTTGTACGAAAACTTTCAGCTTCGATGGCAAATTGTGTTTCAGGACACATTCTTCTAGAAGCGAAGCAAGTTTCTCCGAATCAACAGTTTCGATGATGTACAGGTTAGGTAGTGACACAATTTTTGAGGCTTTATTGCTTTGTAGGTGCCCTATAAAATGCCATTTTATTTCGGGACACTTTTGCAGCACCTAGGAGACAAAACTCGATATCAAAGCAGATAAATAAGATACTATAGGTTGAACTAGGCGTAAACATACTCTCTCATCTGAAGCTTTAGAAATCAACTCTTGTGGGTAGTTTTCTCCAAAATGTCTTTGCCCAGCATCGTACGCCTCTAATATCAGTTCTAACGGTTTAGTTTTACTCACAGCAACCAAAGTCGGATTGATGTATTTTAAATCCTGTCAGAGGAAAAAGGCAAAACTATAATCCTTTTCAAACATGTCTAGTAATAGTTTATTCTCATACAGGTATTTCCAAATCATGATAACTCATGAGATTGGGATTTCTACTTACTTACATCTGCTCTGCTCTTCATCGCTTCATTCATTTTATTGGTAACATTTTCAAGATTTTCCTTTATATTAATTTCTTCAGTCATTTTGACAGTATCCTTTTCTGTAGAGAATAAGCAAAAAACTTCGAACGACCCTACCCCAGCTATTAATATTCGAAAATGGAATTTTTGAATGAATTTCGACCAGAAAAATTCGAATTGTAATCTCAAGATTATCAGCTCTTCGATAAGCGAATAGTTTTCACGGGCGGGAATCCGGGATGTTCGTTTATTTACGGACAGTGGTAGAAAACAGCTGACAAGCTGCAAACCAGCGGTTGTCGGTTATTGGGCTGAAAACCAAGCAGCAGAACGCACGCAATATTGACCGACTTATCGTGTTCTGTAGTATCTTTTCTGTGTTCTCTCTTCAACCCCCAAAATTACGACCTTCGTACCATCTTCAAGAGTTCAAGCACGCCGGGAAAGCGGCTGCCAGCTGAATGAATGAGCTAGACGGTCGCCGGTACAGCCGCAGCATTCGATCGGCAGGGTGGTCGCCAAAAGTCCAGATCCAGCAGGAGTTTCCAGGGAGTTTCCAGGACGGTGTCTCAGATAGTCAGATTGTCGTCGACTCGTCGCCGGAAATCATTGCCTTTCTCTAGTCTAGTAGGTAGGTATCCAGAGAATAGATATCTGTAATGTAATCTGCCAACAATCTGCATCATTTCATGCATTGTTCTTTGCATAGGTACTACAGATAGTACAGAATAGATTAAAGAATGAAGCTTAGAGGGTTTTTTTTTCGCAATTCTGCGATGGATTTGAAATCACTTCCTCATGGATTTCGTGTCATCACACTTTTTCCGGTATTTTCGTATGCTTAGAATAATTCTCATTGCTACATGTTTCTAGATTCTCCTGAATATTTTCAAATTTTGCCCCTGCCAGATCGTAAAAGTGTGAGACTTTACTGTCACTTATGAAATTATTTCTGCAACCGTTCGGAGATCATTAAGGACGAGAAGTTTGTTTTTTTGTAGGAGTTTTAAGGACTGTATTTTTCGTAGGTACCTATGGTACAAGTGAACAATGAAGAAAACCTTAGTGCCATACTTTACAAATTTTAATTTTACTACAAATTTGAAAAAATTCTATTGTTTTAGGGTTCGCAAGTATAGCGCTGGATGTATTGCCAGTCCGAGCGCCACGGTCGGAAATTTTAATTTTTCATTAGGCCTATTGTTCGTTAGATGTGGCTGAACTCAATAGTTATTGCCAAAGACTGAAGTATCTTCAAGTTCTTATTGTCGACAGTTTGGTATGGTTTTCAACAAGGTTATTAAAATATGGTAACTTTTCCCTCTATTTTCATGTAACTTACATGTGTAAAAGATTCCATATTATATTCTATACGTCTCTTTTCTCCTTATTGTTTCTTCCCGGTCTTTATCTCTCTTATCTTCCTCAGCCGTCTCCGTGCAGGTTACTACCATTCTCCTCGAATGTTCGTCAACTCACTATTGTACGTAGGTACTAGATTCATTATTTTTTTTGCTTTCATACTGTACGCTTCTTCTGTGCTTTTTCTACAGCTTTCTCGTACATTCTACATTCCGATTTAGAAATAACGACTATGTGGTTTTGAATTCGCACGTAAGTAATTAATAGAGTTTGCATTCAATCCTAGTCGTTCTCATTAACGATTCCGACGAATCTTACACATGTACACTTCCTAAATGAAAACAAAGTCAATATTTAGAAACTATTTAACCAGTGCCCGTCTTTACTATGTAGCCCTTTCAAAAATCTGTTTGTCTTTTTTTTTATGACCGTCTTACAGACAATTTACTTCGACATTACACTTCAATTCATTTGTTCACAAGCACTACCTTGAAAATGATTTTTCAAAAATTGTAAAGCGCTATTATTCTTTTTCTTATAACAAATCAGAATGTTTTTCTACTCCTGGTGATCGTAATCCATGTACAAGTTCCTATAAATTCTCATTATTCGCTATTTTGGAGTAGGTACCTAACTTCTTTTGTGACAGAGTGTCAGCCGAAAATTGGTAGTCCTCCATTTGGCACTCACTAGTGCACGCGAGGACGATTGATACCTGCTCGTGGTGAAATTCAATCTAGAAATTTTCAGTACATATACTGCCACAGACCTGTACAATACTGCGTTCCCATGTGAAGTTTCTTTTGCTCTTCTTTAAGAAACCGATCGACTTTTCAAACTGACTTTTCGGCAAAAAATACTGCTATTTAATTTCTATAGTTAAATCGATAATGACTTGTTACATCCTCGCTGCTGCCTTTGCCTTACACGTCGTATACCAGTCATTACATGAGTTTAATGATATAATACGAGCTCAGTAAATAACGGGAAGAACAAGTAAGTGACGTTATTATTAAGCTATAAATAGAATTAGAGGAAATGGTATCATTGGGTGGGGAGTAACGTCATTCGCGGAACGATTCAGGAATGACACGAGAAAAATTTGTGGTACCGTTACCTACAACGTAGTATCGTTATCGACATTTACTAGCACTGTAATTCACGTCAGTCCCCCCCCCCTTCAGTTACTTTCCAACTTCTTTTTTTCACACAGCATTCAAGTTCATACGTCGACCTGAACTGGTAGGCAGAAGTACGTGCGTAGTTTTCGTATAATTGACGGTACCTATTCGGTTTTATTTTTGGTATATTGTGCGCTGTTGATTCAACAATTTCGTGAAAATGGATCCTTCAGAAATGCGAAGAAGATTTGACGAGGCTGTTGCTGCCGCTTTGATGGATAAACGTGCTGATAATAATTCATATTTGAGTGCCGAAGACTATGTTGGAAAGATTGAACGTGTTCGTGCGGCGGAAACAACTCTGAAAACAAAGGGCAGCAAGAAATCGAATGCTGATTATAGATTAGTTAAAAAGTACGGTGTGTTGATTGTTAATGGATATGAAAAACTTATTAGACCGGTAAGAAATCCATCAGAAAATATCTTATTCTACGTCAAAAATGAAGAACTCTTCGATATTCTGCATACAACCCATTCTTCCATCGGTCATGGCGGAAGAGATCGAATGCTGAATGAGGTGAAGAAGAGATATTGCAATATTACAATCGCCGCGGTTATGATGTATTTGAAACTTTGTCAACAATGTCAAAAAAAGTCGACTTTTCAAAAAAAAAACATTGCATTGAAACAGATGGTACATTCCAGTTTCAATTCACGAGGACATCTAGATGTGATTGATATGCAGAGTCATGCATACAACGACTTTCGGTTCATCATGGTATACCAAGATCATCCTACTAAATTTATCGTTTTGAAAGCATTGAAAACCAAACGATCTGCAGAGATTGCATTTAACTTGCTCGACATTTATACGATTTTTGGAGCTCCAGCAATCCTGTATTCATCAGATAATGGGGGGGACTTGGTGAACAGGGTCCTGGACGAACTTCATGCCATGTGGGATGACATCAAAATCGTGTGCGGAAATTCTCAACGGTTCCAGCAACATGGTTATGTTGACAAAGCAAATAGGGATGTAGAAGAAATGGTGTCATCATGGTTAGCAGAAAGTATGGATTGGCCCACAGCTTTAAAATTTATTCAATTTCAAAAGAATCGAACATTTCTTTCAGGTTTGTCCAAAGTGCTGCAATGAAAACGACTAAATAAGATTCAAAACATGATTAAAATTAGATAGTTATAGTTTTCAGAATAAGGTGTTCACACTTTGACTTTGTTTACATAAATGTGTGGATGGAGCGGGATGCGGAGAATACCAACTCGGGGGCATAATTATCTGGGTAGATCAGGAGAAAAAGCCTTTTTTTCAGGTGATTTCAATTGAAAGAGATCCTTTTTTTTTTTGTTACAGTCCCATCAGATGCAAAATTACAAGAAAAATGAATTTAGTCCTCTTCAATTTCTCACAAAATTCGTCCGTTCTCGAGATAAATCGATTATTCCAAAAACTACCCTGAAGAGCCTGTGTTATTTTGCCCCTTAGTTGATAAGAATGCGTTCTGTGACGTCATGTGTGAATCCCTTATACAGTACTAAATCTACCTACAATCAAATAGGTCTGCCTTTATCCTTGCAATCTATTCTAGAGTTTCCTGTCAGCTCCTCACATTCTGATCTAGATGATCCCAAATGGACTCTTTTTAGCCAAACTCAACCAAGCGACATGATAACAATCTAGAGAAATGGAGAAAAATGTCCCTTTACTATAAGCAAATATTCTCCTTTTCCCCAGATCGTTATCATGTCGCTTGGTTGGGTTTGGCTAAATAGGGTCCAAATGCTCTTTGGGTGGCTTGATTATGGAGGATAACCAGGGGAGGGGGGTAAACAAAGAATATTATTCTTAAAATCGGGGAAACTTGAATGTAGAGTCAAATTAAAGAGAATTAGTCTATATTGCTTCTTTTTATGATTTTTTAAATTAGGTTATTATTGATAAATGAATTGTTGAATTGTGGTTGAACTCACTTCAACAACAATGTCACTCAGACTCATTGTGATGTGATCTAAAATATTTGTGCGCAATGCATTCCCAATCTGTCAAGCTGTCAAGTATAGTTTAAGCTTGATTGTGTCTTGAACTTAAACTAAAATGATGAGCATACCTTAACTTAGAACTTATGGCTTACACTTGGATAGCCTACAGCTTCAACTTGATGCTTGAAGCACCTATTTTACAGCTTTTACGGCTTATAGGCGGTGTAACTTGGAGTTTCCAGTGTTGGTAGCCCTGCGTGTACAAAGTTGATTATGCTGGTTTAATTTGTATTTATCTCCAAACCAAACAGTTTTTCAATTCTATTTTCTAGTATAAGTATAAGCTTGTTTATTTCAAGAAATATTCTTTTGAGAATTCTCTACAACTTCAATTCTCACTTTGTTCTTGATTAAAGGTCAAATAACTTCAGAAAATGCATTTGAGATAACGCGTGTATTTGTTCCATAAGAAAAAAATCTATGATCACCTTTGTGCCTACTTAACTAGCGCTACCTAGTGTTAGGGTTTGCAATATAACAGTTATATAACTGTTACCGGTATAACCGAAACAAAAAAAGTTCGTTAACCATTTGACCGATAACCGTTTCAAATTTTCAAGACCATTTGACCGATAACCGTTAACCGTTTCAAAAATAAAACGGTTATAGCGGTTATAAAACGGTTACAACAGTTATGACCGATATTTTCTGGGAAATTTTCTGACCGTTTGACCGATAACCGTTTCAAATTTTGAAAATGTATGACCGATAACCATTAACCGTTTGAAATCATTTCGGTTGCAAACCCTACCTAGTGTAGGTTACGTCGCCTATTATGTGAGTTAGAGCAAAGCTTGAATTTTCATTTTGAAATTTTGAATTTTTCATTTTTTCTTCATTTTTTTGCTGAGCAATCATGAATAGTAAAAAAACATCGATTTAGCAGTTCCGCACACATTATTATAGATCAAGATAAAGCTAAAAATGAAAACCTCAACTTGAAACTTATGGCTTAGGCTTAAAAAAATTGTATCCCAAGATTGAGAATTGAAGCTACAAGCTTATATATTTCACGGCTATACTCCGTTCACGTTAAGGTTAAGGAAGGATAGAAATATGACCTCGAGAACGGAACGCTCCGGGTAATTTTAATCTACCGTTCCGTTCTCAAGGTCATATTTCTATCCTTCCTTAATGTGAACAGAGTATAATGCGGCTCAAAGTTTAAAGTTTTAGTTTGAAGTGTTTACGGCTTGCTTGACACCAATGCGACCTTGCCTATTTTAATTATGTTGATACATTGATCAATTCTAGGCTAAGACGCTAGGACTCAAGCTGAACTGCTGAACTGCAAGAGTTTCTCAACATTTGCTTCTTAACTTGTAATTCATCCTAAGCTACAACAGATTATTCTGTTCAGTGTTCATCCAATGATAATTTCAGTTTCAAAGCGCTTTATTTATTTATTTTTTATAATATGCATTTTGTATTTGCGCAGATATTGGACGATCACCATATGAAGCAATGTTTGGTTACCCACCTCGTGTTGGAATAGTATCCTTGGGGGTAGCACACAATGAAATTTTCAATGTGAACAGTGAAGACGACCTAGAAGTGGTACTCCGAGAATATGAAAGTGATGTTGACGAACTAAACAAATGGAAGAATGGAATGAATCCTGAGTCCAATGTTACAGAACTTGGTAAAGTACCTTTACTTTTTGAGTCTCATTTATGGTAAGCCATACTTTGTTACTTTTTTAACTGATACACTCGTTTCGCATTGTAGTATCAGTAGACAAACCTAGAAGTAGCAATATTATTCCTGTCCATGAGCTTAGTTCCACTGAAAGAGGAGCAAGTGAAAGCATTGGTGATCCTCAATCAGAGAATACTGCTACCACTTGGCACCCTCACTTAAGTGAACCGTAAGATTTATAATTGTGGATACAATGCGTTGTCTGTATCAGTTCTTCTCTAATTACGTGAATATTTTTTTTCCCGATACCAGGCGCGGAATCGTTTTGAACTACCAGAAAAGAGGTCATGATCATGAATGTCTTGAGAAACAAGTCACAAAAATGATCAAGTTGCCTCGCAGCAAATTTCCTCCTATGGAAATAGGCTCTTTTGTCAGCTTATCCATTCCCAATATTGATTGTACACGAGATAATTCGCACGATTTATTTGCCTCTGTTGTGGAAGTTGATGATGATTTTTACACTTTGGGTAAAATTTCCTTACCTATAATTATAACGTATATTTTTCATTGATGGTACAGAAGAGAGTTTCTTAATCAAGAATTGTCTCCTCTGCAGATATGACGAGCAATATATTGAAAAAAGAATACACTTGACAGAATTTTTGTCCAGTTTTGAGTTGTGTGTTTGCAATCAATGTGAATTTTTCTTGAAGAAGTCATTAAAGTACTTGTAGTGATACGCCGTGACATAGGCTATACATAGAAGTATACCAATGGAAATCATAATCAACATTCTGGAGACACTGCAAGTTGAAGAAGTGACCATAAGATAAGCAACTGTAGTTGCCTTCTACTTGCAAGTAGGTATGCAAGTGCTTGAAAATATGCAAAGCACTGTTCGGCTGTGTGTTTGAAGCCTACCTATAAGTAAATTTAAATTTGAATCGAAGTAAATATAATTATAATTTTTTCCTCGTACACTTATCATTCTCTTTGTTTTTGTTATCTCCTATTCCAAATCGGATAAAGTTTGTTTTGGAGCCATAAATTATGATATATTTTTTTTTTTTTTTTAGTATATTCTGTTCCACCTGAAGCGCAAATTTATTCATTCCTGTATTCTTATTTCGCAGATTGAAGCAAAAATAAGAATTATCTGGACAGTGAAAATACGGATCTTAGCCTCCGATATTAATCGTGAATGAGGTTTTTAAATTTTTAACGAGTCATATTTTGGACAAGTGTCAATTTTTCGTGAGTTTGAAGAAGTACATTTCGTCTCAGTTTGCTGAGATCGTCGTAATTCTTTCCTCCCTCGTATAGCATGAAAAGAATGGGAATCCCAGTTTTAAAATCGTGGTATCGCTGTGACTCGTCAGTCAAAAGTAAAATTCGAAATATTTTTTTATTTCAATTTTTTTTTTTTGCGCACAGGTTGCTTTCCGAAACACGTGAGAAAAATATATGAATCCTTTTGATTGTATGTAGTGGAAAAGAAAAATTAGAATTATTTTTTACCCATTTCAAATTTTCTTTGCGCACAGGTTGCTTTCCGAAATACGAGAGAAAAATATACAAACCCTTTCGATTGTATGCAGTGGAATACGAAAATAGACGTGGCACTGACTTGGGACCATTGCGTAACACTATTGTGATTGTGTCGAAGCTTTCAGGTTTTCGTTCTGGGATGTTTTGAGTATACGCACTGATTTACTCGTATTAGCGAGACGTGTTTACCGGAGTGAAAACGCGAGAATGGAATGAAATTATCTTTGCGCGATTTTTCTCCGTCGATCGCTAATTGCTATTAGTTGTTATAATTTGTGCAGTTTCCGGTAGAGTTTTCGACATTATCTATCAAAAGGTGTTTCATGAGTAAGTTTACATAATAATATTGTACCTAATATTTACACTCGTTCTCATCTTTATCACCTGATTAGTCTAAAGGTGACAAGTGAAGAAAATTTCCTCGATTTTTTTAGCAAAAGTAAAAATTTTGCGTTCAGTGTCGTCGAGAAAAATCGTATCGAAATTCGGTCTAGTTGTAGAAATCAGATTCTTAAATTCTGATGGAGTCATCTTATTCTCATCGGTGTAAAATAATTTTTTGCGACGCCGTCATGAAAGAGGGAACTTACGAGATTAATTGTGACTTTTAAATTAAGCACAAAAAGTTTATCTATAGTTTATTATTTTTTTTCTTTGGAATTATTACCTGATTTCAAGGAGGTATTTAATTTTGCTAAACTTTTCGGCGAAGTCCTTCCTGAATTTTATTTTCATCATTAATTTTGTCGTATGAATTTTATAATCGTTTCTTGAGTGGAAACTTGTTACTGCAGTTTGAATTTTTGAAAAAGCAACAAAACGTGTTTTATGATCAACTTATCCTAAAAGAAGCTTCTCTTTAGGAAAACACGTCGTCAATTTTCCGGGGGAGGGGGTGGTAGTTCTTATCTTGTTCGAAGTCTAGAAAAATATTTCTGAAGGTGACCACAGATATCCAGGGGCTTCAAATTAGATTTGGGAGCTGGAAAATGGTTTGATAATCGAGCTACATTTATTGTAATATATTAAATAATAGAAGAATTTTGACGAATATCAAGTTATATTTGTATGAATAGGAAGAGGATTTGTATTGAATTTATTTTCGAACTACTGTACATACAGAAAATAGTGGAAAGAAATTGTACTTATATGAATTGTGGCTCTTGACAACATATCTTCGAAAGCTAAGTAATTAAACGATATATCATGTTCTAAAATGAAGAAACCTCAAAGCTTGCGCCGTTCGCTGCTCGAGGGCTTTCTTTCATTAACTTATAATTAATTGAGACTTGTTTTGTGAGGGTATTTTTTGATTTCAATTTTGATAATCGATAAGAGATGATTATTTGATCGACATTCTTTTAATCCTCGTCCTAATGTAAGTAAATCAATTGGTCGGTATATTTCTTAGTCTCCTTCCTTAGGGGTATATGTCGTCGGCAGCATACGTCTTTTTACAAACTGCCTAAGGCCATTTGCAGAGCGCCGACGAAGACATCAATTGCACAATGAGCCTAGTCAGACTATTAAATCCTTTTCTCTTTCTCCGTCTCTCCCTTACTCGTTATTCTATATGTATCTATCCTTTATTTCGTATTGTTACTATCTTTCTTACTTTTATTCAGTCTTATCCAGATGGAAGCAGGTTGAGGCATAGCAGCAGGAGAGACGTACAGTGATCGGACCAATTCGACCTTAGTTTTTTGTTTGTGTTGGTCTCTTCCCCTCCAAACTTATGAGGGGGCTGTAAACATGCGCCAGGACCTGTCTTATTCAATTTTTGGCCTTTAAACAGACTGAATTACTTGTGCTACGTTTTGCTGTATTATGCTCTAGAGTTTTTCCATTGTGGACACCCCTTTCCTCTCCAACCTTCTGGAGAGGAGAGCCCCAATTTCGATAATTGGCAGTATGTAGGATAAAAATGGATGGAATCGTTAGTGCGATATTTGTTTTGGTATCCTTGCACTCCAATCGTTTTCTTCTGAGGTAAGGTTGTAAGCTCACGATGAGAGATCGATTGCAAACTCCGTGATCAATGGGGCTAGGCAAACTCGTTGTTCCAAGCGATTGGGGAATGATACCAACAAGCTCGTTATCTGTATGTGTTCGCGGTGAGAAACGACTTCGGCTCAAACAAGCTGAAATTCGCGTTGTCTCGGCCGGTAGAAGGAAAGTTACTAAGAAATTCGCTTCCTGTTGTTGACTCGCGGAAAGAGATCAGAGAATACCCGGTCTTTGAATAATGTAGGCAAATGTACGAATGTTGCTCGTTGTTTCAAGCTGTGGAGCAAGTGTTACCTTGAAGATCAATGTTTCTTGTGAGCTTGCGGTGAGAGACCAGAGAATATCCCGTGTTCAATTGATGCGGGAAAACATGCAGAAATTCGCGTTATGTCGGCCGCTAGAGAGAATGATAGCGATAAGCTTGCTTTCTGTTGAGGACTCGCGGCAAAAGGATCACACAAGATGATCCTTCTTCTTGCTTCTCTCGGTCCTCCTAGGTTCCTCTTCAGGCGGCTTAGGTGTGCAACTACCCTGTCTGCCTTTTACGCTGCCATCAGAAAAGGGTGCCTGTAGCTCAGCGTTTAGTCAAACCGGATGCCCCGGTACTTTATCTGTTTCATGGTCTCAATCTCTACACCCTGCAGGCGCAAGGTGGGTGGACTGAACTTCCGACGGATCTTGAGTAAAATGGCCTCCGTCTTACCTACTGCAAATTCTAATCCAGTCGACTCGATCCAACGCACTAACTCTAGGGCCCGGTTCATTCTGCTCTCCACCGCTACATTGTTCCGCAAGGAATGTTATCGAGAAACTTGTTATTTGTTGTGTGCTCGCAGTGAGAGATCGACTACAGCCCCGTGTAGTCAATCTCTCGCCGCGAGTCCACAACAGGTGACCAATTTGTCGGTAAGGTTGCCTCCATGGCTTGGTATGACGAAAATTTCCGCGCGTTCGTCGGCTTCGATCTCTCGGCGCGAGTCCACAATAGGTGACCACTTCTTCGGTTCCATTTCCTCCGCACCGCACCGCTCGAAACAATCGAAATGTTAGCGTATTTCCCCGGTTTGATCATACGCGGGGCCGAAGTCGATCTCTCACCGCGAGCACACAATAGATAACGAGCTTCTCGCTATCATTCTCTATATCGCCTGGAACAACGAGGATTTTAGAAACTTTACCTGGCCCCATTGATCACGGAGCCGCAATCAATCTCTCACCTGAGCTTACAACCTTACCACCTCAGAAGACAACAATTGGAGGACAAGGATACCAGAACAAATATATCACTTACGATTTTATCCATTTTGACATGTATATGTCTTTGAGCTGGGTTGTGTAACGCGACGCTTTATGACGTCATCAATGACCTTGACCTAGTTTAGGAAATTTCGAGCCTTAGTCTTTATTATACTAGGCCTACACTAGACTGAGAAGGGGGGCGAACGAGCGGAAGGAGCGAGTTCTTGACCTTTTGGGCAAAGGGTTAGTCTGAAATCAAGGTGACGTGACGCCCGAAGGCATATACACGATTCAATCTTTTTCCATGAAGTGGAGAAATTAATTGATGTTTTTATCCTACAAACCGCCAATCATCGAAATTAGCTTCTGACTGTCTTCTTGCTCTCCTCTCCCGATGATTGGAGGGGAAAGGGGTGTCCACAACAAGCAATTTAGCCTGTTTTTAGGCCAATAGAGCCTGGCACATGTTTACATCCCTTTCTGAAGGTTGGGGGGGGGGAAGTCTTGTGTTCCTTCTGTTTTAAACTCAGTGCTATTTATTGAAGGAAATAAAAGAAAATGGTGGGGGGAAGCTCGATCCACTTATTTCGGAATCATTGTACAGAGCAGGCACGCGTTTAACGGTACATCCTGAAACAAAGAATTTGCTTTCGAAAAACGTAATCAACCTTTTTTGAAGACTTCCCTTTCCCCGTATGAAGTCCTAAATTCACATTCACTACCCACGGTATTTGGACCAATGTTCGAAGCCTCCTCCTTGTATAGTCCTCGGTTTTAACCTTGAACACTGTTAGTGTTTTTGAGAGAATTGTTGTAATCTAGATTAGAGGCAGGTCTAGCGTAAAATTTTCTGGCGAGCTTCCCATACTTTTCCTTAATGCACATGGATTTATGCTTCGCGGTTGACTCGAATCTTTTCAGCGCTCTCGATAATTATAATAATTCACTTCTTTTACGGCTATTCGAAGACGTGATTTCGAATAAATTAATTGTGTACGCGTCGTATAAAAAGTTGAATGGCTCATCTTCGTCTTATCGTCGTATCCTAAATTTGCAACATTACCGCAGCTTCGATAACCTCGCTTTTCAATTCGTTAAAAGACTGAACCTAGATTATACCTACTTTTACAATGTATATAGGGGCCAAGTTCAATAACACGTCTTGACGGTCTGTTGACTCCTAATTTAGCCAGAAAAAAATTTATAACTTGCGCAACTTTGGACGATGTTCAAAATTTATATTACGCGTAGTACGGCGTTTTATTTTCTCGTAATACATCGGATGTTGAAAGATCACAGGTGCTCGGAAATTGTATCATTTTCAATTACCTACGTAAAATCGTTTCAGTTCAAAAAATAAAAAATCTTGCGTAGCAGTCGTCAGTTATGGACGTTTTGATCGTGAAAAATTGAAAAATATATGTACCTATGTCTATAGCTTCCTACGTCGCGTCGTGTAAAGCAATCAAATTAATCATGTTTTTACCAGCTTGTCACACTTGAGAGATAATGATTTCAAATAACGAGAAGTACTGTAGGCTACAGTGGTGTGATGTTTTAACTCAGTTTGTCAAGCATAGCCATGTGGCATTTTGTATTCAGAGAATTTCGACGGTATTGAGAACTATTTATTCAAATTATAAATAAAACCTTGTTAAACTATAAGTGTCTGGTTAATGTTTGTGGTTTACATAAACATTTTCGCAACAATTGAAAATCTTAACCGGAAGATTTAAAAAGTTCGCGATATTACATATTGGTTTTGTAAATAGTTTTTCCTGCGGTATAAATAGCAAAAGCGAAGTACGAGTGTCGATGACAGAATGTTTAGTTTTCTTCATTTCATCCTCGGGTTCTCAAATTTGATACCGAGATAATGCTGAATATTCCACAAAAATTAGTACCTATAATAAATAAATAAAAATAAACGACTTACGAGAATGGTTTCATTAACAGAGTTGATGAAGGACTTCGTAGAATTCATTCTATGGGTTGGAATGGAAAATGTTGAGAAATAACGATGACAAAATTATTGTGAGTCTGACCTCAATGATTACCATAAAGTCTTAGTTTGACACTGCGTTTGACGTTATCGGAGGTATAGATCGTGATAATGTACAGTAAACACTTTCTTCCATCGATTGTTTCTTTCTTCGATTGCAAAAACAAGCACTTGTGGCCTCTATTACAATTTGTATAATTCTCACGTATCATTACAGACTAAAGTTCACTATTTTCCTTGTACGTTGTTCTCTCGAGATCTTATTCTGATATTTTTCATGTCTTTACTGAGCCTCTACCCCTAATTTCGAATGTTTTCGGACTAGAAGCTTGTAAGAGTGCGTGCGTATATCCCATCGGTGATTCATAAATCTATGAGTACACCCCCCCCCCCCTTGGGAACTTGGAAAAGGCCTTCATTATACTACCAGTAGTATAGTCAAATCTGATGACGTCATAGAACAGAGTTTTCCAACTCGCCTCCTATCACATATAACTTGGGAGCGGGGCATGTGACGTCACAGTGTGACAGTTTAATGGCGTTGTAGGTCAGCCTTGTGACGTCATAATCTGATGAATTCATAGATCAGTTTTTTCCCAAGTCGCCTCCTATTATATATAGCTTGGGGGCGGAGCCTGTGACTTCCCAGTTTGATGACGTCATAGGTCAGCCTTATGACGTCATAGAACAGTATTTTCCACGTCCCCTCCTATCATACATAGCTTGGCGGTGGGGTCTGTGTGGTCACAGTGTGACCGCTTAATGACGTTGGAGGTCAGGCTTGTGACTTCTCAATCTGATGACATCATAGAATAGTTTTCTTTTGTTCGCTCCTATCATATATACCTTGGGAGCGGCTTGTGACGTCACAGTGTAACAGTGTGATAACGTCGTAGGTCAGCCTTGTGACGTCACAATCAGATGACGTCATATGACAGTTTTTTTTTCCACGTCCCCTCATATTATATACAAGCCGTAAGCCCGCTAAACATTATAAAATTTCAAATTATTTTCAAAATCCTTGATATTTATTCATCATTAGTATTCTTTTAGTTTAATTTCTAATTTAATTCTTCAATTTGCAATTTTTCAATTTCATTTTTTTTATGGTTGATATTTTGTTTTACACTTTCAATCTCGTTCTCAATATCTTCTCTGATAGTTGGATGCCGTCTTTTTAGAAGATCTTTTGCGTATTCTTCTTTCTGGGTGTATGCTGAAAAATTTGTCATTTTTTGTGGATACAATTGTCCAAAAATTTTAAAAATTGTAAATATGTTTGGAACTTCATTACACCCTAAAGAAGTCATTGAAAGCGCATTGTTGTATTTTCGCAAATTATTAAGAAAATGAGAAGATCTATTATCCCTTCCGTCTAATAGTTTTTGAAAAAGATCCGGCATCGAGGGTAAATCAGGTAACTCAATCTTACCACTCCCGCAACAGAAATTCCTATTTTCAGTTTCAAATAATTTTCCATGACAAAATGTGCACGTGATTGCCAGATTCCCAATTGAACTTCCACTGGTATATTCTTTCTCAATAATGTACCTAATGGATGGATTATTATCGTTCTGACAATCATATTTTCCACATTATTTTCTGATGTCAAAATTTCGGAATTGACACGAGTCCTCTTCCCTTTGTTCGTCAACCGCTCTAGATTTCCTTTCTTGCATTCTGGCATTCCAATTAGATTGCAATAAAGGGAGAAATCCGTGACTTCGATATTGAATTTTCGAAATTGACGTGAATGGTTTTTCTCTTCTTAGTCCTCACGTTAAATTTGAAATAATGAAAGAACACCACCACCTTTTCAGATAATTGCTAAGCAAAATCTTTATCGTAACCCTACACTATTCGATCACTCATAGTATGGGTACTCAAAATTTCTCCGGTTGAAAAGAACCATTTTCCAAAAATGATTGCCTAGCACATATTAATTTTCGATGAACGTCAACAAAAATGATTGCAATGGATTTGCGATTTTGCAACTTCTCTTTATATAATAGATAGCCCTGGGCAGGGTCTGTGACGTCACAGTTTGATAACGTCATAGGTCAGCTTCGAGACGTCACAATCTGATGACGTCATAGAACAATTTTGACATGTTTCATGTCTTTTCTCTACCTCTAAATTTCAAAATATGCGTCCGGGCGCATGATCTTGGGAACCTCAGCCCTACCCCTGATTCTGGAATTTGCGTCCGGGCGTCTGTGCGTCTGTACAGTATACTGGCTAGCTCCCTCCCTATTGGCGCTACTTCATGCAGTCTATTATACTGCCGTGTTGAGAAAGAAGGACTCATCTTCCAGAATCACAGAACAGGGAACAAGAACTATGCAAAGGGGAAAACAATGCTGTTTTTCCAGATCGATGATTTTGAGATGAGAGCGTTTTCCTTAACACGACAGTATACTAGGTATATACTGGGTACTATACTGAGCTGATACTAAGTCCGAGCCTCCTGGACCTGAATTGAAATTTTGCGAGTTCCCACCACTCTATGCAATATTATACTAGCTGTGTTATATATACTAGCTCTCTTCTCCCCCCTATTTGGCCCCCCCAAAAGCTAGTAGCCTAATATATAGTTTAGTAGGTCTATACTAACAAGGCTCAATACACTTACCAGACCTATACTAGGCTAAGCCTTCATTATACTGGACCTGAATTGGCTAGATTTCTCTTTGATCTATACAGTAAACTACTGGTAAACTAGCTTTATAATAGCTTGTAATATTTCATGTCTGACCCTTGCCCTAATATAGTAGACCTGAAGTGGCTTTCCTTGTATACTATTTTTATTATACTAGACCTTCATACCAGATTTATGATAAACCAAGGAAGGGGGCAAACGAGCGGAGCGAGTGAGCCCCACGAAAGATACGCTCGTTCGCCCCACGAAAGCTGAAGGGTGATATCAGAATTTTGCCCCACGAAAATAGCTCAAAATATTGACATGTTTGAAGGGGGGCATGAAACATGATCTTCATTCATTTGGCTACGCCAGAAATATTTTTTTTCAAGTTGCCTCCTATCATATACTTATCGCTTGGGCGTGCCGGCTTGAGCGTGGCCTGTAACGTCAGAGTGTGATAGTTTGATGACCTTGTAGATCAAGCTTATGACATCACAATCTGATGAACTTATACATATATCATTTTTTTCAAATACCCCTCCTATTATATGTAGCTCCAAAGTCCAGTCCTGTGACGTCACAATTTGATATCGTCATATGTCAGCCTTGTGCCGTCACAATCCAGTGGGCATCATGTGAATTCTTTTTTTTTTTTTGCAGTGAGATAATTTTTTTCCTGATGTGGAAGGACCGGTTACGTGTGCGTGTGTGTACCTAATTACGCTTTCAATTATTCCGTTTTTCTTTTAAATTTATTTTTTATTTTTATATTTTTCTTTTTCTTTTTTTTTTGTCCTCACTGTTAATAGTATTATTATTATTGTCATTTTTACTACATAGTGTAGTGGTGCCAACTGTAATTGATTCATTACTATTATCGGCACTACTCAAAAATAAATGAATACGAAGAGGGTCGTTCCTGCGAGAGTGAGGGATGGAAAAAATGGCACCCAAGCCCAGTTGGTTCTAAATATGTTGTAGACGAGGAATCAGTCATCAAAATGCTTTTAACATGTCGATCGCGCGGATTCGGAATTTGACTATACTACGTATGAATAGACGATCTTTCATTCTCTCTTCCAGTGAATATTGTAGACTTAGAAGATTAATTCATTATTTTTTTTCTTTGTTACTCGTCAAAGTCATTAACTTGGTCAACCATGTACACCTGAACAAAACATCCTAGTGAGCTTCTTCGCTAATTTTTCAATATATCGATTAAGAAGTTAGCTACGCATTCCAAAGTCAATTCATCGCGTTCGAATATATTGTAATGGTAAATTTATAAAACTCGACCGTTAATTTAAAAGGGAACAAAGACATTATTTTACTGCGTAACACTTCGTAATAACGCACGAAAAAGTAAAATATTCTTACTGTACGATTTGTATAGAAGATTTTTGCTTTAGTACTCGGACCAAATAAAAAAGATTTCGTCAAAGTACGCTGTTCATAGACCCCAGTGCCACGGGGAAAGTTATTCGGATACGCAAATGGTTTTGAAATTTTTCAACAGAGCTGATGGTGCGTGTTGAAAGAATGGGCTCAAATTACACAGCGAGTTGCTGTCGTGTGGTGATTCACATTTTGACACGAACATTGTAAGTACCTACGTACTCAAATTCGACTTTTGGGGATAGTGCACGACGATATAGCAATGTCGTACGCACACGAGATTTGTCATCCAATTTCTTACAAAATGAAGAGTTTGGCACAACTTTTTCGCGCAAATCATTCGTCGTTACACTTTCGTAAGCTCATATTTCATAGCGTTTCCGAAGAAGATATAAAATAACAGTCATCGAAGTAAGAAATTGCGCAAATCCGAATAAATAGCGGTTAATTATGCATGATTCATAAACTAAGAAGTTTTTGAAATTGAAAAACGTTTCTTGAACAATTTAATGGATGCAGTCACGTCCTGTTCAGTCAAAATTAGTCTCTTTCAATTCAATCATCTCATATTTAATAACTCATCATTCTAGTAAACATTCCAATCGCGTGACGAATTTTTCATTCGGACGCTATATTAGAGCTAAAAATCAGAATGAAAATGTAGAAGTGCGTCGTAAAAATAACTTGTCATGAAATTCTGAACCGGAGGGGTACAGTATACAGATAATTTTACGGTCGTGGCTACATGATTTGTCTTTAAAAATAGTCTCCATCAAAGTGACCCCACCCTTCACAGTAAGGAAAATATGAACTTCTTTTTTCTGGGAACTGTAATTAAATGGAAGAGGCGACAGATACAGTATAGCTTATTGAAATAGGAGCTGTTTGTGAAGTCATGCACGAGGTAATGGGCTGAAATATCATTCACAAGGTGTAGTAGGCTGAAAGATAAGACGATTATAAATTAGAAGTGACAAATTTTACATGTACATGACATTACCTTATCGCACACAGTCTCATAAGAATTTTATTACTCTTTCTGTTATTTTTCCACTTAACTCGTACGTTTCAGAAATTGAGAATGTTGAAGGTGAAACTTTGATAGGAAGCAGAAGAAATTCAAATTTTCCTAAAATCATGTTGGTCATAACGAAGATGGTAATTGCGAAAAAATTCCATGATGAAGGTGTGAATCTAGACCCGATAGCGAAATATGACTGCCAGCTATTATTCCTGGCAGTGAAGGAACGGACGTCACAATTTTGTGGAGACAGCTAAGACTGTAGAACTGTGTAAGAACATATTTTCTTCTGTCCAGCTGAGGTGATCGTGATCGATTTTAGTATCGTCGAATTCTCAAATCCGCGTGATTGGCGTGTTAAAAGCATTTTGGTGATTGATTCCTAATCTAGAGTGTATTTAGAACGAATTAGACGTGGGTGGCATTTTTTCCAGCTCGTCGCAGGAAACGACCCCCTCCCTCAAAATTACTTGTATCGTCTCTCCTATGAGCTTTACAAAAAAAAATTGCCACACAAAAGTTGTTCTTTCAAGACTCTTCTACATTTTTACTATTATTATAAAAAAGTCATTATGAGGCGAAAATTTGGAAAACGAGTTCCAAAAATACATCATTTGTCATTATAGCGAAAACTTCCGATAATAGAAAAAAACTCGCAGCAGTCATGACTAGCTGCTCGGAATTGCCTTCATTAACTTTGTTAATTGAGGCAAACAGGGAACCTGTTGTGGTATTCACTAGTCGAGCTTGAACTTCTTTAGAGTAGCGTTATACTGGGCTCAAGCTTACTTCACCTTACTTTATATTACCTCTATTATACAGTATACTAGGCTTTCTAGTTTTAATGCATATAGCAGTGAAACTGAATGAGCACGACGGGAAATAAAGCTACTATAAAGTAGGCTTGGACCTCATATAAGCCTAGCATAATACTTAGTATAAACCCAGTATAATAATATACTGCTCGCATCAGAGAGAAGTCCACTCCTATCATCTATAGCTCGGAGGTCAAAATTTTTCTAAGTCCAACGTTTTTCCTCCCGGCGCCCGGCGTTTTTCATCGAATTACCCTCCAATAAAACAGGTTCCCTGTTATAAATTCATGACCATGTGATTGTGAAGTATTGAGAATTGAATTTTACATCCATGGAGGCCATGCTAACACACCCTCTCCCACCTCTTCCTTCATCCAACACCCTACCACGTCTTTTTTTTCTTGCTACTTTCAGATAATCATTATAAGTAAGTTAGGTAAACTAGTTGGATACCCTCTATTTTTAATTCCAAATCTAAAAATTCTCAAAGGAAAATCATACAAAACAGTTCAAAAGTTGAGTATTCTGTCATTCATAGAATTTTCAAGTTCGTTGGTGGTTTCGTATTCTTCGAGACGATTTAAATTTTCGTACTTCGGAGAAGGGTGGCTTAATTTCCAAGCTCATGCCGATTTCAAGCCAATTTACACCTTGAAGAGTCTCATAACATGTTGTATTTCAACTCTCTCGTGTATTCTTCCCAGAATCTACTTTAATGGTCTCCTTCGACGTAAAATCGATGTACACCAAGATACCGGTATTCGAGACTGTCGAACCCATGCGAAAGCAGGTATCGATTAGGAGACAATAACGAATTTGATAATTTTGTAACTATCTGCCAACAATTCAACATCTGCGAATTTCGTCAAAAATTATTCCGCTTTCCTGACGGGCTTTCCATGGGCAAACCCCTTTTAGCCCTTGTCGCCGAGGTCTACATGGATAACCTCGAAAAGAATTTCATTAACACTAGACCGAATTCTAATCGTATTAAACGTTGGTACCGATTCGTTGACAATATCTTATGCTTCTGGAACCTTTTCCCAGGCTGTGTTTTACCTTTGAACTAGGGAACAAATCTAAATATCAAGCGGCTTACACCTTCTTTCGATGTATACCAGAAAGCTTTCTTCAACGGCCTATCCATATGTAGCTTCTCTTTCCATCCTCTACAACATGAGCAAGCTATTATCCACTCTTCTATCCACCAGCTGCTCTCCCTATCATTGATAGCATGACGTGCATTTTATATCGAACAGAAGATGAAAAGCAAGCATTATTCTATTTGTACAAAGTACTGACATAGGAGAAGGGGGAAATTGAAAAATATTTCTTCGAAATTCTAAAGTTGATCTTCTGGAAGCTCGTTTATCGAATCTGTCAGCTTCTGATGATGACTCGAAAGCGGTACAACATACGAAATGGCATGACATTTAAATTGTCTTGTAGTTCATGGTAGACGAACCATAGAAAATTTCTTGGAATCGGAAGAAGATTGTAATGAAAATCTAATAAATTGTTCTCTACTGAGATCAACGCAGAGTTGAGCGTACCGGATGAAATTTTGAATATGAATGAAGTAAATACTTTGTTCATTAATATCCTTCATGGGGTCGGTTGCAAAAATTTTTGTTTGTGTAAAAACCTTAAGAAGTACCTGAAGTTTTCACTTTTCAATAATATTCTTAACGTCGATTTTAGCAAATCATATGTGTAAAATATGCCGGAAATGGTCATCCTGAAAGGGACAAAAGATTTCGCAGTTTCCGAATACAAAAATCACAATCGTCAAAATCATTGAGTTAGGTACCTTAATAACTGGAATCTACTAGAAAAAAAAGTGAGATGGGGTTAAGGTTGTAGGAGGGGAAAGAGGGAGTAAGTTAACATGAACCCCAGAGATGTAAAATTCAATTTTGAATACTTCACATAATCATAACTTCTCTTCTGTTATCGAAGTTCTCGCTATAAAGACAGGTAATCAACATATTTTTGATGTATTTTTGAAACACGTTTTCCAAATGTAGTTTGTGACGTCACGAGGCTGATCTATGACTTCATCAGATTGTGAAGTCACAAGACTGACCTACGCGGTCATCAAAATGTCACACTGTGACGTTACAGATCCCGCCCCAAGCTATACATGATAGGAGGCAACTTGGAAAAAAAACTTGTTCTTCGACGTCATTAGATTGTGACGTCACAAGGCTGACCTATGTCATCAAACTGACGTCACATGCCCCGCCCTCCTATCTATATATATAAGATATTCTTCAAAAAACCAAAAATTACCGAATTGATGACTGTTTATTGCTATGGTATACAGTAATCAAAAACAAATGATTTCGCTTTGCGGTAAAATAAAATTCACGAAAATACAAGTAGCTATAATAAATACACAAACAAAGTACATGCTATTCGCATGGAGACGAAAACTGATCTGCTGGTACACGTCCATCAAACGTTCTATTTGAGTTACGCGTCCATCAAACGTTCTATTTGAGTTACGCGTATTACTCATGATGACGCGACGCCTGTAATGACGTGTACAAACCGTTATCCTAAGTTATCAGAATACGCCCTATAGAACAGGTTGAGGCAAGACAGAGGCTCTGCCGTGATTTTTGAAGAAATCGTGACGATTTTCTTACATCCCCTTACCGAGATGAGCCCCCCTCCCCCTCTAGGGCTCGTGAACGAGAGACTTCTGACAACAATGTTGCGGTTCCGCCGGACCTCTTCGGCTACGGCTCTACTCGGTGCCGTCGTTGACCCAGTCAACTCTTAGAAACCATTGCAACAAGAGAAATGGGCGGTGTAACCCAATTTCTCGCTTCCGCTAGACAGGTAATGAGGTCGTATTCATCCATCGTACGACTCTAAGCTGCACTACCCCGCGAAATCACCAGCCTCTCGGCCAACTCCGAATTGAAGCCCGTCGTTCACTGTTCATGAGGTACAACAAACTTACTCACGTGATATCTCCGAATATCTGGTTTATTATACCCTACATCCACTTCGTAAACCGTTTTTGATAGTTTATTTACTATGGGAAACGGTCCTATTCTGATTTCGTCTAGCTTCTGCCTATTGAGTTTACTACCATTTTCTACAAATATCTGATCGCCTACTGTGAATTCTAAATCGATCTTATTTCTATCGTAATATTTTTTATTCTCCTCATGTGATTTTAATGTATTATTGTATGCTATTTCCCTATCTCGAGCAAGATTGTCAATACCAGCCAGCGCGTCGGGTATAATCTGATATCTAACACCATTGAGTAGATAGTTTGGAGAAAAACACGTAACGGTGTGAATCGTATCATTATATTCCCGTACACACTGGTGGGCGATAGTAGACCATGCTTTTGCTTTCTTTCCTTCGTTTGACCTACATCGTATACGGTTCACTATTGTCTGATTCAGACGCTCATTTAATCCTAACGAAAAAGCGCTGTCTACTGCTGTAAAAACATGTTCGATTCTCTCGCTTTGGAGATATTCTGTAAGCTCTCGTGACCCTAGTCCACCGTACTGATCGGTGAGTAATGTTTCTATCCTGTTTCCCTCATGAACGCCCCTAATCAGCTGAATAAATTTCGCCGCCGTCTGGTTCGCCGAGGTCAAGATGAACGCGTAGCGCGTAAAGTGATCCACCAAGAGATGAAGGTACCTCTTGGTTGATCTCCGTCCACCAAATCCACCGATCGTATCTAGGGACATTATCTGAAACGGTCTTTGTGCCGGACCAAAATGCCCGAGAAGCCCGAATGATCTGGGTTTTCTCGTCTTATTTTTGATGCACACCTCACATGATCGGCATATTTTGCTCACTAATGAGTGCATCTTTGGAAAAAAATACGAATTTTTTATTAACATTAAAGTTTGTTTTATTCCTATATGGCCCAAATCATAGTGTATTTTTTTTATTAGAACCTCTCCTAGCGTTTCTTCAATTATTATCTGTTTTCTTTTCCCTGATTTTCGAAATTTAATTCCATTCTCAACATGTTCGTCTTTTCGTTTTTTTATTTTTTCTTGACTATTTTTTATTTCTTCCATCGTTAGAAGGTTCACTGTTCTCAATGGTTCTTCATTATCTCCCTTACAGTCACTTTCCAATACCGGGTTTCTAGAGAGACAGTCCGCCTCTGCGTTTGCCTCCCCAGGCCGGTATATTATTTTGAAGTCATACTGCAAGAGATAATTCGCTAAATCCCCTAATTCCTCGTCGGGACGAGATTTTAGATTTAAATTTTCGAGGGGTTTGTGATCGGTGTATATGGTGAACGGCCTTCCCATCAACCAATAACGCCAATATTGTACCGCCTCGCGCACTGCGTACCCCTCTATATAAATCGCCTTTTTCTTTTTTTGAACTTCATTCAATTTTTTTGAAAAGTACGCGACGGTCTTCTCCTCACCGTCCTCCCGCGGTTGCTTGAGGACGGCGCCGATACCTTCGCCACTTGCATCTGTATAAACATTTATAGGCTTAGAGTGGTCGAAGATCGCTAAGGCAGGCGCGGTTGTAAGATATTCCTTAATTTGTTCGAATGCCTCTTGACATTTAGCTGTCCATTCAAACGGCACGTTTTTCCGTAACAAATTATGGAATGGTTCTAACCGTTTTGCTGAATTCGAAATATATTTATGGTAAAAGTTCACCTTACCGAGAAATTGACGTATGTTTTTCTGCGTTTTTGGTACCGGGAAGTCCTTAATCGCTATCACGTTATCATTTAGGGGCCGCACCGAATCGCCTTCTAGCACGTGTCCGAGATACTTGACCGAATTTTTTGCATAGTCGCACTTCATAAATTTAAGTCGGAACCCTTCCTTAAGAATCGCCTGCATAAGCCTGTCAATATGAACAAGGTGTTCTTTGAAAGAGCGCGAGAAAATCAAGATGTCGTCGATGTAATTGACGCAGAAATCTTGTAACCCACTCCTTCGTATTATCCCTGAGAGGATTCTTTGAAAAATTGCAGGCGAGTTCCTCAGACCAAAGGGCATTGAAACCCATTCGTAATGCCCTGTTTGAGTGACAAAAGCTGTCTTGTATCTATCTTTTTTTCTAATTGGTATTGCCCAGAATGCCGAGTTAATGTCTAATGTTGTAAACCAAGAGCAGCCTCGCGTCTTTGTAATTATTTCATCTATGTGGGGAAAGGGCTGACTCTCCGGAATGAGTAACTTGTTCAGTTCCCTGAAATCAATACATAACCGGGTTTTCTCCTTTTTTATTCCCTCTCCCGTCTTTTTATAAGCCAGGGTAACCGGCGCAGCAAAAGGCGAAGACGACTCCTGAATCATTTTATTATTTAACAGTTCGGCGACCTGTTTTTCAATCTCATTATGGTCTTCGATTGAACATTTATAGGGTCTTTTCGCTATGTAACGGTTTTCCGACAGCTTAATATGTGCCTCGTAATCGCGCACCACACCTACGTCGTATGGATTCTTTGCGAATATCGAGTCGTATTTATTTACTACTTCGGTTATCTTATCTTTTTTTTCGGAAGGTAAGTGCGTGATTCGAGCCTCAAATTGCTCAATTGGAATGCACTCATTCCAGTTTATTTTAATTTCGTTTTCATTCCTAACATTATTATTAATTATTTTATTTTCGATTTTATCAGAACTTTTTTCGGCCGCTTGGGAGATTTTTAGGTTTTCGTCTTGGCATAGTCTGAAGGCCTTAATAGCGTCTAGCCCCAGCAATGCATCGTACTCAAATCCTTCTCTATCCACTACGAACATCCGAAATTTTTTTTCGATATTGAAAATTCTTAGCTTGACAAAAACTGCTCCTTTTAGGTGCCCGCCCCCACTCAACGTTCTGAACGCCCACGCTTTCGGGATGTAAGCCTTTCTTCCCAGTTTCTTAAAATATTTGAGAGAGATAAGGGATACATTTCCACCCGGGTCATACATTGCCTGAGCGTCCGAGTCTTCTATTTTGACTTTTATTTCGATGAGTGGGAGGAGTTGGAGTTTTTTGGATCGAGGGTTTCGTTTAATTCCTGCTCTAATTCAAGATTCGCGACCTTAATTGAGTTTTTCGAATTATTATTATGTTTCCCACTAAAAAAAGGACTCGCTGGATTGAACCAACATTTTGATTCAAAATGATCCACGCGTGGCCGTCCCTTCTTTTCGCAGATTGTACAATGACGCTTTTCTTGCCCTACCTTATTCTGCCCCTCGTTATTCCTATTCGACTGTTTCGTACTTAAATTTGCGTTCGGCGGACCCCTTTGCTTAAAACCTTTGACGGCAAGCGATTCGAGCTGATTAATCTCCTCTATTAATTTTGAGAAGGTTGTAACCTCTTTCCTGCTCAGCCTGTCCCTAACATTTGACGGCAGCCCTGCTACGATTAAAAGAACACGCGCGCGCTCGGTAAATTCGCTTTCGGTATCGATTAATAAGTGCAATTTTCTAATACAATATTCGGCGAGACTGCCACTATAATAACGAAAATTTAACGCCAACATGGCATCTGACCAACCTTTATCCTCGAAAGTGTTGCTGAACTCCTTTCTCCATTCGGTCCATTCTGCGCTCCCCAGTAGTTTGCGAGTCGCAGCGTACCATTCCGTCGGGTAGTCCTCCAAGAACAGCCGGAGCGCATCACACCATTGGTCCGTGTCAATTTCCATTCGTCTGCATTCCGATTCGAAAAGCCCGATCCACGTCTTTGCATTTTGCATCCTTGCGCCAAATTTTTCCAAAACGAAATCTTTCGTGATAGAAGCCAGACTCCTTTTCTTGGGCTCGCCAACCTCACGCGTTGTTGTGACCGTTTTCGCAATTTCTTTGGTTTCGAATGGTTCCGCCTCTTCCAGGAACTGTCCTCCGAATTTCACGTTACCTTGGCCGTCTGTATAAATTTTAACGAGCTCATCGTCCAAAACGATAGTCAGGTGTCTTCGGTCCCATCTCCTTCGCAAAAGACCCGTTACTTCTTTCACGTCTAAATTTGCGAGAAGCTCCGTATGATATGTTTTCGCAATCCGCTTGTCGGCTGGAATTGCGTAGACCAGCTCGTGATCGCCGACAATCTGAACGTTCATAACGCCCACACCTGAGGATTTACCATCAGTCGAAGTTGGAATGGACTGGAAGAGAAACTTCATTCGAACCGCCATCTCGCGAAATGTTTTTGATTTATAAGATATTCTTCAAAAAACCAAAAATTACCGAATTGATGACTGTTTATTGCTATGGTATACAGTAATCAAAAACAAATGATTTCGCTTTGCGGTAAAATAAAATTCACGAAAATACAAGTAGCTATAATAAATACACAAACAAAGTACATGCTATTCGCATGGAGACGAAAACTGATCTGCTGGTACACGTCCATCAAACGTTCTATTTGAGTTACGCGTATTACTCATGATGACGCGACGCCTGTAATGACGTGTACAAACCGTTATCCTAAGTTATCAGAATACGCCCTATAGAACAGGTTGAGGCAAGACAGAGGCTCTGCCGTGATTTTTGAAGAAATCGTGACGATTTTCTTACATATACATATAATATGATGGGTTCTATGACTTCAGATTGTGACGTCACAAGGCTGACTTACAACGTGCTTAAACTTTTATATTGTGACTTCACAGGCCCCGCCCTCCTAGTCATACATAAAAGGGGGGGGGACTTGTAGAAATTTTGACCTCTGAGATATTATGACACCTAGCAGGGGGACTTGAATAAATTTCCACTTTCAAGCGAAATAATTATATGACAAGCGGGGCATTTGGAAAAATTTCGACTCGCGACCTGTAATTTTATATATAGAAGATGAACTTACGGTGTTTGAAGCTTCACTTGTCTGGCTCATCGAAGGTACTATGTCAATTGGTATATGAAGCATTGCATGTCTAGTTACTTGAAGGGGCTATCCCAGGCATGGACAAGGTGCGGCTCGCGGAAGCTTTTCGTGTGGCCCGCGATGCAAATACCAAAATATAAAAAAATGAAGTAATTTTTGGAAAAATGGAATTTTCGTTGTTTGAATCAAAAAATGTAAAATTTTACACGAATTATTTTCAATATTTTTGGATAAATTTAGTATACAAAAAAATGTGAACTGATTATGTATTTACTACCGTAGTTACTAGTGAGAAACTGGTCTTTGCAATTCATAGGCAAGCTCATCAAAATTGGGGGCCAGGTGAGTAGGTATGTTGCAAACGCATCAAAGCAGTCAAATGCTCATCATTCAGCTTGCTTCTTTCCGGAGTTTTCGTATTTTTCATGAGCGAGAAAGCATGTTCACATACAAATGTAGACCTAAAGAAAGCAAAGATGCGCAGTATTTAATACCAGGCATAATTTTATAAAATTCTCGCAAAGGGGTCTCTGAAAACAAAGTGCGGAGAGAAGAATCCGCTTCCAGATCGATTAGTTCCATTTGGTACTCTTCAGGCACTTCCATTGCACCAACGACAGGAAAGGGTTCTCAACCATTCTAGCATTTGACTGCTTTGGTGCGTTTGCAACATAATCAACTGACCCCAATTTTGATGAGCTTGTTTGTGAATTGCAAAAACGAGTTTCTCACTAGTATATAATAAACAATCAGTTCCCGTTTTTTTGTATACTAAATTTATCCAAAAATGTTGGAAATAATGTCTGTAAAATTTTACATTTTTTGATTTCAACAACGAGAATTTCTTGATGTGCGGCCCGCCGGATCATAAAAGTTACGAATGTTCATGAATGCGGCCCGCGGTGTAAAAAAGGTTGCCCACGCCTGGGCTATCCTAATGTGGATAATATAATGTATCAGTTCTCAACCCATAGAGCAGTTTCCCCATGTTCCTCGTTTAACATCGGTTAGGGAGCCGTCGTTTCCAAGGCCCCACACTATATAGCTTGATACTCAAAATTTTTCAAAGTCCTCCTCCTATGACTCGAGTCGGAATTTTTCCAAGTCCCCCTTGTATGTCATATTGAGGTTCGAGAGCAAGAAGTTTCCCAGCTCCTATCATATACTATGACTGGAAAGTCAAAATTTTAGCAAGTCCAAATTCTTTATTAGGTTAGGTCAGTTTTTTTTTAGACACCACACGGCGCACGGCAAATTTTTCCGAAAACCCCTCATAGAACAGGTTTTCTGTTAAAATGTCTTGAGACTTGAAATATTTTTGACTATCTAGCTGTACTGGAGGAACTTGGGAACGTTGGGAACAGGACTCGATCATGACATCATTAACCTAAATTAGAAGAATTTGACTAGGCTAGATATGATAGGAATTTGTCCAGATTAAATTATATAAATTTTTCTAGGCTAGATCAAGTCCAGAGATAGCCTTCAGGAGATATTATTTACGGTTTTGTATTGTACAACCTTCTATATAAATATTTTATTGTATGTGCAAGGTATAGTACAGATAATACAGATTGCTAAGCATATAAATATTCTCTCTCACACGCCGAAAGCCTCCCTTACAACAACTCTTCCTTTTCTTTAAGCCCCGCGTTCTCCTTTCACCCTAACTTTACAAAACAATTCCGATCGGTTTTGTATATCTCAGAGACGTAATACGTTTACTTAGGCATCAAGAAGATAAGCTGGTAGCTGGTTTCCACGGGACCGCGAAGCTTGCAGATCCTCCTCTGCTATTGCGAAGTTTGAAATAGCGTCGAACTTTTTTGTTTTGTTGCTCGTCAAATATCGAAGAAGTCGTTAATTTCCCCTCTCAAAATGGAGTAATTATTTTAATGCAAAGATTTCTCCAAGAGATTTCTCACGGGCTACACGTGATGACCATGCGAGTCACCAATTGAACAGCGTTGATTTAGAACTTTCGTCTGTCTAAAGTTGTGTGATTAGCCGATTTGAAAATTTGAATTCAATATTCAGAGACAAACCTTGAAAATTAGCTGTACGTACCTATTTTTGATGATTTTTATAACCCTGTCAGCAAAGATTCTGAAAGGCTTGCCGAAAAGGCAGAAAAGAGAACTGAGGAGAAATCTTATATCTATAAAGATTCATATCATGCCTTAAAAAGTATAATAATTTCCAATATTACAATAATGTAAATGGATTGAGATGCATGCCAGCGGAGTCGTGATAATGAATGAAACGTGGAAGATCAGACAAGTTTTAAAAAATACTATGAATCTTGGTGTTCTGCAATTGGACTCCTCCAGGGCAAAGCAATTTCTATCCACACCGTGTTATGCTTAAAATTCATAGAATTGACAGGGTCCGAAACGTTACGGCTCGACATAATGACAGAATAATCAAAGAGTAGAGTAAACGAAAAACCAATTACAAAGACCGCAGATATAAAGGAGAAGATGCGAGATCTTTCGGTTAACAAACCATCATCGGGCAAAGTTAGAACGCCACTGACCCAGATACGACTCATAAAACAGAATACCAACGAGATCAGGTTTGAACGAGCGAGCCCTCGCGAGGTGACTCAAACTCGTAGACCAATTCAACTAAACCTTCGTCGGGAAAATACCTGTTGAGTACGGTAATATCGTCACTGTTCAGATGACGCACTATTTCGATATTTTCCCACGCAACGCGCTTGAAGTAGGAATTCTCCTTGTGGAGAAGGGTAGCCGAACCTTCCTTGAAACGATGACCACGGGAAATAAGGTGGTCCGCAAAGGCCGAATCACCCAAATTACCTTTATTCCAGGCCTTAAGGTGCTCCTCTACTCGAATTCCAAGCTGGCGACCCGTCTCGCCTATATACACAACGCCGTTACAATCCTTGCACTCCAGTTTGTACACCCCGCTCCTCTCCCCCCGCGGAATGGGGTTCTTTAGCCTAACAAACAAACCCTTCACAGTAGTGAGGTTATAAAAAGCAGGCCTGAAGCCAAAGGGGCGGCCCTGCTCGTACCCAACCCTGTTCCTCCCCTCCTCTATGGGTTGCCAAATGTTCACAAGATGAATACTCCTATGCGGCCTGTCGTCTCCTACGTCTCCTCCCCTGCCTATTTTCTGGCCAAGTTCTTGGATCGTTGGTTCAAGTCTCGAATCGAGTACGAGTCCCCCTACTCCGTTAAAAATTCGGTTTCTCTGGCCGAGAGGCTCAAAAATGTTACCTTGCCTCCGGGTACTAGCCTCTGCTCATTTGATGTAGCCGGCCTCTTTCCCAACATACCAAAGGCCCATACTATGCAGTATATGGGTGACCTACTTGTAAAGTTCAACATTCCTCATAACGAGATACAGGAATTTTTTGGCCTCCTTAATGCGTGCTGGTCCCCTAACTTCTGTAAGTTAAATGGGAAATTTTACGAGTTTCCTGAGGAGGTAGGAATCCCCATCGGCTCTCCTTTGGGCTCTCTCGTTTGGGAGATATTTATGTCCAGATTTGAGGTTGACTTGTTTTCCTCTGGCCAAGTGCTACTGAGTCACATCCATTACTGGCACCGATATGTGGACGATATATTATGTGCGTGGACCGGTCCTCAAGAGCTCCTTGGTGAGTTTCTTCAATATCTGAATAAAATGTATCCCTCCATAAAATTCACTACAGAAATTGGAGGTTCTTCCATAAACTTTCTGGATCTCACTATCTCTGATAGAGATGGGGACCATGAATTTGCGATATTCAGGAAGGATACTTCGACCGATACAGTTGTCCACGGATCGTCCTTCTGTCCATTTTCTCATAAGATCGCTGCCTTCAATAGTTATATTCATCGACTGACTAGCATTCCGCTACGTCAACCAGCTTTCCAAAAGGAGCTGGCGACCATTAAGCACTTGGCCGCTGTGAATGAGGTCAACTCGGACATTGACCGTATGGTCCGTAAAAAACTTACGAGGAAGGGCCTTGATTCTACCACTTCCCTCCCCCGCGATCTGAGTGGTAATAATAATAAGAGATTACGTTGGATCAAGCTTCTGTTTTTGGGTGAGTTTTCATCCAAGCTGACTCGTGTCCTCTGCCCCTTTGGCTTCAGGCCTGCTTTTTATAACCTCACTACTGTGAAGGGTTTGTTTGTTAGGCTAAAGGACCCCATCCCACGGGGGGAGAGGAGCGGGGTGTACAAATTGGAGTGCAAGGATTGTAACGGCGTATACATAGGCGAGACGGGTCGCCAGCTTGGAATTCGAGTAGAGGAGCACCTTAAGGCCTGGAAGAAAGGTAATTTGGGTGATTCGGCCTTTGCGGACCACCTTGTCTCCAGTGGTCATAGTTTCAAGGAAGGTTCGGCTACCCTTCTCCACAAGGAGAATTCTTACTTCAAGCGCGTTGCGTTGGAAAATATCGAAATAGTGCGTCATCTGAACAGTGACGATATTACCGTACTCAACAGGTATTTTCCCGACGAAGGTTTAGTTGAATTGGTCTACGAGTTTGCGTCACCTCGTGAGGGCTCGCTCGTTCAATCCTGATCTCGTTGGTATTCTGTTTTATGAGTCGTATCTGGGTCAGTGGCGTTCTAACTTTGCCCGATGATGGTTTGTTAACCGAAAGATCTCGCATCTTCTCCTTTATATCTGCGGTCTTTGTAATTGGTTTTTCGTTTACTTCACTTTTTGAGTATTCTGTCCTTAAAATTCATCTTTAGGAAAGGGCGATGAAAACTAGGTCTTTCTTGTAGCCCCAAAGAACCTCGCAACGGGGCTGGGATAGTCTTCGCCTGTACCCGCGACCCACGGCAACGCATAAAAAACGTGAGGCGATTTCGGCAAACTCTTGTGGAATACTTTTTATCACAATCTTTATTCCCAAAGCTGGCTCGTTCAGAATAACGAAAATTTTTCGAATTGAATTCATATCACATTATACGACTTTCAGCCTGGGTATTCGCTCCATCGTAATGTATGATTAATTATTTCCTCTGACTCAACAAAGACACCATTCACCCACCTGACATTCTGATCGCGTCATAGTTCCACGAGTCGGGACCATACCCTCGTAATTATTTTGAATGATTGAGAATTTTCAAAAATTTAACAAAACGTATTATTTGCTTCCCGGTGTAAATTTTACCTTCTTTTTATCTGTCTCGAAAACCGTAATGTATACGTGCTACGTCGAACAGTAAAATTCGACCTCGCGCGTGGTTCACTAACAGCAGAAATTCTAACGAATTGGACATTCAACAGAAATATTCTCGGTACGGGTGACTGCGTTCGAATGAAGTGCATCGTAGATTTTAAAATCATCGTTTTATCTCTTTTTAGCCTGCTATCGCGAATTAAATTCGGTCTAATTCGCGTTTACTCTGCGTGCCGAGTTCGACGAATTGGCCGACTTATGGTAAGTTTGGATTTGACGCGACGTTCGAGGCAACAAGAGTGCGAATGATAGCCCCGTATTCCATTTTGACGTGACGAGCTTCGACCGTCATTATAGGGATTTTTTCCTCCTTATTTGAATACTTCCTTCTTACCTAATCGGAAGCCGTAGGCACGATATGGAAGCTAGGAGTTTTTCTGTAACAAGGCTGTAAATAGTCCGAGGAGAAGAATTTCAAGGTTAGTCAACAGAGGGAGATCGGAAAAAATTGTCAATCTCGCTCGATAAAAAGATTTGAAAATACTAAACAATGTCACATTTTTTGGAGGAAGATATTTTCAACTTTCCTTGAGGTACATCCTCAAAAAGAGCCCCGCAGAAGAAGCTTTCCTATTCTGTAACGTAGATTAGCCTAGACAAATTTTAACGGGGCGAGAGGCTTGAATAACTCGAATCTATAAATTTGAAAAGGAGACCTTTATGAAATTTCGATCCTCAAGCTGTATACTCGGGAAGGGGAACCGGTTAACTACACATTCGAAATATCAGTTATATCTATACATATGAAAAGTAAAAACTTGTGTAAATTATGATCCTCGAGTTGAAAAATCTCGCGATTCTTAGGCTATACTTGTATAATCGGGGAAGGGGACTAGAGGGCTTATCAATTTTCGAAGTCGTATGGAAAAGGCACTTGGACAAATGTCAATCCTTGACCCTACTTCCAGAGAAAAAACTTGGAAATGTAAAGATTGATGTCATCAAGAGACTCGGAAAGATCCCTTTCAACTACATCTTCGATCTGTTGAGAGGGAAAGCTCCAATATTGATCCTTGTTCGTCTGAGAGCACGGAGAAATTACGATCTCCTGTGACTTTTGTAGACGACGAGGTACTGAAACGGGTTTCGACTTCATTGGGGGAGAATTTTGAGCTCAAATCCCTCTAAATGAGAGGCTTGTAAAAATTACAAACGAGAGAATAAGACATTCAACAAAATACGACGTCATCGATAATTGACCTGCAATTTAATCAGTGACGGAATAGGAGGTTGAGCATCCTACTTTCCCAGTCAAAGCTCTGTAAAAAAAAATAATAAATCAGAATTTACTGTGTAGCATTAGGTAGAAATAACAAATTGCAAGTGTGATGTAAACACGACCTACAAATTGTTTTGGTACCTGAGATGTTCTGCCACCGTTGCTTAATTTACGTTACATATTAGGAAGTGACGTCGTTGGTGGGAAATTTTTGGCTTAAAACTCCTTAGAGGAGAGGAAGTCCTTAAGAAAATTAGATCGTGTCGTCGTAAAAGCTTACAAACCGAGTAGGTTGGAGTTTTTAAAAATGTGGATTTTCTGTACTGAAGGATCTATAGAAATTTCATCCTAAGCGAGACAGAGGAGATTTTTAAAAATCTCAACTTGAGAGCAGAGGGAAGAGTTGACTGATTAGTACACCTTAAAAAAAAAAAAAGAATCCCAACTTCAGACAGAAATCTGAGCTCCCAGTTGCTGTTACAAAAGTTGGGATGACTGTTAATTTTTTTTAAACACTTTTATTTAACTTACTTTGTGACCGAGTCCCAATTTGGCACCAGACGGCCGAGTTCACTCGTGGCACCCTAAGCGCGTAACACTACTACCCTATTCATCACCTTCCTGCATAGTAATGGGCGATAGTCGATAGTTTTATGCTATCGATAGTCCCAAAATTTTTCCCAAGGTGCTATCAAGACTATCGATAGTACCGACAGTTTTATGTCTATCAAGGTAAAAGTACCTGGATACCCTTCTCCTGATCATTATTCTTTTGAGATTTGAGAAGTTCGTCAAGAAATGCATCTTAATGTTACCAAATGATGGACGCGACTAGAAAAAGACATAAAAACGCTATGTGGTGCCATGTTCATTGCACAACTGGTACTGTCTGACTGATCTTAATATTCTTAATTCATTGAACTTGCGCACATTTTCAATTTTCGCTAGTCAGTTTGCACCAATTTTGTGAGTTTGATAAGTAAAGGAAAAGTTTTCAAACTATAGACAATACTATCACTTTTTTTTTTTTTTTTTTTTAAACAAAACTATCGTTAGTTTTTTATAAAAACTATTTATAGTACTCGTAGTTTCCAGCACTATTCCTTCACCGTGGAAGGAGGAGTGAAGTTCGCAATCACAATAATCGATATCAAACTATCAATGTTAAATATCGATGTCTGATATGACACAATTAAAAATTGGCAGGAACAATATAAAAAAGAAGAGACAGGTAGGAGAACGGCTAAATTGATTCCAGACATAGGAATAAGACTTGAAAACAAGAAATTGAAATCAAATTATTTTTTAACACAGTATTTGACGGGGCATGGGAATTTTGCAACGTACCTCAAAAATTTCAATATTATAAATGATAGTCAATGCAGGGAATGCTTAAATTCTGATGATGATCCGGATCACACCTTTATAAAATGCAAAAATTTTGATCGTATCAGGGGGGATGCTAAAATAACTACAGAGGAATTGGGACAGTGCCTGCAGAACGGGGAATGCCACCAAAAAGTGGATGGATATATAAGAAAGATATTAAAAACCAAAAAAGAAATCAAATAGACTGAGAGGAGAAGGTAGGAAAAAAAATAAATAAAAAAATAAAAATGAAAATAATAAAAATAAAAAAAATAATAATAAAAAATAAAATGAAATAAAAAAAATTAATAAATAAATAAGATAATAAAATAAGTAAAATGAAATAAAAACAGAAGTCATACCCTCTTTCAATAGGTAGAGTTAAGTGTATAGTTATACAGTGTATTTCGAACTCGTCATGAGAGGGGTGGGGAAAAACCATGGTAAAACCCACCCAACTCTCATGACTAAATGTAATGTTTAAACTTAAATAAATGAGAAAAAAAAAAAAAAAAAATATCAATTTTAGGTGTTGATTCGTGTTTATTGATAGTTATTGGAAAAGACTATCGGGATTAACAATAGTTCTGTTTGAAAAAAAAAAAAACGGTGATGGTATCTTCAATAGTTTGAAAATTTATCCTCTTCTTATCAAAATCACAAAATTGCAGGTAAAAATTGAAAATGTGCGCTAATCCAATGAATCAAGTAGTGGTGGGCGGTTATTGGCAAGGGTAGTAAGCTCAACAAGACAATTTAATTGTCGACCACATTTTCTCCTGCCCCCAACTCTTACTTCTTCGTTCTTCCACTAACACATCCTCCTCCCTCACTCACGCACTCAAAAACAACCATGAAATAATTTCTGGTACCCTACAATACTTACAAACAACAAACTTTTACAACAACATATAAACAACTTGACCGTTTACATTAATTCCTTTCCACATTAATTATTATCTTCTTACCCCTCTATTATTCATACCATGTATTACCGTCGAGCTAATAACCTCGCAGTTTTAAAGCTCGTTAAATAAATAAAATAAATGAATAAATAAATAAGTTTTATTCAAGTTTTAAGGTGTAGATAAGCTAAAACGAAACAATTTTTCATTCGCTTAATTAAACGACTTAATAAGCGAAACAAAAGTTTAGAACTTAAAATAGGCAAAAACATGCTTTTTTTTTTTGACGAAAGCATGTTTTTTCCAACAAAAAAATGTTTTGTACTTTCAACTTCAAGGTTTAAGCTCAAGTTTTAAGTTAAAACTCATAAGTCTTTGATAAGCCTTAAGCTCAAGCGAAAAGAAATTCTACTTTAAGTTTAAGCCTTAAAATTGAATCGCTTACCACCCTTGGTTATAGGCTATTAACCGATTAACAGGTAGTTCTTGTATAAAATCAACCTAAATACCCCCTGGTACAAACAGCTCACTGACTTCCACCGTTCCATCATTATCAAACTCAGTCGTCTCCGGTTTGGTCATAATCGTCGCCCAGTCCATTCAAAAAGAATAAATATTATCGACTCCGACTTATGTCCTCTACATCCTAACGAACCTCTACAAGGAAACATTAACCATATTTTTTTTGAATGCAAAAAATTAGAAACCATCAGACAAATTTTATATTCACAAATTTTGACTCTTAACCTTCCCACACCTGTCACAGCTACCAATCTCCTATCTGTTGAAAATTTCGCAATATTCCCTCACTTTGCACAATTCATTTCTCACCTCCCTCCAGCATTAACCATTTAAACTATTCACTATAACTATAACTGTATAGTTTTCTTCTTTTTTAATACGGTGTAGGACGAGGCAAGCCTAGTAGCCACCTTCTACTCCAACCTCTCTTTTTTTTCCCCTTCCCTTTTTTTCTTTTTTTCTTTCTTTTTTCTCTCCCCCCTTAATTCTTAAAAAATTTTTCTTTCAAGTTTTGCTATTATTACTTTAAAAAAAAAAAAACTTACCATTTTTTTTTCTTTCTTTATTTCTTTATAATTTTTTTTTTTTTTTCTATTACTATTATTATTTTTTTATCATTTTTTATTTTTCTTCAGTTGTTACTGTTATTTTTTGTACTTACATTCTGTTCTTATGTTTGTTATATTATTTTCTAGTTGGAATAAATAAATAAAAAAAACCTAAATACCGGTTTATTGACGGTTAAACCGAGAAACCGGTTAATACAAGTCAACTGCCAGAATTAAAAATTTTTTGATTATTATATCACAAATCACCAACTTAGATGTTAATGGTCTAAAGGAATTGAGGTATCTCTTAATTAATAACACATCTCACTTTCTTTTTTTTTCATTTTTGCGTTTGTGAGAGCAAAAAAGTGGAAGACCTTAGCGGAATTTATGGAACTAAAAGCAGTTTGAATACCGGTTTATTTGGCGGTTTCTTACCAGTTGAACGGTTACAATTATAGATACCTAAAAGAGACAAGATAGCTAACTTCGTTAGTTCTAGTGTTCCACCGCACGCCAACACAGCGACACAGTATTCTTGGGCTAAATTAACATTGCGCTTATGGATGTTTTTCAGTTTTCATCAATTATCTCGGAAACCGTTCATTTTTATGAAAAAATGAAGAGAACAAAATTTATTCCCCTTGTAATTTCCTATCAAATGAGACCTACTTTGAATTTTTTTTTTTCAAAATATGAAATAGGTCTCATACGATAGGAAATTACAAGGGGAATAAATTTTGTTCTTTTCATTTTTTCGTAAAAATAAACGGTTTCCGAGATAATTGATGAATACTGAAAAACGTCCATAAGCGCAATGTTAACTTAGCCCTACAATACAGTGGCGCTATCTCTCGGCACGTAAATTAGCTCGACAAAAATCGGGTACCGGATTTTAACACAGCGCATATGGAGAGTTAGCTATCTTGTCTCTTTTAGGTATCTATAGTTACAATGATCTTGGAGTAACCGTTTAGTTTAACCGGTATTTGGAAATAACCTCACTAGAATTAGGAATATTAAGATCAGTTAGGTTGTGCAATGAGCATGGCACCATGTAGCGTTCTTATGATTTTTTCTAGTCGCGTCCATCATTTGGTAATACTGAAATGCATTCCTTGACAAGCTTCTCACAAAATAACGACCAGGAGAAAGGTATCTATCTCACATGTGACATAGATACTTTTCTCTTGATCTATTTTTCATTTAAAATATTGATGGTATTACCTCAGGTAAAATTTTATAGCATGAAACTATCGACTATTGCTCATTTCTAGTGTTGATTTTAAAATCAACTCCAAATATTGATACTATGATCGCTTTTCAGATATTGATTAATGACATTGATGTTTACTGATGGTTTCATTACTTTCATAGGCGGCGCAACTTGGAATTTGCAATGTTGGTAGCCCTGCGTACAAGGGTGATCATGGTTCAATTTGTATATGTCCAAATGTTTTTCAATTTTGGTTTCCCATCTATAAGTATGAGCGTCAGAAAACTTGTTTATTACAAAAAATGTTCGTTTCAGTCTCTACAACTTTGATTTTCACTTTGTTCTTGATTAAAAGTCAAATAAGTTCAGAAAATGCGTTTGAACTAACGCATGTATTTGGTCCGTGAGAAAAAATCTATGATCATCTTTGTAACTAGCGCTATCTAGTGTAGGTTACGCCGCCTATGGGGTCAACCCATGAAAATTCCACATGATAGTGATGGAATATACTGGAAGTACCCTGACTTTACAAGCACTAATTACCATCCAGAAAATACTGAAAATCTCACAAGGTGAATGGATGCAGTCAACAGCCTAAAGTTTGTCCAGCGAGAGTTTACCCACATGACGACTGCATACATCTGTGACCGACAACAAAATGCAAAAAACGTGATCTTATTTTGGCAAACTCTCGCTGGACAGATTTTAGTATATATAAAGCTTTTACATCGGTTTCCAGACAAATACCATGAGAGCAAGAAAGACAGAATCTGTCTTTCTTGCTCTCATGGTATTTGTCCTGCAAAATGATAACAAATGTAAACATTGTAAAAGCCCTATAAGCAGCACCCTAGACTGAAATGCAATTAGTTATGTATTCGCTCCGCACTGCATTCTGAATTTGTAAATTTGAGATTCAGTAAGAACGCTAATGGCGATTTCTAGAATGCGTTGAGAGGTGAACATTGCGTTTTTGACCATAAGCGCAGCCATACCGTAAGAGGTCATGAATAATGATTGTAGACTCAATTTCACTGCTTTAAACATTGTTTTGTACAGAAAAAGGTATAAAATGAAAATTTTAGCTCTCATATACACATTGACGTCATAGAGGCTGCACTCTTTTATTTCAGTTTTGGTTGTAGTATTGATTAGCAATATATTATGGAGCGGTAAAGCAGAAAGATGAAGTACTCGTCTTCCACTCCTTGCAGTATACTAATTTTATACTAGGCTTGTCCCCTTCACTTTAGCCTGGCACACGCAGGAAAAGTTTGACGAGTAAAGAAGAGAGGTGCGCTCGATCAGTGTAAATACTTGGAAGAATCGCGTTTTATCCAAAATAAAAGACAACAGGGAAGCTAAAGTTGGGCTATTGTGTCGCGGCCGATGATGTCATCAGAGACATTGACCTACGTTAAACGCTTGGAAAAATCTAGGCTAACAATGGGGGTGAACGAGCGGAGCGATTAAGCCAGTGCAACTCAGCCTAAGATAAAGTGTATTGTATTTTGGCCGTTGAGCCACTGGCTCAACCTACTCGTACAGTAATGAGCCTGTTGACTAGTTAGCCTAACAGCAGCAAGGTTTATACTATGCTAAGAAATACTGGTGAAGGGAGGCCTTACTATGATGCCATCATGACCAAGATAGATAGAATAAATGGGGTTATATATAAATGCACGCGAAATGAAAATATATGCCAACGAAGGAAGTGGATGCGAAAAGGGTTGAAAGTGACACACTTTTATATGTGATTCACGCGATGCCTGTTGAACGATATGTGGGACAGGCTGTAACGCGATCGTGGTCGAAACGTCGTGACCCCTCTGAGGTTGACTTCATTCCTTTCTCAACGACGCCATCAATATCATTACCACAGTGGACAGCCGCTTTTCAGTGGGCATCAGAGAACCATAAAGTTCTTGAGAAGAAAGAAGGAGATAAATCCGTATTCTTCGTTACATCTACCCAGTTGAGAAGTCAAGTGTCGCCTGATCTTGTGAAAAAATTTGAAAGGGAACAAGGGAAATGGAAGACGTTTCAGAAGTTCAAGACGTGGCGGTCATGCCTTTGGAAAATAGAAGTGAGTGCTGAGGGAGCGAGTTGCACGTGCCCAATTTTCCTAAAGAAGATGATGTGTAAGCACTCTTTGGGCATGCAAATTCGTTTGAAGAGAGTTGTCGTACCAGCCACTTAAGCAGATTCCAATAGACCAGAAGCGTAAAAGAGGCCGACCACGGCTGGCCACAAAAGCTTTAATAGTGTGATAGGTATTTACCGACTTTTTGTAAAATTTATTTGTATGTTATTGATTTTAATTTGTAAAAAAGTCCAAGTTTAGAAATGTGACTTCGCGTTTGATGAAATATTAATTCGCGTTTCAAAAAATATAGCTTCGCGTTTTTCAATATATGTATCGCGCTTTTTTTTTTTTCCTGTATAACTACATTCATATCGCGTGGAATCATTTCTTTTGTACGTACTTTAATTTTTTTTTTGTGCTCGTTATATTTTCGTGTTGAATGCATTTAATATACTGTGATTTCCCTTCCTTCTTCGCGTGATTCCATTACTTTTTTGCGTGGCGAAAAATCGAACCCAAATAAATGTAGGAAGCGAGCGCATATAGGGCTCTTCCCCTATATCAGATTGCATACTCGTTTGCCTGATTCTTATTGTAATGGTATTCGGTTTACATTGGTCATATGGCAGGGCAATAAATATGCTATTATGTATCGCATACTCAATTCTCCTGCCTTAAGACCAATGTAAAGCAAGTACCACTACGATAAGAATGAGGCAAACACGTATGCAATATGATATAGAGGTAGAACCCTACAAAATACTATAGTACGTGTCTCTGGAGGAAATATGTTAGCTTCTGTGCAGTGTCACGGTTTTTCTTTGTTCAAAATGAGGCATGAAAATGTCTATCGGGAGGGAGGTAGTAAAGTAAGGATTTGTGTGGTCAAAATTTTTTACCCGCTGATGACGTCATAGAGTAACTGTGGTCTAAACCCACTTTAGAAATTTGGAGAAATTTCGACTTTTGGTACTTTATTACTAGGAAAGCGACCTCGAAGAGAATAAGCCTAATGTAGACTACCTATAGTAGATATCGACTTACTCACTTGTCTAGGAGAAATTTCGTGTTCTGAGTCAATACCAAAAATGTTCACATACGAAGGAATTTTCATGATCTTTGATTTAGAGCTAGAGGTCCTAAAACTCTCTGCTTTTTAATCCGAAATCGGAAAGGGGAGGAGAGTAGCTACATGGATCTACTAGAAAAAGTAGGAAAAATGTAAAATTCTGTCACAAAATCTCGAGCAACAACGTGCTAAACATGTAATGGACGTAATCTGCTCATAGACCACGTCGAAACCAAGTGAAACGGATGAATTCCTCGGAGCGGTAATGCATTTGTACAAATATGACAGTATAGCTATGTGTTAACACTAGGTATTAATTCTTGTACACTTATTTGCATCGCGTATAGTCTTTGGTAATCGAGCCGCGTGCCGACGTAGTCGAAATTTTAACGTTAGTTAGACCAGGAACTTTCTTTAGCTGCCGCTTTTTTCGTACAATATAAATCAATTATGGCAACCGTGTACTTCATACTTACCGAGTATTGAGTCGCATACATCCCGGAGCTATATGATTAATTTATTCGGACCAAGTTCAGGTAAATGCACTTTCAATCAAATGTTGAGAATAATGGTCTCTCGGAGAGACTAATTAAGACGCTAGGTACAGAAAAAGGCTATATATTTGACACGTAGCCACGTGTCGTCTCCTCCAATCAGTTGGTGGTGGTATTTTGTTGCGCTATGAAGAAAAAACAAAGAATACGAGGGAGGTTGGAGGATGAAAGTAATTCAACGAAAGATAGAGATAAATTAATCGTTCGATTCGACCAAGAATTTATTCAAGTCACATCCGTTTAATCGACATTGAGATTGATGCGCTATCAGTGTACGCTGGTTGAGGACTGGCTTGAGGTTACCCACTACGATGAGCGTTATGTCGAAAAATATCTTGCACATCTACGTCAATTTTGAAGGCAGGTATCGAGCGCCATAGTGAAGAATGAACCGATGACGTTTCTTTCTGCAAAATTATTGAAGTATGACACATTATGATCCCTCTCTATGATAATGAAAGATAAGAACAAAGGTTACGTTATAACAAACGCTTATACGCAAATTATCCTTCATACAGCGATCTACGCACTTATCGCTGAGGCACGAAATATTTATTAGTTCATGTATTTGAGTTTCTTACAGCATATGCGTGGGTTGAAAATTGCACTGGCACTGTGAACTACTAGAATAGATCATAGATGCAATAGTTGGCCCCTGTCTATTCGTTAGAACCGATTGCAACATGTTTTTCACGCTAGACATTTTTTTTTGTTTTTTTCTTCATGCAAATCATGAATCGTCAACCTGTTGACATTGATGGTTTGCCATGGTGTGACTACGACAGTTCGTTTACGTACCTATTTCCTCGCTAATGACGTTTCTTGGCGATAAACAAAACGCGTTGTAAACGCCAATGATTTTCCTCGTCCAATTTTCAAGTAGAATTTTAAAATTCTAACCGGTCTGTTTTTAACAAAGTCAACTTTTCATCCTGCACGTGTGCGTAGATCCTTGGACGACCTCCCCTTAGGCTATGCCTGTTTGACATACCAAGTAACTCAGCATTCCGACGAGCACCTACTAATTATCTTTTCAAGAATATAATGTAGGTAGATTTACTCGGAAATGGGTACGATGTGGAACTTTCCGGAAATGGATTTTATTTTTTCTTTGTGTGTAAAAGTTCGTGTTGTTATACTCTCTTTTGCGCACGCCTATATGAATAAAATTTACAATAGTTTACCGCTATTTTTTGCTTACACTATTCGCTTTCTTTCGTAGCGATGATCGGGCCTACTTCCTGTTCGATATCTGAGTGTTTACTGTACTCATATCAATATTGGGGCCCCCGTCGCGAGTATTATTGATGTTTATCTACACGGTAAGTTCAATACTATCGTGAAAATGAATTCTTCACGCTCTACCAAGTATACACGTGTGGTTGGAAAAAAGAAAATGTTTTGGATTTTAGATCGCGGATGAAGGTATAGTAAAGACACCAACCAGCTTAAACCTCTTTGTGACGTAATCAACACCCGTGACGTCCTAAATTTTAAGTTAACTAGCTTTTGGGGACGTACTCTTCATTTGGTGTAATAAGCTAACTATTCTGAATTGAGTCAAGGATTTCTAGAAAATTTTGGGTGGAGGGGGGGTCAACTCAGACTTGAACCTGCAGATTCCCAACAGACGGTTGAGACGCCGATGCCGGTGAAGACATTAAAAAGAGGAATTAACCCAGTCCCAAACTTGCGAATTTTTGATAGCGGATAAAGGCAAGGCACAGAATAAATACATCAACCAGTTCAAACCTTCGTGTGACCTCATCCTCATCCTAAACAAGAAAGAGGAATACTCCGACGTGGAGCAAAACATGCAAACCGCAGAAAAATAAAAATACGACGAGCGCTTTCGGTTGAACAACCATCTTCAAGCCTGAAATGAAAGCAACTGACGAACAAAAGAGAAGAACGAGGTATTAAGATTGCCCAAACGAGAAATCACGGTGTGAGTCATAAACCAGTTCGATCAGGCCATCTTCCGGAATGTACGAATTGAGTACAGTGATACCGTCAGTGTTGAGATGACGAATTATCTCTATATTCTCGAGGGCGATACGCTTACGGTAGGAATTCTCCTTATGGAGGAGCTTTTCGGATCCCTCGCGGAAGCTGTGGCCACTGTTTATTAAGTGACCGGCGAAAGCTGACTCCCCCAAGTGTCCCTTCTTCCAAGACTTCAGGTGCTCAGCTACTCGAACTTTCATTTGGCGGCTGGTCTCACCAATATAAAAGCCTCCACAATCCTCACACTCCAACTTATACACACCACTCCTCTCATCGACAGGTATGGGGTCCTTCAGTCTCACAAACAACCTCTTGACTGTGGTAGGGTTGTAAAACGCGGGTCTGAAGCCAAACGGGCGAAGGGCCCGACCCAATTGCTGGGAGAACTTCCCCAAGAAAGGGAGACTGATCCAACGCAAACGGCGATCACGGATCGTGTCTCGGGGGAGGGAGGTGGTGGAATCCAGGAGGCCCCTCGTAACTTTCCTCCGAACCATCACGTCAACATCGACATTGACCCCATTCACTCTGGCCAGGTGTTTTATTGTGATTAACTCTTTCTTGAAGGCAGACTGACTCAAAGGAATACGAGTCAGTCTGTGAACTAGGCTATGAAATGCAGCCATCTTGTGAGCAACAGGTCCGAACGAACCACCGTGGACTAAAACATCGGTCGTAGTATCTTTCCTGTAAATTCCAAACTTATGGATACCGTCTATTATAGAGATCGATAAATCCAAAAAGTTAATGGAAAATACCCCTATTTCCAACGTAAATTTGATGGAAGGGTACCAGGAATTGAGATACCTCAGAAACTCACCAAGGAGATCTGGGTGACCAGTCCAGGTACATAGAACGTCATCAACGTACCTGTGCCAATAATGAATATGATTAAGTAACACCTAGTTCGAGGAAAAGAGGTCAAGTTCAAACTTAGACATGAAGATTTCCGATATGAGAGAGCCTAGGGGTGATCCAATGGGGATCCCTACTTCGTCAGGGAACTCGAAAAATTTCCCTTCAAATTTACAGTAGTTAGGGGACCAGCAAGTATTAAGAAGATCGAAGAATTCGTGAAGCTCATTATGAGGAATGTTGGCTTTGACGAGTAGCTCGCCCATACGCTGGATAGTAGCAGCCTTAGGAATATTCGGGAACAAACCAACAACATCAAACGAGTAGATGGTCGTTCCCGGGGGAAGGCTTACATCCTTGAGGACGTCAGTTAAAGAGGCTGAATTCAAGACCGAATAAGGGGATTCAAAATCAATACGATTTTTGAACCAACGGTCAAGGAATTTAGCAAGGAGATAGGTAGGAGAGGAGACGAAAGAAACAACGGGTCGCATCGGGGTATTGTTCTTATGCACTTTAGGCAGCCCGTACAAGAGGGGGGTGTGGGGTTAGGAACAAGGAGGGCTTTTTTCAAAGCAGGAGTTTTGATAACAGCCTCACTCCTGTTGATGACACACCTAACTTCTTTGACGTGCTTGGGAAAGCTGAAATCCTCACTCTCTTTAGCACCACACTGCTGTAGGACTTCATGGACCTTAGAAGAATAGGCCGATCTCTCCATCACTACAACAGCGTTGCCCTTGTCAGCCTTAGTGACGATCAAATCTCCCTCTTTCATCTTCCTCCTTAAACCCTGAATCACTCCTCCCAATTTATTACTCATGCGAGGGAGGGGGTTATTACGGACTAATTCGGCACAGACTTTCTGGGTATTAAAACCAGGACCAATCTTAACCGCAAGATCCGCAACAACATTCGCCAAGGTTTCATCATTCTTGAGGGGAGGGATACTGAACTTCAAACCTTTCTCAAGGAGGGATGTTTCGTCACTATTGAATACTACCTGACTATTATTTATGAGGGGGGATGGAATTTATGAACGACAACACCATCACTCACCCCCTCCTCAACCACCTCCTCATTAACCGTCATTAGGGAGGACAGCTTCTTATTTTTCCTCTCCTTCAACTTCGCCTCAAACTTCCGACACTTTTCATTGACGTCCCGCATAAAGTAATCAAACTGAAGGGGGAGGAGCATGCCGGAGAGTCTCGAATGGACCATAAGGTTTAATCTGGTCGTGATATTAAATTTACCATACCATCTTCGCAACTCTGTTCTGATCCACTTCTCCCTCATATAATTTTCCAGTTTCTTAGTCGTAACCTTACAATCGGAATAAAACCGGAATTTAACGAACTTGGGTCTCAAATGCAACACTAAACACCGACGAAGAAACCAAATATGAGAGGAAAACGAAGCGCGTTGCTTCCGAAATTTCAGAAAAAGGAACTGTAAATACGCCGCAGAAGCGTTCTCAATTAAACTAATCCGTTTCTTCAAGTTACGGCTATCCATAATAAACAAGAAATATGGATAGCTGTAACTTGAAGGAACGGATTAGCTCATCCTCATCCCTTGAATCTACTTGTGATATCAGCAGCGTGTTGCAGCCAGCCAAAAGTCATATTCAGTCCTATTTTTGGGGTATTTGGCTTCGGCTTTATCAAAGCCGTATAGTTTCGGCTGTCAGCCATTTTTTGGCTTCTTTCGACTGACGATGATTTTCACAAAAATTCCAATTTATGGTTCTTTTGACATGTTATTGTCAGCCCTATTGTAACTATTGGAGTTTTTGAATGAATCAATCGACAGAATTTTTCAATCTTTTCTTTTCATTTTTCATATTTCTCCTGATCAAATCAATGAATAAACTAATTTTTCCTTTTCCGGTTTTCCCGTTTGGCGTTCCTAAATCCTAATCTTTGTCCAGGGTGTCAGGCAGTTCGCTAGTGGCTGGCGACTGTATTTCTGATTTATGTCTAACGTAGTCTTTTTTCCCGTTAGTCTTTGGAATTTTTGGATTCTGTTTTGATGATCGATTTTAATTCTACTGCTGAAAACCTTTCAACGAATACCAAACTCGATGATCAGCCGAAAGCCAGCTTTATTGTTTCGGCTGATGAAAAGTCGAAAGCCTAAACTGTATTTTTCAAGGTCATTAGCTTCAGCCGAAAGCCTAAGCTGTATTGTTTGGTTGCAACACTCTGGACGTCGTCAGCATTCCTCTTTTTCTTTTTGGGACGAGTAGATTTCTAGATTAAGTTGCGAGTATACTGCATGCTAGGCGTAGTACAGCCTAGAATGGGTGGGGCGACTCTGCCTTTTGGACTTCCAATAGTGGTCTTGTTAAAAGCTAGTGCAGCCTTTTTTTTAGCGGGGAACCAGCTGTCCCTTTTGTTGGGGGTACTTTCAGGAAATTTTTGCGTCTGCGAGCGCGAGCGGTCCGACATTGATGACGTCACGAGGGCTGAGAAAAATTTCGACTCTCGTGCTATACCTGATAGGAGAGGGACCTGGAATAATTTCAATTTCTAATCTATATATCATGATAGGAGGCGGACTTAGAAAAAGCGACGGCTTCCTTAACGAAGTTGAACGAGGAATGCAGGGAACCTGTTCTATGAGTCAAATTGGTTTTGGTATTGAGAATTCAAGCAAGCTTAGAACTAGTATAGAGCTAGTCTGAAGGAGGCCTAGACATACTATGAACCTAGTATGAAATAGGACGTCATCAATGACCTGGACCTATTTTAGAAGGGGACTTGGACAAATTTCTACTCTCGAGCTATATTATGATACGAGTAGAAGGGAGACTTGAAAAAATGTCATCCTTCAAGCTATACACGATAGGAGTCCAGAATTTGATTTTAGTGCGAGTCCAAGCGGAGCAAATAATTTCTCGAGATCGAACACGAATTTTGATTTCGATTCACGTATACAAAAAAATCCCACTGCAAAAACAACACTTCCAAATAACGAAGTTGAACGAGGAATGCAGCGAACCTGTTCTATGGGTCGAAATAGTTTTGGTTTTGAGAAATTAGAATTGAAGTCTTGAAGAGTCTCAAATTTTTCCGAGTCTTTTGTGTTATTGTGTACGTAGTCTGAAAATGAAAATTTTTCCAAGGCCCTTTCCTATCATTTAGTCCCCCTTCTATCACATATTGCGGCTCGAGTATGATAGCGGTAGGACGCAAGAATTTTGACCTCCAAGCTAGATATGATCAGAGGAGGACTTGGATCATTTACGCCTCCCCCCTCTAAAGCAGATTCTCTGTTAATGCGTTTTTTGAAGCCTTTTTTTTAATCATTTAGTCACCTTTCTGTTATATATTATGGCTCGAGAGTCAAAACTTTCTTCCGAGTTCCTTTCCTATCATATAATTATGGTCTGACTGTCGAAATTTTCTTCCTTTTCCTTTTCTTATCACATTATACCATGATTTCAGAGTAAAAATTTTTTCAAATCCTCCTCCTATCATGTGTTATGGATCGAAAGTCAAAATGTTAAGTAACCTAACTTAACTTGTTCAGCTCACTGGGGCAATATAGATATCAACATTAGTGACGTCATAACCATCCATAATGGCTGCCTGTGACGTCATCGGCACAGCTTGGGCTTTTTCTCTTCCTTACTCTCTTACATTCTTGGGATCACTCATCTTCTCCATTATATTAGGCCCAAAAATAATACTGCTCGAGTCTCCCTTATACTAAGCCTCTAGGTCACGGCTGGTGACATTATACTTGCAGGCTTGGGTTCGACGTCGATAGCATCATGGTTTATTTTGAAGGAGGAGAAGGGATATAGTATACAGGATTATTAGGCAATTCGCGGGCGTGTGAACTCGCAAATTTGGGAATTTGGGGCTCGGATTCAGGAAATTTCAGAAAAGACATAAAATACAAATATGTAAAAATTCAACCATCAAGCTATTTGTGCATATCAGGAAGAAGACCTGGTAAAATTTCGACCCGGGAGTTGTACACAGTATACGTACGTAAGGATTGATATTTGAAGAATTTTGATCGTCGTACGTGAGGGTGTGAGGGGATTTATAGAAATTCCAACCACCGAAGGAGACTTCAACAAATTTCGACTAAACGATCGATCACAATCCATATTTTGAATCGGAATCAAAAAATACCCTCATTATATAGGTTCCCTTTGCTCGTTTTAATCAACGGTCAAGTCGTAGTAGTTCTCCTCCCTTTTCACTAGATTCACCCCGAATGGTCTGTTAGCAGGAAGCTGATCTATGAGGGGGGGGGGTATTTCGAAAAATTTTCCTTGCGTTGTTTGATGTCCAACCAAAACAAAAATGGTCGAAGTCCAACATCATCGGTAAAAATGGTCTAATTCGCCCTCCTATTAATACATATGTGATGAGAGCAGGACTTGGAAAAATCTCGAATTTCAAGCTATAATTATGATAGCCGGGGGACTTGAAAGAAACGACGACTTCCCTAACGAAGTTAAACGAGGGACGCAGGGAACCTGTTCTGTGGGTCGAATTAGTTTTAGAATTGAGAATTGCAATCGAAATTTTCAAGAATGTGAAATTTTTCTGAGTCTGTTGAGTCATGGTTTATAATAGTCTAAAAATAGAAATTTTTGTAACTTCCTTCCTACCGTATTTCTAGCGATGTGATATTATATTATGGTAGGGGACTTGGAATATATCGACCGTGACGTCACAGGGTCGAGAATCGAAATTTTTCCAAGTTCCATCTCCAAGTTATGTATGTTAGAAGGGGGACCTGAACCATTCTTGCCAAGGTGTAACTCGGACCATTTTGAAGACATCAGATCGTGACGTCACAAGGTCGAAAGGTGAAATTTTCTCAAGTCCCTTGTCTACCAAGCAACTTGTCTCGAAGTCGAAATTTTTTTCAGTGCCCCTCCTACCAAAAATTATGGCTCGCAAGTCAACATTTTCCCATTGACTGAAAAGTCGAAATTCTTCCAAGTTCTCCAAAAAGTCGAAATTTTTTCCAAGTCCAAATTCTTTATTAGGGTAGGTCAGTTTATGATGGACATCACACGGTGTACGACGCACAACCTTATTTTACAGTTCACCACACCTATATTAACCCAAGAAGAGGGGCGAACAAGCGGAGCGAATGAGCCTCCATCGTAAGCTATAGATAGCTCAAAATGCAATATACCATGAATGAGCAAGCGTGAACGGGTGGAGAGAGTGAGCTCCCCCTTAGCTACATAGCTTTTCTTACAGTACGCCACGCTCATATTATATCTTTTAAACGCTCATATTAGTCCAAAAGAGGGGCGGACGTACGCCTATGTGGGGAAACTAGGCTACGATTTCATCACAAGGCAGGCATGGCCTTAAAAATATATAAATGGCATCCCTTACTAGTAGACATGAAATATGATCTTTATTTATTTAGGACTACCAGCCCTCCTGTTTTTCAAATCTTTCGCCATCCCTCAGATAATACGTAATTGTCGGACTTGTAACAAGAAACTTATTTTACGGATGGACTTCTGGTTAAAATTGCCGTCCCGGCGTCCTCAAATCTAAGACTGTGAACGCTCATAAAAAGCAGTAGAAGTCAAATTGGGGTAAGGTGAGACTAAAGACATGAAACATATCAAAATTCCGAGCCGCTCAAGAAGTGGAACACCCTGAACTATATATGATGGAAGGGGAGAAGAATTTGGAAAAAATGTCGTCTCTTGTCCAAGTTCTACTTAAATCGTGGACCCTTAATTCGCATATAAAGCGATCTGTAGTGGCGCTGTTGTCGATGTCGAGAAGGTGATAATGGCGTTTTTCACCATAAGACAGCACGTTAATAGAATCGACTTTACCTTCTCAAAATATTATTTTCTTTACACACATACAATAACGCCGTTCATCCTACTCAATTTGCGGGAACAAAGCGCTTCGTTTTGTAGGCGAGACGACACTCCGTGAATGCGCGTCGTTGTAGTGTCAAAATCAGTACTGCGCATGTGCAAAGGGTAGATATGTGTATGAATTTCCATATCTACCCTTGGTGAGAAATGAATGTACGCGGGTAACAAAACTACTAGGCTTTTTCATCGCTTTTTCATCGCGTAAAGAAAAACGTTATGTGCAACACGGTCGAAAAAGCATTTCTCAACTCTGTGCAAATATCGACCCTTGCCTTTGGCTCGGGTTGCTAACTTTGCACTCGATGAGAAATGGCTCATTTTTCTTTCTTGTTGCACAAATAACTATTTCTTTGAAAAATGTATGGAACGAAAATTGCAGTCTTCTTAATTTCGGATGAATATAATTTCAAATATCTCGGATGAATTTTTCTAGATCATCAGCTTCCGCAAATGACCGTCACAGAAAATGTAGAGAGCGCCTTCTTTGATTTTATTCCGACTTTCAACCTCTAACATATCCTTAGAAGAAGAAGGAGAAGGCCATTGTTGGCATTTGGAAAAATGTTGACCTTCAAAACGTTTATGATGAGGAGAGAAACTTGGAAATTTTGAGCTCTGAAACCCTTCTGAGCAGAATATAATGAAGGGGGTGGGAACTTCAAAAAATTTTGAACTCTGAACCGCTATAAGAAGGAACATATTGTATCTTCTAATTTTCTCAATTAATACAAATGGGTTTTTCCAAACTCCCCACTTCATCTGACTCCATTTAATCCTACAGCTCAATCAATAATTAATTAAATAATCTATACAAGGAAAACGACGTTTCGATTGAATTATAGGAGGTATAATGGCCTAATAAGACAACTTTATCATTTTGTGTTTAAGTATTGTATTTATAATGTAGATTTTATCTGCACTCAGACAACATAGGGCTTAAAATCTTGACTATCACGTGCAAAACAACTGCAAGACCATCATCACCACTCAACAAATAAAACTGAAATTTATGCACGAGACGAATATTTGTTTTCTCGCCTACAAATAAAAAATTCATTAGCTATTGAAATATTATTAGGTAGTTGGATTTGCATGTCGTGTTTCTGTAATGAAGTTCTTCAGATGGTCCGTAGATGATAAGATCAGAAAGTGAAAATTTACGAGGCCAGGGGAGCGTTCTTAAATGCTTTAGTTATTACGGACATATTTTCTCAAAACTCATCTCTCGATTCACTTGGGCGGGAGGATCTGGTGTACTTTCGTCCCGTTTATCCTCCTCTCCCTTCGACACTAACGTCGGACTTGAAAATAATTTCATCGATGTTTTTGAAAGGAATTGGTAATTAGAAAACACAGTTTGGGCAGTTTTCGACTATTTTGGCTCTTTCACAACCATTATCGTTTGAAAGTCGCTCGATTTTGTAAATCAGCGCTTCTTAAGCGAAGCCGGTGAAAGATGAAGGATACACGGGTGTGCAGATGAAATGAAATTTTCATATCTATCCTAAAGGGGTCCTTGACGTTTTAAACGTTGTAACTTATAAAGCGCATCTTTATACCCCTCTGATCAGTAGATATTCGTGTGAAATGTGTCTCTGCTGCCATGTATACTTGTTGTGCACATCGATGAAATTTTCATCAAAATATAAAAACAATATGCATCATCTTAATTGTAGGTCATAGACTTCGTCGTTTATTTTCGTCTCGGAGCGGGGGACGTTGTGCGCGCAATATTTTCGCGTTTATTATAATTTTCTGAAAGAGAAACATACATAATTTAATAGCGCTAATGCAATGAATTTGCGATAAGTGTTGAATGGTGCGAGTATATTTTCTTGAATCAAATTGCAGAGCACAAATAAGTGATTTGCATAAACTTCGGTCGGTTTACCCTCGATATTATTATTTATATAAAAAGGATGGAAATTCTTGATGTACGTTTCTAATGTGTACCGATGTCGAGGCTCACGGTTTGAATAGCTTTGAGTAGAGCATAATATCAGCATGTTGATGTGTGTACGCACGCATGGTTTTAAAGAGGTGCTGAGTAAGTTAGCCTTGATCACTGCACGGTAGTTGTAGATAAATGTATACGAAACGCATGAACTGCGATGAAATTGGAAATAGCCTTGCCCGTGAGACGAGTTACGAATTTTTTTCACGTTTCCCGTTTAAGTTGACGTATTACAAAATCGTTAACCCGCACGTAAGCGCGATATAAAGTCATAATTTTGTCAAAGAAACAATACAAGGAAGTCATACTTAATATTGCGAACGACGACGTCGAATTACCATGCCCTGTGCGACGGACATTTCTGGCTTCGGCTACGAGTAGTGGCTGTTCGAAGAGGTCAGGTACCCAATTTATCATAGGTGACGTGAAATTATTTACTCGAAAATGATAAATTTTCAGCTATACGTAGTCGGATAAGTTACCCGAGTCTTGACAAGGAGATAAGAAATGCATTGGCAAGGGGTATCTCGAGTTCCCCAAAACGCAGAATGAACCGTGAGTCAACTCCAGGCTGACTCGTTATTTCAACCGAAAGTCGACTAAGAATGACCTTCATGTTATTTCTGCCCAAGCTTGACGGCAAATCGACTCAAAATGACTGAGACTTGACTCGCAGACAAAAAGATATATGTAATCACTGACCCGATGAACCATGTGAATTTCAAATCGACGTGATTAGTGGCGCAGCCGAGGTTTGAATTACCTTTTCCCTCAATATTAATTATCGGTAAATTTTATACATTAGGCAATTATTCAAATAAAAAATGGAGGCTCGGGAGTGGGTCCATCCCCTCGTCCTCTCACTGACTGCTCACTGGGCGCGACGTCGATTTGATATCAAATCGACTTCAGAGTTCAATCGACTCCTCAACGTCGATTTATAGTTCCGCCTAATGTCGACCGCAGATCGATAAAAATGAGTGGAAGTCAACTCCGAATCGATTGACTGACTGTGACGTCGAAATCGATGTCATACATCGGAGTGAAGAAGTGAGATTATATCAGCTTCCAATACATCATACCGACGCGACGGTCAATTCAACGGGTGTCGAGCGAAGCGAAAATCAACTCAAAATAGAACGAAAATTCATTTTTTACAAAGCCTTGTCGGAATCGCGCTCTGATCGATTGTGTTTGAGAAAAATATTTGCCGTCTTCCGGGCAGATTGTAGAAGCTTGGGCTCTGGCTTTCTTATGCACTCAGACATTCAAATTCTGGCCATCAAGTTATATGTATCAAGAGGCCAACTTTGAAGAATTTTGACTCTCAACCCTCGAGCCAATGAGGCAGTTGAGTTGGACTTAGAATAATTCTGACCATCAAGATATTATATATGGACAAGGAGGAGGAGGAAGGAGTATATCGAAAAATGTCATAGAGAGGGGAAGTAAAATGGGTTTCAAGAGAGGCACAGGTTCTAGGTGCTTCTAGGACACGGAAAAATCCCAACCGGGAGTTCTTCATGAGGAGAGAGGGAGTAGGTTGTGGTATCGGAAGGGGCGAATCTCTGACCTACTTTAGGGATTTTGAACTTTTAAACTGTATATCTCAGGTAGAGGGAAATTCGAATAATCTTGTCCATTGAACTTATCATAAGGGGGCAGACATGAACAGATTCCGGTCATTAACCCATAGTATACTTATACCTGAAAATTGACTTAGAGAAATTTCAACAGTATCATAAAATGGTCTCTGCTCGCCTCAATTAAAGTGATAAATGAAGAAATGTCAAGCAAACGAACCATGACGTCTTTGAATCGCCTAACAACAAATTGACCCATAATTGATTCATCATTTTTATCAAAAATTGACTCAAAATCGACGCTCATTTTGATTCTATTCAGTTCCGCCTAATTCAATATCGACCGCACATCGCGATCCAAAATCGATTGCTCATTTTATTTTACTGACTCATTATTGACGTCAAAATTCAGTTCTCTTTGTATGGAATTAATGTGTAGACTGTATTTGATGTAGACTGAACAAAGTGGTAAGAATATCGTATAAATTGACTTAGGTATCAGTTGATTGTAACCAAATCTGCGGTACAAAATAGAATGGACGATCCACGATCTAACGAAAAAGACCTTTCAACTTTGGCAAAAATACCCTTTTTTTGCTAATTGTTAATGTACAGATACGTCCATTCTATTTTGTACGGCAGAAATACAAACGACCAATATAGGAAACTCCATAAGAAACACATTGAGGGCTGTTGCTTGTCGCTATTTCTCACTTACACAATGTAAATCAGTACTAATCCCTATCCCCTACCGCTAGGAGAGCTACGGCCAATTTAAATTACAGAGTTGCTACGTTTTAAATGAAATTGTTTGAACAGTGTTTTGAACATGTTTTAAACATTGAAATTTGTGGGGAAAACATTTTTAACAATTCAAAGTCACGCGTACTCACGCACAAGAAATACTGAGTGTTTAGAGAGAAAACCTGGAGAAACCTAGCAATAAGCGCAGAGTTATTATGTTTAAAACAACAAAATAATATACAAAATTTGTATAGAAATGCCGTTTTAAACACGTTTGAAACACAGTTTCAAACATTGAAGGAAAAATATACATTTGCAACATTTTGAACAAAAAAAAAAGTTTTAGTTTCTCAAATTTTTGTGCTACCTTTTTTTTTTATATATATGCAGTCTGCAGAATCCAGCCTGCAGCCTCCAGCGATCAATCTATTAAAAAGAAATTGATATTCCTGCAATTCCCAAAATTGAAAATTCCTGGTAAAAATTCCTGGGAATGAAAATTCAAAATTGATTTCTTGGGAATTTCCTATGACAACACTGGCTTCAAATCCTTTGTTCACGTGACGTCACTAATTGATAACAGTGACCGATTTTGATCGGTAGTGCGTAATATTCTGGGATAGTATTGCAGAATTTTGCGTGGTATCATGCGATGGTGGTTAAAACATTATCGACTTCCATAAGAATACACAGGGAAAGGGAACTATTCGATCATTAATGAATGGTGGGTAGAAAAAGGGCCTTTGTTCGATTTAGGGCCGTTATTCGATTATTAGTGATTTAAGTTCAGCAGTCTCTCCTCTTCATCTGCTAAAAATTTTAATTCATTCTGATGACTATAGAGTACGTAAAACTATATGTTGAAGTGGAGCGTGTACCGTGCTTGAACTCTCAGTAGGTAATATTGTAAAATGGCGACAATCGAGGTTGTCTCAAACTTTGCCTCTAGATTAGCTTAAAGAACACTGAAAATCGATTCAGATGGCATCATATATATCTAGAAAGCTTTTGTTTCATTTCCCATGCCTATTTGTAGCCATAATGATGAACTTCGACCCTCTGAGAAACTTACTTTTTCGAGGATTTTATACTGAAAAATACTTATTAGGCCTATTACTGCAGCACAATCCTTGCAAATATGGGTATTGGCTTGAAATGCATTCATTTATGATTATTACTCAATTGACAAGATCCAAAAAGTTACTAGAACGCGTAAAAAGTCGATAATTGCAAAAAGGGCCTTAAATGCGCAGACTATAACGCGCTCTACAGGTAACTCAGAAACGTTCCAACGTTCTAATTTTCAGTGATTTTGTAGATCGGACATCCACCTACGATCTCACCAAGTTTCATGACGTTTGGATCTTTCCAATTATGGAATTTCTATGAATCTGAACTTTCAAATACGTTTTTCTCAAAAACTACTTTTTGTGTTAAGGCCCTTTTCCTATCCGACCATTCATTTGTCAAAATTCAGAACTAGAAATAAATGAAGAATTGAACGTTGAGAATGAGGATGTAGAAGTTTCCAAAGTATATGAAAATGTATTTTTGTTTCAAACATATATTCCTTCTTCTTTTTTCGCAAGTATGAACAAATGATCAAATTCAATTTTTTTTCTTATGGAAAAGTCCGTGTAGCAAAATTTTGAGTTGAGATGGGATTTTCTATGAAGTAGATAAATTTTTGCACCTGTATATCTTCGTGCTGGTGGTTATAGTCAGAAATCTGCGTCACATAACGTGACGCGTTAGGACGTCATCATCAATGACCTTGACCTACTTTGCCTGTATAATAGAATCAATAGGTATTAATTCAAGAAACGATTGAGATTAATAATGATAAAATCGAGAACAATGTATTGATATGATCAAGATTGATATTTTATCTGTACTTTGCATTTCGCTTTACAAACGCCCAAAAATATAATACCTAATGTATGATCCAATGTTTTCATAATTTTTTTTTTTTTGCGCCTCCTTTCTTATTGGAGGCCTATCTCTACAAAGGGCGTTCGTCTGACGGACGCCCTTTTTGCGAAGACCTCGATTTTCGTACGTTTCAGATCATAAACTATCTTTTATAAATTTTTTTTTTTTTTTTTTTCAAACCCACAATTTTTTCCGTCTCAGCAAGAAGGGCGTCCGTTATCATATCTTCAATGATCTCTACTTTGTTTGTTTCTGGATGTATTCAAAATGTGATTATCGTTTCTTATAGAAGAAGAGTTGCTCTTCAATTTTCATCTTTACCATTTTTTTTTATTAAACTCGTTGTTGCGGAGATATTTTGAACTGAAACTTCAAACTGATTTTTCTGTAATGAATTTTTCTTCACGGACGCCCTTCGTACAGATAGGTCCTCAATTACCTACCTATACTATTTATACCACGTATGACTCAATTCTTTGGAAATCAAGTTAGCGTATGAAATACATTTATATAATCATAATTTTACATTATTAATTTTTGAAAAACAAAATAAAAAAGTGTAAATCAATTCTCTAATTTTCCCGTAAAATGGGAATAAGAATTTGAAATGAGCACTAAAAATTCAAAAAATCCACCTAATCAAAATGAATTTTTGGATCTTTTTCAAAAAAATATACATACTATAGTTTTTCCAATTCGAATAATAGGTGCGATTCGCGTTTTTAATTTTTATGATTCCAATCCTATCGAATAGTTGAAAGAATTATATCTTACCTTGGTATACCTAACCAAAAATAGAAAGATGTACGGTGAAATAAAACATAAAAAACACTTCATATTAATTACCTACAGGAGAAGAGTATCAAACATCACCTATACTCTGGTTTCAATTGTTATTCACATTTTTCGAGTCTGATCAAAATGTAACCTCTTTTTCTATTCTAATAAATGGCACGTGTATTTGCGGCACATACCTACAAATAATTATGTTCCAATTATATTTGTTTTGGTTATGGGTCATGTCAATTAGGTCGAAGTAATAAAGAAAGTAGTAAGTAGTAGTCAGAAACAAAATTTATCTGTTATCGTGCGTGCGCACTGCGCACACACTCATCGCTTTCATCCGTTGTGGTATCAGTTCTTATCAGTTAGACTCGTAAAACTGTTGCCTCGTTTTCGAGAAAAACACAATAATTATTTTTCGTGCACTCAGATCATCCTAATTCGTTACCACCAACGATCTCGTGAAGTTTCGAAGTGTCAAGTTTTTCTCTTACGTCTTTATGAATTTCCTTCACATTAATACACTTAATTATTTCCTTCATTAATTCGTCGTCTAAACTTGCTCAATATTTCGAGCGTTGTTGCGACCCCCTGCCGTTTTGTTACTCGATAATCGCAATGAGTAATTCGAACACATCATCGTCGGATAGTAATCATAAAAGTATTAATTATGAAAACAATGCTACTCACACCGTAAGATATTAATTTTTGTTTAAACACTACTAGAATTATATGACTTACTGTTTGTCGTACGGATTAAACAGTCCCATTCATAACGCAGTATTTTGTATTAAAGAAATCAAAACGTTTTTCGTCTTGTGTTACAGGAAAAATCACCTTTATTACTCGCCAATACCATGGTTTCCGAAAAAATTAATATCAGTCAACAAGTTTTGGTATCCCAACCTAGTCTGTCGTCAGCCAAGAGATTTCCGCAGTATGTTGCAGCTCTTATAGGTAATATTTATGACCTAAAAGAGATTGTTTTCAAATCTGTCGAATTGATGACGATAATTCATTTTATTGTTGAATTGCAGCTACTTTTGGAGGTTTAATTGCTGGTACTTGTTTGGCGTGGACAGCTCCGGTCGAAGTTCCTCTACAAAATGGAAAGTTCTTCCCTTCTAACATTACGACTGACGAATTTGGATGGATCAGTAGTTTTATGCCGTTCGGAGCTATTGCCGGTGCTATCATTACTGCGTCCTTTGTCGATCTTGTCGGCAGAAAAGGCTTAATTCTCCTATTGACGGTTCCTTGTATAATCGGCTGGGTTTCTATGGCATTTTCCGTTTCGGTTAGCTTTCATGTCTCGTGATCAAACTGTTCCGAGATTTCGTTCATTGTTTTTAATCTTGCTCATCAACAGGTGCTCATGATGTGCATAGGACGATTCTTGACTGGTGTTGCGACTGGTACTTATTGTATTTTGTCACCCATGTATACCGCTGAAATTGCCGAGAAAGAAATTCGCGGAACTCTGGGAACGTTCTTCCAGTTACAGATAACTCTTGGTATTCTGTTCATCTACCTGTTCGGAGGCCTTGTAAGTATGATATTTGAAACGTAAGAGGTCATTGATTTACTGTTGATAAATGATGTTCTGTCACGTTCGTTTTCATCTAGATGAATGTATTCACTTTGACCGCGCTCTGTGCAGTATTTCCGGTTATTTATCTGTGTTTGATGTTATTTGTACCCGAAACGCCGTACTTCTATATCATGAAGAGAAATTTAGAAGCCGCTCAGAAGTCTTTAGCGTGGTTTAGAGGTACACAGTACGACGGTACGCACGAAATAGTTGTCATGCAAAAGAGTGTTCAAGACGTAAGTTAAGATGTAACGTATTACGTGAATACAGAACTAGAGGATATCTGTATGATGAATAAGTTGAAGAGGAATCCACGAAGACTGTCTCGTAAATCTCCTAGGTCAGAGGAAACCAAAAATAAGGTTAAGAATCTGTAGACTATTGTACTCGATACGATGACTCTGAATTAGCGATTTGAACCAAAAAGGTAATTTGTTGGCTGTGGTGGCGAGTTGGAGACTTTTTGGTGAAGTAATTTCTTGAACTAAGTACTACACTAAAATCATTTGCTTTGGTTTGAATGACGTAATTAAGCCGCTCTGTCAATCAAAACGACTACTCGATCTTCGAAAAAGTGATTCCTTTTTCTTAAAATTTTCACTTTCGCGTCTCGTCCTCAACGAATTTTTGATCTTATAAAAACGAACTATGTATACAATTTCTAGTATTGAGTATCCTTAAGAGAAATTGTTCATTTTTTAAGTGCGTTCACTTCTTAAGATATGTCGCATCTTTCTCGAAGCGAACTTTTGGTTGTTAATTAATCGTCTCCAACAAGAATGAATGATTTTAAAAACAAACTTTTTCGTAGGCTATTATTTAATGGTAAAGTATTTGACGTTATTAGTTCTGATAAGAAACTGCGTTTCTCAGAATATTCTCATGTTCGTAGAATTGACATACTTCATATATGAACACGAAGGTTATCAGTTTACATTGACTCGCAAAAACATTCATTGTGCAAAGAACCTCTGTCCGCACTGTTGAATGAATACGTCAAAAAAAGTTTACAAGACAGAAGTTCTCGTTTTTTATTATTTCAAAATTCGTTAATATAGCCTATGTAAATTCGATTCTCGTATGCTTTGTAAAATTTTCTAAAAGGTTGTGTATAAGATGATGATTTTTTCCTTCCTAATAAGGTTTGATTACTATTTTAAAATTTAAATAATATTCAAAGCCCCTCAGTTGCATACTGAATAAGAATCGTGTCGTGTAATGAGATTGAGGGTTTCATATTCTTCGTTCAATCATAAATACTCATGTCTACGTTCTGTATTCAAAAAATTCTGTAATTTAGCTCACTGTAAGATTCTAAGCGTCTTATATTTGTTTATAGGATGAAAACAATAAAGTACCACTTGTGCAAGCTTTTCAAACAACACCAGCCAAACGTGGTCTATTCATTGGCTTGGGAGTCATGTTTCTGCAACAGTTTTCAGGCTGTAACGCTGTAATATTTTTCGTAACGTCCATTTTCCAGGTGAGTGGCGAAGAGTTTTGTAGTACTGTCATTTTGGAATCTAGGGAAATTTTGGCCGCCAATATCAGAAGGGAACTTCAAGAAATGTCGACCCCTGCGCTTTGGGAGAAGTTTCTGCCTCCGAGCTTTGTACAAAAGGAACGAGATTTTGTTGAGCTGGGCAAGGACGAGAAGGGCTCGAAAATATGCCGATTACCAAGCCATGGGGATTCAAAAGGAAAACACAGAAATTTTTTTCGTGGTGTATATAAAAGTTAAGACTTATTTACGAACGTACATGTTGGGTGAGGGGGAGGTATTCTGGAACATTTTGAACTTATTTAGCTCGAGACTCAACAAGAAATAATTAATCAATTTTTGCGTTTACAGGATGCCACAACTGCCATCACGGCAAGTACTTCTTCTATTATCGTCGGTGTCATTCAGGTCTTAGCCACTTTGGTCGCCACCCTCGTAGTAGACCGACTCGGACGTCGCATATTATTATTGATATCCATCATCGTGATGACCCTATCCACGTTCACTCTTGGCTTGTACTTCTATCTGAAAGACGTAGTCAAGCTGAACGTAACCGGTATTGCGTGGCTTCCACTACTCACCGTATCTTGCTACATCATCATATTTTCGCTGGGTTTTGGACCAATTCCGTGGATGTTGATGGCCGAAATATTCCCATCGAAAATAAAGAGTACCGCCAGTTCAATAGCCTGTCTATTCAACTGGTCTTGTACGTTCGTGATTACGAAATTGTTTCCAATAATGAAGGAACAATTCGGAGCCGGGATTACGTTTTGGTCTTTCACCGTATTCTCGGGTCTGGGTACGCTGTTTGTTCTCTTCTACGTCCCAGAAACGAAGGGTAAAACGCTTCTCGAAGTACAAGAACTATTGGGAGGCGGGCGAAATAGCGAACTCGGTCCTCAATTGAATAATAATTACTCGGTAGAAGAAGGTACCAGACGAAATAATAAGTGAGTCTTCATCTATTGTGATGAAAGTGTCGTGTTTCGCCATCGACGTGCTCAAAATGCTACTTAAAAATGAATCAAATTTCATTTCGGACCGTCCCTTTTTTTAGTGCAATTTTCCAATATATTTCACGTGATACACAGTGATCTAAAAGGCGGAGTTTTCGATTGTTGAGCGAGATAAAATGATGAGGCAGATTTAGTGAAGGTGAAAGTCATTATGTCATAATTCGATTGCTCCTATTTATACGACTCGTATTATATAGTTCCTATAGTTTGTTGATGATCACATTATCACATTGTTGAATAGTTTTTTAAAGACGTTGACAAACGCCTTTGGCGAGGATCAATTTGGCTTATGAACTCGATTCCCATCTGTACTTATCAGAATTTGCGTCTCAATAATTTTAAATTTTCCTTTCTATCTTATTTTTATTTTCTGGTTTAAAAAAATCCATTAGCAATGTGTGGGATCAATATTTCGACTGGAGCGTTTTTTGTAAATTGACGTCGGTAGCCTAAAAACGGACTAAATGAGTTTAGAATTAATCTTTGTGTTTTGGTTCGTATACTTTATTGGTTATCATAGAAGAACAGTATTTTTCTTAGAAGTTAGAACGAATGTATTTTTTATTTTTCTATTTTTCCACTTCTGTTTTTACCGGATCTTTCTCTCCCCCTCTAGCGACTTTCATTTTGTTCCGTTACTTGTAGCTGTTCATATTTACTACTCGTCATGAGTTTAGGTGAATAAATTGATGGTTTGTCAATAAAATAAACGTGTTCACCCACTCGAGAATTTTTATATTTGAAGGGTACAGGGAAAAAAGAGTGAATGTCCAAAAGAAACGACCTGGACGATTGACTTTTTTGCATCACTGAGAGAAAACCGTTTCTCCATTCGTTTAGACACTAACTCTTTTTCCCTTGTACTCTTCATTTTACTGGAAGGAATGCACGCTCTAGCTCAAGAGAAATTTATTATTTCAAATTTTTGTTACACAGTTTCACAAAAATATGAAAGAATTTTGTGTTCAACTAAAATCGGTGAAAAGTTCCGCTGTCGAACCAATTCATCTTTTCTGGCAGCTCGACGAGATTTCTATTGATTCTCGGTTAATTTCTTTATGATGTTGAGCGTTCGCATCTTCTTAGAATCTAGTCTTTCATAATAGTTCCATGTAAATGAATTTCAGTTCACTAGTCTTCTCGGAGTAAAGATGTGCAATATTTAATTTTTGTCAAAATCCTATTCATCACATGATAATTCAATTGTTCTGTTTCTTTTAGAGTATAATAGTTGCAATAATTTTATTTCTCTAATTAGACGATCGAGTTAATTCCAGATTGGAGGTACAGTATTTTATATATTAAATCATAATTATTTCACATTCATTTTTAATTTATAGTTCGCATTTATTTGTGTATTTAAAATATCAATAATGTACTGCGTCAGTTTTATACATCTAGTTTCTTATCATCTTGTTACCATATATTTTGTTGATAGTTTGTAAATCGGATGAGTTTTTTTAAATTATAATAGAATTTTAAGTTTTATTGTAGTGATCTAAAAGAACCGACAATAAATTTTCACATTTTAATTTTTCATTTGCATTTTTTCGTTAGTAGGCGGTCAATATTATTCACGTCAATAGCTTGGTGTCATCAATATCAGAAAATTGTATGAATTGATCTACAAAGTAAGAATTTTTGCCCAGAAAGTATGAAGATATTGATAGAGACGCATCAAAATTATCAAAATCAGTTTTATATTCTTGATAACCGATCAACATAATTTCGATCTGTTCCATGCAGTGGTGCGACACATTTCAATAGAATATGGAACACAAAAAAACAAAAATACTCGAGTCGCAAATTTAATTAATACAAGGTAGAAACGTTTTCGACCGACACGACGGTGTATTAATTAAATTTGCGACTCTGGTATCTTTTTTTTTTTTGTGTGTTCTATATTCTCCCGATCAACATCTTGATGCCTACCCTAATTCATAATGAATTTGAAGTTTTCTCTTCACAATCAATAAAATCAACAGTGTAGTAAAGAACCAGGATTCTATGACGATAACAGCAGCTTTTTTAACAGGAACATGTTCTATGGGGGACTTTTGGAGAAATTTGCCGTGCGCCGTCCAACAAAAAACTAGGAAAAATTTTGACTCTCGAACTATATGAGGAGAGTTCTGGCAGAAGGGCCTCCAATCTACAAGAAATACATCGTGCGGAGGCCCTCTTGCCAGATACGTCCTCATACATATATGATAGGAGAAGGACTTGAAAAAATTTCGACTCTCGAACCATATATGATAGAAGAGGGACTCGAAATAATTTCGACCTTCAAGCTATATATGGTAGGAGGGAGATTTGGAAAAATTTCGAGTTTCGAGCTATGTATGATAGAAGGAGAACGACGAGAAGGGAATACTACGAAGAGGAGTGAAAACTACAGACGCCGCAGAAAATGAATAAAGCCGAGCGCTTTCGGTTAATAAACCATCATCGGGACTGAAATGAAAGAAACTTACAAGAACGGAGAAGAAACCTCGGATCATTAAGGTTAATAAAATGAGGATTCATAACGTGAGTCATAGACGAGTTCAATCGAGCCATCTTCCGGAATGTACGAACGTACGTGTTTAGCACAGTAATATCATCAGTATTGAGATGACGAATTATTTCTATGTGCTCGAGGGCAATCCGTTTAAAGTATGAATTCTCCTTAAGGAGGAGACTTGCGCATCCCTCACGGAAGCTATGACCCCTGGATCGGCAAATGCCGATTCTCCCAAATGTCTCTTTTTCCAGGCCTTCAGGTGTTCGTATAATCTCACCTTCATCTGGCGGCCGGTTTCCCCAGTATAAAAACCTCTACAATCCCCGCATTCCAATTTATAAACACTACTCCTTTCATCCGCAGGTATACGGTCCTTTAACTTAACGAACAACCCTTTGACGGTAGTGGGGTTGTAATAGGTCGGTCTGAAACCGAACGGGCCAAGGGCCCGACCCAATTCGGTAGAGAACCTCCCTATAAAAGGGAGACTGATCCAACGCAATCTCCGATCACGGATCATGTCTCGGGGGAGGGACGTGGTAGAATCGAGGCTTTTCCTCGTGAATTTTCCTCCGAACCATCGTCTCAACATCAACATTGACACCATTTACTGTAGCCAGGTGTTTTATAGTCGCCAACTCTTTTTTGAAAGCAGCCTGACTCAGAGGAAAGCGAGTCAATCTGTGGACTAAACTGTTAAAAGCTGCTAACTTATGAGCAACAGGACAGAGTGACGCCCCGCGGACTAAAACATCGGTCGTAGTATCTTTTCTGTATATTTCAAACTCATGGACAACATCTCTAACTGAGACAGACAAATTCAAAAAGTTGATCGTAGAGCCACCAACTTCCAATGTAAATTTTATGGAAGAGTATAATGAATTGAGATACCTCAGAAACTCACCAAGGAGATCTGGATGACCAGTCCACGTACAGAGAACGTCATCAACGTACCTGTGCCAGTAGCGTATATGATTGAGAAACACCTGGCCCGAGGAGAAGAGGTCAAGTTCAAACTGCGACATGAATACTTCGGAGATGGGGAGCCCAAAGGTGATCCAATAGAAACCCCTATTTCATCAGGGAACTCGAAAAATTTCCCTTCGAATCCAGGACCAACAGATATTTAAATAATTGAAAAATTCTTGGGATTCAATATGGGGGATATTGGAGTTAACCCGTAACTGGCCCATACGCTGCATGGTGGCAGCTTTAGGGATATTTCAGAACGGACCGACGACATCAAACGAGCAAAGGGTCGCGCCCGGAGGCAGTTTTACATCCTTGAGAGCATCACCCAAGGACACCGAATTCGAAACCGAATGGGGAGACTCATATTCAATACGGTTTTTGAACCAACGGTCCAAGAATTTAGCAAGGGGGTAAGTGGGGGAGGAAACGAAAGAGACCACAGGCCGCATCGGGGTGTTCGTTTTGTGTGCTTTAGGCAACCCATAAAGAAGTGGAGGCGTAGGGTTAGGAACAAGGAGAGCTTTTTTCATAGCTGGGGTTCTAATAATAGCCTCACAATTATTAATGACACTCTTGACTTCTTTGACGTAGCCAGGGAAATTTAAATTCTTGTTCTCTTTAGCCCACATCGTTGAAGCACTTCATCAACCTTGGCAACGTATGAAGATTTTTCCATCACCACGACGGCATTACGCTTGTACAATCAGATCTCCCTCCTTACCTTTTTCTGTAAACCTTTGATCACTGCTCCCATGCCGTTATTCATACGGGGAGAGTGATATTGCGGACTAATTCAGCACAAATTTTTTGGGTATTAACCCCAGGACCAATTTTCACGGCGAGGTCAGCGACCACATTCGCCAATGTTTCGTCATTCTTGGGGGGAGGTAAACGAAACTTTAACCCATTTTCCAGGAGGGCTGTTTCCTCTACTGAACAATACCTGACTGTTGTTTATAAGGGGGGGGGGGGGGGGTTTGGAACACTTAAACCGAAACGACGTCACTATCTCCTTCATTGTCCATATCGGCCTTTTCCTTCGTTAGGGAGGATATCTTCCTATTTTTCCTCTACTTCAGAATCCTCTCGAACTGACGACACCTCTCGTTGACGTCACGCACAAACCGATTAAAATCAACGGGCGAAGCAAACTAGAGAGTCTTATGCCTACCGTATCACCGACGCAATTCCGTTCTTATCCACTTCACTCTCATATAATTTTCCAGTTTCTTAGTCGTGACCTTACAATCGGAATAGAAACGGAATTTCAGAAATTTGGGTTTGAAATGCAACACCAAACACCTTCTCTGTTCTTGTCAGTTGCTTTCATTTCAGACCCGATGATGGTTTATAAACCGATGATGGTTTATAAACCGAAAGCGCTCGGCTTTATTTATTTTCTGTGGTATTTGTAGTTTTTACTCCTCTTCGGAGGATTCCCTTTTCGTCATTATGGACAACCGTGATTTGGAGGAACGAATCCAAAATTCCTATCATATATGGGTCGAGAGTCGACATTTTTACGCAAGTCCCCCTCTTGTCATATGTGTATAACTCGAGAGTCAACATTTTTTCCAAGTCCTCCCCCCCCCCTAGCATATATAGCTCGAGAGTCAAGAAAAATTTAAGCCCGTAACTTAACCTACATTAGGTTGATATCAAAGCAGGACGTGCTTGCGGCCTTTTTTTGAGAATGTCCCCGAATAAAAAAGATCCTCAAGATCCTCGTAATGTGAAAAACAAGGGTGGAGAAAAATGGGTTTCTAACTAAGCGCTATACAACATGTACGGAAGTCCACTGAAATGAGGATTAAGTTTGTTCAAACAGAAGGAGTTGTGGAGGAGGGGGTTATTTGCTCAGGTGAGCACTAATATTGTGCCGTGCGAGAAGTGATTTTAAAATGTGAGTCAAAGTATAGATGGTAGAAGCCAGAGAAGAAATTGCTATCTTAAACAGGGCATTTAATTTCCTGTTGAGCGCAACTCAGCCAATTCTCATTAAGTTTTCACAGCGTCACTCGGGTGTTGTTGGGTTTCTTTGGTCCCCATACAAATGTAATGGAAGTATACAGCGCTCCTTGTGAAACCAACTTACATTACCGGAGTTAGAAGAGATATTTTCTGGTAGAAGCAAGAAAAATATAAAATTTTCAATTATTAAAAGAAAAAAAAAAAAACGCTCAAATGAACCAAAGATTTGGACCTGCGTCGGTCCGCGTGGAAATGTGAGGTCACAAAAAAAATAGATTACAAAAACTCGATTTTTCTTTGTTTTTTGTATCTTGTTTTCTTAGATCACCATAGTATAAGTGCAATTACTGAGGGCTAGCGATCCGATGACTGGCGGAAACAAAAAAAATGGCTATGTTTCTTTGTTCAAAACACAAAACTTCTAATACTGAAGAAAAACGCATCAAGATATCTGTCGACGGGGTTTCCGAAAAATAACTTTCTCTTTTCCATCACTCTCGGCATTGAGGGAAATGAAAAAAAAATACCGACAGTTTTTAACAGGATAAAATTTTCCAGCGTCGCGACCCATTATTCATCTGACATTTCCCATCTGCCTTTATGATTCAGATTTCTGACTGGTTGAGAGTTCCGATAACAGAACCGTATCCCTTTGGAATTTCCTAATTGGGGCTTATCTTTCATGGTTCATTACCGGTACCTTTGTGATGACTAGTGATTCATCAGTTATCGTTGTTGTAGTTGTAAAAGAGCCAAACTTGGGTAGGTGGGAAAATTCGAAGGACCTCAGTTTGTGCGTTGCTGTCATCAGTGATGGCTGTTCGTGAGTGACGTTGAAATCCGAGGTTTTAGTGCTCGTAATCCGTGTTTGCTACCATGATCGTGCCTTTATTTCATATTTAACATAACGTACCTGTAATTTTGATGACATTTTCTCAAAAATTGCTCTTAGAGCAGATATTTTCATTTTCGCTCCGTATCGTTCTTGTGTAAATTTCTAGGAAATTTGTTTGACGAGTGCGTTTGTGTCGTGTTAGCGAAATAAATTTTGTTCAAAATTATTCCATATTAACGTAAAATTGTTTTTTATTAAAAGCTGGCCATCATTCAGTATTTGCTTTATAATATTGTTTGTTTTTTCTGTAATGGTGTATGTTGTGCTGCAGTATATGAATATATTGTGGAGGATAACTGATGATGATGTTCTAGGATCAGGTAAGATTATTTTTTCACTTACATATCTTTGGAAAATTGAATTGCAATCCATAATATTCAATAACTTTCAATTGCAAAGACTGAGTTACTTGTCTAAATAACATTCTGAGGATTCTTCTGCCAATCAAGATATTTGATAGTTTGAAAGTAAAGAAGGCAAAATCGTTTGTACAATCATCCTTGTTTACAAAGATTTTGAAAAATCCCTTCAATATACGACCTTACAACAGAAAAGGCCCCTTAGGATTTACAAAAAAATACCACGTTTTTTTGCATTTAATTAACAATTAATAACAAACGAATTATCAACAAATATTAATATGAAGTAGGTATGATATTGATCAGATATATGCATCAGGCAATGAGATGAAAATGAAGAAGAAACTATTCACAAATTTATTTACAGAAAATTTTCAAAATTAAAGTAATGTTTCAACCCTAAGGGCCTCAGTTTGTTGGAAGGTCACACATTGTCTTGTTTTTACTGTGCACGACACTAGCGCTACTTGCTACAGATGGAATATTGTTTGACTGGTAATGCAGTCCATCTTTTCTGACTGCAAAACCGCTGATCTCAATAAATTACGCTTTACGTGTCCAGTAATTCATTTATTTCTTTTAATTTCTAACATGGCTTGTAATGTAATTCTCGATGAAGTTAATTTAGAAATTCTATTTTGTATAAATGTTACAAAATGACTCAAAAGAATTAAGCCATTTATCGGCTAAAAATTCTAGAATCAGGAAAAAGCAACTCGCACAAGAATCATTGTGAAGTCATTCAAAACAGAGCTATTTTACAAACTGAATAAAATTTGTAGCGATTGTTCCATTGTTTAATTTAGTTTTTAAAAATTTTTTTCTTCCTCTTTCTTTTCAATATCCACCATTTTCTCGCCAAATTATCGATGATTCCGAGCAAGACTAAAGCAATTTGAAAAAATGTGTACAAAAATTTCGACATCCAATCTCTAAAGAGCGGGGGGGGGGGGGAATGTTATCATTGAGCTTTGTCAGACTTGAAATAATTTTGACCCTGACCTACATTGAGAACTGGCTACCTATATAAGATTGTTTAATTTTAATACAAACTGAATAAAATTTCTAGTGATTGTTCCATTGTTTTTAGTTTTTTTTAATTTTTTTTTTTTTTCTTTTCAATATCCACCATTTTCTCGACAAATTATCGATGATTCCGAGCAAGACTAGAGCGAGTTGAGAAAATGTGTACAAGAATTTCGACATCCAAGTTCTAAAGAGGGGGGGGGGGGGAATTGTTATCATTGAGCTTTGTCAGACTTGAAATAATTTTGACCCTGACCTACATTGAGAACTGGCTATCTATATAGGATTGTTTAATTTTAACTATATAGAGCTAATTGAAATTCCTTAAATTTTCTATTTTCAGGTTTGAAATGTTCCGGTCGGTGAGTGATTCAAAACCTCTTAGTGCGAGACAAAGGTAACAGAGCGACAAAGCAGTGTGAGAAATTAATTGAAAAATGATTTTGTTTTATATTACAAAGCAGTGTGAGAAATTTATTGAAAATAAATTATTTTTTTTAATATTACGATCCATATCAGTTAAAGTTTAATGTTCAGTTCATGTTCAAGTTCAAAAGTTGTATTGTGAATTGGTGATCGTTATGTTGATTTTCAAATAATAAGCATTGAATTTATTGCGTTTGGGGCCTAATATTTTAAGATGTGCTTGCGTCCAAATAATTTTGAGAAAGAGAAACTGATTTGTGGATGAAAGAGTTTGGAAGGAATTGGAGAGAGAAAGAATACAGGTTGAAGAGACGCACACATATCTTTATTACGCGCTTGTGCGGTGGTTTATATTTATGTTGATATTTATTGTGTTCGCGAATTGAAGAAAACATCAAGAGCTACCTGCCTAATACTTGAAATTTAATTAGCGAGCTGAATCTTTCCAGTAAGTACCACTTGATACTTTACTGTTTGATATACATGAATTGTTCATCCTTTTCAGCAATTATATATCCGTAAGTGATTTATTTTCCTAATCCTAGTTAAGAATTTAGTTCAACCTTTTCCTTTTTTCATAAACTTCTGACTCCTAAATCTGTTTCTAGGTGTATTATTGATAATAGGCTAATTGAATTTGCAACTTTTTACTTCAATTTGTGTGTGCATGTATAATTATAGCGTTCATTCAGACAGGAAGTGGAGCACGTTTGCCTTTGATTGAAGATTAAAGGAAGGAGGAATTTGGGATTTTTTATACATATATATTTGGAGGGGGACTGCAGTAGGCTATTTCCAGATTATTTAGATGTACCACAGTAAGGACTTGGTATCGAGGCAAGGTAATGTATCAGAGAGGCTTAGTATGAAGGGAGTCAATGGCTGGGGGGGGGGGAGTTGCAATATTTATTAACCAGGATGAGCTTTATATAGTTGAAGGCAATGTGGGACTTCGCAATTTTGACAGATGGCTTAGTATGGCCCTAATTATGTTAGCAATATATAGGCTAACTGATATTTTATCCTCAATAAAATTACGGTTCATAGTAAGTATATTTATGCAAAATATACAATATATAGGCTATTAGGTATATTATTGTTAGCTTTGTATGATGAAAGTCAATGGAAAACTTGGAATCTACATGGGCCGGGGCTGCCTATTAGTATATTGGAGGCACGTGAGTATGCAAATACCAGGGTGAGCGTTGTATGATGGGAGCCAGTGGGATACATGGAATATTTACAGATGGCTTAGTATGGATCTAGTTATATTATCGATATATAGCCTATTAAACTGTAAAGTTTTTTATCCGTGTAATGAGAAATAAACAAACAGAAGGAATTGAAAGGCTTTTCCTGCACTAGAAATTCTGGTTTCTTTTGAAGTTTTGACCAGATTAGTGGTCTTTATCGAGAACAGTTTTCGTTCTGTGTTCACTAGAGACCACTAGTCTCGTCAAAATGTTGAAAGGAACAAAAATTTCTTCTGTAGCAAAAGCCTTTCAATTCCTTTTCTGTGTGTGTATAGCCTATTAGTATATTTATAGTAATCATTGAGGTACTTGCGTAAGTATAAGGATAACCTTCCAATGTTTAGAGGCAATGTTCTACTTGAAATTTGTACAGGTGGCTTTGTATAGATCTAGTTATATTATGAATATCTAGCCTATTAATATATTCATGATCTTGGAGGTACGTGTATTTTTCAGGATGAGTTTTATATACTGGAAAGTAATGACTTGGAATTTTTACAGGTGGCTCAGTATAGACCTAGTTATATGTTATCAATAATATGTAGCCTAATAATATTATATTCATTATCATGGGAGTAGTGTATTTTTCAGGATGAGTTTTATAATTGTGCTGGAAGGCAATGTAATACTTGGGAATTTGTACTGATGGCTCAATAGACTTAGTTACATGTTATCAAGGGGGTAAGTGTATTTTTCAGTATGAGTTTTATATGCTGGAAGGCAATGTGGAACTTGGAATTTTTACAGATAGCTTAGTATAGAATTATCTAGCCTATTAATATTATATTCTTGAACATGGGAGCACGTGTGTTTTTCAGGATGAATTTTACATGCCGGAAGGTAAAGGTGAACTTGAAAATTTTACAGATAGCTCAATATAGACCTAGTTATGTTATCAACATCTAACCTATCAATATTATATTCTTGAACATGGGGGTACGTGTATTTTTCAGAATGAATTTTATATGCTGGAAGGTAGAGGGGGAATTTATTTTTTACAGATAGCTTAATATAGATTTACTTTTATGTTATCAACATCTAGCCTATCAATGTTATATTCTTGAACATGGGGGTACATGTATTTTTCAGGACGAGTTTTATATAATGGAAGGTAAAGTGGGAATTCGAATTTTTTACAGATAGCTTATCTAGCCTATTAATATATTCATGACCATAGGAATAGTGTAATTTTCAGGATGAGGTTTATATGCTGGAAGGTAAAAGTGGACTTGGAGATTTTACAGACAGCTCAATATAGACCTAGTTATGTTATCAACATCTAACCTATTAATATTTCATTCTTGAACATGGGGAACGTGTATTTTTCAGGATGAATTTTATATGCTGGAAGGTAAAGGGGGACTTAGAATTTCTAGATAATTATTTAGTATAGACCTCGTTATGTTATCGACATCTAACCTATTAATATTATTATATTCTTCAACATGGGGGTAGTGTATTTTTCAGGATGAGTTTCATGTACTGAAAGTTAATGTGGGAATTCGAAATTTTTACAGATAGCTTAGTATAGACTTACTCGTAGTTATATGTCATCAATATTTAGCCTATTAATATATTCATGACCTTAAGTAGGGGTACTTATATTTTTCAGAATGAGTTTTATATGCTGGACGGCAATGTGATACTTGGGAATTTATACTGATGGCTCAATAGACTTAGAACACATGTTATCAATATCTACCGTATTGATATATTTATGACTATGACCAAGGGGGTACGTGTATTTTTCAATATGAGTTTTATATGCTGGAAGGCAATGTGGGACTTGGAATTTTTACAGATAGCTTAGTATAGAATTATCTAGCTTATTAATATTATATTCTTGAACATGGGAGCATGTGTGTAGCTTAATATAGACCTAGTTATGTTATCAACATCTAACCTATCAATATTATATTCTTGAAGATGGGGGTACGTGTATTTTTCAGGATGAATTGATAGCTTAGTATAGACTTACTTTTATGTTATCAACATCTAGCCTATCAATGTTATATTCTTGAACATGGGGGTACATGTATTTTTCAGGACGAGTTTTATATACTGGAAGGTAAAGTGGGAATTCGAATTTTTTACACATAACTTATCTAGCCTATTAATATATTCATGACCATAGAGATAGTGTAAGTGTAATTTTCAGGATGAGGTTTATATACTGGAAGGTAAAGTAAGAATTGGAATTTCTACAGATATTTAGTATAGACTTAGTTATCTTATCAACATCTAGCCTAATAATATATTCATGACCATAGGGGTAGGCGTATTTTTCAGGATGATTTTTATATGCTGAAAGGTAAAGGGGGACTTCGAAATTTTACAGATAATTTTACAGATAGCTTGGTATAGACCTAGTTATGTCATCAACATCCAGCCTATTAATGTATTCATGATCTTGGGGGTACGTGTATTTTTCAGAATGAGTTTTATATTCTGGAATGTAATGTGGGACTTGGAATTTTTACAGATGGCTCAGTAGAGACCTAGTTATATGTTATCAATAATATGTAGCCTAATAATATTATATTCATTATCATTGGGTTAGTGTAGTTTTCAGGATGAGTTTTATATGGTGGGAGGCAATGTGATACTCGAAAATTTTTACAGATGGCTCATTATAAGTAGGTTTGGTTATATGTTATCAACGTCTAGCGTATTCAAGTGTCTATGCTGGAAGGCAATGTGATACTTGGGAATTTTCGCAGATTGCTTAGTATTCATCAAAGTCTACCTTTTTATTATATTCCTGATCCTACCGGTATGTGTATGTATCGGGATGAGCTTTGTATGTTGGGTGGTAATGTGGGGACTCGGAAGGTTTAGATAGACCTAGTTGTATTCTCAATATATAGCCTATTACAGTATGGTATATAGACGATCATGTGGGTATTTGCTGAGGAAACGAGACTTTGAATTTTGACAGATGGCTGTGTATTAACCTAATGTAAGTTATCTGTATTGTAAGTAGAGAGACCAAATATTTTCAATCACAGGTATATCCATAAGGGCTAAGAAAATTATTGACTGTTTTTCTTTTCTTTTTTTTTCATAACAATACACAGTGGCGTACGCAGGAATTTTTTTTTTTTTTTTTTGGGGGGGGGGGTTAGTCGAAAAATGATATGATGTAATGCTGTTGTATCCTTCCTATCATAATTTATTTTTATTTCTGGGGGAATCACAAGGCTTCTGGGGGGGTGACCCCTGACCCCCCTTGCTTACGCCACTGATGCATGATTTTCAGTTTTGGTAGTTGGGTAAATTTTTGTAGTAATAATGCGCATGAATGTGATGGGGTTGAGGGTACATGAAATTTTGACAGATGGCCTAGTATGGATCTAATTGTATGTTAGCTGCATAGAAATTATCGACTGTTCATTTTTTTCTTAACGGTGCATAATTTTCAATTCTTGATGCATGTTTTTCAGTTTTTGGGGTTCGTTAAATCTTTGTTGTATTAATATGCATGTTACACATATTGTTTATTTGTCGTCATTTTTGTTGATGGCCTCGGTGTTGTTAATGTCGTTGTTGTTGCTGTCCTTCTTCTTGTCGTTGTTCTTTTTCTTGTTCTGTTCTTGCTTAGTTGTCCTTGTTGTCGTTTTTGTGGTCGCTCTTTTCGTCCAAGTTCTTCTCGTTCTGTTCTTGTTGTTGTTTAAGTAGTAGTTCTTGTTGTCTTTGGAGTCCTTTGTATTACAGTAGGCCTGTGGTGACTTAATTGTTGGAGTTGAGGGCTTAGATGAATGGGATTCATTGTTCAATTTTCTGAATGGTCTTCTTTTCAATATCTTTTTGGGTGTGTAATTGCTGGTACCTATCTTAATTAAATATTGGACGTTCATTTGTTTCCTAACAATGCATGATTTTTCAGTTTTGGGGGCTAAATAAATGTGTGTTGTATTAACGTGCATGAATATGATCGGAGGCAATTTTTATTTCTGAATTATCGTCTTACCGTTACTTATTTATTTTTTTTTCTTCATGACCCACGTTTTCGAAATCAAGCCCACACAGGTGTCTCTTTTTTATTCATTATTTTTAATTTTTGTAGGCGCTTTGCAGGATGTTCGAGTCTTCTTGTCTTTATTCAACCATCAGTAACATAATTTTTTCAGTATTTTTTCCTTCTTTCGTTTTTAATAGATATTTTTACTATTTTATTGATTTTTTATTGCATTTTTTTTTTTTTTTTCTCCCAAAATAGTTAGATAACTGGCTTTGGCTTTTCCAGTTTAGGTCTACAGGGCAGGAAGCTCGAGCTACCTCCACGTGGTGCTTCCCGGGCAACAGCGACTGTGTGCAAGAAAAGTATCTACCCACTGTGCAAGGCGTATTGAAAAATTGTTGAGTCAACTGTCCGCAATCCATATCAGAATTCTAATAGGAAACTTGTTTCATAGAGAGAATGGGTTATTCGAAGAAAAGTTGCGTTTCGTTCTTTGGGGAATCGTAGCTCCGAAAGGAGAGTGGGCTTTTCAGAGGATTCGCAAAGGCGGTTTAATTTATCTCGGGGATTTTGAAAAATTTCAACTCTCGAGCTATTTATATGCGAGGAAGGAAAGAGAGACTCGAAAGATTCTGTCCTTTGAATTGTATGCATATTAGAAGGATCATCAATTCTTGCCATTGGGCTTTATGTAAGGGAAGGAAGGGAGGAAATTTGTACAAATTCCGACCATCAAGTCGTTGTGAATTAAAAGGGATACTTCGATAAATTTCGAGAGGAGGCCTTGAAGAAAAAGCTATACGATCATCGAACCATGTATCTCATAAAGATGTGGACTTGCTTATTGACCCATAAATAATTGCTAGTAACGACTATATGGTCGATATTCTTCGGAGGGTTTTGCACAGTGGGATTCTGAATATTTTCTGGCACGTCGCTGATGGCTGATGCTCCGCAGGGACAGGTGAAAAGCCTGGGCTTTTGCAAGACTTTTTGAAAGGAAACTTATTCAATATTTTTATTTATTCTTATTTTTGAAGTCGCTACCGTACAACAAAACCTGCTTACTCTCCTTATAAATTACATTAGACTTGAGATAGATCTGTAGTGAGGTAGCGAAATATTCGCCGTCCACCTTATGTGAGATAGCTGAACTTGGAAAAGAACAAACGGATTACTAAGTACCTATCATCAGGCTTTCAGAATGAAGGATGATTCACGAGTATATTCAACAGTGTGAGTAAATTATTTCTCAGAGAAAGAACCCAAACTTTTTTTACCATTTTCTAATTTACGGATAAAATAGACCCTCATCAGCGAATATATATTTTTCATATGAATATTGATATCAAAAATGTATATCTGCTATTTCAAGTATCTTTCAGACTACTGCGGAAAAGAAGGAAGTTGAACATCGATTCTTGATTTCGGTACTTGGATAAGGAACGACTTTGGTGTCACCATAGAGACTTACCGTTAGACGAAACTCCGCAGGATTTGTGAAGTACGTATCTTCTCATTTTGATATTAGTAGCGAAGAATTACAAAACTATGACATGGTTGGGTTCACGTCATGATTTTCGAGCCTTTTCCACCCAGTAGGGTTGTATATGTGAAATAAAATAAGTATGTAGAGAGTCGAAGTAATTTCAAATTTAGAGAGTCATTACCCTCCCTTTCGCCCTATGGTTTATAATTTGAGTTCAATAGGCAGAGAGGTCACGATTAGCCTTCTCGGTAACCCATCATACGCCATTCCCTCAAGTCCCGCTCAGTCCGTTGGACGTGCGAAGCTTGACTAGGAAAAAAACTTCTGAAAAATAGGTTTTTCGGCAACGTCCTAGATTCCTCTGGACCGAAAGAAACGTGAAGGCCGTGCCTCTAATGAGTGAGTGAACGAAATTATTTATAGCAGTGTTCCTCGACCTTTCTCACATCGCGGCACATTTCTCCATGAGACGATATTACTGCGGCACAGCATTTCCAAAACTTCAAATGGTATCGAAAATTTTTGTGCGTTTCGAAATTTTCATATCCTCCTAATTTCAGAATTTGTGGCCTATAAGGTGGCTATATGAGGCCTCACCCTACTTTCTCTAAACTGCGGTTCCGGGAAACAAGAGTTTTGATCTTCCGCCGGGACTCGGGAAAATTTTACCACCAATATACGCGGAAGTTTCTGGATATTTCTTGCATTTATTGGAAACCCTCTGGGCTGTTCTAATTCCGAAATTTATGAGGAAACGTGAAATATAATGTGCATTTTTGGCCAAGTCGCAGAAAGTTCTTGATTTTTCTGAGATATAACTGGAACTGATATCATTCAAAGAGGAACGCATAGGTCAGAAAGTGCTCATGATTACTTTTTCGAGTAAATAATAAGAATTGGCAATTCTTTTTTTAGTTCATGTTGATTTATGTTTTAGAGCAAAATTTTGCGGCACACTGGTTGAGAAACACTGCTTTAGAGAGATTCGAATTCTGAGTTTCAAGCTTTCCTCACTTTGTTTAACAGAATGTACCCCACCATCAAGTTCATTTTGGAGGTGGGTGGGGAGGGGGTCTTCGAATAACTTCCTCAATCACTCTATTTCCATCGAACGTGGCGCCCATAGTTTTGCTATTTTCCGTAAAAATATTTGCACGGGCATCTTGGTCCATGCTTCTTCGTTCTGCCCGACCTCCCATAAATTGGCCACCTTTAATAGCATCATCAATCGTCTCTTCTCCCCCCTTATTTTGTCATGAGCCGCTTCTTGAGGAGGTGTCCTTCGTCCAGCATCTCGCTTTTTCTAATGAGTTCGAGCTTGATATTGATAGGAAGATTTTCCAGAAACTTATTTCTAAAACTTTAGATTTTACCACTTCTCTCCCCGGGTGTATGTCTTGTTTGAGGAAGAAAGAAGAATGGGTGCGTATTTTGTTTTTTTTAGGGAAGTTTTCCTCTCAACTTACCCACCTCCTCAAGCCTTTTGGTCTTCGCCCTGCCTTTTATAATCCTGAAACTCTTCGTAGTCCTTTTTGCAAGACTAAAGATTATATTCCTTTATTTGAGAGAAAGTGTAATGTCGTGGTCGTTCGGCTCTTTATATAGGGGAGACAAGCTAACAACCTTCATGAAGTTTCCTCTGCCCCCCGTTCTACTCCATTCGGAAAGTTCTTTTCGTAGACGTGGGATCTAGAATTGTCTATCAAATAAATTATGATGTCGTTGTTGCTCCAAATCGATTCTCACCCGATAATGATCTCATTAAAAAAGTTTATAAGCTTCCTACCAAAAACTTGTGATTGATCTTTATTTTCTTGTCACCTCCGGCTTTGATTCTCCTTTCCTGTTCTTTCTTCTTCTTTTCGTTTCTCATCTCAGTTCACGTTCAACGCCTGCAGACGGCAGTTCAATTGAAAATTCTCGAGATTGTAATTCAAATTTAAATTTTAAATTGTGCGGTTTGTAAAGTTTTATAATTACATATAATTCATTTAAAATTGATAGTAAATGGATTTTTCATGTTTCAAAGTGGATGACATCATCTTGAATAGATCGAGGCCATTCAGCTCGTTATACAATGCTTTATATTGCCTCAAAACTCGAAATTTTTGTACGTCCCCGAAGAGAAGGCTCGGCTAAGTATCTGACGGCCTCTACCAGTATTTCTCATTCGATCATGACAATTTTGGAGAAGAAACAAAGATAACTACGTTGAAAACTCCATGCAATTGTCGTTCACGTAAGTATTTTATCTGTACTGTTGAATTGACTTGACTTTTTTTTTCATGTCCAATACAAAGTTTTTTTTTGTTTACAGTGCTTTCGCCATTTTGGTAGTGCGTGCATATTTTATTTTCCAATATATTTATTTACTGTGTATTCGCCTTTTTCTCGGTGTGCTGATAAATGCATACCTACCTATTTTTGTGTCTTTTGAAACTTGCACTTTATTGAAACTCGCACGCTGTACGCTGGTCAGCAAAACTCTATTTAGGTACGTCGTAATGCACGTCATTATCGATAAAAACGAACTTTTTATATCTAGGTTCAAGTTTCCGCGCAGAATTACGACAAACAGAGGATTGCGATCTTATTATACGTCTCGATCAAGTCGGATATCATTATTATTATCAGTGCAGCGTTCTTGTTTGCTTTCTGTACATACTTATGATCGCCACGTAGTAAATTCATTTCTTGTCTTGTTGCAGTGAAACTTTGAACTTTAGCTCACCGGTAGTCGTTCTCGAGACTTAGGAATCCTGATACCTATTAAAAGTAAAACAATTGTCTTTTAAAGTAACTTATATTGTGTATTTTATTATATGGTTCCGCGTTTCTACTGACATTTCGCTCGTGATAATTTGTTGCTCATCTTTACTTTTTTTGCGTCATTTCCTGTAATACTCGTAGATACGCGTTCGATACGATGCGCCGAGGATGATGACGGACAATGAAGAAGTTTCCCGAGAAAGCCCCAGCGCCCGTCTTACCAAATTGGATTCGTTCCTTCAAATATTTTGCCTGTTTCAAGGAACGTGTTTCTTCCTATTTCCCTACTACCTCAAGAACGTCGGTTTAATACCCGGACTCTTCACTGGTTGCTTAATTACGGTATCTTACTTGTACTTCACCCATTTATATTTTTGGAGCGAACGCCAGCTCAAAAATTACGATCCATCCATTGAAAATGTCTCCGTGTACACCCTCGTCGAACTGGTCTTCGCTCGCATCGGCAAACTGCCGCGACTAGGCTTTTATTTGAAACTTTATCTGAAATACGAAATCATTCTCAGCTGGTATTTAGGTATGTCATTCTCTCTTCTGTTCACTTGCAAAAATTTCCGATTGATTTTGCATAATGTCGGCTACGAGTTCTCCGAAAATATGATCTTATTGTTTCTTAGCTTACCGTTAGCTTTGGTCTGTCTCACGCCAAGTTTGGCGGCTATGAATAAGGCTTTCTATTTATCCTCCGTGATCGTGGCTGTCATTACGGTGGAGACATTTTACTATATCCTCAGGGATACGAGTTCTTTGCCAAGGGTGAGCATGTACGGCACCCTCGAAGGGATTCCATCCTACTTGAATAATATACTTTTTACAATAAATATGACGCCGCTCTTATTTTTGTATCGCGATGAAATGAAACGAGGAAAAGACTTTACATCTCTTCTGGGTAGTCTAAACACATCAATTGTAGCTACCATTTGTCTTTGCATGACCTATTCGATTGTTTGTAATATTCGGTTTGGTGATAATGTGCGCGAAAATATAATAGAAAATTTACCCAATAACTTATTGGTCAATATTTCGAATTCTGTTATGACGTTTACCATGATCGTGAGCGGTTCGGTAATTTTCTACGGTGTATTCGTGTGCCTGTGGGAAGGTACACTGGATGAAGAGTTTAAAGACGCGAAAAATGTGGAATATTACAAGTTCGCGGCCAAAGTGATCGTTTTCATGTTCATTATAATAGTAACCGCTATCACTCCGTCGCTCTCCATATTTTTGAACTTCCTGAATAGTTTCGGTGCACCTTACGATACGATAATTTTACCCTTAGCTTTGGAAACCGTCATCGTGTACAAGAATGAAAACTCGCTGCTGAAGAAAGTTTTTGTCTTTCTGAAGAACGGCTTTATATCAACGGTCGCCGCCCTGTTCGCTTTGTGGTCTTTCGCGGACGCCTTAGTAAATATATTTTCATAAAAATTAATACCGACCAATTTGCGAGAAATTATCATTTTTCTCGTCGATCAAAGGAAAGATACCCTATTGTACACGTTTTCGAATAAAAATACGAATTTTTTGCGGTATGGAAGAAAATTTAATTTTTTATTCATTAAATTTAATTTGAGAAAAGTCAGATACGTATACCAATGGATCTTTAATTGGCTTTGAGATTTTGTCTTACTGCTGAGAGTCATTTGTACACAATGATCTTGATCATGGTACAAAATGCAGACGTAAGTTATTCGTTAGTGCTGTGGCTTCCTTGAGTCTTTGAGGAACCTCCCCCCCCCCCATCCAATGGAAGAACGGGCAGGAGTTAACATCCATCCTCCAGAGATACTTAGTGCACTGCATTTCGATTTGATATCGATTATATTGATTCATTAGTAATGGCCCCCGCTACTAATATTTCTTAGCTTAGTATAAGCATAGTATTCTGTTTGTTAGGCTAAATAGCTTACAGGCTCACTTGCTTGTACAAGAGAGTGCTCGTATAGATCTAAAGCCTAGTATGGGTAATGAGAGTAAGGAAGGCCCAGTATAGCCTAGTATATTGTATGTCAAGCCTACTATAAGAGAGTACTACTATAGACCTACGTATAACTTAGTATAGCCTAGTATTACTGTTTGTCAGGCGTAGTATGCTGAAGTAGGAAAGGACGATATTTTTCTGTCTCCAAAGTAGGTCAAGGTCATTGATGACGTCATCGAACGTGACAAAAATCGTGAAGATTCTTGCGAGAGTGGCCCTGTCAAAAACCTTCAAAAGACAGCTAAAAACCCGTGACGGTGTTTTGTAACGGTCAAGAGCAGTCCCTATGTCTTGAAAGAAAATAATAAACGAGGAACGCAGGGAACCTGTTTTATGATTCGAATGAGATTTGGTATTGAAAATTCAAGGAAGCCTAGATCATATATAGCTCGACAGTCGAAATTTTAACAGGGAACCTGTTTTATGGGGGGCTATTTGAGAAATCTGCCGTGCGCCGTCCGCCGTCCGCCGTCCGCCGTCCGCCGTCCGCCGTGCGCCGTCCAGCGAAAAACTTAGAAAAATTTCGACCCTCGAGCCATATATGATAGGAGAGGGACTTGGAAAAATTTCGACTCTCGAGCTATATATGATAGAAGGGGGACTTAGAAAAATTTCGAAGAAGGGGGACTTAGAAAAATTCCGAATCTCGAGCTATAGATGATAGGAGGGGAACTTAGAAAAATTTCGACTCTCGAGCTATATATGATAGAAGGGGGACTTAGAAAAATTTCGACTCTCGAGCCATATATGATAGGAGAGGGACTTAGAAAAATTTCGACTCTCGAGCTATATATGATAGAAGGGGGACTTAGAAAAAATTTCGAATCTCGAGCTATAGATGATAGGAGGGGAACTTAGAAAAATTTCGACTCTCGAGCTATATATGATAGAAGGGGGACTTAGAAAAATTTCGACTCTCGAGCCATATATGATAGGAGAGGGACTTAGAAAGATTTCGACTCTCGAGCTATATATGATAGAAGGGGGACTTGGAAAAAATTTCGAATCTCGAGCTATAGATGATAGGAGGGGAACTTAGAAAAATTTCGACTCTCGAGCTATATATGATAGGAGGGGGACTTGAAAAAATTTCGACTCTCGAGCTATATATGATAGAAGGGGGACTTAGAAAAATTTCGACTCTCGAGCTATAGATGATAGGAGGGGAACTTAGAAAAATTTCGACTCTCGAGCTATATATGATAGAAGGGGGACTTAGAAAAATGTCGACTCTCGAGCCATATATGATAGGAGAGGGACTTAGAAAAATTTCGACTCTCGAGCTATATATGATAGGAGGGGAACTTGGAAAAATTTCGACTCTCGAGCTATATATGATAGAAGGGGGACTTAGAAAAATTTCGACTCTCGAGCCATATATGATAGGAGAGGGACTTAGAAAAATTTCGACTCTCGAGCCATATATGATAGAAGGGGGACTTGGAAAAATTTCGACTGTCGAGCTATATATGATCTAGGCTTCCTTGAATTTTCAATACCAAATCTCATTCGAATCATAAAACAGGTTCCCTGCGTTCCTCGTTTAACTTCGTTAAGGAAGCCGTAATTTTTTTATAGATCGAGAGTCGAAATTTTTCTCGAATCTCCAGCTATATATGATAGCTGGAGAGTTGAAATTTTCCCAAGTCTCTTTCATATCATATATAGCTCGAGAGTCGAAATTTTTCAAGTCCCCCTCCTATCATATATAGATCGAGAGTCGAAATTTTTCCTATATGGCTCGAAATTCTACATTTTTCTAAATCCCCCTCCTATCATATATAGCTCGAGAGTCGAAATTTTTCCAAGTTTTTCGCTGGACGGCGGACGGCGCACGGCAAATTTCTCAAAAAGCCCCCCATAAAACAGGTTCCTGTTGAAAAAGAAAAGTTCTGGCGGGTCCATATGAATAAAGATCATGTTTCATATCTTCTTATAAGTCCTTCTTCTTGTAACGCCTTCTCCATTTAGAGGTTGGCTATCCCATTGGCTATTTGTACTTTGAAGACTGCTTTTCGGAACAATTCTGTTGACGAGCATCCGATCCCCCGACGTAGGTCCTACATATTTAAAATGACTTGATTTTTATCCCTAGAGCAGGCATGGGCAACCTTTTTCCTTGCGCGGGCCACATTGCAAAGTTGATAGGAAAGCGCGGGCCGGATACAAAAATTGAAAAGTTACCTTTTGATAACTTGTATCAACTTTTTGAAATCAGTTTGTGTAACTTATGCAAACGTAACGTTATTTATAAATATGAGAATACGCAGTCTGTAGCAGTAACCGACTTCATACTCAACTTTCCAAAATTAATGCAGGAACTCAAGTCTCTCATTAAGTATTTATGCATTACAACTCATTTGTACTTGTAGTATGCTTCAGTAAAAGTTCGTTTTTTTTTTTTTAATACATTTCATGAAATGTTTGTGATGTCGCTGTGGGCCGGATTGGAAATCTTTGCGGGCCGCATCCGGCCCGCGGGCCGTAGGTTGCCCATACCTGCCCTAGAGTTAGTGAAGGTCATGTCTACCTCATGGCATCATCAGCGGTTGAAATCTTAAACTAGCTTGTGGGCTTACATACGTGTAAAACCTCATACTAGAGATATACAAGATTATCTATTGGCTTAGAACTGAAAAATGTAGGTCAAAGGCTAGAATACTGAGGCTAACTGGCTCACGGGCTCCGCTTGTTCGCCTCTCCCATTTCTTAGCTTGATACAGGTCTATACCGTATACTGCATGTCAAGCTAAATAGCTTACGGGCTCACTCTCTCCGCTCATTCGCCCCACTTCTTAGCCTAGTGTACGAAGCCTAGTATGCTGTATATTGGGAACAAGCTCAAGGGCTCACGCACTACTCGTCAGACTCGTAGCTCGATAGTCAAAGTTTCTCAAGTCTGACGTTTGTAACACTGTATTCAGTCAGAACTGCAACTCCAACTTCTTATGTTTGCAGAAAATGATTTTTTGCTGACACAAAAAAATAAATTCAATTTTCATGTATCACAGCCCCCGTTCTCCCTCTCCGTTCTTCGCCAAATTTCACTCTTGATCCTTCAAATATTTTCCCAGCTTATGACGTCATCAGGGCAGTTTCTAGCCTAGGTCAAAGGTCAATTAAAAGCAAACTTATCTGAGCTTGCAAGGGGCAAAAAAAGTGCTCCCTTCCTTTTTCTGCAGATTCAGTCTGGATTCCTTAAGGGTATGCTTTACTTGTGAAAATATGCTCGTAAAACATGGTACCGAAAATCACATTTCACTGCACGAATTTTTAACGAATCTTTCTGAATAATTGAAATGTTTTCCAAAAAGGTCCAACCAGGAGCGCTATCGAAGCAGAATTTTAAAATTTTCTCTTCTACTTTCTCAATTAAACGTTGAAATTGGTAAAAATTCGTCCATTTTCTGACGAGAGTGAAATTCTTCTAGAACCAAAATTCAGGATTTTATTCCGATAGCGCCTTCCATTGAACCCTTCTGTACAACATTTCCAAAGGTCGGGAAATGGAGCTCTGAAAAGTGCCCTACAAGGGCAACCCACACACGCCCGACAAATGTCGCGCAGTGACCGCTGGCTTACCGAATCTTGCAGGGTTTTTGGGGATGTTCATGCAACTTATCGCACACCGTTTCGGAGTTTCCGAACAAGTAAAGCACACCCTTAGGGTAGTATACATAATACTTACTCAGCTTATGACGTCATCAAGCTGATCTTTATGCAGGTCGAAGTTGATCAGCATCAGTGAGATCATTGACCAGACCATGGGTCAGGTGCTACCACCCGCTTCCGCCTGGCTAGTTTTACTATGTTGTATCACCCATCAAATATTTTCCCAGGCTATGGCGTCATCAGGGCAGTTTTTAGCCTTGGTCAAAGGTCAATTAAGATCAAACATCTAAGCTTGCAAGGGGCAAAGAAAGTGCTCCCTTTCCCTTTCTGCCAATTACCACTTTAGATTCACTCTGGATTACTCGGGGTAGTATATATTAATACTTATTAAGCCTAGGACGCCATCAAGCTGATCTTTATGCAGGCCGAAGTTGATCAGCAACAGCGAAATCATTGATTGACCTTACTATGGGCCAGGAGCTACGACCTGCTTCCGCCTGGGTAGTTGTACTAGGTTACATCAACGCGTTCTCACGACCATTTCGCACTAAACTCGCATCAGGTAAGTTTCCGAGTTGCGATTGCCGAGTGACGTAGCACCGTTGCTTGTCGCTGTAGCCCGTGTACACAAAGAACTACAGATCACCTCGGAGGCCTCTGAATCTTATTTTTATTAGCTCAAAAGTTGATATTTTTTCAAGTTCCACCCGAACGCCCCCGGGTGTTCAAACCTTAATCCAACATCACTGAACGAGTTAGTATAGGCAGGACTGCCTGTAGCTGAATTTGAGCCCTGTGAACCATTTGACGACGTATCCAACATCCTCTTCATCGGTCTCCCTCTACTTCTTCCCTTTGGCATGTAATTCCATATCTTCCTGGGAGATAGATTATCCGACATTTTCATAACGTGGCTCCGTCAATCTTTCCGATTCCTTTTTATCCTTCCCATACTCGGCTCTACGTTTAACTCGTCAAGGATTTCGAAATTTCGTTTCTTGAAGAATAACGGCGGCGGAAATGAAGTATATAAGATTGTCGTAAATATTTAAATTTTTTCAAGATTGAAGGTATGGTCGTACGGACACATTGACACAAATCCAGTAGATAGGGTAGGGTGTGAGAAAGTAAAATAAATTGTGGACGCAGCCTGAAGACAAAAATTATCCAAATTGCCGCTTTGGCAAACATTCGACTGACCTATTGATATGAAGCCGTAACAATTTGAAGAAAAAATTTACATCTATAGCATCAGGTCCAATGACAGCGCATACTTTATGATGGTTATCTGGGCTCAGAATTTTTTCAAGCCTCCTGTGACTCAGACTTCCCTTATATCTCGCATTAGTTCAATGGCATTTAAAAGTGTATTTTTGTAAGTCCCTCGAGTGGCTTATTTTCCTCTACGTATTCTTGAGTCGAATCTCCTTATTCTCGATTACCGATATTACCTACTCTCTCTATGCCCCTCTTAAGTTTTCTTTGAGCTAATCAGGAATTTTTCTAGCGGGGTTTTCCCGACATTCGGTAAACTACCAAAACTAGCCATTGCTATTCCCGCACATCATTTTGATATTATTTTCAGATTTGCGTCTTGATGTGACATCACTCATTAGCAATACCATCGTAACTTGTGTGTAGAAACTTTTTCTAAGCTGCTTCTCCTTCCGTGAAATTCATTGCACATATCTATACGCGTAATATTATCCGATAACAAGTGTGAAAAGGAAACTCAAATCGACATATTGTTTATTCAAACCAAGAAATGAAACTTGTTATCAGGAGTACTGAGCACGTCATGTCGATAACAGAAAATGTTCTTATTACTGTGTATGATCGCACATCTCCTTGCACGCACTATCTTAAAATCAATCTTTTTGCTTTTCCATAGGTGCGTACTTCTCTCGCGAGGGTTTTGACAGCACACCGCGCTATTGACTTACACAATAACCGTGTACCTATGAATAATATTTTCAACCGTAAAGATAAGATGAAATAAGTTGTTCTTTATAATGCGTCAATATTGATGAGCGAATCTTGTGCAATTAGATTCTGAGAAATGAACCGAGAACACATTGCGAAACGCTCAAAGTACGGGACTATAACGTGAAATCTTGAGTACCCAAGAATGAAAATTGTGAACTTTATTCTATTTAATTTCTCATCAGCAATAAAAGTAGGTATGTGATTGAGTTTGAGAAAACAAAAAAGTGTAGAAAAAATGTGACTTCTTTGTTTTTGTGAAATAAAATGGTGGCAATCGTGATATAACGGGGGCGGAATTTAACCATCTGCTTAAAGCTGCATAAGTTGAATTTGTCGCTGAGTAGGTCACAGTCATTCCACCCTTTTGAGAGTCATAATTTTCCAGAACACGACGGACATCGTATATTTTCCTAAAAAGCCCCCTATAAAGTAGCTCCTGTCCTAATATTAACGTAGGTTTAAAGTTCGATGTTTTTACGCTAAAATGATAATTATAAGGTCCCTGCGGGTATTCGGGTGATAAGACCCAGGGGGTAATAAAGCCTACTGTTCGCTCAAACGTCATAAACTCACGCACGCACGTACTGAGAACACCTACTACCGGCTAGGTGAGACGTACTACACCACCACACAACACACCATGCCGTCATAGTTTATTTTAACGCGTGCATGCGTGAGATTATGACGTAGTGGGCCTTACTACCCCCTGAACCTTATTACCCACAGGGACCTTAGATATGCCTCGATATCATCAGAAATTTTTGTTCTTCAACAGTTTCGATGACTTGTAGGCACACAGTACTTTTATCGAGTAGATTTTTCCATCGTCTCTTATATATACAAAATAATGCATAAAATTCTAAATTTGTCTGCTCAGAAACCTGTGCGAACATGCTGTTATATTTACCTTGTCAATACCCGCGGCGTCTTTTTCTAGTAGTCTTGATATTTTCCTCTTTTCACTCTGACCTGGTTTGATTCATTATTTTCGTCCGTTTGTGGACTTTTCTTCTGGTAAGTAAATAATCGAAACATAGAAGAAAATTTTCTTCGAAATTAAAATAAAGGTATTGTGGGAGGAATTTTGTTGAACCAAATTGTAAAGAACGATAGCTAATTTCTCATTCGAAAATTTCATAGAGTCCTCAAAAATTTTCAACATTTGTCTTCCTCGAATCAGTATTATATACATATTAAAGTAAGTGAAAAAAATCTTTCAGAAATAAACTCTATTTTTTTTTTTTTTCATTTTCAGTTAGCCTATTATACTTTTGCAATCTGCTTTTTGATGTGTAACCATGAGTACACCGCCAAAAAATTTTGATTTATTTTTTTGTCTTCAGAGCGTCAATTAGGTACAACTGCTGTGCTACAATAATATTTTCCTACCGTTATTAGTACTTAGTACATGGTTTTGTGTTGTCCACGAACCATTTGTAATTATGACAATTTATGGATTCTTTCAAATATTACTGATGACATTTGCTGGTTCAGAGATTGTGGCGGCCGTGTACCAGAACGTTTCAATTGACAGATTAACAAACAGTGAGTTACATTTAAATAATATGACATGGAAGAATGAGACCATATTTTATTGAAGTTCTCAAAATTTCAATGAGCATTTGCGATTTCCGTGCGTATACAATGTAATATAGAGATCATCGCCTTCGTCATATTCAGGGCTACCCGATGATTTTTAGACCAAATTTATCATCGGCAACTCTCAGACTCGTAAAATCCTATCTTTCCCCTTCGTTTAGGCATAGCTTTTCGACTAAAATATTGGATTTTCCTAAGTCGGGAGCTTTCTGTTGATGTAGTAACGTATATTTCTCATTCAGTAAGATTTTGCGGTTCGGTTGACATTAGGCTTCCTTGAAAACAGACTTATACGACTCATGCCAAATGTCTTCACACCTCAAGTACAAAATATTTATTTTTGTCTTACTGACTCGTAGTAAATATCAGATTTTAATATTTCAGGTGTGAAATGAACTTCTGTTCACAATGCAGAAAGATCGAGGAATATTTCGAGGCTAAATTTTTGTAGAGGCATACAATCCTAATATTCAAATATTCAGTTACATACATTTCGTCCTCATCTAGGTCTAATATTCGCAAAATTTCGTGAAGTTCGCGAGTACGTGAGTTACATAAAAACTGGAAAACCACTCATATATCCGCTATTCATTTTTTGTAGGGATGATATTTTCCTTCATGAAAATTTCAGCGAATCGTGAATTTCATTAGAAAACATGTTTTATGAGAGGCTATTTGACGAAAATGTGTACCCTGACGCCTTCCGACGCTAAAACTTCGGACTTGGACAAAATTTGATTTTTGAGCAATACATCCGAAGAAGGAGTTGAGCTACAAGTGTACATTCAAGGAGGGAAACTTGGAAACATTTTGACTTGAAGATGGACTTGAAAAGAGTTTTAGTTTTGAAAGAAGGACTTGAAAATATTACAAGCTTGCATCTCGAAAATATTGGAAGACTCGCAGAAATCAAGCTCAACTCGTATTAGAGGAAGAGGTTAAGCTAGGACCGTTATTGTCCTCGTCGGTAGGGAATTTCTCAAGGAATTTAAGGAGATTCGAGCTGCGAACTTTGTAGACAGTGAGGTACTCGACTCGAAAATTTCGACAAGAGTCGACTCAAAATAGACGTCTTATTTGAGTCGCTTTAGTTACACCCAAAGTCGACCGCAAATCGACTTAAAATGACTGAAAGTCAAATCAAAATCAACCGTTAATTTCGTCCCTTCGACTCATGGTCGACGACGTCAAAATTCGGTTATGATGGCGACTGCATCGATTTTGGGTCAATTGTATGTCATTTATCGGCAATGATGACTTGGGATCGACGTCGAAAGTGCGAATAAATTTTATGGGCACAATCTGGTAGGGTTTTCGAATCGAGGTCAAAAGTGGGTCGACCTCCGGTACCTGATTTTAAGGTATGGACCTATTCTCGCCAGTGTTTAAACAAATATAGCGAGTGAAGTGGTTTTGCGATTCGTGGTGTTAGAGGAAGTGATTCAGCAGGCTTCCCTCCCCCGTCATATTTGTTTACATTGGCGGGAAAACCATGTCTTTATTTAATGTTGACTGAAAATAGACATCGACATGGCACCAATCTGGACTATTGCTACAAATTTCAATTTTCAATGGCACTTAATATATAATTATGACTACGCATTATTTCTATCTACGAGCCGCGAAATCACCAAACAGACAGAATGCTAGGAGGGGTGACCATACCTCGACTCAGATTGATATCGATTTGAGATCCTGGATTCAATGGACCTACAAAGAAAAAAGAAAGATCGCGGAGGTTACAAGTGTCGGAGAATAAATAGGGAGATGAGGAGAAAATGAAGAGTGCTGCAAGACAGTCGAACATCCGCAAGAAGGAGATAAAACTCACGAAATGCATAAGGAGATTGAAATGATGATGAAACTGCAGAAAAGAAAATGGTCAAGAATAATGGTGACAGGACGAAGAAGAGGTGCTATGCAGAAAAGAAGAAGTGGAAAAGGTCTTAGAGTACGTCACGTAGAAACAAGGACAAACAGAAGTTGAAACGACGAAAGTAAGAAAATGTTGCTCGGGTTAATGAATAAAATGTATAGAACAGGCGAACTGCTTGAAGATTTCTGTATGTCAACATTTGTCTCCATACCGAAGAAATGCAACGCGCGACAATACTCAGACCTCAGAACGATTAGCTTGATGAGCCACACACTGAAATATTGATATTAATGATAATAAACCGAAGAATAGAGAAGAAAATTGACAAACAACTGGATGAGACTCAATTTGGTTTTACAGCGAACAAAGGAACGCGTGATGCCTTTGTATTATATAAGATGTCGAGAGTACAAAGAGCACTATCCGTTAATCGAATGTTTTGTAGATTACAAGACAGCTTTTGATCAAGTCCAACCTGAGAACATGATGACAAGGTGTAGTAATGCAAGATAGATAAAAAGATATGCGAATCATCTGGAACCTTTATTGGAGGCCGAAGGCGAATAAGAAGATAGGCTCAAATACAACGGAAAGAATGTGTTCTATAAAAACAAGAGTGCGACAAGACTGGCGTTGTTGCGCCGCCAAGTGCTATATTATAACCTTTATGTCAAAGAAATTGTGAGGCATCGCATCACCTTCAGAAACACTGGTTTCAAGATAAATGGCAGGGGAGGGGGTGGAAGTGACTCGGTCTCAAAATATTCTTGAATCCTGGTACAAATCTGCGGGTTTGCCTCTCTCCTATAGGTAGCAGAGCATTGCAGCTACCCAACTTTTTTAAAATCAGATCTCTAAGCTTACAAAAAGATCATCGAAGAGTGGTAGAGTTATAAAATGTAGGATGAAAATCGAAAGGCTTAAAAACACGAGTGACCTTAAAGGAAAGTTTCCATGACTTGAGTAAACGAACCCATTCAATTTTCTTTCTAGAGGGGACGGAAGTGCTGGAATCTGAAGCATAAGTTTTTCCGGACCTTACAATGGACATCGAATTCCGTCAGAATAGGGACGGAAAGAGGAGCAGAAACAAAAATGGTCTCTGATCAAAAGTGCTCAGTGAAAATGTGCAATTTATTATTATTACATATTAAAATTGAGATTTCAAGAATACGCCGAACTTAGAAAGACGAATTGAATCTATTGAATAATTCATTTATTATATACTTATACTGCAATTTTTTCATTTTTCTACTAGATTTTCAGGATACAGAAGCCATCAATCATTTTTATCTATTTTCATCGTTGAAAAATTTAGAGAATTTGCATGAATAAAATATTGGAATTGCGGTGCATAAAATGGTCTCGAGGGAGTAGGACTCCTCTAGGGCAAATACATACGCGAGACTGTGAACGAAACTTGAAAAGATAGGATAAAATCGATAAAACGATGCTCGTGTTTGCAATTTCGTTTATCACATTGATACAAAAGAGATCGCTGACTCATATTATTTCAGAACTGAACAAATTACAAACACCGACAGCGAAGTTAGTCGAAATAATTTACAAATTCTGAATGGTCTAGTTTCGTATTTCATCGAAAACAGTGATAAAAAAAATGTACGGTTTTGTAGTTTCAACGGGTACAATATTCTGCGCGTATGGTTTCCTAGTAGTTGTCGGTGGTCCGATCGAACAATCCACAAAATATGATTTTTCATCTTACTATTGTGGCATGGAAGAATATAAGAGAAATTTTACGGCTGATGAGAGAAATCAAGCCATACAAACGCACATGAGGTACAGTAGTCTATTCGCGATAGCTACAATATACTTTTCAGAACTGTTCAAAAGTGAACCATCATCTTACCCCGGCTTGAAGTCTGAAGTCATGCCTGTAGCTGTTATCAGTGCAAATTTATACGTCAAATTGTCCATCATGGAGGATGTAAACAACATACTTTTCGATTCCACCTGGGATGTTTGTCACAGAGGAAATTTTCTCGATCCTATGCCAGACGATACCGCGTATCAAATGATGTTGAATATCAGCAGAAAAATAGAAAATACCATGTTGGTCAACCCCACGCTGGCTTCACTCTATAAAGAAGAAAAATCTAAATTCGAGAAAGTATTTTTGTCTCCTACCTTTAATTATACCCAAAATAATTCGTTGAAGGCATCACCGGATTTAACAGATTTATTTATGAGGCAAATAGTTCTAAAAAAAGCTTCAAAGGGGTGTTACGAAGATGATCTACAGTATCATATGGACAAAGACGAAGCTTTTCGAAGGCACTATTTATCCAAAGCCATCCTACAATTGGCAAAAAGCAATAAAGTCAACCGTGTTCAAACGATTTTCGATGATGCTATTAAAGTTCTAGTGGAGAAACTTCAAGCTAAAGTTGTTGATTTTTACAGTGAAGATCGTTTCTTTTTTTCAACGTTGGAGGAGAAATTAAAGATGGATTTGGAATTGGAAAAGGAAGTGATGACCGTGAAGAACGGGTTGATTAGAAAGTACGGTATTCAAGCCAGACCATAAATTTGAGGAATTACATTCGAGGGGAGTCAGAAATATACCTAAATTTTAATATATTCACAAATATAATCCAGTGTAGTTTAATTTTTTTTTTTTTTTTTTTTGTAAATGAATACTTACTCCTAAATTTTTCTCGCTGATCTGAAAACCCCTTTTTGATCATAATAAATTAAGAAAAGAAGTAGATGGAAAAAAATTGTAGGTTTTTTTACCAACTAGGTACCTGCATTGAATGGAGCACGTGCACTCAAAAGTCAACAATTTCACGAGTTCATTTACTCCCATACCATCACCAAAATTTTTTCAAGTCGTATATCACTTAGAGATCGAAATCTTTCCGTGTCTCAACTGGTTCAGGCGATTTGCAAAATTGTTCCGTCCTTCTTTCCATTTTCATATATAAAGCTTGGAAGTTGAAATTGTTACCAGAATTCTTCAACTAAAATAGGAATTCCGCTTCTTCAAAACCGCGATCTTTCGTATTACAGAAAATTTTTCCAAATTTTTAAACCGAGTCAAGACCCTAAGTTGATGATACAAATATTATTATTATTTTTTGATTTCGAATGGAAATCGAATAAAAAAAGAACAGGAGGAAATGTTGGGACAGATGGGACAAGAACTAAAATAAGGAAACAAGTGTGGGAAAGAGAAGAAAAATTTACTAGTTTCTACACAATTTGAATCTAGAGCTGCGTATTGAGGTGATGAAACTCGAATGTTTTGATCTTTTTATCAAACTGAAGCTACATGCTCGTGTAAAGAGTGCAAAACCCGCCCGTCAATCTTTCTGTGGTTTTCAACGAGCGTGGTAAGTTGCAGCTGATAATTATGACAGAGGAGCCGATGGGGACACCGATACTCTTGAAAAACTCATAAATGAGATGTTGGAATTAACAGAAGTTAAGGAATAGGCATATTTTAAAAAGTGTCATGAAATCATCTACAGGCCGGAATCGGGACGCGTGCTCATCTTGAAAGAGAACTTCAAAATAATCTAATGGTAAGAAAGAAGAAGTATCTTTGAATCCTTCTTTCTTCACTAGATATGAACCGTAATGTATGTGTACCTTCCTCTATCCTTCTAATCTAATTCGTCACTGGATACATACTAGAATTATTCGTATACCTCTGAATTAAAATCATGGGGGAGAAGGGAATTGTGGAAACATACCTAAAGTTCTATTCTTCATTACCATTGCAAATTTTCTTTATAAATCAAAGAGAGCTGTTTTTGGAAGATGAACTTAACTCAAGGTATGTTCAGTTGGTAAAGTTCTAGAAGGTGGTACTCTCATTCGTTTTGTCATTAACTACTCCCCTATAGCCTTACCAAAAAATGTTCTCCGAGGTATTCTCATCTTCAAAGGATGTCAAAATTTCTTCCATGTTCTTTCAGAAACAAAATGTTGACATAGTTGTTTGAACCTGACTACAATTGAGGCTCAACATTTCCGACGTTCAGTTGGTACCTTTTTGAAAGAACATTATTTCATGAGTTACGAGTGTTTTCAAAGTATTTAAAATTACAGGTGATGTACCATATGATCCAGAGCGGCATGGATTACATTTTGTCGGAGACTATGAGATATGCACTGGTGCAGTTAATAATATTGACGAACGTCTTAACTTTGACGGAGGGGCAAATCCAAGTCGAATTGAAGCTGCTCGACAATATTTTGTTTACGAGGAAGAAGATACCACAGCGGATGACCGTTATGTTATACATGCGGTAAGTTGCGGAATCATACCGTACGACGAAATTTTTGTGCGGAAAATATCTGAAGAGACTGAAGACGAGGAAGCACATTATATCGTTTATTACAATGAAGCCATTCTTCCCAGCAGCAGTGATGAGAGAAGTAATGAAGAGGAAGAAGAGGTACCCAATAACAATGATGACGGTGATGAATCATCATGGGCAACGTACGTTTCACATTAACATATAATTTAAGAGATTATCATTATAGGTAGGTACGTAGTTGAATGTGAAACTCAGCGATTTTCAAAACGCTTGAGTTGAAAATAATTGATATAAATTTCCAAGCCGGTTAACGTATTTATGCGTAAAATGTACAAAAAATACAAAATACGAGTAGTATGTACCTAGAAATTTTTGAGAGACCCAACATTTTACGAGCTACAGGTAGTAATTGCTTGTGTGTCGCATGTGCAGCACCGCCCGTCATCCATAATGGAGTAGGTGCGGGTTGCGTATGCATTTAATATTGTTTCCTCCAACACCGGAATCGACCCTTTTGGGTATAACTTCAGTGAAGGAGGAATCTCCAAGACGAACCCCCTCTTCTACTCGGCAACTGCCATCATGAGATATTACTTCCAGGAATCTAAGTAAAAAAAAAAGAAAAGAAAAAAGGTTCATTCCTAATCCGGCTTATCTAGCTTGTAGCGATTGCCGAACATCATTTCATCTTCCACGGCCACCGTGGGGACTATTCGATCAAGTCTATCATAAACCAGCGGTACAGATTCTTAGGGCAAAATAATAGATAGAGGGGCAGTCACAATTATTGGAATTGAAGATAGAACTCATCTTGTGTTGAGATGATTCTCTCATCCTTACTGAAATTATTCTGAGTCCCGCCTCTCACATCCAGGTAAATTATACAGATTTAAGCGAAAACTCGTCGCAGAAATTCTGCGATTGATTTCAAAATATTGTCAGAGATATTGGTGACTGGTTTATTTGAACTAGCTGCGTAAACGCAACGTCCAAGCAACGCTACTCGGGCTTGACAGTGAAATAGTTGCTGCGGGTGGCAATGTATGGTAGCTTGGCCCAAGATGGTGATTGCGATATTGAATCACAATTCACAATACTTTCTTACGGCAAAAACGAAATTTTCAAACTTATAAGAAGCTCAAGATTGCGATTCTAAGATGACTTAAACCGACAACTATTTTAACCGACACAAATTTAACATTGTTTTTGCCAGACAGTTGCAATTTAACCGACAACCCACTTAACCCACGCGAATTTAGACCGACAACAATTAACAGACACAAATTTAAACCGACAACAATCTTAACAGGCACAAATTTAAACCGACAATAGCGTTGACCGACAAGGGAACCTGGGTGGCGCTCTCTACAGACGTCACTTAACTAACACGCCTTGTAACCGACAGTGAAGTTGACTGACAAAAAATGAACCGACAGCGAAGTTGACAAACTTTTTTTTAACCGACACTAAACTAAACCGACAACTACTTTAACCGACATTGTTTTTGCCAGACAGTTGCAATTTAACCGACAGCTCACTTAACTGACACAAATTTAAACCAACGACATCAATCTTGACCGACACAAATTTGAACCGACAACAATCTTAACCAGAGTACAATGAAGAGGTATTGACACTATACAAAATTCTTGTCACACAAAATAATGTAGTTCATACATAATTCCGCTGCGTTTGCTGCACCGGTGTAAATGCCTTCCGCACCCCACCAGCGTTGTTACTCTACCGGAGGTACCATAGTATTGACAAATTTCCAAGGGTTATAAAAAATCAAGAAATTTACACATTAGAATAATTTTTTTTTGAAATATGTAGAGGATAATGAGTAGTCTATTTGTACAAATTTCAGATTTTTTGGTCGATTTTTGACTCTGCTACAACTTTTTAAAAAATAGTGAATTTACATAAGACTCTATGTATAACTGGGGAACTGATCATTGGTGTGGCAAAACACTCAAGTACATCACTTCTCGTGACAGCATTAGCAATGGTCAACAATCAACATAGGCAAGTGTCAATACCTCTTTATTGTACCGTGATCTTAACAGACAAAAATAATTAATAAACTGACAATAACGTTGACCAAATAGGGAACACGGGCGCGAATGTACACGGGACCCACAACGGGACCTCATTGTACGACAGACCGACAGTGTAGCCAAGGCCCGAGCATGGCTGCCTCAAGTATGAGGCCGGAATACTAAAGTTGGCAAAAGATCGATTTTCCATGACGTCACAACACTGATACCTGTGGACAAAAGTACCCAATAAGAAGAACATCAGCTTCCAGCAGCTTGATGTTTCCCAAAAGAATAAGATAGGAACATTTCAATCATTCATTAGTACTTCAAAATGAAAGAAAAGTCAATAATAAAAAGTGAATTTTCACACACAGGAAAGCTTCAAGATCGTGAATACCAACGTTTTATTCTTAACTTTTCTTTTATTTTGAAGTACTGATGAATGATAGAAACGTTCCCATAGTAATCTTATGGGAATCGATATGCCGTTTGCTGGAACATCGCTGTTATCGATAGATATGATGTAGCTAGAAAATTGGTCTATTGGGATTTAAACTTAGAGTTGGAGATTTGATAGCCCTGACAATATTCACCCTTTCGTTCAATGCTTTTTAAATGAAGAAATTTCACGCACCATAATTAATAGGATACCCAACGTTTTTTAAAGCAAATACAAGCATAAATTTTGTAGTCTGTATCATCAACATTAAATACAAAAAAAAATTCTCTCTTTTGAAATAACAATAATATTTTCATATTTTACTTCGATACGCCGTCTTGCTTAACTTGTCATGCACTTTCAAAGACGCAACCCATGAAGTCACTAACAATCTTTCAAAATAGTATCTATTTTGGGGAAGATTTGTTTTTCCCAGCTTATGATACCATACTTTCTTATGCTCGCCTTCGACTGGACATTAAGTTGAGTTTCTTATCAAAGAAAAACTTGTTCAGTATTACACTGCAAATTTGAAGTACTATCAGGAGGAGAAGAAACATGATAGAATCAAAATGAAGAAAATAAAATAGACCGTTAATTAAATATTATTATGAATACTGGTCCAAAAAGACCCACCACAAACGCACAACGAGATATGGTAGTTAAACCTGGGTCAAAGAGTGTATTTAATTATCTAGATGATGTACAGAAGTAAGTACTAGTACTCATACAATTATTTTATAAATAGAAATTACTTAAAAAACAAAAGTTTAATCTACACAGGACGTCGTTGGTATTCTCATATGTGTGTATATATACAGTTCAAGTAGACTATAATATTAATTATCGCACACACTCTTAAATAAAATAGTAGAGGTGTTAATTATTGTTCTTAATCGTTCGATGACTAGAATAGACACTCAACGCAAAAAAAAAAAAAAATGTATAACTTAATTTTTTACACTTACATAATTAAATTATCTTATACTGTACATTAAAGTACATAACTTCAAATCAAAGTAGATGATGGTCTACAGTACTTATAATAAATAAAAAAAAAAAAAAAAAAAACCAATTAAAATACGGAAATAGACTACTTGAAAATTTTTTAAAGAAATAAATTAAGCTAGAAACGCTTAGATGATTCAATTTTCTATCATATATAAATTACTCTTATCGAACAGAGACATATTGTTCTACTTGTGATACAATCTTAAAAAGTAGGTATTCTTAAAATTAGAGCGTATACGATACGGTAAGTTAGGACATATTACAAAAATAATTTTTTCTATTAAATAATGGTAGAAATATTGCATGAGTAGATACGAATACTTGTAAAGAATTATTAGGTAGTAGGTAGTTGGTGTACGAGTACAAATAATAAAAAATGTGCAGTGTTTGTTGGAGTAGGTATATCGTCGACATTATTTTGAAATTCTGAAATTTAAAAAAAAAAACATAATTGATAGGTACGGTAATATGATGGCGAATTTTTATAAATGAAAATAACACCATTTCACTCTAATTTTTTCCAGTAATTCTTAATATAATATGGTGTTATCATTTGAAATTATACTACTTGACAGTCCTATACGGGCGTTTCGTGTTTTCCGAGAGACAAAATGACTTTGTCACAACGTTCGGACTTATTTCGAGTCCCTAATTGGGTAGTAAGTGATTTATTTTTTTATTTTTTTGTTCAAATTCTGACTGCTGTGTGAAGTTCTGTTCTCTATAGCTATACTTTGTAAGTTACAAGTCTTCTATTTGATTAAGAAATAACTATTCAGAAAAAAACAGAATGATCTCAATAATTTTAATTCAGAGAGAAAGTTCGAGATAATTTTACAAAATTTTATCGAATAATTTTCAGTTTATTTTATCTTTAACATTCTTTTAACTACCTACGTAGAATTCATAATGTCAAAATATTGAACAGACCTGAATTATCTCAATTGATTTACCCCGTGTTCAGGGACAAATCAATGTGCTGATTCTTAGTCGATTTCCAAAAAGTGATTAAAATTTGTCGAAGCCTATTAATGACTACCCTCGTACGTCAACGATCAGCCCTAGTCGAAGAGCCGAATTAAATGTTTTGTCTACTAGAAAAAATCAAAAAATTCAACTCAGTTCTTGAAACGCGTCCATGATAATGACACTTGAACATGTAAATGACGTAATTAATAATATAAGATCGATCATTAAATCGACTTAAGATGGAATCTTTTTTCAAAAAATTCTCGTTAAGCTAAATTATACCGCTAATATCAGTACTAAATCGAATCTATCTCCGTATATCTAATACTTTTGAAGAATTCGAACACGATTTCAAAAGTTTCCTGTTGCTGAATTTGATTTCTATTAAGAGTAAAGAAATGAAATCTCTGAATACTATTTGTACGATTTTCACTTTCTTGACTAATACTTCTACCGAGGAACAATATTCCTTTCAAATGTGGCCTAACCTATCTAATTGAGGCTCTTCAGAACATTTTTGGCCTGAATCTCTGAAGAGGAGGGACTAGGAAAATTTTCGACTGATGAGGAGGGGGGTGAGGCGGATAACTTGTAGGTGAAAATGACGTTGTCAGAGCGTGATGATATCAAAGAGACTTGAAGAATTTCGACTGAAGATCAGAGGGAGGGGAGTAGCTAGTACGACATCACCAGAAGAACTCTCACCTACGGAGCTGAATTCAGCTTTCGGGTGCTTCGAGGCGAAATTGTTATTCATAAAAAAAAAAACAGGATACTCGGGTTCCTAGCCCTGTTCTATGTTTCATGATACGTACTTAATTTTGAACGTCCGGAGAAAAATGCACCCTCTCCCTAAATCCAGCCCTAAACCTGCTTACATGTTTGAGGGACTTTAAGCATTTGAAATCTCGAGGTATACAGAGAACGGAAACATGAAGAAATCTTGATTCGAAAACACGAGGGCGCTGAGCTATTGGAATTGATAAGATCAGATATCGTGAGTTCCTCGCTGTCGTTGTACTCGACGCGATGAGATTTTGTTTGAATGAGTTCTGAGATGATCTTTCTCTACTCTTAAATATTTTAAAAAATTGATTCTGCTCGTCACCAGACATATAATCACGGCTAGTAGTGAACGACAGATACCTTGCGGTAATTTGTATTCATTTTTTCTACCGTAAATGAATTCGAAATTGGGGAGGGAGGTTGCGAAATTATTCTTTAAAGGAAAGAAAAACTCAAGGTTTGTAACGAACTTTATACGAGTATGTCCGTACCAATGTACGCAAATGCTGTAGTGAACTAGGAAACAATTTTATTTGCTGACTTACAATTGAATAAATAATTTCCAACATCACATTTTATGTCGTCAATATCCAACTCAGTAGTCTGTCATTACCATATTCATTAATCGTTTAAAACTGTTGCTTTGATGTATTTCTTCGGGAGGTACTCCGTAATCCATCTGCAAAAAATTTGTAGATTATATTATTCATCTTTATAGGAACCGAGACCTACATTAGTATGTACACAAGTGGCGCGAGAAATCCGAGTGAACTCGGTAGAAAATTTTCTATCGCTCACTCCTGTCTTTTGGTTTGAAAAAAGTAAACAGCACTATAGCTGGCGTAAGCACCGCTTTTACCAAACGTTGTGCAAGAATGATAATAATGATGATTTTATTTTTCCATACATTTTCATCTAACAGTTTTGAAAAAGTGGAAAAATTATAGATCTTGGGCATTACTTGACTCAACTCGGAAAGATATTTAAACCACCTGACTTCCTCCAAGGAGAAATCAATGACGATTTAAGAGTAAAGAGGAAACAGTGTGACTACACTCCTCCATATTACGTTCTCATCTTTCTCTGTTTCCTCTCATGTTGCCTCGGAGGGGGGGGGGGGTGCACTTTTGAATTTTTCGATCGATTTCTGTAATGTTAATAGAGGTCAAAGGAAGGGGCAAAGAAGAATGTGAGGAGAGGTATAAAATATTTTCCCATCAAATTCGAGATCTAAGTACATGAAATAGGTTCTAGCCCAAAAATCCTGCGACATTTTTGACAATAATTCCAGTTTAAAAAGGATAAAGTTGTTAAATCAATTGTGAAATATAATAAATGAACTGTACAAAAACATCGATGTAACCAAGAGAAGTAACTCATAAAAGAAGGCAAACACACTGCGACCTGAAAGTTCTAGACAGGAGAATAGAAATTCATATGTGTAAAAAGTTGATTTCCATTATTTATAGACGAGTAATAATTTGTGCCAATGAACTTTCTTCATTAGCATAATACACAGTACTGTAGACCGTAAAAATGATGGAGTATTTACTTTGGGGGTTAGAGGGATGGAAAAAGTGGGCGAGTCAGGTGTAGACTGTCTAAAAATCCAAGCAGAGATGTCCTCTGGTGCAGTACAGTGCCCGCGCTAACTTATAAGTGAGGTGCCGAAGGGATCGCCGCACTTGAGGTGTCTCATTTAACGAAATTTTGAATTTTAAGGTAAAGCTGCCACCGGGTGTTAAGCTTATCTGCTATGCTGGTGGTATGCACTGCCGAAACAACTGTAGGGTTGGAGAGCAGGGTAACTTGAGCCCTAGAGGCAGTGACGCGTTGAAACGAGTCGGCCAGCCTAGAACTTGCACTAGGTAAGAAACCATTCGAAAGTTCAGTCCACCCATCATTCACCTGCAAGATGTGGAAATCAAGGCCAAGAAGGTAATGAGGTACCTAGGCATCTGGAGTGAGTCAAAGCGGGCACCATTTCTAGATGATAACAGGAAAGGCGGGTAGGGTTGTTACATACCTAAGCCGCCTGACCCAGGAGGGCCAACAGAAGCAAGAAGAAGGATCATGATGAGCACCACCTTGTCAGTTCTCGTATATGGCGTCTGCAGAAGGAGAGAGATTGTGAAGAGCCAACGAAGAGCTGTGCTAAGGTGTGTCAGTGCCGTCTCGACGGAGGCTTTTTGCGTATTAGTACGTTCACCACTAATCGAGCTCCTTGCTGAGGAGAGAGCGGTGATATTCAAAGTAAAAAAGAGAACAACGACTGATCAAAAGGCGTTAAAGGTCAAGCAGGAGGGCAGACGATCCTTACTTGAAGAATAATTGCTCAGCGTGAGCTGGGTATAAGACGACTAGTGTGATTTATATATATTGTTACGTGAGTGTATCCTGCTCCACCTGGTCATGAACTGCCCACGTACTCACGAGGAATCTATCTCATTCAATACACGACCTTGATGAGTGGATGAATCGAGATCATGGTTAGCTGAACTTTTACCTGACGCAGGTGTTGAGCGACCACGGCTGCTTCAACAAGTACCTCCTTGAGAAGTTAAGGAATGTTGAGCAGCCAATGTGTTCGCACTGCAACCAAGGGCGGGAGAATGGACCACAGCACACCGAGGTGGGGAGGCGTAAGCGGGGCAAGCTTAGTCCGTCTCGTCAAGAGATTGGGGTCGATGAAGCACTTACTCTGAGGCCTCCATTCTAGGATCCGAAGGTACATTATTTGCAGCCGCAGTCATGAAGAAGACGTTGGGCCTGAAAGGGAATTGGCAAGAACTGCGCTATGGCCATTCAACACCGGTAAACTATCCACATACAGATGACACTCTGCATTTGGAAGAGGAAGCATAATTGGACTAAAAAAAAGAGACTCCAACAGCGATTTACTACATCTGAGGTGGTGGTGTTATTATCAGTGGTATAACCAGAAAATTTTTCTAGGGGGATTGAAGGAGAAGTGGGAGGAAAGAAATTTTACAAAAAGTTTCGGAAAAATTATTTAGAATGAAATGTGATATTTCATGTGTCTTGAGAAAGGGGGCAACTTTTCTAACCCGTTGCAAAGTTCTGCGTGCTTGGGGGTACTATTGCTTCGTGGTGGCCAAGAAGAAGAGGGGGTTCGCCTTCCAGCAGTGAAGTTGTACCAAAAAGGTCAATTCCGGCGTTGGGGACAGAATTAATGCATACGTAACCCGCACTCACTCCACCATGAAGGGCGGACGCCGTTGCATATGCGGCAAAAGCGAGGTGTAAGGCAAACGACGTAGTCACCGTATTCGTGAATCATACGTAGATTGAGAGAAGATGAACTGAAGTAGATTTATTGAGAACATGATTCGATACATCCGTTAAATAGGGGTTTCAGGGAGAGATGGATCTGTTTGTTGTTTGAAAGTAGAGGGCTGCTGAAAATAAAAACGATAATGGAGAGTAATGGTGGCATTGAGGGGGGTGGTGGTACTGTATCAAGAATGATAAAAGCTTAGCAGCTCTAACTGGCCTACAGAAGTAGATCGTGATATATAATAAGCCTTAGGTCCATTCTCGCTTCAGCATCTAATACGAAGCCGGTTTTGTAAAAATATTGAGGTACCCAAATTGTTGTTAAATCTCTATTTTATTCTTGATTTTATTCCCTAGCATGGCCTCTCTGGCAGCGGTAAAACTATAATCTTTTTGTGTCAGTTTATGTAACAATTTTAAGATCAATATGACATATATTTAACTGTTTGTTTACGTATTCACAATATCTGTTTCCATGAATCGTTCCCTTTTACTTTTCTCGGTGTCTTTTCAGCAGCCCGTATTTTACGTTTCATTTGATTAGTTTTTCTTATCCAGTTTGGTCTCACTTTTTTGTTTCTTCGAAAATTCTTCTTCGGGGTAAGTAAGCATTGTAAAAAAATTCACACATTTTTTATTTTCTTTTTGAAAAACAAAAAAAAAACCAAAGTAAGAATTGTTTTTCCAAACGTTGATGAACATCGAGGTAGTCTTTTTTCCCCTCTTTATTACGCTGTAAATTTTTAAAATTCATTCGCACTGCGCCTTCCTCGCCGTTTTCGAGTTATTTATGTCATAATTTCAGATTGAAAATGAAAGTAGATCAAGTAGTATCGTTTCGAAAGTTATTTTTCTTGTTGGCTGTTGGATCATGGGTCGAAGCCGGGTATGATGGAGTTCCAGTGTATAACGTCACAGACAGTGAGTTACTCTCGTACACTGCTGTAAGAATATTTCTTACAATGTTCAAAAATGTATGCAAAAATAAGCTCTTTCATCGATCATTCTAAGAATTTTCAAATTATAGGAAATTGCTTATTTGTATCTTAAGCACAGCTGTTTTTTTCTTGAGCGGTAAATTTCCGTCATCTAAGTATTTTGTTGTATACCGTAAGAATGTAACAAGATGGAGAACACTGAACTTCTGGATAGAAAGTCTAGGGCTATGTTCAACGAAATAAAGTCCAGGAGCAAAACTTCTACTTTAAAAAATATTTTTGAAATGTTTTTGAAAACCGGAAGAGAAAAGAAACCTGGCCAAATAATGATAATTAATTGAAAAATGTTCCAAGTCCCAAAGTTAAATAGCCTATCAGAATACACATTTTTCACTTACCTAATTCAAAATTTTTTTCAAGTGGTTGCGTAGGTGCGGCTAATTTCTTTTTTTTTTTCTTCTTCGGAGCAGTTTATTCGAGAACAGGCCAAAAGAAGGAGATTCCTTGCGACCGAAATTCGAATTTTTGAGATTATTTATTCATTAATCAACAAAAATTTTTTTTCCTTTCTGAACTATATGTTACGACTAATTATTATTGAACTCTTGAAAAAAATATGCTTGGATTCATAAGAGCAGTCACCATTCGTTCTTTATAATTATGGTAAAATATATCACTAAGTGGAAACTTACAGCTTTACAACAATATATAGGGTATGTAATGTACTATAACTAAGATTTTCGTACTTGATTTTACAAAGACCTACTGAGATCGGACGTATCTACTAGAATTATTCATAACTTAATAGTGCTTCGATAATTCTTCCTTTCTTTTGTTTTCGCGTAAGTGTTTCTATTTATTCTGTGGTAAATTTAGGTCTTATTGAATTTTCACCTATGGGTTTTCGAGGTCTTGTATGTTCGAATAACATAACAATTCAGAAGAAGACTGAGGAAGAAAAAAAAAGGTTATGACAATGAATGCCAAATATTATGTATGTATCTAACATTCTTTTATTTACGAGCAATATATGGTACACCTCAATTGAAAAAATATTCAGATGTGAATTTCGCTTCTTTTTATTTACTTTTTGAACAGAAAACGTATACTCTAGACCTAAATAAATGATCCTGATATTTGAATTTCGATGTCGTAATATTACTGTATTTATGAACTGTTAAGACGCCCTGTTTCTCAACCAGTGTGCCACGGTAAACTACAGTACGAGTGGGCCGCGAAATTTTGGTCAAAAATACCATGAACTAACAAAACGATTGAAATTGATCAGAAGTACCACCATTTGACCGATAATTTCCTCGAATTGACTCTAATTTACTGCACTCATGAAAATCAAAAACTTTCTGCGAGGTTGCGAAAAATACAGATTTCGTTTCATGTCTTTGAATCAATTTCGTACATAATCAGGATAACGGGCTGCGGGCGTACTCCCTAGTAAAGACAAAGACTTACCAGATCCTATTCGAACAGAATTCGAAATTTTTCCGAGTCGTTTGAGATCGCAGTTTGAGGAGAGGGGCGCTCATCTCATACGACCATAAATCTTGAAATTAGGACATCAAAATTTCAGAACGCAAAAAAATTTTGGACAAAATTTGAAGTTTTGGAAATGCTGTGCTGCAGGAAAAATGTGTCGCGATGTAAGAAAGATTGAGAAACACGTGACAAATTTTTTACTCATACGGATTTATATGTATTGTTTCCGTAAATGAAGGGGTCCGACTCAGCCCGTCATGATTTCAGCCCAAGTAGTGTGACTGAAAAATTGTCGCTCATGGAGTTTTTGATATGATTAAAAGGCTACTTTCATGCCGATATCGACATTTATCCACCATATTTACAACCGCCCTCTGGTCTATTTTACTCTGCCTCCATCGAATATAATATCTTCTTACTCCCGAAGCTACTTTTCTTCTCTACAATCCAGATTATTTCAGCTTTACAGAGGCTCCCTCAACTTGAAAGCTAAGCCGCACCTACGCGGTATCTCCCATCTTTTTCCGCCCATACAACAGCGACCAGGTTCCTAGGGTCTCCGTGTCCACGATCGAAAGAAGGAATACTCAACAAGACGTTGTCGCCTACCTCAATGGGAGGGAGTTTTTTTTCACTTCGCATCACCATCCGTTCAGCCTACTGCTTAAGATTTTCTGCGGCTACCTTACGGCGCAACGGCCCGGGCTGATTGGGCACTGTCGACACAGATGATTCATCTGACGATTTCTGTTATTTCCGCGCTGGTTCATCGTCATCGTTTTCAACGTCAATGCCCAGCCTCAAAAATGCACAGGAATTTCTCATTTGTAGGTGTAAAAAGCTTTGTAGAATGTGTTGCCCAATACGTGAAATCAGCAGCCGATTTCACGAAATAAGCAGTAGATGAGTTACCTAATTCACGTAATCGGCAAAAAAAGTCTACCAATTTCATGTAATCGGCAAAGGGGATACTGATTTCATGTATTCGGCAAATCTTTTGATTTCGTGGAATCGGCTATTTCACAGATTCGGCGTAACATATACACAAAAACATTTTAAATTGCGACTACAGTCTATCTGATTTTTGTAGGTGATGAAGCATATGAAGAATCCCAAGGAGTAAATTTTGTAGGAAACAATAACATATGCGGTGCGGCAGGTCGTAGAGTCAATCTCACATTCGACGAGAATGCGAATCCTCCTCGTATTAGGGGGGCTCGACGATATTCGGTTTTTCCGAGATCAGATACCACACAAAATGAGGCTCTCACTATCCATGCGGTAGCTTGTGGAATTCTGAATGGTCAGTTTTTCTATGTGCGGCTTATAGATGAGGGAAATCTCGAGTATTTGGTATATTGGATACGACAAAATGGTGGGTCGGGATCCAGGACGCAGACGACAGAAGGTGAATCGTCAGTTCATCGATCGCAGTCTCATACTTGGGGATCTTATCTCAGGACTGGAGACGACGGTGGACATGCGAGTGGCGGTGAAGAGGTTCAGCAGGAGTCTGGTTGGACACAATATCTCGGAAGTGGTGACGAGGATTCTGATGGTGAATCATCAGTTCATCGATCACGGTCTCGTTCAGGGGATCGCCGTCATCGTTGACAAAATATCAGTGTACATATGTTGAAAATATATCAAGACGTGGGGATACAAAATTTGAAATAAACTAACTAGATATTGGCGTGTAATATATAATTAATAATTATGCGTTCCTGTGTAGAATAATAATGACTTCCCTAATTTTCTGATGAATATGTATAAAAATATACAATGGAGTACTTTACAAATTTTTTATCACAATGATCAGGAAATGCAGTGCGGTTTTATAAAGAAGTAGCGGGAAACCCGTTTTTGATAAATAATTTATACTTTTCGAAGAAAAACTACTTCATTGAATGAATCGGACCCAACTTAGATTGCTTCGTACGACTTTTTGTGCTGTCGAAAGAGGGTTACGTATTTTTTAGGCTCCGAGTCTGCTCAAATTTGTATTGTGAATTTCGGATATGTAAATGGGAATTTTATTTCCTTCCTCTACCCTTGACGACTTCGACTTCTCAAGAAATTGAAAGCAGCATATTTGAGAGGGTTGCAAGAAAAATCGATGAAGGACCTTGAGGACATTTCTTTAGTGGACTTAGAGAAATATTTTGTATATTTGAAATGAGGATGGCCTCTAATTGCGATGATATGTAGTGCCATCTAGGTTTTGTGAAATATATTGCCCCGGAGAAGTCGATCGCGCAACAAAATTTTAGTTCTTAAGCCTGAGACTTGAACGAGACAGAAGAAAAAGAATAGAAAAAGGTGTACCTACAGCAGGTTCAATCGGCCTCTGAAAAAAATTTCGTACGTGTTTCTTAAGATCTAAATTCTACCCCTATTACAGCCCTTTGTGCTGAAACTAGCATTGATCCCCTTCAATTTCGCCGAAATTATCTCACGTATTACCTACCAAAACTCAATCCTTACAAACTATATATCGTATCTTCTTAACCACTGAAGATCTGTAAACTAGCGATTACCGCTAACGTGTACAAGAGGCGCCCTTATTTTTCGCTTTCAAAACCAGTTTCGCCGATGTAAACTCCCTTATACAGTCACCACATTCCACCTTATACACGCCACTCCTCTCGATCGTTGGAACAGGGTCCTTAAGTTCAACGAATAAACTTTCAACTGTATTCAGTTTATAATACGTGAGGCGAAAATTAGAGGGGTGAAGGACACGACTCAATTGCGAGGAGAACTTCCCCAAAAATGGAAGCCTGATCCAACGCTCTAAATCGCGAGGGAGGGAGGTGGTAGAATCGAGACGTTTCTTGTAATCTTCCTTTGAACCATGAATTCGATGTCCAAATTGACCTCATTCACTCTGGCAAGGGCTTTATAGTCGACACTCCTTGTGGAAGGAGAGCTGACTCAGCAAGATGCGAGTCAGCCAATGGATTAAGCTTTTGAATGTAGCGAACTCGTGAGCAACGGGGCAAAAAGACTTGCCGTGGACCACAATATCGGTCTTTTCTATAGACAGCAAATGTGTGGACGCCGTCTCTTTCAAAGATTTTCAAATCCAAGGAATTAATCGACGACCCGTCAACTACCAGAGTAAATTTTATGGAAGGGTATTGCTGGTTTAGATACCAGAGAAACTCCAACGTACACAACACATCGTCAACGCAAAATAATATTACGCACATATGACTCAAAAACACTTGACCAGAAGAGAAGGGATCGACATGGAATTGGGATTCCGCTCCTTTATGAGTAGCCCTACCTTTATGCGGCCGGTTGTTTCGTTTGTATCTTCATCTACATACTGTCTTGCCAAATTCTTGCAACGCCGGTTTAGTTTGTCTCTCCCTACTCAGTAAAAAACTTGAGTTCTCTGGCACATAGACTGAAGGATGTATGTCTTCCTGCAGATTTGACTTTATATCCCTTTGATGTTGTTGGTTTATTCCCTCACATCTCTAAGGCCGTAGCTATCCATTTTATAAGTGACTTGCTCGTAAAATTGGGTGTCCCTCAAGAGGAATTGGAGGAATTTTTTTACCTTCTGAACTCATGTTGATCCCCCAAATTTTTTAAATATGGAAAATTTATTGATTTACCAGAGGAAGTGGGGATCCCTCTTGGTTCTCCCTCGAGCTTCTCTATTTCAACACTGTTCATGTCCGAATTTGAGCTTGATCTACAGTATTCTCCTCGGACTCGGCATTTTTAAGTCGCGTCCACTATTGGCACAGGTACGTGATGCATGGATCGACCCTGCAGAACTCCTTAGTGAGTTTCTTGCACCCTTCCATAAAATTCACTTTCGGAAGTTTGTGGATCCTCAATAAACTCGTTGGACTTATCCGTCTGCATTAGAGATGGTGTCCATGATTTCGGTATTTGTAGGAAAAAAACGTCGACTGATATTACGACCCATGGGTCGTCATTTTGTCCTGTTGCCTGCAAGATTGCTACGTTAAATGACTCACGTCCCTTTCAGTCAAGCTGCTTTCTATAAGGAACTGATAACGATTAAATATCTGGCTAGAGTGAATCAGGTCAACTTGGATATTGAACTTGGGGCCCGTAGGAGGCTTACTAGAAAATGCTTCGACTCTACAACGCCCCTCCTCCTTGGGAATGCGCCTTGATACTAGAAAACGTTGGATTAGACTCCCTTTTTAGGCAAGTTTTCCTTGTACTTGGGTCGAGTTCTCCGTACTTTTGGATTCCAACCGGCCTTTTACAACCCTACCGCAGTTAAAAGTCTCTTTGTCATACTGAAAGGCCCCATTCTGATGCCTTAGAAGGAAGAGTGGCGTACATGATTGCCCTAGTCAATGTGTCAGCTTTTCTTTTCATTCATATTCCCACAATTCTCTGGTTATTCATCGATGTATTTATTGGAAAAGCGTTAACATTTTAGTTTCTCTACTTGCATTATAATATTATTATATAAACTATAGAAAAAATTTTATTTTTATTAGATTATGACTCGGCGTTCAAAGTACGTTAGTATACACTTCATCTATGTGTAGATATTTGTAAGAGAGGGGAGAAAATTTATGGCGAGGAAAGAATTCGAAGACTTATTTACAAATTATTCCCTACTATGGGAGGGGTATCAACGCATAGGATTTGATTAAAAGAGCAGCCCCTCACAGTGTTGGTAGTAAAGGACGATTATAAATACAGTATTTACCTTCGGATGAGGAGCGGTTGGATGAGGCTGAGGAGAGGCTCTCTGGAACAGAAGAATTATGCAAAACTTTCATTCAACCAAATCTGAACGAACCGACCGCATGCGAAGTCAAAAGGGTTCGCATTGAGTTAAGTCTATTTGTGCAGCAACAGCGGCGGCGTCAGAGGTACATATCGGTCGAATTGTAACCAAAAAAAAAATTGTGTATGTTAAAAAAAAGAGGAGAGAAAGAAAAAAAAAAGAGAAAGTTATCTTAATAGTTTAATAAAGCAACCCCTCCACAAAATGTAAGCCAGGCGGTGATTTTTTTTAGTAGTAGAGACTATACATGAAATCATACCACTCTTCGTGGTCTTGAGGCGGCCATTCCACCCGAAGCACACTGTCGCCGCCGTTGGTATACACAGTACTTACATTTGGTGCGCCGCAGTAAGTATTCGTCGGCGGTTGTAAATGCTGTAAAAGAAATAAGACGAAACACAAATGGTTAGGTCAGTGACAACAATGCAAACGACAAAAAAAAAAAAAAAACAATGGAAAAGCGATTAAGTGAGGATCATAAGTTGTTGAAGATGTTTCAAGATGTGTATTTTGATGAAACTAGATGAATTAAATTTTTGTTATACCTATTATACGAGTATTTCACCAGCGGTCAATTATACCTCCTCTCCGAATCGAGATTGCAGACTACTTCTTTTTATGGTTTCTCTGGGAAATTTTTTAAATTTTACGCATCTCGACTTGAAATTATGAAGTTTTCTTGTACTTGATTATTTGTAACGTGGTCGAGCCCATAAAAATCTTCGAAGCCCACAGGTTGTGTAGTTATGAGTTTGAAAGTGGTGTTAAGTGGACGATTGTATGTGATGGCTCTGAGAATCTTCAATGCGATCGGGGCCACAGAAGGGATTTCAATTGAGAAAAAGTAAGTAGGAATTTCCAGAATTTCACAATTTTCCTAATTTCATCAAGCTAAAGTAGAGGAAGAAAAGTGACAGTTGACTCCTCTCATCATTAGTAAGATGATCTACCCAATAATTGTAGCCAGTCTTTCAAGTAAATGAAAACGGTACCAGCCAGAAGTATCTGCCATCTAAATTGACTATTTTGTCGTCATAAGGTGTGAAGTATATACAGGAGATGAAATAACTCATTAGCCGAAGAGTAAGTCATCGGTTACACTAGCGAGGTCTGAGGATTTGAAATTCAAATACGTTCACTTCTGAGACCACTTTTGGTTCCCATAATTCCCTCGGGTAACCTGGGGAAACTGGTGGTCCAGGAAAAAGTCAAGAGTAAAAGACTAGGTCAAGGAGATTTCGGACCAGCCCCTGGAACGGGCTTTATATAGAGCGGAGGATCGGACAGACTGGGAACTAGTGGTGGAGGACATTGGTTGATGGATCGCCGAGGTGAGGCTTCAGATATGAAGCACAAGGCCCGATGATGATGAATTCCTATTATTTCAAGAGAGCCGACTTCCAACAGGAAACCTACTATATGGAAGGGAGAGGGGGGTTTCTACAAAAATTTCTCGTGTTCACTGTCCGACGTCTTTCTGGCAAATTGTCAATCTCAGGTAGGCGGGGTCTATAAAATTGTATAGACAACTGACCTACCTTGAGGACTTGGAAAAATTTCGTCCTTTGAGGTGTACACATATGTCTGAAAACGACGGCTTCGTTAACAAAGTTAAACGAGGGACACAGGACACCTGCTCTGTGGGTCGAATTTGTTTTGGCATTGAGAGTCTTGAAGAGTCTTAGGTTTCTCTTTGTGTACATATATGTAGCCTGAAAGTACAAATTTAGTCCCTCTTCTAGCATATATTATGACTCAAGAGTCAACATTTTCTTCCAAGTCCCTTTTGTATCAATTATGGCTCAAAAGTCGAAATTATTCCTCTGCCTATGATTATAGCTTGAAAGTTGAAATTTTTCCAAGTCCCTGCCTATTATAAAATTATGGCTCAAAAGTCAAAAGTTTTCCAAGTCCAACCGTTGAGCTATGTAAGATAGGAGGGGGACGTGGACCGTTTTTGCCAGTTGTGATGGATTTGAACCATATTTGTTTTGAGATGAAGATTGGCCCTTCTCTCGCAACATATCGATCAAAGGAATCGTGGATCCAAGGAAAGCGGGAGCTATGCGGTGAAACGCTGTGGAACTTGCTGAGTACTTTAGCGGTTAGGCTTTAGATTTTTTAGAGACTTGATAAAATTTTAAACTCCGAACTGTATAAAAAGGTTTAAAGGATTTCAATCTTCGAGTGGTAGTTATGAAGAATGGTGTTTCAGAGCTGGCGGGAGCCAGACAAGAAAATGTAATAAACTCCATTCACAGAAACTTGGTTTCAAATCCTTTTGGAGACTTGGGAAAATTCCGACTTTCGATATCGAGGGAAGAGAAGATTTTCATCCTCAAGACAGTGGTTCTGAAAAACTTCATTTAGTAAAATTCATGGTAACGCATATAGATACGGGGAAAGGGGGAGGAGGCTTGAGAAAATTTTTATTATTGAGCTAAAACTTCAAACAACCGCTCTCCCTTCTCATGTACCCTACATAATATTGTAATCCATATCTAATTTTTTCGGGTGGTATCTGTCGAGTGTTGACATATTAATTCGAAGATTTCTTGAAAACTCTGAGATACGATTGTGATTTGGGAATCGAAACATAAACGCGTACGTACACAAATGCACACGATGGAGTAAACGAACGTTAGACAAGAAAAAAAATGAAAGTTGAAACATGGAACACGATGGAAATAAAAATCAAGTTTTAATAAAATGAAATTAGGATTTCATTGAAAATGCGTCACGAGAATTAAAATTTTTTGCAAAATACATTATTGTAAGGTAAATAGAAACTCAAAAACTAATAAAACGTAGATAAAGATAATAATATTCTTCTCTGTATTGCTTATGTGATCTGTTTCGTGAAAAAATTCTTCACGGTATGGGTGTGATGCTTTACGTTAGTAGTAGTATACTCCATGCTAGAAAACACAATATTACAGTGCTGAGCGTTAAAAAACTCATAAATACTGTGTATGAAAGAAGTATAGATGATTGAATTACTGATGAAAAATGGGGCGAAAAATACTGTTGAACTTGGATTATAATTATTGAGAATAATGTAAAAAATATTATCGATAAGGTATTGAAAACTGGCCACGTAAGACACGAGTAACTATATCCACATGTTCGTGAAAATAGAATTTGAAAAGTAATACGGATGCAAACATCAGTCTTTAAATTTTTCAAGTCAATTGCATAACTTTTTCGTGAGCTTTGACAACACTCTGGTTTGCAACTGTACCTTCTTTGGAAGACGACATAAAATTGAGAATAAGATGCACACATACAGCACATAGACGTGTACCATAAGAAAAACAAAATTTTCATAAAAAATACGTACTTTTGTAGGAGTTTTAGTGACCGGGGAGAAGACACGCGTTACAGGTATGATGTGTTCTTGTGGATAATGATTGCCTAATTCGGTTTCTTGCAGAGCTTTATAGGTTTCCGATTTGGATGGATCGTACAAAACAGTCTTTTTTATTCTGAAAACACAAATATTGGGGAAAGGAAGGGAAATCAGGACAGGTAGCATACAAAATTTACATTAATTAAGCTTTTTCTTTTTCCTTTTTTATTTGATTTTTCTTTGATTTTTAAACGTAAGTTTTACTTGGGCTATATACACTGCAGTAGCATGCAAAATCGTTAGCAAAATATGAATTTTATTTTAGGCAAATAAGCGAAACTTTATACCGTTACTGCAAATCTTACGCTTTATTAATAGTCTGTTTCAAACACTAAACTAATGTACAGCGAGTTTATGATAACCTATAAAACTTTTTTCGCATCAAACTACTGTAAATTGTTTCTCCAAAATACAGTCTATTTTTTAAATCTTACTTATTGCGTCTACTACTATTCGTAACGTGAGGAGCAATATAAAAATATTTTCAAATATGAAAAGCTTCTTTTCATCTCGCATCATGCTATTAGTCAATATTACTTCTACTCTTTGTTTACGTGCCAATATTTCTTATCTTTTTTCTCATTGAATATTCAATTTGAGTACTTTGTTATTCGTATCTCGCAAATATTGCAAAAAAAAAAAAAAAAAAAAACGAAGTTGATAACCAAAATAAAAAAAAAATTATGAAAAAATAGAAAAATTCAAGTTATGAATTGTAGGAAAGAGGGTAGAAAAAGGATAATTATTAGGAGGAAACAAACAGAAATGAGAATTATTTTTCAGGATGTTGAAATTTGCGTTCCAGGAAGGAAAGATCAATGAAAATACTATAATTAGAAATGTAGTAACAGTTCAGAACTATAAAATAATAATGGATGATATTTATTTTATTTATTTATTTTAATTACGAAACTGCGATTTTTTTTTAGGACTTTCGACTATGGTTTTTTTTTTTTTTTTTTTTTTTTCGGAGAAAGACAAAGACTAATAATGTAATGAAACTAAATTTTTACAATACTTCAGTTGAACGATATGAATGTAATGAAGAATTAGTCTATGATGAAAGGCCGTAGTACAGTTTAATAATATGTATTCCTTCACCAGGGAATGATATTACTGAGTTTTTTCTAACTGAGATATCTCAAAAAATTTCATTGAAATTTGGCGATGATATTTTTCTGTAATCATATAATTCTGATTTAAAAAAGAGAAAGAAACGAAAACAAAAAGGGGAAAAAAATATCATAAAAAAATATTTAGAAAGAGCAAGCAATGTTTTCGTAAGAGTAGAATTGAATATGAACACTTCGGGGAAGGAAAGAAATCCTATAATCAGTTGTTCTACGACTGACAGCCTTTACAAATTTCCATTGAAACGAATTTCAATAATCTCATGACAGAGATTTTAGTCTCGATCAGTAAACCTTTCGAATAAAGTGGTGAAATATCATTTCGAAGCGAAGGAAAATACTGCAATTATTCAACTTCGTTCTCTGTTTACGGCCTGGCATCTTTAGATGCGAATCGATTATGAAAAAAAGAATTAATTCAAAAGCCAGCCAAGATGACGTTAAAACGTACGAAGTACGTACGCAATTACTACAAAGCGTGATTTTTTTTGTTTTTCCTTTTTATACGAGTATTTTACTTGCCTATTTGGTGGGTTATAGTAAACAGACCCTCCACCATTCCTGGAAAAATTGTAGAAACGGGAGGAAAGTTAGACCGGTAATTTTAGAGATAAAAAAAAAAGAGATCCGCTACCTATTATAAAACTATGATATATTGATCAATCTATAAAAATATAACATTAAAAAAAATTAACACTTACGGAACTCCTCCTCCACTGCCTCCAAGATGAGTATTTACAGAGTTGGCAATATTTTGTTCGGAATATAATCCAATTGGACTATTAAATTGTCTGGTAACAACCTGTAAGAAATTCGAGAAAATAGTAGTTCATCAAACAAAAACGATCAACTAAAAATCTTATTTATGACATTATATTTCATCGAAGGATGTCCTCCTTTACGGCTATAATGTTTAAGAAAACTTCAGTCATGGAAAATATTTGATCGATATGGAAGGAATACATCTCCAAATCATATGATATTGGCCTTTGACCTTCTCCAATCCTTCCTCCGTGGTAGGTTTCTAACCGTTAGAATTCAAAACCAGTACTGTTAGCCCCATCCCATCCCATCCAAAACGGTGTCTCCAAGGACTCTTCCTAATCGCTACGACTGACCTTAGACTCTTCGCGGATGAATTCAGTACCTCCCTACTAGCAAGACTGCTAGTCATCTGACCATGGATTTCAACTTCCCTGCCTCCCCACTCCAAAAGAAAAAAATTGAAAAACGCGTAAAGGAAAGTTTGTAAGTCTCGAAGTTCAACGTTGATTACAATTGATGTTCTCCGTTTTCAAAATTGACTCTAGTTAATGCGCAATTATCACATAAACTAATCGCGAGTTTTTGCGACGCGTGTCGTACTTTCTCGACCTATCAAATTTCGCGATCGCCAGAAGTTATCTTACGCGTCGCAACGATCGCGGGAGGTGATCATAATCAGAACTAATTCCGCAAAAAATCACAAGATATTTCTTCGTGGAAAGGAGGGGATCAGTCAATATTGTACTCAATTCTACGCATGCATGGATAATTCTATGCTATCGCTGGCAAAAATTGTCACTTGAGAAAAAGGGAGGTAACTTCAATTTGAATAATCATCTAGCGCTCTTTAAAATTTAATTTTCATTAGAACTAAGCTAAAGTTGTCGCTAGAACGGACAAGTCGAATGATCTTGTGATGCACAGACATGGCTGATAATTCTTTGGCTTCGTTCTGCAAATTTTGCTGGCTTTGGAGCTAACGCTTACAAAGGTACTCTCTTACATCAATTGACTCAATTTTCTCATCATAATATTATTCATTTACGTTTATTAATTAAATTGTACAAGTTTTGTACACGTTGGCATCAAATATGTTAGAATAAATCACTCGATTAACGTCACAATGTTATTGGAGGGTGCTCGGCAGTTGAAGCGTGCAAGTGTAAAATATAATCTACAAACGCGTATGTGCATAAAGATTAATATCATTCTATAGCAATTTTAGTCCGAGCTTTCTATGAGTTGTACAATGCACAAAATTTGAAGAATGTTCGTTCATTTTGTAGAGCGTAGTTTAAAACGAAGAAAAGTGAATTACGTACGGTATCTTAAATGTTCTTTACTATAGAAAATATCTTCTTCATTCACCCCACATCTTCAATTTCCGCTGGGAGAAGCAAAAAATGTAAGCGCTACAAACTTGTAACTTATAAACATAGGAAAGGGAAATTAGCAAATCTCGACCATCGAGCTGTGCACCCTGAAAATTTGGAACTTTGAGCTATTCATATGAAGAGTGAAACTTAGAAAAATTCCAACCACTAAGCATTCGAGTTTGAAGCTATGATAGTGGCATAGACTTGGAGACGTTGGAGTTGTAATGGTACAGAAATTAACGGAAAGATTGAATCAGAGATTCGGGGTGGGGGTATGAAAGATGGAGAGTTAGTCATGGGAGTGTACAATTTTTAAGTAGCCTTTTCTTAGACGAGAAAAAATGGCTTCTTTTCGTCTGGAGTTCTTAATGGGATATGACCAGGGGACAGCAATTTTCTTAATACGAAGAAATTTGTTGTTGAACTGAAGTTTCCAAAGCGTGTTCCATGATTGGGTAATGAGTGAAAGACAGTGATTTTTATAGTAAGGCATGGGACAGAGAGTTTGTCGGTTATTTGGGTGAAGGAGGTAGCTCGTTTGGCGACTCAATCAACGAAGTCATGTTCGAAGAGGTCAATGTGCCTGGGCATCCATATGAAAATTATCGTCGTCGTCGTTTCCCAATAGCGGTAGGCCTAGTGGCCTGTCTGCATAGGTGATGCATATTGTCTGTTTCCTCTGAAGATGCTTATATATCCAGCATTCTTCTTCTCGGACGTCCCGCTGGTATGTATTGTAGGATTTTTCTGGGTGATCCGGCAACCTTAAGATTGTATCATATATAGGTTGGAGGTCGAAAATTTTCCAAGTCCCTTTCCTATCATATGTGTATATAGCTTGGAAGTCGCCTTCCTATCATATATGGCTTGGAGGTTGTATCATAGCTTAGAAGTCGAAATTTTAACAGGGAACCTGTTCTGTGGGTTTTTTCTTGAAAATTTTGTCGTGCGCTGTCCGGCGAAAAACTAAGGAAAACGACGGCTTCCTTAACGAAGTTAAACGAGGAACGCAGGGAACCTGTTTTATGAGTCAAATGGGATTTGGTATTGAAAATTCAAGGAAGTCTAGACCTAAATAAGGCTAGTATAAAGAAGGCCTAAACCTACTATAAGCCTAGTGTAATATAGTTTGAGAGTCCACATTTTTCTCGAATCTCCAGCATATATGATAGCTCAAGAGTTGATATTTTTCCAAGTCCCTTTCATATCATATATAGCCTGAGAGTCGAAATTTTTCTAAGTCCCTCTCCTATCGTATATGGCTGGAGAGTCGAAATTTTTCCATGTTTTTCGCTAGACGGTGGACGGCGCACGGCAAATTTCTCAAAAAGCTCCCCATAAAACAGGTTCCCTGTTAAAATTTTGACTCTCGAGCTATATATGATAGAAGGGGTACTTGGAAAATTCTAACTCTCGAGCTATATATGATAGGAGGGGGACTTGGAAAAATGTTGACTCGCGAGCTACATAATATGGTAAGAGGGGGGGGGGGGGGAGGACTTGGAAATTGGAGGTCGAAAGCTCGAGAGACGAAATTGTTTCAAGTTCCCCTCCTATCATATTACAATTCGGCTCATAGAACAGGTTCCCTACGTTCCTCGTCCAACTTCGTTAAGGTAGCCGTCGTTTTTTCAAGTCCCTCTCCTATCATGTATAGCTCCAAAGACTGGGTCTGTGACGTCACAACCTGATGACGTCATATATAGATCTGGTACGTCAGTCAACTTCTTAGTGGGGAACCCGCTACCTCTTTTGTTGAGGGGGTATTTACAGAAAACGAGCGCGAGTGCGAGCGCAATCAAATATTGTCACGTCATCATTTTCGGGACTTAGAAAAGTTCAAGCTCTAAGCTGTTTATGATAGGAGGGGGACTTGAAAAAATTCTCGGGAAAAATTTTGTCTCTAGAGTTATAGATCATAGGAAGGGGACTCGGAATAATTTTGACTTTCAAGCTATATATATGATAGTAGGAGGACTGCATAAAATTTCGACTCTCGAGCTCTAGATAGGAAGGATACTTCAAAAATAAAAATTTCCACTCTCGAGCTGTATATGATAAGTAAGGGACTTGAATGAATTTTGACTTTCAAACTACACATGGTAGGAAAGGGACGTGAACTTATGAAGCTTTATATAATGATGTAGAAGGGAACTCGAGGAAAATTTCCATCCGTCTATATATATATAATATGACAAAACTGAGAAAAAGGCTGACTCTCGAGCTGTATATGATAGAAGTTCAACTTGTGGGTTCCCCGTTCGCCGTTACAAAACTTGCAACGGCATCCTAATTTTTTGTCAGATACCGCATGCCCTATAAGACGGGTTTCCTGCCACCTCTCGTTCAACTCCGTTAAAGAACCCGTGAGTTTTTTAAATTGATGAAAAGTCCACGGGGGGTCGAATGTATGGGTTGTAGGGGTTTGTTATGGACGGTTTATCAAGAAGGTAATTGATTTGGAAGCGAATATGTTCGGTGGTGAATTGGTTGTTGTGAAGGAGAAAAATTCGTTGGTAAATTGGAAGTTGCGGAAATTGTGGACAGAGGATAAAAAGTTGGTAGTTAAGGTGAGTCAACCAAAGTGAAGACGGGGGTTCTGAGGCTCCTGCGCGTAGACTAAGTTTGGGCAAGTATTTCCAAATGAATCAAGGTCCAACAAGGAAAGTTGTGATGAGAATTTTTTGACAATCTTATCACCCTCGATTCTAGAATTTGAGACCTGCTTCGGTCCGAACTTGAACTGAAGTTGCAGGAGTTGGCAGTCCTAATGTTGTTAATAATAACGTTTTCACTTTTAGGTGATCAAATTTGCGTGCTTCCTTTGCTCCCTCGAAGTGGTAACAACTTCCTTTTGACGATGGCAGCGCGATCTAGGTGAGTTTAAAGCCAGGATAGAATTGACCTGAGTGCAACACGAGAAAGCCGTTTCTATCTTCTCCTTTCCAGTAATTACTTGTAGCATGACTAAGAGCTCTATCGGGTCAGCATCATATTCGTGAGCATTACTCATATTTTTCTCAATGCTTACTCTATCATTAGAAGCATTAATTCATACATTTCACATTCGAATGAGGCAAATGAGCTAAAAAAATTACGCGTGTCATCCAATACAAATAATAAATGGTAACATTATTAATATAGATCTGCACCTTTTTATTACCACTTCTAGCTTCATTGCCTAATGCTCTGTCTACCATGGAATCTGCAAACTGCGGATACAAAGAAAAATAAAGTCTAATAATAAATGAAAATCTACATTGGTAAAAAGCTAAATATCACTAATAATTTTACACGCTATTCGTTAAAAACTCTGTGGTGTCATCGTTAAATTTAATATTCTGTACATCCTTAATATGATACATGTAGGACGTAACTTATTATCGAATTACCCTTGCTCAGTTTTGAACATCGTTACTAAAGAGATAATTTGTCTCCTTCGGTATAGCGTGTTTAATCTAGGCGGTAAATTATGACGCACTCAAAAAAAGCCAATTTACTTGTTGCTTTTTTGCTATGTCAACAGGGAGCCATTCGTATTCGGTCGGTTTCGATCGCATAGCAGGATTCGGATGATGACGTAAATATGACATAGTGGGCGCAGGATCTTTAGTGATTTTCGGCCCTTGTAATACCAACGGAGTCGTTCTGTACGGCTGTTGAAAAAGCATCATATATTATACCTCGTGACGTTGTTCGATGTTTTATCCGGGATTGAATGCTCAACAATAAATTGGGAGAGAAAGAAATAAGCTTCGCAATTATTGTTCTTTGCCCGTGACCTGTTTCGCAGAAATAAATGACGCATTCACTGCCCTTATTACATCCTCAAAGAGTGAGAAATTTTTCATTCAACGAATAATTAGGTACAGAAGGTACATCGAACAGATGCTGCTCGTGCTTATACTTGTTGAATTCATAAAAATTTGCGTTATTTTCATCTAGAACATTTGCCAACTGTACAGACAGAGAAAGATCATGGAGACCGATATCGTCAAACAGTACAGTATACATCCGCAGATAGTCTTTATTTATAGAGAAGATTATATATAGCTTTAAGAAACACTAACACACTAACATGATTTTGTGAATCGGAACGACTCCTGAATGCCGTCTACGTGTGCCGGATACGTTCGCGGCGTTGAAAGAAAACGGATACCGTGGCATTTTTCAATCACGAAGCGAGATCAAAATCTCATTACAAATTCAAGTTCAAAAGAATCGGGTGAAGGTGTAGCGCGAACGACGTAGTTCGAATAAATCGATCGGTATTTGTCCGAAAGCAAATTTCTATTACTCGATGGCAACGAAAAATTATTTTGAAAATCTCAACCTATTTGTGATTTCAAATCTTGACAGATGAAAAGTAAATCCTTCAGTGCAAAGAATCAGCTTCTGTCTCTTGGTACTCTTGCCCCGCTAAAAGGTAGAAGAAAAAGGTTGGATAATGGCGCTTCAACCTCCCTTGTCACTATCAGTTTCCAAAAATATAACTCCAACAAGACTTTATCCTACCTACAATCCATCTTTAATTTCATTTATCTGTCATTTATTTTTCATTCTCGGTACACTTCCCTCGTATTATTTTCTGATTTACGTCAAAAATGCGTTGACTCGATTCAAAATGAATGAATCCAAGTGTCCAAGTCTTCACGTGTCGAAAGTGCGCCAATGCCTTTTTATTTTTTGATTTACTTGACGACTTCATCGTTCCCTCTGGCTTTTAAGCCGTCGATCTCCTTGCTCTCTCTACTCATCTTTTTGTATGTTGGTCAAACCAAGTACTACGCCTCGGGCTCGACCGACCCTTTCACCCTCCACCTACTACCTAATTCAAATTCCCGCTTTTATATGAAATTGCTCGAAAAATACGAAATCAATAAGGTTCTCCAAGATGCCATATCAGTAACTGGCGCGTTCAAGGTCGTAAAATGGTTTGCGCCTCATACGCAAAATTTGTAAAATTTTGAACGAGAAAGAAGTTTTCTAGATCAGAATTATTTCACTCATGCAAGTCGAGGAATCTCAAGGTCAAGAATTAGGTACTGGCAAAATGGTATTTTTGTCGCCCTTTCTGTGGATCGTATAGTTCCGAGCAGAGCCGACAAGTACTAAACCGGGTGTGGGGGAGAATTGCGTTTTTTTTTAAACAGGGAACTTGTTTTATGGAAGGGTAATTTGGAGAAAAATACCGGGCCCCGTCCGCCTGGCGATAGAAGGCAAAACGAAATCCTCAGAAAAAATTTCTACCTCCGATCTGATAGGAAGGGGACTTGGAAAAATTCTACTTCCGAGCTATGTACGATAGAAGGGGGACTTAGAATAAGTTAATATGTTACCACTACGTAAGATTTGAAGTAGCCTAGGAAAATATAATTCTAAGATGGGTTAATACGAACGGCCAATTAGCCGACGATCTTACGAAGGCATTCGACCGACAAAAATTCGAAAAATTCTTCACAGACCCTCTCCAATCAGTTGATTGATAGTTTTATGTAAAATATTAACGAAAATTTTCTATTTCTCCTCTGAGCTACATATGATAGGAGGTCGACATCTGGATGACCTTGTGGTTGCCGGCCGGCTGGACGGCGGACATTTTTTCCGAAAATTCCCGTGATTTAACAGGTTCCTTGTTAAAAGATAAAGAAGGAATTCAGGGGACTTGTTCCATAGGACGAATTATCAATCGATATTAACAAGGAACCTGACCTTTTGTTGAGGGAGTATTTACAGAAAACGAGTGCGAGTACGAGCGCATTCAAATTGTGACGTCATTATTTCGGGACTTGGAAAAATTTCAGCCCCTAAGCCTTATATGATAGGTGGGGGACTTAGGAAAGTTTCAGCTTCTGAGCTATATATGAAAAGGGGAAGGGGAGAATTGGAAGAATTTCAGCCTCCAAGCTTTATATAATAAGAGGAGGACTTGGAAAAATTTTCACTCTCGAGCTATATATTATAAGAGGGGGGTTTAGAAAAATGTCCACACTCTAGCTATATATGATAGAAAAGGGACTTGGAAAAATTTCCACTGTCGAGCTACGTATGATAGGAGGGGGACTTATTAAAATTTCGACTAACGAGCTATATATAGTAGAAATTTCAGTGCGTTCAAATGGTAGTAGAGGAACTTGATAAAATGTCGACTCTCGAGCTGTATATGATAGGAGTTCAACTCTAAACGAATTTGACTCCCGAGACGATGGGAATAGGAAAATTTCGACTTGGGTCCGGCTGCGTCCAAATTTTGTGATATTATTAACCTAATTTAAATTAGATTACTGCAATTTGAAAAATGTTGATCCTCGAGCCATATCAAATAATTAGTGGAGGACCCAGAATAATTTTGATTTGTAAGGCATACATGATAGGAGGCGCATCTTCAAAAATTGTTCGGCTAAAGTATCGAAAATCGCGGCTTTTCGAATTTTTGTTCATTTTAAATTGCCAAAAAAGTGTGACGTACATTATTCACGGTGGTTTATGAATATTGACCCACGTCTTATAAACCGGAAAGTTGTATTTTATGATATTGCTAAGAAAAGCCTTATTTCCCATTTCTTTCGTTACCGTATATTTGAAAATCTCATTATAATATGAAAAAATGAAAGTATTGAAACTTAAATTACATACAAAATATTACAAAAATAAAATAAAACCAAATTTTCAGTAAACAAAATTGATTTTTATTATTACAATTTTAATAATAGATTATCATTTTATATTAAAACAAAAAATTTTTTAATTTATTCATTAGAATTAATAATTTGTATTAATTTAATATTCAAACTTGAATATAAAAAAATTTCTTATAATTATAATATTTAAAAAAAAATTGTTCAAAAATATTTTTAGCTGATTAATTACATGACAGCGGGTTCCTCGCTGCCATTGCACTCCTATAATAGTACCTAATTTTTTCAAGTCCCCTTTTATCATAATATAGCTCGGCAGTCGGTGTATGTAGCCTGAAAGATATAACTGTGCTTCACACACCAATTGACTTGGCCCCTTCAATGAGCCAGATATACAACGCTTCAAACACCGTAAGACTCAGAACACCCTTCTAAGGTATTCCAAGTCCCCCTCCTATTATACATAGCTCCAAAGTCCGTGCCTGTGACGTACAATTTGATGATGTCATAGATCTGGTGCGTCAAATCCCGCACGTGCCCCACAAAACAGGTTCTCTACCAAACTTCGTTTAACACCGTCAAAGAACCCGTGAGTTTTTTAGTACATGAAAATTGAAATAATAAAAGTCGAAATTTGTCTAATTCTCCTTTTGACGTATGCAGCTTGATTCCACCTGTTCCCTCCGAATACCGAATACATATAATTCAGTGGTCGGAATTTTTCCACGTTCCCCTCCTTTCATATAATAGCAGGCTGGTCTAAATTTTTTCAAGTGTCACGAATAAAAAGACGAAAAAAAAAGAGGAAAGGAAAAAATAAGGTGGAAACAAATATTTCGAGTCCATTTAAAGTCGAGTTCAACGACGGACACGGCGTTGCGAAAAAACATAGAGCTGCTTCCCTGCTGAAATTATGACCACCACAAGCTATAAATTTATATATTAAGAGGGAGACTTGGAAGAATTGCGATCGCTGAGCAATTTCCAGGAGGGGAACCCGGGAAAATTTCGATCATCAAACTATATGTAAGAGAGGGAAAAGTGACAAAGACTACTCCATGACATAGGAAGAGGGCAAATAGGAAAGTTTCCGATCATCGAGCGATGTAGACTATAGGGGAGGGGACTCGTAAAAGACGTAGAGAAACTTACTCTGTTATCAGTTGATGTGACGTCGTAGTGATAGAATTTATAAACTGAGTTTTATTGTTCATTCTAAAAAAATTTTGCTCGATTCACAGGTCATTGGTACTTAATTTAAAGAGAGGGAGTGACCCTCTCAATGAGTTTTGCATTGTGAGGTCGTGTAATACTCACGCGACTGCGTGAGTGTTCATTTTCAAAAATCCGTTTCTGAACCTTCATTCACCCCGTAACAGATCGTAATCCTCTAACAAATTCAGAGAAATTAACGCAAGTACTGCTTCCTTAGAGACCCTCTGACAACTTACTGCCATGAAGAAGTCATCCTCAGAAACGGTCATGTTCTCGCTTCACCTACTTCTGTTGTTGTATGGGTCCATTCTCTCCTCCCTCATTTCGTTACTTTCTGGATGACAAACTATCCGCATAACGCCACTTTTCGTACTTTTACTCTTGAAAATATCTGTCTTACTTTCTCTCTTTCCTCACTCCTCACGTCTACCTATTTGAAAAGAAAAGAAAAAACATGAGAATTTCCGGATTTTTTGGTATTTTCTATAGTTTCAATTGCGATATTATAACAAATGAAGATACATTAGCGCAGTGCTTTTCGTATTTTCAGGATTATTTTTGAAATGGTGCACCTACAAAGTCGCAACTATCTTTCTAGTATATAGTTGGAGAAAAATTGAAAGGATTTTAACGCTAATTTATAGAGCGAATAATTACTCTTGGTGCGGCAGCTTGTTCATTTTCTTTTGACATATTGACGATGTCCGCAACGTTCTTCCATATTTACGAGCGCACATGTTTCAAATACTGTATCAAATTCTGGCCACCGAACTCATAATACGAGTAAATAGTGCATCATGCAAGATTTAATGGGTTTTTGGTAATATGAGTCATCAATTTGTACGAAAGGGATATCGACCAGCTGGATGAAGAAATAGACGAAATAGTGAAACAAAAGTTGGGAAACACGGAGAGAGGGGGAGGGGGAAATAATCCTTCAAATGAAACATAAAATAGAATTGATGAATTTAGAAATGTGGATGTGACGGGACAGGAGAATTACAATGAAAAATATTTGCACTCCTATCAAGGAGAGCTCACATCATAGCGGTGCCGGTGGGGTGATTTTACGTATTGCCTCGACGTACGCTAGAATTTCTGAATTCCAGTTCCACAAGAGAAAAGTAGGAAAAATATCCACCGTTTGGTGACTCGCGTCTTGAGAGCTCTGGACTTGTAAAAAATGTATTATAAAGTCAATACAATAGGATTGGGACTCCGCTTCCCCAAATTATTGTGTATATATGAAGTGTTTGACCCGAAAAAGGATTGGAAAAAATGTCTACCCCTACCCCCATCTAAAATAAATGATCTGTTATCGAAATCAACAGTTTAAACTCATTCCAAGAATCGCTCGCTGGAAAAATTATCGAACCTAAACAAACTGAGTTTTTTTTTTAGCGGGAAACCCGCTATACCTTTTGTTTGGGGTACTTCCTGGAATTTTTCGCCCGCGAGCGCGAGCGAGGTTGATGACGTCACGGAGAGGGGAGGGGACTTGGAAAAATTCCTATCTCCGAGCTATATATGATAGAAGGAATCAATGCGTTTTTTAATTTTACAGTCATCCATCATAGAGAAATATACTCGCAGAGAGTAACAAAAACAAATACAAGAACCGCACAATAATACAAACAAACCGAGCGCTTTCGGCTAATCAGCCATTCTCACGGTATAGATTACTGTGCGGTTCTTGTATTTGTTTTTGTTACTCTCTGCGAGTATATTTCTCTATGATAGAAGGACTTGGGAAAATTTCGACTGTCGAGCTATATGTATATGAAGGAGGGGGACTTCGAAAAATTCCTCCCTCCAAGCTATATATGATAGAAGGGGGAGAAAAATTTTGACCCTCTAGCCATATATGATAGGAAGGGGACTTAGAAAATTCCGACCTCCGAGCTATATATGATAGGAGGGGGACGTGGAATTGCAGCCCGTTCAAGTTGTCACGTCATGATTTTAGGACTTGGAAAACTTCAGGTTCTAGGGGACTCGGGACATAATTTTTTCCAATATCTTTACAATTTTAAAACACATAAGTAAAATTTTGTGGCTCTATACACTATTTTGTGTTGGAATACTCCCAACGAGTTTTTTTGTCGGCAGTTAAACAACTTATCATGTAATGACTCGACGTACAGGAAAGAGTGCTCAATAATTGAACAAAATTGATACGGACACTAATATTTTTTGAAATGACTAGATTAACCATTTTCTGTTTAAGGCTGTTGTTGTATCTACCGAATTCGTATTTTTCGTCCAATTCTTACGTATGTGAGGCGATAAACAGACGAGGACTTTAGATTCAGATATTTCTAAAACCCTACTTGTTTCAACAAAAAAGTTGAACAAGTAGACTATTCTATTTTAGAAAGTTGAAATCCATATAAGCCAAGAAATATTTGTCGGTAACAAAAAATTTGGAAATTCATTGGTTGCTGCAGTACTCATACAGGAGCTAATTCATATTTATTATTATAGTCATAGGGGATTTTCATATATGTTTTTGTCTTTACATTAGACCCTGACCGATTTTTGACCACGTTACGTGCAATTTAAACGAAACAGTCTGGCTGTTTTCGTCTTCCTAGCAGAAAACAAATAATAGAAAATGTAAATAATAAGTATATTCGTCGCTGATGCTTGATTCTTGGCTGCGTCTCCTCGAACGGTTTTCGTCGTGGTACTTTTCAAACTAATTTTTTTTTCTTTTGCAAAACATTGTGTAATTAGTTTTCGACGAGGCTTCCACTCTATTTTACGATTTTCGTAGAAAAAAATAATAATTCCCGTCGTAACGATAATGGAGGCATTCGCGTGTATTTGAGGACCTGAACGACTAATGTAAATAAATTGTACGAAAAAAAAAAAAAAAAAAAAAACATCATAATAATAGTACATATCCATATCGTAAATTCAACGATGAATTGTCGACATTTTGTTGCGACTCTAAAATTTGAGTTTGAAAAGGATAATATCCGAACTGTTATAAACTCTTTACTCTCGTACACCTACGTATTTACTCATGGAATATTATGAACCAGTGATCAATCATAAAGAAGTATGAAATCAAGGATAAAATTTCCATCAGGGCCCCCCATAATAATATCACTTGTAACAACGCAATTTGGCTTACAATATCTCAAGAAATTACATCTTTTAGCGGATCACGAGAAAGGTTCTTTGTAACAATTCCATTTTTAGGTTAGATATCCAAAACCAGAAAATACCGGACTCAGGTACAAATGCATAAATCTTTCACTTGACGGCTCGTCTGGCTCGTAAATTTTATCAATTCGATTTTATTGCAGCCCTAAAAGATGGGATTCGTTTTTTCAAACCTCTACATTAAAAAAAAAAAAAGTTCTGGCGCAGCCAAATAAATAAAGATTATGTTTCATGTCTATTGTGGTGTAAAATATAAGTCTACTAAGCTACACCAAAAAAGTTGGTGTTATGTGAGTGGGCTGTATACTTATATTGAGCCTTCATTTCAATAGGCCTAATATACAGTATACTAGCCATAGTAGGGGGCGGGTTTACTCGCAGATTTCTGAATACCTACAGAGTACCGAAAGTGAAGGGGGCAGCCTAGTTAGTATAAGCTCAGTATATTGTATATAAGCCGTAAGCCCGCTAAATATTATAAAATTTCAAATTATTTTCAAAATTCTTGATATTTATTTATCATTAGTATTCTTTTAGTTCAATTTCTAATCTAATTCTTTTAATTTCCAATTTTTCAATTTCGTTTTTTTAATCGTTGATATTTTGTTTTACACTTTCAATCTCGCTCTTAATATCTTCTCTGATAGTTGGATGCCATCTTTTTAGAAGATCCTTTGCGCATTCTTCTTTCTGGATCTATGCTGAAAAATTTGTCATTTTTTGTGGATTGTTGGAGGAGAGGTAGATAACTTCCTATAATTTATAATGATACAATTTTCCAAAAATTTTGAAAGTTGTAAATATGTTTGGAACTTCATTACACCCTAAAGAAGTCAATGAAAGCGCATTGTTGTATTTACGTAAATTATTAAGAAAATGAGATCTATTATCTCTTCCGTCTAATAGTTTTTGAAGAAGATCCGGCATTGAGGGTAAATCAGGTAACTTAATCTTACCACCCCCGCAACATAAATTTTGATCTTCAGTTTCAAATAATTTTCCATCGCAAAATGTGCACGTAATTGCCAGATTCCCAATTGAACTTATACTGGTATATTCTTTCTCAATAATGTACCTAATGAATGGACCATTATCGCTCTGACAAACATTTTCCTCATTATTTTCTGGTGTCAAAATTTCGGAATTGACACAAGCCCTCTTCTCTTTGTTCGTCAACCGCCATAGATTTGCTTTCTTGCGTTTTGGCATTCCAATTAGATTGCAATAAAGTGAGACATCCGTTACTTTGATATTGAATTTTCGAAAATGACGTGAATTGTTTTTCTTTTCTTAGTCCTCACGTTAAATTTGAAATAATGAAAGACAACCACCACTTCTTCAGATAATTGCTAAGCAAAATCTTTATCGTAACCCTACACTATTCGATTACTCATAGTATGGGTATTCAAAACTTCTCCGGTTAAAAAGAACCACTTTCCAAAAATGATTGCCTAGCACATAATAATTTTCGATGAACGTCAACAAAAATGATTGCTTAGCATTTTTAATCAATAAATTAATGAATGATACAGATTTTTCATCTCTTGAATCATTCATGACACCCCCCGAGATATATACTATACACCATTCGCCTGATTTTGTAGCTTTAAATTTATTACGCATAAACCTTCTCCTAGGCAAGCTAAAGCAATGGAAACAAATTCCAAGTTTGTAGGTGAAATAGGAATAAAATTAAATGGATTTGCGATTTTGCAACTTCTCTTTATATAATAGATACTAGACCGATGTTTTTCAACCGGTGAGCCGCTGCACACCACTGTGCTGCAAGCCCATCTCAAGTATGCCGCGAGATTTTGATTAAAAATATAAATGAACCAAAACCAGAAAAAGAATCGCCAATTTCTCTACTTGATTCTTAAAAAAAGTAGTTACGAGCACTGACCGATGTGTCTTCTGTCAACAAATCCATTACTTTTCATCAGAGCAAAATTTAGAAATTCATAGCAAAATTCAATTTCCTGGAATTTGAACAAGGAATCTTCGAATATAATAAGAAAGTTTAAAATTATGAAGAGCAGTTGAGGCTAGAACTCTAAGATTATGTAAGATGAGGATGAGTGTCGATTAGGCCTTATTTTCGCCTCTCTATATATATATATATATTTATTGGGCCTGTAACCCGGCATGCAAATTTGAAATAAGTTGGTTGAAACAAATTTTTGGCCACATGTGTGTAGGAGGAAACAGGGCTTTATCGACACTTATCCTTTAACAAAATCATTAATTGCAGAGAGAAAAATGAATTGATATACAAAAAGTGGAGTGTCCGCCAGCTCTCGGAATAATAAGTATCCATCGATTCTCATTTATAAATCAGCGTGCACTTCAATATCAACGAGTAGCCCTGCCTTTGACCATTATTTATTTCTGGACTGATGGGTTACCGTAAAAGCAACCTGTTGAACGTGATAAGGACCAAAAATTTCTGCCCCAAATTTTTTCTTGTTGATCTATTCGACAGACGAAAAAAATATACTTGGTAGTGAACGGGAGGATTTGGTGTCTATTAAGGAGCAAAAGTAGTAGTAAAAAGCACTCTGGTAGATTGATTTACATGTCAGAATGAGAGTCGCGTTGGGCTTCCTTCCAGTAAATGGTGTTGTTGCTGATTTTGAGGAACTGGAGGATTACGCCGATGAATCTTCGCGACCCGAGTTGGATCCCGGGGAAGCTAATTATATTGGAAGTTGGGAAAAGATGACCTACGTTTTGAACAGAGTGGTGAAATTTTCACGTGAGGACAGTAGACGGTGGTACCAGAACAAAAAACGTGGTAGATGAGAGCCATCACCGATTTCATACCGAATTGGGATACTACCTTACGTTAAGCTGAATGAGAGAGGGCGAATAATATCTCATGAAGCGGAGATACCTCGTCATAGACTGATTCTCCGTGACGTCAACATCTTCAATTTTGATTGAGTGCTTGTTCTCTGCTGCTGGCTTTGGGGTAGCCATTTTATAATCCCAGAAGAATACACGGAGAACATTTTAATCATTCATTAGTATTCAAAAACAAGAAGTACGTTAGCAATCGAAGCTACAAATTTAAATTTTATAGAACTTCTAGATTCTGGATAGAATCTCTAATACATAAGGAACATCTTGTTTTTGAATATCTGTATGTGATCAAATCGTCCCCTGTGTATTCTTATGGAAATCGATATCATGATTGGCCGAATAATCATAATATCGATTGCAAATATGAGTACTTTGACTCACTATCGCTCACTGTCATCAACACTGTGACGTCACCGGGGAATCGGTCTATTGAGAATTGTGTTGCTTACAATGATGAAGAAGTTTCTTCGGATCTGTAGAAGACTGACGTCCTCTGGGCGACGACAATGGACTAAAAAAATTTTTGTATCTTCGCGCCAAAATACCTATCATCTGTCACCAAAACGGTCGCGCCAAAATGTCCATGAACCGAAAAAGAGCCCTCAGCCTTGCCTGACCTTCAATCGACGCGATATCAGTTTACCATCACTGTGAAAAGTCTGAGTTCTTCTTTCGTTGTAAATAGGGCCCGCATTTCATAATACGCAATCAAGAGTAATTGTTTCAATTCCTTTCATTGATTGAGAAAATCCAATAGGAGAAGCTTATTTGCTCAGAGAGGTGGTGTGTGAGAAAGTGTAAATACAAACTAGGTACCTAACACCTGCAGGAAGGCGACACACACAGACACTATCATCCCAAATGATTCCCATCACCACCCCAGGCACCAGTTAGGGTCAATTCAGAACTATTGCTATCGAGCAATTTCTGTCCTCAAGAGAAACGAAAAGAAGAGGAAGAAATCGAGATAGTCAAGCTGATCGTAGAAGCCAATGGCTACCATAGAGGTGTGGTGGAGGGAGTGTTTAGGAGACATAGAAGGGAACCCATGATAGGATAGTGAGAAAGTACTCCGGATCGATACCATACATAGGGAAGTACACAAACAAGGTGATAAAGGCGTTTAATGGCTATGTTGTAAATGTGGGTATCCAATATAATCCACCCGTGGTGAAGACAATCAACAATGACCAGACGGAAGAAGAGAAGGAAAGCTTGAGCGGAGTGTACAAGCTCAGTTGTGAGCACTGCGAGGGTATCTACATTGGTGAAACTGGGAGAAAGTTCGAGATCAGGAAGAAGGAGCACGAAAAATCAAGGAAGAAAGAACATGGCAAGTCACTGTTTGAGGAACACTGTAACGAAAAGCATTACAGTGCAGAGGGAATATTTGAAGTCATACATGTAGAGAATTGCACAAAAAGAAGAAAACTCTGGGAACAATTGGAGATTGCAAAAGCAGAGGAAGGAAGCTGTCCTTTTGAACAATGTAATCACGCGTTTGACAGCGAAAAATTATTCAGCCTGGTGGTTGGACGAGAGAAGAAGAACTGAACCGACCAATAAAATGGCAAGAAACCAGTTAGCCAATAGAAATGCCGTATTTGAGTCAATAGAATGAACCAATCACTAAGGAGCACATTATAGCCAATAAGAACACAGTGTCATAGTATTGTAAGAATAAGTTTCTAAGAGTCAACCAATCACAACACAGCATTGTTATAGCCAATAAGATGACAGAAAACTCATATTTAAGGCCTTGTTCTCCAGTTGCGACACAACTGAACCCTAATAAGCAAAACTCGAACAAGCGACAATCACGTAGTTTCGTGATATTTAGACTTAAAGGAAGTATCGCGTTTCCAGTTTTTTAATCAACACGGTTGGAAAGTGCTCGTTGAGCTCTTTCCAACGGTATATATAACTGCAAAATCTCAAAAATATCACTTGGTCGAGTTTTGCTTTTCAGGGTCCAACTGATGATGGGGTGACACCCGAAAGAACTTTTGTAAAAGCAACTAATGAAGTAGAATTATACACTTTAAAAACTTTTTTAACAGTGTAACAGGTTCAAATCTCATTTGCGGCCGGTTCTCATCGGCCTCGTACACTGCAAGACCAAAGATCATACTGATTATTGTATAAGACATCCTCTCCTTCTCAGAGCTCCTTGTGTTCACACCCGAATTTTTTCTCTCATTCTATATTATCTGCCGGTAATTTCTGTTAGCAGTTGAATGATAAATTCAAATATACCTGAGTTTAAAAATCTGACTGTTCCTATCTGATCGACAGAAGATGAGAATGGAATAGTTATTACTATTAGTTTATGAAAGTTTATGAATGACTATAATTTAAGAACAGATGAAATCTACGTCAGAATTCATGTGGCTTTAGATGTTTCTTGAACTCTATCAGTAACGATGAATTACAAAGTTCTCACAAATTGATTTTTTCCCTATTCAAGCTACTTCGTAGTTATTTTTGGCATTCTTGGGGCAAATAATATGACTACATCATTTTCAATCCTAACTAAAGCTGACAATCACAGTTATGAAACAATTCTTTTTTCAAGAAACTAAGCTAACTTAAGATCTATGTAATTGAACTTGTGAAAATTCTCTCCCTTGACTATTGAAATAGGATATCGCCATAACTGGTAAAATGACTTGGGGGAAAAAAAAGATTGGCAATAGAAATATCTACAAATCTAATTGATTGTCATTACTATCAAATTAATAAAAATCAAGTCTACATGGTGTGAAAATTACAATGCTTTACAAAGTACGAATCTCGACATTAATGTTCTGTGCTCGTTTCCAAATAATATAGTTGCAGAATAAATAAAAAAAGAAGATCTTACAATTCATACTCCTTCAAGCACCGTATTATTTTTAGCTACCCAAATAAATTTGTTCAATTTCTCGTTTGTTTCATGTTTGTTTTTATTTATGACGTTTTCACTATGTTTTTTGAAAAATGTAATCTATTTTTAGCTTTTCACTTACTACGAGTTGATCAACACTCTGTGGTCAGACGTCGACTTTTTTTTTTTTATTTCGTATATCTGCACGCCGAGTGAAATTCAAGAAGAAAACGAACGCCAAAACGTTAAACGACAAAATGAACGGTAAAAAAATTAATGCTCGAGAAAGAAAAAATTTCAGTCCCTAGAAATTCAACTTCCACAAATTATGAATTTTATACGAGTAAGTTATTCGTCGAGTCGACACAAGTCGTTGTGTGGAAATATAACGAGGTCAAATTCACTCCAGCAATTCTTTTCTTCTACAAACCATACCCCGAACTTGTGGATTCTCTACAAAAAAAAAATGGTGGAGGGCAATAAGGAGCGTAGTAAAGAATTTAAAAACTGAGAACAATGTGATGAAATGAGTATAACTGTTGAGCAATCAATCTCGTTTTCTGATAAAATTTGACGATGAAAAACAGAAAAATATTCGTAATTTTATGAAAATATTTTCGATTGAAACTTTTCCAGTCTTACCCATAAGAGAGCGCTTTCAGCATCCTGGCCAGCATAGGTTTTCCGAGAGGGGGGCTGTGACATCATCATCTTGAATGATTTTTTTCTTCAACGTTTTCACAAAAATATCGAATATCACAAACGAGATCCAAAACAATGATTTAAAAAAAAAAAATTACGAGGTAAATAAAAATCGATCGAAAAAATCGTACCGCTGCGATTTAATGAAAACGCAAGTCGAAAGTTCACTAGCACCAGTTCAGCGAAACCACAATAAATCGAAAAATACGAAAGTCTCTACTCTATCTGCTCGGTGTTAACTCTATTTTGTCTCTTTCTTTCTTTTTACTTTCTTTTCACTCACTTTCTTTATTTCTTTCTTCTTCTTTTTTTTTCTTGCTTTTTTTGCAACCTCACACCCACCGGCTCATCTCCCACTAATAATTACTTGGCATCAGCTGACGACGATATTTCTCCCCTCCATAATTATTATACAACTATATTTAACATTACTATGAATGAGTCCCTCTCGACTCCGATCTGATATACGGAGAAATTTTGTCATCAAAAATCGCGGCAAAGTGTTTATCACTAGTTACGAATTTTCTTTAATGCGACGTACCGATAGGGGAAAAAAAGGCTATATAATGTCAACGCCCATCAACTCTTTGAAGGCCCGCTCTCTGTTGAAACTTTTTATGCGTTTTCCTCTGACTTTGACCATAACACTTCGGTCAAGGGTAAGAGCGTGAAGTTTAAATTTAATATTTGAACACACATATCGACGTACAAAAGTAGAATGTATTTACGTTTATATTCGAATGTATGGAATTGGGAAAAATACGACTCGATAATATTATTATGTAGGATCTATTGATGTTTCCTCTTTTCTATTTAGAAACTCTGCAGTTTTTCAAGAAGTTTTATTCATGATAATGTATATACTTATCAAACATCGATTTATTTTTCTGCCATTTCCTATCGCCACATCACTCGTGAACCTGATAGAAAATTGGAAATTGTCTTATGCTGAGAATTTTCGTATAATTATGTTTATGTTATATATATTCAAACAATCAAGCTAGAATCTCCAGAACAGGATAGAATCTTCCCTAACAAGTTTCAGACTTAGAATGTTCAGCTAGCAAATTGTGATCTATTGATGTCTTGCAACAAAAAATCAAACCTGACGACAGGAGAATTCGATAACTTTGCTCCCGGGCTCAAACTTTTTAAAGGGGCCTGGTTGAAAGATCCATTTTGATATCCGATGTATAATATTTCAAATTTAGAAATAAATATTTCCCATTTTTTCGCCCTTTCTTGTATATAGAACGAAAGGTAACCCATCACTCTTGGCAGTCCTGGTCTAATGTGTAAATGAAACAATAGAAATGATGTCAACAAACCCAGAAAATGAGAAAAATTAACAATGTTGGATTATCGAGTAAACCAATGAAGCACTTGCTCTGAAAGATCAATAAAGTGTATGAGAAATTTTATTCAAAACAAGGATTGGTTTGGAGGAAGGCAAAAAATTTAATTGTCCTGATCCATAATTCGAGAATTTTGTGCTTAGTACAAAAATAGAGACGAGGGAAGGACAAAACTAATTTTGGATTAAATTGGGTTTGGTGAAGATTCCTGGCAGTTACAAGTAAGTAGACGAGAACTTCTTCAACTCTTTCTTCTCTCCTACCGATTCTCCTTCTTGATTATTCTTAGTCCTCCCTCCACCTTCTGTAGCAGAGTTAATTGGAACACTTATTGGTTCATAAAAGAAAGTAGGGTACGGATTACTACATTCAAGTTTAAGGACTTGGAGTGGGTAGATGGAGTTAGTAAGGATGAATATGAATTAGATGATGTAGAAATAGGTAGGTCGGGGACAATTCCTACTTCATCGTGCTAATGATTTTCTCATAATTGTTTGGGCGGGAGGTCGTGCAGAATGGTGAGATCGGATGTTTTCGAAAGTAGGGCAAAACAAAAAAATTAAAATGCCGTTTTGAGTTTTGCAACGGCAAGCGGAGACCCCGCAAGACCCTTATACCACTGTAGAAGATCTTTAAAAAAGCAGAATATATAGAAGACAACTTTTGCTGAGGATGACGTGATCCTTCAAATAACAAGATATACAATGCTTCATACACCAATTGGCTTGGCCCCTTCAATGAGCCTCATATGCAACACGATAAGACTCAAAACGCCCTCTACCTCCCCTCGTCCCTAGCTTAGAGGTCAAAGTTTCAACAGGGAACGTGTCCTATGGGTTTTTTTTTGAAAATTTTGGCGTGCGCTGTGCGTCGTCCGGCGAAAAACTTGGAGAGATTTCGACTCTTGAGCTATATATTATGGGCGTGGTATTTGGAAGAATTTCGACCTACGAGCTATTTATGATAGAAGAGGGACTTGAAAAAATTTTGCCTTTCGAGCTATACATGATATTTCTAAGTCCTCTTCCTATCATTTATCGCTTGGAAGTCAAAATTTTTTCAAGTTCCTCTCCTGTCATATTATACAGCTCGAGAATCGAAATTTTCCCAAGTCCCTTCCTATCATATCACAATTTGACTCATAGAAGAGGTTCCCTGCGTTCTTCGTTCAACTTCGTTTAGGAAGCCGTCGTTTTCCCAAGTTCCTCTCTTGTCATATATAGCTTAAGAGTCGACATTTTTCAAAGTCGCCCCTCTCCGTGACGTCATCAACCTCGGGCCGCTCGCGCCCGCGTTCGCGAACGAAAATTTCTTGAAAGTACCCCCAACAAAAGGGATGGCGGATAGGTCGAAATTTTCCCAAGCTCCTCTCCTGTCATATATAGCTCGAAAGTCTAAATCTTTCCAAGTCCACCTCCTACCATATATAGCTCAAAAGTATAGCTTAAGAGTCGTAATTTTTCTAAGTCCAGCTCTCCGTGATATCATCAACCTTGTGACGTCATCAACTTGGGGCCGCTCGCACGCGGACGAAAATTTCCTGAAAGTACCCTCAACAAAAGGAATAGCGTGTTCCCCGCTAAAAAAATATTCTGGCGTGGTCGAGTAAATAAAGATTATGTTTTGCCAGTTAGGTACTTTTATTTTTATTCAAATCTAGTAAACTGTAATGCTAATTAGCTCACAGGAGCGTACTCACTCTGCTCGATAACCCTCAATCTTGGTGTAGTGTAAGACTAGTTATCTGTAGCTCTCAGGGACCAATATAAGTCTAGTATACTGTACGTTAAACTGTACTTGGCTCTTGAGGGCTCACTCGCGGTCTCTGCTCGTTCGCCTTTGGTATGGGTCAAGTGTCAGTATGGTATACTGCGTGTAAGCTGATTAGCTCTCAGAGGCTCACTCCATCCGCTTGTTCGCCCCCAACCTTAGTCTAGTATAAATCTAGTATATCGTATATTGAGCTAACTGCTAACTAGTTCGCCCTCCTTCTAGAGTTTTAGGCTATCTAGCTCTCAGAGTAAACTGTGTGCTAAGCTGACTGGCTCATAGGGGCTCACTCTGAGTCTAGTGTAAGTCTAGTATACACTATATTGTGCTAATTAGATGTACTCTCAAATTTCTGATTCATCTTCGGGGTATAATCCGTTAACGGGAGGAGGGGGAGGAATGTAGTAGAATTTCTGAGTCACTCACATGGTGCGTGAGCTATTAATGAAAAAATTCTCAAGTCTGCTGCTTTGAGGGAAGAAGAGTGGTGTCGAGGTGTACTTCCAGATTCCCTGAATCACCTACGGATACGCTACTGATGAGGAAATTTTTCTTGAAAATATTCGAAGTCCTTTAATGAGTAGGAAGCGGAAGGAGAGATTGTACTCGCATATCTTCAAAATTGGTAAGGTGAGATTAAAAACATAAAACATAGGGATCGTCAGCATTGTAATACAAGCATGAAGGGAGTGAAAGTTGTAAATATGGCCGGCTAGATCAGTATAGCCTACTCGTATTCTAAGACAGGTTACGATGATTTCTCCTCGTCGAGGAGGGTAGTTTGAAGTAGACTAAGGAATTAGAGCGGAGGACAAAGATTACCAGAATCATACTGGGAAGATGCGAGAGAGTGGAAATGAAATTTGAGATCATAAGATGAGGAGGAAGGGATCAGTTATGGAAAGTGAACGCAATGACTGTTTTGTGGCTAGGTCCACTGCTTCATATTTCTTTAAGGTTGATATATCCCAGGATCCATAGAAAACGGATGAAGGATGAGAAAGAACTTGACAAGTGTATAAGTATAATTATGGAATTAATTGGACGACGGGTTTTGCAGAATAAGGGTCTTGGATAGCAAGTAAGGATGGCAGAGTTATGTGAAAGAGAGAAGCGGGTAAGGAGGGAGAGACAGATGCATATAGATGTAATTTTGGTACTGAATATGGAGGTGGAGTTTCTTATATGGAAGGATGAGATGTTAGCCTTAATAGAGACTGCTTATCCGATTCTGGGTCCCGATTTGAACGCGTCTGTATTGCCGAGAAGATAGGAAGGAAATTCTAAAGATATGATTTTCTTATGAGGAAGAGTGAAAAAGGCGAGAAAGTTTGGAGCTCAGAGAACTATAGGAAGAGGAGGGCTTCAATAATTGATTATGGGTTAGAATATTTATGGTACATCAAAAAAGAACCAACTCCATAGCATCATCATCCTGGTCAAAAGCACTTTTGATAGCGTCATCTGATTCTTGTTACTTGGCGACTATGATCGAGACCTCATTAAGGTTAGAGACAACAACCTTTGTGATGAATATTTCTCGTTTGAAATCCCTTTAAAAGCTTCTAACAATTTGTAATTGATTAAACCTTTTCCGCGATTTGCAAGTGACTGTAGTCCGCCCAGACATCAGAAACGTATTTCTTCTTGTGACGTAGATATGTCTTTTCTTTTCATGTACAAGGCTTAGCCCCTCCTAAATATCTTCCGAAGCCGTTTTGAAACTTTTGGTCCAGTGCGTTTTTCGATTCTTCCTGTGAGGCCCCGCTCGCATATAGCTGCAAACTGTCAACAACAATCATAGCGCAACTGTCCAAAATTCTTTCATGTTTTGATAAATGATAAAATTTATTTCAAACTTGTAAATATGTATGAGTATTTTCATTCCGCAAAATAACAAGTCTAGACTTTCGTTTAAATTTTATGAAAATATCTTCCACACAAACCATGACCCGTATCTAACAAATTTATGTGTTTTCAGCGAGAAACGTCCTAAAATAACTGACGTTTTTCTTCTTTTTCCTTCAGCATCAAATGCTGTAGGTGTAAGCGATTCTTTCGAGTTATAAGAGTAAACGAAATGATTGTTTTTGACGTAGTTATTTGTCAGCTGTTTTCATTAATTATATAAAGACCCTCGTGCTCAGAATGTCGTCGATTTAATAGTGTTGTTTGCGGTGACTTGTAAACGGAAAATGTATAGAATGCTTTGCGGGATCAATTGATCCTCTTTTGCACGAATGAATGATAATATGTTTGAAAATTAGAAAGAGATTCTCAAAAGTTGATTTTAGACTCTCCAGATTGAACGTCGTCTCGGGAAGGGAATACTTCTATTGAAGAATCGTGACAGTTTTTTCCCTCGAAAAAATTATTTACTCGACAGGAAGCTAGGGACAAAGTCATGTGTGGCTGATGTATCAAATTTCAGCAGGCACCGAAAAATTTTTATTTCTTCTCACCCTCAAATAATAGAGCTACACTTATTTCACCCTGTAAGCACCCTAACGAACTTTTTTTTGACAGTGTAGGCTATAAAAGTAGAAAAAGTGGACAAGCATAAACGTCACCTAGAAATTGTCGTATCGCGTACACGAGACTTCTGTAGAAACGAATAACATTGGTCCGCATGCAAAATATTAAACGAACACACTGACGAGGGAACATAATCGTGAAATAGAAAATGAATACTGGCCTTAATCCAATTTTTTTCGCGAATCTATATGACTGGCCATATGCCCGCAACCTTATTTCTTTACCATATCCACCTACTTACAAAACTGAATTAAGATGAGCCAACTATTCTGTGGAAATTTCTTTCTTTCATTTTTTTCTATAGCCCATTTTTTTTCAAATTTTCTCATTTACGAACGCAGGTTATACGTATACGAAATTATCCATTCTGTCCAGTTATATGCACGCTTTCGTCCTTCACTTCAGCGTTCCATCAAAAACATAGAAAATATTTATTTACAAATCGCTGTGTCTAATTCGTGTTTACGATTTAGGTCTACCGTATTGTACCGTATTTTCTTTACTTTTACGATAGGTGCAAGGCCAGATTAAAACAGAATCCGCTGTACACGCGTATAAATTCATCGTCCTTCGGATATAGTCTCTCATTGGAAGCCAAAACTGTAAATATGACGCAGACAGATTATTTTTTTTGAACATTGTTACGATGGGTATCGGAGTGATTTACTCGACCAGAAAGGAAAAACAATATTCCAGCATATTAGTGAAATTTTGACGTTTACTGTCAAAAATAATGATATTCGAGCAAACCAGACGTGCTCGAGCATAATGGAATTTCCGCCAGTATCAAATGGCAAAAGTGTGGTAAGTTGTTGAAGATCGAATAAACTAAGTCTCTACTATTTCGTGGGAAGATGAAAGCTGAAACAGCTCTGTGATGACGTGTACTATAGCCCGGCTTTTATTCGTAGCCAAGTCTTCAAATTACGTAACGAAACTAATGATGGTGAACTTCAATTTTTTTTCCCCCTTTTCAATTAGGGAATAATAGACCTGAAGGGACGGAAATTTTGAAAATAACTGTAATTCGTTCGGACTGACGGGATAGAAGAAGGAAAGAGAAAAACTAGATAGACTCACACGCTGGACAAAGTAGAGAAGTCAAAACAGCTCCGCATAAAAAAAATAGTTTTTTGACCTAGGCTTTCTTCAGAAATTCTCTAATGGTGAGTTTTCAGTTTAATTAGGCCAGCTCACCTCGTTCGCTGCTCGTGAAGTCTCTATTATTAATTACGTCTATTGAAACGGGTAGGATACCAATGTACATACGTATAAGGATTTTTCGATTTTGATTTTCGATAATTGACTCCAAAAATCATTTCTGTTATGAAATCAAATTATTTGAGAAAATTGGAACTTTTTCGATTACCTCGAAAGTCGAAAATGTTTTAGGTAGAATTATCTTTGTGATTTATTCTAGTTCATTCATACTTACCGTAGCTCGAAAGACATTTTTTATTCTAGTTCCAAGTCAAACTTTCATTTTTCTAGCTCGTGAACAAAATTATTTCAAGAGGCACCTCTTCTTCTACTTATTTAGCCAGCGAATACATACTTTTCAAACCTTTCCCTTCAAAGCCATGACTTTGGGGTGAAAATATTGCCACGTTTCAAGTTCATGTTTTATATCTATAAAGCTTGAAATTCGAGCTTTTCGAAGTCTGTTTTCAGCCTAAAGCTAAAACTGCAACTTTTTACAGAGCACGATAGTTGAGCTTTCATTCAACTTGTAACTTGAATTTCTGTCTTTCTCTATACCAATTTGAGTCTCAACTTGAATAAATATTCTTCAAAATTTTTTCAAGTCCCACTCATCACTCAAGACTTATGATTAGAAACTCTTCAATTTCTCTCTCCCTAAATCTTCGGAAATGAAAATTAGTAGGCAACTTCAAGAATTTTTCCAGGTCTGTAAGCAAAGTAGCCTTTTCACTCCTTCGGAGTTACACCTTGCCAAAAGGATAGTGGTTGGCGGACTTTTTTGTCAAATCACAAACTTAAATGCCCCAAAAAATAGTAAATAAATAAAAATGCGGGAGGTAACATATCAATTTTCAATTTCAATTTCAATTTTATTTATTGTGCCAGTACATTACAATCATGATGCAAAATTTTGTACACCCCCTAGTGCCCTTTAGTACATATATCGGTACCCATTTTTAAGCACAGTAAAGTAGAGAGTACGAACAGTAAAAAAGATAGTTGCAGCAGTATTTTATAAATTCAGCAGTTTTTCAAAGAAGTCACAGTAATGTAAAATTTTCCACAGTTTAAAAATGAAATCAACAGTTCTAAAATAGACTAAAACTACATAAATAATCACCCAGTAACTTTGACAATTTCTTCATGATAAAAGAAATTTGGGACGAAAAAAGAGAAGTGCAGACTTCGCTTTAGCAGGCCTTACCCTTTCACATTTCTGGCCGAGGGGAACATTTTTTGCCGCCTCAGGAACTGTCACCGTGCAAGCTCGAACCTGCATTCCAAGAAAGTGTTTACATATGCCTCGTTTAACAAAATGCGGACAAGTGCATGTGGAGTCATGAGGTTCGTTATTGAAGATTGTAATTCCCCATACGGATATGCCGAAATGAAGCTCACGGAATTCCTCAAAAATGGTCCACTTTCCTTTCTTCATCTCGTATTTATGTAGAAGTGTAGTCGTTATTGGTGGTCTACCTGTTGCTGCAGTGAAATAACGCTTGTAAGCACTTCCTGCCCTCAGTAAAACTTTCCGATTTTCTAGTGCCCAGTGATAAGCACTTGTCCAGAGCTTAAAGGGAATTGTGGGTTTACCGGAGAATTATGACGCACAATTGCTTGAAGGAGCGCGATCCTTGGACCACTTGGTAACTAGTTACTGTTCATTGTTCGTTATACGTACTGTTCCAAAATTCTTAATTACTGAGTCTGGGTTACTGTTTGTTTACGAAAAAATTACTGTTCATTTATGCAATTCAACTGTTCACCTGCTACTGTGCAGTTTAATATTCCCCTAACATATCTCCTTCAAAGACACGTAGTGTAGCATTTTATATGCTTGCTTCGTTTATAAGAAATTAAAGAACAATTTTCTGGATGGGGTGAGCAAAGAAATTTTTTGGAGAAGGTTGAACACGATTTCGTGATATTTCCAAGCGAATTTTTCAAACCCGTCCTACTTTTAAAAATAAATTTTCTGGCAGACCCAAATGAATAAAAAATAAAGATCATGACTATCATAAGGTAGTATGCTCGTCTTTGCCGGTTACTTTTATTCTTTCTCTGCTTGTGAGCTCCAAATCTTGGTCCAGTGTAACTCCAGAATATTGTACAATAGTCACTTAGCTCTCAAGGCTCACTCTTGGCCCAGGGTAAGTCTAAGGGGCGACGGAAGAGGGAGGGGGGATTCATTTATTTGCTTTTTAATTTGGCGGAAGAAGGGTGGTGTACAGGTGTACCCGCAAATTTCTGTATCACTCACGGGATATAGGAAGGGTTGTACTCGTAGATTTCTGAATCACCCATGGAGTGTAACTCCGGCTAATTCCAGGAAATTTTGTCCATTAATTTCCAGGAAGAAGGGTAGTGCACAGGTGCACTCACAGATTTCTGAATCATCGACAAAACGACGGCTTCATTAACAAAGTTAAACGAGGATCGTAGGGAACCTGTTCTATGAGTCAAATTGTAATACGATAGGAGAGGGACTTGGAAAAATGTCGACTCTCGAGCTACATATGACAGGAGAGGAACTTACAAGCATTTCGACGTCCATTGTGTATATGATGGGAGGAGGACTTAGAAATATTATATATAGCTTGAGAGTCAAAATTCTTCTAAGTCCCCCTCCTATCATATATAGCTCAGACATCGAAATTTTTCCAAATTGTTTGCCGAACGGCACAGACGAGCGGCGATTTTCTCAAATACCCCCCCTCATAAAACATTTTCCCTACTATAAATTTTTCTCAAAAATTTCAACTGGAAATCTGTTCCATGTTTTTTTTTTTTTTGAAAAATTTGCCGCCGGCCAAAATGGACTTGATTTTGCTTTTTTTCTTGAGCTATATATGATAAAGGGGTACTTGGATTTATTTATTTATTTGTGACCGAGGATGAGAAAAGGGACCTTAGTGGGCAAAAAAATTGATTTTTCCTGATTACACCATAGGAAAGAGCGTGAAAAATTATGTAAAGAACTATCATAAACAGGAAAGTTGATTTTTTGCCCATCAAGGTCCCTTTTCTCATCCTGGGTCACATTTATTCAATAATTTGAGGGAGGGGGTGGGTATATTCGCAGATTTTCAAATTGGGATGAGGTGAGACTGAAGACATGGAACATGTCAATATCAATCTCAATTATAACGATATATCAACCGTTAAGGTACTAGCTTTCGTGGGCGAACAAACAGAGTGAGAGAGCATCTCGGTCTAATAAGTTTGTATGTTAGGCTATTTAGTTGACAGCCTAGTTCACTACACATTAAGGCTAGTGTAATGGAGGCAAAGGATATAGGTCTCAACTAGCTTTCGGAGGCTCACTCGTGTCTTGGTCATACAATATTTTAAGCTAACTATAGCTCTCGAGGCATTCAACTGTGACATCATCAATCGTGAACGCGAGCTCGATTCTGAAATTTGCGAGTTTAATCTTTATCCTTGTAATCTGCAAATATAAGTAGTTTAGTGAAGGTTTTCATACTGTTGCATGTTGGACTTATGTTGACCTGGTCTACTGAAGTCTAGTAGTAGGCCTAGTATAGTTTACTGTTGATATCCATATGGGGGCCTCCCGTCTCAGTCTACTATGCAATATTTTAAGCTAACCAACTCTCGGGAGCTCACTGGCTCCACTCGTTGGTCCACATTGGATAATGAAGGCTAAACCTACCACGGTGACCTAGCTTAGACCTGGTATAATGAAGGCTAAAGTTTGACTTTCATTTCCAAACCCCTAAAATAGGTCAAGGTCACTGATGACGTCATCAAGCGTGGCAGAAACCGTGACAATTTTTCGTAACGATTTTCGCAGGAGTGACCCCCTAAAACTTTCGTAAAACCGTCAAAACCCGTTTGGGTTTTTTCGTGATAACTTTTCGGACAGTTTTCCAAGAGTAATTCCAAACTTAAAAGTGTATATAAAATGCTCAAAAATAGCATTGGAGAATAGTATACTGTATGTTAACAGGGAACCTGTTTTATGGGGGGCTATTTGAGAAATCTGCCGTCCGCCGTCCGCCGTGCGCCGTCCAGCGAAAAACTTAGAAAAATTTCGACCCTCGAGCCATATATGATAGGAGAGGGACTTAGAAAAATTTCGACTCTCGAGCTATATATGATAGGAGGGGGACTTGGAAAAAATTTCGACTCTCGAGCTATAGATGATAGGAGGGGGACTTAGAAAAAATTTCGACTCTCGAGCTATATATGATAGGAGGGGGACTTAGAAAAAATTTCGACTCTCGAGCTATATATGATAGAAGGGGGACTTAGAAAAATTTCGACTCTCGAGCCATATATGATAGGAGGGGGACTTAGAAAAATTTCGACTCTCGAGCTATATATGATAGAAGGGGGACTTAGAAAAAATTTCGACTCTCGAGCTATATATGATAGAAGGGGGACTTAGAAAAATTTCGACTCTCGAGCTATATATGATAGGAGAGGGACTTAGAAAAATTTCGACTCTCGAGCTATATATGATCTAGGCTTCCTTGAATTTTCAATACCCAATCTCATTCGAATCATAAAACAGGTTCCCTGCGTTCCTCGTTTAACTTCGTTAAGGAAGCCGTCATTTTAGGCTGACTAGCTCCGTTCAGTCGTCTCCCTTCTCAGCTTATTATATAGGTCTGGTATACCATATGAAAAGCTAACGGGCACACTTGCTCCTCTCGTTTCCCTCACTAGCCTAGTATAAACTTAGCTTAAGTCTATTATAATACCATAATTAACGGAGAGGAGGGGATTTCAGATTTCCGGATCAGATGGAGGGTTCAGCGAAAACTTATCAAGTCCAACGTCAGGAGGGGTAACTCGGAAATTCTTGAATTGGGGAGGGTCAGTAAAGACACGAAGCATGTCGAAAATATTGATCTCTAACACGTTGCCTGCAGTATATCTATCAATAGGGGTGGGTACTCTTTTGTTCCGAATCTGGATATTTCAGGAAGTTTGAGTTCAAACAAATTATATTTGTGAAATAAAATAATACGATTTTATCGAATGTCACAACCGCCAACTCTAGCGAGGACCAGCCCTGGCTCAAAGTGGATCTTGGTGGTTCTAATTTGCGATATTTGTTTTATTAGTATGAATCTTCACAGCGCTACTCAATGGGAGGAAAGAATTATGAAACACAGGAAAACGCACACTTTGCGTGTATACTGGAATTGTTTTCTTTTCAAACTTTTCGAAAATAATCAAAATAATTATGCCTGAATGAAAGTACGTAAAGAGGCTTTTTCGGTGCAGAAACGTAAATTTATTGTCAACGTGACCTTCTTCGGAACATACTGTTTCAAAAAACGAGAAAAAAGTCGCAACAATTTTTGTCTTCAAAATAAAAAAACGAATGATGACCCAACTCAAAAAAGCTAACTCTGAAACATCATTGGTTGCTTGACGTAAATTCTGCAGGGGGACGAAATTTACGAAATACAGTATTTACTAGACGATAATAATACACGTGTACATTTTGGAAATGAAGAAACTTTATGTATGTTGTTACAGACGGTGCAGTGTACGCATCATTTTAGGATAGAGCTTTTGTGATACGGGAAAATCATACAAATATTACAGAATGCGAGTGCTTCAATAAAAAATTCATTGAACCATACATAAACATTTATGGCAATTTGTGCGTCAATCATTTCGTACACCAATTCTTGGTTCTTATGTTATTCTGCTACCATACGACCACTAGATACCTTAGGACTTTACAGAGAGCCTTGTTATTAGGGGCTTATTTGGTACGAATACCCGCCAACCGTGGTTCCGAAAGGGGTGGGCAAGTCTGACATACTTTAGGGATTTAGAGGAATGTGGACCATAATACGGTTATCTATTATGAGGAAGACGGGAAAAATCACAATCGTCGAGCTAAATCAATCAAGTTGAAGCATTGGACGAATTTTGTCTTTGAGTTGTAAATAGGGAGGAACCTTAGGAAAATGTCAACCATCATGCTATGAAGATCAAGAGGAGGACTTGGAAAAATTTCTATCATTGAGTACAAGAAGCGCTGTAAAAATTCTGGTTCGAGCTCTAATTTTGGGATTTTTCGTCCGCGGGCGCGAGTGAGGTTGATGACGTTACGGAGAGGGGAGGGGGACTTGGAAAAATTTTGACTCTCGAGCTATATATGATAGGCGGGGGACTTGGAAAAACGACGGCTTCCTTGAAATTGCAGCGCGTTCAAGTTGTCACGTCATGATTTTCAGGACTTGGAAAAACTTAGGCTCTAGGGGACGCGGGAATTGCAGTCCTGCAATGGCATCTAATTTTTTTCATCATGGAGCTATTTACATCAGAAAGAAATTTTGACCAATCAATCGATCTTAATCGATATCACCCCAAATTCGGAATCAATATCTCGCTCGACTTCAATAATGGTCAGAAAGTTTTGATGTTCTGAGAGTGAAACGACTGTCGTTATTTAAATACCGGTCATCAACAATGAATGCTTAGAGTACAAATTAATTTACAAAAGATTATAATTATGCTTTCTCACCCTTTTGATACTCATAATCATCCTACCTTCAAAAGTTCACGATTATAATATTTTCAAAAGATGACCATATCAATGAATCATTTTTAGATATTATATTGTCGTAATTATTATCGTTCGTTTTGTTTGTATTATAATGTGAAGCAATTCGAATAACGCCACGAATTAGACGGAATACCATAAAGCTTTTATGCATTGGCTTTCTGCCCATGATAAACTTGTTTGTGATATTTTCCTCTAATCGGGGCTTATGTATACGAGTAACGTATAAAATTTGAAATAACCGAATAAAATTCGCTCACCCATATTCGATGTTAGTAACCTCGCTGGTAAGTATGATATATTGACTCATATATGTGATCTTGTGCTTAGATGGAAAAGGGTAGGATACCTTGAGCACCTAAATCGACCTTACAAAAAAATTCTGATTGTTTGTAAATCGAGATTTAATATTGTCTAAAGAAAAAATCCATCAAAATAATTCTGTTGGCAACTTTTTTCGATGCTTACTTTATCGTGATCGTAAAAATATTGATATTAAATTCGACTATTGGGCCAGAACTATGGTATAAAAAAAAGTGAAAATAAGAATGATGCTTGACCTCAAAAGTATAGAAGTCGAATTCAAAAAGGGAGTGCATGGTTGACAGTAATGCATGCTTCTAAGATGTTTTCAATCGTCAATGTTTGTCTGAATAGTTTCAAAAAGTTGAACGCGATCACAAATGGAGTCACAATCTTTTGAAATCCTGACTATGGAAATGTTATGAAAAATGTTTGAAATTTAGGTTTGATATTTTTTTTATGCGCTCATTCGAGAAATTATGAAGATCAAGGAGGCGGGGAAAGAAAAGAGCGATGTACCTATATGTATGGGAACGAAACGAATCAGGATAGAATATCTTAATTTTTAAGAAAAGAGTTCAATGACCCCCCTCTTTTCTTGAGTTGGGATTTTTTCAAGTTCGTTCCCTCGTACAGCTTGTGACTTAGAATTTTTCTAAATCTCTAAATTGAATCAGGAGTTATGCCTGATGAGAACCCGACAAAGTTCGAAACCGATAGTGTCGAATAAATAATTTTTACATGTGCGTGTCTGTACTATTTCTCCCCCTAAGATAGTAATCCGACTTGTAATAGGAAAGTGTCCTCACAAAGTTTTCATCTTGTTTTTGATGTACATACGTATATGTGTAATCATATACAGTCGGTAAAGCGGACATGCAACCTTTTTAAACATTGTTCACATGCAGAAACAACAAGTACTAAAAGCGTATATTTTGGTTAAAAGCAAATCACAAGATAAGTTATCCACACTGTAAAAACTTGAAAAAGAAGAAAAACAAATGTCCATTCTAAAACTTACCTCCTCGGTAACTGAATGAGTTTCTTCACTATGGCTGGACATCATACTGTACTGCGAATCAGCGCTGGATGCTTTTAGTAATTCTGGTGGAAATACGCAGTAATTATTACGAATAGGTCGTTTACGTTCATATTTTGATATCCCAGCGACCGTGAAAGGTGTAGCAACTGCGCCCGGAATTGGTGGCTGAGGTATAAACGATAAAGTATTGCGACTTTCTTGACGACGCTCGACTGGTAACATTCTAAACAAATGAAATATCAAGTAGATTGTAAACTTGACTTTTGAATTAAAGTAAAATTAATAAAAAAAACTGAGTGCCTAACAGGGTGTCACTCGAGTCTCGTTTGTTAACCACTTAATTCATTTTTGGATCACTTAGTCTAGGTCTGCTTACTACACCCGTCTCTAATATCAATCGTGCCCTAGGTGACTCCAAAGCGCTTCTTTGATAACAGGAACTTCACATTGTATCAGCGGATCTATGCACGTCTACGATTTTTTTATAAGGATACGTCTTCTTAGCGTCACCACCACTCGAGCTCCTTGTTGAGGAGAGTGCGTTGGTGTTCAAAGCAAAAGAGAAGACACGACCGATCAAGAGGCTTTACTGGTCAAGCAGGAAGTCACGCGCTCCTTAGAAACAAGAATTGCTCGGAGTGAGCTGGGTAAAGGGATGACCCATCCGTTAATACGCGACCTTGATGAATGAATGAACTGGGACCATAATCAGCTGAATTTTCATCTGACGCAGGTGTTGAGTGACCATCTTCAACACGTACCTTCACGAGAAGTTATGGAAAGTTGAGCAGGCAACATGTTCGCACTGCAATCAAGGGCGGGACGATGAATCACAGCACACCTTATTTGAGTGTGAGGCATGGAGGCGTGAACAAAGAAAGTTTAGTCGGCCTCTTCAAGAGATTGGGGTAGACGAAGCGCTTGCTCCGAGTAGCATGGTAGCCACCATGCTATGTTCTGAAGAAGCATGGAACCAGGTGTCTGCATTTGCAGCTATAGTCACGAGGAAGAAGATGGACCTGGAAAGTAATAGGTAAATGAAGAAACACGCTATGGCCTACTCGACATCGGTGTACCATCCACATACAGATGTTCAGGAAGGAGAGGAAGATCACTCTTGAAGGAAGAAGAAGAAGAGACTCCCACAGTAATCTACTATGTCATCTACTATACGGAAAATACCCAAACTATGTGACCCATTTTTACCGACTTTCTACCTCCCCCCCCCCAGTTGTGATCACCCGTAGTATATACTGCGCCCCCTACAAACACACACACTGATTTTTTTTTTTTTTTTTTTATCAACATAAAATATTGATGTTGGTTCAAAGTTTGAAAAGTCAATTTCGAACGGCTCCCCCTCTTTTCGTCCAGAGACATTTCGTCCATGACGCATTTTGTCCACAAGACACTTCGTCCAGAGCGACATTTCGTCCACGACATATTTTGTCCAGGGATATTTGGTCCAAAACTTTTTCGTCCAAAATTCGTCCAAAATTTTTTTCAGAAGTACGAGTACCTATTATGTGACAAGTTTATGCTTAGACCTAAAATAGCTGAGAACGATGTATAAAAATTTAATCATGGTAATGAACACGAGTCAGTAAGACTGATACAAACGTAACGTACAATAATTATAGTGATAAATAAATCCATTCAGGTGAAGCATATCTCTCCCTTTCGTCGACTTTTTTACACTTGCCATCATACACGTGATAATTGAAAGTTTATTCAGAATAGCACAAACGTCCGATTAAGTACTGCTACAGGTTCAAACTAATGGTAGAATGTTAGAGATGAATTGTGAGTAATGAAATGCTGAGTTCACACAAGAATCATCTTGAACGAACTTGCTCGGCGGATTACATTTACAATGCCTCCTGCAGATAACACGAACTATTGAAACCTTTCTTTATTACAACTTTATTTCATGAAGAGGCAATATTTTGCACATTAACTTATTTCGGACAAACTCATATGCAATTTATACATACTGTACTTATACGAGTAAGTACATAAAAATTTTTTTGGACGAAATGTCTCTTGGACGAAATGTCTCTTGGACGAAAAATGATTGGACGAAAAAAGTTGGACGAAGTGTCCCTGGACGAATTTTTTTGGACGAAGTGTCCTCTGGACGAAATGTCTCTGGACGAAAAGTCGTGGAACCTTTCGAACATGTCTACAGGATTTTGAAAGCTATATTCAGGAAAAATGCGTTTTCTATTTACGAGATTTTGAAGAAATTCAGTTTTACAGCTCTAAAAATGCTCAATTTTCCAGACAATTAAACCATGTGACCAAACCCTAAAACCCCTCCCTCCCTCAGGAACCTGGCGTGGTATTTTGACGAACTCCCCTCCCCCTAAAATGGTCACGTAGTTTGGGGTGGTTTTGTTGTTGTGTTCTGAAGTTTCGCATGCCTGGGGGCACTGCAGCTGGGTGGTTGCCAAGAAGAAGAGGGGGTTCGCCGAGGAGATTCTTCCAACACTGAAGTTATACCCGAAAGGGTCGATTCGCTCTTGGAGGAAATGAAATTTATGCATACGCAACCCGTACCTACTCCACCATGGAGGACAGGCACATGAGACAAAAGCGATTTATGAATATTTCTTAAGGTGGCGGGTCTATCTGAAATTTGCGGGACGAAAATGACGTCACGAGCTGGACGTTTTTCATCCTCGACCCATATAATGCTATATAAGCGTATGTAGACAGAGAGAAAGAGGAGGAGGGCGTCATAGCATCGTATACTAGCCTATAAATCGATATATCGGTGAGTCGAAGTCATCGATATATCGATGTATCGATATTTAATTGATTATCATGATCGATAAAATCTGATGCTTGTTTGGTCCCTTCGCAATCTCAACATATATCAAGAAGATTTGAATTATTTTAAGAGACACTGCCCCTCTGTCATGATGTAGCCATGGCCCACGGGCTAGCCAACCTTCCTTTGAACCCCCGAAACTTGAAAAAAAAATTGACATAATTTCCCACATTGCGTCATCTAATAAAAAACGACGGCTTCCTTAACGAAGTTAAACGAGGAACGCAGGGAACCTGTTTTATGAGTCAAATAGGATTTGGTATTGAAAATTCAAGGAAGGCTAGACCTAGATAAAGCTAGTATAAAGAAGGTCTAGACGTAAAATAAGCCTAGTATAATGTAGTTTGAAAGTCCAAGTTTTTCTCAAATCTCGAGCTATTTATGATAGGAGGGAGACTTGGGAAAATTTGTCCCCTATCATATATAGCTCGAGAGTCAAAAGTTTTTCAAGTCCCTCTTCTATCATATGTAGCTTCAGATTCGAAATTTTTTCTAAGTCTCTCTCCTATCATATATGGCGCGAGAGTCGAATTTTTTCTAAGTCCCCCCTCCTATCATCTATAGCTCGAGAGTCGAAATTTTTTTTCAAGTCCCTCTCCTATCATGTATGGCTCGAGAGTCGAAATTTTTCTAAGTCCCCCTCCTATCATATATTCTCGAGAGTCGAAATTTTTTTAAGTTTTTCGCTGGACGGCGCCGGTTCCCTGTTAACATAAGAATGATCCAGCTTTTCCAAGTTCTTTTCTTTTATGTAGCTTGTGACTGGGAGTTTTTTCGAATTTTGTCACTGAGTCGGTCACCTCTTCAGTGCTTCTCAGTCGATCCGAAATTTTTCGAAGATGTGGCTGTGGACTCAGAGGGGGATGATTTTCGTGAATGTAGTCCGCCCCCCCAAAAAAAAAGGAAAAAAAGGAAAAAGTATAAGGGCCTAATCTAAGTCATATTCGTAGATTAACCTATTCAAACGAGTGAAATAGATGAAATGAATTATTTTAGGATTTTGCTGACTTTTTTTCTTCGGTAGGGAGAAGAAAGATTTTCATTTCTTTGTCTCGTAATACTTTTGAGGTAAACAACTTACGGAGAAGACGGGGCACAAGATTATACAGAATTGCTAAATTCAAGGCCGTTGACGCACTCCTGTTCCAGCAATCAGTCATATGATGTACCGAGCAGACGCGTCTGGGTAAATTTCTAACTACTATAGAAAAAGTTCCGTAGTCCTCAAACAATGAAGTTTCACAAAAATTATCGCTTTTTCTCTTATCACTGCTGAAAAATTGTCTAATGTACGTCAATTCTGATCTTTTTCACTTTTCGACATACGAGGTCCACACGAATCTCATAAGCTCGTAGATAACAATTGCACAAGAACCTGCAAGTCTTTAGCGTACCAGCTGACCACACTTTCCCAAGTCAATGATCGGAAAAAATTCGAACATTCAAAAGTCTTAATATCACCACTATACCCGTATCATCATTTCTATCTTCGGTTACAAGAGGTGAGTCTCTATATTTGGTACTGAAGTAGCCCTATTTCTCCTGAGTATCTGAAAGTTCGGGATGTTCCTGAAAACTTTCTAAATGGAGCTTAGAGGGAGAAATAGTTCGGACTTTTGCAACTTTAGAATAAAGGACCTTTAGTTTTTTTCCCTTTCTATTTGTTAGGAAACAATTAAATTTGATATTTTCTAGGGGATAGGGGCTCAAAATTAATATTTGACGCACTGCTCTGATCAAAGTTATTGAATTTGTAAGTATACTAACCTTTCAACAGCAACTGATATACTGCCACCAGAATTTTTAAACAAACTTAGTGCATCTTTATGATTTAAATCTCTGGCATCGTAGTTACCAATTTTTCTAATGAGATCGCCTGTTTGCAATACACCATCGCTGGGAGTACCAAGCATCACCTTTCAGGAAAAAATCACCATTATGCTCCAGGGATAAACATTTTATAAATGTTACTTTTTGTATAGGTACGTGCAAGGTATTACGAAAGCATGAATTTTCTTCGCATCTGTTTTTGCATTTACAACAATTTCTCGTCGTAACTTATGAAATTGCGGTATATAATATTTATCGTAAAATTTGAAACTCATATAGGAAAAGGCTGAGAAAGTATTTAATTTTGATATCTATAGAAAGGCTGAAAGCTTTCGGACTCGGTTTCATAAGAAACTGGTTCTTTCAAATTTAAAATTATTAAAAAGTCTGTAATGCTAATGAGGTACCTTTGTAACGATTAACGGGTGGTCAACGTCGCACCCTCCGGAAAGTCGAAATCCCCAAGGTTGTGAGATTCCATCCCTCTGCAGCACAAGAGCTACAATAGTGGGCTTCAGAGAAGTCATAGTTTCGAATGCGCACTCGTTATTTTCGTGCACTACGAGTATATAGTGTTATAGTAAACTGCACCGATGCATATTGGAACTCGACGCACTATAGATAATTAACCGCGCGAAAAAACTTTTGTACGGCGAAAATGACAAACCAAGCGACGAAGCTGATAACGTTTTTAACACACCAAAGGTCTGATTATCTATAATAGTTTACGGCCAGATCAATCTTCGTCTATATAATATATGATTATACTTTTATGTCGGTCTTTGTTAAAAAGTGCGTACAATGACGATTAGGTTTTGGCAAATACAGATTTTTTCTAAAGCGATTTCACTATTATTAGAGCTCGAATTTAAACAGACGGAACGTCCTTTTTGCATCTAACAGATGAGATGCAGCGTTCATCATATGCCTCAAATACGCGGTAGTCTTTTACCTTTTTATTTTTTCCTTCCTTCAGCTGTTAATTAAATGTAAACGATATAATTCTCCGCCCATAATTGGCACCTTCTCAAGATGTGCACTTCGTAAAGCGTTAACTCACGTTTTGTGGTGTTCGAACATTGTTCGAATACGATGAGGCAATAAAGCCTAATTAAATCACGCGTTTTGTAAAAATGTTCGTTAAAAGGTGGTTTCCATTATCGCTCGATGTGAAAACAAATATGATATTGTAGGACGGTGATGGACAGTTATAGCACTAGTCTCTTTCATTCATAATAAGTCTTTACACTTTTTTCAACGGGGAATTTGTTTGTAGGGGTTGCCGTCCACCGTACGTCCGGCAAATTGTAGTTCATCAGAGGGGAGAACGGGCGGTGGACGCTCTGACCTACTTTAAGAACTAGGGAAAATTCCGACTAGTGAGCTGTATATACTAATTTGTAGTCACGAGGAAGGAAAAAAAAGGATTTTATAGAGGATGTTCCGCAATTGAGCGCTTTTGACGCAATAAATATGAAGTGTCATCTTCAGAATAATGGTATCGACTGAAAACGCATCATAGGATAAACACGAATGAGCTACAATCTAAAACTTGTAAACCATGACGTGGTTGTGTACTCGAATTCTAAATGCCCTCTTACATTTGCCGATGTAAACATCAGGGTGGTCGCGGCATTCCTAGAAGTAAACACCCCCTGTTGAGGGGGGAGGATTATACCCTTCATGTTGGACAGCAGTTTATCAATTTGGGGGTGAGGATAGTAAGCATAAGGCTTCGCGTTATTGCTCCTGAGGGCAGTATACTTATTATGAGAAGAGTGAGGTTCGGCAAATAGAAGAGTGGATAAGTTTCTTTCTTTTCTTGTCCTTCTTTCCATTCGAAAGAAGAATTAAGAGTGATGACCTTAGTCACTTTCTTTCGAATCATTGCATCGTGATCGACAATAATACAATTTTTTTTTTTGACAAGATAGGTACTTTATAACAAGTATTACAGTATAGAAAGCCTTCGGATTAAGCAGAATTGAAGCTGGTCTATGAACTAAGAAATTCTAGGCCGCTAATTTAAGAACCAAAGGGTAAAATGACGAACTATAGATAGTAAGATCGGGGTATTCGATTGGTGACAAATACCGAAATTGTAGCTATTATGCTTTACGATAATAGAAAGCTCCAGGAAGTTTATATTTCCATGGTAAACCTCTTGGAGACTTAGAAGGCGTTGAGTAAGGAAAGAAACGGCTGGGTGAGTTCTCGTCGACCATTCCTAATACAAATGACATCGTTGACTTAACGAGGCCAAAGGACGATGTGAGCGAAAAATTTCTACCTCAAATCTCTCCTTGAAAACACGAAAACAGAGGGCCCTAGAAGAGAACCAATGGGTATACACCTATTTTGCTTCATTAGAAAGTAGAAGAAATTTGGGTACTCAATTTCAGCTACCTACAATTTTGTTATAGAGTGTTATGAGTATACTGACTTGATAAAGAGTCCCGTAGCTCATACTTTAATAGGAGTTCGCATTCTGATAAAAAAGGGAAGCTTAACGAATAGAAAGTGAAATGGTGTTCAAACCCTCCGAACAAAAGAAAACCAATGATGACCAAGTGACAATTTTCGACAACTAATATTTGATTTCTCATCAGTACGCTGTATTCATTATACTGGGCATGGTCAAAAGGTTCTTGGAAGTTGATTTTCAACTTGTCTCTGATAAAATGTTGTCTATAATTTCTGAAATAAATTTCAAAATACATTAGTTTTTGTATCTTTGAGAGAGCTTTATGTTTTTTGTACCACAAGAACGATCTTGGAGAAACCTACCTACCCTGTTCGAGTTGAGGTTACAAACTACCTATCGCTGACGTCACGAAATACGAAAAAGTGCTCTTGCGTTGGTGCGTCGTATTTACCACTCGTCTAGTAATCATTATTTTCTCGACGTATTCTTGGTCACGGCGTACCTATTCGAATTTTTTTTTATTTTTCTAGAACTTTCTTCTATCACAAAGCTAGTATCTTCTGGACCAGAATACGTTACCTGTATCCCATATCTAATTTTTCATTAAAAAGGAAGAAAAACCAATCGTTTCTCTTATAGTCATATTAATACAGGCCTATCCCAATATTGCTTCAAGAATCTCAGCGAGAATCAAACGTACTTTCCATAACCTTGATATCATTTCTCTGTTTGCATTATTAGCAGCGTGATATTTCCTATGTATCTTATCAGACAATGACGTCATACGAGACGGGCGATCGTTAGTAATCTAGGTTATTACGTTCTTTTTGGAAAATACCTAGAGGAAGAAGTTCAAGGTTTTGGAATGTATTTTTTCTTTGTAAACAATGAAAAAATTTCTACGTTCACAAATATTTACCATACAAACGCGGCATTCATAGTGTTACCAATATTTTGCAATTAATTGGAAAGTCGACTGAAGACTTATTCTGGACATGATTCTACAAATGTTGTGAAAACTCTCCAAGAGCAATTTTTCAAGTTCTTCGGATGATGTCAGGTCAGCCCTATCCACCCTCTGATCTTCAGTCAACATTTTTTCAAGGCCCACCTCTTTAAAAAAAAAGTTTTTCAAGCTCCTAAATTAGGCTGGATGGGTTAAGTTTACCAGCGGACACGGATGTTAAAAATTTTCTTAGTAGGCCTAGGTATCCTGAGCGAAAGTAACAGCGTATTATTCGTTAAAAAAACTCGTAAATCTTGCGGAATCTGCAGTTTTAAAGCAAGGGGAATGTAAGTGGTAGGTCTCAAGGCTCCAAAGTCGATAGTTCAAAAGCCTTTCGTTACAAAATTATGATCATCACAGAGACAAGAATCCTCAGCATGTATTTAACTTTGTTTGGGAAGCAATTAAAGAAGTACTGATACGAAATGAATTCAAATTAGGGGATGGAGGAAGGGGCTGTTGTTGAATTTTTATTTCGACGAAAGTGTAAGTAAGGGCCGGAAATGGTTCACATCGTTGAAAATTACAGAAACAGGACTACGGTCACGCGTTGACACATTCATAGAAATATTACAAGACTCTGCTTACATGCACGCATCCGCTCATTTCTGTCAACGTGGAACGATGCTTTTTTGAATTTATAACATGCTTGCTGAGTGATCGTGGTGATGAAATCTAACACGAAGTAACATGGAAAAATACTTTATCGTCACAGGGAATGGTTTCTCTACACTTAAACGCCAAAATGAGGCCGAAAATTTGAATTTCAGTGCTGAAAAGAATCTCTACCTATTAGCACCGGAAATTCCACGTCCAGAGGGACCAGAATTCTATTCAAGTCCCCTAAGTAGGTCGAGGACATGAGCTTCCTTCCCTATACTAACTCACACATCTGAAATATAAATATTAATCGATTGCTCCTGCATTTTCCTCGGGAATTTAAAACTTCATTTTCACCAATAATAATCATCTCATGAAGGTAGACAGAAACTAGAAAAGGATGGGGCGCGATGACTCAAAACAAATAAGTAGATTTTTCTCCAAAAATTAATGAACTGTACAGTCTATTAGCCTATACCGAATTGTTACTCAAACAAAAGGGAGAACTTTGCCATTAATCCACGTTCTTTCATTACCGGTACCAAGAATTAAATAAAAATTCCTCATCACGGTACCTTGTGATACATGCTCTTTTTACTCGTATGTAGGTACGTAATGGAAAAACTTTGGTTACAATGATTACTATCCTATCTGGAGGGTTCTTTAATTCAGAAGGAACATTTAAGATTAGGAAGAATTTGGAACGATTAAATTTGAAACAGGCTAAATCTGATATTTTGATCAATCCAGATATGATTGGTACCAAAATCAAGACTTGCGTAAGATGTGATCATGGAGAATTACTGTTTGTTTAAAATGCAATCGAAACGGTATTTAATGAAGTAATGCTGATATAGAACTTATTGATTCAATAATACTTAGTATCTCATTAGTTATTATTATAAAATATTATTAGGTAATAAAAGCACTAAAACTCTGACATGAGCAAGGAACCGCTTTTCTTTAACTGAGAAGTGAGAATCACTGAAAAATGAGATTAGAAAATACGAAACTTCAATATTTAACCTTGTGATTTTGATGATTATTATTCAATTTAATAAAAAATTGTTATTTTTATTAGATTGATTTCAATCTGAGTAAGGCGCTAGAATCTGAGTATTGATAAAAACAATATCAAGTGTTGGCTTTTTCCTTTTTTTTTTTTTCGGAAAGAGCATTTTGTGCCGTTTACAGTATAACACTGCTTACGTCAATCGCGACATTTTCTTATCAGCGTAACGCACAAGTTATCAAAATATTATACTCGAAAAGCTGAGCCCTTTTTGGGTCATGCGTTCTTCAATTCTCTGCTTCAATCTTCGATTCATTTTCATCGACATTTGGAAAGAATTATATTTCAATTCAAATATGGTAAAGGAGGTGAAAAGGATTTTCGAAATATTTCGCGAAATCGAGTTTGATAACGTTCGATTCGAGATTCTACGATGATGATGTGACGTTTTACCATCCTTTCATATCGACTGATGCGGAAAAGGCCAGCCGAATCGAAAACTTTCTCATTGAATGATGAACGCAGATCAAAGTTTTAATCTGGCTCATTAGGCATGGTCCATCATGTTGACGTCAGTTCAAGAAACGTGGAAACATTGCAAAAAGGAAGATCAGCCTCGAAAGAAACATGTACGTATGTAGTTTTTTTCTATCGTCTTCAACATTGTGTACTAATCTTATCTTCTCACAGAAATTCTAAGCTCAAGGATACTTTCGCGTAATTTCTAAACTACAAAGTTGATATCGCGTAATTCCGTTCGCATCAAAGAAAATTTATTGATGGAAAGTTGTTTGTTCTTCATGTTTTCTCAATTTCGGAAGAGTACTCTAGTACCTTTCTGCGTGCGTCCGATTCAGCTTATAGGAAATAATTTCCGTTCAATCACAACGTCATCAATCTATTCAATTATCTATTGCAATAAAGCGCAAAATATTGGGTTCTCTACATCAGCCCATATTTGCGTTTTCCACGTCATACGCGGATGTGTGATACTCGATTAATCTTGATTGTTTTCGTTCTTCAATTACCGATTTAGTCTTTTCATTCATGCGAATGAATTGAAATTACGTAAAAGGATTAGATTCTTCTAGTTCTGCTGTGGTGATTGATTCGTATAAAATGTATTTTGTTTTCGTACATTTACGGATCTGTATCGAAATTATTTATTCGCCATGTCGTCGTTGCTCTAAAGAACCACCACTACTATTCCAACGTAATTGTTTAAATAAAATGACCTCGCCTTTCAACAATATTATTTGATTAAATTTGATTTTCGCCCCTGGATAAAGAATTTGATGATACGAGAATACTGTAGATTTACTAATCATTGTTCTTTCGTCTTATTTTTCGAAGTTACGTAAGAATAATATCTGAACAAACGCATAACTGCACAATAAGCATAAAGAGAGTGAAAAAATAAAATAAAAATTTTTGCACACATCGTATGCGAATAAAATTTCATTGACGGGTGTAGACATAACTATACATATGCTAATTCGCCTATTCGCTTCGTGACAGTGCTATTTTTCATTTTGAAACTTAATTTTTCAAATGCAAACAGTACTTACATAATTTTTGCTAACGAAGGTGTGCATTTAGAACGTTTCCAAAAATTAATTCCTACGTTAGGTGAAAATAAATGTAGCTACCTTACATATTCAGTTTTTTTTTTTCTGTTGTTTTTCTTTCCTTCCTCCTTCTGATATCTAATTAGGAGAGAGAAGAAAAAGAAGAAAAAAGCGGAGTAAACGAAATAGACTAGTTATCTACTCGAATCAAAGTTATTTTTCCTCGTTTGTAAAGTTCAGTCCGACGGGACCTTTGGGAATTAATCTCACGTATTGATTTTTTAGCAGTCCAATTTTTCATCTTGGTGACTCATCTGATTTTTCGACTCGTAAACGTTTGTACGTCTTGGATTTATTTTATTTGCTTTACTGAGTGGTCAAATAGCAAGTCTTTGATTTTTATTTTTTTCCTTCTTGACAAAAAAAGAAACGGATTCTTAGCTTTGTTCCGCCAAACCTTCCTGTATTTTCTCCTCGTCTGTTACCCGTCACCTAGTTGGCCTAACATACACACGATATAGGCTAAGAAATACTGATTTCAACCCGCTGTGCCCGCTGGTGACGTTTTAAAGGACTGTAGCCTTGAGATGCCATTGCAGTCTTGCAATGGTATCTAATTTTTTTGAACTTTCTACAGGAGACTCGAGTAGAGTTGATTTGAACTTTGTTCTCCTATTTCACATCATATTTGTTGCCAGCGCAAAATCATAGATCTTTGTTTGTACGGGCTGACGCGATTCTTGAAGTACTAACGACGAATTTCTTCGTGGTTCTGTTGTAAAATTAAAATACCCCATGTTCTCGGCTTGCTGTTTACTGTACCGAAGTGGTACTATATATTTTTTGTGGGCCATCTCGATATGAGCTCGCACTCATTGTATTTGGCGATGGACGAGGGATCGCGACGTCAGAATATCATGTTTTTTTTGTTTTTTTTTAATTGGGGTTGAATACTTTGTCGGACGGGTTAAAATGTTTTCTCCTTCGAGACTTACGAAGTCTGGATCGATACGATGTTCCATCTTCTACGCTTTACCAAATCCTGCTAAGCAAGAAGACGCATCTGAAAAGAGCTCGATGCGATCGACCATGCTCTTGATTTTTAGTCCGTATATCTCTTTCCAAAAAGGAAGTCGAGTCTCATAGCTTTTGCCTTTATGCACGTTGTTATAGTTCGTTTTTCTTATGACAACGCGAGTTTAATTTTTTTTTAACGTAATCAAATGGGTCAAATAACCAGTGTGGGCACCCACGATCTCGAGTTCAATCGAGCTAATCCTCGTCATCTTGTATCGGTAATTCTATCATTTTTATAATTTTAATATGTCTTATTAATATCTCTTACCAAGTTTTTCGCTGGACGGCGCACAGCAAATTTCTCAAAAAGCCCCCCATAAAACAGGTTCCCTGTTAAAAAACATTTATTTGTATTCTAATTATTTAATTAATTTTAATTTTTTTTATTGGTTCAAAACCATCTGAGAAACCTTGTATTTCCATTGTGAAATGACCTATAATAATTTATAATTACAATAATAAAATTATTATTGAAATATCAATAATAAATATCAAAACAACGAAAAAAATATTTGTTTTCATATTATGAATTGCATTAGGTATTAAATAATAACAAAACCGAGTTATAAACATACGAGTTTATAAAAATAATATTTAAAATATTGAATTATAAAATTATAAAAAATAATATTGAAATTGTGAATCATAAGAGAAAATTATGTCGTAGTATTATATTATGAAGCATATTTCCTTTAATAACGCAAAGCAAAATCAAAACATGTGCTCATAATTTTAGGATTGATTGTACTCGTAAAAATAATAAAAATATTATTTAAAAAAAAAATTGTATTATGATTAAAATTAGAAATTTGATTGAACCTAATTCTAAATTAATAATTAGAAGTAATTCTATTAATAAAATTACTATTCATATAAAATGGCGGAATAGAGAAAAGAAAATCCGTGGCAAGGTAACTTTTTAATTAAATCACCAATTATATAACTAATCACTTCATTTAAATGCATCAAGTGAAAATTGCATCATACTTTTTTGAGATGTATACCTGGTGGTGTAAAATGATGTTACCAGTTAAATGGGAGTTTGCACTAAATTCATTCCAGCTCAAAAACGCAAAATATTAGATGTACGCTCTACCCAACTTTCTACGAATTTCCTGCGTTGAGTTATGGACCAAAATGTGCCAAAAATTGATCAATTTGCCAAGATTCTCAGAAATTAAAAATTGTTCAATCTTCCATATTTTATCTGATTTGAAAGTGAAATTTAACGCTGATTCTGAAAAAAATACCTAAATAGCCCTATGAAGCTTGAATGTGGAAGATATTTTTATTTCTTATTTTAGAAATCTTGGCAAATTGGTCGACTTTTTTTCATATTTTGGTGCATAACTCGGGTCAGAAAGGTCATAGAAAGTTGAGTTGGGGCGCAAATCGAAGATAAAATTGAGATACAAATTTTGTAGCTTTGAAGTGTACATCTTTGGAGTGAATTATTTAGTTCAAACTCGCATTTAACTGGTAACATCATTTTGCCCCACCCTGTACACTAGACTACTTCGGAGAATTGGAAAAATTTCGACTCTTAGCCTTCATTACACTAGACCTAATATACAGTACACTAGGTTTGACACGTACGAGTATATTCTTTGAGCTGGGGGTCATTCTGAAATCTGCGTCACGCGACGCGACGCTTCATGACGTCATCAATGACCTCGACCTACTTTTCGATATATTAGGTCTATACTAACTAGCCTGCTTATCAAGATTAGCCTTTATTATACTAGCTCTAATATACAGTATACTAAGTTTGACTTGTATATCCTTTGGGCGGGGAGTCAGTCTGATCTACTTTAGGGACAAAAATTTCGACCTTTGGCGTTCATTATACAGGCTTAATACAGCGTACCATAATACTAAGGGGGCCTAAACTAGGCTGTTATAGTAGGTTTAGTCTTCATTATATAAATCTAATATCAGCCTTATACTGGACTAAGAAGAGGGGGCAAACGAGCGGAGTGAATGAGCTCCGAAGAGAAGCTAGTTAGCTTAAAATATTGTATACTAAACTTTCTGGAGTGAGCCCTCGACAGCTAGTAGCTTAAAACATTGTACACTTATACTAGACAAAGAAGGGGGAGAACGTGCGGGCGGAGTGTGTGAGCCCCCAAAAGCTAGTTAGCCTAAGGTTATGATGACTAAAATTAAGTATCAAGTAAATTATTATTAAAAAAACAAGTGCAGATCTAGAAAGCATACTATACTAATCGCCAAATCTGTCAAGCAAGTTGGTCTATGTGTGAACCGCTTCATTCTCACGTTTAGTTTTTGAAACTTGATAATTATTATTTTAGTCGTTCCCAACGGAGATATTAGTTGTGAAAATGGCATTGTGAGGGAGGAGAAAAACCTATGCTTTAAAAATCGTTTATATAATTGACAAATGTTTCTTTCAATATTCTGCTTCTTAATTGTATTATTGTCTTCGCGGTTTTCTCATCTCTTTAATTAATTAGCAGGTAATCGTCGGAATCCTACAATTGGGTATGACCACTAAATACATACCCGCAAAAAATTATAAAATTGCATGTACCTGTAGTAACAGACTTACGTCACAGCAACTTCTATCTATTCTTACAAAGAGAGAGAGAGAGAGAGAGAGAACTTATAATCTAGGCATTTACGAATATTGAGCATCACTGTGTTTTCGTCGTAAATTTAATTATAATACGAACGCGATGATATATCAATGTATTTGTATTCTCGAAAATGAACTCGCGTCTATGAAAGACTACCGCATTCCCCTTCCTTTTCGCAGATCAGCCTTATCGGTTTTCTTCGACTAACGATACGTTTTGGTGCGTCTATATCGTCGTAATTATTGTAGATCCAGCAGCAATATTCTTCTCACGCGTTTCTCGTAGCTTCGTAAATGTTATACGAACCGGTCGTAATTCGAATTTTCCGTGTGTTTTGAATTTATTACAACGATATTGTTTCTTTTTTTTATTTTTTAATTTGGTGATCAAGTTTAAGATGATTCAAACTGAAAAATTTCACCCTGTTCATTTACCTCGGTTCGCCAAAAGCTACTGCACGAATGTGAGTATCGTTATGGATTATTATGTCAAAATTTATTTAGACGAAATATTTTTAAGGCTGAAACCGATGGCTTTTGAGTACATCAGTGCGTGGTAACGTTTTGAATGAGAATGTCCTTCATGTCAGATCGAGCTCCTCTCCCTTAGCGAAAACTCGGGGTAAAAAGATCGTGTAACCGAAACGTATATCGAGGGTCGTCGATTTATTTTGAAGGTTGTCTGTGCGTATGACATTTGGCCAGTTTCGAAGGCAAATATCGTCGTATTTAGCGTTAAAAATACTTCCTATCAAAGCGGACAATTTCCCCCTGATGCTCGTGTGTTCCAGGGATGATGTACACTCTCAAAGCGCGTACGATATTAAACAGAGAGTTTTAAATTTTTTAAATCACCTATTTTTCCCCCATCATTATTTTTCGAACCCGCGAACAAGTTTACACAATTCGGTCGTCGTAGGACTTTCACCAGACTTCATCCATTGACTATACGGTGCAGTGTTTTGTAATCGACGCGCGGTACTAAAGAAGTCCAGACAAATCCGGCTAATCTTGTTTAATAAGATCGCTCGTACGCGTACAAGTTTTACGGAAATAATAATACGGTCTCGCTAATAGGTAATTAATCGCTAATCGGGTATACCTATTGGATGATTGACGGGAAGCTCGCGTCGATTCCGGTGAACCGAATTCGGCCGATAAATAGGACCATTCAACTGTACCGATGTATACAGACATATTTTCTCTAATCTCCTCTTTTTTATCACTTTTTACGCGTCCATTTGGTATCGTCTTATCTGTAAGAGTTTTTCACAGCGATAATGAGCACTTATTTTGTAGAATAGAGCCGGCGTACAATGAAGGACTCTCTACAGTTATAGATTCACTTCGGTAGTTTGCGACGTTCGAAATATAGGAAAAAAAAGTTCCAAGTTCGGCCTCGAAACGCGCCACAACTGAATAGTGCTCGCGCTCGCTGTTGATTTTCCTCGCAAAATTTTTCTTTCGAAAATTATCATGATCGGTGGGACAACTTTTGTAAGTAGTCAACTTCTTTCGAACTGGGAAATCAATTTGATGGTATTTTTTAAAGATCGTATGAGCCTTCCGAAGAGTACGAGTTCGAAAATCGCTTGCGTATAATGAATTGAGTTTTTGCGTATTGTTTTCACTTACGTATTTGTATCTCGTGCAAGAGACTCTCGGAAGGATGAGAACTTCTCACGAGCTTCTCTCCGAAAGCTACAGCAATAATTTCTCAAAGATGCGACATCTGCGTGAGATCATTCCGATTGCGTATAGATATGTAACGTCGATTGATTCTCAATTTTGACATTTGATAATCGCATGATAAAACTGGCGAATGATAAGCGTAAAAACCTTGGAAGGGAAATCTCGGGTAAATAAATACCATCGGGTAAATTAGTTCTACTCATTTGCATGTATGTCTCGACAATTCCATCATTTCTACGTAATAAAATACAACATAATTCTGATTTGAATTAGTTCTGCATCAAAACTTTTTGTGCGTAGTTCATTTTTTTTTTCCTATTTGAAATGCGTCTTTTCTATACTCGATAAAGAAGTGTTTACTTTGTATTATTATTATATAATTGTCATGATCTTCGCTCTAGAGTTACGTGTAGGTCAGAGCTAGTATCCATCAGTTTACGTACACGCACTATCTCATATTCGCGGTGAACACATTTTACAGTTATAATTCTAAAATATTTGGCATTTTCCGTTACGCTATCGCAGCAGTTTTTCTTACCTTAAATTAATTTTCGTCACCGAATGTACCTACGTGCATATTTTCAATGAGTAGCCGTCATTATCGAAGAGACGACAACGACGATGTTATTGTAAATAATTACTCGTACCGGCGTATTTCTTACGATGAGTTTACAAGACTGAGACTGACGTACGTTTATTTTTTATACTGAACTGACTATGTTTTGCTTTAGATCTTACACCCATACTTTGTATTGACTCGATTAATTGAAATTCCATCATTTTCCCTAGACGCCAAGGTCTTTACAGAACACTGAAAATGAAAATCGCGAGCGAAAAAAGATTTATGAAGAGCAGCGAGCAGTTGAGTAGGAATTTTGTGTTTGTTTTGACTTGGTAGCGAAGATTTTGGAAAACAGGACAGGAGAAAGAGGGCTGTACGTAAGTATAAGTTGTCGAATAGACCAGTGAGTGAGTGAGAGAGGAAAGACTGAGGATCAGATGTTAATATAACCGATTCCGAGGTTGGAAGAATCTATCGGAAAGTCTGAGATTAAGAAAGTATTCAAAGTTCCGGTTCGATTCGAGACAGGTATTTTTTGAATTGAGGGCTAAAAGTAAACACAATCTTCCAAGATGCTAGGGGAATAAGCATATACAGCCATCCCTCGACTGTATGGTCAAATTAAGACTCGCGAGCAAAACCTACTCACTCGCCCTGTCGTCGCATCGTACAATCATCCGGCTTCCGCTCTTTCTAAAATGCTGGCTGATTGGTTTAATGTACGTACGAACTTCTCCTCACCTCTAAGTCTATTCTTAACTCTTCCGATTTCTCCGAGAGATTTATCCAGGATCTGCGATTCTCCTCTCTTTTGATGCGAGAAACATGTTCACTAACATTCTGTTACTCTCTCGATCGACTTAATGTGTCAATTACTCGAGACAAACAACCTCCATCGTGACGCTATAGCCGAATTTCGCAGTCTCGTCTCTATTGCCATAGATGAGAACTTCTGCCAGCTTAAAGAGAGGACGGCTTACCAATTGGTGGCCCTCTTTGGTCGTTAGTTGCGGAAGTCTTCATGGCCCTCTTCGAAAAGCCCCCTGGACGCCCATATATCCTGGATGACATCATCTACGTCCCTTTCTCGATAAAATCAACTCATTTCATCCTTCCTCATCCGTCACTATTGAAAGAGGCAGGCCCTCCCTTAACTTCCTCGACCTCACCGTCTGCCTTATTTCTCATAACAATCTTCTTACTCCTTCTTTCAGCATCTTCCGCAAACCTATTTTCACGGGTATCATGATCCACGGTTCTTCTTTTCGTTCTCACGCTCACAAACGCGCTGGCACCTTCTCTCTCTCTCTCTCCCTCCCTCACGCCAACTTGTCAAGGAACTGCAAAATTCAACTCTTTGTCCGCCGCGAGCAGTAAAAGCAACTAATCAACAGGAACTCCAGCGAGAACCCCCTCCCTCCTCATCGTCGCACTTTATGGACTCGCCTCCCTTACCTAAGAAGCACATCTTATTGTTTCGCACACATGCTTGCTTGTTTATTGATTTATTATTAATTAAATTTTTAAATTAATAAAATAATTTATTATTATTATTTTTAATAACCATAGGTACATAAATAAATTAAAATTAATAAAATTAATTGTGTATTTTCTATTTAATAAACCGATTCCTTTGATAAAGTAATACCGCCAAATAAATATATTATTTATGTAATTTCCAATTAAAAAATTTTATAAAATAAAAATAATGAATACATAATTTTAATCCTTAGTACAAATTAAATTTTTGAAATTTGATTCATTAGTTTAATTAAGAAAAATTTTAAATGATTAAATTAATGATCCAATATTTTATATTAAATTTAATTTATTAAAAATTTAAATACGGTAATAAAAATTTAAAATTGATATAAAAATTAATATGTAAAAAAAATTATTTTGTGAATACCTATTCTAATTAATATTAATAAAATTAAAATTAATAATTTAATTTATTATTTAATTTATTTTTAAATTCTACATTTAAATTACAATAACATTATGTGTTCCAATTCAGTAACTATGTTTCGACTTATTCAATAATAATTATGAATCGATGAGAAATAATTAATAAAATAAAAAAAAATCGATATTAATAACAAACAATTAAATTTAATTATACAATTATAAAAATAAAAATTGTTTAAATTAAATCTTGAATTGATAAAAAAAATTGATATATAATATGATAATAAAAATAATTAATAAATTTATTAATAACAATGCAGATATATTATGAAGATAAATTTTAATTACTAGGTAGCGTTCTACTGGATGTTATCGCTCAATTACGTCTCCAATATCAAGGATACGATCCCCCCCTCCAACGTTGTGGAGTCTACAAATTAATTTGCGTGTATGGTGTCTTCTACTTCGGCCAAACCGGCCGCTCTATAGGGGAGCGTCTAAAGGAGCATCACATTGCTTACTGACTCATCACCATCCTTGGTCATCAGTCACGGGGCATCCATAAATTACGTGAGGCGATTTTTGAGATTTTCCGAAATTTGTATTTTCGCTTTAAATACGTTTATCTATGCTTAATCGCGGTTATAGAATGTATTTGTGTGAGATTTGTCGGTACCCCCTCCCCCTCACGTGAGTTCTGGTGAGACTTGGCTGGACCCCTTCATCCCCAAAATGCCTCTTGTAATTTATGGACGCCCCCTGTCAGTTCTGACCGTTCTGACCCGTGAGTGCTCACCATCGTTCCCGATTTTGTGCTAACGCGACCGTTCTTGCCACGGATCCAAACTTGATCCGAATTCCATCCGTCCAGCGTATATGGGTGACCGGCCTCGCCCTCGGTTTTCCGGCGTCGTGTTCTGCTTCGAAGGATTTGGACTCCTCCCCTGCAATTCTTACAGTCATTTGTGTCTTTGTCAAGTTTGTCAGGTATGCAGGTACACCCATGTCCGCCATCGCGCTCATTAAGACTTTCCACTCAGCCCAGTCAAATACTTTCACATAGTTGATGAAGCACATTACTGCAGGGACATTATACTCGTAGTCGCGACATTTCTCTATGATGATCCGCATGTTCAGGATCTGTTCCCTTGTTCCGCGCCCAGCAACAAAACTCGCCTGTTCCACAGTATTTGACTATTCAGATATACTTTCAATCGTTCGTTTATGATCTTCAGCAATATACCTTGCTCGGGTGCGAAAGTAGGGCAATTGTGCGGTAATTGGCGTATGTCCTAGCGTCTCATTTCTTATGTATGGGTATCAGTATTGACTTGGGCCAGGCTCCAGTGTGCCATATGTAGTTGCACATTTACCATAGGACGGTTTCTGCCTCTTTCCCTAGGGCCGTAATCATTTCCGCCTCTATCCTGTCCCCACCTGCCGCCTTCCCACCCTTTAGGCTCTTAATGGTGGCACTCACTTCCTCTATAATAATCCCAGGTTCTGTCTCTATTTCTTGCAAGATTGTAATCTGAGGGGTGCGGCTTTTTGTTTTCTCCCTAGGGCCAGCGCTAGTAGATGTGTCCAGCAACTGTTGGTTAACACTTGGAAAAAAAAAGTCATTTTACTGTGAACCTATTTGCTGAATGGAAATTGTTTGGATACCTGGTCCGAGGATAAATCCTTCCTCTCATAATACAGCTGAAAATTATGCATTCTTTCAAGTTTCAATATTCACATATTAGGTAAGAGATCCTGGGCACTTGTGGTAGGAATCGATAGTGAATCGGAATTATAAAACTGGAGGCCTGTGATCGATATTTGGGTGGCGATGAATTTATTGTGGACTACACTAGGTTATTCAGAGGGCACTCAGAAAGGTGTGGGCTATGTGTAGACCTTCAGTGGTGGATATCCTAAATGTGGTGAGATTTTCTCGGGTAGGTGACATCGTGGATGTCGTCACAATACGGATCTTGGAACGCCCCGGAAGTTATTGGGAGTAGCGTCCTCAAGGTGGTTTCTGTGTCATGCAGTGTTGTGAGTCCTTGGGTTACAACCCCACTGGAGAACCTGGGCTTGACCCACTTCAAGTCCCCGGGATTGGTGGTTGATACACTCATCCTTGCATGGCGATACTGGTTAGGGAATACCTGGAATTTCTCTAAAATTCCAAAGTAGTGATGGTAGAGAGGCGGCTCTGTTCGAGGGAAAAGCAAATCTGTATCCGCGGCGATGCGAAAAGCAGTGCTAGCGGGATGCCGTTTTGAGCGTTTTGGTCTCGAGGGTCGATGGTACCCATGTTGTAGCTGGAGTGTGACGCTTGGTGTTTTTAATGACAGTCTGTGTGCTCAGTAGCAGGTTACGATAGGAATAGATTTCGAGTGTGCTCAAACGAGATTTTAAAACAGTTCACAGGTAGTTCAAAACTTGGTTCAGCTATTAAGCCTACAGAAAACGGTAGCATACGGATTAGGTATTGATTATTAGAATTTCGGAATGGATATGTGTTCTGATTTGGAGGAGCCCAGTTCAAACCTCTTTGCTGGCAGGACAAAAACTTTTCAATTCCTCTCCTTTCAAGGTACAGATTATTGTTAAATTATGATAGTTGTGATAATTCATCTTGACAGGACACCCAGGAAAGTTTGGATTGTATCTATCGGTTATGAGGCGCACAAAACCGCCTTGGTGAAAAATTCGGGTTACAATATACGACTCGGAAGTTGACGTTTTATTGTGTAGCAAATACAGCTCAGGAAAAAGTGAAAACGGACGACTGATTTATCAGAGTTTTCGCGTAAAAATCTTTCGTTTCTAATGTCTGCGATTCATGACTGTAGTTTGTAATTCTGACAGAGAGCTTTGATGAGTTTTCACGCGTGAAGTTTCGACAAATAGTCGTGGTGATGGTATGAATGATTTATATATTGCATTTTTCGATTTTCTCTTAAGAAATTATGTTTTTCCCCAATTCTTAGTCGATCTCTGACCATGAAAAGTTTCTGTATCAAACGTGGAGTGAAGTGTGAATAAAGGACACGAACTAGATTAAGGACCTTAGTAGTATATTATTACGAACATTAAAGAGTTTTTTTGGTACTACTTTTAGTAAATACATGACCGTGAGTATTCTAGACGGAATGAGCTGCAATTTGTCATTGATTTCAATTGCTTCTGATACGAGCTTCGATACTTTGTTGTTGCGCAGAGTTTATGATTTACTGAAATTTTTTTCGATGACCTACTATACCTTTATCTAGAGTATGTATTAAGAATAACCCGATCAATTATTAAGCTGTAAACAAAGATACAATTCAGACATTACGCGCATTTCCTTGATAGATTTGTTTTTTTAATTACGAAAACCTTTCTACGTTTCGAGCACTATAGATTTGAATGATCGAATTGTGTAACCTTTGCCTAAAGACGTATCAGATAAATATGATGATTGAATTATCGGGGTCTGTACGAGAACAACTAACTGTATGATTATGCTATTATAGCTTAGTAATAGTTATTAGGAAAGACTGATGAAATTTTCCGTTCTTACAACTTTGCTATACATTTCCGGTAAAAGTAAATTAGAAAATATCACGTTATCATTCGGTTGTAAAGCAAATGAATTTACTTTTACATCAATATTTCTACGCCTATTCCAATGTTGATTAGGGGAAGGTCGTCCTTACTTTTAATTAAAATCCATACCTTATTTCTATACTCATTTTATTTTTTGTTTAGGGAAATCAAGTGGCCACAAATGTGACTGTCCAGAAGCACCACGTTTCGAGGGATAAAAGAGGTCATGTCCTCGGCCACCACCGCGGTTTCCGGGGATGCACTGTATGGTTCACAGGTATCTATGATATAACTTTGTTTTGTTTTTTTTTTTTTTTTTTGAAGAACAAGATCGATGATTTTTTTTGAATTCGTCATGTTTGATTATCAGAGCACTTTGAGAATTGGAAAGTGACCACATTTTCGTGTTCACTTAATGTTGTAGGTTTAGAGGAGGAATCAGTCTTTTTCTTTCACTTATTCGACTTGGAGACAATTTAGTCTCGTACAACACCGACTCAAAATGACTGGAAATAGACTCGAGATCGACCACTCACTTTCACCTCATTGTCGACGTTAGAAATAGATTGATATCGACCTAATTCGATTTTGGTCTCATTATACACGTCTTTGATCAATTAAAAACTTTCAATGGACGTCGATATTGCGTCGATTCGACCCATTGATGCATTAGTCGAGCATTATAAATTCTCCGTGGTTCTCGTCTTATAATTATGATGACTTCGCACTCTGTCTGCAATAGCGAAGGCATCAAGCGCACAGAACACTTCGAGGAGATGACGGTACATCGACTCCAGTTCGACGTCGATTTGAGGTCGATTCAGAGTCGAGCGACCAGCATTCATTCCATAGTCGATGTAGCAGAGCAGTCGATCTCAGGTCGATAAGAAAATTGGTTAACTCGACCTTCACCAAGGACGTTGATCTGAGGTCGATAAAAAAGGCTCTGGAAACGGTCACAAAATATCCCAAGTGAGGGTTGAAATATTGTCCTCGATGAAATTCAAAAGATTGGATCATCCGTTCACCTATATGGGCTATAGAGCCATTTTTAGACGTAAAATCCAAATGGGTTTATGATTGCAGAGCAATGGAATGTGAAGACATTTCAGAAGGTGTAGAAGTACACATCCATGGTATTTTTTTAACAGGGAACCTGTTTTATGGGGGGCTTTTTGAGAAATTTGCCGTCCACCGTCCGGTGTCCGCCATCCGCCGTCCAGCGAAAAACTTGGAAAAATTTTGACTCTCGAGCCATATATGATAGGAGGGGGACTTGGAAAAACGACGGCTTCCTTAACGAAGTTAAACGAGGAACGCAGGGAACCTGTTTTATGAGTCAAATGGGATTTGGTATTGAAAATTCAAGGAAGCTTAGACCTAGATAAAGTTAGTATAAAGAAGGCCTAGAACTACTATAAGCCTAGTATAATATAGTTTGAGATTCTAAATTTTTCTCGAATCTCCAGCTATATATGATAGCTCGAGAGTTGAAATTTTTCCATATCCCTTTCATATCATATATAGCTCGAGAGTCGAAATTTTTCTAAGTCCCCCTCCTATCATACATAGCTCGAGAGACGAAATTTTTCCAAGTTTTTCGCTGGACGGCAGACACCGGACGGCGCACGGAAAATTTCTCAAAAACCCCCCCATAAAACAGGTTCCCTGTTAAAATTTCGACTCTCGAGCTATATATAATAGGAGGGGGACTTAGAAAAATTTAGACGTTCGAGCCATATATGATGAGAAAGGGACTTGGAAAACTTTCAACTCTCGAGCTATCATATATAGCTCGAGATTCGAGAAAAATTTAGAATCTCAAACTATATTAAACTAGGCTCAGATTAGGTCAAGGCCTTCTTTATACTAGCTTTATCTACGTCTAGGCTTCCTTGAATTTTCAATACCATATCCCATTTGACTCATAAAACAGGTTCCCTGCGTTCCTCGTTTAACTTCGTTAAGGAAGCCGTCGTTTTTTTTCAAAAAAAAAGTCATGTGAAGTCACAGGGGTTACGAACGAACGACTGTGCCAGGAGGTGTGAGTGTGTTACTCGTCTTTCTTACCTACGAATTGTTTACGTTTCAGTCCTTGGAATATTTTTCTCTCTCCTCTTCCCTCCGTTCGGTCTGTACAAGTTTGCTCGTATAGTGCGTGAGCTTATGAGGTTTCCAATTTCATCTTGTTCCTTATGGTCAGTGGTATCATTGATGCTAAATTCTTTCCTCTCCCAGGATGTCTTTCGATAAACCTGATTCGTCTGAATTTCCCTACGAGTCGGTGGTAGGAGATGCGATAACACTCGCTCGACTATTCTCCAACTCGACGTAAAGCTTTCGCGCCGTTTCCGAAGTCAGTCACTCCCAGTGATTTGATGGAAAAGTCGTGTGGTTAGTGGAATGGCGAACCCATCGGTCACCTAGCCATGTGTAGCTCCTTTCGATTCCGTGGTGCGATTATTCTCTGCGTCTACCCCTTATTCGCGAGTTAGCCGGAATGCGATAAATCAATTTCGTGATGTGTGTAAGAACGCTTTAATTTTCGTGTTGGTAGCGTCGCATCGATACTCGCAGCCAGGTTTGGTAGCTGCATGTGTTATAAGGTACATACGAATAGTAGATAGTTGTGAATTGATCTCACGTTTTGTACGTGCGTTGAAAAGACTAGGAGCACCGGAAAACGATCAGCTGGTTTTCTTACATGTGTAAGTGAATGTGTTTGATGAAATTCCCACTCATAGGGTTGCGTGAGTGTGACACATTTCTTTCTTAAACTGCGCATCTAACGAGACTCCGCCTGGATTCTTGATCACCCGAACATGGAGAACTCCTTCGAGTCTTGGTAACTCTATTGGAAGATGTATGAGCAGCGCCGGTGATTGACTGAAGGGTCGAGTATAAACACTAGCCGCTCGACACCAGAGTGTAGCCCACAGGGTTGTAATGCGAACCCTAGAAGCGTGAGGACCGAGAGTTTTGGGATATCTTCTTAGGGTCCAAACCAACTTCCAGCCAGATAGCGATCCCACCTGCGGCTCCGCCCACCGTCGAAATTGGAGGTTTCGACCGATTCTTTTGGAAGATGCTTTTGGATGTCGTCGTGAAGAACCATTTTCCTGTTGACTGTAATATGGAGTAGCGGTAACGTCTTTTACAACCTCTTTTTTATTACATCGAGTTATTGCCACTGGAGAATTACTAGTCACAGCGTCGACTACGAGTGCGGTCTTTGTACGTAGAGTCCCTTTCAATGGGTGGTATTTTCTTCTCTTGGAAGCACATATCGCTGAGACGTCGACATTTCCCCTCCCTCATTCCTAGTGTGCGTTTATCGGGTGGATGTTTTTGCTCTGTCAGCTTGATGACTACCAGTAGATCAAGTAGGAGTTGCTATACGCAGTATTCGTACTGGCGTCCATGGTCTCATCTACAATAGTTTTCGTTTTCGGTTATCTAAATTCTTTATTATTTGATTCTTTGGCCTCCCTATTGGTCGCTTGACCTGATCAGTCAGTTTTAGAGATTGCCCGAATTGCTCTTCCCCATAGGTTACCGCTAGAGTAGATAAGAAACGCCCCTTCTTCAGTCTTGGTCCACATTCAGTTACCTTCTTCCTTTTGATACGTTTTAAGCGGAATTCTCAGACTCCTCCTGTTTAAGAGTCTCATCACGTCTCTACCGCCATCTGAGCTAGCTGGTGTAGAAGTGACCGTTGAGAGGGATCTAGCTCTTTCTTTCTTTCTTTGATAGGAGTGAGTCTTTTTCACCTTTCCCCCCCTTCGACCTATCCGATCTATATGTACAGTTTGTTCGTAGTTTCGAATAGATTCAACCCTTTTCGACCAGTGTCGCTGTCTAAACTTATCCTACCAAATGAGGTGTTGGGTGATTTCTCTCTCGTTGATATGCTCTTGCAGATTGGCTGTAATTTGAATCCCTGGTTCATGTGCGCAGCCACACGTCTACATCACAGTCATTTATATTTTACCTAGTTTCTAGCAATTACAAAACTTCAAATTCACTTAACAAAAAAATCAGGGAGATGAGACCCGGAGAAATTTACTCAGTTGATGTGCCATTCCTTCAATTACAACATTCTTTAGTGTCACAGACCTCGGTGAGGTGGAACATTCGGAAAAAAATTCATATTTTATGAATTTCTGTGATTTTTTTCATCGGTAGCGGGGTAAGCTATGACTGCTACCGCAATTGATCGCGTGGAATCAATATTCGATGTTCGCGCTGAATAATACGTTTTCCTTTCTTTATTTTAAGATGTATATTTTTCTGTTACCACGAGTCCCAGCGGTTTGAACTGTGTCACTGGGAGCCGTGCACTTGCGTGAAATGGAAGAATCCCCTCCCAAGATGAGAGGACAATGCAAGGAAAAGGTCGTCTCCTGTCATGAACTCAAAGTGAGAAAACGGCAATTGCCCCGCTTTTGATCGAAACGGGAGAATACGTGAAAATTGTTGTGGTGTTTTTCGATGGAAGGGAATGATACAGGAAAGATTTTTTCTGTTGTGAGCACGCGGTGAGAAGACAGCGGCTGCCCCGCGTTTGAACAAAGTGGGAGCGTAAGCAAAAATTCTTGTTGTGTTCTGCAAAATGATAGTGAAAAGACTTTTTTTGTTGTGAGCATTTGATCGGAGTGGAGGAGTACGCGGAAATCCAGGGTAGGGGAAACTAAAGGCTTTCTTTCTATTCAAGAAAATAAAATGGTTATCCCCTCGATACCACGCCCTCCAAAGCTACTTCGGGCGCGAGTAATTTTTTAATTTTTTTTTTTTGAATTCTGCAAATAATTTTATATGCTCGTAGGTATTTATTTTGTTCAGTTTAGGAAACTGAAAAATCAGGAGCTGATGCTTGCGTTTCCTTTATCTCCTGGAAGACCGAGAATTTTCGCGTATTCTCCTGCTTCGATCAAAGGCGGGGGGCGATTGCCGAATTTTCTCTCCGAGCTCACGACAGAAGACGATCTTTTCCTTGTATTGTCTTGCTCATAAATACCAATTTACAAAGGATTAGGATTCTTCCTCTTCCCGCAAGTAACTCAGTTTGAACCACTGCGACTTGAGGTAAAAGAAAAATAAACTTTTGTTAAGTCACCGGGGTTTCGTGCGAACGTTATCGTGTTGGGAGGTGTATGTGTGTGAGTGTTATTCGTCTCTTTTTCCTACGAATCGTTTTTTCGAGTCTTCACTTTCGTTTCCAGTTGGTGTAGATGAGAACGCCATTTCCTATCTCAACGAAGAGCCTCGCCTTTCCATTCAATTTCGTCTAATCTTTCGACACGTGTAAGCCAAATTCCCAGAATCGACAACAGTATGCGTTTTCCACATGATAATTCGCTCCCTCCGTTTAACAGCCCCCATCATGTCTGCCGACACTGTGACTAGCTGGTGTAAGGAGTGGCCTTGTGAGGGATCCAGCACTTTCATTGGTAGGAGTGAGTCTATTTTCACTTTCCTCCCTGAAAAATTTCGACTCGCGCTCGCGGTCCGAGGTTTATAACGTCACGGAGAGGGGGGGGGGACTTGGAAAAATTCACAGGTTCTTTAACGGAGTTAAACGAGAGGTGGTAGGAACCTATTTTGTGGGGCACGTGGGATCTGAAAAATCTAGATAGTGACGTCACAGGCCTGGACTTTGGAGCTATATATAATAGGAGGGGAACCTAAAAAAAGAACTGATCTATAACGTCATCAAACTGTGACTCCACAGGCTTGGAAAATTTTCGGCCTTTAGAACACGTGTCTTTTGCTTCAGACCGCTATTAGAAATCATAGATCTTGTTTCTTTAATTTTCCATCCTCCAGGATTAAGGGTAGTATGAAATCGATTTCTCGACAAGAGAAATATTCTTATTACGTTTTTACGACGCGTTTCAGGCTTATCCGGAGCGGGTAAAACGTCGATATCCTTCGAACTGGAAGCGTGGTTGATTTCACGAGGCATCTCGGCCTACGGACTCGATGGGGACAATATTCGTACCGGTTTGAATAAAGATTTGGGCTTCTCGAAAGAGGATCGCGAAGAAAATATTCGTCGAGTTGCCGAGGTGGCCAAATTATTCGCCGACAGTGGAACCATCGCTTTGTGTAGCTTTGTATCGCCGTTTTCTTCGGTAAGTTGGCTGATCACGTTTTTGCCCCTCTTCTTATTATTCATTTCTTAATGAATAGTTTGCGTACTTTTACTCATCGAACGGATCCGAACAGTTGAATAGAAAACATTCGCTGTAACGTTCTTACGAGAGCATAATATTGTATGAATAATGGGGAGATGAGAGAAGTACGAATGAGCTCAAATTACGAGTAACGTACACTAGTCTAAGTGGGTTGCAAATTATATGCATTTATTTTCTCAAAATATGCATTTATTTTTCTGAAATATGTAAATATATGCACTAATTTTAGAAATATGCAGTAAAAATATGCAAATATGATACGAGTAATTTCGCCCATTCACATTAAAAATAAAATAAAAAACAAATGACAATTTTTTCCCTGTGATGAAAAAATTCAATACCACCTTTTAATCACAACAAAGTCTTATTGCAGGTTACAAAATGTATTTCGCTAAATTGGCAAATGTAAACTGTTTTCGATTGTCTCGGTATATGGCCTCGTACATACTGAAGGAACGCTCTACATCACAAGATGTGAGGGTGGCGTATTTGAAGAGAACGAGATTTGCTGGACCGTACTTATCTCCTGCTTCATCACCATCAACGTCGTTGCCCGCTAAAATATTTGCAATTTCTCGAAGATGTACAAGTCCAGGATTGTCGTTGAAAATGTCGCTAAATATTGAAAAAAATAGAATGATAAACATGACCAGCACGAACTAGCGCACGAACACTCAACAGCGCCTTATTCAGATAACAAACTCAATGAGATCTGTGATTTAAGAAACTAGGTTGCAAGCTTGGGCCTGGTAGCTGCTTCAGAAAAACTCCAGAATAGAGAACCAGCAATAAAGTTGAAAAGTTTGAATTTTTTGTCGATGCTGAACGTTTTCAGCTGAATATGCAGGAAAATATGCATTTATGCATCAAATATTCATTTATTATGAAATATGCATCAAATATGCATTTATTATGAAATATGCAAAAATATGCATTTATAATTTTGGTATATAGGCCTCACAGGACATGAAACGTATAGAAAATTGGTTAGATATCGGATATGCTGCTTCAAAAATTATTTCCATATAATTTGCAACCCTAATCATTACTTGCGAAAAACGTTACTTATTACTTAATTAACAATACCTTAGTGCGCTCGCAGTTCGACACTTCGCTATTTATTGAGGATCAAACAGACTTCGCACGCTGTTTTGATTCGTCTGGGTGACGTAACAGTAATTGAAGGAAAGGCAAGATTAGTCCTCTGGCCTGTTCTGCTCAATCAGTGCAGCCATCAGACCATCGGTTCAAGGGTCGTTCCCTGTTCCCTTCCTCTCTTTCCGGTCGGTTAGTGTTCCATTACTCTCCTTGGTAATTCTGTCTTCGAGCACCCGTTCCACTTGTTCGTTTTCACTTTTCTCGATAGTTTTCTATCTTTTCGGTAAACGATGTTGCTCCTAACGCCTCCATAATTACCGAGTTCTTAACTTTATCGTGTAGGGTGTATTCCACAGTATGAACCTCATTTTCGTCGATTCGATTCTCCTCATTTTTATCTCTTTCAGAGGGTAGGTTTCGCTACCATGAATCATTATAGACCCTTGTCTGGGCAATATTTTTTTTTTCCGTTCTCTATCTATGAGTCTCAAAGCTTTTGCAAATTTGGATGGCGACAATAAACTGCTAAAGTAGGTTGAACAGTTCTCAAGTAGCATTACACACAACGTTGTAACGTTTCGAGTGTAGTCGTCTCGACTTATGAGACGCAATCGCGAGAAAATTATCTTGATTTTATTAATCTTCAGAACAAGGCCTTTTAAGCTATAGGTTTGTGGTGTGTGTTAGATAAGTGACGTCTTTCATTTACTTTCAACTACGTATGCGTAATTGTGAATACGTCGATTTGACTGACGAGCGACTTCTTTGTTGGCGATTGACGTCGCGTCGTACGGATGCCCACTGTTGCAATAAAATTGTAAGCTTTATCGCATTTTTTTGCGGGCAAAAACAAAAAAACGTTTGATCTTCATTTTGCGACTTCGTAATTTTTTTCTGATTTATAATTTATACCGAGGTATGCAAGGACTGTGGTGAGAGGCCTTAGCTCAAAATTCTCGTAATGGAAAGTGAATTGAGAAGCCGAACTGATCGCGAACTCAGTACTTAAAAGAAAACGTGTCCAATCGACATTTTAGTTGAAAAAGTTTACTTCGAAGTGTTTGTGAATGGTAGGACAAATTGTAACCTTGTATTACGAGTGAGTGAGTTGATAATGAGATGTTATACCGGGAATGAACGACGAAGTCTCGAGAAATGGGTTACGTGTGTAGTATGCGCTATTTCACCTGAAAACGCGGAGATTTTATTCAAGAGAAGAAAGTATGTGTGGTCAGATCTTGAGCGTATAGCTTCTTCCAAAGAATACGAGAGACATACTTGGCAGTAGGTGGATAAAAAAGTGATTTTAAATTCTTTATTCAGTGTTGGAAACGTATTGATTCCCTATCTAACACTTAAGAAAGAAAAATAAGAGGCAAAAATTCTGAAATCCGGCCTGGGCAGAACTCTAAGGAAAATGAGGAGAATCGTATTGAAAACGCGAAAATTTCTTTTACTTGAAATCTCATTAGTGTCATATTTAGATGTATGCACTACTATTTAATCATATGAATTTCGATACTCGAAATTTTGATGTTAGACCGAATGCTGTTCATGAAATGTTGAGCCATTTTATAGTTTTAGATGAAGACTACAAGAATCAGAACAGGTTATTATCTTGCTGACTAATATCGCAGCATTGTAGACGTGTTTTTTTTAATGTGACAGAAGCATATTTTGATAGAAGTTAGAAGTTAATTATGTTCTACAACTTGGTCGCGAGTGTTTATCTATCTTGAAATTGTGACCAATTTTCAGTCTCATTTAAAACTTAAACTCACCCATTAGGCCTAATAACTTTCCTTTTTTTTCTACTTTTCTTTGTAGGAAATTTATTCATCTTTGATTATTTTCTTTTTCTTTCTTTTTTGAGAATAAAAAAATAAGAAGAAATTTTTTTTTGAATTTTACTTTAAAGAAAATTACTTTTGATAGTTATATTATTGTAATTTGACTAGTGTCTATTTACGATGTTAGAACAATTAAAGTTAATGGAAATATCACTCGTAGGTACCTAATTTTATTTAGCAAAATGGCAAGGTATTTAGTCGACGTTAACACGTCAAGTACCGGTTACTTTAGTAGTAATAAATATTATTTGATTTTATTTGTTGTTGTCTGATCACTCCAATCATCAACGAAATTTTATGAGTCACGGGGAAATGTTTTATTCAATCTGTCAGGAATGAAAAGTTGAGAACTTCAACGTTAGAGGATGTGCTCAAATATGAATACTCTGGCTATTCTCGAGTAAAAAATTGCTGGCTTGATAGATACTGCGTAAAGATAATAGGATACATCCGGAGTAGTTTTTTTGAGTTGGTTTAGCTACTGAGTACTGAGTAACGAAGTGGCCGAGTTTTGCTTGTCTTCTTTCCGTATTTGAGAATGGCAGTTCTTTGAAGCGGATAGATATTGAATTACAATCTGTTGAATTTCATTTCCACGTTATTTTGGAGCCATTTTTCACACTTTGTGTCTGGAAGCAAGTTGCAAGTAGGTCATTTACTCATTTCATTTCTAAATCCTCGATAAACTGATTGAAACGGCTCCTCTCCACTTAATGGATGGATTAATAGAGGCTTAGAATTACTTAATCGCGCGCTTCTCAATCCCTCTTCCCACCAATAGGTACCAGCTTATGTAGAATACAAAAGATGAGCAATTCACCCATTATGAATAGATTCATTTTCAAACACATAAATTTTTTAATAATTGTTTAAATTCAGAGTTCTTCATTAGTTTTTAAATCTAAATGTTTTCAATTTTAGGATCGAGAAATGGCGAGAAAAATTCATGAAGACGCCGATCTACCCTTTTTCGAAATTTTTGTTGACACTCCTTTGGATGTATGCGAGCAGCGAGACGTCAAAGGATTGTACAGAAAGGCTAGAGCAGGAGGTATTAAAGGTAAGAAAGCGTTGCAGAACCCAGCCAAGTCTCATAGACTGCGTATCTAATTTCTATGGTTCTAAATTAATTATTTAGGTTTCACCGGCATTGACCAAGAATACCAGAAACCGAAAAATCCCGATGTAACCGTCAAAACAGCCGATTGCTCGATTGAAGATAGCATGTTTGATGTGATTAAACTTCTAGAAGATAATGTGCGTGACTATTACGTGATGAAAACGAAATATTTTAGAAAATCTTCCACCCTTGATCGGATCTATAAAATTGTTTGCTAATTTGTGTAGGAAATAATACCAATTCAAGATCGCGGATCCGATTTTGTTTCCGAATTGTTTGTATCCGAGAATAAATTCGCTTTGACCAAACGCGAGGTGGACGAGTTACCGAAGTTGGAGATTACAAGACTCGATTTGGAATGGGTTCAAATTCTCAGCGAAGGATGGGCAACACCGTTAAAGGGTTTCATGAACAAGAAACAATATTTACAGGTAGGTACAACATTAACCTACGATTGTTAATGATTAATGGATGCAAACCGCAAAAAATTACGGGTAGAATACTAATGCGAACAGTCATATTTTTGACACGACTGCCATTATCAAGCGAACTGAAATGAATTACTGATTTGCTATCCTTTTAAATGCTAGTCTTTAATTATGACTTCAAAAGTATTTTCAACGCTGAATTCAAATCCGTCTCTCCATTTCTGCTAGCACATCAGGTTTTGAGTGATCTCATGAGTCATTGAGATATAAATATTTGCTTTGTAGAGTTCTCTGCTTTGTACGTACCTATGAATCTTGAGAACATTATCACTATTATAGTCTGTTCACGTTAAGAAAGGATAGAAGTATGTACCGCGGTCCGCAACTCACGAGAACGGAACGCGGAAGGTAATTTTAATCTACCATTCGTTCCGTTCTATCTTTTCTTAACGTGAACAAAGTATGAATCATATTGATAACAAAATAAGGACATGATACTTTGACTATATACCTCTTATGGTCTGAGCTTCGTCCATGTACTGCAATGTTAAACAAGCGTGGAAATATGTATAGCGTGCTGAGAACTTCAACGTAGGCAGCGCGGGTGAGTGCACGGAGGAGTAACAGCTTCTTCTCCCTCCGCTATCAACCCTTTGACTATACAGTACTTTGTATGGACTGACTTGACAAGGCATCTGCGGGTGGGTAGAATGAAGCCGATATGTGCGGTAGGGAAGCAGAGGGAATACACTTGCTCAGGGATAATTGTTGAGCAGGTTGCATTCACAACGTAACACAATTCGTCAAGGGGCTATGGGTTTGCTGTCAACGCTGGATGCAATCCTCCTTACTTTTATCCTACGAGTTACCTCCCTTGCCGCACGATACCTGCCTCACTGAACGCGTTCGTTGTATCAGTCCATACCTATATAGTCAAAGTATCAACCGCGTCGCCTAGCTTGAGTCCTCCGCATCTTATTTCTTATCATATCTTTCCACGGGTAAACGTCGTCTTAGCTCATTAGCTCAGTCCATAAGATGTATAATAGTCAGAGACATGATTATTATCATCTCTTAGAAACCAAGTTCTCTGAAAGCCAGCTAAGTGACAAGCCAACGATCATTAGAATAAGGTCTATTGCATGGGTACAGGAGATCCTTTCCTCCAAATGTTGACTCGTCGCTTGGTCATCTTTTACAGAACTCAATTTTAAGGGCGTTTGTTCCATCAGAAATACATTGAACGAACGCTATCTCTCTGGAAACATCCTTGAATGATGACTGCGATAATGTCATTCACTCATCAGCAAGAATAATTATGAAAAACTGTGAATTTTACTTCATCAATCATCATTCATCACAATCATATCAAAAACTTGGAAAAATTCATTCAAAATTCAAATAGATCATTTGTGATGTTGCATGAACTAATATGTTTTGATAGTGTTATTATCATCATGGTTCCAGAAAATTTTGATGAGTGATGAAGGGAAATTCACCCTACATTCAACATTTTCATATCATCTTTGTTCGTCCAATTATTATTGGTCTTTAATAGGGTAGGTAACTTGTTCTCAAGATGAAACAATTTTCCATATTTTATGTGCTTACTCAGAAACCTGATGTACAAGTATTACTAGCCAAAAACGAGAAACAGATTTGAATTCAGGTTGAAAATACTTTTAGAACTATTCGAAGATTGGGATATAACCGTATAGATTTTCAGTTGGTAGTGTTATTGATTAGGTATACTTTTTTGTTTTTCGTTGTTTCTGGATGTTACTCTTACTCAGTAGTTGAGAAAAAAAGTACTTTAGGTGATTACTAGTGCTTATGTCGTCTTGTGAGATCGTCCTGACGGAACCAAGATATACTTTATCTTACTCTATGATGGATTGTGTCAAGAATTGCGTCATTCAGGGCTTGTTTTGAGAATTATCTTCCCTTTGAGTTGAAATACAAAAAGCTAATCTTGTTAGTACTGGTTAAGGCGAGACAGAATTTCATTAGAGGAAGTTGTGCTTTCACTTTATCGAAATATTTGTCTATTAACATTGATACGACAGAAAAACTTGCTAGTCAGCTGATAAAAAGCTGAAGAGATAAAAAATTATTATAACTTGTGTTATCTCCTTATAATATGTTAATGATGCTTGTAGTTTCGCAATATTAACACTCGAACAACACCGAAAAGGAGCGAAAATTTTTGTGTTTTTCATCGTTTTATAATTTTCCTCTGCCTTAATTGATTAATAAAGGTCTCGACTTTTCGAATAATACGCAGGGTATAACTCTCAACAATAAGCTAATCTTCAAAATTAGAAAGTCGTATTGAAAAATCCCTGGGATGTAGAAAAAATGGACAAAATTCAATTACGAATAATCGCACCTAGTGTATTTAGAAATGAACAGCCTCTCTAAATTTGATGTTATAATTTGTAATTCTGTTCGATTCTAGGCTTTACACTTCAATAATCTTTCTGAAGATATTAACCAGTCAATCGTCATCGTACTCCCTCTTACTACCGCGAAAAAAGAAGAACTAGAGGAGAGAGGAGATTTTGCTCTGTGGTACCAAGGTAAACCCTACGCTATCATGCGAAAACCTCAGTTTTTCCCCCACCGAAAAGAGGAGCGCGTAGCCAGACAGTTCGGTACCACACATGCCAACCATCCGTATATTAAAGTGAGTACCGTGGTTTTTCTCATCACAAATTATTGGAAAATATTTCTCATGTTCTGTATTGAATCCGCAGATGATTTACGAATCAGGCGATTGGCTGGCTGGCGGTGATTTAGAAGTTCTGGAGCGAATACGGTGGAACGATGGCTTAGACGAGTACAGATTAACACCGAATGAGTTGAGGATTAAGTTCAAGGAACTGAGGGCAGACGCGATTTTCGCATTTCAACTCAGGAATCCCATCCACAATGGTCACGCCTTACTTATGCAGGTAACGATAACTTTCTAAGAGGAAATTATAATTGTAGATCATCTGGACGAATATTATACAATGTACAATAAATTGCAGGATACGCACCGTAAGCTTTTAGAGAAAGGTTACAAGAATCCTGTTTTACTGCTACATCCCCTTGGAGGATGGACGAAAGATGATGACGTACCATTACCTGTTAGAATACGTCAACATAAAGCGGTATTGCAAGAAGGTGTGTTACCTAAATCGACTGTGCTCGCGATCTTCCCTTCGCCTATGTCCTACGCTGGCCCCACAGAAGTATGATATTGACTTAGCGAGATAATTCACTCTAAAATATGACACCATTTTTGATAATCTTTTTTAATGATTAAGGTCCAGTGGCACGCTAAATCGAGACTTGTTGCGGGAGCGAATTTCTACATCGTCGGTCGTGACCCTGCTGGACTTCCACATCCTGACCAAGTAAACAATTCGGGTAAAGATCTATATGATGCTATGGATGGTGGTATGGTCCTCTCGATGGCACCAGGCTTGAAGGATTTGGAAATCATTCCGTTCCGAGTAGCCGCCTATAATAAAACCCTCCGTAAAATGGATTATTTCGATCCAGCTAAAAAGGAGGAATTTGAATTCATTTCCGGCACCAAAATGAGAAGTGAGAAAACAATAAAATGTTACTTGCATAAAATCGTTAATATTTTTCTTCGGGTCGTATAATGTTTAATTTTAATCGCAGCTCTAGCCCGTACTGGACAAACTCCGCCAGATGGTTTCATGGCTCCACTCGCTTGGCAGGTACTGTCCGATTATTATAAATCGTTGCTGAAAGCCAACTGAACTTAGAGTATAAGTCATCGTTCACTATTTTATTCCTATACCATTTTTATTTTTACTGTTTAGAAATCCGTATTTTTAATATTAAAACTACTTACCGGTTCTTGTTTACTTAATATTATGTTTAGAAATTCTGTTTACTGTAAGTATCTACTTAAAAAGTTGTCCACTGTTTTAGCTTCTTTTGATTTTTCTTCGTTTTTGCTTCTTTTTTTCTTATTATCACATTCCTGTTGTAGTAGTATACAAAGTACGTTTAGGACACTCATCATTGCACCTTTCAATTTGACCAAATTGATATTTTTTCCATCAAAATTTTAATCCTAAAATTTGACCTAAAATATTACCCCTCTAAAATACAATAAATAAATAAATAAATAAGGTAATTCTTTTCCTATGATTTTTTCAACGCTTACGAACGTTCAGGCAAAATTTATTACCATTATTTATAACCTTATTTAAGCTTTATTTGACTGAAATCACAGTCACAAAGTACGTATAGGACACTTATCATTGCACCGTTAAACTTGACCAAATTGATATTTCCAGCAGAAAATTATACTCCTCAAATTTAACCTAAAATATTGTCCAAAATTTATTCTCTATAATACAATAAATAAGGTAAATTCTTTTTTATTGTATTTTAGAGGGGTAATATTTTAGGTCAAATTTTAGGATTAAAATTTTGATGGAAAAAATATCAATTTGGTCAAATTTAAAGGTGCAATGAGTGTCCTAAACGTACTTTGTATACTACTTGTTGTGTATTGCGCTGTTTCTGTGTACCTGTATTACATTTTACGTGATTTTCTTTTACCATTTGAGGATCACAAATAACAGATATTATTATATTTTATTATTATTAATATTTATATAACAGCAGTGGACTTGTATACAGTCATCTTTCAACTTATTCGTTTTTGCGGGCCAAATTCCGAACAGCAGTAAGTCCACTTTGCAATAAGCACTCAGTAACAGATTGTAACATTCGGAACTCTTTTTACACGCCTTTGGTCATGTTACTTATGGTACCTAGAAATAGAACAAAAATTTTCTGTGACTCTGTTGAAAGGTTGGTGATACTCGTGATACTGATTTCATTCTTAAGATGATTGTTAATTCCGACTTTTACAATCTGTGAGTGGTTGCAAATTGTAAAGTGACTTGCTGCTGTTTGGAAAATGAATGGTTACCTATACCTAATCGAATCGTTGCTATAACGAATAAATATCTGAAGTACCTAGGGCATTATCGTGCAATTTTGAATTATGCCGTCGAATACATCGGAATTATGAGATTTGATATTTTATTCGACAGTGTGTAATAGTGGAATGATATTGAGTACATTTTTGAAAATTATTGAAACGAATTATGATAGTCCGAACTGTGATAAACATACATTTTTAAAATACTGAATATTGCATACAGTTTTATTAAAATATTTTTAAAAAAGGATTATTTGTAAACATTCCTCGTACTGGCGCGGCGTATAAAAAATATCTTGTAATGTTTACGTACAAATTTTCGTAGTTGTCATAAGTGCATCCTATTATTATCAATTTAATTTCCAGTTCCATGTTATGTGTTTATAATAAAGTGGTTATTTTATTGTTGTTAATAAGCGTCCTCGCCTTTGTCGATCTCCTCATTTTCAATATAAAAGGGTGTATAGTTTAGGCGCCGTTATCGTAAACACTATATCAACAAACGACTGAATTTTTATGCTAACCTTGTCTCAGAGATTGTGTCTTGTCTAACTATTCGCTCTCTTCCTTATTTCAGTTTGTTGTCCTACCTCGTCTCTTTCTTTCTTCTCTCGCCTCTACAAATTATTATTTCAAATTTGAATCTCGTGAAACTGAATTATTTTCGGTTATCTATATTATTATAAATTGAAAATTGAGAATAAATGAAGTAGGTCGGTTTAGCTTAAGTGGAATACTCATTATTAATTTCATAAACTACTACAGATAGACCATACTGAAGTTGAAAACAAAAGCTTATTTTCGATGTTCAAATCGGTACCATCAGTCAACATACTGACATATGTGGTCGGACAAAAAAACTTTATAATCAAGTCTTGAGTTTCGCTATCCTTTGATAGGAATCTTGTTCATGGCTGCTACCAGTCTTCTGCTTTCAAATATTCACCGTTGAAAATTTTTACATTAATGGTAGTAAAATGGAAAACAAAGAAACTCGGAAAAGAAGAATAGCTGGACCGTATTGAGTTTGCGTAAATTTGAAATAAATATTATAGGTACTTGTTTGAAGGGTGATTAAATAATATTAACTTTTCGGAAGATTATCAGTGATTAATACTTTCCGGAGATTCATCAGTGCTTTGTGTTGATAATTAAACTTATAATAATCCTGAAATCATAATTATTTAAATTGTAAAACAGATTTGCAACTCCTTTTTTTTAATATGAATAATTGAGAAATTTTTATTCTGCGCGAGCTGTCAATTTTTCAAGTATCCATCGATTTTTCGATTCAGAAAAGGGTCGACTAAGAAGCGAGTAGGTGAACGAAAAAATTAGGATGTATAAGATTCCTTGTTTTCTGGAAAGATTGATGTTTTTGTAACGACTAACAAAATTCTGATATCACAACAGGATAGTGAATTTGTTATCAGCACGATTACAGTTGAGATTATGAAATGAGAGAAAAAAAAAATAAAAAGATGAAAAAAAACGTATCTGGTCTTTGGTCACTGTAACAAGGACGAAAAGTTTTGCCCCGGGTGAGGATCGAACTCACGACCTTAAGATTATGAGACTTACGCGCTGCCTACTGCGCTACCGAGGCAGTCATTAGAGAGGGTGTTTTGAATGGATATCAAGTATCCTCGTTACGATTCGGTTACAGTAAGCGTATCATTTCATCACTCAGAGAAAAACGATGAAGAGCTGGTATTATTTTTTCAGAAAATCTAAAGGATTTCTTGTTAATAGTATCCATAATAAGATATACAGAAATGCATTCATATTGAGTTTTGAGCTACCTATCATTATACTGGTCACAGTTGTTACTTAGGTACGATAAAACTGGAATCAATGTTCAAGACATTCAAGTCACTCGGAGTGCTTGAAGTAGATCGAAGTAATCGTTTGAACCACGGTACCGTGGTTTGAACCAAAACTAAATAGGATTTACGGATTCAAGAGAAAATAGAAAGGTTGGGTACCGGCTCGCAATCTTTCGCGACGGAAACGTCTAGATTGTTCAAAAATATCTTCGTTTTCATCCAGATATTGACTGCGAAATATAGAGGAACACTTTTACGAAAATATTTAAAACTTTTATTTCAATAGTACATCTGATGAGGTTTTACATAATTAACATTGAAGTAAAAAATCCAAATAAATTTCCATCCATTGTAGCTTTCTTGGCCACCTGAAACAAGGCTGAACATTTAAAACGCGACTGTACCAAAACGAAAAACGATATTCAACAACTGAAATAGATTTATCAGCTTCTCGGACAACTGGAATCAAAAGGTTCCAATTTGTTGTCTTTTTTTTTTTTTTTTTTTTTTTTTAAAAAAAACATACAAATGATGTGCGTAAATTATTATGATGAAATTATACAAATCAGTAGGTACTATTTAAATTTTGAAATGGGAGTCGATATTTTCATTGCCTCAAGTACAGGTGGTACAGAATATGAATTCATTTGGGCATAAGTATCGTATCTGTTATTATCAAGCTTCATCCTTTAGAATTCTGGCTTAAACAATAGAAAATATCGTGAAAGGATTAGGAATACTTAGTTATTTTCATCGTATTCTTCCTCCTCTTCTTCTTCTTCGACTTCCATTCCATTGTGTTCTAGAAAATTGAAGCGTTTTTCATGAGATATTGATCAACAGAACAACGAGGAATGTCATCTTCAATTACCATACCTTCGTGAGAAGATTTTCCATTCATTTCACCTGGTATCTGTCCGGCTTGAAGTAAATGATTCAGTCTCTCAACTTCTTCCAAAGATGATGCTTTCGCAATTGCTTCACGAATTCTACGCATTTCTTCGGCTCTTTGGGCTGCAGATAAATAAAAACGTCGTCCAGTAATCATAAATCAGCTCTAAATTGGAATAATTTAATAATGAAGGAAATTTTCTCACCTGAAGGTATTCTAGGTTCCGGTAATCCTTCTCCAGGAGTGAATTTCAATTTTCGAACAATTGTTTTACGCAATTCTTTACCTTCCTTACTCTTAAAGAACCCTACCGCGTCTTCTCTTTCCTGTAGATTTCACATACATTAAAACATCAACTTCTACATACCACCGACGTCAGGAGATGATCATTACATACCTGAAGCTTTATCTTTCTGAAATCGAGCACTTTTAACGAAGGTATTTTGAAAACAGTGTAAGCACGATAATGAGGTTTCCGTGAAACCGGGTTTTGTAATAAACTTAAGGTCTGCAGTTTCGGTAACGTTGATAACGGATTCAGATCGTTCAAATCTTGTATCATGTTACCGGTTAAGATCAAAGTTTGAAGATTAGGAATGAATTCTTGAAGATTTTCACCTATTCGTCTACAAAAATAATGGAATATTGAAGAACACTTACTCATTGCCGAGTTGTAAAATAAGAGTAACTTACACGATTGGATTATGATTTAATATTAAGGTACTGAGTCGCTTGAGGAATGGAAAACCATCTAGTTTACGTACATCATTATCTGATAGATCAATCGAATCAAATTGATCTAGTGTGGCTCCAAGATTTTCAATCATAGGTATTCGGTAACCTGAAATTTCGTCTCATCAAATGAATACGTTCAGAAGAAACGACAAGAACGTTTGGTTCAATGCAGCAGTAATTACCTCTCAAACACAGTTCTCGGTCCCGACATGGATTTAAATATTGCATCGACTGCTGAATCAAATCGGGTGTCAACCTGACCATTTCGACGATATATTCTTCGCTTCACCTAGATTAAACGGCGACAAAAACGGAATTCCCAAGTAAATTTTCAAATTCTTCAAATTAAATGTCGATAAAACGCCTGATGCCATTCGAGTTGCTCGGCGACTCACCGGTAAGCTAATTCATCAACTGATAAAGAGCTGAATTTGATAACTCAGGATTTAAATCTGAAAGAGCGAGTCAGGAACAGAAATATAATTCTGACAAAAGTAACACTCGCATTCATAAACTGAAATGGAGAAATCTTCTTCTACCCATTTAAATCATTTAAAATTCAAAATTCAAATTCAATAATGCTTGCGGTGGTGACAGAAGAAGAAATGTCAGAAACAACCAACAAAATCACGGAAGAGTCGTGGAGGCAAAACGTTCGGATTCGGAAGCACCGGAAGGGAAACTGGGCCTAACGACAACATAATATCGATATAAAAAATTCGATAGGAATATTACCGATAATAATTATTATGCTCTCGATAGAAACGATCTTGAAAACAGGGTTTTTGGTAAGATGGTTAATTTTTTTCCGTGATTTTTTTGTTGAAAAATCAATAACAAATTTGGGGTTTGTTTCGAGAAGTGATGAACAAACTAATTAAATTAGGCACATTCTTTACGCTACAAATCATAATTGATAAATTATTATTGAAAGTTCCATGAAAAATTACCGAGGTAGATTGCATATATTATACGAAGATTGCAATTCATTAGTAATTACAAAACCGGAGCCAAAGTGAAGAATTTTTATTTTTATTTCTCTCCGTTTTCAGTGAACTTTTTATATGAGAACAAAATGTTTCCTCTAACGATCTAAAGATGACTCTTATTCGGACTGTACAAGCAGATTTTGAAGGTCATATACGAATGTATTATTATGAGAGAACAAAACCGGGGACTGTAACACAGGTGTTACCTATATGGGAGTTTTTCATTTTTTTTTTCAAATTACTCAGAATGTGAATATTTTACGAGAAAAATGAAAAGAACAAAATTGAACGAGCATAAAATTTCCTTCAAAGTGATACTATTTTTAGTGGAATAATTTTTTTTTTGACCTTCAAAATTCGCTTGTACAGTCCGAATATCTACATCATCAAATTTTATCATCGTTCCGACAGTAAATTTTGATTACCTATTTATTTATTTAACGAGCTTTGAAACTACATGGTTATCAGCTCGACGGAAAGACATAATTATAGAATGAGGATAGATGGAAGATTAGTAGGTAGAAATTAATGAGAAGAGGGATTATGTATGGAAGTGTCATCTTTCAATATTTAGAATAATTAACAATATCCCCATTTAAAGTTTTCATTCTGCGACAAATATTTCTCATCGGTCAGAAAAAAAAGGTGGACCTGAATTGTGATTTTTGACAAAAATTTGTGCAAAAATACGATGGTTCATAATGATTATAAGAGACGCTTCTAGAGGAATTACTTAATTAAATTCAACCTAGTCTACCGTAGTTTGTGCATATTTATTTGATTTGATTTTTTTGAGATAGGGATATTTAGAATATTCGATGTTATAAACCTTAATAAGGAAGCGTCAACACATAAATTTGAAACCATTTTCGTAGTGTCACGAACAAAGCTTAATTATTTAAATCTCAGTTTTGAAATATCGCGCTAGTCAAATTTGATCACATTGCAATATTATTGTTAATCTCGCGTAAAATTTTATGGTAATAATTGTTCAGTATATTATAGCAATCCATGATCAGCACCACTTTGCTATTTTTGCGGAGAGTGGCAGAATGGACACAAGCATATATGCGGGAGGATGCTCTGACAAAGTAGGGGAAAAAAAAAGGATTCTCTATTTTGGTCTACAAAATTTCATATTTTTATATCAGTAATTTGTGAGTCTAATTATTGATAGGTACGAGTTTTAGCGCGGGTGCGGCGGGGTTCTTGAACAGAATTTATCCAGTTTTTTGGTACCTTGGTACGTGGTTTCTTCAAACTCGGTTCGTATAATTTTGTTCTTATTCCACGAAATTCCAATCCCGTTGCCCTGAAATGGTACTATTGTGTAATTTTTTAATTTTATTGAATGTATTCACTATTCAGTATCGTACAATCACGGGGTACAATTAATCTTCTCATTCAACATAATTATTGGAATAGGCGATGTACAGTATAGCAAAGCTGCATTACATCGATACTCTATCGAAACACTCTCGTTTTATATTATACAATTATTTTTCCAGTATAATATCGATATTATTACCGAAGCATAATACCGAAAATGGACGAACTCGAACGACTTTCATGTTTATTTCAAGGATACCAAAAATAGTAACTTTGTGAGAGTGTAGTGGTAGCTTCGATAGTAGTGGTCGTTCGTTATCGAGCATTATTTTGTTTGTAGATGTGTGAGAATGATGAGAACGTTTCTCCTCTCGTTTGCTGTCGTCATTTCGTATTATGACCGTCAGTAGACCGTAGTGAGTATCGTGTTGTATCACGAAATTTTTCACGTATTACCATGATCATTTTTTGCTAGGTATCGCAGATAATGAAGTTCTATTGAACGGTCGTTGCCTCATTACGTTAAAGTATGTTACGAATATAATATTGTGAGACTAAAAATTACGCTTACGTTGCTTTAAAAATTTTCGTGTAGGCCTAATTACTCTCATTTTTTGTTCCGTACGCTGATATATTCTGGCTCATATGTCCTAGACTTAGTGTCGAATTCGTTGATCTTTGCGATGTAGTGACGAAGCCGGTGGAATGACATTCTGGATGTAGTCATAAATAACTTAATTTGTTCGCGAACGACGAGCTATCCTAGGAAAGTGTACGTACGATATTTATCAGACAATTCCAAAAGGAAGAAGTATCTGCATACATTTCGCGCCTTCATTAGTGTATCAGGTATGACCTATCTTCAATATGTATTACGATTAGATTGTCTAAATTTTGAAGTTGGTCAGATTTAAGTAAAATGTAGGATAGGTACCTACGGTTTTACTGTTTCTTGATGAAAGAAAATGGAGAGCTGACAATAGAAGATATCGTTGGGCTTAATTCATGTACTTGATGTACGTACATCGTGTATGATCGTGTTTGTTTGACTATGATTGTGAGGGTCCTACCCTGTGGAACAAATTTGAATGAAATACTCTGAAAACAAGATATTCACATTCATATAGAATAGAGGAAGAAATATGATCAGGAGACTCGTACTTATCTAGAGAGTACAGTCTACATGAAAGCCTACATGAAAAATGGAAATTGTACAGCTGTTAACTGGGTACTTGCAGATCAGAATAACCCAAAAATTGATATCACATGTGTTAATGAGGATGGTCAGGTGGAGAAGTACGTCAAGAAGAATTTGCTGACGTTACGACTCTGTATACTATGTGGTATGCTAACTTCTACCGAATCAGAGACTTGAAGGTTTACCATTTTTTCAGTCCCTCTTTCGAATATTCGTATGTAAGCTAAATGGGTGTGTGTTGGTCAAAAACAATCGACTAATTATTTAATTGGTTCCAGGGGGGGGGGGGGTTTATGACCAAAAAGTATCTTCTGATGATTCATTTCTTGACGTCGCTCGACTGTAATTATATTTCTCTAGGTAATTATAATTAACGTGTAAGTATATTTTAACAAATCCAAAACTTTGTCGAGTGCTGTAATTATGCAGTACGTTATCGTTACCCTTGAGTGGATTGCTTTTAACTTTATAGATATGTTCATTTCCTGTTGATATGGCTGTATTATAGTAAATTTTCTTTCAAGGCAGAAATGACATATTTTCGAAGTCGACAAATACGCTCGATGATGATGGCCTGCAGTGTTTAGCATGCACGTCTTTCTGACCAAGTGTCGCGTAACGAACAAAATAATATTTTCAAAATACTCGAAAGAAGTTTTTAGTACCTAATTCTAATTTTCTTTCGATCATTTTCAAATTCTGGTAGCCTATGTCTGTTTTCTTCAGCTGAAGTCATATCCAAACCTCAACATAAAATGCGTCTCTTACAATTACCGAAATGTTGGCAATGAACAACAAGAAACGAGGCAATTCAGTGATCAGATTGACACTTTTTGTCAGTGTGATTTGAAAAAGTTTCGACAATCAGGAGACTATTATGTAGAGTTATCTCATTATCATTACCAATCAGATTTCCAGAAATTCGTTGATAACTAATTATATAAACATGAACTGCTACACTGCTCGCAGAATTGAATCGGAAAATACTTCGTGTAATTCTTTATCAAATATGTATCTCACGTTTCAAGTCTCGAGTTCGGCAATCCATTATGCGCCGACACGAGAGAGAGAGAGAGATTATTCAAAATGACGACAGCACGATGTACGTGAGGAGAATCAATTACTGTAAATTACGGGACTGTACTTTTTATTGATATAACATCTTGCAAGTCCTTTCTGATAACGAAGGTGATAAAATATGATAAATTTCATTTTATGAGTTTACTCATATAATGATTCTCCGAGTCCTCAAAGTAGGTCAATCCCTGCTGTATATTAGGAAACCTAGTATACTATAATTATATTGGGCCTTGTTATTGTGGAGGTAGTATACTACATATTGGACCTAGTATAATGAAGACTAAGGGTCGACATTTTTTCGTCCCTCAACTAGGTCAACACAGATCTTAGATTGACCCCCAGCCCAAAGACATATATAACAATAGCTCGACCGGAGTGCCCCTCCCATTCTATTCTACGCTTATAATAGGTCTAAGCCTCCGTTATACTAGCTACTAGGTCTAGGTTTCCCCTTGAACACTATTTGTTTTTATGAAGTTTATACTAGCTTTATACTGGGTCTAGATCCTACTAATCCTGTGTATACCTTCTCTTCCTGCATAATAAACTCTGACGTCATCAGCTGTGATCCCGAGGCCCTCTCTAACTATGAAGTCATCAGCCGTGATTCTGAGGTCCTCTTTAACTATAGCGTAATCAGTTGGTGACGTCATGAACGCTCTCAAACTAGGCCTAAACTTTGATCCTGACCAAATTCTAGATGCCCATTCCTTGATATGTAATATACGGATATAAGACCTGTATTTGTGCTTTCGGGCTTTCTACAGACTCTGATTCAGAAATTAGGGGAGAGAGAGAGAGAGAGAATTCATTCAACCAAATCAACGATGAAACTTGCATTAGGTGGTCTAAATATATACTACAAATTTTTCGTCTTTGGTTGGTCATGTAAGGAAATTTTGTACTCATACAAATTCTTACTTCGGATCCGTCTTACTCTGATAGTCTTATTAAGAGTACTGATTAATTTCGCCCTCACTCTTGTGTCGCAGGCCATCAAAACCTTTCTGTTTGTTTGAGTATCGTCAACCCAGCCAGAAAACAAAATAAATTTTCTGCAAGGCTTGCGATAATTCCTTATTATAGTTTGAACTCTTAAATTCTCAATGGAAGCTCAATTTTACGTTTTTCATCCCGGCTGGCTTCTTATAGAAAACATTGTGACAATTATAGATATCAAAAAATGTTGTTTCTAAAAGTAGATTGACTGTTAACTTTTTTTTACAACAGCAATGTCTCGACTCCGCTGATAAAATTCAAAACGATGACATACAAGTAATATTTTTTATGCCGAACGAAAACTCCTTCATTCAGTACGCCTAGCCGTAATTCGGTGGACAGAACCGATTTGATTAACATTTCACCCTTTCCTATCTTTCAGACGGAATTTTCCATCGAAAAGTATCGAAATGACCGCGTATACAAAAACGATTGCTTTTATTACGAAATTAGAAAAAGTGAAACGTGATTAAAATTTTTGAAACATAAAAAATATCAATTTCTCAAACCGATCGAACTCTGGTCAACCTTTCCACGCGACTCAAACGACCAGTTTCACCTATTCGAAGACCGAAAACAGAATAAAATCAGATTCGAAATTTGTACTCAAGCCATGTCTGTGTCTACGGATGCAGTCTTAAGTTTATTGACACAAAAACACAATATTTATGCTGCTTGTGTTGGCACCATACGACGCTATTATTAATAATATCTTCGAAATTCGGTACCTACACAAAACGCGCGTCAATGAATGACGACGCGGTATTTTCGAAGATTTTCAGTAATTCTAGACTCGTATTCGAGGGAAAATAGAAATTCAGTTCACGATATTGTTCTCGACAAAGAGACTAATACTGATACCGTTACAAATTCTACAAGCTGCTTGCTAGAATTTTTTCTTCTTTTTTTTTTCATGTGTTTAAAAATTCGATTATTACGCGAAATTCGAGTAAAATAAATGTCTTCATTTTTTCAAATTTTCTTATCTAGCCGGCAAATTTTTGATATTTTTTAAAATCAGATTGGCTCACGAAGCGGTGAAATTGTAGAGTTTAATAGCTCTCCTCGCGGGTACGTCGACGTGGGACAGAAAAAAAGGAAGTGAATAAATTTCGCTAGAAAATACAGTAGTCTGCCATGTGCTTGCTGCAGACTGCTGTACAAAAATATGACCTTAGACATGCTCGATAAAATTTAGATGGCCTGAGAGAGGTCTCATGAAATTGCGTATCGGTAGAACGCTTGCGCTCTTCCTTTGTTGACCCGCGAACACCAGCATTGCGTATTCAAAAGCTTCTAAAAAGAAATCGTACAAGTATGAGGTTTGTTTTCGATTTTCCGCAGGCTGATATAAATTTCATCCACACAACGCGGAAATATAGAGTAACCTTTTTTTTAACGACGAACCAACAACGCCAGGACAGGAAATTTTAGCCTTATAGTTTTTCAACCGATGTTGTTTCGATGCGCCTCCTTTGCCTGTTCTACTTTCCATCATCCTCATTATACTCGGAGAAAAAACTCGACTTGTAAAAAAAAAACACCCAATTTCCTCTGGGCTTTGTCGTGGGTCTTTGTTGAAAACTATATCTTTAATTGACTTTTTTAGCTGTCGGAAGACTTGTTAATTTTAATAATTATAGACCTATCATTAATACGGACGCGATGTTCACCTAAAATAGATGACAAAAAACTGAAGCAATTTAAACTGAACTTCAAGAGCGCCTTTGTGAAATGTGGCGTAGTTTATCGATTTTCATGTTGCGACTGAAAGTCAACTTATGTAATATACTCGAGTATATTACATTAGTAGGTGTGAAGTCGAGGCAGGGAAATTGATACCTATAGAAGGAGATTAACGATAATGACAAATTTTTGGCTGTAAACGAACGACATTGGCACGTATTTTGATAAATTCGACGTATAGAGAAGCCGACTAAAGCGTCATCTGTACGAAATACGTCATCAAAATGTCCCGCTGCCGCGCAAGGGATCGAAAAGTCTTCATATTAGATTATCATAATTCCAAATATTTCGAACGACTATTATTAAAAGTATGGCTCATACTTTTTCACAATATGGCGCAATAGTATTTAAAAAATTTTTCTAATAAATTTCTGAAGACGAAATTGTGAATATTGAGAGTGCCCGAAACGAGTCTTGAATATCTCGAAATGGTTTCGAATAGCTTTATAATCACAGATTAGTAATGGGAAATTAATTTCGTCTGCATTACCTGGTGTAACTTACGATGCGATGTGTCGTCGTGTTACCGCACATCAATTTCAAGGATATGAGAACGTGAAGAAGTTTTGCCAGTTCTTCGATGAAAATCAATTTTACCCCACCTCAATGATTTTTCAGTTGCAATTGCCCTAGAATGTGTGAAATATTCAAGCTGTAGAAATTTGGGAATAAAGTCAAAATTATTTGTGAGATTGAGCTACGTACATAGTGAATCTACGTTGAAAACCACCCGAATATGAAGCAGTGCTTGCAATACATGAAAGCACCCGCTTTTCAATACTTGCTAGTCTTCATTAATTCACAGATTCAGCATAAATTATTCTCTTGAACTTTTTTTTCGACTGTATTTCATCTTTATCGCTCTGAGGAAAGAGCAAAAGGAAGCGAACCGCTCCTCTTGTGAATTTTTGAACAGAACAGGAGATAATTTGAAAAACGGCACTCAGAGCTCAGTTTTAAGGGAGATACTTATAGAAAAGAGAGATTTTCTGGCAGAGTTAAATAAATAAAGATCATATTTCATGTCTATTGTAAGGTAGTATGTCCGTCTTTGCGGGTTATTTTGATACTTGCTCTGCTCGTTCGCCCCCAAACCTGGTCTAGTGTAAGTCTAGTATGCTGTACGTTGAATTACTTAGCCTCCAGGGCTTGTCGGTCCGCTCGTTTCGCCCCAATCTTGGTCCAATGTAACTCTAGTGTACTGGTTGTTGGCTCCCAGGGCTCACTCTTGGTCTAGTGTAAGTCTGGTGTACTGACCCTCAGGGTGGTTAGGGGAAGGGAGAGGGAGGTGTACCTATTTACTTTTTAATTTGACGGAAGAGGGCGGTGTACAGGTGTACTCGCAGATTTTCTTTAATTTGGCGGAAGAAAGGTGGTGTGAAGGTATACTTGCAGTTTTTTATTCACTCCCAGGGTGGAAGAAGTGGGGGGCTTGGACCATTAGAAGAAGATCGAGCATTAGCCATATAAGCCTGTACAATGCGTTGAACGGAAGACTAGACCATGCAGGTGAATGCATGGAGCAGTGAAACATACCCGGGTTATGAGTTGGAAGCTAAGATTTTGTTTAGCAAATTCCAGGAAATTCCGTCCTGTAATTTCCAAGAACAGGTTTACCCCTGGAACACCAAATTTTTTTCAAAACCATTAAACCTTTGGCAATGGCAATCTCCACTGTTTTCAATCACCTGCCATAAATTATTTTTCATTTCTTTCTATATAGTCGAAATTTTTGAGAGTCCTCTAAAAAATTCTCAACTATTAGTAATTTTTCTGGATATCTCGCTTTGATTCTTGTAAGTCCTTCCTCCATTGTAGTTTAAACCAAAAACCATCCCTTGATGATGTCACTCTCTTCAGCTCGCACTTTCCTTGTCCTTAGGGATTTTGAGTGATGCTCGGCCTAATTTTTTCAAGTCTCTCTTCTATCTCCTTCTAGCCACTCAAGTACTTTAAAGATGAGTAGTGATAGGGTCCCTTTGGTACAGTTCCAAAAATCGACCAAAATTGACCAAAAACTATCAAAATTTACCAGAAATAACCACAATTGGACACAATTTTGGTCGATTTTGATAATTTTTGGTTATTTTTCAGAATTGTTTCAAAGGGGACTTATTACTACTGAGATGTCATGCTCTCCTCCAGGTCCGGGACAATCAGCAAGCAGCTGCTTGTACCGCAATAAAGTTCAAGAGGCGGCAATTTTACAATAAAAAATTTACAAAAATTATTATTAAAAATTATTTGGCCTATTGTCTTTGGAAAAAATGCCTCGAGTTAGGGCTGAGCCATTTTTAACTTTTTTTTCCTTTTGATAATCGACTCATCATGCTTTAACTTAGTTCACAATGAGAAAGGGAGCTAAGAACAAGAACAAAAGTAACAGATTATAAACTTAAAGTCATGTGTCTTAGCCTAAATTCTTTCTCTGGACCCAGCCTTTGTTAGTTATAGCTTATTTTCAATTCACGCGTTGCCTGCTGTTTTATGATCCTCTTCAATCCCGCAAAGGCGTTCCAAAGTTTCAAGATGGTGCTTCCCACTACTAGCTTTGAAATCGGTATTTTTCTGAAGTCCGGTCTAAATATCTGAACGCACATTAGGACAAAATGTATTGAATTGCAAACCCAGCCTAGAAACATGAAACATACTCTCGTGATTCACTCTGTTCGCTGGGTCTCCAAATCTTCTTGTTTGGATTTATTTTCCCACGTCTTCTCCCTAGTAAATAAATATTGAGTACGTGTAAGACTTGAAGGTTCGTTATGCGAACTTGTTTGAGGTGCTTTTTAGACCAGACGTGGACAACCCGCGGAGGCTCTTCTTATGGCCCATGATAAGGGTATTAAAACATGCAAAAAAGGAGAAAAACAAAATTTTGGTACTAGAAATACTAATGAAATCAATTATTGGGCGGCCTGTATGATCATAAAGAGTTACTAATTTTTGAGAATGTAGCCCGCGAGTAGGAAAAGGTTACCCTTGTCTGTGGTTTGGCACTTGTATTATGCAGAAACCAAAACACTGAATCAAGAAACACGGGCGCTCTTATGTTGCTTGCAACTTGGAATTATATCTGCGAGTTTAATGCAACACTACCGACACAATATTTTTTATTTCCAAGTCAAGACCGTACATGCCACTCAATGATCATAATTTTTTCAATCCCCTTCCCCTCCTCCCTCTTTAGTGTAGAAAGCTCGGTGGTCAGAATTTTTTGGAGTCTGTCGCCTCGCACATAATTGAGGAGTTATCATTCTATAAAATAATGCGGCGTTTACGGCCTCAAATATACGTCCGTAGTCCACAAAAGTCGAATCAAATGCCTCGGCTCAATTTCTTCTAATCAATGCGGTTTTTGTAATTGAAGGGCAGGGACAATACATGACAGAGCAAAATGGTCCAGGTGTACGTGCATATGAAAAGGGTTTACTTGGTCAGTATGGAGTTGTACATGGAGTGTGAAAGTAGATGAAATTCTGAGTCCAACAGGACCTTCTTGAAATTGTTAGGTCCAAAATTCATGTCAGGAAAGTGATATTGAAGTTGAAAATTGGGTTTTTACGGAATCGGCTAATAAAAATAGCATTAAGGAAGGTTACGATTTTTCTTAAAATTTATGTAAAATGTTTAGATTTCTGGAAAAATTTGATTTTCTTGAGAAAAAAAACATTCTGGAATGAAGAATAATAAGTTTATATTAATTACTAGAGTGTAAGGGTCAAATTAAAAAAAAAAAAATGAAAATTGATCCAGTAAGATGATGGGCTACAGTATTTCAAAGTTTTTTTTGTCACAGATGAGGAAATTACAAAGTGTGACAGAACAAAATATGAAGATCTCTTTTTCTCATGATTTTGTTCAATTCATAGGTTTTATCTCATGAAAAGAATCTTACTGCTGGAAAGCTGAGGTTTTTTTATACAATGATACATCAAAATACAAAAAATCACAATCTGGACCTACATTCAAACTTTTGCAATTTTAAGAAAAACTGTGATCGACCAAGTCGGCCCTTTTCATATGTTCGTACATTGAGCAAAGGAGCCTGTATAAGCACAACAATCACAATCCGCTGATGACGGACAGAATATTGATGACGTCATCTACTAAGAGACATTTTTTGCTTTGCAGAAAATTCTTTTCCACATAATTTTATCAATTAGCAAAAAAAAACTCACGGGTTCTTTGACGGAGATAAACGAGGGGTGGCAAGGAATCTGTTTTATGGGACATGTGCGATCTGAAAAATGTAGATTGTGACGTCACAAGCCCGACCTATAACGTCATCACATTTTGCCGTCACCGGTCCGGAGGAGGTATAATAGGAGGAGAAATTGAAAAAAACCGATCTATGGCGTCATCAGATTGTGACGTCACAGGCCTCGACCCCATGCTACATATGATAGGAGGGAGGGGACTTGGAAAATTTTCAAGCTCCGAGTTTTGCCGGACGGCGGACGTTTTTTCCGATTTTTGCGTTTTTCAGTGCTGCATGACATTGGTCCTTGTACCGCCTCCGCTGCCCATCAGTGCACTGTACACCCTCCTCCTATTCCCTGTACAAGAGCTGTTTGGGTAACTGGGCGTCGTTCATTTGCTTAACATGGCCCATCCGTTGCAACATCAAACGCGTTGTCATGCTCTCGATTAACCCGCCCTCAGCTAGCTCGAGGACTCGACGGTTTGATATAAAATCCGTCCATTTGATCTTTGGAATTCGCCGCAGATAATGCTGGTGGAACTCTTGCTAGGACTTCATCTTTGACTTATGTACACTCCACGTTTCAAAGCCATAAAGGAGAGAGGGTAAAACCAAGGCGCGGTGGACGGGCAGTTTTGTGCGGATTACTGAAGACCCTTTTATTGAGCTTATATACAGCAGCTAACGCCTTGCGTAGGCGGTGACTGACCTCAGCTTGTAATGAGCAGTCCTGCGTGACGATGCTTCCTAAGTAGCCAAATTCGTTCACATCTTCAATGATACCGCCCTTGGTTCTCAGCATAGCATCCTGGTCTGCACCGCAATTGACTCGTAGAGCTTTAGTCTTGGTAGAGTTTATTTCTTGATCGAGGGCATTTTAAACGCTCCCAATGGTGTCCGTCATATCTTGAGCTGTCTTTGCTGAGCTTGCGAGTAACGCTATGTCATCTGCGTACTGCAGTTCGGTCACGACACGCGATTCCTCTTTCCCGCGGCATTACAGACGTGCAAGGTTGCATAATCCTCCATCAGTGGGGTAGCGAAGAGCAGTTTTTTCTCCACGATCATCAGTATAGCGATTAAAGGTGTCATAACGCAACCTTGTCTCACTCCGCTGGAAATATTGAAGCCATCTGTGAGTTCCCCGTTTACGATGATACGACTTTCGTTATCCGTATGCAGATCTGCTATAATTTCCACAAGCTTGGGAGGGTAGCCAAACTTTCTCATAATCTTACCCTGAGTGTCCGGCTGACTGAATCGAAGGCCTTGCATAGGTCAATAAAGGCGACGTGGAGTTGCTCTTGCTGTTCAATTGCTTTTTCTTGTGTCAAATGTCATGTCAGCAATGAATCGAAATAAAGTATTGTTAGGTACGTTTCTGATTGAAAAAACTTCATCTTCGATATAAAATGTAAACCGTTTCAAGCTGAACTAGCTGTCGTGTTGCAATGCTGAGGAGTGAAAGAAAGTTTTGAGTTTTGTATTTTCAAGCTATACCATTTGTATAAGCGTTTCCAGGTCATTTGATACTGGAAGTAAACTTAATTACCGACCTGTATCAGTTATAGGAGCAGTAGCGCAAAATTTACGTTTACAATAATCTGTGATAGAAATTATTAAGACTAAGGGAAAAATGAGTACGGTATGACTGATATAAGTTGTAATTTTCCATTGTACGTTACATTGTGTTCATTTGAAAATGTGTTTTTTTTTATCAGCTATTTACGTTGTTTTCCTCGAAATAGTTTTAACAGTCCTCTAAATACAATGGTAAACTAATACCTGAATATTTGATGCGATAAGCGTACATATTTCCCCACCCTACCGTCGACGTTCGAAATTATAATTTTTAAGCTAAAGTTTCATACCACAATAGTAATTTGTTTTTCTTTTTTTTTTATTTTCCTCTGTTTCAGACTCGAAATTCTTCTCGTATTTTTCTAGTTTTTATTGCCAAATGACAACAACGTTACCGGATTCTATGGATCAAAGACTCATTAGTGTCACGAAAACGTAGTCGGTTTTTTTTCTTCCTATTTTCGTAAAAGAGTACCTTCGTTCCATGTTGAAATTCCGATTAGTGTCAACTCACTTTTTGAAACAGCCGTAATTTCATTTTACCATGTGTCGTGATCGGGATATGTTTTAAATCTTTTAATCCTATACTTATTTTTGTTCCGATTTTCAATTATCGAATATATACGTGTCTCTTCAAACGCTCGCGAATAAACCGCTAATATTTGATTAGACATTATTATATCGGTCGAAGTATTCAAGCGTTTTTCTAGTTTCATTCTATAGTTCATTATTGAAAATTGGTCAAGAAAGTGTGTGGAAAATTCATTCGAAATCTGCAAGCTCGAAAGTCATGCTGCCGATGAAAGCAGCACGAGTTTGGGTTCGATCACAATTCCTGTGATCGATATCGAAGAGCGCATTCAGTTCATTGCCTAGTCGCTTCCAGGTTTATCGTGGTTGACTCGTTTGATCGTTACAAATAGACCGGTTCAAGCTGTGGAATTACGCCAAAGACTGCATCGTGAGTATTGCATGTGTATAATTGTAGATGCACGTAATAGTGGGGCTTATGATGTCGCATTCTCCTTGCCACGCGTACTAATGTTATTAATGTTTTATTTGAACGAGAAGCTTCTCGAAATTTCGATTCTTAATGTAACATTAGTGCAGTGGCAAAGTATGGTCTTTTCATTGAAAGTGGCTCTTAATAATGGTGGAGGCGGGAAAGTTGTTATTGACAAAGTTTTTTAGATGGAAATTCACCCCATATTTATTGCGATAGAAGAATTGGAATCTGTCGTTCGTGGTAGCCAGAAATAAGAAAAACTAAACGCGAAATGGTAGCGAATGCATTGAAGAAATTTTAAAAATTAAATATATATATATATGTGAGAGAGAGAGAGAGAGAGAGAGAGAGAGAGAGAGAGAGAGAGAGAGAGAGAGAGAGAGAGAGAGAGAGAGAGAGAGAGAGAGAGAGAGAGAGGGAAGAAAATGTTTAAAATAATGGTATTTTTGGAAACTTAATTAGCTCTAATGAGCTTCGGGAGCCATCGGTGGAGGACCAGAGTCATCCTGTAAGAAAAATTGATCCGAAAATTAGCTCTCGGGGTTGCTTTTATCAACTGTGTTAATCGGAGCAAACAGGGAACCTGTTTTATGGGGGTTTCTTTGTTCATCCTTTTTCTAAATGAATATTGAGCTTTGTTCTTCGCCACCTTGGGAGTTTAAGCTTGAAAGTCCACATTTTTCCAAGTTTCCCCGTATCAGATACAGAAATTTTTCTGAGTTCCCCTCCTATCATATAGCTCGAAGGTCAAAACTTTTTCAAGTTCTCCTCCTATCAGACATAACTGAAAGTCGAAATTCTTCCAAAGTCCCCACGGCTCGGAGGTCGACATTTTTTCAAGCCCCAATCCTATCATATATGTATAGCTCAGGAATCGAAATTTTTCCAAGTCCCACGTTTTGCCGGAGGTGCCGATCAGTTTTATTCAAACAAGTTTCTCATTAAAAATAGGGTCGTACAATGCAGAGAATGGAAACCAACCGCTGAAGTAGGACCTAGGCTAGAAATCCCAGAAGTCGCTTTTGTCGCATGAGCAGTGCCGCCCTTTCTTCATGATGTAGTGGGTGCGGATTTCGCGTGTATTAATTTTGTTTCCTCTGCAGGGTATCTATCGGTCAAGTAAGTCAAGTTAAACAAGTAAAAGTCGAGTATCTTCGTTAACGGTAAAGTAAAAATGATGAAAATGACAAAAACTTTTGAAAAAAGCAAAAAAAAAGAAGAAAAACTCACGGGTTCTTAAACGGAGTTGAGGGAGGGGTGGCAGGAAACCATTTTTGGCGGGCACGTGGGATCTGAAAAATGTAGATTGTGACGTCACAGGCTCCGTCCAAAGCTATACATGATAGGAGGGGGACTTGTAAAGATGTCACAGGCCCGGACTTTGAAACTATATATATTAGGGAGGAAACTTGAAGAAAACTGATTGTGATGTCACAAAGCTGTGACAAGGCCCCGCTTCCAAGCTATATATGGTGAGGGGGAACTTGGAGGGGGACAAGGAAAATTGCCGAGCTCCAAGCTTTGCCGGATGGCGGATGTTTTTTCTGACCCCCCCCCCCCCCCGCCCTATAAAATGGATTACCTGTTGAAACAGTATTTTTAGCCAATCAGATTTTTTTTAACGGGGAATCTGTTTTATTGGGGGTTTTTCGGAAGAAAAATCCGCCGGCCTGCAAAGTTCGGAGCTCGAAAGTCTATCATATATAGCTTGTAGGCAGAGCCTGTGACGTCACTGTCTGAAAAAGTCATAGATCAGTTTTTAAAGTTCCCTTCCTATTATATATAGTCCGAGACTGTGATGTCACAATTTGATGACTTCATAGGTCAGCCTTGTGACGTCACGATCTGATGACGTTATAGGTTAGTTTTTTAGAGGGGAACCCGCCATCCCTTTTGCTTGGGGTACTTCCAGGAAATTTTCGTCCGCGAGCGCGGGCGTGAGTGGTCCAATGTTGACTACGTCACGAGGTTGATGACGTCTCATGGTTGATGACGTCATGGAGAGGGGAGGAGTTAGAAAAATTTCAACTCCTGAGTTATATATGATAATGATAGGAGGGGGATATAGAATAATTTCGATCTCCAAGCTATATATGATAGGTGGGGGACTTGGAAAAATATTAACTCTCGAGCTATATATGATAGAAGAGAGACTTAGAATAATTTTGACCTCTAAGATCATGATAGGAGGGGGAGCTACTCGAAGCAAGTGTTTTCTACACCTCAATCTACTGAAAATACCGACTAAGTTTGCTTCGCTCACGCCTCCACGCCTCACGTTCAAAAAAGGTGTGCCATGGTGCATCATATCGACCTTGGTTGCAGTGCAAATACGTTGCTTGTTCAACTTTCCTCAACTTCTCATGAAGGTATTTGTTAAAGCAGCCATGAACCGCGAACATCTGCGTTAGGTAAAAGTTCTGCTAACCATGATCTCGTTTAATTCACTCAAGGTCGTACATTAACTCATGGGTTGCTCATTTACCCATCTTACTCTGAGCAGTTCTTATTGCTTTCCATTTCTCAAGTAAGAAGCGCCTGGCCTCCTGCATGACTCGGAAAGCTTCTTGATCGGTCGTTGGCTTCTCTTTCGCTTTGAACACGACCGCTCTCTTCTCCGTAAGGAGCTCAATTGGTGGTGAAGAGCCTCCGCCGAGACAGTCGGGTGGGCACTAATAGCTCTTTGTCGGATCTTTACTATCTCTTTCCTTTTATAGGGTACCTTTATTGAGTCGGCTCATACTGGGGCACTAGGTAAGAGGATCGACAAAGCGTTGCTCGTCATGATCCTTTTTCTTGATAGATTTCTCATCAGGTAGCTTAGGTATGTAACCACCCTATCCGCCTTTTCCGTTGTCATCCAGAAATGGTACCTAAAGCTGAGCTTTGTGTCAAACCAGATCTGTAGGTACTTCATTACCTTCTTTATCTTGATTTCCATACCTCGCAGGTGCAAGGTGGGTGGACTGAACTTTCGACGAATCGTGAATAATATGGCCTCCGTCTCGATCCAACGCGTCACTGCCTCTGGAGCCCGATTCACCCAACTCTCCACCACTGCAGTCGTTTCGGCAATGCGCAGCATCAGTGTGTTATCTGCGTAGCAGAACAGCCCAACACCTGGTGGTAGCTTCACCTTGAAAATCCCGTTCAATGCGACGTATTAGGAGAGCAGCCCAAGGACCGATCCCTTTGGTCTTCCACAAGTAACTGGGCGCATTACTGCACCAGCAGATGTCTTTGCTTGGATTTCTCGATAGCTAAGATAGCTACTGATCATCCTGAGCAAGTATTGATGGCTTCCAATATCTTCTCCCATAAAATCGAGTTGAACGCATTTCTTGTGGCGAGGCTGACGGCTGCACAGAACTGACGCGTAGCTATACTATTGCTAACTCGTCCAACCTTTCCAACCTGATTCCAGTATGTGATGTACAGCGTTCAGTTTGGAAACCGTTCTGACTTCTTGAAATTTCCTTCATATAGCTGTCGAGTCGATTGGCTATCAATTTCGCCAAGAGTTTGCCCACGTTGTCTAGTAGACAAAGTGGTCAATAAGAGAATGGCAAGCCAGGTGGTTTATCCGTTAGTCTAACTTCCTTCCACCTTATGGGGAACAGCTAGTATCTACGAACGGAAAAGTACTTATCTTTGCCAGACAAGATTTCAACATTCTACTGACTAAGAAGCAATATGACATTGTAGTATACAGGTAAGGTACAGGAGGTTGTATAAATTTTGTCAACATTCCAATATTGCTCAATTATCAAAAATCATAGATAAAATTGAAGAACGACGATATCATTTTGCATCCAATTATGGACGTTATTGATATCCGTCAGTCATCTGCAATACCATTGAGAAAATTTTAGCAACTGCCGCACTGAATGTGACATCAAGCAGTGCCGGGTCAACTGAATGTACTGTTCGGAATCTCGTCCGGGCCCGGAGCTACTGCTGCATCCACCTCCTACCATCCTCTTCTGCTATCGGTGGTGGCTGCTGTGAGAACAAGCCATCAATGATTCGCTCCACAACATATGCGGCTCCGTTCGGCTCATTGATAAGAGGCCCTTCAGCTTTTTCAGCACCATCTTGTACGGCTCACCAAACGGGTCCTCTTCTGCCATTTCGCACCGCACTTTCCATGCAGCGTTCTTGCTGTCTTTTATGACTTTCTTCAGCCTCTTACGAGCCAGCTGAATACGTGTGTTCAGGACGGGCAACGAGTATGCAAGGAAACTTGATAGCGAGATTGTAACGCTCAAAAAGCTCGAAGAACGGAAATTATAGAGATATACAGTACACATAGCTCAGAGAAGAGATTCTGTTAAAATAATAATGTTACAATGTCGGGAATTGTGCTCCCTGATGTGGAGTTTGCGGTCGAAGCATCGCAAATTCCGATAGAAACGATAACAATGCTTGTCTGGTACAGACGTATTGACAATTATCATTGTAGTCTTAGAGACAATAATTTGCACCTTCATTTACAAATAAATTCCTTTTCCCTGAGTCATTTCTTTTGAATTCTGTATATCTGCATAATATAATGTATGCTGGTTTGAACAAGTATTCATTATTCTGCAACAGGCGACACAACGGAAATTTTTCTTCGCTGAAAATTTGATGAGCTAAACAATACCGCGTGCCAATTTATCAAACACTCGTCATCGTAAACGATCGATATAGCTTTGCTCGTCGAGTGTGATATTCAACGATTTAAGTTCGACCTTCTGTACTGAAAAATATTTCGCGTATCGTGTACTTATCGTTCACATTTAGGGGTCAAAATGATTCATTGTCCCATATTCTATGAAGATTTTATTCGGTAAAAATTTCTTAATGGTATTGCAGACGGCTGACGAATCATAATTGAATGAAAAATGATGTCATTCTTCAATATTATTTATGATTTTCGATAACTGAACGATATTGGAATATTGACAAAATTAATACGACCTACTGTATCTTGCCTGCATACTACAATGTCACGTTTAGTCATTAGAATGTTGAAATCTTGTCTCGCAAAGATGGGTATCACACGTAAGAATATTCTACCGCTCGTAAGTACTTGATTTATGTGACTGTAAGATCCTCAGCAGTGATGAACTCTTTATAAAGGACTAGCGGAGCTACCCGCCCTTCGGGCGAGCAATTGTCATATTTAGAAAAAGCATGCATAATCAACGTTATGTGTAAATTTAGTGTTGGCAAATTGATGATTGATTTGTAGGAAAGTACTTTTTAACAAAATGAACGGACTTTGAAGAATACCGATTCCTTTATAAATAAAAAACAATGCAGAAAACACTAATAGAGGAACTTGATGAAAAAATCTGTATTTATAACATGAGTCTCTGTTATTCTGCTCAGCACATTATCGCGACCTGTATATTAATAATATTAATGATATATCAATTTCGCAGGTGGAACTACAACTAAATCATTATAAGCTGTAGACCTACCTTCAATAATAATATCTCTTTTTGTTGTCTCTTCATCACCGCTCATGATCACGGCTATTTCATTTACTGTTGGTGCGTTTGTCTGACGTTGATGTAGACCTGGAATTGCTGCATCCCGTATTACCTACAACTCTAATTTCTTCAATATTGCCATTATTTGACATTTCTCTGTCATACATGCTTTTCAACTCCCTTACATATCTATTATTGGTATGTAGCATGGCTTGTAATTCTTTCATGAAACTTATATTTTCCTTTGTGTCCGAGTACATACATCGGATTGATGCTTCTTCATCGTCATTTCCGACAAAATAAATTTGTAGAAATTTAGCGGATTCGTTTGGGCATGGCAATAAGCTACCGATCCGGTGACATAGTTTCCGATAAATTTTAAAAGTCGGCATGAAATTACCCACGGACACTTCATTGCAGCCGATTGAAGTCATGGCCAAGGAACTATTATAGGCTCTTATCTTGGACAAAAATAGCTTGCTACGACTGTCCTTGCCTGATAATAGGTCCGACAACAATGTTGGAGGTTGAGGTAAAGTTCCTAATTGTACCTTACCACTTAAACAACAGAATCCCTTTGACTCATCTTTCCATGTCTTTGCTGAACAATGAGGACACGTCGACTCTGGATCTCCAATATCTACCAAATATGTGTAATCTCCAACTTCACTGCACTCGAAATCAAAAGCTAATCCCAAATTCGGCTCATCGCCATTATTGATTTTTTTGGTATTATATGCAATGGTATTTGTCGTTCGGCGTCGTTTACGATCAAGATTTGCTTTTTTCTTCACCATAATCACTCAGACAATTACTCGTATAACGTATCCCGACATACATGTGTCGTACGATTGAATAACTGTTAAGCACATACACTCATTTTCCACGGTAAACCAAAATTCCTTTCTTCACTCAACCCCTCGCCTGAAAGAAAGAAAACTTGACATTGACATTGAATCATCCGTTCAATGTCCTAACCTATATTCTAAAGATGCGAAATTAGACAAAATCACAGCCGACTGTGGATGAAATGATTTGTGAGTTACGCTAAAGGGAAATATGTAGATATATGTTTGTGGCTAGGTACTCCTATATATAATAGAGCGTTACACGCACACTTAGACACACATGCAAAACGACTTTGAAGCTTAATTAGAGCTTAAGGGATGAACTTTTACGTACTTTTGTTCGCTAACAACAATGTGGAAGTCTCAACGTTTCATTTGAGACGATTCGCAAGGCGAACTACTCAGTAATCGTGGAGATTACCGGTTAAAACGACTCCTATATTGAATAGATTCATTATTTTGGTCTCAGTAGTTGTGGCTGAATTTTGTAAAATTTCAACGAGAAAATAAAATGACCATCGCACGTGTATGACTTCTCAGACTCCTTCACCTTTGTGCGGTTCTTCATTGAAGTATCTGTCAAACTGTAACTTCCAATCATTCTTTTTCTTTGATGTTTCGTGCTCCAACTTCCTAATGTCCAACTATCTTCCAGTCTCACCAATGTGGATGCCTTTGTACGGTTCGCATATGAGTTTGTACACTCCGCTCAAGTGTCTTTTTTTTATCTTCTGGTCTTAGGTTATTTTCTTCACCATGTGTGGGTTGTTGTGGATGCCCACATTCTTACCATCACCACTGAACGCGTTCATCACCTCGTTTGTGTTCTTTTTCAAGTGTGGTACTGATCGGAGTACCTTTTTATTGTGTTCTCTTGGATTTCATGTTCTAGAGACCCCCTCAACAACGCCTCCACAGTGATGGTTGGCTACTTCGATCCTCTTCTCATCATTGTTCTTCAGGACAGAAATAGCTCGGTAGCGGAAGTTCTGAATTGTCACTAACTTGTGCCTGGGGCGGTGGTGCAAGTCGTTTGGGGGTGTGTTGTCGTACTGTAGATTTTGTATTGTATCATGTTGTAACCAGTGTGAGTTATATTTGATGGTCTCATTTCCCTTTTCCTCTATTTTTTCATTCATTGTATTTGTTTCCAGAAGGAATTGGTCCATATTTTAAATATTAACTGGACTTAATAATTTTTAATAATAAATTTAAAAAAAAATACCGTATTTTTTCGAATATAATGCGCACACGTGTATAATGCGCAGTAGAAATTTGATGACGTCATGATTGGGAATTTTTTTGTTACTCGTATATAATGCGCACTACTTACGAGGAAAATTTGATCATTTTTCGGCAAATTTGGCAGTATAATGCATTTGCCGAACAAGTAAGGAGTCAGACATGCTTAAGAAAATTACGGTAAGTACTTCCCTTCACAAAGGTGATTTGGCTACTGTTTCCTAGCTTTGTAGGTATCACTCGATTGTGCACGAAGTCAAAACCTGAAACCTGAGCATGCAAAATAGTGAACACAAAAGAGCTTTGTATTTGATAAGCTCATGAGCAATAAATTTCCTGTCGTATACGAAATTCCTTCAAAATTGTTGTCGTTGTACACGAATATAATGCGCACTTGTGTATAATGCGCACCCTAATTTTAGAATTTCAAAAAAATGAAGAAAGGTGCGTATTATATTCGAAAAAATACGGTAATTAATTTAAACCATTATTTATCAACTTAATATAGATTGATATCATTTATAAACATTCATATTTAATTACATAAATTTTCTTCATAAAATTTTGTGGTCTAGAATTTTAATATAATTAGTTTATGATATAAAAAAATTGATAGCTTTATCAACAGTAAATAATTCAAGTTTAATAATTTTTTAATTAATCAATATTATGATGTCTAGATGAAATTTAATAACAATGATTTTTTGATGGGATTCATTAGGTTTATCATTTTTTTTTTTTATCGATTATAATATATTATATTATTACTAAAATAAAAATTTTAGTTACATTGTCGAATAAATTTTAGTTATTTGTTTATATTTTTGAATACATTGAATGATTTTAATTATCATTGAGAAATAATAATGTTTCTCCATTATAATAATATGATTTATATTAATTAAATTATCATTTTTATCTAGCATGAACTATAGAACTAATTAATATAATATTTATTAATGAAAAAAATTATAGAATCAGAATCAATTTTCTTGTGCAAAAAATCAATAATAATACTTTATTATGGCTCTGCCCGCACATATTACTTATATAAATAGAAGCGTTTTTTGTTATTAACGTTTTGGCTGTCCAGCAGCCTTCATCAGAAACAAAAAATACAATAGTTTTTGATGAAGGTTGCTGGACAGCTGAAATGTTAATAATAAAAAACGCATTTATTCATATAATATGTGCAGGCAGAGTCATAATAAAATATTATGAAAACAATTATTCAACTTGAATTATTTATTGTTAATATTAATACCCAAATATATTTTATAACAGCAACTATAATTATTACTATTCCAACAGGAATTACAATTAGATTATTGATGATATTGAATAGATACAAACAAAATTCACCAAAAATTATATGATAAATTAAATTAATTTAATTCATGAATATTCATATGTCATTAAATAATTTTTGATTAATTATTTCCAATGATTTTTTTTTTTATTCATTTTGGATTTGCTTATAAAAATTTTTATTTTTATAGTTTTGATTTAAAAAACATAGAATCAGTATAAAATAAAGATTCATTAATTAAAACTTTAAAAAAATCATGATATTTGCTAATTGAATTAATCGATAAATTTCAATAAAAATATTCAAATCAAAATAAATTGATAATTTATTTATTAAGGGTGTGCTTTACTTGTGAAAATATGCTCGTAAAACATGGTGCCGAAAATCACATTTTACTGCTCAGATTTTTAACGGATCTTTCTGATTAATTGAAATTTTTTCCAGAAAGGTCCAACCAGGAGCGCTATTGAAGCAGAATTAACATTTTTTATACATTTCCAATCAAACGTTGAAATCGGTAAACATTTGTCTATTTTCTGACGAGAGTGAAATTCTTCTGGATCCAAAATTTAGGATTCTGTTCCGGTAGCGCCTTTTGTTGAACCCTTCTGTACACAATTTCCAAAGATTGAAAAAAATTCGTCGGAAAATGGAGCCCTGAGATGTGACCTTGCAAAATCCTTCCTCGTCATTTGTTACAAGGACTACCCACGCACGCCCGACAAGCGTCGCGTAGTGACCGCTGGCTTCTCGAACCTTGCAGGGTTTCTGGGGATGTTTATGCAACTTATTGTACACCATTTCAGAGTTTCCAAACAAGTAAAGCACACCCTCAAAATAATGTTTATTAGTTGATATGCACATTGTTTTTTTTCTTTTTTTTTTTTAATAAACTATCGAACGTTTACTAGTTCCTTATCAAACAATTGGGAATCATCTATATGCACCTAGACCAGTTATTGATCGAGTTTCCAAACTTTCCGCTTTCATATCTTGTCGTTCATATCATTTGTGAATATCTCCGTCAGTTTTGGTGACAGCAGTGGTGTCATCGGACAGTTCGCTTTGTGGTGTTTTGAGAGCCATTTGAGTTTTGGTACTACCGGGTTCATCTTGTTTGCTTTGTCCACCTTCGTCAAAATCAGGTTGCCTGCCGGATCTTCTTCTGTAGATTTGTGACTTTCCTCTGCATTTTATCGGTTGAATTATCAATAAGGATTGAATAGTTCACCTTTCAAATTTGTTGGTGTTGTTTCTCCCGGGATACCATCTTTTAGTGAATGAACAACCACTTTATGACAGAAACGGGCACGGATCACAAAATATGAATCAAATCACGAATCATATGATTCATAATTGATTTATGATTCAAATCACGAATCCCGTTCAGAAAAAGATCCGAATCACAAATCATTGCTTCAACTTCCATGATTCGACGAATCGCAACCTCAAAATATGTTCCGAATCACGGATTGCAAAAATTGTATTCGTGCATGAGTTGATTCGTGCCCATCCCTGCTTTATGAACAATGAAAGGCCACAGAAATTTCAAATCAAGTGAAACTGGAATGTGCCCGTGCCCCACAGCGATGAACGTGATTTGCCAATTCAATCAAGAATATGACGTCGAATAGGTTTTTTATGGAGTTACTTTTGATACATCTGTTGTCTCTTTTTTGTTTTTTGGCCATAAACTCGCTCAAATGACTCCAATTAGAAGGAAGGAGGGTGTTGGTTTATTTGTTGAAAACAAGTAAGGAAAGAGCTGCGAGTTCTTTTGCATCCTTGTAGGACATTCTTTCATGTCTCTATAAGTGTTTTGAAGCGAAACCACTTGTGGCCCATATTTCAGGATGTTAAAATGATGGCAATTTTTCAAAACATTTTTTTTCGATTGACCCTCCAAACCCAGCTAGCTTAATCTTTTCGAACTCTAGCTTCATAGCGGATTCCTCGCTATCCCCGAGCTTTGAATTTTAATCTTCCTGATTATTCAGAATTTTAAGGGGTGACTTCAAAGGAAATTTCATCAATTCAGGATAATAAAAAAAAACTCTTGATGAAGCCGTACTGGCTAGGAAATCAGCTCTCTGTCAATAAACCATAAACTTTCTTACCATTTATACGTGTATGAAGTTTTATGGGTTACAATTCTTTACGAGATTTGTTTTCACTAATAATAAGTAAACAGAGAAAAGTATTTTTAAGAAGTACGCGTATGGTGAAAAATTTTAACGTGCGAAAAACCGTAAAACGACTTGTTTTCAAGTTCAATTAAAAGTTGAGGCAAAATTTTTTGGCACTACTAATCTACATAAATATAGCGTATGCGCGTTGTTTTGGATAAATAGGGTATTTATTTTCTCTTTCCGAAAAAAAAACCTAAATAAATATCAGTCTGCTCGATTTACTCGCGAAAGTTCATCGAGCAAATACGTTCAGGAATGTTGTGGTGTGTGTGATAGACGGGAAATTTAAAGCTCTGCAATCAAAGTGTTTCACAAATGACTCACGCACGCATATGTCGTCGCCTGCTGTTCATAAATTTATCATCTTCGCCGGTTATATACGCTGCACACTCAAACCATAACGGATAATTGATGTGAGCTCAAGAGCGGTGTTTAAACGCTCATAGTCACGTTCGTTAGAACTTTCGAAAGGAGATATCCGTCATTCGTACTTTGTATAATTATGTAGTTGATGTGCCATTCTATAACAAATCGTCTAAGTCGCCCTTTTACTAATTATATTTGCAGTGTTGGATTGCCGTTAATAATTGTTGTGGTCTAGCCATGCGGGGGCCTCCATCGAACGTGGAAGCAGGCAACAATGGTATCACCAATGAAAGTGATTTACCATTGTCGGAAAATGATACAACAAAAAACGCTCACAAGGTAAGTTTTATTTCTGTTTAGATTCATTTCTCCCGTTGAGACCGTCGGTTGATGGAAGTTGTACTTTTCTTGGATTTAGAAAGAAGATGAGATTACCGGCACACCGTTGTGGAAAGTCGGTCGAATGTTGATGGATTCATTGAGTAAGGGGAAAATGCGTCGGACGAAGATTTTTGGCGCCCCTCTTGAAGATCTACCATTGAATTGTCAAGGAATTCCAAAAATAGCCCAACGACTGTCATCTTTTTTAGAACAATATGGTAAGTTTTCAATACAAATAAGGGAAGAAAGATCACAGACTGAAGTAGTGACCTTGACCTCCTTGTTGTTTTTTTAAGTTCCCATATCTACTTTAGGGACAAGGAGTAGCGTCTCTACTGTACATTAGCTGAACTTTTTTGTATTATTTAAGCCTAGTGTACTGTTTATTAAGTAGACCTGTACAGTATTCAGCGTACTAGGGTAACTTGCTGATAGATCCACGCACTCAGCTCGTTTGCCTTTTCTTCTCCTTAACCGAGTCTACAGTGCACTGAACATTGCGTTTACATCAAACTACAGCGTGCGTCCTAACTTTGACCTCGGGATCTGAAAAAATTTTGACCTTCGACAACACACTGACCGTTCCACCCCAAGCCTCCTCATTTCAAACCGGTACTCGAGGCTTATAAAAAGAATTGAAACATATTAGCTGATAAGAAATTTCTCAGTCAATAACCCGGTGAAGGAATTCTACGGTCATTATCCTGGTCAGTGAGAAATTTCTTTGTTTACATCCTGTTTGAGAAACTTCTCGGTCAATGTCCTTATTAAGGAATTTCCCAATCATATTCCCGATCAATATCCCGGTTAAGGAATTCCACAGTCAGTATCCTAATTAATAGAAAATTTCTTGGTCAATGTCCTGATAAAGGAATTTCTCAGTTTATATTCTGGTTAAGGGATTTGCCAAACAATATCCCAGTTGAGAAATTTTCCAGTCAACACCCCAGTTAAGGAATTTCCCAATTAAAATCCTGGTCAATATCCCAGTTGAGGAATTCTATAATGGTCAATGTTCTGATTAATACAGAATTTCCTTGCTTACATCCTGATGAAGGAATTTCTCGGGCAATAACCTGGTTAAGGTATTCACTTGTCAAGATCCTGGTTAACAAAATTTCTCAGTCAATGTTCCAATTAAGGAATTTATTGATAAAAATCCTCGTTGAGGAATATCACGGTGGAGAAATTTCCCGATCAAGTTCGCAGTCAATAACCCAGTTAAAGATTTCTACATATTCAATATTCTGGTTAATACAGAATTTCCCAGTTTACATTCTACTGAAATTCTCAGTCAACATCTCGGTTGAGAAATTTCCTGGTCAATATCTCAGTTAAGGATTTACATTCCGGTTGAAAAATTTGTCGATCAATATCCTGATTAAGGAATTTCCCAGTCAAGTTCCCAATCAATATCCCGGTTAAGGAATTCTACAGTCGATATCTTGGTTAATAAGAAATTTCTCAGTTGACATCCTGGTCAAGGAATTTCCCAAACAGTATCCCGGTTGACAAATTTTCCATTCAGCACCCCAGTTGAGGAATTTCCCTATCAAAATCCTAGTCAATATCTCAGTTAAGGAATTCTATGCGATCAATATCCTGGTCAATACAGAATTTCTTTGTTTACATCCTAGTGAAGGAATTTCTCGGGCAATAACATGGTTAAGACGTTCACTAGTCAAAATCCTCATTGAGGAATTTTTCGGTCAATGTCCCAATTGAGGAATTTTTAATCAAAATCCCGGTTGAGTAATATCCCGGTTAAGGAATTTCTCAGTCAGCAGTGTACAAGGAAATTTTATTATTTTTTATTTCAATTATTGTTGTAATATAAAATAAAAAATATAATAATAAATAATATTTTATGATTATTAATTCAATATCAAATAAAATAAAAATAATTGTAATATAAGTAAAATTTATGGAAAAATTGATTATAACATTATTTATATTAATAAATCCAGATTCTAATCTATTGTAAAAAGTTTTTAAATTGAATTTATCAACTATTATAATATTAATATTTTGATTATATTAGAAATTAAAATAATGATTATTATTAAATAAACTGTTAAATTAATTTATAATGATTAAATTAATTATATTTAAGGTAATAAAAATATATTATGATTGAATTAAAATGATGAAGATTTCAATTATTATATATAAATAAATTGAAAATTTTATAGGTAATATATGAAAAATTGAATGTCCTATTATTATATTAATTATTAATCGTATTAAACTTGATAAAATTGAAAATATCAGTCTATTAAATTCAGTTGAATTAATAACTATAATTAATGATAATGAAGTTTTATTAGGTGAAAGATTTATAAAAATGATATTATAATTATTATTCACAATAATAAAGTTAAATTTAAAATAAAAGAAATATTATGAGAAATTGAATATATTAAAGATATAATATTTATTAAATTAATCATTAAAATTAATAAAAAGATTATGTTATAAAATATATAAATTTGAGTTATTTTTGATATTAAATTTCATGATTTTTGTTATAATAAATAAATTTTTTATCATCAATAATTAATTAATTCTTAAATTTTTATTTAAAGGATCAAATATATTAAATAAGTTGAATGAAATATTTTTATTTAATTTTAATTTTTTTATTAAGATTTTGAACGATTTAAAATTATAAGAACGTCGATTCGATTGATCTTTCCCCAAATCAAAGAGAAAAAGTGTACATATCGAATGTCATCGAATAAAACGATTTACAATTTCTTGACTATGTAATCGAGAAAAAGAGGTAAAAATTAACATAAGATCTTGAATTTTATATTTCGCTCTCTTAATTTTCAAATTCCAAACGTTTTCTCCTCTCAGTATATGGATGTTTTTCGCTTTTACCTGCGGTCTCAAAGTTTCGATGTAATTCTTTTTCATAAGAAAGCACTCGTCATTGTCCTTCCACGTCATGTTTGCAATAACGATCGAGAGGAGCTTATGACCTCTCGCAAAATTATCATTAACGGATGACATGTGTAAAATTTATTCATAATGATTTATTGATCGATTTTTCTGTTTAGGTTTGAAGGAACCGAACTTATTTTCAAATAATAATAGTAATAAGAAACACGGAAAATTGGTAGAAAAATTCAAAATATCATTTGATCGAGCTGGCGATGCTGATCTAGAAAGTTGTGCCGACACGAATCCATGCATTGTCGCATCTTTACTAAAATTATGGTTACACGATTTACCGCAGACTTTGATACCGAATCGTGTGAGCTCCCGTTTCAAAATATTAATTGAAAGTAAGTAACTATGAAGTTACAGTATAGCTTTGGAGAAATTATTCAAGGTCCTCCACTGACCCGACCGGAAGATGATCTGTAGTTTTACATTTTTGGCCACTTATACAATTTTTTTTTCTTCTCAACAAGACGATTCGGTAATTTTTACACCAATTATCATAGAGTTGCAGAAATATGTTCTGTATTAAAAAACATGGAGAAATAGTTTATGAAGCCAAGTTTTACATAATTTTTGAATTTAAACTATCTGCACGTGGGTATATGCAGTTTTTATTGTAATTTTCTTCTTCGCGGGTGTTGTTAATAATGTTGAAGTTAAAACGTAAAAAGAAGACGGTCTGTAATGAATGCTTGTGGTCCCTCGGTTTGAAAATGTTTTTTTTTTTTCTTGCCTCGAACGACCTCGATTCTTGGCTCTTTACGTAACAAGCTAGATCAACTTTTTGTGTACTTTTCTACCCGCGCTGTGTGGAACAATTCACTCCTCGACAGGAGAGGCTCTTATGCCACACTCTATGTCTCGTATGCGCTTACTTTTTTCTCCAATCTGTTTTACAAGTGCGATGGTTGCAGGGAACTTGTGATTTCTGTTTCTATAAACAAACTCCATGGAGGAATTTTTGAAGGGGAGGGGGGTGGCAAGGTCAAACAGAATTTTATGCAGTATTTTCCATTGTGATTTTGATATTTCAAAAGACATTTTTCAGTCCTGAAAGTTATGACCCGATAGCTGCGCTGCTGATTTCTTTTTGATTTTACCCTCCTCTATATAGCTTGAATAGGTAAGCCATCATCCTGCTCCGCTATTCAGTCGAAATTTTCCAAGTCCCTAACAACAGAAAGAAAATTTTACAGTCGGTATTACTATCGAATAAAAATAGAGATGAAAACAAGTACCTTTTTATTCAGCAATTCTTTACAAAGAACGCTCACGCGATATCATCAGGGTCGACGAACAAAAGTTACACTATGATGCTCTCGTCTTCCTATCTGCTCTTGAGTCGATATTTTTCCTAGTTTCTCTACTGACGTCGCGCTCTCTTCCAGGCCAACCATTTTTCCCTTCCGCTCTTCGTTCGAAATTTTTCGCCCCCTCCCTCTCTTAAGACGTCACGTTTCTCATCTGTAGGGATCTAGGCCACAAATCTTGACGAGGCCCTAAATTAGAGAATTGAGTATTCATTTTAGCGTGCCAGGTGTTTATTAATTAAATTAAGAAGGCTCTTCCCGCCCTTTATTTTGGTAACGTTTCGAGCCACTACTGCTCTTCATCAGACCTCGTGTTTTTTTCATCTTCGTATTTTTCTTTCATGCCCTTGTTTGATTTCAGTTTCAATCTAAGTCTGATGAAGAGCACTGGTGCCTCGAAACGTTACCAAAATAAAGTTTTCAAATGTGCGGGAAGAGCCTTCTTCTTTTATTTTAATTTAATTTGGTTTCCAGATGGACGCGCACCTGGAAATCTTCTGAGGATTCACATCCAACAGAAGTGATTGTACACACCTCAGTAGATAAGTTGTGCACTACTCGTCTATTATGAATTTTTTTATGCTTTTATGTCGAACTTCATATATGAAAGTCATCAATGTATATTTTCCGTATCAAAGTCATGTGGCTCCGAGGCTGAATATCACCTTTCAATGTATCCTAATTATTTGGTAGCTAGGAAGGTCAAATAGGTCAGCTATTCTGCTATTCAGTCGAAATATTCCAAGTCTTTAATATTGATAATATGGTGTTCTTCTCGAAGTCATCTATCTTCCTCATATTTTGACCAGTTTCTTGTCTTTCCTGAAGTTTTCTGAATCCTAACCCCTAATTCCAAAATTTACGTGTTAACACTACCTTCACAAGTTTCTCCCCTAATAATCCTGTAAACTATATCCCTTGTCCTCCTTCATGATAAACTATGACGTCATCAATCGTGACCTCGAGCCTAGTATCAAGGTGACTCGAGCAGTATTACTATTTGCTCCAGTATACTGTATAATGAAGAGTATTGGGAGGCCTACGAGCGGAATGAGTGATCCTAAGATTAAAAGAAATTAAAGAAGAAAGAGAGTCCAAGCTGTGCTGATGACGTCACTAATGCGAACGTCCATATATGAGCTAGACAGCTTGACTAAACAATTCACCGCACTTATATCAATCCAAGAACAGGAGCGAGTGAGTCCCGTGTAGGCTAGCTAGGCCACGATTTTATCAAAAAGCAGGCGTGGCCTCAAAATATAAATGAGTTGACTTATACTAGTAGATATGGAACATGATTTAACATGATTTTTGGCAAAAATCTCTCTTTTTTTATAAGTTTCCCTGCGGACATTGCATTACGCACTCTTTCAGGTCAATCTTTTGCTGCTTCTGCTGCTCGTTCGAAATTTTTATACCCCCCGCCGCTTTTTAGACGTCACGTCTTTCTCTTATGAAAATCTGAGCTGATAATCTTGACGAGTCCCTAGATTAATTAGTTGAGGTTTGGTTTCCATACGGATACGGACACGAGGTAGCGGGTTTCTCTGTTGAAAAGTTGTGCACTACATTTCAATTGATAATGTACGTGTGAAAGTCGTCAACTCATCAATGTGTATTTTTCATGTGTGAGCCATCTGGAACCAAAGCTGAACATTCTTTTTAATGTGTCTTAATCATTTGTCTCCCTATCTCAATATTTTTCTCTCTATCTTGAGTCGATATTTTTCCAAATTCCTCTGCTGACGTCACGCTCTCTTCCAGATCAACCAACTTCCTCTTTGAAAAAGGAGTTCACTCGAACAACTGTCTTTAAAGTTTCTCCTCTCATCTTCTCCCTCTGCTCTTCGCTCAAAATTTCTCTCATTCTCTCCCTCCATGGACATCACGTCTTTACCTTATAAAGATCGGATTTGGGCCGAACAATTTCACAAGTCCCTAAATTAAATAAGGTATCCGGACTGACACGAAAATCTTCTAACAGAAATGATCTTGAGAGAAAAGTTGTGCACTACAAGTTACATGTCTTTATTCTAATTTCACGCTTCATATGTGAAAGTCGTCTATGTGTGTCCTTCATATCCAAGTCATGTAGCACGGAGGCTGAACATTCTTCCTTGTTGTGTCTCAATCGTTGGTTGGGAGACATTGCATGGGCACAAAAAAATATGTTCTATTTACCCTTTATATAAATGTTAGCTGCATTTTTTTTTTTTTTTTAAGATCTACAGCCTATTTTATATAACACATCGGAATGTAGCGATGTTGCAACGTTGCACTGAAATCAGTGACATGGATACTTATGGGGAAAAACGAGAGAATCCGAGTATTTTGTTTCTTACACAAAAATGGGAGGGGGTTTTGGAAGAAACTGGACAGAAGATAATTTGGAGCGTATACAATTTTCTATTTTTCGAGTCTAAGTTTAATAAAATCGGTGCAGTAAAATTAAAAACATTAGGGACGAAGTGCGATACAACCTCGCGCAACCTCCCTGCGCCGTTGAACACCAAAACGTCCATCACGAAATCCTTTGCCGGTCTTATATGAAGTAGGCCATGGTAGATCTTCAGTTATTTTTAGTCATTGAGCCATACGTTCCTCTTTTAATTGACTTCGATTGCCATCAAAGTGTGCTACTGAAAGTTCGATTCTCCTAAAGCTTGATCTTCTAAGAACATGTCCACAATTCGTCTTGTTAACGGATTTCTCTTTGACCAGTGCAAGTTCGTGACAAATCCCTACTATAGGGTAGTAGAGCGGTTTATCAATATTTTCCTACAATAAGGGGTTGAAATTTGGACCATATCCTGATTTGAGGATCCCTCTTTCGACTCCTTACTGTTCGTCATGAGTCCTATTAATTGATCTGTCTGCTTTACGAGTGATTGGAACTATAATTTTTTCCGAAGGGAAGGGGGCATTGCATACTCTGACTGCAATATTTTGCTACTAAAAAAACTAGCTCCTTCATCTCGGTCTCGCCTCTAGAGCTACTGGATCGTAGTGCCAAATTGGCCCTTTCTTTTACCTTCTGAATAATTGATAACACGCATGCGAATGTATTGCAAGTCCAGGTACCTTGTCGTCCCAACATCTGCTCGCGTATATATATCTGTATCGAGAGTTATCTAAAATAAAACAGCCTTACGCCTAGCCAAACGCGTGTCTTCGACGTAACGTGGCAATGAACTTCGTTTGCCTGAAAATTTCAACGATTTTCATTGAACGGTCGTAATTTTGTTGATTTACTGTTGACACGAATGTGTAAATATTGTCCAAGGAACGAGAGTAAAGTGCGAAATTAATCTTATTTCATTTTTTTTTTTTCCTGATAATTAACAGAATACGAGCGGAAAGAAGTTTACGATCTGAACGTTGAATTTTCTAACGTATTGATGACCTGCCCGACGCCAAATTTGGGTGTTTTGTACACTGTTATTAGACTGCTCGACAAATACGTGAAGGAGTGGTACCCGGCAGCGTACGTCAACCAACTGCCTGAAATGTTTGCCAAAATACTAATTGGCAACGCGGACGTCGAAAACGTTGAAATTATCTCGACTCTCGTGCATAATTTTCGTGAAATTTTCAACGAAAGGTTAGTATCTTTTCAAATTGTTGAAAAAAAAAAAAGAAAAAAGTTGGTTTTTTCTGTATTTTATACGTGTAATGATGTCGCCTTGTTCCGAGTGACTTAATTTGTAACGCGCGGGGCAAACTGAAAAGTCCTTGTACTCGATGAGTAATAGTTTTCGTCTGCAAGTAGCGATTGGAATACTAAAAGGAAGATCCCGTCGCCGCGTAGGAAAATAAAATTCTTACAATTTACCTTACTCTCCTTGAATTACGTATACTTACATACCGTAGAAAATCGGAGCAATCTGAATAATTTTTACGTGCAGTATTTATTTCATTACCATGGATACATACGAGGTGTACTTCGTTGCAAGAAGATATTTTATAGTTATTGGATATTTCTTGCGTATGTGGAGTGCAGTGTTGTGAAAAACGCATTTTCTGCGGGAATTTTCCTTTTAGACTCGTTATTACGACACGAGTCTTCATGATCACATATTTATGGTAGAGAATGTAGTACAGTCATTAAATCTATAAATTTGATTTTGGTCTTCACCGCAAGTTCGGTTGAAAGCCATTAAATCAGTCATTATCAGACGTTAATTTGTGAGTGACGAAAAATTCTACCGCGCTGTTCCTCTATTTTTTTGGTTTTTGAAAATCTGTGTATTTTTTCTTTCAGAATTCTCGAGAGAGCGTTCAAATTATGCATTGTAAGAGGTAAGAAAACTCGTTTCGAAAATCACGGATGCAACCGTTTAGAATGTGGAGTACCTCTACCCGCTGATAAACTACTAAGGTAATTTTTATTTTTCCTTTCCACCCTTTGAAATTGCCCGTGAATGATGATTTTTAATTTTTTTCGCAGATCGAATAGCGAAGAAAAGTTGAGTTTACAGAACGATAGTAATAAGAGTAAACAAACGCAGAATTTAAATATGCGCCGGGTAAGCAGTCACGAGGACTTTAGCGGTCATGTCAATCATAATTCGTGTCGATCTTTGCACATTAGCCGTGTGGACCCAGAAAGCGAGGAGAAGTTGGTGAGTCATCGCAGTATTTGCAGTTTATAATAATTGTATCGGAAAACTATTAATCCGAAATGTTGGATTGTTGTAGAATAAAAGCTTACTCATGCGGAGTCATTTCGAACAATCCGACGAGCCAGTGAGAGACAGCTTCCAAAAAATGGTAAGCGCTTGTGATAAAATTAGTGCATTCCTTTATATTTTAGTATTGTCCACCGTCAACTGAAAATTCACGAATTCCAAAGTCTTCGTTGATATTTTGTCGAAATCGACTGTACGTCGACGTCGTTACCAGATCCACTTCATCTCGACTCAATTATTTTAAATCAACTTCTGCGGGTCCTTCATTGACCTGAAATTCACTGCTCTACTTCATCGATCATTGGTTGATTTGTAGGTTGTAGTGCTCTGGGAATTCAGATCGACCTAGCGCCAACGTCAAAGTCGACAATCATTTTGTCTCATCGATTTTGAGTCGACATCAAATTGACAGCTTTGCTGCTATAGTACTATAAAAGGATACTGGTCGACTTCAAGTCAGTGTCGGAGTGAAGTTGGTATAGTCTTTTTCTTGTAGCATTTCGTTCGCTGCTTGCATTCAGAAATACGTGGTCATAATATTTTAAGGGCCATTGGGAATCTCAATTATGCTGGACCAAAGCAGCAAGGGTCAAGTCGATACAGTTTCAACGTCGATTTTCAGTATCTAATGCCAGGAATAGACTGATTCTTGACCTGGATTCTGAAACTCTCATCAGATTGTGCACTTCAAAATTTACGCAAGTGTCGCATGTGCAGCACCGCCCTTTCTTCATGGTGAAGTGAGTACGGGTTGCGTATGCAGTAATTTTGTTCCCTTCAAAGCCGAAAACGACCCTTTCAAGTACATCTTCAATGTTGGAAGAATCTCCTCGGCGAACTCCCTCTTCTTCTTGGTAACCACCGAACTACCTCGGCAACTAGCAATCTGTAGTGCCCTCAGGCCCGCAAAACTTCACAACACACAACACACCACCTCAGTTATTGTAAATCGCTGTTGGAGTCCCTTCTTCTGCTTCTTTTCCCTGCACGTCTGTATGTGGATGGTGGGGCCATAGCGTGGTTCTGCTACGAAAAAACCTCCGTCGAGGCAATGCGGCAGGCACTAACACGCCACAACGCAGCTATTCATTGGATCCTTACCACCTCTTTTCTTCTGTGTAAGGTATCTTCATTGAGTCGGCCCACACTGGGGTACCATAAAGGAGAATCGACAAGGCGGTGCTCATCATGATCCTTCTTTTTGCTTATTTTGGCTATCCTAGGGTTCTTATCAGGGAGCTTTGATATGTAACCACCCTTTCTGAAGCTCAGCTTCGACTCAGACCAAATGCCTAGGTTCTTGATTACCTTCTTGGTCTTGATTTCCACGCGTTGCAGGCGAAAGGTGGGTGGACTGGACTTTCGACGGGTCGCGAATAATAATGGCCTCAGTCTTACCTTCTGCAGGTTCTAGTCTAGCCGACTCGATCCAACGCGTCACTGCCTTTAGAGTCCGATTTACCCCGCTCTCTGCCGCCACGGTAGTTTGACGTATGATCAAATCAACATCGACGTGGTTCATCGGGAGAGGTTATTTTTCAGGTGAGAATTCCCCGGTCAATGTCGTCAACTGTTGCGAAAAATCTTTGTTTTGTGGGATTTTTGAATTTCTCCTGGAGTAGTAGGGGTGTTTGCAGGGATTGACGTACTTTTTCGTGAAGGATCTTGTAGGATTTTCCGGGTTGCCATGAATGGCAAAGGATTCTTATCCACCAATTCTAAAACCAGTGGCTTGCTAGGGCTCTTCACGACCATTCTGGAACCGGTTTATTTTGTTCCGGGGAGAGATTTCTATACAGAGATTTTCTAACCATGCCACCAACTTTCCTTTCTATAGTCCTAGGGAAATCTCGTATAAGAAGAGTTGTTAACACTGACTCAGGTGGAGGATGGGGGCTTTGATCTACTTCAAGGAATCGTGACGAAGGGTATCCGAGGACCTGGAGGGCGATGAGAAGAAGAGAGGAAGAATATGAGAAGAAGGACTTGGAGAAAATTCGAAAAGAGGTCAACTCTCGGGCTATGAAGCGTGATTCTAGGCTAGGTGAGAGGTGCGAGTTGAATTTCGTAGGGGTGAGGGTCTTGACTTACCTCCTCATTTTATTTCTCTCTCACCTCCATCATTTTTAGTTTATCAAAATTGGCTTCCTAACAAATTTTCTATCAATTTTCAGTTGACGTTATTCCAATATTAGGAATCTACTCGATTTCGACGTAAAATGTAGGTCGATTTTGAGTCACTTTTTACTCATTTTGGGGCGATTTGCGGTCGACATAAATCATCGGGCACATTCGGTACGATATGGTCGAGAATGACCTCCAAAACGTGATTCTGAATCTGTTTTTGGTGGAAACTGGAAACATCCTCCAGGGGTTGTTCTTCTGGGAAAATTGTGGTCCCGGTGGAGAGCTGGGACTCTGACCTACTTCAAGTCTAAGGGTATGAAAAAACTCGCAGGTTTTTTTACTGAGTTGAACGAGGGGTGGTAGGGAACCTGTTTTATGGGGCACGTGGGATCTGAAAAATGTTGACGTACCAGATTTATGACGTCATCAAATTGTGACGTCACAGGCCCAGATTTGCAGCTATATGCAATTGGAGGGGACTTACATTTGTCAATTGTGTATCTAGCATTGCATATAGAAGGACGTTCTGAGTCTTGTGATGTTTGAAGTGTTGCATATCTCGCTTGTTGAAGGGGTTTGGTCAACTGTGTATGAAGCTTTGCATGTAGAAGGATGTTCTAGTTTTAAGGGCGTGCTTTACTACTGGAAAATATGCTCGCAAAAATGGTACCGAAAATCACATTTTACTGCACGAATTTTCAATGGATCTTTCTGAATAATTGAAATTTTTCCCAGAAAGGTCCAACTAGGAGCGCTATCGAAGCAGAATTAAATTTTTTTTTTATACATTTCCAATTAAACGTTGAAATTGGTAAAAATTCGTCTATTTTCTGACGAGAGTGAAATTCTTCTGGAGCCAAAATTTAGGATTCTGTTCGGATAGCGCCTTTTGTTGAACCCTTCTGTACAACATTTCCAAAGATTGAAAAAAATTCATTGGAAAATGGAGCTCAGAGATGTGACCTTACAAAATCATTCCTCATCATTTGTTACAAGGACTACCCTCGCACGCCCGACAAGCATCGCGTAGTGACCGCAGGCTTCTCGAACCTTGCAGGGTTTTTGGGGATGTTTATACAACTTATTGTTCACCGTTTCAGAGTTTCCGAACAAATAAAGCACACCCTTAATGGTGTTTGAAGTGTTGCATATCTGGCTTGTTGAAGGGACTTGAGTCAATTGGTGTATAAAGCATTGCATACAGAAGGACGTTCTGAGTCTTACAGTGTTTGAAGCATTGCATATCTAGCTTGTTGAAGGGGCTTAGTCAATTGGTGTTTAAAAATACATCTTATGGTGTTTGAAGCGTTGCATATCTAGCTCGTGAGATTCCCCGACACTTTCTCTAACGCATTTTCTGAAGGGGCTTAGTCAAGCATTGCATATTCTAGTTACTCGAAGGGTCATCTTTGAGGCTATATACACCGACCACCAAGCTAAAAAATTGCCAAGCTCTAAGCTTTGCCGGCCAGACGCTTTTTCCGACCCCTCTCCACCCCGCCCCTCTTTTAAACAGGTTCCCTGTTGAAATGTTCAAAGTTTGACCAAGAGTATCCAAAGATCGAGAGAGGGAGAGCGAAGCAAAAGATCGAAGGAATGTGAGAAGAGGAACTTGGAAAGAAATTAGAAAAGTGGTCACCTTCCGAGCTCTCATTTTCCTTCCCTCTTATCGAAATTGGATTCTAAACGAATTTTACACCAATTTTCAGTTGACGTTAGTCTTTAACATCAAAAGTCGACTCAATTTTGATGTCGACAATGAGTCGATGGGACAAAACGTATGGTCGATTTTGAGTCAATTTCCAGTCAGGTCGACATACTTCATGAGGCACATTCGGTACGGTTGTCGAGAATGCCCGCGAAAACTTGTCCCGGAATCTGTTTGAAGGGTAACGTACTCAAACGAGTGTTGTTCTTGGTGGAAACGTCCTCTGGGGGTCTTCCTTTCGGCGAATTGTGATCCCGATGGAGAAATCGACGTCGATTTTGAGCCCTGTTCAAGTTTGCCTTATGTCGACCGCGAATATAGCGGAAGTCGACTCAAAATCGACCGCTCATTCTCCCATCGACTTTTATCGATTCGGAATTAAGTCGACTTCTGTTGGAGGTCGACAAAAAATTCGAAGAAATCGACTCGAACGAAATCAATGCGACAAAGAAGTCAAAATGTAGTCGGGTCGAGAAATATCAATTTGATAACGACGTCTACGCGTAAAGTCAATTCCACCAATATATCGACGCAAATTTCGACACAACGACTTTAAAAAATGTAAATTTTTAGTCGATTTCTTGGCAGGAAGACCATCAGCTGCTGAAGAAGAAACATTTCAACAAATAGACAGCACTAATTAATCATTAGATATTTTAGTCTGAGAGCGTGTAAAAAATTCTAAAGGTTGACCAGTGGTATTCGAGGACCTAGACGGAGTGAAGAAGAAAAGAAAAGGAATTTGACGAGAGGAATTTGGGAAAAAAAGAGGTCGACTGTGAGCTAGTTGTGAAAGGTAATTCTTGGTTAGGTGAGGGGTAAGAACTCCGACCTACTCTTCTTTTCTCTCCCCTCGTTAGATTTTATGCAGGCATTTTCCAGGTCAAAATCCTTTTCGAAAATAGTCTTTTTTCATTTCAGTCTCGAAATCACTATCTAAATAATAATATATCAAAATTGTCTACATCGTGCAAGTTTCAAAGGATCGTGTTTTCTAACCCCACCTTATCATACAAATTGAATCGAGAGATACTTTTTACGCGAGGTTGAGAGTCTCTTGTTCGTTTGAGACCATCAATTTAATGAACTGAATTCTAACGGAAAAAGTTCGGACGCAAGAAAGTATGGTATTGTAGCAGAGGAATACTAGTCTGAGCTTAGGGGTACCAGATGGTGATTTTAAGAAGGATTTGTTAGCCTTTCGCCCGTAATCTAGTTGAGAGAGGATTAGAAGGAACTTGCGACTGCAACCAGTGCAAGTGTGGGATTATTCAAGAAGTTTATACATTTGGCTTCTAAAAGTTCGATGTGGAGAGTCCAGGAGTACAGTGGCGGTAGGGGAAGTAAAGTGGAAATTGAAGGATCCAAGGAACAAACAATTTTAATACGAGCGCATGAACCTTCTTCAGTTTTTTGACATCCCAGGATCCACATTTCCATTTTTTTCCTACAAAATTCGTAAAGAAGTTCTAAATAACTGTATTCGTTTTATCAAAATGACCTATGAAATTCTCTGCCTGAAGTGTGAATAATTATCAAATCGATACTTCCAGGAAACGGACGTTTTATTAGCGCCGCCACCATTCCATTACAACACAGATTCACGTGTACAAGAGGAGATACGCAATGAGGAAAGGTTCAATCCTCAATTTGGAATCTATCGCGGTAACGGACGACGAAAACGCACTCATCAAGGATTCAATATCCGACCGAAGGTGCTCGACGTATCCCGAAACTTTTCTTCGCAGGTAATCACTTCGTTTACTCTTGTATAATCTTATTGATAGGGTTGTGTATCTTGACTCTTCTACCTTTTCATTTTCGTTTCCGCCTTTCGTTGTTTTCGTTATGTTGTTATTCACGTATACTCGTATTTCTGAAATATTGTACACAATTAATATCCTGCCCGATAATTCCGTCGCCTTTACGGCCTCACCTAATCATGAACATGGACGAAAACATAAAACGTTATGATCGAAATTAATTATCTCTAACTGATAAATACGACCGCTAATTGAATATAGGTATAGGATTATAGACGGAAAATTCGCAAGCATGACGGATGAACCTGATGGGATATACAGTTTCAACCGCAAAACCATCAGCATTAACGCGAACATTATGGGCACTATTAGGAAATTCAATTCGTCTCGTCAGACCGGTGCGCATAGTTTATACTCTTATTAGTTCATTTAATTATAGATGAGTCACGAATGCAGTTAATCCTATTAATGATGATAAATCATCATGCGTGTATTACGTAATAGTGTTCGATGAAGAAACATGACTTCAGAATATTCGGGGACGTAATGCGATGATGAGAGCGTTGCAACGACCTCCGAAATTGTATAGTTTTTTCTTTTTTTGCCTCTATTAAAAATCCTAAATAAATCTTTCAATGTTGTCATATCTTCCTCGAGACAATATCTCAAATACTTTCTTATTAATCGTACAAAAAATTAGTTCAGCATACTGCTGAAACGAATACGGCGGGTATTAATCAAATTCAAAATCAAAATATCAGAATGAAGTCCGATTCAGAAGATAGAAGTACCCCCTTTCTGCGAGTAGTCGTCAACTAACCGAAATTAAATTATGTAACTCAAATATCAAATTTCTGTTGATGAGGTAGTATTTTATGGTGTCGCGTAAAAGGAAACTAGAATATCCGTCTTAGGACTGCAACATTTTAGACTGTCTGAATATGTATTTGTCTCCGTGGCCCCTCACCCTCTAATGAGTATCGTTCGTGCTGTGCAAACCCTCGATTCTCTTTGGTAATAACTGTACCTAACAATTTAAAAATAGACTTTCTCCAACGAACACCCGTCAATGTAACAAGACAGTATCGCATTCAGGTATGTGAAGACTATTATTAAAATCTACCCACGAAAACAAATTCCTTCTGGACTTTGCGACATTAGGTATTATCTAACCCCTAATTCGTCATGGTTACCGTTATGAAACCAGATTTACGTTCGTCCTGCGCGCGCATTTCCGAGTAGGTACTACACTTTTCTAACCTTTGATTTACCCCTCTCTCAATGACTGCATCATAGTTTGTGATCAGTTGAAAAATACCTCTCCTACGACCATCACGCAACAAGTGTTGATTATTCGATTCACGTGTACTTTTGATTTGAATTTACGTTTCTTTTCTTAGCCGTTTTTTGAAGAGTGAGATTTTGCGTCGAGGATCAATGTAATGATTTTTGTGTAATCATTATTATTGTTTTTTTTTTCTCTCCTTGTCTTTCTTAAAGTGTGTTTCGGTCATTTTTTGTTTCAGTCCTACGAAGTGAACAATAACGACGATATTACCGCCGCTTACAATCTCGTAGATATCCCGCTTTCACCAACCAAATGGAATTGGCTGAAGGTAAGTACATATTTCAAATTTGTTAAATCGTAACGTGAAAACGAAGGTCTATTTCTAATTCGATTTTCGTGTCATAGGATCTTGATACTCAGTCTAGAAATTCCATTTCGTCGAGTTCATCGTCGGAATCTAATTCACCCACTTGTGAAGGTACACTCGGGCCAGAAGAACCGATTCAATATCGACTAGAGTATTCGGAGCCGACAACCGTTTTTCGAAATTGGAATCCTGTTGAAAATCGAAGTTCGTTCGATAGGGTGAGTTATTCAAACTTTATATATCTAATCACGATAAACCATGATTGTCAACCAAAGATTTACTGTACTCTGCCCGCAAATACTAGAATGCAAACAAATTCTTCTCTCTTCTGTGTACATATCGAAAGACGCTTCGGTGCTCAAGCAGTGGAGGGAATTTGTTCAAGTTACATCTTATCATTCTATTGCGGACAGAGTATGTGTCGGTGTATGATTGAAATCAAACTACCCCGAGTTGATTACAAGTCTTCGTAGTTCTTAATTTTAAATTGGCCTCAAATCGACGGGAAATCGATCTGGAGTCGATTAAGAGACGACTTCTCCGAATATTTTCTACCACCTGAAATGAACTGCTGTGTCCGATTTCTTAGTTTTCTGGGAATACGAGTGTATGCTGGTCGACTGTAAATTGACTGAATCAAGTCGATTTGGAGTCGATGTACAGTCGCCCCTTTTTACTATTTTTGTCTGTTTGATATCTTTGCAATTTGTTGATAAAATACAAAGTCATAATTATTTAAAAAAGGTCATTGGGAATATCAACAATTATGCTTGACCAGTGCAGCAATCGTTGAGTCGACACAATTTCGACTTTGATTTGATTTTTAGTCGACTTCAATCTATGACACCGGGAGTCGACTCGATTTCATCGTTACCTAATCGGTCGATGGTAAAATAAAGCCGTAAATTTTGAATCAAATTCTAGTCAATTTTGAGTCGATTTGCAGTCCAGATTAGGCATTACTAAATTGATTAAAAATTTACGTCGAATTAAAGCCAACATAGCCTCTTGACTAAAACTTGACATTTGCATTCCTTAGTTTCACCAAAAGTCGTCTGGAAATCATTAAAACTGATATCAATGGAAAAAATTGACATCAAGATATAATAATTAATTTTTTTAATTTTTCAAAAAAATCATTTATTAATAAATATTATTAGTTCGAATTTGTTAGATAATAATTATTATTACTATTTATTTATTTATTATTATTTTTTTTTTCATTATAAGAAAGAAAAATGAAGAGAAAATTATATTTTGAAGGAAACAATAGGGGAAAAAAATTGAATTCAATATCCTAATTTTCTTTCTATCATCTTCAACCATTTTCTTTTATTAGGAAAAAAAAAAGAAAAATTATAGTGTACAAATTTTTTTTTAATTTTTAAAAAAAGTAAATAATAGCCTAAACAAAAATGATAATAGTTATTTATCATACAAGACGATAAAGTGAGCCATTATTTCACGAGCGCGAGGTTTATGGAACAAGCGATAGCGAGTGGAGTAAACGCGCGAGTAAATTGGCTCGCTTCACCGTCGTGTACATGATACAACGTTTTATTCTATAAATGAAAATGTAAAAATTATTAAAAACTAAAAATTAAAAAGGCTGAAGACTGAAAAAGGGAGAGAAAATCATCCAAAGTTTAGCAAATCTGTCATTCAACGCAAAAATTTGCTTGTATTTCACGCTACGGTGTGCTATGATACCGTGTTTCACGCTCACAAAACCCATGAAAAAATAGGCTATTTTACCCACGGAAAACTGTGGGTAAAATTGTGTTTTAACATCATTTGTAGAATAAATGTATTTTCTACCTTTTATTCATTTTTAAGAAAAGAAGAGTTATTTCGGATAGAATAATAATCAAAAAAATGAATGAATCGAATCAATAATTTATTGTTAGTATGTATCATATTTTTTCTCATTTATTCATACCACCAATTGTCCTGTTTTATTCATTTCGAATAGAGAAATTATCTGCAAAAATTTATGTGAAAGTAAGAATAGAAAAGAAAATGATGAAAAAAAGTAAGAATTTAAGAGAATAATAGAGAACAACGAATTTTACATTTTTTTTTTTTTTTTTTTTTTTTTTTTTTAATGATGTGTGAGCGTGGCATTTGAAAGCACAATATGGGTAGAAAATATAATTTTGTTAGTAAATGGGAATTGGACATTGATTTGACGAGTTTCGCCAAAAATTGACCAAAAATCTTCATCAATTGGTGGAAAAATCGAAATCAAGTTTTAATAAGTTTTTATATTTTTTTTTAATTGTAGGTATTATCATTTTTAAAATTAAAATCATTCCCTTTCTTCCACCATAACAAAGGAGAATGAAGATGGAAAAATACGAGGCTGTTCAATAAAGACTGAGACTGTTTTTTTTTTTCGTGTGTGGCAACACTGAATAATTTTTTCAGGTTCGTTGCACTAAAGTGTGACTAATAACGAGTAATCATTCCAATTTTCACGCCTATACGTGCATTGGTTGTGGAGTTACAGTGTGGTTGAAAATTTCAGAAAAAATTTGCCTATACAACAATTATGGAGAAGGAATAAAGATACGTGATTAAACATTACGTTCGCGCAGGTTTGTGCCGGTAAATCGGCTTCAGAAGTACACACGATATTGCGTACTGTTTATGGCAAGGATACTCTCGCACGAGCAAACTGTTTTTCCGTTGGCATACCGCGTTTTCGTAGGAGGGAAGGGAGAGAAAGGCGATCCGGGCGCGCGGGGTACGAAGTTGACGGAAAGGATAATCGACACTGGCGCTATCTATCTGCAGAAGGATGTTTGAGTATTAGCAGCCTGTCTTGATATTTCTCCATCGGTAGTACGCATTTGCGCGCTCATATCCCCCAAAAAAGGCCGCAATACCGAAATGGAAATTTCAAGCTCCACCAGGACAATGCCATAGTTCACTTCGCGAATGCCGTGAAGGAGTTCCTGGCCAAAAAAAACGTCGAAATATTTCTACATCCGCGGTATAGTCGTGATTGGTCACCATGTGACTTCTTCCTATTCCCTGTATTAAAGCGTGACTTCAAAGGATGACGTTTTGAGACCGTAGAAGACATTCTTTAGAGCTGTACAGGCAAATTTTTTCTGAAATTTTCAACCACACTGTAACTCCACAACCAATGCACGTATAGGCGTGAAAATTGGAATGATTACTCGTTATTAGTCACACTTTAGTACAACGAACCTGAAAAAATTATTCAGTGTTGCCACACACGAAAAAAAAAAACAGTCTCAGTCTTTATTGAACAGCCCTCGTATATCTTGGAGAAAAAATCGGAATAAAATTGAATTCAATTTCTAATTTTCAATTTTATCACCATTTTTATAACACAAAAAAAATTCTTTTAATCTAATATTCTCAATTTTTCTTTCTTGTATAATTCTCAATCATTTTCTTTTGTTAAAAAAAACAATTATGGGAAAAAGTAAATAATAGCCTAAACAAAAATGAAAAATTGATTTCTGTTTTTTTGTCTCTCTCCCCCCCCCCCCCCCCCCCCAATAAAAGAAGTTATTTGGGACAGAATAATAATTTTCAAAAATGGATGAATAAATAATTTTTCGATAGTATCATTTTTTTTTTCCTACAAATCTTTTATATCTATTTTTATTCTGATTAGAAGTAGAATCAATTGCAGAAATTGACAAGAAAGTAAAACTAGAGAACAAAATAAGATGAAGAAAGTAAGAATTACGGAAAATAATAATGAAGAATGAAACAAATTTTATAATCTTGATTTTTTAGCGTGGCATTTGAAAGCACAACATGGGTAGAAAATATAATTTGTTAGTTTATGGCAATTGGACATTAATTTGATGCTAGATCCACTCCTTAGTTCCACCAAAAGTTGACCCGGAATCTTTATTAATTATGGAAAAAATTGAAATAAAGTTTTGATATTTTTTATTAATTATTAGGTATTATCATTTTTTTAATTCAAAACCATTTCCTTTCTTCCATCATAACAAAGGAGAATGAAGATGGAAAGATGTATTTTGAAGAAAAAAATCGGAAAAAAACTGAATCCAATTCTAGTTTTCAATTTTATCTCCATTCTCATACCACAAAAAAAAATTCTTTCGATTTAATATTCTCAATCTTTCTTCGTTGTATAATCCTCAATCATTTTCTTTTGTTTAAAAAAAAAATAATCGAAAACAGTACATAATAGTCCAAATAAAAATAAAAAATTGATTTTTTTTTCCCCCCTAGAAAAGGATAGTTATTTGGGAATAATAATATTATCAAAAATGGATGAATAAATAATTTTTTAATAGTATTATGTTTTTTTTTTTCAATTCTTTCATATCTATTTTTATTTTGATTAGAAGTAGAATTATTTGCAAAAATTGATAAAGTAAACTAGAGAACATAAGGAGGTCAAAAAAGTAAGAATTTGGGAAAAAAATAATGAAAAATGGAAAAAATTTTCCTATTTTAATATTTTAGCGTGGCATTTGAAAGCACAATAATTATGGGTCAAAAATATAATTCATTACTTTATGGCAATGGGTCATTTGTTTAAAAAAATGTTATTTTACGAGATGAACTGCGCAAGGGTTATTTGCACAGCGTTATAATCTTATTGATTTGACGCTAAATACCATTTTTTTAAATTGAAAATCATTCCCTTTTTTCCATTGTAACAAAGGAGAATGAAGATAGAAAAAATATTTTGAAAAAGAAAATCTGAAAAGATTGAATTCAATTCTAATTTTCAATCTTATCTCCATTTTTATACCAGAAAAAATTCTTTCGATTTATTATTCTCAATCTTTCAAAAATGGAAAACTAAATCATGAAAAAAAGTAAATAATAGCCTGAACAAATATAAAAAATGTATTTTCGATTTTAGTTTTTCTATTTTTTTTTCATTCTTTTCCAAGAAAAGAAGAGTTATTTGGGACAAAATGATAATCTTAAGTGACTCATTGTCAATGAAACATAGAAAATTATTTAACCTTTCTTACTGCTTTCACAACACAGTTATCTACTCTTTCCGTCTTTCGATTTGTCTTCAATCCACTTTTGATCGATTCATCGTGAAGAATCGGCAACTCTAATTAAGATGCTCATAATACGCTTTCTGGCTGCGAGTAGCGAATCCATTAAATAAGGGGTCTTCAATGGCGTTCGACCAACATATGTACGTATATTTCCAAAGCGCTACAAATCGACTGTTAATCGACACGGTAGAGCCGTCGATTTAAAGTCGATGAAAAATTCGAAGAAATTGGCTTGAAATTGAGGAGACAAATGTGTCGTGTTTTGTCAACTTCATCAAAATATCGACGCAATTTCAACTAAGACTTTAAAAAAAAAAAAAAAAAATGTATTTTCAGTGGATTCTGAGGTCGTCATGGTTCATTGTGAACGTTTTAAAACCTCTAGAATTAATTACCTAATAGTAAATGAGAATTTCCGACTCTTGTTTTTGTAGACTTTGGATAATCAAGAAAATAGGCATTTACCCAACCTTCATTTTTCGAACGTAGATTCGAAAATACTGCACGTAAACAAGCATTTGCAGTGGTAAGGAGCTAAAACGTTGCATCAACAGCGGTGGAGTCGTAGACGTCTTCTATATTAACGCTATATCTTCGTTCTTTAGGGTCAAGAAAAAATTGAAACGATTCGAAGAAGATTTCGAAGACAAATTTGGTGAAACGCCAGCGTCCATAAATAAAATGTCGCACGCAGAGTACAAACGTATGGCTACGAATGTCATATTTTTGAAAGACAACTTGAGACGTACGTACCAAGCTTTTAATTGCCACCGCTTCGAGTGTTAGTATCATCCAATAATTTTGTGAAAATTGATTTCAGAATTGAGAATAGAATCGCATGGGAGCCCCTCGCTGTACAATAGAGGTCCTAGAAGTCCATTCGATAAGTACTCTGTAACGATACAGGATAAAGAAAATGCATTACGAGAAATAGAAAAAGTACTAATTTTGTCCTGTTATTGTTAGATGGAATTCATAATATGGCGACATTATTCAATTCTTTAATTTTTCAGCGTATGTGTGAGAAACGAGTAGAAATGAAAATACCCGACGACATCGATCGGGAGATGACGTACGAAGAATTGCGAGAAGAAAAAGTATTCATTCAGAAAGAGCTGTTGAATTTGGAAAATGCGTTCGGCAAGACGATGGCGAAAAACGAGAAATTATTTCAACCGCTTTACGAACGTTACAAAACCGTGAAAAGGCTTTTGGCGCGAGCCGCTCTATTGGTAAGGATATTACGAATTCATCACACTCTTAGATTTAACACAAAATTCCATTGAACTAGTAACATCTTTCGGCTCCTCTTCCTACCACATATGGGTCGAAATTATTCCTTGTGTTCAAAGTTGCGATAGTTTTCGGAAAACATTCGTGAACATAAGTATTTCCAAGAAAACTTATCATGAAATACGTTGTCCACTGTCTAAAAGTTTTTTGATCTTGAAACGACAATTTCGATCTTAGAAGACGCTGAAAAACTCGGGGCCGATTATTTTCCACTTCTCTTCACGTTCCGTTTTTTAATAATATCTAAATTGTTGTTTCTTTGTTTCGCAGTTGAAGTTTAGAGAATTGTTATCCTCGAATCTCGTCACTATCGATGAAAACGAAGCGGTAAATTTTTATCGCAGTCAAGTATCGATGAATTCGGAGGACCGAGTCACGCCCTCACCATGCCCTTCTGCTTGTAAAGTTTCCAGAAGCGATTTTCCCATGGATAATATTCACGGACTTTCATCGTACGTATTCGAATGACCTAGTATGGCGTTCTCTCTTTTTTTATTATTACATCCAACCAGAAAATAATTATTAAAAAAATGAAATATGAAAAAAAAAAACAAAACGAAGAAGATAATGTAGAAAACACGCTTTATGATATTATATGTAAAGTATATATTTTTTTCGTTTTTGTAGGCCGGAGTTGATGATGGAGTACAAGATTACGAAAGAGGAGAAAAAGGATCTACGTCATCGTATTAAAATTTACGACCGAGAAATCGAAAATAGAACTTCAAATGAAGGGGAACATTGTATTCACTCTTTATCCTTTCGTTATAAGAATTGTAAAGCTAAGTTAAAGTTATTAGAAGTTTTACTCAAGAAAATTAAATAAAAATAACGTACTGCAAACGACAGATTAGTTCCTTCGAATTAATTATAGTGGAATTAATGTGATACAAAAACTACTCTTAAGATATTGGTTTATTTTAGCCGACCCGACAGTCCGTGTAAAAATTCAGATTTAGTTGCAGCTCGTTGGAATTATTATTTTTTGATGGAGATTCTGTTGCGAATACTTGCCGTTTTCCTTCAACTTTTCGACTCTTATGGTTCAAGTTGTATAACTTCTTTAAAGCCTATTGCTTATAAGAGTAGTCACTGACTGCAATATTTTGGCTTATAGAATACATCTTAGACTGTAGGAGATTCTCAAAATTTGTTTCTGGTAGATTATACATTTTTTTTTTTTTAGTAAGAATAATCATTTTGTTATTCACCAACAAGCGTTAATTTTTTTTTTTAAAGAAGCTCATGTAAGAATTTACGTTGTAATTTCAGTATCGTTTAGTCATTATCATTTTTATTATTTCTTTCACTTTCTTACTGTCGGTATCGCAGTCTATATGCATTTCCTCTACATTATTTATCATATTTATTTTATTTACTTATTATTTATGTACTTAAGAATATCTACCTGAAACTGTTGGAAAACTTTTAAAATACATTCGTACAATTCAATGTTTGGTATGGTAATTGTCCACTAATTTTCAAGGTTACTGCTATCTCTAGAAAAAAATATGAATATTTTCCTGCTCTTTTGCCTGAAGAATTTTCTACTTTTTTTTCATTTATTCTTTGGCTAATTAATTTCAGACGAGAATCGATCAATAATATTATATTCTACAAGTATCAAACACTCTTATTCGAGAGAAAACGCCCTACGTTTACAGCTTTCTCTAGGATAAAATTATGGATATTTCCCTCGTGAAGAACAATCTCCAAGCTGTATAGAAATGACAATGCACACTGTTTCCTGTTTGTCTCAAATAACAAAATTAATGAAGGCACCAACCTGTTTTATCGGAGGGTAATTTGAAGAAAAATGACGGCCGCCGAAAAGTCATATGCAGCAAAATAATTATATTATGAGAAGTTTTTTAACAAATATACTAAAAGACATTAGCAGCTTCTACTTATGGCTGATTTGGCTTCCGGCTTGTAGTAATGAAAGAATCAGGAGAATCGGGCCTTCTTAGTACTTGTGGAGTTGTGGAAGATATGTATTCTCCAGGGTTTATTCATCATCATTGGTTGACTAATGGCTTCAAGCTTCTGGAAATGAAATAATCAGGGAAATTTGGCCTCTGTTGCATTTGTAGATAATACCTATTCTCCGGTTTGTGTCCATCTACATTCATTGATTACACTAGGCTACTACGCTGAACGGCAAAGCTGGAACAAATCTTCCCACCTTTTCATCTGAATTCAAGAGGAGTTTTGATGATAAAGCACATCGATGAGGTGCTCGAGTTCTGATTGTTGAGAGGAAGAAACTCTGAATGTGAAGAGTATTTTCAGCTTGCCTGCAGAGGCAGATCGCAATTTTTCGATTGTGACTTGTTGACAACTTTGACCATTCAAATGTTGACATGACTAAATTAAGCTTCTGCAGTTGATTGTGTGTGTGTGTGTGTGTGTGTGTGTGTGTGTGTGTGTGTGTGTGTGTGTGTGTGTGTGTGTGTACATTGATGTGGGGACATGGACCGGTATAGGACCTGAAAAGTGGGGGCTCAATAATTTATGGGGACATATTCGGGTCCCCCCAAATTATGACAGCGAAAATATAATTAGAAGAACTGGAAACATCATTTCACCAAGTTTCAGAAAAGGCCCAGAAAAAGATTTGTGTGTCAAAAAGAGTGTTGTTGTCATCGAGGTTGTGCTGCCATCTGCCAAATTAGTTCCTGGAAGGTCTCCACAGTAAAAACCCAAGTCCCCACAGATACTGAACAATGTCGCCGTTAGTCTTAGTCTTCGTGTTCGTATTTTGATGTATATTTTTCCAAGTCCAAGTCCACAGCATTAAGAAGAAGTATTGAAAATTGGACCCTGTTAAGAAAATAAAAGGGGTTCAATGATGAGATTACCTTATACGATTTCTTACTACCTGCACAATAAAAAATATCAGCCAAAAGCTGGTTAAAGGTACGTTTTGACCCCCTCCACATATCTTTAAGGGTAAGAAAGAGAAATATCGATAAACCATATATTCTCGATTTTATCCGATATACATATATATTTATAGAGGCGTTAGTTCGGTCTTAGTCGTCGAACGTTTAAGTTCTTAAATTACCTAACGTACGTTTGGTGTATTGGCCGAGAAACCAGTTCAAAATATTTTATTAATGTTAGCAACTTTCGCGTACGATTAACAAACGTTTGCAATTTTATGCGTGCGCTACATGAATTGAATTTGCAATTTAGTTGTGATTATTCTTGAAGTTGAACTGTTAATTTGCACTCTTGAAATTTAATTAATAATTTAATTATTCTTAAAGTTTAATATCGATTTGTGAATGCATATTGGATCTGAAATATGATACGGTAAGAAACAATCAATGATTTATCAAGTCGAGATTATAATGCTGCAATTTAATTCAGTTCATCAATGTGCGGCACGTGAAAAATCTTAATTTATAATAATTTATTCTTAAATGTTATGGCTGATGATCAGGAACAAAAAGAATCTTTTAAAATTCGAGTCATTTGGAGTCGGATGTCCGGCTAAAAGATAATATAAGAGCGCAGATTAGAGACACGGACGGGGCAGGAGCTATACAAGCGGAATCAAATAATAAGGCCTCAGGGTTAAATACAATTCTGCTTTTAAAAAGTCTCTTGTATTGGGCATAGAACTCTGCCTATGATCAGAGGCGCCGACTTCGAAAAATTATTGGGGGGGGGGATCAAAGCGCGCAAAGCGCGGAAAAATTTTTTTTGACCCCGCCCTACCAAATTCCTGGTACAATTCACGAGATAATTTTTTTTTCGACCAAATTATTGGGGGGCGATGCCCCACCAGAAAAATTATTGGGAGGGGGCAAAAAGTGTCATGCCCCCCCGAAGTCGGCGCCTATGCCTATGATTTAAAAGTTTATACAGGCTAAATTTAATTAGGTCTCATTAAATTTCTTCCGTTTAAGGTCTCCTAAATGGAGCATACAACTTGGCGTCAAATTAGGATTCAAGATTGGCCAAAAAGCAAATCTGTGAATGCATTCAAACGCGCTCCCATATATTAAACTATTGTACTCATGCCATACACTACTGAAACAACTGCAGCTAACTTACTACTCGACATAAATAAGATATTCTTATCGTTAAATTACCATTATTTCAGCTCCTTGAAAATTAATTGAAATGCCGTTTTCATGGCAGGAAAAATTCTTTTCACAAGATATTATTTTGTTTAATATAAGAGCTCAATATGTTGCATATTAGACATCAACGCAAGAATCTAGGTGACATTAAAAGATAGTTAACAGGGTTAATGAGTTGTACTATATTACCTAGTATATCACACTGTACTTAAATCTAAGTTCTCAAAAACAACATTTCAAGTGATGTTAGACATTAATATAAAAAACCTCATGAATTAGTGTTTAAGAGGATGAACAGAACATATCGTCGTTGGATCGGAAAAAACCTCCTACGTGCCATTTTTTGAGAAATGCACTTTTTTATATGGTTGGACGTGGAATTTCAAGGCGCATCGACTGGAAAAATCCCCTATGTGCTAACTTCGAAATTACGCCGGTAGGAGCGGTTTTGAATACCTCCTATGTGCAGAGCAAACCTGGTATGTGCAATATTTAGGGCCAGGAATCCCTCCTATGTGCATTTACCGCCCAATACCGCCGTATTTTAGAGAATTTTGAAAATTTTTATTACTACTGTATCAAAGAAGCTTTTCCACATTTAATGGGACGTTCCCAAAGTATTTTGGCCTTCTTTTCACAAAATAATCAGTTTTTTGCTCCTCCTGTAAAATTTTATTTTTGCCACATAAGAGGTTTTTTCCGATCCAACGACGATATGCTGATGTAGCTAGTTTGAATGTTTGTTTTTGAAGTGAATATTCATTGGAAATCAGAGATGTCTGAGTAATATATGATATTTGCTACAAAATACCTCCACACGACACAAAAATTATTCTCCATAAAATTTTCTATCAACTGATGCTCATTTTTACCGCTGCGAAAAATTCGTAAATCTATCCAAAGGGGGACAAAACGCCTTAGAAATTTTCGTTTTTCTAAATTATTTCGGAAAATACACGGTTTAGGAAGAAATTACAAGAGACCAAAATTATTTCTTATACAATTTCCCATCAATGATACCAAATTCGACTATCCCCCAACCTCAGGAGTTCCACAACGTGGTCTCTCCCTTGTGGACTGGTTACCACAAGTTGGGAGCGGTGAAATTTGGTGTTAGTTGATAGAAACTTTTACGAGGAATAATTTTTGTGTGTTGTAATTTTTTCAGAAACGCCTCCAAGCCCCCCTCCTATCATATAAATTTTGGAGCCAGAAGTTTTTGTAAGTCCCGAAAATGTTGACGTGACAACTTGAACGCGCTGCAATTTCAAAGAAGCCGTCGGTTTTCTAAGTCCGCCTCCTGTCATATATAGCTCAACAGTGGAAATTTTAACAGCGAACTTGTATTATGAGTTTTTTTCGAGAAATTTACCGTGCGCTGTACGCTCTACCCAAATATGATAAGAGGAGGACTTGAAGAAATTTCGACCCTCTAGCCATATATATTTTTTCCAAGTCCCCCTCATATCATATATATTTCGAGAGTCAAAATTTTTCCAAGTCCCCCTCCTATCATATATAGCTCGTGGGTCGAAATTCTTCCAAGTCCCTCTCCTATAATACATAGCTCGTGGGTCAACATTTTTCCAAGTCCCCCTTTTCTAAGTCCCCCTCCTATAATATACCTTTAGCTCGTGGTTCTCCTATAATATATAGCTCGTGCGTCAAAATTTGTTCAACTCCCCCTCCCCTTTCCATGACGTCATCAACCTCGCTCGCAGACACAAAAATCCTGAAAGTACCCCAACAAAAGGAATAGCGGGTTCCCCGCTAAAATTGAAATTCCGAAAATATTTCGGCTCCATGTGGACTTTTATGGCTTTGAGGGCGGGAAAATTTGACACTACTTGGTAGAAAATTTCATGAGGAATACTTTTGGTGTCTTGTTATTTTTTCATAGGTGGCTTATTTTCCAATATAATCGTAAACAACTAAAATTTGAGGGACATTCCGGCCCCCTCTGTGGTTTGCCGGGAACTGGTGGCAGTGAACTTTCAGGGTATGTTCAGACGAACACACTGCGCAATAAAACCTTTGTCTCCAATTTTTGCCGAGTAGCCCTCTTTTTTCATCTAATTTTCCTGTACTATTGTACAACAAAAGAAGAGCAAATTTTTAAGGAATTATTTTGCATAAACGTCTCCTTTTAAAATCGAAAATTGGACAAGTAAAACTTGAATAGTCTCTATAGATTCATCCAGAGCAACCGGTTTAAATGCTGTCTTTGTGTGAACACAATGATATTGAATATGCATCAGTCAAAATACCAATAGTTCCCAAATTTCTTCCTTAAAATCTAGGATTGGGCTCATTTGGAAGGAAATTACAGGGGCTACAATTTTTGTTCCCTTCAATTTTTCATAAAAATGAGTAAAACTCGAGTTATCACGATAATATAATTTGATAATATAATTTTTAAAACTGCGCCGCGCCGCGCCGCTCAACACGTTTGCGTGTGTCTAAGGTACAGCAAGAGGCAGTTTCAGTACTCGATAATCCCCGTTTTTAACAGGGAACCTGTTTTATCAGGGGGGGGGGGGGTAAACTGAAGGAAAATGACGGGCGCCGGTCGCCGGGCGCCGTCCGGCAAGAAAAAGGGACTTATAGAAAAATTTTGATGAAGTGATAGGAGGGAGACTTATCCTCTCTGCTTCATGCAGTATATTATACTAGGTTTATACTACGTATTATACTAGGCGTATACTAGGTCCAAGCCTCCTTTATACTAGGTCTAGGCATCCTTCATACCATAAGCTTACAAGATCTTTATCAATAGCTTATACTAGCAGTTTGTCCTAGCTCTGTACTAGGTCTTAGGCTTCCTTTATATTATAGGTCTAGGAGGTCTGTATTAGTGGTTTTACTAGCTCTGTGACGTCATCAGATAGTGATGGCACGATGATCGTGACGTCACAGATCTCCATCGTGACGTCACCAGATCGTAACTTCATTAGATCGTGTGACGTCATCAGATCTCCGAACTGATAACAGGATTTGACCTAATGAGAAGAGATCTCAAGGTGGTGAGGAACAAAGTTCACTCTACTTGAGACGACAAAAAGCAAAAAATGACACTCATATGATTACTCCCATAAAACAGGTTCCCTGTTTGCCTCAATTAACAGAGTTAATGAAGGCAATTCCGAGCAGCTAACTGTGTGGGCTGCGAGTTTTTTCCTAATTTGTTCGTCCCCTACTCCAACTTGAGGGAGTCAGAACGTCGAAATTTATTCAAAAACCTAACCCAAATAAAACAAATTAATATTTCAAAAAAAATTCCATGTCAATAAGTCAAGGCGTTTGAAAATTATGGAACTATATATAGATACAACATACAGACAAACATTCTACTTTATATATTAGATGATAATATTGATGACACTCAAGGTATCTGATTCGTCCAGACTATCTTTTTGGGAGGGGAAATAATCCAAAAAAAGTCTAAAGGACCTTTTTTTTTTTACATTTTCTTCGATACTACAGATTTTTTGTTGTTTTTTGTCCTTTTTTTGGGGGGGGGGAAATTTCCCCTCATTCTCCCCACCAGGATCCACACCTAAATATTATCAACCCTATGTCAAGTAAGGGAAAGGGTATAACCTTTGTTTGAACAATAGAAAACAACATTCTTTTGTTAAATCATTTCGATTAAGCCTAGTCGTATTCAGTGTTAAACTCCAAACAGATTCAGTACGTTTTTAGTTCTCGGGGTGCACTTGCATCTGTATTTGAAATTGTGCGTGTAAGATCATATGTTTCTAATAATTTGATAGGTTCCTAATTCAACCTATTATTTTGCATTTATTATCAATATCGAGAAATTTTTATTACTTGCTTGCTTATTATTCTTCGTTTTTTTTTTTTCAAAACCTTAATCAGAAATTCGTGTGGACGTCGAAAATATTTTGAGTCTCGAACTGAGTTATAGGCCCCACCTCCTAAGAACCCTGTTTGTCAGAATATTAATTCGGCCTTTTTTCCCAAATAATGTCCGTTTGTAAAATATGAAAAACTTTCATCGTCATCGATTCCTCTTGGTTGTACCTAGATGTTCTGAGTAAATTCTAGATTGCGTGAAAAAGATCCTAATTTCTTCTTTCGATTCCTTCTGTCATACCTTCAAATGTGTTTTTCAACTTAAATTCATTTTATTGCGGTGGTAACCTGATTAGTAAGGATGCCAATTATTTCGTGCATGTATTTTTTTTTTTTTTTTTTTTTTTGCTGAAATATACAAAAATATATGGAAACGAGCATTGAAAATGATTTACTCGTGAATGACGTAATCCGTCAAATATCTATAAAAATAAAGAAATTTGATAAATGTTTTCCTAATATGTGACCTTCCAACAGAAAATGGACCTTAGAGTGAACAAAAAAATACCTCATTTTTTGCATTTAATTAAGAAATAACAAACAAATTATCAACAAAATATTAATATTAAATAGGTATGATGTTGACCAGATATATGCAGCAGGCAATGAGATCAAAATGAAGAAGAAACTATTCATAAATTTATTTACAGAAATTTTCAAAAATAACAGTAACGTTTTCACTCTAAGGTCTCTTTTCTGTTGTGAGGTCACATATGGTACCTACCTATAAGAGTTAAATATTATGTTCATCTATAGAAATTTCTATTGCATCTAACAAAAATATATTTATTCATACTTTCGAACTTTATGGCACAAAGTTTTTATTTTTGTCGTCAAGATTTGAGTATTTAGGTACTCTAATTGTGGAAATTCAAGAAAATGGGTATAAGGGTAAAACAAGTTAGAGAAGTGCGCATTATTCAAATTATAACATCACGCATTGATTCCCAAGTGCGCAAAAATATGCGTTTATTAATTTTGCAAGTAAGTAGATTGTATATGACTTGAAATGTGAAGAAAATTGATTGGATTTCAGATATGCCACTAATGAAATAATATGCATTTGTATACAATATGCATCCCTGCTGATCAGTCCAAATTTGTCAGTATGAAGTACCTACTTTGGTAGATAAACAAAAATCCATCAAAAACTTCGTTTTAATGAAGTTTCTGATATATTATTATGATCAATTCTTACTTATCCATTTTAGTAATACTAACAATTTTAAATTTATTAGGTACGTTACCATCGCAATAAAATGAACCTAAATAAATTTCAAGATACCATAGCACAAAGAATAGAAAAAAGAAATTGAAAGTTTTTTTCCACGCAAACTAGATTTTGCTCAGAACACCTACAATCAGGATAGACAATCAAAGTTTTTCATCTATTTACCAATGGCAGAAATAGTACATCACATAACTAGCGCCTAAAAAGTGAAGAGTAATTTTTGAGTAAGTACAATTACGCAAAATGAGGCAAAGTCGAATGAAGCTATTCATCTTCTACTTGTTTGCGCAAGTATTGTAGGTACACATTTGTATAATGCTTTTCACAACAATTGATTTTAAAATAATGCTAGGCCAACTTATCACCACGATGTTGTGAAGAACCTTTATATGGGCGATTATTTGAGAAATAATTCCAAACTGATATTTGGACATGTTGAGCTATGAATCAGCAAAAGGACTCTGAATAATTTTGACAATGACCATACTTCATAGGTACCTCATTTTATCCGATACAATTTAGCACTTCGCAAATTGAAGGATAATTAATTTGGCAAAAAGTTCTAATGACGTCAAAATGTCCACATAATGATGGAAAGTATCTAATGAAGGAGAGCTAATAGGCAAAATAGAAAATAGTAGTCACCAAAATATGATGATCCCTTATCAATATCAACCTTTTGAATCAAAAATCACTTCAATTGTAAGAAGTAGAAGAAGAAAAGCAACTGAAATATTTGGAAAATGGAACTATGAGTAACACAGGTAGTTGCGAGAGTTGGAAACTGTGTTGGAAATGATTACACAGGTCAGAGGATACAACTGAGAAAATACTTTGTAGGAAGTAGGCCTATGTTGATTTTGAAGAGTATAGGACAGGAAAAAAGGTGATAGATTCTCAGAATATCTGTATAATAAGATAGTAAGGATTGTAATGAAGCTTCCAATCAGATTTCTAGGATTCAACCAAAAGAAGTTCAATTGAAGGCTGTAATAGAAAACAATCACATGTTTAATAAAGTTGAATAAGGAATTCCCACATCCTCTTCTATGGGACGGATTGGTTTTGATATTGAGAATTGAATTCGAAATTGGAGGGGTTCCAAAAAGAGGAATTAGACTTGATAAAATTTTGAAAATTAAGCCAACTCCGCGGAAAAATTGAGACTTTTGAGCTCTATTATGATAGATAAGGGATAGGAAAAATTTTCAATATCAAAAGAGTCAGATTTGAAAACATTTTTAATATTGGGAATCGAGCTATATATGACAGGAGAGGAACTTGGAAAAAATTGAACCATCAGAGGAGTTGAAATTGAAAACGCATTTGGTACATCGATCTATGCAATTATGACAAGTGGATAACTTTAAAAAATTTCAACTTCCGAACTATATTTTTTAAGAGACGAGCATGGAAGAATTTCAACTTCCAAGATATTATGACAGGAAAAGGACTTGGAAAAATATCAACCATCATTCTAGACAAATGGCGAGATGCCAAAATTTTCGAAAATCCCTCCCCCTATGGAACAGGTTTCCTATTAAACCTCGATTTAGGTTATGTAGTTGACATCATTAAAAAAATGGAGATACTCTTAACATCATCAGGATTTAACAGAAGAATCCCTATAGAAGTGAATTACAAAAATCAGGACTCGACGTCAGGAATAATATTATTAGCTGGAGGTGAATGGACCCGAAGGAATGTATTGAGGGTCTTGAGACATTTTGTTCTAATTAAGCTAAATGAAGGAAGGGATTTTCAAAGTCTCAACTTGATCAACTCGAGAATAGAAGGAGGAGTTATTTTATTTGCATGTAAAAAAGAGAGGTCATAGAACTAATCATTGCTGAAAATTGGAATGACTGTAGCAACAAAATATACGTAGAATCAATTATCACTGTATGGATAATTGGAGGAGATGGATGCAGAAAACTGAAAAAGAAGAGTAGAAAGAGAGGGAAAAATGGAAGAGTGTGATACTGATGCAGAGAACAATTCGGAAAATTCAGCAAACTATAAAGAAATAAAAAAAAAAAATAAAGTTTGTATGGAAGAACAAGACAAGAAAAGAATGAAAGAGTGTAAAATTGAACGAAATTAAGAACGAAGAAGAGCTTGAAAAGAAAATTAAGCAGATTGAATTGAACTACGAGATGAAAAGATAGGTACAAAGAAAATGGTGCATCTAACTATGAAATTCCAAATAATATTAAACTCCATAGTTACTCCCTTACCCAAATTCCTAAATAACAGGATTAAAAGTAGCCATGAGTACTTTGTGTTTGCATAAGAATTTTGAATACAGGTCCAAAGAAAAGTCATCTGGAGAATTTCTCCTTTTTTATTCTTTTTTAATGTCCAGAGTAGAAATACATGATATTATTATCTAGATAATTTACCGAGGTTATTAAAAATTATTCCTGTTCACATGTTTTCTATAGAACATTTCCTTCACCAATAATTTATTCATAATTTCTTACTTCTGTTTTGTTAAAAGTGATAGGCAATATGAAAAAATATATTTTGAAAATTTAGATGACACAAATATCAAAAATTGCATAAGATTAAATGAAAAAAATAATATATTATATTCGAATTCCGAAAAAGGAGAAATATCTAAAAATAAAAATATGTGACAACGTGAAAGGCGCGCCGTCTTGCTAGTCCTTTTACTAATTTTTATTGTTATCAGCACGTGTATTGTGATGAAAAACCTTTTTATTTATCATCCAACAGGTTCATTCTTGTTTCATTCTTATAACTAAGAGTTCATTGAATTTTATTTTTCATGATATTTTATTCAAATTTAGTACATTTGTATCTCGCTTCCCACAGCCCCTAGAGCCTTGAATTTTGTTTTGTTGAATTTTTGTTTTGTAAATTTGTGTTTGACCAGATAGTGGCAGTGGCGGATTGTTTATTTTTTTTTCATTATCATTAGTCATACTCGATAGTGAAAACTTTGAGTTTGAATGATTGAGCACAATTTTTTAGTCTTCATCAAGTATGCTGCTAGACTACGTCGGCGACTTCATTCTTAATTAATTATTGATTTATACATCATTTTTTCATGTGTGTGTACATAATTGATAGTGGTTCATAGTTGATTTGAGGTATCTCAGGAGATGGAAAGATTATTTTCAATTAAATAATTGTTATAGCCTCGTAGCAGTTTGGGCAGGGGGGAGGGGGAGTCGTTTTTCTGGAGATGTTATTAAAAAAAAATTCAGGTTTCCTCATTGTATTATAGGTATTTTTACTCTGTTATCAGTTGATGTGACGTCGTAGTGATAAAATTTATAAACTTGAGTTTTATTGTTCATTCTACAAATATTTGGCATGATTGACAGGTCATACTGGATATGAAGCCGAGTGCCTCAACTCTTAATTTCCTCCAATACCTGGCATCACTTGAAGATGTTTCCAGCCGCTCTTCTTTTCGTCCTCTCAGAAATTGTATTCATGCTCTCATAAGCTACTTGATAATACTAAGAAATTTTTCAAAAAATTGGAAATTTCTCGAGAAGTGTTTATCCGATTCTCAAAAAAATTGTAGGTGCACATATTCAAACATAATAATACTACAATATGACCAAGTTACAAAAAAATAAATACGAGTGAACCAGACTCGAGTGCTATATATTTTTTTATACCGACTTTTCTAGCTAGAAATTGGATTATAGGTATTTTTTACTCTGTTATCAGTTGATGTGACGTCATAGTGATAGAATTTATAAAGTGAATTTTATTGTTCATTCTACAAATATTTGGCATGATTGACAGGTCATTGGTATTTAATTTAAAGAGAGGGAGTGACTCTCTCAATGATTTTTGCATTGTGAGAGGAAAAGTCGTGTACTACTCACGCGACGGCGTGAGTTTTTTTTTATTATTATTTTTGAAGGATTTAAACGTCATAGATCGGCCATACCTAGTTTACACTGATTAAGAATCAAGTTATCATAACAATACAGATTATGCTCGTTTTCACAAGAAGATGACAAGTTGAATTTTTGTTTCAGAATTTTTGACCGGATTCACTGACCAATTCTTGAAGATTGGAGAGTCATATTTGGAGGATATTTTCTGCGTATTGGAAGTAGTCAATGATATATTTACATCATCAGCAAAGAGTCTCGGGCAGATCGGAGCTGGATTTCGCTATCACGTGATCAATGAGAAGTATAAAACAGTAGACGCTGATAACACTTCCTTAAGGAATGCCGTTGAGAATTGGATACGAAGCAGATTACAACGGCGACGCGGACTCATATGTATCAAGGGTAAGTAGATGATTGATCTTAAGATGAACAGTATTCTTACATTTTTGCCAATTTCAATCGCCTCTCTAATTCTTCTCGTTGTCTTTACTTATAACAAAATAAGAAAGGCTTCTCGAAATGAAAAAAAAAATGACCCCCCTCTGTAGAGTGCGCAGCACACAGTCATGTCTGTATTAGTTATAGTCAGTGCTTTGTTTTTGTTTCTATTGCCCAAAAATTATTTGGTTTCACCAATACAGCATTTGCACGGAATATTATAAACTAGACCTGAACATTCCTTACATGATACTGGATCTTATACGAAACTAAATAATTTTTTCCCTTTGACATTTTATACAGCATGTTTTGGAAAATTTGTCTTCACAGGGAGTAAGCACTCGCTTACAAATCTTATTTAGTAATATACTATTATTATTCTTGTGGTCGAATGAACCAGTACAGAACTAATACAATTTGTCAAGTTATAGCCAGACACACCGAAGGGAGGCATACCTACTCAGAGGAGTAAAACGAGGAGTAATTTACTAAAGTCACAGGAATATGGAAAAACACCGAAGCGCTTTCGGTTAACCGTTAACGATCATTTTTAGTGAATTTCTCCTGGTATTACTCCTTTGAGTATATGCCTCCCTTTGGAACCTATGCAGTTCAAATCATCGAAATTAATCTTTTGCGCCCATTTTTTGACTATCAAAGAATCAGATTTAAATTGGTGGTTATAAAATAAAGCATACCCAACTTGTGAATAACAGAATATCATTTTGAAAATTATTGATAACGTAAATTACCTACTCGTATCTATGAACAAATAAATTTTGGACGAAATATCAATTTTTTCCGATAATTTTTTTACGGAACGCCTCAATTCGTTCAGGGTTTATGAATGGATTATCTTTATTGGTAGGTACGTGAATTTTTCAATGCTTCGTCTACATTATGAAGAACTAAAATTGATAATCATGGCAGATATTAGGCTTTTTTCCTCTTGAATTGCACAAACAAATGAATCCAAATACAAAATAATAGGCTATTCTCATTTTGTCGAGCTTCTGTTTCTCTTCCCTTCTGAGAGAATTTTTCGCCTAAGCAGATCCACTCATTAATAGGTATTTTAAGGACTTGATTGAAAAATTTTTGATTCGATAGCTTTTCATAGTTATTCAGAATTTCATATTGTACCGACCTAACATTTCGGATGTTGAAAATTTTCACACTTTTTTTAGAAGTAAATCCGCTTTCTTTTTTCCAGAGAGTGTGGGAGGGTTACATTTCTCAAAAAATAAATATCCGCGTTTGTACTTTCCGGGAGTAGGAATAAAAATATTGCGAGCTCGAATCATGAATCATCAATGGACTTGGAAGAATTCTAAGCTCTCATTCCTACCGAGGGACCTTAACTCAAAAGTAGAAATGAGTTGACTCGTCCAACGACTGAACACTAAACATTGGAACTTCTCTTCCAGTCTGATATCTTATGACTACAAGCCATGGTACCTTCCTTGGGCACGTCAAATTCTTGCATATTGGCTAAAGCTATGTCTAAAGGTAAGCGTTGGTCATCATTGACGTCCATTCTCAAGGCCTTCTGAAAACCCGATACTGCCTCATCTTTTCTCTCGAGTTTTGAATGACACTTTCCTCGCAGTATAAAATATTCTGGTTCCGCATTATTCTTCGTGTGAAATTAAGCGATGAAATTGCTCTGAATAGTTTCAAGAAGCCTTTGCTGGGTCAAAATTCACAGACCTAACACTTTAAACATCTTTTACATTATTATTACGATATAAAACTGAGAAAGCGTAAAAATATCGTCACGCAATTAAAAAAAAAAAGGATGGCGTTATACAGGGTGGGGCAGAAAGATGTTACCAGTTGGATGGGAGTTTGCGCTAAATCTGTCGTAGCGCGAAAACGCAAAACGTTAGACGTATATTTTAAACGTACGAATTTTCTATCTCAATTTTATCTTTAATTTGAGCCACACCCGATGTTTCTACGACTTTTCTGAGCCGAGTTATGGACCAAAATGTGCCGTGATTTCACCCCAAAGTTGTCAATTATTATCGAAAGACAATTTTCCTATTGAAAAAATCGCGTAATCTCCAAAGTGTTCCTCGATCCTAGAGTAAAATTTAGCGCTGAATCTGAATAAGATTGTTAAAAAATTCTGCGAAACACCAAAATAGGTTTATGGGCCCAAAAAGTATCTAAATTTCCCCCAAAATGATAAAATCGCCTAATCTTCGATGTTGTCGATCTCTCACTGCGAACCTTCAACGGAAGATGAATTTGTCGTCTCCCTCCAATCCCCAAATGAGGAGAATTTCCGCAATTTCCTCTTTCGGATCTGTCACCCGACGCTAGTCGATCTCTCACTCTGCAAGCACTCAACGGAAGACGAACTTGTCGATATTCCCTAAAAATTTAAAACGTTTTTCCGTGATAGACAAAAATTACAGTATATAGTATAATAAAAACGGCTTTGCTATCACTTATGGTTTATTTTTGAACAGTACGTTTCGCTACCATCAGTAGCATCTTCAGACTGAATAAAAATACGATGTATCGTACAAAGAAAAACTAGAAAAAGATAAGACCGAGGATGAGTCGGTGACGAATTATTAGATTAAGAAATGAATGTACTGGTTTAGCTCGTCATACCTACAACGAGGGTCATACTTTTAAGTTTGAAGAAGCTTCCATTCTAGGTTTTGAGTCAAACGAGCAGAAGAGGAAAATCTTGGAAGTGATAAATATTATTAAGTACAAAAAGAATGTAAATTTGAAGACAGATACTGATAATATGTCGAACGTGTACACTGAGGTCATTCGTCACTGACTTATCCTCGGTCTTATCTTTTTCAAGTTTTTCTTTGTACGATACATCGTATTTTAATTCAGTCTGAAGATGCTACTGATGGTAGCGAAACGTAACTGTTCAAAAATAAACCATAAGTGATAGCAAAGCCGTTTTTATTATACTATATTTTCGATATTCCTTCCATCCCCTGAATCAACAATTTTACTGCAGAATGAGAATTTTTGATTTTTCATTTTGGAGATCATCTAGGGCCATTTCAGTATTTTTTTTGGACTCGGCGCAAAAATTTACTCCAAAATTAAAAACAACATTTGAAGATTACGCAATTATTCATCTTGGAGGAATTTTGATTCTCTTCGAGCCCATCAACCCATTTTGGTGCTCCGAAGTATTATTTCAGCATTTTTTTCGAACTCAGCGCAAAATTCCACTTGAAAATCGAATTAAAATTTGAAAGTTTGAGCAATTTTCCAATTTGGCGAAATTTTGACCCTTTTTGGGCCCATCAACCCATTTTGGTGCTTCTTAGGGTTTTGTTACTATTTTTTTCGTTTTTCCCGTCCGAATTCACTTAGGAAACAATAATTTAATTCTATTAAAACTTTCGAAATTTAGTTCAATACTGTAAATTAATTAATTTTCAAACTCTATTTTGGGAACCTTGACAATTTGGTGAATTTTCGGCACATTTTGGTCCATAACTCAGCTCAGAAAAGTCGTAGATTTTTTTTTTTTTATTTCTTTATAGTTTGCTGAATTTTCCGAATTGTTCTCTGCATCAGTGTCACACTCTTCCATTTTTCCCTCTCTTTCTACTCTTCTTTTTCAGTTTTCTGCATCCATCTCCTCCAATTATCCATACAGTGATAATTGATTCTACGTATATTTTGTTGCTACAGTCATTCCAATTTTCAGCAATGATTAGTTCTATGACCTCTCTTTTTTACATGCAAATAAAATAACTCCTCCTTCTATTCTCGAGTTGATCAAGTTGAGACTTTGAAAATCCCTTCCTTCATTTAGCTTAATTAGAACAAAATGTCTCAAGACCCTCAATACATTCCTTCGGGTCCATTCACCTCCAGCTAATAATATTATTCCTGACGTCGAGTCCTGATTTTTGTAATTCACTTCTATAGGGATTCTTCTGTTAAATCCTGATGATGTTAAGAGTATCTCCATTTTTTTAATGATGTCAACTACATAACCTAAATCGAGGTTTAATAGGAAACCTGTTCCATAGGGGGAGGGATTTTCGAAAATTTTGGCATCTCGCCATTTGTCTAGAATGATGGTTGATATTTTTCCAAGTCCTTTTCCTGTCATAATATCTTGGAAGTTGAAATTCTTCCATGCTCGTCTCTTAAAAAATATAGTTCGGAAGTTGAAATTTTTTAAAGTTATCCACTTGTCATAATTGCATAGATCGATGTACCAAATGCGTTTTCAATTTCAACTCCTCTGATGGTTCAATTTTTTCCAAGTTCCTCTCCTGTCATATATAGCTCGATTCCCAATATTAAAAATGTTTTCAAATCTGACTCTTTTGATATTGAAAATTTTTCCTATCCCTTATCTATCATAATAGAGCTCAAAAGTCTCAATTTTTCCGCGGAGTTGGCTTAATTTTCAAAATTTTATCAAGTCTAATTCCTCTTTTTGGAACCCCTCCAATTTCGAATTCAATTCTCAATATCAAAACCAATCCGTCCCATAGAAGAGGATGTGGGAATTCCTTATTCAACTTTATTAAACATGTGATTGTTTTCTATTACAGCCTTCAATTGAACTTCTTTTGGTTGAATCCTAGAAATCTGATTGGAAGCTTCATTACAATCCTTACTATCTTATTATACAGATATTCTGAGAATCTATCACCTTTTTTCCTGTCCTATACTCTTCAAAATCAACATAGGCCTACTTCCTACAAAGTATTTTCTCAGTTGTATCCTCTGACCTGTGTAATCATTTCCAACACAGTTTCCAACTCTCGCAACTACCTGTGTTACTCATAGTTCCATTTTCCAAATATTTCAGTTGCTTTTCTTCTTCTACTTCTTACAATTGAAGTGATTTTTGATTCAAAAGGTTGATATTGATAAGGGATCATCATATTTTGGTGACTACTATTTTCTATTTTGCCTATTAGCTCTCCTTCATTAGATACTTTCCATCATTATGTGGACATTTTGACGTCATTAGAACTTTTTGCCAAATTAATTATCCTTCAATTTGCGAAGTGCTAAATTGTATCGGATAAAATGAGGTACCTATGAAGTATGGTCATTGTCAAAATTATTCAGAGTCCTTTTGCTGATTCATAGCTCAACATGTCCAAATATCAGTTTGGAATTATTTCTCAAATAATCGCCCATATAAAGGTTCTTCACAACATCGTGGTGATAAGTTGGCCTAGCATTATTTTAAAATCAATTGTTGTGAAAAGCATTATACAAATGTGTACCTACAATACTTGCGCAAACAAGTAGAAGATGAATAGCTTCATTCGACTTTGCCTCATTTTGCGTAATTGTACTTACTCAAAAATTACTCTTCACTTTTTAGGCGCTAGTTATGTGATGTACTATTTCTGCCATTGGTAAATAGATGAAAAACTTTGATTGTCTATCCTGATTGTAGGTGTTCTGAGCAAAATCTAGTTTGCGTGGAAAAAAACTTTCAATTTCTTTTTTCTATTCTTTGTGCTATGGTATCTTGAAATTTATTTAGGTTCATTTTATTGCGATGGTAACGTACCTAATAAATTTAAAATTGTTAGTATTACTAAAATGGATAAGTAAGAATTGATCATAATAATATATCAGAAACTTCATTAAAACGAAGTTTTTGATGGATTTTTGTTTATCTACCAAAGTAGGTACTTCATACTGACAAATTTGGACTGATCAGCAGGGATGCATATTGTATACAAATGCATATTATTTCATTAGTGGCATATCTGAAATCCAATCAATTTTCTTCACATTTCAAGTCATATACAATCTACTTACTTGCAAAATTAATAAACGCATATTTTTGCGCACTTGGGAATCAATGCGTGATGTTATAATTTGAATAATGCGCACTTCTCTAACTTGTTTTACCCTTATACCCATTTTCTTGAATTTCCACAATTAGAGTACCTAAATACTCAAATCTTGACGACAAAAATAAAAACTTTGTGCCATAAAGTTCGAAAGTATGAATAAATATATTTTTGTTAGATGCAATAGAAATTTCTATAGATGAACATAATATTTAACTCTTATAGGTAGGTACCATATGTGACCTCACAACAGAAAAGAGACCTTAGAGTGAAAACGTTACTGTTATTTTTGAAAATTTCTGTAAATAAATTTATGAATAGTTTCTTCTTCATTTTGATCTCATTGCCTGCTGCATATATCTGGTCAACATCATACCTATTTAATATTAATATTTTGTTGATAATTTGTTTGTTATTTCTTAATTAAATGCAAAAAATGAGGTATTTTTTTGTTCACTCTAAGGTCCATTTTCTGTTGGAAGGTCACATATTAGGAAAACATTTATCAAATTTCTTTATTTTTATAGATATTTGACGGATTACGTCATTCACGAGTAAATCATTTTCAATGCTCGTTTCCATATATTTTTGTATATTTCAGCAAAAAAAAAAAAAAAAAAAAAAATACATGCACGAAATAATTGGCATCCTTACTAATCAGGTTACCACCGCAATAAAATGAATTTAAGTTGAAAAACACATTTGAAGGTATGACAGAAGGAATCGAAAGAAGAAATTAGGATCTTTTTCACGCAATCTAGAATTTACTCAGAACATCTAGGTACAAACAAGAGGAATCGATGACGATGAAAGTTTTTCATATTTTACAAACGGACATTATTTGGGAAAAAAGGCCGAATTAATATTCTGACAAACAGGGTTCTTAGGAGGTGGGGCCTATAACTCAGTTCGAGACTCAAAATATTTTCGACGTCCACACGAATTTCTGATTAAGGTTTTGAAAAAAATTAAAGCTCCCTAAACAAAAATATGACATATAAATAAGCGAGTTGAAAAAATTTTGCCGATAGTCAGAACCAGTATGATGTTTGGAGGGGTTTTGGAGAAATTTGACTGTCGAACTTGACGTTATAATGAATACCTAGTAGACCAATGGTCCGCAACCTGTGCGCCGAGCTTCCGACAGTGACGCCGCGAGCTTTTCACCAAAATGCAATATCACAAATAGAGCCACAATTTGACACTCTTCTTGGTGCTAAACAAGCGCAGCCGTCTCATTAATTTTATTTCTATCTTACCACTTTGCACGTCTCCTACCCAAATTATATCTATATTTGTATTTAGGTATTATTAATTAAATTGAAAAAGGGTTTTTCAATATTAGTGCTCTACTTACACCTCACTCACTCATTATGAGTTCCGATAATACTTAAATTGAATTCTATCACAGATTAATTTTGTCGCGGCAATGAAAAAAATTGGAAAAATGTGTGCCTTTTTGATATGTTCCAACGTTGGGCGGAAAGGGGCGCCGCAAGTAAAAGGCGCCATGGGTTATAAAGGTTGCGAACCACTGATTGAAGAAATTTAAGTCGTAGCTTGAAAAAATTATGAAAATGCATAAGATTTAAATATACAATTTTTGAACGATATACACAATACTATTGCATCGGAAATATTTCTGTCGATCCTATTTGCTCATCGAAATCGAATTAAATTCTTAAATTCGTCCATCAAATCTTGGAACTGACTAATTTCGCATAAAGAGAGTTCTTTGCTAGTCCGGATTAGCATACTTAATGACAGAGACCTTGCGAACATCAATTTTCCTTTTGTTACATTTGGAAATTCGTTTAATTGTTCTTTTGTAAGGTGGCCACGTTGCCAAAATAGTTACTTTGTAAAAATATCTATGACCACTATTTTCTTTTCTCATTTTTAATACAGTACAAATGAAAGCTACGTACCTATCAATATTATTTTCTCTTGCAATATTATTAAAAATTTGAAAAAGATGTAAAAATTCTAAATGATATTCTCCTATGCAAAGCAATTTTCGTTTTGTATTTTTTGTTCTTTCCCTTCAGTGGATCCTTCATTTTGGAATCACAAATTAATAGTCCAAGTTTCAATATAGGCACTCGGAAAAATAGAAAAAAAGAAAAAAAAAAAAACGACTAAAAGCCTTTTTTTTCACGGAACTGATTTCTAATGAAGGTTTCAAAAATGTAAAAAATTGTAACGTTACTACTTCTTTTCCAAAAAAAAAAAAAAACAAAACAAAACAAAAAAGAAATTCTGTAGATAAATTTTTTAGATTAATAATTATTGTGAAACAGAAAAGATAAGGAAGTATACCTAGATTAATTCCTACATTGTGCAGGGTTCCAACGAGAAAGAAATGGGGGTAAAAAAAAACTTTCTACGACAAAAATAGTTCAATCATATGCACTAACAAACATACAGAAACCTGAATTCTCAAATTATTTTCCCGAGGATGTGTCTACCATGTATCTACGTGACAGAAAATTGAAATTTATAAAATCTCTTCATAATTAAATTTTCTATCCTAAATTTATTAGATGGTAGCTCAAAAAGGCATAATCACGACGCTCGAGTGTATGAAATGTAAAGAAAACTAATTTCTAGGTGGCAAAAAGTCCATCAAAGTTAAATTTCTAATTCAATAAAGATGCTTAAGAGACTTGGTAAACGATCGGATTATTCGATTAATGGATTCAGTTTCTCATCATGGAAGAGTGGTCACGCGACACATCATCGAAGAAACTCGGACCAAACAAACTTTAATTTTACAGAAAGTATAGGTGTTAATACACGTAGGTACTTACTTTATCTGTTCATCAATCTCAAAAAATTCGTAATCGATCTTTCGAATTTAATACGAGAGAAGAAACATTGAATAGGTACTGTTTTTTTAGCATGCAGAGCGCTCCAAGAAAATATTCCACACGAATCAATAAAAATTATAAAAAAGAAATCGGCCAAATAACTAAGACGAAAACAACTGATCGAGGAAATAAATAATATATAAAAAAAACGAAGAATAATAAGCAAGCAAGTAATAAAAATTTCTCGATATTGATAATAAATGCAAAATAATAGGTTGAATTAGGAACCTATCAAATTATTAGAAACATATGATCTTACACGCACAATTTCAAATACAGATGCAAGTGCACCCCGAGAACTAAAAACGTACTGAATCTGTTTGGAGTTTAACACTGAATACGACTAGGCTTAATCGAAATGATTTAACAAAAGAATGTTGTTTTCTATTGTTCAAACAAAGGTTATACCCTTTCCCTTACTTGACATAGGGTTGATAATATTTAGGTGTGGATCCTGGTGGGGAGAATGAGGGGAAATTTCCCCCCCCCCCCAAAAAAAGGACAAAAAACAACAAAAAATCTGTAGTATCGAAGAAAATGTAAAAAAAAAAAGGTCCTTTAGACTTTTTTTGGATTATTTCCCCTCCCAAAAAGATAGTCTGGACGAATCAGATACCTTGAGTGTCATCAATATTATCATCTAATATATAAAGTAGAATGTTTGTCTGTATGTTGTATCTATATATAGTTCCATAATTTTCAAACGCCTTGACTTATTGACATGGAATTTTTTTTGAAATATTAATTTGTTTTATTTGGGTTAGGTTTTTGAATAAATTTCGACGTTCTGACTCCCTCAAGTTGGAGTAGGGGACGAACAAATTAGGAAAAAACTCGCAGCCCACACAGTTAGCTGCTCGGAATTGCCTTCATTAACTCTGTTAATTGAGGCAAACAGGGAACCTGTTTTATGGGAGTAATCATATGAGTGTCATTTTTTGCTTTTTGTCGTCTCAAGTAGAGTGAACTTTGTTCCTCACCACCTTGAGATCTCTTCTCATTAGGTCAAATCCTGTTATCAGTTCGGAGATCTGATGACGTCACACGATCTAATGAAGTTACGATCTGGTGACGTCACGATGGAGATCTGTGACGTCACGATCATCGTGCCATCACTATCTGATGACGTCACAGAGCTAGTAAAACCACTAATACAGACCTCCTAGACCTATAATATAAAGGAAGCCTAAGACCTAGTACAGAGCTAGGACAAACTGCTAGTATAAGCTATTGATAAAGATCTTGTAAGCTTATGGTATGAAGGATGCCTAGACCTAGTATAAAGGAGGCTTGGACCTAGTATACGCCTAGTATAATACGTAGTATAAACCTAGTATAATATACTGCATGAAGCAGAGAGGATAAGTCTCCCTCCTATCACTTCATCAAAATTTTTCTATAAGTCCCTTTTTCTTGCCGGACGGCGCCCGGCGACCGGCGCCCGTCATTTTCCTTCAGTTTACCCCCCCCCCCCTGATAAAACAGGTTCCCTGTTAAAAACGGGGATTATCGAGTACTGAAACTGCCTCTTGCTGTACCTTAGACACACGCAAACGTGTTGAGCGGCGCGGCGCGGCGCAGTTTTAAAAATTATATTATCAAATTATATTATCGTGATAACTCGAGTTTTACTCATTTTTATGAAAAATTGAAGGGAACAAAAATTGTAGCCCCTGTAATTTCCTTCCAAATGAGCCCAATCCTAGATTTTAAGGAAGAAATTTGGGAACTATTGGTATTTTGACTGATGCATATTCAATATCATTGTGTTCACACAAAGACAGCATTTAAACCGGTTGCTCTGGATGAATCTATAGAGACTATTCAAGTTTTACTTGTCCAATTTTCGATTTTAAAAGGAGACGTTTATGCAAAATAATTCCTTAAAAATTTGCTCTTCTTTTGTTGTACAATAGTACAGGAAAATTAGATGAAAAAAGAGGGCTACTCGGCAAAAATTGGAGACAAAGGTTTTATTGCGCAGTGTGTTCGTCTGAACATACCCTGAAAGTTCACTGCCACCAGTTCCCGGCAAACCACAGAGGGGGCCGGAATGTCCCTCAAATTTTAGTTGTTTACGATTATATTGGAAAATAAGCCACCTATGAAAAAATAACAAGACACCAAAAGTATTCCTCATGAAATTTTCTACCAAGTAGTGTCAAATTTTCCCGCCCTCAAAGCCATAAAAGTCCACATGGAGCCGAAACATTTTCGGAATTTCAATTTTAGCGGGGAACCCGCTATCCCTTTTGTTGGGGTACTTTCAGGATTTTTGTGTCTGCGAGCGAGGTTGATGACGTCATGGAAAGGGGAGGGGGAGTTGAACAAATTTTGACGCACGAGCTATATATTGTAGGAGAACCACGAGCTAAAGGTATATTATAGGAGGGGGACTTGGAAAAATTTTGACTCTCGAAATATATATGATATGAGGGGGAGTTGGAAAAAATATACATGGCTAGAGGGTCGAAATTTCTTCAAGTCCTCCTCTTATCATATTTGGGTAGAGCGTACGGCGCACGGTAAATTTCTCGAAAAAAACTCATAATACAAGTTCGCTGTTAAAATTTCCACTGTTGAGCTATATATGACAGGAGGCGGACTCAGAAAACCGACGGCTTCTTTGAAATTGCAGCGCGTTCAAGTTGTCACGTCAATATTTTCGGGACTGGCTCCAAAATTTATATGATAGGAGGGGGGCTTGGAGGCGTTTCTGAAAAAATTACAACACACAAAAATTATTCCTTGTAAAATTTTCTATCAACTAACACCAAATTTCACCGCTCCCAACTTGTGGTAACCAGTCCACAAGGGAGAGACCACGTTGTGGAACTCCTGAGGTTGGGGGATAGTCGAATTTGGTATCATTGATGGGAAATTGTATAAGAAATAATTTTGGTCTCTTGTAATTTCTTCCTAAACCGTGTATTTTCCGAAATAATTTAGAAAAACGAAAATTTCTAAGACGTTTTGTCCCCCTTTGGATAGATTTACGAATTTTTCGCAGCGGTAAAAATGAGCATCAGTTGATAGAAAATTTTATGGAGAATAATTTTTGTGTCGTGTAATATTTTTATAAAGAGCGTATTTTTCGAGATAATTGGAAAAAACAGATATGTTGAAAAACGTGGTCTTTCCCTTGTGGACCGAATATCACACGTTGGGGGCGGTGAAATTTGGTGTCAGTTGATAGGAAATTTTATGAAGAATAATTTTTGTATGTTGTAATTTTTTCATAAACGGCTTATTTTCCTAGATAATTGCAAAGAACTGAAAATCCGAAATTGTTTCTGCCCCCTGTGGACTTTCATGGCTCTGGGAGCGGAAAAATGTAACACCAACTGGTAAGAAATTTTATAAGGAACACTTTTGGTGTCTTGTAATTTTTTCATAGGCGGCTTATTTTCCAAGATAATCGTAAAAAACTTAAATTTGAGAGACGTTCCGGCCCCTTCTGTGGTTTGCCAGGGGGCTGGTGGCGGTGAACTTCCAGGGTATATTCCGGGTATCTAGACAAACACATTTCAGCAATTAAACCTTTTTCTTCAGTTTTTTCCGAGTAAAATGCGGCTACGAGTAATATACATCAGATAAATATTGTGGTCAGATACGTAACTAAGAAAAGGTACCTACTGGGTTCGAGAAAGAATTAGGAAAATTACATCCGGTTTCTCATATAGGAAACGACTGAGTGCGTCGCATGCCTCTTTACAGACTGATGTAATGCTTCAGGAGTGTGGCAGGCTTTTTACCTGCTGTCCATCCATTTCCTTAATCATTGCGACTGGTAAAATGTTGATGAATTAGTCCGTTTTTTGCTGCAATACAGCCCTTACCTGTCAAGTCAGCTCTTACCGTTAAAATTGAAATATTTACAAAACACAGATATCTACTCAACACACCGCTAGTGATTATTATATGAAACATCGGAAGTTTGCGCAGGTTCTCTATTCTCTACAATTTCTGAGACAGCCTTTCTGGTCTAGGCTGCTTTGCGCCGTGATAAATTATGAAAACTGTCTAGAAATGCTAAAAATTGTCGAGTTGTGTACTTTCACAGACCGGCTAATCTATTGTTTCTTGACATCATATGGTTTCTTTCTGCCGTCAGGTTCCTCCTCCACCTCCAAATAATAATAGCAGTCGCTAAAGAACTTTATATTCTCAGTTTAATTACCATCAGATGCAAAGATGTCATTATGTTCATATAATTTGATAATTATAGAGGACTTATATTGTTCTTCTGACTTATTCTTCCTAAGTGCTGGTATTAAGCTCCGCCTACAGGAAATATGGCACGCCTCTTCCACTCTCTCTTTTTTGAGGTTGAATTAATTACCAATTTATGAAGTTAGTTAAGTCTTTGTCTCTCTGCTGACCATTTTAGACTTTTCTACAATCATATTAAGTTTGAACATGTACTCAGTATGCTTGTGTTAGTAAATACAAAACTGAGGGCCATAAATGAAATCTGAACATGATACCAGCATATGGTTTTCATGCTTTTCTAATATTTTAGCCAATTTTTGCCCGTGTGGTGTGAGTAAATATTTACTCACACTTCCTCATAATATAGCAAATATTTAAAAAGACATATTATAGAACTTTTCATATATTTGTGCCAAATATATGAAATGAATGTAGGAAATATAGAAATGGCCGAATATTATGTCTATTTATACATATATTTTTGCTGTATTAGAGGAAGTGTAGAAGAGTAAAAATCAGCTGAAGTACTTGTATTTGGCAAATATAATAGTTATGCTGGTATTATGTTCAGATTCAATATTGTAGGCTCGGGCCTTTTGGGTCTACACACACAAGCACACGCGTTAGCAATTTGTGCTGTGGGAACAACTCTTTTTGCTGTTGGAAGTAATATTCTTTTATATTTTTTTTCAAAGTTGATTGGATAATTTGAGTTTATTCTTTACATTGTGAATTTCAAAACTATATATACTTCACACATACAAAAGTTTTATCTCAATTTTATTTAGAATTTGATTGTACGTACCGAACTTTCTCCAACTTTTCTGAGCCGCGTTATGGTCCAGTGGCAAAAATTGACCAATTCGCCAAAATTCATTTTATAAAAGTTGAAGAATGTATTTATTTTGGAGAGTTGTAAAATCATTCAATTATCTTATTATCAGCCCTAAATTTCACTTGTAATTCGAGTAAAATTTGAGATTTCAAGCAATTTTTCATCTATGGGAAATTTGGAAAAAGACTCATTTTGGTTTGACTCATTTTAGTCCAGAACTACGCTAAAAAAACGTCATAAAGAATTTGGTCCAGGCTCAAATTGCAGATAAAATTGAGGTACAACTTTTTCACATTTGAACTATACATCAAACGTTTTGCGTTTTTGCGCTAGAACAAATTTAACCAAAAATTCTATCGTTGCCCGGATCGCAGCCCGGGGCTTTTGTGAGGGAAGAGGGGGTATTAGTAACAGTGCGAAGCGCTAGGAGTTGGGAATAGGTGAAAAATGGTCGACTGTTGAATTGTCTCTTTCGCAGTGGGGCCAAGGTAGGGAAGTAAGAATGGGAGGGTTGGTTAGTTGGAAGTGGGTAATTCTTAATTGGGTTAGGATAACTTCTTCTCGTCTCGATTTCCTATAGGAAGATGAACAGGGGGTGAAGAATTTTTTTATAAGGAGAAGTTTATTATGAAGGTGATTTTTCCAGAGTGAGTTCCATGGTTGTGAATAAGAGTACCTCAATGGTTTTTATAATCAGAAGCGGAAAGGTGGGGGTTGTCGGTTATTTTCTTAAGAGAAGTAGAATTTTTGGCGGCTTGATCAACAGCATCGTGTTCAGGGAGTCGATGTGCCCAGGAGTCTATAGGAACGTCATTTGAATATCTATTCAGATGAGTCGGAGAAAGAGTGGAGAAAGGAGAAGATATTTGCCGTGTGAAGGAAGTTTAGAAAGGTGGAACAGGCAGGCATGTATGGTCATGAGTTCAGTCGTAAATATGTAGGTCATGTTACAGATGTGAGAGCATGCGTAACCAGATTTGTTGGATGATTTAGACACATCGGTGAGGCAAAGAGTGTAGTCAGGTTTGATGTGTTGTACATAGGTTGTTTCGTGAGATTTGGGGATTTCTGTGAGGTCAAGACGTATATTTGGAACAGGAAAAGTCCAGGGAGGAAGGGGGGGGATATTATATATATGGGTTGTAGGGGATTCGCTTTGAAGGGGTTGTTAAGAGAATGGTTAAAGTGAAGAAGGATATATTTGATGGGAGATCGGTTACCATTATGGTGGAAGATTTGGTTGAAGATCGGAAGGTGGGGATATTGGGAGACAGAGGACAAAAACCTGGAAATTAGGATGATTCTACGGAAGTGGAGTGGAGTTCAGCGGCTTCTGCACATGAGCTAAGTCTAGGGAGGCGCCTAGGACTAATCTGAGGGAGCAAATTTGAATGGGGTCGAGTGAAGAGTTGGTCAAGTCATTGTATTGGGCGGCGTAGTCTAATCTAGAGCGGATGAAGTTTCTGTATAGTTGGATAAATTTTCTGTTGTAGCTTTTTGAGGGGTGAGAAAGGAATTGCACAACATTGAAGCCGCGTGTGCGCATTTGACTATGACGATTTTAATGTATGGGGCCCAAGTAAGCTTTTGATCAAAATGTAACCCGAGGAGTTTTTTGCAGTTTTGAGATGGAATTTGGAAGTTTTGTAAAATTACACAATTGAAAAAAAAAAAAAAAAAAAAAAAAATTGAAGAGGTTAAGAACGAGAACATTTGATTCTGAAAGTATTTTCTACGCTGAATTTCATACCGTTATTCGTTTCTTGTGTTTCCATCAGTTTCTTCTGCAATCTTGACGTTTAGTTGCCGCGGCTCGTTGCGAAGCGCGACACATCTTTTTGTAATACTACCCTTCAGTATACGATGGCCTTCGCAACGAGCCGCCACAACTAAACATCAAGATTGCAGAAGAAAACGAGGAAATCACGAAAAACGAATAATTGCATCAAATTCAGCGAAAAAATACTTTCAGAATCGGATATTCTCGTTCTTGACCCTTTCAATTCAAAAAATTTTTTGTCGTGTTAGGGGTAGGATTTCTTTTTTTAAAAATTAGGATCGCGTCACATTTTTTATGAACCGGAAGCAAAGTTGATTTCTTCCCCTGAATTTGCAAAGAAAGAAACGTTTTAAAATAAACTCTCATTCTCTTGCCTATGACAGCCAGAATGTTTGGCGTTTTAGATATCCTCTTAAATCCTCCCCACGAGTATCTCGTAAGGCAAGCTTCTTGGTAACTTTATTTTATGTTATAGGCTACAAAGAAGATACAATCGATCGAGTAGCCTGAAGAAGGTCAACCGCCCTCCTTATCTTAGCCTTTCAGAACTCTAAACTTCTTCAACTCCCTAGGACCCAACGCCTTCCATAACACCCCCGGCCATTAGATTTTTTCGGAATGAATTCTTCGGTCTACATCGAGTCAAAATTTTCTGTGACTTTAAAAACTTTTCAATTATTGAATTTAAACAAAATTTGCTTCAGCCTAGGCACGCTTTGCTCTTTATCCCTAAAGATGAGTTCTGAAGAAGTGAAGGCTGTGGCTCGCTCGTAGTTAATTAAAAGAATGACTGCGTGATCATGCTTCATTCTGAAGGACCCGCATTTCGATACCAAGTCGAAATTATTCAATTTTGTGAATGATAATTGACGAGTTGAATTTTCGCTTTCGAAAGCCGGGAAACGAATTACTTAGCGGTAACAGGAAAGTGAACTCATTATAAACCGCGTCACCTTACAAACAAACGAGTTCCACGAATGTGCAATTTACGACCAATAGTCATCCAGTTTTTTTGAATTTTGATCAGGTGATGTGGGAAAATTTCAAAGACTGAACGGAGGACATTAATCTAAATCGCTCTATAAGCAATTCAAACATTTAGACACGAGCTACAATACGCGAAGTTCTATAGATAGAATTTTAGATACAGAATTTTTATTTATGAGATTGCACTCGTACCCTGTCGCATAGAGGCTATTAAGAATGCTGCCCAGATCAGATGATCAAGCATTGGAGAAGTACTTTCTTCTTAAGAAAGAAATCACAATCATTAAGGCAATTGATTAATAAATTGACTTTATATCGAAAGGTGAAATGAATAAAAAATTACAAAGAAGTTATTCTCCTTACACGAGTCTTACATAATGAAAATGACAATCACTTTAAAATTTAACTGACCCGTTGAGTAATAAGGTCAATGAATAAAAAGATACGAAGAGCTCGTCGTAAAACAATCACAAAACAATTTAAGAAAATTTGACGAACAAAAAAAAAAAAATCATTGAAGTGAAAAGTGAAAAATTTCGAACCAACCCGTTCAAAATGGACGGAATATAGGAATTTTGAAAGATAATTAAGCATGCAGATAACGATTATCAATTTAACGAAAAATGGCGGTTGAAGTGAAAGTTTGACTACTGCAGCGCAGATGTTGGAGTACGGACGAGTATTTTCAGAAATTTGTGTTCCGAAAGGACAAACTTACAATAATATACTTATGACAATTAATACAGTGAGAAAATTCGTGAACAGATCTGCCGTGTCCATCATTATTGAAATGAAAACACAAATAGGACCTTTCAAGAATAATTTTGTGAGTATTTACGCGATATCTTCTTGCAGTAGTCAACCGCTCGTGAAATAAAAAAATTAAAAAGAGAAACTTAACAAAATGAAAAAAGTAGATCAATAAGCTCGTATGATATCAATTTCAACAGTCCAGGAGAAACTAGAATTTCTCGACAATACGAATAAAATTATTTCAACTTAGTATACAAAAAAGCACGTAAGTCTTTTGATGGGGAGTTTGAACTCATCGAAAGACTTCTGGGCTACCTCGTAACTATTCTGGCGTGTTCCTCTAATAAAAGCCATTTCTATCGTGTCTAGGGTACATCTGCATTACCAAGCTGCGATTCTCCTTCCTCTTATCCCAGCTGTAACGAGTTTCCTAAAATCCGAGAACATGATTATCAGTTAGCGTTGAGAGCTCATCACTAGTAAATCGATCGACTCACTTTGTACAGGTATCTGGCTCCAATAGCGTGGAAAAATATGGAGAAGAAGAGACTGTAATACGCCCACGACAGGTGATGGAATTTCGGAGTTAACAACCAATCACGACGCCAGGCGTTCCAAGGGAATATCATCAACATTAATGTGATGCAGAAACCTGAAAATATACATTTTGTTGATGCAGTTTGGACGGTTGATAGGCACTATTTTAAAAAGCGATTTAGGTTACGGATGCTTACATGTAATCGTAGACCCAATGAATGAAGCGGTAATAAGTAGGTGCTCCTGTCTCAGAATGAATTCCAAGGGATAACGAGTAACAACACCAGCAAGAACCAATTGAGCTAATAACGTGCATATTAGCCCGATGCTGATGAGGAATTCTAAAGCTAGTAACCAACCTGAAAATTAAGATCAACGATTAATCAATAACTGAAGAGATTCGACGGTATTGTAGAATCGAGTAACTGATGAAACATTACCAGGCAATAACCATTCTCGAATCACGTAATAATCGTCACTGAAAACACCCCTACATCCGTCAAATACCTTATCAAATTGATAGTACGGGTATCGGAAGTTGTTGAAGCAGTACTCCCACACGCCCATATTCCTGAACGAGCTGAACGATTCATCGTACGACGAGAGCCAGTATGGGCTGTAAATTAAATAAATATATAAAGTCACCAACGATAATACGTGCTTACGGGGTAAATGAACGATCGATTTACCTGAAGAATGAGACCATGAGAAAAAGACCACCGATGTAGACCATTAATCCACCGGTCACCACGCGTTCTGTAAATAAAATAAAGAGAGAATTAGAATATTTTTCCTAGCGACGGTTTTCACAGTTGCTACATTGGAACAAGAAATTGAATATGGAATCCTATCTCGAGAAGTTTGATCGAAGTCGAGCCGAGATACACAAGCTCAACGTGATTTTCCGATGTTGAACAGAAGCGTAAAAAAAAGTAATAATTACCAGAAGCGCGTGGATATTCAATATTTGTATCCCGCGACATTTTTAACGAATAATTTTTCCGATCAGTTCTAACAAGTTGATAAGAAGCTGAAAAACAGTAAACACGATTATAATACCAGCTAGAAGAATTTGGTTTCCCGAATTGTATTCGATTAAACCAACACGAGGTGCAGAGGAACCTTCGATACAACAATAATAAATGGTACCTATTCAAGTATTTCACGGTTTCACACACATCCAGCCAAGGACCACACCTGATTATATTGTTTTCATTATTATTTTTTTCATTATTCACATCACATATCACGTTACGATCGTGTAGCGTCGTCTGTCACAGTGTCAGACTGCCTCATTAACAGGAACAGTCAGTGGTTCCCATGAAAAATTGACGTAACGTTACGGCGCAATTGAGCAAACCACCTGACGATAGTGACCGAAAATATTTATTGGCCTAATTTCAATTTGAAGGCGTGGAGAATAAACTTTGACCGAGCACTGAAATACCTAGCTCAACATTACACAACAATGAGAAACATAACACCGTAGGCAGATATATTTTTTCTACTTTGTAACCTGCAACTCTGATATAATCCTTAAATTTCAATAATCCAAAGTTAAATTTTGTGGAACTATAATGAATGTTTGACCATTGACTATATATTACTTCGGGTTACGAAGTAATATATAGTCAATGGTTTGACTAAAAGAATTCTAGTGTTTTTATTACAAATTGATTTATAATTCGATTCATAATTAAAAACTTTGTTATTATTCCCAATAAATTTAATTGACCCACCGTTTTCATTAAATCTTACTCACAATTAAATCTTCTAAAATGCTAGCAGGTATATGACGTGTGTTCGACTGAAGGAATTCTATCCATTTTAATTTCATTTGTCGCAAAAAGAATTGGCCTATCTACCCTATAATCATATTTATTTCACTGATATTGAAGTCTTGAAACGTGGAACACGATTTTTGTTCATAGAATAAGGAATGGGCAGTAAGTTCGACCTTCCGGAGATAATTTCAAGAATGATGAATTATGATTATAATGCTCTCTTTAAGACTTCTGTGTCTTCAGACATTTTTTCAGGTAAATATATACTCTAGTGCGGCCTGAATTTGAATATTGTCATAACTAGAATTGATAGTTAATGTATGAAATAAAATTTCTCTTTTTTTTTTCAATTTGTTCCAATAATTCAAGTATAACGACGGTAGAAAAAAAAACCGCGGCGTCATACCCGCATTTTATTACGTCGTTCTTACTTTATCGGTATAGGTATCAGAAAACTAAAACGAGAATCAATAATTCGAAATTACTTACAGATGGAATTATAAATATTGGCTAAGAACTAATATATCATTTCTATCACACATTAATTTAACGATAATGTTTATACGTACAAGTATTTTAGGTTGGACTTTCAACTATCTTACTCACCAATGAATTAAAATAACGAATTTCAAGATATCTTCGCGTCAAACGACGTAAACTAAAAATTCAAAAGAATTCTGGTTGCGCATCGAGTATTGTGAGAGTGTTCGGAGAATTGTGCTCCTTTTCAAAATTCAACATCGACTATAATAAATATTATCAAATGTAGCCTAAACCTAATCATCATTTACAACAGCTGGTGCAACGATGTTATATTGCACCTATTATCTTTGAATTGATATTTGTGGATCTTGTTTTCAGTTCTCATATGCATCAGCAAATTTTAAACTAGTTGTGATTGACGTACCTACGTAGATTTATATTCAAGTTTTCTAATCATCAATATGATTTTACTTTTGAAAAGTTTATGAAAATCAAAATATTGAAATCCAAAGAAAAGCAATAGGCTATTTTAAAAGGAAAAATTCTGGAGCAAAATTGGAATTATCTTAAACGTCAAGTGAAAATTTCTTTGACTTCAACTTTGAATCGACCTCAAGTCGACGTAGATTTGGAGTAGTTTTCGAAGCGAATTTTCTTATCGACGTGAAATCGACTGCAGTTTAATTTATGCAAAAAAAAAAAAAAAATCAAATACGAATGAGAATTTATTGATGCTGCGAACTTCCTTCCATTTAACAGCTTTCACCAAGAGCCCTTAGGTCGTTTCAGTGCATAATCCTTTCAAAAAGTCAACTTCAACAAATAAATATTGTCGAGTACCTAATTAATCACTACCTATTGTTTTGTAACTCGTGCAAACATATTCAATAACGATATTATTGCACCTAAATGACTTTGAATTGGTATTCAGTCTGCCACATGGATCCGACAGATAGACATATTTTAATCTGATTGTCATTGAAATTCGTGGATCTATACTCAAGATTTGTAGTCATCAACATGATTTTATTCGTGAAAAATCCGCATAAAGGTCGAATTATTGCAATTGGAAGAAGGAATAGGCTGAACAAGGAAAAAAAATCTGAAATAATTAGAATTACCTGAAACGTAAATTTGTGGAAATTTCTATAACTTACCGTATTTCTGGTATTAGGCTATTTAGCATTACCAAAATATCAAGAAATGAGTGAAATCAAATTATAAGAAACAATGATTCAATTTATGTAAGAAAAAAAATCGAATACAAAATAGAAAAATTTTATTGATGTTGCAACTTTTATTTTATTTAACAGCTTTCACCAAGAGCACTTAGGTCGTTTCAGAGCATTTTCAGATTTACATTTTTGTCCCGGTAAACATTTTACATTGGCGCAAGTAACGACTGATGACTCTGCAGAACAATTGAAAAATAAACACACGTCCACAATGAATGAGAATTATTAAAAAAGTTTTGACTTACGTGAATTCTTCGGATCATTTCCAGTATTGACTGGACTAACATCAGCGCAGGAACGGGTGCCGCAACTATTTTTACAACAACGTCGATCTCCAACGCATTCAAAATCGCTCAGACATTTCGGCAGACAGATTTTCACGGTTTCTTTTATGGGACAAGATCCACTCCCTTTAGCTGTCAAAATAACGGAAAATACACGAGTTCAATCTTCTCTCCTATTCGCATACATATATTATCAGGTCTATTCACCATTTGCGTTTTAGAGAGACAAACTATAAAAGCTGCACGATGGTTGATTTGAACGAGTCAACGAAAAATGAAACGCAATATTGAGGATGTTTACGTACTTTCTCCTCAATTTATTGACCTTTTATTTTTGTTATTTTTTGGAGGGGAAGGGGGGATGTCCGCCAACTTGAAAAAAATATATAATTTTTACCTATAGATATGAGGAGGGGGACTTTGAAAAATTCGACTTTCGAGTAGGACTTGAGAAGATTTCGCTGATGGTTTATAATGTATTAAGAGGAGGAACCTGACGAAATTTCGAGCTTTGAACTCATATAGATGAGGTACCTTTTAGAAATTTAATAATGGACCATCATCGAAATCGAAAAATCAATATATATTCAAAAAATCGAAGATAGAAATTAACTGAGAAGTTTATAGTTGTAGAGTCGATCTTCATCATTACAATATGGCTAAAAAACATGAAAACGAGGACTCCGTTACACGAGGATTAGGAGGGTCGGCGAATTGTTTCTCTTTAAATCTTGATTACAACTTACAAGTTCTTTTACGAGTATTTAAAAAAAAAAAAAAAAAATGAACGCCCAACAACAAGTTTAGTATTAGTAGTGTATAATTATGTTATAATTCAACAATAACACTCCGGACAGGGTTCATGTTGTAATGTTGATGAAAACTGTATCAAGCAATTGTGAAGTTGAGTTTCCTGTCAGAAATGGACAGGACGAAATTGGGTTACAATATTCCTCAAAACTGAAGCCCGGGGTGGGTTAGCCAATGGGTGATGGCTCATCTGTGGGTCAGATGCTTTTATTGAAAAAAAAAAAAAAAAAAAAAATTAGCTTGGTGATCCTTTCAGTAGAATTTAAACCAGTAGGTACACTACAATCAAACCTATTCATTCTTAAGATGTCTAGCTTCCAAGTAAATGGCCTATGTCTGTAGCTTTAATCCTAATAAAATGAAATAAAAAAATTAATAAATAAAAATCTCTACATTAAAGTTTTTTACCTGTGTATTTGTATGTCCCTGCTTAACAATGGAAGAATGAAAAAACCCTTGCTAGTTGCGCTATCAATGACCCTTTTTAACAAAAGAAAATATTGTATTCTCCATTCTGAGCATATAACAGCATGTTGGGGTGTGTATCTATGGGTATCAACCATATGTGAGGCGATCTGAGAAACCATACTTTTTTTTTTTTTTTTTTTTTTTTGCGTTTTCAATTAGAGGATAGTTTTCTGAATCTACAAAAATTTTCTACATGGGTTGAAAATTCTCTGAGACATGATCTTTCGAAGTTACAACTTTTAACAATGAGTTCCGAGAAAATTGGAAAAAAGATAGGTACTGAAAGTTTGTGACTGAAAAAAAATTAGGAGCAAGTTTAGATATGGTTTCTCAGATAAAAAGGAAATAACAAGACGTGAGAGTCGAGGCTACGCAGTTTAGGACTCACTTGACCATGATGTGAGGCTAAACTGACCCAAAGAAGAAAGAAGAAAAAAGGAAAAAAGTGGTGGACTGTGTTATTGTGACGGCACAACTATCGATAAAAGATCGATTTTGTTCATTTAGCATTTTGCTCCCATAAGATTTACATGTGGAGCAGAGATCACTACGCTACCAATTAAATATAAAAAATGATACGGTCAAGAGATCTTTTTTCAAATAGCGAGAAGTTGATAAATTTAGAATATAAACTTTTCTATCAATTTTAACATCTCATATTAAATTAATACCATGGTCATCTTTGCTCCGCATGTATTTCTTATGAGGAGAAAAATGCCAAATGGACATATTTTCAGCAGAATAGGTACTTCTGCTCACTCACACCTATGCATCTTGCACTCACATTCATGTTGCATTATCACAAATACAGACTCCTAGAAACACAAATAACACAGTCCCTTGCAGTACGATCGGCTGACCCTAAAAACAAGCTATGTCGCAGGCGACAAAGTAGCAGGGTCGGCCTAAATCTATTCTACTTATTCACAATCATGAAAATCCAAATAGTTGGTCAACTGGGGACTCCAACCTATGAATTTTATTGGGGAAGTCATGTAAAAGATATACATCGAGTTTGGTCCAAATCGGTTAATATTTAGGGTCTAATATGCCTCTTTCAAAAAATCACAAAAAATCATTAGCACAATAAACTGCCTCCGATCCATCTACTTCAACAAAACCATCCAATTTATATTCATCGCCACATTTTGGTTCATCAGCGACTCATGAAAGACGTAGGAAATTCTGTCTCATCTAAGCGCTAGAACAAATTTAGCACAAAATCTCGTCATTTCGGCGCACCTTGTATACATAAGGTTTGGGTGCCAGTTTGGAGCCAATACGAACATCTGTGGGAAAGATGAGCCAGGGAAAAGTGGATGATATAAATGTTGATACTTATACTTTGATAGCACTCAAGAGAAAGAAGAACGGAGTTTGATAGGTAGAGTGCAGGGTGTAGAATGAAGGTTGAGGGAATTGGGCTATGGACGCAAGGGAAATAGAGAGATATCGAGGCGTTCAATTAGTGCAGAGGCTGAATAGGACCAAAGCGCAGAGAACCTAGTATCAATCTCAGCGTTGACGATTGAGTCGTGTGCAATGATTCGAGGGATGATTTACGAAACTGACTATATATTGAGGCACTGCTAATTGTGATCAGATTAGACTTTTGTGTAGTTAAAGGAGCAGTTCATAGTTACAGCTAGTGTCTGAGGGGGAAGGTTGATAAGTTTATTAGAATTCAGACATTCGGTTCTCAACATTAAAACGAGGAAGGGGGGCAGGAAGTTTCTTGGTCGTAAACAAGGCCGAAAATTTTGACTGGGCAGTATCTGCAAACTGATATGGAAGTTCAGGAAGATTGAAAGGTGGAAGGAAGGTCTTTCTAGGAATACTGCTACGGTTGTTTTGACGTATGTATGTCTTTAGACTGGGCGTGTCGGGAATTTTGAGGTACAAAATGCTAAAGCGCGCAATTGAGTCGCATGAAGAGAGTCAGGGTGAAAGTTTAATTTATGTTATCCAGACCAGACGCTGAATTTCTGAGATTTTTGTTGATGGTTAGAGGGAGATCGCTTAGTGAGCTTGGAAATTGTAGAGGAGTGAGATGGCGTCGGTATCGAACGATTTGAGGTTAGCTTCTGCTCGAGATTTGAGAGACCGTATCAGTGTTCGCTGCAAAGTCAAAATAACATATAGGCAGACAATCAAAAGAAGTTGCCGATCTCATTGGCTCCGAAATTCTGAGCAGCCTAGGCTGCGCAAACCTTACTATCGCTTTGGTGAACGTACAATAAACAAAATTTATAATAAAAACACGTACTTGGACCAGAGTAGATGGTTTGTAAACACAATAACACTGTAATAAGGAACACAAACATTCTCACCCGCTACGGGAAAAAGAGGAAAAAAGAACTCGATTAATTTGTAATTTTTTTTTTTCTTTTCTTTCAATCGCTCACTTTTATAAACAGATTTTTTTTTAGAAGTTACTCACCATCATTTTGGTCACGAAATACAAAACCAACCAAGTATAATCGCGACAATTATTAAAGCAATTCAACACCGGACAATAAATCTGACCGAGTTAACAAGGTTATGTAGAAATATCATGCCTTGTTTTCATAAATATTTAATCGTTAGATTGCGAAGATTTTCGCGCTGACGAACTCGCTATGTACACGTATGGTCGGGTTCGGAACACTGAGCAATGAAGCTCATGATTTCGTGTGTATGAGCCTTAAGCTATAATCGCGTCCGTCATCATTATTGTGTACGTTTTTCGTGTCTATCCTTTCAATTTTTTCATGTTTCCTTTCTCAATTGCGGGAAATGAAAGATACCCTAATAATGCGAACGCTACATCCGCTCAATGAGTTCACTTTTGCTGCCCTTCAAAATAACACACAACGCATCCAAGCACGAAGATTTAGTCGTCGATAGGAGAATGCATTCTTGTCATAAGATATTGGAAGTTACAGCGCAGCATGATGATTCATCTTATACTCATGAAAACAAGTCGCTGACTCAGATGCAAGGACGTGGACGCTTTAATGACGTTTGTTAATCTGGTCGCGCACATGGATTCTTCAAAGTGTAAGCCACTAGATTTAAATGTGTCACGTAATGCACAATATCTTTTAAAAAACAATTCGTATATATTACAAAAAAAGAAAAATCATTCTTTACAACAATTATTACAGATTACATCATGTTTACACTTCGTTTTTTTATCTCCATAAATCAAGAAAATCGACGAACAGCCTACAAATAATATACACAATACATGTACATACTGCACTTAATATTGATCGTTTTACCGAACAATCTTTAAAATCCTAAAGTTCACGAAAAAATAAAAATACATTAAAAAAAAAAGTAAAGAAAGCGCTTAAGGAACTGCTACCCGGTACTTCCCAAACTATCAACACGTTGAATTGCGGTTCTCAGACAGATTTCTTGCTCTACAAATAATTGGAGCCGCTTTCAGAACAAAAAATACAATATTATATAGAACAATCAACACATTTCCTCATTATGGATAAAACAATTCGTACTCAGAAAATAAAGGGGAAAAATCCATAAATATCCTTAATTTTAATCTACACAAGTACGAGTATTGTTTGGTTTCTTCTTTTTTTTTTTGTTTCACAATTTTCGAATCATATCATAACGCCGTACCTAAGAACAAACAATACAATCGGTATTTCGAGCGACTAGATTACTGTAAAAATATTACGTTGTTACGTAGAACATCATCTGCATACAAAGAGGTAGAGGAAGAAAACGAACGAAACAACGCTAATCTGCATTGCACACGAACTGCGTTAAAATTGGGGTAGAACATTAATTAATAATTGCCCACTACTTGTACATTAAATTATACAAAATCTTGGTTGGGATGCGACCACATAATGTCAAAAAGCGTACAAAATAATAAAAATATTATATATCTTTCAACACAAGCGTCATCGTTTACTAAAATATTATATACTCGAAAACCAGGACGTATTTAAGCTGGTTTCTCCATCAGCATCAGAATTACAGCCACCTTTAGCACCGCGAAAGACGTTTTCAATTTCTTTCAACTGCGTCTGGACGACTCCGATTTACGATCCTGTCTATCTCGTTTTTGCGAATCACTCGCGTCGTCCCAACGACTACTGTGCTTACTGGAACTTCTTTCTCGACTACGACTACTGCTACGGCTACGGCTACGGCTGCGTCTGTCTCGATCGCGATCCGAATACCTGCTACGACGAGAGGAAGACGAGTAATCGCCGCTGCTCTTCCAATAGCCGCTTCGACTTCGATTATAGCTTCTATCGTGCCTGCTACTGCTGTACCTTGAATCTCTGTCATCGCTTCGTCGATAGCCTCGATAGTGAGAATCGTATCCGTCCCTGAAATGAATGAAGTGAAATTAGAAAATAGGTTAACCTTGATAAATAAAAATGTATCATCCTCTCATCGACAAAATTTTTCTAGTTTCTTGTTCGGGTCAAACTTCTACGCTCAACAATTGAAATTAGAGAGAGTATAAAAAGGAAAATTTATCAGTTTATAATTTGGGTCACGACAGGAATTTGAAATTGAAAACCTGGCGTCGGGGTCCTGTAGATCACTCTTCTCCCATATGAGTCATTCCGGATCGGAAGCATCAAAATTATAACGCTCACTAGGGGAGCATAGACTACAACCACACCATATCAAGATCGAATTCTAAGAGAGTACCTTCAGGTTGCTTCAGATCATGAACATCAGGCTTATAAAACTCTTTCCCGATTTCTCACCTTAATATTATCATGATAAAAGCTCCAAGGTTTTTTCTGATACAGGTCAAAAATCATCTAAAATCAAGGGTGTAACGTGAGGGTTCTTGAGATCTGATCAGTATCATCCGGCTCATTAGCCCCCTTCCCTTTGCTTCTAACATACCAAGGTCGAATTCCAAGGTTTTCCCATGTTCATGTCAAAATCATTCAAGACCAAAGAAGTAACCTTTACAGCAGCACCAACAGGCTCATTGAGCTCCTCACCTTTTTTTCTAAGTTCCAAAGTTTTTTCCTTTGTAGTTCATTCGAAATCAGGGGTATAAAGTCAAGGTCCCCGAGCAGACCCACTACCTTCCGTCTGTCTTATAGACTTCCACGGTTTTTCTTAATCTAGGTCAAGATCACTCAAGGTCGGTGGTGTAACGTCAATGTACTTCAGATCAGCATCATTAGGTTCGATGGATCCCCCTCCCCCCCCTATTATTATACCATGAATAGAAGTCGATATTCAAGGTTTCCTATGCAGGTCCCAGGATATTCAAGACCGAAATATTGCAGCGAGCAGAAAGTAGAATCCAGCCGAATTTTCCCTGATAAGAGAGGAGTATTATTTGCGTCTTCACGAGCCAAATATTTTCAGCTTTTCATAAACTTACAAATTCTCAGAGAACGAACGAAGTTTGATGCTTTTACGAATTTAAGACATTAAAGTTATTAAAAAAAGATACACCGTTTTGCATATTTTTGGTACATTCAAGGTACCAAATAGTAGAAGTGCGGTGCAGAACTGCAATCAAGATTCAAGAGTAATACAGAAACAATCCGCAGAGTTGGTACTTTCTTACAAGGACTAAAGCTTCAACTCTCCAGATCGATTCTCTTATACTTTGATAACTTCTCGTTTTCGATTTTCTTAGACTGATCAACCAAAAGCCAGCAGAATTCTTTTGAAAGCCGAAAGCTAAAGCTGTATTTAGAAAATCATGAGTTTAAGCTGAATGTCGAAACTTTGTTTAAGATCAAAGGGTTCTTGAGATAGTATCATTGGGCTTATCAGCCTCCTCCCCCCTGCTCGTCAAGGTCATTTAAGACCAGCAAAGTAACGTTTACAACAACATCAATAGGCTCACCAACTCCTCATCCTTTCTTCCAAGTTCCAAAGTTTCCACAGCAGGTCATTCAAGATCAGGGATGTAAAGTCAAGGATCCCAAATAGACTCAATACCCCCTCTGTCTTCCTCCCACCCCCCCAGACCTAGGTACAGGTGTACGGGTTTCCTTAATCACGAGCTGCAATCAAGATCTAAGAGTAGCGGAGACGAGAAACAATCGGGAGAATCGGTACTTTCAGAAAGAAACTAAAACTTCAATTCTCCTGATCGATTCTCTTGTGCTTTGATGCAGTTTCGGACGTTCCCGGGAATTCAATTTCGGACTGGGAATTCCCGGCTATTTTGCGGGAATGGGGATCCCATCGGGAATTCCCAGTCGATTCACATACTACCTTGTTTTCTCATTATTTTGGGTCAACTGCCTCTCTTTTTAGAATGACGATGTTTTTAACAAAATAGTTTTAAGCATTGTTTAGAACATAATTTAAAACAAAAGTTTAAAAAATCAGCAACAATAAATATTTTAATTTTTAAAAACATTTTTTTCCTCATGAAAACATGTTTCAACATGTTTTTTTCATAATCGGGAATCCAGAAATATTTTAGAGTTTAGACAGGGGTGCTCAGCTACGCCAAAGCCATTAGCCATTAGCCAAGCAATTTTCATCAAAAATTAGCTAGCTGTTAGCCATTAGCTTAGCCATTAGCCATTCAAATTGGAATTGCTAACGGCTGATATTTTTTCTTCTCCACACCTCACCCCTCCACATTAAAGTGACTCCCACCCCTACTTTCAGCCGTTAGCTTTTAGCTCTTAGTCATTAGCCAATTTATTTTGATCCAAAATTAGCCAGCTGTTAGCTAGCCAATGAGACTGGGTTAGCCGTTAGCTGATGGCCGAAGCCAATCAATTTGGAGGGTTAGCTTTTAGCTAAGTTTTTAACCAATGGGATTGGCTAAGCACCCCTGAATTTAGAGCCGGGAACGGGAGTTCCCCGTCCGAACGATGGCTTCTGTAATCTGCACAATGTCTTTCAATCAAGAATGGTAAGCAATTCAATTTTAAGGCTCAAGCTTAAGGCTTAAACTTAAAATAGAATTTCTTTTCGCTTGAACTTAAGGCTCAAACTTGAAATAAAATTTCTTTTCACTTAAGCTTAAGGCTTAAACTTGAAATGAAATTTCTTTTTGCTCAAACTTAAAGTTTATTCAAGACTTATGAGTTTTAATTTGTAACTTAGGCTTAAAGATTGAACCTGAAAGTAGAAAATATTATTTTGTTGAAACAAAAAAACATGTTTTTGTTGGAAAATATGTTTATATTTTTTCCCCAACAAAAACATTTTTCTTTTCCAAGAAGAACATTTTTTTTTTAAACAAAAACATTTATTTTGTACTCTCAGCTTCGAGCTTTTAGCTCAAGTTTTAAGTCAACACTCATCAAGTCTTGAATAAGTTCAAGTTTAGGCGAAAAGAAATGCCACTTTTATCTTAAGCCTTAAGCTTAAGCCCTAAATTCAAATCGCTTAACATCCTTGCTGATCAGTCGAAAGCCAGTAAAATTTTTCTAAAAGCCGAAAGCTAAAAGCTGACGTCGTTTATTCAGAGTCACAAGTTTAAGCTGAATGTAGAAGGTGAAATTTTCAGTCGCCTTATTCCGTTCAAGATCAGAAATGTATCGCGAACGTCCATTAGATCAGCATCACTACTCCCAACTTCTTTTTTTTACCATTTTAAAGTAAAGTCCCTACGCTTCCTAGGTTTTCTCTCATACGAGTCAAAGTCTACCAAAATCCGAGGTGTAATGTCAGAACTCTCTAAGGGAGTATCAGGAGGGTCACCTCCCCTATTTTTCTCATCATATTCACAACAACTCAAGTTTAAAGGTAGTCTATGACGTCAGAGTCCTTCAGGTCGACATCATCAGAAACTCTTATCCTCCCACCACATTAGGGATCACTTCCAAAGTAGGCCGTAATACAGACCAAAACCATTTGGGATTAGGGACGTAATGTCAAGAACTACTGAAGTCAGAATCATTGAGTTCATTGCTCCCATTTCCTCCAATCATATTTAGGTCGAGTTTTAAGAGACTCCAAAGTAGATCAACGTTCAGAAATTTCTTCAAGTCCAAGTTCGAGTGTACAGAAGAACAAATTCTATAGTTGGAGAGGAAGAGAGGGGGGCGGGTCGTCCAGCATAAGATACTAAACTAAGCTGAGAGAAAACAGAAACGTACAGCAGGAACGTTTTGAAAATTGCGGGCAGGGATTTCTGAGATTTGTTCAAGCTCAACTTTGACGTCTCCCAAAGTAAGGAAAAGGAACACTGAAATAGGCTAGAAAATTGCGAATTATTCATAATTTTTTGAAGTTCTACTAAATGAGCGCACTGACCTGAAGTTTACCTTTGAGAGGGTGGATAAAAGATGGAACATGTCAACATTAAAATAATAAACACACATGACTCACCTGCCGGGTGGTGATTTAGAATCTCTGTAGTATTTTCTGCTTTTGCCGCCGCTCGATCGTCTGTCACGATCCTTATCCTTATCCCTGTCGTCCTCCTGCGATCTTCTTTTCAACGAGTTCTTCATCTCGCTCGGCTCGACCGGCAACGGTATCATCGACGGATCGGTTGGTAGCACCGCAGCTGGTGTGATGTAGAGTTGTTGCGGCGGAATAGGCGCGAACGGAAGCGCCGTAGCTTGCGGAAAGACACCGGGTGTTGGAATGTACATCGGTGGTACAGCCGGCATCATATTGGGCGGTGGAAATGCCGTGAGAGGAGCACCAGTTCCATACACGAATGGTGAGGCCGGTACCGCAGCGACGTACGCCGCCTCGGTCATGGTTACCGGCGCCATTGGCACTATCGCTCCTCCATCATTATTTGTTGGTACCGCTACCTCCGAGTGAACGGCACCGCTCATCGGGAACTCATCTTCCATACCTGGTGGCGGAGGCTGTGACGTCGTCAGCATTCGGAACGGTTCGACAGCTGGTTGCGTCGAAGCCATTTTGCGACGCGGATCCCTATTCAGTCTAGAATCATCAATCGGTTCGGGTGGATCGGCTGGAATTGGTATTTCTTCAATCGACGATTCTGGACTATCCTCCACTACCTTTGGGTCGTTCTCTTCTTGATGAACGCTCATTTCTCCTTCTTTCGAGATATCTGGTGGCGAAAAACAAGGGGGCAATGTTTCCTCCACATCTTCTCCTCTGCCGAAATCACCTTCCACCTCCTCAACGTCGTCATCGGAGCTATCTACGTGTAATTTGTACGCATCTACAATCGGATCGATCGGTACTGTTTGACCATTGGACGCAGCTTCATTGCTACGCCGATTGAGACTGTTCAACAGTTGCTGTAAATCACCCGGAAGCTGAACGTTTGATGACTCCTGTTCGCCACCGAAGTGTTCCATCGGACTGTAAAATTCTTCTGTTTCTTCCTACAGAAAGACGAAATATTAGAACAAACGAACATAGACTACAATTAATTATAATCACGTGAATAAACGAACCGGTGGCAAAGACGAACTAATATTCTCGATCTGCTGTTTTTGTTCCTCAATCTGGCGATTCAAAGCTTCCATTTCACGTTGTAAATCTAATGACGTATTGTTTTCGTGCTCCTCGTCTAAAGCACCCGGAGAGTAGGGTTCGTCATCTTCGGGACTATAAGGTTCATCGTCATCGTTACCTGATAAATAAAAGAAATTTCGGCTTTAGCAAATGCCAACAAGGAAATTACTAACAGGAAAGTCAAACCCCTTACCAGGTACGGTAATAGGTGGCGACTTTGGCAAACCTCCAAGGAGAGCCGACGTTGGAGAATGCGGCGGGGTAAATGTATCACTTTGGGTAGCTACTTGAGTCTCAATGACGGGCGGAACCGCAGGCTGGATAAACGATTCTTTCTCTTTTTTCACCAAAGGGTGCGAACTCTGCAGCAAACTGGATACATGATGATGATTGTGGCGACGACTACGCACGATAACTCCTAATAACATATGCGATCTGGAATCCTCAAAACCGGGCCCGTCCAATGGTAACAGCACCTGAGGAATCGGACTATGGCCGGCCAGCGGTATCACGTAAAAGTCTTTGATCGACGGACTTGTGCGGCCAACTACAGCCATACGATCCTTTCGATTCAGATATGAATACAAAGTAAAATAATTAGCGCGTTGCTCGTCATCCACAGGCTCGAAACGCAATACTAAGATCTCTCGATTACCGGTCTTTTTCGTTTTCGAAATGTAATCCCACATCATCTGAGGATTGATGCGACCGACACAATCGATGACCGCGGGCAAATCTTCGTCTAATCCTTCGCACCTACCGGATACTTCACGCAAACGAGCATACAGTCTGGTCACATCTGGCATGATCAGAGTACCTTTCCACATGAAAGATGGTAACTCAGGACTGGCAGCATATGGAGGCGTTTGTATGGTGACCGTAGATGTTGGTTCCATATCGGATAAATCTACGTCGACCGGATTATACGAGCTGAGTAGCTCGGCGGCGATTTTTTCATCTTCCTTATCAATGATTATTGTATTTTCCCTCTTCACGACTGAAACTTCCGAAGGCACTTCGATCCCTTCCGTAGCTAATGTAGTACTTTCTTCCTTCTTTTCGGGAGTCTTCTCTTTGCGCCGACGACTTCGACTACGAGAACGATGTCTGCTACGATGTCGGTCTTTATCGGAAGCACTTTTGCTATCATGCTTTTTATCTACGGAGCTTCTGCTGCTACGATGATCTTTTTTGTCGGCGTTTTTTCCACCTTCTTTACTTTTGCTGCGTTTTCGACTGCGACTTCGATGCCGATGTTTATGAGACGAGGACGACGACTTATGTCTATCTTTATGATCGTGCTTCTTGTGTCGATCTTTATCACGATCCTTTTTACTCGCATCTTTAGTTGAGTCTTTATCTTTTGAACTGGTTTTTATTTTAAGCGTTAACGATTTCTTACTCTTATCCGCTTCGACGGGTAACTCGTCGGGCTGCAGATCGGGAACGACCGTATCAGGTGCCGTTGGTAACGCTTCTGACTCTATCTCCAATTCACCTTTGTGCGTTTTCAATACCAAAACCTGAAAAACGAACGAACATGGTATCAGATTCATTTTCATTGCTTCCATGGCGTAAATGTATTTCAAGTATGGTAATTAAAAATGTGTCTCAAATAAATTTTCGTCTTTTCATGCCAATTGTTTCGATAACGAGTAACCACGTGAAATATGGAAAGCGTTTCATCTTGAGAACAGGTTGAAAACAAATGATAATTCGATAGCTAGAATATGAAAATTCCTCAGTTATCGAGAGTCAGGAAAATTCAATATCAATTTCCAAATGAATAATTCGCGGTCTACGGGAACATTTTTCATTTCGATAGTGTTATAATTATCACGGTTCCAGAAAATGCTAACTAGCACAAGGATAGTGAGCTCAAGTTTTATCTAAGTTTTAGGCCGTAAATAAGCAAAAGTGAAACGATTTTTCATTCGCTTAATTAAACGACTAACAGGGGGTCCAACAAAATCAAATTTCAAAAATAAATAACTTTTAGATGACCTTTTTTTTTTTTCCTCCCTTTTCCACTTGTTGCTATGAATGCTGTAATGCTACATACTCACTTACGGAAAAAATTTGTCAAATGTCATAAAGTAATGAGCACCATTCTTTTATTAAAATAACAGACTTTGTTTTTTTCTCGATTTTTGTTTTTTTCTTTTCTTTTTTTAAGTGCAAACCGAAAATTCTTCGGAGTTCTCATTAAATCACATTTATTGGAATTTAGAAGAATTTTTAATGCCCACTAGGAAAAAAAACCAAGTTTGGAGGACTGACGAGACCCAATACCAAACCAGAAGAACGCGATGTACAGAAAAAACTAATTTTTGTACATTGACAAAATTAACAGGTCTCTAGCCCCTAGAAATAATTAAAAAGGCCATCATTATTAATGATCAGAATATATACTTCATTCAAAGTCATAAATTTTAGCCTTTCTTCCTTAAATAAGTATGTAATAATTATTTTTCAATTTTCGGTGAATCCTGCTGAAAATAAATTATTCTATGGTCTATATTATGATTTAAATAACCTAAATGACCTCATTCCAAAAAAAATGACTAAATGACTTAAATGACTGTTAGCTTCATAAGCAAAACAATTTTCCATTCGCTGAATTAAGCGACTTAATAAGCGAAATAGAAGCTTAAGACCTAAAAAGGCGAAAACATGTTTTTTCTGACGAAAACACCTTTTTTTCCCCAACAAAAACATGTTTCGTACTTTTAACATCGAGCTTTAAGCTCAAGTTTCAAGTTAAAACTCAGAAGTCTTGAATAAACTTCAAGTTTATCGAAAATAAATTTTATTCTTAGTATAAGCCTTAAGCTTAAGCCCTAAAATCGAATCGCTTACCATTTCAATTTCATATTCCAGTTTATCTAAGTAATATTCGTTTTCAATATATGATATTGTTAAAAACTTGAAAACTCTTGATTACATCATATAACCCACTTCGTTTCCCTAATTAATTATGACGTAACGCTTTCTATACCCAAAACGTAAGATCAAATCATTAATAGAAATTTCAAATTTTGATGCGATCTAGTTCCAGGGACAATCTGTAACCGTCTAAATATGAAGCTGAAGATACAGGTCTGTCCCATGATGCAGGAAGACCTATATCTCTAGATTTATATTTGGACGTTGACTGCCTTCTCTCGGAATCAGGTCCCGTACATTGGGACTTGGAATGATTATTTGATAACGAAGTCATCACGAAGGATGTAGAATGGAGGAAGAAGGAGGAGTAGGAGAGTGAGATTTAGCCAACTAACAAAATTCATCTCGTTTGGGAATCGCGACAGTTTTGACCGAAATATTTTGAACAAGAGATTCGATAATGATGCCACATTTCTTTTTTTTTTTTTTAGGAGACCCTTAGGAGAAAAATATGCGTCAAGTTGCCCAAATCAAATACGTTCCTAAACTACATGATTGTGTACATTCCAAGTCAACAGTTCCTCGTAAACACACATTCTCAACAGTATTTACACAGCACAGAAGAACAGATCAACTTTTGGAACTTGTCTACATTATAAGTAAACGACCGAAAAATTCAATTTTATTTTTCACTTTCCAAAAATCATCTCGAAATATCTTTTGCCAAAAATATTTTATGTCAGTATCTTAATTAATAACAATATTTTTCTTTGAAATTAGGCTTTAATGGTCTCAATCGGATCATGTTTCTTATCTCTATCTCTTGTAGTCATCACAATCAAACGTAAACAATATCGAACGCGAGGTTACTCTTTCTCACTGTAATCATGTTTGATCGTTTATGACGAGACATTTTTCACTGATAGACGATACACACACGACCTCCATAATAAAACCCGAGTAAAATAGTAAAGTAGGTTCAGTTTAAATGATAAGAGACTCGTATGTTTAACGCTCTTCAAATATAATGATTTTTACCGAAGAATGTTTCCATTATTAATAATAAAAACATAATGGATGAAACATACCTTAGTTTGATTCAAATTTTCGAGCTCCGTTTTCTTTATCATGTCGATTTCGTGTTTGGCTTCGCGTTCTCGCCACTGAGCTAATTCAGTGGACGCCAACTCTTCGGGAGTTAGACGTACCAGGTCGTAAGGTCTCAATGATCTTTCGGCGATGCGTCGAAATAGCGTGTTCTTCTGATCCTTGATATTGAAACGTAGACTACGGTATTTTGATTTGTACTTCGTATTCGTATCGTTGAAAAGATTAAACAATTCTTCTTCCACTTGGTTGGCCAGAGTAGTCAACTACGTAAAAATTCGAGTATTAAAAATGCGCACGATAAGAAAAACGCTGATCTGATTTCTATCACCATTACTTACTTCATCTTCGCGAACATTAATATCGCTCACATCTTTCATTCGTGAAATGAACAGCTCGTTCAACACTATACGACAACTCTTGCGAATATGTTCGCGTGCATTTACGCCGGACTCGCTAGGAGCTTCCGAGGAAGTTGGATCTTCATCGTTCTTCTTCGAATCTTGTCGTTTAATTTCGGTTGGTTTTTTAGCGGGTTTTTCTTTCTTCGGCGGTTCGGATTTTCGCTTTATCGGAGTTTTCTCGACTTTTTCAGCAGACGACGAAATTGGTCCGGCAGGCTTTTTCGTGACAGGAGATGATGCTGGCGGTTTTGGCGTCGTAGGAGTCCTGGTTAACAGACCTGTATCTTTCATCTCTTCTGTGGGTTTCTGGACGGGTTGTGGGGGAATCAACTTAATTGGGCGTTGTTTTTCTTTATCCTTCATCTTTGCCTGAACATCCTTTTTAACCTCACCCAATTTTAACGAACTTCCTTCTTTTACATTAACGTTACCAGGTGCGTCCGCCGATTTCTTGACTTTGCTTTTATCGCCGAAAAATTGTTTCAAGGTAGTTTGCGACGACTCGACGCTTTCGTTACTGGATTTCACTTTCACAGACGGAGCTTGCTTAGGTTTATTAGTAACTGAGGTCTGAGGATCTTTCGGTTTGAGAGGTGTTTTCAACGGTTCAATGGTAGGTGGTTTCGTTAAGACTTTCAACTCACGACCCGGGGGTCGCATTGGAAACGCACTAGGTTTGACGATCTCGAATGATGGATGGTCCGCTAACCAACGAGGTAATTCGCTAATTGACGGTCCTCTCATACCTACAAGACACAGATATTGTAAGATGTGTCGACGTTTATAGAACAGATAAGCAACGAAATTTAACCAACCTGTAATCGTTTGTTGCTTCTTTCGATCATGTACGATTATTTTCTGGTCTTCGGGAAGCGGCTCTTCGTAACTTTTGTTCATACTTTCAACCGACGCAGCCACATATCGCACAATACAAGCGTTACCGCAGTACAAGCCATCGGGCATCGCTTCGTTCTCTTTACAAACGCTGCACAATTGGATAGAAGAGGAAATTTTCAACGGTAAAGAAGAAGATACGCGACGATTGACAGCAACGTTAGCAGCAGCTGCTACAGGAGCAGCTTGACTCACGGAGGACTTTTCGGTGACAACGCTCTGTTGCAGCAAAGACGATGGTGTTTCAACAATCGGGGTCGAGCTATTCGATCTACGAACATAAACACGACATTATATACTGTTCGTTTTCTCTCGGAGAAATAACTCCTATTCTGAGATGTAAATAAGGTACAATTCGTAGATTTTTTCTTTAACAATAACTCATTGGACTTATATGAGTTACAAAGCAATAGTTTCGGATTAAGATCAAAAAATAAAGAAAACAAAGACAGGAAAAAAAAACAATTTATAAAGACCGTCATAGCCAATATCACAGTTTTTCAAGTTTTTCGAGGCTTTTAAAACGTACACATTAGAATTAGACGAATCGCCGCCGATCTGGCTGCTGCGTCGCTTGCCAGCGCTTCTGTTCGCCAAAGCTCTTGTCGCTAATTTTTGTTTAGAATCGCGTTCGGTCGCAGTTTTCTCTTTTTTACAACTCGGACACAGCCATTCGGTACCGTTTTGTTCCATTTTCTCGCCCATGGCTTTCGTAATGCCGACACAGTACCCGTGGAACCAATTATCGCAAGCATCGCAGCAGATCATGAATCTGGAAAGTCGTACTACGTGAAATACCGTTTGAAAAAGTAAACATGTACGTCTGTTGATAAACTACCACGTATCACTCACCTATTATTGTGAGGTTTGTTGCAGATACACCATAATTTATTCGGATCATCTTCGTACTCGGCGTCGTTCTTGTCGGAAAAGTCTGACTGCTCGGATTCGGTTGATTTCCTTCTACTGCTACATAAAAACATGACTAGGACGTGAATATCAGTTTGAATGGACATGGAAGGTCGAGAGTTCAAATTCATACTTACGAATGATCTGACTGCGAATTCGACAGACCGACTACTATTTCTTCAGCCTAGATATGAAGAAAGAGGAATACATTTAGAATTCAACACCCGTATTAACAGAACTAGCTCATGAGTCGTTTAAGCATACTCGAATTCGTATTATTAACACTAATCTCAAGACTATGAAAGTAATACCTGAGTGAGTTCATCAGCGCTATTTTCCAAATCACTCAACAATCTACTATCATCTTGTACGGGCATTTTTTCTTCAACTTTTAGCGGTTTCTGTTCAACATACGGAAGAGTCATATTTTCCAATAGTTCGCCGTTTTCGATAGCTGACATTCTCTTCTCCAAATCAGCTGTGTCAACTATTCAAAAACATTTTAAGAATCAAACAAATTCCACATATGATCAACATTACACGCAAGATGACGAGACAACGTACTAGATGAAATGTTACAGTTTTCCTTCGTGGTATCGTCGGAACCAATTTTCCTGATGATATCCGGAGTCGAGAATAAGGCGGGTCCGAATATCTCTGGAGTGAGTGATTTTCGCGCGGCATCCTTCTTCGCGGTACCATTTTTACCACCAGGTTTCGAAGCAGAAGTATCGCTGTCACCAGCAGTAGGAGGTTTCTTCGTCTGACCACTCGCTTCCTCCTTTTTGACACCGAAATTCAATTTCGTCTGAACTAACGGTGTTTTACCAGAGGGCAGATCTTTCGAGAAAAGTGATTTCGGTAAACGTTTATCTGACTTTGTCGGTTTAAATACCTTAACACCATCTACTTCATCCTACACAGATCAATCGAAATATCAGTATATTTCAATACCAGAAAATATCACCCAAAAGCGATACTAACCTCTTTTACGATCCTTTCTGGCACCGTTGATTCAATGAGATCATTCTTCGACGAGCTTTTCTTCTTCACCTTCGAAATGATATGAATAGGAGATCGTTTCTGTCCTAATTTAACCTACAAAAAGTTCGTGGTTCTCATTAACGGGTTCATTCTCATGTACGAGTATTGTGCAACAGAAAAATATGCACTTACATCCGCTAGGACACTTTTCTTTGAGCCACTCGCTGCTTTGTTGGAACTCTCTACATCACTCTTCTTTTTCGAGACAGAACGAGCGTTTTCAGAATCTGTTCTTTGAAGTCCACCCGAATTCATTTCGCTTAACGTTTCATATATATCATCTATACCTACCATATCAACTAAAAAATTAATACTCGATAGAAACAAAATTTATAGCAAAAAAGAGAACAAACTCGTTACCTGACTCTGCTGCGGTAGGTTCTTTTCCTGGCGTTTCTACATCACCAGAATTCTAGAAATGACGAGGAGCCATCAATAAGTTATCATTAATCAATACTTCAATCATCAAAATTTGATTCTCACCTGTTTATGCTCCACTCGTTGTTGTTTTCTGTTACTGTAACAATTAACCGTATAACAGTGATCGAAATGTACCCAATCGTCAGGATCGTCATTCATTGTCAACGTATCTGCGATGAAAATATGTCGGGATAAAGTAAAAGAAATACTAGTCATATTATTTGAAAATTGGAAAAGAAAATAGGGATATAAATTTTCAGATCATAAGATACCTTAGATCACTTTCGTGTCAATAAACACTGCATACACAATATATGGAGTACAAATGGAAAAAAATTGAGTTCATAATATGCCGCCTACCTAAGACAAATGAAACACCATCTCCTAATATTTGTTTTGCCTTCTCCGAATGCAGAGCGGTTTCAACTTGTTTTAGCTGTTCCGGTGCCATTTCAGAGAAAGCATCAACCAACGAATCCCCTATGCAACCTATTCAAATCAATATTCCGAATAGTATTTACTTCAAAAAATGACGCTTAATAAGTTGCAAGTAAAATCAAAAAGTACAATAAAACTCTGCAGATATCTACAAACAAATATCAGTTACGTAAATAAATTAAGAAAATGAATCAATACGAAACGGAGAAAAAAAAAAAAAAACAAGATACTATACAATCGAAATTTGGGATTTGAGAATTACAACAAGAACAATTTTGCAAAGAACACAATTCCAGGCATTTAATATCAACAAGGCTCCTGATCTTAATAGAAAGATGATGATACTTTCAATCTAATCACACACATTGCGGAGAATAGAAACTGTGCGTTGAAGTCGGTGAAGTCAAATACAAAGAAAACTACACCATACAGACACACACACACAGTCTTCGTCATACAGTTGGGTACGCACTCAAAAATATGATTCTAAATAGGTGCAAGAAATATCAAAAAATGTTGTACCTTCCAGCGATGTTTGTGAGTTGGATTGCGACTCGGGTATATCCAACCCTTCGGCTAGCAGATCGAAAAATTCAGAAGATGTCTGGGGTAGAGGTGGAGTACCCACGGTTGATGAAACAACCGAATCTGAAGACATACTTTTGCTGTTCGAATTTAACGGCGGTGGAGGATAGTAACCCTCGACCACTAGATTTACTTTGTGACAAAATGAATCCTTTTCATCCGAGGATTTGTCATTTTTTTCTCTCACTTTTTCGGTCTGTGAGTCAGGTTCGTCATCCGAATCATCTAGTTTTCTAATAACGCTAACAGCAGCTCTACACTGATTGCCTGAAAATAGATCGATAATAGATTGATAGGGTCTGAAAAGAGAAAATTACTTCCTTACAGTAAGCCTCCATTCAGGCTGTAATATTTCAATGACTTACTGAGAACACGTTCTAGAGTATTGGGATCAACAGTGACTGTTCCATCTCCATTCACAATGATAACTAGCGTATCACTCTTATCTTCATCTTCATGTTCGATAAACTGCGAGCACGACATGACTACGAATGATAATCGTATACATTAATTTAGAATTTCATCGCAAATACGTTTTTCAAAAACAACTGCTTGGTACTTCAAAATTAGAAACGTGATGTAAAGAATTTCGGTTATTACATTCGAAACATAAATAAGAAGCGAAAAATCCATGTTTTTTCCTACGTAAAATGTGAAATGGAGAAAATTCGTTTCTTTTTTCCCTTATGATCGGAAAACCGAAAATTTTCAGTGATCGGAATATGGTCCAACTTCAAAATACCGGGCAGTTCCTATTGATAGTAGTGTGGTGATTATCACAATATGATAGGAAAATTTATGAAAACATAATGAGTTACTCACCTTTAAACGAACTTATTTAACAACATACTTGTTTATGTTCAGTGCATGACTTTAGGAACAGTTGCAAGACATCCCAAAAGAAGAATGGATGAAGAAATTGGAAAAGGAATAACGAAAATTCTGACGAAATTTCAAAAGCGCAATAGGCATTCTAGGCAAAGCTTGATCCCTACACCAACAATATTTTTCACAGCTCTGACGCCATTTTGAACTTGATGTTTTGTGGCATTTTGCCGATTCCAAACGAAAAAGTCATTTCAAAGGGTGATCACTTGGAGCGCTATGTTCCCACACGATTCATATTCGAGGACAGATCTGGAAAAAAAGCGTTCATCTCATGGAAAATAATGGTAAATCGACGCCTCCTTTCCAAATACGTTTTCATTTTGAGTTTTCATTCAATATTGTTTCGATAGAATCGAACACTATCGATTATTTGGACTGCCAATTTTCATAATAATCGTTATCAATGTTGAATATTATCAATAAAAAATCCATTCCTGAAGCTTGCTCCTCAGCCGCTTCCATGAAGAAACTCGAGATTGAAAATAATGGAGTGCAAAAAGTACCAGAATGATTCTCTTACATTGAACAACAATTGATGATTATCACTTCCTAACGAATTATAATACAACCCACCAGTTTGAAAGAACTTTGATCTCGATTTATTCGTTCATTGCTGAGAATAAATGTATGGTCTTACAATTCAATTTCATATCCAAAAGAACTGATGTAATTCCTTCAGAATGTTTAGACTCTTTTCTCGAGCTCCAGTCTATCGCCTGGCTGGTATCATACCCTTCTACGAGTATAGGGACCCATATGACGATACCGAAAGACAACCTTTAAAACCTCCGGAGACCGGTTGGGAACGAGTAAAATTTTTATTCAAGTACACGTAAGTTCATTCTTTTGTTTTCTGTATCTTACGAGTTTCGTCATCTCGCGAAGTTTATCTTTTTTCTTTCAGACCGGATGGTTACGTTAGTAAAGAGTACATATACACTATTCAACTCTCTAGCTGTACTTTTATAGCAGCTTTCCTTGTTGGGTCATTGAAAGATGGATTGAGTGCTTTTGATAAATTTGTGACAGTCAATCAAACCACGAAATTCGTATCCGCATATGAAGCACGAGTAAGCATCTTTTTCAGTGATTCGGAAAAAAAGCTAGGAAAATTGAAAGTCTTAGAGTAGAAAAGGTTTACTACGATTATGGTATTTTGAATTTTTATGATACAGAGAAAATTACAAGATTATGTTGTATTCGAAAGTATCAAATCTGGACTGAAGTACGCAACGAAATGCACCATTTTTACGGCGATAACGGGGTGAGTAAATTACTTTCGATTTATCGTTTGTTCTTTACTATTCTAAAGTTGCAATTTTTCTATTTTAGCTTGGTAAGTATCCTTATAGTGGCGTATCGTGATAAAGAGGGAATTATAGAGTACATTATCGGTGCTGGTATAGCAGGAGTAACGGTCCGAATGTATATGGGTGTGATAGGTGCTGCTGTTGGAGGCCTTGTAGGTATGTTGTTTGAATTTTTCCAGAAAAACTCTATGAAAAAGTCTCTAATTTATTATGTTTCATTTGAAGGTGCTTCTCTAGGGGGATTGATTGGCTCTATCATTTGGGGGATTGGTGCGTTATCGGGCACTTCGATGAGTGATACTCGTGATATGCTATATTCAATGAAAGTTCAACGGGACGAGTGAGTATATGGTTTCGTTATGTACGCTTATAATATCGATAAAGTTTTGTGATTTACTTTTTAATTATAGGGCTAAAAGCAGAATGATGAAAGAAGCACAGGAAAGCAGTTATGATAGTCCTAGTCTACAAAAGTGGCTGAAGAGTTGGAAAGAAAAAGATGAACACAAATTACACGACGACGATATGAGGTACGTTGTCCAGCAAACACCGAAGGATGTGGAGTTACCGAAAGGAAACGATGGGAGTAACATCGGGTCAAGCGAAATTTCGGAAGATACTCCGAAAAACGATTCTCTATCAAATACTACTGCGGAAGGAATTCTAAAACATGAGCGATCAGATAGTTAGAAGATATAGTGTGAAAACTTGGTTAATGTTTTTTTATTATAATTAAATTACACGATTCTCGATTTTATCGGGGAATATCATGGTTTGAGGGACCATAATATTCTATACCGGCTGCAGGACGTGGAAAGTCATTAGTTTAGGATAAGAGAATAGGGGTACTATTTGAGCTGGAAAAAATGATTTCTTATATTCGACTGTTTTTGGAACGTAGGTCTATTCAACTTCGAACGACAAGTATTGTTCGCACTCTTAATGAATTTTTTCGAAGTATTTTTCCGGACGTTACCAGAAAATCCATTGAACTCGCCCCTTACGTAGTTTCAAATGGTATCGTCCTGCATAAATAGTGCAGAGAAAAGGAAAAAAAACGAATGAATAAAATAGATGTTTTGAAAAAAGATGTATGAAAACCTGCAGATGACTATTCTTTGAATTTAACATTAAGCACTCTGTAGAAAGTTTGTAGCATTGAGAATTAGGAGACTGACTTTGAGTTTATAGTTTGTAGATCCAAGAATATACGTTAAGAGACAAGATCATTGATTCAATTTCATTTTAATTACTGTAGCGAGGGGGACAAAAAAATTGTAAGATACATCAAAATTTCAACTTTTTAAAACAAAAGTTTGATTCCAAAAAAAGAGAACAAATGTGAAAATAATCGGTATTCATTAAAACAGTAACAGATTTGTTCTTCACAAAATTTCCATAACGCTTTCCTCATTTGATGGCTGAACCGGATCCTTTTTAGAAGATTGAACAGTGACATCTTCTAATGACATACCTGTCATCTGGCATCGTAAATGATTGAAAAAGTAAATGCTGTACGAAGAGACGGCATCCTTCGATAAAGATTTGACTACTTCTTGGGCAATCATTCCACCAATTATTGAACATGTAGGACCATATTCACCAAAAACATTACTAAAACAAATGGAAGTAAGTTGAGTAAATTATATGAGAAAATAATGACGTCCTAATGCACTCAACTCACTCTAAGTACTCCTTTGGAAGTAAATCGTCTTCGACGTTGAATTTATTCAAAATTTTATCCCGTAGCTTGAGTAACGTTACGACATCTTTGTCCTGGTATTCTCTTGATGGGTCACGTTCAACGTCTTGTCGGAATTCCATCAAAACTAGGATAAAACATGAAATTTACGTTCACTTACACATTATTAAGAAAATTATAAATAAAAAAAAATTCAAAGATTTACTTTTGAATAGTAAGTACGACGGATCTTCGAATTTCCGTTTCTTTAACGATGTTTTTGGAGCCCATTTGTGATTCAAAGCACTTGAGAACATGACTGATGAGGCATCCCTACAGACAGAACGAATGTAAGTTTTGATGGTGTAGTGTGAAATCATAAATCAATGATTAAACCACCGAACGTACTTTTTTAGTGCATTCATATCTTCGAATAAATACCCAAACATGCCGAACGAATCGCCAGAGAAGAACTTCACTTTGAACAAACCACAAATCTCGTTCACACATGAAATCAGAGCAGGTGTTTGTTTCGAAACGCAAACTACATCGAAATTGGAATAAAAAATGATCGGTTTTTCCAGGGGAGAGGAAGTATCTGCAGTTACTTTGACGTTTGGATTCAAGATTTGAGCAGATTTCAAACTAGCTTGAGCTCTCTATAATGCAAGAAAAATACAATAAGTCATCTAAACGGATCAATCGAATACGAGAAGCCCGGTACTCACATTTTGTCCAACGCTTTCAGGGCTTAGAAAATACTGAGACGTGAGATCTTCTTTCATCACATTCTGGTGGTCCATCATTGTTACCGACTTGACGCCTGATAAGATCAAATTCTTGCATACTTCGGCTGAGACTCCATTGATCCCAATAACGAGAACGCGCGTGTTTCTCAGTCTTCGGGAGAAGCGTTTATACATTAACAGTTCTTGCAAGAGAGATCAATTATAAAGCCGATTAGAATTTTTTACTTACGAACGCTGTACTCCGGCGCCCCATAATCGGATTTGCCTGTCATAAAGTTCAGCTTCCTCTTCTGTGATACAATTTTGGTCGTTCATATTTAAGAATGAAATGGAGATGATGTCCTTCGATCTCGATGAAGAAATTTAAGAACAACGACGAAGTGATCTTTCTCGCAAAAAGGGATAGAAAAGAACGGACCGGCTTGAAGTTTACTGTATTCACTGTATTCATGAATGAATCACCTCCCTGCTATCAACTTACTAGGATGATTAAATCATGACCATACGTATTGAGAAAGTATCTGGAAAAAGAGTATTCCATTTTGGTTATTTCTGATGTAACGCGCGGCTTTTCTCCAGATGCATACCTATAATCATGAATGCTTCGTTTGTGACGTCACAAGGTGAGAAAGTGAATCGCGCTACAGACTATGACGCAATAACGAAAACCACGGACGGGACGATGAATGAGTGAATAATTGATAAATTATTTTTAATAATATAAATTATTACAATAATTATTGATTACGGGGTCTCCTACAATCAACAAAAGTTGGCAATCTGGTATTTGAGCAGTTTGAACAAAAAATTTTGTTTCCATCGCCCTAATTTGGACTATACCATTGTATTTACAAGTGGATTTTGAAGGTCATAATATTATAGGTACCAAATCTGTGTATTATACCAATGTATGTACATGGGAGTTTTCCATTTTTACTCAGAATGTGGATATTTTACGAGAAAAATGAAGAGAACAAAATTGAACGAGCATAGGTAAAATTTCCTTTAAAATGATACCAGTTTTAGCGGAATTGAAGGAATTTTTTTTGACCTTCAAAATTTGCATTATTAATGTAGCTGATCGTCGAGACACTTTCAAATCACACTGATAAGAAGGTGGCAACCTGATCACTGAATTGCCCGTATTTCTTGTTGCCAACTTTTGTTCATTGTTTAAGGTGGGCAGAGCGAGTGGTGGGCGGAGGGTTCTTTTAAGTTGACTCGAGATTTTGTAAAGGAAGATGGCTTGTAGAAAATTTTACAATCTAAGTACAAATTTTGTTCTCTTATAATTTTTGCAAGTTATTTTGAGATCACTCAATGGACATTCAAACGGGAAGATTGCCATGATCCCATTTTTGATTTTGCCTATTTGGTAAGCTTCTATGGTCGGCCCAACAATAATGTTGCATGAACGAGGAATTTTTAATTGCAATGAAATACACTGATCAATAAAAATAGTCTTAAATTATTTAGTTTTGTATTTTCACCATTTTTTGTATTATATTATCGATTCTTTTTGAAGAATTGGCTGTTGGCAATTAAAAAGAGATAGAAATGGAAAAAATCAAAGGGAAGTGTTTTACGTCAACGGCATTTTTGAGTTAATTATTTCAATTACATTTAATTTCCTTGGATTCTCATCACAGAAACAATTATTGGAAATATAATTATGCTGTATCATCTCTGTTATTGTTTGAAAAAAAGTGTATAGTGAATTGTGCGATCTTCATCATCTCTTTAAGTATGAAAAATGTTTGGTTTCAAAAAACAATAACAAAACAAATTTTAATTTTGAAAATACGTAAAAATCACAATCAATAAATAAAATGGACGGACGAACAAACAATTATAAATAAGTAAATAAAATACAAGCAAAAAATGAACAAATCGATAAATGAAGACGAGTGAATAAATAAACGAGTAAATAAATAAATACACATGTTAGATACAAAATAAAAAAATTAATAAGTACCATGAATAAATAAATGAACAAACAAACAAACAAACAAACAAACAAACAAACAAACAAATGAAAAACAAATAAGATCAAATAAATTAGAAAAAATATAATTAGCTATAAAATATGAGAAATGAGATACGAGTCTTTTATAGCGATAAATATTTTAAAAATAAAATCGCATGAGTAAAGGCACAAAGAAAAATGCATATAAGAGTGACGGGGCTTGACGTCGGGAAGTTGAATTTGTAACTACCCTTCTAAGACTATTCCACAATTTCTGAAAATCATTTGGAAGCGGTTTGGAGTCCATCATGACTCTGTAGGCAACGTAGTTGTTTTGCTGAGCCAAGTGAACTGGAATTTCATTATCCAATTCATTGTCTTGTACGTACTCGTCAATTTTATAGTTACCGCATTGAGGAAAGTTTTCAGGAACTGGAGGAAAGTCTTTTTCCTCGCCGATTTTGAAGAGAACAGCCATACCCGTTTCAACATGAAAATCGAGATGACAGTGAAGTAACCAATAACCTGTAGAAAAAAAAAATAATAATGGTAAGTATGATTCTTTGTTGCGGTACAAACCATCAAGGTGCGTATTTTGAAAATAATTACCTGGATTAGTAGTGTGGAATCGGATAACTGTATATCCACCATCCGGTACGGTAACTGTATCTTTGATAGGAGGATTCAGAAGATTACGTTCAATCATATCACGGTCCCTTAACAGTTCTACTTCCTCGCGAGTCGTTGAGTTACTGAGTTTCTCCATTGCGACCACTCTGAATGATTGTCCGTGTAAATGGAAAGGATGATTTGAGGCGTAAGGCTTACCTATGTAAGAAATACAATAATTAATTCTCTTATAGCGTGCTACATCAGCAACTATCGACTATATTTTGAAAGTATCCGCCTTACCTTCGTCCACAAATATGATTTCTACAGTTTGATTTAATGGTAGGTCCACTTTGTAAGTACAAAAACAAAATGTTTCGTTGCACTTATCTTTTGCCGTTGGATTGCAGAAGGAGTCGTTGGTTATCAAATCAGGCTGCGAAAGTGGTGGGAAAGATGGCATCTTCATGGAGACATGGTTAATTTGCGGAATCATTCTTCTTAAATTTTCAGTCACTGAAAAAAGGTAAATTTACATAAGATTGTGATGAGGAATATGTTGCGTTAGCTCAAGGTCTACAATGTTTTCCCCCTTAATCTGAGACCATGCGGCATTTTTATAAGGGATAGGGGGAGAGGGGCCCTGGAGCTACATACATGAGAGGATAGGCTGCAAACATTTCCACCTTCGAGCAGTATTTATGAGAAAAATTTTGTCCTCGAGCTTTTTTCATAAAGAGGGGGACAGGAAAATTTCGGGCCACGAGTTATATTATAGATATCAAGTGGACGAGTACCTAAGAGGAAAGAGACTTGAAAAAATTCAGATCATTGAACACTTAGATCAGGAGAGTGATCATCAAAAACAGGCTCCTTGCTCGTCTCAATTGGCGTAGTTGATGAAAGAAACCCCACGAGCAGCGAATGAAGTGAGCTGCCCATGTACAATATGAACCACAGAAAATTGTACCTCTACTAATTAAGTTGTAATGAGCTCACCTTGTTGAAAGCCATAAAGACCTTCTTTAGCAAATAAACTATTATCAATGCCGTAAAAATCGAACGCAAGCATCATCGAGATATCTGCCTCCGGTTTTAAAGACGGATCATCTGCATACAAATCGTTTGTCATGTCAGCAATGGTTACATAATTATCGGTAGCCGGGCCAACATTCCAAGGATTGGCTTGCTGTAGTGGTAAAAATGTTATCTTTAATCTCGGTAAATGAGATGAGTACATGGGTCGGAAATTGTTGTTCACTTACAATTCCTTTAGGGTTGATTGTGTCATAAGTAACCATAGATTGAGGAGAAGTATCTGGGGCGCCCTCGTAATGCAATACTGCCAACGTGTACGCTTTATTGAAGTCGCGACCGCAATCAGCTAAGCCTCGTAATTTGATCCAGTAGTTGCCTACTCGATTGTTGGCATTCACTATGAAGTCCCATCTTTCGCCGGCGAAAGTAACTAACGAATCAGCTGTAATCATTATAATTGTGATGTGTTATTTCAAAAATTATAGAAATAGTATAGGTGTGGAGGCTATTTCAAATAATTACCGTAAACTATCGGATTAATATTTCCACCCTCGCTGTCGATCACGATCATTGTATGATTATCTATGGATATTTCTATTGGGCAGTACAAAACTTCGGCATTGATTATTCTAAATCTGTATCGTTTTCCCTGTAAATCACGAAAATATTATTCAATATTTACGTATATTCCTTCTACGTTTTGATTTTGGGTCTGAGGTAGAATAATTAATGTACCTGTCGAACGTTGAATCTTGCTAAAGGCGTGAAATTGATCTGGCCGTTTTGAATGAACTTCTCTTTCATCCCCATACCGTTGATGAGAAGAGTGTCTGGTTTATTGTCCCCTTTACTGTGGTAATGGTGAGCGAATTTCTCTTCACCCGATTTATGCAGCCAATCAGTAACGATCATCACATGTTGAGGTAAGTCGTAATCGTAGAGGTAACCGTGGGTTTCATTGACTTTGGGTTGTCTTATAATCAAGGGTCCGTACAATCCGTCCGCTCTTTGGACACCTATTGATATAAAAGTAGGTGTAAAAATCGAGAATGCGCCAAGTATACACATAAAAACGAGCCATAAAATCCATACCGGTATGTGAATGGTAGAAGTGAGTTCCTGGTTGACTGGCTGAAAATTTGTACTGGAATAAAGCGCCGGGACCGATTGGGCATTGCGTGATGAAAGGAACTCCATCCATGTACGGCGTCTCTCTTTGATGATGACCGTGCCAATGCACAGACGTGGACTCGTCATTCATTTCGTTGATCACATCTACTATCACAGTGTCACCTTTACAAACCTGCACAAAGATATCAATGGTAAATTAATAGTGCGCTCGAGGGGGACTTGTTAAGGCCTGTCCTGAAACTCGAATTCTAGAGTACGCTGAATATAAAGTCAAATAAAAATTAGGCCTCACACGTGTTGAAGTGCAAATATAAAAGTGTTTTTGTTTAAAGAAGTAGCGCTCTCGGAAATGATGTAATTTTGTATGTAGGTGTACATTCGTAATCGATTCAGTTATTGAGCGACAAATTCAAGTACTTATTGACGATAAGAAAAAAATTCAAGTTGAAGTTGATTTCGAAGAATTTCTTTCCCTAAATATAGTAAGAAAATAAAGTTTCGATAGAGTGAAGGACTGTACTACGTTCCTTGATTGTTGTTAATAAATCAATAAAATTGTAAAACTAGCGCAATCCCCTCTGTTTTGCGCGTCTGAATGTCTTACGATAAACTTTTCAAGAAAACTCGTTCTGTAAAAACTGCAATAGTATCCACAGGATGGGATGTTACTTACGTGAATTCCAGGTCCTGGCATTTCTCGATTGATTACTGTCACAAGCCTCTCGAAACCATCTGCGGCTATGCAGTGCGGTCTGAAGCAGTCTGTTATGTTATGTGGACATCCGTAACACGCCTTACTCATCGTATAATACTTTTCTACATTGAATTTATAATAACAAGTCATCGGTTTGCCGTTTGGTTGACATATTCTGGTACATGGATGGCTCTCTGTGGAATAAAGAGAAAATTGATATTAAGAGACCTAAATTCAAGATCAAGGAAACGAGAGTTTCTGGCAGAGCCAAATAAATGAAGATCATATTTCATGCCCACTAGCTCGTGACCTCATTTATATTTCAAAGCCACGCCTTTTTTGTGATGAAATTATGGCCTGTATAGACCGCGAGGGCTTCACTCGCTCCGCTTGTTCGTCCTCGTTCTTGGTTTAAAATAGGCTCAAGGTGAACGGTATCTCACGTACTGGTGACGTCATTAGCTCGTAACATCATGCTACCTTTGACGTCATCAGCACAGCTTGAGCTCTCTCTTTTCGTTACTCTCTTGCCTAATGGTCTCCTTTCTACTAGGTCTCTGGGTCACGGCTGATGACGTCGTACTCGCAGATTTCAGAATTGGAGTACTGCACCTTAGCCTCCATTATAGTGGGTTATGCAGTATACTAAACTATACTAGGCCTATTACTAGCCCATAAGCAAAACATACCACAGTATGAAAGCCTGTACTCTTATAGATTACAAGGACGGGGAGAGGTGGATTGAACTTGCAGATTTCAGAGTCAGGCTTGGAGTCATGATTGATTACGTCACCGGTCCTCGGGATCACGGCTAATGACGTCATAGTTCATTATAAAGGGGGAGAAGGGATGCAATATCCAGGACTATTAGGGGGTGAGTGACAACTCGCTGCGCTGGTGTAAACTCGCGAATCTTGGAACAAGAAGCTAGGATTCAGGATTCGTGAAACTTATCTTTAGGGGGCACCTTTCTGAGGGATGGGAGGACTAACTCGCAGGGGTGGTGTTAACTCGCAAATTTTGGAATTAGGGGTTAGGATTCACGAAACTTTAGGAAAGACATGTTTTTTTTTGTGAGGAGGGTAAACTCGTGGGGGTGGTGTGAACTCACAAATTTCGAAATTAAGGCTGACGTACGAGTACAAGGTATGGTTTCTAAGAAAAACGGATGGTTGAAATGAAGTTTATGCGATGTACAGCAGGCGTAACGCTGAGAGACAAAATACAATCGGAGGTCATCGCAGAGAACTTGAGAGTGACACCAGTGATAAAGAAGGTAACGAACTACCGGAGGAACTGGCGAGCACACGTTGGAAGGATGGAAGAGGATAGGTCACCAAAATCAATAATGAAATGTACGCCGACAAGTAAACGATTGAGGGGAAGACTAAGAAAGAAACTCACCAACACGAGCGAATCTTCCGAAAACTCGGCTTCATCTACACTGCAGACAGGTCACTCGGAGTCGAAGTTTCCTCAAGTCCCTCTCCTATCATATATTAATGCTCGAAAGTCGACATTTTTGCAAGTACCCTCCCCCTCTCTTATCATACATTGATAGTAGGGGTACTTCAACCATTTTGGCCAATAATGAATACTGGACTTTGAACACCTTTATTTCGATTAGACATCATACGGCGCACGGAAAATTTTTCTGAAATAACCCCCCCTCCCCCAAGAAGAGGTTCCTTGTTCCAATTTTTAAAAAATTTTTCCAAGTTCTTTTCCTATAATTTAGTCTCCCTTCTGTCATATATTATGGCCCGAATATTTATTCATTTAATTTATAAAATTCCTACATTAATTATTTTAAAGAATATTATTTATATCAATAATTTATTTTTATTTATAATTATTAATAGATTAATTTTATTAAATTTAAATCATTTAAAATTTTTAATATTTAGGTAACCTATCTATTAATAATATTTTTTATTATTTTCTATTGTTTTAAAATCAGGGAGATTTGGTTTATTCGTACCTAGTATAATATTTATAAATTTATTTATAATAAAATTAATTTTTTATTTGAGTTTTATTGGATTAATTTATTGTTCTATGTAATTCTTAAATTTGAAATTTAATTTAAAATTTCTTTTGAAAAGTTTGATTTTTAAATTATGAGTTCAATAGCTATTAGCTTTATTTTCAATTTTTATTTCTAATTAATTTCGAATATTAATTTTATTAAAAATTTAATATTTATTTAGTGAGTAAAAATTGTTCCAAGTTTCTTTCTTATCAATATTTATTATGGCTCAAAAGTCGACATTTTTCCAAGTTCCTTTTCTATCATTCAGTCTCCCTTCTGTCATATTATTATGGCTCGAATATTTATTTATTGAAATTTAATTTATACAATTTCTTTATTAATTATTTAAAAAATTATTATTTATGCTAATAAATTTATGTATAATAAAATCAACTTTTTTTTTTGAGTTTAACTGGAATAATTTATTGTTCTATGTAATTTTTAAATACGAAATTTAATTTAAAATTTCTTTTGAAAAGTTTGATTTTAAATTATGAGTTTGATAACTATTAGTTTTATTTTTAATTAATTTCGAATAATAAAAATTTCATATTTATTTAAGGAGTAAAAATTGTTCTAAGTCTCTTTCCTGTCAATATTTATTATGGCTCAAAAGTCGACGTTTTTCCAAGTCCAACCATGAAGGGCTCTTGTAAGAATTTCGACCTCCGAGCTTATATTATATGATAGGGGGAGGACATGGACTATTTTTACCAATGATGTTGGAAAAAGACCATTTTTGTTTTAACCGAAGATCATCCAGCGTACGGCAAATTCTTCAAAAAAACTCGCAGCCCACACAGTTAGCTGCTCGGAATTGCCTTCATTAACTCTGTTAATTGAGGCAAACAGGGAACCTGTTTTATGGGAGTAATCATGTGAGTGTCATTTTTTGCTTTTTGTCGTCTCAAGTAGAGTGAACTTTGTTCCTCACCACCTTACAGCCTGTGTGATACCCCCGGTAGGCCTATCCTACGTCACGATGGAGATCTGTGACGTCACGATCATCGTGCCATCACTATCTGATGACGTCACAGAGCTAGTAAAACCACTAAATACAGACCTCCTAGACCTATAGTATAAAGGACAAACTGCTAGTATAAGCATTGACTATACATTAACCAGACGTACAGTCCTATTGTTATGAACAGTGTCTTTTTGCTGGATACGACAACGTGAGTGCGCTGCGTGTTAACCGGTAGAGTAAAAGAGAAAAAGCATCGCTGAACATCGTTCCCTCTCTGTTACACCCACGTCTTAACATCTGGCGCGATCTGTTATTCGTATCCAACGTAATCCAAGAAAACGACACCGTTTATAACAATAGGACTGTACATATGGGTTACGAAGTAATATATAGTCAATGTATAAGCTACTAGCGGTTGGCGACGCGCCTGACCACTAGCTGTGTGTTGAGTAGATATCTGTGTTTTATAGGTATCTGTATCTTGTAGGTATGTGTGTTTTGTAGGTATCTTGGAATTCAGATGAATTTTTAAAAAAGAAACAGTGGAAAGAGTTTTGCAAAATTCACAACTATTCAGTTCAAAAATAAGAAAATAGACACCAAAAACTGCGACTGTACTTATAAAAATATATCAAAGTTCCGAGTCGCACAAAAATAAAATCACCAAATTAAATTTTTTACACACTAATTCACTTGAGAGCTGACTTAACGCGTGAAGCCTGTATTCATCGCAGCAGAATACAGACAAATCCATTGACATTTTACCAGTCCCTAAGAAAACACACGGACAACAGGTAAAAAAAAGGGTAATTTCCGCTAGCCCATACGCAGTGCGCACCGTGTCTAGACATTGGTTCTTGTATGAGATACCGGATGTAAAATCCTTTATGTAGGTGTTTTTAAAACTGTGAATAAAATAACTTGCTTAGTATGGAAGTACAGCGAATACTGTAGTTACAAAATTTCCTCCTAAAAATCTGGAACCGGGCTCATTCGAAAGGAAATTACAGGGGCTACAATTTTTGTTCTCTTCAATTTTTCATAAAAATGAGTTATACTCGAGTTATCACAATAATTCAATTATCGAAACGGCGCCACTCAACGCGCGTAGGTCTAACGTACAGCGCAAAGCAGTTTCAGTACTCGATAATGCCCGTTTTTCCTTTATATTGAAAAAAGTCATTGTTTTCGCCCTTTTTTGAAATTACTCAGCACCTCCCCGTCAAATTTTTATTTTTATGAGTCTATGTGCTGCTCTGGGATGAGGACAATATATCCTGAAAGTTTGAAAGCGATCGGCCCAGTAGTTCTCGAGTTATAAACGGACAGGAGGACAGACAAACTTTCTGCTTTATATATTAGATTGATACAGATCTTGTAAGCTTATGGTATGAAGGATGCCTAGACCTAGTATAAAGGAGGCTTGGACCTAGTATACGCCTAGTATAATACGTAGTATAAACCTAGTATAATATACTGCATGAAGCAGAGAGGATAAGTCCCCCTCCTATCACTTCATCAAAATTTTTCTAAGTCCCTTTTTCTTGCCGGACGGCACCCGGCGCCCGTCATTTTCCTTCAGTTTACCCCCCCCCCCCCCCGATAAAACAGGTTCCCTGTTAAAACTCCTCAGAGAACTGGTTCCATGTTAAAATTCATGAACTACGAGTGAAGGCGGAAGACTTTGAAAAATGTCGATCATCGACACATGCAGGAATTACAAGTTTCTATTGGAGGTCCGATCAAGGCTTGGCAAAATTTGAGCTTTCAAGCTATTTAAAATCTGGAGGAGGTCTTGGAAGAAGTCCGATCATCGAGTTGTGTACGTATGAAGGGGCGGAGCATGGACAAATTGGGACTCCAAGATGCAAAATTCTAACAATCATGCTGAAGGGGGGATACTTTGAGAATTTTGACCTTTGAGCTTTTTAGATCAGGCGTAGGATTTGATGAAATATCGGTTATTCACCTTTACGCACGAGGGGGAGAATCGGAAAAATATCGGATATTGGAAAGAAACTAGGAAAAATTCCGATAATAGATTTACGTACATCAGGGGGGAAACTGAGGACTCAGTAGAATTTCGATCGTCGAGCTATAAATAACAAGGAGGAAACTAGAAGAAACTTTCACCATCTAGTTATAATTATTTAAATTTCGATTTTCAAGGAGATCAAGGGGGTTTGAAAAAATTTCCACCATCCAGATGAGGGTATCATGGAAAAATTTCAACCTAATAAAAATCGACCCTGGATTCAAATTCTCTGTTCGCCTTAATTAATCTAACTCGTAATCAATGGAAGAGAACCCGCGAATCGAGCCACAAGTAGTAGCTCTAAATCTATATGCGTTTGTGGGCTTTGGTGAGAAAGGATCCCCCCTCTCGTCCCACAAACATCGTTCAGAAAATTACTCACCTTGATCGCAAGACGCTTTGGCTATTAGTAAAATAAATAATTTTAATAGGAACTGAAGTGATCTTGGGTCCATAGCTGAAAGCACACAGAAACATAAAAGAGACATAGTTCAGTGTCGATAATACAATATAAGTATAGTAGTGAAATAATAAATCGTAAATTATGTACGCGCGTATATAAGATAATTACTTATAAATCATTTTCTATAAACAATAATGCCCGTATGTGCCTACAAGTATACGAGATACCGAGTTCAACGTCTGGCTATTTTTCAAGTACAAGTTTTTCACTTTCATCATAGACTATATCTACGTAATACCTCCCGCAAGGCGGCTTTCGTGCTAATTCGTTCAACGTGAACTTAATCGAGCTTCCATTTGTATTTTACTCCGAGTAAATTGAGTCCGGAGGTATCCTCCTTTTTGCAAGTTTACACTAAGAATGAAAAAGAGAGAGGGAGGGAGGAGAAAATTGCCGCGACTCGATTGTGATCGACCTACTCACGGCTCACATAAATCTACCTAAGGTTATCCGTATTTTTTTCTCTCTCAAAATTCATTAATGCACTTCATCATGCTACTTAATAAAGTTGTCCTAAATTCTTATAGACGCTAACGAGAAAAAGAAGTGCCGATGCCGCACGTTATTTAGCTTTTAAGGTAGAAATTAATCTGTAAGCCGGTCCACCTTAAACCTCAAATATGAAGCGAAGGAACTGTCTTCAGATTATTTTTACTAAGGACGCACGTACGCACGTACAGATATTAAACGATGCGCCCACTTAGTCGCGAGCATTATTTTTTCACGATCTCTAATTATTGATGTTGAACACGAGCCCATAACGATCCATATGTTTTTTCTTTTTTCCTACAATTTTGCGGTAAGCTAAGAAAGTCATATTGTTGCAATCACTTTTTGCAATTAGTGTAAATTGAAAAAAATGAAATTCCATTAAGTTATTCGTCGGAGTTATAATAAAGTGACGTCAAGGTCAAATATTCGTGAAACATCAGTCAAAAAAAAATCTACATCTAGCGACAAGATAATCATAATAATATACGTATCGAATTAGTAGGTCGAGGAGCGAAGAAATGAAAACGCTGACTACGGTTTGTACCAAGTACGATGAGGACAGGCGAATATTTTCACACACACGAAGTAAATTAAGAAAGAGAATTGTATCCAAAACGAGATATTGCAAATTTCTGATCTTCCTTTACGGAGGTATACAACCCCCAAGAATCCCTCAAATATCCTTTTCCCACACTTTCCTATGTTCAGCCGTTCTTAATTCGAGTTGATGACCAGCTTCGCCGATGTAAACTCCCTTGCAGTCACCACATTCCACCTTACAAACGCCAGTACTCTAGATCGGTGGGGCAGGGTCCTTAATCTTGACGAACCATTTTTTAACGGGGCCGAGGACACGACCCAACTGTGAGGAAAACTTTCCCAAAAATGCAAGCGTGATCCAGTGCTTCCTTTTATCTCAGTTCAAATCGCGTATCAGGGTGGTTGTAGAATTGATGGCAATTCCTTGTAATCTTCCTTTGAACCATAAGGTCGATGTCTAAATTGACCTCATTCTGACCTTTTCAGCTTTCGTTAGACTTGTTATGAAAACTCCTTCGTTAAAAAGATGCTCCTTAAGCCCAACCCCACACCTCCCAACGTCCATAAAAAAGATACCTCGAGGCGTCCTATCGTTTCCTTCGTGTCTTCTCCCACCTCCCGCGAAATTCTTAGACCGATGGTTCAAATCTAGAGTTGATTTTGAGTCACCGTACTCAGTAAAAAAATTCGGCTTCTTTGGCTGGTAGCTCTTAAAGATGATATTTTTCTCCCAAGATCGATCCTGTGTTCTTTCGATGTGATCGCTTCATTTCTCAACATCCCTAAAGCTACTACCATTGTTAATTCAATCAAGTATTTGTCATGAAGAATTGGAAAATATTTTTCAATTTACTTAATATCTGTTGATCTCCCAATTTCTGTAAATTTAATAGAAGATTTTTAAAGTTCCTTGAGAAGGTTGGCATCCCCATCGGTTCCCCCTTGAGTTCTCGCATATCGGAGGCTTTCGAGGTCCGAATTCGAGCTCGATCTCGTCTCTTCTGACCAGGTGTTTTTGAGTCATGTACATATTATTGCTACAGGTCTCAGAGTTTCGCGAGTATCTGAAGGAGTAATACCCTTCCATAAAATTTACTCTGGAAGTTGGTGGCTCGTCTATCAATTACTTGGATCTGACGATCTCTGAAAGAGATGGAGTTCAAGAATTTGCTATCTATAGGAAAGATACTTCGACCGATATTGCAGTCCACGGCTAGTCTTTTTAGCCTGTTGCTCACAAGATCGCTACATTTAATAGCTTAATCCACATCGGCTGACTCGCATTCCGCCTAGTCTTTCCACCTTTTACTAGGACTTTCTGACTATAAAGCAGTTGGCCAGAGTGAATGAGGTCACCTCGTGGTTCCAAGGAAGATTACAAAAAACTGCTTCGATTCTACTATCTCCCTCCCTCCCTCCCTCGCGATTTGAACCTGAATAGTAGGAAGCGCTGGATCAGGCTCCTATTTTTGGGGAAGACGTCCTCACAGTTGGGTCGTGTCCTCCGTCCCTTTGGTTTTCACCCCGCGTATTATAATCTCAATACCGTTGAAAGTTTATTTGTCAAGTTTAAGGACCCTGTTTCACCGGTTGAGGGGAGTAGCGTGGTGACCGTAAAGGAGTTTAGATCGGCGGAACTGGCCCTTAACTCAAACTAAGAGTGCCTGAACATAGATAGGAAGGCGTGGGGAAAATCAGCTTTTGCGGACCATCTAATTACCAGTGGTTACAGCTTCAAAGAGGGGTCCGAAGGTCTCCTCGACAGAGAAAATTCATATTTTAAACGCATTGCGCTCGAGAATATCGAAATTATCCGTCATCTGAATAACGACATAAAATACCTAATGAGGGGTTGATTGAATTAGTTAGTGAGTATGATGACTCGCTAGTTCAGTGCTGATTTCTTTGGTGCTCTCATGTCTCTCGCCAGATGATGGTTATTTAACCGAAAGCGCTCCGGTCTGTTTTTAATTTCTGTGGCTCTCATAAAAAATTCTTACCTCCTTCCGGTACGTCATTTACTTAGATTATTGCGTGCATTGATTCAATGCAATGAAAAAAAATTTTATTGGGGGAGGGGTTGGTCGAGGGATGACGGGGTGAGAGAGTGGTCGAGATGAGCTCTCTAGTTGTAAGATTGAATTCTAAACACTCCATATGACTATGAGTTTTTTTCTATTATATTGATAGTTTTTACTGCAATTTACAAATAATATAAACTTGAGACACATTTTTTGAATTTGGGACTTGGGAAAAGCCTCAAGGACTTTTTGGTAAGGGATAAAAATGTAGAGGAGCTTTTATGGAACAACTTTTGTTCGAAAACTTCTTCTGTAAAACCCGTAGCAGTAAAATATACGCAATTTTAAGAAAAGGGAGGGGATTGTTCCTGCAAAGGAAAGGGCTAGAAAAGATGACGCCAAAGCTCGACTTGCTCCAAATACTTTCTAAATCAGGAATCAATCGTCAAAATGCTGTACAGCAAAATAAGCAGACATGTCGAGAAAGTGGATAGATGTGATGCGCTCTAGCGGCTGAAGAATGAACTTGAAGGGAAAAAGTTTATGAAACAATTTTTGAAGGAAATTTTACGAAGAACATTTTTTATTCGAATTTTTTTTCGGTAGGATCATTCGTAATTGACGAAAAACGCAATGCCTCCCCCCTTTGCCCCAATATAAAAAGGTACGCCAAAAGTGAATTCACCGGGATTCTTGAGGTTACATGATTCAATCAGATTTCCAAGTGGCCCTCTTTTTCTGGCTTAGCGACATGACAGAGGCTCATGACAGGATGAGTAACTGCCTCCAGAGTGTCACCTTCAATTAACTTCGTTCAGGAAAGCCCGCCTGATGAGGAAGTGTCACAACCCTTCTTAAGCAATGGTTCCAATTTTTGTTGATTTTTTAGCGGGGGACCCCCATCCCTTTTGTTGGGGGTACTTTCAGGAAATTTTCGTCCGTGAGCGCGAGCGAGGTTGATGACGTCACGGAGAGGAAAGGGGGACTTGGAAAAATTCGAACCTCCGAGCTATATAGGATAGGAGGGAAAATTCGACCCTCTAGCCAAACATGATAGGAAGGGGACTTAGAAAAATTTTGACGCTCGAGCTATATACGATAGGAGTCGAAATTTTTCCAAATTTTTTGCCGGAAGGCGAACGGCACACGGCAAATTTCTCAATCCCCCCCATTAAACTGGTTCCTTGTCGAAAAATTTTCATTTCGAGCTACATTATGATAGAAGGGGGACTTAAAGAAATTTCATCCTCCAAGCCATATACCATAGGATTCGAAAGTGTTTGAAGTTTAGGAAAATTTAATGCTGCAAGCTATATACAATGCGAGTTAACAGTTTTTTTCGGGACTTGAAAAAACTTCATGCTCCAAGATTTATATGATAGAAGGAGGACTCGGGACAGCGGGTTCCCCGCTGCCATTGCAGTCCTGCAATAGCATCTAATTTTTTTTGTTACATTTATGGCTCGGTATAACTCACTCGCATTGAAGTCGAATTTTCAGTAGGCTGTGATAGAAAGTTCAAGTTAGGTCAACGGTCTAGTAAACAAACTTTTAAAATCATCAACGGTACAGATTTTGTAGGACTACGATACTCATAAACAAAATGATTGTTCGTACACGAAAATTGCTCATTCATTAAGGAATATTTTTAACGTAAGCGTACAACGAACGGCTGAAGGGGAAAACGACGAATTATGTAAATTTTGTTATAAACTGGTATAAATTTACGTTATATGAGGAAGATAGTCGACGTGCCCTTCGAGATTTGTTTACATTATTTCGCACTTCGATTTAAAAATATTGAACCGATCGATTAGGAAAGAAAGAAAGAAGAAAAAAAAATTCCAGCCGTATTTAAAATGTCATCACTGACCTCTGAAATGTACACGTTCTTTCCTGTCTATGCGATATAGCGAGCGTTCTTTGTTCGAAAATAGAACGATAAGGTAACCTTCATAAACCAACTTGTAGGATTATTCGAGATTTAGCGGCTGATAGAAGCTCCAGTAGAAATTAATTACTCGTATATATTTTTTTGTTTGTGCGAAAATTTAATTGCATCACAGCGATGGCGCGGCATCGTGTGCGATGTCGCGTTTTATCGCTTTGGTCGCTTAAGGCCGAATCAAAAGTGTGATTTGGTCCCGTATCGTTATTTTCTGGTACAAAACGAAACGTCGAGCTACTGTAGTAAAATGCAAATAGAAGACGTCACGATCGAATTGTAAACGAGGAAAAAAAAAAGTTGTAGAATGCGATGACGAGTTGCCTTTTGTTGATCGAGTGGTACCTCGCACCCCTGTTCACAATCTTAGAATCGTAAAAAAAAAAAAAAAAGTGAATTTCAAGTATCCAAAAGACGTTTCGCATTCTCTCTTCCGTGTCCACGCGGTGATTCGGACGATTATCTTTGTAGAAAGGATTGCATAACCATCTCCTCCTTATACGGGTCAATAACCCAATCTTTCGAGTCTCAAAACTAGAGAGAAGAGCGAGGAAGAAGTTTGTTTTGTTCGAAAAAATATGATTAGAGAACACTTATAATTTTGTGGGCTCGTCATTGTAAATCGATAACAATGTTGATTGCGTAATCAAAAAAGAAAAAAATTCCGAAGGCGAAAAAAATAAAATATCTTACCTACGTCATAAAAAATGATTACGAATTTGTAATATACCAACAATAAAATGCAGAAGTACTTGCGGACGAATATTTTTGCGTACCGTAGTGGGAAAAAAGTCAATTGTTGAGAAAATATTTACTGATCTACATTACACACGTGAGGTTAACTCAGAAAAATATGAATGGCTACTTAAAAAATTATAATGATCAACGCGTACAAAAATGGAATCAGTACTCGCATAATTTCACAGAAGAAAACACCGTAGATATTCTTGAAAATAAAATCGGGGGTGGGACTATCAAGAGGAGTATCTTTCTCTCGAGTAGCTTACATTTTGATTAACATACATGTAAATTTCCTGACATTACTTCTACCTCGCCTGCCTACGATATACTGATCCTAAAGGGTGAAGCCTAATTTGAAGTTTAAATCACAACCCTCGACCACGAGAGAATGTTTCTCAAGACGAAAAATAATTTTTAAAGAAATTTAGAATTTTACGTCCAACATACCTTGGCATCCAAAAAAGAGAATTTCATTTAAAAATTCATATCTCAGACAATTATTATTCGACTTCCATCTGATCTTTCTCACACTCCTCACCCCGCAGCCCCTCTGGAGGACCTTCCTCACTTCAACGCATGCATACTATTATCCAGCTCAACACTAGTCTGCTTCCTCTAGATTCCGAGCTACATCAGCCTTCCGGAGCATGTTGCGGTTGACGGTACCACCCAAAATTTTCAGCCCCTGTATTTATTTTTGCACCGCTCTCCAAGCCTCGAGACTTTTGCTACGAGTTCCCGAATACTCATACAATTTCGACCTTTGGACTCTTAGGATAACCGTCACAAGAAGCAAGTATATAAAATGTTACACTATGTGTCTCTGGAAAAGTCGTATGTTAGCTTCTGTACCTTTTTTTTTTTAACCTAAACTGCATGAGGAATAATTCTCGAAATAGTTCCACAATATTTGAGACTCAGGTTCTTCGTACCGAAGAGGAACAAAATACAAGCACTGCTCGTAAAAATTTGTGAAATTTAAAATTTTGAACTTTTCTGAAAATTATTCATATCACGACCAAAAGTAACCCTCCAATCCTCAGCTACGTTGGAAAAAAAAAAAAAAAACAATCAAGAACTTATTAGGGCACTGACGAAAATAGAAGCGTATCTCGCATTCTTTACATGTAAAAAAATTTTCCATTTCCTTATGCATCACTTCGAGTCCGGATTGTTTCGTCGTGTACGTATTTTCCACTCGCCGGAATTTCGTTATTTTTACGAGAACTATCGGTTTTATTTGCGCCACGATCTCGATCACAATGTAAATGTAAATTATTTATTGTACCGCGAATTCGTAGAACGGAGAAAAAAATGTTGGAAACTCTACGATATCGCAATAATAACAGAGAATTATAATTGATTCTGTAAAGTGGACTGGAATGACTAGATACTTTGTCGTGTGTCCTATCTATAATCTATTTTCGAATGCGTCGTCAATTTTAATTAGGTTGATTTTAGTCGGCGGCTGTTAGTCATTATCACTCTCATCACCTACGAACCTATAGTTTACGAGATATTTAAAGATCGACAAAAAGTTGCCTCATCGAAAAAATCTTCCATTTTCTGTTCAACTCGTAAAATTTTAATATCGTACTTATTGATTTTCGTTCAGTTTTTATAATCCCATTTTTCAAAATTTGCTCAGCCGTCCAGTCTAGAGGAGGTCTATTTGAATTCTCAGGATAGTGGGCAGAAACAATGCCTATGGTAATTGGAATTCAATATTGTACATTGCGATAACTTTCTATACGTTTTTACCTACGAAAAGTTTCAACTCTCGAACTGCATTCTTATATTGTCCTAAAAGTCAAGCCTTGAAATTGACAAGCTTTCAGAGATCGTTCAACTTGTAATATCTACCTGCTTTCCTCAAAATTTCAATGAGGAGCCTACATTATGAGGGATAGGGAGATTATGAAAACTTAGCTCATGTTGTTGGAGTCATACATTTATAGCTGCATGGTCAAAAATTTCTGCAAGTCCTTCCCCTTCTAGCTCATGGGTCATAATCGTTTGAAGTCCTGCTCCCGACACAGGTAGCTAGGAAGTCGACATTTTTGCAAGTCCCTAAGGCAGGTCTGAGCCTCCGTTACCCTCCCCGTGAATTCAAATTTGTCGACATTTCTTCGAACCCGACTCCTCATGTAGCATAGCTAGAACGTCAAAATTTTAACAAAGAACATGTTCTATGTTTTTTTTTTTTTTTTGAAAAACTTGCCGTGTGCCGTGTGGTGTCCGGCGAAAACTGATACATCATAATAAAGAATTTGGACTTGGAAAATTGTCGAGTTTGAGCTATAGTATGGGGATCTGGAAAAATTTCAACGTTAGAGACATGAAAAAATGTTGACTTTCGAGCCACAGAGTATGATAAGAACTTGGAAGAATTTAAACTCTTGAGCCATAATATATGATACGAAAGGAACTTGGAAAAAATTTTACTTTCAGCCTTTATACACCATGATACAAGGGACTCGGGAAAACTTTAAGACTCTTCAAGATTTCAATTTCAATTCTCAATACCGGAACCGATTCGACTCATAAAACAAGTTCCCAGCGTTCCTCGTTTAACCTCGTTAGCCCCTCCCCTCGGTGTCGAAATTTTTCGGTTTTTCCTCTATAGTTCTGAATTCGATATGTTCCAAGTCCTTTACCTTCCATACAGAGCTCGATCGTAGAAATAGTTCAAAGTTCCCTCCCGATACATGCATTCAAAGGGTCGAAATTCTTCCAAGTCCCTCGGGTATAGGTCTGTGCTCCTGCTTTCCTTCCTGTACATCCAAATATTCTGAATTTCTTCAAATCCACTCGATCCCTTATGTTTATAGCTATGAAGTCGAGAATTCTCAAAATCTCTTCCTTCCCATACACAGCTCAATGGTTGAAATCGTTTGAATTCCCCCTCCCGACGCACTCAGCTAGAAGATCGAAATTCTTGCAAATTCCTGAAGTAGGTTGGAGCCCCTGATCCCTTCCTACACAGCTGAATGGTCATCATATTTTGAAATCCATAGCTATTGGATTGAAATTTTGTCAACTTCCCTGCCTTACACTTTTTCAAAATTTTCTTTTCGTTGGAAAGCAGACCAACCCTTTTATACATCGGATTTTTTTGATATATAGGACCCGCCAAAAAGATATTGACACTTAAATGGGGATTTGAACTCAATTTGTTGTAGCTAAAAAACGCGAAACGTTGGAACGAAATTTGTAGGTATCTCAATTTTATCTTTAGTTTGCACCAAATATGAAGTTTTTACATCTTCTCTGAGCCAAGTTATGAACCAAAATGTGCCAAAAAATTTGCCAAAATTTCTGAAGTAGAAATTGAAAATTCCTTCTTTTTCAAGCTTCATCGGATTACTCTGGTATTCTTTCGTTCGTTTTCAAATCGAGTAAAATATGGAAGTTCAAACGATTTTCAATTTTTGAGAATTTGGGCTAATTGCGGTCAATTTTTGGCAAATTTTGGCTCTTTGCATTTGGCGCAAATTAAAGATAAAATTAAGATACAAATGTTGTACATTTAAACTATACATCTAACGTTTCGCGTTTTTGAGCTACATCAAATTTAGTCCAAATCCCCATTCCTATGTTGAAATTTTTTCGGCAGACCCTATATAACTCGATGATCGGAATTTTGTAAAATTTCTGGAGTAGGTCAGCGCTCTCACCCTCTCCGGACAGTGCCTCAGGATAGCGATTTCCCGGAAGGTCATCAAAAGGTGCACGGTGGGAAGTTTCCTCGAATAACCTGCTTTTCAAGTTTCCTGTTAGATGGTCAAAACTTTCCCAACTCTCCGTCCCTCGAAAGTAGATTTTTTTTCAAGCCCACTCTTCTTGTATACAGCTTGAAAATCGATATATTTTGGAATCCATGTACTCTTCTCATACATAGCTGGGAAGTTGAAACTTTTTTCAAGTCCCTCTAGTTCCTTTTCTATGCGACCCGAATCGAAATTTTTCAAAGAGAGTTTTGAAGTCAACATTTTTTTGCTATAGACCGACTGAAAATTTTTCAAGTCCTTAGGTCAAACAATTTCACAGAGACGATGACTTTTTTCAGTTCCCTCCCTCCCCATAAAGTAGATTCCCGGTTGAAATGTACCGTAAAAATCGAAGACAATAGTTGGGAATGTTTACACAGAAGAGTGACTTTTTTTCGAACTTTTATCGATGATTTGAGGTAGCTAAGGAAACCACCAGGACTTGAAGAAAATTTGAGTTCAGCACAGTATCGGTGAAGTCGAATGGCGAATTCTGAGCTTAAAGGCAGGGTTGTGAATGGTTCTGAGGCCAGAGACTTTCAAACGAAAACGGGTTTCTAACAATTTAGTCCTTTGGGCCTCGTTTGAACTCGTTTTGAACTCTGAGACGTATGGAAGCAGAAACGTGGCGACAATTCTAAGTTCTAAATTCTACAAGATGCGAAACTATGCTTAATGATGTTCATAAGAATCAAATTGGTCCGAAAGTCACGTATAGCTCAAGAAGTCAAATTTCCTGTAGTTTCAATCCTGATAAAAGGCAAAAAAAAATCGAAAATCCGAGGGTCACGAAAAAACTTACGGGTTCTTTAACGGAGTTGAACGAGGGAGGGCAGGAATCTGTTTCATGGGGCACGTGGGATCTGAAAAATGGGGTGACGTCACAGGCCTTGCTCCCCCCCCCGCTACATATGATGGAAGAAGGACTTGATCCACAACGTCATCAGATTGTGATGTTACAAGGCTGACCTGTGACGTCAAGCTGTATATGATAGGAGAAGGACCGCAGGGAGACATTCTCAGGAGAAATTGCTATTGCCACAGATCTCCTTTCGATGTGTCTGACCATAACTTGGCAAATCGTATTACATAATTCTATAGGAGAGGGACTTGGAAAAATTTCGACCTCCGAGGAATATGTGATAGGAGGGAAACTGAGAAAAAATCTTCAAGCTTCGAGCTTTGCCGGCCGGCCGGACGGTTTGACGTTTTTCCGAAACCCCCCCCCCCCCCGATAAAACGGGTCCCCTGTTAACAATGGAAGTTGGACAGCGGATTGTCGAATCCCCGTCCTGCTCCCCGAAAGACTCAAAAATTGAAAATACAAGTTACCGGTCACCGAACGGTCAACATTTCCGCCAAAAGGTTCCCCGTTAAACTCCGAAAGTTCAGCTTCTCAAGTAAAAGAAAACTTTCCTTTAAAACCGCGAGTTTCCACCTGTTTCGATAAATTGTAGGTTAAATCGCGGTACTATTACGACTCAAAGGGTCAAAGTTTCCTACATTGATTGCAAAAAAATAAAATCTAGATTTCTGGGTTTAATTTTCGCTATCGCGAGCTACTCTAATTATCGATGGAGAATTTCGTCAGTACTTACCGAAAATATGAAATTGGAGATAGTCCACACACAGCGGTAAATCACAATAAGAAAAAGGTAAAAAAAAAGTAACGAAAAAATTTGTAAGAAAAAATTTTCTCAATCACAACATTACTGAACACAAAATTACCACTGTATAAAAATATACACTCGGCACTTGATCGACTTAAGAATCGCTAGTCCAGTCGAAATAAATCATACTGTACGAATGCTCGAATTCGCGCAATTTATCCGGCTTTTATTGAATTTCGTTTACATCACCGAAATAATAATAATAATAATAAACGATACGAAATTAAATAAAGTAAATATCCTCGACGAGTGCGAAAAAAAAAAGGAAAACAAAGACGTTAATAAAACTTTAATCCCGATCCACTTATCCGACAATTAGAACAAGATAAAAAAACTTATATACTTTCACAGCTGATAACGATTGAAAATCACATCGTGCAGGCGAGAGAAGATCACCGGTACCCGCGTGGTGTTTATTGTGCAAATTTTCCTCCGAATGACGATCGATCACTGGATCTCGGAACGTACGTATTTCAACCTGCCAGCCCGATACGAAAGATGATTCACGATAGACGTAAATTTTTTTTTTCCTCGTCAGAGAGAAGAAATTGCCATGATCTTGACGGTCGGTTCGAATACTCGTTTACAATGAAAATCTACGAGAGTCGTCGTATGCGATATTGAGATATCGTATTATAATACGATCGAAAAATCTTGTCAATTTACCGGTTATAAAAATAATACGTACAAATACGTGCCGTTTGTAAAATTTTTTTCTTTCATTTCTTCGGAATTACGTAAATCACTACAGAGACGACGTATTTATTTCCGTGAATGGTATTATATATGGAATAAAAATGATATTTATATTCTTTTATCTGTACAGTTCAAGATCGGTATTAGCGTTCCTGTAAATCTTCTCGGGTTATTTTTAAAAGGTGATTATTAGAATGCAGCGTCTATACGCAGTCCCTTTCATGGCTATACTCGATCCGAAACAATACCGAATTACTATACTTGTTGCCAGCAGATTACATTGCACCAATATCTAATGAGTGCTTCGCACGCAAACCGCGCATACAAATTAGAATAGGGGACTTCGCAAGTTTAAGCCTTTGTCGTGCCAGCACGGAAATCAGTGCATATGATCGTCCGTAATCACTCGTCCGAATAATATGTGAATGCGCTCGAAACTATCCAGATTTTAATAAGAGTGTGAATATTGATATTCAAAGGCCTAATAAACATTCAAGGCATCTTCTTTCAGGACTAACTTTTTGGACACATATCAACTCTGAAAGAAATGCTAAAAATGAACCAACAAACCTTGTATTACAGAACCGGAACATATAGCAACTGCATTTGCTAATCACTTTTCATCGGTATAAACAAAAAAGCCAAGCCCACAATCATTCAAAACATGGCGTAGAAATGAACTTCGGAACTGTACTCTAGGGGGGAATTTAATATCCCTGAAAGAATTTTCGACACAAGATGTGCATTCTGCACTCAAAGAATTGAAACCAAAAAGGGGTATGGGCCCTGATGGAGTCCCATCCTGCATCTATAAAGGATGCAGAGACATGTTAGTGCTTCCGCTTACGTACTTTTTAAATTTAATACTGTATCCTCGCTCGTGGGTAATTTCCAAAATCACACCAGTGCCAAAAACGGTTGAAGCCCAGGAAATTTGCAACCATAGACCTATCTCGATCATATGTGTCCCAGCTAAAATTTTTGAATCTGTGCTGTTCAGCAAGTTGAATCCTCAGACAAAGAATTTAATTCCGTCGCACCAGCATGGCTTTGTAGGGAGGAGATCGGTACAAACTAATGTCCTGGAATTGACTTATCGTGGTACTAGATGAGAGAGTATCCTCTCAGTTAGACATTATATATTTAGATTTTGAAAAAGCTTTTGATAAGATAGATCATTACAAATTACTCGAGAAACTTGATTTCATGGGTTTCTCCGACTATCTCTCATTGAACTCTTTTGGACTTATTTATTGGAAAGAAAACAGTATGTCATGTTCAAGGGGGCTAAGTCTGAAATGTTCGATAGTTCCTCGGGGGTACCACAGAGATCTGTTCTGGGTCCATATCTCTTCCTCTTATTTATGATTGGCGTAGATAAAGATTTAAGATATTCGCGGTGCTCATCGTATGCGGACGACAGGGAGGTACGCTGTTTGGAGGATTCTGTGTTGCTGCAGCGGGACCTCGATGTGTTGACGAGATGGAGCGAGGAAAATTCGATGCCTGTAAACACCAAAAAATGTAAAGTGATGACGTTCTCTCGCAAGCGAACCAAGATTCAGGCACAATATCAGATACGTGGAGAGATCTTAGAATCAGTTGAGGAAATTCGGGATCTAGGTATCCTCTTTGATCCCAGAATAAACTCTGATTGCCACTTACACAAGGTGCTAAATAGTGCAAAACGCAATCTGGGAATCATTATGAGACAAACCAAATCTTTTGTCAATATGTCTGTTCTCCGCTTGCTGTACCTCGTGCTTGTACGATCGCATATGGATAGTGCAAGTGTGATATGGGGTCCAGTAGGTAAGGGGAAGTTGAAAAACATTGAACGTATTCAAAAAATATTCACAAGGTATCTTTATTTTAGAAATTTTGGATATTACGATACCTCAATTACTTATTCGGAATTGGTCCTAGGATACGAGTTGACTACTCTAAAAGTGAGAAGGGAACTTAGTTTAATAATGATAGTGAGGGATATCCTGTGTGGAAATACTCAATCGTCGTTCTTACTCAGTAAGATGAATTTCCTTGCTCCATCCAGAACGAGTAGGTGTAAGGATATCTTTCAGATTCCTCAGCACAGAACGCAGCAATTTGCCTCTGCTCCACTGCTTCGTGCCTTGTCTCTCTTGAACCGTGTTGTTAAAGAAGACCGCACAATTGATATATTTTTTGACAGTAGAAAAATGTTAGGTAGCAAGGTGACGATAGTCCTCATGAACTTGGAAACAGATTGATAATGCTTGCCCATACCTTTCTTTTTGTTCATTATTCATTTATCTTTTTTTTTTTTTTTTTTTTTTCATATCATAAATTTTTTAGTTTGATCTTGTCCGCACCCCTATGATCAAATGCCTCCATATATCTGTAATTATTATTATTATTATTATTATTATTATTATTATTATTATTATTATATCTATCTATTTATTTATTTATTTATTTTTATTTTTTTGTTTATTCTTCGAAATGATTGGTTTGTGCAAGGGGTTGGGGATGGGATATGGGACCAGGGTTGGGGTGGCTAGTGGTGTACATATTATCATTATCATTATTGTTGTTTTTTTTTTCTATTTTGAATTTTGAATTTTGTTTGTTATTATCCATATTTTTCTATTGTTCTTATTTTTATTTTTGTCTAATTTTTTTTTTATCTTTTTTGTTTATAGTGCTCTCCTGTCATTGGCCGATCGGCTGTTGGAGGGCACTTAATAATATAAATAAATACGCCCCTTGTTACGTAGTAGTCAGACCACCCCCTATTCCCCTCCCCATTATCAGAATTGATATGAAAATGTATAAAGACTCTAGTCGGGTAACAATGGTGATTTGGCCTTAGTCAGGATTCTTCAATTCAACTATCGGAAGTTGTTGGGGATGGAATGAAACTCTCATTTCCAAATTTTCAGCCACCTAAGTCAATTCTATCCTCCGTAATATTTAAAAATGTATATTTTACTATAAGAATTCCACAGTTCGTAATTTTCAATGAATCCTTTTGTGCTTTGGAAGGAAAATGAATCATCTCCAGGGCCATTCATGATGATTTTTTTTTAACGAAAAAAACAAAAAAATTCCATATAAACTGCATATTTTTTTATTAATTTTTTTTTAAATATGTTATGACAGAAGCCCCAAGCTGGAAAAAATATATATGAAGTATTGAACGGTCACCTAGATGATATATTTTTTTCAGAATTTTTGAAAGGGAACAAGACCCCCAAAAATTGAGGTTTGTAAACGGGGAAGTAGTCGTCAGCAGTCTCGCGCCTTTCTGTACATAGAATACGCGTTCCGCTCGTACACTTGCGACAGGGGTGCAACACGCGTACACGACACGGTGTTCAGCCGTTGCCGAGTCTCGCGTATAACGTCGCGATGTCTTCGGCTTCGCGCTCCTCGATTTTTTACTATTTCTAGACCGTTCCAGCGACTGGAGAATTTTTTTATTAATTTTTTCGAACTCGGCGGACATGTTTACATAAGAATTGACCTTATCGTTAATCGAAATACCGAAATTCAGGATTCTGCAGGTTGAAAAGGTGGTTTTTCTCGACTTTTCACTATTTCTAAACCTTTCCAGCGACTGGAGAATTTTTTTATTTATTATTTTTTTTGAACACGGCGTACGTACGTGTTTACATACGAAATACTGAAAATAGTTTTTTGTCCAGCTAGAATTACGTTTCATCCCTCAGTGGCAGTCTAGTATATATGCATCTACTTACACACTTTCTAAGCCTCTTGACCGATCGTTTTTTGAGTTAGTCCAATTTCATCGTCTCATTTTTAAGAATTGTACCGGACCATCTTTTGATTTCATCGCCAATAGCCGAAGGATAAGTAAAAGAATTAGGGGGAAAAAAAAGAATTCATACGATGAAAACTTTGATTTATGTGACAAATTGACAACATAAAATATTCATAAAAGAAACGAACGCGAGCGCACTCTTGGATGAAACGTGGACCTAGATGGATAAAAACGTCCACCGAGTTTGAAAAAAATGGTCAAAAAATTTTCCAGTCGCTGGAAAAGTTTAGAAATAGTAAAAAACGACGGAGTTAAACGAGGAACAAAGGGAACCTATTTTATGAGTCATATGGGATTTGGAATTGAAAATTCAAGGAAGCCTAGACCTAGATAAAGCTAGTATGAGTAGGCCTAGATCTACTATAAGCATGGTATAATATAGTTTGAGAGTCTAAATTTTTCTCAAATCTCGAGCTATATATGATAGGAGGGGGACTTGAAAATATGAGTCATAGTATTGAATTCAAGGAAGCCTAGACCTAAGCTAGTATAAAGAAGGTACTATAAACTAGTTTGAGAGTCTACATTTTTCTTGAATCTTGATCTATGTATGATAGGAGGGGGACTTGGAAAAATTTTGACACGTTGTACGCGAGACTCGGCAACGGCTGAACACCGCGTCGGGTACGCGTGTTGCACCCCTGTTATTACACGTGTACGAGCGGAGCACGTATTCAATGTACAGAAAGGCGCGAGACTTCTGACGCCTATTTCCGCGTTTACAAACCTCAATTTTCGGGGGTCTTTCACCCCATCAAAAATTCTGAAAAAATATATTATGTTTTAGGTGACCGTCCAATACTTCATATGTATTTTTTCCAGCTTGGGCCCTCTGTAATAACATTAAAAAAAAAAAATTAATAAAAAATATGCATTTTATATGGAATTTTTTGGTTTTTTTCGTTGGAAAAAAATCATCATGAATGGCCCTGGAGATGATTCACTCTCCTTCCAAAGCACAAGAGGATTCATTGAAAATAAAGAGCTATAGAATTTTTATAGCAAAATATACATTTTTAAATATCACGGAGGATGGAATAGACTTGGGTGGCTGAAAATTTGGAAATAAGAGAATCATTTCATCCTCAACAACTTCCGGTAATTGAATTGGAGATTCCCGACTCGGGCCAAATCACCATTGTTACCCGGCTAGAGCCTTGAACCCTAAATGTTCTTCACTTTTAAGAATTCCTACATTGCGGAAAGTGCGGCGTTGGGTTAAAAGTATTATATGTAAATGAAAGTACTGATCAAGACGAGTAAAATAAGCCATATTTCAAGTTTCTAGCTTTCTTCTACCCAAAGATATCACACTTTTAAAAATCCGAGTTTTAGATTTTCATTTTATCCCTGATAAGAGCGGAGAAGTCAGGATGAGAGAACCTAAGTTTCATTAGTGAAGTTTCTATATTATTTTTTTCTGTGATGGTATTGAACCAATCAAACGTATGCAGCACATACCTGGTCGACTTTCTTATCATGGGCATAGTTTCTGACGTCATGAAAATATGTACATTCTAATGATGTACACTGGTACTGACATGCGTTCAGTGTGCGCTGCATTGCCGCTCTAGGGTCTATTGTTATCATCAGGTTTGAATGTTGAATACGACTCTCTTATGGGTACAAATTAATTACTCATTAAATACTCATAGTTATGAAATAAAATTTATTCCTACATATTTACTGTCAATATGAGTGCTCGTGCTCGAAATTACCGTCTCTGAAACCACTAACAGACGATGAAATGTTCAGTATTTTATATGCATGTTCCAATGTTGAAAACTTGAAAATGAATCCAATGATGAAAATATTGAAAATGAAATCTTGGACAAAATAAATGCTTATCTCCTGAATATTTCATCATTCTTCATCCTATTCAGTAATGCCATTGTTGTGTTACTGATTACTAAGAGAGATGATAAGGAATTTTTTCTGGTTTTGGAAGATGGGAATTGAACTGAGGAAGTTGTAGTTAGTGATATTCCTCAATTCAAAAGTGACTTGATTCCACAAAATTTTGAAGCTACATATACTTGTAGATCGCATCATAATCTTCATGATTCATCAAGTTTTTCATTGGCTGACGCTTTTTCAAGCATACCTAGGTAAAAGTTCTCTCAAAAAATAACGACTCATCATCAAAACATCCTGAGAATATTACGTCTAATTTTCCTTATTCCATTCCTTTAGATTTTGAGAAAAGTAGGACCTCTGGTTCTCAGGTGTGTTCTAGTAGTTCATTGGCTGATGCTAACTCCAATGCTCAATCAACTTCAATAAAATATTTCAGAATGTTTTGTGAATTCCAAATTTTTTGTATCTGCAGTCACCGTGTACATTTAAATGTACAAGCCACAACTCGGGGAGGGGGCACTCTACGGACTTGAAATTGGTGTCAAAAATTTTCTAAAAATCCGTTAATTACACTAGGCAACAATTAAAATTTTGTTGAAAATTGCTGAAGTGAGATAGGTTGTATCTAGAAGTATTTTTTGCGCTGATTTCAGAACCGTTTTCCGTTTTTTGATAGGAGGTCGCGTTTTCTTGTTATCAGTTTGTTTAGTTGCCGCGCATCGTCGTGAGACGAAGCGTTCTTTATCGAGCTTCCTTCAACGATAGCAGTATCAACGCTCGATAAGGAACGCTTCGTCTCGCGACGATGCGCGGCAACTAAACTATGTGATAACAAGAAAACGCGACCCCTATCAAAAAACGGAAAACGGTTCTGAAATCAGCGCAAAAAATACTTTTAGATACAACCTCTCTCACTTCAGCAATTTTCAAATAATTTTCAATTGTTGCCTAGTGTTAAGTATGTCAAGTTTCAGATTTTTTTGACAAGGGGAACATAATGTGGTACTGAAAGGGTTAAGGAGGGCATACCTTAGCAGCGCATAGTTTTAGTGACCGCCTTGTAAGCGAGAGGTCCGGGGTTCAAGTCCCACTCGAAGGAGCAAAAATTAGTACGCTTTTCATTGTTTCGTATTACTCCCCTCCCTAACTTTAGTAATACTGTCAACGAGTCCACTCTCATAAACCTACTAGCGAGAGTCAGGAAATGAAGTTGATTTAATTAAATTTTATTGTACGAGGCATTCACTAATACATCTGATATGAGGTGAAAAATACTCCTTACCATCCATTATACTAGGCTTATACATCATACTAAACTATACCAGGCCTCTTATTACCCTTCAAGGCCTATAAACCTAACATACAGCAGTATAAAAGCCCAAGATTAGATGGACCAGGGGATGTGGATTGAACTCGATTGCAGAATCAGGCTGTTGATATCATGGTTTATTATAGAGGAAGAGAAGGGATACAGTACACAGGATTATTAGGGGAGGAGCGCAACTCGCAGGAACTCGCAAATTTCGGAACTAGGGGCTAGGACTCAGGAAACTTCAAGAAAGACTAATAGTCATTGCTTGATATGACGGAGAAATTGGAGATATAATATCATTTAATTCGGCACTGCCGTCATTTGAAACACTATTACATATGAAATTTTCCATGTTTCAACGCATCGCGCGTCATCTTCAGGAGAACACTCGCAAATTTTAGAATTAGGGGCTAGAATTCAAGAAACTTTAGGAAAGACATGAAACACGTCAAAAATCCTCCGAGCCTTCCCTTTGGTTTTATTTAATTTCCATTCTTTTTTCTTACTTTTTCATTACTTCAGAACAATTTGAAAAAATATCTCCCTTCAAATATTATTTAAAAGTTCTGTACAGTTTTTACTACATGAAAGTATGATTGGTTAGAAAAAAAAAAAAAAAAAAAAATTAGATGCCATTGTAGGACTGCAATGGCAGCGGGTTCTCCACTGTCCCGAGTACCCGCACTGCAATTTCAAGGAAGCCGTCGTCTTTCCAAGTCCCCCGCCTATCATATATAGCTCGGAGGAAGAAATTTTTCAAGGCTCCTCTCCCCCTCTCCGTGACGTCATTAACCACATGACGTCATCGTCCGCGAGCGCGCCGTGTGTCGTCCGGCGAAAAACTTGGAAAACTTTTAACACGTATTGCATATAGCTTCGAGCATTAAATTTTTCTAAACTTAAACAAATTTTGAATCTTATCGTATACGGCTTGGAGGATGAAATTTCTTCAAGTCCCTCCCCCTATAGCTCGGGAATGAAAATTTTTCAACAGGGAACCAGTTTAATTTATGGTTTTTGTTTTGAGAAATTTGCCGTGCGCCGTTCGCCTTCCGGCAAAAAACTTGGAAAAATTTCTTCTCCTATCGTATATAGCTTGGAGGATGAAGTTTTCTCAAGTCCTCCTCCTATCATGACGTATAGCTCAAGAGTCAAAATTTTTTATAAAGTCCCCCTCCTATTATATACCAGTAGCTCGAGGGTCGAAATTTTAACAGGGAACCTGTTTTATGGGGGGCTATTTGAGAAATCTGCCGTCCGCCGTCCGCCGTCCAGCGAAAAACTTAGAAAAATTTCGACCCTCGAGCCATATATGATAGGAGAGGGACTTAGAAAAATTTCGACTCTCGAGCCATATATGATAGGAGAGGGACTTAGAAAAATTTCGACTCTCGAGCTATATATGATAGAAGGGGGACTTAGAAAAATATCGACTCTCGAGCCATATATGATAGGAGGGGGACTTGGAAAAATTTCGACTCTCGAGCTATAGATGATAGGAGGGGAACTTAGAAAAATTTCGACTCTCGAGCTATATATGATAGGAGAGGGACTTAGAAAAATTTCGACTCTCGAGCTATATATGATAGAAGGGGGACTTAGAAAAATATCGACTCTCGAGCCATATATGATAGGAGGGGGACTTGGAAAAATTTCGACTCTCGAGCTATAGATGATAGGAGGGGAACTTAGAAAAATTTCGACTCTCGAGCTATATATGATAGGAGAGGGACTTAGAAAAATTTCGACTCTCGAGCTATATATGATAGAAGGGGGACTTGGAAAAATATCGACTCTCGAGCCATATATGATAGGAGGGGGACTTAGAAAAATTTCGACTCTCGAGCTATAGATGATAGGAGGGGGACTTAGAAAAATTTCGACTCTCGAGCCATATATGATAGGAGAGGGACTTAGAAAAATTTCGACTCTCGAGCTATATATGATAGAAGGGGGACTTAGAAAAATATCGACTCTCGAGCCATATATGATAGGAGGGGGACTTGGAAAAATTTCGACTCTCGAGCTATAGATGATAGGAGGGGAACTTAGAAAAATTTCGACTCTCGAGCTATATATGATAGGAGAGGGACTTAGAAAAATTTCGACTCTCGAGCTATATATGATAGAAGGGGGACTTGGAAAAATATCGACTCTCGAGCCATATATGATAGGAGGGGGACTTAGAAAAATTTCGACTCTCGAGCTATAGATGATAGGAGGGGGACTTAGAAAAATTTCGACTCTCGAGCCATATATGATAGGAGAGGGACTTAGAAAAATTTCGACTCTCGAGCTATATATGATAGAAGGGGGACTTAGAAAAATATCGACTCTCGAGCCATATATGATAGGAGGGGGACTTAGAAAAATTTCGACTCTCGAGCTATAGATGATAGGAGGGGAACTTAGAAAAATTTCGACTCTCGAGCTATATATGATAGGAGAGGGACTTGGAAAAATTTCGACTCTCGAGCTATATATGATAGAAGGGGGACTTGGAAAAATTTCGACTCTCGAGCTATAGATGATAGGAGGGGAACTTAGAAAAATTTCGACTCTCGAGCTATATATGATAGGAGGGGGACTTGGAAAAATTTCGATTCTCGAGCCATATATGATAGGAGAGGGACTTAGAAAAATTTCGACTCTCGAGCTATAGATGATAGGAGGGGAACTTAGAAAAATTTCGACTCTCGAGCTATATATGATAGGAGAGGGATTTAGAAAAATTTCGACTCTCGAGCTATATATGATAGAAGGGGGACTTGGAAAAATATCGACTCTCGAGCCATATATGATAGGAAAGGGACTTGGAAAAATTTCGTCTCTCGAGCGAGAAAAATTTAGATTCTCAAACTATATTATAATAGGCTTATAGTAGGTCTAGGCCTTCTTTATACTATCTTTATCTAGGTCTAGGCTTCCTTGAATTTTCAATACCAAATCCCATTCGACTCATAAAACAGGTTCCCTGCGTTCCTCGTTTGACTTCGTTAAGGAAGCCGTCGTTTTTCTACGTCCCCTCCTCTCTCAGTGACGTCATCAACCCCGCTCGCGATTTCGTCCAAGTTAGTCCAAATCTGGTCTAAATATGACAGGGAAGAGCGGAAGTAAATCGACTCAAAAAGGATCTATTATTGGTATCTCATCAGAGTGTTCACTCAGTCTATTTTTGGTTGATATATCTACTCAAAATTGACCAGAATATTTGATCGATCTCGTTTATCGGGATAATTTAGTAAATCATTTACAGAACCGCAAAGTGTATTTTAAAGCTGGTGGTACTTCGTCGTTCAAAATGCTCTAGCATTCACCAAGACCACAGGCCGGGGAGGTGATTTACTTGACAACAGCGCAGTAGGTGAAACATAACACAGGCGTACATGGGAGTTGGACGAAATATTGAAAATATCTAGAAAAATAAAGATTTTCATGAAAAATTCGAGAGAATGAAAGTTGTTGCCCTCAAAATTTTATAACTAAAAGGGTTGACTTAAATTTTTCGCGAGAGAGGCATTTTACATGTAAAATTTTCACCCACTGTGCAGTTGCTGGTCTTACTATTCCGGCCTGTAATTAAAGTCGGCCGTGCCAAGACCCTATGAACAGTTAATTGGAACGTATCCAAACTCTGTGACCATTTCAGAGGGGCGTTGGGGGGTTGTCAAAATACTACACCAGGTCACTATGGGGGGAGGGGTTTTAAGGTTTGGTCATGTGGTTTAATTGTCTGGAAAATTTAGCATTTTTAGAGCTGTAAAATTAAATTTATTTAAAATCTTGTTAATAGAAAACGCATTTTTTTCTGAATAGAGCCCTAAAAATCCTGTAGACATGTCCGAAATCAACTTTTTCAACTTCAACCAACATCACACAAATAAAAACTTTCCTTTTGAAAGGTGCGTAATAGTATGATAGTGATTTAAAACTATATAGGGCAATATGTTGGAAAACAAAAAAACACCACGTGAAAATTAGTGTGCGGGGGAGGGGAGGGGGTTCCAGTATATACTATGGATGATCACGACGGGGGATAAAAAAATCGGTTCAAATGGGGCACGTAGTTTAGGTACGTTCCCTATATATCTGAAGAGCAAAACATGAACCTACTTTTGAATTTTTACTGGCAAAAGAGGTTCCTGCTTCTTTCAATTAATCTAGTCGACTTTTTTTTTTAAATTAATTTTTTTAATGTCATGCTTATCTGCTTTGCTGCGGTATAAATTGATACCTCTTTATGTACAAATAACTGTTGAGTCATTAACCTCCAATGTACACAGAGTTCGTTCAACAGAGAACCGTATTAATGTCTTAATGAAGTGATACTAGAGGATTCAGGGATTGTTCGTAGGATGACCTAATTTTGAATGAAGCCGTTGCGTTGATGACGGGTGGTAAAAACTCGAGAGTCACAAGTTTGAGACCTCCACCAACTCTATTTGAAAATGTAACATCAACCCCGATTCGATCCTCAATCTTTCTATTTTTGCAAAATCAAGAGTATCACATTTTGGATTTTTTATAGAGAAAAGTGAACAAGATAAACATTATCTTGCGATGTTTCCGTTCTCCCATCAGAGAAGAGCGAAAAAATAGTCTTGGCATAATTTTACTTCCAAATTTGCTAAAGGCATATAGGACATTTGTCACAATTCAAAAAGCTCTCAAAGCACCGTCAATCAATTTATTCGGATTACTCTAGAAATGCGTACTTCTTCTCGGATTTATCTGATTACAAATTTACACACGGCTCATCGTTGACGTTTTGTTATTGATATAAAAACATCATATCGGAATTTTTACGCGAATCAGGTGACGATCTCACAATCGCGGACATAATGATTGACAGGAAAATCATCGAAATTCCTTCCCGAACGTGATAGAAAACGAATTTAGCGCGAGAAAAATCGTATGGATACATTTCAATAATTTGTGTACCGTTATTCACCTGCGAGAATAAGGGAACGAAAGTTCGCTCTGTAAATAGTCTAGAATAGTCTCGAGTGCGGCTAGGTTTAAAATTCATTTCCAGGATGAACTGGACCAAAAAGACGGTTTCTCCCATACTCTCTGTTGAATTCGACCTCAAATATTCTTGAAAATATTTCGGTTAGCTACCTCCCCTCTCAGGTAGTTATGGTCTCTATCGGAAATATTTCCAAATCTGTATACACACTACAGCTCAGAAGTTCTCAACTAGGTCGAAGCTTCTATTTTTTGTTGACTGACGGATGGAGGACATTCTTCTCTTCTTCTTCTTCAAAATTAAATCCTCTCCCGATCCCTGATCCACTTCTATCAGAATCACCAGGCGGGAGGAAGTTATTCTTTCCCGTTTAAGAATTGGGCATACCAGATTAACCCATTCCTTCCTCATCGACTCTAATCTTCTATCATCCCCATTATGCTCTAACCTCTACTAGTAGAACATTTCTTCACTGGTCCAAATCTAGCCCCCCTCTGGTCTTCCCTAAATATCCCATCCTCCAACATAGAAGCACTAAAAGATAACTCAGACATGATATCCCTCTCCTCCAATACGTATTCGAAACAGTTACTTTTTTTCACTCGTGTAAAAAAAAGAAATTTGATACAATAGCCAAAATTTCCCTTTTAATTATATTGAATTATGATTAGAATAACAATATCATTAATCTACAACCTCGTACAATTCGAGCGAATAGCCTTTTGAGCAGCTAAAAGCTCGTTAAATAAAATTAAAAAAAAAATTCATACCAACTAATTATTTCATAGTAAAAGTTGGTATTTCACAAGGTGGGAATTTACAAAATGATGCGTTCATCGAGCTCACTCAAATTACCACTGAGCAGACGTAATCTTAGAAATTTACGATAATAATCAATTTTCAGGCTCAATATAATTACGTGGAAAAACCTCAGGCATCCGTCTTCCGATCGAAGACTCGGAAAAACTAGCGGGAAATGCACGGAATCACCGACTGGCGCATTCTTCAAGAAGTCAACCTACAATTTCAACCGGTTAAAAATTATACGGCTGTCGTACAAAAATTATATTCTCGTATATTTTATTTTTTAATGCAAGTATATTTTTACCCGATCAAGATCTATATCTACGAGTAGGAAGTACAAAGATAATTTTGCGGTTTTTAGCTTTTTCATCGCGTCTTTTAAAAGACTAGTTAAAATACGAATTTACAATCGTGTATTATTGTACGTACTTTGTACGGAATATCAGAAAAACTACTTTGAAGATGAATCATCACGTTGTGATTATTTGATCGCGTGCCAACATCCAGTTCACAGAGTAGCAAGTATTTTTTTTTTTAATTTTGTGAAGCTTATTAGGTTACTATGTGTACCTAGTTTACTGATGGAAGAAAAAAAAACAACTCATAAGTAATTCTATTGTACAGGTAAAAAGAGTGAAGTGAAAAAATCGATAAATTATTTCGCAATACTCCGAATACTCGGATAAACTTATTTTCAACCTTCTTAATTATGATAGTTGCTATTGAACATGGTCACTTACTCTCACGAGTAATGACGCGTAAGGGGAGAAGGCATGGGTAGCTAACACAGGGAGGGGAGGATACGAAAATTGTTACTCCTTTTCAACGGAGTCTAATCGAACTGACCTCTCGCGTACGGGGTGCACGGTCGCAAAACCATTCCATGACTGGAGTGTGTTGTTTTTAGCGTGGAACCCACAATCTTTTTTTCTGGGAGACATTCGCAGGAAATTTTCGTGAACGAGAGCTCGTCCGATTCTGATGACGTCATCAACCGACTTGAAAGAACGATGGCGTCATTAACGAAGTTAAACGAGGAACGCACGGAATAGAGAAATATACTCGCGAAGAGTAAGAAACACAAATACAAGAACCGCAATAGAAACAAACAATCCGAGCGCTTTCGGCTAAACAGCCATTCTCACGCGGTATAGAAAGCGACTGAACCCAACACCAACAAGAACGAGTAACAACGGACGAGGAGGTCATGACTGAACCAGCGAGTCATCAAAATGTGAATCATCCTCATAGACTAATTCAATCAAACCCTCCTCAGGAATGTACCTGTTCAACACGGTAATGTCTTTAATGTTTCGGTGACGATGAATTTCAATCTCTTCTAATGCTAAGCGCCTAAAATATGATTTTTCCCGGTGGAGGAGAACTTCGGATGGGGTCTTTGAGACTATGACCACGTTCAATTAAATGGTCAGCAAACGCCGACTCCCCTACTTTTCTTTTTTCCCAGGCTTTCCTGTGTTCATCAACTCTAATTTGGAATTGACGGCTAGTCATACCTATGTACACGCTCGGGCAATCACCACAGGCCACCCTATAAACACCTCCCCTCTCGGCCATCGGTATCGGATCCTTCAACCTGACCAGAAGGCTCTTCACCGTATTGGTACTATAAAACGCCGGTCGGAAACCAAAGGGACGGAGGACACGGCTCAAGAAAACTTCCCCAAAAACGGCATCCTAATCCACCATTTACGCCTATCATGATGCAACTGACGGTGGAATGAGGTAGTGGAATCGAGACTTTTTCTTGTAAGTCTCCTACGGACCATAAGGTCAATGTCCACTTTAACCTGATTCACTCTAGCCAAGTGCTTTAGATGGGCTCTTAATGATAACCTCACTACCATTAATAAGTTTCCTAGCCTCTTTAACGAATTTTGGAAAATCAAAAAGAGGGTCCTCCTTAGCCCCACATCGGTCAAGTACCTCGTAAACCTTAGAGACGTAGGAAGCCTTGGCTATCACTACGACGGCATTCCCTTTGTCAGCTTTAGTAATAACTAGCTTTTCCTCCGTAATCTTCCTCCTCAAACCCAGGATCAATTCATTCCCTGCCTCGCTTATGCGGGAAAGGGGGGGGGTATTACGAACAATAATGAGGTTATCATTAAGAGCCCATCTCTAAAGAAAGCTATCTTGGAACCGAATCCTGTTCCTCCCCTCCTTTACGGGTTGCCGAAGGTACACAAAGAAAATGTGCCGATGCGGCCGGTCGTCTCGTTTGTTTCCTTCCCCACACACTCCCTCGCTAAGTTCCTGGATAGATGGTTCAAAGCTCGTGTGGAGGTGGGGTCTCCTTATTCAATTAAGAATTCGAGCGCCGTGGCTGAAAAATTGAAGGACACATACCTTCCTCCAGGTTCAAATTTGTGCTCGTTTGGTGTCGTTGGGCTTTTTCCCAATATTCCCAAGGCTACCACTATGCAACAAATATTGCTCGTAGAATATGGTACTCCCCACAATGAATTTGGCAAATTTTTCGACCTATTGAACGCCTGTTGGTCACCTAATTTTTGCAAGTTTCATGATAAATATTTTGAGTTTTCTGAGGAGGTAGGGACCCCTATTGGTTCCCCCTTAGGTTCTCTTATTTCGGAGGTTTTTATGTCCAAATTTGAGGTTGACCTCTTTTCTTCGGGCCAGGTTTTTTGAATCACGTTTTCTATTGGCATAGGTACGTAGATGACATATTGTGCGCGTGGACCGGTCCTGCGGAGCTCCTTAGTGAGTTTCTCGCTTATTTAAATAGTTTATATCCGTCCATCAAATTCACTCTTGAAGTTGGCGGTTCATCAATAAATTTTCTGGACTTAACCATATCCGTCGTAGACAGTGTCCATGATTTCAGTATTTACCGAAAAAGTACTTCGACCGATATTGCTATCCATGGGTCGTCTTTCGTACCTTTTGCCCATAAAGTTGCTACATTCAATAGTTTAATATATCGCCTCACTCAGATCCCTCTGAGTGAAGTAGCGTTCAATAAAGAACTCGTGACGATAAAGCACTTGGCTAGAGTGAATCAGGTTAAAGTGGACATTGACCTTATGGTCCGTAGGAGACTTACAAGAAAAAGTCTCGATTCCACTACCTCATTCCACCGTCAGTTGCATCATGATAGGCGTAAATGGTGGATTAGGATGCCGTTTTTGGGGAAGTTTTCTTGAGCCGTGTCCTCCGTCCCTTTGGTTTCCGACCGGCGTTTTATAGTACCAATACGGTGAAGAGCCTTCTGGTCAGGTTGAAGGATCCGATACCGATGGCCGAGAGGGGAGGTGTTTATAGGGTGGCCTGTGGTGATTGCCCGAGCGTGTACATAGGTATGACTAGCCGTCAATTCCAAATTAGAGTTGATGAACACAGGAAAGCCTGGGAAAAAAGAAAAGTAGGGGAGTCGGCGTTTGCTGACCATTTAATTGAACGTGGTCATAGTCTCAAAGACCCCATCCGAAGTTCTCCTCCACCGGGAAAAATCATATTTTAGGCGCTTAGCATTAGAAGAGATTGAAATTCATCGTCACCGAAACATTAAAGACATTACCGTGTTGAACAGGTACATTCCTGAGGAGGGTTTGATTGAATTAGTCTATGAGGATGATTCACATTTTGATGACTCGCTGGTTCAGTCATGACCTCCTCGTCCGTTGTTACTCGTTCTTGTTGGTGTTGGGTTCAGTCGCTTTCTATACCGCGTGAGAATGGCTGTTTAGCCGAAAGCGCTCGGATTGTTTGTTTCTATTGCGGTTCTTGTATTTGTGTTTCTTACTCTTCGCGAGTATATTTCTCTACTACAGCTTGAAACTCAAATTTTTCCTAAGGCGTCCTCTTATCATACATTATGCCTTGAGAGTCGAAATTTTTTCAAGTCCCCTTTCTATCAAATATTATGGATCGAGAGTCAAAATTTTTCTAAATCTTCTTTCTATCATATATTAAGGCTCAGTCCCCCAAAGTGTCGAAATTTTTTTCAAATCCAACTTCTTTAGGCAGGGTCGGTCAGTTTTCGCCGGACACCACACAGCGCACGGTAAATTTTAACACGGAACCTATTTTATTCGGGGGTTTTTCGGAAAAAATGTCCGCTGTCTGCCGTCAGGCCGGCCGGCAACCTCAAGGTCGTTTAGAGGTCGACCTTCTTTCACATTATGTAGCTCAGAAGTTGACATTTTTAAGAAGGCACCTGTTCTATCGGGGTTTTAAAACTTGGAAAGGTGACAGGCGTGGGACTAATTTCTACCTCCGACCTATATATAGGAGAGGGACTTGAAAAAACGACGGCTTCCTTAACAAAGTTAAACGAGGAACGCAGGGAACTTGTTCTATGGGTCAATTTCATTTTGGTATTGAGAATTGAAATCTTGAAGTGTTGACATGGGGCTTGAGAGTCGAAATTTTTGTAAGTCACCCTCATATATAGCTTACAGGACAGAATTTTATTCTATCTACTGTCATATAGAGCTCGAGAGTTGAAATTTTTCTGAGTCCCCTTCCTATCATATATGGCTAGAGGGTCGAAATTTTCTCAAGTTTTTTGTCGGACGGCGCGCGGCGCACGGCAAATTTCTCAAAAAACCGACCATAGAGCAGGTTTCCTGTTGAAATTTCCACTCTCGAGCTATATATTTCGAACAGAAAAGAAAAACTTTAATATGACGGAATATATATGTAAGACTCAGAGGTTCGTCGAGCGAACTTGTCCTTACGCCGTTAAGATAACTCAGAGGTGGTCTTATTATATCATATATCAAAAATTATGCCACTTGTTTATCCGGCTACTATTCAGCAAAATCGATAAGCACCGGCGTAATAGAGCTCGGTAACTTATGTACTCGCAACTCGCAACATTAGATGCGAGTGCCGATGCGACGCTACCAACACGAAAATTCGTGAGAACGGTATAGCGTTCTTACATATATAATTAATTATTGAATTTAAGGGCCCTATTGTGGGGGAATGACGGTAGAACCCTTAAATTCAATAATTTCTATAAATCGCAAATCCATTTAACTTTATTCCTATTTCACCTACGAACTTGGAATTTGTTTCCATTGCTTTAGCTTGCCTAGGAGAAGGTTTATGCGTAATAAATTTGAAGTTACGAAATCAGGCGAATGGCTTGTAGTATATATCTTCGTGCTTGGAGGGGGGGGGGGGGGGGTCATGAATGATTCAAGAGATGAAAAATCTGTATCATTCATTAATTTATTGATTGAAAATGCGCTATCATTCTTTTCGACGTTCATCGAAAATTAATATGTGCTAGGCAATCATTTCTGGAAAATGGTTCTTTTTAACCGGAGAAGTTTTGAACACCCATACTATGAGTAATCGAATAGTGTAGGGTTACGATAAAGATTTTGCTTAGCAATTATGTGAAGAAGTTGTGGTCTTTCATTATTTCAAATTTAACGTGAGGACTAAGAAAAGTAAAACAATTCACGTCAATTTCGAAAATTCAATATCGAAGTCACGGATATGTCTCACTTTATTGCAATCTAATTGGAATGCCAAAACTCAAGAAAGCAAATCTAGGGCGGTTGACGAACGACGGGAAGAGAGGGCTCGTGTCAATTCCAAAATGTTGACATCAGAAAATAATGTGGAAAATGATTGTCAGAACGATAATAGTCCATTCATTAGGTACATTATTGAGAAAGAATATACCAGTATAAGTTCAATTGGGAATCTGGCAATTACGTGCACATTTTGTGATGGAAAATTTTTTCTAACTGAAAATCGAAATTTCTGTTGCGGGAGTGGTAAGATTAAGTTACCTGATTTACCCTCAATACCGGATCTTCTTCAAAAACTATTAGACGGAAGGGATAATAGATCTTATTTTCTTAATAATTTGCGTAAACACAACAATGCGCTTTCAATGACTTCTTTAGGGTGTAATGAAGTTCCAAACATATTTACAACTTTCAAAATTTTTGTACAATTGTATCATTATATAGGAAGTTACCTACCTCCTCCAACAATCCACAAAAAATGACAAATTTTTCAGCATACACAAAGTATCTCAATCAGAAGATCAAACAAAGTTGAAAGTACAGAAGAAAATCTCCTGAACTAAAAAAATATTCTACATTTGGTCGACAAAAAAAAAAACAAAAAAAAAAACTGGATTTAGGTGGTTGACAACACTGTTGACAACTCCTCTCACTGAATTGACAAAACTATTGCTAACTGGATTTTGATGGTTGACAACGCTTTTGCCAAGTGGCTGTAGGTGGTTGACAACACTGTTGGCAACTCCTCTCACTCAATTGACAAAGCTGTTACCAGATATATATAATTAATTATATATATTTCGAAGTCCCTAAAATGAGTACAGTCACTGATGACGTCCTATTTTAGAGTAGGCTTATAGTAGGTCTAGGCCTCCTTTATACTAGGCTTGCTTGAATTCTCAATACCAATATCAATTTGACTCATAGAACAAGTTCGTCGTTATTCCCCTCCCTCCCGCCCGCCCCTCCCCCTTAAGTATAAAGCTTAGAGGTCGTGTCATATATAGCTTGGAAGTCGAAATTTTCAACAGGGAACCTGTTTTATCAAGGAGTTTTCCAGGAAAAACGTCCGCCGTCCGGCCGGCCGGCGAAGCTCGAATTTTGAATTTTGAAATATTTCCAAGTCCCCCTCCTATCATATAGCTCGGTTGGCGGGGCCTGTGACGTCACAGTTTGATCACATCATGAGTCAGCCTCGTGACGTCACAATCTGCTGACGTCATAGGTGAATTTTTTTCAAATTCCTTCCTTTTATATATATAGGGGTGATGTAAAACGGCTTCATTACCACAAATATTAATATTATAAAATAGCTACGTTTCGCTACCTTCTGGGTAGCGAAAGCACAATCACGAACTAGCTATTTTATAATACATATTAATATTTGTGGTAATAAAGCCGTTTTACACCATCCTTATTAGTTAGTTACCACGTATAAAACGAATTTTTTTTTCTATTTTATATAGTTCCAAAGTCCGGGTCTCTGACGTCACAGTTTGGTGACATCATGGATCAACCTCGTGACGTCACAATCTCCTAACGTTATAGATAAGTTTTTTTTCAAGTTCCCTCCAATTATATACAGCTCCAAAGTCCGGGTCTGCGACGTCACAACCTACATTTTTTAGATTCACCACCTTTTGTTTGACTCCGTTAAAGAACCCGTGAGTTTTTTACTCTCAAGCTCTATATGATGATGGGACGAGCGCGAGAGAGTCCGCGTCTAACTTTCGACCAAACGCAATGAAAAAGTATGAACTCTCAAGCTATCTGACTTTTTTGACGTCACCAATATTGGGAGAATGCCCATAGACTTGAGATATTTTCGACCATCGAGGTTTAAATATGAGGAGGAAATTGCGAACAGAATTTGGGGATAAAATCATCCTAATTTAGAAAAGTTTGTCTGGGCTGGACATTATAAGAATTTTTCTACGTCAGATCAGGTTCAATGAGAGGCTTTAGAAGATACATTGTGTGATGTAATTTTATCGTATATGTACTTAGTTATAGTACAGGTGATACAGATTGCTAAGCATAAATTATCGATATTCACTCTCACCCGGCTAAAGCCTCCCTCACAGCATGAACTTTCTTTTTTGAAGGATTAACCGCTTTCTTTGCGCCTAGCATTTTCCTTCTACCAAGACTTCACGGAACCATTTCAATCGGTTTTGTACGTCTTAGAGACGTCTTTTGACGTAAACATAAAGCTTGCGGTTTCCCCGCTGCCATCGCAAAGTTTGTAATGGCCTCCAAATTTTTTTTTTTTTTTTTCTTTTTCTTTTCACGCAACCATTCTACCACTATCTATGCGGACGATGAGAATAGAGAATTGGGAGAAATTTTAATGAAGAGGTGAACGATCATAAATTTTCTCAAGTGTCATTTGTGGACTACCTCGCTACTCAAAATCCTCAATCAAAATCGAAGTCATTAAGCGAATCATTATTTTTGACCAATCGTTTAACGATAAACATTTCCATTGAAAACTTTTAATCAAGCGGAATCGTTCAACCTAGTGTTTGAACATACTCTTCAATTTTTTCGTTGTATCACCGCCTCTGACGGGGAAATATATTTTATTGATTATAACCTACCTAATTTAATTCAGTTACGTAAACTCGATTCCCTAATTTTCAATTTTAAGGAAAAAAAAAATTGTCATTATTATTCATTGATTCAGTTCTTTTAATATCTTCCGAGAGTATGATATAATAAACGATATATACTTAGGCCTATTATGAAGCACATGGATTAGGATATTGAAATCATTCAATTACGTTAAGTACCTACATTTGTTATATTATTACGTTCGAGAAATTAAAAATCATGGTTTTTATATTACTGACTACACTACAGCGTTTCGTCATTCTCGTAATAATTATTCATTCCGTAATCTACGAAAGTGCATACTTTAAATTGGAGAATTATAAATGAGTATGACCATAAATCAGAGCTATAGATAGGCTAATATAATTAGTAATTACGATCGTATTGTGGGCCGGACAGCGCTAGTATCGCGTACAACGAAGACGGGGAAATTGGTGGATGGTGCGGGTGACGGGCGGTTTCCTGAAATCGGTCTGAATCACTTTTCATGAGAGAGATGATTTTTTTTTGTAAAAAATTTTACGCTCTACAAATTTTGCTTTTTGTATTTTGTCCCTAAAGAGCTTCGTTTGAGACTGCTTGATGAACATTTGAACGGGAAAATCGCCTGCTCCCGTTTTTCCAGTTTTGCTGATTGTGTGAATGGCCAGCCTGAAACAGGTATTACGGTACAATAAAATGTGAAAAAGTATCGTAAGAACTGTGCATCATCATCAAATTATGAAACAAAGGACTTAAAAGAAATCCAAGGGTGATAATACTATCGCGTTTGTTGCACGTGCAACGCCATCCTTCCTCCCTCGTGGAGTGTGTGCGGGTTGCGTACGCATTAATTTTGTTTCCGCCAACACCGGAGTACCTTCAATGTTGGAAGAATCTCCTCAGCGCTCCTTTTCTTTTTGGCAACCACCAAGCTGCAGTGCCCTAAGGTAGGCAAAACATTAAAACACCACCTCAGATACGGTAGATCGCTGATGGGAGTTTCTTCTTCTTCTCTCTTGAAGGCTAATCTTCCTCTCTTCTTACACGTCTGTATGTGGATGGTACACAGGTGTCAAGTAGGCCACAGCGTGGTTCTGTATTTTCGTAGTTCATTCCAGGTTCATCTTCTTCTTTATGACTGTGGCTGCAAATGCAGACACTTGGTTTCATACTTCTTCGGAACCTAGCATGGTGACTACCAGGCTACTCGGAGCAAGCGCTTCATCTACCTCAACCTCTTGAAGAGACCGACTAAGCTTGTCTCGCTTACGCCTCCACGCCACACACTCGAATAAGACGTGCTGTGGTCCCTTGGTTGCAAAGCGAACAAGTTGCCTGCTCAACTTTGTTCAAGCAGCCATGGCCGCTCAACACCTGCGTCAGGTGAAAGTTCATCTGACCATGATCGTGGTTCTATTCATCAAGGTCGCTTATTACAACACGGGTCGTTTATTTACTCAGCTCACTCAGAACAATTCTTGCTTCCTATTTCTCATGCAAGGAGCGCTGGCCTCCTGCTTGAAAGTGCATGAGGCGCTAACACACCTTTGCGCAGCTCTTCGTCGGTTCTTTACCATCTTTCTCCTTTTGTAGCGTACCTTCATTGAGTCAGCACATACTAGGACACTATAAAGGAGGATCAACGAGGCGGTACTCATTATGGTCCTTCTTCTAGCTCCTCTCGGCCCTTCTAGGTCTCTTATCGGACGACTCAGGTATACAACTACCCTGCCCACCTTTTCCGCTGCCATCAGAAAATGGTACCTGAAGCTCAGCTTTGAGTAACCAGATGCTTTCTTGGTCTTGATTTCCACATCTTGCAGGCAAAAGGTGGATGAACTGAACTTTCGACGAGTTGTGAAACGGGTGATAATACTGGTGACAAATTAATTCAAAGTTTGATCTTGACAATATTGTGAATTAAAAAAAAGTAACAAAATAGAGTCGATTATGCGATAATTGGGACCTACTCAAGCAATTTTAAAACCATTAAGATGGATGGTCTTTTTCATAAGTGAAAAGATCCAATATTGTATTTTTTTCGTTGTATTTCCACTTATATCTTTATCTATATGATTCCTAGCGAACATCCGCACTTATCAACATCCTTTCAGTCACGTACTCGTAAGTTCGGATTCTAATTAATGGAAAGAGGAGGTGAATCTTCTCCTTTGCAACTTGAAACTTCCATTTTCATGGTAAAATGAGTAGCCTAATAATCTTTTCTGTAAGAACCAATTTAAAACAATAAACTTCAGTGATGATTTCTACGCCCAAATATTGTTCACGTTCATCTAAGCTGTTTCAAATATACTGTATCTCTCTATTTTGATCTTCCATGGTAGATGTTCTTTTACTCCTTAACCTTGTTTGTGTATTTGATTTGATACGTACACTGGTACAAATTGATGGAAAAATACGAGCCAATCGCAGAAACTGAAATGGTATCTGTTTGAAAATTCTCCTGAATCACCAAACATATTTGTATTATGTCCTATTTTTGTTACTTTCGCACTTCTTACCAACATAATTCTTGTTGAAGTTTCAGATAAAATCATTTGTTTGCACGTCATTGAAGAGACATTTACAACAGAGTACACTTAATTTTTCTCAATAGTTTTTCATTTTTTTTTTTTAGTCAACTTACATAATGAGAATCAGTCAAGAGAATAAATCCGTATGGGGTCATCAACAGCCCAGAATAGCCCACATATATTATGTTTCAAGTTGTTTGGTTGGTACTCGAAAGTGTAAGTGAGACATATGTAACTCATTTACGCAAATATATCGTGACAATACATTTTTCACTGCAGTTATCACCAGTACTTATCTCACGCTTTCAGCGGTCCAAATATCTTCCAAGTACGTGTCTTATTAAGAAGGATGTTATTCGTCTAATTCTACAATAAGGAGGCTAAAGTGAGTCATACTCATGGGTGTGATTTATAAATACACGGCATTACGAATTTGTGGAAATGAGATATTTCAATTCTTTTCATAAGTACTTTTTTTTTTTCTTAATCGCACCTACTTGAATCGGTGTCAAAGACATATGTATAAAATTAAGAAAGAGGGAGACTTACGAAGCGAGCTATTGTGAAGTGCTTTGGGATTTGTCCAATTTTTCACTTCCTATTTTGTCCTCCCGTACATGTCGTCTCTTTTACCTCTGAACATCGGCCTACCTTTTCTTTTTTCCTTCTCGAAATTTTTTTATTTCTTTTAATCTTTTGATCTTCAATTTTTCCTCATGAATTCTCCCGATCAAGTTTCGTTCATCCCCCCTCTCAAAAAAAATGCCTTCCATCTAAGTGGCCTGACTTATCCAAGTAATTACATCCGGTGTTATTACCTTTGTATGTGAAACTTCGTGACTTTGTAACTTCAAAGATCGTGAGCCATACTTTTTGAGATGACTCGTGCTTAGTTTATTAAAACTAATTTGTCTGATAATATATACCTAACGATTTTGTGTCTTAATTATTTGTTTTTCCTCGTTGTGAAAATTGTGATTCAAACAAAGTGAAACTAGATGTCAATTTACAAATATTTCTCACAGTGTGGTGATTTTTTACAAAGTGGAAGTGCAACTATTTCTGGAATGTCTTAAATTCATTTTATACAGCATTGAGCTACGTTCATATGCAATGATGGTAAGTCTATAGACCGATTCCCCGTGACGTCAAGATCTTCGATTTTGATTGAATGCTTGTTCTCTGCTGCTGGCTGTGGGGCAGGCATTTTAGAATCCCATAAGAATACACAGGAAACGTTTCGACCATTCACTAGTATTCAAGAACAAGAAGTACGTTAGCAATAAAAGCTACATGTTTGAATTCCACAGAACTTCTAGATTCTATAGATGTATAGATAGAGATCTCTAATACATTACGAACATCTTGTTTTTGAAAAATTGTTTATGATCGAATCGTACCCTGTGTATTCTCATGGAAATCGATATCATAATTGGCCCGTCGCTCACTGTTATCAACACTGTGACGTGACCGGGGAATCGGTCTATTATTTGTAATTCAGATAATAATTACAGAACTATTCACGGTTAAAGAGATTTGTTTGCCCCTTGACGATAAGGCTTGGAAAAATTTTGAGTTTCGACTTTTATAATTACAAATAGTATGTAATACTTGTTGGTTCCTGAATTTTTATGAATTTAACGAGAAATTTCTTGAGTTCCCCAAAGATATAAGGATTCTTATCGGTTCCCCCCTTGGATTCTTGGGTTCCCTTATTTCGAAGGTTTTCATGTCCATTTGAACTTGATCTCTTCTCGTGAGGCCAGGTGTTGTTGAACTAATTTCATTATTGACACAGGCATCATGGCGGTGTCTTATGCACATGGACTGGTCTCCAAGACCTTCTTACGGGGTTTTCCAAGCATCCAAATGAACAATATCCGTGAAAGTACATAAAAAAAAATACACAGGAAGTCACGGTTATAATTCACAAATTCATAGTATGTGAAGTGAACGTTTTCGAATCAACAGTAATTTTTTTTTTGTTTTATGTTTTATGTAATTTGAATTATGAGTCACTTATTAGAACGTATTAATGTTACTACTCGACAAACCAAATCGACCATCACTAAATGCTCGATGTTGGTCGGTTAGTCTAAAATTGAGGTTGTATTTATTACTCAATTTTGACTCAGATTTTTAGTTGATTTCTGGGAAGATATTCTGAGAGATATCTCGGTTCACTTTCAGTCGACTTTCTCTCAACGTCCATCAATATTTTTACACTCTTTTTTGGTCTAAAATGAGTATTGTCGGGTGGACCACGCTATCACTCAATTTCGACAAAAATTTCGAGTCGATTTCTAGGCAGATATTTGGAATGAATTGACTGTCATGCTGCTTGCATACTCGCAGACGAAAATCGCACTTGACGCATGTACTTAAGAGGCCTCCTAATTTGATATTGTACATTTTTGTACACTTTGCGTTTATGGACTGATTTGATTCTTCCAAATTGTCAAAATTTTGAGCCGTGTCTGGTCGTTCTTTGGTCAAATTATTTCTGCGTCTTCAGATGTGTTCTAATCCCCTTGATTCAGTGAAGAAATCCCCCTCGAATATTGATTTCGTGTGACTAAAAAAAAGAAAAAACTGTACAAATGGCCTCCCCCGAAAACGACAAATACGAAGAATATCGTCTTCATCAAAATGGCTTCACAACACCTATCGCTTGTGGTCTTCCTTGGTCGCTCGATTTCAGCCGTTTTAGGTCCATTTTGAACGTTTTGGTCAATTTTTGTTATATTTTGGTCATGTTTGGTTATTCTTTGTCATTTTTTGGTCAACTTTGAACGTACGACTTGGTTTACTTTGGTCAATTTTGGTTTTTTCTTGGTTTTGATAATTTTTTACCTCTTCAAATATTTTGGTCCATAACTCGGCTCAGAAAAGTCGGAGAAAGTAGGGTAGGGGCGCAAATTGAATGTAAAATTGAGATACAAATCGTGTACATTTAAACTATGTCTAAATTTTGCGTTTTTACGCTACAACAAATTTAGTCCAAATCCCCATTTAACTAAACGAATATCCGTTCCTCCAGGTTACGGTATCCGTAATAAACGCGAAAGGACGAATACTCCAAAGGGAGAGTAAACAATGCAAACCGCAGAAGAAAAAAAATAAAATAAAATTCATTCTCTAATTGTTTCATACAAACGTAAAACCCTGCAAGAAACTTTTAACGCTCACGTAGAACATAAAGTGAATCAGCCTTAAACACAAGCTGAGTTACGTAAGCCATTGGTTCTAAATGAGTCCTGCGATAAATGCTCGCGAATTTCTTCCGTTTCCTTGGAAACACACAAGTACAAGAGAAGAACAATTAATAGGCCTATTTTAACGGTTTTGTTGATTTTTGTTTCCAAACTACGCTGGTGATTTGCTGCTCTATGATGGAAATACTTAATTAAGAAGTGAAATTTGTAAATTTTCATCACTATTTATTTTATTCTATCAAAAACATCTTTTTGTTAGTAACTACGGGTACAAACGACTTTGTAAACAGACATTAAATTTGACAGAGTTTGATTCTCCATCGTATGGCCCCTGCGGCCCCGGCGGTCCGTACACGACTGGGGGTTCATCAGGTGGATTTACCCCTAATTGTACAAATGGTAATAAAACCATCAGTATCAAAAGGAAGACTACAAAAATTGAAACCATCAGCGGGAACATCATCACTGAATTTTCACAAAATTGAATACTGCACTGGAACAAAATAAACCCGCAATAAAAAAAAATCAATTGCATAAATTAACCATCCGTGAAAATTGTTAGTCAGAACATCTTACGATGATTACAAAAAGAGGAAAACAAACTTGATATAATTCTGTAGTTTCTGGATTCGACTTGATTATAGAAGGTTTTAGACTTACAAGAAACGCCGTTCGCCAATTGATTACAATTTTTAAGAGTGGGTTGCATCTGCTAGCCGACCATTAAAAAACCCAAAGAAGTGTATAGGGCTTCTCTATTTATGATATTGCACGCCGTTTTCCTGATTCCTATTGCAATGGTATTTGCTCCACATTGGTCTTTCGGCAGGAGAATTGAATATGCAATAATAGTATACCTATCTATTCGCCGTGCAAAGCAAGTACCATTAAAATATGAACACGGCATCCGCCAGGATCGCTGACAACAACGCGTGATTTGTTCAACAGTAATGGTACTGCTGCCGAAATCGTAAGAGGTATGAAAAAACTATAGTCATAAACCAAATATGATTTCTGTGCCTCCCAACCAGGGTTACTCAGTGCTGACAAGCCAATCATGTATGGCTTGAATTTTGCTAAGATTAATACGTTCTTGTATGCTACTGTGCATTTTAGTAATAAAATAAGATTAAGAAAATGTTTTAGAAAAGCAATTCAATTATTTCAAGAGCGAGCGCTTTCGGCAAACATGCTATGTATTTACAAGCTTCGATATCAACTGAAATTTTCTGTAATTCACAACCTATGCAGTGCAAGACAAAATCAGTCGCAGATGACGTGTTAGAGGTGTAGTATTACAGTATTTGATTTGTAAATTCACATTCGGGAATATATTGGTTGATGACGAAGGTATCTTTGTTGGTAGGTCGAAGGGGAACATGGGGGTAAAGTCCTTCAACATCGAAAGAGATGAGTTTACTTCCGGAAGTAGGGGGATTATTAATCAGTACTTCGGTTAACTCAGCTGAGTTCCTCAGTGAATACGGGAGTTGAAAGTCGACAATTTGCTTAAACCAAATATCTAAATACTTGGTCAGCTTGTAGGTGGGGACTGGAATAAATGACACTACTGGGCGCATAGGGACCCCATCTTTATGGACTTTTGGCAGGCCATAGAGCCATGCGACGGTAGCATAAGAAATAAGAAGAGCTTTCTTTAAGGGCTCTATAGATTTTACATGTCTTCAACTATATATAAGAATATCAAGATAGCAATCCGGAGAAAGGAGTCTTTTGTTCTTGTACAAAAAACACAGTTCTCTTGATTGTTGTTGTACATCAGGGCTCCTCCGATTCTCATTTTTATATACCAAGATAGCAATCCAGAGAAAAGAGTCTTTTGTTCACCTACAAAAACCCATCGTTATTTTCCAAAATACGTCATTCTGGCATAGCACGGCAGTGTGGCACGGTGGCACATTTGAAATGTTGAAATATGGCACATTTTTGGCCTCCCAGGTTGGCAACGCTGAGATAGTTGTCAATTGATTTCACGTAGGATATGGGGAAAACGGAATGCCGGAAAGACTTAGAGCACCGGTAAACGATCAGCCGATATTCTTACATTTCTCAATGTTACCTGTTAGATATTTTCTTGAAAATTTAATAAAAAAATTGTGTACCTTTGTGTATTTTATTTTATTTTCAAAGATCACGAATTAGATATACCTAATATAAATTATTTTGCAAATCCATTCTAAAGAGTTTGTTTTTTTGTTTTTTTTCTTTAAATTCAAAAGTTAAGAATTTTTAAAAATTTTTCCTGTAAAATAGTTTGCAATTCGAAGTTAACCTAGCCTTTTGTCAATCATTTAGATGTCATTTGTAAGATTTTTTATAAAAAAATGTTTCAAACTTAGTTGTCAAAATTAATTATTAGCCTGAATAAGAACTTTTTCTGAAAGCGGGACAATTTCTTCTACGAATTACATTATGTAGACACACTATCGCGAATAGTGAACATCAGCTACACAAAACTCATCAGAATTCAGCTACTTATACTTTTCGTAAGGTTTTACGACCGAATGTGGACACGTTTATCAATATTATCAACCTACAGGCTATGGCAAGTTTTCCGCTGTACTTCATTTCCATCGACTATCTTTTCATTTTCTTCGGTTCGAAGGTGAAAATTTCTCGAGGTGCGTGGATCAGGTTAAAATTATTAATATCGTTATAACGACGCGTCCAAAAAGCCAGACGTGGAAAATTTTTTCAAACGATGAACCCCAATAAGTATTAACTGGTGTTGCTCTGAATAAAAATGATTATTGAATTTACAGCTGAGGTCTTTACAACGTCTATATGTTATGGAATAATCAAATGACTCTCATACGATCTTATCCCCCTTCCTCTTTTGAATTCGATATGTTTACATAATTGTACCTAGTATGTGGCGCACATAATAATTATCAATTTTAATTCATTAATAATCTGATGATTTCTTCCCTCCATAATAATTAATCATAGCTCCTCATTTTACTTTTATAAAATTCGTCCGAGAAAGGCTCTCATTCAATTAGAGTTTAAAATAGCTTGTATATGTTTATGTTTCCTGCCGTAAACTCAACTTTGTACTTGCATTCAGGAAGCCGCCCCCCCTCGCGAGCAAATTTTTACGAAGGATGTTATTCACTAATTTTTGGGTAAATTTATGAAATTAGTATACGGCCAAAATGAATTTGTGCTCGACTCTATTCTCAAAATCGAAGGTACATGATGGAATTCACGTGAGAATATCTGGTCTCGCACAAAGATAGAACACGCATCTCTTGATTCCTCCGATTAGGACTAGATGACTTTCAAATTGAAAGACCGAAAAATATTTTGTTATTGCAACATTTTTTTTAATGTCTTTAAGTACAGCGAATTTCTTTGTACGTGTTCTTCGACGTAGACATTTTTATCTGTTGAAAGACTTGAGGCTGACGGCACGGCGGCGATAGAAAAATTTTTACGTTCGAATACTAGCTGTTAACGATGAAATTTCGTGTGTTTCTCATTAAATATCCATGAAAAATAGAAACTTATTTTGGTACAATACCGACACCTAATATCGTAGGTGACCTTGACAAATGTTGATAAAATTTTCGAAAAGGGATAAAGTGATATACCCGTATTACAATTGGACTAAAATTTTGGCCACACATATTTAAACCGATTTTTTGACCAGCTCGTAGTTTGAAGAAACATGATGATTGAATGAATTCTATTGATGACAATTCAACTTAGATGAACGTGGCCTTCTACTTTTTACATGGTTAGAATCAGTTGTGAGAGAAAAAAGTGCGGCTTGCAGCGCTGTTTTCAATCATCTGGCATGAATTACCACCATTTTTCTCTAAGTACTTGAAAGTTTTGACAAAAATTCCCTTCCTCTATGTAACCCTTGTTATTTTTTCTTGACATCACGCACAGATTTTCAAAACTGTTTCTCTTTTATAAGAATTTAACCAAATCTCACCTTTGATGATATCACAGAGAGGGGGGGGGGGGAAAGAGATTTAGAAAATTTTCGACTCTTCAGCTATTTATGGTGTCCGCGATCGCGAGTGGCCCAAGGTTGATGACGTCACGGAGAGGGGGGAGTTAGTAAAATGTCGACTCTTGAGCTATTTATGATAGGGGAGGGACTTAGAATAATTTCGTCCTCCAAGCTATATAGGATAGAAGAAGTACTTGAAAAATTTGCTCTAGCTATATATAATATGATATTCTGTAAGTCTACTTTTTGAAAGACCTTCCGCAGAGGAATACGGATCTTGCAGATTTCCCGCTCGCTATTGCATCCTGATTTTTCTTTTTGTCTATAGAAATTTTGAGAAAATACACCATAGATACCGTGTTCCTCCACAGAAAGTGCGTTAATACCAGTCGACTCTCTAACACAGACGTAATCGTTGAAAGGGGGACACGAGTGATTATAATTTTAGTTGCAATTCATTACGACTCCCTAAGCTGTCCGAAGCCCGAAATCTTCGATCCGGGCCGGTTTGATTAGCGTCAAAGTTTTCTTTTCCTAGTACTCTTTGTTACAGCGCCCCACCCACGCACTAGCAACAACTCACCATCACAGCAAAAAGGCAAACCCAATGTGCACCCTCTCGGTACAAGACTCCATCCTAGTCTGTTGGTTCAGCAGAGCATTCCATGGGATTAGCCCAGTCAGCACACCCGGACCCCGACCACGCGCGAGACGGGCTTCAAGAGGCAGCCTACGTGGTCAGCCTAGTCGGTCAATCCAAGCACCTCAATCCAGGTGACACACAGCCCAAGTGGTCCGCCTGGACTATAGCACCAGAACCGGGTCTCTTCATTCATTCTTCTCCACTGTCCAAATTCATTTAATTTGTGCCGCACGATCACCTGTGACACCGTCAAGAAACCCGCCACCGCTCAGTAAGGCCACAGTACAGGGCACGCCACGGTCAGAGCCCACAGGCGACATACTGGATGCCCGCCCACCGCGTCTAGGTGGTACCTCACGCGGAAGTCTCCAGTTGAAGTCGAAGAATTATAATTCATTTCATTAAAACTACAATTTAATCTAAAATTTACTGAAAAATCCTAGACAAAATGGCATTTTACTCGGGAAAAATTAGAGACAAAGGTTTTATTGCTGAAATGTGTTCGTCTAGATGCCTTGAACAAACCCTGAAAGTTCACTGCCCCAGCCTCCTGGCAAACCACAGAAGTGGCCGGAACGTCTCCCAAATTTTAATTTTTTACGACCATCTTGAAAAATAAGCCGCCTATGAAAAAATACAAGACACCAAAAAAGTTCCTTATAATATTTTCTACCAGACAGTGTCACACTTTTCCACCCGCAGAGCCATAAAAGTCCGCAGGGGGCCGAAACAATTTCGGATTTTCAGTTTTTTGCTACCTATTATTTCGGAAGACAAGCCGTTTATGAAAAAATTACAAGACACCAAAAGTATACCTTATAAAATCTACTACCAAGTAGTGTCAAATTTTTCCGCCTCCGAAGCCATAAAAGTCCACAGAGGGCCGAAATAATTTCAGTTTTTTTCGATTATATGGAAAAATTACGAGACACAAAAATTATTCCTCGTAAAATTTTCTTATCAATTGACACCAAATTTCACCGCCCTCAACTCGTTGTAATCGGTCCACAAGAAAGAGATCACGTTTTTCAACATTTCTTTTTTTTCTCAATTATCTCGAAAAATACGCTCTTTTCAGGCGCAGACCCAGAGACGATCACTTTTGGAGGGGAAATAATCCAAACAAAGTCTAGAGGACCTTTTTTTTTACATTTTCTTCGATACTACAGATTTTTATTGTAGTTGTTTTTTGTTTTTGTTTTTGTTTTTGTTTTTTTTTTTTGGGGGGGGGGGATTTTCTCCCATTCCTCCCCCTCCCCCTCCCCGTGGATCCGGGCCTGAAGTCTTTACGAAAATATTACGCGATACGAAAATCATTCTCCATGAAATTTTCTTTCAACTGATGCCCATTTTTACCGCTCCCAAACATCCGAAAATCCATCCAAAGGGGGACATAACGTCTTTTAAATTTTAGTTTTTCTCAATTATTTCGGAATATACACGGCTTAGGAAAAAATTACAAGAGACCAAAATTATTTCTTATACAATCTTCCATCAAGTGGTGATGCCAAATTTGACCACCCTCCAACCTCAGGAGTTCCACGAGGGGTCAGAACGTCTATTCTTTCGTATTGTTGTAAGTTGTTTGTGGAATGATGACGACATACGGGGATTATTGGTTATTCAAATAATGATATTACATTTTCAGTCCTTTCACCTCAAATTTGTACCGAAGAATGAAGCGTAATACGCTGAAAAATTTTTAATATTTGACCACACCTTACGTATAATATACATAAAAATTAGATGTAAGAAGATGCTTCCATGTTCTGCATATTCTTGTACGCTGGCTACTCGCACACAAAATACGTAATTTAGGAAAACAAAATGCGAAAGCATTTTCAAAATATCGAAAGAATGAGGAAGACTGTAATATGCTCCTTCTTCAAAATGACGAAATATTTGTAATTACAACAATACGAAAGAAAAGACGTTCTGGCCCCTTGTGGAACTCTTGAAATCGAAGTGTGGTCAATTTTCGGATTCACTTGATGGAAAATTGTATAAAAAATAATTTTGGTCTCTTGTAATTTTTTCCTAAGCCGTGTATTTTCCGAACGAAGACGTTTTGTCCCCCTTTGGATGGATTTACGGATAATTGAAAGCGGTAAAAAAGGGCATCAGTTGATAGAAAATTTTATGGAAAATTATTTTTGTGTCGCGTAATATTTTCATAAGGAGCGTATTTTTCGAGATAATTGGGAAAAACAGAAATGTTGAAAAACGTGGTCTCTTTCTTTTGGACCGATTTCCACAAGTTGGGGGCGGTGAAATTTGGTGTCAATATTGATAGGAAAATTTTACGAGGAATAATTTTTGTGTCTTGTATTTTTTTCATAAACGGCTTGTTTTCTGAGATAATCGGAAAAAACTGAAATTTCGAAATTATTTCGGCCCTCTGTGGACTTTTATGGCTTCGGAGGCGGAAAAATTTGACACTACTTGGTAGGAAATTTTATAAGGAATACTTTTGGACAAAAAACTGAAAATCCGAAATTGTTACGGCTCCCTGTAGACTTTCATGGCTCCTTCGGACTTATTTGGCTCGTAAGTATTGTATAAAATACGGCAGTTTTCTATATTTCTGGAATTTTCTCGATTGATGCAAAAACAAAAGGAATACAATTTGTAGAGCGTAAAAATTCTTTTTCAGATGGCACAGCTATTGATCAAAATTCACACAATTTTAGGTTTACCTTTAAAATATTATTGCTTTCTGGTTTCCTCATCAATCAATCCACCAAATGAAAGCAAGAGGTTCGATTTGTTCCAAACAGAGGCAATATTAGTGCTGACCAGTGACCGGTCCAAATCCAGAAGTAAAGTAGTGCACGCCCCCTCGATCGAACAATGAGCGTCAAACAAAACACCACCGTATGTTCGGAATATTTTATCTGCAATTAGTAAGATCACAGAAAGACTGACTGCCACTTTTAAAAAAGACCTTGCAAGAAGGTAACTTTGGTTTTTATATCCCTTTTGCTCACACGTTGTGAAATGTTGGTAAAAAAACTTATTTCTCGACCATTACTTCTCACAACAGAACATGAAGAAAGTCAGGCTTATCTTATCATATTTATTTTACGCTGGGTACTTATTTGGCAAAATATTTTACGTTTTTTGCTGGTTGGCTCGAACAGTGTGCTCAAACGTATGTAGCCAAATGAGTTCGGGTACATACCATGATATGTTGTTATCGGTATCAATTGTCTTTTTGGTAATTTTAGTCCCTGTGCTGGGCGTGTATTATTGGATAACTTTTAAATTAGATTACTTCAGAAGAAGAAATGTCCATTACATTAAACCTTCGTGGAAGCCTATCGACCTAATTCGCGAGTTATACGATGTTTCGCGATTACTTCAATACACAAGCATATACAGATCTGAGGAACCGCATAAACTAGTCGGTAATTACCAGTATTACTACAAGCCTGAAATAATTCTTCGCGACCCCAAGCTAGTCTCCGACGTCCTCTACAAAGACTTTGAAAATTTCTCGGACAGACTTCCTGGATTTCTTTCGACCAACGATTCGTCTGTTCACTTCTTAACGAATGTAAAGGGTGAAAAATGGCAGTGGTTAAGGCCGCGTTTAGCGTCAGCATTCAGTACTTGTAGGCTGAAATTCTTCCTGGACCAATTCGATAAACCTACCACCGACTTGCTTGCTAAATTATCTGAAAATCTACATGAACCTGTTCACCTTTTTCAGGCATTATATCGTCATCAAGTACATTTGATGGCATTTTGTGTTCTGGGCATCGACGCTAATGTTATGCAAGACGAGAATTCTTTGTTTCATGATATGGTAAAAACTTTGCCTTCTGAAATAAAAACGTTGGTAAAGAAGTTATTCTATTTATATGTACCCACTCCGTTGAGACTATCCATTCATGGTCGAGTTTTAGACGAAGAGGCTGAGACTTTTTTCAAACAGTTCATAACGCAACTTATAAAAGAGAGGCGGAAGGAAACAGATGGGAGACTAGATTTCTTACAGCACTTCATGAAATTAATGGATGAGACTGATGTTACAGAAGGTAATTATTGTTGTAGCGTACTATACTTCTTCCTTTGTTATAGATATCAAACGATAAGAATGTTAATTACAGGAAAGACTTCCAGATGGACTTCTGAATCAACAATAGCTCACTGTATACTTTACATGTTGAGTAACAATACTGCGACGGCAACTCCACTTTCTCTCGGTCTACGAGAGATCGCTGCAGCTCCCAAAATTCAAAAAAAATTATATGAAGAATTTAGGAGCAGTCTTGAAGAATCGGGTGGAAAAATAACGTACGATGATTTGCAAGGGATGGTCTATTTGAACATGGTTGTATCAGGTAAACGTTATGATTCATTTCTTATCTCATATTGCACGTACCACTGCCCTAAGACATTTTCACTACTATTTTTTCCTCGTCTGTTTCGCAGTAAAATGATCCCACTACGAGGAAATTTTTGGTAAACCTCGAAATAATTGCATTTTCATTGTTTCCTCTTATTTACAGAAATTTTGAGAAAATACACCATAAATGCCGCGTTCCTCCACAGAAAGTGCGTTAAAACGTGTCGACTCTCTAACACAGACGTAATCGTTGAAAAGGGGACACGAGTGATTCTGCCTATAATTGCGATTCATTACGACCCCCAATATTATCCGAAGCCCGAAATCTTCGACCCGGAACGATTTACAGAGGAAAATAGGCGGAAAAGGAATCCTAACACGTATTTACCGTTTGGGAAAGGCCCACGAGGTTGCGTAGGTGAGCGAAAAAAATGAGGGCGGCGACGCGACGCGTCGTCTTCGACACTTCATAATTTTTCTCATTTTTCTTCCGCAGCTACAAAATTTTCGTTACTCAACTTGAAATACGCTATTTTTCGAATCGTCTCCGAGTTTGAAGTACATCTCGCCACCACACCTGCGCCAGATTTCCCTTATCGAATACCATTCGATAGTTTTTTCAGCGAAGTGACAAAAATTCGTGTTATATTTCGCAGACGAATAAATGATCGCTCAACGACGTGATCAAATTTTAACATTCACTTAATCTAATGAATAAAAGTTTATTGATTTACTCCATTTATATTTTACGAAATAACAATTTGCAAGTATACGTACGAAATTTATATCTAACAAAAAAATTGCGAGCACAGAAATCAATCATGAAAAGTCGAGTGAGGTTGGACGGGCCATAATATTTCATTGTACTTCTTTGTGTACGTTGAGACAAAAAAGTAACGAGAAATCAAACAGCTTTTCTTGGACAATAGACGGAGGCCGGGGCACGATTAACCCATCTGAATAGGAGAGTTGTTGAGGTGTATTGCTCTGAGCTTATGGACCTTGACCTTTTCCTTCTAATCCCAAATGACCTTGAACAATCCCCCTGTTCTTAATAATAAATATCAGCTTGATCTACGTCCGTGATGGATACCCACCAGGTAGTCTTGACACTTTTGGATTTGCAAATGGTGATAAAATCATTGGTATAATGAGGAAGACTGCAATGGAAGCATCATTATACAAAAAAAGGGACTGAAGTACCGTACCTTGGCAAACTGGTTCATCGACCGATCTGATTCGCTCACAAATTTCTTCCGTTTGCTTGGAAATACAATATTCAAACACATTCTCAATGACGAGTACATGAGAAGAACAATAGGCCTATTCTAACGATTTTGTCGATTTTTGTTTCCAGCTACGCTAGTGATTTCTTACTCCATGATGAAAGTACTCAATTAAGAAGTGAAATTTATAAATTTTCGTCTCTATTTATTTTCTTCTATCAAAAAACATATTTTCGTTAGTAACTAAGTTGCATACGGACTACTTTGTAAAGAAACATTAAATTCAAGATAGGTATCTTGTTCATAATCCGAATGCGGCGGCCCGTACACGGGTGGAGGTGTTGGTAGAGGTGCAGGTGGAAGGGGGGGTCCCCCTAATTGTACCAAAGGTATTAAAATCATCAGCATAAAAAGGAATACTACGAAAATTGAAACCACTAGCGGGAACATCATCGCTGTATTTTCACACAATTGAATACTGTACTGAAACAAAATAAACCTGCAATAAAGAAAATCAATCATAAACTAATTATCCGTAAAAATTGTTAGGCAGAACATCTTATGATGATTACAAAAAGAGGAAAATAAACTTGATATAATTCCGTAGTCCATGGATTCGACCTGATCATGGAAGATTTTAGACTTACGAGAAACGCCATTCGACAATTTAAAAAGGTTTGGATTACGTTTTTTAAGAGTGGGTTGTAGCTACTAGCCGACCATTAAAAAAAAACCAAAACGAGTGTACAGGGCTATTGCTATTGTAATGGTATTTGCTCCACATTGGTCTTTCGACGCGAGAATTGAATATGCAATGATAGTATATCTATTCCCCTGCTGTAAGGGCCGTGCAAAGCGAACACCATTACAATTCAAGCGGGGCAACTGCCAGGATCGCTGCTGACAACAAATGCGTAATTTGTTCAACAGTGATGATACTGCTGCCGAAATCCTAAGAAGTATCAAAAATATGATCGTAATCTTCACTTAATCTAACAAATGAGTGGTCTTTAATTCGCTCCATCCTTGGTAGTTTATGACAAATATTGTGAGCACAGAAATCAATCATGAAAAGTCAAGTAAGGTTGGACGTTCTATAATACTTCATTGGATTTCTTCTTTGTTGAGATAAAAAGTCAACGAGAAATCAAATAGTTTTTATTGGACTTGAGCTGGAAGCTGGGGCACACCCCTCATCCAGATTTACCCATATATTATGTATATAGGCGCGAAGGTGAGTTATTGAGGCTAATTGCCTTAAGCTCAGGGACCTTGACGTTATGCTTTTAATACCAATCCCAAATGATCTCGTCCGATCATGTGTATCGAGGAAAGAGAAAGAACCTCTTTCAAATTTCCTCTCCATTGGTTGAACTTTTCAACTCCTTTTCCGACTCTTAATTTCTGCAAGTAATGTAGAAACAAATCGAACGAATTTCCTGATGAAGTCGACGTATTCTCTAGTTCTCGACGATCAAGGTTTCAGACTTGTTTCCCTGACTATTATAGGTGAACAGAGAGTCCATCCTCCTCCTCACTGAAGAGACCCGCTAAATTGCGTGCCACACCTACGATCTTAAGATTTCGACTAACAAGTATGATTATGTGAAAGGGTAGGACTTTATGCATGCGATGAGAGCTTTCATGTTTGGAGAGAAACATCAGCTACATACACCGTCTGAAGGTAGACTCACCAAAAAAGAGTTTATGAAGGGTTACCTATTATTGTGGTTGTAAAGTGGGCAAAGGCTACAAGGAAAAATGTTATCTGTAAAAATGTAATTGAGAAAATACACAGGAAACCTCTAATCTACTTTAAAGACTTGGAAAAATTTCAACCATCAAGCCTTACGTCACGGCTTGTGAGAAAAAATTTAATATCCTACTGTCAAATTATTTACATGAGTTATGGTATACTCAGAGAAATTCCAAGTTTTAAACTTTGTCAAGAAAGATTTGGGAAGATTTTGAACTCGGAGTTCCATAGTATCTAAGGATACAAGTTCTGGATGAGGTTGGAGTTTTGAGCTAAATTCGTGAATGAATGATGAGACTCAGCCTTCAAAAATCTTATCCAATGGGTTCCTTGCTCCCGGGCCCTGGAGGCAGTGATGCGTGGGATCAAATCGGCCAGACTAGAAGTCGCACTAAGTATGATGGAGAACCGTCGAAAGTTTAGTGTACCCACGTTTCGCCTACAAGGTAGGGAAATCAAGAGAACCTAGGCATCTGATTCGATTCAGAGCTGAGCTCCAGGCGCCATTTTCTAATGGTAGCGGAGAAGGCGGGCAGGGTAGTTACATACCTAAGCCGCCTGATGAAAAACCTAGATGGGCCGACAGAAGAATGATCATGATGAGCATTGCCTTGCCAATCCTCGTATATATGGTGCCCAAGTATTGGTCGAATCAATGAAGATACTTTACAGAAGGATGGTAAAAATCCAACGAAGAGCAGCGTTGAGGTGTGTCAGTGCCTACCGCGCGAAAAATAAGACAACGACCGACCAAGAGGCTTCACGGGACAAGCAGGAGACCAGATCCTTCATACTTGAGAAATGGCAAACAAGGGTGAGCTGGGTAAATGGACGACCCGTGTGCTAATACGCGACCTTGAGTGAATAGATCGAGATCATGGTCAGCTGAACTATCACCTGACGCAGGGATTCAGCGCCCATGGCTGCTTAAACAAATATCTCCATAAGAAGTTAAGGAAAGTTGAGCAGACAACTTGTTTACACTGCAAGCAAGGGCGAGATTATGAACCACAGCACACTGCATTTAAGTATGAGGCGTGCAAGCGTGGGTGGGGCAAGCATAGTCGGTCTCTTCAAGGGATTGGAGTCGATGAAGCGCTTACTCCGAGCAGCCTGGTAGCCACCATACTAGGTTCCAAACGAGCATGGAACCAAGTGTCTCTATTTGCAGCCATAGTCAAGAAGAAGAAGATAGATCTGGAATGGAATTGGCGAAATGCAGAACCACGCTATGGCTTACTCAACATCTGTGTCCCGCGCAGGAAGAAGAGAGAGATTAGTTGACGTTTAAGAAAGAAGAAAAACAGCGATCTACTATATCTAAGGTGGTATTGTTGTTGTGTGTCCTAAGGTTTTAGGTGCCTGGAGGCACTGCAGTTCTCAAATATAATTTTATCTATTAAAACTTCAAAGAAGAGAAAGTTCACCGAGGAGATTCTTGCAACACTGAAGTTGAATGGGTCGGTTACTGTGTTGGAGGAAACAAAATTAATGAATAGCGACCCGCGAACACTCCACCATGGAGGACGGGCGGTGCTGCACACGCGACTAAAGCGAACGGATTCTCTAACGAATTAAGAATTGCAAGTCGCTCATTACTCCATTAGAAAAAAAAAAAAAAAAAAAAGATAGTTTCCGTTCAAATGATTTGACTTGTAACACGCACAGGAAAATTGTATAACTCGAGTGCTGATTTCAACTTTTAACTGAGAATGTTAAAGAAATATTACTCAATAATACCTATAAGATATCTTTTTAAAAATTTAATTAAAAAAATGGTACACCTTTGTGTATGTTATTTTATTTTCAAAGATAGCGAATTAGACATACCTTAATATAAATTTGTTTACAAACCCATTCTAAAAAGTTGTTGGTTATTTAAAAGTCAAGAATTTTTGAAAATTTTTCCTGTAAAAAAGCTCGCGATTCGAAGTTAACCCAGCCTTTTGTCAAATCATTTCTATGTCATTTGTAAGATTTTTGATTGAAAAATGTTTAAACTTACGAGTCAAAATTAATTATTAGCCTGAATAAGAACTTCTTTTTCTGAAAGCGGGACAATTTCTTCTACGGATCACATTATATAGACACACTATCGCGAATAGTAAACATCAGCTTCTACAGGAAACTCATCAAAATTCAGCTAGTTATACTTTTCAAAAAGTTTTACGACGGAACGTGGACACGTTTATCATTTATCAACCTACAGGCTAGGGCAAGTTTTGTGCTGTGCCTCATTTCCATGGACTAACTTTTGATTTTCTTCGTTTTAGAGATAAAAATTTCTCGAGGTGCCTGGATCAGGTTAAAATTATTGATATCGTTATAAAGACGCGTCAATTTCTTGAGACGATGAACCCCAATAAGTATTAACAGGTGTTGCTCTGAATGAAAATTATTATTGAATTTACAGTTGAGGTCTCTTTTGTTAATAATCATAATTATATTATACCACCTAAATTATAACATTAAGTTGTAAGTAATGATATTATAATTTGTCATCCACCTCTTTTTCGATCAAGCAACTAGCCCTTAGTGATACTTAAATGCTCGTAAAATAAAAAAAAAAAAAAAAAAAGTCTATAATATGATTATTTTGGTATAATCAGAATATTCTCATACGATCTTATCTCTTTCAAATTCGATAAGTTTACATGTAGTCCAACAAAGAATCCTTATTCTGGATAAATGGTGTCACAAAAGCGTATTTTGTAGTATGTAGTATCAATCTCAATTAATTAATAATCTGATGATTTCTTTCCTCCAATAATTGATCATAGCTCTTCATTTTACCTTTCATAAAATTCGTTCAAGAAAGGCTCTCATTCAATTAGAGTTTGAAAAGGCTTGTATGTTTATGATTCGTGCCGTAAACTCAACTTTGTACTTCCGCCTCCCTCACAAGCAAATTTTCACGAAGGATATTATTCACCAATTTTTGGGTAAATTTATGAAATTAGTGTGCGGCCAAAACGAATTTTCGCTCGACTCTCCTCTCAAAATAGAAGGTAGATGATGGCATTCACGTGAGAATATCTGGTCTTGGACGGGGATAGAACACGTATCTCTTGATTCCCCCGGTTAGAACTGGATGCCTTTCCGAAAAATTAATTGTTATTTCAACATTTTTTAATCTCTTCAAGTACGGCGAATTCCTTTGTACGTGTTCTTCGACGTAGACATTTTTATCTGTTGAAAGACTTGAGGCTAACGTTACGGTGGCGATAGAACAATTTTTACTTTCGAGTACTAGTGTTGTTAACGATTAAATTTCATGTGTTTCTCATAAAATATCCATAAAAATTGAAACTTATCCTGCTACAATACCGACACCGAATATCGTAGGTGACCTCTACAAATGTTGATAAAATATTCGAAAAAGGGTAAAACGTATTACAATTGGACTAAAATTTTGCTCACATAAATTTAAACCGATTTTCTGAGCAGCTTGTAGTTCTAAGAAACACATACCAGCAATATTGACGATTGAAAGAATTCTATTGAATCCACTGCGATGACAATTCAACTTAGGTGAAGATGGCCTTCTTCTTTTGATGAGAGTAGAGATAGAATCAGTTGTAAGAGAAGAACACTGCGGCTTGCAGCACCATTTTCAATCATCTGGCATGAATTACAGCTATTTTCTTCCTAAGGACTTGAAAGGTTTGACAATCCTGGGAATTCCCCTCCCCTATGTAACCATTGTCATTTCTTCTTGACATGATTTTCAAAACGGTCCCTCTTTAAACGAAAACTCACCTTTGATGACGTCACCATTCCTTACATGTACTTTCCTTTCGTTTTTTGAGATTCTAATTGATGTTCAGTAATGCTTGTAACTTTTTCCGAATCCCTCTTCTAGTTTCTCCTCACTATGGATACACTACCGAAACATTACTTTTGATTGGCAACTTATGTGGATTCTTATGTAATTCGGACCGCCAAATTCTAAAAAAATTATCAAAAAATTCTTCCCACATTTTCGTTGCGCCGAGAGGCTGAAGGAGTAAAATTGAAGTGACACGTTTCAACATATTATGTTCACACATATTCTTGTGAAATTTTCCAAAGGACCCAGGGCCTCCCCCCAAAAAAATTGAGGAAAAAATATTTTGTGTTTTCTGGAAAAATCTTAACGGTTTCCGAAGTAGAATTTAGCGCGAAATCCAGGAAAAATAGTGAAAAATTCCTGCGGCCCTCGGAGTGGGTTGAGAGAGGCACAAACCCTAAAAAGTGATGAAAAAATGTTTGCATTTTTTTTCCAAGTTCAACAAATTCTTATGTAGAATTTACCGTAGAATTCGGAAAAATGGTAAAAAAAATATCCTGAAGGTTTCTGAGAGGGGTAAGAGGACTCAAATCCCCAAAACTCGAAGTAAAAAATATGCGTTTTTGAGAAAATTCAAACGGATTCTTGTGTGAAATTTACCGTAGAATTCAGAAACAATCATGAAAAAATCTCATGGCTCTTTGAGGGGGCCGGGAGGAACATAAACTTCTTTGGGAAAAGTTGTAAAATTGTAGAATTTCATTTTTATAACTCATGTAAACTGTGTTTTTTTTTTTTGTTTGAACGTGTCTCTTTGCGGACTCGTCGGTTTTTCTGATAGTTTTTTACTTTTGGGGCAGTGTCTGATGAAGAATCAAAAATTGCCAGAATCACAAGAACGGGAATCGAAGCGAGCGGCTGATGGAATACACTGGGAACCTTTATGGACCATTCAGCCACCTGTCTATATGGCATTTGACATTCTCGTGAAATGCGACTGCCAGAAAGGCTGCTGCACGAGACACTGTAAATGCCAGAAGGCTGAAATGCCATGTACTGATATGTGTGCATGTGGTAATGAGTGCTCGTTTGAATAAATTATTTGTACATGGGCATTACAATTGTCATCAGGTTTAAAATATATAATATGTTGGTGAATTTGTTGAAGTATTTTTTATTTTAGTAACACCTCAGTAGTTTTTGTAATATTTCAAGGTATATCTATTTCACGTTCTATGCAACAGGAAATTCTATATAATATTTCATGAAAGTTTGCGTATGGTTCTACAACTTCTGTTCGAAGACGTTTATGTTCCTCCGAGCCCCCTCGAAGAGCCATGAGATTTTTTGCATGATTGTTTCTGAATTCCACGGTAAATTCCACACAAGAATCCGTTTGAATTTTCTCAAAAACGCATTTTATTTTTTACTTTAAGTTTTGGGGGTTTGAGTCCTCTTAATAGAATATTCTCCTCGTGTGTACGAGCCATATTAATTATGATGAGGGAAGGTACAGACACGTAACGTTTGAAAAATATATGAAATAACTGGAACCACAGATAGTCAGCGAGAACAACGTGCATTCAAGAAGAGAATTTTGAAAAATAGTTAAAATTGAAAAGGCTAGAGCCTTATATACTAAACGCGTCAACTTGAGAAAATTAAAATGAATTAAATAATTGAAAATGAATTAAAATAAATGAGAAAAGGGTAAAGTAAAAACACAAGCCAAAGTGGTTACAGTCATTTGTATAAACTCTCGACCGGTTTCGAACGTTCGGTGACGATCATCTTCAGGACTAGAATGAGATATGGAGAGGACGGCAATTGATTAGGGAAAAAAGATGTTCTTTGTGTCTGGCACGGCTCGTTACCCGATCTCTATTCATTTCTGGAAACGCTCAATCGATACCATCCTGCGATATCTTTCACTGTGGAAATCGGAGGCAACCTTCTTAATTATCTCGACTTGTCAATCTCTCTCTGTGAGACTAACAACGTCCTCCAAACTAAATTTGAAATCTTCAGGAAACTAACATTCACCGGGCTGTCAATCCATAGTTCATCTTACCATCCATCATCGCATAAACTGGCTGCAATAAACTCCGCTATTCATCGACTGGTCCATCTCCCCCTAACACCTGAAGGTCAAGAACTCGAAGCCGCCGCGATCCGTAAACTTGCCCAGATCAATAACCTGAAAATAAACACTGATTTACTCATCCGCAGGAAACGGCTCTGCACTCTGCTGTCTGAGAACCGAGATGCTCTTCAACCTCCCCCCACTCGTTCTACCGAAAGATGGGTGCAGCTACCTTTCCTCGGATCACCGTCCGAGAAATTATCGGCTACGTTGAGAAAATATGGATACCGGGTCGGTTTCTATCCTTTGTCTACGCCATCTAATCTTATTCGCCTTAAAGACCCTGTCCCAACCTTACAGAAATCGGGGATCTACAAACTAAAATGTGGAGACTGTTCCGCGGAATACGTCGGTCAAACGGGCAGAAAACTCCGTATTCGCCTCCAGGAACACAAAAAGGCGTACACTAAGATGGAAGGAAACAAATCTGCGGTCGCTGCCCACTGCCTCCAAACTGGACAGGAGTACAATAATTTTTCGTCCTCTCTTCTTCACTCATGTACCAAAGGCTATATAACATGAATCGGTTGGAAGAAGCTGAGACTATTGCTGCAGTGACCACCGGTCACAACGTGCTCAACGATTTAAAATTTACGTACCTCAACCCATTCATCAAATTCTTCTACGGCTTCCGTCACTCGGCACCAATCTAATCTTGCTTCTGTCCTGAATTTTCTCGCTGTATTTCAGTTTCTCTTCTTTTCTCTCTTTTTTCCCTAATCAACTGCATTCTAGTCCTGCAGATGATCGTCACCCAACGTTCGAAACCGGTCGAGAGTTTATACAAATAACTGTAACCACTTTGGCTTGTGTTTTTACTTTACCCTTTTCTCATTTATTTTCATTCATTTTAATTTTCTTAAGTTGACGCGTTTAGTATATAAGGCTCTAGCCTTTTCAATTTTTAACAATTTTTCAAAATTCTGTTCTTGAATTTAAATTTTTAACTATTTTTCAAAATTCTGTTCTTGAATACACGTTTTTCTCGGTGACTATCAGTGGTTCCAGTTATTTCATATATTTTTCAAACGTTACGTGCTGTACCTTCCCTCATCATAATTGAGTCCTCTTACCCGCTCTCAGAAACCTCCAAGAATTGTTTAACCATTTTTTCCGAATTCTACGGTAAATTCTACATAAGAATTTGTTGAACTTGAAAAAAAAACAAAAAATTTTTTCATTACTTTTCATGGTTTGTGCCCTTCTCAACCCCCTCCGAGGGCCGCAGGGCACTAGGAATTTTTTCACTATTTTTCCCGGATTTCGCGCTAAATTCTACTTTGGAACCCGTTAAGACGGGGAGCGACAGGGCAATTCGCCGCGGACGACTCGCCGCGCATAACCACCCAATATTCGCCGCAGCATCACTCGCCGCGAAATCTATTCGCCGCAGATAACTTCTCGCCGTGAGATAATGATGGTAAAAAATTTGCAAAATTTAAAATGAACAAAATTTCAAAATGTACTCAGATACAAAAATGCTCAAAATGGATGCATCAAAAATCACCCTCGGGGTATTAAAATGATCATACAAACTTAATTTAAAAAGAAAAAATTATAAATTGTGGGCTATGACTCTCAAATATTCTATGGAACTTCTTTCCTCATAATCTGTGACGATATCTAAAATGCGGTCTGACAGCAGAACATATTTCTGCCTTTTTGCAGGAGGCGGTTGCCCCCTCTCTCCTTCCGTATATTCCACGTCACGCAATTTCTGACACTTTTTTAGTGCGGTTACAAAACTCCAGAAAGATGTATGGCTGCACATAAACTCATCTTGCAATTTATGGTGTCCGGCCTCAGCGGTATTGTTCGTACGAGGGTCCCCGTCCATTAGACGCTCATACACATTCCACCAATTGAGTTGGAACCGAGACCTCTTTCGAGAGTTCCGAAGACGCCGACCAACGTAATTATCCTCGACGTACAAAAGCAGAGTATGCTAAAGCCGTAATCATCTGTACGTGGAGATGTATCGTCGGGTCATTCTCATAGAGGCTCTGAAGGTGAAGAGCGCGGACCTTTTTTTGTATATTTTGCGCAAAGTGAAAGAGACACCCACCGATAACTGCCGAAGGAAACACTCTTTGAAATTCTTTTATGACAGCCAATTCGAAGTCGCAAGAGAAGAGGATGTCTGCATCGGTTACATTTGCCTACAGGGCGAATTCAGGCGAACTAAAAAAAAAAATTATGCGACTAAAAATAGGGGAGTGCGGCGAAATGAATTCCGCGGCTGATCCTTGTTGGGACTAGTTGTACCAGCGGCGAGTCGTCCGCGGCGAATTGATAGGTACCCCGTTAAGACTTTTCCAAAAAACACAAAATATTTTAACCTCAAATTGGGTGGGCAAGGCCCCTGGGCCCTTTGGACGGTCGGAAGAATTTTTTCAGTATTTTTCCCAAATTCTACAAAAAATTTCACAAGAATATTCGTGAAAATACGTTGAAATATGTCACTCCAATTTTCCCCTTATCTTAGAGGTTATCAGCCCCTCGGTGCGCCGAAAATGTCGGAAAGATTTTGATAATTTTTTTAGAATTTGACGGTCCGAATTACATGCATAACAATCCACATAAATTGTGAACTAAAAGGAATATTGTAGTCATTTATATACAAGAACTTCTTCCAGTTAGGCAACCCGTCATTACGGGGCCCCTATGAGGTTTAGACCGTGGCGTCAGGGCTCAAATTTTTCATTCAAGCATCCTAAATGTTCGTTCCAAATTTCATGATTTTAATATGAGGTGCAAGGTTGAATCTCATAATTTGCAGTAAGCCGCCGCCGCGCCGGACTATTAAGATTTGTAAAAGTTTTGCTGATCGGCTATCCTTGAACTTGATGAGATTTAAAAGAAAGCCGTAGGTTAGGCTACTACTAGCTAACTTCTTCAACTTCTAGTCGAATTTGTTCAGCAGAACCTCAAGCAATGGAAGTGTATAGAAAAAGTGATAAGCTAATGGAATGGTTGTCAATAAAATGACCACCAATAAACTAGATTCTACATTTATCCGGTGCTGGTACTTACATAATAAAGATTTCCCTGTTACTAAACTACAAATTAATATTAGTCGATTGGTCCAAATATTAATATTTATAGATACTCGACAATCCAGCGTTGACTGCCTGATTGATATGAAAACCAGATTTATCCACCAATAATTTATCGTACATGTTTCTATTTTTGTATGGAATGGTAGATTACTCATCATAATACGTATCATATTCTTCAGTTCCTAATCCATATTTACCACTCAATAATCATTTAATACCCAACGAGCACGTTTATTTTCATTCATACGTAAATCACTCGTTAATTGGCTACCTATTACATCATATGAGCAAACAATGGATGTGCAGCACTATTCGACGTTCTTCAATCCAACAGATATTATACATTTTCTTTTCTCGCTTTCTTGTCTCTAGAGCAAACGCATTCCATGTTTATAAAAATACTTAATATTCATACCTATTCATATATTTAAAGAGGATACTCGATCATCTCGAAATAACTACCAACGAGTAAGATTTTCAAATGCGCGACTGTTGAAGCGATTCCTTGTATTACATCGTCTTTTTTTTGCGATCCATATATTGTCACCTTGGATAATGACAATGAATTAGAAAGGAGCAACAAGGAAGGCAACACTGAAAAACTTTCTAATGTACTAAAACAAATGCCGTCTTCCTTTTTTTTTAATTTCTTAATAACAGTTTCTTTTAACGATTCAAGACGACTACCCTTCTCCCTCTGAGGAGAATATTTTCGACGTAGGTATCTATAGATGGGGAAGTTGAGGAATGAAATATAGGTATCCACAACAAAATTTGTGGTGGCTTCAAACAAATCCAAAGCTGTCATCTTAATTCTGCACCAATCTTGTCCAGATGCTCTTTATTACTTTGGAGGGAGTATTCTAGCCGTTTTTCAAGTACTATGGGCTTTGTCGTGCTTATATAAAGAGACAGTCATCTTACTAATGATGTAAACTTATATCGACCATAAATACAAATTTGATGTGATAAAAAATGGCTAAATAATAACGGTGGAAATTTGTAAAACGAAATAGAAGTAAAGGCCTGTACTCGATCAATTACTCCGAGATAATACTTGAACAAATGGACAAATTTTTAGAGACTTAAACGCACGGTAGAATTCGTACGCTAATTAGGTGATGCACGCAGATTTGGTAAATAATTAATTAAATGTATTTCTGATTTGCGAGAAACGGCTAAAGTTCTAGTTTTCTTTCCTTCGTGAATTTTATTCGATAAGTCTTTGATAAGACGTGGTAGATATTTACCTACTAGCAGATACGGTCACATGCATCAGTAGACAGTATTATATCCTTGATGGATATGCGTCGGATCGTAGTCGAATTCGGTTCAGGCGTTTCTAGGACTAGGTCTTTCACGTCTACATCATCAGACGCGCGTAAACAAATTGAAAAAACCTTCAGTATACCGGTACCGGTATACGTCCCGCGATCACAGAACGCACGCACTGATGAGGCTTTTTTCTCTCATTACGAGCTCTTCTTTACAAGAACAATGCATCCGTAAGTTATTAAACGGTAACACGGTAATCTACTCGAATATTATAAGTTTGCATAATCGCAATTATTCGTGGCAATTTAATTAAGCGGCATGTAGTTGTAAGTAGAAACGAGATGCTTTTCGCTCGTATACATTATCATCAAACACGTTTGCTATCTGCTTACCCATCTGATTTACCTTGTATTCTTTAACATTGCTGTCGTTTTAAATGCAATAAAGAAGATTTTTCGCGTTCAACAAAAGTAGGAATTAGAAATGATTCAGAAAATACGTCAAAGAGACGATTCGATGTCCATGGTAAAACGGTACATTAATCGTTTTAAGGACATTACTTTATAGTAGTATTGAGACCTTAATTTTTGTGAAAAGATGCTATCTCATTTGCTCCTCCTCTCTCATAAAATAAGTATTTGCAAACGGTATAATCGAATAAGAACAATTTTTGGTCTTGAAAAGTATAGCCACGTAAGGCGGCCAAACTACCTAGCACCCCAAATGATCGGAAGATAGACGAGCAAGCCCACAGCCAAGGGTGGTTATGGTGGCTGAGCACCCCTAATCGAAAGTACAAACTTAGGAAAAAGACGTCTTTACTACGCTAAACAGATAAAAACAGCAGTAGAGGAGAGTTACTTCCCTTCCCCCGAACTGTCATGAGTTCTCCACTACAAACTGACTTTGGCCATTATGCTGTACTCGGGGACTTCTAGCTCGATAAAACACGTACACTACATGTTATCGACTCATTGTCGACGTCGACATTACAACCCACAATCTGGTAGGGTCTCAAAATCGAAAAAATGAGGTACATTTCACCGCCCCCCCCTTTTTAGAATCTTGAGTTCGAACTTGCCTCAAGGAAATGTCCTCAATTTGTGCTGAATTGTGTTGCAAAAATTAGGTTTTGTGCTTGCCTCCTTCCGAAGATATACAAAAAAGGTCTCTAGGGAAGGGGCTAGTGAAACGATAGCCCCCCTTTTTGATTTTTTTGGGGGGCAAAATGAATTGTGCTGAAATGTGCCGCAAATCTTATGTTAGGTGCTTCCCTCATTCTGAATATATTTGAAAAGTATCTTGGGAGGGCTGGTGACATGGCAGCCCCCCGTAAGTTCGTCAAACAACAGGCCCCTTTCTCAAATTTTGCATTCTTGTCTCGCTGAATGAAATGTGCTCAATTTGAGTTGAAATGCCCAAATTTTAGGTTTTGCGCTTTCCACTTTCTTGAAATATTCACAATCTTTGGTGGGACTACTGTGAAAACAATACCCTCCCCCCACTTTTCCAAATTTTGTTCTATAGAACTTGGAATAATTGTCGACCATCAAGCTATATGTACGTCAAAAACTTGGAGAAATATTGACTTTCAATATGGTGGAAACTAACCTAACCTAATAAGGTAAGTGGAACTTGACAAAGTTGAAAAATAAATTCAGGGAATCTGTTCTATGGGCAGGATTTTTTTAGGTCTGACTTTCTTTACAAAAAAAAAAAGAAATGATAGAAAAAAGAGAGAAGAAAAAGAAAAAAAGAAATCTTTTCCTCAATATCAAATTCTTTTCAGGTTAGCAAATATCTGCCTTTTTACCAGACAGCGGACAAAAAGTGATATGTATTTTTTTTTAAACTATAGAATAGATTCCCTCTTAGAATATTGAGCTTCAAGTTGTGTCCAATAGAATGAGGATTTGAAAGAATTCCAATTTTCAAGCTCTAGGAAGGAAAATTGAAAAAATTTAATGTTGACTTTGGTGATGGTATATCCCAAATTTTCATTTTAATTATCGATCAAAATTAAATTTGTCCCATAATATTATAAATTTCCTCCGTTCCTTACCAAACCTTGTCTTTGAATTTTGGTTTTTTATCCGGCAAAATAAATTGTTCTCGATTTGTGTAGAATTGTGCCGCGAATTTTAGGTCTAGTACTTCCTTCCCTCCTTTGGAATGAGGTTCCATTTATAAAGTATCAGCAACCCCATTTTTTGAAATTTAAAAATTTTTTTTGGCTAAATGAATTGTGCTCGATTTGTGCTGAATTGTGCCGCAAATTTTACTCTTTGTGCGTGCCCCTTCCTCAAGATTTTCAGAGAGGTCTTTGGAGGCTGCTGAAATAACAGCCTCCTCTTTTTTAAATTTGAAATTTGCTCTTTGAATTGTGCGGTTGAATTGTGCTTGTTTTTCAGGATCTGATCTGTCAAGACTTTTGTATACATTTTTGCAGAAGTAACAGCAAGAAAACGCGAATGCCGCATTTAATCGAACCTAAATCGAGAATAATTTATTAAGAATTCAAAAAGGAGGAGCCGTTGTGTTGCAAACTCTCCCTGATTATGGAGATGGGGTGAAAGTACAAAATGTAAAATATGCAACACAATTCAGCACAAATCGAGTGCAATTTATTTTCCAAAAATCAAAAAAAAAGAAGGGTCTTTACAGTTTTACAATTTCACCTCAAGACTTTTGTCGATATCTTTAAAATGGGGTGGGAACGAAATGTAATATTTGCAGCACAAATCTGGCACAACTCATGAGGGTTAAAGATTCCTAATGTAATAGGGGGGTAATTAGGATTGATCCTGACTGTGAAGAAGGGCTGGAAGTACAAAACGTCAAAAACTTTCAGAACAATAGAACAAAAGTCGAACTCAGTTCATTTAGCCGGATAATAATTCAAAACTCGGAACGAAAAAAGGAGTTCTCTACAGTTTCACAAGCTCACCTTACAAGACTTTTGTGGATATCTTGAGTAGGAGGAGCACAAAACATAACATCTGCAGCACAATTTAGCACAAATCAAGCACAATTCATAGAGCTCATTCCAAATTTCAAAAGGGAAGGCTATCGTTTCAGCAGCTCCCAGAGACTTCTTTGAAAATCTTGAGGAGGGAACACGCACAAAAAGTAAAATTTGCGACACAATTCAGCACAAATCGAGCACAATTCATTCAGCCAAAAAAAATTACAAATTTCAAAAAAGGGGGGACTGCCATGTCACCTGCCCCCGGATACTTTTCAAATATCTTCAGCATGAAAGAAGCACAAAACGATAAGAATTGTGGCACATTTCAGCACAAATCGAGCACAATTCATTTTGCCCCCCAAATAAATTCAAACGGGGGGGGGGGGGGGCTATCGTTACCATAACTGCTGTTGGTCGAACATAATAAAGATTTTTAATAGTCATCCTGTCTGCAAGTAGCAAAATCACAGAACAGACAAAAAACTATCAAGGGTTGCCTGTACAGTGTACATCGACTCCAGGTCAATTTTGATTTCAGATCGACCAGCATACATTTCAATTCATGAGCCGCCTCGAAGAAGAAAATTCAAAAACACAAAAACGGGAAGGTGTTTCTGAAACATTCGACTAAGAGACAGAAGAGAAAGTTGATTGACCTTCTTTTGAGGGACTTATTGGAGCTTGGAGTCACAATCTATACGAAGGCAGGGGACTTGAAAAATTTTTGGCTAATGTAGCGAAGAGGGAATCGGCTTCCGTTTGAAGGGCCTGAAAAACTTTCATTACCTCAACTCTAGAATAGAGAGAATAGTTAAAAGACGTATTGCAAGGACTTGGAGAAATTTTAGATTTCTAGCTTTACAGAGAAGGAAAAACAAAGAAATTTAATTTCAAAATCTACGTCTATGAGCCGGGAGTTCCTCGATATCATTGCACTTGATCTTCTGTTTCAGGGCAAAAAACATTCGCTGTCCGGCGTTTGATGAAACTCGATTGTGACGTCAATAAAATGTGACCATATCAGGGGACATGAGAGAATCAGTGGCGGAATGGTTTTACGACCGACTCGTATGGCAAAAGTCTAAGGTTCAAACTCCACTGAAAAAAAAATTGTTTTAAATAAAAATTTGTACGTTTCTTGTTGTTCAATAATCCTCTCCTCCCTTAATTTAAATGACGGTTGTTTTCACTCTCGTTTCGTGACAATTTGTCGAAAATTACGCAAAACAAAGATAAAGAAGCACGATTGACCCCTGCAGAGTCGACACGATATGAAAAACTGAAACATGAGAAATTCTGAAGCATAATTATTATACGGTATTTTGGAAGTACCCAAGTAACAAGGAAATAACTATCGAGGAAACGATGAACCGCTGAAAATTACTACTATTAAATGAGTCAAGTTCACTGTACGGGATCCTGCTGAGTCCGGTTTCAGACGCCCCAACGCCAATGCACCCGGCTAGACCCGATGAAATATTAACTTCATTGTTAGAAGAAACCAGCAATTTCTTTACCATACGAACTCAACATTATTTTTATACACGATATATCTACATAAAATTTTTGGTAATTTTTAACAGCTGTAGGTACGAGTGCCTAGATTTATTTTTACTCGCGTTTCTTACGTAACTGCTTGTCATAAACTGTTGCATCGTGCTCTTCAAAATTTATTAGCTATCAAATGAATAAGCGCGTACCGTGTCTATTATCGATAATTCGAACTCCAAGAATATTTACTAATTGTAACGGTGCGGATCCAGATTTCGAGTCCTTGATAATGACCTCGACAAACGTGAATGAGTACCGGTATTTTCTCGCAGAAAATTTCTTGAAATCAAGACACGACGATGATAATAAAAATTATTGAACGCGAATATTTACATCACGTGAATTCTACGAAATTTATGGTTTCGGACGCTTATTGTAGGCGTAAAAATTGGAATTATCCAAGACTGAGGACTGTGCGTCATATTATTATTACATATAATATTATGGTAAAATTATCTACAACGGATTCATTCATTGCGCAGTCACAATTTGCATTGTTTGTTCCGGGCTATAATTGTGGCGTTGAGACCTTACTCTCTGTGATCTGTTACGTAAAGCACGGCTCATGAGATATTTTTGTGAACCGTCAAATTTGATGAGAAATATCGACAACATATCTTACAATCGGGCTCGTTCGTTCATTTATTTTTTTAAAGTGTGATGCTGCATCTTTCGAACACTTATTCTTTGAGGAAAAGTGAAATACAATTATAGGCCTGTCTCATCTTATTACTATTATTCATCAGCTCCATTAGAACAATCGGCACCAACGATCTTATCTTCTCGTCCTGAATAAGAGATGATACAATAAATATCCTGGTTTGCATGACAAATGAATGGAAAAAAGTAGGTGGAGCGCGGTTTTCTGAGTTGTTGGGTCAATCAGAGGAAATGGGGCAGGATACAGTGACCTGATAGTTCGAGAAAATGCTTGGAAGATGTTCAGGACAGCCGGTAAGGAGGGGCGGTGAGAGCAGAACTTGCTTGCTCATTTGATGCGCTATGTTTTTCCGAACTATAGATAGCGGATCTGAAGGTTTCTTCGCGGGGGCATGCTTTATATAAAGTCTCCATCGGTGTACCCTCGAAAAGTCTACCCGACCCCTTGCGCACCGGCGAAATTTGTAGGGGACTTGAATGTTTTCAAAATTGTTGTTTTTTTTTATTATTCACTAAAATAATCCGTTTCGAGAAAAATGTCATGACAGAAAAATTGTTGCTACCTATATCGTTTGGACGATAGACAAAATTCTGGTGACGTCATTATATTACATTGGTTGTCGTGCTGCGCGCTCCAAGCTGTGGCAGACTGAACGTAAACACTTTTCTTGTATAAGAATTCACGTAATAAATCTTGAGGACCTTCAAAATTAACAAATAATTCAGGAAGTAGGAGAGGGGAATAGATATGCTATTATTGCAAATTAAATTCCCCTGCCGTAGGACCAATGTAAAGCAAGTACTAAATCAGGCAAGCGAGTATGCAATATGATATAGGAGAAGAGCCATATTGAATTCTGTTTATAGGTACTTGTACAAGTGAGAGTATCGCGATAAGAAAGTGCTAACACTTCATTGATTGATTGAATGTATGAATTATTAGGGGAAAAAAGTTACAATAATTTGAGAAATTGAACCCATTTTTTCAAGAAGGGCGAAGCTGACAAAAACGCGTTTAAAGTTTTGCATCGCTGGTAGTGGTGGTAAAGAAAAGACAGCGCGACAAAATTTTTGTTGTAGAAGATTACCCAGTCTATCTACTCGCGATTCACCCCCCCCCCCACTTCTGGTGGAAAGAACGGTTGTCAATATGACAAAATGGCTGCCGACGAGAGGACTATGCTTCGCCCTTTTTGTATAAACTCGCCCTTCTTGGGCAACGAACTCACCCTTTTTGAAAAAACCCATAAGAAATATTGAGTTTATAGTATATGCAAAAAGGGCGAAGCTGGGCAAGAAGCCGGGAAAAGTATAGCATTCACTTCAAACTTCTCAAATGAAATGGTTTGGAGCGCCACCAGAGAAAAAAAGAAGTGTATTCTGGTAGTTCTTGAACCGAGGAATCCGATTTTCGAGTTTAGTTAAAAAGGGCGAATAAAAGGGTTCAATTAGAGCTTTATTTCACGTATTATAAATTTAACCGCTTAAGCTTACACAATATAATAACACTACACAAAAAAAAAAAAAAAATGAAAACCACAAGAACGAAATAATACGATTCTAGAAGTATTTTCGACGCTGATCACGATGCCGTTGTCCGATTTTCAAGTTTTGGCTCGGTTTTCGAGAAATGATCAAATCAAATTACCACGATTCATTGCGACGCGCGGCGTATGTTACCCAGCTATCGAATTTCGCGAGAACGGGAACATACACTGCGCGCCGCAACGAATCGCGGGAATTGGATTTGATTATTTCTCGAAAACTGGGCCAAATTTTGAAAAACGGGCAACGGCATCGTGATCAGCGTCGAAAATACTTCTAGAATCATATTATTTGGTTCATGTGGTTTTCAATTTTTTTTTTTTTTTTTTTTGTGTAGTGTAATTAATTAACTTCAATATTAAAATTGATTTTGAACAATTATTATATTTATATTACCTCATTAAATATTAAATTTGATATTAAATAATTATTATTTAAATACATTTTAACAATATCATTTATTATTTACTACTGATTAAAATAATTTTCCCTCTTGTTACTTAGAATATAAAAGTAACAGTTTTATAAAATAATCATTATGAATATTAATTTGCTCAAAATTATAATAATATTCAATTAATTAAATTATTATTGATAATCTATTTTATAACTAAAACTTTTAATTGAAAATTTCAATTTATATATTATTTTAAACTTTATTATTAAGATAATAAATAATATAATCAAATTTTTTATTGATTACACTTTAAATCATTCAATTATTTTCAATAATGAATCAATAATCTTTTGTTCATTTATTTTAATAATATTTAAAATTGATTCGTATCTATAATAAATATTTGAATAATTATTATTTAAAAATAATATATTTATTTTATTTAAATTTGATTTACAAATTTTCTACATAAATTATTTTTAAAAAAATATCATTTTTATTGATAATTCATTTGTATTTATAATATTATTGATATATTAACTTTATTCAATTTAGATAATTTAAAATTATTAATATTTAATCTTTCTATTGCAATTATTTTATTGATAATAGATTATTTGCTAGGTTTTTCTCTTCTATGTAGACAGATATCATGTTGAACAAGAATAGCTGTTACTAATATTTTTTATTGCTGTAATTCCTTTAATTTGAGGAAATCGATTTATTAATAATATTTTAACTAATCGATATTTTTCAATTCATTTTGTTTCAGCAACATTTTTATTTTGTTATAACAAATCACTAAATTGTGTTAAAATGAACATTGATTGAACTACAGTAATTCGTACTGATGACGTCATAGCACCGGGCTGTCCTGAGTTTGCTCAGGGGTGGAAATTGATAAAAGACAGAATAAGAAAAAAACAAAATTACATGCCAATGCAAGACTGCAATATCAGCGGGGGACCCGCTGTCACGAGAATTTCCCCAAGTTCCCCTCCTATCATATTAAGCTTAGAGCCTGAAGTATTTCTAAGTCCCGAAAATGATGACGTGACAACTTGAACGCGCTGCAATTTCAAGGAAGCGGTCGTTTTTCCAAACCCCCTTCCTATCGTATTATATAACTCAACAGACGAAACTTTTCCAAGTCCCTGGCTCGAGAGTCAACGTTTTTCCAAGTCCCTCTAATATAGCATATATAGCTCGAGAGTCGAAATTTTTCCAAGTCCCTCATCAACTTCATGACGTCTTCAACCTCCGAACGAAAATTTCCTGAAAGTATTCCCAACAAAAAGGATAGAGGGTTTCCCCTAAAAAAAAGATTTATTGTACTATATTCTCGAGTACAAGCCTAATATGATAATAAGGCAAATAATGAAATTTATTGAACGCCCACACAAGCCCTCCCTATTTCCGCTTCTGATTTGCCGAGAGGATTTGCTCACCGTAGACTACAAAAGTTGAAATTTTCCCATAAACTAAATTGTGATACAGAATAATTGTAAGGATACGTTGTAACTTGGTAAATCTTGAAGGTATCTTTGATAAGAGCTTTGATACCCACCCCAAAAAATTCGTTCAACATAATAAATCATAAGCTTCTTACTCGGAGAAAAATCGACAAATAGCATCAATTTAGCGAGTAGAATATGATTTTGAAAACCGTTTATAGGACTTCTTTACCTGCCCTCAAGTTATATGTCTCGAACGTTTTGATTTTACGACTTCTCGTAAAATGATAATTGCGCGAACAACACGGTATATCGGCGTGTCCGACTTTCTTTGGTCGTCTTTTTTTCCCCCTTACTAAGAAGTCACGAGTATTATTGAAGTAGTTTTAGAAATAATTTTATTCGAAGGTTGACGATAATTAAATTTATAGGAAATCCTCAGCTGGTACTCTTCATTTTGATTAGATACTTCTGATGAATAGATTTGCCAAGACCGAAGGATTTCTAATCTCCGGATCGTATTCCTTGAAATACCTATCCATTAAAATCACGGTTTATTCTTATTATATTTCACATATCAATTAAAGAAAAAAAAATCCCATTTGCCACCATAATCATCAGAATATAAATCGTCAAAAATGACTCACAAATATTGGACCATTCTTATTATCCGGAATTATAGAAACGAAGAATTTTTTTCTTACTCGATCTGTGATGGTGTACACTTCCGAATAATTTAAACTCTTCATCTCGTTGTCCCAATGTTCATGTAGTGCTGACTCCTTGTGCGATACAAGCGAATAGGTACAGTCCGTGAGCGATTACTTGCTGATTGGCGCCTACTATTAGCAATAACAAGTAGATGACTTTTAAGAAAAATAATTTAATGTTCAGAGGAGAGCGGTACCTATGTTGCATACGTTTCATGACAACTTACAGCTTCATTCGCATCCACGCCACTCAAAAGAGAAAGAAGTTCCTTGAGATCGGCCATGGCGTATGGAATGAATGAATTTTCCTAGGTGCCACTCGTCCCCAAGTTTTCGGGCGCAACCTAATTGAGTCCCGGGAGCGGGGGGTACCTGTTTTTGATAGCCGAATTGAGTCCCGAAGTGTCGAGGGTACATAACCGAATTGAGTTCTAAAGGGAGAGGGGACGGTAAAATAATACCCAAATTGAGTCCCATAGTGTCGGGGGTAGAAAACGGTAGAGTTTGAATTGAGTCCCGAAATGTCGGCGGTACTAAGTCTGAGAAGATGGGTGAATTTGTTCATTTTCCTTCGTCCTCTGCTGTGGGCAACTTGATCCTAGCTTTTTACAGTTCATGGATTTAAATACAACGCTTATGTTCCTCTGACGAATAAGACGATTGAAGCCTATGAAAGAGTCTTTCGACATATTGTACATGAAATAATTAACCTCGCCTTGGAGTATGAACCCTCGGAATTGTTCGGTTCCTTCTACGCTGCACACCCCAATGTTTTCATTCTCACAGATACTCTTCGTGAGGTCCAATGCAACACCTATGCCAAAATCATCGACATTCGTAAGTTGAAGAAACGTTTAGGCACACGGGAAATGAGAATCATTCGCGAACTCGGGACTCAATTCGGTTGTGTAGCGCCGACACATGAAGACATTCCTTTTTTTTATCCCCGACAACTCGGGACTCAATTCGGCTAAAAAATATAGTTTGGGACTCAATTCCGCATCGCCCAAGTTTTCTTATTAAATGAGTTTGAAGTTTTGTTATTGCTAAAATGTGGGGAAAATAAGAATGACTTTTTTAGAAGAAAATACCATGGATGCACGTCCACATCTTCCAAAATTTCTCCAAGTTTCATTGCTCTGCAAACATTGTTGCCTGAGTTACAACCATTTGAATTTTAGGCCTAAAAATGACCCTGCAGCCCGCATGGGTAAGCGAATGGGTTTAATTTTGTTCATTTTCGAGTTTTCTCACGGGCAACAACATTTTGACATGCGTTCAAAACATTTTGCGACAAAGTCCGTTTTCACCCGTACCCGGCTACAGCCAACTTCTGTGTCCTCAATCCAAATCACTAAAATCATCAGATACACTGGACATTTTGAAGAGAGTAAATAATGGAGACTGAAATGCATATTTTCGCCTGTTTTTGTGTGTCTTCTAACTTGACGGATCATTTGGATAGGTATCTGACAAAAATATACGAAGTTCGTCAATTTTCAGCCATAATGTAAGACTGGTCAGGAAATAATATTGTATCAGAGTTCAAGTTCAGTTTTCTTTTGGAGGAGCACTAGAGAGAAAAATTAAGATCGAGAGATCTTCAGATAATTGTGCAATCCAGATCAATTACAATTTTGACAAGCAGCGAAATGAAGAGTAGAAAAAGCGAGAGTTTTTGCCAAGAAATTAAACGAAATTATTTCCCTCAATTTACAAAAATTGATACGATTTAGAAAATTAAGCATTAATATCAGAGTTTCATAAGCTACCATAATCTTAACGAGCACTCATTAGAAAATCTTATTGATTCCTTTTATTAAAAATCGATATCAGTAGAAAATTTTATATCTTAAAGACCAATAACTGCGAGTTACCAATGATGGTTAATTTCGAATTTAAATTGAATAAATTATTTGTAGATTCCATGACCCGAACATAAAATTAGGCAGTAAAAGAATTTTGGAAATGTTTCAGAACATAATATTTTAAGCAAATTATGAGTGTATTATTGGTATTTCCTGGTTGAATTTTCGACGAAAAAAAAATTGCAATAGAAAAACTACGAGAATTGGAAAATACCGTTACAAAGAATTTAAGCGAAAATCTTCGAGCATTTCAAGATTTATTGATTCGACTGACTTTCGTCACTAATTTGTGAGAAATCCGATATCTTCATGTCTAGTCTATGCAATGGATAAAGTAAACACAACCGGATATTTCAGCAAAATTTTTGTCTCTTTTTCATTGTACATCTAAAAAAAACAGATTTCGTATAGAGCATTGTACTTTGTGCGCTATTATGTGATCACCGGATTCACGTTAATTTCGTAATTCGATATCGGTCATGCAACTTGGTAAGGACGATAATTTACAATGGTCATTGTCGACATTCTTGGCGTATTCTTCCTCGTAACAAGCGAGATTAAGTCATTGAAAAACCCGTTCACAATGCGTTACAACGCCTGAGATAAGGGAGGAAGAAGAGTTCAAAATATACGGTATATTTTTCCTTTTCTTCTAGCCTGTGAAGCTGGTACCAACGATCTTCTAGTACGAACCTCTTCAATCTATTTCTCCCTCTTTCTCGAAGCCTTTATCTAATTTTCAAGGGGTTCACAACAAGAAATCTAAGCTATTCTGATGTATTCGTCCACTTTTATTACCTTTTAATAATATAAGAGCCAGGCTCCTTGATTTACGAGCCACCCTCTTGACTTAGTCTCCATTTTTTGGTCCTCCTACGACCGGACATGATGGAATCTACAAAATCTCCTGCTACAAATTCAAACAATCCAAATGTACCCTAAACGACGTCGACGCCGCGATGGAAATAGTAGCTAACGAAGACGAAATGATTGCAGACGATGATACAGATTCCGCTGGTGATTCAGTATCGAACACCGCTATCATCTTCGACATCGATTTCGATTGGCAAATTCTAGAGGAGGATATCGACGATCATCGTCGAACCTACGGTCGGAGCCTCAATCGTATAACCGCCATTGACTTCCACTGGATCGAGTTCAAAACAAATCCCCTGAAGGGATCAATACATAATAATTCAGGGCCTTAAGATGATAGTTGGTTCCGGTACTTGAGATCTCTACTGAAAGGTGAACCGCTGAATCTTATCCGTCAACTACCATCTTCCGCCAATAATTATTCAAAAGCGTGGGATATACTATGCTCGTATTACGACAATCCGCTCATTTTACTGCAAGAACATGTTGACGAACTTCTAAATTGTCCCATTATTCGAACAGACAAGGCGAAAGGATGTACCCTGAGAGAAATGTTTTCAACATTTAAACAGCATCTAGCTGGGATTCGAACCCTCGAAAGGGAGAATGAACACTTGGACACGACAGCCACGGCGTATATCCATCTATTTCTCAGTAAATATCCGTCAAATATTCGCACAGAGTTTCACAAGGAAGTCAGCAGAAATGCGTCGGTAAGAACAACTGAAGCTGGATTTTTCGAGTTCATTCAAGCATTAGTCCATGCAGATATGGAGCCAGAGAAAGAGAAAGCAAGCAAGAGGCACTTCCACTCGTGAATAATGACAGCTCCACGTAATTTTGCGCATATGTACTGTCGAAAGAAATGCGATCACTTCTTATCTGACTCGTCCATAAGGTATAATAAAGACAATACAGATTGCTAAGCATACTCTTTATACCTCTCACATAATAGACGCAGAGCTTGAAATTTCTTGAAGTTCTACTGCTTCTTATACTTTCAGCAAAACGAAAAACTTTTTTCAGGGGGGTTCTTACGAGATACTACTCGACATTTTATCAAGTCCCTCCTCTGCAGCATCTACAGGTTTAGGATTTCTTCGAGCATTTGTCAACTAATTCTTTTTAAAGTCTCCCAAAAAATTTTCCGAGTACTACTGAACTCATCTTCATGTGCGAGCCAGAGGAAAGTGGAAGTTCATGGTCAAAACATGAGTTACTAAAACTTTGAAAAAGCTTGGTTTGCCTATTTCAACAATGAAATTCTAGCATCGACAGTCCAATTCGCTTCCAATCCACGCCTTTTCTCTCTCTTCTTTCCTTTCAAAACCCAACTATGTCAACACCCCAAATTGATATCTTCAACTTTTATGGCTAATCTCTTTCCCAGGCATTCGATTTGATGAAGCCAATATTCTCAAAACTCACAATACTATGTACAGACCTGAATTGACCAAAATTATTCAAAAAGAAAAACGAGTATTAGCACGGAATGAAAAACGCCCACACATGATCAGAAAATTGTCCAAACCAACAAAAAAATATCAGGAAACGACCAAAATTGACCATAAGAAAAAACGACCAAAATCTAACAAAAATGTTCAAAATGGAGCACAAACGACTGAAATCGACCATAAAATGACCAAAGATGACCACAAGAATTAAGTATCACAAGTGAAAAAAAGTTCTGGTGTAGCGAATTGAATAAAGATAATTTTTAATGTCTTTTTCTCTACCCTATGAAATTGATCTTCTGGAACTGCTAGTTGTACAAAATATAGTACTTGATGTAAGGTGGTACCTACTTAATCTCCTGTATATTCGACTGAGTAGCTCATAGTCTCAGTTCCGCTGGAGCCATTCAAAGCAATTAGTATAAGTATAATACACATTTTATTTCTGTGAGTACTGAGTAGCTTACGGACCTCAGCTTAGTACAAGCTTAGTTTAATGTCATTTTAATTTTTATTGTAATTTAAAATATTAATTTTCATAATTAATAAGTTTAATAATTTGAAAATTTTTTATAATATATTAGAATCTGGATTTGACGATATTATAAATGACTTTAAAATGAATTTTTCTGTTGAAACATGTTATTGAATTAAAAAATTAAATGTTATTGTGATTTAAATTTAGAATTTAAAAATGAATGAAATAATGAATTGAATTATATTTTAATTTTATTAATACGTAAAATGTTTTTTTTTCCATCAGTTAAACGAAAAATGATAAGAATAATTGAACTCCAAAATTTATAATCTATTTTTAATTTCACAAATTAATATTTTCTTTTCAAATTATATAATTAGTAAATTTGTTTTTTTTTTTTAATAATATGAAATATTAATTATTTAAATTTCTTCTTGTATTCAGATTTTATATTTATTGAAGACAAAAAGACCTTGAAAATCTTATTTTTAAATTATTTAAATTTAAAATTTATTAAATTTTATTGGGGTAGCAAAAAAAAATAATTTCTTTATTTTTATTTTTTATTAATACATAAAAAATTACTTTAAGGATAAAAGGATAATTGAAAAATATGAATAATTTTTGAAAATAAATTTTAATAAATATTATTGTAAAATAAGTAATTATCATTAATAAAATTGATTTACAAATTACAATACATATAAGGTTCTTTTGATGGTTTTGAACCAATAAAAAAAATTAGAATTATTATATAATTTTAAAATAAATAAAAAAATTTTCATAAAATTAATATTTGTTTATTTATTATATATATTATACTTATGTGATGCGATCTGCGAAACCATAGGATAAGTCGCGGAAAACGAAAAGTCCGTTTTTCATATTTTCTTATTCTCGAGACTCCCCCAAACACTTCAAGCCCTGTTTGAAGTCAATCGACCCAAAATTCGCTGATCTACAGCGTTTTGAAGTTGGTAAAGTTGAGAAAAGCTAAACATGAAAATGTTGAGAAAACACTGATTGAAAGTTCGGAAGGTCTTACGCATCTCACGTTGGAGTGCTAAAGTAGCGCAAAATGTCACCTCCAGATGAAATTTTTGAGTGGAAGTGAAAGTATATGTCCTAATCCACCAGAAAATCGAATAAAAAATTTTTCGGTAATTTTTTTATTTTTTTCATTTTTGCTTGTAGCAAAAAATTTTGTTTAGCGACTTATCCTATGGTTTCGCAGATCGCATCACTTATATATAATTAAATTTATAAGCCAACTATAATATACTAAAATAAATTTCAACAGGGAACCTGTTCTATGGGGGGCTTTTTGAGAAATTTGCCGTGTGCCGTCAAACAAAAAACTTGAAAAACTTTCTACTCTCGAGCCATATATGAAAGGAATTTTTCCAAGTCCCACTTCTATCATAGCTCGAGATTTGAGAAAAATTTAGACTCTCAAACTATAGTATTATATTTTATTATTTATTAAATTTTTAATTCGACAAATTAATGTTATATAATTCAACAAAATAAAGTTTCTTCATTAAATTATTTATTCAAATAATTTTGTAAATAAAATTTTATTAATGAAAATATTAATAAAATCGTAATACAAAAGGAAATCAAAATAATTAATATTTAATATTATTAAAGATAAAAAATCAATTCTTTATTACCCCAATAAAATTAAATAAATTTTAAATTTAAATATTTTAAAAATCGAATTTTTAAGATCTGTTTGTCTTTAATAAATATGAAATTATTTTTAATTCAATAATAATTTTTTGATTTTTTTTAACCGCTTAAGCGAGCACAATATAATTGTTAACTAAATATAAATTCCTTATTAAAATTAATTTTTATTAATAATTTATCAATATAAAAGATATTTATTCAAATTTATTAAATATTACATCTAAATGAAAAAATGAATTATTATTGAAATATATTTTATCAATATATATTTTAGGTTGTATTGTTGAAAAAGCAATGGCGGCGGTACAAATTTGGCGCCCATGTGCGAAATAGAAGTAAGGGCCCTCCTTTTTTGAAAAAAATAGGTGTCAAAAAGGTTTTTTTCAATTTCTTTTTGCGCGATGGCCCTCTTAATCGAGCGGGCACCTTCGGCGCCCGAGTACGCTTGCACTGGCCGCACTCGCCTATTGCCACCACTGTGAAAAAGTAGGTTGAGTGACTCAGGCCACATTCCGCTCTTTTGCCCTCTTGTTGATTAAACATCCAGTATACCAGACTTATACTAGCGAGTGAGGCGGGTTCTTGGTCTAGTATGAGTCTAGTATACGATATTCTAAGCTAATTAGCTTTCAGGGGCTCACTCTCGGTCTAGTGTAAGTCTTGTATACAATGCTACTAGCTTTCAGGCGCTTACTCGCGTATTGGTATAGTGGCAGCCCGGTGAATGAAGGCGTAGTATACTGTATTTTGGGCCCAGTATAGTTCCAGTATAACGAAGTCTGAAGGCTAAAGGTCGAATCCCTAAAGTAGGTCAAGATCATTGGTGACATCGTAAAGCGAAACGTCACGCAGATTTCCAACTGCTCCCCAGCCTAAAGACATATACTTGTCGATGTTTCAAACTAACGAGCTTTCAGGAGCTCATTCGCTCCGCCGTTCGCCTCCCTTTTTGCTCCAGTATGAGTCTCGTAGGAAATAGTTTAAGCTGCTAGTTTTCAGGCTCATTCGCTCCGCTCGTTCACCATTCTCTCGGTCCATTATAAGTCTAGTATACTGTATATCAAGCCTATATAATAACGAAGTGATTATCCGTAGGTACACGTACCGACGAATAAAACGTTATTTGTAGGTACAGCACCCATGGATGAAAGTATTGTGCAGCAAAGAGTAAGCCTATTAGTAGTTTGCGTACTTTAGCGACTGAAAGGTAATGTTTAGTTGAAATAAGTCCAACTCTTAACTTCAAGCGTTGCAGTCGGGGTAGTAATCGAGCTCACTTAAACACTCTGCGTGGGTTAGAGTCAGGCAGCAATCAGTGAAGGTCACTCCGGTCTCATTGCGGTGAATTCAGGAATTGCAGACCGGGCAGTACTGAGGAGTTCCTTTACATGGGCGGGAGTAACGTCGTCACTTAGACAAAGTCATTATGCCGCTGCCGGTGCGTTTCCTTCCTCGACGGGTACGTAATTTGTGCTGCTCCTCTGTCAACAGTATCCTTATTGAAGGAACACAACTGCTGTTCACTTCGTTTTGGTCGTCCTCTAGCCTTCACTTTTTTCCTGAATTCAAGATTTTGAAATGCAGTGGGCGGATTCGTCCGAAGCACACTTTCTGTTGCAGGACTCGCTTCTTCTTTTTCGTCTGCTACCTCCTCGTCTCGCTCCTCATGCTTCGATGTCTTCGGCGACGCGAATGTAGTATCGCGTCCACCCCTTACAAATGTCTCTGCTTCCTTCATCGCTTCTAAGTACTTTGACAGAGGAGCAGCACAAATTACGTACCCGTCGAGGAAGGAAACGCACCGGCAGCGGCATAGTTACTTTGTCTAAGTGACGACGTTACTCCCGCCCATGTAAAGGAACTCCTCAGTACTGCCCGGTCTGCAATTCCTCAATTCACAGTGATGAGACCGGAGTGACCTTCACTGATTGCTGCCTGACTCTAATCCACGAAGAGTGTTTGAGTGAGCTCGATTACTGCCCCGACTGCAACGCTTGAAGGTAAGAGTTAGACTTATTTCAACTAAGCATTACGTCTCAGTCGCTAAAGTACGCAGTACTAATAGGCTTACTCTTTGCTGCACAATACTTTCATCCATGGGTGCTGTACCTACAAAACGTTTTATTCATCGGTACTGTACCTACGAATAACGCCATTCATATAATAAAGTCTATGCTGGCAGAAGAGGAAAAAGTAACCTCTTTGTTAGCGGATCAGAATAATATGTATAAGGTCACTTGAAAGTGAAAATCCCCAGGAATTTTCGGGGATTTTCATTTTCAATTGGCTCCCAGGCCAGAGACACACTAACGTTAAAAGAGGCTATCCACATCCAGACCGAGACAATATCAGTAACCGAAATACTTACAAGGCAGCCACTTATAGTCAAATTTCGAGCTTCCAAACTATTTAAATAGAGACGTTTTTTCTTCATTCGTTATCTCCCTACTATTCCGCAATTTCGTCTTGATTTTTCTGAAACTGATCCGCAATTTTCGCAGGAACACTGTTTCATCTAATCGTCAACGATACACAGCTCAAAAATTCGAATTTGTTTTTCCTATCATAGTATGAATCGAATATGTCTGGCAAAATTTTGCTAACAGAATGTATACACTTCTTTATCAAAATTTGGCGAGGTCACCTCGGATATTAGTTATTTGTAACGCGGACAGTACGTTTATATTTTTATGGATGTTTTACGAGAAACACACGAAGTTAAACTGTCAACAACCAGTAGTTGAACACACCGCCACCGCCCCTTCAATCTTATTCTAGTGTCGAAGACTACAAATAAAGGAAATCGCAATACTTTATTTGACAGAAAAAAATTTTAATAACGGAGTACCCGTGTGCGGTATTTTGAGTGAGTTTTCATCCAGCCCCAAGCGGAGGAGTCGAAAGATGCGAGTTCCACTCCGCCCAGGACCAGACATCATCTACTTTTCATTTTGAGAGGAGAATCAAGAGCAGAGTTCCAGCTTCAAAAGTTTTATACACGAGTTCATTCACAATTAAGCGTGCCTACTTTAATAGACGACAAGCATTTCTGCGCCATCATCCTTCCAAATTCATTTCTTGATTACAGTTGATAATGTAAGTGGATTAAGAAACTTTCGAACTTGCTATAAATTATACAATATATAAGTAGAGAATGTTCTTCGAGAAGACTTTAGAATAGTGAATCTCGAATTTCCGTCCCATAGGACATGGGCTACTTGAAAAAAATTGAACGTTGGTTATCAGTCAATAATACTTCCCAGGGTTCTGTACGAGTGCGAGTAATGCATAAGTTACAGTCATACGAATCTTTTTTCGGCCTTCAATTGAGTAAGATCCTTCTCCAAACAAACTCTTTATGAGTGATAAGAATTAGGAGAAATCATCGGAGTGAACAAACTAGTATTTCCCACTGAAGCATTTTTTAGATTCATCAGCGAGTTAAAATCTATATGCGACATCATTTCATGAACTAGTGCGAACGACAACCAATAAAATTCGCACACACAATGTAAACACTTTAGATTAAAAAGAGGGGAAGGGGGGATAAAATTGGCTTTTTCTATGACGTCATTTTACTAATCTATATGCGACATCATTTCATGAACTATTGCGAACAACAACTAATAAAATTCGTATACACAATGCAAACACTTTGGAATAAAAAGAGGGGAAGGGGGGATAAAATTGTGAGAGAACAATTTGGCTTTTTCCATGACGTCATTTTACTATGGAATGAAGTTTATAAATTTTAAAGTTTGAAGGTTAGCCGTAAATTTAAAATATTTTTATTCTCTCTCGCTTTTAGTTGAAAATTGATAAAGATTTCCACGTGGAAAAAAGCTAATTATCATTTTACGCTTATGGTCGTAAAACTTTTGTACAGGTACAAGTAGCTGAACCCCGATGAATTTCGTTCAGAAGGCGTTATTTGATTTTCGTAACGAGTGTACATCGGTATAATCCATAGGAGGAATCGTCTCGATTCTATATAGAAGAAAAAGTGCTTCAATTTCGACAAGTACGAGTAAGTTTGAAATACATTTTTTGTTTGATTAAAAATAAAACTGAATCGAATTGCGACACAATTTCTCAATATTTTTCGATTCGACAACTTGTTACTCCTCAATTTGATGAAAATATGAAAAAGAAAATCTTACCCGCAAATTTTACACATCAATCTACGAGTAATTCGCGATTTCTTGAAAATCAGATAATAATAAAGTTTTTCTTTCTGATGAAATGGTGATTTTGAGGAGTATTACATTCTTAGTCTGAAGTTGAAACTTCACCTCCCTGTCAAACTTTTTCCCACGATGACAAACAAAGAAAGTACCTAGCTTTAAATTATGGTGGCCTAGTAGCACAGTTGGCATGAACTATAATGCTTGAATTTACGTTCTAGCCCGTTACTCCGTTTGGGAGGGGCAGGAGCAATATTTCTCCAGGCTCTTAAACTTGTTTAATGAATAACATACGCTGGAATAGCGCACAAATCATACGGTCTTGAACCATAATTACTCCCTAGAAAAATATTACTATCATCTTCAACCGCCCATTCCACTTTAGGGAGGTGTAGGGAAATAGACCCGTCCTATGTTTCGTTTTATACGCACAAACTAGCTTGAAATTTCTGATATTTTTTCCTGCTATACATTTACATCTACATCTTAAACGCAAGTTCTGATTTGACTCTAGCTGTAAGACCCGCTCTCTAAGCAGTTACTATAGTTCTGTGCTCAACGATTTGCGATATGAATACAAAGAAAGGAAGTTTTTTGAGATGTCAAGTCATCGTGAGAAACAAAATTAATTTAGGAAAAAGAAGGAGTCTAAAGATTGTAGTCTTTAGCCAATCTATAAGCACAACACCTTTGTAGAGGTTCACATATTCATTGTTGATAAATTTCCAAAGTTGAAAGTTACGCAAATCAATCGAGTTATTTTTTTAAAATTTGAAAAATGTTCCTGAGAACCGCTATTGGGATGCTGCGTGCAATCAAATCGTCTATGGCATAGCCATGTATCAGTAATTTTTTCTGCTGGTTCGATGTGACCGACCAGGTATCAGCTTGGAGCGTTGCAATCGTTCATTTTACATCGAGTATTGAACTATTCAATGTAAGCTTTATTTTTCCGAAAAAATGAATAAATATATAAATGAATGAATACATAAAATCGAAACAGTTTTTGTACGTGCAAAGATCATATTACAGCAGAAATAGGAAATGAATAATAACTTAAGACTGAAATTTTTATTATTGGAACTTTGGAAGACAAGAGATTTGTCATAACGATTCTGGTCAAATGGTATTCACCTTGGAAGACATTTATTTTCATGTTGTCGGGAAATTGGGAATTAATCTTCGATGATACATTTACATGGATTGCATTTTTTGATAAGTATAAGATTTATGGACTAATTTCGTTATCAGGCTCGTCAAAATACTGAAAACTTGGAGGCTAGGCACTTTGGAAAGTTCGGTTCCCCTCAAATTCATCAGGGCATGATATGAAGGTTATTCGGCGGAGTATCCTCTTTGATGGTACCAAGTCTTACCCCTGCCTGATTTTTTGTCGGATTACTTGAGTCGAATTAGCATTATTGAAAGATTCTCTAGAGTATTACTTTCAAGCGCAGAGCATTTGAATTCTAGTCTCTGCCGCTAGCCAGCGCCGCTTATAGTGGCAAAGTTTTTTTTCTCGGAGTTGTTCAAACACACAAGAGTTTTTAGGATTTTTTCTAGTCGCGTCCATCATTTGATAACACTGAGATGCACTTCTTAAGAGACTTCTCAAAAGAATAACGATCAGGAAAAAAGTCCTCCATATAGCGCAGGTACTTTACTCCTGATCGACATTTTTCTTTCAAGAAAAATTATCCGGACTATCGATAGTCTTGATAAAAATTTTGTGACTATCAATAGCATGAAATTATTGACTGTCGCTTCAATGTATGGTATTGATATCAAATATTTGGACTCGACAGAATGATCGCGCACAGGCATTGCTACACGTATAACATGTGTAGCAGTTTTAGTTGGTAGGTTAGTAGTTATAGGTGCCAAGAAGGTGAGGACTGAAGATGCTACAGTATTCGGCTACAAATATTAGACAAAGAAAATGAAGTTGAAAAAATCGCGAATAACCCGAATTAGAAGTTCAGAAAAAGCTTGACGATTTTTATTCCTTGTAGCTAAAGGTCACCAAAAGACATCTTAATGATTTTTGGCTTGATAGTATCGCGATCTTGAATTTCTCATACGTTTGAAAATTTTGTTTTCGCCATAAGAAAGTATTGTGATTCAATATCTGAATATCTCAACAATCTTCCATACCTCGCCACCTTCTTTTGCTGTCAAGTGCGAATATATTCTATGGGTTGATTTTGAAATTAACTCTAAATATCGATCTCAATATCGATATTATGATCGATTTTTAAATATCGATTATCAACACTTACATTAAATGATTGTTTCATTACTGTCAAGGGGTCGGCATATTATTATGAAAATTCCACATCCGCAAATGTGAGTACTTATAAAGTTGTAGTATTTGCGTATGTGATTTCCGCCAGGAGCGCTACCAAGCACTACTTTTTACATGGATACAGACCATTTACATAACACAGCAAATTTCTGTATGATTCATTTTTTTCAAAAAACTCAAATAAAGACCTACTCAAAAAACATTATAAATCAGTGAAATGAAACTCTCTTCATCTTTTGTATACCTCATTTTAGACAAACAATTAACGAGAACAAAGCTTCTGAAAATCATCATCCATGTTGTTTGAATGAAGCGATTTCTTTTTAAATCATGTTTTCATCCACGTGCCTGGTAGCGCCCCTGGCGGAGATCACATACGCAAATACTACAACTTTACAAGTACTAGTTAGAACACTTAGGAAAAACTTAAAATCTCACAAGATGAAATGAATGGGTGCAGTCAACTACCTGCTATATATATAAGCAGCACTCTAGCCGGAACACAACCAGTTTTATGTTTGCTACGCGCTGCATTCTAAATTATCGAATTCGGAATCCAGTAGAAGCGCTAGTGGCAAACGCAATTAAATTTCTAAAATGCACTAAAAGATGAATATGATGTTTTACTAGAATATAAGCGGCAACATGCTACGCGCAACTCACAACTTGATCCTCCACTATGTGAACCGAACCGCGCCGAGTTGCTTGTTCCTCGTAAAGATTGCCACTTATGTAGATTGCGCCCAAGCACGGCCATGCCGTAAGAGTTTATATACACGGAAGACCAACTCTACTGCTCTAAATAATGTTTCATACAGAAAAATATTGTAGAGAATGAAAATTGTCGTTCTTCAACGGTGGTTCTAGTTGAACGAGATGGGGGAGGGCAAAATTTTCCGCATTAGCGTGGAAAATTTTTTTTGTTTTCTGCTCCCTCAATTTCTGGTACATCATTGGTACCATATAAATTACCTTACTAGGTTGTATTTTTCCTACTTTTCCTACCTTTCTCTCCTCATTTCCTGTTTTTTCCTCGCTTTTTCGCTTTTTTTTTTTTAATAAATTTTATTTCTCAATGTAAGAGGTCCGGGCCCCTGTCCTCCCTTGGACCCGCAACTGTAGCTCTCATATTTTTTATTTAGATGAGTTCAACTTCAGATTTTGCAAGAATAATTATTAATAACTTTTCTCACATCTTCATCTTTTTCAGGGCTGCTTAGCTCAGCCGAAGCCTTTAGCCGAGCAATTGAAATCACGTTAGCCATTATTTTGGCCCAAAATTAGACAGCTGTTAGCGACTAGCGAACCAATGAGACTGGCTCAGCTCTTAAGCTGATGGCCCGAGCCAATCAATTTGTAGGGTTTGCTTTTAGCCAAGTTTTCAGCCAATACGATTGGCTAAGCAACCCAATCTTTTTGCCGCTAGAGGGGAGACCCTTTGCTCAGAAGCGCCAATATTATTGTTTGACCGTTGAATTTTTTATGATTGTTTGGTTCTGCGCTGTGATTGTGGTACCTAATATGATTTTTTAAAAATGCGGTTGTGCTGGGTGTAGATGATTCAATTTTGGTTAACTGGATATCCTACTTTGTACCTGTCTGGCTGCTCATATTACAGTTTGACTCAAAAATTAGAAAATGAAATGAAGTAAAAAAAAAAGAGAAAAAACATTGTTATTCAACTTACTCGAATCCTTCCCTCTATTTTTAACCCACAAGATCTGGAACCAAAAAGATCCGGTTCTCCTTTCTTCAGGCTAGCTTGAGAAGTGGAAGTTTACCTTACAATTCTGTCTAGTTGCCTCTCTGTCGGCGTTATGTCCGTACCCTTCCATTTCGAAACTTGAAAATATTTACACGTGGAAGGTGGGAATTTCGGAGCAGCGAAACGAATCTTCCCCTTAGACTGGTTTGATTTTATTCTTCTACTTCCCAAGTCGGTTGAAAGCTTACCCAACATCTTCCTCTTTCTTTTGTGGAGAAGGAGACGAGGATTGACTTGTGGATCAACTCGGAATTCATGCACTAGAGCAGTATGATGTGAAACCGATAAAACAAAAGTGATACACAATGACTGATCGAGTCTCGATGTTGCAATGGAAAACAAAATGTAGTAAGATGGATCGGATGGTGGATCGCAAAAGCTAATGCGTGGCTGGCTTATAGTCCGATAAAACTTAACGCAACGGTCACCCATGTTCGAAGCTATAGAGACATTTTGGTTATTGAGGGAAGTGGCTGTCCAATAACGATAGACCTAGCCGATCATCCTCCTAGCGTTCATTGTATTAATCATCTGACTCGAGATACTAAAATCTATTGACGCATTCTAGAGACTGTCAGTTAATACAATTTTGTAAATTTTCTGGTCGGTTCACGAATTGAAAGACAAATATTAGCACTCGGCTATTCGATTGCTGGAGCTTTTTTACTCGGTTACGGTCACTCAGCACAATACCTTCAAATTCCTTAACTTCGGACTCATTTCGTGGCTGGAACAGCTTGGACAGACATAAGAGCTTCAATAAAGAGAAGGTATTGTAATGTGGGAAAAAGTTATAGCACTCCATACCAAAGCCCATAATGTTTTTTGTCCTTGTCAACTTTTCTGTTATCTCTTTTCAAATATGTATACTTGGATCTGAGAAAAATTGGGAATTATTTTTGTCAATTGTGTAATCATAAGTATTTTAGGACATCAATTTCGTTGTATGGTCTCTCGGAATTAATTAGCAATGAATTTGTTATTCCCGCAGCTTGTTAAACAAGACAATGGCAAAAACTTCTCAAATCTTTGTGTTCAGTCTCAACATTCTGGCGTGTTTATCGACCAGTTATGGACGATGTACACAGACTACCTGTTCAAACACTCCAGGAGTAAGCACACAAAGTACCACCTCTCCAAGCACTGGTGTAGTTAGTACAAGTACACAGGCTACCGCTTCAAGCACTTGCGACGCTGGATTTGCAGCAGGTCAGAAAAATGGTGAAGCGTTTCGCAACGGACAGATTGTTGCCGGAGGCACTGGGCTATTTACAGTTCTTGCTGCGGGAGATACTGGAGCTTCCGGTGCTATTCTTGATGCATTCACAAATCAACAACCGAATTCGAGTCGTTATTGTAATACTTTTAACGGGAATTCTCCACTCCTTGATAGGTGTACGACTACTTACAATGAGGCTTACCCAACTGCCAAACAATTTATTGACGGAGATTTTGTAGGACAAATTGAACCAGGAACTAAGATTGCTACTGCTGCACAATACTGTTATTTTATTGGGTATTTGTATGGAGATGACATGCCGGTGCCATCACTTTTTGGCAGTACATTTCCTTTGGAAAATGTACCATCACTTTTTTAGTTGGAAGAAAGAAAAAGGGAATAAATAAAAAACGTTGTTTACCATTATCATCATTCTTGTAGCTCTGCAATAAAATTAAATTTCATCAAATTACTGTGTATCCGTATTAATTTGCAGAGCGCGTAGAAAGAAAAATGACGCTAGGAGAATACAAGTTTCTAGTAACAACAGATAACGAAAACAGATTCTGACTCTCTGTCAACGTACTCTTGTAAACTTTGATGAATGTATACTTTTGCACATTGTTTGGTCAGTTTGAAGATACTAGACAATCCAATGTGAACATCGTTCAAATCAAAGTGATGATTCCTGTGGAATTTCATATTCATTTTGCAATGGAAATGCTGGAGCAGCTGGGTCGGGGAGGATGTAAGAGCTTTTGAAAAGGAGGAGGTTGAGGCTGTGGAATCATTCAGTGGGGAAGGGTCATTGCTTTTGATACAATTTTCCCTACTTTTTTGTTTATTTTGTCTGCCTTGTAGTAAATATACATGTTTGCATCACAAGTATCTCTATTCAGGTACATGGATTTTGTTCGACAAGGATACTCAGAATTAATTGGCTATGAATTTGTTATCCCTGCAGCTTGTTACAACAAAAACAATGGCGAAAACTTCTCAAATCTTCATCTTCAGTCTCAATATTCTGGCGTGTTTTTCAAACAGTTGTGGACGAAATACCTCTGATAATTGCACACAAAGTACCACTCCAAGCACTTGTGTAGTTAGTACAAGTACACAGACTACCACTTCAAGCACTTGCGACGCTAGTTTTCAAGCAGGTGAGAAAAATGGTGAAGAGTTTCGCAACGGACAGATTGTTGCCGGAGGCACTGGCCTACTTATACTTTTTGTTGCGGGAAATACTGGAGCTGCCGGTGCTATCCTTGATGCATACACGAATCAACAACCGAATTCGAGTCGTTATTGTAATATTTATAACGGGAACTCTCAAGCCCTTGATGCATGTACGACTTCTTACAGTGAGGCTTACCCACCCACCAAACAATTTATTGATGGAGAGCTTGTAGGAGGAAGTGCCAATGGAGCTAATGTTGCTACTGCTGCAGAATATTGTTATTTTATTGGGTTTCTGTATGGAGCCGATGCACCATTGCCAATATCATCTCTGGACACTACACCATCACTTTTTTAGATAGAAGAAAGAAAAAGGGAATAAATAAAAAATTTTGTTTACCCTTATCATTATTCTTGTAGCTCTGCAATAAAATTAAATTTCATTGAATTACTGTATATCCGTATAAATCTTTTTGCAGAGCGCGTAGAAAGAAAAATGCCACGCTAGGGAAATACAAGATCCTACTAATAACAGATGACGAAAGCAAATTCTGACTCTATATTAACGTATTCTTGTAAACATTGATGAATGTATACTTTTGCCCATTGTTTGGTCGGTTTGCAAATGAATATTGACACTAGAGGGTTCATTTTCATTTTGCAGTGGACATGCTGGAGCAGCTGGGTCGGGGAGGATGTAGGAGGTAGTGGTTGTGGAATCATCGAGTGGGGGAAGTGTCATTGTTTTTGTACACTGTTCCCTATTTTTTCGTTTATTTTGTCTGCCTTGTGGTAAATATAAATGTTTGCATCACAAGTACCTCTATTCAGGGACATGAATTTTGTTGGACAAAGGTACTTAGAATAATTGGCTATAAATGTGTCATTCCTGCAGCTTGTTAAACAATTTGTACAATGGCAAAAACTTCTCAAACCTTCTTCCTCAGCCTCACCATCCTGGCGTTTTCTTCTGCTAGTTGAGGACAAAGTACCTCTGACAGCTGCATACAAAATACCTCTCCAAACACTTGTCAAGTTGGTACACAAAGTATCTACCTGAACTATTACAAACTTAGTTTTTGCAGAAGGTCACCAAAATGGGCTAAAAGATTCAAAAAGGACAAATAGTTGGCAGAGGCACTGGTCTAGCCACGCAGAGTGTGGAAGGTTCCAGTGCTATCTTTGATGCATTCAATTGTCCAAGTCAACAACCAAATCCCAATCCTTATTGTAACACCTTTAATGGAAACTCTCAACTCCTTCAGGGGTGTGAGAATTCTTATTACAAAAGTTACACACCTGCCAGAGAATTTAGAAATGGAAACATTTCTGGAGGAAGTGTCTAGGGAACTCAGATTGGTACCACTGCAATGTATTGTTATTATATTGGGTTCCTTTATAGAACACAAGTGCCATTATCATATCATCATCCTCCGGTAATATGATCCATTTATAGTCAGAGGAAAGAAAAAAAACTTTGTCCAATACAATAAAGGCGTATAAAAGTTGTTTACCGCCATCTCTATTCTTGAAACCCCTTTAAATGGTACCAAATTATTTTAATAAAATTAAATTCCATCAAATTATTATTACAGTATAATAAAATCAATGCTTTTGCAAAGCCATACAAAAGAAAAATACCCCAAGAAGGGTACAAACTGCTGATAAGTTGTAAGAGATAACAAAAAGCAAAAAATGCTGGCTCTAAACTAGTATTATACTGTAGCTCATCAAGGTTTTCTTGTGACCATTATACTCTTGCAAATTTAGTGGTTGGTTTATATTCACACTTGGCTCCCAAACCTTTTTGGGGCTCTTGCCTCGGCAAGCCAAGAGCCCTTAAGCATCGGCGAAAAAAAAAAAAATTTCCTACCAAACGGTACGTTGTGACGTCACGACTCGAGAAACATATTCTGTATCACCTTGGATTTTATTTTTGCTTAGTATTTTTAGAATTTCTTTGCAGTCTCGGTGAGTTTTATTTTTGCATGGAATTTTTCAAATTTTTGCACAGTTTCTTCTTCTCAATACCTTAATAATGGTAAAATACCAACTATAATTATGAATTCTACAACCGTAAATATTGCTATTATACTCTTTGATCAAATGTATTTCAATTTCTTCAGTTAGGGCTCAGGACACATGTGCGAGGATATTTTTTGCATTTTGGAGTTTGACAAGCAAAAAGGAACCAAATCTCTCAGGTTACAGAAAAAAATCTAGATTTCTTGAGGTCAGCATCTTGGTAAGAAAAAAGCTCTAGATCTTTCCCGTTATGAAACAATCAGGAAGAGACTCAGATTCTGAGGCGCAGGGCAACTCAGTTTTGTTTTAGTAAGTAGTGATCTTTCTTCCACAACTTTGCGTTCACTTTGTGGTGGGGTTGCTGAAACACCAGGGTTGGAGGCAAGAGTTCTGGAAGGAGCTGGGTAGAATTTGAAGGATTATGAAATAGGAAAAAGTCATCGAACTTTGTGTAATGGGCTTGTTGGAGAATACTTCCAATTACACTCCATCTCTGTCTCTTTCTTTTCTTTTCTTTTCATTTCATTTTAATTCCTTATTTCCTTGGAATTTATATTTTGTTGAAATACCTGGAATGTTTGTAATGACTTGAAATATAGTTTTCTTAGCAACAACACAAATTATTGAGACTTATCATAACAAAATAGGGCTAACGGGCCCTAGTTTTTGTTGTCCATTTACTTTTCTATTACTCTCTTCTCGTAGTTTATGTATTTAAATACATTAAAATCTTCTTACCATGATGTGAGTAAATCTACTCTATGTTATAAAAATAGGTAACAGGATCGAGGCCGGTTTTAGGCAGAGCAAACTATAACAAAATGAATTAATATTGATATATCTAATGACTGTGCTTAAGATACAGAAATGACTAAATGCGATAAATACTCTGTAAAGAATTTTTAATCATATGTACTTTTTACTTTTACACATCAATTGTGGTCTATTTGGGGAAGCGCTACATGGCAACAACACTACAATCAGCGCTTTCCGGTGTTTCAATATTTCTGTGGCTATAGCAATTTACTCCTCCTTTTACTCTTTTGAATAAGCCTCCCTTTGGTGTGTCTGGCCATAACTTGGCAAATGGTATTAATTCTACTAAGCTCCAACTTTTTCGCATGCCAGGATGTGCAATTCTGTCTATATGCATACTCTTGACTCTCTTTTTATCCAATGAAGGGACGGTAATACGTAGGAATCAAATAGTCAATAGTACATTGCGACTTCGATACCACTACAGGTCTATACTCTTGACTGTATCCAGAGCCGTGATGTGCTGCCTTATTTTATTTCTTTGGCTGATTACATTTGATTTCTGATATCGCTGACTTCCAATGCGTTGGCCAGTGGGTCGCTAGTATATGTATGTAAGGATATCAAGACACTTAGAATTAATCAGCAATTAATTTGTTATTCCTGCAGCTCATTTCAACAAAACAATGGCGAGAACTTCTCAAGTATTCTTTCTCGGGCTCAACTTACTGGCGTGTTTTTCTGTCACTTGTGTACAAAGTACCTCTGATAAGTGCACACAAAGTACATCTCCACGAACTTGTGGGGTTAGTACAAGTACACAAAGTACCTCTTCAACCACTTCTGCAGTTAGTACAAGCACACAAAATACCTCAAACACTTGCGCCAATAGCTTTGAAGAAGGTCGCCAAGTTGGACAAGATCTTCAAAATGGACAGACTGCCGACGGAGGTACTGGCCTATTTACAGTTCCTGTTGCACGAGTAGTGGGAGGTTCCGGTGCAATAATTGATGCATTTTTTCATCCTAATCAACAACCAAATTCCAGTCCTCATTGTGCTACTTTTATTGGGAACATTCAACTCTACTCAGCGTGCACAGATGCTTATAACCAAACTTACCCATCCGCCAAACAATTTAGTGACGGAAACATTCAAGGAGGAAGTGTTGGGGGAATTCAGGCTGGTTACACCGCGGCCTATTGTTATCTTATTGGATTTTTTTACGGTGCACAAGTACCAGTAGCGTCATCGATTGGCAATATAATTCCTCCAACAATTCTTTAGTCAGAAAGAAACCCAAAAATTTAAAATGTATAATATAGAAATGGTATAGGTGCTGATCATTATTCTTGTAGCTCTATCAAAGGGCGAGACACTAGAAAAACTTATCTCAATTGTTTCAATAAACATTGAATTACTGTGTAACAATATTCATTTTTATAAGCTGATGAGCAGTAGAGAAGCAAAATGGCCTCAAGAGGAATACAAATTATGATAAAACGTACGTGACAAAAGCAAACTCTCACTCACGTCAAACTCGCTTTTGTTGTATTTGCAGCGCCAGCGCCACCCGTATTCCATGGCTGAGTGGGTGAGAGATGTGTATGCATTGATTTTGTTTCCTCCAACGGCGGAATTGACCCTTTCGGGTATAATTTCAATGTTGGAAGAATCTCCTCTTCTTCATGGCAACCGCCAAGCTGAAGCAACCCCAGGCATTATACGGCATACAACAACAACACTATATGAAATAATATAGTAGATCGCTATTGGAGTCTCTTCATCTTCTTCTCTTTTCAAGGTTAACCTTCCTCTTCTTCCTGTACGTACGTACGTGGATGATACACAGATGTCGAGTAGGCCATACCGTGGTTCTGCATTTGCCTATTCCATTCCAGGTGCATCCTCTTCTTCATGACATGGCTGCAAATGCAGACACTTGGCTCCATGCTTTCTCGGATAAACTAGCATGGTGGCTACTTCGAGCAAGCGCTTCATCGACTTCAATCTGTTGAAGAGACCGACTAAGCTTACCCCGCTCACGCCATCACGCCTCACACTCAAATAAGGTATGCTGTGGTCCATCATGCCACCATTTTTTGCAGTGCGAACACGTTGCCTGCTCAGCTTTCCTTAACTTCTCACGCATGTACTTGTTGAAGCAGCTATGACCGCTTAACACCTCCGTCCGTCAGGTGAGAGTTCAGCTGACCATGATCTTGATCCATCCACTCATCAAGATCGCGCATTAATACAAGGCTCGTCCACTTATTCAGCTCACTCGGAGCAATTCTTGCTTTCTATTTCTCAAGTAAGGAGCTCCTAGTCTCCTGCTTGACGCGTACAGCTTCTTTATCGGTCGTAGCTAGTCTTCTTTTTTCCTTTAAACACCACTGCTCTCTCCTCAGTACCGAGTGGAGGTGAATGTATGAATACACAAAGAGGCTCTGCCAAGACAGTGCGGTAGGCACCAACCCTAGCGCAGCTCTTCGTTAGATCTATCTCTTTTTTTCAATGGGGTTTATTCATGGAGTCGGTCCATACAGGAGTATCTGCAAAGCAGTACTCATTAATGATTCTTCTTCTTACTTCTCTCGGCCTTTCTATGTCTCTTATCAGAGGATCCAGGTATGCAACTACCCTGCGCGCCTTTTCCGCGGTCATCAGGAAATGGTGCTTGAAGCTCAGCTATTACCTTCTTGGTCTGGATTTCCACACTTTGCAGGCAAAAGGTGGTCCATCAAGGCAATGCGGTAGGTACTAACACACCTCAACGCAGCTGATCATTGGATCTTTACCATCTCTCTTGTTCTGTAAGGTAACTTCATTGAGTCGGCCCGTACTGGGACACCATAAAGGAGTATCGACAAGGTGGTGTTCATCATGATCCTTCTTTTTGCTTATCCCGGCCATCCTAGGTTTCTTATCAGGGAGTTTAGATATGTAATCACCCTGCCTGAAGCTCAGCTTTGCGTCAGACCAAATGCCTAGATACTTGATTACCTTCTTGGTCTTGACTTCCACGCGTTGCAGGCGAAAGGTAGGTAGACTGAACTTTCAACGGGTCGAGAATAATATGGCCCCCGTCTTACCTACTGCAAGTTCTAGTCTGGCCGACTCGATCCAACACGTCACTACCTCTACGGCACAATCTGCCCCGCTCTCCACCGCTACAGTTGTTTCGGCAGTGTGTACCATCGGTGTATCATCCGCATATAGATAAGCCTAACACCCAGGGGTATTTCATCTTAAAAATACTGTCAAATGCGACGCATCACAAAAGCAACCCAAGGGCGACCCCTGCAGCACTTCATAAGTAATTGGGCTCTTAACTGCACCAGCAGACGTCTTGGCGTAGATTTCTCGACATCTAAGATACCTGCTGACCCTCCTGAGAAGGTATGCTGCTATTTCTTCGTCTATAAGGGCTTCTAATATACTCTCCCATGGAATCGAGTTGAATGCATTTCTGATGTCAAGGCTGACGGCTGCGCAAAACTGACGCGTAGCTATTGGTGATCCGGCTATTCTCTTCAGCCTGATTTTAGCTGGAAATCTTACTGACTACCTGAGATATCTTTCTCCTTCAGGTAGCCCTCGAGTCGATTGGCTATCCACTCCAGTTATACAGTAAACTTGTAACCATTATTGAATATAAATTTGAAAATTTTTTGGCAGAATATATTCACATTTTTGATTACCTGTTTGACTGTCAGAGCACTTCTACTTATGAACAGCGCGGGATTCAAGAAAATGATTCCTCTACAACCTTACTCTCATAAAAAAAACCTCAAAAAAGAGAAAGGAGAACCTGAGAAATCATTAAATGGGAAAGAGTCATTTGATTTGTTTCTCTGTCCTTATCGTTGGCCAACTCTCTTCTTGTAGTTTATCTACATAATAATTACATGGAAATTTCAAAATTTTCGTACCTTATGCATAAAAATATGTATTTAAGGACATCGATATCATTGTAGGAAGATACACAGAATTAATTAGCAATGAATTTGTTATTCCCGCAGCTTGTTAAACAAGACAATGGTGAATACTTTTCAAATCTTCTTCCTCCGCCTCAACATTCTGGCGTGTTTTTCCATCAGTTATGGACAAATTACTTCTGAAAATTGTACACAGACTACCTCTCCAAACACTCAGGAAGTTAGCGCAGAAAGTACCCCTTCGAACCTTTGCGACGCTCGTTTTGAAGCAGGTCGGGAAATTGGTGAAGAATTTCAAAAACGTCAGTTTGTTGATGGAGGCATTGATCTAGTTGGATCCGAGGCTGCACGATTTGTAGGAGCTTCCAGTGCTCTTTTTGATGCAATTTTTCGTCCGAGTCAACAACCAAACCCCGATCCTCATTGTTACATCTTTAACGGAAACCCTCGGATCCTTGCGGCGTGTGTGTCCGATTATAACACCGTTTACCCAGCCGGCCAGAAATTTAGTCAAGGAAATGCTGTCGGAGGAATTGAACAGGGAGGTCAGATTGGCTCCACTACATTCTTTTGTACTTACGCTGGATTTCTTTACGGAGCACAAATACCACTAGCATCGACTTTCGGCAGTATAATATCTCAAGACTTTGTGCTAGCTTAACAAAAACGATAAAGCTAAAGGGAAAATTTATATAAGATGTTTTACCAATATCACTTTTCTTGTAACACTAGCAAAAGGCGCCAGAGGGACTATTCCATATTATCTTAATAAAATTAAATTTCATTGAATTCCGTTTTGATCTAATAAATTTAGTGGTAATCAAAGTCGAGTATTTATGTTTCTTCTGAGCCGTACAGGAGAAAAATTGAGTCAGGAAAAATACAAACAACGAGTAGTAACATATAACAAAAACATACAGTGAGTGACCTGAGATAGGTAATGCCCACGTACGTATTCTTGTGATCATAAATAAATATAATTGGGTAAGTTTTCGGCCTGTTCGCAAATTAAGAGACAAATATTGACACTCGATCATGTACTTGACTGTCCAATTGTTAGTGCACTCTACTTAATGTGAACAACGCTTGAATTTGTGTACATTTTGCAATTGAGATACTTGAGCAACTGGAAACGATGATGTAAGAGCTTTGAAAAAGAGTAGGTAGAAGCTGTGGAATCATTATGTGAAGAAAGATCATTGCAGGCTAAGCAGTGGCCAATAATTTTTTGATTATTTTACTGTGCACTTTTCTGTTACATTCTTGTTATAGAATACATAATATGTATATGTCAAAATTTTTGTTTCACGTGTGTATAAAAATAGGTATCCCTATTTAAGGGCATTCATATCATTGTAAGAAGACACCAAGAATTAATTAGCAATGAATTTGTTATTCCCGCAGCTCGTTAAACAAGACAATGGCAAATACTTTTCAAATGTTCTTCCTCCGCCTCAACATTCTGATGTGTTTTTCCATCAGTTGTGGACAAAGTACCTCTGACAATTGTATACAGACTACCTCTTCAAACACTCCAGGAGTCAGCACACAAAGTACCTGTTCGAACCTTTGCGACTCTAGTTTTAAAGCAGGCGAAGAAGTTGGTGAAGAGTTTTACAACCGTCAGATTGTTGACGGCGGCATTGACCTGAGTGGAATTGAGATAGCACGATTAGTAGGTGCTACCGGCGCTATTTCCGATGCTATTACTCGTCCGAATCAACAACCAAATCCCGATCCACATTGTTACATCTTCAACGGGAACCCTCGGATCCTTGCGGCGTGTCAATCTGATTATAATAATACTTACCCAGCTGCCCAGCAATTCAGTCAAGGAAATGTTGCAGCAGGAATTGACGAGGGAGGTGAGACTGGCCGCACTACACTATCCTGTTATTATGCTGGGTTCCTCTACGGAGCAAAAATACCATTAGCATCATTCTTGGGCAATATTATAACGTCCCAGAACTTCATGCCATCTCTCTTTTAGTAGGAAGGACAAACAATTGATGATAAGATGATAGCGATGAAGCTATACGTAAAATTCATAATATAATTATTATGACGATTACCATTATCATTATTCTCTTGACTTTTTTTTTTTCTTCTTCAAAGATGGACTTGAAAAACTTAGCAAAGGGTGCCAAAAGGACTATTCTATATTATATCAATAAAATTGCATCTCATTGAATTACAGTGGATCAATATTTATTTTTTTGTTGAGCAACCGTTGAGAAGGACAATTATGTCAGGGAAAGTACAAACAACATAACCAAAGCATATGGTGACTTAAGATATGTAATGGTACCAGTAATCCATCAATTACGTATTCTTGTGAATATAATTTGCCAAGTTTTTGGTCCCTTTCAAATTAACAAACAAGTATTGACACTTTACTATAAACTGTCTGCTTGTTAGTACATTTTTACCCAATGTGAACAACACCTGAATTGAAGCGATAATCCCTCTAAAAAACTTGTACCCATTTTGCAATGAAGATGCTCACGCAATTGGGGAGCATTTGATAAAGAGAAGGTAGAAGCTTTGTTTCGTGGTGAATTTGATTATAACAAGGCTATTGTAACTGTAGCAAAGGGCGCCAAAAGAACTATTCTATAATATTTCAATAAAATTCAATTTCATTTAATATTGACCATTGACTATAAACTGTCCAGTTGTTAGTGCACTTTTACTCAGCGTGAACAACGCTCAAATTGAAGTGATAATTCCTCGAAGACTTGTGCTCATATGCTTGAGGAGCTAGTGAGGATGTATTTGTAACAGCTTTGAAAAAGAGATGGTAAAAGCTGTAGAATTATTAAGTAAGACAGTGCCATTGCAAATGAAGCAATGGTCCATAATTTTTAGTCAATTTTTCGGTGCATTTTTCTATATGTAGAAAAATTTCAATATTTTTGTGTCCTGTGTGTGAAATATATGTATTTAAGGACTTCAATTATGTTGTAAGAAGATACTCAGAATTAAAAAAATGAATTTGTTATTCCCGCAGCTCGTTAAACAAGACAATGGCGAATACTTTTCAAATCTTCTTCCTCAGCCTCGACATTCTGGCGTGTTTTTCAATCAGTTACGGACGAAGTACCTCAGAAAGTTGTATACAGACTACCTCTCCAAACACTAAGGAAGTGAGTACACAAAGTACCTCTTCGAACACTTGCGACACTAGTTTTAAACAAGGTGAAGAAATTGGCGAAGAGATCCACGAAGGTCAGATTATTAACGGAGGTATTGGCTTAGTAGGAGTCCCTCTTGCGCGACTAGTGGGAGCTCTCAGCGCTATTCTCGATGTACTTACTCTTCCAAATCAACCACCAAATCCCGATTCTCATTGTTACATCTTCAACGGGAACCCTCAACTCCTTGCTGCGTGTGAATTTGATTATAATAACGTTTATCCAAGCGCCAAACAAATTAGTGGAGGAAATGTTACAGGAGGAATAAGCCAGGGAAGCCAGACTGGCTCAGCCTCATTATATTGTCTCTATGCTGGAATTCTCTACGGAGCGAAAGTACCATTAGCATCATCCTTATTTGGCAACAAAATTCCTCAAGAGCCTGCGGGCAAAACGAAATAGGAATACTTTTTTAGTTGATAACTGAATATTTGATAAAGACGAAAAAAACAATGATGTTGTAAGTAAAATCGATATAGATGTTTACCATTATCATTATTCTTCTAATTCTAGCAAAGGGCGCTGAAGGAACTCCATATTCAATATTATTCCAATAAAATTAAATTTCATTAAATCACTGCGTAAAAGTACTCTTTTTTCTGCTGATTCATAAAGGTGAAAGAGAAAAGCACAAACAACGAATATCAACAGGTACCAAAGGAAACTCTCATTTAGGATGTGCTGCAATGATAACCCGTCAACCTTTTCTTGTGACCATCAATGAATATAATTTCCCCGAGTTTTTGGACGCTTTTGAAATTAAAATATGAATATTAGTATTTTAGTTCGGTGGCGTAAGGCACAGTATGAGATCGACCTTGAATCTCATGTTAAAATCATGAAATTTTAGGATACTTGAATGAAAAATTTGAGCCATGGTGCCACGGTCCAAACCGCATAGGGGCACAATAATGGCGGATTGCCTAACTGGAAGGAGTTGTTACATATAAATGACCAAAATATTCCTTTTGGTTTGCAATTTATGTGGATTCTTATGTAATTCGGACCGCCAAATTCGAAAAAATTATCAAAAAATTCTTCCGACATTTTAGGAGCGCCGAAGGGGCTGATAATCCATACATAGGGGTAAAATTTAAGTGACATATTTCAACATATTATTTTCACGAATATTCTTATGAAATTTTCCATGAAATTTGGGAAAAATACTAAAAAAATTCTTCCAATCGTCCAAAGGGCACGGAGGCCTCCCCCGCCCAAATTTAGGAAAAAATATTCTGTGTTTTTTGGAAAAACCTTGGCTCCCAAGTAGAATTTAGCGCGGAATCCGGGAATAATGATGAAAAAATTCCTGGGGCCCTCACAAGAGGTTGAGAGAGGCACAAACTCTGAAAAGTGATGAAAAAATTTTGCACTCTTTTTTTTTCCAAGTTCAACAAATTCTTGCGTAGAATTTGCCGTAGAATTCGGACAAAATGGTAAAAAAATTCTTGGGGTCTCTGAAATGGGGTAAGAGGACTCAAACCCCTAAAACTCAAAGTAAAAAATATGCGTTTTTAAGATCTTGTGTGAAATTTACCGTAGAATTCAGAAAGAGTCATGAAAAAAATCTCGTGGCTCTTCGAGGGAGCCTGGAGGAATATGAACGTCTTGGAATAGAAGTTTTAGAACTACATTTCTATACTTGAACTTTCATGAAATATTATATAGAATTTCCTGTTGCATAGAACGTGAAATACAAAAACTACTGGTGTGTTACTAAAATACATTCACCAACATAGTATATATTTCAAACCTGATGACAATTGTAATGCCCATGTACAAATAATTTATTTTTCAATCAACCACTCATTACCACATGCACACATATCAGTGCATGACATTCCAGCCTTCTGGCATTTACAGTGTCTTGTAGAACAGCCTCTCTGGCAGCCGCATTTCACGAGAATGTCCAATGCCATATAGAAAAGTGGCTGACAGGCCCATGAAGGTTCCCAGTGTATTCCAGAGGCCGCACGCTTCCAGCCCCATACTTGCGGATCTGGCAATTCTTGATTCTTCTTCAGATACTGCCCCCATACGTGGATATCCTGATATACCGCGCAAAAATAGTGCTGTTGGAGAGCATCTTGGGTAGGTGGGCACCAGTGGTAGCGTCACTCAGAAAATTCGAAGGTCCATGGTTCAAATCTTGTCGCCGCCATGAATAGAATTGATAAAATAAATAATTGATATGAAATAGGAGCCAAATTTGAAGAGGACGGAAGATTGAAATGACGGGCTAAAAAGAAGAAACTATCAGAAAAACTGATGAGCCCGCAAAGAGACACTTTCGAACCAACAAAAAGCGCAGTTTACATGAGTGCAATTCTACAATTTTACTTTTCCCAAAGAAGTTCATGCTCCTCCCGGCCCCCTCGAAGAGCCACGAGCTTTTTTTCATAATTCTTAAATTTCACACAAGAATCTGTTTAAATTTCCTCAAAAACAGATACTTTTTAATTCAAGTTTTGCGGGTTTGAGTCCGCTTACCTCCTCTGAGAGACTTCCAGGAATTTTTTCACACTTTTTTCCGAATTCTACGATAAATTCTACGTAAGAATTGATTAAACTTGAAAAACAGTGCAAACATTTTTTCATCACTTTTCAGGGTTTGTGCCCCTCTCAACTCCCTCCGAGGGGCCCCGGAATTTTCTCACCATTTTTCCCGGATTTCGCGCTAAATTCTACTTCAGAACCCGTTAAGATTTTTCCAAAAAACACAAAATATTTTTTCCTCAATTTTTCAGAGGGGGGATGCCCCTGCGCCCTTTGGATGGTCGAAAGATTTTTTTTAGTATTTTTCCCAAATTTCAGGTAAAATTTCATAAGGATATTCGTGAAAAAAATATTTTGAAATAATATGTCACTTCATTTTTATCCCTATTTTAGGGGTTATTAGCCTCTTGGCGCCCCTCAAATGTCGGAAAAATTTTTTGATAGTTTTTTTCGAATTTGGCGGTCTAAATTTCATACGAATCCATATAAATGCGAACCAAAAGGAATATTTCGGTCATTTATATGCAACAACTCCTTCCAGTTGGACAACCCGCCATTATTGTGCCCCGCCTATGCGTTTGGACCGTGGTGCCATGGCTCAAATTTTTCATTCAAGTATCCTAAATATTCGCTCCAAATTTCATGATTTTAACATGAAATGCAAGGTCAAAGTGTTTACCTCCCGGACTATTTGGCTCCTCGATTGTAAGAGCTTTCTTACTTGATGCAAACAACGTTGTTATGACACCAATCTTTCCTATCTAACTTCATTCTAATTTCGCGATGAAGATGCTCCAACTTGAGAAAAGAAAGAGTCAAAACCATAGGACCAAACAGTGGGAAAGTGTTGACCCATTTTGTCTATGGAGCTTTTCCAGCATTCATATTTACGTATTCTCCTACGTGTTATCAATCTGGCAGTATTTCTTAACGTTAATCTTATAGGCGTTGCTGGTTGCATATTTATGTTCATTCCAGGGGGTCACCATAAGAACAAAGTTAGAGAGACTACCAGATTGATAACACGGAGGAGAATAAGTCTGCAATATGGAACACTAGAAAAGCTTTATTTGTCTGTTTACTTTCTATTACTCTCCTCTTATAGGAAATATTAATAACTGAAACGATCAGGAATTCTTTGTATCGTATGTATTTAAGGGTATCAATTACGTTGTGAGGTTCTCAGAATTAATCGGCAATCAATTTATTATCCCGCAGCTCATTAAACAAGAAAATGACGGAAATATCTCAAATCTTCTTGCTCTGCCTCAACATTCTGGCGTTCTTTTCCACCATTAATGGGCGAAGCACATCCGACAATTGTACACAAAGTACCTCCCCAAACACTTGTGAAGTTAGTACCCAAAGTACCTCTTCAAACACTTGCGACTTTAGTTTCGAAGAAGGTGAGAAAATTGGCCAAGAGATTCAAAAAGGTCAGATTGTTGACGGTGGAACTGGCCTAGTTGGAGATGAGGGTGCACGATTTGTGGGAGCTTCCGGTGCTGTTCTTGATGCATTTACTCGTCCGAATCAACCACCAAATCCCGTACATCTTCAACGGGAACCCTCAACTCCTTGCTGCGTGTGAGTTTGATTACAATAACGTTTACCCAGGCGCCAAACAAATAAGTGAAGGAAATGTTACAGGAGGAATTGGCCAGGGAGGCCAAACTGGCTCAGTCGCATTCTATTGTTTTTATGCTGGAGTTCTGTATGGAGCATAAGTACCATTAGCATCATCCTTCGTCAATCAAATCCCTCAAAACACTGATGTAGGTAATATGATTCCTCAAGACGATATAGAATCACTTTTTTAGTTAGAATGTTACAAATATTGGAAATACAATAAAGCCGATGAAGCCGTACGTGAAATTAATATAGATCTTTACCAACGTCATTATTATTCTAACTTTAGCGAAGGGCGCTGAAGGAACTATTATATTTATATATCATCTCAATAAAATTAAATTTCATCAAGTCACTGCGTAACAATATTCATTTTTTTATTTTTCTGAGCCGTAAAAGTAAGAAACTATCTCAAGGAAAGTATAAAGGACGAGTAATAATAGATGAAAAGATAACAACTCAGACTTGTGATGTGCTGTAATGATAATTTCCATCAACATCTTTTTCTGATCATGAAGAAATATAATTTCGCTGGGTTTTTGGAGTTTTAGAAATTAAAAGATATATATTTGTAGCACTTGGCCCTTTGATTGCAAGAGCTTTTCTATTTTAATGCGAACGATGCTGGTATTGAAAAGATCCTTTCTCCACTATTTCATTCTCATTTCGCAATGAAGATGCTTAAAAAAGTTTTGGAAAGGAAAAGATCGAAACTGTAAGATCGTAAAGTGGGAAACAGACGACCTATACATTGTTTGTCTATTTATCTGTTTACTTTCTATTATTCTCCACTTTTATAAACATTAGGAATTCTTTGTATTAATTGTATAAGCCAATGTATTTAAGGACATCAATTTCGTTGTAAGATACTCAAAATTAATTAGCAATCAATTTGTTATTCCCGCAGCTCATTGAACAAGCCAATGGCGGAAACTTCTCAAATCTTCTTCCTTAGCCTCAACATTCTGGCGTGTTTTTGTACCAGTTGTGAACAAAGTACCTCTGACAGTTGTACACAGACTACCTCTTCAAACACACTGGGAGTTACCACACAGAATTCCTCTTCAAATACTTCTTGCGGCGTTAGTTTCGAAGAAGGTTACGAAATTGGTCAGGAGATTAAGGACGGCCAGTTTGCTGACGGAGGCATTAACCTACTTACAATTCCTATTGCGCGATTAGTGGGAGCTTCTGCTGCTATTATCGATGCATTTACTCGTCCAAGTCAAGAACCGAATCCCGATTCTTACTGTGATATTTTTGATGGATACCCTCAGCTCGTCGAGGGATGCGAGGATGACTATAATCGGACTTATCCGAACGCCAAAAATATTAGTGAAGGAAACGTTGTAGGAGGAGGTGCTGGAGCTTCTCAGAGTGGTAACAATGCAACATATTGTTTTATTATGGGGTTTTTCTATGGATATGGAGCACAAATACCATTAACATCATCCTCTGGAAATATTATTTCTGGAGACACTTTGCTATCACTTTTTTAGTTGAACAAAAACCGACGATTAAAACTGATAAAAAAGAATATAAAATCGCAACAATATAATTATGTAGATATTCAACATTATCATTATGCTTGTACGAGTAGCTTTGTCGAATAGCGCCAAAGGGGCTCAATAAAAGTAAATTTCATTGAATCATCGGGTGAAAATATTCATTTTTTTGCTGAACCGTAATTAGAATGAGAGTGACTCAAGAAGGGATATCGACTACAACTAATATCAGGTTACAGAAGCAAATTCTGACACCAAACACACAATAACCCATCGTCTCTTTGTATACTTGTGACCACAAACCGCTTTCGTCGCATGTGCAGCGCTGCCCACCCGTCCTCCATGGTTGAGTGGGTGCAGGTCGTGTATGCATTGATTTTGTTTCCTCCAAAACTGGAACCCGGAATCGACACTCATGGGGATAACTTCAATGTTGCAGAATCTCCTCGGAAAACCCCCTCTTTTTGTTGACAACCGACAAGCTACCTTGGCAACCGCCAAGCTGCAGTACTTCAGGACATAAAACAACAACACCATCTTAAATATAGTAGATCGCTGTAGAAGTCTCTTTCGCTTCTTTCTTCAAGGTTAATCTCCATCTTCTTCCTGCAGATCTGTATGAGTGTGGTTCTGCATTCGCCCATTCCATTCTACATCCATCGTATTCTTCATGACTGTGGGTGCAAATGCAGACACCAATCTAGTATGGTGGCTGCTAGGCTACTCGGAGCAAGCACTCCATCTACTCCAATCGTTTGAAGCGACCAACTGAACTTACCTCGCTCAGGCCTGCACACCTCCCACTCAAATAAAGTGTGGCGAGGTCCGTCATCCCGCCGTTGGTTGCAGTGTAAACATATTGCCTGCTCAACTTTCCTGAACTTCTCATTAAGGTGGGCCTCCTTGTTGAAGCAGCTATGGCCGTTCAACACCTGCGTCAGGTGAAAGTTCTGCTGACTGTGGACTCGGTTCTTCCATTCATGAAGATCGGGTATTACCACAGGGTCGTCCATTTACTTACCTCGCTCTGAGCTTTCCATTTTTCAAGCAAGCAGCACTTGGCCTCCTGCTTGACCCCTAAATCCTCTTGATCGATCTTTGTTTTCTTTTATGCTTTGAACACCAACGGTCTTTCCCTAGCAAGGAGCTCAATTGGTGGTGAACGCGGTAATGCGCAAAGAACCTCCATCGAGAGACAGTGTGGTAGGCATCTTTACCATCTCTCTCCAACTGTAGAGTATCTTCATTGAGTTGGCCTCCATGCTGGGGCACCATGCAGGAGGATCGACAAGGCAGTACTCATCATAATCCTTCTTCCTGCTTCTCTCGGCTCTCCAAGGTCTCTCATCAGGTAGCTTAGGTATGTAACTACCCTGTCCACCTTTTCCACTGTCATCAGGAAATGGTGCTTGAAGCTCAGCTTTGAATCAAACCAGATACCTAGATACTTTATTGTTCTAGATTTCCACATCTAGTAGGGCCACAAATATATATATAATAAATATGTAAACTTTTGGGTCAGTCCGCAAATTGACAGACAAATTTTTGTACTTGACTATTTGATTGTCAGAGAGCATCCTTATTCAATGAGAACAATGCTGAATCAAAATGATAATTCCTCTACAAGTTTGTACAGAGATGCTGGAGCAGCTAGGGAGGATGTAAGAGCTCAGGAAAAGAGAAGATAGAAACGATACTGTTGAAACTGTAGAAACATGAAATGGAGAAGAGAGAGAGACTGTGGGTTCTTCATTGTACTGGAAGCCATGATGCTTAATTTGTTTTTTTACCCATTTGTCTGTTTAAGTTCCCGTTATTCTCTTCTATTAGTACATAATATCTAAAAATCAATTTGAAATCGTTGTACATATATTTAAGGACATCAATTTTCTTGTAGGAAGATATTCAGAATTAATTACAGCAATGAATTTTTTATTGCCGCAGCTTATCGGACAAGGCCATGGCAAACATTTCTGCAATGTTCTTCCTCAGTCTCAACACTTTGGCGTGTTTTACGGCCAGTTATGGAAAACTAAGCGCTGTTCCAAGCGATGCTGTAATTAGTTATGAAGAAGGTTACAAAGTTGGCAAACTGTTTTGTCAAGGACAGATGTCAAAGCTTTCACTGACTTATTCACAATTCCAGCAGCTCGACAAACGGGAGCTATCAATGCTATACTTGATGCATCATTGGATAAACCAGATAATCCCAATGCCGATGGTTGGCGTGATATTTTTAACGGAAACCCTCTACTTGTAGGAGCGTTTAATAATGGATATGAGATAACTTACCCCGCCGCTGAGGAATTTTTCAACGGAAACTATGTAGGAGGAGCAGAAGATGGAATTAAGGTTGGCTACGACGTAAACATGTATTATGTGGTTGGATTTCTTCAAGGAGCTTCTGGATCGTAGACGTCCCAGGCATTAATATTGAATTACCTTTCAAGACACTGCACAACTACTTTTTTAGGAAAACTGCACATAAGATAAAGATATAGTATATAAAGTCAATAGAAATGTTTACCAGTATTAGCATTGTTCTTGTAGCTCTATCAAAAGGCGCCAAAGGGGTTACTCTATGTAGTATTTCAACAAAATTAAATATTACGGTATAAGAATATTCATTTTTTTGAAGGGCATTACAGAAAAAAATGGTTCCAAAGGGAATATGAATGTTAGGTTGGCCAAAATTTGCAAGTATCGCTCATCACATACACAGTCATATAAAAATCGAAGTGATTATCTGTAGGTACACGTACCGACGAATAAAACGTTATTCGTAGGTACAGCACCCATGGATGAAAGTATTGTGCAGCAAAGAGTAAGACTATTAGTACTGTGCGTACTTTAGCGACTGAAACGTAATATTTAGTTGAAATAAATCCAACTCTTACCTTCAAGCGTTACAGTCGGTGCAGTAATCGAGCTCACTTAAACACTCTGCGTGGATTAGCGTCAGGCAGCAATCAGTGAAGGTCACTCCGATCTCATCTTTGTGAATTGAGGAATTGCAGTCCGGGCAGTACTGAGGATGCTGTGGAGGTAGCGGATGAAAAAGAAGCAACGAGTCCTGCAACACAAAGTGTGCTTTGTACAAATCCGCCTACTGCATTTCAAAGTCTTCAATTCAGGAGGACGGCCAAAACAAAGTGAACGACAGTTGAGATCCTTCAATAAGGGCACTGTTGACAGAGCAGCAGCACAAATTACCTGTCGAGGAAGGAAACGCATCGGCAGCGGCATAATGACTTCGTCTAAGCGACGACGTTACTCCCGGCCATGTAAAGGTACTCCTCAGTACTGTCCGGTCTGCAATTCTTCAATTCACAAAGATGAGATCGGAGTGACCACTGATTGCTGCCTGACGCTTAGACTTATTTCAACTAAACATTACGTTCCAGTCGCTAAAGTACGCACAGTACTAATAGGCTTTCACTTTGCTGCACAACACTTTCATCCACGGGTGCTGTATCCGCAAATAACGTTTTATTCGTCGGTACTGTACCTACGAATAATGCCAAATTTGGTACAGTTTGCCCGTGCGAAGATTCATCTGAATTGAACATTTTTTAAGAAATGTGAGCCAATTAGCGTAACTTAAACGATAGCATGACGAGATCGGCGTCTTCCAAAAAAATATGTACGTTTGTCTGCTTATACAAAGGCATCGTCATTATACGTAGGTGTTTGTCCTGAACAAAGCTGAGTCAAAAATGAGTATTAGCGTAGACCGTCGTCCAGAACATGGAAGCGTTATTAATAGAAAATGTTGTGAGTCACACCTCGCAAATACTTTACAACATCGGTTTCCTCATAATACAGATCAACCCCTGTCTGCGCTACCCTTCGACCGCGTTATTTGTCTTTGGTAGAATCTGGATCGCAGCGTTTAGGCAGTTCTACAACCAGGGCCGGATTAGGGGGCCCCACATTTTCATTAATTAATGTCCTTGAAAGATCGTACGGGCGAGGGCGAAGCCCGAGACGTTGAAAAAAAAAATTTGGGGCCCCCCAAACCTGGGTCCTGGGCATTGAAGCTTCTAAGTCCGGCCCTGTCTACAACTCCAATAGAAATCAAACCGCGCTCGTCACAAGCAAACTTCTCAAATTTCTAAAAACATTGTGCGAGCCGACCTCCTAAGGATATCTTGTGGGTCACCCCATTGGCTCACATTTCTTACACAATACAAATTTTCGTAAAGGCAAAATTTGTATCAGATTTACATTTCTTCAACAAAATAATACGAATAATCAAGGCTCTTCAGTCAGTCAAACCTTCCAATAAAATTAATCCAATGACAACGTGGTCAATAATATTTTTTTTTCAGATTCGCGATGAAATAGAGATTTTTTTCAAATGGAACTCCGCAATTATTTTTATACATTGATGGAAAACGTTCGCACCCGCGAGTGCATGGGAATTCATGAATACAATATGAAGAGAGTTGGAAAATTTCAAGACTGAAGCATCGAAAATGACAAAAACTTGTGATATATACAAAACGAAGGACTTGAACATTATACAGGAGGACGGGAACTTGATAACATTCCGAATATCTACGAGTGGAGACTCAGAAATAATTTCAAAATTTTACGGAAAAGTGGATCTCAAAACATTTCAAAGTTTCTATTAGGGAGCTATAATTGTAACGCTATTTGAGGATAGTCCGAAAATTTGGGGATCTTTATGGAGAAGAGAGATCCGAGAACTTTCATCAATCGATCTACACATGTAGAAGATAAACAGGTGAAAATGTGAATTAAATTGAGGAGATTTTTGGAAGGTACTTGGAATGAGTGAGGCTGCTTGTCCTGTCCTCTGTGCGAACTACAGCACAATCTCGTGTGAATTCTGATTTTGTATCTCTCCTATCAAGATTTTTCCAATAGAAAATCAGCTCTTCAGCTTTTTGAGTCAGCCGACTTCTTACGTCATTCCGTTTTATTTTATTGCAGTTTTATAGTAAGAAAGCACTAAAAAATTAAATTAACAATGAACTTCTCATTCTCGCAGCGCAATGGCAAAAACTTCAGAAATCTCGATCGTCTGCCTCATCATTTTGGCGTGCCTCGCTGCTTCTAATGGATTTCAAGTTCCATCTTCCTACTATACTTTCTACACCGATGGTTATCAATCCGGCAAAGAAATTCGACAAGGTGACTTCGATAAAGGAGGTATAAATTTCATCACACTCTTGATTGGTTCATTCATTGGCTTTTTCCAAGGTGCCTTTGACGGGTTTGAAGGTTTACCACCAAATACCAACATTATCAATAATGGCACTTTTGGTCCTATAAACGGATTCGGACAATTTCTATTGGGATACAATCAGGCTTATCCAAGAGGATTTGATGCTGGCAACGATGTTCACAACGGACGCGTTGTCCAAGGATTTGTAAACGGAACTATCGTTGGCACTTTGGGAACTCTTGGATATTCGATTGGTTTTTTTGATGCAGTTTCCGGTCGACCATATAACCCTTATTTTAATGTTTTTAATTTTGTAAAATAATACGGTTCCGGCCTACCATTTCCTAAATGAAAAGGAGTGTTCATAAAGCGACAAAAACTTTTCTGTAAGAATGAAATCGCTCGTACTCAATCAGAATTTTGCTTTAATAAAATTATAATACAATGATTATTTTTGTTGATTTGATAAGCAAGTTAGGACTCTACGACAGTTTCACAACTAAAATCAATTTGAAACGAAGACAATATGAAACCTGCAATAGGTATTTGGCCAAATTTTCAGACTCTGATCATCGTGAGTAATCTTTCTCGAATGTCGTTGTTTCGTTTTTCTGCTTTCCCCATTTATCTACTTTCTGTAGTATTCATGAGCTAGACAAAGAAGGCACAGCGTTTAAAACGTTTGCACGTATGAAACCATCGTTAAATATTTTCTCTGTAGGTATAAATGATCGTCAGTAAAGTGAATCTTTTATTCTTGAGACCTTACTACATAATTTCATTGCTAATTCCTCTCAGTTTTCTCGTTTGTCCAGCCTCCTTCTCTTTGGACATTGAAAATTCTCTTCTCTACATTGCCATTTTTCGTTTGTTTCGCAGGCGCGGATTTATGGATACATTTAGGGGGGGGATATTCCCTTTGTTCAAGATTTTTTTTCCTCGCTTCGCTCGGAAAATATAGTCAAATTAGACAATTTCAGTCTTTTTTGGAGGTTTTGGGAGGGGATATATCCCCCTTATCCCCCCCCCGTAAATCCGCGCCTGGTTTCGACCCTCTCTCGAAAAATGTTTTACTGAATTCCGCTATTTTTATTTCCCACCACTAGCCTCTTCAAAATTTCATTCGGAACAAGAGTATCTGAACCTCTCAAAATGATTTTAAGAGGAAATTTGTTTTACTGAAATCTACGTAATTATATTTACAAAGGGTTTTTGCGCGCAAGGTAACAAAATGTAACAAGAAATGAAAAAACGATCTCTCATCCCTATATTTTGACGACGTTTCGAGCATTTTGTTCAAGACTAATGCGGTGAAAACGCTAGAATTTGTAAAATTTACAAAGTTGACACAGGAAGGAGGATTTGAAAATAAAATTATATGTATTGCCCCAATTTTACAGGAAGATAGGCGAATTCGGAATATAAAATACGGGAAAGGGGACTTGTAACTTTATCGGGAAAGAGAACTTGATAATATTTCGAGTCTATCAGGTCGTGACGTCATTAGCTATTTATAAGACGGTCAATTGACTCTCGTCATTCTATTTTTCTACATTTTTTTGTTTAAAAAAGTACCCATTTTATTATAACTACGTACGAGTACCGACCTGTACGGATACATACTTCATAGCATAAGCACTAAGAAATAAAATTAACGATGAACTTGTTATTCTCTCAGCTCAAACCAGACGCGATGGCGAAAACTTCACGAACCTCGGTTGTCTGCCTCGGTACTTTTGCATATTTCGTTGCCTGTAATGGACTAATTCCATTTACATCATCGATTCCATCCTCGTACGCTACTTTTTACAAGTATGGTTATGAAACTGGTACAGAATTTCGTAAGGGGGACCTTAGTCAAGGAGCTGTCAATTTCGCTGCAGTTGCGATTGCTGGATTTGGTGCTTTCTTTATTTGTGCCATTGACGGGATTCTGGGTAAACCGATAAATTGCGGCAGTAGTCAAAGTTTGGCTTTTTTAAACGGATTTGGAGAATTCGCATGCGCTTACAAAGCTGCTTGTATAAGGGGATATAGCGCTGGCAAAGATGTTCACGACGGACGCCCTATCCAAGGAGTTAGCAATGGAACTATCGTTGGCACTTACGGAACTGCTGCGTTTCCGATTGGTTTTGCTGATGGATTTTTCGGCCGACCATATAACGGCAATATTGATAGTATTTTCGACATTGTAAACTTATCTGATTTTGACTCACCATTCGTAGATGAAAAGGAGTGTTCATAAAACTACCGAAACTTTTCTAAGACTTGATCATGTTTTTGAACCTTTTACAAAATGTAGGATCGCTTATACTAAATTCAAATTATCCAATAAAATCGAATTGTATTAGTGTATACGTTTTTTATTCGTCTGATAAGCAACTTGTGACTCTACGACAGTGTCACATCCAAAATGATCAAATTTGAAACCATAAATAGATGTACAATAAAAAGAAACCTGCGATAGGTGTCCAACCGAAAAAGGGCCCAGCTAAATTAGATGGTCGAAAGTACCCCCACCAAAACTCATTTGTAAGGCTTTGTACTTGGAGACACTAAATTCAAAATTTCAGACCTCTAGGTTCACTCATTCAGTCTCTAGGGAGAAAAATGAAATCCTTTTTTTATTAACTTTTTCTCAACCGCTATGGAATCGTTTGAGAAGAACAATAGAATTTTGTTTTTGGAACGGAATAGTCTGAGTGCGACATTGATAATAAGCTTTGTTGAATGAACTATGCCTTTTTTAGACGGGTTTTTCAGCATATCAGCATTTACTCAGTCTGAGCCTGGTCTTCTCCATCAAGTCGACTAATTTTTCCCGTCTTCATCACCTCTGAAACGTTCCAAGAATTAATGGCCACGTTGATAAGCATGACATCTTACCAGAAAAGGATTTTGTGAGAAACACGGCACAGTCGAACAAACCCGTCGCTTGGTCAATCCTATTCCGCAAGCATCGAAAAACAAAAAATTCTGTCCTACAGTTTTCTTGGGAACTCTGTGAGATAATAAAATTATACCTGAAGGGCAGATTTTTCCGGATTAAAATCGGTCACGAGTACTCTGATTACAAGCGCGTAGAGGTCGGTGTCACACGAGGTGTAGTGTCTTGGGACCGACTCTATATATCCTCTATGTTCACAACATACCTCGAGATTCATAAGTCACCCTTGCGATATACACTGATGATACAGCTGTCTCTACTAACCATACAAATACAAACAAGCCGCAGCATCCACTAAATGATATGTGCGAATGCGCTAGCAAATGGAAAATAGCAGTCAACAATAACAAGTCGACACGTGTAGAATTGGGTCGGGCCCTTCGCCCGTTTGGCTTCAGACCCGCGTTTTACAACCCTACCACAGTCAAGAGGTTGTTTGTGAGACTGAAGGAGCCCGTACCTGTTGATGAGAGGAGTGGTGTGTATAAGTTGGAGTGTGAGGATTGTGGAGGCTTTTATATTGGTGAGACCAGCTGCCCAATGAAAGTTCGAGTAGCTGAGCACCTGAAGTCTTGGAAGAAGGGACACTTGGGGGAGTCAGCTTTCGCCGATCACTTAATAAACAGTGGCCACAGCTTCCGTGAGGGATCCGAAAAGCTCCTCCATAAGGAGAATTCCTACCGTAAGCGTATCGCCCTCGAGAATATAGAGATAATTCGTCATCTTAACACTGACGGTATCACTGTACTCAATTCGTATATTCCGGAAGATGGCCTGATCGAACTGGTTTATGACTCACACCGTGATTTCTCGTTTGGACGATCTTAATACCTCGTTCTTCTCTTTTGTTCGTCAGTTGCTTTCATTTCAGGCTCGAAGATGGTTGTTTAACCGAAAGCGCTCGTCGTATTTTCATTTTTTCTGCGGTTTGCATTTTTTTACTCCACGTCGGAGTATTCCTCTTTCTTGTTTAGTATGGATAGCCGTAACTTAAAGGAACGGATTCGTTTAATTCGTTTAAGTAGTATGCTCCTGATATCTCAAATTGGGTTTCTAATTAAAAACGCAATCATCTTATTCAGGAAAAGGACTTGCAAAATCAAAAGCCTTCCTCTACAGGATGAAGAAACTGGACCTCTGGAAATGGTGGAATTTCAAGAGTGTAACCAAGAAAGGAAGACATCTACCTGGACACAAAGAATACAGAGCTGATTTTTCCATGAAATGTTCGGAAGCCTCTCCTAATGGTGTCTTCCAAAATCCCCGTGAATCCAAGTTGGGCTTTCCTTTTTCCATGGGGGTAAAGGGGAGGAAATTGAGTTTTTTGCCAATAACTTGATAACAAGTGATCCTACAAAAAAAAAAAGTTTCATATAAAAATTCTTCTACACCAAATTTCCTAGAAAAAATGTTCCATGACTTTTTCCATTTGAGTTCATATTTAAGCCGCTAGAGCGCGTCACACCTACCCACCTTCTTGTCATATACGCGCAATACGCGTCACGTATGCGCTATAGGGTATTGATTGTAGGAGTGTTATACGGGACTTGTAGGTATAGTGAGTAAGAGCTGCATTGAAGAACAAAAGGTTATAGACAGTGATTTTGATACAAGGAAGCATTAAAACGATAAAAAAATAACACAAATAAGAAGAGGCATGCCTAGAGACACATGTAGGAAGATAGGAACGTTAGTGCATATACTTTTTGCATGTACTTCTTTTTATGTGTAAAGTGCAAACACATACATAAGTGAGAGGTATAATTTTAGCGCGCTATAACGACAAAACTATCAATTTTTAGAAAAAAAGTAATGAAAACATAAGTGAGAGGTATAATTTTAGCGCGCTATAGCGACAAAACTATCAATTTTTAGAAAAAAAGTAATGAAACATTATTTGTAGGAAATTGGACGTAGAACAATTTTTGTTTGAAACTTTTTTTTGTAGCATTACTTGTTATCGAGTTCTTGACAAAAAACTCAATTTTTCCCCCTTTGCCTCCCTGTAAAAGGGAAAGCCCCATTAGGATTCGCGGGGACTTTTGAGGACATTTTCTGGAGAAGATTCTGAACATTCCATGAAAAAATCAGCACTATATTCATTTTGTCCAGGTAGCCCTATTTCTCTAGCTTCATTTCTTGGTCAATCTGTAAAGAGGAGAGAGAGAGAGAAGAGTTGGCTTTTTATTTTTAAATTTCCCTTTTGAAATAAGATGGTTTCCTACATAGAATTATTTTCAGAGTTCTGAAAAAGATCATTCAAGAAGTTTTCAAGTACAAAGTAGCCTCGGAAAGGGTAGAATGGAAAATATCCATTTTTTTATCCTGTAGAACTTGTAGAGGAAGACTTTTAATTTTCTAAGTCCGTTTGTTCCACTCCAAATTCAAAAAATTGAGATATTGTTCAAAAATTCCCCTTTCTCTTTCTCGCCACGATGAAAAAATCAATTTGTCCAATCCTAATCTCCTCTAGATTACCCGAAGCATTTTTTCATTGTTTTTTTGCTGATTCTGCAAATGGTTTTACAGTAAAATTGATCATATTTAGAAAGAAAACTTTGGAAAACATAGGCTGACTCCCCATTTCAGACTGAATAAAGTTTTGTTCTTCAGTTTGTGGCTCATCTGAGGCTTCTTTGTATGTACTTCGAAAATTTTATTATTAATTTTTCTTAAACTCTACACCAGGTTTTATATAGGAATTCATCTTATTTAGATTACAAAATCAAAAAATAAGCACCAAAGTCCTCTTTCTCCTTTCTCCAAGCTGAAACAATTGTTACTTTTTAGTTTCTGGCCCGCGTAGGCCTTCTTTTTGTGTTTGGAGAATTTTTTAATTGTTATATCATTTTTTCCAGACTCTACAAATGATCTATCAATTTAAGAAACTAGAAGCTCACGTTTTTGGTCGGCTGAAAGTATAAGTACTCTTTAGTTTCTACTTTTTTGACAAAATTTTAAAGCCTAGAGAATTTTTTCCTTTTCCTTTTCCTTTTCCTTTTCCTTTTTTTTTTTTTTTTTTTCAACTCTACGGATGATAGTGGGTATGCGATTTTCTATATTACGACTCATTTTTAATAGTGACTAGAGATTCATAAAATGAACTAAATTAAATAAATCACAAAATAAAGTACATTCACCGCATACAACTTTATTTTACTGGCACGACTGCAGGCTGCAGTTTGGGATAAATTAATTAAATTTAGTTTAATTTATTTATTAGTCACTATCTATGGATGATTTCACGAAAGGATCGATTAATATTCAAATTCATCAACAAGAAAAAAACAAACCGTTCGAGAGCAGAAAGACAATCAACTATCTTATAGGTAGGCATCATGCGCGACCGCGCGTAACGACGCCTGAGTAAAGACAAAGATGCAGGGGTTGATTGGCGCGTCCAAAACCTCCACTTGTCGCGTACCTTCGCGAGGCGTTCTACAAGCAGCGTAGCGTGGTGTTCTTTAGCGATCAAACACGCGGGACCAGTTGGTGGCGACCGCCGAACGTAGGGTACTAGTTTCGCAACGCCGGGCCGCTGCTGTGACATAAAGTGGTATACAAGCTGACCAAACATGAACGAATGTTGCAACGCAACACTGCTGTTTAGGAATCGTAGGTACTGTTCGTGCGCGACACTAGTTCACTTACTGCCGCACTCACAATTTTTAAATTTATTCCACCTTTTCTAGAAAGTCGGAATCTGTATGCAAATTTTTTCATTAGATTAAGAGCAATAATTTGAGAGAAAAAATTGAATATGGTGTGCTCCTTTAAATGTGAAAACTAGCCCAACAAAAGTTTTTATCGCAAAAAATAATACAAACGAATGGGAAAAATAATTAAATTTTTTTTTTTTCATTTTCTTTCCATTCCAAAAATAAAACGATATTGTTTTTCTTAATGGGCTCGATATAGCGATTGAGAAAAGTAAATTAAAAAAATTATATTTTTCTCCCTAGGGAATGAATGAGTGCACCTAGATGTCTGAAATTTTGAATTTAGCGTCTCTAAATACAAAAACGCTACAAATGATATTTGATGAGGGAGAATTTTCAGCGAGAGCACTTTTGACCATCTATTACTAGCTAGGCCCTCAGTGAGAAAATTGGAACAACCTCACTAAAAGGAAATTTCTTCCAGACTATTATTAGAAAACCTTGATCATTGTGAATAATCTTCATTTTCTTAGTTTTGACAGGTTTCATATCTACTGACCCTCCCTCCCCCCATCGTTCAAAAATCCGCGAGTCCCCGCTCCCCCGAAATTTTGGTTTTGTTTTATAGGGTGTGTTCTACCAGCGTCTTAGTATCTACATATTTTCATTTTCACATGTCTACCACATGAAAATAATGTGCGTTCTATCGTATAGTGTGCAAATCTGTTAGTGTTACCCGTGACAAACCACAAGGTCGTCAGCTTGCAAATCTCCTATAAATCCACCTTCACTTGAACTCTCTTCCGCCACTTATTTCTAGGACAATAAATTATTGGCATCCTAATAGTTTCTGAACTATATCTCTCGGATTGCGATCCACAGCACTACTAAGTAACCAATGCAAGCCGCTTCTGAACTAACAACATTTTAATATAAAGCTTTTAAGGGTATGAGGAACAGAACGTAAGGAACTACGAATGAGTGAGACAGTTCTATTCTATAATCGTTCGTTTTGATGGAACAAACGTATTAAGTAATAGCATTCTTGAAACTCTATCTGTGAGTTTCATTGCAACAACCTGCAATATTGATACAGAAAAATGTTGATAGAATGAATACTAAAATAATAATTATTGTATCTATATTATACCTTATAGTAAATAAGCACTAAAACCTTGAATTAAAACCAACTTGTGATTCTCGCAGCTTAAACTAAGCGATGGAAAAAATTTCCCAAATTTCGATCTTCTGCCTCAGCATTTCCGCGTACCTCGCTACCTGTAATGGACTAGAACTAGGTCCAGTTCCATCCTCGTACGCTACTTTCTACAAGTATGGTTACGAAACTGGCTCAGAATTTCGTGAAGGGGACGTTAGTCAAGGAAGTGTCGATTTTGCTACAGTCGCAATTGCTGGATTTGGCGCCTTTTTCGTTGGTGCCATCGACGGGTTTCTGGGTGAACCAGAAAACTACAACAATAGTAAAATTTTAAACGGACTGGGGAAATTCCAGCCTGTTTACAAGGATGCCTATACAAACGGCTATCGCGCTGGCAAAGAGGTTCACGACGGATACTTTATCCAAGGATTTAGCATTGGAACTCACGATAAAACTTACGGTAGCATTGCGTTTCTGATTGGTTTCGCTGATGCATATTTTGGCCGACCATACAACGGCAATATTGATAGTAGTTTTGATAATGGTAAATTACCCGATTCGCCACTCCTAAATGAAGAGGGGTGTTCGTAAAGCGATAACAACGTTTTTAAGAATTGTAGCCTAAACCTTGTCAGAAAAATTGATCTGATTAAAATTATTTTAATAAAATTGCATTGTAGAAATTGTATTAGTGTGATAGTTATTTTTTCTTAACCTTATAAGCAACTCAAGACTTCCCTATATAGTATTACAATTGAAATATTTAATTTGAAAACTTTAAATTCAATGGAATGAAACCTACGATAGGTATTCAGCCAAATTTTTTAGCCAGAATATCGAAACGACCTTACTAATTCCAACGCTCGAGAAAATCTTCAGATTTTTTGCATCAGTATAATCTCAAGCTCAATTTTTTCAAGTCTCGTCCAACGTGAGGTCGATATGGTTTACATTTAGGTCACCTGACCCCGACGTAAAATGGGAGCGCTCAAAAAACAAAAAATTATTTCCTCTATATTTGTTCTGCATAGTTCGGTCATTTCCCGTTCATTTTGACCCGTAGCATTTTATGCAATGAGCTCAAATTTTCCACATTTCCGCCATTCACCATCCATCCAGAATTTTTCGATCATGAGACTTGCTTAAACTTTAACTCTGTATAAACTCGTAAGACTTTTAAAAATTTTAGCCGGGCTATATAGGTGTTTTTGACCTTGGAACTTGGAAATATTTCAAATTTTGCACTCCGATAAAAACTGTAAAACTTGATCCTCAAGTTGAATTTTTGAACCTTCGGGCTTGGAAAAATTTTTATAAATCGTTCCATTTATATCAGGTATTGAAGTTCAATTTGAGCTAAAGTTCTTTCAAATCCTCCTACTTATGTGTAAAGTTTTTCCAGGTTCCAGAAACCTCCGCCAAAACCTATCGCGCACACTTTCCCAACACATATTTAATTCCTTTGTAAATATTATCCCGCATGTCCTATGTCAAGAGGAAATTTTGCTTCGGATATCTAAGTATGTACAAATATCAATTAATGATACCGTAAATTTGTCCCCAGCTTGTTACACGAGGGAATGGCGAAAACTTCCGCTACCTTCCTCTTCTGGATGAACATTTGGGCATACTTTGCTGCGTGTCACGGTAAAAATTATTGTCTGAGCGCTTTCAAAGATGGTTACTTTAATTTTGGTCAAAAAGCTGCCAACGAAACTAAAGACGGAGATTACACGGACGCAATTATTGATACGATTTTGCCGATAAATGGAGGACAGTATGGTTTTCTCCTTGGTTTTATAGATGGTTCATTTGGATTTCGCGAGGATCCCGATATTTCGAGGACAAAAATTCCCGAAGAGGTTTACGAACAAGGACAGTTTTTAGAAGCTTTCAAGAATTCTTATAAGAATGGTTATAGATTCGGCGCAAAATTTAATAGGGAAGACATTATTGAAGCACTTTACGATGGAAGCGCGACCGGCTTTTGTGGAACACTTGGTATTCTAGTTGCTGTTACTGATGCACTGTTTGACCGAAAGAGTTTTCTTTAAGACTAATACCTAGTTACATTACGACTTAAAGGATAGGGAAAGCAGACGTAAGCTTTCTCTGTAAAAACCTATACGCTGAACGTGTATGTATTTATATTACCATAGTAAAAGAGAATGGAATTGCATTATTTTTATTGTATAGTTATATGTAGATTGATCTAATGAACAACTTATGACTGCATGATCCCATAATCAGTTAGAAAAATAGGCACCTTGCTTGCCAAAAAAAATTACGATTTTGCAACAAGTGTTTGTTGCTGTGACTTTTTGAACGTAAAGGAATTTGGCTTCGAGCTAATGTAGAAGGGCGCTTATTGAAAGAGACACTGCGAGTGACGAACAAGATGAGCTGCGACTTTTGAGGACTCTGTGCTGAAGCTGACGTTCATCTCTAACATTACCACGTGAGTTCAACCAGAGACTATCCCAAGAGGAGTTACCTTACAATCCGAAATTCATTTCAATTTTCGAGTAGAAAACGCGTGGTTATGGCAAACTCAGACTTGAAAATTAGAAATTTTCGACGATAAAAGTTTAAAATAAGAACTTTTTTATGGTTGTTGAGAAATGACCAAACTTAAAGAAAAGTCAATACAATCAGATGACGTCAGTTCTTTCGAATTGCTCACAGAGCGAGACACTGAAGGAATTGTTATATGAAAACTTTATCTAAACTGAGCCGATAAAGCGACGAAAAAAGAGATGAGCTCAAAAGATAGGTTCGAGCATTTTTAAAAATTTACCGAGGATTCGTCTACTCAAATAGTTTGGTTTGAAAGTAATGCATCAAAACTCATTCTAGATCAGCCCTTTCCAAACCTACGATGGATTCAGAAAAATTGAAAACTCGGCAGAATTCAATAGTTTGTATTCCTAGAAGTGGTTTCACTACTCCATCTATTAACTCATCTCCCTTTCGCGCATACACCAGCACTTCATGCAATTAGTATTGCAGAGCGTTCTCCACTCAGGCGAACTACGTAACAGAAATTCATTTGGAAAAACAAATGAACCTTCGTTGAATTGAAAATTACAATTTTTAGTAACGATTTAGATTGGGGATTGGTTCTAAAATTATAACATGAAGAACAAAAAGTACAAATCGACACGAAATTTGTTTATCTTAAAACATAATCATGAGAAAGTATCGATATTCATTAATTCACGATATTTTTCTGCCTTCAATAAAATGAATATTGAGATATAATTTTTAGAGGGATATACATTTTTCGACCCCCCAAATAGATAAGAAGAGAGCGCCCCAGAAGAGACGGATCACACATCTATTAATAGAATACGGCGACAAGCAATTCATATAACGCTAACAATATTTCAATTCTTAGTACAAATTAAATTATTTTTGAAATTTAATTTATTAGTTCAATATTTAAAAAATATCAATAATATGAATATATCTTTAAAAATAAATAAAGGATTCAAATTAATTTGGTCAATATTATTATTTAAATTTAAAGGATAAATAAAATTTTAATAATTTTAAAATTAAAATTTATAAATATAATTTTTATTGATACAAATTTTGATAAAATCTTAATACAAAAAGAAATTAAAACAATAATTATTATATGAATTATGAAATTTGATTTATATTAATTAAATTAATTATATTTAAAGTAATAAAAATGTATGTTAGTTGATGAAATTTTTTAATTGGAAAATAAATATATATTTTATTTAAAATAATAACATTAATTTGTCAAATCAAATTGTAACAATAAAAATTATTTTTGAAATTGGGACCAATAAAATTATTGTTAGAATAATTGAATTTTCAAATAAAAAATTATCTTTTAAATAATAATATCAATTTTTTTATTTAAAAATTCAATCATTGTAATAATAATTATATTGATCCAAATTCAAGGAATAATTTTTATTATTACAATTTTAATATTAAAAAATCATGATAAAAAATATAATTCATAAAAAATTTTCAAAACCATATTAAAATATAAAAACAAATAAGTGAAACAATACCAGTCAATCCTCCAGTTGTAAATATCAATCAAAATCCTATTGATCATATAATATTGGTGAATTTTGTTTATATCCATTTAATGTTATTAATCATCTGAAAATTTGAATTTCCGCTTATTCGTCCTCATTCTTATTCTAGTATAAGTCTAGTATACTGTATGCTAAGATAACAACCTTTTGGCGACTCATTCGCTCTGATGTCAAAAGAAAGGAATGTTGATGAAGTTACAAATGATATCAAGGACGTTCAGGACGTCACAAGCAGATTTGACTGAAGAAAGGAATATTGATGACGTCACAAACAAGTAACTTCATAGCTGTTCTTTTGATATACATACATATCTCTTTAGGAGGGAGGTTAGTTTGAAATCTACGAGACGTCACGCTTTATGACGTCATCAATGACGTTGACCTTCCTTAGGGACAGAAAAATTCATACTTTTAGCATTTGTTATACAGGCTTATACTAACCAGGCTACTGTAGTAGGGTTGGCTTAGTAAGCATATAATCTAGTATACTGTAAGCTGGAACTTATGAAAGGTGTCTCTCAATTCGGTGGGCAACTCCAACGGTGACTGCAGATTGACAAACAACATGAATCTCAACTGCCAAAATGGACCGGCCAAGAAAAACAAAGATACTGGCACTACCCGCAAAGAATCAATCGTACGCGCATTATCAAATAGTAGAATAAAGATTGACAATGAAACGTTCGCGAGAATTACACCGATCAAGCAAAGCACTACGAATTCCCTCGGCATCGTATTCAACACGAATAGATTTATTTCCGCGGCGAATATCTACAAGAGACCAACAGAAATATACTTGTCTGCGGAACTTGAACTGCTCCACAGTTACCAAAGAAGGTGACGGACAATCAGAGGAAATACCAACTGGATGAACGGCTGAAGAACGAGAAGCAGTAGAGTGAAGGACAGAAGAACAAGCAACGGCTGAAGAGGCGCTTAAACTGGAAGGAATCGCGTCGGCTAACTCGGCAACCAAGGAAATAAAAACGGACGGGTCATCAACAGACTTCAGATCCTTCCAAATGAGGCCAAAGGTATCCGGCAGAGTGGAGAGACTGTCTGAAAACCTGGTCTTCAGGGAAAGTTTGGCCTGCAGATCAGCAACTTTGACCTCCAACATATTGTTCTTTTCTCGTAGGTCTCAACACTCAAGACTTCGACCTGGCCAACTCCGTGGATAGAAACAGTATCTTCTCTTCATAATCAAAGGATTGGTCAAGTAGATCTTTGAAATCACGTAATGGAAACAGAAGGAAAACTGGGTACATCGGCATTGGAGGCGTCATTGGTTACATCCATTGGCGATTCGTTTGATGCAACGTCACAAGGAGGAAGAGCTGGCGACAGTGCAGACCTATCCGTCTCCATCTTCTTCTTTTTCTTCTTATTCATCCTTCGAGAAACGGGATTCAGGAAGGATGGGCCCGCCCGAAACCAAAATAAGGTCATGAAAATCGCCACTGGTGCCGCCGGAGTCATCAACGATAGAGGAAGAAGACTGACGACATTGTCCCAATAGTGGCATGTCCAGGGCTTTGGTTGGAACAGCATCGACGTTGCCAGGTACAGCCATTGAATCCATAGCAACAAAATCCCAATCATCGGAAATCATGGGAGGCTGGGCATACTTTAAAGGCAGTATAATCGAATAAAGGCTAGTTTAGGCCTAATTTAAGCCCAGTTTACAGCTAGAATCTGTATTCTAGGACTCTGAAACTCGAACTTGGGAACGTAGATTTTTGAATTAGGTCGCGAGCTCGAAGATTCTAAGTCCATCGACGGAGGAAGGGGCAACTTGGACTCGCAGATTTCCAATTGTGTGGTGGGGTACCGCCGTAAAAAATTTAACATATCAAAAATCTTATTGTTTGCTCAGTGCTTGGCCAAATCTTTAGCTTGATGGGTAGCTCAAGTGTTCTTTTCTGAAATCGAACAGTTGAATACATAAATACTCGTGGTAGACACAGAGCACGAACAAAAAAATTCTCAATAATAATCAAAAATCTGTTGCGGGGTTTGGAAAAAAGAAAAATTTAAGATTCTTCGCCTTATACAATTTTTTATGAATTTATACTTAGTATTTTTACTATGTGATAGGCTGATTTTCTTCGCACCAGGCGACCTCAGTTTGATCGCCATCAATAGTAGTAATCATGCAGTAAACTACTACGTGGATGTGAGAAATGATGGTAAGCCAAATAAAAATATATACATATCCAAAACAAAGATGTATTATTATTTAACAGGGAGTTTGCCTTTCCTGACATTACATGGGCTGCAATCTTCACTCATGAATTCAAGGAAAAACGTAGACATTTCTGAAAAGCAAGATCACTAACGCGATAACTCCTTATATTGAATGAGAGGAGTCGGTCTCTTGAATCTCTGCCATGGACGACCTTTCTATTACGTACAATTTCAAAGTTAAGCGTATTTAGATTAAAAGGAGATTACCGGTACTTGAGTTTAGTGATTTTATGATGTTATGCATACAGACGTACGGTGACCGGATAATTTTGGAAGGTAGATTTGAAGTATTGGTGTTATTCACTCACGATTACGATTTCCCTGCAAGAAAGCTCAATAGAGCCCGCATGTACCTTTTTTATGTGATATTTATCTACCTTCTACCATCACGACTGCTTTTGATTCATGTAGATGCTCCCATGGACGAAACATCTGACGCTCAGACAAGGTTGCTCATTTGCAACGAAATTTCGAGCAGCGGATTCTTCCCAAATTACGGTCTACTTCCAGTGATGGACTTGGAAAAATTTGATTACGACTTCGATTACGTAAGGTATTTGAACATTTTAAATAGAATCTTCCAATTTTGAAAATATTTTCTATAATTATAATATTCATAAGCTCCTATGATATTTTTACAATCAGAAAGCAATTCAAGTTGGACGAATCATTTTATATTAAAGAACATGTATTTCTATGCCCGTTACAACAACGACACGGTGATAAAAAGATAGTGCCTCATTACGTTTCTAAGGAATACAATGTGGGTCCATTCGAAGAACGGTACATGGCTGGTCGTTTCATTCTCACTCTCCTTCTCCCGCAATATTCGGATACATATAATGTATTCTTGGCTGAACAGCCAGCCGCCGTCCATACAAGCTTAGGTTTCAATATCGAACTTTATTATTTGCGTATGAGAAAATTCATACAACCAGGTGAGCCCCATACAATTTGAGTATTCTAACTCGAGTGAAAACTCTGCTCTGAATATTCAATTTCGTTCCAGCGAAAAGTCAAGAAATTGATCCTTTGTGCAAACACATTAAAAACCCATCTTATCAACACGATGATCAACATTATCGTTTTTGCGTGGCCGTATCTACTTCTTCTCAATTTGTAAAGGAAATAAAATATCCTGACCGAGAACCTACCGAAATTTGCAAAAAACAACAAGTTTCGTTTAGATCAGAACAAGCGCAGGAAGAAGCGGCCAAGAGGCCTTATTTTGAACGAATGACACCATGTTATTACAGACCAATCGATGTGTACAAGGACGATGGGTATTTGTACATTTCGAGAGGATACAGATCCCATCAATTATTGGTTTATCGTCCTGACTTGTCAGACGGGAAAATCTACTTGGAAAATTTGAGTGTCGATGTTAGCATCGCCGATGAGCTTAATTCATTTGACTTCATTGAATATTAATAAAACCATGGTAGCCTAGTTGACGTTAGACCGTCAATTGTACATGATTTTCATTGAAAGGAATATTTGATCATGTCCAAGTTCTTTTGTAAGGCTTAGATAGGAGAGGAGGGAATGTTGAGCGAAAAGCAGGGGCTGAAGAGTGGGGGACGATGGACTGTCTGGTTTTCCGCCTGACAGAAAAGGACAAGACGGGGTTGTTATGATGTTGTTGTTGAATATAGGAGTGAAAAGATTATTCTATTACACCTTGTTTTAGACAAGAGAGTATTGTTTCTTCTCGTCTGGAGTCTCTTATGCAGGATATTCAAAGAGCGTGACTTTGTTTTATGGGAAGTAGTTCGTTGAGGGGTTGATTTTTCCAAAAATTATTCCACAATTCGAGTTACTCACTTGATAAAATATTAAAATATGTATTATATCGATCCGTCCTCATAAAAAATTGTCAGTGCCTTACGAAATAACCATCAATTAACCACGCTATTAATACCAATTGATAAATTTGCTAGTAAATTTTAATCATTCTTTGTAGGAGTTGCATACCTATTAAAAATTATGACACGTATGTAATTGTTTTTGTACTTGCAAGTTCGCAGGAAAACAATTATTTCTCATGATTTGGTAATGTTTTTGTATGCGGTCCACCAGGACATTTTCTGTTCGAGTGGATGCAGCAGTTAATAGACTGCGGGGTAAATATTGGAAGGCTCCGGGTCCGAACGAGATCCTGAATCCAGTTTGGAGAGCAATACATTCAGTTGACCTGACTTTGCTTGTCACCCAATGCGGCAGTTACTCGGGCACTGTTCTCCGGGCGGTGGAAGAAGGCCAGGTTAGCGATGGTCAATAGCAAAGATAAACCACTAGGGCTGCCATCCTCTTATCGACCAGTTCGTCTGCTAGCCAGTCAACTCGAGAGCTATCTGCAGGAAAGAGATATCTCAAGTAGTCAGTACGATTTCCAAACTGGATGCTCTACATCAGATGCTGGAATCAGGCTGAAGAAGATAGCCAAGTCAGTTTTGCGCAACCTCGACATAAGAAATGTGTTCAAGTCGATTCCATATGGGACAGGATATTGCAAGCTCTCATGGACGCAGTAGAGCTTGCATACCTGCTTAGGATAATCAGCAGCTATCTCGGCTGTTAAGAAATCTAAGTAGAGCACCAAATTGGCCCTTGGGCCACTCTTGTGGTACGTCGCATTTAATGAGATTTTCAAGTTGAAGCTGCCAGTGAGTGTTGAACTTATCTGCTATGCGGGTAATAAACTGGTGGTAAAGTTCAGTATACCCACTTTTCGTCTACAAGGTGTTGAAATGAAGACCAAGAAGGTAATGAGGGACCTAGGTGTCTGGTTTGACTCAAAGCTGAGGTTCAGATACCACTTCCTGATAACAGCGGAACAGGTAGATAGGGTAGTTACATTTTCTCTTCGTGGGTCTGACGATCAAAATTTTTTATTTCATTCCTCTCTTTGAATGTGCTCGTTACAGACTCCTTGGGGAAATTTTCCACTCTCTTATAGCTCTATCAAACTAAAAATTTTTCCGAGCCTCACTCCAATTCTTCAAGTATACCACTCGTATCGAAGTTTTCTACAACTCCTCTTCTCAGAAATGGACTCCCTATTGCTTCTTTTTTTCGAGTTCAGCTTAAAATTGCGCCATGTGACCTTTACCTTTTTGCTTTTCATCTTTAGGAATTAGCCGCTCATTCATGTACCTAGAAATAGAATTTCGGTTGGCGATCAACGCTTAGGTAAATTTTTACTTTGTATCAACGACTTAAACGTGTTTAAAAGATAAGGGCCTCAAACATAATAATAATATATTGCGATAAGGTACTTCCTTAATGCCCAACATTTTTGTTAAGCTGTTTGTATATAATTTTTTGTCACCATTTGCGCCGAGTAATCAAATAATTTTTATCAAAAATTTGACCTAGATTTTTTCTCGTCAAAAAAAAAAAAGAAAGAAGTATGACTGATATGATAACGAGTCGACGGGAGAGCAGCTATAAAAAGAAAGATATTTCTGTCACCTTTATTACAAAACACTTCTTAGTACAGGGATACTACCGCACAATTGTGTAATGATTGTCAAAATGCTGTCTATCGGTGTCGTTTTCATTTTAATTAATCTAATTTTCTCGGTATTCTCTGATGAATACAATGGCTCAGGTATAACCCATAATTGTTACGCTTCTTCATAATAATCTGGAAGTGCAAAGGATATTCAGTCGAACTAAATAGTTTCTATAATTTTCAGGGTTTCCTTATGAAAAACCCAACTATCCTGTCGAGCAAATAATGTCACCATGGCCATTGAAAACTCGCGATGCTAAAGATGTTTTAGTACCAAGAATGGAACTTTATATTCCGGAGAAGACAAAATGCCAACTTTATAATTCTGGTATATCAGGAGGTAAGATTGAAGGTATTTTATAGAAATAAAAATACCAAGTGTAGCTCCAAACTGGCAGCAACATATTAGAGCTGTCACTCAAGTACCTCCAAGAGAAGAGAAGAAGGTAAATACCAACCAACTAGCTATCTAGGTAATGGTTGAGTTGTAATTTAGTGAGACCATCTACATTAGTCAAATGATTACTTTTTCATCATACAGACAATGAAGATATCTAAAGGAAAGAAGATAAACTCAGACAAACTCTAATTGTCAATCAATTTTCCCTCTGTATTTAGCTGAGATTTCAAGATCTTAATAGAGAGATTTTCCAGCAAGGAGGACTTACACTTTCATGCAGCTCTAAAACTCTTTGCTTCTTAACAAGGAACCCAGTATTACTTTTCTGAAGCCATAGGCGTATATGAACTTCATAATTAACTTCTACTTTCTTTTTGTATTTTTTTTTACATTTTATAATTGAATGCCAATTGCTTTTTAGCCGGGAATAGTCCGGTGAATTTTTTTATTATAGACGAATGTGATCCCAAATCTTTATATCTTGAAGAAATCGTCATAAAGTAAATTTAAAGACTTACCTCAATTTATTTTTACACGAGATAGAAATTTGTTCACCGGCTACAAAGTTGGCGTTTTGTAAGACGTCACGTTCTCATTTTAGTTGAAGGATATGTGGCGGAAGGAGAGGACATAATTCTCCGAGGTGGCCCAGCGATAAACGATGAGTACATTCTCCATGGATTAACTTATTACAACAATGGTTTCCCTGATAACACACAATCGGCTATAGTCGAAGATGATAAAAGGTAGGTTCAATTTGAATTAGAAACACTTTTGAACTAAGATTGAAATATGCTCTTCTTTCTCATGCAGTACCGCTCTAACACATGGACTCGAGTTCTACAAGAAGGTTTATGGATCGCCTTTAAATGCGTTGAATTATTCTGATGGTTTCATCATTCTTCTCTATCAGATCATGGTGGTATGAGTTTATAAAGTATTTCATTCCAAAATTATTAGGCATTCATTTTGGACGACTATACCTACCTACTAAGAATTTCATTGAATGTATTTTATTTTGGAAAAATTCTTCAAAATAAGTCAGGTGATGCTGAGAATGAGAATTTCAAGTCATACGAAAACGCTTTGCAAAAAGTCAAACAGCCTTTCACAAAAACGATTATCGATGCTAAAGAAGCTTTATACTGGTTAGTCAAAAACTTACCATCGTGTGATTACTACTTTTCGTGGCCCGGGACAAACTTCAATAGTCCTAACAACGTTGGAATTGCTAACAGACAATACCCAGCCGCAGTAGCTGTTCAAATACCTAGGAAATGTTCTCCCCATATATCTCATGCTCAGGTAAGACGCGACTCAAAATCATAATAATGACTATAAAAATGTGTCTTTGGAAAAATTCTGCACCGTCTCATGTCTATATTCTTATAGTTCTTCAACTACCCGAATATCCTGAACAAGAATAATCAAGCAAGCACTGGCATTCTGGCTCTGTTCCCACGTAATAATCGACCAGTTGTGAAAATAGCGAGCGGGATTAAAGTTCATTATTGCTAAAGTTCAAGAGATTGCTCATGTCATTTTATATAATATTTGTAGTAGGTAGATGGAAAACGAGAATAACACAAAAAAAAAATCGAAATACAAGAATACCAATACTGGTAATGGTGCTTTCAGGATCTAACTAAGTATTATGAACCACTGAGTACAAGTAGGTAAAGTATATAATACGAGAAATGATTAAACAAAATGAAAGACAAGGCACTATAAAAAATTGAAAAAATGAAGTTATCGGCAAAAAAGGAGAAAGAAATCATTGTTTTAGAGGGTATTTGACTTATATTTTTTTGTTTTTGTGGATTTGAAAGAGCTTCAAGCAAATATTCAACGTACCCAATGAATGCTGACAATGAAGAAGACCAATGAGGAGACTTCATTAATTCTACAAAAATACCTACGAGAAATACTTTCTGAAGATGATACAACAAAAATTTATCATTCTTCTCAATCTAAGCAGGTACTCGAGTACATCAGAAGCTCCACTGCTAAATGTTTACTTTGATACAATAATGATGTCATTTATTTATTCATTTTTTAAAAATAAATAGTCTTTTTATTTGGAAAAAACAATTTTTGTTTTCCATCTCCGATTTTGTTCCCCGCGCATTTTGTTGACAAGGACTCAAAATATAAAGTGCAAACTTCACAAACCATTTGAAAGATTTCATGAAAAACAATTTCGTGATAAAGATTTTGCCCAAAAGTTTTTGATTACAAGACTGATAGTAAAAAAAAAAAAAAAAACAAAATAAAATAAAACAAAAACACAAGACTGAGGTGTACCCATCAAAGGCATCTTTAGAATTATGATTTGTTCTGATTTTTTCAAATAAGTTGAAACATAAATATTTATTATTATTATTTTTTTTTTCTAGCTGTAAGTATTCATTGGAATTGTCATTAAGATAATAAAAGAAAGTTAGAAAGTCATAACCACGGGTCATAACTAAAAGACATAGGAAGGCGCGCAATCTTGAAATTGGATCACTATTATTATGACAGGCTATCAGCGGAATCTATTTTCGCGTCGATTCCTAAAATTGTAGGATGCCGGGTACAAAACGTTGAGCTATACCTAATGTACTTAGAATGAATCGGTATCCTATATATCTTTTATTGTTACATTTGTCTGATAATTATTATACCTCATTGACGATGAGTACATGAAAAATGGACAGGTGGATTGTTGCTGATCGCGCGTTGAACATCGTTTCACACATTAAGGAACCCTCGTCATCGCGTGCATCCAAGGAAAATTCAAATTCTGATGATGTCCTTTCTACAGACATATCTACACGTACAAACACAAAACACAATCGATACGTTCTAAAAATTGAAGTTTAAATATGTCAGAAAAAGGTGATCCAATCACTTCAGACCTTCAATCAAACAGGAGTGCTCTGTTTATAAGGCAGAAAGCTAGCATAAATTGATCCAGAAGTCCGGAAAGTAGGTACCATTTTCTATTATGCGCTCAAGGATCCGGTAAGATGCTTCTGATCGATACGTTAAGGAAGAATTCTTCAAAGAGGAGCAAGATCTGTTCAAAAACACCGAAGTTTACAGGATATGTCTACATACTTGTCAAAATAAGTATCCAACGATCCGACTGGATCTTTCCTCAGGAATTTTATCCAAATCTAGGTCCAAGTTGAAGGCTAGTGAGACAGCATACTTACATCTGGATCGCAAATTCACTTAATAATCCTTTAACTGCACCAACCAACTAAGGAGCCATTATTATACCGATTTTTGATTAAAAAGATAAAAAGAGAGAAGGTAGTATTAATAGATGGATATGACTCACCTTACACAAGAAGTTATGAGTATAATTAGCCTATAAATCAATTCACTTTTGTTTTGTGACGTGAATAAATCGACTCACTTCTTTGTCAGATGATTCATTTTCCCATTTCAATGTCCCGACAATCAACTTAAAACTCTGGATCCAGATTATGCAGGGAAATATTCTTTATAACAGCAATAATATGAAGTACCTAGAGGAGTTTTGAGAACAAACTATCTGATATTGAGAAGTCAGTTTTTGGATAATAATGTCCGTTTTTTTCGAGAACTTCATGAATGCAGCAGAGAAGTATGCAGATCAGTGATGCAGATTCTTCACACAAGCACACACTGACACTTTCATCAGGCCGATGATCTCACTCTCCAGCACGGTTGCCAGATTATAGGCAATCTATAATAGTAAAAATACAACCTTCGTCCCTTACGTTTCCTCGCCCGGAAGAGTCCGAAAAGCGCGAAAATTAGCTAAAACGATGCGATTTGTACTTTGTATATGTATTTTTTATACAATTTATAAAACATTAAAAATAGCTAAAAACCGTTGTGATAGAAACTAATAAAACGAGGTGCCATATCTTAGCTACCACAGAATTTCAGTCTGATGAATTGATGATAATTGTTTTGTAGTTGCAGGAACAAATTGTTTTGTAGTTGCAGGAACACTATTGTTTCATTTTTAATCATTTCTTATAATCCATTTTGTACAAAACAGATGTTCATAAGCGTGACATGAAATCGGTAAACGATCAGTGGACAAACACGATTTTACATAAATGGAAAGAAATACCATCGTCGCTGTAAAGAATATCATGTTGAAAAAAATAATTAAAAGTAGCTTGCACAAATAGGAAAGAGGATAACGAAGATGATACCTATACAAAAAATATTGTATTCAAGGAAATTTTGGATTACCTACGTAAAAAGTTTCATGGAAAGTACTGTTGATTACACAATGACGAGAAAAAGAATAATACCAAAGTACCTACACACAAAAATGTAGTCTTCAAGGAAATATTGACTTGAATTTGTTCGCAAAATTCTAGGTACCACTAAATATAATTCATCATTAATAAGAAAAATAAGAACTGGAGACAAGACGGATCAAACGTTTGATAAATAATTCTTCGTATTACCCGCATAAGTAACATAAACAATAATTATTCTATCATAGAAAATGAATTAAATACATACCTATTAATCTGATTAATATTAGGTAAGTATTAATAATAAATTAAGGACAACATTTACTTCATTATTTATGTTGACTATAGATTATAAACTGGATGGACTTGACATCATCCCGATTTAACAGAAGAATCTTATAGATGATGAATTACAAAAATTGCGACTCAACGTCAAGAATAACAGTTATAGTTGGAGGTGAGTGGACTCGAAAGATTATATTGAGGACCTCGAGTAGAAAAACTAAAAAGTGAAAGAGAAAAGGGAAAATGAATCAACTCATCTTTAGAATCAAAATATTTTTGTTCTATTCGTTTGTACATTACAGGAGGACGACACGTAGAATCAATTATTAGGATACGGATAATTAGATGAGGAGAGAAGACTGAAAAAGAAGGAGAGTTTGCATAAAAATTTTGAATACAGGACCTCGCAGAAAAGTAATCTACAGAATTTCTACTTCTTTTTTTTTCACAGTAGAAATATCTACATTATTTTCCGAAGTTGTTGAAAATGATTCCTATTTACATGTTTTCCATAAGAAATTTGTATCGCCAAAAATTCATTGACAATTCCTTACTTCCTCTGTTTTGTAATAAGTGATAGGCAATATGAGGAAATATTTGAAAATTAGATGACACAAGTATCGAAAAATAAAAAAATATACATTTTTTAATTCCAAAAAATGTCTAAAATATAGAAATACGTGATGACGAGAGAGGCGCGCCGTAGGCGCGCCGTCGTGGCTAGTAAATCGTAAAATGGGCGATTTGAAAATTGATTTATTTTGCGAATGCGACTAAGTAGTACTTAGGATTTGCAACTAGGAGCGTTTATGACTCGCGTGCATGCGAGTGATGCCGCAGGACTTACAAATAATTATTTTTGTAGGTACTTCTTGGACTTGTAAAATTTTTCATTTCCAATTCTTGGACTTGAAAATATTTTGAACTGTGGACTTGGAATTATTTTCAAATTGCGTGACTTTGAAATAATATTCTCAAGTGTTGGACTTGGAATTATTTTCAAATTGTGGGACTTTGAAATATTTTTGACTGTTGGACGTGTAGAATTTTTCATTTTCAATTCTTGAACATGGAAATATTTTCAACTGTTGGATTTGTACAATTTTTCATTTTCAATTCTTGGTATTTTCAACTGTTGGACTTTGTAATATGTTCAACTGTTAGACTTGGAATTATTATCAAATTGTGAGACTTTAAAATATTTTCAACTATAGTTGTTGGACTTATAAATATTTTCATACTTCTTGGATACTAGTAAAATTTTTCATTTTCAATTATCGGACTTGGAAATATCTTCAAGTGTTGGACTTTAAAATATTTTCAATGGGAGACAATCAAAAATGAAAAATTTTACAAGTCCAACAGTTGAAAACACGTTGAAAATATTTCAAAGTTCCACAATTTGAAAATAATTCCAAGTTCAACAGTTGAAAATATTTCCAAGCCCGACAATCGAAATTCAAAAATTTTACAAGTCCAAGAAGTACTTGGAAGTCCCGCGGCATCACTCTTACTTATTTTGCCTCTTACACTCTGAGCATGGCAGTAAACCGACGCGTTACCGCACGCGAGTCACGTTTACCAGTGATGGATCACGTTGTGGATGGATCCAAACGCGAACCTTTCTGTCAATAGACACTCCTTTGCAACTGATCAATTTGGACTATACTCTGTTCACATTATTAAGGAAGGATAGAAATATGACCTTGAGAACGGAACGGTAGATTAAAATTACCCGGAGCGTTCCGTTCTCGAGGTCATATTTCTATCCTTCCTTAATGTGAACAGAGTATAAGACCCGTTCTGGAGCCGCTTGGAGCCTTTCTGGAGCACTTCGAAGCCATTCTGGAGTTGTTTGGAGCCGCTCCAAATCAGCAAAAAGTATGCAATCCTGATCCTGCAAATTGACAGATAAAAAATGTAAGCCCCTAACTATAGTAAACCATTCCTGATCTCTGTCCTGGTGATTTTAGCGCTGCCCAGTTTGAAGTAAAACTGCTGATTTTAGTAAGTTGTGCTCAATTCAGCCCATTCACGCCACTATATAATGAGCAGAATGATGGCGAGGCTGGTATTTTTTTATAATCGATATAATAAGCTCGTTCACGTTAACCTCGAACTTTTCAATAATTTCAATTACCTAGGTATACACAAAATAAGTAAGGATAGAAGAAAAATGGGATGTGAAAGGATGAAGGCGCCGTGGCTTAGTTGGTAAAAGTGCCTGTCTAGTAAACAGGAGATCGAGGGTTCGAATCCCTCCGGTGCCTAATTTCCGATTCAGTACCCTCGTATCCTTGACAGGAAGTTTTTTACCATTTTTTTAAAACGTCACCGACGAAGACTTAACAGAAATCCAACGAACAAAACAACATTATTCCGTATTATGCAATCACTACGCTTAATTTCGTTGCAGGTGCCGGTGGCATTCTAGCTGTCATTCGTTGGTTTCAATATTCTTGAAGTGCGACAAATATGTCAAGCAACATCTTTTTTAGCGCGAGATTAGAAATAATAGTCTACTTGAAGTTCGCAAACACCAATTTCTAAGGGACCTAAAGCTCAGATATTCATTAATAGGCCCAAGTCTACGTGCGTGGCCACTTATCTCGAATTAGAAATAAGGCTGTTCCAACAATTTAAATGCGCTCTTTCGCGGACGAATGAAAAGAAACTCTGTTTTACGGAAACCATGCTGCGGTATCAACTAAACTAACTAAAGTATGTGAGAGGTGTTTTTATAGAATTCTTATTCATGAGAATTAAGTGCTCACGTTTACACTCGATTGCATAATGTAGGTAGTCAGAATTCGAATTCGATAAAACTACGTCGTAGTTTTACGCGGCTATGCTCGCGAGCATGATCGCGAACTACAGCTAGCGAAACTCGACCAATATTCACCAAGACCTCGTGGCGCAACGGTAGCGCGTCTGACTCCAGATCAGAAGGTTGCGTGTTCAAATCACGTCGGGGTCAAGAGAATATATTTTTTTTTTTTTCTCGATATTACAATTATTAGTGCAATCATATAACTCACAAATATTTAGAACTTACGAGCTAGAAATTACGCGTTATTTCGGTTTTTCGGATGAGTTTACGTACTCACACGTTCATGCTTCCTGATATAATTTGGCTTTTGTTTCTACAATTGATGTACGTCTATTTCAACGGAATGCGTCGGTGATCATCATCAAAGCTGTAATGGAGATACCGAGAAGTACAAGCCACAAATACCAAAATAATAGAGAGCAAGATGCTCACATGAGAAACAACGGAACTAGTTATGCATGATTTTACGCGAATATTGGTACTGATGAATCCTGACATTTTTCTCAGTCCTGCAATCAAAAGATGAATGAGTAAAAGGAGAAAAATCTCATAGCTCGCATTCACTCTATTGTAAGCTCTAAAGTCATCGGCTCGTCGCTGCATACGGATACGGGTCCATAAACTTCCCTCGATTTTCGTACCCTCAAAGTCTGACAGGCTCCAATCACACGAGAAATTATGCGATAATCTCAGACGTTATGATATTGCGCGGGTAAGAATTATAAGTAATCACAAAGATGAATTTCGCGATTTCCTTATTCTTCAATAGGTATTTCATCAAAATCTTGTTTTTGATCGCGTACAGACATACATATACCGATTTCTGTAGATTTTCACGCATCTTTTTGCTTACTAAAAATTAGGCCAAAAAATTTATTTTCAATGCTAAATAACCAATTGCGTTATTTAACTGCTACTTCCCAAAATATGCTTTGAAAAATGACATACTACTACATTTTATCGTGTTACGTCGAAATAGGACAACAGCTGTCCCTACTCAAAAGCCATTAATGTAACGGTTGTCAACTGCTTCGATTGGAGAATTGTAGGTTACACGAACAACCTGTAAAATTTTAAACTTGGATAAACCCAATAGTGTATTTTCATCTTCAACCAAGATAGAAACAACCTGAAACAGATTTATTTTTATGAAAAAAAAAAATCGACTTTCGAAATTTCACAGTTTTATTAACGTTTGCAACAACGTCTTCAAATTAAATCTCACATTCTTACACAGAATATTAAGAGTAATACTAATTTACACGTTGCAGCTTCAATAATTCTGGTACATACCTATCTTTCCGCTTTTTTTTTTCTCATACTTTTTGTTTTTCTTTTTTTTCCTTACTTCGATTCCCTGATTTTCATAGTTTCCCTTTCTTTCGTAAAAACATTTAAAAAACAAAGGTAATATTTATAAACAGCTTTCTTCGACGTTGATTCTATGAACGATATAAAATTAACACGCGAAATGACACAAAATAGAAAAATGGAAATCTATATACGTATGTATACATTGTACGTAGAAAAAAAAAAAAAAAAAGAAAACACTGCGATAATCAAAAATAACAAAACCAGTTATTAATCGTAATAATATAATTTTTAATTTTACAATAACATAAAACAAATAATACACCCTAAAAAAAAGAGAGGAAAGAATGGTAAGTCTTACATTGATTTTACTGTTCTTCTTTTTCCTTTTTTTTTTCTTCTTTAACAATTTTTATTATAAAAATTTAAAACTATCAAATTAGACCATTTGTACCAAATTTGGATATCAAATTCATTAATCATTAATTAAATGAGATACGTTGAGACGCCTCTGAGAGGCAAGGGCGAATTATTGTACAAAAAAAAAAAAAAAAAAAAAAAAAAAGAGAAAAAAAAAGAAAAGTATGTATATTTACTCTTAATAAATTAACGGGGGAGGAGGCTAAGGTCATACGTATGAATAACCTGTCGGAGGTACGCTGGGTCTATTCTCTAATTTACTGTATTCCAAATGGAATTCTTTAGCGACTTTTCTCCAACTCGTCGTGTCGAAGAAATAGTAAGTACCTCGTTCGTACGTTGATGTTTTTTCCGCTAATCCCAAACCAGGGGCGGGCGTAATCCAAACTTTTTCTTCCATATGATATCGCCATTCTCTATTATATCTGTAACAAAGCGAGGGTTGAAAGTTGTATTAATTTTGTATAGAGCTCATCTACTTCGACTTTTTTTTTCTAGACGGAATTAAAGCGATAAAAGGGGTGAATTACGTGAGCTGGGAGCATTTAAAAAGATGGGAAGATGGATATCAGACAGTTAGCAGTGAGTAGAGAGCACGGTAACGGAGATGAGGAACACCTGCTTCAGTGCATAGATTGAGCGAAAGGCGGTGCGCAGGGGGTCAAGGGTCAGTCACAGTCCGAATTTAAAGTTGTTTCGTTGGAGTAGGTGTACATTGGAGAATTGTGGTCAAGTTGGGAAGTGATGAAACTACTTGCTAGTAAGAACGCCACTTTCCACGCTGCACTCAAAGGTGATACTGTGTAATAGTTCTATATAAATAATACAGAAATAATTTTTAAAAGTTCATCACTACTTAATTGATTAATCAATTTTTAGAAATTAGATATGCAAAAGTCGGAGCGGAGTCTACTTTAACAATTTCAAAACTCTTTTAAACGGCTTTCCATTTGAATTTTACGAGGAAAAAAAGCGAAAAGAAAATTGGTCGTTTAATCATTATCACTCATCATCACCTTCCGAGTGCGAGCTGTGGAAAAATTCCGCATAGCAGCGCAGACTCCGTTTTTATTGGCGAATTGTAGAGTTGGAGCAGTTCGGGGATGAGACATGTATTTGAGGGCGTTCAAAAAATTCAGGCATCTTCTTCTTATGATTCTGAAATGGGAAGGTCCAGAAGCTTTTGGGGTCGAAGAGAGACCAATGATTGTATGGTAATCGTGAAGCTCAGTAAACGCAGGGAAAGAGAACGCGTAGGGCGTAAGTGCATAAATGAGATTTAAAAAAAAAATAAATAAAAATAAAAACCTGAAAGGAATTATTCATTATTATAAGAATTTCTCTTCTTATCATCAACTCAATCCACAACCCACCGATCTATTTTTAACACAAAGAATGTACAAAAATGATCAAACTTCCATATTACAAAACATGTGTGAACGCGAATTTTCTGGTTAGAAACCATTAATCTTGGGTTTAGGGATCACCTCCTCGATCTTCTTCCCGATTGGACTTGCCAGGAGTAAATGAATTACCGGCTCAATAGGAACTTAGTAAAAATCCACAATTTTCTCATTTAGAAGCACGATGAAGTATATCGGCTCGCGACCGCTCTGACGAGTCCGCATTCAGAAATGGTTCAGGATGAAAACGTAACTAAGCATATTCATTAGAAACATCGTACTAGGCGTAGCACACACCTGAAGTAAGATTAGAAAAGCAGAGAACAGAGGATAACCGTGTTTTTGAAAATTTTACGACGCTAGAAATACGGACAAACATTGCAATTTTTACTGCTGCGTGGCGAATTTTCAGAAGAGGAAACAGACAAAAGACACGAAAATAGCAACAAAATACTTCACATCACGAAGAGGTTTATACAATGTGGGTTAGCCTCGATAGGTTCCATATTGTATCTCTTGAACTCTTATCTCTTACTTAGTAAACCGCACACAATTTTTACCCAACGCATCGAGAAACTGGGGCAATAAAATAAATTTTAACCTTGTTTTATTTTCTCTCCTATTTAATTTTCTAACGCTCGAGCTATACGGGTATCAACAAGTAATGTCACATTGTAACAATCAAAAAAAAAAAAAACGATTCTAAACACGCAGTTTCTGAGTAATACTGTACAATTGACTCAGATATCACGATAGTGATGTAACTGAGCAATGAGGGGAAAGACGAAACTTCGGAACATCCCCTCCCTCTCTGAATCAATGAAATACGAGGAAAAGAAGCAGTAAATTCCGAAGAAAGGTACCTTTTTCTGCTTGTCAAACAGCAAAAAATCTCTAAACTTCTCACTCAAAATCGTTCCTGAGGTAATAAAAATGAATACAACCCGAAATAAAATAGCTGAATAGAAGATCTAAGGAACCACATTGAAGCTACAATAAAAGAATCCTGTAGAATGTACTTCAAAGTAAGGTTATCAGAACATCTTCGAGCGTTTGCACGCACTCTTGTGAATTACAAATTACTTTACTTACAATTCTGATGCGGCAACAAGCTGTATTACATCTCCAGTATAGTTGTAAAATAGATAAAAAAGCAAATCTTCTTTGTACCTCGTCAGCTTTACTTGTGCTAACTTATCCCTAAAAAAATGAGAAAGTTATAGCAGTCAATACACGATCGAGATGTTCGTTGTACCATCTTCTCGACGCTGGATCGTCAGTCATACACACCTAATGCCATGGTTAACAAGATACTCGGGTGGAACGTTATAGTCGAGATCTTGCGATCTACACGGCGCCTCCGACCATGGACCGCCAAACGTAGGATATAAGTTGTCCGGAGAATTCAAATTAAGTCCCAATGTTGTTAGATCTTGGCCCAGCGCCAGTGATACTAAGTTTGGATCCGTTTCTGCAGCTCGAATGAATGTTAGTAAGCCCACCATCCCAAATTGATCTTTCACCATCGTCGGAGGAATATTGGTTACTTTGCCTAGACAGAAAAAAACAGAAACAAACTTTTTATTACAAGAATATTTCGGAACAATGAAACACCGCCAGTACAACTTCAGGAAGATTTACGCACATGTTATTAGCTCTGATAACACACAAATCTCTCTCGAACGTTACCGAATGAACAATGAGAAAGAATTCCCGAATCACGTCCTTACAAACCGATACAATATTATTATGATCGAAGAACAAGTTATAGCATGATACGTATTAAAATGAACTCTGATCTCGAAACATGGTTTGAAAAGTAGCGCGAGAGTTGTAATACCTATAGAAAATACGCCTTAAACTACATTCGAATCGGTAGGCACAGATGTTTCTAAATGCAACAGAATTTCGATATTCGTTCGATGGATACCTTCAAAAGGTTTGAATAAGGAATAATTGAAAAGGTGTTTTGAGATGCAACAAATTCCGATAGCTCAATCAATAGTGCCAATGTCTCTTTCATCGTTGACGCTAATAACTATTAAGGCTTTTTAAAATGAAATGAAAGGAAAAGGCCATCAATAGTATTATAGAAAATCCGTGAGTTCCGCAAACTGCCCCCTCTTCTACCCTCCGCCTATCTTATGCATTATACTGCTTTGCTATCAACTTTATACTACATTCATACGGTTGATGCTAGGCTTGGCCTATACGAGGTTCCTGAGTTGAACTAGGCCTATCCAGGTCAACTAGGAAGCTATACTGTTTGCTATACTAGTATCTGGCCTCTCTACTACGCTTATACTAGGTGTCTAAACTTGTAGAGGACCTTATAGCCCCAAATACAGTATACTAGAATCATACTAGGTTCCAACCACTCAGCCCAACATGCAGTGTATTAGGCCAACACTGAGTCTTAGGAGCCACTCAGTCATACATACAGAATACTGGACTCATACCGGGCTAAGAATAGAGGCAATCCAGAGGAACTGTGCCCACATTAGACTAATCAGATTCTACCTTAAACCAACTACTGCATTTCGTAAGACCAGTATTTGATGAAAAGACGACAATAACCCCGTTAACTAGTTATTCTCACGTACAAGGAGCGGAGACCTTCGATATCATGTGGTTCACTTTCCTAAAAGAGATATGGAATATGATCTTCATTTTTTGCTCGCAGAAAATATTTTGCAAAAATTTTAGTAATAATCAATTTAAGAGGATTTAAAAAATTATCACTCGCCGCAAATTTTCTCATTTTCAATTATAAAAAGAATTTCCTGATTGACCTTCGACATCCGAAGAGTAATTTTCTCATTCTGTACTAGTTTTGATCTTGATTCGATTTCGTTTTCACAAACGCTAGCGATTATTTTTGAAAATAAGAGGCACTCAAAACACGTGACTACTGACTGAATCACTCATTTTAGAATCTTAATACATTCAGAACGAAGATGGAGACAAACTTTCACCAAACAATCAAAACATTTCAATACATTTAAAGCGATAACGATTGAATTGTTCTCACATTGCTGTTATCTTTGTTCTGAAAAGCCAAAGTACGAACACGTCAAATATTTATCATACCTTCTGGAAACGTTTGTATTCCTTTCTTATTCTGATGCAGACCGTGTTGTTGATGTTTCTCAGCACCAGGAGCAGCCGAAAGGCTACCTATCCTACTATTGGAAGATAGAACTTGTTCTGACTGGGAACTGTTATCGTGGTTCATGAGTTTATGATCACTATTCAATGACGAGGAACTTCCAGACACTGATACGGATGGCGTATTGGACGAATTTTCTGATACTGTCGTCGGTTGCGTGCCTGGTAGCGCTGGAAAGTCTTCATTACTCATGGTGAACTCGGTCGATTCGGACGTCGGAGCTTTCACCATACCGACTGGAAACAACAGACAATCATCATCAAAATCACTAATCGGTTCTAATCGATTAATAGCTTTATCAACTCAACTTACCGTAAGGTTGTTTTCCAGGCATCGTAGCATTAGATTGCGGTAAAGAATCGTTCTGCCCTCGGCTGGTAAGCGACGGAAATTCTGATAAATCGAGTAGAGGAGGTGAATTGTTGCTATTATTAACCAATCCGTTACTATTAGTACTGCTGAACACAGACTGTAAGCTATTAACAGTAGTTTGAGAGCCGTAAGATGATCTGGTTTGACCCATTCCCATGCTTCCAACCGAATTGGCGTTCCTAAAAAGAGAATAAAAAAGCATGATTAGCGTCGTTTTTCACGACAATTTATACTCGAACAACAAACAATGTCTGATAGACGCGAAGAAGAAAGAAATAATAGAAAAACGACAAGCGCAGTAGACCGATAACGGAAATCCACAGATAGATAAGGTTGAAAAAGTTGAAAGTTTACGCTCGTTTTAACTTGTACACAACAACACATTCGTAACATCATGATTGTATCCTTCGGTTCGATCGAAATCTTCGGAAGAGAAGACAGTTCTTTACTCTCAATTGCGGGATAAATTTCCGAATGCATTCCGAGAGTAAGAATAACCGCGTCATCACTTCCAGAAGTCGACGAATTATTAGGTTCGGATAACGAATAATAGAAACGAGAACACGTCGAAGATAGAATTGAGCTTATCAAAATGTAATGAAAAACGAAAACTGAGTCCGCGAAATGACGTACAAGACAATGAAAAAAAAAACAAAAAAAAAAAACACAAACCAATCTTGGATAACAGATCCCACCGACTGCACTGGCCTTCTATCCGAAAATGATCGTTGTTGATTGAATAAACTTCTGCTACCCATTGGAGGTAGGTTTCTGCTAGGAGATAACTGTTGTGGTGTGAAGGAATTCGTTGATCCAGGGAACATATTTGACGTAGGAGTAACATGACCAGATAGAGAAGAGGAATTAAATGCGCTTCTGGACAAGCTTTGACTTGTAATACTCCGAGGTGGTTGTTGAAAATTTAAATTTGCCATATCCTTAATACCTGTCAAAAAGCAAATAAAAAAAACGTCGTAATGGTTGTCAAATTTGATATGCTCGATAAAACATGTTTAAAGAATCCATTATGCATCACGCGAACGAGTATTCGAAACACGAATGCATCGAAAAATCTTCCCGTAATGATAATTAACGCTTGTCGGATAATCGACTAGACAAATTTCTTTAGAATAAATGAAAAAAATTTAGATTCGATAAATCCGAATCAACGAGTACCATATTCGTGATGTTACCTCGTATTACCATTAATGCGTTACGCTCGGAACACATCGGAAAGTAAAATTTATACTTCTGATAACTTAAAAAGTCTTATAAACACTAATAATTCCGTTCTATCACCTCGAATTTAGAAAAAAAAAGTTCACCCAAAATTTTTACATCGCTGACCTCTTAAATCGATGAGGCACCGAACAAAAGCCTAAACTCATAAAATTCATCAACGTGCGTACGAAAGAATTAAAGGACACAATGAAAATAGTCGACGCGGCTCGAATACTTCGAGGATTCGTATCGAAAAAAAACGCGAGACTGTAATTACTTTCGAGGATTATTTTCATAACCTAGACGAACAATAACAGACCAGCCATATTATTTACAGCAAACTGTACGGGAACGTCGACCGAGCAACTTTACAGGATTATTATTCAAGTAATTCAATACCTTGTATGATAAAGAAAACATAGTTTATAACAGTTTACGTTTTTTACAACACTATTACACTTTAATATGAGTAAATTATTGAATTTTTTTTCAAGTTCTTCAATGTAATTCGAATGAAAAACAACTCGAGACATCTTTCTCCACATTCTACAAACAGCAAATTCTTGCTAAATTTTCATTATCAATTGATTGTGTGACGTCACAGAAAAATTTGCTAACACTTCCCGTTCGCTGTAAAAGTTGGTGATTCGAATTCGAAAATTCAGCAGGAACACCTATCTTATAATTGGGAAATTTATTTCACTTCTCTCTATTCTCAAGATTAATTAATAAAATAAGTCGCACTTTTCTAATGACGATTTATTATCACGCCATAGATTTATCGAAAATAAGGGTAAAAGACAATGAGCCGAACAACGAGACGCGGTACAGTGAACAGAACTTCCATCATAATTGGTAAGAAGAACGTTTTGTCGCACGACTGCACGAACTGTTCTTCGAAAAAGTAGCTCTGACCGAAAAAACGCTACGTGCTAATTAGCAGAGGTAGTTCGCGCTTCCGTGTCTAACTATATAGGCCTAATCGAGTTAGTTCAAACGTTAAGTCGAAATACTATTAACAATATTTCTGCCAAATTATGAAATGATGAGAAAGAGATTTTTATCTCAACATAACTAAATAAAAGTAACGGTCGATGAAAAAGATACGTACCTACTAGTTATAGTTTTGATCCCTTCACCAATATTAATTTGCACTTGCTGGTATGTACATACAACTACAAAGCGGCCAAACTCACCAGCCTTACGAAATTAAAATTCTTTCATTTTGTAGAAACGTGAAACAGTTTACTTGAAAATAAAAAGAATTAATAGGACTATAAAAGACAAATTTGGATGGAGATCGTACAGCATCATTGTAGATTGTAAACCAAAAATATATTTACCTTTCCCATATAATTAGACAGTCACAGAAGTGATCAATTTGAGAAGACTACTTGTTTTGAATTTTCAATAAGAGACTCGGGATTTTAAATAAGATAAACGTATTCTTATATTTAGCATGAGAAACGCTTAAGTGCGTGTACCTAGAACTATCAAGATACCCTCGAGGTAACTTGTCATTTATTTTCAGGAATTTCTCAAACGTCAAGTACTTACTATCTGCGCAGAAAATGAAATTTAAAAATATTTCTAATGGGTCTATATAAGCATCAGGGAAAGACTAGAAAATTAAACTTATTAAAAGTGGAATAATCAATTGACAACTCAGTGGTGACCAACAAAGGGTGCGCTACCGGTGGTAAAATTTGAAAATTGGACAAAATATTTTATGACAGGCGGGGAGCGTGTCTGGGTCAAGAATCCACTACAAGATATTATAAAAATCGAAACCGTTCTCTTTCCTTAAAATTGAACACTGTATACTCCTCTGATGTATTTCTTTTTTTTTCTCTCTCTCTCTCTTCTGTTCATCATTCAAATATCGTGAGTGAAACAAAATAAGCAAACTCAAAAAGTAAACGTAGACATCGTCCTCGTTTCTCAAAGAAAGAATGCGCATTCTATTTTTCAAAATAGAACAATAAGGGTCATTCAGTCTCATGATACAACCGTTTTTATTCTTATAGCAAAATGTTTGAGAAAATGGCGTGTTCACGTAGAAATTTTTTTTTCGAAATATTCCCGAATAAGAAAAACTTCACTTTCAACATCACTATATTCAGGTTGAGAAACCAAATAGGTACCTAGATCCTGAGGAAATTGTAGAGGTCAGAACAAGAACTTCTCCGTAAAACAAATACACATATTTCCCCTTTTTTCAATTGTTTTGTTGACTGAATTGTTTTGTTGACTGTGTATCTCCCCTCATGAATAAAATCGTACCTGACAGGTAAAATTATAGGCTATATCATCAACAACATCATGAAGTTTAGAATATGTCATGTATAAGTGCACCGTGCACATTGGGGAGTTTCTTGAAATATTTTGAGACAAAAATAATGCAAAAAGGGAATTCAGCAAAGAATATCAAGAGGCCGTTCGAATTATTTTGACGTTTTTTCAATGACCTTCCGACTAGAAAAATTTTGAGGTACATCTTATTTTATCTAAGGAATAAGTATCTACCATATTTCTCAATTAAATGGGAGGGGGGTACGAAGTAGTGGGGGCAGTGACACAACCAGAGCGAATGATAGACCGAGTTTTTTGTGATAACAAAATATCGATAAATACCTTCGATATTTCCAAGCGCAATTTTACTCCCATAAGAAATACAAGGGGAGCAAAGATCAGTATGAAATTAAACGAAAATTAAAAAGGATTAAGGCAAAAAAGTTTATTTTTATAATGTGTAAGGTAATATGCTTACAAAATTGAACTTTTAACCCCTCAATTCTTTCTCAATTTCGATTATACCATATGATTGGTTTGCTTCCTATGTTTTCTTATGGGGAGCGAATTTGCGATTGGAAATATTTTGGGTACTTTTGGTACTGTAATCACACTGTAATCGATATTTTGTTATCACAAAAAACTCGGTCTATTCAATAAGAATCTCCCCACTCTTCTCCAAATTCTTGTAACGCCATCTGGAAAAGGGTCAAAGCAGGTTACAAAATGGTAGTCTTGAGGGACGGTTATGAAACTTACATCTGATAAAATCACCAAGAAGTTTTCATCCTCCCCCAGAGTTCTCCTTCCAAAACAGATGCGATATACTCTTCGTTGAAAGCACCGGCTAACCCTTTGAAAATTGAGAAATTCCTCAAACAAAAATTTTGAAATGAACCAGTATAATATAAATTTCAGGCGTTAGACACCTAGCGTCATAGCTTGATAGTTGCGTCCCACAATTTTTATTTGTGAAAAAAGGCTCTTTTTAAATATTTGTGCTGTAGTCTATTTAAAAAATGTAAATAGGATACAGTTTAAATAGTATTACGTACGAAGAAGGACATCCTGTTATTTTAACTTTGTGGGGCCTCTTCCGCGTCAGCTGATTGATACGCAAGAACTCTAGTTTCTAAGGCGAGATAAGATATCTATATGACGGGATGATCTGCGAACCCATTCAACTTGAATTTTTCTGTCTTCTTTTTGTTTGCAGGGTACAAAACGTAGCACACATTCAACACGTATTATCATTCATTTTTAAATAATAGTGACGTCTAAATATTGCTGTTTTCTCTTTTTCAACTACGAAAAAAATAAAACGTAGGAGAAAAAACTTACTTGACCTTGTAATTTTTATCATACTTGTTTTGTTTAATCGTATAGATGAACGTTATGTCGTGTATTTCAATACTGATGTATAAAATGACTTACGCTTTCTCGATGTTGGTATACGTTGAACGAGGAAAGAATACAGAAAAACGCTGGTGAATCTATGAATAATTGTCGAGTTGCAGAACGCTGCTTCTTAATTTTCAAGTATATATTACCACAACAACAGTGAAATGTGAACATAACAATTACGCGCGAGTTTTCCTCTTTTTGAACAATAAACACGCACACTCCATCAGGTGTATAGTATTTTTCAAAAATTTTCAAATACATAACTGTTCGAAAGGGTCTGCCATTATTGACGCGATCGTCTTTCGCTTATAAATGGTACGTGGTAGAAAAACTACTCTCCGAAATATATACATTTTTTGTTTTCTATGTCATCAGAAGAATTATTAAAGACTTGAAATTGATTTAATGGGGGTAGCACGTACTTCAAATATTCAAACACAAAATATTTCATAAAAATATTATGGCTTTTATAGTTATATCTTCACGTTTATTTAGACAGAAAAAATTCTAGCGCTAGCCTGCCTCAGTTTTTATCATTTTGATAGACTCTCATGGAAAGAACACAAAAATAGTTGTTTTCTGAGGAAAAATCGAGTTTTAAGAAGAAAAGAAAACTTGAGGGATGTAAAGCCAATCACTATTAGCAGGAAGCTTTTTTTCTATATTCTTGATTGGCTTGATTATTGACTGAACTGGGCCATAATGTCTGACCCTATAGCTAGCTTAAAATGTTCTCCAATGATGAATTACTGGCTTAAAAACCATAAAACCCACTCTTTTGCACTCGAGAGACTGCGTCTTTTGGATACTCTTGATGCATCATTAATTTTACATTCAATTCGTTTACACGTAAAAAATGATTATTCAATATGGACTCATCCGAAATTTAAAATATCTACGGAAATTCTTATGGCGACTTCTCAAATTAAAATAATCTAATATAGACACATAAGTAATTGAAATTCAATAATTTTAATGATATCCGTTTGAAATGAATCAATTAATTACAGGTAATGTCCTAGAATAAATGCACTTTTCGATTCAGTACAATCCTTAAAACATAATTCGGAATTAACTCGAGTATACTTGAGAACAACAATAAATAAAAGTACAATCATTTGGAACGTTAGGGAGTGTAATTTATTATCATAGTGTACGACTCAAGTACATAAACGTACGGTGAAAGAAACCTCGGAAATTTTAAGCTACGTAAGCATACATAGCTCGTGGAATTGAAGTAGAATCACAACGTAATAACACAAAAATGTTGAATACACATAAAAAATTCACCCGACAGAAAAGGGTAAAACAAAAAGAGGATCACGCTCGCTTATTGTAACCCAGGATGGTTTCCGCCACCCCTAGGAAGTACACCATTTGGGCGATGCCAAACAAAGGCGCAATAACGATCATTCGACAAGCTCCGCCTTTGAAAAACGCCTTCAGCCCTTCGTATTTGAAGATTTTCCTGCATAAGATGAGAGCATTACATTAGAATCGAAGAATTTCATGTAATGAATGGCGTGAGGGTAGAGTACGGCAATATTTTGGGTTCAGAACCATAGTAACTCAGTTCAATTCACTTATTAATAAAGGCGGATTAACCGAGGAGGAAACTCCGCTAGAACCTAAAAGTTCAGAGGAAAAGAAGGGAAAGCGGAAATTCAGGGAAAAAGGAGTGTAAAATAACGAAGAATTCGGGAACTTATCCTCCCAAAATTATCTACATCCACTTTTGAATTATTTAAATCAACGAGTGTCATACATTATGAGTTTACTTACACGAAGGCATCACCTATGCCAGAATAACTCATTTGACCGTCGACTTTCTTAACCGCCTGAAGACGAGTTTTAACGACGTCGAACGGATTCACAGATAACGCAGCTAGAGATCCAGCGGTGCAGCCCGATAAAAATGAACACCACAGCACCGCTTCGCCTACAAAATCAAGAAAATAAGAATTCAAATTCAGAAAATACGATACAAATTAATTATTCATTCAATTCGAGGTCAATTTTTTCTCCTATTATCTTTAACGAAGACGAGAAAGTATTCTTCCGTCACAATATTCGTCCTTAACAAATGAAACAACGTATTTTCCTATAATCAACCCGTAAATATTTTGAAAAAATTTCGTCATCCATTCCGAGGACTAACGAAGCACATATTCAAATTTTAACAAGTATTTTGGGATGGATTCGCATTAGTCGTTTTTTTTTTTTTTTTTTTTCAGAAAGTCACAACTAAGTACCTGAACCATCAGCTTTCCTCGGACCTAATGAATTAAGTCTAGCGAACATTGGAAAATAGATGACCGAAAATGAAACGTCTCTCAACATCGTCGCTGCAGTACCTCTATACAGTCCCAGAATTCCTTTTGTGCGAAATAATTCCATGGCTAAAGATGTAGCCGAAACTTTCGGTATCTGTTTACCCTCTGCAAGAGAAAAATCCTTGTTAGTCGATAAGATACTTCATTCACGCAGTTTTTGCGATGCGACTAGCGAAGAGAATATCACTGAAAATGAAAAGCATTTGAAGCCAATACCTAGATACGTGATACAATGCTATTTTCCAACCTAATTTAGCTTCGATAGCAACACGACCAGCGTCTTGCATTTGTATTTTAAGTAATTCCATCGGCGTTGTTATCACAATTTGACAGAATCCGGCGCAAGCTCCTGCCAGCATTTCACGGAGTACGGGTAAAGGTTTCCTAAAACAAAGTTATTTTCAGTTGAAAACAATTTTGTAAAAAAAGTATTAAGAAATTTTCAAAGATAGAGAACAGATTCAACATTAATCCTATTTAAAAATAGTTGCCATTTTTTGCTGAAATACGAACTTGAAGATGTTCGAATAATTAAATTAAAAATTGGAGTAGTTCGAAAGCACCCACCCGTAAAAACTGAATCACTCAACTATCAAGAGATATTATATTTCCAAAAAAAGGTCTAGGACCGGCGCATTAAAGCATCTGTCAGTGAAATAGATGTTCTCATGTTCATATCACAAACAAGAACGTCTGAAAGAATGAATTCACATCCGAAAAATGGAACGTACAGCGTCAGAATAGAATAGTTTTAAAAACCGCAATAACTCAAAGATCGTGTGATTACTATACAAAATTATCTTTCGATTTCGCTTCAATTTGATCGCCAAGCCTAAAAGAATTAGCATTAAAAACAAAATACTAACCCTGGTTCCGTTGTCAAGTGATATCTAAAAAAATCATTTGCAGCAAGCTTAATGGCCTTTTCTGGAGTTATGAGAAGAATATTCACGCCCGATCCTACAGTGAATAAATAATTCTAATATTAGTAATTAGTTAATTACAATCAACAAGATACAACTACTTGGTGCAACAAAGTAACTATTTTCCTTTCGCCATCACCATACAATATTGTTCCGGCGTTTCATTCTACCTCATTATATTCTTATGGGGTGTTTATGGCTTTTCGAGATCTTATGTTCGAGCCGATAGTGATGTGAAAAACATGTGCTACTTCTGTTTCGCAGTTCTAGAACTGATAAAAGAATAGTATTCCTACTTTTAGCTTCCGCGTGGCTCCCGCATAAATAGAAATAAGGGACCGTCAACATAAATGTGAGAAATGATATTAAACATGAATTTCGTGCCCGCTATTTTAATCATCTATTTATTAAAGTTCCGGTTCATACTTTCCTCCTCTGAAGAGAAAGTCATTCCAAAAACGAGCTAGGTATTCGTATTTTTTTTTTCTTATCATTATTTAATCGCAGACTTTAACACTCATTAAATACTCAAAAATATTCGACAAAGATGCTCTCAATTTCTAGAAGGAAGAAAGAACTGAAATTTTGGGGAGACGAATTTTTTAGAATTCAACTCACACGAAAACGATATCTACCCTTTTTTTATTTTGTCCTTATTCTCAGAAATAGTTTTTCGAAGTCTGTCTCGTATAAATAGAGCTTCAAACGTATTTTTGAAAGAATGTCAGATATTGTCTCGCATGATTTGTCAAATTGATAGCAAATAATCGAATTTATATTCACGAGAGCTGATCAATTCATCGTTTTCGTCGCTACTGTTCTTTTGCAAAATTTTTGACAATCAATAGTAAAGTCCTATTCGGCACGTCACCTTACTGGATTTTCATAATGAACAAAACTCACCTTTATACATTCCGAAATAGCCTTCATTTCTGTAAGTTTTACGAAAGCAGTCTATCCTATAAAGTAAACAATAAATTCAAGTACATATTCACTTAATCAAATCAATAATCATGTTGACCCTCGTTTTGCTCGTAAAAGTGGAACAGATATAATATGCGTATTCAGATATCAATATCAGCACACTCAAGGTTGGCGAAGTACTTCATCAAAATGATTAGATAATCTTACAGTTCTGCATGCTTGCGAGCGAAAGGAGGCTCGAAAAACTTCGAATCTTTCAATTCTAAGGATCGAACTCACATTGATTGATACATTCTTTCTCCATTGGGGCCGACCTTTTGACTTTGTAATCTGGTTTTCACCAAGTCAAGAGGAAATACAACCGATACGCCGATGATTCCAGCAATACCTCCATTTATGATTTTTGGTAATAATCTGCGTTTAAAAAAATGCATAAATGCAAGCGCGTTGAAATTCTGCATCAATCTTTAGAGAATACTTACGAAAATTTTTTGGTAACTTCGGCAGTTTGTGGAATGATATTTGCTCCAGAATTGTTCCTTGGGTCCGAAAATTCAGAATTGCCTCTGACGTGAGACGGGTCAGAAGCCTTCCTAAGAATAAAACAGAAAGAAACATTATTACTATAACTGGAGGGGGTACTGGAGGAAAGTCTCGGGAAAAATTTCAGAAAATTGACCTTTCAATAGGCGCATTTAGTGAGGTATATAAGCTATACAAAACTACCAAAGAAAATCAATGAAATGTACTAACTGTTGATTGGTAGTCATAATTTGGTCGTCAAATTTCTATTCGGACAGCAAAATGGTACAGTCTGCCAACATGTTCACGCTGAGAAGTCGAAAAAAATAAGAATCACGAGCGTTGTACATGAAGACCGATGGACAACGAATCTGTGAGTAAAGTAGCGGCAAATTTGGATGAAAATAAAATACCTACATGAAATACTATCCAACGTCTGCTACGGCGTTAGTAATATAGAGTATTGAATTTGAATATCGCTACGTAAAACAATACCGACACTGAGCTCATTATCCTACATGTAAATTTAAATGAATAATGATGATTAAATGAACGTGAAAGTTTAATAACGTACGTTACTCATCAGTCATCAAGTGGTCTGCTCAATGCTCGTCAGTCGTCTGCTGTTCTCGGAATTCGCTTTCCTGCTGCTATCACTAGCAAACTAGCAAAGTAAACGAACATGGCGCGTGAAAAATGAAGTGGGAAGTGGCTCGCGATCTTATCAGTTGAACCGAGTTCTGTAAAAGCCCATCAAGAGACAAGCAAACAATCCATAGAATAAGGTCTATCGCACGATTACAAGATTTCTCTTCCTCCCAACTGTTGTCTTGTCGCTTGACCAGCTTTTACAGAACTCGGTTTAGTTATCAAAACATAACAAGCTCAACTTTTCTGAACTCAACCAGAAGACCACACCACAAAGAAGACGTGGTTCTCCAAAGCCTCCTATAGTTAGAAGCGGTTAGAAGCCATGAACGTAAAATTGGCAACTGCACAACCATGAGCCGACTTTTACATTGCTCTTATGGGGAGAAACTCTTTGAGCGTCTGTTTCTTAAGAAAATATCAAGTTTTTGAAAAAATTGAAAAGAACAAAAGTTGTAGCTTGTGAAATTTCCTTTAAATAAGGGTCAACTGGATTTTTTCATGAGAGAGGTGTTTTACATGTAAATGCGTGGGCCGAATGCGGTGTTGCCTTTCTACGTTCATGGCTTCTAACTATAGGAGGCTTTGGGTTCAATCTCACATAAAACGGAACGGTTACTTGCTAAAACAAATCATTTTCAGGCAAACGTGATGAGGAAAGAAAAACAAAATTTAACCCTGAAAAGTGAAAACTACGGTAACGGGGGAGGGGCCGAGGGGGAGGGGACAAAAAGAATTCATTTTTACATTATAATTATTCAAAATAACAAATTTTGAATGATATGATATCACAGTATAATTGTCAATTGTCAAAATAACTTCACAACCGATATTATTTTAGACAAATACGATCTAAACAAAAATATCCGATAAAAAATGAGGAGTTATCTGTTAAAATTAAAAGGGCACCCGTCAAAGGGGTGCCCTTTTTGCGGATATCCACATTTTTAAATTCTCTGAACCATTTCCTATCAATATACAAAATGTTGGAAAAAACAAAAAATTACATGTACGCTTATGGTCACTCAACCTCATCTCCATAAAAAAGGGCACCCGAGGTACACATCTTTATGGAATTGTCCCAGATTCATTTGGCGATCAATTTGAAAAAAATTAGGGATCTGTAAAGATGAAAACACGCAAAATATTTTTTGTCATTATAGATTTTTTGATAAAATGAATGTGGAATGAGTAATCTGAACATGAAACACCAAAGACGTATTTTGAAAATCAACTATTGCTCACGGGTACCCTTTTGACTTTTGACAGCTGATAACCACGCAGATAACTCCTCAAATGAAGTTTGAAAAAATTTACTCTGAAACAAAACTGACGAAAACTATCAAGATTGAATTTTTTTCATTTTTTGTTTCGTTTGCCATGCTGCTGGGTCAAACTGGTTAATGTCGAATTAGTCTCTAGTACCTATAAATAAAAATATTATATTCTTGTAAGTTTTATATTCATTTGGTAGAGGAAAAAAAATCTTCCTTATTCATAAAAAATTAATCCTAAGATAGAAAATTTTTTATGGTGTGGGCTACTGGGGGCGAAACTTTAAAGACGAGGGCCGGATGCGATACAAAAAAAATTGTTGCGGCCAAAAAAAGAATACCTACATTATTTTACAAAATTTTTCACGTATTTTCATACTTCATCATCGAGTTTCATGCTATTTCGATTTTCAATTTTGAATTGCTTGGTTAATTGGTTAGCTCAAACGAATCCCATTGGAGACCAATCAAAACGTCTGCGCATTGAATAAACGAAAATATTTTCAACAAAAAAAAAACCTGAAATCAAGGCAGATTATTACCCTTGGCGAAATTGAGACCCAGTAACACACTAGCGCCACCATTACTTACACTTCGAACTATAATAATTGTGAAAATGGAATATTTTCGAATCAGATTTTTTTATTGATCGAGTACATGCACTGATGATTGTGCACTATCAAAGTTTCTGTAATTCGCATTTCTTCGTCAACTTCGTACTGTAAACTTTATCTGAAGGTTTTCATATTGGGTTGGGTCCTGAATTTATTTTATTTTGTTTCCAACTGTTGTTCGTATTTCTTTCAAGTATTTGAGAAAAACTCATCGAAATGGCGTTGAGCGACGCAGATGTTCAGAAACAGGTAAAACTACTAGCATATTTGTAACCAGTATTATTATCAATTATTGTTCTCCATGAAAAGAGAACGCTCCTCCTTTTCTCGATGAAAGGAAAAAAACTCCGTGAGGTATCATCATTCTACAAAAAATTGTTATTTCAAGCAATTCTACTTTCAATGAAATTTAACCCTAGCCTAGAAAGCTCAATGGGTATTGGAATTGTATTTTTCAACCTCCCATTATACTGGGCGTGTCATAGTATTATTCAGAAATAATTTTCAAATTAAAAGATGTATAATTTGTGTCTCGTACGCGAGGTGGTAATCGCTTTCATTTTCATTTGGTAATTCGAGATTATCTTTCTACTGATAAATTCTGTAATTAATCCTTGTTAGATCAAGCACATGATGGCTTTCATCGAGCAAGAGGCCAATGAGAAAGCCGAAGAAATCGACGCGAAGGCAGAAGAAGAATTCAATTTGGAGAAAGGTCGATTAGTTCAACACCAGCGTCTCAAGATCATGGAATATTACGAAAGAAAAGAAAAATCCGTCGAATTACAGAAGAAAATGTACGTTCCAATTTCTGGTATTATTTTGTAGTCTGACCATCGAATAATAAGGTAGTATATATGTGATGTGACTTTGCAGTCAGTCTTCCAACATGCTGAATCAGGCTCGACTCAAAGCACTCAAAGTTCGTGAGGATCATGTTCGCGATGTACTTGACGAGGCGAAACGCAGATTAGCTGAAGTTCCCAAAAACGAAGCCAAGTACATTGAGCTTTTACGAAAGTTGCTCATCCAAGGCATACTGCAAGTACGTAATCATTCTCTGATAACCCAATTAATATTAATATTATTAAATCACTTTTAAATTCTAGCTCCTGGAATTGAACGTTGTAATTCGTGTTCGTGAAAAGGATCAAGCTCTCGTAAAAGGATTGATCGATTCTATTGCTGCAGATTATAAGCAAATATCCGGTAAAGATGTGAATTTGAAGGTGGACGCCGACGGTTTTCTACCACCAGAAACTAGCGGAGGTGTTGAACTGACCGCACAAAAAGGCAAAATTAAAATCACGAATACGTTAGAATCGAGACTCGACTTAATATCTTCGCAACTCATTCCGGAAATCAGGATCGCTTTGTTTGGACGCAATCCAAACCGTAAGTTCAATGATTAAGTTTGTAAAATATCTTTAAACATTCCGAAGTTTGTATTAGTCACTTAAAATTCATGTAACAATGTAAATGCGTGTAGTTTGGTCATTTTATGAGAGAAAAAAAAAAAAATAACGAAGCTACAAAAAGATCGAGTAGTTTGCTTCGTCAAATTCAGTTCTAAGTTACCACTAAAGAATAATTATTTGTCCAGAATTTCAATTGTTGAATAGCTTTTGAAATACTGTACCCATATATTGCTGTATCATTTGGTTTTTCATTGTATCGCCGTTTGAAACTGTCATACTTGTTGGTGCAGAACTATTTTACGCTATGCATTTTCATTTTTCTTTTTTATCGACCTATTTCTTTTTCGTAATTTTAATCATTTTGAAAGTGAATTTCGATTGTTGTAAAAACTTTATACGAGAAAAACTAAAAATAGTTGATTTAATTCATCTCATTTCTTTGAATTTTTTCTCCCTCTTTTTTTTCTTTTCTAATTCCGGAAATCTATAGTTTTCCCGGTTCTGATAAGTAGATCATTGATTTTCTATATTATTAATTCTAAAAATAGTTCTTGTTATCCATTATGTAAAGATTTATTAAAATATTATGTTCGATCGTTCTTTGAAAATATTGTACTGGCACATATAACAACATCGTAAAATGGGAAAAGGAGAAAAAAAAATCGTAATAAATATTATCCTTTGTGACAAGAGAAAAACTTCTAAAATAGCAATACCAGACGAATAGCATAATTTTATACAGCGTGAATAAGTAGCACATCAACACGTCGAGGTAATTTGATCGGAAAATGGTATTGCTTGAACAGCAGGAAAACGAAGCTGAAGTTAAATAAAAGGAGAAGAAATTTTCCAAATAAATCGAGTTTTCTAAAATTGATAATCAAGAATCATAAATGGACGTGAAAAATCATAAATACAAAAAAAGGTTTAACAATATAAAAGTACGATACTTCGAAAGTTCACAGTTTTGACAATCTCCGAGTAATTCGAGTCGTGAAACTGAGTTTCGGGTGTACTCAATAGGAAACTATTTCGAGAATCTATGCATCTTCCTCGGACAATTAAATACAGAATTATATTTTCTACTTTAGTATTAAATATAAACATAACAAAAGAATAGGCGAAAATTCGAATTTGATTAGTCGATGACTAGATATAACTTTACGCCATATAATTACATCCGAAGAAAAAATTTTGGAATACTAATACGCAATCAGTCTTTTTTCGTTGTTCATTTCCGGAATATTGTACGCATAGTATATCACCAATAACAGATGAGTCCAGAACACTTCAACACGAAGAACGAGAAGCTATACAGAATAAATTATCTTGAATTTCGCACTACGAAGGCGAAACGAAGACACGCAGGAATGCAGACGAAAAATTGACGAGAACATTTTTTCCTGATTAGAATACTGATATTACGAACGATTTCACGTTTTAACCAGTCACTTCTAGGTTTCACGCGAGTTTTGGTAACTAAAAAATAATAACTACCAGAGAGGTTTGCAGAATTAATGTACCACATCGCTAGGAAGACGAAAAATAAAACAAATTAAACCTAATAATCAGATAAAAATTTAACATAGTTATTAAAACTTATTGCATTACGATACATTATGCTAGACGAAACACCCAAACCTTCGGACACTCCCTCATTTTCATTTTTTTTTTTTTTTTTTTATCATGATAACACAACATATTCATTCTTTTAATTTAGGAAAATGAAATTCTTATCGTTTAGAAACCTTCCCGTAAAATATCCAAAGAAATATATAGAGAAAAAAAAAAATTGGTTTTACCGATTTCAAGTAAGAATAATTTTTGAGTAACCGTAATACAGATACCTTAAAAAATAGAACAAACAAATTATTACAGCAAATGAATGGACAACAACCCAGAAAAGTAAACACGCAGAGTGTTGATATTTTAAAAAATAAGAAAATATGCCACTGGAAATGCCATCGTTGGAGTTGTGGAATGTTGGCGGTTTAGAATATTGTTCGATTACTTGGGCGCGATCAATCCGGAAAGCATATCGAATGTATTTCCATCGGGTTGAACAGAGAATATTTCTCCTCGTTCGCCTCTGACCTTCAGAAATCCAAAATCATCCAAACCAATGATGGTCGCAGCATGGCAGCTACCATCTACTTTCGTTATCTTCACTTCTGCGTAACTGTAAAATTTTCAAATTCAACAATAAAATCATCGTTAAGAAGAAGTGCGCTGCCTAAATATCATTCTCAACGATTTCTATTAGGATTGGAAATCTTTCTGCACATTTCCGCCGAGAAAAATTAATGCCATATGGCTGACATTCAGCCAAATTCTTTACAGAACAATTGACTACGCCCACTTTTCTGGAATTCTACCAATCAAAACGCTCGAAAAATGGCAATATTGTGCCATAATTCACGAGAATGGCAATGCCATTTTCTTGACAGAACTTTTGCCAGCGGGCTCAGACTCAAAATTGTAAATTTTGATCTTTTCAAAGAGAGGGAGATAACTTTCTTTATATAAGTTTTTCTCAGTTTGAAATTTTTTCATCTCTGTTTTCAAAATCACATTGGCAGTTCAAGACGACCTTATTTAAGGAAATAATTTATAATAATACGATGGTAAATGTTGATAACACTACTGAACAGCAATGCAGTAGAATACTGATCTTTAGATCATAACAGAAGTAATTTCAAGGCTGAATTCAAATCTGTTCGCCGTTTTCTGCTAATCACAGGAAATATGAAGAATTGTTATTCCTTGAGAACATTAATTGGAAACAAATGATAGCTAGATGAGCTAGAATAGGAACATGTGTCATGAAAATTCCTTAATCGCATATCACAAGTTTACAAGGTTTCAACAGTTTACAAACAAGTAATTTACAATTTTCTAGAACCATGCTAACAATTCTATCAAAAAACAATGTTCTACAAGATCGTAAATAATGCATCTTTCTGAACTTTTGGGTAAGTGATGAAGGTAGACTCAGGCTGCATTTTTATATTCTAGTTTATGCAATTACCACTCCGTCTCAACATAATGGTACCATGCTTTCAACTCTCAGAGTGCAACAATTTTTCATATTTCACGTAATTACATAAAACCCTGACGTGAAAGTACAGAACGAAAAACAGATTTGAATCTAGCGTTAAAAATACTTCTAGGATAATTTAACTCTTTGTCACTAGCATTTAAGAGGACTCACCTAGCTGTTCAGTAATACATATAACCTTTAAATTAGAATAAGAATATTTCACAAAACTTTCCGTGAACATCAAACTACAGTTGCATGAAAAATGAGGAAAAAGAATGATGTATTAGGTATCAGGAAGGAAAATCTCAGATAGAGTGGATCAACGATCAGCAGAAAACAGGGTGTTGTAGCCAAACAATACGGCTTAGGCTTCCGGCTGAATAAAGCAGGCTTTCAGCTGATAGTTGAGTTGGGTATCCTTTGAAAAGTTTTCAGCAGCTAGTAGAATAACACTATCCTATTCGAATTTCATTACATTTGATCATATTCCGAAAACCAGAGGGGGAAAAACTGAAAAAAGGATATTTTTGCTGGGATTGAAGGATCTCTCTTCTGCAGATCGTAAATATGCAGATACGTCTATTCTATTTTGTACAGGAGAAAACAGGAGTTTTGGAGACACTAAGAAAAATTCTAACGATAAAAAAAAAAGGAGAAGTTCCGATATCTATCTAATGATAATAATTTCGTTGGTGGTCTCATCAGATTAAAACCTAATTTCAAACGAAGATAGTTAGAGTTCATTTTAAATTCATTATATCGATTGAATTTCAACGTATCAGTCAACAGAGGAAACTTTGTTTCTCCTTCGAGTTTTTTATCTAATGATGACTATAATTTTTATAATCATCAAATCGAATACATCGCTTAGTAATTTTTTCGATCTTTTTAATCTCAGAAATTAGGTACTTCGATCTTATCTTTTCTGAGTATGCATCGAGAAATTTTCAATATTTTTCGCAGTTTTTAAGATGTATATCTAGCGATAGAAGAGAAAAAACCTTTAAACTAGAATTTTCCTGTGTTTTCATACTACGATAATCTCAGATCGACAAAAATTTGTACGAGTTACTCAATTTTGAAACACGAGAATTTGACGCTCGAAGCTGTTCTACGAGTATTTAGTACAGTGATAAAATATTTAACGAGAAACATTTTCAACCCTATATGAACCCAAATATTATTTGATCCGAGTTGAATTTTTCAACAGGTTACTTACTTATGCAGCCAGTATTTGTAATACAAATCGAAGATCACGTTGATTCCACCTTTTTGAACGTCATCTAGTAATTTCTCAAGCTGCGTGAATACAAGTGCGAAATACTTTTCTAATGATAGTTTTGGTAACTTTTTACCGATACCTTTGCTCATTTCTTCAATCATATCATTAACACACGTCGTTGGTAAACTATTGCTCAAATTGAGCGCACAACCTGTAAAAATTTGTTTTTATAACTTTGTGATTTTGAACATCGTGTTCTTCTTAATCATGAAATACCGTGAAGTAATTTATTCAAAACAACCTGATGGCTGTTGAAGAAAATTTCATTTTGTTAACAATCTCTATCTTGTTAACCTTCAACTACACAAAATAAAATATTTTCAAAAAATTAAGATCAATTTCGGAACATGATATTACCTGCGTTGCACACCGCAACGTTACTAGAAATACTGCTCGTTATAATTAATCCACCAATTTTGGCTTGTCCTCCTGCGTAAATATCGTTCGGCCATTTTAATCCAAGACTGAGATTCTGAAAGAGGCGATAGCATGAAACGCTAATAATTCTCGAAATATTTCATCACAACAAGGTATTCATAATTACCTTATAAAGAGGTTGTGAACGTATAGCCGATACTATGGACAATGCTATGATATGTTGTAACAAAGATAATTTCTGCCCAAGCGGAGAGGACAAAGGTATGTGTAGTTGAATAGTAAACATAGCACACCCGTCCGGACTAATCCAAGCATTTCCTCCTCTACCTACGCCGGCAGTTTGTTGCCTCGAAATAGCGACGATTCCATGCTCAAGAACCGGTCCATTCAGAACCTCCATCGACGAAGTCATTATCTCTGAATAGATTACAAGCCTGCCTAAATGTTCAGTACGTAAATTCTGCAGACAGATGAATCACACGATGAATACACGAAAATTTTCCACTTTAGGTTAGGTTGAAAACGCAGAACTCACGTCGAAATAGTCATAAGTTGAGAAGTTCGAAGGGCATTCGTACAGCCTCAGGGGTAAAACACGACTAGTAGCTTCCATATGGTCTGCATTTTTCGAACAGAATTTTATAATCAAGTTTTTCATTTTCAATTCATCCTCAGATTGCAGGATTGGCGCGATAGTTTTCATAAACTCGGATTTCCTCTACAATAACGCACATTTTTACTAATAATGGTCATTCCAGAGAAACATTTACAGCATGAAAATAAGTTTACTTCGTGTCGCCCTAAGAAGTATGCCGGAGTATAATGAATTGCGTTTCCGGAAAGGTCACATTCTAAGCCAAGGTAATTAGAAACCAGGTCCGATAGTAATTCGAATCTCGATTTTGAATCGTACGATGTATTTTCGGTTTGCGGAGGATCTATCTCTAAATGAACCTGAAAGAATATTGAATACGATTTAAAAATCATGCGAGGAGTCCAACATTCACAGTGATGTCGATTCTGAATGCTACCTGTGAAAATAACGCTTTTCCTGCCGTTTCCTCTTTCATGGCCATCAACAGAGTGGGTGTCTGCCACGTTTTCTCTGAGGCTAGAACTTTCACTTGTAAAGTATGCGACTTTGACTCGTTATCCAACAATTCAACAGTAGATGGAACAATATTCTGACTAGGGGTACTAACACCAAATGAAAAATTATGCATAGACTTTAGTTGAAAACCTTGCACTCATCTTTACCTCAAATACCAACCTCGAAGGAGATTCATCCGTTGAAAATTTCGAAGTTTTTGGCGACGACTGATAACAGAATATGTGATGAAGCAGTGCAATATTATCCCAGCTTCCATAAGAAAAATTCACAATCTCGTCTGGTCTAACTTCAGCTATTTTGAATGTTGGTAAAAATACTCCCAAAAGATCGGAACATAAGCACAGAAGCTGACCGTCGAAATTCAAAAGGTATTTCAAAAGTAACGGTTTCAACGAGATAGGAACATTACCACACAATACCAAAAGAGACGCTTGATGCATCCATGGCGAATTTAACATATCGTTGAGAGATAAACTGTACACTGTATATCTGAAACCATGGCGTATTCAAAAAGAAGTCTCACACGTCAAAATTATTTACAAACTTCATTTACCTGTGTTTACGAAGCACAAAATTAAGACTAGCTTTGATATTATCCACGCTAGATGGACTCTCGCTGAATACAATGATATTCGGAGGCTTTCCGGTCTTTCTTTCGCCTTGGTGACGCATCGTGTTCGACGAATAATTCAACGAATCAGTGAAAGAGATGTTATCGGCAGTTGAAATCGACGCTCTGGAATCCGGTCTCGAGTACAACTCATCCGCGCTGTACCATAGAAGGTTGTTTAAGAGCTTTTTATCAACTTAATTTCCAGAAATCGTTCTACTCACCACAACGTCGTACCACTAGGACTGGGAGCTGACCTCGTTGTTGCTGTATCGATATTGTACAGACTAGCAGTGCTACGCGAGCTTTTTCTATCGCTAGGTTGTATATCTAGACTAGAAGACGTTTCTTTGTTCGAAAATTTTGGTGGATTATTGCAATAATTTTTTTCTTCATATAGCTGACAATCGACAGTGTCGACGGACAGACAGTCGGTAGAATTTACGGGATCCGACTTCATGGTGCAACTCTTGACCAAAGTAACCGGACTAGAAAGAAAAATATCGATTGAGAAATTTGATGGCTGAGAAAACGTATCTAATTGCATCAAGTTCGTCTACTCACGGATAATCGAGATCTACTGAAGTATCTCCAGATGATTGCAGTTCTACGCTGGCTTTCGCCACTTTCCGCAACATCTGAATATGGAATGTCTTCCATTCGGAATTGTTAATTGGTTCCTTATCATCTAAAATTATAATCTTCCATTCAAACTGCCCAAATCTTAGTAAAATAACCTTTATATGCGAGCTATAAAATGCTCACCTAAGCTTTTGGTTTCGTTATTATTTTCATTCAGTGAGTAAATGAGGATTGGTATACGATCAGCATTTTGTAATTCACATGGGCTCCCGAACACGCGCACAGCTGCATAGTTGAATAAATCGCACATTATGTTTAATTTAAGGAAAATAAGGTAGAAATAAAAAGTATGAACTTACTTTCTAAACGAATTATTTCCATGATATCATTGAGATGAAGTTCATTCAATAGAAATTCGCTACTCAATCTGGAGAAATTATCGAGATCGGTCTCTAGAATGATGGCGAAATACTCATCGGCAGTCCAAGCTTTTGGCAAACCATATTTCTCGAGCTACGATTTACATCAAAATTTAACCAAACAAAAAATTTTCGAAATTCAATAAAAGTGTTGGAGCAAACGACTTACCTCGCGAATTACTTTCCATTCAGCATTATCGGATGACGAGAGGGTAGTTTCCAGAAGTAGAGATATCGTCTCCCGATCATTCAACTCCAATTCATTATTAAATCGAAATCGCAGAGGGAAATATGAACTCGTACTAGGAATACTGATCCAGTTTGATATGTTGACAGTTTGCTGCAAATTTCAAAGAGATAAAGTTATTGAAATATTTTGTATTGAAATAAAAAGTATCTTCCGTACTCACAACCGGCAAAATTGAACATCCACGTTTCTCTAGTTTATGACACCAAAGGTCTAGCACATGAGCTTTCGATCTATTACTGCAATATTCCGAAGTCGTACCACGTAAATATAATCCGAGCGATTCGTAATTTCCTGAATAACAAGAGTATATCATTTCATACTCGTTTGTTTTCGATGATTCAAGCTAGGAGCTGAAAATATGAACGTACCATTCGTTTCAAGATCCAGAAACGTCCTTTCTTTGTACAATACGATAGATGTACCTTTCCCGAATAACTGGATGAAAGTATTCTTCATAGAGTTCAATCGCCATGATTGTATGCAAGTACTTGTCATGTAATACAAAGTCAGTAGCATCCTGTACACCAGAATGATAGACGTTAATAATAAGACTGAATCGGTAACAGCTCAAGGAGAGTCATTAATCTTTAATTTGGTAAGATAGTGCGATTTAATAGAGATAATGAAAACTATTATTATTTCATTACCTGTTGGACAACTAAGATCTGCAGAATTCCATAGTATATTTCAATTGATCAACTTGTTCAATAATCAATAATTGGACGGGACTTTCTATTTTACATTCAAACAAAAGAATATGATACCGACAACTGAGTGAAGTCTGGAGTCAATTACCTTGCTTAATGCTTGCGACTCGTTCAAGCAGACTACGAGTCTTCACTGATGTTACAATTTTTTTTTTTTTTTTCATCAAATACAATGTTAAGCTGCACTTGGGGCCAAACTTTGAAGTGTTCAAAGGTTACATCATTGATGATAAGAGAATGACGTTTTTTTGATCAACACTGGCAGGACCTGCTGTGTAGGACAGAGCCCGTTTCGGGACCACAGTCACGGGACGTGCACGGGACACTGTAGTCTGTGGGACACTCAACTCATAACTTCATAATGAGAGATGAGCATGAGGGGTCTGCTTTAGTACGCCTTATGGCGTATTGAAGAACTAAAAAAGTGGAGTAGTCCACTACTCCACTGTCTAGTATTCTATGCTGGCAATGTGAGTATGTGACAGCTGCTGTGGTGACAGCATGAAAAATACTCGGGAATCTCTATCCTGCTGTTCCTCTCAAAACTTTAGGATTTAACGAATCATTCAACAGAGTCAGTTATTTCGAATTTACCGTAGTAATATTACTAATAATTTTAGTGAGTTTCCTTCGTGTTTGTATATCATTATTATATTAATTTTATTTATGTAGTTCCTGTATTGACGAAAATTTGATTATTCAACAAGCACGTTTCCAATACTTGTAAGTTGTGTTTTCCTCCTCAAAATGATCGCCTTATCATCTTATCAAAAATTTTACAGCGACTCTTGCCATCATCATAGAATTATGTGCGGCATTATTAAATTTGTCTTGTTAGTAGTTACGTGGGAATGTCTTGTAGTACATTTTGTGAAGGACAACACATTAATTTCGAATCAACTCCTCACTACCGCATGCATTATGGAAACGATGTCGCGATTAATAATTGCGACACTTGAAAAACGTACTATCTATCAACGAATGTGTTTCTCTTATAACTTATTTTGTCGCATATTTTCCATCGATCTATAGACAATACATTTTACAGCGGTAGTATTCCTTTCTTTTCTAGAATGGTTTGTCCAGATTGTGAAAAGAAACTTGGACGTGTTATTACTCCCGATCCTTGGAAGAGTGGTGCTCGCAATACAGTCGAAAGCGGTGGTCGGAAAGTTGGTGAAAATAAACTCTTGACCGCGAATAAAGCCAGATTCAATCCATACACGTCAAGTTTTCAAAAATGTCGTATTTGTCGTACCACTGTTCATCAAGTTGGCTCTCATTATTGCCAAGCTTGCGCATATAAGAAGGGTATATGTGCCATGTGTGGTAAGAAACTCATTAACGTAAAAAATTATCGTCAATCTTCAACGTGATTGAGCTCAACATAGCAAAGATGGTGAAACGCAAAACTCAGGTTTTTCTCGAATCGAGTGACAGTAGTTCCAGCGAGAGCGAGAACTCTGATCTGGACTCAGAATTATTGAGCTTGGCGAAAAAGAAAAAGTCTCGAGTAAAAAGTGATAGATCAAGTAGCTCAAGCCATGAATCGGAATCTGATAATCATTACACCAAAGAAAAGAAAGCAAAGCAAAAAAAGACGGCGAAAACTGTCAGGCGTATTTCTGATCTGGAGGAAGGCGAAGTAACGGATTCAGAGGCATCTGATTTGAGTCAAGAAGAATTCAACGATGGATATGGCTCCGATTTGATGGGTGACGATGAAGATAGAGCAAGATTAGGCCAAATGACTGAAAAAGAGCGAGAACAAGAAATATTCAAACGTATCGAAGCTAGAGAAGTCATGAGAACGAGGTTCAATATTGAAAAAAAATTGAAACAAGCAAAAAAACGCGAAATGAAGAAACAGAAATTTTCTCCCGGTGAGAAAAGGAATGAACCTGACCTCGATTTGAAAGAACGGGTCATGGAAAGGAAGAAGAATATCGAAGAAAATCGAGGTAAGAAAGATAACAAATTCCACGCCATGAATTTACTGAAGGAGAAACGGGAACAGAAACGCGAACGGGAAGAAAAAGAAAAGTTACAAAAAGCTGAACAAGAAAAAATGAAAGAAGAGCAATCCAATAACGCTGGGTCAGGTGACGATTCGATTGTTTCGCGTAGTTGTAAGACAAAATTAAAAGCTTCGGACGTGTACTCGGACGACAGCAGTAGTAGTAGCAGCTCTGAGAAAGAAAGTACGAGCAAAACGAAGAAGAAAATATCGAGTAGTTCTTCTAGTTCGAGCTCAGATTCCGAATCAGACGCTAAAACCAAATCTGCTAGAATACAATACGTAGCCACAAGAGAACAGCTGAACAAAATAAAATTGTCGCGACATAAGCTCGAACGCTTCGTTCATTTACCTATCTTCAAAAAGACCGCTATTGGCTGCTTCGTACGTATTATGATAGGTCAAAATAATGGCAGACCGGTGTATCGAGTATGCGAAGTCATGGATGTTTGCGAAACGGCCAAAATATATCAGCTAGGTAATACACGCACAAATAAAGGTTTGCGATTGAGGCACGGTATGCAAGAGCGTGTTTTTCGATTAGAGTTCGCCAGCAACCAGGAATTCAGCGAGAATGAATTTAACAAATGGCGAGAAACCTGCTCTCATCAAGGTATCTCGATGCCTACAGTCGACGAATGGGAAAATAAACAGCGTGATATAAAAGAAGCACTATCGTATGAATTTCAAGAAGAAGATATCGAGAAAATAGTGAAAGAGAAAGAGCGTTTCAAAAAAGCACCGTATAATTACGCGATGAAGAAAACTCAGCTTCTGAAAGAACGTGACCAAGCTCAGTCTCTCGGCGAAACTGAGAAAGCAAGCGATCTTCAAGACCAACTCAATCAGCTCGAACAGAGAGCCATCGAGCTCGATCGACTCCGTACTTCATCAATATCTAGTATTAGCTATATTAACGATCGTAACAGGAAAAAAAATGTCGAAGAAGCAGAAAAGGCGATTATGGCGGAATTGAAAGCCACCAAAGGAATGCGTGCAGATGACCCATTCACTCGACGACATACAAAACCCAGTATGATGCTGCAAAAAAAGAAGGATGTCGAACCAGCTAGCAAACCTGCACAAAATAGTACACCTCTTTCCAGTTTGCCAGCTCCTAAAGAAGGATCAGTTAAGGTCAGTGTGCATCCGAAGAAAGACAACCCTCAAAGACAGAGCGAGGATATGTACGCGGCCCACGATTTCGATATCAAACTTGATTTCGACGTTCCTTCTCAGAGTAGTTCACAACCCGTGGCACAGATGTCCCCAATTGCTGAAAAACCGTGCAAGGATGTTGGTCTTCCGAAACGATCTTTGAATTTAGAAGATTATAAGAAGAGGAAAGGTTTTATTTGATGAAAATACAATTTTATTATTTTTATATATCCATCATACTTCGTGTAGTTGTATTCGTCGACGTCTTATTTGCTTTTTCGTTTTTTTTTTTTTCTTCTTGACATACAAATCCTTTCTTAAAAAATGTTGAATGAAAATTAAAAATTGTGATTTTAATCGTCTAAGGAATTTTATTGTTTTTATTTGATTTTCGTTAGAAGAGGAGCAGCCTTGTAAAAATAACGACATTGGTGAGACTCAGGTTGCAATGGAGTCATGTGAATTTTACCACGTAGAATAAAAATCTGTGATATGAATAGAAGCACAAAAATTATTAATTCTTGAAAATTATATTTCCTTAAATGAATTAAGTAAGGATTTTGAGCCTGCCCTTGAATGTTGGTATTTAGGTCGTTCTCATTCGGATCGTACGATCCAAATAATTAAAAAATGAAATAATTATTTAGAAATACAAGTATTTTTATTTCTATATTGGTTTGTGTACTTGGACGCAACAGGAATATCACAGTTCGTTGGAAGTTATGTTACATTCTGCTTCCCAGTCTTCTGGTATGTACTGTTCCATTAATTCTATAAATCTTTTTACAGAGCACAGTTCTTCACATCCAGGTATGTTCCAAACTTCCAGTTTCTCGAAAGAATAATCATGGCTGTACAGCAGCTGCAAACGTTTCTCATTTCTATTAATGAAAAAATTAGAGAGAGTGAATGATACAACGATTTACTCACTTTAATTCTAAAATCGTTCGACGAAAACTGATATATTTCAAAAATGAAAGACGCTCCGAAATAAGGAACGAAATCAAAGTTGAATCCGATGGTTTTACCGAGTGAATGTAATGTGGAATCGTGGCCAGAGTACAGAAAGAATTTACTATTCGAAGGTTTTTTATAAACGACTTCGTCCATACGAAAAATTATATCTTTAATCAATGTGCCTAGAATTTGAACATTCCCGAATAATATAAAATAATAAAGACTTCCAAAAGATAAATCTTACTTACCTACGAGTAATCGTCGCATACGAAAGGTACTCGTTAAATAATTGAAACTATTCACGTAAAACCGGTTCAGTTTTGAATAAATACTTTGTGGTATCCAATTGGGTAAACTTAAATTCATGGCGATCTGGAAAACAGAACCTTTTTAGTCTTAGAAATGAAACATCAATAAGGTAATTAGAACTATTGTGAAGAATTTACTTTCGAATTGAAGTAATCGGCTACAAAGAAAAGATCGGTAGCATCGTCTAGCTTTGCTGATGTTATATGGTTTGAAAAAAATTTCAACAAAGAATAAATATCGGGTTCAGTTGAATTAGCCTCTAATTTCACCATTTGAAGATCATCATGATAACTAGGACACGACTTACGGCTAATCAAAATCTAAAATTTGTAAATGAATTTGAAAGAAATTTTGGTTGAAACCGTAATATTTGCTGAACGGTTGTCAATGTAGGAAGATGTGAAGGGAACTGTTTCCGGCTTACGTAGTTGCTACCTTTGTTCGATCAGCGGACTTGAAAAGGATCGGAACTGGTTGCCAGTTTAATTTTTCAGTCCATTTCTGTTTCCAAGACGGGGGATATAAACCACTAAGAAGGAATCCTGCGCTCTGATAACATCGTTCAACGGCAGTTGTTACAGCTTTGACATCCGCATTTACTGAATCACTATGAGGCACTAGGAAATGTTCGTATCTTTCTCTTAGTTTTGAGCCAAGAACGAACAGCTGCTCTTTTCCCGACTGAAAAAATCAAAATGACAAGGCTCTCTTCATTGATTGTATAAACTCGATAGATTGGCGGATAGTTGAGATGTGAATATTTACTTGAGTGAGTTGTCCATAACCACCTGGCCAGAATTTCTCGTCATCATCCGGATTTCCGGAGAATTTGTAAGGAAACACTGGAGCTCGAGCACCATGCCGGAATAACTAAACAATACATAGATTACTGCAAGTTATTGCATCCATTCTCTTACGATTGGCAAAAATATTGATTAGTTACAGAACTTGAAGGTAATCAATGAGATACTTTTCTTACACGAAAGTGCCTTTTATTTGTTTAAGTCGCCTGTTGTTAGAATCATCTTTCATCAACAAAAATAATGGTATGCATTCATAACTTACTGCAATAACTTTAACTAAACCATCGTTGGAAGCATGGACGGAGAGTACAACAAGCAGAACCCATAGCGACCAAATCATGGTATAAACGACTACTGAAAGCGATCATGTTTTGGACAGCAACGGTTTTGAATTCCGAGAATCTGTAAATAATTAATGCCGAGAATTTTGACTATAAGTTAGTGAGTGAAAATGGGACGTGATCTTGCAATACCTATTTGAGTTGTAACTTGTAAACAACTGATAACGTAAGAGTATCAATTGATAATAAATTCCAAGGTTACTCCGACCTCGTCAGGTTCCAATAAATTCCAACTTCAAGAGATACCTTCTAGAATTGCTTGAATACACTTCCAGATAATTTATTTGATTTTTTTTCTTCATGATGATAAATTTTCATCCAATTTAGTACTGACCAAATAGCGCGTATCGAGTATTAAGTGGTTAATGGTTTAAATAATGAGTAAAATTCACCTCCTGAGGGGCTGCACCTCATCTAACTACTTACCTACTGTGATTTTCAATACCCAATTTATAATAATATGTAAGGTGGAATAAGGAAATAGGGTGAAGTACCGAAAATTCATTTCTCTGTTCATGACAAATTCATATTATGCACAATTTCACGTTCTTTCCATTCCAAAATGGTACTGATTATAGGGGGGGGGGGGGGACGTAAGAAACCCCCTTCAAGTGTTCGGACGGGGAATTCCCGTCCCGGCTCTAAAATATTCATTCCCAAATTCCCAAATATGAAAAAACCTGTTTTTGTCAGAAAAAACATGTTTTTATGAGGAAAAAATGAGGAAAAAACATGTATTTATGAGGGTAAAACATGTTTTCCTAAAATAAAAATATTTATTTTTTCTGTTTTTTTTTCTAGTGTTTTAAATTATGTCCTAAACAATGTTTAAAACTATTTTGTTGAAAGCATCGTCATTCTACTCCTACCAAATAAAAACAAGAGGCAGTTGGCCCAAAATAATGAGAAAATGAGGTAGAATGTGAACCCACTGGGAATTCCCAGTCCAAAATTGAATTCCCGGGAACGCCCGAACACTGCCCCCTTCAGAGTACAAACAAAAATACTTGACGCGTCAGTATGTTGTAGAATGCCTGTTGGAATTTTCAACTCTTTGTTAGGCAATTTTTTGCATTGGTCTTGTTTTGGTCGTTAACCCTATTTCTTGAGTCCACCTCACATTATAGTGTCTTATTGGAACCTACTCAAAATTGGTTTATCAAACTTTTTTATGTATTTCGAAGGTATTTATTTCGTTTTTCTTTCTTTCTTTCTTTCTGTCATTATTTTACTGAAATGCAAAATTAAAATAACATAATACAACGTTTGCGCTGATCACAGTGTTGGCAAATTTCCGAAAATGAAATTTTTGACCGGATTCCCGGGATTGGGAATCCCTACTGGGAATTGCCTTCAATTTGAATTCTATGCGTTAAATACATCATTACTTTTTAAGCCACCGCAAAATTTTTTTGATGATAAGAAGATTGTGATTTTAGAGAAAAAATAAAAAAACTAAGCATTTGCAAAGAAGTGGCTTTCGTTGGACTACAAGAGCTACTTTTATGATTTTTTTCATGCCCATCTTCAGGCAGGCACTAGTGTCAGCTCTTTGTTCTGGAATCTGTGATGATTGTGCTGATTGAATTATTGCTGATTTTCCAGGCATAGAATTAATTTCTCAACTTCTTGTGATTTTTGTTTTTTTTTTTCTTCTTTCTTTTATGCAGTATAGAATCCAGCCAATCAGCGATCAATCTATTTTTTAAAAAATGAAATTCCTGCAATTCCCAAAATTAGAAATTCCCGGCCAAAATGAACTGGGAATGAAAATTGATTTACCGAGAATTGGGAATTGCCAATGCCAACACTGGCCAATCAATTCAATCACAATTATATTTCTTTATTCCGAAGTTGGGTTCCTGATGAAACTTTTCTTTGAAGAACAAAATTATTAGGAACTTATTACACTGGGTTTCATGTCAGTAAGAAGCTGCTCGCGATCAGAGTTGAAAATTCACCTAAATTAAAAACTGAAGTATTAAAGTCGAGAATTAATATTTATAATTAAACATAATTCACAAATGACCATCATGAAATATACTATGAATAATATTATAGGTACAAAACAGAAACGTGAAAAAAAAAAAAAAAAAAAAAAAAACTTTTCTAGATATAATTTTGTTTTTTTTTTCCTAGTTATTAAAAGTAATGAAAACTCAAATGGAAGGATCGTATAATTGCTGTACATTTTAGAACATGAAGAAGCAAAGCGTGGAGGGAATCATTGAATTTAGGTATAAAATTTAAAATTTGAAATCAATTACTGATTACAAAATTTTCTTTTTATTTTCTACGGATTCGTCATCATTACTTTTGTATAAGTTTCTAAGTACCTATTTTGTTTTTCCGCTTTTGTCTATGAAATCGTCATGAGACCAGAAAATTTAAGTAGGATAGTTCTGAAAATTTGCAACCATTTGGTAAGTTATCCAATCTGACATCTTCTAATATCACACATACTATAAGTGCACACATTGTTTCAAGAACACAATTAGTAGATATACGAATTGTTCTCCTCGAGCGAGTTTTAATGTCATTCTGCGTTTAGTTCGTAGTAAGTCCGTAATAGTACTAATTGCAGCTTAACTCGTTTTATTGCTGGCTAAATGTTGTGGTATGTTTTTCTGAAAGAGGATAAAATGGATATCTCGGTAGTAAAGTTTTATAAACAAAAGAAAATAAGCGCCATATGAAAATTCATTCTCGGTCGACTACCAAATAATCCAGGACTATTGTGACCCCGGCGGCGCTTATTTCCGATCCAGAAATACGTTATTCTCTAAATTGAAAAAGCGCGCTCTTATTCATCTTTGGGGGTACAGTGAAAACGACGTGGGTTATATCCCGCCAGTTTCTTGCGCGTCGTTTCGTATTCGCGTGCTTTGCAAAAATTTCATAGCGCTCGGTATATCAGTAAAGGCTCAACAGTCATTCGCTACGCAGCATCTGTATTCCAGCATCCGCATTGTTAACGTAAAAATTACGTAAAAGTCGTCGTACGTCTGTCCACCACGCGGGTAAGTGTCGATCTTATTCTACCTTGAACGTAACTCATTCGCCAATTACCGACTTTGAAGAAAATAGAAATTTTTTCAACTTTGACCACTTTTTGAAGAACGACTAAAAGATAAGAAAAAAAAAATGATCAACGAAGGGTTTTTTTGACATGATTTTTTTGGCAACGAAGAATTTTTGAAATAAGTGTGATGAATTTCACAAACTGAGATCATGATCAATTGGTACATTAAATAGATAATGTTTGGATTCAGCTTTCAACTCCTACCTTGTGTAAAGGAACTAGGTCTGAATCATTCCCACTAATTTACGCAAAATTTAATCTTAAGACGAACGCGCCGTCAGATTTGTTTTTGTTTGGTTTGTTTTGTTTTTCCGCCGTCTCCATGCAAAATTTTACTTTATCGTTCAAGCAAATCTTTCATTACTGAGTAAGAAGGGTAAGAAGCTATGAGTATGAGTTTGAAATTTGAAATCGTGCCAAGAACGATGGCTTCAACGAAAAAAGTATTACCAAGACTGTTTCCCGAGACAACAATTTAACAGAAAAACGATCATAAAATATAGGGTCTCGTACATTGAAAAAGAAATCATATATATTTTTGAAATTTTCTTCCCTTTTGTTCAAGAATGTTGAAAAATGTACAGAAAAATATACCTTCGTATACAGCAGAATTAATAATGTAAATTGAGAATAGACGGCTTTGTGATGGGGCGAAACGGGCAGGGGAAGAATAAAAAAGTTTTTGTCCAAAAATATCAAAAAGATTTCGAAAGAAATTTAGTATTTCAATCATAAAATCCTACTCGGAATAAATCTTGTATTACCAATTCAAACAAATTTTTACAGAAATACAAAAGATGTTTTGAAAATATCTCGTTGGACGCAATTTGATAAATACAAAATTTTTCGAACTGGTGTGTAACATAAATTTCTTTTATATCTTTCGCAAAGTACAACACAGAATTCTTATACAATTTGCAGGCTCTTTCCCGCCCCCTTATCTAATCCGCTTTTTATACTCCTATTTTTCATACGTCTATACGTCCAATACCAACAAGCTTTTATAGATTCATTCTCTCAACCTCTTTACCTATTTATTACGGATCTTGTATTCTTTCGCAAACATCGAAAATAAAAGTAGGAATGAACTTGCCCGTATACGAAATTATCAGACGTCTACTGCCCAATTTCCCCATCCCCTCTCTCCTGTTCCGAAGTTCTCAACTCCACTCATTAAAATCTCATCTGGACCACCATCTCAAATTTCAATTCCTTCTACTCATCTTTTCATCTACCCCTCCATGGACATTCCCACCTCTCATGTACCTCAACCAGGCCAACCTACCGAAATCACCTAATATAATCTACATAAGACATATTGCGGACGTAATTGCTAATGACTTCCTTTCCCACAATTTAAGCTTTACGGATAGATCCAATGACTACGCCCTCTCCATCAATAATAAAGTCTCACTCTTGATGAAAAACTCGACCTCCATCTGCCATCGATTACTGCCTTACTCACCACATACTTTCCCCTCAACCCAGGCCAGGATTAAGGGGGGGTCCCTGGGGTCCCAGGGACCCGGGCCTCCACAAATAGGGGGCCTCCACATTTTCCTAAAAATTTAAAATATTTGCTATTTTTTAAGCCTATAATGAGCGGAGGCGACGCTCTGAAAACCTTGATTACAAATGGAAGACTTTATTCTGTTGCATATTTGCATTGCATGTTTGTTGCTTATCAGTTATGCAGGAAGAAACGTTCCCTTCACAATTTTTTCTCGAAAAATGACATTGACATTCGTGATTGTCGTGGTCAGTCATACGATAATGCTTCAAATATGAGTGGAAAATACGAGGGCATGAGGGCGCAAATACAGAAAGACAATCGCTTCGCGGATTTCATCCCGTGCTGTGGTCATTCTTTGAATTTAGTCGGACAAGATGCTGCGTCTAGTTGTTCAGAGACAGTTCAGTTTTTCTGTTTCATTCAAGGGTTATACGTATTTTTCACAAGCTCTCCAGCACGCTACGCGGTTCTGGAAAATACATTGTCACAACTGGGATGCAGGCATTCATCGTTGAAAAATGTCAGTGATACACGGTGGTCATGTCGAGCGGATGCGACAAAAGCACTCGTTAGCGGTTACAAATTTATAATGGAAGCTTTGCTTGAGATATCCACAAATCCCGAAGAAAAGAGTATTGTACGAAATGAAGCCAGTGGTTTTCACCAAAAAATGAGTCGGCTGGAGACAGCGATTTACGCAAAATTTTGGGATGATGTCCTTCAGAGATTCAATGCTGTGAGCCAACAATTGCAGAGTACGGGCATTAATCTCAATACTGCTGTCAATTTACTCAAGTCTCTACAATTGTTCGTGATTTCTAAACGAGATCAATTCGGTGAATATGAAGCAGCGGGTAAAGAATTGTCAGATACACAAGAATATGAAACAGTGCGCGCGAGACGAAGAAATATACGACTGGAATCGTTGGGTGGCGGTGCGCCTGAAACAGAAATGACCGCACGAGAAAAATTTCGAACCCAGGCTTTCATCCAAGTGATTGATCAGTTTAGTACCTCTTTCTGTCACAGAATTGATATGTACACAGCTGTTTGCGACAAATTTGGTTTCCTTTCGGAACTTGGCACTTGTGAACCAGATACTTTGCGGGAAAGAAGCAGAAATTTATTAAATTCATATCCAGAAGATTTTGATGAAAGCTTGTTGGATGAGTTGCCTCAATTTGCGGAATTCATTAAGAATTATGAAAAGGAAAATGACGAGTCTGCAGAGATGTTCCAATATAGAATTTTACTAAACTGCAACTTGAAAGATGTTTTTCCGAACGTGGAGATCATGCTCCGTATTTTTTTATTGCTAATGGTCTCTAACTGCAGTGGTGAACGTTCTTTTTCTAAGTTGAAATTGCTTAAAAATAGATTGCGCACGAGCATATCTGAAACCCGACTCGTGAATTTAACACGACTAAGTTTAGAGTGGGATATTGCGCGTCAATTAGATTTCAATGATGTGATAGCTGACTTTGCCTACCAAAAATCGAGAAAGAAAGTATTCAGTCAGAATCTTAGATGAAAAAACAGTCGTTGAAGTTCCTGTTTTCTATACTTTATACATTATACATTACACAGTCTATATAAGACCAATAAAATGAATGTAAAATAGGTACTTTTTATTGTAACTCCTCCCTCCCCTATTGTTTTCTTCTTTGAGAGTTAGGGGTCTCCACAAGTTTGGGACCCCTACATAGAAATTCCTTAGTCCGGCCCTGCCTCAACCCTATAAATTCCACCTCGTCTCTGATTCTCTTCCCTCTCTCCAAGCCATGCAAAACCCCTACTCTTCCAATCTTATCATTCAGCGCATTTTAACATCTTTTTTGTTTTCAATTTCTTTCCTCTGGATTCCTGGTCATATCGGTCTACCGGAATACGACTCAGTGGGTCTAGCTGCCAAGCAAGCTTTGCTCTCCCCCTCAATCACTGATCGCTCCACCTCTACGGCCAACGATTTAGAATCTTTCACCGCCCCCAAATCATCTAATTATGACACAGCCTTTGGTCCTTTCTAACATGTAACAAACTTCGTTCAGTTAAAAGATCCCCGATCCCCTGGTCTTCTTCAACCAGTTCCTCACACCGCGTAGAAATAATCGTAACTCGACTAAGAATTGGGCACGTTCGCCTAACCCACTCCTTCCTACTCCTTCGACTCTCTGCTCCTTTCTCATGCCAATACTGCCAGACTGAAAACTTATTTGTCTCACATTTTTTCACCTGCCCTTCTCTCGTAAATTACGCAAAATCAAGAAAGAATCGATCTTTTGGTCCCCATCTCGCTGAAAATCAAGACGAGAAGAAGTAATTTCCTCTCGTCTAAGGATAGGGCATAGTGTCTTACGCACTCTCACCTTTTATTAAACCTTGCTCCCCTTCCTGACCTCACTGTCTGGCAGATAATGTAACAGTGGAACATTTTTCCTCTTGTCCCGCACTACCGTCCAACAGATCTGGCTTCTAAATTCCGTAATCTATTAATTCACCATTGAATAACAACTTCGATAACATAACAGCAACTTTCATATACTTACACGCAACCTAATTTTACGAATACATCTAACCTCAATTAATTATCTTACCAAAAAAAAAAAAAAAAAAAAATTTTACACTCTACACCAGCGGTGCTAAACCTTTTTGGACATGGGGCCACATAGAATGAATTGAAAATTCTTGCGGGCCACGAAAAAAGTAAAATGTTTGTTATTTTTGAATAGGTAATTGTCAGATCAGAAGAAAAAATATGGCAATGAGGTCACCCTACCCATTAAAACGTTACAAATACTGTTCACTTCTAAATCATCAAGTTTCTTGCCATTTTCATTTTCCCCCTTTTTTCCCTTTCTCCTTACTTTTTTATTTCTTATGACGGGCTTGCGAGCTGGATGGAAACCTTTCCGCGGGTCATAGGTTGAGCACCGCTGTCTACACTATCTTTTTCGACCTTCAACAGGCTTTTCGCTATGTATGGTAACATTACGTCCATAGGTCTCAGAAGGCAACCATCCAAAACTTTTACAGAGTTTTCTTTACGACAGATCCATAACAGTTAGGATCGAAGACCATCTCTCTTCTCACCGAACCATCCAGAACGGCGTACCCCACGGAGAAGCCTGGAGTGTCCCGCTTTGTCGATTAGCTATAAATGATACCACAACTTGTACCGTTTTCCCCTAACACAATGACTTTTTGCCGATGACTACAGCATTTCTCTTCAATTTTCAAATCCTCATCGAGCATCACGACTCCTCCAACAAACTTTGGCTAAAATCTGTACATGGACTAAGACCATTGTTTTCACTTTTCCTTGGCCAAAACTGGTCTCGTTATCCTCCGAAGAAACCTCCGATCACAAATTTCCTTAAAGGTTTTTCACCCAAATTGTTAACTCTTATAAATTCTTGGGGCTTACCTTTAACGACAATCTTTTTGCGATCTTTGAAATCGCTCAAAGCTAAATACCTGAGTGCCACCAATATTCTCAAATATCTATCTCGCCCCTGTCTAGGATGCAACCGAAAGTTATTTCTTCAACTATAGCAAAGTCCACTCCCAACTAGACTATGGCTCCCCGATCTACTCTCAGTCTAACAAATCCTCTCGTCTATTACCAAACACTGTTCCCTAGGGGCATTCCTCGCACCGAAGCACCTCCTCTCCATTTTCGCGCCCTAATATAAACTGTCAATTTCCTCGTATCCTCAGCTCAATTTCCGGAACTCACTACCCACACTGTCTTCTCCTCCCGTCAAAATAACTTACTAAATTTTCTTAAATCCCATCTCGATTCCTTCCCTAGCGTATTAAATCATCCATTCTCCCATGGCTATTCACCCCTCCGACTATCACACGAATATTCTCAAATCAAATAACATTGCCTACTGTAAACTAATCACAGAAATTATCACAGAATTCCCCGACCATATAATACACATATGTTACACTGATGGATCTAAAACAAATAAAAATAAAACAGGCTACGCATACTCCATCCAGGATAAAATTACGGCCTATCGTTTGAGGTACTCTGCCTCCGTTTTTACTGCTGAGCTGATCGCTATCCGCTTCTGATGTCTTTCAACTCTTACTCAGCGTCATGCCGCACTCGACTATATCCTACGGTCTTATCTCACTCTCCTCCCTCTTGTCTTTACAAGATCCTTATTCAAAAAACCAACGCATTCACGTCATGCTGTCACCTTCATCTGTATTCCATCACCCTCAATATGAAAACGTTGATCCTGCGGCTAAGAACTCTACCCTTTTACCAAAAATATCTGATCCAGCTCATTCAGCAGTGGACAACCTTCAAAAATACTACCGTTCCAAAGTCCTTGCTTCTAGGCATACCCTTTAGAAAGAACATCAGCATCGAAACAAACTAAGATCGCCTCCCTATTGCTCAGTCGTCTTCAAATAGAAACTCCTGCCACGAAGAAGTCATCCTGTCTCATCTTCGGATTGGCCACATCCGACTCACTCACCCTCACCTTCTCCTGGGTCCTCAAGTCCCCTCCGTCATGTAACTACTGCCATAGTTCAACAAATCTTCTCATATCCCGTCTTCCAAAACCAACGTTCCGCCTGCAAAGTTTCCTCGTCTCCGTATGACCTAACAACTCCGAAATCATCTCCAATTTCCTCAACTATCTTCTTCTCTAACATTATAAAACAAATTTACGTAATTATATCAAGTAAAATTATTGTAGAATCAATTTAACGCGAGCTATGATAACCCGTTTTGAGTAGTCGCATATAAGTATGTCATAAATTAAAAAAAAAAATTAAAAAATTATCAATCAACATAACGCACTTGACTCGAAATTATCCAATATTGAGATGTTTCCTTTTCTTGATATAAAATATTGATTGATATTTCATTTCCTTTGTATGTACTAGTCAGTAAGTGATCGCTCATTAGCGGATGAGAAACTCTCATTTAAAAAAAAAGAGAATTTAGCCCGATTCGTCCAGTACAAGTCGCTGACGAACTCGGCTAAGTTTTACTTGATAATTTTTAATAATAAATAAATTACACACAATTCAATCGTCTACGCTGAGATTGACCCTAGGTACCCTGCGCTCTATCCCTGCCCTATGATGTCCCTCCTCCCCTCTTCAATACCACTCAGCCCAAGAGCTACGGAGAGAGTGAGCATCGAGTTTTCTCAAACCCTGGATTGTTTTCCATGTCGAAATTAACCCTTTCAAAGTACAAGCATTCGGGGAATAGGACTCGAGTAGTTCACTCGCATCGAATCACACGCCTGAGGTTATCATTTTTTTTACTATTCTCAATTCATATGATTGAATATGAAGCCCACGTATCAATTTAGACGAGCGAGAATAAAATCAGGAGCATATCGCGTTCTATACTCTTATATACGTTATAAAATATTTATGGTTTTCAATCTCGAATCTAAGAAGCGAACGTATCGTCGCGCAAAAATATAAAATTATAATCTCGCCATTTTATCCTTTACTATAATTCTCTGTCTAGAAAATTTGGATAAATAGAAAAAAGCACGCTACTACGAGATGTAGCTCGCTGCGAGGTATTCGACAATATTTTTCATTGCAAAATGAGGTTGAGAATTTTTCCCCAGATCAGCGAATTACATTTCGTAAAAATTTGTAGGTATCTTCTAAACAGGCTGGGTTCATTTTTGGAAAAATTTTCGTTTAAAAATTGGATCATTTCACGATTTCTCATTGAATCGATTACATGAGTGTTGGTGCGTGTTCCAAATTTTTCGAAACGAATTTGTAAAAAAAATTGCTCGTGGTGGTTTTATAAAAATCATAAAAAGAGAATATGGGAAATTCACCTCGCTTTTTTGCAGAAATTTAATGTGCCGTATAATCGGAAAAAAAAAAAAAAAAAAAAAAGAATTTTAAGAGAATAATATGCAACATACTTTATTTGGATTGCTAGAATTTGATGGTTCATTTAACTATCCGAATATAGTATTGATGCGTCTATAGTCGAAGACGGTAACTATAAAATTCTGATCACGAGGCAATGAAGTATCCGAAAAACAGAAAGTTGAAAAGGAAAAAAAGAAGTACCGGTATAGAAACTTCTACCTAGTTTTTTATCAATGAAACGGAAGCATTCAAAACAAAACTTTTCCGAAGTAATATTCGGTCACACTGACAAATAATCAGCGAATAAAAAGACCTTAATGCTCGAGAAAAATCTCGCTAAAAAAAACGTGGTTGCATTAGGGAAAAAAACTATAAATTTTATGGATGTAAGTCTGATTACGATAAAATTCATTTTACATCCGCTAGGAAAACAGCCAGGTCACGGTTATTTTTCTGTAAAACTTGGAACGTTAATTAAGTTCTATTGTTTGTTTGCAATCAACAATTTCGGCATAAATAATGCGACCAAATTCATACGCTGTACAATTAATCGGCTATGTACACCGAAAACCAAACTATAAAGGGTTAATAATTGTTAGGTAATTAGTAGATATAATCAATCGGTTGTGGGTGAAAATTAATACAATAAAGGTTGGCCTTTTAAAAGCCTGCTTTTACGTGGATGAGAGAATGACCAGCGTTGTCATCATTCATCGTTGACCTCGAACTTTCAACACAATAATAAAAAATTGTGATGTACGTAATCGTACAACAAACTTTTCTCGAGCATAATCGAAAGGTCTATTTTCCAGTCATACAAATTTCTATAGGTGCGAAAATTATCGTGAATATTGACGCAATTCAATTCTACGTCTATAATTTTATATTTATTTATCATTACATAATTATTTCATTATTCTTATGCATACAGCCCAAAACATTAAGAAGACTATCACATTTGTCCATCCTCTCTCTCTCAATATTGATCGGGATTTTGTTACCCCGCTCCCCTCTTCATAACTGACATCCATGAAACAAGTTTTTCAAGTCATCCTCCCGATATAGGTTATAAATTCGTATCTCGAAAGTCGAAATTTTTCAAAACCCTTAAAATGGATAAGGTTTCCGCACATTTTCCTGGATAGTCCTTCCCTGTCTTTCTCATGGGCCGGACGAACGCACTTTTGACATAAAGGTCTTCAATTGTGAGATAGGTTCGCTTGAATAATAAAATATAGATAAGATATTTTTGAATTCTCAGTTCAGTTATTGGCAATGGCATGAATATTGAAGATGCTCGAGAGCAGATGAAATGGACAACCATCTTGACGGCACCGCTAGCCACACCGTCGAGTTTTTGTTCACTAAAATTACGACGGTAGAGAAGCCATCAACTTGCAGTGAGTTAAAAACAGAATGATTGCCCATTTTACCCGCTCTCAAGCTTCTTTAATCAAAAAAAAGATAAAAAGAAGAGATCATCTTGGACGGAATATTTTTTTATTGAAGAGCTGCTGGTTTACACTTAGTACTCAACAGTAGCTGGTAAGGTGAAATCTTTGTTTACCAACTTCTCCTGTAGGCCTGTAGCCCTACAGAACTCAGGCAGTATAGTTTTACATAGGTTAGTCGGATCGCCACATTGGACCTAAGAGTGATAAGCGGACGGTTCAAACAAAGCTGCAATACAACGCAGAGTAACGTGGACGTCCCTTTGCGCACGTTGTTGCGGGGCCCTACCATCACTATTCAGAAGCACTAGACGGCAGTTATTCAGCCATCAAGCGATCAATTTTGAAGCAATCTTCTTTTTCGCTTGAACACTCATTGCATGAAGCGGTTCCTTGGTTTATTTAACACCATTAAAGGGTAACTGGATAAGATGTGAGGAAAAGGATTAATAGAGAAAAAATTAACGATCAACAGGTCCAATTTCATTTGCAAAAGACTTGGCTAAAAGCTAATTTGATTTTATTGGCTAGCTAACAGATGATAAATTTTGAGCAAAAATACCTCGGCTAATGACTAATAGCTAGAAGCTTTGGCTTAGCTAATCATTCCTGAACAAAAGGTGAACTCTTTGACTCATGGAGTAAAATTTTAGACTTTGGGTCCAAAATAGTTGCAATTGATCGAATGCCTACAAGTTTTATTTTTTTGTTTCTTTGGAAACGTCGTATTTTCAAAGATATATATGACCCCGTTCACAGAAACATCGATCACGAGAAAAGGATCTTTTACAGATGAGGTAGGAAGTTTCTTTTTCTCCTGATTGTAACTGAAGACTAAGGTGGTTTTCTGTAGATGAGGTCACATATCTTCATCTAAGTGAGTTCATCGATTAATAGGGAAATATAAAAGGTTCGCCTTTTACTTCTTATTGCTGTAATGTAATAGAGGCACGCTCTGACGGATGTACGGCTCAAATCGCCTTATTTTTGAGCAAGCGCATATTTGGTGGACTCTATACTCTGTTCACGTTGAGACACGATAGAAAGTATGTAGTACAAAGTACGTACCTTGTGAATGGAATGCTCCAGCTCATTTTAATCAGCATAGTTTCTGTCCTTTCTTAATGTGAACAGACTATACACAAGCAAATTATGAAGTACGACACGTATAACCAGTGAACTCCATTTCCTTGCTTGACATTTGGGTATGTAACCTCCGCCAGGAGCGCTACAAAGCATGTGAATGAAAATATGATGAGAAAAATCGCTTCCTTTAAATAACGTGAGTGATGATTTTCAGGAGCTTTGTTCTTGTTAATTGTTTGTAAATTTCTAAAAGTAAGTGAGGTATATCAAAGATGGAGAGAGGTTCATTTCACTGCTATTCAATTTTTATTTTCTCCTAAGTAAGTCTTCATTTCAGTTTTTTGAAAAGAATGAAATAATTGTACAGAAATTCGCTGTGTTACGTAAATGATCCACATTACATTTTCATCCAAGTAAAAAGTATGTAATACTCGTTAGCGCTCCTGGCGAAGCTCACTTATCCAAACTGGCTGGAATGCACGTTTGACGGGGAACATGGTGCAGACAGTCAAGAGTGGTAAGCGATTCGATTTTAGTGCTTAAGCTCAAGGCTTAAACTTGAGGAAGAATTTCTTTTTGCTTAAACTTAACGCATAAACTAGAAATAAAATTTTGTTTTGCTTAAACTTAAAGCTTATTCAAGATTTACGAGTTTCGACCTAAAACTAAAGCTTAAAGCTAAAAGGACAAAACATGTTTTCGTTGGAAAAAACATGTTTTTGTCAGAAAAATATGTTTTCGCCTTTTTTAAGTTTTAAGCTTTTGTTTGGCATTATTAAGCCGCTCAATTAAGCAATCGTTTCGCTTTAGCTTATTTATGGCAATTGAAACTTGAATAAAACTTAAGCTTACCACCCTTGCAGACAGACAGTTCCTTTGCATACAACCGCAACGCACGTGAGCTAATTTTCACGATGTTTTGTGGAACGGACTTTAAACGAGAGAAAGGGGACTATAATTGAGTACATGGGTGCAAAAAGGGCGGATCTGCAGAAAGTGAGTTTTGAGAAAAACGCGTTTGAAGTTTGGTACCTAGTGCGTGCTACTCCTGAAGGAATCGTTCGATCAGGACAAGCAATCATTCATTTTTTTGCTCCAAGCTTCCAGAAGATGAATCAAAAGAGAACAGGCGATTTCGTTCATTATTTTCGTAGATATTGAACGTTTTAGGAGAGTAAGTCATCCGCCCTTTTTGCAATTATTCCAAGTTTACCGCCCTTCTTGTAAATATCGGTGATTAACATCCGCCCTTTTTGCCGAGAACAGTGTTGTTTCGTCAAAACCCCATCGATAGGACACTCGAAAAAGAATAATCAAAGGAGAATACATCGATTGAACATATTCAGTTTATCAAATAGTATGAAAATAAACGGGTTTTCAAACTTTTTTCATCAAACAATAAAATTTTTTGTTAAAATGTACGTTTTTTTGAAACATATTTCGTTGAACAATAGATTTTTTCCACTTAAAGAAAGAGAAATCGAAAAGAAATCAAAATGACTCGTCACATTCATTTGAATATCAAGAAATTGGTGGGAAACACCCGAAAATCGTGATAACAAAACGAGGCGTATCAAAATGCGCATGGAATGATGATTTTTACTAGATTTCAAAAACTTCAAACGCAAATATCACTCTATCGACCTCATCCATGGCTCGTTTGAGAGAAGATGCTTCAAAGACTTCATTTCTGCTATAATATGAAAAAGGTCGGATTGTCCATTCCGCCCTTTTTGCACCCATGTACTCAATTGGTCTGTGTTGGTAAATGGAGCCCACTGAACAGAATATTTTCTTTCTCTTTTTTCTTCTTTGTTGAGCGCGCATTCCAGCTAATACCAAGCAGAAGAATGAAGTTCACTGCGCGTTACGCACTACTACAAACATACAAATATACGTTACTTGTATCAAACAAAACCAGGAAATGCTACTAGCGCCCTATAAATACGAGTGAGGACGTGGTCCGCCATATTTAGTCGTTACGTCATCATCTATCTCCATAGGTCCCTATTCAGATGAGGAATTTGTGTGATTAGTGAAGCTATTTTACATTTTTCAATAGTGTTGAGTCTTGCATTTAGCTTTGGCACTTAGTCTAGTATGTTCTCTTATTATTTTCAAATCATGATAAGGGGGCGTCCATAAATTACGTGAGGTGATTTTTGTGATTTTTTGACCCCCCCTTCCCCCTTGGTGAGATATCGTGAGATTTGCCTCGACCCCCTCCCTCCCCCCTCTTATCACGCGTGAGATTTTCCGGAATGTGTATTTTTGCTTTAAATACATTTATCTGTGCTCAATTGCGTTTATCTATTAAAAAAACGTAATTTTTTTATCATATTTTATAACTATTCAAAAAGAACTAGTTTTTATTAAATTTAAGCCAGTTTAGCAATATTTTAGAATGTATTTGTATGAGAAAAAGATTACGTGAGATTTGTCGGCACCCCTCCTCCCCCTCCCGTGAGTTCTGGTGAGACTTGGCTGGACCCCCTCCCCCCCAAAAATGCCTCACGTAATTTATGGACGCCCCCTAAACTGTCATCAGTCGTTACTTGTTAGAATAGGGCTTTTCCATGTCGGCGCATTGCATACGTATTCTCCTACGTGTTATCGAAATGGTAGTATTTCTAACATTGCTCTTATGGCAAACTACTCCACAATGAAAATGAGTATGCAATCCAGCAACACCCATAAGAGCAATGTTAGAAATACTACCATTTCGATAACACGTAGGAGAATACGTGCAACGAGCCGACATGGAAAAGCCCTATAGGATACTGTGAAAATAATGATGTGGCGGTCCATGTCCTCACTGGGCTCTAGTGATACGAGCCCTGAGGATTTTACTCTACTCTTTGTCCTTTCATTCTTTTTCCGATTCTCTGCACCTTTTATTATTTAATCGTAAAGTTGCTACCTACTTACCCGGTAAGTACGAGTAAAATATGACCAAAATTATTTTTTACAAAATTTTGCCACCTATGTCGCCCTATGCAGAGTGCTAGGAGTGACGTACCGAAGTCCATGATTGAATGTCTTTGAAGAGAGCAGTGAGGATTCGCAAAAACTCTATAGGCAAGAAACCGTTTATTTTATGCAGAGCACGCGAATCATAGCGTAGCAATACGCGACAACTTTAAAGTTATGGCAGAAACGTAAGTTTTAGGCCACAGCGATCAGTAAATTCATTTTCTGTCCCGTTTTAAAACCCACGTTCTGGTGTTTGTACAACGAACTAGCACTTTTGACTCTAAAAATCTTGTAAAAACATGAAGTCTTTGAGCATACGCATAAGGGAAAAAAAATCAAAGTTCTAAAAATGGAGAAATTTAAATATTAATTTCAGACCAGATCGCAATTTTTCTTCACTGAGCATTACAAGAATATTTGAAAAATTTCGGATATCGAGATTGAATCAATTTTGCTTCGCGGAAAACGAGCCCACGCGAGAAGTATACGCTAGGTACGTTGAAAGCTTTTATTCAGTTCAGTGAATGCCCAAAAAGGATGTGAAAACTTTTCGAAGATAATTACGGCGAACGCGGAAAATTGATCGCCAAAATGGTTTGCCATCATACAGATGGAATAGAAGAGGAAGAACCGGAACTAGGAGCCTAAGAATTCTATTTCCTTTTGGTTTATTATAGGACTATTCTTAAATCTTTACTATCAATTGAATGAGAATGGTACGTAGCGGGTACAATGGAGTCAACTTGATTAATAGCCAACGATAATCTTTTCCACCAGATGCGGACTGTAAAGCTATTTCGAATAAATTTATGAGATTTAACTCGAATAGAAGCCGCAGTTCTCAGTTGAAAAATTACATACAACGATATCAATGATACACACACGAATATCGTATCGAAAGAGGTATGAAATATTTCTTATTGAGTTAAAAACTCTCGTTCCCTCTCTTGACGCTAGCCTTCATCGACTGAGAAACAGTAGATGATAACGTGAAATTATGGATTCTCCTTCCTTAAACGACGATGCGATAGAATTGATCATAACTCCCCCTCTCCTCCTTAATATATAAATTGCATTTATTTATGCATGGAAAATGAAGTTAATGATGGTAAAGTTCTGTCGCTACAATGAACACGGAAAAATATTTCCATTTGAAAAAAATCATTACATCGAAGATTTGTTTGATGTGTACACACGCTCAAGGGATCCGTTCATTCTCCTTTAAAAGAGCAAACGCGAGCTGAAAGTATTAACGAAAACTCGGAACGAGCGCATGCATCGATACTTTTATCCGTCGTCTGATCATATGTTCCGCACCGGAGGTTACAAAATTTTTCCAAGTCGCTTGTTATAAGTGTACATCGCTATTTTACTTTTAAATTAGGTGCTTAATGCATGGTTTTCCATTATTCGTTGAATATCACGACATCCTTGTACTCCACAGCATGGATTGAAACTATTGTAAATGGAATTTGGTGTCGAGAATTGGTGCACGTATATAGCAAATGACGAAGGCGCCAAAGGCGAGTAAAGCAAAGGAAAATATTAATGACCTGAAAAATACATGTACAGATAACCACTCGTATTTCTTGGCACTGCACTCTCGCAAAATGTTGAGGAATTAGAGGCAATAAGTCTTCCCTTGATAGAACTCGAAGCGTCTTGTAGTAACATTATCTCCTAGGGAAAATAAAACTACAAACACGAAAGAAGAATGAACGCCTGTTATTTGCGAACAGTAATGTTACAGTTTATCAAGATAACAGGTCGTTTATATTATTTTTCAGTCTTTGGTAGCGGCGTCCTTGCAATTAAAGATTTCAATAGACCTACATAATATCAGGCTAATTACAATTATAGAATCTGAGCAGAACTATACTACGAGTAAAAATAATAAATACAGTACAGGTGACACTTTTTATTTTTTTTTAAATTATTTATTTACATGCACTATCATTTCAATATTTAGGTAGATGTTCTCTTGACATCTTATTATTATTAACGTGCTGGGCCATACCACGCAGTAGAGGTGATGGCGTCCTTCAATCTATATATTATTAGAATTAACACACCCTATTGAAGTATTAGAAAATTATACCTCTGAAAAGCTATGGTGTGGCAATGTCGGCCATTGGTTTCCTCCGTAGGCGGTGAGAGCGCGGAGGTTCAAGTAATATTAATGCCTCCACATTCGGGTGATGTAATCGTTGTTGATAGCAGTTGGTTATCTTTGAAATTGTATCGCAGCAACGGTGTTGATGCAAAGCTCCTCATGCAGCTGACGACTGGTGAGGAACCAAGGTGCCCTGTTGCTATATTGCTGGTTGCTGCGGAGCCTCAGAGTGGGGCACCGTATGTCCATATAGGTTTGGTAGAGAAGCCGTTTGTTGTTTAGTGATAGTTTACTTTTAGTACGTAACATCCAAGTAGGGCATACCTAGATACTTGACACTCTCTTTTATATGCACCACCGTGTCACCATGATGCTGATCGAAGAGTAAAATCGATCCTTACTGTCTTGTCTACATTTAGTTGGATTTTCCATCGTCTTGTCCAGGTGACTATTTCTATAAGAGCCTGTTGGGGCCTTGTCACCGCTGTGGAATACTCTTTATATGGGGCTAGTAGTGCCGTGTCATCCACAAATGTCGCCAACATGACATTTCTGGGTGTAGGAATGTCGGCAGTGTAGAGGAGGTACAGCAGCTTCCCCAGAACGCTCCCTTGTGGGACTCCAGCTCGGATGGGTTTGGTAGATGATATGGCTTCCTCATAATAAGCATAGAAGCTCCTCTCAGTAAGATACGATGTGAGAATTTCGGTGTGCTGTTTTGAGATATGCACTGACTTTGTGGAGCAGGCCTCTTGTCCACACTCGATGAAAAGCTTGGCTCACGTCTAGTAAGACCGCTGGGCCGAACTTTCTCTCTTCAAGGGCTTGTCTAATGCAGGAACTAACTCGGTGTACTAGTTCAGTTGTAGCATGTCGACTCCGAAAACCAAATTGATGCTCTGATAGAATCTCTTGCTCTTGAACCACTTTTCGGAGTCGTTGTACATATAATTTTTCGAACAGGTTGGCAAGTACTGGTAGGAGCGATATTGGCCGGTATGATCTGGGGTCAACGAGAGATTCACCAGGTTTTGGCAACATCATTACTTTGGCCTGTTTCCATTGTCAGTCGAAGAATCGCATTATAGAGATATGTAATTCTTACTACCTCTTTTTGTGGGAGCTCTTGCAGCATCCTTGCAGTGATTAGATCGTTCCTTGATGCTTTTCTCGGATTTAATTTCCTTTTGATCACCGCTTGATCTCTCGGGGTGTAATCCATTTGATGTGGGGTACATCTACTTTATGTCTGTGTCGATTTCATTTGGTTGAAACGTGTTCTCTATGTGACTAGCAAAAGTTTCAGCCCTGTCAGCATTATTGCGGGCCCAGGTATTGTCAGGTTTCCGTAATGGCGGGACATACTCCTTTGACCGTTTTGTAGTACGTGCGATCTTCCATAACGAGTAATCTGACCCGTGAGTGGCATCCAAAGTAGAAATAAGATGATTGAAAGATTCGCTGTTGTATTCTAGTATGCGGCTGCTCACCTTCTTGCTACGTGCTTTGTAAGTCTTTTTATCTTCTGGACTGCGTGTGTTTTGCCAACGATGTCGCGTTCTTCTTCTTTCGCAAACTAGTTGTAGTATTTCACGTGGATAGCTAGACAGATTTTTTGAAATACTGGTTTTAGGCGGAGTGGCTTCTTTCGCTGCTTTTATTAGTGTGTTAGTGACTATATTAACTGCTGCTTCAAGATATTGCGGGGTTTTGAGAGCCAGTCGAAGATTAGTATCATCATGGACCGTTTTGCGAAAAGTGTCCCAGTTTGTAAATTTGGTAGTAAGTTTTGGAGTTACCTGCTTTCTGATGATAGTGTCACTCAATGTTAGCAAGAGTGGAGAGTGGTTGGATGTCAAGTCGGATAGATTTTGCAGAACCATGCAGTTTGAGAATACTCCATGGATGACAAAGAAGTCAATACAGTCTGGTATTTTTGCTGTGTCACTTCACTTGGACAATACGTCGGCAATCCATTGGAGACGCAGGTTGCATTGGCCGTAGTGATTGCTTAGTACTATTGATTCGTGAATCCCAATTTTGGTGTTTAGCGTTGAAATCGCCTTCCATGATCCACTTTGGACCGAGATGTCGAAAAAGTTGTGAATATTCTTTTTCTGTAATTTTATGTTTCGATGGGCTGTACAGGGCTGCAATGATAACTTCAGTACCGCTATTGGCTCAGTACTGAATGGCACAACTTTGTGATGGAGTGTGCTCTTGTGAATATAGATTGCTGCTCCCCCGTGGGCTGCTTCATTTTGGAAACCTTGCGCAGCAGCTTAGTAAATTAGTTGCGCGTATGGATCAAATGTTGACTATTTCAGTAAACATACCGACCAAGACGCCATAATGGCGTGCCCTAACCAATCTTCTTCTGGACGTCAAATGACAAAAATCCTCACATGGAACGCTAATGGTCTACTAGCGCGCAAAACTGAGCTAACCCAATTCATGAATACTGAAAAGATTGACATAGCACACCTGACCTCAAGATCATATACGCTGAAATAAGAAACTATAAGCTATATACATGCAATCATTCAAATGACAGATGACACATTGAACAAAATTTCATTCTCTTAAAAGAAATGACAAATTTTAGTAATAGGTATATTACAGCGGCCTTTCTCTATTTTAGACTTCATTCGTTTTGCTGTGACATGTCACAAATTCAATTGGCAGATTTAATTAAACAAAATGCTATTCTGAGTAGTATCTCACCATGATTTTTTAACGGGAAACTCGTAGGACTACGTCAGCAGCCTTCAGTAAGACTAAGCCATAAGGAAGGCAAATCGTTTGTTCCATATTGATTCATGAGGACCCTCAGCATGAGTGACAGAATAGTGGGGAGCAAGGGAGAGGAGTCGTCCTCCTCAAAAAGTGAGGAAAAATAAAAGGAGCCCAATTAACGCTGGGGTGCAAATTTATGAAAAGCAAACCAACTATTGATTTTTAGGATTTTTCCTCCTCCCCTTGAGAAAATTTACCCCGCCACTCATGACCCTTTGCATTAGAACATTTAAGAAGATTAATGACTTGTTCTGTATCGTTCCTCCTCCACTCTGCTATTGCGGGAACTCATTGAATTTCCTCGTTTCATATACGCGTTCAACAAGAGCCTCTCATATCCCTTTCTCTCTCTTCTCTCTCTTCTCTCTTGACTGTAGACTTGAAAAATTGTCACCTTCAAGCTGTAAGAGAGATGCCAAAAGTTCCGGTTTTCCAGCTCTACGGTTGGAGAGGAACGAACAATTTTCGACGTGCATCGGGCTGACACTTCAGTAACTGACTAACTTAGTTTGGGGTCAAATTGAGGCGTTTTGAATTCTATCTCAGGAGAAGGACTCGGATAAATTTGAAGCAAAATGTAAAAATAAGAGATTTTCTGGCAGAGTCAAATTAATAAAAATCATATTACATAGAAATACGATCTTCTAAGTTACGGCTGGGTATTCATAACGAAAATATACTCGAGTGAGTAAAGAAATGCAAAAATGAAATTCTTGAACTCTGCATTTTTTGTACAAAATGGAATTTCATTATATTCTTTAATCCATACATTTACACAGGATCGAAAAGGTAATCTACTCGTACACGGGTATGTAACTCAAGCGTGCAAGCACAGTTTACAAAAAAAATTTAAAAATATAGTTTTTCAGCCTAATTTCTTTTCAAAATATGTCACCGCCATAAATTAATACGTTCATAATTTGAGTTCAGGGTGCCTACTTAAAAAATTCTCTTTATCAAGTATCAAACAAAATTGTTGTCGAAATTAATTTGTACGCTGTTCGATTTCCCAGGAGTACGAAGAAGGAAAATTTTCATCGGAATACGGGATCAACAATTTCTGCACCGTCATCAACTGCCATCACATTCCACAAAGAAGGTTTCAATGTAAAAAAAAGAAAAAAAGAATGTAAGGGCAAAATGTTTACCCTCGTGAGACTCGGCCGTAATTAAAGTTTGGTCCGCTCGAGAGACACAAAGAGTTAACGACGTCCTCTACACCAGTAAAAACATGAAGAAAAATTAATCGAATTTGTTGGCCGGCTCTTTCATAATATTCGTCTCAGTGGCGCAGTAATGAATAAATAAATACGTTAAGCAAAAAAAAAAAAAAAAAAAAGTTCTTCCAGGAATTTGAAGCAAAAAATTGAGAAGTAATACAAGAGTCATACGTCCAAAAGGATACCTGATTAATGAAAGGTGTTTTTTTTAGATAAAAGATGTTTAATATGACTCTTAATGAAATATAATGCTCGAAATGATGCTAAATTGATAATATAAAGGTTTACTCGTACTGCCGTCTTTTCCTATATCACTGCCTCTCCGATCACTTATCTTCTCTTCACTTTCTCTCTTACCCCTCTCTCTAGAATTTTAACTCTGACTCCCTGATGATAATTCCTTCTCTTTCTGGTAATTCTGAAGAACAACACTAGTTCCCTCAGTAGAGTGTTATTCACTAACTTTTTCCTCCTGCTAGAATTCCTATTCTTTTTCCTTCTGTACTTCTTTTTGTAGAATAAGTTTTCATCGAGTTCAATATTTCGAAGGTTTTTCTTCACTCTTATTGTGATGGATTAGGCTCCCATTTTTGGGGAATGTCTTTCTTCAACTAGGCCGGGCCCTTCACCCTTTTGGCCTACGTTGTACAACCCTGTTACTGTCAAAGGGTTATCTGTTAGATTGAAAGATCGAAATCCTAAAGATGAGAAGAGTGGGGTGTTTGAGTTAGAATGTAGAGATTGTAAGGCCGTTTACATCGGGGAGACTGGTCGCCAGATGAAGATTAGAGTTGATGAACACAAGACTGTCTGGTAGAAGAGTAGGGTGGGAGATTCGACATTCGCTGACTGCCTAATCGCTAACGGGCACAGCTTCCGGAAGGGTTCAGAAGTCCATTCTCCACAAGGAAAATTCGTACTTTAAACGCACCGCTCTGGAGCACATTGAAATAATCGTCATTATAAGAATACTGGTGGTGTCATTGTGCTGAACAGGCACATAGCGGATGAAGGTCTGATCGAGCTTATTTATGAGTCACAACTCGATGATTAAATTTCCTTTCTTCTCTCGAGGTCGGTGACAGCGTTCGCGGTTTCTTTGTTGACCAGTTGCGTTCTTCTTCTCGCTGATGAAGGTTTTCTAACCGAAAGCGCTTCGTGTCAATTTTTATTCTGCGGTATTTTGCAACTTTTTAGTTTTACTCGTTAGAGTACGGGTATCCTCTTTTCTCTTCAAACTAGAGATTGGGGTAGATGAAGCGCTTGATCCGGGCAGACTGGTAGCCACCATCCTAGGTTCCCAAGAAGCACGGAACCAGGTGTCTGAATTCGCAGCCACAGTCATGAAGAAAAAGAATGGACTTGGGATGGAGTAAGCAAATTCAGAACGACGCTATGGCCTACTCGACGCCTGTGTACCATCCCTATACAGATGTGCAGGAAGAAGAGGAAAATTGATTGAGCCTGAAGAAAGAAGAAGAGACTCCGAGAGCGATCTACTATATCTACGGTGGTGCTATTGTTGTGTGTTCTAGGTTTTTGCGTGCTTGGGGCGGTTGCCAAGAAGAAGAGCTAGGGGGTCCGCCGAGGCACAATCCGCGCGCACCCCACCATGGAGGACGGGTGGCGCTGCACATACGACAAAAGCCAGTGAATTCCACTCGGGGAGGAAGATAATAGGCACAAACCTAACTTCAAGTACCAAAAAATAGCAAATGCGTAGGCTAGCATCTAAATCGTAGGTATTTTCATCCCAGTGTTCAATAAAATTAGAGCAAAATTTAAATATGGCCCTCTTTGTTAGACCGCATCTCTCGTATTGCATTCATTTCGACAAAGTAGAATTTCTGAACAACTTTCCTTCTTGGCTCGACTTGTATGGACATACGTCAGGCTAAACATTCAGCTTTTGAGGGAATGACTCTACTATAACATAGGCTAATTTTTTATGGAACTCAGATTCAAAAATTTCAATATTGTTAAGAACAATATCAGGGAAGGCTCCCTTAAACAGCAGATCCCCGAGGACCCTGTTCGGCTGGCCTAGCATACGAACCAGGATAGGAACAATACACCCTGAGGAGGTAGTCGATGTCTTTTTTAGGTAATGTACTCTGAAAATATAATGGCGTCCGAAATACAGCTTTCTTATGATTTCGGGTCGGTCAACTCGAGCTTAGAATTGATATTACATGCGATGTTCATGAATGGAATTCTTCGCGAATAAATAGTGTTTTAAACATAAATTAAAGGTTCACTTAACTAAAGAAAACTTATGACAATAACGAAATGAGACATGCGCTGGTACTTGGGAAATACGCACGCAACAACTTTTCCCATCAGTATCCGGATTTAGAATCAGCAAAGGAAACGTATTTTCTCACGAATGCCGATTTATGGGTATAGAAACGTCTTGACTGTGTACAAAAACTCACCGTACACGCGGTCGTAATCTGTGAAGCAGAATTAATTTGTTGCCATTTCGTTTTGGGGGAAGTAAACTTTTACACTCAGTTCTTTCTTCGATGACCTATATATTACGTTGAACCTGACCAGAACGAAAAATCATAATCAAACATCCTTGTGTTTCGTAATTGCTTTCAGATGTCCTAAGTAATAAACCAGAATTATCTTTTTCGAATCGTAATTCGCTCTCGGGTTTTCTTTCCGCGATACACGCATTAGTCAAGAAATGCCGAGCGGTCGAGTCGCAAGCAAAGGTGGCATTTATCCACCAGGACAAACTGGTAAGTGTTCCAGCCATTTGATTTGTTCTCATAAATAATACACATAGATATTGATGGAGAAGACGGAAATCGGGATTAAATTCGTGAATTCGAAGAAATAAACTAAATAGTTATTTAGGCTACAAGGGTTAGAAATGAGCTATTTCTCTATAAGTCATACAAATCGAGAAATGGCCGTTTCTAACCGTGTTGCGTACGAGTTACATTTACAATCAAAAAAAGTAGAAAACAAGGATATTTTTGGAGATCACAAGATAGATGATAGCTTGTCAATGCTCGTATTCCCCAGGTGTGAAATGAAAACGAAAAAAACTCTATTAATGAAAATGAAAAAAAATCTCTAGGTGCGAAATGAAAACCACGTTCGATATGATTCATATTTTACCACTATTAAGAGAGCGCTATGAGGCCCTTTTCGATCATAAATGAAGAAAAGGAAAACTTTGAGATATAGAAAGCAGAAGGTGCTCACACATCTACAAAACAGAGTGCCTATTCTCGCATCAGTACATAGGATACCACCCTTAACGATGCCCCTCCCACCCATTCTTTGGAATGGGAAAGAGAAATGATCTCTCGATCAAAATGAATTGGTGCTCTTCGGCTGAATTGCTTTTGTAATGCAGTACATAACATCATTTGTTTATCACTCGTTTCTTTTTGTCAATGATCGGGTTCATCACTTTTAATTTACAGTATTTTAGTCTCCAGTTTACTCCTCTAAAGTCTTCCGCAGACCAACGTATCATTCTTTGATTTGTCGCAAAAAATCTCAACAAATCATCTTGATTGCAGTAAGAATACTGAATTGTGCCAGACTGTGCCGTTGAGTTTTACGTTTGTGCTGGTCTTCTTCCCTCCCAATCGTTAAAGAGACATGTGAGGTGCCCTATCACTTAATTTCTGATGCAAAAATGAACTGAATTCTGGGTACTATGTGTATATTTCCTCTGAATTAGCCTGCTGAGTTTTTCCGTTATGGAGGACCCCTCACCCTCCAATCCTTGGGGGCTGAAAATATTCAGGACCCAATTCAGAAAATTGGTGCACTTTTGGGATAAACATGGACGGAATCGTTTGTGCTAGGTCTATTCTAATACCCTGGCCCTGGAACCATTATCCTTTGTTGTAAGCTCGTAGTGAGGTTTTGGCTGAGGTACCGCGTTTGATCACTGGGGAAATCTCTATTTTTTTAGGCGAAGGACGGAATTATACCGAGAAGTTGGTCTTCTGTCACGTGCCGGTAACCTTGGTGACAGATCGACTAAGGCCCCGTTTATGATAGAAGCGGGTGAAAGTGCAAATACTCTGTCTGGTTGTTTCAGGCGGAGGAAGGTATGATACGAAGATCTTGGTATTCTGTCATATGCTCGCGTTGAGGTCCGACTTATGAACAAAGCGGGTGGAAAAGCGGAAACTCTTGTTGTGAAAGTATACTAACGAATTCATAAATTTGTTGAGTCCTCTTCCTATCATATAGCTCGAAAGATGACATTTTTCCAAGTCCCATACGTATTATGGCTTGAAATTCACAATTTCCCCGCTTTTCATATATTATGGCTCAAGAGTAGAAATTTTTCCAACTCTCTTTCCTACAATATATTATAGCTCGAGAGTTGAATTTTTACAAGGAACCTGTTTTATTGGGGAGGGGGTTTGGAAAAAACGTCCGACGTCCAACGTCCGGCCGGCTGGCAAAGCTCCGAGCTTGAAAATTGTCCAGTGCCCCTCCTATCATACATATCTCGGAGATCGAAATTTCTCTAAGTCGCCCTCCTATCATATAGCTTGATGGCGGGGTATTTGACGTCACAATCGGATGACGTCATAGATCACTATTCTTCCAAGTCTCCCCTATCGTATATAGCTTGGGGGCGGAGCTTGTGATGTTATAGGTCAGTCTCTTGACGTCACAATCTGATGACATCATAGATCAGTCTTGTGACGTCCCAATCATTCTGATGACGTCATAGATCAGTTTTTTTTTCAAGTTCCCTTCTTTTATACAATAGCTCCAACGCCCAGGCCTGGGATGCCACAATTTAATGACGTCGTGGATCAGCCTTGTGACGTCATATTCTACATTTTTCAGGTCCTACGTGCCCCAATAAGAGCTTGTTGTAAACTGACTGCGGCGATAAACGAATGGAACTGCGATGCGTCATAACTCGGTATGTCACCTCGACGAAACTTCTCTTAGGAATAAACTTGTTAAGGAGAACGCTGTTCCTACGATTCGATTTGTTCTAACGCCAATCGTTTGAAGTGTGAATTTTCCTACATCCCACCCCATCTGAATCTATGGTCCCTTTAAGTCAAATGATCGGCCTACAGATGATGACTTCCGAGCATGTGTGTGCTCCCCAAGCTCCTACTTGTCTCACCGAGCTACAAAAAGCCAACTAATTTTGACTTCTAATCTTGTAGGCGCCACTTTTCTCTCTCCTGGGCTATTTTTTTCATAAGCTCATCTTCTTGCTCGGCATTTAACCCTTCAAGTTCAATTTCTGTGTCATCCCAGAAGTATGGTAAAGGATGGGAAGTAACAGTGCTAATTGTTCTTCCGGATATTATTTTCTTCCACATCCTATCTTGCGGAAGAAAGTTACATGGTAAAACTGATGGTCGTACAAGTTCGAGCTTCATTTGCACTAAGCCCAACCTAATCATATAATCTATCTTCTACAAATTAAGGTTATAAAAGCTGAAAAAAAAAGAGGAAAGGTCAACGAAAACTTCACTTTGTTCGTACTTTGACAATCCAGACGTTGTCATTGTCATATAAATTGGAAATAATTTATGATACTCACGATTAATGCAATGCTAAACGATGCGCTTAGCGTAGAAAGAATTCCCTATACCAAACTGAATGGTACTCGAAAGTTTGTGCTTCGTGGAGAAATGCTATGTGATATTATTTATTATAGAGTATGAGCGCTAGAAAAGGCGTCCTTTCATAAAGGCCAATATCGTACGTCGAGTTTTATCGCGGGAATGCCGAGAGAGACGTGTTTTAAATACGACAAGTACGTTTCGCTGAACTTTTTTTCTTCTTTTCACGAACGCAATGAGGAAAAAATATAAAATTCTTACGCCGTCGTGACGCGTCGAAGCGATTCACTTTATTAATAACTTTTTATCGTCTACCATCAGTTAGTTTCACGGTTACGAATTCATTGAAAATGAAATACTCGTTAATGCATTTTTCATTCAATGGGCAATTTTTGGATCAAGTGAAAACGCGTGAGTCTTTTTTTCGTTGTGTGTAAATTTACCCTGCCATGTCAATCCTAATTTCATCTCTTCAAAAATTAAAAATGTAATTTGTGTTCCTCGCCATCTTGTTGTCAATTAGAATACCTGTCTTTTTTATTTTCGTAATCCGGTTTATCGTAGCCTGACAGGATTTCTAATACGATCCAAAAAATTACCTCCATTCTCTTGTCCTTGTCTTTTTGTGTTGCTTAGACCAGAAACTTGTTCAGCAAAACCTCTCGGTGCACATAGGCTAGAGATCGGCTATACACTCCTTGTCACACCCATTTGTTTTCTGTACCACTTCCTTTTGTTCCTTTCGCCTTTTTAACAAATTATTCGTTTGATACTGCTTTTGTACCCTGCTCTACAAATCGTCGTCACTTCCTCCAATGACCATTTGAAGTGTCTGTGAAATAAGACCAAAACTGATTTGTATAATTTTTTCAAATCTTTGAAGTAAACTGGTCAACTCTTCATCTCGTTTCGTCAGGATCAACATTTCTAAATGTCTTCCATCCTTGAAAATTCCTCAACTAATCAGCTATCATTTCCCTCCGTTTTTCATTAAAAATTTTTACAAGTTTTTAAAAAATCAGCTCTGTAGGTCACATCCGGACTACCGCCCTTTTCCATCCAGAAGTGCTTGCTTAGGATGTGAAAATGTTCTAAGAAAGCGAAAAACTAAAGAGCATGTTTCGTGTCACTTGTGGGCTATGACGTTATCGATGATTTTACAGATGGCTCTGCAAGCCTCATATAAATTTCAGGGCTGTTTGATGAGGAAGTTTTCCAAGTCTTGAGGTCGTTATAAAGACAACAACTCGAGTACAAGTGCAAAATTGTGTCTGCATGGGTGGCAGTACAAACGATTCCATCAATACTTATTCCAAAATCCTGTAAGTCTAGTATGTCTATAGCTTTCCCCCTCCAACAGTTGGAACGGAAGATTATTTATTTAATAAAAATATTTATTATTAATTTTTAATAATTATTAATTTTATTAATTGATATTGTTGCAATTGCAATAATTAGTATAGTGTTCTAGTTATAAAAATATATCTGTGTGTTGATATCAACTCCTACAGTTAATATATTGTGTCTTCAACCAATAAATCCTACTAATCTTGTTAATATGGCAAAAATTATATTTACTTTAATATTTTTTTTTTTTTTTTTTTCCATTAAGATTTATATACCGCGCCATGCACAACTCCTAGCTTAACTTTATTTCAATTTCATTTGTATTAATATTTAATTTCAAATGATTAATAATTAAATTATTTACTATAAATTTCGTTTCATTAGTTCTAAATTTAATAAATCAATTTATTTAAAAAATTTCAATAAAATCTAATAATTTATGATATAATTCAAAATAAAATATATTAATCATTTGTTTTCGTTATGCTTTAATAATTTTATTAATATAAAAATAATAGATGTTAAATTTTTATGAAAAAATTGAAATAGGCCTATTCAACCATAATTTAAATTATAATATACAAGAATTAATGAATATGTCGATTGAATAGATATTATATATATATTTTTTTTTTTTTTATGAAAATTGAAAATACAATAAAACTAAAAATATTAGTCTATTAAATTCAATTAAATTAATAATTATAATTAATGACAAAATGAAGTTTTATTAGGTGAAAGATTTATAAAAATAATCTTATAGTTATTTAGATGAGCCGAAATTATAGTTATTATTCATAATATTAAAGTTAAATTATTCGAGCTATTATTCAACTTTTATCTTATGATATTTTATTAATTATAATATTAATAATATTTTAATTGTAATTATATTTAGATTTATTATTAACATATTTATTGTAAGTTTTTTATAATTTTATTAATAATTACTTTTTGAAAATAAATTAAACCAAATAAAAAAAGAATAATTATTAATTTATTTACAATTTATAATTATGTAGGTCTATAAGGTTCTAATTTTCATTAAAATTGGAATTGTTTTCAATATTTACACGATTTATAATTGGTATATTATTTTTTCATTCATTATCATCAGGTTTAGAGATAGAAATAATTTTTCGTTTTAAATTAATTAAATCAGAATAAAAAATTATTCCAATTAAACTTGAATAAAAGATTAATTTTATTATGAATAAATTTATAAATATTATAATAAAAACAATACCAAATCTACTTAATTTTAAAATGACGTTAATCCTGGAGGAAACGGAAATCCAGTTATATTTCAACATTTATTTTGATTTTTTGGTCATCCAGAAGTTTATATTACAATTTTACCCGGGTTTGGAATTATAACACAAATTATAAATATTTCTAGCACAAAAAAAAAAACAGTAGGGCACAATCTAGGACAAACGTAGCACAAACAAATTCACCCGCTCCCACCCCGAAAATCGAGATGGGAGGGCTGGAGACATAGACCTGACTTTATCCATACAATGGGAGAATTGGTCATCAAGCAAGGTGTAAGAGGGCGCGACAAGAAGGCGTAGCTCCAGCCTCTCAGTGAATCTAATGATCTTGACCAACATTAAGGAAAAGTAGGAACCTTGGAACTTGAAATATATGCATATTATTATAGAGGAAGGTCGTCTTAACTCTAAGTAGGGAGTTGATACCTCGAAACGATAACTATATTGAAAGCGCTTGCCTGTGTTTTAGCATAATAATTAATACGGGCACAAGTAATTTAATCTTGTTTCAAAGAAATTTCAACTTTGAAACTGGACCTCTACGTAGGACTTGGTCATCAAAGAAGGAAAAAGGGGCTAGAGGTCGAATATTAGATTGTTGCACCACTTTTTGAAACTGTTGACGAGACATAAAACATGGTCTTCGTAGAAAGTGTTTTTCAACCTGTCTACAACTGAAATTCGACTTGTGAAAGTATATCCGATACCTTCACATCATTTTGTACTTTCACTGTTTCATCAGTTCAAAATGTTAACAGTTTATCTTCAGTATCCTCGCCAAGATTCGAGCAGGAGATTCAGAGAATTTTATATCAAAAATTTACTCTCATAACGAACAATGTCAAGGGGGTAACGGTTTTTATTGCGTCACATAGCTCATCTCCAATATTAACGACACCTTAGATCTATATGAAGATCCTATTTCCAAGTCTTGTAATTTGTTACTTACAATATTCATCGAGTTGAACTCTCACTATAAACGAGAAAATAAAGGAAAGTTGTCAAAAGAAAAGCGATGACAGTCAATACAGGGAGAATATTCTGTCATCGCTCCACTATATTGTAAATAAGGAAAATTTCACGTTATCTTTTTTTTTGTATTGATACATGCATTTGAAAATTTTTATAAACTTTAGAAAGTTTTTCATGTTGAAGTCGAAGTTTATACGCCAGTAATGACTTCCTTTTTTCCCTCGTTTGATAGAAGTCATTAATAAAAAAAAAGTACGCGCGTCATGAATTTGTCGATCAGTTCATTCCTTTGGGATTTTCTGACGACGCAAAATACTTTTCTCACCGACCAGTCGATAAAATAATGTCCGGATTATTGTTTTTGATCGGAAAGACTTTTTTTCTATGTTCCATACAATACCTACGACGCTGTCGTCGAGAGTAGCGATTTCGTTAACGACGCAGCTCGCAAACTTTTTCTCGATAAAAAGACGTACGAAATTCTTTCTTATTCTCGTCAAATATTTCGAAATTATGACGCGAGCGCGAACTGAAATACGTGTCGGGAAGAGAAAATTGTAAAATAATGACGATATTCATCGAGCTTGTGCTTATATTCTGATGGCGTGATTCTTGAGGGTCGTACGCTCTCAAGCAAAAAACAGGTGAACATCACCCTACCAAGTATAAAAGGTGTGACAAAACGTTCTCAGTGTTGACGGAAAAATTTTCTGCGAAAATGGAAACCGTTCCATCAGCAATATTAAAAGTAAATAAAGTATTCATTATTTCGAACGAAAAGAACGTTCGAATATTTTTCGTGCCGCCGAGGACTACTAGGAGAGTTTCTACTTCTTATATCGATGGAAATTGGGGAATGAGTTCAAGATTATGTAGATTCTCGCAGAACCAAAAATTAATGAAACAGGACCAACGTCAACAACAGAGGAAAAATATGTGCTGTAGAATTCAGTAAAGATGTCACATACATCTGATTCCTCATGTTTACATTCGGCTAATTGGCGGAAGAAAAAAGAAAAAGAAAACACCTGAGTTTACATTCAGACAAGTGACGATGAATCATAAAATATGGACGTACGTAGCTGTACCTACAAACTTTGAATTTTAAAGAGAATTCAAAAAACAAAGTCACACTAAAAACTGAGCTCTGATACTATCAATATGTACGAATGAAAATATTAGAATGTTGAAGTTAACGTAACTACCCTGACGTACCTACTAATGTATTTTTCTATATTCATTCGTGAGGTGAATAATCTGAAAGGCGAAAAAATTGCAATTTCATGAAGAAGCATCAGCATTTTGATGAAACGTTTTACCACAGCTAATCGATCATATTTTCCCCGACAGATAGAACCTTCGTCTCTTACGTCTATAGGTGTGTAGGTATTCGCAATTTCTATTTTACCTTTCTCACTAGATTTACTCGCAAGGATTATAGGTACCTTCGAAAAATAAGATTCGGTCATTAAGGAATCTAAGGAGTATTATTTGAAGCTCTCCGAACACACGAATCTTCAAAAGTACAAGTTGATGATCATAATAATGAAAAGGGACTCTGATCCGCTTCGCTATAAGAAACAGTCTTTGAGCTCGTACGTCAAAGGTATGAACAAGCTCGCATCTCTTTCTACCATGAGAAGGAATATTACGAGGTGATTGGGTGAAATTCGCTAACGATTTTTTTCTCTCAAAATATAAATGGCTAGGTTGTCATCAGTGAAGACATTAAAAAAAAGAAACCCAGTTCCAAACTTGCGAATTTTCGTTAGCGGATAAAGACGTCAACCTCTTTAAACCTCCTAGTGACGTCGTCATTATCCGGTGAATGTGCTTGTGACGTCATCAGACTTGTGAAATTATCATCATCCGTGACGTCATTAGTCAAATTTGCCTGTGACATTATTAATTTTGTAACGACATCGGTTAGCGACGTAATTTGCACATAAAGCGATCTGTAGTGGCGCTGTTGTCGATGTCAAGAAGGTGATCATGGCATTTTTCACCATAAGACGGCATGTTAATAAAATCGACTGTACCTTCTCAAAATATTATTTTTTCTGAAAAATGTATGGAACAAAAATTGCAGTCCTCTTAATTTCCTGTCGAGTGAATATAATTTCAAATATCTCGGATGAATTTTTCAAGATCATCACCTTTTCGCCAAGCTTCCGCAAATGACCGTCACAGAAAATGTAGAGAGCGCCTTCTTTGATTTTATTCGCATCAACATTCAAAAATAGTGTAGGCAAATTAGAGTAATACATATAATTCTACAATTGTACAACTTTTCCCCCGGCTCCCTCGAAGAGCCATGAGACTTTTTCAGGATTGTATCTGAATTCTATAGTAAATTTCAGCCAAGAATCCGTTTGAATTTTCTCAAAAACACATATTTTTTATACTTCGAGCTTTGGGGATTTGAGTACTCTTACCCCCTCTCACAGACCTCCAGGAATTTTTTCACTATTTTTTCCGAGTTCTACGGTAAATTCTACATAAAAATTTGTTGAACTTGAAAAAAAAAGTGCAAAAAATTTTCATGACTTTAGGGTTTGTGCCCCCTTTAACCCCCTCCGAGGGTCCCAGGAATTTTTTCACAATTTTTTCCGGATTTAGCTCTAAATTCTACTTCGGAATTCTTCAAGATTTTTCCAAAAAACACAAAATAGTTTTTCCACAATAGAAGCCCTTGGGTCCATTGGACAGTCGGAGAATTTCTTTAGTATTTTTCCCGAATTCTACGGAAAATTTCATAAGGATATTCGTGAAAATATTTTCAAATTTGTCATTCAATTTTCTCCCTATTTTAGGGGTTATCAGTCCCCGGCACCTCTAAAATTACGGAAGAATTTTTGGATAATTTTTTTCGAATTTGGCAGTCCAAATTACATAAGAATTCACATAAATTGTGAACCAAAAGGAACATCTCGGTCATTTATATGCAAGAACTCCTTCCACTTACGCAACCCGCCATTATGGGGCCCCTATGGGGTTTGGACCGTGGCGTCATGGCTCAAATTTTCCGTTCAAGTGTCCTAAATGTTCGTTCTAAATTTCATGATTTTAACATGAAATGCAAGGTCGAATCGTCAATCTCCTGGACATTCCCATTTGAAAAATAATTGAAATGACAAAACAAGGATTGAAATTTTTTCCGATACCCACGATTAAGATTGAAAACTTTACAGGAGAGAGAAAAAAAAAAGGGGATTCTCACAGTTGTTGGCTTCCGTACTTATTCGTCTTCAGAATCGTATACTACATAAGCCGTAGTATTTCGGTTCGGTAATAATCCTTTTTCAATTTCACATTTTGTACACTATCTGAATCAGTTTTCTTTTAACCAGGAGAAATAAAAGAGAGAAATGTACGATATCCGTCTGTTTTGACGAGGGTAATAATTTATTTACGATAGTTTTTTCCCCCGTTTGAAAAAATAGATCTTTAATCCGGAAATGAAAACGTCGAGATATTTTCCTCGTTCAGTTAATTTCTCGTAATGCAGTATTCTTGTATTAATTTTTTTTACTAGGGAGAAAAAAAGAAAAAAACAAAGATAACCCGTCATTTTGCATTCACGTTCTAGATGAACGGCAAAAATGTATAAACACCATTTGTAATAAAAACTGAAAGAAATAGAAGACAAACCAGAACTGATTGATTTTGAAACAATGAAAGACGGAAATGGAATTAGAGAGATACGATAAGCCAAATCACTAAAATATAGTCACAAGTTGAAATAAGTATAATTTTTATGATCTTCATAATGAAAAATAGGTACGTACCTTAAAATGGGATCGTCTGGTGTCAGTTTTCATTTGTAATTTTAGTTTTCGCATAAACAGCAGTCTCACAATTCTCACAAGAGAGACGAAATAGATCTGCCCCAAAGTTTTAAATAATATCAACTCGAGCGCTTGCAATTAAATGTAAACGTACCGTACTAAAAAATAAAGAGTAAATATAGAAAAAACAATTTTCCAACGATCTACTGGTATACCTTTAGCACGTAACAATTAATTTTTCTTTCTCTAATGATCAACTCATCCTTTTTTTTAATTATAGTAGTGAAGGCAAATAAGGGAAAAAAGAAATATTTTGCTGGACCAAACGTTTCTTTGCTGAAAATGGTTCAGAGTATGGTCCTCAACAACATACTAAAAGTCCCGCGTTTTCCCCCGGGAGCTTCTTTTTTCTATGGGGGTTCGAACCCCCAAAAATTAGTTTTTCGCCTATATCGCGCGGAACTGAAATTGTATTAAAAAATGTTTCAAGCAAAAGTTGTTCCTCGTTAAATTTCATATCAAATTACGTATTCAATTTTGAGCCTATACTTATTAGCGCCTTTGCAAAGGCCGTTCAGAAGAGGACCAAAATCAGTTTTTCCATTCAGTATCTCAAAAAATTGAAATTGTATTAAAAAATGTCTTGAACAAAAGTTATTTCTCGTTAAATTTGCTATAAAGTGAGTTATTCAATCTTCAGGAGGTTCTTTTTTTACAGCGGTTTAAACCCCTCACCAAAGATTTACTCTTTTGCTTATATCTTGTCCAATTGTAATTTTATTAAAAAATGTTTTAAAAAAAATTGTTCCTCGTTAAATTTCCTACCAAACAACGTATTCAATGTCTAGCCTTGATCAATTAGTGGCTCGGCAGAGCCTGCAAAGACCGTTCAAAAGAGAACCAAAATCCGTTTTTCTATGTTATATTTCCCAAAATTGAAATTCTTTTGTTTCGAATATGTCTCTTTGCGGACTCATCAGTTTTTCTCATAGTTTCTACTTTTCAGTGCGTCATTTCAATCTTTCGTCCTCTTCAAATTTGGCACCCGTTTCATATCAATTATTTATTTTATCAATTCTATTCATGGCGGCGACGGGATTTAAACCACGGACCTTCGAGTTTTCTGAGTGTCGCTACCACTACAGCTGTATCAAAACAACTGTGGAGTAGTAATATTTCGCGTGTCAAGGAATAAACGCAACATAAGCCCAAGACGAAGAGCAAAGCAACTGAACTCGGGTGCCTCGTTCGGTTCGTTCCGCTTGTCTTCGACTCGCGTTGCAACTAAAAAGTCATTTTCGCTGCACTTTCATGACGTATTAACGAGAAAGAATGTTCTCCAGTGAAAACAAGGAGAGAAAGTGTTGATTTCCAAAAAAAAGTTTGTATACTTTGTAATCGCTCCGGAACAAGTACCCATCCTCTTCATAGTGTAATGTAAACATCAATGACGCATATTTTTGGGGGTTTGAGTACTCTTACCCCCTCTCACATAGCTCCAGGAATTTTTTTACCATTTTTTCCGAATTCTACGGTAAATTCTACATAAAAATTTGTTGATTTTGAAAAAAAATTTCATGATTTTTTAGGGTTTGTGCCCCCTTTAACCTCCTCGGAGAGCCCCAGGAATTTTTTCACCATTTTCCCGGATTTTGCGCTAAATTTTACTCTGGAACGGGTTAAGATTTTTCCAAAAAACACAAAATATTTTTCCCACAATAGAGTCCTTTGGACGGTCGGAGAATTTCTTTATTATGTTTCCCGAATCCTACGGAAAATTTCATAAGGATATTCGTGAAAATATGTTGAAATATATCATTCAATTTTACTCCCATTTTAGGGGTTATCAGCCCCTGCGCCTCTAAAATTACGGAAGAATTTTTTCATAATTTTTTTCGAATTTGGCGGTCCGAATTACATAAGAATTCACATAAATTGCGAACCAAAAGGAACATCTCGGTCATTTATATGCAAGAACTCCTTCTAGTTACGCAACCCGCCATTGTGGGGCCCCTATGGGATTTGGATCGTGGCGCCATGGCTCAAATTTTTCGTTCAAGTGTCCTAAATGTTCTTTCAACATGAAATGCAAGGTTGATCTCATAATTTGCACTAAGCCGCCAGACTATGGACCATGCGCCGGGAAGTATGGAAAGACTAATTTGGAGGGCATTTCGACCCCGTTGCCACTCTCGACTCTTGAGGAGGGAAAATGTATCTTATGCACCAGATATCTCGATTGTAGCGTTGCTGTGCTACTTGCAAATATTGAAGCACACACCTATTTAACAAGTGAGCTTATATGACTGAAGATTGTGTTCCAAAGGCAGTCAGATGAAATGTAAACCTTGACAACTTTCGACTTCCGATTTTTAATTCAAGTATTTAAGAAGGTTATTGAGATTTGTTCTGACAAAAGTCAGTACCTATTTAATAACAGCTGAGTACCTACGTCTACTACTCAATTTTTCGTTTCTGTAAAATAATTTTTGTTCCTAGTACAATAAACCGCAACAGACTCTCTCAAGCTTTGAATTTTATCACATCAATTTATACAGTCCGCATACGAAAATTTTTCAAGTTTCAAAGTCAAAAAATTGTAAGCAGCAAATATTTTTCATATAAGCGAATCTTAGAACATGTTCCTTTTTTAAGATCATAAAAATATTTTCACATCTTGTACCTACTGACTCACGAATCGTGAATGAATATTGATCATTAATCTACGTTTACCGACTTTCAACCTTAAATTTTGCCGATACCACTCGAATTCTTCCGGCAGCGTACCATATTTATAACACTTTTCCGTGATCGAAGTGAAATTTATTGTATGCGTTATCGAAAATACTTTTCGGCAACCTAAAAATTCGAATAGAGCTATACAATTCACTATAAAGTCAACTCATCCGTGAATAAAGTCTACCGTATTTTTCATATTATAAAAAAGAGAAAATATCTTCGCTGGCTTTCTACATGCACAACTCGTATTTTGATAAATGAATTGTTCGACAAATCAAATTCTTCCTCGCGCGCGAAATGAATTTTTCCTCTCAGAAGTAATATTTTTCCACGATATATATAGTATCGAGTATTTTTTTTCTTTTTTTTTCTTTTTTTGCTCTTCATAAATACTTTGATTTGCATTTGATATTTTACAAAACTGTGAGAAGTACACGCGAATAATATTATCTATATTTCGTCAAATAAAATATACCCAAAAATGAGAGATAAATAATGTACTAAAATTTCAGTATTATATTTACTGGAAAGAAATAGTTACATAAAATGTAGGATTCCTTGCAATTGGCTGGAATAAAATTCTGGTATTCTCAGATACGAATATATGTACTCTCATCTCACTTTGAACTCAAGACAGCTGCTAATCTTCAGTTCTATCTGTCAGCAGGCCTTCGTATTTTTCCTCATTTCTCTCCGTTGTCATGAAAAGTAATGCTTAAAAGTACCAGTAAACGTGGGACGGGGCGGATTATACATTTTCTTTCTTCACCACAACAACCCGTATCAAACTGTCAACATTTCGAGATTTATAACCACTAACTACCTTCTCTGTTTGTGCTATCGTTCCAGCCTAACTCACTCAGAAGCGATTCTCTCGTAAAACATGCTGTAATACGAAAGTTCAAGTTACTACAACATACACGTATTCGCGCATTACAAGTCCTCGTTTAATTGTAAATGTATTCGTATCGCTCCTGGTACAAATACATTTCAAGTACCTACATGTGCAGTAAAGATAATCTTTGCGCTTTAAAAGTCTGTACTGTAGGTAGAGCTCGTTTCACGATCCTGTTGTCAAACCTATAAAAGTCCTTTGTAGAATGAAATGCCTACACATCTCCCGAGTCTAGAACGTAGAATGCAGAATTCTATTCATCTTTTATCAAATTTTCATTCGTTAGAAAATTGTCACCTTGTAGTAGTCGATGTATGTGCTTCATTTCGCAATTCAAATTCGTTCTAATCATCGTTAAAATTTTCACTCTCCCTTTCGTTTCTTCACAAAGATGCCCTACTCTCGATTTTTTAACATTGAAAATATTACAGGAGGGGGTATGTGTCTTTCACTGAAATTATTTTTATTTCTTCCTGTTTCACGCCGCCTCCCTATACGCATATCTTTTTCTCATCTCTTTTTCCAATTCTCTTCATATTTCTTTCCTCTTCTTCATACTCTATACCTACAGCTTTCTTTTTAGATATCTAATTCACTTTCTCTCTTTCGCGTTCCTTTTGAAATTATACTTACAAATCTTCAACAATTCTTTCTCACACTTCGACTCGTTTATTTTTCTACGAGACATCTGTTAAAGGTACCCTGAAAACACCGTCCGCGCCCAATGGTTCGAATTGACTCGTTATAATATTTCTATTGAACGTCGAGCTATCGATTTAATTCCGCCTATAATTGACGGTAAAAATCTGGTAGTCGAAAGAAAATTGATCGCTAATTTTCTTCCATCAATATTCATCGTCAACGTCAAGCTCTGGTGGAAGCGTAATTGATTATACGTCATTCATCGGTAAAAAACTTGCAGTTAACGTCAACATTTTGTAGATTTCCAGTGCAAAATTCGAGATCCGTTTCCCCAACTCCCCATTCCGATTTTTGATCCTGAACCGGACTGAACCGTTGATGTTACGCTTGTGCTGAATTGTATTTTCGGAATTTTTGGATGTACTGGTCTCCTACCGCTCCATACGTTGGGGGGGAGGGGTCTGTGAGGCATGCAAAAGCAAATTTTAGAAAATACGTGGACTTTTGGAATCAATACGGACGAAATCGTTTGTAAAAATTGAAATAACACTTGAATGAAGCAGATTTTGCTTCCTGATATTCCATATAAGATGTTGACAAATAATGTAGAAATTCTAGGTGACAAAACTTTCTATTCCGCTCCATTCAAGAATTATTCCAATTTTTCAGTTTTCTACCATACACCGCAATACATAGTTGAGCTCCCGTTTTCAAATTTGGCAAAGATACCATTTTTGGTGAACGAACCGCGCGCATAGTCAGCAATCCTGGCGGATGGCAGACCTAAATACATCTGCCAGACAAATACTCAAAGTCGTATAGAACACCAAGTTGAGTAACTCGCGCAGTTTCATGTTGTTGCCACGGAACATGAATGTTGAGCGCTGGCGTAGCATTGCTCACGAGTTTTTTGGAAATAGCTGGCTGACAATGGAGAAAACGTATTTTTCAAATTTTAATTTCTAAAATTTTAATGAACCGTTTATATTCATGTATGGCTTAAAAAAAAGCTGGAAGCCTCGTCTTTAATATTCAAAAGAAAAAATAGGTAGGTGTCGATCGATTTTTGGAGATAACACGCAGTTTCTAAATATACTTTTTACGTGTATTTCTCCCATAAGAGCATAAGCAATGCGACGCTGCGCGCCTATAGTGATAAATTTCGTAACATTTTTTTGTATTCATTGCGTATATAGGAAGATGCACAACTTGTTACATTAGTAATATATATGACTTTGCAAATACTCGCCGCATTCTTATAGAAAATTGTTTACTTCATTGAATAGAACCACGAGAGTTCCCTGTGTGTCAACCAGCAAAGTAAAAGAAAGAACATTGTATTATTCCCAATCTATTACTCCTAAGTCTTAATACGCAGCACACTTTTCTGGTTGTATCCAAAAAAATGATCAATTTTCTAAGTATTTTTAACAATGCAATGCGGTACTTGTCAGTTGTCCGGTCATGACGGTCTCTAGTATTATGCCGGAATATTAATGGTGGCAAGTTGATCGGCTCCGTATTTAGTAGACGTTTTGGTGTTTAAGCGGCGAGACTTTATGATACCGCACTTTGTTCCCCCTCTGACTTTCTATTTTCAAACGTTCATAATTCGCTTTATGGCTGATCAACCTTATCTTAACGGACCGACCTCAAGAAATTGAGAATCGTTAGCTCTCTAGATTACGTCCCATTCATTTTTTTCAAAAACTGCACCATATTTGTGTGAAAATGAGGTTTTTTGATGTTCTCTCATAAGAACCTATACAAATTGCAGAAATGCAGCCCCATCCGACGTTATCAAGTTTCGAATATTCCGGCCTGATACTTGAGACGGTCATGACATTGACTATACATGTACCAGACAAATACTCGCATTATTAAAAAAGTTTTCATTTCGCTAGATACTACCACGAGAGCGTGCTGCGTGTTAACCAGCAGAGTAAACGAGACAGAACATCTTTCTCTCTCTCTTACACCCACGTCTTGCGAGTATTTGTCTGGTACGTGTGTAGTTAATTGCAAAAAAACGATCTTTTCAAAAAGAACAAAAAACATGTTTTTTTCAGTTTAAAACAGATTTTATGTTTAAAACATGTTTTAAGCTAACCCTCCAAATTGATTGGCTTCGGCTATCAGCTAACGGCTAACCCAGTCTCATTGGCTAGCTAATTGGCTAATGGCTAAGAGCTAAAAGCTAACGGCTGAAGGTAGGGGTGGGGGTCACTTCAATGTGGAGGGGTGAGGTGTGGGGGAGAGAAAATATTAGCCGTTAGCAATTCCAATTTGAATGGCTAACATGATAGCTAATTTTTGATGAAACGGCTAACGGCTAATGGCTCCGGCTTAACTGAGCACCCCTGGTTTTAAACACATTTTGAATGTTTTAAACATTGGTTTTGAACATCGTTTAAAACAACGTTTAATAAAACAACGCTCTAATTTTCTTTTTTACTTTTTCATTTTTAGTGAAGAATAATAATGAAAATATTGAAAAAAACAAGTTCAAAACAGAAAAAACACGTTTAAACATATTTCCGTTTAAAACACCATTTTGATTTTTTGTGTGTTTTAAACATGGTTTGTTTAAATATCACAACCCTCTCAATGGTCATGGTCTGGTACCACGTGTATTCATTCTGACCATCCGCTAGGAGCGTTACAGTCGGCAAAATTGAAAATGGGAGCAGGCGTGATTTTTCCATTTGAAAGTTCATTGAGCAATCTCAAAATAAATTAGAAACAGAACAATTCAGGGGAAAAATGAAGAGAGCAAATTTTAAAGCATAAAATTTTCCACAAATCAATCGTACATATTCCCTCATAAAAATTGATACATTTCTTTAGTTTTGGCTCGGCCCGTAATGCAATGTAGACTGCTGTGAGTAAATTTATTGCAATAAACGTTCGTTTTTTATTATAAAAATTTATTCAGATCGATTTAAGGAAATTTTTCACCCTTCAACCGCACCGCCCATCAGTTTTCCCATGTTTGTATGGTGCGATACTAGCGCTGTCTGGCCGGAATAGTCATTGGACTAAAGAAAAATTTCGACTTCCCAGCAATATTTACAAGAATCGGGCATATATTCACCATGCTCGCTAACAAAGCGCGCGCGTGTTCTCAACAGTAATGGTACTTTCACCAGAAACAAAAGAGGTATTCATGAATTATGGCGGTATGGGGAAAAAAATGAAAAATTTGGAATAACTCTTGAATGAAGCTTAATTGAAGGCTTAGTAACCGCATATAATTTGTAGAATGTGTGTTTATGGACACTTTTTATGCGATGTAAGAAAACCAAATCTGCTTTGTTCAAGTGTTATTTGAATTTTTTCATTTTTCTACCATATACCGCCATAGTTTGAACACGGCTACCTTTGATGCCCTATAGTAGCAAGTTCGACTGTCAAAACCTTCAGTCTTAAATATATTACATGGTTGTAGAGAAATTTCCCCTATGGGTTATATAAATATAATATTAGGACTTTGAACAAAAAAAATTTCGGTCACCGGCTACTCATGATCTCGAGAAAAAATTACAGGTTCATCAACAGTGCGGGGAACCTATTCCACGGTATTTACACTCGCGTTTCGACGAAATTCTTTGAAGTCCTTCCTTTCATTGGACTTATTTAGTCCATCAGCAAAACTTTGCAGAGTCCATAGTTTATACCATCAGCTCAGCAGTGAATTCTTTCAGTGCCCTGTCTCGTTACTTTATAATTTAAATTATTTTCAAAATTTTCTCGCGCTTTACATCTATAAAGGATCAAAGCCAACATTTTTTCAAATCTCTTCTCGATGACGATTACGAGCTTCAAATCTTTTCGAGTCCCTCCCGTAAGTGTCTCTCTCCTGATATAGCTGGGAGTTTGAAATTCTTCGAAGGTGCCCATCTCACTTTCTGCTTTAAAAGCAAATGGGTCTATCTATTTCTCAACTTTTCAACAGGTATTTTTCGAAATCTTTCAAGTAGGTCAACTTTTTTTGGAACAAATGATTTAAAAAGAAGGTATACAGTGGATTTTTTCTCAAACAACTTCATATAAAACAAGTTTTCTATTGAAAATGTGGACTGACGGCGGATGGTGAAGGGGAAATTTTCAAATAAACTCCTGTTTCCGGTTGTAATTTCGAGTCAGGATCGCTGTAGAGGAAGGAATTCGAAAAATTTAAAAAAAGATGTAGCGTCGACTTTCATCGAGGAAAAGACGATGAACACATCCGGATCATGAAATCACCATGAGACAAAGGAGAATTTTCTCTTGGGAACATCCATGTCCAGATTGTGACGTCATCAGGAAAGGACTTAAGTAGCTCTATAGGATTTTCAAAAGGAAAGAGGCCCATATCTTGACGTCGTCAGGGGACTTAGAAAAGCTATTAACTTGAATTTCTTTAGAGGATACGACCTTGAATTTTCGAGCTAATCTAGAAGCTTTTGCGAGTAACGCTAAAACCCAAATTCTCGATGTACTCTCTCTGGCTTGTTTCATCTCTGATGCAAATTTTTAGTAACATGATCTTGAAAGAATAAGTTTTGCCTCCCAACATAGTTCTTATCCGTGACACAGACGCTAAATATGTACTGACAAACAATGCGGTACAATCCCAATCCGAGTAATCCGCTCACCTTACAAAAAAATAATAATAAGTAGGTATCTTTGTACACACTTTGTATCGTCAGAATAAACTGTTGAATAAATTTCATGGAAAACACTTCAGAATAACCGCACAGATACCAACATTTGACCAAATATTGGGAAACGGTTCGAAGGCAGAGACGCGGTAAAAATGAACAAAATTTCGAACGTAATGGTCGGGTTCAAAATAAGCATCCATCATCTCGTGGACACGTGTACAACAAAAAATACGAAGTCTTTATTATGGAAAGAAGGAGGCAATAAGAAGAATGATTATGTCTCGTAGTTGGCCTACTTTTCTTTATCGATAGCGCCACCTTTAGTTCGTCGGGTTGTTATATACTCGTAAAAAAAGTTTACAACTTTTACGCTTTTGTTCGGCTACCAAAACCAGCTTAATTCATAACGATAAACATCATCTTTTTCGCGATGTTATAAGGTCAGAAAAAAATAATACCTGCGTAATAAATAAATAAAATATGTATGTTTTCTGAAAAGTATTCCAAAGTTATTACCTCGCACCGCATTCACAATTTTTTTCGTCTTCACGGTTGATGAGGCAATAAAAGTTGTTGATAAAATGAATGCAGTTTAAACAGAAGGAACCATACTAATTCTTGGTAAAATGTATTGCGTCCAAAAAAGTTGGAAAACAGGGAGTGCAGAATTCGTTCATTTGTAAATTTTCCTTCAATAATATGTAACCATTCTTTACACGTACAGGATTTCCTCGATGCACAAAAATGTTATCAATATCATTTTTCATGGGACTGTTTCATATTCACATAACATGGTAACTCGTAATTATGCTGTTTAATTATGAGAATCAATGTTTTCATGTACTACGTACGATAAAGTAGAGTAGGGTCACAGTGACTGATATTCCCATCATGGATACTACGGGGAAAAATTTCGCATAAAGTGAAAAATAAGGGAAAATAAAATAAAACTGCATCAGTTATGGCCAAACGTAATGCTTAATGCAAAAAATAACACTAGAACACATTTTTCGAGAATTTATTTTCATACCCGACAAAAACACTCACGTATTTTCCTCGTTTGGCCAGTGTCGAGACTATAGATATAATTATAGTGTGACATCTTCGCAAGCGAGGCGCAAAAATACTACCCCTTTTACTTCATTCTACTTCTTGGCATTTGTTTATAAATCACTGTTCCAATAGTATCGAACCGAAGTTACAAGTTTTTTTTTCTCGAGTAGATCTTAAGAGTGAAAGTTGAACTTCTTGAAAGATATTTTCATCACCTGTTTAGACGTACTCTTTTGGACGAGGAAAATGGGATGAAAAAAAAAAGATGTCTCATAAAGAATACAAGTATGGTTTCTGAAGCGGACAGGAAGATACATGCAGGCTAATAAAGAAGTCATGTTTTTTCGTTTTGTTTGAAAAACTCGAGTAAGGATAAGTACGATGTTGGCAAGAAGTTTTTTTTTCTTCTTTCTTTCGTACGTATCACCGATTGTAAAGCTCCTGGCTTTCACCGTGTGTATTTTTCGTATTATTTTCTTCCTCCGAGTTTAGCAAAACATTTATGTCGTTTTGTTTTTCTGACAGTCGGTGTAGGTTACTCTCTCACCGTTTCCCCCAAGTACGTTTTCCTCTTTAAAATTCAGTAATAGGTTGTAGAATATTTTACGTACGATATTTGTATGAATAACTTAGTAAAGAATACGTAAGCTTTTTGTGCGATACGAATACCTAGAAATATTGTAGCAATCGCTACAAAACTATCGGGAAGAAAAAAGTTGAAGCCCCCCGAGGTCTGACTGAAAATTCAAAACTTTAAAGCACTCTCAAATCTCAAAAATATTTTATTTTTATTTTTCTCCCTTCCGCTCGTCGGGAAGCGTTTTTTATTCACTGAAACCATTGTGATAATTTTCTTATCTCTTCTGCAATTGCCTCCCTGTAAAAAAATATACTTAAAATTATCTCTTCTTCACAAAAATGTAATATTTTAACCTGCGAGAGCGAGATTTCAAATTTGAATTTTGTTGAACGAATTGCTTCGTTATCATTTCTCCTCTAACATGTGCCAAATATGCTGACTTTCTATTTTCCAACGAACTCATCTGCTCGAAATGTTCTACCCAATTTCGCCGAAAACACAATACAAACACGACCTTCAGAATTCAAATTTTTGATATACTCTTCACGTTCATGAAATGAGGTATATGAAACTTATCACAAGGAGACTGCATTTCACTGAAAAAAGAATCGATTTTTTGGTACGGATTAATAAAAAAAAGGAGGAACGTAAATATAATGATAACAAATTTGTTTGACACGAACTTGAACGCAAAAAAATATTTTTCAGAAATTCAGTTTTTTCGAAAAATGGGAAGATCAGACGAAGAAAACTGACGTGTAATTCGTTATTAACGAACACATAAAAGAGGATCTTAAAATATTCATTAATGAAATATGCAAGCTTTTTTGGAAAGGAATAAGTCAAATTCGCTAACTTCACATCTTATCTCTACCGAACCTCACGAAAAACGTCTCGGCCTACATTTTGGTCAAAAACTCACTTGGACCCCAGAATACATTGAAACCCTCAAAGCCAAATGGATACGCGCTCCAACATTTTAAAATTCTTATCTCACCCCTTTTAAAAGGATGCAACCAAAACTTACTCCTCCCACTATACAAAAGATTCATTTGTTCAAAATTAGATTACGGTTCCCCGATTTATAACTCAGCCAATAAAACTTCCTCGCCTTGCTCAACCATATCCTAACCTCATCTTTCAGGATTGTCCTCTGAGTTTATCGTACTAGCTGTAAACTTGGCCTATGAGCACAGGCTGAAAAACCCCTTTCCACATTTGTAGACTCACCCTAACCTCTAATTTTTTATTCTCTGTCTCTCGATTTCTAGTTCCAATTTACAAACAAATCTTCCTCTCTTTCACAACAACCAATGATTGGCTATAACATGCTGCGTCGCGATTGGTTTACTTCGTTAACCAATGTGCTGCGTTTTTATTGGCTACCAGGTTTGCTGCCATCTTATCGGTTAATTCTGTTTTTCTTCTTTCGTCCAATCACCAGGCTGAATAATTTTTCGCTGTCAAACGTGATAACATTGTTAAAGAAGCTGGCTTTCTTCCTCTCTACCTTTGCAATCTTCATCTGCTCCCAGAGTTTTCTTCTCTTTGTGCGATTTTCTGATAGTCCATAAAACTGATCAGTTTGTATGAATAAATGAAGATATTGATTATCGTATTAAATTAGAAGGCAGAATAACAAATGCATCAACGAGAACTACCGAAGCCCTGATGTTATTGACTGATAGTGACTCCAATTTATATATACTGAAAATCAAACAACGAATACATTTGTTTGATAATATTGAGCGTCGAATTGCAACGGTACCATTATTCAAATGAGGCTTAGATTTATTAGACACCTACCCACAGCTTTCGTGGATTGTAGACTACAATCATACACCTATCCTTAGCATTGAACTCGACCCAAATACCATTTGTTAATATTCTACCGGGCGAGTAAGTGAAATCTAACTACAAAACAAAAAATTTTCTGAAAAATAAGTTGACGTTTTACGTGTGTAACAGAGAAGGGAAGGTTTTGTAGAGCATTTGGGTTTATTTCATGCATAATTAAACAGATAATATAATGACTAATAAAGCTGAATAGGAATACTAATTTCAATTAGTTAATCTTTCCTCATATTCAGCATCTTATCTCCGAATAGACTCGACGGGCTTTTTTGAAAGTTTTTCGGTCTTAACAATATTATCCGTAAATGGGGTGCTAATTTCACTATCAAGGAGTCGTCTACAACGTTTCTAATTCACAGATCAATAATTTTTATATTTGAGTTCCTGATTTCTCGTTTTTCGGGTAATTTCCGCGGGGATTTTTGTATTTTCACCTTTTAGCTCCTGATATCGCTACGCCTATGAGCGCCCTCTCAAAATGAGTGAAAAAGTTTTAAAATTGAAAAAACCCACGGTATCTTGTTTTATCAAATCAGTTCAATAGCTCAACGTATTCTCGCCTTTGTTCTCGAGTCAAGATTTTTGCACGTTTTCCTACTGTATAAATGTTTGTGACTCGAAATTTTTTCAAATCTCTCGAAGGTCAGCAGTATCTCCCCAACCACCTACACTTTCTACACTTCAGTTAAAATCATTTTCTCACATCCGTCTGATGACGTCACACCGGCTTCCTGGTTATCTGATTTATCACAGAAAGCTCATCTTCCTGACTTTACACTGAGTCTACTTTGATGGCTTATTCCTCCCTTTTCTGTTGTTCTTCTTCCGTCACGGTTCTTCCAAATAGTACTGCGTCGGCTTCGTTCTTCATAAAGTTTGTGACCCGAAATTTTTTTTCAAAATAGTCAACAATTTCCCCCTAGGTTTCAGTCAGAATTTTCTCAGATTCCTCTAATGACGTCACACCGGCTTCCTGGTTATCTGATTTATCACAGAAAGCTCATCTTCCTGTCTTTACACTGAGTCTACTTTGATGGCTTATTCCTCCCTTTTCTGTTGTTCTTCTTCCGTCACGGTTCTTCCAAATAGTACTGCGTCGGCTTCGTTCTTCATAAAGTTTGTGACTCGAAATTTTTTATCGAAATAGTCAACAATTTCCCCCTAGGTTTCAGTAAAAATTTTCTCACATCCCTCTAATGACGTCACATCGGCTTCCTGGTTATCTTATTCTTCTCAGAAAGCTCTCCTTCCAGTCTTGGTACTTGGCTCACTTCGATATATGACTTATTCCTCCTCTCCTCTTGTTCTTCTTTGGTCACGATTTTTCCAGATAGTGCTGCGTCAGTATCTTTCAATGGGGGAAACTCGTCATTTCATCCCATCACTTATAACTAACTTCAAATTCATGAACTAGGTATCTCTTTCCCGCAGGATAAAGCCAATTTATTTGCTTCCAATTTTGCTGCAGTTTCATCAGATAAAAATTACGACAATCTCTTTTCCACTATTGAAACACAAGCTGAAACTCCCCCTATCAATTCCTTACAACGCCGATTTCATTCACTCAGCATAGCTCCATTCGAGTACACAAAATCTTGGAAAATTGCTGAAATAAAATGAATCGAAAAAATCGATTAATTAAAATATTATTAATAAATTGGTTTCCTCAAATTAAATGTAATTGATATTATTACCGATTGAAGGAATAACAGCAATAAAATTACATAGTGATATTACATTCTTTCTCAATAAGATAGACTATTTGTTACAAATATTTTAATTTCTTTTATACACCGGTACTGTACCGGTTAAGGCGAGTTGACATAAATCTAGTTTTCTATCTGCTAGCTCGCGATCTGAAAAAACGGAGATTGAAGAAGCAAGAGGTGAGTCAGGAATCGCGTGAGGAGTCTCTTCTTGAACCACGTGATGAGGAAATAGTTGTTGGTTCTGAGTTCGCAGGGAAGTTTCATGATCTAAGATTCCGGCCCAAAGTGAAAGCACGAGGTCGCCCTAGACATTCTCAGCGACAGCTGTGCTCTTTTAATAGGAGTACTGCTGACAGGGAAAAATCAGGAGAGTCTCGTCAGAGAAGGAAACGTCAGGCGACTGCGGCAGTACCAGGTCCAAAGAAACGACAGCGCCAGTCTATTTATCATTACCCCGTCTGCGCCTCGTGATTGAAGAATTCGAGTCTGGTGTAATATCTACAGAATGCTGCTGCCTCCTGATTCACACCGTATGCTTCCGTGAGGTAGAGGAGTGTCCAGACTGTGGAGCACCGTGAATTTTTCATGAATTATGACGAAACCCTTCTCTTGAGTGGATGAGAGAGGTGACTTGTGTTTCCTTGAATTATGACGAAACCCTTCTTAGGGTGGATGGAAGACAAGTAAGCTAACCTCCACGTGGTGTCTTCTATGTACCGCTAATTAGCTTACAACATAGTGACACAAGACACAAAGTGCATTAACTGTGAATAAAGCGCAGTACCGGTATATAACGTTTAATTGACCGGTACAGTACCGGTAAATAACGTTTTATTCACCGGTACAGTACCGGTATATAACGCCATCCTTTATTATTTGAAATTATTAAGGTAAGTTGATGATTTAAAATATTTTTAATTTTTGTAATTGAAATTATTGTTGAAAATTTTATAAAATTTTTCATGATTCACTTAATTTTTAAATTATTAAATTAATGTCAAATTCAATTTAATGTAGTAGGTAAAAATATAAATAATAAAAATTTAAAATTAATACAAAAATATTTTATTTTATGAATTGAACAAAAATGTTTGTTATTAAAAACATATTTTAATGATTTATTAATATTAAAAATATTCTGCTCAATGATTTTATAATTACGAGTAAATTGCAGTAATCTCATTGATTACACAGAAATAGCGAAATAATTAGTATTTTATTTGGATACTGGAATGAATGAATAAATACAATAATAATGACTTTATTTAATAAAATTATAAAAATTATAATTAAATTAAAAATAAATCATCTCCTGAACCTGATAATATCCACGCTTAATTATGCTTAAAAACCTTCACAATAATTCCCTTTCACACCTCCTTTCAATGTTCAACTCCATCCTACTTCATGGAACATATCCATTACAATGGAAACTAGCGATCATTCTACCCGTCTTGAAACTCTCTGAAGACCCCTCTTTTCCTGATTTTTATCGTTCTACTGCACGAACTAGCGTCCTAGGAAGATTATTTCCAGAGATACTAAACAAAAGACTCTCATGGCACCACAAAACCTCCAATATGGTTTTCGGAAAGGTCGAAATACTCTTCAACCGTTGGCAGACCTCCAACAACAAATTACCAATGCAAAGAACGAAAATTGTACACTCTACACTATCTTTTTTGACCTTCAACAGGCTTTTCTCCGTATACGACGTCATTACATACGTCGAGAACTACATACTGTAGCGTGAAGGTAGAACACGCTATCCACTATCATAGATCACATACTTTTGGTAGAGCGCATACTGTAGTAGCACCACAAGATCTTTCAAAGCATTCACGTTGTTCTTTATACGCTAACCTCTATCAAATCATCGTGCACCTTCATCTAAATTTCAGATCACATCGATCACGCTCAACATGAAAATTAGTCGTGCTGCCAAGGACTCCACTCTCTTATGAAAATTACTAACCCATCTCATTCACCAGTATACGACCTTCAAAAATACTACCGTTCCAAAATCCTAGCTTCTTAGCATAACCTTTGAAAGGAACAGCACCACAACAAACTAAGATGAATCAAAAGCCTCCCTATTCCTTGGTCTTCTTCGAATACAAAATTCTTGCCACGAAGAAATCATCCTCTTCCGTTTCAGGATTAGCCAACCCTTCACGCCCCTCCGTCAGCGTCATGTCTTTACTGCCATTCAGATAACCTCACATTCTCAAGTCCCGTCCTCCAAAACCAACGTTCCCTCATCTAACCTGTGCATTATCCAACAACTCCGAAATCATCTTTGTACCTTCGTCTTCTCTAATTACAAAACAAATATATGTAATAATATCAAGTATAATTATTGTACAACAAAAGTAACGCGAGCTGATGACCCGTTTTGAGTAGTCGCACAGCTCGTAAATAAATTGAAAAAAAAAAAAAAAACTTTTACTGTCAATCTTAGGTGTTTATCACGAAAAAAAGTTGTATGTACTAGCGTTTTTTCCCGTTATTCATGCTCAATTTTCTACCGCCTCTGTTTCTACAGGTGCTCTGTATATATTCACACGAGTCACTATGTAGGTATATAAAAATTAATATACAATTTTCGAAGTTGTTTTCTACGCGTACAAAGTCGAACTTTCATTCAAAGCGTAAAAAGTTACGAAAACTTTCGGAGAAATATTTCTGTAATTTTGTAACATCTCAAGATTTATGGAGCACTCAGCATGATGATTAAAGAGTTCACCAAAACTCGCTTGCACGTTTAAAATTGAACAACGAAAAGTGCCGAGGGTTTGACTTTACCTAGCTGTAAAGTAAATGTTGAAATTATGTTGTTTGTTTCGAGCTATACTGCTCTATGATATTTACCGACCAAGGTAGAATACAAACAATATCTTGACATCGATTTCGTACAGGTAGGATACACTCCGAATGCAGAAACCTATAATAATGTCGTCGAATTAAAAAGAAGAGGAGAGAATTTTAACTTTCAAAGCTCTCTTTATACAACTTCTCTCAAAATTAATGTCGTTTACTACTGTGTGAATGAAAAATTAAGAGAAATAGCTTACACAATATGCGCGCTATTCGAGAAAAAAAAAAAAAAAAACGTCGTCGAGTTTAACACTCGGAGTTATTATTGCCTCAGTTTAATATCTACACTCCACCGATGGCTTGCCGCGAGTACTCATCAAGAGTATATATGTGTGTTGGAGAGCGTGTTGAAATAGAAAACATAACGGATTCGAATTAAGAGCGCTGCTGGGCCTTTTCAAATAAAATGCGAAGGGTAAAAAGCAAAATAATGAACGCTCGAGTACGTTATTAGAAGTGATGAAGAGCACGACGACGACGACGACGGTCCGACAAACGAGAAAATCGTACGTCGAGAGACGAGAAAAGCTCGATTCTCCTTGTCCCATATTTCCCATAAAGGGATTTGACGTTCTGTATACTACTCATTTTATTGTTTATGGTACACGTACTCAAACTTATACGTCCAACTCTATCGATGAAGAAAAATCATTTCAATATTATGATTTCTTGACAAATTTAGTTCGAACGCCGTTTGACTGAAATATTCTACTTCGCAATACAATTTCGGTTTCCTCAGTAAAATTGGAGTACACAATCTCAACGTTCTTAAGATCGACTTTACAGAATCATTTCGACTCATTTGAATATTAGTGGTTCATTGCTTACATCATCCGATCGTGAGAAAGGCTACAGGTTTCAAGTTAAAGACGCACTAACAGGCGCGGATTTACGGGTACATTTTGGGGAGAGGATATTCCATTGTTCAAAAATTTTTTTCCTCCTCCGAGCGGGTCAAATTGGACAATTTCAGCCTTTTTTGGAGGTTTTTTTTTGGGGGGGGGGGACGACGACGTTCTCCTTGTCCCCCCCCCCAGTAATTAGTCCAGGCAATGAAGCCAGAAAGAAAGTATTGAATGGAAATGAGACCAACAGAATTTTTCTCTTCTGGCGATAATTTAGGACCTTCTCTCGCGTCTTTCTTAGAAAATCCCCATCAATACGCAAGAAGTTTCGCCCACGGGGAGAGGTATTTGTTTTTTGTGCGATAACTCGCTCACAAACGGACTATAGTAAAGAATTTGAATACAAAAAATAGTCTACAAGAAAGTTTCAGTAACTTTTTATGTGATAACGCAGTGTAACGCCACTAGAGCACGCTGATGTTCACCAAATTTGTAAACGCATTCAGAAATTCATTTCTCAGCAATGTGATGCTCGTACTTACATCTGCATGTACATAGAAATCTTGTACGTTGGAGTTTTACATTTTTCGGCATGTAAGAGTCCCACTCTCCCATTCAAGATTTCGAGTGCATAATCTGTCATCTTGGTCCACATGAATATTTTTGGTACTTCTCTCCTCCTCCTCTTTACCTCTATGGAGTTAATGAGACAGTAAAAGTCCTCGGCCTCCGCTTTCACTTATGACTACCGCATATTACGAAAATTAAAACCAAAAGCCACAGCGCTTTAAACGTCCTAATAAAATTTTATTTCGCCTGCACCGTACCCCAGTCCGATTTATCTTAGATTATGTATCATCTATAGATGGACTCGTACCCTCTTTACATCTTTCACTACTACGCACAGTTCAAAATTTTTCCATTCGCATTTGTACGGGCTCTCGTGGCCCTAGCTCTGCTCCAAGTCTAGCCGCTGAATCAGGTTATCCACCTCCAAAGATTAAACTTTGTTCCTCTCCACCTTATGAGTTGAAGCTTGAAAGTCCATATTTTTCCAAGTTTCCCCCAATCAGATACAGTTCAATATTTGAATTTTCCTACATTCCCTTTCCTGTCATAGCTTGAAAGTCGACATTTTTTCAAGTCCTATAGCTACGAGAACAAAACATTTTGAAAACGTACGTTTTGTCGGACCACGCTCGGTGCCCGTCATTTTTCCTCAATTTACGCCCCCTTAAAACAGGTTTCCTGTTGAGAAAATTCACTTTCATTGCCTAGTCCTCGTATTTCCCGCATAAGCTCCTTCTGCCGTCTTCCAATGGAGCGGGCTTTACCTATACCTAAAGTAATATACGAACCCTACCCAAAAAATCTATCAACGCCCGCGATTTACCGCTCTCTTTCTAGAAATACTTATTGTTTCACAGATCGGTTTTGTGTTTTCAATTGTCAACAAAATATTTTCTCATCCACATCGCAACTCCGCGTCAATTTTGACGGCCAAATTCCAAACGATCTTTCATTGTTTAGAAACAATAATGACCCTCCCTTCACCACCAAACCGCACTTTCCTGATCGCCACTGACTCCTTATGCGCCCTCTATGGATTGAATTGGTTTTGGTAACGAGAATTCAAATGGAAATCTTGAAGAGTCTCAGGTTTCTCTAAAGCCCCTTGTATCATGGTGCATACAGCGTGAAAGTAAGAATTCTTCAAAATCCCTTTTCTTCCTACCATGTATTATGGCTTGAAAATCAAAATTTCCTTCTAAATCCCCTTCCCGTCATATATAGCTTGAGAGTGGAAATTTTTCCAAATTTCCCTCGTATTATATATAGCTTAAGGATGGAAAGTTTTTTAAGTCCCCTCCTATCATATTATATAGCTCGAGAGTCAACATTTTAACAGGGAAACTGTTCTATGTTTGCCGTGCGCCATGCGTTGCCCAACCAAAAACTTGGAGAAATTATTGACTCTCAAACTGTACCGGGATATATATCTCAAGAGTCAAAATTTTTTCAAGTCCCCTTCCCATCATAGCTGGAGAGTGGACATTTTTTCAAGTCCTCCTATCATACATGTACAGCTGGAAAGTCAACATTTTTCTAAGTCTCTCAACTATCTTGTAATATGACTCGAGAGTTAAAATTTCAACAGGGAACCTGTCCTATGGTGTTTTTTTCAATCATTTGCCGTCCGCGTTCCAAAGTCCAACATCTAACGTCTAGCCAAAATGAACTTAGAAAAACTGTACTTCTTTTCTTGAGCTATATACGATAGAAGGGGATGGTCAGGAGGGGACTAGGATTTTTTATTTATTTATTATAGTTCATATACTTTATTTATTTATTTATTTATTTATTTTTTTTTATTTAATTAATTAATTTATTTATTTGTTTATTTAGTTTCTTTCTTTCTTTCTTTCTCTATATGACAGAAGGAGATTTTGGAAAATTGATGTTTTCTCAATCAAGTTCCACACCCTAGAGGTTGATAGTACGTTTTTAGCGGGAAACCCGCCATTTCTTTTGTTGAGGGGGTATTTACAGAAATCGAGCACGAGCGCATTCAAATTGTGACGGCATTTTTTTTGGGACTTGGAAACATCTCAGCCCCTAAGCCTTATTTGTTAGGTGGGGGCCTTGGAAAAGTTTCTGCTTCCGAGCTATATATATGATAGGGAGGGGGACTTGGAAAAATTTCGACTCTCGAGCTATATATGATAAGATGGGGACTTGGAAAAACGACGAGTTGTCACGTCATCATTTTCGGGACTTGAAAAAACTTTAAGCTCCAAGCTTTATATGATAAGAGGGGGTCTTGGAAAAATTCTCGGGAAAAATTTCGTCTCTCGAAAGATGATGGGAAGGAAGCTTGGAAAAATTTGGACTCTCGAGCTATATAATATGATGGGAGGAGGACTTGGTAAAATTTCGATTAACGAGTTATATATGGTAAAATTTTGACGCGTTCAAATGGCAGTAGAGGAACTTGGTAAAATTTCGACTCTCGAGCTGTATATGATAAGAAAGAGACCTGAAAGAATTTCGACTTCCGACCTACACATGGTAGGAAAGGGACGTATATAGGAGTGGAGCTTGAAATGCTGGCCCTCAAACTTTATACTCGTATAATGATGGAGAAGGGAACTCAGGAAAATCTCCATCCGTCTATAAGAAAAAGGTCGACTTTCGAGCTGTATACGATAGGAGTTCGGCTCTAAAAGTGAGATGGTGGGAATAGAACCGAAAAAAATTTCGACTTGGGTCCTGCTGCGTCCAAATTTTATGATATTATTAACCTAATTTAAATTAGATTACTGCAGTTTGAAAAATGTTGACCCTCAAGCCATATTTGATAATTAGAGGAAGGCCCAGAATAATTTTGATTTCTAAGGCATACATGAAAGGAGGCGCATCTTCAAAAATTGTCCGGCTGAAGTATCGAAAATCGCCGCAAAAAATTACATTTCTTTTCGGAGTTTTGTTTGTTTTAAATTGGCAAAAAAGTGTGACGTATATTATTCACGGTGGTTTATAAATATTTACCTACGTCTTATAAACCGGAATATGTGTGTAAAGTTGTATTTTATGATATTGCTCGGAAAAGCCTTATTTTCCATTTCCTGCGTTACCGTATTTGAAAACCTCATTATAAAAAATTTCCTTATATTATAATATGTATTTAAAAAATTTTTTTTTCAAAAATATTTTTAGCTGATTAATGACATGACAGCGGATTCCCCGCTGCCATTGCAGTCCTACAATAGTATCTAATTTTTTTAAGGAAGTGATTATACGTAGGTATACTACCTACGGCTAAAACGTTATTCGTAGGTATAGTACAATGACTCACGAATTATCTTGTTGCCCTATATTATCATGTCTTGTGACAAATATTTCTGTATTGAAGTATGAAGCAGAAATTATCTTGTAGGTAGTAACTTCTCGCAGCGTCTCTGAAGCTCAATGAGCGTGGGTGCACATGCTCTTTCACAAAAGCTTGAAGGCCCTGCAAGAACGCAGGCAGTACATGAGTATTGAAGATGGAGGCGTTCGCGAGATGTACAAAACTGAGGCTTGCACATATGACTGTCGAACCACGCAGTGCACCTATACATTTTCTTGCAACCACCAAGCACCATGCCGACATATCCTGCTGAAGCGGGAACACGACACTGACTGCCTTTGTTCTGTGTTTTCCGAGGCTCAATTCCACCCACGGTATTACAAGAGTACTCATGCTTCTACCAGCCAGTCAACACCCTCCCTTGATGCTGATGTTGTGGATGATGTAGTTCTAGATGATGTAGACTCGTGCGCGCCAAGAACCTTGAATACTCACGAGAAGTACCTACAATTTGATCTCACCCGTCATGATGAACATAGCCACCCTGGTGTCGTGTCATGGCACTGAGCAATTCAACTCATACTTGGCAACCATGAAGGAGATGGAGAAGTTGATTAGATCAGGCTCCGATATTCGTCCAATGCTATTTCAAGTGTTGGTTCTGCGAGAAGTTAGGTACAAATAACGTTTTACCCGTAAGGATACTACCTATGAATAACGTTTTAGCCGTAGGTATACAACTACTACCTACGGATAACGTTTTAGCCGTAGGTATGCTACCTACGAATAACGTTTTAGCCGTAGGTACTATACCTACGAATAACGCCAACCTTTTTTTAAATAGTGGTTTCTCCAATAGGTCTATAAACCTGATTACTAAAACAATTCACAAAATACGTTCCCTGCGTTCCTCGTTTAACATCGTCAAGTTTCTAAGTCTCCCTCCCATCATATATAGCTCGAGGGTCACAATTTTTCCAAGTTTTTGGTTGGTGGACAGCGCACGACGTACTGCAAATTTTTCAGAAAACCTCCCATAGAACAGGTTCCCTGTTACAACTTCCATGCATCACCTCTCGTCGTCTTTCCACTAAAAGTGAGTTTACCCACATCATCCAGCTCAAAATTACAAACAAATGGATCACACTCTGGCAAATTCAAATCTCATCAAGTGAATTAGCCTATGTAATTAAAAACAGTACCATTCGCGTGGGCTTTATCACACCAAGAATCCCGCCGTCATAAAATCTAACTTACTTGTATCCAAATTGGTCACAGGCGACTAATACTCGCTCACATTTTTTCCAAGCTTTTCCGGCTCTCGTGCGAACATTGTAGCCTCGACTCCTCCCTTAGAGTCATCCACATTTCCATGTAACCATCTTTAGCTTCTCTCCGCTAGACCCACCAAATTTCACCGTCCATTCCGACGATCTCCCATCCATCCAAAACATCATTTCTTATCTAAAAGCAGCAAATTATATCCAACGTATCTACAAATCGATTCCCCTTCAAGGTCATCATAACCCGAGTGCAGTTAAGAGCTTGTAAAATGAAATTTTAAAAAAATGTATTTTCAGCATTCCATATGCGGCCTTTGGAAAAAAAAACACGCGTTTCTGTAGTACTTTTACTAATTCTCAACCAAAATTATTCAATGTCTGACAGAAATTACCTTGTGGGGACATTTCAGGAAATAATTTTAATTACAACACATTACAAACCGCATAATTGAAGATGGCTCTTCAGCTGAAAATATAATTCAAATTTAAATTTAAAATTGTGCGGTTTGTAATTTATGTGTTGCAATTATACTTCATTTATTAAAGAAATTACCTCACTGAAAAATGTGCTCAGGTCCATACATTTCTGCTATTTCTCACTCATTTTTTAAAAATATTTTGAGCTCCATAAAGAGTAAGGTTTCGCAAAACGAGCGGAGCTCTGGTCTTTTTTAGAAACTTGAAAAAGTTTGATTATCCAGCTATGCATGTCAAAATACGTAGAGAAACCGCTGGCTACCACCCAAAATCCGAAGGTGAATTCCTTCCACAACGCTAAAATATCGTATCAGTGTTGAATTTCTTCCTAGATATCTGTTTTTCGCGCCTCTCGAATTAACGAATTGCGTTTTAAGTACTCCACTGAATTCAGTGACAAATGCGCGAGGAATTTAATTAAATAAAATTTTGAAAAACGTACCTCTTCGTGCTGAACGAAACGAAAAAACAAATGGCAAAAACTATACCTGCAGAATAGAATTGTTCGACAGACTTCGCTTTACTTTTTTCTCCTTCTCACAGTATAAGACTATATAGATCCTTCGTCATTAATTATTATCGTACTTCGTGGACAAATCGATTAGCAGCCTTTTGGCGCACTGATTCGTAGACGAAGTCAGTAATTAATTCTCGTAGGAATCTACGTTAGAACGCTGGAGCAATACAATATCGTCCTCTATATTGCATTGTCTCGATAATCCAAAGATTTTCTCTTTCCAAGGATCTATTTCAGGGCAGTTAAGAAAAGAGATTAATGAGTGGCTTTTCGACTTATAAGCCTGTAAAATGAAAACAGGAAGAATTTTCCACTCAGAGGCATTCGTTTAATCTTCCACGAGATATTTGTCGTTTGGAAAGCACTTAATGGGAATAGGTCACGTGGTGAATTAATAATCGAAGGGTGATTGCAGCGAGTAATGTTGATCGCCTCTTTCTGAAGTAAGCTATTCATTTCCGGTTCGAAGAGAAGAGAAAGAGAGCGAGAGAAAAAAAAAATAATGAAAAAGTTTTGGATAAATTCCGTGCACCGTTTAGCGAACAGCGAAAAACATGAAAAAATTTTGACTGCTATTGTATACTGTATAGCTTGGAGGATGATATTTTTTTAAGCCCTCCTCCCCCCCCCCCCCATCATATAAGTAAGAAGTGAGAGAGATTCTTCGTAATAAGAGATTCCTTGTTTAATGTGTAATGTTTCACTCCTTCTCCTATCATATATAGGCCCTAAGTCCAAGGCCTGTGACGTCACAATTTGATGACGTCATTTATTAGGACTGTGATGTCACAACCTGATGACGTCATATACTTTCCAAGTCCTTTCCTGGCGTCCTTGAGGATTTCAATGGTCTCTTGTGCTCGACGTTCATTATGCAAACGGCGAACTCCACAATTTCCATCAAAATTGTGACCTGTTGCCTCAAGATGGGACGCAGAGGTAAATTTTTTCGGCGGGTTATTGATCAATGTCGACATAATTGGTCTTTTTTATTTCGGTAATAGTATGTAATTTTTGCCATCAATCACGTGGTCAGTGTGAGTGGGTTTTGGCTACCCAATGGTACTCGAGTCTAACGCTCTACAGTAGTATCTTGATAGTGGAGGCGATCAGCGTCAAAAATGAGGCCCACTTTGCACTTCTTGATAGAGACATGAAACTTGCTATATCTCTTTATCTCACTATCAATAATCAAATTCGATCGGGAGACACGCTTGCAGACTCCCAGGGCCCCCTCAGCTAGGCAATTTTCTCACAATTTCAATTTTTTCAAAATATTGGACAAAATATCACAGATACGGTAAAAATACCTTCAAAATCCGTATCTGTGACGTCACTATTTGATGATGTCATAGGTGAGCCATGTGTTGCATAGATCAGGTTCCCTGCCCCCCTTCGTTCAAGTCCGTTAAAGAACCCGTGAGTTGTTAAAGTCCTTTCCACTATCTATAAAATTGATCTTCCGTTCAATTCTGGTGAATAATCCGAGTTTGGAATTATCAGTACTAGGCTTACACTGGGTTTAGGCCTCTTTAATACTAGGCCTACAGGCTTAACTGCTGGCCGTACAAAATGTAATACTTGGGGTACCTGTTTCGTGTGACTTATAGGTTCATTTCCGCTCGATCCATTCGTAGCAATTACTATAAACGTGTAATACACTTGTCATTTCTACTTTCAAAAGTCTAATTCAAGTCCATCTCTCTGAAATCGAAGTTAGGTCGCATAACCATTTCATCTTCATTGATGTGAAATTACAGAAAGCGTCGAGTTTTTTCCCATTTAATTTGGTAAAAATTTATAAAATGTAGCGAGTAATTTATTTTTATTAACCTCATTTTTCATATACAAACAAACAAATCAAGTTCAGAATTGCTCTGATTGCAGCTTAAAGATAGTTTATTAGAAATTTATTCTGAAGACTTGTGAACGGGATCATCTAGTACGTTAATATAGGGTGCAACAGGAAGATTCAGTCTCGATTCGCCGTGTCGCTCTACTTTCGTATTTTACAAGAAAATTAAAGTTTTCCGCCGTACTTCGAATTATACGTCCTAAACAAATTATTTTTGGTCGCAAAATTTTAGGAATAATATTGAAAGAGAATATCTCCATTAGTGCAGGCTGAGATTGACTCGCGCTCATCTTATAGGTATTTCTCTTCAACTATAAAATACATTAGGCCTACAAACTTTGTTCAGTTTATATTTAACAACAAGTTAATAGCTAGTCTGCTTTTATACTAAATGGAAAAGTTGGGTGTTTTAATAGCTATTGTAAATTTCTTCTGACCGTATACATTTGAATATTTTATCGTGAGTGTGAGATAGGTCGTAATGGATCGCCTCAGATGCTGCAAACGAAAGCTGTTCTTGAAGACATATTTTTTCCAGTCAAGATAAATAAGTTAGACTTCACTATCTTACCAAACAACATAATGAGAAAATTCTGAAGCGAGAAGATGGCGATAAAAAAATTATCGACCAAAAAATTCTGTTGTTGATTTTGACAATAGAGGGAGAGATACGACAAAAAAGTGAATTTCACGAATTAATTATGATGATGGTTTCGATTTTTGAGCTTAAAATCCGAGTGATGGGATTCTTATTCTTAGAATTTTCAGAATAACATTGAAGGACCACTCAAAAAACATCACTGTTTATGAACCCATCGTCATCTTTGTAAATAAATCCAAACAAACAACATTTTTTTTTATTTTATTTGGAACGTTTACGTTCTTTCTCTTTCTCTGCTCAACTTGACGATGAAATGGAAAGAAAATCTGTTTTTTAAGTCATGAAAATTACAACTACAGAGGGCCGATTATCGGTGCCCTTGTTGATATACGGCGTACACGATAAACACACATGAGTGTAACCACAGATGAACCGTAGCTTCTTGTGGAAACTAAAATCGAAAAACGGTGCGGATGGATAAATTCTTTGCTTTATGAGGTAGAAATAAAATGTAAACCAGCATTTTGGCAATAAAATGAGTTGTATCGCGAAACCCCTCGTAATTCGAGTATCTTAAACCGAACTTAGATGTCTTTTTTTTTTTTTTTTTTTTTTTTAACAATCGAACATTCAAAACGTCTGGTCTCGCATTCATGCACAGTTGATGACAAGATACGCTCTCTCTTTCTCGCGGTATATTTACTTTTTTAGAGCTTTTTTTGAGTATTTTCACGTCTCAAGGTCATCCACATTACATGTATACAAGTCTTTCCCATCGACAAATTTTACGAACACTCGCAGCTGTGGTTGACCTTCTTTGTTAACTAAGTTCACGTGAAATGGACTTCACGATCATAATCTCACTGGATTATTGAAGTATCAACATAACTATATCGCGCTCTTCTCGTATCGAACCAATTTAAAAAAATCCATTTTTTGCAAGTACAAGAATTTTCAGTTTAAATTTTAGTTTATTACTTCTTTAAAGATGAAACAGTAGAGGGTGTGGTTTACTGAAGGAGAGAGAGGAAAAAAGTGCTCGTTTCGGTGAATACAAAGGAAGCTTGAAAATATTGACTTTTAAAATTACTGGAAAGCAACACCGTAGCTACACGGGCAATTTATAGCTCGTTAAAGTTCCTATATTCCAACTGTTGGATAGCGCGCAGATATCGTATTGCATCTTTGTTTTTTGGACTTGGATGTGATGGCTTGGGCCGGCCGTGATTTTGATACCTTACGGTTCAAAACAGTGCGACTTTTTCCCGCCTCGGTCTTGTCAGATGTTTCACTTCCAGACGGATCCATTCCTTGAAGTCCGGTCCGCGGTTTCAACTCAGCTGCTTGGTTCAGAAATGGGGCGGTGGTATCAACGTGCTTTGCCAAATTGGCGAAGGGAGTGCCCGTCTCGTTTGCTGACGATCCCCTGGAGGCAACGGAGCCAACCTCCAGACGACCGAGTCCCGGGCTTGCACCGGTAGGCTTCATATAGTTTATTATGGACATTTCATACAATTATCTTGCCAGGCTTTTTTAATGTAGTCCGCCTGAAGAATTACTTGACGTAGGTTTTTACAAGACCATGGCTGCAGGATGTGACCCCAGTCCCCCTGTCCCCAGGCGGTGTCCAGCAATGCAGTACGTAACCCCTCTCAGACGTGAAAGCATCAATGTGCCTGGACTGGGGCTTTAGGGTGTTTGGACATGCAGGCTGCCAAGCCAGGTCTGTTCCATCTTGCAGTTGAGTATCAGCTTGGTCCTGACTATAGAGGGCTGACGTCACGCCTATGGGCGGGTTTTCCGGAGTTTTCCTTCTCAGTTGCTGATGTCATTGCAACTCTTCTTGCCTCGTGTTGGCAAGGATGTACCTGCGCGGCTCGACTACACGCGCTCAAATATATTGCAGCTACTTCCATTACTACCCTGATACACTTGTGCGTCATAGAGAAGCCTGTTTGAAAAGGCCGGGTAGATGCAGGGTTTCCCAGAGTTTTTCTTCTCCTAACGCCCTCTGACGTCAGTTGCCGGCCAACTATGTTGCTTGGCTTAACCCGGGTCACCACGTGAAGGTGTGAGACGGACTTTGAGAATGCAGATGGTTCCGGGGACGATGGCGTCCCTGTTTCAGCGTAGCCTACTCCCTCACATTCGACCCGAATAGCTGATAGCCGAAGCCAATCAATTTGAAGAGTTAGTTTTTAGCCAAGTTTTAAGCCAATGCGATTGGCTGAGCACCCCTGGAGTTTTCTTAGTTCCCCTCCCATCATATATAGCTCGGGAGTCGAAATTTTTCCAAGTTTTTCGCAGGACGGCGCGCGACGAATTTCTCAAAAACTCTCCCTAGAACAAGTTCCCTATTTAAAAATAGATCTATTCAAATCTTTCTTGAAATTCTGTCAATACATTCGGGTCGATCATCCCCAATAGGAGCGCTACAATCGACAAAATTGAAAACAAGATTAGGACAATTTTCCATTTGAATGTTGATTGAGTAATTTTATCATAGTAGTCGAAAACTAAGCCACTTGATGGAAAAATCAAGAGAAAGAATTTTTTAGAGCGTATAGGGCTTTTCCATGTCGGCGCATTGCATACGTATTCTCCTACGTGTTATCGAAATGGTAGTATTTCTAACATTGCTCTTATGGGTGTTGCTGGATTGCATACTCATTTTCATTGTGGAGTAGTTTGCCATAAGAGCAATGTTAGAAATACTACCATTTCGATAATACGTAGGAGAATACGTATGCAATGCGCCGACATGGAAAAGCCCTATAACTATAATGGACTGTGTTACTTGTGATAACGCAACATGAATGTGAGTGCAAGATGCATAGGTGTGAGTGAGCTACTTTTGGCAGAAGTACCTATTCTGCTGAAAATTTTTCCATTTGGCATTATGCTCCCATAAGAAATACATGCGGAGCAAAGATGACCATGGTATTAATTTAATATAAGATGTTAAAATTTACAGAAAAGATCATATTTTAAATTTATCGAGTGTGCTATTTGAAAAAAAAAATCTCTTGACCGTATCATTTTTCATATTTAATTGGTAGCGTAATGATCTCTGCTCCATATGTATTTCTTATGGGAGCAAAATACCAAATGGACAAAATCGATCGTTTCATCCATGATATCGATAGTTGTGATGTCACAGACTCAATTCGTTACGTTCTCATAAAAACTAATTTTTGTTGATTAAAAAAAAGCTTCCACTTACCACCCGAGCTGCTCATCCTGGTCCCGTTATCGTTGTACGCGAACAAGCGCTGACCGGAATAAATTCGCACTGTCTTCTAAATTTCAAATTTTCTTTGATTTATTCTCCAAATTCAGCGTAACTGACCTGCTCGTAAATGATGAAAGGAATTTATATTACAAAAACTCGTCGTTTCGTCCACTATCTAATGAACATTATTCATACCGTATCTCGAAAACTGCGACAGCGCTATTGAAATATTAATCTTGGGTATCTTTCGAATAAAAGTTAGGAAAGTACCTTCTGAATAAAAATTTTCCGCACGACGAACTACATCGAACGTACCATAAATTTTTTATCACCAAAAATTCGCTTCGTTCATTCGATTTTTCGCGCTATATAGAAAACATGAAATATTTCATCCAGAAACTTGCGTATGCTCGAAACTTGAAAAAATTGATAATAATAAGTTATTAATACGAGTAAACCTATAAACGTTAATGTTAGGAAAATTTCTCTCCAATAAACTGGGTGCACTCAAGGACGTAGCGTTTGATTTGCTCTTCCCTACTTCAATTTGTAAATCTTACGGTACATCATGAACTAAATCTTTTATCCTCCTCTTATGCGGTCATTCAAGTTAACCCTTTGGAAATTTTGCTCATATTAAATTTATGAGTCTGAGAGGCGGAGACAGATTCCAGCCCCACAGGCCTTTCCTCCCTTTATTTCCATTCCTGTACTGAAGAATTTTAAGGGAACCTATTTGGCTCAAAAACCTTTCTATTATAGGACTATAATATTCAGAGAAGCGGTAAACAATTTGTCTCCCCTCTAAAGCTCTTGGGAAAAAATAGGAAAACCTACTCCTTCAATTGAGCCCCATTCTTCTTGTTCCCGATTTTTTCTCGGATCACCGGGATTTATTTGGAAAAACTAGCCATTTAATTCCTATTTAAAGCCCTGTTCCGCCTTTTGAATCGCCGAAGCCCTTTGCATTCGAAGGCTTTAAGTGGGAACAATATTTATCGGATGACGGGGCTTCTGGGAAATCATGCACACAATTTTTCGAGGTACGTACAAATCCATTGAATAAATATTTTCTCAGTTTTTAAATCCCGAATAAACGACATCGAGAAAGTTACCCTTATCTTTTATTCTTTATTGCTCACCGGAAACAAAACTTATTTCTGCTTCAAACATTTGTTGACAATAGGTAGAATACACCCACGTAATGATAATATTAATAATAAAATTTTGAGACATGGTTAACGGCAGTGGTAAAGGTGGCGCGGCGCTCGTAAAGCTTTACAGTTGTACGTGTTTTTTTCAAAAGAATTACACGTAGGTACCTATAACTATTTAGTAGTGACAAATCTAGCCTCATAATGTAATCCTGTTGCCTTTTTTGATAGAACAATGGTGATATCTGTACGATTATAAAATAGCTTTCGCGATACTTTTTAGTGTTCGTAGGTACATAAAGATAAAACAGTAACCAAGATGAGATGAAAATTCCCTATTCAAAGTATCTGAATATTGCCTCCGAAAGGCTTATTCGAGTTTTTCATAGTTACACAGCTTTTCGTGTTTCGAAACTTTTTATGGAAACAACTTTTAAATTGGTTTAAAAACTTAACCAATGCAGGTACCTCTCGTATTCTCATCTGTGCATCTTCGAAAATCAAATTTGTTTTAATTTTCGACAACTATTTGAAACCATAAAGCCTATCTTTTTCGTTATTATATCGCACAGTACGTACGCTCGAATTATGAAAAGAAGATGGGATCTCTCTGTTTGATAGTAGTTTTAACTTAATACACGTTGTTCAAATTATACGATAGCGTCTCCGAAATTGTCTCTGCGACACGCTAATGTAATGCTATACGAATATGAAGCGAGGCAAATTTTCACTCGACAATGATAATTGTAATGAAGGTAGGCAATATGTTTCTGAGAAAAAAAAATTCCCTTAATAGTATACCTTCTTGAGAACAAAGCAAATAATGAATTCAATAGGCTGGAATTTTTTCATTTTCGAATAGGCCAGTGTTTCTCAACCGGTGTGCCGCGGCACATCACTGTGCCGCAAAATTTTGATCAAAAACATAAATCAACATGAGCTAAAAAAAGAATTGTCAATTTTTTTTATTTACTCGAAAAAGCAATTATAAGCACTTTCTGACGTATACGTTCCAACTTTTGAATGATATCAGTTCCAGTTACAATTACTTGAACTTGAGTCCAAACCTGCACTCAATCTCAGAAAAATCAAGAACTTTTAGCCACTTGGCCAAAAATGCAGATTATATTTCATGTTTCCTCATACATTTTGGGAAGAGCTCAGAGGGTTTCCAATAAATGCAAGACAGATCCAGACACTTCCACGCATATTGGTGGCAAGAAGACCAAAGCTCTTGTTTCCCGAAACCGTAGTATAGAGAAAGAAGGTTGAGGCCTCTTATAGCTATCTTGTAGGCCACAAATTCTGAAATTTGGAGGAGGAAATCAGTAGAGACACGAAAATTTCAAAACGCACAAAAATTTTCGATACCATTAGGAGTTCTGGAAATGCTATGCCGCAATGATATCCTCTCATGGAGAAATGTGCCACGATGTGAGAAAGGTTGAGAAACACTGGAATAGGCCCACAGATTCAGGAATATTTTCCTTGGAGACTTTTAAACTGCATATGTATTGAACATCATCATTTGTTTCACTATCAATGAGTTGCAAAATTCCAAAGTCTCAGACACTCAGACTGTAGACTATGCGGTATCACAGGGAAAAAGGGAAGTCCGAAATTCACACCAAACGGTCGAGCGCAGAAGTCTGTGATTGGTTGTAAGAACTACGCATGGAAGCGTAGTATTTTTTAGTGTGGTCTGCCCGAAGGTTTTTAATGGTCTTATTTGGAACAGACTAAATATTATACCACGTAAGAAATCCAAATCAACGACCAGACAAACTGTACCTTTTGGATGATTGGTGCGAGTGACTGATCTGATAATCCGTGGTGATGATAACGAACATTCGATTTATATTTAGGGCATTTTACAAGCGTCAAAGATGAATCAGGAAAAAGAGGTTGAAGTAGATACAGGGCAGGTCTGGGACACTGTCAGGATACTATCAAATTTGGCCAAATTTCATCAAATTATAATCCTAAAATTCGACCAATAATATTACCCCAAAATTTATTGTCTGAAATACGCTAAATAAGGTAAATTTTTTACCTATGATTTTTCAACGCTAACGCGCGTTCAGGCATAAATTAATACCAGTATTTGGTTTATTTTAGACTTTATTTGACTGAAATCACTGACATCAAGGGTACATACATCATTTTCGCAAAGGTGTATATCATTTTTGCTTAGTGAAAAATCAGTTTAACTTATTCAAGACCTTCTGGAACATGGGAAAAATCCTCCCATGTTTTCAAAGATCAAAAAATTTCAAATGAAAATTTATAAAACAGTGGAGCGCTGCATGATAACTAATGACATTTATTCGGTCATAGCCCCTGATAAATTAAATGAAGTGTCAACATGAGGGCACGCGTTCAGAGTGCGCCATGCAGCCTCCTAGCTTGATTGAGGTTGACGTTCGTTGAGACTATCTATTTTAGAAAGAATTGATGAAAAATAGTATCAAAATAATGACCAAACTTTTATTTGGTGGCCTTGATAGTCGTTGAGAATGTGGAAAGAATGCGTACGGTACGGATATTTTGTACATGTCAGATTTCGTATAATAAGTACTAACTCACTCTGTTTTCAGACATCTGTAATGCGTTTGCAGGGCGACGTTAAGGTCGCGAAAATTTCTTATCCAAATTTACCATCTAGCCAATGAGAAGAAAATTAAATTTACTCGAACTGCATACGAGCGTTTTTTTTTTTTATTTATTCATTGAAAGTATTCAGTCCATATAGAGTACGTATTTCTCTCTCCAACTCATTGAGTCTTATGAACTGAATAGGAGTTCGGTGACCTTTACGTCATTTCTTCTTTCTCTCTCAGTTACATTAGTCTTATGGAAGCAATACTCGTAGACTACATATTTCTCTCCAACTCATTGAGTCTTATGAACCAAACAGTAATTTGGTGACCTTCACCACTAGAATAATCTTCAGTTTGATTAATCAGTCTTATATTCTTTTCATATCGGCTTTCTTTTTCTTACTGAATGTATCAGAGAGAGAGAGAGAGAGAGAGAGAGAGAGAGAGAGAGAGAGAGAGAGAGAGAGAGAGAGAGAGAGAGAGATCGTATTGTAGTCTATCAAGGTCACAAAACTTCTGTTTGGTCTATAAGACTCATGCGTTATAAAGGAAAAAACATATACTGTATACAGACCAAACGACTGTTGAGAGAAAGAAATGACGTATTCCTAATTCATTCGTTTATCAAGGTCACCAAACTCCTGTTTGATCCATGAGAAGCATTGCATTATTTTACTGCATACGAACTCATAAAAGTTATAGTACCTACTTAAATTACAAGTCCCAAAGTCAGAGAGTCAGATCACCGCACTTCGCACTTCTCATTCCGTTCGTTGAGAAAAAAAAATTTCATTCGATGAAATGAGTTCATATGTATGATACGTCGCATCGCATTTTAAAAAACTAGTAAAACTAGTACGAATAAACATTATTTGATTATAAAAAAATTTGGCAAAACTGGTGCACCACACCGGGATACTTAGGAGGCTAATTTTCCGGTGTAGTGCAGACTCCAGAAATTCATATAGTGACCGACTGACTAGTGCGCGCTTTTTCTAGTCAGCTGATGTGTCTGAATTTTTTACGCCGCATGTGCTTGTCAATGCATACAAGGGAAGCCGGGCCCAGGCCCACACAACGGGTATACTAATTTTTCCGTCTCTCCCCGCATACCAGAGCGAGTGATCGAGTTGACAAGCACTGGTACGCCGTATGGGGGCCGTTCTCGCCTACAACACGCTATTACAAGGGTGACCAATCGGTAGGACTACTTGCCAATGACTGAAGGAAAATTGGAAGATGTATTTATACTTTAAGACAGGGGTGCGAATATTGTCTGCGAGTAGGAGGTCAACGCAATTGTGGTTAAAATTTATCTGGAATCATCAAAATTTAAAATTCCCGCTCTTTTCTCGTGATGTTAGGTTAAACCACGTTCTGTGAAACTTCATCAAATTTTTAACCTGTTGGAGGGTGCACCAATTTCTTTACTATATGAGAATTAGTACCCATATGGTATAGTATCAAAATTAAGCAAGCTTACTCTTTTATCATACTCAAACTTTAACTTTTTGGTTTCTATTTTTATTTATTAACTAAATTTTTAGTTTTTGTATCCCTATTTATTCTATTATAGGTCAAGTCTATAGAACTCTGTTTACGTCCCTCCATATTTTCCCTAATTAGTTTCATGTTTTATACCCGTGGTTGGAGCATTTTTCTAAGCAACAATATGGTGGTCCGGTATACCCATCATGCTCTATATAGCCCTAGAGATTACAACACACAACCCACACAACACGAACGCGGACGAAAACTCTAAACAGAACCAGGCCTACTCCTTTATCAATGTTCTTTTTGCCTCTGCTTTTTGCGTGTTCCTTTTCATTAGAAAATCGGTCGCAGGTTGTTCGAAGGTACAGCTCTTTCCACACGTTTTTGGGTAAATTTTCGTCAAGACGGAATCGTATGTCGTTATGTGAACCATTCGTTTGTGTCATCGAAACGCCGTCGTTGTGGTACCTAGTATTAGTAACCTGTTCAATCGAGATTCAACCTGTCAGTCACCAAACGCCAAAGCCTGTTGAAACAATCGGTGAATGTTCACGTACAATCATTTATGTTCACTTATAATCATTTTACGTTTATTAAATAATAGTAAGTTACTCTATAGAATCCGTTCAACTTAAGAAACGGAAAAAATGGAGATGTAATTACATAGTTACAGTAGAGAGACAAGACGGAAGGTGAACCTTGATTATTTATGGGGGGTTATTTCGCTAATGAAATATGTCGAATTATGTTGTACTTCCATTTAGAAAGCATAGCATAATCTTCGCCCTTTGTTTGTAGAATAACTGCAATCAGATATCCCTTTACGGTATGTCAGAAACTAACTAATCTCCGCTACAATTTTCATACAGGTTTAAGAAGAAAATAATTTTCGTTGGTCGTAGGTATGTATGCTGGCAGGTTTTCGAGTGGTGCGATTTTAAATATTCTTGAAGATTTATTGAGTTTATACTCCAAACGTTCAGTTTTTCTATTAAGTTTCTAATAATAATATATTTCTGAAATTAATTTTTCATAAAATTTTTTGAATGAATTTACTCACGAGTTCTTCTTAATAGCAAAATTTTGAATTTTTACACTTGAATTAATTTCGAAACTTGAATAATGTACTTCCGTTAAACAAAATACGTACAAAAATTTTTCTCCTGTGAATAAATGAACATAATATCGATTCTCTATTCCGTTATTAAATGAACTGTTATATACTCTATAAGTTCACTTTTGTTCGTTACAACTCCAATTAAATAAGGTATTATTAAGCAGAATGTTTTTCAAATTTTGATATAATATACGTCAAATTTTAAGAAGCATTGAAATTTAGAATTTTACTTGTCCTTTCCTACAGATTATGATGTACAATTTTGATGATAAGGTGTGCAAAAATTATTTCTAGCGATCTATTTTTTTGCATTACCTAATGTAGAAAATCAGGTGAAGAGTTGATGTTTTTTCGGCTTGATAAATGATCATCAGTTGTTCATTTTCTGTGGTATCTTATCTTTTAATAATATTTCGTAAAACATTATTTTTTGATTTACAAATTTTCATCACTTCATTACGAGTGGTATTCTGAATAAATATATTTTTATCACTATTCCAAAAATAACGAATACCTACTTATTGTATGTAAATTTGGATTATTGTTAGAATTTTGTGGGGAGCGGCTCGATCATTTTTCTGATTTATCGAAATTAATGAAGCTTGAAAAGAAAAATAAATGGCATCATTCTAAAGATGATATTATTAAAAATAGTTTTATTTTTTGTTCCATTGAATTTGGTGAAGATGAACAAGTTTGCGAAAAGAAATCTAGCACGGAATACGACGTATTTCACGCGCTCAGTTATTCGGAATTGGTGTTACAAGAACTTAAATATTCTGAGAGGATTATGAAGTATATCATCTGGAAGACGATTTTGTGGTTTTCCATTTGGTACATTTCGATCAATACAATCCGAGTAATGAAGAAAAACGATTGAGAAAGCAGGTACGGAGATAACAATTCTCCGAAATTTAGTTAGCGGGTTTACTCCCGCGCACAATTCACAGTGACAAGTTGCGCCAAATTTTTATTCTTTACTTTACCCCTTGTCCCAGACCTGCCCTGTATCTACTGGTTGATATGATACGTATATGATTCTCATCGAGACAGATACCTTTCTCCTGGTTACATCTTAGTTTGCAAGATGGACTATGTTTTACATGAGAAAGAATGACATAGAGATAATGCCCGCGGGAGTCAGTGAGAGAACATCATGCGATCGTCCTGCAAACCGATAAGAAATTGTAAAAGCCTTCTGCCGTATACTGTAGACTGTCCTACGGCTAGTTACCACCTGCTTTAACGATGGAATAACGGATAAAGATTACAATCTGAGAAATTAGAGCTTTGTTTCACCTATGATGAATAATCCCTCTGTGAGTTGTGCTGAAAAATGAACATTGAATTTACGACCAAAACACGATCCAAAAACGCCGATATTGGAAGAAAGAATGCTCCTAACAAAAAACTGATAGGTAGGTACCTATGATAATTAAATTGTTCATCTCAGGAACGACTATCTACTTACTAGGTACTGAATTATCAAATAGGTAGCCTTTTTAACTTTATAGAGAAAAATATAATTTCTTCCTGATCGTTGATTTGGATATATACATCAATTAAACTCTGTACGGCAACGGCTGCTGAGGAGAGGTGTTGTATTATCTAAGAGATTCGGAAAGCTTTTAACAGAAGAGCAGGGGAGATGTCTGGCCTAATCAAAACCATTATGCGAAGAAAAGCGTCCTAAGAAAATTCGCCAAATTACAAGTTAAACAAATTGAAAGAAGGAACTTGAAGAACCCTCGACTTGAAAAGAAGTGAAGTTGACTGATGACCCCTTGGACTAAGTCCTTAGTTGAACTTGACAATGAGACCAACTACCGTGAGACCCGTCATTCTTACTTCTTTCTATCTCTGATAAAATTAAAACAATCCAGCACTTTCATGGTTTCAATAATTAAGAAACTCGTCTAAACCTAGATCTTTTTTTCTTTTTTTTTACAATTATACTACCGGTATCACTTAGGCTATCATAATTCCCCACTGTCTCGTATCAATCATTTAAACATAGATTGTTATGAAGCTATATTTGAATTGAATTCTCTGTATCGATATATTTGACAATGTAGGCTCTCAATTATTTGTATATTTTATCATTTTTTACAGGTCATTCGTCCACAGGGTTTAATGAAGAAATAATATGGATCAGTATAGGGCTGAGTATTGTAATCGGTATTGTGATTCTCATTGCCGTTTGCTATTTATTCCACGAGAAATGTAAGAAACGACGAGAAATGTACGTGAATACTTGAACGAAAATCTCTGTATTCGAAGCATGACCATATTCATTTATAGTTACCATTTTTTTTTCTCTTTTTCCTTTGGATTAAATTACTCGTAGTCTTACATTTTACTTCTTGATAATTATTGTAATTAGAAATTATTTAAATTTTAATTTTTCGTTATGTCTTTCCAAACTGTTTATAATGTTATATCGATTACCTATTCTATTTTGAATTTATTTTTGAATGTATATCAATTTACGTAGGCCTACATAGGTGCCGGTAGTCTTAATGATTGAATAAATTTATGGTACAAGATGTACACGGAAAATTGTACTATAAACACTTGTCCTTAGTAGTAAATTGGCCTTTTCGGATGAAAAGCATTTTAACGCTACAGTAACTATGGTAACCTCTTTATTACCGTATAAATGAGAATGACCAATACAGTGAACGAGTTTACGTCGGAATTTCATTAAAACTACAGATTCTAGAGCAGGCTGTACTCAATTATTATTAAGCTTTTATCTTCTATCGCCTTTCATGCAATAGCCCCTTTGCGTCGGAATGTTGGGTAACCACTGTGAATGACCGGGACCTCTTCCCTGTGGAACTTCAAATTACTCCCTTTAGTTTTGAGAACTACCAATATACTGTCAGTGAGTGGACAACAATGTTTTCTAAATGACTCCAGCGTAGGTACTGTACAGTATACACACATTGGATAGAATAACGGAAAATGAAAAACAATATCATAGGTAAATAGAATTGAATCAATTCCTCTAAGTATCTACAGTATGAAGCAGAGCATTGGAAATCTTAATTAAATGACTGTGTCAATTGATCGATGAAATAGGCTATCTTAAATTTTACGCTTTGAATACTCAAATTGAGTTTTTCTTGGTACAGCTTATTTTCCTAGGTGTATACAAGCTCAAAATATTAATTTCTTCCTCTGCTATGTAAAAGTGTGTATTTTGAAAAATATTTGGGAGAAGGGAGAATGATGGAATGTGAATAATTTAAGATAGAATTTTCACAATTCGCTAACGCTCACGTACGGCTACGGCCAAGCCCATTTCACATTTTTGTTTGTTATTATCAGTTCATAAAAAATATCTCCTCTATCTTTGTTTCTTATTGACTATATAGATGATAATTATATGTATTAGGGATTTTCTATAAGTATTTTAATTTATTTCAAAGTGTACAAATACATGTGTACCTCATTTTAAGCAAATAAATGTTGATAAACATCTTTTTTATATTACTATACATCTCAAATAAAGCGTGAGATAAATTGAAGAAAATAATGTTGAGAGACATTTCAAGGAGAAACCATCAGTCAATCATTTCCCGACATTTTTTCCAACAGGTAGTGAACTTGCGAGGAACCCCCGTTAGCATGATCGAATTTTATCTAGTTCCTCTCCTTGTAGGCTGGTATACATATTATTGTGGCTTAATGATGGCAATTTTTCAAGTCGCTTTCCTATTATAACTCAGAAGTCAAAATTTCTTTAGGTTGGAGGGTTCTCGTGCATTTTCCCAAATAGCCTTACCTCCCGGACCACAATTTATTGAGAGGATAGCAAACAAGGAACATTTTTCTAAATCCCTTGCTTCATATAAAACAAGTCTCCTGTCAAAATATTTCCAGTGTGGTCTTACCTCACTGAATTCATAGAATATGAAAAGTCTTTCTCCACTGCGTAGCGTTGAAAGGATATTGAAACGTACGGAAGATACTCATTTATCTTCTCGAACCCGGTTTCATGTCAAGAGTATAACCTCCAGCTTTATTGACGCACGCTTTCTTCTCGGTATAAAGTAAACTGATAGCTACTGGTAAAAACCAGTCAAAGTCTCACTCCCTCAACCTACCTTCAGTTTCATACTGACAAAAAGAGGATATAGGCCACACCTCTTTTCATATAATGCGTATGAAAAAAATATACAGTAAAACCTCGTTACTGTGCTCCTGCAATGCGATCCCGTCTATAGTGCGAATTTTGTCCGGTCCAATTAAACGAATCCGTTCCTTTAAGTTACGGCTATCCATAATACAAGAAAGAGGAATACTCCGACGTGGAGTAAAACATACAAACCGCAGAAAAAATGAAAATACGACGAGCGCTTTCGGTTAAACAACCATCTTCAAGACTGAAATGAAAGCAACTTGCTTTCATTTCAGTCTTGAAGATGGTTGTTTAACCGAAAGCGCTCGTCGTATTTTCATTTTTTCTGCGGTTTGCATGTTTTACTCCACGTCGGAGTATTCCTCTTTCTTGTATTTGTCCGGTCCCTTGACTCTGCCTATCTAAATGTCCATGAAATCGTCCGCATTTTGTGCGACCGAATCCCGTGCACAGTGCGATTCTCAACCTGCAAAACTTGCCAAACGTGGATGTTTTACCTCCACTCTATGACGAACCGAACCGTTATTTCAACATGTTTTTTCAGGAAAAGCGTCGAGTAGAAACGAGTAAGAAGTGTGAGCTGATAGTATTCCTCGTCCATTGAATCAGTATCTAGGTACGAGTATCTCCAATATGAATTCGCCTCCAAATGGGACACTCAGACGACAATCGAGACAGAATGCGCAAAATACGATCTTCAAAATTCGTTCAGATCATAATAATATTGAAATTGGTAGTACGTTACCGATCATCCATTATGTTTTCTATCATTAGGGAGATAGCCTTCTTTTGATATAGAATCGCTCAAGATCTTCATATTGGCTCAATCATAGCCGAACATGTCAACCCAGCATTGACGAGAGCAATCATTATGACACTCACTGACACGCATTCCCGGTTTCACAACACTATTATTTGAGTGAGAATATTCAAAATATTCAGCGGCGATTCATCATCATACTAGTATTCTGAATTATAGAAACAATTGAGAACGGGGACCTGATTCAATCTCAAAATCGAAAATACTAAATTTTATAATTTCATTCCCTGCAATAGATGGTGATGAATAACATAATTATTACTCAATAATACCGGTTTCTATACTTACAGATATTTGTGGAGATAGATTCCAAGCTTTGTTTATATGAGCCCTTCTTAGAACTTTTTGTACAATTATTTATGTTGAACTTCAAAGGAATGAAAGTGGATACCTATGTAGATGCAAAACGCAGCTCCAACTAAAATTGAATTGTGTACTCGGAGTGCTCCAACTTGCGATCAAAAGTCAACAACAATTTATTCAATGAATGAATGATCAGTGAACAACTACAATTGGAAGAAAATAAGGAATTATAATAATGACTTCTACAGATGAATACCTAGAATAAGTATTTAGCTCACTAATGTAGAGCAGTCTGTAGTAGCACCATTCTTAATTTCTTAGTTTAAGCATTTTTTGTTTTTTTCAAAACTATGGTACTAATCTGATTCAGAAAACATTTGCAAACCATGCACTCGTCAATAATTGCGCACCTAGTAAAATTGCGAGACTAACCAACTTATATACAATAATGAAAAGATAAGAACTTACTTGATGAAACAAATTGGGCAATGGCTTAATAATTCCATAAGTACAATCGACAAAAAAATAAAAAATAGATTAATAAGCACAGTGTTGATGAAAATATACCGGTACCTAATTAATAAGGACCCCAACAATAAATTGGGTGATGCTTGCTTAACTTTACAAATGTGAAGTTAATATTATTGGTGTCAAATCCAATGCTTCCAACCAAGTCATTCAAAAAATCCTGAGAAGGTAAAAAAATCTTGAGATGGGACAATTACAAGAAAAATCTTGAGAGAACTCCGAAAATCTGGAGAAATCTGGAGGTTTCATCTAAAATACTGTAAAATTTTGAAGAATCTTGAGATTTTTAACGTGGAAAAAATCTTGTGACCACTTAAATTGATCTTGGGACACCTTAAATATCTTGAGATCTCAAGATCTCTCATGAGGGAACGCAGCACTGGTCTAATCAAATGGAAAACTCCGAACGGAAATGGCATCAAATTCAAAATAATAGGTAATATTCAAAATTGAAAATAATACCCCCGATCAAAATAATAAGTATGATCAATGAAACGGGAAGTGCAGTGTTCTTGATGAGTCTTTTTTTCTGCGTAGTGCTCGCTCGCTCAATTTCTGTTCGCTTTGCTTGCCTATCGACCAATAAAAAAACTCGTCTGTTACTTGGTCTGTACTCTGTAGCTGTACTCTGTCTCTGTAGTTACCAACGGCCGTGAGTGTTATACATTTGGTTATACCCACGGTATAAGATGAAGAGGTAGTGACACGAACGTATTCTGACTGTGGTAAACGCTGTCCGTGATTTTGTAGTAGTTCTGAACATTCCGAGCGCAGCGCTCGTGATGAAAGTGATGGGTAATGTACAGAGTCTTATGGGAACGCCGCTACTTTCAAAAATTTATTGCAGGATCAGGAATCAGCCGATGCATTTCATATTTGGCATAAAAATACCATTTAATCTACTCTATAAAATTTTGAAAGAATCACCCTTCTAAGTAAATTCTTGGATTTTTTATAATCCTTGGAAATTTCATCAATACTAGGGTACCAACGGTAACGTCTCGGCGCAGGTGGGGTGTAGAAGGAACAGGGAAACAGCCCGAGTGTTCGCTGCAAACCTAGCGGAAGTTTGACCCGGTAACGTCTCGGCGCAGGTGGGGTGTAGAAGGAACAGGGAAACAGCCCGAGTGTTCGCTGCAAACCTAGCGGAAGTTTGTACGGGTACTAGGCAAACCGTTCGACAGGAAAACCGTTCGACAGGCAAACCGTTCGACAAATAAAGGCTCCGGAGTGCGATCAACTCCGTAAAACGAGTTTATGTCATGCGTTGCGCTTTACTCAGTATAATTTCCGTGACTACGCTCAGCTTTATAATGAAGTAGGGAATTCGGCACTAAGGATTAGGCGGCCTATATCATAATAAATATTATTATTGCTGAGAATGAGGATGGTAGATAAAAATTATCGTATCATTACAAAAGAAAGCTAGTTCGTAAATTCATTCCAAAATGTTGAAGTGCTTGAATTCGCTTGACCCAGATCAATATGAAGTATACCGTGATATTAAAGAACACGGGAACGAGCAAGTGTTTCATATAAGGTATTCTCACGTACTGCTGTATCGCTGTGATATAATTATTATTTCCTACGATCGAATTTTTGTTTAATACATGATCGACGATATCAGTCTATCTACTAGGCCAGTTTACCCGTTGAACAAAATAAGGAGGTGGCATCTCTTCAGTTCTCACAATGGTTTTCGTTTGATTTAATCCGATCGACAATTAGTGGTTTACAGAAAACATATTTGGGGAGTGATACGTTGTTTACTTCAAAGAAAGGTAAAAGTGAGGCCAACTAAGTACCGTGGCTCACAATGAATAAACATTGAGATTGTTTCCACGTAGCTAATTAATTGAACACGATCAGGTAGATTTATGAACGTGAAAAGCCGAACGAGAATCGATACACATGCAGATATCAAAATATCGAGAACATGAATTTGCCTGAAGAACGGCTAAGAAGGAAGCTCACTTTTTACGCGTTGTCTTTGTACGATACCGTTCACCAACACGTTGATGTGCATACCGTATCGTTTAATTGAGAACGCTTCTGCGGCGTATTTATCGTTCCTTTTTCTGAAATTTCGGAAGCAACGCGCTTCGTTTTCCTCTCATATTTGGTTTCTTCGTCGGTGTTTAGCTTTGCATTTGAGACCTAAGTTCGTTAAATTCCGGTTTTATTCCGATTGTAAGATTACGACTAAGAAACTGGAGAATTATATGAGGGAGAAGTGGATCAGAACGGAGTTGCGAAGATGGTATGGTAAATTTAATATTGCGACTAGATTAAACCTTATGGTCCATTCGAGACTCTCCGGTGTGCTCCCCCCCCCCCTTGAGTTTGATTACTTCATGCGTGACGTCAATTTAAAGTGTCGGAAGTTTGAGGTGAAGTTGAAGGAGAGGAAAAATAAGAAGTTGTCCTCCCTAATGAAGGTTAATGAGGATGTGGTTGAGGAAGGGGGGAGTGACGGTGTTGTTGTTCACAAATTCCATCCCCCCCTCATAAATAATAGTCAGGTAGTGTTTAATAGTGACGAAACTGCCCTCCTTGAGAAAGGTTTGAAATTCAGTCTGCCTCCCCTTAAGAATGATGAAACCTTGGCGAATGTTGTTGCGGATCTTGCGGTTAAGATTGGTCCTGGTTACAATACCCAGAAAGTCTGTGCTGAATTGGTCCGTAATAACCCCCTCCCTCGTATGAGCAATAAATTGGGAGGAGTGATTCAGGGTTTAAAGAGGAAGATGAAAGAGGGAGATCTAATCGTCACTAAGGCTGACAAGGGCAACGCTGTTGTAGTGATGGAGAGGTCGGCCTATTCTTCTAAGGTCCATGAAGTCCTACAGCAGTGTGGTGCTAAAGAGAGTGGGGATTTCAGCTTTCCTAAGCACGTTAGAGAAGTTAGGAGTGTCATCAACAGGAGTAAGGCTATTATCAAAACTCCTGCTTTGAAAAAAGCCGTCCTGGTTCCTAACCCCACACCCCCCCCTCCTCTACGGGTTGCCCAAAGTGCATAAGAAGAATACCCCGATGCGACCCGTCGTTTCTTTTGTCTCCTCTCCTACCTACCTCCTTGCCAAATTCCTTGACCGTTGGTTCAAAAATCGCATTGATTTCGAATCTCCTCATTCGGTCTTGAATTCGGCCTTTTTAACTGACGTCCTCAGGGATGTAAGCCTTCCCCCAGGGACGACCATCTGCTCGTTTGATGTTGTTGGTTTGTTTCCAAATATTCCTAAGGCTGCTACTATCCAGCGGATGGGTGAGCTACTCATTAGAGCTAACATTCCTCACAATGAGCTTCAGGAATTTTTTGATCTCCTGAATACTTGCTGGTCCCCTAACTTCTGTAAATTTGAAGGGAAATTTTTCGAGTTCCCTGAGGAAGTAGGGATCCCTATTGGATCACCTCTAGGCTCTCTTATCTCCGAAGTTTTCATGTCTAAGTTTGAACTTGACCTCTTTTCCTCGAACCAGGTGTTACTTAATCATATTCACTACTGGCACAGGTACGTTGATGACGTTCTATGTACCTGGACTGGTCACCCAGATCTCCTTGGTGAGTTTCTGAGGTATCTCAATTCCTGGTACCCTTCCATCAAATTTACGTTGAAAATAGGGGTATTTTCCATCAACTTTTTGGATTTATCGATCTCTATAATAGACGGTATCCATAAGTTTGGAATTTACAGGAAAGATACTACGACCGATGTTTTAGTCCACGGTGGTTCGTTCGGTCCTGTTGCTCATAAGATGGCTGCTTTTCATAGCCTAGTTCACAGACTGACTCGTATTCCGTTGAGTCAATCTGCCTTTAAGAAAGAATTACTTACCATAAAACACCTGGCTAGAGTGAATGGAGTCAATGTCGACGTTGACGTGATGGTTCGGAGGAAAGTTACGAGGAGCCTTCTTGATTCCACCACCTCCCTCCCCCGAGACACGATCCGTGATCGCCGTTTGCGTTGGATCAGTCTCCCTTTCCTGGGGAATTTCTCCCAGCAATTGGGTCGGGCCCTTCGCCCGTTTGGTTTCAGACCCGCGTTTTACAACCTCACCACAGTCAAGAGGTTGTTTGTGAGACTGAAGGATCCCATACCGGTTGATGAAAGGAGTGGTGTTTATAAGATGGAATGTGAGGATTGTGGAGGCTTTTATATTGGTGAGACCAGCCGCCAGATGAAAGTTAGAGTAGCTGAGCACCTGAAGTCTTGGAAGAAGGGACGCTTAGGGGAGTCAGCTTTCGCTGATCATTTGATTAACAGTGGCCACAGTTTCCGCGAGGGATCCGAAAAGCTCCTCCATAAGGAGAATTCCTACCGTAAACGTATCGCCCTCGAGAATATAGAGATACTGCGTCACCTCAACACTGACGGTATCACTATACTCAACTCGTATATTCCGGAAGATGGCTTGATCGAACAGGTTTATGATTCACACCGTGATTTCTCGTTCGGACGATCTTAATACCTCTTCCTTCTCATTCGTTCGTCAGTTGCTTTCATTTCAGGTTTGAAGATGGTTGTTTAACCGAAAGCGCTCCCTTCGTTTTTATTTTCTGCGGTTTGCATTTGTTTACTCTCCCCTTGGAGTATTCGTTTTTTCGTTTATGATGGATAGCCGTAACCTTAAGGAACGGATTCGTTTAATTATCGTCGTTTTTGTTGAAAATGTTCAGGTATTGAATACATCAGCCTTATAGAAAATGCGGGACAGTAAATATTTACTGTAAGATCAATGGAAACCGAATACCCTCTTGCAAACAATTATGAATAATATGAAACACTTTTCTAATGTTTGCTAGGTCTTCTTGTACAGGAGGTGGTCTGGAACAAGTTGTAGATGATACGGTATTTTTTAATATCCCAATGCAAACTCCCTTCTGTAGGTCTTATAACAGCCAAATGTTGACCCTTATTGTGTGGTCTTCTTTTAGGTAATAAGTTTTTTTAAATGCAATTTTCCGGCGCCTGCATCCCATTGCCGGGATATATGGAGGGAGGTCTCCTGAGGAGGAAAAATAAAAAAAAATAAAATAAAAAGTCCAGTATAGAAATTGTTTTTGCCTAAAGTACAACCTAATAAAACTATATTTTTTTAAAATTAAGTTACTCAAAATGTTTAAAATGGACTGAAGTCTAGTGTTACCCAAGAAAATTTTACAATTGAGAATCGTTGAAGAATTTTGGCAACCATGAGATTCCAGTCTGGAATGACTATAGCTAACACTTTTTCATCCTAATTCAAGTATTTCAAGCCAATTTATTTTTCACTTCAATTCTCTCGCAATAATATCATGGAGTTGGGACAGATTGGGGCAGACCAACTGAGGTGCAAAAAATGTAAAAAATTGGGTATAGTAATCATTTTTGTCAAAAGTACAATGTTACGTACAAACCTTACCTCATTAGTCAGGTTTGTACTAAGGTTGTACAAACCAGTTGGATTGTCCGGAATTGTAATGAAACTACTGTGAGATGCTTCAATAGGTCTTGCCTATACGTTACCAGAAAACTTTTGGAATAACAACAGTATGAGAGATCTTTTAGCAGATCAGATTCATGTCGAAGATATGGCTGGGACTTGTCGATATATTTCACATATTTCATGCTAATTTTGACTGATTTTTCATTATAATTCTTTGGTGTCAAGATCTTACAGTTGGGACCAATTGAGGGAGATCCACTGAGGTGAGCAAAAACCAAAAGTCAAGTGTAACAACCATTTTCCGCTGAAATACAACCTTATGTACAACCTAAGACCTCATTAGTAAGGTTTGTACTAAGGTTGTACAAACCAGTTAGACCGCGCAGAATTGTATCAAAACTGCTGTCAGTAGTAAGGTCCCCCCTTCGGTACACCTGTACCGAAAGGGTGACTGTATGGAAAAAAAATATTTGGAAAAAAAAAATTGAAAAAAAAAATAATAAAAAAAAAATTGAAAAAAAAAATAAAATAAAAAATAATTATATTATTTCAACCTTCGCCACGAGCCTAGAACTGTACCGAAAGGGGGACTGTATAAAAAAATAAAATAATAAAAAAAATTAAAAATTAAAAAAAAATAAATAAAAAATAAATATATTGTTTTATATGTCAGTGTGAGCCTAGAACTGTACCGAAAGGGGGACTGGATGAAAAAAGTATATCTAATAAGTCTATAAGTGTACCGAAAGGGTGACTGAATAAATTAATAAAAATAAATAAATTAATTAATTAATTTAAAAAATAAAATAAAAATAAAAATATATTATTTCAAACACCCAATGAGTCTAGAAGTGTACTGAAAGGGGGACTACATGGAAAAAGATGTTTTTCTTTTTTTAGACCTACCTACCTACCTCTATGAACCATGTTTACAGGATAAGCTTTCAAAAGCAAATGAATACTTTTTTCAAGATACACCTACTTATATACCTACTTTTTGATGAAAATTATCCACTCTGATTTTATTAAAGGACAGTAATATTTCAACTCTTTGTCTGCACAACCACAAAAATCAAAATCACATCTACATTCACATAGACAGTGGTCGTTTTTCGTCGATTTTGGTCGTTTTCAGTCGAAATTGGCTCTTTTTGGTCGTTTTTAGTCGATTTTGGTTGTTTTTAGTCGAAATTGGCTCTTTTTGGTCGTTTTTATTTTGCTTGATTTTGGTGAAATAAAACTACGAGTAGATTGGATGTCCCGGATGAGGAGAAAATTTTCTAGATATATCTCAGGTCGAGTAATTCATCGTCATTGTCCTCGTCGCTGTATCTTCCAGGTTGTGGCATATAGTAATCACTATCTGTTGTGTAGTATGAATAGTCACTCTCGCTCTCGCTCTCACCCAGTTCTGATGAGTTGTATGATTGTAATAGTTCGTATTCAACTAATTTTTGTAGAGTTTGATATAGGTCTGCAGTGATGATTCTACATTCCGTAAGACAGTTGCAATAGAGTGGGAAATCAGTGATAGTTTCAGTGGAACATGTACATTCTTTACATGTATCTGGACAAAAACAAAATCGATCTGTATGAACGTGATAAATTGGTACTACTTCGACAAATTTCTTACCATTGTACATTACAAACCCAGTATTTTCAGGTATAGAGTTTGGGGAGATGCGTATAGTAATATTATTTAGAACTAGTGTCTGAAATGTCTCATCAATTTCGAATGAATCACCACCATCCAATACACCTCCCTTAACATCTGTATGGTAGCAAATAATATTGTATATTACATTCGGTACCATATCTCGCACATGTTTCAATGGTCTGTAAATTTTATTACAATCTGGTCTATCGCATTTGTAGGAGTAATTTTTTTCAATGTTTTTAAATGCTTTTTTAGGATCGATATGAATTTGTTGAATAGCTCGTAAAATATTTGGTTGCGCCATGTAAGCTGTCTCATAAGACAATGAGTTTAATTATCACATCTCCTCCTTTATATTAAAATTTACTTTTTTGGAGTTCTTGTTTATAAAATTTACCTAAAATTTTCTCACCATCCAGAGATTCTATGGTATAAGTGATAGGATCTGTATAGTGGATAGCGGTTACAACAAAAATTTCTCTCGTCCAATTACGTACATATTTATTTGTAAAAATATCCTTCTTTTTAGTTATTCTCACACGGTTACCTATTTGAAAAGTAGGTCTTTGTAATTGAAATTTTTCCAGAGGGTACATACGATTATAAACGTTTTCTTCATTTTTCTTCAAGGACGCTTCAACAGGAGTCATACCTATAGTTCGATGTATACTTTTCTCATTATACTGTTTCAGAATAGAGGGTAAAATTTTAATCCATTGAAAATTTCCATTAATTTCGAAGTGTAGACGTAATTTGTTGTTCAACGATTTATTGAAACGTTCCACAATAGAAGATTTCTTCTCACTAAATACATGATAAATTTGTATATGATATTTTCCCAATAGTTTTTTTAGCCTCGAATTTACAAATTCTTTTCCTAAGTCGGTATTTAGTAAACAAGGTCTCCTTTTACTCTTTAAAAGTACTTGTTCAAAAGCATCCCGTACTGCAGATCCAGTTTTTTTCTTCAGAGGTACAGACCACGCATACTTTGAAAACATATCTATTATATTTAGAATATATTTAAAATTGAGGTTGTCTTTAGAATATCGCGACATAATTAATAAGTCTGCAGCCCAGATTTGATCTATTCCTTTCACAATGATACGACGTGTTTTAAAATTCTTAATCACTTTTTTATGCAATTCTTGCGCGAGTAATTCGTTTTTTTTTTGTCGTTTTTGGTCTTTTTTGACCGTTTTTAAGTGAATCTGGCTTTTTTTGGTCGATTTCAGTCGGTTCTGGTTGTTTCTGGTTGTTTTCATGTCTGGAAAAACGTAATTTAAAAGTATAAACTGACGAACGTATTTTTGTTAGACAATGACAATAAAAATTACAAAATATTTTTCTGCACATATCTATTCCATCAAGAATTTTAAACATAAATGACCACAAATCACTTCATCAATTTGTTGGTCCTGTTCGCTATTAAAAAATATCACACTATTTATAAAGTATTTCTGTATTTCAGTAGGAGGACCGACTCCAAAACTATCGTAATACTGTACTGTTGATCCCATCTTTCTGTATGCTACCCAATGTGAACCACCACCAATGCTCAAATCCATATTGACAACAGCTGATTCATTTTTACGTGGACCTGTTCTAGGTAGTGTATCTCGCATAAAAACACCTCGGAAATGAGGAATACCCAACTTTTTTGCATAAAATAGTATATCAAAATTGCTCAATGGAGTTTTTTTTTTTTTAACATCAATTCTTTCAAAAGACCATTTCCTGACGTAGATTTTTTATTCAAGTATATACCTTTTCCTTCCATAGCGCGATTATGACGGATTTTTTCCTCGAGTAAACGATTATTTGTTTTTTTATTTTCATAAGCGTTATAAATATTACTGGTTAATGAACCAGTAATATTTATAACGCTTATGAAAATAAAAAAACAAATAATCGTTTACTCGAGGAAAAAATCCGTCATAATCGCGCTATGGAAGGAAAAGGTATATACTTGAATAAAAAATCTACGTCAGGAAATGGTCTTTTGAAAGAATTGATGTTAAAAAAAAAAAAACTCCATTGAGCAATTTTGATATACTATTTTATGCAAAAAAGTTGGGTATTCCTCATTTCCGAGGTGTTTTTATGCGAGATACACTACCTAGAACAGGTCCACGTAAAAATGAATCAGCTGTTGTCAATATGGATTTGAGCATTGGTGGTGGTTCACATTGGGTAGCATACAGAAAGATGGGATCAACAGTACAGTATTACGATAGTTTTGGAGTCGGTCCTCCTACTGAAATACAGAAATACTTTATAAATAGTGTGATATTTTTTAATAGCGAACAGGACCAACAAATTGATGAAGTGATTTGTGGTCATTTATGTTTAAAATTCTTGATGGAATAGATATGTGCAGAAAAATATTTTGTAATTTTTATTGTCATTGTCTAACAAAAATACGTTCGTCAGTTTATACTTTTAAATTACGTTTTTCCAGACATGAAAACAACCAGAAACAACCAGAACCGACTGAAATCGACCAAAAAAAGCCAGATTCACTTAAAAACGGTCAAAAAAGACCAAAAACGACAAAAAAAAAACGAATTACTCGCGCAAGAATTGCATAAAAAAGTGATTAAGAATTTTAAAACACGTCGTATCATTGTGAAAGGAATAGATCAAATCTGGGCTGCAGACTTATTAATTATGTCGCGATATTCTAAAGACAACCTCAATTTTAAATATATTCTAAATATAATAGATATGTTTTCAAAGTATGCGTGGTCTGTACCTCTGAAGAAAAAAACTGGATCTGCAGTACGGGATGCTTTTGAACAAGTACTTTTAAAGAGTAAAAGGAGACCTTGTTTACTAAATACCGACTTAGGAAAAGAATTTGTAAATTCGAGGCTAAAAAAACTATTGGGAAAATATCATATACAAATTTATCATGTATTTAGTGAGAAGAAATCTTCTATTGTGGAACGTTTCAATAAATCGTTGAACAACAAATTACGTCTACACTTCGAAATTAATGGAAATTTTCAATGGATTAAAATTTTACCCTCTATTCTGAAACAGTATAATGAGAAAAGTATACATCGAACTATAGGTATGACTCCTGTTGAAGCGTCCTTGAAGAAAAATGAAGAAAACGTTTATAATCGTATGTACCCTCTGGAAAAATTTCAATTACAAAGACCTACTTTTCAAATAGGTAACCGTGTGAGAATAACTAAAAAGAAGGATATTTTTACAAATAAATATGTACGTAATTGGACGAGAGAAATTTTTGTTGTAACCGCTATCCACTATACAGATCCTATCACTTATACCATAGAATCTCTGGATGGTGAGAAAATTTTAGGTAAATTTTATAAACAAGAACTCCAAAAAAGTAAATTTTAATATAAAGGAGGAGATGTGATAATTAAACTCATTGTCTTATGAGACAGCTTACATGGCGCAACCAAATATTTTACGAGCTATTCAACAAATTCATATCGATCCTAAAAAAGCATTTAAAAACATTGAAAAAAATTACTCCTACAAATGCGATAGACCAGATTGTAATAAAATTTACAGACCATTGAAACATGTGCGAGATATGGTACCGAATGTAATATACAATATTATTTGCTACCATACAGATGTTAAGGGAGGTGTATTGGATGGTGGTGATTCATTCGAAATTGATGAGACATTTCAGACACTAGTTCTAAATAATATTACTATACGCATCTCCCCAAACTCTATACCTGAAAATACTGGGTTTGTAATGTACAATGGTAAGAAATTTGTCGAAGTAGTACCAATTTATCACGTTCATACAGATCGATTTTGTTTTTGTCCAGATACATGTAAAGAATGTACATGTTCCACTGAAACTATCACTGATTTCCCACTCTATTGCAACTGTCTTACGGAATGTAGAATCATCACTGCAGACCTATATCAAACTCTACAAAAATTAGTTGAATACGAACTATTACAATCATACAACTCATCAGAACTGGGTGAGAGCGAGAGCGAGAGTGACTATTCATACTACACAACAGATAGTGATTACTATATGCCACAACCTGGAAGATACAGCGACGAGGACAATGACGATGAATTACTCGACCTGAGATATATCTAGAAAATTTTCTCCTCATCCGGGACATCCAATCTACTCGTAGTTTTATTTCACCAAAATCAAGCAAAATAAAAACGACCAAAAAGAGCCAATTTCGACTAAAAACAACCAAAATCGACTAAAAACGACCAAAAAGAGCCAATTTCGACTGAAAACGACCAAAATCGACGAAAAACGACCACTGTCTATGTGAATGTAGATGTGATTTTGATTTTTGTGGTTGTGCAGACAAAGAGTTGAAATATTACTGTCCTTTAATAAAATCAGAGTGGATAATTTTCATCAAAAAGTAGGTATATAAGTAGGTGTATCTTGAAAAAAGTATTCATTTGCTTTTGAAAGCTTATCCTGTAAACATGGTTCATAGAGGTAGGTAGGTAGGTCTAAAAAAAGAAAAACATCTTTTTCCATGTAGTCCCCCTTTCAGTACACTTCTAGACTCATTGGGTGTTTGAAATAATATATTTTTATTTTTATTTTATTTTTTAAATTAATTAATTAATTTATTTATTTTTATTAATTTATTCAGTCACCCTTTCGGTACACTTATAGACTTATTAGATATACTTTTTTCATCCAGTCCCCCTTTCGGTACAGTTCTAGGCTCACACTGACATATAAAACAATATATTTATTTTTTATTTTATTTATTTTTTTTTAATTTTTAATTTTTTTTATTATTTTATTTTTTTATACAGTCCCCCTTTCGGTACAGTTCTAGGCTCGTGGCGAAGGTTGAAATAATATAATTATTTTTTATTTTATTTTTTTTTTCAATTTTTTTTTTATTATTTTTTTTTTTCAATTTTTTTTTTCCAAATATTTTTTTTCCATACAGTCACCCTTTCGGTACAGGTGTACCGAAGGGGGGACCTTACTACTGCTGTCAGATGACTCACTATAGGTCTCGCCTATACGTTACCAGGAAACATTTGGAATAACAACAGGAGGAGAGATTTTTTGGCAGATCAGATTTCAGTCAAAGACATGGCTAAAACTTGTTAATATATTTCACATATTTCATGCTAATTTTGACTGATATTTCACTTAAATTCACTGGCGATGGTATTATGGAGTTGGGAAAGATTGAGGCAGATCCACTGAGGTGCGAAAAAAGTAAAAAGTTGGGTATAGTAATCATTTTTGTCAAAAGTACAACCTCACGAACAAACCTTACCTCATTAGTCAGGTTTGTACTAAGGTTGTACAAACCAGTTAGATCGCGCAGAATTTCATCCAAACTGCTGTCAGATACCTGACAAGGTCTTGCCTACACATAACCAAAAAACTTTTGATATAACAACTGTATGAGAGATTTTTTAGCAGATCAGATTTCAGTCAAAGATATGGCTTAAACTTGTTAATATATTTCACATATTATTTCATGCTAATTTTGACTGAGTTTTCACTTCAATTCTCTGGCGATGGTATTATGGAGTTGGGACAGATTGAGGCAGATCCACTGAGGCGCGAAAAAAATGAAAAATCGAGTATAGTAATCATTTTTGTCAAAAGTACAACCTTACGTACAAACCTTACCTCATTAGTCAGGTTTGTACTAAGGTTGTACAAACCAGTTAGATTGCGCAGAATTGTACCAAAACTGCTGTCAGATGATTCACTAGGTCTTCCCTATAATTATGTTACCAGAAAACTTTTGGAATAACAATAGTATGAACAATTTTTTGGCAGATCAGATTTCAGTCAAAGACATGGCTAAAAGTTGTCAATATATTTCACATATTTCATGCTAATTTTGATTGATATTTCACTTAAATTCACTGGCGATGGTATTATGGAGTTGGGAAAGATTGAGGCAGGTCCACTGAGGTGCGAAAAAAGTAAAAAGTTGGGTATAGTAATCATTTTTGTCAGAAGTACAACCTCACGTACAAACCTTACCTCATTAGTCAGGTTTGTACTAAGGTTGTACAAACCAGTTAGATCGCGCAGAATTGTATCAAAACTGCTGTCAGATGACTCACCAGGTCTCGCTTATACGTTACCAGAAAACATTTGGAATAACAACAGTATGAGAGATCTTTTAGCAGATGAGATTTCAGTGAAAGACATGGCTAAAACTTGTTAATATATTTCACATATTTCATGCTAATTTTGACTGATATTTCACTTAAATTATTATGGAGTTGGGAAAGACTGAGGCAGGTCCACTGAGGTGCGAAAAAAGTAAAAAGTTGGGTATAGTAATCATTTTTGTCAAAAGTACAACCTTACGTACAAACCTTACCTCGTTAGTCAGGTTTGTACTAAGCTTGTACAAACCAGTTAGATTGCGCAGAATTGTATCAAAACTGCTGTCAGATGACTCACTAGATCTCGCCTATACGTTACCAGAAAACATTTGGAATAACAACAGGAGGAGAGATTTTTTAGCAGATCAGATTTCAGTGAAAGACATGCCTGGGACTAGTCAATATATTTCACATATTTCATGCTAATTTTGACTAATTTTTCACTGGAATTCTTTGACGTGAGTTTCAAAGTATTGGGACAGATTGGGGCAGATCCACTGAGGTGCGAAAAAAGTAAGATGTCGATTATAGTAATCATTTTTGTCAAAAGTACAACCTTACGTACAAACCTTACCTCATTAGTCAGGTATGTACTAAGGTTGTACAAACCAGTTAGATTGTCCGGAATTGTATTGAATCTGCTGTCAAGTGTTTCACTAGGTCTTGTTTTGACGTTTGGGAAAGCAATAACTTGCCATTCAAAATATTGGGAACGTTTTCGGCAAAAGTGATTCCATCAGTATAGGACATGCCTAAGACTCATATATTTCATGGAAATTTCGATTCCCTGGCTTCTTTATCCGAGTGCAGGGGGAGAAAGAAAGACCTCTTCTGTGGTGAGAAAGAGGTAAAAAATCGAGTATAGCAATCCTTTTTGCCTGAAGTAAAACAAGATGGAATGAACTTGGATATGAAATTGAGAATAGCAAACGCGTGGAGAGCCTTTTGGAGACTTAAACGAATAGGGTAGCTTGAATACCAGACTGAAAATCCGGTGCGCAGACTTGGGTGGCAATTAAAACCCAAATTCAAAAGATAAAATCTTACCTATTACGCCATGTTAAGGAAAATCCTGCAAATCAAAATGAATGATAGAATCAAGAAAACGGAAATCATGAAAGAACACTCATACGGGATGCAGGATATACCTGCAAAAAACTAAAGGTAAAATACGCAGGTCATATGGCAAGAGCTGATAGGAACAGGTGGAACGTACTAGCTACTTTTTGGTTACCATATGGAAATAAGAGGAGTAGGGGTGGACCAGCGACTAGATGGTCCGATGAAATTGTAAGAAGGGTGGGCCCTCAATGGATGGTAGTTGCCCAAAATAGAAGAAGGTGCGGAAAGTGGTGACGGAGGCTTATGCTCAACTATGGGTAGTTTAGGCAACGGCGTACCTGTCGTACTTGTACTTCTATGTATAAGCTTTTGTACAAGCTTTTGAATCACCTGAACAATAAAGCTGTGTTAATAATAATAATAATAACTTTACGTACAATCCTTATTATTGTAGTAAGGTTTGTACACGGGTGGCACAGTTGAATTATATAGTCCAAATTGGTATGAAATGTGCTCTCGGGTGTCTCACCATGTGTGGGCTAGACGTTCCCTAAAGAAGTTCTTCAATGGAAAATGTTTGAAAAATTGTTGGCAAATTAGATGTGAGTCTGATATATGGCTAAAACTTTATAAATTCATTTGATTCTGATTTCAAACAATTTTCAACCTCAATTTTCCGGTGTATGTATCCAACTTCCAGAGTAAGGCCTGCTGAAGCGAGGTACCTAAATGAAAAACTCGAGTATAGATATCATTTTTGCCTAGATTACGACCTTTTGAGATGCTAGTCTGGGATATCCAACACTTTTCAATTGGATTCACGTATTTCATGACAGTTTCGACAAATTTTCAATTGCAATTCTTTGGCGCATGTATCCAAGGTTGGGGACATCTGGAGGGAGGTCTATTAAGGTGAGCAAAAAATAAGAAGTCAAGTATAGCAATCTATTTTGCCTGAAGTACAACCCTATGTACAAACCTTATTCCAGTGCTAAGGTTTGTACTAAGGTTGTACAATCCAGTTAGATTGTCCGCAATTGTATTACAAATGCTATCAAGTATTTCACTGGACGGCACTTCATACCAATTTGGACGATATAACTCACCTTACTACTTCACTTACACTTAGAAGATGGTTATTTAACGGAAAGCGCTCGCAGCTGCTTATTTTGGTTGGTTTCCTTTGAAAAACGCTACTCTTTCAAGTACAACTCTTTTAGAACCACTTGCACCAAATTCTTAATCTCCTGATTGAAGTGACTTAAATTTTGTTCAGATGTACCAACCGACATGGTCCTAGTTCAACTAGGCATATTACTAGCTAAACCAGGTTTAACTTGATTGCCCAATTTTGACCAGTCAACATAAACTCGTAGTCAGCTTTTTGAACTCGATTTAATTTTTGGTACAAGCGTCCCTCAATATCTTCGCCATGTCTTTGACTGGAATCTGATCTGCCGAAAAATCTCTCATACTGTTGTTATTCCACAAGTTTTTTGGTTACATGTAGGGAAGACCTAGTGAGTCATCTGACAGCAGTTTTGATGAAATTCTGCGCGATCTAACTGGTTTGTACAACCTTAGTACAAACCTGACTAACGAGGTAAGGTTTGTACGTAAGGTTGTACATTTGACGAAAATGAATACTATACTCCAATTTTTACTTTTTTCGCACCTCAGTGGATCTGCCTCAATCCGTCCCAATACTTTGATACTCACGTCAAAGAATTACGGTGAAAAATTAGTCAAAATTAGCATGAAATAGGTGAAATATATTGACGAATTTTAGCCATGTCTTTGACTGAAATCGGATCTGCTAAAAAGTCTCTCATACTGCTTTTGTTATATCAAAATTTTTTGGTACCGTATAGGCAAGACCTATTGAAGCATCTCACAGCAGTTTTGATACAATTCTGCACAATCTAACTGGTTTGTACAACCTTAGTACAAACCTGACTAATGAAGTAAGGTTTGTACGTAAGGTTGTACTTTTGACAAAAATGATTACTATAATCGACATCTTACTTTTTTCGCACCTCGGTAGATCTGCCTCAATCTGTCCCAACAGAAAAATACCGACGCCAAAGAATTATAGTGGAAAATCAGTCAACATTATCATGAAATATGTAAAATATATTGACAAGTCCCAGCCATGTCTTTGACTGAAATCTGATCTGCCAAAAAATCTTTCATACTATTTTTATTCCAAAAGTTTTTTGGTTACATGTAGGGAAGACCTAGTGAGTCATCTGACAGCAGTTTTGATGAAATTCTGCGCGATCTAACTGGTTTGTACAACCTTAGTACGAACCTGACTAATGAGGTAAGGTTTGTACGGAAGGTTGTACATTTGACAAAAATGATTACTGTACTCGACTTTTTACTTTTTTCGCACCTCAGTGGATCTGCCTCAATCTTTCCCAACTCCATAATACCATCGCCAGTGAATTTAAGTGAAATATCAGTCAAAATTAGCATTAAATATGTGAAATATATTGAAAAGTCCCGGCCATATCTTTGACATGAATCTGATGTGCTAAAAAATGTCTCATACTGTTGTTATTCCAAAAGTTTTCTGGTAACGTATAGGCAAGACCTAGTGAGTCATCTGACAGCAGTTCTGATACAATTCTGCACAATCTATCTGGTTTGTACAACCTTAGTACAAACGTGACCAATGAGGTAAGGTTTGTACGTAAGGTTGTACTTTTAACAAAAATGATTACTATACTCTACTTTTTACTTTTTTCACACCTCAGTGGATCTGCCTCAATCTGTCCCAATACCTTGATACTCGTATCAAAGAATTATGGTGAAAAATTACCTAGTCAAAATTAGCATGAAATATGTGAAATATATTGACAAGTCCCGGCCATATCTTTGACATGAATCTGATCTGCCGAAAAATCTCTCATACTGTTGTTATTCCAAAAGTTTTCTGGTAACGTATAGGCAAGACCTAGTGAGTCATCTGACAGCAGTTCTGATACAATTCTGCACAATCTATCTGGTTTGTACAACCTTAGTACAAACCTGACTAATGAAGTAAGGTTTGTACGTAAGGTTGTACTTTTGACAAAAATTATTACTATACCCAACTTTTTACTTTTTTCGCACCTCAGTGGATCTGCCTCAATCTTTCCCAACTCCATAATACCATCGCCAGTGAATTTAAGTGAAATATCAGTCAACACTAGCAGGAAATATGTGAAATACCTATATTGGCAAGTTTTAGCCATATCTTTGACTGAAATTTGATCTGCCAAAAAATTTTTCATACTATTGTTATTCCAAAAGTTTTTTGGTAACGTGTAGGCAAGAACTTGTCAGGTATCTAACAGCAGTTTTGGTGAAATTCTGGGCGATCTAACTGGTTTGTACAACCTTAGTACGAACCTGACTAATGAGGTAAGGTTTGTACGTAAGGTTGTACATTTGACAAAAATGATTACTGTACTCGACTTTTTACTTTTTTCGCACCTCAGTGGATCTGCCTCAATCTTTCCCAACTCCATAATACCATCGCCAGTGATTTTAAGTGAAATATCAGTCAAAATTAGCATTAAATATGTGAAATATATTGAAAAGTCCCGGCCATATCTTTGACATGAATCTGATCTGCTAAAAAATCTCTCATACTGTTGTTATTCCAAAAGTTTTCTGGTAACGTATAGGCAAGACCTAGTGAGTCATCTGACAGCAGTTCTGATACAATTCTGCACAATCTAACTGGTTTGTACAACCTTAGTACAAACCTGACCAATGAGGTAAGGTTTGTACGTAAGGTTGTACTTTTAACAAAAATAATTACTATACTCTACATTTTACTTTTTTCACACCTCAGTGGATCTGCCTCAATCTGTCCCAATACCTTGATACTCGTATCAAAGAATTATGGTGAAAAATTACCTAGTCAAAATTAGCATGAAATATGTGAAATATATTGACAAGTCCCGGCCATATCTTTGACATGAATCTGATCTGCTGAAAAATCTCTCATACTGTTGTTATTCCAAAAGTTTTCTGGTAACGTATAGGCAAGACCTAGTGAGTCATCTGACAGCAGTTCTGATACAATTCTGCACAATCTATCTGGTTTGTACAACCTTAGTACAAACCTGACTGATGAAGTAAGGTTTGTACGTAAGGTTGTACTTTTGACAAAAATTATTACTATACCCAACTTTTTACTTTTTTCGCACCTCAGTGGATCTGCCTCAATCTTTCCCAACTCCATGATACCATCACCAAACAATGGAAGTGAAAAATCAGTCAAAATTAGCCTGAAATATGTGAAATATATTAACAAGTCCCCGCCATGTCTTTGACTGAAATCTGATCTGCTAAAAAATCTCTCCACCTGTTGTTATTCCAAAAGTTTTCTGGTAACGTATAGGCAAGACCTAGTGAGTCATCTGACAGCAGTTCTGATACAATTCTGCACAATCTATCTGGTTTGTACAACCTTAGTACAAACCTGACTAATGAAGTAAGGTTTGTACGTAAGGTTGTACTTTTGACAAAAATTATTACTATACCCAACTCTTTACTTTTTTTGCACCTCAGTGGATCTGCCTCAATCTTTCCCAACTCCATAATACCATCGCCAGTGAATTTAAGTGAAATATCAGTCAACACTAGCAGGAAATATGTGAAATACCTATATTGGCAAGTTTTAGCCATATCTTTGACTGAAATTTGATCTGCCAAAAAATTTTTCATACTATTGTTATTCCAAAAGTTTTTTGGTAACGTGTAGGCAAGAACTTGTCAGGTATCTAACAGCAGTTATGGTGAAATTCTGCACAATCTAACTGGTTTGTATAACCTTAGTACAAACCTGACTAATGAAGTAAGGTTTGTACGTAAGGTTGTACTTTTGACGAAAATGAATACTATACTCTAATTTTTACTTTTTTTGCACCTCAGTGGATCTGCCTCAATCTTTCCCAACTCCATAATACCATCGCCAGTGAATTTAAGTGAAATATCAGTCAAAATTAGCATTAAATATGTGAAATATGTTGAAAAGTCCCGGCCATATCTTTGACATGAATCTGATCTGCTAAAAAATCTCTCATACTGTTGTTATTCCAAAAGTTTTCTGGTAACGTATAGGCAAGACCTAGTGAGCCATCTGACAGCAGTTCTGATACAATTCTGCACAATCTGACTGGTTTTGTACAACCTTAGTACAAACGTGACCAATGAGGTAAGGTTTGTACGTAAGGTTGTACTTTTAACAAAAATGATTACTATACTCTACTTTTTACTTTTTTCACACCTCAGTGGATCTGCCTCAATCTGTCCCAATACCTTGATACTCGTATCAAAGAATTATGGTGAAAAATTACCTAGTCAAAATTAGCATGAAATATGTGAAATATATTGACAAGTCCCGGCCATATCTTTGACATGAATCTGATCTGCTGAAAAATCTCTCATACTGTTGTTATTCCAAAAGTTTTCTGGTAACGTATAGGCAAGACCTAGTGAGTCATCTGACAGCAGTTCTGATACAATTCTGCACAATCTATCTGGTTTGTACAACCTTAGTACAAACCTGACTAATGAAGTAAGGTTTGTACGTAAGGTTGTACTTTTGACAAAAATTATTACTATACCCAACTTTTTACTTTTTTCGCACCTCAGTGGATCTGCCTCAATCTTTCCCAACTCCATAATACCATCGCCAGTGAATTTAAGTGAAATATCAGTCAACACTAGCAGGAAATATGTGAAATACCTATATTGGCAAGTTTTAGCCATATCTTTGACTGAAATTTGATCTGCCAAAAAATTTTTCATACTATTGTTATTCCAAAAGTTTTTTGGTAACGTGTAGGCAAGAACTTGTCAGGTATCTAACAGCAGTTTTGGTGAAATTCTGCGCAATCTAACTGGTTTGTACAACCTTAGTACAAACCTGACTAATGAGGTAAGGTTTGTACATAAGGTTGTACTTTTGACAAAAATGATTACTATACCCAACTTTTTACTTTTTTGGCACCTCAGTGGATCTGCCTCAATCTTTCCCAACTCCATAATACCATCGCCAGTGATTTTAAGTGAAATATCAGTCAAAATTAGCATTAAATATGTGAAATATACCTATTGAAAAGTCCCGGCCATATCTTTGACATGAATCTGATCTGCTAAAAAATCTCTCATACTGTTGTTATTCCAAAACTTTTCTGGTAACGTATAGGCAAGACCTAGTGAGTCATCTGACAGCAGTTCTGATACAATTCTGCACAATCTAACTGGTTTGTACAACCTTAGTACAAACCTGACCAATGAGGTAAGGTTTGTACGTAAGGTTGTACTTTTAAAAAAATGATTACTATACTCTACATTTTACTTTTTTCACACCTCAGTGGATCTGCCTCAATCTGTCCCAATACATTGATACTCACGTCAAAGAATTCCGGTGAAAAATCAGTCAAAATTAGCATGAAATATGCGAAATATATTAACAAGTTGTAGCCATATCTTTGACTGAAATCTGATGTGCTAAAAAATCTCTCATACAGTTGTTATATCAAAAGGTTTTTGGTAACCTGTAGGCAAGAACTTGTCAGGAATCTGACAGCAGCTTTGATGAAATTCTGCGCGATCTAACTGGTTTGTACAACCTTAGTACAATCCTTACTAATGAGGTAAGGCTTGTACATATAGTCATCTTTGATATTTGTGGTAGGTACCTATCATATCCTGATATTTTGATGCGAGAAAAAATGAAAAGTACTGAGCCAAATAAATGTTCCTACTTCATCTTCTGGTATTCCATTTTTTCCCCGACTTATATTCCTCTTCAGTGCTTTAAGGTAAGATCCTAGGTATGTGACGGATCAACTTCAGTTGTGTTATACAAAAAACAGGAATGTGAGCTCATAATTTTCGATTATTTTCATTTTGCTATATATTTTCTGGATACTAATAGTCTAGTTATTAGTTTAAAGTAAAGATAGGCCTAATTCCTCAGTACGCTCGCTAGTATAGTCCTTCATACTTTATCCATATTTCAGTGCATCCGTATCGATAAATACGTCATCACCGTATGAAACTTGTAAGAGAAAGCAATGTCGCTTTGCCATTCTTTACATAACACGTCAATTAGCCTAGGTTCATTTTACATTCAATATTTACAAAATGCTCCGTCTTGTTACAGTTTATTGAGGCTTCATGTTACGAGTCTTAAACGGTTTATCTCGGTTTCTTCCTCTACTCGTAGGAATACACGAAACAACCAACTCTATCAATCGCCAATAAGTAGCCGCCAATCATAACTGGGATAAAAAGTCGTGATAATTACAACGAATTAAGTATTGAGAGAGCAACATCTAAAACGATTTTCGTCTTCCTACTTATATTCCTCAATTTCTTCGGTCATTTCAAAAGTATAATTAATACGGCAAAATTAGTAAAGAAAGCACGATAATTGATTTGATATTATTATCAGGAAAACAATTCCGCGAGTCAGGTTGAATAATTACGAAAAATAATAATTACTCCATCTTAAAAACATATTCCATGATATCACGAAATAATAATGCACGTCCGTCACGTTTTAAACGGGTTCAAAACAGCTCCATCCGGGAACACTGTTTGTCGAACGGTTTTCCTGTCGAACAGTTTTCCTGTCGAACGGTTTGCCCAGCGCCGTTTGTCAAAACTGCGGACACGATTTTAGCGTTGTGTCATTACCTCTTCATCTTATACCGTGGTTATACCCTCACGCAATCCGAGACGCTCCAAGCGGATCTTTAATGGCGTAGTTCGCACTATTGTAGTTGGCAACAGTGTTCTTTCGCCGTTGAAAAAAATTAAAATAATCTGGTTAGTTCAGCGACGCCATATTGTTTCTGTCTTCTCCGTTTGGTGTTGGTGTTATCAAAGAGCTTCAAGTTTGAATCGCACATTGCATTGCATTGTAATAAATTGCAGAATCAGAAAAAGGAGAAATAATAATTCCGCGTTCCGTTACAATGTTACATTCCTTGTTCTGAATTTTACTTGTGTGCTATTCTTCAATTCTCGGCCTGTATTGCAGCTCTGCTAATTGCGCCCCATAGTCAGGTGAGGTTACGATTTAGGAATAGTGTTATTGCTTTCAGTCACTATCATTTGCACGGAGATTCCAAAAATGCTTATCATGTTTCCAGCCACCGAAATATTGTATTGTCTCAAATCAAGAATATATGGGTTGAGTCCATCGTTCATTGACAGATCGTCCAAGGAGAATTGCTGTGAGTCGTTGTCCTAAAAGTTTTATTTTATACTTGTGTTGGTCTGCCTCTTACCAAATCCGAGTCGTATTGTGAATTTGCGATCCGAATACGGCAAAGGGATCGTATGCTTTTGCAGGCACGTCATTTTTTAAAAATTATTCTCCTTGTTGTCGAATTTAGATTTTTGATACGACTTTCGATAGTTGTGCACAGTTTAGTCGCTAATCTTTTTATTTTTATTTGTATTAAAATGTCTCCAGCTGATGAGCCTTCGAGATTTATCATTCATTAGAATGACTTGACTTTTTTCCCCTTCTTTCTTCGCGTAGATGTAATATAACGCTTAGTTTCTCAAGAAATGGATACCTTGAAAAGCACGAATTGAAAATGTTTCTTTATTCTTTTTCTAGTTGTTCGTGTCTATCGTCTCGACTTCGTAATTTGAAATTCATCTTCTCGTAAGTATGCAAGAAAACCCCTCTTCGGATTACGACTTTTTTTCTGTCACGGTAAAATAATAGTATATTTCTAGATAAGCGGCAAAAAAGACGTAGCGAGTAATAAACTGTGGAAAATATCATTCGTGCCTATTTTCTTTAAAAATATCTTTCTATACGTATGCCTGGAAAAAGAAAAGTGAAAAGAGGCTTCCTAAGAAAAGTAGAAACGTAGTTGGAAGAAAACAAATACACGTCATCGAGAGAAACGACACTTTCTCTACCGAAAACAACGAGAGGGCACTTTTCAGGCATAAGTGTAGGAAAACTTCCATCTTCCCTACATCTCTGTAAACTCATTGTTATGTTGCTTACTAAATAGAATATGGCTGGTCGTTGTGCTATGTTGAATTGTAAAAACAGCCGGAGGAAAGGATTCCGAACATTCCGTTTTCCACGTGATAAAGATAGACGGGCGAAATGGGAAGCTCTTTGCCGAAGAAAAGATTTTAAAGCAACTGACAACTCTGAAATGTGTGAGGTGAATACTTCTTTCTGGTAAACTTGTTTGATTCAACGCATGTTCATGCTTTTTGTAACTAATCGTTCTCACTCAACTCTTCTCTCTTCCGAAGGAACATTTTACCGAGGACCAATTTGAAAATAATCGACAAGACGGTCGCAGGCCATTGAAATGGTACGCTGTTCCTGATAAATGGGTGAAAGAACAAGCTGCTGCTGAAAAAAAACCTGCTTCGGAAGTTAGTAACTCATCGTTCATGATCATTTACATAATTATTTCACTCTAAACCCAGTTGTTCTAACAAAATATTTTACAAAGATAGAAAATTAATGGTCCCTACGTAGTTTTCTTTTCAATTAATGAAAATCTAAAAAATATTCTTCGGTTAAATACGTATTGAAAACGAAGAAAAATTCTAAACCGATTTTTTCAAGACAATAAAAAGCTGTACGTATCTTATTTTATTGATTTGGTAAACCGGTACGTCAACATAAAAGCGTAAATTTCGTTATCGCACGTTTGTAGTCGTTCTCTGGTTTTAAAAAAAAATCTTCAAGTGTGTAACACCTTATCAACTTAATCTAAGTACTCTATGAAGAACATCGCATAATATGTCAATTCTCCGTTGATTCTAACATTGTTTTTGTCGATATTTTAGAAAAACGAAAACACTCACACCATGCTTATAAACTTGGAAAAATTGATTACTCCAGCCTCATCTGCATCTAACGTGGAAATTACTCCGAAAGTACTCCCCAAACAATATCGTAATGCGATAGTTTCTTCAACAGCTAAAGAAACAGTAGTCAAGAGCAGTATTTCCAGTACATCCGACATAGATGACTGGGTCAAAACGTTTGGTATCAATACGGGTACAAGATGGAATGTTAGGAAAAGTAAACCGGAGGTGTCTTGTATCAGAATTTTGTGTGGGTAAGTCTGATTTGATTTTTAAGTAGTCTACTACTTTCATATAGTCATGTGTATTAATTCATAAATTCTAATGCTCGTGAAGGAAAGACTACGTTTGCCAACATAGTGCTTACCATAAAGCGATAACGAATGATCATAATATGCATAAAAAAGGTATTTCTAAGAGCACGAATTGTGAAGCACGAATAATTATACGAATTCGGCGATCATCGAGTTACATGCGGCAAAAAGATTCTCACATAAAGGTGAACGGCGTTACTTATTCTTATGTCTGTAAATTTCTTCTTGAATTGAAAAATTGTATTCAAATTTATAGGAAGGATTACTTGGTACTATTACGATTAGGAACGAGCACAATCATGCGTTTCCTAGTATGATATCGCTGAAGCAATTAATGGCAGCTGAAAATGTACGGGATATATTTTTCGAATACTTCAATAAGCATATCAATCCTACCAAAGACTGCAAATTACAATTAACTGCTGGCGGTTTCGAATCGGGACTGGATCCGAATAACACTCAGATCAATATTCTGAGACAAACCATTATGCATTGGTTCAACATTTGGAAGTGGGACAAAAATGAATTGAAAGAATCGGTAATTCATAGTTTAATTAATTTCAATGAATGAGTAAAGAATCTAAATTTTTTTGAAACAACTTTCTCTTTGGCGAATTTCGTTTATTGTATGTCAGTCAACTGTGAGAGCGTTATACTGTGTGACCCTGAGAATTTGAAAATAAGTGAAAACTCCAAGTTTCTCTTCGATGATATTTTTTGTCAAAAATCCATAATTACTGGCTCGGATTTCTAGATTAGATCTTCGAATGTACTCCTTATAAGAAAATTATTAGATGAAAACGATCACCTTCATTTACCGATGTTTTCCTTTGCAGAATCCTGAAGAAGAAACGCTTCTTGAAAACGAGAACTTGTCCCAAATCAACTTCGAACCTTGGATTTCTACCACTTCTTCTGTTGTGACTGTTACCCCGACAGGAATGTGTGGAATTGAAAATATAATTCTGGATGACGAAAAAGAAATCATTTTGGGAGATGTTGATGAAGATTATCAACATGTTGAAGAAGATTTTCAACAACTTGAAGAAGATTTTAAACCAAATAATGACGAATACGATGATATAAAGTGTTTAATCTCTGAAGAAGAGATGGATGAAGAAGAATCTTCAGATACAACCGATTTATTTAATGATGTAATCGATAGACTGAAACAATTGCACCATGAGTACGGCTCATCTTCCATTGCTTTGCGCTCGCTGAAAGAAAACCTCGACAGGATAACAACTCGCGAAGAGTGGAGTACATTCTTACTCACGATTTAAAAATGGTGGCAATGACTATTTACGACAGTTCATTTGCACGATTCAAGTACATCATGAAGCAACTGAAAGAAGTGATTCTCCTTTTTTGAGATGTACGATCAGAGTTTTTAGCGAGGAAAATGTGTTTGAAAAAGGAGAAGAAAAAAACGGCGAATTACGGAAGTATTCATCTGTGATAATTACGTATCAGTTGTTCGAAAATATTCTTCGAACGACTCGTATCGTTTGGCGTTCTGTAATATCGGCGTTATTATTCTTATTTTCTAACCATTAATGAAAATTGTGAATGTTATTCCGTAATACAACTTATTTGAAAAATTCCTTCTTTTTATACATTAAATTTTCAGGATTTTTGGATAATATACATGTGATAGCGTGTGGGTATGTCAATTTTCACCTGTTTATTACGTAGAGCAACAGAGCAAAAAATTCTAAAATATTAAAGTCTCAATGAAAAACCAAAATTTTGGTCTGGTATGTTCGACATCAAGTTAGATACGGCTACCATGTTGTATTGCAGTCCTTAGTTGTATTCCCGGGAGTGGTTATGCAATTTCCACATTCGATTTAGCTGAAAAGCACTACAGCAGTGGGAGAAGGTAATGGGCAATATTTTTGTCATTGTGTTCAACTGTATTGAATTCTTGGGAGCCGATTAATATGCGAGACAAGAAAATATAGTATTATTTTAAAAATATTGTTGATAATAACCTTCTGGAACTAATGCGTTTGCGCATTGATATCATAATTTCGTTGTGTCGTAAATGTACGTTCTTGAGATGACAAAAAATTTCTCCTTCGAAAAGCTACTGTGAGTAATGCTGCGGTATTTCTTCTCACTTATGATTTGATCAGGTATCGTAAGCAAAACCAATGCTCAGAAACTATGAATCGTAAAATTTGTAATCCTCTATTCATTGTACGTACATAGTATATTCTCCTCAGTAGCTTATGTCGCAGTGATTGAGGTAAAGTAACTGTCCGTCTTGAAAAAATTGTCTCTCTGTGAGAAGTATTCTTGAAATTGTTGAAATATCTCAATTCCAGGATGATAAACAGCTATGAATCAACGTCAAAGTCGAAGTCCGTGTTTACCGAAGTATATACGCAGAAGAGAGGAACTTGTGTTACTGTCGTCATTCTCGGATTGATTATCGGAATCTTTGCCTTTGCGTACGTAACTTTTGGCAATGAAAACATCACCGATTCGCAAAAGGTCGCCAACAGTCTCAAGCTCGTCAACATCGTGAGTATTTAATTTGATCGAACGAGTGAGATCGAAGCCCGAGTCTTAACAAATTGTGATCGTATTCAGATTATTCACCATGGTCAGACACCTCCGAAGTTCACTTATCCTACAGACAATTATGGAAATGATAGTCGTTGGATGATTGGTTTAGGAGAATTATCTAAGGTGAGTAGAAAACGTTCAACTTTAGGTACTGATTCTAAACAATTGTTCGTAATGCTTCTTCGTCTGATCTTGCATTGTAGAAAGGAAAACAGAATATGTTTAGTTTAGGTAAATTCCTCAGAGAGCGTTATAACGGTTTCTTACCAGACTTATATTTCCCTTCTGATCTCGAAGTACAAAGTTCAATTGCCGATACCTGCTTGATGAGCGCTTCAGTATTACTCGCTGGATTATTTCCTCCTCATAAGTTTCAAATTTGGAATCCTCATATCTTATGGCAGCCAATACCTGTGAAAAGTATTTCTCCGGAAGTTGATACGGTACGCACACTTTGAGTATTCAATTCCTTATTCCACTTTTAGGAAATAAGTGAAATGTTATTTTGTTCTTAGATGATCGATGTAACCCGCGCTTGCCCTGCTTTAGTTCAACTGAGGAAACGTTTAGAAAATGATGTTATTGACAAGGATAAAAATCTTTCGAAGTTGTACGACTATCTGAGTGAACATACTGGAATGGATATTCGTAATTTGAGCGCAGTTCTGACATTGTATAATCTACTTTCTGCTCAGGTATTGAGGACACTCCTCTCTGCTGCGGAATTTAGAATATTTCTGATCGTCTGAATGTATTCCTTTGTATAATTTCTTAGGATAAGAATAACTTGGTGCTACCTGAATGGTCGGAATATTTTTATCCCAAAATTCTTTTGAAGTATGCTGTCAAGGCTTTACAAATGGAAACCGAAACTGTTGAGATTACAAAACTGACTACCGGTTAGTATGCGATAAAAAAAAAAGAATCCTGGAAAGAATACTTGTATTCAGTCGTCCTTGTAATGGAATTCTTTTAAATCGTAACGATTGCGAAACTGACTTAACGATTTACGTTTGGTTAAAACTTAAGTCTTGAACTAATGTAGATACGTTTAACTGAAAGGAGACTTGAAAAATCACGTCATTGTTCAAGACGAGATTCGACCGTCAGTTTCATCACCTTTTATTTGAGTCTTAAGCTTTTTTTTTTTTTTTTTTCTACAGACTATCCTACTCAATCACAATTTCGTTTCAGAAATCTCGCGCGTATACTTGTAATAATCATTTGAATTGCTGTTTTAGCTACTTGTTTGTTACAATTGTGATTTTTTTTTTTTTTTTTTAGGTTCTCTGTTGAAAAAAATTACTTCAGATATAATCAAAAAACGAGAAGACGCTATATCTTCTAAAATGTTCCTATACTCTTCGCACGAAAAATCTGTCGTGAATATGTTACGTGTTTTAGATAGAGAAACGACCACTAATGTACAAATGAAACCAGAATTCTCATCAGCAGTCATTATTGAATTACACAGTATTAATAATGATACCTTTGTGCAGGTAATTATCGCATTCCTGGATATTCGAATGGAGTAACTATTTTACTAGATTATTATTAAGCTGAAAAGCAATAGTTCAAACCTCAGTGAGTTTTAAGTTTTCTCATGTGTTGAGATGATAAAATGGATGCAATATCCATAAGATCTATAGAATTTGGATTACATTTACCAGATACTGACTCTGATGCGTGGGTAGGAGTAGTTTAATTGATCATCATTCAAAAGTATGAGTACAATTTCTTGAAATTTGGATCAGCGGTATCACGTTATTTCGGGTAATTCATGGATAATTTTACGGTGAAAAAATCGTTTTGGCCATAAATCGCTGTATACGTACTAGTGTCAAATGAGACAATTAATTTGTATATGAACATATAAAAATGCGTTTGAATGTATACTCGTACGATGGTATTATTGACTGCTGAAGCTTTGGAATACTACTAAGCGGAACAATATTTTAGATAGAAGATTTGACAGAGTCATTATTGCGAGTTATATGAGTCATATTTGTCGGATTTAAAATATCGTTTGAACCTTGCTTCCTCTTTTGTTGATTCTAATAGTTGATATTCTCTTTTGACAGGCATTTTATTTAGACAAGAATGATAGAACACCATCGGCTATTAATATCACACAATGTGGTGATCCGTGTTTGCTGGATGATTTTGTGAGATTTACCAAACCGTTAATTCCTAATAATTGGGACGAAGCTTGCGCAATTTAGGACAGATTGATTGCTTATATTTTTTGTGAGAAGATTTATATTCTAAATTATTTTTTGTGTTTGTTCTTTTTTTTTTAATTATCCCCCCCCCCCCCCGTTTTTCTCATCTCGTTGTATTTCATTATTTATTTATTTCATTTCTTAAATTATTATTCGTTGATCCATTCGAGTGTCTAATTGTGGTATTTACAGCGAGAAATTTTATTTTTCAAGCACGTGTCCCAGAGTATGCTTAACAATGTTACCAAAGAACAATATTTTAATACTTTATCTTTGCAATAAACGTTTTCTATTATTATAATGTGTTATTACAAAGGGTTCTCTTGTTTTCATCATGTTCGCGGCGTACTAAATCAAGACGGAAAAATATTATCATTGAGATACCTGGTCTTGCCACCTAATTTTGACATTAAAGGCAATGAATTGCTCCGTACACTTTTGAATGCAATATTCTGACCAAATACTCCCCTATTTTAGTTGCTCATCCTAATATAGTTCGCGGATCTCCTTTTCAAATTCAAACAAAATCAATTTCAAATTAATTGCTCGTTTTGGAGTTTCAATGTTGTGACCGATTTCCGTTTTTTTTTTATCACACCCGCCGTGAGAATTTCACAAGGCCTATCCCACGACTACCCACAAATAAGGTTCTGCGCTTTGAACCTTGTAATTGTTTCTAGTAAATAAAAAATAGCTCGAGTTAATCAAATCAATTTTGGGCTAATGAAGGAACTACTCGCAATTTGAATTCCTATCTCATTTCATGGGCGATTAGGTGATGCAACGGCATCGAGAAATTTGCTCATACATTGATCGGGCATTGAACGTCTGATGAAACTTGATAAAGAATGTAAGATGCAAGTACTAATAAGTGTGCAAAATTTATTATCGGTATGACCTACCTAATTTCTCTCTTGAAAACGAAACTCGGTGGAACTCAGTGGCAGGACAAAATTTTATAAATACTTTTGGCGTCAGATCTGGAATGGATTAGCATCTTATATCCTTTGAAAAAACTGTATTGGTAAAAAAGAAAAGGAAAAATAGTTTTAGTGAATCTCAAATTAATTAAAGCTCGAATCATCGACAAAAGAAGAATATAAATTTCGACTGGAGGGGTTTCACATAGCAAAAGTATTATTTCTGAGATTAGTTTTATGATGAAGTCTGAAGGAACTTACAAAGTTTTCCTTACGCCTTGCAGTATCAGTATCTATAATGAGCTACATTTTGCCTCCAGTTGCTTTATCTGAGAGTCTTTCAGAGATGAGCTATTTCTTGTACTAAATTCTTGTTTATTTATTCCTCTCATAAAAGATGCAGAGAAACGTACTCGGGCGAGGCTTCGGACCCTCTCCTTGTATTGACGGGACTGTTATATCGAGATTACTCATACATTCGCTGAAAGTAGATTTGAGATTACAACGACGAACAGGTTGGGACTTGCAAAAAGTAAACGTAGGTAGTAGGAAGTTGCATTGAAGAGGGAAGGTGAAGAAAGGATCATAAAAGAAGAACGATTGATGAACAGGGTGAGACGTGCAAGACGTGAACGGAAGAGAAAGTCACCGCACCCGTCAAAGATTTACCGGCCATACATTGAATGTCGCTTCGGTGCAGGTTTTATTTCGATACCTACGCAAATAGGTCTATTGTTGTTACTTCTTTTCAAATTTTGTGGACGTTTAATAAATGCAGAGTTCACTTCATTCGCTACTCTCAATGTCTCAATCATTAACGAGGTTTATTCAGGTGAGCAGGAAATCTGTTTTATGATCGATTATTCAGTAAAAATTTCTCAATTCTACAGTCTCCTAAAATCTAACTCGATGAGTAGGAATTTTTCCAAATCCCCTCCTTACATGAGATTGAAGATCGAAATTTCCCTTGAGTCAATGACCCCCCCCCCACTCGCTTCTCATATATATGTCTTTATGCTCGAGATTTTACTGAGTTCAACTCCTCATGTATGTATAGAACAAGAAAATCAAATTTCTTTCTAATACCCCTTCCAATATTAAATAAATACTGTAGATGGTTGGAAATTTTCAAAATTCCCCTCCTCATATACAGCTTGATGATCGAGAATTTTTCCAAGTCCCTCTCCTTACATGAGATTGATGTTGAAATTTCCCTTAGTCAGTGAACAACTCAATAATCAAGATTTTTCTGAGTTCAACTCCTTTTGTATGTATAGAACTAGAAAATCAATTTTTTTTTTCTAGTTCCTCTCCCGTCATTGAATGAGTACTGTTGGCGGTCGGAAATTTTCCAAATTTTCCTCCTCATTCATACAGCTCGATGATTTAACATTTTTTCATGCACTCTTCTCTTATGCGTACATTACAAGTCGAGAAATTCCTTCAGGTCCTCTCCTTATAAACAGCCCGATAATTGGAATTTTTCACAATCCCATTTCTATGTATAGTTCAAAGTTAAAATCTTAACAAAGAACCTGTTCTTTAGAGAGAGTGTATTCTTAAAAATTTCGACGTCGCACCGTTCACCGTTTGGCAAAAACTACCTGCCCTAATCTAATAGGAAATCTGAGAAAAGTGTTCACCTATTTCTCTTTTCTGTATCAGAAGTGGGACGTCCCATAAAAAATTTCTGAATACCTCGTTCAACTTTGTTTTGGAAGCCGTCGTTTTTGTGGATCCCCATCCTAATATGGGTAGCTTGACAGTTAATATTTTCCCCAAAACCCCTTCAGATCGATGGTCGCAATTTTTCCGAATTTTCCTCCTCTTTTGTTTTCCATGAAAATCGGCATTTTTCCTAGTCGGGATAATCCTAATTTTTCAAATTTCTTTCCTCATACAAATCAAAATTTCTCCAATTCCCTTCCTCTTTTCTCTCCTCCTTGTCCTATAATACGATGATCGAAATTTTTCTGAATCCATCTCCTCTCCTATTTATAGCTCGAAAACCTAATTCCGTCCATCTTCCAGGTATAAAGTTCAAAGATCGTCCACGTCCCTAAATTAGGTCAGAGTCTTTAAACCTCGGAATCCTGATTCGCTGGTAGGACGACGGACATTTTTGGTAAAAAATTCCATTTAAAATAATTTACCTGTTACTTTTCCACTTCGGAAACACTCGTTCTGGATCTTCCTTAAATTATTTATTTGGTCTTATCATCTTGTAAACATGTACGTAATGCTTTCTTGAAAAATTCTTTGGACCCGTCTCTATTTTCAACGTTTGTTTGGTTTTGAAACATGACCGAGATCTGGAATGCTGTGAGGCCATTTTCGTGAAGATGATTTTTCGGAATCATTTTAGGGGAGGGGAGCTTATAATTTTTTTTGTCTATAAGGAATTAATGTTTGAGGGGGGGTGGGTTTTTTTATTGGACTAGTGGATCACAACACCCCTGAAGATCAACTTATATTATCAACGTCTATTCAATCCCTCTTATTTTGATTTTTTTTTTTCTTCTTGGTGTTCGAAGTACCTAATCCAGTTTCTAGCGTTCGCAAAAATGTTCAGAGGTCGACGGCTTCTAAACGATTTATAAATAAAAGCCATCGTAGGCGGGCTCCTTTTATATGGGTGAGACCTAATTTTTCCTCATCTTGCAAAATTCCCAGTAAAATTTCTATTCTCTATGGCAGATATTTGCTCGCTTTGTTAGTAAAAGCGTAACCTTCCCTAGCATATACCGTACTCAGTGACATTATTTCAAAGCCCAGATCCAAATGTCTATTTTATTGATTACGAACATTATTAAAAGCATAAAAATCTGCTCATGTTTGCATTAGGTTAATGAGTTTTGCTAGACGTTTATTAGTTACCAAATCCACGATCATACGCTGTTCACATTGAGTGCCATTTGCGAAAAAATAGACCTGATCCAAACACTGTTTGCATTCACAAACTTCACAACAATATTGTAATTATGCCAACATAGGCTACGTGTTTAAGAGTTTTCAACAGTGAAAAATCAAACTATACCCAACTATACCCGTACTACTGACTTCTAGTATATCGTTTTCACGACAATATAGAGGACCATCATATATTTTACTTCGCGTAGGAGTATTCCTGGCTCAAGATTTTGACGCAATTTAATGAACCGATAAGATGACGCCTGTCTCCATCAGTTATGTTGGGTGCGTTCAAAAGTTTCATGAGCTCCCTTTTCTGATTGTCTCCAAAACCATTTCCAGTACGGATTTGTTGGCTGATTAGACGCAAGATGATTTTATCGAGATTGGTAATTGTAGTCCTAACGTCTTCAAGATCCCGGGGGGGCTGCCAGGCAAATTCGGGTTCCGAGAGCCATTGTGCAAAGTAGCGATACTGTATTGCCTTACCAACATCCATCTGCGCTTGAATGAACTGAGCGACGGATGAGGGATCCAGAGACGACTGTTCGGCCACCTTTTTGGTCTCATCCAATACTTTCTGTTCTCGTTCGAGATCCTCTATGAGTTTTCCGTGTTTCGCTTTGTAGCCAGCGACGTCTTTCATCGATAGCATTCGCTTATTCATGGCGTCCGCCAACTGAGTCAATGTCTCCATACCGTCAGTCGTGATTAACGCGAAATACGAAACGGGAAACGAGATGATCGATAGAAAAAAAAATCGATTCATCACCTAGCCTAGTGTACAAAAAGTCGAGCAATAAAACCGTAAAAAACAAATAATAATAATAGGAACGTAATACTTCGTAATACTGTATTTAAATTCGTGAGACTATAGATGATCATAGAGCAATGCAGCTATGCGAATGAACAGCTCGATTCGCTAACCCTAATGCTGATATTGGCAAAAAATCTTATCGCATTGATTTCATACTTGTTTAATCGTATCAGTGTTATGACGAAGTTCACCGATAGACCGCATGACGTAATGTGTGGTTGGAGTTGCGAAAATTTGTAGTCGGTTGTCTTTTGAAAACCTCTCTAAAGAGGAAAACATATTTGTAGACAGAGGGAGAAAGAGGAGAGGAAATTAAATTTTAGAAAGAGAAAAAATTGGAGCTAAAGGTCAGAGGAATATTCCGCCAGGTCAAGTTCAAGTTGAGTACGTTATAGAAGTTTTTTTATTCAGTTTGCCTCACATGATGCGCGAAATTTCATTACAAAATTGCCTGTTAGTTTATTGTCCGAAAGATATCACGTGATTGAGACTTGATCATCAATAGGTACCTAATTGTGTCGGGCGATTCGAAAGTTAATCGCGAATATCTGAAAACAAACACAGAAAAGCTGAAAATATCTTTCAAGTTTGGTTCTTTCTTGTTAAGAGGAATTCTTGAGTACGGGTATATGGCTGAACAGCGTTCGAGTAAGATTTTATGATTTCGATCTTCAGTCGTTATCGGCTGTTTCTTAGAACTGATGCGAGGCTCAAGAATTTAAAATTGTGTAAAGGTGACCCCGTATGAACAAATCAAAGGCATTAAGCTCGTGTATACTGAAATGTAATTCAAATTTATCTTAACCGGAGTTAAGTTTGAGCAAAAGGAATTTGTTTTATGGGAAAGGAAATTATTTTTGGGGAAAACTGCAACCATCCTCACAGCAAGTTGAGATAGGGGACTCTGACCTACCTCAGGAACTTCAAGAAAATTTAGATTATCGAGATATATAACAAATCGAGAAGAGGACTTGGAAAAAAATTGGGCTTCATTAACGGAGTTCATTGAAAAGAGGAGGAAACGTGTTCGATTTGATTTGACATTTTTTTTTTTTGACATGTTAAATGCCTACTCCCTGATTCGAAATTTTCCAAGTTGCCTCCTCCCGTTGATGGACTTGGAAAAAACGACGGCTTCCTTAACGAAGTTAAACGAGGAACGCAGGGAACCTGTTATCATGAGTCAAATTAGATTTGGTATTGAGAATTCAAGGAAGCTTAGACTTATTATAAAGTTGGTATAAAGAAAGCCTAGACCTAATTAAAAAAAAAAAAAAAAAAAAAACAGAACACGTTTGACAGGGGACTTGCCTTCCTATTATATAAGAAAACAAAGAAAGAAAGAAAGAAAGAAAGAAAGGAAGGAAGGAAGGAAGGAAGGAAGGAAGAAAGAAAGAAAGAAAGAAATTAGAAATTTAAATTAAATAAATAATAGTAAATAAATATGTAAATAAATAAACAAATAAATATATATAAATAAAATGAAGAAATAAATAGATAAGTAGATAAATAAATAGAATAAATGAATGAATGAATTAATTAATTAATTACACGAATAAATAAAAAATAAATAAAAGAATAATTATTTAAAAATTATATTAATCTTAATAATTTTATTTAATTTCTTATTACATGTATACATATTGCTTTAATTGTCTTATCTAAATTTTCTTGATTAATAAAATTAAATTTCAAAAATTTAATCAATGATATGAAGAATAATTTTTATATTTTATAAATTTTTTTTCCTAAATAATTTATGGATTTAATAATGTAAATTATTTTAAAACTAAATTCTCTATAAATTTTACTTATTATTATAATTATTTTCATTTTATATTTAATTAGTAATCGACTAAACTTGAATAAAAAATTAATTTTAATCAAATCTACCTAATTTTGAAATAATCGATGACATTAAAATAAAAATTGAAAGATTTACTGAAACTTTTCAATTAAATTTTACTTATCAATAATGAAATATTAATATTGATATTTTTATTTATAAAATTATTAAAATTATATATAAAATTTTCTGGCAGAGCCAAATAAATGAAGATCACGTTTCATGTCTATCGTAATTTATGTCCGTCTTTACCAGTTACTTTTGAATTTCCTCCGCTCGTTTGCAGAGTTAATTCTAGGATAAATAATACAAGGAAAGGGCTAGCCCAGTTCAAGTCCAGTATACTGTACAGACGCCCAAACGCCCGGACGCAAATCCCGGAATCAGGGGTAGGGCTGAGGTTCGACGTTAAAAATTTTCAAAGTCCCAAGGTCATGCGCCTTGGAGTCGGGGTAGGGAAAAGACATGAACATGTCAATAAATTAGTAAATGAATAAATGATTAAATAAATAAATCCAAGTCCCCCTCTCTTATTTTCCTCCTATCAAACGTACACATAGCTCAAGAAAAGAAGCAAAATTTTTCAAGTCCATTTTGAGTGGACGTTGGACGGAAAATTTTTCAAAAAAAAGAAAAACCCATGGAACAGGTTCCCTGTTAATTTCCGACTGGTACTCGAGACCTGAATCGAAATTTTCCGGAAGGTTTCTGTATACTGGATAGGCTTATTCCAAGAGGAGGTCTGTATTAGTTTATCCTACCCTCCATGTTTCGTGCACTATATTATACTAGGCTTATACTAGGTCTAAGAGTAGCCAGGTTCACCTACTTAGGTTCAGTAAAGGACAACAATGGTGGCAGCTCTGTGGAAATTCGGAGGACAATCATACTTGCAAGAGAAACAACTGTAAAATTAACGCGTATATGAGATCGAGTCATAAAGCGCAACACAAGGGTGCGCCAGTTAAAAACCCTACTCTTTCCTGTGTTCCTGTATGGCGTTGAAACATGGACCATAAAATCTGATGATAGAAGGAGGGTCGACGCCCTGGAAATGTGAGCCTATATACCCTGGACGGCCAAACGAACAAATATATCATATCGAACAACGCTTGTCCCTGCATGTTACCAACGAATCCTTTGTTTCTTTGGGCACATTACAAAGAGACCAGGGGACAACTTGGAGAAACTGGTTGTCCAGGCCAAAGTGGAAGACACTTGATCTCGTGGCCATTCGCCGAAGAGGTGGTTAGACCAGGTGGAGGAGATCTCGGACCAAAATGTTGAGCAAGTGGTTCGGAACGCCGAGACCAAGTGCTCAGACATGACCATTCTCCCCCCTCCCCCGTAAACGCTCAGCCTTTGCAGAGCACCTCTCGGTTTCCGACCATAAATTTGATTTTCGCCATTTGAATAGTAATGCTGTCGTACCTACTTTCAAATCGTTTTCTTCCTGAAAATGATTTAATCAAAAAGTTCTAGGCCTACCGTCTTTCTCCTTCTAACGACTCTGAATCATTCTAATTTTCTTGTCACCACTGGTTTAATTTAGTTCTCTTATCTTTCACTTCTTTTTTCGTCGTAGCTCACTTCTAATTTATGTGTCGTTTAATGATGGCTACAATTTTCTGCAATTTTTTCGCGTTCTTCCATTTTAGGAAATATTTTCGATCTTAATAATTTTCGATTTTGAATTTTGTTGGTTTTTGAATTATATATTCACACTTTTTTTGTAAAATGAACTCTCGAATTTTGATTTAATCATGAGCCGTAACGTTGTTTCCCGTATCTTTCATAGTAAATGTTTGATATGACTGCGTCCTTCTAATTTTCCTTGTTACTCTTCACTTGCCATTTCAATTTTACGGTAAAGTGCGCTTTATTGCAAAATACCCAGCCTGCAGATATTATAATGTACTTTGGTATTAACAAATTATAGGCGATAAAGTTGTGTAAATCGCACATACTCTGTATTAGTCAATTAGTTGCGTAGGTCCGTTTGATGAATATATCTGAGAAAGTCAAAACGTTCGCTAATGAATAGATTGAGAAAATTTGTCGCTCGAAATTTGATAAACATGAAATAAGCTATCTTAATTTCTCCCTTGTGCTTGGCTTTTATGCAAAATCCAAGCGATAGGTACTCCTGAGCTGTACGAATTACAATTAATTGAATTTCATTTTCTTTCTTTCTTTCGTACGTAGGTTCAGGCGAGTCATGCTTGACTAAAATCGTGCTACTTTGTTGCGGGCTTAGTCGATAATGTTTTTTGAACATTTTCAACGAAAGCTGTTTTGAAATAATTCGCGTCTATCAAAATAGCTTGTTTCTTTTTTGGAACAAATTTCTACTCAAGATTTTCGATATTTTTAGCGAGAAGATGAACAGTCAACGTAGGTGATTAATGCACGTTATTGCGGTACATTTGTCAATAATCAAGGGTAAGGTCAATGTTATAAATTTTATTTCTCGAAAAAAGAGTATAGCGCGCGATAACAAAGATAGCAAATCATAATTTGAGGTATGACGAAAAATCTCCTAGCCCGATGAGAGAGAATAGTACTCGCGACTCCTCGTTTTCATGACGAGTGCGATAACCGTGCACTACGTCATCAGGTTCGAGGGTCAAACTGTCATTTTGCCTTCATTGGAAGTACGAAGACCGCAGTTGCAAACGAACACCAAAGCTTAAAGAGGAAAAAACCCGCGAATCCCTGGAAGAAAAGTTTGAAGACCTCGTTTTTCCTCATCTAGATATGATTTCTTGCCAACATTAGCACTAATTGCCATCCTTTAATGATTATAGTAATTTAAAGGTACATAATAAAAGGAGTATCCGAAGTTACCGAAACACAGGAAGGATATCATAATGCCTGACTAGACGACCTTCTTCTCTACTATTCCAGGAACAAAGACGCAGAGTCGCAGACTGTATATTAATTTTTGGTACTGACCACAACCTCTCTCTGCTGAGGTGAGGAAAACCTCAGTTGGTAGACGGAATGTTCGAGACGGACCTTGTCCTCTGCTATCAACTTTATGCACTGTCTCTTCGAATATGAATCCACGCCTTGTTACCCAACAAAACAACCCCTCTTTACACAAAGATGATTCTGTAGAAATCAGGGCTCATTTACCCATTGAAGCAGGACTTAGAACATTGCTCATGGACTTAGAAGAAGCACTAGGTAGAAGAGAGGTTTTCTGACAGATGCAATGTTTCATGTGTACCAGTGAATGACCTTATTTTATATTTTAAGGACACAGCTGTCTAGCTCGTAAATTTTTCTCGTGGAGGCGAACGCTCCGTTCTTGAACTATAATGAAGGCAGAGTATAGCGGTGTCTAGCTCAAGGGAGCCTCACTTGTTCTTGGTATACTGAATTTTGCGGTGTCTTTCTCGTGAGGGAGGAGCTCACTCGCAGATAGGCATAGTGTACTGTAAGTTGAGCTATCTAGTCCCCGGTCATTGGCTTACTATTAGCCTTCAAGGAAACAAGCCTAACATAAGCTTAACATACAGCAGCATAAAAACCTATACTAAACTACTTGTAGATTACAAGGTTTGAAGCCAGCGGTCACTACGCGACGCTTGTCGGGCGTGAGTGGGTTGTCCTCGTAACAAAGATAAGGAATGATTTTGCAAGGTCACATCTCAGGGCTAATTCTGCTTCGATAGCACTGCTGGTTGGACCTTTCTGGAAAACATTTCAATTATTCAGAAAGGATCCGTTAAAAATTCAAGCAGTAAAATGTGATTTTCGGTACCATGTTTTACGAGCACATTTTCACGAGTAAAGCACACCCTTAAACTATAACTAGAATAAATAATGTTCGGGGGAAGGCCAGGCTGTGTAAAAGTGGAATAAGAAACATTTAGTTTTCTAAGCTGCGGTACCCTCCTAGAATTGATAGAATTTTTTTTTTTTTCATCATATATTATACTTCGACTATCTTATTACATAGGTGTAGATATTTAGAAGTATGCAACGAGTGTTATATAAGAGGTCTAAAAACAATACGTTAGCATTTTAGGGTACATTTGATTCATTTAAAACAGTAATCTAGGTCGCTTAAGGCGGCGCGTATCTAGTGTACTATCTAATAGCATGATAGCTAAATTACACAAACTCAATTTGCAACGAGCCGTAGGGATGTTGAGTCATTTTAGAAGTAGAAAAGAATTGTGAAAAATACAATCAAATTCATTCGAGTAGTCTGTACAACGGGAGATATATCCTTTAATGACTGGATCGACTAAATACGTACACCTTCTTTTGATCAACAGGCGTGGAAGGAGATATAATGGAAGGATGTCATGAACCAAAGATATTATTTCAATTGAAAATCCATCTTGTGGTTTGCATCCCTATCTATAATTCATTTTTTGTATTCATAAATTTATTCAAATCCAAACCAATCAATATTCTAAAGTAGGATAAATTTCTGGTTGTTGTAAGTATTGTTCATGGCGTCGTTGAAGAATTACATGGATCATAAATTGTAACACCTTCAGGAGTCCAGTGATACTTATAGTAACTTAGCCTTAGAGAAGGGTATATTAGTTCCATGGTCATCTGCACGCACGCGCACGCAAATTCTTGAATCGGGGCACGGGAGATGAGAGGTCAAAGCAAAGACATGAAACGTGTCAATAACTCCGATTACTTTGAGCCAGCTTTCTATAATTCAAACTGGGCCTGGATCCCATGATTATAGGTCTATAGCTAAAGACGGATATTGGTGAATTATTTTGAATATTTACTATGCATTCATCTAACATCAAATTTGTCGACCAGGCAGCAGGAGGAGGATAAATAGACTTTCTCTTCAGAAGGGAACCAAAATGACTTGAATGCCCCTACACGTAGCTGAAGGGAGAAGAGCAGGGTTGGATGAGCCTAGATCCCTCTAAAAATTTTTCGACCCTTCTCAGTTTGCAGAGGCACTTTCGCGTTAACGTGTGGAACCCTCTATCAAGGCGACTAATTTACTTAGTTCGAAAGTCTGTCAAAAGTGAAGCAAATCGCCCTTCCTTCCAGAAAAATATATCCTTCCTGAAGTTTCCTGAACCTTAGTCCCTAATTCAGCCCGCCCTCGAAAAGAACTCTGGGCATGATTCTGAAAGTTTGCGAGTTCCAAAAGACCTGAATCCTTGCCCCTATAATCCCAAAATTTGCGATTTTACGCCACCTCTCAGTAGTCTTGTGTACTGTATCTCTTCTCCTCCTTTATAATAAACCATAACGTTATTAGCCGTGACCCCAAGGCCTCTCCAACTATGACGTCATTAACAGTGACCTGGAGCCTGTTTCTGGAATCTGCGAGTTCTATACACCTCCCTTTATCCTTGTAATCTATAAGTGGTTTAGTATAGGTTTTTATACTGCTGTATGTTAGGCTTATGTTAGGTCTGGTTTCGTAAAGGTTAATCATAGGATACTGTACAGCCCACTCGCTAGTAGACATGACACATGTTTTTATCCATTTGGCTCTGCCAGAGAATCAATTTTTTTAAATGCTTTAATCCTATAGTATTTTCACGACTCTGAAAAACATTTTCTCGCTCCCCCTTCTACCTCTTACAAGTGATCAGAAGTCAAACTTCTTTTTTGCCAGTAGCTCTTATATTTTGTACATTGGCAAGAGAGGAAGAGAGAGGTCGATTTTTTCAACCCTATTTCATTTAAATTTATTTCAGGCCTTATTGCTGATCGTTGGCATTGGGCGTGTTTGAACTGAACGACTAACCCAAAAAATCACACATCTAAATCTCCCTCATGACGATATTATAGGTAGCGTACTTTTAAAACCTCTCAAGTTTCATCTCCACCCTTCGTTAAGTGTATTCGTCTTAATTTTCAGATAGAAAATCAAGATTGAAGCGATGACATCGAGTACAGGTTGCACAGAAGCGTGTCCTCCAAACAGCGTCGGCGTCTACCGAGCGATATTCAATCAACTTATACTCAGTCTGTTGAATTCAACCTGCGATATCACATCACCATATCCCGCTGATGTCAATAACGACGACTTGCGATCAGTCAAGTTCGATTTCATCGTTGTGGGCGCTGGCGCAAGCGGGTCTATCGTCGCCAATCGCTTAACCGAAGTTCCATACTGGAATACATTGCTCATCGAGGCTGGAGACGATCCTCCCATCGAATCAGACATTCCCTCCCTAGCTTATTCGTTATGGAAATCAAAATACGTTTACGAGCACTTGGCCGACGAATCTGCCGAATTGTGTCGCGGACAAATCGATAACCGATGTTGCATCCTGCACGGCAGAATACTGGGAGGATCGACGTCTATAAACGGTATGGTTTATGCGCGCGGCAGTCCACGAGACTACGATACATGGGCCGAGGCTGGAAATGAAGGCTGGAATTACGCAAACTTGTTACCGTATTTTAAAAAAGTGGAAAACGTCGAACCTCCAATTCTCCGTCATAACGGAAATCACGGTGTCTCCGGCTATCAACGGATTGAATACTACGGAGCGAACGAAACACGAGAAGCCTACCTCCGGCTTTTCAAACTGCTCAACCGAGGCGCTTCAGAAGCGGGCGTACCATTCGTGGAGGATCTTTCAGTGAAAGCAATCAATGGAGTTGGAAAATTGTTGGGTACACTTGCAAATGGCATTAGACAGAGCACAGCTAGGTCTTATTTGTCTCCTATAAAGGAACGTGAAAATTTGTACGTTATGAAAAACGCCTTTGTAACTAAGATATTAATCGATGATCTACGACAAGCTTATGGAGTCACTATTCGGAAGAATGATGTCGACATCGATATAATGGCTAATAAGGAGGTTATTCTATCAGCCGGCGCGTTCAATTCACCACAATTATTGATGCTCTCTGGAATTGGTCCAAAAAAATCCTTAGAAGATCTTGGTTTAAAAGTGATACAAGAATTGAATGTGGGTTCTAATTTACAAGATCATCTCTTGTTCTTGGGAGGAATATTTTCTCACACACCGACGCAAAAGGTGCATCTTGACGCCTCAGATGCAGATAATCTTTACAACTTTTTGACAAAACGTGTTAATGCGGGTGGTCAAGATACTATTCTGTATTATGATTCTGTGAAAAAACTGACTAACAATCTAGCCGATATAGAATTTACTTTTGACATATTAAAAGGACAATCCCCCGCCATCACGCGTCTTGGTACAGCTCGCAGAATAAAACCAGAAATTGTCGATCTGATGATGAATATCCAGAGCGATTATCTCCTAATTCCTCTAATGTTTGTATTGAAACCTATCCTCCTCGGTCGGGTTTATTTAAAAAGTGTAGATCCTTTTACACCCGTTGGAGTGGATATGCACTATCCGGCCGATCCGGAAATCTTTAGTCAAATCAAACGAAAAGCAATGGCCGGAATTGATTTCTTGATGAAACTTAATCGAACAAAAAGTTTTACAAAGGAAAATATAAAATTGATGAAATTAGAAATTAACGAGTGCGACGGTTCTTGGGAGTGTATTGTACGTCACATGACAATGTCGGGTCTCCATCACGTGGGTACTTGTAAAATGGGCCCGAAACACGACTCAACAGCCGTTGTGGACCCTACCCTCAAAGTGTATGGAGTAACTGGGTTACGAGTGGCGGATGCTTCCGTCATTCCAAATGTTCCGGCAGGCAATACAAATATTCCATGTATGATGGTCGGAGAAAAAGCGGCTGATATGATCAAGGCTGAATGGCTTAAGAAAAGTGATAATGTAGACCGCAGTATGTTAATGATGTAAAATGTTGTATTCTTCTATTGCCGTTCTAATATAATTTTATAATAATCAATGTTTCCCCGTAAACCATCCCAAATTACTTTCTCTATTTCGTTGATTGTTCGTCGAGCTTTAGTGTTTGCATTTTCGGAATTAAATTAGGATTGGTTTACGGAGAAGAGAATTATCTGAATTTCGAGCTTAGATCGTGAGGCCTTTCTTATCACAATCGATATTAGTAACATTGGGCAGTCGGAGGAAAAAGGTCGGTAGATAGTTTGCGACTTGAAATTTTTCCATTCTCTAACCAAGTCAAGGTGGAGAGATTTTTGAGAAATCTTCCTCTACCAAGCTTGTAACATAACTTGGGTCAACACTGCACAAAAAGCCTTCGAATCATACGAGGGATGAAGAAATTTCAAGGCATCAACCATATGGAGGAAGGAAACTCGGAAAGATTAATGTCAAGGTGTTCTTGACCTGATTGGAGAATAGAAAAAATTTCAAGTCGCGAACTATCTAAAGATAGGCGAATAGAAGAAATTTCTATTCAATAGGAGAACAAGGGCGCTGCTGTGTAGAGGAAGGAAACTAAAGTTTTGATTCAAGAGCAGAGGCAGGATTCAACTACCCTATCGCAAGGTCTTGGATGAATTTTGATTAACGCTGTACAAAGGTAGTAACTAGCGGGGGCAGATGAAAAGTATGGGGCAATGCCTCTCCTTCACAAAAAAGTAGAAAAAATGAAAAGATGCTCGATTTAGCAATAGGATGAGATAAAAAATTAGGGGAAAAAACTGCCAGCCCCTTGAGAAAAATTTACTCCGCCACCCAGTCTCCAGTTTGAAGTCATTAGGCTCACCAAGGAGATAGGCAGAGGTGTCAGAACCCAATATTAAACTGACTTCTCAATATCGAAACCAAATTCGACCCATAAAAAAGGTCTCCTGAATTCTTCATTTGACTTTGTTAAGGAAGCCGTCTTGTTCTCGTCCTCACAAGAGAAAAAAAAAAAAAAAAAAAAAACACATTTTGGAAAGGCTGTAAAATTGATAACAAACTTCAAACCCAAGGATATTTTGCCCACTGAGAACCCTTCTTCCAGTCTCATTGGTGCCTATACTAAGACTCCTTTTTTCATTCGGTAGTAACACAGATACCTAAAACAAAAAATATTGGTTCTTATCAACTCCTTTAAAAAACATTAGAATTAGGCTCAATCATTGACCTAATAAAAATCGATGACTTGGTCAACTGACTATAGTTGAGTCGAAATTTTTCCAAGTTTTTTGCCACTGCGATTTTCTCAAAAAACCATCAGAGAACTGGTTCCCCAAAAGTAAAGAACGTATAACACATTGAAGTTGAATAAATGAAGAAAATGTTATTATCTTTTTCACCAACTTTATTGGTTTTCTTCAATGTATCTGATCTTACCTGGTTTTCTGACTTCATAGACATTTCCTCTGAGAGGATATCTGCGTTGGTAAACAATACCCATGTTCTAAAGGTTGATAATATTCACAGTAATTGTTATAAGCTTAGTGATTGTTTCACATGCTATCACTAAATACAAAAACCAGATATCCGCAGTATTTCTCAAACCCTCAAATGAGGAGAAGGAATAAACCACAAAAAGTCGAGTATGAAAATTATTTATATATATTTCCAAATTAAGTTAAACGTACACAAAGTTATAATTCTACAAAATATTAATATTGACTCGTATATCTCAAGATAGAGTTTACTCATAAGGAACAAAATCCATAATTTGAGACAACACAAACTGGAAAAACAATAATGCTAATTATAAGAATGAATATATATTTAAACAACCAAATAATAAGATAACAAAGTACAAAACAATGCCGGTGACTTTCAGCTAGCGCTCCAATGCAAAAATCTGGAATTTGAAGCATAAGTTAGCCCTTGTTGAACATTGCTGTAGTAATACCATCTTGTACCTAAACTTTGAGAGTAGTTTGGATTCTAGGAACGTTCATCGCAATCTCACTGACTGGAATTATTCTTATGCACAAGCTAGTTTTTGCTGGTTTTGTTGTTTTATAATATATGCTGGGTTACAGGTCTTCAAATAATCTCAAATCATTTGATTACATAGAAGGCAACTGCAACTGACTAACAAACGCCCAAGAACTGAAATTTTTCAAAATATCAAACCAAATAAAACTCTACTATAACAAAGAAGTTTCACAAAACAAAATCACTTGATATGTATCAGACAGTGGATCTCAAAAAACTGACCAATTTTGATCATTAAGTCACGTGTTTGGTAAGACTTTATAAGAATTTAAAGATTTTAGTGCTGGAGCTAAGTTGACCCCAAACTTGGCTTCACACTTTCAGTATGTACATATTTCAAGAAACTACAGAAACTCATAAATGTATGTGAAACAATTATTCAAATTTTTAATGCAAATAAAAAATAGATCATAATAGAAATTGGGTTTGAATAAATATTGAGGTATTATAAAAACCTAGAGAGTTGAATCTTGTAAGTTCAAATTTCAACACAAGCGCAAATGGATACATTTTAGAAAAATATTACAGGATTTTGGAACTATTCAACAATAGGCCTACCAATCAAATAGCGCAATGGCCGCCCACAGGATCTCTCTCCAATTTCAATCATCCATGAAACCAGTCTGTAACCCCAATGATGAGACTTGTTTCACAGAAGCAATGCAAGTAATCCGAAAATTTTGGCGCTTGTCAATTAGTATTTTGATGTTGCCATGAACGAGAAGGCAATACACAAACCTCGACAAACCTGAAATGCCCAAAAGATTGTTTTATTGGGTCATGTTTTGTCGGTTATTTGACCGGCAAGCTATGTTTTGTCCGATACAGAAAAAATTTTATTCTTCATTTCAACATTATGCAAAAAATATATTCTTAAAATATTCTCATCCCCAAGATTAAATTTCTTCATGATCCTTGTGAACGTACCTGAACTCAATCACCGCTGTAGTATGAGACTTGTAGATACATAGTTATGACATCTTTAATTGAAACCTTTTTGAAATTGTAAACCAAGAGCTTTCAAGAGCTGTATAAAAGAAAAATAGATTGAATCAACAACAAATTTAGTATGTAATACTGAAGCATTTGATTTCTCTCTTACCTTGTAGAAAGTGGAGCGCTTGAAATTTGGAAGACTATCGTCAGCATTAACGTTGGCAAGTAGTTTATTTAAACTTGGGCTCTCTTCATTAGAAAAGTATAATTCAATCTTGTTCCTTATTGCTTCTTTCATTGAAGAGTCCACTTCATCTACAAGTGACTTACGTATACGTTTTCTATTGGGAGGTTGAATGACCTTGTCTAATAGGTACTGATTGATTATTGCCCAAACTGACTTGTGTCCAATACCTGCATAAAATAAGTACCTTTCAATATTACAGGAATAACTCTTCAATATGGACCTACTGAAATTTGTTGATGAGCAACTACAACACGTACCCATTTCTTGTGATATAATTGACGTTGCTTCCTTTTTTGAAATAAATGGGTTCTTTATCTTCAGTTGTTTAAATAAGTTGACAACGCAAATTCTTCGCTCCAATGTAATGATTTTTCCTCTAGGATTTTTAGTAACAGGAAAGAGAACTGCAGCAGGAATAGACATAGTTGCAGTAGAGGGTGCACCACCAGAAGATTTAATAGGGTCCAGTAAATACCGATTGATTATTGTGCAAACTGAATTATATGGAATGCCTGCAAGAAATTGAAAGCTTTCAATTATAGGAATTTTTCTTTCAAGGAAATTGTTATACTAAAGAAATTGCTGTTGGAAGACTGTAACATGTACCTGTTTTTTTTGAAAGAGTTGAAGCTGCTTCCGTTTTTGAAATATCGGGGTTTTTCTTCTTTAGTTCCTTACATAAGTTAAGGATACAGTTTCTCTGCTCTGTTGAAATGATTTTTGTCTTTGGATTCTTTGTAACAGGAGAGCGACCCACAGCAGTAGAAGGTGGCAACAGCACACACTGCTTACCAATCTTTTGGAATTGTAAACCAAGAGCTTGCAAGAGCTGAATGAAAAATATAGATTGAATGAATATGTTAGATCACAAAGTTCACAAATTTTCGTTTGTAGAACTACACAGTAATACTGAAGCATTTCATTTCTCTCTTACCTTGTAGAAAGTGGTGCGCTTGAAATTTGGAAGACTATCGTCAGTATTAACGTCGGTAAGCAGTTTATTCAAACTTATGGACTCTTTATTAGAAAGGTATGGTTGAATCTTGTTTCTTATTGCTTCTTTTGTTGGAGAGTCTACTTTATCGACAAGTGACTTACGTATACGTTTTCTATTGGGAGATTGAATGACATTGTCCAATAGGTACCGACTGATTATTGCCCAAACTGACTTGTATCCAATACCTGCATCAAATAAGTATATTACAGGAATAACTCTTCAATATTGATATCTTGAGATTTATTGATGAGCAACTATAACACATACCCATTTCTTGTGAAATAATTGACGTTGCTTCCCTTTTTGAAATATCTGGTTTGTTAATCCTCAGTTGTTTAAATAAGTTTACAACGCAAATTCGTCGCTCCAATGTAATGATTTTTCCGCTCGGATTTTTGGTAACAGGCGGGAGACTTACATCAGGATTACAAGAAACTGCGGTAAGGGATAGACCACTGGGAGGTTCATCAACATTGCCGAGTAAATACCGAAGAATTATTGTCCAAACGGAGTTGTATCCAATACCTGCGTGAAATAAACAACTTTCAATATTATAGAAGTTTCTCTACTCCAGAAGTTGCTTTTTGGAAGACTGTACCAAGTACCTGTTTTTTGAGAAATAGTTAAAGCTGCTTCTTTTTTTGTAATATCGAGGTTTTTCATCTTTAGTTCTTTAAATAAGTTTACAACGTTTTCTTTTTGTGCTAATGAAATCCTTCTCCCTTTTTTATTCGTGGTAACAAGATCTACAGCAGTACAAGGAGTTTTAGTAGATGATGCACCACTGGTAGAATCAGCAGCGTGGTCTAGTAAGTACCGAGTAATAATGGTCCAAACTGAATTGTATCCAATTCCTGCGAAGAAAGAACAGCTTTCAATATTACAGAAACTTCTCTTCATTATTGATGTACTGCAAATGTTGCTTATGAAAGACTGTATCATATACCTGTTCTTTGGGAAAGAGTTGAAGCTGCTTCCTTTCTCAAAATACCTGGCTTTTTCAACCTTAGTTCTTCAAATGAGTTTAAAATGCAATTTTTTTGCGACAATGAAATCCTCTTCCCTTTTTGATGTTGAGTGGCAGGAGGTAGTACGTCAACAGGAGTACAAGAGGTTGCAGTAGATGACGAATCACAGGCAGATTTATCGACATGGTCCAACAGGTATCGAGTAATTATAGTCCAAACTGAATTATATCCAATACCTGTGTGAAATAAATAGTCTTCAATATTACAGAAACTTCTTTTTATTCTTGATGTACTGTAAAAATTGCTGATGAAATAGTGTAAAGCACATTTTATTCGATTGAGGTCAACATCTTGATATTGCGGAGCAGTAAACTATTGAGAAACTCCACGTGAGCACAAAAAAAAAGAAACTATTGAAATCATAAAGAGCGCTCCAGAGAAGAGATTGCTAGAGTGATAGAAAAGATGATGTTAACAAAAAACTGGAATAAAGACCATAAAATTTCAATTTATTTTCATTCCACATTTTCAAACAATTACTAAACAATAATTTTCGTCAAAACTGCCAAAATTAGTGTAGATTACACAATCATTAGTGATCATGCAGACAAAGATCAATTTGGTCCATTTCTCCTGATCACGTTGAAATTCAATTACCAACGGGATATGCCATAGCAACTTAGCATGATTTAGCATTTTTTATGAAAGGCCCGTTCGTTTTATGAAATGCGGTCGGATGCTATAACAAAGACTTCTGACCCATTTTTTAATCATTTCATGAACAACGAGGTGGTAAAATTTTCCCTCTTCTAATATTATTTCCGCACGTAAGTAATGTGTCTTTCCAGACGAAGTCATACTCAAGCGAGTAATACAATCGGAGTAATTTACAAAATTTCTGTGGCTATTGTAAATTACTCCGATTGTATTACTCGCTCGAGTATGACTTCGTCTGGTATATCTGGCCATAAATTGAGAAACCGCATTGATTCTAATGTGTCTTTCATACAAGATACCGGTAATTATTCCATGGGGATATCAAATGTTCAACGGGATTTGCAATGAAATTTTGAGAAACCCCGATCGTTAGTAGTTTTAGCCACAGCTTTTCTCATTGATAAAAAAAATCTGTGACAAGACCGACAATCGTGATTCACTCTAAATGTATTTCAACAGAAACAGATAAGATAACAGCTGACTCGTTTCAAGGTACCGATAACTAAATGAATGTGAATATTAAGAAAGTACCCTATTTCATGAAATGAACAGACACCCGGTCACATACCGTTAAGATGCTTTGTATACTATCGGCCACAAATAAAATGGACAGTTTATGAAATAACCAACACGTCGGTCAGATACCGTAAAAAATCTTTGACCGCATTTCGTGAAGTGACCGAACTTTTCATGAAAATGCCGAATTACGCTAAGTAGCTACGAACCGTAGCTCTCGAACTGTTAATGAAGAAAAAACTCGAAAAATAAAAACGCCGCAAAAACTAGAACAAAAACCAAAATCCGATAGAAAACTTTCTTGTACCAAGAAGCGAAACTCCGGGAGGAAAAATTTTGAATCGGACCCAACAATCGATAACTGAAAAATCCGAAAACCAAAAGACTTTTTGTTCCGTTCTCTACTTGGTATCATTTTGGAATTTCACGAATCGAATCATAAAACAATATTATTTTCCTGAAGGATGTAAATTAATATCAAAGAAGGCATTAGAAAATTAATATCACTTCGATATTTTTGATGCACGATCTCTGCCTCAATTCTTGTTGTAAAGTCAACAACACTAATTGTCTAGAACGTGCTCAACACGTACCTGTTTTTTGAGACACAGTTGAAGCTGCTTCCTTCTTAGAAACAGCTGGCTTTTTCAACCGCAGTTCCTCAAATAAGTTTATAATGGCCTTTTTTTGCACCAATGAAATCCTCTTCCCTTTTCGATTCTTAATAACAGGATAAATTTTCGCAGTAGGACTACACGTATTTGTTGTAGATGGGACGTCACTTGAAGATTCAGAACGGTCCAGTAGATATCGAGTAATAATCGCCCAAACTGAATCGTGTTCGATACCTGTGTGAAATAAACAAGCGTTCAGTATCACAGGAACTTTATAATCGACGTACGGATAGAGTAACATATACCTGTTTCATGAGAAAGAGTAGAAGCAGCTTCCTCATCAGAAACAGCTGGGTTTTCCGTTTTCAGTTGTTCGAATAAGTTAATAAGGCAGTTTCTTTGCTCCAATGAAATCTCTTTTTCTTCTCGATTCTCGATAACGGGAGAGACCTTTACAGGGGCATCACAAGACGTCTCGGCAGATGGCACATCATCGGGGCAAACGGTAATCGTTATTATTTCACACTCAAAATTAGAATCGTCTACGTCAAGTATTTGCCAATTCATTTTGGCATAATATAATAGATAATTCGAGTAAAATAATTTAAGGAACAAAGTTCCACCAACAATATTCTCAGCGATTCCGTTTCGTTTCTTCGACTCTGTGAACTCCGTACGCGACTACGCGTAAAATTTGATAAGAAGAAGTTGCAACGCCTGCGGCCTGCCATCAGTCCATCACTGCCAAACAGAGTTGAATGGACGTATATCCAAATCAACGATCAGGAAGAAACATTGTTTCTCAGTCATTAGAAAGATACATTTTACCTAATCGTTTTTTTGGATCATGGTATGATTTGGATAAATTATACGTCCACGGAAGTAGGTCACTGTAGGTGCGCTAGTTTCCACGCGTCTGTTTAGTCTGGTGTTTATAAGGTTCATGATGATAATAATTATTGTGATAAGCCATCATTGTGAAGTGAAGACGGGTGTACGTATACGTATGTCGTATATAGGTGTCCAAGATAGAAGAAGAGTGCAATTACAAACTTCTCATCATATGCATAAATGGACGTCTTCAGTTTTTTTTTGCTTTAAAATGTGTGGATGAGTTCCGCGTAAGACGTTTTTGAGCCACTCCCGCTTCATGTACGAAAGGTATGATGTATATTATTCTTTCTCAAATATTGTATGATGTAAGCGAGTGTCACTTGATACATCGTGTTCATTTTTCCAGCAATGGCAGAGAAAACTGGAAATAGTGAAACACCTTCGGAGAACTCCGAATCGTTGGACAATTTGCTACGGAGTGCTCTCGAAGATTTTGATTCTTATTCGCCGCCCTCTAAAACCACTGACGTAGTATGTGCCACTTCATCGGATACTGCAGCCTCTGCTGAAACATCGCAATCGACGAACGAGAGGTTACAAGAAGATTTTGAAAATAAATTCAAAAATCTACTCCTTGAAGACAATATAGATGATTCAACTTTTTCGAATCAAATGTCCGATTTACTGAGCGAAGTGCAGAAAGAAATTCAATCCTACGTCAACGATCCCAATTCTCCGGCGACGGATGGCAATGCAGATACAATTTCTCAAGCTATTAATTCCATGATGCAGAATATGGAACAAATAAAGGAAGGTATGAAAGACGAATTGCCAGACGGTCTCAATATGGGTGATTCCTTTATGGAACAAATGATGCAAACGCTCATGAGCAAAGAAGTACTCTATCCATCTTTAAGGAATGTAAAGGATAAATATCCTGCTTGGCTAGAAGAAAATGAGAGTCAAATTGGTAGCGAAGAACTGCGTCGCTATACAGAACAGTACAAAATCATCGAACAAATTTGCACGATGTTTGAAAATGAGAACACTTCTGACTCCGATGAGGTCAAAGAGAAACGATTCGTTGAATTAGTGAATTTGCTTCAAAAAATGACTGAATTAGGACAACCACCGCAAGATTTGGCCGAATCTATGCCGCTTGGTATGGAGAATGAACTTCTTGGCTCCAATTTTAATCCAAATAGTTGTAATCCGATGTAATTTAGCAGCGTATCTTCGCATGGGTGTCGAGAATCGGGACGGGTATTTAGCGAAATAAGTATCATTGCTTTTTCAATCATCGTAAAGACTGTCGAATACTTACGTTTCTAAGTTTCTCCGGACTTTTTTGAATGTTCGACTTTTCTTTGTACTTTTCGTACGTCTTTACCATTACGTTTTTGTTTTTGTTGGTGATAAAAAAATGTACATTTAGTAACATTGTTTTTTTTTTTTTTCAAATTTGTGCCTTGTGCAATAATAATGTACTTGTATATTAAGTTACGAGAATAAAAGAAGAAAGTGTTTATTTTATAAACGAGTAGCTCAATTTTTGACTTCGTACGGTACGTGAGGAAGATTCGGAGACTAAAATAGATCTTAGGTTTTTTGTCGGAGGTACAAAATGACGGAGCAACTCTCTTATACCTACTATTTTTGTTGGTTCGCTATGATAGATATCCGTATTCCCGCGGTACCGTTTGTTTAAAATGTGAAAAAACTGGTTTTTATCAACGTGACGTCATTTTATTCTGATGATTCGGAATTCTCTCATCTAACGGTAAATAAGTTTCATCGAAGAACAATATGTTAGTCTTGCTGCGCACATTTAATGACTGCCAATTAAATGATTATTCATGAGTGAATGAGATAAAACAATGTATTGAAAATTTATGTAAAAGTTTTTTATGATCGAATTAATACGTCGTGAAGTATTTTGTGACAACGTCGAGAATACCTATTTTTACTGAGAGAAGTTGATTGAGCATCGAACGTCTGTTATTATTGGAAAGATTTTCTAAAAAAGTCAACCAGTTCGCTAGTAAGTAATTAGCTAATTACGCTTCTATAACTTGATATGCATATGTACTTATAATGTTGTAATGATATTTTGGAGCACCCAATATTCGTCTTAGAGCTAATTCTGTGGTTTTAAAACTCTCATCGATAAACAAATTCACAGAAGAATGATACAAAGCTAGTCAACCTTTATTAGTGTACATTTTAACAATATGATACCATCATACAGCTCTGAGTTCAGGTGTAACTACGAGAACGTAAGAATCATTTGCAAGATAGGTAACCGATTTTCGAAATAGGTTTTTTTAAAATTATTATTCGTAATACCGGTGCATATATTTGTTGCAAATTTTGATAGTTACACCTGAAGAATTATCCCTTGAGAATATTGCTGAAATGCTGATTAGATACCGTGATGAGGATTATTGATCGAGTTTGATATTGAACCCAAATACTGCAGTTTCTTCGGACCAATAGTGAGGAAAATTCGATATGTTTTTCATTTTCCTCAATCTAAATCGATGGTACGAGTACTTGACAGAGCGCTAGGAAGTCGGTCTACTGCTAGACACGATTAAGTAGGGTGGTTCTCATTAGTATGGATATGACATCTTACACCTCATGTAACACTCACGTAGGCCGGCTATCAGAGCTTTCGTTGATACCAACGCGATCCAACTCCCGCGCAGTCTCGTTTTGAAGTTCTGATTCATGAATGAATGATAATATTTATATCCTAACGGTGATGTTTGTTTTCCACTTACCCGCGCAGCACATTTTTCACAACGCTAGCGGAATGTAAATATATAAGAGACCGAGGAATTGCAGATGAACTATGACATTCTGCCTGTTGGTCAGTTTTCCCTTTGGATTACTTATGGTTGAGTGAATAGGTAATTCTTTTCATTTTACGTAAAATATTTTATTAAGTAAATTTTTCTTCAGTTGAATGGTATATCATTTTTTCCATACCTAATTTCTAACTGATAAAGTTTGTTATCGTGACCTATTTAAACATTGATGAGTCGAGGATGTGAAAAATTGCATCATTTCGCAAACCGGTTAAATTTTGATTTGCCGTCTGATTCAAATACGTAAGTGCAATTTTTCTCATTAATTTATCTCTTTACTCAAAGTACAATTAATTACACAGTAATATAGGTATGGTCTCTAATTAATGGTGCTAGGGGAAAAAAATTGATTCATCTTCTATTATCGTCTAAAGTTTTTGCAGAATGAGTTTCTATGCTATTTATTGGCGAATCTAAGAAAAATGTACTCGACCAATATATGTTTGGTTTATTTGGTTGTCATAGTGAAGATCAGTCCATGATACACGCGAAAATGTTTCTATTCCAAATGATAAATTCGAGCTGTAGACGTGGCAAGCGAAAAAAATTTCTCAAATTTTAATGTGAATTTCTTATCTCATTTTTCAAGTGTTCTGCTCTTGGAAAAGCTTGTATTTTAACACGAATTTCAAAATTTCTCTCTCTCATACAGAAATATTGAATGTTCTAGGTGTAATTTTTGGTTTTTGCTCTATTATTTCACCAAATTTTTTCAAAAAAATAATGCAGTTTCTGAATTGAGACTCTACAAGTTTTTCTTTGTTTATCTCTCGTCAAATCTATTTAAAACCTCAATTACTCAGCAGTTCCGCCGGTTTCTCTAAATTCTCTTCTTCTATAGTATATAGCATGTCGTAACCCAGAATTCTAAAATTTTTTCAAATTTTTCAAGGAGATCAGTCAACTCCCTCATATGTTTTTTAGTTGAGCCTTCCCCGAGCAGTAGTGTAGCGAAGGAAGAGAGGAGGGAGAGAGCTTCGGATCTTTCTTGAACTGAAAAATTTGCTTCGACATGCCATCCAGTATTTGACCCCTCCCTCGACAATTTCTGGCTGGGTACGCAACTAATTCCAAGCCTTCTCTATAACTCGCGACTAAGAATTCTTTCAAGTACCCCACATAAGTCAGTCAACCCCTTCTCCGTTTTTGAGTCTAGACTTTCCAAGATCCTTTCTTTAGATTGCAGTTACCTGCGACTCTGCTTTTGAGTAAAGTTTCTTCCTTATTTCCTTTTTCTAGACAGCTCGTGATTAAGTCAGAGTGATCCGGACATGGATTTCTCCGAGTCATCTTTTTTGTACATAGCTCGTGATTCTGAACTTTTTCCCAGTCCTTTCTACCGCAAAAAATTTTTTAATGTCCCCTCGTATTGCTACGATCCGAATTAGAAAATTTTCTGACTCCTATCCCTAAAGGTTTTCTGTGTCTTTTCTCTCTAGAAATCCAAGCTAAATTATTCCAACTTCACTGATGACGTCATAATCCGAGCTTAAAATTCCTCCGAATCTTTTCTCTACTGATGTTTTGCACTCGATATTTTTCTGAGTCCCTCTAATGTTGAGATTTGAATCAAAATTTTTTCTAGCCCCCTGATAACGTCTCATACAAGCATGAAATTCTTACGAGTTCTTTCTCTACCGACGGTTTGAGCTCAAAGATTCATTTTCATTCAATACCCCGATGACGTACCGATTCGAGCTAGAAATTTTTCCAAGTTCCTCCCGTACTGTTGGGGTTTCTTCGTAGTCTCTCCTCCATAGAGATTTCAACCCAAACCCTTTTCCATCCAGATGTGAATGTTTTTCGCGGGAATTTACTCTGAATTGAGGTTTGTTCGTCTTGTTACCGTTATCATTCATGTCAACTACTCGTATATTTTTAAAGGTCGCGAGAGTAATAATTTTTTCGATACCAAAGCTCACAACTTTTATCTTTTTTATTTTATTTGCCGAGATCAAAAATATGTATTGAGTACTTTGATACCTAATCGTCATACTCTTTATCTAATGCCAGTGCAGAATAGACCGATTTACCAATGACGCCTTAAAACACCCCGATGCGAAAAATGCCATCACAGGATTGTGACGGCGCATATTTGCGTCACAGTTGGGTCACAAGGAGGGATCTCTGTGCTTTTCAAAATGGGTGATTTCCGTCACAAACTAAAGTCACAGGCGTTACAAGTCTCCTCTCTTCAAAAGAAACGAGAAATATAAGCACTTGAAGGGGAGTCCAGCAATATTTTGAGCTTCGATCTGTCGAGCTTGAAACAGTTATGAGACTTGAGTTATTGTAGAGAAGAAAAGAGATCGACCTAAAGTCGACTGAGTTCTTTCGAAGTAAGCTCGCTGCACCCCCCCTCCCCCACCTACGTTACGAGTGTATACGAGAGCTAGTCATTAAAGCATTAGCTTAATGCATCTTTTTCAAGAAAAAGTCGGATGGCCTGTAGATGTAAATTTTTTCTTCTTCTTTTTGTACAAATTTTATTTTCATGATAGTAAACGACCTATGTACGAGTACAAGTTAGAATAATTTTTTCCTCTAATGGTATGTGTATCGAATAGAGGTAAAATTTACGAAGTGGGCGTGCAGTTTTGTTCGTGCCTGGTTTCGCACTACGTAGAGTCAGTCTCTATTCTCTATAAGCCGGTCAAAGAAGTGCGTCGTGATGGTGACGGTAATTTTTGTGAAACAAAATTTGTGTTCGTCGTTTGCCTATTTTGATATCATATCGACCACTTTTTATTTATACAAGCATGAACTCAAACAATAATGTATATTTAAATAGTAAAAAATAACTTTTCGGTTAGAAAAATCGATAGTACATCTTACGAAAATACAACGATTGCTTGTCAAATATTCATAGAAAAAGAAACAGAAATCGTATCGTGCAAAATTTCGATGTAGACCTCAATTTTTAAACTTGTGCTATTTTATTTATTGATTTATTTTTTTTCAACATCAATTTTATTTAAAATGATTTTTTCCTTGATTTATTTGTTCATTTTATTTCTTATTTCACTTTTTGTCGTTCGTTTGTCAACTCATATTTTCACAAAGTCACTCCGTGCTTGGAGAGCCACTATTTTTACACTAATAAATGTGGTAAGTTTTCTGAATCAAATATTCTAAAGTTTAAACTTCGTAGATGATGGAGAATTCCAAGCTACAGAAAATTTGGAAAAATTCTCAAATCCAAGCTACCTAATTAAGGTATGAAAAAATATCAATATTTTTTGATAGAGGTAGGTAAGAAAAATTTTCAAAGTCTTATGAGTGGGTGGGGGGGGGGATTGGACACGATTGCAAGGCAGTTCCATGAAAGTAGGGGGCTGGGAAAATTTCAGAAGTTTCAAAAAACTGTCCTTCCCACCACCCAACTGTATTAACCTCCTCATTGGTTAAACTGGGCTAAAAACTACTAGATAAACGACTCCTGTGATTTTTAGATTCTATCCTCCATCCTTTGTTGTCGCAGAAAAGTCGCAACAGCTAATTTATGTAGTGACAGATCTCCAATCTCGAACCAATAATGCTTTCCTCTCCAACTCCTGTCTCTGATTCATGCTCTTTGATATTTCAGATGCATGCCTCAGAGTATACGTAAGAAGCCTCACTAATTTACCTCCTAAATCGTTGCAAAAATTTTTCCACCACCAAACCCTAGCCGCCAGAATTCACGAGTCATCGAAGTAAGCGTCCAACGAGAAATATTTAGCGTGCCTTTCTGTCTGGCAGCCATGAACTATAGTCCCGCTTAACCAACGTCTACTTACAGATCTAATCCTTCTCACAACCTGAACTCCCTAGAAGCTACTTTTACATGACTCTCGAAACAAGCAAAAAAACTTTCCCCGTCATATTCCGAAAACGTAACCCACTACGTCATTCCTGCAAAATTTTGAAATCTCCGGCCTTGCTTCCTCCCTCCCTTGCTCTTTACCACCTTTATCTTGACGCCATAAGCATGATTCAATAGACGAAGCAGCCAAACACGCTAACTCATTTTATAAAACACTTACCCCTTCCTGTCACCTGCTTCTCCTCTCAAGTCATTTTTTCGTGCCTTAATAGATCTCTAATTTTGATTTCGAAAATTGGGAAAAATCAATCGAATAATGAACTTCACTATTCAATACGTGAGAGGAAGTCCTGCTAACCCGCCTCAAATTGAACATACCCGTCTTGCACTTTTGTACCCCCTGATGTCGAACCTCGTTGATCCTCAATCCTACCTTCATTGTTACAAAATTTCTTCAAATGCCCGGACCACCGAAATCTTATATCTTGTCCTTTCACTATTCTTTTTTCCAACTTTTCCCTAATGGCTAAATTTAGAGGAGTTTTATAAAAGCGCGAAGGAAAAAAGCAGGAAGTAAATCCTATATTCTCGAAACGACGTGACGTATTTGTTGTGCAATAATGGTAGGCCTAGTGATTTATGCACTGCACTGCACAGTATGAAATAAGTCAAGAATTTAAAAGTCTTCTCGGTATATGATGGTTTATTAGTGCTATTCGTGTACATTACAAATGAGAGGTTAGACGACGTGCGCGTTCTCAAGTCGTTTTCATAAATAAAATCAAACAATTAGTGGTTTGAAGGCGTGAAAGGAATGATCAAAATAAGCTTATTTCATCACACGATGAAACGCCGTTTTTTCACTCTTTCGGTACCGGTAACTGTTGATAATAATTACCCTTGCACACGTAACATGCTTAGTTTCTATTTTTCCATAGTGTATTGATTATTGTATAGTGTGTTATTAAACTTCAATTTTTCTCCTGATTCTACACTCGGGCCTAGATAATAGAAGAATTGCTTGTAAATTATTTTACGATATCTCAGTAAACCTTTTAGTACTATTCTAGGTACCTACCATAAAAACAGAAAATTAAAAAATTATGGACCACAGGGAAAAGAGAAGAACCTCATAATACTTACGAATTACATTGTTTGTTTGGAAAAAATTTCACGTTTTCATTTGTGCAGCTTTGGCCTCTAACAATAACCAAAACTAACCTGTACTAACAAAGAGGGAGAAATACTGAACCCGCAAAGACTTTTAATATACCCCAAATATGGTAGTATAAAATTGCGACGCGTTTCGGTCGTCGCTCTTTGATATAATGGTTCGCACATTAGAGAAGACCATAAAAAAAATAACATAACCCAACTTATGGGTGACTTGGAAAAATTCTGACTTTCGTGGTATGTAAGATTGGTAAAGGACTTAAAAACTACGAATTTCAACCAACATAATACGATAGGAGAAAGACTTAAAATCTTCTCGACCATTAATCTATTGAACTTATGAGAATAGGGATTTGAAAAAATGTTTCCCTTTCACTAGGAATCTCATAGAACGAGTTGTTAGAGAATCTCGGAGTTTTTCCACAAACCTTGTCTTTTTTTTTCCTCCATTGTGTTGTGGGGAAATAAAGAATCCATCCGTAAGCCTTGCGACTTTTAAGTCGTATAAGTGTGCAGTTTTGAGCCATGTAGGTGAGAGAAGCACATGCAGAAAGACGTATCCTCTAAAATAGAGAGATAGATCGATTTATTTTACATTGGTACTTATCAAATTTAAGCAAGTCATATATCTTACTGCTCACCACCCCTCATTCACATTCCTCTTTGTGTTTTATCAGTCCTATGAGATTTCAGCAGTTCTGATGGACAGCAAATAATTTTTGGCACATGATGTTATCACCTGCCGCATTTGTACAAACGACGCTTGAAATTGGTAGAAACACCCATTTTCTCATTGTTTGTTCAACTTATCACATTTTTAAATTCTCGAACTTAGAAATATTTTCCAATTCTCGGGCTTCAAAATTATTTTTATATTCTCGGACTTGGAAATATTTTCCAATTCTTGAACTTGGAAATATTTTCGTATTCTCGCACTTGGCAATGTTTTCATATACTCTAACTTAGAAATATTTTTATATTCTTGACTCCGAAAATATTCTGAGTGAATTGGAAAATAAATCAAAGAATATTATAAAAATATTTATAAGTCCGAGAATATTTCCAACTTTGAGAATATTTCCAAGTCCGAGAATATAAAAATATTTTTAGGTCCAAAAATATATTTAACTCCAAGAATATGGAAATGATATTTTCAATTCCGAGCATTGAAAAATATTTCGAAGTCCAAAAATTGGAAAATATTTTCAAGTCCAAGATTTGGTAGATACCTACTTATAAGTTCGAGAATATGAAAATATTTCTGAGTTCAAGAATTGGAAAATATTATAGGTTTGATTGACAAAAAACAAGGAAATGGACATTTTTACCAATTTCTACTGTCATTGGTACAAATGTGGCTAGTGATGACGTCAAGTGCTGGAAATTATTTGCTGTCCATCGGAACTGCTGAGATGTTGAAATCATTTTCAAGAACAATAATAATAAGCAAGCCAAGAGTACTAACTGTGAATTCTAAATTAATTTTTCAGGTAGTCGAACAAGTGAAAATGGGGTGGTTGTGGAACCGTATGTGCCAAAGTCAAAATCGTCTGGATGGAAAAACAGTTGTGATTACAGGCTGTAACACAGGCTTAGGAAAAGAGACAGTCCGAGAATTCTACAAACGAGGTAAACCTACGACATGACGGTGACGATAAATTAAGACAGGCCTATCGCGAGCTACTTACGGTGCCGGTGTAATTGTGGACAAAATTTTGTATAGATACACAATTTTTTTTTTTTTCTTTATTGCTTGAACTGTTCAGGGAAGTCATTTCTTTTGCCCTGTGCTCGCGTCAGCCCTGAATTTCTGTTAAGGATTATGGAATCTTAATCACCACGAGGATAAATGTGGAATTAATTCACGTGCTCGTAATTAGGTGGTAGAATTATAATGGTATGTCGCGACGTCAGTAAAGCAGAACAGGCGGCCGATGATATAAAAAAATCAGCTGAAGGGTTGCCGAATGTTGGACAACTTATAATTCGTGAATTGGATTTGGGTTCTCTCAAATCAGTTCGTAAATGTGCGAAAGAAATTTTGGAAACCGAGAAGGCTGTGCATTTACTCGTGAATAATGCTGGTAAGTAGATTCTATTTATTATCATTATTCTATTTTAACGAGCTCTACCTAGACGTAGTGCTATTGGCTCGGCTTTACAATTAAATTATTAGATATATATTATATTTAAATTTATACAGGAGTTGATAAACTATAGAAGTACTTTATTATAGGAGGATGAGGTACGAATTAGGCCTAAATGCGAGTATAGAACAAGGTGAGGTATTGGTATTCGAGAGGACGTGATATAGCGTCAAAATTATTTTTTATGGCTTTAGAGAGGGAGGGGGAATCCCCGTAGAATAGCGAAAGTGTGAGAGCAGAGGACTAGAAAAGAAGTGATCGACAATTAGGTTTTCATGATGACAGTGAGGGCAGGATAATAAAGGAACTAGTAATTGAAGGTTGATCAAATGAGAGTGAGTGTTGCGCGTGTGGCCAATTCGAGGTAAGTTTATGATCAAAGTGGAGTCCAAGAAGTTTTTCAGAATTGCGATGAGAAATTTGAAAGTTTTTCGAGTGAAGAGTATAAGATTTATTTTATTATAAATTACAAACAAGCTTTTGGAAGAAGAAAATCTGAAACCATTTTATTTGGATAAAAAAGTCGTAATTTTGTGGAGGGTTTCTTAGAGGAGCCTGTGGGCTCTAGTAGTATTGCGGAAGAAATTTGGATGTTATATATCAAGGGAAGATTGACCCATTTCGTGACATCATCAGTAGCTAGTAAGAGAGAAAGACACTAAATACTTCATCTTGAGAGACCCCATTTTGAACGGGGGGGGGGGAGAGATCGTATTTTGAATTCTTACCATGAGAGTTCTGTCGTGAAGATAATCTTAAGTTCGATGGAGATTAGATGTCGCCTGGCCCGGTTGACGACAGAATTTGTAAAATTTCTATTACTTTTCAAAGAAAGTTGTATTACGATTTTTCCAACGTGCGGTAGATCTAAGATTTTGTCTTCGAGTTTAATTTCAGTGGTCCGAGCTAATACTTTACCAACCATCCTATAATGAGTTTTTTCCTATATGATTGTATTTCTGTAAATTGTTTCTCAACTAGGAATTATGGCTTGTCCAAAATATCTGTCGCAAGATGGCTACGAATTACAATTTGCAACAAACCACCTAGGACACTTTTTATTCACATTGCTACTTCTACCGAGAATCATTGCCTCAGCGCCAGCGAGAATTGTGATCGTTGCATCTGCTGCTCATCAGTTTGGTACGACTAAAATGAGAAAATAATTAATTATTAGAAGTGATTAAAAGCCTTTGAAGCCCTCTTTACTCGAAAAAAATTTTCTTAAACTTTATAGAGGAACTTTATGCATACAATGGGCACCCCTCGTAAAAACGTTCGGGTAAAATAATGAGTGTCGGTAAGGCCTTATTCCCGCCTATAGGTGGCCAGAAAAATTGTTCTCAACCAATTAATTTCCAATTTGCAAGGGTTATAGGGTATTATATGAACCCTCAAGTCTTTAGGATCCTCCCAACATGTCACGGTTTCGTGTTTTTAGCGTGTTTTCTGATGTTTTTCATTAAAAACAACATAGAGCACAACCTCCTTAAAACAATATTTTGAAATATATCGCTTTATATAGTACTACAAATAATATACCCAAAAATGAAGTTGTAAAGTCCCTACGCTCATACATTAAAGAAATGTATTGTACCCAAGAGATTGAAAAACACCAATCCCAGGCATGTTGCAGTTGAGTCGATCCTGGAGACTCGAGGGTTCATATTATGGTATCATTGAAAGGACTAAAATGCCTACAGAATTGAAATAAGTTGGTTGAGCATAATTTTTGTGGCCACTTATAGGCGGAAATAAGGCCTTATCGACACCTACTCATCCTTTATACTTCTCTGATTCTAAAAATTTGCTCTTGTATCGCAAAACCATGAAAGTTACCTACGATGATAAGGCCCTGAATTCTCCTGAATTCCTTTCGGTATAATGTTAAATAAGAAATGCATTAATAAATATGAATTTCTAATTTTTTAGGCGACGGTAAAATGCATTTTGAAGATATCAATCTCGATAAGAGTTATTCGTCCTGGGGTGCATACGGTAGATCAAAAACTGCAAATATTTTGTTTGCAGCGGAGCTAGGCAAACGACTAGAAGGTAAGAAAATACGACAAGTAGTCGTTATTAATTTGTAGGACAAAAAGCGGACCTCTTCTTGGCATTTTTGAATTTCGTTGGAGTCGTAGGAATATTTTTCTCAAAATTGTATATCAGACATTATTGACACATTGTTTTCATTGTTCAAATAACTTATCAGTGCAAGAAGGAGCTAAATACATAAAGAAGCACTTATTGAACCACTCACTTCCTCGAAAAATTGATACCTAATCATTTGTGCTCGATCTCTCATCGTTTTAATATTTTTGCTGTAGTGAAAAAAAACTCACTATATCAAAAAGTTCTTATTTCCAAGAGCTTGACACTTCACTAGATCTAAGTGTACTCCAAGACATTAAATTAAGAGCCTCAGGAACTTTTCAAACCTATCACCTCTCCTATCCTTGTTTCAAAATTTCTGCAAGTTCCTTCTGAAGTAATTTATGAAGGAGAAAGATTGACCACCGAATCTCTCATACTTAATACAAATCGCAGCAAGGGAGGTGAGAGTAATCGCAAATTGTTCATAGTCTCTAAATTAGATCAAGGTCATTCAGAATCCAAGGGTTTCTGACCTCACAGACGCAAATTCCGCGACCGAGGGAAGGTTAAAGTGAAGCAAACTTCGCGGCTGTTGATGCAGCTTTTACATACAGTTTTTACAATTTAGTAGCCTAAGCAGAATTTCTTTATTTTTTTTTAGATAGCCATATTATTTCAAAATATTGATTGTCATAATTTTATTACGAAGGGCACCTTATGAACTGTGGTGGTAATTTTGGAGGTATTCCTTCCAAATAACTCGTTTGTCTCCTGAAAATTAGTTTCGGCCTTTCTGGAGTCAGTAATTATTATTTTTCATTTATTGACAGAAATATGAAAGATTCCTCGCTCAAGATGTGCTGTAATCTTACATTTAATTTTTAAACAATGTTGAACTTGAGAAGTCTGTTTTGTAGTTTCCATAATACTACAGCCGTATCAAATAAGTAGATTACATCAACGTCATCTTAAAAAATGTGCAGGCACGGGAGTTACAGCATACGCTCTACATCCTGGAGTAATAGAGACAGAATTAGGTCGACATTGGATGGGCTCCTATCCGTTATTATCTTGGTTAACGATGGTGTTAGCGCGACCGTTTTTCAAAAGTACAATTCAAGGTATCCAGACTACATTGTATTGTTCCTTAGATGATAAATGTGCAAATGAGACGGGACTGTATTACGCGTAAGTAAATTAGTTAAATATAAAATTGCATTAGTACAAGCCGTATACAACTCAAGAAAATTATCATTACTAATAATAAAGGTACCTACCTAAAGATGCGTAGGTATTCTTCTTGTATATCAAATTATTACCTAATACCTATACAAATGACCATTGTACTTATTACAGTGAATGCGCTGTGGCTACTCCTTATTATCGTGCTCGAAATCCGGATGCAGCCAGAGAATTATGGGAGGAAAGCGTTAAATTAGTCAATTTGGATTTCAATCCGTTCGTTTTACCTGAAAACCAGGCGAATTAAAAGTATAGTTTTAATAAAGCAAACTGAGGTGATTTCATTTATGCACAATATAAATAAATTGTGATACATACTTTATTTGCGTATTGTTCCAGAGAGTTCTATTCTACAGTTTGAACACAGGAAGTGAAAGAAAAATATTTGCTACAATCATATGTGTTTTATTTTGTAAGGCTTTTGTACGTATTATTCATGTCGTTGTTATTTATTAATAAATTTTTCAGTAGAAATTAAGAATGGTTTACTCGTGTTCCTGAAAGAGGGAACAAATTAAATAATCCCTAATGAGAACGCCGACGTGGCGAAGTACTATCCAGGAGCCCCACCCTAGGAAAGTATGCGATCAAATAAACAATAAAATAAAGAAATTATATTTAGAAAAAATTAGCTAAACGTCCTCATAACGTATGCCCCCAACAAAGTAGAGAGCTCAAAACTTACAATATTATCAATTTAATCGAGGTCAACCGGACACTAATTTTGATAAGCCTAGTCCATTCTACTAAGCTTGACACGCGAGTAAAACCTTTAAATCTGGTATTGGCCACGTATAATATTATAGGTATAATATGGTGGACTGTTGGTGGCACCACTATCAAATAAATAAATAAATAAATAAATAAATAAATAAAACAAAATAAAATAATGAACTCAAGAAAATTGCGAATAACCTGAGTTAAAAGTTCTGAGAAACGAGGATTACCAGTCCTTGTAGCTAAAGGTTACCAGAAGACATCTTAATGATTTTTGGCTCGATAGTATCGCGATCTTGAATTTCTTACGAGTTTGAAAATTTCGTTTTCGCCATAAGAAAATATTGAGCAAGGTGTTGCCGCCAGCCGAAAGCTAGAAGCTGAAAGCCACATTCAGCCAGGTACTGGATGTCAATATGTGTATTTTTGGGGTATTTGGCCTCAGCTTTTTAAAACCCGTATACTTTCGGCTGTCAGCCAAAAGCTGAATTAAGCCGTATTTTTTTTTGGCTTCTTACGGCCGACGATGATTTTTACAAAAATTTCAATTTATGGAACTTTATGTAATTGTAAGTCCATTTGTAATTATTGGAGTTCATAGAAATATACCTACTATTTCCCTTTTCCAGTTTTCCCGTTTGGCGTCCCTAAGCCTTATTGGCTAGTAGCTGGCGACTGTATTTCTGATTTTTGTCTCACGTGGTCTTTTTTCCCATTGGTCTCCGCTATTTTCAGATTCTGATTTCATTATCAAATTTAACAAAATTCTGATGGGATAGTGATATTGTACTGCTGAAAACCTTTCAAAGGATACCAAACTCAACAATCAGGCTGTATTGTTTCAGCTGATGGAAATGCCGAAAGCCGAAACAGTCAATGCATTTAGATAGGAATTTCCGGTATTATCATTTATAGTATTTGCTAGAGTTTTGAGAATCAAGCCACTAATCTAAAGGTCTGAAGATTCTTAAAAAATTTCTTTTCTGAGTTGTGTGAAGTAGTAAGCATTAAAGATAGTGATGATTTTTGAGATCATAAGCGGGGGGTTAGAATTTCAGCATTTTATACTTACGCTAACAAGACTGGAACTACTCATAGAAGAACCTTCACGATTCACTTACTACGACGTTATCAATGATTTTGACCCATTTTAGGAATTTGAGAAAAATTTTTTTCTTGAATTATGTACATAGAGTCTTCGCTGGGCTAATAAGAAGAGCGGAGTAAGGTAAGGAGTCGAACGATTGGAGTGAGTATATCTGCTGGTTAGCTCAACACACATTAGATTTATACTACTGAGAAGGGAGCTTAGAGCAAATGAGACCGTCAGCTAATTAGCCTCCAAGATGGAGCAAGCAGTTTGCTACGGTATGTGTCTCTGAAGATGTTGGCTTTTGTTTTGACATTTTTCTTTTGGGGTGGGGGGGGGGAGAAAGGGAGAAAGAATTTTTGATGACGTGCTTAACCTTTTTGGACATGGAGTTTTCTAATGGTAAACATTTTTTTCTTATGTGCTGGATTATTGGGTTGGCTGAGAATGTCTTCCCACCGTAGAAAACATCTCGAAAAAGTGTAGTGCCGTCTGTTTGCAACCAGTGTTCAAGTCTATTTTTACAGAAATTACAAGCTCTGTCATAAGTTTAATATTGTAGTCTTTTAGAACGACAGAGAAGTGGTAAAATAGCGGCTGACCTCTGTAAACGATTCTGCTCAACGGCTGAAAGTTCCAATCATTTTAGCGTCAAGTTCATATCAAGTTTCTTATTTTAATTTATCAAACATTTATTATTCACACATAATTAAAAAATAAAAACCAGGAACAATACACATATCTAACCTAACAATATAGACTTATTACAAACGGTAGAAATATTTTCAAAAAGAAAACAAAATAAGTTGAGTAATTATGTCACCCGTCAAATACTGTAAAAGGTACCTAATTCATACTTTGAAGTCTTAAAGGAAAACATAAATGAGAACATGCGAGGTATGGTTTAAAAAAAATCGCTGCTATCAACATACTCTGGATAAAACTTTATTAGAAAAAAAAATAATAGTATTCTATTTAAAGATGAAAGTATTTCTAGAATTGAGTATTTAAAAAAAAATTATTCTCCATTATGTTCTGAAAATTTCAAATGGTACGTTGAGTATTGACTTGTATAGAAATAAAGTATAATTATTAATTACATTTGTAAGTACTACAAATTATAGAGAAGAAAAAAAAGAATGAAAAAATGAGAAAATTTGATGGTCCAATGAAAGTAGCCACGATAATGCATTCATTTTTACTTATTATGTACAGTAAATATTCATTATTATAATATTAGATTTATCGCTCTTCACCAGATAGTTTTGAAAAAATACAAAAAAATTAGGAACAGTTTTTCAAACTTTTGACGTTTACAAAATTTTTCTTCAACTTGAACAAAAAAAAAAAAAAAACTCGACTTCACCATGATTATTATTATTACTTCTTTCTATCTTTTTATTTTTGCGACACAGTGTACTACTTACTTGGGGGAAATGACATCTTAAAAATAATTGATAATATTGTAATTATGCATTATGATAATGTACATCACTACAATGGCAATTCGATGGAACCCCTCAAAAAAAATGTTTTTCTCCAGGAAGCAGGAAAAATAGAATTTCATCGGTTCCAATCACGATTTAAGATCTTATACTTAGGTACCATAGTTTTAATGATAGCTCTCATCTCTTTTAGAATGGGTTACGACTTATCCGTATTATCTTAATATATTTTAGCGAACAAAATTATAGACAAAAATAAAACGTAAAATACCTACTCAAATAAAAAAATAGTATATTATAGTACTAGTGTGAGAAGTGCGCGATTATTGACGAGTCTGATGATTCGCGAGTGAAGCGAACAGACGAGTCAGATCGCGCACTTCTCATACGTGTGCTATACGCTATTTTTTTATACAAGTACACGGAAGTACGACATTATGTTGCCGAAAATGGTGTTTGTATTATATTTTGGGAATTATTATTTCACTCAGTTAAATAATGAATCATTATTTCACTGTCAGAGACGATTATTCAACTGTTTATGCTCTCACCAAAAAAGTCGCACTTTTACCACGCAAATCAATTGCATAATGTCATACTTTTCGTGTACGTGTTTAAAAAATATACATAGGTACATAATAGTATTATAATACCTACATAATTGGTATTTTAAAATTTGAAAATCAAAACCGTACTTAATATCTTATTTTGAATTTCAATTTCAATTATCTTCATAGAGCAAAATCACATTTAACGTAACGCAGTTTAAAACACGTTATAAAATTCTAAAAATATATCAAGTTGTAACACTAAAGGGAAAATATGGCAACATCATTATGATATTAAATTTATTAAAAATGTATTAAAACATAATTGTAGGACTAGGTCAACTTATAAATTTGGTACCATCAAAAGGTAAAATTAAATAATACCTAACGTTTTTTGTTGCTCACAGAATCCTTACGATAGATTTTGAAAAATCGTCTTTAAGACATTCTTGAAATAAAAGTAGGTGATACAAATGATCACTTTTCTAATTCAGTATTGTATGCACTTTATTCAGATGTATCTTTTCCATTAATTTCGGCATCTTCCTATTAATTGCTCATAGTTTCAAATTTTGAGATAAACCTCGAGTATTGCCCCCAGTGTCTTAATCTCATAAATTGCGTTTCTTTATTACGTATATTTAAAAAAGATGCTTATTACGGTAACATGAGATATTTCGCCAAAGAAAAATATGAGTACATTAGGTACCAACCGAATGTGTAGATTAAAATCAAAAGAATCAAAAGTAGAAGGGTTGTCAAAACTTATAAAATTTTAATTTCACCTTTGACGCCGAATCATTATTTTCCCTATTTAATCATTATTTTTATGGTTTAAAACTTTCAAAATACAAGTCCCAATGAATTTATAGGCACTTAAATGCTATAGAATGAGGCAAGAATTCATAGAAACGACTTTTTTTTTTTCAACAAATACGAGTAGTCCAATTTTTCAAGAAATGATCAAGTACATTCGCAAAAAGCTTAAAAGAGCTGTCTATCAGAACCTCTCAAATTTCTGTGAGTATTTTCTGAAAAATTGTTAGTCTTATACAATACTTACATGAATCATTCGTAATTTTATGGCTTCGAAATTATGCTTCAAGAAACAATGGCCGGAAAGTGGTAACATTATAATAAACAATAATAAACATTTAATTGACCTTCCTCCATTGGTTCGTGTTTTTTTTCTTCCAAAAATGATAAAACACGAAGGCAAAAAAAAAAAAAAAAAATTTATGGCCCATTCTCTCCATCGATTAGAACTCTTCTCGAGAGTTTTCTGGTCGTAATATTTGTGAGATGAATCAAACTCCTACATACGCAGCATTCAGATTACTACCACTGCGGTCGTATTCTTCGTCATGAAGGAAAGTTACTGAACTGGCACCAGAAGGAATCTGTTCCAAACTATATGACGTTCTTCTAGATGGTTTAAATTCATTGGCTGCAGACACGGCGTGACTAAAACTTTCGGATCGTAGGCGTTCGGGCTTAGACATTTCCGACTTCTTATTCTGGTCCAAGTTTTCCATCTCCTGCATCGAATACATCGGGTTTGATTCGCATCGACGAAACAATGAGTTATAAGGTTTTTTCAAATCGCAATTTGCGTCGGTATCGGTATTTCGTCTCTTGAAAAGTCGTTCTTTCAAGCCCCAAAATGACAAATTCACTTTCGGATACGAAAATTGACCGTAATCATTCTCTGGTCCATAACGATAAAGTAATGGCATCTGGAAGAAGGTGGCAAAGATCCAGCTGATAAACGAGACGACGATAAGAAACATGCCAATCTGAATGTAAGGAAGGACGACTGACGGCAACATGAACAACCCGGAAGCACCGGTCGTGATCGCCGCCATAAATGAAGGGGTTACCATCATGGATAGAGCATGAACCACGCTAGTTCTGCGATTCGTTTTATCTGGGCTGAGTTTGTAGTTCACAGCATAATGCAGACTAAAGTCTACGGACATGCCTATAGCTAACGATATAGCGATAGATTCTAAAATATTAAGCTTCCAACCGAAGATTATGAGCACGAATACAGAAACAAATATGATGCATGTGATCGTTATTATGGCAATCAAACTCAATGGCACGTTGACGGTTACAGCGAATAAAACTAATAAAGCTACAAACATTGAGGTAAGTATGGAGAACGTAGTATCTTGGACTAGAGTACGTTGTAAATCAAAGAATGCCACATATGAAATAAACCAACCATTCTTCATGCCTAGTGGTGCACTACTCAACTCAGTTTTTGTCCACGAATCTACCTGCTGATAAAAGGCGTTCATGGTCTCAAATGAGGTCGTATAAGACGTATTACTACTAAATTCTACGACTAGAGCCTTTATTTTTGGAGTCTTCCTGGTCGAATTCTTCAAGAAACGAGGCCCCGCTACTTCGGACGACAAAAATGAGTCAACACTGAAATAATAATTTGAAAATCAATAATCTGAACACTTAAAAGAGAAATTATAGTTACCGGTATAAGTATAATGATATGATAGACTGGAATAATTTTAAAATATCATCAAAAGTGAGACCCAGGCATTTGAAGAGCCTTTTTAGACTACAAGTCTGGAACAGAAGTTTAACTTTGTAATTGCCCAATTTCCTCGAATTTCTTCACATTTAAACAAAGGAGGGAGCAATTCAATGTCTAATGAGGGCTAAAATAATGGTCAGTGAGCCCTAAATCAAGTCACACTGTTCAATGAGTCTCTCTTTAGTGCTATTGGAATCACGCACTGGACTCTGGTGCGTTTTAATGTGTCAGTCAGCCAATATAACCTTACCTATATAGACTTGCCATGGCCTGCAGGACGCAAACGTTAAACACTCTCCGGGGATACGGAAAGGTGACATTATCGCAACAAGGATATTTATTAGAGTTGTCTACTGGATCAATACATTTTCGGTTCATCCAGTTTTTGAATGTTTCGATAAAACAGTTTGATAACGCTGGCCCAGGAATCACTTTATTGAACGGTTGCGTCCTCAAACGACGACAAAATCTCAGCAACCATTCTTGCGATTCTGTGGATGCGACATCGAAAAGGGGGTCGAAGTGCAGTCTTCCTCGTGATGCGGGATCGAGATGATTGCCAGAATCAATTGGCAAAATACCCCAAACAAATCGAAGGGGTAATTTTTCTTCATAATTTTCCTGATCCTGTAAACATAGAAAAGGATGTGTTCAGCAAAGTATGTATTATCAGAAATCTTTTCATACGCCTGATCATCTTCACAATTTTAGTAGCAAGAATAGTAGCGTTATAAAATAACTTGAAACACCCTGATTGAGGAACCCCTAATGGCAGGCGATGATTTCAAAACCTAAGTCTTAATTTTCATTGAATTGTAACAGAAATTAGTACCTAGCGAATATCTCTTCGCATCCAAGCCTTATCAAAACCAATTTCCTGCTTGTATGATACAGACAGAAGTGGATAACAAAGGGTAAGGAGCAAGGAAAAAGTTTAAAAAAAGTTGGAAAAAATTAATGTTTCTTTAATTTTCTTTGAAAATTAGTTCCCTGGTCCCTCCGTAAATAGAAAAAAATTTGGTTCCAAGCGTTTCGCTCCCAGAATTATTTTCTGGACCCGCCCGTGCCTCTATGGTATAGTTAAAACCCCAAAAGGAGAAGAAAAATGGCGAGCCATCGCATGAAGTGCACTGTTAACGGAAAACCTCGATGTCTGATTTCTCACTTAGAGTTTTCCCAAGTCTAACACTTGAGTCGAAATTGGTTTCGATCATTTTTGTCTGTATAGCTTAAAATTCGAAATCTTTTTCCAGTCCCTCAAATAGGTCAGTCACCTCCAACTTTGAGCTTAAGTCGAGATTTCTCTAAGCTACTTTCTTCTAGACCTCGAAGGACGTAAAAGGGTTTCCCTTCTTCATTATTTCCTTCAGACCCTCGGTCTTATATGTATCGGTATAATTCTCTACATGAAAACAGTACTTACGGCATAAGAGTGACTAAAACGAAAACGATCCTTATAAACCAGATCATACTGCTCGAAAACATGCTTCTGTTCAAATAGCTGAAACTCAGTGGAGTCTGGTACTTGTAACCGCGGCCAAATCAACACTGCAAACATGCTTATTGCACTGATCCAACTGAATGAGACGATCAGAAACAAGTTGTACTTTTCTATACAATAAACTACGTAATGGTCGAAACTGGACTTCATATTCAAAATATTTTCGTAAATGATGTCGGCATTGCGAGAAAAGTTCCAGTGTAATACAGGAATATACGGCCACTCTGACGATATCACGATACCGCTCAATATCCACGTAATCATGAAGACAAAATTCAATAAGGTAGATAAGCCAGCAAATATACTGTGAAAAAATAAAAGATCCAAGTAAACAAATAGGTAAGTGCCAATAGCTAATGAAGATAATCGTCACCGTGTGTGAAGTTCTTTTCTTTTGTACTGTTACAATATTTATTCCAGTCTTCCTTCTCTTCCTGAGGAGAGGAAGTCTTTTCCCTACCTATACTGGAGTGGACATAATGTTCAGAAAATTAGGGCGATTGGCAAATTTCATCATTATTGAATCAAAGAAAAAAAAATTAGGCTCAAGATGCTCTGGGAAGCGAGATACAAGAGTGCTACAATTTCTAGATAGAATGAAAAGGCAGAGCCAAATAAATAAAGATCGTTTTTCATGTCCATCATAAGGGAGTATGTTCTTCTTTGCCGGTAACTTTTATATTTTCTCTGCTCGTACGCCTCAATCTTGGCCAGAGGTAACTCTAGTATAATGTTAATTGAGCTACTTGGCTCCCAGGGCTCATTGCTCCACTCGTTCGCCCCCAATGTTGGCCCAAGGTAACTGTAGTATACTGTATGTTAAACTACTTGGCTCTCACAGCTCACTCGCTCCGCTAATCTTGGTTTAGTGTAAGTCTAGTATACTGATCCTCGGGGTGTAGGAGAGGAGGGAAGAGGGAAGAGGGAAAAGAGAGAGTGTATTTATTTGTTGAGGGTGGTGTAAAGGTGTACTCGTAGATTTCTGAATCACCCACGGGGTATAACTCGGAAGTTGAAATTTTCTCCAGGAAATTTTGTCCAATATTTTCCAAGAAGAAGGGAAGTGCACAAGTAGAGGTGTTCTTGCAGCTTTCTGAATCATCAATAGGGTATAAAGAAAAATTTTTCTCGGAACTTTTCTAAGTCTGTTAATTTGGGAGAGGGGGAATTGGTAGGTGTACTCGCAGATTTTCTAATTGCGGTGTGGTGAGACTAAAGACATGAAACACGTCAAAATCATGATCAGTTGGCGAGGTCTTTTCTCTACTTTCTTCTTCTCCCCCCCCCTCCTCGTAGTATAATCTTTACCATTGCCCTAGCAATAAGTCTGTCCTTGCGAATTATTACCCCTCATTTCCACTGAAGTGGACAAATTTTCCTTATCATCATAATTTATAATTCGAAAAACTTACCTGAAACATCTTAATGCCGTTACTGAGCTCCAATAGGATGACAGAAACGCTGCTACTGTGGTAAGTGTGGTAACAAAAACCGCAACCGCAGAATGTTTAGTAACCAAATAAACAATTTCCATTTTAGATGAATGAGCATTTTCTTTCTTCATACGATCCCACACTTTGCATATTATATATGCATCATCAGATCCAATACCTGATATAACCAACAACTAGCAGTTAAGATGAATTCCATAATCTCACAACGGTAAGGGCACAGATAAATTAACTTAAAAAAACGGGAAGGAAAGTTGCATATTTGAGGAATCTCTTCAAAACAATTAAATTTTCTAGATATTATGCGTCTTTCTTGTTATGGTGGTAAGCTGAAGAAGATTAGGCCTTTGTCACTAATTTCAAGAGTGAAACATGCCAAAAAACCCAAACAGGAAAATTATTCCAAATTCCTTTAGGTGATTAGGATTATCAGAGGTAGGAGGGACTCTTCTACTTATGCAGGTAACAAAGGTCAATCTCTTCGGAACTGAGGAAAGGAGCTAAGTTTGAGGCACCCTTTCCTCTTACGATGACCTTGACTCGACTTCTGAATTTTTCTAACCCCAAAGTAGATCAAAGTTGTTGTCTCCCTGAGATTACAGATAAGCAGGAAGGGACAAAGGCTTCGAATAAACCCAAATTATTAAATTAAAAGGGAGCAGCAGTTCAGTTTCAACCTCCTCACTATAGAAATCCCAAGTTCCACATTCTAGCAGGACAGAAGCCTAAAAATTATTTTGCCTTACCATGGCAATCAAATTTTTCAAAGTTGTAGTTTCCTAATAACATAACACGGCTGTTCTCAAAAATGAGCGCCCATTCAGAACCAAAGGCTTCTCACGAAAAGTTTTTTCTTTGAAAACACAGAGTAGATCTCGCGTTAGAAATTTATTCACATAAATGTATCTCACTCCAGTAAACCGACTTTCCTGACGAAAAATAAACTAAGTTAAAAGTGAAAGAGAGAGGTGAATAAAGATGAGACTGGGAATAAAAGCGAGTTTAAAATTAAAGGAATAAAAAGACACGTAGCGAAAGACGAATGAAATCGAGTAGTATTATTCCACATATTCCCCCGAGAAAACGGATCCAATATTTACGCCACGTAACGTTAATTATTTAAGCACGATAAAACTTACAAGACCATCATTCTTATAGGTAACTGAAATAAAATTTTGAGCCATCTTCCCTCGGTCAAGCGAGGAGCATGATAACTAGATTAGTTTCTTCACTCACCTAAGGATACTATCACAGCCAAAATATTCATGAAAGGAAAAAACCGGAGACCGAGGACGAACGTATAAATGAAATAAGCGTTGATCAGCGAGAAGAATATAGCCGTGATAGTTAAAAAGGTGATAAAAGCACATCCTGTGTACGCCCAAGCACAGATGATAATGAACACAGTGCTTAATAATAGGTATCGGATGTCGTGTATCAAATATTCGTCAAACAGCGGATATTTTATTCCTGTAAAATACAAGAGCGCAGTATGAAATGAGAGACATAAAAGAGCTGCTCAACGATATCGCATATTTTCCAGAAATAAGATTCCTTTTAATCTTTTAAAATTTGTCTCACGAGAAACCCACCTTTGAGAAGGAAAGTATGCAAAAATGAAATATGTTTTTTTGTAAAGCGTTTCGTATTTTCAGAACGTGACCTCGAAGTTTCTATTTAACAAACGTGAACATCGCTTAACTTTCTACTGAGATATTTTTAAGGTACCCACGGCTTCTGTATTGGTTTTTTACTTTTCTTTTTATTACTATTCTGTCTAAAAAATGAGAACTACACCAAAAGAAAATTTCTGTAATGGATAAAATTAGAAATGAGTTTAAATAAAGGCGAAAATTCATGATCTTTCTCATGTCGAAGTTGAATACAGCTCTATCATTCAGACTAATACGTTCTAGAAACTTCTATTAATCTGTCGCTAATTAAACATTGATGCAACGTATATAGTCTTTTCATGTTTTAATGTTTTTTATAAACTAGCAAACTTCTGTCCTTTAGAAAAATATGTACTTACCTAAATCCATTGCGGAGATTCTAAAATGACTAGATTCGTAAGCAATATTTTCGATATCGTGAAATAGTTTTAGCGTCATCGAACTTCTAGCGATCGGTAAGTATATCGACGTATCTTTCAAATAACTCGATGCATCCTGAGTTGAAAAAAGTAGAATATTAGAAAAATATCCGACATTTCAGAAGAAAATTGAATTCTTTAAGAAAAGTCATTAGCTTGGTCACCAATTCCTAGTTTGTCTGCTGAAGAATGATGAAGAGGGATGTACTTGTAAAAATATTACTTAGCCAAGCAGCAAGAATTGTTCTTGCGAGGCTAAGGTGACTAATATTGAAAAAATGTTGGTAACTGTGACGGCCCATTCATCTCAGTAAAACCTAGAAATTTCCCCTTCCAAGAAAACATTAAATCATGGATATGTCTTAGGGAGGTCTTCTACTTTCTTTTGCCGATATACACATGTCAGTTAGCAGACCATAGAGGAAGGAATTGGAGCAGCTTTAGGGTCATTCAGCCTAGTGTGCGGTTTTGACTCCTAGCCGAATTTACTGGCTAACTCATAATAAACTAGCTTATGTAGTCCCTTAAGATATATCCGCGTCAAAATTTATATCAGTCTAGCCTATCTGCTGGAGGAAAGAGCTTTCAATTTTTCCGAGCCTTTAAAGTAAATCAAGCGCACTCAACAGGTCATGACGTCATCAGAATTCTCTGACTCGACTTTCAGAATGACCCCCTGCCTTGAGACATATCCTGCAGTTCAAAGTCATTTGCGACCGCATTTTCCTAGAGAGTTTACAAGTTTCTCTATCCTTTGGTAGCAGACTATGTATTTTTTAGGTTAGGCTAGGTTAGAACTCGAAATCCGAAGCCAGAGAAAGGGGCTTAAATAACTTTTGAAGTCTCTGAGGTTAGTCAAGGTCACTAGATTTACCAGCTGGGGTGTCGAGTTTCAAGGTAGAGACTTTTTGAAGTCTTTCATATAATAAGTCAAAGTCTTCATAGATCAAAGGCATATAACAACAGCACGGTTTTTCAGGTCGAGGTAACTAGATTCTCTAGGACAGCCAGAGCAACCTCAAGTTTCCCTACCTCATAATTATTACCTGTGGTACAAAATCCACGTCGACAATGTATTGCATAATATTATACACGTCACGATTCTGCGCACATCCTTGAGGCACATCTGTCCCTTTGTATTTAGAAGATAGTTTTCCCTCGCGATAAAATTTGTAACAATTTCTCAACAACGACATGATGCTGTCGATATTTGTTTTCTGTAAATATTCCAATACAAAGGAAAAGGGTGAGTTCAAGTCGTAATAATGTCTCACATAAATCTAATATGATACTAACCGTAATATGTCTGCAATCGGGTAGTTTATGTAGCCAAGAAATATAATTTGGGAGAGACCACATATTGCAGCATTCACCAGAGTCCGATGCCACACATAAGCGCATGTAATTCGGTAACGATTCGAGGAGGAATTGGTAGTTACATAGATCAGTTATCGCTTCTAAAGAAAGTAAGTTTTGGTTCTTTTTTGCCGAAAATACAATCTGAGAATAACCAGGTTCTAGGATCAACAAAGAAATTCGATCGGTAAATCAATACAGGATTCGTAAATGAAAGCTATGTATTTAGAGAACCTGCCAATTAGCGTTGAAAAATATTCGTTCAACATTTTTTCAGAGGGAAAATTAAATTTTAATGGATATCATATGAATACCGATCCAAGTTTTGGTGTCAGCTTTCCTGTATTCAGTTTTAGCATTTTTTACTTCCCTCAGAAGGCTGTGACAGAAAATTACTCCTCCAACTATACAAAAGCATTATCGGTTCCCCGATTCATAAGTCAGCCAACAAAACTGTCCTTATCTTACACGACCCCAACCAAACTTCCTCTTTCAGGATTGCCCTGGAAGCTTATCGTACCAGCCCTAAACTTAGCCTCCGCGCAGAGGCCTCAGAACCTCCTCTTCACTTTTGTAGATTCACCCTTTTAACCTCTAACTTTTTATCTTCTTTCTCCCAATTATCGCAACTTTCAATTTACAAACGAATCCTTTTTCTTCACAACAACCAATCGTCTACCAAACATATTCGCCGCCAGTTCAATCACCTTCTTCATAAACCATTCGTAGCAAATCCCCTACGAGCCATACATTCGACCTCTCCCCTTTGGACTCTTCCTGAACCTGAAATACAATCTGACAAAATCGTTCACACTCAACACATTAGGGAATTATGTCAGTAAAATCCTCACTACACCCGTTGCCTCTCCGACGAGTCTAAAACATCCAATAAAGCAGCTCTGGCGGATACTCGGTCGACGGGGAAATAGTTTCACAACGCATCCACAACATAGCTATACCATATTTACAGCCGAACCTTCGGGCATATTCACCTACCTCTCCCACCTCTCTCAATTGACTACCAACACTCACTCTCTACTACCTTCCTTACCGACCCATACAACTCTAACCCAATCATACAATGCATTCTCCTGATACTGCACACTCTAGACTAAATCAACACCCAAACAGTCTTCATATGGATCTTTAACCACATTGATATCTCCGAACATTACGCTGTTGATCAAGCCGCCAAACAAGCTACTTCCCTCACCCGAATAACTCATAATTCTTTCGTTCCATCCCTAGACCAGAAAAATCACTAACTTCACAAAAATACAGCTCGAATTTGATGTCTCCCAGCCCACGCATTTCGGAATTATGGTTATGACAAGAAACATCCAGGAGCTTTCGCGTATATTGGTGTCAGCACTCAAACTTTGCTCAAGTCTAGACAGGCGGTCGAAGCTCCCAATTCCCAGTACCGCAGTTTAGGAAAAACAGCTGAGGTGTATAATTTATTTAACCATCCTGTGCGTCCATAAATCCTAAAATTAGGGAAAGGAAATCAGAAGAGACATGAAAATGTCAAAACGCGAAAACATTTCGGATACAATTTTGAGTTGCGGAAATACTGTAACGCAGGAATATCGTGTCATAAAAAAACGTGCGGCGACGTAAGAAAGATTGCAATAAGGTACACAATTTTTGCCTTCTGTGTTTTGAAATATGGGTCTTAATTTCTTCAGCAATTATACCTATAAACTTATTTAACACAAAATAAAATCGATTCAAGATATTAAAATCTTCTCAAGTCGTGTGTACAAGATAGTAAGTGCCTAAAAAATATGTATTAACTTTCTTATACGAAAAATACGCGTCGTTAAAATTTGAACCGTACAATATACGTATCGAATACAGAGATGGTATACATTATTAACGATCGGTATCGAAGAATTCGGTGACTTCCATTTTGAGAAAAACGCTTCATAATTCCGACACAGGGAGAAAAGAAAATAAAAAATAACGAATGTAGATTGTAGCGAAGCTTTATAAAATGTCACGTGGGCGCTCACGTTTTAACAACAATATAGACGAGGAAAATCATCGCCCATACTTACGGACTTCGTCGCAGAAGTAATTTGATTTGTAATTTATATGAGAAATTTGTTTCAGCGGTTCGTCAGGAGAATTATCCTCGTCATGTCGTCTCGAAAATTGAAGCTCTTTCACTTGAGCCCACCGCTCTCTGTTCTTCTTTTTCTTACATTTCTTCCCATCCTAAAAGTGAAAAGGTATTCATTGGTTAAGAAGTCTCGATATTTCTTTTTTCTGTGCCCGATACGTCAAGATCAATATTAACAGAATTTCTTTTGGAAAGACGATTGAAAAAGAATAGCGTTAAATTTACCTCGTCGTATTCTTCGTCTTCTTCTGCTTCCCCCTCTTCGGAGTACCCTTCTGCCGGTATGACTGATTCTGAACGGAGCGCCGATCGAACGTCTCTCAATACGTGACGTTTATTTATCTGCGTTGTCAAAAAAATATTACTAAAATTAGAGGGAATTGATGGTTCGGAAGAAAGAAATAAGAGTTGGTCGAGCGTGAAGATTTTAAAATACCGGGTCATACATGTAAGATTGCATCTATACGCTCACGAGACAAACATTAGATAAGAGACCTATAGTTCAGATAATAGGTTGAACATTCATTCATTCAGTCTAACGTGTTTGCCTCATTATCTCTTTCACAGTATTCCTTCTCTTGTCCATACGCAGCAGTGTTAACATTTTATGGAATACCTTTGGACCTTCAGCATACAAAAAATCATCCTGAGCTGGTAAAATTATCTTCCATAGCCACTGCCATAAAATCGCTCAAACAACGTGGTCAATTTCGGAACGCTTACACTTCGCTATCAGAGGAGATGCAAAGCACTTATTTTGATGAAGATGATAATGTATGTTTTAATGGCGTCATGTTAGAAGAGGTTTCAGGCACCACAAACATCTCCAACGAACCAGCCATCAACACGAATCCGCAGGTAGCAAATCAAAAAAGTATGCATTCGATTACAAGAGATTTTATCTTATCTAAATTTAATGGTAAGAAGGGAATTAATGCTAATACATGGATTAAATTGTTTGAAAATGAGTGTAAGCGTATGGACATTTTGGAATCAAAATTTGTAGAAACACTTCGTCTATTTTTAGAAGGCCCAGCCAATGATTGGTTTGAAAATAGTATGCAATCTTTAGAACTTTCTGAATCTTGGGATACCTAGAAAACCTCATTTCTAGCTAACTTTGCGCAAATTGCGTGGTCTGATATCACATTCGCTTACACCTTTCGGTATATTTAAGGCTCGTATGTTGAATACGCTCTAAAAAAAACAAAGTTACTTTTGTCAGCAAATCCTGAAATCCCCAAGTCTGTACAGAATGATTTAATAGTCATAGGTCTACCGGCCTTTGTACGCTATAAGTGAGATCGCGAAAAGTTCTAATAATACAAATAAAAATATAAAAATGGTTAATAATACTGAGCTTGAAACGGAACTCAATAATAAGTTAACTACAACCCAACAAAAAAACTAAATTTGATCCCGCTTATTTTGTTGAAAGTGTCGGTTGAAAATAACCCTAGTATTGGTTTATATGATAATGGAGCAAATATCACGATAGTCACGTCAGAATTTTTGAAAACTCTGACGAACAAAATATCGTTCAATACATCGTACACTTTCAGCACCATAAGTGGGACAGGCATAATCGAGGGAGTTGTCGAGTTGACAAAAAGGATTCTCGATATTCCTAAAACAATTATGTGTTTTGTTGTAAATGTTAGGCGCAGAAAGCGAAAACGGCCAATGAGCAAAAAGAACAGCCACGACGCGTTTTGTTCCTTTGATAGAAGTAAAACCGGCCACAACGCATAATGTTTAAGGAAAATGAGCCAGAACGGGTTCTCTTGCGTAAAAGAAGACACAATGCGTTGTGGTATAAAAATGAACGGCCGGAACGGGTTGTGGAAATAGAGTATGCCAGAATGCGTTGTGAAAACTGAATAATCGTTTTAATGCAGTCAGAAAATTAAAACAATGAAAACTAATACTCTAAAGAGTAACTTATTTTACAAATTATGGGATTTTAGGACACCCGTCGTTACAGAAAAAAACAATGAAAACGAAGCTACTTATTTTTACACGCGGAATTATTATGACACTTCGAATTACATAAGACGTCAGTTCTTCTGCATTTGCACTTCTTGTCGATGCAATATCGTTGACAAGCGCAGTGTACAAAACCTTGTTGGCTGCTGGATGATCGAACGGATGCTGACCGAAGAGATATCGATGTACTGGGAATATCAGCGGGAGTGATGAAATCGCTGTCGGCAGCAGTAATTTCATTTCGAGCGTATAAGCGGTCAATAATGCCTTCCTTCGAACCTAAGCGATACATGCCGGAAGAATCAATAATCAAGAACAACAGTCAGAACACTTCTAGGCGCAAGGCGACCGCGGTCAACATCAGGAACTCCGACCACAACATTCTGACCAACCGCAATAGGTGGAAGTTTCGCATTTGATAACGAACGTCGCATTCTTTCGGCTTGAACCTGCAGTCCTACCTTAGCGCCTTCACGCTGACTGTTAATGTCATTCTTCCGTTTGCAAAGAGTACAAAGGAGTACCTCCTCTACATAATCGCCACACTTCACATGAATTTGTTGCTTACAGGACGAACTGACTCGTAAATATTTCACTGCGAGTTGATCGTACATTACATGACGTATTATCTCACCACCCTTCTGTTAATGCTCTTACACATTGTAACAGGAAAAAATTAATCGCATACAGACGCCTACGTATTCTGGCACTTATTCATACCAGAATGCGTTGAAGTTAGTGTCTATACTCTTATTTTGTGCCACAACGCGATTTGTGCGTACTCGAGGTCTCATTACTTCCACAACGCGTTCTGGTTGCTTGAAATTGACCAGAACGCGATCTGTCCATTATCAGTAGGCACAACGCGTCGTGGCAACTTTTTTCGCTCAATGGCCGTTTTTGCTTTCTGCGCCTAACATAAATAAAAAAGATGCAAATTATGATCTAATTTTAGGCTTAGACAGCATAAAGGAATTTTGTCTGAGACAAGATGAAGATCTCAGAATTTGGCAAGGGAAAAGTATCATTCCTAGAGTAGAAAATAACAGGGCTTGCACAATAACAGTTATTTTTCGGTCAACTGTTATAACCGAAATGAAAATATCAATTTTGACCGATTGACCGTTGACCGTTATAATTGACGATCGATCTTGACCAATTGACCTTTAACCGTTATTTTTTCGGTTATAACTATTATTTGACCAAAAATTGTAGGTCTTCTAACAACGTTAACCGAAAATTTTAGGACTTTGACCGAAATATTTTTCAACATTTAGGTAACAGTTATTGGTCAAAATACAGCTTGACCAATAACCGAAAAAATTGGGAGGATCATTTTGACCAATAACCAATAACCGAAAAAATTTGTGAGGTCATTTGACCGATAACCGTTAACCGTTAAAAAAATTTCGGTCGCAAGCCCTGGAAAATAATAAAACTAATACTTCATTGGAAATTCAGTATCACGCTGGTATCTCCGTTTCTGAAATTCAATCGAAATTAGTTCATTTAGAAAAACCAAGCAAAAGAAATTGTATAGGGTTTGCAATCAAAATGATTTCAAACGGTTAATGGTTATCGGTCAAATCATTCTCAAAATTCAAACGGTTATCGGTCAAACGGTCAAAAAATTTCCCAGAAAATATCGGTTATAACTAGAGCGCGGATTTTTTGGTATTTATAATTTAATTTTCGGTACTAAAACTTTGATTTTCGGTATTATTCGGTAGGCCTATTTAGAAAATAATGACCATTTTTTACATGATTTTGCGTAAATATTGGTATATTTTAGACAAATTGATGGCCAGTTTTCGGTAAAAATAATGCTTTCGGTATTTATAATCTACGTTTTTGGTATTTTACCGAAAAATCCGAGCTCTAATTATAACTGTTACAAAACGATTATAACCGGTTTATAACCGCTATAACCGGTTTATTTTTGAAACGGTTAACGGTTATTGGTCAAATGGTTTTGAAAATTTGAAGCGGTTATTGGTCAAAAGGTTAACAAACTTTTTTTGTTTTGGTTATCGGTTATAACTGTTATTGTAATACTGCAAACCCTAAAATTGTATCAGGTCCTGAATACCAATAAATCAGTATTTGCTAAGGACAAATATGATATAGGAAATACAAAAAATCATATAGCAAGCATAAAGCTCAGTGAAAATAAATACACCTATAAGAAACCTTATTGTTGTTCCCTTCAGGATCAAGAAATAATTGATGAAGAAGTATCTCGATTGCTAAAACAAGGTCTTATTGAACCCTCTTTATCGCCATTTGCCGCTCCAGTAACATTACAGTATAGAAAAAATGAAACAAAAAAATCTAGATTATGTATGGATTTTTGCGAATTAAATAAAATAGTCGTACCACAAGGTCAACCTTTTCCCTTGATTGGCGACGTCATAGTTCAGGCTAGAAATTGTTGTTGGTTTTCATCCATAGATGTCAATTCTGCCTTTTGGGAAATAATTCTAAGAGATAAAGATCGTTATAAAACAGCATTTGTAACTCAAAAAGGGCATTTTCAATGGCGCGTTCTCCCCTGCCATCTTTCAAAGAATCTTGTCTGGTGTTCTGCGAAAGTATAATCTGACAAAATTTTCAACTAACTACATTGATGATATTCTTATATATTCTAAAACTTATGAAGAGCATATTGAACATATCAAACAGGTCATTAATGCTATAAATCAAGAAGGTTTCAAAAAAAAATGCACCTTTGCCAAGAATGAGATAATATATCTAGGTCACATCCTAAAAGAAAATATGGTAAAACCTATAGAGGATAACTTGATATCAATAAAAAAATTTTCCAATACCTACCCAAGAATAAAAAAAATATTCGTCAGTTACTGGGTAAAATCAATTTTTACCATAAAAATATTCCCAATGCTGCAAAAATATTGGAACCTTTCCATGCTTTACTACGTAAAGAACTAGAATTTAATTGGAATAATGAATGTCAAGCAACCTTTGATAATATTAAAAGCTATCTGACAAGTTCACTGTTATTGGCGATATTCAATCCAAGTCTTCAAACAAATTTATACACTGACGCCAGTGCAGAGGGACTAGGGGCGGTATTGAAACAAATTCAAAGTGATGGTAGCGAGAAACCGGTTATGTATTTTTCTCGCAAATTAACACAATCACAAAAAAAGAAAAAAGCAATCTTTCTTGAATGCCTTGCAATTCGCGAAGCAATTCGTTTTTGGCGTTACTGGCTCCTCGGTATCTCTTTCTCTATTTACCCAGATCATGAGCCTTTAAAAAATTTTAAGGTAAATGTGAGGCCAGATGAAGAATTAGGTGACCTCCTAACACAAATTTCAGAATTCAATTTCAAGATCATATACAATCCAGGAATACAGAATGCTGAGGCTGATTGCCTCTCTCGCAATGCAGTCCTTGAGCCCAATCCTAATCAGACTGAACCGATTTTACCTACTATAAATACTTTAACCCTATCTGAAATAATACAGGATCAGTCACAATTCAAAGATGCTGAAAAGTATAAAAAACACAACAATATATTATCGGTATATTAAAAAAATACAAATAGAATCTTGTTAATAGAACAAACAGGGAAAATATTGATAAAAAAAATTCATGAAAGATTAGGCCATATCGGTGGTAAACATCTAGTAAACTCAATTTGTCAAAATTACTTTTTTCCGCAATTAGATAAAAATATAGCAAAATTTGTCACATCTTGTGAAACATGTATAAAAAATTTGTCCATACGCAGCAGTGTTAATATTTTTGTTTCGACTCAGGTACGTTAAGAAACTACCATATTTATTCTATAAGCAGAAGATCATAATTATGATAACAATTTCATCGATTTTGTTGTATTTTATAAAATTACAGTATTTTCTCTGCGTCGAAATCCTCTTTTTTGTTCGTTGACACTACCGGACTTATATACATGTACGATTCGTTACTCTCTCTCTTTTTGTAATCATCGTTTCATCGCTTATCTCCTTTCCTGCTGCATCTTGTTCGCTCGTTCAATCGAGGGGATTTCTCTTTCCTTCGCGATAGTATGTTTCGTGCGACAGTCCACTATACATCGCATGCATATCTACTTTTTCTCGCATTATTTGCTTCTTACTTTGCTCGCTTCGTTAATTACTCAAAACGACTTTGTTTTTGAATTTATTGTCATTTTCAATAAAGTCAAATTCATTCGAGCGTTTTGTTTCTTCTTTCGTTCGAGATCTCCAACGATCTTACATACATATGGGGCGAATTCACAACTCAATGACTAAACGGTACAAATTTATGGTTATTTTGCTCTGATTTCGTTGAACAAACAAATTACCTATAGTACACCTGACACACTTGTAGAAAGCCCCTCATGTGGAAAAAGAAAAATATTAGCAGATCGTAAATTTCCACCAGAATTTAAACAATGTACAGATAGACAAAGAATAAGAGAAAAGTTCTAGGGACCTTCAACTTTGAATAAGTAGGCCAAGTCTCCTTTGATGAGCCTAGCCTGAGCTTAGTGTGAATACACCATATGATGAGAAAGAAGCATGTCTTCTAAATCTATTTCAATCATCAAGAAAAATTTAGACAAGGCTTTAATCACCACTTTAAAAATTTTTATTAGAAGCGACGTTTCGCATAGTAAGAACATGTAAATCGCGTGCTTTCGACCGAATCTCTTTTCTTTTGTATGTTTACCGTAGTATTCTACTTCAGTATGTGCCTGTAGATGATACCCGACGGTATCGAAACGTCGCTTCTAATAAAAATTTTTTAAGTGGTGGTTAAAGCCTTGTCTAAATTTCTCTTGTTAATGTTCGTCACCACGAAGAAAAATCTGCTTATTCTATTTCAATCATATTTATGTGATAGGAGGCAGTATGTGGTATACAAAGGAGGAATATCGCATACGTTTGATTGTCCTTCGGGGGTACCTCAGGGCTCAAATCTGGGGCGTATTTATTCTTGCTGTATGTATCGAATATAGACAAGGCGTTACGAGATGCACAGTTTTTGCTTTTTGCAGACGACCTGAAATTATATAGGGAAATTAGGAGTGAGCAGGATCAGCAACTAATGCAAAGAGATCTGTACAGGTTAGATAGGTGGAGTGATGGAAAAAAACTTCCACTCAACATTAAGAAATGTGGTAAAATAACTATAACGCGCAAACTAAAACCCATTGTAACAACTTACACGATCAAGGGTGAGATTTTGAAGGAGCATGAAAAAGTCCGAGACTTGGGGGTAATTCTCCAGAGAGACTTCAGCTTTACTGAACATATCCGTGCTGTATCCGCCAAAGCGTACAGAAGTATGGAGTCTTTGATGGGAAACTCCAAATACTTTCGTGATATAGGAACGGTTCGAGTATTATATTTTACTCTGGTCAGGTCTATTCTGGACAGTGCAAGTATCGTGTGGTCGCCGTGGGGAGAAGAAAACCCCAAAACCCTTGAACGCGTTCAGAAACGATTTTTGAAATACTTATATTTTAGGAACTTCGGGTACTACGAGTCTAATATCACGTACGGGGAGCTTATACTGGGGTATGAAATGACAACCCTTAATGTCGGAAGAGACCTTATGACACTCCTCCTCTTCCTCAGAGATATAGTAAACTCAAAGAGTAAATTCGCCTCCCTTACTTGAAAAAATCTTCTTTCGTGTCCCTTCTAGAACAAGCCGCAAATGGAATAATATATTCTACATTCAGCATGGCCGTACGGTGCATTTCGGTGGTATGTCTCTTCATCGGGTTCAGACGTTGTACGGCAAGGTTGGTAGCGTAGATAGCTCATTAGATATATTTTTTGATAGCAGGGCGAAATTTAAAGCAAAGGCGCTGCGGGTACTGGTAGAAATACATAATCAATGATATTATTCGAGGGAACTTTTGGGGAACGGTGGTGGTGGTTCATGGTGAGGGAAACCTATACTATCATTATTTGCTATTATTGATGTTTTTTTTTTTTTTTTTAGTGCTTTTCGTAATTGGTCCTTGAAGGCTGTGTGGGGGCACTTTGGAATTATATAAATAAATAAAATAATTGGGGGAGAAGAGACAGTGCGGTAAGTCGAGAAGAGGGAGGAGGTGCACCACCGCACCCCCTGATCATACGTATCTTTTTATCACGTTCTCGTGTCAAGAGTAAATTATACACTCTTATGAAGACGAAGCTCAGTGTATGCTGTGTCTAGTCTCAGCGCAACATCATAACTATGGCTAATTTAGATTAACCTCTTCGCAAGACCGACAATTAGTTTTATAAAAAACAAACCCAATTGTCCAAACTAATTACACTTTGTTATAGCCACCGCTCTTACCTTATACCTTTTTTCCTCTCATCACTAAAACTTAGCGTCGTCTCTAAGGACAATGTCATGGAAGTCCTTCAACTTTTCTAACAATTACATAATTTGTATTTGATCATTTCATATTCGTATTCACATTATTTAAGTATTTGTATTTTTCCCCGCAACCTTCTCTCTTAACTAATATTGTGAAAAATATTATTGCACGCTCCTTCACGCTTCGTGAAATCTATGGTGAATAACAATAATTCTCATCTAAGTATTATACATCTGACTCGATATCATCGCACCCTAGCGTATATTACCTACCCTTTTTAAGTCTATTCAGGATGTTTGGCAGGTACTTTTTTTTTCAATCGAGTGTACGTTCGAGGTATCTTCAAAGTCACATTAGTCAACACTGTACGTTCAACCTGATAATTCTTATAAAATCCACTCGCAGTATTGTGTCCACCTTCCAAAAAGATGACAATAGCCAACAAAAGCAACCTACCTGATACTAGCTTTGACTATACAAACTACAAACCAGTGGTAGTAACTGGTTTGTAGTTTGTATAGTCGAAAGGTATACGTACTACATAGTTTTAACGTCCTAAAACATTCCGTATCACTCGTGTTGACGTTAGATTGCGATTCAGTTGAGTTTGCTGTACTCGTACGCGCCTTTCAACATCCTTTGAATAGGATATTCTCTGTGCTTATTTCGTCGTGGTCTTTAATTGAGTGCTTCTCATTTATTCCTCATCTGAGGTGAGTAATTGGATGCTAGTCATCGAATACCCACTGAGAAAAACCTCCTAGTTTCTCTTCTTTTCGTTCGTGCATTGTAAAACTCACATCATTCATTTCACCAGTCTTCCTCTTTTGCCATATTTCTATGCCACGTTTCACTCTTAAAAATTAATTCTTTTCATTTATTTCTTCTATTTACTATCCCTTCTATTTCTGTGTAAATCATTTACTACTCAACCGTTGTTTCTTGTAGGGAGTAAAAGTCTCATTCGAATCGCATACTTTTATTTTTGTGCAAATCATAACATAAAATTTGGCGACCGTGACAGGACTCGGCGTTTCGGTAATTTTTATCTCTTTTGTAAATTTTTCATATTTTCGATCGTAAAAATTTTAAAGCGTTCACAAAACCTGCCGTTGTCTACAAAACTCTTTCCGCGTTCTCCTCTTTCGTGATTCATATACCTGTGCCAAAAAAGGATTCGCAGCCCAAGAATTCCGGTACAGAAGAAACTGCCACTGGGTCTGAAACTATCAAGTCTCCAAACAAAACTTTGGATAGTATTTTGTTCCCTGTGCTTGCAAACACTTTGATCACTCCTCTCACCAGTCTGTCCATCGCTGCAGATTTCAACTTCAGCAAATTCAACGCCACCCTCAAGGAAGAAGATCCCGAGGAATACAAGCGTTGATTACGTCTTCATCAACATCGCATCAGAGAATTCCACCACCAGAAAACTTCAACTGGAAGTGCCACTGGAAACCCTCAATCTCAAGGAAATCGTATTGGATCTACAGTAATCAGGTCACTTAATTTTAATATGGCAGGAGATAATAATACTAACAATACTAATCCTAATATCTTTTCTGATTCCTATGATTCACGTCAAAATGTTCTTCCTCCTAATCCACCCAACAATCCTAGAAATCATTTTGCAACCTTTCGTAAATGATTGCAATTTAGTGCACTTTTTTGTCATCAGCTCACCAAACAATCGATGTTCTTCATAACGACACTCAATCAATCACGCTACTACTGGCTGGACTTCTCACCGTTCCATACAGAGCCACTATCATCACACCTTCTCACATCTTCAGAGGTCACTCAAAGTACAACATCACGCTCGCGCACGTCATTGGAAATTTCCCAAACTTTGAAATCATTCCGCTACCTCATCTACCTCTATCATTCAACATCACGACACCAAATCACTAGATGACATCAGTGATAGACAGGGGCGGATTTACGGGGTCTCCCCCCCCCCAAAAAAAAAAAAGACTCCAAAAAAGACTGAAATTGTGCAAGGAAAAAATTTTTTGGACAATGGAATATTCCCCCCCCCCCAAAAAAAAAAAAAAAATGTACCCGTAAATCCGTGCCTGGATAGATGGGAGCATAGAAGACTCAAAATCCAGACTTCATTATCAGATAAATTGCTTACAAATTCCGTCATTTATGTACTTCCTCGAAAACTAATTTCAATTTGAATTTCTCTCCTTCAGCAGTTTGTACAAATGACATCGAGTTACCAGTCATTCGCAGAGAAATAACACCACTAGTCCATCCACCAACTCCTTCTTCTCTTTGATCGATACCAAGAGAAATACCGAGTCGGCAGATATCCTTCCGGTGAGACCAAAGCTCAGCTTCACCAAAACAAAAACCAATCGTATTGCCACTCGACATCTATACTGACATGGGAAAACTCACTGATTACACCTGTCAGCAGAGACCATCCAAACTTCCAGAACTTAGTCAAATTCGTTACATTAATGACCTAGACGGCTTCAGAATTGAAGGTCGATTTGTAATCAAGGAACTGGCATTTGTACATCTTCAAGGATGCCGCACCTCTCATCTCTATCGTTTCAAACTGCCATGCACAAAATTTGAACTAAACTCCATTGATCACATGTGCGCAATACAAACTGCGAGGAAATGCCACGGCATGGAGTTCACCTCATTTGAAAACGATATGAACAGCGATATGATTAAGCCCATTGTAAAGATCCTCACCGACAAAACCATTGCAAAAAAAGGAATTATAGCATACAAGGGCGGTATAGAAGAATATCAACTACTAAAAGATTTAGGATACACCGACTGTGTAAATTTGGAATGGTATGGCTGTCCTAAATTTGCAGACCTTTACAGCGACAAATTTTGGAAAAATCTACCTCTCTTAATCAAGATGTTCAAGAATCAAATTCACCGATCACCGTCAACCCATCGTTCTCGTCACGTCTTGAAAAATAATTATAATTCCCCTGGTCCCGCACATTGTCCAATGACTGAGGTCAAATATTTTGCTGCCTGGGTTACAGCAACAATCGTCAATGAAGCATCAATTCGCCAAGCACAGTATCCTCCAGGTTGACTATTTGTCTTATTTTGTACCTTATATATAATATATTTCGTTTTACTATTGTTTCAGACATTATTTTAAAAAATTTAATTTTGATCTTAGGTAGGTATTGTTTACATATTTACTATATTTACAAGTATACTTGAAATTTTATTTATTATCAATATTATTAAAGAAATTACTGATGATATAGCAATTAACTTTAAATCTGAAATTTAAAAAATTATACCTCTCCGGTCTAGTTTACAATGTTTCATCAGATCACAAAAAAGTTATCTCCCCTAACTGGTTCGTTAAAAATATTCATAAATTTTTCATGTCTTCCTAAATTCAGGTTTATTAATTGGGGAAAGTGGGAAAATTTAATCCTCAACCTGTATTTATGCGCTACAAATTCTGAAAACTTCTTTCATTTGCCTTTTTCTCATAGTCAAAAATCTAAAACTAACTCAGAAAAACTGGAAAAGATAAACAGGTATAAACTGGAGGCAGCGAGGAGGATGGAAGTACAAATTATTTCTAGATTAATGTACCGGTAGTGAATAAGACTATAACGTTTTTCGCTCAAAAGGTTGAACCAGAGCCCTTTGAAAACATGTGAAGACACAGACCGCTATTTTTAGTCATCGCACTTCTCTACCTCACTGACTGATACCTAATTAATAGTTTATCATGATTTGAATTAAAAGGATGGAAAGAACTACTGGACCACGTACAAGAACGAAATGCAAATGAGAAGATGCAAAATAGCTCCACTAATCGTGCAAAAATTCTTCACCTGTATAGGGTATTGTAAGGATTAATGATGACGTAACGAATAAATATGACGGTTTATGTCCTCATTCGTCTTTATAGGCCCCTAGTTTAATTTCAACTAGGTATTTATAACATTACATTAATTTGATTACGTGCATTCCTACCTTTGAAATCAGTTCGCTTGGGTCACTTATTAATGATCCTGATGGTCTAGACTCATCCAAAAGATTGTCCCATGCAACTGTTCGTCGTGAGATTTCCGTCCCGCGAGTTTCAAACCCCTGCAAAAAAAAAAAATAATAATAATTCTATCATAGTAGTCCTCAGTTTAGTATCATCGATCGATAATGGTACATACCAATTGTGGATCTTCGAAGCTGGGCAATGTCTTTCTGGTAAACGATATGTACGTCGTGGATGCACAAAGTATAGCAATGAAGCCCAGAACGATATTCGGATGAGCAGTTATGAATACGTGGAACCTTCATTACAACACAAATCAATGTATTAATATTCTTGAAAGAAATGAACCGAATTAGTTGTTCAGGCATTAAGAAAGCCTTGTACCGAAGTGGGAAGCTTGTGGGAAGGATAAAACACTCACAAATCAAGACAAGGCGAAACTGAGGTGACAGACTAAATAATAGCGCTGTAATCCCTAGGGCAGGAGAAGATGTGTTACGGTAAATATGTGTAATCGGAGAATGTATAGAAAAATCGGGAATTATATACATTTTCCAATTTTAGTATGAAGAAGATGGTGAATGTATGAAATTTCATGGAGTAACCGGTGATTCTAGACATTCGCCGAGGGTTGTTGGGTATTGTATAGAATAATTAGTTGGTATTTCTATTTTCGAAGATGAAGTCATAAGGAAAGGAAATGACATACAGCACGCAATAACGAACGACTTCTAAATTACCGTATACCAAAGTTCACAAATATTCCTAAAGTTGTACAATTTGAAGAATATCAAAAACGAATGTTAATCACCATGTTTGTTGGCACAGGAGGTGCTGTCGTGACACTTGGAAGTGCATAATCGCTTTTGATTTTTACAAGAGCAACAGTAAGTTATTCTTCTGCAAGAGCAGCGAATGAAGCCTTCGCCTCCAGTGATTGACGAACTTCTCGCGCACTCGCGTGAGGAGATACTTTTACCTGGTATATCAGTTGGGTTCAAGAATTGTTCGTTGCATGGTATGAATAGACAGAGTTTTTCGTGATAACAAACTATCGATTATACAGTGTGATTACAGTAGCAAAAGTACCTACCCAAAATATTTCCAATCGCAAATTTGCTCCCCATAAGAAAACATAGGAAGCAATCCGATCATATGGTATCAATTAAAATTGAGAAAGAATTGAGGGGTTAAAATTTCAATTTTGGAAGCTGATTACTTCACACATTATGAAAATAAACTTTTTTGCCCTGAATCCTTTTTAATTTTCGTTTAATTTCATACTGATCTTTGCTCCCCGTGTATTTCTTATATAAGAGTAAAATTGCGCTTGGAAATATCGAAGGTATTTATCGATATTTTGTTATCCAAAAAACTCAGTCCATTGGTTTCGACTTTACAGCTGGTTTAATTTACCAAATTTCAGCTCGTTTTAACAAGTATAACTTACTCTTAATTCATCCCTAGTCTCAATCTCATGTTTGTCATCATGCGCGTCATTTCTCACATCCGCTCGCACCGATTGGGAATTGTATACAATATGGTCATTCTTTATTATTTTCAGCAGATTACATAGATTCCCCAAAATCCACAAAATCTCCGGTCTTTCTATGGAATTACGAGGTTATACACATTTACCGTAACATATGAACTATGGGAACTTGCTCAGCATACCCATCAGACTTCTCATAAACATACCACTCTGAGAAAATTTCAGTTTCTTACCTAGCCTACTATAAGTTGAGCTCACTTACAAGTGAACCGAGTTCTGTAAAAGTCGGTCAAGTAACAAGCAAACAATCCATAGAATAAGGTCTATCGCACAACTGTATAAGAGATCTCTTCCTCCAAACTGTTGTCTTGTCACTTGAGCGGCTTTTACAGAACTCGGTTCAATTAGTGTCTTTGGTAGTTGGTGCAATGCTGCGAGCTCTACCTACATTCTACATATTATGTGACCTGCGATGAGAAATAGAAAAGGATGCTCATTACCCACTCACAGGAACACCATTTCTCTCTGATTTGTTGTTCAATCACAGAGAAATGGTGTTCTTGCGCCAATGAGTGATGAGCATCCTTTTCTCATCGCAGGTCACATAATACCTGAGTACAGAAGCATACTCGAGGGAAGGAACGGAGATAGAGAGAGCTAGGTTACATTTTTCAGACGTTTACATATTGTAGGTTGCGCTAGCATCGACAATTTCTTCAGTGTAGGTACTTCTTATGGGAAATGAAAAATTGCTCTGATTCAATTGAAAATCAAGTCACCTTACAGGAAATTTTACGCTCTTTCAATTTGGTTCTTTGTGTTTTTTCTTCCAAATCGCTCTGTTTTGAGTTATTTGAAGAAGGTACGCCTTTGAAGAACTTGAAAATCCCTATACATGTCTGCCGTACAAAGTTAAATTGACGTATATGCGAAAACAACGATCACCGAGACGAGGCGTCCGGATCAATGGGCTGTATATGTGTTGGTAACGAAGCTTCGTATTCACACACCACTGCTATCACAGTCGATTGCATATCAGTGCATATACGTCCCTTTTTTGGACGGCGAGGTGAAAAATGTACCGTATCTGAAGATTAAGCACTTATTGAAGAAAATTATTATAATCATCGAATTCTGCGTTGAAAATTGCTATGAGTGAGCAACTTATGCGATCCTAATATCTTTGGAATACATTATTCTTTTTGACACTTTCCCGTGATCGTTGTTTTCGCTTATACGTCAATTCAACTTTGTACGGCAGATGTACGACTCATTACTTCGCAACATACTCCGGTTATCAATTTTCGTGAATCAACGCTGGCGCACCTACAACTACAATATAGCCAGCGTGAGCCGGCGAGTCCAACCTGTCATAAATTTTTTGTGACATGATGTTGGAGAGGAGTGAAATAAGGCAAGCGGATCCATCGACCGTTTCCTTACCTGTCACATACTGTTACATTGAAGAAGTTGTACAGTTTTATACTTTTATTTGACATCAGTTACAGGAAAATGAAGAATATTTTTCAGCGAGCTTTTATTTTTGTAGATTTAGTGGTTAATTTGGTCAAGAACAGAATGAATACCAAAACATTTTGAAAATAACTTAATTTTTGAACACCTTGCCCGACTAAACAAATGCTCGTTGAATATAAAATTACCGTTCTGAATTCGGTGGGCAATGAGAAATTTTCCATCAATTTGATCGGAGAAACGAAAATAAAAGACACATACTCTGAAAATACTGCCATTTCAAAATCTGAAATCGCTTCTTTGCTTCTTCTGTCGGAGTAATATTCTAGAAAATATCTAGAAAATTAAGCGCGCCAGAGGATAGGGAAACATGTGTAATATTACGGTTCAAAGTTTTCTCACGTATACACGAAGCAATAACATGTACCTAAGTAACTATATACCGGTATGAACGAACATTTTTAGAAGAAGATGAAGAAAGACTGTACAGAATCGAATAACACAAAGATTATTGGATTGAAATTGAAACACAAACAAGACCGGCATTCTTTTCTATCACGTTTAGATTTCTCTTTTTCATCAAAATAACATCGTATAAAATTCCACAGAGTTTGTGAATCGACAGAGCTTATGCGACAACTCGTATTTCCTCAACGCAATTTGGAAGATTTCAGATAGATATTTTAATAAGCATGGAGTCTCTATCGACAGGCTTAGATGAGTACGTACGTTTCACTCAGAATAATATACTAGAAGACTTACCAACTCATGGTGAAAAAAATTAACAACTTCTATCCTATATGGCACAAGATATTATCATGATTCCAGATTAAAATGGTTAAGAATCATCAGAAACGCGCAAAAATGACACAAATATTCCTTGAAAAAAAATCGCTGAGCTGTTCGAAGGCGAAGTATAAAATTTACTGATAAAAGAACCTGCAAAAGACAACATAGAACGATTTGGTTCGCTTCACTCGTACCAAAATAATACAGAACCGCCAGAAATCATTCCGTTTCTTGGCAGCGCTTGTAAACAAAACGAAAACCGGTTCGCATCCTAAGCCTACTCTTTGATTTCTTCTTTTCAACACGCAACAAAGGGGATATTACTCATTCCGATCTCGTAATCTTCACCTGTATATTATCTGAAGATCGTTCTTTGGTAAGGCTGACCCCAAAGGTGAATAGGCGTCTAAAACGTAAGAATTTTACAAGTAGCGCGGACACCTTTTTGAATAGACTACGGTGATATGTTTTGGTATATCGTTTAATATTATGGTTTATTGTGATATTTTCCGCGAAACGTTTAAGTTCCTTCAAAAGTAAGTTATACAAGGTGGCGTACGATACGCTCATACCTATGTTTCTTGTCATTATCATTTTATTCATTCTCAAAACGTCATTCAGCTACCTATATAAAGCACTGTAGTCGATCCAGATTTTTTTTATTTTAAATTTTTGTTTTATGAAAAAAAGAAATTTACAGATCATGTTTCATGTCTCTTATATTTTATCAGTCATCTTGAAATATTTTAGTCTAGGCTTTTACTAGGTCAAGTGTTTGTGAGATATTACTCGTTTGCCCCCTTACCTTTCTTGGCGTCTTATAGGTCTCGTAAGAGAAATATTTTGAGGTATTGCCTTTCATGGGGCTCACTCTCTCCGCTCGTTCGCCCCCTTTCTTGGTGTCGTATGAATCTAGTATGAGAAATATTTTTTAAGTTATCAGCTTTTGTGGGGCTCACTCGCTTTAAGCATAGTATGAAGGAGGCTTAGACCTACCTCCTTGTTGATCTAGTTTACCGTATATTGAGCCTATAAAATGTTAGGCCCAGTTCAATGGGGAATTTGTATACAGTATACAGGATTCTTAGACCTAATATAATGCTAGTATAGCAGTTTAATGCATAGGATTTCGGCATCACAGCTGATTACACAGTTTATTATAAAGGCGGTACCCAGTATAATAGAGGTAGTATAAACTAGTACTACAGATTTCTTAGTATAAAAGAAACCTAGACCAAGTATGAAGCTAGAATAAAGGAGGTTTGGACCTAGTCTCACCCGAGTATAAAATGTCAAATAGTATAGCTTAGCTAGTATAATGTATATCAGGGCTAGTATAAAAGCTGTTAGTATAAAAATTTCGACTCTCGAACTATTTATGATAGGAGAGGGACTTTGAATCTGCTGGCGGAGCCAAATAGAACAAGATCATGTTTCATATCTGCTGTACTGAGTGTGAGGCTTTCACTCGTTCACTTTCATTGTGTCCCTACAAAGTTCCGAAGTACGCACCCTCAACAGTCCCAATTCCGGAGTTAAAGTTCGCAGGAGAATCGAAGCACAATTAACTTGCAGTTCCTACCCCTTCCCCCAAGAATTGTTGAATTGAACAAATTTTGACTTCAAAGGGGGGCAAGAGACTTGATAAAATTTTATCGACTGGCTGAAATTCTGGTTCCCATTTTCAAATTACTTCTTGATAGCATCATAGCCAGCGAGAGGGCTACGTGACTCTCGAAAGAGAAACTTGCACAATACAAATCACCACAATTACGTAAAAAGTAAAAATAAAATTGTTTAAAAACTTCCGATTCAACTCCTCTACCTGTGGAAATGGACGAACATCCGCTGGCGAGAACAAAAAACGCATTTTTCGAAGTTTTTCTCTATACGTGATAATGGTGGAATATCTACACAATTTCTTATCCTGTCGCCTTTCAGGCGTCAAATTAATATGCTGAACTCTCTAGTTAGTTGCGTGGGTGTTGAAATGAAAAGTGTAAGACTAGGTGACAGAGGAATCTAAATTTCTTCATGAAAATCCTATCCTCGTAAGTTAAGTACCGATATTATCATAACTCGTCATGTACAGGTAATGGCGATATCGTCTCCACTTCAACGTGGAACAATGTTGCTATTTTTTTTTCTGCTTATAATCTCATATTTTCATTTTTGTGTAATTTTGACGATGGGTGGTATCCAGAAATTCAACTTCGATAAAGACTAGAGGAGGCTGGAAACTCAAATTATTTACAGACAAAAAAGTTTCGTCTGAGATTCATTGAAACTTCGCGAGAAACCACCTTTACTTTTATTAGGTGTACAAAAGTGAAAACCTCCGTGAGCATATATTTCAGTCTGTGTAGATGAGCACGAGACCTGGGGGAAAACAAAAACTAAAACTCACCTACTCGTTTTTTACTTTTTGAACGTACGATTCGTGACATTTTAAATAAATTATCACCTACGTAAATTTGAGGTTGAAATTTCACGGGTCCCTAACTTGAATAACGGTCAATAAAATTTTGTAGTAAATTAAGCTAAAGCTTGTAGTCTTCTAATGAATGTCACCTAATGTTTCAGGCTTGAAATCAAAACTTGACTTATAGATTCAAAAGTTGGGTCCTTCTATGCAAAGAAGAATATTAGGTATCAAAACTTTCTTCAAACCAGAAATAGGTAAGTTATACATGATGAAATGCTAAATGTATTCAGGAAAGATTAAATACAAGAAAACAACTTTTCCACAGCGAATATTTACGTATGTCAGAGAAAATTGCTTACCATTTGAGTAGATTAAATGTGTTACGTGAATAACGAGCATCCTGCCGCAACATGTTTTAGCGAACCCAAAAGTTACTACTTTCCTTCAAGTTGCACGTTGTACTGTTGAAGTAAAATCATTGCCGGCGAGTCTAGAATTCATCCGCTGCGCAATGTTACTCGAGAAGAGAGAAAAAAAAAACGCCTCCGCAGCACTTTAGTGCTTTCAACGTGAGAAGGTTTGAAAGGGAACCATATTTTTTCTGTAATTTCATTTTTCTTTCATTCACGCTGCTTTTCATTTCTATTTCAAACGTAGATCGTTCCGTTTTGATAAGTTTTCTATTTACAGCAATTTTTTTGGGTAGAACTTTGACGAACTTACCTTATAGCTACATTGTAAGAAAAAAAATTCCTGTCTATAGGAATTCTTTCATCCAGATTTCTTTGCAGAGATTGTAATCGCCATATTGTGACCGGACTCCAAGTGTATAATTGAAAAGCGTCCATGGAAATCGACTTGAAGTTAGACTTTACAACTCGGTAGGTACATTTTATTTTCTGAAACATGGTATTAACGCAAATAATTTAGAATATTTATAAACATTTTTGTCAATATTGCTAGACTACCATTAGAAGAAGTTCAAAACCTGTTTAGTTGCTTGTAGGTAATTGGAATTATAACATAATTCTCGTTTGAAAAAAATAGTTTTTCTAAATTTTTCTCCCAAAAAACTGTTTCCGAATTTCTAGATTTCATTTTGTAAACACAATTAATATGAAAGTCTATGAAGGCTCACTCTAGCCTGTCAATTCTTAAAAAATATTTTCACATTCTGGTAATTAAATGTGATCAGTTTCAATAGAACAAAAAAAAAAAAAAAAAAAGAAAAAAAAAAAAAAAAAAGAGTTGGAGAATTTTTATCTCCTGTCCCTCTTCTTGGCTACACCCCTATAAGATGGGTATCATGTGAAAAATTTGTCTTTTCATTTATCTTTGTACAGCCTATTTATTCTATCTGTAGTAAAAATGATCAGTCAACAATGTTTATATTTAAGAAATCAATGAGAGGAGGAACAAATTCTTTATTAAAAAGTACAATTAAGAGGCTGTTTCACCACTCTATTTAAAAATGGATGAGAGGAAAAAGAAACCCAAAGAAAAATGCAAAATATATAATTCTAAAAAGTGGTGGAGAAGCCTCTTAATCATAGACTTTTCAATATTATATTAATTAATTCTACTGAGGAAAAATTCTTGTCTTTCAAGTTCTTTAGCATAATATTACATGGAATAATATTGAGGTGAAATTTCAAGTTATTTTTCTCTCTCTTTTCAGATTATTCTTCGTAAAACAATTATTTTAGAAGGTGAAGTTGATTCTCAGTAGGTACCGTCATTATATTTTTCATTATAAGTAGAATGTATTTATAGAAAGAAGAGCGCCGAAAAGGTTCTTCTCCGTTTTTGTAATGAACCGACCTTGCGCGAGTAGAATTAAAATTGGTAGTAATTTATTTTGAAATCTTTGTCTCTAGTTTTAAATCCATTCATTCCTTAATTCTACTCCTAAATTTCCACTCACGATCGTCATATTTAATCTCATTTAATTCATTATGCCGGTAATCGATAACTAACAGCGCTACCTACCCGCGAAGACGTCATGACATGACTCAACCTCTCTTTGACGCCCAATCTCTCTATGCCATGCTTATCATCTCAGAGCTGTAATGATATCATAATAGATAACAATTCATAAAAGGCGCTTTATCTGTCTATTTCTGGATTCTGGAACCAACTGCCTCTAAATTTTGGCCTTTTATGCTAAGTTTTCAATCCTACAAAGGTGAGTAGTTTGTCGGATTTTGGTGATTCGAATTGGCGGATGTTTTTCTCTCTATTAATTTTTTCTTCCTTTTTAATTAGTTGGTCGAGTTCTTAGATACCCGGAATTCCAGCGGGAATATTCGAATCCTATTCGTTAGAGGATCGACCGGGCTTCAAAATGATATTCCGCGAAGATTTAGTCACGGAAATTGGTTTGGTGGGATGGGACATTCAGATCTCCCGACCGATGTTGGGTAGCTACAGGATATCTATTGCTGAGTTTATTGTGAATATCGATCAATCTTCTGTATTGCTGTGATAGAAAAAAAAAATGGAAAAGATCAAGAAAGGAAACGACGAAGAGATGAAAAATTGATCGAATTCCTAAATTTAGTTTTCACTTCGAAATCAACCCCTGTCGCACTCGTTTCACTTTCAGCGTCGAACTTCTGAGAAGTAAGATCAACAATTTGATAATTACTACTCTGTCCTGTAAGATTGATATTGCTGTGTTTCTTTTTAGAAGAATCTAGGCAGGCTACGAGAGAGAGAAGCAACTGTGTGAAAAATTAAAGGCACATCAAATTAGAAACGATGACTGGTTTCAGAACGGTCAACGTTCTATCATCAAGTACAGTTTCTCTCTCTCTCTCAGTATGTGTTCGTAGTTTGTTTTCTATCTCGTAGGAATACTACTTTTACCGAAGAGAGTTTTAGAAGTTTCATTCAATTTTCAGTTGTTTCAGTTTCGGGTGTATACTTGTGTGAAGATAATTCTGCCTTCTGAATCCCTGATCACTTTTTAACGATGTGTACAATAATCGAGTTTGATCCTTGAAACCCATAATAACTAGCTGCCTAGCAACCAACTGGGTTGAAATTCTAACCTGCCATGGATATAAATAGTGATGATAAATTTGAAGAAGTGCAGTCAAGCGCAGGTAATTAATCGAATAATATTTGTACATCAAGCTGGTGACGTACGTATCGGTTTTTATTTCATATACGTAGTTTTCAGACGTACCGTCCAAGAACTTGCGATACAGTATGAGCAAGACTTAAGTAGATTACGGTGAACTGAAACCCCCATTTTAGTTTTGGTGAGCTGCTTGTTGGTAAAGAAAATGAACATCTTCTCATATGACCCGAAAGACATCCATCGATTCGGAAATCACGAAAAGAATTTTGATGTTGAAGGTTGGGTCTTATTTTTCAATGATGAAAAATCGTATTGTTTTTCTGACTGCGCACTAATCAATCTCTGATTGCAGAAATTTCTAGAATTCTCTACTCAAGGTTCTGAACTGACGGCAGTCGAGATGTTGGAGAGACTACACAGAAGATCGTTTGCTGACGACTGTAGTTCGAAAATTTCCTTGTTCAAATATAAAAACTAGTTCGATGCTTGCAGTGTGAATTAAAATTTTTATGTGTGTTTTAATTTTGTTTTTCAATGTTCTATTTTAAAAGATAACGTTCTAGTCCGTGATTTTCATTGCCTTTTTGTATTTCTCTTCTTATACCTCTTTGTTGAATCAAAAAATCCCGTTTCTGTACTTGTATCAGCTAAACTATCTTTTTACATATTCTGGGGTACAAGTATAAAATATCAGACATACGTTCTTTTAAGCTAAAAAAGGAAAGTATATTTCCCATCTTACTCTGTCTGCAGCCTTGAATTCAGTGTATTCACAACCCTCCATTCATTTCAATACTGCGAGTAATACACTTCGTTTTCTGCGTAACTTACCATTTCCTGAACGTTCGTATTCGTAAAATCACGGACTCTTAAAAATCTTGTGATTCACCTACATATCTAGTTTGTTTGTTTATTCAATTCGCCGCTGGCTATGATAGAAAACAATTTTTAATTTCGAAATAAAATTAATTATATCACCAAGCAGGCCTAAAAGGAAAAAAACCCTAACAATTTTGTTAAGTGAGTTTAACTCGGTTTTGAGTTTACCGATCTATCGTTCCATAATTGACAAGCAGCCTAGAACTGAAAAAATAGGTAATACTTTAACTTTTTTTTTCCTCTATGTATTATGGAATAGATGTTTTAAAATGGAAACTGATGATAGAGGACAGAAAAGTTAGGGTAAATCAATTCTAAATATTATGAACATTGGAACGATTTTGCCTTCTATCTCTGAATGAAATTTTGTGAACTAAAATTATCATGACTTGAAATGATTCTAATCATGTTGAGAGCGCTTAGGTGTATAGCTCACACTCTCTTAAGAAAAAAAAAAAAAAAATCATTCTGTACATGCTTACCTACTATCTACTGCAAAAGAAATACAAACATATTTCTTTTCAGTTTCCTGCGTCTGCTCGTGTTTCATTAATTTTCTGAGGAAGAGCGTTTTTTTTCCGAGTTATTATACAAAAAAAAACTATGATCAACCTAGATAAATATGATTATTTTCATGAGGCAGTTTTTATGAAAGGAAGAAACGGCGTCTCTGCGTGCACTCGTTTATTTGATCTTCAGAACGTTCTTATAAAAGTTAGTAAATCTATAAACACTCATTACTCAAAGATGCATCATGTACCTAGTTCGACTAGTTCAGTGTATGATTGAAACTCGCGATAAAACATATACCGTGCAATATAAAAACGAAAATCTCTCGACCGGGTAAGGATTGGGAATTGCTTCACGGTTGGCAATTCAGGACAACAGACTAATAACTCATCAAAATTCCTACTTTTTGGCCCAAAGTAACAACAACAGATTCAATAGGTACAAGAGGAAAATTGTATGAAATCTGATAATTACCCAATAAGAAAGTTTATTTTTATGGATACCTATGCTTGCGAATAAGCTTTCGTTCTGCATTTTTTCGGTTTCATCATTTTTGGTCGAAATGCAGTATCAGTTGAGTGAGTCGATCATTATTCTAACAAAGATAACCTTTACACGTACTTCTATTAAGCAAAATAATTTTGGAAATTGTATATCCTCTCAATAACGTTTTACTGTATAATTGAAACAGGCTAAACAATTTCTCTAGCAGGTATCTTTTGGCGTTCATTTCGTTTCCATAAGTTTGAGTAAGTCCAAGTTATTAGATTTTTATCAACTACTTATGAATTCATTGTCCTGCGTACAAAGAACGTACCTGTATCTTGGAATTCGAAGAAAAAAATATATAGGTATTCAATGATTTGCCTTTGTGTAAGGAATAGATTGAAAGACGTTTCGGGAATTTTTTTTTTGCTATAGTTACAGAATGCATAATATGAAAAATATTTGGCGTATCAAATAGGTAAGAAAATTATTGAAAAAGGAGAAAAAAAATTTTTTAGCTCAAGGCTCCGGAGGGATTCGAACCCTCGATCTCCTGTTTACTAGACAGGCGCTTTAACCAACTAAGCCACGGCGCCGACGCTTCCAAGGGTCGCTTTGTAATTATAGCTGTTGGCAAAAATCATTTACGAACGCAAGTACAATGACACAACGGCGACGAGTGGTAGTACCTATACCACCGGCAGGTAAACTTGATAATTTTTATACGATTTTGTGAAAAGCGATCTCACCAATATGACTGATGATCTAAAGCTAATCTAAAGTTACGATCATTACTTCAGGAAAATATTTTCCTACTGTAGGGTATTGAAGGTGTGCCAAGAGAATTCGTTATATGTGATGTATGCGTTTATTCATCTCGTCTTCTTCTCAGACTAATTATTTTGTCAAATTTTCGTACGCGTTCAGCAAATTCTTTCTCTTGATTAGATAATTAAATCTTTAGTACACAGGAATCATTATTCTTCCATTTCAACATTTTTAACTGATAAAAAGGAAAAATTGGTAGATGAAACTTTTTGGACGTTTCGATACACCGACGCGACGTACTATATCAATTCGACGAGAAAAAACAATCATACTAACGAATGAGAATGAAAACATTGCCTACCTCTACACGAATCAACTTCGCTTATTAATATTGTGAATCACAGAAGCGTATACATGACTGAGATTAATAGATTACTGATATCAGTCTTAAACTATTATTTATGCTAGCCTAGGCCCTACCTACCTTTTGTTTCATTCATAATTCCTAATGATTTCGAGAATTTTCCTCTTTTCATTGTTTTTCTCACGATCCACAATCGTGGTACCTAGGTATATTATCGAAATTGAAAATATGACCTTCATCTAACAAAATGTAATGCTAATAGAGTGCTAGAGCAGTAAGATGATTCAAATTGTTGACGTCATTCTTGTGTTGTGAGATTCTCTTCTTCAGAAGAATTGAGTAGTTTCTCCCACGTAGACGCCGCGCCGGCATTGCCGGAACAGCTAAAACAACGTTCGGTATATTATAATAAACAACGCCGGAGTTTAGATTAGAAAGGAGCCTAGGTAGCCCATCTTTAATATTATTTTTCAAAATCATCAGAGATGGAGATAGGCTCTATTCTAATCTAAACTGTGGTGTTGTTTATCGTATTCCCTGTTCTGGCTGTCCCAGCGTGCATGTGGGTGAGACTTCTCAACTTCTGAACAGGAGAACCCACAGGGAGAACCTCACTACACGAGAATGACGTCAAGAATTCAATTCATCATACTTCTCCAGCTTCACTTTCGTTATAGATGAAGGTCGATATATATTTTTTTTTTTTTTTATTTAGCGTTTAATTTCGATAAAACCACAATTTTAGGTCGTGAGAAAAATAGGTAGTCAACTATAAAAAGAGGAAAATTCTCGAAATCATTAGGATTCTGAAAGAAAAAGATATGTATCGTGAAGCTGAGCTCTGTTATCGAAAACGACGATCCAGAGAAAAGAGTTGACGTATGTTTAATTCAATCATAATAATTGTGTTTATACACAAATAATCTCATCGGCATTAGACCCTTTTCTCAAGATGAATAACATCGCCGCTCCATCACCGTCCAGCGTCCTTCACGAAACTGTGATAGGTCGTGATCAAATTTAAGTCAGACAGGGGAGGGTCATCGCGGGTAAGTGATGTGTTGATCGTTATTGTTTTCGATTTCCAACTGTTGAAATATTATTCCTTTCAATCGTGGTTGAATATTGTATTCGTGAGTATCACCGTATACTGTCGAGTCCTAATCACCTATGCTAATTTTCCATTTTGCCTGATGAGTCCTTACAATTACAAGTGGTGTGGATAAGACATAAGTATACAATTTAAGGTAGGTATCGATAGCTTATGATTTCTTAAAATTATTCTTACAAAATTTAATATGAAAATAATATACAAAACATTGTAAGTCGAGTATCGGCGTTTTCCCCTTTGTCGTTATTTCTCTGTCGTTATGAGGAAAATAGAATAATCCTGTCTGATCATTCTGATGGAAAGTAAGTACTTCCGAATGAGCGCTTGCTAACGCGTCTTCATTATTTGATGACACGCGAACAGTAATCCATTCCGTAGGATTTAAGTAATAATATAAAATTTTATTTAAATTTATTTATTTCATAGGTAGTGCAGTAGTGCATACGGTTTACTTCCTGCGTAGATGTGTTAGCTTCGTCAAAATGACGCTCTAGATATTTGCAATGAAAATATCGTCTCAAGCAAATCGGAATTACAAGTCTTGTATGAAGTTCACTATGGAAACCACACGTAAACACTTGATTCGTGGAATCGTCGATTTGAAACGATTCTGTAGCGAGCTTAAATAATTCGATGATACCGCTTTTCGATTGCTCAATGTATGCGCCTCCATGTATAAGTATAAAAGCCATGGACTCATTCACGCAATTTATGATTTGTGTGAAAGAAATGTTTGACCCGAGAAATATTTCTGAGATATCTTCGAACGTTTGTAGTGTCGTGGCTGTTCGAGTTACTTGGTACCGATTTATTCGTCATTAATTCGTTTTTTATCAATGTGTGCCAATACGCCTTTTCAAATGAAAAAGAGTAATTCTTGGGAATGCTGTGCTTCGAGCAATGTTCAAAACTTGCATAAAATTTTCTTCGCTTCATCTTCTCTATCGTCATTAGTTCCTGATGAAGAACGCGATGAAATTTCTCACTTCGAGTCTCTTTCTCCGTATTCTAGATACCATCAACGAGAATTAAAAAGATCCTTATTGAGAAGGGGTACAGGAAATCATGCAGGGAATTTTAATATTCGAGAAATTTGTCAGACCAAGAGTTTATTTAACTGTTCATATTACCCGCTAGGAGAATGTGAAACTGGCCACGTCCCTGACGGAAATACAGAACAAGATGAATTCATGATTATACTTGATAGTGATGAATCCGAAAGTATGGAGGAAGAATACATTGAAAGGAAACGAAGAAGAATTGATTGCGAAAAAACGCCTGTTTTCATCATCACAAATGAACCTTCGAGGTAAGATATATGATAATTTTCTTTCTCTGACTTCATTTATGAGCTCATGTTCTTCTCAGACATTATTTTTGAATGATAAATAGTTAGGTACTTATGTATGGTTCAAAGATAATCGCCCATTTTTCATTTTCTGCAGTTAAAAATTACTAATCCTTATAATAATATTATGTGATCTTTTTGTACACATTTATATACCGGTATCCCTTTCATCACTGGAAAGTATTGCCTTTTCTTCACCGATGGAAGTACAAATGGTGCTTTATATTTATTTAACAGTATGTATATTTACTAAAAAGAAATTTGATCATGCGTTTATGCTCAAAATATAGTCTGTAATTTTGGATAAGAAGTACGTGCAATATAAGTAGCCAGAGGAACTTTTCAAATTTTGAGATGGAGAGCTTATTCGAGAGGTTTGAATGAAAAACGTAGCCATTGTTCACGTGATGCACGCCAACAACAACAAGTATTTTATTCATGATCGATAAAGGTGTTGAAGGTATTGCACACTGAATGTTCGCAGGATGTCTTGTCTCCGTATTTCACTTTTTGCGCGTCAACAATGTAGTGAAATTTCAATTGACCTTGTAAGGGAAATCGTAATTATTTTGATACGATAATATAATAGGGGGAACAATCGTAAAACCAATAATAATTGAACTTGTTTTTTCATTATGGGCAGGTACGTCAATGTCGGACTCTCTCTCTCTCCCCTCAACAAACTAATGATACAGCTAATGGAGAAGAGCAAACTATGTACTTTGTGAAAATTATACGTAGAGATTCACGGTCCCGCTCTCTTAAATCTCCTTATCGCGAGATCAGTAAGAAATTTTCAATTGTCTTGAGATTTGTTATAGATTTTTAGTTGAAAATTAAACTAAAGTATGTGGAAAATATTTTTGCACGCTCCTCCAAGCTTCGTAAAATTTATGGTGAATAACAATAATTCTCATTCAAGTATTATATCTGAGTCGATATCTTCGCATCCTAGCCTATAGAAGGGGTAAATAGAATAATTTCATGAGAAAGATCCTTCAATGCAGAATTTGAGTCCAGGAAATCTTTATAGAGATTGAATTTTCAAACTGGGGAGTTTTTTGATAGGACCAAATTTTTTTTTCGAAGATTCGCAGGGAAATGAAATTGTGATTTCTATTGGAACTCACTGTGCAATCGAAGTGCACGTGCGCCGTTCTAAATATACCCACGCGTGTATTTAAAAAATAAACGACGCGTGGGCACGTTCAACTTCATTCATGACATATCTGGTGTAAAGTTTGAGGAAGCTAAATATTTTCATTTATTTGTGAAAGTATTACATTTTATTTATGAAGGAAATCATTTTATGAGAATAATAGTTCTCGATATTCTTATCTCATTATAGAAGGCTACTTTTTTCTGCTGACGCTGGTCTCTATCGAGGTACATTTCATAAAGGATTCCAAGGCGAAAACGCTTGCTATTTGTGAGATTTGATTTTTTGTAATCTACATCAGCAGTTTGATAATACTCTAAGCAAGTATGTGTATTCGATTATGGTACGCAGCAGTTTTCAGTGTTTCAATCCATCAAGACTCGACTTAATATTATGATTGAAATATTAGGCGTTTCTAAGTTCTTCTCTTCAACCAAATAGTTTTCTAAAAAAAATTAACGACGCACTGTATTTTGAAAAAATCTATGTATGCTTAACCACATGCTCAATAAATTTCTCAATATATTTCAGTTTTACAAGCTATAAAACGATACCTAACGTGAGGAGTAGCCCATGCGGAAAAATTACTTTGGACATTATCTAAGTAAGATTGAAGGATTGTAGAGAGCCAAAGTTTTGTTGTAAAAATATATGTGCTGCAGAGCTAAATGTTGACGGTCGCTGTTACAAGAAGAGTAATTTCAAAGTGAAAGTGTGTTGGTGGTGAGGTGTGGGTAAGGCAAGCATGAGGCCTCACCCCATTGCGATGAGAGCGTTGGTGAGACGACAACCAAGAAACAAGTACAGGTTTCATTTTTTAGAATAATTCGTTTCTTAGAAAGATTTGGTGCTACCGTTTATCCCAACAATGATGAGAGATGAACTAAAAGGTAAAGATCAGATGAAATACAGAAGAACGTAGCGATCCAGATGAGTGTGACGCACTTGAAGAGGAAAATAAATAGTTGATGAATCTGACTTGATTTTGGAGAGAAAACATTTCAGATAGACGCTCCAGGATAGTCATAAGTTTATAGAGGTGGAAATGAGTCTGGATCATTCACTCCAACCCTAAAGTCATAGCTGAACTGCTTGCCTTCCCCTTCTCTTCTCTTTCAGCTAATAAGTACAAAGAGCACTTTCTTACTCTTGAACACCAAGTGGGAACTCTGTAATTTTGCTTGAAGAAAATTATAAAATATCAGTCTTAAAACTCTAGTTATTTAGTGCATTGGTGAGTCAGAGTTCGTTTGTATTTTTGATCATGCTATTACCTGGGTAAAATAAAATATTCAATAGGTACCGGTAGGTACTTTATTGGTCATTGCACCCAATATAACGAGTAAAATACACGTGCGAATTATCAGTTCATGTTTAAAATCCCTATTTTGCGTATTTCCATGTGGTAATGTAAAGAATTTTTTCAAACAATAATAGTGAATATCGTACGATTACGTTGATTTTTAACGATTCGTTTCTCTTCAATACAAATTAATAAAATTTGAGCGCTTGTGAAACGGAAAGCTATTTTGTATAGCGGCGGATTAGATGTACACGTACTAGAAAAAAAAAAAAACGCTTGAGGAAAAACAAATTTTTAAATGTATTGGGAAAGTTAGATATTTGTAAAAATAATATTATGCATATTAATGTTTGAGTTTACTTCTGATAAGAGAGAGAAAGAAAAAAAGAACGGCCGAAATATTTTTCAAGATTACTATTTCTTTATATCTTAATTATTACCAATCAATTACTTTTTCTGGTACTTTAGGCCTACTCCAGGTGTAGAAACCTCCTCTCTCAAAAAATGCATTTTCATCAAAGCCTGCGGATTTCATCGCGTTTTCTACACCAACATCCAAAATAGAGTTCGAGTGTTCTTTGGCGTTGTTCTCGCAATTTAAAAATCGCATGTACTCGTCTAAGATAAGGTAACTATTTCTCATGATCGCGTTACTTTCCGGCACAAGACAACGAATATGAGAATGACGTTCCACGAACCCCGAAAATTCTTCATCTGTGACGTAAAATTTTCGCGCATTTCGAAGCGGGTCGCTACCGACATTTTCCCCTTCGATTAGTAAACATTGAAATACTTTCCATCTCGTAGGGTTCAAAATTTCCATGTGCAGGCTCATATCCTCGTGGAGATTGTACGTATTGACTACCGTGTTAATTTTGAAAATAACGTCAAATTCCTGACACCAATCGCGAATCCGATATAGTTGGTTTATGTGATCGGTGCGAGCATTTTGGAATCGCCCTATCGTTTCATTCGTGGATGGGTCGAAAGAATCGCAAGATATGGCTAAGATGTCGAGATATTTAGCGTATCTTTTCATCCATTCGTGCTTAATTAAACTTCCATTGCTGACAATTGATATGCTGTCTATCTCCAAATCCGTAGCGCAATACTTCACGAGCTCTCCGAGATATCTTCCCTTCTGGTGGATGAAAGGTTCTCCTCCTGAAAAATTTATTTTCTTCATTCCGGCTCCCTTCAGCATTGCTAATCCACGTTTGGCTTCTAGTATTGGCAAAAGGAATGAAGTTTTCATCGTATGAAAACAAAATCCGCACCGATAGTTGCACTTTCGAGTAAAATGAAAATTTACACTGACCGGGATTTTCTTGCGCGAAAACAATTTGAAAATCAAGTTCGATAGTAACACTGTGCACCAATTTAAAAAATTTCTGATGCTGACAAACATGTTAAAATATGAAAGAAATAGGTATACTTGTACGGGTAGCAACTAAAACATTGACTGAAATATTTCTAAGTTAATTTTTTCGCGGGGACGCCGATAGCCGAGAAGCTGTGTAATCACGATTGTGACATTCTTCTAATGTTTCTGATTGTTCTTCGTAGTGCGCACATGCAGCGCGATAATTATAATGTAATTTCGTTAGGTATCCCCACCCAAACTTTATTCTGCACGTTTTTGCATGTTCTATCCCTTGTTAGCCTATTTTCTCAAAGTATAAAGTTTGCCTCATATTTGCGAAGAAATTCGAAGCCAAAAAGGAACGAAAAGGAAGCAGAAAAGGTTGTTATAAGGATTTAATGAGCGAGTAAGCAGGATGCGAGTGAAAATCACAGATTGATACCTAGGTACGCAAAACAGATGTTCTATGTGTAAGATGGTGTAGTTTGTGGATAGGTATTCTCTTATGTCATACTTTCTGTTCCAGTAGATTTTTAAGGCTGAAACAATTCGAATCGATACTTTTTTGTATGTTACTGTTTTGAACAGGTACATTCCTGAAGAAGGATTGATTGAATTAGTCTACGGGAATGATTCACATTTCGATGACTCATAGCTTCGGTCACGATTTCGTTTCATGTCGCTTGTTCTTGTTGGTATTGGGTTCAGTTGCTTTCCACACTTCGAGAACGGCTGATTAGGCGAAAAAGCTCGTGTTTTCAATTTTCGTGCAGTTCTTTGCATCTTCTTTCGTATTACTCCTTTGAGTATCCTCTTCATTGTTACCTATAGGTATTTTTGAAACTTCATCCTGACTGCCGGACATGGAGGGAGAATATACCGGGTGGACCAGAAAGATGTTGCCATTTAAATGGGAATTTGCACTAGATCTGTTCTAGCGTAAAAACGCGAAATGTTAGACGTACACTTCAAATCTACAAAATTTGTATCTCAATTTTATCTTCAATGTGCGCCCCTACTCAACCCAACCTAACCTCCCCTCTCTTTCCGTAGACTTATTCCAACTGCTAATTTCTTATCCTCTGTCTCGCAATCCCCTGACCTCCCAATATACAATTCGATCTTTCGTACAAAACCTACTCCCACTTCGTCTTCTAACAAACACATCCTTTCCCAATTTAACCTCTCCCTCAATAATTCATTCCAACTAATCCGCTTCTTCCTGTATACAGAGTTCCCCCACCCTGGACTTTCGCCATTCCAAATATATGTTACGATCTTACAATATTATCTAAATTAAATAACTCTGTCATCATTCAAAATATTCAGAAATTATTACAAGAATACTCTGATCACACAATTTGCTACTCGGATGCATCCAGATCATCAAATAGGACTACTTACGCATATTCCATAGACGGTCACCTATCTTCTCACCGCATTCGTAACATAGCCTCAGTTTTCGCGGCCGAATTAATGACCATTTACTCTTGCCTCTCTCACCTCTCTCAACTCTCTCCCAACAACAAATACATTTTACTTACTCACTCTCTTGTAGACATATACAATACTCATCCTCTTGTTCAACGCATTCGCATCACTTTACACATCTTAGAATTAATAAATTCCGTCATCACATTCATTTGGATTCCCGGCCACATCGGCTTTCTCGATCATGATGCGGTCGACTTCGCAGCCAAAAACGCCCACCTCCTACACCAAAATAACCGATAATTCCCGTATATCTGTCTCTTATTATAAAACCTACTACCGATTTCTCATCATTCAAAAATGGAAATCCCCCTGGAAAAATCAAACTACTAATAAACTCTTCAAAATTAAACCCTCTCCCGATCCCTGGTCTACCTCTATCAGAACCACAAGGTGGGAGGAAGTTCTTCTTTCCCGTTTGAGAATTGGCCATACCAGATTAACCAATTCCTCCTTCATCGACTGTAATCTCCTATCACCCCCATCATGCTCTCATTGTAAAGAGGAACCTCTACTAGTAGAACATTTCTTCACCTGTTCAAATCTAGCCCCCCTCCAGTCTTCCCTTAATATTCCATCCTCCTACATAGAAGCACTGAAAAATAACTCAGACATGATATCCCTCTCCCTCCAATACATTCGTATAAAAAAAATCTGATAGCAAAATTTTCCTTTTAAATTATATTGAACTATGATTACAATAACAACAGCTCTGAAAAAAAAAGGGTTTTCTAATTGTACAAATCTATTTTATTAGTTACTTTTACAAGAGTATTTTCGGATGCTATCCCATCATCAGTTGTGTCGCAACTGGACAACAAGGCCTTAACCATGAGTTTTTATAGTATAACACTGTGATCTTATTGGCTATAACAATACTGTGTTGTGATTGGTTCACTCTATTGTCCTAAATGCTGCGTTTCTATTGGCTACCTGGATTCCTGCCGTCTCATTGGTTGGTTCTGTTCTTCTTCTCTCGTCCAATCACCAGGCCAAATAATTTTTCGCTGTCAAATATGATTACATTGTTCAAGAGGCAGGCTTTCTCCCTCTTGGCTTTTGCAATCTCCATTTGTTCCCAAAGTTTTCTTCTCTTTGTGCGATTCTCTACATGTATGACTTCAAATATTCCCTCTCCATCGTGGTTCTCTTTGTTACAGTGTTTCCCAAACAGTGACTTGCCATCTTCTCTCTCCCTCGACGTTTTGTGCTCCTTTTTCCTGATCTCAAACCTTATCCCAGTCTCACCTATGTAGATACCTTCGTACTGTTCACAACTGAGCTTGTACACTCCGCTCAAGCTTTCCTTGTCCTTTTGTTCCCTCTTTTTTTCTTCTTTTTTTTTTTTTTTTTTTGATGATGCCCTCCGGCATCCCTCAGCCAGGGCCCCTTTCGGAGACACCTGTCCGCCCCTTACCTATGGGGAGACATAGTCTAGAGGGAGGGCATTTAAACTATTGATTCTAGCCAGGACACTTCCCTACGTACCTTACAAAGGTGTATCGAAGGAGGTGCTGGGTTCTCCTTATGCATAAGGCTACTTTTATTCATGGCTATTGCGGATTATATGTGAAATGGTAACTATTATTTTGTGAGTATTTCTATTATCATTATCTCTTATGCTTAAGGCTATAATATTTTACTTCTTATGCATATGGCTAGTGGATAAAATCTTATGCTGAAGGCTACTTGCAGGTAAAATTTTTCTTCTTCGATCTGGTTTTATTTCTCTCTCGTCAGTTTTCTGCGTTCTTCTTCAATTTCTTTTTCCCAAAGGGCCTTAACTGTTTGTATCAGGTAGTTACGGGTTTCCTCTTCATCACCATCAAGTATTTCTGGCCGATTTCTCTCATATATTTTGCATTCTGTAAAGATATGGTTTGGCGTTTCTTCAGGAAATCCACACCTGCAACTTGGATCGGTTCTCCTTAGATATTTTTTGAAGGAACCGTGACCACTAAGGCCTTGTGCCAGCCAGAAACACGGTGGTTCCCTGGTTTTACATGCCTTCGGTAATAGCATTTTTGTCCACTTGCCTTTTTCACTCTTGTCCCATTCGTCTTGCCATAATGCATTTCCTCTTCTTTCAAGTTCTTCTCTATATTCTTTCATCTTCATTTGTTTTTCTGGGGGACTTATCATCATTTTCTTCATATCGATATCCATTTTTCTCTTCTTTCCTGTGATTAGGGCCTGTATTACTATATCGTACTTCATCGGCCTGACTCCTGTTATAATGGTTGCTGGAATGTATGACACTGTCCTGTACAGCCTTCCACAGCAGTGGACCATGCTGTTGTGTGCTACATTTATGTGTTTATTCACTTCTTTTACTCCCATTCTGTGCGCAAAAACCGTTGCACAGTATTTCATCATTGCCCCGGCAGTTCCCTCAAGCATTATTTTCCTCGCCTTTGTAGAGTATCCAAAAGTGTTTCTGCAGATGGCACTCATTTTTGTTATCACCTTTGTTGCTTTTAGACTCATTTCCTGGCAGTGTGGACCCCACGTCATATTTTCATCCATATATACTCCTAAGTACTTCATGGTTTCTTTTCTCCTTACTTGGCTATCGATCTTCAAGATGTATTTCTTCTCATTTCCTCTGCCTTTCCTCTGTATTAGAAGTCCCTCTGTTTTCCCTACATTCAAATCGAGGTTTGGGTTTTCCTTCAGATATTTGTTCATGTTTTCAATTTCTTTTTTAGTTTTTGTTTGCAGGCTTTCTATGCTGTCATCCCCTATGAGTAGGAGTGTGTCATTTGCGTAGCAGAAGTGACACACCCATCTACTTGACAGCATCCTCAGTACTCTGTTATACCCTATGTTCCATAGTAGGGCACTGATAACGCTTCCTTGCGGGGTTCCTCTTTGCAGCGTCATTTTCTCGTCTCCATATTCTACATTTCTTTTGTATAGGTACGATTTTATCATCATTATTAGATGTTGCGGTATTTTCATATCATTCATCTCCTTTATCAGGTACATCCATTCAAAATGGTCGAATGCCCCTGATATATCCAATGAGATGGCCATAACATACCTCGTTGCTTTTCTCATTTGGTTTATTCTTTTGTATACCGCATAGACGCAGTCTTCGGCTCCCCTTCCTTTCCTAAATCCATACTGTTGGTTGGATAGTTGTGGATCTACTACTTTACACAGTCTGCTGGCTATACACCTCTCTAGCAGTTTTCCTAGTGTTGGAAGCAAGGTGATCGGTCTATATTCCCCGGCGTCATTCTCTTGAAGTTTTCCTTTTCTAATCATGTTGCCTTTTGTTCCCTCTGGTCATTGCTGATTCTCTCACCATGGGTTGGTTATTCTAGATATCCACATTTACATCGTAGCCACTGAACGCCTTTATCACCTTGTTTGTGTACTTTCCTATATAAGGTATCGATCCGGAGTACTTTCTCACTATGCCGTCATGGGTTCCTTTCTTTGTTTCCATTTAGACTCCATCCACCACGCCTCTACAGTAGCCATTGGCTTCTGCGATCTGCTTTGCTATCTCGATCTCTTTCCTCTTCTCTTCGTTGTTCTTGAGGACAAAAATTGTCCGATGGCAGTAGTTCTAGATTGCCACTAACTTGTGCCTGGAGTGGTGGTAGGAGTCATTTGGGATGATGGTGTCAGTATGCGTCGGCTTCCTGTAGATTTTGTATTCTATCCTATTGTTCTCCATTGTGATGTAGACCTAGTATAAAGAAGGCCTAGATCTACTATAAGCCTAGTATGAAATAGGACGTGGACCTATTTTAGAAGCGGACTTGGAAAAATTTCTACTCTCGAGCTCAATATGAGAGGGAGACTTCCAAAAATGTTGACTCTTGAGCTATATTATGATAGAAGGGAGACTTTAAAAAAATGTCATCCTTCAAGCTAAACATATACAAAAGGATTCGAAATTTTTCCAAGTTTTTCGCTGGACGGCGTGCAGCAAATTTCTCCAAAAACCCCATTGAACACATTCCCTGTTGAAAATAATTTCATCATTATTATTATACATTTTTTTCCATTTTTTTAAATTTGTTCTTGCTACGATAGTGTTCTACCATTGAAGTTTTATATGGAAGCTTTGGTCGTTCTTTTAAATCGAAAATTTATGATCAAATTAAAACATTATACCTACCTTCAATTTTATTTATTTATTTATTTATTTATTTATTTATTTATTTATTTATTTATTATCATTTTTTTTTTTTCAAAAATAAATTTGTATATTATTATTATTAATTTTTTTTTCTATACAATATACTTCGAGCTAATAGCTTTAGAGCAGCTGAAACGTTCGTTAAATACATATATAAATGAATTTTTTCACTACGAGTGGGTGAGTCACTGGGATGTTCATTTTATTTAACTTTCTTGAAAAATTTTCCCTTTCGTACAAAGTATGTATCAATAATAATATTCATATTTTTCTAAAAACGGTGCGCTAAATATGAGGTGATCTGGTGTTTTTTCTTTTTTTATTTTTGATGTGAATTCAGGAAAACAAAAATCAAAATGATAATTACCTGGAAATATTTTATTCTCATTGAAAAAACAGGAGAAAAAAAAAGGAAAAGAAAGCGTCTAAATCATTTAACGCATGTTTTTTTTTTCAAATTTGATTCAGAAATTTATTTCTTTAAAGAGATAAAATCTATCTTCTTTACTTGTAAATTAATTGTTTATACGCCTACAGAACATATTATTTAAATAGTTATTCTACACCTAGCACAACTTTTTCAGAAAGTCCGGATCTTACGAATCTACAAAAAGTTTCTCCAGGATTACTGAAAAATCAATTCAGAATTATTTTATTTGATCGAGTAAACCATGTACATATAAAAAATTAAGAATACCATCTGTAGCCTATCGCGAATAAGTTTTCAATGAAATTCTGAAAACTATAATTAGATTAAGACGATCTTTTTCTCGGTTGTCTTGAGATTATTTTACTTTGTTTAGGAGTGAATAGTTTTGATGGCTGTAAATAAACAATCGAAATAAAATATTCTTCTTAGTAATCACGTCCATCAGAGAGGCAAACAGTGAACAATTTAAAATTTGTTCATTGTTCATCGCGTGAAAAAAAAAAAAAAAAAAGTCTACACAGAAAGAAAAACACTCACGCAGTCGCGTGAGTAGTACACGACTTTTCTTCCCACAATGCAAAAAACATTGAGAGAGTCACTCCCTCTCTTAAAATTAAATACCAATGACCTGTCAATCATGTCAAACATTTGTAGAATAAACAATAAAACTCAGTTTATAAATTCTATCACTACGATGTCACATCAACAGATAACAGAGTAAAAATACCTATAATCCAATAAGGAAACCTGAATTTTGTTATAATTTAGGCTAAGAGTCATCTAAAACCTACAAAACGTCTCCAGAAAAACCACTCCCCCTCCCCCTGTCCAAACTGCTACGAGGCTATAACAGTTGTTTCTAATAAAAAAGAGCTCTACAATAACTTTTTCCCATACCTTATTCTTAGCATATTATTAGTCTAGTATACTGTATATTAGGATGAGTGGTTCAATTCTTTATCACTTCCGATTTCTGGCATCTCTTAAAGCTATCTCGAGCTGCTATTCCTCTCGTGCACTCATAAATTGTCTTCACGCTATCATATCACCATTTATTCTTCATCTGGGAATCCAGCTCCAACGAGATCCCGAAAAACTAAAAAAATCGATGTCGAAACGAAAGAAGCAACCAATCACCCAATAGTCAACCCCTCATTCCTTCCCTCACGCTTCAACCATTCCAAACGTATTAACAAAATACCTCACTTTTCTAGCTAGAAAATTCGGTAAAAATATATAGCACCCAAGCCCGGTTTACTCGTTAGTCTAATCTCGAATCTCACTCAAAAAAGCCAGTCCAAATTGAAAATAATCTTTCCATCTCTTTTGACACCTCAAATCAACTATGAACCACTATTAATTATGTACCCATACATGAAAAAATGACAAATAAATCAATTATTATAACAAATTAAGAAAAATAAAACGTGAACCCACATTTTGGTCCTCATCCCAACGAAATTCAAGGCAAGAGGAGGTCATTTTAGCTCGGCTGCGAATAGGCCACACTCGTCTTACTCATACTTATCATCTCACTAATCTCGCTCCTCCATCATGCCCTCACTGTCTCCAAGAAAATTTATCAGTTGATCATTTTTTCTCATGCCCCGTCCTGCAACCCACTCGAACTTCCCTAAATATGTCTTCCAATATCAATGCAGCACTAAACAACAACTCCGAAACCATCGACTCAACCCTAACTTATTTACGCACCACTCAATTCTACAACTTCATATAATTCACCAAGAAATTCCGTTCGATCGCCACTCAATTCTACCAATACGTACCTAATTTAACCTAATTCAAGTAATGTTCTAAAATAAGATTGTAACGCCGAGCAAATAACCCTCGTGCAGTTTATAATGCTCGTAAAATAATAATAAAAAAAAAAAAAAAAAAAAAAACTATCGAGTAGGTATGACTAATAATAATGAAAAATAGCTAGAAAAATGAACAACTCGCCATTGCCACTATCCGTTCAAAAATAAATTTAACAAAACAAATAAAATTTGACAAAACCAAATTCAACGCTCTAGGGGCTGTGGGAAGCGAGATACAAGTGTACTAAATTTGAACGAAAAGGTTTCATCGGAAATAAAATCCAATGAACCCTTAGTAAAGAACGAACGAAGAATGAACCTGTCGAATGATGAAAGGTTCATCACAATACACGTACTGATAACGAAAGTGGTAAACGTATAGGAAAATCCGCTTCTCCTAACGTAAGCAGCTACTCGCAGCTATTAGTAAGAAGCTACTCGTAATAGTGAAAAATTTTCAACAAAAGTAAAAATTTCTCGAGAACTACTCATCCGATCCTCAAAAAAAATGCAGGTGCACATCTTCAAATATAATACTACAATATGGCCGAGTTACAAAAAAATCCATCGGGTAGTTTCGGAGGAGTTCCGCGGACAAAAAGGTACTCGAAATACTGCAAAATTTCTCAACAAATTGAAAATTTCTCGAGAACTACTCATCCGATTTTCAAAAAAATTGCAGGTGCACATCTTCAGATATACTACTACAATATGGCCAAGTTACAAAAAAATCCATCGGGTAGTTTCGGAGGAGTTCCGCGGACAAAAAAATCTTATATATATATATATATATATATATATATAGATTTATGACGGCGGTATGTGAGCTCCGTTTTAGAATATATATTCCAATCCGAGATCCTTAGATCCGATGCCCGGAGCTCGGATTATGTGAACCATATATATAGTATTATAAGGACTCCAGCATACAGTAGACGCAATATTAGGTGGAACTCAGATTACGCAAATTTCTCAAATATATATCACTGTTTAGTTGGATGGTCAACCATGTAGAGTGCGTTGTTTCAAAGTTTATATATCGAAAGTGGAAAGAAACATGATAGATCTGAGGTCCAATAATTGACAACATCGCACAGAACTCGGTTTACCGACAAGTGTATGACCAGCAATTTAATATAAATGGTTTGGAGCTCAGTTTACCGACAAGTTTACTTCAAAAATGTTGTACAAAACGTTTGGAGCTCGGTTTATCGGTGTATACTAAATAATACGAGTATAAATCAATGCAGTCCTCTTGCATGGAAATATTGAACTCGCGTTACCCTATCGGGTCATCACGCTGGTAGCTTGTAATTTATATTTCATGTTTGTATTTCGTCTTCCCTTTGGAGTAGGTGGCCTATAGGTAAATTATTTTTTTCTTCGCGGATTGTGTATTTACTTTTCAATTTTTTTTTTTCGATGTAGGATTTAGCAGTGCCTTTAGAATTAGAGGGTAGGTAACCTTCTGTAGTCCCTGGAATATTTTTCTATCTCTGAGCATTCTTCTAGTATTCTTTTTCAATTAATTTAGAGGCATGTATAGAAATTTGACTTCTACACATAGAAACGTTTGAGGAACGTGTAAAATTAGAAGTTATTTTAATTCGAGTGATCCATGATAGTGTTTAAGGTATATTGTGAGAGAAATAGTGCAGGTTTGAATGAGAGTATCGGGACTGAGCAAATTTGTTCGAGTTAGGATCTATGATTTCGACTCGTCTATGTTTGACTTATTCAGGTCTGACTGTACCATTTATTTATCTTCCTCTTCTTGTAAATTTTAGATTTGTAATAGATTCTCAAGTTGTCTTCTTCCTTGTTTTGTGCTAGTTCCTTTCCGGAGTTTTTTGGAGAAATTCTGATACAAAACAATAAAGGGGTTTCTTAAATGTGCTTGAAGTAAGCTAGATTCTGGCGTCAGTTTCATATTTTGTCAATTTTAATGGATTAGCCGAGTAACATTCACTAATTCAACGAGGAAAAGAAAACAATTTACAAATGACAAACTGTTGTAATAAGAAGTTGACATTGACGTTATTGAAAAACTTGGAAAAATTTTTATGCAGTAATCACAGTCACCTTGGGGTTGAGAAGCTACAATGTAAGTTAGATACTAAACAAAGCCTGCTCATGAATGAATAAAATAACGAAAAAATTCTATAGACGGGGTAAAATAAGCCGTAGGAATAAAGGATCTAGAAAATTTTTTAACTGTATTTTACCAGTGGCTCGAGCTATGGTGTGGCGGTCCATTCCTCCAAAAAAAAGCTATCTGGCAGTGCACATCAAATTAATAAAGTCGACATAATGTACGCTCAAAATACTTCACCCACTTGATAGGTCATATTCACACAAAATTGGCACTTGGCAGTACGAAAAAATTGAAGAAAGCATAGTGCAGATTGCGACATATTAGTACCAAAGCAGAAGGTGTTCAAGAGAAAGGTGAGAGAAGTAATACCAAATTCATGAGTATAACTCTTCCTCCTGAAAATTCTTTGCCAGGCACCTCACACCTCAATAGCAAATTTGAATGTATGAAATAATCAACATTAAGGTTCAAGGAAGACTTTAACCAGCTTTCAAGCAACACCTGTCACAGATAAAAGAGTAATATTACACAAACAAGGTAACAAAGGTGTAAGATCGAGAAGTCGATAATTTCAAAGAGAGAGAAAAAAGAAGAAAAGTTGATTTATGTTGTTTCTGCAATTGAAATACCTTGTAAGTCCAAAATATCAAATTTTGCAAGAGAAAAAAGAATGTTTTCAAAATTTCCTTCTTTTTTAAGAGTGAAGTGATTATTATGATAATTTGAGGGTAGGTAACCGAGCCCTCTGTAAAATTTTTCGCCAAATTTTGGTTGTAAAAGTTTGAAAGGACTCACGAGGTTTTGTTGTACCCTGGGTTTCCGTAGTTCTTGAAACACTGCTCTGGGAAAGCCAATAATACACAGACAGCCTATCAAGACACTGCCGTAAGTCCATTTTCAGAAATTTTACAGGAAACACAAACAACGATGAATAAAATGGTACTCAATGAATGGAAAATTGCCATAAAAATTAATCCGGACTAATTTTTTTGTGCTGGCTGCACTAATTGTCTCATTCGATGCAGAACGCTTTCTACCACCAAACAGCACTAAAATCTTATTCTGGACTGACGGCGGTTTCTTAATAGGCAGTCGATACAATATTGATTTACAAGGTGTGATTCAAATTCCTCTATTTTTTCCAATAAAAAACTACATACTTATATAAACCCATTTTTGATATAAAATTGTCTAACAAGGTAGGTAATTCACTACAGAAACAATGTGTAAAAGGTGATAATCTTTTTCTGTATGCGGTGATACACTAGAAAATGAAGAGACTAACTAGAAAATTATGAAAAGTTCACTTTCACAGATTATTGTTTTCTGCAAATCCAAAAGTCACAAAAAATGTACTTGAAATGATGACACAGACACGCAGATGAACCCGCATTGTTCTCCAATTTTATGACAATCTCCTACTTCCTTTTTGTAAGAAACTCAAATAAATTCACTCATTCACAAAGATTTTACTTTTGACTTGACTATTAAAAAACTTGTAGTTTGGAGGTGCAGTACTGAATAATTTCTATTTTGAATACTGAGTACACCTACGTGTATGACCTCATCATATCAATACTATACAGAACGCGAATTGAACTTGAGCTTTTATAGCTGTATGTAAAATATACCTAATCTTGAAAAAACTTCAAGTTTTGAGCCAAACTATGAGCCCTGTCATATTTTCTTTTTTGCTATTAAAAATAGTTTATATTGAAGCTAAATTTATTCTTCCAGAGACTTATTTTGAGAATCACTTGGTGGATCCAAGAGGTTACAAAAATGAGTATAAGGACTGTTGATAAGGAAAAAAGATAATGTTTTGGAAAGGGTTCAAGGTCTGAGTTTTATGAAATGAGAGAAGCTTTGAACGACTATAGGTTCAGAGCTCTACAGAAAAATTTGGAGGTGCTACCGGTAACCCTATCAGTGAAAAGGGATGTAATCCTTATGGAGAAGAAACTACTGTATTTGTGAACTAATTAAGCCATATAGAAGAATGCAACTAGGAAATGTTGCATCCAGAATCAATAAGAAGAAAAGATTATATAAAAAAGGAGAATATTTTCTACAAGCTAAAAGTAAAGCCCATGATTTACATCTCTCTTAGTACAGTGAGCCTCACAACATCAAAGGTCTTTGCTTGCATCGTATGTTGGACTCACTCGCGATGACTAGTACATTTTGTGATATAGTGGCTGTTCTCTGCTTGACTTTGAATTAAATTTGAACTTCTACATACAGTATTATTACAAAAGTAGATTGTTGGAGCTGTAGCTCTTAGAATCCTACTTGCAGAGCGCAAAAGTATGGTAAGAACGTGTAGGGTTATTCTTATTGACAAGACTCTCTAATATTCAGGATAGTTTGAGTTCGCATTTCTTTCCAGTTCTCAAATAATGATATGAAATAGGATACGTGCACAAGAAGGATTTTTATAAAGCTCAGGATGAAATATTCTATCCTTTTTGGGGTACTTGCTTCGGCAAGCCAAGTGCCTATGCATCCGCAGGTCTGAAAGAGTCCATTTTTACGCTCCCTCCTCCTTTTGGGGGAGAGGGTTTGGAGATATCGGCACAAATTTGTACTTTATTTGTGCCGATTGTGCTTTCCAGACTTGGAATTTGTGCCACATTCTTGGGCCCTGTGCCAGCCTCAAAAACAAATTGGGGGAGGACAAAGATTTTTTCTTGACCATGGAGTAATTTTGTAATGTAGTGCTTTAGAGCCTATTGCCGGCTTCTGAATAAACTGAAATGAGCGCGCCTTTCCAAAGTTGTACTGCAGCAATTGTAATGTGAACGAGTCGCATAGTATGAAATTTAAAAGTGGTATCTGAAAATTTATAATATTTTTAAATGTTCTAGTCAAACAATCAATTTCACACAATAATCTCCTATTTTAAATTTAACTATTTGGAGACAGGCCACTATTCCAGTCAAAGACCACATTTGAATTCAGAACAGATGGAAATATAACAGATCAGTGAGCATGACTATACAATCGATATAGTAGAGCGCCTGGGAAAGTAACTACCTATTTTCTTTGACTCAATTGTAAAATTCAATTGCAATTTTGCTACAGGAGAAGGAGAAATGAGCTTCACTCTAAGGGTGTGCTTAATGAACAAATGGTGACTTCCTGAGATAGTGAAAGATGATCAATGTATATTTCTGTGCGCCAGAAATTTTTGATTAAAGTTGCATCCGGAATTGCAGTGGAAATTTCACCCATGTTCATTGCTGTAGGAAAGTAGTCGCTGGGGGAAGTCTTTAGAACTTTAGAGACATTGAAATAGAATATTATAAGAGTGTACAATGAACCAGGTATTACTTCCTCGGATTTTCAAGATTGATAAATAAATATCTTCTAGTATCAACGAGTAATATTATTATTGAACATTCCATTTGGAATTGCAGTGGAAATTTGACCTGTATTCACAACCAGAGAGAAAATTATCTTTGTAGTAGCTTTGTAGAACTTGGCAGACATGGGGGGAAGCACGTTATAAAAGTGCACAATGGACCGCGCCAGGTATTACTCTTTCAGATATGTATTAAAGAATGATGAAGATATATTTCTGATGCCCTGGGATTTTTCGATAAAAGTTGCATCCGGAATTGCATTGGAAATTTGACATACATTCACACCCGGAGAGAAAATTATCTTTGTGGTAGCTTTGTACAACTTGGGAAGCCGTGGGAGGCATATCATACGAGTGCACAATGGACCAGGTATTACTTTCTCAGATTTTGATGAATGACAAATGAATATCTTATACCTTCGACGAATAATTAATATTATTGTTGGAAGTTTCATCTGGAATTGTATAGGAAAATGGATTTATATTAACTTCTGCAAGGATTCATGACCAAAACCCGATTGCACGAACGTCGAAAAACAAATCATCATGTGGTGTAAAACATTCATAGCCAGATATTCTGCTAAAAAGAATCAAGTAACATTAGTCAAGAATCATGATCAATATTCATTCGCACAATGACCAAAATATGAACAGGAGATCATGATGGGGAAAAAACTACTGTGAAGTACTAGGAGCTAAATTACAAAGTTGAATTTGTTCATCAAAACCAGGATAAAAATGAGGAAGTTATGATTATTTGAAAATTTTTCTATGACAAATAATAGGTGCATAGTAATCATTCAGAAATACAGTTATCATCCTAAGAGAATGGAGGGTGGATTGTGGAATAGAATGAGCAGCTCGAATGATTGGAAATGGAAATGATATTGGAACCAGCTACGAGGTGTATCGAGCCGAATTGTTTCTATAAGTACAGCAAACGCGAAATGGTACTTACCCAAAAATTTCTAAATCCAAAAGCAAAAAGTGAAACCAGTTTTTTTTTGAAATATTGGTTGTATGGTACATTTTGATCCATGTTATGATAGAAACTTCTATTGCGGCATTCTTGATGATTAGCTGAGGTACGCTTTCTACCCTGGTGAATTTGCTGCAGCGTGACCAGTCTAGCCCTTTTGATGGTACATAATTTACCCCAACGTTCAAATAAATTTAACATTGCGTTAAGTGGGTGTCATGTCAGCCCTTTCTAATTTGAGAAGAAATACATTATGTAAATGGAATTTAGCTCCAATTCTGATAGAATTTGGGTCCCAACTGAGTTTCACAATTGAGTACACTGATTTGCTGATTGTATGGTCCTTCAAACCATATTGTGATGGAAACTCCTATTTTGGTATTCTTTACTGCACTATGTTTCCTTTTCTGGTGAATTTGATGGGAAATGTTATTTTTGGCAATCTGTTGTACTGATTTGATATCTATGAAGATTAATGGCAAATTATTTTACAAAATTTGGCGATCCGGGATGGAATGAAACTGATCTTAAGATGGAGATGAAGCTGAACCAATTAGTATATTATGAATGAATTGTACTGATTGTAAAAATATGGAACTCAACTGGTTCATAGATGATGATGGAAAGAAACTGAAATGTATTGGTTTTGGAGCGGATGTGTATTGAGAGGAAATGTTGGATAAACTGGCAACTCCTTTGCGGAGCGAGAAAAAATAGAACTCTGTGTAGTCTCCGAGCCGCACCAGAGGTGTGATCGAGAGGTCCTTAGTGAATGAATTGGTTTAAGGATCTGATCGATCCTGATGTTATGAATGATGCACTTGTACTTGTGGGTGATGATAGCAAAGTCCAAACAAGCATTCCAAGCAGAGAATTGCAAAGATACGTGAGCGATTGGATGCTGATCTGATATACCAGGCAGATGAACTTGGGTTTGAAACTGAGTCCTTGATGGGAGGCTTTGGTCAGGCCTCTCAACAAGTAAAGACCAAACAAACCAAAGGTTCCCATGATCACACTGCTCAACTACTGAAGAGAACTAGATTGGATGATACCACCAGAATAGAATCACTGGCAATGAAGATGAAACAACGAGATGAACTGATTGATTTATTGCTGAATGGAAGACGCACTGCACCAGCACTACAGTATTACTTGCACTGGAATATTACACCAATTGGAGAATGTACTTGGGTCTGAACCTGAAGAACAATGATCAGTGGTTACTTTCCCTGAATCAATTCAACAAAATATTCTGTTAGATGGACGTCACTACTACCTCTTGCAGATTTGGTAGTAAAATTGGCACAAAAGTTTGGCTAAATACTCAAATTTGGAAGAATGGGGAAAATTGCTGTTGAAAATGTTCTCAGAAATATGTAATCCAGGGACAGAAAATGAAATGAGTCATGTGGAACATACTTTATTGATGAGCAAACATCCCTGAAACCTTGCCAACTGTCTTCATAGCAAGAAATGGACCATATATTGGAAAGAATAACTGATTGAATAATGTAACAGCAATTTGAGCAAGAAGTTTACTTTTCATCACCCCTGAAGATTTACACCATGAAAGCCAGAAACTCTGATTGCAAGAAGAAAGCAGTTAATCAAGAGACTCACAGAGAAGAGTGTAAGAACACATGAAACCTGGTCATGTAAGCAAGATCTTGACAAACATCACTACAAAATGGAGAACAAGCTGAAGACAAAGAGAAAGCACAGTTTGATTGGAGAAAGAACTAGTACTCTATGTTCAAGGCATAACCAAAGGAAGGACTACATCAGGAGAAGATACTACAAAAAGTGAGTTCTCTAAAGCCATCAACCAAGAAATCAAGAATTACGAGGACATGGATAGATTTAAGAAGCTAGAAATGATTGAAGCAGAATAGCAGACTACCCCAAGAAGAAAGCTCAATATTATACCAAATGCCAATGGTCAGACCACAGACTTGGAGAATATAAAAATGGTATTCTGTGATAGCATACATAGATTGTGGATGTGAAGACTATGAGTTGAAAAGGAGACATCTTTCAAATTGTTGATGATGAGATGCAAGATGAAGATATTATCATTGAATACAACTTACTTGATCAAGCGGATATGAATGCTGTTATAGGATGGTGGTCCTCCAAGACTCCAACAGATGGAATTTCAAAGCTGACAGCAGTAAGAAAACATGTTGGAGCACAGACAATGCAGAAATTTCAACAGATCATTCAAGTCGTGCAAAGTATAAGATGAGGCAGATGATGCAACATCCTTGGGAGGAAGAATGTATGGACCAGAAAGATACATACCTCAATTCATTGTATTCTCCAATGACCATATATTTTTCGTAGGCGATTTGGAAAATTTCGCCGTTTACAATCTGCCTTAGGCTGAATGTAAACTGCCGGCCAACAGAATTTCAATAGAGCGAGATACAAGAGAACGCATTTATCGGATTAAAATAGGAATCAGCAGAACAACCAATGTTGGCAAATTTTAACCCAGCAGATCAACGCCTGCAGTAATGGCATAGGAGTACCTAATTCTTATGCAGAGATAGCCAGAGAAGACATTAAAATCAATCATCTACTTTAGTCAACAAACAACCAAAGATAAAAAGAGATACTATTCCTACAAACTTGAAACACTGGCAATTGTCAGAGCACTACAACAATTCAGAGTTTATCTCCAGGGAAAACCATTCAAAGTAATAACAGATTGAAGCGCCCTAAGCTATACATTAACCAAAAAGGACTTGAACACAAGGATTGCCAGATGGTGGCTACTCATACAAGAATTTGTTATGAAAATTGAATACCGACCTGGTACAGTCATGTGACATGTGGACTCACTCAGCAGAAATTCAACAGAAACCAAAAAAGAAACACAAACAAATAGTTGTACTCGGTGCAAAAACGGAGTTAGAAGAGAAGGATTGGGTCAAAGTAGCACAGCAACAAGACAAAAGATGTCAAGAAATATTGGCCGCACTCCAAGCAAAACAAACAGATGCACAGGAAAAAGAAATCAAGCGAGACTTTATCATCATGAATGACCAGTAATATTAAAAAACAGAACAAGGACTATGTTGGGTAGTTCCCAGGAGCAACCGCAGCCAAATATTAAGAATTTAACATGATGACGCAGGACATCCAGGTGGAACGAAGACAGAAGACCTTATCAAAGAAAGATTCTGGTTTCCAAAATTGAGAAAATATACCCAAGACTACTGTCATGCTTGGCTAGACTTTTTAAATGTCAAACCAAACCGCGGATTATCTATAGTGGAGTATTATACCAAATTCCACACCAAGAGCAGCTGAAAAGATTGAAAGAATCAATGCAGTGGTACCGGTACTTTGAAAGTTGATTTCATTACTACTGAAAGGAAGCAAGTGGGACAAATATTTGGATCAAATTTTTTTTTGTTGGAGTTTACTATATAACTTAAGAAATTGGGATTGTAATTTGCATTAGAAGACACAGAGGTGATGTGATTGTGGTAATCGTTTTTAGTTGGGTGATGGGATGGAAGGAACCAATGCCTGTCAGTTCCTTGATATCTCGCCATATAGTAGAGGTGGACACAGGGTGGTTGAATTGTGCAACAAATGAACTCCAGGACTGTTTCATTCCAGAACGGATTAAGAGTTCTTGCTTTGGCGCGGGCTTTCTTATAAAAGTATCAAATCAGTTTGGGTGCGGTTGAAGTTGTGAGTACAAAGAATTTTTTTGCATGTTTTGATGGCTTGATGGATTTTGTCTGACCACCAAGGGACTTGATTACGTTTCTTTGTTCCTGAAGTGTGAAGGATAGAGAGTTCTGCAGCGTTGGTAATGAACTTGGTAAATGTTTCTAGTGCTATGGAGGGTTGAAGGGGCCTGAAAGGGATGACGTGTTTGAAGTGAAGTCTTGAAAGAGGTCCTAGTTGGTTTTGTTGATGAGCCAGCACGCAGTGGTTCAGAAATTGTTATGGGATAGAGTTTGCAATTGGATAAGAATACGGAAGTGATCATTGTCGCATAGGTCAGGGTGAGTAGACCAAATGAGTTTGGGAGAGAGGAAAGAGGAGGAGAAGGCAAGATCAATTGCTGAAAGTGAGCCGGAAGTAGAATTACGATAAGTAGGGGTCCCAGGGATGTTGAGGAGAGGTAGTTCATTATTACCAGGGAGTAGGTCATCTGAAATGTTGCCGCGTGAATTTGGGTGAAATTTGTTCAAGATAAGACCCCAGGTGAAACTGTGAACGTTAAAGTCTCTACAAATTATGTAAGTGATTGAATAAGATTGACTATGTCAAAAAAGTTGATGTTATGTAAAGGAAGGATATATAGTGAGCAGAAGATGATTGGTAGAAGGTGTACTTGTGGGATACAGATTGAAATTGCAATATTTTGTAGCAAACTGGGATTGTAGATCAAGTGGGCGCTGTAGAGAGGATACAAGTAAGGCAGTTTCTCCACAGGCATGATTACTGGGTGGGTTGAAGTGGTTGTGTCTAAAAATGTTCTAGTTTAAGGTTTTAGGTTTCAGATAGATTTCTTTAAGGGTAATGGTGATTGAATTGTATAGTGAAATCAGTTGTTGTAGTTCAGGCAGTTGTTCAAAGTATCCGTCCAAGTTCCACTAGAGGAGAAGAGTCATGTATCAAAAAATAAAAGCATAAAGGCGGAGAAAGAGAGAGAGAGAGGGGGTGGGATAGGGAAGAAAAACAATGTTTTTTGCTTGAATGCAATGTTTTAAATTAAATTTGAACTTCTATACAGTATTATTACAAAAGTAGGGTGTTGATGCTATAGCTCTGAGAATCCTACCAGAACGCAAAAGCATGATAAGAACATCCTCCTAATATTCAGGATAGTTTAAAATTGCGTTCCTTTCCAGTTCATCATAAATAATGATACAAAATGGGATACGTGCACAAAGAATATTTTTCTAAAAATTCTGGATGAAATATTCTATCCTAGCCCTTATGCATCCGCAGGTTTAAAAAATAATGATAAATTAAAAAAATAAAGTTCCTTAGCAAACAATACGCTGTGACATCACAACAGCATTAGCTTTCAGAGCTCGATTTTGATTGGTGAATGACAGCAAAATGAGGTTGATGTGGATGTATTAACTAGACTACAATGCACTAGTTCAGTTTGTAGTGCTGTATTGAGTACGTTGAGAATTGACCAATGTAAATGCCTTATTGTAACATTATTTAATTTTTTCCCCTTCAACCTAATCGAAACACTAAATTTTTGTTTCATAACTTTTCGTCATTATATCATGTTTAACCATGTTACTTTGCACCATCATCATTAAGAAAGAAGGAAAACTACTCAAGAGGCATATGTGAAACAGTAATCTGAATCTTATTCAACCATGAAAGGAAACAATACTAAAACTACCCTTGTTGTTATCTAGTCATAAGAAAATTTCAGAAATTTCACCTGATTTCCTTCAATGAATGAGAACTTTCTTTTGATTCCAATTTTAGTTTAGATGTGACGATGATACTTATTGATTTCTTCAATTACATATGATTTTTCTGAAGGAAGTTCTAAGAGAGAATATTGAGTCTTATGATTTCATATCTTGAAAATTCTGTATATGATGGAATGGAGTTTGAAATGGTATCAAAAATTTGTACAACTTGTGAGTCCACGTCCCAGAATTAGTGCTTTGCTCTCTCCCTCACTACCTCAAAAAGAAATTTAAATCTTTATTTCGATTTTTGAGTGAAATTCAGCGTGGGGTCTGAAAAATATACTCAAACGACCCCGCAAAAATTCAAAATAGGCTAATGAGCTGAAAGAAAGTTATTATTGAAAGCTTTGAAATATAATCCGGTATTGAATTAAACTCTGAGATGAAAAAGGAGAAAAAAATATGCGTTATCTTCTTGGAGATTCTAAATTGTCACTCCAACAAATTAATATTTTGTATCCGAAATTTCAAAGTCAAAGATATTTCCAAGACCATTCGCAATATTGAAGCCTTCTCCCTTCTTGGATACATAATATGTACAATAAATTTTAAAAATTTTGCTTACCTACTTTTTAAAAGTAGATCAGATCCTTTGCTTCCTTAAAGAACTACAATTTGTTGTGTGTTTATATGAGAGAGATGTTAGATGACTGTATCGCAAATGATTATCTGTAAACTTCTATGTTACTCTCTAAAAAAAGGATAGAATATTTTATCCAGAATTTTTAGAAATAAAATTCTTTTTGAGCACGTATTCCATTTCATATCATTATTTGAGACCTGGAAAAGAACGCAATTTTGAACTATCCTGAATATTAGAAAGTCTTATAAATAAAAATAAGCCAATACGTTCTTATCATGCTTTTGCGTTCTTCAAGTATAGGAATCTAAGGGCCAAGCTCCGACGACCTATTTTTGTAATAATACTGTTCGTACAAGTTCAAATTCGGGTCAATATATTGCAATCGAGCAAAGAACAATAATTTAGAAATTTTCAAACCAAAACTCGAAAATACATGTCATTATTTACATTATCTATTAGGGCCTGTGTATTGAAACAATGGAAAATGAGATGAAATGAGATTTGGTTTCTTAGATTGACATTGTTTAGGAGGCCTATTTCAATCCTGCTAAATGAAATCTTACTTTTCAACTTTTTCTTGCAGCGAAGTTTCTTTCCCCCTAAATATCTGACTGTTTAAAATAATCGACAGCTTCATTTTTTTCTTTCTTCAAGTCAAGATGAGTATTAATGCAATAATGCGCTCACAGTGGTAGTATGCTGATAGTCAATCTTAGGTGATCACCAAAATTCTTAATTCTATTTTTGAAGGCATAGTTTAGAGAATATTTGGTTCTTGACAGTTTTCGTCTATCTGACCTGTATTTGGTTTCTTCGTTTACCGATCGTTTTGGCAATGTACAAAATGATATACTATTCTACTTAGCAACATGAGGTTCATCCGAGTTCCATCTCATTGGCAACATTGCTGGAACTCAGTTTCCTTGATTCTACAATTATATATCTTAGCGGAGCTCACATTTCGCATTATTATATCATATATTGCTGGACCTCGGATTGCACAATTCCATGAGATATACTTCTTCTTAATTAAGGGGTAAATCTTACCCCTCCGCATGGTATAACATTTAAATTCATTTTCCAAGACTGTGGGTATAGCGCCCGTTGCGCTAGCTCAATTTTATCATGTGGATCTCAGGTTACCCACATATACTGCGGAGCTCAGATTCCGCGAACGTAAGTATATATATATATATATATATATATATATATATATATATATATATATATATATATATAAGGAAACCTGAAATTTTTTTTTATGCTAGTTGTGATCTAGGACCCCTAAAACGTCGAGAAAGTTCATTACCCACTCCCCCTGTTGACCTTGCTACGGGTGTAATACCTCACTTTTCTAGTTAGAAAAGTCGGTAAAATGAAAGTAGTAAAAGTTGTATTCACTGAAAAAAATACTCAAAATCGAACCGTCACCTTTCTTAGTCATTATGACTATATTTTCAAGTCGAACTAACTAAAGAATAAAAAAAAGATTAAATTGACAGAAAGAAAGTGACTGTCTGATTTCGACAATTTTTTTTTTGCCTCAGAGTATTAATTTTTTTGTATGAAAGAAACAAGAAATTTCGGCCTAGCTAGATAGGTACATATTCGTCACAGTGAAGCCTCAAACGCTTCAAAAATAATAAAATTTCCTGTATAAAATGAATAATTATGAACAATAAATTAATGTAGTTTACAGCGCAATACATGAGGGACAGCAAAAAAAAAAAAAAAAAAAAAATGGAAAACGCAAATAATCATGTTATTGAATAGGAGGAGCTCGCTTTGCCCTCTGAGGCCTGCTTCTCTTTCTCTTTTGGCCTAGAGGCATTGATTTTGCTGCTAATTAAGCAATACAATACATCATGAAAAGTAGGACTGCTGCACATGGTTCGTATTAACGGAGAACCTCCATATTCCTAACCTACGTTCTTTGAAATCAATGAATGTTTTTCATTTCCCAGCTTGTTCTTGAAATTGGCAAGTGTTTCGAATGGTCATAGGCTTTAACTTTGACGATGCCATGAACTAAGTTTCCGTATCATTTTTCAATACTGTTTTATTTTGGAGTGTCCATTGATGCGCAGTAGTCCACTCTGACAAGGAAACCACCGGGACCTCAGCAAAATGTTAACAATTAACGCTTGGAACTTTCTGTGTAGGATATCTGCGACTGTGTGCAAAAATTGGCCTACAGGGATACGTTCACGAAACGTGTGGTGTCTCTTAAATTTTTATTCTTGCTTTTCAATTTGAAATCGTCACTGTGGACGTGGTTGCTGCGAATATGCACAAAATTGCAGCTCATTTTGCATATTATGAAAGTTACTCTGTTGCTGTGCTGAATACCTCCTTATCAAATTACTTCCTCCTATGTAATTATTTTCTTCGGATCATGTTTATATTGAATCGAACTCTCAGAAAAATTTAGGGAGTCATGTCTTTACTCTGCCCTGACCCCTAATTTAAAACTTTGCGAGTGCCCCCCCCAGAAGTTATACTACGTTTATACTACGTCTACACTCCTTTATACTAGGCCTAAACAAGTCTAGGCCTCTACCAGGCTACAGATTGGCTAGTATAAACTTCGCATACTCTTCAACGGGTGATCCTAGTATAGCTTTATGCTGCTCCTTTATACAAGGCCTAAAGAAGTCCAGGCCTCTACTAGGCTACATCTTAGCTAGTATGAACCTGGCTTATACTAGGTCTACGCTCCTTTATATTCGTACTAGGTCTAATACTGCTCTAACCCCTAATTTGAAATTTTGCGAGTTCATCCCGCGAGTTCACACCGGCCACTTTATATACTAGCTTTATAATAGGATTTTACTAGTCTTAAATTAAACTTAGACAAAGAAGTCTCCCCTGTCACCCTCATTACTCCGTGGATGATTCGAAAATCTGCGATTTCATCCCGCGAGTTCACACCAGCCAGTTTATACCGGAAGGGGCAAAAAGATGTTACCAGTTAAATGAGAGTTTGAACTAAATTCGCTCCAGCTCAAAAACGCGAAAGGTTAGATGCACACATTAAATTTACGAAATTTGTAACTCAATTTTATCTTCAATTTGCGCCCCTATACTCAACTTTCTACGATATTTCTGAGCCGATGTGCCAAAAATTGATCAATTTGCCAAAATTCTCAAAAATTAAAAATTGTTCAAACTTCCATATTTTATCCAATTTGAAAGTGAAATTGAATGCTGATTCCGAAAAAAAAAAACTTAAATAACCCTATGAAGCTTGGAGGGGGGGATTTTTCAATTTCTTATTTTGGAAATCTTGGCATTTGGTCAATTTTTGGTCCATAACTCGGCTCAGAAAAGTCGTAGAAACTTCGGATATGGCTCAAATTAAAGATAAAATTGAGATACAAAATTCGTACATTTAAACTATACGACTAACGTTTTGCGTTTGCGCGCTACGACAGATTTAGCGCAAACTCCCATTTAACTGGTAACATCTTTCTGTCCCACCCGGTATACTAGCTTTATACTAAGAGTGCAGTATCAACTTAGCTAGTATAAACCAGGCATATACTAGTGCCCCCAAAAAGCTATTAGCTTGAAATATTTCAAGTTGGGCTCATACTAGACCAATGAGGTGGACCGAGGAGGGGGACGAACGAGCGGAGCGAGTGAGCTATCCAAAAGTTATTAGCTTGAAATATTCCAAGTAGACTTCTACTAGTCCAAGAAGGGGGCTCATACAGAGACGAACTAGTATGCTACCTTATGAAAGACATGAAACATGATCGTCATTTATTTGGCTACGCCAGAACATTTTTTTTTTGGACCACCATACCTCGATCGTTAGAATTGTTTTTAGTTTTACTTCCGCTACAAAAGAAGCTAGGAAAAATGTTTTCTCAACCTCTAAGTAGTTCAGGGTAGGTCAATTTTAGCTGAACAGAAATTTTCAAAAATACCCCTATCCTAGAACAGCTCCCCTGTAAAAAAGATACCTTACAGTTAAATTCGAATTCGTGGTAGCGTATCCTATTTTGTATATGCCCCTCTTGATTTGTAAATGACCAAGTTGCACAACTGTGACGCTCACGCTAGTCCACCTATGCAGAGCGCAGCTTCATAAGTCGTTTCATTATCATCGCAGGACCGGCTCAATCCACATGAGGTGGGAGCGCTGAATTTTTATTTCTTGCAAGGGAACAAGATCTACCGTCCTCCTGACAAATTGTTGTTCCGAGGCGAGGGGAGAGCTCTGTCCTACTTTAAGGCGATTATTTCTTAGGAAATGGATTCGGAGAAATTTTGATTTTCAGAGAGGAGGGAATTAGAAGAATTTTGACCCTCGAGTTGTACAGATCGGGAGGTGGGCTTCGATCCAACTTTACGTCCGTATGAGGAAGGAGTGAATTTTGAAGAAATCCTAGTCTGTATAGGTATACCAGAAGAGGGACTTGGAGAAATTTAGACTTTAGGGCTCTGTATATGAAGGGGTCAGGATTTCGACCAAATAATCGATGCGTATAATATTTCCGTTCATTTTTACTTTGTTAAGCCGAACACCTTGTAACTTTTGAACTACTTGTCTCAATAAAAAAAAAATCGTTACGTGAAGGATGAAGTTCGCAGTGTTTGTCTCGAGTTTTGTATTTTGTACCGGGTGTACCACGCCCATTTTTTCTTCACAACTGTGCACCTTATTTGGCTAAATTGTAGCTAGGTTGGGTACGTAAAGTTGATCGCTCAAAAAATGTTTGCACTAATTTTCGAAGAACTGGATTAAGGAGAACTTTTTCATGAAGGTTGGTAGAAATGTAGAGGTGAGTGAGAAAGAAGTATACATTGTACTCGTAGAATCTGGATCTTCAAATTTACGCAGGTATTGAATTTTCTCATGTACGCGTTTAACGATATTCTAAAGTACCCATGATTCATGATTTTTTTTGCGGTCTCTGCAATACAAATAGAGAAAGAGCGAGATTCCGGCCCCAGCATACCTGTAAAAAATTAACGTTCGAAAATGAAAAAAACGTAATCTATTTTTCATATTTATGGTATGCGTGCTCGGACGCTTATCAACATATTTATTTACTCTCATTCATATACGCCTTAACCAGCACTTTCCAAACATTACGAATGAGTCTTTATAATCATTCATCTTATTCCCCTGTTTTCGTGTTTCTAGTTATTTGAGCGTACCGGTATATGATTCGAATTGCTGGAACCGGTTGTTACGTTGTCGAAGCGAATCCGTCGTCCTGGACACGACCGAACGCCAGCGAGATGAATCAGACGGGTTATCCGGCCGCGACGGTGAATACGAACACGATCACGATAGAAAATTTACCTTAACCGTTGACTGGATACGCGGGCGCGCGATGTCAGAGGAGACGACAACAGCTGCTGCTGCGAAATTTCAACGCATGCGTACTTCGAGCGTGACGCTGCGACGGCGCTGTTGCAGCAATGCTGACGAGTATTGGACGCCGACGAAAGTGCAAGCGCGACCGACTATGGAAAGATCGGTTAGTGTCGATATTATGAGAGCTGCGGTAGAGAAGTCGCTCGCGCCGCGTAGATTTTCCGATGAAGAATCATTTCGATCGCAAAGTTGGATGCGAGCGTCTATGCGTTTGGTGCGACCTTTTCAGCTGGCCGATCCGCCGCCGTCGTCGCCAGACCGTCCCGCGTCGACGTCCTTAGAAAATAGCCCCACGGTGCAAATCGAATTACCGCCTGTGTTTCCGTGTGAAGTGATTGAACGACCAAGTTCGACCCTCGCGTACGACCGTCCGCGCCAGTACGGGCGTCGTTTTTCTGGCTTTGTGGCCTCCTCGTCTCCGGAATCGCCGTTATCCCTTAGCCGCAGTAGCAGTAGCAGTGCTAGCACATTAACCTGGGAGAATGATACGACGGGTGCTAGAATTATGCGACAGCCAATACGCTCGCAGCCTCCGTCCTCGCAATCGCCTTGTCGAAACGCAACGAACGCATTCGACGCATCAGTAAATGCTGCAACCGTCGCAGCAGGGCAAAATGAATCAGTTTCTGCCGGCAACACCCAAATATCAGCTTCGGCGCGGACCATTCCTACAACTACTGGGTAAGTCTTAACAATTGTGTAAGGTCGACGGCTATAACTGTCGGATGGAAGTGGGGCGCGTTTATTCAGGTCTTCGCGGATACATTAACGTTATTACAGGTACCGTATCGTTGTACCGTATGATACCCGTCGAAGGAAGTTGCTGTATCTGAAACTGTCGCATGTAGGTAGGGTTTTATGTTTGCAATGTAGGCCTGTTGTTCGTGTTTGAACTCTTTTTTTTCTTCTCCTCTGTTTTTTTTTTTTTTTTTTTTTTTTGCGTGCATAACGTTCCGTTAGTATCGTTGGTATGTAAAACTGCAGGATATAGGTCTAGCTATGATCAATGGAAAACAATGAGGAAGAATCCTCTTTAAGCTGTTATGGAAATGTACGAACACGATTGACCGATTTAACGAAATCTTTCCTCATGTTGGGCGGTGAACGAAAGATCATTAAACCCCCCTTGATCGTACCGCAATGTCTGAATCAATCTTTTTTTCTTTTTTTTTTTTTTTTGCACGTCTTATCATTGACGTACGGAAATTCTAGATCTCTTGCCAACCGAGATTGTCACGAAAAATTATTCTTACTCAGGTTAGGCCGAGATGGTTTTTAACGCGTATCTATTCATTGCCTGTAGCACTATCATTACCGTACTTTTACCCGTCCCGAGTGACGCTGAGTTCAATCGCGTGCGTTGTGTGACCTGAAGAAAGAATGATATTCGTACTTTCAACATTGTTGAATCGACTTACAACTTTGCCTTCTAACTGAAGCAGAAATTTAAACAAAATCTGTCTTCTTAATCAAAGACCTCATGTTATCCCTTTGAAGTATGAGACGAAGTTTTGAAGGTTTTTGTGTGTAGAAACTAATCTCTTTTTCTCTTTCTCCTTCTTTTTTTGCTTTATAAACTTGCAGCTTTCCTCTTTATCGGAGACTACTCCTTCCTTCTTCGAAGTTGACGACCTTTGTAGCTAAGAAAACCTCAATGAATGACGCAATTTTCTCATTGTGCATCCTAACAATCTTTCTCTCTTACAAATCTTTTCTGCTTTAGACGATAGGTCTCATTAATGTTGACATATTCTTGGGGCGATATAGAAATATCAGACTATAGTGGTCAACACAAATCGCTTCATCCAACGTTCACTAGGTCAGAAGGTCGGAAAAACGCGTAATCTATCTCGAAGCCGCGCTCATCCTATGACTTCATCAATGACTTCGAGAGGAATTTACAACAGTTTTGAACTCTCAAATAGAAGAGGACAAGAGGAACAGATTATTCCAGGCGTTCCTAGCCTAGTTACAGCATATTTTAGTGGATGATTCGTCGACCTAGCCCAATATTTTGATGACCACGCATAGGATGGGCTTGGCCATGGAACTTGAAGTATTTGCAGAGTTTCCTGACCAGATTAAAGCGTTCGCCCTCTTGGAAACCAAAATTAACTGGATGGGCAACGGACGGGAATATGTTTACTCAAAAGTCCCCCCATATAACGGTTCTCTGTTGGAAAATGATCAGACTCGCCTGAGGGAACGTCCCTCGCGAAAGTTGAGATTTTTCACATGTTATCAGTCCTAGCTGAACCCTCCTAAATCGAAATTTTCCAAGTTCCCACCTCTGGTCTAAGCCTCCTTTATACTAGCTTCATACTAAGTTTAGGTGTTAATAATAATAATAAAAAAGTATAACGTTATCAGCTTGTGACGTTATATGGTGTGACCCCAAGACCCTCCTTAAATCATGACGTCTTCAGCTGTTGACATCATCAACCATGAGCCCAAGACTGATTCTGAAATTGGCGAGTTCAATCCATCCCCCGACATCCTTTTATTTTAGTACTGGCTCTTATACTGCGCTATCTTAGGCCTATGTTAGGCCTGTTTCATGAAGGCTAATAGTAGGCCTAGTGTAGTTTAATATTCTATACAGCCCAGTATAATAGAGATTAAGGATTCAGAAATCTGTAAGTATGACGTCATCAGCCGTGACCCGGAGGCCTAGTGTAAGAGAGACACGGGCAGGATTACTATTGGAGACTGTTGAAGGCTTACGAGCGGAGTGAGTGACCCCGCGAATAGGAGAGAGTAAGGACGAGATCGTCCACCTTCTCAGTTTTCCAAAATTCGTCAAAGAGGCTAGACAACTTATTAATGGTACTGGTAGTGAGGCCCTTCATTAAAGAAAGCCATTTTGGAACCGAATCCGGTTTCCCCCTCCTTGAGTATTGCCCGAGGTACACAAAGAAAATGCACCGATGAGGCCGGTCGTCTCGTTTGCTTCCTCCTCGACTTACTCCCTCGCTAAATTCTGGATAGATGGTTCAAAGCTCATGTGGAGGTGGAGTCTCCCTATTCAGTTAAGAACTCAGGTGCCCTGGCTGACAAATTGAAAGACACATGACTTCCCCCAGGTTCAATTTTATGCTCGTTTGATGTTGTTGGGCTATTTCCCAACATCCCTTAGGCTACCACTGTGCAACAGATAGGAAACTTGCTTGTGAAATCTGGTACTCCTCAATTTTTCGACCTTTTGAAGGTCTGCCGGTCGCCTAACTTCCGTAAATTTGATGGCAAATTCTTCAAGTTCGCCGAGGAGGTGGGATCCATATTGGTTTCCCCTTGGGTTCTCTCATCTTGGAGATCTTCATATCCAAATTCGAGCTTGACCTATTCTCTTTAGGCCGGGAGTTTTTGAATCATGTTTCCTTTTGGCCTAGGTACGTGGATGACATTTTGTGCGTGTGAACCGGTCCTGCAGAGCTCCTTAGTAAGTTTCTAACTTATTTAAATACCCTATACTTTTCCATCAAATTTATTTTGGAAGTTGGTGGCTCCTCCATAAACTTTCTGGACTTGACCATCTCTGTCATAGATGGTGTCTACAAATTCGGTATTTACCGTAAAAGTACCTCGACCAACGTTGCTAACGACGGGTCGTCCTTCGTATCTTTCGCCTACAAACTAGCTACGTTCAATAGTTTAATCCATCGCCTCACTCACATCCCTCTGAGTGAGGTTGCTTTCCATAAAGAACTCGTGACGATAAAGCATCTGGCTAGAGTGAATCAGTTCAAGGTGGACATCGACCTTATGGTTCGTAAGAGACTTACAAGAAAATGTCTCGACTCTACGACCTCCCTCCCCCGAGAACCGCACCATGATAGTAGGAAACGGTGGATCAGCCTGCCGTTTCTGGGTAAGTTTTCTTCGGAGTTGAGCCGTGTCCTCCGTCCCCTTGGTTTTCGACCGGCATATTTTACAGTACTAGTACTGTTAAGAGGCTTTCGGTTAAATTAAAAGACCCTGCTGGTCGAGAGGAGGGGTTTTTATAGGGTGGCTTGTGGAGATTTCCCCAGTGTGACCAGCCGTCAACTCCAAATTGGAGTTCATGAACACAGGAAAGCGTGGGAAAAAAGAAAAGTAGGTAAGTCGGCCTTTGCTGACCACTTCATTGAAAGTGGTCATAGTCTCAAAGAGGGGTCTGAAGTCCTCCACAGCGAAAATTTGTATTTCAAACGATTAGCTCTGGAGGAAATCGAAATCTTTCGTCATCGGAATAATGAAGATATTACCGTGCTGAACAGGTATATTCCTGAGGAGGGATTGATTGAATTAGTCTATGAGAATGACTCACATTTTGATGACTCGTTGGTTCACTCATGACCTCTTCGACGTTACTTGTTCTTGTTGGTTTTGGGTTCAGTCACTTTCTATACCTCGAGAATGGTTGTTTAGCAAAAAGCGCTCGGTCAGGGTAATTTATTGCAGTCTTTGTATCAGTTTTCTTACTCTTCACCAGTATACCTTACCATAGCTTATCTTATTGTCGCCTATATTAGTCCGAGAACGGGGCGTACGCTTCTGTGCGGAAAATTCACAAGCTAGGTCACGATTTCATCGAAAAACAGGCGTGAAGTCCCTCACTAGTGGACATGAAACGTGATCTTCATTCATTTGGCTCTGCCAGAAAATCTCTTTTTTTTTGAAGCTCACGCAGCCCACCTCCTCTTTGTCCACAGTTTGATCTATTGTCTGCCTTTTGTTTTTCTTCGTGTAAAAGAGACGCGCCTCCTCTTCTCGCTCTTCGTCGTGCATACGATGGCTCCCTCTACAGTGTTCTTGACCTTTTACTCGAGATGTACACCTCGAAGGTCAAAATTTTCTCAAGTCCCAACGTCATATAGACTTACGGACGGACCTCCGGACAATAGGTGCCAACCCAAATTGCAGGATTAAGGAGTTGAAGTCAGTGTAAAGACATGCAACATGTCAATATTGACAAAGTACCCACTTCACGGTAGGATCTTTGGTGAAAATTTTCATCCTGTCCGCCGTTCCATCACCAGTATCGTGACAACATTTATCTAGACTTACAAAAAGGTTCTTTCTTTATTAAATTTAAGAGAAATGAGTGTTAGAGATGTACATGTATGATCTATTGGACTTACAAAACAAACTTAAAACTACATCTGAGAAGTTGGGCCTAGGAAATTTTACCAATAAAGATTCTGACTTTTTTGACTCTCTTGGGTACGTCTCTCTGGTCGAGCATAGTCGAAGGTGAGCGTCTTGGACTTCATCATTAAAACTTTTATACAGTCTTTCGTTCTTTGGGACTTTATTACATTTTCCAGGTCTCAGCATTGAAACCTTAGCTGTTTTTACTCGAGCCTTCTCAAAAAAGGGATCAGGAGTAGCGGGTCACGTGACCGAAGGAGTACGGTGATGTGAAAGATCTAGTTGTTAGCTCCTACGCTGCAACAACTCAGTTACTGATGACGTTTCAGATTCCGCTTTGGAAGTGGTTCTATTGCTGTTATTAGACAGTGTTCCAGGTGTCACGTGACCCACTATACTCTGAATCCCTGATTGTAAGCAGTCTAGTTTAAGAACTCGAGACGATCTGAAATTTTACAACGAACACAATCAGCATATCAACGAATGAATTCCTCGTACGTCCTCCCCTTTCCTTTAAGTGTCGATTAATTTATCGATTATACGTGAAGTACACCTTTATTTTTCTACATTACACGGTCAAGTGTTACCCAGGTAGAACCCTTCATTTCCTGTTGAGCTTTGACGCGTACGAAAACAGATGTTCATTTATACTTTTTTTTCTCCTTTATCTGTGTGCTGTAATGAGTCTAAAAGTATTTATTAATCGCCATAAATAAAAACCGCAATACTGTAGAGGGCTATAATACCGGTCTACAGGTATTTGATTAATACTACGTACTTTGCCGAAAGCGAAGCCTATACCCGTAAACAATGCAGTGATACACATCATTAAATCCGTTCAAAACTATTGTGGTTGGACGCTTACTCACCAACTGGACAATAAAATCGATCGTGGTTCTTCTTTTCGTCGTCACAACTTCGATCCAACGAACAGATTCCGACCATTCAGGCGTATACACGCCATATCGATGTAGGCATCTAGTTTCATGAATAAAAATATGGTGAGTCATACAGCGGTGTGTATTCGAAAATTGCAAACTACAAAGAAATCGAGACGACTTTTAAACTTGATGGAATAGAGTGCCTATCTTTAAATTACCCCGGTCGAATAATGCAGTACGAAATACTGATGACTCCATAATTTTGACTGTTTACTACGCACTTTAATTAGGGGGGTTTGTATATTCGTCACCTCATCAAGTCGACGTCAATTGTAGTACGTACATTTCTACTTTTAAATTAAAAACGCAGGTCTAAGTATAATAACAAGAGGGACATCAGTAAAAGATAGATATAATATACTTATTGCCCAGCGCGAGCTACTGATTGTGAAGAGAGCGTCAAACTTGCCTTGCAACTTTGATTGGTACCTAGTCGTTACGCATCTAATTTAGGGGCCTGTTCTAGGATTCAGTCAGAGAAAATAAAACTGTACGCATTTTCAACACCAAGAGAAACCTGTAGCTCGTATGTACAAATAGACTTGTGGACCGATAATTTTTGTTGGTGCCTTCGACTGGCGATTTCTTCTTAGACTATCTTCTATCTGTGCTTCGAGCTAATGTTATTGGCATGTAAAATGCCTGCCATCATCTCTCGCTTCTCCTGTCGTCGACTTTGTGATAAATATGTCGCTCATTCCTTTTGAGCTTTAGATTTCTCGCTGGACGGTAATTCGTATCTAAGGCATTCTGTTTTTTGAATCCTCCTACTCGTGTCTTCCAATCTCACGGATATCTCTCAGAGTATTACATTGAAATAGTCTTCTGAAGTTTCATCTTGGTTCACCTTATCAAAACAATATTATTTTTTCCTTGTATTCTCCTGATAGCACGCGATTGAAGAGGCTGGTATACGTCATATACATACATGGAAACTGAAAATGGTTCTTTCCTTATTTTACATCATGCAGTGTCTAAAATGATCTTACTTTTGCGGGAGCCAGGACAAAGTCGAAGCGAATTCACATCGTTCATGAGTCATGCCCATCCTCTCTATTTGAGACCACTTCTATTGTCACGTTTCCATCGTTCGATCCATGCCTTGAAATATTTGACTGACTGACCGTGAAAATGATGCAGATATCTTTTTTGCTGTATCATCAAAGAAAAATTCTCCGTCAATGATTTCCATTCAAGATTTGAAAGTTTTTTTCGCTAAATTAGGTATGAAAGAATTGAAAATTAGTCGATTGTAATATTCTTCGGAATCTTATAGTTTTTTTTTTTTCGATTTGTGGAAATCAAAGTCGTTCTATTTTTTTTTGTTCGTATGTTCGTCTAGAAATGTGGTTACGCATCAGGAATATGTAAATGCACGAATGATCGATAGTTTATATCTGAAGAGTTATTCATCAATTTGATAAATTTATTCAACACTATTTCCATTGTCACGTGTAGATGCGTATCAACTAAACCGAATTACGAAGGACGCTGTAACGTGATTGGGTATTAGCGGAGAGATGACCTTGATAAGATTTCTAACCTTTTTACTAATTAACTACCTGTAAGAGATCGATGGATGAACAAGTTCTGCAGAACGACGAAGTAAAGCACGAAAGAAAAACGTCTAACCATCGAAGGTATCATTTATGAGTCGAGAAGATGAAGTTTCCCTGTCCATTAGTGCCTGACCACACAATTAGAGTATCATCTTCGTATCTAGGCCAGGAGTTTCTGAACGCTGGCCTTTCAATATCTTCTTTTCCATGCCATTCATGAATATCTCCGCCAGTATCATGACAGCGGTGATCCAATCACTGTAGTCCTTCCTGGCTATAGGACTGTAATTCTGGCTCACAATATCTTCCCCTATTTTGGCGTACTTCAGCCCGTCGGGATTTCCATAGTAGGTATCTGATGTTTTGAAGCAGGGCGAAGAGTTCCTCCCTTGGTATGGTACCGAATATGTTTATCACGTCCAAGGATTGGTGTTTGTAGTGACTTTCAATTTCCACCTCCAATCGCTCTACACATAGCAACCTTTTATTTTTTCTGATGCTTTCTTTCGGTACGAACTGTTAGTTTTCTTTCTAGAATCTGGCTGCGATCTTCGGACGCTATTAACCACAAGTCTAATCGGGCAGTTCTCTTTGTAAAGTTTTACAAGTCTCTTAAGTGCTACAACGTTCAATGTAAGCCACTTTTCATTACCAGATATACATTGTTTTCTGTTAATACTTGCTTCAGTCGCATGTACAGCGCGACCCTACCTCCCTAGTTGAGTGGGTGCGGGTTGCGTATGCATTAATTTTGTTTTCTCCAACACTGGAATTGACGCTTTTTAGGTATCACTTCAAATATGGAAAGGTCTCCTTGCCGAAACCTCTCTTCTTCTTGGCTACCGCTAAGCTACAGTGCCCACCGACACGTAGAACTCTAGAGCACACAACAACATCACCTCAGATATAGTAGATCGTTGTTGGAATCACTTCTTTTTTCTTCAATGTTAATCTTCCTCAACCTCCTGCATGTCAGTATGTGGATGGTACACAGGCGTAAAGTAGGCCATAGCATGGTTCTGCGTATGCCTTAGGTCTATCTTCTTCTTCATGACTGTGGCTGCAAATGCAGACATCTGGTTCCATGCTTCTTCAGATCCTAGCATGATGGCTAACAGGCTACTAGAGGCAACCCCAATCTCTTGAAGAGGTCAGACCTCCATACCTCACATTCGAATAAGGTGTGCTGTGGTCCATCATCCCGCCCTTAGTTGCAATGCGAACACGTTACCTGCTCAACGCCTGCTCAACTTTCCTCAACTTCTCATGAAGGTACTTGTTGAAGCAGCCATGGCCGCTTAGCACTTGCATCAGGTGAAAGTTCAGATGACCATAACCTCGGTTCATCCACTCATCAAGGTCGCGTAGCTCACGCTGAGTAATTCTTGCTTTTACATTTCTCCAGAAAGGAGCGCCTGGTCTCCTGCTTTGACTTATAGAGCCTCTTGATTGGTTGTTGTCCCTCGTTTTTGCTTTGAACACCATCGCTATCTTCTCAGCAAAGAGCTTAATGGATGGAACGTGCTAATACGCAAAGAGCCTTCAATAGGCACTAACACACCTTAGCGCAGCTCCTTGTTGGATCTTTACCACAGTATCTTCTGGTGCACCATAGAGGAAAATTGACTTGGCGACGCTCATCATGGTCCTTCTTGTTGCTTCTTTTGGCCCTTCTAGGTTTCTCATCAGGCAGCTTAGTTATGCAACTACCCTGCCCGCCTTTTCCGCTGTCATCAGGAAATGGTTCCCGAAGCTCAGCTTTGAGTTAAACCAGATATTTAGGTACTTCATTACCTCCTCGGTCTTGATTTCCACACCTTGTAGGCGGAAGGTGGGTGGACTGAACTTTTGACGGGTCGTGAATAATATGGCTTCCGTCTTACCTACTGCAAGTTCTAGTCTGACTCACTCAATACAATGTGTGGCTGTCTCCAGGGCCCGGTTTACCCTGCTCTCTACCGCTACAGTTGTTTCGGCAGTGCATACCACCAATATGTCATCCGCATAGCAGATAAACTTAATACCCCATGCCAGCTTCCCCTTAAAAAGCTTATTAAATGCGACATACCACAAGAGCGGCCCAGGGTCGACCCCATTCGACCCTTCCGGCGTCCGGTAAGTAGCTGGCCGTATTCCTATAACAGCAGATGTCCCTGCTTGGATTTCTCGACGTCTAAGATAGCTGCCGATCATCCTGCGCAGGTATGCGGGCACTTCTGGATCCAGGAGGCCTTCCAATATCCTCTCCTATATGGAATCGGGATGATCGCATTGCTTTCACCGATACTGGTGGAGATATTCATGAATGATATGGAAAACAAGGTATCGGGATGTAGCCAGTTCAGAAACGCGACCGAACTGTGAGCTAGATGATGATCCTAATTGTGTGGTCAGGCACTGATAGTCAGGCGAGCGAATTCCTTCTAGAAATGAAGACGATGAATGAAAGCTTCAAATTTACAGTGGACAAGGGTAACGAGACCGCCAGTTATTTTGCCTCAATACTCCCACTGATGAACAAGAGGATCGAAGAAAGTGAGATTTTCTGGCAGAGCCAATGAGAGCTGATGAATAATGGTGCTACAGTGTCCAACTCGATCCTCTTTTCCATTGTCAGATACATTCTTCTCTATCAATATAGTTTCCAGCCTGTTTTGGTATTTCTCAGACGGATCCTTCTTCAGCTTTGGGTACCCATTCTCTACAACGTGGAAGCTTTTTTTTTTTTGCGTGTAATCATCCTTCTCCATTTCCTCTACCGTGTTACCTTTGTCCGCCTTCTTCAAAATCAGGTTGTTCTGCAAGATCTTATTCTGTAGATTTGTGACCTTTTTGTACATTACTTATGTTCTGTCATTGGTTTGGCAGTTATTCTTCTTGATGTCTGACAGTACTTTCCCAATTCTCGTCCTGGTCTCACCTTATATTCCATGGTTTGGATTACTTGCTCGCTCGACCTTACTCTATGTCAATTTCTCTGGCTGGTTGTAGACCTATTTAATGCCTTTTTCTAGCAGTCTTTCTTCTTCTGTGAAGTTGACGCTTGATAAGTTTTTGGTTCTGGGAGAAAACTTGTGCTTCGGTGTCTCTTTCTCCTTTATTTCGTATCAGTTCCTTGAATATTTCTGTCCACATTGATCATATCAAGGTAGGAATTTTCGAATTTTATAATTACTCAAACGAGCGCCTTCGTTTCAGATCGGAGTTTCCTCTATTATTATTTCTTTTTCGCTCCTTGTTATGTATGTACGTCTGAATAGAACTGGGTTACCGAAATCTTGAGAAGTATTGAATCGATTGATTTGAGCGTTAGCTATATTGAAGGGATACATTCGGTTTGTACTTTTGTCGAAGTGTCTGAAGAACCGAATTTTAAGCCGGAGAAGTGTGTTGTTTGTTATGAGAAGCGCAGATAACACAACGCTGACCTATTTTTACTGATGAGCGAAGGAATACGTTCAAAGATCAATGCGCAGTTTTTGAAAATTCTAAAATTCATCTTGCGTCACCTTCATGTAGAAAATTTGTTCTTCCAGCGAGATTCTAAACTGGCGCTCTACACAAAAGAGAATACGGTTCAACTGCGCGACTTTATTTTGCAGATAACTTATTACTTTTTGTAGAAACCCACGAAGATAATAATTATCTTCACGCGATTAACACGGATGTGGAATTTTTTCTACCTAACTAAAATTGACATGATTCGTTGTTGTAGTGGTGGAATTAGTATGGGTGTGAGGTTCGAAGAAGTTCTATCCGAGACAAAGAGAAATCGAAATCGTTTGCTTTGTGCGCTATATTGTAATGTACAGTATAATAGGAATTCCTTTTGTTTCGCGTACCAGTAATAAGGCGTAATAATTTGCCGAATTTGTCTTACGCATTTAAGGGAGGTGTACTAGAGCGTGACAGAATAATGTGCTTCTTCCTCTCTTCTGATTCGATTTCCATCTCTCTCCTTCCATACTATGCCATTCACTCGTTGACTCATTCATCATGCGTGCACGAGAGTATGCACGGTTTATAGAAGTTTATTGGCGTACCTAACTATTTTCTGTTCATTATAACAGTGCTTTTGGCGTGCAGACTAAAACTTGAATACTACGGACGTCGTGCTGGTACGTGAATGGTTACTGCTTTAAGAACGTGATTCGAACGCCTAGCAAGTCGTGAGCAGGCAACTTATGGTATTCAGATGTACGACATCGTATTGTTCTATTACCAGACGATTTCTACGCCGTAGCGAGCGTTTAGAAATCCGTGATATAGATAATGAGCGTCTACAAATTATGCCAACAAATTTGGAAAGTGTCTGGCGCCGAGATCGAGAACGATTACCGGTCTGAAAAGCGAATTTTTAACACTTGATAAAGTGAAGAAAATGTAGTTATTACGCTATCATGCCTTCATCCAGTCATAAACTTCGAAACTAGTTCCGAATAAGTTTTGAATTTTTAAATAAAATTTTGTTATTGAAGCTCTGTTTATAATGATATGTGGTTTATCATTTTGGAAAAATTCTCCGTCTTCGTACACTATTATTAGTTCTCATTTTTTTCAGAAATCATGTTGTCTGACAACATAGTTTAGAGAATGATTCTAGATCTTCTCGATAGATGTCTTTTATAAGAAGATTATTCTATCACTCCAATTAAGTTGTTCGCCATTTGATCTGCTCAATTTTTAACAGGTTTTCAGTTTTATCTCCACTTTCATAATTTTGTCATTCTGATGCATTGTCGGACACTGTTCGATTTCTGATGTTTAGATCTCATTTTAATTTTTTTTTCATATCCATTATTTCTATTGCAACAAGACAGTATATCCTCTCCGCTCGAACTCAAAACTCTGCACCATTTTCTTTGAACTTCTGAAAGTATTTTGCCGTGTTAAGCATTATTGCAACTCCTCCAAATGATACGATATTGACCTTCAAGGCAGATTATTCGAACTGCTCCGATCTTTCTTCGATGCAAGATCTCTAACGGTTAGAATTCGAGACGAATACTCTCCTCACCAACCAGGAAGAAGTATGGAGTGTTCCTCTCTGACCTAACAAAGTATCAGTTTTCCCCTCACCAAACGCCTCTTCTTGGATAACATGACTATCTTCCTACCAGCCTCAAACCCTAACGAGCAGCACAATTAATTCTAGAAAAAAAAATAAAAATCTGGCAACAAAGATCATGTTTCATATCTTCGAATAAGGGACCTCATTTATATTCTAAGGGCGCACCTGCTTTGTGATGAATTCATGGCCTAGCTAGCCTACGACCGGGCCTCACTCGCTCCGCTAGTTTGCCCTCGTTCGAGAACTGATTCAGGTGTGGTGAAGTGTTAGTTAAGCTATCTAGCCCACGTATGGATATCAACATTAGTGACGTAATAACCACCCAAGGCCCGTGACGTCATCATCACTATTCATGACGGCTGCCTGTGATGGCATCAGCACATCTTGGTCTCTCTCTCTCTTCCTTACTCTTTTCACACACTCCGCTCTTAAGCCTCTAAACAATCTACGTTATTCTATGCCTAATAGTAATACTGCCCGAGTCGCGACGATCCCTCTTTACTTGTCCAACTACTCATTCTCAACTGTTATCCTATCTATTCTCTGATCTCTCCCTCGCCTTGAGAGGCCCTCTCTATCCCTCTCCATCATTTCAATATTTTCTTTTTCTGTCTCGCAATGTATTCGCTTTTGATGTGAATCAAGCCTTCGGTACACAACGATCCAGTCTCACTCTCAGCCTCTGTGTCGAAGCTGGTAACCCTTTGCCCTCAAATACCGACTGCTTTGGGTCGAGTTATACCTATAGTTCTCCAGTTTTGTATTCTGATTCTCTCAAATTGATGTTAATCTGAAGTCGATTTTAAAACGAGATCTTTCCATCGACCAAGTAGTATTCCTCTGGTTTTTAAGTTTTTGGCCACGACTTATTGTTTTAGCTCGGCATGAAGGGAGAAAGGAATAGTTGGACTAGAGGAGGGTGAAAAATATCGTCAAGACTTCTTGGTAAGGAGTTTCTCAGAGCCTCAGAGTGTGAGTGAGGAGCTCAACAGGTGTTGGGGAGTGGGTGGTAAATTATGGGTCGTTAACGTGTGTGAGTGAATAATTTTTCTAATGTGCAGCAAGGCCAGTCAGGGGGGAAGACACAGGGCATTGGTTGGTGGTTGTGAGTGATACGGGTGTGTCCAATTTACAGTCGGGTTAACACAATTTCTTGGCGTCAAGATGTACGGTTGTCCGATGGCTAGATTTGGGGTGTGCTATTTGTTGTCGAAATTTCTTCGGTTTTGCCATGTTGAATAAGTTTAGATTGATGAGGTGGCGAAAATAATTCAGGGAGGAGGATTCTTTCAACTATCAGGAGGCTTAGAGCTTGGCAGACTGTTTTGTTCCGTTCAAATAGAAGCAAATTTTTTTCAAGAACGAAGGGACACAAGAACCACGCGGACCGTCGATTTGACGTCGATCTCCGGCCAACACCAACGTCGACCAGTGATCGTCGTCAAATTAACAGAGAATTTACGTCTTTCAAAGTCTTGGTCGAAATTATTGGGATCGATCTGGCATAAAGCTATACTAGGAAGACCTGCTAAAGAGTATGCGAGGTTTATACTAGCTAAGCTGCAGCCTAGTAGGGGCCTGGACTTGTTTAGGCCTGGTACAAAGAAACGTAGACCTAGTATAAACATAGTATTACTTCAGTACACTGCTCTACAATAAACTGGGCTGGGTGAACTCGCAGGTTTCTGGGGGCGAACCACTCACAACAACCGCGTTACCACTGCCCGCTCAAATAACTTGCTGACGGTACCGAGCAGGCACAGCGGTCGGTAGGAGGACAGCAGGCCAGATGGTTTGTCCTCCTTCTCTATCAGTGTTAGCCTGGCCTTTTTCCAACATTTGGGATACACCGCCTCTGCAAGTGCCTTATTTAGAACACGAGGCAACAGAGAGGGACCAACTACGTGGAGAGAGCTCCACACCGCGTTGGGTATTTCATCTGGTCCAGGAGCTCTCCATTGTTTACCATGCAGCCTTTGAACGGCTGCATTAATCTCTTCGGTACTAAAGAGGGGCACGTCCTCTTCCACTTCTGGTGGTGTAACCATAAGTGGCAGGCCTTGTGGAAACAGTTTATCAATCACTCTTTCCACAGCCTCTGGCTCCACTCCGCTCGTTGCGGATTGACCTCCTAGTTTCTTCATTACAACTTTGTAGGGTTTGCCCCAAAGGTCTTTGTTCGCAAGGCTGCGAAGCTCATCCCAACGTTCCTTCTTGCTCTGTTTCATTGCAGCCTTCAACATTTTCCGAGCCTGCTGGTATTGCCCAGCAAGGCCTCTACTATGCAGACATATCCGGCGCTGATGCTTACCCTCCTTGCGGAGTTGGGCAATTTTTTCAGTCTACCAATACACTGGCCTTCTCTTCTTTGGTGGACCTTCTCCCTTATAATAATATAGATTAGTATGATTTAAGTGTCACTCTTTCCCACTCCGAGCCCATAATTCTACATGTAGTTGTGAAACTTGTTAATTTAATGAGGAAAAAAAAAAGAACTAAAAAGCCACGCGTCGAATTGTAGTACGAAGTTGAAACCTGGTCTGCATATAATTTAAAAATTGCCAATATTGTCGATGTCAACGCTTCACTATACCGCTATTTCATAATGAAAATTTTAAAATAATTTTTTGTCTCGTTTATTAATCGCGCACACCTGTTATTCCTCATTGTCATTGATGAACTTCCGTTAGTGTATCAATTATTTAATTTATTCCAAAATAATACGCATGGACGAACTCCCAGCCTCCAACTTATGCGGGATAAGCACGTTTTTTATACATACACTGAATGACTTTTGATTTTACTCCGTCAAATTATCGGCGTAATTTAAGACAAAAAAAAAAAAAAAAAAACGGAATTCATTAACCCCAACAAAATATTATCACTGCTACCGATGTCATCAATAAAAGTGTATATTTCTCCTCATTTTGAACGGTATCTCTGATACTTATTAAACGCACAAAAAAATTATAGAAAGTTTCCCAAGTTTATGACGAATATTAATTGGAAAGTAGGCACTCTTTTTTGTTTTCCTCATTATTTCACATTATTAATGAATGAAAGACGCGTTTTTCGTGCGTAATTAGGTGATGAAAAAAAAAAAAAAAATGCTATATTTGTAAAATATGAGTTTCTGAGACGCCACGTTTAATTCTCATGCACTAAACAAAACTTCGATACGAGGAACTCAGTCTGTAAAAATATGTCGTATCCCAGTACGATGTCTTAGGAAGATGAATCCTGTGTGTGGTCAACTGGTTTACATTCTCATCTGTGTGGTGTGTACGAGGAACAAAAATGATAGATGCGATAGGTACCTATTTACCTGAAATAATAATGGATTGTATCTCGTAAAGCCAAGAGCTGTTCAATTATCAAATATTGTGCTGCAAGGTGTTACATAGAATCCTTGAATTTGAACTTGATCACAGAGCCTAAGCATGTATAGGTAGTTTCGCAAACTTTAGTTGCTCATTATCAAATTAACTTACTGCTACCGCGATGTATCGCTTCGATGATTACGAAATACTCCTTCAATCGACATTCGTCGCAAATAAATTACATTTAACACATTTATAAGTTTAGGCGATAATTAATCGATAACGAGACCATAAATTTTACATCTTTCACTTTTTTTACCCCTTTTTTTCTCAATATAAGGCATGGTTGAGTGAAAAATCTGTAGTGTATTTTCAGTTTTACATTCATAATTGAATCAATAAAAATAATTTATTGCCGTCAAATACGACGCTATAAGTGATATTTTATCAAAAATAAGTTTATCAAGAATAACAGTAGTTTTTCGAAATATTATTGAAAATATAGCAGCAGGCGCGGATTTACGGGTACTTTTTTTTTTTTGGGGGGGGGGGGGGGGGGTGTGTATTCGATAAATCCAAAAGTTGATGAAAAATATCCCTATTTCCAGAGTAAATTTTATGGAAGGGTACCTGGAATTGAGATACCTTAGAAACTCACCAAGGAGATCTGGAGGACCAGTCCTGGTGCATAGCATGTCATAAACGTACCTGTGCCAATAGTAAATATGATTGAGTAACACCTGGTTCGAGGAAAAGAGGTCAAGTTCAAACTTGGAAATTTTGGAGATGAGAGAGCCTAAAGGTGATCCAATAGGGATCCCTACTACATCAGGGAACTCGAAAAATTTCCCTTCAAATTTTCAATAATTGGGGGAGCAGCAAATATTCAAGAGATTGAACACCCTTCAGGACGTCAGTTAAAGAGGCCGAATTCAAGACCGAGTAAGGAGATTCAAAATTAATGCAATGTTTGAACCAAAGGTCCAGGAATTTGGCAAGGAGGTAGGTGGGAGAGAAGATGAATGAAACCACGGGTCGCATCGGGGTATTATTCTTATGCACTTTAGGCAGCCCGTAAAGCAGGGAGGTGTGGGGTTCGGAACAAGGAAGGCTTTTTTCATAGCTGGAGTTTTGATAATAGCCTCACACTTGTTGATGACACTCCTAACTTCTTTAACACGCTTAAGGAAACTGAATTTCTTACTCTCTCTCGCACCACATTGCTGGACACTTCGTGGACCTCAGAAACATAGGCGGCTTCTCCACCCTTGTCACCCTCAGTGACGTTCAAATCTCCCTCTTAATCTTCCTCTTTAAACCTTGGACCACTGCTCCCAATTCGTTACTCATGCGAGGGAGGGCGTTATTACGGACTATTTCGGCACAGATTTTTCGGGTATTAAAACCACGACCAATTTTCACCGCGAGATCCGCAACAACATTCGCCAGAGTTTCATCCTTCTTGAAGAGAGGTAGACTAAATTTCAAACCTTTCTCAAGGAAGACTGTTTCATCGCTATTAAATACTACCTGACAATTATTTATGAGGGGTGAGGGGAAAGGAATTTCTAAATGACAACACCGTCACTAACCCGTTCCTTAGCCACATCAACATTTCCATTCATTAGGGAGGATAACTTCCTATTTTTCTTCTCCTTCAAATTCACCTCAAATTTACAACACTTTTCATTGACGTTACGCAAAAAGTGATCAAACTCATGGGGGGGGGGCATACCGGAGAGTCTCGAATGGACCATAAGGTTCAATCTAGTTGTAATATTATGTTTACCATGCCATCTCCACGATTCCGTTCTTATCCACTTCACCCTCATATAGTTTTCCAGTTTCTTGAGTACGCTGCCAATGAGAAAGGGGGCGGAACTCAATTTTATTTTTGAATTTTACTGGAGAGCTCTTGAAGCCTTTTTCAAGCATTCGCGCAAAATTCACCCGTTTGTCGAGTACAAACATAACTACCGCGTACATCAGAAACATGGTTTTATCACCGTTTTCCTTTGTTTGGGAAATTCTCACGATCATAAACTACCTTGATTATACACAAGTGTGTACGTGCCGTATTCATAATCCGAATAATTTAATTAATAGGGTCTAATATAATAAAACACGCAAACTATCGTGTGGGTGAAGAATGAAGTAATTATGTGTGTATTTGTATTATCATATGCTATTGACTCGACTCGATATCATAATGTTTGCTTCCTCAATAGGCTCTGGTATCTACGTATTATGCTGCGAATTCGTGTGAGAATTCTTAGCCTCTCGTTTATTCATTTTCATAAATTTAATTTCTTCCGACAAAAACCTAATGAATATGATACGTTGTTTCCTGTACTTGATCCATTTTTATAACAGGTATAAATTTAACTAATTTTTTTATCACCTCCTCGTCAAATTGCGTAAATTTTTAACAAAAAAATTATGCCCTGGAGTTTGGAAGGAGAAAAATACTCTGCAGGTCTTTAACCTTTTTTTTTTTCAAATTTAATCATTAGAAAATGATACTGTTATAAATACTCTTAGAGAAGAACAAATTCCTCATTTTAACCGGACTGAAATAAAAATATTTGGAATGATAATGTAACCATATCACACATCTATCCGCGTAGGAATTCGAATTATTTCTTTTATTTTTAAAATTTTTTTCAGTCCTATACACGGTTTACGATATAGGTGGTATAATGATGAATTAATGACTGATGTTTTCGGGTAACCTCGCGTTCTTAAGATGATTGAATGTGGATTGCAGATTACAGTGTACGATATATTTTATTATACGAGTCATTTCATTTCGTTTCAGAATTAATGGGATATTTTATAATCGCGGCTAGTCGAACTTGGAATGATGAAATTACAAAAATAATCTAACTTTACCGTTCTTATTTGTACCGCGGAACCCAAACCTATCTGTCTTCCTTGAACAAAATAATCCGATGGCTCATGAAAACTCGTGTGCAATATTCATGTATAGAGTGGGTGGTGTTTGGAATAAATGAAAATAAAGCTTACCCACATCCTGCTGACTGTCAACATATGCTAACGTTTCACATACTTACTTATATGTGCTCACTATTTTATTACGTACACAATTTTCAAACGGAGGAGTTCTTACTCGTATATAATTAATTTTCATAATGATCGTACAACCTGCACGCGTGTAGGTATATAAATCCGGAAAGAAATAAAGAAATTCATTCTAATTACTCTCGTCGCGTACGTCGATTTTTCTTCTCCTTTAACTGCAGCTCACCTGAAAAAACCTGAAAAAGGATTGTATTTCTTTCAAGGTTCTGAGTGGGAGGACAAAATTTGATGGAACAGTGCAGTGCTTACTTTATAATATGCTATCATTAACTCTTTTCCAATCAACTTATATACTTAGACCTATTTTGCGTATTCGAAGTCTTAGAAAAAGCGATGTTATTGTAAAATTTTTGTTAATCATCGATTCAAGAACTTCAGAGTCAGTTTTGCTCGCAGACAACCTGTTTTGTGTTTACTCGTCTATAAACGTGTCCGATCGGTTACATAGTTGATAGGCTAGTCTCTATATAAGATATCGCACGAGAATTTACAATATTCCGTAGGAGTAGATAATGTAGGATACTACTGCAATTAACGTGCAGTCAATTATGACCCGATGATGTTGAGAATCTAGAAAGATGATTTTTTTTTTTCTTTTTCCTGATTTCGCACAACTCAAGCACTAAAGAATCAAAACTTGGCGATCGTTCATGCATTTAAAGGTATTTTTAAATATTTTTTGCTGAGAGAAAAAAAAAATAAGTCTTGAATAGAACATTTTGTAAAACGAGTTTGACGTGACTATAAAGTTTCTACAACTAAAAGAGGAAATCTATGAAAACTATAGGATTGACTGTAATAATCGCTATATGCGTGTTTGAGTGACTGGCTGATGGTGTTACGTACTTGGATTTCGCGTGGACAGAATAATCCTTTCGGAGGGAAGGAGAGTTGTTTGAATGTAGTCAGTCGTGAACCCGGATTATTTGGGAGTTTTCTGACACTTATTGGACTGTTTCCCATCGCGTCTATCTCTGTAACTTGATTAGTTTCTGGTGAAGTTATTGTAATTTCAAGGGTGAAATCCAGATAAAAAAGGAACGAAGAAACAAAAAATATTCTTCTTACGAAAATATAATTAGGGTGTCATCATTTATTCTATCTGAAGATTTTGATCATTCATTATCTTTGTGCTACACACTGGAATATAAAGGTGGCCAATTATATGGGCAAATTGAAGCAAATGCAGGAAAAAACCCGCTGTCCTTAACTGAAGGAAGCAGGATAGGATATTAGTGAAGATTCTTACGATAATGTAAGTATTTTAGCCCGTCAAAATAAAGTTTTTCAATTCCCCCCCCCCCCCCCTTCTTCAAATTTACTCGAAAAATCAAGTTCTGCCCATATGTCGCCTGCAAATCGATCAAAACTCATAATTGATAGCTATAGATAGTCGACACAAAATCGACTCCAGATCAACGTTGATTCGAGGTTAATTTGAAATCGAGTAGTAGTTTTCGGATAAGGTGAGCTGGTCGATTTGAAATCGATCCTACAGGGCGGCTAATTTCAAGTCAACAGAAAAATTTGGAAAATTTGATTCAAAATGCGGAATTGAGATCAATGTTGATCTCAGGTCAATCCGAAGTCAACGAGAGTACGTATATCGACCCATCAGAGCGCAGTCGATTTCAGGTCAATATAAAAATTTGAAAAAGTCGATTCAAAATTGATTCTAGATAGACTTTTATTTGAGGATTACCAGAGAACAACTTACTCGACTTGAAATCGATGCAGCAGAGCATTGGATTTCGGGTCGATAGAAAAATTTGAGGAAGTTAATACAAAATTAACTCCCAACCGGCGCGACGTCGATTTCAAGTTAACCAGTGAAATACTACCTGGTCGACCCTATCAAATGTAGTTTTCTGTTTCACCAACGGATCAAAAAAAAATCCAGTAGTGATTTGGCCTCTACCTATCTTCGTCTGTCTCGAAACCATCTACAACCGTCCAGGCTCATCATCTTAGCGCTCATTTCTCACTCACACAGACTCACTATCATCTTTATAAACGCGATCACGGATATCCACTCCGATCATTACCGGTAAACCGCGCATCGAATCCACATTGACTCACTCTAAATCGAATTCCACCCACATCAATGTCGATCGCAACGACTGAAAATCGACCGCTCCTACTCACAAAAGACTCATTGTCGATTTAGAAATTGAGCCGATTCTCACTATATTAGAGATTGAGGTAGACAGGACTGAAGATGGATGTAGTTTTTGGCTCGATTTTAGATCAACCGTTGGCAAAAGATGAGATCGACGTCAAAATTGCGTGTATTCAAAGTGCTAAATTTGTGATGGATTTCAGAATCGATCAGGTCAAAACTGAGTAGGCACTTAGTATGGGTTTTTAATATCGATTAATGTGACCATTGATGATGCACTGGCAAGCATGATCAAGATTTCTCAATATCTCTCGTTATATTGCAATGATTTCACATTCTGTCTACGAGTAGAGAAGTCACAAAACACATAGATGGCTTTAGGGAGTGACTGGGCAAGGTACATTGGCCACCGATCGACTCGATTTGAGGTCGAATCTCGGTCAATCTGTGTTCATCCCCAGAGAATTACAAATGGTCTCGAAATCAACATCACACATCAGCAGTGAATTTCAGGTCGCTAAAAAAATTGAAGAAGTCCACTCGAACACGACTCTAGATCAACTTAAAGTTGACGAGCGTACTTTATCAGACAACTACAAATGAACTTGAAATTGACCTGAGAGAGCAACCGATTTTAGGTCCATAGAAAATTTGGAGAAGGGTTAGATTAACTTTGATTTAAGGTCAATTTCAAGTCTCCCAGCGTACATTATCCCAACTCGACTTGAAAGCGATGCAGCACAGCAATGGATCTTAGGTTGATAGGAAAAATTTTGGAAAATTGATTCAAAAGACTTCAGGTAGATGTCGATTTGAAGTCGAACGAAATATACCACTTGGTCGATCGAATAATTTGAAGATCTCCAGATCGACGTTGATTTGATGTCGACCATCGGACGTCTACAAATACAACTCGACTTGAAGTCGACCCAACAAAGCAGTCGATCTCGAGTCAATAGAAAAATTTAAACAGGCCAATTTTGACTCATTTTAGTAGCGCCCAATTTCGACCACAAATCGACCCAATCGACTGACAGTAAACACAATTTCGACGACTCCTTTTTATCATTGACTTTTTCAATTCCCCTTCAAGTTGACTCAAAAAATCAAATTCTGCCTTTATGTCGAATGATAATCGATCCAATCCAAGATGGCTGGAAGTCGACTAAAAATGACTCCAGATCGACGTTGATTTCAGGTCTATTTGAAATCAAGTTGAAGTTTTCTGAGACTTGAAATCGATCTAATAGAGCAGCCAATTTCAGGTCAACAGAAAAATTAGGAAAATTTGATTCAAAATGGACTTTAGATAAATGTTCAAGTCGATTCAAAATTGATTTTAGATAAACTTTTATTTGAGGATAATCAGAGAACAACTTACTCGACTTGAAATCGATGCAGCAGAGCATTGGATTTCGGGTCGATAGAAAAATTTGAGGAAGTTGATACAAAATTAACTCCCGATCAGCACGACGTCGATTTCAAGTTAACCAGTAAAATACTACCTGATCTATGGAAACATTTGAAAATATCGGTTCGAAATCGACATTAGATTGACGTCAATTTGAGTTGACCAGCAGACAACGCCAGAGAACTAAAAATATGTACTACTCGACCCAACAGAACGGTAAATTTAAAAAAAATTTGGAGAAGTGAATTTTGAGTCAATTCGCAGATTCGCCCCATCCGACCGCAAATCGACCCAAAATGACAAGAGTCGACACAATTTCGATCGCTCCTCTTTACCATTGACTCATCGTTGATGTGAAAATTGAGTCAACTTTCGGTATGCTAGATTGATGTCGACATCGCGTTGGTTTGACCCTTGTTGAAGTAGTCAAACATAATTGAGATTGTTCAAGGTTCTTATTTTTTAATTCCAACTACCCGTCCTGTCTGCGAGTAATAAAGCTACCAAAACATACGGACCGAACTCACCAGAGAACTACAACTGGACTAGACGAAATCGACCCAACACAGAATTTGGAAACGTCCATTCGAAATTCACTCTTGATTGACATTGTACGAGTATTGTAGTCGACGAGGTAACTTTAACTCAACTTGGATATCCTACAGTATAGCCTTGTGGAAAGGTAGCCTTGACCGAGTTTAAAGCTAGTATGTTGAAGTCTTGACCTAGGGTAACTCGCAAATTTTCGAATCAGGTCTCGAGTACCAGTCGAAAATTCTCATAGTCCATCAAAAAAGAGGGAGGGTAACTTATAAATTTCCGAATTAGGAGTAGGGTTCAGCAAAGACATGAAACACGTCAAAATTATTGAGAATATGACTCAAAGGCGTCTCCAGATTGAAGTCGATTTTAGATCAATTTTGAGTCAACCAAAGTACCTTCTAAGAGAACAACGACTCAGTTTGAAAATTACCCAACAGAGCGATCGATTTTAGGTCGATGGAAAAGTTTGGAGAGATCAACTTGAAATTAACTCCAGATCGACGTCGACGTTCGATTAAGACTTTGCAAGAAGTAAATTCTGTGTTGATCACTGGTCGACGTTCGGTATTGACTGGAGATCGACGTCAAATCGACGATCCGCGTGGTTCTTATGTCCCTTCGTTCTTTCGCTGACAAGCTCCACGAAAAAAATGGCTTCTATTCGATTCCTACTGACGTACGTATGCAAGGGTACAAAACTGTCTGCGAAGCTCTAAGCCTCCTGATAGTTGAAAGAACCCTCCTCCTCACACTATTTTCGCCACCTCATCAATCAAAACTTATTCAACGTACCAAACACATTTCTGCAACAAATAGCACGCCTCAAATCTAGCCACCGGACAACCGTACGTCTTGCGTCAAGAAATTGTGTTAATCCGACTCCAAATTGGACACATCCACATCCCTGACAACCACCAACCAATGCCCCGTATCTTCCCACCTGACTGCCCTTGCTGCACATTAGAAAAATTTTTCCCTCACACACGTAAACGAGCCTTTTTTTTCCCACTTTCTCCCCAACACCTGTTGAGCTCCTCACTCACACTCTGAAGCTCTGAGATACTCCTCACCAAGTCTCGAAGATGTTTCCCACCCTCCTCTAGTACAACTATTCCTTTCTCCCTTCATGCCGAGCTAAAAAGATAAGTCGGGACCAGAAAATAAAAGGTGTAGACGTTTTGAAGTTTATTTACGAGCTTCATTTCTTTAAATAATTCGATTTGGACGTCATGAGGGGCACAGCTGCCTTCGGCTACAAGATCCATTAGTGTTCAGTATAAAGCTACCGAGTATATTGAAGGCTTGACCTAGGATAACTCGCAATTCGTTTTGAATTTTATGCAGATACTTTTTGAATTAATTTTGAATGTAATGATTTTTGTTTTTCAGGTAAGTGTGAATGATCATCAATTCATTTTCAAAGCTGAGTTGAATAAAGCGTGCTGGGAGCCACATTTCTTGGACTAAAACCCTGTGGAAACTGGTCAGTTTTGTTTGAATTACTCAATCGAGTTATATTTTTTGCGCGTAATCCTCGAGAAACTTTTAAAATTCTCGTAGAAAAAGGTAACTTACACTATCGAATACACGCTACTCGTGGAAATGGAAGGGACGGCGTGGTCCCCTTGCCTGCCTATTGGCAGTTCATATTGTCGGGTACCTCGAAGAGAGGCTGAATGAGAGGTGTTCTTCTAGTAAGAAAGGTCTTCTTCTTTTCTTCGTCTATTAGCAAAGGAGAAACAATATTCCGATAATATTTGATTGAGCAAGCCAGAGCTTTCACCATGTTTTTCAGATAAGGAACTAATGTTTATACAAATATTATAGGTATTTTATAGTCTACGGTTAGAATCATTCGGGAATCTCTGATCAAAACAAAAAATCAAACTTTCTATCTATTTATTCTTTCTTAATCATATGTTATATACTCAAATCAAAACTACTCACCTATCAATCGTCTCGATGTTCTTGCCACGATTATGAAGGTTTTAAGTGAATATAAATTGATACATAATTTCTCATTGCTTTGATTGCCATGCTAAGAGGAAGGTCCCGTAGTAGAATGTAATTTTTGAAACTCGGTGAACTCAAATAATGCTGGTTTATATTATATTATATTTTCTATGTGCTCGACTAGGAAAATTTGATAGAATGTCGGTACCCATTAGATGGGTAAGTTACGTTCGAATTGCCAATGGGTCATGATTGCGGAATATATTTCGTGTGTACCGCTAAATATTGGAAAACGACCCGACGACCTTATTATTTCGCTCGATCGCTGTCGAGTATATTGTGCTTTCATTCTCGGAGTGCAGGGAAATATTTATAAATTTGAAATTATAGTAGTACAGGACGGGTACGACCGTTACCGCCTTACCGCAGATTAAAACAATAGAATTTATTTTTTCGTGTTCGGCCGTCGAAACATAGCGCAGCGCTGCCGCGCGCCTTCTCTTTTGTCGTGCCACGACCGTTTCATTCCCGTTGTCGAGCGTTCAATTTAAAAAGGCATGAACTGGTTAACTGGTTTTTAAATTAGACCACATACTTCAAGAATAACATTAACGGTGTCAAGAGAATATTTTTTTACAGTTCGTTCTCTTACGATTTGTTTTTTTTCTCCTCTTTTTCGTTTTAATGTTATATTTTTTGTTGCAAATTACATGCACAATTACGAATGTGTATACGATCGAACATCAAAATCCATTTTACGAACCCAAATCGCACCTTAGTATCGGTCTAGAAAGAAACCGAGGGACTTATACGTCTTTCGCAAGTTGAGTTGAGTAGATGGCCTATTTTTCATCCCTCTAACGATGTATTTGTTTCGTGTAGAGTATTGACTGATAGAATTATGGTGCTTCTTTTTAGTTTAAAATTCAGTTGAGCTCCCGGACTCGACCAAATTAGTCCCGCTATGCTGCGCAAACTTACCTTACCTCACTCCTGTCCCAAAATAAGTGGAAAACAGGCCTGATCATCCCAATCGTAAAACCTCTCAAAGACCCTTCACACCCTTTATCCTACTGACCCATATTACTATACTAAGCACTCCTAGCAAAGTTCTGAAAAAAATTATCAATAATAGACTCTCCTGATTTCTTGATTCCAAAGAAATATGAAGTAACATACAAGAGGATTGTCGTACAGGTCGATCAGCTCTAATGGTCCTTGCTGACCTCAATTCCCAAATCTACGATGCCCATGCTCATGGAACGAACCGCTACTCAGTATTTTTTGACATGGAGAACGCTTTCCCGAGAGTGCCACTATGGGATAAAACGCAAATTTAGCTGGACAAAAGTGAAAAAAAAAAAAAAAAATGTAGGAACAACTTTCATATTGATAGATATTATTATGGTTTGTAGGTGAAATTAGAGACCTGGTTCAATGTGTGGTTCAGTGAAATACGTGAACGCGTTGCCATAGTAACGCGTCAAAGTAGACTGCATGACGACTTGTTCAGTACTATGGTTGACATGCATAAGTCCAGTTCTAGTTGCAGCACGGTTGTATGTGATGAATATGACTTGTATTAGGTTTTTTCAAAGTTGATTCCGTACTCTTTCGATCCAAAATTTCTGGGTGAAATTCTTATCGTTGTATTGAAGATATCAAGCATTCAAAGCAAGCAATTAAATGAAAAAGTAACTTTATAAATTGGAGTAGGGAAAAAAAGTTTTGAGTAGTTATGACAAAGCTTGAATGCGAATCTCTTTGTTAGATACGTATCACACTTCAAACTGTAAAATATTCAATCGCCTAAATTCGCCGGTTCTCGAGTTTTGACTAACAATTTGTGAATTATACCCGGCGAGCGTTACATACAATTGATAAAATACCTAGCAAAATGAAGAGAATCATTTTACTGTTCCATAGAAATTGAGTTTTTTCGTTGATAAGTTTTGAAATGAAATTCGGTTGTACCTTCAGCACTACTGTTTAAAAAAAATTTTAGTTTTGATTTGAGCCAGAAGGTGATCCGGCCTTAGTCGGGAATCTCCAATTCAACTACCGGGAGTTGTTGGGGATAGAATGAAACTCATATTTCCAAATTTTCAGCCACTCAAGTCTATTCTATCCTCTGTGATATTCGAAAATATATATTTCATTATAAAAATTCTACAGCTTGTAATTTTCAATGAATCTTCTCGTGCAAAATCGTGCCTTGGAAGGAAAATGAATCATCTCAAAGGCCATTCATTATAATTCTTTCGAGCGAAAAAAAAAGTAAATTCCATTAAAAAATGCATAGTTTTCAATTAAAATTTTTTTTTTTCAAGTAAGGATGTTGTTACAGAGGGCCCAAACTGGAAAAAATATATACTCGTATGAAGTATTGAACGGTCACCTAAAACATATATTTTTTTCTGAATTTTTGAAATGGTGGAAGACCACCAAAAATTGAGGTTTGTAAATGCTTGCCGAGTCTCGCCAGTAACGTCACGTCGTCTTTGGCTTCGCACTCCTCGATTTTTTACTGTCTCCAGAGTGTTCCAACGACTGGAAGATTTATTTAATATTTTTTACGAACTTGGCGGACGTGTTTATTTAAGAATTGACCTTAATGATGAACGAAATACTAATCTTCAGTATTCTCCAGGTTAAAAAAGTATATTTTCTCGATTTTTCTTTATTTCTAGACCGTTCTAACGACTGAACAATTTTTTGACTAATTCTTTCAAACTCGGCGAACGTGTTTACATAAGAATTGATCCGGAATACCGAAATTCAGGATTCTCCAGGTTGAAAAAACGGATTTTCTCGATTTTTTTATAATTTCTAGACCGTTCCAGCGACTGGAGAATTTTTGACTTTTTTTTTGACGTCAACGGACATGTTTATTTGAGAATTAACCTAATTGATGAAAGACATACCAAAACTCACGGTTCTCTAGGTTGAAAAAGTGGATTTTCTCGATTCTTTACCATTTCCAGAATATTCCAGCGACTGGAGAATTTTTTGCCAATTATTTTTGAACTCGTCGGACGATTTTACAAAAGAATCGACCTAATCGATGAACGAAATACGAAAAGAAACCACGGTTCTTCAGGCTGAAAAAGTGGATTTTCTCGATTTCTTACCATTTCCAGAACGTGCCAGCGACTGGAGAATTTTCTGACTTTTTTTTTTGAACTCAGCGGACGATTTTACATAAGAATCGACCTATTTGATAAACGAAATACTGGAAATAGATTTTGTCCAGCTAGATTTGCGTTTCATCCCGCAGTGGAGTGTGCACACACCACATATGCGTTATTCTCCGCCAACTTGGACTTCGAGGACCCTTCCCTCTCCTACTTCAAAATTATCTTAGTAATCGATTATTTGGAGTCCGCGTAAGCGACCAGTATTCTTCAACCCAGCCCTAAGAAAATGGTCACCACTTAGTGGTACTCTTTTTCTCATCGCCATCAACAACATAACAAAAATCATAAGATTTCCAACTCAAACCCTACTTTTCTCTTATGACCTAAGCATCCATTTACGTTCTAGTAACACAACACGCGCCCACCGTCTACTTCAAGAAACAATGAATAAAATACATGCTTGGCTTTTCCTCGGAGAATTCCACATTTCCTACCCCAAAACCAAACTCATTGTCTTCCAAACCATTAAATTTCCCCCTCTCACAATTGCTAACTACCTCATCACGCATGTCAAAACCACTCAAGTTCTTGGCCTCAATTTTCACAACCGTCACTCTTTTGGTCCCCCATATCGAACCGACAAAATCAAAATGCATTCGAGCACTCACTGTCCTGAAATTCCTTTCCGATAAATCCTTCTTCATCTCTACCAGAGCTTAATTCGATCCATCCTCGATTACGGCTCGCCCATTTACAGTCTCCTCTCTCATTTGAAACTACTCGAGACTGTCCAAAATTCTGCGCTTTTAGAATAGCTGCTGGAACATTCCGAACCAGTCCCGCTGAAAGGCTCTGCGTAGACACTGGCTCCCCTCATTTCATTATCGACGCCTCAAACTAACAATCAACTTCCTCAGAGCTGTCCCGCAATATCCTCAAATCCCCGTCCACCATCTATATTTCACCATCACCACAACCAAAACTCCACAACCCATCTACGTTCCAATCTCGAACTCCAATTAGCACGCGCTTTGAAGTTCCATTGTCTCAACCCCTCCGTGGCTATTTACTCCACCCAAAATAATTCGCGATCTAAAACGCCTCCCTGGTCTTTCATCTTCTTCCGAAGAATACCAGGCACAGGTTAACAAAATTCTTATCACCTTTCACAACCCTACGCAATGTTTCACCGATTGATCTAAACATCAAAACAAAACCGGCTTCGCATACCCAATAGGTCATATCACAGTCTCTCACCGACACAGTAACACCGGATCCGTCTTCACCACTGAATTACAAGCAAAATTTAGCTGTTTATAACACATCCTCACCAGCCTACCTTCCCGTCTTCCCCTCAATCCATTCTTGGTCATTTCCGACTCTCTATCATCACTTGACGCCATATCCAACCACACCTCCTCCTATCCACTCATAAATCGTATGAACATTCTCATTGCCACCTTCCACACTATCCCCATCCCATTATTCTTCATTTGGGTACCTGGTCACTAGGGTATCCCAGGAAACAAAAATGCCAACAAAGCAGCCAAACTGGCAACCCATAACCCATCAAGCAACCGCTCTTTCCTCCCCTCACGCTCAGATCTCTCCAAAGATATCAACAAATTCATCACTCGAGCATGGTCCACTCATTGGTCTAATCTCAAATTACACTCAAACAAGCTAGCCCAAATTAAAAATATTCCCATCCCGTACGACTCTTCAAATCTGTTAACAGGCAGAGGAGAAATAGTCATCACCCGCCTCAGAATCGGCCACTCATACATACACCCTCTCATCTCTCGTCTTATGCCTCTCTCCCTCCTTGCGAATCTGACCCCCGCCCCCTATCCATTCAACACACCTTCCGCTGCCCCAACTTGACCCAACTCCTCAATTTCTTATCCATCCCTCACAACCATACAGGGGAACTATCAGTTGACTTTGTCTCCATCCCCAATATATTCACCTTTCTACAACAAGCACACTTCCTCTCACACATTTATACACAATTTCGCCGAGCCATAGCCCTGAAGGCAGGCTGCTAGCAGCTCGTAAATTAATTGAAGAAAAAAAAAATTCAGTTGATGAGAATAGACGTAGAACTAAGAATGAGAAAATCTATAGTACGGTATTTCAACGTCTGTTTTCTTCATGGGTGTGTTCTGATGATTGACTTGACATTATCATAACTGAATTAAAAAGAAAAATACAAGAGTTTAAACAAAAAAACATTGCAGACGTTGCAATGGCAGCGGGGAACCCGCAATTCCTTAACTCGACCTCTCAGGTGGTGTGGAACTGAGTTGATAATCTTGTCATGTAATTCAAATCGAAATTATCATTCTACATTCCCTCCTATCATATATAGCTCGAAAGTCACGATTCTTCCAAGTCCCCCTCCTATCATGTATACCTCAAGACTTGAAATTCTTCTAAGTCCCCCTTCTATCATATATAGCTCAAGACTCGAAATTCTTCTAAGTCCCCCTCCTATCATATATAGCTCGAGTCTCAAAATTTTTCTAAGTTTTTGGTTGGACGGCGGACGGCGGACGGTAGCTCGAAAGTCAAAATTCTTCCAAGTCCCCCCCCCCCCTATTATATATAGCTCGAGACTTGAAATTCTTCTAAGTCCCCCTCCTATCATATATAGCAGACTCGAAATTCTTCTAAGTCCCGTAACCTAACCTAACCTGCGGACGCGGACGTTTTCTGAGGATGTAATCTCCTAACAAAATGGATAGCGGGTTCCCCGCTAAAAACTCTAGTTACTATTTACAAAATATTAAATAATTTTGTTAGCAAACATTCATATTATTATTTAAAATCTTACAGCAGCACTGTAGTATCCACATACAGAAGGCAATAATAAAAATCTAGAGGCCGTTTATTCATATTATTATTATTATTATAGTTGAATATTGAATAACTAAATAACTATTCACTCATGAGGCAGGTTATAAGAGTTTGGAGGATACAGAGGTGTTTACATAATTACGTATGAATATTTGTTTACAAAATTATTCAATATTCTGTTTAGTAACTAGAGTTTTTTCAATTCAAACTCCTGTTTTTTTTTTGTTTTTTTTTAGTTCAGTTATGATAATGTCATTTCAATCAACTTTGTCAGCAAGACCGGATTTTTTTTCAAGAATATTTTATTTTTAGCTCGCTATGAAAGCAAATTTTGCAAAATTTTTTACATCATAATAAACTTTAACTCCTTGCCCCTTCCTCCCAGTGAGGTAGAGTGGAGAGTATCCGACTCCCTTGCTGTTAAAACCTTTGGGAATATCTGTTCGGTCGCGAGATCCACAATTCTTATTTTCAGCTCTCAAAGTAAGATAAGTATTATTTCCCAAAACAGAAATTGGAGATCGGTAGATACTAATAGAATTCAGTTCGAATCAACCTTCTAACAAGATATCGAAAAATTTATTCTATTTCATACCATAGTCTAATTAATTTTCCTCTTCGAGTTAAGTACACTTTCGTTTTTCTTTTTTCTCCGCTCAAGACATCAAAAAAAAGGACGGTTCTGTGGTTTCTCGCTTTGTCGATGTTTCTTGTCAAAGACAATTGCGGTAATAATTCTTCATTATGCCATGCCAGGTCGAGACACAAATTTTCGTTGGCCTTTTCATTTTATACAGAAAAAGAAGACGACGACTTATTTTTCTTTTCCAACGAATCGCGTATAGCTCTGACGTAGTTTCGGCCGCGAATATGTTGAATAATTTATCATATTATTATAAATTTTAATTAAAAATCGAAAGCGTTTACATACCGGTAGTTTTTTGTCTTGTTACGTCCTATTAGTTGTATGAAGTTGCACGTGTTGGAATATATTTTATAATTCGTTCTGCTTTCAAAAGAACGACCGATTTATGTATTACATTACAATACCAACATCGCAGGCTCTATAGTGCTACCGATTTCGTGTCAAATGGTTCAGGTAGTCTAGAAATCAGTGATAGCGGGTGTCTTTTTCGGCGACATCCTGCTTCTTGAACGTGGACTTTGAACTAAGAAAAATCGGACAGACTTTCACAATTAATTATTGACTTTGTTTTTTTTTTTTCTCCTCGTGTTTCGAAGTTGTTTATAAAACAAATAATATTGTTTCTAATAGGCACTGGTAGAGTGCGAAAAATTATACTGTTGTACACGATGCGATCTTTGTGTACGCCTCGTGCGATAAAAATACTGACCAGTTGAAAAAATTATACGTCCTAATCATCGAGTAGAAAGACTGATAGGTCACGTTGATCGCCGTGGTTCCAAACATGCAAGAGAAGAAACGTAAATCGACAGGGTCTGTACCGGATTTCCGTGAACTTGAGATCCACGGGCATTGTATGAGTTCACGACAATCGGAACAGTGACGACTATTATGGAAATCACTGTGTTATTTTTATGCGTTCAATTCGGGCGGTAATGCCCACCAACCTTTTTTATAACGTCGATGCAGAAGAATTTTATATTTCTTTATCTCAAGTTTTCACAGCTATATAGTCGTTAGTCCTACATCAGTATACACGTGCATCAGCAGAGTGTAATTCAGGTAGGTATGGTCTTAATTTAACCGATCGTCACGGATGTGGTTAATTCGTCGTAAGAGGTTTATACTTTCTTTTTTAACTACGACGCAGGACAGCGAAGAAGACACGATATTAATTTAAGATTTGAGATGACGTCAAATTCAGTCGAATCTAACTTTATAAAATATACGTACCAATGGGTACATACATGATACGTACGTAAAAATGGAAAGATGTGTACCTACGTAAAGTGCATTCATTGATAAGCGTATCTGAAAAGTGGCGAAAGTTTTTCTAAGTGGAGTCGGATGTTTGAGGTTTGTTAGAAATTCGCACGTCTGCACGAAATACCGTATCGAAGCAAAAATGCGCGTGAAAAGTTGCGTTATTTTTCTATAATGTTTAAAGTGGAGAAAGTGTCGAGGAAGGAAACAAATAATTGATATCCAATTATTTGATAGAATTAAAAAGTACGTAATGATATAGTATTTGGTATAGAAACTTCGAAAATTTCCGATCTCTGTACAATATATGAATCGTCGGAATGATAAAATCGTGATTTTGAAGTTATATTCGTTTTAATGGTCGGTGTAACATTGGAGCGATTTTTTGAAAAAAAGTGTTATCAAGCCATATTTGACTTGAATTCCCAATATAATGAAGAAGCGATCCGCTCAAACTCAAAACGTTACTTTATTTTCTTTGACCTCCAAGAAGCGTTTTAACAAAGAATCTGTTCTAAGGCGAGGGGAGGGAAGGCGAATAATTTGACGTGTATGACGTCCTCAGATCATGACGCCACAGGTCGGAGGTAGAAATTTTCCCGTCCCCCTGCTATAGAGTCTTCTATAAGTAGAGATCAATGCTTTTTTCACTACTCATGAAATTGATCTTGCGTTCAATTCCACTGAAGAATCCGAGTTTAGAATTACCAGTATACTAGGCTCAAAAATACTATTCTACTTTATTACCTAATTTATAAGAGTGCTTCCAGGTGTTATCTTATTGTCAGTGGTATCGCTACTGAAGAACAACAACTTAAACATTGATTCTAAATATAGTATACCACCCACTGTAATATTATCGGCCACAACAATGCCGCGTTATGATTTTTCTATTGGCTAGCAGGTTTTCTGTCGTCGTATTATTGATCTACTCTGTTGTTCTTTTTTCATCCAATCACCAAGCCGAACAACCTTTTGCTGTCAAACGTGATTACATTGCGCAAGAAGCTGGTTTTTCTTCCCTTTTTTTTGATCTTTGCAATCTCCTATTCCCAGAGCTTCGTTCGATTTTGTACGAGTATTATTTCCAATACTCTACCACCATTACGTTGTTCTTCATTCCGGTGTTTGCCAAACAGTGTGACTTACCATCTCCTTTTCCCTTTGGCGTTTCGTGCTCCTGTTCCCCGATATCAGATTTTCGGCCCTACCTCAGGAAGTCTATCGGTCAATTAAGTCACGTAAACAAGTAAAAGTCAAGTATCTTCATTAACGGTCAAGTAAAAATGGGAAAAATGACAAAAACTTTTGAAAAAAGCAAAAAAAAAACTCATAGGTAAACGAGGGGTGGCAGAAAACCTGTTTTTTGGGGTACGAGGGATCTGAAAAATGTAGATTGTGACGTCACAAGCCCCGCCCCTAAACTATATATGATAGGGCGGGACTTGAAAAAGGACTTGAAATTGCGGAGCTACGAGCTTTGCCGCCCCCCACCCCCGATAAAACAAATTGCCTGTTGAAATAGTATTTTTAGCCAATTTGACTTTCTTTTTTTATTGGGGAACCGTTTTATCGGGAGTTTTTCGGAAAAAACGTCCGCTTTCCGGCCGGCCGGCAAAGTTTGGAGCTCAAAATGTTCTAAGTGCACCTATAAGTCCCTCTCCTATCATATATAGCTTATGGGTGGGGGCTGTGACGGCTTTGTTTGATAACGTCATAAGTCAGTCTTGTGACGGCACAATCTGATGACGTCATAGATCCGTTTGTATCAATTTTCCTTCCTATCATAAATAGCTCCAAAGTCCGGGACAGTGACGTCACTATTTGATGACTTCATACGTCAACATGTTCGATATTTTCCTCAAACGTACGAGCCATCGAATCAGGGAACGGGTTTATTTTTACATAGGTACGTAACAGAAACGAACAATCAAATGATAACAACCGACAAATAATTTAATTTGAAACACTAAACACAAGATTTTGAATAAAGTCCGAAAGGGGTGAAAAGTTTTAAAAAATCGCAAACAAAATTTAAAGGAATCTAATAAACAAACAAAATAAAATAATTTTAAAAAGTCATTAAAACCGAAGGGAAAAATTTAAGGTCAAAAATAAGGAAAAAAAATACAGAAAATGATCGTCATAATCAATTTTTTTCAAGTTTCCTTGCGATTATATACAGTTGACCAGAGTCTGGGACTTTGACGTCAAAATTCGATGACTTCATACGTCAACCTTGTGACGTCACAATCTGATGACGTCATCAGCTTTTTTCAAGTTCCTCTTCTATTATGTCCATCTACAAAGTCCGCGTTTGTGACATCACAATTTGTGACCTGCAATGAGAAAAGGATGCTCATTGCCCATATGCAGGAACACCATTTCTCTCTGATTGTACATCTTATCAGAGAGAAATGGTGTTCCTGTCGGTGGGCAATGAGTATCCTTTTCTTATCGCAGGTCACATTTGATGACTTAATAGTCAACCTTGTAACGTCACAATCTGATGACGTCATCAGTTTTGTTAAGCTCCTCTCCTATTATGTATAGCTACAAAGTCCGGGTTTGTTACGTCACAATCTGATGACGTCATAAATCAATTTTTTTCTAGTTCCCTTCCTATTATATACAGTTTCAAAGTCTGGGACTATGACGTCACAATTTTATGACGTTATAGATCAATTTTTTTCAAGTTTCCTTCCCATTATATACAGTTCACCAAAGTCTGGGACTGTGACGTCACAATTTGATGACTTCATACGTCAACCTTGTGACGTTACAATTTGATGACTTCATCCATCAACCTTGTGACTTCACAATCTGATGACGTCATAGATCAATTTTTTGCAAGTTCCCTTCCTATTATATCATACAGTTTCAAAGTCTGGGACTGTGACGTCACAGTTTGATGACGTCATAGATCAATTTGTTTTCAAGTTTCCTTGCGATTATATACAGTTTACCAAAGTCTGGGACTTTGACGTCAAAATTCGATGACTTCATACGTCAACCTTGTGACGTCACAATCTGATGACGTCATCAGCTTTTTTCAAGTTCCTCTTCTATTATGTCCATCTACAAAGTCCACGTTTGTGACATCACAATTTGTGACCTGCAATGAGAAAAGGATGCTCATTGCCCATTGGCGCAAGAACACCATTTCTCTCTAATTGGATATCTAATCAGAGAGAAATGGTGTTCCTGTCAGTGGGCAACGAGCATTCTTTTCTCATCGTAGGTCACATTTGATGACTTCCTACATCAACCTTGTGACGTCACAATCTGCTGACCTCATAAATCAATTTTTTTCAAGTTTCCTTCCCATTATATACAGTTTTAAAGTCCGGGACTGTGACGTCACAGTTTGATGATTTCATACGTCAACCTTGTGACGTCATCAACTTTTTCCAAGTTCCTCTCCTAACAACTCTTTTTGTCCACACGGAAGATGACGTTAATCAAAAGCGCTCGGCTTAAAGAATTTTTATGCCGTGATTTGTGATAAAATAAAATTTTAATTTGTCATGATGAGCCGTAATGTTATAGAAAAGCGTGTATTAGATATCCCTCTTCTATTATGTATACCTACAAAGTCCGGGACTGTGACGTCACAATCTACATTTTTCAAATCCCACGTGCGTCATAAAACAGGTTTCCTGTCAGCCCTCGTTCAACTTTGTTATTGAACTCGTGAGTTTTTTTTTTCCTTGCTCGTTAACTTGTTTACTTTGTAAAAAGGTCAAGTAAATGTCAAGTATTTTCAGAATTTCCTTTCAGTGGACATCCTGTACCTTCTCAATATAGATGCCTTTGCATTGTTCACATTTGAGCTTGTACCCTGCGCTCAAGTTCCAATCCTATTGTTCCACAAATCCTCATTCTTGCAGCCTGATTAAGTTCTCATGTTCTTGATTCTCTATGTACGTGCGGCTACTTCGCCCTATGGCTCGTACATATGGGCACCTCATAAACTCTTTCATGTCGACTTCATTTCAACTTAACCGATATTTGGTGCGTCGCATTTGAAGAGATTTTCAAAAGAAGCTGCCACCGGGTATTACGTAAGCTTATCTTGTACGCGGACGACACACTGGTGTGATATGCACTGCCGAAACAACTGTAACGGTGGAGAGCAGGATAAACTGGGCTCTGAGGCAGTGACGCGTTGGATCGAGTCGGCCAGACAGAAGCCATATTATTCACGACCAGTCGAAAGTTCAGTCTACTAACCTTTCGTCTACAAGGTGTGGACATCCAGACCAAGAAGTTAATGAAGTATGTAGGCATTTGATTTGATCCAAAGCCGAGCTACAGAAACCATTTCCCGATAAAAGTGTTAAAGGAGGGCAGGTTAGTTTCATACTTGAACCGTCTAATGGCAAACCTAGAAGGGCCGAGAGAAGCAAGAAGGAGAGTCATGATGAGGACCGCCATGTCGATACTTTTTCATGGTGCCCCAGACGAAGATACCGGACAGAAGGAGAGCATGTATTAGTGCCTACAGCACTGTCTCGACGGATGCTCTGCGTATCAGCACGTCCACCAGCAAGCGAGCTCATTGCTGAGGAGAGAGCGATGGTATTCAAAGCAAAAACAGGGACAACGACAGATCAAGTGGAGACCAGGCGCTCCTTTCTGGAGAAATGGAAAGCAAGAATGCCTAAGCGTGAGCCGGGTAAATGGACGACCCGTGTGTTGATACGCAACTTTGGTAGCTTCAGAAGATGATTTCACATTGCAAGATTTAATCATGGGTATTGTACCAACCTTTACAAATTTCAAAGTACACGATGCGTTTTGAAATTTTGAAAAAAAAAAAGTCTCAAAGTATCTACCCGCTCTTTGAATTCTTGTTTTCTTTGGAGTGTATATAGCGTTGTTTAGGCGATCGAATGTTTTATTTACTTGATTTAAAGATCATGTTTGTAGATTACAGTTTCTATTAGGTCACTGAGAACTCAATGTACGGTACGACGGCGACCCAACAGGTCTCTAATTTTGAAAATACTATACATACAATATCTATTGCGAGTGTATAACATTAATTTTTGTTGTACCTTGGCGAGTACAACTCGTTATTAAAATGGGCAGTGACCATGGTTTGTTAAATCAGTATCTATTTTGTACGGTATGGCACACAGGCTCAGACAATAATTAGTCTCAACATTCTACTGAGACTTCCACAAGAGGTGGTTAACTATACAATCTATACTTAACAAAAGTAGAATAAAGCGCTTACTTATATTTGTTAACCATTGTTATATAATGAAATGATCGATACGAAAGAAAAACAATAAAATAAGAAACGTGATCAACAAAAGGATCTTTTCGGTGGAGAAGATTGCGGTGTTTTCCGAACACGAAAGATTTTTTAGCGACCTATCCACACGCTTTCGTGATACAACACTAATTCTATCCGTAACCGATAATCTTTAAATTTGTGTCACTTTAGAGATAGACTGGTTGAACGTGAGTCGAGTGATTAGCGCGCTTTCATTTGCAATTCTTGAATGTTCGTAACACGAATCATTTTGTCCCCTTTTTGTAATGGGAGCAAAGCGATTCTCGCATTATACACGAAATCCTTGCGCGACGCGAAAAGTAAATGACCAAGTGCTAAGAATGTAAGGTACCGATGATATTGTTCTAATTGGAATCAGTGTTGGTTAGTCATACATAGCTCAACACCAATCAAGTATTGGGAAATTTTGTGACGAATCTCATTGCGCGTTTTCAGGAGTGTACTGTCCTATCTACGACTTCGTTTTGATGTGAAATGATTCGACAGACGTAAAAGAATAAAGTAATTTCCAGACAGAATGCTTGAAAAAAAAAAAACGGAGGTAGAAGTTAACGTATCTGTTTCCATCAGACATATGGTGTTATTTGCTATGCTGAAACCATCTCGCCCCTGTCCATAGTATTGCTTATTATTCGAACTCATTTTGAACGATGCATATTCGTCATTCTTGGTCACATATCATAATGACCTACTTTATGAGAAGATTATAAAACGTTTATGAGCAATGTGCTCTACCTCACTTTTGACCTAATCGTGTTTTGAGCCACCCCCATCCATCATGTCTTTACCTCCCTTTCTATAATCCTTTTCTCTCGGAACGTGCCCGAGTTGCGAATGCCGTTGTTGTTTGTCTGCTCACTTCTGACATGCCATCTCCTCAATGTTGCAAGTTGAAGGACTTTGAGCGATGTTCTACTGCTGAGACGTTCATGACGATAATTTGAAAAGAAAATAATATGTATGAAAAGTAAACATTTTAAAATACCAGTACCAGTGCTTGTTTAAAAAAATCATCGATCCTATTTTTATCCTGTAACTGCGATTGACTAATTTCCACTCTTTTTGATTTTTATTGAGAACGGACAAGTTTCGAAAGAGTCAATTTTGTGTCACGATTTAATGCTACTTGTATTACGCGCACTCTGTGCGAACGTAACTAATATCTTAAACCGCATGAAGTACTGCACACAATCGCAGATGGTTACCGGTTGGGGGCGATGAACTAATACTACCGCAACCAGATACCATCTCTTTTTGTACTTAACCTTGTCGAGTTGATACAGTATATCTGCCTTCTTCCGATTCGCTGAATTACTGGTATATCGCATTAGAATGATCTTCATTCTCTTTGTCATGGCATTGCATTCAGAAAAATCCTACTAAATAAACATTACGTTTTTAGTGGATCCAAGTGGAACGTTTTAATACGAATTATACAGAGTTCTACGGGCGTATTTACAGTCAGCGCATTTCCCAGCAGCTCGTCCGGACTATAATGATCATTCCCGAAGCGCAAAAAAAAAATAAAAGGAAAATAGAAGGCGCTATTAAAAATGTTTTATTCTTAAATCTAGGAGGAGAAAAAAAAAAATTTGCTACAAGAAAAAGTCCACAAAGCGAAATTAGCGTTTTTGCATTTTCTCGCGTCTTTCTTTCTTTTTTTGGGTGTAGCGGACCTACTTATGCGACTCACAAAATATGGCACCACATTCAGCTCCAGTAATGACGTAGAAGTGTATTAAAATATTCGATACGCCAGAGAAATCGTAAGTTTTCTAATTAGGCGCTCGCAGTGGTTTTTATGCAGCTGTTCGTCTCTTCTCTTTGTGACGAGGAGGTGGTTTGGAACGTGCGAGTGCAGTGCTGTACAGCTGCGGCAATATTCAGTTTTCTATGAAATTGATTTAGGAAACATTAGCAGCTGTAGGCTCAAGTATTATGTTGGAAAATTTATTCTGAAATATAGTCGTTTATACTTTTGTTACATGTCGTAGCAATATCACGCCTGATATTCTCGATTTACGCGCTAAACTCGTAGTATTATTATAATTTCTGTCGGTTTCAAAAAAATCTTGGAAATATTGCTCTCGAATTAAAAATCTACGTAAAATGAGAACAGAAATGTAAAAAAATTGGGACATCCTTTGGAAGAGGGTATTGGAGATAACGAGGGAAGGATTTTATCAATCTGAATCGTTGTCAATTGTAAGAAAATGTCATTAAGCCATAAAAGCAGAAATACTCGTAATTTCATGTAAATAAGAATATGAGAAGTACAAGAATCCATAAAAGTGATTGAAATAATGGTCTTACGAGGTCAATAAAAAATTGGGTTGGGCACCGTATATTTGTTGACCATTTATCAAAAGCGAATTGTTTATTTGACGCAATGGCCCTACAAACAGATGACCCAAAGTTTGGACTGTACTTGATTACTCACCTGAAATCATGTAAATTTCGGATCCATCTTTCAAATTTTTTTCCCTTGAAATATTTCGAAAATTATCAGTGAACACTGTGATGTATTCCTCATGGGTCTTGTAGCTGAAGGCAGCTGTACCCCTCAAGATGTACAAATCGAATTATCTAAAAAAATAAAGAAATAAATAAACTTCAAAAAGTCTAGACCTTTTATTTTTTGGCCACGACTTATTGTTTTAGCTTGGCATGAAGGGAGAAAGGAATAGTTGGACTAGAGGAGGGTGGAAAACATCTTCGAGACTTGGTGAGGAGTTTCTCAGAGCTCAGAGCTCAGAGTGTGAGTGAGGAGCTCAACAGGTGTTTGGGGGAGGGTGGGAAAGTTGAGGCTCGTTTATGTGTGTGAGAGAAAAATTTTTCTAATGTGCAGCAAGGGCAGTCAGGTGGGAAGACGTAGGGCATTGGTTGGTGGTTGTCAGGGATGCGGGTGTGTCCAATTTGGAGTCGGATTAACACAATTTCTTGTCGCAAGACGTACGGTTGTCTGGTGTCTAGATTTGAGGCGTGCTATTTATTGCAGAAATTTGTTTGGTACGTTGAATATGTTTTGATTGATGAGGTGGCGAAAATAGTGTGAGGAGGAGGGTTCTTTCAACTATCAGGAGGCTTAGAGCTTGGCAGACTGTTTTGTACCCTTGCATACGTACGTCAGTAGAAATCGAATAGAAGCCATTTTTTTCGTGGAGCTTGTCAGCGAAAGAACGAAGGGACATAAGAACCACGTGGATCGTCGATTTGACGTCGATTTCCGGTCAATACCGAACATCGACCAGTGATCAACACAGAATTTACTTCTTTCAAACTCTTGGTCGAAATTATTCGGATCGATCTCACGTCGACGTCGATCTGGAGTTAATTTCAAGTCGATCTCTCCAAACTTTTCCATCGACCTAAAATCGACCGCTCTGTTGGGTAATTTTCAAACTGAGTCTTCTCTTAGAAGGTACTTTGGTTGACTTAAAATTGATCTAAAATTGACTTCAATCTGGAGACGCCTTTGAGTCATATTCTCAATAATTTTGACGTGTTTCATATCTTTACTGAACCCTACTCCTAATTCGGAAATTTATAAATTACCCTCCCTATTTTTTGATGGACTAAGAGAATTTTCGACTGGTACTCGAGACTTGATTCGAAAATTTGCGAGCTACCCTATGTCAAGCCTTCAATACACTAGCTTTGTACTATAGGTCTAGGCTTCCTTTTTACTAGACTATATTATAGGGTGCCTGTACTAGTTCATCCAAGTTAAGTTGAAGTTACCTCGTCGACTACAATACAACGTCAATCAAGAGCCGAATGGACTTTTCCAAATTCTTATGTGTTGGGTCGATTTCGTCTAGTCCAGTTGTAGTTCTCTGGTGAGTTCGGTCTGTATGTTTTGGTAGCTTCATTACTCGCAGACAGGACGGGTAGTTGGAATTAGAAAATGAGAACCTTGAAGAATCTCAATTATGTTTGACTACTTCAACAAGGGTCGAACCAACGCGATGTCGACATCAATCTAGCATACCGAAAGTTGACTCAATTTTCACATCAACGATGAGTCAATGGTAAAGAGGAGCGGTCAAAATTGTGTCGACTCTTGTCATTTTGGGTCGATTTGCGGTCGAATGGGGCGAATCTGCGAATTGACTCAAAATTCACTTCTCCAAATTTTTCTAAAATTTACTGTTCTGTTGGGTCGAGTAGTACATATTTTTAGTTCTCTGGCGTTGTCTGCTGGTCAACTCAAATTAACGTCAATCTAATGTCGATTTCAAACCGATTTTTTCAAATGTTTCCATAGATCAGGTAGTATTTTACTGGTTAACTTTACATCGACATCGCGCCGATCGGGAGTTAATTTTGTATCAACTTTCCCAAATTTTTCTATCGACCCGAAATCCGATGCTCTGCTGCATCGATTTCAAGTCGAGTAAGTTGTTCTCTGGTAATCCTCAAATAAAAGTCCATATGGAATCAATTTTGAATTTGACTTTTTCAAATTTTTACATTGACCTGAAATGTACTGCTTTAATGGGTCGATATGTACTCTCGTTGACCTCGAATTGACCTCAGATCAACATTGATCTAAAGTACATTTTGAATCAAATTTTCATAATTTTTCTGTTTACCTGAAATTGGCTGCTCTATTAGATCGATTTTAAGCCTCAGAAAACTTCAACTTGATTTCAAATAGACCTGAAATCAACGTCGATCTGGAGTCATTTTGAGTCGACTTCCAGCCATCTTGGATTGGATCGATTTGCATTCAACATATGGGCAGAATTTGATTTTTTGAGTCAACTTTAAAGGGAATTGAAAAAGTCAATGATAAAACGGAGTGGTCGAAATTGTGTTTACTGTTAGTCATTTTGGGTCGATTTGTGGTCGAAATTGGGCGCTACTAAATTGACTCAAAATTGGCCTGTTTAAATTTTTCTATTGACTCGAGATCGACTGCTCTGTTGGGTCGACTTCAAGTCGAGTTGTATTTGTAGACGTCCGATGGTCGATTTTGAAACGAAAGATCTTCAAATTATTCTATCGACCAAGTGGTATTTCTCGTTCGACTTCGAATCTACGTCTATCTAGAGTCTTTTGAATCAACTTCCCAAAATTTTTCCTATCAACCTAAAATCTACTCCTCTGCTGCATTGATTTCAAGTCGAGTTGTAGTTCTATGGTAATTTACGATGGTCGACTTTAAATTTACCTTGAATCAAAGTTAATCTCACCCTTCTTCAAATTTTTTGTCGACCTAAAATCGGCTGCTCTCAGGTCGATTTCTAGTTCATTTGTAGTTATCCGATAATGTACGCACATCAACCTTAAATCGACGTTGATCTAGAGTCGTTTTCGAGTCGACTTCTCTACAATTTTTATACAACTGAAATTGATTGCTGATGTGTGATGTTGATTTAAGTCCATTTGTAATTCTTTGGTGATGAACACAGGTTGACTGATAGTCGGCCTCAAATCGAGTCGATCGGTGGGCAATGTACCTTGTATACAGTCACTCCCCTAAAGCCGTCTATGTGTTTTGTGACTTCTCTACTCGGAGACAGAATGTGTACCTAATCATTGCAATCTAACGAGAAATATTGAGAATCTTAAATGAAAGAGTTTTTATACGTGGAAGGAATTGACACAGTTTTTGAAAAGAAAGGAATTTAGTGCGGGAAAAGCCTCCTTTTCTTTTCAAAAATTGAGAATCTTGATCATACTTGCCAGTGCGTCAGCAATGGTAGAACTCAAAATCGAGATTGAAAACGAGCGTGGCAATTAATCATACTTCGGCTTTAAAAAATCATGCGCGCAACATTACTAGTCTGGTGTTATTTTTTAGTTCAACCATTCGAAGCATGATGGAACATTGAACAGGTCGGAAAATAGTTGAACCTAGTGTTTCTGAACCTTTCTTACATCGCAGCTCATTTTTCAGTAAGACGATATTCCTGCGGCACAGTATTTCCAAAACTCAAAATTGTATCCAAAATTTTTCTGCATTTTGATATTTTTACATCTCTCTACTGACACCCTGGATTTGGAGCCGTATAAGATGGCCATTGAAGGCCTCAGCTCTCTTTCTTTACACTGCGATTCAGGGAACGGGAGTTGTTAGCGCCCCTAGCGGCTAGTTTAAAAGTTTAAAAGTTTGAAAAGTTGCCATCCAATTAAAGCACCTATATTTCCCGCTATAATCCAAATCATATGATTTGGATTCAAAAAGAAGTAAATTATCATATTAACAAAAGAACAAAGAGAATTATACAGTCCACTGTATAACAAGTACAAAGTTTATTTTCAAGTCCTTAAATTATAAAATTTCATGTAAAGTTTAAACTTTTTATAAAGTTCAAAGTTGTAATAAAGATTTAACTTTCTCCGCAATTGTCATTTATTAACAGGAGTTTTGACCTTTCGCCGGGACTCGATAAAATTCCGTGTCTTGCTATCAATATAAGTAAACGGGTCTGACTCTGGATGTTTCTTGCATTTACTGGGGAAACCCGCTGGGCTCTCCTAACTCCGAAGTTTGTTAGGAGGGGAAACATGAAATACGGTCTGTATTTTTAACAAGAACCTGTTTTATCTGGGAGTTGCCATCCGGCCGGCAAAGCTAAGTCTTCCTCCTGTCATATTTGGCTCGGTGGTCGGTGTGTATAGCTTGAAAGATAGGTCCTTGGAATGGCTAGATATGCAAGGCTTCATACATCAATTGACTTAGCCCCTTCAATGAGCGTGATATGCTACGCTTCAAACATTATAAGACTCAGAACGTCCTTCTAAGTTATTTCCAAGTTCTTCTCCTATCATATATAGCGCCAGAGTCCAAGCCTATGACGTCACAACCTGATGAAGGCGTACATTTATGTATCATATCTCACGTACCCCATGAAATAGGTTCCCTGCCACCCCTTGTTTATTTCCGTTAGAGAACCCGTGAGTTATTCGAAGTTCCCCTCCTATTACATATAGCTCTAAAGTCCAGCCTGTGACGTCACAATCCGATGACGTCATAGATCTGGTACGTCAACATTTTTCTCGTGTAACTCCCAGGGGCGGATTTGCGGGTACATTTAAGGGGGGGAAAACTTCCATTGTTCAAAAATGTTTTTCCTCACTTCACTCGGAAAATATAGTCAAATTGAACAATTTCAGTCTTTTTTGGAGTTTTTTTTTTTTTTTTTTTTGGGGGGGGCGTTCCCCCTGCCCCCCTCGTAAATCCGCTTCTGAACTCCGTTAAAAACCCCACGAGTTTTTAATTCATTTCTTTGATCAAAATCTTGCAGCACACCTGTTGGGAAACACTGACTGAGCCCCTGGTACAAAATTTGATTTTTTTTGTTGTTGTTGAATCAAGGATCCACACAATCATACGTGTACAAAGAATCCTTTTTAACGAATTTTATATCTATACATGCCCAGTTTCATATTAAATTTTCTTGAATATCAAGCCGATACGGTGCAATCTGATCGAGGATTGAATCTTACTTCGAGTACCGATTACCTACAAGAAACTGCCATACTTTTCTTGTTGAAATTGTAACACGAATAATTCCTTCCGTTTATTTGAAAAGTATTTGTCATTCGTGACGGTGAAAATCTGAGTCGAAGATTCTATACAAAAGTCATCAGACGCAGGGATGTTTTGTTCTTATACGTATTGAGTAACTGAAGACCATTCTTTGCATTCGGCGGAACGTCATTGGAATTTGAGAAATTTTGATCGTTCCCTTGCTCCTCTACGCGCGAGTCAAGATGATATTAAACAAAAAACTGCGTGACAAGTTTAACTCTTATTATTGAAGAGATTTATTTAAGGTATCAAAAGAGTGTTTCACAACGTTTTCGATTAACGCATACCAATAATTGCGCAAATCAACATAAGCTGTACAGTATTTTAGAAGACGAACTATACAATGAGTTTTTTTTTTTTTTTTCAAACGTTCAAAAATCGATGGAACGATACGTAGTGAAGTCTTTGTCGAAGTTGTAAAAGAATAAAACTCGTCAATAGAACTGATTTTAGGAGGTGATGAATGTTGCATTATTATGATAATAAAAATAATGTTAACGACTCAACGATCATCGACTACTGTAGTAAAAGGAGTCCATGAGCGGTATTCTGAGGACAAGGTTTTATCAGGTATGCGCTGTGAACCATGCGTGTAGTTTATATCACTGAATGAATGAAAAACGTTATCGTTAAAAGCGGAAAATTGCGTAAGAGCAATTACACGAAGTTACCAATTAGATCCACATATCTTTGAGGGGAGAGCAGATAGCATATATAGCAGGAAGAAAGGCGAGCTACATTAATCTAAAATCATGCTGGTGTGACACGACGCAATAAAATTGCGTACGGTATACCAATAACAAATTTATATCGAACTACGCGAGGACAAAGAAATAGAATCATCATCACTATCCGTTGGTTAAACGTCTGGATACAGAAATAAAGTGGGACGACTACTATTCTGTCAATTTAGAATATTTCGAACTTTTGTAGGAGTCGCGAAAATTTATTACGACTCGAAGTGAAATGACCGTATCACGATTTTAATTCAAACCGAGGTATAGTGAATGTTAAACTTATTAAAAGGAATTACGAAATTGATAAGGTCGTTCAAATCGAATAAAAGTCTACGCGTACGTATATTGATTGCGTTTGACCTTTGAAAATTACAAGAATAAGAGATAGAACGCTTATCTATCAAGTGTTTCATTCCTTTCTTGCGCTCAAAGGAAGTGTGATTCTAACGGCGCGGCAAGATTTTTTACGAGTGAATTAGACTTGACGAGACACGGATCTCAAAAATTGGTGTCCATCACGTTTACACTCCCGAAAGGCTCTAGCCGGGTAACAGGGGAAAACGGCGTTGGTCACAAAATATTCTAATTTTGCGTTGAAACGTTGTTTAATCGAAATCAAAAAGATTAAATCCATCCGCTTACCCATATGGGCTGTAGAGCCATTCTTGGGCTTAAAATTCACATAGCTGTATCCCAGACAATAATGATTGCAGAGTAATGAAACTCGGAGACGTTTTAGAGAATGTAGTATTTTTTTCAATAAAAACGCATACTCCCTGGTTTCTAGCAACAACAAAACTTCAAACTCATTTAACAAAACAAATCAGGAGGGTGGCACCAGGGGATATTCATCCATTTTATGCGCCACGAGTACAACATACTTTAGTACCATAGTCCTCGGTGAGGTAGAACATTCCCAAGAAAATCAATATTATTTGGTGAATTTCTATGAGTTTAGCAGGGTAAGCTATGACTGCTACCGCGGTGGACCACGTGGAATCAATAGCCAATGTTCGGGCCGAGTAATACGCACTCCTTATAGTATTTGTTTTCTTTGCTTTGAAATGTTCTTCTTCAAGTCGCAGCAGTACAAACTGTGTCATTGGAAGCCATGCACTTGCATGAAGTGGTAGAATCCCCTCCCGAGATAAGGGGGCAATACACTTCAAAAAGGTACATTTATGAGCAACAAAGCAATACATGGAGAAAATCATTTTCTGGAAGGTTTCCAAGGAAACAGTTTTTTCCAAAGAGAAGTTTTTTCCGATTAAAACGGATTTTATGTTCAAAACATGTTTCAAATGATAGTTTTTATTTCCTTGTTTAAAACACATGTTACCTGTTTTAAACATTGTTTATTTGTTTAAAACCGTTTTAAATCATTCAATTATCGTTTGGATCACATTTTTGGAGTTTCAACTATCGTCTCAAACATATTTTGAATGTTTTAAAGATCAGTTTTGAACATTGTTTAAAACGACTTTATATTTTTTTTTTACTTTTTCAACCTTGGAAAAATTGTCCAATATTCATTTTTAGTGAAGAGTAATAATAAAAATGTGGAAAAAAACAAGAGAAAGTCTTTTTGCCATCATTCCCTTCCACCCGCATAATAATGCAAAAATTTTCGCACCTTCGCCCGCTTCATTCAAACACAAAGCAATTGTGCGAGCTCATGACAGAAAACTAGGGTTACGATGTTTCAAACAAACGTTGTTGAAAACGTGCTTAAAACACGAAATTGTTTTAAATGGAAATAGGTTTAAAACGTATTTTTTTGTTTTAAACTTGTTTTTTTCAATACATTAAAAAACATTGCGAACCTTGTTTTTTCCATATTTTCATTATTATTCTTCACTAAAAATGAATATTTTTTGACAATTTTTTTCCAGAGTTGAAAAAGTAAAAAAAAAAAACATTAGAACGTTGTTTTGAACTATGCTCAAAAGTGCAGTTTGAAACTTTCAAAAAGTGTTTAAGACGATGGTTGAAACTCCAAAAATGTGTTTTTAAACAAGGAATTAAAAACTATCATTTAAAACATGTTTTAAACATAAAATCTGTTTTAATTAAAAAAAAAAAAGTCTTGTTTTTTTTTGGAGAAAAACCGTTTTTTTGGCAACCCTGCAGAAAACGATTTTCTCCATGTATTGCTTTGCTGCTTGTAAATACACATTTTTGAAGTATTGACCCCTTATCTGGGGAGGGTATTCTACCACTTCATGTAAGTGCACGGCTTCTAGTAACACAGTTTGTACCGCTGCGACTTGAGGAAATACATTCTACAGCCAAGAAAGCGAATGCCATGTACTCAGCCCGAACATCGACTATTGATTCCACGCGGTCCATTGCGGTAGCAGGCATGGCTTACCCTGCTATTGATGAAAAATTCATAGGAATTCACCAAACATTGATTTTTATGGGAACGTTTCATCTCGCCGAGGACTATGATACTAAAAAGTACATTGTATTTGAAGGGATGGCGGATCAAATGGACGAATATCCCCCGGTACCACCCCCTGATTTTATTTCGTTGAAGTGAGTTTGAAATTTTGATATTGCTATAGAAACTACGAAAAATATGGACGATTTTTTTTTTTTTTTAAATAATAAGAATACCATGGATTCACGCCTACATAAATTATTCTAAAATACCTCATGAGTTTCATTGCTCTGCAATCATTATTGTCTGAGATACAGTCATTTGGATTTTAGACCCAAGAATGGCTTCGCAGTCTATCCATATACGAGTAGGTGAGCGGATGGGTCCATTTTTTTTTTTTTTTTTCATTTCGATTTTTTTGTAGGAGACAAGATTTTGCGTTCAAGGCCTGTTCTCCCTCTTACCCGGCTAGAGCTCAGATCGCGAATTCTATTATGATGGAAATATTTGAGGACTTTATATATTATTTGCTTCCTATGCTCATTACGTGTTATTGTCAAATTCTGCTGCAGGCTTCTTGAAGATCGCGGAGTAGAAGGAAGTTCAACTTATTTATGATTGGAGGTTTCAGTCGAATTTCAATTCTGTAGGAATCTAGAGGTCCCTGTCGGTGATCGAATATTATTTAGGATTAGGAATATTGAATGTTCTTGCTAAAAATTTCGAATAATTGAGATATAGGCTAGCTGTCATATAATATTGGTTATTTTAATAGAATCAGACTAAAGTCTAATATCTCCTAAAGTCGGTAAAATTATATATTGCAAAATGAATTATCCCCGTTAAGAATGAATCTTGATGTGGGTGTACGAGGTAAATATTGATGAAAAAGCGAGAAAAGTGCACATGGTCATGCGCTGGGACGTTTGTCCGATTGAGAAGAAAAAATATTCAAGATAAATAGATATTCTTTGAAGAGCAGAAAAACCTTGAGGAATTGTTCGCTTCACCGACTCAAATTAATGTCTTTCCCTTAAATGTCTGTAACCTATTGTTTCGTACACAAGCTCTGGAGGTATTCGCGAGCATACACGTATACTGTATGTATCATACGCGATGTCATCAATTAGGTAATTGCTTTATTTTTTCTTCATTGCGATCTTGATAGCAGCTGATTATTGAGAGTAATGTTAGATGTATGTAGTCCAACAAAGCAAATATGTGTAGCAGTTGTTACATCGAAAGTTTCTATTCCATTAATCGCGTCAATTTCTTGGAAGACTTTACCGGCATTCTCTCCGCGAATGAATAATGGACGGTGCGGTGCGCAAGACAAAGAACCCAAAAGTATCTGGAAAAGGAGAAAACAAAAGTGTACAAGTACTTACTCGTTGAAAAATCGTCGAAGCATAACGAAGTGATGATTTTAAGTGTAAAATATGCGCTATTACAGCGAGCACTTGTTATGCTTATACCCTGTTTAAATTAGAGTTTATTCGAGGACAAGGTATGTACAGCAGATTATGAATAGAGCAATGCCCTTCACCTACGCTCACGGTCGGACTAATTTAATTTGGAAAATTGATTTACCTTAGAAGTAAACTATGCAGTGGAATCTAGCTATAAGTAAATGAGAGAAATTCAAATTCGTATGCAAAGACTCGGTGTGTTACCTAGAATGGTATGCGAGTGTCCCATGCAAGCCTATCTGCTTACGTATCATACTGGCCTACAAGGAATTGCGGTAACGAGGTAAACCTTTTGTAGAATGAATGTAATGTGATAACAATACCGGCACACCGGTCTTGAAAAGCAGAAAAACAATGAGCAACCAAGATGCGCATAACCGAGTCGCATGTTTCCGAAGGAAGTACGCTAAACGAAGAAAAATTATAATAGCATTATACTTTTTTTTTTCTTCAACGATAACAGAAAGTACAATGTCACGTATCACCAGTGAGTACTTGGTAATATTCTGATGAAAAAGAACGATGGTGAACGTAACTGACGATCACATATTACGCCAACCTCGAAGAAAAAGTGGAAAACTTGACTTGAAAAGTTCTGAATGAAGAATACGTAATAGGAATACAGACAGACATGTCGAAAATTGAAGGTTCGGTCAATTTGAAAAAAAGATGTCCTCAAACCATAGGAGTGAATTACAACATAGGTTACGAATCTTGCGAAATATATTAAATACAATAAAAACGGAGGATACGATTCTAATAAAATTTCCTTTAATCTTCAAATTCCCGAGTCCTTAGCACGAGCCTGGAAATTTTAAGATTGTAAAAGCGTAATCAGAGCCCCGCGAAGAGTTTCCATGATTCACATAAAAAGAAAAATACGCAGCCGGACGGCCGAAAATTCAAATTAACTCATAAAAATATATTTTCAGTACGGATGGTGACTGTGTGTGCCTCAAGGGTGATGACGTCACGAGTTTATTACGTCACTATGGTTGGAGGTGATGATACCACGGATTGATGACCTCTGTGTTGTGGTAGTTGACAAAGTCACGGGTTCAAGTGTATGTTTTAATATTAAAAAGGTTTGTACTCAAGAGAGTAGTGTCGTTTCCGTTCACTTACGCTTAGAAGATGGTTAATTAACCGAAAGCGCTCGCGGCTGCTTGTTTTTGTGTGGTATCATTTGTAAAACGCTACTCTCTTGAGTACAAACCTTTTTAATAATACGTTCAACCATAAAATTGAGGAACGAGTTAACTCGGTGTATGTCTTAAGGTTAGAGGTCATGGCGTCACAAAATTGTGGATTTATAAGGTTAGGGATGACATTAAAATCAATAGAGATGATAACACGAGTTAATGACGTCACAAAAGTGTATATGTATTAAGGGTGATGATGTCATAAGTTAATAACATCACTGAGATTAAAGGTGATGACGTCACAGGTTGGTGCCGTTACTAAGATTGGTGAATGTCAGGGGTTGGTGTTGTAACAAAACTGTATACATGTTCTGAGGTTGGCGGTAATGACGTCACCAAAGTGTAACTGTCTCAAGGTCAGGGGTGATGACATCTTTGAAGAAATTGTGATGATCATACAGGTTGATGATGATACAGGTTGATGATGTCACTGAAGTTAGGGTTGAAAACGTCACAAATGGCTGAGGGTGATAATGTCTTGATGACTTCACAAAAGTGTATGTCATTTTTTTTTTTTTTTTTGATTGTCTCTTTTGAATCATTCTCTTGGAAAGATTTCTCTTGGTTCACATAAATAAAAAGGCGTTTTTTACGTACTTCTTTTTCTTCAGAAAAAAAAAAAAAACAACGCACCAGTTTTTCTCTAATGCATATTATAAGAACGCGTTGCATATGCGCATTGTGTACGTGTGAGCTAAAAAATAGCGTAGGCCACACGACAACAAAATAAGCACTGAACTCGCGCTGCATGACGACCTGTGCCACAGTGTGAGTTGCCAAAGCGCTCGTTCTTATATTGCTTACTTTGTTCCCTTGTAGCGTAAGTTACTATGACTTTAAATGAATTTTTTCATGATTCATACTTCACATGTACGGCTTGAAGGACATAGAATTTCTATTGTAACTCATGGTACCCGGCAACTCTAACTTTTATATAAGTTGAGATCTTATCGTGTGAGTATTATATACGTAAACAAATTTCAAACTTTTGGAATGACCAACGAGCTATTGAAGGTATTTCTAGAAGTATTTGCAACGCTGAATACAATAGGTACCATTGGCCCCACTTGTCGTTTTTTGACGTTACCTCTCACTAATGCGCAATATTCTTATTCAGTTACTGTGGTCTGTTGCGACGCGGAACGTATCTTATCGAGCTACAAATTTTTGATGACCAGGTAAAACACTTGCTTTCCAGTTGTAATGAAACGCGGAGAGTGAACATGAGTGTTGTGCAACATTGAGAGGTAATACGGTCTCAAAACGGCAAATGGTAGGTATTATACTCAGCGTTGAAAATACTTCTAGAAATACCTTCAATAGCTCATGTTCATTTCAGAAGTTTGAAATTGTTCATGTGTGTTATGAATTTGAATTGCAATCATTTTTTAATATTTTTTATAGTTGAGGCCGCTGGGAGCGCTACAATCAACAAAATTGAAAACAGGATCAGGACAATTTTCCCATTTGAAAGTAAGTCGAGAACAAAGCTATTGAGCGGAAAAATTGAGAGACTCAAATTCGCAAAATTTTCTACAAAGAAGCTTCTTATAAATGTAACCCTGTATGCAGAAACCCGCCTTAGTGTTCAATTACAATCAAGAGAAAAGGAATCTTCCTCCCACGGTAAAAGATTCTTTTCTCCTGATCGATATTCAACGCTCAGGTGGGTTTCTGTAGACGGGTCACAAATATTGATTTTTAAAGCTTCCGCCCATTAGCTGCTGCCCATCGATTGGTTGCCCAACGCTAATCGGCCTAAATTCTTTGTTGCCTCTAAATGAGGCAAGCAAGAGATTCATTTTATAGGAAGAGTTTTTGATTTCGATAATTTGATTTTTTGTTGCCTTTAAATGAAGCAAGCAAGAGATTCGTTTTATGAGAAGATTTCTCGATTTTGATGATTGATCCTGGTTCTTACATAAAGTTGAATTTCTCAGCCCACTTTCTGTTTTGTTGGAAGGCATCCTCATCAGGAGCGTTACGTCTGCGTGCGTATCCGACTAGAAAGGTTTTGAGCACCTATCCTCTGTAGAGGGCCCTTTAGAAAAGTTTGAGCTATAAAGGACTTGAAAGAATTTCCAGCTCTGTTTGAATCTCCGTACAGGTCAAAAAATTTCGAATATAGGCTAAGATATAACTATAGAGTTTGAAGCTAAACATAAGCTAGGCTCAGAGGAGTATTTTCGGCTAAGACTATAAATTCTTACTATGAACTGAGTTTTAGGCTTGATGAATTGATCGTCAAGAAGAAATACAAATGTCAACTCCACTATAAGCGTCCTAAAAACAGACTGTGGAAAAAGGAATTTTTTATTTCACTACCACCAAGGGTGCCTTTCTCGGACACTTGTAGAGCTTTTTGTGACTTATCAGAAGGAAAGCTCCACAATAGTCTAGGTACTGTATTTCAAAATATTTTCTTCGTTTTGAGGTGATTTTGATGATTTGGAAAATATATTTTCTTTTGATCAATCTTTTGGGTTTTGCGACAGGTTACAAATTTAAGAAAGGTTTAACGTCATTATAGTACTTAGGTAGTTAGAAAAAGAGTGTAAAGGGACTTCAAAATACGTATTAGAAGCATGAGAGTTTGACGTCAACGGGGCTGAACATCACTTTAAATCTTTTAAGACGATGGAACAAGGTGTCTAACGGTCCCGGAAAACCTCGGAACTCCGTTGAATCCCGGATTCTGCAAAGAGGGAGCGGAAACCCGGATTTCATCGGAATTCAACTGGTGGGTCTACCCGGGTAATTTTTTTTCGAAAAAGTCCCGTTAAGGGGAAAAAATGTCTTGAAAAGGTCTCGAAAAAGTCAAATTAAATTCCCGAAAGTACCTGGAAAGCCCTGGATTTTTATTTTCCATTTATGGTAGACCCCCTGGGAAAGTACTTTGGTCAGAAGCGCGGATCGTGAGCAAGAAACTCGAGAGAAAAATAACAGCGTTCGAGATGTGGTGTTGTGGCCGAATGCAGGGAATCGCGTGGACAAACAAAGAGATGCTAAGAAGATGTGGAGTCGGTAAACTGAAATTATTGGATTTGATCGGCAGCAAAGAAGCGGTACTTGGGAGAAGAGAAGACAATCTGGTATTGCTTGGGAAAATCACCGGAAAGGCTGCAAGAGGAAGGGAGACGTCAACGCTGATGGATGAAATATTGACGTAGACACGCTGTATTTTGTATTATACGCGATTATGTATTGAGAGGCTACCTCCTATGGGAGACGCCCACAAGAGATAAATATATAAGCGCCTGAAATACAAATTCTGCCCATGGAGGAGGACTTCAGATCCCTCTTTAAACCTGTGACCACTTTCGATCAAATGGTCGGCGAAGACCGACTCTCTTCAAGTTACATTTCTCCCACGCCTTTTTATGTTTGACCACTCTAATTTTGAGCTGACGGTCAGTCATCCCTACATGAACTCCAAAACAATTATTGCAGGCTACGCTACTCCCCGCCTTAGGAATGGTGGTCCTTCAATCTGACAAACAAACTTTTAACTGTATTGGGGTTGCAGAAGGCCGGTCGAAATCCGAAAGGACAGGGGACGCGCCTCAACTGCCAGGACAACTTGCCCAGGAAAACAAGTCTAATCCAACGTTTTTTACTATCAAGGTGCGGAGCCCGATGGAGGGAGGTAGTAGAGTCAAGGTATTTTCTATTAAACCTCCGGACCATAAGGTTCATGTCCAACTTGACCTGATTAACTCTGGCCAGGTGCTTGATCGTCCCAAATTCTCTATAGAAAGCTGCCTGACTCAAGGGGACATGAGTCAGTCGGTGAATAAAGATATTGAAAGTAGCAATCTTGTGGGCAACAGAACAGAAAGACGACCCGTGGTTTGGAATATCGGTCGATGTTTCTTTCCTATAAATGCCAAACTCATAGACGCCGTCACTAACAGAGATGGACAAATGCAAAAAGTTTATAGATGAACCACCAACTTTCAGAATGAATTTTATGGAAGGGTATTGGCTATTTAAGTATGTGAAAAACTCATTAGAGAATTCTGAAGGACTGATCCACACCTGCAGAATGTCGTCTACATATCTGTGTCAATAGTAGACATGACTCAAAAATACCCGGCCCGAGGAGAACAAATCAATCTCACATTTAGACATGAACACTTATGAAATAAGAGAGCCTCCTCGCTTCCTCCGGGAACTGGAATAATTTCTCTTCAAATTTACAAAAGTTAGGAGACCAACACATATTTGGAAGGTCAAAAAATTCCTCTAATTCTTCATGATTCGGCATCGGAACAGGCGTCACCGTTTCAAACAGATATATTCCCGATGAGGGATTGCGATCGAATTAGCCTACGAGCATGATTCACAATTTGATGACTCGCTGGTTCAATCATGACCTCGTCGTGATTTCCTCTGTTTCGTTAGTTCAGTCACTTTCTTTCGTCCTCGTTTTGATGATGGTTGTTCAACCGAAAGCGTGTGAAATTTTTTGCGGTTCTTGTAATTTTTATACTGCTTGAGTATATAACCTATTTAAATACGTTCGACCGTAACTTTCAAAAACGCATTGATTCCATTTTCAATCACTACCATCAATATCAAAAGACTGAAAATGTCAAGAAAGCACTCCATATCTGTTCCTCTTTCTTACGCCAACAGAGTTTCAATTTCATCAATCAGGCACATGCTAACGAGTGCTCACACGACTAGAAAAATGAAAATTGAATAAGTAGAATATTTTGAAAAATTCACCGTTGTTACGAGTGGTACGCGTTTGGAATAATATACGTCGGTATGAATTTTTACGGTGGTCGTAGCGTTACCATACCTATATAAAATTTTTAATTGGGTATATAATATAAGAGGACCGGCGCACGTACAGTCGCCGTCTATGTGTGTTGACGTTTTACGATATCCCTGATTACAAAATGTTATTATTATAGAAACAGAAGATCACTTCTCTCAAGGAAGTAGGTATCTTTAATTCGTTCCTCCCTCCCCGCAACATGCTTATAACGTTCCCCACTCGAATCGCAGACAACGGACGAAACCTTGTTTGTGAATGCGGGTTGCTCGAGAGCGGGTACGGACGAAGTGGCGCTCCGTTATATCGCGTACGAGAATCTCTGGATACGGCGACGGCTGTGGCAGTCAGGTACAGGCAGAGCTGGCGGTGTCAGTGTGAAACCATTGCGTTGTGTAGCGTGTCATAATGCGTGCGCGTTGCTGCATCGTATATGCATTTACGTTGTCTCACAAGCTCTATCATTTCCTGTAATATTGTTTATCCAATTAATATTCGTAGATTCTCTTTTAAAAGCAGTGCCGTGATTCGCATCTTTCTTTTTAGCGAGTATTTACTCTCTGTCCAGGAGAATTTATTTCTATTTCCAAAAGTTTATCTTTCGTAGAATGAATTTTCGCGATTCTGTGCGGTTGATGGTTTGATTGTGCTCGGTGTTTTTTATTTTTTAAATTTACTTAATAATTCTCGTCTTCTCCCTTCATCGCAATTCAGCATGCGTATTCATGTGGAAACTCCTCTACTGGGATTATCATATTGTACGCCGTGTCAACTTTGACGTCTCTAGTGCAGATCATCGGAATCAGAAAAAAGTAATTATTATTTTTCATATTTTCAAGTACTGTCCCATTTTGTAAGAACAGAACTTGTATTCGTATCGTGGGTATTTTTGAGTGGGAAGAAAAATGGTATTGAAAATTTTCTATTTTTTTCGTGGGTCTTGAAGTGGTTTCACAATATGTGGTGGAATGAATATTTTATCGAGAGACGCTCTAGCGAACCTGATTTTCACTGTGTAAAAAAATTCAAGAAATTTCTCGCTAATGGCCGGTATAATGTGCTTTGTACGCGTAGAAACCAGTCTCCCCCGCCCCGGTCAGTCACCCTGATCACCCTGATAAAGTCGCCATTGTCAAGGTCGTTTGTGCGCGAAGAAGCGTCGACACAAAAACAGTGCAGTGAACTCGTTTTCGTATGTGGATAAAATGTTTCTAGCAATTTTAGAAGCTCCTATGTATTTAAGTTCGACGTCAAGAGAAGCCTTATCCATTAATTGAATTTAGTCGTCATAGATACAGTATCGAGCTTCACGATTAAAATGAATATGCTATAAGGTACGTCAGCGTCTCTCTTGAGTCAGCCTCCTTTCGCGTCGCAGTCACTGGTTTAGCCCAGAAAAAGATTTAACACGTTTCGATGTGTGACGCGTTTTCCTTCTGGTCCAGCTCGCACCTACGTTGATCGGACGTATAGCTTTCGTTTCCAGGATCTCACCCGTATTTTTTTATTCGTGAAAACGGATACAGTCGGGTGTAGTAAATTCGTGAATCATCCAGTAACACCTACTTTCACCATTTACAATTATACGTCGTAATAAATTACCAGTTTTCAGTCTCGCTTCAATATATATATATATTTTTTTTTTTCAAAGGGAAATTTCTGTATTACGATTTGATTTTCCTTCGATTCCGTGCGAGCGAAAGGAAGATTATTTCGTGTCGTAAATCAAGATTAAATCACGGTCGATTCTAGGACGGTACTTACCTGGTTTATTCTGATACGCGTTCTGTATACCTATTCGAATCGAGTTCTGTGCAGTTTTAAAGAATATCCATCACAATAATAAATATTGTTGACAGGTTGAGCTCACCGGTTAATGACTTAATGCACATGTGCTGGAACTTTGCTGAAGAGTGTAGAGGGTGGCAGGAATAGTAACGTCTCTAACATGAGAATTTCTAGACGTTTTTACCTCGAACTTAGGGTAGATTTGAAGTGCTGTGGTGACCGTGTTTTGCTTCGAAGAAATTTGAATTCGAAACCTTATGAGAAGAAAGAAGCCTTGAGAGATCCTTTTGTTGTTCTTATGGGACTAGGAAAAATATGGACTCATCTCATTAGTTATAGAGGATAAGAATGGCTGCTTAGAATTCATAAAAGAAATAAAACTATGTTAGGAAAGAAGCATGGTTCTAACTCAGATTGAAGCCAGAAATTTTCACAAGCATAAAACAGATGGTTTTCTCATTGTGGGAAACAATTTGTATCTCAAAAGTTTGATTTACCTTGCCTCGAGCTTACCCCTTCACTGTATCAGGTTGGGGACAGCTACAAATTCAAAGCCCATGGTTTATACAGTGTTGAAGTTTGTTTGAGTACGAATAATAAAATTTTGAGTGCCTTATCGTAACTTAGGGAACGTACCCAAACTACGTGACCATTTTAGGGGGGAAGGAAAAGTTGTCAAAATACGGTGTCCGGACGTTGGGCGCGGCCATTTGGGCGCCACCATCTGGGCGTCGGGTACATTCGGGTGCGAAGGGGTGTTTTTCGAATTTTTAACGCCATTTACTGGTGGACGTGGAAGGACTGCAACTATCACTGCCGGATATATCCGTAGTAGAGGCCGCAAAGGGGTGCGGGTGGTAGCCGGATGTTATGGAGCAAATCATAGACGGACTTTTCCCACACAGGGCGTCTACCAAATTAAGAAATTGAAAGTATTGGTTTCTTATAAAGCTCTTAAAAGGTGTTCCACAAAACCATAATTTCAGTGGTGTAGCACTAGCAATGGTGTCAGGGGGTCCGGGCTCCTTTGAATTTGAACATTTGCCTTAAAATACTGTCAAAATTACAGAAAAAAACCAACTCGACCTGGGAATTCAAATTTCATTTTTTTTAATTGGGTCAGAGATGAAATTCGTGGGACTTTTATTGGGTTTGTTGAACCAATTTAACAGAAAACCGGTTCTATCTTTTTTTTTTTTTTTTTTTTTTTTTTTGGAAAAAACCCCCGCCGTCCGGTAGGACAGCAAAACTCGGAATTTGAAAAATCTTCAAGTCCTCCTATTATATATAGCTTCAGAGACAGGGCTGTGATGTCACAGTTTGATGACCTCATAGGTCAGCCTTGTGACGTCACAATGTAAAATTTTCAGATTCCGCGCGTAAAAGGCCGCGCCCAAAAGTCCGTGAACCTCGAAAAACCACGCCAGATCACTGTGGGCGGCGTAGGGTTTGGTCACACGGTTTAATTGTCTGGAAGATTTACCATTTTTAGAGATATAAAATTAAATTTCTTTAAAATCTCGTAAATAGAAAACACCTTTTTCCCTGAATATAGCCTTCAAAATCCTGTAAACATGTCCGAAACTGACTTTTTCAACTTTCAAGAAACATCTTCCGAATAAAAATTTTTCTTTTGAAAGGTGCGTAATAGGATAATAGTGATTTAAAATTATATTTAAAAAATACGTGAAAATTAGTGTGGAGGGTAGAGTTCCAGTATATTCTACAGATGATCACGACGGGGGGTAAAAAGTCGGTAAAAGTGGTTCACGTAGTTTAGGTACGTTCCCTTAGGGGAGTGTTGCGAAAATTATGAGTCGGCTCCAATGACAAATAAATTGAGGTCGAACTCTCTCTGATAAAAATTACTGTTTTTTAGGGACTGTAGAAGGGTTGGAAAAAATAACTCAGCCATGAGAGTGCATTTGTCGAAATTTATCACGATTTGATTTCTATCTATTTTGATTGAAGAATCATGTATCTTGAAGTCGTATAAGATGGAAAAGAAGGGGATGAAGCTCCCGACACATTTTTATTGGTTCAAATTTTGAGGTACAGTATTAAAAACGCTAAATTCACCTTGTTTGTGATGACAATCAATCGTACTAATCCACAAAATTTAAAATATTTATTGGTGGGCCTTTATTCAATCTCGATCAAGTAGAAATGGAAGAAGGGGGCGGGGGTGAAGAAAAATCTTCCTCCACTACGCCATTTACCGTATTTTTTTGCCTCTTCTGATTGATTCTCCGTCAGGGCTTCATTTTAATTCTTCTAGAGCTTAAGAAGTCTCCCCAACTGTAGTTCCTCTCGGGCGTGACGGACCTACCCCCCGTCCTCATATACATTGCTCAAAGATCTCAAATAGGTCTCCCTCCAGATATTATGAATAGCTGAAATGTTGAAATTTTTCCTAGAAATTCCCATTATCGAACGGCTCACAAATTAGTACTGAGCTACGACGAGAAAAAAAGTGAAAGATGAGACAAAAGGAAAATAAATTAGACCAGTGGTGATAAGAAAATTAGAATGAATCAGAGACCATCAGGAAGAAAACGATTCAAAAGTACGACATCATTACTATTCGAATGGCGAACAATCTCGATGTAACTCGAGGGCCAACCGTCGAAGGAAGGAACTTTCAGAATGAAGCAAGACGGTCTGGTGAAGATCAAATTTATAGTCGGAAACCGAGAGAGGCTCTGCAAAGGCCGAGCGAGATGTTCTTAAACCCTAATGTAAAACTGCCGGCTCGTCTCCCATATGGTTCGGAACATCGGTGCTTATACGACCCTACCTCTGTCCATAAGGAGGATGGAATCTTTCAGCCTAAAGGATAAGCTGCGGATAGTGTTAGGGTTATAAAATAAGGCCGAAAACCAAACGCGGTTCAAGGAGATGAGTGATCTTGAAAGAAAGTTTCTCACAGTAGGGTAAACGAACGCATTTCATTTTTCTTCCAGAGAGAGTCGTACTCTGAGGAAGAGAAGTGGTAGAGTATGTAGCTTTGGAGGTAAATTTTTTTCAAACCATACGGTCAACATCAAGATTCACACCAAGATAGTAAAATGGTGGTTTCGGCTTCCGTTTCCTTCATAGTTGGGTCGTGTTTCCGTCCCTTTGAATTCTAATACAGTGATAAGAGTTTATTTGACAATTTAAAAGATCCTATCCTATGGCTGAGAAAGAGGGTGCCCATATGTTGGTTTGTATAGACTGTCCTGGAGTTTATAATTATAGGGATGACTAGCCGCCAGTTCCAAATTAGAGTATCTGAACATAGAAAAGCGTAGGAGGAAGGTAAGTTGAGTATGCCAGCCTTTGTTGACCATTTAATTAATAGTGGTCATTGTTTTAAGCAAGAGTCCGAAGTCCTCCATAGGGAAAATTCATACTTCAGACGTATGGCCCCCGAAGAACTTGAAACTATTCGACATCGAAATAATCACGACGTCACCGTGCGTTGAACAGGTACATATCTGGTGAGGAATTGATTGAATTAGTCTATGAGAATGATTCACATTTTGGTGACTTGCTAGTTTGGTCATGACCTCTAGGATGATATTGTGTTGGGTTCAGTCGATTCCCTATATTGTTCAACAGAGAGCGCTCAGCAGCTGATATGTGCGTGTGTTGTTGCGGTTTTTTTGTATCTGGCGATTACTCCTCTTGAGTAATTCATTTCTTCTTTTAATTAAGATTCAAGCCGTCAGAATGGGCGAGGTACTTAATAACATCGACTTCCTTCGAAAAAGCCTGAAGGGAAAGACAGGCAGGAACAAGACGGTGGATGAGGCTATTGAAAGCAGCAAGTTTACGGGTATGAGAACAGAAAGGAAAGGTACGGATATTTATATCCGTCAGGTGTTTTTACAAAAGATACCAAAATTATGCACACCACACCATCAATGGCCATAGAGAGGTCAGGGAAATTAATGGAAAATTCCACCTACTTCAAGAGAGTGTTGGTCGGTAACAAAGTCACTCCAAAGGCATGAAACATCATCTACATATCGGTGCCAGGAAACAATAGTATGGAGAAGGAAATGAAATACAGAGTGAGAGACTTCATTCTCAAAGAGTTTGGGAGACCAAGTATCCATGGGAGGAACTGATAGAGACATCAATATTTTGAGGGAATTCGTAGATAAGATGTTGAAATTGGCAGAAATGGAGTGTCATAAAATCATCAAGAATCGGGGTCGTTACTGGAGCTCCACAAAGAAGAAACCTCGAAATAATCAAGAGCGGGAAGGAGGGGGATAGATAAGATGGATATTACTAATGCGCTCAACTAACTTCCAGGAGTTATGATGGAAAACCGAGACTTGAAACTGACTAACGACTTGAACCATTGATCGAGAAATTTGTATAATCTGAAAGTAGGAGAAGAGATGAACGACACCATTGGCCTAATAGGGATATTCTACTTGTGGAGCTTAGAGCGGCCATGTAGCCGAGGAGGCACGGACACTTTTAGGTTTTTTTCATTTTAAAGGAGGTACGTTTGTTAATAGTCGATCTTACATCTCGGATGGGATACTGCTGACTGTACATCCACTACCTTCAAGAAAGTCGAGGACTTTTTTTTCGTACTCTTTCTTGTGGAGAATAACCAAGGAGTTACCCTTATCAGCTTTAGTTACAACCAATCGATGATGGCGGATTTCCTTTTTCTAATCGTTGACCAGAATGCGAGTTTGAGGAGCCATTATCTCTGGCGTCTGAATGTTCAGTAGTTGATGGCAAAGATGAAAGGTGGTATTGCTGGAGTCAATTTTGATGGAAAGGTCAATAATTAAATAAGTAATGGCCCTTGCCTCTTCTGAAGGTAGACAGCTGTGAAAAAGGTCCTCCTCAGGAGGGGAAAGGTTAACGTGCAAAGGATTGAGTGATAGAGAGTGGAACGTAAACATCGTAATTTGAGATCCGCATTCTGCTTTGAAACAATGATTTTTCGGGTTTTCCGAATGTAACTCACACTGGTCACGGAGAAACCAATCGAACTGAAAGGGGCTTAGACCTTCACTGAATTTACGTTAATTGTACATCGTGAGACGGGCAAAAACATTTTTCGTGCCATACCATCTTCGAAGTTCATTGCGGAGCCAACTCCAGTCAACCATTTTTCAAGTTTCTCTCTTGTGTGGGAATTGTCGCGGAGTATAGTCGAAGCTCACAAAATTTGGTCGTAAACAATCTTGTAGACACTTCTTGATGAAAGAGATGTGAAATGAACAAGAGAATGATGTGCCGTAACGATTTTTCGTTGGAAGATTAACTCTCTTTATAGTTCTGATCTCGTGGTCTCAGGTTTCCCCTGAGTACCTTAACTTGTTGTGCAAGAGTGCCCTCTGTACTCTCGTTGGTAGTCCATTGGCTTCTCTTTCGGAGGCGCCTAATTTCCCTCCTCGAATCTAATTTAACATGACCTCTGTACGAAGAGGAAGAGGATGGGAGGTTAGAAAATTTTTGGCTATCGTGATATGAGGTATAGAAATATCATGAAATAGGTTTCATGCATCTTTCGTCCAACTTTTAATTTTTTATATTCAAGTTTTCGTTCAAATCTGTTCTTATTTTGGCATCTCTGAAGCTTTCTCACGATATGATGTAAGATTGGACTTGAATAATTTCCGCTGCTTCCCCTCCCCTCGGGCCAAGAATCTGAATAAGAAAATCGTTAGAATTCATCAATAATTAATTCTTTATGGTTTGAACTAAATTTTTAATAACTTCTTTGTTGTGAAGTTGTGTGCTTTCGGTCATGTTTGTCAATGAGACTGGGTCGTAGAACAGAACCTTGAAGTTTGACCAGAATCGACCTCGAAGCTACAATTTAGGTTCGAATTGTAGGATTTTAAGAAGTTTTTTGTTGAAAATTGGTAGATTTATCTGCAGAATTTTTAGCAGAAGATCAATGATAAAAAAGAAGGATCCGTATCTACGAATAATTTACTGAGAACTTTGAGGAAGTTATTTTCAAAATTCTCACCCCGCCCAAGGAAGTCCCATGCATTTTTCAAACTGCGACTTTTTTCAAAGATTGACGTTGAATTATGGAAATGTGATCATTGCCGATTCTAAACGTCTGATGACGTACATAATTTAAAATTAATAATAATGACGCGGTGTAGAAAAATTCTCTGGTCGTTTTTTATGGAAATCGTATTTTCCATCGGTTATTTAAATATATAAGCTCGAAAAACGTCTGAGAATGAACGAAGAACCTGAAGAGTTGTTGAATGCATTTTATGAATAAACCCACAAAAAAAGAGAAAGACTTTTCACGTTGAATATCCGAACTTCGTTTTTATGACGATTGGAGAAGTTCTATTCTTTCGAAGTCGATGAATACGAGCGTAATTATACTTTGAAAAAAGGTTTTCACGATAGACGTGTGTTGTCACTGTTAAAGTACCACGATTTGTACCTATAGAAATTTTTCAAGGATAAATGTCAGCAAATTGTTGTACGCCGAAGAACAAGAAAAAGTCTCCATATTATAATACTGTATTGTAAAATGGTTCGTAGTCTTAACTGTATAAACTAATAAAATGGAAAGTTCGTCATAAAATGAAATAGTACATATTATATTTCCTCTTGTTCGCTTCATTCTACTTCCTCTTGCCTTCATGAAAAACTCATTGGAACCTATTTTAAAAACATTAATTTTACTTCATCGGTCTCTGTCTCTCTATATGTGCTTTGTTACTTTCACTTCCCTTCAAGATCCACGACAATATTAAATACTGACCGTGTGTCACTGTATGTACACATGTATATGCGCCGCTGTAGGTATACGTAGAGGCCTCTATTCGACTGTATGTGTGTTCGTGTGTTGTGTAATTCGACTGAATATTCACAGAATTTCTCTCATTTCGATGCGCATAGACCAGACACATTATCGTTTTTTTTTTTTGTTTACCACGGTCACATACTTGAATAACAGTCAGTCCCTCTCTGTCCAAGGTAAATTTTGTGCCGACTCGAAATATATACTTGAACTTTTCTCATTTTTACTATTTCAGATCTTCATCCTTAAAATGCGGAAAAAACGTGTAAATTGTTCTCATAATTAGACGGACATTATTCATTTACGGAACTTAGAAAATTTTTAGCAGATATATACGTAATATAGTCGTATACAACGTATTTAAGAGAGGGTGTTAATTATTTGTATTCTTACAATTCACTTCCGAAGTTTCATTAACATTTCTGGTTTGGGTCAAACGAAAACCTGTTATTAATTCATCATTTTGCGCGTTCAACCTGCAAGGAGGAAAAGCTACGACCTGGAACCGTTGCCCCAAATTCAAAATAGATAAGACGTTTCGCGTACTCGAGTAAAATTAAAAGTTCGCGTCCGAATGACTGACAGCTTGTACGTATATATGAGTATTTCCAAGAACGAAAAGGTACATATCCACTTTGGATATAATTTGAAAGAAATTCAAGTTCGGAAAAAATTAAAACAATAGGTTTTAGACATATATAGAGCTGCGTGCGTATAGAAAGAGTTCGCGTCTTGCGTATCGTATTTGAAAACTTCCTGTTATACTGATCTACTTAGAGGCGTTCAACTTCTGATGTCTGGACGTTGCGGCGTTCGCAATTTAGTTTCTGCGTGGACGTTCAAATTCTTTTGCTGTAATTGAACTCATCGAGTTTTGTCTTTGTATATAATACCACATCTTGTATACGTTTCACCTTGAGTACTTTATTCGCTGTTTCCTGTCCGTACCATCATTAACAACTTCATTTTCTTAACTGAACTGAGTTCGAGTAGACGTTTTCTATTCGTGAGAAAGGAGAGATGAAGAATTCGTAGGACATTAAGGTTGTCAGAATTGATTTTCTGAAAAGGAAATTGGCACCGCATCGTACAGTAAATTCTTCTGAGGGAATTGTGTGTACATCGTTTGGGCAGTGCACATAAACAACGAGGCGTCAGATCTTAAAGGTTGTAGAAATGAAACTCATTGTACCTATGAAGAAGCAGACGAAGACATCTCCAAGTGACGAGAAATGAAAAATTCGAACACCAACAAAATTTATAATATAGGAATCTACGTAAATAGTTTGGTCAGCTTGTCCTTTGGAACGTATATAAAGTTGGGGCAAGAAGAAGAGTAGTCCGAGCTCAAACTTCACCTTGGTAGCACTGCTAAACCGTCAAACGTCTTCGACGGGAATGATTATCACTTCCAGGCGAAATAAGCAAATTTAATCACCCCAAATTTACAACAATTCCTGAAACTCATTTTCAAGTCTTGATATGTTCGATGTATTCCTCGTGCCCTCTGTACCTTCCAACCTCCTCAATTCAAGTCCCGATGCCGGACTTGGAAGAATCTTTGCGCTTGCGTACTCGCATATAATATCTTGTTTTCTTCTTAGCGCACCCAAATCACCGCACAATTCTTCTTTTGTCCGCAGTAAGGATTGAAAATGCGAGAAAATGATGCTCGACTGATTTCTCTGATCATTTTCATAGGTCAGGATTTGTGCACGAGTAAGAAAACACCACAAAAGTATACCAAAGATATACGGGCGATTAATGTGAAACAATTTTCGAGTCCCAAGCCGAGGACAGCGCTTTTCCACGCCTTCCGATCATAATTCTGGAATAGGATCTCAAGTTTTCTCCATATCGAAGGACAAAATATTTAATGACAAAATACTCAAAGAGTAGAGTAAACGAGAAACTAATTACAAAGACCGCCAGATATAAAGGAGAAGCGTCAATTCGACAAAATATTTCAGAGTTTCATTTCTTTCAACAGGAAACCTCTTTTGTAGTTTTTTTTGAACACCGGCTAGCGTAAACTGACCACTGGCGTACTCTAATTTAGTTGGATACTGGGGGGAAAAATCCTCTTTTCTCTTTTAAGCAGGGATTGGAACATGTTGTTCCATGGGGGTCTTTTAACAGGGAGACTGTTCTCTGGGGGATATTTCAAAAAATTTACCGTGCGCCGCGCCGTATGGCGTCCAGCAAAAACTGACATATGACGTCATAGGCACTTGAAAAAATTTCGACTTTCGAGCCATACTATATGACAGGAAAGTCGATTTTCAACTCTGTGACGTCAAGACCTGATGACGTCATACGTCAGTGAAATTTTAACAGAGAACCACCTCCATAGGGGGTCAAAAAATATGTCGCGCGGCGTACGTCGTATGATGTCCGGCCAAAACAAAAATGGTTCAAGTCTCACATCATTGGCAAAAATGGTGCAAGTCCCCTTTCTTATCATACCTAGCTCAGAAGTTGAACTTGAAAAAATTTTGACTCTCGAGCCATACCTATAATGTATGATGGGAAATGGACTTATACCATTTTAACAGGGAAGGTGATCTGTGGGGAGTTTTTCAAAAAATTAGCCGTGCGCCGCGCCATACGATATAAAACTGACCCACCCAATAGAGGATTTGGACTTGGAAAGATTTCGACTCTCGAGTTACATTATATGATAGGAGGGGATTTTCGACATAAAGGATTTGGGCATAAAAAAATCCCGACTTTCGAGCCATATGTTACCCTCAGCCTATATTATAATTTGTAAATCAATTAATAATAATTTATTTTTTAATATTTTTATTTTAATTTATTTCCAAAAAATAATTATTAATGAATCTATTAAATAATTATAAAAAGATTGATAAAATATAAATAATAAACATTAATAAATTTGAATTAAAGACTAATTCAATTTTTATTATTAATATTATTATAATAAAAAAAAAAAACTACTAAAATTTGTTACTATAATATTTTAAAAATGAATTAAAAATCAAATTATAAAATTAAATGATTAAAATTAATTCACTTCATAATTTTATATTAATTATCATAATTAATATTATTTTAATTTCAATTTTGATAATTAAATTCGTATTGAAAAATAAATTTAATAATAAATTGATTTTACGAAATCAAATATTAGAAATTATTTCATCTGTTAGATTTTTGTACTAATAAATAAAAAATAAAAAATAATAATTTTCTTATTAATAATATTATGATAATAAAAAAATTATTATTTCTTAATAATCAGTAATTAAAATTAATTATTCTTTAAAAATTATAAATTGAAATTATTAAAATTGAATAAAATTTAATTTTAATTAAAATAATACAAATACATATAAATGTTCATAAGTGAATAACCAAGAAAAGAAATGATTATTACTAAACCAGAATATCGTAGTTTTGTATTTATTAAATTTTTGTAAATTAATTTAAATAATATGAAAAAGAATTAAAATACAAATTATAGATATTAAATTTTTGGAAGGATGTTAAATTTATTGAAGTAATAATAATTATTAATAAAATTAATTACTATTCAATTATTATTAAAATTAAGATATCAAAAAATTAATTTTGAAATATTTGAAAATACAACTCCTTTAATTATTTATGGTCAATGTTCAGAAATTCCTTAGAGAAAGTGATTGTTTTCTAAGAATTTTGGCGACTCGCCGTCCGGCAAAAACTGATCTACCTAAAATGAAGGAATTGCGGACTTGGAAAAATTTCGAATACCAAGCTCGTATAGTAAGAGAAGACAGAAAAAATTTCTACTTTTGGGGACTTCAATTTTGAATTCTCGTCAATATCGAAACCAATTCCGTCCCATCGAATCTTTTTCTATGGAAGTAGAACATAAGAATGATACGATTCTGTATGGAGAGCCGTTCGAAATTTGAAGTTCCATCTCTCTTTTCTAAATAATAACGTTTTTACCTAATTTACTTTCAAAAATGCCTTGAAAAAATCACTACCCATTGAAAATTTTACGGTAACAGCAAGATAACTGCAATTTCTGCCGCTCTTCTTTCTAAGCATGTTCCAGCTAATATTTCCCTCTTTAGGTAACTCACTTTCTGCTCTTTAGTTGAGAATTTTGAAGAATTTCTTGGAACGATATCTTTCTAGGTTCCTCAGCGCACCCATCAATATTTTTCTAGACCTCACTGATGACATCACACTCTGACAATCGAAGCTTCCGGGGGTACTTGACCTTACCCCGAAATTAACATGTTTCATCTCGGGCGCACATTTTTCAGCCTTACTCTTTAGCCCAAGGATATAGGTTGGGGCTAAATAGGGCGGGAGGAAGGGCCCCTGACGTCACGTCATTGATACAGATGGACCTCGATCTACGAATATAGACTATTCTGATGGCTGGACGATCAGTAAACGTTACTCTAAGGGATCAAGGATGAGCATTAGTTGAGGGGAAAGAGGGCTACGCTTCGCTCGTCAGGCTAGTTTGTTAATGGAACTCTATTCAAACCTCCTCAATAACTTTTTTTTTTCCAATGTTGAGTCTCCCTCTCCCTTTCAGCTCGTAAATTTTGTAAGTCCCTGAATTAGATCAATTTCACGTCTTATTCACTGGTTTATGAATTCAAACTAAAAATCCTTGCCTTCTCTCACCTCCCCATTTTGATGTTTCTCAGCTATTGAAGCTCACAACTACTTCTAAGTGTTATTCCACACCTCCCCTTTTCCCCCATGCCTCGAAGTAATGCCAGTTCCCTCCATAAAAGTGGAAGTTGATGATATAAAGATTCTAACTCGTAATATCTTCAAGTTTCTCTACTATAAAGATTTAACTCGAAATTTTTCGACATCTCAGAAGTTGACATTTTTTCAAGTTTCACTAGATCCCTTCATCAAAAATATAGGCCTAACTTAAGAGTCAAGATTCTTTCTGCTCGAAGATCAAAATTTTCCTAATATTATATAAACCTCGGTAGTCGAAACTCCACCCCCTCTTTTCTCTCCGAATATATAACTCGAAGCTTTACGAGTCCCCGTCTTTGAATACTGAAATTTGTCCAGGCTGAAGAGTAGGAAAGCTTTTTCTAGCCGGTCGCGGACCGGATACTGACGATCTTTCCCTTATGTTTCGAACTGAGGGAAAGACATTTTCGATCGATACAACGATCTGAAGCAAATTGTGATACACTGTTTGAATTACAATCATTATAAATGTAATTATAAAACCATTCACATTTTTTTCCTCGTTTACCGACTTCTTGAATTTTGCCCCGAAGTGACCACAGTTATCGTTTATTGTACTCGGGTTGCAAACCGGTTCCGCGATTATGGTCGAGATGGTGTAACAAAAAACTCAGTATTGTAGAGTATAGAATTTTTCCCCCATTTTTCCATTACGCATCAATTGTTTCATGTAACTTGTCGTACGTCATCTCGATTATCGTGGCTTCAACTCTTTCTGCTAGTATGCGGTTATCGTATAGAATTCAATGAATACTGATTTTAGTTAGCAATACGACTTTCTTAAAAATTTCCAAATCTTCCCAGTTCTATGAAGTTCAAAATGAAAACTCGATACCGCGAACGATTGATGTAAACCATAATATGAAAAAGTCTGTTGAACAGTAGGTACATAATACGTGTGTTATGAATTTGACGTCAAATTTTTCGATCGATTCTGACGTCAACTAGAAAAATATGGTTTGTTTCAATACCATCAACTTGTACTATTCCTATAAGATCGTCCTTGGACTCGACCTCTCGCAATTTTTATCGATAATCATAATTATACGAACGTCTAAAGCGCTGTATTACGTTCGGGGTTTCGAAATTGCTTTATTGATAATTATTATGTTTTGATTGAATTTTTTGGTTTCGTTGGGGTGATCGAGTAAAGCACTGAAGACATACTTAGACCCAAAGAAAATAAATGAAGATAATTAGAATCGAAGAATCATCCACTGTTTCAATCAAAATGGGTAGCAATAGTAGTCGAAAAGAACAGCAGGAATCCGTAGTTTACAAATGTGGTAAATTTTGTATTCCGCGGTAAAAATTTCACCTTGAAAACGCGTCTGTTCAAAACGTATAATCGAAGACTAGGAAGTACTCAGCTACGAGTATGTACGTATATTTATGTATGTTTTACTAAACTAACTGCGTTCTCTTTTTGAAAGAAATTTATTCCAATCAACATATGAGGTATGTTTGCTCAAAATAACGTTCCCTTTTTATTTCGTCGCAAATCTTCGAATTTGTACCTTCGGAAGTTAGCGTACACGATTCCGCGCTGTTGATATCGATTTCATCGAATAAGTACGAAAAATATTCTGCGTATAGTGCGAGGCTTCGTAAAACAATAGCAGGGATACCGAAAGATGATAAGTACATCGTACTAAATACGATCCATATCGCTTTTATCGCATGTTCTCCATGGTGGATCTTGCGTCTGCATTAATTTTGTTTCCTCCAACACCGGAGTCGAATATTGAAAGAATCTCCTCGGCGAACTCTGTCTTCTTTCAAAGGCCTAGCTATCTTAGCAACCGCGAAGCTGCAGTGCCCCTAAAATTTAGATCGGTGTTGGAGTCTCTTCCTGTTCTTCTTTCTTCGAGGTTTATCTTCTTCTTGTATGTCTGTATGGTGTTGAAGTGGTTCTGCATTTGCCCATTCCATTCTAGGTCCAACTCCTTCTTCATGACTGTGGCTGCATGTTGGCTACCAGGCTACTCGGAGCAAGCGCTTCATCTACTTCAACCTCTTGAAGAAACCAACTGAGTTCACCTTGCTCACGCCTCCACGCCTCACCTTTGAATAAGGTGTGCTGTGGTCCATCATTCCGCCTTTTGCAATGCAAGCACGTCGCCTACGCAACATTCACTTCTCGTGAAGGTACTTGTTGAAGCACCCGTGGTCGCTTAATACCTGCGTCAGGTGAAAGTTCAGCTAAACATGATCTCGCTTCCTGCATTCACCAAAGTCGCGTATTAAGACAGGGATCGTTCATTTACCCAGCTTCTTCTTTAGGGTATATTCATGGAGTCGGTCCATACTGGGGCACCGTATAGGAGGATCGACAAGGGGGTTTTTCTTGCTTTCCTCGGTCCTCCCACGTTTCTCATCAGGTGGCTTCAGTTTGTAACTACTACCTGCCTTCTCCGCTGTCATCAAGAAATGGTTTCCGAAGCTCAGCTTTGAACGAATACTTTCTTCCAAGTTACGGTTATCCATAATTGCGAAAAAAAATGAAAAATACTCAAAAGGGAGAGTAAAAGATGCAAAAACCGCAGAAAAATTAGAAACGTCGAGCGCTTTCGGTTAATGAATCAAGGCTGAAATGAAAGCAACTGACGAGACGGAGGAAAGAAACAAGATATTAAGAAGGGCCAAGCGAGAAATCGCGGCGTGAATCGTAAACAAGTTCAATCAGGCCATTTAACGGAATGTACGAGTTATGTGTAAGTACAGTAATGCCATCAGTGTTGAGGTAACACATTATCTTGTTCGTGTTCAAGGGTGACACGTTTACGGTAGGGGTTCTCCTTATGGGAAGCCTTTCCGATCCCTCACGGAAACTGTGGCGGCTGTTTATTAAAAGATCAGCAAAAGCTGATTCCCCCAAGTGTCCCTTATTCCAAGACCACAAGTGCTCAGCTATTCTCACCTTCATGTGGTGGCTGTCTCACCAATATACAAGCCTCTACAATCCCTGTATGCCATCTTATAAACACCGCTCCTCTCATCAAGGGGTATAGGGCCTCTCAGCCTCACAAACAACCCCTTGACATTGGTAGGGTTGTAAAAAGCTGGTCTGAAACCAAACGGGTGGAGTGACCGACCCAATTGGAGGGAGAACTTCCGCATACGACGAGCAAAGATCATGTCTCGGGGGAGGGAGGTGGTGGAATCAAGAATGCTCCTAGTAAGTTTCCGCCGAACCATCCCGTCAACGTCGACATTGACCCCATTCACTCCGTCCAGGTGTTTTATTGTCAGTAATTCTTTCTTGAAGGCAGCCTGACTCAAAAAAATACGAGTCAGTCTGTGAACTAGGCTATTAAAAGCAGCCATCCTATGAGCAACAGGACAGAATGACGCGTCGTAGACCAACGCAGTATCTTTCCTGTATATTCCATACCCACTCTTGACAAGATCCAAAAAGTTACTAGAACGTGTAAAAAGTCGATAATTGCAAAAAGGGTCTTAAATGCGCAGACTATAACGCGCTCTACAGGCAACTCAGAAACGTTCTAACGTTCTAATTTTCAGTGATTTTGTAGATTGGATATCACTATCCCACCAAGTTTCATGACGTTCGGGTCTTTCCTTATGAATCTGAACTTTCAAATGCGTTTTTCTCGAAAATTACATTTTGTGTTAAGGCCCTTTTCTACACAACCATTCAATTCGTAGGTTCTTTGAATTCGTCGTTCAATTTCGTCATTTTCTTTCTGAAAATATTAATCAGACTGCCCGATTCAAGCAATTGATATAGATTTCGTCCGCGCTTATGAGATTTCAGGCGCCTTCGCAGGACCAGATGAAGGTTGTACTTATAGATGTCCGGTAAATTTAATATTAATTACTCGTGAAAACTTTACAATGAAGATTCGGAATACGTGGTAAATTTTTAGTCACTCCTTTACATCTAAGGAGACTAATATCCTATACAGCATGTCTACCAACGGTTTTCATAATCAAGGCCTCAGTTGCCATTTATACGCACGCAAACCGATTATTGTAAATTTACAATTTAATGGGAAAGTTATGAATGATATATTCATTATAATTGTTCGTTGGCGCTACATACGACAGCGATACGGGTGTGGCAGAAAATAGACAGGCCTTCGGGTTTTGTATAGCGACCGCGGTACTCATAGAAGTGGATGTACCCGCACTGGTTTCCCCACATCATCGCCCGTAACACGAGCAAAGTTCCGCTTCTAGCAGTAACCGATGAACAAATTCGAAAACTAGGACGTTTCACGCTAAATCTATAATACTGACGCCGAGACGGTTTGATCTCCGTTGTTATGCTAGACACGAGTTATTGTAATTCCGTCCACTGCAGATTTTCCAGTCTGATGAGGCTACATGTAATAATGTTGACAGTTCATTATAATTTTGACAGTCTATCTAATCTCTACAATGACACCTTGCTACTGTACAAAGTATCGCCTGTTCGGATGAAAAAATTTCCGACAGTCTCGGTAAAACACTTTTACGATTCTTTTGTTACGAATCTGGCTTGGACAATTAGTCCACTCGCGTTATTTTCACTTTTTTAATGGTAGCTTGGTGGTATTGTGCGGATTGCTGAATTGAATAAGATAATTACTCAATTACGTTGTCCGCAATAGGTCTTTTACACGTATATCTTTGGTTTTTTTATTATGTCACCAGCCGGCCCTCTTTGTGAGTATTCAAGATTTTACATTCTTTATGAGGTTTCCGTATAAATGACCAAACTATGTAATTATACTACGAATCCCGTAAGTAAAGGGCACAGTCTGGACAGTGCAGTCTTCACGACAGATTTTCACCTTATGGATATTCAATAGGTCCACCACGAGGAAGTACGTTTACTGATAGACCAGTAATATTGCCGAGTTACGGAAAGAGTGCAACCGTCAGCGCCGGATACGAGATACCAGGGCAGCAGAAGACAAGAGGTTGAAGAAAGCCATGAAAGACAGCAAGTATGCCGCATGTACGAAGCTCGACGTTCTGTTTGTTGATAAATTCACTGCGTTGATCGATAAGAAAACGAACCGACCGAACTTGCCGTCCTCTTATCGATCACTTCGTCTGCTAGACAACGCGCGCAAACTCTTTGAGAGAGTGATAGCCCTTCGACTCAAAGCCAGCTGAAGGAGAAAGATACACATATCATCTCAAATAGTCAGCACAGTTCTCAAACTGGACGCTGTTCATCAGATATTGGAATCAGACTAAAGAGGATAGTCGAGTCATAAAAAGCTACGCGTCAGTTTTGTGTAGCCCTCAGCCGCGACATAAGAAATTCGTTCAACTCCATTCCATGAGAGAGATATTAGAAGTCCTCATGCACGAAGAAGTGCTCGCTTATCTACTCAGGATGATCAGCAGCGATCTTAGCTGTCGAGACATCCAAGTAGAGACGTCTGTTGGTACACTAAAGTGGCTAGTTACTTGTGGGGTGCCGCAGAGATCGGTCCTTGGGCCGCTCTTGCGGTGCGTCGTATTTAAAGGGATTTTCGAGGTGAAGCTGACACGGGGTGTTGAGCGTATCTACTACGTGGATAATACACTGGTGGTATGCTTTGCCGAAACAACTGTAGCGGTGGAGAGCAGAGTAAACCGGGTTCTAGAGGGAAAGACCCGTTGGATGGAGTCGGCCAGACGAGAATTTGCAGTAGATAAGACCGAGGCCATATTATTCACGACCCGTCGAACGTTCAGTTCACCCACCTTTCTCCTACAAGGTGTGGAAATCAAGACCAAGAAGAATTCGTTTGATTGATAACGCTATTGCCGCGTATTTACAGTTCTTATTTCTGAAATTTCGTAAGTAACGTGCTTCGTGTTCTTCTCATATTTGGTTTCATCGTCGGTGTTTGGTGTTACATTCGAAACCCAAGTTCGTAAAATTCCGGTTCTACTCCGATTGTAAGTTCACTACCCAGAAACTAGAAACCTATGTGAGAGTAAAGTGGATAAGGACGGAATTGCGGAGATGGAATGGTAAATATAATATTACGACTTGATTAAACCTTATGGTCCTTTCGAGACGCTCTGGTATGCCCCCCCGCGAGTTTGATCAATTTTTACGTGATGTCAATGAAAAGTGTCGTAAGTTTGAGGTGAATTTGAAGGAGAAGAAAAATAGGAAGTTATCCTTCTTAATGAATGAAATGGTTGATGTGGCTAAGGAAGGGGATAGTGACGGTTTTGTCATTCAGAAATTCCACCACCCTCCCTCCCCCCCTCATAAATGATAGTCGAGTAGTATTTAATAGCGATGAAACAGCCCTCCTTGAGAAAGTTTTGAAATTGGATCTACCTCCCGTAAAGAAGGATGAAACTTTGACGAATGTTGTTGCGAATCGCGCTGTGAGAATTAGTCCTGGTTGTAATACCCAAACAGTCTGTGCCGAAATAGTCCGCAATAACCTCCTCCCTCGCATGAGTAACGAATTGGGAGGAGTGATCCAAGGTTTAAGGAAGGAGATTTAATCGTCGCTATGGCTGACAATGGCAATGCTGTTGTGGTGATGGAGAAATCCGTCTATGCTTCTTAGGTCCACGAAGTGCTCCATTAATGTGGTGCTAAAGAGAGTGAGAATTTCAGTTTCCCTAAGCATGTTGAAGAAGTTAGGAGTGTCATCAACGAGTGTGAGGCTATTATCAAAACTCCAGCTATGAAAAAAATGCTTACGCAGCCGCGTAAGCAATACACGACTTTTCACCTGTATCTACAATCAAGTTTTTTGCTTAAACTTTAACTCTAGTACTCCAATTTATTCAATGAATCGTTTTCTCAATACGATACACACATCCTCAACATCTCTTGCCACTCTAATTCATTCTTGATCATCTCCGATTCTCAAGCATCTTTTAATGTTGGTTGTTGTAGACTCACACATAACATTCATTCATGAAAAACTCAACACAAACGAGCAAATCTTTCACCCATATAAAACTATTTCATCACTCAAAAAAATGACAAAATTATACGCAAAGGATTGTTGCACTATTACTATACTAACACAACATTCATTCATGACTGACTCAACACGAACGAACACATCTTTAAAATTCATTCATAAAGAGCGTATCCTTACGTGTGTGAACAGGTAACCCAAAAAATGAATAAAACTAGCTACAACTACACTGACAATCTACGTAATCAAAGGTTACCCTTCGCTTTTGATGACGAAAGCGGCTACCTGAAGTTTAGTACTACAAAATATTAGTAGCTCGAATATATATGCAAATTTCATCAAATTAGTTCACGTTTCAATTTGAGATTTCTCACGAACCAAACATCGTATCAACACCAAAAGTTCACAATTACATTTTTAGACATGTAAATTACAATATATCAACATTTGAAAAAAATTGAACAAACCATATCAGAGTTATAGGAGTGGGGAATTTTTTTAAAAATTGGGTATATCTGGAGAACTACTGATCCGATCGTCAAAAAAAATGCAGGTGCACAACTTCAGATATAACACTACAACTTGACTAAGTTTCAAGAAAATCCATCCAGTAGTCTCGGAGGAGAAGTCCGGACAAATTTTGATCCATATATATATATATATATATATATATATATATATATCCATATATATATATATAAGGAAACCTGAAATTTTTTTAATGACGTAGCGATGATCTATGACCTCTAAAACGTCGAGAAAGTTCATTTCCCCCCCTTTCTGCCACAACTGTGACGGGTGTAATACTCGCTTTTCTACGAAAAGTCGGTAAAAACCCTCCTTGTTCTTAACCCCACAGCCCCCTTCTTTACGGATTGCCTAAAGTGCATAAGAATAACACGCCCATGCTACCCGTGGTCTCATTCATTTCCTCTCCTACCTACCTCCTTGCTAAATTCCTGGGCCTATCGTTTAAACATCGCATTGAATTTGAATCTCCACACTCAGTCTTGAACTCGGCCTCCTTGACTGATGTTCTGAAGGGTGTAAGTCTTCACCCCGGGCACGACCATCTGTTCGTTCGATGTTGTTGGTCTGTTTCCGAATATTCATAAGGTGGCTACTATCCAACGTATGGGTGAGCATCTTGTCAAGGCCAACATTTCTCACACTGAACTTCAAGAATTTTTCGATCTCTTAAATATCTGTTGGTCGCCAAACTATTGTAAATTCGAAGTGAAATTTTCCGAGTTCCCTGATGAAGTCTGGATCCCTATTGGATCATCTTAAGGCTCCCACATCTCCGAAATATTCATGTCCAAGTTTGAACTTGACCTCTTTTCCTCAAACCAGGTGTTACTTGATCATATTTACTATCGGCACAATTCCTGGTACCCATCCATAAAATTTACCCGATCTCGTAAGAGACGGTATCCATGAGTTTGGAATATACAGGAAAGATATTACGACCGATGTTTTAGTCCACGGAGCGCCATTCTGTCCTGTTGCTTGTAAGATGGCTGCTTTTAATAGCCTAGTTCACAGACTGACTCGTATTCCTTTGAGTCAGACTGCCTTCAAGAAAGAATTACTGACAATAAAACACCTGGCCCCAGCCGGTGGGGTCAATATCGACGTTGACGTGATGGTTCGGAGAAAACTTACGTGAAGCATTCTTGATTCCACCACCTCGTTCCCCCGAGGACACGATCCTTGATCGTCGTATGCGTTGGATCAGTCTCCCTTTTTTAGGGAAGTTTTGCGTCCAGTTGAGTCGAGCCCTCCGCTCGTTCGGTTTCAGACCAGCTTTTTACGACTGTACCACTGTTGAAGGGTTGTTTGTGAGGCTGAAGGACCCTAAAGTGCATAAGAATAACTCGCCCATGCTACCCGTGGTCTCATTCATTTCCTCTCCTATCTACCTCCTTGCTAAATTCCTGGACCGTTCGTTTAAACATCCCATTAAATTTGAACCTCCTCATTCGGTTTTGAACTCGGCCTCCTTGACTGATGTTCTGAAGGGTGTAAGTCTTCCCCCGGACACGATCATCTGTTCATTCGATGTTGTTGGTCTGTTTCCGAATATTCTAAGGCTGCTACCATGCCGCGTATGGGTGAGCTACTTGTCAAGGCTAACATTCCTCGCAATGAACTTCAAGAATTTTTCGATCTCCTGAATGCTTGTTGGTCCCCCAACTACTGTAAATTCGAAGGGAAATTTTTCGAGTTCCCTGATGAAGTAGGCATCTCTATTGGATCACATTTAGGCTCTCTCATCTCCGAAATTTTCATGTCTAAGTTTGAACTTGATCTCTTTTCTTCGAACCAGGTGTTACTTAGTTACTATTGGCATAGGTACGTTGATGGCGTTCTATGCACGTGGACCGGTCTCCATGTCTCCTTGATGAGTTTCCGAGGTATTTTAATTCCTGGTACCGTTCCATAAAATATGCTTTGGAAATAGGGGGATCTTTCATTAACTTTTTGGATTTATCGATCTCTGTAATAGCGTCAAGAATCATAGCCTGAAATCCTCCTCTGGACCCAGCCTATGTTACTTATAGCTTATTTTGAAAGTGCAATGCTGAATCTACTTTGGGGCTTATCTCTATGGCAATTCAGGCTCCGAATTTTCTCAAATAACCCTTCTGTGGAGTATCCGAACTGAAAACGTTCCCAAGTCCCTAAATTATGTCAAGGTCATTGATGACGTCCGTTGTCGGAGGATATATCCGCCATATCTCGAAGTTAGTTTTTACAAAAATAGTCTCAGAGTAGTGTATTTTTCAAGGTCCTTGAAAGTAAATCAGAGCTCCTGCATCCTCCAACCCCTTTCCTCCTAGATACGAATTGGTCGGAACTTCTCCAAGTCCACTCCCTATAAATTCTTGAAGATCGCAGAGCCTCTCTACACAATTCTTGAACTCATGATAATTTTTTTCGAAAATCCGCGGAATGAGGATTCAGGATAGTTTGATGACGTGACCTCGAGGATAGCATTCTGTAACTGGTTTCTATGCTGTAGCGTTTCGATCATGTGTAAGACGTTGAATATAGCGACAAGTTTTCATAAAATCATACGGTATTGTCACGGAGGTCATGTCACGATCGCCTACTCAGGATTCCTGCTCAATAGTTACTCATTCGCATTGACCTGTTTTCTCACCATACGTTAAAATGCTATCCGAATTATACGAGTAAAATGAGGAGGATCTCAACGTATACGAGCGAGAACTACGAATTAAACGGTCCATATTAGTGTATGTTTAAAACTCGATTAGTGTTAATGTGATCCGCTCGATACTACATGCGGACAGCTGTTTGGCGCGAACATTCCACCTACAGGTGAAATTATCGTACTGAGAAGTTGGTATTCTGGTTTCATTGTCTAAGGCCAATGCTAAACGTCATACAGATCGACGATGATTCTGTAGGATGAATTATTATTAAGATATGCACGAGAAGAGGTTGATCAAAAAAAGCACCCATCTAAAGACGCGGAAAAATTGACTTCGCGCTGGTCATTTCAACGATGGCGTACAAAGAAATCGCGGTTATTGATACGGACATCATGCTTTCATAATCTGTTGTTTCGGAATCCAGAATACGCGTGTATGCTTATTATTACATTGTTCTTACACGGTTCACTATACTCGTAATATCATGATAAGGTCATCATTCATCTCGAGTTTCATAACATAGATATGCGCGGAATAGAGAAAGATCAAATTGAAACAATCTCGAAAAAGAATACGAGCATTAATGAAGGTCAATATTAGCTTACTCGTACAAACGCAGTACTTTGTTTTAACAAGGAAGTCATAACGAACTACACAGCCTATGAATCTGATCAAAACCCAAGCCCGAGAAGCGCAAATTCGGGTGTGCTATCGTGTTTCAAACGCACATAATTTCGCGGTGAGTAACGCGAAAAAATTAACTAGAGTTTCCCTGACAAGTTACTTAAATGAAATTTATGTTTGCGGTTATTTTTGAGGAAGATTAACCATTGTAATGGGAAACTAAAAGTGAGCGAGACTAAATACCGAGAAAGAAAAATTAGAAACAGACAATTGCCATACACGTGTTCATATCCACGAGAATGATAAATACCAGATGATAGGGATCATCATCGTATGTGCGGGTGTACTTTTAGCGACTCGTGCATAACAAAATCTCCGCGGAAGATAATTTCCTTGTTTCCATCAGCAATGAGAATAAACTACAAATATATTATCCTCCCGAAAAGCGGCCTGGGGATGAAGTATATCATACGTACTCCGGCTAGCATTCTGTATCATTTCTTCGTCCCACCCCTTTTCACAGTGCAGTGCAAGGCTGGTAGACATCCCACATGCTGAGTTACAATGATATCTCTTCTGGTGTATTCGAGATGTTTCTTATTAAGAGCTTTCGTAGAGTGAATCTATTTTTAGAAATCAATAAGGCACTCAAGAGATAAACATCTAGTGACAGTGATCAACCGCGTGGACTTGCGGTTAGTTGAGAAACGAAACTGGTTGTTACTTTGCGGAAGTATTAGTCCGAAGTAATCTCGCGATAAAACTGAATTTCGCCTCTCAAGAATTCGAATATGAGAAATAAAATGAGCCCACATACGTAGAAGAACAAGGTATGGTGCAACGGTTATATACAGAAAATTTTCCCTTATTTAAACCAAGCAAAACCCAGTCTGTAACTACGAGTCGAGTCGAATTACAGCAAAAAATTGCTTCCGCTCACTTTGATGACTGAATTTTTTTAGAACGAATTAGGCTTCGGTGCCATCCCCCCCCCGCCTCCTCACAGAAGCCACCCCCTTTTGACATGTTTCATGTCTTTAGTCTCACCCCATCCTAATGCGAAAATCCGCGAGTACTCCCCCCTCCTCCTCCTCCCCTAAAATAACGGATTTGGCAAATTGTTGAGAACAATTTTTCACGTTTTCCATGTCTTTGCTCTAACCTCTTCCCTATTTCTGAAATTTGCGTCCGCACGTCCGTACGGCTGTGACCTCGGGACTCAGAAGTCTTTTCATGCCTTTGTTCTGACCCCTACCCTATTTCTGAAATTTGCGTCCGTCCGCACGGCTCTGACCTCTCCTTACTAGCTTAATCTGTATATATGTAGAGACTTATATCAGGCTATATAATTATGTTGACATGTTTCATATCTTTGCTCTGACCTCTGCCGTATTTCTGAAATTTGCCTCCCCACATGCGCACGTCCGCACAACCATGACCTCGGGACTCAGAAGAATTTTCTCCAACCTCTTTTTAATGTCTTTACTCTGACCTCTGCGTAATTTCTGAAATTTGCGTCTGTCCACACAGCACATACAACACGATATAATTTGTACAATCCAACCTGGACAAATTCCTATAATACCTAGCATAGACAGATTCCTTTAATTTAGGTTGATGACGTTAATCTCAAGCCCTGTTCCCAACGTCCCTAAGTTCCTTTTCATATACACACATTAAAGCACAGCTTGATGGTCGAAAATATTTCAAGTCCCTGGACATTTTCCCAAAAATTATGACGTCATCAAAGTCAGACGCATGAACTTGAGCACATTGACAATATGACGTCATTAGGCTACAGATAGCACAAGCTAGGAATAAAGGTGGCAAAAACTCTTTTCCTCCCCATGAGTTAGGTCCAAGCTCAATTAATTGATAGTCAAGAGAAAAAAATACATGTTGAAGAAGGGCAGGGGGTAAGAAGGAGATAGAGGTGGACTTTGAAAACATCAGAAGCATGAGAGCATGACGTCACCGGGGCCGAACATTACTTAAAATCCCTGAAGACGAAGAAAGTACAAGTAAAAGATGGTGTGGTTTAAATCATTGTAGAGGAGGGATGTACAAAAATCAAAGCGTGATGACGATAGTTACATAGAGAAAGGATCTGAATTTTTCTGAGTCCTCCTCCTGTCATATACAGCTTGAGAGTAAAACTTTTTCTGAGTCCAACTTCTTTGATGGATAAAATTTGTAAGAGCCCTTCCCATCTTACATACACTAGTTCGAAAGTTGAAATTATTTCAAGTCGCACTCTCATCGCGTATAGTCTGAGAGTCAAAGCCACTCCTATTCCTTTAATGGTCGAAATTTCCCCCACTCTTTCAGTCGTCGAATACGATTTTGATGACTGGAGCTTTTCCATGTTTTCCTCCCATCATTATAATAGCTGGGACGGTTCAAGTTTCCCTTCTATCGCACGTTGCTTCATACTCGAAATTTTCCACTTTCGAAAAATCAATTGAATGTTCGGGTAGACAAAAGCCTTTGCTCGATTTAGGGTCCTTTTTCGATTATTAGTGATTTAGGTTCAGCACTCTCCCCTCTTCATCCGGTAAAAATTTTAATTCATTCTGATGGCTATAGAGTACGTAAAACTATGTTGAAGTGGAGCGTCTACTGTGCTTGAACTCTCAGTGTAGGTAGGTAGTTGTAAAATGGCGGCAATCGAGGTTGTCTCAAACTTTGCCTCTAGATTAGCTTAAAGAACACTAAAAATCGATACAGATGGCATCATGTATATCTAGGAAGCCTTCATTTCATTTCCCATGCCTATTTATAGCCATGATGATGAACTACGAGCCTCTGAGAAACTTACTTTTTCGAGGATTTTATACTCAAAAATACTTATTATTACTGCAGCACAATCCTTGCAAACATGGGTATTGGCTTGAAATACATTCACTTATTATTAGTTCAGAATCTGTCACTCTTTGTTCTTGTTTTTACTTCTCTTTTTCTTACTGGTTCGTGCGCTATACTCGCTCTGACGTCAACGAATAGAGTTCCTGGAGGTATCATCAAAACCTCTAGTGCAAGTGTTATCTGAACTCGATTTGTCCACTCTCACAACCCCTCTCCCTCATTGCTCCAGACTTTGATGACAGGTTTACTGAACACACTGTGATTTGTATATATCATTTTTCGTCCATTCCCTTCCTCGTAATGCTCTGGACTTTTGATTACACGTTTACTGGTCACCCTTGGTCCTTTGTATGCATTTTGTCTGTTTATTCGTTTATCCCTCGTCTTCTCCCTTCTTTCCATCTCCGGTTACGTCAGTGTGCGTGGGAAGCGAATGTAAAAGACAATTAAAAAGCAGATAGAAATTAAGTTCGTTCAAGAAAATATTACATGACTTTAAAGCTTTAACGAGAGAAAAAAGAGGAAGACGTTGACCAGAATCTGAGTATTTTTGTTGATGTATGTAATCAGTTTGACTCGATCTATCTTTCGTATATTTCGCCTTAACGTTATTTTTCTCGATATTGTGCAGACGAGAGAGACGATTTGCCGTTTGAAATACCGACCATTCTGTTCGATCCGATTTAGCGAGAAAGCTGAATTTAAGTTTGCGGTATACCGACCGATTCGTGACCGGACGTTTAATCGCATCAGCCTCGGTTAGGATTAATTTTCTCGCGCAGCCGCAAAATTACGATCATTCAATTTGCTCTCTACGTCAATTCGCCATTTTCATCGCGCCAATTTCCTGGTCGCGGTCTTCGAAATTAATCAGTTATATATATATATATATATGTTTTTTTTTCGTCGCAACTATTTTGAAAGGAACATTTTACCAGTGTGTCTCTTCATCGTTATTAATAATACAACGTAACTCACATTTTTCTTATTCCATTATATAAGCGACTTACACAAATATTTCATAATGCATGGGGTCATATCTGGTGCCGGGTACACTTCGACATAAATTCGTTCAAATTATGTACGGAGTCTGGCGCGAGTACTTCTATATTTTTCATCGCATTATACAAGTTTGTAGCTCGTGCTTCAGATAATATCTGCGGCTGTTCAAGAAAATGAATTCGACAAGTATAGAAAGTGTAGGTATACCCCAACTTCTTTTAAACGAGAACAATAAGGGCTGACTTTTGGAACTCAGTTCGATAGTCTTGACCCTTTGACCTCTGAACCGAAGGGTATGTAATGTATAATCGTCAGGATGACGTTGTTTTCTCATTTGCCTATGACGTAGCACATTTCTTGTAGATGCGATCTAGACTTTTCGTGGCTGAAAATTTGTATATTTTCGGTACATATCGATAAAAGTTTCGACACGAGAAGTAAATGAGCATCGTTAAACAATATTTTGAAAGCATTATTCTGTCTGTCTGACAGCTATCTTAATTAGTGAAATTATTTATGTCCACGCTTCTCTCCGACTGAATAATATTTTTTCGTGGTGTACACGTGTTTAAGAAGAGTCAATTTGTCATCGCGATATTTTTCTTCCGTAATATGAATTTCTGAAAAGTTGAACCATTGTTTTGATGAGAAATGCCTCCAGACTATTGTCGTCTACTACAACAACTGATCGCACTGATGTAATCTCTTTCTTTTCACGATTTCAGAACCTATGAAATGAGCCAAGAGTCAGAGAGCCCTCTGGGACAATGGAGTCATGGTCTCAGTTCTATGCTTGCCTGTTTAGGATGTACCTTGGGAATATTCAACATAAGCAGATTCGCCATATTCAGCATACACTTTGGAGGTAAGTCAATAATGAATATTTCTTAGACGGGGGCCAAACGATCAGCGGATTTATGAATATAGTTTATCACCGATCCCGCGATGGGAAGCCTTTCTGGATTACTCGTCTGGCATTTTCATAAAGAGCTCTTGGAAATATTTTCCGATTTTCATGCATATATACCAACCAAAAGTCGTAGTATGTGAAAGGAAATACTTGAATTAGACAGAGGAGTGATACTGATGTAGGCAAATTAGAGCCATATTGAAAAAAAAAAACATTTTGCTGGAGCAAACGTTTTTTTTGCCGAAAATGGTTCAGGATGTGGTCCTGAACAACATACTAAAAATCCCGCGTTTTCCCCCGGGAGCTTCTTTTTTATGGGGGTTCGAGTCCCCAAAAAATTAGTTTTTCGCCTATATCGCGAGAATTGAAACTTCATTAAAAAATGTTTCAAACAAAAGTTGTTCCTCGTTAAATTTCCGACCAAATAACGTATTCAAGGTTCAGCCTAGGTCAATTAGTGCCCCGGCAAAGCCTTAAAATACCGTTCCAAAGAGGACCAAAATCAGTGTTTCCATGGTATTTCCCGAAATTGTGGCCTTCCAACAGAAAAGGGCCCTTAGGGTTACCACGTTTTCTTTACATTTAATTAAGAAATAACAAAAAAATTATCAACAAATATTAATGTTAAGTAGGTATGGTGTTGACCAGATATTGCAGCAGGCAATGAGATCAAAATGAAGAAGAAACTATTCATAAATTTATTTACAGAAATTTTCAAAAATAACAGTACCTAATGTTTTAACCCCAAGGGCCCTAGTCTGTTGGAAGGTCACAATTGAAATCTTATGAAAAAATGTTTCAAATAAAAGTTGTTCCTCGTTGAATTTTCTATCAAATGAGCTATTCAGGTTTCAGAATAGAGTAATTAGTCTATGAAAAAAGTGTGTTAGGTATATTTTTACTGTAGATTCTTCAACTGAATCTTACTCCTTGAGGCTAGTATATTTCAGGTAATATATGCACATAATTTTATAACATAGCCCGAGGAGGGAGGTCGTTTCTCGCATATTACTTCAGCTCCACCACCGTCCTATGCCCTGCCTACCAGTTCTCTACGCTTTCTAATGGCAGCAGTGTACGTTAGCCTGCCGACTTACAGTAGTCTTTTATTCGGAATGGAGGGACTTGATATTATTCGCTCTCGTCATACTCTTCGGCTGTGATTACTGAGGAATCGTCATCAGTACTGGTCTCATGTCAACTTCCTCGTCCTGACTTATTAATCCATCCTGCAAGTCGTCCTCAATGTCGTCTACTACCTCTAATACTCCACCAGCATTGAGGCAAATCTGCCCAAAACACATTGGGGAACATTTTAATCCTAGGAAGAAAAAAAAACAACCACATATTTTCAACAAAAATGCAAACAATAGGCTACTTATGTTTGCGGCATGATACTAAGTTATTTGAGACGTATAGAGTAGACGCCTCTTCATCATCGAGGTCGGAATGACTAAAAAACACAGTTTTTTCCTCGATGAAAGTGCCAAATTACCCTCTCTATCTATGGAATATCTATTGTTCATCTGCTTTTCGGAAGCTACAAGCATTTCTACAACCTTTAGCGCAGCCACTAAAAATAAGTTGTAGGAGATGGTTCGACGCGGCGCTGGGGCTTTGTCCATTGTTATAGGCTCCAATATTCCATCGATTCGCCTCCATCTCCATTCTTATGGGTCTTTTTCATAACCAAGCCACAAATGTACTTGGTAGTACACTCTGTATAAATGAAACCGTGCAGCGTCTTCAGTGGGAGGTAGAGAGGTCAAGTACTTTCGGACGGACTTTTTTCGCGAAAGCTTGAAACCGACATTTGTTCAATGGCTTGTTTCTTGTACTACCGTAGATCAGAGAGTATTGCAGCTGCCTTAGAGTCTTTAATACAACGCGACTTTAATTGATTTTATTTCAATACCTAGGTACCATGTGAGTCATGAATATAAGAAAAATATTTATTTAATTTCCGTCTTTTTTCAATATTCCTATCACTGGTAAAAAAATAGTCATTACAATCTGTAATGATACAAGACTTCCATAAATCAGTACCAAAACTATCTGAATATTGAAAATATATGGCACAACCTTTTATCTTTAATATCGAAAACCCTTTTTAACGCACTAGTTGCTCTATCCTGAAAGCTAGACAGCTCATTTGATAGGAAATTCAACGAAAAACAGGTTTTGTTTGAAACATTTTTTCATAAAATTTCAAATTTGTGAGATGTATGGAAAACTAATTTTGGTCCCCTTTTGAACGGCCTTTTAAGGCTTTGCCGAGGCACCAATTGACCTAGGCTGAACCTTGAATACGTTATTTGGTAGGAAATTTAACGAGGAACAACTTTTGTTTGAAACATTTTTTAATAAAATTTCAATTTCACACGATGTAGGCGAAAAACTAAATCTTGGGGGTTGAACCCCCACTTAAAACAGAACGTCCCGAAGGATAAATAGCTCATTTTATAGCAAATCTAGCGAGGAACAGCTTTTGTTTGAAACATTTTTAAATAAAATTTCAATTTTGTGAGATATATGGAAAAACTTATTTTGGGACTCTTTTGAACGCCCTTTGCAAAGGCACTAATTGGCATGGGCTGAACCTTGATTACGTTATTTGGTAGGAGATTTAACGAGGAACAACTTTTGTTTGAAATATTTCTTAATGAAGTTTCAATTTCACGCGATATAGGCGAAAAACTAATTTTTTGGGGACTCGAACCCCCATAAAAAAGAAGCTCCCGGGGGAAAACGCTGGATTTTTAGTATGTTGTTCAGGACCACATCCTGAACCATTTTCAGCAAAAAAACGTTTGCTCCAGCAAAATGTTTTTTTTTTTCTCTCTCATTTGCCTACACTATGAAGTCTTAATATTGTTCCTCAAGCTTTTTATGTGTAGTGATAATTTAGGGATTAGAGACGTAGCAATGAATTAATGAGAATGAAAAGAAAGTATGTGGCGGAGAAAAAGAGGTGAAAGTAGAAAATAACACCCAAGGAAATAATGGATTGACTTCGGGGCGAGTGTGAAGAAACTGTTGAGAATACAAAGATATATTTTAAAACTGAAGTCACTGAAAATTGGAAGAATTTGAACCAGAACCGTGTCCTATTAACTAATCCTACAGTTCTCCTTAGTTCAACCCACTGAGACGGTCCCCCACTATAATCTTACAAACAAAATAATTACTACCGCAACGAACAGAGTTATCGTAACCGAGGGACACTAGATACTGGAATTGGTAGATTGTGCGGAAATGTGGGCAGTTGACTAATTCGGTCCTTATCAAAACTGGAAAGAACAAAAAGGTCTTTTCGCCTCTCTCCGTCATAGTATAGCCTTCATGACAGTCCTGCCACCAGTTGAGGAAAAGCCAGCGATTTTGGAGGGACTCCTCAAGAATACGTGTAATTGTTTGAACTTCAGTCGAAAGTTGATATTTGTGCAAGAAGAGAAACATGATCTCAAAGTTTTGCCCATATCAGTGATAAAATAGTTTTGTCATCAAGGTATTACTCCATCATCAGTTGTATCGCGAAAAAAGTTTGGGTACAAGTATTACTGGAATCGATTGTGCTAAATTCGCACTGGATTGTGCCGTAGAGTTTTTCGTTTGTGTTGGTCTCCTTCCCCTCCAACCTTATGAGGAGGCTGTAAACACCCCAGGCATTGTCCTATTCGATTTTCAGCCTGAAAACAGACTGGATTGCGTGTGCTAAATTTTTGCTGTATAATGCTCTCGAGTTTTTCCATTCTGGATACTCCTTTCCCCTCCAGTCGACAGTCCTTGGAAGATGGGCAGCCAGAAGATATACAGAACCCAATTTCGAAGTTTTTAGGATAAATGTTCTCGTATCCTTGTCCTCCAATCGTTGTCTTCTGAGGTAAAATTGTTAGCTCACGGTGAGAGATCTATTAGGACTCCGTGTTCAATGGGGCCAGGCAAACTTGCTAAAATTATTGTTATTCCAGGCGATATAGGGAATGATACCGTGAAGATCGTTGTCTGTTGTGTGCTCGCGGTGAGAGATCGACTTTGGCCCCGCATATGATCAAAGTGGGGAAACGTGTTGGAATTCTGGTTGTTTCAAGTGATGGAGGGAATAGACCGGGGAAGTGGTCGCCTGTTGTGAGAATTTGACTTCGACCGCGCGTACGATCGAAGCGGGCAAACGTGCGGAAATACTCATTATCCAAGCAATGGAAGGAATTGTTCGCTCGCGGTGAGAGGTCGACTGTAGCCCCGTGTATGATCAAAGCGGAGCTGTAGTCGATCTCTCGCCGCGTGTTCACAACATGTGACAAATTTGTCGGTTAGATTCCCTCTACAACGACGAAAATTCTCGCGTATTTGCCCGCTTCGATCATACTTGGAGATGTAGCCTCGAGTCTTTTCCATTTTCTCCACAGCATTGCTAGAAACGACCGGAATTTCAGCACGGGCTTTAATGTGCTTTCGCAGTTTCCCGTTATTATGCTATACCTACTTTATTGAGATATTGGAGCAATATTTTAAAAGTTTCAGTGAGGAATGGTTTTGGCGAACCCTTCGTGCACCAAGGGTCTTAGGTTCGTACCCTATTCGAAAGAAACAATATTTGGTGCCTTTTTCATTATTTTATAGAATCACTAAGAACGTCCACTCCTCCCCCCTCTTTGAATCAACTTTCCTTCTCCGTTCGAAGACCAAAGGGTTCGGGTCAGCTATCTTGCTCTTTAGTCAAACTGTGCTGTGGGAGTTCTTTGTGAAAGACATCCGCCGTTCTTTGTGGAAATCGTGATTCCGAGAAGATTGGGGCCTCTGACCCACTTCAGGGACTTGAAAAGTATATTTGTGAGCAGGAAGGACTGACGTCAAGGAGAAATTACCACTATCGAGTGATATGCATTGGTTGAGAAACTTGGAAAAATAACCTCTGAGCGATGTATATGAGGGGAGATTTAGGGAAATTCCAACCATGGAGCTACAGATATCTTGAGGGGGAAACTTGGAAAAATTTCGACCTTGATGCAATAACATATGATAGAAGAGGGATTTAGAAAAGTTCGACCTTCGACCTATGTATGATGGGAGTGGGAGTCTCGAGTAGTAATATATGACAGGAGAAGGACTTGGGAAAATTTCGACTCTTGAGCAATACGCAATTGTGACTTGTGATGAGAAAAGGATGCTCATTGCCCACTGACAGGAACACCATTTCTCTCTGATTAAATGTCCAATCAGTGAGAAATGGTGTTCCTGCGCCAATGGGCAATGAGCATCCTTTTTCATCGCAGGTCACAATTGATTTCGACTAAGAATTGAGGATTTTAACGTCGATTCCACTGCACAAAAAGATGTATGGAGTCCGACATTCGACCTTTTCTTCATTTGAGATCAACGTCAGCTTACACTCGAAAAAAAGTCGATTTGAGTCGGTTTTCTGTGGACGTTCACAAGTAGACTGGCATGACTCGTCCCCATTTCGAAAAAAATTACAGCTCGGATAAATTAATTCATAGGGAACACCTGTACTGATTATCATCTTAGAATAAAGCCGAGGAAAAATAATGGTGATGACCATAATGTGATAAAGTATGAAAGTAACGAGTAAATTTTTATTATTTTGCGTTTCCGTTGTTTTCTCCATTCATTTTGATGATGATTAAACCTCCACATTGTATTTTTTAACAAGAAAATATTTTATAGCTATAGCAATTTGCATCAAATTCAACCCGCAGAATACCTCGTCCCGAAATTCTCAACGACGTCGCTTGTAACTGTAGGTATAAATGAGTTTTAGCAAAATTTTGGACGAGGAAATGAATGTAGAAAGGTGATTAGAAGTGAGAATTGAAAATGTGGACGGTGGTCTTTCAGAAAATTTTTATAATTTCAAATTGCTTCGCCGGTTATTGTAGATCCGAAACACTTGGAAAAGGTTTCTGAAGATCACTTAAGCTAAGACTTTTCATACGGCAGATATTATGGATTCCATCATGTGTAAGGTTACAGCTGACGGCTGCACTTGCATCGTTGGTCCGTACTTCGATGACGCCGAAGTACGTTAATTGCATCATCGTACGTTAAAAACTCAGAATTTGAATTGAAATGCAGTTGTCAGCTGGATACTTATTGCATACAAGTCAGGTAGAAGAATAATTAAACTTTAATCCCAGCTCTTCTCATTTTACAATAAATAGCCCAAAAACGTGCGCAGTTATGAAGCTACGAGTGTACAAAATAGAAGCCGCTTGAAGGGACTCGAAAGAATTCTTAGAACGCGCTTCGTGCTTTCCTTAATTAATGAGTCTGTGTGTTGAACGTAGCAAGCCATAATCACGGAGTAGAGAATTCCGTGCTGTAATGCTCTACTCCTTTCCTTAATTAACAAGGTCGACGTAGCTCAACCGCGAACCACGAGTTTTTCCAACAAAACGAATGCAATGCACAAATATGAAGCCAAAAATTCGCCTCGCTTAGCCATTACACGACAACTTCTTACGTCGGCGCCATACTTGCTTAAAATTCTCGAGTCCACCTCTCGTATAGCGGATGAAGGGGGCCATATCTCTGCAATGCGCGATAGTCATCACGATGAATAGTCCACGGCGCGGCGTTCACGTGCTGGAATAATCTAGAAGAAGAAATCTCAATGCTCCTTTCGCATCATTTTCAATTTTTTTCCTCTTCTTTCTGAAGAAAACTATTCATCACGATAATACGTGAACATATTTCGTAATATTCCCCGGTAATTAAAATACCAAGGATTTTGTGGTACACAGTCGCTAGGGGGTAATATTCGATTACGGCCTCTCTCGTGGGCCATATATTAGCCAAAAAACGGCCGGGAGAGCGTGCAATAAGACAAGCAACGTATGGCAGCTTCATGATGACAACTGGCGACCACATACTGACAACAATTGCGTATACGTCTACGCGTTGCAATTTAGACAATAAATTGTCGTCGTTTATCATCAGCCGCCCTATTCATCGAAATTTGCTTCCGCCGTCTCTTGCATACTTCCCATATGATATGTGCAGATGGTAATTGTTGAAAAGACTGCGTCTCGTCGATCGATGATGAGAAATTAATGAATGATCGCGGGAGATGTCATAAGTTTTTAGGCCGATGTTTATTTCAACCGAGTACGAGAATCTCGTCGAAGATAAACTGTCTAGAATCGTTGTATGAGTCCTCAAAAGTCACGACTCATGAAAACTTTGGTCTAAAAAAGGGAACGACTTTATCCTAGTATCAAAATGACATGATACTCAAGTGCTCCTATTTTTCACATTTAAAAAAAGATTGGCCCTGTAAATCTTCGAGAGAGGAGAGGATTATGTAACAATGATAAAATGCACAAGTTTCTTCCCCTTTCTAATGGGATTCGAACCTATGATGGACATCTAATCTTAAGCAGTGAAATATTTTGCCAGGATAGTTCAATCTTGTACTGCAGCAGTGCTCTCAATATTTCCATCTATTGAGGAATCTGAATAAAGAAGTCCATATCCCCAGCCCCCTTCAAATCGAGGTCTGAGGTGGGAGTGGGTTGGTTCATTTGTGCTGGATTCTGCCGTCGGTTTTTGGTTCTTGCTGGTCTCTTTTTCCTCCAACAGTTGAGATGGGGCTGTACTTGTAGACACACGATTTCGATGTTCGTACTAGTCACCTTCAGCTCTAACCGTTTGCGAGGATCGTAGTCATGCAATCTCCACCCCCATCCACAAGGTTTTTGCTGTAATATTCTGTTGAGTTTTTGTTTTTGCTGGTCACCGTCACCTTCAATCCTCCGGGCGGGGAAGGGCTGTGGATACGCAAGACCTACTTTGAACTAATAGTGGATTTTTGGGTTAAAAATAGATAAATTTATTTCTCTACGTTTGTTCTGGTACCCTTTACCCTCCAATCGTGTCTTATTACTATGAAAAGTTTTCAAGCGTGTGAACATCAATCTGGAGATTAGAGCCTTTCCAGATTGATAGTTGGACGCTTATTACTTTTTCTTAAAACCAAGTCACGATCGTTTCCTATTGTAAGCTCACGAAGAGAGATTGACTGAGGTCCCGTGTCTGGTCAGAGCGGGCAAACGTATGGAAATTCTCGTCCTTTCGAGAGAATGCTTTTTGCAAAGCCCGTTTTCGGTTGTTGACCGGAGCCTCGTGTCTAATCGAAGCGGATAAATGGTCGAAGATTCTCGTTGTGTTGGATGATGAATAGAAAGAATGTGACCGAAAGGCCTGCTTTCTGCTTGAAACTCGTGGACAGACGAGATTCTCACTGACCCCCAACCCGGCTTAGTATAGTGAATGCTAAACTTACTGAGCAAACTAGTTAGTATACGTACTCGGATTGTGAGTTCACGACCAAGCAACTAGAAAACTATATGAGGGTGAAGTGGATAAGAACAGAATTGCGAAGATGGCATGGTAAATATAATATTACAACCAGATTAAATCTCATTGTCCATTCGAGAATCCCTGGCGTGCTCCCATCCCGCGAGTTTGATCACTTTTTACGTAATGTCAATGAAAAGTGTCGTGAGTTTGAGGTGAATTTAAAGGAGAAGAAAAATAATAAGTTGTTTTCCTTAATGAATGAAAATGTTGATGTGGCTAAGAAAGGGGATAGTGACGGTGTTGTCATTCAGAAATTCCACCACCCTCCCTCCCCCCTCATAAATAATAGTCGGGTAGTATTTAATAGCGATGAAACAGCCCTCCTTGAGAAAGTTTTGAAATTTGATCTACCTCCCCTGAAGAAGGATGAAACTTTGACGAATGTTGTTGCGAATCGCGCTGTGAGAATTGGTCCTGGTTGTAATACCCAAAAAGTCTGTGCCGAAATAGTCCGCAATAACCTCCTCCCTCGCATGAGTAACGAATTGGGAGGAGTGATCCAAGGTTTAAGGAAGGAGATTTAATCGTCGCTATGGCTGACTATGGCAATGCTGTTGTGGTGATGGAGAAATCCGCCCATGCTTCTAAGATCCACAAAGTGCTCCATTAATGTGGTGCTAAAGAGAGTGAGAATTTCAGTTTCCCTAAGCATGTTGAAGAAGTTAGGAGTGTCATCAACGAGTGTGAGGCTATATCAAAACTCCAGCTATGAAAAAAACCCTCCTTGTTCCTAACCCCACACCCCCCTTCTTTACGGGTTGCCTAAAGTGCATGAGAATAGCACGCCCATGCTACCCGTGGTCTCATTCATTTCCTCTCCTACCTACCTCCTTGCTAAATTCCTGGGCCTATCGTTTAAACATCGCATTGAATTTGAATCTCCACACTCGGTCTTGAACTCGGCCTCCTTGACTGATGTTCTGAAGGGTGTAAGTCTTCACCCCGGGCACGACCATCTGTTCGTTCGATGTTGTTGGTCTGTTTCCGAATATTCATAAGGTGGCTACTATCCAACGTATGGGTGAGCATCTTGTCAAGGCCAACATTCCTCACACTGAACTTCAAGAATTTTTCGATCTCTTAAGTATCTGTTGGTCGCCAAACTATTGTAAATTCGAAGTGAAATTTTCCGAGTTCCCTGATGAAGTCTGGATCCCTATTGGATCATCTTAAGGCTCCCACATCTCCGAAATATTCATGTCCAAGTTTGAACTTGACCTCTTTTCCTCAAACCAGGTGTTACTTGATCATATTTACTATCGGCACAATTCCTGGTACCCATCCATAAAATTTACCCGATCTCGTAAGAGACGGTATCCATGAGTTTGGAATATACAGGAAAGATATTACGACCGATGTTTTAGTCCACGGACGCCATTCTGTTCTGTTGCTTGTAAGATGGCTGCTTTTAATAGCCTAGTTCACAGACTGACTCGTATTCCTTTGAGTCAGACTGCCTTCAAGAAAGAATTACTGACAATAAAACACCTGGCCAGAGCCGATGGGGTCAATATCGACGTTGACGTGATGGTTCGGAGGAAACTTACGTGAAGCATTCTTGATTCCACCACCTCGCTCCCCCGAAACACGATCCTTGATCATCGTATGCATTGGATCAATCTCTCTTTTTCAGGGAAGTTCTGCGTCCAGTTGAGTCGGGCCCACCGCTCGTTAGGTTTCAGACCAGCTTTTTACGACTGTACCACTGTTGAAGGGTTGTTTGTAAGGCTGAAGGACCCTATACCCGTTGATGAGAGGAGCGGTGTTTATAAGATGGAATGCAGGGATTGTAGAGGCTTTTATATTGGTGAGACCAGCCGCCAGATGAAGGTGAGAGTAGATGAGCACTTGAAGTCTTGAAATAAGGGACACATAGGGGAATCAGCTTTTGCTGATCATGTAATAAACAGCGGCACCAGTTTCCGTGAAGGATCGGAAAGGCTCCTCCATGAGGAGAATTCCTACTGTAAACGTATCGTCCTCGAGCACATAGAGATAATGCGTCACCTTAACATTGATAGCATTACTGTACTTATCTCGTACATTCTAGAAGATGGCTTGATCGAACTTGTTTATGATTCACGCCGCGACTTCTCATTTAGCCAATCTTAATATTCTGCTTCTCTCCTCCGTCTTGTCAGTTACTTTCATTTCGCTTCCGAGGATGGATTATCAGCCGAAAGCGCTCGACGTTTCATTTTTTCCACGGTTTTTGCATTTTTTACTCTCCCTTTTGACTATTCCTTTTTTTTTCACTATTATTTGATAAAAGGTCGAGTAATCGAGTAAAAGTCAAGTATTTTGATTGACGGTCGTGTAAAAATGAGATAAAATTTTGAAAATAACAAAACAAAAAAAAACAGTCCGCACTTTTAGTTCAACTTTTTTTTTTTTTTTGCTTGTTGACTCGAAAGAAGGTCAAGTAAAAGTCAAGTATTTTTAGAGCTTCCTTTTAGTAGACACCCAGCGAATATACAGGATTATTGGGGAGGTGGTGTGATTTAACAAGTTTTGGAATTAGGAGCTAAAATTCAGGGAACTTCAGGAAAGATAAGAAACATGTCAAAAACGTAGCACACACATAGGCGCCGACTTCGGGGGTCATGACACTTTTTGCCCCCCTATAATTTTTCTGGGGGGGCATCGCCCCCCAAATAATTTGGTCGAAAAAAAAATTATCTAGTGAATTGTACCAGGAATTTGGAGGGGCGGGGGCAAAAAAAATTTTTCTGCGCTCACGCGCGGATAATTGCGCGCTTCACGCGCTTTGATGCCCCCCCAATAATTTTTCGATGTCGGCGCCTCTGAGCACACATGATTCAGCGTATAAAAATGGAACCTGTTCTGTGGAGATTATTTAGAAAAATTAGCGTATGATGTCCACCTAGGACAGAAATGGTCCAAGTCCACCATTATTTGCAAAAATGGTTCAAGTCACCCTCCTATTATATGTGTAAAAATATCGGCTGATCGTTTACCGGTGCTCAAAGTCTTTCCGGCATTCCGTTTTCCCGATACCTCAACACACGTACAAAATGTGAAATCAATTGACAACTATCTACTATTCTCATCTACCTTATAAGTTATAACAGATGCAGCTACCAAACCTTGCTGCGAGTATCGATGCAACGCTACTAACACGAAAATTCGTGAGAACGGTAAAGCGTTCTTACATATGTATATTGGGATTTAAACTTGGAGTTGGTAGCCCTGACGATATTCACCCTTTCGTTCAATGCTTTTTAAATTAAGAAATTTCACGCACCATAATTGATAGAATATCATTTTTTAAAGCAAATACAAGCATAAATTTTGTAGTTTGTATCATCAACATTAAATGCAAAAAAATTGTATCGATAAAATGATTATATTGAAAAAATAACAGTTGATTGAAAATCAATGTATGAACGTACATAAATTCTCTAATTCACCCTTTCAGTAGCGCTCTCTAGTGTAGGTTTAAACCCCAATACGCCTGTCAAAAAAGTTTTTGGACGATTATTTGTATGCGCCAATTGGCAACATTGGCCAGGAAACCTAATTGAATCTTATTTGTTGTACTATCGACCATCAATATTCAAAATTTCACGTTGATTCACGGCATAGTTTGTCATAATAGTATATTACGCAACTAGGGGAAAAAAAGTGAAGAGTGACCTTCGAGTGCGAAATTTGCGGAACGAGGCGAAGCCGAGTGTAGCAAATGGCGCGAGAAGCAACTTTCCACTTTTTTTCACCAAGTTGCGTACGATATTTTATTGTATAGAGGGTTGTAAACGCCGCCACCCGGGCAATAAACGGGCGTTTATTACCCTGAATCCAATAAATTAATTTTTCGGAGGAATGTCCTCGAGGATCCGTGACGATTTCAGGCCAAAAAGGTTGAGCAATAAATTGTCATCAAATTCCTTGTATCCTTAAAACCAGGAAAAGGAAATGCCAAATTGAAAAATGTGCTGTATTTGAAGAGCCCACCAAGAAGCGTGCAGCGTTGTACAACATGTTCAGTCGTTTCAGGGTGGGACAAGAGTCGGTAACAGCTGTTGCATGTGCTGGTAAACAGGTTTATGCGTGCGCGCTACCTGTCGTCAACAGTATGAAGCGGAAACTCGCCGGAAATCGTCGAGAGATGTTGCTAGTAGTATCAGCGGCAGTCACAAAAGCGTTCGATTATGTAATTGTGATTTTTGATGCATGAGTTTAACATGAAGACAACCATGAAGGTTTTTGGCGTGTACAACTATGGTACGGCCTTCGGTCTCGCCCAAAATCAAACACCAGTTCTTGACCACCCCCTGTATTTGCCTGATTTGACTTGTAGGGACTTCTTCCTAATCAACCGACTATGAGAAGCCGTGGGATGGGAGCATCTGGGGCCTACAGAAGGCATCAAGACGGAATCGTCACGGATCCTCAAGGACATTCCTCCAAAAAATTAATTTATGACAAACTATGCCATGAATCAATGTGAAATTTTGAATTTCGATAGTCCATAGTACAACAAAACAAGATTCAATTAGGGTTTCTTGCCAGTGTTGCCAATTGGTGCGTACAAATAATCGTCCGGGAACTTTTCTGACAGGACCTCGTATATCTCGGATTGGACTTGGAAAAATTTTGACCTGAGAATTTAGAAAAATTTCGGCTCTCGAGGCATCTAATGTATAAAGTAGAATGTTTGTCTGTATATCTGTCTGTCTGTCTGTCTGTCTGTCTGTCTGTATGTATGTTCGTCCATAACTTTCGAACGCCTTCACCTATCGACCTGGAATTTTTTTTGAAAAATTTCGTTTTTTCTGGGTCAGGTTCTTAAATACATTTCGATGTTTTGACTCCCTGAAGGTGGAGTAGGGGGCGACAAAATTAGGAAAAACGGGCATTATCGAGTACTGAAACTGCTTTGCGCTGTACGTTAGACCTACGCGCGTTGAGTGGCTCAGTTTCGAAAATTGAATTATTGTGATAACTCGAGTATAACTCATTTTTATGAAAAATTGAAGAGAACAAAAATTGTAGCCCCTGTAATTTCCTTTCGAATGAGCCCGGTTCCAGATTTTTAGGAGGAAATTTTGTGACTACAGTATTCGCTGTACTTCCATACTAAGTAAGTTATTTTATTCACAGTTTTAAAAACACCTACATAAAGGATTTTACATCCGGTATCTCATGCAAGAACCAATGTCTAGACACGGTGCGCACTGCGTATGGGCTAGCGGAAATGACCCTTTTTTTTACCTGTTGTCCGTGTGTTTTCTTAAGGACTGGCGAAATGTCAATGGATTTGTCTGTATTCTGCTGCGATACAGGCTTCACGCGTTAAGTCAGCTCTCAAGTGAATTAGTGTGTAAAAAATTTAATTTGGTGACTTTATTTTTGTGCGACTCGGAACTTTGATATTTTATAAGTACAGTCGCAGTTTTTGGTGTCTATTTTCTTATTTTTGAACTGAATAGTTGTGAATTTTGCAAAACTCTTTCCACTGTTTCTTTTTTCCTTCCTTTTAAGCTAAAAGTGTTGAGTGTTATGTGAAAATTTTTGAAAAACGTAGCAAAAAATTCATCTGAATTCCAAGATACCTACAAAACACACATACCTACAAGATACAGATACCTATAAAACACAGATATCTACTCAACACACAGCTAGCGGTGTCGCCAACCGCTAGTTATGTATATGATAGAACAGGGATTTAGAAAAGTTCGACCTTTGACCTGTGTATGATGGAGAGGGAGCGTATGAAAAATTTTGAATCTCTACTCATAATATAAAATAGGAAAGGGACTTGGAAAAATTCATACTTTTAGGCTATGTACACCGGAATTTTTCGAAGTCCCTCTCCTATAATAATACGAGTATATAGCTTGGTAATCTAAATTTGTCTAAGTCCTTCTCCTATATAGATTTAGAAAAATTTCAAATTTTTCAAGATTTCAAACCAATTCAACCCATAGAACAGGTTCTCTGCGTTCGTCATTTAACTTCCTTAAGGAAGCCGTCGGTGGAGACGTGGACCTAAATGCAATCTCATCATTTCCCTCATCCTTCAAAAATGCTTTTTTCTAGAAAGACAATTCGATTCCGCTCAGCATAATGTGTTATGATAATGAGGAGTTGGAAAATCACTTTTTTATCTAATATCGGACGTATTTTTTATTTTTTCAGCCAATTTTATTTTTCAATTTTTGGTTCTGACGGTGCTGATTGGGATTCCGATGTTTACGTTCCATATTTCTTTAGGGCAGTTACTAGGCACCGGCGTTCTGAACATGTGGCATATATCTCCTATTTTTAAGGTAAGCTTACTTAGTTGTTATAATAATCTTCTTGTATCGTAGTTATAGCTGTAGTGATTTAGAAGCGCTGCTGGAAGTACCTACTGGCGTTATACGTATTTGCTGTGCTACCGGTACTGCTAACGGTTTAATTCGCTCGTCCATCGATCATTAAAAATCTGTCATCTTGGAATACGCGGCAGCGCGTTCTCTGTGAAAATGGGAAAGAAAGCAATCGCGACAATCATACGTATTCGTATTGTATCTCGCGGTATAATATTGCGTATTCGAGTTTCATAATATAGAAATTCGCCAAAGAAAGTGAATTTCGGACGACTAGATCGTTATAGACTCGACTGTGCAGGTGTAGAAAGAACGACCGTCAATTGATTCACGCAAAAATGATTTTCGATGAAAGTGGGCATGTTTTTCTAAATGCCATCTAACGGGTCCTCTCTATTCGTGAAATCATATCTTCGCTTTTATTGTACTATGGTCTGCGATTTGCAGCTTTTTACAAATTCTTGTTCTAAACTCGAACCGTGTCGTGAGTAGATACAAAGATGAACTAGAGATTCGGCTATTAACTTCCGATTATTCTCCTTTCTTTCTTTCTTTTCGACGTTAAACTGAGAAACGTGTTGATTTATTGCTTAGTCGAAGTTCATCAAACTGCTGGCATTTGAAAGCAATTTGATTTTTTCTTTTCGTTTAATTTGGACAAGAAAATAGACCCTTCCATATCGTAGAGAAGTAGACAATAAAAGTATATATATGAACAGGATCTTCTTCCTCCAGTACATCTCTCTCCGACCAGCCTTGTTAAGTCCATCTGTTCTGTAAAATGAGGTCAAGCTGTAACAGTTTTATAATAGCGTATATACTCTTGTGGATGCAAATATACTTATACTGGAGTCGATCTTTTACTATGGTGCGCACGAGACTAGATTTCGTACCTACTACGAAGTAGAAGAAGGAGCAATCTGTGAAAGAAAGTGTTCCAGTTTTTCACGCCTGTGTAAAAATCTTGTAACACCGCGCGAGTGTATTCTGATATTTTGAATACGATGCTGCTATATAGACAATTGAACATGACTCGTCCGTCAAAATCATTCCGCACTACATAGTCGGTTAATAACGTGCATATGTATTCACGAGAAAGACGAAAAAATGAAGTTATTTGTTATTTTGAGGAATACAATATCATCTTAAATTTTCACCTACGAACCTTGACCCGGTTTAGTAATACGTGTCGATGGTACCGATTCGGAAAAAATTTCAGCTTTATTTTCGGAAATACTTGACATTGTTCTGTCTGCAAAATTACCGCGTCGTTATTCACCGAAACCACAACCAAAATACTTCGAGACGCGAGATTATTCATATTTTTGCGAACTACCTACTTCACCTGTCAATAAGTAATGTTCGTATTTGAGATATAGCCTCTATCTTGAAATGCAACTCGTCCGCTCCAGCAACGATAGAAATTCTCGAATATTTACGTACGAAACGAAATAAAGTTGTAAACCCAATAAGTTATTCATTTCTCTTCGCCAAAGAATCTGGGTAACCGAGTTAAGTTGAGTCGGTATTTCAGCCGGTCACCTCGAGAACCCTCGAAAGAATCGAAGGTTCATTTCAGTCGAATTCTTAAATCGGCGCGATCGATACGTTGGAAGCGATATGGTGAATGATTCTTATTCTAAGAAGTATTTAGAACGATATAGACATGGGTACCTTTTTTTTTCTTCAAGGTGAAGAGTATCCAATATCTTCTCAATTATAGAATTTACTTTTTTTTTTTTTTTTCATTTATTTTATGTAAACTGTTGTTTTAATATTTACATATACGTACAGATGGTGTCTACGAGATAATTAACGTGAATAGCTATTATTTATTATTACAGTACTTACCGGTATATGAAAATTTTTTTCATTTAATAATATTATTTCTTTAAGATTGATAATTATTTTTTTAACAATAATATCTATTATTTTTTTTATTTAAAAATTTAATTATTCTTATAATGATTATTTTAATTCAAACTTCAAGAATAATAATTATTATTACAATATTTTAATAATAAATTATTAATAAAATGATCAATTTGAACTTTGAAAAATCAAAAATATCAATTAATAAAAAAATTATAAAAAATAATTTGGAAAAAAATGAATTTACTTAATAAATCGATATAAAAAAAAATAATATAAATAAGATAAATGAAAATTAATTTTATTATTATTAAATTAATAAAAAATAACATTACAATAATAAATTTAAAATATTTTATTAATATAAATAAATATATTATTTAATTTCCAATTTAAAAAGTTTATAAGATAAAAATAAAATTTTAATTCTTAGTACAAATTAAATTTTTGAAATTTAATTTATCAATTTTTTTAAGAAAAATTTTAAATAAATAAATTAAATTTGTTAAATTGAAAATTTAATAAATGATTAAAATATTTTAATTTAGTAGGTATATTATAATAATCTTATAAATTTAATTATATTATATATTGAAATATATAATGAATAAATTGAACATTCATTTTATTAAATTAAATGATATAATTTTATATATTAATAAATCACACCACGGTTAAGCTAGGTAATGACACTATAAGAGTATTCTTCATAAAATATTGGCTACAATGCAAGTATTTAAGAGCACGTATTCAAAGAAGTAAATTATAATGCCCCAGTTGGTGTAGATATCAGGTGTTAGCAAGGGCATTGGCGCTGAATGGAAGGGTCGTCCAGTAAGGTTAGAGCCTCAGTGCTTGAATGGTTGTGGAGCTGAGCGATGTATTTGATCGTTTCTCGCGTAGCTATTTGCAAGACTGTTTCTGAAGCCAGGTCTGTGGGTATCTGTTGATTTGTGAGGTACCATAGGGCTCCTGTGATTTTGTGGAGAGCAGTATTTTGGAATCGTTGAAGAATTTCATTGTTGTTATTTGCAGCTGAACTCCAGAGCGGAATGCCGCAAACATCCAAATGGGACGGAGAATTGTAACATAAAACGAGTCTTTTATTTACATGTGGTAGATGACTTTTGGCTCTGAGCAACCAAAACAATGCCAGAAATCTAATTTTAAGCTCTCTTTTTCATACTACCTAGATGTAAGCTCAGATATCGTGTCCTATCAGCTTGTAGAACAGGTTTGTTGTTGATATATGTTGGTTCGTACCCATGCGCCCGGAGGGCGAAGTCAGATCGTATTGTCTTGGCCAGGTTTATTTGGATTTTCCACTTGGTCATCCAGTCATTAATTTCTCTTACTGCTATCTGCAGTTTTGTAACTGCTGCAGATTAGGCTTCATGAGTTGATAGTATCTGCAAATGTAACCAACATGGTATTGTCCTGACTTGGGATATGAGCTGTGTAAAGGAAGCACAGTAGGGGCCCAGAAACGCTTTCCGATGGTACTCCAGCTGCAATTGATTTAATGGAGGAACTGGGTTCTCCATAACGCATATAAAAGCTCCTGTCGCTGAGATAAGAAGATAAAATCAACACATGTTGAGTTGAAAAATTTTTGCTTATTTTGTAGAGAAGTCCACTCATCCAGACCCGATCAAATGTTTGGCTTACATACAAGAATACAGCAGGGCTGTATTTTCGTTCTTCAAGTGTCTCTCTTATTGTCGGACCAACACGGTGTGCCTGGTTCTGAACGCGAACTGGTGGTCAGGTATCAATTTCTTTAGAGACATCTTGCGTACAGTTTTTCAAATAGTTTCGACAATACTGAAGGATGTGATATTGAGCGATATGAAGTGGGAACCTCTGGTGGTTTACCTGGCTTATGAATCATGATAATCGTGGCCATTTTTCACTGCTTAGGCACATATTGGAGTCGTAGTTCTGCGTTGTAAAGTTATGTCAACATCACAAGGCCTTTACATGGGAGCTCTTGCGAAATGCGAGCTGAAATTTGGTCATGATCTGGCGCTTTCTTTGGATTCAGTTTTCGCTTAATCATATTTTTAATTTCATTTGGGGAAAATGGTTTGACTTCTTGACCCCTCCTGATTGTAATAGATCAGGGATGATGTCAGTAGGGAGATTATGCTGTTGAAATCTTTCTTCAAGGTGCTGAGCGTAAGTCTCAGCTCCTTCTAGGTCAGTTCGCGCTCAGGTGTTGTCTTGCCTTCGTAGGGGTGCAGAGTATCCGGATGGTTTCCGTGATAAACGTGCTATTTTTAGGGTCTTTTATTGCTCCAAGAGTACTGATGAAATTATTGAAGATTTGATTATTGTGGTCAGGGATACGAGTCTTCACCACTCTACAGGGCTTGTTGAATTCATGCTTGTGCACTGGATTGCAAAACTGCTGCCAGTGGTGGCGGGCCCGTCTACGTTTCTTAACCAGTTCCAAGATTTCCTTTGGGTAGCTAGGATACGTACGTTGGCCAGGAGTTCCAACAGAGTGACTGTTTTAGCTTCCTGCTACAGAAGATGTGTGAAGGAAGTGAATCCCTCCTCTAGTACATCAGGTGACTTTGGGCGGATGCAAAGATTGATGTTGCTGCTGACTCTTTCACGAAAGGCATCCCAGTCGGTGTGCTTGTTGGGGAGTTTAGGAACCATTTGCTTGCGTAGGATGGTACTGCTATAAGAGTTACAAGAAGTTGCGAGTGGTCTGATGACAAATCATCTATGTTGTTGATCTTAGTGTAGTCAGCTGATACAGCGCGCGCGATGAAAAAGTCGATACAGTCTGGCATTTTGTTGAGATCGCGGAGTCAATATGTTAGTTCACCATTGGATAAGCAACTTGCATTAGCAGTAACTGTGGCTTGCCATAGCTCACGACCTTTAGGAGTAGTGATGCGCGATCCCCAGTAATGTTTGGCATCGAAGTCCCTGCCGATAATCCACTGAGTGGGTTTGAAACTGCTCTGGAATTGTTCTGCGTAGTTGATTCTGATAACTTCGGAAACGATGATTGGGCTGATTAAAAAGAAAAAAAACAGTGCTGGTGTTTGATGATTTTTCAAGAGAGGATTCTGATGATGTAAGTAAACGGCGCTGTGAATCTGGCAACACAAACTCGATTCCGACCAGTCGACTAAATTTGAATACCAACGATAATTCAATACATTAAAATTAGCGGTTTGAGTCGATCATTTTTCGTTTGTTTTGTGGTCGAAATTAGATCGAACTCACCCGGCAAAAAACTGGACACATTCGACATCGACTTAGAATCTGCAAAAGTAGAAATTTTAGTTGGGGGTCCATCGGATACCTTTTAAATGTACGTCGAGTTAGAGGAGTGCATCAATTTTTGATGTGGAACTTCAACTCGTTAAATAATCGATGACAAGTTTTTCGACTCGTGATCGTTCCATAAAGTACAAACTTGCACCGGGGAAAAAATATTCGTCGTATTATTATCTATTTGTTAATGTTTTTTTTTTTTTCTTCTTCCTTTCTTCCTTTCCACACGAAGCTATCAATTAACCCAGATTTTTTTCTCTCTTCCTTTCTTCTTATTTTTACTTTCGCAGAAGATTTATCATCACTCGTGTTTCTTTTTATAAGCACGTATTTCGTGCGTACGTTTTAAATAATTATTTTTATACAATTTTGCTCATTCGATTTTTGTAGGGCATTGGTGTCGCACTACTATTGTCTCAGGCATTTATCGGCGTATATAGTATAATTGGTGTATCGTGGATGCTCGTGTACTTCAGAGACTCTTTCATTTCCAAGCAAGACGTGTACCGGTGGGCGGAACCACTTGAACTCTATGGTGAAGGTAAAAAAGAAGAAAAATCATTACCGACTTTATTCAGATATACATATCCGGCCATGTATGCATATATACAGTATGGTATATCCACGATTTTTTTTATTTATCTTGGTTTGTAGGTCGAGAGATACGCATGCATCGATACCACAAACACTTTTTTCTCTCTCTCTTTCACTGCTCATCAGTTTAGTGTTTGAAGACGAATTAAGAGAAGGGAAATCCGTCAAAAATTTTTCTTATAGACCTAATTGAGTTTGAAAATATCTTGCTAGTTGCAAAAGTTTTCGTTGTTTTTTCTATCTGTTCTCTATCTGGTGTGCATATTTTAAAGCTCTCATATTCGCAAGCTGTAGTTTTCCATCTCGAAAGTATCACTCATCATTTTAGGATATATTTGTAGTTGTCTTTGTAAAAAAATTCCACGAATAGTACAATCCTTCAGCTGTACGAGAACAGGTTCTCAGATTATAAATTTTCGTTCTTTATTTTTCAGATGGAGTTCCGACTCTCAAACATAATAACGGAAGTTATAAAATCGAGCAGACGGTACCCGACTATTTTGGAGGCGTTGTATTGCAACGTCGAAATATTTTGAAGCAAGAAGAAGATCTCATGAACGTTAAATTTTCAGTTGCATTTAATTTAGCCATCGTTTGGATAATAATATTTTTAACATTAAGTAAAGGTAAGCATTGGTTCGTACCTAAAAGTCAACTATTGGACAGTTGTTCAATTCCTTTTCCTTTTTTTTTTAACGAGTTATTCAACTACTCAACGTGTCCTTAACTCTTACACCATTACACCATATTCTTCAATCTTCAGGGACAGGCGATGGTTAGCTAGCCGTTAGCGTTTAGCTGTCAGCCGTTAGCCGAGTGAATTTCGCACAATTTCAGCTGAACATTAACTAGCCGATCAGGAAAAATATTAGCAGTACCCAGCTGTTAACCACTCAACCTAACAAGAGAAACTATTTTCCTCCTATTCTAGATTTCTAATTTATATTAGTAAGCCTGTTAAGACAAGATACTGTTCAAACGTTCAAACTTAAAAAAAAATAAGAAATATCTTACAGGGTTGCTTAGCCAGTCGTATTGGCTAAAAACTTAGCTAAAAGCTAACCCTTCAAATTGATTGGCTAGCTAATTTTGGGCCAAAATGGAATGGCTAACGGCTAAGAGCTAAAAGCTAATGGCTGAAAGTAGGGGAGGGGGTCACTCCAATGCGGAGAGGTGAGGCGTGGGGAAGAGAAAATATTAGCCGTTAGCAATTCCAATTTAAATGGCTAACGGCTAAGCTAATGGCTGACATGATTTCATTAGTTAGCTAACGGCTAGCTGTTTTTGGATGAAAATTGTTCAGCTAACGGCTAATGGCTTCGGCTTAGCTAAGCAGCCCTGATATCTCAGCTTATCACAAGTAGTTTCAAAAAAAGTTGAAATAAAATGACAAAAAATATGACTCCTATTCAAATGATTATTATGGTCTTTATTATTTTGTCATTTCAGCACAAAATTTTAATATGATCTGACATACCTGAGAAAAAAAATTCGACTAGCCGTTAGTCAGCTGCCAGCTAGCCGTTAAAAGGCTGTCAGCCATTAGCTGTTAGCAGAAGCTGTTGCAAAAATTTTTTTAGCTGTAGCCATTACCGTAAGCTGTTGGGAACGGCTTACCATCCCTGTTCAGGAAGCGTTCCCCCATCTTTGGCGACACTATGTTCGAACCGGGCATCCACCAGGATCGCTAACAACGCGCGTGATTTGTTCAACAGTAATGGTGCTTCTGCCAAAATCGTAAGAGGTACCAAAACTATGGCTGGTTAGGAGAGAAAAATGAAAAATTTGGGATAACTTTTCAATGAAGCGGCATCGAAAGTTTTATCATCCTATCTAATTTGTAGAGCATGCGTTCGTGGACAACTTTTGTGGGATTTCAAGAAGCCAAATCTGCTTCACTCGAGTATTATTTCAATTTCTTCATTTTTCTCGCATATACGGCCATAGTTTTGATACCTCTTACGATCTTTCACCGCTGCAGCACAACGCCAGCGCTGCCCAGTTCGAATTTCCTCTAAATTAATTGAAATAGGCCTTCGTGGCAAATTACCTTTCCTCCTTTAGTCCTTCCTCCATGACAGATCCATAACAGTTCGAACTTCTCTCCACTACATTCAACTTTACCGGAGTTGGAACCTGTTTTATGGGGCACGTGTATGTCGCCGTTGGATTGTGACGTCACAGGCTTGGACTTTGCTACGTAAGGTAGGAGAAGGACTTGGAAAAATATCGACCTCCAAGGTCAACCTCTAAACGACCTTCAGGTTGCCGGCCGGCTACCGATAAGACAGGTTCCCTGTTAAAATGGCGTCCTCAATGAGAAGTTTGGAGTCTTCCTAATTTCCATAAATGATCTAATAAATTGTGATTCGTTTCCCCTTTCCAAACGACTTTTTGCGGATGACTTCAGTGTCTCCCTCATTTCTACAAATCCCGAAAGAGCAGCACGTCTTCTCCAACTCACTCTTGATAAGGACTCCTCTTGGGCCTCGGATCGTGGGTTTCAATTTTCTATTAAAAAAACACGATTTTCTTTACTGTCCCCCTATTCAGATCAGCCTCCAATTCCCCACTAAATTTCTCGGCCTTACCTTCGATTCCAAACACTCACCACATTGAACTTCTAAGAGCCAAATGTCTAAACTCATTAAATGCCCTTAAATTTGTATCCCACACTTGCACTAGCCGCAGTCGCAAGCTCCTTTTTCAGCTATACAAGTCCCTAATCCGAGCTCAAGTGGACTACGGATCCCCTATCTACAGACAGGCTAACAAATCTTCCCTAAAATCCCTGGATACGATACAATCTGCAGCCCTACGTTTCGTCCTTGGTGCCTTGCGCACTAGCTCTATGCTTAGCCTATACGGTGAGGCAGGTATACCCCCTCTACGATTCCGCTCATAGCCATTTTTCTCACGTCTACTGCCCAGTTTCCTTGTCTCTCTACCTTCTTCCCCTTTCCCCAAAAATTCTGTACTCTCATTACAATCTCATCTTCAGTCCTTTCTCCCCATCTTCTCATCCACCCCTCCGTGGACATCCCCACCACCTCTCATCCGCCTCGACCTGACCAACCCACCGAAATCGCCCAACTTGATCTACATAATGACTTCCCCTCCCACAACCTGGGCTTCATAGATGGATCCAAATCGGGCTCAAGAACTGGCTTCGCCTTTTCCTCGACGAGTATTAGGCAAAGCTTAGTCATCATGGTACCCAACATCAGTCCTTATAATTTTGCTCCTTTTCTAAAATTTGTTTACTGCACTCAGTATTGCTAACAATTATTCGAACAATTGAATAAATATAACTGCTTCTTTCATTTTCAGGTTTGAGGTCGTATGGTAAAGTCGTATACGTGTTTACAATTTTGCCAATCTTTGGTATGACTCTGTTATGCGCTAAATTATTGGGTTTCCTGCCGGGCACCTCGAAAGATCGTGGCTTTCTACCGGAAACTGATTGGGGTGAATTTTTTCTCAATTCAAAGGTGAGTAGAGGGCCCATACTTTATACCTTTAAGGCTCAAGTGTCACTGTCTAATACAAATGTAATTCTTTAGAGTTGGATCGCCGCATTTACCGAAGTTTTCCTCACGTGGGGAGTATTCGGAGCGACGGCTATGCAGATAACATCACACAACAGGCAAAAGCATTTCTTGTTCAGAGACTCTGCGCTGGTCGTCATCATAACCGTCCTGGTATTGTTAATGTCCGCATTCATCGCCAATATGTGTTCGCAGTTATTAGAGTACAACAATTTTGTGTATTTACCTAGTTCCTTTGGTAAGTACGATTTTTTAGACAACACCTACCATGGAGTTGGAGTATTCTGAGTTTTTTTTATTTTTTTAGAGCGTTCTGCCACATACATTTTTCTGCAAAGAAGAGACATTCCATTGCCATATAGTTACGCGGTACCTATCAGATGGATGTCTCACAGTGGATTGATACTCGGCGAGCGCACTATTAAACCACAGACGAATATTTGCCACGAAAGTGGTTACCAGCCTTTGAGATTGGCTACGGAATTAGTTCCTGCAACATTTGCGGCGATTGGTCCAAAAATCATTTCACCTTTTTGGTCAATTCTTTTCTACTTCGTATTTATAATGTTCGGTTTGGCTCAACAGGTTTGTATAGACTAAGAATGCTTTAATTATGTGCTGATCATTTTCCTTAAAATCTTTGAAATTGAGTCCTCGAGTCCTCTTCTTGGCTTGGTCCAGTGTTCGAGGCAGATTTACCCGCACCAGTAATTTTGTGACGCTATATATTTTTGTTATCCCCGGTGGGGAACCACACTTCTTTTCCTCTGAAATGCAGTTGTTTTTTCCGCTATCACTTGTTTTCTTTCCTCTGCTCGGACAGACTTTTTTTTTTTTCAATTTATTTGCTCTTTTCTTTAATTCTGCAACGGCCTGCCTCCATCTTTACAAAGTTTTCAACTTTCCTTCAAATTCTCTCCTCTTGTCGCGCATCTCTTACAATATGCATAGTGTATACAACTGCATTTTATGAGGCATGATGAATAGTTTATTCTCTATCGCAGATGGCTATTTGGTACGGTGTGATCAGTAATATAATTTCAATAAATGTAAAAGCACTAAAACCGTGTTGGACGACGATTACTTGGTTCACGTGCATCACCGGATTCATTTTGGGTCTTCCTATGACGACGGAGGTATCATAATTTATATTTCATGCTACTAATAGTAAGAATCTGAAAGTACAAAATTACGATACGAGTTTTGTTTTCTTTCCAGACGGGTATTTTCGTCGTATATTTTTTGGATTTTGTCATTGGCTGTGGTTGGTGGATCATGATACTTTACTTGCTACAACTCGGAGCCGTATTTATTGTGCGTGGTAGACCGTATAGCGGAGAAACCATCGTTACGAATCTGTTCACTCGATCTAATTACTTCCTTCAGAACTGGATAGCGCCAATGTTCTCGTTTAACTGGAATGTGGTCGTACCAGTCACATTACTGGTAGGTCTTCAGATCGGTTTTCTCCGAAAGAAAAGTGTGGTCCTGGTCTCAATGTACAGCTTCAGAACTTGGAGCAGCTGTCCCTCCTCCTAGCTCTTTTGGGAACTAAGAAACTGACACAGAAGAGCAGCTTCAGTATCTCATTACAAATTCTCCACATTCATTGCGACGAAAAATGAAAGAGTGAAAAACCAAAAATATGGAACTTACATAGGTACACCCAACCTCCCAATTAATAATTTTTTGTTTGGTTTTATCCTAATTGTACCTACTTTCCACCTGCAGCGTTAGTCGCGTCTGTATGTTGTTACATATCGTTACAAATCAAAAGTAGGTAGAACTGAGGTAAAACCAAACAAAAATTATCAGTTGGATATGCCTGTATAAGTTCCTCACAAACAAGTGTTAGAAGAGCACGGTTTTCCCATTGGGCTATAGCTTCACTCTTTTGTTGAACATCTTTAGAGCCTCGGCTGCCCCTCCTTGAGTTCAGCTCTATGACTGAGCTATGCTTATTTTTGAAATCGAAGAGCCGGAGCATACAGTTCCAACCAGCTCTTAGTCTTAGCTCCTCGCTTTTTTTTATAAAGAGGTGATACAAAACAGCGGCTGCATTAGCTCTTTGAAAAATTTCTCATTTGTAGCTCATTATTTAGTTTCTACAACCTTTTTTTTTAATTTTATTTTTTGCCGTCTTTTTCCACAACTGCAAGAGTATCACTTTTGCAGTCTGCAGAAACCAAAGCAGAAGAACCTAAAAAACTCCATGCTGAACAGTAGCCGGGTGTGGATGGTCCTCTAAATTCAGACCGGACAAATCATAAGTTCGTTACTCTACTAGCGTCGTTAGATAAGTAAACCTGGGTTCAGCTCCGGTTCCGCCCCCAGATTTTGATGACTCAGAGCGGGAGCCGGATCGTAATTCAATTTTTTTGAGAGTCAAAAAACTCCGCTCCTGTGGTCAGCCCTACAGCTCTTTTGGATTGTCTCCTTTTCTCGAGTCAACTCAAATCTGACAAATTTCGAATTCTGAAAGTCAAAATCAGAGTTGCAATATTTTATATGAGATTGTTTCAAACAGTGTTTTGAACATGTTTTAAACATGAACGGCACGTCATGAATTTGAAGTCACGCGCACTCATGCATATGAAAGCGTGTATGTTTAGGGAGAAAACCTGGAGTAACCCCACAATAAGCGCAAAGTTATGTTTAAAACAACGAAATATTATACAAAATTTATATAGGAAGAATGCCGTCTTCATGTTTGAAACACTGTTTTAAACATGGAAGAAAAAACATAAATTTCCAACATGTTTTAAACTAAAAAACACACGTTTTTTGTTTTTTTTTTTTTTTTTGAAAAAAAACTTAATTTCTTACAACCCTGGTCAAAATTTGAGAAAAAAATTACATTTTTTACTTTTTTAGGATGCTGTAGCTCCTGAAGAAAAATAATTTGATAAAAAAAATTAATGCGAGTGAGAACCTTGCGTAAAAGCCCGCATAAAGTAAAGAAAAAAAAAGAAAAAAAAAAGTTATTCAAAGCCGTTGTTTTTAAAATAACGAAGTAAAACTTGGTCCTGAAATGTGAAAAAGACTGTTTTCGTTCAAGAAAATTGTCCAACATTCATCTTAATTGTTTCTTTTTGGCTGAAAAACTGATGAGTTACAGCGAGAGCAGGCTCCGGTTCCAGTTCTTTGTGCACTTGAGAGTGAGCTCTGGCTCCTCCCCAGCTCTTTTTTCTCCTTCTCCACTCTCGAGGTCTTGCTCTTTGACTCGGCTTCGCTCTTTAATTTTAGAGAGCTGGGAGCTGGAGCCGGAGCCAGAAATCACTGGCTTTCCAAGCTTATTGATTAGGAAAGAGGGAGATTTGGAATGTGATCTGCGTAGGATCGAATAGTTGGGATGTAAAATGGGTTCTTCAATAGTGCGATTCTAGCGCTGTCCGGACCAAAAAAATTTCTAAAATTTTTCTCAACAGTTTATTGCTCAAACCCTAGTGGACAAATGACGATGACCTCTTTTAGCTTTTGCTCTTCAACTTGCCTCCGCTCGTTAGTCAAGAGACCTGGAACCCGCAGCCAAAATTTGGACGTTTTTCTGAATCTGCAAAGAGAATTTTTTTGTTTTTGCTCGAGAGGAGTATCTCGAAGCGTGTTCTCAGTGGTTAATATACTCGTAGTTGACAAAAATTGACGAAAAGTGGTGAAAGATACCGAGTCGCCATTCTACGTATTGGTCTTCTGCATCAGTACTGACCGTTTACAACCTATGATACCTCATTACGCGAAGGATAGTTATTACATATTCGACTAAAATTTGCGTCAACTTTTATTAACATGAATAAAACCTAATTTCACAACTTCCTTGGTCATTTGTCTGTGCTTCATAGTGTGATATTTTATTTCTCATAGCTTCTGTCAACGTCCGTGTTCAAAAACGGCGGTTATCGTATGCTATATAATTGGCACTCCCCTAAATTCTACGAATATTGGCCACCATGGAGCAGAAAATTTGGTTGTCTATTACAAGTACTACCGCTATTCATTATCCCTCTCATCGGAATCATCCAAAGTTATCTATATTTAACAGACGGGCCTCTCGATTTGTTCGAGGTGAGAAACTGTTTTTTATAGGAAGCTTATAATCTGCTATAATGCCGAGCAGAGCCATAAAGTCGTATTTCAATTTTGAATTTTGTACATTGCGATTTCACATTATACTTTTACTTAGCAAAAACAACGTACTCGAATATTTCACCCGCTGTTTTTGTTACGTAAAAGTACGATGTGAACTCCCTACTCGATCTAAAAGAACTACGATACGTTTTCCTGGCTGAGCACGGCAGTGTACCTCTTAATAAAGATTCATGTTTACTCAATTTGTCACGTATGTTCGTCAGAGAATTCAGTTACTCTACAGACCAGTTATGGAGAACTCTACCACCCGACACAGTACAAATCCCAATGATGTGGAGTCGAACAACCGTAACAGTAACGGAAGTAGCCCCAACATAGTCATGAACGACGATCCTCCGCCAAAATACACACCTCCCCCTTCGTATTCCACCGCTACTGGAGCAAAGTAATACATTTACGATAACCAAATTTCTGACTTCAAAGTCTAGGTTATCTATAACTAATCGCGTCCTTCTTATTTACAGGATCGCAAAATTACTGAGACAAAGTTTTCGGCGTAGTGTGGTGAGGATTGCGCACGTTTTGGGCTCTACTAATGACTCGGTGCCGTCCACTTCAGACGAACATCAAACACCGCCGAGGCAACTACCACCTCCACCGGATTATTCCGCTGTTCTAGTCGAAATAAATCAGTCTGTGCGTACCGATGGGAATAGTCATCGCAGATCGGACGAACAATCTTCTAATCCTACGTTTACCGTGCAGGATGTGGCAAATATTTTAAGAACTAGTTTAAGGAGAAACAGAACACTGCCAGTGCACTCGGTGAATAACAATAATAACTTAGTCGAACAGGAATGCACCAGTATTCAGTGTCTGGTAGAAAGCGTAGCTCCTATTAACCAGGACTCCATTATAGTTTTAAACGAATTGAAAACGGAAGAACAACCCACATTATAACACAATTCATTACAAGACTAAAAATATGTAACGTTTTTGTCTGTGATATTTATATTAATTAGATGTACTTTCTTTTTTTTTTCTTTGTCTCTTTCTTTTAAATGTGAAGAAAAGTAACCGTAATCGAAGAATTTGTACTATAAAGATTTTTGTACGACTTAGAATACAATGGTTTTTTTCTGAAGAGAAATATTTTATTCGGTCGTTCTGAATGAGCGACTTACGTACAGATTACAAGATATTATTTACAAAAAAAAGAAAATGAAACTCGAGGTAATGATGACTGTGGATATTAAAGAAAAGGACTCATTTCAACGAGTCTTACTGTCTGCTTTCAAGGTAATTAAAGTCACTTCGTTGGCTTCGAGCAACGGAACCGATTCTTGACACTTCTTGAATATCTCGTTCTTGCTGTTGAAAATTTCTTGGTAGACTTCAAACGTAGTCTGAGGATATTTATTGTCTTTACAATATTTCACGTATAGCTGATACATAGTTTGAACGTTGATACTGGTCTCGATGTATTCTCGTTCCCCTTTGCTATCAATATTACACGATATTATTCGCGGTATCGATTTGATATGGTTCATCACGCCTTCTAGTATTTTCGGATTTATATATTTATCTTCCTCTGAAGGTTTATCTTCGAAGACAACGTTCAATGCTTCATTGATGAAATTTGGTTTGATGGCGAGAGTAGAAAGGAAGAACAATTTACACACCCGAATACGACGACCATTTATGGTGAAGAAGTAACGATGAAAAATCGTGTTGTCCGGACCTTCGCGTCCCTGTTCGACGCACTTCTGTATGAAAAGTCGCTGTAAATTCAGTTCTCCTAGACCGTGAAAGTATTTCAGGATTTGTTGCCTTTGGTTCTCGTTGATTATAACAGTACACCGATGAACACAAATAGCGTTACAGGGTTTACGTAGTTGCCGAAGCTCCGTTTTCGGTACAACTTTCGTGGCTGGAAATCAAACGTAAAGAACATTACATAAAGAAAACGAGGAGGCGATGCGTTTCGTTCCAATACAAATTCGACGCATTAAAAACTATATCTTTTCTGGATTCAACGCGATAGTTGGCAGAAGCAAAGTTAGAGATCTCTTTCACTTCGAACTCCATACCATATACATAATTAGAAGGATACTTACTGAGAGTTTTATTCTGGTAAGGTTCTGTTAGTGGAGATTTATCTTTCAAAGTGTCTGCCATTCTCAGTGATGTGTTGAAATGATTCTAAAAAGAAAAATAATAATTTGGATAGTAAATAGGTATACCTATTGGATATAATCATAATAATATAGTCACATATGGAGTGCTTTCAATACTAACTGTGATCAATCAAATCTCCGATAGTATGGACCAATGATACACGCAGAATTTCCGATAATTTATAACAGAAAACGCTTCTCTAGATTTTAGTTAATTTAAAAATCTTTAACGGAGAAAAATTGTGATCAATTCAATCCAATTCGTTTGGTTTTCAAAACTGATTTATTTTTTATTTGTAATTTTCCGTGACGGAGTGAGCCGCGTACACCGTCCACGCTTCAGCAGGTCGGTTCAGTTTCAGTTCGCTTCTAAGAACATGACGTCACTCGATTTAATCCAGCCTACGCGCTGCACGGCGCACGCTGCAACCATTTGCCAGTGAGTCAGTCGCTACTCGCTAGTTGTGCCCGTAGGCTGGGATCGTATCCGTGATTAGTTGAGCGTCGACCGCCCAATAGGTATCATTATTTTGTTCATGATCATGAGAGAATTACTATTTCCGCGAGGAGACAGCCGAAATAATTTAAAATATTTTCCAATCTCAAATTGAGTCTCGAAAAGCAAAACAAAACCCACACAAGATGAGTGACAACCGATAAGACAGATCATTTGAGACAGAAAGAAAATTGTTAAATTCAAGGTTGAATAATGGAAAGCGTACCAGCGAGTCCAAGCATGGCCGTCTCTATGGTATATTTCATATAAGACCAGCAAAGTGGCAACGTACCTATTTATGTGGACAGCGGGGAAATTAATAGAATCAAGAATTTTGATCAGATCAGGGGAGGAACTCTAAAAAATTTGTGATGTAACCACAGTGACTTGAACGAACTTTTAGGTAGTTGGTCTTTCGAGAGCACGCACTGTAATAGTGTTGGTACGGAGATAAGATACCTAGAATAAATTATATTTGTGCATCCACGTTGAATCTAAGCCTACCATCGTGTAGCGAACGTATTTCCTACCTTCCCCTTTCGCTAGTCCTTATCGATGTTATCCTACTTTTCCTTTTCTCCTACTACCTTACCTTCGAACAACCTATTATAGAGAGCGATATCCGAACTTTTTTTCTGCTTCACCGGTGACTCTTGGGTCATCGAGGAGGCAGTGTACGATCGGACTTTCGTGTCGAAAGACATACTTTTCGAAATGATTTTTCTATCGTATATTCGCGGTTTTCCACGTGCCTCTCCCCGATTCAATGGGCCGTCGAACAGATAAATTAAGATGTACTTCTTTTTATTTGGCGTGGTATGATAGGGTGATTTAGCGAAGATGTACTTGATTGATGCATCAGTATATCGTAATTATTTTAATATTGAAGTTTATCGAGATCGGAGTGTTATCGACTTAATTCTAAGTTTCCGGTCGAAAACCGCACACTCGAAATTGGTATCGTACCATGCGCGTATTTTGAGGCATCTACTCTTATGCGCGTATAAGATGTCAGACTGGGTGAAGGGGTTCGTGTCCCTGATCCCAGGATAATAAAACTCCGACTATTCGTGGTGCCGATATAGATCGTTCGAGCTCAAGTTTCGGGAATATTTATTGAGTAGGCGAAATATTTGGGTTGAACAGAGGGCAACCGTCTTCCTCACGCTTTATGATCGACATCGAAAAGAAGGAAATTGGACCATAGTCACCGAATTCGAGATTAGCATCAGTATCACCGACTATCAAAGTATGCTATCTGCACATTATTATTATTTTAGATCGACGATTTCTCCCTTGCTAGTGTAAGTTACCGAAATTATCGAATATTTATGCCGGTCTTGGCGATGTTGCTAAATAATATAATGCGTACCTATATTTCTGTTATCGATATAATTCGAATTCTTTCCTCCTTGCCGATGAGCGGCGAAAGTTTTGTTTTTCAGAGAACTCCCAGAATCCAGACGAATTAGACGTGAAGGTGATTATGCCTAGGAACATACTCATGGTGTGCGAGTTATTAGCGAAGAAACCTTTTGGCCCAACTTTTCTAAATTCTTCTTTTTAGGTTACCCGTAGTCCCCCTTCTCTTTTAGATACTACCGACTGACTAGTGCAGTCCTTGTTTATTTTCAGTCTATAAAGTGCTCGTTCACGTATCCCATCGAACGAGCGGAGATTATGTTCTTGAATTTATTTTTATTTTGATCAGACTTACAACTACTACGACAAACTATTTTCCCCTGTTTGACGGGTAAGTAGAGCCCGTACCAGCGACAACACTAGCCTCAATTATCAAGATATTTCGTATAGCCTATGTGATCTCAAAAGGTGAACCAAAAACTGACCGTGGTCTATCTTCAGTTACTCATGCCCTCAGAAAGATGTATTCATGCTCTTGGATCCCCGATTTGAGCTAGTCAGGGTCGGTCCTCTAAGGTGGAGAGGAAATGAGGTAGGAGTCGGATACATCCTGATGTGGGTCGTGTTTAATTCTAGATTAGATTTAGTTACGACATTTTGATGAAGTACGAACTCTTGTCTCGTTCTTGTCTGCCTTGGTAGAGCCGTGTCAACAATGTTCTATAAAATTTATGTCTAGGTTTCATGTGTTCGTACTCGTACGCCTCTACTCGTACCCTGTTACATCACAAATTGATAGGTACAATCAACGTGATTGAATTAGACTAAGCAAGAAACCATAAATAAATTGATAAAATCAACACTCAAATTAGACCAAGGGAAAAATCATTAGAAAATTGACAGTATCACTCTTTGCAGTTTGCACAAGTTGTATGAAAAGTTGGAACTGAAAAAAATTTCAAACGATTAGAAATCAATAACCATTATTCTACTTTGCGCGGAAAACTCGGATTTCAATCTTTTGAATACTTTTTTTGTCTTTGTCTTTCTTTCTTTGTATAAAATGATACTTAGTTACAAAACTATGAAAAATTACAAGTGGACATGAATTTAAAGAAAGTTAAGTGTAAATTCCAAAAATTAAACGCACATAATATACAAGTACAAAAGGTGGAAATAATAAACGGTAAATAAACTCAAACTCGATCTTGTAAGCGATTTGTTGTGACCAAATGGTCAAAGGTTGCTGCACGTAGATTCACTGCGTTGACTTGGTTCACCGAGGTAGGTATCTACTTACACAAGGTATTAGTATTTCCGTTTTTATTTTCAATTAAAAACCGTCAACCAAATAAGTCTTTAAAAGCATCACGAATTTTCCGCCAAAAACCTTTTTTCCGTCCATTCTCAATATCCTAGAAATGAAGACAAATGAGAACAAATAATTTAGGAAATCAAATTTCTCATGCTCGATAAATTTTATATTTATCAGAATAAATAACGAGTTGAAAAGGAGCTGACTAAGTAAAATAATACTGATCACTCCAATGAATCTCGAATGAAAAACCCTCATGATCTTTTCAAGATCATTGAAACAGTAAAATATGTGTACCTAATAATAATAATTTTACCATTATTTTTGATTTTTGTATTCCACATTTCCTAAAAGCCCAAGATAGAAACAATGTCAACTTCCCAAAAACTTTATACTTACTTAAGCCTACTACGGTAAATTACCTAATTCAAAATTTTCATGACGAAATAAGATGAGAAACTTGATAGAAAATTTATATTTTTTTGTGAACAAACCTACTATTAAACAGTTCTTTACAAATACAATACTTCTTATGTGTAAGAAGGTACATTGTAATGTATAGTATTTAGAAATTTAGGATTTTTTTTTTGGGGGGGGGAGAAGGTGCGATACAATAGGTCATGAAACTTTCAATTTTGGATTTGAAAGGGTACAACTACATTCTGGTGGTGCAAAAATTGTCATCAATTACATTTGTTTTTGTAACAATAACCTCGAGTTTTCTCCTTTACCATTCATTATGTACGGTAGGTATCGAGAAATTTTTAGTTCTGTTTCTTTCATCAAGGTGTCACCTGCTTCATAATTGGACCCATTTTGAGCTGAGACTTTCAGGTTAAGTTTTCCTTCCGGTTCTGATACTTAAAGTTTTTTTGGATGTTTTTATTTTGTTTTGTTTTTTTTTTTTGTACTGGAAAAATTCAGGGAATTTACGCATTTCCTTTTTGTTTTTAGAAGTTTGAATGGTTCACCTCCGTCAAATTGAGAAAGGATAGGTAGGTACTTACTCTCATTAATACCTACCTACTAAAACTGGGGTGAAAAGAGGAGAAGAAGAACAAACTATCAGTATGTTAATTAACTTCCTCCTATATTTTCGCAATTAATTAACATAAATTTGTGAAAAATTAAAATGAAAGAAATTTCTATCTAAATACTTACATTTTCCAATTTAGCAATCCTCCATTCATACTCTTCTCTGGATGATGTAAGAGAGTCGATTTTTCGTTGACTTGTATCTAATCGCTGTTGCAGTTTGTTTACTTCCTCATTTGTTGCTGTATTACTTTCCAATAAAGTTTTCAGATTATTCATCATTTCACGATTTGTTTTAGCCAAATCGGTGATTTCTTGATTTTTTTGTGCGACGTTATTCTTAAGATTGAAAATTTCTCTCCTCTGGTCGACCTCTTCCCGGAACAAAGAGTAGAACTCGTTAATTTTCTAAAACCAATATTATGAAATTAGATACCTCCAGAAATGATTCAGGTAAAATGATAACATATCTTAGCTTTGCAAGAAATGAGACAAAATCTTGGCTCAAAGGGAGCATTTTATTTTGAAACGATGTCCTAAGCTGTCGTATAACTTATTACGTACTTACATTTTGTAGTTCTGTTAGAGAGGATGCATCTAATTTGGGATCTTTTAGTTTTGTGTGATTGTTGAATAACTTGATAGCATTAGCACGACATTCAGAACTTTTTTCCAACAGTTGTTTCGGCTCTATCACCGTTTCTGAGTTGTCGAGTACAGATTTCATTTTTTTCACGTAGTCTTCGAGGGCAGCTTTCATAGCTTTTTGATAACTCATTTCAGCATTAGCCTGAAAAATTTGGAAAACAGTTGAATAATTATTCAAAATACCGGTAGTTCTGAGCCATTATACAAAGCATTGATTTTTAAAAAATATTTTCGGATATTTTTGACGGGGAAGATCCGAGATTAAGTCAAACGTGGGTAGCGCTGTCATCGTCAAAGTTTTATATGGCAATTGTGAGGAATCACTTTGAGGTCAAATACGCAAAGTTGATCACCCCGAAGTGGTGACAGTATTGTATGACCAATGATAGGGGCTCATCAACTTCTGCGAGTCCGGAGTTTTTATCGTATTAGAACTGTTTAATCACAAATCTGGAGAATTATATCTACTTTACAAGCGTCATGTCATAATTTTTTTTCTCTATCTGCTAAGGATTCCCAATCACTACCTATTCAATTTTAGATTTTCTGTGGATAATAAGTAATTGTTATGGAATTGTATGATTTCGCGTACCTAAATTGTTCTTGAATTGCGAAACAAGAAGAATTGAAAAAAAAAATCCTCATTGAGTCCATGAAGATTGATATGTTGTGAGGAAGCATATGACTTGTACATACTCGTAGAAAGAGCTTTTAAAGTACGAGTTCATTAATCAAAATAGAATCTTTTGGACTCGAGTTGAGAGACTATCGTGTAGCAAACAACAAACCCGATTACATACACTATAAAATATTTTTTAAACATTCTCGTAGATATTCTTACATTTATTATACTCTTAGGTTCCAGCGTTTCCTTGCTGTTGAGAGCATCGACATACCGACCCAAAAACGCTATCAACTCAGATACTGTCACTGTCTCGCCATTTATCTCTTTCAAAACAAGATTCTTAGTTGATAATGTGGATTGTATCAGTTCCCGCAAATTGTTCTTGAATTCTTCCTCTACGTCTGCAAAATAATAAAGCATTAAAACTAGAGATGAGTTTCGTTTTCTCCTACTCATAAAGTTCCAAAAAGGTTTGTACCAAATTTTAGAAGGTACCTTTTTCATACAATTAAACCATATATACAAAAGTTCAAAAAAATATGAAGATCACGTTTTCATATCTCTTACTGACACATTATCAATCATTTGAAGAATCAATTGTTCGAAGGGACAGTGAAGGAATTACTTCGTCTGTATTACGCGAGTCTACTATATTTTTAGTATTTTGCTCAGGAAGGGCAGGTCCAGTTTCTAGATTTCTTATCGGTAGACGTGAAATGAACTAGTTGAAGCTCAAGGTTATTACGCTTACTGTTCAAAATGACTTGAAGCCCTCTCTTTCCCATGAATAATTTGGTTTTGAAGGATTGGAGCATTGCAGTAAAATCGCCTTTTTCTCTAATTAGGGGAGAATATCATACATTCGTTGATACTTTGACGACAGTTCTTAAAATTCTACGTCCCTAGAGTAGTTAGGGTCATTAGACTTATTATTCTATCTATAAAGCTACAAATTCAAAATTTTTCTTCAAGTTTTCTTCTTCATGCGTATAACTGGAGAATACCAGTCATCACTCGTAAATATAAATCAAATCTTCAAATTTAATTGCGGCTAGACTGGGTTACGATGGGAGGATTAGAAAAGATGTAATATGTCGACAGAAAGTGTATTTCCAAAACAATCACGTATTGAAGATTTATCATATAATGAACGAGATTGAAAAATCATATCATTACCTGATAATTGACCAGTAAATTTTGGATTTTTCGCCACTTTCTCTCCGGGATAAGGCATGAGAAAACAACTGATATTGGTGAAACATGATTTTATCTGTTTTCTGACAAACTTCAACTCTTCATGTTCCAAATTTGTAGTCTGAAACAAATAATTAAAGCTCATCAGACTGGCCTCATAATGAAAAAAAATGAAAATCTGTAGAGGTGTCACAGCTTTTTCGTTATTCGAATTCTCGTGTGTAGGCAGTATGTGTGAGTGTGAGTGCGTGTTAGGCGTAATGAACGAGGGTAGTACTGTAGTACCTACTCGTACACGCGAATTATATGCAGCAATATCGGATATATCCTAATCGTGATTTTCTCAAAATACATCTCCTGTACGTATATTTCCTTCGACTTCCTCATTCACTATTATCCTACCTCCAATGCATTTCCCCGTAAGCTCCTAACCTTATCACCGATGCGTTGTGTAGGATCTCATTTTGCACACGGCACTAATTTTGGTTTTTTCCACCAGCTTTTCAGGAGTCGTTCTCGTAAGCCTGAGAAGTTGCGCGTATAAAAGTCAGTCACTCGCATCTACAGCTCGGTTTCTCATCCCCCTACCTACCAATCCTCTCTCCTTCCCAAAAATTCTCTACTCCTCTCATTAGAATCTCATCTTGACCACCCAGCCCCTTCTTCCCATCTTCTCATCCACGCCTCCATGGACATCCTCATCACCTCTTATTCGCCTCGACCTGGCCAACCTACCAAAGTTGGCCAATATAATCTGTATAAGACACATTAAAGACATAATTGATAACGACGTCCCTTCCCACACCTGTGCTTTACAGATGGTTCCAAATCGGGCCCTAAAACTGGCTACGCCTTCTCCATCAAAGGTGAAATCTCACACTTTCGTTCGAAAAACTCAACCTCCATATATTCTGCCGAACTCAACACTTCTTCCTCAACCCTGTGAATTCCTCATCCTTTCTGACTCTCTCCAAGCCATGCAAAACCTTGATTGAACGCGATAAGTCAAGTTACGGTGAACCATGATAACGGCAGTTGTACCGAAAGCATATATGTTCGTGTATTTTAATTTGTACCATACTTTAAGGTACCTTTAAATAAATTGTGCGGTTCGCAATCTTAATAAATTAATTCTATGCAAAACCTACTCATTCAATTCTCATAGTCCTGCACACCTAAACATCTTCCCTGTCTTCAATTGTTTTCCTCTGGATACCTGGTCATATCGGCAACGGTGGATTTACGCACAGGCAACATAGGCGACTGCCTAGGGCGGCAAATTTTCAAGGGGCGGCAAATTTTTGGATAGCCTAATATGAATCAATAAAAAAATTAAAATTTATTTTTTCTCAAATTGGCACACTCGTAATTACATTTTATAACTTATTCTTGAAAAGAAAGTCGGTTGAGAATCTGATTACATATGTTCGAGAAGTTTATTTTATTGTGTGACATTTTTCTATTATTTTCAAAATATTATACTTACCGTAATACATTAAATAAAAAGTTTGAAAAAAATTTTACATTATGACGGGGGCGGCACTCAGCCATCTGCCTAGGGCGGCGAAAAAGTTAAATCCGCCACTGCATATCGGTCTATCGGAACACGACGCAGTGGACCTGGCTGCTAAGCAAGCCTTCCTTCCTCTCTCAATCACTGATCGCTCCCCTTCGCCGGCCTATGACTCATTCTACCATTCACAAATCACCTGATCACCTCTCTTTCCCATGAATAATTTGGTTTTGAAGGTTGATTTGGAGTAAAATCGCCTTGTCCCTCTAGTTAGGGAAGAAGATCATACATTCTTAGATCCTTGGACGATAGTCCTTGAAATTCTACGTTCCTAGAGTGGTTAGGGTCATTAGACTTATTATTACATATATAAAGCTTCAAATTCAAAATTTTCTTCAAGTTTTTTTCTTCATGCGTATAACTGGAGAATACCTCTTGACCACCGAAAGTCATCAGTCTTCTCAACCCTGCAACAAACTTCGCTCAATTAAAAAATACCCGACCCCCTGGTCCTGTTTAATCCGTCCTTCACGCCGCCAAGAAATGGATGTAACTCGATTATGAATTGGACATACTCACCTCACCCACTTCTTCCGTATCCTTGGACTCTCTGCCCCTCCCTCATGCCAATACTGCCAAACTTAGAATTTATTTGTCTCTCACTTTTTTACCTGCCATTCTCTCATAAACATCAGACACTCATTTTCTGTTTCCTCCCATGTCCCGTCTTCTCTTTCCAATTACTCAGAAACCATAACCAATACCTCAAACTTCCTCCGATCCACCTATTACTACAAATCTATTTAATCCGAATATCTCTCCCCGAGCTAATGACCCATTCAGTAGTCGAAGAGTGGGTAAAAAAAAAAAATCAAATTGTGTAGAGAAGTATGGAAAAATCGTGGTGAGAAGAAAACAAATACGCGGTATCCGCAAAATTGACACTACGATCGACGAAAGCACGTTTTTCAGACATAAGTCTGGGAAAATTTATCTCTCTGTTGAGTACTAGTCGTCCAATAAAATTTTCTCTTTTCTGTGAATAGATTTTCACCAAAACCCATCTGTGAAATAGGATCTCTGTTGAAAGAGGTGAGGAAAAGAGGTGGACAACATACAACTTGACTAAAACGATTTTAGACTTGAGCCGAAATTACAAATAGGCGAAACGATTAAGGGAGGAGAGGATTATAAAACAAGACCTCAGTGACGGAGAGGTTTTGTATACGGTCTCCGTTGTTTGTAATCCTCCCCCCGTCCATTGATTCAGTTTTTTATTCATTTCATTCTCATCAGTACCTATTATTTTTACTTACTTCTAAAACTTCATCCAAATATGTTTGACCACCTTCAAATCCATAAGGCGTTTCGTGTGCATTAGCCCAGTCTCTGATAAGGAAAATGAATTTTTGAAATGAAGGTTTGTTTGTGTTTCCAGGAGTATTTGCTACAATCGATCCATAATCCGTGACAAACTGTGACCACAATAAGAAACCAACTATGTACCATAATTGAAAAAACGAAAACTAGAACTCTATTTAAACTATATCAGACAAATTCTAAAACGTGATTATTTTTATTAAAGAATCGTGTTATCTGAAATTCATACGAGTATAAATATAGAATAATTTGTTTTTTTTTATTTTATTTTAATTTACGAGCTGCTATCAGTCTGCCTTCAGAGCTGTGAGCTCGGCGAAATTGTGTTTAGATGCGTGAGAGGAGGTTTGCTCGTTGTAAAAAGTTGAATAAGTTGGGGATGGTGAGGAAGTCATCTGATCGTACCTCTGTATGGTTGTGAGGAATGGATACGGAATTGCGGAGTTGGGTAAAGTTGGGTCAGTACAAGATGTGTTGAACGGATGGGGTTGGGCTCAGTTTCGCAATGAGGGCATGAGAGAGGCATAAGATGAGAGATGAGGTGGGGTGTGTGAGTCTGGTGTGGCCGATTCTGAGACGGGTGATGACTATTCCTTCTCTGCGTGTTAACAGATTTGAAGAGTCCCACGGGATGGGAATATTTTTGATTTGGGCTAGCTTGTTTGAGTGTGATTTGAGATTAGACCAGTGAGTGGACTATGCTTGAGTGATGAATTCGTTGATATGTTTGGAGAGATTTGAGCGTGAGGGGAGGAAGGAGCGGTTGAGTGATGGGTTACGGATTGCCAGTTTGGCTAATTTGTAGGCATTTTCGTTTCCTGGGATACCCTTGTGCAGGGGCGGATTTACGAGGGGACAGGGGGACCAAAGCCTCCAAAAAAGACTGAAATTGTTTAATTTGACTCGCGAGGAAAAAAATTTTTTATCAATGGAAGTCCCCCCCCCCCAAAAAAAAAAAAAAAGTACCCGTAAATCCGCCCCTGCTTGTGACCAGGGGATGGGGATGGTGTGAAAGGTGGCAATAAGAGTGTCTATACGATTTATGAGTGGGTGGGAGGGAGGAGGTGTGGTTGGATACGGCGTCAAGTGATGATAGGGAGTCGGAAATGACCAAGAACGACATCGGAATAATAGTAGCGTTACCGTTTCGAACAGGTACGTTCCTGAAGAAGGATTGATCGAATTAGTCTGCGGGTATGATTCACTTTCCGATGACTCGTAGCTTCGGTCATGATTTCGTTTGATGTCGCTTGTTCGTTGGGTTCAGTTGCTTTCTACACTTCGAGAATGGCTGATTAGCCAAAAGCGCTCGTGTTTTCAATTTTCATGCGGTCCTTTGCATTTTTCTTACCGTAATCTTATACAAAAACGTATCGATTCGATCAATAACGCTAATGCAGCTTATTTACAGTTTTTGTTCCGGAAGTTTCGGACCCAACGCGTTTCCTATTATTCTCACATTTGGTTCTCGCGAAAATGTCTCCAGTTTGATCTTAAGCTTGATTTCGTTGAATTTCGATTCTACTCGGATTGTGTTTAACTACAAAAACCTTGGAAAATTTTATGACGAAGAAAACGAGGCTCAACCTTCTGATCCACTCTCGGCTTTCTGATCTGCTTTATCATGGTGAGTTCGATCCATTTATTCGCTCCATTAATGATGCTTGCCGCACTTTTGAGCTTAAGTTAAGGAATAGGAAGAATCGTAAACTTGCCTCCCTCCTCAATTCTCAAGCTTTGGCTAGTGAAAAAGATCGTATCGGTGATGGTACCATCCAGCAATTTCAGCAACTTATCATAAATTATAGTGAAACCGAATTCAATGGTGACGAATTTTCCCTCCTGGAGAAGGGTCTGAAGTTTAGGAGACTTTGGCCAACGTTGTTGCTGACCTCACAGTAAAAATCGGCCCTGGTGTTAATATCCAAGAAAAATGCGCCGAAATGGTCCATAACACATCCCTCCCCAGCGTAAGTAATGCTAAGGGTGAATTGATTAAAGGCCTGAGAAGGACGATCAGGGAGGCTGGGTTAACTGTCACGAAAGCTGACAAAGGGAATGCCGTGGTGGTCATGGATAAGTCTTCTTACACTTCCAAGGTCCACGATGTGCTCAACCATTGCGGAGCTCAGGAGAATGCCCAGTTCAACTTTCCTAATTTTGTAAAAGAGGTTAGGTTTCTCGTTAACAATAGTAAATTTATCATTAAGAAACCTCTAACCAAAAAAGCCTTTTTGGAACCTAACCCCGTCCCTCCCCTCCTTTACGGAATACCAAAAATTAATAAGGAAGGAGTACCTATTCGACCCGTGGTCTCATGTGTCGCCTCGCCGACCTACTCCCCTGCAAAATTTCTCGATCGCTGATTTAAATCTAGAGTGGAGTTCGAGTCTCCTCATCCTGTATTGAATTCGTGTACCCTAGCCAACAATCTGAAGGATGTTTCCCTCCCTTAGGGTTCAATTGTATGTTCCCTCGATGTAGTGGGACAATTTCCTAACATCCCAAAGTCTGTTACAATGCAGCGGATGGGCGAGTTACTTGTAAAATCTGGTGTCCCTTATGAGGAAATGGGCGGATTCTTTGACCTCTTGAGGGTCTGTTGGTTCCTGAACTTTTGTAAATTTAATGGTAAATTCTACGAGTTCCCTGAAGAGGTGGGGATCCCTATTGGATCTCCTCTGGGTTCTCTTATTTCAGAAGTTTTCATGTCTAAAATTGAGGGCGACCTGTTCTCTTCAGGTCAGGTGTTTGCGAGTCATGTACAACTATTGGCACAGGTACGTTGACGACGTTTTGTGTGTGTGGACCGGACCAACAGAACTCCTTGGCGAGTTTCTTGATTATTTAAACAGCCTTTACCCTTCCATAAAATTTACACTGGAAGTTGTTGGCTCCGTTATAAACTTTTTGGACTTGTCTATTTCCGTCACTGACGGCGTCCATAAAAATACCTCGACCGATATTACCGTCCACGGGTCGTCATTTGTACCTGTTGCCCACAAAGTTGATACTTTCAATAGCCTGTCACATCGCTTGATTCATATCCCATTGAGTCAAGTCGCTTTCCAAAAAAAATTAATGATTATAAAGTACCTGGCTAGAGTCAATCAGGTCAGGGTTGATGTTGACCTCATGATTCGTACGAGGCTCACAAGGAAATTCCTTGACTCTACCTCCCTCCCAGGATTTACACCAAGATGGTAGGAAACGGTGGATTAGGCTCCTGATTCTGGGAAAGTTGTCATCTCAGTTGGGCCGCATCCTCCGGCCCTTCGGTTTTCGGCCAGCCATCTATAATGTCAACACTGTTAAGAGCCTTTTTGTCAAATTAAAAGGACCCTATCCCAGTGGTCGAAAGAGGAGGGGTTTATAGGGTGGCTTGTGAAGATTGCCCTAGCGTCTATATAGGGATGACCAGCCGTCAACTCCAAATTAGAGTTGACAAACACAAAAAAGCTTGGAGGAAAAAGAACGTAAGGGAGTCCGCCTTTGCTGATCATTTGATCGAAAGTGGTCACAATTTTAAACAGGGGCCCGAAGTCCTCCTTCATAGGGAGAACTATTACTTCAAACGTTTGGCCCTTGAGGAAATAGAAATCCTCCGACATCGGATTAATGGTACAGGTACATTCCTGAAGAAGGATTGACCGAATTATTCTAAGGGAATGATTCACTTTTCGATGATTTGTAGCTTCGGTCATGATTCGTTTGATATCGCTTGTTCTTGTTGGTGTTGGGTTCAGTTGCTTTCTACCCTTCGAGAATGGCTAATTAGCCAAAAGCGCTCGTGTTTTCAATTTTCGTGCGGTCCTTTGCATTTTTCTTTCATGTTACTCCTTTGAGTGTCCTCGTGACCAAGAATGGGTTGAGGGGAAGACGGGAGGGTAGGCTGGTGAGGATGTGCTCTAAACAGCTAAAGATTGTTTGTAATTCAGTGGTGGAGACGGATGCGGTGTTGCGGTGTCGGTGAGAGTCTGTGATGTGACCTATTGAGTAAGCGAAGTCGGTGTTGTTTTAATGTTTAGATCTATCGGTGAAACATAGAGTAGGGTTGTGAAAGGTATTGAGAATTTTGTTAAATTGTGCCTGGTAGTCTACGGAAGAAGTTGAAAGACGAGGGGGGCGTTTCAGGTCGTGAATTATTTTGAGCCATGGAGGTGTTGAGGGAACGATGTAGTTAAGACAACAGAACTTGAAGGGGCGTACTAATTGGAGTTCGAGATTGGAACGTACATTGGTCACGGAGTTTTGGTTGTGGTGAGGGTGGAATATACGATGGTGGACGGGGATTTGCAGGATAGTTGTGAGGAAGTTGGTTGTTAGTTTGCGGCGTCGATAATGAAGTTGGGGGAAGGCAGTGTCTGTACAGAAGCTTTCAGTGGGACTGGTTCGGAATGTTCCAGCAGCTATTCTTAGTGCAGAATTTTGGGCAGTGTCGAGTAGTTGTAAATGAAGGGGGGTGAGACCATAAATGGGTGGGCCGTAATCGAAAATGGATCGGATTAAGCTCTGGTAGAGGTGGAGAAGGATTTTTCGGTTACAATCTTTTTTGGGGTGGAAAAGGAATTTCAGGACATTGAGTACTCAAATGCATTTTGATTTTGTTAGTTTGACATGGGGTTTGTCGTTTTGCCAGTTCATATTTTACAGGTACAGGTATTACTCACCTTTAAAAGTTGAAGTTTATCCTCTTGAATCCTCTGCATAATATTGAACATCTGAATTGAACTTATCAACGTTGTTAAACCAAAAATTTTTACGTTCACGTCATAGGGAGTGCTTCCATCGAAAAGGCCTTGAGTATCCAAGAGTAAAATAGCCACCTGAAATAAATTTACTACAAAACTGCTGAAATACGCTCGGACTTTACGTGAGAAGGTAGAAAAAAATTTTCTTCAATTTAGGTATCCTTATCTTAAATATTACCTCCCGAATGAAAATCGGGTAATGAAATTTCTGGTAAATACTTGCTAGGAGGGGATTAAATTCATTTAGACGAGTAAAAGAGTTGTAGTAAGGAAAGAATTTGTTATATGGTCCCATTAAAATTTTATTACAATAACAACCCGCCTTACCCATTTAGCAAACGGTTTTGCAATTTTAGCCAATTAATTCTAAATGTACTCGATAGTACAGTGGCTTTTTCAATAATCTATTATATTTGGACTACAGATCGAGTCAATAAAAATCGGCCAACGTAAGTTCGCCAGAAACATTTTATTGGAAAAAAAAATAAGTTCAAAGAGATTAGAGATGAAGTCATCGGAAGGAGTATGGTAGTAGAATGTACGTCATGATTGTGTACGATAAATGGGTTGACAAAGAAGACGAAGCGGATGCATGTAGACAGGAAAGAGATACTCGTATATATTGTACATATCACATAAATTTTCGTCTGCATCCCACGTATGACTAACAGATTTGATGATTAGAGTATAGTTTCCTCGTATTTACGAGACATTTAGTCAGAAACTGATGGACTCAAAATGTTCTCAGAGGGAATTTATTTTAACCGTTTCAAGATTGTGTAAAGAATGAAATTTAAGGAAAGATGGTGGTAATCAGGGCCCTATCAAGGGGGGCAGGGGAGCCATGACCCCAGGGACGACATGAGAAAGAAAAAAAAAGGGAAAAAAGAAAAGAAAAAGATAAGAAAAAAGTCTTTTTTTGGGGCCTCCACCACCGCTGGCCCCCCTTGCGAAATTCTCTTAATCCTACCCTGTGGTAATTATTGTCAGCTAAATATGTATATTCGTAAATTATGAAAGAACTTGATTTATTAAATTTGAGTTTATGCTAGGAAATACTCCATACAGACGCGTGAAGAATTTTTATCAAAACACAACCTATTTCAATCGGAGACGGCCCGCTATCATAAAATATGAAAACAAACTGAAGACTTTTCCAATCTTTTCAGAAAATATTTAATGATCAAGCAATCTTACACACACGGTCTATAGCTGTGAATACAAAAAGAAGGGAAGCTTAACGGAATGAATCATAATTTCTTCCTACCTTTTCGCCATTGGGAAGTGTTGTCAGGAAAGGTTTGGACCACATCTGAATTCCGGTTGTTGTGCGTTTTCTAGATGTTTTAAAAGTGAATCCTCGCAACGGTTGACTCTCATCTCCCAGCCAAAAAGTATTATTCTGCTTCTGATCTGAATTGTACTATAAAAATTATACTATGCTGTAGTACACGTATGTAGTATACAAAAATGGTAAAAATAAAATATTCTAATTGGAAACGAGAGTATCGTACTTGAATGCAAAATTATTGGTACCTATTTCTTTTTGGCTAAAACTAAATTTTTTCGTGCTAGGATAATTTTGAATAAAAAATAAAATTCAGGCTCTAATTTGTACTAATGAAGATCATCGTGTGATCGAAACGTTTAAATGTTCGAATAAAGACTGTGGGGGTAGAGCCTAAATTTAATTTCTTATTACAAAAAAATCAAAATTATTATATACGTAAACCCTATAAACAACTTACAGTGACATTTAAATATCGAAGGAAAAAACCAAGTAAAAAAGATTTTCCCTCCTTAAAGGCGCCAGCTATTGAAACGACCACAACTTTGCGATTACTGACGTTCTCTGCACCTAATATTTCTTGAATGATCGTTTGATTCACTATAAATTCGGAATTTTTATCGATCGTCACAAGATGAACCGGTTCTCCAGAAATTTGATTATCTGCTTCTGATATACTCGTCTGAGACTGTAATAACATCAACATTTCTATATTAAAAATTGAATAGGTTTATACGCTCAAAATTAAATTTCCACTTTTGAGCTACCTATACATATCTAAACAGCAAATCGTGATTTCCAGCAGAAAGGGGCTCCAATCTTGCTCAAAGACTTGAATAATCTCAAATTTCAAACCATACCTATGACCATTGGATAGTGATTTCCAATTGGAGAGGAGGGGGAAGTCTTGGACCCATTTTAGAGACTTGTAGAAATTTTAGAAGATAAGCATCAGTATTCAAAGGGGTGGTAGCATTGACTGACTAAAGGTACGCGTGGAAGTTTTTGTAAGATACATAATTACTTTGACAAAAGAATAGAAAAATAGTGAGCTTTCCGACCTAGTTTCAATGTGACCATAAGCATACAACATGGGTAGGGATATGATCTGTCATAAGGCCGTATTTTCAAAGATAACTAGCTTCCTGAGACAGGGGGAAGGGGCGAACGCTTCAACCCAGTTCAGTGGATTTTTTAATGTGACAAGGAGTAGCAAAGAAGGATGAGGATTATGATCTACTTCAGGTACTTGGAAATATTTCCGACTGTATTGATTATAGTTCTTCAAAAAGAAGGGGGCTTTGACCTAATGTAAGAACTTGAAAAAAATTCGAGCTTCGAGTTATATTACGAGGAGGGGTTCTGACTTAGTTTGGAAACTTTTGAAATCTTTTATAGCCTTCATCTAGCAGAGGATTTTAAAAGATTCCGACTCTTGAGCCATGTGTGTGAATAGTAGGATGTGAAGAATTTCATTGATGGACCAAAAAAATAAAGGGAATTTGAGAAATTTCCTTGGTAGCCTAAATTGGTATGGTCAGAGAGGGACCTGAAAATTTTGAGTTGCAAAGCAAATATGAATAATGGAAGTTGAAAATATTTCATTGGTAGGCTAATGAATGCATATTATAATAGTTTCAAAAATAAATTATGGAAATATTTGGACTGAAAAAATTCTTGACTTTTGAGCAATGTACACAGTGCAGTAGTAGTGATTTCAACTCCTCCATACCAATGGCGTAACTCCATTTTTTTTTTTGAAAGTGATATTTTAGTGCGGTAGAGAAGAATTTTTTGGACAAAAAGTACTTTTCACCGCTCGCGGTCACAAGTGGAGTTACGGCAGTTTCTTAGTAGGCAGACAATATACAGTGTGGTGCATGAGAAGTCGCACCAATGTAAAAGTCCCTATGGTGCGTCTTAGTGATGCACCAGCATACATAAGGACGTGTTATAGAGATGGTTGGAACACGGGTCAACGCACCAACGCGACATAAGCAAGTGAGCAACACTCCGTTTTCCTGTCAGGGTTTTTTTTTGTTACCGTGAGGATTTCACCATTCCTGAAATTTTTTTCTTCATCAGTTTTTTGTTTTTATCTATTGGCAGTTACAATTTTTTTTACAGTGCGTTCTGTTCACAAGATTTTTTTTCTGTCATTAAACATTGCTTACTCGAACAAGTCATTCTTTTTTATTGCTCAGGACGTTGCATGTACCTACTTTATTCTTAAAAATCATGTCAACGAAATCGTCATTCGAATTCAAAAAAGAAAAAACAACGGGAAATAATCGTTCAACATTTGAAAATGGAAATTTTCACTCGTAAAATTCATAAGTGATTTCCCCGAACAACCCAACACGACGTTTGTTGCACGGAGAGAAGCTTACTTCCTTGTGTTGCTCACTTGCTCGTGTTGCTTGGTGCATTGACCCGTGGGCCAACCATCACTATAACACGTCGTTTATGTATACTGGTGCATCACAAAGACGCACCATAGGGACTTTTACATTGGTGCGACTTCTCATGCACCACACTGTATGTGATCCTAATTGCTTAACTAGATTACTTACAATTGATTCATAAACATGACTCATCCAGTCTTATCTCATGACAATAAAACTAGCATAAACGACATTAGACAGGCGAGCTTAATATATATTACTTATTATAGGTCAAAATCTTTCTAGTCTTTTTCTACAATAATATTTTTCATCAGGAAATTTATTCTACATGGGGTTTTCCAAAAAATTTGCCGTGCGCTGTGTGATGCGCGGCTAAAATAAAAATGGTCCAAGTTCAACATTATTGGCAAAAATAGTTCAAGTCCCTCTCCTATTGGTCACTTTGAAAACCACTCAAGTTCAATCATTGTAGAAGGTGGACGGTGACAAACACTTTGCGATGTTGGCACGGTTTGATTTCTCCTGTCCTAGGATTCTATACATTTCAACCAGGCTGTCTTGAGTCGCTAAAGAATATCTTTTTGGGGCTCTTGCCTCTAATAAGGCAAAAGTCACTATGCAATCGCAAAAAAAAAAAAAAAAAAAAAAAAAAAAAAATCTTCCTGGAACAATGTGTTGTGACGTTACTCACAATACCTATACATTCTCTGTCTCTTGAGATTTAATTTTTGCCTGGCAAATTTTATTTCTCGTACAGTCTTCGTTAAGAGTGACCAAGATAGTCTTTGAACATCAATATTGATGATGTTGACTGCGATCAGTTCGACCCATAGAACAGGTTGCCTGTATTCTTCGTTTAAATTTGTTGAGGAAACCGTCGCTTCATACCTCAGTTGTTGGAATTTCCTCAAGTCTGGGCTTTTGTATTTGTACAGCTGGACAGTAAAATTTTTCCAATTTCCCCCTAGCTCCTGATATACATAGTTTAATAGTGGGAATTTTTTCCGACTCCTAAAGTAAATCAGAGCTTCCGATCCCCTTGAAACCTCCATGTAGAGGAGAGATTTCAAAGACCCGTGACTTTCGAGCTATATGTATGGGCTAGAAGGACTTCCAGAACCTTCAAACTCTGAACCCTAATAGAATGAGGGACAAGGGTGGATTTTTAAGCTTTAAACTTCTATACATAGGAAAGTTGGAGAAATTCCACCAATGAGGTAGTGATTGGTAACCAAAAATGACAGATTAAGTTGTCCTTCTTCATCAAAGTTCATGATTGCAGTTTCATGTACCTCTCTAGAAACAGGTTGAGCCCTAGCTCAAAAGAATTACAGTTTTGTAGAAAAAATAATTTTTTTTTGCTGAAAAGTGTTGGCGTTGATGACCTTATTATGGGGTAAAAATCCATTACCCCCACCCATGTCGAAATTCGGTCAAATGTGGCACTTTTCCGAGTTTCTTCAATTTTTCTTGAAAACTACGCAATACAAATGGAGTTAACGTGCCGGTAAGATGACGCTCGCGCGGAAACCAAAGATAAAGAAAGGGAGAAAGCATGTATGAGTTTTACGTAGGCCTACAATCCAACCTTAATTCTTTAGATTGTACTAATTGCGTGACGTTGATTAAAGCAAATGTTCAAACCAGAGAACAGATGAGAAGATCCATTAAAAATTTATAATATTCTGAATTCGTCTCAGATAATGAGTGAAGATTGTCTCAAAATGTTGAATTTTGAGTGGCCTCATTAAAAAAAAATACGAGTAAGTTTGTATTTCAAGCTAAGCCAATGCACTACGCAGTTAACTCGATCGTTGGATAAAGAAATATAAAGAAATTAAGTAGCTTTACCGACTGTGGTGTGGTACAATAACCCTATCAAAATAAAATATTACTTCATCTTGTAAATACTAGAAAAGTTTGTACTTCCCCTACTTCCCCTCTGCTCTACAAGCCTACCTTGAAAATTCCTTCGAGTCATATTCAAAATATATAAAATTGTTAGATCTCAAAAAAAAATTTATCAACATTACTGAAGATGAACTTGGTTTTGGAACACGAATTAGTCGAGTAATTAGGCTACCACTTCTGTAGCGTAATATGCTACTAAAAACACCACACAAGTAAAAAGTTGAATTTTTCTAAATAAATAGAATTCGACCTTTCGTCAAGGGAAACAAACTGTAAACATTACCGAGAGACGATAGGACGCGGACGTGAGGGAAATTACAAAGAAATTAGAAAATGGTATAGCTTATCTTCTAAATGAAAAGTGCGTAAGTTGAGAGTGTCAGCTTTGAAATAATTTTATTTTCCTTTCATCGGTAATATTCTCAAAAGATGACCAACCTTCTATTCCAATGTTACTTTTCTTCCTTAACATTACACAAGATAAATTATTAAAATATCTGTACCCATTGAATTAAAAAAGTAACTCACCAGTAGTAGAACGATTATGAGGTTTAAACTCAACCAACGTAAATAACCTTCGAAAAACATCTTCAATTAGAAAATCTATTGATTTCAAAATAAAATTTACGAGAAATTTGATGAAACGTCAAAAAAGTTTCTAATCGCAGATTTACGAGATTATGAGAGAAAAGAAGAACGTTGAAGTGGACATGACACGCCTCAACAACCGACAGAAGAGACGCGAGCGAATAAAATCAGTTCTGTAAAAAATGACCAGATATGAACTGAAGTAGTGGTCCTTATCTAACGCGTACACAACATTTGCACCATACGCTACAAATAGGTGCAAAATTTTTACGATGCTATTCCTTTCTCCTCTAGCCTCGGATAAAAATTTCACTCATGTTGTGCAAAAACGTTGACAGATGTCAGCCACTATTTTACCATTTTCATATTTTTGTTCTTGCCCTTCCACAAGACCACACAATGTTAGAATTTTGACAAGGAATGCTATTTCGTCAGAAAGAAACTTCTTTACTCAGTCAATTTCAAGAAGCATTGAACGTGGGTTGCAGACAGATAGCATGACAATTTTTTTAATACCGCACGATTTTCACGGCAAGTCTTAAAAATATTGGGAAAAGAAATTTACAATTATAGAGTTGCAATACAAAAATTAGATTTGTTTGTTTTGAACACTCTAATTACACGGGTAGTACACAATCATGAACATTATATGACAATTGAGCTAAGTACCGTAAATAAATGCAATTTGTATACTTAATATAGAGGTACAACGTTTTCCCGCTGCCTTTCCATTTTGCTAATCTTATATGAAATAGGATACTATAAAGATGCCAATGGACCCCAATTCCCAATAAAAAACCTTACAAAGGTAAACAAAACCCTCACCAGATGAGAGACGGAAATCATAACGAAATGTGAAATTTATGTGAAATTTAAAGTTGAATCGAAAATTTCAATAGAAAGTCCACACATACTGGCGCTGGTAGGTCCATTAAGTCAAAGAAATAAAATAGGTGTTATGTTGGTCCATGATAATATGCCGGCTAAGGTACATCGAAGCAGCAGAAAACTTGAACGGGTAAATGAATTTTTTCAACTACATATATCCGATTTTACTAATTAAGACTCAGTCTTACATAAAATCCAGCTACAAGCACAGATGAACTAATTCTGGAAGAGAAAACTTAGCAAACTTATACATTGTATTTGTGTTCCATTATCATCGGCTCTACCATCTTCGGCATCATACGAGTATTTTTATAAAAATTGAATGGCCCAGATCTTGTCGTCGTTTTCCGTTCTAGTGACATTGAATGACTCGATGAATGGATATTTTTGTTGAATTTCTCCAGAAACTTCTATTTGCGAGAAAATTGAAAAAGAAAAATTTACTGTATAATTTATCTGCAAAAGATGTATTGCTTATTAGGGCTGTTTGGTAAGGCCATTTAGTATAGGCAAAATAGACATAAAATTTAGCTAAAAAAGAAGATGTCGGTAGAAAGCAGGAGTTTGTTGGAATGTGTCAGGATTAATGTCAGAAACAACCAGAAAAAAACCCACCCTCAAAGTGGATGGGAAAATTTTCTGTGGCACGTTTTAGCCCCCAAAATTTCGTTTCTTGTCAATATCTCGAAAAATACGCATTGTACGGAAAAATCCTAAGTTACAAAATTTACCTATTCCTCGTTGAATTTCACATAAGATCAACTATTCACAAACCTAACTTTAGGCTAAATCTCAGCCTAAAAACTTCGTCGAATGAGCGCCATTTTCAAAAATTCCAATTGTAAATCATCATTACTTTGTTGATGACTCGAAATCATCGACATGTATACTAAAAAATGAGTTGGTATAAAAAATTTCCTTCTAAAATTTCATATGATATGAACCATTATGAATATTATCCTAGGCTAAAAATTGAGCTTAGATATGCGCGTTAACTTGAAGTAGGTCTTCAAATCTTTTCCAAAACGATACTACTCGTACTTAAATACGTATGATACATTCTAACACGACAGATTATAAAACTTCTTCTTTCGTGATGCCATAAGTAAAAAAAACAACCCGGAATGAAGGAAAACGTCATGAGCGATTGGGTACTCTCAATGCCAGCCTCAAGTACGGTTTGCAATCAAGTGGAAAAATATGCCAACAAAGAGAGCGCCAACTCATATCAGCACATTAATTGGAGTACCTACGACACGACTTACCAGAGATGAACAAGAGTATATGGATGGTTTTCTCAGCGCAATCCACTCGCGTACAATCAAAACTTAGTTTCTCTCTCAAATGGTATTGTCGCAGGGGCAGTAGATTTTTATATGGCGTACGCGGTTGGCGCCCTTATGCTGTCGAGGTTTCACAGCATAAAATTTTCAGAAGTGAAATTCAAAAAATTCGGAAACAATAAAAACGATGACAACTCTTTCAAAACTGAAAATTAGGGATGAATTAAAGTCTATTGACCCCCTTAAACGAATTGAAGAACTGAGAAGCGGGACTAAAGAACTATATCCAGCGAAGGAAAGCTCCACAATACTTGGAAAAGTAAACTGGAGGGCAATTTGCAAGAACCGCAGAAAATAAAAATAAAGGAAGCCGCGAGCGCGCTTTCGGTTAAACAACCATCCTCGGATCTCACCATCTCAGTTAGAGATGGAGTCAACGAGTTTTCAATATATAGAAAAGATACTTCGACCGACATTGTCGTCCACGGCTCGTCATTCTGCCCTGTTTCTCACAAGTTCGCGGCGTTTAATAGCTTTATTCATCGGCTAACCCGCATCCCGCTGAACCAGGCAGCTTTCCAAAAAGAACTCAATATTATAAAATACTTGGCTAGAGTGAATGAGGTCAATGTGGATATTGACCTTATGGTCCGGAGGAAGATCACGCGGAATTGCCTTGATTGAACTACCTCCCTCCCCCGCGACTCTTCTGTCGATAGCAGGACCCGTTTCATTAAACTCCCCGTCTTGGGTAAATTTTCTTCGAAATTGAGTCGCGCCCTCCGCCCCTTCGGTTTTCGTCCGGTGTTTTATAATCCTACGACGGTAAAAGGGCTGCTATTCAGGTCAAAGGACCCTATCCCGCCCCTTGAAAAGAGCGGAGTTTATAGCATAGCTTGCAGGAACTGTAATGGGATGTATGTAGGCGAGACTAGTCGTCAAATTAAAATTAGAGTGGCTGAACACCTAAAAGATTGGGAAAAAAGGCATTTGGGCCAATCCGCATTTGCTGACCACCTTATAACTAGTGGTCATGGTTTCAGAGAGGGGTCAGAAACCCTCCTCCGCAGAGAGAAGGCTTACTTCAAACGCCGTGCTCTGGAAAACATTGAAATTATTCGTCATCTTAATAGCGATGATATGAATCTACTCAACAGGTACATTCCGGACGGAGGGTTGGTCGAGCTAGTTTACGAGTATGACTCACAGTCTCATACTTCGCTAGTTCAATCATGATTTCTTCTCCTCCGTCGTTGTGACTGTTCTCTTTTCTCATCTCGTCGAGTCACTTTTTATCTACGCTTGAGAATGGTTGTTTAACCGAAAGCGCGCTCGCGGCTTCCTTTATTTTTATTTTCTGCGGTTCTTGCAAATTGCCCTCCAGTTTACTTTTTCAAGTATTGTGGAGCTTTCCTTCGATATGTCCGACCGTAAACTTGAGAACCGGATCAATTCAACTATCTCCAGTTTGAGTTGGCGCCATATCCGCTAGCCTTATTTGACGAACCCGGCTTGAGTAAAAGTTGGTAAGTCGTCATTATACTCCATTTTTCATGAGTGTTCCGGCAGCTCTGATTATCGTAAGGAGGATTTTAATTACGTAATCAATGGCGGGTCCTTACTACGAAAAGTACCGTGGGAGCAGCGCCAAAGTTACGCAAGTATACGGGATAAATACGTTGCCTGTGAAGAGCGCAGTTACGGACGAAATTCTAGCATTGTATTTGATGGGTACTGAGAAAATGTAAAGAAAAACACAAAAGTTAAGGAATAAGAGCGCCGATACAGCCGCATCAATCGAACTGAGGTTATTGTCAACTCAAGGACCCTCGTCACAATCAAACAAGATCAGTTTATGGCCAACAATCGAAATAAGGAACAACTGATCAAACTTTTCACACAAAAATTTGAAAAAAGAAAATACACTGTTAGGCAAGCTGAAGATGACGCGGATCTTCTGATAGTGCAGAATACTTTTGATATTGCATCAGCGGGGATTCAAGTCATGCTTATTGGGGTGGATGTGGACTTGTTGGTGCTATTAATCGCAAACACTCCTTCCTCGTGCGACGACAAGATGATTTTCATGAAACCACCCCCAAAGTTGTTTTCCATTAAAGAAATTCGCGAGGAAAAACCTCATCATTATTCGTGCATGCGATCAGTAGGTGTGATACTTACCACATTAGCGATTTATAAAAAAGGTAAAACGTCCTGTATCAATGTCCTACAGAAAGAGGAGTTATCAAGTGTTGTGGACACATCTATAACAATACGAGAAGCTCAAAAAAGCAGATTTTTGCAGCTGACTGCTGATATATCCTCGCGCTCCATTTGGCGCTAAGAAGAAAGATAAATGTCTTCACGATTATCGACGTAAATGTTTCGTCTCAAGCGCGTCCAAAAGCTCTGTGTACCTAGCTTCCCTTCCACCCACTCCAGGGGCGGTTCGCCAACATAGTTACCGAGCGTACCATCAGATACAAAAATGGAGAGGATATTTGAAGTCAGCCTTGCAGTATGGATGGCGCAGTGAAGGAAAACTCCTCACAGCGATACCAACAACTGCTCTACCCACCCCAGACAACATCCTAAATTTAGTTTCATGCGATTATGAAATAGGTTGTTCAACTACTTGTGGCTGCCGTGAAGCCGGTAATTATCGACCTTTTTTTCATCGAAAATGAAGTGAGTCTGCGTATAAATGTTTTCCTTTTTTTTTTTTCAAGGATTGAAATGTTCGGGCCTAAGCGCCAACTTTCTTGGCGTTTATGTTTAAATGCTGCACCCACAACTGTCAATAATGAACGGAAAGACGAAGAGTCAGCCTCTGACTCCTATGATGGTTACAATAATGACGACGATGGTGACGGTTTTTTTATTTTTAGTCTTGTTCAATGTATGTGGGGAGGGGGATTGTTTTTTTCACTCGTAGCATAAAGAAAGAAGAAGTTTCATAGTCTCTATGGTCATAGAACTTATCGTACTTATTTGTATTGGAAGAGCGTCGTAGACCTACTTCGAGTTAAGGCGCATATCTAGGCTAAATTTTTAGCCTATAGGATAATACTCCTAATGGTTCATGTTATATGACATTTTACAAGAAAACTTTTTTATATTAACTCATTATTTTGTCGATAATTTCGAGTTATCAACAAAATAATGATGATTTTCAATTGGAATTTTGGAAAATGGCGCTCATTCGATGAAGTTTTTAGGCTAAGATTTAGCCTAAAGTTGGGTTTGTGAATAGTTGATCTTATGTGAAATTCAACGAGGAATAGGTAATTTTTGTAACTTAGGATTTTTCCGTACAATGCGTATTTTTTGAGATATTAACAAAAAACGAAATTTGGGGGCCTAAAACGTGCCACAGAAAATTTTCCCATCCACTTTGAGGGTGGGTTTTTTTCTGGTTGTTTCTGACATTAATCCTGACACATTCCAACAAACTCCTGCTTTCTACCAAGATTGTCTTTTTTGATTGTTTAGTTCGCATATACTAATTGACTACACACTTACCAGACAAATACTCGCATTGTTAAGAAAGTTTTCATATTGCTGGATACTACCACCAGAGCGTGCTGCGGCTTAAACAGTAGAGTAGAAGAGACAGAACATCTTTCCCTCTCTCTTACATCTACGTCTTAACACGCAGCACACTCTGGTGGTAGTATCCAGCGAAGTGAAAACTTTTTTAACAATGTGAGTGTTTGTCTCTATGATCATGTAGGTAATTTGATGTGAAAACGTGAATTTTGACGTACACTACCTACATTTACTAGCTCTTGGTTGCATGTACACTTGTACAGTGTATACAGCAGCATTTTTCTTTCAATTTCATCGTCAATATCAACGTTTTTCTCCCTTCAACAAATCTCAATTTTACTTCGTCCACGTTAATCAGTCCGCATTTAACCTACAGCCATTCTGATATCAACCTTATAGACTACAGGTCTATCAATTGAATCAATTTATTTCCGTGAAAATCACTTATCAAGAAGTGAGATAAGGTTAGAGAGCTTCATAAAACATCTAGGCCTATTGCAAATTGATTCCGATTTGAGAGCGCTTAGTACATTCCATTGCAATCCTTTTCAAAAAGAGCACAGTTTCGTGCTCCAAATATGAAACAACTCGGATGGATCATCGAGAGCGAGCCAGATTTCTCAATGACTTACTAGAACGTTAGAATTCAAAACTCAATATATTTACCTATAGAATTTTTTGTTAAAACTAGTAAACATTGATTTAGAATGAAGTTATCAAAGAATTCGGCGTCGTAATAGAACTCATCGCTATTTTTTGTGGTAGGTGCTGGTACGTATATTTTTAGTCTTTTCGAGTGATTTGTATGCTGCTCTCCTGATGCAATGCAAAAATCTATAGCGATTATCATTAATTTCATTTTACAGTCAATTGCATACCACTGGCAAATGACCTGAGTCCCAAAATAATGAAGTGAGACATTGGATTATATTTCAGTCAGGTACCTAGTTTATTAATTCTATTTTAATTTTCTCACAGTTTCTAGCTGTTCCCGGTATACTATTTTGTCAATGTGCAGAAGAACTAAAACTCCCCATACTATAAAAGCCGCAGCCATATGTGGCGATGGCGGCTGTCCTTCAATGTACAAATGATATATATGAATTCGAAATATGTAAGTGTGCTGATTTTGTGAATATTTTAAATTAAATCCAAGTGGTGATACATTTGAGGATAAAAATTTAGAGCCGATTTGACGATTTGCACGTAAATGAATAGTTTACCCCTCTGATTTGTTTTTTATGAATATTTTGTCTCTCAGTTTACCATTCACAGGGGCGCGTCTAGGCGATTTTTATGGGAGAAATTCTATTCAAAAGAAGAGAGGTATACGTTCGAATATACTGTGAAAGATTAGTTGGAAGTATGATACACGCATAGACCTTATGACCCGTCTTTGGTATAGTCTAGGTCAGAGATGATGACGTGGCTGTTCCATCTAATCTTCTTGGTCAACCTCAGCATCATGTATGCACAAAGAACAATTCTTTCAAATTGAACCGTGATATTTTTCTGAATTGTCTTAATTTTAGGTGTTATCAATGAAGAATTTCGATTTTTTCTCGTCATCCTTTTTCAAAGATATACTTCTCTCTCACATGGATGTAAACTATCTGTTCGTGTGTTCTTAGGAAAATCAAAAACGTGAAGCATCGGAAGGTAAAGAGCTTAAGGAAATGGTACACAACACACAAGGTCCGCAATTTGGCACTTCAAAAGTAGGTGAAGTAGCCGCAAAAATGCGAAAAAAAGATAACTCATCCTGGAGAATTCTATGAAGTAAAGCCTCGTAAGGGTGACAAGCAGGATAAATATATGGTGCGAGGAGTTTAAGACCTATTCTACGCCTATTACTACAGGAAAAAATTAGGCACCAAATGTGTCTTCTTCATTTTCAAGTAGGTTGCCCACTCTGTGGGCAACATCCTTATTTCTATCAGAGATTCAGGTCCATAAATATGTCTGCTTAATCTTGGAGAGAAATAAGAATGTTGCATACACAGTGGGCAACCTATTTGAAAACTCACGAAGCCATATTTAAGGCCCAACTTTTTCCTGTTGTAGTAGGTGTAGAACAGGTCCCAAACGCCTCGGACTATTTGTTTATCCTGCTAGTCACCCTTTTTAAGTTTTAATTCGTAGAATTCTTCGGGATATCGGTCGGAGAACAGAGACGAAGAAATCCGTAGAATCAGTTCGCTGACGTCGCTTTCATTTTTATAAGATAGCCCAGAATTATTAATCAACTTGAGATGTTATTGTATTGATAACTTCGAAGAAGGGATTATGCATATAAGCTGTATAATAAGGTTGTAACGCTCGATTTTCTAGAGAAAAAGTGCGAAAAAAAATGAAAATGTAAAGTAAGGCTTTGAATCTTTATTAGTCTCTATCTGCGGCAGGCCGACAGCTCTCGGACTAGCCTTTCGACTTTATCAGGAATAACTTCAGTAGTGAGGCTCACAATCCATTTTTCTTTTTCTGTTCTGGGATTTTTTTCCCTTATTTTCATTTTTGTCGTCTTGATCCATCTTTTCGAGTATTTATATGAAAGTGTATAATCATACAAGCTCTGATCACGCACATTTACTGTACTCATACAATATACACTGGAAAAAATGTAGGTCCATCAAAAGTCGATAACGTTATTTATATTTGTTTATGAATAAATACACATTCCGCAATTTTGAAATAATTATTGGTCTTCATTAATCATACCAATTCACACAAATCACTTGCTGCCTACCATTTAGGTACCGATAGTCTGAATTCTACAGAATCGAGTTTGTCAAGTAATTTTTATTATTTTTACATTTTTTCAAGTAAAATGATTTTCCTTAGTCAATAAACAAAACAATGTAGGTTTACTGTACCTACGTGTTAAAATTGATATACTTATAAATTGAGAAAAACTTGATTCAAGTTGATTCGTATAATTAAATTCGTTATTTTCCAACAAAATTACAAGGCTGTAACAGAGAAAATGCAATAATTTGAAATTTATATTATTTTTCAAATCTTAATTTCATATAGATAAGGGTAGAAAAGGAAATATGACGAAAAAATCTCCTGGCCCGAGCGGGAATCGAACCCGCGACCTCTTGTTTTCATGACGAGTGCGATATTCTTCTGGAGGTTCGCTCTTACCATCTTCCTTGATTTTATACTTCTTCTACAAGAGTTACAGAAGAGAAGTGCTCTACAAATAAAGACAAGCCGGGCCGAACGGTATTGCTTTTCTACGATGTCGTGCTATTGAAAGCTTTGGTTTAGTTTGGTTCATTTCAACCGAAATATTAATTAGTCCAATCTAATCCATTTTTTCTGTGGCTTAGATTTATTTCAACATTTCTCATCTCTCAACCCTGTGGTGTATGTTAGTCGCCTTGTGAACAAGGGATTTTGTGTCACCTCTGAGTTACTATATACAGCGCCCCAGGGAGAAGTCCGCTTGACAAACCTCTCAGTCTCATATATATTCAGCTCGTTTCAAACAAATTTCTCACCCTTCCCCATGCATTCATATATAATTCAATAGTTGGAATTTCAACAGAAACACTGTTCTATGCGGAGCTACCCAAAAATTGTCGTCGTTCATCTTCCCTGGGGAATTTTTCTTGAGCTTTAATTTCTTCCCGTTTCTTCCGGAAAATGTCGACCTTTGTTGTACATGCACCAGGTGGAGGACTCGTAAATGGAGTCCATCTTTTTTTTTTTTTTTTTCTTCGAATCATAAAATAGGAGTAAAAAACCGAGGATGAATTTATACAAAAATACGAACCTATATAACTTTCAACGGAGCCCGCATTTCTGCTGATCCGCATTCGTTTCTAACAACGCACTTGTATTCACCTTCGTCTTGTGCGGATACTTGTGAAATAGCCAGCGTGTTTTTATTTCCTTCTCGCTTTATCTGAAGATGATTCGATGACTCGATGACCTTATCACCTTTCAGCCATTTGACGTTAATTGCTGTCAAAAATAGGAAAAAGAAAAAGAAGTATGAATTATAGAATAGTGCTTTCAAATCACCCCTCGAAGGCATTTTTCTTACTTACGTTCTTTTCCCGATATTTTACAATCGAAAATAGCCGACTGTCCTTTTTGAATCATCAACGCTTTTAAAGGTTCCTCGAACTTTGGTCTCGCCTTCTCAGCTGCGTCCGAACTGAGCGTCGTTTTGTCTGCTGATTGCACAAGGAACTGAGCTGAGCATTTAGCTGATCCGAAATTGTTCTTAGCGACGCATTCGTAATTTCCGGCGTCCTCAAGGACAGGTTCAGATATAAGTAATGTGTAAACATTATTCTCTTGTTTCAATTTAATACGCGCTCCATTCATTAATTTTCCTCCATCCTACCGCAGCAAAATTATAAACTGAACATTTGGCGCGAATTATCTTAACAGTGATATCGATTTCATACCTTGAGCCAGTGGACATCAACGGGTTTCGTTGAATCTGATGAGAGTTCTACTTCGAATTTTGCTACTTGCCCGGCTTGCACGATGGTACCCTTAAGTTTGGTCGAAAATATTGGGGGCACACCTGCGCCTCTTGCCTTCTGTCAAACGACACCAAAAATGTTGAGACCGATTTAACTTACAAAAAATTTTTAATTCGATTCTGATCAAATACATAACAAAAATCATTTCTTACCGGTTGCGCCATCGTGACTCTCCTGACTGAACTAAGAAAAAAATATACGTAATCTGGGCCGCACAACTAGATGTCAAATATCGAATAAAAAGAGATGCGAAATGAAACCAAGATCAGATATTGAGCGTCGGATGATTTCAAAGTCGTATTTAAAAGATTATGCGGTAGTCGTGTTACAATTACCCAAAGATACAAACATAAACATTGTGAAAAATAATACGGCTTAGAATAAAATTTTTCGGTGTTGATGACGTTCACCAACCTACACCCTATGATATCATCGAAAAAAAAGTATTTTTAATGTAAATAGGCTACTGTGTATATGTGCGACGCTTCTCATTTATGTACAAATTCTATCTGCAGACTTGCGCTGTTTGCCGTTTAAATTCACACGCTAGCACAAAATAATATAGAAACGCATTTTGACCACTTCACTACCATGCATCAGAATCTTTGTAGCCCTTGGGTTTTTTATTTTTTCTCAAAAATATATTATTTTTACAATTAAGTACGTTCGAACTCCAGTATTCGTGGTAAGTCCGGACGTTGGTAGTTGGATTTGGCTACTCTTCAGCTTGTAGTCTGTATTTGTACGTCGAAGCATCATTTTCTTATTTCGTTTTTTTTTTTTTGGAAATACATGAACGATATCCAAGCTAATTATAATAATGGGCTGAACATGTTTATTCGAAATGAATGGGTGTATCTTAATATAAGTACGGTAGGTACTTACAATTCAACATGTTGGCGGTCGCATACTTCCGAGGGTTTGATGTTCAGTGGATGAAGTTCAATTGGCGACAAAGTAAATAGAGTACCTATACCTGAAATATTTTCCGTTTATAAGTTCGGTTCTTCTTGTGTTTCAAATGCTGGAAAAATACTGCTCATAACGCGTTAATCAATAATTCAAATCATCCATATAAAATCTGTCTAATACAACTGAAAATATATTTTAACAATAAAACCATTCAATGTACATACGTCTCCATGATAAACAATTTTGCCAGTAGTGCCAGTATAAAAATTTCCGATTTTCAGGCTATAGATGAGTACCTATAAATAGGCCGAATAGGTTATGGAAGTAAAGTTTGATGGTGAAGGGAAAAAATATGAATAATAATTAATTTCAAATGTGGAAGTATAATTATTATAATACTCGTAATGTGAAGAATTAATGAACGGTTTCTTCTTCCACTTAGGTATTTATTTATTTTAAAAACCGACGTTTCGACTGTCCAGCAGTCATTATCAGAAAAAAGCTCTAGTAGTATAGCTGTACTATTTATTTTAACGGGTTAGGCCTAATTATATAATTTAAATCCCTTATCTGAACCAAATTCATGGAAGATAACTGCCACAAAAACGGAGTATTATTTTTAGATTGCTAATTACGTCGTACCTAAGTATTATCGCGGTTGGAACTGTGTTGTGATTATTTACCTTCTGGGTACCTACTTCTATGACTATAGCTCAGGGTTGTATTTCTGAAAATTATCAATAATATTTCTGAATTCTTCGTTAAATTCATTTCTTTTCCATACCATTGCGAGGAAGAAAAAAAAAAAATGTTCTCACCGCGAAAATGGATTGTGACGTTACTCAAGTTACACATACATTCTCTGTTCTTAGGTTTTATTTTTGCGTAGCAATGTCCAAATTTCGTAAGTTTTTCCTTTTGGTACGTCAATCAATATTGATAATAGTACTGTACTTATCGTTGCATTTATTGCGTGATTACTAATTAAGAAAGTATACAAGTCACCTAATAAGATTTTATTTTTGTATAGCATTTTTGAAATTTCTTTTCAGCCTTTGCGAGTTTTATTTTTGCAGAGAACTGCATTTCCTTGCCATTAGACATTGTAGCATAAAAACAAAAATATTCTTGTTCCAATTTTCATTGTTGAAATTAAGGGTACGCTCTACCTATAGTCATTCACACACAGAAAATACAAGTGTATTATATTATATTACACAAAATGGTGTGTTGCGGGTTGCGATTTTTGCCCACAGCTAGATAGAATATTGAAAAATGCGCAAAATGTTTAGGAACATGGTGTAATTCATTCTTGAAGTTGAGGAAAATACGGCTAATTAGTTGACAGTTTGCAAAATATTCCGAATTGTTTTCAGGAAACGTTTGAACTTACGTCTGAAGGGGTCATCTTTGAATCGTTGCATTTCAATTATCTCGGGGCAAAAATGGCAACATGTGATACATATTTGGTGTGTGGCTGCGTGTGAGTGACTAGGTAGCAGTGAACTCAATTTGTTGTATGAGACTGGCTGGAACGCGTGCTGAACAAAAAAAAGGGAGAAAAAAGATATTCTGTTTACCTAATTCTGTTATATTAAGGCACCATAGTAGGATAGGTATGCTGGACTGATAACACGGAGACGACTTTTAGGCTATAAGGTAGGAATACGGCTCGTGTAACGTCACGCGACAGCGAATGTAACCGGTGGGTACCAAAAACACTCGTCAATTCCGCGACGTTACGTGAAACGTGTTTGTACCTACCTTATAACCTAAACGGCGTCTCCGTGTTATCAGTCCAGCATACCTATTGTACTAGTGCCTTAGTTATATCGTTCAAGTATTTTGTTGAGTCTCATACTACAAATTGAGTTCACTTCACTGCTAGGTATAGAACATGTCCTTATAATCTACTATTAGTAATTTTAATGCAGAATAAATTTAGCTCTCCTTATTTTTACAAAAGAATCCTTGTTGAGATATTTTTGTCCCTGATTTATGTTAATCAAGACACACCCTCATGGCATACAAATCCAGTTTGCTCTTATTATAGAGCCCTAGCGGAACTACTGGCTCGTGTCTGGGTAAGTCCTTAGTCTGGGCACACCCGCGAGGATTTCCGTTTTTGAGTGCTGATAGGTAACGTTAATTATTCTTCCTGGAACAGACTCGCGTCAGTTCACAGCTCACAGCAGCAGCCTGCAGCTCTTTGCTGCAGCTGCACCGTGTGTGGGCTTGGCGGGGTGCAGGAGTCGTGTTCTCTGATCGTGATAAAGACGTTTAGTCGCGATAACATTAACGGTATAAAGACGTATCTTAAACTTTGACTGATTCAAAATATCCTATTTCCGGATATTTCTATAGAATCGTCGTCAACTTGTTTTTTGGGAATGATTGGAAGAAAAGGAATGGGAAACGGAGGTCCCAAACGTCATCGTATCATTCTGAGAGATTGCATTCAAGGCATAACCAAAACAGCTATTCGAAAATTGGCTCGCCGTGGCGGTGTCAAACGTATTGCTGGTCCAATATATGAAGAAACTCGGGGCGCATTGAAATTATTTTTAGATATTATAATCAAAGATGCCATGTTATATACCGAACGGTCAAGGCGAAGGACGGTCACTATAATGGACATCGTTCACGCGTTGAAGAGGCATGGTAGAACATTGTACGGGTTTGGTTCTTAATCAGTAACTTATTGTTTGTTTTTGAGATCAGTTTCTTCTATGCGTAGTACCTACCGAGCTACTATCATTGCTGACGGATTGTCTAATAAAGGAAATCCTGATCTCTGTAATTGTTTAATTGTATGTTTAGAATAATAGAACATGTCGATAGTATTATCAAATGAAAGTAATTAGGTACCTATTTTAGCTTTTTGAAGACGTTACTTGCTACATCAATGCCACTCATGAAATCAGTGTGTTTTTCTAACAATTATTGGTCGTATTTCTACTTTTTTACGTCGTTACGTCGCAGAAAGAAGAACCAAGATATTTAGGTTCATTCTTAAATGAAATCTTAAATGTCTTGGTTTCTAAAATTTTGTTTTTCTATCGGTAGGTATAATAACTTTTAAATATACTTATTCTTTATTGTAAGAAAAATTGATGTTCAATATACTTCCTTGTATGAACTCAGTAATAAGTTATTCGGTCGCTTGGATTGAACTGATTAATTGTTGATTTTGATAACGGTTCCCTTATATAAGTAGGCCTAGATATCAGTACACTTGTAACTTTGCATGGGAAAGTGCAGAAAAACTCGCATTAATAAATTCAAATCCCTTGCAAGTAAATCATCCTCGCAAGTTACGGTAGGTAATTGGTACAAGAACTTGTAGATAGTCATATCGAGTAGGTAATGTGAATTGTTCAGATCCACCCTTGTTTGACATTGATATTTACAATGGTGACTGAGACTCTTTCCTGATTAACTCAAACTGTGTGGATCTAATTTTGGAAATTATCCTCGCCGCTGTACAATATTATCGAATACGCCGGTAACTGAAGATGTAGTCAAGTACATACTACAAGAGGATAATTGTAGTCTATTCAAATCGAAAAAAACGTTCAAAATCCACTCTTTGATTGACTTTGATACTTATTGATTGTGAATTTCTTGGACTCTGCCCTGAGCAACTCAAATTGTATGGATCTTATTTCGTCGGAGAATCATGAACCCTATTCATTTTTTTACCGATGAATATTATCAGAGAATACAAACACCGGCGAGATATGAACTATGATTTTGACTGTTTTGAGCAAAGTAAGTACCTATTTTAGTCTATAGCGCGGTGAGCGAGTGTTAGCCAAAATAGCCTGATTTCCATAATGGTTCGGCACCTTTGCAACACATATCTATTTGTTTGGAAATGTTGAGTTATGCGACTATTCAAGTGTGTGAGTACTGGAGTACCTACCTACTTATATAATATTTATATTCGATCGACTCCAACAGCCGCGTGTTGCGCGACAATGATTAGGATAGAAAGTTGTGCATCAAACCTTGGAAATATGGAAACCATTGAAGAATTGAAACATACCTAGGTATTTCATCCAAGTTATAACATCTATTTTTGGACACAAAAAACGCTATCTACACACAATAACAATATTTTTGCAGCTCACTGTTCTTAAATACGCAATCCCCTTGTGAACCATATTTGTTTACCCTGTTGATATCCTCTACTTTGATCGGAGAACCGTCCAATTTCCCCGTTATCTCAAACCTAGCTTCACCTGGCAAAGTTTCGAAGAACAAATAGTACTCAAAGACACTTTCATCAGGCGTAATCCGGCGTTGTCGAGTTTTTGCTTCGAGTACTTTACTTAAAGAGAGGAAGGCACATTTATTACCGGCTTTTATCGAACCTTTGTGCTTTGACAAATATTCATTGATCGAAATTAATACTGTTTTCATAGCGTCTATCACTGGTGCATCCGTTTCCGACAGACTGATTTCATAATCCGCTGAACAAGTGCACCATTGCGAACTAATAGCCGCCACCTCGCATGAACGATTCAACGCAACTTCTCTGAATAAAGAATGGCATCCAGGGCATCCCTTCGGTGGTTTCATTTCGCGACCATACAGTAGCTCCTTTAACGTAGCGTACAAATCAAAAGGTGTCGTCAATCTGTTCCTATTTAGAACCAAGTTGGCGTACTTATCTGGATGTTCGTGACGGAAAACTGGTGGTACCCAAATGTACATAAAGGGGAGTCGTACCTCAAACCATCCGTATTTCGTTTCAGTTATAGCTCCAAAACGAATTCCGTGATCGCTGAAAAAAAATACAAAGGTAGTGTTGAGGTGTGCTTGCATTTCCTTGAAGATGTTTTGTACGTAAGAGTCCATTAGCTTGGGTCGGTTCAGATCTTCGTGACTGAATGTGTTGAGCCAAAACAAGCTAAAATGCGCACGTTTATATTCTTCTATTCTTTCCACAAATTCTGTCGCGAACTCCGTGATATAATCAACTTGTGCTCGCGGTCCCATACAGTAAAAATCTTTCTGTAATCCAATATTCGAGAATTATTTAGTAATTGTCGGAGACAATTAAACAGAACCATGTCCCTAGCCTCCCTAGATCACATTTTCTGAGGGCAATCGTTTGAGTAAATTGTTTGTACCAGGTACTTTTTTGGTGGATTAAGTATATTGTTTTCTTTCTCTTTTCCTGTTTCCCTCCGACAATTGAAGGCTGGGGATACGCGAGCCTTCAATATTGACCTTAGCTGTAGAGGGAGTAGAGTGTCATGAAACAATAAAAAACTCCTGCATTTTCGCTCCTCTTCCTTGGGATTCCAATTCCAAAATTAGGTCACAGGATTTCTATACATTTTCTCGAATAGTCCCTGTCTCTCCTGGAACTACAACTTTTTGGGAAGACAGCGGATATTTTTCTTTAATATTCCCCCATGGAGTAGGTTCAAGTATAATCCAGCAAAAACGATTCAAAGCTCAGGATGGTAGGATTTATACTTATACATTAAACCTCCCACGTCAGTTGAAAGGAAAAATTCCAGAGCAAAAAATAAGTCCAATTGCACAAACTAGCACAAACGATTCAACCGATTCCCATCTCAAGTTTTGGTTTGGAAAAAGGAGGAGACCTGGACAAGGACCTTAATATTGTTTATATACAATTGGAAAAACAAGTGCTCATGAAACTTACTTTTTTGTCAACCTTAGACTTCCCGACGACCATGTAGGGCCTTCCGTAGTAATCCGTTGGTTTATTCAGAAAACCAAATTTTCCATAATTGAAGGTACTTATGGACGGCTCATCCTCGAAATACGCAGTGAGATAGCCCTTTCTCGAATATTCTTTCCAAATAAATGGGCACCCATCAGCGGGGTCGCTACTCGATGGCCAACAAGAGTTGGAATATTGATCTATATCCATACCGGTTAGTACAGGTACGAGATTGACTAGAGTGTTATCGGCGACTTTGTTATAACCCTCAAGCCATGTCCAGTTTTGCTGTTCAAGGTAGGCCTTTGTTTTTGGCATGGAGCGTATGAAATTGAGACGTGATATCGAGTCGATGCCAAAAAGCATCACATTGTATTTTATCCGCTTACCTTCGCCCTCATTACTAACGGAGCTGTAACGTGGCTCCTTGTCTACAACTACTGAGTGCAAGGTACGATAGTCGATGTCTTGACTTGTGGCTTTACACTGAACAAACAAAAATTCCACATCTCGGGGTAGAATAGAACTAGTTGAAAAGTAAACTGGTTCTCCAAGTCTGAAAAACAAATATATAACCTCAAGATTAGTGCTTCCCTTCTTCGTCCTTGTGTTTATTTCATAAAGATCTACATCTGAGAATTTACTGCAAGGCCAGGTTGTTCGATGGCACTCTTGACTGTTCAAAGAAGATCTTCCACTTACTGAAAACTATCGTCGTCTCCCTGCTCTTGACTAAACATGTATTGACGAGAGATTGACTGATAATAGCATTCCAACTCATCTTGCGATACGGAATAATTTTTTAACGCGGAATTTACAATTTGTATCGCCGTTCTTCCACTCTTTTTGTCCCGTCTTAATTCGGTTAGCGCTCCCTTCTCAGGCTCCGAGCAAAGAATTTCTTCGCTTTCGTCTTCCACTATGTCAATAATTGAATTGTGTAAAACTCTAATATTGGGTATACGACAATTTTCACCCCACACAAGAAAACCATCTGCCGGTATAGATTCAGGATCTGTAACAAACATGAATTTTTAAAAATTATATAGGTATATCGTGTCAGTATTTCATTACGTTTAATAATTTTTGGAGAGACAGAATCTTACCAGAAAATGCCTCATAGACATGATTTAAGAAAGTCGCGAGTATTAAAAGTACCATTGTTAGGAATTTCTCGGAATTTTGAGCTCGTTGTCTCGCTTGAAAGTTGTTGCTTGGAATCCTATGCAGTTAGAAATATAGAACTCAAAATTGTCGGAAACGTAAATAACTTAATTCTTATTTGTCTATTTTCAAAGGGTAAATATCAAAAATTATTTCCGCGCTCTCGCCTTCAGCCTGTTCAGATTGAAGAAAGAAAGAAAAACTTAGGTGTGCTCAAAAAAACATATCTTATTGGTCTGGGAAAGAAGTACAAATATATACTTACCAGGTTTTGGAAAGGAAATTGAAAAAAACGATCAAGATTGCTTATCCAATGTTCATGGCATGAAAAAAATATAAGGAAATTAATGACCATAGCGATGCACACTTAACACAGCAGGATTTGGGTGGCATTGTGGGAAGCTGCTTGAATGTACAGAAAAGCTCTATCATAACATATAATTGATAGACAAATGCAATACAAAAAAACTCCACATCATGGGGGAGGCTGGAGTTTTCAGGGGCTTGCAATGAAGCACTAGTAAACAGTTTTAAATTTTTTACTTTACAAACTCTACAGTATAGTATGAGCCCCATCGGAAGACTGCAATCTAATAAGTTAGAATAAATTCAGAGACGGCTTCTTAAATATATGTGATGCGATCTGCGAAACCATAGGATAAGTCGCGGAAAACGAAAAGTCCGTTTTTCATATTTTCTTATTCTCGAGACTCTCCCAAACATTTCAAGCCCTGTTTGAAGTCAATCGACCCAAAATTCGCTGATCTACAGCGTTTTGAAGCTGGTAAAGGTGAGAAGTGCTAAAAATGAAAATGTTGAGATAACACCGATTGAAAGTTCGGAAGATCTTACGCATCTCACGTTGGAGTGCTAAAGTAGCGCAAAATGTCACCTCCAGATGAAATTTTTGAGTGGAAGTGAAAGTATACGTCCTAATCCACCAGAAAATCAAATAAAAAATTTTTCGGTAATTTTCCATATTTTTTTCATTTTTGCTTTTAGCAAAAAATTTTGTTCAGCGACTTATCCTATGGTTTCGCAGATCGCATCACATATGTTTACTTACTAGAGAATTTTTAGTTTCATTTATTTGTCAACATCTTTCAAAATATTGAGCACAAGGTATGAACTGACAACACTTTGTGTTAAAAGAGACCTTTTCTCGGAGATCTTCCCCCAGGGAAAATTGAATCTTATATTCTATTTGGAAACAGTGGCTTTTTGGTACCAAATTAGCCCTAGCATCAGCATAGTTTGGAAGGAGCGCGAGAGGTGGCAAAAAATAATTAGGAACGAAGGCAGGAGAAAAAGGAAATGGAGAGCCTGTTCTGTAGAGCCAGAATCGCAAGACGCTGCCAGTGAGCTTCCGAAGGACTCACAACAGCGGTTGAAAGCTCTGGTGGATGATTAGAAGCGCGCATGTATAAGATAATAAGCCATTGACACATATTACACAGCACGCAGACTAGCAACAATGGATGAGAAAAGGAGTATGAAATTCTCAAATCGAAAGAGGGTCATACAAGCTTTCTGCCGCTAATAAGAATCACAAATCATTGCGCACTCAAGTATGTGTCAGGGACTCTGGAGATTTCATTACGTGGCGTCTTTATGTGGTTGGATAAAGGAGAAAGATGATTCCGACGATCGGAATCGGCGGTAGTCGAGTTTAGACAAGGTTCTTACCCCCATTGATTTGCAAGGGAAAAATACTCTAATCTTAGAGCTATACTCTGCTCCAAACAAGTCATGAGATGAAACTTTTTTTACTCCTTCAGTATAAGGCCAAGATTATCGACATCGCAAATTTTATAGAAACGGATTAAGTAGGGCATATCTTGCAATCTCTCAATGTAATAACAATAACAAAGATCTTACCCACAAGTCGTTGCTGGTATGTAGTAATGATTGCGTAGCATATACATTTATCTGGTAACTTTTTTATTTTCTTGAGTTTCAATTCAACGCAAAATCAAGCGTGTTGTTTATTTGGGAAACGTAAACTGACTCATTAACATGATACTTATCCGAAAAGAGAAGGAGAAGTTTTGTGCGTCTGTGGATAGGCGTATATGCCTTCTTGTTCGTCAATTTAGAAAGTCTTGGCAAAAATTCTCTCAACATTTGCGGGTGAGACTTTTTCAATCAAGTCACTATTTGTAACATACATTTCACCCACGAGGAAGAATAACTAGATTGCTACCTCATTGTTTGAGCTCGAACTTTAAAAAAGTCAACTCTTTTCCACAATAATAAACGAGAAAATCCATGTCAACAGCCCCTCTATCCCAGTTGACTTTGGTCGCCAGTATGCTCAAATAACCAGTGGTCCCTGGAAGGCCTGCGAAAACCTGTAAACTCATCAATTTTCAACTAAATAATAGTTTTTTTTTTTTTTTTTTTTCTTTGCTTGGTGGAAATTTTGTCCTCAAAATTATTTGGTCCTCGGAGAGAGTTTCGAGATTCGCCGCTGCACATAATTTTGTACTCTGTACCTATTGTACTTTGCAGTCTCAAAATTGGTACCTACCTCTTTCCTATTTTAAGAACAAATCTGAGATAGAATGCCCGGCAAAACTTGACTCTAGCAGGCGCTATAGTAAGTTCGTACAATTGTACTCAATTAGTACCCGATATAATTTTGTATTTTGTAGTTTTAGAATTTTTAACCTCTGCCCTGATCATTCATTTTAAAAACAAATCTGAGGGCTGCTACAACTTAATTTGGAGGTCTCTAAAATACTTATTTTTTTACATGGTAATTGACTCAGACCATTTGCGTTCGGCATTCCTAGACTTAGTCATCCTTTCCGCAATCACCTGTCCGCAAGAAATAACAAAAGTTTCCTATCTTAATGTGCTAGTTTTCAAAGACTTCCTTATTTCATATCATGGGAATCATTTCTGATACAATTCTTAGGAATAAAATCATTTCAACACGGAGTGTTTTGAATAGAGTGTGGCAATAAAAGCGAAAATTATTTACAATTTGACAATTTCAAAAATTATTTCTATCCTCTCATATTCCAGTAAATAATCTTGTGGGAGTTTTGCCCCAAGCCGTCAATAGTACATGAAATGTGTATTAAGAAATACAATCGCAGAATCCTTTTCTTTATGTGTCTCTTATGATTTCAATGGTAGAAAAATAATGTTAAAGTTAAATTAATGCAAATAAATTAAATATTCTGAGTACCTACATGAAGAAAATGAACTCTACCCTCTACAAAGATGCAATTAATCCATTATAAAACACCGGGACATGAACAATTCTGAGACTGATGAAATCCTGGTTGGGTATAGGTAAATTGGCATTGCCGTGTATTCATAAAGCATCAGAGTGATCAGGGTTTATAACTTATAAGCATTCAGAATTTAAGGAATTAGGTTCCAAGTTTTTTTTTGTGTATGAGTTTTTTTTATGAACTCTAGTGTTTAGAGGCAGCTCCTTTCTCTAAAAATTAATGTAATAGACTCGGGGAAGTTCTGTTCCTTTCATCCTCCCACATAATCATTATTCAATTATTTTTGAAATTCTACCAGTAATAATTTATAATAGTCAATGGTGTAACCATGGCCGTTTCTAGTCACAGGCCGGTAGACTAAATCTGTCAACGCTGCAATCAGCCTCCTCACATAGACGATTTGGGTTGCGTAACGTTCGCATTTTGTTAAAGTTATTGTACCGTAACATGAATTTTAAGTTAAAGTTATGGATCGGATGACGTAACGCTGAATTGTGTTGAAGTTATTGTTACATGCGTTATTGAGAAAAAAAAAAAAAGTCCCCGGCTGCCGGCTGGACCAGCTGGTGGCTGGCAAGAGCGCCGGGCAGTGAGAGGCGTTGAGCATCGATGACCGCTGACCGGTGGGCCAATGGTAGCATAAGCATTTAAAATATGATTTTGAATGATTGGAATGTGACCTTGTAAAAACCAATTAAGTAAATATTTAAAAACCAAAGAGAGAAAACAGGAAATAGTTATTTGTGCTACAAGGGTTACAAATGAGTTATTTCTCAATAAGCTTAATGTTAGCGACCTGAGCAAAACAAGGGTTGATACTGTTGATAGTGTCATACAAATGAATACTAGCCGTTTCTAATTGTGTTGCATATGAGATTTCTCTTCATTTATGTATGAGATTTCTCTTCATTTACAATCAGAAGGTAGAAGACAATACGAGTGCATTTTTGGAGGTCACAAGATAGATGATAGCTTGTCAATCTTACCTACCCTAGGTGCGAAATGAAAACAAAAAATGCTTACGCAGCCGCGTAAGCAATACACGACTTTTCACCTGTATCTACAATCAAGTTTTTTGCTTAAACTTTAACTCTAGTACTCCAATTTATTCAATGAATCGTTTTCTCAATAAGATACACACATCCTCAACATATCTCTTGCCACTCTAATTCATTCTTGATCATCTCCGATTCTCAAGCATCTTTTAATGTTGGTTGTTGTAGACTCACACATAACATTCATTCATGAGAAACTCAACACAAACGAGCAAATCTTTCACACATATAAAACTATTTCATCACTCAAAAAAATGACAAAATTATACGCAAAGGATTGTTGCACTAATACTATACTAACACAACATTCATTCATGACTGACTCAACACGAACGAACACATCTTTAAAAATTCATTCATAAAGAGCGTATCCTTACGTGTGTGAACAGGTAACCCAAAAAATGAATAAAACTAGCTACAACTACAATGACAATCTACGTAATCAAAGGTTACCCTTCGCTTTTGATGACGAAAGCGACTACCTGAAGTTTAGTACTACAAAATATTAGTAGCTCGAATATTTGCAAATTTCATCAAATTAGTTCACGCTTCAATTTGAGATTTCTCACGAACCAAACATCGTATCAACACCAAAAGTTCACAATTACATTTTTAGACATGTAAATTACAATATATCAACATTTGAAAAAAATTGAACAAACCATATCAGAGTTATAGGAGTGGGGAATTTTTTTTTTAAATTGGGTATATCTGGAGAACTACTGATCCGATCGTCAAAAAAAATGCAGGTGCACAACTTCAGATATAACACTACAACTTGACTAAGTTTCAAGAAAATCCATCCAGTAGTCTCGGAGGAGAAGTCCGGACAAATTTTGATCCATATATATATATATATACTTACGTTCGCGGAATCTGAGCTCCGCAGTATATGTGGGTAACCTGAGATCCACATGATAAAATTGAGCTAGCGCAACGGGCGCTATACCCACAGTCTTGGAAAATGAATTTAAATGTTATACCATGCGGAGGGGTAAGATTCACCCCTTAATTAAGAAGAAGTATATCTCATGGAATTGTGCAATCCGAGGTCCAGCAATATATGATATAATAATGCGAAATGTGAGCTCCGCTAAGATATATAATTGTAGAATCAAGGAAACTGAGTTCCAGCAATGTTGCCAATGAGATGGAACTCGGATGAACCTCATGTTGCTAAGTAGGATAGTATATCATTTTGTACATTGCCAAAACGATCGGTAAACGAAGAAACCAAATACAGGTCAGATAGACGAAAACTGTCAAGAACCAAATATTCTCTAAACTATGCCTTCAAAAATAGAATTAAGAATTTTGGTGATCATCTAAGATTGACTATCAGCATACTACCACTGTGAGCGCATTATTGCATTAATACTCATCTTGACTTGAAGAAAGAAAAAAATGAAGCTGTCGATTATTTTAAACAGTCAGATATTTAGGGGGAAAGAAACTTCGCTGCAAGAAAAAGTTGAAAAGTAAGATTTCATTTAGCAGGATTGAAATAGGCCTCCTAAACAATGTCAATCTAAGAAACCAAATCTCATTTCATCTCATTTTCCATTGTTTCAATACACAGGCCCTAATAGATAATGTAAATAATGACATGTATTTCCGAGTTTTGGTTTGAAAATTTCTAAATTATTGTTCTTTGCTCGATTGCAATATATTGACCCGAATTTGAATAGGTCGTCGGAGCTTGGCCCTTAGATTCCTATACTTGAAGAACGCAAAAGCATGATAAGAACGTATTGGCTTATTTTTATTTATAAGACTTTCTAATATTCAGGATAGTTCAAAATTGCGTTCTTTTCCAGGTCTCAAATAATGATATGAAATGGAATACGTGCTTAAAAAGAATTTTATTTCTAAAAATTCTGGATAAAATATTCTATCCTTTTCTTAGAGAGTAACATAGAAGTTTACAGATAATCATTTGCAATACAGTCATCTAACATCTCTCTCATATAAACACACAACAAATTGTAGTTCTTTAAGGAAGCAAAGGATCTGATCTACTTTTAAAAAGTAGGTAAGCAAAATTTTTAAAATTTATTGTACATATTATGTATCCAAGAAGGGAGAAGGCTTCAATATTGCGAATGGTCTTGGAAATAAGTTATCTTTGATTTTGAAATTTCGGATACAAAATATTAATTTGTTGGAGTGACAATTTAGAATCTCCAAGAAGATAACGCATATTTTTTTCTCCTTTTTCATCTCAGAGTTTAATTCAATACCGGATTATATTTCAAAGCTTTCAATAATAACTTTCTTTCAGCTCATTAGCCTATTTTGAAGTTTTGCGGGGTCGTTTGAGTATATTTTTCAGACCCCACGCTGAATTTCAATCAAAAATCGAAATAAAGATTTAAATTTCTTTTTGAGGTAGTGAGGGAGAGAGCAAAGCACTAATTCTGGAACGTGGACTCACAAGTTGTACAAATTTTTGATACCATTTCAAACTCCATTCCATCATATACAGAATTTTCAAGATATGAAATCATAAGACTCAATATTCTCTCTTAGAACTTCCTTCAGAAAAATCATAATTGAAGAAATCAATAAGTATCATCGTCACATCTAAACTAAAATTGGAATCAAAAGAAAGTTCTCATTCATTGAAGGAAATCAGGTGAAATTTCTGAAATTTTCTTATGACTACATAACAACAAGGGTAGTTTTAGTATTGTTTCCTTTCATGGTTGAATAAGATTCAGATTACTGTTTCACATATGCCTCTTGAGTAGTTTTCCTTCTTTCTTAATGATGATGGTGCAAAGTAACATGGTTAAACATGATATAATGACGAAAAGTTATGAAACAAAAATTTAGTGTTTCGATTAGGTTGAAGGGGAAAAAATTAAATAATGTTACAATCATATATCTTCTAAGGCATTTACATTGGTCAATTCTCAACGTCCTCAATACAGCACTACAAACTGAACTAGTGCATTGTAGTCTAGTTAATACATCCACATCAACCTCATTTTGCTGTCATTCACCAATCAAAATCGAGCTCTGAAAGCTAATGCTGTTGTGATGTCACAGCGTATTGTTTCTAGGGAACTTTATTTTTTTAATTTATCATTATTTTTTAAACCTGCGGATGCATAAGGGCTAGGATAGAATATTTCATTCAGAATTTTTAGAAAAATATTCTTTGTGCACGTATCCCATTTTGTATCATTATTTATGAACTGGAAAGGAACGCAATTTTAAACTATCCTGAATATTAGGAGGATGTTCTTATCATGCTTTTGCGTTCTGGTAGGATTCTCAGAGCTATAGCATCAACACCCTACTTTTGTAATAATACTGTATAGAATAAGTTCAAATTTAATTTAAAACATTGCATTCAAGCAAAGAACATTGTTTTTCTTCCCTATCCCACCCCCTCTCTCTCTCTCTTTCTCTGCCTTTATGATTTCATTTTTTGATACATGACTCTTCTCCTCTAGTGGAACTTGAACGGATACTTTGAACAACTGCCTGAACTACAACAACTGATTTCACTATACAATTCAATCATCATTACCCTTAAAGAAATCTATCTCCTTCCTTTACATAACATCAACTTTTTTGACATAGTCAATCTTATTCAATCACTTACATAATTTGTAGAGACTTTAACGTTCACAGTTTCACCTGGGGTCTTATCTTGAACAAATTTCACCCAAATTCACGCGGCAACATTTCAGATGACCTACTCCCTGGTAATAATGAACTACCTCTCCTCAACATCCCTGGGACCCCTACTTATCTTAATCTACTTCCGGCTCACTTTCAGCAATTGATCTTGCCTTCTCCTCCTCTTTCCTCTCTCCCAAACTCATTTGGTCTACCCACCCTGACCTATGCGACAATGATCACTTCCGTATTCTTATCCGATTGCAAACTCTATCCCATAACAATTTCTGAACCACTGCTTGCTGGCTCATCAACAAAACCAACTAGGACCTCTTTCAAGACTTCACTTCAAACACGTCATCCCTTTCAGGCCCCTTCAACCCTCCATAGCACTAGAAACATTTACCAAGTTCATTACCAACGCTGCAGAACTCTCTATCCTTCACACTTCAGGAACAAAGAAACGTAATCAAGTCCCTTGGTGGTCAGACAAAATCCATCAAGCCATCAAAACATGCAAAAAAATTCTTTGTACTCACAACTTCAACCGCACCCAAACTGATTTGATACTTTTATAAGAAAGCCCGCGCCAAAGCAAGAACTCTTAATCCGTTCTGGAATGAAACAGTCCTGGAGTTCATTTGTTGCACAATTCAACCACCCTGTGTCCACCTCTACTATATGGAGAGATATCAAGGAACTGACAGGCATTGGTTCCTTCCATCCCATCACCCAACTGAAAACAATTACCACAATCACATCAGATCCTCTTCTTATCTCCAAACTACTAGCTAAAGAATTCACCTCTGTGTCTTCTAATGCAAATTACAATCCCAATTTCTTAAGTTATATAGTAAACTCCAAGAAAAAAAATTTGATCCAAATATTTGTCCCACTTGCTTCCTTTCAGTAGTAATGAAATCAACTTTCAAAGTACCACTGCATTGATTCTTTCAATCTTTTCAGCTGCTCTTGGTGTGGAATTTGGTATAGTACTCCACTATAGATAATCCGCGGTTTGGTTTGAAATTTAAAAAGTCTAGCCAAGCATGACAGTAGTCTTGGGTATATTTTCTCAATTTTGGAAACCAGAATCTTTCTTTGATAAGGTCTTCTGTCTTCGTTCCACCTGGATGTCCTGCGTCATCATGTTAAATTCTTAATATTTGGCTGCGGTTGCTCCTGGGAACTACCCAACATAGTCCTTGTTCTGTTTTTTAATATTACTGGTCATTCATGATGATAAAGTCTCGCTTGATTTCTTTTTCCTGTGCATCTGGTTGTTTTGCTTGGAGTGCGGCCAATATTTCTTGACATCTTTTGTCTTGTTGCTGTGCTACTTTGACCCAATCCTTCTCTTCTAACTCCGTTTTTGCACCGAGTACGACCATTTGTTTGTGTTTCTTTTTTGGTTTCTGTTGAATTTCTGCTGAGTGAGTCCACATGTCACATGACTGTACCAGGTCGGTATTCAATTTTCATAACAAATTCTTGTATGAGTAGCCACCATCTGGCAATCCTTGTGTTCAAGTCCTTTTTGGTTAATGTATAGCTTAGGGCGCTTCAATCTGTTATTACTTTGAATGGTTTTCCCTGGAGATAAACTCTGAATTGTTGTAGTGCTCTGACAATTGCCAGTGTTTCAAGTTTGTAGGAATAGTTTTTATCTTTGGTTGTTTATTGACTAAAGTAGATGATTGATTTTAATGTCTTCTCTGGCTATCTCTGCATAAGAATTACTCCTACGCCATTACTGCAGGCGTTGATCTGCTGGGTTAAAATTTGCCAACATTGGTTGTTCTGCTGATTCCTATTTTAATTCGATAAATGCGTTCTCTTGTATCTCGCTCTATTGAAATTCTGTTGTCTTCTTGGTTAGTAGTGCAGCAATTAGTCCAAAGTTCTTGATATATTTTTGAAAGTACCTGAGTAATCCAACAAATTGTTTTACTTCATGTACATTGGTAGGTCATGGAAACTTGTTCACTTCTTCAATATTTCCGTTGTCTGTCTGCAACTTTCCTTCTTTTCTTCATATTTCAGATATCAGCTTATCTCCCAGAAATGTCAGCTTTTATCTTAGAATTTGTCATTCATCAAGTCTGGTGGTTAATACAGCTCCTTATAATACTTAGAATATGCATTACAATTGTTGTAATCCTTGCCCGGTGATTTTGGATGTTGTCAGTATGACAAGATAGGCAAATACCCCCGTTTCTATTATTGGGTTTAAGATAGTATGCATTGCTTGATGAAACACAACATTTCCATTACTCAATCCAAATGACATGCAAAGCCATCCATAGTATCCCTCTAGTATAACAAATCCTGTCTTCTCTGCGGACTTGGTTTCAATTCCGATTTGAAAATAGCCCCATGCTAAATCAAATAAGATATATTTGATTGCTCATACTAGTTTGTCTAGTAGATCATCTATTTGAGGTAATAGATATTGGTCTTTAACAGCTTTGTTTGTATTTAACTTCCTTAAATCACGGCACATACATAGTTCATCATTTTTCTTCTTGACTAATAAAGTTGGACATTATTTATAGGGGGTTCAATTCTCTGACTGACCCATATTCTTTCCGCTCCTCTAGATGTTGTTTGACAAACAGTAAATGACAAGCAGTATGATCTGTAGTTTGAAATCTGTTAATTACGTTGATCCAACTTTGGATTTGCCTCTTTTGACCAATTTTTTGCAAACCATTTCGGAATTCATTGGTCAACTATTAAAGTTTTTTACCAACTTCTTTTTTTTTTTCTTCTATCCATCAGTTCCTTCAGGTCCTCCCTCTTGAAAGTTGGGAATTCTTGTTCTCTTCTTTTTCAATGTCTGGAGCAAACTTTGCTTTTATACCTTGAGCTAATGTTTGATTTCTTCTGATGGTTACTTGTTTATCTGATATATTATTCACGATGTGTATATGTCGTAGGCGATTTGGAAAATTCCGCCGTTTACAATCTGCCTTAGGCTGAATGTAAACTGCCGGCAGTATTAAAAAATGATTGAAAATTGTCCAGTCCGCCTGATTTATTTTAGGGAGATTATAATCTGCCCGAGCTCTATTGGGCAGTTTGTGAAATGTACTTTATACAGTTCAATAAGCCTAACTTTCTTCCGGCTCATTGCAAAGAGACTACGTGTACGCAGGCAGTTTGAAAAAGAGAACGATACACAAATTATTATGCGCAGAGGGCAGAAACGGGCTGCTGATCAAATGGTGGAAAATGCTAAGAGGAACTGCAACCGCGCAGAAGTTGGCGATTCAATTTTCCTGAACGTTTCGAATGTCGATCGCGGGCCGCTGGACCCTCAAAATATAATAGGAAGAATTTTGAAAATTGAAAATAATGTATACCAGGTGAACACGAAAAATGGAGCTTTGAAAAACTGGTATTCCCGTAACGACTTCGGTGTTTCTGGCACGGCATTCCAAGGTGACGTGCGAGACAAAGTGATTTCTCTACGAGAAGCAGTTTCCATGGAGTTGAAATTTGGCGGACAGGGATACGCAAGCTGCAACTGCGGTGCTTCAATGCAGCACAACGAGATGCGTTTGCTTCAAAGCTCTTGAACTGTGCAACTCGAGATGCCACAAAAGTATTCCGCGTGGAAATAAAGAATAAAGTGGTTTACGTCCCGTGTACCTCCCTTTACTATTTTTTTTTTTTTTTTTTTCGATATTCTTTTCTAGTCTCCCTATATAATACAGTACATGACATTGTACATAATATTTTAGTTTAGAACCTCTTGATATTTTTAACTCGAGAAACGCTTCTTCGATCATAATAATTTGTATATCGTTCTCTTTTTCAAACTGCCTGCGTACACGTAGTCTCTTTGCAATGAGCCGGAAGAAAGTTAGGCTAATTGAACTGTGTAAAGTACATTTCACAAACTGCCTAACAGATCTCGGGCAGATTATAATCTGCCTAAAATAAATCAGGCGGACTGGACAATTTTCAATCATTTTTTAATACTGCCGGCAGTTTACATTCAGCCTAAGGCAGATTGTAAACGGCGAAATTTTCCAAATCGCCTACGAAAAATATATGGTCATTGGAGATACAATGAATTGAGGTATGTATCTTTCTGGTCCACACATTCTTCCTCCCAAGGATGTTGCATCATCTGCCTCATCTTATACTTTGCACGACTTGAATGATCTGGTTGAAATTTCTGCATTGTCTGTGCTCCAACATGTTTTCTTACTGCTGTCAGCTTTGAAATTCCATCTGTTGGAGTGTTGGAGGACCACCATCCTATAACAGCATTCATATCCGCTTGATCAAGTAAGTTGTATTCAATGATAATATCTTCATCTTGCGTCTCATCATCAACAATTTGAAAGATGTCTTCTTTTCAACTCATAGTCTTCACATCCACAATCTATGAATGCTATCACCAGAATACCATATTTTATATTCTCCAAGTCTGTGGTCTGACCATTGGCATTTGGTATAATATTGAGCTTTCTTCTTGGGGTAGTCTGCTATTCTGCTTCAATCATTTCTAGCTTCTTAAATCTATCCTTGTCCTCGTAATTCTTGATTTCTTGGTTGATGGCTTTAGAGAACTCACTTTTTGTAGTATCTTCTCCTCATGTAGTCCTTCCTTTGGTTATGCCTTGAACATAGAGTACTAGTTCTTTCTCCAATCAAACTGTGCTTTCTCTTTGTCTTCAGCTTGTTCTCCATTTTGTCGTGATGTTTGTCAAGATCTTGCTTACATGACCAGGTTTCATGTGTTCTTACACTCTTCTCTGTGAGTCTCTTGATTAACTGCTTTCTTCTTGCAATCAGAGTTTCTGGCTTTCATGGGGCAAATCTTCAGGGGTGATGAAAAGTAAACTTCTTGCTCAAATTGCTGTTACATTATTCAATCAGTTATTCTTTCCAATATATGGTCCATTTCTTGCTATGAAGATAGTTGGCAAGGTTTCAGGGATGTTTGCTCATCAATAAAGTATGTTCCACATGACTCATTTCATTTTCTGTCCCTGGATTACATATTTCTGAGAACATTTTCAACAGCAATTTTCCCCATTCTTCCAAATTTGAGTATTTAGCCAAACTTTTGTGCCAATTTTACTACCAAATCTGCAAGAGGTAGTAGTGACGTCCATCTAACAGAATATTTTGTTGAATTGATTCAGGGAATGTAACCACTGATCATTGTTCTTCAGGTTCAGACCCAAGTACATTCTCCAATTGGTGTAATATTCCATTGCAAGTAATACTGTAGTGCTGGTGCAGTGCGTCTTCCATTCAGCAATAAATCAATCAGTTCATCTCGTTGTTTCATCTTCATTGCCAGTGATTCTATTCAGGTGGTATCATCCAATCTAGTTCTCTTCAGTAGTTGAGCAGTGTGATCATGGGAACCTTTGGTTTGTTTGGTCTTTACTTGTTGAGAGGCCTGACCAAAGCCTCCCATCAAGGACTCAGTTTCAAACCCAAGTTCATCTGCCTGGTATATCAGATCAGCATCCAATCGCCCACGTATCTTTGCAATTCTCTGCTTGGAATGCTTGTTTGGACTTTGCTATCATCACCCACAAGTACAAGTGCATCATTCATAACATCAGGATCGATCAGATCCTTAAACCAATTCATTCACTAAGGACCTCTCGATCACACCTCTGGTGCGGCTTGGAGACTACACAGAGTTCTATTTTTTCTCGCTCCGCAAAGGAGTTGCCAGTTTATCCAACATTTCCTCTCAATACACATCCGCTCCAAAACCAATACATTTCAGTTTCTTTCCATCATCATCTATGAAACAGTTGAGTTCCATATTTTTCCAATCAGTACAATTTATTCATAATATACTAATTGGTTCAGCTTCATCTCCATCTTAAGATCAGTTTCATTCCATCCCGGATCGCCAAATTTTGTAAAATAATTTGCCATTAATCTTCATAGATATCAAATCAGTACAACAGATTGCCAAAAATAACATTTCCCATCAAATTCACCAGAAAAGGAAACATAGTGCAGTAAAGAATACCAAAATAGGAGTTTCCATCACAATATGGTTTGAAGGACCATACAATCAGCAAATCAGTGTACTCAATTGTGAAACTCAGTTGGGACCCAAATTCTATCAGAATTGGAGCTAAATTCCATTTACATAATGTATTTCTTCTCAAATTAGAAAGGGCTGACATGACACCCACTTAACGCAATGTTAAATTTATTTGAACGTTGGGGTAAATTATGTACCATCAAAAGGGCTAGACTGGTCACCCTGCAGCAAATTCACCAGGGTAGAAAGCATACCTCAGCTAATCATCAAGAATGCCGCAATAGAAGTTTCTATGATAACATGGATCAAAATGTACCATACAACCAATATTTCAAAAAAAAACTGGTTTCACTTTTTGCTTTTGGATTTAGAAATTTTTGGGTACCATTTCGCGTTTGCTGTACTTATAGAAACAATTCGGCTCGATACACCTCGTAGCTGGTTCCAATATCATTTCCATTTCCAATCATTCGAGCTGCTAATTCTATTCCACAATCCACCCTCCATTCTCTTTGGATGATAACTGTATTTCTGAATGATTGCTATGCACCTATTATTTGTCATAGAAAAATTTTCAAACAATCATAACTTCCTCATTTTTATCCTGGTTTTGATGAACAAATTCAACTTTGTAATTTAGCTCCTAGTACTTCACAGTAGTTTTTTCCCCATCATGATCTCCTGTTCATATTTTGGTCATTGTGCGAATGAATATTGATCATGATTCTTGACTAATGTTACTTGATTCTTTTTAGCAGAATATCTGGCTATGAATGTTTTACACCACATGATGATTTGTTTTTCGACGTTCGTGCAATCGGGTTTTGGTCATGAATCCTTGCAGAAGTTAATATAAATCCATTTTCCCATACAATTCCAGATGAAACTTCCAACAATAATATTGATTATTCGTCGAAGGTATAAGATATTCATTTGTCATTCATCAAAATCTGAGAAAGTAATACCTGGTCCATTGTGCACTCGTATGATATGCCTCCCACGGCTTCCCAAGTTGTACAAAGCTACCACAAAGATAATTTTCTCTCCGGGTGTGAATGTATGTCAAATTTCCAATGCAATTCCGGATGCAACTTTTATCGAAAAATCCCAGGGCATCAGAAATATATCTTCATCATTCTTTAATACATATCTGAAAGAGTAATACCTGGTGCGGTCCATTGTGCACTTTTATAACGTGCTTCCCCCCATGTCTGCCAAGTTCTACAAAGCTACTACAAAGATATTTTCTCTCTGGTTGTGAATACAGGTCAAATTTCCACTGCAATTCCAGATGGAATGTTCAATAATAATATTACTCGTTGATGCTAGAAGATATTTATTTATCAATCTTGAAAATCCGAGGAAGTAATACCTGGTTCATTGTACACTCTTATAATATTCAATTTCAATGTCTCTAAAGTTCTAAAGACTTCCCCCAGCGACTACTTTCCTACAGCAATGAACATGGGTGAAATTTCCACTACAATTCCGGATGCAACTTTAATCAAAAATTTCTGGCGCACAGAAATATACATTGATCATCTTTCACTATCTCAGGAAGTCACCATTTGTTCATTAAGCACACCCTTAGAGTGAAGCTCATTTCTCCTTCTCCTGTAGCAAAATTGCAATTGAATTTTACAATTGAGTCAAAGAAAATAGGTAGTTAGTTTCCCAGGCTCTCTACTGTATCGATTGTATAGTCATGCTCTCTGATCTGTTATATTTCCATCTGTTCTGAATTCAAATGTGGTCTTTGACTGGAATAGTGGCCTGTCTCCAAATAGTTAAATTTAAAATAGGAGATTGTGTGAAATTGATTGTTTGACTAGAACATTTAAAAATATTATAAATTTTCAGATACCACTTTTAAATTTCATACTATGCGACTCGTTCACATTACAATTGCTGCAGTACAACTTTGGAAAGGCGCGCTCATTTCAGTTTATTCAGAAGCCGGCAATAGGCTCTAAAGCACTACATTACAAAATTACTCCATGGTCAAGAAAAAATCTTTGTCCTCCCCCAATTTGTTTTTGAGGCTGGTACAGGGCCCAAGAATGTGGCACAAATTCCAAGTCTGGAAAGCACAATCGGCACAAATAAAGTACAAATTTGTGCCGATATCTCCAAACCCTCTCCCCCAAAAGGAGGAGGGGTCGTAAAAATGGACTCTTTCAGACCTGCGGATGCATAGGCACTTGGCTTGCCGAAGCAAGTACCCCAAAAAGGATAGAATATTTCATCCTGAGCTTTATAAAAATCCTTCTTGTGCACGTATCCTATTTCATATCATTATTTGAGAACTGGAAAGAAACGCGAACTCGAACTATCCTGAATATTAGAGAGTCTTGTCAATAAGAATAACCCTACACGTTCTTACCATACTTTTGCGCTCTGCAAGTAGGATTCTAAGAGCTACAGCTCCAACAATCTACTTTTGTAATAATACTGTATGTAGAAGTTCAAATTTAATTCAAAGTCAAGCAGAGAACAGCCACTATATCACAAAATGTACTAGTCATCGCGAGTGAGTCCAACATACGATGCAAGCAAAGACCTTTGATGTTATGAGGCTCACTGTACTAAGAGAGATGTAAATCATGGGCTTTACTTTTAGCTTGTAGAAAATATTCTCCTTTTTTATATAATCTTTTCTTCTTATTAATTCTGGATGCAAAATTTCCTAGTTGCATTCTTCTATATGGCTTAATTAGTTCACAAATACAGTAGTTTTTTCTCACCTCAAAATTTTTCTGTAGAGCTCTGAACCTATAGTCGTTCAAAGCTTCTCTCATTTCTTAAAGCTCAGACCTTGAACCCTTTCCAAAACATTATCTTTTTTCCTTATCAACAGTCCTTATACTCATTTTTGTAATCTCTTGGATCCACCAAGTGATTCTCAAAATCAGTCTCTGGAAGAATAAATTTAGCTTCAATATAAACTATTTTTAATAGCAAAAAAGAAAATATGACAGGGCTCATAGTTTGGCTCAAAACTTGAAGTTTTTTCAAGATTAGGTATATTTTACATACAGCTATAAAAGCTCAAGTTCAATTCGCGTTCTGTATAGTATTGATATGATGAGGTCATACACGTAGGTGTACTCAGTATTCAAAATAGAAATTATTCAGTACTGCACCTCCAAACTACAAGTTTTTTAATAGTCAAGTCAAAAGTAAAATCTTTGTGAATGAGTGAATTTATTTGAGTTTCTTACAAAAAGGAAGTAGGAGATTGTCATAAAATTGGAGAACAATGCGGGTTCATCTGCGTGTCTGTGTCATCATTTCAAGTACATTTTTTGTGACTTTTGGATTTGCAGAAAACAATAATCTGTGAAAGTGAACTTTTCATAATTTTCTAGTTAGTCTCTTCATTTTCTAGTGTATCACCGCATACAGAAAAAGATTATCACCTTTTACACATTGTTTCTGTAGTGAATTACCTACCTTGTTAGACAATTTTATATCAAAAATGGGTTTATATAAGTATGTAGTTTTTTATTGGAAAAAATAGAGGAATTTGAATCACACCTTGTGAATCAATATTGTATCGACTGCCTATTAAGAAACCGCCGTCAGTCCAGAATAAGATTTTAGTGCTGTTTGGTGGTAGAAAGCGTTCTGCATCGAATGAGACAATTAGTGCAGCCAGCACAAAAAAATTAGTCCGGATTAATTTTTATGGCAATTTTCCATTCATTGAGTACCATTTTATTCATCGTTTTTTTGTGTTTCCTGTCAAATTTCTGAAAATGGACTTACGGCAGTGTCTTGATAGGCTGTCTGTGTATTATTGGCTTTCCCAGAGCAGTGTTTCAAGAACTACGGAAACCCAGAGTACAACAAAACCTCGTGAGTCCTTTCAAACTTTTACAACCAAAATTTGGCGAAAAATTTTACAGAGGGCTCGGTTACCTACCCTCAAATTATCATAATAATCACTTCACTCTTAAAAAAGAAGGAAATTTTGAAAACATTCTTTTTTCTCTTGCAAAATTTGATATTTTGGACTTACAAGGTATTTCGATTGCAGAAACAACTTAAATCAACTTTTCTTCTTTTTTCTCTCTCTTTGAAATTATCGACTTCTCGATCTTACACCTTTGTTACCTTCTTTGTGTAATATTACTCTTTTATCTGTGACAGGTGTTGCTTGAAAGCTGGTTAAAGTCTTCCTTGAACCTTAATGTTGATTATTTCATACATTCAACTTTGCTATTGAGGTGTGAGGTGCCTGGCAAAGAATTTTCAGGAGGAAGAGTTATATTCATGAATTTGGTATTACTTCTCCCACCTTTCTCTTGAACACCTTCTGCTTTGGTACCTACTAATATGTCGCAATCTGCACTATGCTTTCTTCAATTTTTTCTTACTGCCAAGTGCCAATTTTGTGTGAATATGACGTATCAATAAGTGGGTGAAGTATTTTGAGCGTACATTATGTCGACTTTATTAATTTGATGTGCACTGCCAGATAGCTTTTTTTTGGAGGAATGGACCGCCACACCATAGCTCGAGCCACTGGTAAAATACAGTTAAAAAATTTTCTAGATCCTTTATTCCTACGGCTTATTTTACCCCGTCTATAGAATTTTTTCGTTATTTTATTCATTCATGACAGGCTTTGTTTAGTATCTAACTTACATTTTAGCTTCTCAACCCCAAGGTGACTGTGATTACTGCATAAAAATTTTTCCAAGTTTTTCAATAACGTCAATGTCAACTTCTTATTACAACAGTTTGTCATTTGTAAATTGTTTTCTTTTCCTCGTTGAATTAGTGAATGTTACTCGGCTAATCCATTAAAATTGACAAAATATGAAACTGACGCCAGAATCTAGCTTACTTCAAGCACATTTAAGAAACCCCTTTATTGTTTTGTATCAGAATTTCTCCAAAAAACTCCGGAAAGGAACTAGCACAAAACAAGGAAGAAGACAACTTGAGAATCTATTACAAATCTAAAATTTAAAAGAAGAGGAAGATAAATAAATGGTACAGTCAGACCTGAATAAGTCAAACATAGACGAGTCGAAATCATAGATCCTAACTCGAACAAATTTGCTCAGTCCCGATACTCTCATTCGAACCTGCACTATTTCTCTCACAATACCTTAAACACTATCATGGATCACTCGAATTAAAATAACTTCCAATTTTACACGTTCCTCAAACGTTTCTATGTGTAGAAGTCAAATTTCTATACATGCCTCTAAATTAATTGAAAAAGAATACTAGAAGAATGCTCAGAGATAGAAAAATATTCCAGGGACTACAGAAGGTTACCTACCCTCTAATTCTAAAGGCACTGCTAAATCCTACATCGAAAAAAAATGATTGAAAAGTAAATACACAATCCGCGAAGAAAAAAATAATTTACCTATAGGCCACCTACTCCAAAGGGAAGACGAAATACAAACATGAAATATAAATTACAAGCTACCAGCGTGATGACCCGATAGGGTAACGCGAGTTCAATATTTCCATGCAAGAGGACTGCATTGATTTATATTATTTAGTATACACCGATAAACCGAGCTCCAAACGTTTTGTACAACATTTTTGAAGTAAACTTGTCAGTAAACTGAGCTCCAAACCATTTATATTAAATTGCTGGTCATACACTTGTCGGTAAACCGAGTTCTGTGCGATGTTGTCAATTATTGGACCTCAGATCTATCATGTTTCTTTCCACTTTCGATATATAAACTTTGAAACAACGCACTCTACATGGTTGACCATCCAACTAAACAGTGATATATATTTGAGAAATTTGCGTAATCTGAGTTCCACCTAATATTGCGTCTACTGTATGCTGGAGTCCTTATAATACTATATATATGGTTCACATAATCCGAGCTCCGGGCATCGGATCTAAGGATCTCGGATTGGAATATATATTCTAAAACGGAGCTCACATACCGCCGTCATAAATCTATATATATATATATATATATATATATATATATATATATATATATATATATATATATATATATATATATCCATATATATATATATATAAGGAAACCTGAAATTTTTTTAATGACGTAGCGATGATCTATGACCTCTAAAACGTCGAGAAAGTTCATTTCCCCCCCTTTCTGCCACAACTGTGACGGGTGTAATACTTCGGTAAAAAAACTACTCCCCAGCAGCGAAATGAATAGCCTATGTAAACGCAGTCGCGTCATGTTTGATATGACTTATTTTTTACCACTATTACTTAAGAGGAGGCTATAAGGCACTTTTTCATGATAAATGAAGAAAAAAACATGTAGAAAATTAGGTATGCCGTCAGAAATTGCTATTAGGACTTATCATTTTCAAATTATTGTCGTTTATAATTACGAGTGAACGGATTTCAAAGAGAAAACCCGCAAAAAATAAAAAAATGTTTGTTCTTTAATTTGAGTCCTCTTCACTTTTTCTTTAAAATACCCCGTATTTGAGAAAAAATCGATTATTTGAAATCTTTCTGGTATTTCCCATAAGCGTGCATGTAAACGTCAGCCTCCTGGCGTTGTTGTCATTGTTCAGCCTACCGGCCTGTAACCAGAGACGGCCATTGTGTAACGGAAGAGTAGCGCTCCTAGCGGATGGTGAAGAAGGCTCCAAAACGTCTTTGCTACGTTAGGTGTCACTAGTGTCGCTCATTCGTTTTTCAGCTGATAACATAAAAAGGTTGTTGTTCTTATTAATTTATCTATAGGACATTTTTCTTGAAAAGAATATTCAATTTTAATTTCGAGGGAGCTGACGAGAACAGAGTTGAAAGTACGTAGAATTTTCTTCTCGATGTATGTTTTGTACTTAGGATTCGAGAAAACTAAAATATTTTGCAAATGTAACGCCTAGCAACACACGAAATCCCTATCAAAAATTCAATGATATTTCGTTTCATTTTCGTTATAGGTACTAATGATCAAATCGAAGTTGATTCCTCTTCATTTTTTCAGATGGCTGAATTGATGGTTTCCTAAACTTTATAAAGTTGTCTTTCGTCCCACCAAAAATGAGTCTCGCTCGTCATTCAACGCTACGATTTGCATTGCTTTACACGAACAGATATTATCAACCATTTTTTCATCGATTCACTCAAGATAAGTTTTTTCTTCCTACACCGCCGCTTCCAAAAAATGTTCTCGTTCGAAACTTTAAAGATTTCTATCGCGAACCGGATCCGGCCCCAAGGAGGCATTTGATACTTATGACTATCGTGCTCACTTTTTTCGTTGGAATTAATGTCAACTGGTATCGGTGAGTTTCATCTAATTATAATATATACACTTCGTGGTTTATTTAATACGGGATTGATAACATTGATATCTTATGGCCTGCTTTTAGCTTGAGGTATGTACTCGCTCAGAAACTGGGACTGATAGAAGAGACGGACGATGCAGACATTCTTAATCAAGAAATTCCTGAAGAGTCCATCAGCAAAGAGGCTTCTAAATCTGCAAAGAATAACGACAAAATTGGTTTCCGAGATAGAAAGGTTCAATACCAACCATATCTTCCACCTACGTTTGGCCACGAACGATAGCTTATAAGTTGATATTATTCGTAGAGGCTAATTATAGTGAATTATACCTGATGTACATTTGATTAAATTTTGTTTGATTTGTCACATTAAAACGGCTACCTACTATTCCAAAGTGCGTAAAGTTTTTTAAGAAAAATCATACGACCTATATCTTTTACAATTTTTGTAAATATTCGTACATCAAATCGCACTCATGAGCAAAAATTGAAAGTATTGAAAGATTCAATCATCTAAACTATGATGCCTCTAGAACTAGGTTCCCTCTCTTTAATTTTCTATTTCGTCCATTAATGATTTTTTCATCACTGTTGACAGATAATTGAATACGAAAACCGGATACGTCACTTCTCCACTCCTGACAAAGTTTTTCGATACTTCGCCACTTTACAAGTTACCCACGTTCATAATGGACAAGAAACGCATGAAGTGTTCATGACTCCTGATGACTTCCTGCGATCAATGACACCAGGAATCAAGCAACCTGAGGGTAGTTTTATTTATTTGCGGTCTCTTCTCGGACATTTGAAAGATACGATATTATGAAATTGATATCTTCCATAATATTCTGTAGTTATAATCACGAGTGGGCTTTTTTGAGCGTATGACCAGATTTATTTCATAAAAAGCCACAGTAAATTCACGTCTCGTTTATCTCGCTCTCCTAGTGAATCGAAAATGGTTTTGTGTCGTCAGAATTTTCGGAATACAATTTTTCAGAACTTCGTATTTTTCCGAGACAAATTCTTGATCAATTTTCTGAGCCCAATTAACTTTTTGTTACTAAATTACAGGTTTGGGACTGGATAGATTCATCAAGTACGATCCCAAAGTAAGATTTGAACTGATATTTCTTGCTTTACATTCTTCTTCAATTACTGTTTAGACATTTTGTTTAGTTTTACCGATAGGTACCTACCTTTTTTTTTTTCTAAAATTTATTTCACCGTCATTTATTTCTGTTCCATGTTCTCACTTTTCGTACGTATTTTCTTCGTGTTTGTATTTTACGTCATTAAACCTAACTTATGATACCTGTTAAATCGTACTTATTCTGTTTTCCAAAACAGAATTGCGCGGAGGTACTTTTTCCAATCTTTTATTTCTTTGGGCCGTTGTTTTGGCTAGTATAGCAATTTTCCCTGTACAAGCTAAAATTGAATATTATTTTTAAAAATTTGGTAATTAATTATTCGAGCTGTAGCGATTTAAATGGCAGTACAGTATTTTTGACGGGCATGGTAATAATGGTAACTAATGAATCAATAATTTTAACGTAATTATTTATGGTAGTCTCTCACTTGTACATTGTTGATCTTACTATTTTATTTATTGTAGAGGTATTGTTGTAGCGATCTTGATCGTAGCAAATGTCTTTTTCGTCTTATATTGATCATTTCTTGTAAGAAACCGCGTTAGTCACTGATCGAATTTAGTTTCCAATTTCACCGAGGTATCCATGGACAAACTTTATGATGAATGGAATCGGTGAAAATACTGGAAACAGAAAGGTTGAATAGTGCATGGTGTCACTATTTTTTTAGGTACCTATGCTCTGGGTATTAATATGGAATCACGTTTTTAAACTCTTTCGACCTCTCGTAAATTTCTCACCAATCTATTAAAACTTATCAAAAGAATTAAGTAAACAATCATTTAGGTCACGTTTTTGTTATAATTTTTCAAGAAATTTTCTCATATATTGAAAAAAATAGGAAAGACTTGGAACCAAATTAAATTTTAGAGATTTTCCCCCTTATTCTTCGATTTATGATAGGTGACTCTTGCAACCTTCCTAGCTGAACAAACTATTTTCATGACGTAGGTACTGAAAAGCGAAAATACGAAATTGTTGCTAGAGTTTGTATCTAAATATTTGACCAGTGACTTCAATCTGGATTCTTATTTGAGATGACCGATCTCTCATGTATAAGCTCATAATTATTTGGACAAGTAGTTGAAAAACTCACTAGACAATTCAACGTATTCCATTTTCATTTTGCACCCCTCTTTTTCTCATGTGATCGAGTCACAGTATGATACTTGAGTAATCTTGTCCTCAGTAGTATTGTGGCACGTTATAAATACTCGTTGAAAGTGAAATCTATATTTTATTCTAACAAAACGTTTACGAAGATTCATATTAAAAATGGCTGACAGTACGGCATTAAATGAGTGAGTTTCCTACGATCTTTATCTGTTATTCTTTTCCCTTTCAACAGAACGTTCACATGAAATTGGAGTTGGCCTTGGATGAAGATAGCATTTTTTTCAAACTCGGAAGTTCTGGCCTAATTTCTTTCTCGGATTATATATTCTTATTGACAGTTCTATCCAGTTGAGTATTCATATTTTGACGAGTAATTCTTTCACTTGGGTATGTTCCCGTTAACGTGAAAAGCAGCGACAACTCACGTTTCTTTCCTGTTTTTTAGCATCTAAGAGACATTTTGAAATAGCGTTTCGTATGTTCGATTTAAATGGTGATGGGGACGTAGACGTCGAAGAATTCGAAAAGGTTGCTACTCTCATCCGACTACAAACGAGTATTGGTAGTCGACATCGCGACCATACCAATACGGGAAACACATTTAAAGTAGGTACCTACTCGTTTATCATGTTCTCCGAAGGATTTAATTTTTTCATTGCGGTACAACGGTACTTTCTGTTTGCCAGGGTGTTAATTCAGCTTTAACTACTTATTTCTTTGGCAAAAATAGAGATAAAAAGTTGACGATTGAGAAATTTCTCGAATTTCAAGTACAACTGCAACGGGAGATTCTAATTCTAGAAGTAAGAGTTTATTCAACATGAATATTTGTACTTTTTCAATTTTCTACTTTTTTTCCTTTAGTTTCAGCGAAAAGATCCCGATGTTGACGGAAAAATCACCGAAGTTGGTTTTACCGAATTATTATTAGCGTACGCTGGATACGCACCGAAAAAGAAATCTCGTATTATGAAACGAGTGAAAAAGAAGTATTTAAATTCTTCATACTCGGGATAAAGTTTATTTTCGTATTAAAATAATAGGATTTTTTCCTTGTAGATTCAAAGAAAACGCTCAAGGTATTACTGGAAACGACTACCTTCAGTTTTTCCACTTCCTGAATAATATAAATGACGTCGACACTGCACTTACATTTTACCATATTGCCAGCGCTTCAATAGATCATGGTAAATTCACCGACTGTCCTTTATATTACTACTAATTCGTAGTATTAATGACCGTTTAAATTTATTTTTCGAAGATACTCTCAAGCATGTGGCTAAGACAGTCGCTCACGTTGATCTCAGTGATCACGTCATCGATGTGGTTTTCACAATTTTCGATGAAAATCGTAAGTAGATAAAAAACAAAAACAATAAATTTTTGAAGCTAAGAAAATCATTCAATTTGAGTGTTGCTATTTTTCAGAGGATGGTCAGTTGAGTAATAAAGAATTCGTGGCCGTAATGAAGAATCGCCTTTTGCGAGGTCTCGAAAAACCCAAAGATACGGGTTTCGTGAAATTTGTACAATCTGTAATCAAATGTGGTTCTGAGGAACTATTCAGCTTTGCTGTTAAATAATCGAATGGTGATAATGCTCACCCACATGTGTGATCAATCTCTGTGCTTTCACCATGAAAATATTGTTCTATCAATTCTCACATGAATCGCAATTGATTTTCTAGTTACCTTATTTTACTATGTTTTTAGCGATTTAATGCTGTCAGTGTGTTCGCTTTCATTCTTTGTTTTTGTGATTTTTTTCAATTCTCTTCTATCAAACTACTGCAATATTATAATACTCGACGCTTTTGTCCCGAGGTTAATATTAATGTTTTTCATGTTGCTTCATTTCAGGCCTTGTATTTGTTTTTGTTACGTATAAACTTTTGAATTTCGAACATGAGTATTTTATTCCCAATTTGAATTCTAATAACCAGGCAGGAGTAGAGTATCGATCATCTAAATTAGATATTCAGAATCTCATTGTATGAATTTCAATGTGAACAGTTGAAAAGAGAGAAAAAAATTGACAAAAGAGTCGCACGTTCTGTCGAGTTTAATGTTCATCAACCACAAACTTTTTATACCTAACACATTCAGTATGGCACAGGAAACAAAATATGATTCTAGTTTTTAAACATTTGAATTTAAACGTGCAATTTTTCCGTTGACCCTATCATCCTGTATAATTTATCAGTTAACAACATTGAATACATTTGCTACATAAGAAATATTCTGACGTATTTTCCAACAATTTTTTCTCTTCAACAGTACCAGTTTCTCTTCGCCTTTCCAAGTTGATAAAATTTTTAATCGCACTGAATCCAAAAATTATTCGTTTCCCCTCTCATTTTATAACGTCTTCTACAATTGTATTGAGATAAGGATCGGTTTTAGAAAAAATTTGTCCAATAGAAAATAATTCTTCTTATTCTCAAGTATCTTCTGCCTTTTAGGTCTTTCATCATACAAAATTTTTACTAATGTAAAACTCAATAAAGAATTTCGTTGAAGTTCGAAATATTTTGAGCGATAAAACTGGGAAACGAACGATTTTTCCGATCTGTTCCAACTTTTTCACCTCTGATCAATTCAATGATTTTTTTTCCAGCTTTTTGTATTAAATTAAAATAGAATTAGTATTCGTAAACATTGTTAATGACAATCGTCATTGTTTCATAGCCATTTCCAATTTCTTCTTTACTTCTTCCAGGGTACTGACTTTCGGACTTAGGATGATGGATTTTTGTTTCGATTTTGAACCCTGAAAAGGAAAATTTCATTGTCCGTCTTATTGACACAGTGGCATTCTTCGAAATCGACCTATAAAATACGGGGTACTCACTCGGTCGAGAGAAATATCACTTTTACGAACTCCCAAGATAGAGCTGAGATACTTTATCAATTCTGTGTTGGCTTCTCCATCTACTGGTGGAGCATTGATTTGAACTCCGATTCTATCGTCTGAGATATCTGTCGGAGCACAAAGAACCCTTTAGTAATCTTCAACGAAAATATGATTTCGAGAACGGGGAGGGAAATATTTTCTATTGTTCAATTGGCTCAATCCTGATCGAATTGGAAGGAATTCTCCTTCTAAAAGAGTATAGTTTCAAGTATTACTTTGTAATAAAAGATGATTTTAAGACTTTCAAAATGACATAAATTTATATAAGATAGGCCAATTTTTATTTCCTCCCTCGAAAATATAGAAAATAAAAACCTGTAACTGAATTAGTTTTGGCTCCGGGTTTCGCTTGAATTTTCAAAACAATGGACCCATTCTTGTCGACGTATATACTACCATTTGTAGAGGGCGTAATTTCTGAAAGGCAAAATTATGCGTTTTAGAAAGGGAAACTCAGTTATACGGTCATCTTTTCTTTCTACATACTGTTATTTTTCAATGTCTCCATGATAAGTTATTGAAATTACATAAACTAGGTATGATACTTTCAATAATTTCAATAAAGTGCAGAACATTTTTCGTTCTATAGATTCGATTAATTTTGGTATCTACCAGAAACTTACGTTGTGTTTTGCGGTACGAAATAAAAATATGTGTGATAGTAGCTATCGAATACAAAACGGATCTCAAGAGAGAAGTGATCTAGTATCGATGACTTGTGTTTAGATTCCGCACTATTATTTGATTTGGGACAGTTTTGGAGTTTAGGGTTCGTATTATTCGAAGTGAATTCAAGAATACGTACCTAGGATTTTTCATTTTCAATGGAGGAAGAAAAAAAAAGGAAATGACTGAGCTGAATATTCTACACTTTTTGAAAATAAGGAGGTACCTACTAAAGATGAAATGACATAAGGATGAAAATTGTAAATAAGTACAAATTAAGTGAAAACTCGAATCGACCTTTCAGATTATCGCTGAAAGACTAACCGTTGTTGCATGGTTTGGTGGATTTACTCCCAGCAGATTTCTTCGGCATCTTCAAGGAGCTGGAATACGAAACATAATCAGTTGAAAGATGAAGTACTAGGATCCTGACCATCAAAGTTTGGAATTTCTTCATTAAGCTTTAAGATGAATGTGAAACAAGAATGGTAAGAAAGGAAGACAAAATTGTTTATGGAATTTCTAAGACAATTATATTTTGTTTTAAAAATCAATAGAGCATTCAATCATTTTCGGATAATCTAATATGGTACGATCATTTACAAGATAACGTAACTTCTAAATTTTGATTCTCTCGGCTTGAGTAAACTTCATGAGTGAAAATCTGAGATTTCGTTTCCATGAGTATATATAAATTAGGAATGGCTGCGGAACCGTGAACGAGTAATGAGGGTACATATTAGTGGATCTCAACCGGCATATTCTTCGCATTATTTTACTCGGTATAAAATAAAATTAGCGATCTTAAATTAAGCGCTACCTGAATTTCCTCAACATTAGTTATACTCGCAGTGATTTCGTTCATACTCCTTGACAACAATAATCCCTCTGGATTGTTGTAACTATAAAGTGTTAAGAAAGATTCTGAAAATAAAAAAATTTCCGTTCATGTTTGATAACGACGCAAAGTTTTCAAAACTGATTGATAAGGACAGCTGATTTTATTTATTACACTTTACACCAAAATTCGGAGTCTGTACAATTTGTACTGCAACGTATTGTGATTGGTTTATGATCGCCCTACAAATTGCGGTGTAACCAATCACGAAACGACCGGCTCAAGTTTTGTTTTCTCTCAGATTCTTGTTATCAAGCCATGTGCTTCAATCTTTTACTTTTACCTTTTATTTTACGTCAACTATTTCGAAATGTTCCGTATTATTAATTGATTCATCTAGTTTATCGAACGATGAGCTTTCTTAGTCATAAAGAATGTATCGAGGAAGGTGATACGGTCATTCTCTACGTCAATCCGCAGTCAATGTATCCGATCGTTGTAAAAGCGAAAAAGCTGAATAAACTCAACGAAGAAATCGAGAATACGTTCCAAACTTCTTTCGGCTGTCTCCGAGTGCAAACATTGATAGGAAAACCCTATGGAAGTAAAGTAGTTCTTGTTAAAGGATCCGGTAGTGGATGGGCGCATGTACTTCGTCCAACTCCAGAACTTTGGACTAGTACGTTACCGCATAGGACACAAATCATTTACACTCCAGATATCAGTATGATATTGTTTCAGTTGGAACTACGTCCAGGCAGTATCATCTTAGAAGCTGGTTGGTCTTCTATTTTACTTAGTTATTTTTCGTCTGAAGTGTGGCAAAAAGTACGAGCTGATAACTTTTTATTTTCAGGTACTGGAAGTGCTTCCTTAACGCACGCTTTAGCTCGAACTGTTCATCCAAATGGTTTCGTATACTCTTTCGATTTTCACGAGACCAGAGTAGCTATTGCTAATGATGAAATGAAGGAGCATGGACTCTCTGGGATTGTAAAGGTACAACATCGAGACGTATGCTCGAACGGTTATGGTGAGGATTTGAATGAATTGGCTGATGCTGTTTTCCTGGATTTACCATCACCTTGGGAAGCTATTCCTCACGCGATAAAAAGCATCAAAAACTCAGGTAAACAACGTTGAGCGATAAATATGATTACATATTATACTACTCGTTGAAGGATGAGTATGAAGCCTGGAGAAGTTTTAGGTACTTACCAAATTGTATGTAAGATGACCTGATGGAGAAAGTTGTAAAGCATACAAAACTGAATATTCAATCCCAAATTGCTCATTAGCTCTGTTGAAATTCCAAACTTTCTCTTTTTTAGGTTCCCAAATTTTACCCTATTTTTTTATACGCTACATACCGGCGGTGTCTGAACGCTCTTGTAGCAAAATAAGGGGTGCATCGTTTTGTAGGGTCGTAGCATCCAACGACATGTGGACAAGCGGATAGAGGAACAAGTATTTTGATTATCTCTTGATAAGTTACGATCTTTGACGTCGTTCATGTCAAGTTTTTACACTTACGAAATACCATATTCGATAGGTGGAAGCATGGAAGAATTTTCTATGTTATCGAGTAATTTCAATTCGTAAGAATGCTCGTTAGACCACTGAAGAAAATTTCTAAATTAAATTCTTTTGTATATTTTATTGTTCCAATTCCTTACTAATCCTGTTTCATTAGCACTAATTTATATGGTATAAATCGTAAGTGCTGTTTTTTGTATGTTTTAAAACCGAAAAAATGTAGAAAATGGCAGAACCATTTCCGACTTCAGACATATATTATACTTCGAAAAGTTCATGTTGCGTAAATAAATTTTAATTGAATGATGGAGAGCGAAAGAGGCAGAGAGATTTAGAGAAAGGGGAAAAAAGAAATCATTTGTAAACAACGGAGCCCATTTTAGGTTTTTTTTTTGCTCGTTTTATCAAAATCCTAAAATTTACGAGTATCATAATTTTTATTTTTTTTTAACCGTGAAGAGCAAATTGCAAATTTACTGTAGGAATTGATATTTTGATATAATCTCAGGTTTCCATTAATTTTCAAACTTGAAGAGAAAATGAAAAGTAATTACTGACGATTATTGATTTATAATATCTATTAGGAATGAAGGGATTAATTTTAGGTCGCCAATATTCGGTTATAAGTAATCACTAGACAGGACGGCACGCCTTCGGCGTGCCTCCTATGTATTGAGTGTTTTTTTATTTCAATTTTTCAATTTGTAGGTTGGCATGATATTATGACATTGTTATCTCATATTTCATATTTCGAATTTACATCTGGTAATTTATGATACTTTGATGATTAGGTTTGAATAATTAATAATATTAGGGGTTGTGACCGTTTGGATTTATAAAGGTTATAACCGTTTGACCAAATGAAATGAACCAATTTTGATCGATTGACTGATAACAGTTTGACAAAAATGATGAACATTTTTGACCAATTGATCAGTAACCGTTTCAAATGACATCCTGGACCAACTGACTATTAACAAGTAGGCCTAGTGATTGACATTGGACCATAACCAATTGACCAATAACAGTTTTGACCTAATCATTTGACCATTTGAAAATTTTCAGATTGTGAGATTGTGACCGTTTGAAATTTCAGATTTTGACCGTCTAACCAATTACCATTATGACCGTTTGAATTCAGAGTTTGACAACAACACCCAATTTTTGCAAAACATTGACCTAATTCTTTCAGCTTCCAAAATCCTGTTGTTTGAAAGGTTAGGTTAAGTTATTCCTAAAAGTAAGCAACAAATCTGGCACTGTAAGCTTGGGACTCCATGCTGTTTTTGCACTTTTGTAGCGCAAAAGTAAAACAATACTTATCCCCATTTATTTATCAATAAACCTAGGGCTTAATTTCTTAACTGTTATAACTGTGACAAAAAAGTTTTTGCACTCATTTGTGGGGAATATGATTTTTTCTCAATTTTTTTTTTTATTTTTTCACTTTGGGAAAGGTGATTTTAAAAGTGATTTTTCATGCTGAAGATTATGGAATCGGCAAAAAAATTTTCAAGCCATATTAAATTACAACTTTTTCCCTTTTTTCATTTTTTTGCTCTACTGTAAAGTTAGGTTTTCCGACAGTGGCGAGACATCTCAGATCGCGTATCACTTATATTAATGATCTTGACCAATTGACTATATAACAACCGTTTCAAAGAAAAGTTGATGAACTTCTAACTGTTATGACCAATATTATTTGAAATAATCAAAACGGACATAAGCATATACCATGACTGTTTGTTTTAAAAAGGCTCAAAATGGTCATCTTCAATTTCAAGTGCTAATTTTGCTTGTTGGAAGAATTTTATGAAGAACATAAAATTTCCACCCTGACCAACATTTTTTGGTTATAACAGTTATAACATTAATTATTAGCAAGAAGTTGTGACCGTATAACCATTTCAGATTGAATTTTCAGAGAGTTAGGTACAAGTATTTGAGATTTAATTTAATCAACAAAAAAAAACAACAACAACAACAACAACAACAAAATGATAATAACTGTTCGGAGCTTTATAAACCAACTACATTTCAAACAATAAAATGTAATGAGGCGTTCCATTTATTTTTGTTGTTGCTGGCAAAAAGTTGAATGCGGTATGCCTTTTTATGCAGCCTGTCACATTCTTTCTTCACTATCTCAAAAATATAAAAAATTGAAAAATTCAAAATTTGATAAATAAATTTTTGCATCAAAAAAATCTCAAATTGGACTTACTGAATAGAAAATTACAAGAGGAAGAGACAATGTTCTCTTTGCAATTCATATTTCTTCAGACTGTAATTAGGGAAAACGCGACAAGAGGTTTCCCTAGCATTATAAATCAATTTCATGGTAAAAGCTGATGAAATATGCTGAGAAACTTTTAAGCCAAAGCCAAAGTTCAAGCGGATCACCAACCACTTTCCACCCCTGTCTGGACAGTGGACAAACTCGATGCTCTCGTCACCAAGTCTTCAGTCTCTTCAAAATCCATTAATTCCACATTGCAAATTCACTTCATTTTCAATATTTTTCTCTTTGTCTTCTACTTCTCTTCTTGCTTTGGATCCTTACTTCAAAAATTGAAAATTCCAACTTTAGAGTTTGAACACTTTGAAGTTTGAACAGTTCCCTTCTAGACCCAGTTTTAGTCAGGCCCTGGTTTCAGTCTTCAAACTCTTTAAAAATATGATGTATGAATTAATGATGATGATCTATCAGGGAATAGCTGAATAGGTAAGTTGCCATCAAACACACCTGTCTGCAATTAAGTAGAGAAATTTTATGATCAAGTTTTCATATCCAATTTTTGGCGCAAAAAATTTACGGCAGCCAGTTCTCGTCTGCAAATTAATTATTATTACAATTATGCCATCTTTTTATACAGAGTTTCTAATAATTTACGAATTTCAGTCCATAGACTGAGTACAGTGTCATGATTAATATCCATGCATCCTGTTAAGGTTTGAGGAATTGGCGTTGCCTTCCAAAATTTCATAACTTCGTTCACCCTCCAAAGTAAACCTCGGCTTTCATTTCTGTCAATTGAACTCTTTCACTGCATTTGGAAAAATTTTTATGATGTGTATAACATCTTGTAATACAAAAACGTATTGGAAATATTTTCCGGGACAATAGTGGTATCCCGGATTCCGGAAATTTAGATAGAAAAGCCAAGAAATACATCCCTTCTTCTTTTGTATTTTGGATGGTCAAACGGTCAAAACTTAAACAAATCCGTTCCTCTAAGTTATGGCTATCCATAATAAAACGAAAAGACAAATACTTCGAAGGGAGAGTAAACCTTGCAAGTATTCGTCTTTTCGTTTTATTCGGTCAAAACTTCTTGCTAATAATTAGGTAATGTTATAACTGTTATAACCAAAAAATGTTGGTCAGGGTAGAAATTTTTTATTCTTCATAAAATTCTTCCAACAAGCAAAGTTAGCACTTGAAATTGAAGATGACCATTTGAGCCTTTTCAAAACAAATAGTCATGGTATATGCTTAATATTATGTACGTTTTACGAAAACGATTCGGAAGTTCATAACAGTTGTGGTAACAGTAACACTGCACAGTGATACAGAAACGAAAATCTTTGATCATTCAAAATGTTCCAACGAATACACTAATACGACTACTCCGATTATTTGGCCAATCAGGCGCCGTAGGTTTGTACGCTTAGCCTAAACTTTGTAATCCCAAAAGTCAAAAAATATTTCGAGCTGATAAGCGGAGGCTCAAGGTCGAGGATTCGTTTAATAATATAGACTAGACAGGACGGCGCGCCTCCTATGTATTGAGTGTTTTTTTATTTCAATTTTTCAATTTGTAGGTTGGCATGATATTATGACATTGTTATCTCATATTTCATATTTCGAATTTACATCTGGTAATTTATGATACTTTGATGATTAGGTTTGAATAATTAATAATATTAGGGGTTGTGACCGTTTGGATTTATAAAGGTTATAACCGTTTGACCAAATGAAATGAACCAATTTTGATCGATTGACTGATAACAGTTTGACAAAAATGATGAACATTTTTGACCAATTGACCAGTAACCGTTTCAAATGACATCCTGGACCAACTGACTATTAACAAGTAGGCCTAGTGATTGACATTGGACCATAACCAATTGACCAATGACAGTTTGGACCTAATCATTTGACCATTTGAAAATTTTCAGATTGTGAGATTGTGACCGTTTGAAATTTCAGATTTTGACCGTCTAACCAATTACCATTATGACCGTTTGAATTCAGAGTTTGACAACAACACCCAATTTTTGCAAAACATTGACCTAATTCTTTCAGCTTCCAAAATCCTGTTGTTTGAAAGGTTAGGTTAAGTTATTCCTAAAAGTAAGCAACAAATCTGGCACTGTAAGCTTGGGACTCTATGCTGTTTTTGCACTTTTGTAGCGCAAAAGTAAAACAATACTTATCCCCATTTATTTATCAATAAACCTAGGGCTTAATTTCTTAACTGTTATAACTGTGACAAAAAAGTTTTTGCACTCATTTGTACGGAATATGATTTTTTCTCAATTTTTTTTTATTTTTTCACTTTGGGAATGGTGATTTTAAAAGTGATTTTTCATGCTGTAGATTATGGAATCGGCAAAAAAATTTTCAAGCCATATTAAATGACAACTTTTTCCCTTTTTTCATTTTTTTGCTCTACTGTAAAGTTAGGTTTTCCGACAGTGGCGAGACATCTCAGATCGCGTATCACTTATATTAATGATCTTGACCAATTGACTATATAACAACCGTTTCAAAAAAAAGTTGATGAACTTCTAACTGTTATGACCAATATTATTTGAAATAATCAAAACGGACATAAGCATATAGCATGACTATTTGTTTTGAAAAGGCTCAAAATGGTCATCTTCAATTTCAAGTGCTAATTTTGCTTGTTGGAAGAATTTTATGAAGAACATAAAATTTCCACCCTGACCAACATTTTTTGGTTATAACAGTTATAACATTAATTATTAGCAAGAAGTTGTGACCGTATAACCATTTCAGATTGAATTTTCAGAGAGTTAGGTGCAAGTATTTGAGATTTAATTTAATCAACAAAAAAAAACAACAACAACAACAACAACAAAATGATAATAACTGTTCGGAGCTTTATAAACCAACTACATTTCAAACAATAAAATGTAATGAGGCGTTCCATTTATTTTTGTTGTTGCTGGCAAAAAGTTGAATGCGGTATGCCTTTTTATGCAGCCTGTCACATTCTTTCTTCACTATCTCAAAAATATGATTCCAAATAAAAAATTGAAAAATTCAAAATTTGATAAATAAATTTTTGCATCAAAAAAATCTCAAATTGGACTTACTGAATAGAAAATTACAAGAGGAAGAGACAATGTTCTCTTTGCAATTCATATTTCTTCAGACTGTAATTAGGGAAAACGCGACAAGAGGTTTCCCTAGCATTATAAATCAATTTCATGGTAAAAGCTGATGAAATATGCTGAGAAACTTTTAAGCCAAAGCCAAAGTTCAAGCGGATCACCAACCACTTTCCACCCCTGTCTGGACAGTGGACAAACTCGATGCTCTCGTCACCAAGTCTTCAGTCTCTTCAAAATCCATTAATTCCACATTGCAAATTCACTTCATTTTCAATATTTTTCTCTTTGTCTTCTACTTCTCTTCTTGCTTTGGATCCTTACTTCAAAAATTGAAAATTCCAACTTTAGAGTTTGAACACTTTGAAGTTTGAACAGTTCCCTTCTAGACCCAGTTTTAGTCAGGCCCTGGTTTCAGTCTTCAAACTCTTTAAAAATATGATGTATGAATTAATGATGATGATCTATCAGGGAATAGCTGAATAGGTAAGTTGCCATCAAACACACCTGTCTGCAATTAAGTAGAGAAATTTTATGATCAAGTTTTCATATCCAATTTTTGGCGCAAAAAATTTACGGCAGCCAGTTCTCGTCTGCAAATTAATTATTATTACAATTATGCCATCTTTTTATACAGAGTTTCTAATAATTTACGAATTTCAGTCCATAGACTGAGTACAGTGTCATGATTAATATCCATGCATCCTGTTAAGGTTTGAGGAATTGGCGTTGCCTTCCAAAATTTCATAACTTCGTTCACCCTCCAAAGTAAACCTCGGCTTTCATTTCTGTCAATTTGAACTCTTTCACTGCATTTGGAAAAATTTTTATGATGTGTATAACATCTTGTAATACAAAAACGTATTGGAAATATTTTCCGGGACAATAGTGGTATCCCGGATTCCGGAAATTTAGATAGAAAAGCCAAGAAATACATCCCTTCTTCTTTTGTATTTTGGATGGTCAAACGGTCGAAACTTAAACAAATCCGTTCCTCTAAGTTATGGCTATCCATAATAAAACGAAAAGACAAATATTCCGAAGGGAGAGTAAACCTTGCAAACTCAGAGTTTGCAAGGTTTACTCTCCCTTCGGAGTATTCGTCTTTTCGTTTTATTCGGTCAAAACTTCTTGCTAATAATTAGGTAATGTTATAACTGTTATAACCAAAAAATGTTGGTCAGGGTAGAAATTTTTTATTCTTCATAAAATTCTTCCAACAAGCAAAGTTAGCACTTGAAATTGAAGATGACCATTTTGAGCCTTTTCAAAACAAATAGTCATGGTATATGCTTAATATTATGTACGTTTTACGAAAACGATTCGGAAGTTCATAACAGTTGTGGTAACAGTAACACTGCACAGTGATACAGAAACGAAAATCTTTGATCATTCAAAATGTTCCAACGAATACACTAATACGACTACTCGGATTATTTGGCCAATCAGGCGCCGTAGGTTTGTACGCTTAGCCTAAACGTTGTAATCCCAAAAGTCAAAAAATATTTCGAGCTGATAAGCGAAGGCTCAAGGTCGAGGATTCGTTTAAGCGTATCCCGGATTCCGGAAATTTAGATAGAAAAGCCAAGAAATACATCCCTTCTTCTTTTGTATTTTGGATGGTCAAACGGTCAAAACTTAAACAAATCCGTTCCTCTAAGTTATGGCTATCCATAATAAAACGAAAAGACAAATACTTCGAAGGGAGAGTAAACCTTGCAAACTCAGAGTTTGCAAGGTTTACTCTCCCTTCGGAGTATTCGTCTTTTCGTTTTATTCGGTCAAAACTTCTTGCTAATAATTAGGTAATGTTATAACTGTTATAACCAAAAAATGTTGGTCAGGGTAGAAATTTTTTATTCTTCATAAAATTCTTCCAACAAGCAAAGTTAGCACTTGAAATTGAAGATGACCATTTTGAGCCTTTTCAAAACAAATAGTCATGGTATATGCTTAATATTATGTACGTTTTACGAAAACGATTCGGAAGTTCATAACAGTTGTGGTAACAGTAACACTGCACAGTGATACAGAAACGAAAATCTTTGATCATTCAAAATGTTCCAACGAATACACTAATACGACTACTCCGACTATTTGGCCAATCAGGCGCCGTAGGTTTGTACGCTTAGCCTAAACTTTGTAATCCCAAAAGTCAAAAAATATTTCGAGCTGATAAGCGGAGGCTCAAGGTCGAGGATTCGTTTAATAATATAGACTAGCCATGACGGCGCGCCGTCGGCGCGCCTCTCTCCTTATCCAGTATTTCTATATCTAGATATTTCACCATTTTTGAAATTAAAAAATATATATTTTTAATTTTTTGATACTTGTGTCATCTAAATTTTCAAATATGTCTTCATATTGCCCATCACTCATAAGAAAAGTAAGAAATTGTCAATGAATTTTTGGTGATGCAAATTTCATTATGGAAAACATGTAAATAGGAATAATTTTTAATATTTTAATAACTTCGGTAAACAATGTAGATATTTATACTCTGGAAAAGAGAAAAAAAAGTAGAAATTCTGTGGATTACTTTTCTGTGAACTTGTATTCAAAATTTTTATGCAAACTCTCCTTCTTTTCATTCTTCTATCCTAATATGTGACCCCGTCTACAGAAACCCGGCTTGATCAATATTATCGATCAGCAGAAAGATAGCTAGGTCACCTGAAACATAACTACCTTTCTGCTGATTGATAATATTGATCAAGCCGGGTTTCTGTAGACGGGGTCACATATAATTGGTTCTAGGTGTCCTCCTCCTGTAATCTACAATGAATAGAAGAAAAACGTTTTGATTCTAAGATTAGTTGATTCATTTTCTCTTTTCCCTTTCACTTTTTCTTCTCGAGGTCCTCAATATTATTCTTTGAGTCCACTCGCCTCTAACTTTCAGTTATTCTCGTCGTCAGTCCTGATTTTTGTAATTCAATAAGTATCCTTCTGTTAAATCGTTATGACGTCAAGTCCTTATCCAGTTTATAATCTAGTCAACTACTAATTTAAATTATATATTAAGGTCTAATTGGCAACCCTTTTTTTTTGTGGGGGGGGGGGGGGATTCTTGAAAATTGTGATGTCTTGTCATTTGCCAAGAATAATGCTTAAAATTTTTTCAATTCCTCCTTCTGTCATAATGTCAGAAATTAAAATTCCATATTCCTCTCTCATCATATTATATAGCTTGAAAGTTAAAATTTTCTCAAGATACCCTCTTGTCAGAAATGTATAGCGTGAGCTCAATGTACAAAATTTTATCAATTTCAACTCATCTGGTGTTTCAATGTTGTCCAAGCTCTCTCCTGTCATACATAAATAGCTTGATTCCCAATATTTGAAATGTTTTCAAATCTGACTCCTTTGCGATAGAAAACATTTCTACCAACCACCGTCCATCGTCTATACAGCTCAAAAGTCTTAATTACTTTCAACTGTTATGACCAATATTATTTGAAATAATCAAAACGGACATAAACAGTTATACCATGACTATTTGTTTTGAAAAGGCTCAAAATGGTCATCTTCAATTTCAAGTGCTAATTCTGCTTGTTGGAAGAATTTTATGAAGAACAAAAAATTTCCACCCTGACCAACATTTTTTGGTTAGAACAGTTATAAGATTGATTATTAGCAAGAAGTTTTGACCGTTTGACCATTTCATCCAATAACCATTTCAGATTAAATTTTCAGAGAGTTACAAGTATTTGAGATTTAATTTGACCAAAAAAAAAAAAAAATGATGACTGTTCAGAGCCTTATATAAACCAACTACATTTCAAACATTAAAATGTAATGGGGCGTTCCATTCATTTTTGTCGTTGCTGGCGAAAAGTTGAATGCGGTATGCCTTTTTATGCAGCCTGTCACATTCTTTCTTCATTATCTCAAAAATATGATTCCAAATGAAAAATTGAAAAATACAAAATTTGATCCATTTATAAATTCCCATCTCTAATTAAGTTGAATTTAAATTTTTGCGTCAAAAAAATCTCAATTCGGACTTACTGAAAAGAAAATTACAAGAGGAAGAGAAAATGTTCTCTTTGCAATTCATATTTCTTCAGACTGTAATTAGGAAAAACGCAACACAAAAAGTTTTCAAAGACACTTGTGTTGACGTCACGCACAAAACGCTCAATATTTCTTTCTTCAAACCGTTCAAATTTTGAACGAATTTTGAACGAAAACGATTCGATATTTCTTAACACTTGCGGTAAGGTAACACTGCACAGTGATATACAGAAACAAAAATCTTTCGTCATTCAAAATGTTCCAACGAATACGACTACTCGGATTATTCGGCCAATCAGGCGTCGTAGGTTTGTACGTTTAGCCTAAACTTCATCATAAACCCAAAAGTCAAAAAATATTTCGAGCTGATAAGCGGAGGCTCAAGGTCGACTATTCGTTTAATAATATAGATTATTTGAAAAATTTTACGTGCCTGTAATTTTTCCGTGTAAACGATTTTTTCCTGCAAGTTTGGTTCTTAGTTTATCCTTTAAATGGAAGAAAATTTCTCCGATCTCATTGTTCATGGTAAATTCATCGAAATGCTCATCTAAATTCCGGTTTTATTGTTATCGTCTTGCTATCGTCGGAAAATTTATGAACAACGTCCTATTGATGAAACAGGTTTCTTGTCGAAAGAAGGTCGAGTAAAAGTTGAGTTTTTCAGATTTTGGATGTGATTTCTTACAACACATGAAGTATATCATCAAATTCAAACCTGTTTCACAACCCATAGAACAGTTTCCGACTTTTCTCAATTATTGACGTAATTTATAAAGATGTCTTTTTTCCGAATTTATTTGAATCCTTTCTGTATCAGCCTCCGGAATCACTCCCTAAAATTATTGATAGCATCGTGTGTAACTAATACTTGCTAAAAGTGGTAATTGATTTATGGAGACCCGCGAAAGATATAGAATCTTCACCACATCGCAGTCCTATAGAAAGACGAAAAGATGAAAGTTGGAAAGTTGAGATTATATTTCAAATAAAGGGATTGTCTTCCGATAGCGGAGAAAATTACGAATGTGATGATAATATATGTTACTTGTTAGCGTCTTAACTCTTCATCAATTATAATCGCCAAGAACTTATGATTTTTATTGCTGCATAAATATTGTTCTAATCCTCTTCGGTTATTTTTACAGGCGGACGTTTGGCTTCATTTTCACCCTGTATAGAGCAAGTGCAAAAGACCTGCTCATGCCTGAGGAGCCTCGGCTTCGTCGACGTTACGACGCTCGAATGTTTACAACGTGAATTCTCTGTAGTGCATCGGACGTTAACTAAACTATCACTCAGCTCGGTGAGTACAGAGCGTCCATTTTAGAGAACTATACGTACATAATATTATCTTACGAAGTACCGTATTTAAAATACATCCGGGATAATCGTAAATCATTATTTCTCGTGTTAAGAATGCGAATCGCAGGTTGAAGATTTTTTTCCCTCCTGTAGTGGGTACCTTCCACAATGAGTAATGTCGTTTTGATTTACTGGTTTATGGTTTGTACGCGTGCATTTGAGTTGTAGAAGAATACCTTGACAAGATCTCTCAATTTCTATTCTTATCAGCTCGCGAGAATGAAGCATATATGTACATACGTGAAACTATACAATATGCAAAAAAGTCTAGTAGGAAGTTTATAGGCAGAAACGTTAACACGACTGTTATCAATAATTTTTTTTTCTGTCGTCGTCGTTGTTGTTACAGCGTTTATAAAAAGGTGCGAAGAAAAACGTGTACAAGATTTATATGCGTGCTCGTTAACGACGACTAACAGTTTGCTTCGAGTTTAATAACTCCGCGGAAATGCCGAAATCGTAATTATCGATCGCGTTGATTGTGTCGGGCGGACCGGGACCGTACCGCAGACGTGATTAAACAGTACCGTATATTATTTCTTTCTATCTATCACCTCCTCTTACGAGACTCACCTCGGCTTAAGGAATTCTACGAGTACGAGCTTTATGAGCGTATTTCGCCATCGGGGTCTGCGAGTGTGATCGAACCCGAACGAATATCGAGAATTCTTTGCGCTGATAACATTGTGGGAGATCGGCGCGCTTTTATTCGGATGGCTGATACCGATTCGCGATATTAAATACCGGTAATTGATGTGTATGTGAAATGCATACGTCCGCGTGAAATTAGGGGTTACACTGATCGTATTCGCGGCCTGGCGTAATCGGAAAGTTAATCTTATTTTCGCGATCGAAGGTGTTAAAAAGGTATTGCGTTTACGGACTACGCCTTTCGCGTCAGAATACCGGTATACGGGTTGCGTTCTTAACCCGAAGTTGTCGGATAGTCGATGCAATCAGAAGTGTAGCGTATGCAGGGCACCGAAAGAATATTCCCACGCAGGTGAATGTTTATAACAGCTGTTCTAGAACGTATATCTACTTGAAAATAAAGTTAACCTTGAGGGAGAATTCACTGTGTCACTGGAAGTAGCTTAAAATGATGTTTGGAATTTTCGGCAGCTTGTTTTAATTTCGACGAATTTCTATTGACCATTTTTCAATTATGGTAGGCCTATCACTATTTTGCAGTGAATCTTGAAACGATAGCCTTGACGGCAGCTGTATTCCATTTTTAAAGATTTAACTAAGATATTTGACGCGAGGGAGATCCTGTTTTATGGAAGATTTTTTAATTTTGATAACACTACTGTACAGCTATTTAGTTAAATGCAACCCTTCAGATAATTCTAGAAGTAGGTATTTAATTTTAACGCTAAATTTGATTCTGTTTTCTTTGTGAACATTATACGCCTATCATGTTGAAAAAACAAAAACGGTAATCAGATCAACTAGAGGATGAAAATGTGATATGAATTATGATTCTTTCTTCTGTGTATTTCAAAGGTCTAGAAAGATTCAATCGATTTTTTAAAGTTTGAAGGAATAATCCACAACCTTGCAGAAGATGTTTTGATAGTGTTATTACCATCATGGTTCTAGAAAATAGTGAACTGCGTGGGTGGCTCAACTTTTAGCTTTTCATTATATTTATCACGGGCATACAAACATCTTAATTTGGCATACTTAAAGAATTAAGGAACATACATCCATTCTTCATCCAGTTTACTAGTATCTCATTACTTTGCTGAACAAAATGAAATTGTTTGCACTTACTCATTTAAGAAGGTGGTTGTAGACGTATGTATTTTCAATGTCTGATTCAAATCCTTTTCTGTTTTTTGCTAACTAATCATTTGGAGGATTTTGAATTTTCTAAACATTTGATATATAATGAAGAAAGATTTAAGCTGAATTTCCCACCAATAATTCCTAGTTTCATGTTGCAAAAACAAACAATGGAAGAGATAAACCATTATACTTACATCAAATACTTTCTTGCAAATAATTGTTATCAAACGTTCAGAACTGTTCAATATTCTTTAAAAGAATAATTTGCAATCTAGTAGAACGTAGTGTTTTGATAGTGTTATTATCACCATAGTACTAGAAAATGTCAAATAACTTATTGAAAAGATATTAAATCTTTCTCAATTTTTGATCTCATATGAAAAAAGACACAATCTAGATTTTCACATTGAATTGATTTGACTAAGTATAATTTGTTTTAAATTTTAAATCAATCATAATGTTCTAAAAATAATTATAATACTTTTATAACTTTCCATTCAAAATGAGCAATGAAAATACTTCTAATATTACCTCCTTAAATGCTTAATGCAAATGGAAAATTTCATTTTGTTAATGAATGTAGATAATGAGATATGCTGGTAAACTAGAGGCATGAAATTTCCTCTTATCACATACCAAAAGTTCAGAGGGTTATAAGTTTCTTTTTGAAACTGTGATGATAATAACACTATCAAAACACACTATTCTGCAACATTGTAAATTATTGCTACATTTATAATTATCTATTATTTTGTTCCATAGATTTCCATAAAAGAGTTTTTCTTATGGACTGATTTCTTAACTAGGTACATCACAATATTGACAGATTGCAAAATATCGCAAAATGCTACTTGCTGAAGTTCCTTCAGTTTTTGTTTATATTTCTTTTCAATGTAATTTTCCCTGAGCAAAACTAATGTTCTGAAAACAGATCAATATTTTGAAAACAGAACGTTAATAAGGTAGGAGAGGTCAATTTTTTAGAAGTGTAAAGCTTCTAGATTACAAAAGAAACACTCACATTCCTTATTCATGTTCTGTTTTTAGAATATTCATCAATTTTTAGAACGTTACTTTTGATTATGGGGAATTCCATTGATAAAAAAGTAAACAAAGACTTGAAGGAACGTCAGCAAGCAGCATTTTGCAATGACGTTACGGGAAATCAGTCCATTATCATTTGTTCTCACCAAGATATGATCTTATGATACAATTTTTCATATTTTTGTATGTGACCTGCAATGAGAAAAGGATGCTAATTGCCCACTGACTGGAACACCATTTCTCTCTGATAAGATGTGCAATCAGAGAGAAATGGTGTTTGTGCCAATGGCCAATGAGCATCCTTTTCTCATCGCAGGTTACATATGATGACTCAAAAACAGAATACAGATGTGACCTGTCACAAAGAAATCAATTTTATGAGATTCATACCGCAGCTACATTTCTGCAGTATGAATAATCAATTATTGCAGAAATATAGCTTTACTGCATCAATCTGGAAAGGTCGATTCCTTTGTGACAAGTCACAGATATTTGAATTGTCCTCATTGTGCAGGGCTGTTTTCTGTGACTCAAATAGGATGGCGCACATTCATGTCACACAGGCATCACAATTGTTGTAAGTCCCTTAAGTGCCCAATTGTGACGCCATTTTACAGAATAGCTATTCAGTACCTATTATAGTTTATTGTCAACCTGATAATAACTTATGGTGTTTTCAAGGTAATTATTGAAATTTTTCATAATTTATGATCACTCAGGCAAAGATGGAAAATGATTTGAATTCAGCATTGAAAATACTTCTAAAATCACTCAAAGACTGGCAACCAAATGACGATGTGGAACTTAGAAAAGTCTTTTTCATGGAGATGAGTCGATTTGGACCGGGCAGCCACTGGAGCGCTTTAATCGCATCACTTTTTCAGCCAGTAACCAACACATCACCACGAACATACTTACGCCAGTTGTTTCTTGTGTACACGTGTGGTAGTATATTGTTCATTAGCTGAAAGAGTTTGCGATTGAAGCGCGCCGCTGGCCCCTTGGTTCAAATAGTGAGGATGAAGTTCTCCCTGTTTTTCTTTTACAAAATCCTATGTATCACCTCATATCTCAAACTTTGTCTTATCTACAGGCATAATTTGGTGAAACAGGATTCTCACTGAGACATACATTTTTTCAGAATATTATTAAAAGTACGTTTCCTTTTGTTTCTGACTCATACCTGCGTTTCTGGATGCCCATAATTTTCTTATTCGAAAATTTGTTTGCTGTGACTACGATTTCCCGAGGTGAAACTTCCATTGTTCCCCCAACTCATTGTAAAAATATAGTCAGTATAAATGGTGTACTAAGACGTTCAAATACTTGTACTATACAAAATACTCCCAAAGAAATTGTAAGAATGTACTTTGCACTCGCTATAGAAATCAGGACGTGCTTTCTTTCAACATTTTTAGTGTGGCATTTTTTGTGTACAAAGGGAACAGGCTTAGAAGATGAGGAGTTGACTATTTATCAATCAGCCAGTATACAAAAACATTTCTGTCTAGGAATCCTCTGACTACTTTGGAGATTAGGTAAATTTCGACCTCGAGTTACAACATATCTATGAATTGTGGGGGGTACAACATATCCGACTATCGTAGTACGTTTGACTTTGAAAGATTCTGACCTTCAAGCTACTTGTATGAGAAACTATGATCCCGAAGCCTGTTTGAAAAATGTACGAAAACCCTTCGACTGGATACAAATACGACCTACCTTCGAGCTACATCATGGGACTTAGGAATATCAGGTTTTCCGAATAGAAAGTAATCTCCGATCTCTAGTTTTTCCAGATTTTTCAACCAACTCGAATTGATTTTTGAATTCAAGATTTAGAAAGTATGTCCTTTGCACTTCTATGAAGACTCAATAATTAGAATTGTTTTATTGTATTTAGAATCTCGAAATAATTCTCAGTCATTTGAACGATCTTTTCCGAACGAATGAGTCGAGACTTCATGTATGCAGGTATATCACCAGTTTAATAAAGAAAGATTCGTTCGCGAAGTCGGTGCTAAAAATGATTGCCCCTCTTTAATGTTTCAACGTACTACATTTTAACTCGTTAACCTTCGACTCTTACCTAATTATTTTCTTCTTAATCATTGACCTCCTCTTTCGTCTAATTATTTTATTCTTTTCTCATGGCTTGCATTTTTCGATACTAATTGTTCCCCTAACTATCCGTAAGTGTAGTCATTTTTTTTTCTTTCTTTAATTTTTTCCCCATTTATAATGATAAATAGCATCGATATTACATTGTGTAAGTCATTTTTTTTCATCTCTTTCATGTAGGCGGCTATTTATTATTTTACGTGAATGAATAAGAAATTGATGTGAAGTTAATATTGTAGAAATGATCAAGGCTAATGTTTTTCGTGTACGGGTGTAGTGTGTTCATAAAGTGTGCCGAAAAACGAATCTTCCTTTGCCGCGTTGTACGCAGACTTTATACACGTGTTCGCACGTACGTTAGGAGAGTGATTTCAAACATATTTTCCTTCATCGTTCTTTCTTAAAGGCGGTTCCTCTCTTCAGAACGTGATAATAATCGATATGCAGGTTCACTTATTGGAAATATGTGACGATGGAGAAAGAGGCAGAAAGATATAGGGAGGCGTTGATAACGATGGAATGCAATAAACAAAAGCATATACCAATAGCTATTTGAGGGGAGAGGATTAAGCGAAATGATTTGATGACGATTTCCAGAAAGAAAAAACTCTGCTAGAAGGTATTTCGGGGTCTGGAGAGTGAAAAAAACAAATATTATTCGAATTTACCTACATCAATTTCTAAAAATTCCGGCAGAGTTGAAAAAAGGTATCATGAAGAGACAATTTTGCGCGTCGTCTGTTTAAATCTTATCGATGTATATTTATTTGACGGCGTTATTTTTGTACAATGTTGAAGTTTTTCTCATTTTCATTTCAATATTCTGTTCACCAAGGTATCCTCTACAAACGAAGAACCGGACGTTGATAGTGAGAAATTTTTAGCCTGCTTAGCGCCGCTCACTCTACCAGGGCATACTGGATACCTCACATTCGCCACATTTCCGCCGAAATGGGGTCAGGTTTCCTCAAAAATGATAACGAGTTCCTCGGAAAATTGTTTGGAATCGATTGACGATGGTGTGACGACAACGTGATTTTTTAAATATTAAATTCTAATTTGTGTATTTTATCTAACCGTTTTAAATATTATACATTTGTTTTTCTCTGTCTTACGATTCAATTCTAAAACGTTTTCATGTTCAGTTCAGCGTCAATGGATTTGAAGAAAAGATGTAGGTATCATGTATTGCATTTCAAGAATTACTTGAGGATGAAAAAAAACTTGAAGATCCTTTCCAATGTTTCTCCGCTTTTGGAGTTGGTACCAGTATAAGGAAGGTGCTGAGCCAATGACGATTTGGTTTCAGTAATTTATATAATATTCTCTCGGTTCATTTACTGTATATTTTGACTCGATCGACTATTCAATGGACCTATTCACGGTTGACGTCACTGGGTAGTGATATAGGACTCTACCCAGTGGATACATCTGAGGTCGATACTTCCAACGAAAATCTAAACAATTTTTTTTACGTGATTGTGTTTCCTTATGGGCAAAAATTATGTTTACAAAATTGTCGAATACTAGGTACGAGAATACACAATTTCTTAAGAACAAGTTTGTAATATTATAATCTAGGAACTTTGTAGGTAATAATTGAAAATTTAGTTTTGGTTCCTTACAAACAATTTGTTTCCAAAATACTTATTGGACGATTTCCGGAACACTACTTTTTCTTATGGAAATTACTCATTACCATCAACGTGACGTTTGCAGAGTGCGCATAATTGATAATTTAATTGATGCATTATAATTTTTAAATTTCCCGATTGATTTTCATAATAATTATATCCGGTCGATCGCGTCAGTGAAGTTAACTTATAAAACGTTGTGAAATTCTCAAAATTTAGGACTGTGTCTCGCGACCGGTTCTCCTAAATCTAAAGTGCTAGACTGTATCAATATGAGGTTAGGTTAGGTCATATCATATCGAAAGAATAAATTAGGCATGATTGAAATTTATGTAATACTACTACGTACAACGATTGACCACACGCGTGATACTATGGACCTAGTCACAATTAGTTGAAATATAAACGCGGATACAAACTAAGTAGGTACCTATATGTCATAATCAAAAATTGACACATGTGTCCACTTCTTAACAATTTATTTCCGCCAACGATTGGAATATCTGATCAAGAACAACTTTCAAACTTTGTCCATGATTTGTAGAATGCAGTCACAAAATTTACAAAAAGTTTGCCAATAGCGTGTTAATCATTAAAAAAATGTTTAGGTTTCCGCCAAATACGCAGATTTTTGCCAATGCCACAGTTCCGCCTTCACGCAACACAATTATGCACAGAAACAAACTTCAAAATTGCAATGTTGTGTAAGAGGCCTTATCATACAGGGTGTCTAACAGGTCAACTAAGTCAATTAAAGTCAACTATTCAGAAGCAGGTCAAATGAAGTCAATTAAAGTTAATTTGTTTGAATGATTTTGAATACAGGGAAAAATCAAAGAGATAAGTTTATTTAATTTTTTAAAATTAATTTGAAATTTTTCCTAGTTCTTTGAGGACGAAAATGTTCTCATCACCCCACCTCTCCATGAAATTGGTCCCTTGTTAAAAGAAATCCGGTCAACTAAGGTCAACTATTTCAACTTTTCAATTTTTTTAGACATCCTGTCATGGAAACCCGAAACAGTTTGGCAATGGTATGAAAATTATGTATTCCACAAATAGAATGCAAATTGCAGGCAATTCCCAGTTGGGATTTCCTAATAACAGAAAGAACAATCAAAACCCGTGAATGAAGAAGAAGAAAAAGTTGTGAACAAGACTCCATATAAGTTGTAAACATCAAACGAGAAATATGTACTCAGAAATTGTGAAAACAAACAATGCGAGTAAGTTGTGCACACAACCACATATAAGTAGTGCACACTACACAAACATGAGTTACATTAACCAAGAACTCATGAAATAGTCCAAAACAAATAAAATACAAAGTAAGTAGTGCACACAATAAGTACAACACACAACAACAATAAGTAGTGCACACAAGATGAAAACACTTGGAATCATCTGAAACAAATGAATAACTGAATAAGTAGTGCAGACCAAACAAGAAACACGCAGAATCCTTTGAAATAGATGAAAATACAGGGTAAGTTGTGCACAAATCTGATATGTCAGTTAGGCACATCAACTATATTTACCATAGTTTGAGACAAACAAATACACAAATTGAAACATATGTGACCCTGACAACAATAAAGGACCTAAAGTCAGGAAAAAGAAAATTTTGCGATAGGGTCTCTAAGTCGTGCACAAGACTTCATACAAATAGTGCACACCACACAAGAAGCATCCAGAATACCTTGAAATAAGAAATATGCAAGTAAGATTATACACAAGTTCACATAAGTTGTGCCGCAAAGCAAGAAACACTCAGAATCCTTTGAAACTATGGAAAAGGAAAACAAGTTGTGCACACATCTACATATAAGTTGACACACCAAACAAGAAATTCTCGGAACCCACTGAAACAATTAAGAAATATACCAAGTGGGAATTTGCCAACTCTGGTCAATACCGGTACATGCAGAAGACGCAAAACTGAGCAGCATACAACTTACTCGACAGTGATGTCAGCGTCTTAACGACAAAGGAGAAGAAAGAAACAAACTCCTCGTTACACAAGGTGGTAGGAGGGTCGGCCAGAGTTACTTGAAGAAACCGGCGGGTGCGGCCAAAACGTTGCAATAAATTTGATAAAAAAATTAAGTGAATCAATTTAATTGATAAAATATGTGATAAGCACCCTCGAATGAACTGTTCAGTTTGTCGGGGGGGGGGGGATTTGTTGTATATTAGAAGTAAAAACTATAGGGATTTGTTAATCTTTATTTTGTTATTATAGACTTTTGTTACACTTACAGTTTGTTGAAGCTTGTTGAAAGTCAGTTCTTCATTGATCAATCCCTCACATCATAAGACTCATATATAATTCAAAAAGAAAAATAACGGATTCATAAAGTCGTGACCATTGGTTGAGCTTGTAGCGCCGAAATAGTTCGTGGAAATGAAACGGAAAAAAATTGTTCTGTGAGGCTCCTCACATCATACTGAATCGTGCTAGAATTGAGGGAACTTTTGACCGTTGTTTCCAGCTATATCCTTTGCAAAACTTCATTGTAGTACACAGCAAAAGATAGTTTCAGAGCCCATATGTGCAGAATTCACAGTGTCGCTTTTTTTTTTCTTTTTCTTTTCAGACCACCCTCGCCGGCTCAGATCAGCAGATTCTCGTCGTTGATGACCTCTCAACGCCGGCCACCGTGAAGTATGTGTGCATGTATTCTCCTCTTTTCGTAAGGCTGCATGCAGCTTCATCTAGGATGGTAATCGCAGAGAAGTGTTGTATACAGTACATGTTGAGAGTGTATGCGTGCGAATCATATCTTCTGCTTCAGCTACCGAGTATATGCATACGGTTGCCCGCTCGTCTGCTGATCGTACCGTTTAATAACGCGCGCGAAATAATGAAGGGCGGCGTGGCGGAGTGACTGCAACTGCGTCGGTCACCGAGCGTCATCTCTGTAGCATGAGAAGTACGAGTATTCGCATATTTTTAATAGTACATTTGAGATGCATACGTATAACTGCATTCTTCTCCTTAAAGAATACGTAAACGCTTTATTGAAATTTTTGTTTTACTTCTCATTTTATTTATGTTACAGATACGCGTGTGCATTTGAGCATCCGCGAAAGAGAGAACGAAAGAGAGAAATGAGTTTTGCATTGTTTTCCTAGTTCATATATTACGCACACTACCGCATAGAAGAAGCGCCCAACTTCTTTCCCGCTAATTCAACTTACCTCTCGACGATTTATGAGTAAAGTTTATTATGCTACTACTATGTATCTCGTTGTAACAAAGAATTCATAAATCACACGATTCGTATCCTAGAGCCTCGCTTTTAATCCGTTTTACATATTATTATAATTTTTTCTTTCTTCTTCTTTTCTCCAAACAGAAATGTACGGCGAGAAAGTTATGAAATCCGTTCGTTAGGATTGTGCAAATGATCGAGGGTAGAAGACGATTTAATTTCTCGATTTTTACTTGGTGCCTTGATGACGTTGAATTTTTCATTCTATTCCTCTGCATATTTATATTAGTAGGATTGAGTATTGTAGCATGAAACGATCTCCCACAAATTGGTTAACAATTAATACAACGGCTCATCACGTGTTGGTGACCACTTTTGATAAGATGGTTCTCTGAGTGCGTGAGACCCAAATCTCAATGCGCTATACGTCCTCACAATCAAGCGATGCAAACACTGGCATTGTAACGTACAAACACTTTTATTTTCGTGTCTGAGGATCCCAAGAATTTTCCCAATGATGTTGAATTCTTGTGAAGGGGTACAACTGAGTGAAACCCGGTTTTACTATCTACATTGATATCGACCCTACGTCATTCATTGGCGAGAGATTTGCAATCAACGTCACGTCGACTTCTATTATTGCTGCACTAGTCAAGCAGATTCTCTATAGCCCTTCTTATCTAATATATAAAGTAGAATGTTTGTCTGTCTGTATATCTGTATGTCTGTATGTTCGTCCATAACTTTCGAACGCCTTCACCTATCGACCTGGAATTTTTTTTGAAAAATTTCGTTTTTTCTGGGTCAGGTTCTTAAATACATTTCGATGTTTTGACTCCCTGAAGGTGGAGTAGGGGGCGACAAAATTAGGAAAAACGGGCATTATCGAGTACTGAAACTGCTTTGCGCTGTACATTAGACCTACGCGGGTTGAGTGGCGCAGTTTCGAAAATTGAATTATTGTGATAACTCGAGTATAACTCATTTTTATGAAAAATTGAAGAGAACAAAAATTGTAGCCCCTGTAATTTCCTTTCGAATGAGCCCGGTTCCAGATTTTTAGGAGGAAATTTTGTGACTACAGTATTCGCTGTACTTCCATACTAAGCAAGTTATTTTATTCACAGTTTTAAAAACACCTACATAAAGGATTTTACATCCGGTATCTCATACAAGAACCAATGTCTAGACACGGTGCGCACTGCGTATGGGCTAGCGGAAATTACCCTCTTTTTTACCTGTTGTCCGTGTGTTTTCTTAGGGACTGGTAAAATGTCAATGGATTTGTCTGTATTCTGCTGCGATGAATACAGGCTTCACGCGTTAAGTCAGCTCTCAAGTGAATTAGTGTGTAAAAAATTTAATTTGGTGATTTTATTTTTGTGCGACTCGGAACTTTGATATTTTATAAGAACAGTCGCAGTTTTTGGTGTCTATTTTTTTATTTTTGAACTGAATAGTTGTGAATTTTGCAAAACTCTTTCCACTGTTTCTTTTTTCCTTCCTTTTAAGCTAAAAGTGTTGAGTGTTATATGAAAATTTTTGAAAAACGTAGCAAAAAATTCATCTGAATTCCAAGATACCTACAAAACACACACACCTGCAAGATACAGATACCTATAAAACACAGATATCTACTCAACACACAGCTAGCGGTCAGGCGCGCCGGAGGCGCGTCGCCAACCGCTAGTATACACATAATTCTGAGTACGTATACTATCTATGAGTAACGATGCAACCAAGCAGAACGAATGCTACAAGAGGTGACTGTACATCGACTCTCTAGATTGACGAGGTTTTGAGATCGATTTAAAGTTGATCAGCGTAAATTTTCAGAAAGCTATAAAATCGACTGTTAATCGACGGAACAGAGCAGTCGATTTCAGGTCAACAAAAATTCTGAGAAGTCGACTCGAAATCACCTCATCGGTGTGACAAATGAGTCGAAAAGAATCAACATTTTTGTCGATTCCATATTGATCAGTTATCGGCGTCCGTCTAAGATCGATTTCAACAATAATAATATCGACGCAATTTCGACCAAGACTTTCAAAAAAGTAAATTCTCGGTACTCGGTAGCGTCTACCGAAAATCGACGATCGATACGGTCTATTTTGGATGGGGGAGGGGAGACGTAGACACAGATATACACATTCATATCGTGTAAACAAGTATTATTGAAGTGCCAGGTACCTGTAAGATACCCTCTCGAATTCGTTAGGGCACTCCCTCTTTTAAATCATTCAACCAATGAGCAAGGAAGGACAGGTAAAGTTTGCGCACGTCACCTTTCATAAAAGCGAGTGCTTACTTACAGTTCGCTCAATCCTTTCAACCAGTTTAGTATGTTTGGTGCAGATGTGGAAAGTGGACGCGTTACTTTTCCCGTTTTGTTTTTCGTTTTGATCGCGTTTGGATGACGGGGTTTTTTGAAATAATTTTTTGCATTTTTCTTACGTGTACCGGCACATTTTTGTTGCTTGAAGTAATTATGATATTAACAGTAATATTCTAATTGAAATGGGTATTTTCTTTTAGCCGGAATTATTTTTAGGGCTTGGTATACCGCCGTCTTTCCAGCCTCTTGAATTTTGATGAAATATTTAGCTCCAAATTTTGACTTAGGGTGGTGTTGATTTTTAGTTCGCGCTATTATAGTTAGACTGCAGGAAGTTCATCGAGCGTATCCTGCGGATATACTCGCGCGCGATGATATTGTGCCACCATCAATCATACCGTTTTTTATCCAAAAGTATTTTCAGGGCTTATAGTATACAAACCGTCATTCCGGAGTAGCTGTTGCATTCTGACATATAGGTGTGTAAGTCGACGACTTCTGTTTAGACAACCGGCGTTGGTCAATTACGATCTCTTCTCTCCTTTTGAATCAATTAATTTCATTTCGATACAACATTTTTTCATTTTAAATTTAAATTGAAAACATCGTCATTTTGTAGCTGTCGGTCCATTTTGAAACACGGGTGGTACGAAAACTCCAAAGTTTGACAAAGGTGTTGAGAAATTTTGTTTGCGCTTTCGTAGGTGGATTGTAGGAAGTACATTGAGTGCATAATGCGGATATACTCGCGCACGATGATATATGTGCTTCCATCAATCATACCTATTCTAATTCGAAAAAATTAAAAGTTGAAACCATCGTCAATTTTTAGCGGCCGTTCCGTTCCGAAACACGGGTGGCACGACAACTCCAAATTTTGACTAGAGGTGTTATTTTTCTCGGTACACATTATCTATCTTTCTATCTTCTCTATTATATAAAGACGTAGCGCGATTTAAGGTAATCGATGTTCTCGGCTCCTACCGCCTCGACTTATCTGAAACTCCAGAAATAGCTTCGTATGTCGAGTGGGAAGGTTTAAGACTTTTTTTCCCCCCGAAAAACCCCATAGGGGATGAATGGTGGACACATTTCGTTCGTGTAATCGTAAAGTAGTGTGTGTAATCGCTAAGGTTGTAGATGTTTCAGAGTTTAGTGGCCAGTTGATTTTTCAATGGTAGCTTTGATATGCCCGTAAATTTAAATAGTTTTAGTTGACGGTGTTAAATATGGGGAAGCGTTTGAAAATTACCCGCGTATGTGTTCACGAGAGAGTTCGTGATAGACGTAGCGCGATTTTTTGGTAATCGATGTTCTCAGCTCCTTCCCACTCGAGTTTTACAAAAGTCATGGCGGGAGTCAAATATCAGGGATCGGTAATAGTTTCTAAGGTCAGTAGCAGCGGTAAGTACAGGGACAGAAATTTTTTGGATAGAAAGGAATTTTCGCGAAAACAATTGCGTCATATTTCAAGACGTTGATGTGACCCGGAATTCCAGGAGACAGATGTAGAAGTGAGTGATAGTTATTGCAGGAATAAATGAATGGAATGATTTGAGAATTAGTTGAACGTGAGTTCAATATAGCCTGGAGAGATGTAAGTGAGTCAGTTAGCAGTAGAAATTTCAGCAGGGGGTGAGGAGATGGAGATCTGTACACTATAGAGTTTTGTTTGGTATAGTGAAAATTGAGGCAGAATTTTTCAATCAACGACTGATTATGACTCCTTGGATCGAGTTTGTGTATTCTATTTTAGATACAGATTTAGGGGGGCTGGTGGGTTGTGAAATTGGTATAGAGATAATGTTCCTAATAAGTTGTTGGTGTATTATAGTGTTGTTAGTTCAGAGATTACCAGCTAGATCGATTTGGATATCTGGGAAAGGGGTTAACTATGGAGAAGTGGATGATATGGCAGGAGGTAGATGGTTCAATTTGAGGTGTTTGAATAGTACATGAAAGGGACAAATGTAGAAGTGGATGATGGTGATTGCAGGAGTAAATGAAAGCGCTGATTTAGGGAATTAGTTGAATAAGAGACCTGTATATCCCGGAAAAATGAAAGTGAGTTAGTTAACACTAGAAATTTGAGCTGGGATGAGGAGAGATGGAGATGAGAAAGACAAGGGTGTATGGAGTTTAGTTTGGAGGAAATGGAGACAACATTTTTCAATTAACGACTGATTTTGACTCCTTGGATCGAGTACGCGTATCCTAATTTAGGTCGACCAAATTTAAAAAAGTTTGGTGGTTCGGAAAAAATTGATTCTGTGATAATGTTCCAAATGAGTTGTCGGTATATAGTTTCCACCGAGTCGGATACTTTGGAGAGGGTTTAGCTACAGAGAAGTGGATGATATGATAGGGGGTAGTTGGTTCAACTTGAGGTGATTGAATAATTCAGTCTTAAGAGGAAGGATGAGAGAATTATGTCGTCAGAGTGCGGATGCATATATTGGAAGCTGAGTGAATTGAGCTGTGGATATAAGAAAATTGACAATGAGAATTCGGAAGCGGCATCTGAAGGGAAGAGGAGTTACTAGCTTCAACGCAGAGGCTGAGAGTTGGGCTAAATCGTTGTTAATTAGGGCTTGATTCACTTCAGAAGCGAATACATTGACTGACAGAAAAGAGTTGTAGATTTATTGTTAACTTTGGTCGCAAAAACAATGGCGTCATGTTCCGGGAAGTTGACGTGACTCGGAATCCACAGGAAGGATACAGATGTAGAAATCGATAATGGTGATTGCAGGAGTAAATGAATGCGAGTATTTGGGGAATTAGTTGTATAAGAGTCCTGTATAACCAGAAGAGATGAAAAAAAGTCAGTTAACAATGGATATTTGAGCTGGGGTGAGAAAATGGAGATAAAGGCTCGAGTATATGGCGTTTTGTTTGGTAGTGAAAATGAAGGCAGAATTTTTCAATCAACGACTAATTATGACTTGGATCGAGTACGCGTACCCTGTTTTGGGTCCAAATTTAGATACGTCGGTAAAGTAGGGCTGATGCGTCGGAAAATGGGTTTAGGGATAATGTTTCTAATGAGTTGTCGGTATATAGTGTAGTGAGTTTGGAGATGATCAGCTAGATCGAGCCAGATATTTACGGGAGAGTTTAGGTATGGAGAAATGGATGGTTGGTAGGGAGTAGATGGTTCAACTTGAGATGATTGAATAATTCAGGTTCAAGAGGAGAGAATTATGTCGGCAGAGTGCGGGAGCGTAGATTGGAAGGTGAGTGAATTAAACTGCGGATACAAGAAGATTGGCAGTGAGAGTTAGGAAGCGGCATTTAGGGGTGGGGGGATCAGCTTCAACGAAGATGCCGAGAATAGGGCTAGATACGTCAAAAGGGAATACATTGACAGACAGAAAAGAGTAGTATGGTTTATAATGACAGAAGAACAGATGATTTTGTAGAGTTTTTGCCTAGCATACTGGATAGTGAATCGAAGAGAAGACAGTCGGATGGGTAAGAAAGTGTTAAGTGGGTGGTTACTGCCTAATATCAGGTGGAAATATGATCAGTAACGGGATGTGACCTTCTGTAGATGATCTCTTTTTTGGTGAATGGGGTGTCACAGGGACAAGTCGGGTGTTGACGATTATTAATTAATTAATTAATTAATTAATTAATTTATTTATTTATTTAAAGACTTGAAGTGCCGTTTAACAGCGGGAAGCCAATAATAGGACAATGAGTTCACAGTTAACAGTTCTGTACTCCATTGCGGACAGTAGGGTCACAAGTTAAGTAAGAGTAAATGTGTGCAGGTGTGGAAATGTTTGATTTTTATAGATCCAGCGAATTGAGAAAATTTTTCAGGGTGTGGTATCAATCAGAGAACATACCGGATAAGCATTGAGGATGAAAGAAAATATTAAAAAGATGGAGAGGGCCTCTCAAGGAGGGGCAGGGATCAGAGAATAGATAGGGTAACAGTTCAGAATGAGTAGTTGGTCAGGTGAAGAGGGATCGTCGAACTTTAAGAAATGACAGGCTTCTGTCAGGAACGTATAAGTGTTCCGCCCGAAGGACGGGAATTTCTGCTTGTACTTTATATGATGGTTAGGTCTTACAGGAAGTGCATTGAGCGAATAATGCGGATTAGCCGCGCGCGTGATGACATTGTGATTTCGATTATTCAGTGCACCCACGATCGGATAAGCTATGGCGGGGCGCAGTATTAGTTTACTGACTCCGACAATGAAGAGGCAACTATCTGAGGATGTAACTGAGGTGTTGCAGACGTAAACAGTTTTGATAATTTGTCGTGGACTGACGGGCGTGCCCGCGACTTCTCTCTTTTTCATTATAATTTTTTCAGATGTAGGTACAGCGCACCACATAAATTGTTGGGAATGTTTAAAGCATCTTTTCACAATAATTTCGAATCGCCATCGAAATACCTTCATTATGAAACTGACGTTTGAATTTTTAATTATACCGAGAACAGGACTTGATGTGGTGAGAAAATTCTGAAAAAATTTTGGTTGGTAGTCTCGATGATCATCTACACACACTATAAATATTATAGATATCTCAATGCAACATACGTTTGTGTAGGAAATTCTAAAGCAAAATCACAATTCTGGCTCCAGAACGACAAAAAGTTGAGATGGGGGGGCTGAAACTTCTGGGGGAGAAGTTGGTCGGGGAGGTCTATCAGACAGTATAGGTTTCAATGGGATCTGCGACCGAAGGCAGATTACCTCTCTTAATGAGCTATACTCTTTAATGAAGGTCATGTTCATGTCTATAATAATTTATGTCCATCTTTATTAGTTAGTTATGAATTCGCTCCGCTCGTTTGTAGAGTTGGGTGTAGGGTATTGTACAATAAGGTACCCGGGCCGAAGGAGCCTGTACGTTGCGCTTCTTAGCTCCTGGGTCTCACTCGCCGCGCCCCGCTCGTTCGCCCCCAATCTTGATCTAGTGTAAGTCTAGTATACTGTACCTTAAGCTACTTGTGCTAATCTCCCGGTTCAATTCTGGAGATGAAACGGAGTCATGTCTATTTTCTCTTTTTGAAAAAGGCTGCTGACATACTCACACAAACACACAACAAACAACTGTTAATTATTCTCTTTTAACTCAATATTTGGTCAAGTATATGTGTGTGTGCTTGTGTGAGTGTGTCAATTTTTTTTTTTTTTTTTTTTTTTTTTTTTTTTTGTGAGCTATTTGACTACTCTATTGGTCACCAGCTCGCGAAAAGGTATTGTAAGTTGTTAGAGAAGAGGAAAGTAGTAGGTAGAGCCTAAGTATTGGAGTTGGTAACTGTTTCTGAGTTGTTGCATAAGGCGGATGATAAGGAAGGCGAGACGTTGAAAGATTGTCGTTGGTTTTGCAGGGTTGGACATGAGAATAGGTGTTGTACTGTTAGGTTATCCGCATGACAGTAGTTGCAAGATGGAGGGAAGAGATTTAGTAAGACCTGAGAATGAGTTAGTCGTGTGTGGCCAATCCTGAGTCGGCAAAGAATGATTTCCTAATGACGGGAATTTCTGTTTGCGGAGGACCACGAGGTGGGTGAGGTTTTTAAAGGTCGAAGCTTGGATGGTCGGTAGGAGAGTCCAAAGATGATGCCAGGCATTCAAAATTAGGGAAAGGTAATAGTTTCTTAGGTCGTATTTGTATGATGGGGACGAATATGGATCTGTCATCTTAATAGTAGTCGGGTGCCTTCCTTGGCTGCACGATCAACCTCGTCATGTCCAAGAAGATCAATGTGGCCAGGGAACCAGATGAAAGAAGAATAAGGTGGATGTGTTGAGTTATAGGGTTTGTTGAGTCGGTGTCTTGAATTGTTGAAAGAGATGAAAGAGAATTATTTAGTAAGATGTAATTGTGTCGTGGTGGCCGTTGTGTTAGTTTCGAAAGATAGTAGAGGATAGCACTAAGTTCAGCAGTAAATACTGAAGCTGAGTTACGGAGTCGTTTAGCGGTTATAGTGCCGTTGATGGAGAATGCATAGGTTGTTTTAGATTGAAATTTAGAGCCATCAGTGAAGCAGATTTCATGGTTTGGGTATTCTGTAATGATTTCTGTGATTAGTGCTCGATAGGAATAGTTGTCCATTTTTAGGTAATTTGCGAGGTCGAGTCTGATAGATGGGGGGAGATAATAGCCACGGAGGTGTCGTTGGCTTGACAGGAAGGAGAGGTGAAAAGGTATCACGTTCATTTTCTTCAAATGGAATGTATAATTTCATACATACAGGCTGCTGACACACTTACATAAACACACACAAGAACTCCAACAGCTCAATTTGGTCGTGTCAACATTTGAATAGTCAAAGTTGTCAACAAGTCACAATCGGAAAATTGCGATCCGACTCTGCAAGCAAGTTGAAAATATTTCAAGAACACGCTCTTCGACACTACGGCTCATAATAATATTTGAAAATAAGATTTTCATTCTATCACCATATGAAAATTTGAAAATTTAAAAATAGAAAAATTTCCACTCCTGAGCTATATGCGAGCCACTTCGAAAAATCTTGACTCGCGACCCGTAATAATATTATGAAAGGAGGATTTATGGTGTTTGAAGAGCAGCATATCTGGCTCATTGAAGGGGCTAAGCCAATTGTTGTACAAAGAATTGAATGTCTAGTTACGTGATGGGGCTATCCTAATGCGGGGCATACAACGTTTCATTCTTCAACCCATAGAACAGGTTCCCTGCGTTTCTCGTTTAACAATGTTAAGGAAGCCGTCGTTTTTACTTTATTTTTTGGTCTGAGATGAGTGTTATCGGGTGAGCCGCCCAGTCACTCAATTTTAACCAAAATGTCCAGTCGATTTCTGTGAAGATCAACTCTCTTTGTCCTTCAATAGGTTCACGCTTGAGGTAGACGGTAAGACCATCAAATTTCTTTAGGTATCTCTCCATCACTTTGAATGAAGGGAAACATAAATTCACTAAATGAAAGTTTTATATTTTTCGTCTGACAAACACAGTTTAATTAAATGAGGGAACGATTCTCCTGATGATGACGACTAGGTGCGTCGAAACGTCGATTATTTTGCAAGAATACTAATTAAAATGGTGGCAACCAAAGCTAATTGACTCTTCATTTAAATAAATTCACTATTTTCAGAAAGCCTACCTATTCAGACATAAGTATAGACAGTTCCTCGTTTCATCCCCTCCACTTCTGAAACCGTCAAAAAAGAAGTGAACAGACAATCACATGAGATTGGACATTGATAAATGGTAAATTTGTTTCTACAGCTCTTTATGCTACCACCTCCAACTTAAGAGACACAATAAAAAAAAATAGGACGTCATCAGTGACCTGGACCTATTTTAGAAACTTCAAAATATGTAGGTCGAGAGTCAAATCTTTTGACATGTTTCATGTCTTCTGTCTCACTGTACCCCTAATTTGAAATTTCGCGAGTACACCTCTCTCTCCCAAATGTTAGACGTGCACGCGCAAATGTGTAATCATGTGGGGGATTAAGAAATTTGGAAGTGCAGCCCTTGTAGGCGTGTCCTGATGATAAAATACAAAGACACATATATACGCATTCACATCGTGTAAACAATTAAGCATTATTGAAGTACCAGATACCTGTGAGATACCCTCTCGAATTCGTTAGGGCACTCCCTCTTATAAATTATTCAACCAATGAGCAAGGAAGGACAGGTAAAGTTTGCGCACGTCACCTTTCATAAAAGCGAGTGCTTACTTACAGTTCGCTCAATCCTTTCAACCAGATTAGTATGTTTGGTGCAGATGTGGAAAGTGGACGCGTTACTTTTCCCGTTTTGTTTTTCGTTTTGCTCGCGTTTGGATGACGGGGTTTTTTGAAATAATTTTTTGTATACATTTTTGTTGCTTGAATTAATCAGGCTGGAATACTAATGGTAATATTGTAAATGACATGTGTCTTTTCGTTCAACCGGAATTTTGATAAAATATTTTTTCATTTCAAATACAAATTCAAATTGACACCATCGTCATTTAGTAGCGGTCATTCCATTCTGAAACACTAGATCTTGACTCAATGTGGTGTTCTTTTTTGGTTTCCGATATTATAGGAAGATTCGGATGAATCGCACATGGATTTTATCTTCATTAGACGCGGTGGACTATTGTGGTACTGCACAGTCTTCTAGGAGTATGTATAGGAATTTTCTTTTTTTTTTGTCTTTGGTGTAGAACTAGAATCTTTAGTGTGATGGGACGCATGGGAGCCACCTCCACGTGGTGCGTCCTGGGCAACGGCAACAATTACTTTGTTGACGGCCAAGGCTCCTTAGAGTAATTTAGCGCGAGTAAAAAATAATAACGTAAGAAATCCAATGAACTTGAATAAGAAATAGAGACTTTGATTGGCAACAAAATGTTTCTTCATACCTAGTTTAATTTTGTAATTCTATTCGGCAGGTCATTTTAGATTTGGAGTTTTTAAACTGGCCCTCGAGTTAAATGTGCTCACCTTCGTCGTTACTCATCCTATTATGAGAAATTGAAACCTTCGAAATTCTACTTCAGGGTCCGATGAGTGAATTAATTATCTGCTGCGGATACGAAAAAAGTGTTGAAATAGTGGTACTTTTGAAAGGGGATTTTAATAAGGTACAGAGTTGGGATTTTTATAATTATTTCGAGTACAAATTGAGATTGCTTGAAAACTTTGTATAAGAAATAGTATTTCAGATTTTCTTTATAAAGACCGTAGCTTCGACACTCTCGTCTTCTAAGTAAATTGATTAGAAATTCAACGATTCCTCTTTTAATAAATGATTTTGTGGCTAAAATCCAGCCAAATATTGTTTAGTTTGATCCGATGAATCTCTGCTTATTTCTTCTAGAGGCTCAAAAATTGTAGTTCAAACAGGAAAAGGTGCTGTGATTTATTTAGGTTTTTGTAAAATTTTTCGATGCAAACCTCAGCCTTCCGGCGATGAGTAGGAGTTCCGACGTACTTCATGACTTGGGAAATTTTTAACTTGTTAATATGAGGATTTCGACTTGACTTAACATCAGGAAGGATTAAATATGATAGGAGGGGGTGAGGAGTGTGAGCGTGAGAGTGCGCGCGCGAGGTGGTGTGGAGAGCGAGGAGAGAGAAGAGTGTGAGTGAGGGGTAGAGCGCGAGGTGGTGTGTAGAGAGAGTGAGACAGAGTGAGGAGTGAGTGCGCGCGCGCGAGGTGGTGTGGGGGTGAGGAGAGAGAGTGTGTGAGCGTGAGAGCGAGAGAAGTAGGAGTGTGAGTGGGGCAGAGAGAGTGCGCGCGCGAGGTGGTGAGGAGAGAGTGAGAGTGTGAGCGCAAGAGGATGAGTGAGAGAGAGTGCGTGCGCGAGCGAGGTGGTGTGGGGGTGAGGAGAGAGAGTGAGTGCGCGCGCGCGAGGTGGGGTGCGAGCGGGTGTGGAGAGCGAGAGAAGTAGGAGTGTGAGTGGAGAGTGCGCGCGCGAGGTGGTGAGATGTGAGAGAGAGTGCGTGCGCGAGGTCGCGAGGTGTGGTGTGGGGGCTCTCCGCACCGCCCTCGCACTCTCACTCCTCACCTCGCGCGCTCACTCTCCGCACCGCCCTCGCACTCTCACTTCGCGCACCACGCTCACACTCCTCACTTCTCTCTCTCGCACCGCTCGCACTCGCTCGCATCATACTCTCACTTCGCACACTCACACTCCTCACTCTCACTTCTCACTCTTCTCCTCGCACTTCTCGCAGCGCACTCACACGCTCACACTCCTCTCTCTCCTCACCTCGCGCGCTCACTCTCCGCACCGCCCTCGCACTCTCACTTCTCTCTCTCGCACCGCTCGCACTCGCTCGCATCATACTCTCACTCCGCACACTCACACGCTCACACTCCTCACTCTCACTTCTCACTCTTCTTCATACGCACACTCACACGCTCACACTCCTCACTCTCACTTCTCACTCTTCTCCTCGCACTCGCTCACCATCCTCCTCGCACTCTCACCGCACCACGCTCACACTCCTCACTTCTCTCTCCTCGCACCGCTCGCACTCGCTCGCATCATACTCTCACTTCGCGCACTCGCACGCTCACACTCCTCACTCTCACTTCTCACTCTTCTCCTCGCACCGCCCTCGCACTTCTCGCACTCGCTCACCATCCTCCTCGCGCGCTCACTCTCCGCACCGCCCTCGCACTCTCACTTCGCGCACCACGCTCACACTCCTCACTCTCACTTCTCTCTCCTCACTCTTCTCCTCGCACCGCCCTCGCACTTCGCACACCATCCTCCTCGCGCGCTCACTCTCCGCACCGCCCTCGCACTCTCACTTCGCGCACCACGCTCACACTCCTCACTCTCACTTCTCTCTCCTCACTCTTCTCCTCGCACTTCGCACACCATCCTCCTCGCGCGCTCACTCTCCGCACCGCCCTCGCACTCTCACTTCGCGCACCACGCTCACACTCCTTCTCCTCGCACCGCCCTCGCACTCGCTCGCACCATCCTCCTCGCGCGCTCACTCTCCACACCGCCCTCGCACTCTCACTTCGCGCACCACGCTCACACTCCTCACTCTCACTTCTCTCTCCTCACTCTTCTCCTCGCACCGCCCTCGCACTCTCACTTCTCGCACTCGCTCGCACCATCCTCCTCGCGCGCTCACTCTCCGCACCGCCCTCGCACTCTCATCGCCCTCGCACTCTCACTTCTCGCACTCGCTCGCGCCATCCTCCTCGCGCGCTCACTCTCCGCACCTCACTCTCACGCTCACACTCCTCCCCCCCTCCTATCATATTTAATCCTTCCTGATGTTAAGTCAAGTCGAAATCCTCATATTAACAAGTTAAAAATTTCCCAAGTCATGAAGTACGTCGGAACTCCTACTCATCGCCGGAAGGCTGAGGTTTGCATCGAAAAATTTTACAAAAACCTAAATAAATCACAGCACCTTTTCCTGTTTGAACTACAATTTTTGAGCCTCTAGAAGAAATAAGCAGAGATTCATCGGATCAAACTAAACAATATTTGGCTGGATTTTAGCCACAAAATCATTTATTAAAAGAGGAATCGTTGAATTTCTAATCAATTTACTTAGAAGACGAGAGTGTCGAAGCTACGGTCTTTATAAAGAAAATCTGAAATACTATTTCTTATACAAAGTTTTCAAGCAATCTCAATTTGTACTCGAAATAATTATAAAAATCCCAACTCTGTACCTTATTAAAATCCCCTTTCAAAAGTACCACTATTTCAACACTTTTTTCGTATCCGCAGCAGATAATTAATTCACTCATCGGACCCTGAAGTAGAATTTCGAAGGTTTCAATTTCTCATAATAGGATGAGTAACGACGAAGGTGAGCACATTTAACTCGAGGGCCAGTTTAAAAACTCCAAATCTAAAATGACCTGCCGAATAGAATTACAAAATTAAACTAGGTATGAAGAAACATTTTGTTGCCAATCAAAGTCTCTATTTCTTATTCAAGTTCATTGGATTTCTTACGTTATTATTTTTTACTCGCGCTAAATTACTCTAAGGAGCCTTGGCCGTCAACAAAGTAATTGTTGCCGTTGCCCAGGACGCACCACGTGGAGGTGGCTCCCATGCGTCCCATCACACTAAAGATTCTAGTTCTACACCAAAGACAAAAAAAAAAGAAAATTCCTATACATACTCGTAGAAGACTGTGCACTACCACAATAGTCCACCGCGTCTAATGAAGATAAAATCCATGTGCGATTCATCCGAATCTTCCTATAATATCGGAAACCAAAAAAGAACACCACATTGAGTCAAGATCTAGTGTTTCAGAATGGAATGACCGCTACTAAATGACGATGGTTTCAATTTGAATTTGTATTTGAAATGAAAAAATATTTTATCAAAATTCAAAAGGCTGGGAAGGAGATAATTCCGGTTGAACGAAAAGACACATGTCATTTACAATATTACCGTTAGTATTCCAGCCTGATTAATTCAAGCAACAAAAATGTGCCGGTTCACGTAAGAAAAATGCAACAAATTATTTCAAAAAACCCCGTCATCCAAACGCGAGCAAAACGAAAAACAAAACGGGAAAAGTAACGCGTCCACTTTCCACATCTGCACCAAACATACTAAACTGGTTGAAAGGATTGAGCGAACTGTAAGTAAGCACTCGCTTTTATGAAAGGTGACGTGTGCAAACTTTACCTGTCCTTCCACGCTCATTGGTTGAATAATTTAAAAGAGGGAGTGCCCTAACGAATTCGAGAGGGTATTTCACAGGTACCTGGCACTTCAATAATACTTGTTTACACGATATGAATGTGTATATATGTGTCTACGTCTCCCCTCCCCCATCCAAAATAGACCGTGTCGATCGTCGATTTTCGGTAGACGCTACCGAGTACCGAGAATTTACTTTTTTGAAAGTCATGGTCGAAATTGCGTCGATATTATTATTGTTGAAATCGATCTTAGACGGTCGTCATAACTGATCAATATGGAATCGACAAAAATATTGATTCTTTTCGACTCATTTGTCACACCAATGAGGTGATTTCGAGTCGACTTCTCCGAATTTTGGTTGACCTGAGATCGACTGCTCTGTTGCGTCGAATCTTACATCTATAATATTTATAGTGTGTGTAGATGATCATCGAGACTACCAACCAGAATTTTTTCAGAATGTTCTCACCACATCAAGCCCTGTTCTCGGTATAATTAAAAATTCAAACGTCAGTTTCATAATGAAGGTATTTCGATGGCGATTCGAAATTATTGTGAAAAGATGCTTTAAACATTCCCAACAATTTGAAAAAAAAGTTCAAGAAAATCGGAGTGGGGGAAGATAGGTAAATTATGAAAAAACCGAATGAAAATGTGAACACAAAGTCAAGGCTAGCCGCAGCAGTCTGGTAAGCGCGTCGCACCGCGCCGCCACTGAGTAACCTTCGCTTCCGGGCTACGCGCGCATTCCATTCCGCGACTCAATAATTAAGTCTCAGTTTTATACTTCTAATAGTTGACCTCTCCTTGCAAAAATGTTAAGTTGTTTTATAGCTGGAAAGAGCTACAATGTTGAAGGAGAAAATAAATACAACATTTGAGAAAGCTTGAGGCGGGGGGACACAGTGTTCAAAGAAAGAAAAAATGTAATAATGTAATTAGTTGTTGACAAAATAAAAATTGAATCTAGTCCTAGGGAGAATCTAAATTTCTTTAGCCCTCTATTCCTCATCCTCGGCATCTCTATTAATAACGGGCTCTACATTTTCGTGGTCATACAACCTGGTCAAGACGTGGGCTGGTCGACATATTCGTGCTTGGAAATGGAAATTACTAAAAATAATGTATGACGCGGCAACATGCGCCCAACAACTAATAGTCCTATTGCCGTTCGGCAGCTATTAGCATTATGTTCCACAGATACTCTATACAGCATCGGTATTTTTCTCGATTTTTGTGGCGAAATCGGACGCGAAACTGCACCAACTTACCTTTTAGTTCATTTGCAACCCGTTTTTTCTTACCGGTACTTTTAGGTTTGTTGTAGAACACGATCATCGGGTCATCATTCTCATCTAGAATTTCTGCTTAATGATAAACTGCAGAAACAAGCGCGAAGAAACGAGAAAAATACGAAGACAGTACAACTGTCACCTACTAAATTAAGTACGCACAGAGATGCAGTACACAATTAGGAGTGACGGATATAGGATTATCAAAATGGCGTTCCGGTCAATCACATTACTAGCAATGCACTACTAACAAGTTCAGACTGATAGACTTCTTATACTACGCGCACCACCGTTAGAATGCCAGCAAAAGATTTAAATGACCTACCTGCTTTTTACCCTATGTAATGTACTGGGTATATTCTATAGTGGTGTGGATGAGGAAAGCCCGCCCCCTCCCTCGTTATACAGCGCAATGTATAGTGAGTGCGGTGTTCGTTGGTTTACGTTTCACCCCCATTACCCCGTTAGGATATTTTCCCGGCTCCCTACCGTCTATCTTTCTTCCACGTTTTTTGTTTTGCAATAGCTTCTTCTTCCTTCTTTCATTTGACTACACGTGTCACCATTTCACTCAACGTACAATTTTTTTAAATTAATTTTTTTGCATCGAACGTGGCCGGAAAAATGAAAATTATCGTGTCACGGAATGGAATACGCGCGTAGCCCGGAAGCGAACGTTACTCAGTGGCGGCGCGGAGCGACGCGCTTACCAGACTGCTGCGGCTAGCGTTGACTTTATATTCACATTTTGATTCGGTTTTTTCATCATTTTCATCTATCTTCCCCCACTCCGATTTTCTTGAACTTTTTTTTAAATTGTTGGGGATGTTTAAAGCATCTTTTCACAATAATTTTGAATCGCTATCGAAATACCTTCATTATGAAACTGACGTTTAAATTTTTAATTATACTGAGAACAGGACTTGAGGTCGCGAGAAAATTGTGAAAAAATTCTGGTCGGTAGTCTCGATGATCCTCTACATTCCACACACACCATAAATTATAGATATCCCACTGCAACATACGTTTGTGTAGAAAATTCTAAAGCAAAATCACAATTCTGGCTCCAGAAGGACAAAAAGTTGAGATGGGGGGGGCTGAAACTTCTGGGGGAGAAGTTAGTCGGGGAGGTCTATCAGACAGTAAAGGTTTCAATGGGATCTGCCACCGAAGGCAGATTGGGCTATACCCTTTATTTGCCTCTGCCAGAAAATATTCTTTGAACTTTTTATCGATCTGGTAGTGTTGTACGCTATAGTCGATTTTAGGTGAACCTCAAGTTGGTCAATCTGAAGTCGCAGGTCAGTTAGTTGACTTAGCTTCTCATGATTTATTACGTGGAATCCATAAAAGTTTTCGGTCGAATAAGAGCCCTAGAAATTTGACTAAATCTGTGGTTTTGATTTGAAAATAAATGAGGATCGTGGAAAATAAGGAAAACTTTGATTTGTATCAGCCCTATTTTCGGGTCATATGAGTTCAGCTATCATTGCGCAAAAAAGTATCTGTAAATTTTCAATCCCTCACTAGAAATTTCCTGAACATTTTTTTCTTTTTCTCGAACAAATTCTAAAGAAATTCTGCGAGAAGAGAGAATTAATATTCAATCTTCCGCACATAGTGATCGTTGATGTCGATTTTTCGGAAAAAGATAGATGGAAGAATAAATGACTCAGGAATGAACTTCTGAATAGAATGAAAAGCTCATTCTAGTTTTGATAATAATGATGAATCTATTACCTGCAAAACATCTCGTTGAATAACATTAAGAACTGTATTTATTTATAGCCCCTTTTTCCTCTCCTTGTTCAAAAGAAGAAAGATGGGAAAATGCTCTTTGACCTAATAGAGTATTTATATTGTATGACAACGATGCGATCACGACAGACCTTATAGAGCTACTGTAGTCCACGTATGTAATTTGAAATTTTTTTCATTCCCTCCATCGTTACTGCAATATCGTGCGCTACCTTACGTTCTACCTTTTGCCATTGTCTTAGAATATTCATGAATCGTAAAACTCCGGCGTACGCGTAGAAATAATGCAGAACATTAAAATGTGGAAATCATTTTTATATCAATAAAAACACATATAAAATTCACAAGAAATCAAGAGAGGAAAACAATATTGCTTATCAACATAATTAAAAAGTTTCCTCAATATACAACCAAGTATACAAAATTCTACGCTAGAAATAGGGAAAAGAAGAGAGAGGAATGCGCGAAAATATCAAGTTGAAGTGAAAATTCATAATACATTTTTTCTGGTAAGCTTAAATTTAACTATCGGAACACTCTACATTATTTCAAAGTGATCTTATTGCACCGTACAATATTTTGTAACAAGAATTAAAATAATAATAATAATAATAATAATAATATTCGCTAAATTATTGCAAAACAATATAGCTTGATAATAACTTGGAAGACGGAAAAAGAAAAATGGTATTTATTTGAGTATATCACAGACTAGTCTTGACAATATGTCATACACAATTTTCTTACTCGTTGTAAGATACTTTTCTATAAAATGGTGCTAATATTTACACAGTTGAACGCTAAATGAATTTTTCAATTTACAAATTTTTATATAAGATGCTCGAAGTTTTACATCGCTGCTACATATCTTCATTATGATCTTTGTGATCTGAAAAAAAGAAAATAAAATATATTATTTTATTAGATAACAATCTGCAATAAAAAGTTTCATAGTGAAGAATATCAATTCTCGCGATGAATCAGGGAGCGTCGATAATGAACTTGAAACTGACTTTGTAAATTGTACCTAAATCATAATTATTTTCGTTTTTTCACCTGACCGAATGAAAAAAATAAAATTTAGTGGGCGGTCTTCAAACATACACGAGAATCTCTATTGATTTTCCATAAAACTGGTTCTCTACATAATCTCTCTCCGCATAATCTGAAAAGTTTTGACATACTTCGGAAACATCTAAAAATTTTTAGGGTGGAGTATTCACATAAGTAGAAGGAGCTGAGAACCTAAAGACTCCGAAGTTACATTTCGAATCAAGGCTAAAGGCCCCCATCCCAGGAAAGGAAGACCGCGAAAAAGTTGTATCGAAGGAGTGGAGAAGGAAATGGAAAGATGAATACTATAAGGCTTTTCCAGTATTCCATATTATTGCATACTCTTATTCTCTTAACTGTTATCAATCTGGTAGTGTTTCTAACGTTGCTCTTATGGCAAACCCCCTGGAATGGACATAAGTATGCCACCGGCAACACCTATAAGATGATACAATCCCTCGGCTCCTTCAATCGAAACCCTCAAAAGGAGGACCTCGTAAAAATGTTGAAATCGTACCCCCGAGTGAGTGAGATTGGATGTCATCAGAGGATACGAATTTTGGATCGAGTCCGTACATAAGTTCTGAACCTTTGCAGCTAAAGGACAGAATCCAAGCTTTTTGTTCCAAAAAATTAAAGGTTCGGAGGAATAGCGAGGGGATAAGGTTTGCAGGGAGGTAATTTCGTCCCTAGATCTGTCTGACAGTACAGAGTATACAATTTGCTCACCTTTTATATGATGACGACCCAGCGACTCATTTTCCATTTTCACGACAAGCGGATTTCGCGTAACAACCGGAGGTGGTTGCAGAGGAAACAAACGGTGCTCCGCTGGCCATGGTAGAGGCGGTAAAACGTGCGGATAACTATCCTCCTCTAGCGGACTCGGTATCGTAGCAGCTCTCGTTATCGTTTGAATATTCGGTACATACTGTTCTTGCGTCCAGTCAAAGGTGAATGCCGGATGAAGATGCTGAACAGAAGAATTGCTCCCCGGTGTAGGCGGAGTGGTCGTCACATGCGGACTGAGATCCTGATGCAGAATATCCGGTACTTTCTGCATAGTCGTGTCCGACCACGGAGGACTAGGGTTCCATTGGTCCATAAAATCAGCTGGGTCAACGACTGTCGTAGCGGCCTTCATAAGGACTCGAGATCTACCTAACGATGAGATGGTCGACACTAGCACGCCGTCGCCTCCATTCTCCGCGTGATCGAGATCGACAATTATTTCGGAGGAAGGTGAACCGCCGGGAGTAGAATCTGATTTTGAAATCGTTATATTTGATTCGCGTTTCACGAAAGGAGATCGAGTCCCCTCGACCGAAGGTTCGTCGTGCGCCGAGTGGACCGAATAATCTACAGGTTCTGGGTCAAATCGACGCACGTAACGATAATTGAGATCAGAGGGTAGGTGCGACACGGAAAACTGATGGTGTAAATGTGGTTGGTGGTGCGGCGAATGTTGGTGGTAGGGCGCGATTATGTGATGGTGATCGTGGAACGGTGACATCGACTCCGTCCTCTGATAGTATGTAATCGGAGTGGGAGCTGGTCGTGTAGTGTGCGGCTCGTACGTTAGCCCGTATTGAAGTTTACTTTGCACCATGTAGTAGTTGTACAGCCAGTTGTTGGAACGCAGGAGCATCGCTTCTCTTTCTCTGTAACAATCAAATCAAAAGAGAGTTCTATAAGATTATGAATATCATAAACAGGATGGAAGCGTCTACATCCCTATATAGGTGTCATTTTCAAACTAACTCGCGACTCGAGTTTTTTGTTACACGGATTTAATCAGATAAGTAATTTTTCTGTTTTTTCCAAGTCTCTCCTCCCGAGGGGAGTCCCTGGCCCCTTCAATGCGTCTGATATGCAACACCATAAGACTCAAAACGCCCTTTCGAGGTACTCCATAAAACAGGTTCATTGCGTCCCCTCGTCTCTCCTATCATATATAGCTCAAGAGTCGAAATTTTTCTGATTCCCCCCTCCCCCTCTCCGCGACGTCATCAACCTCAAAATTTCCTGAAAGTACCCCCAACAAAAGGGATAGCGGGTTCCCCGCTGAAAAGTCGAGTTTACCAAGACCTTTGATTACGTCATGATTCCAGTACAAAATTTCTCCGAGTTAATAATGTGGGTCAAAATCCACTGGGCCTTATTCAAGCTCATTAGGGTCACTTCTATTCCCTCTTACAAAATGTAGATCGAGTTCTCGAGTAGCAATTCAAGCAATGTTCAAATCGATGCAATGTTAACGTCAATTTTCAGTCGACATTAAAATCTAATATCAAGTGTCAACAAATTCTTGACCTCGATTCCGAAATTCTTATCAAGTTGTGCACTTGGAATCAACAAAATTTTGACTTCGATCGCAAGTTTTTCAACTGGAGATCAATTCAAAATCGACTTTTCGTTTTGTTCCATCGACTGCTCGTCAACGTCAAAAATTTTGCTGTATCCTGATATTTGATTAATGTCGACTGAAAATCGACATCGATTTTTGATGCATTACATGCCAGTCATCGGCGAAAGACTTGCAATTCACGTCGGAATTGCGTAGATTTTGAAAGCGAAATCCGAAATCATGATCAAAAATGAGACGACTTCTGGCGTCGACTCCGCATTGACGTCAAATCGACTCCAAATTGACTCACCATTGCTAACCAAACTTTACTCGAAATCAACGTCAATTTTGAGTCGATTTAGTTACATCCAATGTCGAACGCAAATCCACCCAAATGACCTGACATTCTACTCAAGATGGACCGCTCCCTTTTTTCGCATGAACTCATCGTCGACTCCTAATATAATACATTGATATCAAATGGCAATCGACGTTGGTTCTGAGTCAATTATACACATACGTACTCACCAGCCGCAATCGATGGAACTGAAAGGGTGACGTTTGATCACATTTTTTGTAAGTAGCTCGACCATTGAGAATTTGAAGAAATGGTACTCAACAAAAAGGGAGAGAACTACGAGTACATGAAAAATCGAGGGGAAGCACAAACCAAACCGATCAAGAAGAGCTTGCCGAATTGACCCGAAACTAATCAGGAAGAGAAGAAGAGACAGCGATACCAAAGTACAACTTTGTTCTGAAAACCGAAAACCTATTAAGCGTTACTATCACGAAAGAAGAAGGTAAACTACTGGAAAAAGGGATCATGTACGTGCAGCGAGAGAGATTGAACCAGTGTATGCTTAAAAGCATGACCATTAGCTACGAACAAATAATCCAATCTATGGAACACGACGTGAGACCAAATTACAAAAAACCAAAAAAAAAAAAATTATACAGGAGGGTTCAATTTTTGGCACATTTTGATTCATAACTCGACTCAAAAAAGTCTTAGAAAATTGGGTAGAGACGTAAATTGACGATGAACTTGAAGTAAACCCATTTGATTTGTATGAAAGAGAATCTGAACTTATTTCTGGGTTCAATTTAGAATTAAGATCAATAAAATTTATGATTTTACAATAGTAGAATATTTAGATATAATTTATTTTATTAATAATTTAACAATTTTAATATTATGAAAAAATAATTATATAGTGATTTTTATGAATTGGAATATTTATTATTCGTTTTCGTAATGATTTAAAAATAAAAGTTATACGAAAACAATTTTTTTTTTGTTTTTATATTTTATTATTTATATTTAATAATTTTATTAATAAACATTTTTTTGAAAATAAATAAAATAAATATTAAAAAATAAATAATTATTACATAATTGATCCACAATTATAATATAAGGTTCTTTAGATGATTTTGAACCAATAAAAGAAATTAAAATTATCAATAATGATTAAAATATAAATAAAAATTTCTATTGAAATAAATTAATTACACTACTAAACAGCTATCCTGTTACAAAGATTCTGTTACGTGATTCTTGGATACTTTTCAACGCTGAACACGAATCCGTTGTCCGTTTTTTGCTGGCACGTCACAATTTTTAGTAATCACGATTAAAGTTCTCGTTTACTTGCCGCGCGTCGTCGCGAAACACATCGACGATAGCAGCGTCGCTATCGAAAACGTTCGTTACGTTCCACGACATCGCGCGGCAAGTACACGAGAATATTTGTTACGATTACGTGAATATTTATCGTGATTACTAAAAACTGTGACGTGCTAGCAAAAAACGGACAACGGATTCGTGTTCAGCGTTGAAAAGTATCCAAGAATCACATAATAGAATCTTTGTAACAGGATAGCTGTTCAGTAGTGTTATTAAAGATTTTTGACTTGGGCGTTCCGCGCAAAGTGGAGGCGTCATTCAAACCTTCCGCTAGTCATTCTTAGGTCCAATATGGTGGTCCAGATTACTTGTGTGAAACTATACCCGGTTGACGGAATCTGACAGATAACAGAATTCTTACAGAATGAGACTCGCTTTATTCTCTGTCACTTTCAAAAATGACAGAATTGTGACAGAATCATGTCACACAGACAACATCATTATGACAGAGTTGTGGTAGAATTTAAAAGTACTGCTATTAGTCTGTTGTCATTCTCAAAATATTTTGCTGTCATCATTGCGTCAGAATTAAAGCAGAATGGTCACAGAATACAAACGTCAGGTAAAAACAGAAATGTGAGAGGAGAAAAAAAAAAAAAAAAAAAAGGATGTAATGACGTTTTTACTTTAGTATTGTATCAGAAATCTGTTGAAGTTGTGACACAATTTCTACAAGATAATGATAGATTTACAACATGAATGTTACAGGATTACGACACAATTATGACAGAAACATAATGAAATTATTTACCTGATTCCGTGCATTAGAGGAGGACGCCAACTTGCCGAACATTGATTGTAGGCAATTTTGGTGTAGATTGAATTCAAATCATTTCATAAAAATATAGATTATAATTTTTTCGTTTCAAATTGATGACCAAACCATAATTGAAGCGCTGCGTGGAAAAGAGGCCTCCGTCTAATGTATTTCTTATGGAACGGAGGCCCCTTTTCCACGCAGTGCTTCAATTATTTAAAAAAAAATTCGGATGATTTTTCAGAATAAAAATACGGATTTAGTGATAATAATTTTTTTGTTTTTCAATAATATTATTGAAAAATTGTAGAAACTTGTATAACACAATTTATAATTTTTCAATAAAATTTTAATCAGAGCCCGTATTTTCAACGCTAGAAATGAGGAGTTTTAGCAATTTAATGTTACATTTTTGGAATTATTTGGCATTGAAAAAAAAAAAAAAAAAAATGAAAAACACGCGTTTTTAGTGCTTTTACAAACTCACAACTAGGATTATTCAATTTCTATTAAAATTACGTGATTATTCACCAAAATGAACAAATTTTGGGGATCAAACTCATCAATACAAAACCATAGCAAATTTTTTTATCAAAATGTTTAATTTTTTAATTTTGGACTAAAAATACTTACAAAAAAATAGTATCCAATTTTTACCAAAATTGCTAAATTTTGCTTATTTTCAGCAAAATTCAAAGTTTGTTCAAGATTTTATAATTTTGGACGAGATATTATAACAAACTAGTCATTTTCGGCCTTATTCTGCTTTAAGCCCCAATTTTGGCAAAATAAGATTTTTTTACAGGTTTTGTCCAATTTTCCGCGTAAATACAAAATGTACTTCCATCTGTAATGTTCAATATAAGTTTGAATTGGCTCTGCTCATGGTAGGCAACTCGAAAAAATTTGAGACCCGAAGAACCTGTAGAACTTTTTGAAAAGAAAGACTGAACTTCTATCTGATTTCCAATTAGAAAAAGGTTTTGACAATTTCCGAGAAACCCTGACTCTAATTATAATAATAAACATAGCTCTCAAACTAGATAATCAAACTCTTATGTATTTAGTGATTTCAAACTATAATAAATTTTGAAGTATAAGGCAACCAATAATTATTTAAAAATGAGTTGATGTATGAAAAAATGTCCAGAAAAGTTTTCTAAGTTTTTCTTGAAGGCCCAAAATGCATAATAATATATACATATTTTAAACTAGGGCATGAGAAGAATTAATTAATTTTGAATGAAAAAATGAAAACAATTTTGATTCTCAATATTCATGAAGTTTTCTTCTTTTCTTTTTTTCTTTCTTTTTCTTTCTTTCTTTCTTTCTGTTTTTTTTTTTTTCAACGAGCTATTTTACTATACACAGAGGGTCGTTCGCTTTTACTTTGGGAAAAAATATTGGGGTTCAATGAATTTGTAATAGTATAAGGACCGAAGGAAGTCAAGAGCGTCAGTAATGGATTCTGGTTTTTGAAGAGAACAAAGGAGCCTTGAGAGGGGACAGAGAATGGTTTCTTGAGGTTTAGGAGGTACGGAAAAGTGAAGAAATGGAAGACATATAACTCCTCAGCTTGGCAGTATTGGCATGAGGGTGGAGTGGACGGACCTGGGAAAAGAGAAGTGAGTTGGGGTGTGCTAAATTCTTAGTCGTTGTACGACTATTTAATTGTTTATGGCGCGCGGCATGAGGAACAAATTGAAGAGGACTAAAAAATTAACTAAACAAAGTTCATTATGGGGTTGAGAGGACCGCAAGAAAGTTTACGGTAAGCGATAATGAGCGTCTCAAATTTTCTGTGAAACTTGAAAATGATAAAGAATTGGAATCAGAAAGTTTAACCTCTGTTGAGACTGTTGAATGTGATCATAACATTTTTAGAAGAGACTCTAAACGTTTTGGAGAAAAAGAGTTAACTTACGCATAAGATGACATTAAACTAAGTTTACCTTACAGCTGAGCTAAGAGAGAGGAAGACAAAACAAAAATTTCAGGCTGCAAACTAGAAGCCAAAAAAGGAAATGATGAGCAGGTTCTAGGCTAGCTCGATTAATATTGAACTGGACTCATTTTTAGATAAGAAACCTAATAGGCTAAATATTCTTGTAGCTCCTCTGTCACAATTTTGAAAACAAAATTCTCACAATATTCTAACGGAAACTGAGAAATATTTTGACAGGAATATTGCAGATTGGCAGCATTCTTTTAGCCCTTCTGTCACAATCTTGATGACAAAATTCTCACAATATTCTAACGCACTTTGCGAGACATTTTGACAGAAATATTGCAGATTGGCAGCATTCTATCACATTTTCTGTCATAATCTCAACAGCAGAATCCTCACAGTATTTGACACACATAATAAGAGTATTCTTACAAAATGATACCTGAAGTGACACAATTTTAACAGAATTGTAACAGAACTAACAGAATCCTCACATTCTGACAGATGGCAGAATAGGTCCCACATTCCGACAGAATTATTGCAGACTGGTGGCATTCTGTCATTTTCCATCAACCGGGTACTGAAGAGAATCAACAATGACCAGATGGGAGAAAAGGACAAGGGTATCTTATGCGGAGTGTACAGACTGAGAGAACGTTTAAGATCAGGAAGAAGAAGCACGAGACATTGATGGAGAAAGAAGATCGGTCACTGTTTGGTAAACGTTGTCACGAATAACAGCACAATGGAGAATGAATATTTGAAGTCATACACGTGATGAATCGCATGAAGAGAAAAAATCTGCGGTAACAGATAGAGATTGCAACGGCAAAGAGGAAGAAAGCCAGCCTCTTGTACAACTCAATCATTTTTGACAGCAAAAATGGATTCAGCCTAGTGATTGGACCAGAGAAGAAAAACAGAACCGTCCGGTTAATTGCCGTACAAAGTTAAATTGATGGATGGGTGGATTTGATTTAGCCTCTTTTTCTCGTATTCATTATTTGCATATACGTCAATTCAACTTTGTATGGCAGTTAAATAAAGTGGCAGGTCTTCTCAGAAACTAAGCTTAAGAGTGTTCGGCGAGACTAGGGGTGGCTCCGAATGTTATTAGTACAGTAACAGGCAACTTGCTATCAGTAGGGAGAAAACCGGTGCGTCCTCATCCACCTTTTGTGACGTCATCATTTTTGTAAACAAATCCTCAATTATGATGATGATGATGAAAGAGGGGCTCAGAAAAATTTCAACCCACAAGCTGTACATGATAGGAGGGTGTCTTAAAAGAATTTCAACCTTTCTTGTACGTGGGCTATTTTGGCCGCTAGAACATGGGGGTGTTGGACTTTGTTTGGATTTTTTGCTGGACACCATACAGCGCCCGGCAAATTTTTCGAAATACCCCCCCAATAGAATGGGTTCCCTGTTGAAATTTGGCTTCCGAGCTAGGGACTATTCTATGACGTCATTAGATCGTGACTTCACAGGGACTGATTTACGACGTCACCGGATCGTGACAGCTCATAGGGACTTTCCTACGACGTTATCAAATCGCAACTGGGAAGACATTCAGTTATTATTATTTTTCTTTTTCAGAATCAGCGTTAAATTTCACTTTCAAATTAATGACGAACTGCTCAATTTTTGGCACATTTTGATCCATAACTCGACTCAGAAAAGTCTTAGAAAATTGGGTAGGGGCGCTAATTGAAGATAAAATTGAAGTATACATCTAACGATTCGCGTTTTTACGCTGGAACAGATTTAGTGCAAACCCCCACTTAACTGGTAGCATCATTTTGGTCAATCCGGTATGCGATAATAAGGAGCTGCACCGCTCCTTCCTTTCGCATGAACTCATCGTCGACTCCTAATATAATAGATTGATATCGACTGGCAATCAATGTTGGTTCTGAGTCAATTATACACATACGTCACTCACCAGCCATTCGGGTGAATTTGCGATCGATGGAACTGAAACGATGACGTCTGTTCATATTTTTTGTATATTTTTATCTCAACAAGTACCTCGACCCATCGAGAATCTGAAGAAATGGTATTCAACAAGAAGGGAGAGAACCACATGAAAAATCGAGTGGAAGGCCAAACCAAACAGATCAACAAAGAGACTTGCCGAATCGACCCGAAACTAATGAGGAAGAGAGGAAGAGACAGAGATACGAAAGCACATCTTTGTTCCCAGAACCGAGAACCTATCAAGCGTTACTATCACGAAAGAAAAAGGTACACTACTGGAAAAAGGGATCAAGTACGCGCAGCGAGAGCGATTCAACCAGTGTAAGCTCAAAAGCATGGCCGTTAGCTGCGAACAAATCATCCAATCTATAGAACACGACGTGAGATCATTACATATTAAAACAAAAATTCCACAAAAAAAAACTTTTTTTGTTCATGTCACGTTCTTGATCTGCAAAATACTTCATTGTCCAAAGGTCTGTCAAGTTCGATATCAGACAGCCTTGTGTACAACCGCAACCGCAAAATTTGAATTCATGATGTATTTTCCACGACGATTACTCAAAAGTCCTAACAGATTGTTCCCAAACTCATTCGTCATTTAATTTTTGAATATATTCGATCTCGAATAACGTACCCGAGTAAATTACGCTCATAGATTGGTGCAAAGTGCGCTTGTGCAGCGAGATTAATCTTGACGATAAGTTTAGAACGAGTAGCTTATCTGTGAGCGCATATATACTGATGGCGTCTTTCAATTCGAAATTGTTACGTGTATACAGGTAGGTATAAAGAGTGCTTGCATTTTAATGAAGTCGTTGGTGAGCCGTGGTCGCTTAATACAAGCTTTTTTATCGACGCACACGTTTTGTTTGTCTTCCAAGACGTACCTTCCTGTACATAAACTCGCAACGTACGAAGAAGCTTATACTGTAAGCGAAATCCATGCGAGGGGAGGCATAAACGAAAAGAATAGAAGGAAAAAAAAAGAAGGCTAACGGTTATCTTGATATTGAAAATTCGATAAGTCTGGAAGAGAGTTTAATTAACAAGGAACGATTCTAGTGCAGATAAACACGCTAAATGCCTGTCGTACTTCGCTGTCATCGCTACAGCAAAAGAAGATAATGAAATTCTTATAGCAACAACACCACATTACTACCTATATGAAAGACTGGATTTCGTGCTAACCTACCAACCAGAGGAATACGAATTCGCTCGAATAGAGCTCTGTGTGTGCTTTATACAAAAATCAAATGATGAGAGAGTTAGCGATGATCGGAAGATTAAAAACTAATATTGGTGGTAACGTACGTACAGTACCTTTCTACTCGTTTAAATAGATCTAAATACTCTCTGTACACGAGTGCAACCTTCTCTAGGTTGTGTCAGAAAATCTATGATGGATACTACGTGTTTTTTTTTTTTTTTTTTCATCTCGATCGAGTCTTCTAATCTTCGTTTCCACCTTCTATAAAACTGACATTGTTATTATTCAATTTTTCTTTTTCAAAAAAATTGTAACACCGATCACGATAGCATAAATCTGTGATATTGTGCGGCGAAATGCACCACAATATTGAAATTATCAATCATACCCTTGAGCAAAGAGAGCCGCGCGCGTATCATTTTGTGTGCTTCGATTTTTTTTCTTTTTTTGTAGGTAATTTGTTTTCATAAAATAGCTATAAATCTGTTTCCGACTGACAGTCTATTAAAGCGGTACACGGGTGGTCCTCCAACCATTCGCGTCAATATGTCAGCGATATGGCGATGCAATTAATACATTGTGAAAATAGTGGCTCGTGCTTCGTTCCTTTCTTGATGGTACTGTGCAGTACCTACGTACATCGATAATCAATTTTATTCGATCATTCGAGCGAAATTTTATCCTGAAAGTATACGAAAACGTGGTCGAATATTCGTGACATGTTTTCCTCTCTCTTTCATCCTGCAAAAATTCGAAAGATTCTGATAAAGCCATTCGGATATTAAAATATTTTGACAGGAGGTATGCTGGATGTTGCCTCCTTCCTTCTCACTTTTTGACTCCTTTGAGTGTAATTATCGGGCTTTGATAATGAGAAAGGTGTTATTAATTTGGAAGAAGAAGAACGTAGTGTCAAAATTCCCGCTGGAATAAGAAAGTTGTGAGATCATGGAAGTTTTTTTTTTTTTTCTCAATATGAACTTTAGTATAGATCAACCGAAAGCAGGAGATAATACGTTCGTTCAGATCATTGCGACAGATTAATTGTTATATAAACTTCGTGTGATACTGCTCTGAAAGAAAATCCACTTTCAACGATGGGTAACGAACGCTGTAGGCCTATATAGAATATCGAGAGTATCGCAGTCACGTAACTCGAACACCTACGATTACAACAGTTTAAGACGGACGGCACTCGAGTAGGCAAAATCACCAGCAGAGCGTTTTGCTACATCGTATTCCACGGACCGCAGGTACAGCGGTGCGTTTTTTTTCTTCTTCTTTTTCTGCATATTGTACGCGTTCCAAACGAGGTTCAAACGTCTTACGTGATTTCTTCTGATATCTTCTCAATTTTTCCAGAGGTCTTTCTAACGTCGCGGTGAAAGTGAATTAGAGGCGTGACCTTTATCGCCCTAGAGAGGGTGTGGAATAACTGCGCATATATTGATTAAACGATAATTAAAGCATCCGTGAGTGTATATTGCTATGATATGTATCGCAAAAGAAAGATAATATGGTGCAGTGTGGCTAAGAGCGATGTATTTACGCTCGTTTTGTATCTATTTTTGATACAGTGTATAAATTACGAGGTGAAGGAGGGCCGGTGAACCCCAATTACGAGAGTGTGAAATGAATTTTGATCTGCCCTGATTGATTGTGCGCCTTCGTCGAAAAGAGTACGGATTTTGGTTGATGAGTTCGACGATAGATTTATGGAGGCGAGAGCTGATGATGAGCTGGAACAGAATCAGATCTGGTGAGGATAGAAGCGAGCCTCGAGATTTCGGGAAAACCCCCTACTTGGCAGAAATAATCATCATCCCGTATTGCAGGGTGAGATGGGGTATCGCTTCCACGATTTATCGCCAGTCCCCTCGCAATGTCATGCAAGCATTTCCGCTCGTCTTCCAAGCTAGGTATTACAGGGTGTCTAATGAAAGGAAATTCTGAAAGTACTTGACATTTACTTGACTCTTTTAGAAAGTAAGTTAACGAGCAAGAAAAAAAAAATTCACGAGTCCTTTAACAAATTAAACGAATTCGTTCCTTCAAGTTACGGCTATCCATAATAAAACGTTCGTTCGGTCCTGTTGCTCACAAGATGGCTGCTTTTCATAGGCTAGTTCACAGACTGACTCGTATTCCTTTGAGTCAGTCTGCCTTCAAGAAAGAGTTAATCACAATAAAACACCTGGCCAGAGTGAATGGGGTCAATGTCGATGTTGACGTGATGGTTCGGAGGAAAGTTACGAGAAGCCTCCTGGATTCTACCACCTCCCTCCCCCGAGACACGATCCGTGATCGCCGTTTGCGTTGGATCAGTCTCCCTTTCCTGGGGAAGTTCTCCCTGCAATTGGGTCGGGCCCTTCGCCCGTTTGGCTTCAGACCCGCGTTTTACAACCCTACCACAGTAAAGAGGTTGTTTGTGAGACTGAAGGACCCCATACCTGTTGATGAGAGGAGTGGTGTGTATAAGTTGAGTGTGAGGATTGTGGAGGCTTTTATATTGGCGAGACCAGCCGCCAAATGAAAGTTAGAGTAGCTGAGCACCTGAAGTCTTGGAAGAAGGGCCGCCGATCACTTAATAAACAGTGGCCACAGCTTCCGTGAGGGATCCGAAAAGCTCCTCCATAAGGAGAATTCCTACCGCAAGCGTATCGCCCTCGAGAATATAGAGATGATTCGTCATCTCAACACTGACGGTATTACTGTACTCAATTCGTACATTTCGGAAGATGGCCCGATCAAACTGGTTTATGACTCACACCGTGATTTCTCGTTTGGACGATCTTAATAGCTCGTTCTTCTCTTGTGTTGTCAGTTGCTTTCATTTCAGGCTTGAAGATGGTTATTTAATCGAAAGCGCTCGTCGTCTTTTATTTTTCTGCGGTTTGCATGTTTTACTCCACGTCGGAGTATTTGTCTTTCACGTTCTTTAACAAAAGTTAAACGAGGGGTGACAGGAAACCTGTTTTATGGCACGCGTGGGATTTGAAAAATGTAGATCGTGACGTCACAAGGCTGACCTGTGAAGTCATCAAATTGTGACGCCATAGTCCCGGACTTTGTAGGTATGCATAATAGGAGAGGAATATCTAATACACGCTTTTCTATAAAATTATGGCTCATCACTACAAATTTAAATTTTACTTTATTACAAATCATGACATAAAAATTCTCTAAGCCGAGCGCTTTCGACTAACGTCATCTTCCGGGTGGACAAAAAGAGTTGTTAGGAGAGGAACAAGAAAAAAGCTAATGACGTCATCAGATTGTGACGTAATAAGGTTGGCGAATGAAGTCATCGAATTGTGACGTTACAGTCCCGGACTTTGTAGATAGACATAATAGGAGAGGAACTTGGAAAAAAATTACGGCTTCCTTAACGAAGTTAAACGAGGAACGCAGGGAACCTGTTCTATGATTCGAGTGAGATTTGGTATTGAAAATTCAAGGAAGCCTAGATTTGGAGAAAGGTAGTAAAAAGAAGGCCTAGACCAACTATTAGTGTAATATATATATAGTTGGATAAATCAGGTTCCTTGTTAAAATTTCCACTCTTAGCTCGAGAGTCGAAAATTTTCCGAGTCCCCCTCCTATCATCTATAGCTCGAGAGTCGAAATTTTTTCCAAGTCCCCCTCCTATCATATATAGCTCGAGAGTCGAAATTTTTTCCAAGTCCCCCTCCTATCATATATAGCTTGAGAGTCGAAATTTTTCTAAGTCCCTCTCCTATCATATATGGCTCGAGAGTCGAAATTTTTCCAAGTCCCCCTTCTATCATATATAGCTCGAGAGTCGAAATTTTTCTAAGTTCCCCTCCTATCATCTATAGCTCGAGAGTCGAAATTTTTCTAAGTCCCCCTCCTATCATATATGGCTCGAGAGTCGATATTTTTCTAAGTCCCCCTTTTATCATATATAGCTCGAGAGTCGAAATTTTTCTAAGTCCCTCTCCTATCATATATGGCTCGAGGGTCGAAATTTTTCTAAGTTTTTCGCTGGACGGCGGACGGCGCACGGCAGATTTCTCAAATAGCCCCCCATAAAACAGGTTCCCTGTTAAAAGCTGATGACGTCATCAGATTGTGACATCGCAAGGTTGACGTATCATCAAATTGTGACTCAGAGTCCCGGACTTTGAAACTTTATACAATAGGAAGGGAACTTGAAAAAAATTGATCTACAACGTCATCAGATTGTGACGTCACAAGGTTGACGTATGAAGTCATCAAGTTGTGACGTCACAAACCCGGACTTTGTAGCTATGCATAATAGGAGAGGAACTTGAACAAAACTGATGACGGTCTCAGATTGTGGCGTCACAAGGTTGATGTATACAGTCATCCAATTGTGACGTCACAGTCTCGGACCTTGGAGCTATTTATAATAGGAAGGGAACTTGAAAAAAATGGATCTATGACGTCATCAGACTGTGACGTCACAAGGCTGACCTATGACGTAATCAAACAGTGACGTCACACCCTCCGCCTACAAGCTATATATGATAGGAGAGGGACTTATAGACTGTGCGCTTAGAACTTTTTCGAGCTCCTAGCTTTACCGGCCGACCGGAAAGCGGACGTTTTTTCCGAAAAACTCCCAATAAAACGGTTCCCGGCTAAAAATACTGTTTCAACAGGCAACCTGTTTTATGGGGGGTCACAAAAAACGTCCGCCGTTCGGCAAAGCTCGGAGCTCGGCAATTTTAAGTCCTTTTCCAAAACCTCTCCTATCATATATAGCTTGAGGCGGGGCCTGTGACGTCACAATCTACAATTTTCAGATCTTACGTGCCCCAAAAAACAGGTTTCCTGCCACTCCTCGTTTAACTCCGTTAGAAAACCTATGAGTTTTTTTTTGGCTTTTTTTAAAAATTTTTGTCATTTCTCTCCTTTACACTGGACCGTTAATGAAAATACTTGACTTTTACTTGTTTACTTAACTTACTGGACCTATAGATACCGTATATTAAAAAACTCAAGTTTATAATTTAGCTTACAGGATTAATTTCGGGTGCTACCCCATTATCAGTTGTATCGCTACTGGAGAACAGGCCTTAAACAAAAGTTTTTATATACGGCTACCATTTATGTTGTTTGAGCAGTAAAAAAACGTCAGTTCACAGCACTACCTGTAATCGACCAGTCTTATATAAGAAACGATCAGTGAAGAATTACGGAAGCAGAGAAATATAAGGAACCGCAGCTGTAAATTGATATATTATGCTGCAAAAACGAGCTGCTACAGTAAAGAAATTGAAATGTGAGGGAAAATGTTTGAGGACAGTATCAATCGGTCAATACAATCTGGCCGTCCAAGCAGTACTAAAAAAAAAGGGGAATATTAAACTGCACGAAAAGAAAATGCGTTTGAACGAAAAACAACAGCACAAAAAAATCATCCAAAATAACGAAATAACAAGTGGTGGTAACGAAAAGTACAGCAGACAAAATTTTTGAGTATGCTCACGAAAAAAAAAAAAAAAAAAATACAAGAAATTTTCAGAGTGTTTTCACAAAAAAATAATGAATAAAAAAGAAGGAATGAACGTTTGCCCGTCGGCCAATTTTTAAATGAAATTTTAGACATAGTCAGGCAGTGGTCAGAAAAACGAAGTCCACATTCAAAAAACAGCACCCCATTCGTCAACATACCAGATATTTCTTTGCCGCGATGGACTGCCGCTTATCAGTAGGCTGCAGCTGATAAAGCAATTCTGCAACGCCCTCCACGAGGAGGGAAGTTGTATAGAGTACTTTGTGGCAGCAGAAAGCAGTAACAAATGTATTTGAGAAAAAGAACTGTTCAAATTTTTGAGAGGCGATGGCATGGGGCAAATGTTCGACGATTTCAAAGTCCGTAAATTCTATGTCTGGACCAAAGTCATCAACAGAATAAATTTGCGGGAATCGAAATGTTCATGTCCCCCCTTTTTTGAAAAGTTTGCAGTGTAAGCATACGGTAGGGATGTGCATTCGATTGAAGCTACTATCAGTGCCACCTGAAGCGAAAACATTTCCACTTGGCCAAAAAAGAAAAGGTGGCAGGCCGAGTTAAGCGAAATGCGCTCTTGTGGTGCAATACTAAAATCATAGAATGATTTTTTAGTTTTCAACTTATTTTATAATTGAAGCGTATGCTTTCTCTTGTTTACATTAATTTTTCGGTTAAGAGTTGTGATTTTTCGTGATTTTTTTGTTTTTTCGTTCAATGTGCTTTTTTTATGTTCATGTACCATTTTTAATGTTCACTTCTATTTTTTTTCGTGAAATGATTCTTAACCGCTGGAAGACTTTTTTTTTTCGTGATTTCGGACTTTTCATTTCGTGCGAAAAAATCCCACCCAAAAACAAATTCAACGTAGAAAGAGCGCATCATCAGGTCTATGATATCGACTTTATCTAGATGATTATAAGGAGAGGGTATATAAGGCATGAGAAGCATTTACTGGTTGAAGAAGGTTCCGTAAGGTGAATAGGCTTGGAAAATTAAATTTGGTCATCGTTATGCGCTTAATTAAAGGTCAATTGCTGAGCAAAATGACTGTATGTTGCAGTTTATTAAATCCTGACCACAGGTTATTCGTGCATGCGGTATGATTGTGGCCGCGTGAGCGTTTGAAGTGAGACGAAGAAAACTAGCAAGGAAAAAAAACCTTTAAAAGTGATTTTGATAGAGTCGGCTACCGCGACGAGCAGAAATCTTGCACGCACGCACGCACACACGTTCTTCCAAAATTAGGGTAGGGCTCAGAGAAAAAGAATTTCAAGTCCCAAGGTCATCTGCACGCACGCACGCGCACAAAAATTTTGAAATTAGGGTAGGGTCAGAGCAAAGACATGAAACATATCAATAAATGTCATTGCAACCGCAAGTCTCGCAGTTCCGTAGAAAACGGTTAGTCTTAGGTCTGATCGAGAGTTGGAAACTATCCAGTTCCATCTCCTATCATGTCCAATAGCTCCCTATCATCGTATACCGGATGGACCAAAATAGACCCCGAAGATGAAGTGCGTAAACTTCGAAACGTCGGTCACCGTGTGCAATAAACAAAAAGTTTTTGGGGGAGTGACGTAAAGCGTTTTTCTTTTTTATACAAAATGATATCACCAGTTAAATGGGAGTTTGCACTAAATCTGTTGTAGCGTAAAAACGCAAATCGTTAGATGAGTATACTTCAATTTCATCTTCAATTTGCACCCCCGCTCAATTTTCTAAGACTTTTCTGAGTCGAGTTATGGATCAAAATGTGCCAAAAATTGAACAATTTGTCATTCAAACTTCCCTATTACACTTCATTTGAAAGTGAAATTATTTAACGATAGTTCTGAAAAAAAAATATAAATAACTGAATACCTTCCAAGTAGCGACCTGATGACGTCATGTTAGCCCGGAAGTCAAATTTCAACAGGGAACCTATTTTATTTTATTTTTTTTTTTTTTTTGGGGGGGGGGAGGGGGTATATCTAAAAATTTGCTGGGCGCTGTGTGGTGTCCAGCAATAAATCCAAATCAACAAAAATAATACTCGCTTTCTTCAAGGCTCGCGTTTTCCTTCCACCAAGACTTTACAAGACAATATTAAACTCGGTCTGACGTAATACGTCCACTTACTTAATGATAAAGAAAACGAAAACGGGGCCGTGAGGCTTGCAGGTTCCCCGCCGCTGCCATTGCAAGGTTTGAAAAAGCCTCTAATTTTTCGTGTTTATTTTTTCATTTACATTACATCGACCGTGTTGCCTCCGTCCGCTTTCGTCAAAATCAGGTTGTTCTGTCGGATCTTCTTTTGTAGATTTGTGACCTTCCTCAGCATTGTATGCATCGGTTCGAGATGTCCAACAGTACTCTCTCAATTCTGGTCTAGGCTTCTTGTCTCACGTCGCATTCCATGGTCCAGAATGAAGCTAGTATGAAGGAGGCCTAGACCTACTATAAACCTAGTATAAAATAGCAGTGTGCTGCAGCTGAAAGATTCAGCTTCGACTTTCGGCTTAAACTTCTGACCTTGAAGAATATAGCTTCGGCTTCGGCTTGTACAAAAAAAATTTGGCTATAGCTTTCGGCTTTTCATTCGATAGGAAAATTGGATACGATCATGAGAAAAGGATCTCTGTTAGAGGTACAAGAAGTCAAGAAGAAATTGAAGTTGAAATTGATAAAATAATCAATAATGTTAAAATATTACTGCCACATGCCAGGAAATGACGATCTATTAAGGCCATTTTCACGAGGCTTCTCAGGAAGCAAGAAGCAGCGTTTTTAAAAATGACGCGCCATGTGAACACTGTAAACACCAAAGCCAAAAGCTAGCCAAAAAAATTTGGCTGAATTTAGCTTTCGGCATCCAAAGGTGGGCTTGAAGCTGGCTTTCGTCTTCTGTCTTATCAGTAGAAATTCGGCTGAATTTGGCTTTCGGTTTTTGACTGAGAACGTCATCAGTGACCTGGATCTATTTTAGGGGCCTCGGCCCTCACCTATCATATATATTGCTCGAGAGTTAAAATTTTTCGAAATTTTTTGTCGGACGGCGCACGGCAAATTTCTCAAAAAACCCCGGGCCATAGAACAGGTTCCCTGTTTAAATGAAAACCTCGACGGCACAATCCAGTACAAACAATTCGGAAAATATTTTTTTGACAAAAATCGAAATGGGAACAGACCCACACGGCGCCACAATCAACCATGAACGATTCCATCCATGGTTGTCTTCCAATTCCACCAAATGTTCGAATTAGGTCTCGCATGTCTACCCCCCCCCCTCCCCATCCGATGGTGAAGGAGAAAGAGAGACCAAAACAAACAGCGGCACAATCCAGCGCAAATTATGTAGATCGTTTTTAGGCCGAAAATCAAAACGTCTACAGTCTTCCTTAATAGTTGGAGAGGAAGATCAGCACATCCTTAATTTGTTCCTCATGCCGCGCGCCATAAAGAATTAAATAGTCATAGAAAGACTAAGAATTTAGCACACCCTAACTCACTTCTTCCTTTTCCCAGGGCCGTCCACACCACCCTCATACCAATACTGCCAAGCTGAGGAGTTATATGTCTTCCATTTCTTCACTTTTCCGTACCTCCTAAACCTCAAGAAACCATTCTCTGTCCCCTCTCAAGTCTCCTTTGTTCTCTTCAAAAACCAGAATTCATTACTGACGCTCTTGACTTCTTCCGGTCCTTACACTGTTACAAATTCATTGAACCCCAATATTTTTTCCCAAAGTAAAAGCGAACGACCCTCTGTGTATAGTAAAATAGCTCGTTGAAAAAAAAAAAAAAAAAAACAGAAAGAAAGAAGAAGAAAGAAAAAAAGAAAAGAAGAAAACTTCAGGAATATTGAGAATCAAAATTGTTTTCACTTTTTCATTCAAAATCGATTAATTCTTCTCATGCCCTAGTTTAAAATATGTACATGCATTTTGGGCCTTCAAGAAAAACTTGGAAACTTTTCTAGACATTTTTTCATCCATCAGTTCATTTTTAAATAATTATTGGTTGCCTTATATATACTTCAACATTTATTAAAGTTTGAAATCCCTAAATTCATAAGAGTTTGATTATCTAGTTTGAGAGCTATGTTTATAATTATAATTACAGTCAGGGTTTCTCGGAAATTGTCAAAACGTTTTTCAAAGGGTCGGAAGCTTGGAAATCAGATAGAAGTTCAGTCTTTCTGTTTGTTTTGTCTCTCTTTCTCCTTCACCATCGGATGGGGAGGGGGGGTAGACATGCAAGACCTATCATTGTGTCAGAATTAAAGCAGAATGGTCACAGAATACAAACGTCAGGTAAAAACAGAAATGTGAGAAAATAAAAAGAAAAAAAAGGATGTAATGTCGTTTTTACTTTAGTATTGTATCAGAAATCTGTTGAAGTTGTGACACAATTTCTTCAAGATAATGAAAGATTCACAACATGAATGTTACAGGATTACGACACAATTATGACAGAAACATAATGAAATTATTTACCTGATTCCGTGCATTAGAGGAGGACGCCAACTTGCCGAACATTGATTGTAGGCAATTTTGGTGTAGATTGAATTCGAATAATTTCATAAAAATATAGATTATAATTTTTTCGTTTCAAATTGATGACGAAACCATAATTATTTAAAAAGAAATTTGGATGACTTTTTAGAATTATGGATTTAGTGATAACAATTTTGTTGTTTTTCAATAATATTATTGAAAAATTGTAGAAACTTGTATAACACAATTTACAATTTTTCAACAGAATATTAATCAGAGCCCGTGTTTTCAACGCTAGAAATGAGGAGTTTCAGCAATTTAATGTTACATTTTTGGAATTATTTGGCATTGAAAAAAAAAAAAAAAAAATGAAAAACACGCGTTTTTAGTGCTTTTACAAATTCACAACTAGAATTATTCAATTTCTATTAAAATTACGTGATTTTTCACCAAAATAAAACAAATTTTCGGAATCAAACTCATCAGTACAAAACCATGGCAAATTTTTTTATCATAATTTTTAATTTTTCAATTTTGAACTAAAAATACTTTTAAAAAATACTATCCAATTTCACCAAAATTGCTAAAATTTTGCTTATTTTCAGCAAAATTCAGCGAAGTTTGTTCAAGATTTTATAATTTTGGACGAGATATTATAACAAACTGGTCATTTTCGGCCTTATTCTGCTTTAAGTCCCAATTTTGGCAAAATAAGATTTTCTTACAGGATTTGTTAAATTTTCCGCGTAAATACAAAATGTACTTCCATCTGTAATGTTTGATATAAGTTTGAATTGGCGCTGTACATGGTAGGCAACTCGAAAAAAATTCTAAGACCCGAAGAATCTGTAGAACTAATCCAGCGCAAATTATGTAGATCGTTTTTAGGCCGAAAATCAAAACGTCCACATTCTTCCTTAATAGTTGGAGAGGAAGATCAGCACATGAAAAAACTAACATGCCAGTACAAATGATTCCGTAAATTTCGCCTCACAACTCCACTAAATGCCCAAATTGGGTCCTGTAGGTCGACAGCTTTCTTCTTGGAATGCTGGAAGGAACGAGCCTCCAAATGTCCGAATAATGTCGGGTATGTCTACACTCCCTCCCAATTTGCTGGTTAAAGGGGAAAGAGACGACCAAAAAAAGGCGATCCAATCCAACGCAAACTATTCAGACCGTTTTCAGACCAAAAATCAAAATTTCTACTGCAATCTTTTTCGATGGTTGCAAGAAAGGAAGGAGATCAGCAAAAACTAGAAAAACAACGAGAGACATATACTCAGTAATTCCAGGAGTCAAGGTCTTCGGATTGGAAGAGCCATTTCGCGGTACATAGTAACTTTTCAGAAATAAACTGTGTATGTTTTGTAATTTTCCACAACTTTCAAAATACAGGCCTACTCTCCGTCTGTCCTCTGATTACAAACTGAAATTTTCACACTATTCGATCTTTGAATTGTTCTTTACCACCAACACACATCCGCTCTATCTGATCACACCTAATAAACGCAGCTCTAATCGTTCAAAATATAAAATTTCGAATCAATAGGCCAACATAACTATGAATGCGTGCAAGTTTACTATAAGTACTCGTATACGCATCGTGCTAGAGTATACCTTATAGAACCTATGAAGACTGTGTACCAGGACCGGTATTTTCAAGAGTCTTTTAATTATGAGCAGATCGTAAAATGTAGATACCGGCCGACGAACGTAAACCAGTTTATTCGCAACATATAGGTGCCGTACGCGCATTTTTTCTCACAAGTACCAAAGAAGAATCTTTTTCCGGTATTCATCGCTAGCACGATTGCTGACGAGGGTTGATTTTGAATTCCCGAGTTCGACGTGAGATGGCATTTTCGAGTCGCACACATACTTATATTATATAGATAATGTGACCTCCTGCACACGTAAAATAAACTTATACTCGTAATTATGCTTCTCACATTAAATACGTACGTCTTGTCAGCACTCCGAGGAGGATTAAAGCTCTACATATTACTCGTATACGCGAGTAAACGCTACGATAAAAATAAATGAAAATAATTTTGAAAGCTCCACTTACGAAAGTACTTGATTCGTGCTAACTATAATCGGCGTTTGATTGTTTTCCATGTTGTCTTTTACTTGTAGAACGCAGTGAATCCATATCCAATTGCCACATCTTTTTTGCATTCTAATTAACAGTATACACGACCTGTCTTGTTCTGACTGCGTTACTGTAAACATAATAGAAGAGAAAAATATACGTAAGAATGGTAGAACGGCGCGGCGCGGGAAAAATGGCAATGAAAAATGTCTCGTATCTAAACGTCGAGAAAAATACGTATTTTGTTCGACGAGCTATACTGAAATAATATGCTACAACGACCGAGTATTACATGTGTAATCTGCGAAAAGAATAAAAAAAAAAAAAAAAACGTCACTGCCTGCTTAAGCTTATGCTGATGCTGCGTACTTCAAATGATTAATGCGGGTTTGATTTAAAGTCGTTACCAATAGTTAATTAGTTCGTGTGCCCATATAATCGTATTCAGCTTCTCAGGAATAGGCACATCAGTATACGGTATTGTTTGACTTTGAACATCATATGGAACTACAGCTACGTTTCGAAAAGAGTCGATTAGACGTACAGTTAAATGAGCGTCGCGAATTCTAATGTTATGAGGCACTGAAAGATGAATGGTTAAGATTGTGTACCGATACAAACATGATGAGCTGTGTTCCATACACCTGCATTGATGCTTTAGGTGACCATGAAGATTCGTTTCTAAACACAGGAGTTGACTTTCAATTCATTATAACTGAAGCACTGCGGCTTGTCTTTCATATTAACCAAACTAGCCACTCGATTTGATCATGCACGGATTCTTTTATACTTTCGAACTTATTATAGAACTTGTTCGCGAAGGGTGAATCGAATTATTTTAATTAGGATGATGGGCAGCCTTTGAGCATTGAAAAAATAGAGATTTTCTGGCAGCTGTGCCAAATAAATAAAGATCAAGTGACCTCGTTTATACTTTAATGCTACGTTTGCTTTGTGATGAATTATCATGACCTAGCTAGCCTACGAGGGGCTGACTCGCTCCGCTCGTTCGCCCCTGTTCTAGCACTAATGTAGGCGCGGTGAAGTGTAAGTCAAGATATCTCGCTCGTGTATGTAAATCAACATTGTGGGTATCATTAGCTCGTGACGTCATAACCGCCACGATGGCTGACTACGACGTCATCAGCACAGCTTAGGCTCTTTCTCTTCTCAAGATCACTCACTCCGCTAGCAAGCCTCCCTGCAGTTTCTATTATACTAAGTGTAATAGTAATACTTCTCCAGTCTCCTCTTTCTTACAAGAGTACTTTTGGGGGCTACTCCATCATCAGTTATCTCGCTACTGAGGAACAAGACCTTAAACATTAGTGTTTAAGGTTTAACTAAACTAGACTACGGCTCTTCTCTTTACGGTTCCGCGAGTGAAATTCACTTGAATAAATTAGAAACTCTCCAAAATAAATGCATTCGACTCATAATAGGAGCTCTAAATTCTACCCCTATTCCAGCCCTTTGTACTGAAACTGGCATTACTCCCCTTCAATTTCGTCGAAACTATCTCTTAATTCGCAGTATTACCTACCAAGACTCAAACCTTACAAACAATATATCATATCTTCTTAACCACTGGAGATTTGAAGACTGGCGATTACCACTAATATGTAGAAGAGCTGCCCTTATTTTTCGCTTCCAAAACCTCATCGTGTCAATTCCATCTTATCATCTATCGGCCTTTTCCTTTCAACAACTCTTTGAACGTATTGAAATTCACCAACTTCCCAAAACTTCTGGTTCAGATTTTGAAGAACTCTTCCAGTTATACACGCAAGAACATTTTCCTCATCATACACATATTTTTACTGACGGTTCTAAAGACCATTAGGAAGTGGGTATGGCCTTTTGGATCCCCTCAACTAAGCTTCATTGCTCTTTATCTCTACCAAACTTCACATCTATTTTTCATGCGGAACAGATGGCGATATTCCAAGCCCTTTACTACATAAAGCAAAACTCCCAAACAGGACAGTTTCTCATGATATCTGACTCTCTATCCGCTCTCCAATCCATTTCTTCCATCCCTTCACGCGTTAATTCATCCTTAGCTTTATCAATCATCTACTTGATCAATTCTCTCAACCCCATTCAAATTAACTTTCTCTGGATCCCCAGTCATGCAGGAATATTCAACAACGAAATTGTAGATATTTTAGCTAAATCAGCCCGCTCATCGCCAGTCTCATCAAATCTGCTCCCTATGTCAGAACTATTTTCTCTTATTCGATGCTCCACGCGAGATGACTGGGCAATATCCTACTCGAAATCCGCTAACAATCTGAAATCTTTTTATTTCCTCGTTCAACCTCTACTTCCGGCATTCCCTTGGTATAAACTTTTTAACGATATTCCCCGCTCCCTTATAGTTGAACTCAGCCGTCTTCGTTTTGGACACAATCGTCTTAAAACGTTTAAATCTTTCCGAATCTGATATATGCCCCCTCCATCCAGACAATACTTCTAAAGGCGACATCAATCATTATCTTTTCGAATGTCCAGAAATATCAAACATTAGACAAATACTATACTCAGAAGCCATCAATCTACAATTCGCTACCCCACTCAGAGCCACCGACCTCCTATTATCAGAAAACCCTTCAATTTTCTCACACACATAGTCAAATTTATCTCTGACCTACCTTTTCCATCAACATTTAAATTCAATTCATTTTTTCCGTTTTTCCTTCGAGGTAAGGCCCAGTAGCCATCCTCTTTCCAACCCCATTTTTTTTTTCTTTTTTTTTTTTTTTTTAATGATTTACTCTCTTTAAATTCTAAAGAGTGATTAAATCAATCTTTTTTAATACAAGAAATCAAACTCAGCTCCAGTCTTTATAACGGATTGCTATGTCGGAATACTATTGTTTTCACTTTCTTTTTTTCTTTCTTTTTTTTTTTTTTTTTTTTGTGTGTTTTTCTTTTATAATTTTCTCTATGGTTGGATGTAATAAAAAAAAAAAAAAAAAAAAAAAACTCACTGATTGGCTTCAACAATTCTGCGTAATAATTGGTCCATCCACCCATGTACTACGTTTCCATTGGCTATCAAGCTTACTCTCGTCCTATTGATCGGTTCTGTTCTTCATGTCTCGTCCAATCATCAAGCTGAATAAACTTTCACTGTCAAACGTGATTACCAACTTGATGCTAGCCTTTCTCCTTTTTGCCTATGTAATCCCCATCTGATTCCAGAGTTTCCTTTTCTTTATGCGGTTTTCTACATGTATGACTTGAAATGTTCCTTCGTCATTGTGCATTTCTTCACAAAACAGGGACTTGCCATCTTATTTTTTGCTGGATGTTTCGTGTTCCTTGATCCTGGTATTCTCACTAATGTAGTTGTCATCGCACTGTTCACAACTGCGCTTCCATGGTGAAGAGAATCAGCAATGATCAGACGGAAGAAAGGGATAAGGGAAGCGTGAGTGGAGAGTACGAGTTCAGTTGTGAACAGTGGTGAGACTGGTAGAAAGGAGTACGAAACATCGAGGGAGAAAGGGGATGGGAAGTCACACCTCAAATCAACATTGATCAGGAGTCGATTCTAAGTTGATTTCTCATAGTTCATCTATCAACCTGAAATTGCCTGCTCGGTTGCATCAATAACGGTTGGTTTTTAGTTTCCTAAACAATTATATTGGTCAACTTTGAATCGACCTCAAATCGACATTAATCAGGAGTCAATTTCTTCAAATTTTTTCATCAACCTGCAATTGACTGCCTTATTGCGTCAATCAACAGTTGATTTTTAGGTTTTTGGAAATTAGTGCACGTTGAATTTCAATCGACCTCAAATTGACGTCAACCAGGAGTTGGTTTCAAGTCAATTTCTCTAAGTTTATCTATCAACCTAAAATCGTCTGTTCTGTTGCACCAATTAACAGTTGATTTCCAGTTTTCTGTAAATTTTTGCTGGTTGATTTGAAATCAACCTCAAATGGACGTCAATCTGGAGTCAATGCCTCCAAATTTTTTTATAAATCTGAAATTGACAGTCTTGTTGCGTCAATTTATATTGATTTTTAGTTTTCTCGAAATTAATTCTGGTTAACTTTGAATGGACCTCAAATTGACATCGATTGGGAATCGACTTCAAGTCAATTGCTTCGAACTTTTCTATTGACCTGAAATTGTTTGCTCTATTGCTTCAATTAACAGTTGATTTCCAGTTTTCTGTAAATTTTTGCTGGTCGACTTTGAAATTTACGTAGTCAATTTCAAGTCGATCTCTCCTAATTTTTCTATCAACCTGAAATCAACTGTACTGTGCACCAACAGCTGATTCTTATAGTTTCCTAGAAAGTTAGATTGGTCGACTTTGAGTGAAAGTCGATCAGGAGGCAATTTCAAGCCTATTTCTTCAATTTACTTTGTCTAACTGAAATCAACTGCTTTGTTGTCCGATTAACTGGAAATTTAGGCTGGTCCCGACTTCAAATCGACCTAGATGTAGAATCGTTTTACAGTCCTTCCCATCCTCCTTCTTGAAGCATTCTGCGTGTTTGGTGAGTTCGCTACTTGTAGACAGAATGCATAATCTTAGCAATCATATAACTACTAGGACCACTCAGAATTTTAATTGTGCTTAAGTAGTGCAGCAATGATCGAATCGACCCTAAAATCTAATATCAGGAGTCAACTCATTTTTTTACTTTGATTTGAAACCCTATCAGAATGTAAACTTGGAATCTACAATATCGTCGTCGATTACAAGTGTTTTGCTGATGAATGATGTAAAATCGATCCAAAAGCGAGTCGATATAGATAGATCAATACCAGGAATCGACTTCGACTTGTAGTCAGTTTTAATCTAAGAAAATAAGACAACGGCTAATTCCACCAGCTCAAACAAAATTTTTATTTAAAACCCTGAAGTTTCGTCCAAGTCACCGAAATTCATCACGAGTAAACAGAAACTGAAAATTCTGTTTGAGCTGGTGGAATTAGCCGTTGTCTTATTTTCTTAGATTTTAGATATTCCACGAATAAATTTAGATTTGTCAGTTTTAATGTATTTGGGTCGACATTGGACGGGACTGGTTCAACTGGAAAACGATGTAGATCTTGAGTCGACTTCTGGTCTCAAAATAGCAAGTTGATTTGGAGTCAATTTCGAGTCGATTTCGAGTCGATTTTGTTTATCAGGTGTGAAACCATCAGAGACAAGCGTCCTGAACTCGGACAATTATATTTTGTGATCGTTCTCCCAGCAAATGTTACGTCTCGATTGATTCTGAGAAAGTTTTGACATATAAGTTTTTTGCCGCCAGCATATCTTGGAAGACGATCCGTTGTGTATAGGTATAGTAGATGCATTTGTGGTGCCATGTTGCGCACGACTTACGAGCAAAAAGTAAGAAAGGGACAATAAGTTGTGCACAACTCAAATGCGTGTACACAGAGTATATGACTTGAATATAGGCTCAATTTTCAATGATTTATGCAAAGAAATTGTTTTTTTTTTAAATTTTATTTTCTGGGTGCACAACCAACATGCCAGATGACACGATAATAGACTCTGGCGCGAGATGAAACACTCGAGAAGGTCTGCGACCTTATTGCGGTCAGTTCGCCAGTATGTGGGCTTGCCTGTGGTGTGGTGGTTATGACATGCAATCGAACTTACACTGGTTCATGATATCCTAATTGTATGGCTAAGCACTAGTGAACAGGTGGACCAATTCCTTCTAGAAACGAATGCGATGAATGAGAGCATCAAATTCACAGTGAAAACATCAATGAAACTACCAACTATTTGGACCCAACACTCACAATGGAGAACAACAAGATAGAATACAAAATCTACAGAAAGCCGACGCACACAGACAAGTTGTACCACCACCCGATACATAAGTTAGCAGCGATCCAGAACTCCTGCTGTTGAGCAATTTCAGTCCTGGAAAATAATGAAGAAGGGAGAAAAGAAATCGAGATAGTAAAGCAAATTGCAGAAGCCAACAGCTACCTCAGAAATATCGTTGGGAAAATAGAAGCAAAGAATGGAGCTCAGGGTGATACGGTGAGAATGAACTCCGGATCGATATTATACATACAAACAAGGTCAGGCTTTCAATGGCTAAGATGTGAATGTGAGTATTCAGAATGACCTATCCATGGTGAAGAGAAACAACAATGACCAGACGGAAGGAAAGGACAAGGGAAGCTTGAGCGAAGAGTTATGAGACTGGGAAAAGAAGATGGGAGGTCACTGTTTGGTATAGACACCGTGACAAAGAACAGCACAATGGAGAAGGAATATTTGAACTCATACACATAGAGAATCGCACGACGAGAAGAAAACTCTGGTAACAGATGGAGACCGCAAATGCAAAAGGAAGAAAGCCAGCCTCTTGAACAATGTAATTATGTTTGACAGCGAAAAATTATCCAGCCTAGTGATTGGACGAGACAGAAAGAACAGGACCGACCAACATCCCTGACAGCAAGCTTAATAGCCAATAGAAACCCTACACATAGGCAGATGAACCAATCAAGACGCAGAATTGTTGACGCCAATCAGGTGTTAGACTATAAAAACTAATATTCAAGGCCTCGTTTGTTCCTCAGTAGCGACACAACTCATGATGGGGTAACACCCCCAAAAGTTGGAATTGATTCGATCCTCTAAATTACGGCTATTCATAATGTCAGATACCCACGAGAGTAAAAAGCAAAGGTCTAAAATTCGCGTTATCGCCTTCCAATAACGACGACGCGCTCGCCAACGTAGTTGCGGCGCGGTTGTAACACCCAACAGAAGTGTGCCAAGATTGTCCGGGATACCCCCCTCCCGCGAATGAATGGCCCTGTAAGAGGATATTTAAGGGATTGAGGAGGATCTTTCATCTCCTCCCCAACTTACTACCTTGCCAAATACTTAGACCGTTGGTTCAAATCCCGGGTTGAGGTCGAGTCTCCTTACTCCGTTAAGAATTCTTCTAGTCTGGCCGATAGCCTGAAAAACGAACGCCTCCCTCCGGGTTCGACCCTTTGTTCTTTTGACGTCGTGGGTCTGTTCCCTAATATCCCCAAGACCGTCACCATGCAGCGGATGGGTGAGCTCCTCATGAAAAGTTGAGTGAATTTTTCGATCTGTTGAATGTTTGTTGGTGTCCGAACTTCTGTAAATTCAACGGGCAGTTTTTCGAGTTCCCTTGGGAAGTAGAGATTCTTATTAGGTCCTTTTTAGGTTCCCCAATCTCCGAGAACACCAACTCGAGACAAGAAGGAAAAAACTAATCATGGAGTTGTAATTCATAAACAAGCTCGATCAGACCTTCGTCAGGTATACGAGGGGGGGCGTATGCCTGTTCAGCACGATGACACCACCAGTATTCTTATGACCAATGATTTCTATGGGTTCCAGGGCCATGCGTTTAAAGTACGAATCTTCCTTGTGGAGAATCACCTGAGAACCCTCCCGGGAGGTAAGCCCACTGGTGATTAAGAGGTCAGCGAATACCGAATCTCCCTCGCTGCCCTTCTTCCAGGCCTTCTTATGTTGAACCCCCTGATCTTCAACTGCCGACCAGTCTCTCCAATATTAAAAAACTTTACAACCTTTACACTCTAACCTATACACCCTACTCTTCTCCTCAATGGAAACTCGGTTCTTCAGCTTAACAAACAACCCTTAGACTGTAGCGGGATTGTAGAGCGCAGGCCGAAAACCGAAGGGGCGAAAAACCCGTCCTACCTGAGTCAGAACTTTCCCAAGAAAGGGTCTCCCGGCTCATGGAGCGGGGAGGGAGGTAGTAGAGTCGAGGTGCTTCCTAACCACCCTCCTACGAACCATCGCGTCTATGTCCAAATGAACTCCTTAAGGCAGTTTGACACAATGGAATGTTATTTAATCTATGGACGAAACTATTGAACGCCGCATATTTGTGAGCAACAGAAAAGAATGACGACCTGTGGACTAAAACATCGGTCGATGTATCTTTCCTGTAAATCTCGAACTCCAGTACCCCATCTCTTTCGGAGACAGTCGAGTCCAGAAAGTTTATCGAGGAACCTCCAACTTCCAAAGTAAATTTTATGGAGAGGGCACAGATTATTTAGATACGTGAGAAATTCCAAGCAAAGATCTCGATTACCAGTCTACGCACGTAGCACGTCATCTACGTATCTGCGATTCAATAAAGGATGGCCAGAGGAGAAGAGATCAGATTCAAACTTAGACTTGCAATTTTGTTTACTCTCGTGAGTAATTTTTCTGCTTTTGCATTTTACTCTCGTATCGGTCACCCTCATCAGAAGTACTATTGAAAGTTGACCAACAAACTAGAATATTGTACACCCAAGAACTTTTTAATTTTCTTACATCTCATCACAGTTAATATGAGTTCAGTTTACTTTGCGCCAATTTTTCGTGAAAACTGCGAAGAGCCCTGGAAATCGATAACAAGTGTCTGATCGACACGGCTCATCGGATATAATCAAAAAATTTGGGTGGCAAGGTTTCAACATCCAATTTTGTACTCAATTCCCGAATTGCATAGCGAACTTTATTTTCAAGAAAAATAGTAATCTTTTTTTTTCACACAGCTAATGAGATGCATCAAATTCGAACGAGGCTCGTAAAGAAGAAAGTAAAATATTATGATTATCAGTTTAGTCGTCGAACCTGCGTATTATTTTTGATGAATTCTTCGTTATCGAGGAAACAATAATATAAAAAAAAAGAACCGTACAAGTGATCATTGATAATTCTATACGGGATTATTTACTATCGCCATTAGTAAAGAGAGCGCCATCCATCCGAATGGACGTTACATTTTAAGATAATGATGTCGACAATACCGATGAAGCACAAAATGCCTTCGGATGCGAAGTACATCTTCCTAATAATTGTAAGTTCGTTTCTTTTTTTTCCTACGTAATGAATGGGTTGTAAATATCGAAAAACTTCTCGCTCGCTTTTTGCGGTGAACGCGAACGATCTTCCAGCAACAAGATTAAGTTATTTCAGTCCGCGAGAGAGTTCGGATCGAGACGCGATGTAATTCATATTTTTACCGCAAAATATATCGCGCGGCAGAAAATGTAACATATTTCATACAGATTGGACAATTAAAATCGCTTCAATCGTTCGGGTATTTCGTATCAATGTTGTACTTTATGATTATTATACGACCCGCAGGCCAGTCTATAATATTATAACGCGCGAGTCTTGTATCCAGTTTTTTTTTTTCTTTCTTTCTTTCGATCTCTCAATATCTTCGAGAAAATTTCATTCTATTAATGTGTACTTACTCATTCGGTGTTTGTTTTGGGCTTCTCGTAAGCTCTCCCAATGCAATAACTGATACCACGATACGCCTTGGAGTTCGGACCTCGGAAAGCCGAGATGAAATTCTCCGCTGCGAACAGAAGAAGGAAAAAAAAATAGATTCGATGATAAAACGAGTACTTAATTGCCATATTCGTGAAGCATAGATACTAGTAATGAAAGGATAGCGGACAATGAGGAAATAATTCACAAAAAATTACCAACATTTCTTTTTTTTTTTTTGTAAATCGAGAAGTGTTGACAGTCACGGTTGCAAGTCAATTTCGTTTTTTTGTAAGATTTTTAAATATTTTTACCGCGAGAGTTGACAACTTTTTTTTTTTTTTTTCTTTACACCCTAATTTCATTTTTTGTTTCAATTTTGTATTACGTGATTTTTACAAATAACTTTATTGTTATCATTTACATACAGGTATAAAATTCTTTTTAAAAGCAATTACCGTCTCTCCGGATTTCTCGTTTGACGCATGTTTTCGGACAGATAAACACGTGTACCAACGTAAAAGCAACATTAGTTTAAGCTGTTTTAAACGGTTTACTGTCTTAATATCTAGGCTTTCAGTCGTGTGCTAATGGAGTTAAAAAATCAAATGTTTTAGAAGTATTTAATGCCAGACTATCTGATCTGTTTCTTATAGTGTCGTCTTGGTTTTTACTTCGTCGTCTTCGTCTCTATACTTTTTTTTTGTCAAGCTAAAATTTTAACGGTCCTTAATCAGTTGTAAAGCTGGTTATTGACCTATTACCATCAGCTAATATTCGAATATTGGGTGAACAAAAATTAATTTTATTTACGACATCGAGCACAAAGGTATACCAGTATACATAATCAGTATACTCTTAGTAATAATTAGGGTATATTCGAAAACGTTACCGTAGTTCAACAACCGGAAAGAACACCGCGTAATTAGTAGTTGAATGACCCACAACTATTTCAAAGAATTCTCGGTCTACCACCCATTTATATATTTGTATTGACGCGATGTCGAATTCGCGCTTTGTCAAAACCTTGTAGGTTTTCACAAAACCCAGTGATTCAAAGAAACAAGAAAAAAAAATTCTCGCGCATATTCACCCACTCATCAAACAACTAATTTACTTGAAAATGACCGAAAGGATAAAAAATCGTCGAACTAGCAAGGGATTTAAAAGACACCTGAGCAATCGGGAGAATGAGACCTTAAATGTTGGGAGATGGTGCGAAATTTGATCATTCTCACAGATTGAAAAAAAAAAAAAAAAAAAAAAAAGGTAATCAAGGTATGCAAGAATATTTCCAGTTGTTGTTATCAGTTGACAAATCCAATCGTTAAATTTTTTCTCTCTTTTATTGAAAAGCTGATAAACTATGTATGTAATTACAGCATTGTCATGAAGCCAGCGTAATGAAGAACACTACATATTTCGCAAATTAGGAGTTATCTATCAATAGGAGCAGCTTTTTTATGAGAATTACATTGATCGGTTCCCCCTTTGACGGATAACTCCTCAAATACTAAAGTATTGTTGGACAGAGGAGGCGCATTACGTTGTATATAAGTCGGATGGATACAACAATGTGAGTGGCAGGATTATTTGTTAGAAGTCATGTGAGGTTGATTTGTTGTGGATATATTCTTGAAATCGACAGCACATCGAGTTCATATTAGGTCGACATGGGTGCAAAAATATCATTTGTCGCGTCCAGGGGCGGCGATAAAGGAATGCAAACACGTCAGCATTCTTAAAATCCTATTTTTGAAGAGCGTGAAGAAAACAAATACATGCAAAAAGTTACTGATGATTTTATAGGTACGTTATGCAGAGTATTTTCGTAAGGAAAAGGGCTGATAAAAGCTCAGGACCAATGAGAAAAAGAGCACGAGAGGGGCGGTATGAACTCGCATACGGGAGCTTAAATTAAAATCGACGTGCGGTTTAAAAAAAAAAGATTTTCTGACAGAGCCAAGTGAATAGAGATCGTGTTTCTTAATTTAAAACAAGTCGAAATTTTAAATTAGAATTTATTTAGGACTGCCTTTCGCAGCAACTTCAAAAGGTAGTGCCAAATAAATTCTAATATCAAGTTTCTCATTACAACGTATAGAAAGCGACCTCATTTTTATTTCAAGGTCTCGTCTGCTTTGTGATAAAATGATGGCCTAGCTAGTGAATTTTTCTAGCAGAGACGTACGCCCTCCTGTTCTTATATTATTATAGATAGCTGCGTGGTTTACAGCAAGATAAGCTATCCAGCTCGGGGGGCGAACGAGTGGTGGATATCAACATTAGTGACATCATAGCGAAAAAAAAGGATACTCAAAAGGAAGAGTAAAATATGCAAAAACCGCAGAAAAACTAAAACTTGGGTTAATCAATCATCTTCGGGATCGAAATGAAAGCAGCTGACAAGACGGAGGAGAGAAACAAGATATTAAGATTGGCCAAACAGGAGTCGTGGCGTGAATCATAAAACAGTTTGATCAGGCCATCTTCCGAAATGTACGATTTAAGCACATCAATACCATCAGTGTTGAGGTGACACATTATTTTCATGTGCTCGAGGGCGATACGATTACGGTACAGGAATTCTCCTTATGGAGGAGCCTTTCCGATCCCTCACGGAAACTGTGGCCGCTGTTTATTAAATGATCAGCAAAAGCTGATTTACCCAAGTGTCCCTTATTCGAAGACTTCAAGTGCTCAGCTACTCTCACCTTCATCTGGCGACCGGTATCACCGATATAAAAGCCTCTACAATCCCTGCATTCCATCTTATAAACAACGCTCCTCTCATCAACGGGTATGGGATCCTTCAGCCTCACAAACAACCCTTTAACAGTGGCAGAGTTGTAAAAAGCTGGACTGAAACCAAACGGGCGGAGGGACGGACCCAATTGGAGGGAGAACCTTCCCAAAAAAGGGAGACTGACCCAACGCATACGACGACCAAGGATGGTGTCTCGGAGGGGAGGTGGTAAAATTAAGAATGTTCCTAGTAAGTTTTCTCCAAACCATCACGTCAACGTCGACACTGACCCCATCCACTCTGGCCAGGTGTTTCATTGTCAGTAATTCTTTCTATTGAAGGCAGCCTAACTCAAAGGAATACGAGTCAATCTGTGAACCAGGCTATTAAAAGCAGCCTTCTTATGAGCAACAGAACAGAATGACGCTCCGTGGACCAAAACATCGGTCGTAGTATCTTTCCTGTATATTCCAAACTCATGGATACCGTCTACTGCAGAGATTGATAAATCCAAAAAGTTGATGGAAGATCCCCCTATTTCCAAAGTAAATCTTATGGAAGGGAACCAGGAATTGAGATACCTTAGAAACTGAGGACCAGACCACATGCACAGAACGTCATCAACGTGTCTGTGACAATAATGAATGTGATTAAGTAATACCTGGTTCGAGGAAAAGAGGTCAAGTTCAAACTTGGATATGAAAATTTCGGAGACCGGAGAGCCTAGAGGTGATCCAACAGGGATCCCTACTTCATCAAGGAACTCGAAAAATTTCCCTTCAAATTGACAGTAGTTAGGGGACGAACAAAAATTTAAGAGATCGAAATTTATTGTGAGGAATGTTGGCTTTGACAAGTTTCTCACCCATTCGTTGGATAGTAGCGGCCTCAGGAACATTCGAGAGCAGACCAACAACATCGAACGAGCAGATGGCCGTGCCCGAGGGAAGTCTTACACCCTTCAGGACGTCAGTCAAAGAGGCCGAGTTTGAAACCGAATGAGGAGATTCAAAATCAATGCAATGTTTAAACCATCGGTCCAAGAATTTAGCAAAATGGTAGGTAGGAGAGGAAATGAAGGAGACCACGGGCCGCATCGGGGTATTATTCTTATGCACTTCATATAACCCTTAAAAGAGGGGGGGGGGTGTGGGGTTAGGAGCACGGAGGGATTTTTTCATAGCTGGAGTTTTTATAATAGCTTCACACTTGTTGATGACACTCCTAACTTCTTTAACATGCTCAGGGAAACTGAATTTCTCGCTCTCTTTAGCACCACATTGTTGGAGCACTTCGTGGACCTTAGAAGCATAGGCGGATTTCTCCATCACCACAACAGCTTTACTCTTGTCAGCCTTAGTGACGATTAAACATCTCTCCTTAATCTTCCTCTTTGAACCTTGGATCACTCCTCCCAATTCGTTACTCATGCGAGGGAGGGGGTTATTGCGGACTATTTCGGCACAGACTTTTTGGGTATTAAAAACAGGACCTATTTTCTTGGCGAGATCCGCAACAACATTCGGCAAAGTTTCATTCTTCTTGAGAGGAGGAAAACTGAATTTCAAACCTTTTTCAAGGAGGGCTGTTTCAACGCTATTGAAATACTGCCCGACTATTATATGTGAGGGGAGGGGGTGGAATTTCAGAACGAAAACACCGTCACTAACCTCTTCCTTAGCCACATCAACATTTTCATTCATTAGGGAAGATAACTTCCTATTTTTCTTCTCCTTCAAATTCACATCAAAATTACGACACTTTTTATTGACGTCACGTAAAAAGTGATCAAATTCTCGGAGGGGGGCATACCGGAGAGTCTCGATTGGAGTTTGGAATATACAGGAAAGATACTACGATCGATGTTTGAGTCCAAGGAGCATCATTCTGTCCTGTTGCGCATAAGATGGCTGCTTTTAATAGCCTAGTTCACAGACTGATTCGTATTTCTTCGAGTCAGGCTGCCTTCAAGAAAGAATTACTGTCGGGTTGTACAGTCTTCTTTGTGACAATAAAACATCTAGCCAGAGTGAATGGGTTGATTGAACACGGTGTGATAAGTTACGGTGAACCGTGATTATTTATTTATTTATTGCAGACTGCACAAACTTTAAAACTTTAAACGTACCTACAAATAATAGTACAAATTAAAATTAAGCACGAGCTTAGCTTTCGGCAAAACTGCCATTTTCAAGTGATAGAATAAGAGTGAACAGAGGAGTACGACGACGCGACGCTAAGGAAACAGGAAAGCACACGAGGGGGCAAGACAAAACACGAAAGGAGGATGAGGTCATCAATACACGTAAAACTGAGAACACGGAAACGAACAAAACCGAAATAATAAAGAGAGAAAATCATAACGCTAAGACAAGTTAAGGGAGACGAAAACAAATAAAATAAAATGATAAAATAATAAATGAAAGTCAAGAAACACGAAAAAATTATAAGAAATAAAAAAATAGAATAAAAGTCGGAACTGATGAATACAACTGAATCACGACAAGTAAACCAAAAAGAGACAAAAGTAAACGAAAGTTAGGATAAAATAAAAGCAAAAAGAAATAAAAGGAAAACAAAACGGTCAAAACTAAAGAGAAAAAGTCGAGGCTAAAAAAAAAGGGGGGTAGAAAAGGATGAAAAAGTAAATAGAAAAAGGCTTAGGTCGTGACATTATGAACTACGTATATTATGGATAAAAGGACAATCGGGTATGTACTGGTTAAATAAGAAGACATCAGGATCAGCACCATGGTGGGCTATCTCTAAGGTCTGAAGAGCGATATGGTTACGGTACGAATTTTCGAAGTGGAGGAAGGTCTCACTCCCCCTCACAAAGGAGTGACCAGACTCAAGGAGGTGAGCCGCAAATGTAGATTTCTTGGGAAGTTTTTTAGCAACAGCGTCGACATGCTCAGAAATTCTGATGTCGAACTGCCTACCCGTCTCATCGATGTAAACAGCAGGGCAATCGGAACAGTGCAACCTATAGACACCACTTTTCTGGAAATCCAAGATCGGGTCTTTTTGACGGCACAATAGGGTGCCCAATTTATTGACGCTGTAATAAGCAGGGCGGAGAATGCGATTCAGATCCTTAGAAAGCCTCCCAAGGAAGGGCAGGCGTATTCACTTCTCTTTGGGCATCGCAGGGTTGCGGGGCAAAGAAGTGGTGGCGTCCAGAGCTCTGCGCACTAACTTCCTACGGATAGTACCATCAATGTCAAGCTTGATAGAATTAACATGGGAGATCTGCTTGATGGTGTTGACTTCATTGTGGAACGCATCATGAGTGAGAGGGATGGCAAGAAGGCGATGGATCATGCTGTTGTAAGCAGCATACTTATGGGCCGTACGGCAAGAGGAGAACCAAGCAATAGTAAAGTCCGTCGCTGTAGGTTTACGAAAAATAGCAAATTCATGCACTCCTGTCTCAATGGAGATGGTAAGATCCAAGATTAATGGAACTACCTCCTACCTCGATAGTAAACGAAATAGTGTCGAACTGAGAATTGAGGAAGGTCAAAAAGTCTTGGAGGAGGAGGGGAGGGCCTTTCCAGAGGCAAACCACATCATCGACATACCGATACCAGTATACCAAATGCTGGAGTAAGGCATTACCGGAGGAAAACAAAGTACTCTCAAATAGGTCCATAAAAATTTCAGAAATGAGGGAGCCTAACGGCGAGCCAATGGGGATACCAACACCGTCGGGGAAAACAAACATTTTGTCGTTGAATTTACAAAAATTCGGTGACAGAAAACTCTGTATTAAAGTGAAGAACTCATCAATAAAGGGGGGACTTTTTCCTCCTTTGTCATCCCCCGCCCCTTTTTTAGCTTCGACTTTTTCTCTTTAGTTTTGACCGTTTTGTTTTCCTTTTATTTATTTTTGTTTTTATTTTATCCTAACTTTTGTTTACTTTTGTCTCTTTTTGGTTTACTTGTCATGATTCAGTTGTGTTCAGTTCCGACTTTTATTCCATTTTTTCATTTCTTATAATTTTTTCGTGTTTCTTGACTTTCATTTATTATTTTATTATTTTATTTTATTTATTTATTTTCGTCTCCCTTAACTTGTCTTAGCGTTATGATTTTTCTCTCTTTATTATTTCGGTTTTGTTCGTTTCCGTGTTCTCAGTTTTACGTGTATTGATGACCTCATCCTCCTTTCGTGTTTTGTCTTGCTCCCTCGAGTGTCCTACTTTTCCTCTCTAGTGTGCTTTCCTGTTTCCTTAGCGTCGCGTCGTTGTACTCCTCCGTTCACTCTTATTCTATCACTTGAAAATGGCAGTTTTGCCGGAAGCTAAGCTCGTGCTTAATTTTAATTTTAATTTGTACTATTTGTAGGTACGTTTAAAGTTTTAAAGTTTGTGCGGTCTGCAATAAATAAATAAATAATTAAGAGTGAAAGGGGTCAATGTCGACGGTGACGTGATTCCACCACCTCCCTCCCCCGAGACACGGTCCTTGATTGTCGTATGCGTTGGGTCAGTCTCCCTTTTCTGGAGAAGTTCTCCCTCCAATTGGGTCGAGCCCTCCGCCTGTTTGGTTTCAGACCAGCTTTTTACAACCCTACCACTATCAAAGGGTTTTTTGTGAGGCTCAAGGACCCCATACACGTTGATGAGAGGAGCGGTGTTTATTAGATGGAATACAGGGATTGTAGAGGCTTTTTATAATGAGGAGACCGGCCGCCAGATGAAGGTGAGAGTAGCTGAGCACTCGAAGTCTTGGAATAAGGGACACGTGGGGGAATCAGCTTTTGCTGATCATTTAATAAACAGCGGCTACAGTTTTCGTGAGGATCGGAAAGGCTCCTCCATAAGGAGAATTACTACCGTAAACGTATCGCCCTCGAACACATCTCAACACCGATGGCATTACTGTACTTAACTCGTACATACCGGAAGATGGCCTGATCGAACTTGTTTATGATTCACGCCGCGACTTCCCGTTCGGCCAATCTTAATATCTTGTTTCTCTCCTCCGTCTTGTCAATTGCTTTCATTTCGGTCCCGAAGATGGTTTATTAACCCAAAGCATTTGACGTTTTAGTTTTTCTGTGGTTTTTGCATTTTTTACTCTCCCTTTCGAGTATTCTTTTTTCCGCTGAGAACTTCTGTACTAACCAAGAGCAGATTTCACCTTCCCTTCTAGATCGTACGATAGAAATTCGAAAGAAATGACTCGAATTAGTGGAATTTTTTGAATAGGGTATAACGTGACTGCTGGAGCTGTACAAGACCTTCCCTTACGCTGTACAAAATGGCGTTCTCGGTTCAACGGTAGTTCTATTGGTATGCCTTTAATTATCTCAATTTTCAACCGTTTTAATTAAACCAAGAAAAAAAAACAACTCAAAAAAAAGTTCGCTGACGCTACAATTACTACGAGCGTCGCGAGCGAAAAATCTCTCAAGGATTTAGAAATAGCTCATCAATAAAACTAAACTGGATTATAAATCACGTTTTTCCGCGCACAAAGCACACGACTGAAATCGCGTACATACCCATACTATAATACTACGTATACAAAACAACAAAGACTTGATATGAGGTACAGAGTTGTATCTCTTTGGTATTCGTGTCACCAACACTCAGAATAAATGTCGTTGTGCAAACGCGACAAAGGACAGTTGTTTTTACGTTATACGTTCGTCGAATAAAGTAAGACATAAATCAAGAGAGAGCGTACAGAGAAACGAAAAATTTGAAAAGCTTCAACAATGCATAATTAATTATTTTATTTCCTGAAAAAAAAAAAAAAAAAAAAAAAAATCGCGAGTAAACTCTTTTTCTAATATCATTCGTCTGTACATATATTATCTTTCCCCATAATATAAAATAGGTACACAGTATACTCTACGTTCTCCTTACTTTCTGTCAACGTGAATAAATTTCATATCCATTGAGTGAATAGACGTGAATACATTTGTAGCTCCTTGCACGACACACTCACGTGTCTCGGGCATCGCTATTGGTGTACAAGTTGCTAGGAACACAGGCTCGATTCGACTACACAATTCTAAATGCGATAGGTAATGCCCTTGTACTAGAATAACCTGAAATCAAAATTTTAATTCGAAATTAAGAAATAAAATTAACAAGCATCAAAAAGTCAACTTAATGAATTGAAAATGCGGGAAATTATGGTTAAATATTAGGAATGCACCAACGTCTACATATTTCAAAGGATTTTTATATTGTACGATGGTTAATTTAATGATACTCAACTTATTAAAAAGGAAAAAACTTATGGCTACTATAGGAAGCTATACATAAGACGATGTATACTAGTTACCATGAAGAGGAAGAAGAAAAGATATAAAATAGAAAAACAATACCAAATGAAAGAAAAATCTACGCTTGAGTAGCGTAAACCTCTAACTTATAATATGTTATCCCATAGGAGTATTATAAAGGCTCTGGCAATTAATATCGATTTCTACCACTGATTCTCGTTCTGCTATATTATCGTGTATTGTTCCACTCTGTACATTCGTAAACTGTATGTAAAATGCTCACAATTAAGCTCTATAGGATCAGAAATAGTTTTTCAATTAAACCTTTATTATTCTTTATAATATGTTTTATCGAGTAGGTGATTTAGAAATTTCCTATACAACTGCTGCTGTACGATATAAAACGCATACTCGGTTATTTATAGTTCGAATTAAAAAATGTGCGAAGACCCAGTCTCTCGTCGAGGTGACATAGTTTACAAATATTCGATTTATTACTCATTATATTCATATAAGGAAATGAACGGACAGTCGCGAGGGTGTAGAAACACAGTAGCCGGCGCTGACTAATTGTTCCTATACATATTTACCCACAGATATCAAGAAAACGTGTTTTTGTCACTCACGCGAGTATGGCGAAATAAATCTGAAGAAATTCTATAGCGTACAACACGACGAGCACGTATGGTTCATCTTATTGTTGCAGGAAATAAGCAAATGTGACTCATACAATCGTCATTACCAATATACAACTGGAGAACATACCACACAAATGTCATTGAGAAATCGAAACGCGGACGAGCTTTCTTTGAAAAGTGAAAGATCTGGCCAGATTTACAATGAACTTGGTGCGGACGAGCAACTTTGTCTTGGAAGTCCAGTCAAATTAGACTTCTAGCTGGTTTTCGTGAAAGTGGTCAGAAAGACCACTGAAGAGTCCTAAGCGCCCCACCACCCGTAAACTCCCATTGTGACCACCATTACCCCCTCCAAAATTCAGATTTTTGCAATTTTATTGTGAGCACTTTTTTTCTTTTAATTAATTTACGAGCTGCTAGCAGCAGCCTGCCTTCAGGTTGACTTTAAATGCATGAGAGGAAGTTTGCTTCTTGTAGAAAGTCGAATATGTTGGGGATGGAGGGGAAGTCATCTGATAGTGCCTCTGTATGGTTGTGAGCCATGGATAAGAAATTGTGCGGAGTTGGGTTAAATTGGGACATCAGAAGGTGCGTTGAACGGATGGGGGGGGGATGCGGGCATGAGAGAGGCATAAGATGAGAAATGAGATGTGTGTGTATGAGTCTGGTGTGGCCGATTCTCATACGGGTAATGATCATTTCTTTTCTGCGTATCAACAGATTTGAAGAGTTTCACGGGATGGGAATATTTTTAATTTGGGATAGCTTGTTTGAGTGTGACTTGAAATAAGACCAATGAGTGAACCATGCTTGAGTGATGAATTTGTTTATATGTTTGAAGAGATCTGAGCGTGAGGGGGAGGCAAGAGCGGTTGAGTGATGGGTTATGGGTCGCCAGTTTGGCTGCTATGTCGGTATGGCCTCTTTCGTTTCCTCCCCCGCTTACCTCCTTGCTAAATTCCTGGACCGTTGATTCAAAACCCGTATTGGAAATGAGTCTCCCATTCGGTTTTGAATTCGGTGTCCTTGGCTGATACTCTCGAGGATGTAAAATTGCCTCCAGGCGCGACTCTTTGCTCGTTTGATGTCGTGGGTCTGTTCCCAAATATCCCTAAAGCTACCACCATGCAGCGTATGGGCCAGTTATTGGTTAACTCCAATATCCCTCATAATGAATCCCAAGAATTTTTCAATCTTTTAAATATCTGTTGGTCCTGGAATTTCTGCAAATTCGAAGGGAAATTTTTCGAATTCCCTGATGAAATAGGGATCCCCATTGGATCACCTTTGGCTCCCTCATCTCCGAAGTATTCTTTTCGCAGTTTGAACTTGACCTCTTCTCCTCGAGCCAGGTGTTACTCAATCATATACCCTACTGGCACAGGTACGTTGATGACGTTCTCTGTACGTGCGGACTGGTCATCTAGATCTCCTTGGTAAGTTTCTGAGGTATCTCAATTCATTATACCCTTCCATAAAATTTACCTTGGGAAGTTGGTGGCTCTACGATCAACTTTTTGGATTTGTCGGTCTCAGTTGGAGATGGGATCCATGAGTTTGGAATATACAGAAAAGATACTACGACCGATGTTTTAGTCCGCGGAGCGTCATTCTGTCCTGTTGCTCATAAGTTTGCAGCTTTCAACAGTTTAGTCCACAGATTGATTCGCTTTCCTTTGAGTCAGGCTGCTTTCAAAAAAGAGTTGGCGACAGTAAAACACCTGACTAGATTGAATGGTATCAATGTTGATGTTGACGTGACGGTTTGGAGGAAAATTACGAGGAAAAGCCTTGATTCCACCACCTCTCTCCCCCGAGACATGATCCGTGATCGGAGATTGCGTTGGATCAGTCTCCCTTTTCTAGGGAGGTTCTCTACCGAATTGGGTCGGGCCCTTCGCCCGTTCGGTTTCAGACCGGCCTATTACAACCCCACTACCGTCAAAGGGTTGTTCGTTGTGTTAAAGGACCGTATACCTGCGGATGAAAGGAGTGGTGTTTATAAATTGGAATGCAGGGATTGTAGAGGTTTTTATATCGGTGAAACCGGCCGCCAGATGAAGGTGAGATTAGACGAACACCTGAAGGTCTGGAAAAAGGGACGTTTGGGAGAATCAACATTTGCCGATCACTTGATCAACAGCGGTCATAGCTTCCGTGAGGGATACGCATGTCTCTTTCATAAGGAGCATTCATACTGTAAACGGATTGCCCTCGAGCACATAGAAATAATTCGTCCTCAATATTGATGACATTACTGTGCTAAACACGTACATTCCGGAAGATGACTTGATTGAACTCGTCTATGACTCACGTTATGAACCCTCGTTTGGTTAACCTTAATGATCCGAGGTTTCTTCTCCGTTCTTGTCAGTTGCTTTCATTTCAGTCCCGATGATGGTTTATTAACCGAAAGCGCTCGGCTTTATTTATTTTCGGCGGTATTTGTAGTTTTTACTCCTCTTCGGAGTTTTCCTTTCTCTTCGTTATGGACAACCGTAATTTGGAGGAACGAATCCGTTTAATTTGTATAGCTTGTTTGAGTGTGTTTTGAGATTAGACCAATAAGTGAACCATGCTTGAGTGATAAATTTGTTGATATGTTTGGAGAGATCTGAGCGTGAGGAGGAGGGAAGAGCGGTCGAGTGATGGATTTTTGTTTCCTAGGATACCCTTGTGACCCGGTACCCAGATGAAGAATAATAGGATGAGGATGGTGTGAAAGGTAGCAATGAGAGTGTGTATACGATTTATGAGTGGGTGGGAGGAGGTGTAGCTGAATATGGCGTCAAGATAGGGAGTCGGAAATGACTGAGAATGGGTAAAGAAGAAGACGGGAAAGCAGGCTGGTGAGGATGTGTTCTAAACAGTTAAAGATTTCTTGTCATTCATTGGTGAAGACGGATGCGGTGTTGCGGTGTCGATGAGAGACTGTGGTGTTTGAGTATGCAGAGCCGGTTTTCCCATCGGTGAAACATAGTGTAGGGTTGTGGAAGGTGTTAAGAATTTTGTTGAACTGTGCCTCGTATTCTTCAGAAGAAGTTGAAAGACGAGCGTGACGTTTTAGTCGCGAATTATTTTGGTTGGAGTAAATAGCCACGGAGGGGTTGAGGGAACAATGTGGTTAAAACGATGGAACTTGAAGGGACGTGTTAATTGGAATTCGAGATTGGAACGTAGATTGGTCATGGAGTTTTGGTTTTGGTGAGGGTGGAATATACGATTTGGACGTGGAAGATATTGCAGGACAGCTGTGGGGAAGTTGTTTGTTCGTTTGGGGCGTTGATAATGAAGTGGGGGGGGGGACGCCAGTGTCTGCACAGGGGCTTTCAGCAGGACTAGTTTGGAATGCTCCAGTAGCTATTCTGAGTGCAGAATTTTGGACAGTGTCGAGTATTTTGACATGTTTCATGTCTTAGCGCTGACCTGACCCCCTACCCTAATTCCAAAATTTGTGTCCGTCCGTCCGTCCACCTGGCCTCTATATTTCTCATACTAGATTCATGAGACCCCTCGAAAGGCAATACCTCAAAATATTTCTCATACAAGACCTGGACGACGCCAAGAAAGGTAAGGGGGCAAACGAGTAATATCTCACGAACACTTGACCTAGTAGAAGCCTAGACTAAAATAATTCAAGATGACTGATAAAATAAAAGAGACATGAAACATTATCTTCATTTATTTGGCTATGCCAGAAAATTTCTTATCAGTGATCGGATAGTTCATGTATTATAAGGCTTGAAGAATCTGTATAAAAATCAATTGTTAAAAATCAACTTTCGAGTGCCAGCATTTATATTGAACTCCCTCTATTTTGAATGAAAGGGAGAGGCGAGGCTGTAAAAGGGTAAGCCGTAATCGAGGGTGAATCGGATTAAGCTCTGGTAGAGATGGAGGAGGATTTTTCGGTCACCTTCTTTAGGGTGGGAAAGGAATTTCAGGACATTGAATGCTCGAATGCATTTTGATTTTGTTAGTTTGATATGAGGAATCCAAGAGTGACGATTGTGAAAATTGAGGCCAACAAGAACCCGAGTGGTTTTGACTTCCGGGATAGGGTAGTTAGCAATTGTGAGAAAGGGAAATTCAACGGTTTTCTGACGTGACTTTTGAAAGACGATGAGTTTGGTTTTGAGATAGTGCTCCTCTCGGCCATAAAAATCGGGTCCTTTAATTTGACAAATAAACTTCCAACTGTATTGGGCTTGTAAAAGGCCGGCCAAAATCGGAAAGGACGAAGGACACACCCCAACTGCTAAGAAAACTTGCCCAGAAAAGGAAGTCTAATCCAACGTTTTCTACCGTCAAGGTGCGAATCCCGTAAAAGGGGTGTGGTAAACCGAGAAATTTTCTATTAAGCCACCTGTGGACCGCCCAACTTGCCCTGATTCACTCTGGCATGTAAGAAAATTTACAAGAAATGCATTGAAGACAAGACACGGTGGTTTGATGATAAGTGCAAATATATTGAGAAACTAGAAGAAGAAGGAAAAACTCGTGAAATGCATGATGAAGTGAAGAATAATGCAAAAAAGTCGAAAAAGAGAAGAAGCATAATGGTGATAAAGGATGAGCAAGGGAAGATGTGTACAGCGGAGGAGGAAATACAAAAGGTATGGATGAAATACGTCGAAAAGCTATATGCGGATAAGGAGCGACCTCGAAACGTTGACATAGGCCAGGATCTTGAGCAAGCACCAGATATAATGATGGAGGAGTTAGAATACGCACTTCGAACAGCGAAAAATAGAAAGGCAGTTGGGACGGACCTCATTCCAGTGGAAATATTAAAGAAGTTGTCAATAAGTTCGAAGAAGATCCTATTGAAGGTGCTGAATGGAATATACACGTTGGGCCAAATCCGGGAGGACTTCACCATCTCGACTATGATACCACTATCCAAGAAGATAAACGCGAAAGAATGCTCAGACCATCGCACCATTAGTATTATGAGTCATACGCTAAAATTGCTGTTGAGGATTATAAACAGACGCATCGAAAACAAAATTGAAAGTATTGTTGGGAACTCGCAGTTTGGCTTTCGGAAAAAGAAAGGAACACGAGAAGCAATTGCCCTGTTTAAATTGATCATTCAAAGAGCAATGTCAGTAAACAGAAAAGTGTTTGTTGCCTTCATAGATTATGAGAAGGCATTTGATCGAGTTAAGCATCTCAGAATGATTGAAGTTCTGAAAACAATCAGGGTAGACAAGGAAGATCTCAGAATAATACAAGCACTATATTGGAATCAGAAAGCAAACATACAAATAGGTAAAGTGAGCTCAGATAACTTCTGTCATATCGAAAGAGGGTTTAGACAAGGTTGCCCCCTATCGTCGTCACTGTTTAATGCATACTCCGAGCAGATTACCGACAGTCCAAAATTCAACGCAGCAGGCTTCAAAGTTGGCGGCCAACGGATTAATTCCATTAGCTACCTATGCTGACGATAAAGTGGTTATCGCGGAAACGCAGAGTCAGCTTCAATGTATGATCAACAACCTTAATAAGAAAGGGAAGAACATGGGGATGGCGATCAATACCTCAAAAACCAAGGTTATGGCGATTGGTAAAGAAGAATACAATAAGCCACTTCAAATAAAACTCGATGGTACTTATCTGGAGCAAGTCAGTCAATACCAATACCTTGGAGTAAGGATTACTGCGGATGGAAAAGACGACAAAGAAATTAGGTACCGAACTGCGATGGCAAAAGAGGCATTTCATAATTATGCCAGTGTGCTGAAGAACGGGAAAATAAGGCTGGACCTGCGCATCCGAATCCTGAGATGTTATGTGTGGACGGTGTACAGATACGCAACAGAAACATGGACTATTTCAAAAACTGTAGAAAGGAGAGTGAACGCGTTCGAATATTGGTGTTACCGCAGAATCCTGAAGATAAGTTGGACCGAAAAAATCAGAAACGAAGAAGTTTTAAGAAGAATTGGTATTGACAAGCCGATACTGTTCACCTTAATCCAAAGTACGAAGCGCCGTTTCATAGATGGTATAGAAAATGATGAACTTTTCCAATTGGTAATACAGGGCAAGGTGCCCGGCAAAGCTTCACGAGGAAGAAGGAGACTTAGTTTGCTTAGCAACTTGTAATTAAGTAAATAAGTGTAAATAATTGTATCCAATGTAATGTTGAGGGGCCAACCCCGTTTGGGGACGCCTACAATAAACAAAAGAAAGAAAGATGATTAAAGATAGTTTATTCTGAAAGTATTTTTCACACTGAATTCAACGATGGCGTTCGTTTTTTTTTTCAGTTGTCTCTCGTTATCGAGGGATGTAGAAATATGCACATTCGTGTATTTTATTGTGTGTCTCATAGGGGAACATTTTATACTAAAAATGAAGGTTACCATCGAATTTCTGGTGAAAATTTACTTCTGAATTCGCCAAAAAAATATCATAGAATATAACCAGAGCTTATTTAGCAATTCTGTGTCCTTTTACCCAACACCAAGTGAGTGCACGTTCATCAAACGTTATTTGTACGCCAGTATATGGAAGGATGGAAAGTTTACATTTCCGGACTGTTCCTCTGTCGAGACATTATGTTCAGACCTCCTTTCTGAAGACCATCCTCGTTAGGAGGTAGGCTTTGGTAGGTACCTATTACCTTTCCGCAACATATTCGCGCAGGTTTCCCGCAGTCACATAACAAATTCCTCAATGAAAAGCGTTCATTTTGTAACCTACACCTGAAATGTACACTACGTTTCCGACTACATATCATCGTTCGAGTGGGATTTATTATTAACCATATTATAATATGAGAGTAGGGAGTCCAGCACAGCGTACGAGAAACTACAAAAATTGAAATACGACGTCGATCTTAATGTGCGTAACTTCTATACGCATTTTATTTACCCGTACAAATAATTAAATATATTATAAATTTTATCTCGCGTACTTAGCGTGACATCGAGTATTAAATAATGCGTACGTCTTCGCGACGCCCACAACTCTGCAGGTTCTAAAATTGCACGGCAATTAACAAAAAAATGACGCTCGTAAGTAATTACTCGCGATATTCTACTCCGGTCGAGTGCGCGAGCGGATACATTATATTATATGGGATGCTGTATGGTTCGGGGTAAAGTGAAAAGTACACCAAAGAGAGACACTGTACGGTACTGTACGGATACACACCTAGGGTACACATAGGAAGAAGTCAACTGAATGAAAAATATGTAGTGACGGATGTACGTATATTCGTTATCTCCCTAGTGAAATTAAGAATGAGTATGTTGAACATTGCTTCACGGAGACAGAAGTGGTCAAAGAATGATTTGTACCACTCGTGGGTCCGATTTATAAATCACCGAGGTAGGTTAGATTCGTTTGTGTACAGTGTGTAACAAGGAGGAGGTGAAAAAGCAGAGACGAAGAGAACTGAGATATCTGCACTCGCACTACAGCGTTTATGGGCGCGCGTACCTTATTCTCGCAGGTCACCAAGATTGAGATAGGTTATAGGGCAATTCATTTTCAGAGCGAGGACATCTCTTGTTGCAATGAAGACATAACGCTCATTATTTGCTACAAAATTGAAAAGCTTATATCTTGTATAACGTTCAAATGCGGCAAACGGTATGCGTATTATTCATGGAATTTTTCCTTTTTAAAATGCGCGATATTCTGTTATCAGTGAAGTTAGGGTTATATATTATTGCCGGTTGTTAAAATATAACTGACATCTCGATATTTATGTTCGTTTATCGCTCCATAAATTACTCATCGGGAAATATAATCCGAAATTTCAGATCGAGTTAAAGGTCTCAGCGCTGCGATGCGATGTGTACGGATGGGAAATTGTGATTTTTATTTTTTGACATAGCATCACTCGTATTCGAATACCGTTGGCAATAATGCAAACACGAGTACTCCAGGCTGTCGTTTGATGTGTCTCCTTTCACGACTGTGTAAGCTGGTTAATCTTTACACGCTGATACATCTCGTCCTCGGTACTGTAAATCTAATTCTGTACCGGCGTACGTATGTCGTACATGCAAATAAACTAATTGCTGGTCCAACCGGTCGAATAGTTTTTTGTGAAAATGTACGGATTTTATTTACTTTTAACTGATTAGCTGTATCGAGTTTTTTAAGGAAATATTAATCTTTTTTCTGCTCGATGTGCCGGTTGTAAATCCTCCGTGAAGAAAACTGGTTGCCGTCCAAAGTGTCTGTTAAGCTCGTGTTCTATTTATCATGTGTAAACATTAATTGCAATATAGGCTGTTGGTATCGGGGTGCTGAGAAAATAAGTGCATTATAAGTACAAAATGAGGGTAAAAAATTTGTACCATTTGAAAATCGATATAGTTCGCTAGTATATTTATGGTCTGAAATTTGAACAACTCGCAGAATATAATACTGCACTCTTTACGAAGTAGTGAACAAAAGAAATACTAAGATTGCGTTTACTATCCCTACTTCTGTAAAATAATCTCGCATGTCATACGTATTACAATGAAAACCTGGTCTTGTTTCATTCATCAAGTATTTGTAGCATTGGACGGACCTATGATGATTCCTAGACCTGACCATTTTTCGCAAGAATCTGCACTTTCCCGGTTGACGGAAAATGACAGAATGCCACCGCAATCTACAAATAATTCTGTCGGAATGTGGGACCTATTCTGCCATCTGTCAGAATGTGAGGATTCTGTTAGTTCTGCTACAATTCTGTTAAAATTGTGTCGCTTCAGGTATCATTTTGTAAGAATACTGTTATTATGTGTGTCAAATACTGTGAGGATTCTGCTGTTGAGATTATGACAGAAAATGTGATAGAATGCTGCCAATCTGTAATATTCCTGTCAAAATATCCCGCAAATTCCATTGGAATATTGTGAGAATTTTGTCAACAAAATTGTAACAGAAGACTAAAAGAATGCTGCAAATCTGCAATATTTCTGTCAAGATGTCTCGCAAATTGCGTTAGAATATTTTGAGAATTTTGTCATCAAGATTGTGACAGAAGGGCTGAAAGAATGCTGCCAATCTGCAATATTCCTGTCAAAATATCTCGCAAATTGCGTTAGAATATTTTGAGAATTTTGTCCTCAAAATTGTGACAGAGGAGCTACAAGAATATTTAGCCTATCAAGTTTCTTACCTAAAAATGAGTCCAGTTCAATATTAACCGAGCTAGCCTAGAACCTGCTCATCATTTCCCTTTTTCGCTCCTGGTTTGCAGCCTGAAAATTTTTTTCGTGTTCCTTTCTCTTAGCTCAGCTGTAAGGTAAACTTAGTTTAATGTCATCTGATGCGTGAGTTGACTCTTTTTCTCCAAAGCGTTTAGAGTCTCTTCTAAAAGTGTTATGATCACATTCAACAGAGGCTAAACTTTCTGATTCCAATCCTTTATCATTTTCAAGTTTCACAGAAAATTCAAGACGCTCATTATCGCTTACCGTAAACTTTCTTGCGGTTCTCTCAACGCCATAATGAACTTTGTTTAGTTAATTTTTTAGTCCTCTTCAATTTGTTCCTCATGCCGCGCGCCATAAAGAATTAAATAGTCGTACAACGACTAAGAATTTAGCACACCCCAACTCACTTCTTCCTTTTCCAGGGCCGTCCACTCCACCCTCATGCCAATACTGCCAAGCTGAGGAGTTATATGTCTTCCATTTCTTCACTTTTCCGTACGTCCTAAACCTCAAGAAACCATTCTCTGTCCCCTCTCAAGTATCCTTTGTTCTCTTCAGAAACCAGAATCCATTACTGACGCTTTTGACTTCCTCCGGTCCTTATACTATTACAAATTCATTCAATCCTAATATTTTTTCCCACAGTAAAAGCTAACGACCCCCTGTGTATAGTAAAATGGCTCGTTGAAAAAAAAAAAAAACAGAAAGAAAGAAAGAAAAAAAGAAAAGAAGAAAACTTCATGAATATTGAGAATCAAAATTGTTTTCATTTTTTCATTCAAAATTAATTAATTCTTCTCATGCCTTAGTTTAAAATATGTATATGCATTTTGGGCCTTCAAGAAAAACTTGGAAAATTTTTCTGGACTTTTTTTCATCCATTAACTCATTTTTAAATAATTATTTGTTGCCTTAACAGTATTCATTTTTAGAAAGTTTGAAATACCTAAATTCATATAAGTTTGATTATCTAGTTTGAGAGCTATGTTTATTATTATAATAATTAGAGTCAGGGTTTCTCGGAAATTGTCAAAACCTTTTTCCAAGAGTAGGAAGCTTGGAAATCAAATAGAAGTTCAGTCTTTCTTTTCAAAAAGTTCTACAGATTCTTCGGGTCTTGGAATTTTTTTCGAGTTGCCTACCATGTACAAAGCCAATTCAAACTTATACATCAAACATTACAGATGGAAGTATATTTTGTATTTACGCGGAAAATTTGACAAATCCTGTAAAAAAAATTTCATTTTGCCAAAAATTGCCAAAATTGGGGCTTAAAGCAGAATGAGGCCGAAAATGACCAGTTTGTTATAATATCTCGTCCAAAATTATAAAATCTTGAACAAACTTTGCTGAATTTTGCTGAAAATAAGCAAAATTCACCAATTTTGGTAAAAATTGGATAGTATTTTTTTGTATGTATTTTTAGTCCAAAATTGAAAAATTAAAAATTTTGATAAAAAAATTTGCTATGGTTTTGTATTAATGAGTTTGATCCCCAAAATTTGTTCATTTTGGTGAATAATCACGTAATTTTAATAGAAATTCAATAATTCTAGTTGTGAATTTGTAAAAGCACTAAAAACGCGTGTTTTTCATTTTTTTTTTTTTTTTTTTTTCAATGCCAGATAATTCCAAAAATGTAACATTAAATTGCTAAAACTCCTCATTTCTAGCGATGAAAATACGGGCTCTGATTAAAATTCTATTGACAAATTATAAATTGTGTTATACAAGTTTCTACAATTTTTCAATAATATTATTGTTATTGAAAAACAAAGAAATTATTATCACTAAATCCATAATTCTAAAAAATCATTCAAATTTCTTTTTAAATAATTATGGTTTGGTCATCAATTTGAAACGAAAAAATTATAATCTATATTTTTATGAAATTATTCGAATTCAATCTATACCAAAATTGCCTATAATCAATGTTCGGCAAGTTGGCGTCCTCCTCTAATGCACAGAATCAGGTAAATAATTTCATTATGTTTCTGTCATAATTGTGTCGTAATCCTGTAACATTCATGTTGTGAATCTTTCATTATCTTGAAGAAATTGTGTCACAACTTCAACAGATTTCTGATACAATACTAAAGTAAAAACGACATTACATCCTTTTTTTTCTTTTTATTTTCTCACATTTCTGTTTTTACCTGACGTTTGTATTCTGTAACCATTCTGCTTTAATTCTGACACAATGATGACAGCAAAATATTTTGAGAATGACAACAGACTAATAGCAGTACTTTTAAATTCTGCCGGAATTCTACCACAACTCTGTCATAATGATGTTGCCTGTCTGACATGATTCTGTCAAAATTCTGTCATTTTTGAAAGTGACAGAGAATAAAGTAGGTATTCTGTAAGAATTCTGTTATCTGTCAGATTCCGTCAAGCGGGTTGTGATAGTAAAGGTCGACTTCATTTTAATGATTTGCAATCGGATTTCTTTCCTATCAAGTGTTTAACGGAAAACACTCTGGAGAAGAGTTGTCGCTTATGAGAGAGAGGCTCAGGGTGATAATATAGCAGCAAATACATATGCATGACTACAACGAACATTTACTGTATCTGTATAGTCCAAAAAGGCATCAAGTACAAACAGTCAGAGAAATTAACAAAGTATAAGCACGAAAGCATGGCTACTAGTTGCGAACAAGTTATCCAAACCAAACCAGAAGTAGAGACAATAATCGAAATGTTAGTACGATGATAGCCACGATGCTATTGTACCACCATCAATCATGAACATGATCATCGGTGCATCATCTGGGTACTATTACAAATGTCGACTAGATATCTACTTTTTTTAAACTTGTTCACTTAAGACTTTTTAAATCGAATAGTTTTGTAACAATAGACACCTAACGTGCACAAAAATTGAGCAGCAATTGGTCATTTTTGTTGTTAGCTTTCGTTCCTCCATGCTATGCTTATTCATCGTGTTTTCACCCACCCTTGTACAGTTTTCCAGAGATTATTTGTACAATTATACGAAGAGAAGCATGACTCCAAGCTTGGTGGTTGTGGCTAGAAAATAATTCCTTTGAGAAGAGTTGGAGTTAGGGAAGAAAGAAGGTCATTGGTCTGTAAACCTTTAAATTCAAATAAAAGGACAACTTGAGTGTTGAAATTTACGAGTAGAGAATTTCTTTGCTCGGATTGGGTAGGCGATGTAAATAGGATTAATCGTGCATTTCAATCTTTCTTTCGAAGAAAATTGATTCTAATTTCATGTGTCTTGGAGCCGACCATCGCGAATGTGGTCTGATACCTGTTTCTAAAATTCTTAATTCGGTAGCTTAGTTGCTCGCAATCTATTAGTGTCGGTCTTCTCGCAGACAGCTTTAAACAACCCGAGTTACGCAAAATAAACGTTTTCATGCAGGTATAGCCAGAGCTGGCGCGTATTATAAAGGTATACCGGTCTTTGACCCAATATACCTACCAGCCTTTCTTTATCCAGAAATTAATATCATTTATTACGAAAAACGAATAATTATTGTTTAACGATCGTATTTTTTAGAGCACACAAAAGTTCAGGAAACGATCAAACAAAAACAAAGTGATCATTTACTCGTATTCCAGGCGTTTTTTAGTGAAACCTCCTGTACGTCATTTTCACCAAGGTAGGTACCCAACGAAATTTATCATTCCAAAAATTTTATAGATTTTTCAATTATTTCAATACGTAATACCTAAATGCAACTCACCAATCGGTCCAGTAATTGAGACTAGTTTCACAAAAAAATTACATTTTAAAATCTACTCATCGGTTCATATTTCTCCAGAATGAATATCGATATCAGAGAAAATATACTTCAAAAAGCCAGAGAACGTACGCGTAAAAAATAATGTGAATATTTTCCGTTATTTTCCCTGAATTTAATGTTTTTCACTTTGCACAAGATTGTCAAAAATTCAACAGAACTGATAACATATACCTGTTATTTTCAACGTTCTTTTTAAGTGTGCTAATTCTTCAAAGTGGCCCATACTTCAAGCTTTTTTCTAAAGAAACACCGGATCCTTTGTTACGTCGGATCTCTGGAAGACTAGGACCTTACGGATATTCGTGTAAGCACAGTGATCGTGCCCAATATCGTGATTCGAGGAGTTTGACCGAAGAATCGTTGCTTTTCAGGGCTACCAACTAATTTCTCTAGTTCGAGAGTTGCCGGCCTGCCGCAGATAGGGACTAAAAAATATTCAAAAGCTTACTTTACATTTTCATTTTTTTCCTACTTTATCTCTAGAAAATCGAGCGTCACAACCTTATTATACAACTTATGTATAAAAATCTTCAGGTACAGGATTTTCGAAGTTATCAATACGATAACATCACAATGACTAATAATTCTGGGCTGCCTTGTAAATTTGAAAGCGACGTCAGCGAACTGATTCTATGGGTTTCTCCATTTCAATTTTCCGACCTAAAATAGTACGAGACGTTTAAGATCTATTCTACGCCTATTACAACAGTAAAAAATTGGGCCGTAAATGTGGCTTCTTGATATTCAAATAGGTCTTTCTGTCCAAGATTACGTTACATATTATTTTTAATCCTGCTTATCTACCCTTACAAAGCATTACTTCATAGTAAACTGGAGGGCAATTTGCAAGAGCCGCAGAAAATACCACAGGAAGCCCCGAGCGCGCTTTCGGTTAAACAACCATTCTCAAGCACAGATAAAAAGCGACTCGACGAGATGGGAAAAGAGAACAGTCACAACGACGGAAGAGAAGAAATCATTATTGAACTAGCGAAGTATGAGACTGTGAGTCATACTCGTAAACTAGCTCGACCAACCCTCCGTCCGGAATGTACCTGTTGAGTAGATTTATATCGTCGCTATTAAGATGACGAATAATTTCAATGTTTTCCAGAGCACGGCGTTTGAAGTAAGCCTTCTCTCTGTGGAGGAGGGTTTCTGACCCCTCCCTGAAACCATGACCACTAGTTATAAGGTGGTCAGCAAATACGGATTCGCCCAAATGCCTTTTTCCCAATCTTTTAGGTGTTCAGCCACTCTAATTTTAATCTGACGACTAGTCTCGCCTACATACATCCCATTACAGTCCCTGCAAGCTATGCTATAAACTCCGCTCTTTTCAAGGGGCGGGATAGGGTTCTTTGACCTGAATAGCAGCCCTTTTACCGTCGTATAGGATTACAAAACACCGGACGGAAACCGAAGGGGCGGAGGGCGCGACTCAATTTCGAAGAAAATTTACCCAAGAAGGGGAGTTTGATGAAACGGGTCCTGCTATCGACAGAAGAGTCGCGGGGGAGGGAGGTAGTTGAATCAAGGCGATTCCGCGTGATCTTCCTCCGGACCATAAGGTCATCATTCACTCTAGCCAAGTATTTTATAATATTGAGTTCTTGTTGGAAAGCTGCCTGGTTCAGCGGGATGCGGGTTAGCCGATGAATAAAGCTATTAAACGCCGCGAACTTGTGAGAAACAGGGCAGAATGACGAGCCGTGGACGACAATATCGGTCGAAGTATCTTTTCTATATATTGAAAACTCGTGGACTCCACCTCTAACTGAGATGGTGAGATCCAAGAAATTGGTATTAGAACCTCCAACCTCTAAGGTAAATTTGATGGAGGGATATTGAACGTTAAGATACTTAAGAAACTCACCAAGGAGATCTTGGGGACCGGTCCACGCACATAGAACGTCATCTATATACCTGACGTAATCCAGGAATACTTGGCCTGCGGTGAAGAGGTCAGCCTCAAATTTGGACATGAAGATCTCCGACACGAGGGAACCCAAAGGGGATTCGATAGGGATGCCAACCTCTTCTGGGAACTCGTAGAATTTCCCATCAAACTTGCAAAAATTGGGGGACCACGATACATTAAGTAAATTAAAGAATTCTGGCATCTCTTCATGAGGAGTATTAAAACGAACGAGGAGGTCACCCATATTTATTAAAATAATTGGAAAAACCCATAAAATTTTTGGAATGACGAATTTGACTGTGCACCTACCTCGGTGAAAATGACATACAGCAGGTTTCACTAAAAAAGATCCGGAATACGAATAAATAATAAATTTGTTTATCCCTTTTGTTGTGGGTACTTTCAAGAAATTTTCGTCCGCGTGCGCGAGTGGCCCAAGGTTGATGATGTCACGAAGTTGATGACGCGACGAGGTTGCTGACTTCACGGAGAAGGAGGGGGTCTTAAAAAAATTCCGACTCTCAAGCTATATATGATAGGAGGGGGACTTGGAAAAACTTCAGGCTCTAAGCATATGATAGGAGGGGAACATGGAAAAATTCTCGGGACAGCGGGATCTAATTTTTTGTGTGAACGTTTGTGTGCTCGAAAAAATACTAGTTGAACAATTTTTCGTTTTTCATAATAAATGATACAAATTTCTGGATAAAGGAGAGCTGGTAGGTACATTGGGTCAAAGACCCGGTACACCTACCATCATTTCACTATACGTTGTGCGCGATTGTACGTATATTATCCTCTTTTCTGATGCATTATCTATACAGTCAGCATTTTCAAATTCGAATATAAGCGCTATATTAGGCCAGAAAAACGGTACGGTATATAATGCATATATAAGCTGTCTTCTTTTTCGCTAAACCTCGACCTACTTGACTGTACGCAGTTGCTGGCGTTTTGCGATTAATTAAAAACGTAAAGGAAAAAACTTTTTCCTTGAGATTCGATCGAAGCGCGACACAAATACGAAACAGTAGTCAATTTATTATTTTACATCAATGATTGGAACACGGGTTATCAGAATACCTTGTTACTAATGAGAAAGTGGGAAGAACTCCCGTAAGAGACCATTAATTGAGTGTGCTGATGCATAGTGCTGCCAGACAAGATGGCTCGCCAGATTTTAACATTGCTATTGCGTTCTTAATACGATGTTATCGTATTGCTAAATGTCGAACTTGTTGCATACGTACGTACATACGTTTAGAATGTTTATCAGATTCATTTAAAATAATCTCTTGTTTTTTCCTCTTGTTTGGCTGCAATTTGTGTTTTGATGTTTTCTGTGCAGTCGTTCTGCGCTGTAGTTTGAACGGCTACAGAAACGTATACGCAATATACGGCACAATGTTACGTTGATTACCGGTCCCAAGCTCTCGAAGAGTAATTTTTTCGCAATAATTCTTTCCTGCACTTGTTCTTTGTAAGTCATAATTATGTGTATTCGAGTATTGTTGGTAATTTATTGAATTTTATATTGATATTAACTTTTCTGTGTGCGAATATTGTTGAAAGAGGTGGTCCTCCTCAGAAGAGAGATTGGTTAGGAATAGAAATTGGTAACGTAGTTTTGTTCAAGGCGAAAATACTAATAGGATTTGAAGAAGGACCTGAGAAGAAAGCACCAGATGTGTTCAGGTTCACTTCAGAATAACCCCCGTAAGGTCATCCGGATCCGGACGTTCTTCCGAGGAATGTACCTTCAAGAGAAAGGCCCAGCCACGTCCAAACGTGCTTACTTCAAGTAATTCCATTTAGATGGAAGTAAGTTATGACGTTACTAGAAGTGAGGTATTTTTAAATTGAGAAAAACAAATGGACATATAAAGTATTCATATTATTTCAAAGAAAGAAATAGGTCTAAAGAAGGTAAAAATATGACGACCAAATATTTTGATGAAAGGTGAGATAGGAAAAGCATACATTAGGATGGAAGGAGACTCCAACTTTTTCAAATTAGATTGTACAATCAGTTAGAACTCTTCAAAGACTAGGGATGAACTTTGCTCTTTAAGAGAAATCTTGGCATTTGAAAATCATACACCAAGCGCTCTTGATAATGCTTCTGACTGCAGGGCCACACCACATTATGGCAGAATAACATAACTAAATATATATATGATAAAAAAAATTATTAAACTTGAATTATTTATTGTTGATAAAGCTATTGATTTTTTAATATCAAAAATAAATAATAATACAATTTTTTGTAGTAAAGAGTTCTAATTTTAAATAATACGCAATTCAATTTACATTTAAAAAATTTAAATATCAAAAAATGAAATATTTTCCATTCTAATAATATGAAATTATAATTCAAATATATTAAGATTTATATATAATTATAAGATTTTTTTCATAAAATTTATCAATAAAAAATTATCAATTTTTATATTTATTTTATCTAAATTATTATATTTTTTTTCTGTTTTTTAAAATGATTAATGAAATAGGTCTAAAAAGGGTAAAAATATGACGACCAAATATTTTGATGAAAGGTAAGATAGGAAAGCGTATATTAGGATGGAAGAATGAGACTTCAACTTTTTCAAATCAGATTGTACAATTAGTTAGAACCGTTCAAAGACTAGACAAGAACTTCATAGCTCTTTAATAGAAATCTTAGCATTTGACAATCTTACACGGAGCGCTCTTGAGAAAGCTTCCAACTGCAGGGCCAAACCACATCATGGCAGAATAACACAACTAAACATATGTATATCGATAAAAAAAAAATTATTGAACTTGAATTATTCATTGTTGATGAAGCTATTAATTTTTTTATACCAAAAAAATGATACTAAAATTATAGATTAAAGAATCCTAATATTATTAAATAATACTCAATTCATTTTGAATTTAAAAAATTTAAACATCAACAAATAAAATAATCCATTTTAATAAAATAAAATTACAATTCAAATAAAATTTATTTATAATTATAAAAAAATTTTCATATATGTATTTGTCAATAAAATTATCAATTTTTATATTTATTAATTATTATATCTGAATTATTATATTTTTCTGCATTTTCTTTTTCAATATGAATAATGAAATAGGTCTAAAAGAGGGTAAAAATATGACGACCCAATATTTTGGTGAAAGGTAAGATAAGAAAAGCATTAGGATGGAAGATGAAAACTTCAACTTCTTCAAGTCGGATTGTACAATTAGTTAGAGCCGTTGGAAGACTAGGGAAGAACTGCATAGCTCTTCAAAAGAAATCTTAGCATTTGACAATCATACACCAAGCGCTCTTGATAAGGCTTCTAACTGCAGGGCCACACCATATCATGGCAGAATAACATAACTAATATATAATATATTGATTGAATAAAAAAATTATTTAACTTGAATGATTCATTGTTTGTAAAGCTATTAATTTTTTTATATCAAAAATAATTGATATTAAAATTTTATAATAAAGAATTCTAATTATTAAATAATACTCAATTCATTTTAAAGATAACAAATATGAATATCTGAAAGTAAAATGGACTCCATTTTAATAAAATGAAATTATTATAATTCAAATATAATATTAAAATTCATTTATGTATATTTCATTATAAAATTTTTTCCATAAACTTATCAATAAAATTATCAATTTTTATATTTATTATATCTGAATTATATTTTTCTGTTTTTTTTTTTTAAATTTATTTATTTATATGATTAATTAATAGAATTGTTACGTCTTCCATTTGATTTTTATCAAAGTGAATCTGGACTTATTTTGAGATTTAATTTAGAATTAAGGCAGACGGAGGTGCTGCTTCAGCCAGCTGTGTTATTGTACCCTCTTCTCCCAAGCCAAAAAAGAAAAGAAAATTATAATATGACGTACATTATTGTTTGACTGATAATAAATTGAGGAAAGCAAGTCAGTCCGTATTCCCTTTCATCATTAAATATCTTATTTATTCCAGAATATAAAATGACATTTTTTTTTCTTCATTTTATTTAACGAGCTATGCGACAGCACGAATGGGTCATGAGCTCGAAAAATAATTATTTTATATGCATAATACATAATTATCATATAATATAAGTCGTTCACAAACAAAAATGCGTTAAGTATCGCGATTGTAAGTCAAGAGAACTGAGTTGATCGTAAGTAAGAAAGAGTAGTTGTAACATTATTGGAGTTGTTACTTAGTGTCGAATTGAGATTCTCTGTGAGATGAGGACCAAAGAGTCGGAACTTTTTTGATTTTACCTACGTGATTTGTTGTTGCCTATATCTTGCCAATTTTGAAGGCAGAGTTTCGAGATTTTTGTTGAATAGAAAATTTTCAAATCTTGGGCGGGTGATGGTATAGGGTCTGTTATTTTTGAAAGGGAGGGGGTTGCTTTTTTGGCGGCTTCATCTACTACATCGTGAGGTGGGAAGTTGATGTGACCCGGGATCCAAATAAACGTGAATATGAGGTGAGACTTTATTGAATGGATAGTAAGAATAGCTAAGTGAATAGTTGAATAATATTGGATTGGTTGAGAACGGATCAGAAAGAGCTTGAAGAGGTGAGAAAGAATCGATTAGGAGAATATAATTTTTTTGAGGTTGCAGTTGAACACTGTGGGATACACAAGCTAATATGGCGTTTAATTCAGCTGTATAAACTGAATAAGCGGAATTTCTAATTCGGTGAGCTATTATTTGATGCGTATGCTGTCTTTCCTCTGTATTTTGATCCACCTGTTAAACATAGAATATGATTCGGGAATTCGTCGAGTAGATTCGTGATATGTAGTCTAATGATTTTGTTGTTTGTTTTGGCGGTTTCGGTCAGGTCCAAACGAACGTCCAGTTCTGGAAATGCCCAAGGAGGTTAACTTAATTCTTCGGTTAAGGAAGTTTTCTAGTTGTGAGCGGATATGTTTCGTCGGTTGACGTTGAAAGATCGGATTAATGTGAGAAATTATGGACTGATGTAAGGAAAGTTGGGGAAATTAAGATAAGGAAACAAGAAAATTCGATAAGAGAATAAATTGGCGAATAAAGGCTCAGTTTTGGACTGGTAACCAGTCTTGAAGATGCAGATTGAATTGGGTCCAATAATGTGTAGTTTTGTCAGCTAAATTATAAATCGGTGCACCGTAGTCGAGCTGAGAACGAAACACGCTTTTATAATTGTAGGAGAAGTTTTCGGTTGCATTCTGTTTTGGGGTGGGATAGACATTTTAGAACGTTTGTTGTTCGTAAACATTTTGCTTTTAGTAATTTGATATGTGGAGTCCGAGTTAATTTTTGATCAAATAAGAGTCATAGAAATTTTATTGAATCATTGGTTTTAATTTCAAAATCCTAAAGATAAAGAGTGTGAATTGATAGAGATGATTTCTTTTAGTGGCGATTATTAAGGCTGTCTTGATTGGGGAAAATTGGAAACCATGGTCAGATGACCAAGTGGAAATGTTGTCCAAAGTTATTTGTGGCCCTTTCAGGATTTGAAGAGCAAAGTGAAAGACTGTAGTCGTCTGCGAACAGTCTTTGTGATATTGGAGAATTGGCATTTAGAGGAAAAGATCGTTAATGGCAACCAAAAAGAGGAGAACGCTGACATTGATAGTTTTGGGAACGCAAATACATATCACATAAAAACTGTACGTATGAGTATCATTCGATTCTTTATTTACTAGAGATCGCGAATTTGCGATCAGATGGTGGTCGTTCGATCCTTACATCGTAACTTGTCATAGTACAGCTTTGTGAGTATCCGCGTTCGTATGCCACCACGAATTATACAAACCATAAATCGAACAGCTATAATACATGAACGGTAAGACTGTACAGCACAATCTCATGCCTATCAAACATTTTTTTTTTTTTTTTTCGTAAATGAAATGCAACGCTCCATGCAAATGCGGTAGCAAAACAATAAGCTCAGCAGGAGTTGATAGAGGACAAGTACTGATGTAGTGTGTAACAATAGAAATATGTACAGTAGCATTCTTAGTCGCCGCATAAAGATCTGGTAGCGATCACCGATCACCTATAGCAAACGAACCCGCGACCCAGTTTGAGGTGCATGCGATGAATGCACGCTGCAGTACTTCACGATATGCACCGACTCGAGCGATTCTCTTTTCCCGCGAAATTTATCGTTTTGGGCGCCATCGCTGAAGAAACTCCTCCTGTAACCTTAAAATATAGTACTTACTTTCTGGTCGCCGAACCGCATTTGTCTTCTGGCATTTCTGGAAACGTTCATTCGACATAAGAACAGCCTCTCGTCTTCCCCGGGTGATGGTGTATTTTTGACTAGTTCACTCGAGACGGCTTGGTGATCTTGTTTATCTATCATATCGTACACGCTATCACCGTGTATTAGTAAATCCTCCTGAAACATAATATCCAATGCAAACTCCGATTAACCATTTTTTTCTTTACCTTTAAGGCACTAGTTGCGTGTGTATCGTTCGGTACTGAGTACGAGCCTTGTAAATTACCCTCTTCCTTATAGGTATTCTGTGTTCGTGCGACGATACTACGACCACGAAGGAAGTGCTGACACCACAAACGAACGAATTATAAGGTGAAATTATCCAAATCTGAAGGGGAATAGAAAGAAATCCAGATAGGCCTACTGCAGTACGAGCATCTGTTTGAAGAAATATTCCGCCGACTTGATCGAGCCCATATATGCATACATTGTATATGCAGCTCACGAAATTGAGTGGTCATTATACTCATTTACGTATGAAGTAGTTTGGTGCACGTTCATCCGAAAATACGCATTATACTTTCGAACCACTACGCGCATATAATTAAAATAAAACGACTGATTTGTGTACCGAAAATACTACACTGTGAGTATAGTCGACAATCGTATTTGTAATTGGATACGTTTTTTCTTTCTCCGTTTGTGTGTTTACCGTTTGGAAGAACGAGTTTGTACACGCCACCGAAAACAGTTTTAAATCATTTCCATTTTTCTTATATATTATATTCTTTTTATTTTAATCATTATTATTATAATTTTTATGAATATGTGTGTATTTTCTTTCGCAGCTTTTTTCTCCTCTATTTTCATCTTAACGAGCATCCTCGCTCGTCGGATGAATTATATACTCAGTACGCGCGTATATACAACCATGTTGAGTTTTTTTTTTTTTTTTTTTTTAATTTATTGTCGTTTTCGTGTAACCTAATAGTTGATGACTGTATCATCAGTCGGCCTTTTTAATTAGCGCTGTTTTTTAGCATCGTAGATCGAGCGCTGTTGCGAATGAAGAATACACACTTGCCGGAATAAATTTAAGGGGACGACTTCTATACAGCGGCGTGTACTCTACCGCACGAATATATAAAGTAAACGAAAATTCAACTGATGGTGCTATAGGCTAGGTCCTTTCAAACGCGATAATAATTAAGCTATTTTTCGAGACAGAATAAGGCACGAGAACTCTATACCTTACTGTCGGATTTGTATGTGTCTTGTCATTCGTGACACCCTTGGACGCGCAATAACTTAGGAGTCGTAATATTGTGTGAAGTTCGGTCGGATAACAAAATTTTCAGGGGATTTCTGTTGAGAAATAACGACTAGTCAAGTGTACTCCTTTTCCCGGCATTCAAAATATTCATAAACGAGTATGTCGAGCTGTAGGCATAAGCAAAGTGTATTCTCTATCAAACTGATGATAAAAAACACCTACAGCTCACTAACTCGTCGCCTTCTCACCCTACAAACTAGCTAGCCATTTCACTTACAATATAATTCACTAATATCAAAAAGTACCCCAATGGCTCGTCGGTCACTCGGACGTCGATTTTCGGTGGGCGACAACCGATAATCGTCGTCAAATCGATCGTTGTTTCAAAGTCTTAAGAGAAAATTGCGTCGACATTGTAGAACTCGACCGCACACCAACGTCGATTCCATTTCGATTAACTTGCCACTTCGATTTCAGGGATCGACCTCGCTACATTTTCTATCGACTTGAAATCGACTGCTCTGTAGTGTCGACTTCAAATCCGTATGTAGTTCTCAGGTGGTGTGCGATGGTCGAATGGACGTTTGATCCATATGGACTGAAGACCCATTTTTAGGACTAAAATCCAAATCGCTGTATGTCAGGCAGTAATGATCGCAGAGCAATGCAACTTGGAGACTTTCAGAAGATGTAGATTCATTATATTTTTTTCAAAGACAATAATTATCAATATTTTCCCTAGTTTCTAGCAATGAAAAAAAAAAATAGGATGACGGCGAGCAGGAAACCCGCAAGATCCGTATTCCAATGCGGAAGGTCTTTCAAAGAGTAGAACATATAGAAAATCCTATCATATAGGTCAAGATTCAAAATTATTCCAAGTCCCTCTCCTGTCATATATAGTTCGAGAATCTCCACTTCCCTCTCCTATCATATATAGCTTAGAGGTCGAAATTATTCCAAGTCCTCCTCTCATGTATAGCTTAGAGGTCGACATTATTCTAAGTCCCTCTCCTATCATAAATAGCTCAAGGGTCGACATTTTTCCAAGTCCCCCGCTCCGTGACGTCATCAACCTTGGAACGCTCGCGGACGAAAATCTCTTGAAAGTACCCCCCAACAAAAGGGATAGCGGGTTCCCCGCTAAAAATTCAGTGGATGGCACCTGGGGATATTCATTCATTTCATGCGCCATGCCTTCAGATACAATATACTAAAAGTACCACATAGTCCTTGGTGAATAGAACATACCAACAAAAATCAATATTTTTTGGTGAATTTCGGTGGTTTTTTCGTCAACAGCGGGGTAAGCTATGACTGCTACCGCAATCGATCGCGTGGAATCAATGGTCAATGTTCGGGCTGATTAATACGCACCCCTGACATTCACTTTTTTTAGCGGGGAACCCGCTATCCATTTTGTTAGGAGATTACATCCTCAGAAAACGTCCGCGTCCGCGAAGTTAGTAACCTAAGGTTAGGTTAGGTTACGGGACTTGGAAGAATTTCGAGTCTCGAGCTATATATGATAGGAGGGTGACTTAGAAGAATTTCGAGTCTCGAGCTATATATGAAAGGAGGGGGACAGAAGAATTTCGAGTCTCGAGCTATATATGATAGGAGGGGGACTTAGAATAATTTCAAGTCTCGAGCTATATATAATAGGGGGGGGGGGGAACTTGGAAGAATTTTGACTTTCGAGCTACCGTCCGCCGTCCAACCAAAAACTTAGAAAAATTTTGAGACTCGAGCTAGGCAACATGCCAGTTGCGTCCCAAAAGTGCGTTTTCGAATCAGTTGCGTCCCGGGGAAAAAAAAAAGATGGTTCAATTGCGTCCCATCACAAAACAGTACAATGTGTAAATTCCGTCCCAAATATTGGGTGAGTTGCGTCCCAGAGAAATGATGAAACATAGAGAGAACATGTGGAATGTAATGTAATAAATCAATAATCATAAGAACTTTAGTAAATTTCACTTTTTCATTTTAGTGGGTAAAAATTTACACGAAAGATCATGAACAAAATCAAATCGGGTAATTTGCTGATTCTGCAGCTGCGTCATGTAAGTTTGAATGATTTTCTCAATAATTACAAAAATTCACAAAATTCACACGCAGAACAGTCAATCACAAGCAGAACGTCGCCGACACATATACTCAACTGAAACACTTTTCGAGTGACTCAGTTTTGCATGCAACATTCAGTTCCGATTTTAGTTCACGTACAATCTTGTACGTTTATTAGTCATAAAAGAAGCAAGATAATATTTGATATTGTTACGCACACGACTCGTTCGTCGTTTTCCTTTATTACAGGCGGGACGGAATTCACATATCTCTTTCATTTCCATGGGACGCAACTCAAACATGTCAAAATTACCCGGGACGCAACTCGTACCCAGCCCTGGAAGAATTGTGACTTCCGAGCTATATATGATAGGAGGGAATGTAGAATGATAATTTCGATTTGAATTATATGACAAGATTATCAACTCAGTTCCACACCACCTGAGAGGTCGAGTTAAGGAATTTCGGGTTCCCCGCTGCCATTGCAACGTCTGCAATGGCTTCTAATTTTACTGTAAATGTTTTCTTTTTTCCTCAAGTTGCGGTAGTACAAACTGTGTTACTGGGAGCCGCAGATTTTTATGAAGTGGATAAATTCCCTCTTGAGACGAGGGAACAATATACCGAAGATTTACATTTATGAGCAAGGCAATACAAGAAGAGGATCGTTTTCTGTCGTTAGCTCGCGGAGAGAAAACAGCGACTGCCCCGCGTTTGATCGGAGCAGGAAAAAACGCGAAAATTTTCGCTCTTCGAGGAAACAAAAGAAATACAAAAATCAGCTTCTGATTTTTCAAATTCCTAATCTGAATGAAATAAATAACTGCATAAAAACATTTGCATTCTTTTCTCTGCTTTTTAACAAAGAACCTGTTTTGTCGGGTGGTTTTTCGGGAAGGTCGGCTGTCCGGCAGGCAATGCTCGGAGCTTGAAAATTCTCCAAGTCCCCCTCCTATCATGTATAGCTCGGTGGTCAATGTGTATAGCCTGAAACTTTGCCCCTTCAAGTAACTAAATATGCAATGCTTCATATACAAATTGACATAGCCCCTTCAATGAGCCAAATATGCAACGCTTCAAACACCAAAAGACTCAGTACGTCCTTCTAAGACATTTCAAGTCCCCTCCTTTCATATACAGTACAGCTTGGTGGTCGGCGTGTGTAGCCGGAAATGTAGCCCCTTCGAGTAACTAGATATGCAATGCTTCATACACTTGACTTAGCCCCTCCAATGAGCCAAATATGCAATGCTTCAAACACTTGAGATATGTCAAGTCCCCCTCCTATCATATATAGCTTAGTTGATCGTCTGTATATAGCCTGAAATATTGCCCCTTCGAATAACTGGATATTCACTGCTTCATATACAAATTGACTTAGTTCAATGAGCCAAATGACGGGATGCAGTCTTCGTATTTTGAAGACACTCACTCAGATGTAAGGGAAGGTAGGAGGGGAAACCCAACAGTTTTTTTTCTCTCTGTGTTTTGGTCGGGAGTGTGGAAATATTTCTTATCTTCTTTGCCTCTAATTGATATCTCTGGTCATTGTGTCCTGAGAAGTCTAATCCTGTCTTCCCTAAATTTGTCTGTGCACATGTCCTTCCTGGTGATTTCACGTCCCTGAACTGGGTATGCTCTACTACCGTAGCATCAGTGCACTGTGCCTTGCTTGGTGGCAATCGTGTAGGGGAGTTTTGGCCTGTCCGTATTGAGGCAAATTCACCCCAAGGATTGGAGCAAGGTTACCACGCCTTGTCCGGGGATGTTGAAGTTCCTAGTGGGACTGTGAATTTGATGACCTCCGATCTTCGTAGTTTCCTTATTTTACACTCTCGAATATAGGAAACAATGCTCATCCTACAACAGTGTTGGTATGTCGATGGTTCTTGGATCACGACAAAGGTAGTTTTAGACAGTGATATTTCTTTTCAGATTCTGATACACTAAAAACAGTTCCACCTCAGAGTTACTCTGCAGAGTTACTTTTCAGATCAATGACGTCATTTAAAACAGGAAGAGGTGAACAAGGAAAGTTTAAAAATAGTCATGAAGTATGAAACGTAGGTCTACAGGGCAAGCAGGAGCGGAATCTGGTTTACCGGGTGTACTATTCGCTTTTCACCTTTTTCAAATCGCTTGCTTCGTCCCAGTTTGACTCTTAAATAAATGTTGTTTTACTCTGCTTAATATTCTTCGGATCTGAATTTTTCTTCTTTCTCTTTTTAGTTTATTTTGGTGATGAAGTTTCTTCTGAATTTTCTGTGCTTTTGCTGAATTTTGGTAATTTCAGGTATTTTCGGCGAATCTTTGAGTTCACCTTTGAAATTTACAGGTGTAAAAATGGTGAACAATATACTGATGACCCCTTCGACCGCTTCCCCTCCCACAAATAATCCGAAAATATTTTCCACATTATCGATTTTCAATTTGTGATGCTGATTGACGTATATTCTGTTATTGTAAAATTTATCAGCTAAAGAAATTACTCGGGGAAATTATCCAATGAGACCAATTTTGTATTTCTTTCTCTATAATGGCGCTTTTCAAAATGTTGACCGTGGCGTTTGACATTTTCATGTTTCTTTGCCAGACTGTTTTTTTATTAAACGAACAATAGAACTCGAAATCATTTCCCAGTAATTGTTTTTCCGTAATTTCAATCAGGGAACGGCCATATAAAATTGCATCGATTTCCTTGTATTCTTCCTCCAAATCTCTTCAGCTTGATTGGTTTGATCAAAAAGATAGAAAATTGATGTAGAGTTGATACAAAAACTTGTAAATTTTTGAACTAGCAAGGAAGAAAATTTATATTTGGTTTAAAAACAGCTGAATATTCACGACGAAAAATTGGAAGATCTCTAAAATTTTGTGAGAGGTTGAAAAATTGTGCTGTGCGTTAGAGAAATCAGCAAGTGCGCCAGAACGAATATATCTTATCTACTGGATTTCGAATCCAACTCGTTGCCAAGAATCAGTGCGTTCGTTAGTATTCATTTTTTTTTTTTTTTTTTTTTTTTTTTTTTCATGCTAAAATAGCAGCGGTACGACGATTAATTGTAAATGTGCACTAAAAGATAGAAATTATTCCGGCAGTGATAGGCATCTTCGATCGTCAGTTTCCCAGCACTTGATGTATACGAAAGAATAATTTGCCATAGTGCGTGCGGTGCACGTACATCATGAGACTTCTCCGATGCACTGTGGTTTCTTATGAGTGAAGTTTATAAATCACAGAGAAGTGTTTTTGATTGACACCAGAACAGCCTTCCACGATCAATTTCAATGAGGTGGTCTTTGCTATGTATGCACAAATTCAAAACGTAATCATAACGTATCATAAACAACGTACAACGTTTCACGTTATATTTTAATTTACTCTGACACCTTTCTACTACGAAGAGACCAGCAGTTACGTTATTATTAAAAAAAAATAAAACGAGCGGAGAGGTAATAAAAAACTAGCAGAAATCTTTCATACTTGTATTTTTTTCTTCGTAATATTATAGAAATCCGCCCAAACCAGATTTTCATATCACTCGCACTCTCTAATCGCTAACGTCATTGTTTATTTACTAAAATAACTCGTCAGAAATGCTACGTGAAAAAGTATTTCACACGAAATTACAGTCTAGGTATTTATTATAACGTATCTTCTCAAATACAGGTTTTGGACCAGCATTTTTTCTTAGTTTCTTTACATATCCATGTATTTTCTTACAACTTAGGCATACAGTAAGATATGAGCACGTGAGATGGATGTGCGCAAGATTGGAAGCACAAAATACCAGAGAACAAAAGACGACGAGGATTTTGAAAGATCGAATTGCGTTTGTTTCTCAAATAAAAAATAATAAACGCTAGACTTCTTTCATTTTTGAGAGGATAGGAACTATACTCAATCCGTTCCAATGGATCCACCACTTTAGCTATTGATACCAAAGAGGAGGAGAATACGAACATGACTTTGCCACTCTCACAAACCTTTTCAAATCATCGACAGTTATCAATCACGGGAAAAAAGAGTCTCAGATTAGTCAAATATTTTTTTATATTGTTCTTCCTGTGTGGAAAATAAACTGTGTCAACACGATTGACCGTCTCATAGTTTTTTTCAACAGCATCGATATCGTTAATGTTATTATAGGAATATTGCGATTTCAACGTCCGTCCTAGTCGGTCATTATTTGCGGCGTTCACATAGGCAATTTTATCAACATGGATTGACGCGCTCGCATCGCAGTCGCGTAAAATGGTATAGTTGATGGATACTCGTCACAAGTTGACGCGACGTAAAATTGATTCTGAGCTGCTCGTTTCAACCAATAAAATTATTCTAACGATGGAAAGGTGTTGATATAGCCTTTACAAAAAGCATACGTGAGATCGTCTTTGTAGAAATGAAAAAGGGAAATTTTCTATTTGCTTCAATCTTTTCTCTTGAATATTCATAAACTTCATGTACGATAAGTCCATTGTTCGAGTGTTTCCAAACTCTCGACACTTTACACCTTGATCATTATTTTTGTACAAAACATCGTATTGCGTAGGGAGGCTAGTTTGCTGGCTCCCGTCTTTGCAGGAATAAAAAACAAAATTTCCTTTTGCTTCAATTTGTTGTCTTCGATATTCGTAGACTCCATGTGCGATAATTCGCCGTCCGAATGTTTCCAAGCTCACTCCCTCCCGCGCCTTGATCTTCGTTCGTGAACAAAGTCATCTTAGAAGATGCGATGAACTCCTTAATGCAGTCATAAAATTACAACAGTCGTGGTGGAGTGACGATTTTGCCGCTGCGCAAACGAGAAAGTTTGTTAATTATGAATTTTTCTGACAAATTTCGGTACAATAATTATGTAACTTCGAAAATGTATGCCACCATAAAAATCAATCAAGGGAAGACCCCTGTCGAAACTTTTCGACTTTGATAAATCAAAATTCGTAATTCATTCGAAATTAATTGGCGGAGAAAGTTCTGTTCAGTTCATTGACCTACAACTTTGCTTCGCGCCTTGCCTGGCATTTCATATTACCGGAGAGAGAATATTCCGACTCGAAGGAAAATAGTTACTCGAGCTCGATTTATAAGTGAAAAATTATCAAAAATCGAAGATATTACGCGATTTATTGTACCCACGAACTTCCAGGCAAGGTACGTCAAAATGGGTGGAGAAAATGTTAATTTGACCCTTCTGCAAATCAAGTACGTGAAAATCGTATATTAGTATACCGACTAGGTCTTAAGACAATGCTCTTACTTTCCACAAGTGCAAATGCGCTCATCTGTGATTAAGCTAGATATTATCATAGAGAATATTTTACGACTTCTTATACTAAGGATAGACTTTGATTTGCCCGCAGGTTTTCAGGAACGCCGAACATAAGTCGAAGAAGTAAAGAAAATGTAACGTCATACGTCATAACTGTATTATAATATTGTGAATAAAAGTTTGTTCGAGGATATATGTATTATTAATTACGTTAGACCGTAGATCGTGTCAGAAGTCCGTTCATCCCTACGAGAAAGTACTAAGTTGTCAACGATCTGCGGCGAAGCAATCGTGAAACTGACTCGCGAGTATATGTCAAATAATGTGAATTTTTCAACAACCCCCTTCCTCGGAGACGCCGTCTCTTATATGATCGAATGAATTGGTGATAAGAAACTGAAAACACGCCTTTACCGACATTCTTCAAACATATCTTGGTCACCTCAAACTGAAATTAGAGTTTCGACTACGGGTTTCCATCGGCTCGAACGAAAAAAGTTTGAGCGCTCGTACGAACTTAAGTTAGCCTTACACACTAAAACGAAAAATTTGAAACGTTTAGTTATTTCGATGAGGCCAATTTTCCACACGTTTTTGATATGTTCTATGTCTTTCCCGAAGTTTACTGAATCCTAGAATCAAATACCAAAATTTGCGAGTTCGCGAGTTGGCTCACCTCAAAACGCGTCTTTCCTAAAGTTTCCTGAATTCTGGGCCCTAATTCTAAAATTTTTGAGTTCACTTTACCCCCGCCAGTTAGCCGCCCACCTTCAGAAAGAGACCATAGACATGATTTTGAAAATCTGCGAGTTCCACGAATCCTAAATCCTGGCCTTTAATTCCAGAATTCGTGAGTTTACACCACCCCGCGAGTTGCCCCTCTAATGGTCCTGCATACTGTATCCCTTCTCTTTCTTCATTATGAACTATGATGTCATTAGCTGTGAGTGGCCCGAGCCTAATTCTAATCGGCGAGTTTAATCCACCTCTCCTCATTTTTGTAATCTATGACACATGGTTTAGTATAGGCTTTTGTCTTGCTGCATGTTGAAAAGATGTTGGGCCCGGTTTCATGAAGGCTAATGATAGGCCTTTTGTAGTTTAATATACTGTATGGCCTAGTATGATAAGAGACTAAGGAGTAGTACCCCAATTCTGAAATATGCAACTAAGACGTCGTCAGCTGTGACTCGGAGACCTAGTGTAAAGGAAACACGAGCAGTATTACTGTCAGGCCTTGATGATGGAGACTGCTAGGGGGCGTACGAGCGGAGTGAAAGATCCCAAAAATAGAAGAGAGTAAGGAAGAGAGGGGTCCAAGGTATGTTGATGACGTTACAGGCAGCCGTCACGGGCAGCCATCATGACGTCACTAATGTTGATGTCCCTATTATGTGAACACTTCCAGTTCACCACGCCTATATTAATCCGTGATCGATGGCGGACTAGCGGAGCGAGTGAGCATCTCTTAGGCTAGCCCGCTATGATTTCATCACAAAGCAGGCGTAGCCTTGAAATATAAATGAGATCACTTACTCGTACTAGTAGACACAGAACATGATCTTTATTTGTTTGAAAGTCTCTCTTTTCACAAAAAAGAGTTAAAGGCACAGAAACACGTCATACTATTTCTAACCTATCGAGCTTTTCCAGGACCTCATACCGACCTTCGATATGAGGTCGACACGAGGTCGACAAATAACCAATTCATTTCGACTCATGTGCAACGTTGATTTCAGATCGACTTGTAGTTGTTTGGTAATGTACGATGGTCGACTTTTAATCGACCTCAAATCGCCGTTAATCAGGAGTCAATTTTCAGTCGACTACTCCAAATTTTTTCATCGACTCTGTTGCGTCAATTGAAGGGCGATCTTTAGTTTTCTAGGAAAGTGCGCTGGTCGCCTTCAAATCGAAGTCGATACAGAGTCTACCCATAATATGTACAGTCACCCCCTCGTAGCATTCGGTCCGTCTGAGCACTCCGTCACTCGCAGACAGAATGTGCAATCATCGTTTAATAATGGAGGCCATAGAGAATCTGAAGTACGCTAGATTAGTGCAGCTATGATTCCCAATGGACGCAAAATCTAGAACCAAAATTCGACTCATTTCGACCTCAATTTTGAAAACCCTGTCTACACTTGACACTTACGAAACTTCAACGTCGATAGCGAGTCTTTTGTGATGAATGATATCATAATCGTTCCAAAATCGAAATCGATTTTAGATCAACATCTATTATGATCGTAAAATTTGCTTCGTAAATAGAAGTAGCGAAATACGTTTGTCGGTGTAATACAATGCGCGTCGAGTTGTTATCGTTAACTGATTGCCAGAACGTACGATTTATTATTATATACCAAAAGAACTATGTATTAAGGAACCAATGAGAGTACGAAATTCGGCGAGAACTATATGGACGATTACCGATTGGCGAATATTAACGGAAAATGCTTTTTACATATATTGCTATATATCGCTATGAGATTTAGAACGAAAAGTGATTTCGCGAATTATCTGGCCAATCAGAACGAGATATTATTTTAGTAGATTGAAATAGCTATGCGAAATATACTCGGGTATGCACAATACGGCACGACTCAGTATCATAAAAGGAGAACGAGATGTGGGCACAGTAACTGTTTGGTTGCCATCAGTTTTTCTTGTCTAGTTCGGTTGCCGACTAGAGCGATTAAAGTTTCTCTTTTAGCAGTATATCTGTTGAACGTTATTATTGACGGTCCTTGCGCGACCAGCTAATTGCATTAGTATTGCTGTGGAAGCATTGTAGTAGGTCAGTGTGTTTGGTTGCCATCACACTGTACTGAAAGCTTAGACGGCCGAGTGCATTCTCGGTGCTTCCTCGATCTGAGTATCATTGTGCCAGCATTTTAAGTCAGCGTGCTTGGTTGCCATCACGCTGTACTTGACGTCAGGACAGCCGAGTGTATAATCGGCACTTCCTTATATTGGCTAAAGTGTGTTACCCTATTTGGAGGAGAAAGGTGGTGGTTGGTGGGACTTTCTGGGGTTAGCCAAACCCCCTCCCCGGCGTCGCAAACTGCGCCGTGAGTATCTAAAAGAATAGGGTCATAACACATCAATCTATAATATCGAGAGAGAGAGAGAGAGAGAGAGAGAGAGAGAGAGAGAGAGAGAGAGAGAGAGAGAGAGAGAGAGAGAGAGAGAGAGAGAGAGAGAGAGAGAGAGAGAGAGAGAGAGAGAGAGAGTCGACTTACTTTTGACGTCGACTCATTACTTGGATTTGACGACCTTTGAAAGAGACGGTGCGGCGTCCATCAGTTCGCCCCCTTCGACCGACATTGTAATCCACGGCTCGTCTCTTTGTCATGTTACTCACAAGCTCGCGACATTTAATAGCTTAGTCTATTGGCTGACCCACATCCCGTTGAGTTAATCCGCTTTCCACGAGGAATTGTTGACAATAAAAACACCTAGCCAGAGTGAATGATGTCAAATTGGATATCGATCTCATGGTTCGCAGGAAGATTTTATAAGGAAATGCCTCGATTCCACTACTTCCTTTCTCTGCGATTTGAACCATTTCTGGGGAAGTTTTCCTCACAGTTGGGTCGTGTCCTTTCGCCCCCTTAGCTTTCGTTCTGCGTTTCACAATCTTACTCTTTTGAATGATTATTTGTCAAGTTGAAGGACCCTGCTCCACCGGTCGAGGGATTCACGGTCATTTTTCCGAATCAATTAGCCCGGACGGACATTTCCCGACAAAACTTTCTCACGAATTCTTTTCCCCTACAACCACCACCCCGAAACCGATATCAAGAAAATGTTTTCTTGGACAGCATAAAATTCCGAAAACTGTTTTCACGACAAATCTGTTTTTCGTATCATTTTACGCAAGTCTCATTTTCCTTGACATTCAGTCGACGCTCTTTCCATGGTAATTCTGTCTGATGTATCCCTACGGTGTCAGCCATTGTTAGGGAACGGACCGCAGTCCTCAAATCCCGCCGTAGGGATGGGCGGCTATACTGGGACTAACGCCTTAACCGAAATTCAAAAACAGCAGGCGGACTCGGAAGCAGCAATCGCTGAGCTCAGCCTAGGCAAAAGAGTAAAATTGGCACTAAAACGCCAGTGGGTCGAGTTGCAGTCGCGAATCGGCGGCATTGCTGAAAATTACCAGCAGTAAGTTGACGCTAACGTGTAGGTGGAGTACCTCGAAGGGCCGACACATAATATTCTTCTATCATAAAAAGTATGTGAAGAATCATAATTATTCGAAAAATGTAAAGATTTAATAAAAAAACAAAACTTAGAACAACGTACTCGTACTACAGACAGCAACTACACTACTCTCATCGGCTTCGGCAATTGCGAGGAATCATCGACAAGATGTTTCAAGTATTTGGGATATTTTTGGAGTAGAACATAATTCACCTGAATGTTACACCACCGTCTACATCCTGTAATGACACAAACATGGCTAACGTGACTTTCCTGACCCCCCTGTCGTACTTCGGACATAATTTTGCAAGCACATACGTTACTACTATAAATATTCGAGATACGGCGTGATCATCTGACGTTTGACTCGTGTGTTTGGTGACCCGAAGAAATATTCAAACAAACAAGAGACCGATTCCGGCGCGTTTGATTGCTGCCGAGACCTGCGGCGATTACGAGTAATTTGTAAATTATGCTTTATAATTCATTCGTTGTCTTTAACGCCTATGATTAAGTAAGTTCCTGATGGTATATATTGTACATAATGGGTTGAAATTGAAATTAAAAAAAAAAAAAAAAAAAAACTTGGATACCCGGTAATTTATGTTTGCTGCGAAATGGCAGAGTCGTAGTTATTGAAAATTCATAGAACTATGATTGCGGATTCGAACGCCATCTCAATTACAAAATATTGAGCTCGTAGAACTATTAGAGCGGATTGATTGTTGGTTTAAAAAATAAAGGTCGATCGTTTGGTTCGCTATCATTTATCACGTCATCGCGCGCGACCTAATATCGCTTGCTTGATTGTCCAGTCTCGCGGAGACTTCGTTCATTATTCAGTCGCGGACAAGATTGATATCAAATTTTGAATGGAACTATACGACTCGACTGTCCAGTGAACATAACGTTGCAATAATTTAAATGAATTATGGTACTTTTACATTTTTATTATATCGTACATACGATGTAAGTAATTCGTTTTTTCTTCAAAAATATAATTCGTTTTTACCGACCGTCTTTTCCGTTTTCATCCACTCGAGATATACGAAATTTTATACTCTCCTTTCGTCTGCAGAGAGCGACATCTCTAGCGCACCAAGAAAGAAGGAGGAAATCATAAAAAAAAACAACGGAAAAGTTTGCGATGTAATTGTAAGATAAAGATGAAACGATCTACTCTCGGCGGCTTCGTTTGACTATGCGATGTACTGCGGCGATGCTAATTGATAAACATGCTTAGTTACCAAAAAATAATATCCGCCTGGATGTGTTCTCTCAGCCTAGACAACGTACGCATGCTCCTACCTTTAGTAGGTGTGTGTACAATCGTTTTTCAAAAATGATGAATATGAGAACGTATGATTTTACGTTATTTATTTTTGTACATGGAAATTTCAAAAAATCAAGCGGTACGAATAAATTTTCGTACCTATATACGTATTCCTGTTAGGTATAAACCGGCAACTGTACCTTACATAGGTATCAAAAGTTTGTTTTTGTGAAATGCTCTTCTTAGCGTGAGAGCGAATTTCGAATTTGCACCTTTATCACGTTATGCGAGCGTATTTTCTTGTCCATAATTTTGACCTCAGTTTAGAATCTTCAGTCGAAGATTGGACGAAAAAATTCATTTCTAGTTTTTTTTTTAAATATTCACCTGAAAAGACCACTACTGATGCCCTCTGCAGTCTGAAGTATGTCACACCTTCTCATCCTCTATACGCAGTAATACCGGAAACTCCTATCTAAATACATTAGCGCTTTCAGCCATGTGATGTAATTCTACGTAACGGTGTGGGATGATGATGTGGGGTCATAGCAATGGTCAGGTTGTTTGGGTTGTTGATGAAGCATCACTGCACGCGAACAATATAGACGAATTCAGAGTCACATCACTAGTAAGTTCCATCCCTCATCGCTAGTCGCTTGTGACCACGAAATTGACGAGAGTTTCCGGTATTATCGTTTATAGTATTTGCTATACACTTTTTATTTCGTCCCGCAATAACCCAAGAACGTGATACCGCCTTCGATCAAATGACATCACACGCGATATTTTTGTAGAGAATGGAAAATAATATTGACGCGAGGAATTTCTTATTCACATTCTTCAATACAATCATTACCCGAAAGGATTCGGGCTCTAGAGGCAGTGACGCGTTAAAGCGAGTCGGCCAGATTAGAACTGATGAAGCACAGGCTATACCACCAACGGGATTAGGGCAGGCTTGGACAACCTTATTCGAGTCAAGGGTCACATGAGCGTTTCAAAATTATTAAGCGGGCCGTACAATAATTATTTTTCCATAACAGTGTTACTTGTGCGCTGTGATTACAAATAATAAGAATTTTGTGTATTTTTTGAAATTTCTTCGCGGGCCATTTTCGAAATCACGCGGGCCGGAGGTTGCCCAGGCCTGGATTAGGGTGTTTCACCGAAAGATTTTTCACCTAAAAAAATTCACCTATTAAGATTCACCTACAGAAGGTTCACCTACAGATAAATCACCTGATAGAACACATGGTAAGTTCACCGTGACAAAATTTCACCGACAAAACTCGATTATAATTTGATTAATGAAGTTGATTAATCAGTTTAATTTAAGTTGAATAATAACAAAAAATTAATTTATCAATTTTATATTATTTTTTATATTTTCAAGTATTATTTATTTTTATATTTTAATTAAATTTAATTTTGAAAAAAAAATAATTTATTGACATTTTTAAACAAAATTTTAAATGAATAAATTGATTTAATAAATTAAAAACTATAATTATAAATAATAAAATATAATTAATTATTCTGATTTATAAATATTAATAATATTCTAATTAAATAAATTTTCTTTATTAAATTATTTTAAATAATTTTATAAATAAAATTTGTTATATCAAAGCATCAAATAAAAGTCGAACAGCTGATTGAAAAAGGTGAATTTCGTCGTCGGGGTCGGTGAACTCAAAAAAGGAAGATGAACTTTCCTGAAGGTGAAAAAAAAACCTGACAGGTGACCTTTCCTTTCGGTGACCTGTACATTCCTTCAAAAAGACTTACTCGGTGAAAAATCTTTCGGTGAACTGGTCGGATCCCACCACCAACCTAAACGCCGCGCCGATCTTTCCATCAAAGTTGGCTCCAGTGACACCATTTCTATTTTGTGTAACCAACTCGTGCACACTCGTTCTCCTGATTTAATGAAACTTCATACTCGTACTTTGCCCGAAAATTTGCAAAAGACGATCCGTTAAGACTGACAAATGTAATTCCACAGTGATACTTTTTGGAGAGCAGTAGATGCAGTGTCAGCAGTATGAATTCTTGTTTTAGTTTTATTTTCAGTTATATCCATGGTATTAGATCGAATGCTAGCAGATGCACATCCTAGATGAAAAATCCTAAATTCATTCTCATCCCTAACCCTGTGCCTCCTTGGCTTCACGGCTTTCCTGAATTCCTATTAGGCCAGCGGTGTCATTTGTTCCTTCTCCGACTTATAAGCTTTCTAAATTCCTTTATCAATGTTCAAGTCGTTGGTGAGTTATCAGTCCCAGTTTGCTGTTGATAATTCTCCTGAATTTTTCAATAATAATCGCTTGTGATGTGCAGCACCGCCCGTCATCCATCATGGAATAGATGCGGGTTGCGTATGCATTTAATATTGTTTCCTCCAACACCGTAATCGACCCTTTCGGGTATAACTTCAGTGAAGGAGAATTCTCCTGAATTAGTAGAGAGGATAAAGGGTATGCTCCCTCCTGATGGTTCTATTCTTGTCCCCTTTGATATTAAGAGTGTGTTTCCGCATCCCTCCCGCTCCTTCCTGCTGATCGTTCATGGAAATTGCGTTCATCATAAAGTCACCAAAATATCTGTACGGGTGCGAAGTTTTTTCTCATCATTGAGCAAAATTGCTGACATGACCTTTTTCGAGGAAAAATTTTCGTGATAGTCTATTCATGAAAAGAAGCTTTCGTGAAATGTCAGAATCGCTTCGTGAAAGTGGGTGATACCGGAGTTCCTCCTAATATCGGTGTCCCTATCGGTTTCCCCTCGAATCTTTGGTTTCCAAGATCTTTCTCAAACATTTTGAGAACTAAGTCTTTGATACTGGTTTTCTCCTCATTCCCTACATTGTTTATTGGCACCGGCATGTGGACTAAGCCCCTGTAATGACTTCGTTTCCGACCTTCACTCTTTTCTCACCTTCCTTAACAGTCGGTATCCCACCATTGATTTCACTACCGAGATGGGGGAAGCTTCAATGAATTTTCTTCACCTTTCTATCATCATTGTTGTTGGCGTGCATAATTGGGATTTTCCGAAAAAATACCGGCATGGGTATTTCTGTCCTCCATCCCATAAGCTTGCAGCTTCATCCACCGTCTCGTTTCTATCCTTCATTCCACTCAGGATTTCTGGCTTGGAACTTCATGTCGATCTTATGGTCCGGAAAAAACTCATTTCTAAAGCTTTAAACTCTACCACTTCTCTCCTTCGGAGCAATACTCCTTCTACGAGGAAAGTCAAACGTGTTAACTTACCCTCTTTAGGGAAACACCGAAAGAAAATGTATTTAGCCCACAATATCTGTCAAAATGGTAGCCTATATTTATGTTCGCGGTGCAGGAAGCATTCAAGGAAGACCAATCAGAGGACGAAGAAGATCCGCGTTAGTAGCCACCAACACACTTGACAAGTCTCCCTGCAGAACATTACAAGACCGCAACGACTTTTAGACTTGTATCCTCAGCCTTCATTGTGATAGGCCCAACATACAATGTACTTGGCTCATTCTGGGAGTTGGGGTAGGAAAAACAAGAGTATAATATAGGCTATTTTCAGAGAGGCACGGTGCTTGGATGGCGAACAAACAGAGTAAGGGTACCCATCAGCCAGTTAAACCTGTAGAAATTACACCAGAAGCTAGACTAAAAGATCCAGTCTATCTGATGACGTCATAGACTGGGTATCTTCTGGAGCCGTGGGTCAATCTCCCATCTTCAGAAAGAAAAAACAAATCAGTGGTCTTCAACCGGTGGTTCGCAAATTCATACAAGATAACTTTACAATAGTGTCTCATGAGGAAACGGTGCGTAGAACTTGTAATTTTTGTTAGAGTGGTCCGTCCGTTCAAAAAATTTGGGAACCTCTGCTTCAGTCCAATGGAATCCTTAACTCATTTTCGGTTTACTCCTTGTATGGAACTAAACTGTAAGTTTTAAAAGAGTGCGTACTCAGCTTACTGTGAAGACTTTATCAGCAAAACACGCTACATTTATTTTTGCGAAATCGTGAATGTATCGCTTATTAGGAGCAATCTTCGATATGAGTTCGTAAGATTAGATAATTGATCCAGTAACCACCGATAAAATCATTTATGTTCGTTATATTATAACTCTCTCTAAACTCGCGTATGTAGTAGTGATTTCTGTTGGCTGTTCTTATCAAGAAATCGCCGTCCAAATTTACGATTCTACTCTATCCAGGAAATAATAAATACAGAATGATGATTCTGAGAATTGTTTTCGAAATTGTGATACTATTTATTTGCGGCATAGCCAATGCTGAGAAAAGAGACATTTTATATCACGCTGTTACTCCGATAGATGGCCTAGAACGATTGTACTTGTCAACAAAACCGCCTTTGAGTAAATTACTTTCAAATTCATACACTTTAGTATACCTTGATTCTCAAGTTCGAACGAGCTCGTCCAGTTTTTAGGTGTCATAGTAATGCTATAAATCTTCAAGTTTGTGCAAATTTTCATTGAAATAGGAAAAAAAAGAATAAAAAATCAATGAGTGAAGGAGTAGCCCAAAGTTGAACAGTACTTGAAGTCATCGTTTTATCCCCGACTACTCCTTGCTCACATTATAGGTCCACTTTTCAGTTTCTCAAAGCTCTGTTATGGCCAGAAGAGAGATCAGACGATACTCTAAATCTCCGTCGAAGAGGCGTTTAATAAGCTTTGCCTTCCACACCAAGTTTTCCTGAACGTCGACCGTTTATTCAAAATTTCAGATATCTGGAAAGTACGAGAACCGGCAGAGGCACAACCCGAGACAGATCATGAAAGGCAGAAAATCTGTTCGACCGTAGTTACAAGCGAGCATTTTCTGGACTTCTATCATGTATATCCAACAAATTTCTCTACAGCGGGTGAACAGAATGAAACTTGCCATCCTGCGGAATCTCCCACAAATGTATCCACCAACGCTACAACTTACACTTACTCATACGAGAAACTTGTAGTAAGCATCGAAGAGCGGAACCTTCGCGAGCTGGTCTTTCCATGTTTCGCGTGCAGTCATGATTCAGGAGAGGTAGTCAAATTTTTTATTTCAGAAGTCTACATGGCAAGATCTCGTTTTGTTTTCAAGTACAATGATGAGAAGAAATTGGTTCCTGTCGCAATAGCAGAAATATCTCCTTATATAACGACACATTTCGCTCACTCTTCAACCACCCTTCTCCCTTCAAGTAAATCAATGATACCGCAACTCTTAAACCTATCATGTATAAGACACAAGTCGAAGTTCGAGTTGCAAATACAACTAAAGCTCCAACTTGTGTCAACGGATACCCTGACGTACATTATCAAAATAACTTTTTTTTCTTGTGATTTGCAGCTGACGAGAGTCGTAAAATATGTGGTATGGCCGCTGCTCAGAAAGTCAGACTTTGCTCGCTTATAATGAATAATTTGCTATTCCGAGACAAATACAAGGTCAGATTCATCCCATCGCGTAATAGCGAGCCAGAATGTGAAAAGCGATTGGTAACGGTTGGTATTATAAGTAAAAAAGATGCGTGGGCGATACCTTGTGCTGTTGTTAGTATATCTAAACCTGATAAGTCCTGTGAACCTTATTACATCATTGCAGGAAATAAATATTATATTGTAAGGAATAAGGATCACAAGTATATATATGAAGCCGACAAAGACTAATATACTGGTATCGGTAACTATTTTTCAAGTCATTTTATTTCTTTGTCAGGAAACCAAAAGTGTATTTTTGCGTCAAATGATTGTCTATCGATAGCAATTATTGCACATGACTCTGTGACGACGCCTCCGACTATACAAAAAAATCCAAGATCACTTGAACTCGCGGGGAACGTGGGTAACAAGGTGCAAACTCACCTAAAATAGACAATCGAACTCTTATCGCCCATTAATCCTTATTGTCAATCAAACCTTAAAGCGAATCATCGGGAGTGCAGCCGATCTTAATCAAGGTAACATGCGACCATTTTCTCTTGGTGACAGAAACTCAAACATAAGCGATCCAATGTCGCTAATGCGGATAATACATTTTATGCGGATGGAAAAAACATGAGAAAAATTAATATTGAGCTCGGAACGTGAAGAGACCGTAGGACTTCAAAAAAATTTATAATTAGATTCCAATACAGGAAGGATTTACAGCTATTTGGAATTCAAATCGTGATATTGTGCAGAAATTCCTCCATTAAAGTCAATTAGACTTGGAAAAGTTGTACGAGTTCGGATCGTGACGTCAAAGGACATCGTTGCAAAAATTTTTCCAACAGTTGCGGATTATTCGGCGGAGGGTAGAACATTTCCAAAAATTTAGGAAAATCCGAGAGAAATATCGAATGCGATGGTAAAGAAAAGTCACGTGCTTTCACTTTCCGTCACCTTGCAGTCCTCCATTCAAGAAAAGAACAGAAAGGTCGGACGGTTCTGATTGCTCATAATGTACTGATCTGTGACTGTATGAGTATCTCGCCTGCTTCGATTTAACCCCTGTGAGGTACATAGGTTCTTGACGTCACCAAGGAATTTCGAAAACGTTTTGTTTGAATCCTTGTGAAAGACGGACCTGGAAAAATTTCGAGCTTTCATCGTGACTTCGGGAAAAGACTTGTGAAAATTTATGGCTTCAATTTCTCTTGAGCGATGACGAAGAAATTCAAGTAAAGAGGGAGCGGAGAGTTGGCAAAGCCGCTATTCAAAAATTAAGACTCGACGTAATCTATTCTGAGAGTCACGAGCTATCAATACGAAAAAGGTTAGGAAACATCTTACCTCGATTTTCACAAATTACTCGACATAAAAGCTCGTATCATAAATGATGTCATTTTCATGGTGATTCATACTTGTACAAAATACACGATGAACATTATTCCTTTCATCTTATAAGGAGATGTATTTAACCCATTAAGTGTTCTAATTATTACCCCCGATTGATTTAAAAGTTTCATATCCTTATAGCCTTCTCGCGTCCTCCCTATTTCATCTCGTTGTTTCTTCATGGAGAGTAAAAAAAAAAATACTTTGATCGATAATCGTGCTTAGTTTTTCCTTGTATCATATTTGTATAGGATGCTGTATGCAACTTCGAAAAGCCATTCACAAAACAGACAATCTACTTCGCTATTCCGTATAATGCGTACAAATCTTACGGATATCCCAGTAGTACGTTTATGTCTGCAGTTGAGTCACTCTTTCGCAATATAATATTTTCTCGATCGTGTTCCCTGTCATCAATGAATTCGTGGTGCTCGTATCTCATATTATACGCTACCGCGATGGGAAGTATCTTATTTACATCACAACACTCTGTCATAATGTGAAGATCGTATCTGATTCGTGTACGAGATAATGGTCGCAACGTTTTTATACCAATGCGAATACATTCTTGTTGACAACGTATAGAAGTATTTAAACTGAATTGCTGATGCGAGTATATGTATTGTCTGACAGATTAGTACATGCTGAGATACTGCACATGCTCAGGACTTCCGCGTTCAAGTAAGGGTCCCATATTAGTTATGAAACTCGAACAAATTTTCAATTGATTTCACATTCGATCTTCTTGTGTACCTTGTTTGTAACTTCTGGTATATACTTGGTTTCATCATCAGTACGTGGAGAGCATGATCTAAATCATTGGTGAGAATATGTGAACAACGTAAATTGATATGTACATTTAATTATGCGCTGAACTTATGTGAATTCGATATGAGAAGCATTTGGGGCCGAACCGTCAAAGCCAAATTATTTGTCGCTCGAAGCTGACCTGCTTTCGAGTTTCCCTCGATATTTTATTAGCGATTCAGAGATAATTGACCCAATTTTTGTGATAATACAACCTAATGTTTTGTCGGTAAAAGTATCCAAATATTTCCATTAAACATCCGGACTTCCATAAAGAACTCTCACTTCAGTCCCTTGCCCCTCATATAAGTGGCTTGTGCCAGAGTTTGAAGTCCCTGAAGTAGATCAAGGCTATACTCACGTATTTTGTCATCAGGTGGACCTATATTATGCCTTAACCTAATAAGTACTAATACTAAGACTACGTTAAACTGGGTTAGGCTATCTTATCTACCTATTCATAGCCCTATGAGCCTGCATTCTTAGTTTAGTCCGTGCTTTCGTATAGCAAGCTTCGAAAATCTAATATCAACTCGTGTACTTATGCATACTGACATGCTAGGTTATATTTGGACTCGAATTCTCAATAAGTCCTCGAAATAGGTCGAGACTATTCCTACCCCATGATGTCATCAGAAAGCTTAAAATTTTGGTGATAAGGTCTTTTTCACCCACGCTCATAGATATTTTCACGTCAAGAACAGGAGAAAAAATTCATTAGCAATTCCCTAGTTTTAATATGTGTACTAGAAGGTTAAGATTCATTCGTGCTTTCAAGGCTCCTCAGTCGTCGTCAACTTCCCTGATTTGACCTTGAGCTGCTATTTTTTGTGTCCTCCTGCAGTCATTCTGTGTGTTTTGTATCGGCTAGCCGTCATAGAGTTGACAGCCCATTTCCAAGTCTAAGGGGAAGGGAGGATTTGAAAAGAAAAAAGTAAAGGAGAACCAATCAGGTTTAGTTTTTTTTTCATTCGAAAATTTGAATTTTCCTCGGTGCATTTTAGTGAAAGTTTTGAATTACTATAACGACCGGTTTCAAACCAATTCTTGTGTTTCTTCGGGTGTGCATTTGATTATATCGCACTATACCCCACACGCTTCGTAAAGCTAACGTCAGTCTTCATCGGGCACTTCTTTAATTTCATACATATCGTATACGGCATAAGTCAGAACTTGAAATTCTTCAAGGCCCTGAAATAGATCAAGACCAGTCTCTCCGATGACGTCAGGAACTGAATCGTCATAGAATGGACTGTTCAGACAAGAGGATGTAGTACTCTATGAGGTCTTGAACTGCCCATCCACGACGTTATCCGATGCTGAATTTTCTTAAACCTAGTTTATACCTAGCAACAATTAAAATATTTGCGGAAGAGGTCGTGAATAATCGTGCCCTACCCTTGCCAGGGTGTGATAGATAATTTTCTAACTTACTAAGAGGCCTATCTTTATCACTTTGTGTAGGAGGGCGAGATTCTTTCTCATACCAAAAAGTGATTACATAAAATTAAATGGTCTGTGAAGATTCCAACCAATCTGGGAAGATGTATGCTCAGGCGCACTTAAATGCAGGGCTCGATCACTTTGCCCTACATGAAATGCTTTTCAATTATTTTAATTAGCAGAACATAGCTTACACACTTCTGAGTTCCAAGTTCTCGGAGTACTATTGTGTATGATCTGGATGTGGGTTTCTTTTCAACTCTGAACTTGATGCTCTCGTCAATTTTCTTTATCGGAGCTATTCAAGTTTTTACTTTTAATAATTTTTTTTGTTATTTTTACCTTTAGAGAAGTTTGTGAAACACTACTTGGTTACACGGGAAGCCGGTTTCTTAACCTTTCTTACATTGCGGCACACTTTTCCACGATACGATATTCCTGCGGCGTAGCATTTCCGAAACTTCAAATCGTATCCAAAATTTTTCTGCGTTCCGACATTTTCATATCTGTTCTGATTTCCTTTACCTAATTTTAGGATTCGAGGCCGTACAAGATTGCTGTGTGAGACCTCAGCCTTCTTTTCGTATACTGCGGTTCTGGGAAAGAAAAGCTGTCACCTTCTGTCAGGATTCCAGACAAAATTTTGAGTTCTGTCACCAATAAATATAATATGCAAAAGGTTCTGGATATATCTTGCATTTATTGAGGAATCCTTTGGGCTCTCCTAATTCAAAAATTTGTGAAGAAACATGAAATACAATCTATATTTTTAGTCGTGAAGCGGAAAGTTTTTTTTTATGACCAAATAGAGCCCGAATTTTTCGGTACTAAAAATTAAAAGTTTCGGCACTGAATGTTGCATTTTCGTCATTATTCGGCATTTAAAAAAAAATGAAAAAAGAACATGCGTTTCCAGTGCTTTTACAAATTCACGATCAGAATATTATTAGAATATTATTCAATTCACGACCAAAATTATGTGATTTTGACCAAAATAAACGATTTTTGGGGATCAAACTCATCAATAAAAAATAATATTTTCAAAAAAAACTATTAAACTGTCATCAAAATTGCTGAATTTTAAGCAAAATTACGCTTATTTTGTCCAAAATTTCATAATTTCAGACGATATTTTACAAAATGGTCATTTTTGGCCTTGTTTGGCTTTAAACCCCGTTTTCGGCAAAATGATTTTTTTTCCCTAGCCTCTACTACTTCCAATAGGTACTTCTACATCATTTTCATGCTTTTCAGACGCACTAAAATGATTCGGCAAATGCCGAGGAATCCGGTCTCTGTTAATGACTTTTAGGGCTGGTTTAGACTCTGTTTAAGAAATTATAACTGGAATTGACGTTATTCGAAAGCTGGAACTCATCGGTCAGATATTGCTTATGATTATTTTTTCAGAAAATAGAAACAATAATCATTTAGTTCATGTCAATTTATGTTTTTGATCAAAACTGGCGGTAAACCTAAGGGCGCTTGCGGCACAATACTGCATCGCGGCACACTGGTTGAGAAACACTGACTGATAGAGTCGGCCATTTGCTGGGAGCGTTACTATCGGCAAAAGTGAACATGAGTGATCAAAAAGTCGAGGGCAAGGACTAAAAAGTGAATGAAATCGTTTTCAAATCCTTGTGTTTGGATCTAGCCGAGTAAGAGGGGAAAACGACCTTGGACGCGAAATGTTCCAAATGTGCGTTGAAAAGTTGTCCTGTATAAGAAAACTCGAAATCCAACACCCGCTCACCAATATGGGCTGCAGAGCAATTTTTAGGGCTAAAATCCAAGTGGCTGTATCTCAGACGATAATGATCGCAGAGCGTGAAACTTCGAGATATTTTTAAAGATTTGGACGAGTATCCGTGGTATTTTTTTCAACAAAAAATTATCCATGTTTTCTCTAGTTTCTAACATCTACAAAATTTCAAACTCATTTCATTAAAAAAATCGGGCAGTGGCTTCGAAGGATTTTCCTTCATTTGATGCACCACGTCTAATATACTTCAGTACCATGGCCCTCGGTGAGGTGAAAAATCCCCAAAAAATCAATATTTTTGGTGAATTTCTATAATTTTGTCATCAATAGCGGGGTAAGCTATGACTGCTATCGCAATAGACCGCGTGGAATCAATAGTCAATGTTCGAGCCAAAATACGCACTTTTGACATTCACTGTTTTAAAATGTATTTTTCCTCAAGTCGCAGCGGTATAAAAACAACTGTGTTACTGAGAGCCATACACTTGTAGGAAATGCAAGAATCCTTTTCCAAAATACGGGAACGATACTTCAAAAATTGGCATTTCATTTATATGAGCAGGGCAATACGAGGGCTGTCGTAAGCCCGCGGTGAAAAAATGGCTGACGCCCTTCGATCGAGCCTAAGAATGATGGGTGAGCGAAAGGATCCTAATTTTTGGATTTCGAGTTTTCTCACGGGGCGGGGGACAACTTTTCAACGCACATTTGGGCCATTTTGCGACTAAGGCCGTTTCTCCTCTAACCTGGCTAGAGCCAATTCTAGAATAATTACAATTGAGGCTATAACTTAAAAGTACTTGGAGGCTACATAAATTACCATTATAAACGTAAGATACATTATTCATATCCTCATAAACCAGATCGACCAAATATCTCAGTTAATTTTGAGTGAAGGTCGACCAAAAATAGACTGAGCGACCGCTGTGATGAATGAACTTCAGTCGATTTACTTCCGCTCCAACTCGGACAAAATTTTGACGGAAAAAATTAGTCGTTTTGTAGGTGATGAAGGTACGATAAAATTCCTCAGCTATTGACTATATTTCGACCATTTTTAACCCAAAAAACAGTCGATTTCTGCGGAAAATTGACGATACAAAATGGTCTCTTGTAGTCAATATTATTCAATCAGTGTCAACAGACCACCATAATGAGACCACTTCTGACGAAGAAGATCGGTCGATGTGGACAATATACGAGTAAAATAGTCTGTCTTTGTCTAGACTTCTACAAAGAGACCACTTTTGACAGAAAATATAGGTCAATTTCTGGGCAATAGAGACGCCAGTTAGATAATATTAATAGACCACCATATTTAGACCACTTTCGACGCAAAAAACCCTTTCTCAAGTGACAGAAAATAAGAATGAAGATAGCAATCGCGTTAGCACGGTTATATTGAGACGAGTGCGATTTTGGTCTGCGTGTTTGCAAATAACATGATAGTTGATTCATTCCGAATATCTGCCCAGAAATAAACTGGAAATTTTCGTAAAAATTAGTGACTGGGCGGCTCATCCGATGATAATCATTTTAAACCGAAAGAGAGTGTAAAAATATTGATGGACATCGAGGGAAAATCGAATGAAAATGGACCAAGATATTTCCTGAGGATATCTGCCCAGAAATTGACTGAAATTTTAGTCAAAATTTAGGGGCTGCGGTTCGCACGAGAATAGACCCCGCCCCCCCCCCCCAAAAAAAAAACAAAAAAAAAAACTAAAAATATGGGTAGATGTTGAGGACAAATCGACTGAGAAGGGGACCAAGATACGTTCTAGAGATATCTGCCCAGAAATCGACAGGCAATTCTGGTCAAAATTGAGTGACTGTGTGGCTCGCCCAATAGTTCTTTATTTTAGACAAAAAAAAAGAGTAAAAATATTAATGGACGTCGAGGGAAAATTGAATGATGGACCAATATATCTCCCAGAAGTCGACTAAAAATCTTAGTCAAAATTGAGTAATAAATACAACATCAATTTTAGACTGAAAACGAGGAGAAATTCCAGTCCGTATATTGACAGTACAAAAGTGAACCGAAATGTATATTCCGCATAATTTAGTAGCAATAATACCTGACCAACAATCAATATTAATTTAGTCAAAATTTGGTCGAATTATCTCAGAAATTCAACCATTTTCTGATGGTACCGTAATATTTGGTCTATTTTCAGTCGTACGACCAAATACCGACCAACGTGCATCATTTAGTGATGGGATTACACATTCCTTTAGGCGAAAAATATACCATCCCGTTTTATCGCCCGTGGACCTCACGTTAGGAATGAGAAAATTTGAATGTACTACCAATGATTTCCCCCCCCCCCCCACTCCGCCTCCAGAAAATCATCCTCTCAGCTGTGAAAATTCAATAAGAAATAGTGTCTCTTCTGCTGTTACAGACGTTTGTACTTCACAGTTCGATTTATAGAGAACGAGTTTTGTCCTAGAGATATAGACGTGTGGCAATGTTGCAAGTCCATATCTTTGCGCCAGGGGGAAAACCTACAGGCTTACGATCTCCAGTCCAAGTACGAAGTCGCTATTATTATGCTAAAATTTCGTACTTTATTATTATCATTACTTCGCAAACACCACCGTCGGAGTGCGTACTAATCGCGTGAATAAATGGCGATTACGGCGTCGTATGATGTTTTAATAGAATTTACGATTTCTAAACCGTCATTATAAAAAAAATATATTTACTATCTTGTGTGTATGGTTGGAAGACTATTCTCTCATAGAATATAGGTGCATGTTGAGTTACTCACAGTTAAAATTTCAAAGACTCAAGGTGTTTTCATCTTATATTATTACGTTTTTTTTTCTCTCTCTTTCTTTCTTTCAAATTCGAATTGAGTTAATAAGTGTATATATAGTAAGAAATGATAAACAACGTTTATATTAACGCCAAGAGATTAACATTGTTTAATAGATGTACTTGGTTATGTAAATCGGATTTTATTTGTGTACGCTTTGGTCACTGTGAAACGCGAATGAATGCTGACAACGTATACCTAGAGTGGAGTATTTCCATTCCACAATGACTTGCTAGATTGTACCGGTATTTGTAAACACATCAGCCTCAGCGTATGTATCCAGTTTAGTTTCTTCGCTGATTCAGACCTCGTCATTCACGATATCATCAGTGGAACGCTGACAGTTTGGGAAAAAAGATAATAAATCGTGGAAAATATACGATTTTAGTTTGAAGATTGATATACATTGATAACGGATGCGAGAAGCGTAATATAAATATTGTTATATTTTTCGGCACGTATATGTGCGTATGTACTTGATTCGTTTATTTCGGAAATGACTGGGTATAGGCTAGTCTATGGGAACTTTCACGAGGAGGCGAGATTTCGCCCGGAAAATGAAAAACTCGGTGTGCCTCGATCGTGTTTACTTCGTAAATTGTATGAGAAATTGTTATTTCGCGTAAACCATCACGGTGATTCTCGTCATTTCATTCGGTTTCTTTCTTCATTTTTTCTCTTCCTTGAGTTTATGAGAAACATTTTCAATTTCACGTATACCTATACCTTTATATCGTGCATGAATGGTATTGATGCAATAACGAGATTTGCAATACACACGATTAGGTAGTTGAACACTTGTTGACAGAATATTTATTAAAGACTGTTCCGAGTTTCTATTTTACAAAGAAAAAAATGCGTTGTATAAATTTCTCGTCTCTTTGACCCTGTTGAAAAAAAAAAATATATATATATATCTACTTGTCTGCCGCGTGTGCGCACCTATAAACTCTGGAGGAACGGTATCACTTTCTGCGCCGAACGATGAGGTCAACCCTTTTTGGATTGAACATGTTGACAGTTAATTCGATAGTGATACCACCTGTGGCGCATTTATTCCGCCCCTTGTTTTAACAAGACTGACTCTTGTTGCTTTCTTCCTCTTCTTTTTTCATTCTTTCATTCCTATAATCTGTCTTTATTTTAAAAACGTAACTTCATTTACATAATTTATTTAACGTTAATTACGTGTTTATATCAGCATTTATCTGGTGTGAGATACCGTATCATTTGCACACGACGTGGAGACTCGGATTATATTTTTAACGGTGCCAACGCGATTCCAGCATTCTCGTAATTATCGAAAGCTAATTCAGGGTGTGCACCCTCACCGATGCACATGTGCGACATTTATTTGGATAATTTTGCAATGATCGAACGCATCATATAGCATGAAAGAAAGAATGGAATCAATTTTTATTCCTTAGTCTCAGCGAAGATGAGTTTCCCGTATTCTTATGCAAAAAGTGTGCTTTCTTTCTTCAAAGGCCTCTTGTATCAGTCGTTTTCGGCTAAAATTCTCCAAACCATCTTCTTATAGTAAATAATATTGCAACTTTCCTCGTTCGCGTGCACTATCTCCACCTCTTTCTCAACCATTTCGCAGCTGGCGCAGACTAGGTGGGTCCGTCTCCCTTTCTGGTCTGAAAGAATTCTCAAGAATATTGGCCTCACGTCGAATGCGATTCAATACAGAGTCATATAACAACCTCCTTCACCATTGGAGATTTGTCTTTTGGCGACTTCCTCTGATGTTCAAAAGAGCTATCATTATCTTTCGGTTTCAGAACACCATAATTTATATTCCATCCTACCACCTCTCACCTTTCTCGTTTCAGAAACTTTTTAAACATACAAAAAATCCGAACTTCACTTCTCTAGAACTATTCGAATCGTACATCCAACAACACTTTCCTTTGCATACGCAGATTTTCACAGACGGCTCTAAGGATCATGAAGGCGTCGGTAAGGCCTTTTGGATCCCTTCAATGCCTCTTCACTGCTCTCTTGCATTACCACCTTTCTCATCCATTTGTCATGCAGAACAGATGGCAATTTTCCAAGCTCTTTATTATATCAAATAAAACTTCATTTTCTAATAATTTCTGAGTCTCTCTCCGCTCTTCAGTCTCTTTCTTCCGAACCTTTTCGCATAAATCCATCCTTAGCTTTATCAATTATTTCCTTAATCCACTCTCTCTCCCCCATCAAAATTGATTTCCTCTGGATTTCGCACATGCGGGAATTACTAACAATGAAATTACAGACGAGAAAGCAATATTAGCACGTCTCTCTCAGGTCTCATCAAACCTTCTCCCCATGTCAGAATTGTATTCGCTCATTAAACGCTCCACACGGGATGACTGGTCTCTAAATTATTCAAATTCATTTAACAATCAAAATTCTCACTATTTACTTGTGCAACCTTTTCTTCCGAAATCTCCTTGGTTTCAAAAATTTCACGACATCCCTCGTTCTCTCATTGTCAAAATCAGCCGTCTTTGCTTCGGACATAATCGTCTCCCTGTCCACCTCAAACGCATAAATCTCATAGAATCTGACGCATGCTCCTTCCATCCAGATAAGCCTTTAAAAGCCGACGTCAACCACTACTTTTTCGAATGCTCAGAATTATCAAATTTTCAAGACGAAAACTTTATTCAGAATGTATGAATTTAAATTTTTCAACCCCTCTCCGAGCTATTGACCTCTCATCCGAAGAATTATCAATTTTCCCTCATATTTTTAATTCCCTTCACAATCTGACTTAAAATAATTCATAATAAATTTGTTAAACGAGGTAAGAAGGCCTAGTTGCCATCCTCCAACACCGTGTTTATTTATTTTTATTTTTTTTTATATTTATTTGTTTATTCAAATTATTATTCTATTATTGTTATTTTATTATTATTAATATTTTTTTTTTGTTTTCCTTTCTTCTTCTAAATTTCTGTAATTTCTATTTTTCATTTTTCCTCCTTATTTTGTAATGTTTTTTTTATCATTTTTTACAATAAAGGGTGTTTTAGAAAAAAAAAAAAAAAAAACAGGAATCTTTCACCACTTGAAGTATTCTCCTAGGCTTGGTTGGCATTTCTGCCCTCCGGAACCGGCTAATTGTCTTCATCAATGCTGTCTGCTCCGGTAACCGACTAAACACCGCTGGTGAGGCATTTTTGATTGTATCACGCACAATTAGGGACGGTGCCCGACTTCTCCCAAAAAATTGCCCAAATAGGGAAACCTAACCTGTATCTAGTACACGGAGTGAAAGGTAGAGTAAAAATGACCCTAAATATTGAGCAAAAAGCGGACAGAATTGACGCAAGGGAAATGTTGTCCGCATACCGAGTACTAGATATTATCCTAACAGAAAATGAGATTACATTTACTATTCTAATTGCCTACTTCAAATCTATGACTGTAACCTCTTCATCCCTCTCTCCACACCCAAAATTGAGATATTCGTCCTTGAACAAAAGAATTATTTTGTGTAATTAAATTTACATACTCCATCTTAGAACATTTCCAAACATATCTCACAGAACTCCGCCCAATTTCTCTTTCTGAGCCATTTTTCTTTTTAGAATCCCCTTCAACGCCCATGCTCGACTCAATGTTTGGTGGATGTTACCGAACTCAAAAGGTGACGTGATCAAACGTATCATTTCAGCTACACCAAACCTCGTCTAGCTCTTATCAGGCTCCGCTCGTTTGCCCACATTCTTAGCCTACGTCTAGATCGATCCAGTGACGTTACATAGCAAACCCAAGCTTCCGGCAGAGCACAAATTGACCCCATAAAAAAAAGATGAAGACCTTTGAGAAATTCAAATTATTTGAAAAATGAAGGAATTTTTTAGAATAAAAAGTTGATTTTCATGAAGCCAAGATTCTCAGCTTCATTTTACATCATATTATCTCATAATTCTTAATGAACGTGATTTTTACTTGAGGTTGACCCGTTCTATGGAAGCCTCGGTCTACTATGTGACGTTATGGAAAATCGATCTGTACAGTAAATTGAGCCTACTATAGTTATAAGAGTACATAAGACTCAGAGGTTCATCATGCAAATTTGTTCTTATGCTGTTTTGATAATTAAGAGGTGGCCTTAAATATCCACTTAACCATCTGGCTGCGTTACTGCAAAATCGGTAAGCACCGTCGTGATAGAGCCGGGCGCTTATACTCGTATAATCGCAACTCGTAACTTTGACTGCGACACCACCAACACGAAAATTCGTGAGAATGGTAGAGCTTACAGCCAACTAGCTCTCAGGGCTCACTTGCTCCGCTCGTTCACACCCCCTTTTCGGACAGCAGTAAAATTTCACAGAACAGCTTTTCAACTGGTAGCTAGGCTAGCTAGTTCACCCCCCCTTCTTAGCCTACTTTACGTTCAGTATACGGTACATGTAGAAGTCCAGTCAGAACCGTCCGGACGCAAATTTTGGAATCAGGGCGAAGAGACCAGAACAAAGACATGAAACATGTCAAAAACTCACGGGTTCTTTAACGGAGTTGAACGACGGTTGGCAGGGAACCTGTTTCATGGGGCACGTGGGATCTGAAAAACGTAGATTGTGACGTCACAAGGCTAACCTATGACGTCATCAAACTGTCCGCCCCCTTAGAATACCTTAGAAGGACGTTCTGAGTCGTATGGTGTTCGAAGCGTTGCATATCTGGCTCATTGAAGGGGCTAAGTTAATTGAAGTACTGAGCATTGCATATCTAGTTACTCGAAGGGACTATCTTTCAGTCTATATACACCGACCAATAAGCTGGATATGATAAGAGTAAGAGGGAGACTTAGAACACTTTTGAGCTCCGAGACAGCCGGAAGGAGGACGTTTTTTCCGAAGAAACCCCGATAGAACAGATTCCCTGTTAAAATAAAAGCAATATTATTTTTTCCCCCAAATCGGTTACAAAATAATTCTCTTACGCAGGTCTTTTCCTTCATGAGCTCGTAAACATTCATCACTATTTTGACAGTCTCAAAAAGACATTTTTTATCAAACAAAACGTTTTGAGTTTTGAATTTCAACTTTTTATCACTTCACAAGTGTTTCGCCGCCCTCGAAACATCTGAAATGTTATTACAATAATTTTGTTTGCTAGAACCGTACTTCGATTGTTTAAAACGTCATTCGACTTTAAGAGAATACAAACTGATCGAAGTGTCAGGAAGGTTCCCAGGCATTGCTATACTCTTACGTATTCATTCGACGGTGTCGAATAGACTGGGGTATTCATAAGATTTAACTCTCATTGACTGTGCATCTAATTTCTTCTTCCATTTCCGCGGCGTGCGAGTGCATCTAAATTACGCTTAATAGTCTCAGAAAATTTTCACTCACCATTGAATGGCCCAAGTATTCGGCGGCGTTATCCGAAATGTATAGCAATTTCCCGTGCTGCGTCATCATCATCAAGAATCCACTTAATGCCTGTAAAACAATTAAGTTTCGAAAGATTTATAATACAGAAAAAGACTTCGTACGCTGTAATACTGAATAGTTTTTACGTAATAATTTCACAATAAGATTATTTTCAAAACTATCAGCAGTAGCTCTATATTATATTGATGTACAAGTATACAGCTCCGTATATCTGGGCCATCATTCTCTCTTTTTATTGCCCACTATTAGTTTACATACGAATGTATAGACGAGCGAAAAAATCCAGCGCGGAGTATAATCTCGAGTAGACAATTTGTATTTCGACATTGTTGTTAAATATACGCCATATCCAAAAGAAGCCGATTCCGACAAAATATTACGGTATGTATCGAGAACCTAATATATTGAAATATGACGGTTCGAGCGTACATGAGCTCGGCCACATACTGAGCATTGGCATTATCGTACTAATTACGAAAAAGTTGGTACTGACGGTATGAGATGGGTCGAGACTGGCTCTAGCGAAGAGCGAGCCACACACCGCCCACATACTGAGACTATATGGGAACCATTTTTCTCCCTTCACTGGTACGAAATGCATATTTACCTAGAAGAATCCAACTGATACAATCAATTACAATGCAATGCGTACTTATAAAATTATTGTTTTTTCCGAAGTTATTGGAGCCTCTATTATCCAAATTTTATAGTCATTCTCGGGTATAAATCTACAGCCTATAAAGATGGTCTAATACTGTTTGCCTGCGGTTAATTAGCAAGCATCGAGGGCTCGAGAATACCTCGCGTTGTACCTAAGTACAGAACGAGTACTTGTTTGCTCATATCGCCTTCTCTGCCCTTCTAATTCCGTGAATATTTGTTCATTTTCCCATTCTCATTTACAATACCCGCGACATGTATACCGGTACTCATTACAGAACTTATCCATCTTCGACCAGGCGACAAGTACGACACATTTGTACAACGATAACAATGCGTGGTTATAAAGTTTAAAAAATGTTACCTCTTTCATATCGAACGCTGTCCAAAGGAAGAAATTTAATGTTTTACAAGACAGCGTACATATTACTAGCGTATAGTATGTTACAGAATGATATAAAACTTTACGCGATGCCTCGCCACTTTTGAATATGCATGAATGAAGCATCGAAAAGGAGAAATTTTTCATTCCGTTGGTTACGCGCCAAAGTAATCACGCGCGAGAAAAAAAAATGTAACTAAAACGATTGCGGTAAATCGGGTACATAATGTCTAAACAAAGATTATTCAAATAAGAAGATCTTCCGAGTACAAAAAAGTACTAAAGTAATCAATCAAAGTTTGACCGAGGAGTTCCGTGCAAACTGAGTAATACATAGTAATACATACGAGTACTACGAACGATGAAAAGTTCCGAAGATAAGAAAATATAGTTGAAAAAGCTACACAACCGCAAAGTGTTCGTTCGTATCTTGTTGGTAGGATTTACGTTATCGAGAAGATCCCGAAAATGAAAAATTTCGGATACAGTCAACACTGGATTCCTGTCGAAGCAATCTTCCTTGTTGAGTCCCCCCCTCTACCGCCATCACCGAAAACATCCTATTATTATTTTATACAGGGATTACAACATTTTGTAAATTTTTGGGAATCGAAGATACTTCGCAGCACAATTCTCTGCTCATGAAATTGGGGAAAAAAAACGACAGCTTCCTTAACGAAGTTAAACGAGGAAGGTAGAGGAACCTGCGTTTTATGAGTCGAATTGGTTTTGGTACTGAGAATTCAAATTGAAATCTCGAAGAGTTTCAAATTTTTCTGAGTCCCTTGTATCATGGTGTATTTAGCCTGAGAGTAATTTTTCCAAGTCCCTATTCTCCATGTAGAAGTCCCTATTCTTCTAGGTCCTCCTCACATCATATCACTGGGCAACAATTAAAATTTTTTTGAAAATTGCTGAAGTGAGATAGGTTGTATCTAGAAGTATTTTTTGCGCTGATTTCAGAACCGTTTTCCGTTTTTTGATAGGAGGTCGCGTTTTTTTGTTATCAGTTTGTTTAGTTGCCGCGCATCGTCGTGAGACGAAGCGTTCTTTATCGAGCTTCGATCAACGATAGCAGTATCAACGCTCGATAAGGAACGCTTCGTCTCGCGACGATGCGCGGCAACTAAACTATGTGATAACAAGAAAACGCGACCTCCTATCAAAAAACGGAAAACGGTTCTGAAATCGGCGCAAAAAATACTTTTGGGTACAACCTATCTCACTTCAGCAATTTTCAAATAATTTTCAATCGTTGCCTAGTGTTATGGCCCTAAAGTCAAAAATTCTTCTAGGTCCCCCTCCTATCATATACGTATTATGGTCCAAGAGTCGACATTTTTTCAAGTCCCCCCCATTCATCATATATGATGCAGGGTGTCTGCTGAAAGGAAATTCTAAAAATAATCGAATTTTACTTGACCTGTTTTCGAATCAACAAGCAAAAAATAATAATGATAATAATAATAATAATAATAATAATAATAATAATAATAATAATAATAATAATAATAATAATAATAAAAATTCAAATTGTGGTTAAAAATACCGGTTTTTCTTTTTCAAGTTTTTTAGTCATTCTTACTTGAACGTTAATGAAAATACTTGACTTCTACTTGATTACTTGACCTTTTATCAAATACTTGACTTTTACTTGATTTACTGACCAAAAGACACCCTGTTAAGGCTCGAAAGTCAACATTTCTCCAAGTCCCCCGTCTATCATACATTATGGCCCAAGAGTCGAAATTCTTTCAAGTCCTCCTCCTATCATATATTATGGTCCAAGAGTCGAAATTTTTTCAAGGCCGCCCATTCATCATATATTATGATACAAGGTGTCTGCTGAAAGAAATTTCTAAAAATACTTGAGCGAAAAAAAAAAAAAAAAAAAATTTAAAATTGAAATTGCGGTTAAAAATACTGTTTCTTTTTTTCCTTTTTTAGATGATCGTTAATAAAAATACTTGACTTCTACTTGATTTACTTGACCAAAAGACACCCCGTTGTGGATCGAGAGTTGACATTTTTCTAAGAATTATATTAATTCTTCAATTGATATATTTATTAAATTCATGTATTATTAAAATAAAAATTATTTATTAAAATTTTAAAAAAAATTTTAAATAAATAAATTGATTTAATCAATTTAAATTTAAAAAAATTAATAAAATAAAATATTTTATTAAAAATAATTTAGGTATCAATCATTTAATTTCTAATATTTGATATTGTAAAATTAATTTATTATTGAATTAATTTTTTAATATGAATTTGATTATCAAAATTAAAATAAAAATAATATTACTTATAGTTATATTATTTAATCGATTAGAACATATTTTAGCTAATTTTAAAACTAATTTTTCATTTTTTTATTTGAAAAATTAATTTTAAAGATTTAAAATTAAATTTCAAATTAAAATTTTTATTTAATAATTAATTAATATTATCTTTAAAAAATAATTTTATAATATTATAACAAATATTGATTAATAAAATATTTAAAAGAATATAATTTATTTAAAAATTAATGAAACATTAAAATTGAATGTCCCATTATTATATTAAATTAATTGGTGAAATTGAAAATAATAGTCTATGAAATTCGTTCAAGTTGATAATTATAATTAGTGATAGTGAAGTTTCATTAGGTAAAAGACTTATAAAAATAATTTTATTCATGATATTTAAAAAAAAAAATTCCATTTTAAAATCATTTTTTAGTAAACTTTTTATTTAATATTCAATAATAAATAAAATCATTTCATAATAAATAAATAAATTCAATAAATTACTAAAATGATATGAAAAAACATATTAGAGTTGAATAAAACAATCAATTGATAACTTTATTAATATTATTCCCCTCAAAAGTCGACATTTTTACAATTCCTAATTCTTCATTAAGGTAGGTCAGTTTTTGTTGGATACCGTCCGGCCCACAGATAATTTTCCAAAAAAACTCTCCATAAAACAGGTTCCCTGTTAAAATGAGCTTGATCAAATCTTAGCAACCAGAGCTACTCGAAGAGGTCATTTTCCAAACCGAAGGGAGGCGGACTCAGCGGAGGAAAATGAGGAGTAATTTACTATGGTAAATCTACCTCTCGTTTTACTCCTTTGAGTATGCCTCCTTTCGGTGTGACCGACCATCACTTGGCAAATCGTATTAAACTATAGAGGTAAGGGCTGTTTATACGGAACGAGTTGAGTCAGGTATGTCGGGTCGCAATTTATAAGCAAGAATTGATGTACTGCCAGTTTTCGTTAAAAAAAAAAAGCGACTCGTGAGTTTTTGACACGGTAATCTCCCTCGTCCGTCATCTGAATCAAGTTATGAAACAAAAATCGCGGAGTTCCGATGTCCTGAATTTTGTGTTTCCCTGCGGACTCTTGTTTGAATTTGGTCCTATCTCGTTCCGTGCTTTGTTGACGTATTTCATGTCTTTTACAACTGGATAGAATTTGTATTTTCTCGATTCGCGTCTTTGTACCCGGCGTCCGAGCACCCGCTCCAAGCTAATTCACTGTACTACAAGAAGGAGACAATGGTTCCACTTCGGAGAGGGAGCGGGGCTGCTCCAGGCTAGTTTGATCAGTTGTCCTCTTCTTTTTTTTCGCTTCTTCCTCTGCCAAGACAACCTTGTTCAGCAGTCTTTTCCAGGGACGGAGAACAATGTACTGGTACGAGTATATATCAGTACATCGCATACCAGTACATTGTTCTTTGACCTTGAAAAAGACTTCCTTGAGGAAAAAGCTGATTGGAATTCTATTTTACAACGCACTATAAAGAATTACCCAACATTCAAATTCACTCCATCACTACAACAGAATTGCTCTGTTATTTGCGAAGTGTTGGTCGTGGCTATGGAACTACATCTACTACACGGACAAATCACCCATAGAATTACGCAGCTTTGAAGCAAGCGAAGAATGACCATCCGTAAAATGGCTACAATCATTGAACAACAGTACCCTCGGACTTACACATATGACACGATGTTATTTTCGAAATTAGAACAAGTTTTAGGAAGTTTCTGAATTTCATTCGCAATCGAGAATCACTTTCAGGCTCCCAGAAAAACTGCATCTTAGTACTTTTTTAAATGCAGAAATTGAATTTTCTTCTCAGGGCTTTCTCAAGAAGTAACTTCATATCATAAAAGTTACATTGTCCGCTGCGAGGGTACTTACGATCGCAATTTTCAAAAATAATCCGAACGTAAGGGTTCTTTATCTTTGTGAATGACTGTAGATATTGCAGATCGATCATGGATTCATAGAATGTTCGCGAAACACAGGAAGGAGGCTGAGCAATGGGTTACTATAGTGGGCGAAGCTCATTATAGCTACTGTTGTTTTCAGTCACTCTCTTCAATATGGATACTCTCCATAGAAAGTCCGATTTAAGAATTTCTTAGCGATGATGGAGCACTTAAATACTTCAATCGTGAGCTTATGGTGTTTCGGGACCCTTCAAGTTGATAGCCGGAAAATAGTCGATGTTGGCGCGGCTATTCTCTGACTTCCATTGAGTATTTCCATCAAGATTTTAGCGCAGAAACTTAACGCTGGGGCGCGTGGGTCCGTCGTATTATCTGCTTCATGATCCTAAAAGTGATTTATCGCAATATCGAACAGACCTAGTTCCACAGCCAAAACCAAGACTACTTTCACATGAATGAGCAATCCTCATAGTGAGAGGAAGTGAATTACGTTGTAGTGTAATTCTTGAGAGCGTCGTAAAATACTTGAAGTTAATTTTATCGGATCCAACTTTGTATTCCTGTTCTTGATTCAATTACCATCAACTGTCCTCCACTCGTCTGTCATTAACAGCCGTTTCACGAATGTCTTCCATCACTTCAAGGGTACCAACTGTATTCAGGATACATTGATGAAATCAGTTTCGTTAACATCGCAGTTTCAGTTTACGCCTCGAACTTCTGGAGCAAATAAAATTTTGTTGGAGTAGTTCTTGTAATTTCTTCGGTGTCGTGTGACCATTCTCGAAATACATTCCACAAGTCTGAACACACTATAGTTCAAGGGTCGCAGCAGGTTTAAAGGTCAATGACGACAGATCAATCGTCGTACCGAGAGCTTTACTGTTCCGAATGTTCTCGAAGTAGACGTGTGAATATTACGAGTATCATAGTCATACCTTCTTCGTCGATTCATGTCACGAATTTCAAAATCCACATGAAAATGGCGACACGCCTGCGAGCGATTTTCCTGTGTCATTGGCAGGCACTTTTGAAAACACCTACCTTCAGAATATAATGCCTCCTTCCGCAAAACTAGGATGGTAGCTACAACTTCCCTAATCTCTGTATAGTGTATAGCCTAGCTGTAAAGTTCCGTTCAGTAGTTCAGCTTTCATTATCGAATAATGTGCGGTAGCTAGCATAGCTAATCTGGATTCTTTTCATGAACTTGTCAGAAGTATGGCGGGCCTATACAATTTCTGATAAGATAAAGTATCTAGATAGGCTAATGCAGGCATTTTGATGGATAGAATTTTACGAGTATATAGTGTACATACAGAGTTCGAAAATCCATTTCTGATCTACAATTTTATCGAATTTCGCACGATTGCACAATGAGTGCTGACGAAAAGATTGCAGCTTGTTACTTCCTTTATTTTTACGAGTCTTTAGCTATTCTACAGTCAGGCCGTTTAGTTTGACGTTAGATGTAGGCGATGTTCAAATGCGTGGGAGTAGTTTTGAATCGCATACGTAGTCTACATATGATGAGGGATTATTTAAAGCTTCAAAGTATAGACTCGTAAATATTAGGGTGAGCCGAGAGATTGTATAACGTGCGCAGTGCGAACTGTCAGGTGAATAAATATAAGGTTTGAGTAGGTGACTGCGAATGATGCGAGTATTCGCAGTCGTACAGATGTGATTTCTTGATGTTGAGATGTATGGTTTGCCGATGGCCACAGCTTCGAAGGGGATTTGGATTGCGTTAATTTGATGCCACAAGTTTTAAAATTTTGAATCTAAATTTGTGTCAATGAGAGATGTTTTTAGAATGTGCGGGTTAGAACTTGGCGGGCTGCATGATAGAATACATTCCCTGAATTCCCATATGACTAAGAATCCATATGGAGCCATTTGTTTCGTCATGTCTGTGAGAAAGTTGAACCAGAGGGAGATATGAGTGAATGTCTGTATGATTGCATACAGAGATGATAGAGAAATGTACATTATTGACGATTCGAAGACGAAGAAGGATGGCCTGAAACTCGACGGTAAAGATGGAAGAAATGTTATCGAGCTAAAGCAAATTGTTTCCGTATCGAGCTTTACTTTTAGATCCGTCGGTAGAGCACAATACTGGTGATAGAGCAATGGTTGCTTTTGAATAGGTAGTGAAATAGAAGTTGCAGTCAGGAGGGTGGGTTGATAATGGTGAATGGTATAGTCTTGTATGATGGTGCACAATTGATGAGATTCCCAAGATTCGTTTTTAGATGTATACGTAGGATTTTGTGTAGGAGGTGATAAGAGAGAGTGAATTGAAAATAGCGCTAGTTGTGAGAAGTTTTGCAGATAAAAAGTCTACGGAAATGTAGACAGCAAAGGACAGCTTCGGCATAGAGACTGAACGCTGGACTCGTTCAGAATGCCCACAGAGCGAGACGGAGGCTTGAAACTTGACCTGCGTCCAATAGTTTTTGGTGAGATCGGAGACTGCAGCCCCGTAATCGAGAATGATCAAATGAAGATCATAAATAGATGAAGAAGGCTAAATCTTAGGTTAAATCTGTTGCATCTTTTTGCGGGCTGTGATAAGTATGCTATAGGATGTTGCAATTTCTTAGGTACGAGTGTTTTGGGTTCAATTAGTCATGAAAATTGTGGATTAAAAGTAAAACGGAGGAGTTTTGTTTTTTTGTAAATTGCAGCTTGCTTTTAGGATAGAGTAGCAATTAAGAAGAACTTCAAATTTATTTTATTAATAATGTGTCGTCAACTGGAGGACAAAATAATGAAACAGGTTCTTCGTTAATCAATTGAAATGCAGGTAAAACATTAGAGACATTCGAATTTATGACATATGTCATGTCTCACTGAAGTTTCCTGAATCTTAGCCCCTAATTATAAAATTTTTGAGTTCACACTACCCCCGCGACCTAGCCCCCCTCCCCTGGGGAATGGAACCCTCGACATGATTCTGAAAACCTGCTAGTTCTAGGATTCCTCAATCCTAGACCGTGAAATTTGTGAGTTCACACCGGCCTCCCCGCCCTCCTCCTAATAGTCCTGTATATTGTATCGCCTCTCTTCCTTTATAATGAACAATGACGTCATGGCTGATGACCCCGAGGCCCCCTCCAATTGTGACGTCATCAACCGTGATCTCGAGCCTGATTATGGAATTTGCAAGTTCAATTCACCTCCTCTGATCCTTTTTAACAGGTAACCTGTTTTACCGGGGGTATGTCGAAAAACGTTCGGGAAAAATCGGAGCTCGGAAATTTTCCCAGTCCCCCTCCTATCATATACATATAGCTCGAGAGAGGAAATGTTTCCAAGTCCTCTAACTATCATATATATAGCTCGAGAGTAGAATCTTTACGAAGTCTTCTGCTATCATATTTATTATAAGTTCCCCTCTTATCATAATCTACATTTTTCGGGTCCCAAGTCCCCATATTCTAAGCCCTCCTCCTATCTTATATAACTCGAGAGTCAAAATTTTTCTAAATCCTTCTCCTATCATAGTTCCAAAGACTAAGCCTGTGATACAAGTATACTTAGGTGAATTTTTCTCATAATTCTTTGCATCTTTGATTATTATTCTTCCATAGATTAGAGGTGTTATTTGATGATGATGCCCTAAAAATGCTTTTAATATGCACAGATGACCACAAATTGGGGGATCATCATAATTTTGGATTCTTTCTTCATTATAGAACAAATTATTCTTTCTCAAGTATTTTACAACTTCTTTAGGAAGATGGGCATTTCCATAAGAATCAATAATAATCATAATAACATGAAGTCTTGTAATACGCAGTCCAGTGACTATTTGCTTCACTTGAATTTTGTAAATTAACAATTCCACATTCGAGGAGTTTTCTCGCAAAACGCAGCAAGTCCATTTTTAGAACATTTGAGCTGAGTATCGACTCCCGTAGTATTTTCAACGAGGAATCGAATGCACACACTTACTTTGCAATAAGTCCAAACGCTGATGTTAAAAACGTGTACTTCGAAAAACAGTTTTCCGACAAAATGCAACAAATCCAAGCGAAAATGCGTTCAAAACGCAACAGTCCACGATATTTCACAGAATTCAGCCAGCCGATTGACCGTTTAGTTTTCAGGGAATGTAGAGCATAATGCCGTGATTTGTGAGCGTATTCGATCAATTACATTCTATTCTTCTTGGCCCAAATATTAAAGAACTCAGAATTTGATGCTGATAAAATTAGGATGACACTACTATTTGAATTGGTACTGTCGTGAGATGGATTTACAAAGTAGAACTTACATATTAATGTTTATTATTTTTTAATCGAATGTTTGTACTTTAAGATTGATTCTATCCTTTTTATAGCTGTCTTTACTTCTACGTAGTGAGTTTTTACTGCCTTTTTGTTTATTTTTACTTGGAATTGTTGTTATTTGCCAGAAAAATTGAATATTTTAACGATACATTTTTCCAACAAAACGCAATAAGTCACTTTTTTCAAGCAAAACGCAATAAATATTTTTCAGTGGGGTCATGTTGGAAGGGGTTGCGGTTTTTTTCTGAATCTACTGCCAAATTTGTCTTCTGTACATTTTTATTTTTCAAAAAGTCATCCCTCATGCCAAACAAACAAGTGAGTGCTTTACTACGTTTTTTCATATTTTGCACTTGTTGCATTTTGCGAGAAAACTCATCATATTTACCTTTTTAATTTTTAGTGGTAGTTCATCTTTCATTGAAATTCCTCTGAAATGCTTGATTTTCAATTTTTTTGTATGGGGTAAAGCTCTGGTAAAATATTATCCTCTCCCTTAACAATCTTAATATCAAAATTAGTTGGAGGAAGAATAGGGTTTTCATTCTATCTCATAGTGCAGCTGGCAAAGAAAACTTTTTTTTGGCAGTCTATTTAGTCTCGGCAGTTTTATCCACATTGATAACCCTTTTGACTCCTGCCTCGATAGATATTGTAAAAGCTTTTCCAGCTAGGTTCTCCATTCCTGTATTATGTCTATATGTTTTCTTTTCTTCCACATTTTTATATTTCCAATCTTCAACCGCACTTGCTGCAGCTGCTATAATACCTATAGCAGCACTTGCAGCCCCATACCTGCAAAAAGTAAAAGAAGAGAGCCCCCCTTATGGTTCATTTTCAACTGCTCTGATGTTACCTCTATTCTTTTTGATACAGTTGTCAATTTGCTTCTGATTCTCAAAGTTTAATACTGTATTAGTTTATCTTTCCCATTACTCTTTTTTAAATTGTCAGCAGACAGCTTGATTCTAACTGCCCTTTGTTTTTAAAAGGCCGTGTTTATCAGTTGTGATGACAGGATTCGTCACGATGAAACGAAAAGAGATCGGGTCGAAAAGCTCGCTTGCACATTACAATTCGATACGCGACAATTTTAATATTGAATAAAAATACAAACAAGTTGAATTAAGTACATTCTCGGACGGTGTACGATTATAAGCAGAAAAGAGTGAGTTGAACTTGTTGAATCGGTTCGACAATCGAAGTGAATTAGATACTTATTACATTTTCGAGGTAAATTTTCGGATTTCTCGAGGAAATGTAGGAGAATATCGTAGGGGAAATGATCGTCGCGAAGTTAAATTAATATCGAATAATCAGTATGTATTACCTTTAAGTCTATAAACACTAATAATTAGGTCATTGTGATGTAGTAGTTTGAAGTTGTTTGACAGCACACACTGCGATAGTAAGTATTGGTGCAGAGACAAGATATAGTAGAATTCACATCGTGCGTCCACGTTATCTCCTAGTCTAGTGCCGCGTAGCGAAACAAAAGTACGCTATCAAATATTTTAAAAAGGTGTTCAGGGAGGAATCAATATGCAAAGTGATGTCTCGTACTTTTTCTAAACATTTTTCAACGCATCCTACTATAAAAGTGAATGATACACACATAGTAAAAAATATAATGACTGCGACGCAGGCCAAATATTACAGGTTGATCTTCAAAAGAATTTCGCAGAAGGACATATGGGTAGTAAACCATGAGTGGCTCGTGACTTCCAACGAATATAAAAAAATCGCGAGTGGGGATAAAATCCAACGGTTAGAGGCACTGGTACATGCTGTTCGCAGTCACATTCACAAACCGAACCGGCCCTATACGCAAGACTGCTCACCCATATCTGCATCTTACGCAATTGGAATAGATTATCATGGAAGACCCAATTTTCCTTTTGCACTTCGTTCCATTTCTCCTCTGTTTGGTTGCTCCGCAATTCTGCTTCCTACCACATCCGGTTTGCTTCCTCGCATAGATTCTTATAATTTTGAGATACCGCTTCAGGCATCAAAGAAGAGTTACTCACACCCTCAGGAAAATGTATTCATGCTCAGCCTACGCCGATTGAGCTAGGTCAGGGTTGGTCCTCCAGGTAGGGGGACTAAGGTGAGAGTCGATATTATCAGGATGTTGTTTGTGATTAATTCGAAGTTTAGATTTAGTTACCGCCTTTTGATACAATACGAACTTTTGTCTCAAGTCTCCTCTATCTTGGTAGAGCCGAGTCAACAAGTTCATAAAATTTATATTATGTTTAGGTTTCAAGTGCTCACGCTTGTATACCTCTACTCATACGCTGCTATATCACATCATGAGTAGCGATTAGGAGGGCTCGATAGTGTATCCAGAGAACTGTCGGGTACGCTTGCATCAAGGTCTTGCTCCCATGTTTCGAAACTATTCTCCACTTCGTCAGTCCAAAACTTCTTAAGGCCTAATTTTTCTCCCATTGTCAGAGGTTCATCTTTTAGAACGGCTTCCATCAGAAAGAAACAATACCGCGCATGACTTGTTTTTGCGCCAGCCAAGATCTGAAGTTTTTCAAAGATAGTTTTGTAATCGTACTAAAGCCTCTAACCGTTGGATTGTATTTCCATTCACGATTTTCTTATATTCATCCGAAGTCACATACCACTTACCCATAGCTCCTTTTGCAAAAGTCTTTCAGCATGGTATGTACGATCAAACTGTAATTTTTGGGCTGCGTCGCAGTCATTATATTTTTTACTGTGTGTATTATTCAGTTTCACGGTAGGATTAGTTAACATATGTTTAGCAAAAGTATGAGACTTCACTTTGTATCTAAGGCTTGCAAAATCACGTAATTCCGGCTTATTACGAGTACTTGCCTCCCTGAATATTGATGAAAATATTTGATAGCGTACCTTTGTTCCTGACCGCAATGGACGACCCAATCTTCCTTTTCTGCTTCCTTCAACTTCCGGTCTGCTTCCTCGTATAGAGCCTTATCACCTTGAGGTACCTCTTCGGACGTCAAAGAAGATGGTATTGGTTTATCGCCGTTGCAATCGACATAAAAACTTACGAAAATGACGTTCCAGATGTCAGAAGCGTAAATTAAGAGACTACTGATGAATGTATGAAACAAATGATTATACGAGCTTTTCTAGTCAAAATCTAAAATAGAAACGTGCTATGGTAGCACCAAATGTCTGTAGGTAGTGTAGCGGAATGCTCCTATCGTAGTTATATCAAAGATAATTTTACAGTGTAAAACTTTGAGAACTAGTGTACTCTGATAAGGCTTCTCTCAAGTACTGCCCATTCACATGTATAGGAGTAAAAAGCTGTCCGATGTTCGATAAGTACATTGCAATCATCTTACCTAACCTAATCGTAATGATACGCATTATCACAGGATGATTCTTTAAAGACGAGAGGAAAGAAGAATTTTATTAATTTTTCCCCCTCATTTCGAGTTAGTATAAAATGTTTGAATTTATCAATCTTTCCAATCAATTTTTTTCAAAAGTTGATTACTTTTTTTAGAATGTTATGTATGAAAAATGTTCGAATTTATTATTTTTTCGATCAATTTTTTTAGAAAGTAATGTCGAAAAATCGATATGCGCTGGGATTGGTAAATTATAACTACTGGGAGCAGTGAACCTGTTGACAAGTATATGTCATTGGGGCTGTGGATCAATCAGAAATTTTGACGTTATCAATGACCTTGACCTACATTGGGGACTTGGAAAAATTGCGACCTGCGCTACTTTGGGAATTTTTAGCCTTCATTATACTAGACCTAACATAAAGTATACTAAGCTTTAGTACATATTGCCTATATTATTACCATGAAGCGAAAAAATGTCAAATTTCTTCTTTTTTTATTTCATCTCAATAATCCATTATGCTCGATTATTTGGTCGAAATTTCCTAAACTTCCAATATTGTTAAAAAAAAACTCGATGGTCGGAAATTTTACAAGTTCTCTCCCACCTGTCGGGCACAGCTTAATGGTCGAAGCTGTTTGAAGTCTCCCTCCTGATACACATACATAGTTTGATGGACAAAATTCCACCAAAGACCTCCCCCCTATAGTTATAGATTGGATTCCGAAGGCTCTAGAAGGGTAAGAAAATGGCCTTGGTCGAAAAATGTTTCAAATGACGGTCAAGATGTTGTTCCTAATGAGAAAACTCGAAACCTGAAAAATTGGACCTATCCACTCACCCACATGGGCTGCAGAGTCATTTTTAGGCCTAAAATCCAAATGTCTGTAACTCAGGCAATAATAATTGCACAGCAATGTAACTTGGGGACATTGTAGTATTATTTAAACGTTCATCCCTGGTATTTTTTTCAAAAAAAAATCACTCATATTTTCCCTAGTTCCTAGAAATAACAAAACTTCAAACTCGAATATTTAAAAAAATCGTGGGGGAGGCGCCGGGGGAAAATCATTCATTTGAAGCGCCATACGTATCCTCTACTACAACATACTTTAGTACCGTACTCGTAGTCCTCGGTGAGGTGGAACACTCCCAAAAAAATCAATATCAAATGAATTTCTGTGATTTTTTCATGAATACCGGGGTGAACCACGACTGCTACCGCAATAGACCGTGTGAAATCAATAGTCAATGTTCGAGCTGAAAGATACGCACTCCTCCGTGGGATGAAATGGGAATGTACGAGTAGATAGACCAAAAATATATTTTCAATATTTCGTTTATCGATTTGGTCAATTCTTATGTAAACACATCCACGGATTAGGTGGAGTGCGTTAGATTGAGAAAAATAGTTGGAAAATTCTCCAGTCAGTGGAACAGTCTGAAAACAGTAGAGAAGTGAGAAAATCCACTTTTTCACCCTGGAGGACAGTGAGTTTTGGTATTTCGTTCATCAATTAGGTCAATTCTTAAGTAAACATATCCGTCGAGTTTGAAAAAAATGGTCAAAAAATTCTCCAGCCGCTGGAACGTTCTGGAAATGACAAAAAATCGAGAAAATCCTATTTTTCACCCTGGAGGACCGTGAGTTTTGGTATTTCATTCATCAATTAGGTCGATTATAATGTAAACACGTCCACCGAATTCGAAAAAAATAGTCAAAAAATTCTCCAGTTGTTGGAACGTTCTGGAAGTGACAAATAATCGAGAAAGTCCAGTTTTTCAACCGGGAGGACCGTATTTTATTTATCAATTAGTTCCAATCTTATATAAATACATCCGCCAAGTTGGAAAAAAATAGTCAATAAATTCTCCAGTCCCTGGAGCGGTTTTAAAATTGTAAGAAATCCAGAGAATCCACTTTTTCAACTTACAGAACTGTAATTTTTCATATTTCGTTAATCAATTAGGTCAATTCTTATGTAAACACATCCGCCGAGTTGGAAAAAAATAGTCAACAGAGGAGAGTAAGGAAGAGGTGGAGAGAGCCCAAGCTGTGCTGATTGACGTCAGAAGGAAGTCGTCAAGGGTACTGATGATGACGTCACAGGCAGGCATCATGGTTGACTTCACGAACTAATGAGGTCACTAATTTTGGTACCTATACGTCACCTACATAGCTTGACTTATAGTTCACCACGCCTCTACAAGTGAGCCTCTAGTGGGAGCTAGGTCATGATTTTATTACAAGACGGGCGTGACCTTGAAATATGAATGAGCTCACTTACTAGTAGACATGGTAAAACATGATCTTTATTCATTTGGTCCTGCCAAAAAATCTTTTTTTTTCACAATTCTCAGTACACTGTTGTCCTCCTTTCGTACGTAAGAGATTTGTATCCTTCTTTATTCAAGTCAGTAGGTCATTATTTGGCTATGCCCACCAAGGAATTATTTTGGCAACAACTGCGAACGAGGAGAAATAAATTCTCGATAACCAAACTGAGGATACAAGACTCCCTCCCTCAAAAAAAAAAAAAAAAAAAAAAAAATGGAGAAACCTTTAGAGGTTACAAAGATAGACGATGACAAGAGCTATTGAATTATCTTTCATCGAGGAGTACGGGGACGCCATTCAATGGGCCAATGTTTTGATTTCAATATGGATAATCGATAACTATTTTTGATTTTCTCCATAAACAAAATTTTTCTAAGATCTTCTCGCACTTCACACCTACATAAGTAGCTGCGATTGAGGTTGAAGTTTTCATTACATGATAAAATTCCAGAAAAATTTTACTGGGTAAAGAGAGCGTCCAACATCATGTCGGAGCTATAGTCTACTCTGATATCAAATCCATTTACTCTCAAACCAATTTCCGAAAGTTACCATAGGTATACTGTAGATAACCAGAAATGAGAAACACAATTTAAAATTATCGAAGTTAAATATTTAATCTATACGCATGATCGTTGTTCTCTTTTCATCGTCATCAGCTTACACACTGGTTAAATAATCTCTATAGTGATATATGGTAAGAGAGATGTACCGATCCGACCTATAGCCATCTCGAATAATTATAATTTAGCACGAATAACGCCGAGCACCGATGAAACTATCGACTCGAACTCAATAATTAGCTCGTTAAAAGTAATAAATAATGTATGTATATCAGTTAGAAGAATCGACTGATTTTTTTCTATTCATCTCTATCTCCCTCACCATCCCTTCAACTTCTCCTCATCTATTTAGTTATCAACACGTGATTTTCTAAAACTAGGTACGTATTCTACAATAACTTAACGCCAAATTATTCGTGTACGAGGAATTATGGTATTATGATGAAAGGTGTTCAAGAAAAAAATACGCTTTGATGAAAGCGTTGTGATAATACTGGAGCAAGTTCCGAAACTCGCACCCAACTCGCGCGTATATTTTTATATTGCCTACGTACTTTCAGATACCTGCCGACTTGATCATTGATATTACCGCAGTATCGTATACGAACCATGATCGTGACCTTTTTTTTTGATGAGGAAATGTTTAAAATCTTTGCGATACCGAACGCACGAATGCTAAGTGCTTTTGAACTTTGGGGTTAGAGTACAAGTATGAAAAAATTGTCTACTATGATTGAGTCTCATTTTAAATCATTTAGCACGCGTGGAATGCAACTGACGATAAGAATCTCCGACCAAGATCTGAGAAGAGAATAAATTTAAATAAAACGAGCGATCGACGGGTACTAACACTTTATACAACAAATGCGTCCTATCAATAAACTAGCTCCTCTGTTGAATCCGAGTGAGTACCATCTGCGAAAACATAGTGATTCCCTCTCCTTTTCGTTTATAATTTCAGTAGCTCAAAACTATGAGAACAAAGCCGAAAATTTGGGATGAATTCGAGACACAAGTATTCTAGACGACCTTACTTTGAATTTGTCTCCCTAAGAAAAGCTACTTTCGAGTCAAACTCAATAAGAAAACCAAAAGTTCTTATTCTCTAGGAGATAAGTTCTGTTTTGTAATGTATACCAATTGGTTTGTTCGACTTAATTATTTCGGCACTATGAGCAAAGCACAAATTTCAGATTTAGGTCTCAGCAGTCACGAGAAGAGTGAGCAAACTTTAGACAGTCTCAGCATAAGAAGTCTCGACCAACAATTCTCCTTTGGGCGTAGCTCATATCAGTTGTAGCCCAGTTTTCATGCCTAGAGGTACAGCTTAGCTTGAAGGTTCAGAGCTCAAAACGCCTTTCCAACATGTTTCAATATATTTAACCCACGCTAATTTTTCAATCAAGGCCTCCTTTTTAACCGTTGTAAATTTCAATAGGGTTTTGGTGGATTCGTGAATATAACTTAGAAGAAAAAATCGTATTGAATAGAATACTGTGATCGTAACAAGTCAACGCCGGATATACGAGAGTAGCAGTAGCCGTGAAGAGACGCGGGTGGTTGCAACTAAATACCAGCTGGCTCATGAGAGGCTGAAGAAAGCCATAAAAGATAGCAAGAATGCTGCTCGGAAACAGCTGCGTGAAATGGTAGAGGAGGACTTATTTGGCAAGCCCTACAAAATAGTGCTGAAGAAGCTCAGCAATGAGTCGAATGGAGTCGGATGTTGTGGGGCGAATCAATGCGATGACTTGTTCCCACAGCAGATACCACCAATGGTAACGCTAACAATAGTAGAAGAGGACGATATGTCCCTCCTAGGTACTGAGGAGGTGGATGCAGCAGTCAATAGACTACGGGGTACCTGTTAGAAAATTCCAAGCCCGAATGAAGTTCCAAATTCAGTCGACGCACTGCTTGTTGCTACATTCAATGCGACAGTGAGGGACTGCTTCCCGCGCGGTGGAAGAAAGCCAGGCTAGCGTCGATCGATAAGAAGGATAAACCACCTGGCTTGCCATCCTCTATCGACCACTTTGTCTGCTAGACAACGTAGCAGTTCCGATGGACAGCAAATAATTTCTACCACATGACGTCATCACCTACCACATTTATACAGGTGAAGCTTGAAATTGGTAGAAATACCCATTTCCTTGTTGTTCGTCGAACTTGCGAGTGGAACAATCGCACGAGTCGTTCGTCGTTCATTGGTTTACTTGCTGGTACTGTGCAGTAATATATTATTAAATTTTCTATTGAAGAAATTTTTAATCGTCAAAGTGTTTTTTATATAAATTTTAATCTATTTGGCACTGCCCTCACAATATTTTTACATAATAAACAAATGACCGACGTTTCGAATGCCTACCATTCATCATCAGGATTTCGAACTTGAAAAAATTTATTATTTTCCATTTTTTGGACTTGAAAATATTTTAAAATTCTCAGACTTGGAATTCTTTTTGTATTCTCAAACTTATAAATATTTTCATATTCTTGAACTTGGAAATATTTTCAAATGCTGGACTCCGGAAATATTTGAGGAGTTATAAGTCAAAAGGGCACCCCATCAATGTAATTCTCATGGAACGGGTGCCCTTTTGACAGATAACTCCTTATGTATGAGTTCGAGAATTGGAAAATAGATCAAAGAATATGAAAATATTTCCAACTCCGAGAGTATTTTTAAATCCAAGAATGAAAATATTTCCAAGTTCGAAAATATATCTAACTCCGAGAATATGAAGATAATTTCAGGCCAAGAATTGATAAATATTACAGGTTTGAAAGAAAAAACAAGGAAATAGGTATTTCTATCAATTTCTACCGTCATAGGTACAAATGTGACGAGTGATGAAGTCATGTGCTAGAAACCATTTGCTGTCCATCGGAACTGTTGACAACGTGGGCAAACTCTTGAAAAGAGTGATAGCCAATTGCCTCGAGAGCTATCTGAAGGGAAGAGATGTAATCTCGAATAGTCGGAACGATTTCCAGATTGAAAGCTGTACATCACATGCTCAGGCGGAAGAGAATAGCCCGGTCAGCAAGAGCTACGCGTCAGTTTTGGTGCCCACATATACCTGCTCAAGATGATTTCTTAGCAGCGTCGAGAAATCCAAGCAGAGACGTCTGCTGGTGCAGTAAAGCACTCAGTTACTCGTGGGGTGTGGCAGGGATCGGCCTTCGGGCCGCTTTTGTAGTGTGTCGTATTTAACACGATTTTCAAGGTGAAGCTGATACCGGGTGTTCAACTTATCAGCTATGCGGATGACACACAGGTGGTACGCACCGTCGAAACGACTGTACCGGTAACGAGCAGGGTAAACTGGGCTCTAAAGGCAGTGACGCCGGCCAGACGAGAACTTCCAGCAGGTAAGATTGAGGTCATATTATTCACAACCCTTCGAAAGTTCAATCCATTTGCGTTTCGCCTGCAAGGTGTGGAAATCAAGACAACGAAAGTAATGGAGTACTCAAGTATCTGGTTTGACTTGAAGCTCAGCTTCAGGTAACATTTCCTGATGACAGCTGAAAAGGTGGGTAGTTACGTACCTAGGCCGCCTGATGAAAAACCTAGAAGGGCCAAGCACCGCCTTGTCGATCCTCCAATATGGTACCCAGTACGGGCCGACTCAATGAAGATACTCTGCAGAAGGAGGGAGACGGTAAAGATCGAACGTGCTGAGGTGTGTTAGTGCCTACCACACTGTCACCACGGAGGCTCTAATCAGGCTCCTTACGGAAGAGAGAGCGGTGGTGTTCAGATGGGAAAAGAAGGTAACTATTGATCAAGAGACTATACGGGTCAAGCGAGAGGCCAGCGTTATTCCTTGCTGGAGAGATGGAAAGCAAGAATTGCTCAGAAATATGGACAACCCGTGGTTAATAGGCGACCTTGATGAGTAGATGAACCGAGATTATGGTTAGTTGAACTTCTACTGCTGCTTCAACAATTACCTTCGTGGGAAGTTGAAAAAAGTTGAACACGCAATGTGTTCGCGCTGCAACCAAGTGCAAGATGACAAGACTACAGCACACCTTACTTGATTGTGAGACTTGGAGGCGTGAGCGGCGTAAGCTTAGGGGGTCTTTTCAAGAGATTGTGGTAGATGAAGCGCTTGCTCCAGGTAGCCTGGTAGCCACTATGCTAGGTTCCGAAGAAGCACGGAACCAGGTGTCCGGATTTGCAACCACAATTATGAAAATGAAGATGGACCTAAATGGAATATGCTGAACTACGCTATGGCCTACTCAACACCTGTCCCACATACAGACGTGCAGGAAGAAGAGGAAGACTAACCTTGAAGAAGAAAGAAGAAGAAATAAAAGAAACTCCAACAACGATCCACTGTAACTGCAGAGATGGTGTTGTTGTATGTTCTAAAGTTTTGCTTTCTCGGGTGCACTATTGTCGAGAAGAAAAGGAGGTTTGCCGAGGAGATTCTTCCAACATCGAAGTTATACCCGAAAGGGTCGATACATACAGAACCCGCACCCTCCACCACGGAAGAAGAGAGGCGTTACGCATGCACTATGACCGTAATATTGAGTTGCGAGAATACTTTCATTTTGTTCGTCACCATTCTTCAAAGTTAAGAAGAATTCTCTACTAAGATAAACATAAAAATTGTGTGGTGAGTAGCCTAAGTATAACGGCGCAAAAAATTCGGTTAATGATTTTATATTAAGCGATGAAAAGAAAATTGACCGTTGATCTACTTTCTGGAAATTATCCTAGTATCATTATTTCTGAACGCAGTTGATATAGCATGCATAGAAAACCACATTAGTTTGGAACTACATCTATCATATCGTACACGTAAACAGTAATTACTATTTTTTTTTTCCTTAGCCGAAATGGACATATCACCAAAAATTCATTCATTTGTTCCAGCGTAATGTATTTGTAAATGATATATATTTATACAGTATTGCTATGTGTTGTTCTATGTATACGTACGAGGATAGTCGGTTATGCTAATATTGGAAATTGAAAAAAGAAAAAGAAAGAAAGAAAGAGAAAAAGAAACCAGAAACGTATAGGAATGTTCATTTTATGCCGGTTTGAAATGAATAATAACAATAATAAAAGCAAAGAAATTCCGTACATCGAAAGTCATTATTTCAGCGACTGATTCGCTGTATGGTGTGTATGTTATGCTTCTTTCGAGCATAATAACATACATTTTGATTCGTTCGTCGATAGGTAAGTGATCTTACCGGAAAGTACAATATAAAAATCCAATATCAGCGAAGTATTGGACAATACGGGGTCATCAAAGCTGATTGACCTAATCCTCCCCACTTTCCCACGCGGTCTACAACCGTTTAAAAGATACCCCGAGATATCAGTGTGCAGTGTACGTTACCAGAAAAATTACTTTTTACGAGAGGCGTAAAGGTTTTAATAGATTACGTCGTTGATTTATACGCTGAATACCAGTTTTTTAGTCCGTATTTACAGCCTTCGAAGGTCGAAACAGCTCGGCCTGTTATATCGGCATCGGACGGAGTGCGCACGTACAACTTCTAATACAGTACAATATCTGTGAATTAAAGAATATTAAAATACGTAATTATATCGTAATTGATTCGTATACTATTTTACACAGCATCGACGAGTTATATATTCTCAGGTTTATGACCGCGACGTCTTCTTCAGATGCACTTCTGTTGGACTATTGTTGCTCAAGTTGGAAAAGGTCTATTTCCGATTTACGAACCTCTTGTAGGTGGACCGTACACCGCTTGATTATTTCGAAAGATAGGTATCTTAACGACTCGTAGCATTTTAATAGTGGGATTTTGTTTTAAATCGAATGTAATGACGTGTGATAAGAGGATAGGAGTTGAAGTTAGGAAGCAGCGAAGTCCGGGTACGAATATCAACCTTCAGCCGAACTTGTGATAAAAATACACGAGGAGTATACTTAGGATGGAACTCGAGTTGTGCTCGAATGGAGACAGAGGAACTAAATTGAAGCACTATAGCACTCCACAAGACCCGAATCAGCTGGAATTAAGTCGTTATTGGTTGAAGAAGTTTGAGTTGTGCTCGAATGGAGACAGAGGAACTACACATAAGTCGAAGCACTATAGCGCTCCACAAGACTCGAATCAGCTGGAAAAGTCTTTATTGGTTGAAGAAGTTTGAACTGGTTCACTAGAGGTTAATTTCGGAGTATTGAGTATCTTAATATGCGATCTGTTTTAAGCTTCATGTGAGGGTAGTTGGTAAAAGTGTTCATTCCCGTCCGGGAACTTGCAGTCTTGAGACTTGGAAGAATCTCGCTTGAAAAGTATCAGAAAAATCACTTTTTAAAAAAAATAATATTTGTAGGACTTGGAAAAATTTCAAGATGGGAAACTTCGAAAATTTTTGCGGTTGGGTTATACAAAAATAATTATCGAAAAGTAGGCTTCTGGAGATTTTCGAGATAAGTGTACATCAACAAGACAAAGGACTTGGAAGAGTTCTTCTACTTCTCAAAAGATTGTTGACTCCTTTCGGTTCAATTGAGCTTCCTTGTCCTTCTGACCGGCACATTGTGCGTAAAATTTCCTGTTCCTATATCTTTAAACACTTGGGTGGTGAAATCTCGGTATCTCCTGTGATTCTTCCATCGTCAACTCCTCATGACAAAATGACAAAGAGTATTCGATAATATCAAATTGCCATGGGTGAAATCATATTTCAGTATTATGGTAATGAGGAACCGTTGTTTGACCAACACTATAGAATTGTGGTGCATCAAAAAGATAAAGCTTAAACGATAAAGAATCGAGAAAGGACGAGACTTTCAAGTAGCATAATTTGATCGTGGTCTAGGAATTTAAGGCAATACACATCTGGAATGGTGTTCTCGGGTGAATAAATCCGGGAAACGACCGGATTGAAGATCAGTACTGGATCAGTACAGTGAATTAGTTCCCTAACTGCGTTCTGAATTGTGCTCTCGCATTCATTGTGATCGTTTACGCTGTTTTGATGTACTGTTCTTCTGGTACAAGTAATGATGTAGCTGTTTTTTATCATTTGTTACCATCAGTGACTGGTGGAATGTCCTCGTCGTCGTCAGGCTTCCTCGTTATCGAGGATCCATTGCTTCTCCATCTCACGAAATCTGTTGCCGTTGCCTGTCATGCATACGTCGGTGGCTCACCAAACCAATCCTAGACCCTATATTACACGTTGGCACTCGGGGCAGGTGAAGGTTTCGCTGTTACTGTTTCTTCTGGAGAGACCCGTGGTGCCGAATATTCCCTGGTTATTGTAACATATGGTCCTCCATTTAGATCTGTCTTGGCACATTTCTTCTCAAGTGTCCTTCATAATAGAGTGGACAACATCCTTATATCGCTTCATAGCGGTTTCCATGCCTCATCTCGCTGTAAAGTATTTGCTTTGGTATACGATCCTCGCTCGGTGTTCGAAGAGAGGTTCAAGACACCACACATTGAAGTGAATTGGATATTCGCAGGTGTAGTAGAGTCGCGACTGAAATCATCGGACTTCAAATTACCGACATTGCTTATTGGTGATTCGGGTGAGATATGTGAAGAACTTCAAGAGAGAGTATTATCAGCGAGTGGAAAGCAAGGCGGACCAAGTGGCAAAAAGTTCCCGGAGAAGACGGCATACGGTTGAACCAGGGGATGGAAACATAGAAGACATATTCCCATTGGAGTAATCCCCGCCAAAATGTTCGACATACTGACCAAAACGATAACAAGGTATCGCGATGAATTGAAGACCGAACTGGTCAAGACAATGAGCTTTGAAGACAGCCGGGCAAGATACTCGTATAGAACCATTACAGCAAGAGACTAGCAGTTGACCGACAGAAGCCCTGTCAGCCAGTTTGGGCAATGAAAAACAAAAGAAAGACACAAAGGTGAGCATTGGTGTTTAGGACGATATCAATAAATAGTTACTTGATCTGCTCTCTACCAAGTTTGAAGAGACCTCACTTCTCGGAGATGAAGATTCATGATCCCATGGAAAAGATCCAGAGCCCAGTAGTCAGTAAACATCACACCAAGAAGAAGAACTTGAACTCTAAAGTCTAACAAGGGCCTTCACTAATATTAATAAGTGATGAAAAACATTCAGTTGAAATAATAATGTAGATAAACAGAGATTGTACAGAATGATTCTATCTAATGTTCTGAAAATATGATCAAAAATGAAGATAGTTACTGGACCAAGGTGGCTTCTACTCTATCCTAAAGAAAAGAACAAAGCTTTAGTTTGATCGAACATCAAACAAGACAGGAAACATAAGAAAGTATCTTCAGAAAATCATCGAGAGAGGTACCAATCAAAAGAATAATTCAAGAAGTGTCGAAACAGCTGTAAATCAGGTTGAAGGAAATAACCGCACCTTGGATAGTTGCAGAGATGAAAGATACAATAATAGCCGCGGTCAAAAAAGTCGCTCTAAAGAAGAAATGGAATGATAAAAGAATTGCATCGCACTAGGGATAACCTGCCTATTGTCCCAAGAACCCGGATTTGACAAAATACTTGACCTACAAAAATCCTCACACACGACTGGATTTGACCTTGCTGTTAAATGGACTATATTGGGCTCGACAGAATACCAGGTGTTTAAGAATTCCTAGACGCGATATTCTGGATTGACTGAATAAGACCTCGCTGTTAGATGGAGGAGATAATCGAAGTTGCTCACAAACTAGTTGCAGGAATTGGTAATGTTGCTAATGAATGGATCTGTCAATATGCTCACCTGCCTGGAATTTGGAAAAGTCAATGGTAGTAGGATATGATATAGCATTAGTGCTCTTGCATTTACTGTGATGGCATACGGTGTTCTAGTGCATCAGAAGTGAATTATGTCCAATTATTTGTAACTGTTCTTCATTATTCGTTACCAGTGACTGGTGGAACGTCACAGTATAGATAAATTCATAGCTACATCTGGCTATTTCAAATGTCTTATTGAAACCTATCGATTAGCTAGCAACCTACCTTGCCAGTTGAGAGTTTTTCAGATCAAATAAAATCATATGTAAGGTCGTACTCTCATTTCCTTAATCGTGAATTAGGAATATAAACTTACTTTTCCTCTGTTTTCGAGTACCTACGATAATAATTCATGACAGAAAATACAGTTTCGCTCGTTTAATAAGTCACACCTCCTTCTCCTTCTATGCGGCCACAATTGCGCTCAACTTGTCGAAGTATAATTTTTATAAATGTCATAATTAATTACGTTTTGGGATTTCAAGTTGAACTCGTATACCTATATGGACGTTAGCCAAAAGTTCACCTTATAAATAAAAATTTATACAGCGCGCACGTAGACTACATTACAATATATATATCTGGGAACATAATTTTCTTGTATATCTTAATAAAGGCATAGAAATTTGCAAAACCCAACCGATATTCGAAGTACTGAAATTGATACCGAATGAGAAATAAAAAATGATATCCTTTTTCAAGTTTTCACATTATCGTGCGTAGGTTAAACAACGTATAGATACCGGTAACTTATAATGAAGTAATTATTGCTATTATTTTTCAAAATTATTTTTCCATACTCTCTATGTATGAAACGTTCCCGTTTCAATGAGTAATAGGGTGAAATTTATAATGAATTTTCAGGTTACCCAACGCTCTCACTCTGGTCGCTAATATAACGCGTGTCTGACGTGAGTCCGATGCCTAGTATGTTTACGTCCCATTTAAATCTCGGCGAAGGCATCGTATATCAAAATATAAAACCGTTTACAGTAAAACACATGCACTGCACCGTAATCTGCACACCGTATATACTGTAGCGGAATTCCGGATTATAGTTTCTTGAAAATTACTGTCTTATATTTATTACGATGTTACGTACCGCGTGATAAGATTCACATACTGACTGTAATAAAAATAAGAATGAGAAATAATAAGTGTCACTTTACATTCGAGCTTTTATAATTTCAATCCCCGCTGGATTCCGTCCCCTGGCTGTTGTGGCGTAGGAAACAGTACGAGTACATATGGATATACCAGTTGTTGATCATATTCGATTTATTAGCGAATGTTGAGTGAGACCGCCCTGAGTAGAACATCACAGCGTGAATTGGTCTTTATTGTCTCAAGTTTCAACGCGAAAGTTGAACGTTAATCTAATATTCTTCTGGAGCATCCTTTTTTTCTTTTCCGTTGAGTGCGTGATCTTATACATGCACATCATCAACATACAAAATGTTCTATCGTACCCATTTACGTCGCCTTTTGATAAATTAAAATTGTCCTACATAAAATCGCTAGGTATCTTTGGTAATCTATACCTCGGATGAATTTGCTTGAGTAAATTAACCACATGTGTTTTCCGCGGATAAATTAATCGGGTCTAAGCGAGAAAAAACGAGGACTGACTTACTTTCTGAAGAATTATCGAAACACACATGTTCCAAAACAAGGAATTATAATTATTCAAAGATCATGACTAACGAAAGGCTTACGAGCAGGCTCGTCGCGAGGACTATTCCTCCGTGGGGGGATACAAATGCTGACTTGTGCTCAGAAATACCAAACCAGGTTGGAAGCTGTGTTGAAAGAGAAAAATGTACCTGGCAATGAAAGGACGCTTGATATGAACCCGGTAGCAATGTAATCCAAGGGGCTAGTAAAAATGCACCACCGTCCGATGAGACCACTGATGGGTAATAGCATCCAATCACCATGTTTCAAGATAACGTAGATTGCGGCCACATTCTTGAAAGAAAACTACCAGTTTGCACCCAGAAACGGTGAGCTGATAGAGCGACTAGAGAATAATGACGAGCTAGTATCCTTGGATGTGAAGAACTTGTTTAGTACCATACCAAAGGAGGAACTTCTCACCCCGCTTCAAACCAAAAGATATCATGGGAACCCCGACTGGACGAATACTAAAAACAAGAAAAAAAAAAGTTAGATGCCATTGCAGGGCTGCAAGCGGAGAACCCACTGTCCCGAGTCCCCCTCCTATCATATAAATCTTGGAGCATGAAATTTTTCTAAGTCCCGAAAATGATGATGAGACGACTTGAAAGCGCTGCAATTTCAAGGAAGCTGTCGTTTTTCCAAGTCCGCCTCCTGTTGTATATAGCTCAACAGTAAAAATTTTAACAGCAAACCTGTTTTATGTTTTTTTTTTTTAGAAGTTTGCCGTGCGCTGTAGCTATATATGATAGGAGAGGGACTTGGACAGATTTCGACTCTCTAGCTATATATTTTTCCCAAGTCCCCCTCCTATCATAAACAGCTCGAGGGTCGAAATTTTTCCACGTCCCTCACCTATAATAATTTATATAGCTCGTGGTCAACATTTTTTCAAGTCCTTCTTTCCGTGACGTCATCAACCTCGCTCGCGCCCGCGGACGAAAATTTCCTGAAAGTACCCCCAACAAAAGGGATAGCGGGTTCCCCGCTGAAAAAAAGAGAGTAAAACAAAATAAAAATAATGGAGAAACAATAAACAAACAAAATAAAGAAGAAAAATTAGAAGCCATTGCAGACGTTGCAATGGCAGCGGCGAACCCGCAGTTCCTTAACTCGACCTCTCAGGTGGTGTGGAACTGAGTTGATAATCTTGTCATATAATTCAAATCGAAATTATCATTCTACATTCTCTCCTATCATATATAGCTCGGAAGTCACAATTCTTCCAAGTCCCCCTCCTATCATATATAGCTCGAGACTCGAAATTCTTCTAAGTCCCCCTCCTATCATATATAGCTCGAGTCTTAAAATTTTTCTAAGTTTTTGGTTGGACGGCGGACGGTAGCTCGAAAGTCGAAATTCTTCCAAGTCCCCCCCCCCCATTATATATAGCTCGAGACTTGAAATTCTTCCAAGTCCCCCTCCTATCATATATAGCTCGAGACTTGAAATTCTTCCAAGTCCCCCTCCTATCATATATAGCTCGAGACTCGAAATTCTTCCAAGTCCCGTAACCTAACCTAACCTGCGGACGCGGACGTTTTCTGAGGATGTAATCTCCTAACAAAATGGACAGCGGATTCCCCGCTAAAAAAACATGATTGCAAAGGCAAAGAGGAAGAAAGCAACGTCTTGAACAATGTAATCATATTTGTCAGCGAAAAATTATTCAGCCTGGTGATTGGACGAGAGAAGAATAATAGAATCAACCATCAATAAGATGGCAGAAAACCTGGCAGCCAATAGGGTCACAGCTGTGATATACAGTAGACGCCGCTTATTGTGATCCCGGTTAGTGTTATCAAACGGCTTATGTGATCCAATTTGCTTGGTCCCGATCTCCCGTATCTAAACGTACAGTAAAACTATCGCTTTATGTAATCGACACGTCGATTAATGTTATCAAAGAACATCCCATTTTAGGCCTACTTTGTTCAATTTTCTGCAAAAATATGCACTCACAATACAGTTCAGCACTGCTTTCTCTTGTTGCATACGTTCTTGTCAGTCTTATCGCCGTTTTCATGAAGTATGATTGTTTGAAAAGTGTTCTGATGGCTTCAAGCTCGTGTAATAAACTTGTTAGTAAAAGAAGTGATTTGAGTATGAAAGATAAAATCGAAATCTTTCAAAAGTATGACGCGTTTGGCAAAATTAGTCATCAAATTGCTGCTTCAAAACTGCAAATTTATAAAAAAAAAAATCCCCCTTCGGTTTGTGTTATCATTTGGATAATGTTATCATTTCTAGACGGTCCCGGTGCGATCACAATAAGCGGCGTCTACTGTACTATAAAAACTCATGTTTAAGACTTTGTTCTTCAGTAGCGACACAACTGATGATGGGGGTACTCTTGTAGGCTAACTAATAGAATTGTACACTTGAGAATTTTTCATCAGATTTTAGTTCATTCGTAATTTCGAGAACTGCAATTTCTCCAATTGGCCGACAGCGCTAACTCGTGAAAAGGTGTCTCCTCCTTAAGCCCCCTCATGCGACGCCCTACTTACGAACTATTGCGGGAAAACGTTTAGTATTCATTGGGCAAAATAGACTCGTGGAGAAATTAGGCATCCATAAGTACAGTCTTTCTGAACTGCTTCGGCTCGTGATTATTTTTGGAACACATCCTGGAGCTAGGATTTTCAGCGGGAGAATAGTCTTCAGAAAACGTTCGCGTCCGATCCGTGTAACGTCTTCAACGAGGGATTGAAACATTTCGAACCCCGATCCTCTTTCGAGTCGACTTGAGAAAACTTTGAAGTATGAACCTCTGTAGAGGTGGAAAAATTTTAAGCTCCTAGCTGGGCAATTTATTATGGAGTCGTATCCCAAACATAAGCTAGGCCAAAAGGAACATTCCAGGCTAGAACTCATCATATATTCAGACTAACTTCGAGCTCGTAAACGTCCGTCTCCGACCTTTGTGAAATCATCAATGGCCGTGATCTAATTTGAGAACTTGGAAAAATTTTAACTTTCTGATCCTTCATAGCGAGGGAGCGAAGACCCAAAAAAATCAGGAGTTATGAACCTCTCTTGAAGGGTTGTTTAGACTTATGAATAAAACAGATCTGCAGGACACCGTGACGAGAGTAAATTGCGACGCTCTAAAGAAAGATTCATCCTTGGCTGTACGTCATTGGTGCTTTCCAAATTTTTCCGAAGGCAAGCACGCAATAACGTCAGACAGTAAAGCCGCGTTACCTTGACCTCATTTTATTTATTCATTTTTTTGGATGACGTTAACTCTTTGTTCCAAATCCGAGGAAAAAAATTTATGGTGAACGACGGATCGTTCGATTTTTGGGTAAATATTGTAAATCTTTTGAAATAGGACAAGCCTTTAATCCTTGACACCAAGTGGTTGTAGGTACTATTGTCAATCATAGCCGAAGTCTAATTATACTCATACGTGTAATTGCAGATTGCTTTCTTAGCTCGAAGTATGTCGAGGTTCGCCGTCTATCGTCTTTAGACAAAATCATGAGGTTCAAAACGTACCGAAAATTCGATGAAATTGTACGTGCTTCTCATATTGTGGATGATACAATGGGCTTGTACAGATAATGCTGTGCAACATAGATTAAAAAAATAATACTCGCCGAATCTACATCAGCTGCATCAAACCAATCAGTTGGATTATCGTTACTTAGTGCATACTATGGTACTGCCTGAGTATCTACTCGAAGCAAGCTTCACACCCGAACTCAGGCCGGAACCACAATTTTTTAAGCGAAATCTCTTTCTTTTCCTCTGCAGCTGAGGTGAAGCGAAACAGAGTTATAAACGGCTACACTCTAACAGTTGATGGTGATTTTAAGAGTAAGCAAACATAATTAGAAGTGTAAAGTTTATGATTTAAAGGTTCCTTACTTGATCTGAAAAATGACATAGGTTCAAAGTTCTTTTCATTGTTCTCTCGATAAATTTTTCTATCTAAACCATTCATCTTGATCTAACTCAACGTAACCAACGAGTTCCGTCACGCGTCATAAACTTATCTCTCAATTTTAAAATTCGTTCGAAAATCGCGGTTAATTTGAGCAAGAAATATTTTGATCAGCGAGAGAGAGAGAGAGAGAAATCGAAGAAAGTTCCCTCATTCTTCCATGTTCTCATATATTACATCATTTTTAGAATTACCTTGGCTTTTAGTAATTTGATGTGTGTGTAATTTTTTTCCCCCTATTCTTTTTTTTTTTTTGTTTTATATTGTTTTGTTTTGTTTTTTTGATTTTTGTTTCTTTTTGTTTTGTTTTTTTTGTACCTAGTCGCCAAGCATGAAAACATTTATTTCGTTTACGTTTTTGAACCTGTGTATGTGTATTCTAGCTGCGACGCGAGAAATTGACAAAGGAAATGCAGTAAGCGTGAAACTTGTTCGAATTCATTCGTTAAAAGTCACATTTTTTACGAGGAAAACTGCTTTCAGTTTCATTCCTACGAGTCCAACCTACGTGATGAAATCAGAACTGAAGCGTGGACCGTAGCTGCGAAAGTTAAAAGACTCGCGGTCTACAATACCGTTGATCATTTTAGGAGAATAGCAGCCAGAGAGAGGATGTCAGCTGCTAACACTGCCGCAGAAACAACGAGGCTAGAAGCAAAGAGATGGGCGAACGTTACAACTGTCACCAAAGCGACGACCACACCACTCCTTGAGTTCAACTAGTCCAAGCGACAAAGCTATAGGTGAGAAGTACCAAGCCATCCATCAGAGCTACAAAAGCTTTCTTCGCTTGTTATATAGGTGACAAAAGTGTTAATCAAAAATGATGGAAATTTCGAGTATAAAGTAAAAATACATTGTTTCATGATTGTGTCAGCATGCATAAAGATATCCTCAACTTTTGAACTTTCTACCAATCGGCTTTTCCTCGTTCAAATAAGACATAAAGTAAAAATTCAAAGAAGGAGGAGACGAAGGACAAGCGGTAAAGGTAAATATAGATATTCTAAGTTCAGATGAAAATTGGGAACGAGGGGAGGAGTGAGTTGATTCGCAACGATCTATGGGTAGCTACTGAAAATAAATTTGAGAAAACTTCGAATCCAGAGTCCTAGGTAAGGATAAAGCAAGTAATAAGGGTTTGAATTAGCGGCAAACATCACGGGTTAACCGCTGCCGTAACAAAAGATGCAAGGGTCTGATTAATATCTGCGTCCACCGTTCTTCAACTTTGAGACCGACTATGATGACTTAAGATATGAGCAAAGACATGAAAAGTCTCGAGGTTTGAATCCTTTTAGAGAGCTGCTGATGGGGGGAAGTTTTAGAAAAATTTCGAGCTCTGGAAATCCATATGGAGGAAAGCTTAGGAAAATCGCGATCGACTAATAAAATCAAAGAAAAAAGAAATTATTTTAGATTCGATTCCCTTCTGCAACTAAACTCCACATCAGTTCATTACTGAAATTTTGAAATAGCTCCATCTTCCGTGGAACGAGGTCCTTGCACTACCCATAAGTTTTTGTGCGAGCAGTATTTAATCCGAAAAAAAACAATTCATCTACCTCGGTACATCAAACTGACTCTACTAATTTGAAGTTCAAGAATTGTGGATGATCGTTCGGTGAAAATTTCTGTTGTACGTGAACCTAACCTCATTTTGAACTAACGTAAAAACCAATCAAAATTTCGAGCTCTCAACTCTTGTACTTAATATTATGTTCGTCCTCTGAGCCGTATGGGAGTCAACTCAGCCATCCATCGTTTTTTGGAACTTCGCAATGAAACGAAGTCTTATTTGAACGGATCTCTTCGAATTTTCATCGTTGCGTCCAACATATTTTGTCCTTTTCCTGGACTATACGGTATAAACTTCCGGTGTCATATAAATATTCGTACTTAGGGCCATATTTTAACGAGCAAATTTTGTTTTTTCATTTTCCTCCCTATTTTCTCTGGAATCAAACATAGGCACTTTTTTTCACATAAGATCGTTGGTTCATGATTTTATCTGCGTTGTACTCGTATGTTACCGTTTATCCACTCATAAGTACAAGAAAGAAAGGTTAATTCGATTCAGTCATCGGTGATTTTAAAACCATAAGTGTACAAGAGCTTGAAAGAAATGAATTTCAAATAAGAGTATTAACACATTTTTTTTTCTTCCTCTTCCTCTTCTTCTTCTTCTTCTTCTTCTTCTTCTTCTTCTTCTTCTTCTTCTTCTTCTTCTTCTTCTTCTTCTTCTCCTTGCACGACGTTATGCTGTATACAGAAGCCAAGTAAATGATAAGAAGGTCTTTCGAGTACGCTCAGGTCACTTCGGCGACATTCAACTAGATTAAAAATCGTTACTGAAGCAAGTGGTCCAGGTCCAAACGTACGATATCGAGTCTAATGAAGGAATTTGTATGTTGGCTGTCGCCTATACGTGCTTTCCAGAAAGCCAGCAGGTACACCGCGGCTAACATGTCGAAAGCGCGTGTTATCGATAAAATATGAAAAGTGCATTAAATAGAGCATTCAAAACGGATTAATATTGACAAACCGTGTTCATTGATTTTGTAAACAGGGTTAAAGCGCGCGCTATTTATTATCTAATGTTAACACTTCGGCAACAATAATCGAGCGGGGCAACTGTTATTCCTTTGTGCCAGACCTGACGCGAGTGTACGCCTTCCGCGAACGGTAAACGCTTTTTTCGCGCCGATCACCGCTTAAACAGCATCCATTTAGGAACGCGTTACAGATAATCGAGTGAGCGAGCGAGAGAGAGAAAGAGAGAGCGAACGCGTCATCGATAAATATTGTCTTTAACCGGATTTCGCACGCTTTATTGGTGCACAAGTATAATCTTCATTGTGGCGTACTTCTTGGGTGATAATTTGCTAAACATTCTACTTGGCAGCGTGACAGTGTTCTTAAACGTGACTTGGGTTCGTCATTAGTTTACTGGTTTATCTCGCAGAAAAAAAAAAAAAAAAAAGTAGAAAAAAAGTACATACAGTAGAAATATACGGTATAATGTATAAAGTGTATACATAAAAAAAATGATGTTACTAAGTGTGCCTAGATGTACATGAAAATTTAGTAGTCGCGGTGTTCGACAAACGATATACTCTTTGTAATTGAAAACGCTTCTCCGCTGCTGCTGAAATGTGGTCGGCGAACGTAAATCACATAACAATCAGCTACAGCATGCATATTTGTCAACAGATAATGGAAACTTTGTCGAACGATTAATTTTTTTTCTTATTACGAGGAAAATGAAGGTAAGAGGAAAAAATTATCTAACACGCCCGCGCAGATAAAATTGAACCACTCGCGCGGCACTTCTTCTGCTTCGTGTTATTTAATCGAGAGCTGATAAAAAGGGAAAAGAACTACTGTCCGTGGAATGCGAGACCGTAAAGCTGCGACACTTATAAATGAAACGAAGAGCGAAAAATAGACGATACTTATGATTCTATTTTTCCGAGAAATATAATTTTTCCTTTCCTCGATCGCCTCCTCTTAATGGTAAAATGCTAAAATTTCAGTCTATTATCCAAAGATCGAGCTGAGTATAGTAGAATCTCTGTAATAAAATGAAGCCCAATGTCATTCTTTGCATGGAATTAATTCGATCCTCCAAAGGCTATTCATAATGGCAGTTCATAGCGTCATCAAAAGGAGTGCATTCATTATCAAGAGTACCTCCGTTAAGAGAGCCCTTCCAAATCCGAACCCTAAGCCTCTCTCCCTCTAAGGCTTACCTAAAGGTCCGTAAGCAAGGTACTCCGATTCGACCTGTAGTATCTTTCTTCTCCTCCCGAACTTACTCCCTCGCCAAATACTTAAATCGTTTATTTAATTCCCGGGTTGAGGTCGATGGAGTGAATTTTTCGATTTGTTGAATGTTTGTTGGTGTTCGAACTTTTGTAATTCAACGGGAAGTTTTTCGAGTTCCCTAACGAGGTGGGGATTCCTATTGGGTCCCCTTTAGGTTCCCTAATCTCTGACGTGTTTATGTCCAAGTTTGAATCTGATCTCTTCTCCTCTGGCCATCCTTTATTGAATAATATCTTCTATTGGCGCAGATACATATCTGATTGCACCATTTATCGTGGAATCTCACTTCTATGTGTCGCTGGTAAAATTCTCTCAAGAATCATCCTACCTACCCTGGAAACAATTCTGTCAGAAAGTCAAGCCGGATTTAGACCCAACAGGAGCACCGCAGATATGATCTTTGCACTGTGGCAACTTGAAGAAAAAGTCAGAGAGCAACACTCCAATCTGTTTACCATCTTCGTGGACCTAAGGAAAGCGTTTGACATGGTGAATAGAGAAGCACTTTGGTGAATTCTACTCAAGTTCTGGTGTCCTGTGAAACTCATAAATATCATCTCTGACATAAAAGAAATATAGCCAATTACTAGAGGAGACACTGCAGAAGGGGTTCAGATCTCTAATGGAGATAGAGCCTCGCTACATAGGATGCAACACGCAACACGATCAGGAAAATGCGCAACTAATTCAAATGAATTTGAATTTGTCGCTTGCGTGTTGCGCGTTGCACGCGTGTTGCATGATTTGAATCCTATTTAGGGAGGCTCTAAGATAGGGCTGTATTCTGGCACCACTCCTGTTTAATATATTCATGACGGCGCGGCCTTTCTTGTGTATCTGGACAGGGTTCTCCCAGGTCTTTCTATTTTCAGTTCACCTGATCTTCAACTGCCCACCAGTCTCTCCAATGTAAACACCCTTACAATCTTTACACTCTAACCTAGACTGGACCCCACTCTTCTCCTTCTCGGAAACTCGGTCTTTCAGCTCAACAAACAACGGGATTGTAGAACGCAGGCCGAAAACCGAAAGGGCGTGGCATTGATCTAAAATATAGATGTGACGGTGGGCTACACAACCTTGCGCGCCTAAAAGCACGAGGAAAGGTTCACCGGCATGCCGACGATCCCGTTGTATTGGCTAACTCCGAAGAAGAAGCTCAAAGGAAGATGGATGCATTCACTGAGGTTTATGCATCACTAGGCATGGAAGTAAACACGTCAAAAACTAAACAACTAGTCATGCGCTGCAGTGTTCCAATACCAACTTCAGCAATGAAGTCAACCTTAAATATATCAGTGGTAATCCTATAGAGACAGTGGACCAATTCAATTATCTGGGAAGCCTTGTTACCTCCAGCGGAGATCTCGACGCTGAAATCAGCCACCGTATTCAATGTGCTTCACTTGCCTTCCTCAAGCTGAGAGGACGTGTCCTCAGCTGCAATTATATTAAAACCAAGGTATCAGTCTTTTCAAGCAAACTTGGAGCAATCAAAAGCAAAGCAGTTCCCCGGACTTCTTTCAATCGAAGTAACCGTCATAAAGAAATCATCCTCTCCCGCCTTGGAATTGGTCACACACCCCTCCTACTGTACTCCCCTCTAGTAAATACTGCCAATATAATTATATATCTGTTTATAACCTCTTCTCGTGCCCCGTTTTTGAAATCTGTATCTATTGAATTCCAGATCTTAGTAGGAAAAAGAGTTCCGGTTATCAACAGAAAATAAAAATGTGAATTTCCGTTATCTTAGGAAGAAAAAAAAACGCAAGAGAGCCGCGGACGACTCAGTCTTGTTTCGTAGAAGTTCATAGTTTGGAAAGCGTTTCACATTTCTCCTTCCCCATACCTAGGGCTCGGACGTTGGGACATTTTTTCATCTACAATATCTATTGAGGTTCAAAGTTAGAGAGCCACTCCTACTCTGGGAATATATTCTGGTCGACTTGAATACTACCTCAAATCGATGTTGATCTGGATTCGATGCACGGTCACCCCCTTGTAGCACACTGTCCATTCGGTAACTTCAAAACTCGCAGACAAAATGCGTAGTCATAAATATTAGTGAGGCCCTTCAGAGAATCTGAATTATAATTTATGACAGTGGTCGAATCGACGCACTATCGACGTCGATTTTCAATAGTGATAATAAAATCTAATATCACTCCAGGAATGGACTCATTTATGACGTCGATTCTGAAACCCTATTAGATTGTTCACTTAAAATTACACAATCTTGACGTCTCGATGGAAAGTCCTTTGCTGATGAACTACGTATAATAAGTGTATACTAGACCCAAGATCGACGTCGATTTTCTTCCAGGAGTCGACTTGATTTCAACGTCGACAATGAGTCTGCGGAGCAGAAAGAACGGTGATTCTGATCATTTTGGGCCGATTCGTTGTTGAAATTGAGCGGAATTAAATCAACGTCGATCTAGAGTCCTATGTTTCATTAAACTCCCGAAATTCTTCCTCAGATCCGCCCCTAGTCCAAGGATAAGAATCTAAGAAACAGTTCACACGCGGGACAGGAATACACCATGTTCAACAAAGCATTTCAAAAATCATCTTTTCTCGTTGCGATACCTCATGGTAATCGTGACAGGAAAATTTGCCGAGTCGACAATTTTTCCTTACATGTGAGTCGGTTAGCATTACTTAGAAGACACCAAGGTCGGCTCACAAAGTCTTCCGAAAAATTCGAGAAGTTTGCCTGCAGTCTTACGACTAGGTCGTTCATGCCTTTGAAACGATAACTGAAGAAAAGGACTCTATTTTCCCACCTGAAGTGGACTGGAACCTGTCCTGGCCCACTTCGACGGTGGCAACAAGGCAGGGTGGCAAAGTTGTCTGGCTCGTTGATTTCCGTTAGAGTTGGGGGAACTGTTGCAACGCTGCAAACCGGAATCTCTCAAAAACGGATAACGCGATCGAATGGTGGCATTATCGTTTGTGCGTTTGAGACAACTGTCGACACCGTCCACGCGAACACAATTTCGGCTCTTCGAAGCCCTCAAAAAGAATAGGTTCCGATAGAAGCGCGATACAAGAAGACCAGCAATACAGACACGTGCTGATGTAGGTATACAACGAGGAAACCGATGTTGTCGCATATATTTGCGAGGTGTGGTTCACAACATTTCCCATTGATAACGCCTCTAGAACGGACGATGGCTCGACGCTATACTAATTTTTGACTCACCTTTATTCAGGCCAGAGGTAAATATTTTTTGGGAGATTCTGTAGGTCAGGCAACCTTTCACTGTACCAGTGGTAACAATTTTTGCAAATCACCAATTTCTTAATGAGGTACAATAAAGACAATTTTATCACATCTTACCTTAGAAAAGCCAAACGAGTGAGTAGGTAGAAGAGGATGAAGACCCATATCGTGCCTTTTGAATACTGTAACAGAAAAAAAAAAAAAGAAAAAAAATTAAATACGGAGAATGGAGAGAATTTCATAATTCGTATACCACAAAATGATTTATTTTTATATATCATATACATTATTCCGGTTTACAAATTAATACACTCAAACCACTAAAAAGAGTGCTCGTGAAAGATGTTTTCAGTAGTAATTATTTTTCATAAGGTTACCATCAAATGATAGACCTCCAATTTCAGGCCAATTAATTTGATAAAATGCCATAAAAAGTAAACAGATTCCATGTAGGACGCTGAAATCAGGCATCGTGAGAAATTAATCGGACTAATACTGGGTACAACTCATAAATAAACGGAGAGCGATAGGATTCAAAAATTTCCAAATTAACCAGTCCGTGAAAACTGAAGCAAAAGTAAAAGAAAAAAAAACGTTTAAAATAGCGTCATGACGTTTGTGAAATTGGTAGTTGAGTATAATTTCATTTTTTTTATTTCTCATTCGTCGACACGGATCCTCCTCTTTCTGTGAATTAATTAAAACAACTAAACGAGTAATTTGAATTCGACTCCGACCACGAAATTTTCTCGTCGACCGGATGAGAACGTGGAGCGTGCACTCTTACGTACTACGAATAGGACACAATACTCGTTTTATTTTATGGCAATTCCCTGTCGCGCATCCATGCTCAACACGAATGTAAATTTAATACGCTCGTCGTTGTACTACTGTCAATATCGCATCAGCGGAAACATTCTCTTCAACGTCGACCAATAGAAAATGTAGTAACAGCATCAAATGCGTTTGTCAGTTGCCAATAAGAAGAGCAAACAAGCGATAATTATAACCTGTACGATTAATTTTTAATGCCAGAAATGGCGGCGTTACATAAAGCGGTTGTTACACTTCTTTCTATCCTTCCGCTGATTGCTCCATTATGCCATTAATCTTTCTCGTATTATAATTATAATTCTGTTTACAGAAGTAGATTCATACACGATAGTTACCATCAACAAAAATCTTAGCACAATTCATAATAATTTTGTAAGAACTGATTTTCCGTCGAGACACATCCCATCGAGCTATTACACGGATGATATGTTCACAATTTGGTGTAATATACAGGGAGATCCATTTCTCTTCTAACATAAAACTTGTTTCATATGAGAGAGAGAGAGAGAGAGAGAGAGAGAGAGAGAGAGAGAGAGAGAGAGAGAGAGAGAGAGAGAGTATGTAGGTCCCGTGGAAAAAAGAAAAAAGTCCTGTGTCAACTATCAGAAATCCGTTGTTCGGTACCTCGGATCTGGTTTGACTGGAGGAAGCATACCCCGAAAGGGAAGAGAGACTCCGACATAGTTTATGGACTTGAAAAAAATTTTCGAATATTAGGTACCAGAAATATTCGAGAAAGAGATGGTCTGACTTGAGTCACCTGGATTTGAATACTTTTTTAAAGGTGATCATGCAAGCCCGAAAAATGGGCTCAACCTTGCATTTTTTGTAAAAAGCACGAAATTCGGCTCGAACAAACGATTTGAGCCATGGCGCCACCTTCTTAACTGCATAAGCGCCCCAAAATTGTAGGTAGCGTTGTTGCCGATAAGAGCTTGAAATTTTATTTGAGGGCGCGGAAAGATGTAAGACTCCCCAAAATAAGGCAAAACTGACGCAGAATTTTTCACTATATTTGCACGTGTTTTTTAAATGAATTTTACCGTAGAATTTGAGAAAAATATTGAAAAAATTCTTCGGACCCTCTAAAGATCCAGAGGACGCACACCCTCAAAATAGAAGAAACAGAAATTGTGTTTTTCGTAAAAGTTGTAGTAGATTCTAACGTAGAATTCGACGTAGAATTCGAGAAAAATACTGAAAAAATTCTTAGGCCATTCCTAAAAGGTCTAGGGGGCTCACTTACCCAAAATTGAAGATGAATAATCAGTGTTTTTTCTTAGTTAAGCAATTCGGGGGCTCCGATGGAGTTCAGAACGACGGGCCATGGCTCAAATTGTTTGCCTGAGTGTCCTAAACACTTGTACCGATTTTCATGCTTTTTACACAAAATGCACCACTATTTGTACTAAGGCGCCGGATTGAGAAGGACCACGATTTTCTGAACATGATGAAGCCAACATTGCACTTTGTGTAAAAAGTATGCAAATTGGTACAAATGTTCAAGATAGCCAAACAAAAAATTTGAGTCATGGCGCAATGGTCGGAACTCCGTAGGAGCCTCTAGATGGCGGCACTTTAACAAATATCCATTATTTATTTTCGCAAAATCTTTCAGTTGGAAAAGTATGGGATAAAACTGGGACAATAGAAACCGAACGAGATATTTCGGCTTGAAGTAGGTATTCTGAAATATTTCAGCTGCTCTGAGAGGAAGGGTTTTGTTCTTTATTTTTTACTCACTACTTTTCCATGAAGACTCAATCATGGAAGTGGAGAGGAGAGGAGGTAAAAGTGGCAGGATATTGATTTAAGTCGAAAAAATCATGAAACACTTCATAAAGACATACCTACACGACCGGAAAGGAAAATTATCATTCTCATTATTCTTTTATTAGCAAGCTATATGACTAAGGAAAAGGAGAGTGATGTAAGAAAGGAAGTAATAAAAGACCCGAGAGAAGAAAAAGTGTCGTGATTCAAGTTGATGTCACTGTGAAGAAGCAGAAATTATTTTTCCATGTAGGCCAGTTTTTGGAAAACTGAGAAGTCAGGGATTTTTGCACAAGGTCATAGTATTTTTCGTAATGAGTGGCGTAAACGAACGATACTGGAACGAGCGCAGTGTAGCCATACCAGCGGCGCGAGCGTGGATTAGTGAGTTCCAATATCGTTCATTTTCGCCACGAATTACAAACAATACTTTTTATAAAACATAAAGCGAAAGGAACACTTGGGCCTACAATTTAAATTGGTTATCGTTCAAAAAGAATGTTTACAAATTGTTCAAATGGCAACACTGACTTGATTTTCGCGATGGCTGAAACATTTTCGCCACTGGTAAAACATTTTCGCTATACGGTTCTGATAACGGCGTGTTTCGCTACGAAAAACGATCACGATACGCAGCACTTTCGCTTCATGAATATAAAAAGAAATTTTCTAAGATACGTCAAGAAAAAATTCAAACTGTAACGTTTTTCCTTCTTTTTTTTATGTTTTTTTTTTCTGCTTTTTAGTGGACAATGTCGTCTAGAAAAATCTGAAAAAGTCAAGGAATTTCATCGTGAGAAACAAATGGCCACCCTGATTTTAGCTCCTCGAGATATTGACCAGAATCAATGATAAGTTGAGTAAAAACAGATTCATCGTCAAAAGCTTCCCGGTGTTCATTGAAAAGATTCTCTAACTGGCGCCCTGATTCGCCGAAATTGTGAGCTCGCACTCACCATAAATAATTTTGAGGCCGAGATGAGACAGGTTGGATGCCATTTTTGAGTCGGAGAAGTGGTTGCCAATTGGTAGTAGCAAGTAATAAGTCGTATCGTAGACGTAGTTCCAAAACAGTTCGACTATATAACGTCAACTAAGGTCCAGATAAGGGAACCGATTCATCTTTCTCCAAGATATAATACGAGTGTCAATAGGAGAGGCGACAGGATCTCGCTTCCGTGGTCTCTACACTACTTTCAACAGAGCCTGTTTTCTGGAGAGCATATTTGGAAATGTATGCCATCATTTTTCGGTCCTAGGACATAGGGCCATCCACAAAAATTTATTCTTCACTTTTACTTTATGACATTTTTTACTTGAATCCGGATACCTGAAAGATGTTTGTCAGAATAAAAAACTCCCGACAGAAAATCCCTGAATACAGCGAACCTGAAAGACATTTCCTGACACACAAACACCAGACCCAGTTTTTCTCGAAGTCCATGCTCTTAACAAACAAAAGAAAAATATTCTAGAGTGAGTTTATTCACAAATCTTTAAATACCAACATCATGATTTGAGATTCGTAGTGAAGAAGTCCTATCAGAATTCGCAAAACGTGTCTACTTATATTATCAGAGTATCTCTGAATTCATACTCCTCGATGAAAGGATACACTATGAGCTGCATATACCAAAAGTAATTAAGGACCATATCACACACGGTATTTCTATCTCATCTTTTCCCTCAGAGGTAGGAATGTAGCTATGAGACACTCATCAGTTGATAAACCTTCGAATTAAAGAAAAGAGGAAGCGAATCAAGGTTTTCCATCATCGGTTGGCAAACCAGATCAGTTCGAAAGCGGAAGAAGAAAAACATTCTCCAGTTTGCAAATTTTGAGTTTTCCCTTGTTCCCTTTCACCAATAGTGCAGCCTTTGCGGAATCACTTTTCGGAGGATTAGACTTGATTATAATCTATGGTTCGTTCTTTGAACTGAGAGCTTCTTATTTTCATCGATTTGGGCTATCAAAACAAAACTTTTGTTCTTATATCATACTTAAGGTATTTCCAGGTAATTTCCCAATTTTCCAGTTTATTTCAAGATTTGCTTCTGAATTATACAATATTTAGTTCCTGCAGGACCCTTTCGTCACGCACTCCTGTTTTGTAAAGTACATAATAATATGGCCTCGTATTTGTGACCTCTACGTTTTACATCCGTGAGTGAGTTGTGGTATGTTTAGTGTCGTTCGACAATATGGTTTATCGAGCTAACTTCTTTTCGTAATTTATCAAGTTTATCTTTCGCTTTCATCTTTCCTTCACAACTGAATCTATATAGTCTTGATGATTGAACTCTTCAATTTGTTCGGCGATATCTCAATTTGGACTGAATCCTTACAAAAACAAAAGCCATAACGTTGTTGTGAAGTACGCGTTCATCTTCTTCGAATTACAAATTCGATGAGTCATGAGTGAATTTTCCTTGGAGGGAGGGAAATCGTCATTAATTCTTTATTCATAAAGGCTAATTAATACTTTGATTAAAATTATTCAATTTTGTTAAGTTACAACATATTCAAGAGGAAACACCATTCGATCTGGATTTTGCGAAGAGTATCCCACAGGCACGCGTTATACTCGTATATTCTTGCATTCATGACCTTGAACAAAATTAAACGCACCTTAAAAAGTTGACAAGAATTCTTTCCCGCCTCACTCGAATCGAGCAGCTCTAGAAAAGCGTTCCTCTTTTTTCGCATAAAAATCGCTAAAAACTATCCGAGATGTACGGTAGAAATAAGTATTATTTAAAACAATCAAAATGTGAAACCCCGCTGAGGTATTCACGGCTGGCTACACGAAGTGTATAATAGGCAATAAAAGTCCCGAACTGATTATTAAAGAAGTTCACACCTGTGCTAATATACACACGACTCCATAAGTCGTGATTCACATTTAACACACACACGCGCACACGAATATCATTAGAAGAATATTAATAGAAGAGTGGGCGGATTGGCGCGTGACACGATATTAGAGTGCTGCGGTTTGAAAAACGAGACCAAAAATATCGTGTTCGAATACGTGTTAACGAGAAACGATCATCATCTATGGAGATGCGGTTTTCATATTTCGACGGCGAAGACGACGTATTGATGGCGTATTCCCTACTGTATATAGGTTTTAGAAGGCAATTATTACTTGTCACAATACATTATACAAAGTAATAAATAAAGATGAGAAAAAAAAAAGAAAAAAGAAGAAGAACTGATGGCTGAGTTAGGACAGCATTTATTAGCGACGTGGAGTGTCCTTTTACCGACTTTTCTATCTAGAAAAGTAAGGTTTTACACCCGTAGCAAGGTGAATAGGGGGCGGGGGAAAGAAACTTTCTCGACGTTGTAGAGGTCCTAGATCACAACTATCATAAAACAATTTCAGGCTATACATAAGATTTTTTTGTCCGCGGAACTCCTCCAAAATATATTTTTTTGTAACTTGGCCATATTATAGTATTATATCTGAAGATGTGCATCTGCAATGTTTTTGAGAATCGGATGAGTAGTTCTCGAGAAATTTCTCAGTATTTCGAGTATGTTTTTGTCCGCGGAACTCCTCCGAAACCACCCGATGGATTTTTTTTTGAAACTCGGCCATATTGTAGTATTATATCTGAAGATATGTGCACTTGCAATTATTTTGAGGATCGGATGAGTAGTTCTCGAGAAGTTTTCACTTTTTTGAAAAATTTCTCACTATTACGAGTAGCTGCTTACAAATAGCTGCGAGTGCTGCTTACCTTACGAGAAACGGATTTTCCTATCCTTTTACCAATTTTGTTATCAGTACGTGTATTGAGATGAAGAACCTTTTATTATCATTCAACAGGTTCATTCTTGATTCATTCTTGACCAAGGGTTCATTGAATTTTATTTTCGATGATATTTCATTCAAATTTAGTACCCTTGCATCTCGCTTCCCACAGCCCCTAGAGCCTTAATTTTGTTTTTTCAAATTTTATTAACAGGGAACCTGTTTTATCGGTATTTTGAAAAATAAAATAACGTGGCACCGGGAGACAAAACGTGAGGCCAAGGGGTACTTTCAGGAAATTGTCGTCCGCGAAGGCGAGCCGTTCAAAGTTGATGACGTCACGGGGGCGGGAGTGAGAAAAATTTTGACTCTCTATGATAAGAGGGGGACTTACAATAATTTTGACTCTAAGCTATATATGATAGGAGAGAAACTCGGGGAAAATTTCCACTCTCAAGCTATATACATATATTCTCGCAAAAATGTTACACCTCTTATCATACGAAGATTGGTTACCCTTGAATGGAATGTTGTAAACACCGGTTAGTTTGTTTTGGCCTCGCGGGGAAAACTTTTCTCCTTCTCCAAGATTCGAATTTTTCCCCCTCCTTCTTTCAAGCGTCTTCTCGCATCCATCAGCATTCCTCCCCTACCTCTATCAAAAACTTATCTGGGAGAAGACAGTTCGAAAGCTTCACATGCACCATCAAGTATCAACAGTCGACTTGTAACATTTGAGCTACGATAGCAACGGTGAATTTCATGGGTGGGCCATTTTATTTTGACAAGTTTTTCCAGCTTTTCACTTGTGAACGGATTGTCCGAATAGCATTTGAACGCAGCTACAAGAGTTCTTTCTATGCACTGATTTCTCTCGAGTCAACCTTATAATTATAATTTGCAGTCCATCTTCTGGCAACCGGACATTCATTTTCCAGACCAGAGAATGATGAGGAGAGGCCTAGAGACAACGCTGGCGCTCTGGAAACAGTCGAAATAAATTCTACCTGTGAAATAAATATGTACAAACTCCTTCGTTCGTTTTTCTCTACTGCATTTGTGTAAGTTTTTCTATATTTTCGTAAGTAGCGAGCTTCTCGGTATATCCGGATACAACGAGAATCTCGTTATAACCGGGGTATGTCTACTGCGAGCTTCCGGGTAAAGCGAGAAAAAGTATCAGGCCCTTGAATCTCGTTATAGTCGGCATCGACTGTATGTGGGAGAGGAACTTAGAATAATTTCGACCTCTAAGATGTGATATGTGGGAGACTAAGGAAATTTTCGTCCGCGATCGCGTTACGTTCTTGCGCCAAATAATTTTACAATCACCATAAGCTTCTTTATTTTCTTTCTTTCTTTTAGTGATGGTTTAAACCTAAGAAAAAAATACCCCTCCCACCCACTGCCGTGACTTACTCAGCCTAACAGCTAATAAGACTAACATGAAGAATACTAGATTTATACTAGGCATAACTCACAGCATACTAGACTATACTGCACTTGGCTTTAGGCTGTTCTGGCCAAGAAGTGGAGTGAGTGAGCTAATTAGCCCAACATACAGTGCACTGAACTTATACTAGGCTAAGAGTGACGGCGAACGAGAGGAATGAGTGAGTCCGTCAGTCTGGTGGAGTGAGACGTTACTATGACGTCATCATCGAAAGTCGATATATTAGGTAGAATTGAAGATCTTTGATTTTGACCAATCACTTGCATATAAAATGCTACACTACGTGTCTCTGAAGGAGATATGTTAGCTTCTGCCTTTTTTTAAGGAGAAATTATGTTTTCCATAAGATGGTGTGGGAAAGGCGCCAGCGGTTCGGAGGCTGAGTTTGGGACTCATACAGAAAGCTCTCAGTGCTGTTCTGAGGAAATGGGTGTGAATGGGAAATAGAAATTTGAGAACTGATTCGGTCTAACTAAATTGTAAACGAGTAGGCCATGCCGCTGTAGCGTAGAGGAGATCGAATGAGGTTTTTTTAAGATTTGGATGAAGTTTTGCTGTCCATCTATTGTCCCGTTTTCGTTGTGCGCGATATTAGCGCTGACCGGTCTGAATGATGGTGCTCATTGAGATGAATCTGAGTCTAATAGCCTTTATTAAGCTCTACAAAATCATCAATAGAAAATATACGAATAGAAATCTATACGATTGATCCAGAGGTCTTGATGCGGAAAAGATGGATGAAAAAAATTATTTTTGGCAAAATCGTCCGTCAAGTCATATCGTTGCTCGAGGGCATCTCACTTAATTAAGTTGAATGTTGGCGATACGCACTCGACAGAGGCCCACCTCGCTTGAACGCAGTTCAACCAGCAACTCGGCTGTTGTAACAGGAAACCATAATGTAATGATTATTAATGACCGAGTGAAACATACTGACTTCATTACGTAAAAACGCGCGAGTAATACAGGAAAACAAATCAAAACTCTCATAATGACATTCTCATTGTTGAGTGAAAGGGTTCACGAGATACCCTTGAACTATACTATAGTCTAGCGCGGAAAAAATTCAATACGACCTGGCCTGTGATGGTTGTTGTACAACTCTGCAAATTTGAAAATTTTAACAAAGCTCTCCCGAATAATGAAAGCGAGATAATGTGCCGCTGGACTCGACCTTCACACCCACAACGACGTTCCTATATACTTGGATGGAAATTTCTACAGCAATCGGCGAGAAAGCGAGTAATTACTTTTTTTTTTTGAACTATTTACGAATGCTGAGAAATCGCGGTTGGCACTATTTACGACTTCGCGATGATATCGGAACAATATTAATATTTTTTTACGCCGCCACGTGCTCGAGAAAAAAAAATATTTTATTTTTTTAATTTGGCGTTGATAGTCGAAGAAAGAACTCTGCACAATATCTTCGCCACGGATATTTGGCGTTTATACGTTAATAGATCACCGGCGGCGATTGTATCTGTATCTTTTTTTTTTCTCCATGAAGGTAGTCTGAAATGACATGAGATACGAGCACAAGTCAACTTATTTAGTCGTGTGTGGGTAACGGTAAGCGATTAGAAAGCTGCCGAAAAGTGCGAATGAGCATTCTGACAACGTCGAACGTTAATACTCGTAATTATCTATACATAGATAAGTACCATAGTATGAGCTACTCGTATAATGAATATTTTACTGCAGATACCCTGAACGCTGTAATAGAGAATTGAATACGATAACCTTGACCCAATGATCTCGGTTACAACTCATATAAATCTTACTGTTGAATTAGAAAAAAAAAAAAAAAAAAAAGTTTCTTTCGTAATATGCACTTACGTATTATATTATTATATTCTTCAATGCGAAACTCCTATACTAATTAATGTTTCCGCTTTTTCATTTCTGGGAGGAGATTCTCTAGCAAAGAGACACTGTTCTCAAGGTCTTTCTTGCGTCGAATATAAGGTTTATTGAGGTTTCAGTAAACCACATAACGACGAATTAAGCGGTGTCCAACCTTTTATTCCTTAATTGTTGATGAAATATATTCAATAAAATTTTTTATTGATCTGATACCAGTCAAAAAGGCGGGTAATCAGTTCTTTAAAAGTTAATTCTTGTACACATTCAAATCTGTCCTCATTAATCACTACAGTTGATCACGATGTTCGAAGAAGTCACCATATTTGGATCAACAAGTGATAGTTAGGACGGATGTATTCACAAAGTACGGCGTAATTATAGTCTGCACAAAACAGAAAGAGAGAAAAAAAAATGTAATTTAGCGAACAAAATAAATGATTGCTGAGAGATATACTATATTAGTCCTCAATGTTACGAGCCACTGCCTGATAGTGGCAAAATCTATCTTTCAGCTCTCATTACGCTACAAATTAGATTCAAATAGCAGTTTACCCTCTAAGTCGTAAGTTGGACTTTACTTACAAAACGATCGCTTCTTTGTCACTCAATATCCTCGTAAATGGTGCAAATTTCGTTGAAAAATGTCAGGCTAGTTGTCAGTAAGGAAGATGAACTTTTCATAAATTAATGTTGAGTGTCATTAGTGCGCGCAGTTAGTTTGTTTAGATGTTAGAATGAAAGTTAGTTAGTTGTAGATATTGTAGAATACCACAAATACTTTCATGGTTCTTTTTGAGTGCTTGAGGAGGGTGAGGCTAGAATTTGGGGCAGAAGAAAAGATGGTCAACTGTTGGATTGTTTTGTTGGCAGTAGGGGCAAGATAGAGGAGTTGGGATGCGGGGGTTGTACTTTTTGTGTGGCTTATTCTGGGACAAGAAAAAATCACTTTTTCTCGTTATGTGTATCTGATGGAGGATGACCAAGGGACGGAGATTTTTTTAATACGAAGGAGTTTGTTGTTGGATTAATGTTGCCAACGTGTGTTCCATGGTCAAGTGATGAGTGAACGGTAGTAATTTTTATAGTCCAGAGATGGTACAGGGTAGTTATCAGTTATTTGGTCAAAAGAGGTAGCTTGTTTAGCGCCTCGATCAACGGAATCATAATGAGGGAGACCAATGTGTCCAGGAGTCCATAATATGAAGATTATATGAGTGTTGATTAAGTGTGAATGCGTTTAACTATTGGATTGGAGTTGTATGCATCTGTAAGGGAATGAAGAGAAGAGAGGGAGTCAGTGAGGAGAAGGAATTGGCCATTGGGGGGAAGTTGGGAGAGGTAGGAGGGATAGTTATAAGTATGCCCATAAGTTCCGCTGTAAATATGGAGGCATATGTTGAGGATGCTTTCTGAAAATATTTCCCCGTCAATGGAGAATGCGTATGCTGCTTTATTAGATGTTTTAGACCCATCAGAGAGGCAGAGTACTAAATACGCACAAGGGACTTTTACGCCCTCGACGTCTACAGTTTGGTGTACATTCAGCACCAGCTATATAAGGGTATTCTTGAAGTAATTTTGTGACGAGTTGGATACAAGCAGTTTTGTCATATTCGGGATTTTCTGTGAGATTGAGACGTCGTATTTTGGGTTGAGGGAGAGTCCAAGGGAGGTAGGTTGTATGAATGGGTTCTAGGGGGTTTGCTAGCGAGTCATTGAATTGAAGTCGTATATGTTTTGTGGAGAATTGACTGTTGTTAACGTGAAAAATTCGGCTGAAAATTGGAAGTTGCGGAAATTGGGAGACAGAAGGGTGAGTCTAAGAAAGTGAAAGAAGTGTTCTGTGGCCTCTGCGCATAGACTATATTTGAAGCTAGTGCGGTAAGCTCTCAGGTCAATCCTGAGGGAGGATGTTTGGATGCGGTCACGTAAGGTGAGAACAGTTTTGTCGGCCAAGTTATAAATTGGGGCTCCATAGTCCAATTTCGAGTGGATGAGGCTTTCATAAAGTTGGAGGAGTAATTTTTGGTTGCATCCTTTCGAGGAGTGAGATAAGAATTTTAAAACGTTTACAGCGCGTGTGCATTTGGCTTTGAGGGTTTTACTGTGGAACCCAAGTAAGTTTTTGATCAGAGTGCAGGCCGATAAGTTTGCCGTAGTTTCGTGATGGAATTCCAAAGTTTTGTAAAATGAGGGGAGGGATAGATGAAATAGGGTTTCTTTTCTTGAAAACGACTGAATATGTTTTTGAAGCAGAGAATCTAAATCCGTTTTCTAATGTCCATGAGGTAATTGAATTGAGAGTTTCCTGGAGGAGGTTGCAGGCCCTCTCGAGGTTAGCAGAGCTGATGGAGATGTTATAATCGTCGGCAAAAAGACGTTGACATGTGAGGTGATATCACTGATAGCTATTAGGAAAAAGAACGCTGAAAACTTCGCCTCCGTTTTGGACTGAGAGGGGGGGGGGGAGAGGTGTTATTGATTCTTATTACAAGTGTTCTGTTGTTGAAAAAGGTTTTCAGTATATTTGGAAGAGGGCCTCGGAGACCAACTTCATACAGTTTGGTAGAGATAAAATGTCTCCAGCCTCGAGGAAACGCTTCCTGGAGGTCGAAGAAGATGAAGTATAGAGAAGATTTGTTCCTGGATGCATCGTTGATTTGGGATTGAAGGTCGAAAAAAGGTTGTACAGTGCTCCGTCCTTTTCTGAAACCGTATTGGTAGGAGGAGAGGATTGTTTGATTCTAAATACCAGAAGAGTCTTTTGTTCAGCATTTTTTGGAATAGTGTGCCAAGAACACTGGAGAGGTCTATAAGGCGGTATGAGGCTGGAAGGAGTGGGTCAGAGTTTGGTTTCAGTATGGGGAGGATGATGACCGTTTTCCAAAAGGTGGGGTAAATGTTTTGTGCGAAAATTGTGTTAAATAAGGAGAGGAGATAAGAGAGTGAGTTTGGGTGGAGATTTTTGTTCATGGCCGAGTGTATGTCATCAAGTCCGGGGGAAGCGTTTCTCGTGTTTTCATTTATAGTAGTTATCAGTTCAGTTTCAGAAATAGGGAGGTTGTATGGAAGGATATGATTTGTGGGGGGGGGGGGGTCATAAGATATATCAAATTTTTCTTGTTGGAGTTTATAACTTGAGAAATCGGGATTGTAATTATCGTTAGAAGACACAGAGGTGAATTAGCTAGTAATTATATCTCTCCACATAGTAGAGATAGACACAGGTTGGTTCAATCACACAACAAATGAACTCCAGGACTGTTTCTTTCCAGCACGGATTAGAGTCCTTGCATTGGCGCGAGCTTTCTTGTAAAGTATCAAGTTTGGGTGCGGGTGGAGTTGTAAGTACGAAGGGCTTTTTTGCGTGTTTTGACAGCTTGATGGATTTTGTCTGACCACCAAGGGACTTTATTACGTTTCCTTTTTTCTGAAGAGTGAGGAATAGAGAGTTCTGCGGCATCGGTAATGAATTTGGTAGATGTTTCTCGTGCTATGGAGGGGTTAGAGGGGTCTGGAAGAGAGGATGTGTTTGAATTGAGGTCGTGAAAGGGGACCCAGTTAGCTTTGTTGATGAGTCAGGGGGAGTTGAGCAATTGCTATGAGATAGATTTTGCGATTGGATAAGAATTGGGAAGTGGTCTCTGTCGCATAGGTCAGGGTGGGTAGACCAAGTGAGTTTGGGAGAGAGGGAGGATGAGAAAAAGGAAAGATCAATCGCTGAAAGAGAACCGAAAATTAAGACGAGTAGGGGTCTCAGGGGTAGGTCATTATTACAGGTATTTGCGGATTTCTGTGAGATCGAGACGTATTTTAGATTAAGGGAGAATCCAATGAGGAGAGGGGTGCATAAAATTTGCTGTGAACAGTTTACTACAAAGGTGATTGAATTGGCGGCGCATATGGGTTGATTAATCTTTTTTATCACAACTTACGAGCACCTTCTTTCGGAATTCATTTTGCAGCAAGCGTCGAAGATAGAATTTTTCTAGAGTAGGGAATCATCCTTCAGATGTAAGCCGAAAACCATTCCCTCTCGCACTCCTTTCTTGTGCTGTTTTTTACGCCGAGGACAAAGTTCACGATAAAATAATTAAACTCGAACAAATTTTCGAAATGCGCGCTTACGAAGTTTTTAGAGCCACCGAGCGAGAGCACGTAGTCAACGAGCAATATTCTCATCAGAACTGGTTCTATGTGATATCGATAAGAGGCTAGATACGCGGCGTCAGCGTATGTTGTATTCTTGAAATCTCGTTCTTCAAATTTACCACATTTTCACGCAATTCATTCGATGATCTACTCATACACAGATATGTAAGTAGGCTGCTGTGTAAGAATCAAATTTTCCAACTTATAGGTTTATTTAAATGTATAGATAGGTACATACGAAAAAATTATACCGCATCTTATACTTCCGATGAACCATATTCGTATCGTTCAAACTAGTTCTGACACGTATACGTTCGAACTAAAGAAAGCGTTAATTATATAGCAAGACGAAACGATAGTAATAACTGAAGCCTATCGCGAAGCGTAGGAGAGAAATGAATAATCTAGTACCCGCGCTTAGCATATACATAAAGCTCACAATTCGATGTGTTTTTTTAAGACTGGTTTCCGCGTATACAGTTAATTTATTTTGCATTATAACTTTTCACTATCTAGCGGAGCGAAAGAAGGCAGAGATAGAAAAAAAAGGCCACCTACAAAAAAAGATAAAAGAGCAGTAAATTATAATCGCGGAGGATATTGTGCAGTCTCCTCTTTGCCAAAAGCTATATCGTCCTACATTCGACTTTATTTCGAATTTTTATTCATTAAAAGAAATTCAGATCCGATGTGAGCATGTCAATTTCCGAGCATAAAACTGTGCGCTTTTTACATAAATTATTTTCAAAACTGCTTCATACCTACTAGAGAAGTGCGTACGTACTCGGGAGTGTGTGCAGTACCTATATAGAGTTAATGAACAGGTATCCTCATGGGCAGACGTGGAACACCTTATGACGCGGGTGGATTTGTTTCGCCACAAGCGAATTCGAATAGGTTGAATAACAACACGCGGTATGTAGTTTCATTTGAAACTAAATTTTATTTAAGAATAGGTTAAATTATAGATACATATGCGGTACGTATATAGGGCCTATAGACGAGACTAGATTTTAACACCTCGTAAGTGTACGAATTGCGATTAGGACACACATAAAATTCAATTACATACTCGGTACATGCGTGATTTACGCAACCGGCGTGCGTTGATCACACGTTCGGAAAAAATTATAGAGTACATCCAGATTCTAGAGACAATTGGTATGGCAGATAGGGCGCGAGATTGAAGTCTGCATCATTATCGAGCTCCTTGAGAAATCTTAAATTTCGCTGAGGAATAACAATTCATTTTGTATCTTGTTGTTTTTCGAAACGTCGCTCCAAGATACGAGATGGTCTTCTAAACATTGGGAAAAAGGTAGTGGATCGCACTGATGATGAGTGTACAAACATTGTGAGCGCCGAGAGCGGAAAAATATCAAGCTAGAGGTCACCCAGCTCCAAAAAATCGGTTTTTGGAAAATATTTCGACAAGTTTGGATGTTAGAAAGAATTTTCCTTTTCAATGATGTACGAGTGGTACTTGGAAGTTTGAAGTTGAAAATTACCTATAAAATATCACGCGGCTCGATCGCCGGTCTCTCACCGCGAGCTTACAAAAAAAAATCCTTTCGTCATCATTCCTTCACGAGAATTTTCGCGTGTTCCCTCGCTTCAATCAAACACGAGGCGATCGCCGTTTTCTTATTGCGGGCTCACAACAGAAAAAATCTTTTCGGTATTCTTCCCTTCCATCGGCATAATAACAACAAGAATTTTTACGTGTTCTCCCGCTTCGATTGTTCCCTTATCTCGGGAGGAGATTCGTTCACCTCAAGTAAGTGCACGGGCTCCCAACAACACAATTCGTACCGCTGCGACTCGAGGAAAAAGAAAAAATTGACATTTCAAAGTGAAGACAGTGAACCTTAGGAGTGCGTATTATTCAGCCCGAATATTGCCTATCAATACCGCGCGGTCTATTGCGGTAGCAGTCATAGCTTACCCCGCTATTGATGAAAAAATTACAGAAATTCACCATTCAATATTGATTTTTCTGGGGATGTTTCACCACACCGAAGACTATGGTACTGAATTAGTATGTTGTACTTGAAAGCATGGCGCATCAAAGGAATGAATATTGATTTCTTTTGTTAAGTATGCGTTTGAAGTTTCGTTATTACTAGAAACTAGGGAAAATATGAATGATTCTTTTTTTTTTTTTTTTTTTTTTATAGAAATACCATGGATGTACGTCCACATTTTCTGAAATATCTCCCAGTTATAGTTTCATTGCTCTGCTATCATTATTCATTTGGATTCTAGGCCTCAAAATGGCTCTGCAACCCGTGCGGATAGGTCCAACTTTTTAGATTTCGAGTTTTTTCATGCGGAGGACATCTTTTCAACGCACATCCAGGCCATTTTCCCCTTACTCTTCGTTCAGCATACGACGTTCCCTCGGACTGAACCCAATATTCACTGTACCCTGAGTTGACCGCATCATCCATAGGCTTGTCACGGGCCCTTTGCTTCTGAATCCATCGAATGTGAAGCTCTAGCCATAATACATTGCGATACGGTTTCAATTTGAAGTCGCACTCTGGTGCGATTTTTTCTTCCTCTATTCGGAGCTTTGTTAATAATATGCGCTAATTTAGCCTCTACTTCAACGAGTACGATTTCAGCTGAAGCCTTTAAAACTAGTGAAGAGGATGAAATGATTCTTATTTGTTTTAGGCATAAACAAAATTGCCCGCCTATCGATAACACGCCAAGGAAACAAAATTGACATGTCATGGAAATGTATCACACAGATAAAAAAATTTACATGCCTATGAAATGTATTGCACGGATGAAAAACCATTATAGCCTACAAGCTACATTCACTACAGAAGAGACGTTGACACTTTCGATTTATTGTAATAGTAACGCTTGCTTCGCTTTGGAGGGGCGGCCGCGCTTTTGTTTTTAACCCATGGGAATCTTTTAAGCTTTCTCGGGGACGGTACAAAGTTTCAATCGAATTTCCCTACCAATAACGTGTTAGCATATTTTGGTTCAGAACTCGGCTCAAAAAAGTCGTAGATAGTTGGGTAGGGGCGCAAATTGAAGAAAATTGAAATACATACAAATTTCGTAGATTTTAAGTATACGTCTAACGTTTCGCGTTTTTGTGCTGGAGTGAATTTAGTGCAAACTCCCATTTAACTGGTAACATCTTTCTGGTCCACCCAGTACATGAAGTAAGTAGTGCACACATCCTCATTCAAGTTGTGCACTCGAGATCCAAAAGACTGGAAGTCCTATGGAACGGACAAATACACGAAGTAAGTAGTGCACACATTACTTAACCGACTCCTCTGGGATGGAACAACTGGGAAAACAGCTCCATCAACAGTCATACCTCACTCATAGGGAGTTTGAGGTTCACTATGGGGAGGCAGTCTCTATTGTCAAGCCCATACTGGCTGGAGTTCCTCACAATAAATGCAGCAAGATTGTCTTCTTTTGAAATACAGGTTGTGTGCCAGTCCTTGCGTACATTTATGACGTTCGTCGTGGTTTCAACGTCGTGTCACTTTTTTTCCATGGCGGGAGGGGAACTGGCGGTCAATATAATTTTATGAGGCGTGCACTTATATATTTCCCTTTGTTTTAGAACGGTTAAATATTTAATGTGGAAATTTAGGGAGGTTTGTACAGATTTACGACAAGAAAATCTCGAAAAGTTGTCTGCGTTACAGAGATTGATCAAGTGCGCAAGAAAGAATATAAGAAGGATTTTTCGTTCTCTAAATTTTTTAAAAAGATCGAAAAATTCAGCGCACGTAGTGATGGTGATTTATTTAAAAAGAAAGGGTTGAAAGATAGGAAATTGATATGACTTTGATACAAAATTGACAGAGAAGAAAAATTTGGGCGAAATACGTTTACTTTAAATCGCCTGAATGTTTTGTGTAAAGATCCAGAAATATTCGTAGAAAATTTCTAAAAGTACCTAGTCTGTGTTATAGAGATTAGTGAAGTGCGCCAGAACATGCATATTCACTCCTAAACGACTATTCACTTATTTGCTCATATAGGCTCAAGCTTTATTGTATTTATAGTCGCATTAGTTGTTTTTTTTTTTTTCTCCTCATATTCATCTGTCAAATTGCTGGATAAGCCGTTATACCGCTAATTAATTAGTTTTATATGTATATATATTTTTTTTTTTGCTGTACAATCATTATAACTCTCCGCGTGGCAAAAGTTAGAAACGTTTGTCGATTAATGCGAGTGAAGGGTAACGACGGTTGTTGTAACTCGAAGGTCGAAATGTTCGACATAAAATAAGGAAAAAAAGTCAAAACTGAACGCAGATACGCATACTGTATAAGCATTTTCGATTTATACACATCCCATTATGGAAGAATATCATTGTTAAGCAAGGGTTACCAAACCTTGACTCCCAAGTCGTATGCGTACGATGATTCATTCATTGATATTTTTTTTTTTTACGAGCGCAATTTCTCCGAGGCAAAAAGTACTCGTAATTACAATCAAGGTTTCTGAAATAGGTAAAGTACAAATCTTGCGATATGCATGAACACGATCTTATTTCTCGTGAGAATTCTACGAAATCTTCTGGTTTGGTATAAAAATTCAGATATAGATGTCTCATCTGGTTTGAAGGATACGAGTCCTGAGAAAGGTCGATAAAGTAAAAGTTCGAGAATAGAAGAATTTGGAAAGTGATCCTGCGTTTGGAGTCATAGAGAGATCGGTTGGAGTTGGGGAAAGCTGTAGTCTCGTCGAATGCAAGAAAAAAGTGTTTGTATAGCGTCACAAGCCATACTATAAAGGAGGAACAGTCAAACTTAATTGTGCAAGTTTGTAACTGTTCCTCCTTCATAAGAATGTCACGCAAAATATTCTCAATTTACAAGATTTACTATAAACTGTTAAAACTAGAACAAAAAGTCCACTTATGATGGCACCCTTTTGATCATTTCAAAGATATGAAACGCTATTTTCATTACGCGGCCAATTTCACATTTCAAGATCGTTGAAATCTTTTTGATGAAAGTTCCGGCGATTGACCGAAGCTAACCTCACTCGCCAATCGGTTGAAAATTCTTCAGACAACTCCAATCTCAAGGTCCACTGGGTTTACCCGAAAAAGTTTCTATAATTCAAGTTTCATTCTCCTACAGATCAACTTTCTAGATTTGTCTTCCCCTTCTTCTTAATCCATAGCCTCATTTCCAAAATATTTCCGAAATTTGAGCCAGAAGCGTTCTATATACGTGAAGTTCTCTGTAAGCCGTAACACAAACTCGTATACGATGAGTGCTGAAATTCACGCTCATTCAATCAATCGCCTCCAACCTCTGTTTCTTTTTATAGTCCCTAGAGTCAGACTGCATGTAGAATCCTCAATACAAGCCAGTGAGGTTCGAAAACATCTTATTCTGGTGACGTAGAATTTTTCACCGATTTACAGATCAACCAATAGAAGAAATGGTGTAGTGGGTATTATCCCGATCCTTGTAGATGACTAGCCATTAGATGAATGGAGATCGAAAAATTTTCTACGATCTTCTGCTAAGATAAGCTTTAAAAGCGCGGATTCGCTCTATCAACATTCTCAACAATCTGCATTCTATATCAATTATTTGAGTCGCACATTCGAGTTTAGAGACAGCGGCGCGCGGAATATGTGGCTTTTTTCACACTCTTCTACGCACACCACAGTCTCCGCAGAACAAGGATGATCGCTGCGCTCCTCATCGTCAACTGTAAAAAGACTAATACTTTTTCATTCTAAGTGCTCGGTAATGAGCTCTGTTGACTCGACAATGTCAAACACTTCAACATTTTTTAAGACACCTGTTACTTCGGTATTCGAAAAGACCGCCTATTTGAATAATGTATTCAACAACTCGAGACGGAAATCCATCAAATAACAAACGCCGCGATGTGTCAGTCCTAACACCTATTATCGTTTCGCTTTTTGATTATGGATGCGACCAGCTAGCGTCTTTAGATTTATGTCATCCGCTTCAAATGCAAATAAATTCGGTTATTCACTACCTATTTAAAGAGAGAAACAGAAAAGAAAAGAAACAGTTCTTCACAGAGTGATGCGGTTTTGAAGAAGAGGCGAGAAAGATAGAATGAGAAGAACTCGACGCTGATGAAAAAGACAGCCACGGCGCTGAAATATTTAGAGAGAATGGGCATAAAATCACTAAGTAATGTGTACTTAATATTCTTCTTATACTGAAATTAACGCGTGGTTCTATTTTTCGCGCTATAGGCCTTGTAGTAGTCTTATGAATTAAACTCGCGAGAAGTAGGTCTTCGATTATTCGCTTTGATCTCGAGTATACACAAGGACTTCATTGGCGGCCGTCAGCAATGAAATTCGAGCTCTTGAAAAGATACAATGAATGAGATCATCCTTCGCTCATCGACTAGAGTATACAATTTCGCTCTTGGTAGCTGGTCTATAGCTTTCCCATTCACTAGGTGGCGTAAGTATGCGTGCAAGAGAAGATGCATTGGAACAATCTTCGTCTGCGACCTCTGTCAATGAGCGTCTACGAGAAAAGTTTATGTACGTACAATTCTCTTCAAAATTGGTCCCGCGGAGTTCTCATAATAATTCATGACGTAAGAATTAGAATTGAGTTATTATTCTCTGCGTTTTCCTCGGAAGGGGCTTTAAACAAGCTCCTCTAGAACATTACATATCCGGTTCTCTTCCCTATAATTGATTTTTAGTTCATTTTTAACGTGGTACCTGAATTCTATACAAACTTTCGAAAAATGTTGAACTTTGAAACCTAAGGGCAAGAATATTTTTATTATTTTATTTTTTTTTTTGGGGGGGGGCGGGATATTTCATTGTTCAATAAAACTTTTTCATTGCAGATCAAACTGTATAACTTGAGCCTTTTTTAGATGTTTAAGGGCCTTGTGTGAATTCACCCTTGGCTAGAAGAACTTACAAAATACCTACATTTGAGTGGGAAACTTATTTATATTTTCATATTGGAAAAGAAAATCGTAGAAAAAGTTTCCTGTTTGTATTGGGTAAATGATGAATTAAAGGGTGGTGGAAGAGACGGACAAAAATTCGATTTGTATAAAAAAAGTGACACCAGGGATTGAACCTAACAACAACAAAGAACAGAGAGTTTGAGGACCTCAACATTGAATCAAAGTTAATAAAAAGTTCGAGTACCCTAAGATGACATCATACTCTTTCCAGCTGCCTCCTTTATAGCCTTATATCTACAGCTCGAAGTCGAAAGTTTTACTCGGAAGTTTTCAGTAATGAAAGTGTTCAGATACCCTTGGATGACATCGTACTCTTTTACTTGGAAGTGCGTGTTCAGTAGCATTGGTACGCGCAGATAAAAAAATTCTTGCGCCAAAAGTTACTCTGGTGACGTCACGGTTTTCCCGTTCTACAACGTCACCATTTATGAACTACATCCCACCTAGTACACCATATACTATTACAAAAGGACTAAAAATAAAGTAAAATTATTTAATTTATAAATTTAAAATTTAATCTAAATATCATTTTTAAATAATATTTAAGGAATTATTTGGTGAAAATTATTTGCAAAATAATTTATTCATAGTATCATATTATTAATAAATTTTAATTAATATATTATCATTACATTCAATTATTTATTTTTATCAAATTAATAAATAATACAAAAAATTTCTTTAACCTCCAAAATTAATATTTTTGATTAAACTTTTATATTTTAAAATTAATAAAATTGACAATTTATAATTATTTTTAACTTAAGAATTAATTATTTGTCTGGACGGATTATATGAATAGAGAGTCGAATATGTCCGGCACTGCCGTCCAAAATATGAAAAATTCAAAAAAATAAACAAAATAACCCTTGAGAATGACAGTCGTTACTGTCGAAACGTCGGGTTTTTAATTAATAGATAAATAAATAGTCATTTATTTGTTTATTTTTTTGAATTTTTCATATTTTGAACGGCAGTGCCGGACATATTCGACTCTCTATTCCTATAATTATTTTATTCAATTTAATAAATTATAAAAAAAATAATAATTCAAATAAAATCAATAAAATGTCAATATCAACAAAAATGAATATTATTTTAATGAATAAAAAATACTTATTAAAAAATTAATTTTATAATTAATATAACAATATTATTATTATTGTTCCTATAATTACATGAGTTATATGAAATAATGTTACTAAATAAAAAATTGAAAAATGAATTGAATTTGTTAAATCAGAATCTAAAAATTTATATTCAAAATATTGGATTAAAATAAAATAAATTCTAGAAGATAATAAAATAATTAAATTTATTAATGATATAAAAAAATTTAATTTAAATACAATTAAATAGAATTTTTTATTAAAAAATAAATTAAAATATTTATTCGAATTATAATGTGTAACGAAAATCTATTTCCTGGAGACGTCATATTGTGTGTAGAGCTTACGAACCTCATGACTCCCATAAGAAAAAACACAACGAGCAAAGATCGGTGGATAAGAAATTTTTTGAGAACCAAAAGTTTATGACAATCTAGGAGCCACGTAAATTATGAATTTTAATTATTACTTCGACTTATAGATCATTTCTTTCTTGTTCACTAAATGATATTTGCTCCGTGGATTTCTCGTATGGGAGTCAACCGAGTCGAGAAGTTTGTTAACAGCAGAACGGAGTGTGACGTTATAGGAAATTTGTCTGTACTATGCGATAACGGAGTACCTTATCTGCTGAGTAGAGCAACCATAGAAATAGATTACAGTCATGCCCAATTGGACAAACTTCATCAAATTATGTAAAAGTAAAATAAAGTTTGGCAAAAAGATTATGATAATGAAAATTATGATATCAACTTTCTCGATTAGTTATAGTATCAACTTAATCTAGATCAAAAAGATCAAGGAATCCCAAGGTTCTGCGAAGAGAGAAACTGATAAACCAAAGGCGCATTCTTTCCTCAAACATAATATTTTCACTTAATAAATGTGCACAATTTTATAGAAATTGATAAAGTCGTTAGTCGTACAACCGTCGCACTATACATATGCGAGCCTCATCGACGGAGCCTGTGGCACTGTTCTTAATATGTAAATTGGTCAACAAAACGCAGACCATCTTTACCCTGTGCGCCTTGTAAATAATTCGATCGATTCTTTATTCATTTTATTTTTCTTTCTTTCTTTTTGTTTTCTTCGTTCTCTCTTTAAGATACGATTTAGATTGTTTAAAAGGATTACAAGTATTTTATTATCTAGTAAAGATTCGATCGATAGCGACTATAACAATATGTTATTGTTAAAAAGAACTTGGTAGTTCACGTGTATATCGCACATATTATAAAGTACGCTGGTATACGATAGTTAGAATGTGCCTGGCTCTTGAGAGGACCTTCTGGATTCAAGGAGCTATACACTGTCTAGTAAGTCAGTGACCCGTGCAATATTCTGCACATACTGTTAATGGCTCTAATTTTCGCTACCGTGATTACTACAACGACACCTATAGCACTAAAAAACTATTCGTACTAAAATAACCTCCCCCTTCAAAAAATTATCAAAAGCACCCGCAAAAAACATCAAAATTAGAACATTATAGGCTTGAAGAAAATTGAGAGTAATTTTGTAAAGTTCCGAGCAAAAGATATGAAAGGTTACGTAGGGTTGCATTGCAGTTTCAAATTCTGAATTGAAAGTTTGTTCATAATCCCATTTTGAGTATTCTCGGTTCAGATGTTCGAGTGTACTCAGAATCTCATCAGTGAAGAGTTCTTTTCGAATGAATACTATTGAAAATCCTTCCATGAATATTATTCAGTTACCTCTGCTGTCTACCGTGTGTATAGAAACTTATGTTTCAATAAGTTCGATGAATGTGTACGAACATCAAATGAAGAGGAGAATCATTAATTAGCATATAATGTACGCGCACGTCCGTCCGTTGTGTGGACTTGTACACTCGCCTTGAGGTCAGGAGTGTCTTACGTTAACCACCCACTAAAAAAAAAGAAGAAAAATACGTATCTGTATACAAAATAAAGCTAGGCTACACGTACGAGAGTATTCTTTAGCGAAATATCTCAGTTATTTTGATACTCATACCACATCGAGTTTTCCAACACCCACTAGATTGCGCTTCCTAATCTACTGAATTGTTAATAGATCAAATAATATTAATTTCGATCGCTTCGGATAATTTTTTCTATACCTTTTCCATCCAATACAGCATTTAAAAAGAGAAACGCCTACCTTGTGAGCGGAACGGATGCGCTGAAAATTATTATCGGCGATAAGTATCTTTCTTTCTCGAAAAAAAAATCAGTAATTTCTGTATTGTGACGAGAGGGCAAACCGCTGCTACGGATATATGAATACACTAAAAGATAAACTGTAAGGTTATAGATGAAAAAGTGACGTAACATAAAAATGATACATTTTGTTTTACAGAGCTAGATACGCGCGATTTCATAACTCATATAATATTTAATCTATATCTATGTGCCCGTTGTCACGATTATTACGAGTTTATGACGAAGGCAAAGCTGCGCGAAGTCGAAAGGCTGATGCATAATCAACACCGAGTATACGCAGAATAGCGTGATGCATCGATGAAATACTGTATACGTATTTGTTTCATTCAAGTTTTCGCCATCACGAAAATGAAAATTTTAATATCAAGTATATAATACGTACGCTGCGGCGCATTTATATATACTCGTAACTTTTTTTTTGTAATTTTTCCCACACGAATGGTCTGATGTGTAAAGGGTACGCGGTAATACAAAACCGCAAGTATACGACAGCAATTTTTTCATTCAAACCATAATAATTTAAGCTCTCATTCTCCATCCGTACGCATTTTATAATAGAACCGACTGACGCATGTCCCGACTTTCTTTGGCAGTTAAAGATGATAATTGCTCCCTAATGAGCGCAATTTGTACTTCATTAAATGTTCATCTTATAAATGAAACAGAATCTCGGACACCGAGGCACTTCGAGTACATTCCGACCGAAGACGATGCTCGACGAAACGATGCATCCGCTAAACTGAAGAGCGGATTTTTCGTATAAAAATCAAAATACATAATATATTGATCGCACGTTTTTTTCTGAGTAATGCATCAAGAATTGCAAAAGACAACATAAATTGATGATCAAGCGACAGCCACTTGCGCTCGGGGCGCTGAACTCGTGAAGATGACATTTCATTGAACCCCTCCACATAATTGAATAATCAGTCGCCTGGCTCGCCGTAGAGCTCGAGGAACCAGTCCCTTACTGAGGTAAATTATCGGTTATTTGGTAAACCTTGGAGTGCTCATGTTAATGCCGTAAAGCCATTTGCAAAATATTTGCCCAAACTCGATGATGGGCTAGAAGAACTCTAGACTCTTAATTCAGCCCCAGAAACGAGTAGGAATAATAATAGAAGTACTTTCGTTCATTTGAATGTATTTTGATGTCGAAAATCCTAAAGTTAATTAATGAACGGAACATCACTCTAGACCAGTGGTTTTCAACCTTTTTGAGGAAGCGGTACATTTCAGATGACAAAAATTTTTCGCGACACACCAATTAAAAATATATAGGTATTCAAAAATGTATGACAAGTATGTTAAGAAGAACTAAATATTAAAAATCTAATGCGAGGTTTGCGCTTGTGATTTTTCACATATTTCGTCAATATGGGGGGTTGATTTTCGACAAACAAAAGCGCATTTCTTGTTTGACAGATAGAAGGCACTCCCACCTCTTACTTTCTATATAAGAGTAAGAGCTGAGAAGCGTTGTTTGCAAAGATAGGAGGTGGAAAAAGGAAGTAATATGGTGAACGCTTTTTTACACAATGCTTGATATTCTCGCGAGATGTTGATCCAAAATTTATCCACGGATATTTTTTTGAACTTCAATTCTTTGGAAATCTCGCGGCACACTTCGAAGGGGTTCGCGGCACACCGGTTGAAAACCACTGGGTTAGAGTTTAGAACGTTAGTAGGATTCATGTGTGAGAGGGTTTTTAGTATAGGGAGTCAGTGAGAGAGGGTAGTGGAGAAAGTGAGTGTGTGCGGAGGAGAATTTGCCCTGTGAGGGGAGTTGAGAGAGATGAGAAAGACGGGCAAATATTGCCATTAACTCGGCAGTAAAATGGAGGCTATGTTACAGATGCGATAGGAGACGATGGATCCATATTTAGATGTGTCTCACTCCCTCCTCCTTCATGTCCCCACTACAGAACATCATTTGGTAGCTGGATCGAGAAAGTATAAAAAGACATTAAAAATTATCTTTATTTATTTGGCTTCCTAGAACTTTTTTTTTTTTTTTTTTTTTTTCTAAGCAAACATTAAATTTTGTTCGTCACCATTTGGGAGTTTAGGCTTGAAAGTCAAAATTTTTTGTAAGTCCTTCTCCCATAATATTATACAGCTCGGTGTTCAAAATTTTTTTAAGCTCCTCTCCCATGATAATTATATTGTTCGAAAATCAAAATTTTAACACGGAACCTGTTTTATAGGCAGGTTTTTCGGAAAAAACCTCCGCCGTCTACCGTGCGCCTGGCCGGCAAAGCTCGGAGGTCGACATTTTAACAGGGAACCTGTTCTATGTTTTTAGGTCTCCCTCCTAGATATACAGCTTGGGGAACCACCCTTTGACGTCGCAGTCTCATAGGCGAATCTTGTGACGTCACAATCTACATTTCTAAGGTCTCACGTGCCCCATAAAACAGGTTCTCTACCCCGCCTCGTTTGGCTACGGAGTTTTTCCAAGTCCCCTTCTATCATATAGGCCTTGAGGGTGGGGCCTGTGACGTCACAGGTCACCCGTCCGGCATTACAATCTGATGACATCGTTATATGTAGCTCCAAAGTCCGGGTCTGTGACGTCACAATTTGATGATGTCATAGGTCAGGCTTGTGATGTCACAATCTACATTTTTCAGATCCCAAGTGCCTCATGAAACAGGTTTCTTCCCACGTTTTTCAAGATGGCTTCCGGCTTCTTCTTTCAAATTACACCCCCCGCCCTCCCTTCCTCCCGTAAAACAGCTTCCCTATCAAATGGGGAAATGCTGGCATTGAGAGACAATTGACAAGAAGTTGGAGGTTATAGAATGAGTCTGCGAAAGTGGAGAGGAGGTTCGGCAGCTTCAGCGCATAAACTGAGTTTGGTACTCTTTCGAGAGGCTCCAAAGACTACCTTGGTGGAGGAGGTTTGAATGGTGTCTAGCAAAGGGAGGGCCAATTCATTTGCTTGCTGGTAGATAGGAGTTCTATTTAATCTAAAGTCTAGACAGGCAAGGGATGCTACAATTGATGTGGAAGGGACAAATCTTGGTTCCGCTGCCTAAATGTTGAACCATACTCCAGTTTGAAAGGCCCGTTTGTGACAATTTTACCCAAATCTTGAAAGTTCATGTGTACTTTTAGATTTACGGGTTTCGTTTCTTCAACATCAATGAGGTGCTATTTTGGGTGAATTCGAACTCGCCACCAGATTCGAAAAGAATATATTTTTGGTAATTACAGATTCAGTAATTTCAGCAATTTTTTGTAGATTTAAGGCCATGATATTGAACAATACCTGTCTTTCCTTTGGCAGTTTAATATTTTGACGTTGATAATTCTGCAAAAATTTATCTAAAGATCTAAATTCAAGAAGAACTTTTCTTTCTTGAATTTATTGAAAAAGTTTACTGGCGTGAATTTGGATACAATTGCTTTAAAAGTTTGTACGGCCCCACGTGCAACATCCCTATGTCTGTTGCTAGTGGTGAGCGTTCTTTCACTGACTCATCTTGCATTAGTCCTAAGTATATTTAAATACCTATCCCATCCCTTTAAAGGATACAAAAAAAAATTTCTTCAATTATCCATAAAAGCTTCATTCACGATCTTGTGTTGACTACTACGCACACGTTTACAATTTTGCTACACTCTAGATCCTCTCAAGCCCATTCTCCTAGGAAAATAGTATTGGGAGCTTCTTAGTCGCAGAAGCTGCGCCGCACCGCCTCTCTTCTCAACCTCCACTTCCCATCTGCCACACAATTCTTTCCTAAGAACTAACCCCCTGCTATTGATTTGTATCTCGCCGTTTGCCGTGGATCGTACGAGATTTGAAGACTTGACTTAGCAGGGAAATCACAAGTTTTTTAAGAGAGTTTACGAAAGAAAATCAGTTTTAGGTTAATAAGATATTATTCTATTTTAAATAGATAATAAGCACAGTAATTCTATATCTATAAGTACAACGAGTTAATTTAGGTCTGTTATATGAAATTTTAATTTTTTTTTTACGAGCTTTTCGACTACTCAACTGGTTATTAGCTCGGGGAGAGGATGTTCGGATTAAATGGATTTATAGTAAGTAATAGGTGGATTGGAGGAAGTTTAAGGTATTGGTTATGGTTTCTGAGTTATTGGAAAGAGCAGATGGGGTAAGGAAAGAAACAGAAAATGAGTGTCTGATGTTTATGAAAGAAAGGCAGGTGAAAAAGTGAAAGACAGTTTGTTCTTGATGAACAAATTATCTTGATGTTCCTGACGCATAGAAAACGAAAGAAGTCCGTCAGTCTATGTCAAGTACAGTAATGCTAATTCAAAAAAATTTTGACATAATCTGAAGATGATCACTGAAATGGAATCAGATGGCGCTTAGTGAAAGTTGCTTTCAAAGAATGAGTAGACTTAATCTCGACTTGACCAAGCTATCTTCTTAGAAGACGAAAGTTGTCTAAGTCGTATATGACAGGTATAAACTTGAAGACATGTCTTTCAGAGTTGTTAGATCAAAACAAGACGATTCCTTTGCGTCTTTTTATAGTTGCTCAATCCAGCTACTAGTTAAGACGAAGTAATTTTCGATCGCTGATAAAGGCACAGTAAAGGCATCAATCAGCTAAACCCTCTTCGTGACGTCATCAACATCCGTAACGACATTTGTTCGTGACATCATCGGCTTAGATCTGCTTATGACGTCATCAAAAATAAGAAACTTATTATATCTTCTTTGTCTCTCTTTCTCGCTCGGATTCACAGATTTCTGGATTAGGTCGAGGATTATAAGGGAAGTAGAACCCTAGTATGTTCTAGTACACTGTATACTAAGCCTAGTTTAAGCCGAGTATGGTCTAGTATTAGATTAGCTTCCTAGTTTAAACCTAGCATAGCTTAATTATGCCTTATTTAAAGCTGAACAGAATAAATTTCTCCGCTCCATGCAAAAACATGGAATCAAGTACATGTCTTTGGGCGTTTGATCAATACATCGATCTTGATTAGATCGATAATATATCGATTGTATACTAGACTGCCTTGGCTCGTTCGTCTCCATTCTTAGTCTAGTATAATAAGCCAACCATTCTGGATGAAGTCACAGATTCCTAGAAAATTTTCTGAGGAGAGGGAGACCACGTAGATTTGGGGTGCCGAAGCCGGTAAAGACATCGAAAAGTGACAACCCACTCCCAAACTTGCAAATTTTCGATAATCGATAAAAGCACAGTAAAGAAATAAACCAGTTTAAACCTCCTCATCCGTTCAATCTGCTTCTGACGTCATTAGTTTGCGGCGTCATGAACACTCCTTTCTTCTTCTCGTTCGGAATAGCCGATTTCTATGGTACGCCGGGGAGGAGGGAGGGAATGAACTCAGTTTTGCGGATTTCTGGATCAAATCAAGGTTGGGAGGCTGAACTCGGCTTCAGACTCGGACTCGCAGATTTCTGGGGCGCCGGTAAAGACATTAATTAAAAACGTCAAAAAATTTGATGAATAAAAGTATCAAAGTCACAGTGGATGAGGACAATTAGACCATCGATTGATTGGACCTAACACTCACACTGGTGAACAACAGAATAGAATACAAAATTTACAGGGCGTCAAGGCACGCTGATACAATCAAACCGACCCGAATTGTGTAACACCACCCCATCCCTAATGCTAGTGAAGATTCAGCTGCTACCGAGCAATGTCTGTCCTAAAGAACAATGAAGAGAAGAGAAAAGAAATGAGGGTAGTAAAATTAATTTCAGAAGTCCGCGCTACTCGGGAAAATGGAAGCAATGAAGAGAACACATGACAGCTCAGTAAGCAAGTACTCCGATAGGAAAGAAAACAAACAAGACGATAAAGGCATTCCGTGATTATAATGTGAACGTGAGAAGGACTGATGAAAAGGACAAGAGAAACTTGAGCGGAGTGTGTAAGCTCAGTGCAAAGGCGATCTGGAAGAAAGTTCGACATTAGGAGGAAGGAGCGCGAAACACCAACGAAACAAAAAGATGGCGAGTTACTGTTTGGAGAGAGGAAGGGGAAGAAAGAACTATTGATCACTCAATAAACTCACGGGACTCGTGGGGAATATTGGTTTTGCTAATGCCTATAAGCTACAACAAGCAAGCAAACTTTTTTTGTCATCATTCGAGCATTCGATTAACATAGTTCTAAAAATATGAAGTCGAAAATAAATATATTTTCGAAAAAATAATAACACGTTTTAGATAACACAAATTTTATGGAAGAGGAAAAGAAGTATTTTACAATTTTTCCACGGGTACCGTGACAGATTTTACATTCATTTAGCTATCGGCAACATGTTAAATAGTTAAAGGAGTATCAAAAATTACAAAATATCTAACTCGAAGGTACAAGAGTGTATGTATATTGCAAGACTTATCATCTTTCAAACGTAGTCTATACTTATTACGATCGATGACGTAAAGTAACCACAAATTAAGAGATTATAAAAAACACAAAAAAAAAAACTTTTCGTCGTTCGAACTGGCGCGTCACCATCGATGATCGCTGGTCGTTTACGAGAAAAATAACTTGCGGTATGCTCTTTAGTTTCTGTGAGACCTAACTGAGAATTTAATATTTTAATAGCAGAGCTGTTTGCGGTTGCGTGTGCACCCTACATGACGCGACAACACGAAGAAAAAAAAAATGCAAGCTCTCCTGCATCATGAAGAGCGAAGGTATACGTACAAGTATATTTTTCATGTTTTGTAGACGAAATACACATTGAGTACATTTTGGGGCCCTATTTATCAACACTGCTACGGCCGCGTCAATGGAGATGGACCATGGACGTGTTGAACGAAAGTATTTTTATGAATGTGTAAAGCGACGGAGGATATGTTTTACAAGCAAAAATAATGAGCTCTCATAAATTATATAAAATTAATTGTATTGCTCCAACGCTGAAAGTAGCTGTTGTATGGCGTGTTTTTGAATGTTCTCATAGTACATTTCTGTGTGCGTGTAATACCTCGTAAAAGTTGAATGGAAATCGAGAGTACGTTCGAAGTGACGTATTATACCTAAAGTATCATTTAATGACGTGAAATGAGGGTTAAATACATTGAAAATCACATACGCGTCACACATTAGAAAGGTTTCAGTACGTTTCTATGGTAGAGATAGAAATTTGAAATACGTCTCTCTCGCTCAATTTTTGACGGGAATCCGTTTAGTCTTAACGAAAGATATGATCTTTTTCGAAACGGAACTTCTTGAAAATAACAAGACTTTAGAGAAGAAATAATCATCACCCGTCTCAGAATCGACCACACCAGACTCACACACACCTATCTCATCTTATGCCTCTCTCATACCTTCATTGCGAATCTGATCCTCCCCTATCCGTTCAACACATCTTCTGCTGTCCCAACTTGATCCGACTCCGCAATTCCTTATCCATCCTTCAATGACTTCCCTTCATCCTTAACATATTCAACTTTCTACAACAAGCAAACTTCCTCTCACGCATCTAAACACAATTTCGCTGAGCTCATAGCCCTGAAGGCAGACTGCTAGCAGCTCGTAAATTAATTTAAAAAAAAAAAATAGACTTTTTTTGTGACATACCCGGATAATTGTCACATTCCTGAACCCATCCAGTAGGATTGCAAGTATGAAGGGTGACAATTCTATGTATAATCAATCCGATAATTTTCTCTTATTACATTTTTCAGTATAGCAAGGTTCTGTTGCACTCGTCCCACCCACTTTCGATGCAAATAAATGATTCTGAGGCATCTAAGAGCTTCTTGAAAATGCAAAGAAATCTACTCGTATTTCAAGAAAGTACTAATACCACACTCGTTTTTATGACTCGGAACCAAAATCTAAATCAAAATAAATTATCTATTCATTTAGTACACATAGGAAAAGATTTTCTTTTTTGAAGTAAACCGTTAACGACGTAATTATGTAAATTGCGCTAAAGAAGCTTCACTCTATCAATATATTCTCTTGTTCGTATTGCAACCGATAAATATTCAATGTGATCATGTAATACCATGTTCAACGAATGTGGTCATCGATTTATTGAAACGATGTCTCCATTAAGATCTCACAGTAATGTTGTACTCTATTCTTATGTACGCGAAGTACTTATGCGGTACAGCACAACACAATAATATGTACAGAGTGCAGTGTGCGCCACGGTCCGTGAGATTATCACATGTTTGAATGTCCCTACTTACAATACAAGTATGGTCATGATAATGTGTCGATTTCTATTCGTACTGACCACCTATTTCGGATTGAAATGGTCTTTTTTCATACTTTTCTCTTGTATAAATGGTAGCACAATACCACAAATTTTTGTACGGTATTCATTCTCAAAACGTTCTCATTAATCTGTTTGTAATTTTTGAGAAAGTAGAGATCATCGTTTGTAGAATAATCAACCATTTGTATAAATGATTTATTTAACGACGCATCAACTGTTAGTTTTTAGCGTCTAATATGTATAAATAATAAGTTATATAGAGGAATTTTCGTATAATCTAATCGTACAGACTGGTCGATCGATTCATTATGTGACCTGCGATGAGAAAAGGATGCTCATAGCGAATTGGCGCAGGAACACCATTTCTCTCTGATTAAACATAGAGAAATGGTGTTTCTGCCAGTGGGGAATGAGCATCCTTTTCTCATCGCAGGTCACATATAAATTCTTAATTCAACGTCGAGGGGATAAACTACAAAATAATAATTTATTTAACTAACCTGTTATCCTTACACTAATTCTATATTCATTAAAAGTGAAAAAAATATCAATTTTTTACTACCCCAATAACATGTAACTAGGTAAATAATTAATTAATAGGTAGTCTATGATTGTTTTTCAAATTTTTATTTTATAAATTTTTTTTTAATGTTGATTTAATTTTTTGAAATTAGGTTTTAAATATTATTTAAAAAGTTATAATAATGTTATATTGAAAAAAAAAGAATGATCTTATTTAAATTTCAAAGAAATTGATTGATTCCATTATTGATTTTATCTTCAGATTTGATTCATCCTCGAATAAATAATTCAAAATTTTGATTTCTATCTCCTTCTTTATTATTAGTTCACTTACTTCTAATAATATTAACACAGGATAAACATCCACCTTTAATTAATTAAAATAATATATCAGTAAATTTTATTATTTTTTAATAACATAAGGTTTTTCTTAAAAATATATTTATAAAATTATTTAAATGAATAATAATTTAATAAAGAAAATATTTATTTAAATAAATTATTAATATATTACAAAACAGTTTTTTTAGGTCTAAGAAGGTTCACATAAATCATTGACTTGTACCATTATGTTAACTCTGACCAATTGGAAAAAAGAAAGAGAGTACCTATCCCAAAACAACAGTTGCGTTTTCCAAAAATTTGTAAGCTGACACGGTCAAATCGAGGAGTTTTAAATAAATAATGAGGCCCGTATTCGACAATTTGCGAATAGCATTGAACTTGAACGCCAAAAAAGTAATCCAACGATGGAAAGACAAAAGCGAAAGACTAATACAGGAACTTTTGATGAAAAAGGAAGAAGTGCAAACTGCCTCATTTACTCTTCTAAAGAACTAAATCTATCTTGATGATGTCGGTATAGAACCATATTCGAAAATATTATAATATTCTTTTTTCTATTGGCAAAATTTTTCTGTCGATCGTAAAAAAAAAAACTGATAATAGAGTTCCATTCATGATTTGAGCGACGCGGTAACAAAATAATTTTATCATGGGGAGAGAAAAGACAGAGAATGGTTTTGACTGGAAACAAACAAAGAAAAATAATACAGTCGACTGAGAGAAATTATGAAACATGTGTTCATGAACTCGAAATAGCACACTGAATTAGAATAAAAAATATGAGGCGAAAATTTGTGTACGTACTCGGATATAAGTATAGAATAGTTCCAATCTAATGATAGAAAATACAAAAAAAACGACGGCTTCCTTAACGAAGTGAAACAAGGAACGCAGGGGACCCGTTTTATGAGTCAAATTGGTTTTGGCATTGAGAATTCAAGTAAGCCTAGACCTCGTATAAAGCTAGTATGAAGGAGGCCTAGACCTACTACAAACCTAGTATAAAATAGGACGTCATCAGTGACCTGGACTTATTTTAGGGACTTCGAAATAATATGTAGGTCGAGAGTCGAAATTTTTCCAAGTCCCTCTTTTACCACATAAAGCTCGAGAGTCAATATTTTTCCAAGTTCCCCTCCTATTATATATAGCTTCGAGAACGACATTTTTCCAAGTCCCTCTCCTTTCATATATGTATAGCTCGAGAGTGGAAATTTTTGTAAGTTTTTCGCCCGACGGTGCACGACAAATCTCTCTCTCTCTCAAAAAAACATGGAACAAGTTCCCTGTTAAAATACTCGATCACACGAGATGGGCTTTTGAGTCAATTCGGAAGCGTAGAAAAGAATTGAAAAAAAAATATATTATCTTCGATTTCTCTTAATCAATTGATCGAAAACGATTTGTTTGTTGGCTGTCAGACCATTTCTCAACGGATACTGATATACGATTTGTTTTTAAAAAAGCCATTCCTTCAACAATCTCTCTCTCTCTCTCTCTCTCTCTCTCTCTCTCTCTCTCTCTCTCTCTCTCTCTCTCTCTCTCCTTGAAGTAGGCCCGGAAACGTTATTTTGATCGGGAACAGTGGTCTTTACTTTTCTGAAAGATCAAAGTTACTTTCGTCTACCCATACTTTGTTTCTGGTTAATGAATTCATACGATTGGAAAGGTGGTTATGAAGTAACTTTTGCACACGGAAAAAATGAAATTAGACGAAAAACAATTGCAAAATAATGATTTTTCAAAGTGTTTTTTACGAATTTGGTTCGATCTTTTGCTTCTAAATTTAGAAAGACTTACTCAACGCTTTTTTTGTCGTAAAATTATAAGGAACACCTTTCAAGGATAATGAAGGTATTATCATGAAAATATGTTTTTAATTATTTTACAAATGATGAATAAACGACGTAAGTACGAGTAATAAATGAAGATGTACCTGTGTACGTGAGAACAGCGAATCACATACCTATATAAATACTCTTCATAAAATGAATGTGTCTATAGTAGAATACTTATAGCATTCATACGCGAAAAGTTATACATAGTGTTCTGCAGACATACCAAGATGAAGATATTTCAAAATTTGTTGTGTTTTATTTGCACACTATTTTTAGTAATTTCCGTGACTCGGGTTGAAGGGTAAGTAATTAGGTATAGAATCTATCAAAAATCCTACGATCATTCCTCGGTATTCAAAATTGAACTTTCCGTTCCTCACTTGTTTCTCATTTTCAATTTGTAATTATACTGATCTCCCAACTCTACCATATTCTAATCCGTTCCCAACCCGATTGTCGTTCTCCAATTTGCATACACTCAAAATAAAAAAGCCTCAAAACTGCTAGACTAAATTCCATCCTCTGGGCTGTGACTGACCTTGATGCAAATACGCATCAGCCTTTCACTCAGCCTATGCGCTGAGGCAAGTATGTCATTTGAAATTCGTTCATCACCGTACATCGAATTGAATACTGTAAATTCGTGTGAAAAATAGAACTCGCAACAATTACTTTGTTCGCTGCTCGCCGCGCGGGGCCGCTTTCATTAACTACGTTAATTGAGTCGAACGAGGAACTTGAGGATTTTTCTATCTCAATTACACCTCAATTCAATTCTCAGGTCTATGCGCTGAGGCAGCCATCCCTCATACTGATTCCCTCTCATCCTACAAGTTCTTTCTCATGACACATCAACCGTGAGAAATATGACGTAGTGGATATTGCCGCAAAGCAGTCACAGGTCCCTCCTCTTTACCCTCGTATGATCTCTAATCCTAATCCTGGTATAATTTCTAGTCCTTCTAATACTCCAGTAACTTTTGATCCCCTGGAAAAGCTCAAATTCCTTGTTCCAAGTACTTTAAACCGCCCCTCTCGACAAGAAGAACCATCCTAACTCTTCTCGGGATATACTGTACTGTCTAACCTACTTTTCTTTTTTTACGCCTCTCACACCCTTCGTACTTTATTTCCTCTTCTATCCTTATCGATAATCTGAAGGGTTCTCTCTGAAAATAATTGATGGAAGTAAAAAGAATTGGAAAACCACTTTGGATTCTTTCTCCAACGTGGTTTGAATCGGTCTATAATCGTGCAAACTTTGGATAGCAACAGGAGAAAATATAATCGAGAATTGAGGGTTACACAAAAAACAAGACTCCGCAATAAAAAATAGCGAACAGTTCCTTCGCGCATTCAAACTTCACAGTTTAAAAAAATCTGACGAGTGAATAAAAATTCCCGAACGAGAGACCTTCTAGCCTACACATTCCTCCGTTCTCTACTGGTGTATCTCACGATACACCGTCCAATAAATACCATACCATATGCGATCAAAGGGCAGAGCTTGCTGTTGAAGGACTGAATTTAGTGGCTGTTTCACGAGGGGGAGGAGGGGCCTTCATGGGCTGTAGCCCGGGGCAGTAAATTTTTGTGGAAGCGACGATGTAATGTTCAACTTATACAAAAAGAAAATTTATGCGTTGCCTGCACGCGTAAAAAAATAGTAGGCGAGGGTGGCAAAACACCTAAAACAGGCTCTAACTGAATCAAGTTTTTGCTCATACAACGAACCGCGGAAAAAAAATTCTCAACCTTCGTTTTCTTCATCATGGCGTTCTGATAGATAATTGACCAAACTGTAAATTTTTCTTTGTTTTTCAGATGTTGGTGGCTATGTGGTGGTGGCGGAGATTCTGACAGCGGTACGGATACCAATATGCCAATCGGAGATATACTCAAGGGCAACAAGAATTAGAATGACTGACCTATATAACCTTTGAAAAGATGTAAACTATCTATTAAAATTTATATTTGTATTGCTACAAATAGACAGTTCTCTTATCGCATTGTCGTCCATACACTAATACAACTTAATTTTGGCTTATTGGCTCTCCATTCCTTAACATATTGAAATATCTTCATTCAATATGAAAATTCGAATTATATCAAAAGGGTTCAGCTTACTCTAGCAACCCCATTTACTTACATCACCTCTTCATACACAATATGGGAGCTCTTATCGATCATTGATCGTATTATGGTTTGAACGAAATACGCCTGATCGGGTAAGAGGCGAACATGGCCTCGGTCCAAAAATGTCCCAAATGTGCGTTAAAATATTGTCCCCCTAGGGAAAACTCGAAATCCTAAAAATTGGACGAATCCGCTCACCCATATGGGCTGCAGAGCCATTCTTAGGCCTAAAATCCAAATGACTATCTCAGAGGAAGGTGCCGATCGCAGGGCAATAAATGTGGAGACACTTCAGAAATGTGGACGTGCATCCCTGGTATTTTTTTCAAAAAAATCATCAATGTTTTCCTTAGTTTCCAGCAATAATAAAACTTCGAACGCATTTAACAAAAAAAATCAGGGGTTTGTATCTGAGAATATTCATTAATTTGAAGCCTTAGGCTTTTAAGTACAACATACTTTAAAGTTTATTATCTTTGCGGCACTGCCGTCTGTTGCGATTGCATACAAAAATTAAAAAAAATAAAAATAAATGAATACAAGTAAAAAAGAAAAAAAAGAGAAAGTATATAAAAAAATAAAAATAATTTGGAAGCAGTTTCTGCTCTGCTTCTGTTTCTTCTGCATTCATCTCTAGCTTCAACTCCAATACGCTACAGTATTAATCTCGACCCCGAAGATGCCGTAAGTTTACGTGCGAAACGTCGGTCCTTGTTTTAAACTGCTTCCAAATTATTTTTATTTTAATTTTTTTATATACTTTCTCTTTTTTTTCTTTTTTACTTGTATTCATTTTTTTTTTTTTTTTTTTTTTTGTATGCAATTGCAACAGACGGCAGTGCCGCAAAGATAATAAACTTTAAAATCTTGATACCGTCTGGACAAGTTCTCTTTCGTATACTTTAATACCATAGTTCTCAGTGACGTGGAACAACCCCCAAAAAAGCAATATTTGATGAATTTGTCGCCAATACTGGGGTAAGCTGTGACTCTTACCGCAATAGAGCGCTTGAAATCAATAGCCATTATTGTTCTCGTTATGCTCTGCAAATGGAAGGAGAGAAGATGCGAGATTTTTTACGGACTTTTTACTTGTAAAAAGTAAGGCGTCAAACCCGACACAAGGTATACAAGGGGAGAGGGCAATTAACTTTCTCGACGTTTTGGAGGCCTTAGATCACTTCTAGCCTAATGAGAGAATTTCAGTTTTCCTTACAGATACCGGGTCGACCAGAAAGATGTTACCAGTTAAATGGGAATTTGCGCTAAATTCACTCCATCGCAAAACCGCGAAACTTTAGAAATTCGTATCTCAATTATCTCCAATTTGCGCCCCTACTAAAGACTCTACGACTTTTTTGAGCTGAGTTATGAACCAAAATGTGCCAAAAATTGACCAATTTGCCAAAATTATCAAAAATTGAGAATTGTTTAAACTTCAATATTTTACTTGATTTGAAAGTGACCGAAAGAAATACCTCAATAACCGTATGGAGCCGGAAAAAGGGGGAATTTTCAATTTCTTATTCCAGATGTCTTGGCGAATTGGTTAATTTTCGGCACATTTTGGTCTATGACTCGGCTCAAAAAAATCGTAAAAAGTTGAGGGTATAGTCGCAAATATAATTATTTAAGATTATGGATAAATTGAAATTGAGTTTGGTCATGTATCAGTCATGTTGAGAAAGTCTGTGGGGTGCTTACGCGTCTGCGTGAGCTTTTCTTCTGTTGAAAATCAACAGTGGCGCTTAATCGAAGAGGGAGAATGTGCGAAAATCCTTGTTGTGTTATGTCAATGGAAGCGAATGATAACGAGAAGATTTTTTTCTGTTGTAAGCTCGCGGTGAGAAGACGACGGTCGCCCCGCGTTTAATCGAAGCAGGAGAATATGAAAAAAGGCTTACTTTTCCAGGAGATGAAGGAAATTCGAGAATTAGCTCCTGATTTTTCAACTCCCTGATATGAATAAAATAAATAAAATGTGAAATTATTTGCAGAGTTCAATCAAAATATTTAAAAAATTCCTCGAGAAAAAAGTAGCGGGCGGAGGGCATGGAAGCTACGGGATACCCATTTTATTTTTTTGAATTGTATGAAAACTTTTGGTATCCGCTTTCCCTGAATTTTCGCGTATTCGCCCGCTTCATTCAAACGCGGGGTGATCGCCCTTCTCTCACCGCGAGCACACAACAGAAAATTTTTTTTTGTCATCATTCCCTTCCATTCGTATACGATAGCGAGAATTTTCGTGTGTTCTCCAGAGTCAATCAAGCACCGGACGATCGCCATTCTCTCACCACGATCGCTTACATGAGAAAAAATCGTTTCGTTATCATTCCCTTCCTACAACAGCATAACACAACGAGAATTTTCACATATTCCGCCGCCTCGATCAAATGCCGAATTCACAGCCGGATTATAGCCGTTTTCTTTCTAATTCTTTTTAACTGGTCCTCAAGTTTACGGTACGACATAATAATTATTCAAGAAAAGAATTGCTGAATTCCTGCAAAATAACTCAAAAAGATTTTCGACAAGTTTAATGAACGCTTTCGATTTTCGCCATCATCAGAAATACAACTAAAGATAATCACGTACGGTACTAGCAGATGATGAGGTGGAACAAAATGATTAATCATCGTTCAACGTACAAAATAAATAAATTCAAAACAATTTTTTCGTGCAAGGAAAATTTCATCAAAATTATTTTATTTTCGGCTCTGCCCGCACATAAGTACAAAATTATACAAAAATTATAAGCTTTACGTTTCGGCTGACCCGCAGCCTTCATCAGAAGCTAAAATTACAATCCTTAGCTTCTGATGAAGGCTGCGGGTCAGCCGAAACGTAAAGCTTATAATTTTTGTATAATTTTGTACTTATGTGCGGGCAGAGCCGAAAATAAAATAATTTTGTACAAAATAAACTTACGGGTTAGAAACTGCATATAAAGTCTCGATTGAGAATATTTTTTCGCCGAGCGAATGGATCTTCGTTCTTCGTCCGATTCAATGGGGAAAAAAGGTGATACAGCTCGTGTTTTGCCATTTCGATATTTTCAAGGGCTAGTCTTCTCCTATAGTTACTTTCAAAATGCAGGAGCACTTCGTCGCCAGTAATATGGTCCTAGCCGGCGAGGACACTAGTGAGGGGGAGGGGGAGGTAAGGAAAAACAATAGTTCTCATCTTTCTGGAAAAAGTGGAAATTCTTTTCTAGAATAATTATCGTCGTTTTCTCATCGCGGGCTCACAACAGAAAAATCTTTTCGTCATCATTCCCTTCCATCGGCATGACACAACGAGAATCTTGGCGTCTCTTCTTGGAATGATCAAAGGCGGGAGCGATCGCCGTGCCGTTCTCTCACCGCGAACTCATAAAAGCTATTCCTTCAACAATCTCTCTCTCTATATTTCTCTCCTCGAAGTCGGGCCAGAAACGTTATTTTGATCGTCAACAGTGGTTTTTTACTTTTCTGAAAGATCAGAGTTACTTTCGTCTACCCATACTTTGCTTCTTGTTAGTGAATTCTCTCAATTGGAAAAGTGGTTACAAAGTAACTTTTTGCACACGGAAAAATGAAGTTAGTGTTAGACGAAAAACAATTATTGGAAAAATAGTTAATGATTTTTTGAGGTGTTTTTCACGAATTTAGTTCGATCTATTGCAACTAAATTAAGAAAGACTTACCCAGTGCTTTGTTTGTCGTACAATTATAAGGAACACCTTTCAAGGATAATGAAGGTATTATCATAAAACAAATATGTTTTTAATCATTTTACAAATGACGAATAAACGACGTAAGTAACAAATGAAGATGTACCTGTGTACGTGAGAACAGCGAATCACATACCTATATAAATACTCTACATAAAATGAATGTGTTCATAGCAGAATACTTAAAGCATTGAATACGTGAAAAATTATACATATAGTGTTCTGCAGATACCAAGATGAAGATATTTCAAAATTTGTTGTGTTCTATTTGCGCACTTTTTTTAGTAATTTCCGTGATTCGGGTTGAAGGGTGAGTACCTAATTAGGTATAAAATCTATCGAAAATCCTACGATCACTCCTCGGTATTCAAAATTGAACTTTCCGTTCCTCACTTGTTTCTCATTTTCAATTTGTAATGTACTGATCTCCCGACTCTACCACACTCTGAACCTGATTGTCGTTCTCCAACTTGCATACACTTAAAATAAAACAGCCACAAAACTGCTGGACTAAATTCCATCCTCTGGGCTGTGACTGACCTTGATGCAAATGCGCATCAGCCTTTCACTCAGCCTATGCGCTGAGGCAAGTATGTCATTGAAATTCGGTTCATTACTGTACATCGAATTGAATACTGCAAATTTGTGTGAAGAATAGAACACGTAGCAATTACGACATTGGCTACCGCTGTGCGTAGTCTCTTTTATTAACCACGTTAATTGAGGCGAACAAGGAACTCGTTGAGGGAGGGCATTTTTTAATTTTTAATTACACCTCAAAACATCTGGACTCAATTCAATTCTCCGGTTATGTGCTGAGGCAGCCATCCCTTATACTGTCTGATTACCTTTCATCCTAAAGTTCTTCCTCATCCTTTACGTATTTTCTATGGAGACCGCGACACGTCGACCGTAAGATACATAACGTAGTGAATATTGCCGCAAAGCAGTCACAGGTCTGTTCTCTTCATCCTTACATGATCTCAAACTCCTGGTCCTCCTAATACTCCAATAAGTTTCGATCTCCTGGAAAAACTAAAATTCCTTGTTCTAGATACTTTAAGCCACCCTTCTCGCCAAGAAGGAGTCATCCTAACTCGTCTCAGAATACACTATATCTGTCTAACATACTCTTGTTTTTTTACGTCTCTCACACCCTTCATACTTTATTCCCTCTTCTTTCCTTATCGATGATCTGATCTAGTCTGAGTCTAGAAGAGGAGAAAAAAGAGAAGCTGGAAAAAAAGAAAAAAGAAACCGAATCTCATAAAACAGGTTGGCTCCCAATCTCAATTAATTCTGTTGACGAAGTCAAAATTATCTAAGTCTACCCCCTTATACGTATGCATCTCGAAGGCCGAAACTCTTTCAAGCTTTAAAATTAGGTCCCAAGATTTCTGTACAGTTTCTCGAATAGCCTCCGCATCCAGTACGTATAGCTTAACGCTAGAAATTTTCCCAAGTCTTTCCCTGCTCTATGTAGCTCAAACATCGAAATTTTTTCCCAGTTCCAAAGGCAAGCTAGAGGATTTCTGTACATTTTCCCGGAGAAACTTTCCCGTACAGCTCCCCATAAAACAGGTTTCTTTCTGAAAATAATTGATGGAACAAAAAAGGGTCAGACAACGACGTTGGATTCTTTCTCCTCTCATTCAACGTGATTTGATTCAGAGCAAACTTTGGATAGCAATAGGAGAAAATATAATCGAAAATTGATGGTTACACAAAAAACAAGATTCCGCAATAAAAAATAGCAAACAGTTTCTTCGCGCACTAAAACTTCACAATTTATAAAAATCCGACGAGTGAATAAGTATTCCCGAATGAAAGACCTTCTAGCCTACACCTCATTATGAATTGATATTCCTCCGTTCTCCATTGGTGTATCTCACGATATACCGTCCAGAAAATATCATATCATATGCGATCAATGGGCAGCGCTTGCTGTTGAAGGACTGAATTTAGTGGCTATTTTACCATCGGGCGGGGGGGTGTATTATGGACTGTAGCCCGAGGCGGTAAATTTTTGAGGAAGCGACGATGTAATGTTCAACTTATACAAAAAGAAAAGCTTTGCGTTTCCTGCACGCGTAAAAAAATGATAGGCGTGGCAAAATAGCTAAAATAGGCTCTGGCCGAATCAAGTTTTTGCTTATACAATGAACCGCGAGAAAGAAAATATTTCTCAACCTTCGTTTTTCCAATACCAATTCATTATCATTGCGTTTTGATAGATAACTCATCAACCAGTAAATTTTTCTTTGTTTTTTAGGTGTGGGTGCCTATGTGGTGGTGACCAAGATTCATCTGACAGCGGTACGGATACAAATATGCCAATCAGACATATATTAACGCGCAAAAATGATAAGGATGACTAACCTATATAAGCTTTAAGAAGATGTACACTATCTATTAATCATGAGTTGCTATCGAGTTTTATTCGCAGTCCTACAAATAGACAGTTTTTTTTATCGCATTGTCGTCCATACACTAATACAACTTAATTTTAGCTTATTGGCTCTCCATTCCTTAACGTATTGAAATATCTTCATTCAATATGAAAATTCGAATTATATCGAATGGGTTCAGCTCACTCTAGCAAAATTCACTTTGTTTTTATCCGTTTACTTACATCATCTCTTCAATCATACAACATATAGGAGCTCTTATCCATCATTGATCGTCTCATGATTTTGAACGGAGGCCTAAAGGCCATGGTGGGGTAAGAGGGGAACATAGCCTCGGTCGCAAAATGTCCCAAATGTGCGTTAAAATATTGTTCCGCGAGGAAAAATTCGAAATCCTAAACATTTGACCAATCCGCTCACCCATATGGGTTCCAGAGCCATTCTTAGGCCTAAATTTCAGAAAATGAGGACGTGCATCTCTGTTATTTTCATCCATACTCTCCTTAGTTTGTAGCAATAATAAAACTTCAAACGCATTTGACAAAAAAAATCAGGGGGGTTGTACCTGAGAATATTCATTTTTTTGAAGCCTCATGCTTTTAAGTACAACTTACTTTAATACCATAGTCCTCAAAGATGTGAAACGACCTCCAAAAAATCAATATTTGTCGCCAATAGCGGGGTAAGCTGTGACTCTTACTGCAATAGACCGCCTGAAGCATGAGGCTACCCCCAGGTACTTTCGCCCTGATTTTTTTTCGCTAAATGAGTTTCAAGTATCGTTACTGCTAGAAACTAGGGAACATATATGGATGATTTTTTCGAATAAAATACAATGGATGAACATCCACATTGTCTAAAATGTCTCCAAGTTTTATTTCTCTGCGATAATTTTATTGTCTGAGATACAGCCATTTGGATTCTAAGCCTAAAAAAGGCTCTGCAGCTCATATGGGTGAGCGAGTGGGTCCAATTTTTCGGATTTCGAGTTTTCTCATGGAGGACAACATTGCAACGCACACCTGAAACATTTTGCGACCAAGATAGTTTTCCCCTCTTTCCCAGCTAAAGCCTTTATCTATTTTTTTTTTTTTTTTTCAAGATGCATAATTTACAGGAACACGATTTTCCAATTTCGATGGACTTCTATTTGCCTTTACCCCAAAAAACGCATAAACAAATGAAGGCTGTTCGTGGGAAAGAGCGTAAGTGCCAATAACAAAATTTTTCAGGAGAGTGGTTAAAATGAGGTTCTCGAACGCAATATAAACGTTTTCTCTGTCCTGGAAATGCGTGTATGTACCACAAAAATATCAATGAGACACAACAGAGCATGAAAATCGTATTGTTGTGACTCTAAATATATATAGAATCAATGAAAATCTCATTTTCGGTTCCGATGGCACTTGCACTCTTTCCCATGAACAGCCTTCAAATAAGCCAGGAACTTGACTTCGTTGACCAGAATAGTGTCCTGTACTTAATTATTTTACAGGGAAAACAGGAAAAGTCACTGAATATTGAATATGTGAAATTATAGAGGAATTTTCGTACAGTCTACTCGTGCTACCTTATGCTGGAAGTATATAGAGACTGTTCATAGAGTTTTCAGATCTAAGAGGGCTTATTTTAGATTGAATAATTGATTCGTGAAATTTTATCGACTCTTACTAATTGAATGTTGAAAAACAAAAAAAGAAAGACTGCATGCCAGTCGCTTTTTGTGAATATTTGAATCGGGAAGTTTCAATGGAACAATCAGGACAGTATTCGATAATTGGTAAAGGGCATTAAATTTGAGTTTCGAAAAAAATTCAAAAAATGGTCCAAGGACAGAAAGATGCACAAAAAAATATTCGATGGAAGAAGAAATGAGCACAAACTGGCTCATTGATTCGTTTAAAGAACTGAATCTGTCTCGATGATGAGCCGATAGAATCACAATCGGAATTATCAATTTTCTGTTTTCGGTATGATTTTGCCATCAGTTAGAAAGAATGAATAAATAAATGAATAAAAATAGTTTGCTACATATAATTTGCGCGATGCTCTGACAATATAATTTTAATTATGGGAGAAAAAAATGGTTTCTAGAGGAAACAAAAAAAAAGAAAACAATACAGTTTACCGAGAGAAGTTGAAACATATGTTCATGAACTTAAAATAGGTAGCACACTAAATTGGAATACAAAATATGAGAATTATGGCGGGGGTTACGGAACGAAAGCGATAACCGTTACGCTACTAGGCTTCAAGATTAGATCGTCATAATTATTTCGCCTTCAGATGGAAATTTCACCTCATGAATGAGAGGGTCCGAAGACCACAATACGTTAGGTTGTTATAAACGCACACTAAAGGGTATAGGAAATAGCCGATCATTTCTCAATTGATGCTGATGAAATTTCTTCCCAAAAAAAGTTAGACTTTCAAGAAGCGCTCGCTTTGTCTGTCTCCCTCTCTTTGGAATAGGACCGAAACTCTTCTTTTAGTCGTGACATGTTGTTTTTTACTTTTTTGAAACTTGAGAGTTATTTTTGTCTTGCCTTTTGTTAACGAATTCTTACAATTTGAAAATTGGTTACAACGTAACTTTTTGCACACGAAAAAATTGAGGTTAGACGGAAAACAATTTAAAAATAAGAATGACGTATTCGAAGGTACTGTACCAACTCGACGTATAAAACATTACTCGAAAGTATTGTGAAAAATTAATAAGTCAGCAAAATATTTGTACTTAAGGGAATACAATTATTCTCTAAGAATAATTATGTTGAAAGCATGTAAAGATTTTCATGAGTTGCAGTCTGGACATTGTTCCATATCTGTGAGGCAGTCGGTTTGAATAGGTACTAAGCAACAATCGATAGATGTATCTCCACTGTCACCAATTTGAACCATGGGAGCAAAAACAAGACAGTAGTGACAATCTGTAGGCGCTGAAAAGCATTGTCTCTCTCTTACAATCATTGGATTAGCTGCACTCGTTTGTCGTTATTTTTCACAACAGGAACGTTTTACTCCCACTTCTCCTCTTTCCGCAGTGCTCTTATTGAACAAACTAAGGACGTTTTGACCGCCCTAGAGCCTTCCGCTTTGATCGAAATCGAAGATCTCGAAAATAAAGAATAAAGGCGGTTGCACGTGGCTCCTAAGGCGACTCCTCATTTGCTGCTCTTGTTCCTCGCTCAAGTGTCCGAGCTACTTTGTATAAACGTGTATTTTCGGTTCAGCACTTTGTAGACCTATGTTTTGACATGTTTCATGTCTTTGCTCCGACCCTACCCTAATTTCAAACATTGCGTGCGTGCGTGTAGATGAGTTTGGGACTTGGAATTTTTTTTTCTCTAAGCCCTACCTTAATTTTGAAAGACAGTGCGAGCGTGCAAGATCTTTTTTTGACCTATGCAGTGAACTACTGGTATACTAGGCTTATACTAGCTCTAAACTAGACTAATAACTAAGCAAAGAAGGGCTGTGAAACTCAGACCTAATATACAGTACACTAGCTTAGCATACTAGGCCTCATTCCTAATAATATACAGTATACTAGCCTAGTACATAGCTAAGCTATACTATTAGACATTTTATACTGGGCTATACTAGGTCCAAACCTCCTTTATACTAGCTTCATACTATAGGTCTGGGCTTCTTTTATACTACAGGCTTAGGAGAAAGCTATTAGCTCTAAATATTTAGACTTATACATTCTAATCTAGAATTATCCTAGACAAAGAAGGGGGCAAACGAGCGAAGAGAGTGAGCTCCCCATACGCAATAGATCAAGAAGGAGGGCAAACGAACGGAATAACCTCCTCACAACACTAAATTATTCAATATTGCATACTAGACTTATATTTCAAACTATGACAGACATGAAACATGATCTTTATTTATTTGGCTACGCCAGAACATTTTTAAAATTTTGTAGGTACTTAGTACTTTTTATAAGTACCGTGGCACATTGGAATATTTATGATTTAACTATGCCTACTTATATTGCTAGGTAGTCACCGACTCACTCATTTTATACAGTAGTACTTTCGAATAAGATTTTATCCGTCGGCACAGTACCTTCGAATAATGATTAAACACTATTGTATTAGGGAAGAATATATTTTTAGAAATGTTTTTCAAGAGTTTGGTTCGATATTTTGTATCTAAATTTAAGAAGACTTATACCTACTCGGTAAGACTGTAATGAAGAACACCACTTGAGGATAATGAAGATATTATTTTACCATAGAAACACGGTTTTATTTCAAAAGCAATGATATCACGTGAATACAAATAATTAACAAACGGAGCAGATGTACCTGCCTACGTGACTTACCTATTATAAATACTTCACAAAAAATAAATGTGTCTGTAGTAGAATACCTAGCATTCATACGCGAAACATCATACATAAAGTTCTACAGACATACTAACATGAAAATATTAAATTTGGTGTGTTTTATTTGCACACTTGTTTTAGTAATTTCCGTGATACGAATTGAAGGGTAAGTAATTATGGAATCTATCAAAAATCCTACGATCACTCCTCGGTATTCAAAATTGAACTTTCCGTTCCTCACTTGTTCCTCATTTTCAATTGGTAATGTACTGCTCTCCCTACTCTACCACACTTTAATCCGTTCCCAACGTGATTGTCGTTCTCCAATTTGCATACACTCAAACAAAACAGCCCCAAAATTGCTGGACTCAATTCCATCCTCTGGGCTTTGACTGACCTTGACGCAATGCGCATCAGCCTTTCACTCAGCCTATGCGCTGATGCAAGTATTTCTCCTCTTCATTGCCGCCCTCTTTCACTCACTCAGCCCCATACCCTAATCTTCCCATCTTTTAAAACACTCTCACCCCACGTAATTGAAGCCTCGCTTCACTTACTTCAAACTTAGGCCTTGCTTCCTATTGTTTCATCCACTCCTCCTTGGTTAACTCCTATCCCTGGCATCCGTCTCGATTGTACTAAAATTCCTATACGAACAAAACACCAACAAATTTCACTTTCACATTTTCTGCTACACGGGTCCCAATCGGGATCTAGAATCAGATATGCAGTCTTCAATCAGGGTAACATCTCATCTTTCCGTATGAGGAACTCCGCTTCCATATTCAGCGCTGAACGCCTCTCTTTTGTTATTCAACTCTCTCCTTCTCGCAACTTCCCCACACTATCGTATCCCTTCTCATCCTTACTTGCTGTCCAAGACCCTGATTCCACCAATCGTTCAATGGAACCCCATTCTTATATACTCAAAAGATCTTCCTCGACCTCCATCTTTTTTCTATGGATACCAGAACACATTGAACTCAGGAAACATGACGCAGTGGACCTTGCTGCAAAGCAGTTACTCATTTGATCTTCCATAGCTGATCCTTTCTCTTTCAATGATCTCAAATCCTATAACTATTCCCTCATCGTCTCCCCCAAGAAGTATTTCCGGCCCTCCTTATCCTCCAACAAGCTCTGATTTATTAAAAATCTTATATTTTTTGGTCTACTCCAAATTGCCCTTTCCGATGAGAAAAAGTCATCCTAACCCGTCTCCAAATGGACCGTAACTCTCTTCTTACGCCTCTCACCACCTGAACGCTGCCGATTTATCTGTCAGCACTTCTTCTCTTGTACAGTTTTCGAAAACTTCCGACTTACCATTCTGTCTCTCCTTACATCACAAACTCTCTCTCTCGAACAATTTTGAGAAAGTCATGAACACCGGACGAACTACGATCACCCTATTTCTACAAGGCAACCTAATTCACATTTGTTCTTATTGCCCGCCTCTAACTGCAGGTCAAAGCTCGATGAAGCCATATCTTCTTATATTGCTCGAAAGTTCAAATTCCTCATTTTTCTAATCCGCTCTCCCCCTTCTTCTCATATAAACAGAATTTCTCCAAACTTCTAATGTACGTCGAAGGATTTATTTGTATTTTCCGGAATACTTTTCGGCCCCGCGCTCTCCAATATAATAGGTTGATTTTCAGTTGAGAACGTATTTCACATGTAGGTCATCCGAAAATTTTCATTATCCGCCCTACGACGAGAAGTTTTTTCGGGAAAATATTCCTAGGACCTACTTTAGGGATTTCTAAAAATTTCGACCCCGAGCCTAATAATCCGATGATCTACTCTGAAATAATTTGGAAATGGGAGAGCAAAAAAAAAAGAAGAGCTGAAAAAAAGGGGAAAAAAATGGGATCTCATAAACAGGTCGGTTCCTTATCTCCATTCATTCTGGTAATGAGGTCACCATTATTTCAAAAGTCGGAATTCTTACACGTATGAGAAATTAGGTCATAAGATTTCTTTCTGTGCAGTTTCCCAAATAGCCCCCGTATCTAGTGCGTATAGCTTAACGCTAGAAATTTTTCCAAGTCTTTCCTTGCTCTACATATCTCAAAAATAGAAATTTTTCCCAGTTCTGAAGGTAGGTAAAAGGGTTTCCGCACATATTCCTGGAGAAACTTTCCCGAATAGCGCCTCATCCCTCGCGAAAGTACAATTTGCAGGAAAGATGATACGGGGTACACACCGGAAATCTTTCCCAAATAAGCTCCCCAAGAAACAGGGCAAAACAACTAACGTAGACTCTTCTGAATAATGTTTTTGCTCATGATATAAACCATAAAGAAAAACTTCTCAACCTTTAATCTTCCAATATCAATTCATTTTCATCGCATTTTGACAGATCATTCACCGAATAGTAAATTTTTTTCCGTTTTGCAGGTGTTGGCAATGTTTTGGTGGAGGCGAAAACGGGTCGTCCTCATCTGACGGCAGTACGGAAATAAAAATCAAAAATATGTTAAGACGCAAAGACAAAGACGAATAATAAGTTTTGAGAAGATATAAACTATCTTCAATCAAAATTTGATGTCAATTTTTATTTGCGCATTTATACAAATAGACAAATTTGTATGGACGTTATCGCGATACATAAAATATAATCAAGTTAAATTTAGCTGATTGGCTCTCTAGTCCCTCAACATATTGTTGAAATAGCCTCTTTCGACATGAAAATTCGAATTACATCAGAAGAGTTCAGCTCACTAGCGAAGTTCACATAGTAGGTAGAGAACTAAATCAAAGCACAACTTCTCATAACATCACTTCATCCAAGAGTTCTCATCGATCACTCATTGTATTATGGTTTGAAGGGACTAGGCCCAAGTTTATCTGATATAATACTGTTTTTTTCTTCAAGATGCATAATTTACAGGAACGCGATTTTTTCGTATGTGGAATATTTGATATTACTGTCCTAAAAGTCAACGCGAGGATCCAAGATTTAGAATTTTTAGACTTTGTTTTATGCTCGCATTGGTCCAATTTCGGGGGGACTTCAATGTGCCTACATCCTTCGAAAGGGGCATAAACAAATAAGCCAGGAACTTGACTACGTGTCCTACACTTATTAAGTTAAGAGAGAAAATGAGATGCTTCAAATTTCATGAACAACACGCCATTTGCCACTCTTCGTTCAAAGACAAATTTAATAAAGAAAACTTTAAGACTCTAGGTGCTATGATAGGTGAAAAAAAAAATCCGTGGTCAAACATATCTGGTAATGTGCAACACTCGGAAAAAAAAACCTGATTAATTGATAAATAGTACAGTCTATAAAGACACAAAAATTTGACGGAAATATCTGAGGTTTGGTGTCTGAAATAACGCACTAAAAGTCGAGACCTCTCACTGCATGTCTCGCGGAGCTGTGGCATGTTTTTGCCCTCTAAAATCAATTTTTCGTCAATATCTCGAGTTCTACACTTTTTGCACAAAAAATGTTCCTCGTGGAGTTTCCTACAAGATAGACTATTTCACTAATAGGCCCAAGTCTAACTATTAGCCTAGAAAGTTCATTCAAGTTGTCGAATATCACGTTTTTCGCGATCTACGATGCATCGTTGGATTTATATCGTCAAGACGCGCCCTCTACCGGAGACGTGGAATAGCAACCAGAACCCAGTCTAGTATACCGTATAGTAGGCTGAGTGGCATGGCACCCGGTAGCCAAACACGAGTCTTATTATAGGCCTTCGAGAGGATTGTAATTTTCTATTAGTTTAGAATAGGGATGAGAACCGGAACCGGGAACCAAAACGGCTGTTATCTTTTGTCCAAAGAACCGGAACCGAAAAGAACTGTATCTTGAAATCTGGCTGAAGAACCAGAACCGAGAAAAACCGGATCACAATTTGAAAATACTTTCTCCAAAATACACTCATCAAAAGAAATTTTATGCCGAATAAATTGAATTCTCTTCACATTCTGGTGAAATCAAATGTTTTCTTGGGAAAATGCGATTTGGAGTCAAATCTACCAACGAAGTGGATCAAGGAATGGACGAGGATGATGACGATGACTTTCCTCCCGACTCAGACAATGATATGGCAGTTGAAGACCTCAGTAAATCGGCGGGCTAACTGAGCTCAGACAACTGCTCTCATCAACAACGAACTTCTTTACTTGCACAGGTAGGGCACAGGAAGGAGAGGCATACAACAGAACGTCACTGGACATCCACATCACATGGGTCGATTTATTCATCATTTGAATTGTAAATACTACTACGGATATATCGTAAATATTACACGTAGCCAGTCTAATAGGAAATACATGCCCCCAACACGTACGTGTGGACTGGGGTATCCTCAAAAAAAAAAGGAACTTTATTGACATGGGTTTCCTGCAAAAAGAACAAAAAGAAGTAAATGTTGAGGCATTTTCTACGTATTAGGCAGTTATATCTTCAAAACGTTCACGAAAAACGTGATATTTGACTACCTAGGTACTTAAATGAACTTTCTAGGCTAACTGTGAAATAGTCCATCTTGCAGGAAATTCCACGAGGAACATTTTTTGTGTAAAAAGTTTTTCTTCAGACCCAACAGAACTCGATATTGACGAAAAATTGATTTTATGGGGCAAGAACTCGCCTCAGCTCCGCGAGACATACAGTGAAGGGTCTCGACTTTTAGTATATGTTATTTCAGACACCAAACCTGAGACATCATCGTTGAATCCAGCTTTTGGGAATGATGACTCTACGTTTTTCTTGATTGTCCTAAAATATTTTCTTTTCATCTATTAATTAATTATATATAGCTCACATAAGAAATCCTCATGCAGAGTCACTTCACGTATATGAGCCTGCCGACCAACCTTCAAGACTCTTTTATTTTCACGAAAGTCCTACTCTCATTAGTGATCAGCTGTCACAATTTCCATTCAGCGTCGAGCTAACAAGTACTGCAGCACATACAATTTTCTGCTCGCAGATTTACAACGCATAGCTCTGCCCATCATTGAAGTTTTATACCTATAATAACTGATAGCTTTTGTCGGATTTATATGGATTTGTATAATGTACAGTACATCCGATACAAACTCCAGCATATATGCATAAAAAAATACCTAATCGAACTTGATAATCGCCAATGCGAGTCCCTTTTATTCCACGTACGGTGCGAGTGCACAGATTTTTCAAGGATTTTTATCACATTACGCGATTTTATCATTTGATAAACGGGCTGGCGATAGAATTCTCATCAATTACAACGGCGTATCAACATTCTTCGCAGAATCGAAGATTTTCCGGTCCGGAGGTCAAGTTTTACAGTAAAGTTTGCCCGTAGCATCACCCAAACCCATTTTGGATATGCTTAACAAATTAGAATAAAATTACTCAATTATTCGCTCAAGATGGACACGATATATACGCGAGATATCTACATGGCGAACGTAATGAAAATATTAATGCCAGGCGGAAGATTTATTTCCGATTAGTGAAAATGACAAGAACCAATATTTATCCACTTATGCTAATTAGCGTTACACCGTAAGTGCGCGGGAATACTCTGGAAGCGCGATCTTCAAAAAAAGCTCGCCGACTTCATTGATTAGGGACCACAAATCGCATTCATAAATCGAGCATCTCTACTCCGGCATTGTATTCTCATCCGACTCATGGACTGCGGCGGTGAGCTTCGTATCTTCGGCTGTACGATGAGCCGGATTATGACTTATTCAGAGCTCATTACCGAGACCGGCTAAACTACATAATTAGAAGCGTAAATTGCCAACTCATCACTTACTGTCTGCGTATCTTCACAAGAGAGTCGACATTGCATTGCATCGTCACTCTACACGTCTCGCGTTCGCACTCCCTCGTCCCCATAATGTCGTCTTTTCTTTCCACCAAATCTTCTTCTATACTTTGTAGACGTATATTTCTGTTACTGCCGCCGACTAGCCAATTAAAAACGCATTTCATATTATGAAATTATAAACGAAATTCTATTAAGATTTATTATACACAAGGTAACAGGATTTTTTTTCCTATTATTTCCATCATCGTGCTTCTTCTAGAAGGTATAGGTACTGTACATTATCAGTTTATTTCGTCAATGTGAATTTGAACAGCATTGTTTTGTGCTGGTTGATATTTCTATATATACATTTCTAACCTGCACAAAAACTATAGTCTTCTTGCGTAAAGCAATCTGACGATAATTCGGTGAGTTTTTCAATTTTTGGTTAAATTAACTGCGCCCGCTCAAATTTTAGGAATGAACTAATACATATAAATATTTTAGCAAGTTAATACTTTTGTACATTCATTGCGCAGTAATATGAAAATTGCACGTTGGTGCTGAGAACCAACTGGTTTGTGAAGGCAGTTTAACAGTGAGACTAGTCTTATTACGCATATGAGTTTTGAGATGACGATCTCTAGCTTATGACACATGCCACAATTCAGATCTGATCAAACAGCAAAAATACTATTATGTAATTTGAAAAAAAAATCACCTTTATTGCAGAATTTCAAATCGACAGTTCCTGATTAGGGAAGTAGTGCACCTATACGAAACAAATATAGAGTACAAACACAAGTTTTTAATAATAATGCTGTCTGAAGGAATGGCTGGTAGATGATAATGACAGACGGCAAATTTTGCCTAAGCTTCCAATTCCCCCCACAAAATTTCAAAGTGTGGGACCACATACGATGTAAACCCGTCACCCATCCTAAATGTTTTGCAGGAAACTGAGTTTTACTTCCCTATGACTTAAATATAATTGCCAATCGGGGGAAACTTTCGTGAACACTTGGAGCCAGCAGGATTTTTGTCTGATCAGATATGAAGGAAGAGGAACCACTGTTTGCTCTTTCTTACTATCGTACTTGTGAGGAAGGACGATCGCCTTTGAAAAACGGGAACGTATGAGCGTAGTAGAATTCAAATTTTTTTTGATGCTTTTCTTTTAATCAGGACGTCGTCCTTTTGGTAGGAAGTTACTTCATAATTTTGACTCCCTCCCGGTATGTATGTATTTGTTGGCGTCTCCATCCGGAGGTTGCCTTCGATGTTACAAAACCTAGAAATACAGCTAAATATTACACAACACAAAGTCTACAAAGTCTATCTAATCGGATCGTTCAAGCTATCGTTTAACAGATTCATTCTTCGTCTTCCTCGCGGCGCTTTACCGACTATTTTCCCCTGTACCGCCCTGGCAAAAAGTTCGTCTTCCTTGACTCGTGCTTGTAGATCCTTCTTCTTGTTATTTTCTAATATCCTAAGCAGCACTGCTTCTTGGAGGTTCATCCGGCTTAATACCTCCTTATTCGACACTTTTTCCGTCCACCTGATCCAGTTCATCTTTTTATAGCACCAGAGCTCGAATGCTTCCACTTTTTTCACCGTTGCCTTCGTATATGTCCATGTTTCACTGGCGTGTCGCGCAATGGAGTATCTCGAGTCTCAGCTGCAGGCTCATTCCTTTATCTTTCAGGATGCGTTCCATATTGTTGAACGCACTTCTGGCCATGCCTAGCCTTGTTCGGATTTCGTCTTGGCAGCAAAAATGAGAGGAATCTGGAAGAGGCGATGGATCGTACCGTTGAATACCGCTGACCTACCGAGAATGAGAGTCGTGTGAATCTCCATTAACAAAGAAATCGGTAGAGGCCCTTCCTATAGAGGGCAAATTCTTGGTGGTGGTTTTCAATACTGATGGGAAGTTCCAACAATTATTCAATTTTTTTACATTTCCAATGTCATTACCGCCATCTCATCCGGAAATCCTCGAGGCCGAGTTGCCCCACATGATAGACTTAGAATCTCGAACTCTCGACCCACCCAAAAATCTGGGAGGACGAGAGGTTGAGTTTCCCAGTTCTAGCATACGATATATTAGGCGATACTAGCTTTAAACTCGGCTTATACTATGCTATAATTATTAATCCTAGACCAGACTAGGCTTGGCATCTTCTTCTTTTCCAGCCTTTTACGTCCATTTTTGAAAGGCTTCCTCCAGGTTTTTCCATTTTTCCCTGTCCAGTGCCGTTCTGAACCATTTGGTTTTGCCCGCGGTTCCGGTGATGTCGTCCGTCCACCTCATAGACGGTTTTCTTCTTCTTCTCCTATATTCGCATGGTCGCCATTGCAGCAATTTTCGACTCCATCTTTCTGGATCACTTCTCACCACATGCGAGTTACGCTGCCCTCTTTTTTATGTCCGATACTTTGGTTATGTTCCTTATTTCCGTGTTTTTCATTCGGTCTTTCAATGATTTTCCGAGCATATTTCTTTCCATGCGCCGCGTTGGGCAACCTGTAGTGATCCTATATTTCCTTTTGTAAAGGTCCATGTTTCCGCTTCATACAACAATACTGGTAGGATGCACTGGTTCATCACCTTGTATCTGAGTTGGTTGCACAATATGTACCTTAATTTGCCAAAGGCTACCCATGACAACCTTTTAGGTTTTGTACTCACGACTTCACCCAGAAATCTAGCTGCGAGTCCGAAAGGAAAGAAGAAGGGAGTGTCGATGACTTCATGAACTGATAACGTCACGAATGTTGATGACGTCACAAGAAAATTCAAGCCGATGACGTCACGGTTGGTGATTACATCATAAGGAGGTTTAAACTGGTTGATGTCTTAAGTGTGCCGTTATCCGCTATCGAAAATTTGCAAGTTTGGGGCTGGGTTTCCTCTTCTCGATGTGTTTCCCGACATTGGCACCCCAGCCATCTATTGAATGATCCCCGCCCCAGAAAATTTGCGAGGAATCCTTGACTTGATCCAGAATTGTTAGCATATTATACCAGACCAGTGAGCCTCCGAAAGCTAATTAGCTCGACACGGATGTTGATGACGTCACAAAGAGGTTTAAGCTGGTTAATGTCTTTACTGTGCCTATATCCGCAATCGGAAATCATTTTGTCTTGACTGGTATCTGGGTTGAGAAATTTTAAAAAGACATTAAAAATGATCTTCATTTATTTGGCTACGTCAGAACATCTTTCTCTTTCTATTTTGATATTAAACTTGATACATGATTACTTGCCGTTACTACATGGATGACACTCAAACCATTCTGGAGGCAGAGGCCACATACCTGTACCAAGAGACGATATGTCATAGGGCTTTATTCTTGGTTCAAAATACGTCTTTCTTGAAGTGCATTATAAAGACTTCGGCAAGTGTGACCTCTAGGTAAGGCCGACAGGAATCTCTAGATCGGGAGGAAAAGATGAGCCCAAGAGATATCTAGGACAGGAAGGATGTCCCTCGTTAGTTCAGAGCTGCCGATTATTAACAAAGCAAAGAATGCATTTTCAATAATACTCCACAAAGTCAAGCATCGGAGACGTAACTGAATAACAGGTCATGACATCGACTTTGCTTGACTGTTTCATGTACCCAGAATAGGCCAGTGTGAGTCACACTTCCAAGGACCGGAGTTGATATGAATTTTCTGAAAATCTTCGAATGACTAATCGTCGGAATGAAAATTTGCATCACTGCCTTTTTCTTTTGTAAGTCCTTCCCCTCCATGATTCAGCGTTTCGTGCTGTATACCTCCAACGTCCGGGAATTCTCACTGCATAGTATTACTGTATAGAATTTTGATGTCTCGAAGTATTTTTAGATAGGTATGTACTTTAATGAACATAGCGTGCCAATAACAACTGATCGCATTAAAAATATTTCCCTAAAGATTGTTGCGCATTATACGATGTTAATTGATAGGTTTGAAGGGGACGTAGGTGAATATTTAATGTCGGGTTTCGCCGATACTTGTCGAAATGAGATAATTTCTGTGTATAAGAGAAAAGAGAAAAAACTGTGGGAGAATATTTGAATGAACTTGGCGCTTCATCTATCGTCGCGGCCGTACGGTTTAACGTGCGTATATTATAATATGTACATAAATACACATTATACACCGCGCCTTAAAACCTATATAGCCTATACATTATATTCTGGCTTGTAAATAATCGATTGTGAGAAGTGTTACCCGAAGGCATGATATGTCTAGTAGGCCGAGTGTAAAGGAGATTCCAATTTCAAATCACGATTTATTCCCACAACGGAACGGGAACTTCGCGTCTCGCTGACACGATTATGTATCATCTTTTTATAATCGCCCGATAGAATCGACTACTGTTTTACCAACGAGGTCCTGTCCGCCTGCCGAAAGGCACTATTGGTTTTAACAACTATTCATTAAGAGAGCCGTTTTAGCAGAAACAAAGCGCCCAGCAACATTCTCATTTCACGAACTCCATATCATGCACGCGGAAACCTCGTATTTGTATACGGTAGTCCCATCTTCTCGCCATTTTTTTTTCTTTTTTTCTTTTCTCGTTCTCGATCGCGACGTTTAGAATAATTTCTCAGGATAGATGACGCTCTTATGCGTGTATGCTTACGCATTTCCTGCATATAGGTATAGGCAAAATATATCAGAGTGATATTTTATTACTATTTATACGACATTGAAATAGTCGTCGTCGTCGCACTCGTCTCCACATCAGCATTCGAAAGGAGAAAAAAGTTTGAATAATAATTTATAACGAGGCATCATTAACCAGTTCTGCGCCTGATGACATGTCAATCAATTATTTATTTCGAGACAACTCGATTTGAATGCTATTTAACGCTCGTTGAGCGTCGGTCCGCGCACGAGCAAGGAGAATGAACGTCATTTTTTACTATGTTGTACAATTAAAACACACGATTTCCTCGGGCCATTTATTTTTAAATGGACTATTATTACTATTGAAGAAGGTTTCAACAGAATACTATTATAGCTTTGTTATCCGATGATATGCAATTTGTTTGAGTTTTGGCTCGCTACAGCTTTTGAATTTTCATCGCACACATACATACACATTCATGGTATATGGCCGAGGCTGAGAGATACATGTGTACATACGAAGGCGATTAAGTTATTCTTTTTCCAGCCACCGTACCCTTCGTCCACGTCTCTGAGAATCGCCTTGGTAAGTGAAAGAAGTCGAAACTAAAAAATCCGAGAAAATTAACGGGCGTTGGAAAGATATAGAAACGAAATACTATGAAATTTGGATAATTACCAATTACATTAAACGTTATAATCCGGAACACATACGTACATGTAGGTACCGGTGCTTTGAACTACGATACACTGTAATTTCAAGCGAACCAACGGTGAAGTCGAGCAATTATTGACGCGCTAATAGACATCATTCTGGAAGACCACTCTCGCATACAGTGGCGTTTGAAACGTTCGCATGTGCGTGTTCGCATTCTTAGTATTTTCAATTCAAGCTCGGCTCGAAATTTTAGAAACTCTATGGTTTTAAAATCGAACGTCCCGGGATATTAGGAGAATGGCCGCTGGGACCTTTTCTTGTTCTGAACCTAAGACGGTAGCGAAAATTATCATTCTCCGACTTGTATTCTTTATACGTTCATTTGAATCATGAACTTACTATGAAGAAGAAACAAAATACATGAAAACGCTGTCCTTCCCAATGGACCATATCGACTCTTTTTTGAACCTTCCTATAGAAAAACGTTTTGGCATCTGAACGGATGCTGTCGAAATCATACTTTTGTGAGATGACTATGTTATCGAGAAACTGATTTGATTGACAGAGCTAAATGTTTTCTTATAGAATGTTACAAGTAGAAATGCATGTTCTTAGGACAGAGCCCTTATACGTACCTGACCCAAGCCTGTAATTTCTTGAAGTTCGCTTATCCCCCTTCATTTGTCCATCTACTCAACCTCAACTGTCACCCTATCTTTTCTTTAGATTCTCAACCCCTTCTTGCGAGGCCGCATTGATTCCATCTCCATCACTTCAATATTTTTTGCATTATTTGATTGATACCACGCCATGAGAAATAATCAAACGCTTCCACACCCACACACATATACTCTCACTTAACTAGTAACCCTACTGCCCGCACTGTGACACAGAACTAATTATTTATTTATTATTTAAAGTGCCGTCCGACAGCCAATAAGGCCAATTATATTCACCAATCAATCGTTCATTCTGAACTTATTCATAATCGTCAACACCCGACTTGTCCCTGTGACATTTCACTCCCAAAAAAAAACATTAATCTGCAGAAGATCACATCCCGTGACTGATCATATCCCTACCTGGTATTAAGAAGTAACCACCCACTTAACACTTTCCTACTCATCCGACTCTTCTCTCTTCCATCCACTATCTAGTATGCAATGCATTGAATCAATAAATTTATCACCTGTTCTTCTTTGATACTAATAAACCATACAACTGTTCTCTGTCAGTCAATACATTTGCTTTTTAAGGAAATTAAGCCCCCGCCGCACAAAGATCTAGCCCCACTCTCAGCCTCTGCGTTGATCCTGGTAACCTCTCTCTTCAAAAGCCGCTTCTCAACTCTCACTGACAATTTTCTTGCATCCACAGGTCAATTCACTCAGCTTTCAATCTACGCACCCACATAATTTTCTCTTTTTTCCTCTTGAATCAGAACCAATCAAACACCCAAAATTGAACCATCTATCCCCTCTCATATCATCCACTTCTCCATAGCTAACCTTTCTCATAGCTTGTAATCTCCAAACTCAGAACACTATGTTATACGGATATCTCTATAGAAATTTTCCGATCCACCAGCCCTACTTTGCCAACGAGTCTAAATCTGAACCCAAAACAGGATACGCGTATTCGATCCAAGGAGTCACAATCAATCTCTGGTTGAGAAATTCTGCCTCCAGTTTCACTACCAAACAATCTTGTCTTTCTCATCTCCAGTTCCTCATCCACAGCCCAAATCACTTTTAACTGACTCACTTTCATCTCTCCTGTGGAATTCCCCGAACCCGCGCTTTCATTTACTCCTGCGCCATTACTATCACCCACTTCTATACCTGTCTCCATCTAGTGGGTTCCGGATCACATCAACTTCCCGGAACATAACGCAATTGTCTTTGCCGCCAAGAATTCCCTTCCACACCACAAAATTTCTGACACTGTACTTCCGTGTTTCTGACCTTAGAAACTATTTCCAATTCCTGGTACTTGATTTGCGCTATGACTTTTGGAAAGATTAGCATTCAAAAAAACTTCGAGCAATCGAAAGCGAAGCAGTTCCCTGGACTTCTTCCAATCAAAATTCATAAAGAAATAATTTTCTCCCTCCTCAGAATTAGTCACACACGTCCCACCCATTCCTACCTCCTCGCCTCTCGTCAATACTACCAATATGCTAATGTATCTGTTCGCCACCTCTTCCTGTGTCCCGCTCTGGAAAATATCCCTCTCTCACACTCTGTTTCTCCACGTCTTCCACCTGCTCTTTGTAACAATTCCAATACGGTGACGAACTTTATAACTATCTGCGTTTCACTCCCACCTCAATTTTTCTCAAACTCACCATAGTTACGTACCCTCGAGCAGACAACCCTTAGTGTCGATGCATTTAGCTCGCAAATATAAAAGTAATGATGATAATACTGGGTATTCTCGTTCTTTTTTAGCAAGACGCTTTATTCTTATACTCATGATTTAAATTATTCGATCATCATGAATAAATACAGTGACTCGAAAACTTTTTGGATCTAAAAAACGATACCCAAAGCAATGATAGGGTTAACCAAAACAACCCACTCTCGATGAAAAAAAAAAAAAAATAGGAAATGACCAGGCGAATGAAAAGGAAAAGGACGAGGGGACTTTGAGCCTAGTGTACAAGCTCAATTGCAAACTGTGCAAATGCTTGTAAACTGATGTGATACCGAATAGTTTATTACGGAGAAGGAAGAGTACGAATCATCAAGGGAAAAAAGAAGATGGGAAGTTACTGTTCGGCAAACACTGCACTGGTCGCTTTCGTCGCATGTGCAGCGCCGCCCGTCTTCCATGGTGGTGTGGTTGCAGGTTGTGTGTGCTTTAATTTTATTTCCTCCAACACCGGAATCGATCCTTTTCGGTATAAATTCGATGTTGGAAGAATCTTCTCGGCGAACTCCCAACCGCCAAGCTGCAATGCCCCCAGGCACGCAAAACTTTAGATCTCACAACAACAAAAATATCTTAGATTTAGTAGACCGCTTTTGGTTTCTCTTCTTCGTCTTCTTTTTCTTCAAGCTTAATTGATCTTTCTCTTCTTCCTGCACATCTGTACGTGGATAGTACACAGGTGTCGAGTAAACCATAGCGTAGTTCTGCGTTTGCTTATTCCATTCTAGGTCCATTGCAAATGCAGACACCTGGCTCAATACTTCTTCGAAACTAAGACTGTTGGATACCAGCCTACACGGAACAAGCGCTTCATCTACCCCAATCTCTTGAAGAAACCGACTGAGCTTGCCTCGCTCGACTCACATTCAAATAAGGTGTATGGTGGTCCATCATCCCGTCCTTGATTGCTGTGCGAACATGTTGGCTGCTCAACTTTCCTTAACTTCTCGTGAAGGTACTTCTTCAAGTAGCCATGGCCGCTTAACACCTGCGTCAGGTGAAAGTTCAGCTGATCATGGTCTCCGTTCATCTACTCATGAAGGTCGCGTATCAGCATTTAAGCAACTCACTCTGAGCAACCGAGCTAGAAGCGCCTGGCCTCCTGCTTGACCAGCAAAACCTCTTGATCAGTCGTTGTCTTATTTTTGGCTTTGAACACCTCCTCAACAAGAAGCTCGAGTGGTACGCAAAGAGCCTCCGTCGAGGCAAGGCGGTAGGCACTAACAAACCTTGGCGCAGCTCTTCGTTGGATCTTTACTACCTCTCTTCTTCAATGGTGAAAAAGTATTTAGAGTCATACACGAAGAAAACGGGGAACAGATGAGGATTGTGCGAGCAAAGATGAGTAGAGCGAGCCTGCTGGACTACCTAATCACATTTGACAGCCGAAGATTATTTGACTCGGTGATTGGATGAGAGAAAAAGAGAAACGAACTATAAGATGATAGTGAACTTGGTGGCCAATAGAAACGCAGTATATAGGTTAAGGTGTGAACCAATCGAGATACGGTATTGTTGTAGCCAGTGACATCACATTGTTAGACTGTGAGAACTAATTTTCAAGACCTTGTTCTTTAGTGGCGATATGGGTAACATCCGAAAGTATTGTTAGCTAACTAATGAAGTGACATGGAACACTTGAGATCCTTTTTTAATACCCTATGCTCTACTTCCAATTGGTCATACTTAAAATGAGTTCGAATGATGTTCCATATTTACCGAAAGCTCTTCTGTTCTTAGTTGGTATCATTATCATCTCTTTGGAAAATGGTTGTGGAATAATTTTTCACCGTGTTGAAATTTTTAAACAAATTTATTTGCGCTCATTATAGAGACACTCCACGATTCAATCGCTCTCTGCGAACATTTCTTCGCTTTGAAGGTTCAAATTTCTGTTACCTACATTCATTGTGGGTGAGGAACGTGTAGTATATAGCTCATGTACGTACGTAGTTATAAATTATCGCGAGCTATTAATCGTTGAAAAGTGAACTCTGTTAAGGGGAAAAACCAATTAAACGCTAGAGCTGCATAAAGAAATCGCTTGGCTGGACGCTTTATTGATGACACAAATAACCAGTGTATACATAATCGCGTAGCAAAAAAAAAAAAAAAAAAAGTAGAAAGATGTTTTGTAGGCCTATAGGGAAGAGATGAATCCAAAATACAATAATACAATTAACGGAGTATACGAAGATAAAAGAAGATTCTTACTACCGTTTTTTTTTTTTTTGAATGAACTTCCGAGGATAAGAAGAGAAAAGCTTTATCGTACACATACACCAAAATAATATATGGAGTTACAACGGTTGCTTCCAATGCTTCAATAAAAGTTAAGAAAAGAAATATGACTGATGATGAACTCGTTAGCGGGAGTTTTTTAGTAGTCAACCGCCAAAGCAGCAACAATAAACCTGAATGTAGTATGGTCGCGTACTTTTGATTAATTATTTAATCCAACTTTTCACCGAGTTCGAAATCATTATATTATAGTAAAGGATCTCTATCTTTTTCTTCTCTATTCGTCCTCGTCTTTTGGCTTGGTCGCACGTATAGTTGCTCGCGTTTCAGTTCATAGGTGAACAAAGATCCGATGAAACTATGTCGTTTGGTCAACGTAGGTCTATCGTGTACGTCCCTAGACAGCACCATTCATACTGATGATAATTTAAACCGCGCGATGAGAAAAATGAGATCGAATGAAGGATATTTCACACGTCTACCGAGCACAGAGGATGAGAACGAAAAATGTGAAATAGCGTACTGCACTCATTCTACAGTTGGTGTACGTACACGTGAAGTACATCTATATAGTCTCGATATCTTATTTACAGAGCTGTAAGACTTTTTAAACTCAGAAATTGAATCCAGTAAACATACGTGAATACATTCCGAAGGTTTGATGAGGAATGAAGAACAAAAAGAGACAGTTGAGTTTATTCGAGCGAAATTTGATGACGATGCTCGGATCTGCTTCATTAATTGGCGATGAGTAGAGCGTGGATTTTTCGGCATTTTTCGGCAAAATCCAAAAAGCACTCGAATCAAAGGAAAAATGATAAATTGATAATGAATGATAAATAATATATTTTTTAAAAAATGGGAACAAAATTCATCTAATATAAAAATTTATAGTATTGTACATTACAACTAGATGTTTTTCTGCATTTGTCATGACGCGAAATCCTACAATTCATTCATGAATTAGCATAACCAAAGCTTAGATTTTAACCTTGAAAGTACATGTGAGAGCAAAATATGCATTTTCGGCACTTGTCGGCAATTTACCTCAGTTTCAGCATTTATTCCACTTTCGGCATTTTTCGGCAAAATAAAATTTTTTTCCTAGCCCCCTTACCCAATGAAACGAGCTCCTATTTGATTTTAAAGGATATGCCCATTACAGGAACGATTGCAAATGCCGAGGAATCCACGCTCTGGTGATGAGAATTTTTCGACCTACTTCCCGTGGAACAAGTTTCCTCTCGATAAGAATACATTACCTCCAGAGCGCTCTGAGAAGGAGGATTTGGGTCTGCCGTACCTCATCTAAAGGTTCTGATTATCTCTTATTTTCCCATACTATAAGGAACTCAGAGCGCTCCTTTATAATCTGAAGGAACATGAACGCGTATTGGAGGTGATAACTCTACATTAAGGTATGTCAATGAAAACAGGAGCCGTTTCTTTTGGACGAATAGGCTCCGTCGTATGATACCAATTTTACTAAAATTTTAAATGTCCCTTCCTGTTGGTGCATTATCGTTGATTGGGGGGGGGGGGGAGGAAAGGGTAGAAACTAAAAAACTCCATTTGAAGCCGTGACGAGGGATGAAAGTTAGATGTCTTCGTCTGCATCTATCCATCGTGGAATCTATACGTATGAATTGAAGTTTCGTACTTCAACAAAATCGGACAAAATTACTCAGAAATGCAAATTATAATTATGTCTATGAATGGCCGTGTACAATTCCAAGCGGTTTACGGTAAATTTTTCATCAGTTTATAGTTCGCCGCTTGGAAATGTTTTATGGAAACAATTTCAGACTGTATTATTGGTTAACCCTATCATTGCTTTGGGTATCGGTTTTTAGATCCAAAAAGTTTTCGAGTCACTGTATTCATCCACGATGATCGAATAATTTAAATCATGTGTACATAAAAAAGAAGGTGTTCAGCTAAAAAATAACAAGAATGTCCAGATTATCATTACTTTTATATTTACGAACTGTATGCATCAACACTAAGGATTGTCAGAGCTCGAGGGTACGTAACTGTGGAGAGTTCGAGAAAAACTGAGGTGGGAGTGAAACGCAGATAGTTAAGAAAGTTCGTGACCGTATTGGAATTGTTACAAAGAGTGGGTGGAAGACGTGGAGAAACAGAGTAAAAGAGAGAGGAATATTTTCCATAGCGGGAAACAAGAAGAGGTGACGAACGGATATGTACGAGGGGGGTGTGTGACTAATTCTGAGGCAGGAGAAAAGGATTTCTTTTTAAACTTCGATTGGAAGAAGTTCAGGGAACCAATGCTCGAAGTTTCTTTGAATGCCAACTTTTCCAAAATTCATAGCACAAATTGAGTATCAGGAATTGGTAATAGTTCCTAAGGTCAGAAGCACGGAAGTACATTGTCAAAAATTTTGTGGTGTGGAAGGGACTCTTTGGCGGCAAGTACAATCCCGTTATGTTCCGGGAAGTTGACGTGACCCGGAATAAACTTGAAGGAGATAGGTATAGAAGTGGGTGACGGTAATTGTATGCGCGGATTCGAGGAATTCCACGAGAGATGACAGCGAGTCAGTTAAAAGTGAAAATTCGAGCTCTGGATGAGGAACTGGAGATGAGAAAGACAGGAGTGTACGGCGTTTTGTTTGGTAGTCGCAAGTTTCCGAACCTGCCTCTCAAAATCTTGTTTTCCATATCATTCATGAATATCTCCACCAATATCGGTGACAGCGGAGATCTCATCGCTAGTCTTTTTGTTATTGAATTGGCGATAGCTGTTCTAGCCAATAATCTCTTCCACTATTTTTCTGTATTTTTACCCATTAGAAATTCCATGGTATCTGTTCTTCCGCAGCACGCGGTGAGAAGTTCCTCACTCTCTGTTCTTTCTGACGCTTTGTTTAGGTGCAAACTGATAATTTCCTTTCAAGAATCTCGCCGTAATCTTTGCTATCTTGCAACATAATGATTGGATGTAATTGACCAGCGGTCTTTGAGAGGTCCAGAAAAATTCCGACTGTCGAGCTATGGGATTAGGACAATCTCTGATATCTGGAGGGTATTTAAAAAAATTTCAAGCATCGAGGTGTTGGTACGTAGTGGTGAATTGTAATCCGGAGGGGGAGCAGAGGCACTGACCTATTTTAAGAACTTACACCTTTGACCATTGAGTTGCATAGTGTTTAGCGATTAGTCAAAGTACGTCTTCGGCCAAAGCCGGTAACAAATGTGCGTAAATTTTCTTTGTGTCGGCCGTTTGAGGGAATGTTCCCGAGAAGCTGGTCTTCCGGAATGTGCTTGCGGTGAGTTGAACGCCCAATTCAATCAATTTGACACCGTATCTACACATAATCACCTCGATTTTGAATTGTAACCTAATAATCGATCCTAATTGATTAACAAAATTGAATTACCCCCATAGAACAGGTTCTCTGCAGACACCAATTGATGCAAACAATAAACAAAATGAGTGGCGAAGTTTTCATAATATCGATTCGCGTCCACTGAAATTGGAAATAAATGAAGTCCTCATTTACACGAACGGTTACAGAATTTCAATTTTCTTACTTGTGAATGGAACGGCGTCGGGGAGAATCAAACGTAAAACTCATTGCTCATATATTTTTATTTCACACGTGGCTTTTTTAATACTGCACACTAACTAAAACATCATAATTATTATGCAGTATTGTGTTTCGAAAATGAATGGGAATGTACGTATCAATGGGTCTCGCGATTTTTTGTATGTATTTAATGTATAGTTTAGGGTAGGCGTTACAAGAGTATTAAATTCGTGTCGGTTTTTCTGGTGGTTCCTATCCTTATAGTCGTGCATGTCACGTTAGGAATCGTGACGCGATTATAAACCGAACTTGAGAGCAAAGTCGACGGAATCGTGTGACTGGCACGCGACTCTCATCTTTCTTTTACTATTTATTTTGAAGAAAAAAAAACTCATGTACATACACAACGGAGAAGAACCGAGTATCGAAGAAATCGCTAAATATTTATTTATTTTATTTTTTTTTTCTTCGAGCGTGACTCTATTTCGAAAACAGTTAGTGGTGGTGTTCCTGTATTCGTTGAATTTTAATGTATTGTCGTCGGTTCAACAATAAGAGAATGTTTTCGACGTATAATCTACCGTTAGACAGGAACCACGTTGAGAGAAATTGATAATTTTAATAGTGAATTCAGAAAAATACAATCATTGAAGTCCACAAGTGTCCATATCTACATTGTTTTCTATTATTCGGCTAGAGCCTTTGAAATTCAATTTTTCTCTTTGTTGAAGACACCGCAGGATTGAAACATCTACCTATTGTACGGTGCAGCAATGATTTTAATTTCCTTCATCGCGGAAATTCTCGTACTGCAGTCTTCCTTGAAGAATTTTTACGATACTCGAAAGGAAAAAATACGTACATAACGTGGATGATTGATGCGTCCAATTTTCGATCTCGCGTATGTACACACAGAGAGAAGAGAAAAGAAACCGGTATCACTGCCAGAAAGAAATTTAATCCTCGCGGCTTGCCGGAGTATTATTGCAATCCATACTGATTACGCGATCGATGAACCAGAAATAAATATTTGTATTCGAAATATGATTCATAGGTCTATAGATATTTTATGATAATGTAGGTATTTGTGTCAGACGTATCATGGCGTATGTGTAGGTGTGTACGCGTCTAGAAAATACGTTCGCATCTATACTGTGAGGGGTACGCCATGCCATCAGTACGGGAACATGCTTGGTGTGTTTCTGACACAATATTGTGAAGTTGTATCGCTCGCAGCTACGCCACTACTAATAATTGTACGTAACCTTTGATTTGCTCCAATGACCGGTATTATAATATTATCCTCCGCTAATAGTATTCTTTCCCTACGCGACGACGACGGTATACAGGAAAGAAATCGCGTGAGATATTCTATTCGGATCAAGGCAAGAAGGTGATTGTGTTCTCAATCCTCTTTTGTTTTGATACAGCTCACTGCCCAACATTAAAATTGAAGTTGTGATTGTTCCTGGATCAATTGTTAAAATTCTCGAAACTCCTCCATATAAAAAGGAATTCAAGTGTGACATTCTGCAAAATTAGCTAACAAGAGTACTTTTGGGTGTCAATCGCAATCATCAGTTGTATTGCTACTGATGAACAAAGCTTCGAACATTAGTTCTATAAAATAACACTGTATAGTTGAATGGTTTACTGTATGACCAATATTTCTATCGGAACAAGATGCTGCGCCATCGATCATTTGAAGAAAAGGGAATTCAACAGAGGAGAAAAATTCATATACTACCAAATGGAAGCCCAAACCTAACGGAACAAGAAGAAACTTGCTAGCTAGCCAAAACAAAGAAACAGCGATATCGACGCAAACCCCCGCTTCTAGAACCGGGAACCTATCAAGCGTGACTTCCACCGGGGAATAAAGAAAACTACTGCAGGGAAAAGGCATCAAGTACAAAAAATCAGAGAAATTAACACAACATAACTGCGAACAAAGTAATCCAAACTATGCGACATGACGTGAAACCGGAAACCCAAACAAGAACTGGGAAAATACTGAGGAACATCAAGACGAATATGTGCAAAACCACTGGTAATGCAGAGGAAGGTCACAAATCTACAGAAGAAGGTCGACAGATACCAAAAACTGAAAAAGGACCCGACCCGGAAATACCGGGACATCCCGCAAAATGTGTTGAAAGAGAACAATGCACCGAGCAATGGAATAAAGTTTAGAGATAAATCCGGTAGCGCCAAAATTCAAGGATCTTGTAAAATTCCTCAAAGTGACGTAACGTCCGATGAGACCACTGGTCAAAAGCATTAGATCACCATGTTACAAGGTAGGAAAGATTCAGGCCAGATTCATGAAAAGACACCATCAGTTTGCACCTGAATAAAATATCAAACAGTATCAGTATCAATTCTTCATTTCAAATTACGTACATTGAAACGATAGAGATCTGATAGAGCGATTGAACCGGGTCAAAATTAAGAGTTACTACGAATTGGTACCATTGGACGTGACAAACATGTTTGGTACCATACCAAAGCAGGAACTTCTCACCGAGCTGCGAAACAACAGAGTACCTACCACGAAAATCTGAATTTTAATAGTTTTCGCTAGGCGGACGAAACGTTGGTCTGTGTTCTTTTGAAAAAATTTGTGAGAAGCAGTGCCAAAACTATTAAAATTATGTATAAAAAACTCTTTCACGTTTAAAATTTTTCCCAATATGAAAATCTGAATGTGCAAAAATATGGCAAAATGGTAAAAGAGATTGTTGGCTAAAACTCAATAACAAGAAGACTAGCGATGAGATCACCGCTGTCACCAATACTGGTGGAGATATTCATGAACGATACGGAAAACAAGATGTTGAGAGGCAGATTTGGAAATTTGATCAAATACTGGGCTAGATACTTAGATGATAGGCATTGATATTTAAAATGGACCAATTCCTTCTGGAAAAGGATGTAACGAATGAAAGCATCACATTCACAATGGACAAGGGTAATGGGATCATCAACTATTCAGACCTAACATACTCAAGATGGTCATCAACAGGGCAGTATACAAAATATAGAGGACACCATCAACCCCAGCGACTCTTAACACCATCTTATAGGCACAAGTTGGTGGCAATCGAGAACTACTGCTATCGAGCAATTTCAGGGCCCGGTTTATCCTGCTCTCCACCGCTACATTTGTTTCGGCAGTGATTACCACCAGTGTGTCATTCGCATAGTAGATAGGCTTAACACCCGGTGGCAGCTTCACCTTGAAAATACCGTTAAATGCGACGCACCACAAGAGCGGCCCAAGGACCGCTCCCTGCGGCACCCAACAAGTAACTGAGTGCTTTGCTGTGCCAACAGACGTCTCTGCTTGGATTTCTCGACAGCTAAGACAGCTCCTGATCATCCTCAGGAGGTATGCGGTACGGCTTCTAATATCCACTCCCATGGAATTGAGTTGAACGCATTTTTATGTGAAGGCTGACGGCTGCGCAAAACTGGCGCATATCTATTGCTGACTCGACTATTTCCTTTGAGATTATATCTATTTTCTTCAGATAACTCTCAAGTCGATTGGTTATCACTCTCTCTAAGAATTTGCACACATTGTCTAGCAGACAAAGTGGTCAAGTGGTTAATTCTTCTTATCGATCAACGCCTCCATTGCACAGGCAACAGAATAATGATAGGTATATCCGTACACTAAGAAATAATGTTTGCGGTCTCGTCCTTCAGAACAACGGATAATAAGTTAACACCCGAAAGTACTCTTTTACGCCACTCAATAGAGTAGAACGGTACACTTGAGATCCTGTTGACACACAGTGCACCACTTACGTTTCATCGTATTCAAAATAAGTTCCTATGATGGTACTCTCTGTTTTTCGCAATTATCTCTACTATTTACAGAAAGCGAAGTCCCTGAAGCAGCCCAGAATTTCCATGTATTTTCCAGAAGACTCTACTCAAATAGCTCCTATTTCTTTGGAGCCCGTAAGGATAGCGGGTATTTCTTCAAAAATATTCCAAAAAACAGAGTCATAAATTCCATGTAGACATAAAATTCAGCTGACTGCTCTAATAATATAATCTTTATTCATCCACTCTCACACAGTCGGGGTGTACTTAAACCAATTAGCACAACAACGTCCACGCCACGACTTAAGGGTGTGCTTTACATATTCGGAAACTCCGCGAAACGGTGTACGATAAATTGCATAAACATCCCCAAAAACTCTGCAAGGTTCGGTAAGCCAGCGGTCACTGCGCGACGCTTGTCGGATGTGCGTGGGTAGTCCTTCTAACAAATGACAAGGAATGATTTTGCAAGGTCACTTCTCAAGGCTCCATTTTCCGACCAATGCAAGGCGCTATCGGAACAGAATCCTGAATTTTGGCCCCAGAAGAATTTCATTCTCGTCAGAAAATAGACAATTTTTTACCAATTTCAAGGTTTAATTGAGGGAGTATAAAAAAAAAAAATTTTTAAGATCCGTTAAAATTTCGAGCAGAAAAATGTGATTTTCGGTACCATGTTTTACGAGCATATTGTCACAAGTAAAGCACACCCTTAAGTATTAGATGCATCAAAATGTAAGATATTCGATGATGGAGAAAAATGATATAGTCGACGATTTCTGTAATAGGTCTCGGAAGTTTCAGCGGTGAGCTAAAATGTTGTGCCTTTGAACTTCGATGTGACCCGGAGTTCACACAACGACGACTGAGGACGTCATTAAGAAGAGAGGAGAGAATGATGTAGATGAGTTGAATAAGAGAACAAGATGAGCATCACTACAGGATGGTTTTGTCAAGTTACAAAATTTTTCAGTGAACTTGAATCTTGAAGATATACAAGCCTTAATTAGTTCTTGATAGAAAGCCTCTCCTAAATTGAAGCCTTTCGATGATGGAATTTACGTTAAACTCACCCAATATAATAATATGCTTGTGAAATGGGTGAGTACGTTCTCCACATGTCAACAAAAAGAACTTCTTTCACGTCGCCTCCACGGCTTTTAGCTCGGTCTGAGTGTTCAAACAGAAAAGTTTATACAAGTATTTGTCACCGTACAATAACTGTTTAAGAGAAAGGAAATAAAATTTATAATTTTGGTTTCGACGAGCTTTAGCGTGAGAACAAAATCACGTTCCAAAGGGACTCTTCAAAAGATAAGAGAAGAATGTTTGTAAGATTATTCCTAATTACAAAATAGTGCGAATATCTTCCACAGATATCACACTGATAACTTGATTACCGTGTTATTTCATAAATCTCAAGAACATTCCCCAAAACTATAATCTGGAAATCTTGAAAACAGTGGTAATAGAAACGATCAGGAACCGTACTTAAAAGGAATTCTTCACCTTTGAAATTATTGTAGGCCTTCTTTTAATGGCAGACTTCAAAAATTCTCATCTATTTCTCCGGAACAATATTATCGATATTAAATTCAAATTCGACGAAACCCATCAATTTACTGCTGTTATAAATACGTAGGTACATTGCATTTTCACGGCTCACCTTTCATAAAAACATGATGCATGCGCACACCTGTGTTGGCGAGCCGCAAGTTTATAGCGCGTTCTTGCAGCGCATAAAATATTCTTATCTTATTGTAAAATCCTCGTCTTCATTTTATCCGAATACAATATCAGTGTTTATACTTACATTATTATACACTTTTACAAAGTATTAATTTTTTAACTTTTTTTTTTTTTACTTTTTTTCGTACTTATCTATCATTAATATATTGACGCGAGAATAGATGGTGCTTCGAGCAATAGTGCGCACTATCCGTGTCAACATTGTATAAATTTAATATTTTTATCAGTTTTCGCTCGTACAGTATATCACGGTAGAAGAGGAAAATTTACATCGATTAGTGATAAGAATATTGTTTTTAAAGCGTTGCCAGAGGATAAAAGGTAAAGGTCAAGAATTTCGACTTGTCAATCGATGAATGATGGAGGTTTCTGGTAGGTAGTTCTATTCGCTAGTATAGGGAAGGGTGGAATTAGGAAATGTAGTAAATAACTTGCACTAAGAGGAAGGTTGTCGAATAAAAATCTTCATCTACCTTGATGATAATTCCCTCGATTAAGATTTCGATGAAATTTTTTTTGCGAGACAATAATATATACTAGACAGAATTTTTCCACAAATTTTCTCCTGTTTAATGTGGTTCTTGATAGTCTTCCCATTCTGATAAATAAAACGACTATCTTATACAACAATCAAGGTAATAATATCTTCACTCATTCGACCCATAGAACAGGCTTTTTCGGAGTCTTCGGCGTGGATTTGTAGGATGAGAGAAGCTACGTTGTGGCTCATATTAAACATCGAAATCAATCGAGGAATATTTTGCTATAACTCGACCAGGCAAGTACAGAGTTTAGAACTCAGCTACTTTCGTTTTCTTCTCACATCTCTTTTAACAAGAAATGCCTCGACTAAATTACGTGAACTTTCGATTATACTTCGACAGTGCTTACACTAGGGATAAACTGGAAATATGATTAATTGAGAAATGGACCCGCAATGAACTTCGGCGATAGTATAGAAAGCAAAATGTTTTCTTCCAATGTACACTTATAGCAAATTAAGCGAAGACCTGCGCCCTTGAAATTGATTTTTTTTCTATGAGATTGACCAACAATGTAAATCTCATGCAGCCACTTTACGTGCTCTGAAACACCACAAGATTAGTCCACTTGAAGAGAAAGCTGATCTCAATTTTCAACACTCCGATATTGTTTCTAAGGTCGTTTTCCCTCCTCCTCTACTCCTTTCTCCTCCAGAGAGAGATACTTCGAAAAGGTCTAAAACATAGCCTTCCTCCGTTCGATGAAGCGATCTTTCCATCAAAATTACCTCCAGATGACACCATTTCTACCTCGTATGTAACCAGCTTCTACCCACTCGCTCTCCTGATGTTATGACACCTTGTACTCGTAATTTAGTCGAGAATTTGCAAAAAAAAGAAAAAAAAACTCGCTACCGTCTGATGATGACCGAAACTGACAAAGGTTATTTCGTGGTGATTTTGGACGAGAATGAGTACGACAAGAAAGTCCTTGTCTTTTTGGAGAGCAGTGGATGCACTGTCAGCAGTATTTATTAATTATTCCTGTTTTTATCTTTCTAGTCATGTCCGTGATGTTAGATCAAATGTCAATAAATGTACATCCTTGGTGAAAAATCTCAAATCTATTCTAATCCTTAACCATGTGCCTCCTCAGTTTTACAGCCTTCCGAAACTCCAAAAAGAGAATATTCCTATTAGGCCAGTGGTGTTTTTTTCACTTCTTCTCCGACTTATACGCTTTCTAAATTCCTCGACCAATGGTTCAAGTCGTTAGTGAGTTACCAATCACAATTTGTCGTTAATAATCTTTCTGAATCAGTGGTGAGGGTAGACGGTATCCTCCCTCCGGTGGTCGCCTCCAATATTTTCCTCGCTGTGTACCTCTCCTTCCTGCTCTTAATTACTTCAAAGTTTTCCTTGACGATGCGTATGTTACGATTGTTTATTGATGAATTCTTGACACTCCTTAAAATGTATATTTCCCCCAATTTCGACATCTCATCTATGAGTTCCCCATAATATCGGCGTTCCTATCGGTTCCCCCTCGGGGCTTTGTCACACGTTCTGAGAAGGAAGTGTTTCATTCATTGTTTATTGGCACTGATATGCAGATGATGTCTTATGCCTCTGGAATGGTTCTCTTCCTGACCTCCACTCTTTCCTTATTTTTCTCAACAGTCGGTATCCCACCATTGATGTCACTATCGAGATGGGGGGCCTTCCATCAACTTCCTTAACCTTTCTATCTCCATTGTTGATTACGTGAATAGTTTTGGATTTTTCGTAATAATACCTGCGGGGATATCAATATCCACGCCTTTTCCGACTGCCCTCCATCTCATAAGCTCCCCGTTTTCAATAGCTCAATCCACCGCCTCGTTTCTATCCCTTTGAGGAGGTTAATGACATCGAGCATCTCGCCCGTTCTAATGGCTTGATATGGTCCGGAAGAAATTAATTTAGAAAGCTTTGGATTCTACCAATTCTCTCCCTCAGAGCATCTTTCCCTCCAGAAGAAAAGCTAAATGGGGTTGTTTACCCTTGTTCAAGATCACTCATCTCCTTTAATCTTTCAATCTTCGCTCTGCTTTTCATAAGCCTAACACAGGTCGTAGCCTCTTTTGCAGGCTGAAGGATCGTGTCCCTATTTATAGGCTTCAGAGTTCCGACGGTCTGCAGTGGCGGATTATGGTATTTTCCGCTTTACGCACCAATGAATTTGCCGCCCCCCCCAAAAAAAAAATGTATAAAGAATTTTCATGGGTAGGTACCTAAGTAATATGCATATGCCGATGCGAGGGAAAATAATTTTGATCAATCTTTCTGTTTCTCATGCCAAAAAATAATTGCTTCGCTCACACTTTTATTAGGTATTTTGTATTTAATAATGAATACTCATCAAAATTGGCCGCCCCAAAAATTAGCCGCCCTACGCACGTGCGTAGTGTGCGTATAGGGTAATACGGCACTGACGGTCTGGCTGTCTATATTATAGGGGAGACGAGTCGATAGCTTTGGTTTAGAACATCTTGAAGAAGTCGATGCCATTTGCTGAACACCTTTCGAATTCCGATCATATTGATCTACAACAAGTCGCCTCGCTCCATTGTGAGAATTCTTTCCGCCGCTGGTTAGCCCTCAAACACGTTGAAATTGTTCGCCACTCTATTGACGAGAATGTTACACTCTGGAACCGTTTTTCCCTGAGAACAATTTCATCGAAAAATTCTATACTCTTCCATCTTTTCCCAACGACTCTGAATCAATACAATATTCCTGTCACCACTGGTCTTCTTCTCTCTTCTTCTCTTCGTTCTTTCCTCTCATTTCGATTTAGCTTAGTCTGAATTCGGGTTTCGTCCGTTGACAACTATTTAGTCGGAAATATATACAATCACGATTCTTAATTTTCACGATTTTCGATATTTTTCGACCTTTTCTACGATTATTAATTTTGTGTGGTAGTAAAATACTCCTTGGTTGATTTCGATTTTTCTTTCTTCATCCTTGACGAGGATCGTGGGCCGGAGAGATCAAGTCATCTTCCCCCTCAAACTCAGCCATATTTTTTTTCAAGTTCGCACGACCGAATTTTTCCAAGTCCCCCCCTCGGAACTACAATTTTCTAGAAGGACGGCCGATATTGAAAATTTTAACAGGGAACCTGTTTTATGGGGGGCTATTTGAGAAATCTGCCGTGCGCCGTGCGCCGTGCGCCGTCCGCCGTCCGCCGTCCGCCGTCCAGCGAAAAACTTGGAAAAATTTCGACTCTTGAGCTATATATGATAGAAGGGGGACTTAGAAAAATTTCGACTCTCGAGCTATAGATGATAGGAGGGGGGGACTTAGAAAAAATTCGACTCTCGCGCCATATGTGATAGGAGAGGGACTTAGAAAAATTTCGACTCTCGAGCTATATATGATAGAAGGGGGACTTAGAAAAATTTCGACTCTCGAGCTATATATGATAGAAGGGGGACTTAGAAAAATTTCGAGTCTCGAGCCATATATGATAGGAGGGGGACTTAGAAAAAATTCGACTCTCGCGCCATATGTGATAGGAGAGGGACGTAGAAAAATTTCGACTCTCGAGCTATATATGATAGGAGGGGGACTTAGAAAAATTTCGACTCTCGAGCTATATATGATAGAAGGGGGACGTAGAAAAATTTCGACTCTCGAGCTATATACGATAGGAGGGGGACTTGGAAAATTTTCGACTCTCGAGCTAAGAGTGGAAATTTTAACAAGGAACCTGATTTATCCAACTATATTATATTACGCTAATAGTTGGTCTAGGCCTTCTTTTTACTACCTTTCTCCAAATCTAGGCTTCCTTGAATTTTCAATACCAAATCTCACTCGAATCATAAAACAGGTTCCCTGCGTTCCTCGTTTAACTTCGTTAAGGAAGCCGTAATTTTTCCTAGATTGAAGATTTTCCGAAGAAATGATGGGGATCGTTTTTTCACAGCTTTTTCGAACTTGAATCTTAATCAGAATCCTCGAAAATGGTGTCACCTTTTTTCCGCAAATATGATCTCGCAAGACTCGAGATTCTAAAGATTTTTCAAAAGATCGTTATGACTTCAATTTCATCTCAAAATATGGTCAAATATTTCAATCCACGAGTATCACTTAGAGGAGATTGATAAGACTGCAAAAAGATGAGCTTGAGAGAGAGAGCGAAGAAGAACAAGGGCGATCAATACGTATGTCTCCACCAGTTCCAAATCCGAAATACCCCATCAACTTTGAGAGATTAGTAAAATATTGTCTTCTTGTCATTAATAAAGGACGCAGAGATCGCTGGTCGCGCTAGACGTCAAATATATGTAACACATTTTTGATGATTTATGCGCGTACGTACACACACCACAAAATCATTGTTAAAATAAATCCTAATGAGCACACAACACATTATCGACAGGTCACTACACGCGATCATATTATACGAAACATATGTGTGCTTGTACCATTACAGAATTTTCTATCCTACGGGTTAAAGATATTTGGAACGTAAAATTTGCATTCTCCACACGAAGAAACTACCAGCGTGTGAGATACGATATTATAGAACGTTGTTCATACATTATTCATCGATTTCGATTCCTTCTCACGAGATGACAGGGCAAGCGAGAGAGAGAGAAAGAACCTGAATAATAATTCTTTTCTTAATAATTAAATCCCCCCACATCGGCGTAATTGCACATGTTTACCGGGCGTCGAGCGGCGGCGCTCCGGTTACTCCAGTGCAGCGTCCCGTTCGCGGTCAAATCGGGATCGCATCAGAATAATATAGGAAAGCGAGCGAAAAGGAAAAATAAGAATAGGATAGGTATATATATATAGTATTTTTTAAGAATTTCAATTTCGAAAAAGTGATGTTTCGATTACAGAGTGCGAGAGTATAACTGTGTTACCGAGTTCTAATAAATGTAGAAACCCATTAAAAATAGATATAAAACACGGATTGTATTACCTTGCTGAAAGTAGTTGGCTTTTCTGACGTATACGCACACTAAGGCCATTAATTGTAGCTGCGATAAACGCTGCCTCGTCGATGGAGGTAATGGTAGTAAATCTCGTAGATTCGCTATTTCGGCATTTATTAAATCTCTTCGTAATTTACTGGCGCCTTTTGTTGATTTGCTGGCGTCATATCTGAAAACCAAATAATGTAAAATAAATTTACGCTTCTTGACCAAAGAAGAAAAGATATGTATATATATAAAAAAAACGAGTTTATATCTTGATACTTTCTTTCATTCGCGCGCATACGCGTGCTTGAATGAGTAAAGCACCGAATTTAATCTAGCTTAAGCATGCGCCGTTCGGTAAGACAAGTTAATTTCCCCAAAAAACTACTTAGGACCCTCTTCCTTCTACAACCCTGCGTCAGAAAGAAATTTTTATAACCAGTTTTTTCATACTGTGTGCGCGCACGTTGCTAAACCATTTCAGTGAAAGATTTATGCGAATATTTCAAAAAAAAAGAAACCGAAATTATTTATTAGGTGTGAAAACGAATCGAAGAAGCATCAACGTAGGTGGCTGCGGACCATTAAATAGGGTTAGAAAAGTACACGAATGAAAAATTTCCTATCACTGATGGAAGATAAGGCGTAAAAGTAAGAAGCAACATTACGTCGCGTGACTGTGGCCGAAGATCTCTTTCCCCGCTCTCTCCCTATCTTCAGCGCGTCTCTGTGCGGAGTTCGTTCATTTTGAAGAATATTTCTCCGATGATAATGTTATAAATCTTTCTCGCACAAAAAAGTGAAACAATGAATCAAATAACTACGCAATCATCAACTTCTGCCTATAGCAAGGATTATAACGAAATTCGAGTTATAATTTGTGTCATTTTATAGTTGTAATATCGATTGAATATGTGGGTCACAAAAGGTCTATAAACCATAATCCAGTAGAAGCTATCCACAACACCCAAGAAAAAGACCAGTCAACTTTTACCGCATTCATTCCAGAGTAAAGAGATGGTCCAAAAATTAGAGCACATCCTCTATACATCAATAGAAAGCAAGTTTGGATTGAGATTGCGAGATCGGCATGTTGAGGATGCGAAACGTTTACAGTCGTCAGCAGCTATATTTAAGATTGTGAACTCTACAATGAATTATTTCACATGGTTACGAATACTGGTCATCTAGGCAGACAGTGGCCTTCAAAATTTGTGCCTAGAGAAGAATAGAGAAGGTTTCAGGTTTACAATTGCGAGCCATAACCAATACCATCAAAGAGAAGAATATCCGGTACCAGAGCAAGATTTTGATTTGATTATCATCAGGTAGAGAGCATCGTTCCATCGTTGGAAAAATTCATGAACATAAGAATTTGAGGCGAAGATGCATTTATTTCTATAGTATTCAGATTTGCATTTGCATGATCATTTGTCATGTACATTCATACATTGTACACAGATGAAATTTTTTCAAAATTAACGAGCGCTAGTATCGGTTGTGGCTTTGGAGGGGGCCGATTACTCTTTTCCATAGGCAGGACAGGGTCTTTCAACCTGACGAAAAGATCTTTCACTGTCGTAGGTTTGTAGGAGGCAGGGCGGAAGCCGAAGGGGCGAAGAGCAGGGCCCAAGTCTGGAGAAAACTTCTCCAGAAAGGGATTCTGTGGGAAATGCGAAAGGGGGGAATAGCTAGAGTGGCTTTGTTGCAGTGGAAGACGTGCTGAAAACTCAATCTGAGGAAAATATCGAGACGTACGAGAGATATAAAATATATTTATTTAATTAAGAGGATAAATCGAATAATTATAAGTCCGTAACGTGTCTGAATGTGTATCATGGTCGTCATCGACGGATCATCGGGAATCTAACGGACAGAGAATAAAACATATATCCGTCAGTCTCGCGAACGCGAGTAAGTCGATTAGAAATAAAAGAAGATTGAGGTCGTGGATCGTACAAGTCCTTAAAGGGTCGACCCAGAATAATAAGAAGAGTCGAATAGTCTAAGAATAAGTACTTACATCGATTGGAACCATCAGGAATTGCAGAGTCGGCGTCTGCTGTTCCGACATCGTATCGCAAATGTTTGTTATCGTTTATACGTAACTCGTAACCGAAATTCGTAGACAGAGGAAAAGGATTAATGAGAGAGTTTGAAGAGAGATATTAAAAATGGTTGATTTTTCATTGCTATGGATTTCGTTATTTGTTTATTAGTTGACTCAGCGATGAAACTTCAACTCTGGGAAGGAGTTGAAGTCGACAGGGAGTCTGATCTAACGCTTCCTACTATTACGACTTGAATCGCAAGGAAGGGGTATGGTAGAATCATCTTTCTTCGGACCATGAGTTCGATGAGCGAAGTATTTTATTGTTTGGCGCTCTTTTTGAATTAAATATCGACGAATCCAGCGGAATGTGGGTCAATCGATGAATGGTGCTATTGAAAGCAGCTACCTTGTGGGCAACAGGGCAGAATGACGAGCCGTGGACAACAATATCGGTCGCAGTATCTCTTCTATATATACCGAACTCATGGATCACATCTCTTCCGGAGATAGTAAGGTCCAGGAAGTTAATGGGGGGATATTGCACATTCAGATACTTAAGAAACTCACTAAGCAAACCTTGAGGACCGGTCCACGCACGTAAAACGTCATCCACATACCTGTGCTAATAAGAGACGTGGTTGAAGGATACTTGGCCCGAGGGAAAAAGGGTCAGCCTCGATGTTTTAGAAATGGATGGCTCGGAAACGATTCTTTTAGAGGGAGTTCGCGATGTCGGGAGAGACAAAATGGCGAATGCGGATATAGATCACGAGAATTGCAGTAAAAACATGAAGGGGCAAGACGGGTACGGGCTATTTCTTCACGTCGGGAAGGACGATTCAAAGTTGATCCGGGGAATTGGAGTGTTTTCAATAGATCGGAGGTTACCGAGGACTAGAGGTCATATCATGAGGAAGAGGGATCAGTTATGGGAGGTGAACTCAGTGACTGCTTTGCAACAAGGTTCACTGCGTTATATCCCTCAAGTCCAACGTGTCACGATCCACAGAAAAGAGATCGACGATGAGGGGCAACATAACGGGGGTTTACGAATGAGGATTCATTGGACGATAGGATAGGCAGGATGAGGCGTTGTGATTTGTATCCCGTTATTTTTTGTGGGTCATACGAGATTTGAGATGTGACCTGACTAGTAAATCCCTACAAGTTTCGAAGGGAGTTTAGGAAAGAAAATCAGTTTTAGATTAGGAAAACATTCTACACTATCTGAAGCGTTTATTTTCAAAAGGTGTTATTTGCATTTTCAACTTTTTTGGGAAAACGAAGAAAATTCCACATACGATGTGACAAAACGTACCAAAGTCGGTGGGAAGCGGAGGGGGGGGGGTATTCGAACGTATAAGAACTCAGGGTCAGCTGAAAAAAATTTTTTAGGGCATAGGAACATCTCTCACATGACCCACAAAATCAACACCTGTACTAAATATGTCATGTACTCGCATTATAGAAAATACAATAAAGGAACTTGTCAAATGAAGTACAAAGTAATGTATAGTACAAAACTAATACCCCCTTCATTCCCCTTCGTTTCCCAATCTTTGTTAATTCCGTGATACAGGGTCGGGGCGGCTGGAGTAACCATTTCAGCTGACTTCACAGGTCGACCACGTTTCCTCTTCAGTGGACCGTCTTGGAAAGAAATATTTTCCTCTCTGACGTACTTTTTGGCCGTTTAACAGCGCTTGATGCAGGCCATCGCCCTGAACCCGAATCAGTGCTGCACTCAAAAAGTCGAAAAATGCAAATAACACCTTTTTGAAAGAAACGTTGATCTATACAATGATTTGATGTACTGTTGCTTATAATTTCGTAAGGGATTTATTACGATTTTGAAGTTTCTGAGGGTCAGAAAATGAAAGAAGTCCGTCAGTCAACGCGTAGTAGAGTGAATAATAATTCGTAACGATTTTATTACAATTTACGTTGGGCCTACTTATTGCAACATGAGGTGCTTCCATGGCGTTTGCTGTTGCACAATAGGCCGTTCTTTCCACGGAGGCAACGATTGATGACACACTTCTTCGTTCAGTGAAATCCTTGGCCATGGCTTCCTAGTGCCTCCGCCTGGTTTGTCGCGACTGTGCGGAGGGCAGTAGTTGTATCGGGAACGTCATCCGAATAAGGGGTAGAGCAATATATACGACGGAGTATGACTGTCGGTGAGGACAAGGACGAACCGGAGGGGAAGTGGTTGGAAGAGAAGAAGCTAGAAAGAGCTAGAAGACTCAGCGCGGAGATTAGGTAAGTTGGAATAAGAGAAGGAAGAAAGCGAAGGAGCGTTTCCCGCTGAATCAGCGCGGAGAGCGAAATAGCCGAAACTGAGAAGAAGGAGAGCTAGGGAGAGTCTCTCACTTTTTCAGCCTGGAGATCGGAGTGATTCGCATACATTGTCGCCCAATTGTACTTAAATTCCTGATTCGCTCTAGTTTATGATATGCCTAATACGAGTACCGCCACTCATGAAATGTCGACTACATTTCAGTCCTTTCATAAAATGCCTCATCTAACCCGAAGATTTTCTTAAATTTCAGGAAATGACTGAAATTTAGTCGTCATTTCATGAAATGATTCATTTTCACGATCTGCCTGTAACATCGACACTCAGTCCATATTTCTAACCAATTTTGTCCGATTTCGTCAAAGTAAAAAACTTCATGCCTACGATTCCACTATGAAAAGATGCAGTCAAAGAATCTATCTTTCATTCTCGCCACGGCGTCAAAAGGGGAAGTTTTTTATTTTTAATCCCCCTACCAAGGATTGCGCACTAATAGGAAGCGATATTCAAAATCTTAGTAAAAAAACGGCTCTTCTTTATTATAGATTTAAGTGAGACAGCTTTTGGTTGGGCTGAATGTCCATGAAGTTTGAATTACGAACTCGGCGAACAAAACAGATAGGTATAGTCGTGAAGATCGCAAAAAATTGATCGTTCCGCTCTGGAAAATTACTAATTATCACCCTAGCTCCCATAACAGGAAAAATAAAAAGCTCATACTTTTGTAGTAAAGGTATCTATAAAATACTATTGGGAGCAGATTAAAATCGAAATATTCAATCAACATGGCTAAAATGATTGAAAAATTGCCAATTAAACCTTCAATTAAAAACAAGATTGTAAATAAAAAACGCTCCCAGTCGATCTTATAACTGCACATAATAGACTTTCTAAAAATTAGGACTTGATTTACACGCGTACTTCTATAATGAGAACCTTCCTTCGTCGTAAATTTTAAGATAACACGCGTTAGTATAGGCCTAGATATAGGTCTTCAGCACGAATATTTTTCAAAAAATATAAGGTAAATACGAAAACTCAGTAAATATACCCGTGTAATCTTTCTTCAGCTGTCAAATTTTATTTATGAATTTTTTATTTATTCTTTTTCGTCATAAATAACAATCCATATCATCCGAGCGAAATGGAAGAAACGCGGCGAAGAAAACGCACGCAGAAAAAGTATAATTACAAATTAAAAGTAAAGTACGATAATTTATTAAAATATCCTGTTATTAAGTTATTACACCAATTATTAGTCGAGTATTTAAAACTGGTTTGGAGAAAAAAAAAGCGAAAGAAAAAGAAAAATCTATTTCAAAAGGATGTTAGAGAATGTATTCACTCAAGAAGCCTCGAGGAATTATACACTTGTCACGAATATTCGAACGTGCTGATCCACAACGGTACACGCATTTTACTCCAATTTCCGAACTTATTTTCCCGCAAGAAGCTCCCCCTCCCCTCCCCCGTGAACTCGGGTTACAAAGTTGCATGATTTTTGTAATCGGTCGATAAATACTATATTATGGCGAATGGTCAACCGCGCACGTTGGATAATTCTTTAACTATTTTCACGAAATTACCACTATTATTTTGTATACAATATAAATAGGCTTATGTGGATCTTTATAGTTATTGCCGGACGGATAATTATTCAGCTTAATAAATTCACTTAAATTTACTACGAAATATATCTCCGTCGGTAGGGAAAACAGACGTACACATACACGAAATTTGTACACGAATCTCAGAATAAAATTCTAAAATAAAAAAAGGAAAAAAAAGGAAGATGAAGAAATACTGCGCGTAATAATATTGTACTAATAATAAAAACTAGTTTCTACCGTACAAAACAGACTACATTATATATTTTCAACTTTTTTGGGGATTGTGTACAGTCTTTTTTTTTTTTTTTTTTTTTTTTTTCTTTCTTTTTCTGATGAGTTACGATGTTTGTTTTCATTAATAAGTCCTGTATACGTGAGTAGATTTGTCTCGCGTATTAAAATTGAATTAAACGCAGTTATACACGCGAAGAATTATATTTTTGATGTTTATAACACTTGAGAAAAAGAAAACCGCTGATCTGTACTACGATAATGTACGTTTGATGTGATAATTTAGGGTATAGGGAAGGCGCGCAGTGCATTTTTCAGAGGCTCGCGTTGAATATTAAGTATCACGCTGGAAGAAGGATGCTGTGAGAATGTCGAAAATGACACGTGTGTGCGTGTATTTTTTGTACGATAATAGATGAGTTACGCGCGCTATATTCCTGTAGTTTTAAACACTTCTCGCGATTAATCTTTTCTAATGAGGTAGATTCATAATGATACAAGATAAATAATTATTCTATGTGGAGTCAGCGCATTATATCGAGTTCGAGTGGAGAAAAAAGTCGCAAAAAAAAAAACTAAAGAGATTATTACAGTAGCGAGGAGAGAGAGAAACTCGTATAATTCGCAAATTTCAAGTTCTCGTACATCAAATTACATCTCCGTTCGGAATAATTTCTATCAAGTATAGGGAAGCAATGAGCGAAAGGTCAAAGAATGCGGAATCTTTTCTGACCAGATGACGTCGAGGAAAATCTGTGTGGTGACATTCATGAATCATTGAAGGCAACAGTATACTCATATTTCTATTTTATACCTTCTTATATGCTATACGTCTTGAGAGTTGAACATTTCACGTCAGTAATTCTATCTACAGTGAAGAGAAATATTTTCTGTGGAGAGGAGAATCATACGGCTAAATACAGCTTAAAAAGGTGAAACTATAGTGATAAAAGGTTTCGAAAAATAAAGAAGAGAGAATTGGAAAGCTTCGATAACTAGACTTATTAGCTATGGAAATTCTGATCTAATGATTCGAATGTGAACTCCCTAGTTTCTAACAATAATCGAGCTTCCCAATCGATTGCCTGATATGCTACAATTTTGTTGGTATTTTAGTCATCCGCCAGAGATCTGCATTATTCGCTATCTTCTTTCAAACGGTTCTACCCATTTTTAAATTTTCTCAGCAGCAAGGCTACAGTCTAAATTTTTCCATAGTCTTTGAATCAACTGCTCTGCTGGGTCCATTTCAAGTCGATTTGTGGTGTTCTGGTAATGTACGCCGGTCGACTTCCAACGGGCTTGATTCTGGGGTTCAATTACTGGTCCGCGAGATACGAAAATTTTTCAAGTGTTCTCTTCGATAAATCGTCGTTGTTGTCCGATTTCGGATTCGATCGGACCATCATAATCATCTTCTCCCTCAATATTATGCGCATGTCTTCTTTCTTTCACCAATAGAATGTACTGATCCGCTAAGAGAAAAGGGGTCTTCTTCTTCGTCTTCTACTTCTTTTTCCGCAAATTTATCCACTACAATATACCACGGAGAAAGGAGTTTGAAGAGGATGTAAGAGAAGCTTGTCGTGGTTCATTAAAGCAGCTTAACTTCTGTATTGAAAGAAGGAGCTTGGAATTTTTCAGATCCTCAAACTAGTTCATGGTCCCTCACCTGGTTATGACGTCACCAGCTTGTGATATCTTCAGAATGCAGCCCAGTAAAGGTATTCTCAAAACTTACACTAAACTACTTAATGTACTAGAGGAAATAGCTTGCATTTTTTTCAAGTTCTTAGATTAGGCTAACCTCTCAACCACAAGAAGGGTGTCCCTCACGACATCATCACATTATGGCCGTGATACATTATCAGAACGTGAGGGGCCTGCGGACAAAGATAAATGAAGTATTCCTGGCATCACTTGAAAATAATTACCGTATTATAGCATTAACTGAAACCTGGTTGAACTCCGCAGTGAATTCTTGCGAACTTTTCGATACACGTTAGGACATATATAGGCAGGATAGGAATGGTTTGCTCCACGGTTCAACGAAAGGTGGTGGTGTGCTACTTGCGATTGATAAAGGAATGCCTGCTGAGCGTGTGCTTGATTTGGAAGTCAGAGATATCGTGTGCGATAACATTTCGCTTAGATTGGTTTTCAAGGTAGGAACCTGTACGTCGGGTTGTTTTACTTTCCATCTCACACTTCAGCTTCGGTGTATCGTTTGGTAAATGAAAGCATATTTAGATTAATCTCAACTGGCGTTCTGGTGTTAGTCTTGGGTGATTTCAATGTCTCGTCGTTCAGCCAGGGTAACTTGGAGAAAATAGAACGAAATCGGGATAAATGTCTTGATGAAATTAACGACCTTATTCATATTGCGGGTCTCGTCTCATTCAACTTGATACCATATCATCAGAATAAAATGCTTGACGTAGTCTTAAGTAATCTAAAAACGATAGCGGTAGCAAAGGATAATTCGATAATCAAACGGATGGACAAATATCATCCTCCTTTACGTATCGAAGTTCATAATCTCAAACAAAAAGTAAAGACATTAAGAAAGGAGATCACCAAAGCTGTCACAAATTCTCAAATGTTGAATTACTCGAAAGCTAATTTTAAAGCTCTGTAAATGGGTATTGAGAATATAAATTGGAAACCTCTATATTATTCAGTGTGCAATAGTGATGAAGCTGAGAAATTTATAATGTAATTATCGAAACTGTTCCGCAGAAGAAAGAATGGTGGAATGGGTCGATACCCGCAGTGGTTTTCTAAAGACGTCAAAAAAGTTATTAGAATGAAAGAGAAAGTTGGAGGCGAATTGCTGCACAGATATCGTAGTCTGAGGAAGAGGAGTAAAAGCATGATTAAAGTGGCTTACAGGGAGCATCGTTTCATTGACAGTCAAATCGATTCTGAACCACAAACTTTTTGGACACATATCAACTCTGAAAGAAATGTTAAAAATGAACCAACAATAATGTACACATTGAATGAACCCTGTATTACCGAACCGGAACGTATAGCAACTGCATTTGCTAATCACTTTTCATCGGTATATACAAAAAAGCCAAGCCCACAATCATTCAAAACATGATGTAGAATGAGTAGGTGTAGGGATATATCTTTCAGATTCCTCAGCACAGAACGCAGCAACTTGCTTCTGCTCCACTGCTTCGTGCCCTGTCTCTCTTGAACCGTGCTGTTAAAGAAGACCGCACAATTGATGTATTTTTTGACAGTAGAAAAATGTTAGGTAGCAAGGTGACGACAGTCCTCATGAACTTGGAAACAAATTGATAATGCTTGCCCATACCTTATTTTTGTTTATTATTCATCAATCTTTTTTTTTTCTCTTCATATCATAAATCTTTTAGTCTGATCTTGTCCGCACCCTTATGATCAAATGGCCTCCATATATCATTCTTTAATTATTATTATTATTATCATTATATCTATCTATTTATTTATTTATTTATTTATATTTTTTTGTTTATTCTTCGAAATAATTGGTTTGTGGAAGGGGTTGGGGGATGGGACATGGAACCAGGGTTGGGGTGGCTAGTGGTGGACATATTACCATTATTGTTTTTTTTTTCCTATTTTGAATTTTGTTTGTTTATTATCTGTATTTTTCTATTATTTTCATTTTTATTTTTTTTTAATTTTTTTTTTCTTTTTCATCTCTTTTGTTTATAGTGTTCTCCTGTCATTGGCCGATCGGCTGTTGGAGGGCACTCTAATAATTTAAATAAATAAATAAATAAATTTTGGTAAGCAAATTTAAGAATGACTTTCAGTTTGTCCAAAATTTCATCTTTTAACGGGGAACCTGTTCTATATAATTATATATATTTTTTTGAAGAATCGGCGATCTACCGTCCAACGTCCGGCCAAAATAGACTTGGAAAAATTTTGCTTCTTTTTATTTATTTATTTATTTATTTATTTAGTTTCTGTTTTTATTTCTTTTTCTTTATATGATAGGAAGGCAAGTCTTCTGTCATATAATATCTCGGAAGTCAAAATTTTAACAGAGAACCTGGTTTATCGAGGGTGTCTTTTGGAAAAAACGTCCGCTGTCCGCCGTCCGACCGGCAAGGACGCAAAATCGATTGATAAGACTTCCACTTCCAATTTTTCTTTTTTCTGACTTCCAGCTTCCGGGGTGCCATACAAAAAAAAAAAATAAAAAAAGATTGACGAATATCTAAAATAACGATTTTAGAGAAAAATATATTTTGTGAAAAAGAGATATTTTTCTTCAAATCGTTATTTTGGATATTTTCCAATTTTCTTTGAAACAGCGGTGTAGCCTCCTGTACTGGAAGTTGATTGAAGAAGCCAATCGCTATTGACTTCCACTTCCAACTTCTCACGTTGCGACTTCCATTTTCCAAATAACTTCTCCCATCCTTACCGGCCAGCCGGCAAAGCTCAGAGCTCGAAAATTTTCCAACACCCTCGATATATACTACACGCCATTCGCCAGATTTCGTAACTTCAAATTTATTACGCATAAACCTTCTCCTAGGCAAGCTAAAGCAATGGAAACAAATTCCAAATTTGTAGGTGAAATAGGAATAAAGTTGAATGGATTTGCGATTTTGCAACTTCTCTTTATATAATAGATATAGCTTGGTTGGTGTATTTAGCCTGAAAAATAGCCCCTTCTTGTAATTAGATATGCAATGCTTTAAACACTAATTGACTTGGCCCTTTCAATCAGCCAGACAGGCAACGCTTCAAACACCATAAGACTCGGAATGTGGTTCTAAGGTATTCCAAGTCCTCTCCTATTTTATTTTATTTATTGATTTATCATTCAGTTTATTCATTTATTTACTTTTTGTTTTTCTTTCTTTTTCTCTATGATGATAGGAAGGCAAGTCTCCTATCATAAAATTCTCGGTCAAAATTTTAACAGAGAACTTGTTTTATCGAGGATATTTTTTTGGAATAAACATCCACTGTCCGCTGCCCGGCCGGTCGGTCGGCAAAGCTAGGAGCTTGAAAATTTTCCTAATATAGCTCGGTCAGTGTATATAGAAAAATAGCCTCTTTTCGTAATTAGATATGCAATGCTTCATACACCAATTGACTTAGTCCCTTCAATGAACCAGACATGCAAGCTTCAAACACCAAAAGACTTTGAACGTGGTTCTACAGTCTGTTCCACGAGAGTTTGGTATTATAAATCACGGGGAACCCGCATTCCATTTGCATTCCGTAACGTAAAATAAGCGTGAGTGACGTGGGTTGCCTATCCTCTATAATACCAAACTCTCGTGGAACAGACTGTAAGGCATTCCAAGTCCTTCCAAAGTCCGGGCCTGAGACATCACAATTTGATGACGTCATAGATCTGGTGAGTCAACATTTTCCAGATCCCTCGTGGTTCCCTGCCACCGCTCGTTTAGAACCCGTGAGTTTTGACATGTATATGTCTTTGGGCTGGGGACCAGTCTGAAATCTGCGTCACGCGACGCGATGTGAAATGTCATCAATGACCTTGACCTACTATAGGGACAAACAAAAATGTCGACCTTTTGCCTTTACTATACTAGACCTAATATACAGAATACTAGATTTATACCAACTAGGCCTAAACTAGGCTGCGATAGTAGGTTTATAGATATAGGCTTAATTACAGTATACTAGCCTAAAAAGGGGGGCGAATGAGCGGAGAGAGTAAGCTTCCAATAGCTAGTTAGCCTAAAATATTGTATACTGACTAGGTTATTAATAGACCTATAATGAAGGTCAAACTTACTCTAGCAGCCGAGTATAGAATCGATATTTCGATAGAATCAAGATCGTAATCGAAATTGATGTATCGATATTGATATATATTTGCAAACGTCCAAAGACATACACATGATTCAATGTTTTTCCATGAAGTGGAGAAATTTACTAAAACTTTTTCCCGTTCATTTGTCCTTTCCTCGAGACCTTACCTGCTATTTTCCTCTAGTTGAAGGAGGACCATGTAGAACACAGCAACTGAAATGTATAATCTTCTCAACATCTTAGCATATTGGTTTAATGTCAAGTCTGGTGGCTACTTCTCGTAGAATTATTCGCGAGCATAAACGCCCAAGAGCGAAGATGGACGCAGGACGTGTGACAAATAAATAATAATATAACGAAGCTATACAAGGCGACGCAGCGCCCCGACGTTTACTGAAACATCATTGATACTCATCTATTTCGTACTCACTCTTGTCAAACTTGTGCAACATTTTATCGATGTTTATTGACTTTCACGCGATTATCAATAGTTGAAATCGATTTTCTCAATTAAGTATACCGAGAGAAGTAGCAATGAATACACAAGTCACAGTCTACGATTATGTCTAGAAAAAGATAGCTATTTTGTGTAATTCCTGTTCTGACAATATCCTAATCCTTTTTATAAAATATCAAGGTTTTCTTTAACGTGCTGTCAATTAAGGTAATTTATGCTCAATCAAAATAATACTCTTTCTGTTAGTTTCAAAGTCGACCAACAGTATTGCAATATTTTTGAGTCGTTTTAATAATATTGTGCATAAAAGACTCTAAGGACACGAAGCGAAACATGGAGACCGTGTGTGTACTTCCAGTATACTAAGAGTAACTTGAAGAAAAAAAAAATGTCGTGTCACAAACTTCGTCATTTTTTCTCCTTATTTACTACTTACTTACGCGTACTTACTTGCACAACCTCAAGTAAAATTTCTGCACGCTTCTTTGTCGAAGTGTGCGAGTATATAGCAGCTATATACTAATCGATTTTACTTCTGTGTCTCCAAGTCTCTTTTTCTTCACTTCGAAGCCTATCCTTTTTCTTTCTCTTCTCGTTCTCTCTCCCTAGCTCTTACCTATTTACAATCATTCGAAAGATGTTTGCGAGAAGTTTTTAATCGCGAGCGGTAAAATATATACAAGAAACACACATTTAAATCCTCTCTCAGCTAATCGTACAGATGCCGCGAGTTGTTTCCTCTCTTACAGCTTTTTACCACGTACTGTATTATTACGAGTAACTTACTCGGACTCGTTTATGTTTTGACAAACTGTGGTAGTGGGGGTGGAAAAATCAGTGTGTGTTTAGTAGTACTTATAATCATAAATTATCATCGCGTCGCCTTCTCTTTTCTCGGCTCTCTATTGCTTTATCAAGAAAAATGTTCTTACATTCCCTTCGTCTCTTCTGTTATCTTCGCGACGAAGTCTAACTGACCCGATGGAGTATCGTAAACAGTGTTTTTACGGTGTACAGCGCCTTCGGAGTACCGTATTAATTAAATTCTGTCCGATAGGCATACGTTATGTGTCTCCGTACTATGCTAGATTTCAAATAACACATTAGTCGGTGCGATACGGAATGTTAGCAGGTGAAGTGAAAATAATGCGACGAAGATTGGAAAATTTTCAAGATGACGGGACTAATAAGCTTGAAAGTTTCTTGAGGAGGAAATACGTCTCACGAATTCGTAAGAAAATTCAGGGGCAAATGTGCTCAAAAAGTCTGACCTCGTTTTTGGTTGAATATTGTGAACTTACTTGCTAGAGTATTACGAAGAATCAAGGGATAAAGAAGATATTTGTGAGTGACATGTCAGATACAAAGGCACCATCAAAGTTTGTTCGCCTAAATTTTTCGGCAAATATTCGGACTCAAGCTTTTAACCCTATTTCGGTGGTTCTCTTCCTATTCAAATGTGAATAAAATAACTACTTACAATACAACTTCATGTGAACTGTTGAATTTTTTCGCGAATTCCCTACCCTGGCATATCTTAAGGGTGATAGCACTATTGTCCAAGGAAAACAAGAAATTCTAGAAAGAAAATATATAGGACGCGAGGAATGACTACATGTTCAAAGTTCATCATAGAGAGGAAGGAGAAGAAGTACAAGAAAGAAAGAGTATTAGGAAAAGAACTTGGGAAAAATTGATATTAGATTTTGAGTTAGGGGATATTTGGAAAGTCTAGGTTAGGTAACGTAGATTTGGAAAATTTCAAAGGAGCGATAATTCTGACCTGCCTCAGGGACTTGGAAAATTTTTGATAGTTAACCATAGATATTCGAGGACTTGGAGAAATTATACTCTCGAGATAATGAGGAAGGAAATTCAAGTTCCTCAAAACAGGTTTCTCGTTTCTATAGACACAATCCCCCAGCGGTGCAAGAAGATAGCTGCAAGTTCTAGTTTTCCGCCTTGCTACGTTTGTTGGTGGCACATCTTTGGACAACCGTCTGCGTTCTGCTAGTCAAGTGAGCTGTTTAGTTATCCGACTGAGAGGGTGTCTATAGCTCTGGTCAGTCGAAAAAATTTTCCTCTTCTTCAGGCGGCCAGTTCCAAGGGGGCAGAGACACACGACTTGAAAAAAATTTCGCCCCTCTTTAGAACATCTTCTGGACTTGTCTATTTTACACCACAAAATGTTCTAAAAGAATTGTACTCGGGCACCTCTTTAGGACATCTTTTGGGTTTGTCTTTTTTAGACCACAAAAAGAACAATTCTTTTAGAAAATCTTCTGGACTTGTCTTCTTTGTTTTTTTTTCCGTACACCACAAAAAGCACAATTATTTTAGAACATCTTCTGGACTTGTTTGTTTTACTTCACAAAATGTTCTCAAAGAATTGTGCTCGGGCACCTCTTTAGAACATCTTCTGAACTTGTCTTTTTACACCACAAAATGTTCTAAAAGAATTGTACTCGGCCACCTCTTTAGGACATCTCTTGGGCTTGTCTTTTTTACACCACAAAAAGCACAATTCTTTTAGAACATCTTCTGGACTTATCTTTTTTACACCAAGAAATGTTCTAAAAGAATTGTGCTCGGGCACCTCTTTAGAACATCTTCTGGACTTGTCTTTTTTACACTACGTGACGTTCTAAAAAAAGTGCCGAAGCGCAATTCTTTCAGAACATCTTCTGGACTTCTCTTCTTTACACCACAAAAAGCACAATTCTTTTAGAACATCTTCTGGACTCGTTTGTTTTACTTCACAAAATGTTCTAAAAGAATTGTTCTCGGCACAATTCTTTTGGAACATATTTTCGGCTTCATGGCTCCACCCTTCTTCAATGCATTCGAGGAGGTTTTTTTTAACCCGAGTGGACCGCAAACTCCTCGAAAGAAATTGGAATGAGATAGCTCATAGATGGCGGCCAGGCTTAAAGGACATGAAAATATTCAAAGCAGATTTATCACAAAAGTGCAGTATGCAGATGACGTAGTGAACCTGGGACACTCAGCTGTGGAAACTCAAAGGATGGCTGGAAGTGTTTGTGGATGCATACAGTGGCATAAAAATGGAACCCAACCTCGCCAAAACAATGTTGATGGTAGTGAGATACATATATCTCCTGTGCGGAGCCCTCCAACCAATGTAGCCTGATATATAACACTACCCTCCCACCCTACCGCAAAAAACAATTGTTGCCGGCAAACCAACGGCCGATTTGGGTTTCTTTTAAGGTGCTGATTTGCAAACCATGTTTTCCTATCATGCTACCGTTTCTGAGATACAACATGACCCTCTTAGTATAATATGGCGTAGTTCAAAAGGATATAAACTTACAGGTCAACACTTTTTGTTTTCAAATTTTTCAAACTATCATCATGAATTTACAAATGATGAAAATTTTAGCTCAATATTCTGAAGCAAAAATTGACCTCAGTGTCTTGGACAGGATACCTAAAATGACCATTTAGGTAATGTCACATCAATAGACATCAGTAGAAACAGCCACAGTCAATATCGGTGCACGCAGTGTCAGGAGAGATGAAAGTTCAACGTCAGTGAATCGCACAACGAGAAGAAATGGAGATTGCCAAGGGAAAGAGGAAGAAAGCCAGCTACCTCCAGAACAAGCTAATCACATTTGACAGCAGAGAATTATTCAGCCTGGTGATTGGACGAGAGAAGAAGAACAGAACTAACCAATAAGATTGCAGCAAACCTCGTAGCCGACAGAAACACACCACATTGGTCAACGGAGAGAACCAATCACAGCAGTAGGTCAGCGCCAATAAGAATACAGTATTATATTGTAAGAATTAATATTTTCCAAGAGTGAACCAATCACAGCACAGCTTTGTTATAGCCAATAGGACTACAGTCTTATACTACGAAAACTCTTATTCAAGGCCTTGTTTCTCAGTAGCGATACAACTGATGATGGAGTAATACCCGAAAGTACTTTGGAGACAGTAGTGGTGAAAAAATCGAAAATAGTACTTTCTGAGAAGTCTCCCTTCCCTTAATCCTAAAATAATGCCTTCCTGTTAGCCTAATCCTCTCCAGATATCAATTTTTGAACTTCTCGACTCCGAAAATCGCACCTACATGGTATTTTGGTAAATGTTGATCAGATTTTCACTGTGACTTTATAAATGTATGAACACCTGTACAATAATGGCACTTTTTGTTTCTAGGAGAATTAGTGTTCATTACTTGTAGAAGATTCCGTCTTGAATTTACACCTCTAGGGGAAAAAATTCGGCTTGTCAACATCGAAATTCGAATTCAGCGGGTAGTTTGACCCCCGACAACGTCTGCTGGCGTAATATCTCGAGAAATGCTTAAAAATTTAACGAAATTTAAACGTTTTAAGGAAGAACGATAAGAAGAATCGTCGTAGAACTTATGATAATTTTGAACTTAGTAGCGTTATTTTAGCGGTATATGTGTTTGCCCATCCCATACAAGTTGGCTTACATTATTAGAGAGTTGTTATTATTTCCATCGTCAATGAACAAAAAGTAATGCAAATTAATTCAAGTATCTTGAACACTTGTCGTATTGTTTTTTCCCACGACTACTTTTCTAACAAAGTGATTTTCCTCAACAAAATCGTACGCAAATATTCAAGTGTTCATTTTAACGCTAGAAACGTTCTATAATCAACTTTTGAACCAAACACAGACCTCGATAATCATGTCTCAACTCTATTATATTGACACTATGAGAGAAAGTTCTATATTTAATGCTGTGTTCGCTTAAGCCATCAGAGAGGTATACAAATGAACACATCGTTCGGAGTCGTTTTCTGTGATGAGATGAGGAAACCAGTTATTGGTGGGAATTGAAACGAAGTCTCAATTTTGCATAAAAAGAATTATTGTTGGTACTCTAGTTTCGCGAGATCGTTTATTATGTTCGTGGACGATGAGGCTGTAGCGAGGTGTGTATTCCTAGGTACGTAATAGTAAGTGCAGATAAATCACCGAAGACAAGTGCGGTCTTTATAAGAAGAAGGAAAAAGGGTCTTGCTAAACTGATGAGATCTAGGTACAAATGTACCGTACTCGCACGAACAATATAACATGTGTATTGTATCTTATTTTAATGCGACTGCTCAAAACTGTTCAATTGGTACAATTTTACGCGCGATGATCAATTAAAGCGGCTTATAAAGAATATATTGGCGCTACCGTTTGGCATCTTTTGCAAAGTTTTATAGTACCAGATCGAGCAGTCCAATAAAATGTTACTCTCGCGTCGATTATCTTGGCGTATTTGGTTAGTCGTCTGCTTCCTTCTGTAAATTAAATTCAGAATCTACTCTTGTTCCTTTTTTTTCTCTCTCTCTCCTGAATGAAATAGTTTCCGCTCACATTTTCAAGTATATACGTAGGCTGTGTACAGAAGCTAGCCACGATTTTCTGTCTCCTGACTCATTCAGCCTAATTATGTAAACGAAAAAATTTTCCCATACGTTTACGACGCGCTTCGCGTATAATCTCTCGAGGATAATCTACCGAGCACTCGACAGCGTTTATTTTTCTGCACTGCAGCATCACTACTACTACTACTCGGCTGACGAATTGCGTTTTAACACATCATTTTTATAGCCCGAACGAGACATTTTAAAATATTCTACCATCAGCTATCTTTACAAATAAAGATACAGAGAGTGCAGTAATAATAAAAAATGATATAAATTGTTGAGCATCTTTACAACACTCCAGTTACATGTAGAAAAAAAATGAAGGTAAGAAAAAGAAATGAATCGAGAAGGAAAGAAACTTTTACAACGCTCAATGGTTGCTTTTTTTCCCTTTCTTTTTTTTTTCCAAGTTTCTTTTCAATATGTATGTAATAGGGTATTATGTTATTAGATGTAAAAATAATTTTATAGCTCTGTCAGAATAATATTACGTTTATTTTTAAAGTCCCGGCTTTCGCTAATGACTGCACTAAAGTCCGATATACTGTAATTTACAAGTGCATTAAAAAGAATACAGAAGATTCGTAGGCATAGTAATCCATATACCGGTGTGTAGTAACGGTGTACTTGGACTTCTTTCTTCCACATTCTGCCTTCTTTAAATGCTCTACATTTGTCGCTAATTATTGAATCTTGGATCTTCTTTTTGCGCCGTAATGGCTGTGCATAAACATTGACGTATACCAGAGCTTGAGGAATCTTGCTTGACATATTTTAGAAATTTCGATAATTATTTTGACCCTTGATGAATTTACCTTATGACACGATGACATGAAAGAAAAAGTCGTGAACTCAACGTGCTCGTAAACTCGAGTATTACGATCCTGACTTAGGAGGCGCTGGTAGGTTTCTCGAAATAGACTCCAAATTAATGTCGTTGACGAGTATAGGTCGATTCGCGGCACACAATTTACCGCGAGTGTCCGCCGCAAAATAATTCATTGTGATGGCTGCAATTGTTTTGCTACATGCAAAAATACGAACGTCATTGAACAAATCGCGAGAAATCGTGCAAAACTATGTCGCGTTTGTCAAAGAAGTTGAACTCTGCTCCGGAGTGTAGTTTTTTCAAAGACTACCTCAAATTACTTAAATTCGAGATCGTACAAGTAAGTGCATCTTTTGGTATTTTTCGTTGGCGTGTTGTTGGATTCCATTTCATAGATTACGCTTCGCCTCGGTTGTATTTAATGAGAGTAACCTTCTCTAGTGTAGCATTTTCCAGACTGCCAGATTCAGCTATATTCATATGACGAACAGTGCAAAGAAATATCTAATAATATACTTGTCTAAACGGTCATAGTGGAGAAAAATGTTTACTTGGTTGAGTCGTACATACATTATGGAGAAAGGGTGCCTGTGAAGAATAGTATTCTAGATAAGACTGACTTGAGACAGTCACGATAGACGCGATAACCTGACAAATGTAAGAACGTCTGAAATAAATCCTTTTGCATCCCAGCTAAATATTCCAATTTGCCTATATACGTACTTGCCAACTGCATCCAATTACACTAGGCAACAATTAAAAATTTATTGAAAATTGCTGAAGTGAGATAGGTTGTATCTAGAAGTATTTTTTGCGCCGATTTCAGAACCGTTTTCCGTTTTTTTGATAGGAGGTCGCATTTTCTTGTTATCACTTTGTTTAGTTGCCGAGTATCGTCGCGAGACGAAGCGTTCCTTATCGGGCGTTGATACTGCTATCGTTGATCGAAGCTCGATAAAGTACGCTTCGTCTCGCGACTGTGCGCGGCAACTAAACAAAGTGATACAAGAAAACGCGACCTTCTATCAAAAAACGAAAGACGGTTCTGAAATCAGCGCAAAAAATTAGATGCCACTGCAGAACTGCAATGGCAGCGGGGAACCATTAGTCCCGACTCCCCCAGAGCCTAACGTTTTTCCAAGTCCCAAAAATCATGACGTGACAATTTGAACGCGCTGCAATTTCAAGGAAGCTGTCGTCATTCCAAGTCCCGATCCTATCATATGTTGCTCGAGAATCAAATTCCCCCTCCTGTCTTATACAACTGTCATATATAGCTCGGAGGTAGGAATTTTTCTAAGTCCCCTTCCTATCATATATGGCTAGACGGTCGGAATTTTAGCTCATGAATCAAAATTTATCCAAGTCCCTCAGTGACGTCATCAACCCCGCTCGCGGACGAAAATTTCCTGAAGTACCCCCAACAAAAGGGATAGCGGGTTCAAATTTCGACACCTATCATACATAGCTTGGAAGATGAAATTTTTTCATGTCCCCCTCCTATCATATATAATTCGGAGGTAGGAATTTTTCCAAGTTTCCTTCCTATCATATATGGCTAGAGGGTCTAAATTTTTCCGAGTCCCCCTCCCTTCTCCGTTACGTATTCAATCTCGTGACGTCATCAATTTCGCTCGCGCACGCGGACGAAAATTTCCTGAAAGCACCCTCAACAAAAAGGATAGCGGGTTCCCCGTTAAAAATACTTCTAGATATAATCTATCTCACTTCAGCAATTTTCAAAAAAATTTTAATTCTTGTCTAGTGATTATCAAATTACAAATAGCAGCGAAGTTCTTGAAAGAAGACTACCAGTTGGAACCGGCGCAACACGTGGAGAATAGTTTAGACAGTTTGACTATCGGAGATGACGTTGTGCTCGTATCCTTTAACGTGACTTACATGTTTCGTAAGAGGAGAATTTTTCACTGAGCTCCTTGAAGCTGATGGACTGCTTTCTGGATGGTGGACGGCTTCATCTGGCGGCTGGTCTCACCACTATAAAAGCCTCTACAATCCCTGCATTCCATATTATAAACATCGCTCCGCTCGTGAACGAGTATGGGGTCCTTCAGCCTCACAAACAACCCTTTAACAGTGGTAGGGTTGTAAAAAGCTGGTCTGAGACCAAACGGGCGGAGTGCCTGACCCAATTGGAGGGAGAACTTCCCCAGGAAAGGGAGACTGACCCAACGCATACGACGATCAAGGATCGTGTCTCGGGGGAGGGACGTGGTGGAACCAAGAATGCTCCTAGTAAGTTTCCTCACGTCGACATTGACCCCATTCCCTTTGGCCAGGTGTTTTATTGTCAGTAATTCTTTCTTGAAGGCAGCCTGACTCAAGGAATACGAGTCAGTCTGTGAACTAGGCAATTAAAAGCAGCCACCTTATGAGCAACAGGACAGAATGACGCTCCGTGGACTAAGACATCGGTTCGTAGTATCTTTCCTGTACATTCCAAACTCATGGATACCGTCTATTTTCTTTTTTTTTTTTTTTGGGGGGGGGGGGGGGGGTTAGAATTTGTGTGCGAGCAATACAACGTATTTATAACGCGCCAATTTCCCGTCGTCGTAGTCTTTCATGTGTTGTGCGATGATTGTCTGTTTTTGGTAAACGATCACTTTAGTTGGGTTCCGCATTTTGAGACATGCCAAGTTCTGCACTTACAGTAGAGCATCTATGAAACATATGTGCGGATGTGAAAGTTAGAACACACAATTTACTTGTAATTTGCTATGGAAAGCTTCATACGCGTTCATGGTCCTGACGCACTTATCATAGTAGGTAGCCACATCGTAGGAGGAAAGTGACAACCATCCACAACGTATGTATCATGGACATAGTCTTCAAAATGAAGAATGCGACCATCGGTTGGTAAATTGGGTATGAAGTCATCGAGAACATAGTCAAGTACGTCTGCAGGTTTCAGGAACGAAAGACTGAAAAAAGTCCTTAGAAATTCTCCATCATCAGTGCGTGTTTTGTACACGCGTTGAAGCCCCAAGGACTAGATCTTCCGGAACCAGGATTGTCCGAGATGAAATCGTCAACCGCGAACCTCACTGAGTGACCATACTTTTCGAACAGCTGAATGTATGGCCCTTTCAAAGTCAGCAAAAACGATGGGTGGGCTGTAATCCACAGAAAGGTAAAAACGAAGATGCCACAGGGCTGCTGCATATTATATTGATTCTAGTTTGTTTGGTGGTAAACAATAAACCAGCGGCACGTACCGTTCATTATATACAAATAGGATTCTAATAGGTTCGTTTTAGTAAACAACTTTTCACTTTCAATGGGACGGAACTGGAATATTTTATTCAATTAATCGCGGGACGCAATTGCCACATCCCAATTCTTTTTTACTGGGACGAAATTGCTCCATCTCACATTACAGGCGGGACGCAACTGAATACCAGCCAGAAAAAGACGTCAAGTTCAAACTTGGACATAGGAAAATTTTCAGATAAATTGGAGGGTATGCCGATAATTTGTTGAGAAACAAATTTTCTGTTTTTGCGCAGTTCTTTGCCGAAAAACGGGTTTTATAATTCTGAAAATCGAGTCCCTGCAAACCATTGGCTAGGGTGACTAGTGTTGTATTTGGGCACAAATATGCTGGCAAGCTCGATTCTGAAGATTACCCATGCGTGTTCTTGATGTAATCGAATGTACAGTTGTACTGATTTTCTGCTCCGCATCTCAGTCCGTTTCACAGCGGTCGCTAATTCGAGCGATTATGGAAGATAATTTATTGTTTTCTTAATTTTGTTCGTATAATGTGTTTACAACACGTAAAGTAAAGGCTAAAACTGTGTGCACCCTGCGTATGTAAATGCAAACACACATACACATATCGCATAATAAAATGAGACTTTTTTTCCTCTTCTTATTTTTTTCTTTTAAAACACGGCACATATAATGCTGTATAAAAAATATTACATTATATCGTGACACAGTATCTACTCGAATGGCTTTCCATACAATCGAAATGTACCAGGATTCCCACGATTCAGCAAACAAACGGCACGCTAGAGTCGAGTACTATATTCCTCAACACGCTGCTATGATCACAATATTCTTCACAAATATACAACAATATGTTTAGTACTGTAGTAGGTCTTACTTCAACGATAATATAAATATTCGTTTTAAAAGAGTACGCTACTGCTGTTCTATATCGTGCTTCTGACTGCACCAGAAAGCGTCGTACGTTCTTTTGTACGGCATAGAGGCGAGTCGAGAAATTTTTTTTTCAGTCGGGAGGTCTCTCTTCGTACCTGTTGCTGCTCTTTTTCTCAGTGTTTTGAAATAATAATTTTATATTCTTCGACTTGGCGACGAGGTTTACTCTTTATTGTCAGATATACACTACATTCGCGATGCATATGTAAAAAAGAAGTGGAGTATTGCTTCGATTGTATGCGTTCGCGAGGTATACTCAGTGCTGGTACAAAATGCAGATTTCTTATTGTGTCTTTAGTGATCTACAAAAAAAAAAAAAAAAAAAACCAACCAAATGATATAATAAATAAAATAATAGAAAATCCAACACTAATTCTTGCGTCTTTGTTCGAGTTCTCTTCGGTACCAACGGGATTTGGTTCGACTCATTTTAGGATTTGCCTTCAATGTGAAAAATTTCAAGCTGGAAATTGTTCTCACACTTTTTACTCGAGTTGGTCGTTTACGAGAACTTATTTTTCATCAAATCAACTAGCCTTGCAACTATACTCAGGGTTATGGGCTCGGAGTGGGCAAATTAGGACCATAAGGATGAATGTGAATTAGATGGTGTTGTAGCCATAGGTAGATCTAATGATTTTCTCAGGATTGTGATGAATGACAGAATGGTGAAGCCGGATATTTTCGAGAGCTGGGCAAGATGAAGAGCATTGAAAAAATTCTGACGCACACAAATCTCCTTGATTAGTTAATTTACAAGAGTACTTTCGGGTGTTACTCCATCGTAAGTTATGTTGCTACTGAATAACAAGGCCTTGAACATGAGTTTCTATTGTATAACACTGTGATCCTACTGACTATAACAATGCTCCGTTGTGAATAGTTGACTCTTAGGACATATTAATTCTTGAGCATATGTGCCACTTTCCTTTGACTACCAAATTTGTTACCATCTTATTGGTCGAGTCTGTTCTTCTTCTCTCGTCCAATCACAAGACTAAATAATTTTTTGTTGTCAAACGTGATTACATTGTTCAAGAGGGCTGGCTTTTGCAATCTCCATCTGTTCCCAGAGTTTTCTTCTCTTCGTTCAAAATTTCTTCTCCATTGTGCTGTTCTTCATTACAATGTTTACCAACACAATGAATTCCCATCTTCTTTCTCCCTTGGTGTGGCATGCTCCTTTCTCCTGATCTTCCCTATCTCACTAATGTAGATGCCTTCGCACTGCTCACAACTGAGCTTGAATATTCCGCTTAAGCTCTTCTTGTCCTTTTCTTTCGTCTGGTCATTGCTGATTCTTTTCACCATGGGATGGGGGGATGTTTTTATATTCCATTTGGTTTTTTAGCAGCGTGACTGTCAAGTCCAAATAGTCAATGGTCTCATTGCCCTTTTTGATGGTGAATTTGATACTTTCGTTCATCGCTTCCGATTCAAGAAGGAGCAGGTCTATCTCTCTGTTAGGGCCAATATCATCTACCTAACCCAGTGTTTGATCCAGTTTCCAAACTTGCTGCCCTTCAATATCTCGTTTTCCATATCATTCATGAATATCTCCACCAGTATCGCTGACAGCGGTGATCCCATCGCTGGTCGCTCTTCCTGGTTGAACTTATTATTGAAGCGGCAGAAGTTCTGGCTCAAAATCTCTTCCACTATTTTGGGGTACTTCGGCCTGTCGTGGTTCCCATGATTTCTGTTGCTTCGAAGCAGGGCAATAAATTCCTCCTTTGGTATGGTACAAAACATGTTTGTCACATCCAAGGATACAAGCTTGTCGTTACTCTTGATTTCCACCTGATCCAGTGGATCAACCAGCGCATCATTGTTTCTGATACTTTGTCTTGGTGCAAACTCGTTTTCTTTCAAGAATGTTACTGCGATCTTCGCCATACTGTAACATTGTGATTGGGTTTCATTAGACGGTTCGCTTTATGGAGTTTTATCTCAGACGTCCTTTAATTGCCAGGTACATTATTTCTTTTCAACACAGCTTTCAGCCTATTTTGGTATTTCTATATCGAGTCTTTCGTCACTTCTTTGTATCCATTCTCTGCGATATACGACTTCACTTTTTGGATGTAGTCCTCCTTCTCCAATACCACTACCCTATTACCTTTGTCCGCCTTTGTCAAATCAGGTTGTTTAGTTGAATCTTTATTTGTAGATTTATGACCCTCCTCTGCATTGCTTGCATCCAGTCATCGGTTCGGCACATATTCTCATTGATGTCCAAGAGTACTTCCCCAATTCTGGTTTGGAATTCTGGTCCCACGTTGTATTCCATGGTTTGGATTATTTTTTCGCAGCTAATGACCTCGCTTTTAAGCTTACTTTGATACTTGGTACCTTTTTCCAGAATTCTTTCTTCTTCTCCCGGTTCTCGGTGGTGGGAGCAAAGTTTTGAATTGGTGTCGCTGTCTTTGTTTCTGGTCAGTTCGGCTAGTTTGTTTTGGTTTGGGTTCAAAGGGGAGGAGAGGCGTAAAAAGGGAAAAGAGAGGATGAGACGGATTATATGACTTCTTTGCGTCGGGAAGGGCGGTTTAGACTAGAACGAGGAATTAGAGCTGTCTCGCATCCTTGCCGAACTACCTTCACATAGGGTTGGTGATCCAGTGAAGCTGAAGCTATCTGAGTAAATCCTATTAAAAAAACCAAAAAGTATGACGATTGATGGGCTGCACGGTGAAACGGGTTCAGGTCTCAACCTACTGTCTCACGATAGATGATGTGTCGGGGAAAGTTATAAATTGATCTTCTTTCAAAATACAAAGTTAAAAAGAAGAAGATGAAATTTGAAAGAACGAAAATGAGCACCAACGAAATACTTTGAATAAACGCTCCTCTTCCCATTCGAGTAGGAAGTACTTATAACTGGTTCAGGAATCACCTGAGAAGAATACATTCACAGTACGTACAATGTTTCATCTTTAATAGACTACAGGATCCCTAAAACTTAATTAATAAACCTAAATAGTCCGGAACCAACAAATTGGGTGTGTGAAAAAGATAGAACTTGACGACTTAATCCACCTAGTACGGATCGTACTAATAATGCTCCGAGTTTATGTCATAAATCTCCGAGATAAGACGACAGCGATAATTCTATGAGAATTGCGTCAAGTGTTCTAAAATCCCATAGCCGAATTCTTGGTTTTCTTTTAAGCCATTCATAAATGTGACCTTGCTTTTTATGAACAGGTTCCTATACATCAGTATAATACATGAAGAATCTAACATTGGATAGCTCGACGATATACATATTTTTTTCATTATTAATGGCGGACACTCTATTTGCGAAATGATTGTTTACAATGTTAAAACTAACCAGAAGTCAAGTGCGCGCAATGCTACAGTGAAAATCCGCGGATATTATTTTAGTAATAGAGGGTACGCTATACATATTATTCTCGGCGAGTGTAGTGATTATTAATGAGACTTTATTCGCTGCGACCTAGCTCCCTTGCGTACATACAGTCTCTTGAAATCGCACTTCATCGTTTAAATCATTAATTATACGCTTGATTATATTAACTGACAGCAATAGCTGATTATTGATACTCTGACAGCGCATCAACATTATTCTAAAGATTCTTATTTTCGTCGTCCATCGCGCGAGTATACGGCGAGCGTTTATAGTAGTCGATCAGATGAAACGTTACCATCCTGCACAGTTTGAGATAGTGCGGAAGAGGGGCAGCATCCAACTTGTTGGTAAAGGCATTTTGACTAAGTCATTTCATACAGTTTTTGAAACACAAACTCTCGTTACGGGAGTTCTAGGCCGTATTTACCTGCACAGCGAGCGTCTTTCCCCTTCGAAATATGTAAATTAATGAACTGCGAAGAGAATGTTACTTCGTACACGTTTTGTGATTGCGCAGGTATTCGTCGTACGACTTATTTGCTTGCATAAAGCAGCGGTCGCTTGAGCCACGCTCATCTATTTTTGATAGATAATGTCACCCTATATAATGCTGTGTGAATTCTGATTAAGACTTTGCACAGCTATTCGCGATTCTTATCAATTTCAAGGAAAGATTATTCGTAGCAATCGTTTCACAAAATCGGTACTGGACATTTAGCAGTCGCAAAGATAAATCAAGACTAAGTTAATTAAGGAATGTAGAAAAACTTATGAGAATGGGGAAAAGTCCAGTGGGATGACGTTAAAAAATAATATAAATAACTTTTTCAGGATTTTCGGAATGATGCGCCAAGAACAGAATGAGAGTTTTATGCCCAGTTCCCTCCCACAGTTTCCGAATAAAACTCTTATTCTGCCTATGGCCGACCACTCCAGAAATTCTGGAAAAATATGTATCTTGTTTTTTAACATCACAAAGAAAATGCATTAAGTTTGGTAGACGCACCTCTGAGGAGCACATCGACCATTTTTATTCTGCGAAATCCTTTGGTCCATATTCAGGCAGTCCGTAAACTTCTAAAAAGTTTCCATACAAAAACCAAGTGCACAGGATACTTCGCTTCCTAAAGATTTGTTCTGCTACAAATAGAATACGCTTCGCAATCCTATATTACCGAGCACGCCTCCGAGTAGGTTGTTTTGTTCCTCGACATTTTTAAGATGTAATACTTAAAAGTTCAATTTGCAGATAAAAACTGACTGTCAATCAATCAAATTTCGATAATTGATTATTATCCATCAACCAATCGCTAAGGGTCAAGACCCACCGCTCAAATTTCTAGAACATTCGCTTCTCATTGCACTATTTGGTGAGTGGGAGAAATTTTTTCAAGTTTTAAACATATTTTGAAATTTTTTGTACCTTTGTTGAGCTTTACTTTACCTGAATGTCCTTCCGTACACCTTCTGGTCTAAGCCTAACTATATAACCCTAAATTATAAGTTCAAATATGATATGCAGGGAAAAGCGTAACCCGCCATTTTATCGCTCCTCATCCTGACCGACTTGAACATTGACCTTCTTAGGGTTGGGATTAGGGTGTTTCACCAAAAGATTTTTCACCTAAAAAAAAGTCACCGATTAAGATTCACCTACAGAAAGTTTACCGACAAAATTTGATTATATTTTTATTAAAGAAGTTAATTAATCAGTTTAATTCAAGTTTATTAATAATCAAATACATATTTTTTTTTATAATTTCATTTTTATTTAATAAAAAATTAAATTTTACATCATTTTTAATATTTTTAAGAATTATTTATTTTCAGATTTTAATTAAATTTAATTTTGAAAAACAATAATGATAATAAAATAAAAATAATTTAAATTAATATAATTTTTAGGTAATCATTTATTGAAATAAAAATTATTTATTAAAATATTTAATAAATTAAAAATTATAATTAGGTATAAATAATAAAATATAATTTAATAATTTAATTTAATTGATTTAATTTATAAATATTATTAATAATTTAATTAAATAAATTTTCGTCATTAAATTATTATTTATTTAAATAATTTTATAAATAAAATCTGGTATATCAAAGCATCAAATAAAAGTCCAACAGGTGATTGAAAAAGGTGAATTTTGTCGTCAGTGTCGGTGAACTCAAAAAAGGAAGATGAACTTTCCTGACGGTGAAAAAAAAACCTGACAGGTGAACTTTCATGTCGGTGCTGTGTACATTCCTTCAAAAAGACTCGGTGAAAAATCTTTCGGTGAACTGGTCGAATCCTTTTAGGGACCTCGATGTTGACTCAAAATCGACGGACTTCAACATCAGAAAATGTTGACCTTATTTCTACTAGGTCATTTTTGAGACGAATTTTCCGAACTTTTTATCGACCTGACATCAACTAGTGGACCTAAATCGAATTGACGTCGATCTGGGCTCGACTTTGAATCGACTTCTCTATACCTTTCCATTGGCCCAAAGTCGAATACTCCGCTGAGTCAATTTCGAGTCCATTTGTAGTTCACTAGTAATGTTTGTTGGTCGACTTCGAATCGACGTCGATCCGTTCTCAGATTATGAGTCAACTTTTCCAGATTTGCTCATCGACCTGAAATGGACTGCTGTCATATACGTCGATTAACTGTCGATTTTTTAGTTTTCTGGAAATGTATGCCGGTCGGGCAGGGTGCCGTGATCCCCCAAAGCTTACGAAGATTTCGCCTCCCCCCCCCAAAAAAAAAAAAAATATATATATATATATATATATTTAACAAGTAATAAAAAAAAACCTCCAATAATGTTACGAGAACAAAGGAAAAAACCGCCCCCTAAATTTCCCACGAATCTTCAAGAAAATGGCCTCACAGCACCCCTGTCGGCTCAGATCCAAGAGTCGACGTACAGTCCTTTTTCTAGCATTCTGTCTGCTTGATGATTTCACAATTCGCAGGGAGAAAATGTGGACCATTGAGAAGTGCAACAATGGTAGAATAGTTGATTTTCAGTCGGCTTTTGGTCGATTTTTTTTCAGAAATACCCTGATGGCGTCATAGGCTGGGCTATTGTTAGTTGTGTAGCCTAAGTGATCTAGAGTTGGCATAAGGAGATGGTTAGACTCCTAAATCGCGCGTGAGCTCAATTATCTTCACCTGATCTTCATTTCTGTATAATTCAAGATTTTTAATCAACTTGTAGTGCGCCTTCCTTACTCAAGTCTTCACTTCTTCTGTTACAGATTTCCTTCAAAATTATCGCGGTACGACACCATATCTTGTCACACATCTTATAGCCAACGTCAAATACTGTTTCAACCTTCATCGAACTCATCAAACTTTCAAAAATTCACTGCAAAGTCAATTTTTCAACTCAACACGTCAGTTTTTACCCTTCAAACTCTATTACTGTATTCTTATACGTTAATTTTGCACAAAATCTACAATATCACACAATGAGAATAACAAATAGGGACCTTCAATTTCATTGCGGATTCATTCAATACTACGAGCACGTAACAATGAAATCTAGAGTACGGGTATTATTCGTATACATGATAATAAATATGGGTGTAAGGCCCGCGGCCTATAACCTTGAAAAGCAAATATTTTTGCAATTTCATGAGAGTAAAAAGATTGAAGTATCTCGTCATTCATCTTAATGAAGAAGTTATCTCTCCATTTTAAAGAATTTCTCGTTTATTTGACATCTAATTTTTCATATAAATAAAAAAAAATTATTCGAATCAACGGCTAGATAGATCGACTTTCTTTAAACCTACTGCGAGACAAAGAACCTATCTGAAATCAAGGCAACGAGAAAAAGTGCGGATAAATGACTCGAGAACAAAGTCCTTTGAGAAATGGTTACTACAGGCAGAATGTGAAACACGATAAAAACACGATCCTTGTTATTCTTTGCGTGAGCTGCTGGTTTATGTTTCGCGACAATTTCCTCGCAGATCACTTATCAGAGTGAAAGCTGTACAGCAATTTGTTAGATCTCGAACTGTCTCCAGCACAGCGGCCACGAGCACGGTGCGTAAATCTTAATATCGCGACCAGTTATCACACACCCCCACGTGCTTTCATCTTTCCGCGCGCGAAAATTCATACATCCGCGATATTTCATAATGTGTAATTCAATTTATTAGTTGCCGTGGTCAATTAACAATGATACCGAATAAGCGAGGGAGAAAAAAATAATAAATAGTAATAACTATCCGTCTTTCTCTGTCGCTCACCATCCGTGCTTAGACGCGTTCAAACCGGTTTACAGTTAGAAAGAAGAAAGAAAAAACCGAATACGTAAGGAACAGCGGAATAGCGTACAATAAATTAAATTATCACGTGGTTATGTCTCACGGTGACACAGTAATGGACTAAAAGTTAACTCGTTAACGGTTGAAAATTATACTTGATATCAGCGGACTCGAGAAGTGAAGGATTCCTTGGATATATAGTAGCTCCGATAGTACGCCGGACAGTTGTTAGAACAGATTGTTCCAGTTAATCTGGTAGGCATTATATACCGTGTATCCGTGTACGGAGCGTATATAGAAGTGCGGGAGTCGTATGAAGAATTGTCATTTCCGACTGCATGTACACAACTGCAATGTAAAGATACGCGAACCGGTTTCGAAAGATGATTCAGACTACACTGATTTTGTACACAGGGTGTCTGAAAAATTGATAACTCAATGGTTACGAGTAATGTACCCACGGCAGGGGGAATTCTCTTCTCGTCTTTCAAATAAATGGACTGCTGGATGTACTTATCGTAAGGAATTATCAAATGTTCCAGGTACTGTTTCACTTCCATAAAGTAGGCACGTTCTTATAATCCGCGACAATTTATACTACGGTTGAGATCTATCGCACACTTGCCCTATACCGTATAAAAAGAGAGAGAGACAAGAGTCCATGGGCAAAATGTCAGTGACAACCACTGATGATTACCTGTAACTAATTTTTCAAAATTAGACAAGCACGATTTGAATCGAATGCTGAAGAACAATACGACTCGCACTTGATATTCGACGGAATTAATCGACTCCAAATAGACCTGATCAAGTCTTTTTTTGAAAACACGACGCAAAGAAATCTGATTTTTTTTGTATTCTCACTGGTGGAGTGTACTTCAAGCGCCACTTTTCCATCAGAGCAATACTTATTTAGCCAACCATATTGTTCAACGCATCATCCAAGTACTTCTTCACACCACTGTATCAACTATCTCAACATCAGTCTCATTCTTTCCGATTCCGAGCCATATCAACGAAATTATTGAGCCCTCCTGCCTACAACCTCGAATCCAATCTTCGCTATTTGAGACCAGTTCTGGAACTCATCGTAAACGACTCTAGAATCATCCAAAACTGTTCATAGTTTGAAATGGCTCCAAAACCATTTTTAATATCTCCAAATGATTTTTTGATCAGTTTGCGAAGTCCCCTGATGAACCCAGAGAAATTGAGAGGTATCGGCCTCCAGACTTCTCTTAACCGAACTTCCGTCATGAAAAGATTATTCTTTCCCCTCAGAATGGATCACACTCAACCACTTTTATCTCTTTCTGGATCGAATCTTCTCCTCTTTAACCTACAAGTTCATTTTGGGCTCTACAGTCCAGTCAATGAAGATGAAAAAATGACAATTGGGCCATAAATATGACAAAAGTTTTTTTTGTAACGTGCTCAGGATAATCCCCTGATTGAAACACCGATGAGTCCTACGCGCTCTACCTCCCGCAAAGTCCCCACGTAGCCCCTTATCCCCAAAATTCAGTTTTTCGCAATCTTCTCGAAAACTAAGCATTTTAGAGAAAAAAGTTTCAAACGAAAGTTGTTTCCCGTAAAATTTCCTTCAAGATTCACTATTCATTTATTACCTTACAATCATTGGTTGGTCTGAAAATTGCCATTTAAGTACCTCATTTTGTTCTTACAAGCCATTTTTTGCGTTATACCGGATTATAGTGACAGTTTTGGTTCAACTTCTGCATTTTTTGTAATTTTTCCAAGAATTAAGAAGATAATTTCACTGAAAAAAACTTCCGCAGTACTAACTCAAGATGATTTTTTACATCTATTGGTTGGTTAAAAAATGGCGAATATCATTATGGATACAAAACATTTCCTGCCCCCCCCCCTTAAATAATTACTGAATGAAAAGTTTTTTATAGTCTAGAGATAGGACAGTGAAATCATCAGATATTCGGGGAGGATGTAACTTGTTTGGCGGCTTGATCAACAGCGTCATGTTTGAAGAGGTCAACGTGCCGGGGGGTCCATTAGAAAATTATTTGCGTGTTAATTCAGTCTAGATTGTCAAGTGCGAGAGGGATGCGTTGCATGATTAAGTCAAGAGTTGTATGAGTCTTTGAGGGAGTGCAGTGAAGAGAGAAAAAGAGTCAGTAAGAAGAAGGAATTTAACGTTCGGGGGTAATTGGAGGAGGTGGATGAGGCAGGTGAATGGGCTCATAGGTTCGGCTGTAAATATGGAACCTATGTTGCGGATGCGTTGTGAAACTATTTCCCAGTCGACCGAGTATTCATAGGCGGCTTTATTGGATGTTTTAGACCCGCTGGAGAGTGAAGTGTGTAGTGAGGATATTCTTGAAATAGTTTCCCGATGTGTAAAGTATAAACAATTGTGTGGGATTTGAGGATTTCTATGAGGTCAAGACGTATTTTAGGTTGGGGGAGTCTAGGGAGGGGAACTCAAATGTAAACGTTTTAGTGGATTGAATCGGAGAAGAATATGTTTTGGTGGGTGGGTGGGTGGTTGGTCGTTGCGAAGGAGGAGGATTCGTTTGTTACGTAGTTGGAAGTTGTGGAAATCGGAAGACAGAGGATAAAAAGTTGGAGGAGTCTTTGAAAGTGGGGGAGGTTCTAAGGGCTCTGCACGTAGGCTAAGTTTGGTGTTAACACATAAGCTCCAAGGGTAATCCAGAGAGAGGACGTTTGGTTGGTGTCCAGTAAGTCGAGGACAGTTTCATTACCCAAATTGTAACTTCAACTCACGAATCAGTGACACTAAATCCACAAATATTCCAATACTGGGGATCGTAATATGATCGCGGAACCAACGAGTAAACCGAGTGTACAATGTAGAACTTACAGGCACTGATTCACAGCGAATTCTCGCCCATATTTGAGTTCACTTCTCGGAATCATTGCTCACTTATTACTGTCTCAACACGAAACAATGAGAGCTGTAGAATGATTATTTTGAAATTTTCAAAATATTAAGATTGATTATTGTCAGAAAAATTACGATAAACAACTTTTACCCAAAAGATTTCTTTCTAAATTATCAATCGAATCCGATATAACGCAAAAAATGGCTCCCAAGAACAAAATGCATTTTCAAACCAATCGATGAACGTAAGGTAACGAATAAATAGTGAATGTTGTAGGGAATTTTACGAGGAACAACTTTTGTTTGAAACTTTTTCCTCTAAAATGCTTAATTTTCGAGAAAATTGCGAAAAACTGAATTTTGAGGATAAAGGGGGACCGCGGGAGACTTTGCGGGAGGCAGAGCGCGTAGGACTGAACGGTATTTTAATCAGGGGATTATCCTGAGCACATTACAAAAAAAAACATTTCGTCACATTTATGGCCCATAAAAATTCTTTATTGACTGGACTACTATACTCTTGAGAGCCTTTCTTACTCTGTTTTGTCATACCTCCGCTCTTCGTAAGGATTTCGAAACAATTGAAGAATTTCCTCAGTTACCTGCCTTCCATCTATTTCTCTCTGTCGTTTCCTATACTTTACTGTTATCAGACTATTCACCATCAAGAACTAATGAGCTAGCTCGTATGTACACATATAATATAATTAAAAATACTGAATTGAGATGTTCTATAAAATATACAGATTTTCGTTTTCTAATTATTAAAACGAACGAATAGAAATCTCCTTTGGAGCTGGAAAGCAGCTTGAGGCTGTGGTACTTTCGAAGTCATTCACCCTGCAAAGGAAAACGAAATAAGTCTCCAAATATGAATTTCTGTCTCACGGAACATTGTTTATACTATAATCAATTTTTTTCGTTAATAAACTTGTCGAGGAAATTGTGTTTACCTCTACACTCGTATTCAAGAAACAAGACTAGTTGAATCAATGCGTTTCCGTAAGGTGAGGTGATCCATAATCAAAAAAAAAGAAGTCAGTAATTCACTCCTTCTGTTAAACATGCCTAGTTTCATTCAGTGAGGTCTGTTCAGAATATCCACTGGGCTTTGGACATCGTTCGACGTGAATAATGCGGATCTTCAGTATTTGAACGTGCTAAAAGATTTCAAATTCGGTTATTAATGTTTCGAAGAGAGCCCGAGAACGAAATATTTATCAATACAAGATAGCTTTGGGCCTGAACTATTTCACCGAACGATAATTGTACCATTCTATAGCCGCATACGCGCTTTAAGGAAAATTAAAAAAACTCATACGAGCAAGAAAAGAGTATTATCAGGGTTAATGAGGAGACCTTAAGGCGTAATATACATTCTTTAGCCCTGTAGTGCGGAACGATGTATTCGAGAAAATTAAGTCGATTTATTTTCCTCGGCTAGGCACGTGCCCAGCGTGCGCCTGCTCTGTAAAGAAATGGTGAGTTTTATACGTCATGCCTCCGCGACTTGTGCTTTTTTTCACATGAAAAATTAATTTTAAATACTTGTCAATATATTACAATACTATTTTTATTAACTTGTGTATCCTACCACGCGGGTAATTATGCGTCTATCGGTAATCGCTTAGTTTCCCTTCGCATTTGAATATGCAATAATATAAACACGAAGGTTGACATCAAGACATAGGCATACGACGGACTCGTGTCGTAACATCTCCTGAGAACTCATTAAAGCGCATTAATGCATACAATATTCGATTTTGTTTCAATTCAATCCGCGAAACACATTTATAAAAATTGATATTCCATTCAATTCGCTGGTTGTTGGCAACAATTAATTAATTTCGAATCTATATAATTTCTTTTTTTCCTATTCAGTATCCTATCCACTGCTTCTCTTTCTCCGAGTTCACTTACGTACTTATCAGTCACGAACTACAGGGAAAAAAACGTGATTTCCAATAATGTATAAAATTTATTTTTTCGGAGTGCTGATCACCTTTCCGAACAATAAGTAATTATTTGGCTCACAACAAGATTCGTGAGAAACATTTGCGATTACAATAGGTTATTAATATTGTCTGAGGAGAAACAAAAAGGAAGGAAGGAAGGTAGAGTTGCATTAAGGTTACAAAAACGTACTATGACCATAAAATACCAATGAATAAAGACACCTGGATACAAGATTTTCCAAGAAATTCAATTTCTTTCGAATGCCTAATATCCTCGACACTTAGAAAGTTTCTTCCCGGCGCCTTCTGTAGAAACAAGAAATTCTCAACATAGACAAGTCTTAGGGATGCGGATCTATCTGAAATTTCCGAAACGAGTTGATGACGTCATGAGTAATCTTGACCTACTTCAAGGATTGAAAAAATTTTGAACTTTCTTCAAGTTTTCAATACCTTTGGATGTCACAATCAAACTGAAGAAGGTAACTCCTGCGCAGCTGTCAGCCTCGAAATAAAATAATATATGCGTTTAGTTCTATTCCGTGGCCGAAGATCTTGACATTGCTACAAAACGCAAGAGTGTTTGATTACCCGCTAGGGATCAGCTGCAGTTACCTAAACTGCTGAGAGGTCGAAGCAGAGACTTCTGCTGTCACAGTGAGAAGAAACGTCACATCCGGTGTTCCTCGGGCTCTGTCATGGACCCTACTTTGTGGAAAATCGAATTTAACGGCCTATTGTATTTCGAGAGATAAGCACCTTGCCCTCCTACGCTCACCACAAACGAATCCCCCCGCGGCAACTTGAATTCTCTTGGTGGAAGGCCCACATTTCGATTATCGCGCTATATATGATAGGAGAGGGACTTGGAAAAATTTCGACTCTCGAGCTATCATATATAGCTCGAGATTCGAGAAAAATTTAAACTCTCAAACTATATTATACTAGGCTTATAGTAGGTCTAGGCCTTCTTTATGCTAGCTTTATCTAGGTCTAGGCTTCCTTGAATTTTCAATACCAAATACTATTTGACTCATAAAACAGGTTCCCTGCGTTCCTCGTTCAAGTTTGATAAGGAAGCCGTCGTTTTTTGTTTTTGGGCCTATATCGCTACTGTCATAGTGAACATCCTTGTTCGTTTAGAAATATGATGTAATCCTTAGTTTGTTTATTCTCGAGCACTTCTGTTCATTTCGGATTATGAGATATTTTATTTCGCTCTTTCTCAAGTCTCTCTGTTTATTCAAACATTAAATAAAAATTGGTTTTCCGGTTTGCTTACTCAGTTGTTCTGCTGTGAGGCTTTAAACATCTACAAGGTGTTCCGCTTGCAGGAGGCGCCAATTAGAAAATTGGACGAACTTACCTGGTGAAAATCCATTTTAATTGTATGAGAGCCTCCTCCATGTGGAATAGTCCCACCTCTATCCCAACCCTTGATCCTTTCCCTCACAGCAAGAATGTGCTTTCAAGAAATGGTTACTTGACCGAGAAACATTTAGCGACAGGACACAGAATGGAAATCCCCGTGTATTCTTCTTTTCTTTCCTTGCTTAAAATTTGCGGCTACAGTGCAATGACGTGAGATACTACAAGGTGTTCCGCTTAGAGGAAGCTCTCATACAATTCAAATTGAACTTTACCAGGTAAGTTCGTCCAATTTTCTAATTCAAGACGAAGCTGTCAACAAGAGTGAGGTTCTTATGCTAAGCCAACGAGAAAATGGTGCTTGGCTCGGTCGAAACTGTTGCCGAGGTGGAGAGCAAGGTGAACCTGGCCTTATGTAACCCGTTGGATCGAGTCGACCGGATCAGACTTAGCAGCTGAAAAAGCGGAGGCCATTGTTTTCACGACCCGTCGAACTGTTCACCTGAAGACTGAAGTACCTGAGGCTTTGATTCGACGGCTTCCGCCAGCATTTTGAGAAAAAAGCGGAGAGAGCTTTCAGGGTGGTGACACGTTTGTCCTACCCAAAGTCGAACCACGGAGGACCAAGTAAAGCTACAAGAAGACTATACGTATAAGCGTTGCAATTTCAGTCCTCTTTATGAAGGCACAGTGTGGGCCGAGTCCATGAAGATTGTGTACAGAAGAAGAGAAATGGACGAAGAGCTGCACTTAGGTGTGCTTTTTGCGTATTAGCACGGACACCGTCAATTGATCTGTCGGCAGAAGAGCGAGCAGTGGTGTTCGAGACAAAAAAGAAGACAAGGACCATTTGACAAGCTTCGGCCAGGCGCTCCTTGCTTGCTGAGTGAAAAGAGCGACTCGCCCAGACAGAAAAGGGCGAGTGGATCTGCATGCTTATATGTGATCTTGACGAGTGGATGGACCGAGACCATGGCCAGCTGAATTTTCATCTTACATAAATGATGAAGTGGCAACGGGTGTTCCAATAAGTACCTACACAAAATGAGGAAAGTTGAGCAACAGTCGTGTTCACACTGTAATCAGGAGCGGAATGATGGACTACAGCATACCTTCCTTGAGTGTTAAGCATGGAGACGTGCGAGAAGTGAACTAAAACTGTCTCTTCTTGAGATAAAGATAATGAAGAACTAGCTCCATGCATACTCATAACAACGGAGGCAAAGAGGACCATGTATCTACATTTGCCGCTAAGGTAATGAAGAAGAAAATGAACGCAGAATAGATGAAGAGTCAAGTTATGGTTTAACACATGTATGTATACCATTCCATGCCGCTGCTGTCATATCATCAGACCATCAGTACCACCAGAAATGGGGCGCTCAAGAGGGAGAGCAAACGACGGGAAAAAAAAGGCAAGCACAAAAAAAAACGCCAACCAAAAGAAGAAGAAGAGAGGGAGTAAGAGAACCCCGCCTGAGAATTCAGAGTCGCGAAGCAACAGCGCGAGCGGTGGCGATCAGTACAGTGCCCTCATTGACGGACATTAGCGCGCAGAGCCAGGCCAACTTCAAATTCAATACAATGCTCTAAAGGGTGGATACGGGTGCTGGAAGTGCGGTTTATAGGAGACTACGTGTGCGTGCACGCTCATACGCCTTCGTTTCAAAGAGGAAGTTATAAATAGGCGAAATAACATACTATTGATGCACAACGAGAGATCTTTTAGTATATTCGCTGCTAGACCGAAATATTATACGTACGATTCACTCAAAAGTTGAATAGTTGCCGAAAAATCGGGTTATCATCAAACACATTTACACAATGCTTTCATCTCCTCCCCTTCATTGTGTTCATCAATGATACTCGTATCTACACTTCTATGTAATAATCCTGAGTTCGTCAAACTCGACCACCGTTAAATATTGGTAAATTATAATTGATTGACACTCTGCCTGTCAAAGAAAGTCTTCGAGAGAGAACGAGAGAGAAAATATCAATACGATTTAGTCCTAATTATCATATCGACCGCCTCTACCATAATCATATCGCGTATATTATTGTCTCTATCGATATTTTATACTCCTGCACCCACACAGATGATTCTCGTTCTTCATAAAACTTGTACAATACATAACAAAAAATCAACCGTATATAAATTACCATGTACCAACAAAATGTCATTTCCGATGCCAAGTAATTAAAGTTTTCGCGATTTAGAATTTTCTTTCATCAACCTTACGCCTATATTATTATTATAATAATAATGTAATGCGCGTCGTGTATATATGATATGGGCTATAGGGTACAGTTGTATACCCAGGTACAGTATTAGATGTTCGGTTTAAATTCCCTGCGGTTTTATTACAATACGTTTTATCTAACATCGGCGCTGTTTATATAACCTCAAAGCCAATTAGGTTTCTTAAAAGCGTCCTCATTATTTTTACTATATTCTCATACAATTTATTTTCCTCAGTGCGGTGTGTGTCGCTGTAATTCTCTTTCTCTCTACGCGTCCTTTAAGCACACGTGTCCGAGTGCTGTATAATTGTTACGCCATCGGATTGTAGGAGTCGCTGAACACACTAGGATGGTATGTTTACACCAAAGCCCATCAATCTTTTGACGACCATCCTCTCTGGATGATACTTCTATAGTCGTTGCTGCCCCAATTCAATGCTGAGATGGCGCCTAACCTGTACAAACGACTTGTACAATTACTAAATTTGTTTTTTTTTCTCTTTCTTCCGAGTTCTAGATTAGGTATCGTTGTACCGACCGGTATTGGTTGAATGTCAACACCTAAGTGCATGAAGAATCTTTATAAATTGATATACGGCTCGTATACACATATCATTTGAATAATACGTATAATTTCATTATCAGTTTTGGCTTCTTGTTTCACGCTTTTTTTTTTCTCTTTGTTGATTGATTTTCCACTAATGTAGTTCATTATTAAACGTTACCAGAGCTACTTTATTCAGTAATATCGTCGGAAAAAAGCTTGAGTGCTGCTACAAAAATATTACAATGAATAATAGTTTTCCATCGACTCATCCGAAAACCGTCTAATCTCAAGATTTCTAACTAGAGATGACCATGTGGCCAGGCATTCAACAGGATTATAGAACCAGGTCATTTATACATTCACATTATATGACTAACAGATTGGATAGTTTTTAAAAGAGAAGAATTCCACAAAAACAATTTTTTGTAAGAGAAAACCCAATCGAACCACAAGATCAAGCTTACGAGTATATCGCTTAATTGAAATGGTTGTAAACGTTCAGAAACTCCCTAAAATAGTTAACAGGGAGAGCCTGAAATTACAAGGTAAATTTTTGACATCACAGATCTCAGCAAACGAGACGCATCATCATGGATCCCCCAATGAAAAAAATATGTAGTATAGCCAAATTCTCAAATGCGCGCGGCCGGCATTTCAAAAGAATTTCGATGACTGATTCCTAATCTAAAACGTATTTAAAACGATTTTTCAGATTCTCCCTTCGCAGGTAAAATTTCGTGCATCTTCTCTCCTACAAGTCCCACAAAGAAAAAATTTCAGGCAAAAATTGTTCTTTCAAGACTTTCTACATTTTGACCTATTATGAAGTCATTTAAAGCAGCTCCTGGGGCGCAAATTTGGAAAACGTACTCCAAAAGTACATCAAATTTGGATTATTCGTCTTTTTAGCAAAACCTATCGATAATAGAAGAAAATTTATGATTACGTGAAGCATTCAGAATTGAATTTTACATCTATAGAGTCCATGTTAAACAACCCTCTTCCTCTCCTCTCTCAACCTCCCAACCTTCTTGATTTTTTTTCTCCAGCTGCTTTCAGTTAATACGGTAAGTCAATAAGTTTGACTGTATTGTGATTTTTGTACTCGGAAACTGCGGAATTTTCTGTCCCCTTCATGATGACCATTTCCAGCATATTATGTTGCGAATTCGATTTGCTAAAATCAACGTTTGGAATATTATTTGAAAATGAAGACTTTAGGTACTTCTTAAAGTTTTTAATATTCTCACAAAAATTTTAGTAACCGTTCTCACCATCAAGAATATATTAATGAAGGCGTTTCTGCGCTGATAACGTGGATTACGTAATTCCTGAGTAGAAATCAATTTTATTAGATTTTCATTGCGATCTTCTTCCGGTTCCAAGAAATGAACTGCAAGACGACTTAAATGATATTTCATTTCGTATGCTATGACGCTGTCAAAGCATCGTCAGAAGTTGAAAGATTCGATAAACGAGCTTCCAGAAGATCAACTTCAGTATTATATTTAAAGAAATATTTTTCAATTTTTCCCTACCGTCTGTACTTCGTACAATGCAATGCTTGCTTTTCATCTTCTGCTCGGCATAAAATGCAGTCATGCCATCATTAGAGATTAAATCCTCAGTCAAAGGGCCCGAAGACAGGGCGCCCTTGTTTTCTTTGTAAAAATACTACTGGGTTCCTTTCCTCTTATTTTTCTCCAATCTTATTTTACAGCATTCCAACTTTTCCTTACATCAAATTTCCAGAGACAAGTTTTATGATGGCCACGACGATCTTTGATATAGGAAATTGGTGAATAGAAATAAAATAGTAACTTCGCATGCAGTGAAAAAATTCTTTCATTGTAGAAGAAAAACGTGGCTTCCTCAACGAAGTTAAACAAAGAACACAGGGAACCTGTTCTAAGGGTCGAATTAGTGGCTCGAGAGTCCAAATTTTTCAAAGTCCCCCAAAAAGTCGTAATTTTTCTAAATCTGAATTCTTGATTAGAGTAGGACAGTTTTCGCCGGACAACGCACGACGTACGGCAAATTTTTCCTCTTAAAAAAAATAGAATTGATCTCATATTGTTGAATGTAAACTACAATATGCTCAAGTTCACGCGTCCGATTTTGATAACGTCATCATTTTCGCGAAAATTTCCAGAGACGTGAAATATTTTCGACCATCGAGCTGTACTTATATGTGTATATGAGGAGGAACTCAGACACATTGGGAACAGGATTTGAGGATGATGTCGTGAACTTATGACGTCATCAACCTAAAGACTAGATCAAGTTCAAAGAGAGCCTTCAGGACATACTATTTATTGTTTCATGGCGTACAATATGAGATAAATATTCCAGTGTGTGCGCGAGGAACAGTGCAGATAATACAGATTGCTAAGGATATTCCTTTCACTCTAACACGGCTAAAGCCTCACCTACAACAACTCTCTTTCTCAAAGGATAAATAACTTTTCTTCAAGCCTGGCGTTCTCCTTCCACCAAACCTCAATTAGTGATTCCAAAACAATTTCAATTGGTTTTGTATATCTCAGAGACGTAATATGTCTACTCACTTAGACATCAAGAAAATAAAAGTAAGACAAGCTATTTTCCACCGTTCCACGGGGCCACAAAGCTTGCGAATCCTCCGACGCCATTGCAAAGTTTGCAGTGCAGTGGCCTCTAATTTTTACCGATTTTATAGAGGAAGTATTACAGTCTTGCGCAGGGTGGAATTTTTGGTGTGTGGTTTATTTTCTCGGCCTTCCAGAATTTTGACAGTGACTCAAATTCATATATCCTTTTTTTTTTATATAATATGTATGTGAATGTACCATAAATATTATTCTGTACAAATATAATCCGTTGTATTGGGTCGATTTACATGAAATGAGCAATTGTGGAAGCTTTTCATTTATATACTAGAATATAGGGCCATTTTTTTGAAAATCGGGTTGGTAGTTTTTGAGATTTTTTTATTTCAATTTAGAAAAATTTTGAGCGCAGTTCGTTAACCATCCCGTGTTGAAAAGAATGAATGTTGCTACGAAAAATGAAGATCGTTTTTTTCCTTTTAGTGTGAGTAATAGTTCTTTCATGTTTGATGATTGAAAATTTTTGACGGACATCCCATTCATTGAAGCAGGAGGAAGCGGGAGATATTCGGGTGAGGATCACTGATATAGAAGAGTTAATAAAAATAATGCTCAGCAAGCTTCGAAAATGTGCTCGTTTTGGAAAACAAAGTTTCTTTCAGTGAAAGCTCTTTTTTTTTTGTTTGCTGCTCAAATATCAAAAATGTCGTTAATTATCATCTTTTAAATGCAACCCCATGTATATAACTCCATGATCAAATTTTGTCCGAGACTCCAAAGTAAGTCTAAGCCTCTGCCACCCTCGGAACCACGACTTGCCAAAAAAGCGGCGTACAATTTTTCCTGATGACTCCCCACAAAACAGATTTCCTATCAAGTCTACCTGTCCTACTGATATACACAGCTTGGAGGTCTTTACAGACTTTCCTGTTCTTTTCCTCTCTTCTCAGAACCACAGCCTCTTATTTAGAAAGGTCGGAGATGAGTATCTTTCCAAGACCCAATGGCTCGAAGTTCGAAATTTCCCCAAGTTTCACATCGTTGTTGAGGAAACAATCATTTATTTTTGCAGAAAAGATAGCACGATATAAAACATTCAGCGGACTGAGTAAACATTGCATTGTTCGAAAAACTGCTTATTACTTTGCTAATCGGATCTACTAATATAATTTGGAGACTGAAGTCGACTCAAAACTTTCACTAGGAAGCGATCAGTACTTGGACACGAAAGATTGAAGATGTTGATGGCTTTAGCATCAAGTTTGCGCCCTTCTAACTTGATCACCCGAAATGGGAGTCACTTTTCATCTTCTTTCCATGTACTGCGTGTCACTTTTCGTCGATGTACCATCGTAAATTGTTACAGACACATAATTACTCATACTTTGAGAAAGTGCAATCAGCTATCAGTGTCTCGGGGAGCGAAAATCAGAGAACAACAGAGTAGTCCGCTCACTCGTGACATACCGATCCTAATTCGTGGTAAACCACGCGGAAAAAAGGTTGCTTCTCGCGGTTTTTGCGACGATGACCGTCGTGTAAGTAGATTACTGGAAGCGATGTAATTACGTAAGTACATACACTCCCATATAGTTTACGACATATGACACATCTCTGAGTCGCGCGACGGCATAAACCCGTACAAGCTACAGGGTATATTCAAACTATCGATGAAAATTATTCTCTTTTCTCCCATTTCAACGTATTTTTCTCTTTTGCCGCATTCGTTACAATATTGCCGGAATACTATTTCGAGAACCTGACGGTACTTCTTGCGCAAGTAACGGTACTGTAGCGACTGCGTACGCTGCACAAAAGATCAAGTTCGTATCTCTGGCCGATGCATTCTCATATACACAAACCGATAATCAACAACAGGCGTAGGAGACTCACTAACACGGATTTCACTCGACTTTTTTTGACGTCAATCGTAAAGCACTTAATAGCGGTAGTATTCACTCGCGCATCAGCGCGGTAAAATATCGCTTAATTATCGTTTCTAGAAAGAATAATTATAATGAAAATCGCTCTCTGGGTAAAGACAGACTCATTTTTGTTTTCTGCAGGGACTGAAAAACGTACTCCAATGCGTATGTGTGCGTGTATCGAAGTATGGTATATATACCTATATTATACCGGGCGACTGATAAATGCGCGGAAACATGCAAAATGGCATGCAACAAAAGGTTGTAAATACTGTACTATTTTCTTAGCCTAGGGTCAACATCTAATTGCACAATATCACCTGATTTAAACAATCACTGTATTGAAACAGGATAATTTGTTGTTTTAGCTGGAAAAAACATAGACCTTATGTCGATCTTCTCCTCTTCCTCTCCACCGTACTACAGCTCGTTCATATATTGCACCTATCTTCGAACAATGAATGTTATCGACTGTATCATTACCATCTTCTGCGCCAGGAAGTTTCAGTATTTTTTTCTCTCTTCTTTCTACGAACTAACGTATTCGTAGTACACTAATAGTCTCCCTCTGCTGTACTCATTTCTTACTCGCAGCGCTTGAATTTTACATTCTCGGAAATTCTATTTTCGCGCATCGCCACGAGACGACTCGCAAAATGGTACAATGCTGAAGGCCAAGGACGGTTTTCAACTACACGTTTCTTTCTCATGACTTTGATGGAACTTCGTAAATAAAATAATGAGATTGGACTCACCGGTATGTCTTCTTAAAGATTATAATTAGAAGAAACGGACAAAGTTCCATGCGTAATACGATTATGTATATAGCTACTTCAAAATAAATCCCACCCCCCTAAAAAAAGTGAAAAAAATAAAAAGAAGAATCGGGGTAGATTCTATCTCCAATCGCTTTGCACGAAGCTTGTGCGAATAAAAGATGCAGATTATTATGCTTGATGTCTCTCTCAGGAACAATTTTTTTTTCCTGCTCAGAGGTATGCTATGGCCGAAGCACACTGACGACAATATACCCTTAGGCTTTTGGGTAGGCACACAGATATTGATAACTAGGGTTAGGATTCCTCGACATTTGCCGGATTCTCGGATGAACTCGGAAAGATGCCGGCAAACAAAAATGAGATACGAGTCCGTTTCAGAGCAGTAGGGGTCCAGGCGAGAAATTGTATTACGCTGAAAAAGAGCATAAATGCGTAAAATGATTGTAAAAGATGGAAACGTCAAAAAATTACTGATCCAATTCTATCACCTGCAAAAGACTTGAAGGTATATCACACTTCATTATCAAAAAATTTGGCACTCATCTTGGGCAAATCAGTCGAATAACAAATTAAGAAAAATAAAACGTGAACCCACATTTTGGTCCTCATCCCAACGAAATTCAAGGCAAGAGGAGGTCATTTTAGCTCGGCTGCGAATAGGCCACACTCGTCTCACTCATACTTATCTTCTCACTAATCTCGCTCCTCCATCATGCCCTCACTGTCTCCGAGAAAATTTATCAGTTGATCATTTTTTCTCATGCCCCGTCCTGCAACCCATTCGAACCTCCCTAAATATATCTTCCAATATCAATGCAGCACTAAACAACAACTCCGAAACCATCGACTCAACCCTAACTTATTTAAGCACCACTCAATTCTACAACTTCATATAATTCACCAACAAATTCCGTTCGATCGCCACTCAATTCCACCAATACGTACCTAATCTAACCTAATTTAAGTTCTAAAATAAGATTGTAACGCCGAGCAAATAACCCTCGTGCAGTTCATAATGCTCGTAAAATAATAATAAAAAAAAAAAAAATTCTGATGAGAAGTTGTCATTGAGTCTCATATTGAGTGTAGTGAGGTGTAAGTAGTGCACTAGATATTAAAAAATTCCGAAGTGTACAATTCCACTTTATTAGTAAGCTCACTAGAGTACTTTCGGGTACTACCCCATCATCAGTTGTGTTGCTACAGAATAAAAAGGCCTTAAATATGGGTCCTATTGATTATAATAATGCTGCGTTGTGATTGGTTCACTTTGATTCTTACAATATAACCCTATGTTTTTATGGGCTATGACAGGCCTGCTCAACCTGCGGCCCGCGAACGAATTTCAGAAAACCCAAAAGGTAGTAGAAACCTTACGATTTCATGACACGATTTGATTTCATAATACAAGTAGGATAAAAGATTTTTTTTTTTAATGCATGCAAACATGTGTGAAAAAAAATAGGAAAAAAATAATGTTGAAAAAATAAGAAAGTAATCTAATCAATGTGATGGCTGTCTTTGTTTTTCAGCTGCGAGTTCAGGAATATTTCCCCGTTAATTATCGTTCTACATTACAATCAAATCGTTATTAAATATAGGTAAACGATTTGCGGCCTGCGGAAATTTCGGGAGGTACAGATGCGGCCCGCGAGTCGTAAAAGGTTGAGCAGGCCTGGGCTATGACATACTATTTGGTGATTGGTTCACTGTCTTGACTCATGTGCTGCGTTTCTATTGGTTACCAGGTTTGCTGGTGGTTAGTTCGGTTCTTCTCCCATCCAGTCACGAGACTGAATACTTTTTCGCTTTCAAATGTGATTACATTTTTCGAGAGGCTGGCTTCTTCCTCTTCGCCTTCGCAATCTCCATTTGTTTCCAGAGGTTTCTTCGCTTTGTGCGATTCTCTACGTTTATTATATCAAATATTCCTTCTTCCTTTGCTGTGTTTACAAAACCGTGACCTCGCATCTTCTTTCTCCCTCGGTTGTTCGTCCTGATCTGTACCTTTTTCTTAGTTTCATCTATGTCGATACCTTCGCACTGCTCACAACTGAGCTTTTACACTTCGCTCAAGCCTTGCTCATTTTTTTCTTCCGCCTGGTCTTCACCATTAGTGGGTGATTATGGATGCCGACATTTACATCATAGCCGTTGAAAGCTTTTGTCACCTTGTTTGTGTATTTTCCGAGTACTTTCTCGTCGTGCCGTCATGGGTACTCTCATTGGCTTCCATCTTCCCAAAGACTCCCTCCACCACACTTCCGTGGTAGCCGTTGGCTTCTGCTATTTGCTTTTGTTGGACATCGAGGAGAATATGTGCCAAACCAATGAAAGAACGCAAGCAATGCAGAGATAGGTTACAAGTCTACACAAGAGGATACGAAAGAACATGATTTTGACAAAGGAAATACGGTAATGGTAATGGGGAAGGAGGACAAAACTCAAAAAGTGGAGTCGTACAGAATGGATACAAAGAGATGAGGAGAACCAGATATAGAAATACGAAAACAGGTTGGGAGCTGTGTCGAAAGAGAAGAATGTATCTAGCAATAAAAGGACACTTGATATGAGCCTGGTGGCAACGAAATTCAATTCCACAAAGCGAACCGTCCGATGAAACCACTTCTTGTCAATAGCATCCAACCATCATTTTACAAGATAGCTAACTAGCTAAGATTGCAGCCACATTCTTGAAAGAAAATTATGTACCAGTTTGCATCCAGAAAAAGCCTCAGAAACGACGGTGAGCTGATAGAGCGCTTCAAAAGAGCAGACCATGTGGGAACCCCGACAGGCCGAAGTACGTATATGCCAAAATAGTGGAACAGTTTTTGAGCCAAAACTACTGCCGCTTCAGGAAGAGCGACTAGCGATGGGATCACCGTTGTCACCGGTACTATAGTGGAGATATTCATGAATGATACGGAAAACGAGATATTGAAGAACAGCAAGTTTAGAAACTGGATCAAACGCTGGGTTACGTAGATTATATTGGCCCTAATAAACAAGTGGACCTACTCCTTCTTGAAACGAATGCGATGAACGAAAACATCAAATTCACTATAGAAGAAGGTAATGAGACCACCAACTATTTGGACCTAACAGTCACGCTAGTAAACAACCAGTTAGAAAACAAAATTCACAGGAATCCGATGCACATGGACACCATCGCTCCAAATGACGCGTACCACCACCCCAGGCACAAGTTAACGGCAATCCAGAACTGCTGCTATCGGGCAATTTCTGTACTGAAGAACAATGAAGAGAAGAGGAAAGAAATCGAGATACAGTAAAGCACGTCGCAGAAGCCAACGGCTACTATAGACGTGTGGTGGAGGGAATCTTTCGGAAAATGGAAGCCAAGAAGGGTATCCATGATGGCACGATAAGAAAGTACTCCAGATCGATACTTCACATAGGAAAGCACACAAACAAGGTGAATATGGGCATCCATAATGACCCACCTGTGGTAAAGATATTCACCAGAGACCAGACAGAAGAAAAGGACAAGGGAAGCTCTAGCGGAGTGAACAAACCCAGTTGTGAGAATTGGTGAGACTGGAGAAAGTTCGAGATCAGGAAGACGGGGCAAGAAAGATCGAAGGAGGAAGAAGATGTGAGGTTACTGTTTGGTGAACACTGTAACAAAGAACAGCACAAGGGAAACGTAGAGAATCGTACAAGGAGAAGAAAATTTTGGGCCCAATTGAAGATTGCAAAGGCAAAGAGGAAAAAAAATTTTCTGGCATAGCCAAATAAATGAAAATCATGTTCCATGTCTTTTATATTTTATCAGTCATCTTGAAATATTTTATTCTAGGCTTCTGCTAGGTCAAGTGTTCGTGAGATATTATTCGTTTACCCCTTTACCTATCTTGGCGTCGTATAAGTCTTGTATGAGAAATATTTTTAGGTAATTGTGGATGTTCTATATTTTGAGGTATCAACTTTCTTGGGGCGAACGAGCGATCTCGCTGTTGTATTGGAATGGTATGAGAAAATTCAAGTCTTCTATGAGAAATATGAGGTAGCGCGAACTCGCTCCGCTCGTTCACCCCCTGTCTCGCTGTTGTATTGGAATGGTATGAGACAATTCAAGTCTAGGGGACTTGGAAAAATTTCGACTATCCAGCCATATATGACAGGAAGAGGGACTTAGAAAATTTTCTAATTATTAATTATATTAATTATTTAATTATTTATTTATTTAATTATTCAATTATTTAATTCTTTAATTCTTTAATTATTTATTATTATTACGCGGGGTGTACTCGCGAATTTCTGAATCACCCACGGGGTAGAGATTTTCTAATTATTAATTATATTAATTATTTAATTATTTATTTATTTAATTATTTAATTATTAATTATATTAACTATTTAATTATTTATTTACTTATTTATTTATTTATTTATTTATTATTAATTATTATTATTACGCGGGGAGTACTCGCGAGTTTCAAAATCGGGGTCCGGCGAGAGAAAAGACATGGAACATGTCAAAACCAGAACGGACGTTTTCACAGCTTATACATATATTTTCAACGACTAAGGACAGAAATTCAGCCAAAAAAATTCAGGAAAACATATTGCAGTTATGTACAATGAACAACTCATGTCAAACTTTCAATTTTTCACTAATTTTCTCATGAATTTTTTGTGTTTGTGGAAAAATTTCGAAAATACGATTTTTAATGCTCAAAAATCCTAACTCCAATCATGACCTGATTCGCTTTTTCAACTTAATAGTACTTAACTCTAAAAGAACTACTATGAAAGTGCTGTTGTATTCAACGTTTTCTCACGCTTAGGCGGCGCGGGCGGTTTAAAAAGATAAGCGAAAAGCGCGACGTTCGAATCATTCCATATGCTTTCAACCTCCTCCACAGTAGTGAGATGATTGTAATGAAGGATCCAAGGGCAAAGGTGAAATCACGTTTTGTCACGAGAAAAGGAAAGGTTACTGTCCTAAATTTCGCTAATTTTAGCTAAATATTGCGCACTCAGTTTTTATCAGAAAAATTGCTCAAATGCATCGATTCGTCTTCGATAAAAAAAAATATATTAAAAGGCACTCGACCACCAGAAGCCTTCGACTGAAGCTTTTTACCAAAGATTACATCAACTTTTTCTCTCAAAAATATACGTCGTGATAAAACTTAGAATATCGTGATAATATTGAAAAGGGAGACTTGAGAAAACAGAGGTAAAGTCACAAAAAGCATAGTCGTGACTATCTTAGAAGAGTAAAATTTCTCACGGCTTTTTCTTTCAGAAAAAGCAACTACATTAATTACGAGTATTTGTTTACGGAATGTTTAAAATTAATTTTTGATACAAACAAAAAATTACTGCGAATAGAGAGAAGTTATAAATTTGAGGAAACCGAATGAATTCTTCTTGAAATATTTTATCTCGTTGTCCAAAATTGAAATTAGATCAAAATTCACTTCGGCACCAACAAAATCTAATTTAAGACTCATTAAATCCCTACGGCAGGGCAAAGATTTGTGAACAGATCCGAGAACCGGTTTCAATTTACACGTTTTTATATTGAATTATTGTTTCACTTGTGAACTTAAGGCCATTGCGATATACTTTTCAAGAGAATTGTTTGACTGAATAAAATATTCACCTTGGATAATATTTGTAATTACCCATACTGCACATTTATACACTTGTAGTTATCAACTCCACGTCATGACGCAGTCGAAGTTACGTACTCGAAATTGGAAAAAACGTCAAGAAAGCTAGGACCGGAAGACAATCTTCTTAAATTGCAATTAAGAAGTATCCGTAGTACGATATAATATATTCATGATCATGATACTCGAAAAACCGCCGAGGTAAATTATATCGAAATGAAAATCACGAATCAAATTGGTTAAACAAATTTTGGGTTAGCGGAAGCCGACGATAAATTTTTTCAATATAGCACTTTTCATCGATCTATCCAATTTTTCTACGAAGTAAACTTTTGGTACATCGTAGACCAAAATTTATTCCACTTCAAAATTTCTTAAAATATTTTGGAAATAGTACTTTAACGATTTAAGAATTGAAATTTTTCTTACGGTAGAACTTTTTTTCGTGAGAAACAATTACACCTGGCAATCTTCAGAGCTTACCTGAAAAAGAAAAGAACAAAAAATCAATAAACGAAAATTATTAGTCATGAGTGATTACAGCGTAAATTTTTATAACCCGCCTATCATATAAAGCTTAGTGCCTGAAGTTTTGCTAAGTCCCGAAAATGATGACGTAATAACTTGAACGCGCTGCCTGTCATATATACATAGCTCAACTGTGGAAATTTTTTCAAGTCTCTCCCCCTCTTCGTGACGTCATCAACCTCGGGTCGCTCGCGCTTGCGGACGAAAATTTCCTGAAAGTGCCCCCAACAAAAGAGACAGCAGCTTTCCCGCTAAAACTCAACCCGAGATTTAAACCATCGATGTACAAATTTAGCTAGGGAGTAAGAGGGTGAGAACACAAACGAAACGACTGGCCGCATAGCGGCATCCATTTTAAGTACCTTAGGTAGCCTGTGAAGGAGGGAGCAGTATTAGGTTCCAAGATGGCTTTCTTTGTCAAAGGACTCATGATATAACTTTACTACTAACTTCATTTTCCTTAGCCCTGCACTGTATGAATACGTCATAAACCTTGGAGACGTAGTAGGAAGACTTCTCCATAACTACGACGGCACCACCTTTGTCAGCCTTCGTAAGATTAACGTCTTCTCCCTGGCGGTTGCCCTCTATATTTCCACAATCAAATTACTAGCAGCATTACTTATGCGAGGGAGGGGAGGGTGTTGCAGACTACTGCTGCGCGCTCTTGGATGATATTCACGCCAGGTCTGATCTTCACCGTTATATCAGCCACAACATTAGCCAGGATCTCTCGATTTTCAGGAGGAAGTAGCCCGAACTTCAATCCCGTCTCCAAAACTTCGTTGATATAATTTTGTGTAACTAGATTTTGGAAATGTTGGCTGCTGATGATACGATTCGGAGAACTAATTTTCAGAACAGAACTTTGTCCTTTATTTAACATTGAAATTTCAGTTCATTTCCATCTTCCCAAAAAGTTTCATCCGTTTTTTCTACGAGTATATCTTCACATAAGTAATACTTGAATAAAAGTAAAATACCGTGATAGTATTTTCTTTTATTCAACCATTATATATCTCGTAATCATGAGAAATCCCTCAAACACAGAATTAATTTACAATAATAAAAAGAATATTAAGTCGAGGTTGTTTTTCTTAGTCTGCAGATTGTAGAACATGAAGAAGCAACCATTCACTTTTTTAGTTTTTTGAGGTCTCTATTTGACTATCAAAATACGTCGGTGGTATTGAAAACACAATTTTTGTATAGCCGAAAGAATTTATAATGCATTAAACATCACCTTCCTACTCATTGAAGGAGTATGTTTTGGGATATTGTTTTTTGTTTTTTTTTTTTTTTCGAAGACAAAACGCACTGCAGAAACCCCTCGGAGAAGAATATTTTTCGAGAAAGACCGCGACATATCGGTTTTAGAGAATCGTTTACACTTTCCGTTTTAAGCGGAAAAATAGAACTATGCGTATAGGTGCATTTTTGTTCGTAAAGCTAGACGACGTTGAGAAACTAATTTGAATATTTTAGTTAATAGATCATTCATCTCTTGAGTTTCTCTCTTTCTTTATATGAAGCTCGACGTCGACGTATTGGAATATTACCGACATCGAATTACGTATGTGGGACTATCTGGGAGAGTTATCGACGAGTGCACTGATAAGGAAGGAACGAGATACAGCTCCACCCACAGCATAGAAATGAACTAATCTGACATTTTTCTTCACTAAAAAAAGAGAGAAAAAAAGTTAGATAGCTGCGAAAATCGCGAGTACGTGTATAATTAAAATGAGTAAATATACCATGGAATAAGAAGGTGGAAAAAGAGGGAATAGGCTCATAGATAGTAGCCGTATGCACCCGCGGGGCGTCAGCACGCTCCATAACAAAACGTATTTCAAAGAAGTTCGATAGATGGGAACTTATTGTGTTTTACATTTTACGTTCTGGCCCTGATTCTATACTACGAACTCTTTTATTCAATTTAGGCGATCTTTATAGGAAGTGAAGATGAAATGCTGTCATACTTGAATTTTTTATCTGCTGTGAGAATCTTCCGATTCAGTTGATTCTATTCGTATACGTGTTTCGCTTCACTCCTCCTCGGTCATCTCAGCTTCAACACAGAACAGTTATCCGCATTTTAACGAAAACCTCAAGTCCATACCAAGCAAGTATTAATTACCGAATTAAACCGATTGATTTAAACTCGTCGCCGAATCAAAATAACTCGACTCAGGTTTTACACCCCTTAGCGTATGCAGGTAAACCTAATATTGTACAACGTTTAAAAGTATCACGAGAACGAAGCAGGAAAGAAAAAAACTTGTTTTGAATCTGCTCAAACATTCATTAACTTTTATGGTCTTTTTGACAGCTAGACAATTAACGTGTTTATAGAGACAAATTTCGAGTTAGTAAATTCCCAGAGAGGGGGAAAAAACGCGATGCACTCGAAAATTACCGTGTGCTGATCAGGTGGTGCCTTCGGAAAATATCAAAACTTGATTACTCTTTGTGGGTTCGCTAATTTCACTCGGCTCTGTCTTAGAAGCTGAATACATATCATACATGATAGCTTACATAGGTACCTTAATTAATTCATTTCTTGTAGGAGGACGTTGCGCGTTAAGACGTCGTTCTAGTGCACTGAAATGAAGACTGCCAATTACTCAGCGAGTTATTTAATCCATTCCACGAGTGCGTTTAATTAATTTTTCCAGATTAAAATTTAATCAACGCGCGTTTGCTTCGAAAATTAGGATTTTGAGCGTCGTGACAGCGTGTCGTAACGTGAGTGAGTGAGTGAGTATCATATGCAAGTTATAGTCATTTTTGGCTGGATTATTTACCGAAGGCGTTGCGTCAATGTTGTCTCGCAATATCAGTCACTGAGAACCGTTAAGCTATTTGGAATTTACTTTTGTAAATATGAAAATGGTGTAGGCCTACTCGTCAACTGAATAAATACTAGTGTTTTTTAATTTGATGTGGCTTTGGGATTTGCGGCGTATTTTCATTAGCCCACGTTAACAAAACTAGGAGTTGCAGTGGAGCGAAATTCATTTTTTTCAAATTTGAAACTGCAGTCGTACAACTATTTCTAACTCCTGGAGGGCCATCGCATGTACCGTTCTGCAAGAGTTCAGCTGAGGTTTTTGTGCAGTTGGTTAAGTAAAGACAAGGACTGAATAGGAAGTTCTGACAACTTTCTACTCGTATTTTGGAGTAGAATAATTAACTTATTTTTTAAACGAATAAGTTTTTATAGATTGAACTAGTTTTGTTATCATAGATCATCTTTTACGTCTCTCTTCTTCATAATTGATTTGAATTTTGAAAAAGATTCTAAAAAAGTACTCCTAATTCTTCAGTTGAGTATCGTTTAGGCGGGTCTAAATGCACATTTTAGCGCAATATCTCTGAACCTTATTTAAAACGTCTCGCGACATCTTTTTAAAAATCAAGTGTCGTTTTTGAGTTGACGACTTGAGTTTAGTTTAGAACATCACAGGTTAGAAATAATTTTAAAATCACTCAAGTATCATGTGTTTAGAAATTTTTAATTGCGTATAATATGTTAGTTTTAAACAATTGGCATAATTTTTGTGTTTCAATTCATCTTCTGTAGATCGTTTTTATTGTACCAAAACTTTTTCAACCAAAAACCATTTTTTTTTGCGGGGAGGGGGGGGGGGAAAGGTTATGTGGTCGGAAAAGTCCGTCTTCTGTTTAGCAAATTATGGTCTTAAGAAGAGAGGGAACAGTGTGTCTACAGGTGCTGAGAAGTCCTTCAAGTCATAAATTTTAAAAATAGGTACTGAAAGTCCTGAAAAGTACTAAAATTTCCGGAAAATATCGTTCAAGTCCTTAATTCTTATTTCGAGACGGATGCATACAGAAATCAATGTTACAAAACGTATAATTGAAATTTTCATTATAATTTTGAAGGTAGGCTAAAAAGTCCAAAATGTCCTGCAAAAGTGCTTCTTTTTACTTCTTGATTTTTGTAGATACCCTGGGGAGGGAGGACTAGCTCCGATCTAGTTTTGAGAATTCAAAACTTTTCTAAAAATGAACATGAATATCCGAGGGGGAAAAAAAAACGACGGCTTCCTCAACGAAGTCGAACGAAGAACGCAGGGAACCTGTTTTATGGGTTGTATTAAGGAATCTTGAAGAGTCTAAATTTTTCTGAGTTTCTTCTATCATGGTGTATAGGAATACCTTTAAAGTCAACATTTTTCCAAGTCTCACTCCAATCATATATTAGGACTTGAAATTCGAAGTCCCGGAAAGGGACTCGGAAAATTTTCGACTTTCGATCCACACCATATTTATGATAGGAAAGGGACATAGAAAAATTGTGACTCTCGAACATGTGACGTCATACGTCAGTGTTGGGCGCACGGCAAATTTTTCGAAATAACCCCCCCTCCCCCCTCCATTAAACAGGTTTCGTTTCAAAGTCTCGATAAATCTCGTCGACTTCGAATTGCCGTCGATCGACTCGTTATTTCGACCGAAATTCAACTTTGATTTATTGTCAAATGAGTTTTGTCCAGTGATGTCCACAAGTCGACCTTAAATGACTGGAAAATGGTCCGGGTGTCCCTCATAGAGAATTGGAGGAATTTTTTGACCTTCTACATTTACGTTGAACCACTGACTTTTGTAAATTTATTGGGATATTTTTCGAATTCCAGGAGGAAGTGGGGGTCCCTATTGGATCTCCTTTAGGCTCCCTTATTTGTAAGTGTTCACGTCTAAATTTGAGATTGAGCTGTTCTCCTCGCGCCGGGTGTTTTTGAGTCACGTCTACTATTGGCACAGGTACGTAGACGACAAAAACATTTTGTGAGTGTAGATCGGTTCTGCAGAACTCCTTAGTTAGTTTCTTGCATAATATTTAAATAGCCAATAGGTACCCAACCATAAAATTCACTCTGCAAGTTGGTGGCTCATCTATAAACTTTTTGGATTTGTCCATCTCCGTTAGAGATTGTATCTGAGCGGAATTTTCAAGCCAATTCGAGCCGAGCATCCACCAGAATCACTAACAACGCGCGTGATTTGTTCAACAGTAACGGTACTTCTGCCAACAACGTAAGAGGTACCAAAACTATGGCCGTATGGGAGAGAAAAATGAAAAATTTGGGATAACTCTTGAATGAAGCGAAATTGAAGGTTCTGTCATCCTATCTAATTTGTAAAGCGTGCGTTTGTGGACAACTTTTGTGGGATGTCAAGAAGCCAAATCTGCTTAATTCGAGTGTTATTTCAATTGCTTCATTTTTCTCTCACATACGGCCACAGTTTTGATACCTCTTACGACCTTTCCCCGCGGCAGCGCATCGCTGTAGCGCTGCCCGGTTCCAATAGACGAGTTCGTACTACTGAAGCACGTGCAAAGAACTAATCTGTCTTCTGCTCCCCTGTGAGCTCAATAACCTTGGCCTGACGTTACCGGAAGAATCATAACGCGTCGACTTCAAATCGACTCGTTATTTCGACCAATATTCTGCTAAAAATCGACATCTTCGACTCAATGAGTAACAGATTTCAATGTCGACTGAAAATTGATGTCGATTCGATCACTATTTGTATGCAAATGATTGAGAGTGATTGTCAAGTTGCCACCGGTATAAGAAGAGTATCTACTACAGTAAAATTCTAGAAGTCAACTTCCTAGCTCATAGAAACTGTTTTCCTAAAAGGATGGTAAAAATCCGAGTCCGAGCGATGGAGTCTATTGCATATAAGATGGAGGAACTTGTGTCTCGTGAAGATGGAAGAAAGGATATAAAAAGTATTTCGTTATAAAAGATGAAGAGTGCACTCGCCACTCAATTTCCTCAAGGTTCCTGTATCTCGTCAAAAAAATGAATCTGCAGTTTTTCTTCTCCTTCTCGTATAAGTGTTTCGAGAGCCGCAGGTCGATAAGGTCTAGTATCTAGTAGTGTAAAGGTATAGATGCATTTGTTCTAGTGAGCTCTATTTATACTGTTCACGTAACTCACTGGTAATTAAAACTCAACGTCGGTTATAATTTTCTACAAGATAAAACCTTCTGCTACATTATACTCGTATACACTCCGATGTGCTCTTCGTCCCTCGCGAAGTACTCGGTCGCTTCTTGTACGACTTAAAATGTATATTCTATTCAGTACCCACAGAAAGAGTACATAATGAAGATCGAGAAACTAGTGAACTGCAATATGTTATAAAAATCCTACAATAAATTGAAAACGAGATGAGCGAGGTGGAGTCTTTACTTCGAGTCTTCCATGTGTAAGACTGCATTATATAGTCGTATTTATACGGATGTTACTCGTCCTTTCTAATTCTCACGCACTTAGGTCGCCGTTACGCGCGCAGCGTCGGTGTGACATGGACACGATTAGCACGCTATGTGAAATTTCGAAATATCTAGTTAGATACTGATCGCAAGTATAATACAAAGTTTCCCCAATACTATTTTATCGAACACTTATATAAAAGGATCGAATGAACGCGCGTATCAGAAGATAATGGCTATCTGCCAAAATGATCGGTATCTTGTTTCGGAAGACGAAGAAGAAAAAAAAAAAATATTCCGCCCTTATATATTATTATAAATACATACACATACAATTCTCACTTCGCATTTACATTAATTATAAATAAACATTAATACCATTAAATGTGAAATACACGGATATGTGTGGCTTCTTCCTGGCCGTTACAGACACTTGCCCTCTATGATGTTCATATATGGACTACTGCGAGTAGGTGGTCCTTTAATAATGCTGTGTGCGTTCAGTACGACATTACGAACTGAGCATCTTTACCATGCATTCGTTTGGAGTACGTTTCCAATGTAAATATTCAATGATACCATTAAACCTCGATAGTATCAAAATACGAGTACAGTGTGTGGAAGTCTTACCATTTTCCTTAAAATACAATGAAGTAGATGCTCGTAGATTAACTGAATTACGGTTCAATGGGAAGTGAAATCTCGACATGGATATTTTTGGCAACCCTAACATTGGGGTGCGAAAATCGCCGCAAATTCTTATATCATCTTGAATATTATTTTCTTGATCAGGGCGCTCAGGAGAGAGTACCAACAAGAAGGCAGAGCAAAAAAAAAGCCACACAAAATTAGAAGAGGAAGAGGAAGAAGCCTCTGCCTGGGAAGCCACAGTTGCGAATCATGGCTGATGGTGAGCTCCTGATGAGCTCCCAGTGGTGACTGAAAGCTCTGGTGGAGGAGTTGATACGCGTGCGTTCATGGTACAGAACTATCTGAATTCCAAGTTGAGTGCTGAGCGCTCCCTCGGTCTGTAAGGTAGACCCCTGTAGCGGTCTCATTGACGGACATTGCACAGCGCACGGAACCCAAGGAGAAAATGGAGCCAGGCCACTCTCAATTCGAGCCCTCCGGACTACCGACGCAATGACCTAAAGGGTGGATACCGTTGCCAGAAGTGTGGTTTCTAAGGGACCACGCACGCTCATACGCCCCCGTTTTCAAAGGCGATTACCTTCTTGATGTATCCTACAAATAAATCAAGACCTTTCAAGGTCACATATGATAGACGTTTTTGCAATCTGGTCAATAAAAATTGCTTCGCCTAGATGATTGGAAGGAAGGAGGATCTTCTCCCTCTAAATGAGGTGCTAGAGTTTACGAATTACACAAAGCAAATCTAATCATTATAGAAGCTAAAATAGAGGGAAAAGTATCGCAGCAGAAACACGTGAAGTTCATGAGTCGGGAGGAAAGTCATCGTCATCAGCCTCGTCCAGTAGAATGGAGTCTATTCCGTGATCTACTTTGCTCTCTCCAGCGTTGAGGCAAGACTACCCCATACATCCACTGCACGAACATACCATATGAAAAGAGGAACTTCTCAACCCGCTGCGAAACAACAGATACCATCGCGAAAACCCGGACTGGTCAAATAGTGGAGAAGATCGTGAACCGGAACTACTGCCGATTCAATAACAAGTTCTACCTATACAGTTAGAATAAAGGACCAGCGATGGGATCATTGCTTTCACCAATACTAGCGGGAATATTTATGAATGACACAAGGACAAGCAGCAAGTTCAGAAAATCGATCGAGGTGATAACTAATTATGCAGGTGGACCAATTCCTTCTGGAAACAAATTCGATGAATGAGATAATTTCAGATTTTTAGGTCCAGAAAGTACAACGACCTTTCGCGCGTGCGTAGACGTATTTACAGAACCAAACTACTAATGACAGCCTTTTTTATAAGCGCCAAATCTGCATGTTCTGGCCATTCTTTAAAGAGTGGCCATGGTAGGCATAGATGAACTCGCGCTGCATGGCGTCCCTGTCTTTGGCCGCCACTTGGGTCGCGAAAGCGCTCGTCTAGAAATCGCTTCCTTGGTTCCCTTATAGCATAATATTATACTATTCACAGAGCATTCATTTTCACCCATTTTAATTGATGGCAATACCATTTTAGTTTATATTTTCTCGATGGCTGAACGATTTACCCAAAGTCATTGGTGATGGCCAAAAGGATTGAGACACGTGGATATCCCTCTTTCTCCTGGCATACCGGGGTCTACAAAACAAACTCCAGAAAAGATTATGTGAACCTTTCTCTAGTTTTTTAATGAAAGACTGCAGTCTGAACTACTTCCGTCACTCGTTTATTTTTACAAACTAATAGATACAGAGCGCCTGTTGAAATTCGGTACTTCAATATAATCGAGGTTGCACCTCTCAAATATCTTTCTACAGGTACTGTTCGGGAAAAAATAAATTTAAAAAGATTTTTTCCAAAATACACACGTCAAAAACAAATTTTGGTCGTAACACGTTCGCGCAAATTCAGTAAAAATCGAGGAGAAAAAATGACACGTTAGCGCACATACAGTCACAGGCGACAAAGACAGACAACACGTTTGCGCAAACCGAATATGAACGAATGATGTCACTGAAATGTGAGATGAATGATGTATACAAGATCGAAACTTACTCGACTTCAACTTCGACCGCTTTTTTGGGGGGTTCGAGACTCTTGACCTGCGTTCTACTCAAGGAAAGAGACGATCAGAAAAGCTGACTCTAGCCTCTAAAGGACTTGATCCCGCTTCAACTTTTTTTTTTAGGATCTGTCAAGCTCCACTTTTGGCTGATTTTGACTGCCAATTGTGAATTGAGCCCCTCTTTTTATTTCGGTTGACTTATTCTTGTGGTTTGAATTTTGTTTTGCGCGGAAATCGATCGTTTTGAATTCTAACATTGCATTGTCTCAATCTTAGGTTCTAGACCGTACTCAACTCGAATTTCGACCGACTCTCGCTCTCTAGTTTTTGTAGAGTTGAAACTAGCGCCATCTTTGATCCACTTTGATGTTGGGTTCAAAACTATTGGCCAACTTTGTGCCCTGCTTAGCGAAAGTGACAAACGGAACGGATGACTCGAGTCTCTTCATGACCATACCCTGTTCAGTCCTAAGCCTGATACAAGTGAGAAAGGAAATGAACGTTTCAGGATTTGCGCAATCGTGCTGTTTCCATTTGCGCAAACCTGCCTTCTTCGTTTGTGCGCAAACGTGTTGTTTCTAATTTGCTTGTGTGCAAACGTGTACTACCTGAAATTTTATGTCGAATAAATTGTATTCTCTTCACTTTTTGGTAAAATTGAATTGTTTTCTTAGAAAAATGCGACTCGGTATTTCCGTAAGAGTCTATGTTCAAAGAGGACACTAGCAATTTAGTAGTATGCGGCAGAGCTAACGGTAGATCAGGGGGCACGAGAGGGTGAGTCTTTGAAATGTGAAATTAGTTTCTCCAAATCAAGTTGCAATAATTTTGCTTCCTTCTTCCAAAATAACAGAAAATTGTAATCCTCCCAGAGGCCTATAACAAGACTCGTGCTTGGCTCCCGGATACCACTCAGCCTAATATACAGTATACTTGGCTGGGTACTGGCCGCGTCTTGACCAAACGAATCCATCGAGTACGAAGACTCTACTGTAGGTATATTCAGTGTTTTAAAGCCTAAAAACCTCATTTTTTTAAAAATAGACCAAACATATTCTTCGACTTCCTTAATTTAATTTTACGTGCAAGTAGTGTTCAAGTGGACTGTACTGTCGATAAAATGAATATAGAGCGCATTTTCTTCGTACGAGGCAATTATAACTTTAAAAAATTCGCAAAAAACGTAACACTCACTTTCTTAAATGAATTTTCTAGGCCAACAGTGAAATAGTCTACCTTGTAGGAAATTTCACGAGAAGCATTTTTGGTGTGGAAAGTTTTTCTCTAGGTCCAACAGAACTCGTAATATTGATGGAAAATTGGTTTTTAGGAGGCAAGAACGTGCCACAGCTCCGCGAGCCATGCAGTGAGGGGTCTCGACTTTTAGTACCCATGTTATTTCAGATACCAAACCTGAGACATTTTTGTCAAACCTAGAACTTGCAACTAAAATGCTTAGTTTGACTTTTTTTGTGTACTATACTTTGCATGCCGCACTTCCAGTCCGATTTAACGTCTTCTCGAATTTTTTTTGCCTCTATTGAAAAACTTCTCATGCGTTCGTTCTTGGTTTCAGAACACTGTTGCAAGCTCTTGCCAAATGTATCCGTCACTTTTCACGGTGTGAACTGAAAATCGAAGCCTGATAATGCATTTGATTTTGCAGAGGCATTGAATCCATACCTTCCCTCAAAAGGAGTGGTGCAAGGATCTATGGAATAAGAATGAACTATCAATCCATTACACAATGAGCGAGTGTAATTACGATCTATTTTCATACGTGAGCCTACGTCTCAAGTGTTACACTTCACCTTCACAGGTGATGAAAATATTCTAAATATCAGTTCTTGTGAGTGAAATACTGCCAATGAATTATAATCGTTTCGATATACATTGTAATTTATCGAAGCAAAGGACGCGTGATAATTTAGTTTTTGAAAATTTATAGGTGTTCTCCGCGTTAAGTTACAAGAGCGCAAAGAATTTCTTTCAAATTTCATTTATGAGAAAGCCATAAACCCTCACCTTTGTACAGACGCAAGATGGTATTCTAGTATAAGTATTACATTATACTGGACGTTCGCGAACTTAGATTGTACAGAAGGTGTATATCGTAAGATTTGCAACACTTAATCGTCGGGCAATAAAATAAATTATCCGAGCGGTTGAGGCATAACCATAATATACTAATGAAAAATATCCTTGAGGGCTGTGTTTTGCGGCTACTTGGATAGGGTATAAAATAATCACGCTTATTCCATACATTAATTAATAACGTAGAAACATTCAGGATCTCGGTATATTTTCAACGTATTGCGAGTAAATTTTAATTACAGAGGCACCGATTAATCCTCTGTATGTACACAGCGTGTATTGTGCTGATATTTACCATTCTTGGTGAATTCATTTCAGAGTCTCCCGTGTTTTATTCTTTCAAAGAAAAGAAATTTAATTCAGATCTTCTCTCGCACCTAGTAAACTATATAATACGTAACATGCAAATACTCTGCTCATGGAAAACATATATATATTCGTGTTGTAATACTTGAAGTGAAGGTTTCGAATTGGATTGACGTTCTTCTGTAAGATATAAATTATCAATTAAAGAAGAGGAGGGGATAAGAAAATGTGAATAAAGAAGATATTAAGAGTATACAGTAGCTCGAATACCTCACTTTCAAACGTCGTGTCATATACTGTTTTCCTCTTGCTTTTTTTCAATCTGTTCGTAATTACTTTATTATGCTCTCTTTTATGGTTTGACGTTGAGGTTGCCGGATAATGATGGAATGTTTGAAGAAGAAATACCGAAGAACAAAGTATTCGAAGTGAAGCTTTTCACAAGGCAGTTGAATGCAAGGCCAAAATTTTCAATTTTCCAATGGTAATGTCATGCATGAATAGCTTTGACCCAATCAAGACTATTTCAAATGTTTCTGTCCCGCCTAGCATGGGCTTCAGGCATTAATACTATGAAGTGTAAACAAGACTAAACGATTAGTTGGCCTCGTTCGACCCTCTGATGACACCAAAAATAACCCTCCTTCATGGGGAAGAGACCGCCCGTGTCTATTTATGGTCATATTAACGTCATAGTACTGTATAGCCCAAAGAGTCAGTTAGCATAATTCGCAACCACAGGATGTCGTCATTGACCAAGTTAACCAGGCTTGGTCTTTGGACTTAGATCATTTCTGAGCTTTTGCTCAGGACCAAGTTTCTTGTTTTGTTGTGTCGCGTACTATCGGCCCCAAATCAAAAGTAATATGTAGCAGTATTTTTTTTCGGAACATCTTATTCTTCAGAAAAAAGGATTCTATAAATATTTTTGCATTCATCTAAAAAGATATTTCTAACTTTTGAATTATAATACTGCTTCAAAAAATACTGCAATACACAGATTTCTTTTTCCTGAACCCAATGAATCGTGTCGACTGTTAATTAAACACCAACTTCGGTCAATAATCGACCAAGAACTTAATCCTTTCAGAGTTTGGTCGAAATTGCGTTGATATATTTTGTTGAAATTCACCTCACGTTGACATTGTCGAGAGCTCTTTTGCCACAACAAACTGGAGTCAATTTCAAAATCGACTACTCTGTTGGGTTCATTTCGAATCGATTAGTTGTTCACTGGGAATGTACTCTGCCCAACTTTAAATCAACCTCAAATCGATGTCAATCTAGGGTCGATTTCTTCAAGTTTCTTTATGGATTTGAAATCGACAGCTCTGTCGGTTCGACTTCAATTTTATAATGTAAGCTGGCTGATGACTTTAAATATTGACCTCTAATTCACGTTAATGGGGAGTTAATCCCAACTCAACTGATGCAAATTTTTTTTGTCAACCTAAAATTGACCGCTCCGTTGGGTCAATTGCGAGTCAACTTGTAGCTTTCGGGTAATGTACACTGATTCGACTGCAAATCTGTTTTCTAATCACAGTCAATTCGTTGTCAAAATCAAGTCAACTTCTCTAGATTTTTCGGTTGACCTAAAATCGACCGCCCTGTTGAATTAGGTGCAAGTTAGTTAAATTACGCTAGTCGACTTTTTCAAATAATACGCGGTTCTGAAGTGATGTACGTTGGGGCCTATCAAATTGACCTCTAATTTACGTCGATCTGAGTTAATTTTAAGTACAATTCTCCGTGAACCTAAAACTAATTCCTCTATTAGGTTGATTTCGAATCGATTCATAGTCCTTTAATAAACTTCAAATCAACCTCAAATTGACGTCGATCTGGGGCCCAAGTGTAATCACCTCCTTGCAACATTCTTTCTGTTAACAGGGAACTCCTAGTCTATGAGGGGCTATTTCGAAAAATTTTCCGTATACCCTACGCTTTAAGGCGGGTGGCGTCTGGCATTCAATGTTTCAACCATCAAAGGAGTTGGACTTCGAAAAGTTTTTAATATCGAGCTATTCAACACAGGAAAGAAATTTATAAAATTTCGTCTTTTGAGTTATATAGTGATAGGAGGAGGACTAGAAAATTTAGACTTTCGAGCTATACATAATTGAAAGGAGACTTGGAAAAATTTCAACCATTGTTTTTGCCGGTTGGTGGACGGCGAGACGCAAAAATATTCAAATGTACCTCTCCATAAAATAGGTTTCTTGTTAGAATTTTCCTTGACCTACTATAGCAACCTGGTTTAGGCCGAGTATTATTAGGCCTAGTCAGTATAAGTTGAGTAAACTGTATACCAGGCCTTGTATAATAAAGGCTAAAGGTCGAAATCTTTCAATGTCTCTAAAGTAGGTCAAAGCCATTGATGACGTCATGAAGCATCGCGTCGCGTGACTCAACAAACTGACCTCCAGCCCAAAGACATACTATTATATACGTCAACATGAAATATGTCAAGTAAAATACTATTTCCTATACTAGAGAGCTGTACAGACACCTGGACGCAAATCCCAGAATCAAAGGGAGGGCTCAGTCATATACTTCGACGGTAAAAATTGTCATGCCCGCATGGTCACCCAGACGCCTGGACGCAAGGGTTCAGAAAAGACATGCAACATGCCAAAATTTCACTAGTTAATGCAATTTCTTCATTATTTTTCTTACCAATAAGTGTACCTAGGCATATATTCACATAAGAATGAAGGGAGTAAATTTTTCCGCAATTCTTCTGATATGTTACCCTACAGGGAGGTAACCTCTTGTTGCATTTATAGGTACATCAAGATACATGAATCTTCTGGCCTCTACATTCAAAGGGTAGCAAGCAGTCTTCTTCCAATCATCGGATCCCCAAATTTGACGAAACAGTAAATACTTTTTGATGACACCCAGAAAGCGCGTGCTGCTTTTAATGGGATTTCAACAGCATGAACAACTTTCTGGCCCTATTATGAATAAAAGCCGCACCACTATCTACAACGTGTTATAGCAATGCACGAGAAAATTCTACCCCATCAGATTATCTTACGTGAGCCGAGTCGTAATCTGACTTCTGTAGCACCAATTGTTCGTCAATTTTCTATATTTCCATAACCTCTTCTCTATGGATAGTAAGCCTCAATTCCTAAGCTTGGTGGTATCACTTCCCAAATCAATCAGGCTAACAAGTAGTGCACCCTAGACAGGGGACTAAAGGACATACTTCCGTCATGAATGAGGTCTTGTGAGCACTACTTCCTTCTTACCCTCCATGATTGTCGTCATGGACGGATCGATTTACAGAATTTTTCCTGTATCAAAATACACGTCAGTTAAGGAGCGCTGTATGGGTCTTATAACCTACTACAATTTTTTCAAACGTGCCTTAATAGACCAATGGGTTAGTTTAGTACTTTTGGCTCCACAGATTTTTTTAGATTCTCGGTGCGTTTACCAATTGAGGGGAAATGGGCTTGCATTATTCCCTTCGACCCCCCTTTCTGGGCTATAGGGTTTCTTCTGATTTGAGTAGTGTTTCACTAGCTACCAGCGTCACTACCCTGCCACATTGTCTATACGGCTGAGCAGTCTGTTTCTGCGGTCCTTTTCAGCTTTGAAAACGATAATGTGAGGCACATAGAAATTTTCAGGAGCCTGACCTTTATCAACACACGAATCAGGAGTATCTGTAATAACACTTATAAGATAACGAACTACCAAAAAAAAATCGAATATACGCTGAAACGTTGGAATCCAGCAGAGATTAAAACTTTGGACGAAAAATGGGGGTTGGAATTTACCAAACAATTCCCGCCCTCGCCTCCAAAATGTTTGAACTCATGTTTTCATCGCCTGTACTATACTTCTAATAAAGACTACTACCTACGATAGAAAATTTTCATTTCCATCATAAGTTGGGCATTCACAAGCGAAACATATTATAAGAAATTTTCTGCTCTTCGTATTTGAATTTTGATTACGATATACTTATAAACAATCATTTTCGAGCAAACCGACTAAAATATCTCTAGAAGAATGAAAACTTCATGATATAAAAATCCGACAGAACAAACAGTAAGAATTCAACTCCAGCTCACTCATTTCGAGTCATTAACACAAGAATTCATAGGTAGTTTTAGTTACCTGTTGCCGCATACGATACAGACGGCGTATCAATTTCATGAGAAAAATTTACATAATTGCGCGCATGCTTTCAACATTCTCTTAAGGGGGTAGAAAAGGACGAAGGCTCGAAGCTGTGATATAAATCACGCGTTCGAATCCGCTTCGGGGTTGTGAATCCAACGTAGAGAGAGAGTGCCATCTATAACGTTTTTATTCGTCTGGTGCTCGTTTGAATTGATTACATGATAAAGTATTGTCCGTTAAAATTGATAAAGTAAAAAAAAAAAATTATTTCAAGTCTGTTGAAATTGTTAACACGCGTTGATTGTTGAATTATACTCGTAGATAAAATATGCGCGTAGTGTATTTTTTCCCTTATATAAGTTTTTTCAAACCGAAAGAAAATTCATGGACGCGTTTTATAGAGACTGGATTGTTTCGAATTAGGCATCAATAGTGTGATCTCATTAATGCATCGGTATACGACACACAGAGCTTTTAAAATGAAGAGGTTATGGAAATCAATTTTTCTTGTAGGTCATTTCGATTATCACTAAACAAAATGCACGCGCTAATCGTGAGTCTCATCAAAAGTGTGCCCGTCCTCCGGTCTTATACACAGGAGCCACTCGAACAAAGAATTTATAGTGGCTCTGGTTTGATGTTTACAAAATCGAACGGAATTTCTTTTCAGTTTATTCACGATTAAGAAGAAAAAAAAACGAAGAAGAAAGAAAATTGAGTTCAAGAACTAACGTAAAAGCGTAATATTCGTAGAAATAGTAGAATACTATAATAATGCAGAAAGTGTTTCTAGATAAGTCGACAGGTTCGCTCCATCACTGACATCAGTGCTATACTATCATATCATCGGTGTTATTTTCAGCATTATTCATCACGATTAAAGAATTGCTATACCGTCTAACACTAATACCTATTTCTTTTTTATCAAATTTTTTTGTCATTCTTCCAGGTTAAAATCTGACGACCCGGAGCATCGTCCGGCGCGTAAGACCACTTTGGTCAATTAAATCTTATTTTTCCAATAATTATATATACATAATGTATACCGTTTAGTTGATTTTTTGGCAATAATAAATAGACGAATAATGCGGCACTGTTTTCATTGACGATGAAGGACAAAAATTTTGGATGTGTTTTATGCAAAATTCCCAGGAAATCCACAATCTTTTAATAACAAATATTCTGAAAAGGTCATATTAATATTTGAAAGATTTAAAAGCTGTTTCGCGAAACGTTTATCTTTTCTCGATAAAAATGAAAATCCTAATTAGTAAACATCACTATTCAACTCCATCTTCAATCAAAATTCGTACCCATCTTCTTAAAAAACCCATACTGAAACCCGGTGCCGACCCCCTCCTTCCAGCTTCTTACCGACCCATAGCATTATTGGAATATTAATCCGATCCTCTAAATTACGGCTATTTATATCAACGGATACACATGAGAGTAAAAGCAAAGAAGCAAAATTACTCACGGGAGTAAAAGGGAGCTGCAAAAACCGCAGAAATAAAATAGAAATCTCGAAGCGCTTTCAGTTAAAAAACCATCTTCAGCGAGAACAAGCTCGGCAAATTGTTTCAGAAAATACTCAACAAAAGACTTCTTTGGTATTTAGAAACAAATAAAATAACCTTCTCTTTCCCTATCAATACGGCTTCAGAAAAGGACGTAACACCTCTCAACCTCTTCTTGATCACCAAACACAAATTAACACATCATCTCTCAATAAATCATGTCTTTATTTTATTTTTTTCGACCTTCAGGAAGCCTACCCCCGGGTATGGAGACACCTGATCGCGAAAAAAACTTAAAGATATCGGCATCTACGGCAGCCTTCCTAAAATACTCCAAAACTTCGTTAATGATAGAACATTGATTGTAAGGACTCGAAATTCATGTTCCTCCCCTCTCCCTGTTCAAAACGGAGTCCCCCAGGGAGAGGTATTCAGCGTCCTACTCTTCCTCTTAGCCATCGACGATGTAATTAAACTTGTCTCTCCCCCCTCTTACCCAACGTCTCTTTGCTGACGATTACCACATCTCCATTTGCTCTTCCAATCCCCAAAGAGCACACACACTCCTTCAAACAGCTCTCGACGCAACCTCCAAATGGACAACTAAAAACGGGTTTGAATCCTCCCTCTCCAAAAATTACTGTTATTTTCAAGAAGAGACTCCCTAACCCTCCTCTACGACCATTTCTCCTTCAAAATTTTGAAGTTCCATCTCACAATTCAGCTAAACTTCTCGGGCTTCATTTTGATCAAAAACTTTCCTGGATCCTCCACATAAAAACTCTAAAAGCAAAATGCTTCCGTGCCCTATCCATTTTGAAATTTCTCTCACATCCCTCTAAAGCACGTTCTCGAAAAGTATTATTACAACTCTACGAGAGCATAATTTGTTCCAAACTAGATTACGGATCACCAATTTACAATTTAGCTAATAAATCAGTTCTCTCTACACTTGATACGATTTAAATTTCCTCGCTCGAAATGGCATTAGATGCTTTCCGCACAAGCTCTAAAATGAGCGTATGTGCGGAAGCGGCCGAAAGCCCCTAACATCCAATTTCCTATCCTCCAGTCGCTTCCCAATTCCCAGATCTACCAATATACAAAACAATTTTTGGTAAAAACGCCTACCCAGTTTCCATTTTAAATAAACACATCCTAACCCAATTCAACACCTTCAATTATTCTAAGCTAACCCTCTTCCACTTATATATACACCCTCCCTCCCTCCTTGGACTCTATCTGTTGCAAACCTTCGTCTTGACCTAACTCAATTATCTAAATTAGACAACACACCATCATCTCTAACATTAAGCAACTAATACAGGAATATCCATATTACAAAATCTGCCGTACGAACCTCCATAGATGGACACCTCCCTTCCCATCAAATTCACAAAATTGCCTCCATCTTCACAGCAGAATTAATTGCTATCTTCTCTTGCCTCTCTCACATCGCACAACTTCCACGAAACAACAAATTTCTCCTCCTCGCCGACTCTCTTCACTACATTATCTCCTAGATACTTCTAGCAACCATCCTCTCATTCAACGAATCCTCCTTATATTACACTCACTGAAATTTATCAACTCTGCATCACTTTCATATGGATCTGCAGTCACATAAATCTACCTGACCACGCCTCAGTCGACCTAGCCGCCAAACAAGCAACATCCTAACCCAAAATAACTTACAACTCACGCACGCCTGTCTCAGATTACAAAAACTATTATCGTCCTTTCATCCTAGAAAAGTAGACCAATCTCTGGAAAAATCGAACTCCCAATAAGCTCCTCAGTATCAAACAAAGTCCCTCACATTGTTCCACATCTACTAGAAATGATGGAAGAAAAGAAGTAATCCTCACTCGACTACGAATCGATCACACAAAAATCACTCACTCCTACCTCATCAATCCTGATCTTCTGGCTCCCCCAACTTGTTCTTACTATCAGAAAGAAACTTTAACAGTTGAACACATCTTTTCTTGTCCTACGCTGGCTCCTCTCCGCTCTACCTTAAAAGTCCCGTCCACCCTCGCGCAAGCTCTGGGAAACAACTCGAATTCAGTAACTCTATCTCTCGATTATTTACGTCGCAAAAATAAATAAAAATAATAACGATAATAATAATAATAAATAATCTCCAACTCACTACTACCATTTTTCAATAATTTAGAAGTTTAATTTATAAGATGTATTAATTATAATTATAATCCGCCAAGCTGATAACTCTCTGTGTAGTTTACATAGCTCGTTAAATAAATAAAAAAAAAATAATAAAAAAAAAGTTCTTCAACCTCGTTGAATTTACGTGATGGTGTAGTCGAGGATGTGTTCAGAAAGGGTACTTAGCGTAGCACTGCTCAAGGACAATTTCAGTCTCTATTAAAACTCACTGAGGCTTAAATATTCGGTGCTAGCTATACTTACTTGGCGAAATCGAAAGGGAAGATGAAATAAGAATTTACAAATAGAAACAGACTTTTCCAGTACACAATGATTGATTACTAATGAGTAATGACTAGACTATAGAAAATTAAATAGATGATATATCTAGGTCATCATTAGTCATCTTTCGAAACTATATACGAAAGATCCTCCTTAAGAATATTAAGGTACACCAATATTCCTCACGTTGTCCTTTCGATTTTCTAATCCAGAAAAAAAAAAGTAAAGAAATCGAGAAGGAAATTTGACGGGGGAGAGAAAATCAAAACGAAACCGAATCGAGACAAAGAAAAAAACAGGCAGAAAAGATTCCAGCACCTTGCAAAAAATTGAAAATTATACATCTCGTATGAAAAATACACGAGAGTTTCAATTTTAATCTAGAAAATGATGGGTTCTCACGACCCGAGGTGATGCAAAAGCAATATTAGGCAGAAATTTGATCGAACGGAAGGAAAGGTCAGATAGTGGATGTAGAAACAAGATGAATTTACAAGCGATCAAAGCTCTATAAGACAAATTTCACTGGCTGAAGAAGGTTACAATCTGGAGAAGAAACACAGGACGAACAGGAAAAGGCAAGTAGGAAGACTTCAGTATCTGGCAAAAAATTAAAAATCATACACGTAATATCCAAAAATACAAGAATGTTTCAATTTTGATGCAGAAGATCCAAGGTGGTATCAAATAAAACAGAGTTTGAAAGAATAACATTACGTGGGAAAACAAAATAATTAAATTAACGAAAAAATAATGTAGAAAAGCGATAGACATAAAAACTATCAAAGTTCCGAGAGGCCCAAGAAAGAAATTTTATTTGCAGACGACAAATACAATCTGAAGAATAATACGGGACACGAGGACAATTCAAAAGAGAGGTTTTCACAATTGTAAATGAAGAATTTGACTTTCAAAATGAGAAGTGAAGAGTCGTGAAGAATAAATTAAGGCTAGGGTTTGAAAATTTCTACTAGACACTATGTCAACGGAATTTTACGCTATAATAAAAATAATGAAGAAGAATGATCACAACTGATTCAGAATCAAACCTAAATAAAAATGATTGAATTTCAAGAGGAGAGCATTGGACACCGCTAGAAAATGGCGGAATAAAGATGGTTCAAAAAAAATTATCTTTCAGAAGGGAAGAACTAAAATATTAAAATATATCCAAGCAGAACTACACGGAATTAGATTACGGTCGCAAGATCAAAGCATACTCACCCCACGAACAGCAAAGTGTAGTTTTGTTTCTGGCTTGAGTGAAAAGAGAATAGATCATAAATTCCAATCGGTAACATATAGCAAAATGAGGAAATATACGTACAGAAAAAAATATCTTACGATAAGAATGATTTGTTGGGAAGCATAATTATAAGTCCAATGACTGTCAGAGAAGTACAAATATTGTCAGTCGGGAAAAGCAGGGAAATGACTATTTGCGGTTTAAAAAATACCAAGAAACACATCCACGAACACAACGGAAATTTGAGGTGCAGGAAAGGAAACTAGGATGCATTTTTCGTAATGATCGTAAGATAGCATACAAACTTTGGTTTAATGGCTGAAAAAAGCAGAAGAAAGAAAACAAAATTTCTTTTCTCTCAAAAGGAATATAATTTTTAAAAGTGATGTTCATCTAGAGGAGAACAATTTTAGCTTTCGTCACTATACATAATTTTCTTGTAATTCTTCTTCGACTTGTAATGAAACTGGAAAAATATTAAAATTTCACTTCCACAAACCAAAAGTATTTTCAATTCTCTCTCCTTTTAAAAGGCTAAGATGAAGCTTGAAAAAACCGTTCGAGCTTTGAAGCTTTATACAGAGGGACTTGAAAACATTTTAAGCTTTCATTTGCGAAAAACATGACTTGTAAACCTCCTAGGAGGATGGAGCGAGAGAAATCTTCAACTTGTATCCTGACGTCAGCAGGGAACTTGAAAAAAATGTTGAATCCTTTTCCTCGGTAGTAGAGAGACTTGAAAAAATTTTCCAGACGAAGTTCTCACCGAGGGGAGACGTCAAAAATTTATCGAGTAATATTATTAGTTTTTTTGCCCAATTTTATCTCTTCGAATTTTTTTATATTCATTAGGAATTTTCCTTTTAGATGCATACATTTCAAGTACCGTCTGCATTTATTTTTTTTGTTCTCAATGACCGATTTTCTTACATTGCCCTACCAATCTCTCTGGCTCAATTGGCAACCCACTTTTTTCACCCTCTCCTCCGCGTCTGATTGTCTGCGCTAAATTACCACCATCCCCTCCGGTGACGTCACTAAAACTAAAATGAAGAAAAAAGCGTCTTCCTTTCTCGGATTTTCAAACAGCGGAACGAGACTGACAACAGACCGGAGAAAGAATTATTCATTGCTGAAAAAAATTAAGATCTCTAGATAAAGAATTGCTTATCGTAAGAACCTACTCACTTTTTTCAAAAATACACACAATCATAGAGAAAAAAATACCATCGACATTCCGATCCGATCATTCAACGAAATTCCAACTTGACAATATGAAAAAGCCTTTTGAGTTTACGTGCCTAATGAGGGAACTCGACAATTAATTATAGAAGACTTTTGCGAGTTATTTACCGCCACCTTGTACTTTTTCGTTCTGCAAGGTTCTAACATTCTTATTTCATTGAAGATATCGCGACCTCCAAACGGGAACGCCATTTGGATTGAGAAAAAATCTTTCACGAATCAAAAATTCACCCTCCTCTCACAGAACGTCGAGAAGAAAAATTTTTTGATACCGCATTACACCTGCAAGAAACGGCTCCTTTCTAAAAAAAAAAGACCCGAGTTACCATGCGCCTCAGCATCCGGGTGTCTTGGTTTTATGTTCTCTTCCTCGACTTTAAAAATAACATAAATTTATCCATCTTTTCGGTGATTAGAGCTTCCTTTTCTACTAAGATCTAGAGCTCAAAGATCCAGATTTTTTTTACGTCAAGATCTGAAAACCATAAAATACGCATCTTCTTGTACTCATCAAATCTGGAACCTTGGAGGCTCCATCTTACCTATCAAGATTCGAAATTCAGAAGTATCCCCACAAATAATCAATCATAATCGCAATTCTGTACTGCATCAATGAGGCATAACGAAGATAATCCTACGATAATAACCCTCATAAAATTATGACAGACAACTGAAGAGGAAATTGAGATATAATAACAGTCTTACGATCGAATAATACACATGACCATTATTGAGGTACACTTTTTTGGTGATCGCATAAAAATTTGAAACATGCTATGCAAATCTTCTGTAACACCTTTCGGTACTTGAATTTTTTTCGCGAATGCGTAAGGGCTTCTCGTTTGCCGAGGCAAAAGCCCCGCCAAAAAAAAAAAGTCATTGTTAATCGTCATTGGTCCCTCATGAAAAATTCTGATCTGTACACGTTCCAAATTGCGGATAAAACAACTAGAAAATTTAGTATCTTTATTGTATCTTGGTTTCAAAAGTATTTCTTATCTGAATTTTCACAGCGTTTTCAGAGTTTATGCCTACATTTCTCGCGGCTTCATGAAGAAATTATGATCCTCTTCGCGTTTCAGGTGGACCCAGGAGAAAATTAATCTACCTAAGCAATATTCCTACAACAAAACTGGATCGAGATTAGGGTTGTCCAACGCACAGCTCGCTTGCGACCCTTAACGGAAGTTCTGAGTGATGAATTTTCGGAAGTAGTCCCCCCCAAGAAAAAATTGGAAATAAATGCGGCGTGCATTGCGGTAATCTATCTTGGATATTTCCATTAAGAAGCGGCGCGCAAAACTCGCAAGACAGGAACTTTGTGGAAAAGGTTTTTTTCAAGTTCCGACTAATTTTTGTCAATTTTTGGCGATTCTTCGCGAAGATGAGAACGGAAGAAGACAATGTTTTACAACACAACTAATAAATTGAAAGACGATACGAATTTTTTCCTTCACCCTCCTATTCGAAGACGTTTTTCGCGGAGACTCGAACGCTCGTACACACCCTAGGCGAATTTATGAACCGCCGTGAGAACTTTCAACGTTTTACTTTCCTGCCCATTATTTAGTTAATAACACTACGATTTTATTATTTCGCCATTCAGAAACTACGTTTTTATTTTTCTCGCATTATAAAAATTTGAAAACATAATTCGATTTCGTGTTTCAAAAATGAAATAGCACTCAAGATTTTTCGAGTAGTCTAGATTTTAATTTCTTAAATCTTTACAGCTATACATAATTATGGGAGGAAGAAATTTATGGTTGTTGAGATGAGCGTGAGAAATTTTCGCGGGCGCCTTTCAAGGAGTCACTGACCAATAGAACGCTTCTAGTCTGCGAAAACAAAAATAAACATTTACCTGGTGAACATGTTATGACTGGTCGAGGCCCGATTATTATTCATGTCTTCTGTAGTAGATACGCGTACTGAACACTGTTTATTCACCAAGTTTTAAAAACGAAAAAATATTACGAAAAAAAACATTGAAAAACAATAAAAACATTCAAATAAAAATTGCACTTATAATAAGAACGCGAAAACCAATATCAAAAAAATAATACAGTGAAGTATTCACAAAACCAACGAAAATAATTCAATTAAAAATCGTAATAAAAACACCAAAATTAAGTTATTTCGTAGAATCGTGAATTTATCATTTCCATACGCACGAATACAAACGAGAGAAAAAAAGAAACTACTATAACGACGAAAAATAAATAAAAATTACGTATATTAACGGACCGAAAGGCTGGCGATATCGAGCATGAAAAATAACGTCTTATTCGAAGTCAGCGATCCATGAAACATATTCCACCCGCTATTCAGGCACAACGAGTACTTACCGGAGTAGAACTCGTATTCCATCATAGATGAAACAAACCTATTTCCTCCAGGTATACGAAGCCTCTCATTGGCCAGCTCGCCGCACAATACCTGCATTGTTATTGGTCGAGTGTAAATTTATTCCGTCGCGCTACAATAATTGTGCACGGAAAACGAGCGGGACTGCTCATATAAATTCGGAAAAATATTCGCGATTTGATAGATGACCGTACTATAATGAAACCTAATTCATTGTACCGTACCTAGGTAGGGCTTCCAAAAGTGGGTATACAAAACACCTTCACTTCCTGCCCAATAAGCGATGAATTTTCGTGATCTTCGAATACGAGTTTAAGGACGAAATATGACTCGCATTTTGTCGCAGCTGCGAGTTGAAATTAACAAACTCTGACAGTACTGAGCATTGGAAATTTTTAAAAAGAAATTTAGTTTTTTTAAATTAAAACATCTTCCGAACACATCTGTACTGCGGTCGGTGAGCTTGATTACGACGACTTAGCGATTTTTTTTCGTCTTCATAACTGTTCATAATTATAGCATAGAAACAAAGTATAGTGTATCCAGCTTCTATACTTATTCCAAGAATCGACCTAAGTTTTTTGACGTACTGAACGTTTGATCCGAAAGAAAATTTTTCAGCTTACTAAATTCGAAATTACGGTAATCAGTCGACAATAAATCTACGAACAGATACGTCGACGCAGCAGTGACTGATGGCCAATTTGTTTACTAGAATTAACAAAACATTCTTATCTCTTTTCGAAAAGGGAATTGACTGGCGGTTCAAGAGGATTATTAATAACACATAGGTAGGAGTGTGGTAAATTCAATCACTAAAACGGAAAATTTTCCACAAATGACAATTTCCATTCCAAAAATTCCAAATCATTACAATGAAGCCCTATACATAATCGTATAGATGACCAGTCAAGAGCGAATATTTCCAAACGATCAGTAGAAATGTACCGTCGTGGAAAATATCATTACCTAAAATCTGAACTGGAAAGACGATAGTCATAATCAAAGGAGTGAGGGTAAGTAATCATGGTGGCGAACGAAAAAGGAATTAGGGAAAACAGACAAAATCGTTTGCCCAGTCAGTCAGTAATATCGATATCTTGAGAGCTATGCCCATGCAAAAGGAAACAATGAGTGATCGACGAGAGAGGATTTAATTATGTGCATTGGCGGTATTAGTGGAGAGAGGAAATTGATGGCAAAAATTCAAATTTTAATTCATATCTCCCCTCGTATTCTATTTTAAGAGAACGTTGAAATTACGCGTCTTTCATTACAGCAAATATTTGTACATAGATAGAGCTTCATAAAGTATATTTAAAAATTATCGCAATCGCTACACGCATAGAGACTATATAGCATCGGAAATAGCCGTATCAAATTCACAACAAAATCTAATTACAGATAAATCAATTTATACTAAAAGTATCTTTCACTCTCAACATCATCACACCTAAAACCAAAAAACCATCTCCAAATACTCGTATAAATGGATTAGACTTCCTTTCACTGGCAAGCTTTTTTACGCTCCAATTTCGTTTACCGAAACGCCTCCATTTTTGTCCAGAACGGTATGAAAACACGGTCATCAAAATTTCGTCATATATCTCTCACAAAAAGAAATGCTGTTTATAGGAGCCGGGCCCAGGGCGATATTTGGCAATGAAGAATATCGGCCAGATCTTGAAGAACACTCGAATGCTTTCAAAAGTAATAAACCCTAAAAAATCCAATTTTGCAACTCGTCTTGGAGTATCCGGACATTCTCGCCTTATTCATGAGGAGAATGGAGAAAAAATCATGTCGTACAATAAGACCACTCATTTTCTAGAACTAATAAAGTAATTTGACCATATATAGTTATACAGACCATCACTACTTCAAAACTTGAAGACACTTTTTATACAGAAAATTTAGGAGCAACTGAACAACCACGTCACCAGATTATTTTGGAATCATTTTTAAAATTGATATCAGACACTCGACCAAAAAATGTTCATCATGAAGCTGTTCATAGAGCGCCCTCTCGATGACGTCATGTAGATAAGAGCCACGATTGCGTCACAAGAACATCAGGTAATCTAAATTCTAAAAGTAGTATTAAAAATAGAAATGAATTGCAAGCGGAACCTCTTTTATGAAAAAGTATATGATAGAGATATCAACAGTCAAGTGTCCATTCCATAGACCAATTACACTAATTCCTGATTGGTCGATCAGAATAAAGAGATTCGCATTCCCTTCCTAGAGCTACTCCTCAAACAATTCTTAGATGCGCCATGCCAGGAAATGGCTTAAAGCTCAAAAGTCTTGCGTTTGAAAATTTTTGCAAGCTCCAATTCCATAAAATAGCTCACACCTGAACATTTTCACAAGTTTTTACATTAAAAAAAAAAAAAAACGTTTGTTTCAATTTTTTCGCGTTTCAACATTTTTGCGAAGTTTAATCTCAAAAACTGTTCCTCATACTCACTTTTTCAAAGATTTGAGAATTTGCAATAATTCTAACGATACATGGGTGGATGTAGATATGCTACCAAATATCCATTAAACCATGAACGAATTTTCAAATCTACAGGATTAAAACATTAATATTCTATTACACATTTTTTGTTATGAATAAAAAATTATTTGGGTTTTACACCCTGAACACTCATTCGAATACTACTGTTTCCTTATTTGTCAAGGACTCACTCCAGCCCCCCTTCAACAAAATTTTCTACAACATCTCTAGGCATTTGTAAATCTTTGCCGATCCAAAAACCACGTTGTTAACAACCTCAATTATTTTACAAATTTCGGAGGTATTATTTGTACATATCAATTTAATTGAAATTTTCATCACTCACAGTTGTGCTAAGTTTAGGATTTTCATCGCTTCACTCAGTTAGCTTGTTCATTTCTGCCTTTTATCATTAGACTTTTTTAATATTGTTTGGTTTTACCTTCGGTATCAATCTTCAATTCCTTCCCTCACTATCATTTTTTCCTACAACTTTGCCTCGCGCAATTCTAATTACACTCTTCTTGAGTATTCAGTGTTTCCTATTTTCAAAAATCTGGCACTCTAGATGACACTTTATATACAATCTCGTATTATATCGAGTCACATTCTTTTTAACAATTATTTTCGTCTCAACTTCTACCCCGAATTCTCATTTTTCAAAAAGCGACCCCCACGTTTGCGATTTGTCCGGCTCCTCTTTCAATTTTTGCTTGCCAACTTATCTATCACTTTTTTTTTCTAAAGAAGTTCGCAGTTTTTTCCGCATATATTTTCAGTTATTTTCTCAAAATAGGTATTCTTTTCTAAGTTTTCAACTTCATAATCTACCCTTCCTCTTCAATTTTCCAACACAAAAAAAAATTCTATCCTCATTTTAGATCACTTAAATTCATTATAAATACCTAAACCCATCACAGAATTGCTCACGAACATTTTCAGAAATACATGAGATTTTTGACACGAACTCTTCCACTACATTGTTGATAGTACCTACCTATAGTACGTAAATAGCTTTTTCCGCCTATAGCGATAAATGAAACACAAAAATATCTTATTTTGTAATCATTACTCCAAATAATTCAGAATAATTACGCGAATTCGCAGAAGTTTTCTGGTTCCCAACAGCGTAAAATCAAACCGAGTTCAAGTCAATTTGCTTCCTCTTGGAGATGGGTATCCCCATCCTCAATTGATAATCGTGCATATTATTATGATATAGAAAAGGAAGGAGATCGGTGAATATTCCAACGCGACCGAGTATAGAGAAAAAAAAAACTAATAAGAAGCCTATATTTCGCTTCTTATTGGAAGTCCTTTACAACAGTTGGATGGACTGCTGAATACGTCAGAAGAAAAAAAAATATCATCCTTCTGTATTTAATATTCTTCATCTGAAGTTCAACGATAGTTAGCCCTATTAAACGGAGATCAATAGATTTACGAATACGAACACAAGTAGGCCTACCTACGAGCGTTTGATTATAAAGCAAGAAATCTTGCCCCAATTCAATATACATAAAAGTCAACTACTTTGTAGCCTGATAATTGTAGCGGATATTTCAATAGATATTACATGGGCATAAATTTTCAACGAGTAACTTACGTAGATAGGTATGAAATAGGATGAGGAAGAATGATATTGAATGATCGATCAATAAAAATTTGTAACCGTATACAGCTGATCGAGTTCATACGAATGCCCAGTTTATACGCATCAGTAAATCATTTTTCAATCTTTCTCATTGCAGTTTCCAACTGTTGTTACAAAACTGTTACGATTATTAGTTCACAAAACGCGGGGGAACGAGATCGATCAGTAGCATCACCACAGGTTGAATCTTCTTGTCGATGTAAAACGGCAACTATTATTCACATCTCGCTCGTTTCTCTTGAAAGTAGGTATCTACTCAAATTATATGCCATTGAAAAATGACGTTATTATACTATACATAAACGATCAAACTACTTTATACACATCTAAAGGCTACCGGTACCTGTAGTGCTGCTGTTGGGCATTCTCATCAACGGTTCACCACAAGTAGAATATTATAGATACTTTCATCCATGCTGACTTGTTCTCCTCAAAGTATGGCATATCCAGCGAATTTTGTGATTGAAACGAAAAACTGAACGATTGAGCGAAAACGTAAATTTTCGAACCTTTTATCGATAACATCCACCAAACAGATAGGACGAATAGGACTGAAGAGTATACTCGTCGTTCATAAAACTTCTTAATTCTTAGATAGGTACACAAAAACGGGTACCAAAAAATCCGAACTCCAAGCAGAGGCCTACAACAATAAAGCACTAAGCCAATTAATTGAGCCAATATCAGGAGATCTTTCTTTCGTTGTAACAGATTCATAAACGGGCACTGAGACTGAACAGTTGACACCAAATCAAAATGGCTGGCCTACTAAAATTATCACACTCTTCCCCCTCTCATACTCACGCACACACTCACGCACTTCCCATTCATCCATAACATCATTATTTGGGTCATGCATCCATCAGAGCACGCCACTATCAAGTTGTATTTCTAGACTCCAGAGCGTGCTCCAGAGTAAAGAGTATCAAATTTTTTTAACAAAGAATTTTCTTTTAATGGAAACCCTCTTCAGATAAAGACTATTTTTATACTCGGATTTCAAATTTTTGCTAAGAATAATATTATAAGTTATAACTCATAACCCTTTATCTTTTCACTTTTCATCATTTTGCTACTGTACTGATGTGGTCTGAGTCTGATGAATGAATGATATAGTAGTCAATACTACTAGCGCTGCACAGCCTGAATAAACGTTAACTCTTGGTACCTTCTCCTTCCCACAACGCACAATAGTCAACTAGGTACCAGAGTAGTGCCGCCCATGGACTCTGGGTCAGTATAACTATAAAGGTAATCTTTGATCTTAATTGATTCTGGGTTCCTGGCATTACTCATTAGTTTCTATCATCATGGCCTTTATTTGGAATCAGTGAAATATGAAATTCGGTGCGGGGACAATTGTTCGCAGGACATGTGTTCGCAGGACAATTATTCGCAGACAATTGTTCGCAAGACAATTGTTCGCACAGACAATTGTTCGCACGGACAATTATTCGCATGACAATTGTTCACAGGACAATTGTTCGCACGGACAATTATTCGCAAGGAAAATTGTTCGCAAGGAAAAAAAATTGTTCGCATCACAAAAAAGTCTACAAGAAATTGTTCGCAAAAAAGTAAGCTTGTTAGCGTTACCCAGAAGACACCACGAGGAGGTCAGCTTAAAACGTCTTCCATCCACAAAGCAGTGAACTTTGTTTCGTCCAGGAATATGTCAAACAATTCGTCAAAAGTGCATCGTCAAATAAATTTCAATTATAATTAATATTATGGGCAATGCCTCGTAAGTATTTCAGCAAGGGGTTTGAAAATTCGTCATTCTCGTCGTCACTATCACCTTGGACCCCATCCTCATCCTCATCATTTCCGGAGAACTTGTTAGCTAAATTTTGAATGCGAGCTGCCATGTCAAGGTAGACTTTCTTCCGCTTCGGCAGGGGCTGGCCAGAAATAACACATTCGGCGTTGGCGTCCGCTATACTTTGCTCTCGGAGCAATGCCTCGATGAGTTTAAAAATATTTGGATGAACGGCATCAAGAGTTGCCTCGAACCCTCTCGGAACAACGTGTGTAGAACGTAAATTGTGCGAAGTGTATAAACACGTGAGATTTTCTACGAATGGTATGGGTACGCTCTTCAACAAAATTACGGCGGGACATAATTATCAAAGGATTTATTTTACGAATACCGTATAGAATTAAAATTAAAATATGCGCGAGCGCTTTCGGTAAAGATATAATTTTCTACGAAATATTACCGATGAAGGGTAGATACCTATATTTGTTCATTGTCCGAACAATTTTTCTGGGAACAATTTTTCTGGGAACAATTTTTCTGCGAACAATTTTCCTGCAAACAATTTTTCTGCGAACAATTTTCCTGCAAACAATTTTTCTGCGAACAATTTTTTGCATAAAAAGTGAACAATTGTCCGTGCGAACAATTGTCATGCGAATAATTGTCTCTTGCGAACAATTGTCCACGCGAACAATTGTCCTGCAAATAATTATCCATGCGATGCGAACAATTGTCTTGCGAACAATTGTCTGCGAATAATTGTCCTGCGAACAAATGTCCTGCGAACAAATGTCCTAGAACCATGAAATTCATATACTTCATTAGAAGATCCGTTGTATTCATTGAATGACAACATTGACAGCATCATAACTTGAGCCAAATAAGTACTAGGACAATCCGATACTAGAAACTTCATAAAATACATTGAGCGCTGTTTGCAGTGCTTACAACGCAACCTATACACAGTTGGGATCAGCATTTAGCAATTTGACTACCACACTTCCAATCAGGGGTGGGCACGGATCGTGAAAATTTGATCCGGATCGCGGATCAATCATCGTTCATTGAAAATAATCCGGATCACGGATCAGTAACATTTCTTTGTGATCTGACAAATCAATCAACCTGCGCGGATCAGAACATTTGATCCGTGATCCGGGAATCAGTGATCTGTGATCCGCGGATCATTTATCTGTGATCCGCAAATCATTACTCAAATAGAAGGTAAATTTTTTTTCTCTTTCTCCATGGAAAATGTGGTTGTTTTGCAATATGAAAAATTATAAGGCTCTAGTAGAGCTTTTCACTTCAAATCTGGAGCAAGAAAAAAAACGCGATCCGCGGATCAATGCAAATAATTCGGATCAAATCAACCATAAATGAAAAAATGATCCGGATCAATTGCGGATCATAAAGCGCGGGAAAAAAATGATCCGTGATCCGCAATCCGCGACCCGATCCGTGCCCAGCCCTGCTTCCAATAAATATGCAATACAAATTCACCAAATACCTGCCGCCAACAACCAACACAAATGAAAGTGAGTTAGGAGCGTGGTTATGGGGAATAATCCAGAGTCCAGACCGCTAGAGCATTAAACATCTATAGCCAAGTTTTGGGTATAATATGGTTGCTTAGTGTAGGGTTTGCAATATAACACGTTATATAACTGTTATAACCGATAACCAAAACAGAAAAAGTTCGTTAACCGTTTGACTGATAACTGTTTCAAATTTTTAAGACCATTTGATGACCGATAACCGTTCTGCCATACAAAATAGAATGGACGTATCTGCATATTGACGATCAGCAAAAAAGAGTATTTCTCCCAGTGTTGAACCCTTGAAAGATCTCTTTTCTGCAGATTGTAAGTATGCAGATACGTCCATTCTACTTTGTACGGCAGCGTTAACCGTTTAAAAAATAAAACGGTTATAACAGTTATGACCGATATTTTCTGGGAAATTTTCTGACCATTTGACCGATAACCGTTTTAAATTTAGTGAGTCTCCTACTATCCTGACCAATAACCGTTAACCGTTATAAATCATTTTGGTTGCAAACCCTTATATGTATTTGACTACTTGCTTAAGCCCTCGGCTCAGAAACAGAATCCTGGTTGTAAGGTACAACTACAAGTCAATCATAGTGTTGGCAGGTGTACGGCTTGAGCCGTAAATGTACGGCTATTATTTCAGGCTTGTACAGTCGTATGGCTTACCAAAAATATGGCTTTCTTGCTGAAGAAATGCAATGTAGGGCTTTGTGCTGAAAAACACAGCTATTCTGACAAATTAATATACGGCTGAGTTGCAAACCATATTATAGTATATCCTGTTTCTGACTTTTAGCAGAAGTATTATAAATGTTTCCTCAAATGTGTCAAAACCAAAATATACGTTTTTTTATCAAAAAAATGAAGCTTTTCCAGTTTTTTGTCAAATGCTTCAAGCTACGTTCGCACAAGCCTCCTATAGTCGCCGTAAATAGCAAGGTAAAGTAGCAAATAGCTAGCAGTTGTGCAAACAATCCGCTAGAGTTGAACAATATGTTCAACTTAATTGCAACTAGACGCTAGCGAGTTAGCGACTCTCAATTTGCGGCAACTTGGACGCTTGTCATATAGAAGTTGTCTCATATGTTGTATGACTGCAGTGATGTAAATGTGTTCACATAAAGAAGGGTGGTGTGTCAGAAAGTTCAGGAGCAAGAGCGAGTGAATGAGTTGTTATGGGTTAGATGGTTGTGTAAACATAGCTTTATAAGATACAGCTTTTTTAAGTTAAAAATCTGAGAATATTGGAGTCAATGAGCTAATGGAAGCGTGCGAGAAGCAATGCTGCATTCAGTCTGCCTTGGGCAGGGCTGCTTAGCTAAGCCAAATCTATTAGCCGTCAGCCAAGCAATTTCATCCAAAATTTGCTGGCCGTTAGCTAGCTAATGAGATCACGTTAGCCATTAACTTGGACGTTAGCCATATATGACCTGCAATAATGAAAAAAGGATGCTCATTGCCCGTTGGCAGGAACATCATTTCTCTCAGATTAGATGTCCAATCAGAGAGAAATGGTGTTCCTGCCAACGGGCAATAAGCATTCTTTTCTCATCGCAGGTCACATAATTATATTCAAATTGGAATTGCTAACGGCTAATATTTTCTCTTCCCCACACGCCACACCTCCCATTCACATTGGAGTGACTCCTCCCCTACTTCCGTAGCTTTTAGCTCTTAGACGTTACCAATTCAATTTTGGTACAAAATTAGCTAGCTGTCACTCTGTTAGCTAGCCAATGAGACGGGTTACCGGGTATAAGTCCTTAAGACGGGGTTAGCCGTTAGCTGATAGCCAAAGCCAATCAATTTGAAGGGCCATGGAGGATGGAGCTCACTCTGCAAAAGATGTTCAAAGGTAAGTTACGCATCATGTCACAATGACGTGGCCCTAGAGAAATGAAGATATTATACTTCTCTACCCACGCTATACTCTGGGAGAACGGAACGCCCCAGTTATTTGCAATCTGCCGTTCCGTTCTCAAGGTACGTACTTCTATCCTTTCTTAATGTGAACAGTGTATATAATATCTTATTAGATCTATTCGTTTATTTGGCATTGACGCATTGTAGAGTATGGACTCTGCCAAAGAAGATGAAGGAATTAAACCTTACAATGGTAACGTAACTACCTGTGAAATACCCTGTCAATCTACTGTTTGACTGTAGATTGATATCAATGGGTTCAGTGTCTTCGTTTGAACTTCACAGTCTTTTCTTTGCTAAATATTCGTCAAATTGAAGCCTCAGTCGACTCGTCCCACATCAATTGCTCCTTTGTTATTATTCAAGACCAGAATTTCACTTACTGTTCATACCCCAAAAATAACCATAGTACCACTACACACAAAACTGCTCTTCTATTCTTTAAAATGAAAATTTAGCAATTCATATTACCTACGTACGGTAAATCACGATGGTGTAAATTGAGATTCATAAGTATTCAAGTACAATCATTAGGAAGCATGCGTGTAGCGTTATAACTCGTCATTCTTTTTCAGAGGATTTATACTAATTTTCTGCCGTAATGTATGCAGGTACCTGCCGGCACTAGAATAAAAATGCCTACAGGGCATATCTTCCTATCAGAAAATTTACCTATTCAAATTTGTCCTTCCTTGTTAGCGCCTTTAATTATTACTTATAAAGATATGAGGCAGTAAATGTACACTTTGTAGAACGATTAAACGAACAAAAGGAATCTAGGTGGTCGTTATTGACAGTGTCGGGGCGTCAACTGTGAAGATGAACATTGCACATTCTTCACGTATCATATCTGTACGTCTGTGTATTGCTGTTATGGTGATCGGTGTTTACAGTATACGAGCGTACGCCGAACAAGACACAGGGGGTCCCAGAATAACGAATGAAAAAAAAGAACGAAACAAATAAATAGTCTATTAATTAAGCCGAAGAGTGGAACTATTAATCAGAACATTGGTGTATAATAGGTTATGTTCAGATGTGCAGTTCTAACGCCACAGTCAACTCCTACTGATAGCCAACGTGATTAGATAAACAGAGCGGCAGGGGACGTCGACCTTATAGAAAGAATCATAATACTGTATTACATTTAGCAGTAACGTATAGTATGTAACTTGAGAACGAATCCTGCTGCGAAAGTATACTCAATACTCTGGACGAAACAGCATTGTAAAAGACATTCAGTACGAGTGTTTTCAAAGTACGACAGCGAGGATATAAGCACACAGGTATTTTACAAATATACTTCTGTCATTCTCGATTTTATTCGAAATCTTCTATCGACATAACATAAACGCAATTGAAAGCTTACTGCTCTAATTGTGATGAAGGTCGCGTGCGAACTGGGGTTGACGTTTCGCAGGCTATATTCAAGTTTTAAAAGAATGTACGTATTGGCTTACTAGAGTACAGAGAAATTTACACATCATTACGTAAATGCGAATAAGAAATGATACAGAGTAATTATAATATCACATCACAGCAAAATAATCTTTATTGAACACTTCTCTAGTGAGCCCACAAAATAAAAGTTTTCTCAAACAAAAATTGAAGAACGATCACCACCTTCTCCTTACAATAAACTTTAAGTAAAAAACTCGTAGTTTTCAACTTATACAGAAGAAAAACATATCACTGAGATCAAAATATTGGATTGTAAAGGATGTGACAGCTATTTCGTTTCCTTATAATTTGAAACATAGGACCAACAAATTAATGCACAAGAGTTTCCGATCAATGGTCGTCTCTCGTTCTTCCAGGACATTCTGTTTTCAGATCATTCTCGTCGTTGTATTTAACGCTGCACCAGATACAGTAGAAGTATTTATTTCGTAAGTACGTTGTAAGGTCCCATAGTTTTTCATCAACCTAAAAAAGAATCAAATTTTTAAACAAGTATTACAGAGACGAATCGTGGAGATTATTCTATTCTAAAAATCATTCGTACCCCTAAAGTAATAGGAGGCAGTTCATATTCTTCGTCATCATCTTCTTCCTCACTGCTAAACTCATCGGACCGCATGTCAACATCGGAATCATTATCTATGCATGGGTATTCATTATCATCTTCAAAGTCTTTCGTTCCTTTCTTTTTTTTATTCCTCTTCTTCTGTTTAGGATCTTCATTTTCAGGATCTGTGCTATACCAATACCATTTTTCGACGGGATCAAGTACATCCTGAAAAGTTTTACAAGTTGTTAACGGTGGGTATGTAAATATTGGGAAAAGGAGAAGCTGGCGTGGTCAAACAGACTTTTCGAAGCGATTGTTTTGGAAAAATTATTGCAAACTAAAAATACTTAAAGACAAAACTCCTACATTTCGACGCAGCCAGTACGTCAAGAAATCCTAGATCGTTCGTTGTCACGGAAAAAATCCACTTCATACAAAGATAAATTATTCCTCATGTCAACATTGAAGTTTATATGGACAAGACCGGCAATATTGTTCCCGATTGAATTATAGAAAGATTAAAACTAAAATTCAAAAAAATATAATTCTAAAGTATTGTTTTCCCTGTAATTAGAAAGTTCAATTTTCCTTTACGGGATTACCTAAACAAAAGGAAAGGAAGAAGAAATAGGAATATTATTTATCGTGCAATCTATATAATACCTGTCTCAAGAAGGAAAAAAACAAAGAACTAACGCTCTCAAATTATTAAGAAAATATTATTATCAAGAGAACAAGAACATATGCCAGAGACAGAGGGAATCCGGATTCAATAAAACTTATTATTTACAGGAAAGAAAAAGGAGAGAAAAAAAATGTCCGCAAAAACAGGGAGACTACTTGTCTAAATTTTAATCCTCTTGAGGAAGAATTTGCTATGGATATACGGAGTCTTATTTAATAAACATCTGTATCAGACATCAGCGTTAATATTCCTCTACCTTTTTGAATTATCTCTCGACAAATTAGATTAATAGCGAAAATCGGATTATACCAAGATTCAACAAGTTAAATGAATGTGGAGAAAAACAGTTCTGGATCAGAAAATAAAATAGGCTACATAATTTTTTGTCACCCTCTCTCCTTAAATTTATCTTCAGTATTTCATCTTTAGACTGAACAACTGAGACGGCAAAATAGAATACACATCTAACTAGTTCTCTTTTGATGAGAAACAGAAACCAAAGCTGAGGACCTTTCTCAATTTATCTAGAATCCATAACGATTGATTGACTCACATTCTCTTCATCAAGCCTTTCGCACATTCGTTGACTTTTACGAAAATCACTATCGGCCTGTTTCCTTGTGACCTTCTCCGTCATACGCGATCGATACTCGCTCGTTGATACCGTAGTTTTTCGTATTTCTTTAATTTGTTTCTCGTACATCTCTTGTTTGGCTCGTGCTCGTCCGAGACCTTCTCGATCAGCCTTCAACTGTATGGGTACTGGCTCTGTGCGGCCGGTATCTAGATGAGAACAGAAAAATTTAAATCACATGCAATCTGATTAGTGCAACATCATTGTGAAAATAGCGCAAAAAGAAGTGAGAAAATTTTAATCCTATTTATACGAGATGTACAAATTCAAATGATGAAATAAATTCTTCGACTCACTGCCATTATTTTGATCAACTATCTTTCGTGGGAAATAGACTCTATTTTCCAAGTACATCGAAACAAATTTCTAATTCAGAATACTTTGGGTTACCTTTTTTTCCAATACCACTGCCAGGTTTATAACCCATTTTCTGCAGCATGGCAAATCCTTTGTTGCTCTCTTCGATAGGTTTTTCAAGACCTTCTTTTCTCTTTTCTGATTCTAATAATTTGATATTAGGATTCCTCTTTCGATTAATCTCATCTTGCTCTTGTTTGCGCTTCAAAGCTTGAAAATTTCTCTTATCAGCGTGCGATTTGATCAACCCGGGTCGCACATCATTCTGAGCATTACAACTGTAAAATCAATGGAAATCATAAGTTTGAGAAGCAAATTGAGGAGCTTAATTAGAAACAGGAGGAACGAAAATTGAAGATTAAATCGTAGGGTGGAATAACGATACGTCGATACGAGTTAGGGCATTTTATCATTACCATTCAGCGAGGAATTTATCAGACATGTAATCGTCTTCATCCTCAGACATGGCTGCACGAAAATTGAAATTTAAATAAAATCAAGTTGACTTCTCAGCAATGTACAGTCATAATTATTTTTTGGCTGAAAAAAGGGATATTTTACAACAATAACGTTTTGATTCACCATTGTTTTTTCATTTTTCTTCGATTCTTATTCCTTATCACTATCAATACACTGCTGCCGTACAAAGTTGAATAGACGTATATGCAAATAATGAACACGAGAAAAAGAGGTTATGGGTATACCCAATATAGGCTCCTTTTCTCGTATTCATAATTTGCATATACGTCTATTCAACTTTGTATGGCAGACTGGAGCATGTTTCAGAATTGCCAACCACCAATTTCGTATTTACTTTCGTCACGAAAGGCGTCACGGTCACGGAGATTTGTCGCAAGAAAAAATCCTGAAGGTTGATAAATGGATCAGCGGAAAACGTGTACCCGGAGCCCGCTCGATCACACCAATTCCAATGATTGATATTTTGACGCCAAAAGATTTTTACTCGTGACATGTCACTGAGTCTCGTGGCACAACGATGAGAAACTTTCGTTATCATTAAGATAGCACTGATTTTAGTTTGATAAAAAAATTGCAATCAAAAATTTCGATTTCGACTTGCACGTGTTATTGATGCCTGATGCATTAGCATTGCTGAATGGTGTGATGTTAAATACTTCGGTAACCGAAATGCAGATGATTTAGGTTGTACCGCACTTTCTCTGTTCAATTTTATAAATTGAAATTACTCAAGATGACGCGCTCTAATGAACACAAATCGGAGCAGGAACGACACCGTCCTGGTGTATTCAAACAACAGAACAAAATACACAAAACCGGACGACATCGAAGCAAAGGCTCCATAAGTATAGCCAATAAAGGTAACATTTTACATTTTCTGAGTTCTCTCGTCAGTAAAATGCCCAGGATGTTATTTACCAGCTTACGTTCGTTCTTTTAGGTCGCATCGAGAAATGTAGCATAAAGAAGGTGTCACGAGAAATGAGCAAAGAAGCTCGACGCAATCAGGCTAATCAGCTTCGTAAGAATAAACGAGAAGAGTTCTTGAAACTCGTTCGTTCTCAGAATGATCCACCTCTCATCGTAGCCTTGGTTGCTCTCGATGATAAGATAAACTACTTCAACGTTCTCGATAGACTGAAATCATGTGATGCCGCAGAATCGACATGGCTCGCTGGAACAGGTTATACTATAATTAGGTTCGTGAAAACTATGAATATCCAACGTCTGTCGTATCGTTCGAATTCTTAACAAAGTCTCATTTATAATCCTTTTAGCGTGCCCAGATTTAAACGGAGATTCATGTTTATACCTACCGACATCAACCGAATTTACCATACTATGAATGTGCTACGAATAGCAGATTCCGTGCTCTTCTTGACTTCTATAGCTGAAACAGATTATGATATTGATCATTTAATGGCCTGTATCCTTGGTCAAGGTTTACCTCCTAATCCCACCGCAACTATTATCGATTTAAACGAATTACCGAAAAAGGTAGATATTAGAATATTATACACCAAACGATCATCGGGAACGACATCATCTAAACCATGAGTTTTTTCCAGAAACAACAAGAAAAGAAAGACGCGATACAGGAAAGCGTCGAGAGTTATTTACCTAGTGTCAAAGTCTCTACTCTGGAATCTCCGAACGATATTGTATCGTACTTTCGAGTTCTCAGTACTCAAAAGACGAAGAACTCCGTTCAAAGAGACAAGAGGGCTTATTTGTTGACCGAAAATATTGAATACGAAGCGGACGAGGTAAGCTTGATATTGATGAATGGCTCACGTTACGATAATCGAGTAACGATTCTAATTTTTAATCATCAATGTAGAATGGCACAGGATCTCTGGCTCTCAGCGGGTACGTTCGAGCACAGACATTGTCACCTGATGACCTTATCCATATAACTGGTTGGAAAGATTTTCGAATAAAGAAAATACATCTGTTACCAGACCCCTATAAAACTAATTCTAAAACCGCGAGACCTGAAGATATAATCAAAGTTCTTACTCCCGATAGCAGTAAGCAAGTGAGTCTCGTCCTCAGACAGAAAATTTACGTTTTCACTTTTCTTAGTTTCTGAAATACTTGGCTCATCTTTCATAGGAAACTCTAGACAGTGAGAATATTCCTGATCCGATGGATGCCGAGCAAACGTGGCCTACAGCTGAAGAACTCGAAGAAGCTGACTCTCGAAATCGCAAAAAACTCGTCAAGAGAGTGCCAGAAGGATTTTCCGAGTATCAAGCAGCTTGGATACCTGACTGCGATACTGGTGACCTTTTTTTTTTTTTTTTTGGTGAGAGGGCTACTCGTTGCATTTTTTATATTGAAGTCAAATTTTGATTTTTCTAGAATATTTGTCTGACGTAAGTGATCTCGAAGAAGAAAATGAAAGCGACATGTCGGATGCTTCAGATTCGGAAATGAGCGTAGATGATGATAAAAAAAGCTCCGTATCATTCGCTCCCGAATCTACAGTTTCGGAGTATCTTGTTGAACCTAATAAATACGATGAACGTATTGACATGGAGGAAGAGAAGGCAATGTTACAAAAACTCAAAGGTAAGAAATGTGCAAAGTTTGAAAAACAAAAGGTCGTTGAATGTTTCGATTTTCTGTTATCAAGAATTATTATTAGGATCTAGGAAGGAAATTTCTTGAAACTTACTGACACCTAGGAATGAAGTAGACGAAGTCAAATGAAAAAGTATTTTCTCTTCCATCCGAATTTTAACTGACTGAAGTATCATTTGCAGCTACCTTCTACATTGAGCTTTTTTTTTTTTCTTATTGAACTACCTTGATTGGTATTTACAAAATTTGTTTTATATCGAAAAGGTTCTTCATTGACCTTTGTAGAGTTACACGTTCTTCCGTAGAGCAAAATATAAAGCAGGAAAATTAGATATGGTTGCGAGGTATTTTTGCGAAAATATGCCAAACTTAATTTTTTCCTGAACCTCGTTTTTGCAAAATAAAACGTTCGTAAGTAACAAGGAAGAGCCATCGTCACAAATATGTCAAAGCCTGTAAAGTTTTTGAATCTCGTCATGTAGATGTGCTTCATACATTGCTCCAATGGTTCAAGAAAAACAAATTTCTACAGATACATATACAATATCTCTGTGCCTTAGTTCTTAACCAACTGAATAAAGCTTCAACAGCTTTTTGCATGCTAACTTCAGTTTTTGGACGTTTAAAGAACTGTGTATCTTTTCAAACTTTTTCTTGGTGAATTCTATCATCTAATATTGTGTGAATTATTTGCAGATGCACGTTCGGATAAAATGTTTCCGGACGAAGTGGACACTCCTTTGGAGGTGCCAGCGCGAGTGCGGTTCCAAAAATACCGTGGATTGAAATCATTTAGGACGTCTCCGTGGGATCCAAAAGAGAATTTACCGGCAGATTACGCTCGTATATTTCAATTTGAAAATTTCAAACGCACTGAAAAGAAAGTACGATCGGATTTGAACGAGAAAATTGGCGTAGCAGTAAGTGCACTTTATTTGTACGAATTTCATACGAAACGAAAATAGGCGAATTCTAGAACCAGCTAATGCTATTCGACATAATGATGATAAAACGTAGTAATAGTATCTTAGAGATAATTACAACAATTTATAAATAACTTGATTTAAAAGAATATAAAAAGAATGAAACAAGTTGGAAGCAAACATCACTGAAGCTCATCACTATTGGTAAAACTTGTAAACTTAATATTGAGAGAGTAGGAAAAAAAAAAAAAAAATCACCATTTTAATGAAATAATCAAGGGTCATACAAAACTCGTAGCATTATTTGTCTCTCCTGAGTAGCCTCTAACAATCGCTTATCCATCTCTTTGAGTAAAGCGTTCTTATAACTTTTGTACCATAGAACGGTTTCTTCCAAATCGAGTTCGTACAATTTTATCAATACGTTATCAAAGAAGCATAAATCTCGTATGTTGAACATGTCCCAGTGTAATTTATGGTCGCATTCGACCGAAGCGCGAGAATAGATTTTCAACCATAATGGGAAGTCATCAGCGTTGGTTCGTGGGTACGGTGGCGTCATTGTGCTATTGAAAATTCTGAAATCATTTCAAAACATCATTAATGTAAACTAAGATGAAGAACTTGTTGGGATAAATAGGAAGGAAAAATTCTCAGAATACATAATATGGGCTACCATTGAGATCTATCCATTCCGTAAGAACTGATTTTAAATTCATGTTTCAGCCTGGCTTGTACGTGAAAATATTTTTGGAAGGAATTACTGAACAAGAATACAAGAATATTGATTGCAGTTTGCCCTTGCTGGCGACCGCCATGTTTCCCCATGAACAGAAAATGTCTGTCATCAGTTTGCTCTTAAAACGCCCGAATCTCTTAGAATCGGACGAACCAATAAAATCTAAAGAGGAGTTGATAATTCAGTGTGGATACAGACGTTTTAAATGTTGCCCCATTTTCAGTCAACTGGGCAACGGTACCGTACACAAAGTAAGTGCGCTGTATTCTATACTCAACCCGATACCTTTGCAATGATTGAATAATTTATTTTCGAATAGTACGTGAGATTTTTCCAACCTGATGAAACGGTAGTCGCGACTGTGTACGCTCCAATCCAATTCCCACCGTGCTCAGTTTTAGCTTTCAAGGAACACGAGGATTCCTCAATAGTAAGTATTGTGAGGTACTTTAATAAAAAAGATAGTAATGAAATAAAGGGTCGAGTAGAGAAATCAAAAATTCTAAAAAAAAAAACAAAAAGAATATTGTATTTTTTCAACTTGAACAGGTGCTACATGGTGAAGCACCTCTGTATGCCCTTGTACTCATAAGTGTAACGTGGAATACTTGAACTACGATTGACTCGTAATTATCTCGTATTCAACGTTCGTGACGAATTCTATCTTCCTGTTTTCTCACTCAGTTTGATACAAAGATTTTTAGAGATCTAATATTAAAATATTTTACGAAGATAAAACCAATCCAGATTTCGTTTCGGGCTCAAAAAAATATAATTATTTAGGATGTCATTAAAGAGTTATGAAAACAACTGTTGATTATTTGCTTCGGTCTCAAAAAAAGGGGGGGGGGTTGACGGTCATATTCATGTATTCACTGACACTGCTTTACACTTCTTAATTTGTGATCAAAGGTCAATAATTGAAACTTATTTTAAATGAATATTCAGAACAATTTTTACACTTTTAATTATTGTAATCGTGCAGGGTTTGGTGGCCACGGGAAGATTGTTATCAGTGGATCCCGATCGTGTGATTGTCAAAAGAACTGTTCTTAGTGGTCACCCTTTCAAAGTTCATCGGAAATCTGCAGTCATTCGATTCATGTTCTACAACCCCGAGGATGTAGAATGGTTCAAACCTATCGAACTGCAAACTAAATACGGACGACGGGGACATATCAAACAACCGTTGGGTAAGTAAAAGGAAAAAACTAAACTTCCCAGATAACCATTATTAGTCTCTCTCGTGATCTACTGTTGTTTTAGGTACCCACGGACACATGAAATGTATTTTTGATAACCCTATCAAATCGCAAGATACTATCCTGTTGAATCTGTACAAACGAGTTTATCCAAAGTGGACTTACAGTAATTTAAATACTGCATTGCATAGTTTCAATTAAACAATTAATTTCTATTTCGTTGGTTAAATCATATGCTAGAGACGGATTCTAAATTTACGATAAAACTACAATAATGCGCCAAGATTTTGATCGTTTTACGTACCTCCTTTACGAAATTTTCTTCTCTTTGTTTTTTCAATATCGTCTGAAATCTTCGATAGACTTTTTCGAGAATAACCAAGCGCGGTTGCGTATTCTCGAAGAGGGTAACGTAACTAACGCTGTTCGAGTTTTTCACCAGTACGATAAGACAATAAATAATTCTTTGTCGGGAGATGACTTCCACGATAAGAAAATCTTGAATGGAAGACCACGATATAAACGTATGCGATTTGTTGCCCAGAAGAAATGACGCGCTAAGCTGTAATCCAACCGGAACGAATAGATGCGCAGATTCTTTCCGAATACGACTACTTTGCAGGTATAGAAAGTAGAGAACCGATATCAAGAGAAGAGTGAGCCCAAAGAATTGCGACAAGTCGGTAATGTAGACGAAAAACGAGATAAGAATGAACGCGATAATGTGCCTGAAATAGGTAGAATTTTTCTTCTCAACGGTAAATGAGACGCAGTGGTCTTTGTGTTTGATATCAAATGCACACTTTAATATGAGATCATCGATTATTTCTCTATTTACTATATTTGTGCTCGAGTTAGGAGTTTGCGACAAATCGATCATCTATGACGAAAAATAATGAGCAAGGTACGCACATCATGGGTGCATGTATCCCAACTTTACCAACAAAAAGTCGTGGATGCAATAGAAGAGTAAACGAAATTAATCACTGACTACCGCACTACTGCGGATTTAAAATTTGTTATTAATAGAGAAGAAATCGCAAGTCAATTTCTTGAAGTTTGAGTATGAATAATCGCGAAATCAGTTATTAATAGAGAAGAAATCGCGAGTCAATTTCTTGAAGTTTGGGTACTCGCGAAATCATTATCATCATTCATCAATACGAAAACACTTCTCTGCGAAAACAGCACATCTACAACATTGAGCTCAAAAATCAGAGTGTAGTAGAAACTATCGATTCTTCGATAGTTTCTAAATAATAGCGATTAATATTCCTATCCTGAATGACAACAATAACAAATCAAAAACGAGAGATCGAACCGGATCGAACTGTAGATACATCGAATGCTTTGAGTTGAATGTCCAAAATCGAAAATATGACGTCACAAAGAATGATAAGACGATACTCTTATCAAGAAATTTACAGGCTATCCCAGACTGAGACTGACGGTCGTTCGTCGTCTGTTTGTTAGAACTAGTTAGAACGAGAAAATTTCATTCATACAGGGGATTTAATTTCTCAATCGCTCAATTCAATGAAAATTACATATTGTGTGAAACGCTAAATATCTGAGTGAAATGATGATGTTATAGATCTTATTTTTAATTTCGTTCGTATTTCCTATGGCAATGCAATTTCCCAATATTACAAGTACTAATGTTACCTTTGATGAGCCTGAAGTTAATATTTCTCTCTTTTCAAATAATACTCAAAATCCTAGTGAGTTTTCTTTTTATTTTTGTTACAAACTAGCTTCATTAATATATCGTGTATCGACTTAAAATTTTGACCACAGGTTTATCACCAGCTTCGTCCTGTGAATTTTATCGCGATAGCGAACATTGGTCTTTCCAGCTAGCAAACGCTATATTTCTTCTAAGTTACGCTGTACCCTCGACCAAGTACTACTTAGTGCTCATGCATTCTTCTCTCATCATCGGTAAGTTCATCGTACCCATATTTTATCATGGAAAAAATATGTAGACGACATTTTCAATTTTCTTATCTTTTGATTTAGGGTTCGTGTTTCTTAGCGCTTGGGCATGGAGAGTTCTGTGCGCTCCGGACATATTCTCCTGGAACTTATGCTTTTTGTGCTTGAGTGCGTTTCATCTTATTTTTATGATTTACCAGCTGAGACCGATCAATTTTGATCCTGAATTGGAGGAAGCTTATCAAACATTATTTCGACCCTTCAAAGTAATTGTTGATTAAAGATTGCTCAGTCCTACAGAATGGCGAATCCCGTTCTTCACGTAAACCGATAAATTTATTGTTCTAGGTGAGTCGCATACAATTCAAGAAACTGATTAACGAACCACTGGCCCAGATCGTTTCTTTATATACTGGAGAAGCGTACGCCATGCAGAATTTAACTCGAACCGACCGTCTAGCTTTGTTGTTGAGTGGAAAAATCAATGTGTTTCAAGATCATCAGCTACTTCATCCTATATTACCGTGCGAATTCTTGGATTCGCCCGAATTTGAAAGTCGTGCTAATGAAGATGACAAATTTAAAGTACGCCTCTTCCAATGTAAAAAATCTCGTAAGAAGACAAAGAAATACAGAGAATACTTGTCGTAGGTGTCCATCGTTGCGGCTGTCCCATGTCGATATTTGTATTGGCAACGATCATCTTTGGAATATCTTTTTGTCAAGGAAACATACTTAGCAACCGTAATCGCTACCCTGATAGCTACTGATATAACTCATAAATTATATTTAATGAACAATAAGGTAAACAAATTATCACTTTCTGTCTCGCGATGCGGATATTTCGTACGTAATTTTGTATCCATCTTCAGATCGTTACCGAGAAAGGTTCTCATCTAGATATTCGGTTGCCTGGAATGACATCGGTGTTGGCGACCTCTCGTGATAAATCCGCAACGAAGTTACTACGCAAATACAGCGAATCCGTAGGACAAACGAGGCAGAGTTCGCCTGAATCTTGTAGGCTGATATCAATAGTTTCAGTAGAAAAACTATTTAAAGTTTGTAACCGATTAACGGCTGTGTTGTATTTATGTTAACAGCTAACAGTAGTCGAGAAAGATTATTGAAGAGTTCGAAAAATTCTCCTGTGTTACCGAACGGAAAACTTTTTGAAATGGAACCACTGAATGAAATGCCATCTACGGACGATTTGACGTCTGGAAGTGGTGTTGATAGTTGGTTCGATGCTAGTTCCAAGTTTCATAGTTGCGAACTTTTAGAGTAAGCCCAAGTACTGATAATTCTTTCATTTAGATTCCACTTTACAATTGTAATCGACTGAGAATACTTCTTAAGCGCTGTCGAGAAAGTAACCCTTTCAAAGTTAGTTATTCTAGTCATCACGCATTTATTGTAATGATCTCGCCTTTTAATTTGATAATTTTTTAATGTTTTTATGAGCTTGATACTGTTGTTATAATTTCTATTCGATTTATTATTCGTGCACTGTACGGATAATATAATTATAATATAAATAACGCGTAACATGATGATTGTTGTATTCTCTTCGCAAAATCTGTCATTTCGCGAATTGCATTTGTCTAAAAGTCACTTAGCATATTACTTCTTGGTACTCCGTACAACCAAATGTTGTAAATTTAGCGGCGGGGAGTAGTCATTAGAGAAGCAATTTTCGTCGGCAAATGCAATAGGAAAAGAATTACCGCGGTGTAATGGCTGGAAAATGCTTTTATAAGAGAACCTGTAGAAAAAGGAAGGACGGGGACGGGGTGAATAGATAAATGTTTTAAAAAGTGTAGGTCCAATTGCTGACAGTCTCTGAATTATCGTTCCTCCACATTCGTGTTTTGAAGCTATGAAATGAATCTCACTATTTTACAATATCACAAACAGCTTTTGTTGTCCATTAGAAATCCTAAATAAAATGTTACTAGTAAATTTACAGTCAATTCCCACTTCCGAAAGGTATATTCATACCGAATAATCTACTCTTATTTTCAAAGAGGGTTGCAACAAAATTAGAAAGGGGTTCGAGGTTTGCTTGGAAGGTGAATAAAATGATATCTATGCTGAAACACGAAATAATACGAGTTTGGTTGACAGTTGTAGGAAAGAAGAATAAAATTATACGGTTTGCTGGCCTCTGACATGCAATATTACGAAAAAGTGAATTGAGTTATTGCAAGAGAATAATATGTACCCTTATTACGGTGTGCTTATTTATAGATCCGCTATCCTTAAATAATCCGGTGTAAGTTATATGAGACTAAATATTCTAACGAGCATTCGCATTGTCCGAAAATCAAAATTTGAATCGTACAATCAACTTTTCCTTTCTCAACCAAATTCAACATAATATTCCTGTTACCACGAATAAAGAAGACAAAGTGGGTGGTAAAAAACTTACAGACTTCCAATTCTTACGCTACATCGTTTTATCTCAACTACAAATTATAATAATAGGATGCGGAAAGGATGGTAAATTTATATCATACTTCTAAAATTGAGGTTGAAAAAATTGTGAAGAAATGTTGTCAGAATTCGCAAAATTAAGACTCAAATTCGTGTCAATCCTTTAAAATCAAGTTTTTGGTGGGACGAGTCCACAACCCACAAAAAATAAATTTCTAAAAAAAAAAGTCGTAAAAAAACAAGCAAAAGAAAGAAACTTTCTAAAGACAAGCAAGTTCGGTCAAGTTTTTAATAAAAATTTGAGTTCCCTTCTCAAAATTCTCTCCTAAATACGCTCCTGGGTTTGTGGATTACCCGATTACCTTTTGTAGATACTGTTGTCCTAAATCATTCTGCAGGAATTCTTGTTACCTATCGTGATAGAAGTCTGAAAACTTCCTGAGTGTAAATTGAACAATCTTAACCAGTTCTACACCTTTTTTAAGCTTTGTGCTCATCCATTAGGGGTAAAATTCACAGACCCCAATCTAAAAAATAAGACAAAAAGAAGGGGGAAAAAAAGTATTTTTGACAGGGAACCTGTTGTACATGAGTTTCTTTTCGAAAAATTTGCCGTACGCCAAACGCCGTGTGGTGTTCAACAAAAACTGACCTCCCTAATGAAGAATTTGGACTTCGAAACATTTCGACTATTTGGGGGATATGGAAAAATGTCTCTTTTCGAACAAGAATACATCATAGAAGGGGATCCGGGAAAAATTTCAAGTTTCAAGCTATAGTGTGAGACTTTGAAACATTTCAACTTTCGGGACATGATAGTAAAGGGAATTGACCTCCATGCTACATATGTTGAAAAGGGGACTTGGAAAAACTTCAATTTCGAGCTATATGATAGGATTCCATAAAAATTCGCCGCAAATAATTCACCACGGAGGAAAATTGACCACAAGAAAATTCACCAAATTTCAATTCCCCCCCCCCCCAAAAAAAAAAGAAAAATCGTGAGTCTAAGTCTGTTAGCGTTACCCGGAAGACACCGGGAGGAGGTCAACATATGTTGTGATACCTATCAGCTGTATGATATTAATCAGGAATCCACATAGGAACCTTTGCAGGTACGTCACCGATGTCAAATCCGCTCAAAAATACATGTAAAAAAAATGAAAGCTGCTCACTGTTTTTCTTTTGTGCTTTGTTCATTTTTTACCAACCCTGTGGAGGAAGGAGGTAGTTTTTGTACGTTTATTTTAATTCATGAAATTTCCCATAAGCAGAATGTAACTTTTTTTTTGTGGCGGTGAATTTTCAGCAGCGAGGAATTGTCTTGAGGTGAATATTCTCGCGGTGAATTTTCCTGTGACCACATGATAGGAGCGGGACTTGCAAAAATTTCAAATGTCAGGCTGTTAAGAGATGGATTCGCCCCTCCTGTCATATATTAGCTCGGATTGGACTTAGAGAATTTCAACTCTCGAACCATAAGGGGAGGGACTTGGAGAAATTTTGACCTACAAGCTATATATGATAGGAAGGAGACTTGGAAAAATCTCGACCTCCGTGCTATATAGAAAAACGACGGCTTCCTTCACGGAGTTAAATGAGGAACGCAGGGTATCTGTTCTATGTGTCAAATTGGTTTTGGTATTGAGAATTCAAGCAAGCCTAGACCTACTATAAAGCTAGTATGAAGGAGGCCTGGACCTACTAGTATAAAAACGACGGCTTCCTTAACGAAGTTAAACGAGAAACGCAGGGAACCTGTTTCATGAATCATATGGGATTTTGTATTGAGAATTAGGAAGCCTAGACCTACTATAAGCCTAGTATGATATAGTTTGAGAGACTAAATTTTTCTCGAATCTCGAGCTATGTATGATAGGAGGGGGACTTGAAAAAATTGCTATCATATATATGGCTCGAGAGTCGAAAGTTTTCTTAGTCCCCTTCTTATCATAATGTCACTCGAGAGGCGAAATGTTTCCAAGTTTTTTGTTGGACGGCGCACGGCAACTTTCTCAAAAAGACCCTCATGGAACAGGTTCCCTGTTAAAATAGGACGTCATCAGTGACCTGGTCCATTTTAGGGACTTTCTAAGACATAGCTCGAGAGTCGAAATTTTTCCAAGTCTCCCTCTTATCATATATAGTTCAAAGGTTGAAATTTTTCTCAGTCCTCTTCCTATTATATAATATACCTTGGAGGTCGATATTTTAACAGGGAACCTGTTCTATGGGGGTTTCTGAAAATTTTACCGTGCACCGTCCAATAAAAAACTTGGAAAAATTTGTACCCTCGAGCTATATATGATAGGAGAGGGACTTAAAATAATTTCGACTCTCGGGCTATATATGATAGGACCTGGGACTTGAAAAAATTTAATCTCTCGAGCTATATATGATAGGAGGGGAAGAGAGGTCTAAATCACCGTCCTATCGAATAGCTCGGAGGTGGGACTCGCGAACGACTTTTGACCCTGTGACGTCACGATCTGATTACGTCAAAGGTCAGTGAAATTTTAATAGGAAACTTGTTTTATGAGGGGTTTTTTGAAAAATTTGCCATACGCTGCTCGCTAACGTGTAGCGTCCGGCGAAAACTGACCTACCCTATAACAAAGAATTTCGACATATAATTCCGACTTTTTAGGGGACCTGGAAACATTTCGACTCTCGAACCGTAATGTATGATAGAAGGGGTACTGGAAAAAATTTTGAGTTCCAAGCTAGTATGGGGACTCAAAAAAATTTCAACTTCCGAGCCATAATAAGAAAGGGATTCGGAAAAATTTTGACTTTCGAGCCATTATAGGAGAAGAATTTGGAAGAATTTCAACTCTTTAGCCATAATATATGACAGAAGGGAGACTAAATGATGGGAAAGGGACTTGGAAAAATTTTTACTTTTATGCAAGGGACTCAGAAAGACAAGATTTCAATTTAAATTCTCAACACCAAAAATAATTCGACCCATAGAACAGGTTCCCTGCGTTCCTGGTTCAACTTCGTTAGGGAAGCTGTCTTTTTTTTTGCTTGTCAAATAGCAAAAACGTCGTGAACTTCTCCCAAAATCATCTTGTAAATCTGTTCCTGGATTTTTAGGCATTAGTAGTTCCAAAATATCGTCAGCGTAAAGAAATTCTTGCAATAAATATAGATCCGATGAGAGGGTCGAAACTATGGGGTGGCAATGTGGCAATTACCACACTCACTCTTCTGAATGAGCGCCGAATGACCGAAAAAAATATTGGATGTGATTGATTTACAAGCTAAGGCGCTGCGTACATATGGATATCTAGTCTAAACCCTGTTATTTACATGTTTATGCTGGTCGGAAATGAGTACCTCGAAAATTTCTGAAGAGTGGGAGGAACTACAGGAAAACTCGTAGGAAGACCTTCAAAAAATTTATGAATTTTATTTTTGAACAGATAGATAAATTTGAAGTGTATCCCACATAAGTCCATCGAAAGGTTGGACAAAGACTATATTTGTGAATAAAGTAGATATCAATTAGAATCGGAAGAGGGAGGAGGTGATTGAGTCATAAGTTCGCGAATCTATTCTATCAAATTCTGAATAGAATATTCAGAGTGAAAGTGTTGTAAAATATTTGGCAATGTTGAAAAGTGTGTGAAGGAATAAATGAGACTACCCCAACCTTGATCACGACGGACCTTTACTATAAGATGATGGTTTTTATGAGATGATTGGCAACTTTTTTTATAACGGTTAGAGTACGCTGGTTTTGTAGTTTACTATCTCGTGTCGTCTTCTACCCTCTCATTCACATTCTCGAGTTCGAGTAGTCGTAGTACACGAATTTTATAGCGGGTTGGGTACTTAGGACGGGGCCTAGCGACCAAGATAAAGAAAATTCCGCAATGCTGTACTGGGCAGAAAGAGTACGTATAGTGCTTGATGATAATGTCAGTCAATACGGCGTAATATTCTCGTCTAACAAACCACGTTACCGGTATCTCGGATCTTTACGACTCGTCGCGAGTGTGTAAAAACTACGGTATTAAGTATGCCGACTTACGTGTACATAGTAATACCACATATACACGAGCGCTCTGTCTGAGAAAGCCAGCTCGTAAATACGAAAGTACCTATATAATTTGAATTCGCATAAAGATACACCGCCCCCGATGCTTGTATGTTGACCCCGGGCGGAGCTGCGTAACAGTTGAAAAATGTTCGAACTCGCGAGTGCACGTCAACTGACGATAGGCTATCTGGAAATGCGGAGTTCGCGCAACCATGGGCTTCGCACGGAGTGTGTATCGATCGATTCCCCGGTTTTCCGAAAATCCAGACGCGTGAGGCGGGAAAAAGGGAGGAAGGACGTAAATTGGAAAGGATATTCCCTTTTTGAATGAGTAAACAGAAACGAAAGCGAGTAGAAAATGTAATGTACTGCGGTCTTTGCGTTCGCCGCTACGTAGATGTAGAAACTTTTTATTACCTTGACGATATATTTTTTTTTTTGCAAATTTTTACTCGTCTCTAATCTTATATATTTCCATTTTGTACCTACTCGTAGATGAATAAATAATTTTTTTTACGCGTATTTTTTAACCAATCTTTTCTCCTCCTCGTAAGTCGAAGAGTATATTTCGTAATGTAATGTGACCGCAGTTTTTAACAGGTGTTCCTCGTCTGCTCGACTAGACTTCTACTTTTCCTCCTGTTTCGTTGTACGTAAGTTCATCAGGTAAGAAAGTCTTTTGTTTTGAGTAAAAATTTTTGAGCTTCGTAACATTACATTTTTTTCCAAACCCCGCAGCCCCCAAATTTTTTTCTTACCGTGATTGCGACCGGCATTTACGGGGAGGAAGGAAGGTGTTGAGGCCGCTCAAACCTCCAAAAAATGCTCGAATCATACAATTTTTAACAATGGAATATCCCCCTCCCAATGTGAATTTTAAATTCACGCCTGCCATTAAGATTTTCTTTTATACTACGAGAATAATCTAGGTACTGAATTCTTTTAAAAATAATTGAGTGATTCGATAGAGGCACTGAGGTATAATTCTACCGACTCGGCTTTGTAATGAGGTGAGTTTTCTAGACGATGTTACGAATGAGAATCTGAAATATACCCCATAAATAATTATGTTGCGAGACGATTTCTCGAAAGGGCCGTTGAAAAAATCTGAACCTCAATTTGAAAAAAATTCTCGTTTCACTGCATGTAAAGTCGAAATTTTAGCCGCATATGTTGGAAACGTTAATGTAGGCGCTACACCTTACGATATCTCAAAATTAGATGATATGTACGGCCATATCGTTTCTGGCTCAAGGATTACCTATGCCGTGGCTTTACTCAAGCAGAGGCAGCAACGTCATGATGAGAGAAGAGGCAGTCGTCTGAAGCTGATACGCGCACATACGGGACAGCCCGTATCGTTGGAGGCTTAAACATCATCCATATCAGACGCCAATGTTTCACCCAATCTGATCGGCTGCGTCATAATCAGGGAAAGCGCTATATAAGGACACGAAAGTCCGCGGACCTTTTGATACTAAACATACATATCACTGACACCATAACTATACTTAATCTTGCGAGCAGCAATGCCATCACCAAGGAGGACGCTAAAATTCTTTCAAATCTCTTTTCAAATTGCTGATCCAATTTTTCCGAATTGTCTAACCGCTTGAGAATATTCTTTGCAAAAACTGTGCTTCACGACAATTAATAAATATTTTTGAGGACTTGTTTTCAGCTTGATAATTCATGCGGCTTTCTCAAGAGCCCACTTTCACCATACCATTATGAAGTCCAACTACGTGGGTTTTTTAGAATACTACACACGTACGTCGCTTATTTCTATTCCCTGGTGACTTTCAAATTAAGCGTATCCTCAATATAAAAAGTTTCAGATTTCCTACAAGTACCATGAGTAAAGGATAGCACGTGCACGATGTGGAACAAAGCTTTTTTTGTTTGAATTTGCTCAGCAATAATAAGCTCTCATTATAAATGGCAATCTCATCAAAAACCCATTTCTTATGGTCGTACCTTGCTAGTAATAATTGTAATTCACCTTTCACCGTAAACTCAGAAAAATGTTAAGCTTAAAGTTTTATGTGCGTGTACTTAATTACACTTTTGCGTTCTGCATGTAACTTGATATAGGTTTGCTTAAGTTACTTTACTTTTAGAAGATTATTTTAAATTTAGGTTTAGTACAAAATGACCTCCAACACTGGCTTTGAATGGCATTACTAAGGGACGTACGTTCCTTTCCACTGGAATTTGAACCTGGAACTTGTCGCGTACAAGGCAACCGCCAAAACCATCCCGCCACTGAGGTAGTTGAAACAATCGGTAGGAGAAAAGGTCGAATGATGACGTTGAGACTCTTCGTTATTAAGGAGAAGGTGTGATAGATGAGAGTTGGTCGAATTAGATCATGGTATATAATAAAGTCGTACCAAGTTCCATAATTTCCATAGTTTTTTTAAAGGTACTCATTTAGTAATCTGCAAAATTTTGTCAAATCTTGGCTTGAAGCCAGAGGTATTATTCAAGTCTCTTTGCTCATTTATATAACTCAAAAATCGCAATTTTTCTAATAAATTTTAGACAAATTCTTATACCCACTTCGTCGGATATCTATGGTCACATTCAAAGATTTTTTTCTAAACACTCTCTCGGGACTACTATTCACCACACAACTAAAAGTTCTTCACTAATTAGCCCCCTTCGTCGTTTTAGAGCAGTGAATCCTGTACACGACACCAGAGTTTAATGAGGGAGCTAGGATCTTGCTTGTCTTTGGTTTTGGAAAACAGATTTTGGTACATTGTGTTGTGACTACCGAAAGAGATGCGAATTTGGTTATCAAGAGAGGACAGCACAAGAGATAAAGGACCTCCCATTGGTGGACCTTCAATTTGTGAGCGATAAGTTTCATTGAATTAACAGTATACTTTTTCCGAAAGAATGATTTTTTCATTTATGCCGGTCCATATGTTTTTTAGATCAACCCAGCGCTTCTTAACAATTCGAATGGTGAGTGAGGCTCTGGAAGTGAGGTGAAAAGCGAAGGATACCATAATGTGATCATCATTCAGCTGAAGGTCTGAAAATCCTCTCCTGAAGTACTTGAGCTGATGGGATATTCATATCATCATCGTGGATGTTTTGCAGAATATTGGCAAGGAAACGAGATGAGGCGTAGGCGCTTTAAAGGCGCAGTGGGACTCTGGCTTTGTGAAGTTTGGAGAGTCTATTTCATGGGCGAACATTTCGTCACCCTAGCTCGTTGGCATTAAGCTAAGTAAATGGGTACGTTCCACCTCCAGTCCGAGTCCACCTGGCGGATTTGTTGTTACCATCAAAAGTCTTTCCTCCTCCTTACCTTGCGTAGGTTCAGCCTAAGCTTTCATAGTCATAAGCTGGCGCGTGCAGGGGCAACCTACGATCCGCGAATGAAATGCAACCCATATGATCTAAAATACGGCCTGCTCAATAATTTTGCGACGTTTATCTTCTTGTTCACTCAGTCCTAGCTTCCTTAGCGTAAATCTTACCCAGTCTTTATAAATGGAGTTCAAAACCCTCTCCATACATGGACATATGAAAGAACTATACTGACATAACCATATTTAGCTAGAAGATCAACGTTTTTCTCCTCAGAGTAAGTCAAGGTCAAGCGTAAAATCAGTATCACTCGAATTCGCTGTTGACCCCCACTCAAAAACATATACTGTACATGTTAATTTGGACAAGTTTGATCTTACAAATAAATGACAATCTATACTCTGTTCACATTAAGGAAGGATAGAAATATGACCTTGAGAACGGAACGGTAGATTAAAATTACCCGGAGCGTTCCGTTCTCGAGGTCATATTTCTATCCTTCCTTAATGTGAACAGAGTATAGCTTGAAATCTGAGAAGACAAAATAATGTCTAGAGGTTGTCTGGTGCTCAAGAGAAAATGTTTAAATTGCACTCCACGTTGTACCTCATTGCGAATTGATGTTGCAAAGATTAAGGCTATACAGTTTTGCAGGGCATTCAAAGTTGGTTAAAGAAAACGGCGAAGGATATGTGACTGGTGTTGCTCACAGTATAAGAAATACGAATTTTGAAATCATTTATAGGAAGTTGAATTTGAAGTTCTTCAATTCTAATAACGTAGACTTTTTTGCGGAATTTCATCTGACCACCATGGGACTTAGTTAGGTTTGTGAGTGCCTTTAGTGCGAGGTATGGATGATTCTGCAGCAGTGATGATAAAGTTGGTGAAGGATTCCAGAGTGGTAGAGGGCTCTGAGACGTTCGAGAGGGCTGTAGTATTTGACGTGAGGTCGTAGAAGCGTGGCCAGTTTGCTCTGTCTATGAGCCAGCGGGAGAACGAGGTGGGATTTTTTGAGAGAGGGAAAATAATCACTGTCACACAGATCTGGGTGGGTTGACCATACAAGTTTTAGTGAAAGGGAGAGTGAGGAGAAGGAGAGATCGATTGCTGAGAGAGTTCCATAGGTGGAGTTAAGGTGTGTAGGAATGCCGGGGCAGTTATCTCAGTAGAATTGGTATTACGTGAAGGGAGGATGTAAACCGAGCAGAAGGTGATTGAAATGGGGTGTAATTCTTCAGCGTAGCTAGACTGCTCGTAAAAATAAAATAATAAAGTACACTACAAAATCTGTGCATAAAAATGATCGTACATTCGTGTTGAAAATGTAGTGCACCTCTCGTCTTTTTTTAAAATGAGTAAATAAAAATACCATTCTCATTAATCCAATCTGAAGCGCATTATTATTGGCTGCGCAATTGATCGAAAACGGTAAAATATGTAAATGACTGAAAAAGAAGATATTAACCGCAAGTTCATAGACGGATTTTCAGTATATATGCGTAATAGGTTTGAAACAAATTGGAAATAAAGTGGATATTAGCGCAGGTATATAAAAATAGAGTGGATCCACCGTAGATGGAAGACGTTGCGGAAAGCCAATGCAGTATAACAAACTTGTCAAGATCGGCTTCAACTTCGTCACTCTATAGTAGAGAACGCGTTGAAAGGTGAAAAAAAAAAAAAAAGAAAAAAGGGTACACGGAATTGATTAAGCTCAATTTAAAAGGAAATGTGCTCTAAAACTAAGCTAAAGTACGTTTTTTGTTGCCGTCGTTGTCGTCTTTCCAATTTTATGTCTTTCAACTTATTGGTATACGCACTACGTTGGTAAGGATTTTATCTCTATCTTGAGCAAGGACGGTTAACTCCATCAAATCAATCTTTCTTGACTGAGTGGGACGATTTTTCAGTCTATTCTGTGCACTTCTATTGCTCTATTTCGGTTCTATGGGCGACGGTAGGATTTGTAAAAACAAATATTCGAGTCACGCGAAAGGAATTCGATTTTCCAAAATTAAAGAAAGAAACTAAAACGAAAACGAACGACTGGTAGGATTACTGTCATCGTAGGCTGCGTCGGTTTTAAAGGATCGTTTCTGTACGACTTTTGATATCGATTTTACCGAAAATTAATGTGGCAAAGATTTTGTTGTTGCAATAGTTTGAGATGACAGTTTATCGTTGGTGGAGCTTGTCTTTGAAGTTTGAATGAGACAGTAGCGCTATTCTTGCAGGCAGGAGTTTGTGGAAATGTCTAAGCACCCTTTGATTTCAGCTATAGCTTAAAGGTTAAAATTTTCTCGAGGTCCTTTCCTTTCAAGTAATATTATACAGTTTCAAAGTCAAACCTTCTTACACATAAAGAGCCTGAAGTGATTGGTACCTCTGCTACTAGAAGATAAAACTTTGAAAACTACTCACCCTTTGACGTCATCAAACGGGCCACGTCCCTTAATCTAGTTAACACTAATACTAGGAGATCTAGCAAGTTTTGAAAAAAATTCAAAGACAAGGGTGTAATGTACGTACGATATACGCGACAAACCTGTTTTTTTTTTTGCGGGGGGTCCCCATTGGAAACTTACTTCCTGGGGCGTGTTTATTAACGCGGAAAAGGCAATATTAGAGACTAGCCCTTGCAGGGAGATCGCTCTCTGCAAGGAGTTTTCTCATCTTAGGTGTTATTTATTTATATATACGAGAATACAGCGTGTCTGTATCTATATTTCGGCCATCAGCATTGACGTTTTCCTTCCTCTCGTAGCCTTACATGTGATTTTCTCAAGCAATACCAGATTCTACAATGGCTCTGTCATTTTTTATCAAAAAATTAATTTAAGAATATCCTGGCTACACTCTTGCCTCACCGATTGTGTCTAAACCATCTAACAAATCTGGTCACGCATACTCCATCGACGGACAAATCCGTAACATGGCCTCCATATTTACAACTGAACTCATGGCCATACATGCCTGGCTTTTCCACACAGTATTACGACAGCCTACTACTGGGGAAGGAGACCATCCAACCTTGTCTACATAATTAAAATAGTCTTCTGTCTACATTAAATACAGACATCCGTCGCGTTTCTTCGGTTTTGTAAACAATGTCATGAATGGTCGTTGTGAAAAGCGTACATTGATTGTTCAAAATATCAACGTGACACTAACCTCAGTCATAGTATAGCATTCTTTAATCTGAGTTTTTCCAAAAGTTATACAAATTTTATAAAACTCCAGTTTCTAGCGAGCTTGTCCCCGCATATCTCGTATCTTACTTCTTCAATTTTACATCACCGATATAATACGCAGTGCAGCACTTGTATAGTACGTTACTTATTTTTGATTATTGCTCCGGAAATATGGCATTCTGTATCTCTGCCAAATTACAGGAAGCTATAATCCGTATTTCTTTACTGCATTGCGCCGCATAGGTGACTCAGAAGTGTAAAAGCAATAAAGACCTTTTGGAATATTTTTACACAATGAAATTCATTAGCACTCAATGTTGCGAGCCAAAGTGAAGAATATTTTCGCGTCGTGTGTGCCGAACCCACTCTTAAACGATAACTTTTATAAGATGCGACGTTCCTATATTTTACAAATAGATAAAACGGCAGATATTCGAGTGCGAGAATGAAATTACGTACAAATTTGACTCAGGCATTAATTTTCGGGTGAAGTCTCGATGCTGGAATGAGGTAAAAATCTGCCAGGTGACATAATATCAGGCACGTTATTTTCGTTCTTGATGTAACCCGCATGTGTTCTACTAAAGTGTCTCCCTGCTAAGTAGGCCTATTTTGAATACGTGAATTAAAAAGATGTATAGAATATATTTGTATACTTGTCTGTCTATTATAGAACTTTATAAATAAATAGTAAAGAAAAGGGATGTGATTAGGTCCAAACGTTTCCTCTCAGCCTTCTGCATCAAATCGACACGTTAATTTGTACGTTTGGTGGAGCAGTTTGAAATGAGCTTCTGGATGACGACATACTACCACTCACTCCTTGTTCGCGACCTTCGACGAGGTAAAATTACATAACTGCAAACAAACTCGCAGGGTCTCTTTCATTAGGTGCGCTTTAATTGAGCTAAGAAGAGTCCTCATTTAGGTATAAAATGACTTCTCAGAGCTCTCTCACATAAATAGCTAGGAAGTCGTTGACATGCGTACATAATTTTCCGAATGACACTCTCCCAAACAGCCGCTCCCTCCCTCAGCACCACAGTCCCTCACATACGTTAAAATCTTTTCAGGTTCCCTCATACAAATAATATACATAGAACTCAAAGATGGATATTTTCTCAAGTAATAAATAAGAGCAGTCATGTTCCCAGATGTACGAAATTGAGGGTGTGAGAGAGAAAATTATGGAACAACGAAAAATACACGAATTTTTAGTACTTTCCAACGGAGTTTGAACCTGAGACCTTTTACGTATAAGCGAAGCACATACTCCTCAATGACGGAGCGGCTTTAGCGACCACCTTGTACGCAAAAGGTCCCAGGTTCGGACCCCATTAGAAAGAAGCAACAGTTTCTTTCTTGCTGTTCACGCCTCCATTAATTTCCTGGACAGAAGATTCCAGTATGTGGCCTTCCTCTCCTCGGAACCACGATTCTTCATAAAAAAAACTCACGGGTTCTTTAACGGAGTTAAACGAGGGAACCTGTTTTATGGGGAATCTATGATGCCATCAGATTGAGACGACACAAGGCAAATTGTGACGTCACAGATCCGGACTTTAGAGCTACATATGATAGGAGGGAGACTCGGAAAATTTTCGACCTCCGAGCTATATATGATAGGAGGGGTAGGAGAGGGTGACTTAGTTATGGTGCACATGGTATCAGAAAAATGTATATTGTGACATCACGACGCTGACCTATGACGTCATCAGATTGTGTCACAGGCCCCGACCCCAAGCTATATATGATAGAAGGGAGACTTGGGAAAAAAAAACTGACATCAAATTTGATATCATAGGCCGCCCCTCCAACCCCTAGATGATAGGAGAAGAACTTGGAAAATTTTCGAGGTCCGAGCTTTACCAACGAGCCGAACGGCAGACGGCAAACGTTTTTTCCGAGTGAAAATGTAGTCAACATTTTTGCTGTCCTTAAAGTAAATCAGGCCTACGACACGCCCCCACAAGGCCATTCCATGTATTTACTTTAAACATTAGAATTTTAGCGAGGAACCCGCTATCCCTTTTGTTGGGGGTACTCTCAGGAAATTTTCGTCCGCGGGCGCGAGCGAGGTTGATGACGTCACGGAGAAGGGAGAGGGACTTGGAAAAAATTCGACTTTCGAGCTAATACGATAGGAGCGGGACTTGGAAAAATTCCGACCTCCGAGCTATATATGATAGGAGGGGGACTTGGAAAAATGTCGACCCTGATGTAGCCAATAGCCAGATATGGTAGGAAGGGGACTTGGAAGAATTCCTATCTCCGAGCCTATTTATGATAGGAGGGGGACTTGGGAAAATTTCGACCCTCTAGCCATTATGATAGGAAGGGGACTTGGAAAAAATCCTACCTCCGAGCTATATATGACAGGAGGGGGACTTGGAAAAATTCCGATCTCCACGACGGCTTCCTTGAAATTGCATCGCGTTCAAGTTGTCACGTCATGATTTTTAGGACTTGAAAAAACTTCAGGCTCTAGGGGACTCGGAACAGCGGGTTCCCCGCTGCCATTGCAGTCCTGCAATAGCATCTAATTTTTTTCATTCATTTTCGTCTTCTCATGACTTATGGTTTGAAAGTTAAATTTGTTTCAAATGCTCCTCATGATGTGTAAAGCTCGAAAGTCAAAAATTCTCTCACTCCTCAAAGCGGGTCAGAAAATCCCTGTATGTTTTCTCAAATACTTTGGAATACTCTCCGCTCACCTTGGAACCGCAATGCATTAATAAAGGTACAGTTAATCTCCGTTTAAAGTTTAAACTGAATTTAAAATATTGTTCAAACTGGCCCTTAGTCTGGTGTAAGCCTACTCTACTTTCTGTAAAGCTAACTAGCTTTTGGGCTGCCCTCATTCTTGGCCTAGTGTGCTAATTATTCAGGATCAAGTCAAGGACTCCTTGCAAATTTTCTGGGAGGGGGAGATCAACTCGGACTTGGACTTGCAGATTCCCAATAGATGGCTGGGATGCCGGTGAAGACATTGGAGTAAGTTTCTCCGCTCCATACCTATTCTTATTCTAATATACTGTACGTTAAGCTAACAAGCTTTCGGGGACTCACACTACTTGTCCACCCCCATTCTTAATCTAGTGTAAGTTTAGCATAAGTTGAATAGCTTTTGAGGACTCGCTCGCAAATCTCCTTGAGACATTATCATCCGAAACATCATCAGTTTGTGACGTCATCAACATTCCTCTCTTTTGACAGAAGCCAATAGTCTAGCTTAGCATAGCCGTAAGTTGGGCCTCGTTTAAAACTAGTATAGCCCAATTAAGCCTAGTTCAAACCTACCATAGCCTACTTTATTGTACGCTAGGACGGGGGAACTCTAAATCAGCCTAACATTATTATAGTGTAGCATACTAAAAGGTAATTTATAGGATACAGCACTGAGAAAAAAAAATAGTTTGAATGACTACTGATTATAGTTTCGGTGCTCTACTCTGCAAAAAATGGTCAAATTGACTACGAAAAATAGTTCAACTTACGATAAAAAGTTTTGAATATTGATAAAATTTATTCATCTTCACTATTTTTTATAGTCAATTTGACCATTTTTTGCAGAGCAGAGCACCGGAACTATAATCAGTAGTCACTCAAACTATTTTTTTTTTCTCAGTGAGGAAGCTACATTGCGGCTCATATCGAATGAAGAAGAAAAGATCGAAACAATCAAAATAATTTACTACCGCACAAGAAATTTTAATTCGTACAAATCGAATGAACGACAAGGTCGTAAAATATCGAAAATCGTAAAAATTCGAAAAATATACAAAAATCGAATATATTCACGATCCGTAATTTTCAAGATTTTTCTTGACTTTCAACGTATTACGACCTCGTCGTTTGTTCGATTCTTGTATTCTTTTCGAATTTTTACGAACTTTAACAATTTTCGATATTTTACGATTGTCGTTCTTTCGATTTGTACGAATTAAAATTTCTTGTGAGGAAGTAAATTACTTTGATTGATTCTGATCTTTCCTTCTTCATGCTCTAATATAGTCTAGTATACTGTATGCTAGGCCTAGTTCTATGCTGAGACTATTTGAAAGCTAACGTAATGCAACTAAGACTAGTTTAAGCCTAGTTTAAAGCTATAGAACTGTGTGCTGGGGCAGGGAAACAAACTCGGACTCGCAGACTTCCCACAGTGGCCTCGCGTCCTGCAGAGGGGAACAATTTGGACTCGTAGATTTCCATTAATGGACTCGGAGCTGGGGGGCTGTAAAGACATCCAAAATGTCAAAAGAATAAAAACTGAGAAGAACGGAAGGAGAAAGTTACATCAGGCTTTTCAACGTAAAACTTAGTTACTTTGCAGAGTCCTTTCTAGAAGAGAGTTTCCTTGTTGATGATAATACTAAGTTTCTTTTAAGGGTATCGGAAAAATTTTAACATAAAATTCATTTCACACGAGGGTGTCTGACAGAAATGACTACCATCTATTGGCATCGGTACCTGCAAAAACTGTTGAAATTTCTGAAAGCGGCTTCTGAGTTCGATAAATTTTCAGTTAATCTACTCGTACTTTGGATAGCAGGTTTTTCTTATTGAAATAATCCTAATACATCAAAATTATTCGCTGTTTCAATGTCGTGCTTGACATTCTTCCATCTCTGTCAAGTGAAACAGCTTCGGTGCATACCTTAATTCTCGAAGCGAATTTTTTTCCTACATGAAGTATAAGTAAATTTGAAAAAAATAAATTGTTCAGCAATATCTTTCGTTTTCATTCTTGTAACTAATCAGTGAGGAGATTATTGTAGTGGGTAGATTAGTTAAAAATTATTGTCTCTTTAAGGCTTCCTTCTTAACCATCAAAAATAAATTATTTGATAAAAACTAACACTTGCGATAACTTTTTTACTTTCACGCGCCTCTCTATCCCAACTGATGACTGAATTAAGCGGACTTCAAACATTCTATAATTACTGCTCGTCATTTCCCATTACTAAGCAATTCGTGGTAGTTTTTTCCCTTCTTCGACCTTGTCCGTACTGCAAGTGCTTTCCATGTATTCAGAAATCATACCAGTAAAAATTGTATGGGTACCCTTTTAAATAAATCAGGTGAATCTCTCAAGACGCCGTATAACCTCCCGATATGATCAATAAAATAAACCACAAATCTTCGACCGAACGTGAAGCGAAATATCTTCCGTACAAGTCGTACCACAATAACAAAGGCCGTCTTGCTAAAAGTACGGTTGTTGAAGAGCAGAAATCGTCGACCTCTTCAGAACCGTGCAAGCTTAAGAAATCGTCGAAAAAAACTGAAGCCGCGGTCCTCACCCACCAAGTGTCCGGTTACAAGGGCGACAACGGCGTTCTCGTCGAAAATGGCAAAAACGATTTGAAGCACTCGGAATCGCAAACGACAGATGCATCCTTACGAGACTACGAAAAATTAGAGGGCGACTTAGCGCTATTGCAGGACTTGAAATGTCAACTGGACGAAGAAAACGCGCTATTGAAAACGGGCAACGAAGACCTAAGAAACGAGAATGAAAAGTTACGGCAACATGTGGCCAGTATAGAGTTGAAAAACGAAGAACTGCACGATCAGAACGAACTGAATAGCGACCAAATAAAAGAATTGATGAGGATAAACGACGAACATGAAGTGTTGGTGAAGGAGCTTCGAGCAAACATTTTCGATCTCGAAAATGAAAAAAATTCCGCCAACTCCCGTGTGCAGCATCTAGAAGGCGAGAATAACGAATTGCTGCAATTGATAAGCGAGTTGCACGGCGTAACTGCAGAGAAAGATCGCGAAGTTGATCAACTAAGCAGTTTCAAGAAGAAATGGGAAAGTTATAAGCGCAAATTGGACCGAGCATTGATCGAGAAGCAAGAGCTATCTGAGCGTATCGCTAATGACGCAAAATTCGTCCAGCTATTGGAAACGGATGTTACTACATTGCAACAAAAAAACGACGAGCTCAAAGACCGGAACGATCAACTTCAAAGGTGTGTAACAGAGAGAAAAAAAAACGAAGAAATGTTACGCCAGAAGTATGACGATTTGAAGAAGCAGAATAAAGCCTTTAAAGAGAAAGGATCTCGGTACATGTTTTATGATGGGATTGAAAAGTACGGCTCCGGTCCCGATAGCCTTGTAAACATCATCGGTCGCGAGGATACGACGAACAAAGAATTACGCGCATTGTCAAATTCTTTGATGAATCAGTTAAGCCAGAAAAGCAAGAAAAGTCTGGACTCCGCCAAAGACCAAACGTACTATAATCTTCTCCATCGGTCGAACGAATCGGGACGTCTTCTAAAACACCGAAAAACTTAGCTCGCCGTCAGGAGATCGTCATGTACTTTACATTGAATGGATACGATAGTAAAATATTCCTCAAGAAGAGCTTCTGCTTGTAATATGTACCGGTATATAGTTTTGAGTGACAAGTTTTTAGATAATTCCAGAAATTTGTTCCTTCAGGGACCCCTAGGCCAATCATATTGCTTTTCCATCGCTCTATAAAACCTAGAATCTTTCAAATCAAATTTTTTCATTAACGTAACCATAATTCAGTTTTTCAAGAGGAACAAGGAAGTTCGACTGCAGCATAAGAAAATTTTTTCATTAAATACCCACGCGGTGGGAGTAGGTAATACGTACTAAAATTTGAGTACGAACACCTTATTCCTGCTCTGTAATAAGGATGCTAGCCTATCGCTGTCAATTATCATTTTGGACTCTATTTCTGAAACAGGATCACGCTAGAAATTAATAATGAGTAGCACCACAAAACCGAAAGTTCGAAAAGTAGGAAAAAAACGTTTTATAAGTAGTTTTTCGTAGTACATTCGTTCGTTCCACACGCGATGAGGTAATAAAAGTGTGAAACTTCGTGTTGGTTCAGTTTTCATAAAATACTGTATACATGAGTGGGATCCCCTCTTTTTATTGCCTTTCTTTAACTGACCAACTTGTCTGGAAAAAATGGCTTCAAGTCGCACGAAATATCTTACCTATTTTACAGGTGGTGTATCGTTCATATAATTGCTGAGTTTTATTCAAAGAGCATTCGGTCATTATATTATTTTACAATCGGCATTTTCACGTGAATGGAAATTGTAACCGGAAAGAAAAGTCAGTAATTGAAGCGGAAGAAAAATGTTAAAAATCGCCCAGCAATAGAATAAGAGTTCTCCTCTTCTCTTTTTATAGGCTTTAGTTGCAAAACCACACACCTCTTGACGAGTACCCATTTACCCAGTTGAAATTTATATTTCTAGCTCTCCAAAGCGATTTTGATGCAAAAAATTAGTGCTCAATCGGTATTTTTTATGTGCGAAGAAGTTGCAGGAAATTTTTAAGACTGACGTCGAACCCAAAAATTTATGTTTGACCATTCTAAGTTTCAGAATTTGTGCTTCTTTCCTGACTCGCTATCGCAGGATCAATCTGGAGGAGAGAAAAGATTGACTGGAGGCGGGGAGTTATTTCGCAAAAAACTGCTGGTGTCTAGCGCTCGCTAGCCGGCAATCTAGCCTAATTCAGACATGGGGTAGTTGGAAAAATTTCGAATTTCAAACTATGAATGATAGTAGGCCCGCTGGCCTAGGATCGCGCATAATTTTTTACCCAGGCCCTCAATTTAGGTGTACCAAAAATGTGACTTTGTCCGGCCTGGCTCGACGCGAAATATATCTTAAGTCCCCCTCCCTGTCTTATATAGGTCGGAAATTGAAATTTTTCGAAGTCCAAGTATCACTTGGGAGTAAAAATGTTTTCAGGTCCCCCTATTTCCCCTATAATAGGTTCCCTGCACACCTCGTTCAACTCCGTTAAAGAACCCGAGAGTTTCCTTTTTTTTAATACTTAGCCTACGTTGTATCCAATATTTTGACATATTTCATGTCTTTTCCGAAGTTTCTTAAATCCTAGCCCCAAATTCTATAATTGACAAATTCACACAGGGTCTCCTAAGATATATCCTTCCTAAAGTTTCCTAAATCCTAGTTTCTGATTCCAGAATTTGCGAGTTCACACCACCCCTAAGAGTTGCTTCCCCTCCCCCTTCAAGGAACCCTGGACATAATTCTGAAAGGCTAAAGGTTCCACGAGCCCTGAATTCTGGCCCCCAATTCCAAATTTCCGACTTCACATCACTTCTCGGGTTTCCCCCAGCCCCCAAAAGTCCTGTGTACTGTATCCCTTTTCTTCCTTTATAATAAACTATGAAGTCATCAACCGTTACCCCGGGGCCCCCTCCAACTATGAAGTCATCAGCTGATGACTTTATCAACCGTGAACCCAAGATTGATTCTGAAATTTGCGAGTTCAATCTCTCTCCCCTCATCCTTGTAATTTATATAAGTGGTTTAGTATAGGCTTTTATACTGCTATATGTTAAGCTTATGTTAAGCCTGGTTTTATGAAGGCCAATAGTAGGCCTAGTGTAGTTCAGTATATTGTATAGCCCAGTATAATGAAACCTATGGAGCATTACACCAGTTTTGAAAATCTGCAAGTACGACGTCATCAGCTGTGACCCAGACACTCAGTATACAAGGCAGACTCAAGCAGTCTCACTACTAGGCCTAGTATGATGAAGACTGTTGCGAGGCTTACGAGCAGAGTGAGTGATTTTGACTAGAGAAAAGAGAAAGGAAGAGAAAAAGATCCTTAGCTGACGACTTCATTAGCTCATGAGTCATCCATGACGTCAGCATTCATAATGGCACTTACGGGTGGAGCGAGTGATCCGAGAATAGGAAAGAGTATGGAAGAGAGAAAGCCCAAATTGATGACGTTATGAATGCTGATGACGTCAAAGGCAACCGCAACGGATACTGATGATGACGTACGAGCTAACGACATCACCAATGTTGATATCCATACGGGGACGAATGCGCGGAGCGAGTAAGCCCCTGCCGCCCCCGTGGACTAGGTGGCTTAACTCTCAGTACACTGCGCACGTATTAATCCAAGATCGGAAGCAAATGCGCGAAACGAGTGAGCCCCCTTGAGCTAGACAGCCTAACTCACCGTTTACCCCGTCTATAATATTTATCCAAGAACTGGGCCAAACGAGCAGAGCGAAGGAGAGCCTCGTAAGCAAGACGACTCAAAATCAACAAATCGTCTACGGGTTGAGAAGTTGGACACTGAAAATTTGTAGCCTTTAAAACATTTCCGACCTTAGCCCTCTTTTAATGGGAAAGAATTCAAAAATTCAATTCTCGGATATTCAGCAGTCCAACTTCAAATTTATTTGCTTTCTATTCGTGAAAGTAAATTGAGCGAACGCAATGCAATGCACGTATTAGGGTTTCGCGTCAAATTCACATAAAATTTCGCGTGTTGTTATGGTGTTAAAAAAATCATCAATTTAATGCAAGCAACTTCTTCGTGTAACCACGTTGAATGGAAAAGTTGATTTCCGGTCTTTACGTTAAACACATAAATTATGTCATTTTGTATTCTGCATCGCCTGAATTTACGTTTTCATAACTTAAGACTAACTTTTTCTTGTGCTCTATGAAAAAAAAAAAAAAAAAAGGAACAAAAAATATGAAAATTTACGTGCACTTGGTCGTAAGTTTTATTCCTTACACTCCTACTCTAGAGACGAAAGTCTATCGGTAGCTCTAAGCTGTTACCATTAGTAAATGTGCAGGAGGAGAGAATGAGGAACGGAAGTTACTTGAATCGTGCAAGCATAATTTTTGTTGAAAAAGTTTCTGAAAATGTGACAGTTGGTGAGAGGAAAAACAATATAAGAAAACGGTTTTCTTATATAGCGCATTATAGAATAAGACAGATCGTAAAATTTTAGTGTTCTCCTCAAATATCTTTGTATTTTCCAGCAATACTCCAAAGCAATAGCTGAAAAAAATGATGTCCGTAATCTAGGAACAAATTCTAAAGAAAAATATAAATCCATCGCATATGTTCTGGTGATTTATCTGACGCGATGCAATTTATCAAACTCATCGTAAAACTGAACCTATGACAGTGCTGCCTTGAAGTGAAAGAGGAAGTAACATGCCACTTAAAATAATTCAACTGCCCCCTGCATACTCGTTTACTTTTTTAGACTTGGGCTAGAAAAGAAGTGTTGAACGGATAAATTTTTAGCATTGCAGCGAGGGTATAAAAGGAGGAAAATAACGGGTGAGACGGGTATGATCGTCGGGTTAACACGACTTCTTCTTATCGAGAAGGGCTGCAGTTTGAAGTAGACAAGGAAATGGTGATTCTTTGTAGATAGGGAGGATCTAGAGGAAAGGGTAAGAGAGGAGTAATACAACTTGAGATCCCCACGACGTCATGTTTCTTAATGTTGATGTGTCTCGGTATCCATAGGAAAAAAATGGTGGATGAGGAAGAACGAATGAAGATTCATTGGGCCAATAAAATTGGCAGAATGAAGCAAGTAAAGCTGAGAGAGAGAATCAGATAATGACAAAGACGAACGGGTGAGAAGGGAAAGCTACGAGCAGGTGAATATAGCGGTAAGTTCGGCGGTGAATGTGGAAGTGGAATTTCTCGTGTGAAAGGATGAGACCTTACCCAGAATGAAGACTGCATATCCGGTTCTGTTCGACAATAAGTCGATGGTAGAATAGAGCAATCAATTTTGAGTCGACTTCCAGTCATTCTAGGACGATTTGCGATCGACGTCAGAGTCAGACGGAACTAGATGCCACATTGACGTCGACTTTGAATGATTCTCTCTAAAACGCACACCATTTGATCCTTTGATCCGGTGCATTTCGCCGGAGAAAAAATCGTAGAGACCCTATATTTGAGATAAACAAGTATAAAATAGCGATAAATTTCGGTAAGCATGATTTAAATTTTACGAAACGATGGAATATAATACCGCTTTTAGCATATTCGCGTATAAAATAACACGCCGGCGACCAAAAGTCGGAGACCGGGTAGTATTTTCTAACTCGTATAGTCAACAAGTTATGCCGACGAAATAAGTATTGTACGTCAAATTTCAAACGGCTTCGTCTGGACTATACCGGCAGTTTCATTCAAACAGTCCATCGGTCTAGAAAATTTTTATTCCACAATACGTCGCACATCATCTTAATCTTCTATAAAATATCAAGTTCATCCTACGACAATCGAGAAAAACGTGCTCAATAATTCGCGAATGAACGTCGTTTTAATAAATCATTCTCTAATTTTCTTTTCGCTCTACCCTGTTGATTTAGAGCGCGTACATCTACGTATTATTTTTCATATTGTTGATGAAAGATATCTGGAAAAAATATCACGTCTCGTACGTGGCGACGTGAAAACGTTTAAAAAGTCTGCCTACCTTTAATCCGAGCGTTTTATGAGTTCACAAACGGAGTTGGTGGAAAAGTGCAGGGAATCTGTTCTATGAGATGTACAGAAGAATGCGATTATGAAATGATGCGGTGAAGAGAGGCAGCTCATCGATCTTCCAACTTTAATACGACTATTGACATTTTCAATATCTTTACCGGCTCCCCACCCCCATTGCACTAATGGAAATCCGCGAGTCCGAGTTGCCCCCGTTGACAGACCCTAGAACCGATCCAAAAATCTGCGAGTCCGAATTCGAGTTTTTCAGTCTTAGCATTTAGTATATTAGACTATACTAGCTGTAAACTACGCCTACACTAAATTTAAATTATGTCGCGACGCGATGTATACTTAATGCTGCTTTACTACTCGTGGAGAATGTATAGCGTAATGGTTTTATATGCCATCACGAGTAGTAGAGCAGCTAACGAATTACGAATTACGAATTAAAACGAAAACGCAATAAATAAAGAGAGATAAATAGATATATTGGTAATTCGTATTAACGATCGATGATTTTGAAATCTTGACTCCAGCAAATTTACTCGGCATAAATAGTCTATGCTCTTTTCCTAATTTACAGAATATCTCTTCAAATTTTGAATCTGTAACAAAAGATAGTCTGATTGAGATGTATAAAAATAGTCAGAAAATTTTTAATATTTTTTGGGAATCATGGAAAAATTCTTACCTGCCATTACTGAAAGAACGTCTTCACACTCATAATAATAATCATCAATCAGTTAATATAACTCCGAAGGTAGGTGATATTGTTCAAGTACAATCAGACAAAAAACGAATTTTCTGGAAAGTAGGGCTAATTAAAGAAATAAAACTTGGTCGCGATAATAAAATTCGATCCGTTGTAATACGATTAAACGATAAATCTTCAATTACTCGTCCGATCTCTCTTGTCTATCCATTAGAAATAGATAGTTCTTTAAACCTCTAAATTGGTGGTCTTCTTTTTTTTCTCTCAACCCACCCCCTCTTCTCTCTTTCTCTTCTGCACGAGCGTTTACCGCTAATGTGCAAAGAATTATTATTCTTTATTTATTTTTATTTATTTATTTTTTCTTTTCTCTTCTTTTCTTTTTCGCACGAGCGTAAATTCGCTAATGTACGGAAAAGTAATTTTTTTTTTTTTTTCCCTCTCTTTCGCTTTTCTCTATTCTCTTTTTCTTTTCTTTCTTTCTCTCCTCTCCTTCATTTTCAGTTTAATTTTTTTTTTATTTTCTTTCTTTGTTTTGCACGAGCGTATATCGCTAACGTGCATGACAATTCTTTTTCTCATCTCCTTTCTTTTCTCCCTTCTCTCTCAAGATGGAGTCAATCGAAGATGTTGAGACCGACTCACTTGCCTTCATGGCCAACGAATGGAGAAGAGAATTGGCGGAACTCCAGGCTGGGCAGCCCCAACCACTCAGGTTCCCGAATCCAACGCTGGGAAGAAACGTCATCAACCCGGCAAGGAGAGTAGGAGGAGGAACCAAAAAAGGCGGCGCCAACTCCAGAGACAATTCAAGGAGAATGAGAAGAAGAGGATGAGAGATGAATTTCTCAAAAAGGAAGTGGAGCGACTGAAGGAGAAATACCGGCTCCTGAAGGAGGCCAAAGACAGAAGCTAGTCTCAGTTTTTATCATTATTTTTTATTTTTTATTTATTTATTTATTTATTTCTTTATTTATTTATTTATTTATTTTTTTTTTTTTCTTTCTCACGAGTTTTTACGAAGTTTTATTTATTGTCTATAAGTTTTGTTCAATTTGTTTGTTTTTGGAGGGTCGCAAGAGCGATTTTTTATTTATTTATAATCTTCAATTTTTTAAAATGTGATTTGTTATTTTATTATTTTCTCGAAGTTTTTATTCTATTTATAAGTTTTATTCTTTTTTTTTTTTTTTTTTTTTTCTCTCTTCTTTTTCCATTTTCTGAATTTTTTGTTTTCTTAGATTAAGCTTGTTACCACTTATTCTAGTCACCTCTTTGTATGTTCCTTTGTTTATTTGTTCCTTTGTTTATTTGTTCACTTTATTTATTTATTTATTTATTTTTTTTTCTTTTCTCGCGGAGTGTCGCGACGCGATGTATACTTAATGCTGCTTTACTACTCGTGGAGAATGTATAGCGTAATGGTTTTATATGCCATCACGAGTAGTAGAGCAGCTAACGAATTACGAATTACGAATTAATACGAATTACCAATATATCTATTTATCTCTCTTTATTTATTGCGTTTTCGTTTTAAATTAGCCTTAAATGGATATCAGCTTTAAAATATGCCTAAACTATGGTCCTGACCTACTTCAGGGATTTGGAAAATTTTCGACCTTCAGCCTTCATTATGAGTATATTAGACATATACTAGGCGTCTCTAGTAAGTTTAGACTTCATTACAAAGGCCTGATATACAGTACGTATTCTAAACTTCTACTAGACCAAGAGGGGGGGCCAACGAGCAGAGCGAGTGAGTCCTTGGGAGTTGGTTAACTTAAAATATTCATGTATTATGTCTTTGGGCTGGGGGTCAGTTGGAAATCTGCGCTATATGACGCTTTATGACGCCATCAATGACCTCGACCTACCTCAGGGACTTGAAAAATACCCTCTCCCATCCTGTACTATAGCTTGAGAGTTGAAATTTCTCCAAGTCCCCGTACCATCATACATAGCTCGATTTTCCAAGTCCTTTTCCTATCGTATACCTTGATACTATAGCTCGAGAGTCAACATTTCAACAGAGAACCTATTGGGTGATTTTTTTTGAAAAATTCGCCGTCCAGTGTCCGACGCCCGGCCGAAATGGACTTGAAAAAATTCTGCTTCATTTTTTGAGCTATATATGATAAGAGGGGGACTTGGATTTATTTATTTACTTATTTTCTTTCTTTCTTTCTTAATAAGATGGTCTTGAAACAATTTTGTTCTCTAAGTCATGAATATTAAGGAAGGGGCTTCAAAAATTTTGAATTCTTGTCATAATATATGATAGGAAATTTTGTAAAATTTGTGTTTTCTCAATTTAGTTCCACGCTACCCTAGAGGTTGAATTGATAGTGTATTTTTTTACCGTTGTTTCCCCAATAGGCCTACAAACGTCACTACTAAAACAAATTCGACCCGAAGAACAGTTCCCCGCGTTCCTCGTTTAATATCGTTAAAGAAGCCTCAATTTTTCCAAGTCCCCCTCCTATCATATATAGCTCGAGATTCAAAATTTTTCAAAGTTTTTGGTCGAAAGACGCACGGCAAATTTTTCGAAACGGCCCCTATAGAACAGGTTTTAGTCTCTAGTCTCATTATACCAGGCCTAATATACAATATTCTAGGTCTATACTCGCTAGACTGCCACTAAACCAAGACGCGAGTGAGCCCCTGAAAACTAGTTAGCATAAAATATTGTATACTAGACTGATACTGGACCAAGAAGGGGCGCTCACTCGCTAGTATTGAATGTTCAGTTAATTAGGGGGCAAAAGAGTGGAACGAGTAAGGCCTGAGAGTCACTAAATTCTCTCCTTATAACACCAAAATATCTTTATGCCCCCTCTCTAAGAAAGTGAACATTTTCCAGTACCAACGTCATCTAAAAATCAAAAAGCGCCAAACGGGGGACATTGAAATTTTCCCCCTTCTTGTCATTTCATCCTCAAAATTATTAATCTTTCATTAATACTAATAGGTCAATTTATTATTTATTCCTTAAATATAATTCTAACTGGAAACCTATTTTATGGGAGGGTCTTTGATGAAATTGTCCACCGTTTGGTTTTGACGTCATCAGGAGCAGGGGCTATGATCTATTTCACAGATAAAAAATTTCGTCGATTGAGTGACAGGTATGAGGAGGACTCGAAAAAAATTTTACTATCGAACTGCGAGTATGGAGAGGAGGACTGCGGTATAGTAATCAATTCTCGGAGTCGAAAAATGTATAAAGTCTGAAAATCGATCACTTTAAAGTCGATTCTTCTCCAAGAATGGAGCTGCCTTTTTTCCTCATCAAAATTTGTGACCTGCGATGAGAAAAAGATGCTCATTGCCCATTGGCGCAGGAACACCATTTCTCTGTGATTGAATATCTAATCAGATAGAAATGGCGTTCCTGTCAGTGAGCAATGAGCATCCTTTTCTCATCGCAGGTCACATTTCTCTTCTGGCTCTCCTCAATCAACTTCGCTGATAAATCTCTAATTTTATCTGAATCTGAGTCCTCCTAAGACTCTGAGTTTCTCGCTGTGCGGACGATGGCCGCAGCTCGTTTGCAAATACATAAAATTGTCCATATCTGTTAAGGGGGAGGGGGTCGTATACTCAGAGATTTTCATATCAGGGTAAGGGGTCACTAAAGACATGTACAAACTGACTTACAGAAATTGGAACACCAGCGTTTTGTCCAAATAACGGTGAAACGCGAAGAATGTATTTTAGGCTAGGTATAGAAAAGTATCTGTCAATTTTAGTTCCGGGTGAAAAATTGTAGAAACATTTAGTCGCAGATCTAAGGATGAGGGGAATATATGAAACTTCATCTTAGATATTGTTTCATAATCCTTACGAGTCCGTACTAATAAATTTATTATTGGTTCGAAATTTCGCGCTGAGACGTTAATTTTAAATAATGTAGGCTAGTGCTTTTGGATTATTAAATAAAAATAGGTGTCATTACTCTCATAGTGCGAATTATCATGAAGTGATGAAACGCAAAGAGGTAATTTTTATAATTAGATACCCTTGTCTTGAACCATAAAAAAATTAATGGTATGACTTTTCATGTTTAACACGCAAGGAGAACATAAATTTATAGTGGTTCAACTTTGTTTTAATATACGTACCGTCATTTCTCGACACAATGAGCAAAAAATAATTTTAACGAGTTTTATTTAAATTACTCGATAACTAGACAGCCAAAGGAGCCACGAACTGTGAGAATATTCGCTTTTGATACGTTCGTATCAATTTTGTCTATGATAGTAGAAAACTCAATTTCCCATTTGTACTTCACAATATAATTTTGCTAATAAATAATGAGAGCCAAATAATTATGGCCGAGCAAAGATCAGTGGATATTAAACATTAAGAGTGAGACTTGACGAAATTTTGACCTTCAAGGAGGGGGAGAAAACATTTCGACCGTCGAATTTCATACGAGTATTACATCAAGGGACTTGGAAGTGAGGGCTATAGGGGGGAGTAAAAATTAATACACAAAATCCGCAAGGAATCACAGATACGGACACCGGGCACTTTCGGTTGAACAACTGTGAAAGATAGAAGCGACTGAACCGACGACCAACAAGAACAGAAAACATCAAAGGAGGTCATGACTGAACCAGCGAGTCATCAAAATGTGAATTAATTCAATCAATCCCTCATCAGGAGTGTACCTGTTCAATGCGATATCGTCATTACTATTCCGATGGCGAATAATTTCAATGTTCTTAAGAGCAATCCGTTTGAAGAAAGAAATTTCCCCATGGAGGAGGACTTCGGACTCCTCTTTAAAACTGTGACCTTTTTCGATTAAATGATTGGTAAAGGCGACTCTGCTATGTTACCTTTCTCCCACTCTTTTCTATGCTCGGTCATTCTAATTTGACGTGCAGTCGTCTCTATATATAGGCTTCAGGACAATCACTGCCGGCTACGCTATATGTATACGCCAGTCCTCTCAGCCATCGGAATTTGAGTCAGACTTTTAACTGTGGTAAGATTGTAAAAAGCCTGGAGGACGCGACCGAGCTGCTAGGAAAACTTATCCAGAAAAGGAAGTCTAATGCAAAGTTTTCTTCAGCATGACGTGATTCCCGGAGGAGGAATGATATTAGACTAGAGGCATTTTCTCGTAAGCCTTCTACGAACCATTAGGTCAATATCCAGGTTGACCTGGTTCACTGTAGCCAGGTGTTTGATCGTCAACCTTGTGGAAAGCAATCTGACTGAAAGGAATGTGAGTCAGTCGGTGAATTAAACTGTTGAATGTAGCAATCTTGTAAGCAACAGGACAGAATGACGACCCAATATCGGTCGATGTATCTTTCCTGTTCAAGAAGTTTATAGAGGACCACCAACTTCCAATATTTTATGGAAGGGTATTGGTTATTTGAATATGCAAGAAACTCACTAAGGAGTTCTGAAGGACCCACAAAGCGTCATCAACGTACCTGTGCGAATAGAAGACGTAACTCAGAAATACCCGGCACGAGGAAAACATATCACGTTCAAATTTGGAAATAAGCACCTCTGAAATAAGAGAGCTCAAGGGAGAACCAATAGGGATCCCGACTTCTTCGAAGAACCCGAAAAATTTCCCATCAAGCTTGCAAAAGTTAGGGGATCAACAGACATTCAGAAGATCAAAAAATTCTTTTAATTCCTCATGAAGAACACCAGGTCTAACAAGCAAGTCGCCTATACGTTGAATAGCGGCGGCTTTGGGGATGTTTGGGAATAAGACAACAACATCAAAGTAACATAAAGTCCAACCTGAAAGAAGATTTACGTCCTTAAGCCTAACCGCTGGGGAACCCGAGCCCTACACTAAGTGAGGAGAGTCGAACTCAGCACGTGATTCAATCCAGTGACCTAAGAATTTGGCAAGGGAGTATGTAGGTGAAGATACAAACAAAATATCCAGCCACATACAGGGTATCCTTCTTGTGCACTTTAGGCTACCCACAGAGGAGAGGGGCACGCGATTAGATTCTTTTGTCAAAGGACTTCGATAATTAATGTCTGTACTACTATGAATGCTTTGACAAAATTAGGAGAACAGATGATGGCGTTTTCCTTGGCCCCGCACTAGCTGAGCACGTCATAAAGCACGGTAATCCATTTTCTAGAATTTCGACGACCATTGTTGGTTGTAGGCATCATATTTTTTAATAATTCCTCCATTTTCAACATATTATCATTTACAAGCAAAAACAATTTTGATATTCTCTAGCTCTTCAATTCGTGGAGAACAAAATTTCTGAAACTGTTGTACGCCTCTAATTGACATTTATTTGCTATGAAAAAAAATCTAAAAACGTGAACACAATATTGATCGTAGACAGCAGTTAAAATTCTGGACGACATGTACACAAGTTCAATTTGACGGCTAGATACCAAGATTTACCCCGCAAAATATATTTTATTCCTTTGTTTACAAAATAAACACAAGATTGTTACACGTTTTGCTGAAACATTTAACTTAGTGGCGTTTGAACTTGACCTCCTTCACATGTATGAATCATTACTCGAACAAAAGTTGGACTTTTTTATAGTTATTCGTATACGCATGGGTCTCGTGCCAAATACCGGGCGTTTGTTCACTGTCGTCCACAGTTGTGACAGAGAAAACGTACACCTGCCTTCTTTTTCATGTTATTACGATTTCTATCATTTTAAATAAAACTTGCGTCACCTAAGATGTTTTGAATTTCGACGGCTATTCACGTTCTAAATTTAATAATCTAATATTTCCGTCCAATATATTCTATTCGCATTAACTTACACACGTTCTGACGACGTTATTTAATAACTTTCCAAGATTTGTAGTGTCCACAATTGTATTAAGTATGATCAGTTTCCCTCTTCATAGGTACACACTTAATATAGACGTTTCTCGACCTTCGTACTCCTACTCCCTTTTAATCTTGGATACTACGAGTGGTAGGTATCTAGTCGACATTTGTGGTAGTACCTAGTTGATGCACCGATCTTCATGTTCATGATATTACCATCGTGGCTATCGTCGTGCTAACATATCGATTACTGTCCTTGAGAGCTGAGACCTTTAACAGTCTCTATTTGAGCAAAATTCTGTTCAAAATACAATAAAGTATTCAATGTTGTAGAAAAAATACATACCCACAACTCAAGGAAAAATAATTGGAAATTTGGAGAACAGCAAACTTTTTAACGTTGATGTACAGGTACTAAAATGCATAACTGTATTTCATGAGTAACATGAAATATAGCAATGCATTTTACTGCAGATTAGGGTATCCTGACGAAGTAATGCAGGACCTACGAGTTGAACAGGTAAGTTCTCAAAGAGATGGGAGAACCACTGCAGAAGAAATTTTGGAGACCCAGTAGATGAGGGGTTACTAAAAAAACTGCACCACGATTTTGTAATCCTCATCTTCCGGGTCCCCGAATTTTCTTTTGCAGTGGTTCTCCCATCTCTTTAAAAACTACCGTTTGTAGGTCCTGCATTACGAGTACTTCGTCAGGATATCCTAATCCGTGGAAAACATCTTCTTGACCGTTAAGGACTTGCCAGTTATATCCTTGGAACAAGTTACACATGTCATTTAGTACTATTTTTTATTGCTCATCAAAGGATTTTTTGAAACCCTTAAAAGAGCCTACTTTATGGCAATTTGCGTCTTGGATTTTCATCATCAGTCCCATTTGTCTGGTTTCCGGGGTGTCGGCGTGTCGCTCATTGTACATTTGGGCAGCGGCTTTCCCCATATCAACGATATCCCGGTTTTACGCGGAATTCTGCCAGCTTATTTTTGAGCTCCTCCGCTTTGTTATCTCGTGGCGGTACGCTTTTCTGAGAACCAAAGAACAGATAAGTTTACATCTATGTAAGAAAAAAGTATCCTTGAAAAAGGATGACGACGAAAAATAAAAATTCTTCATCGATAACATCCTAAATTAGATTAAACGAATATGTTCTGCTAAGTTACGGTTATCCACAATAGCGAAAAAAGAATACTCAAAAAGGGTGATGCGAATCTCGCTGTGAAAATTGGTCCTGGTTTTAATAGCCAAAAAGTCTGTGCCGAAATAGTCTGCAATAACCTCCACCCTCGCATGAGTAACGAATTGGGAGGAGTGACTCAAGGTTCATCTAATCGTCACTAAGGCTGACAAGGGCAATGCTGTTGTGGTTATGGAGAAATCTACCCATGCTTCTAAGGTCCACAAAGTGCTCCAGCAATGTGGGGCTAAAGAGAGTAAGAAATTCAGTTTCCCTAAGCTTATTAAAGAAGTTAGGAGTGTCATCAACAAGTGTGAGACTATATATGAACCAGTAACGTCGTACTCATTAATTTTTTGTTAGTACTAGAGAATACTGCGCTAGCCGATGCACTTACATATTTCTGAGCGAGTCTAGTAAATGTCGCGATTAGTTCCGTCTCTGATAACTGAGAGACAGGTTTTTGGATGCCCAACTCCTTTATGACCGATTCCATTTCCTTCATCGCGCGCTAAATGAAAACAAAATTAATTAGCATCAAGAATTTAAGAGAGCACAATCCATTGAACTACTACGAGTATGTTGCTTGTCAACATGGCCGAAGTCGTATCTCTGAAGTGAAAATTTTACACTCGCGTCATCAAATGACAATCCTACTTTTGAGACACTGTTGATGAAGAAGAAGAGCAGGAGCGTTCTAATTTTTCAAATGGAGTGACTTGATGAGGGGTGTACGAGTAATTGAATTATAATAAGCCTACTTTTGCTTTCTTTGAGAGCACCATTATTGCACTTACATGATTCGTCGCTTTCATCGCTGGGACAAGGTCGACGGTAAGGTTAACTGCAAAATAAATACCAGGAAAATGGTCTGTTATTATAGTTTATAAGTCAGGCCGAAAATTTCTAAGAAATAAGAATACTTACAACACAAAATAACCAAAAAAATACGTTGAACAAATATGAGATCCATTTTTCTTTGTAACAGTCTGGATATTGGATGGGTTTGGAATGAGTGGTTACCTTGGCGTTGAATGTTTCTGACGTTTTAAACTTACTCTACGATGAGGAAATCATTGATTCAATCGATATTGTCGATTAGCGTTCATGATAGAAATTTAATGTGATTGTAAGCCAGATACGAAATAATATCGAAGTAAAATTGAGATTCACGGTAAGACATAGAATGAGGGTGTGGACGGTCAGGTTGTTCAGATGTTGATGTAAAAGTCAGTTGATTGTAATTATTGTAGGGTACCACAAATGGTGTCATGGTTGTTTTCGAGTGCTTGAGTGAGGGAGGGGGTGTGTTAGTGAAAGAACGGAGAACTAAGAGTTGGGGGTAGGAGAAAAAATGGTCAACTGTTAAATGGTCTCGTTCACAATAGGGGCAAGATGGAGGGGCTAGGATGTGTTGGTTGGTCATGTGAGAGTGAGTAATTTTTGTGCGGTCAATTCTTAGACGGGAAAGAATCACTTCTTCTCGTCTTTTATCTCTGATGGAGAATGACCAGGGGACGGGGATTTTTTTAATACGAAGGAGTTTGTTGTTAGATTGATGTTACCAAATGGTGTTCTATGATATTGGGTGATGAGTGAACGGTAGTAATTTTTATAGTCTAGAGATAGTACAGGGGTTATTTGGTCGAAGGAGGTAGGTTGTTTAGCGGCTTGATCAACGGCTCATGTTGGAGAAGGCCAATGTGTCTGGGAATCCATATATAGATTATTTGGGTGTTTAAATAATTTTTAGAGTATGAAGTCTGAATGCTTTATACGGTTGGATAGGAATTGTATGCATCTGTAAGAGAATGAAGAGAAGAGAAGGAATTGCTCGTTTGGGGAAAGTTGGAAGAGGTAGGAGAGACAGGTAAGTATGCCCATAAGTTCTGCTGTAAATAGGGTCGACGCTGTGTTGGTGATGCGTTCTGAAAATATTTTCCCCTTAATAAAATATGCGTACGCTGCTTTATTAGATGTTTTAGACCCATCAAAGAGGCAGAGTGTGTAATTTTGTGACGTGTTGGATACATGTAGTTTTGTCGGCTTTAGGGATTACTGTGAGATCGAGACGTAATTTGGATTGAGGGACAGTACAGGGGGGGGGGTAGATTGTATGAACGGGTTCTAGGGGGTTTGCTGTGAACGGTCTATTAAAAGAGTGATTAAATTAAAAACGTATTATGTTTTGTGGAGAGTTGACTGGAAGTTGCGGGAAATCGAGAGACGGAAGATGAAAAGTTTGAGGTTAGGGTGAGTCTACGAAAGTGGAGGGGAGGTTCTGCGGCCTCTGCGCATAGTCCAAGTTTGGGGCTAGTACGGTAAGCTCTCAGGGCAATCCTGAGGAAGGTTGTTTGGATGGGGTCAAGTAAGGTGAGAACAGTTTTGTTGGCTAAGTTATAAAATTGGGACACCATAGTCTAATTTTGAGTGGATGAGGCTACTATAAAGCTAGAGGAATAATTTTTGGTTGCATCCTTTCGAGAGATGAGATAAGAATTTTAAAATGTTTGTAGGGACATTGCAAAAAATTTCATCATCGTACGTGAGTAAATAGACGAAGGTCAATTTACAGCTGATAAACCAGATAAGATCCTTGCCAATGAGACTGAATGCAAAGCATTCAAAACTAAGTGTGTACGGCAAAATAACTGTATTCGATCAAGTGTATTATGATTACGTGATTTTTTCTTAATCTTATGCTATAATTATTTTGTTGAACTACAGACAATCGTGTAAATGCAGCACCAATCGCTTATCATTGCGAATCAAGTGGGATAACGGAGACTCGTGCAAACGGTCGCAGCAGTGCTGGGGATGGAGAAGACGCGAAAAAGGCCGCCGTTGAAAAATTCTGAAGAGACTTCCACAGCGCGGATCGACAGCAATACGCTGAAAGAATTTCAATTTTCAAACATGGAGAGTACGTCTTCCAGCGAAACTTTGAAAAATTTCACCACCGGTTCCATCTGGACAACCGAGGCTTCGGACTATTTCAATGTATCCTATTCCTACTACTCCTATCTGCAATCTCTAAACGAGAGCGCTTCTTACGTCAACGCATCCATTACAACGAACAGCGTCGATAAAAAAGTCTCATGTCAGTGGGAGCCAGCGCAACATAGTCTTTTTCAACTCTCAAATATTTGTTTTCTTTCCGCATTCGTCATTCCGAAAAATTACAAATCTGGTATTTTTGTATTCAGGTACGTACCATTCTATCGGGCGTAAAATTTTGTTCTTGCGTCGACACAATCTCGGATTTCGATGGCAACAAAGGCATAGCAGTGAGAAAAAAAAATCGCAATACTCCCAGAACTTCTTATATTTTCTGCAATTCCTCACATCACCTTTTTTTTGGCCTAAGTTGGGTCGACTCAAATATTAGGTATTGAACCATTTTTAATGGTGTGCGTTTCACAGACTTTGTAGGGGAAACCTCATGGGGCTTTAAAGAATCCTATGTAAGGACAAAAATAGGCAAAATTGCCCTTACGCCTTACCTTCAAAAATAGTGTCCTGAGACGCTCCTGATCCTAGTGCTCGTACAAGTACAACGCAAATTTCTTCCTTCTGTTAGATCATCCACGAGCGATAATCATACAGTGTCTGTAGAACCAGTTCAATTGCTTATAGACTCAGGAGGCTACATTATAGCACGTGGGCTCAAGAGAAACTCTCATCTTAGAAATAAGGAGCTCCTTACCTCCAGTCTAATCTAAAAAGTTTGTCAACCTACCGTTGGACACTTTTTAGTCCTAGACGTTACCAATGCTTTCTACGCGGATGGTAGGAGATTGATTAACTATCAACGGTCAAAATAGATATCAACATAATTATTTAAAATCAGCTTCACATCGTTTTTTTTTTTTATCATTTCGGTAGGCAATCTCTATGAAGTCTTTACAAAAAAGAAGCAACACAACAAAATTCATAAATAACCTTTCTTTTAGACCTCCTTGATATAAAAAACGGTACCTCTATTGCTTTCTCGGACCCTCCTCCAACTCATTAATCTCATCCTTGTTTTCTTGAAATTTCATTTCCTGTCTGTCCAAGTTTCAATCTTATTTACTTTGTCTGATCATGTTTGTTTAGGCAAAAGTAAGTGTTACAAGTGAATTTTTAATGATCTTTACCCTCAATCATATTAGGTACTTGAAAATAAAAAAAAAAAAAAACATTTGACTGGGAAAGAATATTTGAGTCTTGTTCTCAATACCTATATTATGTATATTCAATGTACTAAACGAGCTTTATTAATATTTATTTACCTCCTCTATACATTTTGAAACCGAGGAAACAAAAACTTTGGTACATTATACAAGGCCGACAAGTTGACGCCACCGCGCTAATTTACAATTTTCGATAGTCTGCTATTTTATTGTCCAAAATCTTGGTTATCACTTCCGAAATGACATTTTTATAACGAGGATGCGGGGCCCTTTTTCGAAGTTTCGCGAATTCGTAATCTACAAATCTCGTCAAAAATGAGAACGTTCTCTTGTAAGCGTCGTTTCAATAGTCGCAGAAAGCGAGATTCCATTTCAGTAAAAAATCATGAGTCAGTTACACGAGAATTTATTCTGGGCGCAGTTTTCGAACCAAAGCCGTGAAAATTAATTCGAGGACGATCTTGAAGAAAGCGTAAAAAATCGACAATATATTCCACCCTTTTATATGTATGTTGACACTGATGGTAAAGATTGTGAGCAGTATCTTTTTTTGCGGTATCCAACTATACTTCTTGAGATAAATCAATTTTGGTTTTTGAATTAGACTCACTCTCTTTTATCTTCTAAAAAGATCAAGAGTAATTATAATGTTTCCATGGTGGATCTCTCGCACAGTCGACATTTCTTGGATTAATTGAAGTACCTCGTTTTGGCATGATTAATTCGGTCTAGTAACTATCTTCTCTATTGGTTTCATTGGTCCCTGGTCTTTTGTTTCTTTAAGTAGGTAGTAAGGAATTATATAAGATAGGTACGCGCAAGTGATAAGATTAAGGTGGTCACCATGAGGCGCCAGTCACCTTGTTGATAAAGTCAGTAGCAATCAGCCACGGCTTTTCTGAAACTTCCTAAAACTGCTCCTCCTTCCACTTTATCAACATGGCGACGGTCCTCTTCTTAACACTTGCGCACACCTGTGACCCTTCAACAGAAAAGGGCCCTTAGAATAACCAAAAAAATACCACATTTCTTTGCATTTAATTGACAAATTATCATCAAATATTAATGACTTAATGTCAAGTAGGTACCTATGATAAATGTTATCATCTCTTCAAGGGTACGAGTCATCATTTAAGGTTATAAATGCAATAATTTTACAAACACAGACCCTTGTTTGTAAAATTATTGCATTTATAACCTTAAGTAGGTATGATGTTGACCAGATATATGCAGCGGGCATTGAGATCAAATTGAAGAAGAAACTATATTTACAGTTTTCAAAAATAACAGTAATGTTTTAACCCTAGGGGCCCTAGTCCGTTGGAAGGTCACAATTATATAGTACGTTCCGGCTAAGAGAGTACACTTTTGATAGCAGCATTGTGGGCGCAGGAGTGAAGAGGGACTTAATTCCAGGACTGAAAGGGCCCTCTCTTTATACCGCTCTATCCACATTGCTGTTATCAAACCTTCTTAGCCGGAACGTACTATAGTTCCTTTACAAGAACATCAACACCAACGCCACCAACGACATCAACACCCACATCAACAACACCAATACCAACAGGGCCAGATTCACAAAGTGTTGGAAATATTTTTGTTGACAACCTTTTTACCCTACAAAGTAAAATGGGCGTATCTTCAAAATAACGATTTGCAAGAAGGGTGCCTGAGTGAAAATTTTCAAAATTGTGATCAGCTGATAAGAGTATTCTGCGCTTGGTCAAACCACAAAACCATTAAAATCTTTATTCTCGCTCATTTGAAACATTTTCTAATGGATATCTCAATGGTCATGATTCATGAACATAAAATGCTTTATTTTTCAAAGCTGAGATGTATTCGCTTCAATACATATCAAGAATTCAAGATGACAGATTTTAGAAAATATAAATACTTCTGTTCTTATTAATTTTTGGTTCTAATCAATGATGACACTGGTAAAAATTTTCCTGTTCACCTGCATACCTATACGTCCAAATTTTGAACTTATAATTGTGACCTTCCAACAGAAAAGTAGGATAAACGAAAAAATACTACGTTTATTTTGCAACAAACGAATTATCAACAAATGTGACCCTGTCTACAGAAACCCGGCTCAGCGTTGAATATCGATCAGGAGAGAAGGATCTTTTACAGAGGAAGAAAGATTCCTTTTCTCCTGATTGTAATTGAACGCTAAGCCGGGTTTCTGTAGATGGGGTCACAAATAAGTAGGTATGATGTTGATCTATGTTGATATCAGATTATGCAGCAGGCAATGAGATCAGAATTAATGAAGAAGAAACTAGATTCATAAATAACAAATTTAAATTAATTCGTACAATATCTAAAATCTAAGAAAATAATAAGACAAGTTGATGGTGGAATTAGCCGTTGTCTTATTATTTTCTTAGATTCATAAATTTATTTACAGAAAATTTTCAATATAACTGTAATGTTTTAACCCTAAGGGCCCCAGTCTGATCATTGCCATCGTTTTTTTCGTGGATTTAGCGATCTTCGACTTGGTTAGACGTTTTTTCTTTTATGAAAAAACTATTTTTTTCGTGATCGGTGATTTGTAGATATGTCTATTCTACTTTGTAAGGCAGCAGTTTCCTATCCAATAATTCTTGTATTTGAATAAAAATGTTGTGTAACATATTGACAGCACGTTTGCAACATCTGTGCAAATCCGCCTTGCCACCAACAACAAACAACATTCACAAGGGGCCAGACTAAGGTAGGTAGGTAGGTTAAGGCGCTAGAGGTATTCTCAAGAATGTAAACAAACACGTGATGTGGTGGTAAATTTTTAGTGAAGCGGTTCGACTTAATGCAAATTTTGCATTAAGTCGAACCGCTTCACTAAAAATCATCCACCACATCACGTGTTTGTTTACATTCTTGAGAATACCTCTAGCGCCTTAGGTAGGTAAGTGATAAGAAGAGGACCGTCGCCATGTTGATAAAGTTGAAGAAGGAGCAGTGTTTTAGGAGATGTCAGTAAGTTCCTTAGTGTCCGGAGAGCCGTGAGGAAAATTTGAATATCAAACATTGAATCATTTTGGTTAATTAGAAAGATTATATCGATGAAAACGAAAAATAAATTAGTGAATTATTTCCTCTAATTTTTCTTGTTTGAATTCTTGTATTCGATGTTTGATGTTTCAAATAATTCTCTTGGGATACTACTCAAATTGCATGCTCCTCCTTCGACTTCATCAAAATTGGCACAATCATATTCTTATCACTTGCGCATACCTAGATATTTTATATAGGTAGTTCTTACACTTACCTACTTGATGTGAAAAACAACCACCGTCGAGATCCGAACAAACATTATTTCGATCTCCCAAATGAATGATTCAAGGTTGATTACGTTTTTGTTTCTGCTCTGCAGGGTACTTCTATGTCTCAGTTTCGTAATATCAGCCGTTTGGGCGGGCGTTCATTTTTGCGCGTTGGATTGGTTCATCTGGAGTTCAGGATTAGCCATCACGAACGGCATCCACGTCGTCGTACTCACGTTCAAATTTCTTCCACCAGCGCTATCCCTCGAGTTAACCGAATTGTATATTCGCGTTTTCAAACCTTTGAAAGTGAATAAAAAGCATTTTAAAGAGCTGACGAAGGAAGCTTGTTTGTTACGACTGGTGCCCGGTGAAACGTACGCCGTCGAAGAAGTGACAATAGCCGACGAAAAACTTTCCATTTTACTGAAAGGAAAGTGAGTAAGCAACGTCGCTGAAAATTTTTCACGTTCTATTCTGATAAACTTTTGTCTTAACTATTTTTTCTTTAAGGTTAAAAGTGAGCTGTAACGATACATTCCTCCATTCCATTTCTTCTTACCAGTTCGTCGACTCGCCAGAATTTAAGGCAAACTCGGTCGCCAATGGTGTAAGATTTCAAGTGAGTGATGCATCTAAAATTTTATTTGTATTTTGTAACGTTGTGTAAATATACTTATTGGAGGATGCGTTAGCGAATTAGTAAGCGAATGTTTTACCATTCTTAGTGCCGGAACACTTTACAGTAGGCTACTATCATTACAGTTGTACACGAAACAATGTACATTACAGTATTTTGTAGTATACGGATTAATGTACAAGCCGTGTACAGTAGTTAACGTTTATTTGCAGGTTACTATTACTGCTGAAGAAGACTGTTTATGTTTGACCTGGTGTAGAATAAAATTAGATAGAATACTTAGACATAGACCTCAAGTGAAATTTGTATTAAATAACCTTATAGGTAAGATTTTGCTGTATAAAAATGTTGGCATAGTACCGAGTAGATGGGGGCATTGCCGCGATATTGTTGGGCCAATGCATACTCAGTAATGTGGGTTTTGCATGTCTTCCTTAGGTAAAGATATAACGCATAAAATGTATTCGCTGAATGAACAATTGGGTCAGCTGTGCACCAACGAAGCGTTATCGCGGGTCGCCAAAGATGATCATTGGCGTTCTTCTATGAATCGTAGCGTTAGTGTTGACGCAGTCGATACAGGTACTCGAGGACAGGTCCGTTCAAACGCGTGGAAACAAGCGGAGAAATGTCGCAAAAGTTCGACGCATTCCGAATGTGAGTACTGGCGCAATATATTTTCAGGAAAAATTACATCTTGAATTCGAAGAGTGAGGTCTGCTTACCTCATCTATACGCGATGAATCCCGAGCGTATTTACGGTCGAAAGACAGTAAATTGCAAACGGAGGCAGTAAATCAGAGTAACGACTCGTTAAAAGAAAGACAAAAAAAGAATTACGGCGTCGTGTAGTTACGCGCGAATAAATTCTCGTTCGAAAATTAATTCCGACGGAGAACTTATCAAAAGCGTCCGTACTTGGTAGGGGTAATAAAAAGCTTCGTCGTGTTATGCAATAATTTTCCAAAATTAGGAAAGTTGAAAATTAAATACCGCGTCTCGAAACGATGACTTTCTTTTCGACGTTCGTTATTTACGTACGCTGTTCTCGAGTATTTTGACCAATTCAAAAAGTTGTAAATTATCGTTCGGTTCTGAATTTTATGCTCGAATTGTCTTTACTGTAGGTTATTGTCGTGTTTTATATTGCGACAATGTCTATTGAGAAGATTTACTACTTTATCTTCGGCGCGGCGTCGTTAGTCGGAGAAAAAAGAGGCCTGCGATTCTGTGTACCTACCGGTATCTATATCGAATATCATACTTTCCATTCGCTCAAAGTAGAAGATGCTAAACGCAATAGCGAAGACAGAGAATTGCTTGATAGAAAAATTTTAAATTTCAATTAAACTTTTTCCAATTCTACTGTCGTGTACACAGCTCGGAATTGGAAAAATTGTTCAATAGTCGGTAGTTTTTTCAGTCCTATACTGGATGACCTGTGTTGCTCCGCAGCATTAGTAGTTGATGATATAAGTCAACGATGACGCCTGGATAGGGGCAATATCTCATAAGTGAAATATATCCCCATAAGAAATGTACAGAACGAAATCGTGTTTCGATTTTTTCGAAAATTTTTGAGGGAGGCGGAACGAATTAATAAATATGTACAACGTTCAATTTTACAATTCCCTCATGTTGGTAGCCTCGCCACATTTCCAATTAGGTATTGAAAATAGAATTCGTCTTGCTCATATGTGTACGTGATGGATTAACCCTTATGATTTCGATTTCTTCCAACTATTGTTTCCTTCTACCTAATAATTTTTTTTTTCTTTTCTTTTCTTAGTGTACGAAACTACTATTTTCTATGTTGCAGACGATTCCCATCAAGCCAAATGGTATCCATTCATTGCTAGTCAGTTTCCGGCTGAGTACCCGTTTACGACCATTGACGAAACTTGTGCCTCTCAAAACGACGAGAGGGCACCTATGTTGGCTAAGAACGGTGATACAGCGACTCGCCAAAGACCGCACATACAGTCGCCACCGAAGTCTTCTCGCGATCCTGCAACGATTCAACAGTTGCAGCAACAAGGCCTACAATTTGTCTCTCCATATTCAAAATTGGAAACTATACCGCTCTTGAACGTGGCTAACAATCAACTTTTGAGCTCTCAGTCTGTAGCTCTGATTCCAGTAATTGTACCTATTGTTGCAACAGCTGTAAATACAGTGAGCACTTCTACTGTCAATGTAACAACTATAGCGCCGTCAACATCCAGTAAACCCTCTTCTCTTAAGCGACAGCGTGGCGTCAAATTTGACGAGACACAATTATGAATTTTTTGGGTTTGCCGTTCCTCATTTTTCTCCTCCTATGCTTCTGTGAGTTTAATGATTTCCCAAAAAAAGCATAAATATGTTGAAAGTACGTCTAGCTTTAATTTTTTGTAGCTTGAAATTTTTTACAAATTTCTACTTGAAAATTATGCAAGAAAACAATTGAAACGCCCAAAATTATACCCTTCAGAGTCATTCATGCGGAAAATTGTAAACCTAATTTATTATAGAAGCTGTCAATGGACTCGTACATATCTCAAAGAAGAATATTTACTGGACCCGGGTCACGGTATAAGATGAAGAGGTAGTGACACGAATGTATTCTGACTGTGGTAAACGCTGTCCGTGATTTTGAAGTAGTTCTGAACATCCCGAGCGCAGCGCTCGTGATGAAAGTGATGGGTAATGTACAGAGTCTTATGGGAACGCCGCTACTTTCAAAAATTTATTGCAGGATCAGGAATCAGCCGATGCATTTCATATTTGGCATAAAAATACCATTTAATCTACTCTATAAAATTTTGAAAGAATCACCCTTCTAAGTAAATTCTTGGATTTTTTATAATCCTTGGAAATTTCATCAATACTAGGGTACCAACGGTAACGTCTCGGCGCAGGTGGGGTGTAGAAGGAACAGGGAAACAGCCCGAGTGTTCGCTGCAAACCTAGCGGAAGTTTGTACGTACAACTTCAAAACTGCGGACACGATTTTAGCGTTGTGTCATTACCTCTTCATCTTATACCGTGACCCGGGTTAACATAAAAAAATAGGCATTAAGTTCTTTTCATTACATTTTGGTTATCGGGTAGATTCCTGCTTGCTTTTAATGAGAGACAAAGATCGATAAATCCTGATCAAAATTGCAAAGAGTCCTGCATTGTTAAAATTTTTTGCATCTGAAATAAACTAATATGACTCTGGAAATTTCTTGAATTTTGAGTTAATAAATTTTCTGTTTTCCTCTCTGTAATAACTCAAAAAAACTATTCAATTGTTCCGAAGTTCTTAATCATATACTGTCTTAGTGAATGTGGTTTTATACAGGCCTAACTACAGATGTTCACATTGTCTTTTTTATATTTATATATCTCATTTTTTTTTTTTCATGCGTTTAAAGGGACTTTGAAAGCAATCTATCTTAAGAATTATTAAAATTTTCATCATACTTTTTCCCATCAACTTATTATAAACTGTATCCAAGGTACATCCAACAATACATCCTTTCATTTAAAGAAGAAAACAAAAGCTAAAGAAATAAAACAACATTCAAGTTGGTTGAGCTTTTCAACTCCACACCTAATTGAAGTGCATTTGTACGCTGAACTATTTCGATTTTGGAAACATTAATTTGAGAGGTGTCAATTAACTTACACTTACAGATAAATATTGAAAAATAAAAGATCTAATTATTTACAGTTCCTTTCTTTCTCATCTTTATGACTCCGTTCCCGAGTGGTTTAGCCAGGAGAAGTTTTGGAGATCAAACTCTCTCCTTACAAAACTGAAAAATTTGCTCTAAAATATATTATAAAAATACAGAAAAGGGTGGATATTGTATAAAATTTTGTCAACCCCCCCTGAAAAATTATTGCGTTTCGACTCCTGAATAATTTCATTTTGAAATTGGAAGATGAATTTTCCAGATAAAACTTTCAAAAGTATGTAGGTTGAAAGTTTGTAATTGAGCTCTTCCAGGTCAATGGAAATATAGAATGTTGATAATACTTTAGAATTCAAACTGGAAGTAGAATGTAATATAATTTATTTTGACATACATGCGGATAAATCAAAAATTTTACAAGGATTTCTTCTTCAAACCTTTTTGAACACTAAAACCAACGAATCTGGTACATTTGCTCTGTGATAACTTTTATCCGCGGTTGGTGACCAACCATTTTGTTACACTTTGTCTTCTATGAACATCCATCTAATGTGTATACTAATCAAACAAAACCTACCTATAATCTTATCTGTAAGTTTATGTCTGGCACAAAGCTTTTTGAATTCATATAAACTTTGCGCACGCAATTTTTTTTATAAGAATTTTTATTTTTGAAATACAATACCCCATCAAAATTTGTATTCCCGATTGACGATTTAATTTTTTTTTATACTTAACTACTACAATCTAATAATATAGAACAATGAAATTACTTATTATTATTATTATTATTATTATTTCCGTTTCTTTTCAAACAAATTTATCAAAATTTAAGGAGTTCATTCAAAATAATACAGCAAAATACAAAATATACATTGTAGGATGTGCTCAATTTTTTTGATCTCATTAATAGAGTTTTCAAAATTTTGTACTAGCTCTGGATATAGTTTTTCATAATCAAAATATTATAGTATGTAAAATTAAACAATTAAAAAACATTGTTTTTAGAAACCATTTCTGTGGAAAGTTTGAGAATTTAAGGTTTTCCTAATTTTATTCTTCTTTTATTTTCTATATGTGACCCCATCTACAGAAATCCGGCTTAGTGTTCAATTACAATCAGGAGAAAAGGAATCTTTCTTCCTCTGTAAAAGATCCTTCTCTCCTGATCGATATTCAACGCTGAGCCGGGTTTCTGTAGACAGGGTCACATATTTTTTGCTTATTTGATGTACAATAATGTTGAACCCTTTATTTCAGTGTGTAATTTTTCTTAGTCGGTACTTTTCATTTTACCTCAAAATTAATTTCCAATGTTTGATGCTTAACAACCTGCAAGAACAATCAAGAAAGATACCCACATGGTCTAAGTTGATCATATTCAATGTTGTGTTTGAATCAATTTAAAAATATTGGTACAAGTTTATACTTATGCACTAACAGAAATTATGTCCATATAAATGCAATATGAAATCAAACGTACCTATGTAATTCTATAGTGCAAATTCCTGCAATTGAATGAATTAAATTGCAATGCTTTCAAAGTTGAGTAAACTTATCCCGCATATTATAATGCAGAGATATGGGGCAGAATAAATTCCATACATGTGTACTTCATTCATTTTACAATCATTTTCAATTATATACCAAAGTTATTGTTTTTTTCTTCTCCTCTCTTCTGTGTGTATGTGTGCGTGCATATCTGTAAAAGATTTTGAGATTTGAAGCAACATACCAAATTTTGAAATTTTATAGTGCAATATTATTATGTTTATACTATTTTGTCTCCCTTAAATTTTCATTTCAAAAATGCATGTGTGATATATTGATTATTAATAATTATACCTAATTGAAGTTTTACATGTTTAATAATAATCATCAGTGTTTGTGTTACTTATTTGTTATTGATGTTTACAACAGCTAGCTTTTACAGTCAAATAAAATTTAATTGTGAAATATAAAACGGGATCATTTTTAGCAATATTTTCATTTATTTTTTCTGTATAACAATGATGATGAATATTTGTAATGAGAATGGATTTTGTACATAAGAACCCAGAGTTGACGGATTTTCCCAAATTTCACGGCAACAAAAACAAATCAATAACCATCATAATGCTTGGTTGCTTATTACACTCAGTAAGTACAAGACTATATAACTACATACATAGACTGGATGCAAGACCGCGCGTGTATTTGACATAGACAAATTTTATTTAAAATAGTTATAGGTATACTTGTTGGACAGGAAATTTTGTGGAGAATGAATTATTTTCTCTCTGATTCTTCGCGCTAGAAGCATTATTTTTGGGGTAATCAATGCTTTTTTTTGACCAAACTACTACAAAACAGTAATTGAGGACGTTTCTGTCAAAATGGCGTCCACTCAATGCATTTCTTATGGGACAAATGCCCTATAACAGAAAGGTAAGTGTTTGGTGAGAAAAATGCGTTTTAATATTAATTGATTACTCCAAGAATAATGCTTCTAGCAAAAAATCAAAGGTTCTCCATCAAATTTTCTTTGGGATGCATGAGTATAATTTCAAGAAGATAAATTCAGCAGTCTCAAGTTATCTGCTGTCAAAATACACAAATTTAACACAGGCTCATTAGTTGAGGCCACGGATGTTGCTCAAAATTATTTCGGTATTTACGCGCAGTTTTTGTTCTTTCAAAATTTTGTCGATGAATTTTGTTGTTCCAACAAAAAATAATTAATCTCCAATTTGGTACAAGTGCACAGCAGTGCAGCTGCACAGCACTGTAGTCTGTGCCGGGGAGGAGTGATTGATGATGCATAATTCCTTTCCGTACCTATTTCGACCGATGTTTCAGTTTCAACGGTTTCAACGTTTCATACCCTATGTATGAAATTTCATTCTTTTGTAGCGAACTCGAAATACGTTGGCACCAGTGCAATGTCCAAGAACGACGATTCTCCCGATCCTCATCAGTTACATATTCGTGCGAGAGAGTGCGCAATTTACCGACTCTCGATAATGACTTGCCCAAAACGTCCACTGGAGCGCTAGCTACACAAGCGCATCCTCTTTCGGCTCGTCCGCTCGTGAACAGATCTTTTTGGAACGTCTAGATTTTGCTAGAAAGGTCGAGAACAACAGGTAATTAAGAGAGTTGATCTGACCAGACCGATTATCTACGGCAGGTTTAATACTGTCTTTCGTACAATCCTGAACAAGCCCAATTCTGCACAACCGTCGAAGCACAGTTTCTTCAGAGATCGACCGACTCGAACAATCAGTACAATTTTAGAGTTCGATTTTATAAGTTCGTCACCAGATGATCGTTTGTACGTCTTTAAATAACCTTATGTACTTTTTCGAACATTCATGACCGATTCTTTTTCTTTTCCATTTTAAATGTACGTTGTCCGTCTTGTTTGTATAATAAACGACCGTTATAATCCTGACAAAGAACAATCCTAATTTATTTTCCTAAAAATCAGTGCCTGTCGATAAAGAAAATTCGAGAGTGAAGAACAAGGTTCTAGAGCTAAATAAAACCGTTTCCTACACACTGCTAGTCAGTGCAGCCAATATATTCGTGAGCGCCGCTCGCGACACAATGGGATAAACTACACAATGTTTTCTTATCACATGTCACAGTTAAGATTCAGGGACTATGTTTAATCTATATTGTATATGGTGTTCAGATCTGTGTATATATTCTTCTGCGTTGGAATATTGATAGGTACTTCTTAATACTTTTCTGCTGACCTCCGTACATGTAAAATAAATAAACTTAAACACACGCGTGTATACATATTATAACACTGTATACATGAAATCAACATATTTTACATACAACCTCTCTATACCATCTACATAGAGGCAGGGCATTATAATGTTTACATTTTCCATTGTACAATCGTTGTAGGTGGGATTAAATTTCACCAGAGAAAGATAGCATGATGATTAACCTGGGAGCAAGAGAGGCAAAACTATATACAGGCTTACAACAAGATAAGGAAAATGTAAACATTGTAAAAGCCCTATAGGGCAATGGCGTTTTCCAGAAATGTGTAGGTGGAGCGGGATGCGATGAAACGGTCTTATCAACCTTGGGGGGCAAAATAACCCTGGTTCTTATGGGCGTTTTTCAAAATAATCAATTTATCTCGAAAACGGTCAAATTTTGTGAGAAATTGAAGAGAACTAAATTTGTTCTTCTTGTAATTTCGCTTCTGATGACACTAGAACAAAAAAAAGAGATCTCTTTGACCCGAAGGAAAAGGTTGTTTCTCCTGATCCACCCCTCAGTTTGACGCGTGTGACGTCATTTATACCTTTTCCTTATACGTTGTATATTTGTAAACTCTACATAAAACACGTCTTAACAAGCAGCCTCCAGGTTGCAGTAGCTTACACACTTGGCTGTTGTTTCCCTACGTTTTTGCAGTTTTTGTGATGCAATCGTGCAGTCTTAACAGCTGAAGTTCTGAACTTCTGTGGATCTTAGACACTCTTACTGGACGTACCCGTCCGTAAACCTGAACTTCTGGTGAGAGTCAGATATTTTTCTTTTTCAATGGAAACTATCATTCATTGAATAAGTACATGTAAAGAGAGATACGAATGAAAAGAAAGCAATCTAGTTCACGTGCGCGTATGTAATGGCAACACGAGATGAGAACGTGGTTGTAGCAAAAGTAATTATCGGTACTCAAAAAAAAAAGGAGATAGCGCGCTAGGCTTTACATGTGCTTTACATAATAGCTACATACGTAAAGTCTGTTTCATATAAGAATTACAATTTCGTCACGGCGCAACTGTGATAAAAAGCATCGAACTCTTCCTTTCCCCTCCATGGACGCAACGTCAATGATTTTAAATGTGTATTGTGGGTTGCAAATTGTAATTCTTATATGAAACAGACTTTAGAATTTATATCATACATCTCATCAACGAAGCCTACGCATGCATTGATTTTCATCAGTATTCACCAACTGTTGAGCATTCCTAACATTTGAAACCCATTATGACGAAGGCATAATATTAAAATGGTTTCAAAAAGATATTCTGAATATGAACACTGCAATCACTATAATTTTGATACTATCCTTCTTCAGTTCGGCCTATTTTGAAGTAACAGATGAACCAACAAATGATGATAGCGTCAGAGGACTTCATCCGCCCATTGTTTCTGAGACCAAGACGTCACATCTGCTACAAGGTTCGCAGTTGAGCGCAGTATCTTCCGACTCTGGGAACACAAAACCGCCAACTTCCAAGCCGCCTGAAGCCAAATCTCGTTCCTTCACGTCTACTGCGGAGAAGAGCAGTGTTTCCATCAACCAAAACAGCCAAACTTCTCTCATGCCGGAAAGTGTAGCTTCAACCCAGCAGAAAAGCGGAATGTCTACGAACCGGAAAAGCGGAGATACTACACACCACAATAGCAGAGCTGAGGTAGGAGAACTGACTACTCTGAAGCCCTTACCGGAATATGGGGACTCTTTTCGCTGCATTCGAGAAAAGGAGAAACTCTTCGTAGATAAGACGCAATACATAAAAAAATTGGTTGACAATGAAGCCAAACTGTTTATCCTCACGCGCCCAAGACGATTTGGGAAAACGGTTTTTCTGCAAATGCTTCACGATTTTTTAAGCGGAGAAGAAGAATATTTCAAAGGCACGTCCATTCATTCGCGAGGAAACTTGGTGAAGCCAAGTAAAGAAGGTGAGAAGTCTCAGTGGGAACGATTTCCAATTATCTACATAAGCTTCACCGAACTGTCGCTGTTAAGTGCGACAGAAATGAAAAAAGACTTGTGTGACCAACTAGAAAAGATTGCCGAGTACCACAACCTTACTAAGACAACGTACTCGTACAATACTGTGGCCTTATTAATTTACGCGTTGAATCGACAATATCAGAAACCTGTTTCAGTTCTAATTGATGATTACGATTACCCTTTGACACAAGGAGTGTTTGAAAAGGAAGAATTAAGAACTGTGACAATAATGCTGACCCAATTCTACGAACAAATAAGACAGCATGTGGACCAACTAAGATTTGCTTTAGTTCTGGGCGTATCAAAGTTGCATATATTAGGCAATGGCGGGCAGCTTCGTTACAAGGATCTAACATTTGATGACGAATTTTCGCAAGCAATCGGATTCACATCGGACGAACTTGAAGACGAGAACTTTAAATCGTACATGGTTAAATTTCCCAAGTACAAATCTCATAAACTAGTTCAAGCACAAATGAAGACTTATTATGGGAAGTATCGCTTTGCCGTAAAGGAAGACAAACACGCGCTGAACCCTTCATCCATATGCGCGTGTCTGAAGGAACAGGAATTCGAAAACTTTATGGTTGACCACGACATTCCACTTGAAATAGCCAAGCGGATGGCCGAGGAGAACGTAAACTTAGAATATTTTGAAGATTACGCAATGCCTAAAACAGACCTGACGCTCAATTACCACCATTACACAGAAGAAAATATTCCGCTGCCTGTATTCATGCTTTGTAATGGGTATCTGACGATTAAAGGTTACAATAAAGATAAGAAAATGCTATACCTAACGTATCCAAATGACGAGGTCAGAAAAACCTTAACAGAGCTCCTACAAATGGCAGATGAACGACGACGATCCGTACATTATCCTCTGTTGAAGAATATCTCGAGCAAAACAAAATGGCATCGTTTGTAGAGCTCGTGAATGAATATGCTTTTCGAGGAAAAAGTGAGCTGATGCAAAACAATCTATCAATTCATGAAGTTTCAGTCACCAGCCAGATTCAAACCGTCCTGCGAGCGCAGAAAGTCAAATGTGAAGTGAATGTAAACTTAGTGAGAGATGCCCACAAAGATGCAGGTGACATCGATGTCTATATTAGGATGAGAAATCCAGATAAAATGAACTACATAATTGAGATAAAATATAACAAAAATCATGCAGTTGAAGCTATATCCTTCAATTGATGGAGTACGTCATTGATGACATTGTCCCCTTGCGGAATGCCATTGAACGCCAAACTGATTTCTATCTCGTTGGAATGAATGTCAGAATGAGAGATAACAAACCCGAGCAAAATCAAGAAATAATGGACTGGATTTGTATCCCGTTTAGAAAAAATAAGATAATCGTTAATCAAATGACAGCTTCGGATCCCAACTTCTCAGGCTCAAACTTGAAAGAAGAATTCAACGACAAGTTCCCAAAGTACAAATCAAAGGGGGATAAAGTTATTTATTGGCAATAAAATTTACTTATTAGGTACCTACATGTACTTAATGTTAAAATTATGAAGTTTACATGGGACCTGACTTCAACAAGTTTTATCCATTAGGAGATTACTTTAACTACCTAGGTACTGAATGTATGAAGCTTGAAAACTTGCACGCATTACTTCCAGCAAAATGAATACCTATTGAACCCTTATAGTTTGAAGAAAACAAAGTCAGATCGGAAATCGGAAAAGGAAAAATTAGCACACTTGTATACCTTTTGAAATCTTTTGAAATTTCCTTAGAAAAGTATTAAAAATGTGGATAAAATATTTACTTTGGAAAATAAGCACGCTCATACTTCATCGAAATAACAGGTATAGGTTCTGTTGAATTTTTGACAATCTTCTGCAAAGTGAAAAAATCTATGAAATTCGGTAAAATAACAGAAAATATTCACATTAGTTTCTGCCTGAACGTTTGTGTGCCTTTTAAAAAGTTCGTCAACTATACCAAAATATTGATAACTACGCTGATCTTCGAGTCTGAACGATCATACGTTTTTTTAGCATTGTACCATAATTGTAAAGTTAGTGTGCTTGAGCTTCCTCCGAATTTTTCGGATAAATGGGGTGAACAACCGTCTTTTGAAAAAATTAGCACGTTTGTGTGCGTACCAAATTTCTTGATTAAATAAGCGAGTGGGGTGAACAGCCGTCTTTAAAAAATTAGCACGTTTGTACACCTTTTTAAAAAGTTCGTCAACTATACCAAGATTTTTTTATCCTGAACGTTATTAACACGTTTATGTGTCTTTCAAAAAGTTAATCAACTATACCAAAATATCGATGACTGTACTGAGATCTTCGAGTTTGAACGTTTGTATACTTTTTATCATCATACCACAATTGTAGATTTAGCACGCTCGATCGCCTTCCAAATGTTTTGGATAAGGATTCGACACTTCTTTAGAAAAAGGCTTAAAATATGGGTCACTTGGAAGAATTAGCACGCTCATACTTTTTTCAAATAAAAGGTTCTATTGAATTTTTGACGATCTTCTGCAAAGTGAAAAAATCTATGAAGTTTGGCAAAATAACAGAAAATATTCACATTAGTTTCTGTCTGAACGTTTGTGCACTCTGAAAAATACTGGGTGAAAAAATTATTCATTTCTAGCTGGAATGGGATATAAAAAAGGAGAATGGCAGTAATAATGGGCTTTGGGTGAAAGACCCTGATGAATTTTGAATAGCAATTCATTGACAAATTAATCAGGTAGTTTTTACTGTTGGTGAGAATGACAGATAGGTAATTTTCTCTAAAAAAAGGTCTGAAATATGAGTAAAATATTGTTTCGATTTTTTCTGAAAAAATATGCACTCTAGAAAAGTGATGAAAAATAATTGAAGGATTTCTAGTTGGATTGGGTTGTAAAAGAGAAGAAGTAGTAGTAATGACGGACATTATTTTTGTCTGCACGATTTCCTGAATAGAACTGAAGAAATTTAGAAATCCCAAAAAATATCTGAAACCCTTACTATTTTAAATTCCTCTTTTCTAAGAAAATAAACACTTAACTTTTTGTACAAAAATAACTAAAATTTTTAAATCTAAAAACTCTCAAAAATACTCTTATAGGTACCTTACTATTTTGAAATATTTAAATTCCCTTATAGGTACCTTACTATTTTTTCTAACTATGTATACACTCACACACTTGACTTTTCAGTCTTAAAATAGCTAAAATCTCTATAGATTGATTTTCCATGACGTCACAGCACTGATATCTGTAGACAAAAGTACCCAATAAGAAGAACATCAGCTTCCAGCAGCTTTATTATCCCCATAAGAATAACATAGGAACATTTCAATCATTCATCAATACTTCAGAATGAAAGAAAAGTTAAGAATAAAAAGTTGATTTTCACACACAGGAAAGCTTCAAGATCGTGAATATCAACTTTTTATCCTTAACTTCTCTTTTATTTTCAAGTACTGATGAATGATCGAAACGTCCCTGTACTAATCTTATGGGAATCGATATGCCGTTGGAAGGAATATCGCTGTTATCGATAGATATGACGTAGCTGGAAAATCAATCTTGACCCTTAAAACAGTACTTTTTTTAAAATTAATTCTCTGAAAAAGTAGTGAGGGTCCCCCTCACTATTTTTAAATAAATTATTACAGATGATTTCTCTAAAAAAATGCCTGAAATACGAGTAAAATATTGTCTCGATTCCCTAAGGAATTGCAGGTATTCCGTCTTCTACGTCCGTATAGCCGCGGCCAATGTCTGATGATGTAATTTCCATGTTGAGCGGAGGGGGTATGGTCGTGTTGACTCGATTTGGCTGCTGTTGATCTTCTTCATTTAACTCGAGCGCGTAAATCTTTTGCAGCGGGCGGATGACTTTCGTTCCTGACGGTAGGCGAAGCACACACGATCGTACTTGCCCGTCTTCACTGTATTGGAGTTGCTTGATAACTGCTAACGGCCAGTGTTGTTTTTTCAGAATATCGTCGGAGATGATGACAATGTCCCCGACCTTAGGAGGCAGAGGCGTAGTTTTTTGAGCAAATCACTGTGTTTGAGGCCGTTCCCTAAGGAATTGCAGGTATTCTGTCTTCCATGTCCGTATAGCCGCGGCCAATGTCTGATGATGTAATTTCCATGTTGAGCGGAGGGTTTTGGCTGCAGCGGTTATTCCTGTCGCGTTTTCATCGAGAGTGTTTTCTGGTACTGTTACTGCGACTTTGAGGAAGTCGTTTGGAGTTAGCGCTTTTAATTCTGTATTTTCTCCTATGTAGGTAAGTGGGCGATCATTAAGTACGCCCTCGATTTCGGCGATGATTGTGCGGAACTGGATGTCGTTAGTTGGTCGGTGATGACGAAAAGTTCGATCCAAGGTTGATTTGACAATTCCTATCAAACGTTCGTACGTAGCACCTTCCCACGGACTGTAGTCCTTGGTAAATTTCCATTGAAACGCCTTTATTCTGGATTGTTGTAAGTGATTCTGGAGAAGACAGAACTGGGGTGCGTTGTCCGACAATATAAATTCCGGAGAGACGTGACGAGCAACAATTCGTTTGTATGCTAACGCTATTGTCGGTGTGATGGTTAGATCTTTGAGGACTTCGAGTGCGAGACCTCGAATTACTAAACACGTAAAGATTAAAATCCAGCGTTTTTGCGAATTTAATAGAAAGTGTCCTGCAACGTCTAGTCCGATGTTTGTAAAGGGTAGAGCGTCTATTTTGAATCGACTGGCAGGCAGATTCGAGTATTCCGGCTGTTTATACGGACGAGATCGTTATTTACGGCATGGGTTACATTTTCTTATAACGCTGTAAACTTGTTTTCTTCCAGCCAGTGCTGGTAAGCCGAAGCCGATGAACGGCTTAGCAGCAGCAGCAGCCAGGGTTTTTGAGCTAATTAAGCAGTTCATTAGCCTTTCATAGTTTTGGAAGAAAGCCATTTAGTAGATAACAGCCGTTCCTAAATGGCTGCTTTTCACTTTTTCTTTTTTTCAGTGTTTTTCATCCTCTTTCTATTTTTTGCTTTTTTCATTTTCACTCTCTCTGCAGGCGGTGGCAGGGATGGGGCATGGCGGAAAGAAAAAAAATCAAACCAAAGCGCTAAAGCCACAAGCGACAAGCCCGCATATCATATCAACTTATCAAGTGTACGAGGGAAAGCCATTTACGTGCACCGCAAATTTATTTAGATTATAAAATATTGAAGAATATAGATCAGAAGAAATTCATGTTATTACACTCCAGAAAAAGTAAACAAGCTATGCAGCGAGCTACGTAATAATAGGGTCGGCGGGAACCTATTTCCTACATTTTTATTTTTAATTATTCATTTCATATCTCCATCGCGTTGTAAGACATTCCCTTTCAATTGTATTCAATTTCATTCATATCATTTGAACTAATTTCAAGAATTCACTTCACATCTTCTATACCATTAGTACAAAACAGTACAAACTGGTGATGGGTAAAAACTGGTAGTTTGAAACAACCGGTAGTCCTTCAAGCTTCACTATCGATAGACTGGAAGTTACCAGAAAAAACAACCAGTAATACCTATAGTACCAGTTATATCTGAATTCTTGCAATTTTGGCGCGGAATTTAAAAAACTATTGATAGTACCGGTTGTACCTTCGGAGGTGACCAATTAAACTGCAGAAGTTGAAAAAAGATGGACAGGTTTTCTTTGTTTTTTTGCATTAAACTAAATCATACAAACATAAATGTAAATACAGTCATCCTTGATATTGATATGTAGTGACGTAGATACCAATTCTCCAGATTTGAATAAATGCAGACCTACGGTTTTTTTTTTCAATTGTTCTCAATAATGCCAGTTTTTCCTCCGACAATCAAACTACCTTTAGTTTGACTTCCGGAGCTAGAAAACAACCGGTATTATCTCTGGAGGTGACCCATCAACAGTACGAACTTATACCCTTTCTTGAGTAGCCCTTTCTTAGTGTGAACAGAGTATTGAATACAGTCAACTAGCGCCTGCTCCGGCACCGACCCAAATAAAAATAATTCTTATATCTCTTAATATTGTAGCATTTACTATTGGTAATTACTCTTCTTGCATTGTTTATCAAAATCCTTTACAACCAAAATTTTCAGAAATGATGAATATATTAAAAACAAAATTGTTAACATCTTCAACAGTTATAATAATAAGAGATTTCAATGTTGACATAATAAATAAAGCAAACAACCATTTCTTATCTATGTTTGAATATGAAACTTTTTCTTTACAAGTACCTCAAAATTTCAGCTCTACAAATAATAATACACAAATAAATTTATGTTTTGCAAATTGTACAGATTTTGATTGTAGATATTATGAAAATTATTTTGGTTATCATAAAACCATTATTGGTATTCTGAATAAAACTAAAGAAAATGTAAATAATTTCACAGAAGAAAATAATAATAATTATACAATGTAGCAACAGTAGACTTCTTGCCAATTTTACGAATGATATTATGCCTGAAATATCTATAAATCACAATTTGAATAATAGTATCAATAGTATAGGGCAGCGCTTCCCAAACTGTGCTCCGCGGACCCCCGGGGCTCCGCGAATACTGAGAAATTTTGAGAATTTAATACACATCAGTAAGTAACAAAAAAAGCTTATTGAAATGACGTCGGACTCCACATTACGCAAATATTGCAAACAGCACTCCTTGACGGAGTTCTGGTGTAGCGTTCAAAATGAGTACCCGGAATTGTATCGTAAAGCTCTTCCCGTTTTATTACCCTTTGTTAGCACATATTCATGTGAAACGGGATTTTCAACATATGTTTCTGTAAAAACGAATTACCGGAACTGTCTGGATGCCGAACCAGACCTACGATTAAAATCACGGTACATTATTATAGAGGTATTGACACAACGAAAAATTTCTGTCGCACGAATTGTGTTAATTCATACGGAATTCCGCTACGCTCGCAGCGATCGTTTGAATACCTTCCACACCCCACCTGTGTCGGAACCTTACCGGAGGTACCCTAATATTGACGAAATTTTCGAGGGTTGTAAAAGGTGAAGAAATTCACCTAAGAAGATAATTTTTTTTTAAATAAGTAGAGCATGGTGAGTTGTCTATTCGTACCCGGTTTCAGATTTTTAGGTTAATACCTGATTCCTCTACGAATTTTTAAAAATTGATGAATTTACATTACCTAGTATTCATGTAGTTTTCATGCTTAGTAATACCTTGCAACGCTCCTAGCGCAGATTATATCAACTGACACAACTCAGGCGACAGTAACAAACACGGCTAATATACGTTTGTGTCAATACCTCTATAATGTACCGTGATTAAAATTATCAACTTTGAAACCCAATATAGGGGCTCTTTGTGGTAGCAAAACGCAGTATCATTCGTCGCACTAATTTTATATTGTATTTTAGCATTAATTAACCCAAATTTTTGAATGTTTCATGATTTTTAAAATTTTCGCCAATATAATATCTTTTAGGGTTCCGCGTCAAATTTTTCTTCTCAAAAGGGTTCCGCGAGCGAAAAAGTTTGGGAAGCGCTGGTATAGGGCTTTTCCATGTCGGCGCATTGCAGGCGTATTCTCCTACGTGTTATCGAAATGGTAGTATTTCTAATATTGCTCTTATGGCAAACTACTCTACAATGAAAATGAGTATGCAATCCAGCAACACCCATAAGAGCAATGTTAGGAATACTATAATTTTATAACACGTAGGAGAATACATATGCAATGCGCCGACATGGAAAAGCTCTATACCACAAGAAATAGTTGAAGTACAAAATGTTTTGTCCATGAATTCATTCTTAAGTTTAGGTGGAGTAAGTTGCAATGAAAATTCTGATGTCCAGTGTTTATTAAATTGTCAACTTATGCAAACTCAGTTACAATGTATTGCTGATAACGTTAATGAAAATGATTTACAATTCAAGTCAATAATGTTAAGTATATGTTGAAAACAAAGTTTATCTATTTTAACACTCTCATTAAGCTTGTTTGCTCACCATCCATTCACTTTAAATGAACAGCAAGATGCACATAATTTCATTTATAGACTTCAAGAAAAAAGTTCTAATATTGCTCTTATGGGTGTTGCTCAATTGCATTCTCATTTTCATTGTGAAGTAGTTTGCCATAACAATAATGTTCAGAATAGTACCAACTTAACATGTAGAAAAAATACGTATGCAAGCCCCATATGCTATTTGTGAATAGGAGAATATATTTACTATTTAAATACGTTTTGAAACCCACTTTACACATCTCTGTTATTGATTGATAAATGGTACAAGGTTTTTCATATTGTCGTTTGGTTCAAATAGTTGATGGATCTAGAAAGACAAATGTAATTCTAGGTCACCGCAATTGTAATAAATAATTGTTACAATAATGAAGTTACATAAGAGAGTTACAATACTAAAAATTTGTTGAGTCAACAAGCTGTTCTACAATTTTATAATACATTTTCTAATAAAAGTCGTTACAACTTTTTTATAACACCAACTCAAACTTATTCATTCTCAAGATATTAGATAGGCCTAGTCATCTACATTAGGTAAAGTATATTTATTAGGTTCATATTATTATACTTAGTTCATCGCCGTTAACGCCTCCCAGTCAGTTTTAAAAAGATACCGTGTTGTGTTACTCAGCGGCAATCAACTCCAGTAAATTAGTGACACTGACTTTCAATGTCAAGCACATGTGCACAATGCACATGATTCACACAAATCGACGAGTTAGTAATGGCGCTATTATTGCGCGTAATTTAATGGTTTTGAGTTTCTTCCTAATCATATAATTTATATCAAACAGTCTTGAGTAAAATTCCCAAATCGGATTGTATTCTTGATTATCAGTGAAAATTTGCGAACATGTCAATCCACTGCAATTGTAATAACTATAGTTGTTCCAAGGATGAAGTTACATAAGAAAGTTACAATATTTACAATTTGTTGAGTCAATGAGCTGTTCTACAATTTTGCAATACGTTTTCTAATAAAAGTCGTTCCAACTTTTTTATAACCCTGACTCATACATATTCATTCTGAACATACTAGATAGGCCTAGTCATCTACATTAGGTAGGTAAAGGATATATATTAGACTCATATTATTATACTTAGTACATCACCGTTCATCGCCTCCCAGTCAGTTTTAAAAAGATACCGTGTTGTGTGACTCGGCGACAATTAACACCAGTAAACTAGTAACACTGATTTTCAATGTCAAGCACACATGCATAATGTACATGATTCACACCAATCAACAAGTTAGTGATGAAGCCGGTATTCGGACCGGGAAGCGCTAGCATCGCGCAAACTTTTTGAAGTTTTTAGAATCTCTCAAAAATATGATCATCTGAAAGAAAATTTTCCACTCTTCAATTTTGTTCCTTACAAGTACACGCCTAAATTCATTATTTTTAGGAATTTAAGAAAAACTAAAAAATTACCTTTGGTTTCAAGCCACGATCACCGTTCGCTTATCAGTACTTTCTAGGTATTTTACATAGGCGACGCGCTGATCCTATAATATGCCCGGTCCGAATTGTGTTTTTTTCTTATATTATTTAGGTCAAATAGTCTTAATTAGAATAGGCGAATCGGATTATATTCCAGATTACCAATGAAAGTTTGCGAACATGTCAATCCAACCGTACCTAGAGGTAAGTTATTCTCTGTAGACCATTTTATTTTCTAATCACGAATATAATAGACAAAGTCTTAATCGTCTATTTTTGTATTGTACTTTACAGAGAATATTACGGGGCGATTCTATCAACACCCCTGTTGTTTAAGTTTTGGTGAGTATTTTTCAGAGAAGAGATGGCTAACTTCAATGCAAAAATTAAGGACAAAAAACGCATATATTTGCCACGTGAGCGTTGTGATCGCTTTGTTATTATTGGTTAATAAGTGTGCTGCAGCGGCAGTGTTTGCAGCATTCCAAATATATTTTAGTGTAGTAGTAAACAATATCCGTTCATGTGTAGTAGTAGTGGTGATATACAATGGCGATTGCAGCGCTAACGTGGCAAATATATGCGTTTTTTGTCTTGAAAATTAAACAAGAGTTAAATATCTCTTCTCTGGTATTTTTGCGTATCCATTTTCGTCTTATCCTATTATAAATCATACTTCATCGTTTGAGTTTTGTGTATGGTCATTGTAATGTCTAGAATGAGAAAAAAATAAACGGCAATCACGCGGAAGAGGAATATGGTTTGTGTTTTTGGACGGAAAAACGGAATCTAATCCTTTCGTATTTGTAGCTGCAAAGAAGCTAAATCATGAACTTCGAAATGATAAATTGACCAGCTTCATAATCATTAGATAAGATTGCTACTCTCACTCAGAAATCAAAACTGTAATCGGCGCGACCAAAAAGTAATAAATAGTTGACAAATAACTTATTTGTCCTCAAGGTTTTAATCTTTAACTATACAAACTACAAACCAATCCACTGGTTTGTAGTTTGTGTAGTTAAATGTTTTAATGCTGATAGTAATTTTTCTTTTTTATTCTTAGGAAATTAATTACGATAATGGACTTTACTGTCCTCGTCAAATCTGAAGAGAAAAGGAAAACTACAACCAAAGTCAAATCCCAGACATGAGCTAAAATTCACGATTCACCTGCAAAGTGTTCGCAATACGCAGCTAGTTTTTCTAGTTGCAATACCGGTATCCCTCTTCCGAATAAAGCACTTCACCCCCACAACTTTAGTCGGCATTTATGCACCATTAAAGGATGAGTTGTAAACAAGCCGGATTTCCGTTTTTGGAAGAACATAGAGGAGAAGAAAAGTACTTCTATATAGATTTCGAAGACAACACCTCGAGCATTAGAATTAAAAGAAAGTTTTGAGAGCGTCATGAACTTGTACATTTTCCGTTCCTCATTTATTTCATAAATGGAGAAAATAGTATATTGTTTTAAGGATCTTCAAGATTTTAAAAATATAACATCAAATTAAGGGTGTAAAGGAATACTGATACATTAGTTGAGGACGCTTCTCAAAGATTGTTCTTTGTCCACAAGAATGAGAGTGACAAGCGAAAAACGTGTGTGGATTGAAATTCGATATTTCATACCTACTGAAGTTAAATTTGTTCCTGGCGGTTGTATGAATGGCAGATACTTTTTGTCAATAGATTTGGATAATTCGAGAAATGTGGTTATTTAAAGTCCACATTATTAATGGTTTGAATTTTACTTCTCAGTAGGGTTTGTAGAAAATACAATTGTTTTCTTTCAATTACCATCATGAGATACCTCCATTAAAAATTTAATTTGATTTTTTTGTTACAAGTGAAAGGAAGAACAATTTTAAACACTGTACCATCGAGAAGGGCATTGAATTCTTTGATGTGGATGCAACAATAGTTAAAATATTTGAACGAGACTTAGTTTATACTTATAGGATGTCTGAATCAATCTTTTCATAAAAAGGTCGCGTACTTTTCAGTTATTTTCAAGAATGCTCAGCTGGGGATAAACCTTTAAATTTTATTCTTAAAATTTTGAACCGAGAAAATTTACAACAATTTTTTCCATTGAGATCTGGTATTTGTAGATACTGTCATTGATAAAACGTTTTTCTATACATAAGGTTTATATGTTTACACCTATAATGTACCATGGTTTACACAGTGGTTTTACTCTGCAATTACACACTCAATTTTGGTTTCTAATCATTCATACAATTTGTTGTTATATCAGTACACTTTGCATTCTTTAATAAGATCATAAAAAATTGTACATAGTTGATATTGAATTATGATGACTAAGTTATTAAATATTGATTGACCTTATAGACCAATCCCAACAATAGACAATCTTATGCAAGTTTTCATAAGTATATTGTATATGTCTATTATATGATTTGTTGTTTAAAATTAGTGATAATAAAGAAGTTATTTTTAGCAGGGCTGGCAAAACGGTACTTTTTGACAAATGTTCCGTTTCTCTTCCCTTTCCCACCAATCTATGCGGTTCCTGTTTTCAAACTGTTCTCAAATTTGCAGTAGAGAAACGTTCCCGGTTTTTGTTCTGTTCCTACTTTCTGAAATTGTGAATACCGTTCCCGATACGTTCTCCTTCTCAGATCAAAAACAATGTTCTCGTTCTGTTTCCGTTCCGTTCTCTGTTCCGGCTCCAGAATGAAATAAACAGGCTCCGGAAAAAAATGAACCGATTCCGGAACAAAATGAATTGGCTCCAGAACGAAATAAACCAACTCCAAACAAAATCAAAGAACGGTAACAATTTTCCGTACCCGTCCCGTTCTCGTTTTCACTTTCAACGAGAGAGCGGTTCCCGATTGGTTGAGTACCCCTGATTTCTTGTAAAATTTGTTTTTTTTTTTAATGTGAGGGATTAGGGATTAAAACAATATTGAAATTTTTTATACAAGATGAAAACGTAAAAAGCGGTGGAAATCGCCTGAAAATGAAATGCGGCAAAAATGTTATGAAGGGTATGTAACTGAAATGAATTGTATCTATATCACTATTGAAAAAGATAGGAAAATAAGACATTTGTTATTGTTTTCATGCATAAAATAACATGAAAAATAAAAAAACGAAGATTTTAATAATTTCATAAAATATCACTTCTTTAGACACCTTTCAAAAGTAGCGACCAAAAGTTTTATAGAGGGCACTTACTCTGTATTCTTAAGTGAACACTAAAATACATGAATATAAACGGAACCAGTGACAAATATATTACTTTTATAATGATCATACCGATTTTTAAAATTAGAAATAAATTACCATGTATTTATAATCGGATCATAATGTTGAACGGAATATGAATGATATTGATTCTCCTATTCACAAATAGCATATAGGGCTTGCATACGTATTTTCCTACGTGTTAACGAGTTGGTACTATTCCTAACATTATTCTTATGGCAAACTACTTCACAATGAAAATGATAATGCAATTGAGCAACACCCATAAGAGCAATATTAGAATTTTGGGTTGCATTGATAAGTAAACTGTATGGGATTATCATAATTAAAATCTAAAAATCCTTTATCTGACTACCTACAGAATTATCGCTATAGTATTATCACTACAACAAATCTTAGTTTCAGCAAGAGAAATTCTTCTGTATGGTACCGTAGGCTATGTAAACTACTAAGAGGTGTTATTCTAAATTTCCCAGTTCTGAGTTAATTTATGAATACGATGGCACACGTAAAGTTGTTTCTCGCTATTATTTTTGTAAATGTCGCAGTGATTTTTATATGTGCTTCGGACTTGGGGAAAGTTAGTGTGTTTGTATCTAAAAGGCACCGACTTACATTGTTTTTTCCAGGAATCATTTGGTAATTAAAAAATCTGTTGAAAATTTTTTAAGGAATCCGTGAGCATTCGCCATCAACTACAGTTTGTTCCCAATGCTATACGCGAAAATGCTCTCGTAGAATGGCTCGCTCAAGAACGTTTAAATTCAAAAAAAATGTTTGCTCAAAGGGTAATGCCTAATTTTCATGCATTTGGGTAGACTTATTTAAAAAAAGGCTTATTTATCAACAAATCGTTATGTCGAGAGCACAATATAACATTCGTTGACAAAATGACGAGTAACACATTTAACTATCTTCAACATTATTGTTTTAGAATACATATGCGGGTATTGTGTCTGCGAAAGTGGCGTTTGACACTTTGCTCCAACTCTGGAAAGCTGCTGGTTTAGATGAAAACAATCTGAATCAAGAAGACGTTACCGACATCTTATAGACCACTGACAATCCGAAAGTAATCAAGTTTTGAAATTCCCTACCTTCGAATATGGATCGTTACACCGCAGTTACAGGATGCTTGACCGCATTGGCGAAATGCAAGAAAACATTGGCCCGTGTCAAAGAAGCCTTACATGATCAATGTTCTGCTGAAGAATTTCAGCAAGCTGATATTTCACCGCCTCGATTTAGTAAAATTGAGAAAGCTTGTGTGAGCACACTCGTACAAGTCTTTCCGACATAATGTTTTTTTGTAAGTATGGGCATGAGGCGTTAATTTTTACAGAAAAGAAAACGTTGAAAATAGACCATCATTGTTTGAAAGAAAATTTTTCATTTACCAGCCTGTGCTTCAATAGCTCGCTCCCGTTCTTCTAATTACATTTTCGCTGTCATAATTTGGAGGGACCCGAATATGTCCCCATAAATTATTGAGCCCCCACTTTTCAGGCCCTATACCGGTCCATGTCCCCATTCACATCAATGTACACACACACACACACACACACACCACCCATCCACATAAATCACACCTGATATACACCTCACTCACGTTCTGCACGTTCGTGTCCCCTTCCTATCCACCCTGCATTACCCTCCCTCGCATACTTCGGTCATATTCACTCAACGGCCTTACTGAGTATGTCCACAAGTGTCCTTTTGAATGCATTCCTATTCAGATGGTAAATGTCCAGGTCCGGGTATTCCCCACTTATTTCATTATAGCGCTCCAAGGCCCGATTGATGATGCTGTGTTTGAGAGCATTTGTGCGCGATGTTAAGGGATAGAAGGTATGTTTTTCTCTTTGTCTTTAAAGTGTTTATAACACATATGAACAAATTTCAAACTTTCAGAATGAACAATCATGAACTAGCAAAGGTGATTGTTAACATATTTTTCACGCTGAACGTGATGCCGTTTGCCGTTACGCGTTTCAAGGGATGGTCGATTTGGTTCACCGGGATGTAGTACTTTTCATTTGTAATTGGTTAATTGACATCTTGATGATCACCCAATAATGGTCGACAAAAATCAATAAAAATATACGCAAATAATTCAACAATAATTATTATTTATGTGGTATCCAAAATCTATATCATCATCTATGTCAAGTTATTTGTTGCATATTATTTTTTAGATTGATTTTTTCTCTACATTATACAAATTAGTGCAAATCAAGGTTTATAGTAACAATAATGATTGGTCCCATCAAATTGAACGTAAATTTCGCCTCCACGAACGCTCAAAGGAATCATATTTCGAACCTTGCCATTAATGTGGGCAGCCTGATAACCACGCCATGATCCAGTTGACAGTATGTATGTTTTACCACATTTAGAAGCTGCCGTTTCACCTATGTTGTGATCTGGGGTGAAACTCTGTCCTTCACCACAAGCGGTAGTGTATTGAGTACCGACTGTAAAAACATATAAAAATGATACTCAATACTTATACAAATTTATTACAGTGTCTCAACAGAATGATGATTCTCCAGTGAATCTAGGCTAGGTATTGAATTTTTCTATATAAGGGGGAGAAAAAACTTGCTTTGAAATTTGTTCTAATGTACAATATTAATAACGCTGATGAGGCGTATTTATGGTCTCTTTGTGAAGTTTCGTAACCAACGGTTATCGTTTTCATCCCATATTTGGTTTCTTAATAAGTGTTTAAAATTGCATGTGAAACCCAAGTTTATTCGCCATCTGAATAACGATAATCTAAATGTGCTCAACAGGTACATACCTGATGAGGGTTTGATTGAATTAGTTCACGTGTATGATTCACATTGTGATTGACTCGCTAGTTCAGTCATGTCCTCCTCGGTAGTTCTTGTTGCCGGCCGGAGTTGGTTCAGTTGCTTTCACGTCCCCGTTGACAATGGTTTTTTAATCGAAAGCGCTCCGGTGTATTTTCATTTCTGTGGCTCTATTCAAATTACTCCGTACGTTTTAATCGTTGAGTATGTCGTCGTTAGTTGTTCATATGTGTTATATATAATAGCTCAAAAGTCCGGGCCTGTGACGTCACGATTCGATGACGTCATAGATCAGCCTTGTAACGTCGCAATCTGATGACGTCATAGATCTAGTACGTCAATATTTTTCAGATCCCCGTGCTCCATAAAACAGGTTCTGTGCCGCCCCTCGTTCAACCCTGTGTAAGAACCCATGAATTTTCCTGGTTTTTTTTTATGTCCCACGTCCCTAATTCGATCCTCTCTACCTAACGTCTGAGAGACTCACGGCTTCTCAATTCACCAGTCTAAGGAGATTCCCGTACTTAGATCATCAATACCTGCCACTGCCAGGGCGGCGTTCTCTCCCTTTTCAGGTGCACTCGACCGTCCACTGGTTTCCTGAGTTACCGTCCTAAAAGATCACGTACAGCTGTGCGTGATGCATCCACAGTCCCTCCTTTCTACCCTGTACGTGGTACGTTGACTTGGTACAGCGTTTGGGGCAGTCGACCTATCTTTTCGCAGGGGCGATGGCCCATATTTGTCTTCTCTGAAGAAGTACTGGAGAAGTAATAGCAGGCAAGGGCCACTTCTACTACCAGAAGACTAGTTCCCGGCAATGGCCAAAGAGAACTGACTCGCATGTGCTCGTAGAGCTCTTTTTATAACAATAGGTTGTACCGTATCGAGAGGTCATGTGTTCTTTTTCTTAAAGTCCTTGTCTAACAACTGGCGTTAATGGTAAAAGTAACTTGTATTCACGTTTTTGCATCCTTTCGCACCAATATCTCGTGATTGCGAATAAAGTTACACGTCATCTTCGAACACCTAATTCTCAAAGCTTTCAACTAAAGGTCTGCCTGATAATATTCTCTACCTACTTATCTAAGGGAACACTCAAAATTCAGCCTTTTATCTGAAAACCTAAAATGTACGCGTAGTACGTATGCATCGTATACAAATTCACAAGAGTGCGTAGTTCGGAATCAGCTGAGGTCGTATAATTATTACTTCTCCTTGTTTGCGTAAACTGGTTAGCGATCGTTGCATCTCGTGCGTTCATTTATTTTATTCAAGTATTTTCGAGTATTCGTCTTCCTTATTTTTCGTACGTAACACAAATGACACCCCCTCTCCTTCTTGATCTAGTGCAAGTCTAGTCTACAATATTAGGCTAATATCCGTATTTGTAGCTTCTAGAAATCATGCACGGTTTTTCCGTGCACGTTTTTTTCAGTCTAGTTTATAAAGAAATTTAAGTAATTTTTTTAGACTGCATATTTGTTCAGAAAACGTTCAGGCATTATTTTACTTGTATTTTAGGCATTTTTCAGAGAAATCACCTGTATATCATTTCACCAAAGTAAGTGTACAGTAAAAAACTACCAAATCAGTTGATCAAGAAATTGCTATCATTTTACAAAAAATTATACTTCAAAATTTATCCGGGTCTCTGACCCAGTTTTAAGTATCATCTACTTTCATCCCAATTTACCCATCAAAAATGAAGAGGCTGAGTATTTAGCCTCTTAGATTTTAGTGGAGGATTGTCATCCACCACTGGATTTTCAAGAAATTGCCATCATTTTTACAAGAAATTATAACCATCATCAACTTTGACCTCAATTTACCTTAAAATTTATAAAGACCCTAAATATTTAAGGTAAAGCATAAAGAATAATTAACAAAATGCGGAAAGATAACGGTATATTTCTAAATAAGCTTGAAGAATATTTTTTCAGTGTTCATGTTTAAAAACTATATGTGGACTATTGGTATCAAGAATGCATAGGTACTATTTCTAAATCATACATTTGCATTACCTATTTTTTTGTTTGAAAAGATTACTCTCCCATACATTCTCATCATCGCACTCATATTCTAGTGACTCATCTGGGCATTTTATTATTGTCGAACCAATTTTAAAATCATCCACAGTTTTTACTCTCTGAAAGAAAAGCAAAAAAAGAAGAAATTATGGAGAACAGAAAGTTTTATTATTAGCGCATTTTCATTACCTGTAGAAATGCTCTGGCCATTGTGAGTGACACTTGGTATTTAGGAAATTCAATTATCACGTCTCCTCCCGCTCCACCTTCTTCTTTGGACTTTTTTGTTTCACATATTTTTTTGATGTTTGCCCTGACTTCTTTGATTTGAAAATGCTAAAAAGTCGTCATGTGGACATAAGACATATCAGCAGATATGGTAAATTAAAAAATGGAACAATAAATTACATTAATAATCCTTTTGTATTGAAGCCCTCTTGTTCCGATTGGTTGGGTACCATTCTCGGTTATCATTTTGATTTCTTGTTTTGGAAAGAATGGGAAATTCGATAACAAAATACATCTGTACGGCGAGTCAGGATTCAAAGCTAAAATACAAAAGTAGCACCAAAGATGAATTGTTTTTAAAAATGTCTCTATATTTTATCATAAAAACTACAACAGCAACATTTTCCTACAACATTTTCTTCGAAATTTCCGCACACGTCTTTAGTTACATGATTCATTTTTCTTTATGCTACGTTTTTATATAAAGCGTACCAAAGCACAAAAACTTTTCAAAATTGATGAATTCAGACTATTCAAATCTAAGGTAGGTAGTTGGGTTCACATGTTCTTTTTTGGTAGCCTTCGCTCACGTCATCCATCCCCTACTCATGAGTTCAAATTCGTTGCATTGTCATAGAATAACATTCCCTATTTTCGTTTTAGGTAAATAGTAGAGGCTCTGCACGAAGAGACCATAATAATCTACGTACCGACACCAGTATTCTCTCTGTATTTGATCCGAGCTACAATCATTTCAAGAAGTGCACTGATGATATCATGACGCCGGGTTCCTCTTTTAAAATAATCATGTAATGCCGGGTGATGCTTAATAACGTCTTCATAAACTTCAATTGTGTAACAACTTTCCGGTAAAGCTTCTATGTGAATACCACCTGAATGTGGAGAATGCACCGCGGTAATACCTAAATTACAGTACTGGGAAACTGTGAGGTTATGTTTTGAAAGAATATTTCGACACTCTTCAGCCAGGGGACCAGTTTGTAATGTTAATGCTAGAATACATTTTGCGTAAATATCGTTTTCAATTTTCGGAAAATCATACGGATATAGAGCAGTTGGTATATTATCTTCAAATTCGTTTCGCGAACCCATTAAAACTCTCAACGCGTCACATTGTTTTTCCGTCACCAGTAATTTGTTGATTACATTTTCCTATGGGTAAACACAAATTAAATAGAATTATAAGCTATGTTAAGTGTACGAGTAATTAGGTCTTGATACCTAATCGTTAATTGTGCAATTTACAGTAAGAGTCAAACTGAGTCGAATTTCAGCAAGAGTTTTTACCTCAATACTTCATCCTTAACACGTATGTAGACCTACAGGCTTCTATAAACAATAACACGTCGTACTCACTCGTAACTTAATCATTTTAATGGCTAACTTCTTATACACACAATATTACAATATACATGTTAAGCGACGTTGCCACACAGACCCATGTGGTCGACATCAAAAATTTAAAATAGCTACCTAATCTAATTACCAAAAAGATTCAATCGGTTACAAAAACTAGATATAGAATACCTAGATAAGAATACTCAAAAATGATGAAAAGAGGGAGAAATGTATCGCTTGGATTTGACCTTAAAAATTAGTTTATCCACGACTCTCACAAAGGGCTTGAGTTTACTCCAAAATAGTGAACACAGGGACAAAATATTCCCAAGAAACGAAACGGAGAGGTAAAATGTTCGTAAAAACTGATTGATTTAGAAAATTTACGCTCTCCATTCACCATTCAGCTGTAAATCTAGAGTCAGTTCAGCTCTGAATTTTCACATATTTACAAAAGCCAGTTTGCTTACGCAATTTTTCCACCATTTATCCAAAAGCGAGAGAATTTCGAATGTAGGATAACCATCGTACATTTCTTCTCTGATAAGGCCTACGTTCTTTTCGAGATGATGAAATATCGTCGGAGTCTACTCACACTCACACATCCAGTTGTCTTTCACAGTACACACACGTAGGTCTTGCTATTCCCGAGAAACGACTAACAGACAGTCAACTTGATTACGCTCATCTTCACCCCACCAAATATATAACATCAATTTCAAAACATATACAATATACTTACGTGTTTTTCACGAAGCGCGCCCACGACAAGAAATAATTCCTTTTTATTCAGTTCGGTTAAGGACTGTTTTGTTATCTTCAGGTCGCGGAAAATTTCGTCAATTATATCTTGGCCCTTTGAAAGTTGGAATAAAATTAATCACTACAAAGAAGAACTGTGCGAGTTACAATAAGGCCTATGACGATTGTAGCCCAGAAATTAAATTTTCACATTCACATCATCAGGCAAAAACACGCCTGCTTTGAGAGATTCTCGGAGTAGAAAAACGGAAACCTTTTAAAATTCGAACAAAATTATTCAGTGGGCCTAAAAATGATGCACAATCGAATGGGTTTATGATACCATTCGGAGTACGGGTCAACAAGCTTAGCTTTGTCAGTGAGAGTTACATTTACTAGCTACCTATTGTACTTACATTGTTGTCTGGGTTTGGGATGGTGACGTCCACTGTAAAATAAAAGAGTAAAAATTGAAACGTCAACATAGCTCATAGGTCACTCAGAAAGTTCACGCTCGCTCATTCAAAACGTTTTAAGATACTTACTGCAAAATAAGACCAAAAAGCACCAAAAAATTATAGGTACGTTCGTCTACGAATCGCAGTTACAAATTGGTTCTAGCACATAAATCTATTTGCGCGTTCAGTGTTTATAATAAAATTTAAATACCATATCTTACTCCGTGATAAATGATATCAATGGAAATAGGCTATTATCGATGTAACCGATCAGATATCATAATGGAAAATTCGGTTTTTGTAAAATCAAATAGTTGCTAATAATTTTACTCGTAGGCGAGGAGTGAAGGAATAACTAGGTACGTAGACGATAGAAAGAAAATGTGCTTCCTGCATGCACAGTTTATCGTATACTTTACGAGTCTCTTAGTTTAGCTGGGACGGTGTACGGGTCAGAGTTGGACATTTTTTATTCAAATAACTGAATAAAAAATAACCAATACCTAACTTTTTTGTTAGTTATACGACTGAATAACGAAGAACAACATGTGATCTCTCTTTGTATATAAGACTGTAGCTATGTATATGAGAGAAAAAAAAAAAAAATGTCGCATGTGTACAGAACCAACAGTAGTATTTGTAAAGAATAGGAAATATACCTACTTAATCTTGAAAAGAAAGAAGAACTAAATACAAACCTTTCAAACTGGGTAAAAGAAATAAAATTTGTGTACAGTAACGAATTTGTGAATAAAATGAAAGTTCGAGATCATGATCATTTAACTGGAGAATTTAGAGGAGCAGCTCATAGTGTTTGTCATCTTAATTATAAGGTTCCTAGATTTATTCCTATTCATTTTCATAATTTCTCCGGATACGATGCTCATTTAATTGTTAAAGAATTTGGAGGGAGATGATTATAATGATATTACGCTAATTCCAAATAATGAAGAAAAATATATATCATTTTCAAAAATTGTAAAATACGATGGAGGGTTTAGGAATCCCAAAAATGAAGTCATATTTAGTAAAATTGAGCTTAGATTCTTAGATTCATATAAATTCTTGCCAAGTTCACTATGTGAATTAGCTGAAAATCTAAAAAGATGTCACTGCAAAAATCTAAAGAAATGGTTTGATCAAACTGTACTGTTGATCCCATCTTTCTGTACGCTACCCGCAATGTGTACCATCACCAATGCTTGAATCCATATATTCACAACACCTGATTCATTTTTACGTGGACCTGTTCTAGGTAGTTTATCTCGCATAAAAACACCTCGAAAATGAGGAATACCCAACTTTTTTGCATAAAATAGTATATAAAAATTGCTCAACGGACTTTTTTTTTTTTTTAACATCAATTCTTTCGAAAGACCATTTCCTGACGCAGATTTTTTATTCAAGTATAGCAGTTACTGACAAAACATGATGGAATACTGCAAAATTTAGTTATACATTGATATTTAGTATTGTAATAGTTATGACTGTAGAGAACATTTTCAGAAGGCGTGCCACTCAAAATTTCCCTTAGGGGGCTGGAGAAGGGCAAAATAGCGCTGAAAAATCAGGATTTTGCTAATATCTCAAGAACGGTTGGGAATAGGAGAAAAATACCTCAGTAAAAAAATAACCCCCGTATAATTTTACACGAAAAAGGTTCTCTTTATTTTTTCGCTGAGACTGACCGCTAAACTACAATCGACGCAACAAAGTGGAAGCATATAAAATAACACGCAAGTCGGGTACATACACGGTTACGCGTCGCGCCACGCGGTGCACGGTATACCAGCGTATCGGTACCCTACAATTATTTTTGTTTCCTCAAGTCTGCTTTCACGGGTCTTGGAGGACGAGTCAAACTGAGATTTAAACATAATTTTTTTACCTTTATATTTATGAGTAATATTTTCCTATTTTGTACTTTGTCCAATTTTACCGACTTTTCTCGTGGGAAAATGGAAGTATTACACCCGTCCGTTCAGGTTTCCTTCTCGTAGTTTACTTATCAACATTTTTATCCGCGGAACTCCTGTAAAACTACTGAATGGATTGTTTTGAAACTTGGGCAGATTATAGTGTTATACTTTTTTTTTTTTTTCAATTATTAACGAGCTATTCCACTACACAGAACGGGTCATCAACTCGGGTTAAGTTGGTTTTACAATAATTTTGCTGAATATTATTACATAAATTCCGTTTTTTCGTGTTAGAGATGTTGATAAAAATAGGTGGAACGAAGATAGCTAGAGATGTACACCTGCAATTTTTTTGACGATTGAATGAGTAGTTCTTGAGATGTAATCAATTTTTTGGACTCACTATTAAATATTTGAACTAAGTACTTGTAGCTGCTTACGTGATGAGAAGGGGATTCTCTTATCCCCTTGTTTTCAGTACTAATTGTCATGAAGAATATTTATTTATTTTTATTTTTTTTTGTTAAGCTGTTTTTTTTTATTATTAGTCAAATTCAATAGTAAAAACTTTGAGTTTCAAAATCCATACATCTATGAATGAGTACAATTTTTTAGTGTTCATCAAAATATACTGCGAGACTTCATTCTTAATTTATTATTGATTTGTAGATCATTTTTTTGTGTATATGTAATTGTCAGTAATTTTGATTACAGGTGTCTCAGGACATGGAAATATTATTTTTAATTTGGAATGGTTTCTTTGAGTGAGATTTGAGGTTAGACTTATGAGTAAACCAGGCTCGAGTGGTATATTATTAATTTTTCAATATGTTTGGAATGGTCGGAACGTGAGGGAAAGAATGAAGGGTTGACTAATGGGTCGTTGGTTGCTTGTTTGGCTTCAATATAGATTTTGTCCATTTTTTTTGCCGGATGTCCTTGTAACTAGATTCCCAGTTAAGGAATATTGGGATGGAATTTGCATAGAAGCTGGTGATGAGAGCGTGACTACAGTCTATGAGCGGATGAAAAGAAGAGCGTCTGGTGATAGCAATAAGTGATGCCAGGAATTGGAGATAAAGAATTGAGCCTTTCAGACTAATATACAGTATACTAGACCAATATGAGACGAACATTGACATTTAGGGAGAAGTAATTATTAAGCTCTTTTAAAAGTGCTTGAATAGGAAGACGCAAATCTAATTTCCAGACCACAGTGCGCGCGTTTTTTTGCCGACTTTTCTCATTGGAAAAGGAAGGTATTACACGCAGTGTCTGTTTAGAAATTTATAAAATTTGATAATCAATAAACCTATTAGTTGATAAGAAATTCACCATTTATTTTATTGCTGTAGGTGGAAAGATGAAGATGAAGTTTTATTGATTTTTCTAGCTAAAAAAAGGAGGTATTACGCCGATTTGAGGTATCTCGGGAGGTAGGAGTATTATTTTTATTGGGACAGCTTTTTGAAGTATCTCAGGAGATGAAAATATTATTTTCAATTGCTGTTTTTCAATTTCTTTTTTTTTTTTTTCTTTCTTATTTTTTTTTAAAATTAAAAGTTGTTTTTTCTCGTCCTAGAAACAAACATTTTGCCGCTAAGGCACGTTTTTCCGTCTGCAATTGCGTACTTCGATGGTCATTATTGATGACAATTCTTAACATCGTTCCAAATAATAATAAATAAACACAGTTGAAAAAATTCATTATTTTTGATTAAATAAAATAAATTTAGGTTTCCTTACTCTGCTATCAGATGATGTGACGTCATGATGATAGGCTTCATAAACTGAGTTTTACTATTGATTCTACAAATATTTGACTTAATTGATAGGTAATTAGTATTTAATGCAAAGAGTGGGAGTTACTCTCTTAATGAGTTGTGAGTATGTATGTAAGAAGAAAATTTTTTTCAATCCTGATCCTACTTCTTTTGCATCATCGAGCTCAGGGTCAGATCTTAATGGCAAGGTTGATTTTATCATATTATATTTCAACAACATTGATCTGATTATCTTCATGTACTTAATCCCACTACTTGATTTAATTACACTCTCAAGAGGATCGTTGTTTCGTTTATATGTAGAAGTTTTCAATGCAATCTTTCAACCCATAGAACAGATTCCCTACGTTCCTCGTTTAAGTTCCTTAAGGAAGCCGTAATTTTTGTACATGCTCAATGAGTGCAATCCTTAATCCTAGACGCCAAAATTAGACGTTAGACTGTAGAACTTGGACGCCACTGTATAAATTGGACACATATACAAAGTCAGACCATCCGATGAACTATAGAAAGTATTTTTTTTTTACTTACTGTTCTGGTCCTCGCGTTTTACTATGAGTGAGTTCATTTCCTAAAGAAGACCGAGAAAGAGAAAAAATTATATGATAGAATATATAAACCTGCAAACTGTATATTATGAAGAACCCAAAATACTCGTAATTAAACACATTATAGTATCTATATTACTATTTTGGTTTTCTTTCAATTATCTTAAAATTACATTTTGACAGGAACTATAGATGCTGTATGTTTGACAATCATAATTGAATCAGATCCGTCTACGGATATTATATACCGCATCAGTATAGTTTATTTAACGTGATTTGGATTTCATTTCAACACCAATTTCTGTAGAAAAAAATATTCTACAATACATGTAGTTGAAGTGAAGATTCACAAACTTGGAAAATTGCTGACTTGGCTCCAGCTCGGATCGCAATTTCCGCATCTTTTTTATAATAGTAATATACTATTTCTTTATTGATAGGTACATATTTACGCGTGAGCTTTCTGGTTGACTGTGGAAAAGGAAGTCACGGTTTTCTTCATTGCCAATAATCCTTGACGTTTACGTTCGAAAAATCCTTGTTTCAGAATCAGGATGCACAGACTTCAAATATGACGTTGTAATAAAGAAGGTTTCATACTTTCATTTGTCAGAGTTTTGCAGCAAAGCACACACTGCGGAATTTGTTCACCTTCCTACAGAATGAATGAGAAACCATACTTCAAGTAGCTTGGATCGTACTTCCGAGTAGCACTTGTCGTGGGCCGTAGTTTCTCATTACTGCATTCGTCACCGAAAGAGTCCGTCAGTTTGCGTTTTCGAAGTTGTTCTCCTTTGGTAACTTCTGGTAATTCAGCAGGAGGCATCTTCTCACGATTACTTGTAGTAATCCAGTGATTTAGCGAACTGGACATGATTTACAAAAATTTTCTACTTCACACAGAATGTAAAAACGACCGCATAGAAAAAAGAGATACGACTAACTGAACAGTGTAATACAGTGTATTATTAAATACACACTGTGTTAGGTATTAATTTCATGATCCCTACATGCTTAGGACATGAACGACCTTCCATTTCACAATAGTTCCACCCTTGTTACACGACTCTGAACGCATATTTCTGACTCACCTATATGATTTGAGCCTCGTAATTTTTATCTTTCGCACATTTCACTCTAGTTTTGTTGTGTCGCGAAACTGCAGTTATGCATTAAAAACTTCCTACGTGTCTGTAAAATTCTTTCATCATTAGAGAAGAGACTACCCTTTTATATAGCGTTACACATAAGTAATACGTAAGCCGAGTGCATCAATTTTCAGGTTTTGCTTCATAGTTTCTCTAACACTTTCATCATTTTTCTTATCGCCTCGCGTACCACCTACAACCAGCTCGTGTACCACAAGTGGTACATGTACACAGGTTAAGAACCGCTGATGTAGCACGTTTAAATTAGTATCATATGGGAATATTTAGTGAAAATTTTGACTCACTTTGTTCTTTTCTTGTTTCAGTTGTCTGCCTGTGGCCTCAAAATCTTTCATGAAGGAATCATACTAAAGAAAAAATCATTTGTAATTGTTAGAAAAGGCACGCGCACAAATAATGAATAAAAAGTAAAAATTCAGAGCCAATGCATTCATTGTGATTTCTTGTTTGAAACGGGAGAGGGGTGTGAAGAATTATATGGGTGAAATGAAGTTGGTAAGACGGAAGTATTAAATTGCAACAGAAATGGTGTCAGTGTCATTTTTGAGGGTTTGGAGAGCGGAAGAATTAAAGTAGGGCGTAAGATAGGTAGTTTATGAATTGATTTTGTTACCAAGGTCAATGTTTGGAGCATGATGGGAATTCGTTTTCTGAGAGGGCTTATAGAACAGAGACCTTGAAAGAAGGATAAGGAAGACAAAGAGAGTCTGTTGAGAGGGGAAACTTACCATGTAGAGGGAGTTGAGAGAGATGGGGTTGGCAGGTGAATATGAAAACCATCGGTATTTTGCGGTGAATATGGAAGGTATGTTACAGATGCCGAGGGAAAAATGGATCTGGCTATAGAATACGCATAGATTACTCTAGTTTTAGTTTCTGAACAGACAGAGAGACTGGACCGGACTTTCTTGAGTAAGGTTTCTGATGCCATTGATGTAGGTGCTGTCGTTCTACTCGGAGACTTAAGTAAGATCTAAGCGGATAGCAGGGTGGGCAAGGGCACGGTCCACGTCATATAAGACCGGAATGTCGCGATGTCACAATGTTGCACTCCAAAATAAGTGGAAATGGGTTTACATAAACGATTATGGGAAAAAACTAGAAAATCCGAGTATTTTCTTTGTTAAGGGATTTTCGAAGTAACTTGAGAGAAGAGAATACAATTTTCTATTGTTTGAGTCGAATTTCAGCAAAATTGTTGCAGCACAAAACGAGTTATCATTGATTGAAAATTGAGAATGTGAAAGAGGACAAAGAGTGGTACGACCTCGTGCAACCTCAATGCGCCGCTGTACACCAAAACGTCCCTCCGAACGAATCCACGGCGCTGTTTCCTATTTTCTACATTCTATATGAATTAGGCCGTGGCGAGGGTCCAAGGTTTAAAGACCTACAAATAGGTAGAGTGGAGGGTTCAGTGTCAAAGTGAGAGAAAGTTCGAAGCGTAGTCGGATATTTTGTTATTTGAGTCTAAAGCCTTGGAACGAAAAACCTCACAAAAAATGAGATGAATAATTAAATGATATAAGATTCCCAGCGCATTCTCAGCATAATGAAGTGCCAGGTTTCAACCTTCTTCTATTTTTTCTGCTTTTCCAAACTAATGACCAATGATAAACATAATCAATTGCATATCTAAGCTCATAACTAATTGAAAATGAGAAAATGGGATAAAAAAGACTCACCTTCAGGATTTCCGGATTCAGAGGATATGATTCTATAAAACAAGAGAAAAAAACATTAAAATTTAAAATTGTACAGTTTCGTTATGAGACATTCGTACAATAACTTATTAACTATTCAAAACAGAGTATTTGTGGAAAACGTGTCAAGTAAATATCATACCATTTTTCTGCAGCCTGTGTTTTATAAATTTTTAAATGGGAGTCTTTTTTTTTTAATAGAAATTGAAATTTCTGTGAAAATTTCAGCATGTACTGTGTCTTATGGAATGGTAGACAAAAGACAGGGGAGTGGTAAAATAATGCCTGATAAGGAAAAAGAAGAAAAAAGTGATTTTCATAGTGTCAGTTAGTGAATACGCGCCGACCCAAAAGAGAAGAGATGTAACAGTGATCCCACTGTAAGCTCTAGAGCAAGCTTCCACCCTCATTCCTAGAAAAAAGTAGAATATGGTCCAAAATTTTAATATACTTTTTTATTGCGACCACATTACAACTGACCTTTTGAAAGAGATTGACGAAATGGCACCTTTGAAGGTTTGTATGGCGTTAAATATCGCAAAAAAATTGTAATTTTGGACCATATTTTGCCAAATTGCAATTAACTCAAAGACAATGGTCGACAAGGTGGAACCTTTTGATTGGTTTTGATATTGTAGTGTATGTATTCGTGGTGCGGTTAACGAAAAATAGTATATACCTACTCCAAAATAAATACAAAATTTATACTTACCCTTGAATACGGCTAAAACAATCGTTAAAATAATGTACTCGTAATTCATTGCGAAGGCGATTTACTATATTTCACTGAAAAAATTAGTTAAATAAGCACTTTTATTCCTTTTCAAAACTAACGAAAAAAGCTCATTATTTTGCTTAATATTTTAGGATCACTCTTACCTCGCTCGGTTGTGAATGGAATACAAATGTCATCGAATTTGTATTTTGCAGATGAACATATTTATTTTTAGTCTAAGGATTAAAAATAACTCCCCTTGCCGTTGTCAGAGTCTATATATCTATACTGCTGCGTCCATTCCCCGACTACCGTTCTTGATTGTATATTTTCTTTGAATTGCGTATCTCACAATCGGCTATGCAGTCTTGTAGCGTCACATTTTTGGCGTAGCTCATTTCTTCTACATTTTTACCGACTTTTTACTTGTAAAAAGTGAGGTATTACACCCGACGCAAAGTATTCAGGGGGAGGGGGCAATAAACTCTCTCGACGTTTTGGAGGTCCTAGATCACTTCTACCCTAATAAGAAAATTTCAGGTTTCCTTATATTATATATATATATATATATATATATATATGGGGTCACAGCCTGATGACATTTTTATATAGCTCGGAAGTCGAAATTTTGCCAAGTCCCCCTCCTGTTATATATGGAGGGGTCACAGCCTGATGACGTCATTTTTCGCCGGACGCCGCACGGCAAATTTTTCGAGATGACCCCCATAGAACAACCAGACAAAATTCTTACAAAAACCAAAACATGAATTTTGTTCACGTTAACAGAGGAACAGGGTAGGAAAAATTTAAAAATTCCTAAACTTTTCGAGTCAAACCAAATTTTAAAGTACTTAAGTTATTTATTACAAAATGAAAGAGTTCTTTACTCGACGGACAATTGAAAATAAGAAAAAAACAAATTTTTCCTGAAGTACGCTACCGTCTTCAAATATTTCTTTGTACACGAAGAGAAACCCGATGTTTTAAGATCTACGTCGGTCTATCTTTTTTACAAAGGTGAAATAATATTTTAATTTTCGTAAAAGAGATACGTTGATCTCAAAACGTCGGGTTTCTGTTTGTAAATAAAAAAATTTTTGAAGACAATAGCGCCGGGAGAGTTTGCTTTTTTCTCCAGTGACAGTATGTATTATATAAATAAGCTGACGAAAATTTACTCACAATTTCCTCATTTATTTGCCGATAATAGGTAGCTTGAGAACAAACATTGCCTCTTATTGATTTACGCATTTTAAGCCGAGAAAATTGTAACAATGACTGTAATTTTTTTTTAGAATAATCTTGATCCTGTAAAATGGGAAGTCAAAACAATACTTTTTGTAAGCCTTTCATTATAAACTTTTATTTTTTCTACATATGAGGGTGGTGCGATTTTGCAAAATCGAGCAGTCTTCACCGGTTTTCGGATAGGTATTCAAGTAGTGTAACTTTTTATGTAAATTTTTCTATTCCGATCACGGGAGGTGTTACGCCCGGTTGGATTTTGAGAAAATTGACGAGATTTTTTTCTTCGCGTTTCATATATAGAAAGAATCTGTACGATTTTCCGAATTTTAGGTTTCTTCATATACTGGGTATGTATACGTATAGCTATAAGTATGTAAGTATGAATTTTGTCCGAAGGTAATTTCTGGGAAAAAATATCTTCATTACATTACTTCAGAAATTGGATATATTGGAATTGTACATGTGCAATTTTGGTGAGAAACATAGGTGTTGTGTCTTCTCGAATGATTTTCAAAGTTAAAATGATTCGAGGGAAGTCATCCCTTGTCCAGATTGAGAGAAACATGGATCAGGGCAGCGTAATTCAATGCCAATAATATTTACAATGTCGTTGATGAAGAACATCTAGCGAAGACCAACTAGGCCTATTCAGCAATCGAGGTCTGACTACCTTGAACGTCTTCCTTTTTTTTTTTCTTAACCACAATAAAAGTTGTTTCATATAGTATCGGAACACCATTTTTATTGCTTTTTTGTGTAAGCGTTTCTCTTCAGTATCAATGAAGGAAAGAAGAAATAGCACGTACAAGCAGAAAAAAAAAATACTTGTCGCATGAGTAATTCACGATTTTTTATCTCACAGTAATTCAAAACTCATCAAGAGCGTCACTCCCATTGTATAAGTTACATGAAGTCAGTTAAGGCAATTAATTGTCTACATTATATATTATTATCCTTGACTCAACTGGGAATGAAATTTGGTACATATGTACAAAGAATTTCAAGATCCCTATTACAGATTGAGGAATCAAGCAATTCGAAACCAAGCAAACTGACTCCGAGTTCACAGGACGTTGCATGAACTATGTCAAGTAATATAGTTTTCTGTAGAATATTTTGATATCTCTATGGCAGAAATACCGGTATTATGTCCCTATTATGCACCTAAAATATCATCATGTCCACATTATGACTTCAATTATACCCAATGACAAAATTTGGGGGATTTAAATGATCAACAATTTAGGTAGCAATTTTCCTTTAGAGTGAAAAGAAAGACCTTTCAACATCATATTGACGTGACAAATATTTTTTAAAATTTAAAAGAAATTCATCATGAACTGCGAGCATTTACTTCGCGGAGTCCAGAAATTTTTAACCATTTTTTTGGAATTTTTAATGTCTCTGTCTGTACTTTACCACATTTATGGAAATCCGCGAGTCTACGTTACCCCTTTCCCCTGATGGACTTGGAAACTCAAACCCTTGAGCTGATCTACGTCTCCGAGTTTCTTAGTCTTAGCATAATAGTAGTATATTACGCTATAATATAGCTTTAAACTAGGCCTGAACTAAGCTTCAAGTTGCGGTGAACAAATTTTAATAGGTTTAAAATAGGGCTGTGTGCCTGGATCGGGTCGAGAATTCAAGATTCTCTGTCTTAGCATACAGTATATTAGGGTATACTAGCTGCCGCAACTAGCCTAGCAGTGAATAATACAGACAATAGTAATTGAGGGAAATAATGTACTGCCTCTCAACTCCTGTAAAATTTGAATTTTCTGGTGACTGAAAAGTATCCAGCTTGAAAATTCCGACCATAATTCCAATTGTAATTACATGCGGAACTCTATTACTCCACGTACTCATAATTACACATGGAAATACTAAGCTCCTAGCGTAATTACGTATGGAAGACATTCATTCCGGGTGTAATTACATCCGGAAATACAACTGGAATTTTTGACTGGGTCATCTCGTGCGGATAGAAAACATGATTTTCAGAAGGGAACGGGGCTGCTGAAAGAGTTCAGAGTTGAAATGTAGCCTTTGCACTATGATAACGCACCACCTGCAAAAAATTGGTTTACAAATAAGACGTTTTGAAGAAAATCAAATTTCTTTCACAATTTCTCACAACATCGGCTTGATGTATTAAGAATATCTACCTGTCTTGCGAGAGAATTGACAAAAAGTTTTGAAAAATTTGAAAATTCGTCAATTCTCAATTCATTATCATCAGACTTGGTTGAAATCCTTCAAAGTACTACCACAGACAATTGTAATTGAGAGAAACACTGTACTGCCCCTCAACAGCTGTAAAATATGAATTTTCTGTTGACTGAAAAGTATCCAGTTGGAAATTCCGACCATAATTCCAATTATAATTACGTGCGGAACTCTATTACTCCACTCATAATTACACATGGGAGTACTAGATTCCTAGCGTAATTCTTATTGTAATTAGGTATGGAAAACATTAATATCGAGTGCAATCACATCTGAAAATACAAGGGCTTGTATGATGAACGTTGTCAGTGCTGAATCACTTTTGTTTTGACATGTTCCATGTCTTTTCTCTCGCCAGACCCCGATTTTGAAACTCGCGAGTACACCCCCCCCCCCCCCCCGTCAAGAGAAATCTCTACCCCGTGGGTGATTCAGAAATTCGCGAGTACACCCCGCGTAATAATAATAATTAATAATAAATAAATAAATAAATAAATAATTAAATAATTAAATAATTGAATAATTATTTAATTAAATAATAAATAAATAAATAAATAAATAAATAATTAAATAAATAAATAAATAAATAAATAAATAAATAATTAAATAATTATTATAATTATTATTAATTAATTAATTAATTAATTAATTAATTAATTAATAATTAAATAATTAAATAAATAAATAATTAATATAATTAAATAATCAAATAAATAATTGAATAATTAAATAATTAAATAATGAAATAATTAAATAAATAAATAATTAAATAATTAATGTAATTGATAATTAGAAAATTTTCTAAGTCCCTCTTCCTATCATATATGGCTGGATAGTCGAAATTTTACCAAGTCCCCTAGACTTGAATTGTCTCATACCATTCCAATACAACAGCGAGACAGGAGGCGAACGAGCGGAGCGAGTTCGCGCTACCTCATATTTCTCAAAAAAGACTTGAATTTTCTCATACCATTCCAATACAACAGCGAGATCACTCGTTCGCCCCACCGAAAGTTGATACCTCAAAATATAGAACACCCACAATTACCTCAAAATATTTCTCATACAAGACTTATACGACGCCAAGATAGGTAAAGTTTTTCAAGTCCCTCTTCCTATCATATATGGCTGGATAGTCGAAATTTTTCCAAGTCCCCTAGACTTGAATTGTCACATACCATTCCAATACAACAGTGAGACAGGGGGCGAACGAGCGGAGCGAGTTCGCGCTACCTCATATTTCTCATAGACGACTTATACGACGCCAAGATAGGTAAAGTTTTGACATGTTCCATGTCTTTTCTCTCGCCAGACCCCGATTTTGAAACTCGCGAGTACACCCCGCGTAATAATAATAATTAATAATTAATAAATAAATAAAAATAAATAAATAAATAAATAAATAAATAAATAAATAAATAAATAAATAAATAATTAAATAAATAAATAATTAAATAATTAATCAATTAATTATTAATTAAATAATTAAATAAATAAATAATTAAATAATTAATATAATTAAATAATCAAATAAATAAATAAATAATTGAATAATTAAATAATTAAATAAATAAATAATTAAATAATTAATATAATTGATAATTAGAAATTTTTCTAAGTCCCTCTTCCTATCATATATGGCTGGATAGTCGGGGCAGACAGGGGGCGAACGAGCGGAGCGAGTTCGCGCTACCTCATATTTCTCAAAAAAGACTTGAATTTTCTCATACCATTCCAATACAACAGCGAGATCACTCGTTCGCCCCACCGAAAGTTGATACCTCAAAATATAGAACACCCACAATTACCTCAAAATATTTCTCATACAAGACTTATACGACGCCAAGATAGGTAAAGAGGTAAACGAATAATATCTCACGAACACTTGACCTAGTAGAAGCCTAGACTGAAATATTTTATGATGACTGATTGATAAAATATAAAAGACATGGAACATGATTTTCATTTATTTGGCTATGCCAGAAAATTTTTTTTATTTTATTTCTACAAGCTTTTAAGCTACGCTTTGGGCTATTAGCTTGATACACAGTATTACATTAAACTTTAAAGGTACAGTCTAATTTTTACTATAATTAAAGGTTTTAAAGTAGAGAGAAAAGCTCGGCTGAGGTTAGGTATTGTATGAGTTCTGTGTATGAGGTGTCATTTTTGAGTGCTTGTGTTCTAGAGTGGGGTATGTTTAGTGAGTTTTGTGAAGTTGTATGTTCAGGGCATGTAAAAATATGGTTTATGTCTATTGTATTGAAGAGACATTTCTAGATTATTTGCAAGTTGTGGGTTTGAGAGGGTTAGCCTTGATAGGGAGGGGTTTGTTTTCAAGTTGGTTAGACCATAGGTAAGACCATTTTTTAAGTATTTTGGGGCGGTGGTCGTGGTGGTTTTTGATATCAGACGCTGGAATTTTCCATGACAGGGTCGCGGTGTTGAAATTGGTTGAGTCTTTGGCTGCTTTGTCTACTACATCGCTCTGTTTTAGTCCGATGTGTGAAGGAATCCACACCAGGGTTATGGATGATGTAGCTTGTGTTATGATGTTGATGATAGTGTGGATTCTTTGAATAATGAGGTTTTGCAAGAAGATATTTTGGATGGCTGAAAATGATGATAACGAGTCTGTAATTATGATAGATAATGTTTATTTTGAGTGAAAGTGGTTATTTTTTCTAGGCATTTGAGGATCGCGAAAAGTTCTACAGTGTATACTAAGGCGGTGTTTTGTATTTGAAAGTTGAAAAGAGAATTATTGATCGAGAAGGCTATCCCAGTTTTATTGTGACGTTTTGAACCGTCTGTAAAACAAAGGATGTGTGAGTAGTGGTTTTTTAAGAAATTTTCAATTTCTTTTTTGAGCTGTGAGTTGGGGGTGGAAGGTGAGAATTTGGTGAATTCGTCTTGGAAATTAGCTATGTGTTTACCGGTAGCCCTGCAGAGGGTAAACATTTTAGTCACCTCTTTCTCGTTTAATAGCACATCTACTAACGCAATTTTGTCTCCGGCCAATCAGTGCTACCAGACTTCAAGGACATCATTTCTCTTTTAAAACACTCGAAAAATAAGTGTATGGTAATTTTAGATCCCTCCAATTAAAAAATTTGCAGTGAGCTCCCAGTCAACAAGTTTTTGATGATTCCTTCAAATGTACAACCCATTGAGTTTGAGGGGTGTGTATTTTGGTTTAATTTTATTTGATCGTGTATTCTGTGCTGCAATTTCTACATTTGCGAGTGCTTTTCAGGTATAACTTTCCGCCATTGCTGGGCTTCAAGATATCCCCAGAATTTGTGTTGTGTCTTTTAAAATTCCTTTAGCATTGTATTAAAATTTGGACTACACGCCTCAGTTCTCAATTGTTTTACGTTTTTAAACTTTTACATGCTTGTGTATGCCCCCCCCTAAATTTCACAAATTTTGATCAGATTTCCCACAATTTGGTATATCCATCATCTGAACTTACAAGCACCCCTTCATAACCAGACCTCAGTGGAATTACTATTGAAAGTTCGGACTTAATTTATAAAATATACATAATTTGTAAAGGTTGGAGGGGGTGACAGATGAATATCCCCTGAGCACTCGCTGACAGCAAAAGAGGGTTTTCATAGTTTTCTTGTTCCACATGAGTTGGAAATAATATTATTCCGACTGTAAATTACAATTGAAGCGCTGCGTGGAAAAAGGGCCTCCGTCTAATGTATTTCTTATGGAACGGAGGCCCTTTTTCCACGCAACGCCTCAATTGGAATCGATTGTATAATACTGGAGCGAACTACGGTTGTGTCTGTAAAATTTGTCATCTCACTTATTACGGCTTGTAAAGACATATCTTCTCTCATTGTCAACTACCTTCATATCGCAATCAAGTTTCTATCAACATAGGAAATCTCATCTACCTACTTTACTGAGTAAATAAACTTTTGAGAGAGAAAAGACGAGAATGAAAATAAGGAATGCTATTCAATTATTGGCTCATTTGATTTTTACTTGAAATTTTGTGGACTACAAGAGAAGTACATGCAAAATAAGTTTATAATCTGTGAAATAGTGGTACGAATATCAATCAATATGTCAACGTTCTCTTCCATTGAACTACTTGCGTTGTAACCAATTTTCTTGTGGTAGACATTGCTGACTGTATGGTCATCATCAAGTTAGTCCTCATAGATCTAGGAAGTCCTGAAAAGGTTGATTTCATACTTGAAATGATTGAGATAATGACAATACAAACAATAAATAATTCAAATAAAATACAAGAAATAATAATTCACTGTCTCTCGAATGCAGCCTTGAATAAGGAAAAACCAACTGATTGACACTGCTACTTGCTGTATTATTGGGACTTCGCGCCGCCCCTAAAGGCAATTCAGGGATATCTTGTGCGGAGCTTGCTTTGGGAACTTGCCAAGTTTTCCAAAATTCACGTCTAGTACCTCAACATCTGCGAAAGAAAGAAAAAATATTTGTCTATCCAAATCTCAAGGACGCAACACATGTTTACCTAAGAGTGGGAAGAGTCCAACGCCCGTTTGAAACACCATACAGAAGACCTTTTCGAGTGATTAAATAATCAAAAGAATGGTACCAAATAAAAATTGGAGAAAGGAGGAAGATATTCCAATTGATTGGCTGAAACCAGCATAATTTCTCAACAATAAAGAAAAAGAATCTTTACCACAATCTGTATTGTTATCTTCTGAAGACTTGAGGTAAGAAACCAGTTACCGTATATAGAAAAGAATGAGATATTAACGTCATGAAATAATCAAATTAACATAAAATTTTCAAGATTAGTTGACTCAAAACTGAAAAAATTGGATAATAACGAATTAATATTTAGTCGTTGATTGGCATTGCAAACAGCTCAGCAGGACTGAAAAACCAATTAGAATTGCTCATCAAAATTTTGTCAGCGTTGTAGATGCATCGATCAATAAATAAATATTATTGAACTTTGAACAGACGAAATAAAAAAGAAAACAAAATCGTTGAAAACTGGCAAATGCGAGGAGTAAAATCGACCACTGACGAGGTGGAGTGTGTGTTGAAAAATTACCCTCGTCATTATCCACACCAAATAAGACTATCAAAGATAGGAGTTTCAATAAGTTGAACTGAAATTGATGAATGAACGCGATCAAGAGAGACCGACTGTTGACCCTTGAATGGTACTAGAAATATTCTCACTGAGCCAGATTTCAAGAAGAAGCTGAAATTCTTTTTTAGCAAAAATTTGTGAATAGTTTAGAATAACACCCAAGTTTTGTAGATTAGGCTTGGGATCTAATAAAATTAGCAAAAAAGTTACCCAGTCATGAAATTTTCTATCACAACCCAAAACGAGAAACATAGAATAAAAGTGATCTTCATGACTCATGTTTTCATTCAAAATTCGGAGGAACTCAACTCTTTCATTTTCTGGAGAACGCATATAAATGATAAAAAGAAAAATAATAAGTTAACGGTAATGAGATTTTGGAATTTCTCACTTTTCTTACTCGGACTTGTGATGGATTGTCTCTTTCATCCTAAACTCGATATCACAAACATCGGTGAAAGATTCTCCTTCTTCTTTGTCTTGGAATTCGACCTGAAAACTACTGTCCACTCTCAAACTCTTGGGTTTTTAGATACTTCTGTTTCGCGAGCTCCTTTCATTCTTCATAGTGGCTCCGATTCTTCGTATCGAGCAGATCGTTGGGCATCTCTTCGTTCGATTTTATCAATCTTCTTTGATAAGTTTAAAATCCTATCAAATCACAAACCAAGTAGTAAAATAATCATATGTATCTTGAAGCGCTACGGTAACACACTCCATGACTAGGGATCAATATGAAATTGAAGGCTTCCTTGTTGGACGTTTTATATTTTCAAACTCACTTCCTATAAACGACATTGCAACCCCTGCGCATTGATATGAAGGTGTGATGTTTTTCCTTGGGCCGTTTCGAGTCAACAAAAAATACTGCAGATCGTTATCAAATCAATTGAGTGAAGTTCAACAGAGTGCTTATTTTTGTGATATGAACGGCGTTGCTCAATTTGGCTTCCTCACCATGTTCGTCCATCTCTGTGTCTCCAACTTCGCCGTAGACGTGCTCGTCATCTTCTTCCTTGCTATTGATACCGTAGGCATGAAGGTATGCATTTTCATCTTTAATTCAAAGATTACAATCAATACTTTACATCACAGGCTTGTAAGCTTACGAGCTAACTACATTTTGAAACACTTTTTGAACGTACGTGTTTGTGTACTAAAACTATGCGTGTTGATAATATCGTACCCGATACATTCATCTCGTATAATTTTGTCAAGCATTTTGCATTTCGTGTACGCGTGCACTTAGGCCATAAATGGATATTACATCTCATTGGTTATCAAATCCGAACGACTGTCTGTATCGCACGATTTGTTTGTTAAAAGTGATGAAAGAATATCGATCCTTTGAATTATTGAAATAACTTACTAATTATTACAAACCATGGACATACGTGTTCCTGTACCAGAACTGATTTGCTGTAGGTAATATCGAATCCGATACTTCAATCCGGTATAATCTCGTCAATCGTTTTGTATGTTCGTGTATGCGGGAAGTTGAGCCATGTAGAATTCGGACCTAGCAGACCCGTTGCGCGCTAGCGTCGCGCCTTATCAACGTTAGGATGAAAATCAAAAATACTACGAAGAAACACGTTCGATACTTTTTTCTCGGAAAATATTGTACGTATGAGAAGAACTTCAGGGATATGTTTGTGGTGTCGAAAATTTTCTTTCAAATGAGTTATATTTCATAAGAATTGAAAGAATTTGAATAAAGTTATGAAGCAATTATACAGAACTCTCATGCAAAATTGGGAATTTCATCCTAACCTTGATAACAGCATCGTGCGTATGTATGTTTGTAGTGGTGTGTTGAAACCTAAGTTCTAAAAACTGCCGCGAGGTGTCAGCCACTCCATTGCTAGGTCCGACATGCTCGCTGCATTGGTCGTCAAATCCGTTGTTTGCTGAAAGTAATAGTATTGGAAGAGTATTGATTCTTAGAATCGACAAAATTAAATAAATTATTGAAATAAGTTACTTATGATGAACGACGAGAAATTAGCAGCTGATAAGAAAAGAATAATATTACAAAAAAGAAAATGTTTACATTATTAACAAAATTTTAATAAGCATAACATGACCGCACTGATAGAAAAAGAATGAAAATTCAACGCATAAGACGACCACACTGATGAAGAAAGAATGAAATTTCATATAGGGTATGAAACGTTGAAACCGTTGAAACTGAAACATCGGTCGAAATAGGTACGGAAAGGAATTATGCGATTGATGATAGATACATGGACGACACTACCAAAAACTTACAAAAACTTCTCACAAGTCTCCGCTAGGAGCGGCTCTTGTTCTCTTTCGCTCTGTTTGTGTTTGCCGTTTAGCTCTGTCTGTGAGCTTGTGTGTGCTGTCAACCTGTCGAAGCTAGGCTACACACCTGTTGTGTAGTTTCCATTATATTTTTTAGTTGTATCCGTGGTATCGGTGATAAAGTGAATTTCAATTCTTCATTAATCATTAATTAACTAATTTATTTTCACGTTTAGTGTCAGGTTTGCACTTACAGTGTGAACTCGGCCGCTCACAAGTTCGACAACTTTCCCGAAGGTGTACGATTATTCACTGCTGATTGGAAAAATTCGTATTTCTAATCTTCGTTCTCTTAATGACCATAATTTATCTGTGAAATTCTCTGCTCGAGACAATGATGGACTTGTTCGTAGAAAATTTTCCCCACTGCCACGGAATACTATATTCTTATCAGTAATTTCTCCGTGAATCAGTAATGCTCTTTCAACTTCCATTCTGAATAGAAGTTCTCAATCGGTAAGTAGAGTGATATAATTTTCCGTAAAATTCCGTTCGTTTCCGGAATGAGATTTGTGGATCCTAGTTTTCTAGCTACCACTCGTACCCGTGATTGTGTGAAGAATAAGCGCAGAATGGAGACTGACGTTAGTCAAGATTTTCAAGATTATTGGAACGAATACAAAATTGTAGCTTCCGAAGAGAAGTCTTCGGACGAAGATAACCATAATTTCAATCAGAAATCCGATGACGAAGGACTAGATGAGGCGAATTGGCTGGAAAAAGCGGGCTTTCCACATTTAAAAGATTCGTATTATCGTGGCCAAGAAATCGAAGGAACGGAACTGGGTCCCATCATGGATGTGTTATCGCTGAAACAAGCCAACGCCGTTCGCCGTCGAGTTAATTCTCTGAATCAGACCATCAAACATCGACCTAAAACTAAACCGAAAAAACCAGACATTCGGGATGTTTTTAAAAATATGGAAGTAAGTGTGGTAGTATCGATGATATCGTTTCGTTTTCAGATGTGTCACAACTTTGTTTGTTTTCCTCAAACGATTGTCGTAACGAATTTAAGTATGTCTTATGTCATATCTTAAATTCGGGAACTTTCAAAAATTGTCATCGTACTCGACAGTCGATTATTATTGTTAGTCATTCTGCGTTCAACTTTCAGCACGTTGCAACTTAATCGGTCGTAATCATTAGTGACCCTACTCGTGTTTAATTTGCCGTTATATTACTTTTTCCGTAATTTGTCGAAGCAGGAAATAATAGATTCGCTGTTAACGTCCACACATTCGCGGTGTATTATTGAAAAAGTTTCGTCGATTGGTGTTTCTATATCATGGAGAGAATTCGTAAAGAGGTCTGAGGGATAAAATTAGCTCCTGGTATATGCTTAGGAAGTAGAACTGAAATATCTCGCTTATCTGAGTTCTTTCTTTCTGCAACGTGAGGTTCGAAAGAATGTTAACGTAATAATCTCAGCTGATTACGGTATCGAGTAATATTGTTTATACTTGTCGCAAATCGTGTTCTCTACCCTATACAATGTTTCGAGTATTCGTGCTTTTTGTTTATATAATAATCGCATACCGAACATTTGTAAAATGAAAATCGCCTACATAGTCTACTGTGCATACGATATGATAGTTGAACTGAAGAAAGCGTGTTGAGACTTTTAGAAAAGGGAAAAACGTCAATTCTGTCTTTTTCAAATGGTTTACACGAGTAAAAGTTTACTTGTTTCAAATTTAGGAATTTATAAAAATTGTATTTACTTCTTGGTAAGGAAAATCGCGAAACCCTTTCATTGTTAACCTAGGTATATTTCAGGTATTAATTTTTGTCATTCTTGTTATTAGGATTACAAATGCGGGGAGTCACCCACGAATGGGGGAAGTTCAAGTAATATCGCCTCGAAAGAGGAATCTGATCCTCACTTTCAACCGTACTCTTCGCTGCCGGATTACATAAATATCAAGTGAGTGGTAAAACTTTTAAAATTATTCTTACTCTCGCTTCAAAGATTCGATGCAGTCTCATCATCCGCCGATAATCCTGAAAAATGAATTTTTACGCGTCGTTACAACAAGTCTGTTAATTGACCCGTATTGTCATGTGCATTCCTCTAAATGTACGTAGGGAAGAAAGTATTGAGATTTATTTGCGTTTTCATATCGACAGCGCCTAGGTGGTGGGACGTACTCTATGATTTTTATTTACTCGGAATGTAGGTACTATCCTCGAGTGTATATGTTAATCACTGTTTTGCGTTTTATCATCGAGTACTGGTATTTCAAGTCAAGTAGTTATTATTCATCGTAGGCATTCGTATTGTCGTCGAAGAAGGAAATGGTTCGTGAATTTTTTTCGTGCTCCGAATTATTGTTCGCTCACTTTTCGAACATCACATTGTAAGACACAGCGCGTACTACTGTAATATCGTGGAGAAAAGAATAAAAAAAAAACAAATTTTTTAAACCTAACTGAACCATGCGTGACCTCTAAATATTGTTGTGTGCACTGTCTTGGATTTTAATTTGCGAAAACTGTTCTCCTTTTTTAGTTGCGGCGGCACGAGTACGGTGGACGCGAAAATCGTGTTTAAAGAAGAGAGTAGTCTACCGCGCCGCGAAATATTTCGAAGAGCCGTTAAAACCGACAGAGATGTCGTCGCTTCTGAAAATGGTAAGTTGCATTCAGCAGTAGTAGCTACTCGTCTCTTTCGTGTGACCGTAGGGATATGGAGTTATCGGTACTTTACTGTTTACCCAACATCATCGCCGACGTTATTACGCGACCTTCGTGACTCGAGGCGTAACGAATTAATCGCGTCAAATTTTTCTCCATTATCCTACACACGATATCCAAAACGAGGACTACTCTGAGCAGATAGAGACGCGAACCGCGTGTCCCATTTAATAAAAAAATATTATCGTAGAGGTATATTTTTCAGAGCACCTAGCCTACCTATTCTCCTTACACAGCACCCACCTGAACGCTCGCTATACTACGATACGATTCAAGGTCGCAATATCATAAATCGTACACATAATTAGTAATTAGCATATAGCGCGCTATTGACGCTACGATGTTGTTGGAAAAAATAATAATCGTTTACTATGATCGATTTTGCGTTTTTTTTTTTTTTGCTATATTGCAGCGGATGGTATCACCATGTTGGCGTTTCAGAGATTCGGCACGATGCGCGAAAGCTATCCGAAGAGTAGTTACCGCTCGGCTGCCGCGATTAAAGCGCGCGAAAACGTAGCTGCACGGTAAAAGCTTGCATTTCTCTCTCTTCCTTCATTACTTAGTCTTATCTTTATAATTACAAATAATATATGATTTTTGCGGTTGTAGAAGTACGACCAATGTCGCTGGTGAAGAAAATAACGAAAATAAAGAAAAAGATACGCACCAGTTTTCTAGTTTAGGGTTCGAACATATGTGGAATCAACCTACGAATTACAACGTCGAGGTACTATCGAACCCATTTATTAAAATGACTTATTACTAATGCTCTTAGATAATCATAACTTCTATTCTTTTGAGAACCCTCGAACTTTTTTGCAGACATCGAAAAGAAGTTTACTCGTCAGATGTTTACATTTATTGAAAATTGCATGATCCACGAATACCCTCGGGGGAGGGAAGGGATTACGCCATTGAGTTGATAAATAACTATGTTACGCGTTTTTGGTAATTTTTCCGTGAGAAACTGGAGACTTTGTTTTTGATTTCTCTCCCCACGTAAAATTTAGGAAAGAATTCTCAGCTCGGGGGTTGGTTTCATCAACTTCATTAATTGGTTTCAATATCACGTAGAGACCGACTCCATACTCTTCCGTTATCAACCTTCAACCAGAAGTATAGACTGGATTTCTCTATTCTTACAGGATGAACAAAACGAAGAACAGCAAAAAGAAGAGAATGTGTTAGGTTGTACTTGGGTTGATACGTTAGCTGATGATGATCTAGTCAAATTGAGGCCATTATTATTCGTCGAATTGTCAGCGATTTTCGATAAAGCCTCTTGTCCGTTCCCGAAAATCAAACAACGTAAACGTAAACGCAAAGAAGGTAATAATAATATGTTCACTGCAAAATATTCTAAGGCAAAAAATACAAGTACTACATACAATTCTTCTCTTGGAAATTTGTATTCGACGAAGTCATTCCTTACTTGTTCCGTTATGTTTAAATCACGCAATGAACACGTGTTTTTTTTTTTAAATTTTGCAGAAGGTAACATATTTGGTTGTTCGCTATCGTCATTAGTCGAAAAAGATGTAAATGTAATTAAAGATCGAGTTAATCATGTTCCTCTCATATTCTGTAAGGTGAGTATAATAAACAATTTTTTAAGCAATAATCCAACATCTACGTTCCTGGCATTATAAATTGTAAAAACTTCATCGCTCTAAAACTTTTCGAAGAATCATTCGCGATCACGTTTTCGTTTTATATATTCGTAGTTATTAAACGAAATGGAAAAACGAGCTCTAGGCGAAGAAGGTGTGCTACGAGTAGCGGGAAACAAAGCGAAGATCGACAATTTGTGCTTGACGATTGAGAAAGATTTTTACTCAGAACCGCAAAAAATCGACCAACTGCTGCAACGCTGTGCCATACACGACTTAACGGCGGTTTTTAAAAAATTGCTACGTGATTTACCGGAACCGATATTAACAAACGAAATGATTAATTTGTTCTACCAGTCACACAGTGAGTTGCTGAAACGTTTTTTTTCCTGAAAACGAAAAAATGAAGAGAGAAAAAAAACGCATTTCTTTATTCGTTATTTTTTCACTCGTATCAATAATTTCGTTGGAAGTCGTTTCGTATGCGTGTACGGTATTTCTTTTTTTATTGTTTATGTTTTGTTTCAGGTTTACCAGAATGCGAAAAGGTTTTAAATTTGCTCATTCTGCTCTTACCAGTAGAGAATAGATTAACGTTGCTCGCCATTATTTCTTTTATGAGAAAGTTGGTCGAACACGAAACGGAAAATAAAATGACTAAGCACAATGTCGCGATGATTTTAGCTCCGTCCATTTTTCCACCTAGGTATTTTCTCGATGACGCGTTTCTTAACTATCTAGAGTTCTTTCTTTTTAGCTCGTATATGCGATAAATATTTCTTCATTGTTAATTAGGTATATACAAATCGAAAAAAATATCGGTAACCTTCAAGCTCAAGTTGGTCTGGCCGCTACTAGTTGTAGAATTACCGAAACTTTGATGAGTTGTTACGACCGTTTGAACAAGGTTCCCTGCGCGTTGATTAGCCAGTTACGTCATATTAACGACTTGGATAAATATCGACTGAAAGAAAACAGTCCGGTATGTTGTCGACAATTTGTATCGTGTGAAAATTTTGGGTTTTTCCTCAACCGGAATTCTCGTTTTCAGATGAGAAAATTCTTAGGAAATAAGAAAGGCAATAAAAACGATGTAATTATGCGAAAAATTGATAACGAAGTCGATTTCCAAGAAGGTGTGATACGTGTGAATGCCCCTCAGTTCAATCTGTCCAATGTGCCTATTGCGCTGACCGAGAATACGACTGCCGGCGACGTAGTTTTGAGGTGAGCAATCGCGAGACTTCTCGCTGTTTTGAGATTCTGTAACTCGATATCCATCTAATCACCTTTATATTGTTTAGAATCACTGAAATTGGTTCGAAAAGCTCGCCTAGAAAGTTCAATCATAAACAATTGCGAAGAAAAGATATAAAACAAAGAGTGCTTACCGAATTAGCTCCTAATGGTAATTTGTCGTGTTTGCTGTCCACGGCTGATGCGGATATGGCTCTGAAAACTCATTTTTTGTACGAAGTTGGCGGAAATATAGGTAATGAGAAAATTGTTCGCCTTCGTAATCCCTTTTGCTTTCGAGGGAGGGGAGATTTTACAATAGGCAACTTGTTTCGTGGGCGAGGGCTATGCGAAAACCTGCCGACCTACTTTGAGGACTCGGAAAAAGTACGAACGTTTAGCTGTCCTACGGGTGTCAGAAAAGTAGGAAGCGGGAGCCTTTCGAAAAAAATTAATTTGGTTGAGGGCTAAACGCAGACCAGCAAATCGTATTTTAGGGAAAATGTATTAGCTTGTCTGTAGATTAGGAGAGCGAATTAGAGCATTGTATAGTTGAAGAAGGAGTTGGTGACTGCAACCAGTGGGAGTGTGCGATAGATATTTAGGAACATTCGGCGAGTTTGCGCATTTGAATTGTAAAGCTTTGGTATGAATGATTCAGGAGTATTTGGAATCGAAGGTAAGGCCAAAGAATTGAGGCTAGTCTGGAAATTTTGGAGGAGGGAGGAGCGCTTTCTACAGAATATACCTAAAACGATTTTAACCACGATCCGAGGTCCATGAGGAGATCTTATCGAGGGTGAGTTGGAGAAGACGTTTGGGATCTGTAGATATGAGGGAGACCCTGTAATTGTCTGCAAAAAGTCGATGAGAGAGAGGAAAGGCGACACAGTCTATTGGATCGTCTATGGCAGTCAGGAAGAGGGAAATACCACTTCAAACCTTGCCTTATGGGGCGCCATTCTGGGTAGAGTGGAGTAGGATCTGTCATGAAAGAAAGATTGGAGAAGGGGAGGTAGAAACCCTTCCTCCATGTCGGAAAATATGGTGCGGAAGAGAGTTTTTACGGAATGATTCTTCAATTTGGAAGTTCAGGTTAGAAATGGCTCGTAAAGTGTTTCGACCTTACGAAAGCCGTTATGAAAGAGAGATAAGACGTTATTAGATTCGAGGAACCAGAACAGTTATGGATTTTAAACTTTAATACTGATCATAATCGTCTCTGTCTCAAAATCCAATCGTACTTCTTACGCTTCTCAAACGATTGCGTCGAGCTCGAACAAATGCATATTTTTATTAGATTTCATAATAAACGCATATTGTATTAGGGCGAACGAAGTTCATTCTGCTGTATTCTGAAACGAGCTGCTAGAAATCAATTTTGCGAAGTAGCTAGAATCAGCTCAATACTTTTGTCATAATGAAAGTGTATTTTACAGGTCAGCGGTGCCTAGAATCTACTGCCATTGTAATTGCCGTTTATCAGATAAATCCAAATGCGAAATGGATAATAAAATGCGATCACAGAAACGCGGTAAAATATGTGTAACTAATGTACTTTTTTTTGCCCGTCCAAAATATTAATTTTTGCATCAAGTATTAAGAACAAAAATTAGGCCATGTTGTTTTTATTTACCCTTTAAGTGTATCTATTTATTTGTTCGTCTGTTCGTTAATTTATTTATTCTATTCGTTTATTTATTTTTTTAAAATTCTACTTAATTTTTTGTTTGTGTAGCCGATCGAATTTCTACAATTTTATTCTGTCGTATGTCTATGCTGTATATATTTTTTCCCCTTTTCTTTTTTTTTTATGCTCAAACTATTACTTGATGTTACCAGAAAGTGCTCATTTCTCTCCATGTGTTTAATTTTTTCTTTCTTTCTGTTGTTTACGAGATGATGGTTTTGAAATATTCTGGCTTCACTTTTCAGAATGTTTGCGGAAGTATAATGTACTTAAGTCATATTTTGTATCATTATCATGATCATTTTTTTCGTTTTTGGAGCAAGTTTTTTTTTAGGAACCGTACTTATTTGATGAAAAATAGTGACCAGAATAATATCTGTTTTCTTTTTTTAATATGCTTACACGTGAAAAGCGTCTGTTCAAAATTAGACTTATAAAATCTGAGCTATATTAAACACCGAGTTCATCGGAATTTTTTAGGACTGAAATTAGATTTCTGCGTCACTATCTCTTCAAACGGGGAATCTCTGTGAACTCATTGAGTCACTATTAGTCAAATATTTAAAGAAAAAATTGGTGTTCGTATTTATTTCAGTCGAATGAGACGATTCGTTCGGCGCGAATATTTAAAGTACGAATTTGCCTAGAGATAAGTACCTACTTACGAGCTATGCCCGCGTCATTTTTCTTTTAATTTGTCTGTGCCAGTAAATATTGTATTTCCAAGAACGTGTAGGCCTCGTCCGACGAGAACGTTCGCGTACGGAAGGCAGGAAATGTCCATTTGCGAATGCAAATAATGATTTATTTAGGTCATGCTGACTACACGTTGGGCAAACAAGATTGGCTTCAGAAAAGAAAGACACTAACCTCTGATTTCAATGTCGATATTGTTTTAGTCGTTTGTTTTCCGATTTTGAGAATCAGTCGCGTAGATTGACAACAGACTATCTTAATCAGACTTCGATTTCAGAGAAGAAATATCGAAAATTTGAATTGCTTTGAGATTCTTCACACTTTTTAGATTTTCATGATTGTAATTCTAGGACAGACGATAATTAGGAGTGCACAGGATTCATTTGATATATTTACTTAATCGATCATAGAAATCGTGAACAGATTATCATCTTATTAGTGTGAGGGGTGGCGGCGTCCCATCTCGAGTTAGATGAGCTATTGCACAAGTACCTATTCTGCGGAAGGGTGTCTACACAATTTGATCGTTGCAAGTACCTGTGCCATCAGACGAGTCCTCCATGGTAGGATGTAGCAGCGAACATGAGCGGAGGAATGAGACAGGTTAACGATTGCCGTTCTCTCACCGCGAGCTCAGGACAGAAGACTGCCTTGCTTATAAATGCCAATTTTTGAAGTATCGTTCTCTTTTCTCAGGAGGGAATTCTTCCACTCCATAGAAGTGCACGGCTCCCAGTAACACAGTTCGTACCGCAATATGAATATTTTAAAGTAAAGAAAGTGGATGTTGGGCGTGCGTATAATTCATCCCGAACATTGACTATTGATTCCACGCGGACAATTGCGGTAGCAGTCATAGCTTACCCTGCTAAAAATGAAAAAATTACAGAGAAGTTCAACAAATCTTGATTTTGTCGATAATGTTCCACCTCACCGAGGACTATGGGTATAAAGTATGACGTACTTGAAGGCACGGCGCATCAAATAAATAAATACTCCCAGATTCCAACCTTTTCATTTTTTTAGCAGGGAACCCGCTATCCCTTTTGTTGGGGGTACTTCCAGGGAATTTTCGTGCGCGAGCGAGGTTGATGACGTCACGGAGACGGGAGGGAGACTTTGAAAAATTTCTACCTCCGAGCTATATATGATAGGAGGGGGACTTGGATACGTCACCTTAATTGGAAAGACGACGGCTTCCTTGAAATTGCAGCGCGTTCAAGTTGTCACGTCATGATTTTCAGGACTTGGAAAAACTTCAGGCTCTATATAGGGGAGTCCTGCAATGGCATCTAATTTCTCTTTTTTTGTCAAATAAGTTTGAAGTTTTGTTATTGCTGGAAACTACTGAAAATATGGCTGATTTTTTTTGAAAGAAATAACATGGATGCGCTCCATATCTTTTAAAATGTCTATATGCATTATAGGGCTTTTCCATGTCGGCGCATTGCATACATATTCTCCTACGTGTTATCGAAATGGTAGTATTTCTAACATTGCTCTTATGGCGAACTACTCCATAATGAAAATGAGTAGGTATGCAATCCAGCAACACCCATAAGAGCAATATTAGAAATACTACCATTTCGATAACACGTAGGAGAATACATATGCAATGCGCCGACATGAAAAAGCCCTATTGCCTGAGGTACAGCCATTTGGATTTGAGGCCTAAAAATGGTTCTGCAGCCCATTCATATATGTCAACTCCGCCAGGTGCGCTTCTGCACTACCAAGCGTAGGTAATGATTTTCAGAACCTTTGTTCTCGTTAATTGTTTGTAAATTTCTAAACGTGAGACTTACAAAAGATACTGCGAGATTCTTTTCACCAATTTTTAATGTTTCCCGAGTACCTCTTCATTTGAGTTTTTTGAAAAAAATGATATACAGTATTAGGGAAATTCGCTGTATTACGTAAATGGTCCATATCATGTTTTCATCCAAGTGTGACCCAAGTAAAAGGTAGTGCTCTATAGCCTCCTGACGGAGCTCACATAGGCGAGTAAGGGCGAGCTGATAGGGCTCTACTTCCCCTGTATCATATTGCATACTCGTTTACCTGATTCTTATCGTAATGGTACTCGGTAGTCGGTTTACATTGCTGCCGTACAAAGTTGAATTGACGTATATGCAATTAATGAATACGGGAAAAAGAGGCTAAATCATGTACACCAATAACCTCTTTTCCTCGTATTCATTACAGATATAGTTCCTTGCTTTGTAGGGCAGCGCTGCCTCAATCCAATTCGCAAACGGGTGAACGAAATTTTTTGTGACGGTCAATCAGAAAATCAGCTGTTGTCCTTCTTCCATGATATTCACGTCTCGCTTTGTTTCTTTTATTGCTTTTTCAGCAATTTATAGCTCACTCAATTGTGTTGCTATTTCATGATAGTCTCGAATACTTTGAACTCTAGATCGCATCATCTCTTGAAAATGTCGCATTCGTAAGTCTCTAATTACGTATTTTTTCATCACCCATATTTTCTGTATCAACCATTGAGGTTGGATGAAGGATACTTGAAAATTGAATTGCTAAAAATTATCTTGTAAGTAGGTAGGTACTTCTATACAGTCATACACGGTCTCATTTTTTGATGTTCTCAGCAATGAAGAACGTCTCGAACGGGAATGATTGAAATTTAAATAACCATCGAAGCATTTTCGGAATAAATGGCAGCTATAACTCAATGGAATACGATGCCGTCAAATATGAGGAAATTGTTCAGCGCAATCAGTTCAATTATGAGTCATCAAAGATTGTATCATGAAGTGACGGGTGATATTATATGTCCATCTATGGTACAAGGTATCGATCACATACGTGACCCACGATTGAACAAGGTATACCAATCGAGCTCCGAGTTCTCTGTGATGTTTTGTGGAAGAAAATATCGAATTTTTCATTTAGCTCGTTTTTTAGGGGCTCGCATTTACTTTGGAAGAACGTCAAGCTCTCGGTATTCATGGTTTGATGCCTCCCTGTTTCAAGAACCAAGCTCAGCAAATCGAAGTTTGCCGTTTTAGTGTAATGAAATATCACGAAGATTTGAATAAATTCTTATACCTTTCAGAATTACAAGTAATTCATAATGATATCGAATTACGAAGGACGTAATTAGGATTAAAAATTTATGGTCTTTATTTCGCTTTACAGGATCGGAACGAGCGATTATTCTTCAAACTCTTATCTGAAAATGTTGAAATGTTGATGCCCATTGTATATACGCCTACTGTAGGCCTAGCGTGTCAAAAATTCGGGTTAATATACAGGCGACCTAGAGGGTTGTTCATAACCATTCACGATAAAGGACATTGCTTTGATTTACTGAAAAATTGGTAAGGAATTTCACAGCGTCGTTGATTGAATGTTGTACGTAAACATTCCCGCAAAGTTGAAACGAACAGCGTGGTCCGATAATTCATTATTTACACGATCACGAAGAAACCGATTGCACATTCCATCAGTTTCTGGGTTAATGACTTCAATACCCGTATGGACGCGATATGCTTAACTTTTTATCATCCACTCCGAAACTGATATTTGGTGTTTGGTGTATGCTACATTCTCATTATTTAACTATTACGATTGACACATTAATAAAATCCAGCGTTACAAAGTCTTAGTTAAAAACTTGTTATCGTGGTAATCGATGGAATATGCGAAATCAATCGTGCATCGTGTATGAAAAAAATTAGCCGATTGCAAAAATCTCGTAACTAAATGTCTTTTTTTGACGATTTTTATCCATTGTCATTCTTCGAAAGTATAATTGTGTGACATCGCCGAACAGGATAACGTTTATAAGCTTTTGAAACGTTGGTTTTAGTACACGATGCTAGTTTACGTAGTTGTAGATCTAGTAGTATGTGGTGATGTGTTGGTATGTAGGCCGGAACCGGATGTGCGAGCGATTGTAGTGACGGACGGTGAAAGAATTTTGGGATTAGGCGATTTGGGCGCATGCGGTATGGGTATACCAGTTGGTAAACTTTCGCTGTACACGGCTCTAGCTGGCATTAAACCTCATCAGTGTTTGCCCATCACCATTGACGTCGGAACTAACAACCAAGTAATGTAATCGCGGGAAATCATGGAGGCGAAGGCATGTTTGCATGGTCTGTGAAAGAAACGAGAACAAACCTGCCTTCGCGCGTATTTCATTTTCATTATTTTCCCACATTTTCCTACTAACCATTACCATCAATCTGAGATGAGGTGAAAATATTTTCAAATTTCACGAAAATCTGGATCATGGTCATTATTTGTTTGTTCTTTGAAAAAGTGTACGTCTTAATTTTGTTAGAGGAGTGAATAGATCATCGATAGATACATGTTTATCATTCCTTCATTAGGCTAACAGACAAAAGCTTGTAAGCTGGATCATTTCTCTAATTTTAAAAATATTTTGGTGTCGATAGTAGCGCATGTGCATCTTTTGTTCTTCTAAACCACTCTATATAAGAATTGAAAGTTGACGACCTCATCTCTGATTTTCTTAAATTCTCTTTGACCATTCGATTTTCATGCATTATTTCAGTAGTACATTACTGCGAAATACTGCCCAACGATTTTGACCTTATTCTAAACTACCATTCTTTAAATTATTTACAGAAACTTCTTGATGATCCGCTGTATATCGGTCTGAGACAGAAACGTATTGTTGGACCGAAATACGACGAATTGATTGACGAATTTATGCAAGCTGTAGTGAAAAGATACGGACAGAATACGCTGATTCAGGTAATTTTTTTCTCTCCGCATCTCTCGCTGTCCAGCGTTCGAAAAATTAATCAATTTTTAAATCTATTCAGTTCGAGGATTTCGGAAACCATAATGCCTTTCGTTTTCTGGATAGATACCGAGATAAGTATTGCACGTTTAACGACGATATTCAAGGAACAGCGTCCGTCGCCGTTGCTGGACTGCTCGCTTCACGACGATTAACGGGGAAGAAAATATCGGATTATCGTTTCGTATTTCTGGGTGCTGGCGAAGTAAATAATATCAGTGTTTTCATTGTTACGTTCGCCATTTTCGGCTTTTGTTGACGTAAATAATGATGTGTTAAGGCAGCTATCGGTATCGCCGACCTGTGTGTTCGTGCTATGCAAGCTGAAGGTTTGTCTGTGAAAGAAGCTCGAGAGAAGATATGGATGATGGATATAGACGGTTTACTAGCTAGAAATCGACCTGAGGGACGCTTGGAAGGTGAGTAAATGGTCTTGATGTCCGTGCTGTCAAAATTGTTGATAATTTCGTCTCAAAAAGCTAACCGTATCTATGTGCCCAATCTATTATATTTCTCCAAATGAAAAGTTTCTATCACTAATCACGGTGCGTTGATCTTACGAAAACAGGTCACAAGGCATTTTACGCCAAGGAGCATGACGTAATGAAAAATTTCGAAGAGATAGTGAAAGAAGTAAAACCATCTGTATTAATAGGTACGATTATTTATTATAAAAATAATTGTTTCGAAGAAGACGTTCTGATTGCATTTATAATAATCTTTGTGGTAGGAGCATCGGCTGTTGCAGGGGCCTTCACACCTGAAATATTGAAGGCCATGGCGATGTATAATGAGAAACCTATCGTTTTTGCGTTAAGTAATCCAACCGATAAAGCGGAATGCACTGCTGAACAAGCGTATACTCATACGGAGGTAAGATTTCTAATCCTTCTCTGGTAATCTCGTCATTGTTTCAACGAGTACCCAACAGAATATCATTTTTTCCCCCAGGGCCGTTGTATATTCTCGAGCGGATCCCCCTTTCCTAACTTTGAATTTAATGGTCGCGTATTTCATCCAGGACAAGGCAATAACGCTTACGTTTTTCCGGGAGTAGCGTTGGGTGTTATTGCTACCGGAATACACCACATTACGGAAGAATTGTTCCTCATTGCATCGCAGGTGAATAGAATGGCAAAAATCTCGTTTTAAAAAAGACGCTTGAGACGTGACGAATCTAGCTGGGATTGAAAATATCTGAAATTCCGTATGTCCAAAAAGTTACATACTCACATTAGGATATTTATATTTTCAGACGGTCGCTGCTTTCGTTACTGACGAAGATTTGGAGAAAGGCAGATTATACCCGCCTTTGAATAAAGTCAAAGATTGTTCCTTAGCAATTGCGGTAAAAATCGCAGAATACGCCTACTCGAAAGGTGAGCTTATGATTTCTGTACTGCCTTAGTGTCTGATTATTAATACATCACCTGTGCCGTCAATCTTGTTTGATTCGGAAGAGATTCCAAGTATTTTATTCGAAGTGAAAATATTTTCTTCGAGCTGAGTACGTCACGAGTATACAATTCTCGTCGAATTATACAAGAATATCAATCTTCTTTTCTGCAGGTATCGCTTCCGCTTATCCTGAGCCGCCGGATAAAGAAGCCTTTATCAAAGGACAAATGTACGATTACGAATATGATTGCCCTTTACCAGCCACGTATTCGTGGCCAAAGGAGGCCGAAGAAATTATACCGCCGAAGCCAATTTCAGCACTAACTGGCGAACATCTAAAAAGTGCTCCTTAAGTTCCGAATTACTAATTTCATTACTTTCGCAAATTCATCTTTTTTCGAAAATCTTGCTAAATTAGTCGCCCATTCATTAATCTTGTGAGTACTTTTTTCCCTCTCCCATTTTGAGCCATCGATATCGAAAATTTATGTTGGTTTTATTTTATGTAATACTTACCGGAATCAAATGACCAAAAACTTACATTTTTTAAGTGATCTAACAAATGTGCACGCATTTCATTTTTAGATTCTGATTCTTACATATGTACGTGTTATATTTATTATTCTTGAATCATATTTGTCTGTGAACAGGGTGTCAAAATTGAATTCTGCATTTCCGTCTACTTCAGTATTATTATTAACATACTTATCATGTGTTAAATTTTGAACACGCAGTTCTCAGTCGAATTCGCATACCGTTACTTATTTTGTTTATTCAATTTTTTTTGTTATTTTTCAGCATTATTTAACAAAAAAAGGTAACGCTTGGTGAAATTCATCTATCGTAATTCTATTCATTTTTCTCTCTTTCATTGTTAGCGCTGTGTACATTTAACTTGGGAAAAAATAAATCAGTATTGTCACGTTTTACGAGTGGTTTATTTTCGTTTCAAAGAATGCGTGGGACGCGCGCAAAAAAAAAAATATTGTTTCATCACAATGAACTTTGACGTAAGCGATTACAATAATACGGATACGAGTAGGTAATCAAAAATATGATGAATATTATTATGCCCAAAATTAACAACCGCTAAATAGATGATTGGAAATAAATTAACTAGACTATCACAATTGAAAATCATTACTTACGTATAAATGCTCTCAAATGGTAAAACGTTTTCGTATTTTAAACAGGGGTACGAATTAAGTGAATCTCTACTCAAGCCCTCAGTAAAAGAAAATCTTACAAATAAAAATCCAACCAATAAGTAAAAACAAAACAGTTATTATACTTTGTGAATACAATAAAAAAGAAAATGGTAACTCACATAGAAGAATGAACAGTCATGAATGAATGATCAGATAAGGTCCAGCCATCTGTACGCAAAATCTCGAACTTGTTACTCGGCGAATGTGAAATAATTATCCTCACAACCGCACTTCGTTAGAAAACTATACACAAGAAATGAAAATGCATAAATCAAACAAATATTCAGTAGGCTGACAATTTCTAAACTGGAAGAAAGAAAAAAAAAAAGATGAAGCACTATGTAGATTGAGTGAATTTACACTTACTCCACACAAGAATTATTGAAGATTGGTGGACCGCATATGCAAACAAAATAGTCTTCGATAGAATTGATTAGAAGCGATCTAACCAGACTTTCGTCCACTAATCCCTTTTCTCCATCCCACGATTCGATCGGTTGCGATAGGACGTGTTTTACATGGAATCTATAATAAGGCAATTCATCTTACAAAACATGAATTCGTCTTCAAGGGTTCGTAAACCAATTTCCAACACTAACCTGGAATTTGCTGATACTAATCGATTCAATTCATCTTTCCAGATAATATCCATTTCAGTCTTATTGAAGTATACTAGATTTACACTAAGTCTACAAATTGATTTCAATAATATATTTTACATGAATATCAGACAGAAATAACTTCAAGTTTCGTACCTGGTCGAATTAAGCGTCCAAATGATCAATGAAGTCATAGGGGTTAAACCAGTGCCAGCAGCGAGCATTAGTAAGATTTTCCTCTCCTTTATAACGGCGCAATTGAATGCGCCTCGTGGTCTGCTCATTTCCACGCACTCGTTCGTTTCCAAAGAACACAATTTTTTGCTTAATTTACCGTAATCGTAATTTTTTATCAAGAAAAACAGCGTTGGCTCGGGAAAGACAGCTGGTGTTTGAACTAGAAACGAGACTGGTGTATAGGAACGCGCTATTTCTTCACCTAGACAAAAAAAAATCGATTAATATTTTTATATTCAGGTAACTACATAAAACATCCACCAACCCACCTTCAACGGTACATTTCAGTTTCACATGATGGCCTACGTGCATATGGTGAAGAATCTTCTGCTCGTATTGGAACCCAATCAGCTTAGTGTCGTGAGTCACGATCGATACATGGACTACTTTCATGCGACAATATTCAGGCATCATTTCTTCGCGGCTGGTTATTTCTTTCCCAATTGAAATCCATAATTTAGGTAACTGTTTGATCAATTTGATTTCAGCTTTTATTTGATTGACTTTGACGACACATGGCCACCGAACCTCTTCTTCAAATGCACGAATATGAAATTCCTCGTCGATACGGACGGTAACTTGTTTCGAATTGTTCAATAATATGGATACCTACAGTGCAATCACAAAATCAGATATAATAATATTTCTAGAGATTATCATGATTTTGCTCCATTTATTCTTACTTCAACTAGCGAAACCATTGGCTTAACATTAGTTTTTAAATAAAAATGCAGTTCTACCGAAGCCACTTGTTGGAACCAGTCCATTCTAGACACAAGTTTCGGGATATCATCACCTGTGAAGAAAGAGATTCATTAATCGTCGAGCATCATTACCACGATCATACTACGTAATATGAAAATTAATTGAGCACTAACAAGAAGGAACTTCAGATAGCTTGGCAACTGATGAGTTGGAATTCGTATTTGAAAGACGACCACTTTCGGATTTTCTCATAATATCGTCCCACAAAGCGGATGCAGCAGCTGAGGTACTGTTACCAGCGACCAATCTCCCAACGACACAAGATTTCAGCAAATTAGTGTAGTTAACATACGAGTGCACCTAAATGATCAGACAACAAAACATTTGAAATGATGAAAAAAAACGAACAGATTTCAAGACGATTTTTAATCTCTATAGGCCGATATTGAAGAAGGTTTGAATTCCTTGAGGTTACTTCTTCATAACTTTTTCAATTACCTCTAAAAATAATTTGGTAGCATCTTTTCCGACTCCTCTCATCAACTCTTCTTCCCCACCAGGATGAAATGACATATATTTTGTAACATCGTACACGATACCTGAGTACATTACGATCAATGAAGACAATGATGAAAAATGATATCTTAGAAGTAGATACTTGAATCACTATTAGAGTAATACCTCCTATAGCTAACCAAGCGTCCGTTGGTTTATTATGGGTAGCAAGCTCTTCTCTTGAAACATTCAACAATTTCCTCCCCATTCCAATCATTTCTTTATCAGCGTTACAAAGCGATACCCAATCCATGAGTGATTTCCCGGGACCAAGAGCAACTTTGTTTCGGGGATTGCCTGCGTTTAAAGAGTATTTCCATGGAAATTATTCGTCACAGTTCGGTCACCAATTTCGAATAGGGTATGGGTGTTTGGAAGTTTACCTGTAGCAGACCCCGATGGTGTTAAGAAGCTCATTTTGCACGGCTACACAGATTTAGAACGTATAATAACGATACAACGATACAGGCAGTGTACCGCAGGAATAAGATTAACGAGACTGGTGTTATTTCAAACAGAATCAACTTATCAGAAATAAGCAGTGGTCAAAAATCGATAACATTGTTCGTTCCAATGGTTAGCTGTAAAATTTCATCACAGATAGGCACGATTAATAGAATTTTGGAATGAAAATTGTCCACAAAACAGCAGAAGAAAAACTTACAGGACTATAATGATACTTTGGGGAAGATGTCCATTTTCATAATTTTGGATACATTACCGCCTTCCGTACACCAGATTAATACCCGTTTTCCTCATTTCTTAAAGTTGCAAGAATAAACAGGATTTTAACCAGTTTCCAGCCAGTTTCTTTTCGTTTGCTGGAAATAAGATTTGTCTTCATTTTCCTTGATAAAATCGTTTTCTCCTTTTTCCTTTCCTTTTTCCCCAGCATGAAAAATTGATCAAGTTGAACGATGCTGATTGGTTCCTTGAAGATTGATAATGATCAGTGTTGACTTTCTTAATGAAATTGATATCTTTATTTTCTCGTTTTATAAAATTGTCAAAGAGAGAAACTTGGAGATGAAAAAATGGTAATGATTTTATTGTAACTGCATATTACAGCTACTAAAACAAAAAATGTAAAAAATTTATTACAAATCGATCGTTTTTTCTTGATTCAACAGAATTACAGGAGTTGACCATTATAATCAGGAGAAAAACATCTTTTGCTCGTGATTCTATATGAAAATGAGAGAAATTTTCCGTCTTTCAATAGAGCTTATTGTGCTTTTGTTTGTATTCGTATTTTGTGTGTAAACTGTTTAGCGTGTATTGTATCATCAATTCTTGTCAGTGTCACTGCTGAAACTCAACTCGCCTGATTAAAATGAAGGCGATCGGAGATCGGATACTTTTTGTTCGAGAAATTTGATTGACCGTCATAAGTCTCGATTATGATGGGATTCTCGTATGAAAAACGAGTGCTGAAGAAGCAGAAATTGGGACCTCCAGACGTATATCCACAACAGCCGAAACAGAAAGAGGTAAATATTCTCATAACTAGAACGTTCAGTTTAGTATTATTGTAGCATCCACTGCTTGAAATAAATTCTGTGTGCTTCATTTTTGTATGATTTAGGACGAACTAACACCAAATAATGTCAAGGTTGGGTTCATATCATCTCCACAGCTCCCAAACAACGATGAATTTGGTTCCGCTCACGACAGCACTATTTCCGCGTCCAAGGTAGATAATTTACAATTTTGTGAAAAGAATATCATATTTTTCAAGGAAACAGTATAAATATCTTCTTTTATTTAGATTGGAGCATTTTATAACGCGGTAGTGCTGAAAAAAGAAAAATTGAACACCTTAGCACCCGATAGTAATAATAGTCGTAAACGTCAACAAATTAATACCAAAGAAAACTTCTGGCCTGTTACTGCACGCAATAAAAATGCTGTTGATATGTGGTTTAGAGACTTGGCTGCTTCGAAACCTCTTAATTCTCTATCTAAAAAGGTGAAAATTGGTGCAAAGGTCATTATTATTTCTATGTTGAACGCCGTCTAAACTGTTTTCTTTTTGCCTTACGTTCAAGGCCCCTAGTTTCAATAAGAAGGAAGAAATTTTTGTACTTCTTTGTGAGTATCAAGTTCCTGTTCTACGCGCAACTTGGTTCATAAAACTTAGTTCCGCTTACACAGTTGCCGTTTCAGAACAGAAAACGAAGAAACGTCAGTTACCCGATCCCGCTCAAGGTATTTGTCCATACGTCAGTGGTATGATATAACGGCAAAGTATTATACTTTCTTTTCGCTTTTATAGAATGGACGAGTACATTATTAAAATTTATGAAAGAACAACTCATTAAGTTGCAAGATTACTATCAGCCTTCGAATCAAAATTCTGCCGCATTGGTACCCATTGGTGGTTGTATCGCCCCAGCCGATGAGCAGAGATTAGCTCAGAAACAATGGCAGTACTGTACATCATTGGCGAAACATATGTATCAAGTATGTTGAATAAGTGTTGGTCTTTTTTTCCCAACATCATACGTACCAATGAAATTCATTCGATTTCTAGGATGGGTTACTCGAAAAACAAGAAGTCCTACAATGGATTCTTGACCTGCTAGAGCGATTGAAGCTATCAAACATAGAAGATGGTTTATTACGTTTGTTATTGGCGATGACGCTACAATATTTGCATGAATTTGCGCAGTCAGAACAGCTCTCTCGTAGATTGGTGCATCTATGCGCTAGGAAACTTTCGACGCTCGTCAACCACGCTATCCAGCAGCAACAACAACTTTTAGCGGAAAATACGACTAATCAACCATCAACTCAGCCGCCCACTCCACAGACACCTAGTCCATGCCCTACACTGCCACCGACATCGTCTTCCATTCCCTCGCAAAAAGCTCTAGTGGGCTCGACGAGGTAAATTAGAGAAGTTTTGTATCGATGGACGTACGGGTTACTGGTTATCAGTTCTAAAAGGTGTAACTATTTTTATTTGTAGTTGTCCGAACCCAACGAATAGTAACGAACCTTCGGCTATTTTGTCCGAATTTCTAAAGTGTACTCATCATCGAGATATGGTCATTTCGTTGAGTACTGTCATACAGGTAATGACGAATTTATTTGTAACTGATATTAATTGATTGCGACGATGGTTGTTGAAAATAGCCTCTACTTTCGTCAAGTAAATTTATATGATTCATTATAATTTATATTTTAGGTTGTAACATTGGAGTGTCCAACAGCTTTGGTCTGGAACAATGTGGGAGAAAATAAATCTTTTTCCCTGTTAAATGGATCTCCACTCGATTTCTTACCTTGTAATCCAGCTAGTCTCCCTATGCCTCAAAGATGTGCAACTCAGCAAATAAGGTAAAGTCGGGAGGAGGGGAAGTACAAATGACTTGTTTGGTAGAAAATCGCGCACATGGTTATTATTGTTTTAAGAATCGAAATTAAGTGCAATTGTCGTTCTTTCTGTCGTATTTAGACAACAACTGCGGCTCGGAGAAGAACTAATTAGGCAAAGAAGTGCAGCCGCTGCGAGTCGATGGTCATCCGATAAGTGGCAACAATCATCTGCGGGTACGTGTATCTCCTAATGATGATAATGACTTTCTTACACGTATTGTTCATCTTTTTCATAAATAATGCAGGGATGAAGATGCAGAAAATTCTGAACACATTAGATGCGTTGGATCGTCACAGTTTCGAAAGAATCGATGTGAATAATTCAATCGATACCTTGTACAACAATATATTTCCACCGATTCCGGAAAAATTAACCAGTATGAGTAATTCGAGTATAACAATGAGATACAATAACAAAGGAAACGTCGCCGGTATCCATAATCAGAATGAAGATAGCAAAAAAGATTACGTGAGTATTCAGTATTTTATTTTGATTAACCTCAATCCCTCGTCCGATAATGTAATTGTGATTTAATTTGGACAGGATGTGTGGCAAGACGAAGCAATCGTACATATTCTATGTGAATGGGCCATAAGTAATTTGAGAACCGGGGAACATAGAGCGATCGCTGTTGCTCGTTTACTCGAGAAACGTCAGACTGAAATTCTGAATCCGGGCTCATTCATTACTCCACCGAACGAGAACGATATTTCCGATGATCGGGATTCTGTTTCCTCTATTCCTGTTCCATTTCCCATATTCCAGCCGGTTTTGATGAAATACCTTGATCAACACGCACCTGTGCTAGGTAAAGTATTATCATCGAATTGGATATTGAGATGTGGTAAAATTCCAATTTTACGTATGGAACATATTTTATGAACAGATAATAATGCCGAAAATAATATTCGATTTACGAATTTGGTCCATCTCTTTTCTCAACTGATACGTTACGATATGTTTTCGCACGATGCCTATATGTGTACGCTGATATCACGAGGAGATTTGAACTCATCTGGTCCTACGAGTAAGAAAATCAATTGTTTGTATGTCAGTATGGGTGAAAACGTTGGTGTTACATTGTGCTTCCTTTTCATTTAGCAAATAATACTGACAACAGCGCGAGTCAAGGAAACAAGCCCATTGACAATAATCCAACTACTACCGCCAGTAGCTCTTACATGCATTTGGATAATGATAGCAATATTTTCGACATCAAACCCAACACTACTAATGTTAGTGGAATTTTATTTAGTGTACTTTATACGACTGCGGTGTGATCTTCTTTATTGTTTTTTTTTTCGTTTCATTTGTAGGATTGTGATGATAGTAAAATTGACGACGATCTTGATAAATTGTTGCAACATATCAAACAGGAACAGCAAAATTCAATGGTATATAAACAATTTTAACTTTCCTGACGTAATTGCCCTTAAAAATGTTCCCAAATATGATTGGCATTGCTTACGGGTAGGGCTACGACGTATTCAATCTAATCTTGATGACAAATTCTTAAATTGAATTTTCAGGATAATCCCGACTCTCCGAAAATGGATACGACTTCATCAGTGACAAACCCGCTGAGTGGACACGAGTCGAGAGAAAATGATCAGTTATTGAAATCTTCACGTCATGTTCTGTATGCAACGCATTTTCCTTTGCCTCTTGTACGTTTTTTTTTCTCTTTTTCTCCCTATTATAACTTGAAAGAAGTTTCAAAAATTATTCATTTATTTTTCATTTAGGACGACGAATCTAGCACTCACGACAGCAATCAAAGATACGTGTTGTTATTTGGAGTAGGGAAGCAGAGGGACGATGCTCGACATCTTGTAAAGCGCATAAGCAAAGATATTTGTAAATTGTTTAATAAGAAATTCTGCATCGACATCGCTGAAGGTGAATATCCCTAATTTTTATTGATTCACATCGATTGTTTCTCCTAATCTCGAGTAATGCTTTGCAGGTGGTAAAGTTAAAAAACATTCTCGTAGTGAGTTTAACTTCGAATTAATCACGACTCGGTTGCAAGGGTTATCATATTTCGATCAGCATTACGTAGCCAACCAGTGCTGTTCGAATTTGATGGAAACTATTAATAATTTCGCTACTGGTGAGTTCTTTCTCCAGAAGAGAGTGAATGTGTTTTTTTCTTAACATATTCAAATTTTCTTTTTCGTGAATTTAGGTAATTCAAGTTATTTACCCGTTCAAGAACACGTCGCATTTCTATTCGACTTAATGGAATTATCTCTGAATGTGGACGGGTTGATTGATCTGTGTATAATGGTAAATAATCATTGCTGTTGAATGCTACTATTTGGATGATTTTACAAGTATTTACAACGCTAAATTCAACTCTTTTCCGTTCTTTATCAATACGTCAGGTTTTTGAGTTGTAGAGTGTTGAAAACTAACGGCAATAAGATAAGTAAGATTATGAAAATGCAGTCTTAATCTTCTTCCATCACGTGCTGAAAGTTCTGAAGGATTCAATGATCTTTAAACGGATAATCCGCAATTTTACGGAACCATAATGATAATAACACTGTCAAAACACAATGATCTACGTGATCCCGAATTATGTATTTAAATATACCGGTATTGATACGTGATGAAGAAAAATTCATGCTACATTTTCATATTCTTATTTATCTAATTATCATTTGATTCCAATTTTGAGACGGTGTTATCGAAGTGTTACAATTTTTCATAATTCTCGCGATTATTTAAAAACCCAACACGTTAGCAGAAAACGGAAAATGTATTTAATTCAGCATCGAAAGTGTTTCTAAAATCATCTACAAACTAATACATATTTAAGAGCATAGCTGTTCAATGGCGTTATCCTTTGATTAATTCATTCAAAGAGTCACTTATACCAATTTTATCGATTATGTTCTAGATTCTAATTGAAATACCAGAAGTAGAATTGCAGTTGATGAATCGTGGTTCTTCCTTAGTGAGGTTGTATTCGTCTCAACTTATTCTATATATTCTAGGAGTACTTCGGAGATACCACACGTGCTTATTAAGTGAGTTTTTCATATTCTTAACCCAGGCAGAGCATCATTTCGGAAGAATGTTTTTCGATTACCACAATTTACCATATTCGTTCCTATGTTACAGTGTCGAAAGAACAAACTGTAGCTGTATTTGAAGGCTTGTATAGAATCGTGAAGAATATTGCCAATCCGGGTGAATGCTCTAGCGTGGAACGATGCATTTTCTCTCATTTACACGACCTCTACTCTTCGGATAACCAATTGAAATCGTTACAAATCGGTAAAGAGTTCTTCAATACAACCTGGGGGCGAATTCGTCAGTCTTTGTTAAGTAAGGTTACTATAACGAGAGAAAATATGAACCACGGTCCACGGAATGTTAGTTTCATGGCCGAGGCAATTATGAATTTTCGTCGCGGAAGTAAGTTGTGTTTGGTAGTTTGATAGAAAAGATATAAAACATAATTTTAAGAAATTCCCCTTTCGTTCAAAGCTCGTATAGATCCGGTCTGGATCAGACAGTTGAATGAATCAGCGGTTAATCGATACAGTTTAGTGTGTAATGTTATCATTATACTGTGCAACGAAACTTCCGATGTAGATCGATTGAATGATCTAGGGATATTTTGCGCCGAATTGACTGCTGCCTGTAATGCTCTGACAGCAGAATGGCTAGGTAAGTTGATTTTTGAAGTCGTGTACGCAAGGAGAGGAGACTATGTTCGTTATATATTTTTCAATTTTCTTTTTCAGGTGTCTTAACAGCTTTATGCTGTTCGTCCAACCATCCGTCGTATTTCGGCGATGTATTGTCTCGTGTTGACGTTCAAGATAATAATATTCATAATTCGCTCGCTATATTTACTGCTATTCTGGTCGGTAAGTATCGCCAATTTTTTCTCTTGAATGAAATATCCGCGATAAATATATCACCCAAAACTGAAAATATCTTTATTTACAGCTCGTAATTGTATAAGGTTAGAGGATTTCCTTGCAAGCGTAGCACTTCCATCGTTAGTTCTTGTTTGCAATGATGGTAAGCTGAATTATCCGTAGATAAAATCACAATTCCACTCTGGTCAGAAACTAATCAAATTTTGATCGGTCATTGTTTACAGGTCGAAGAGAAGCTGATGCAGACGCTGAAGCAGGCGCTAGGCTAACTTGTCATCTTCTCTTGCGGTTATTTAAGACAAACGAGAATCCACAACCTGGTTTATACTCTGTTGGAACATCGCCGCATCCAATGGTGAATCACAACGCTGGTGTTTGGTGTATAAAACAGAGTTGTGACCGCCATCTCCTTGCAGCCATGCATCACAGTATTCCTGTCAGTGCCCTGATCGCTGTCTTGAAGGTAATAAGAATTGTTATTATTAAATTTACGAAATATTACTACATGTTTCACTAATTTTTCTAACGTTTTAAAAGGCTATCATCGTTGTTGGTGATGCGACAGGCGTACGAACAGGAATGCCCTGCAAGAAGTCACCTTCTGGCCATCAAACGCCTAATCACTCCGGAAAGATGTCTAGTGAATTATCGATAAGCCATATTCTTGGTACCAGTGATATACTTGGCAATTCTTCGGACAATTTGTCCTTTGATTTGGGGTAAGTCTATGTTCATCATTTAGGTTTGAGTTAGGTATTAGAATTCCAATGACTAACCGAATAACTACTATTCAGTGGTGTGAACTGTTTGGAGACGACGGTTCCAAGTCTATCTGAATTCGCACAGTATGTATTGAAAGAAATATGTAACCAAGAATGGGTTCTGGATCGGTGTTTATTGAATCCGGTAATGCTGTGCGAAGCGTTGCTCGATACCATGCTCTCACCAAAACAGGTACGGTACATTAATAAATAACACATTCCCAAACGGCATGGTATCAATAAGTAATATCTTTACAGGCTCAAAGGTTGTTGCACATGATTTGTTACCCAGAAATAGCCGCTTCTACAGACAATTGTTTGGATCATAAAACTATAATCGATAATATAATACAAGTAAGTCCGTAGTTGCAATACTCAATTTTTAAAATTCATACATTTTCATGACAAAAACGTCAAAACCGCATCTGAAACGATGATATCATTTTCAAAGCTTACCTGGCAGCGTTTTTGAATTTGCAATGTTCTAAAGCTATATTACTAGCTTGGAAGCCTCTTTTAAGACGGGTAGAGAAACTAATTCTGATAACCAAGGTTGCTTATTTGTTGAAATACAGAGCAACGTCCAACGCAGGACTTTACATTACGCACAAAATATATTTGTTACCAATTGAGAATTCTTTGTGTACCTAGAAATTGGATCAATGGACGTTACGCATGTCGTGTTTGGATATGCAATTAATGTTCAAGCAGCTGGAGAAAAATAATTCCGAGTTAAATCAGTGGTTGGATATGGTTGCAAAGGCCGCTATCAAAGTGTTCCAGTTAAACAAGTTTGTTATTGTTTGAAAGAACATAATTATTTTTGGATTTTAGTCAATTATCACTATTGGACAGCTGTCTTGTTGAATACCGGGCTTCAGATAATCTTGAGAGTATTTTTAATGCTGAATTCATATCCATTTTGTGTTTTTCCCTAAGGAGGCATATTTTGCTGTAATTATATGAAATATTATGAAACTTTGTTACCTCCTGAGCCCCTAATACATTTGTCAGATGAATAAGAACATGAAACGTGCATGAATTTTGCTTCATTATGCATCAAATCAATATTCTTTAAACAAGTGATTTGCAATTTTCTAGAACCACAGTGAGATGATAACACTGTCAGAATCCACCGTCCTGGAGGATTGTGAATTATTGATTATTCATTTAAAGAATATTGATGAAGGAAGGAAGATTCATAACACTTACATTTTCATAGTTACACTTTGAGACCATACCAAATGTGAGATAAATGAACTAGAACATGAAACTGTCGCGTGAATCCCACTTCATTGCATATCAAATCAATATCCTTTAAACAAGTAATTTACAATTTTCTGGAACCATGATGTAATGATAACACACACCATTTTCTAAGATTATTAATTATTCATTTGAAGAATATTGATGAAGGAACACTCATAATATATTTCTATGTTGTTCATCGTTGTTAAAATATCTTAAAACCATGCCAAATGTGAATTAGAAAAAAGTAGAACATGAGACTAGTGATTGTAGCGCACACCTATTGCATGATTTTCTTTTCATTGTATATCAAATCAAATCGCTATTATTTAAACAGGTAACTAGGTAAGGAGTTTGTGAGCAGGTAAAATGGGCATCCATATTGTTGTTTAAGTGAACTTACGGAGTTTATGCGTTCATGCGGAAGTACAACGGGACATCCATCTTGTTTTCTAATAAACCAATAATTATCAAATATTAATGTTTACCAAAGGGGTGTAAGACGTGTCACTTGAAAAACAAAATGGATGTCCAGTTTACCTGTTCTCGAGCTCTTTAAAACAGGTACCTGTAATTTGAAATTTTCTGGAATCTTGATGAGATAAGAACACCACTTTGGTTTGCAAGATTGTGAATAATTATTCATTATTCATTTGAAGAATATTGATGAAGAAAAATTCATAATACATTTTCATGTTTACGTTCATCTAATCATCATTTGTTTTCAATATAATTATTATGATCTTCTCAAGATGAAATAAGTTTTCAACTGATTCAAATTCAGCCTTAAAAATTTATTCGAAGATCAATATTTAACAAGACAGCTGTTCAATAGTTTTATCAAGTATTATTCATTTGATGATTATTTGCAGAGGTGAATCCAAGGCAAAACCAGAATCAATTTGGTTGGTCGCTCCCCTCATATCAAAATTGCCGACCGCTGTTCAGGGACGCGTGTTGAAGGTAGCGGGACAAGTTCTGGAAAATATACACGTATCGAATAACCCAAATGTAGCGAGTACAACTACCCCTATCGGTGCTGGTACTAGCAGTCGAAGTAGCAGTAAAGGTACACCACAGCATAATCAACACATGCTTCAACAGCAACGGAGTCCAGCCACGTCTTCTGCGCCTCTGATTCACCATCAACCGTTTCTTTCGCTCGTGTTGACGTGCCTAAAAGAACAAGATGATCAAAGAGAGCCATTGCTAACTTCACTTCATTCACAGTTATCACAATTCCTGACCCTCAGTAAAGATGTAAGCTTCTCAAAATCTTTAGTTATTGTTTTCGAGTAAAGCTGGGAGTATAGCCTACTTGATTGATAATTCTGTTTGCAGGAACGCATAAACGGAAGTACAAATGATTTTAGTGGAAGAGGGGAAGATGGCTTGCTCCTCAGGTTTAGTCTTGTTGGTGGGATGTTTGATACGATTCAAAGAAGTACATTCTTGACAACTGAATGGGCGGTTCTACTGGTGCAATTGATAACGCACGGCGTCATAGACAACAGCAATAATTCGTAAGCTTCTACATTTTTAAAGTCGGAATTCGAGGAAGGAATAAATTTTTAAAAAATAGTATCATTTTTCAGAGATTTATTCAGTACTGTGATTGATATGTTGGGGACATTGATCCACTCCACTTTGGTGTCCGATAGTCAAAACGAGAAAAGTGAAGAAAATCGCAAACACTATCAAAATCTAATGAAAAAACTCAAGAAGGTATTACTTGTATCATTCTTTCCGCTTCTATTTGTGTACAATTGTTTTTTTTTTAAAAAAATGATCGTTTTGTAGGAGATAGGTGATAAAAAGAGTTTGTCTGTAGCTCAAGTTCGTCAATTATTACCGTTACCAAAAGTTCAATGCGAAGTGATCGCTTGCGAACCAATGGGCTGTATTACCGATACCAAAGGAAATAAGATTACCGGTTTTGATTCACTCGACAAAAAACATGTTCGTATTTGGCCCCTTTCTGCGAAATATTTCGAATAGTACAACTTGAAGTAGCGATTGATGTATTTGCTTAGGGTTTGCATGTGACTGAAAAGCAGAGAATAAGTGCGTGGGACATTCTAGAAGGTCACAAAAATCCGGCTCCATTATCATGGGCCTGGTTCGGTGCGGTTCGCATCGAACGTAAACCATTATGGTACGAAGAAAACCATCGATTACTCAAATACCATACGCACTCGCTAGTGAAACCTTCGTCTTACTTCTTGGAGCCACTTCCGCTGCCGCCTGAAGATATGGAACCACCAATAGAGAAGCCGGTAGGTGTCAAGCTCTCATGTAAGCCAGCAAGTTTTCGTTTGACTTTACTGATGAACCAAAAAATACTAATTTTTAAATATCTTCAGTAACAAAGTATAGCTGTGGGAGAAGTCTTTTCTTAACATTTTCCTGTTCTCGTTTATCCCTCTGTGGTATCACAAATTTGATGCAAGTTGAGTTCGAAGCACTAAATGAGTTATTGTACAGAATGTGTTTCCCCGAGAGAAGACAAGATTTGAAACGCCATTGAACCTTGGGTTTGTGTGTGGGTTGTTTTGATTTCGCTTTTTGAATGAACACCCATTGTAAAATGGGCGAAATTATGCTTAAAGGCGTTGTTTGATTCGTTCAATATCCTTACCGTTTGCTTTTCATCATTATTTTTTATTGTTTCGTTAATTTCTTTATCCACTCTCCCTTCTTCCTTCTAGTTTCAAACCTACCCTTTATTTTTTGTTCTTATTTTAGAAGTATCCTCGTAATTTATTTACGATTTATTTTTAACGCATTACAATATTCATTAGCGTTATCATTTTGTATTATGGTTTCATCTTTAATTTGCTTTTATTATCTTTTTTTTAGTTAATTATACATTTATTTATAATTTTGCGGGATTTATCGACCTACATTCGGCGACTGTGAGAAGATAATCAATCTGTTAATATTTCATGCGAAGCTACAGTAAACAACAAAATAAAAATCTGTTGACGAAATGCGAGATGTCATCGGAGTCTTACCTTTTTGGTTTTTCTCGTTCTTTCAATCGTTCATTATTTTTTTTATTATCAGTCAATGGGGTCGATAAATGAACGGACCTTATAACCTGAGATGTAGTGTTCTTGTGTTTATTGCAACCAGATGAAAGTAGGAGCTCCCGGAGCTCCCGATACGCCTACATCAGTGGAACAATCACCGCGAGCAATTAAACGTACCATGAACAAGACTACGGGGAACCCGCGTAGGAAGAAACAACCACCAAAGTCAATTACGCCTACAGGACCTATGCCTCCTACGGGCATGCATCCTCAAGTTCAGGTAATGAAGAACACGCGCGGACTTGCAAAATTGGTGTCAGCGTATATTATCATTTATGTTAATAACTATGCTATGAGAATACCGTATACAGATAGTCGACTTTAGTTAACGAATAGTGGTAGTTTTATAAATTGAAATCGGTAGTGGTCTGTCTGTGCGTTGACGTACTTCTCCAAAAAGCTTGGCTACCCGTAATAATCGTGTTTGTGAAACGAATCCACAATAATACACGCCTTATTTCGCTGCTCTAATCGCCTGATCATGATCTCTTGACGATTTGGCTAACTTCAATCACAAAATAACGGTTACAAAATTTAATTATCAGTTTTTGCCTTGAGAGATTTTAGTCTTGACCGAAGTCTAAAATTGGTACCCTCTTCTTTTATTCGACAGCCTGGCCAAGTTCCACCTCAGCCAATGAATTATCCCGCCGGTGGACCTCCACAAGGACCTCAGGGACAGAGTAACGGTAACATGTATCCATGTCAGCCAGGACCAGGGCCTGGAAACGGTCCGCAGTGGGGAGGCTATCCGCAACAAGGTGGGCACATGTCGCAACAAGCTGCACCACCGTATTATCCTCATCAAATGGCACCCGGTAAAATCGATTATCCGCATTTTTGGATTCGAACTTTTCCTATGTATTATTAATCCTGATATTATTCTGTTCATTACTGTAGGTATGGCGAATGGTCCTGGTGCAGCGAGGTTCGAACGACCTCAACACCAAAGCAAGACGGCATTATCGCATATGCTACGAACACGAATACCAAATAACCAATATATGGGCATGCAACAACAAAATATGCCGCCGCAGCAGAATTTCCCAGGCATGCAGCGTCAATTCATCAGGTATCTGAACTCTTCGACAATTCTGATCTTATCTAAAGCATTCTTGAAATAGAAGGCGTTCGCCACTTTTACGGAAATATTTACTTTATTGCATTAAAAATCCCTACAGACAACAGATACGAGCTCAACATAATATGCAACCTGGCAACCAGCAACCTACGTCAAATCCTATGTTTACAGGATCCGCTGCTGGGCCGGGACCTGGACCTAATCCCGGACAGCAACAAATCTTTTCAAATATGACGATGGGTAAGTAAAAATTTGTCGATGTCACGACCAAGGAAAGGTATTGCTAAATTTTCTATTTCTGATTCAACTAGGAGTGAAATTCTCACATTACATTGCAATTAGAGCATTTTTCAACTTGAACTCAAGGTTGACACTTCTTAGTAGCGAATTCTTTCTATACTTCGTTCACGTTAAGAAAGGATAGAGAGTAGTACCTTGAGAACCAATCTACCATTCCGTTCTCGAGGTACTACTTTCTATACAGAGTATAATCTTGTGTTTTGATGACAACGATTCATCAGTATCTTTCTCCATATCTTCTCAGACCTTCATGATGTTTGACTGGTCTGTCTTCACTGAAAGTGCTCCATATGCTATCTTTAAAAATCGCTGGCGTTGGGTTCAATTTTCTTCTCTTTTTTTAAGCTACTGTCCTCAAAATAGTTAATCATAGATTTTCACTCTCTGATGTAGTTTGATACTCTTGTTTGACCCGGTGATATGTCTGTCTTCTGGGGTATTGCGCGGACAAACATTCCAGGAATTTTATAAAATTATGTGAATTTCGAGTCAGTGTCATATAGTATGATTCCTCAAAAATAAGTTCATTCAAACAACTTGTACAAAGACAACGGCGTTTAGAATGTTATTCCTTCTTCACTTTAACTTTGATAAAACACCTCTCCAAAATCATAGTGTGCGAACCAAAAAGCGTACAAATTCATAGACTGTTTTGTAACTGTTTGTTTTCCATCATAACTGTGAATTGTTGTGGAGAACAGAAAACTTGGCGTTTTGTCACTTCTATTTTTTCTTTCATCTCTTATCTTTTGCTATCAATGATGGTATTGATCATCAAACAACAGTCTTTTAGGGTCAGCGCAGGCGCTAGCCGGAGGCCGACCGTATTGCAGTGTTCGGACGGGGAATTCCCGTTCCCAATTCCCGGGAATTGACATTTCCGTTCCCGGCTCTAAAATATTCCCGATCATGAAAAAACATATATTTTTTCAGAAAAAACGTGTTCTTATATAGGAAAGAACATGTTTTTTTGAAATAAAAATGTTTATGCTTGCTGATTTTTTTTACTAGTGTTTTAAATTATGTTTTAAACAATGTTTAAAACTATTTTGTTAAAAACATCGTCATTCTACTCCTACCAAGTAAGAGCAGTTGGCCCAAAGTAATGAGAAAACAAGATAGAATGTGAATCCACTGGGAAATGGGAATTCTTGATGGGATTCCCATTCCCGCAAAATGGCCGGGAATTCCCGGTCCAAAATTGAATTCCTGGGAACGTTCTGCGGTTTGCATTTTTTACTCCACGTCGGAGTATTCCTCTTTATTGTTTAAACACGTACGTGCTGAAGTCACTTAGTAAGAGTAGACTGATTTGACTGAAAATTTTTGGCCGAGAATAAACTTGAATGATTCTGTTTTTATTTCAGGGATGAACCAAAATTACAATAACTTCAGTAATCAAGCTCAGCAATTACAGCAGCAGCAGCAACAACAACAGCAAATGAATATGGCTAACTCGCAACAGTCAATATACCAACAGCAACAGATGCAGTCGCAACAAGGCAATCCTGGCGGAGCTGGATCATTTGGTATGCGTCAACCTGAGTTCCAACAACAACAACAGCAGCAGCAGCAACAGCCACAACAAAGAAGACCCCACTATCTACAGGTAACTTATTTTTATGCAATAGTCTAGTCTTGTGATATTTAGATTGGTCAACCGCTATAGAATCACTGCTATAGTTTTTCAATAAAATTGATAGCAAAACATAGGAAATTGAATGTGTATTGTGTAAAAATTAGTTTGGTCCAAATTATAGGAAGTTGATGTATCGAGTCCGGGCGAGTGTTGCATCTTTGTGCACGTTTGCTTCACTCTCCTTTAATTCTCTCCTTAAATGATTTATAACTCTTCCCATGGACTTTAGTCCGGATTTGCAGCAGTTTAATGAACAAAAGAAATGAGAATTTTATTAGACTAGTCAACTATTATGAATTGTAAACTTCAATGTAATTGACTCCACTCTCTTTGAAACCACAATTTCTGTCTTTTTTTTTTTTCACAAGATACGCTAAAGAATTGTAAATTTTTCAAGTCCCTAAACCCGGCCAGCCTCCACGTCCCTTATTGGAACTATAATTTCCTGGAAAGAACCCTAATATTGTTCTCATAAAATAGGTTCCCTCTAGGAGTAAATAAAGATTCGCGATTACTATCAATAGGATCCTTCTACAAATTGAAAGATTTTTCATTGTACTATAAAGATGTACTATTGTGCTCTAATATATTCTTTGTCCAATTCTGTAGCAAGTACCAAATGTTACCATGAACACAATGGGTAATCAGCAGCCAGCTCCTCCGTATACAGCAAGGCCTGGAGCTCCTCCCTCTCAAACACCAGTGAATGCTGCTCAACAACAGCAGTATCAAGTAAGACGTTGACTTAAAATGTGAGAACATACAGGAATATTGTTCTAAATTTTGTATATTTTTTAGATGAACCAGCAACGAATCAGGCAACAGATGATGGTACTGCAACAACAACAACAGCAGCAGCAACAACAACAACAACAACAGCAGCAACAACAGCAACAACAACAGCAGCAGCAACAACAACAGCATCATCCGCAGCAGCAACAACCTAATCACCTTATAGCGCAAATGCGTCAGCTTCAACAGGGTAATAATCAACCACAAAATCCATATCCTTTACAACCACCACCATACTAGCAATGGTAAAATAAATTAGTTACTATTTTTACTCTCTTGTTGTTTCGACTAAATTGGGCCTGACCCAGAAGAGATGATTTTTAATAGTTTTTAAAACACTTTTTCCAAACCCAAGGCCGGTGTTGTATCTAGAAAATTTCCGGCTAAGATGAAACTACTTAAGCGCGATAAAATGAAAATGATAAACATGCCCCATTATTGAGAACATTATAATAATTCTTCAAGTCGACGAATGAATTTTTTTAGGCGGCTGCTCTATGTAGTTTCAGCGTAAGAGATATTGAATAAGCCACAACATGCAATATCTTTCAATGAGAAATCCATTGGCAAAAAGAAATACTTCTTTAGCATTTGAACTCGAAACATTAATACTCGCATTTGAAATAATTACGTTCTGTATTCTTATGGAATGCGCAAGTGCATTGGATTTTTAGATTCAGTACCATTTTTTATCTCTCAAATATTCTCTTTTTATGGTTTACAAAATGTTGTTGCTGTCTCATTACATGTTGTGTACAATTTAAAGGGGGTCCTACCTGGTATATTTAAAAATATAATATTTTGTTGATCAGTTGTTATTCTCATTATTCATTCTTCATAACCAAATTATATTCTCTGCAATTTCTTTACCATTATTTTTTTGTTAATAATGTTAAATAATAACAAATATTTAACTAATTTTAGTGTAAAACTTGCATTATAATTGAATTAGGTACTGATATGTATAAAAATCTCTGTCTTGTTGTAAATATTTTTTTTTTCTTTTTTTTGTATAGTCCGAATGTATTTTTGCGATGTACTCTGCCGTGGTCTCTTCTTGTACACTTATTTATATATTTTGTATTATTAATTTTCACCATCCTTGGTATATGGAAAAAATAAAAATTCACCTACTCGTACTTCAATACATACTAGTTTTCTACATTCATTTAGAAAGTATTTTTTCCAACATTAATTTTGACTTTCCTGATTCCGATATATTCAATTGAAATTATCTACTATCTGCCATCCATCCAGAATATATCCTTAATGTTACATACTTCCTTCCTCATTCTTTTGACCTCGAGTTTGCAAGATGTTTTGTCTCTCGAGCTATTTGTGACGGATGGGACGTGGAGAAGAAAGTTACTAGAAATTTTCGATTCCAGGAGAAACATTAAATCATCAATATGTCTGTATTTTCTTTGAATAATTCAGAACTACTTGATAATAAGTGAGTATTAATAATTGAGACTGAAAGAGTTCTAGATTTTATCAAGACCCTCAGCGTTAAGACGTAATCTTAAATGAAAAATTGAACGTTCATTAACAAAGTTGATTGATAAGAACTAGAGACTGGTTTTATGGAATTTGTGTTCAAGGGAAGTGACTGACCTGAGGCGAGGCGTCAGCGTGGGAGGAGTTATATTGCTCGAAAATAGTTCATTTCATTTTGATATACTTTGCTCAATAATCTCAAATTGGTAAGAATTCTCTCTTCGAGCCCGATTTAATTCATGACCTAATTTTCTTTCTACTGGTTTATAACCAAGGTTTAGTTTTCAATCCTCGATGAGAAGAAATTTTCCAATTTACAAAGAAGTTTTCCCGCCGGTCATATTATGGTTCTCGACCGTGAAGCCTAAATAGATACAGCTCTCACAAAAATCACGTCTCAAGAAAAGTTGAATACTACTTTATTTTAGGTACGAGTAAACAATTGTTGGAGTCGCCAACCCACAATGGTCCATACTTTTGTAGCGGTCGTTACTTTTTCGCAAGGTATTACCTTACAATCATCTGAAAATGAATAAAAAATGAAGATATAGGTATCAATTTAGGAGTATATCGATCATCAGTACCCACTCAAACCAATTTCTATTTCAATAGCAAGCAATTTTTTACGAGTGAACTTATAAGTTAATAAGTACGGTAGATGTACTCAATATTCTCAACTTTCAACAAAATAAGAATAATTCTGACGTAGTGCCTCAACACCGGCCGCGCTAGCCTCACCATTCAAAAGTCTCTCGACTTGTTTTTTTGTCAAAAAGTACTCTGTTTTAATGGCGTTACTTTAAAAATTTCAATTTTGTGTAACCATCGTTCATAAAAGTGGACCCGAAATTAAAAAAAAAATTTTTGGTCGAGATGAGACTTGGTAGGTATCTTCGTTGGACACTCTCCCCGATTTAGTCTGCAAAATGTGTTCCCCACCGTAAGTTATAGTGATCCAGTGCTGAATGTTGGGTGGAGGAAATGAGTAGTATTAGGCCATAGCCGCCTCAAAGAAAGGCGGGAACATGGCAGACTTGGCAATGAAGAGAAGGGATCAGTAGTTTGGTTTTGTAAGCCTACACTGACCATGTCAACTCACACAGCGTTTAGCATGCATTTTTGTGGGAAGAAGAGAGTTAAAAAATTGATAATAAAAAGTACTTACTGAGCCTAAAAATATAAAATTATTACGAGAGAGGTGTAAATAATCTTACTGTACTCAGTTACCGAATGACAAAATGAATTTCTAAAATATGATTAAATAAGTGCTAGTAGAAAAAGATACCTCTTTTAAAAATTTTTAGTGAGAAAATAAAATTATTTACTCTTGAAGACGTATGTCCCTCCTTTCGGGCAATAACAATCCCAGCAAACACCTCTGTAGTCTTTCTCCATCCAACTCGTAAAAGGTATGCAAAAAATGGCATCAGTTTTTCCAATCTCTGAAGATACGGTCAGATAGATTACTATAATGATGACAAAGGAAAACTTCATTGTAATACCTTCTGAAATCTGCGATTATAAATTGGAAAACGGTTTCTACGAACGTACACGCACACGAATATCATCAAAACGTAAAAAACGACGAAGTTTTGTATAAATAATTTAAATTCATAGAGGTACTGCTGTACATTAATTTTTTTTCCTCCTATCGTGACTTCGACTACATTTTTGAATTTACAATATACCTACCTTTCTTTTATTAAATTTGTAATATTATGTAACATTGTACCTATACATCTCGAATAGCTTACCAACTCCTGGTTCTCGAACAGATTGCTAGTACAGGAAAAAAGTGACGGTGATTTGTCGAAAATTGTGGCAAATTTGGTGTACGATTATTTCCTTCGAGAGTGTCAAAAAAAAATGTGTTTTTTATTCATTATTCGAGGGAGATGAATGCAACTTTACGAACGCGTGTAATTGTTTACAATGCTTAAAGTTTCATGAATACTGTCAATGAATATTCAATGAAATTCGCTCTAATTCTGAACATCAGTTTCTGAAGAGAGTAAGAGGATAATTTTTATTCTATAAAAATGAGTCGTAAACTAGGCCTATATTTGAAACTGTAATTGACGACCTCAACATCCACTCAAATCTACTGAAATACTTCTGATATACCTATCGATAGATTTGTCTTGCTAAGAAAAAATCGCCTCGAAGCACAGCCGCGCTCGACGACAACGCCCAATCCACAACAAGAGGAGTGAAGTTAGTAATATACTTCAAGACAGGCTACCACGCTACTCGGGGTAAGAAGAGAACGAACTTTTCCATTTTGTTCTTGTACAGTTCTGGTATTTTGTAACCAATATTATACCTATTTGAAATTGAAGATAGGAATACCAGGTATTGAAAATTCTACATTCGTTCATTTCTCTCGATGCATTATTTTATTTTGCTCCAATTGAGTGCATCATGCTGAGTAGTTATCAATAACGAAAACCGAACACCCGACCATTAGTTCGATGATAATTCTCACTCTCAATACGAGTTCCACTAAACTCTCAAAGTAAACAAGCGATTAAGTACAAATTAAATCGCAGATGAACTGGATTTCGCATCACGCTTCACGAATTGTAATATTGGCTATCTGTAATCCATGTTACTGGGATCTTTATTTTATTAGGTACGTATAAAGATGGGAGAAATTTTATAACTTCTTCAACTTCCCTGCAAAAAAAATATATAAGAAATATATAATTATATATTTTTGCTAAGTAGGTGGAAAAAACAAGTGATCAAGAAAGAGAAACTCTTTCGCGTCGCTCGGTGTTTTTCATTGCTGTTTAATCATTTAATACGAGAGCGTCTACGTGATCTTTAAAATTAAATGTAGCCTATACCACGTTGAGACGATGATACAAATAAAGATAAATAGGTACGCAACATAATATTAAATCATTGCAATTCTGATTTTCAAACACAAAATAAAATTGATAGAGTTAACTTGTACCTACTTTACTATGGTCAATGTAAAAAAATTATTATTTTTCACAAAATAATGCATCATTAAATATTAATCAAATTCAAATTCCAATCACACTTTCAACTTCAACTGGCGCGCTGAAAGTTCGTTGTTTAAACGTGCTGCAAAGGATTCCGACGAACTCCGATATCAGTATTAAATTTTGAGTCTGGCGCCTCATTTTGAGCTGTCTAGTGTCTACATTCTTTGTATACCGTGCGGAGCGCTATAGTCCGTTCCAGTTAAGAAGGCTCTCAATTCGCCGTAAGTGAAAAGGAACTAGTCAATCAGGAAGACGCGTGATAGTGGTGTATGATGTGATTGGCTGATAACCCTGTCGTTTGCAGTCCTTACGTCGCGTCGTCGTGATGACATGTTTTCATGCTCATCATTGTTCCCTGGAAAGGCACATTTTTCTTCAGTGGTCATTTCTCTCTACGATTAATACGAAGTTCTTTCTGTTCTTTCTCTCCGTAGTTTTGTTTTGAGTGCTATAGATATTGGTCTGGAAATTGTAAACAAAATCGAACCGGACCATAATAATATTGGCGAATGTTTCTTTTTGTTCATCTGCCCGGTTCTATTGATATTCAGATAATAGTTTTGTACCTTTTGTATTGATCAATCCTCCTGATTGTCCTGAACGAAAGTACAATAAAACCTTAATGGAAGTTGACAGTATAGCGACTTTTAATTTGGACAAAGAGAAAGTAAATGGCATGATCGATGTTCGAGCCTGTAATAAACCAGCAGGAAAAGTAAGTTTTGTTCCATAATATTCTCGTACTATTGGTAACTCACGTAATTTTCCTACTAAGTTTCGTGAAAAAGGCCTAGACCGGCTCTCGATTGCTCAGTTCACTTCATCAACCGCGTCTTTGTGGCTACTTATCATGTAAGAAACGCGTCTTTTGCTCGCAAACACTCGTAGGTTCATTTCTCTTGATGGTAAGGAAACCCGAGACTAGTTCTTTCTTTTCATACCAAATTGTTGCGGTTCTCTTATAAATCTACTGAACAACTTTTACGTTTTACTTTTCGTGCGGGTCTTCTTATCATGGAAATGTTTGAGCACCGCTGTAAGGCTTTTCAAGAAATGCTAATCGAAAAGGCTAATATAATGTAGCTTATTATTTTAAAAAAGAGACCTACGGGCAGATTTATTGACAATCTGCCCCTGATATTTAACGTTTAGTGGTTGATGCTTTCACGTGGTCGTTTCAAATAAAAATTTAAGGAAAATTACGAAGACTAGAAAATGGCATTTATGATATAAATTTCAAATTATCACGTTAAATATACCTATATCTCGAACTAACCAAGAATTTGCCTCCCGAAAAAGATGAAAATTGTCAGCTAATATACTTTTCCCCGTTTTCTTCCCTCATTCCCTTAGAATAAGCTTGAAAAATATATTGACCAAACAGTATTATATATGTATGAACTTCTTTGTGAATTATGATCGTGACTTCTTGTATAACTTTTTTGTTTTGTTTTATCCCTCGATTCAAACTTTATTCTGGAAAATTCTAATTTTGAGTTAATGGAAAATAATCTCTTAAACTTGGGATATATTGTGAGTGATTCGAAACGTCGTTCTTAATCATTTTTAGCAAGTTTCTATCTTTTTTCGACGAATCCCAGAAAAAAAAAAATATACATCCTATTATATATTTCATCAAGCGGAAAGTTCTTATAAGAGAGTATTTTTCAAAGCTTCTCATACAGATTTAATTCTTAGTGAAATTTTCTAAATTCTTCTTCTATCATCCCCTTTCGAAATTTTGAAAATTACTTTAAAATTGCAAAATAAATCTATTTAAACTCAAAAACAATCCCTAAAATTTTAAAAATTACTTTGAAATTGTAAAATTTATTCATTTAGATTTAAAAACAATCACTTCTCCTCAACCTTTCTATTCTTTCAATATTGATTTATTAGCGTAAATTTCAGTTCCAATAAATTCTTCGATTTTATAACATTAAATCTTTTCGTTCATCAATCTAAGTTTGTATAGGTCTTGGTACAAATTGTATAGGTCAAAAAAATGCGGGAGGTAACATTTCAAAAAAACAAAAAAAACAATAGAACAGGATCCCTGTTGAAATTTTCATATTTGAGCTGTTAATATAGGGCTATGGAGGAGGCATCTGCCAAGGAGTCGAACATTTTCATGACTCATTGTATTTTTCTTCTCATAATAGCTACACCATCAGGATTGACTAATTTTTCTTCACTTTACCTTCATAATTGTGTACTCACCCTGCTCATAAAGCTACTTTTCGTCAACGTCTCCCATTAAATAATTTATTATGCCTCTTAGGTTTTGTAAGCACTTTTCTCTCAAAATTATATCACGCGGGTAGGCTTGCGGTTTTGGTCACGGTGATGCTTAGGAAACAGGTTTTTCATATAAGCTACCACATACCACCTGCTGCATAAACTGGCTGAGTAATTACTGGATAAAGTCTTCCCTGAAGACCATGTGACCTACCTGTTCAAGCACAATCAGTGAATAAAATGAAGAAAGGTCTATCTTAGAAGTAGAAATTTTGGAAGTATTGACTTTTGTAAACTGTTTCTAAGGGGGGTAACTCGTGACAAATTCCAGTATTATACTCAATAAAATGCTCTGTGTAGAATTTTGAAAATTTTTCAGCGTAGTAGGTATTTGGCTATAGTTTCAGAACAAAGGGGTGTAGTCGGATAAGATGGCAAAAAATGCCCCCGAGTGAAATCAAATTTCAAGTTTGATGTAGGGTGGCATTATGTCCAATTTTTAGACCCTCGACTCTGGTAATAAAAAAGGTGATTTTATTTTTTAAAATTCTAAAAAAAATTTGTAATTTCTTCTTTCAAATTATTGTTGTGTTGAAGGGTGTATCTAACAAAAAAATTACCAAATTTGTAATATGTGATGAGTTACATGTATTTACATGATGTATGGAAATTCTACCTCGGTGCATGCGGGGCAGAGACGATATCTCATATTTAAAACTACTTCAGTAATGTCAGAAGGTCTTATGGATATTTTGTCAATGAAATTTGACTCAAAATATAGCGTGTGACGGTACAACTACTAATTTTCGCTTTTATCTTCAACATCCCCCTCCTTTCCCTTTCCCCCACTCTTGCGCACCAATTTTTCCATAAAACGATTTAATTGGGTAAATACACGTAGCAGTTTGGCGGAAATGCACGCAGGGTGTCCACTTTTCTGGAAAAGCTGGAATTCAGCGAAAAAGACTTGGAATTTCGAGAAAACTGATAGAAATCAGGGAGATCCTGCAAAGCCATTCAGTTCCAGCGACTCAGGAAAATACCCTGATCAGCAAAAAAAAAAAAAAATGGAATAGAATTAGATCTAGAAAAATCTGAGAAGGGCCGGGTAAGTCATGACAAAATCAGTGAAATTTATCACGGGAACCTGATTACATTGTACTGTTGCAACACACTCTACGTACTTCAGTGGGAACGCCATGCATTGTTGCTTCACACGCGAGCATAAGTTATCAAAAGTTGTCCAGTTGTAAAGAAGTTTAGTTTCTTAAATTGAACAAATCATTGTACATAAACATAATGAATGGAAGACTTTGAAAATCAAAGAATTCCTGCTTTTTCCTCATCAAAAGTATGAATATTTTCCAATATTTGCCCTTTCCATAGCTTTTCATTTCCTGCTGAGAATCTTCAGATTATTTTTTGACATGTTTCATGTCTTTGCTTTGACCCCTTCCCTGATTTCAAAATTTGCGTGCGTGCGTCGTCCGTGCAAATGACCTTGGGACTTGTAAAAATTTCGAAATCCGATCCTTATCCTGATTTTGAAATATACGTGCGTCCGTCCGTTCGTCGCATTTATAGCCTACATTATACTAGCCTTCATTGCCCCCAAAAGCTATTAGCTTAAAATATTGTGAATTGGACTTACACTAGATCAGGAAGGAGGCAAAACAAATGGAACAACCTCCTCACAACACTAAATTATTCTATATTGCATACTAGACTTATATTTTAAACTATGACAGACATGAAACATGATCTCTATTCATTTGGCTATGACGCTACAGGTGATTTTATATTAAAATCAATTAATATTCTGCTATAAAAATTAAACACTTTTTTACCAGAAAACAATTTGGCAATAAAAGCGGAGTTTGTGCTGGTAACATAATGCCCCCAAAGCTTACACTTAGAGGTGATGATGAGTGACATGACTACACAATATGTCTTCTTTTTGCTCTTTTTCCTTGTAAAATTCAAATGGAAAGCAACCTAGAAGATTTTTGAAAAATAAAATTGCTAGAATTGGCTCTGCTTCAACTTTTGTACAGTCATCTCATCTTTGAAAACTGATTGATCAATTATGTACTGAGGAATATTCAAGAATCATTCCTGTGTTATTTATACATATGCTCAGCCTATCCTCTGAGTGTAGCGTGGAAAGTCGCGCTCCTAGTGGTGCCCTTACCTACTTGACAGTTACGCACTGTGTATGATTGTGCTGTGTGTAAGGGAATGTACCCAAATTACAACTACTTGGCCATTTTAGGAGGGAGGGGGTTTGTCAAAATACTACGCTAGGTCACTGTGGAGGGAGGCGTTTTAGGGTTTGGTCACGTGGTTTAATTTTCTGGAAAATGTAGCATTTTTAGAGCTGTAAAATTACATTTGTTTAAAATCTTGTGAATAGAAAACGCATTTTTTCCTGAATAGAGCCTTCAAAATCCTGTAGACATGTCTGAAATTGACTTTTTCAATTTTCAAAACCCTTAGTGACGCTCAAATGCTCGTAAAAATAAATGAAAAAAAGAAAACCAACATCGCGCAAATAAAAATTGTCCTTTTGAAAGGTGTGTAATAGTATGATTGTGATTTAATATTATATAAGACAATATGTTGAAAAAAAAAAAAAAAAAAAAACGTGAACATTGATGTGGGGGGAAAGGGGGTTTCAGTATATACTACGGATGGTCATGACGGGGGGGCGAGGGGAAAAAGTCGGTTAAAATAGGTCACGTAGTTTGGTACACCTTTCCTAAAGTAACAAAGCACTGATACAACGCATTTCTACTTGTGGGTTGTAAACGTTATGCGTCGCCTACTTCTGCTGGACTGCTATACCAATCTTTCTGATAAAATCACTGAGCTGTTTGAAAATATGTGTTGGTGAGTCGGGTAGAAAAAAAAAGGAGGGGAGGAGTGTTGAAGTTGGTTTGTACAAAAGCTGTCTCTGTGTCAAATTTCACCATGGAAATGTCTATACCCAATATATCTTATTCTGAGATTAACAAAGTTTCATGTACCCCCCCTCTGCAATGTATCGAGCTGAAATTTTAATATATTGTATAAACAGATGTAACTTATCAGGTGTGAAAGATTGGCATAGAACAGATCTTCTGAGTTGATTTGATTGCATTTTAAAATATCCCAGAAGTGTGGTACCAGCATTTGGTATTGTAAGGAAACTAATGAAATTGAAAAAATTTCAGTTCAATCAAGTAAATAAAATTTTTGCTATACTAACAATAATTACCTTAATGTGTTTTATTATGTATATAAAGTTGAAATAATTATACAATATATGAATTGAAAAATGAGAAAATTCTAATTATGGCAATAATACTTACATATAAAAAAAGTTATTTAAAAAATGAAATATTCAATATTTTTGGTAATGAAAATTAATAATAATATGAAAATGAAGTTATTAAAGTCGTAATTTTAAAAATTGAACTTTCCTATCAAAGTGAGAAAAAAAGTATAAAATTCTTTTCTCCCTCTTTCTTTTTAATAATAATATAATTACTTCGTTCATCATTCGATTCATATGAAAGTGAACCTGAACTTATTTGTGAATTCACGTTCCAATAAATTTATAATAATAGAATATTTTGGATTTAATTTTTTTTATCCATTTTAAATAATTGTTTTATTGATCAATAATTAGGAAATTTTTATTCTGATTGAAAGCTAAGAATCAACATTTTTTTCAATAGATGCAACCTCCAATACAACAATAATAGAAATTGGTTTTTTGAAAAGAAAAAATTATCGAATTTTTTATAAGTTTTTGAAGCAAAACCACATATTTCATTGTTCAGACTCCAGAGCCATTGGGATGAGCTAGAGATCTGAAAATTGGAATTAACTTTGCTTCGGGGAGGGGGGCACTTTTCATTGTCTTACTCGGTTAATACCTTCCATGATTGAGTAGCGATTTAGTGTGGACAATTAGGGACTTTTCGATGTTCCTATTTGTTGAAATTTTTGTTATGCCATCGACTGAGTTCTTTTTTTCGAATATGGAGACTAAGCTCCTTTTGCTCTTGAAACTTCATTTATTCCACCTTTACAAAATGGTCTTCTACGCCTAGTATTGAGAAAGTCGATAATGAAGTGTGCAATTACCGTTAATGAATTTTATGGTTTGAAATTAATAGACGGACTGATAATGTACATAAAGATAATCTTTGTTCTCGCGCGAGTAGAGTTTGGCGCTAGCTTTAATATTGTTCCTTTCGACGATAAATATAGAATGTACTTGTATACTCTGTAGTACATTATCGTAGTTCTGCAGTAGATAAAGAACGAAACTACATACTCGTATTAGAATACGAAATCAAATTTTCCCTCAACTCCACCTCGCTATCGCCGATAGCACGAGGCTAGAATATCGCTCATCTAGTACCTATACGGCTACATCTCATTTCGAGAGGTATTTCTTCATCAGTTCGTTCAGAATATCGGTAGTTTCATACTTACGTACATGATTATTGTAGCTAATTATCATTTTCCTGCTGGAATATTTTCTGTATATTTTGCTTGTGTCGAGTACGATTGTACCTTTTTGTTTGTTTTTTTTTTATCGCTTGTTTTCAGTTGACTTCGATCCCGTATATTGTTGTTCGAATCGTTGGTAGCCTTGTTTCTCTCTAAAAAATTTTAAGAAAAAAATGACTAATTTTCAGGTAGAATATTTTATTTTTATTTCTTAAAATAGTTTTTTTTTTCTATTATTTCTCTTCGTTTTCTGTTTTACTGTGGTCAGATTGACTCGTAGAAATGACATTAAAATAATGTTATCAGTATAATATTATGCATGCAAAGAGTGCCGCTTGCCTGGTACAGAGGTGGCCAACCTCCCGCTAAAGATTGTCGCCTGTTACATACGAAGGGACCATACTTTTAAAAGGAATTGCGATGATTGCTGTTGTCACGTTGAAAAATAACGAGAAATTTGATCGTTTGGTCCTTTCTTGTCTAACAGCTCACAATTATGCACACTACCTTCCGTTGAAGTAATTCTGGATACGTCTTTGGGAGCACTGCTTAGCATGATGGTTGGCTTTATCAATAAGAGGTTGGTCACCGTTGGTTAAAGTGCATGAAACGTTTAGAAAAAGTTATATTCGTGCCTATTTAAAGTGTTAATTTGTTGTAGCGTAACGACGATCTTCGACGAGAAGGCAGCCAGTGCGTCTCATTTTAATAAACTGTAGAAATATACAATATTTAGGCGGTACAGACGACGGTGAATAGCAATTATTTTTTTTTTTCCCTCTCGAAACGTCAGGTTGTTAACGAGAATGACGCTTTATACAGTGTGAAAACTTCGTGGAATATACGTGAAATAAGTGTGCGACTACGTTGCAAGTAGACAAGCTGTGTGTATTTCGCCTCCCAATACCTAACTGAATTATGACGACGATTGAATGACTCAAGGACGAGTCAGCCACAAATTTTATCGAAGTTTTATTTCTATTCTGCGGAGGTTTTTTCCCCCTCTGTAAAACCGTAAGGTATCACGTTTTTGTTTGCAAAATGTTCGTAAATTTTTACGATTAATGATCGAGTAAATGTCAGTATCGACTATTTCTGATCGTATAACTTTAGTAGGAGGGGCCTTCGAATATTTTTAGTTTGTTTTTTTTTTTCTCTCCTTTTATGAATTTCCCTTTTTTGTCGATTCATTCGGGTTCGGACGAGTAGAAACAAAACAGCAGATAAACTGCCTTAGACCTTCTAACGTGCCAATTTTATGTGCAACTATAAAACATCAGAGGTCGTGAAAATTTGAATGAACGTAGATTTGAGCATTGTTAAAGGTGTAAATTTTATTACAGTCACGTACAGCTTTCGATTTTAGTCCCTAAGTTACTTACTTTTGAATTGATCTTAATGAATGAACGAGATTACGTATCAATTTATTGATATTAATAATTAATGTGGCCTCCAAAATTTAAGAAGGCCATCCTTAGTGAAGGAACGGATTGGTGATGGACTCGTACGCGAGAGGTTTCAGGTTCGAACCCTACTTGAGAAGAGGTAAAATTTGTGGGTTTATTGTTGTTTCTGAAGAAGGCCAACTACAGGAGAACAATTCTGCATTGTTGAATCAAAATACTTTGATCATGGAGTCTTTTCTCAGGAAACCTGTGTCATCCTTTTATTTTAATGTTAAATTCTCTTCACCCCTAATCGCGTATATATTATATAGCTAAACAGTTACATAAATATTGCTCAAAGTTCGAAATTTTACAGTGTAAATTACCCCGCCGACTTCGTATTACAATTTGCCTCTTCCTCCCTACATATCTAAAAGTTCGGAATGTTGGAAGCCCCCACTCTTCATCTAAGTAAGGACGAAAGATGGGAAGGGGGAATCTTCTCTCTCCCTTAATGTTTTGTACTCCTTTTTCCTGATGTTGAACTTTCTCCCAGTATCTTTCGCATTATTCTGTCCTGAGCTTGCAGTCTTTGCTCAGATTACCCTTGTCCGTTCCATCCGTTTGGTCAACATTTTATTCTCTTCACCATGGATGGGCTGTCATAAATACCCATATTCACATCGTAACCACTGAATGTTTTTATCCTCTTTGATGTATGGTACTAATCCAAAGTACTTCCTTATTATGCTGTAGGGCCATTTTCCCAAGGGCTCCCGCAACCATACCTCGCCTCTGGAATAGCCGTCGGCTGTTACAATCTGCTGTACTATCTCGATTTATTTTCTCTTCATTATTCTTCAGGACAGAAATTGTTCTACCCTTAGCTTGCGTCTGAGGATGTGGTACAAGTCGTTTGGTATGATGATGTCGAAAAGCGTTGCCCTCCTGTAGATTTTGTATTCTATCCTGTTTTTCAAAGGATGCCGCGGACGGTATCTTCTGGATAGAAAGGTTCTAGCCGGGTGGGGGGGGGATGGCCTTGGTCGAAAAATGTTTCAAATGTCCGCGAAATACCAAAACTCACAGTCCTCTAGGGCGAAAAATCGGATTTTCTTGATTATTTGTCATTTCCAGAACGTTCCAGCGGCTGGAGAATTTTTTGACCATTCATCAAACTCTACGGACTGTTTACTTAAGAATTGACCTAATTGATGAATGATCCGAACCGCAATTCCCGAAAAGCGAATACGTCATTGGAACGATGAAATGAAACAGTTAGTAGGGGAAAAGAGAAGAGCCTTCAGAAGATGGATGAGCTCAGCCAAACCGGAAGACAGAACCGAATATAAAAGAAGATCGGCGCTGGTGAAAAGGAGATCGCGGCAAATGCAAAGGAAAAACTGGGATGAGTTTACTGCTTTTTTAGAGCAAGACACGTATAAGTTGAGACCCAAAACGTACAAAATAATTCGCAGAATAGATTCAAACTTCAACGAACGAGTACCGCTGCCCAAACTTAGACTTGAAGATGCGGGATCCTACTACCGCGATTTGTGGACGAAAGACGAAAGGAAAAAGCGGGAAGAAGAAAGTGAGAAACACGAACCGGAGGAGGAACTGACGGAAATACGTCGGGAAGAACTGGAACAAGCGTTAAAGAAAACAAAAAATGCGAAAGCACCAGGCGAAGATGGTTTGCCATCAGAACTATATAAGGATGCTAGCTCGAACTTCAAGAAAAGGCTTCTGAAATTCTTTAATAATCTGTTAAGGACGCAAATGACGCCCGAAGAATTCAAAAACGCTGTTGTAATACCTTTATTTAAGAAAGGAGACATGTCAAGAGCAGAGAATTACCGTGGAATATGTTTACTAAATACCTGCTATAAACTATATGTAAAAATAATCATGAGAAGACTGGAGGAGATCGGCGAAGAAAAGATGTCGGAACACCAGAATGGCTTTCGAAAAGGCCGAGCTTGCACGGATGCCAGTTTTACGGTCAAGTTACTCATGGAGAAAAGAATTGAGCATAATTTAGAAATGCACGCATGCTTCATCGACCTTGGAAAAGCATATGATAATGTTAATAGAGAAAAGCTTTTCGAAATTTTGGAAGAATACGAGGTGCCAGGAAAACTTGTTCGAATAATAAAAAATCTGTACATAGGTACTAAAATAAAAATCCGAATAGGCGAAAAAACTTCAGGATATACTGAAACAAATAAGGGAGTGCGCCAAGGATGCCCTCTTTCGTGTATATTGTTTAACTTATATATGGATAAAATAATCAGAGAGTGGATAAAAACAAAACCACGAGGCATCCAACTGTCGGAAAATGAACAAATAGAAGCGATGTTATTTGCAGATGACCAAGTGATCATGGCCGAAAGCGAGGATGACTTACAGCGAAGCGTACACAAGCTCGAAAGGGCTGCCGAAGGCTACGACATGAAAATATCCACAACAAAAACAAAGACTTTAGCTTTTAAAGGAAAGGAGCCTGTTCGGAACAAAATCGTGATCAATGGAAAAATTATTGAACAGGTGAAGGAATTCAAGTATTTGGGATTGGACATGTCGTACACCGGTGAGATAGATGTGCAAAACAAACTGTGCAAGTTCCTGAAAGTGAGCGGCTTAATAAACAAAATACTTAATGCAAATAAAACTCGACGCTGTACGAGAATAAAAGTTTATGATACCCTAGCGATACCAATGTTGACCTACGGCTCAGAAACATGGGCACTGCGAAAAGCCGATAAAAGACGCATAGAAGCAGCTGAAATGCGATTTATGAGAAGGACAGCCGGGGTCACCCTAAGCGATAGAAGAAGATCTAACGGTATAAGAGAAGGCTTAGGAGTAACGCCAGTGACGAAGAGAATTAAAACTTATAGAAAGAAATGGAAAGAACACGTCGAGCGAATGGAAAACCACCGTTCCCCAAAGATGGTTTTACAGTATACGCCGACGGAAAAAAGACCTCAGGGAAGACCTAGGAAGAGGTTAATGGACACGTCCGATTCATCCGAGGGTAATACACCAACGCAGACAGGCCACCCCCAGGCCTAATCGCGATACGGAAAAGAAGAAGAAGAAGAAATACCAAAACTCACGGTCCTCTGGGGTGAAAAACAGGATTTTCTTGATTATTTGTCACGTTTCAGTGACTGGAGGATTCTTTTACTATTTTTTCAAACTCGGTGGACGTGTTTACTTTATAATGGATCTAATTGATGAATGATATGCCAAAACTCAAGGTCCTTCAGGGTGAAAAAGTGGATTTTCTCACTTCTCTACTGTTTTCAGACTGTTCCAGCGACTGGAGTATTTTTCAAATATTTTTCTCCATCTAACGCACTCCACCTAATCCGTGGATGTGTTTACATACGAATTGACTAGATCGATAAACGAAATAGGTACTGAAAATATATTTTTGGTCTATTTACATTCCCATTTCATTCCACGGAGGAGTGCCTATTTTTCAGCTCAAACATTGACTATTGATTTCACGCGGTCTATTGCGGTAGCAGTCGTAGTTCACCCCGCTATTCATGGAAAAATCACAGAAATTCATTAAATATTGATTTTCTTGGGAATGTTCCACCTCACCGAGAACTATGGTCTGATGTATGTTGTAGTAGAGGGTATGGCGGTTTAAATGAATGATTTTCCCCAGGTGCCTCCCCCCCGGTTTCTTTTAAATATTCGAGTTTGAAGTTTTGTTGTTGCCAGAAACTAGGGAAAATAGGAATAGTTTTTTTTTGAAAAAAAATACCATGGATGAACGTTTACATATCCTAGAATGTCCCCAAGTTACATTGCTGTGCGATCATTATTGCCTGAGATACAGCCATTTGGATCTTAGGCCTAAAAATGACACTGCAGCCCATGTGGGTAAGGTGATGGGCCCAATTTTTTGTGTTTCGAGTTTTCTCATTGGGGAAAACAATTTGACAGATATTTGAAACATATTTCGACCAAGGCCATTTTCCTTCCCTTACCCGGCGCTAGAGCCAAGTGTAATAGAATCTATAAACTCGTCTATCAAGATAGCGATGCTTGAGTCGATAAACTGAGATAAATTAAAATTTACCGACAACAACCAAAATGTGGTTCTACTCGATCTTACGTCAATTTCATGGCTGGATTGTATGTACTTCATCAGGAAAATCGCGAGCAAATCCAAGTTTCAAGCGTCGTTTGAACCTTCGAAAATGATTTTCAAAGTCAAGTGGTAGAGGGTATAGCTTATGTAACGGTTGTTCACTTATCATTGTGAAAAAAAATGTGTAACCCGACACTCAAAAAGTGAACCGTATGGCCTCAGATTCCAGAAAGTGAACAATAGCGCGGGCGACGCGACCTGACGATAATTTTATCTGGATGCGGGGAGGAAGAGGAGAAGCAATAATTAAGTTTGTGTTTCGATACGATATTTTGATAAACGCTACCGTGTAAACACAATATGCCCGCAAACCACGTAGAGGCCATCTCGTTTTTCCGGCGGCGGCGGTGCCACTGATCGGAACGAAAGCAAACCGTAATAGGATTAGGAATATTATTCCTCTATACCCACAACGGAGTGGTTTTGAAGTGTTCCGGAAAAAGGTTATCGTGAGTACTTTTTGTTTTTGTTTCTCTCTTCCTGTCTCTGATGAATTTAACGAGAGTAATAATATCGACGAAGGTATATTTCGATGTGAACACGAAACGGTAATCGTTCACAGGCCGCTGACTTGCATACACTGTAGATGCAACTTAACGATCTATATCCAGAAAATAGGCGAAAAATCTAAATAACGAAGAAAGTTTCGGTACAATCTCCGAGAGATAGAAAGGCTTATCAAAATGAGAGAAGATGAAGATCTCGAGTACCGTTCCGTTCGCATTTATCGAGGAAATAATGCACAGTGCATCCAACTCGTCAGGTATCTAGATGAGAAAATGCAGACGAAGTTCTTAACCGAAGCGGTGAAAAATGATACACCGCAGCGTTTATGCGTAATAATTTTTTAAATGATAATATCAGAAATTTACAAACAATGCCTGGTATTTCTGCTGCCTACGTATTACGATAACACGGTAATTCGCTTCCTCAATTCAACGTGAATTGTCAAGAAGAAACTAGAAAGGTGCTTGTCGATGTCATGTACCCATCAAGTCTCGTCGGAATAACTTCCGAGACTTTTCTTATGGCTGGTTCGTCTCGTACGTGTATTAATATGTATACGACACCGAGAATATTACGAGACTTGTTACCCATTCAATTCGAGAACATATGCTCGCATTAATCGCGCTTCAACTTTATCGTGCCCCCTGACCCGGTGCTCTTTTAATTGAACTCCTTTGTGTAGGTTGCTTGCCTCAACGAAGTCAGTGTACAGTCAACTTTAGAATTCCTGAATTGTCCCGTTTTCCAGCGCCAATTATAACGAACATTCGATGCAATCTACTCTTCCTCAGAACTTCATTCTCACGACAGCAGTACCTATGTGTTGGAGTGTCTGCAGCAAATTCTTGAAGAACAGCGAGAGTGCAATGCAAAAGATCCACGTATAGTGAATTCAATTATTTGAAAGAATTGTTCGTGCAAGTGGGAGACAAATATCGACTGTAAATTTACTTTATTTAAAATCTTGACTTTGGTCAAAATTGCGTAGATATATATATATCGTTAAAAATCGACTGAACGTTGACGTCGATATCAGCTCGACATACAGTCGACCATATCGACTTCATTTCCACTCATTTGTTACGTCGATTCCAAGTGGTATAGATCACGGAATCGACTTCTTAGAATTTTTATCGACCTGAAACCGACGCGACTGCTGTGTTGCGTCGAACAACGGTTGATACTCAGAAAAACGTGATATTTTGGTGATTAGCTTTGTAAAGTTTTTGCAGTGGAAAAATCTGGAGTGAGAGTTGCTCTAAAAGCAATCGAAGACCTTTGATATGTACACAATTTATTTGACTATGAATCTATTTTTCAATCTAATTCTAATTCGTAATTGCCGGCAATATTATACTTTTGGGTCGAGAAAAGTCAATTTTTTCACCACACATGAAATACAGTCATTTATCCAGTCCAAAAAAGAGTTTTTATTTATTTTTTTATTTCCCTGGCAATCGCTCTGCTTCCTACCGGCTTAAATATTGATTAATTATTACGAAGAAGGAATTAAAACTTTATCACAATTTCACCATGTTACAAGATAGCGAAGATTACGATTAGATTCTTGAAAGAAAATTACTAGTTTAGCATCAGAAACAATAGGGAGCTGATAGAGCGATTGGGCAAAGTGGAAATCGGGAATGACAATAAACTGGTATCCAAGGATGTGACAAACATGTTTGGTGTCAGGTATATGAAAAATTACAGCCACGTCACGAAAATTTTTTATTTATTATAACACGACCAGGTTTCGCGTCGACTAAGCGGCGGATCATCAGTACTGTAGGCAAATTGGAGCAATATTGGAGAAGAAGAAAACATTTTGCTGGAGGAAACGTTTCTTTGCTGAAAATGGTTCAGGATGTGGTCCTGAACAACATACTAAAAATCGGCGTTTTCCCATTCGAGCTTCTTTTTTTTATGGGGTTCGAATCCTCCAAAAATTGGTTTTTCGCCTATATCGCTTGAAATTGAATTTTTTTTTTTTTAATGTTTCAAACAAAAGTTGTTCCTCGTTAAATTTTCTATCAAATAACGTATTCAATAATCAGCCTATACCAATTAGTACCTTTGCAAACGCCATTCAAAACAGTCCCAAAATCAGTTTTTCCATATATCTCACAAAATTGAAATTTCATAAAAATATGTTTCAAACAAAAGTTTAGAATAAATATTTTTCTCATATTCACGACTCACATGGTACCTAGTTGTTGAAATGAAAACAATTAAAGTTGCGTCGTATCAAAGATTCTAAGGCAGCTGTAATACTCTCTGATCTATGGTAGTACAAGAGACAAGGCATTGAACACATGTCGGTTTCAAACTTTTGCGAAAAAAGTCCGCCAGAAAGTACTTGGCCTCTTTACCTTCCACTGAAGACGCTGAACGGTTTTATTTATACAGCGTGTACCACCAAGTACAATTGTGGCTTGGTCATGAAAAAGATTCATTAGTATGGTGATGGAAGCGAATCGATGGAATATTGGAGCCTATAACAATGAACGAAGCCCCCCAGCGCCGCGCCAGACCACCACGTACAACTTATTTCTAATGAGTGCGCCAAAGGTTGTAGAAATGCTTGTAGCTGCCAAAAAGCAGATGGACAATAGATATTCCATAGATGAAAGAGGGTAATTTGTTACTTTCATCGAAGAAAAAAAGTGTACTTTAGTCATTTCAACCTCGATGATGAATTCCAGTTTTTGATCTCAAGTGCACAATTTATATAAGGATTTGTGCACTACTTACTTCGTGTTTTTAAAGGAGGGGGGTTGTTGGTAAATGAAAAACTCAAGCGAAAAATTTGATCACCTCGTAGGGATCCGAACCCGAGACCTCAAGCGAAAGGTCTCGGGTTCGGATCCCGACGAGGTGATCAAATTTTTCGCTAGAGTTTTTGATTTACCAACAACCCCCCTCCTTTAATATTACCCCCGCACGTAAGTATTGTGTCTTTCGTGTTTTTGTTCGTTTCACAGGATTTCCAGTGTTTTTGGTCTTGAGTGCACAACTTGTATGAGGATGTGTGCACTACTTACTTGGTGTATTTGTTCGTGTCACAGGATTAAGGTACTGTTCAAAACGTTGGTTATTTTTTTCATCAACGGAAGAGCCAAAGTCACCTCTCTTATTCTGATCTTATAGTGTTTCACGGTCTACACTATACCTCTCAAATAACATAGTATCATGCCTCAACCATAAGTAGCCTACTGTTTAAATTTTTGTGTAAAATAGTTGTTTTTTTTTATTCCTAAGATAAAAATATTCACCAATGTGTCTTGGGGCAAACTTGCCTCGATGCTGGTGAAGTATTAGATGTAGTAGACGACATTGACGACGCGACGACTTGCAGGATGTATTAAGTCAGGACGAGGCAGCTGACCATGAGTCCAGTACTGATGACGATTCCTCAATAATCACAGGCGAAGAGTATGACGAGAACAAATAATATTAAGTCCTTCTATTCCGAATATAAGTTTACTGTAATTCGTCAGGCAAACGTAGACTGCTCCTATTAGAGAGCGTAGAAAACTGTTAGGCAGGGCATAGGACGGACGGAGGAGCTCAAGCCATGTGCGCGAAACGACCTCCCTCTTCGGGCTATGTTATGAAATTATGTGTATTATATTACGTGAAATATACTAGCCTCGTGGAGTAAGATTCAGTTGAGGAACCTACAGGAAAAATGTACCTGACACACTTTTTTCATAAACTAATTACTCTATTCTGAAAGCTGAATAGCTAACGAGGAACAACTTTTATTTGAAACATTTTTTCCATTAAATGCCAATTTTGGGAGATATATGGAAAAACTGATTTTGGTCCTCTTTTGAACGGCCTTTTAAGGCTTTGCCTTGGCATTAATTGATCTAGGCTGAACATTGAATATGTTATTTGGTAGAAAATATAACGAGAAACAACTTTTTTTTGACAATTTTTTGCGGGTTCGAACCTCCATAAAAAAAGAAGCTTCAGTGGGAAAACGCGGGATTTTTAGTATGTTTTTCAGGACCACATCCTGAACCATTTTCAGCAAAGAAACGTTTCCTCCAGCAGAATGTTTTTTTTTCTTCAATATTGCTCCAATTTGCCTACACTACTGATGATCCACCGCTTAGTCGACGCGAACTCCTTGCTGAGGAGAGAGCTATAGTGCTCAAAACAAGAAAAGGCTTTATGGGTCAAGCAGGAGACCTGGTGCTTAGAAAACAAGAATTGCCAGAGCAAGCTGGGTACATGGACAACCCGTGAGTAAATACGCGACCTTGATGAGTGGATGAACCGAGCCGAGACCAATTAAGGGTCAGCTGAACTTGCACCTGACGTAGGTTTAAGCGGTCATGGCTGCTTCAACAACTACCTTCATGAGAAGTTGAAGAAAGTTGAGCAGGCAACGTGTTCGCACTGCATCGAAGGGCAGGGTGATGGACCACAGCACACGTTATCTGAGTGTGAGGCGAGGATGCGTGAGCGGACAAAAATCCCGCCACGAGTCTCTAACGGAAGACGAGCTCTTCAGTAACCTTTTCTCCATCGTCCGACTCATTTTCCTTGAGGTCTCAGGCGCTTCTTCAAGAATTGTGTTTCTAACAGACGCAATGACAGCGAGTTCCAGGGTAAAAAAAAAAAAAAAAAAACTGAAGAAAGATTGAAGATTGATCAGTTGACTACCACCCCTCTCACCGAAAAATGAAATCTAAAAAATTCTTACCCGTAAAATCATTCACTTCCCGTTTCCCACGAGTTTTCGCTGCAAAATTTAATGGAACTGAAACCCGTGCGAGACAAGAGGGAGAAACGCTATCGTAATCGAAGTTCAAAAGTAAATATAAAGTGTGTATTAAAATATGGGAAACAGAATGCGTAATGCAAATTGTAATCGGATACGACTGTACAGTTGTGAAAATTTTCCGTATGGAAGTACGTCATCACATGTCAACCTTTCTCTTCGGATTGTACATACATAATTCATTTAGAAAATGACAAATCCGGTTTCCCAACTGTTTCGCAATAATCCAAAATGATTTCCTGTTTCGAAAAAAAATTCAAAAATATACACTCGAAAATAGGATGTTACCTGATTTAGAGTTGAAAATTTGCCTCGTCCTTTCAGTAAAATGAATTATTTTTCAAAAATATTTCACGCGTCCTCTTTCCCACTTCCTTTTCACTCGTAAAGTAGTCCTGTAATTAAAACTGGATAACCTAATTTTATGTAACTACCTACCACAGTGAAAGTTGATCGGTTCACTCGAAAAGGGAAGAATGTGCACACTTGTACCACATACTTTGTGTTCTGAAGACAAGAAATGCATAACGGGCCGCACGCAAAGTATGTGGCATTATTGGTCCCCTTCGTTCGAGTAAAGAGATAGCGAGAGTTTTTCTCGCGTTGGCTAAATTTTCGGCAAGCTTGTCGCGGAGTTCGTAGGTAATAAAAACAAAAACTTCGTCGTAGTTTCCATCTCGCGAGTTTTTGTTTCGCCGTTTTCCTCGTTGATTTGTGAATACGCGAAGCATTCACGTATACGTGATAGAATGGGAATTCTACAGGCTGAGGAAGTATATAGAGTGCTGGCGCCGTCATTGTCGTCGTTCCAGATTTTTGTCGGTTCCGCGTTGTCTGAGTCTCGACGAGCGGCCATTTATGTAGAAAGGCCCCCTCGAAGTTTGGAAGTTTGGTTGATCGCAGTACCACCATTCTACGTGAGAAGATCGTTCTATCTTTTTTCTTTTACATACTTGCACGAAGAAATCTCGAATACGACGATTTTCGTATATGCAATTCAAATCTCTTTACGAAGCTGATTTCATTACAGAAATAAAGAATAATAAAGAGAAGGTTTTCGAAAATGTGCGTCCTGTCGTGTTTCTTCGATGTGCGGGTCCTAAAAAATCACCAACAGAATAAAATTCCGCAGCTCTCCTTCCTATCTTTTCTGGCTTCATCGCCTCAACTAGAACCAAACATGAAATTTATTCAAAGCATCTTTTCACCTGTCCGCGTATGATGGATAGAGTTACTGGACATTCTACGACTACAAACTAGATTCCTATCACTAACCGCATTAGAGGAAGATCAAAGAATTTCTGACTTTAATGATCATGAGGGATGTGTAAAGGTAAAAATAATTTCCTTTTCAAATGCTCTTTCTCTACAGTTGGGTCGGATTTTGATATTGAAGATCTTTCAAACGTGTTTGCTTATTTCAGCGGTAAGACTCGAATTGTTTTTAAATTCTTTGGACAAGACTCGAAGTTCCAAATTCCTTAGTTCCTTTACTCGCACAGATAGAAATTCACTTCTAAGGTCTCAAACACGGTGTAAACGTTGAGCCTTACAAATATCAAAATAGTTTGATATTAGCGCTCAACTCTTTAAACTGTTCCCAACGCTCACGCTTGCGCTCAACTCTGGCCCAAGTCCCTCTTCTAACTGGAGTATTGGATTTTGATTTTTTTTTAGTGCTTAGATTTTAAAACTCCAAGTCCTTCGATTTACCTGCATATTTAGCCTGATTTTCATGGGGAGGCCCCGCTTGCTCCCTTCTTTTTGTATCTTAGAGAAGGAAGGAAAGGCGGAACAAATGATACTCCTGCGATATCGGGGCATACTTAGAGAGTGAAGGGAATATGTCTCTTCCGCCTCACCCACCCTTTCAGGAAAAGGGGTTCAGAGCTATCGAATGAAGGATAGAACAATACAGAACAAACGATCCCTCTACTTTCTGGCCTAGAATATGAGATTTCATGTCACCAACCTACCCAACCGTTCAAAAAGAGAAGGGTTGGAACAAATGACAACATTGAAAACAAACCGTTCATCCATTTCGTGTGGTTGAAGGCTAATGGCATGGACCTCGTCGTTGGCGACTTGGAAAAGATTGCAGTTTCTGATTGACCAAAAAACTTGGTTGATTTTTGAATTTTTTGGTGTATGAGCAAGCAGAAAAACTTGAACGTACGGTGTTAGGAGTTGAAAAATCTGTTTGGTTATACAAGTACAATTCTATTTAGAATGAACGTGTTCCATGCTTGCTCGACCAAGCCAAGAAATTGATTTTCTTTTATCGGAAAGTAAAATACTAATTCTGCGTTATTGCATACTCGCCTCGCCTGCTTATCGTCGATGATGAGCAGGTTCTAACAATAAATCTTTCTACTAATCTCCATAATATATTTAACGCGCTAACCTTATGGCACTTTTCACGCTTGCATTTATTAATACAATTAAAGTACTCGTGTAATAATTTCTTGATATCGTGTAAATAACTTCTCTCAAAAATTCTCGTTCTTGTGCTAATATTAAACTGCGTCCTGTATTTTGTTATTCTTCTCATAGCTGTGGTTTCGTGGAGTGCGCAGCTCAAAATTTCGACACGTTTACGGCAGTCCGGCCAAACGTGAAAACAGTTATCATAATGTGCCGATCACACGGAATGCGCACGATTCGAATTTTTGCGCCGTCAATCCAAAATTTGTAGCCATTGTTACCGAGGTGGCTGGTGGGGGAGCGTTTATAGTACTTCCAATAAACAAGGTAAGATCTGCAAATTACTATTGTAAGCTACTTGCGCCAGATGAATGATCCTAATCACTTTTGACAAGGCTTGTTTTAAAAAAAAATAATCTCCGTTGAATATACAAGACGGAAATCCAATTCTATGGTACTCAAGGGTGGTGAGCTTAGGTTTTATTCAAGTTTTAAGCCAATTTTTGGCAAATTTTGGTCCATAACTCAGCTAAGAAGAGTCATAGAAAGTTGAATGGAGGTGCAAATGGAAGATAAAATTGAGAAACAAATTTCCTAGATTTGAAGTATATACCTGACATTTTGCGTTTTTGCACTAGAGTGAATTGAGTGCAAACTCCCATTCAAATGGTAACATCTTTTGGCGTCAATCGACATTATAGTCGATACCTGGAGGTATGGACATGACATGAAAATTGTGTTTCTTGAAAAGTGATTGTTAGTGCAGAAGTCCGCTAGGGTTGCACTTTGACTATTTCTAGTTAAAACACCACCATACTGTAGATATCCTAGTATCGCTGAATTTTTGAAAGATGATACAAAATTGAGAGATTTAGAGATTATAATTTTTTTCCAAACATTATACATTTCAATAAACTTAATTTGCCAAGTCTTGAAAGTCTGCGTTGATTCTTAATTTTTTAAACAGTTTTTAGAAAAGCAGTGCATTGGTATGTAAGATTCTGTACATAATTGGCCATCTCTAACTTGCAACGCACTCTAGGGATACATTGTGGAATTATCACAAAACAATTGACATTATTTACTGCAATGTAGATAAGCGCGTTTCCATATACTCGTACCTCTAGGATGTATTGTGGTGAGAATCACAGTAGTGAGAATTTTGCAATTTTCTATGGTCGACAAGCCCATTACCATGAGCTTAAGCTGCGGCTGTAAGGTTAAGAGTGATGAGGCCGTTCAAAGTTTTGATTGGCTGTTGTTTGTCTGCATGTTGCCTAAAATGTGATTGGTCATTGAACTGCCCAATGAGCCAAGGAATAGAAAAAACTGACTACTGTTGCTGCTTAACCGTTCATTGGCTTACAGGGTTAACAAGCCTCTTGCCATTGACTTATGCTATAGCTATCAGGTTGAAAACTATTCAAAATTTTGATTGGCTTTTTACCTAAAAGAGTTTGCAACCAAAATAATAGTTTACAGTTGTCGGTTAGATCATTCTCAAAATTTGAAATGATTGTTGGTTAAACGGTCAGAAAAATTTTAGAGTTTGCATTGGACTGTGTTATTGTGACGTCACAACTATCAATAGAAGATCAATTTTGTCCATTTGGCATTTTGCTCCCATAAGAAATATATGTGAAGTAGAGATCACTGGGCTACCAATTAAATATAAAAAAATGATACGGTCAAGAGATTTTTCTTTTCAAATAGCAAGAAGTTGATAGATTTAAAATATAAAATTTTCTGTAAATTTTAACATCTCATATTACCATGGGTATCTTTGCTCCGCATGTATTTCTTATGGGGAGCAAAATGCAAAATTGACATATTTTCAGCACAATAGGTACTTCTGCTCACTCACACCTATGCTCTTGCACTCTCATTCATGTTGCGTTATCACAAATAACACAGTCCATATAATCAATAACCAAAACAAAAAAAAAGGTTGTTTACTGTCTGACTGATCCTTTTGTTCAGTTTGGACTTCAGAGTGCGTTCCAGCCAGTGTCACATACATACAAACACCAAATTGAATTCACTGCTGATATGCATTCAATTGTGATAGTAGTGGTGCGTGATTACAAAGCTCTATACTCTGTTCACGTTAAGAAAGGATAGAAAGTAGTACAAAGTACGTACCTCAGGAACGGAACGGTAGATTGAAATTACCTGGAGGCTGGAGCGTTCCGTTCTCCAGATACAGGGCCTGTCCAGGTATGTACTTTTTACTACTTTCTATACTTTCTTAAGGTGAACAGAGTATGTTACTAACATAATGGACCGAGTTTTTTGTGATAACAAAATATCAATAAATACCTTCGACATTTCCAAGCGCAATTTTACTCCCATAAGAAATACACGGGGAGCAAAGATCAGTATGAAATTAAACAAAAATTAAAAAGGATTGAGGGCAAAAAAGTTTATTTTTATAATGTGTGAGGTAATCAGCTTCCAAAATTGAACTTTTAACCCCTCAATTCTTTCTCAATTTTAATTAATACAATATATGATCGGTTTGCTTCCTATGTTTTCTTATGGGGAGCAAATTTGCGATTGGAAATATTTTGGGTATTTTGCTACTGTAATCACATCGTAATCGATATTTTGTTATCACCAAAAACTCAGTCTATTGCTACAAATTGCGCAGAAGATTGAAGACCTCGTCTTGGTGATAGAGCGTCAATTTAACTTTGTATGGCAGTGTTGTCCAGTCCAAATATTATCATGGAATTATTGTTCGTTCATTGATAATAACAAAAATATCAATATCAGAAACGGTCTAGAATAGAAATTATCATTTCCATGAGTTATATCAAAATTCCTATTTTTTGCCAAATTTTCTTCACTTTGATGAAACTTTGATATCGCTGATGTTCGTAAGACCTGGCCTCAATTATTATTTGAAGTTTTTGTGGTATCTTTTTCCCGTGAATAGCGCCTTATCCTGCGATCTGATACTGATAGCAACCCCAGTACGCAATCAAACCTGAAAAATTCTTTTAAGCTCTACTTTCTAGTTTCTATAAACTACGACTATAGGGACGCTAAAAATTATGAATATACATAGTAATCCTCGAGTAGGCTATAGAGAGATAGAACAACTAAGTATAAAGACGTCGAAATTTGTTTTACATTACATAGGTGATATGAGGACTGACTTTGATCCGACTTCCTTACAGGAAAGTTAAGTACCGTACCTACCTTATTTGTCAGAAATTTGTAGCACCGATGCATCTCGGAGCTCACAGAATTTTCAGCGAGCAAATTAACTCTACTTCGACAAACAATAGGAATAGTATTCTTGAACCTCTGCTACAATAACCATTCCTCGCGACCAGTGGTTATGCACATTTGTCTATCCATCTAAATCTAAACTTATAGCAGAGTTTCAAGAATACCGCTCCTGGGCGATTCACGGATGGAATTCTAGTATCCATCGGCCCCCAACAAGAAAGATGGCCTCACGAAGAAACCAGAAACGTAAAATTCTTTGCACTACCTATCAAAATTAATTGAGAAAATAGGCGTTCGCTTTTTGGAGCATAGGAGCAATAATGCTTTTATTATTAAATATTTTAGTCTTGTCCCACACCTCAAGCATCATTTATGATAGGTAATTTTAATCTTATAGAATTATAATATTGTTCATATTTTAAAATAATTTGTTGATTATTTTATTCTTTATTAAATTGACAGACAGGAAAAGTTGATATCAATGTCAGTCGAGTGACTGGACATCGGGGTCCTGTACTTGATGTGAAGTGGAATCCGTTCAATGATAATATTATCGCGTCTTGTTCAGACGATTGTACGGTAAGTGATGATAGCAGAGAATTTTCAATTTCAGCATCATCATTTGTATAATTTTGTTTTTTGAATCATCAGATTAAATTATGGTACATTCCGGACGTCGGGCTTAGTTGCAATTTGACTGACTGGCTAATTGATCTGCATGGTCACAAGAGGCGAGTCGGGTACATCGAATGGCATCCTACCGCTGAAAATGTATTGGCTAGTGCCGGATTCGATTGTATGGTAAGAATGATTTTCATCGATAATATGAGATTGTCTCCATGAACTGTTTTCTACAAGTTTCTAAAGGATGTCTTGAACGTATCACGCTCATCAACTGTTCCTACAGATTATATTGTGGGATGTTGGTGCTGGAGAAGCATTAACGATTGTCGATTGCCACACGGACGTTATTTACTCGATGTCGTTCAATCGAGACGGAAGCAGACTCGCCACCACCAGTAAAGATAAGAAATTACGTATAATCGATTCGCGTACGGGTGTAGTCATCTCGGTTGGTTTCAGTCAGAAAATCAATTCTTAATACATGCGCTCGAGAACTTCTACAATATTTTTATACGAATTTTGCAGGAAAATAAATGTCACGATGGTCCACGATCCAGTAAAGTTGTGTATTTGTCGGAGGGTAGGGTTTTAACGACCGGCTTTAGTCAACATTCCGATCGACAATTGGCCATTTGGAAAGACAACGATTTGCGCGAGCCGATCAAACGTGAGATGATTGATTCGTCTTCGGGAATTTTGTTCCCGTACTTCGATTACGATACACAAGTACTTTATATGGCTGGAAAGGTATGCATATTGTAACGAGACGTTTGTGTGAATAAACGATATTCTGATCTCGAAAACTATTCACTTGCAGGGCGATGGCAATATACGATATTACGAGATAGTCGATGAGCCTCCATGCATTCATTTTCTCAATCAGTATTTGTCCGATTCTCCTCAGGTATTCAATCAGTTTTACTGAAAACATTGCTGGTACTGAGCAGCTATCCTTTTGAAACTACTAACAAGTATTATCTAAAACGAATAATATTCGAATAAACGGGAGTATGAAAATTTAGCACGAATTCCTTTCATCGTAATGGTATCCTAAGTTCATAAAGATTCCATATTCTTCAAATCGATTGTATTTCGATAGCGTTCAACTTACTTGTTTAAAAAGTATTGATACCTATGTGTTGATAGAAGATTTATACTATATTTTTATATTCTGATTTATCTACTTACTGAACCTAACGTAATTCTCAAGATATAACGGTTTCCATGACTGAAAAATCTGACGGTGTCAGCGAAAAACGAATTTGAATTCAATGCTGAAAATTTGTCTACAATCATCGAAGGACCATTCCAGCCTTAAACAGGATAGCTGTTCATGATTATAGCTACATGAATCAAATTTAGACAGTCAATTAATTTGTCTTTGAAAGAGAAAAATGATACTATCTGGCTAAATTATTTCTTCATGAATTCCAGAGAGGATTGGGTTTCATGCCGAAAAGGGGGTGTGACGTGTCGCAGTGCGAAATCTTCCGCTTTTTTAAATTGCATACAACGAGAAATATTTGCGAGCCGATCTCAATGATTGTACCGAGAAAGGTATGTTGTAGTTAGCTACTATTGTGAATAAATAAATGGCTTTTCCGTTAGTATTGTTGGATTTTTGTAAGAAGAATATTTTGTATTATAGAGCGACCAGTTTCAAGACGACTTGTATCCGGACACGGCGGCGCCGGTTCCGGCACTCTCGGCTGCAGAATGGTTCAAGGGGATGAATAAGCCTCCAATACTGATGTCAATGAAAACCGGAGTACCTGTTCGCACGCATAAGCCAAAAGCGTTCAAGCCAAACGAAGCCAATCGCGGGAATATAAATTATCGCATGAAATTGGCATTCTTGTCGCAAGAGACGATACCAGACTATCGTTCTTTATCGGTAAGAACTTCATTAGTGTTTCAAATGCTTATACATAATTCAAGTTCCTCGCGTCTCGAAAAATTCATACAAAATATCTATGAAGATAGACATTTTTTCAACTGTGATGTCAGGCGTTCAGTTTAGGCAATTCTTGAAAGGGGCACTAGTTACTTTAGAAAAGACTTTAACTCTCGGTACATTCAAGAGTTTGGTTCTTGCAGACAAGGAATGTATGTTCAAGAAAACAAAAACTGGTTCACTGAACAGATATTTTGTAACTTGCAAATCCGAAATAGACACTTTCCCCCGTCTTTATTAATTACCATTACAAACTTTTTGATAGAACGTGAGCTTGTCTGGCTATAATTATGCTAATTTTATGTTTTCAGTCACTACCCGAAAACGAAAAAACGCAAAAAACCACAACGAATACCAAATTCCAACAAATACAACAATTATTTGGAAACGTTAATTCGCAAGTATGTATCAAGTATACGAGTTCACATAATAATGAATCTTTCATAATTTAATCACGTTCGTCACTCCACAGGAAATGAATGGAGACGAAATGCTTATATCGAAAATACAAACGAAGGAAGAGTTAGAAGACAGTCCAAAAACTGAATTTCAACTACGTAAAGCGTACAATCGGCAGTGCGAAGAATTGAAATTTCTTCGTAAGCAGCTTACTAACCGTGATCGGCGTATCCAAGATTTAGAGAAACTCGTCGCCTCTCTACAATCTCAAGTTTCCAATTTACGTATTCGCACATGAAATTGAAAAATGATACGTCATCGAATGTGATTCTTTTAGATTTAAATTTTAATGACCAAAATTAAATATTATCAGTGTTGTCAATTCCTTCTCCAGCTGTATCATGTCCATTAATGAAACCCATTTCATTCCATATTAATCTATCCCGTTTTGTCTAAGCGTTCGAAGTCTCACGTATTCTCGTTATTTTGTAGCTAAAAGATACATTTTTATTATGACTTTTTAAAATATTGTTTGTATGTGTGTAAGTACCCTTTCTTTTGTTTTTTCGTATTTATATAAATTATCACCGTGTATTTCTTCAACATAATTGTTTTCGAATTCTGTGTTCTTGTACGTAGGTGTGTGTGTGTTTTTTCATGTTGAAGTTCTGGAATTATCATAATTGGGACCTTTTTTCTTTATACTTTTTCGTAATTTTCTTTTTAAGGTCTATAAAACCAGTGCATGCGATCACTTCTAGTCAGTTTGATGTGAAAATTATTAGTAATATTTGTTAAGGTGTCGGAAAGTTTTCTTCTTTTTCTTTTCTATCTCCCAGTAGAGAAATATTGCAGAATTATGACACACTTCTGTTTATTTTAGTAATACTATAATAACTGTCAACTACTGGTACACAATCAAGCATTTGTACGAATTAATTATACTTTATTTTGCTTTCACTGTATACAATTAGCTCAGTTTGGGTATTGCGTAATTTTTTATACCTAATTTTTATAATCACCGTTTGCCGTTTTTTCATAGACGTTCTAGTAATGTGACAATACATTTTTAAATAATGATAATTATAATTATAAAGTACAAGTATGAGCGAATAAATAATGAATAGGATAAATTATTATAAAAAGAATTTCTCCAAGAGATCGGAACAAGAAAATGTGATATTTTGTACTACGTTTCTGTAGAATTCTTTTGTTTCAAGGGAAAATTTTGCAAGTTGATAAATATAGGCTTTTTTACATGTCTTCGAGTAATTATCTATCTTCATTCAATTCATTTACAGATTTCGCAGTTACTTATACATTTACTCGTGCTGTTTCATATTCTTCGCGAAGAGAATTTGAGCAACAAAATTGGAAACTTATACAGCATTTACAATACTTCTAGGAACATCTTTAAAACTACTGAGTGGTGATCAAGGTCACACCGCTCATTTCAAACATTATTTTGACTTTAAAAACATTCTCATCGTTCGCTCGTAGATTTTAAATAGATTCCAGCAACACCGTCCTAAGATGATACAAACAAAACCACAGACAGAAAATAGAGAAAAAATCTACGACAACTAATTTCCTCGAACTTCATGCTTACTGGAACGAAAAATACAGAGCTGTTGTAATGATATTATGTTCTACAATGAGTCCCTACAAACTCTTCTCTTCTACAACCTCTCCACCGAATACTTCATTACATTCTCTACTAAATATACTCGACTTACAGGCAATATTTATCGTTTCCTTTTGCTTATGGATCTAAAGATCAGACTGGAGATTTTTTCCGCTCGCGGCCTCGGTTCCATGTTTCTTAATAAGAAACATTGTAAGCGAAGATAACAGAATTTATTAATACGACAATAAATGCTGTGTAATCGGGCTGAGGACAGATTCTTTCTCAGGACCAATCGCTAATACGGTTGAAGAACCGGCAGCTATTTGAGTTCGACCAGCATCTCTCACTAAACAAGTTATCATACCGATATCATCGACAGATTTATACAACGCTTTCAGGGTGCTTGTGTCAGATACTTTGTACAAGTTAACCACTTTTCCTTGATTTTCCCATGTTTCGAAATTTGATTTACAGGTCTTGTAGTAGGTCTCGTATGTACCAATGGCAGCATGAGCACACTGCAAATACGAAAATATTACGTAAAAACTAAGATTCATCAAACACGAAACTCTACGAAGACGTCTACAATCATGATCCTCACTTGAGCAACGATTTTTCCTTCTCCCATCTTAAGTTCGGCGTTCACAACTAAAGCAAGTTCGTAGCGATCCTCATTGTCGGAAATGATTGCAGTAACCTGTAACAATTTGTACATTAATTGACTGAAAACTCATCACGAACTCCATTCTTAATAATACTTCTGTATACTTATTCAAGTATACCTCATTATTTTTCTCAACTTCATCAGTTATCTCCAATCCACGTTTTTTCTTCCATATCCACTGAATAACGAAACCGACTAGGCACCCACTTGTAAGACCGATGAAAAAATTTCGAAACATTTTACTTCACTCTAGTATTATAACCTTATAAATACAAAACTTTCAATTCCGATTTATAAATCCTTCGTTAAAGTAAGGCTTAATTAAAGAAGCATTTCACATCTTGAATCTGGAATCTGGATACCGGTTGATTATTTATTTTGAAATTTGAAACAAACCTGCTGGTTGAGATACGCAGGCACTCAGGCAGCAGCCAGTAAGCCTAATAAGCGAAAAGCAGAGTTCAGATTACGTCCGACGTCCGACGTACATTTTTTTGGTTCCAGGAGCGTCCGCATAAGAGCCTTAGTTAAATTTACAGTAAGTAGTGTTAAATTCGAGTATTTCGACGACGGATAACTTGTGACTGACAGAATTGATTTTCTTGAAATTATACTCGTTAGAACGGAAATTTTATGGAGAGTAAATTATTCTCTCTTCGATTTTTTGCTAAAAACAGTTTTTTTGGAGTAAATCAATTATTAATTGAAACGCGTTTTTTTGACTATTTACTTTGGTTTGGTTCCGCATAACAAGCGGTAATCCGTGATTGCCAGACGTTTGGTCAAAAACTGCGTTTCACTTATTAATTAGAAATTAGTTGATTACCCAAAAAATAATGCTTCCAGCGAAAAATTGAAGAGAAAACAACTTATTCTCCATAACATTTCCTTTCCAACAAGTATTATGATTTCAAGAAAATCAAATCAGCCAGTCTAGAGACTGGCTAAATTGACTTATATTGTTTCAGGATAACTAATTCTGCTGATTGTTAATATTATGTGATATGCATATTGAGTTTGTCTTGTGGTGCGTTTCTTCGATCATACATACTACTGTGGTACAACTTCAATGGTAAATCTAATAATAATATTGGGCTGTGCTGTATACTAATTGACTGCTTGTGCGGTACTGAAGTTTTAGGTTGGTCAAAAGTTCACTTTAAAGGGTGCCATTTAGTGCTCCGGCAGAATGGAATGTCTGCACGACAATAATAATGGGTTGTACGCCAGCGTAAACTGATTTACAACTAAAAATGGAAGTGACAGATGAGAAAAATGAATGCACGTCAAAAATTTATATATTACAACAAATAAATATAATCAATACAAAATTTAGGTTTGAACGACTAGAAATAATATTGTACACCAATTTGGTTACGGCAAAAAATAGAATTTTCACCGAGATAGCTATTGCTTGAATAGGGAAGACCCCTCAATATAGGTTATATTGTGAGAAAATTCTGGTCCAAAACTTTCCCATTTTTCAATAGCTCGAGAGTCAAGATTTTTCTAAGGCCCCCTCCTATACTGTATATAGCTTGGAGGTCAACATTTCTCCGCCCCTCTCCTGACATATACAGCTCAAGAGTGAACATTTTTCTAAATCTCTTTTCCATTGTGAAATTTTTCTTAGTCCCCCTCCCATCATATATAGCTCAAGAGTTGAAATTGATCTAAGTTTATCGCTGAACGGCGCACGTCAAATTTCTGAAAAAAAAAAAAAAAAAAAAAAAACGTACAAGTTCCCTGTTAAAAATCCACCAACATAAACTTGAGTGCTTCAGAATACATAATTAGCTAATTTCCAGGAAGAACGTAAAAAAAACGGTATTAAATTTGATCTGGCGACAAGAGGAGAGGGCTAGTCATCTGGATTCAAGAGGGGTTTCAATGACACAGCACATCGATGAAATGCTCGTGTTCTGATTGTCAAGAGGAAAAAACTCTAAATGTAAAGAATACTATTTTCAGCTAATCAGCTTGTTTGCAGAGTCGGATCGCAATTTTCCGATTGTGACTTGTTGACCCCTTTGACTATTCAAATGTTTTCAGAACCAAATCAAAGTGTTGCATTCCATTAAGCGTGTGTATGTGTGTGTCATCCCTGCTATTGATAAGATGCACAGGCACAACCCATTCAAATCTTGTAAACAAGCATTGTTGAAGTGCCAGGTACCTGCCGAATCCGTTAAGTCACTCCTTCTTTTGAATCATTCAACCAATGGGCAAGAAAGAACCGGTAAAGTTTGCACACGTCACCTTGCATTCGAGCGCTCTTTCCTGTGGTTTCAGCTTTCAACCAGTTTAGTATGTTTATCGCAGATGAGGAAAGTGGACGCGTTACTTTTTCCGTTCGGGTTTTCGTTGGGGTTTTCGTTTTGTTCACGGGTGCATGACGAGGTTTTTTTGAAATTATTTTTTGCATGTTTCTTATGTGTACCGGTATACATTTGTGTTGCTTGAACTAATCATGCTGGGATACTAACACTAATATTCTAATTAAAATGTGTACTTCCTTTCAGCCGAAATTATTTTTAGGGCGTCTTTCCTGATGCCTTTCGAATTTTGATACAATATTTTTTCATTTCAAATAAAAATTTAAATCGATACCATGGTCATTTTGTAGCGGCCGTTCCATTCTGAATTGATACGGGTGGCACGACAACTCCAAATTTTGACAAAAGGTGTTGTTCATTATTGTTCAAGCTATTACAGGTGGATTGCAGGAAGTACATTGAGCGCGTGATGCGGATGACCCAGCGCGCGGTGATATTGTGCTACCATCAATCACACCTAATTTTAATTGAATTATGTATTTTCTTTCAGCCAAAATTTTAGCGCTTGATTATACCACCCGTCATTCCGGAGTAGCTGTTGCACTCTGAAATATGTGTGTGTAAGCCGACGACTCCTGTTTGGACGACCGGTACTGGTCAATTGCGACCTCTTTCCTTTTGGCTCAAATTAATCTTCCAATATTTCCTTTTTCAGATCAAAATTAATGCAAAAACCATCGTGATTTTGTAGCGGTCGGTCCATTCCGAAACACGGGTGGCACGACAACTCCAAAGTTTGACAAAGATGTTGAGAAATTTTGTTTGGGCTGTCGTAGGTGGATTGCAGGAAGTACATTGAGCGCATAATGCAGACATACTTGCGCGCGATGATATTGTGCTATCATCAATCATACCTATTCTAATTTGAAAAAATTAAAATTCAAACCATCGTCATTTTGTAGCGGCCGTTCCATTCTGAAACACGGGTGGCACGACAACTCCAAATTTTGACTAAAGGTGTTATTTATTTTTGGTTCGCGCTATTACTCTATCTACAACTTTATATGATGGTTAGGTCTTACAGGAAGTGCATTGAGCGCATAATGCGGATTAGCCGCGCGCGTGATGATATTGTGCTTTTCGATTATTCAGTGCACCCACGATCGGATAAGTTGCGGTGGGGCGCAGGATGAGTCAACTCAGTTTACTGTCTCCGCCAGTGAAGAAGCAACCATCTGAGGTTGTAACTGAGACGTTGCAGACATAAACAGTCTTCGTAATTCGTGGCGGACTGACGTGGGTGCCTGCGCCTTCTCTCATGTTTTTAGATGTAGGTACAGCGCACCACATTCGGATATACCTCGCTGGGATTTTATCTTCGTTAGCCGGGGTTGACTGTTGTGGTAGTGCACAGTCTTCTATATACAGGGAATTCCTTTTTTTTGTCTTTAGTGTAGGACTAGGATCTTTAGTGTCTTGGGACGCATTGGAGCCACCTCCACGTGGTGCGTCCTGGGCAACGGCAACAATTAGTTTGTTGACGGCCAAGGCTCCTTAGAGTAATAGAGCGAATCAAAAAATAACATGGAAAATCCAATGAATTGGGCAAAAAATTGAGACTTTGATTGGCAACAAAATGTTTCTTTATAATAGTGTAATTTTGTGATTCTATTTGGTAGGTCATTTCAGAGTTTTTAGGCTGGTCTTCGAGTTAAATGTGCTCACCTTCGTTATTCATCCTATCAAGAGATATTGAAACCTATATGAGAATCTACCTCACAGAGTCGGATTAGTGAATTAATTTGCTCCTGTTGATATATGAGAAAAAGTGTTGAAATTGTGATAATGGGATTTTAATGAAGGACAGAGTTGGAACTTTAATAATTATTTCAAGTACAAATTGAGATTTCTTGTAAACTTTGTAAGAAATAGTACCTATTTCAGAATAGCCTCGACTTTCTCATTTTCCCGTAAGTCAATTGACTAAAACTTCAACGATCCTTTGTTTGAATTCTTGTAATAAGTACCGGTAAGTGATTTTGTGGTAAAAATACAGCCTAATATTATTGGTTTTATCCGATGAATCTCTGCTTATTTCTTCTAGCAGCTCAAAAATTTTAGCTCAAATAGGAAGAGGTGCTTTGATTTACTTTAGATTTTTGTAAAATTTTTCAATGGGAAACCTTAGCCTCCCGGCGATGAATGGAAAAATTTTCATCTGACTACACAATATTATCAGGAAAGATGAGTTTTGGAATGAGAGACGCCTTTTGTACTGTGTAAGCTGTAGGCAATCGACCAGATCCCATTCCTAAATTTCAGATGTTTGTCGTCTCATATTCAATCAAAATATCTAGTCCTTGATAATTAAGGTTCAAAAGGATGGACAAAATAGGCGCTTGCTCGAATGCAAGGTGACGTGTGCAAACTTTAACGGTCCTTTCTTGTTCAGAGAATGATTCAGAGCGGAGTGACTTAAATCCCACAGTTCCTAATAAGGAACTATTGTGTATAATTGTTACCTGGCACGTCAATAATGCTTACTTACCCAATGTGAACTTGTACGTGTCTTTGTATTTCATAATCGGCAGCATATAATGATACTCACACACACGCAGCAAGAGCTTGCAAATGATTTGAACCAAGTTCTGTAGAAGCTGACCAAGTGACAAGCCACCGATCCTTAGAATAAGGTCTATCGCCCTGGTACAAATAAGTCTTTCTTGTAAACGGTTGGCTTGTCGCCTGGACGGCTTCTACAGATTTTGGTTCATTTGGTCGTGTCAACAAGTCACAATTGAAAAATCACAATTTGACTCTGCAAGCAAACTGAAAATATTCCTTACATTCAGAGTTTTTTACTCTCTACAATCAAAAGTCGAGCATTTCGATGTATTTCATCATTGAAAAACTCGCGGCTCTTCTTCCCACAAATAAAATTTTCTTCAAATCAAACTTGGTGGTGAAAGCTCTCTGTTTTTTTTGCTTAATTGTTTTGGGGGACTCACCAAATTGTGTTTTAAAGCACTGTGGTACATATGTTGATAGACTTTTTAGAAAACGGTACGGTATTTATCGACATCAAATTGTGAGCTTGAAAATAAGTCTAGTATGCAATATCAAATAATTCAGTGTTATGTGAAGAGGTTGTTTCGTTTGTTCGCCCACCGTCTTGATCTGGTGTAAGTCTAGTCTACAAGATTTTAAGCCTATGCTAATACCTTTTGAGAGCAAATGAGTGGCAAGCTAATAGCTCTTAGAATATTTAAAACTAATAGCTTACGGGGCCCCTAATGGCATTTGGAGGGATCACTCGCCTTATATAGCTTTTAGGGGGCTCACTTCTTCCGCAAGTTCGCCATCTTCCTCATCTAGTGTAAGTCTAATTTAGAATATTTAAGGCTAGTAGCTTTTGGGGGCCGCTAATGGCATTTGGAGGCTCACTCGCCAAATAGCTTTTCAACTTGTCCACAAAATTCCAGAAGATCTTGTGATGTAACAAGGAGGGGGAGAAGTAGAGTCTCCTTCCTGATACCAACATAAACTATAGCATTTTAAACAAATGTGTAAAACCTATCGAGACAGCAGGCTAGATCAAATGATCTTGCTTATTCCGGTGAAGCTTACATCATAGACATAGCCAACAGGCTACCACCGACCACTCCAGAGAATACTCAAGACTCTGATCCCCAGCCTATCCGACCAGGATAGGATCGCAGAGCCAGCTCAGTCGGAAAGCGCGAGTACTCATCTGAAGGGTGGGATAACCCGAGGCTAGACCACAGATCCAGTTTTGGTATCACTTTTTGATATCACTCAGGCTATGAGAAACTTTTCTACGTGAGGAGGCTAATGTTGCAAGCTGATTGAAAACTCTACCTCTTTCCAGACTCAAGGAATAGTCTGTCGTTATCATTATTCATCCTTCCTACTTCGTGTAGAAGACAGTACGCTCTTTGGTAGCGTAATAAGGTAAGATTGAGATAGCTTGACTCCGTACACACACGAAAAGAATCGTATGTGTGCAACAAAACAAAACAAAACTACGAGGATTGGAAAACCAATCATACGGGCCTAAAAGGGACGAGACTATGGGACTCCTATAGATTTAGAAAAGAAAGAAAGATCGAAAAGGAGGGATACGTACATCTTGTTTAGGGATCGTTTGACGACGTTCGATATACTACGAAACGCTAGTAAGTCTTAGCTAGACCAAGGATCGAATAACTGCTCAACGAGCGAGAAAGAAGAAAGTATAGGAGACAATGTACACGTACACATAAAAACTTTATTCGATAAGCTCGACAAAATACATCGATAAGAAAGGTAACGATTCGCCTTTCAATCGAGGTACCGTCAACCAGCGATCTAAAATAAAATTTCGAAAGTGCAAGATAAAAATAGCAAAGGAACTTGAATCGATGGAAAATGCTATCAGCTCGTTGGTTCGTCTCTGTTCGACTTTCTGTTCGTTGTCGATATTGAAGCAGTGCAGAACGTGCATTACGCTCAGGGAACTCGATAAAAAAAGTTATTTATGGACCCACGTATACTGAGCGCTGCTGGATCAAGATGTGTTTCTCTTGAAGCCGATAAAAAAATTATACTGAACGCGATCACGACTCGCGAACAGTCTCGAAAACATTCACTAAGAGGGTCGGATCGACGACAATTTAGTTAAACGAACACATTTCGACATGTCCGATAGTTATGTGATCACTTATCGAAGTTTTTAGCACGCCGATCACAATAAAATCAACGAAAATTTAACTTGACGAAAATTTTATGTGCCCTTTCGATAAAATTTATAACTCTCGACTTTTCGTGGTACAAATTCACTTCTCTTCTCGATACCACGTTTCCGCTTCCCGGAACGTCGCGGAAACGACAACCGCGTCGATAGGCCAACTTGCATACACTCCCGATTCAGCCGCTGGCAAAGCCCATCGTTGAATCGAGAATCACCCAAGATTTCCCCTCCAACGATTCAATATCTCGCTCTATCGAGAAGGATAGATAACACGAGACACAAGAAAAAAAAGGAAAATTCAGAGAGAGAAACCAGAGCGGGGTAGAAAGAGAGAGAGGAACATTACGATAAGGAAGAGTAGGAAAGTGGTATCTCGATAGAACAAACATACGAACAGTCGACATCGACAAGCGGATTATTTTCCAGGAAATTTTGTCCAGGTTCCAGGAGGTTTATCCAGTAATTTTAAGGAAGAAGGATAGTACGTGCGCAGGTGTACTTGCGAAATTCCAAATAACGCACGGGTATACATTTGCGCGCGCACGTCTAATATTTGGGGGAGGAGGTGTACTCGCGAATTTTCTAATTAGGGGTACAGCGAGACAAAAGACATGAAAAATGTCAATAAATAAATAAACAACGGCGAATTTGGGTAGAGAGGGAGGGGGAGTATTATTCATTCATATTTTCAAGCAATCAATAACAATATTACCAAAATTTGAGAGGGAGCAAAAACCGGAACGAAAACTAAACACTGACTAAAAATTTTGTTCGCTCCAGGGAGCAAAACCCGGAGCGAAATGATTTTATATTGGACAAAAGGAGCGGAACGATTGAGCGAAATATGACTCTGACCTGGAGCGAAAATTGTAAAACAAGCAGTCAGAGATGGAATGTTACCTATTGAAAAGCGATAAGTTTTTAGCAAAAAGCGAAACCTTTTTTGGAAGGAAAAAGCGAAAGCAAGAAGGGAAATAGATGTCAAAAAAGCGAAAAGCACAAAGCAATAGCTTTTCATTTTTGCGTTCCTATTTTTTATTTTTTTTTGCTTGTTTGTTTAGTGTGAAAAAGTGAAAAGCGGAAAGTTTTTAGCGAAAAGCGATACCTTTTTTGGAAACGAAAAGCGTAAGCGAAAAGTAAAAAGCGGTAGCTATATTTCCGAAGGTCAGAAGCGAAATCTAAAAGCGATAGCGTTATTCAATCGCTGTCCACCTCTGCAAGCAGGGCTGCTTAGCCAAGCCGAAGACATTAGCCTAGCAATGTTCATCCAAAATTAGCTAGCTCATGAAATCACATTAGTCGTTAGCCATTCCAATTGAAATTTCTAACGGCTCATATTTTATCTTCCCCACACCTCATCCCTCCACATTGGAGTGACCCCCCACTTTCAGCCGTTAGCTTTTAGCTCTAAGCCGTTAGCCACTCTATTTTGGTCCAAAATTAGCTAGCTGTTAGCTAGCCGTAATGAGACTGGGTTAGCTGTTACCTGATAGCCAAAGTCAATCAATTTAAAGGGTTCGCTTTTAGCTGAGGTTTTAGAGCTGATATAATTGGCTAAGCAGCCCTGAAAACGAGGCAATTTTTTGCTCCATATCCCTACAGGCTGGTCCAAAAAGATGTAGTTGAATGAGGATTTGGACTGAATTTGTTGTAGCGCAAAAACGCGAAAGGTTAGACATAAATTTGTATCTGAATTGTATCTTCAATTTGTGTCAAAAATAGACCAATTTGCCAAGATTTCCAAAAGAAGAAATTAAAATTCTGCACTTTCAAACTGTGTAGGGTTATTTAGGTATTTTTTTTTTTTTTTTTTTTGGAATAATTGGACAATTTTAAACGATTTCTAATTTTCGAGAATTTTTTGGCACATTTTGGTCCATAACTCGGCTCAGAAAAGTTGTGGAAAGTTGAATAGAGACACAAATTGAAGATAAAATTGAGATCCAAATTTCTTAGATTTGAAGTTCACGTCTCACGTTCCGCATTTTTGTGCTACAACAAATGTAGTCCGAATTCCTATTCAAGTGCTAACATCGTTTTGGACCACCCGGTATATGGTCAAAGGTTCGACCACTCGCGCATTGTAGGGGCAGAAGCGTGCTTGAGTCAGCAGAAAGGAAAGAAGAAGATGCTTCAATATTTATGAACAATTTACTCAGATTTGACTACAGTTGAAACAAATGATCTACATTATACCTATACAGAGTGCGATTAATTTTTTTGCGTTAATTTATAAAACAAATATTTCAAAGATTTTGTACAAAAGTTTTTTAAAACAACCGTTTTTTTGATATGAAAGAACTAATACTTTATAGAATGTAAAAGTAAAAGGAGAAGGTGAAAATATCCTTTATTTTTTCCCTCTTATTAGAATAAAGAATTGAAATACTCGTACAAATGTACAATGGTTTCGTACTCCACTTCGCTCACTCAAGTTGAGATGATCGAGGAGATTGTAATTCTCAATGTGAAGCGCAATATTATTACAAGAGGAAAAATTTACGAGAACATTAACTCCTTATCAAAATCCAACTCTTATTTTTACACATCCCTTGAAACACTTGACGAAAAGAATTACAACTTTGAGTCATAAGTTAGATGATAAGAATACAATTTTCTACCGCGAGCTTACATTCACTTTTCCGAATTACTCCACGCTTTTATTAGTCGACCTAAGGCTCTTTCTGCTTCGTGTTTTCAAGGGAGATATATCGGACGTAATTGATTCCGTGTCAGAAAAATTGCCTCTAACACTTTTACGCGTACCTATTTTCTCTTCAGCAACTTCGCTTATCTTCTTCATCGATTGAAAACTTTTTTTGCCGCGAGTTCTCAAAGGTGATACATCGGATGCCACCGACTCAGCATCAGAATTCACATTCCTCGTACTTTTACGAGTACTTCTCTTTTCAACACATTCGGTACTTTCTTTACTCAATTTGAAACTTTTTCTACTTCTAGTTTTTGAAGGTGATAGATCGGATACAACAGATTCAGTATCGGAACATATACCTCTCGTGCTTCTACGATTTGTTTTTCTATCTTCAACAACTTTTGAGACTTCCTGACTTGATCTGGAACTTCTTCTCCTTCGAGTTTTTAAAGGTGAAATATCGGAGGTAACGGATTCATTTTCGGAATCTCTATTACAAATATTTTGTCTACTGACTTTTTCACAACTTTCTTCAATACTTTTTAAGCTTTTTCGCCCTCGAGTTTTCACAGGGGAACTATCCGATATGACAGATTCGATATCCGAATACGATTTCGCTTCGGTTAGTTCCACATTCTCTTCGATGGTTCTCAAACTTTTACGATTTCGAACTTTCGTAGGAGATAAACCCGAAGTAACGGAGTCAGCGTCCGAAGGCGCTTCTTTAGCACTCTTGCGACCACTTCTTTTGGCGATAGTTAGTCTGGGGCTTTCTTTGATCGTCTTGAGACTTTGGCTTTGTGTTCTCGGTGGAGACACATCCGAAGTGACTGACTCAGTATCCGATTGCATTCTTCTGACACTCATACGAGTACGTCTCTGCTCTTGAATTGGAAGTTTTTGATTCCTTCGACTTCGTGTTCTCAGAGATATCTCAGACCCCACCGATTCAGCATCAGAGCTCATACCTCTGGTACTTTCAAAGTCGGAGTTCACTGAAGCCGTTTCAGAAATATCATCCTCGAGTTCAGCCTTCTTACCACCCCGAGTTTTCATATACGTCTTCGTTTCCGTTTCGAGCATAACCATGTTTTCACTTTTGCGGAAACGTTTTTTCAGCGGAAGAGACGTATCAACGTCCGCACTCGCAACCAATTCAGATGAACTAGTTGTACGTCGACTTCGTTTTTTCGGAGTTTCCGTGCGTGGTGCTACAGACTGAACAATAATTCCGTCGGTTGGTTCGAATTTAGGGAGCGAAATAACGAAAGGAGTTCCAGTAAAGGATGATTCCAACTTATCATCATCGTCGGAGACCTGAAAACATGAAAATAATATTCATAAGAATTCTATTGAAATTTGGAACATGTTATACGAAGTGACGAAGAACGCTTCACTTGTATTTCAAATGTAACAAATCTGAAGTTTCATCAATTAGAGAGATCAAGATCTAATAATAGACGTTTTTCAGCGAATTGATGTACTTCGACAGCTCATCGATCTGACAACTTATCCGTATCAAGTCCATCCAAAAATAATTTTAAAAATGACATAATTCCACAGGGTAGTTTCTTTTGACATATTTACTTCCTTACTCGCCCCTCTTCCCACATCCATACACCTTTGAGTCCTCAAATGATTTTGACCTACTTCAGGAACTTGGGTGAATGTCATGTCTTAGCTTCCCTAGTTTAATGAGTGCAATAACAGGGTATCTACCAAACCCAAGGATTTAAATTATTGGACTTTTGTAGGGCCTTTCAAGGGTGTTCCACAAAACCGGGACGGTGTCAGGGAGCCCGGACCTTCTATGAACTTGAGAATTCGCCTTAAAATACCACTAAAATTACAGAAAAAAAAATCCTACTAAACCTACGAATTCAAATTTCAAGTTTTTAATTACGTCAGAAATGAAATTAATGAACTTTTATTGGGTTTATACGACCATTTTCCAAACATTGTACTTTTATAGTGTTCATTGGATTTATAGGGGCGGTTGACACCCTGAATAATAGATGACCGAACACATCTATAGTGTGCATCTTGAAATCAAATTAATGGCTAGGATGACGCGTTTGAATATCTATTTTTTACCGTTATTCCTAAAATTAGAGTAACTAGCATTAATGATAACTTTTATATTTGTAACTTACCGAGTTGAATTTAATTTCCTTCCACGGAGGTTCGCAAGGCGCATCTTCTTCATTTCTCGGAGAAACCTAGGATATAAATAAGAGTGAAAACAGCGTTCGAATTCTTGTTTAAATCACGTTATAAAAACATCAATCAATTGTTGGTATAAAAAAGATTGAAATGAAATGAATGACATTTTGAGTATCCCTTCAGAGGAATCTGTGAATCAAAGAAATATCTAGAGACTCAAAGACGCTGTTTTATTGAAATTATTGAATAAGTTCCTGGCAAGACCTCATAGATGTCGATTTTCAGATGGATGTTTACTAACAAAGAATTCATAGCGTACCTAATTATATTCAAGATGTCGGACAAAATTTTTGAATTTTCTATTTTCAATATACTTTTTACTCACCTCTTCGTCGTTTCCGATGCTTGTTTCATCGTTGTCAAAATTCTTAAAGTCGACGATCTTGTAGTTCTCGTTCGGAGTAAGAATACTACGTCTACCATCACAAGAAGATTTCGGTACTGTTATCGAGACGGATGACGGTTCATCTCGTTGATCGGATTCCGCTTCATATGAGACGGAATCGATTTTTTCACTAAATGAAACCGACTCTTTCTTCGGCAGATCAGTCACCGTCCAACACTGAGCAGATTGAGCTTTCGGATTTGTAACGACGTCCTCGGTTACTTCCCAAACGTTGTTGCGGAGCAATTTTTTAATTTTTTTCGTCGTTTGGTCATCATCTTCCTCTTCAAGTCTTCTACAGGCTTTCTTGACGATAGATGAGAATTTTCCGTGCTTCTTTTTTCGCTTTTTTTCCTTCTCGTTTACTTCGTGGAAGAGCTTTTCAGGTTGTTTCATTGTTTGTCGCAGACGCTAAAAAAAGTACATTTCCTACGGTGAGATCGATTAGAATCGTAATTACGTAAATAAACTATACTACTTACGGTGACGCTTTCGAACATTTGTTTAATTTGAAGTAAAATATTCCTAGATTTAAGGTTCATTTCAGTCGAAGAAATCAAATTTCCTAGATATTCCGTAATCTTATCTTCTTCAAACTCGATGTATGGGAGGAAAACGTGGGCGTTACCAGGACGAGGATCGAGGTTCGAATTATTTTCCGATATATTTGCGTCATCGGTCTCCGCTGCAGCGTCTTCCAAAGCGAACTAGAATAAAAAAAAAAAATTAATAAAGACCAACAGAAAGGGAAGCAGAAGATAAAAGAAGAATTTTACCGCTTCTGGATCCAATTCAACTGCAGCTTTCTGTTTGATTAACAATTTAACTTGTCGAACTAGAGCGCAAAAAATATTCGTATTTATGTGATTGATAACCGTTTTGGACGGTTTCATGTTAACGATACAATCAACGTAACATTTAAGGAGGAGAATCAAGGCATCCGTAGGAATAATGCCTTCACTAACCTACAAAACAAATTATTATCAGTAGTTTATGATATTAACAACAAACCGAAAACGAACCCCAAGAAGGAACTTACTTTAGCTAATTCTTCGTTGTAGATATCGTTTAAATGTTGTATGAGTCCAACAGGAAGTATTTGAATTGCAGAGTATAGTTCAGAGCTAAACGCTTCCAACTTTTTTGCATTCCAGGAAGAATTCCTTAATAGAAATAATACCTGCCGTAGAAAACGACGAATGAACATCAAGAATTTATCCGTTCTGTGATGACTGATACGATTCCATTGATTAGCAATAGACGAAAAGAATCCACGGACAAATAACATTACTGCGTCGAACGATCTAATATGATGTATTAGATTACTTATATTTTCGACATCAGCTTCCTGCAATCAAGTAAACCACATTAAAAACGACACTTCGAACAGAAACCGTATCAGTGAGCCGAACCAGAATCTTTCAGTCGACCCAATCAGCAACTCCAATCACCTGAACTAGAGGAGTATCCGACATCCAAACATAATTGAATAATCCGTTCCATATTCGATTAAAATCATCCGCATCGACTAGAAATTTCACAACGATCAAGGTAATTTTCAACAAATTTTAAGAGAAATCCATGTTTTTTCAATCGAATAATTCGATTTACCTTCGGTAATTTGATCGCTACCGAGCAATTTCTTCAAAGATACAAGACCTTTTTTCCTCTTTTTGAGATCATTAGATGACAGTTGTTTGCATATATCGACTTCATTTGCGATGAGTTGAACTCTAAATTGGTGATCATCAACGGTCATTTTGAATAGATAACTACAAGAACGAGTGAAAAATGAAAATCTACATAACAGGAGATGCTACGTCAAAAAGGTTGGCGGTAACTAACTTGAAAAAATATAACTGATGGATGTTCTTTTCGGTTAGTTTTCTCAAAAATCAAAATTATTCATTCGGTAAATAAGATTAGAGGTGACCACGATAGAGAACGAAGTCTAAACGTACGATTTGTCAGCACTCAGCGATTTGTACATTACAAAGAACACGTGCATATCTGCCGCATATCCTAGAGCGTTATCATTAGCGTAGAGCAGGCGTGAAGCGCAAGCCAAAACGACCACGTAACGACCACAGTCCGGGGAACCCTGACGTAATTTTAATGCTGAAGGTCACCAAGCGCTAGTATCGCTGAAGGTTTTGAAATGAGACATAATTATGGACACCTTAGTCCACAAAGGCTGAAAGGAAGGCCGGAATAATGGAATATGCAAATTTAAGATTGATGAGAAAGGAGTTGTTTTAAGTAGTTTGGTTCCATTAGTACTCACCACGACTCACTATGTACTCACTAACACTATGTCAATCTACGCACAAGCACAATGGCGTTTAGTGTAAGTACATTGTTATAAAATTATAAAGAGAAGAGATTTGGAAAATTAATAAGATATAATAACTAATAAGTATTGAAAAAGGGTTTTCCAAATGTACAAAACTACTTTATTAGTTGCTTTTACAAGAGTACTTTAGGGTGTTATTCCATCATCAGTTGCGCTCACTCTCTTTCAGTACCTAGTTAACAAATGCATCTCGGAGGCGTGCGATCTTCAAAAAAGTTCTAAGAACCTAGTTAAAAATATGAAGTCCATAATCTTTATGGTTTTTCATTTTTGTGTAGTATCGAGGAACGCGACAGGCCACGTTTGGCGGTCCCTAAATGTTAGAAATAACGCAACCGCATGTAGCGGACAGGAATTATTCATTGTTGTGATTGATTTTCGCAGCGAGGGAGTCACATCAACTCACAATGTATTTCCTTTAGATAATGTCGAGATTGCTTACAATATCCCATCTGCGCCATCCGGCTAAGGACCGTCAACATTTACGTTATATAAGAAAAAATTGAAGCAAATATCAACATTAGAAAAAATACAGGAAGAATTGACAGTTGGCCCTAAGGATCTATGCGTGGAAGTAAGCGGACACTATGGACAGCCCATAGTGCAATTCGTTGCCTGCTTGGAGGAAGTGAGACCTCTTAAAAGTCCTCCAGTAAGACGATCAATTTCAATACCTACCGGCGAATGAATTACTATATCTATATGTGTGTTTTATGAGCGGTTGAAATTAAGGGTAAGTTGACTGTCCATATGGATGGTTTCTTACTGAGTATAATACACAAGTTGTATTAGTATTATTATAGGCTAATATATAGGTAGATATACCGCTAGGTAGATTACGTTAGTTAGATTACATATAAGTCTAGTGAACGATCGTTTACTCCTGGCTTGTGCCCGGGTAGAAATCTTAAGTAAGCTACCCAGAGTGTGTCATAGGCAAGGTGCTGTCTCGGACGGCACATGAGCGATAATTGACAACTGGCTGAGCGGAAAGAGGACTGAAACTATTAGACCGAAAGGGTAGTTAGACTGAATACGTAAATTGACGGGTATGATTCAGACGTGGTATAACAGAGACGGTCTGAATCTCACTGGGACGCTGGCAAATTCAAATTCTCAAGGTCCTCAGAATAATGAGTACACTGAAGATGATGGTGGTTGTACTGCGAGTACCACGGATCACAAGCTCTTTGTTGGGTGCATAGCCGGCACAATAACTTTGTAGCCGGAGGGTCCAGGGCAGGGATGGGCGTTTACCATAAACTAATAGTATATTATGTACCAGCGTGAGAAAGCAAGCGATTTTATTCGAGTGCTCTTTTTGAGATTTTTAAAATTGAATGAAAAATTAGAGAAATTAACCCCTAAAATTAATTTTTTAGGATTATTGGAAGTGTTGAAAAAACGATGAAAAACCCGGTTGCGCTGCAGAAAAAGTTGAGTGTGCCAGAACATACATGAGTACTCTACTAATATCGCAATTGCGAGAGTGATGATGTGGTACTCTCTTCATGACCACCGATTCAATTCTAATCTTAAACTCAAAGAGTGGTTGACTAGGGTAATATTTTTGTTAAAAAAGTATAAGCAAAGAAACCTTTATAAACCGAGTTCCCTGTTTGCCTCAATTTACACAGTTAATGAAAAAGTTGGTCCCAAGTTTTTATTTCATTACTCAATAGTGACCTCTGAGTCTTCATACCAAAGACCCCTGTGCTCTGGTTCATTATGTGGCCTCGGAGAAACGCCAAGTCTGCAACTTCTTGCTGTGACCTCTGAGTCTCGTGAGCCTTCTTTATTCCGTTTGCTGTATTATACTTGTAGATAACACCGTTCTAATAAAATCAAAAAATGAGAATACACTCAATTTTATTGTACAACCACACAGAATACAAAAAACAATAACAATATAGGTCGATGTTTTGCCCCTTCTCTCATAAGCTTGCCGCCTGCAATAGTTTTATCCCCTATCTTGTTTCTCTCCTCCTTTCTCCGCAGGGGTTTTCTGAGAAGCTGTGTGTTATCAAAAGCCTTGCTTATTCGAATGGTCTCGAGATCGATTTCGACCTTATGCATGGTCCGGAGAAAACTTGTTTCGTTTCGAAAGCTTTAGACTCCACTACTTCTCTCCCCCGGTGACTGATGAGTTGGGGGGTGGAAAGAGAGATAGGTTCGCTTGCCTTACTTGGGTGAGTTATCATCTGATTTCCGGCACCTTATCAAACCCTTCGGTTATCGTCCGGCGTTTTATAATCCCTTCATTATTCAGTCTCTTTTCTGTAGGTAGAAAGATCCTATATCCCTATCTTTGAGAGAAGTGGAGTTTACAAGCTTGAATGTTCTGGCTGCCCGGTTGTCTTTACAGGGGAGATAGGCCGGCATGTAAGATTCACCTTCTGTTGCTTTTTAAACCAATTCATTTTTCAGTAACTAGAGGCCTTCAAACTAAAATATTTATATGAATAAGATAGGGGTGATTTTTTACAATATTATAGGCATTCCGTCTGGTCAATCTTGATTTTAAAATATAAAAATCAACTGACGACCGTTCTTCAGATTCGTATATCTACAATTTTTCAAACATAATAATTTATATTATGTATTTCAATTTTTTTCCTTTTTTCCAGTCTGCCTTTTTATAAGTACATATAATTATATAAATTAAAGGTATTCTCCATATAAGAATACTGTCAACATTTCAAAGAAAATAATGAAGAATGAACCAGTGAGCCAATGATTGGTTGAAATTGAATCATAATAAATATTTACAAGAGTGCTAAATCAAATTATAAGTTAGGTTCGGATCAAATTAAAATAAAAATAAATTCCAGAAAAAGTTGTTGGAAACAATAGCAGGTCAAAGGCAAGTATCTATTACAAATATATACACGTTAACTTTCTTTTACAATTATGAATAATATCTTTCTGTTTTCTGTTTACAATGTCTCACTTTAAGTTACAAGAATGTCATGATGGCAGAATCTGATTCTTCTCTTGTCACAAATATCTTTGAAGTAATTCTCAACTTCTTACTGTGATGTACAATTTTATAGTCACATAATCATTAAGAACATATTACTCTGAAAAATTTAATGTTATCCAGATTTACTGTAGGTTCTTGTACCCAGATACGTAAGTACAGTCTACTGTATTCTATATGAAGAAATTTTTCTCAACAGACCCAAATTAAATATATGAATAATTTTACACTTTCAGTTCTGCGTTAACTTATATGCGTACATTTTTTTACAATTTAAACACACTAATAAACATTTTGATACCCACTAGATTTATGGGTCATTCTTTGCATAAATTTTCCCTCGCAGATATCACATTTTAATGGATATTCTAGGTCATGAATGGATTAATTTATGAGTCAGCATATCGAACTGCGTTGTAGTCTTTTCTGCATTTGAATTCACACCTATCTCAAATCTGAGTTAGATTTATGAGTCAACATATGTTTCTCATGACCCGGTTGCGACATAGACCATTCTCCACAAACGTCACATTTAAATTGATATCCCCGATTTGGGTCCAATTTATGGATCAATTTATGTCTCTTCAGATAATCATTACTTGTGAATTTTTTTTCACAAATATCACATTTGAATTGGCGTCTCACGTCTGGGTCAGATTCATGGACCAACATATGCCTCTTCAGGTGGTATTTTGAAGTGAATTTTTTTTCACATTCATCACACATGAATTGATATCTCAGATCTGGGTCAGATTCATGAGTTAAGATATGCCTCTTCAAATGCCTTGTTGAAAGGAATTTTCTTTCACATACGCCACATTTGAATTTTCTTCTCGGATCTGGATTGGATTCATGAGTCAACATAATATGGCCCTTCAGAAGGTTTTTCTGCATAAATATTTTATTGCAAATGTCACATTTGAACGAACATCTCAGAACTGGGTCAGATTTATGAGTTGACATATGCTTATTCAGATCGCTTTTCTGCCTAAAATTTTTACTGCAAACATCACAATTGAATGAATACCCCTGATCTGGACTGGATTTATGAGTCGAGAGATGAATTCTCTGACCCCTTTGCGACATAAGCCTTTTTCCACAAATATCACATTTGAATGGGTATTTCAGATCTAGATCAGATTCATGGTTCAACATATGTGTTCTCAGATTGCTTTTCCAATTAAATTTATTTCCGCAAATAGCACATTCAAATCGAAGTCTTGAATATGGGTCAGGTTCATGGGTTATAATATGCCTCTCCAGCATGTATTTATGCGTAAATTGTTTTCCACAATTGTCGCACTCAAATCGATATTTCAGATCTGGTTTAGACTCATGATGGATCAACATATGTCTTTTCATATTGCTTTTTAATGTATATTTTATTTCACAAATTTCACACTTGAATCGGTATTTTAGGTCTGGGTTTATTTCATGAGTCCATATATGCTCTTTTAGACGACTTTTATCGTTAAACTGTTTTCTACAAACCCACACTTGAATGGATAACTCAAATTTGGGTCAGATTCATGGGTCAAGATATGCCTCCTCAGATGGCCTTTTGAAGTATATTTTTGTTCACATACGTCACACTGGAATTTACGTCTCAGATCTGGACAGTACTCATGAGTTAGAATATGCTTCTTTAGATCACTTTTCCACGTGATTTTTTTCCCGCAAGTATCACATTCGAATGGATATCTTGAATCTGGGCTAGATTCATGCGTCAACATATGCCTCTTCAGATTGTTTCTCTGAGTAAATTTTCTATTGCAAACGTCACACTTGAATGCATATCTCTTATTTAGGCTGGATTCGTGCGTCAAGAGATGAATTTGGTGACCCCTCAAGGACATAAATCTTTTTCCACAAATATCGCAATTGAATTTAAGTCTCAAATCTAGATTGGATTCATGAGTTAGCATAGGTATGCGCCTTCAAATAATAGCCTTTAGATGCAAATTTCTTTCCACAAATATCACACTTTGATTGGTATCTCTGATCTCGGTCACATTCATGGGTCAACAAATGCCCCTCCATAGATCGTTTGGATCTAATTTTTTTCCCACAAATGTCACACTCAAATGAATTCCTCTGATCTGGATTGGGTTCATGAGTCAATAGGCGAGTCCTACAATCTGTCTGCGACATCATAACAATTATGCACTTTCAAGGAGCATTTATACGTAAATTTTTATTCACATTGATTTCTCAGATCTGGGTCAAATTCTTGGGTCATGATGTATCTCTTTAAATACGGTAGGTAATAATAATGGTTGAATTTCTTTCCATAAATGTCACACTCAAATCGATATTTCAAGTCTGGATCACATTCGAATGGATGTCTAACATCTGAATCAAATTTATCAACATAAGTACTTTTTTTCTCAAGCAAATACGATCGAGAATTACCTTGAGTTGGGAAGGTTTTTATTGACTATCTGCAGCATGAATTCTTTTTAATGTATTAGATGAAATAATAGGCAGATTGAAACGAAATAGATATCTTCAATTTTATCACCATTTCACTTGACCTCTAATAGGAAGCGATAAATGACCTGCAAACAAAATCAGTATAAAGAAGAGAAAGTTTTAGAATACGTATACCATTATTGAGCTAAGCACATTCATAAAAATCATGCCACTAAAAAAGCTTGCAAGAAATGTGAGCAGTTTGAAATTGGGATGTCCCCACGTCTCCTAGCTTCCATAGAGTACCCTCAGTTATATGACAAAGATTGTAGGCCTACTGGTGAAGTATCAATGGTAAGCCGCACTGCCGTACCAAGTTGAATTGACGTACATTATGCAAAAACAATGAACATGGAAAGTATCAAAACATATCGGAAAATATGTTAAAAAGAAAATCACATCACTATAGTTGTTCTGTAAATTTAGTTTTCATTGTAGTAAAAAACCATCAGGAGCGCCCTTACGGCGTTCCGATAACATTTCATCGTAGGTACTCTAATTCTGAATCATCGTTTGGGTGCATTGAGTTCCCTAATTTAAAATCAACAACGATAACAATTCGTTCACAACTTTATCTTCTTTCATTATAGACGACACTTATTTAAGCTTAACTACATAGGTATAATTATTAACCCGAGAAAAAGAGTCAATGACTACTCACCAAATATCAACGATCAATTTCTATAACACTTTTTGAAAGCAACAAGCGATTTTGGACACAGACACAATTATTCCATAGGTACCTAAACATTCACAATACTGTAGAACTGTTTCGATTCGCAGTTGAAAATTAAGAAATCTTTTCTTCATTTACGATCAAAAAGTGCCTCATAGCGCCCTCTTAATAGAGGTAAAAAACGAGTCATATCAAACGTAACGCATGAACTGATGCGACTGTGTGTAAACGTATGTTTGTTTTGCTACAAGGGAGTTTTTTCTGTTCCTTTTCATTTCGCACCTAGGGAATATTTACAAACTATCATCTATCTTGTGATCGCATTTGTCGTCTACTTTTTGATCTTAATTTCGTAAATGAAGAAAAATCTCATACGCAACACGGTTAGAAACGCCTATTTCTTGATTCGTAGATGACTTATCAAACGTCAAACTCATCAAGAAATAGCTCGTTTCTAACCCTTGTAGCGTTATAACTATTTCCACCTTACACACAGCTATTTGGTTCGCGATGGTCATCCTCGCTATCTAGTCTTTCGTTCTTTGCTTTCTTCCCCTATAATAATAGTGTATTCAGATAATAACCGTGACGAAGATGCTGCAGGTACGAGTACAACAGGAAACTGTAGTGGGACTGTAGGAGAGAGAGGAGAAATTGTAACATGTACATCATCATTCATCAGCTGTAAATAAAGCCAGTTCGTACCGTACACTCGTAGACCGACGTAATCATTCATTTCCTTGAAACATAGCCTACAATTGGCGACCTGTGACAAAGTGAATCAAAAACTAGTTTTTCCCTGCCTTTTCAAATCCTTAATGATTTCATTTTTTTTTGCATGTGAATTTGTTTTAAATGTAATTTGACGAATCGAGTTATGACAACTATACCATTTGTGTCTTCGGTTGACACCGCAACTTTTTCAAATAGTGTATTAAATTCGCAAACAACTTTTACGAGTACTGTGAATAATGGTGCGACGATGACATCTACCATTCCAGCAACAATACCCGCTATGCCATCGAACTCACTTAGTGTCGAAATACCGGCAAAATATCGACTCCCGGACTTCGATCCGCAGTGCCCGGAAATATGGTTTTCCGCTAGTGACGTAATTTTTGCTAGTAACGGCGTTTCTCACGAAAAACCGAAATTCGCCCAACTTCTACAGCACCTCGACTCGAAGAGATTGAAGAATATTAATTCCGTCATCATGGATACTACGGAAACGCAACCTTATACTAAAGCCCGTAAAATTTTATTGGACCTATACGGAGTTTCGGCAGAACAAAAATTCGAGGAATTGCTAAACATGGTTGGAGATAATAACACATCAAAGACGCCATCTCTTCTTTTAGAAGATATAAAAAGTTTGGGAACAGGCGTGGTAGACGACGAATCTGTCATTCGTCGAATTTGGTTACAAAAATTGCCTCAAAATGTTCGCCCTCATCTCGTTCGTGATCAACAAAACCTTACATTACAAGAGTTAGTAAGGCAAGCAGACGTAGTTAATCGAATTCTGAATCCTGCCTCATCTGGACCATCAGTAGCTGCTGTCGCCGTGCAGGAAAATTTGTCGCTTTCGTCGGGTGAGAATACACTTTTGACGTCTTTAGCCGCGGCAGTTACAGCTTTAACGAATGAAGTCGCGTCAATAAAAATGAATTTCGATAGAAGCAGGCCCAGAAATTCCTCACACTTTCGAAATAATCGCTCTCGATCTTCTACTCCTTACCGGCGTAAGTTTCAACCACGTGGTTTCAACCTTTCGTTAAAAATAGCATTTGTTCGTATCATTTCAAGTTTGGAGACCGAGCACGTTCATGCATGGACGGTTGCAAGCATTACAAAAAATCGGAAAACTAGTGACGGGCGCGGTGATGTCCGTTGACCGCGCCCCTCTTCCTCTCCAAATCGCCGCTTCGCTCAGGTTGTTTATTCGTGATGAAAATAGCGGTGTGTTGTTCCTTATCGACTCGGGCAGTGATGTCTCAGTATTACCTAGCCATTTCACCGCACAATTGGATGTTCGAGTGACCTACGAATTATTTGCCGCGAATCATTCGAATTATTTGCCGCGAATCATTCGAAGATAAAAACGTATGGACTAAAGGCGTTATCACTGAAATTCAAAAATTTAATGAAAGACTATTCGTGGAGTTTTGTTGTAGCCGATGTATCTACACCGATAATAGGCGCAGACTTATTGAGTCATTTTCACTTGCTTCCGGACCTTACTCGAAGATTGTTAATCGATGGGGATACTCTTATCAGTTCATCCTGCACTACAAAAAACGTCACCCATCAAAGTGTGCATATTGTCACAAATTTCACCCAATTTCCTACGAGAGTGGTCAGCATGCTTCAGAAAGTTCCGGATTTAACCAAACCTCCGAAATATCAAGAAAACCCACCGCATGACGTTGTACACCATATCACCACTACCGGTCCACCTGTCAATGAGAAATGCAGAAGATCACAACATCCTCTATCAAATTGGGTCAAAGAAGAATTCAGAAACTGGACATCCACCGGAGTTTGCAGACCATCCAGTTCACAATGGGCCAGCCCTATTGTTGTCGTTTCTAAAGATAAGAATAATGTACATAAAAGTAATGGAAAAAAGTCATTAGATTTAAATTGTAAAAAACTTCGCATTGTGGGTGATTATACTAAGTTAAATCAGCAAACTATTCCTGATCGATATCCTCTTCCAAATTTATTTGATTCAACTAGTGAATTACAGGGGGCTACTGTTTTTAGCACAATTGATTTAGTGCGAGCTTATTTTAATATACCTATCGCGGAAGAGGATATCAAAAAAACCGCTGTAATTTCTCCCGCAGGTTTATACGAATTTTTACGGATGATTTTTGGCCTTAAAAATGCACCGTCCTCATTTGCTCGTTTCATGCATCAAGTCCTAGGAGATTTACCTTTTGTTTTTGCATACATTGATGACCTCCTTATTTTCTCCCGTAATTTATCCGAACACTATGAGCACCTTTCAATTGTTTTTCAGCGACTAGACAAGTACAAGTTGACTATTAACCTAGAAAAATGTAAGTTTTGTGTACCTGAATTAGATTTTCTAGGACATACAATTTCGAAGGATGGTTTTCGACCTACCGATCAGAGAGTGCAGTACATCAAGAACCTTGTCAAACCAAACACAATTCATGGTTTGCGACGCATCCTTGGAACGTTCAATTTTTATCGTCGTTTTGTTAAACAGGCAGCTGAAACGTTAGCACCTCTCAATGACTTACTGAAAGGAAAAATTGGAAAAAAAGATCGCACTCCGGTCCCATGGACTCCAGAATTGGAGCAAGTATTTGAAAAAGCCAAGTATGAATTTTCAAATTATACGTTGTTACATTTTCCTAATAGTAATTTTAAATTAATTTTAACAAGTGATGCCTCAAATGTAGCCTATGGAAGTGTGCTAGAACAAATAACAGATCTTGGAGAGCGCCAACCTTTGGCATTTTTCTCAGGTAAATTTAGTGACTCTCAGCTCTCGTGGGCACCTTTTGATAAGGAATTGTATGCTATCTATTCTGGCTGTGAGCATTTTGAACATCTAATCGAGGGTAGAGATGTAGTTCTTGTGACAGACCATAAGCCTTTGTTATCTATGTTTAAGACCGTGCATAAGTTGCCTCGAAGAAGTCGAAATGTTGAATTTATTTCACAGTTTTCTACAAACATAGTCCATATAGCTGGTACTGCAAATGTGATAGCTGACATGCTAAGTCGACCGTCGGAAGTGGATGAAATTACTCAACCATTATCGTTTGTTGATCTTGCAAAGGAGCAGACCGTGGATGATGAAGTGATCTCAATTAAAAATAATGGATACCGTGATCACACAATCAAGTCAGTAAAAATACATAATGATGATATTTTGTGTAGCATGTTTCAGGGAATAAACAGACCCATCATCCCAAAGAAGTTCAGACTCCAGGTTTTCAAACAGGTCCACGACCTAGCGCACCCAGGGCAAAAACCTACGTTGAAGTTACTCCGCTCCAAATATTTTTGGCCACAGATGACGAAGGACATACGAATTTGGTGCAAGATGTGCCATGATTGCCAAAGAACAAAAGTAACAAGGCACACCATTACAGAACCTCAAAGATTCCCAATCTCCGATCGAATGGAGCACCTCCATTGCGATATTGTTCATATGGAGGATGATAATGGTTTTAAATATATGTTTACGCTCATTGATAGAGCAACACGATGGACAGAAGTCATTCCGCTTAAGAGTATGAAAGCTGAAGAGGTAGCTGAAGCGTTTTATAGCCAATGGATCGCGCGATATGGTTGCCCATTGAAGCTTACTACAGACAGAGGATCCCAATTCAAAGCTGATTTGTTTCGAGACATGTGTGCACTTCTAGGATGTCACCACATAAAAACCACCAGTTATAATCCAAAAGCAAATGGTGCGGTTGAACGATATCATCGCCAATTGAAAGCAGCAATCAAAAGTCATGGTAAGAATTGGATAAAGTTCCTTCCCTCTGTTTTGTTGGGACTTCGATCTGCCCCTAAGAAAAATGATATCGCACCGGCAGAAATGTTATTTGGTAAGAATTTAACTTTACCAGGTGAGTTTATTGAACCTTCGAAAGAAATTCAAGATAAAGAGAATTTTGTGAAAGAATTAAGATTGGCTTTCAGGAAAGTTTCACCGTTCAATTTTGAACATAACAGAAAATATAAAATTTTTATTCCGCAGGATTTAGCTACTTGTAAAAAAGTGTACGTCCGAGTTGACAGGGTTCGAACGCCTTTAGAACCACCGTACAAAGGTCCGTACGACGTTATTAAAAGAACAAAAAAGTATTTTGTTTTAAAATTACAGGACGAAAAGCAGGACTCTGTTTCGCTGGATAGAATAAAGCCAGCATTTGTACTTGCTGACGAATCAGATGAAGCGGAAAATAGTAAGGACAACGTAAGGAAGAAAACAAACATCAAATCAAATGATGAAGTAAGAATACTGGGTAAGATTAATAATGATAATAATGATAGTGCTCGAAAAACCCAAGTAACTTTTGGTCCTGATACTCATTCCACAATCCCTTTGAAATCGGTGCTAAGAAAAAAATACACTCCTGTTTCGCAAACCTCTAGCGGTAGAAAAGTTAAAATACCTGAAAAATTTAACTGATTTTATTGTACCTGTACTAATTTTATTAATGTTTTATTCATTTTTCATTACTCTATTTACTAGTCATACGAAAAATTGGAAACTAATGTGATTATACCTACATAATTTTATTCGATATCTTGTCGTTTTATGTATTCTTGAACGTCCCATATATTTTTTTTTTCTCTTTTTTTTTTTTCATCTCTCTCTCTCTCCATTTCATATATTATTTGTGCGAACTTGTTATTAATAGTATAATTATGTGTATGTATTTAACTTGATTGAAATTGCTCCGCTTTTTTAGAGGGGGAAGACTGTAGTGGGACTGTAGGAGAGAGAGGAGAAATTGTAACATGTACATCATCATTCATCAGCTGTAAATAAAGCCAGTTCGTACCGTACACTCGTAGACCGACGTAATCATTCATTTCCTTGAAACATAGCCTACAAAACCAGTATCCTGCAGTTCGAGCAGTTTATGCCTTTGTGACATCCTATTGTACGCATACGTGAAAATTCGTTGCTACACTGTCGCTTCTATACAGCTAAAACGAGTTCATGCAAGGTTAAGATGCGAAACGTACCGCCCTTCAAAAATAAGCATAATTATTAACGTCATTTCCGAGGGATTGATAAAAATCAATAACAATGTTGACCGCCGAAATTGAAAGTACATTAATGTTTGTTGAATTTGAATACCTAGCTTTTTGTCAACACTTCGCGTTGAGTTTGTGATTACGGCAGTGCACCATGAGAGTGTCAGTAAATCGACGCCCGACGGCAATGCGGTATCAGTGGCATGAAGGGAATTGCGAAATTCGCACTGAGAGCGTCGAGCAGCACGACGCTTCTCGTCTCTCATTGGCCGTGAAATTGACGCACCTGAACCCACACGTTGTGGTCGTCTTTTGAATTACTGACACTCTTAACTGGAATGGACTATAGCAGCTTGACATTTGCGTCGATTTGTTGCACAAGTTGCTTAATAAATAAATGAAAATATTCTTGATGGTTGCTGAGTAGAAGAAAGGGTTCGCCGAGGAGATTCTTCCAACACTGACGTTAGACCCGAAAGGGTCGATTCCGGTGTTGGAGGAAACAAAATTAAATGCATACCTCTTGGTCTAGTCTTTTATGAGAACAATGTTTCTCAATACTGTCTTGCCAACAAAATATTCTTTCACAAAATTCAAGGAAGTACGGGTATGAATATGAACGTCACCAGTATTTCAAATAAGTATTGGTATCAACTTCAACTTATTAAGTGGAATCTCGCATTTCCGAAAATTTGACTGAGGTAAACATTGAAATGATTGACACCTATATAATATTATAAATACCTACTCAGTGTTGTTAAATGATGACCAATCTCCGGAAAAAAAAAAAAAAAAAAAGAGGAAGGCACGTTTGTTATTATTGGATATTGGAGTTGAACGAGAGGTGGCAGGGAACTTGATTTATGGGGCACGTGGGATCTGAAAAATGTAGATTGTGAAGTCACAAGGCTGACCTATGACTTCATCAAGTTATGACGTCACAGATTTGGATTTTAGAGCTACGTATAATCAGAAAAACTGATCCATGTCATAATCAGATTGTAATATCACAAGACTGACTTGTGACATCAAATTGTGACGTCACAGATCCGGACTTTGGAGCTATACATATGTGACCTGCGGTGAGAAAAGGATGCTCTATGGATGCTCATTGCCCACTAACAGGAACACCATTTCTCTCTGATTTGTTGTTCAATCAGAGAGAAATGGTGTTCTTGCGCCAATGAGTGATGAGCATCCTTTTCTCATCGCAGGTCACATATATGATACGAATGGGACTTGTAAAAATTTTGACTTCCAAGCTATATACAATAGGAGGGGGCTTAAACAAATTTCGGCTCTCGAGCCTTATGATAGGAGGTCGACGTCTAAACGACCTTGAGGTTGCTGGCCGGCTGGATGGCAGACATTTTTTCCGATCCCCCCCACACTCTACACACTCTAGTAACAATTAAACAACGGATCTGACAGCGTTTCGGCCGCGTGGCGTGAAATTGTCACTTTTTGAGAAAACGCAGTCGTTTCTGACAGAATTTCGGCCGTGTAACGACTACATTTTCTTCAAAAAGTGGCAATTTTAGGTCATGCGGCCAAAACGCTGTCAGATCAATGGTTAGCAGGGGATAAAACAGGTTCCCTGTTGAAAGGGTCATTTCGAATAAGATCCTGTGACGTGGACTATTTTGGTCCTTTGAGGACCAGAGCAGTTAGGAATCAACGCATAAATCGATTCTACAAAATGACAATTACACGGTATGTAGAAATATTTGTCTATTTTTCAACTAAAAGGATGGGGGCGAACTTGGAACCTACTTTAAAATCAACTTTGTAAGATCTCTTCGCTGTTGCTTCTCAAACCAATTCATCGTCAGTCTGAAATATAAATATACTAGCGGTTGGCGACGCGCCTCCGGCGCGCCTGACCGCTAGCTGTGTGTTGAGTAGATATCTGTGTTTTATAGGTATCTGTATCTTATAGGTATGTGTGTTTTGTAGGTATCTTGGAATTCAGATGAATTTTTAAAAAAGAAACAGTGGAAAGAGTTTTGCAAAATTCACAACTATTCAGTTCAAAAATAAGAAAATAGACACCAAAAACTGCGACTATACTTATAAAAATATATCAAAGTTCCGAGTCGCACAAAAATAAAATCACCAAATTAAATTTTTTACACACTAATTCACTTGAGAGCTGACTTAACGCGTGAAGCCTGTATTCATCGCAGCAGAATACAGACAAATCCATTGACATTTTGCCAGTCCCTAAGAAAACACACGGACAACAGGTAAAAAAAAGGGTAATTTCCGCTAGCCCATACGCAGTGCGCACCGTGTCTAGACATTGGTTCTTGTATGAGATACCGGATGTAAAATCCTTTATGTAGGTGTTTTTAAAACTGTGAATAAAATAACTTGCTTAGTATGGAAGTACAGCGAATACTGTAGTCACAAAATTTCCTCCTAAAAATCTGGAACCGGGCTCATTCGAAAGGAAATTACAGGGGCTACAATTTTTGTTCTCTTCAATTTTTCATAAAAATGAGTTATACTCGAGTTATCACAATAATTCAATTCTCGAAACGGCGCCACTCAACGCGCGTAGGTCTAACGTACATGGCAAGCTACACGACCACGTTTTTTTATATTGAAAAAAGTCATTGTTTTCGCCCTTTTTTGAAATTACTCAGCACCTCCCCGTCAAATTTTTATTTTTATGAGTCTATGTGCTGCTCTGGGATGAGGACAATATATCCTGAAAGTTTGAAAGCGATCGGCCCAGTAGTTGACAGACAGACAGACGGACAAACTTTCTGCTTTATATATTAGAAGAAAGATGTAAGCTTTGAGTGATCGTTTACGGTACAAGTATAAGGAACCCGTTTTGTCAATCTTGACTGTAAAGAAATCAAGTGACGACCGTTCATAACATAGATTTATTGTGTGTGTACGTCCATTATCTGCGAGTAGCGGGAGTAGTGGAGCGTATAAATAACTTAATTTCATGTGTACCTACAGAAGCATTACTGCCGAAATTGGAGAAGTTTTTGAACGTGCGAAACAATAATAATAATCAACATCTAACGGTACTAAGAATAATTTTTTTTTTTTTTTTAATTGAGGATATTCTTTATGTCAGCAAAATGTCAACAATTCAAATAAGATCACGAAGAATTAAACCGTTGGCTAGGTCCAGATTAAATCGAAATAAAATAATTCTCAGAAAATGTGTCAGAAAAAATATATGTAGTTATGTACATTGTATTTGAACTCAAATAAGTAAGCATACAGCAACTTCATTCTAAAAATTATGAATAGTTCTTTTTCTCCATAATGTCCTATTTACAATATTATCTTCCTTCAACCGACAACAATGTTATGTAATTTTCAAATTTCGGCCTTGTCATGTGTAACTTTAAAGTAAGTCCTACTGTGCAACTACAAATTCTTAGTCATCTTGTATATCAAAAACATCACATATCATTTTGAAAAATTCAATGTCATCTAGATTACATTGATGAGTCACCATAGATGCTTTTATAATTATACAGATCACACCCAAACACCTCTCATACTGTATTCTATGTGAGGGAATTTTTCATATCTAATGAAGATCACATGTAAGAATATGCGCTTTCAGCTCCATGTCATGAGTGAATCTTTTTTTACATGTATTTACACACTATTGAATATTTTGATATCAACTACCCATGGATCAAAATAATAATTATGCCTCTTCAAAATCATATTCTGTATACATTTTTCCGCGTATTTATAACATTTTGATGGATATCTCAAATCTAGATTGGATAAATTTATGTGTTTTTAGACCAAACTCCGCTGTAAGTCTTTTCTCACAAATAATGCACTTAAATAGATACCTATTTCAAATCTGGGTCAGATTTATGAGTCAACATATGTGACTTGTAACCCGACCGCGATATGAACCATTTTCCACAAATGTCACATTTAAATCGACATTCCTGATTTGGGTCTGATTTATGGGTCGAGATAGGCCTATGACTCTTCAGATGGCTCGGATGTGCAAATTTCCCTCTGCAAGTATCCCAATTGCATAAATTTCTCAAATCTCCGTTAGATTCATGAGCCAACTTATTATGCCTTTCCAGACATTTTTTCTGTTTAAATGTTTTCTTGCAAATGTCGCACTTGAGCCAACATCTCTGATCTGTATTGGATTCATGAGTCGAGAGATGAATCCTCTGACCCTGCCGCGACATAAACCTTTTTCCACAAATATCACACTTGAATTGGTATTTCAGATCTAGGTCAGATTCATGGTGCACCATATGTATCTTCAGATTGGTTTTCAATATAAATTTATTTCCACAAATATCACACATGCATCTGTATCTTAGATCTGGGTCAGATTCATGGGTTAAGATATGACTTTCCAGAACGTATCTATGTGTAAACTTTTTTCCACAAGTATCACACTTGAATCGATATTTCAGATCTGATTTAGACTCATGATGGGTCAACATATGTCTCTTCATATTGCCTTTAAATGTAAATTTTATCTCACAGATTTCACATTTGAATCGATATTTTAGATCTGGGTTCACTTCATGAGTCCGCATATGTACCTTCAGATGGCTTTTCTCTGTAAACTGTTTTCTACAAACACCACACTTGAATGGATTACTTAAATCTGGGTCAGATTCATGGGTCAATTTATGCCTCTTTAGATGGTCTCTTGTAGTATATTTTTTTTCACATACATCACACTTGAATTTACTTCTTAGATCTGGATTGGATTCATGAGTTATAATATGGTTCTTTAAAACACTTTTCCATGTGAATTTTTTCCCACAAGTATCACACTTGAAAAAATATCTTAAATCCAGGTTAGATTCATGAGTCAACATATGCCTCCTCAGATTGTTTTTTAGTGTAAATTTTTTATTGCAAATGTCACACTTCAATGAATCTCTCTTATCTGAATTGGATTCATGAGTCAAAAGATGAATTTTCTGACCCACTTGCGACATGAACTTTCTTCCACAAATATCACACTTGAATCGGCATCTCAGATCTGGGTCAGATTCATGAGTCCTCATATGTATATTTAGACTACCTTTCCATGTAAATTTTTTCCAACAAATACCACAAGTGAATCGGTACTTCAGATTGGGGTCAGATTCATGGGTCAAAATATGCCTCTCCAAAGCGCTTTTAGAAGTATTTTTTTTTTTACATATATCATACTGGAATTTACTTCTCAGAACTGGATTGGATTCATGAGTAGTAATATGCTTCTTTAGATAACCTTTCCATGTGAATTTTTTTCCACAAGTATCACACTTGTAGGGATATCTCAAATCTGGGTTTGATTCATGAGTCAACATATGTCTCGCCAGATTGTTTTTATGTGTAAATTTTTTACAGCAAACGTCACACTTGGATGAATATCTCAGATCTGGGTTAGATTCATGGGTCAAGAAATGCCCCTTCAAAGAGCATTTATGTAAGAATTTTTTTCCACAAATGTCACACTCAAATCGATACATCAGATTTTGATCAGGTACGTAGGTTGACCTATGCCTCATAATGGGGGCTTAATGTATAAATTTTTCTCAATACTGTAGTATCAAATTTCTATGGATGTATCACAGCTGAATCAAATTAATCATAATAAGTATAGGTACATGGTTATTTTCCAAATTGAATATGAAAATCCAAAAGTAAACAATGTACATAGATTATGTAATATCTGAAATTGGGAAGATTTTGATTTGACTATTGTATAGAATAAATCCTTTATTCAAATGAAGTAAATAACTTCCATTTTACTTGACTTCCAACTTGAAGGAATGAATGACCTGCAATCAAGATTAGTACAAGAGAAAAAAAGTTTTAGAATACTTCTCCCATTATTGAGCAAAATCTGTTCATAAGAATCATGCTAACAAAAAAGCTTTGAGAAAAATGTGCTATCTCCAATTGCGCGCAATCAGCAGAAATTTTTCCAAATGTACGCCGTCGGTAATTTTTTTGCTGTGTGCGCGCACTCGGCATCATTGTGAGGGAGGGGATGGAAGGAGCAACCGTCTATAGCTGAATCAGTGCAAGTCAGTTTTTTAAAGATGCCAAATTTGTGTTGGCCTTTTCTATGGGTAATGGAAAAGTCCAACAAATTCTTGTACCTAAACACAAGCATATTACACAATGTTACAACCGAGCCGAACCCCAAAATTTTTCATCTTTATCACTTTCTTGTAAGGCTAATTTTCTGAACATCAGTTTTGAAAAGAACTTGACTTCTACATTTGTATTCGCGAATCACGGTACATTATAGAGGTATTGACACAACGAAAAATTTCTGTCGCACGAATTGTGTTAATTCATACGGAATTCCGCTACGCTCGCAGCGATCGTTTGAATACCTATTCCACACCCCACCTGTGTCGGAACCTTACCGGAGGTACCCTAATATTGACGAAATTTTCGAGGGTTGTAAAAGGTGAAGAAATTCACCTAAGAAGATAATTTTTTTTTAAACAAGTAGAGCATGGTGAGTTGTCTATTTGTACTCGGTTTCAGATTTTTAGGTTAATACTTGATTCCTCTACGAATATTTAAAAATTGATGAATTTACATTACCTAGTATTCATGTAGTTTTCATGCTTAATAATACCTTGCAACGCTCCTAACGTAGATTATATCAACTGACACAACTCAGGCGACAGCATTGCAAACACGGCTAATATACGTTCGTGTCAATACCTCTATAATGTACCGTGTCGCGAATAAAATCAAAGAAGTCGCTCTCTACATTTTCTGTGACGGTCATTTGCGGAAGCTTGGCGAAAAGGTGATGATCTCGGAAAATTAATCCGGAAATTATATTCACTCGACAGGAAATTAAGAGGACTGCAATTTTTGTTCTATACATTTTTCAGAAAAAATGATATTTTGAGAAGGTACAGTCGATTTTATTAACGTGTGCTGTCTTATGGTGAAAAACGCCATGATCACCTTCTCGACATCGACAACAGCGCCACTACAGATCGCTTCATATGCGAATTCTGTATTCTGTACTCATTTTGGATTATTAAAATTGTCATATCAATGTTGTAAAACACTGAGATATTTCAAAGAAATACGTAAATAGCAGAATCTTTGTCAAAAGATGAACAATGTTTGCTAATTGCGCGCATTCTTCACTTATTTTGGGGACAGCGCGTGCAATTGGAAGAATTTTTTACAAATCGCGCGTAATTGGCAAATGCATGCCATTTATAAACAACTTAATCGAATCCATCCTATAGAACAGATCTCCTAAATTCCTCGCTTTTTTTGTATGATCCTGATTTACAAGGTTAAAGGTTTCTCAGCAAGAAATTCAGACTAACGAGGTTTTTCACCTTATAATTTTCATATCTCGAATTGACGTAGTTGTTTAATAGCTCTAACAGGCTCTGGATCGGTATATGGTCTATGTTATTGACTTACAAAAAGTCATCGAAATTCTGATTCCTCATTTTTTCCCCTGCAAGAAACCTCATGAAACCCATTTTTAATCAAAAGTGGACTTACGCTTACAAGCTAATTCATACCACAACGACAATTCTAAAAATGATGAATTCTAGAATTTGTGAAAAAAGAGGAGAAACCATAAATCCAGCACAAAGAAATACAGCACAGGTACTTATTCAAGTCTTGGTAGTAAGTAGGTACCGATACTTATCTAACTACGCGTTAATTTATTCATCAAAATCATGTCACCTAATTCAGAAAAGGAAATAAGCTCACACTGAGAAAAAAGTTTAGCAAAAGGTAGGTACTGTAAAATTACATTGAGCAACCATAGATAACTACAATATTTTCCTCTCAAGGAAGGATCTTCCTGACATGCAAAGCAAGCTTTGTAGGTATATTGAGAAAAAATAAGATTTTCCAATTTCTACTCACCCTCACCAATTAATATCGAAGATTATCATCAGCGTTACTACCGTTAATGAAGTTGGAATTTCAATTTTTTTCATCAATCATTGCACAGTATAGGTACTGATATCTCGCTGTGACTGCAAAAATTGTACGGTAAATGAAATAATCCTGAACTGGTTAGCAATGAAGAACACCTAAATAAAAAAGGCTTACCCTACAGCAAATTCAAAACGATTAGAAATACTATATCTGGAAACTGGAAATTATGCAGGAAAGAAAATAATAAGCAAATGCGCAAGGATAACAATCAAGATAGAACAAGAAAGCAGGTCACTATACGCAAGACGTAAATACAGAATGATAAGGAAGTGCAGGTATGCACATGATATAAAACAAGTAGGAGGAGCCGCGCACTGTTCGTTAAAATTTGTTTGTTTCCGTCGCCCAAATTGAGCCGTAAAGCCATTAGATCCATCCAATACCGTGATCCAAAATTAGCTAGCCGTTAGCCCGTTAGCTAGCTAATGAAATCACGTTGCCCATTAGCTTAGTCGTTAGCCATTCAATTTGGAATTGCCAACGGCAACGGCTATTTTCTCTTCCCCACAGCTCACCCCTCCACATTGGAGTTACACCCTCCTTCACTTTCAGCCATTAGCTTTTAGCTCTCAGCCATTAGCCATTCTATTTTGGCCCAAAATTAGGTAGCTGTTGGCTAGCCACAATGAGACTGGGTTAGCCATTAGCTGATAGCCAAAGTCAATCAATTTGAAGGGTTAGCTTTTAGCTAAGTTTTTAGCCAATACAATTGACTAAGCAGCCCTGGATATCCTAGTCAACATTGCTGAAATTTTACAGTCGCATTGTGGAGAAATTTGCAAATCACTCTGATAATAAGAGGCTGCCTGATCACTGAATTACCTGTTAGCGTGTTGTCAATGATCATTCATTGTAGGAGACCCCTAATTTTTTTTTTTTTTTTTTTTATAATGTTGTTTTAATTGGAACTATACATTACATACATTAACCCTCGAGTACATTGTAATCTGCACAGATACTGCGAACATGACTGGGAATAAATGACTCGTACTATATTACACTCTAGTTAATTAGATCGTGAATATGTTGGCGGCGCAGACGGCGTGTATTGTCAGAGTTGTCTAATAGCATAATGGCTTCTGGGTTCGGGTGTCGGTGTAGTCGATCAAGGTATCGTTTGGCTTTTCTGCAAATATAACTGTGTACTGTTTCAATGTTGAGATCTTCACGAATCTGGGCATATCATGGAGCTTTGGTTATTTTTCTGAAGAATTTATGCTGGAAGGTTTCCAGGATTCGAATATTTGATTCGACTGACGTTCCCCAAATTTCGACCCCATAGGAGGGTCATTCTCCCAATAATCCAATATTTCTGTTATATATTGCCCTAAAATATTAAGAACTAAAAATGTAGAACTGAGGAAGGTGTCTATTGAAAGGTGTGAGTTTTCTCTACCAGATAAATCTAAAAAATAGTCGAGAGCATCGAATACTGAGCGCCCAAAACTCCTCAACGTACAAAATTTTCCATCGTCGTCAACGTAATGAGTTTTTTTACTTTTGATAACATGTGTTGGAGTGACATATTTTCCGGATAAAAAATTCTTTCAACACAGTCTGCGTGAAAGAAAAACTTGAACACAACTATTTGAGAGCGTACTTGAAATTTTGGACACTCCCCTGGTCTGCAATGGCAACATAAAGAGGGGTAATCACTTTGATTCCTTCGTAGTTGCTCAATTTTAGTAAGGCTCACTGTGAGAGATATTTGATACATCAGAGGTTGGCAACATTCATTTTGGATTGTCAGGACGATAGCATTTACAATCTATCTCGATAATTGAGTTTTCAAAATTCCCAGTTGCCACAAACCACTCTTGTTTAAAGGAAACTGCAATTTCCGTACTCTAAACTTTCCTTCGTCGACAACGCCGATACTTGTCAAGTATAAATATCACGAAGGCCGAGAAGAAACACAGTCGTACAAGCAAACTGCCTGATTATATTGCCATACCTCTTTTAATGTTTGGGGTACTACAGACGCGCCATGATCGGTACTTTTCAAATATTTTCCATCGTCGACAACACGATTTTTTTTCCTTCGTCGTTGCTGATCCGTTTTAGCAACAAACAACGAAGGAACTGTGATAAACTACGAAGGAATAAAGGAGGAGAAGAGACGTTTGTGGCATGGAATGAATTTGCAGAATGACGTTTGACGATGATTTTCAGAGTCCCTATGTCCTGAAAAAGAAGAGAGGGTTTGATTAACAGCTTATCATACGTTCTTATTACGTCATCTACAAAAGTTCCTTCGTCGTCAACAAAATTTCCTTCGTTGTTTACAAACTGTGTACTCCGTCCCCTGTGTGGGTAATGGGAGATACCTAAACCTCTTGTATAGTTTTAGGTACGTATTATATTGAATATTCAAAAAAAAAAAGTTCAAAAAATTAAATTTCAAAATGCAAAAAAATGAGATAGAAATATTGGATTATTGGGAGAATGACCCCCTCCATGCTGGCTTGAAAATAGCCGTGTATATCAGAAGTTTATTCTTCAATTTAATTTGCGACTTATGTCCGATGAGCCAGTTGAAGTTCGTGGAAAGGAGATTCAGCATCTTCTTCTTGTTTGTTATATGTTCGTGCCAGTTCAATTTCCTGTCCATGTATATACCAAGATATTTAGCAGAGTTGGCAGTGGGAATAATCTTCCCTTCGATTAGAGTGGGATTATACCCGTGCGGCCTAAGCGAGAAGTCGACCCTGATTGATTTGTCTTCGTTCAGCTTAATCTTCCAGTCACGAGCCCAAATGGACAATCTCGTAACTGCTGACTGAAGAATATTGGAGGCGGTTTCGTAATCCGTGTGTACCGCAACCACCGCAGTGTCGTCTGCGAAAAGGCTGGTGACCACATCGGTTGGGTTTGGGATGTCCATGGTGTATAATGAGTAGAGTGTTGGACCCAGTACAGAGCCTTGCGGCACTCCAGCTTCTATGTTGACACGAGAGGACGACGCAGAGCCAACGTTTACAAAGAATTGTCGGTTGCTGAGATAAGATAAGAGCAGCTTGTTGTAAGGCGGAGGAAAATACGGCCCGATTTTGTGGATTAAACCATCGTGCCAAACTTTATCGAATGCAGCACTCACGTCCAGGAACAGTGCCGTTGGGTTCGCGCCATGAGTTGTATTTTTTTTTGACTGAAGATCGCGTTCTCTAGTAATAATATTGAATTGCAATTGCCCGCAGCCTTTGACTATATGTATAGTACTTCATCATATATGGACTCAGCTTTGCCCATTTAACGCGTACGCAATGTTAGACGAGCGTGGAAACATAATTACATGCGGAGGACTCTAATGATGGCAGTGTGGGTTAATGCACAGAGGAGTAACAACCTTTTCACCCTCTGCAATCAATCTCACCGCCTATTTTTAGCCCTCCGCCTCTCATTTTCTTATCATATCTTTCCACGGGTAAATGTCATCTTAGATTGAGTTAACTCGTTCCTCAATTTTATGGTTGAACATATTATTAATAATCATCTTAGATTCTTATAGCTCATTCCATAATAATGCCTTCTCTGATATAATGCCGCCCGACCAGTATCCTTGTTGTAGCTTTCAGAAAATGCATTACTGAAAACTTTCTTTTTGTTCTCCTGGAAAATGAGTTCATTTGTACGAGGAATCTTTCTGCACTAGACCGACAATATACAAAGCACTATATAGGTATTATAGTCAAAGCCTGCAGCACAGCAACACGGCTTACCCTATACAGGGCGAGATTTGAACCCGCGTCACTTTGGTTAGGTGTCCGTCGCTCTGAAGACGAGGAAGGAGTCAAAAAATATCTTGTAAATTATATAATATGAATAATTACATTTTTGACAAAAAAGATTGTAAAAAAAGAATATAAGAAGATGGGAAAAAAGAATATAATGTTAGTGGTATCCCCATAAATGTTTAATAATTTTTTTCTTAGTCTGTGTGTATGTAATTTATAAATTGCTTATCAGATGGCACCGAAGATGATTCTTCCAACACGTACAGATGGTTTTGTAAACATGATTCCTCGTCAGCTGCCTAGGATGGATAGAATGGAAGAAATGATAGCGTTATTTGGACTACAGGAAGGGCAAATGCTTGAAATATGAGTCACTTTGAAGAATTAGCACGTTCATACATCTTTCAAATAAAATGTTGAAATACCTAGCATAGGACATTAGTCTGTTGAATTTTTGGTGATTTTGTACAAAGTGAAAAGTCTATCAAATTCAGGGAAAATAATAGAAAAATTCATAGTAGATTACTGTACAGTGGCGGTAAGTTGACGATAAACGAGTAGAAAAAAATTATTAAACATTTATGAGGATATCACTAACATTATATTCTTTTTTACCATCTTCTTATTCTTTTTTTACAATCTTCTTTGTCAAAAATGTAATTACTGTATTCATATTATATAATTTATAAAATATTTTTTTGACTCCTTCCTCGTCTTCAGATTTCACTTCACCAAAGTTCTCAATACAATGGCATCCCCAATTAATTAAAAATCCGGGTTTGATTTGACATACGTATACGACTTTTCTGAAAATGTTTTATGCGCTTCCTTGTCGCGACCCTTTGAAAGAAAATAATCGCATGCTTTTAGAAGTCCACTAAGATCGATTGCAACTGGTGTAAATTGCCGTTTTGGTCTGGTAAAATTTTCCCTACTCTGTGGGCAGCGTGAGAATTCCTATCTTTTATCAGGCTACATCTATTGCTGTCACTCTCAACTTTAGGATCGGGAGTTGGGTCATCGTCCTTTTCGGGATGTCATTTCCTTCTCATTTGTCTTTGTGCTTCGCCTACGGTTAAAGTGCCAAGGCGCAGAGTAAGTCTGTTTAGTTCTTCCTGAGAACACAAGAACAGATAGTTTACAGCCATGTGAAAAAGAAGTATCCTTGAAAAAGGATGACGACAAAAAATTAATGAAGGTAATTCAGAAGAATCGCCACCTTTACCTTGTCTTCTTCACGCTCCTTCCTCAATTCCTCTACTTCTTTGTACAATTTGTCGTCGACTGCGTTCCCATTTTTATGTTCCTGAAAACACCAGAACAAATAGCGTATATTTATTTGAAAAAGAAGTATCCTTGAAAAAGGATGACGACAAAAATTGATTAAGACAATTCAGAGAAATGTCATAGTTGGTTATATAGTCGATAAGAGAGAGGCGACCAAGAAGAAGACTAAACGGCACACATTATCTTCGACCTAGACTATACAAAAGACAGATCACTAGACCGAAACGTGTATCATACGTCCAACTTATCATTCACAGTACTCGAACGTAGGTCACATACCCTCTTTTCTTTCAAATACAGTGTCTTCTGTACAAACTTCTTTGAGGATGCTTCCAACCTAGATAGTCAAATATGAAAAGAAAAAAGCGCGAGAACGGAAAAGTTAAGGAGGAAGTAACCATCAGGTCTTATTTTGCTGTCTACATTCTTGAGTCTGGGCTTTCTTTCAAAAAGCACTCACCAGAATTCGACGAATAGAAGAGGCTCGTAGCCATCATGCAGACACCTAATCTCATATCTTGGTTTACGAACACACTCATTCACAAATTTTGTACCTACTCAACCGCAAATCTAGGTCAGCTCTAAATTTTCGCACTTACATATTTTTGAGCCGCCGCTCCAAGAAATTGATTCCATTCCCTCTCTGTTTTGGGTCGATATCCAGTCGAGTACCCCAATTCATTGAGAAAAAGATCCCCAGGACTTTTTGCGGCACTTTTTTCTGAAATGAAAATTTCACATTCAGCATGAGGGATAACTTCAGATGCAATCGATTGAAAATTGCGGAAAAATTTAGAAAATGAGTGGACTTAGAAGTCTCATTTCGGCTTGTTTTTGTTAACAAAGTATACCATAATTACAATAAACTCACATTCTCGGTTGGACGTCCTCGAGTCAGATCGACCATAAAATGAAATCCAATAATAATCACAATAACAATTTTGAGCGTGTAGGCTGAGATATATTCTATTTTTTCCTATGATATCCAACACACGACAGTAAAAAAAAGACCAGATGGTACGATGAAAAACTAAACGGACTAGGTACGTGCTAATAATCAATGAAAAAATTGTGAAAAATATTGTAATCTTCCGATCTTAGAACAGATATAAGTTCAATGCATAAATCTACTGAAAAATGTACCAGGCTTATGTGCGCTAAATGTTTCATGAAGTTCTAACCATGTTACGTAGTTTGTAGCTATTTAATGGAAATCATTGATTCAATCGATATGAACTAGGCCTGGTCGATTAGATTTAATGATAGAAGTTGAACGCATTTAGAGGTCAGATACGAATTTATTGACGTAAAATTGAAATAAGCCGGAGAGGAATAAATGCGTGCTTCATACACATGTGTATTTACCTATATACAATGACCGAATAAAAATGAAAGATTCAAATTTACGGCTCTTCCTCTCAAGACGTATCAGAGCGAAGGAGTCCTCCACTCTGTTCAACATGTACAAAAATTTTTCTCATAATGTCGGGTTGAAGTAACGCTTCACTCTGTAAGATAGCATATATGAAAACAAAATTCGAGAGAAACCATTACTGTACTCGACTATGCTGAACTAACAATGGTCAATGAAATACCCAAGTCATCTATCAAGGTTAACCTAATTAGAATAAAAAGCTGTTGGGACTTGAAATATTTTCTTTTCTATTCTATCCATCAGAGCGGTAGTGTACCACAAAATTCTTTTCTCTTTTATTCAAAGTCTTTTGACAGACAAGGAAATCTTTACTTAAAAACTCTATGAAACGTTGTTTTTAGCATTTTTAATTGCTCACAATTTTTCTGGCTAAATTTAGTCTATAAAGATAATTAAGTAATTCTTTTGGAATTATTATTAGTCTGTTAAGGTGTAATTTCCTGCTCAAAAGTATGAATATGCAACAACAAAGCAATTTTAAGTATACTGTCTATGAAGTTCCTGAGAAAAACTTATCATATTTTTTATTAAATTCAGTGAAATTTTTTACACTACCAGAACTTTTTTTATCATGACGACTATGGCTCATAGATTGACTGGAAGACTGTTGTATAGAACTAGTTTTATTTTTATCTTTCATATCATTCTTAGGTTGACTAGAGCTCTGACAAGATCTATAAGTAAACTTATTAGACTGTTTTGCTGTCTCATTTTTAAATGTGTATTGACCTAGACAATTTCTAGTCATTTCATAACTTATCTTCGTATTATTGTATGGTATTTTATATTCTTTTAAATATTTTAGAATAGTCTTTTCTGTTATTTTATATTTTAAAGAAAAACTTCTTACACTATTTTTCTTGAAGTTGTATTCTTTTAATATTTGAACCAGCTCGTTAGGATTCATTCATTTATATAAAATTTTTATTTTTTACCATACCATATTCCCATACAATATTACCTTATTTCTGTACCATATTACCTTACCTTACCATAAGTTCGTGAACTAAACCAAGATTTTTTGAGCCTGAATGATATTAGAATGTTTTGTGCCTTTTAAAAAATTTGTCAACTAAGCCAAGATTTTTTTGAGCCTGAACGTAATTGGTACAAGTTGTGTCTTTTAAAAAGTTCGTCAATTTTAAACAAATGGGATGAACAACCATCTTCAAAACAAAATTAGTACACGTGTGTGTCTTCTAAGTAATTGGGGTGAACAATTGTCTTTGAAAGTATTTCAAAACTTTCAAAAATTATAAGGTCTGGTGAAAATCAAATACCTGAAATACGAGTAAAATAATCATATTTTTCTGATATTGATACTCATTCTTGGAGAAATATAACTGAACAGGATGAGTGGGTGGAGATTATTGGAGAGTAAAATTACTTAAATTTCTTTATAAACTCGACTGAAAAAAACGTGCACGGAAAAACCGTGCATGATTTACAAGGCTCTAAAAATATTAATATTTCTGGAAAGTTCTTAATGGGATTTGATAATGATGCGTGGTTGAAAAAATTTTCAAACCATTGGAGAAGGAAAAACTCAGGTGAAATCTATAAAATTATGGGTGATGCATTTTTATTGGGTACCTACCTTGGATAATAAAGTACAGCTGATTTTCTATAAAAAATGCCTGAAATACAGGTAAAATAATCACATTATTTTTGTGTGTACGCTTTAATGAAATACAGGTGATTTCTCTAAAAATGTCTGAAAATACAAGTAAAATAATCACATTATTTTTGCTGAACGATTACGCACTCTAAAAATACAGTGTAAAATAATTGAAGGATTTCCTAGCTGGATTGGGTTGTAAAAGAGAGGAAGTAGTAGTAATGACGGACATTATTTTTGTCTGCATACGATTTCCTGAATGAAACCGAAGAAATTTAGAAATCCCAAAAAATATCTGAAATTCTTTGGTACCCCCTTACTATTTTTAAATAAATTATTACAGATGATTTCTCTAAAAAATGCCTGAAATACGAGTAAAATAATCACATTATTTTTTTCTGAATGAACACGATCTCCAAAAAATTATATTTTTTTTGAAGTGTATTCTCTTTGATATTGATATTCATTTTTGAAGAAAAATGAGTGAATGGGGTGGGTGGGTTGAAGACCCGTCATTACTACTGATACCGTCGTAACTTATACGTATTTTGTATTCTTTCCATTTGTTTATTTTCAGCCCCTATAATTTTGAACGGTCTTCAATTAGGAAACTAATGTGTAAAATAAAATTCTTTTACAAGGATGACATTATTAATGATGAAATATTGTATTTGTGATTGTGATTAATATAGGGGTGCCTCGACGCGACACGACTATCTCTTTTGTATTAAGGCCTACGCGGGTCGTGGGTACCTATCCAATACGGGGATACGACTTCATGAATGCCGGTATCGAATAATTCTCGATAAAAGCCCACAGGGCAGTGTTTTCATCTCCTTATTATAGACCGGACTCACTGTCGAAATTGCAAGAATTTTGACCTTGTATTCAAAGCCTATCATATTATGCACATAGCCTGCCTATAAATTTCTCTTTACCTATTCACAGTAAGCCTATTAGAACCACGGCTTCCCTTAAATCGTAGACTCAGATGAACATTCAAACCAACAAGAGTCAGTGAGATCAAGTACAGTATCAGTTGATACCGGCACCTAACTCGATGATGAAGAATAAGGACATAAATATTGATATCGAGATCTAAGAAATTAGAACTAAGATCAGATTATCGGGAGAAGCGGGAATCCACCTTTCCTGTAAGCGCATTGAAGTAAACGATGGATACCTAGCCTATAATTAGGCGTCAATATTTTTTACGTAGGTAGATAATGACATTTAGAAATAAGAATTGAGACTTAATACAAGTACTGGGAATCCATCTTTATTTAATTGTATTGTCTGGTTATTGGTAGTTGAAATTAAAAATTCGCATATTTGAATCTAGTTTTACGGTACTTCTAAGATATATCGGTATAATTACGGGATAATTACAGTCGACGATCAAAAACCGGCGGAAAAACTCAAAATACGACTTACCCTGAGATTACAATTATTTTGTTTTCTATTAGGTATTCTAAGGGTATACACACATCCTTTTATGCACCGGTCCACACGGCTGCAGAGTTGCCAGATGTACGGCTTGGGCCGTAAATGTACGGCTATTTTAGTCTTGTACGGTCGTACGGCCCGACCCTGGGCCGTAGGCCGTACGCAAAACATACGGCTTTTTACGGTTTTTTTCAGTTTAAATACGGCTTTGGGAGATAAAAAAGAAGAACGGCCTTCTTTTTTTCAAATACGGCTTTTTTGAGCTCCATGTACGGTTTTCGTCTGTTTCAAATCTGGTAACACTGGTTACACCCTAGTCTTGTTGCGTTTTAAGTTCTGATAAAGATTCATCTCAGCAATAACGCTTTGTACTTCTTATCAAACGACAACATCCGAGTTCTCTTTTTGTTAATTTATACCGCTGACTTCATATTAATCTTCTAGTCAATGTTTAAATTACGTTTGGTTTGAACAGAACTTTTCATCTTCACTCAGAACGTTGACATACGTAGGTGCAGCAGCTGCTCGTATTGAAACGCAAGATGTTTTGGACCGACTGAAAAAAGAAAAGTACTGACCTCCGTATTCCTCTCCGTATTGGATTTGTTCCGAATCTTGAGATGTTTACTCTATAATATCGAAAATCATAAATGGACCAAGTAAGTTTTCAAATTAAGTTAGTACGTTAATATTTAAATTTAAAGAACGTCGCTGTGATAGATTAGGTATGAATTTCTAATATATTGTACGTGCATTATAATCTCGGCGTTACTATTATTTCAATCTTGAATCCTTATTTTCAACACAATATTGTAGTAAAGAGATGGAATTATTGAGCTTACGACTCTTGTCGACGTCCCCATTGTTTCGATAAAGGAAGTAGGTATAACTGAGTTTACGCTTCAAGAAGTGTTTGTACCTAGTTGTATAACTGTTCCAGAAGTATGAAAATTGTTGTTTACTTACCGGCATATCTTCCAAGGATAAAAATTCTCCTAATTCATTCACATGTGATTGGTTTAGTAAATTTTCACCGAAAGTGATTCGAATAGTCGGTCGAATGAATTCGGCTTTTCGCCGAAGAAATTTGCAGGTAGTCATACAATGCATCGTTTGGTTTTGAGGTTGAGAAACCCAACCGCCGTTTTCATGAGCTACACCTCCTCTAGGATGATAAAACGTTTTATCTTACCAGTTTCGATACATTTTTATAATTTTATAACATAGACTACCCAAGATCACGAAGTAGATAGGAACGCAGGTCTGCCCATTCGGACAATTTCAGGCCGAGAGTAATAACGCATTCGGGTGTCGCGGAAAAATTCCACCTGATTGGAATAATTGACTGCCAGGAAAAAAAAATTTATGATAATTTTTCGAAAAAATGCGTAGGCTATACCTGGATACCTACAATTTATGAAAAATTCCGTAAATTGGTATACGCTCTGCATAGACATGCAGTTAATTGAATGCATTTGATTAAAATACTCACTGCTTTGACATAGAATCATTGGTCCCTTACGTTTTTTGAACGAGAGGAATACCCGTGCTAGCTTCAAGTATCTTGTTTGGAATCTACAAAAAATTTCTTCTTGTCTGGAACTTCTAAGTTAGCCATTCCTTCGTCCATCCTTCATGTCTGCGTTAGAAATTACTGGACATGTTTCAGACAGTCCAACGTAACGAGAGGTTCAAGTTTTCTTTTACATCTTGTATGAAATACTATATATTATCGTTGTTCCAGGAAAATCGCCCTCTATCTGATGCTTCAGATGATGAATATGAAGTGGTAGTTCCTACCGTAACACGTAGACGATGGCTTGGACGGTTACAATATGTGGAGCCTGTGATGTTCTTTTCGATGCTGGCTGAGAGCATTTTCAGTAAGTTTCTTATTCTAAATCATTTCGATATCTTTTTTATTATTCATTAACAATATTTCTGTTCTGCCTCTAAAGAATAGAAAATATGATATTACCAGTGCAGCGCAGATAGTTTGCGACTCTCAGCGAGAGTCTCTCGTATTTTTGTTTTTTGTTTTATTTGATTGATTATTGATTAAAATGTGTCGCAGCACACAGGAAGAGATTGAGATTAACGTAAAGCTGACGTTCAGGGCTCCATTGCCTTACTTTGCCTTAAATATTTCGACGTACTTTTTATCCCTATCGGCAATCTACATCTTATTATTATGATCCTCGGGTTTCCCCATCCTTCCTGAATACAACTTGTACTAAGCCTAGTCGATGTAGTTTTGTATGGAAAAGTGAAGAACCTTGACCAACTTTGGGGAATTCTTTGTCCTTGAGGTAGGTGGCTTTAGCTTTGCCTGATATCTTCAAATGACTTCCGAGACTAAAAAAATTCTTAGAACCCCTCTACTTACCTTCAAGGTCTGTATCCATAAGAATGAGGAAAAAGCTCCGGCCCATTTACCAAGCTTGATGATTTTGACCGACATTGAGATATGAAAAATTCTCAAAGTCTGTTACCAAAGAACATAGGCCTAAAAAAAATCAGTGGGAGAATCCTCCTGTGTAGTAGGCAGATTTTTAAATCAACTAGAATAATCCTTTAAACTTCAAAAATTTTTAACAAAAATACAAATTACCTCTGAATTTTTCTTTACAGGTTCTGTCCAAATGAACGCTGTAGAACTGCAATACTGCAAGTCTGTATTAGGAATTGACAACTCGAGTGAATGTTTGAATAACACTGCTTGGTATTTTTCAAATGTGCAGAGTTACACAAGCACTTTTTCAATGTATCAAAAGACCTACTATTCAATATTTCCAATTATTCTTTCGGTCTTCATTGGGCCTTGGAGTGATACATTTGGGCGTTGCCCGATAATGTTATTCAGTTCCATTGGTGAGACAAGCACGAATATATTCTCTTAGTTTGGTTATACATACATGAATCATTAATGGTTTTGAATTTCAATTTTCTGATTCTAGGCTCTATTTTGACTTCGGTTCTGTGGACGTGGGGTAGCACTACAAAATTACATCCAAACTATTTCTTAATGTTTGGCTTGCCGTTGTCACTGACTGGTAATAATACAGTAAACTTTTCAGCCATGTTTTGTTATGTTTGTGATGTAACAACAATGAAGAAACGAGCTTTAAGGTTAGTTTATAGTTTGTATCAGGTTAATGACATTTAAAGGCGAGAAATACCACTTTAAGAGAAGAAGAGACCAATTTTCATGTTTTCATTGGCCTCATATAGGGTTATTCTATAATATTATGATTTTCATATGTTATACCTGCTTATCTTCCTGTAATTGCAGATTGGGTATATTGCAAGGATTTATCCACTTGGGAACTCTGCTTGGAACATTAGCGAGTCCACACCTCATAGAAATAAGTTACACGTTCACATTTTTTGTCGGTGCCTTTGTGGATGTATTGAGATTTTTGTACATCATATTCTTTCTAATGGAATCTGTGAATGTTTCTGAGGTAAAAACTATGATTTGCCAGTTCATACTGCTTTCGAGTTTGAGAGTTGAGCAAACATGAAACATTATTCAGTATTCAATTTTCAGACTCAGATAGCCTCGCAAAGTAGCAACCCTTTTGACTGGCACTACATTAAAAGTCTGTATGATACTTGCTATGTGAAGCAGACGTCTCATACATTCCGCTTGCTGGTGTACGTTGCATTGTTGACTTTTGTTTCAACGGTACAAATATCTGGTACGTTATCCACTTGTCTTTTTGATATCCTTACAATATTTTAGTCTCTAGGGAAATGACTCAATTAAGTGTCAGAAGACTAAAATTCAAGATCCTCCAAATTGATACTTTGCAACCTTGCGGAACATTATCTTTGGATACCTGGTGTTATTATATTACTATTGGAGGCTTAGTTTTTGAGAATTGCAAATTACTTGCTGGGAATATAGGTACTGAATTTTCCTGAACTTCTGATGCGTAGTGCAAGAATATTCATTCTACACATTTTCATGATTTAACCATCATTGATATTTTCAACAGGATATGAAGTACATACTATGTGATGATCTCAAGATAAGATGATTTTTCATAATCAAAAACTGTAAATATTAGTCAACAATGGAAAATTGATTTGAATTCAGTATTGTAATAGAAATACTTCTAAAATCATCTAAAGACTAACTTTTAAAACAGGATATCAGTTCAGTATTGTTAGTAGAAACCTGAGATAGGTATCCCTCAATTTTTATAAATTCATAAAAGACAATATTAATTCACAATTTGGGGATAGGATAGTGAGAGTATCTAGATTTCAAATTTGAACAACTGTATCTTAAACTGAGGTTCAGATTTCTTATAATAGAATTAATAAAACCTAAGGAGATGAATTTTCTCAATCTAAGGACCTGAAAAAATATTTTTTACTCTTTTATCGTTTAATGTTTTCAGGAGAATACACGTTCTTTTATCTATTTCTACAAAAAGTGCGTGGCTGGACGCTGGAAGATTATGTACCTCTGAGTTCTGCTTATATAATTACTGCTAGTAAGCCTAAGTTTCACAACTTTTGAAAAAATCTATTTCCTGTTCAACTTTTTTTCCAATTTAATGTGTATTATTTTTCTTTGCCTGTTGTAGCGTTTTACTCGTTTGTAGGAACATGGTTTTTGTGTAAGTTCCTTGAGCTGGCCGACATGCAAGTGTTGAACGTTGTGAACGGTTTGCGCTTACTAAGTGGATTAATATTGACGTTCTGTCGACAATGGTGGCTTATTTACGTGGCGAATATATTAAATAGTTCTTACGCATTGTACGCAGGCATGGTCAGAGTTTTCTTATCCAAAATTGTACATGCTGACGACCTCGGTAAGTGGGTTAAGTTCAATTCTCAGATCTTCAAAGTGCAGCTTCTGTTTCATTAGAGAACCTATTTCCACGGGAGAGGGTTATCTGATTACATGCTCGAGTATAATCTAGAACACCATGCTAGTGTATTGATACAACTACCCTAAACTCTCCTCCCCGCTCGGTGAGTTCAATGACCTCAACCTAACGTCACGCCTCTCTGACATTAACTAGGTAGTGTCACCTAGAAGAGATAGTTGAAACACTTGCCAAAAAAAAAGATGGCACTTCAAAATTCCTGAAAATTTTGTATAACAAACCGAAAAGATACCACACAAAAGACCTATTCAAAGAAACAAAGGTGCCGACAATAGAAGAACTACACAAAATTAGTACCATAAAATATGTAAAAAAAAACGGCCATCCAAGAAATATACGGGAGAAAAGTAGAAAAACTAGGAATAACGAACTCACAATTACACTACCGAAAGTAAAAACTGACGCAGGAAAACGAACAGGAATATATAAAGGACTACAATACTTTAACAAACTAAACATGGGCGATAAAAAAGAAATTGTGAACGCAAAAATAAAAAATTACAAAAAAACGATACGAAACATAACAGAAAAAAAACGAAAAGACTGACGCACACCAAAAGAATGAAAACCAACTAACCGATATCGTAAAGCTGAAAACAAATATTATTAATTACGAAAATTTGTACAAATAATATGTAATGAGAAGTCCGTCCAACACGAGATCTATCTCAGTGGAGGGAAATAAAATATATTTCAATTTCAATTTCAAAATAGATCAAAAGAATCTATCAAGATCTAGTGAAACGCTTCATTAAATTAAAAAAGCTGTACTACTTTTCCATAGGCCTTTATTAAGGTTAACTCTAAACTATTTATTCTCAAGAAAAAGTATAAGTAGTACCAAATTTGTAGGAATTTTTTGTACTTTCGATTAGTTCCTCATCAAGTTTTCATGAGAATACTAATTTTAACAGAGTAGGTGCGTGATTTTATCGTTTCATATTAATCAGCTTTAATTCTGGAGATCATTTATTTTGCTTTAATTCCAGGAAAAGTGTTTGCGTTGTGTGGTACATTGGATATGTTGACACCCTTTGGCTCGCTGATTTTCAGCACCTTATACAATGCAACAATGAATACCTATCCTAATGCTATTTTTCTACTTTCTTCATTCATGTGCCTTTTGATGTGCCTTATCACCGCGTAAGTACACATTTATTGTGATTTATATGATTAGAATTGAAAAAATATTATAGAAAGCTAGCAAAGCAAACCTGTTTTGATCATGATTAATATACTTAATGCTTATGTACATACTTTTTTACTACAGGAAAATTGTCAGTATTCACCTGAACTCACCCAATGGATCAACACTGTCTTCTAACGTTAGAAGCACTAGTAATTGAAATTAATAACATTACTCTTGAAGCCATAATTTATCAAATATTATAATAATTATTTATTTTATATTTAAATCAGGACTTGAGACTTCATAAACTTATACTCTTCTTATTTCTAGTGTTATACTTATATTTTATTTTCTCAATCAAACAACAAAGGCTGATAACCTGTGATAAAAGAAACTTGTATGCTCAGTAACACCATTCTGCGTATCAGTTTCAACTTTTAATTGTATATTAGTTCCTATACTTTGGAATACATTGTATTGTTTTAAAATTATCATCATGTGTTATGTGTGACTACGGATTTGCAGTTAATAAGTTCTCTTAAAGCTCAATGTGAATTATCCTACATTTGATATATATTTTTTTTTAGTGTAATATATTAAAATTTTATATAAATGTACAAGTATCATATACTTGGAGTGAGGACATGGACCGCCGTATTAAGTTGTTATGTCATCATTATTTTCACAGTCTGCTATTCTAACGACTGATAACAGTTAATCATGATTTGAAAATAATAAGAGAACATACGAGACTAAGTGCCAAAGCAAAATGCAAGACTCAACACTATTGAGAAATACAAAATAGCTCAACTAATCGCACAAATTCCTCATCCGAGTAGGGAGCTATGGAGATAAATGATGACGTAACGACTAAATATGGCGGACCGTGTCTTCACTTGTATTTATAGGGCTCTAGTATGAGTGGAGAATTGTTGTGTGAGGCAAGGGGTAAACTGTCATTTACAACAGTGCTCCAAGATCCAAGTAGTTCAAATGCACTCCTTTACAGAAATAGCATTTTTCAACTTCATTTTTTCACAAAATTTGTGACTAATTCCTCTTTGTCGAACAATTTGTATTTTTTATATTAGAGTACCTACATGTGTATTATTAGCTATAGTGATATTTTAATGAAGGTGGAGATTATAATATAACGTATCATACTTGTAATTTGTTATCAGAAATATATACTTACTGTAATATCATTTTTTATTATTTATTTATTTACTCATCTAAGGGGTCTCTCACAATGAACAAAAGTTGGAAATCTGGTATTTCAGGAACTAAACAAAAGATTTTATTGCTGTTCCCCTAATTGAGGTATGTGCTATCCTAATTAACATTATCAAAATGTTGCAATCATTGTCAAACATCACTTTGATAAAAAGTGGCAATCTGATACATCCAGGGCTGGGCACGGATCGGATCGTGGAACATGGATCAAAATTTGGCGATTATAGTGCTCCGTATTCGGTCCATTTTTTTCCCGCGCTTCATGATCCGCAATTGAGGACATATCTGGCAAAAGGGCGTCCGCACAATGTGTTTCTTATGGGACGGACGCCCTTTTGCCAGAACCTTTGTCAATTGCTCCGGACCAATTTGGTCCAAATCATTTGCATTCATCCACGCGGATCGAGTTTTTTTTCTCGTTTCAGATTGAAGTGGAAAGCTCTAAAGCCATATACTTAATTTTTCCACGTTGCAATGTTATCATATTTTTTGTGGAAAAAGAGGAAAAAATTTACCTTCTATGTAGTTCGAGTTCTTGTTTTTATCGAATTTTACGCAGGGCTGGGTACGGATCGTATCGCGGATCACGGATCACTGATTCTCGGATCCATAGGCGGCAACTTTGGGGGTGCTCTGGGGCTCGAGCACCCCTTGGAAAATCTCAGAGGTAGAAACACGTGCGTGCGAGGCGCGAAATTTTTTGCCCCCACCCCCCTAATTCCACTTCGAGCACCCCTCGAGGAAATTGTATGTTGCCGCCTATGCTCGGATCACGGATGAATGATCCACGGATCACAGATCAGAAAATGTCCCGATCCGTAGTTGATTGATCCGCCGGATTGCAAAGAAATGTTACTGAACCGTGATCCGGATTGTTTCCAATATGGACGATGATTGATCCGCGATCCGATCCGCCATGAGACTGATGATTCGCGATCCAGATCAAATTTTCGCGGTCCGTGCCCAGCCCTGATCTGATTCTGATCACTGAATTGCGCACGTTTCCTGTTGCTCGCAGCCAACTTTCGTTCATTGTAGGTACAGGAGACATCTAACGAGTAACGAGCCTGTTAGCTACTACACTGACGCTATTTAGCTAGGTATACAAAATTATTTCATTACCTGCGCGATGTATTATAGGTATATGAAATTGGAAAGGTAGGTTGTACTAGAGTAGTTGCAGTAAGTTCCATAGTTGGAATAGGAAGAATTGTGTACAAGACGTAATTATGGTAAGGAAATTGTAACATATGCAACAAAGGGGAAGGAGTAGAAGGTATGAGAACATTGTGTTCAGTTGAAAGGTTTTCTTCGCCGTAGTGTGGGTAAGATAGGGAAGATATAGCATGTAAGGGTTGGTCAGGAGAGAATGTGTGATGCGCATGAGACCTAATCTTCATCTGGAGAGAGTACTTCTCGTTTGGAACTTCTGTTTGCATCCTTTAGCGGGTTGAGATAGACAGTTGATAAGCTTAAGGCTCGCATGCATAAGGTCTTTGGAATTCTGACGTTCAAGATCAGAATGTGCTCCTAATCGTTGCGCGGACTCTCGCATCGTGCTTGGAAAGTTTTGAAATAGTAGCAGTTTAATCTAGAGGGGATAAGGTTTCTCGATATGAATATTGTTGGTAGATTATACAATTGTGGCCGGACGACTGAAGAGTCAAACGAAAAAAGGAAAACGGTCATATTCCGAAAGCTAGATTCAATCTATATTTTGAAGAATTATACTGATTTCATCCTAGGCGATTTAAAATTACAATACAAAGCAAAATTGAAGAAAAAAAAAGTCGCATTTTGATCAATAAGTAGGTTACAGGCACATCAGACCCGTAGTTTTACATAAGTAGGTAAACTATACATCTATACTTCTTTGTCAAGTTTGATTTTGGGAAAGGATAAGAGAAGAGAAGAGAAAAGAAAAAGTGAAAAAAAAAAAAAACAAAATTACAAAATAAAATAAGATTCTCCGATGATATGGTAAATTACTTTTCTTGATTGAACGAATGTATCGATTAACTTATCCGCATAAAATATCAATACGTGATTTTTCGGAAGAACGAGAAGGCTATGGCACCTAATTATCCGCTACAAAATGACAATAGTAAAAAAGTCTTGAAAGTTCACAAAAGCAAATGTGAACTGAAAAAAACCTCAGTAAATGCTTCTGCATCCTCTCTGCATACTGGACAACGTGGAACGAGTTCTTGTTCGTCAGGCTCCTCTTCATTACTAGGCGGGTCTTCGGAATGAACTATGAGACCGTCTCTACAGCTTTCGCACAATCCGAAGTGGCCGCAAGGATTCACGAGGAAGCGAGCGACATTAGTCAGGCAAATTACACAAGCGAACGATACCGCCGAGGGTTGTTTCTGCTGGTTTTCCGACAACGCAGCGTTTTGTGAGAAGGCTGCGGCCCTATCTGGAATAGAATACATCTATTATGCACCAAAAAAGCAGCAAAATGTGAGTTTTAAAATGATGAAGGATGGCGTCGTCCATTTTGAGCAAGGAGAATACTACCAAATCATAATTTGAAGAATCATTTTAAATACTAGAGTTGTTTGGACCATTGAGAGGATAGCTGCTTGTTTTTGTGGAGGGAGATGATAGGAGCTGCCGTGAAGGACGAGCCAATCATAATTGACTTTAAGCTGGCTATTGGTTTCCAAGTCATTGCCAATATTGACCTTACTGGTAAGCTATTTATTTAAATGGCTGCGACCACCGTTAGGATGAGGATTTTGACGTACGTAAGAGGTCACAATTCAAAGCAAGGGGTCTATAGAAATTCGTGAAGGCCCAACTTCGAATCATTGAATTGGACGTACTGTAGGTAAATACCTTATTCTGGTTCGTGATTCTTGATGTATATCAATTATTTTTTGAATGAAAGATACGAAGCAGCATTGCGATTTTGCGACAAGCAAGGTTGAATAAGAAAGTAATTTAGAGGAATCCCTCCAACTCGAGCAACAAACATGCTAGAAGTTGCACGGGCTGCGACCCTTCTGAATCTAATGCATGGGCTTCAAGCTTACGGCGTATGTAAAAGGACACTAGGACACTTGATCGCAATTAAAGAACAAAAACGAAATACCAATGTATCTCTAGAACAAATACAAACCAGATTGAACAGCGGAAACAAGTGGTTCCAAATTCGATCTTTGTTGAATCACTTCTTGTTGACGCTGTCGTTCTTCTTCCCTCCTTCTCTGGAACCGCTCACCTACAAGTAAAAAAATGACGGAGAACCAATTTATATAAAATTTTCAAGAAATCAATTCACCCTGTAAATGAATTATCAAAGTACATACAGAGTTCTTTTTGAATCTTGTAATAAGTTTCTGCCAGTAAGTGATAATATTCGCTCTGAAATTGATCAACCCATCGTATTACACAGAAAGTAAAATTATATATAGGCTAAATCTTGAAGCATTGGCCTACTCATACCTTTGATGTCGCTGATTTGAAACACTTCCTTTCTACTTTTCTCGCAAAAGATTCCACATTATGAATGAGTGTATCATCTTGGACTGGAAGTCGATCCGTAGGTAAGACCGCGTCAACTCTGAAATATTGATGAAATTTAATGTACAGGAATCATTTAAAACTTCATTTTGAATGTGCTATAGAAATTGAAAATAGTCACTTCACTTGATAGTGTCCATAATTTCTTTATAATACTCACAGTTTCTGTATTAGATGTTCCCTCAGCACTTCATTAATCTGACCGTGCCACGCTTCATTCGGAGTTCCTAAAGTGAGAGGCGCAGTATTGTTGCTCGAACCAGAAATGCGTTCATCGAGCGATGAAGTATTTGAAGACGTAACAAATGCCTGAAAGTGAATATAAAACCGAAGAAGGAGACAAATAAATCGAATATTGTTTCACGTGACCTAGCGCCGTCGTAATACTTACATTGGTGGTAAAATAGGAATTCTGCGTTGTCGGCAGGTTCATGGGTAGTGAATATAATACGGCAGGATTTGGCACGCTATCGTTAGAAAATGTCACCGTAGCTGATTGTTCTGAGTTATCACCGGAAACACTAGGTTGACTCTCGTTTACCGTTACGTCACCAGAGGTTAATGTGGAATTCGATGCTTCGCTGGTGCGTAAATTAGAATTCATTCGAGTCACTATGTTTACACAAACAAACATCTATCATTTCTGACACGTGATATCACCGTCGAAAATGAAAGTAAAGAACAGAAAAAAGTTCAGGCGATACTTAGAAAATCCTGCTGATAGTAGTAAAACGAGAATTTAATATTTTGCAGAATTGTCGAGAATGTCTACACACGTGTCGAGAATTACTAATTCAGGTCTAAATGATTTTATTATTTTACTAGAAATGAAATTTGTCCGCACCGAAGCTGTACCAATTCTTACAGTGATGCTGCAAGCTCCATTTTTAGACAAGCAATAGATAAGCAAACTAACCACCCTTCAATTTTCCGTCATTTTTTTTTTTTTTTTTTTTTCTTTCTTTCTTTCTTTCTTTTAATTTTAATAATTCGACTTTTCGTCGATAAGCCAAAGTACATGTGGACCATAGGAACTTGTTCATCCCATGCATTCTTCATTCATTCATTAAATGTTGTAATCGTACTTTATATCATGCACAGAGCAATTCAATTTTCTTCTTTTATGTACAAGTTACATCAATTAGGAAAAAATTGGATAATTACAATACAATACATGGGATTGTAAGAAAAAAATTAAAATTCGAGGGACTGATTTGAGGAGAACTAAACATAGAAATTTCTGATAAAGACGAAAATGACGAATCCATTGTAAAAAACATAATACAAGTACTATTTCGGTGGGCGTGCCACCAAAAGAATTGCTCACTTCGAGAATTAATCAGTTGTGTCAGGTTATGTGAAGTTGGCGTGGTACCCACTATAAATGAATGATTTGAATCAAGCGATTGTTGAAAAGGTACGCGCATGGCAGAAGTTTGATACATTGGCAGCGAATTTTCTGGTTGTGATAAATTTGAAAGCCCAGTGGAGGCTAACAACGATAGAGAAACATCAGGATCGAAATTTTACCGTTTCTTTCAAATATTATACTGATTATATTCTTGAAAATTTGGTCTACTCACCATTTCGTTGCCTCTCTTCAGACAGTCTTACAGGAGAACAAATAGGGCAGCCAATAAAAACGCAATGTCTCCAAAGTTTTATAATTTGTCTACACAGAGAACACCAACGTTCTTTGCATACCGCATCACCCGGGCACGCAACTGTATGTTTCAATAATTGACTCATGATTTTACAGCCTCGTGTATGACACTGAAATGTATGAGAAGAATATAGTCAACGAGCATATTTATGAAAAATTGTACCCCATTTTCTAGAAACTTACCGGTACATTTTGATTAACTCTCAATTGGCAGTCATGAGCGTGTACCAGTATTACAAGAAATCCTGTAAGAACCCTCCTTTTCTCAAGATTTGTAGATGGCTGTACCGCATTCAGACCTTGAATTGTAACTGTTTGCGGAATATTTTGACTAGTCAGAGGCGCCATCTCATTCACTTCATTCGAAACATTTTGACCGAATAAAAATGCAGGGTTTACGTTCTAAATAAAACCATGAAAGAAGAACGTTAGAAAATGGATAATTTTCTGGAAAACAATGGTCGTGAATATAGATATCAAATTTTCGTTCACTACCTGTACGGGATTGGAAAGATCGGAGTACGAGTTCTGGCTAGATACGAATTGTTCCCTCGAATCCACCTCCATCCCTTCGTTTCCTCCCCAATCGTCGAAGAATTGATTTTCAAAAGTAAATCTGTCCATTTCGATTGGACAGGCGTCAATCTGAAACCAGAACTATTTTTATGAATAATTCAAGTCAATATCAAAAATCATAGACATAAATTAATTTGAGAATAACTGTAATAATTTATAAGCTAAGACATTTCTACGACTCCAAAAAATTTACAAATTCCTACTACTTCTCCGCGAAGCTGAATCAACGACTTTTCGGCGGTTGCACAATTATTTTGTCTATGACAAAATGGGGATTAAAGAATTGTTTTTTTTTTCCTTCAGCTATTTCAAGAATAATATACATGGCAGCAGGTAATTGTTTACCGTAAATCATTTCTTTATGGCTATCATCGTTTATTTAGAGATCATCATGAAGCGGAAGAAAACTTAATAGTCTAAGTAAGTTATGTCATAACCGTTTCTGTTTACCGATAAAAAATAATTATCCCTGCGATTGATGATGTTTTCAATCTTTTTGTTTTAAAACGAGTAAATTTAATGTAAACATAATTAAGATTCGGGAACGGGAAGAGAGGACCGGAATAGGAAGCCAATCTAACGCATGAGGACAGAAACCAAGAGCTCAGTATCTACGAATGGTTACGATAAAAATTTTTAACAAAATTGAAGCTTGCAAAATTTTGTACTTGGAAAGGAAGTTTCCACAGATGTTGGTTTTAGGTCAAACATGATCGGGGATATATTAAAATGAAATTACAGGAAACTTGATTTCTGAACTTATAGAGTCGGTAATTGCTTCGTGTCATATCATCTGCCTAAATTATAATATTTTTTCTTTCAAATATATTTTTGCAAGTAACTAGAAATAAGGCTTTCAAATATTTCATACTTTTCGCTCGAGCTCGGCAGATACATGAATAACTCAGCAAATGAATGACGTTTCTTCCGACATGATTCAGGCTGGTTTAGATTCTGATTCAGAAAAGTAATCAATTAGGTCTACGTTTACCCACTCATTCCTTAAGAGTAGAAGGAACACTTACTCTAACAGCGCATCATTTTCAATATTTCGAGTGAAAAATACTTGGACTTAATCCTTTGCGAAACGATGGAGATAGTTGGCGTCGATTACTTTCACTTGGCCACTTTCGAAGGAAATATTATTCTATTCTTCCAGTACAACAGAAACGAGATTTTAGGCTTCTTGTTTTCTCATTATCACTGTTATCATCATTATCACAGGTTTGGTATCGGTTAACAACTTTCTTTTGATTTACAAAATTACTTAAGAGGAAGAGATATTTAACTTTGGCAGTACAATTTACTTCAAACAATTTAAAGAGAAAGTTGAAATATTTTAATGAAAGTACAGAAAAATCATAAGTTTACGCCTCGGGATAGAAGGTTTCTATCTAGCTACCGGGAAACACCCAGAAACAAAGGAATAGTGGAATACAACATACTGCTTAAATGAGGAATTACTATTCGCTGTTCAATTCGCGTAGCACACATTAATAAACTTGTTTCATCTGTCTCGATAATTCAAGTCCCTGGTCTTTGACCTCGTCGACCATAGGGATTAAAAATTAAATGGACCATTGGTAAGTCAGCATCACGGCATACGGTCAGCATCGAGTGCACACAGACAGCACACGTCACGACGTTTGAATTCGGCACTCGCCGTCAAGTGTCGATCCATCGAAGCGTACTTTAGTTCAATCGAAGTAAAAGCATATTTATCTGGATCGAAGACCTGTAGTGGTGATCGCACGGTTTCTCTGTGCATCATGTCGGCTCACAGTCACAGACTGAAGTTTAGTCCTATGCTGAAGTCACGTTGGATAACATAATCAATCACAATCCGGAGAAGTAGGCCGTCTGAGCTGTGTTTCCGAGGAACACAGATACTTTTTTTCGAGTCGCAATATTTTAGATATGGGTATGTCAATTTCATTTTGGGAGGGGGACCACTCAGATTCTGCCGAACAAAACTGATTTGAAGTATCTGCAAAATAACGATTAGGAGAATAAGGCTCATAACATCACTCACTGCAAGCTGAAATTAATCTGATTCTACTGATTGTCAATTCGACTTTGGACGGTAGACTGAGATTGATTGCAGTCCTTATTTGTTACCAATATTGAGAGATGAAACTATTGCAGATTGACTACTTATACGAAGAGGATGTATTGAAGATGCTGCGTTGTTTGTTTTTGTTGTTATTTTTATAAGGTGGATACAAACACTTTTGTAATTATGTGTTGATGTTGATAATTTTCCTCATCACAAGATCATTTGGTTTATTAATGATCTGGATCGTTCTCTCATAAAATGAAACCTATTTTATACTTGTTGATGCCTCTGTCTTATGCACATTAAATCGTTTGCAGTTTCGATCAAATGTCCAATCCACGTCTTTTCAACTGTTGGTCATGTTCCGGAGACGAGTGTCTGAAAGACTCCTCTTATTACGATCTTTGCCCAAATGCGTTCGAGGTAAGGGTTGATGAAATGTGGATAGGAAGATAATTTGAATGACTGAATGTAAGCATCTTGTGTCTTCTCTGTCAACAGTGTTGGAAAATCGTCGTGAGAGAAGCGAATGGAGTGATCAGAAAAACAAGGGGTTGTTCTAGTATCCCCGAGAAACCTCCGAGACTTGGGTTATGTAATCTAAATCGGAGACTTCAGTCGAATCATTCGTCCGGAGGAACTTTCGCATTGAGTTGTTGTTTCGACGATTTTTGTAATGGAGGAGAATTTCCAGTATTGGAGGCGACAGCCGAAGGTTTTATTCTGTTGCTTTAATTGACCATTCTTCTCTCTTATTTATATAAACAATGTATGTTGTATTTTCAGAAACTGACGCTGTCGCTGCACAATCTCTTCAACATTTTAGCCTAATCATTGCGGGAGTATTCTTTTGTTTAGTTTCAATAGTTTTCATATCATCAAGATACATGAAAAAAAAACGTAATAAACAAGAAATGACTAATGGCTCGCTATCTTTGTGTGATAGCACTTTGAAAGTACGTCAGTTGAAAATATTAAAAATCTGTGGTTTTTATCGAAGAACTTGACGAAAAGATGTTAATGCTTCAGGAGTATTTTGACCAATCAATTACTTCGGGATCTGGATACGGGCTACCTCTACTTATGCAACGAACTCTTGCACGACAAATTTCTCTAATTGAGCTCATCGGGAAAGGAAAATATGGCGAAGTGTGGCGAGGTGTTTGGCATAGCGAGAATGTAGCAGTGAAGATTTTCTTATCTAAAGATGAAGCATCATGGTCGCGCGAAACCGAAATTTATAAGTAAATATCCTTTATTTTGTTTTTATAATTGAACACAGAAAACGTGCTAATGTTTCAAAATCTTTAGTACCGTCCTTATACGTCATCCGAACATACTTGATTACATTGGCTCAGACATGACATCTCGTAATTCTGCGACGCAACTTTGGGTGGTTACTCATTACCATCCGTTTGGATCTCTCTATGATTATCTGAATCTCACAGCGTTGACAAGTGCTCAATTATTTAAGATTTGTTATAGTATAGCTAATGGATTAGATCACTTACATACTGAAATTTTCGGTGCCGAAGTGAGTCTTGCACTTGACTGGTTTCTTTTCTCATGTTGTTTGGTTATTTAATAGCTATGATATACTCGTAGGATAAACCAGCTATAGCTCACAGGGATATCAAAAGTAAAAATATTCTCGTGAAGCAGAACGGAGAATGTGTTCTTGCCGATTTTGGTTTAGCTGTTACTTACTTTCAAAAGACTGATAAAATGACCATTACACCGAATCCACGAGTTGGAACGAAACGGTATATGGCTCCGGAAGTATTGGACGAAAGGTGAGAGTGAACAGAGTATCTGAATTCTTTACTCAGAAATTAAAAAACCCACTAGTGCCGAGTAATTTACAAAACTTTTTTTCAATTTCAGTATGGATATGAAGTGTTTTGAATCGTTCAAGCGAGCCGATATTTACGCTTTCGGTTTAGTTCTATGGGAAATATTCAGACGTTCATCATCGAATGGAGTTGCAGAAGAGTATAAGCCGCCGTTTTATGATTGCGTAGGCTCTGACCCGAGCTTCGATGAAATGCGTAAAGTTGTTTGTGTCGATCAACGAAGACCTGTTCTATCGAATAGGTGGCTTTCAGACCCTGTAAGTGAGAAAAATAGTATATTTCACATAAGATCATCAAAATGACTTTTTTTGTGGATAGTGGGGTAATAGTTTGGTAACGGTGGGAATAGGAACGCTTCCCCGTTGCCTGCATAGATATGGCTCCATTTTGCTCATCTTATGCAAAATATACTACAAGAGGATCAGAGATCTTCAAAATTTGGTTGAAGTCTTCGATTAAAATAGACGTCCAAAACTTCACTGTGGCCTTCGCAGCGTCGAAATCGATGATTTGCAAGTTGTTAAGGGTATGCTCTACACAGGAAAAAAAACGCGTAAATATACGAAAATATAGGTTCCGAGGCGACTAATTACTGTCCACAAAATGAACCAATTGTTATGAAATCTTTCAAAGTGTTAGATGAGTGTTTGATACAGGTCTAAAATTAATTCAGAACTCGTAATATTACATTTGAATAAAAAACGGCTTTGCTTTCACTTGGTTTATTACGAGTATTACAGAGTGACGTATGGTAGCGAAACGTCACTCTGTAATACTCGTAATAAACCAAGTGATAGCAAAGCCGTTTTTTATTCAAATGTAATTGTTGTGTCTATCACGAAAAAACGTTCCAATTTTTTTCTCGTAATATTATTTAGAACTCTTGTTATTGACGATCAAAAAGTGGTACATTTTGAGCTTTTTCGATCGTTGATAACAAGAGTTCTAAATAATATTACGAGTTCTGAATGAATTTTAGACCTGTATCAAACACTCATCTAACACTACAAAAGATTTCACAACAATTGGTTCATTTTGTGGACAGTAATTAGTCGCCTCGGAACCTATATTTTCGTACATTTACGCGTTTTTTTTTCCTGTGTAGAGCATACCCTTAAATGACAATCGCTCTTTAAGACTTTAAAAACTTTTTTTTCGAATAAGTGGATGCTCCAATAATTTGATTGATTGAGTTTTTGAGACATGATATTGCTTTCTCATCATAAAACTCGGATTAATATTTACTCATATAAATTTTTTTTTTTTTTCAGGTGTTATCCTCGCTCATCAATCTAATCAGGGAATGTTGGCATCAGAACGCAATGGTACGACCGACGTCTCTGCGAATAAAAAAAACTATACAGAAAATGAATGTAAATATTTTTTAGTTCAATTGTATGTCATTAAAGTTCTGACTTTTTACATTTTTTTAATTTCGTCTCATCATTTTCTATAATATGATTGCGTAAAATTTAGAGGATGGATGAAGAATCGCAGGGAGCTCGAGAGTTATTCAACTTCGTATATTTTATTTCTAGCCATTAAAGGGGAAGGTATTCCTCGAAATTACAAGCACATAATTACGTATACAGAGAATGAAAAATGTGAGAACGTTTTAATGAGGAATATACGATGACTAAGAACAAAACCTTTGGTCAGTCTTCTTCAAGTCCTAATGAAGAGATGAAAAAACTAGGAAGTTGATTCCATCTATTCACGTTCGCGGGTTCAGTCATGGGCTAATTTTGTTAGTACAAAAATCGTAATAAGAAGTAAATGGTACGGCATTCCCTCAGTTAACCATCTCTCACCTTTGGAGATATCGTCTTTGAAACGAACCAAAGAACACTCCAACGAAAAGATTGTCCAACTATTACAAGAAGAGTGTACACCCGAAGGTGTAGCAAATTATATTGAACCACAAGAGAAACAGCCGCTAAACGTTTTCGGTTAAACAACTATCATCGGAGCGTAAACGAAAGCGAATAACCATAAATTAGAACAACGTATCGATTCGATAGATTGTCTAACCATTTGTTCATCAGTTGTCTCAACAAAAGGTGAAGTGAAAACCAAATTTTTAATTGAAGATTAGTGACCTCTAGGATAATCGAAAATTGTCTGCTTAGATGTCTCCGGATGCAAGTCTACGAAACTGTCTCATTTTCTTTCAAGTACGATAAGAACATTTCTAGAAATAATTTCATCGCTGATAGATCTCTAAAATATTCTACCTGTTAAAACTTCATAGAGGATGATACTACAAAAAAAATTATTTCGAATAAGATATAGATAGCAGGTACCGATTACGAGGATCACCAAAATGTAAAACAAGTGTCAACAGACGACTTTAATAAACTGGGAATAAAGTAAATTCAGCGAAATCACTATGCGAGTACATCAACATTTCATGTAATAAATATTTATACAACAGATGGAAAATCAGAACTAAACATTTATATCATCTTTGATCCGATGATTGACCAGAGATGACAGAGAATTTCCCAATAAAACCATTCTAATTCGTGGACTTGGACCAATCGGCTTTTAAAATCAAGTGATCATAACCGTAACCATTGAGTTTAGCGATTGCAGTGTGCGCGTCTGCTTTATTCTTGAAATGGATGTATGCAAAACCTCGACACTGACCGGAATTCTTCTCTTTGGCCAAATAAATCTTACCGATTGCACCGAACGGTTTCACTAATTCTTCTAAATCGTGGTCCGACGTGTTCGGTGATAAATTGCTAATTCTGATGGCGGAAGCATCGTGTCGTTGGCTATTCATTGAATCTCCTCGTCTGGCGTTCGCTCCTTCCCGCAAAGAAGGTGGAACGTATTTGGAAGCCTTGTTTCCACCATCAGCTGCACTACCCCCACTGACGGGTAATGATTTCTCTTCCGGTTTCAATTTAATTGCTGAGTCTTTGTACGGACAGCTTAATGTCCAGTGATCACCGTTACACGTTCGACATTTAACTAATCCTTTTTGTTCTTTCAGTTTTTCGAGCGGATTATCCTCAGGTTTGTCGGCGTCTTCTTTACATGTGATAAACTGCATCTGAACCTGCAAATAATTACACATAATTAGAATAGAATATGATTGGATCGAGTTAAGCTTTCATATATAATTGGGCCTCGTACACTTTTAATTCCACAGAATAAACATAGAGCTCAGATAGAAAAATAAATGAAATTATTCCCTCGATTTGTTAAACTAGGTATTTCTACGATTAGAGAAATTTTACCTCTTCGCCAACGTAAGTATTATCTGGATTCACTCCCGACTTATCGTTCGCAGCATCGCCAAACTTTTTCCACGATTTCCTAACGGCTACATTTTTGGAAAATACTCGTTTTTCTATTTTGTAGGTACGAACGACTTTTTCCAATTTATCGTTATCGTTATATCGGTAGTCGGTAATGATTTTCATATCATTATGAATCACTTCTGTTGAGGGTGGAACGTGTCGTTTTCCTTCGATTTCTGCCTCGGTTTCATCGGCCCAACTTGATATAGGTTCTATAGAAGGCATCTTGCCGAAGCAGAAAAATGATCTGAAATAAGAAAAATTGAAGTGTATTACCTGGACGTTTTACCGGAGAATATCAATTACTTTGCAAATACATTTGTTCGGCAGCTTTGAATACCTCTAACTTTGGACGAACTTACGTTTAGTGTTGAATGCGATGATTATAGAAATGAACTTCGAAATCCTCCTGTTCTTAGTTCGGATAAGAAAATGACTGGACAAGAGTGCTAAAATACTTCTAACGTCAGACGTCGAATTAAATTGTGGTTTCGACGTGAATAGAAGGAATCCTGTCAACTCAACTCAATGCACAATTTTATTCTTTCTTTTTTATTTTCTAAATTTGGCTTGCTGGAATGAAATTTCCTACAGCGCGCATAGAACCAGCGCAGCCAGCAATGTAAATCGAAAATATTAATGATGCCACTATCGTATAAAAAATTTGGATGAGTTTTTGACTCCTGCTTTTGGTCGCTTAGTGAATCAATAAATTTTATAAATTCAAAATACACAAAATACATCCAATAGTATGATAATATTGTCCGTGGAGTAGAAATTGTTGCATGGTCATTATCCGGGTTACCAGCTCCGAACCTAATTTCATTGCTTTATAATCTGGCAACACTAAAAAATTATGTCAGCTGTTTTCGGGCAGAATCCCTTGTGTGTGAGAACCCAACCCAGCAAGAACCGTCGCAGCGCAATCAATATTTTGCGAGGGAAAATTTGCCGGACAAATTTTTATCCTACTGAAAGATCTGACCTAAGGATCAAATATTATATTACCGATATCATTTTTTGACGAAAGCAGTTTGGATATTGCCATTGAATATTTGATCATTACCATTGAAAATCAAATTTATCATGCGAATGAGGCTCGATCGGTCGTATTTGTCGACGAAAGAATCGTAAGTAACGCGTAAAAGATCCCAGGCAAGGTTTAATAAGGATTGCCAAGTGTTTTTAAGACATGTAATGTATTTGAATACCAAACTTTGTGCATGCGATTTGTAGTTTGAGCTTTCGAAACTCATCGGCGGAGGACGAGTACAGCGAATGCGACAGCGAAACTGAGAATTCGATCGAGGGAGATGAAAATGATCAAGAGAACTTGGACTGCAACACTTCGAATCCCAATTCAAAGAATATTATTACCCCAAGCGACGACACAAACTCGAAGGCCAATTCGCAGGTATGTAGTTCATAAATCATTTCTTGATTCGCTCAAGTCTGGAGATCTGATGAGAATAACGAAACATGATGATTCGTTCAGTTCCAAATTCCTCGGTGTTTTGCTTATCGTATTTGTTGTTACATTTTTCCATAGAAACTTTCGAAGAAAAGAATGAGCTTGAATAGTGGAGTTTCATCAGCCGAAATGTCATCTAAAAAGTCGAGGAAAACTCTAACTCCTGAATCATCTGATGCGCCTTTGGCCCTACCACTAACGCCACCTCCTCAATATAATGGTACCGACGCTCGTCGTCAACCCAGAACTAGCTCAGAAAGTCTACCTAATAAAGGTTTGAATAATTCGGAGCGGCGATGATTCTGAATTCTACGATCTTTCTTCAGTCGTTGATATTTTATTACAGATTACTTTACTGTGTTACCGGACGAAATCATTCTTATGATATTTAAAAATTGTTCGAAGCCAACATTAGTCGATTGCGCTTCTGTTTGTCGACGGTGGAAGGATATAGCGCTCGATAATGATTTATGGGTGCGAATTGATTTATCGCAACGTAAAATGTTACCCGGCTTAATGGCGCATGTTTTATGCAGAAACCCGCTAGTTTTGCGTATGTCGCAAACTGAAGTAAGATGCTTTCTAAATAGTGGCATAAGTGTACCTCATCCTGGAATACAGTTTATAAATAATTTATTGCTTGCAGATTGTTGCGCCCATATTCACAGATTCCTTAGCAAGCAAATCGATGGCTTATTTTAGTAGCAAAGTCGAGTACTTAGACCTGAGTATGGCTATAATCACTTCTCGTGGTACGTTGAGTGTGAATTTTAAATTTCGCTCTTTCCTACTTTATTCGGAACTAATTTTAATTATTTCATTGAAGATCTCGAGCTTCTGCTGAAAACATGTCATTCGTTAGTGAAATTGAGTTTGGAAAATTGCGAAATCAACGAAAATGTTTGTAAGGAAATTGCTAAAAACGTTAAACTTGTGGTTCTAAATTTGTCGCAATGTGTTGGATTGAACGATGGTGGTTTGACAGCAATATTAAAAAGTTGTAGAAAGTAAGTTGACGAAGAGATTCATGCGACAAATGAAAGATATTTCTCAAAATGGATTTGAAATTTTTCAGTCTTGTCGAATTAAATATTGCGTGGACATCTTTAGATACAGCTGCAATAAAATCCGTATGTTATTTTTTACCCGGAAGTATTTTGAAACTGAATATTAGCGGTTGCGCTAAAGCAATAACTGACTCACGTAAATTCTCTTTTTTCCGTTTAATTCTCATCCTTTGTTTAGATTTAATCATGTTTGATTTATATTTAGATGTCCACAGTTTGCTAACTCGTTGCAATGAATTAAAAGAGTTGGATTTGAGCGATGATACCGGTATAACGGAAGTGAGCGTGGGTATCATTTGCGAAAATTTGAAGAGTTTGCAGGTTCTATCAATGAGTCGTTGTTATAATATTTATCCGGTGCATTATTCGTAAGTTAAAGTTAATTTTGTAATTTTGAGGTCAATTTCATCGTGTGATGCTCATGAAAATATTGTATCCTTTTGCAGGAAATTATTCGCGCTGTCTTCTCTCACACATTTGAACATTTTTGGTTTGTTTTCGGCGACGCAAATAGAGCAATTGAGAAAATCGTACAGGATAAATATCAATCAGATGAAATTTTCGTACATCGCCCGCCCTACCGTCGGCGACCGACGAACTAGTATCTGGTGTATGCCAACTAGAAATTAGTGACCATCGTCTAGCGTTATTGTAGTTTTGATATCTCTTTCTAGTCGCAATATCAAGCCTTTCGGTGTGGTAAAGGTAACCCAATGTGAAAAAGTTGCGGGCAGTGAATTTCCATTAATCATCAGATAGGAAAGGGAAAAAAAGAATGAGATTTTAATCATCAAATTCACTTCGCAGTAGTTGATTTTTTGAATTTATGGAATAATTTGTGAGATACATTTTATTTCATTGTGAAAAAAATAACGTCAGGTTTAAATTATTGAATGATGGTACCTACAGTTTTCATTTGTAGGTGGTACCTACAATTTTTTTTTTCTTCCTTCATTCGGGTTAGTATTGTAAGAGTTCTTTGTGAGATATTCGTAGTTACAGGTATTATTTATTTCAAAATAATTTCTTCTATGTGTTCTGTCTTTTTTGCACCTCCTATGGTGCCTTTTTTATTTACGGTATTTGTTTGTGACGATGTAATTTAATTAATTCTAGTAATAACATTTCATTCTTTCAGAAGATATTTTCTTTTCAACCTTTCTGCATAAAAATAAACTATTTGTTTCTCATGGCAAATGTCAATTATGATTGTAAGTTGTTCTATATTAAATTGATGGAACTCGGATAAAATTTCAAAAAATTGGGTTCCTCTTCTATTGTTCTTTTGCGATTTCCAATTAAAGGAGATGGAAAGGTGACGATTGATACTTTTTACTTTTATTTAGAATTGGTAAATTTTATTGTGGTCACAAATTGAGTTTTTTCTATTTTTCTCGCCAGCGTTTGAAGAATGATAGACAATTTTCAGAAATTGAAAGCAAACAACAGTTACAGGATAGAATGAGTTTCCGAAAAATTTTTCCCTCCAGATTCTAGATTCATTATATTTACGGTACACATTGTCAAAAACCTGATTTGATCATTCAAAAATCCCTACTATCCGTCAAAAGAATCACAAAATGTCAAGATCTTTGTGAGATAAATCGTTACTCGTCAGGCAAGAACTAAAAGGGGCTAACTCAAAAGGAAGTGGGGATAATAATAACTTTTGCCTGACAGTAAGTCAGTGTGACAGCTAACGCTAAAGTTATACAACTTTGGAGAACTTGAACACAGTTTCTGACTAACCGTTGCTTTCGGCCGTTAATAATGATTTTTTGAACTACAATTTTTCGTTCTATTTGAAAGCAATATACATCATTCTCCAAATCGTTGTTTTGGATACACGTCAATCTCACTTTGTAGGCAAAGCGGGAAGAAATCATAAGAGGTATCAAAACTATGGTCGTATATGGGAGAAAAATGAAAAAATTGAAATAACATATTTTGAACCAAGCAGATTTGGTTTCTTGGCATCCCATAAACATACAGGCACAACCGTCGAAGAGTCGAACGAATCACGCACGTTGTTAGCGATCCAAGCGGATGCTCGGTTCGAATTCTTTCCCTGTTATTTTTCAGATTTCAGGACTACAAGCCTGCAACCCATTCTAGCGGAAAGCAGTGCTACCAATCTTAGAATTTTGTAAGAGTGTGGTGACTGATAATGCTGATAAGCGCGAAAATGATCATTTTACGGAAATGTCAAATGGAAAACTTTACACGATGGGAACGGAAGATTTGCAAATCGTAGATCATCAATATTTGTGGAATTCCATGAATTTATTGCCTCCCAAGTTAGAATTCTACGAAGCAACTCAACAAACTTGTAATTTATCTGAGTAATTTAGCGCTACAGTTGCCTAATTTCATTCTCTATCGTTTGCTTTCTCTTTAAATTTTCAGGGGATGCTATTCGAAAAGCTATTGCCGGCGAATTGTCGGCAAATAAGTATCGCGATTCACTCTTTATGGAAATGGTTACCCTATCGCGTTTTATGGAAGATCGCAAAAATAAGTATAGAAGTGACAAAGGTTTTCGAACAATCCAAAAAGTAACTACATGTTCCAATTCATTGATAGAAACTGCTGGCTCGTTTTTTCACTTTTCGCGCAATACAATTCTTGTTTCTTGAGCAGATAAAAAAGGTAGTCGAACGGATTCATTTGGTTGATTTGAAGTCGGCTGTTATTGTTCTCAAATCGAATCTGGTAGAAACATTCGTTCCATCGAAACAAATGGGGCAATGGATGCTTATAAAATTGCAATCAAATTCATTATTATTACAAGTTCTCATGGAGTATTGCACGTACTCAGCCTCTAAACTACATCAACGACTGAGAACTGGACATAATTGGATTGAAATTACCATGGCGCTCAGTATGATAAGTCGAATTTGGTATGTAGTTCTTCCTCAACATTTCGTTTACTCATCACATGAATTGTTACTTTTTTGATGTTCATATTCTTTGCTTAGGTCACTGTCGAAATTCTTATTTAAAACTTCATTAATGTCTTACGAGAAGATTATTTCTGTTTTGGATGAATTAAAAAACAGTAAAACGAACGAGTATTGGTTGAGCTCGAAATATGAGTTTCCTACGAATCTAAAAGAATGGATTGAACGGAGGTAAGGACACATCTCTTTATTATCTCAACCTGGAAGCTGAATTCTTGTATCTTCTCTTCTGAAGAAATATTAATGTGTTTTTGGAATAACTTTGAGAAATTTTTTTCCAGCCGTGTAGAGGGTACAGTATTACCTGATGAAAGTAGTTCACGTCCAGGTTCTAGTAAGTCGTATATTGCATACTCCTAGAGTGTAAGAATCACGATCAAAATAATAAATTTTTATTAAATTATTTTTTTTTTTTCTCAGCAAAAGACGTAAAACCTGATCAAAAGAAGAAATCGAAAGTATTCCGCGTGACGTCGAAGATAAAAAATATTCGAGATTTCAAATCATTCTTTCGTAAAGAAGCGAGACGTAGACGTAAAGAGACGACTCGAGATAAATGTGTTTCAAAAAAATTGGATGCTCTACAATGGCATATGTTGCAGAGGGAAGCATGTAAATGGTTGAAAAGCCTACAAAAACACGAAGACGAAAGCGAAGCGCGAATCGATCGCATACGAAAAAAATTATGTGAATGGTTTTCGTAAATTTTACATTTGGTTCGAAAAATGGTGTCACATTTAAGGATCACTTGTATCAACCACCTCTAAGACCAGGCGCGGATCCCCCCCCCCCCCAAAAAAAAAAAAAAAATCCCCCAAAAAATCGAAAAAACAACAAAAAATCCGTAGTATCGAAGAAAATGTAAAAAAAAAAAAAAAAAAAGGTCCTTTAAACTTTTTTTGGATTGTTTCCCCTCCCAAAGTGGTCGTCTGGATCCGCGCCTGTAAGACGCTTCTTGAACGCTGATGAAGTTCACGAGTGGATGATGATGAAGAGCTCCAATCTTGAGAATGGATTTCCGATTAGATAAGAACTTTTTTCGTATGATTTTTCATGTTAAAATGAGTATACGGATTTTTTCCAATCAATTCGTTTTTTTTTCTTGCGGGGGAATATCATAACCTATGTAGGGGGCGTAATGAAACCCTTACCCAAAATCCTAAATTTTTTTGTTGAATCTCTACGAAGGACTTAAACGATTTTGAGCTTTGAATCCTCGTGCGGGTGGAATTAATTAAGGAAGTGGGTATAAAAACTCACGATCGGAGGGTGAGTATTGAAGAACTCGAAGTCACCTACTATATTAATGGAAGAGAAAAAGATAATCTCGACTGAAAAGCAGATGAGGAATGTCGTATTGAATCAATGAGTTGCTTCAAAAAACAGACGGAAATGAATTATTTGGGCGGACTATGAGAAATTTTGAAATACGAGATCAACAGAGAAAGGGGCGATGGTGGAAGGAGAGTTATAATTTTTAATGTATCATACAGGAGTAATCGAAGGTCTGAAAGTTTCGGAATCAAGAGCGGTGTTTCGTTCGATCAAACAAATAAGTGAAGAAATAAACGACAATCATCTTTTATGAAAATGGCGATTTTACCAGTGATAATGATAAAATGAACTGATTTACACTTTTCAAGTTTTTTCTAAATTTACCCTCGCGAATTCCTTCTTAAGTTTGTGACATTGAGATTTGGAGAAACCTATAACTCTAAACTTAATTACAACTACATTATTTTTGCACAATTATATACTGGGGTATTCTGATGAATAGTGAAGGTAACGACTAACATCCAGACCACGAAACGCTCGCAACAGATGAAAAAAAAAGAAAACGTTTCGAAAAATGGCAGAAATTTGTATTCAGTAAAATAAATATAGAATGGAAATAGAAACAAACCATTTAAGATATTATAATATAATATTATAAACTAACCCGAGTTTACTGAAAACATTAAATAGCATATTTGGAATTGAAACTTTGAAAACAAATGTACGCAAGTATCATTTTCTGTTCCTTCGAATTTCACACCCGGCCATTACGACAACGCTGAAATATTAAAAGAAGAAACTGGATTGAGAGTAATAGTTTATTGAGTTTCGAAGTTGAGTTAAGTTCAAGATTCAATTTCCAAACATGGCTACCATCTCCGACTTCCCAAAATTCTGCTTAGAAATACGCTTTGTTTGAAATTCAACACAACATTTATTACATCGATTCTAAATGCAGAGAGAAATTGGAGGAAAAAAAGTGGTAACTAAAAAAGTTTGAAATTAATTACACTTAACGCACGCATCGTGGATATGTAATAAAAGTAAAAAATTTTACACATACCGGTATATAGAGGTCTAAAAAGAAAACGAGGAGACGGGCGTACGCATGTACTTTTTCCATCTCTCTTTGTATCGTTAACGAGGAAGATTGAATACCTAGTCAATTTTTTTAGGGAAGTTCCTGATGTGGAATCATCTTTCGTAAATTTCCTCGTTTGCCATTTGTTCAAATGCTTCAGTTGCATTATAATTTTTTCGATTTCAGGTCAGTAACCGGTAGATAATTTTAAAAAAATAAGTATGTAGTGAAAGAACAATGACCGAATACACATTAACGAGTTTTTTTCCCCGATTCCTTCAACCATCCAAGGAATGTATATCGAGATATCTTCTTATCCTAATTTCTTTCTCCTCCTTCAGCAAACAATGTTCCATGTTTTCAACGCGCTTTCTCGAATAATAACGCGTCGAAAAACTTCGCGAAATGACAACCTCGACGGAATACAAAATACGATATTATTATTATTATTATTATTATTAAAATATTTTATCTCATTAAGAGTAAAAGACGATATGAAGACGGAAAATGGAAAGACAACATGCAGGGTTGAGATGAACATTTTGAAAGAAAACGAAATAAGTTTTTGCTGCACTTCACACACCTTACATACTAATCATCATCTTAGAGATGAATGCTATTTATTTTGGTTTGGAAAAAGCGACACCGAAACACGAAGAAAAAAAAAGTTGATCGAAATTGTGAGTAATGAAGTTTTATTAAGTATTAAAAAAACACCTAATAATATTATGATTAAAACGAGGAATGAACTTTTCCTTTTCACACACAAACATACCGAATGATTATCACTATTATTTTTTAGTAATCCGATTAAAAGGATTTTTTAAATTTTTAGTGTAGGCAAATTAGCGCAATATGGGTGGAGAAAAAACATTTTGTTGGAGCAAACGTTTCTTTGCTAAAAATGGTTCAGGATGTGGTCCTGAAAAACATACTAAAAATCCCGCGAGGGGTTCGAACCCCCCAAAAATTAGTTTTTCGTCTATATGGTACGAAATTGGAATTTTATTAAAAAATGTTTCAAACAAAAGTTGTTCCTCGTTAAATTTCATACCAAATAACGTATTCAACTTTCAACCTATACCAATAGGGCCTTCGCAAAGGCCGTTCAGAAGAGGACCAAAATCAGTTTTTCCATAATATAGTATCTCACAAGATTGAAAATTGATTACAAAATGTTTCAATCAAAAGTTATTCCTCGTTAAATTTGCTAGAAAATGATTTATTCAACCGTCAGGAAGTTCTTTTTTTATAGGGGTTTAAAACCCCCAAGATTTAGTTTTTGGCTTATATCTTGTCTAATTAAAATCAGTTTTTCCATATATTTCCCATAATTGAAATTTTACAAAAAAATGTTTCAAATAAAAGTTTTTCCTCGTTGAATTTCCTATCAAATAAGTTATTTAGCTTTCAGGATAGAGCAAATAGTTTCGAAAAAAAAATGCTTTCGATGTTGAAAATAATAAGGATGTGTCATATTTTTCTCATGTTCAGATAGTTTTGTTGCTGATTTATGGAAGTCTTGCAATATTACAGATAGTGAGGACTATTTTTTTACCAGTGATAGAAATATTGAAAAGATGGAAATTAAATGAATATTTTTCTCATACTCATAACTCACATGGCACTGCCTCAATGCTAGTGGAGTATTAGAGGTAGTAGACTTCATAGACGACAGTAGAGGGGTAATGTATATTCTAGGACAGTTCTGGATTTCTAAGATATTTCTGGATTTCTAGGACAGTTCTGGATTTCTAAGACAGTTCTGAATTTCTAAGACATTTCTGGATTTCTCATTTCTAGATTTCTCATTTCTGGATTTCTAAGACAGTTCTAAATTTCTAAGACATTTCTGGATTTCTAGGACAGTTATGAAGTTTCTATTTATGAGCTACAAGCTGTCTAAAGATTCAATAAGCGTACCATTGACCTTTGAGTGGAAAAAATTATGAGGGATAAATAAATATTAATTATGCACATAATTTATTTCAACATCAGATTTGAAATCATTATGGGGAATATCTAAATTTTTTATTTTATTTTCAACCATTCTAGATAAAGTACTCAAATGAGCAATGATATTTATCATAAATTTAGTATATTTTATCCTTTTAGAATCAGGTAAATGTTGAATTTTATCAGAAAGTGGATCTATCAATATTGAGAAAAAATACCCCTTGCGCGAGAGAAATTATCAAGTGCGCCAGAAGTCAATGAATATAGAAAATAACTTATTGAGCGCAGATGAAAAAAATGTGTTTTTTTGTCCATACTTCATGAATTTGTCTTGGAATTGAGAGAAAAAAGTCGATGAATGTAGAAAATGAAAATATGTTCTAGGATCAACCCAAAAACCAATCATGTTTTTCTTGGAAATGAGAAAAAATACCCCATGCGTTGAAGTTGATATGTGTGTAGCTTAATTGTGAAACTTTATAAATTGGTTTACATATGAGGGAAATGATACAAAAGTCCTGAAATTTTTGAACCTGTGAAGAAGAAAAATACAGTGAAATGATTCATATTTACTTTGAAAACAGTCAAATATTTGGTATGAAAAATTAGAAGATTTCTACAATTTTTGGTGAAGTTGAAAAATGGGGAAAATGGGCTTTGCGCTACAGAAATCAGCTAGTGCGCTAGAACATACATTATATATCTACTGACAACAACTTGTAGGATGTATTAAGTTAGGACGAGGAAGCCCACCATGAGTCCAGTACTGATGACGATTCCTCAGTAATCATAGACGAAGAGTATGACAAGAACGAATCAAGTCCCTCCATCTCAAATAATGAGACTACTGTAAGTCGGTAGGCTAAGCTACACTGCTTCTATTAGAAAGCGTAGAAAACTGGTAGGCAGGGTATAGGATAGATGGAGGAGCTCAAGTGAGGTGCGAGAAACCTCCCTATGTTATAAAATTATGTGTATATAGGCTACTACAGGAAATATACTAGCCTCATGGAGTAAGATTCAGTTGAGGAACCTACAGGAAAAATGTACCTAATACACTTTTTTCATAGACTAATTACTCTATTCTGAAAGCTGAATAGCTCATTTGATAGGAAATTCAACGAGGAACAAAAACAGTTTTTCATAAAAATTCAATTTTGGGAAATATATGGAAAAACTGATTTTGGTCCTCTTTTGAACGGCCTTTGCAGGCTTTGCCGAGGCACTAATTGACCTCGGCTGAACAATGAATACGTTATGTGGTAGGAAATTTAACGAGAAACAACTTTTGTTTGAAACATTTTTTAATAAAATTCCAATTTCGCGCGAATACGCGAAAAACTAATTTTTTTTTTTTTGAGGGGGGTGGGGTGGGGGGGGGGTTCGAACCCCCATAAAAAGAGAAGCTCCGAGGGGAAAACGCGGGATTTTTAGTATGTTGTTCAGGACCACATCCTGAACCATTTTCAGCAAAAAAACGTTTGCGCCAGCAAAATGTTTTTTTTTTTTTCTCATTTGCCTGCACTAGTTATTTAGTCTCCATTTGATCGGGCTCTCGAAATTTTCAATATTAGCGAAGAGAAAGACTTCGAAGAAGAGCATAAATCAATTTGAGAAATTTCAAACTTTTATCCCTCTCTTGACTAAGAGAGTGGGTGGCTTGATATTTTTGTTTTTGTTTTTTTTTTTTTTAAGAAAAGAATTATATCACATCTTTTTGAATTTGGGTAAAATAGATTGGTCTTTTCAAGAATCAATTTCACATAATTTTCTTGTTCTAACTCTTTTCTTACCCTATTGCCTCTAGGATTTCGAGCTCAATGAAATATTTCAAAATAGTGTCGCGTCTGACCTTATGCATGGAATGATACAAAATTTTGACCAAAACAATATATATTTCAACATTGTTTGATCACCGAATAAGTCGTCTTCTCACATTCAAAAAGTTATTTATTCCCAAAAATAATTGACTATTGACACTTTAGTGTAATCTTACGCGCACAAAGAAACTCATCTTATCATTTAAGTATTATATATTTGAGCATAAGAATAGATTGAATTTCTTTCAATCATCTGCGATACTCGCCCTCGATCCAACGAATATCCATCGGGTATCGACGAAATCTACCTAAGCGTAGAGAGTTTTGGTAACGTCATTTGGTGTTTACAAAAATAAAAGATTTTTAAATCCTCCTGATGGGAGATGTTCGTCGAAATATGCGCGCGATACCTTAAAAATAAACCCAAGAACTTACAAAATACGTACATAATAATTATAAATATATTAAGGTGTCCACGAAGATGGCGTCGAACACAAAACGTGTAACGTTGATAAAAGGATAAATGCTATAATCTAAGGTGGCGATGTGCCCGATGCGAGCGAGCACATTCACGATGGCCGTCAATTGAACGACGGAAAATGCGAAGGTGTAGGGGCAGGGGACTGATCGTTCCCCTGCGACATTTCTCATTCTGGCCCGGGCGTCCATCGATCGAACTCGATACCACTGTCCGGACTCTGACCGAACACGGTCATCGAATTCATGAAATGCGGTGCCGCCATCACGTGACACCGAGAACATCGGGTGCTAGTTTGCGGCGTACCGCATTGATCACATTTCTTGTCTCCAGATGACGATGCTGAAGAGATACCCGACTCGTCGCCCGTTCCGTCGGCGCTTTCTATCGATAGCTGTTGTTCGCGATGCATCGCCGCTGCTGTCGCCGTCGTCGTCGACGAATTCATGAGCTCTCGTTCAAACGCGTGCAGCTGTTCCATAAAGTAAAAATTCGGTCCCACATTCGACTTGCGAGCTCGTACCAGACTAAAAGCGTCGTTCAAGCTCAATCGCATGTGCGACATGAGATAAGCGACCGTAATTGTCACGGATCGAGAAACGCCGGCTAAACAGTGCACCAAGACACCGATTTTCTGCGAACGCGCTTCATCTGCAAACAGAAGAAACAGAATTGTCTTTATTAGAATGATACAAAAGCTCGAACGTCAGAATAGCGTAAATGAAAATATGACCAGCAAAGAAATTAAATAAGCGGCGAGAAGAAGCCACGGGTTCGAGAATGAATCACAGGTACGAAGGTTTTGGTGCCTCGGATAAGTGCCGAAGGAGTCTCTATGCCTTATGTACTACACTAAAAGAGGTTCAAAGTAAGGAATGCCATCAAAACACAGGCAGGATTTGAATGAGGTAGATGATTACTCGCGCCATCTTTTATCAAACAAATACATAATAGATCTAATTGAAGAGAAAGTATAGCCAATCAATTCCAGAGCTATCTGAAGGAAAACGATATCAATTCAAGTAGCCAGTACCAGTTTTCGATCTGGACGTTGCACATCAGATGTTGGAATCAGGCTGAAGAGGATAGCCGAACCAGCAATAGCTACGCGTCAGTTTTGCGCGCCTCGACAGGAGAATTGCGTTCTACTCGATTCTATGGGAGAGGATTTTGGAAGCCTTATGGTTCCAAGAGTGCTTGCACACCTACTCAGGATGATCAGCAGCTATTTTAGCTGTTGAGAAGTCCAAGCAGAAACGTCTATTGGTATAGTAAAGCGCCCAGTTACTTGTAGTCGGGTTGCCAGATTTGGTCCAAAAAGTCCTTTTCAAAAATCGTTGTTCTTTTTCTAGTCCCTTTGCCTGTTTTGGGTTCTTCTTTGCTCCGGAGCCGGTTCATTATGTTCCGGTCAGGCATGACATACAAAAAATTGTTGATTTTGTTTTGTTTTTGTTATCAACTTCTTTAGTTGTTTTTGTTGAAGTTTTGTTATTTGGCAAATTCTTTGTCTGTTTGTGTTTTGGTTGTCGAGTAGAAATTTGTTTGAAAACACATGTTTTTCTCGATAAAAATATATTTTTTCAAATAAAAACATGTTTTTTCAAATAAAAACTTGTTTTTTTTCCACATAAAAACACGTTCTTTTCAAAAAAAATATGTTTTTTTCTCAATGAAAACGTTTTTTTAGTAAAATTGTTTTTGTTCATTCATTTCAAGGTTCCATTTTGCGCAGATTTTTTGTTTTTGTTTCGTCAATTTCAAATTCTAAATCATTTCATTTCTATCATTTTTATGGTTTCTAAAATATGGTTCATTTTGTTGAATGAAGTTTCATTTTTGTTTGGTTTGCCATGCCTGGTTCCGGGACGGGTTCATTACGTTCCACAGTCGGTTTATTGCGTTCGGAACCAGTTTGTTACGTTACGCTCCAGAGTTGGTTCATCGGGTTTGGTCCATTATTTTCTTTTTTGATCTTAAAAAAATTGGACATTGGTCCATTTTAGCCTCCTTCACCTGGCAACGCTGTAATGTAGGTACGGCTGGGGTCGGTCGATAGGTCGCGTCAATGGAAGGTGAATCTGCCACTGGGTATTAAGCTTATCTGTTATGCGGACGAGACACTGGTTGTATGCATTGCCGAAACAACTGTAGCGCTGGAGAGCAAGGAAAACCGGGCTCTGAGGCAGTGACACGTTGGATCAAGTCGGCCAGAATAGCATTTGCGGTGGGTAAGGCGGAGGCTATATTATTCACAATCGAAAGTTCAGTTCACCCACCTTGTGCCTACAAGGTGTGGAAATCAAGACCAAGAAAGTAATAAAGAACCTTGACTCGAAGTTGTGCTTCAGGTACCATTTCCTGATGACAGCGGAAAAGGCAGACAGGGTATATACATATATATTTAAAAGCCGCCTGATGAGAAACCTAGGCGGCTGAGAGAAGCAAGAAGAAAGATGATGATGATGAGCACCGCCTTGTCGATCCTCCTACACAGTGCCATAGTATTAGCCGACTCAGGAAGATTTATTGCCTACTGCACTGTCTCGACAGAAGCTCTTTGCGTATTAGCGCGTTCACCAGTCCACCAATGAGGGGAGAGCGGAAAAGAAGACAACAAACGATCAAAAGGCTTCAGGGGTCAAGCAGGTCAGGCGTTCCTTGATTGAAGAAAGGAAAGCACGAACTGCTCAGAGTGAGCTAGATGAACCCGTGTCTTGATACGTGACTTTGATGAAAGAATGAACTGAGACCGTGGTCAGTTGAACTGTCATCTGACGTAAGTCTTGAGTGCCCATGGCTGCTTCAACAAGTACTTTCATGAGAGGTAAAGGGAAGTTGAGCTGACAGTTTTGTTCGCATTGCGACCAAGGACGAGATTACGTGCCACAGCACACCTCATTCGGGTGCGAGGGTGGAGGCGTGAGCGAGGCAAGCCTAGTCAGTCTCTTCAAGAGATTGGGGTAGATAAAGCGCTTGCTCTGAAAGGCTTTGTAGCCACCATACTAAGTTCCAAAGAAATATTGAACCAAAAGTCTGCACTTGTAGCACAGTCGTGAAGAAGATGGACCTACAATGGAATAAGCAATTAATGAAGAACCACGCTATGGTTCATTTGACACCTGTGCACCATCCACATACAGACGTGCAAACCTTGAAGGAAGGAGGAGAAGGGACTACAATAACGACCCACAACCACAATTGACGTGGTGTGTAGTTAGGTGTTTCAAAGTTTTGCGTAGTTGGAAGCACTGCAGCTTGGCGATCAAGAAGAACATGGAGCTCGCCGAGGAGATTCATCCAACACTGAAGTTATACCCGAAAGGGTCGACTCCCCTGTTGGAAGGCACCAAAATTAATGCGGACGTAGCCCGCACCCAAGGCAGCGCTACACATGTGACAAAAGCGAGAATGAGACCAACTCTTTTCAACATGTTTTTCACGTCTTTACTTTACAACATCAGATTTTACGTCTCCAAGGGTATTGATACACATATGAGACTGGCGCCATCTAAAAGGAAAGGAAGACGAGGCAGGGGACGTATATCATTGATAATGTTATGGCCAGTACGAAATATAATTTTCATTTTTGCACCCTCTCAGAATTTATTCGCACTTCATTACTGTTACAAGGTGTTCAATGAGCACTTATGCCAAAAGTATAGTCAAAATTCGAAAAAGTAAGGAAACCTCCTCTCTTCTTTGCAAGAAAAAATAATCTCAATCTGTTTTCGAAAAGTTGAATAACTCGATCTTAATTCCAAATGAAGCACGATTATCGCGAAAGTTCCCGCATAGCGCGCATTTCTCCGTTTTAATTTATCGCGTTCAAGCGAAAGCCATCCACTCCTAATAAAAATATTACAGACCTATACGCTGTATACTCAAGATTTCATCTAGCGACGAACCGCGAAAGTAGATCAAGCCCAGATGACCTTCACGAACACACACATACCCACCATTTTTACACCCTACCACCCTCATCTATACGCGATGCACATCATAGGTTACTACACTTTTCGTACACGAAATTCGTCTCCATGAACCCGTGACCAAGTTTTATAATTTCTTCACGTTGCGTCAAAAAATTCCATTAAATTCACAGGGAACGAGAGAAGGAGAGGAAAAAAGGTATTCTAGCGTCCCTCCGCTCTTCATCTCCACAACAATGCGACCTGAAAAAATTTTCCGACTATACATAAAGTGCTACCGAAAAGAAATAAAGATCGAATTCGAAAGAGTTTAGAAAGGAAGCCTGTAGGAAAGAAAAGAAAAATGAAGAGATGAACGAACGTAGAAAAAGAAAATCGCGCGGGATTATGTATAGGCGTGTGCGCTAAATACGACGAAAAACTAGGTCACCCGTTTCAAACGCGCAAGGGTGCTTTATGAATCCCTGTTTCGTCACTCCATCTCTCTTTCGAAGAGTATGTATGACTCATCTAGCTCGCGCACGCTAAATCCCGGGATTCTTCACCTTCCCCTCTCTCCGGGTGAGGAAAACCCTCCAGACTATGTAGGAGTAGAGCAGTGTAATAGAGCTTTCGCAGCGAAGACTCGCACAGGTTCCGTCTTCCGTCATACTACGGCTACTCGACTCAAAAGTCCAAAGCATGCGCACTCCCTCACACGGTAAGGCGACGAAAGGCGCGCGTGTTTTCTCAATATGTTCGGTACGAATACGATGCGTTAAAGCCAGCGATTCTACCACTTGTTCATTACGTACGTCTTCCTCCGTTCGCTATTATTCAAGCTCGTTATCGACCGGAGTGCTGTTAAACTATATTATAATATACGCAGCCAGCAGCGAAAACGGACCTCAATGTACATAGACAATGCGGCGTTCGAATGGCCCCATAGTCCACGTGGTGTTTACTTGTAAGTGTTGCTTGCACAGTAGAAGCAGCAGCAGCAGTTTAGACGGCCATAAATGATGTCCACCCGCGCATAGCTTTCCATTCTCTAGCAGAAGTCAAAATACAACCCACTATCAATCTTTTATTCAACGAAAGTTTTCGCAATTAATTTTCACTTCCTCCACACGTACGAACATCGAAAATATTTTTCGGTCAAAAACTACACGAAAGAAGCGAACAAAATTACCAAGTTTCGGTGATGTAGACTGTCTCATTTTCCTTCTCAGACTCACCTAGATTTATCCATGTGAGAACTTCAATCATGTTTAGTCCATAAATATTGAATAACCAGGGACACATCGCTAAAAATTTCTAATAATAAGTACGAGGACTGTCAAAAAAGTTCCCGGACGATTATTTGTATGCGCCAATTGGCAACACTGGCAAGGAAACCTGATTGAATCTTGTTTTGTTGTACTATCGACCATCAATATTCAAAATTTCACGTTGATTCATGGCATAGTTTGTCATAAATTAATGTTTTGGAGGAATGTCCTTGAGGATCCGTGACGATTCCATCTTAATGCCTTTTGTAGGCCTGAAATGCTCCCATCCCATTGCACCTCATAGTCGGTTGATTAGGAAGAAGTCCCTACAAGTCAAATCTAACAAGTGTAATGGCATTGAGGAAGCCACCACGTCTGTTCTCATTATATTATTCCAAGTCCTGATTTCGAGTTCCAACTCCCCCATCCTTAGGAACCAGATTTGCCACGTGAACGGCGGACGTCTCTCATCATACAGGTTCCTATGAAAAACGCCTCCAGAGTCAGAGACTATTGGGATTTAAGCTTAGAGTTTCATAAGTTGGTAGCTCTGCGAAAAATTTAAGTGATCGCGTAGCGGCAACCATAAGGGAACAGCAAAATGTAAATTTTTTTTATAAGAATTGAAGAGTGTTTTATGAAAATATACGTCCTACATTTTATTCTAATATCATTAGAAAATTAATTTTCCTCCAAATCAACTTGATAAATAGATTTTTTATTCTCTCGCGACAAATCAAAGCTTGCCGTCTCCCCGTATAAAAACGTACGTGATCACTCAAATATTTGTCTGCGCGCAGAAAGAGAGGAGTGATTTTGTAGCGCGCTCTAGTGCAGGTTTAAATCCCAATGGAGTGATACGTCAGATTGGGGTACCATTATTTGAACCAAAAGACAATCCACTAACTACCCCCCTCCTGATTATTTGAAACGGTTTGAAAGCGAAAACAGGAGGATAGACGGCACCAGAAAAGAAGAAGAAAATTGAGCGGCCACTGGACTTTCTGCGATGGGATCTCGGCTCTTTTCAATTATCTGCCATAAATTACTTCTCTTTTTCTTTCTACGTAGGTACTTGGAATTTTTGAAAGTCCTGACCGTCCTCTTCCTTCGAGTAACTAACGAAATTTCACGCGACATCACGCACCGATTTTTGTGAGACCCTCTTCCAGAAAGATTTTAACCAAAAATCATCCCCTGATGCCGATTCGTCTTTACCTAATTCGCCACCCTAGGCGATTTTCTGTTCCGTTTTTTTTAACCCGTTTTCTCCGGACAGGTAGAACATTAGAGCTCATGGACCTCATTTCTCTTCATAATTGGGGTAGGACCCTTCAGCCTAGAAAATAAGCTGCGGATAGTGTCAGGGTTAAAAAACACGATGCGAAAACGAAAGGGTTTAAGGAGTGATCTGAGAGGAAAGCTTCCCACAGTAGAGTAAACGAACCCATTTCACTTTCCTTCTATAGAAGGAGTCATATTCCGAGGAAGAGAAGTGGTCGAGTCTAAAGCTTTAAAGGTGAGTTATAGTCGACATCAAGATCCAGGGCATTAGAATGGGTGAGGTACTTAATAATATCGACTTCCTTTGAAATTTCGAGGGAAAAGGAAGACAGAAACAAGACGGCGGATGAAGATATTGAAGGCAGCGAGCTTATGGGAGGAAGGACAGAAAGAGTGACTAACTAAAGCTGCTGATGAGGGTAATTCCGTGGTTATTCTCGACAAGGAAGAGTACGACAAAAAAGTCCTTGACACCCTTCAAGGTAGCGGATTTACAGTCAGGCCTGTCAATTTTGATTTCAACTTCTTTAATTACGTGCGTGAAGTAAAATCAATTGTTGACAAATTTACCTCCTTGTTGAAAAAAACCTAAAAGCAACTTCATTCCTAACCCCGGCCCTCCTCGGCTTTATGGCCTCCCTAAAGCTCCGCAAGGAGAATATCTTTATTAGGCCAGTGGTGTCTTTCATCTCTTCTCCTACTTCTAGACTATCCAAATCCCTCGGTCAATGGTTCAAGTCGTTAGTGATATATGGATGATGTTTTATGCCTCTTAAGTGGGTCTCCACACTTTTCTCAACAGTCGGTATCCCACCATTGAGGTCACTATTGAAGTAGGTGGAATTTCCATTAATTTTCTTGACTTCTCTATTTCCATTGTTGGCGGCGTGCTTAATTTTGAGATCTTTCGTAAAAATATCTGCAAGGATGTCCTCCTTCCCATGAGCTCGCTGCCTTCAATACCCTCATCTGTCCCCCTTTCCCTCAGACTTTTCTGGAAGAAGTCGATGTAATCAATACCTCGCCCATTCTAACGGCTTGGATCTTGATGACGACTATATGGTTTGGAAAAATCTCTCCTCCAAGGCTTCAAACTCGACCACTTTTTCCCCTCGGATCACAGCTCTCTATAGAGGGAAAGTGAATGAAGTTCCTTCACCCTACTGTGGGAAGCTTTACCACTTATCTCCTAAACCATTTGGCTTTCGCTCCTAGCTTTATAACCCTGCAGGTTATTTTCTAGGCTGTAGGATCCTATCCCCATTATGGAAAGAAGTGGGGTCTATAAGCTCTGATGTTCCAACCGTCCGGTTGTTTATATGGGGAGACAAGTCGGCAGCTTTGTACTAGGGTTCAAAAACATCTCGATACAGTTACTTCTCCTCTTCCCCTTCTGGAAACACTCGGCCCATAAATTTGATCTTCACCAAACCGTCCCGTTCCATTCAGAGAATTCCTTCGGTCGATGGTTGGTCCTTTCGCCCTACGAATTGTAATGTCTTACTTTCCAATCGTTTTCTTCCTGAGAATGATTTAATCGAGAATCTCCTTCTCCTAACGACTCTGAATCATTCAAATTTTTCTGTCCCCACTGCTCTAATTCAGCTTCTTTCCTATCCTCACTTCTTTTTCTTCTCAGCTCAGTTCTATTTTGCACGTCGTTCGATAATGGCTATTTAGCCGAAAATATTTACAATTTTTTGCATTCTTCGATTTCGTTATATAGTTTTCGATTTTTACGATTTTCAATTTGAATTTCGTTGATTTTTCGAATGTTTGGTAATAAATATTGTGATATATCATTCATTTATGTACGGTTTGTAAAATAAAAACTGGAATTTTCGCATTTTAATGTCGAGTTTTGTCGAGCTAGCGCATTCGAAACGATATTACGACTCGAGTTTAAGTGGAGGAAAATGAGAGGAGTAAGATGGAGTCTTGATTTATGTTTTTATAAACCGTACAACTTCATTCATTTCTGATGTTTGGACTTTCTGCATGGAACAGTGCTGTATGATTGGAAGTTCTCAGCTTTAGACGAAAATATGATCTGTATCAATTCAACGGGATGGTGTATAGCTGACTTCTAGTGAGAGTCCTCTGAAAGTCTCAAAATAGTCGCCGATTTTCATTGAACCATTCTGATAAGACACTTTGGATTTGTAACAGAAGTATTTCTTATTTTTAATCACTGTTCCAGAACGGGTCCCATTAGTATTTCTCAAAAACGAATCGAACCGCCCCGCATGAGCTCACAAAAACGATAATTTCAACTTTTAATTTTCGAAGAATGACAACACGCTCGAAAATATTCGAGAACGAACTGCGTCGAGTTTCTCCTTCTACCCTCTCTCGTATTCCATTTAATTACAAAATTCGTAAATAAAACAATACAATTATTAATTCTTCAGAGTAGTCGGGCAACAGAAGGAAGGCAAACGGAAGCCCCTATTAGCGGAATATCCGTCACGAATAGGTTCAAAGCTCGTTCTCCAAAAAATATTAATGAAACAGAACTACCACCACAGTGTCACTGTTCCAAAGTGTAATCCGGCGAACAAAGAACGAAAAGTTGTATTAGTAGTAGTGCGAAATGTACCATCGGAGCACCATTCTTACAGACGCGCCCACACGCGTCAAGAGACTTTCGTACCTCGGGAAAAACGCCGACGTTCTTTTCCTCCTACCCTCCCGCCACCGTGTTTTCATTCAGGACTCGACGCGCAGCATCGAGCGCGAGCTCCAATTCGCCTCGTGAATGAACTGAGAAAGTTTACAGGTTATACCGCTACCACATCACACATTCATGATGTGGCTTTTTGGCTTGAGAATTGGAACTCGCAACTCAGTATACGCACGCATATACGACAAGAACTTTTCTCGTTCAATTTCCGTATTCGTTTAGACGCGTGTACAGAGCATAATGCTTCAATAGATTCGATCAACTCGCTCTTCTGCATTCGTTTCGAATTTCCGAACGGAATTTCAAATTCACAATGTAAAATTGTGTGGAGAGACCGATTCTTTGTGAGGTCAAGGTAGTATAGTGTGTTGGAGACAACCATCATTATCGTAACCTATGATCCGCAGAACATTTCTTTTTGCCTGTTGTTCCACCATGACTCAAGTTCGAGAAGAAATTAATTTAATGCGCATTTACCCCCCGGGCCACTGTAGTCTATAATCGCAGCCCTTATGTGAGACGTTTTCTTTTTCTCCTTCATCTTTCCTGAAGTCAGGTAAGAATGAATAGACGGTCGAGCAGTCAACAGAACACGAGAAAAATTCCACGAGCTCAAAGTTGAGTCGCAATGGAATCTCTTTTTTGGTAAAGAGAACAGCTACATACTTCTGCACTACCTACAGATAGCCATTCTCAGCGCCTCTCCGTCTGTGGCGCTTGGAGCTTGACTCAACAAAGTTAGAACCTGAAAGTTTCGCTTCCTGTACAGGAGTCAAACGGAGTTTGCAATTCTTTCAAGTCCCTCTTTTCTAGGAATTCAAACAAAAAAATTTCCCAGTCCCTCGGAATGTACCTTGGAGGCGTTAAGAACCCGCTACAAAGAGGAAAAATTAACGAGAGAGTCGCACAGAGAGCGCTACTGTAGCATTAATCATTATATACGGTAGATCAATTTCTATTAGTCGTTCTTTTTTGATTAGTTTGGCCGTCCGGATTTCGTTGTAACGGTTAAACATTTTTTTAAATCTCATTATGACCCTGAAAATTCGGATCGGTCAGTGCACAATGAAAACGAAACAATCAATGAGTGGCGCAGGTGGTGAGCGGAAGCTTTCCTTAATCGATTAAGATCAATTTTAATCAGAAAATGACTTGTGAGGAATTTCACGCTCTACAGATATCGTTTACTTAATTTCTTTATAGAATGACTTCATTTTCAAATTATTTTGAGATAATCAACATTCAGATGAGATAATCGTTATTATCCAGTGTTCAATGTTTTTTTCGCTAGTACCGATCTTAGCGGTTGATGGCACACGACGCTGTTACACGTTGAAAGTCTCGACTCTTAAATAAATATTGGTATAAGGTTGACATGTATCGTATTCTCGTGTCTTTACCGCCTCCCCACCGCTACCCCTAATTTCAGAGACAGCCGCATCACTCTTGATTCGGACGTGGGAAATTTCAAGACCTGTCGAATATTGAGGCAATTGAAGTCGTATCAGATCGAGGGTATTGAGCCTCCCACTCCCCTTCTATTAAAAAATTAAAGTCTTTATTCTACATTTGAGGATTCTGAACATTCTCAACTTCGCGTCCGCTTGAGACCTCAAACTTTGGAGAAGTCGACTTGGGAGAATTTCGACTCACCGGCGAGACTTACAGGAACTGGGAACAGTTAGCCGGAGGGCTGTATGAATATTAAAAAGAGAGGACTTCTTTGTTAGTTGCCGCTGAATTATTTATAATGACCAAGCCAATATAGGATATCAAACAATTATTACAGACGGTTTTCTATTTTATTGCTGGAGGGACAGCGAGTGGGGATACTCAAGAAAACGCCCACGTCTGAATTTGTGGCAACATCGATGGCCTTGATCGTATATAGACTTAAAAAATTTCATATTCCGATCTTCGATAAATGGGGCCGAAACCCGCCGTTATCTTTAAAAGGTTCTCGGTTTATTTCTGGTTCTCGCTGTGAGTGCCCGGTTCCGTTCTCCAAAATAAAAAGTTCTGAATTTTTCCGGCTCTAGAAATCGCTTCGGCTCCAAAAGTTCCAGATCTTTCTGGTTCCAGGAATCAAATATAATATAATTGTGAAGGTTGACGGATCTTCTTAGTTTTTGTGATGGGAACCGTAATCAACAAGAACTGTTAAAAAAATAATAGGGGATCTCAGCCGCGCTATAAAGGGTATTTCAGCTCTGAACCTCTCTCCCTTTTGAAGCTATATAAACTCGGTTGTAATCATGAAGTCTCAAATTAAAAATTAGCTTGGCCCAATAGACAATTTTAGGGAAAACTCCTTCATCTGTGGGAGTTACATCTTCAGAAAACGTCCGCATCAGACATTTGTAATGTCACCAGTGGCCTTGACCTGCTTCAGGGACTCGAAAATTGAAAAGGTTTAGAGCTGTGAACTTCTGCAGCAGTAGACCTAAAGAAAGATTGAACCGTCTCTCTTTCTCACTACAAAATAGGTTCAAGCTCTTTGAATCTTTGGTCAAGGTAGGGCGAAACATCATCAAATGTACTTGAGTGGTGAGAACGAGATGGAGGAGGAATTTGAAAAAATTACGAGAATAGATTCATATCGTTTGAAATCCCTGAAGACGGGGAAAGTTTTAGTGCGAGAGTGTGAACTCATCAGGGCAGGCTAGACTTCACCAATAGGTGAAGTAGGCGGCTGCCTAGAGCGGCCGGGGATTCGGGAGAAGACAAAAAATGTTTCAAAGGGAGAAAACGGGTACAAAAAAAAGCAGAACGGAAAATCGCCTAGGGTGGACAATTAGGTCAAGACGACCCTGCATCAGGGGATGATTTTTGGTTACAAACCTTCCGGAAGAGGGTTTCACAAAAATCGGTGCGTGATGTCGAAAAGAATTGGGACAGATGAGGGTATTGAAGGCGGCGAGCTCATGGGAAGGAGCACATCCTTGCAGGTATTTTTACGAAAGATCTGAAAATTGAGCACGCCACCAACAATGGAAATAGGGAGGTCAAGAAAATTCATGGAAATTCCACCCACTTCGATAGTGAACTCGATGATGGGATACAGACTGTTGAGGAAACTGAGGAAACACACTGCAGAGGCAGACGACTTGCACCATTGACCGAGGAATTTGGATAGTCTAGAAGTAGGAGAAGAGATGAAAGACACCACTGGCCTAATAAAGATATTCTCCTTGCGGAGCTTTAGGGAGGCCATAAAGCCGAGGAGGCCCGGGGTTAGGAATGAAGTTGCTTTTAGGTTTTTTCAACAAGGAGGTAAATTTGTCAACAATTGATTTTACTTCACGCACGTAATTAAAGAAGTTGAAATCAAAATTGACACCCCTGACTGTGAATCCGCTAGCTTCAAGGGAGTCAAGGACTTTTTGGTCGTACTCTTCCTTGTCGAGAATAACCACGAAATTACCTTCATCAGCAGCTTTAGTCACTCTTTCTGCTCTCCCGCCCATAAGCTCGCTGCCTTCAATATCCTCAACCACCGTCTTGTTTCTGTCTCCTTTTCCCCTCAAAATTTCGAAGGAAGTCGATGTTATTAATCTAATGCCCTGGATCTTGATGTCGGCTACAACTCACCTTTAAAGCTTTAGACTCGACCACTACTCTTCCTCGGAGTATGACTCCCTCTAAAGAAGGAAAGTGAAATGGGTTCGTTTACTTTACTGTGGGAAGCTTTCCTTTCAGATCACTCATCTCCTTAAACCCTTTTGTTTTCGCATCGCGTTTTGTAACCCTGACACTATCCGCAGCTTATTTTCTAGGCTGAAGGGTCCTATCCCCAATATGAAGAGAAATGAGGTCCATGAGCTCTAATGTTCTACCTGTCCGGAGAAAACGAGTTCAAAAAATTAGATGCCATTGCAGGACTGCAATGGCAGCGGGGGACCCGCTGTCCCGAGTCCCTTGGAGCCTGAATTTTTCCCGAGTCCCAAAAATCATGACGTTACAATTTGAACGCGCTGCGATTTCAAGAAAGTCGTCGTCTTTCCAAGTCCCCTTCGTATTATATATAGCTCGGAGGTAGGAATTTTTCTAAGTCACCTTCCTATCATATATGGCTAGAGGGTCGAAATTTTTTCAAGTCCCCCTTCTATCATATATAGCTTAGAGGTCGGAATTTTTCCAAGTTCCCTTCTTATCATATATGGCTAGAGGGTCGAAATTTTTTCAAGTCCCCCTTCCATCATATATAGCTTAGAGGTCGGAATTTTTCCAAGTTCCCTTCTTATCATATATGGCTAGAGGGTCGAAATTTTTTCAAGTCCCTCTTCTATCATATATAACTCGGAGGTCGAAATTTTTCCAAGTCCCGCTTCTGTCGTATTAGCTCGAGAGTCGAAATTTTTCCAATCCCCCTCCCTGTCCGTGACGTCATCGACCTCGCTCCTCGACGAAAATTTCCTGAAAGTACCCCCAACAAAAGGGATAGCGGGGTCCCCGCTATAAAAACGGAACAGAAAATCGCCTAGGGTAGCAAATTAGGTAAAGCCGGCTCTGCATTAGAGGATGATTTTTGGTTAAAATCTTTCTGGAAGTGGGTCTCACAAAAATCGGTGCGTGATGTCACACAAAATTGCGTTATTTACTCGAAGGAAGAGGACGGTCAGGACTTTCAAAAATTCCAAGTACCTACGTAGAAGAAAAAAGAAGTAATTACAGCAGATAATTGAAAAGAGCCGAGATCCCACTGCTCGATTTTCTTCTTTTTTTCTGGGGCCGCATATGTTCTCGCTTTCAAACCGTATCGAATAATGTTACCCCAATTTCACGTATCCACAGTCTAGTTTCTGGAGGCCGTTTTTATAGGCACAAGTATGATGAAAAACGTCCACCTGGCGAATCTGGTTTGGAAAAAAAATTCGAAAGTGATCTTGGGTGTTCGAGAGGGAGAGGTTCTGTTTTTGTTTTTCTCCTTCTCCTATGGACCCTGAATCATTTACATTTTTCTGGCCCCACTGGTCTAATTCAGTTTTCTTCTCCCTTATTCTTCACTTCTTCTTCTTCTTAGCTCAGTTCTGTTTTTTGTGTTGTTCGATGATAGTTATTTAGCCAAAAAAATTTAAAATTTTTTGTATTCTTCGATCTTCTATAATTTTCGCTTTCACGATTTTCAATATCGTCCGGTTGATGAAATCAAAAACCATCGAATTTTCGAATTTCGATCTAAGGATGAGCCGTTGTGTTGCTTCCGGTATTTTTCAAAAAGAAACTCGACATCCTGTGAAAACCTCAACTTCAAATAGGACTCGAAGTCACTTGAACAAATACGGATTCTGTTGAGCTTTGAATTTTTAATCCTACAACGAAACTGCGACGCATTATTTTTCTCCGTGCTTCAGATAAACAATCTTATTCAGACAACGAATATTTTTCATATTTTCTCTTCAATATATAACTAAATACGTGATCATTACACTTTCTTCGAATTTGTAATTTTCTTCAGCTACGTACAACACGCGCTTTTTAAAACGTGCTGTCTATAGAAGGATGCTAGTATACGAGTATGTGGGTAGAATATTGGATTATCGAATGTAGTTTTCTTAGATTACGCAGTTACGCAGAGGAGTAAATGAGATCAGACTACCTACAAAACTGAAAGTTTGTTACCCGCCACCGTGTCATTTTATAATTGAGAGTGGGCTCTTTGTTGCTTTTTGTTGTTCGTATACCAGTCGGTGTATCCGATGGTATAATTTTTGATTTAACCTGCGAGTATTTCATTTAGTAGAACATAGTGAAATAATTGGCATACGAGCACACACTTCTATAGTTGACTGAACAGCAAACTTATGAGTTGAAATTTTTTCTTTTTTTTCTTCTTCGAAATAAATATTTACTCGCGCTAACATGTGTCGCCTACAAAGGAGCGATGAACATCTTACGTGCGAGTAAAAAAAGATTTGAAAAAGTATTATTCCGGTAGATACGGTATGCGTTTAATTTGGCGTCGTTCGTAATTTATAATGTGCTTGGCGTACCCTATCGGCACTATAAATACCAATATCGAGCTTCTGATGCTAATTGGATTGTTCCAAAAAATGCATCGGCGATACGAATTTTGTCTCTTTTTTTATATAGCCTTTCCGTTATTGATATACTCAACTGGGAAACCATACCAGTCACGGAGCGTAATGGTCGAATTAGTTTGCTGGATGCGTGAGCTCTTTGACAGCTGTGACAATGATACTTCATTCAAGGATGAGAAGCCGTGAATTCAATAAAGCTTCAATCTGAGTTGAAAAAAAAGGTCGAATATTGCTCACATGTAAAAAGCGTCACCAATCACTCTGTCTTTTACTCTGCTGGTTAATACGCAGCGCACTCTCGCAGTAGTAACCAACAGACTGACTAATTTTTCAACAATGCCAGTATATTTGTCCGGTACCTGTACAGTCAATGATACAGGTTAATTAGGAATTGATTGAAATTATTCATCAATTATTTTTTTAGCATAGCGTCTCAATGTTCTGAGTCATTTCAGCCAGTTCTTTGGGCAATCAAGTTCACAACCGCATTCGACTCAGGTTTCATCTTAGCACGGCTCATTGAAATTCCTTATCAATTCTATTTCGGAATGTTTTCTAGCACAGCGTCTCAATGTTCTGAGTCATTTCAGCCAGTTCTTTGGGCAATCAAGTTCACAACCGCATTCGACTCAGGTTTCATCTTAGCACGGCTCATTGAAATTCCTTATCAATTCTATTTCGGAATGTTTTCTAGCACAGCGTCTCAATGTTATGAGTCATCTCAGCCAGTTCTTTTGGCAATCGTATTCAGGTTTCATCCCAGCACGGCTCAATCAGCAATTGATTGAAATTGTTCATCAATTCTATTCCAGCACAGTGTCGCAATGTTACGAATCAACTTATAGGCCCAGTTCTTTCGAGAATTATGTTTACAATCACTCAATATCTCAGTACGAGTCAACTAGCGATTGATTGAAATTCTTTATCGATTCTATGTTTTGCTGAGTCATGAAACGGTAATACTGGTCAAGATTGAGTAGATCGGCGCCTCTCAACCGGCAGTCCCCGAGTCGTCGAAGAAAAGTTTGGATTAGCTGGCAGGGTTTTTATGTTTTAGAAAATTTTTATTTCAAGTTGAGGAGGTCCACAGTCTGGAGAAGCCCCGGACAAGATAATGAAACCGACCGTCGCCTCGTATTCAGCGTTGAAAACTACTCCACAATGGTACTTTAAGTACGCACATCGCATAAAAAATGTATCCATTCCTATTACCAATACTCTCCACGTATTTTGCATAAACAACGTTAGCAAATCAACAATTTCAGGAGTGAAGGAAAACCCATTCCATATAGACTCGATTTCCAGCGAGCCGGAAAACTGAATAATATCCATCAAAAATTTTACATCGCGCTTTTCGGTTGGCCGTACAGCCGAGAAAATATCATGAAAGACGTTTGAAAACGGAGGCGACGGAGGGGAGGGGGAAGAGGGTGGAACGTATGATAGAATGACGTTGCGCAGTATGGATATATGCAAACTTAGCCTCATCTAATCCTATATCGACGAACAGGGAGACAAAAAAATAAAACGACTAGCGAAAGGTCGATTGCGCATCAAATTAGGTCAAGTTTAGAAAAAAGAGTACAGAGAAGCGCTCAATTTTAGGTTACCTGTTGAAACTTTTTTGTTCCTCACATCGTCGATTGTCGACGATTCTCCATACATTTACTGTGCACTAATTTAGCGAATCATTGATTTAGCATAATGATGAACGTAGATCAAGAATACAAGCGCAAACATCAATGAAAACCTTCGTTTGTTGTCTCTTTCTTACCGCCAGATACTTGCTCAGAAGTGAATGCCGCGGAATTTAGAAATTTGTAATCGCCTACGCCTACTCCATAATCAACCAACCTGGCTCAATGTCAAAAATTTACAACTTTCGTCGTCGTGACTAGCGACTGAGTCATTCCATTGATACAGAAGGTGATTTTTTATGTTGAATCCGTCAAACGGAAGTTGTATTTTTCTTCGCGTAACTCTTCTTCTTATCCTGTTGCCTTCTTTTTTAATCGTAACACTATTTCAAGCGATCGTATCTCTAAAAATATTATGTTCTGAATTGAGCTCGACATTTTACATCGTCGATTAAAATGCAACTGATGTGGATTATATTTATCCCCTCGAGCTCGCGTTAATTGGCATTAGATTTGTATGATATTCATTTCATTATTATGACACTGGAAGTGAACCTCCGCAAACGGAAGAACAAGCATTTTGGCTAACTTGCTATAGTTCATGTTTTCTTCTGAAACTCCCTCAGGCGGACAACCCTCGCAAGTTATGCAAGACATCACACTATTTCTGTACGTTGGTGAGAGGGTGAAAAAGACTGGTGGTCAAAGATAGGCGAGGGAAAAACAATCATGGGAAGAGTCTTTGTACACATATTTCATATTGCTATCATAATTGTTTTCATAGAAATTCAGAGCCTGGAACTCAAGATCATGGAAGCAATACCGTCTACAGATATGAACGATTTAATTGAATCTTCCTAAGAATAAAATCGCACTTATCAAAGACAAAGCTATGCATTATTACGTAAAAGCCAATGGGCTGAATATGGATTTGAAAAACTATCTCTGCTGTAAATCCAACGATCATTTTAAATTGCGAAAATGCTACCTCTCAATATCCTATAGTATAGTGAGTCGAGTAAGAAGCGTGGAAACGTGAGCGAGCTGACCCAAAACATTCTCTCCTTGAGATTAAGGGAGATGGAGGTTACGTGTATGCTTAAAATAACGGAGGCATAGAGCCACGCGCCTACATTCGCCATTAGGGTAATGAAGAAGAAAATGAACTCAAAGTGGGTATGTATTGTAGAGTCGCGTTATGGCCTCTCACATCTACGTGCATCATCCTCCATGCTGCTGCTGCCGCCTCCTACACAGGGTGTCTACTGAAAGGAAATTCTGAAAATACTTGACATTTACTTGACCTTTTTAGAAAGTAAACGAGTTAACGAGCAAGGAAAAAAACTCGAGTTCTTAACAAAGTTAAACGAGGGGTGACAGGAAACCTGTTTTATGGCGCACGTGGGATTTGAAAAATGTAGATTGTGACGTCACAAGGCTGACCTGTGAAGTCATCAAGATTGTGACGTCACAAGGTTGACCTATGAAATCATCAAATTGTGACGTCACAGTCCCGGACTTTAAAACTGTATATAATGGGAAGGAAACTTGAAAAAAAAATTGATCTATGACGTCATCAGATTGAGACGTCACAAACCCGGACTTTGTAGATAGACATAATAGGAGAGGAACTTCAAAAAGTTGATGACGTCATCAGTTTGAGACGTCACAAGCTTGAGGTATGAAGTCATCAAACTGTGACGTCACAGTCCCGGACTTTCGAGCTTTTTATAATAGTAAGGGAACTTGAAAAAAATGAATCTATGACGTCATCAGATTGTGACGTTACAAGGCTGACCTATGACGTTATCAAACAGTGACGTCACAGCCCCCGCCCACAAGCTATATATGATAGGAGAGGGACTTTTAGGTGCGCTTAGAACATTTTCGAACTCCAAGGTTTGTCGGCCGGCCGGAATGCGGACGTTTTTTTCCGAAAGACTCCCGATAAAACGATTCCCCGTTAAAAAAAAAAAAGTCAAATTGGCTAAAAATACTGTTTCAACAGGCAACCTGTTTTATCGGGGGGGGGGGGGGGAGGGGGTCACAAAAAACGTCCGCCATCCGGCAAAGCTCGGAGCTCGGTAATTTCAAGTTCTTCTCCAAGTCCCCTTATATCATATATAGCTTGGGGCGGAGCCTGTGACGTCACAATCTACATTTGCCAGATCCCAAGTGCTCCAAAAAACAGGTTTCCGGCCACCTCTCGTTCAACTCCGTTAGAGAACCTATGAGTTTTTTTTTTGCTTTTTTCAAAAGTTTTTGTCATTTTCCCAATTTATTTGTAATTGACCGTTAATGAAGATACTTGACTTTTACTTGTTTACTTTACCTTTTATCAAATACTTGACTTTTACTTGATTTACTCGACTTACTTGACCGATGGACACCCTGGTTATGGCATCTCACATTTATGTGCATCATCCTCCATGCTGCTGCTGCTGCCGCCTGACGCTCAGGAGGGTGCGCCAACAAAAGAAAGGCGAAGCACAAAACAAAAGGACAGCGGGCGGAAGAAATCCCCGCCTAAGGAGTCTGAGTCGCGAAGAATGCTGGTGAGCTCCCAGTGGTGGCTGAAAGCTCTGGTAGAGGAGTAGATAGCACAGGACTACCTGAATTTCAGGTTGAGTTCCGAGCGTTTTTTCGGTCAGTACGGTAGACCCCTTTAGTGGCTTCATTGACAGACCTTCACAGCGCCCGGACCTGAAGGAGAAAATAGAGCAAGGCCACCTTCAATCCGCGCCCTCCGGACTACCGACGCAATGCCCTAAAGAAGGTATATCCAACCTTTTTCAGCTAGTGGGTCAGTCGAGGTAAGGTAAGACGTGAAGCGGGCCAATTTTTCCAATATATGATGATTAAGAAATTTTCTCATGTCTACTGTTTAAAATGGATTTTCGCTGGCTGAATTCGACCCGCGAGCCGTAGGTTGGGCATACCTGCTCCAAAGGGTAGATACTGGTGCTGCGGTTGGGGGCGTGCGTATACGCTCACATACCCCCTGTTTCAAATACAATAATTGGCAACTCGTTGTTGAACTTCGCCTCCTACCATTTGGCTATGACTACGCTAATCCAGATCTTTTCATCTCATTGCGTCTTCCTGTACAAATACTGATAAACGTTGCGATGATTATTTTCTTCAAAGGTAGAATTTTCACCACATATGAGGAAAGCTAGGGGAGTGAATAATGTAAAGGATCTGATGCTTGATAAAATGTAGAAGTACGGCGAAATTATTAACAAAGTTGACGAAATTGAGATAGAAAACCGACTCCGAGATGACGCGACGCCAAAACAAAGAGAACTCTACAATTTGTAGAATCACGAATTCCAGACAAGATAAAATAATAAAACACCAATTTTCAGCTTCTCCACATGGTACGCTTTGAAGAGCTAATCGTAAGCGGTAATCTATTCGCATAAAATATGAAAGCGCACTTCTTTTGAATTGTGATACAATAATTTCTCTAATTTTTCCAAAAATCTTCGGCGTTTCTCCTTACGTACAATGCCAGAGGAACCATAAACGTTCCCTTGACGCAAGGCTATCTATTCAAGTTTCATGGATTGCGAAGAGTGTAATCGAGAAATTAATAACAACAAAAACAAGACGCTATCGATTTTATAATAACCATATTTTACACTATTTTCGAAGGCTACACCTTGAAAATACTGCACGTTTGTGCACTTTGAATGCACGATACCATCCACGAATTTTTCCTAGCATCACGCTCGCTTTTATATCGTCGAGTACTCAGAGAGCCATGAAATTACGTTACCCGAGTGAGACTATAGCACGAACTCAGATGTTAGAACTGCGAGAACTACAGTATAATTTTGTGGAATAATTAGTTGCAATGGAAACCCAATTAAATTCGATAATATCCTGCTCGAGTATAAATCAATTATGCACGATATGAAAGGATTTCACAGACAAGCGAAAGAAAAATGACTTTTTTGACGTTATTTCTTCATTTTCCAAAAAGTGGACTTCAACACAGTATTCCATCTAATACAAGCGCACAAATTGAATTATGGAGAAAATTTGCAATGTATGTCAACAGCATACGATGAGAAACGTCAATGTTACACCTCAGTTATGGGGGTTTAAGACTACATTAACTAAGTAATGTCCGGTACACCTACCATTTATGTGTAGATCGTTCAGGGTCTGCGGACCAAATAAAACATGACATGATGAGTCATAAAACGCATCATACAGACGATCCGTAATAAAAGACGAAATTATCAACACCTACTCAACACCTATCAAACCAAAAATTCATCCTATCAAGAAATCTTGACAAATTGGGCGATTACAAGTCAGACAGGACAGTCGAAAAGTTCAGCTTGTCGACCGGATATAAGAGTTTTCATGACTCACATACGACTTTGAATTATTAAAATTTATCGACAAGCGACAAAATAATAATTAATGAATATGTATATCAATCGTTTCTACGATAACATGCTCAAGTACAGCACTTACCAATAAATTGGATCGCTTTTGGAAAGAAGCACGCGAGATTTTGGGTCCAATGGTCAGTGATTGGAATTTTCATATATTTCATACGCGTCTCATTTTCGAACTTGTTCGGTAAGTCCGGAGTAACGTTGAGAATATACTGCAACAGAAGAAAGAAGTTATAAGAATTCTTTATAATCAGAGTTTTTACTCAAAATTTCATCATCATTATCCTGGCGAAAAATTTCAAAGTTTCACAGCATCACTTTTATGTTAATCTCACCAATTCATTGGCTTCAATATCGAATAGCCACGGAAGCGGTTAGCTATACAGAAACCTAAACTGCTTCGTCACAACCATTTACGACTTCATAATCAGAATTAAATCTTAGAAGTGCGTCATTCCAAAATGTGTCAGAGACCAGTGACGTTACCATAATAACGTGATGTAGCCGTTTGTCATGGAAATTTCCGAAAATGGCTTACAAAGGGCAAAAGTTCTGGAACCTAGTTCTGGTGAGACTCGCTAGAGATTTGTTTTGTAGAGAGATTTTCGTTGAATAGAAATAGAAGTCTTTTATATGGAATTTCGATTTTCAAAAACAGACATTTCGGTCCCAAACGCGACATCGGCGAGCGTATTAATTACAATCCACATCTTCGATGATGGAAAAATCCTTCTTCTTCTCGTCATTTCCGAACAAAAAGTCACGCGCCTTCTTCGTTACAAGTATCTCGTCCTTTTCATTTTCTCGATACCTCTGCAATCCTTTCTCATATTCCGTTTTGCAAAGGTAGGTGTGTAGCAACCAAATACTTTTACTGTGTTAATTTCTGTTCAGAAAATACCGTTTTTCTTTGCACGTTCACCATTAAAACAGTAATTAGCTTTTTTCAAGCAGCAGTTTACAAGAAGACGATGAAATATCTCGACGGTAGTGGGTATTTCATTTTCTATTCAAGTTCATTCAACTCAAATCATTTCGTGGATGGGATTTCCGAACGGAAAGTAATGATAACATTTTACGATGAACAAAAAGTCATGTGATAGAAGAAAATTAGAAAACTAGTCATGAGAGAAAATCATATTTTCAAATTGAAACTTGGTACGACTATCGAAGCATACTGATCCCTCTTTCCTCCAAAATGGGTCCTAGACCTTGTTCGACCATATCTTCAGGCTATGCAAGGGCAATTCTTGTCCCGCGTTACCCTACTAATTTGGAACTCGCACAAATTTCTAAGGACAGGAGGTGGGCCTCCGTGGCCAGGGTGTTGATTAATAGTCTTCCCCTTCTCCTGTTGATGTATATCGAAGGTCGAATTTTTTCCAAGTCCTCCTCCCTCATGCAACGGTCGTACTTTCTCTTCCGATACCAAAGGAACTGGAGAAGGGAAGTACGAGAAAAACTTTTTCTCCATGCCCACTCAGGTTAAGATGGGTCAGTTTTCGCCCAAAGGCAAATGGCGGAGCCCCAATTTAAAAAAACAAAATCTGTTGAACCACGTTGATCGCCAATTTATTTCATTCAAAGACTTGGTCGAAATAGCGTCGATATAAATTGTTGAAATCGACCTCACGACGACGTCAATATCAAACCCGATTTCCAGAGGAATTCTTCAAATTTTCTTATCCACCAAAAATCGACTGTTTTTTGCGGGGTCGGTTTCGAGTCGGTTTTTAGTTTTTTGGTAATCTGTCTTCAAATCAACGGCGATCTTGATTCGATTCCTTATCAACCTGAAATTGACGATTCTATAGGTCGATTTCGAGTTTATTTGTATGCAGTTCTCAATAAACATCGATCTGAAGTCGATGTACAGCGCTACCAAGACGTCCATTCGCAAACGACATTAAAATCCAACGCCAAATGTTGACTATTTTTGACCTTAATTCTGAAACCTTATTACATTAAGCACTTGAAATCTACTAAATTTCAACGTCCATTTTCAGTCAACATCAATGTAAAATAATAGAAATCAACTGATTAGTCGATGATGAAAAATGGCCGTCGATTTTGAGTGGACTTCCAGTCATTTTAGGTCATTTGTGGTCGACCTTGGGTGGAACACTAGATCGACTCAAATAAGTCGAAAGTTTATCGGACAGTTTCCCTTATAAAATTGTGATGTTCTGATATTATACTACAGAGAGCAGAGCTCATAGTGTGGGTGAGGGGGTGATACGGGGTTCTGTAGGCTTATTAGCTTTGGGAGGCGGTGCTATTTTACTTCCGAATGTTTTTGGATCAACAGGCAACGAAGACAATTTCTGTAAAATATTTCATGTTGCTCAATCATCTAAAAGTCGAGATTCATAGAGATATGGGCAAAAGAAAGAAATTTTCTTGCAGAGACAAATAAATAAAGATCATGTTTCATGTCTTCTAGTAAATGACCTCATTTATATTTTAAGGCCACGCCGGCTTCGTGATGAAATCATGGTCTGTCTTGTGAATTTTTTTTCTCACCAAGGCGGACGCCCCGTTCTTGGATTAATAAAGACATAGGGTGAACTGTATGTTAGACCATCTAGCTCATGGAAGGTATCAACATTAGTGACGTCATAACTGTCCATGATAGCTGACTGTGCCGTCATCAGCTTCGGCTCTCTGTCTCCTTACTCTCTTCTATTCTCAGTCTCCATTGTACTAATAGTAATGTTGCTCAAGTCTTCCTTATACTAGGCCTTCGCGTCACGGTTGATGACGTCATACTTACGGATTTCAGAATATTGGAATTCTACTCCTCAGCCTCCATTATACTGGGCTTTACAGTATACTAAACTATACCAGGCCTACTATTAGCCTTCATTAAACTAGGCCTAACATAAGCCTGACGTACAGCAATATAAAAGCCTAGCCTATACTAATCCATAGTTTACAAGGATGAGGGAAGGTGGATTGAACTCGCAAATTTCATAGTTAGGTTCGAGATACCAGCTGATGACGTCATAGTTGGAGCGGTACTTCGGGGTCACGACTCATGACGTCATAGTTCACTATAAAAAAAGAGAAAGGATAGAGTATACAGATTATTACTAGGGGAACTCGCGGGGGTGGTGAACTTGCAATTTTGGAATTTTCGGCTAGGATTCAAGAAACTTCAAGAAAGACACGAAAGACGTGACCTGTCACAAGAACCCCTTAAGCGTTCCAAAAATTAATCAGGAGAGCGGGTATTATTAAATGTATTTTCCAAAATCTTCTCAGGACATAAAAAAATCTTGAAATATTTCCATAAAAAGTCTTCTTGTCATACCATACAACAATCCGTCACAAGAAAACCCCACAAGAGTTCATTCTGGTCGTTTTAATGAATTGAAATATGACGGTCGGTCTGTTGGACACTTGGAGGGCTTTCCTTGTGATAGGTCACATATGTCAGAGAATTTTTCGATACGGTTCCACGCTTGCAAAGAGTACAGCTGGCAGCGAGGGAGGTGATACAGGGCTTATTGTGTTTATCGGGGAACGGTATTTTTTGACTCCCTACAATGTACCTAGGCTAATTCGGACAAGCGATTCGCTACACATGCCCTAGCAGTCAGATAAGTCTTATTTGTAATTTGAGTAGAGTAGCGCTCGCGTTGTATCAAAAAGATGAGAGTTACACGATGAGAATGTGACTTGTGGCTCTCGAAACCAGGGTTGAATGTACTGGTCGTATTTTTCCTGTAAAACAACATATTCATGACTCCCTAGTTCCCTCATAAGTAATCCACTGAATAACTACAGGTTTTTTTTTTTTTTTTTTAATACACCCTTTATTGTGAAAATAATAAAAACAAAAGAACAAAAAAATAAACAAAATAAAAAATAAAGATGAAAATAAAAAGAGAAACATTACAAAACAAGGAAGAGAAAAACAAAATTACAGAAATTTAGAAGGAAGAGGAAAAAAAAAAAAAATACAAAAATACAAAATAATGATGTTAAACTAAGGTTAGACGAGAATGAGAGGTTCAAACAAGAGGCGATGTTAACGCTGACACGTCCAAATGGGTACACAGCAAGATACCGATGAAAAAGTAGACCAAATTTCTCAATCATTAAAAATCGGTACAATTGGCCCGCCTCATTTCTCGCCATCAATGAGACTCGCGAGCTGAAAAGGTCGACCATTCCTAGAGTAGAGACAATGATGCTGTTGAACTTCCATGAGACTTTCTTCTTCCGATATACGATAAACGAAAATCCTTTCGCACAGCGGTTTCAAGGCTACAGGGTGAAGGGTAGGGGGAGGGCTTACATACTGTTCTACTTCTCAACGTGTATTCCTCTCTAATTGACTAAAAATCGACAACTTCCAATTCTATCGAAAAATATGATTGATATATTTCTCAACTCACCTCGATACCATGTTTACTCAACGCCTCCAAATCTTCGGAATTGGCCGCGTTACCCAAGTATAAAAATGGTACAATCTCAACAGGAAAATCCCGGTCGTCGTCGAATCCGAGCGAGGCCGCCGTATCCGGGTGATCGGAATCCGAGCTACTTTCCTCGGTACTGCTCGAAAGTAAGGCCGGCGTTTTTTGCCGCGATTGAGCAGCCGAACTGCTAATTCGAAGCGAACGCAAACCCATCAGAGGTATAGGGTCACCCATCGGTAAATTGCTGTTCGCATTAGGACTCTCTAAGAGTTCGCTGCAAGATTCACACCATTCTGGATACGCTTGTCGGAACTCCGCGAATCCATCTGTACAAACAGAGCAAGAGGGAAACAAGATTATCAACAATCTCATTTACAGGCGGGTATAGTATATGTTATTGAATTCGTAAATTCTATCGAAGTAAATTGATTTTTTACCCCAAGAGATATTTTCGCGATAGAATCTTATTTATAAAAGAATTAGGTCGATATAGCCTTTGCAAAGCTGTTTTACATCGTATCGTTTTACCTCGATGCAACACACGCTGCATCAATTTATTTACATCTGGAAAACTAATTACAACTGCTCACATGTTCCAACACTATTCGACAAAAAATTACACAGCATGCACACCGTACACGCCAAAAACGCGAGATCGTCCACTATATGAAGGGGCGGGTGGAATTTTAATTTTCAACACATTTCGGCGGTTGACAACAGAAAAATTTTCATATTTTGCGAAAGATTACAACCTCGTAAGAAATTATAATTCTTGGAAGAAAAACATATCAAAATAAAATATACGTTGCATACACGTCGAAAGTTGAATCATGTCCTCAGTTTAAGTCGAAACCTACACAATCAACTGTTAACATTATTATTATTCATCCATTCTTCTCTTTTTGATTACACGCGAACATCGACTATAAAAAATACAAGTTAAAACGTATACAAAACCTCCTCCACATATCCCTTCATTTGCTATTTGTGCGACGTATGCACAGTAGAACACTACTTAACTGATGTCAGGAAGTTTCAAATGACGTTTTACTAATAATAGCGTATCCCGGAAGTATCGTTTGAATGCAAGGGAAGTACACCACTTACAAGGTGAAAAGGAAAATGCGCTATCAAAGGTTCAATTCTAAACGTATACTAAATAGAATCATGCTTTTCTTTCTTTCAAACATATTAATGCGCTTTTTGTCTTCGATAATATTCGGCAACGGACGATCACGAAGTTCGTTCCCTTATGAAAAAGTTGAACGCTCGACGTTTTAAGGTAAATTTTATACGTTCGGATAGAAGAATAGACGACTTTGGAGGAAGCCTGTATAGAGCAATGACGTCAATATTCCGCGATGAAGATATCTCACGCTGCAAATAATGTACGTACCTCTACCCCCGAATTTTGAAAATGAATGTTGGCGAACCCTCCCCGGAAGAAGTCATTTTTCTTTTCGAAACAGTCTCGCTTCGTAAGAAGAATTTTGAAAAGAATAACGTAGGTGGAAGAGTTTCGTTCGCGAGGAAGTTAATTGAGGAGAAAATCAAGAACCCGAAATAAAATTCATTCATTCATACATTCATTCATACTCGGCATACGGTAAATGATGTGAAGAGATCTAGACAGGTTTTTATTTATTTTTTTTTTTTTGCTGGGACGAGAATATTCGAAAGGTGAACTGTACAGTAGTGATATATTCTTCTTATCGTAAAATCGAAAAACCGATCGAAATTTTATACTTTGAAATATAATTTAATACAATATTTGAATCGCACGTGCACGATAAGAATTAAGCGAGAGGCACGTTATGAACGCGTGCGCAGAGATCCGCTAAATTCATTTGTAATTCAAAAATCGATGAAAAAAATTGGCAACTTGTTTCATTCGCTGCTCGCGAGGTTTCCTTCATCAATCACGTTGATTTGAGGCCAGCGAGAACCTGTCTTATAGGGGGATTCCTCGATACCCATCGTACCCGTAATCGATTACGATCGATCATTTTTCTTCCTCCGTCCTTCCCCTTCTGGAATACATGGATCGATGATCGAGATTACTCGAAATTTATATACGAAGTACGGAGATCGTGTCGTTCCTGGACTGGACATCCCTCCAAATGAGGAGTCATCAGTCAAAAGGGCACCCGTTCCTTGAAATTCTTATGTACCAAATGCCCTTTCGATAGATAGCTCCTCAAATGACTTTTCCAGATACTATTCTCATACTCCTCGGAACCCGTTTCTCGCGTGTATAACTCAAAATCTTTCTAAGCCTTCTGGTGTAGCTTGTCGATATTTTGTGTACCCGTGTGCCTTCTACTTAAGAACCACAAACTCAATACTCGGAATTTTTTCAATCTCCCCCCTCCCCCTCGCATACACAGCTCGAAGGTAGAAATTTTTCCAGGGTTCCCGTGCACCTTCCACTTCAGAACCACAAACTCAATACTCGGGATTTTTTCAATCTTCCCCCCCCCCCCTCGCACATAGGGCTCGTGGGTCGAAATTTTTTCAAGTCTTCAAACTAACCGAGATCGATGTCATTTTTCCATATAGCCTCTGCCTTCAAGTCGCCAAAAAAATAAAACTCGATGGTAGGAGATTTTCCAATACCCCTCTTCTCTATAATGTAGAGCTCAGGGATGGAACTTTCTCAAGTCTTGTGGTCGGGAGATACCGGTACATTTTCCGGAGAACAACTGTTACAAATAGCCCACACCCTCCTTGGAATGATAATTTGTCGGAGGTCCGCGAACCTTCGTAAATACACAACTTAGTAAAGTGAAACCTGAAACCTTCTTTTTTTGGAACTTTGGAGGTGGTTATAATAAACGCAAGATTTATAGAAACCAGTCAGTAAGACTAGTAGATATCGGGAAGAGGCGAGTGAGTGAATGATACTATTCTGGAATGGTTACCCGGTGCCGAGACTTTGGCCAGCAAATGTAAACTAGGAGAAGGGGGAGGTGAATTAAGTTGAGGCGAAGCTAAGGCTAACTCAATTAACCTCGGTCAAGACTCAAAACCAACCGGAAAAGTTGATGAAATACAAGTTTCAAAGTGAAGGAAAAACAGTTAAAACTTCCAGTTTGAGCAACTGGAAGTTATGAATTTAAATGTTCATTCAGAATACCTAAACTATTCTTAAGGCCAGAATTCATCCATCGAGATTTTCATTTAGTTATCGACTCAATATCACAAAGGTACCCAAGTCTGCAATCTAATTCTCATAAGACACACCAGAATTATTCCAACCATACCTTAACATACATATCAAAATAATGCATACTCCATTTTCCCTGTCCACAAAGTAGCACACTATCTGTTGGGTCAACACTACTGACGAGCTCCACCAATTCCTCTTACTTAGCCTAGAATAAGTCTAGTGTACTGTATCATAAGCTTATTCACCTTTTTCCTCTTCTCAGCCGACAATATGCGACCGATTCAACAGAAAACCGACTCAGCGTAATGAGTGATCAAAGGAAATGTAGCTTAGCTTTATCAGTGATGCATATATTTTGCGTTTTATGGAGGTCCATATCCCCAGCCTCCATCTCGGAGTCTCGCATCATGACTAATGTCAAAATTTTGTTCACATTTTGTTCAGCTACCAACAAATTTTGTTCACTCATTATTTCCCCGCTGCATACATTCAACATTTTGGGACCTAAAGAAATGTACTTCCTCCCTGTCCTTCATCTTCGAACTTTCAATAAAAATTCACCCATCATTCTGCAATTACTCACATATCATACATAGAGACCACAGAATTGACATTCCCTCCCTTCTCATCTGCTCGCGAGGTTTCTTTCATCAATCGCGTTGATTTGAGGGCAGGCGGTCAGCGGGGGGGGTCTTCATACCCATCATACCCGTAATTTATTACGACCAATAATTTCTCATCTTCCTTCCTCTCCCTCCTGGGATACACAGATCGATGATCGGGATTTCCTTTTGAAGGCTCCACCCAATTTGAATGGAATTTCAAGGTCCAAATGCATTGTACTGGATTGTGACGTCAATTCTCGAGAGAGGAAACAAAGAACGCGCTCTCTGTTCTACGGGGGACGTTTTTGAAAATTTTGGCGTCCCGGTATATGCCGTCTGGCAAAACGTCACCTACCCCAATAAAAGAGTCAAAACTTTGATTTTCGACACGAAAGCTACATATGGTAGGAGCGTGATCTATCAGACCGGACGCAAACTTGTGGCAGTTCTCGTTGTTTCAGGCAATGGTGGAAAGGGTACCTGGAAGGTCGTCTTCTGTTGTGGACTCACGATTAGAGGTCGACTTCAGCCCCTCTATAATCTAAGCGGGCAAATGTGTAGAAATTCTTGTTGTTACGAGCTATTGAGAGAATGTTCTTGAACAGCTAGTTTTCTGTTGTGAACTCGCAGCGAGAAATCGACAAGAGGCCCTGATGGGAACTAATGTATGGCATTCTCGTACTTCTCAACAATGGTGGAACTGTTATCGAGTTGTTGACTCGCGATGAGAGATCGACTACAGCCCCGCGTCCAACCAGACCGGGCAAATGCGCGAAAACTCTCGTTATTGCGGTCGGTTTCCTGCTCGCAGTGAGAGACCGATTAAGACCCAACTATGATCGAAGCAGGCAAATAAATACGAGGCTATTGTCATTGTTACAGGCGATGTAAGGACCGAATGTTACACCGAGGTGCTTATTTTCTCTTGCGTGTCTATGGTGAGAGGTCGACTACGGTCCCATGTGTAATCGGACCATTATCGTCGTTCTGTCCCTCGTACTAGGCTAGAAGATGACACTAAAGGACCGAGCGGACACAGAGCTCGAAATTAGGGTCGTGGTTTGGGAAATAAATCAAGCATGACGGGAAACATACGGTTCTGGTCTTTAAGTTCATCTCTCCACCTACTTCATCACAATTTTTTCAAATTCTCTAATTTTTTTTCTTTGTAAGGCTTGTGACTGCAATCAATGACAATTTTTAACGTTGCCACCGTTTTTATAAACTTCACAATGAAAATGATGGTCTGGTGCGATCACTTTCACAAGTCCGGAGGGCCCAGACATTTTTGTCAAATTAAGAAGTGAAGAGTTCCAGATCTCGTAATTTCCTGTCATTTCCAAGGGCACGCAAATCGTGATAGAGTTCAATTTTTTATTTTGAAACGTGTAAGGGAAAAAGGTAATACTCCTCCTTCTTCCTTGAGTGAGCCTAATTTCAATACTGAGCAATTGTAATGATGTTTTAATTAGGCAGCACATCGATAATTACAGTTTATAATTAAAATTTCAACGAGTTCATCAGACCGTTAAAACTGGTTTCGAAGACATGATTTCAAACCGCACACATTCCATTACTATTAGATAGTTCACGACAATCACGCTGTAAAAAATTCGACCATTCTGATGAAAGAATTCAGATTCTCAAAAGAAAGTTAGCTAGAGGTAGTACAATTCTAAGTCTCACACATTGCAAGGAGAATAATGAACAACAAAAGATCCTTCCCTTTCGAGATCGGAAACATCCGAGTGATATGAAGTTCAGTATACCTTCCCGACACCCGGCGAAAATAAAATATTACAGTTTTTTTCACACAGAAACTGACGCGTTGATGACGGTTAGAGAATATCCGATTTTTTGAACACTTTTCCGGTTCGAAAACCGACATTTCACAATAAACAAGGCAATCTGCCGTCTACCTCCTCCACCGTTTCCGTTTCCACTTTTTGCAGATATTTCCGTTCTAATGCATAATATTATACAAAACACATGTACTCGTAATTATACTTACGACACCGGTAAAATTAAACATAAACCATACACACAAGCACCAGATGTGGACCAACATCTTGGAGAGAAGAAACGACACCGAAAAGAATTTTCGTAATTTGGCGAATGTAAAAATAGGCTAAAAAGTATTCGTTCACCGGAAGGATATACTCAGTTTTTATCTCGAAAGCGGGAGAGACATTTCCTTTTTATACGTTCCGACAAGATTCCCTTAATATGAGAAATTTGACGAAATGTATATGTAGTAGAGTACATAATTGAATTTTGATTGATGTTGGAAGAGAGAAGAATACGTACAAGATAACGAAATCGTATCCAATTCATTACTGTATCTGATCATACGAGTAATTTCCTTAGATATTAAAACTTCTCAACTGATGAAGCAATTTTCTACTTCGACATTTCTATCATTACTCGAATGGTTGGTTCTGAAAATATACCCATAATTGACCTCATTTTGAAGGAGAAGGAAAGCATAAGGTAAATACAAGACATGCGAAAGCCTAACATGTGAGAAGGCACAAGTATAGGGCATTAAAGAAGACCAGTGATCATTATTTCGAACGTCAGAAGAAGGAAGGGCTACTTGGAATGAACTCAAAATTTTACAATACTCCCAGACTCCGCTCCATCTTCAAAAAAGAATTTAATACTGAAATATTTCAATAGCTTTGCGTAGATCAAAGAAATTTCAGAAACTACAGCTATATACCGACCGTATATGAGTTCTAATGTATTGATATTACGGTTCTCGGAAAGAAAAATATGAATTCTTAGTATACGTTCTGTACACCGATAATCATCTCGTCAGATATTGACGCATTTCCTTTCATATCTACATAAGTCTCATCTCTTCTACGTAAATCATAAGACGGATAACATCATTGCACAATATTAAAGACGAACAACATTATTTCACAATATTAAGATTTGTGTGAGAAACGAAGAAGATTCAGCCATACGTTCTCAGTAACAAGATCAGAATACTCCGGGAATTCGAATTTTCCCAACTCGTGACTTTAAAAACACTTCTTCACCATATTTTCACTACATGCCAGCCAAATAGCCTCAAGTTTATGACTCTGAACACAAATTTGAGACCACTCATGATGAATTCATCTGAAGCAGACGACCTATCGTATTCTTCTGTATGATTTGAGTAACACACGGTGCTGATTGATAACAATTCAGGTATTATGGGCAAGTTTTCAAAACTGTAAACCATAACTTTCCATCCTCGAACAAATATTCGTAAAATGAAATCAAAGTTTTTTTTTTTCTCTCTCGAATTTATCGATCAACCTTCAACTCTTCCTTGGAGCAGAAATAAAAGGAACGCACGCTTTCTAGAATGTTCTCGACCCTCATTCTCCGATTAAAAATTTTACGCCTCCTTTTCAAAAAAATATTCTAGCGAAGGCAAAGGTCATCGTTCATGTCCTTCTGTATATTCCCAAATCAGGTAGAGTTCCTCCAAAATAGTTCAAGTCTGATATCGGCACGGGTCAGTACAGCCAAACATCTCGAAAGAATGTGAAGCTTGAATATTCAACATGTATCCCTCAGTCTTCCACAGATCCTCAAATAAATTCAGGAGCTAAAACTGAGTAAGGACTGTATACGGGTTCGACGATTAGAACAATATACAAAGTAAACAAATTCAAGTTTTACACATTCTACCCACCGTTAATCATTCCGTCAGTTATTATTGACCAATTTTTCTTTTCTTCCCAAGTCTTATCTTTTCTACGTCAATCGTGAGACGAACAATAGTATTTCACAACATTACAATTTGTGAAAAAAAAAACAAGAATAATGAACACGCATCGGATCATCAGAACAATCTTCTTCTTACAGCTCGAAGTTACTGCCCATTTTCTCGAATGATACCTTGCCAAAATCTTTCCTACTTTCCTGCGTTATATGATTCTCAAGGCCCAAAAAGTACGTTCTCCTCAAAAGCCTCCGCACCACTCGGCCTTCCAAGTCCCACATTTAAATAGATTGAAGGTCAAAATTTTTCCAAGTTCCCTGATATACGTAGCTCATTGATCAACACCTTCCTTTCATATACTATGAAGCTCCAAGATGAAAAAAATTTGCTTGAAAAGAAAATTTCTTCCGAATTCTCAAAATCATGTCTTCAAAGTAGATCAAAGGGTTTCGGGAATCTGTTCGGATAGCAACCAAACTCCTCCATACAAACAGCTCTGAGGTTAAAAACATACCAAGTCACTATTCCATACATACAGCTCGAAATGAATTCCTCGAGGTTCACAAATTCTCGGGTGGTCTTCAGAGGGGATGAGGGACGGACTCAAACATTTACGTAAGTTCCATTATTGGTTCTTCCTTGGGCTCCCTTATTTCAGAAGTGTTCATGTCCAAATTTGAGGTTGATCTGTTTTCTTTGGGTCGAGTGTTTTCGAGTCGCGTCTACACTATAAGGCTTTTCCAGAATTCCATATTGCATACTAATTCTCCTATGTGTTGCCAATCTGGTAGTGTTTCCAACGTTGATCTTATGGCAAACCCCCCGGAACGAACAGAAGTATGCAACCAGCAACACCCATAAGGTCAACATTAAGAAACGCTATATCAGATTGATAACACGTAGGAATGCTGGAAAAGCCTCAGTAGCACAGGTACGTGGACGACAGAACTCCTAGCCGATACCCTTTCACTTTGGAAATTGGTAGTTCAATAAACTTCTTGGACTTGTTCATCTCTATCAGAGACGGCATCCATGAGTTTGGTATTTTTACGATTGTAATTCACGAGTTATCATTCTGTCCCGTTGCCCACGAGATTGCTACATACAATACTTTGATTCATCGACTGACTCACATTCTTTTGAGTCGGGCTGCATTCTATGACGCTCAAACACCTAGCTAGAAAGAATCAGGACAACTTGGACACTGACCTTATTGTCCGTAAGAGGTTTATTGGAAAATGTCTCGACTCTACTACCTGCCTCCTCCAGGAATCGCGCCTTGATAGCAAGAGACGTTGGACTAGACTTCCTTTTTTGGGCGATTCCAGCCGGCCTTCCACAACCCTACCACAGTTTAAAACCTATTTGTTAAATTGAAAGACCCCATTTCGATGGTCGAGAAGAGTGGCGCGTAAAGCGTAGCCTGCAATAATTGCCTTGGAGCCTATACAGAGACGACTGGTCATTAACTAAAAATTAGAGTGGTCGAACATAAAAGAACATGAGAAAAAGGTAACATACAAGAGTCGGCCTTCGCCGGCCATTTAATCGAAAGTGATCACAGTTTTAACGAGGGGTCAGAAGCCCTCCTCCAAAGGGAGAATTCGTACTTCAAACTTATGGCCCTTGAAAACATTGAAACTATTCGACATCCGAATTGTAAAGACGTCACTGTATTAAACAGGTACATTCCTGATGATGGATTGATCGACTTAGTCTACGAGAATGGTTCACATTTAGATGACTCGTCGCTCTAGTCAAGACCTACCGTCTGTGATTCCTTACGGCTTTTGTAATTTCGTATTCATTTGAGTATACTCAGGTTTCTCGTCATCGAACTTCCTCGACCACAGATCGGGATATAAAAAACTTGAAATATTTTGGATAGCGAATTCGGCTCCCGAACCGACTGATTCCTCTAATCTGACTATATATCCTTTAATTACTTACATTTATGAATAAAAGTTTCCTCGAACTTCCGCATCTCTTCGAAGAAAATTAGAATTTCCTGTCCGTAATGACTAGAGTTCTCACCGTGCACGCAGGTCGCACGTGAACATCTAGATAAAAACGAAATATCTCCTTTCAACTAAGAAACCGATTAGTATGAATTGCAATCGTTTTCTTCTAACGCCATACCGACAGTGCCCATGATGATAATAGCACCTCCCGACGGAAATTACGACATGAGGTCTTTCTTTCTCGGAAATTAACCATCATCGGTACCGCTTGAGAACACGAGACGATTTCAGCATACATGAGAACAAACCTACCACAAAGAGCAGGAAGGGTAAACGGAAATTATAGAAATATTTCGCGACTTGGCGTCGTCATCGTCACACCGCCGTATCACTTCCTTCAACGCTCCAATTTCAGCCGGGGTTAGTTTTGACGGTGTAGACGAACCTATTATGAACAGAGTGTATCACAGGCGCGTGAAATGTCTTTTTAATACTACCTGGAGCAAATAAAAACCTACAATAACGCGCGAATAAAGAAGAGAGATAAAAATGCTGAAATACGCCGAGCTCTTTTGTACACAACGGGACTATATCGATACAAACTCTTTAAAAGGAAGAAGAATACGAGCCACAATCTCCGTAAGGACGGGTAAGATACGTTCAACAGAAAAAAGAAAAAAAAAAGGATATCCGGCGGAGTTCCACATCCGGTCATTTATAAGAAAATCTGTGTCGTAAACCCGTATAATTGAAATCCATTCACAATATTGCCTTTTCAAAAGGGGAAAAAAACCAAAAGTGTTGACTTCCTGTCCCTATATAACATTAGAAGGTATAATTTCTATCACCGTAGCAAAACTACAACAATAATACGACTGGATCTCGTAATAACCACGTGGTCGGTCATTTAAGAAAAAACAATTTTTTCAATGTTCTGTACCAGGAAGAAAGGAGCATCATTCTTTTGACCTATCAACAATATCGACATACACACGGGCGCATACGCTGTGCAGGACGTCGCCGCCGTCGATATTCCATAACATCCCTGTTTACAAGAATAAATTATCTCATGAGAGAAGACAGACAGAGAGACAGACAGATAGACAGAAAAAAACTGTCGGTTTCATTCATGAAAAAGAAGAAAGGCTAAGTTCGAAATCGCGCGTGGGCGTCATTTACGACATAATCTCGACACGAGGGAGCGGCGACGATTCACTTGGCGTAAAAACGAATTTTTCGAAGAGGCAAAGAGAGGTGTACGTTTTAGGTTAGAGAATTATTTTGCTATTTAGAGCTGCCTACGCGCGCTGCGAAGGCGTTTTCAAAATCGTGGAAAGAGCCTAATTCATTTTATTTTGCGCCGTTTCGCCAACGCTGACGTTTTGTACTATACTGAATATATACATATATATATTCATGATAGTATACATTATGTACAACATGCAACACTTCGAAGTGGAGGGAAACTCGTTGCCCTGATCGAATTTTTCGCGACATTAGACATGCGAAGGAAGTGCTCTGCCTGAATGATTGCCACTTCCGCTCCGATATACGATTATACACGTGAATTCTGATAATTTTCTTACGCAACTTGAAGAAAAAACAAATAAACTTGTTCCACGAAGTCTTCTGATAAGGAGACGATTTTCAGCATGCTTGTTCTTCTCGCATGCTTTTCTACTCCGTTCAAACGACCGATCGTGTCTACCTTCATCACAATGGCACGTGCAAGGAAAATTTCTTCTAACAAGTTCTGAAAAATGGGACCGACACTTCCAAATAATGTTGAAAGATGACGATATTGAAAGCTGTCTTTCCCATCACTGCGTAGTTTTCAGTGCAGCTTACTTGAAATAATGAGGGTAAAATCTCGTCAAATGGACTCAAAGAGTACATTCTCTGCCAGCCTCCCGTAAATTATTTACTCCTGAAATGATGTAAACAATACTCGAGCAAGTCTGAAAAGAACTGATCTTGAAAGACGGGTCAAAAACTGGAAAATGAATCGAGGTACCAGAAAAGGTCCTAAACTACTTGTAGCAACCTCACCTACCTTCTATCATAAGAGTGGACCCCTTTTCTTTCTATCATTCAAAAATGTAATTTCCTCGAAATAGCTTTTTCGTTCATTCAACTTTCATTACCTTGTAAGGACAATCAACCACTAGAATTTTTGACTGCAAACATTGATTTTACTATGATTATTTTTGTTTTAGATTTCATGACTAACTGACCATTGGTCAAAATTAATCGTGATTTTTTTATGGCTTTCATTAATAACGTTCTCGAGCTATAAATACCGAGTTGAACAACTCGTAAAGCTTAATTAAAAATCATTTTCAACTCTTACCTCAAAGAAGTGATAATTTACGTATATTTTTATAAAACTCGTGCACACGAGAGGGAGGAAAACAATTTTTACAACGATGCATCAAAAACGAAAGAATCTTTTTGGGGTGTTTCCAAAATAAGTTTTCTGACCAGGATTTCCGACGAAACAACGAAGCAAAAATACGCTGTGCTGAACGATTTTATTCAGCTCGATAACATACCAAAAAGGCTATCCCATTTTCATGTCAATCTACAACTCCAAAATTTTCCCAACTTCATTCTTCATACTATAAACATGACTCGAAAATCGAAGTTTTCTCAAAACTCCTCTATAGTTACGTCCAAGGCCTACAAGATCGACATTTCTCTTATTTTAATTGTCGATAGTCCATGTCTTTCCAAGCCCTCCTTCTCGTACGGATTCTAAAGAAACTAAAGAATTCTTAGAAGTCTGACTATTCCTACTTATGACTCTGAAGACGAAATTTTTTGAACAATGCGAAAGTCGAAAATTTTTCAAGTTCCTATTTTCATCTATGGCCTCAAATTCGAAATTATTGCTAGTCTCACTCTAGCTCACACATACAAGTTGAAAGTCAAAATTTCAACAGAAAACTTGTTCTACTTACATTAAATAAATTGAAAGAAAGCTCTTTGAATTTTTCTTTCATACTCTTTGTTTGGTTTCAGTTTCAATCTAGGTCTGATGAAGAGCATTAGTAGGGGCTCCAAACATTACCAAAATAAAGTTTCCAAACGTCCAGCAAGAGACTTCTTCTTTTAATTTAATTAATAAGACCTTGCACACAAAAAATAATAATTATTCAATTTTCAACTTGTTCTACGATTTCGGTCTTTCAAATTTTGACTTACGGTCGAGAAAACTTGATAACAAGGGACTTCTCTTTCATAAACGCTTCAGTCTGTCATTCCTTTTGATAGTTGTGGTCCTGAGGGGGGGCAAAGGTTATCCGGGAACTTACAGGGGCAAATCTGTGGAAAGGCTCCAACCAATGTAGAGGATTTGTAAAGAAATTTCGAGTTCTATGTATAGGAACATGATTTTAACTTCAAGAGCTGTTATATGGAAGAGTGTGGTTGCCCTCCGAAAAATTTCCCGAGATCCTTTGATCTACTTTAGGGACTTGATTAGGGGAATGCGGGAGAATCTCGCTTCTTAACCAAATTTCTACATTCGAGGAAAATTTAATGTTATTAATATTAATTAGAACCATAATTTATTGAAATAAAAAAGCCAATAAAAACTTGAATTGACAGGATTAATATAATTAATGATCCAGTATTTCATATAATATTCAAATTTGTTTAATAATAAAAATTATATGAAGACCAATATTTTTTTTTTTTTTTTTTGTATTTTAATATCTATTATCTATATTGTAATTATTTTTATTTAATAATTTTATTAATAATTATATTTTGGAAATCAATGAAAATAAATATTAAAAAACAAATTATTATATCGAATGACAAAATAATACACCAATTCTCAATCATGTAAATATTGAAAATAATTTTAATTTTAATAAAAATTAATTATTAATTATTTTATATTATCATGAATAAATTTAAACTTCCAAAATCCAAATTCAACTAATTCAAATTTAATCAATATAAATTTATATTGTTGAGCTATTATAATTACTTCAATTCTTTTAATTGTATCATTACCAGTATCAGCTAGTTGAATTACTAAGAATTTTAGTTATAATATTATTCAATCAATTAAGAGATATTTTAATTTTAATAATTGTTTATTATTATTTTCAATAACCAATATAAATTTTTAAATTTCAATTCAACAAATTCAATTTATTTTTCAAATTTAAATTTAAAGGAAATCCAATTATATTCCAACATTTATTTTGATTTTTTGGTTATGCAGAAGTTTATATTCTTATTTTACATCCTATCAATCTAATTGTTACTATAGCAAAAATTATATTATTTTACTTTATTAAAATTTTTAATTTTGTTAGTTTCTTGATTTATGGTTTGAGATAAATTCCAAATCCAGGTAAAATAAGAATATAAACTTCTGGATGACCGAAAAATCAAAATAAATGTTGGAATATAATTGGATTTCCAGCTTCATATGATATGAGAGGAAGGGGCGACCCTCGAGCTATTTATACGTGGGACTTGGAACGCCGAGTGGAGCGAAGGCTTTTGAGAAGAACGTAGTTTTTCAACTTCGAAAATCATACCAGAGAACTAGAAAAGATTTTGATCTGGTGTCCTCATGCGGAAGGAATGGTGGTTCCGAGCGGGCTGGGGTTTGCATGATCGCAATAAATTGTTCCTGTTTTTCTCACAAATTGTATAGGTAATATTGTGAAATACTGTTGTTCATCTCACCATCGACGTAGAAGAGATAAGACTTGGGAAGAAAGAAAATGGAATTAATATCTGATGAAATGATTATCGATGAATAGAATGTGTAGGACCATCATAATAATGTTTACTCATATTTTTCTGTTCGTCGACTGTGATGTCAATACTTGATCGATACACAGGTATAACTCCTGAATATATTTCAGGGTCTGTGGTAAGCTTAGGGAATACCAGTTGAATATTCAAACTTTACGTTCTTTTGATTCACGTCTTTACCGACACCCCCTTCCGTTGTCAGATTTGAACAATTTTGGAAAAGCCTTGTACCTTATTTGTAAACACACAAAATACGTACATAACATAGAAAGATATGAAACAGTATCATCTTTTCATACAGATGGAGAGAGAGAGAGTGAGTGAGAGAGAGAGAGAGAGAGAGAGAGAGAGAGAGAGAGAGAGAGGGGGGGGGGTTGATCTCGATACAACGTTGAAACTACAGCTGTCGCTCTTCGTGCTATTAGAATAATTTTGACCTCGGAGCTATACCTTGTTAAGAGCTGAACACCATCCTGGGCTACACGATTGAAGAATTCATAGACGTTTCAAAGTTTATACAAATAATACTACCGTATCAGCGAAACCTTTTGACTTCAAAACACTCGTCTAAATATAATCGGATATACGACTTCTGAAATTCATAACAAACACAATAAACTTAGTCGCAATAGCCATGCCTGAAATACGAATGCGTATTTTGGGTTGAAGAAATCGCCTAACTAATATATGTATCACAAATTCCTAACTTGACCCGATTTTTTGACAAGACACGAGACATTGAACTTGCCCGCACGAGGTTGGCGAATTCATTAACCGTGAAATTCGAGCGCCTTTCAAATCTTTCCCTGGTTTTCCCTCACTTCTCTCCTGGTCTTAGGTGCGTTCTTCCCTTTATTATATACTAATACAGGTTCTATCATGAAAAGTGAAAGACATGAAAAAACGTATATTCGATTCGAATCTTTTGTTGTACCCCCTAACGCGAACAAAAATAAACAGATCTTTGCCCACAAGAACAAACATACCGACGAGTATCCAACGGTGACTCCGAGGTCATTTATCGGAATTCAAGAAAACTTCTGCAGTTCATCTTTTCATTTACATCCTCTCCCGGGTACCTAAAATTTACTCGTCTCCCAGTGTCACAGGATGAGAAAAACTTTCCCTAACGTAAAGGTAAAACGCATAATAAGGGGAGGCGTAAAATTTTTAGAACGTATAGTACAGTTCTAAAATATCCTTCGGGTCATGAAGAATTCACGAGAACTCATCGATCTTGTTTTCTCATTCCTCATCTTCTCGGAAATACGTCGGTTGGTCGATATTGGTGCAATATAATGAGATATGAAGACCGTCGCAAGTGAAGCGATAAAAGAGTTCGAAACTGATAATTTCCACGCGCTCGAGAGCATAGATTAGTTATATTTTTTTTTCAAAGAAACGTTAGGTATAAGATTGCGCAATTTATGAGGTTTATCGTCAGTTAACCGTCTCAATACATGTAATGTTGTTTGTTAACACAAATCGTTCGTTTGAACCTTTGAACCTCTCCCGTCTCTCATTCGAGATTATTCTTCTCCCGAGAAAACATTCCTTAATTGCCACATTTATGTGTTATCTGTAAGCGATGATCATTTTCGCCCCGCGGACAAATGGAGTAACGGATATTTCCATCGCTGAACCGCAACATCACGAACCTCGTTTACGCGAATCAATCATCACCGAACGATCGGCACTCGTATTGAAATCGCCCAACAATAAAGAATTTCAGGAGCATGTATGCTTCGATCAGACAATGAATTTCCAAATTTTGGCACAACTTACGTTACTCGAAAAACAGTAAGAGTATCCCTTTCCAATGAACAGCAGTTCTGAATGGGAAAATTCCCGCATTATCGACTATAGGGAAATAAATATTGGAGGTGCAATTCGTTACACCTTAAAAACTCTGCGATAGAAAAGAAAAATGGTAGAAACACACCGAATTCCAATTTGAAAATTTACACAGTGAAAAGAGGAATCGAGGCTTGGGCAACTTTGAGCCGCGAACGTAACAGAAGTACAGGACTTGAAAATTATCAAGTATGCTTGCGCGAAGACTGAAGAAAAAGTTCGGAGCTTTTGTGAATTATACTGCGTATACAACAGCCTGCAACCTAATAGGTGTTCTTAATGAAAATTAAAGCGGCGACACAGAATGAGAACGAATGCTTTTCGAACAACAAAGTGAAATCGACCTTCACGACGAGGGTCGTTTGGTCCTTTATTGAGATTCGATATACTCCACCCGTACGAACTGTCGTCAAAAGCAAAAAGGTTACACCATGGACATTCTACAAAGTCCATTAATCAGGTAGATCGAAAATCACCAGTTTATAGAGGATCATCCACCATGAACTTACCTGCAAAAAATGACAAACAATCAAAATACAAGAGCAATAGTTGAATAATAGTAACAATATGCGTGCCTTTGGACCTCGTGTGCGATGGAGAACAAGACGTTCCCGATCGACAGGATGAAATGATGAATAAGTTGACGATCGCGGTATTTCATTTCCTGAAAGAGGCAGTATAAATGTAACAGGCGACAAAAACAGTTTTCGATATTCTGAAAATCATGTGCCAACTTTACGTTCTTTGATTTGAATTTACAAATAACTGGGCCTAAATTTGAGATACATCATTTATTTATTTAACGAGCTTTGAAACTACATGGTTCTCAGCTCAAGACATAGAATGAGGATAGATGGAAGATAAGTAGGTAGAAGTTAATGAGGAGAGGAATTAGTGCGGACGGTCAGTTTGTTTAGATGCTGGTGTAAAAATCAATTGATTATAAGCATTGTAGGGTACCAAAAATGGTTTCATGGTCGTTTTTGAGTGCTTGAGCGAGGGAGGAGGGTATGTTAGTGAAAGAACGAAGAGGTAAAGTTGGGAACAGAAGAAAAAATGATCAACTGTTGAATTGTCTTGTTGACAGTAGAAGCAAGATGGAGGAGTTGGGATGTGTTGGTTGGTTATGTGAGAGTGAGTAACTTTTGTGTGGCCAATTCTTAGACGGGAAAGAATTAATTCTTCTCGTCTTTTATCTCTGATGGAGGATGACCAAAGAACAGGGATTTTTTAATACGAAGGAGTTTGTTGTTAGATTGATGTTGCCAAAGTGTGTTCCATGATTGGGTGATGAGTGAATGGTAGTAATTTTTACATTCTACAGATGGTATAGGGTAATCATCAGTTATTTGGTCGAAGGAGGTAGCTTGTTTAGCGGCTTGATCAACCGCATCATGTTGAAGGAGGCCAATGTATCCGGGAATCCATATGAGGATTATTTGGGTGTTGAGTTTGGAGTATGAAGTGTGAGGAGAATGCGTTGTACGATTGGATTGGAGTTGTATGCATCTGTAAGCGAATGAAGAAAAGAGAGGGAGTCGGTGAGGAGACGGAATTGGCCGTTTGGGGGAAGTTGGGGGAGATAGGTAAGTATGCCCAAAAGTTCCGCTATAAATATGGAAACTATTTTGAGGATGCCTTCTGAAAATATTTCCCCGTCAATACAATATGCGTACGCTCTGCTTCATTAGATGTTTAAGACCCATCAGAGAGATAGAGTGTGTAATGCTCGTCTACTCGTGATGTCCCTGTTGTGCCGAGTAACCTGATGAAAGATCGCGGTAACCAATCCCAGTGGGAAATCAGGTCGGTCAGCCAAAGAGTGTATGGGGGGTCTAGACAATGCCAGTACCCGGTGCATACTGGAGAACGGGTCTTCTAGACTGGGTAAGGGCAGGGACAGGCTTTCCTACTCTATGGACGGCGGCGGAAAAGACAAGCTCTAAAATGTAGGGTGGCGTTCCAGAGCCCTGGACAGGGCTACTGTCTTGCTACAAAAAGTTTGACATCCTGGCTAATCGTCTCAGCTATCTGTGCCATTAGCCTGAGGGGTGTTTACCCGTAGCGATAGGCGGGGTAAGAAAGTGCGGGTCCCACTATTACTCAGCACATTTATCCTTCACCATCTCTCAATGTCATCAAAATAACCTCACCAGCTTTACAATCATAGATCTATCGGCAGGAGTAAATTTTTTCGGAGGTAAATATTCCCCCGATCGGATCTCCGGGGAGGGGGGACTCTGCACAGATCTTCCCATCAAGGACAACACAAGAAGAAATATAGAAGAGTCTTACTGAGGCTGGCAGCCTGGAACATTCGGACTGTCCCGAAAGAAGGACAGGTGTGCTGGACCGAGAACTGTGTCGGTATAATATATACATCAGCCACCGTATTCAATGTGCTTCACTTGCCTTCTTCAGGCTGAGAGGACACGTCTTCAGCTGCAGGGACCTGCCTATTAAAACCAAGGTATCAGTCTTTAAAATTGTTGTACTATCAATTCTTCTATATGGAAGTGAATGCTGGACACTATACAGGAAACATGTCAAGGCACTAGGAAAGTTCCAAATGAGGCAGCTCCGTTATATTCTGGGAATAAAGCGTCAGGACTTTGTGTCTAACCAGCTGATTCGGGAGAGAGTGAAGGGTGACCCAATTGAGAACACACTAGCAAGGAACCAAATGAGGTGGATAAGCCATGTACGTCGAATGAGCGAGGATCGTATCCCAAAGCAAATACTTTACAGCGAGATGACGCATGGAAAGCGCTCAACTGGTGGACAGATGAAGCGATATAAGGATGTTGTCCACTCTATTATGAAGAAATCTGGCATCAAGGACACTTGGGAAGAAACGTGTCGAGACAGATCAAATGGAGGACCATATGTTACAATAACCAGGGAATATTCGGCACCACGGGTCTCTCCAGAAGAAACAGTAACAGTGAAACCTTCACCTTCCCCGAGTGCCAACGTGTAATAGGATCTAGGATTGGTTTGGTGAGCCACCGACGTATGCATGACAGGCATCGGCAACAGATTCCGTGAGATGGAAAAGTAATGGATGCTCGATAACGAGGAAGCCTGACGACGACGAGAGTGTGTAATGAGGGTATTCTCGAAGTAATTTTGTGACGTGTTGGATACAAACAGTTTTGTCGGATTTCGGAATTACTTTGATACCGAGACGTATAACTTGGGTTGAGGGAGAGTCCAAGGGGGGAGGGGTAGGTTGTGTGAATGGATTTTAGGCGGTTTGCTGTGAACGGTTTATTAAGAGAGTGACTAAATTGAAGGCGTATCCGTATGTTTCGGGGAGAGTTGACTGTTGTTAACGTGAAAGATTCGGATGAAAATTGGAAGTGGCGAAAATTGGGAGACAGAAGATGAAAAGTTTGAGGTTAGGGTGAGTCTACGAAAGAGGAAGGTTGAAAATATGAAAGACTGTGTTAAAGTAAGAGCTACAAGAGGTTCATTCAATGCACTCAAACAAACCCTCAGTCTTTAACCTCCGCTGAATGAAAAAGTACCAAATTAAAGAAAATTCTGAATAAACTCAAGATGATATGCACATATTTCTCATGAAAATTTAGGCTTTTGAGTTCGTTAAATTCAATATTGGTTCACTGTAGTCGGAAAGTTTCGAGTGATTAGTCGTCGATTTACATATTGGCGCGAGTTTCGTAACATCCTGTAGCTGAGCGTCGATCTATAGCAAAATGACGCAGAGGTCAAACGTATTTTTTACATTTTATCTTGATATCGATAACGGAAAATCATGATGTATCTATATTTCTTCTTACTCGTGGAATGATTTCCAAGAGAATATTGAACGGACGAGAATTCACAAGCGTTATACAGAAAACAAAATAGAGATAAAATATACTCGCGCGAGGAAACTTTTTTTCTCGGTAACGGAGTATTTTTTTTCCAATTACAAGAAGAAGAGGAAAAAAATTTGGATTTTATCCTCAGTGCGCGCTCCGATTGAAATGAGCGGTGGATATCAAATACATAATCGTGAGATGCACCAAACATATTCTGTATATATCACGTGAAATATATACGAGCCAGCCGGAGTGCGCGCAAATAATAAATATACAAGATCTATTCAGTCGGTATAATACTGCCAGAGAAAACAGACAGCGGTATACAGCATCAATATAAGCGAATTTCGTCGAATACATAACTACTACTACACAAAAAGCACACCCACATCGTGTCGTCAACTTTCAATTGATTTTAGGCGAAATGTGTCGTTCCCACTACGGCAATAGAATTGAGAAATTTATTCGACGTGCACAGTATGCTAGGACCCGGCGTTGAAATTCAACGAGAGGCATAGCGGTCGACACGTTTTTACGGTATATACACACACAACAAACAAATAAAGAAAAACGTAGGAGAAAAAGGGGGAAAAAAACGAAGAAAATACTTAGAAGGGTTAGAGAAAATTTTCACCCCACGCAACTATTTTTCATGACCTTCAAAACAACACCCACGTAATCGGTAACTATAAGCCTTCGCCGGAGAGTATCTCATGAAACTATGGTCATTACCGGAATGAGAATGAGATCGAGGGCAGAAGGGTACGAGAATTATATCCCTATACGAAGGATGGAAAATAAGTTTTGAATGAATTCATTCAACTTCGAATTCTATTACCCCCGCACGTAAGTATTGTGTCTTTCATCATTCTCCAGATCAATATCCATGTTCGACATGTTTGAGTTGACAGAATAAAGCGAATGATACAGAAATAAATACAATCGAATAAGCGAGAAACGCGAAAGTACAAATCGGAAAATACGAAAGTACAAATTCGGACGTAAAGTGAAATGTGGTCAAAAAAAGGGCCTATAATTTAGAATATTGAATTTGGTGGCCAGGAGTAAATTTGAATATAGAAGTTCTGGCGGCTTTGTTGTGACGTTTCGATACTTCGATCTCGATATGAGATCGAAGTCGAAAATTAGGACCATGATCGAATGATAATGGTACATTTTTCGACACAGTAGTTAGTTTTCTCGGCATTAAGACTTTTCTATACTTCGCAACATTATTGTTTCGTCTGCGTATGCTCTCACTCTGCTACCTGAATATCCCTTAAATTTACAACTCTCAAGGGTCAGCTCGCCACAAACATATGGTTTGCAAAAGTAAGAAGCTGCGTCATTCAGTAAGGTTCCTGACACCTACCTGATTTCCATGGATCTTTGCATCCTTGGTTATCCGTAAATATTATACTACTTTTCGCAACAGAAAATTCCATTATTCATACATTTTTCCTCTTGAACGAAGTTCTGAGCTGCAGACCCCGAGTGCATAAAAGTCAATGTCAGTAATTTTTAGAAGATATTTCAGAGGTTTTTGACCCTTGTCACATTCATTATCCATCAGTGGATTAAAATCAGAAAAACTTACGATCTGATCACGTACACAGCGTTTCCAATGAAAACTTTTCATGAGCACAACTGTACGCAATGTAATTTTGTACCCAAATATAGAGAAATTCTTCAACCTCCACGACATTGAATCAATATTTCAGATAGCTTTTATAAAAATGAATGGAAAAGGATAACTCTCATGCTCCAAAAAGTTTTTCGCCAACGATAGAATATGAAAGCTTTTTATTTCGGAACCAACTTCCTCGTTGAGACTAATGGAATATACAGGAACTCTCAGAAATCGACATTTTCTTAGGAATTCGAAGTCCGCTTTCTCACTCATTTTTCGCCCGATTGAAACCACAAAATTGTAACGGTTCGATACAATTTTCATGTTCGAGACCTACTGTACCAGATATTCTGCAGGAAAGAAAAGCTTCGTTCTAAAAAACACTTAATCGTATATTTCATGTCTTCACTGACACCACCCCCTCCCTATACTCTCACACGCTGATATGTCATTAATGGCAGCCCACCCGGGCACATAAAACCAATGTTATTTATAATAATTCAAATTCTAGACCCTTCAAGACGAGTCAGGGGTGATTCAGCCAGGGAAACAATAAGGTATTTGAAAAAAAAAACAAACAGTCAAGAAAACTGATCGGAAAATAGTTATCCTCCCCTCACTAAAACTCAACTTGGACCTCCTCCTCCCCCTGCCACATACCACCCTAAAGCCCTCTCCAGTGTTTTTGGCAAATTATTTCGAAGAATCCGCAACAGAAGACTCCAATGGTATTTAGACATTCTTTTTCCCTTCCAATATGATTTCAGAAAAGGACGGAATACCGTACAACTCCTTTTTGACCTTCAATCCTAAATATACGATCCTATCACTACAAAATCCTTCCTATGCTCCATCTTCTTCAACTTTCAAGAGACCTTTTCTCGGGTCCAAAGATACCGTGTACCTATCAAGCTCCACGAAATCGGTTTATTCAGTCATTTTCACAAAGCTTACCTAGGCTCTCGACATTAAAAGCCTCGAAGCCAAATGCACACGCACTTCAAACATTTTGAAATTCATATCCCAGCCCTTGAAAAGCTCTGACAGAAATACAAAGGCCTCATCCGCCCCCAACTGTTACCTCTTCGTTCTTCCATGAATACACCCCTCGTCCATCACCCATGCACTCAAAAACAACCACAAAACCATTTTAGGAACAATGCATTATCTACAACTAACTAACTTTTACTCCACCATCTAAAGAAACCTAACTACTCACACTAATTGCGCCTAATATCAATCCATGAAAAGTTCATCTTCCTCACGACCCTTCCATACTTGTATTAAAATGAACGAAATCATTGACCTAAAAAAGGTATTTATAACATTTTCTTCATTAATACAAAGTCTGGAACCCTGGAGACGAAGATTGAGACGTCACAAGGTTGACGTATGAAATCATCAAATTGTGACGTCACTTGAAACTGTATAATATAATGGGAAGGAAACCTGAAAAAATTGATTTGTGACGTCACGGTCCCGGACTTCCGAGCTATTTATAATAGTAAGGGAACTCGAAAAAAATGGATCTACGACGTCATCAGATTGTGACGTTACAAGGCTGACCTATGACGTTATCAAACAGTGACGTCACAGCCCCAGCCCACAAGCTATATATGATAGGAGAGGGACTTTTAGGTGCGCTTAGAACATTTTCGAGCTCCCAGATTTGCCGGCCGACCGGCCGGAAAGCGGACGTTTTTTTCCGATAACTCCCGATAAAACGGTTCCCCGCTAAAAAAAAAAGTCAAATTGCCTAAAAATACTGTTTCAACAGGCAACCTGTTTTATCGGGGGATCACAAAAAACGTCCGCCATCCGGCAAAGCTTGGAGCTCGGCAATTTCAAGTCCTTCTCCAAGTCCCCTTTTATCATATATAGCTTGGGGCGGGGCCTGTGACGTCACAATCTACATTTTTCAGATCCTACGTGCCGCAAACAACAGGTTTCCTGCCACCCCTTGTTCAACTCCGTTAGAGAACCTATGAGTTTTTTTTTGCTTTTTTCAAAAGTTTTTGTCATTTTTCCCATTTTCACTTGACCGTTAATGAAGATACTCGACTTTTACTTGTTTACTTCACCTTTTATCAAATACTTGACTGTTACTTGATTTACTTGACCGATAGACACCCTGAATATGTGATAGGAGGGGGATCAAGTTCAACATTATTGGCAAAAATGGTGTATGTCCTCTTTCTATCATATACAGCACTGATTGGACTTTGAAAAATGTCGACTCTCGAGCCATAACTAATGCAAGGGGGGGACTTTTTAAATAGCCCCTTAAGACGAGAGGGGGGACCTGACGAGAAAATCGATTACGCGGTAATTGGAGAGAGAAACTTCTCATGAAACCGAAGAAATTGAAATCGATCCAACGAGGTAATTTTAACATTTCCTCCTTAATTCGAACTTTACAGGCGAGGAAATTTCAGCATCCTCCAACATTATTTCGCACTCTAGAAAAGTTCATAAAGGTTAAAAAAGAAAATGTTGGCAGTACACAGTAATGCAATGCGGTGCATCGTAACATATTTTCACCCTTATATTATAGGGGTCCAATAATTAGGTGACATCGAAAATCCTTGAAGACGTTTGCAGGCAAAGGATGATGAATATTTAAGAAATGATCGATTTTATGACAATTCCAACGAGTAGCATTGTTTTAATAACCCTAAGAGTGATTTCGAAACGTTCGAAAAAACTTCATACGTCAGTGAAAATAATATAGATCAATAACAATGAAACGAACGTATACGTACGATCCGCGAATGGGTTCAACAAACTTATTACGAGAATAATACACATGTTTGGAACTCATTCAAAATGTCAATTACACATAAATATTCACGCGATCACGATCTCAATTTCTTTGATAATTTTCGATACGGAATATTTGAAAACATCACTCCTCAATTTCGAAGAAAAGCGTTTGGTACCCGTGGTCATCCAAAGACCTACCTATATTTTGGTAAGCGCTATTCACCGGAAATTCCGATAAAGTCGCATCACAGATCGGAATTCTCTTTAGGAGAATATCTAGGCGAAAAATATTCCGTGCAAAGAGGGTGTTTATTTAAGATATGCGGTCGCGGACGTTTACAATGTAGATGATACCTTTCTCGCCAGTATAACATTTAGCACTTATTTGAACTGGTTTCTCTCCTTTCCTTCTTCTGTCCGCCGTTAGAATGTTTAGGCACAGGTAGTGATCTGAAGTCAAAATTTACCCCTCCTGTTCTCTGTAATATATTTCATCACCTTCAAACGTATTCATTTATTTCAGCTGTTCGATTTTTCACGAACGTTTTATTGACATTCACCGTCCCAACATTAGGCACACAACCTGAAGTTCATACTAAAAATATTCAAAAATTACGAATACATCCTCATTTAATATAGCGAATTGGACGTCTACTGATGTAGCGAGAACTCTTTCCTGCGGGAGACAACACTCGACTTTATCGTTTAAATATAACTATCTGTGTCTATAAGCCGCTTTCGACATTCTTAAGGACGTTCATCGAATCTCATGTTGCTGGTACAAAGGTCATTCGATGTCGTGTGTGTGTGTGTGTGGGTCGGTCGTTCGAAAAACCCCCATCATTTTCAAATCTAAATAAAAAAAAGTATCCGGTACAAACTTTTTACCTACTATTTTCCTTTAAGAAAATCGTCTCTTTTCGACAGATAGAGACGGACTGGTTATCCGTTAATAAGGTGTTCCACACCTGTACACCCACACGAACTAGCACATTCTTCGGTAATTCGAAGACGAAGGAGAGAAGAAGAAGAAAAAACAACAACAACAACAACGACGACCGAACTCTACTTGATAAGAAACCTTCACCCGGGGACGGTTCAGGTGTGTCTTCCTACCACTGACTGCTGGATACATCCGTTCCCCATCATCATTTTCGTTCTAATAGCATTAATATTATTACTAACAAACCGTGATTCGCCTACCACAAGAACCAGCCGCGCATGAAAACACGTCTCGATCACTATTCATGTTATGATAACTGATAGCGTAAAAGTCTTAACACATACCACGCTCGTTTATACGCGCGATATGCAGCAAGTATTATTCCAATATATTTTTACGGAATACGGGCTCGAAATATCTACCTTAAAACGCTACACCAACTTCCTTTTTTCGCTCGATGTTCGCAACTGGTAGGAACGCAAACATCGTATAGGAAAAAAAGGATGTACACGTGCGTACTTCAAATCTGGACGGCACAGCGAGCTTGCGGTGAGAGGACAAGTACTGAGGAGTTAGAAAGAACACATTTCTAGTGCGTCGCTGATAGCAGATTTTTCCAAGGGTCCAATTTAGCTCTTTGCGGGTCAAGAAAGGTCGGAAAAAACGAAACTTCTATACCCTTCGAATCATTATTGGGGAAGTAAAATCGATTTTACGACCTATTCACTGATGGAGCAGAAGAAATACCCAAATTTCTTTGGACGGTATAGTAAAATTATCCTAACGCAAGGGCTCCCATAAAAATAATACAGTGAGCAAAGGATCATCTGAAATGAATGAAACATCATTCACCTCTTCTGTTTTTTCGATCCCGTCTAGACACTCGTCTCGAACTTGAGCTCTTGTGGAAGGGATCTTGAGCCAGAACAACTGCCGCTTTGATAACAGGTTCTACAATCAGGAAAAGGGACTTGCGATGGATCACCGCTGTCACCAATACTGGCGGAGATATTCATGAATGATATGGAAAACAAGATATTGAAGGGCAGCAAGTTCAGAAACTCGATCAAACACTGGGCCAGGTATGTAGATGATATCCTAATTGTGTGGCCAGGCACTGATAGACAGGTGGATCTATTCCTTTCAGAAATGAACGCGATGAGCGAAAGCATCAAATTCACAGTGGAAAAAGGCAATGAGAGCATCGACTATTTGGACCTTACACTCACACTGAAGAACAATAGGATAGAATACACAAAATCTACAGGATGCCGACGCATACTGACACCATCATCCCAGATGACTCTTACCATCACCCCAAGCACAAGTTAGCAGCAATCCAGAACTACTGCTATCGAGCAATTTCTGTCCTCAAGAACAATGAAGAGAAGAGGAAAGAGATCGAGATAGTAAAGCAGATCGCAGAAGCCAATGGCTACTGTAGAGGCGTGGTAGAATCTTGAGAAAATTATGAGCACGATAAATTACCTCCGGCTCATCTGTACAACCATCTAATTGATATTTATCTTTATTGTCTCCAATAACTCACGCCGAGCTCATAAACCCATTAATATCGTAATTGTCATTGCTACTTTTTGTTATTCTTACGGGAGTCGAGTCGATACGTTTGAAAGCACCGATATTGGTGTTTGATGAAGTAAAATACAAATTAGAAGTACGAAGAAAATATTGACGGAAGTATACCTGTACGTAAAGAGTATGAAATTAGTTGACAAAATCATTACTTGATACACTTTTACACGGCCGGAAATAAAACATATTTCGCGGAGGCTGCAGGTTCAACGCAACCTTCATTTTGAGGGTTTCCATTCTACGTGAGCGCTCCCCGTAGGAACTTTTCGCTGGTGATGGTGCTGTCGTCTGATTATATTGGTTAACTTTATACGAGCCTCCAGGTATAAGATGATTTCCTCTATTTACCCTGTAATGCGCACTATTTATTTTTAGTTGGGCAAATGCTTCACATAAAATATGCGACATTTTAATAAATAATATTTTGTTCCACAAATCAAACAAACGTCTTACTATGTACTGGCGAAACACAAAGAGTGATTTTCAAGTTCATTTTATATGTACACTATATCTTATCACCTGATATCTTCATGTGGAATCGCTCTTTGTACATAAGTTAGCGTACTCGTAATATAAAATTGACTTTGGACCCAACATCAATGTATTATTGAGCCATTACATAATTTGTGCTACGAGAACGTGTATTTTTACCAGGGAGTCACCGGCGCGCCGAGTTTGAATACTCATTATTTTGCGCATGCGTAAGAAACCTTAAAGGTTACCGCGCGAGTTGGTAGGCTACTTTGACTATTTATACTACGTCTGGACTGATCTTCATACACAACGCTAGTGTAAACATCTTGACGCATAACGGCGGCAATTCGTTTAGGCAATATGAGGTACAGCTGGCGTCAAGTTAGGGCTTACAGGAATGGCTGGAGTAAGGCGGGAGGTTATAACAACCTTCCGCCACTCCCGCGCAGCTACCGCGAGCCCTATAACGTGACTGCACTGATGCGCACCCACTTGGAGAATTGTGAAAACTATGATGCCAGCTGTACAGATATTGCCTATCTCGGTACCGCCATAATGCGTCAAAATATCATTTGGAATATCAGTCCGTAGGTAGTATAAATAGTCGAAGGTGGGCTACGAGATCCAACATGCTAGTGAATGTAAGTGAATGATGCAGATTTTCGCTTCAGCGCAGGCAGTCTGAAAACGTGAATAGTCCGAACAAATTGGACAAAAAAAAAAGGGCTCTAGCCGGATATAATTGTGACGATTCCTGAAAGTGGTCAGAAAGACCACCTGATAAAAATACTCCTCAAAATTCAGTTTTTTGCAATTTTCTCGAGAACTACACACGGTTTCCAATAAAAGTTACTCCTCATCAAATTTACTACTCACTTATTACAGTTTGGTACATAAGACCAATGAGTGTGAGAGAGAAAGAATAATTACATGTACTCTATACAGACTAAACTAGAGTTTGGTGTATAAGACTAATGTATAAAAGAGAGAGAGAAGAAAAAATTGTAAAAGTTTGCTGTATTGTGTCGAAATTAGGACCCTATGAAAGAGAATTTTTTTCTTCCAAACAGAATGACGTGAAATTCATGTAATGTATCAACGCTGCCTATCAAGGTCACCAAACTGCTGTTTGTCGTGTAAGGCCAATGCATCGCAGAGATTACTCGTGTTCAGACCAAACAGCAGTTGGATACGTAAGTTCTAATGTGTAAGAGAGAGAAAATTATAGTGTTTTCATTATACATTGGAAAGAAAGAAAAAACGAGTATGTTAATTCGCATAGTGTACTCGTATATGATGTACATTGGTTTATTCATTCACGTTTGTCGAGTAGCGCTAGTAAGACTAATGAGTGCGAGAGAGAAAAAGCCCTCAGGAGCTAGCCTTATGATTTTCTTTCCATCAAATCTTAATTTTTACTATTGTTTGATAAAACTTTGCAATACCTGGCACAGGACATGAGCTCTCGAATTTTTGGCAATCTTGTGTGAAGTGAAAAATCTATGAAACTCAGGGAAAATGACAGAAAATAATCAAATTATTTTTGCCCGCACGTTGACTGTACACTTACGGGGTAATATTTAAAAGTGTATTTTCTCAGGTTTTGATATTCATTTTTTGGGAGAAATATAAATGAGTGGGGTAGAGAAGGGGTAGATTATGAAAATGTAATTTTTTTGTAAAAATGATATCAATTTTTCGACAGATTGGTAAGTTGCATCTATCTGGTAAGTTGTATCTATGGCGTATTAAAATACTTGTAAAAAACTATGAAATTCTGGGATGATAAATTTTACTGGGTACCTTACCTGGATGATGAATTTCATCGGGTGCCTGCCTCGGTAAAAATGGCGTACAGAAGATTTCCCTAGAAAAGGCCTGAAATACGAGTAAATGATCACTTCGTTTTCGTCTAAACGTTTCCTGAACGATTGTGCGCTTTAAAAAATACTAGCTGAACCATTACTCGTTTTTCATAATAAATGGTATTACATAATTTCTGGATAAAGAGTGGCAGGTATACCTGCTCTTGAGTCAAAGTTTAGAGCTGAAGTTGTCGTCATAAAGTAAGAGTTGTAGATCCAATTACAATATTAGTGCAGTTGAAAAGGCCGTCGTGTGGTGGGAGCAGCTTAATGGAAACTGCTCAGTAGCCGTTTGCCTAAAAACTTATCCGGAATTCTGAGATGCTGCGTCGAAGGCTTTGTCGAGACGATAGTATCAAGAGAGCTTTGTAACATTTACAGAGAAGTGGACACCGCGGGTTACATTTACGAGTACAGAAATCCGCACGGTCGATGGCAGATTATTGGAGAAAAAATTCATGAAACAATACCAAGATAGGTACAGCCCAGGGGCTGAGTCTGTGGTAACAAACAAGAGCGGCGACTGAGTGGATTAAATGCACGAATTGGAAGAAAATGCAAGTGATTATACTTACGTTGCTTATTTGAGGCGCGCTAAGCAAAACTATATATTATGTCGCGATTTTTTTTGTCGGATTTTGATTGTTTTTTTTTCGAGGAATTAATTAAGTTTTAGACAAAGAAAAAGGTAGGTCGCTAAGATGAAAGTTTGCTGCAGTACGAGCATTTGAAGTTGCAAAGAACGAGGAAATTTTTTTGTATTTCTTTTGTTTTTTGGCTGCTGTGAAAAATTTTATTTTGCGACTGAATACATGGTTTTGCTGAGCGCGCTTCATTTTTGCCCAAAAACTATCTCAAGGATAAAATTTCGTACTATGTAAGAATATTACATGGAAAATTTACTATAAATCAGCAATTGTTGAGCCAACCAACAGGCTTAGAGTAATAAGTGAGTGATGTATCTCATAGTAAATTTGATGAGGAAAAACTTTTGTTTGAAACTTTTTTCTCTAAAATGCGTAGTTTTTGAGAAAAATGCAAAAGTTAAATTTTAGGGGACAACGGTAGTTACAAAAGAGGTTTACAGGACGTGGGCTGCTTAGAACTCTTTAGTATTCCAAGTGGGCGGTCTTTCTGACCACTTTTACGAAAAGACATAATAAAGTCGCAATTATGTCCCACTAGAAGTCTATTTTGAGTACATATAGATCCTTGTGAGTTGAGAAAGGTGGTATCAATCAGAGAACATACAGGATAATCGTTGAGGACGAAAGAAAATATTGAAGTGCCAGGGCCTCTAAAGTAGGGATAGAGATCAGAGAACAGATAGGATTACACTTGAGAACAGGTAGTTGGACAAGTAAAGGGGGATTGTCAAAATATTATAAGAAATTACAGGTAAGAGTTCCGTCCAAAGGACGAGAACTTCTGCTTGTCCACCTGTAGGTGAGATGAGTACGGAAGAGAAGGTGCAGATCATAGTTGTCTCACGATTGTAAAACTAAAATCCCTCCAATGATCACCATCAGAGTCGAGTTTTCTCGTTGTCCGAAAATCGAACCCACGGATATATCCGAGGGAGTATTCCAAGAAAAGGAAAAATTAGGAGCATCTCTAAAAAAAATACATTCATCCTCTTCAATCCATTCGATTGTTATTCTAAAAGTTGGCAAGCCACGACAGGAACTGCTCGCTATAAAACGTATCACGGCAGCATCACGTTTCAAATCAGGCTTCGAAACTTGAGCATCGTACACGAAAGTATTCAACCGCTCGTAACTCGTGCAGCGTAAACACGCGAACACGAGTACGACTTTTTGAGCTGGTTTTCGAAGAGATTGCGAATTAAAAAACCAGCGATTGTAGAGTACATTATATTTCCGGTTTAAAAGTCGCAACTATATAACAGACTAAAATTAAACCGCTTCACCATACGTGAATAAAAATACAGCGATGGAGAATGAAAAAAGATACGGTTCCACCTCACAGCCGTCTCGGGAAACGAAGAAGAAATATCCGAGCACACAGGCACTTAGTTGTTTATCGTGTTTCTATCAATAACTGCCCACGCTATTTTTGCCATGCTTCTCTTTGTTCGAGACAGAGAGAGAGATTCTGACTCTTCTTACATATACGTATAGAAGTATCCGTATAATAATAATTTTATATCTATATCCGTCCCTCTACCCATCTGCTCGCGTCGTAACTATCCGCACACATACATTGTTAATCCCATGTTACCACTTAAAATTTCTTTTCAGTGTGTCAGGTCGAGCGCCTACTCGTCTTGAAATCAGATGCCAACTACTCTCATCTCCATCTCGCTTATGCACACATTCTTGACGAATTCGTAATGTTCGAAGAATTTGTTCTTCTTCGTTTTACGTAAAATTCGGTTTAATCGAGAATAATTATTCCAAACAGGAGTTACGATTCGGATACATTTCCCATTCCTGATGGACAGACGTCCGGTCGTCATCTTCAAAGGCGAACGGCGTTTGGAACAATGGAAATTGTGGTTCTGCGGCGAGATTTTCTGGTCGGTGCGTTCTTTTAATAATTTGTAACAAATACGAGTGATTCAATAGCGGCTAGATCCGCTGAACACAAAATCGACCTATTCGAATACAGCAAATTTTTGAAAATAACGTGAATGTTACGCGCTGTAGGAGATCTGTATTATTTGCGAACGGGAATTCGAATCTCCAGTTCGACCTTCCTTCGATAAAATCACCTTTATGAGCGTATATAGCTTTAGACCTACAATATGACCAATATACGTATCCCGCTGCTTTCGAAGATGCATTTTTGCCAACAAATTGGCTCTTCATTTTTCCCCCTTTTTTTTCGCATATATAACATAAAAATAAATGAGTTATTTAATGCGATTTCTTTTCTAAAACGTATTCGTAAGTATTAGTGAATGACACAAAATTCCCTCAAAAAATATACCGTTCTTAGTACAGAATCTATGTATTCGTACAAAAAGTTTATTTACGACTTAGATGAGCGCGAAAACCGAAAAGAGAACTTGTATATATCGGCAAAGTTGAAACGTCACATTTGGAGAATGTTGTCGCTATATTGTATACAAAAGTGTAAGTAGACCAAGCTCGCAATATCATCATTAAGCTACTTATTTACTATTTCTTCCCTATTAAACTCGTACTCTTTGCGGAAAAGATGGCAGTAAGAGAAAATTTGAAAGGCATTTCTCGCCTCATCGCGAGAGGAAAGGTCTGTAATGAAAAGAAGAAGTCATCGAAAGGCTGCCAAATATAAAAAATCGAACTACTTCCTTCAACATTATTGCCACATACCAAAATGGAAAACACGTTCGATTTTTCATTCAAACTTTACAGCAAGAGAGGACCGACCGGTATAATTACAAACAAAACCCCTGAATGGTGAAATGAAAGGAATGGGTAAAAAGAGAATTTCAATAGATGAAAAGGAATTTTCATTTCTCCTTCATCCTTTTTAGGAAGAGGAAACACACGATGGGAGCATATATGAAAGAGAAATTCGATAAAACTACAACTATTGAGCTGAACAGGTATTTCTCATATTTTCTATAAGGTGTTCACACTCTGGCTTTGTTTACCTAAATGTGTGGATGGAGCGGGATGCGGAGATACTAACTTGGGGGTATATCTGGGTAGATCAGGAGAAAAGGCTTTTTTTTCAGGTGATTTCAATTGAAAGAGATCCCTTTCTCTGTTGTAGTCCCATCAAATGCAAAATTACAAGAAATTTAGTTCTCTTCAATTTCTCACAAAATACGACCGTTCTCGAGATAAATCGATTATTCCAAAAACTACCTGTAAGAGCCTGTGTTATTTTGCTCCCGAGTTGATAAGAACGCATTCTGTGACATCACGGGTGAACACCTTATACGAATGCGAATTCTCGTACGCTGGAGACGAGAGGCGGGGGGAAAGGGTGATCCGACGAGAGATGATTGAGAAATAAAACATTCCATAGAACGGAAGAAATCGTCCTAAAAAGGCACTATTCATAAATTCTATTCCAATTTAAATTCCGGAACCTTTGAGAACGAAGTAGGAGGGAGGGAGGGAGGTTAGGTGACCCAACGAGAGAAATGATACAGGTACTTCAAAAAAACCATCCTATGAAACCAAAATCATCGATCTGAGGAGTTATTCATCATATTTTCTATAAAATTAATTTGAATTCCTAAACCCTAAAGACGAGGTAGGAGGGGGGCAGATAAATAATGATAATTTTTAATGTCTTTTTATAGTTGCTCGATCCAACTTCTAGTTAAGCAACATAATTTTCGATAGCGGATAAGGCCTTCGCTACAATGGACCATATTTTTTTGTAACCCCACTTTAACACAGTCTTATCCCAGTTTACTGTTTGTGTTCAAAACAAAAATCAACTCCATAAGAAATACACAGGACGTTTCGATCATTTGTTGATATTTGAAAACGAAAGATAAATGAAGAATTACAGATTCATTTGTGAATACTTCAGAACTTCCAGATTCTAAATATGAAATTTTCTTTTCCTATTTTCTTCTTACATTTAAATAAGAATGTGTGATCGAAACGTTCCCATGCATTTCTTATGGGAATCGATACGGTAAACTGGGGTAAATGGTCATTCACAAATACGGGTGGGGTTGTTCATGTTTTCAGAACGTGCCGACGTCACGCCAACACGGATAATATGGTCCATAAGCGAAACACGCAACGAGCAAAGGGCAACTTAATCAAAATCTTCTGTTTCCGTTGCTCCGTTGATAACATTGCTGATTTTGATTGGTAATGATTGCTCGTTGCTTGTTTCGTTTATATTGTAGCACACACCTAAAAGTACATTTAGGATATCAAACAGCTTGAACTTTTTTATGACGTCATCAACATAGGGCAGGGACATCAACTTAGAATTAGACTCGCAGATTTACCATAGACGGCTAAGGTGCCGATGCCGGTAAAGACACTAAGAAAACCGAAACCAGTCCAAACTTACGAATTTTTGACAGAGGATATAGAGACGCAGTAATGACATCAACCAGTTTAAACCCATTTGTAATATTACCATCATCTTTTGAATTTGCCTGTGATGTCATCAACATTCCTCTCTTTTTCTCTTTCGGACATTTAAAAGGTCAAAATGGTGAAGACACCGGTACTGTGAAAAATTATTTCATAAAACAAAAACCATCGACCCGAAAACTCATTTTTCTATTGAATTCTCTAACTTTAGAGACGAGGGGGGGGGGGAGGAAAGAGAATAACCCGACGAGAAAAACGATGAAGGCATTGAAAAAATAAAAACTTTAATGAAACCGAAGAGATCGACCTAAAAAGGTGTTTTTTAGATTTTCCTCGATAATCGAAACGAAGGAGGGAGAAGGTGAGCCGACGAAGGACCGATATAAGTATTAGGGGGGGGGGGGGCATTTCATGAGCCCAATTCTCGAACCTTTCAGACAAGGAGCGTTAACCCAACAAGGAAAATGGAGGTATTTGAAGAACACCAATGCATGATACCAAGATCGTCGATCTAGAGAAGTATTTATAAATTTTCTAAATTAAGTCAAAATTTTTAAACTTTCGTGACCAGGCGGTAGGGGGATCACCCGAGAAAGAAACGTTGGAAATATCTGAAAAAGATCATTTCATAAGTAAGACCGATGAAATCGACTTCAACAGGTATTTTTCATATTTTGTCTATGAATTCGAATTCTCGAACCCTTGAGATGAGGGGACAAATATTCGAACCTTGGAAACAAGAAGGAAAACGATTGAGGTACTTGAAAAACCTGAATAGATGATGTATCATTCACCACCTCCATCGGTTGTAAGTAATAATGATTCTAAGTCGAGAACTACGTGTTTTCTCACCGTTGGGTGTAATTTCCGAGTTCTGAGTCCAGTACGTCAATCTTTCCGTACCTTAAATTTAATAGGGAAAAGTTTCTCTCGCAATCAATACAGCCGGGCCCTGTCTTCTGTACCCCTTGTTAATAAGATTTCATCGTTCAACCTACGAAACAAACCCACCAGAGCATAATTATTCGGTTACAAGTCGTCATTTGTACGTCGACTAATCGATAGAATGAAATTTTTAATAATTACTCAACACACATACTGATATAGTAGATTAGAGTGCCCAAGTTCTTACTTCAATAACCATTACGTATTTCTTCTTCACAAGAGATGTCATCATTCTCGCTTTCAATCTTTATTATACACAGAACACAAGATCGTGGCAATATGTGGGTCGACGGTGATGGGCGCTCATGTACGCTACCACGCACCTTAGTTATAAGAGTAAACAGCTGTTTCCGGTCTTACAATACACGTACACATACGTGCAGATAAAAGAGAGAGAATGAATGGTCTGAATATTCGCTCTTACAGTTAAAAACATCATTCAACGGAATTCTTATTCACAATCGAACGGTCGGTAACACACACACACACACACACACACACACACACACACACACACACACACACACACACACACACACACCTACGTTTCTTTTTGGCAAGGGCCAAAGACCAGCAATGATGAAGAGGACACAAAACTGATGAGACCACATCAACATTATTTTATATTCCACACCGTAAACAGCATCTTTTTCTACCTACCACATTACTTTTATAACTCGTTACTTTCCTTGCAATACGTTCCCTTATATCATCTTCTCACAAATCGTCACTTGTTTTCTTTTGATTAAATTTTTTTACAAAAACTTCGAATTCTCAGGCGCACATTTTCAAGATGCGCCAGGCAAATACAAATTGAATGAAAAATATTACAGAGTAGTTTTAGTTAGTATGAAAATGTAACGACAAAAAGTTGAGAACTTCGCCTTCTTTAGTGGCGGAAACGCTTTCGTCTTTCCTTTAAAAGAAAGTGATACAAAATTCAGAGGTAAGCCAATAAGTAATACCGAAAATGGAGTGCGAAATTTTCAAGACCAATCATGAATTATCGTTGACTGAACGTTTCTGAATGACCACCACAAACGATGGCTCATCAAAATTACATTTCTTGATCCGTTGTAACTTATAGTATTTTGCTGACTCAAATCATTTCTATCGGACAGAAAGTTACGGTGTTCAAAGTAAAAGTAAGATTATACGTAAAACAGCGATCGAAGTCATGTCAAATACGACAGTTATAATCACGAACGTTGGCACTTCAACGTTCGAGCTCGGCAATAATATCAATTTGGAAGAGTCAACAACTTTATATACAAAAAATAATATAGCTGTTCTTACATCCACAATAGGATGTGGCAAGAATCGCTATTGAAAAAGTACGATACTTTGAAATTTCCAGAACTAGAGGAGAGGGAGGCCAGGGTCGCCAAGAATCAAATGGGGCCCGTGGGAAAATTTTATTGTTCTTCACAACTTGGGGACAATAATTATAAATTTTTGATTCTTCCGTTAATCTGGCCTCTTGGAAATCCTGGGCCCGTCGAACAAAGTAGTTGTTTGCCTCTCTTCTCCGCGGGATTGAAGGATTGTAATTATTCATATAGAAACTTCCCTCAAATGAGATCCTCAGCTCACTTTTCACAGTAAGCATGAGACAATAATTCATTACTGATTTTATAACCCGTCTTTTCAAATACCTCCCGCTGGTTACTTCTTGAAGACCTGGAAAAATCGAACCACCTACATCCAAATCCTTTGGCTGCTCAACCCCAATTCAAAACCTTAACAACTTGAGATGTAACGAAGGAGAGAATATCTACAGAGATGGGCTTTCCAATGAAATGCTAGAGATGGACAATAGTAGTCGGCAAAATTAGGGTAGAAAGCTCGAGTCTAAATAGGGAATCCCCTCTCCAGCTCATGGGTGAAACTGAAAAATACCCCAGATTGCCACACGATAGGACTATCGGAGCTGATGCTTTATGGCCATTTAGGACTACATGCATCTGCACACTGAACACCCCATAAATGTACATAATAAACATTATAATAAATTGTACTTCGACAAATAAAACGGGACCCGAACTTAAAAGTAAAACGACAGATAGACCGCACATTACATAGTAGCGATACCGTGCGAAGTTAAAAGTAGAAGTAAGTGCTTTTCCTCCTACAATTCTCGTTGCGAATAAGCTTCGCCACCTACGATATTTTCAACTTTTACTTCAGAAAACGAATTAAAGGAACACGAAAAAGCGTGTGCATTAATGTTTACGATGTAAATTAAGATGAAGGCGGGGTTGCAATTTCATGTTTTCATTACGATAACGCAACAACTCGTTCTCTTTTGAACACATCATTCACTTCCTAGGGACTTTCATTCTTCTCCCACGTAAAAAAAAAAATTGATTTTTGTTTTTCTCCCTCGCACGCACGCTGCAGAAACGGCCAAATTTTGGTTGAAGCGAGAGAACGCTGAACTAAGACAGCCATAAGAAAATCCTCTTAGCCATCAGTACATTCCAAGCGGGGAGAGGAAGATTCTTTGACAGAGTAAAGGTCTCTCAATGCGTTCGTATGTTTTACAATTCAGGTTCATTACGCCAAGCTAAGTATAGGTATGAATCTTGGAAACTGTCGTCGACCCTTTTGCTGAGTCATGCTAGTGTGAAATGATTTACTCGGTAGCAGGGTTCGGTTTTTCAATTTCTCCTGGCGTCGCCACTTTGGCGTTTTGTTACATCTAGGATTTGAACGAGCATTCAATTATTTTTATTTTGTACTTCCTACTTAGTCTGTGTAGTTCAAACGACACCGATTCAGTTAGTTTGACGGTAATTTGCATTCAATTTCAAAAACATCAAGGTTGAACGTGTAAACATTTCATTAATTCACCTTTGGACTGGATTAATACTCGTTAAAAGAATACACATAAAAATACCTTCTTGCAACGTAAAACATCAAACATACTCCTTAGCTGCTGAACGAACGAACCAGGCCTCCCGTACTTGTCTTTACAAGAGGGATATTCAAGCATGAATTGAAGGGAATTTTTCGGTATCATATTATGGTGAAACAACGGGTCAATGGATGTTCTTGAGTTACCCGTGACCAATACTTGAAAATATCTTCTTCGTTCTAGGTAGTCAAAATGGCGAAGGTCATCAATGAAGGGTGGGCTTTCACTGTCGCAGGTCATTCCTTCCATTCATGATACGAAATCTATCTGTACTAGAATCTATCATATCGCCGAAGAACGAAGAAATCACATTTTTTCGGAAAATTGCACTATTGGTAAACATCTCTCGAACATTTACAAGTGTCCAGTTACAGAATTACAATCTTTTTCAACGGTTGATCTCTTCCAGTTACTTGAGAACTATCTCACATTTCTACCCTTCTTTAGAAAATTTAATCCAGAAGAGCTTGATAAAAATCAAAAACCATGTGCTAAACCACAAAAAGGTCATCTCCGTCCTCGGTAATTTCAAGATCAGACGAGTTTTGATACCTGAGGGCCCAAAAAGTACACCAACTCAGTGTTTCACTACATGTCTGCTTCCATGAACAGTTCGTCGATTTTGATAGAAGTAATTTTTTACGGGACAATTACAATAGGTCCAGCGAATGAAGTAACCCATTTTCATTCGAGGTATCTCCAAAGGGTATAAAAATACGCCTCTCAGATGAATGTATCTTAATATACCTTGATCGAAACGAGAACGTGATAGAGCAAATTAACGCCAGAATGACGTTAGTACGCTCAGAACTACGTTCGTGTATTTATCTTCTGAGAAATTTTATCGCGGTAAAAAATAACAGATGTTGGAAATACACATACTTCGCTTCTACTCAGTTACGAATTCATAATTTTTCTTGCTTTGTTCTACCTTTACAACGACCATCGTACATTGATTGTCGCAATGGAAACAATGAATGAATTTTCATTCGTATAACACCAAAATCAAATAAAATGATATTAGGGTCCGAACAAGATTACATCGAAAGTTTCTGCATAAAGTTTAGGTAGAGGGAAACAAATATGATCAAAGTTTGTCGGGAATGATAGAGGTCATATGCAAAACCATCCATCTATATGCATTGGAAGTACTTCAGGAAAGGCAAATATACCCCCTAATAGTTATGAAAGGTAGCTTTCTTTTGCCTACGCAGAAAGTTTACCGGATATAAGTTCGGGATCTCCATAAAATCGGATTGAAAAGACCTTCACTTCCATAATCTCGTCTGTGAGAATAACTTTCATTCAAGCTTCTGTCTCGCATCTACCGCGGTTTGAATATCAATCGAAGAGCGTAACAGATAGCAGACTGTATGCATATACCTAGAGGGTCAGAATGCAGGGTGTCTACTGAAAGGAAATTCTAAAAATACTTGACATTTACTTGACCTTTTTAGAAAGTAAAGGAGTTTAAAAAAACTCACGAGTTCTGTAACAAAATGAAACGAGGGTTGACAGGAAACCGGTTTTATGGCGTACGTGGGATTTGAAAAATGTAGATTGTGACGTCACAAGGCTGGCCTGTGAAGTCATCAAATTGTGACCGTCACAGTCCCGGACTTTGAAACTGTATATAATGGGAAGGGAACTTGAAAAAAATTGATCTATGACGTCATCAGATTCTGACGTCACAAACCCGGACTTTGTAGCTATACATAATAGGAGAGGAACTTGTACAGAACTGAGGACGTCATCAGATTGTGACGTCACAAGGTTGACATATAAAGTCATCAAATTGTGACATCGCAGTCCCGGAATTTCGAGCTATTTATAATAAGAAGGGAACTTGCAAAAAAATGGATCTACGACGTCATCAGATTGTGACGTCACAAGGCTGACCTATGACGTTATCAAACAGTGACGTCACAGGCCCCACCCACAAGCTATATATGATAGGAGAGGGACTTAGGGGTGCGCTTAGAACATTTTCGAGCTCCAAGCTTTGCCAGCCGGTCGGAAAGGGGACATTTTTCCAAAAAACTCCCAATAAAACTGGTCCCCGCTAAAAACAAAACAAAACAAATTGGCTAAAAATACTGTTTTAACAGGCAACTTGTTTTATCAGGGGGGGGGGTGTCACAAAAACGTCCGCCATCCGGCAAGGCTCGGAGCTCGGCAATTTCAAGTCCTTCTCCAAGTCCCCTCCTATCATATATAGCTTGGGGGCGGGGCGTGTGATGTCACAATCTACATTTTTCAGATCCCACGTGCCCCAAAAAACAGGTTTCCTGCCACCCCCTGTTTAACTCCTAGAGAACCTAGTTTTTTTTGCTTTTTTCAAAAGTTTTTGTCATTTTTCCCATTTTTACTTGACCGTTAATGAAGATACTTGACTTTTACTTGTTTACTTCACCTTTTATCAAATACTTCCCTTTTACTTGATTTACTTGACCGATAGACACCCTGGAATGATTTTATCAATTTTTCGTTAGCTCTTACGGGAAAATGGTAACATCATATTGACCCACCCTATATGAGACTTAGATGACCGACAAATTCCCTGATCGTGTCCTATAAAAGGCAGCTATGTTGATAGAACATGATCCAGGAGACTGAAATACGACAAAGGAACTCCCGTCACGAAATGAGATCATTTTCTAAATTTCAAGAGCCCTTCTTCCAATTCAAATGCAGGGTGTCCACCGAATGAAAATTTGTCAAATTCCCGACCTTTTCATGACCTTTTTAACGTCTTTACAATACTTTCCAATGGATGATATTATCAACCACGACCAGTGAATATAAAAACGAATTCATTAGCAGTGTTTAGTTATTTATATTCTCTCTCAGAAGAACTGAAGAAAGTTTATAATTTTTTGTGAAATATTAATTAAATAAAATATGTATGTTGACCTCATGCCCACTGACTAAAATTAAGGACTTTTTCATGACTCTCGTGACCGTTAGACGCCAACTGAAATTTCCTCATCAGTTCTTCCGATCGAACTCAAAGTTAGACCGATAAAAAGAAATTTGAGTAATACGGTCCTATAGATTAGATACTGAAAAAAGAGAAAAATGAATTTTTCAACTTCAAGATCTCACCCACAGTATAAATTTGATGCGCAGAAGTCTCCTCGTCAGTTCATTCGATCATGGCTTGAGGAAAAGAACCTGACAAATTTGACCCTACGTAGATTGAATACTAACACAAGAAGTCTCATTTTATTTTAAAGGTTGGAGGTCTGCATCCGTTCGCCCGTCTGTCACAAAACGAAACCTAATGCAATAATATTATACTAGAATTCTTGTAGAGGGGACGTGGTGTCATCACAAGGACATAGGATGAGGGGAGGAGGTGCATCCTCCTTCGACCACGCACTACATGAACATACCACACTGATGAAACGTGAAGCCAAAGACATCAGTTTTAAGAAGAGACGAAACGCTCCCCTTTCTTTCAGGCTTATACAAAAAATCGTTACCAGGAAGTACCACTTTCGATTTCCCCCGTCTTCTTATCAAAATGACATGTCGATGTAATACATGGTCGAAGATGTATGTGTCATAACATTGTTAGATATGCTGGCGACTTCGGTTTATTGTAGAAGATCAGCAAATTTCACGGTGTACCCATCTTCCGATTTGTAACACCTTTTTTTTTTTGCAGTCTTAGGTCATAAGAGTCTTTCCTTTCATTTCGCTTGTCCTTCGATGTAGGAAAGAGGGTATTGTTTACATATCGAGGGTCGACCAAGATCGTGTACTGTTTTCTTTTATATTCCAGTAGCTAACCTTTTTTTTCTTCTTGCAGTTTTAAGTTAACAGCTTGATTTCTTTTCATTGCACTCGTCCTTTCAATAAAGCAAAAAGGACAAGAAGGGTGTTGTTTACATGCTGAGTTCCGATCAAGCTATACTGTATTCTTTTCCATTCCAGTAGATTTTTCTTTTTTTCCTTTGCAGTTTTAGATTATAACAGTTTGATTTCCTTTTATTTCGCTCGTGCATCAGCCGTAGCAAAAAGGACGTTGTTAACATGTTTTTAGGTGATTAAAATCGCATAGTTTTCGTTTTCATTTCGACGGCTTAGCCGGAGGAGGTCTATCGGCCACCGACGACTCATTTCCGGATTGTACGATTCACAAAACGGCTTTATTACCCTTGCTTCCTCCTTACAAAAGGGAAGATTTCTCTTTCATTCTACACTGCAGTAAGCGCCTTCTGCAGTCCCTATTCTTCATAGACGCTAATTAATTAATTACTCCGTCAGAGGTATTCTAAGCGTAGCTAAAAACGGCGAGGAAGCACGTGCACGGTGACACTCGCGCGAATTTTGAGGAGTTGGAGAATCTATTCAGTACTGAAATTTTATATGATAGAACTTATAATTGTAGACATGTTCCATGTCTTCATAGACCTTCCCACTCCTCAAAATATCGGCCACTTTTCCTACTAATCTGCTTTGGTCAAATTTCGACAGCTTCGAAAGAAATTACATTAAAAACATCATATCCTGAGCCCAATCCACCTTTGAAGGGATTGGCGGGGAAAAATATCATTATTGATACATTAAAATTGATTTACTTGAAGGCACTGACGTCCAATTATTTTATTACACACAATACAATTAGCACCGACGTTTCGAGGACACCGTCGTCATCAGCGGGGTGAAACATTGATTAATCTAGCCCTTCAAAAGGGGCGTAAACTGCAAGTCCGACAAATGAAACTTCCTCAATGACAACCCCCCACATACTTTAATGCTGTAATTATCCTTAAAGCGCCAGCCACTTTTCCTATAAATCTGGGAATTGGTATCCGTATGAGTAGAGCCATGCCCTCTTTTCCAACCGCATAGCTCAAGAGCCGTTGGTTTGGGCAAATTTCGACTTCTTTGAGAGGAATTACATGAAAAATGATCTGGCACAGCTAAATAATGAAGATCATGTTTCATGTCTATGTTCGTTCTTTGCTGGTTACCTGTATCATCATTCGAGTCTAGTTTACTGCATGTCAAGCTGACCAGCTTGTGGATCCTTAGTCTAGTACACATAAATCTAACATAGGCTATTTTGTAAGCTAGGCTGAACAACTCGTGAGTACACTGCATATTGAGTTGACTAGCTCTAAGGGGCTCACTTGCTCCGCTCGCTCGCCCCCACTTGAGGATAGCAAGTAAAATTTTATAGAAGAGCTTCTCAACAGATAGCCTGGTATGAGTCTAGTACACAGTAGGTTAGGCTAACGAGTTTTCTCCTTTCCTAGACTATTCTGTATCTAGTGGACTAAAAGTGTACAGGTTAAGTATGAGCCTGTCTACCTTTTAGATCCCCAGTTTAGTATACGAATAAGTCAATATAAACTACTGTGAGCCAGGCTGAATAGCTCTGAGTACACAGTATATCAAAGGAAAAGCTCCAAGGAGCATACTAGCGAAATGGCTCTCAAAGGTCACTTGCTCCTCTTTCGAGTGCCAAGGTCACGGTTATACGGATAGACAGACGTACGGACACAGATTTCAAGGGAGAAGTCAGAGCAAAGCCATGAAATATGTCAACTAGTATACTGTACAATGGAAGCTGAACTATCGATCTAGAAGGAGGAAATTGATCAAACTAACCCTTCGGGGGAGGCGTGAACTGTTAAGCCCGAATCTACGCTTATGCTTACGCAAAATTTCGCAATAATACGTCGAGGGCTATCGTTCTCATCCAAAGTCTAATCTTACGCTCACGATTACGCAAGATCCGGAATAGGGAACATGAAAATACTCGAAGTGTCAATAGTGGTTTTTTCTACGCATATCGTCATTTATTGCCATTTACACAGGAAAAATCCTCAAAATGAATTGGGGGTAATTTTTCTCAGGAGGCTGATAACATGCACGAGAGAGATTTGTGAAAATTTCTTTGACGTAAAAGCATATAAATTCCCAGAGATCAAGAGAAATGATCGAATAACCATTTCTCTTGATCGGTTTACCGGATTTCTCGAATCGACAGGTCTTCTTTCACTTTACGAGGTTTCAGACGAACTCCAGGTTTGGGAAGATTCGCCGGTTTTTCGAGCGCGCGAGTTATATGAGTAATAGCAAGAGCAGTTATTCCGCCCGCGGAACACCACATTTACAGACAATCTTCAATACAAAACCTGGAACGAACGCGTCACGTCGAACGTAAAAAATAAGAAACCCACCTGTTAACGCGAAATAACAAATATTTGTAACGAACTTCAATCGAGCCTCGCTGACCACTCTATCACAACATATTGAAGATATTCTTCTAACTAGATTTAATACAACAAAATTTACAATATATTCGATTTCTTTGGTCTTAAAAATGGTATCGTCAATCTCAGTGTTATCTCGTGTATTAGGACATTGTTTAGGACCTGCAAACTCATTCACGGGTTCATTTTAATATTGACGCAACTTACACGACTCCTATCAGTACATAGATTTGCCTACAGTCATCCCGGTGTGATACAGGCGGTACACTACGCGTAACGGACGGACCGGAAATGTTTAGCTGATGAAGAGTTCAATCAGCATCAACAACCGTCATCATACGGATTCTAGTATCTAAAGTAAAATCGCGATTAGCAGAATAATAAAGTTCTTAATTACCTTGCAAGCAAACCGCTTGGCATCCATCTTTGAGTAATCTTCTTATCAGTACGTGCATGGTATCGTTCGATGTCGGAGTACGTTGATCAAGATCGATCCGATCACCGTACACAACGAAAATATTGATGTTATACGCGCTCATGATCTTCTCTTTAAGCTCTCTGGAGCGGATGGTCGAGGCTAATTCGATCTTACCAGCGGCCAATCTTCTCAGCATTATACTTGGAATGCTGAAATTCACGGCGTCTCGTATGTGCGAGTCGCCGTATTCGTTCGAACTTCTACAATCCAACACGACGATTCTGCTCTTATCCAGCAGCAGTTCCTTCAACAACCATTCCTTCGTCACGTACATATTAGATAGATCTTTGGCGCAGTCGTCTTCGGCCGGCATTTTTATGAGAACACAATCGAACAACGCACGAGATTTACAGACTTGAAAACCGACCCAGACAGAATAATTAGAAGAAAAACAAACGAGAAACGATATTTTCAAAAAACGTGATATACCGACATCATAAAAGAAAAAGAACACGAAGGAAATAAAACGCGCAATCAAAACTGAAATATAAATAAATAGAAGAAAAAACGAAAGGAGAACTTTTTCTCTGTATTATCGTGTACAGATAACTGCGGTGTTAGAGAGAAGAAAAAAAATTCTTAACACGGCTCACCAACACGAACGAACGAACAACAGCGAAACCCTTTCGCGTCTGAAATACACCATACGACTATACGAGTGGTGAAGACCAACAAGGTGAATGTTCAGCGCTTTACTTTTCCCAAGCTCTACCTCTCTCTACAAGTCACTGCTGCTGGTGCTGCTTCATTCTTACGGCGAGCGGATGTACGATGTACCTCGCAGTTGCTCGGTACCTACATTGAACATGGTTTGTTATACTTCCCCTCCCTGCACGCCCGCTTCGTCGTTCATAAAACACGAAGCTTCAATAAACTTCCTCTCACCGCGCCCACAATACACGGTGCATTTCACACTCACGTGACCGACGCTGCTCCAATCAATTACCGGAGCGCGATTTCATTGACAAATGTTCGAGACTACGGTTCATCGTGTATGTATACACCCATACATATACACTAATAAGCGTTCTACACAAACACAATAAGTCCAAGTGTTCAGCATAATCTTACGCAGTGGGTATCAACTTATGGTTTTACGATAGAAAATAAAATCAGCCTAGCGATTTAACGCGTAGGTACGTGTAAAACCAGAATGGTTGTTGTTGTTGTATCACTGGAGATTAGAATACAGCGTATTATTCATCAGTATCCTATGATTAAAATTATTGTTGCTACGGCCTGTACTGCGAATGACGTAACGACCATCGAAATATTGATGAATTAGAAAAAAAAACCAGATCGTCATTAGTTTTTTATTCGTTTTCTTTTTTTTTGTCAGTTTCCTCTTTATCATCAGTGTTTGGAAATTCACTTTATTCCATAAGTCTGGGATTATGATTAATTGATTTCGTTCGACGTTCTCGGCTGAGCACTCGAGAACAAAGCTCATTGTCATTCCCTTTGTTTATTCGTAATTTTGTTGTCCGCTCGCTATCGATTTGAAATTAGGGAGTTTTAGGTGGGTAATTTTTATGCCAAAACTATCGATAATTGATGGCTGAGAACCGAGGGCTTTTTCTGTTCCAAAAAACGAGCTGGAAGAATTTTTTGGGAAAAATTTTCTCAGGAAATCTGTTCTATGTGGTTGCCATCCGCCTTCTTTCCGGTAAATTTTTGTACCGACAGTAAAGGAAGGGGAGAAGAGGTGAAAAATCCCGACTATTAAGCAATAAATATAATTTATCTAACGGAAAATATGAAGACCTTTCGATCCTCGAGATATATTTATGGGAGAAGAGGGGGAGAACTTGAGGAAATTCCGACCACCGAACAGTATAATGTAGGAAGGAGGCTTAGAAGAAGTTGGTATGAGGGAGGAGAGCGTAGATAGAAACTCATAGCCTACACGTTAGCTGTTCGGGATTGCCTTCATTGACTGCGTTAATCAAGGCAAACAAAGAACCTGTTCTATAGGAGTCTGTTTGTTCACTCTTTCAAAAAAGGTGAAACTTCATTCCTCACCTCCTTGAGAGTTTCAGCTCAGCAGTTGAAATTTTTCAAATCTGCTTCCCATCATATATTAGCTCGAAAAAATTCATCTCCGCCTGTAGTTCAGTGTTTGATTGAGTCTGCCATCTTATTTTCCCTATCATTCATGAATATCTCTGTCAATATCGGTGACAGCGGGGATACCATCGCTAGTCACAAGATAGCAAAGACCGCCGCCAAATTCTTGAAAGAAAACTATCAGTTCATACATAAACAAAGCAAACAAAGCATCAGGCTTCGTACCATACCCGCTTTCGTCGCATATGCAGCGCGGCCCTTCCTCCATGGTGGAGTCAATGTGGGTTGCGTACGCATTAATTTTGTTTCCTCCAATACCGGAATCGGCCTTTCCGGGTATAATTTCAATGTTGAAAGAATCTCCTCGGCGAACCATTCTTCTTCTTGATAACCGCCAAGAAATTGTACAGCCCCAGGCACGAAAACTCTGGAACACGCAACAACAACACTATCTCAATTATAGCAGATCGCTGTTGTAGTCTCTTCTTCTCCTTTTTTCTCGAAGGTTAATCTTCCTATTTTTCCTACAGGTCTGTAAGTGGATGGTACACAAGGGTCGAGTAGGCCATAGAGTGGTTCTGCATTTGCCTATTCCATTCCAAGTCCATCTTCTTCTTTGTTCCATGCTTCTTTGGAACCTCGCATGGTGGGTACTACACTACTCGAATCTCTTGAAAAGACCGACTAAGCTTGCCCCGCTCACCCCTGCGTGCCTCACAATCAAATAAGGTGTGCTGTGGTTCATCATCCGGCCCCTGGTTGCAGTGCGAACACGTTGCCTGCTCAAAGTTTCATAATCTCTTACAAAGGTACTCGTTGAAGGAGCCATAACAGCTCAACACCTGCATTGAGTGAAAGTTCAGCTGACTACGAACTCAGTTCATTCACACATCAAGGATGCGTATCAACACACGGATTTTCCATTTACCCAGCTCACTATATGAGCAATATTCTTGCTTTCCACTTGTGATCTTCTTAATTTTGTAGACGTATACTTGGTTATTGAGGCGAATCTGTGGTACTAGACTTATACAAGGACTTTACACTAGGTTTAGACTATAGGATTCTATCAAGATTATACTAGGTTGCTAATGGGCCTATAATAGATTTCTAGAGTAGCTTTCTAGGCCTATAGTAGGCATATACTCGGAGCTAGTTGAATATTAAAGTTAATTCAAATCAAAATTTTGAAAAACTTCAACCTTCGAGCAATATACAAACATTGTGAAAAAGTGAAAAATTTTGTTCGTCGAGCGGAAGTTGATATATTTTGTTCGGATGTCGAAAAACTCTAAGCTCTGTTATACTTATTTAGCCCACCTTCGGAAGTTTTCAAGTACCTACGTATACACAAAATATAATGAATCGGAAATTAAAAGAATTTTGCCGACTTTTTTTTTTTTTTTTTCTCTGTAATCGTGAGTGTTCGGAAATTTTGCTCATTTTCTACCCACCAACATCCGTCAGTCTCGACTAAGATGATTAATTGAGTCGCCTCTTCACGTGTCCCGTTTTAACGACTCGAGAACAAAGCTGATTACAGTCATCCCATTTGTTTACTTTGAAGAAAGTAAAATTTTGCAGTTCACTCGCTCAAGTTAAAATCGAAAGTTGAACATTAGGTTCGTAATTTTTCGCCGAAGACGCGATAATTGATTAGCAGCTTTACGTTCGACGTATAAAATAGTTTTGTTTACTTTTTTTAAACCTCAGGAAAAAATATTATGACTTTACTGTGACGCCATAAAACCCAAAAAAAGTTATTTTCTTTTCAAACCCAACATTTATTTTATCTAACAAGTTGTCAACGAAGGGCTATACGTTACGAAGAGAGATAGATAAAAAATTGAATAAGATAAAATTGATCAAAATTACTCCAAATAAAGACAGAAATAAAGTGAACGATAGTACGCGAGTAATTAGGGCGATAGAAATATAAATTTCTGGTGTACAGTAGCATTCAAAAACAGGTATTTGAAAGAGTGCAACATTTATCGGCAATATTTGACAGAAATAAGGACGAAAAAAATATTTTATTACGGTACCTAATTTGTGAGCAATTAGACGTTAATATTGTTACTTGTGTAATAAAACAATCTCTCAATAATCTAAAAATGGCCACTTCTTAATTTATAAGATGTATATTATCAATAATTATATGAACCGCCGAGCTGATAACCCTCAGTGTAGTTCATATATAGCTCCTTTATAAATAAATAAATAATAGATAAATAGATAAATAAATAAATAATATTGTACATGTGAGTCAGCCGATAAGACGAAGATGTCCATTTTATTATCCTGACGAACACATTCTGACATCGCCCTGGAGCTCGCTGGTTTCAGAAATATACGGCAGAAGAATTGACAGAATCATCTACGCGATAATGATGAAGTTTCGTAATCAAAACGCCGCAACATCAACTTAGTGAATTGACATTTGAAGGAGAATAGTCTGGTCAAAAGACAGAGATGTCAACTGTTACCTTTGATCAGAGGGGAAAGTGAGGAATCGATGATTACAAGAGTCATCAAATGGCAGCACAATGAGTTCTGGTTCATGATTAATTTGACGCGAGATCAAAAAATGAAGGTGACTGATTATTATTGTGCAGGAGAATGAATGATCGGATTGAGTTATACCTACCTACTTTACAAGAAGTACTTTATTGTAGAATATATTATTGTCACTTTGTTCGGTCTTTTCATTTTCTCGAGATCAATACGTCACCAGTTTTTTAAGCTTTTAGGGCCAGGTGTACTCAGTTCAAATTTCTAAACTCGGTTTAACTTGACTGGGTAGTAAAATTAAATTCGGCTTGACTACAAATTTGCAAGTTTAAACGAAGTTTAACTGAATTGGTACAACTAGCCCTTGGTTTTTCTTGGAAGATAAGGGAATTCTATTCTGACCTAGGTACGTCATTTTCAGTTATACATTTTTTGTAGGGTAAGTAGTCTGCAGTTTTCTAGGCAGGTAGTAGCCCTGTAAGTTTCATTTTTGTATTTTCTTAAACTGTAACTTCTGATTACAAACGTATGCTACATTTATTTGATATTATAATTTCTATTGACAACGTAATAGTGACTCATTCTTGATCATGCTGAGGAAATCGGACCACATTTTTCCAAGAATTGTAAGAATTTTCCACAATCAGTGATTTCTTTTCTACCGAGAACTTATGCTTGAAAGCACTCGATTATTACTTACTCGTGAACTTCAACACCTAGCTATTTAATATTCTTGCGATCTAGCGTTATCAATTTCGGAGAAAAAAATAAAATCAACTTACTTGTACTTATCACGTGCAACGCTTAGAAAGATTTCTTAGAGATACGCTCAGGGATTCAACTGGTGTACGAAAGCCTTGATCGATTTTACAAATTGGGGAGTTACATTAATTTGAAGGAATGAAAAACTACGCAAAACTAATTCAGGTAGTCTACCGTCATAAAAGAAAAAAATATTAAAAAGAGATATAATTCGCATTGTATTACAGAACTCTTTGATTAAATAATTGTGATCGATTAGGTATCTGCAGTTTTTAAAAGAAAACTCGAGCGAAAGAACAACGAATATTATAAGAGCAAAGGACTTCTTTAAAAAATCAATGCATACCTACGAAAGATTTCCAAGTTTCAACTATAAAATAATATTAAAAAGCCGTCGGGACCATTTGATATCCGGAGCAGTATCAGAGCAACCTCATAGTGATCTTATCGTAACAACGTCCTTTTCTTTGATCCTTTTGCCGACCAATATTTTAAATTGTATTCGCAAATATTTCAAGTTCTAGTCTGAGTTAGGAGGGAGAAAAAGAGCGAAATGAAAATCAATATATAGGTAGGTACCTACCTAATTTATAATTATCAAATTCAAGGGCAAAGAATTAAATTCAGTCAATACCAAGGTTTGCAATTATATAAATCAACTTTTCACTTAGGTATAGCGATATTTATGCCTACCTGTAGGAGTAGAGTACTCATGTATGTTCTGGCGCACTCAACTTTTTCTGCAGCGCAACCGGGTTTTTCATCGTTTTTTCAACACTTCCCATAATCCTAAAAAATCAATTTTAGGGGTTAATTTCTCTAATTTTTCTTCAATTTTAAAAATCTCAAAAAGAAGCTTAGGGATCAATTTCTCACATTTTTAAGTGATTTTCAAAGTTTTTGATGGAGGTAATTTTTAAGAGGGTTTTTGAAATTGTGGAGATTTTGGTAAGTTTTTATGTGATTTTTGAAGTTTTTGATGAATGTATTTTTTTGGTAGATTTAAAAATTTGTAAGGATTTTATCAAGTTTTGAGGTAGTAAATAAAAAAACAAGGCTAAGGGGTGTAAGAATACCAAGGCAGGGGTACAAGGATTTGAGAATACCAAGCTGTTCTGACGCACCTCAAGCGCAACGGCTTTTCAACCGATATTTCAAGAGATTTTAATCCATTGTTTAACTAAACTTTTAGAAATAAAAATTGAATAGTTTAGTTTATTTCTTCGTTTTATGTGACATTTTTATAACTTTTACGCATAATTATATTTTTCTGGCGCACTCAACTTTTTCTACAGCGCAACCAAGTTTTTCATCGTTTTTTTCAACACTTCCAATAATCGTAAGAAATCATATTTATCCACAAAAAGAAGTGCAGGTCCCTAATTTTTCATTCAATTTCAAAAATCTTGAAAAGAAGCGGAGGGATCAATTTCTTACATTTTTTTTATTCAATTTCAAAATCATAAAAAGTAGCGCAGGGTCTCTAGCATAGTAAAGCATTGAATTTCTCTCATTTTTTCAAGCGCAGAGTCTAATTTCTCTAATTTTTCATTAAATTTTTAAAAGAAGCACAGTGAAGCGCAGGTCTTTCATTTTTCAATTGCAGAGTCTAATTTCGGGTACAAGCGTGACTCACACAAATTCACTATATTATTATTATTATTATTTATTATTATTATTATTATATTTTATTTATTTATTTATTTTTTTTTTGCTTTATTCTTCATAAATAGTTTTTGGGTCGAAGAATTAAATCAACGATGAACAGTTTTGGCAATGATATTCCTTTCATATTGTCTACCTATTCATGTCTGAGGAAGAAACGAAAATTTACAGAAATCGTAAAATAAATCATACCTCGGGTAATCAAAACATATCTATATATGCGATATGAAAGTAAAAACGAGTAAAAATTTTATTTTATGACATGTTTTATACAAAGAGTATTGGTATAGTTATTAAAATAAAATCAACATTATAGACTATCTACTGTACATTATCGAGTGTGATACAAAAATTAAATTAATAATAATACGAAATAATTAAGTAGTTTTAAATCCGTATCGTAATTTGCTAGATTTTTTAATACGTCAAATAATCCAACAGTTTCAGATTTTGCTACATAATTTTTTCAATTTGATTTCATGATAATGAATATTTACTTCCGATTGACTATCCTAAGTTCTAATTGATCGAAATACGTATGCGCGTATTGGAATTATCAGAAAATTTTTTGAGATTTTTTTGAGCAAATTCTTCCTATACAAACGAAAGCGACCACAGTGACTAACGCCGGCACCATCCAACAAAGAATCGCGATCCATGTGGTTCCTAAATGGCGGAAATGAACTGGAAGCGCATCCTGTGGTAGGAGACCATAATAATGGAGAGCGGCTGTACCATTCGGCACCGGACAAGGCAGTTGTACGATTATATCTTGATGCTGAACCTGCCAAACACAGAATACATTTTTCTTCTTTTACATCGTCCACCACGAAACTTTAGAAAGGTTGTATATCTTCCGACAAACTTTGGAAATTTACCACCCTTCGGAATATTCTCCAAAATAAAGATTCTTAGACTAAAATTAGCACACCTGTTTATGCCGGCAATCTAAATGCGACGAATGACTGGTCAACGTTTCGACTGAAAATTCACGCCTCAACAAACCGGGTATAATCCAACGCGTGGGCGAGATGATACCCAGCCATTCTTTCAGCCAAGGTGGAACATCTTTCAGATGAAGCGGAAATCCGCTTGTCAAATTCAGCAAAAATAAGATGATGATACTGGCCAACGATGAAGAGAATCGATTCGGTAATAAGTGTCCAACCAAGGTTAAAATAGATTGCAAAGCTATCATGTGTATCAACATGTAACCTGCGATTGAAACGAAAATAAAATTTTAGGTGCTCGGGAATGAGAATTTATCTGGTAGGAGGATTAAAAGAATTTCGCTCTTACCTAAATAAATATAAAATGCGTCTGAGTCATCCGCTTGTTGATACAGCGAGGACATGGAATACGATGGCACTAAATACACTAGCCATACAACTAGCGAGGGAGGTAGTTGGCACAAGAGCTGAAATCAAACAATAAACAACTTTTTGAAAAATAGATCAACAGAGAGAATTTCGGTTTCAAAACGGCCAGTACTTGTAGAACATTCAAAGATCATCTACCCACCTTGGAAAAAAAAAAAAAAAAAAAATTAGAAGAAATAAAAGTACCTAAGAAAATACAGAGAGGAAAGGAAAATAATATTTTATAATCATTTCGCTTTTTATTTTATACAAGTCGAATCATTCTTGTCCAAAATTTGATTGTTTTAAAAATATGTTTTGATCACAGTCATTTTTGAGAGGTTTTAGTATCCAATATTGTAATATGTATAAGGTAGAATTTTTCACAGCACTCAAACTATTTAACGCTCCACCCACCCCACCCCCCCCCCCCTTCGACTTTATAAAAATTTTCTTGACTGATATTTTTCAGAAGTACTGAGTACGTTTCTTAATAAGAGGAAATTCCTGTACATACCGTATGAGCAGGAATAAGAACAAAATGCCTACCATAATAACTATGTAAATAGAACTACTGTAAAGTTTATCGGCGATGTCGCTCTCAACAGCAGCTCGATCATTGCCGTGAGTTCGAGCGAGCGAGCGCAGCAAGAGCAAAGGCAGAGACGTAATATGACTCACGGTGTAATGGAAACCTGTTCTGTAAACAATAAAAGGAGCATATTGTAATGATAACAATTTTTGTAAACCTAATCCCTCAAATTCAAGTAATAGCTTCGCAGATCACTGGGAAAATTCGCGCTGTATTTAGCCGAAGCATTCTAAGATTATTATCTTGAAACATTATCTCGTCTGCTTCTAAGAAATAAAATGGCTACTTATAAAGATTAGTTTAACGGTATCCTCATGGGTACGATCCAGATTAATTAGAATATTAGGAGACAGGAATGTAACTGTGTATCATAATTTGAAGTCTCAACCACTTCGGACTTCCGATCATATAGTTTGTACGGAGGGTACTCAACATTAATCACGTACCTATCGTTGAAAATTAGCATCGGATCAGAGCCTGGAATATCCCAAAAAATGGCTCCAACAAACATAGATAAAAATACTGCAGCCATAATATGCGATAACCACCGGACGAAACTTTTGGGTTGCGAGTAAACCATGTGTCTCCTAAAAAGAAGTAAAATGAAAAATTTTAAAATTTCTAGAATACAATATTATTCATCGACAATCACTCAACTTACAGTATTATGGCTATTATTTGAAAGAAATAAGAAGCGTTCTTTGGTTTCCCCGATAACGGCTGCGGTGGCCCTGGTTCACTAAGTGGTTCCTGGCGATGGCGATAAATTTCGGCTAATAATTCGATGCGTTCGCTAGACTCTAACATAGCTTCAGACGACAATTCATCCAAGGTTACCAAATCAACTGCGAAAGAAAAGAAAGGTTTTGGCTCAGAGTATTATGAAGAATAAATTCAAGATTTGGTCTGAAAAACTTGACACTAAATCGAAATGGAAAGTTTTTTTTTAAATATTGTCGAATTATATTTTACCTTTCCACCTGAAAAACTAAAATCTAGTGAAGATCCTTTCCTTCCCGCATCGTATCGACCTATTTCTGACTTGACAAACTGTTTAGGTTAAAATAACATTCGCCACTCATGTCAATATGGTTTCTGCAAAGGCCGTAATACGTTCCAAGCCATATCTGACTTGAACCTTTATATTGAGGAGGCATTTCGCTCAAACTTAAAACTCTACACTATTTCCTTCAATCTCCAGGAAGCGTTTCTCTTTCTGGCTTCACTATATCTCCGCCAAATTAGATGACATCGGCATTCGAGGCACTTCTCCCAAACTACTCCAATCCACCCTCCGTGACAAGGCGCCAAATGAAGGTTTACTCTCCCTTTGGAGTATTCTTTCTTTCGCTTAGTAAGAAGAAATCATTTTAACTCGCTTTTGAATTGACCATACTCATCTCACCCACTCTTTTTTCTTTCAACGCCTCTCGGCCCCTTCAGCCAATACAGTCTTGTTGATGATCTATCTGTTCAACACTTCTTCTCCTGCCCAGTTCTAAAAAATTCTGTCTCTTCCAGCATTACAAATTCACTCACAAACAAATTATGAGAAAATATTTTGCACGATGAACTACCTCCAATCTACTTATCATTCATACTTCTTATGTCCATTTGCCCACTCCGAGCTCAAGGCTCTCAAGTAATTTGATAGAAAAAATATTTTTAAAAATGATAGAAGAGAGTCTCATCTAGGTAGTCGAATCATAAAAACAAAGTTTGGCAAAAATGTACAAAAAATAAAAAGCTCACGGTAGTAATCCGAAGGATTTTTGAACGGCGGGCAAGGATATTCTACGGAGGCGAAGTAGGATAACATGTCTTTTCGTCGGCCATAAAACATCATTCGACCGCTGGATATTAGAGCGACTCGAGATACCATCGTGAATATTTCGTACGTGGGTGGTTGCAATGTAAGGATAACAATTTTTCCCACCAGTCCAGCTGAAAAATAAATTTTATAAGCTAGACTCATAATTCATCAATCTTGACAAAAAAAAAAAACTGAAGGGCAAAATATACGTACAAGAGCCGCCGTTGGCCCACTGCCTTAAAAATTCAACTAAAAAAAATGTGTCAAATATATCCATTCCTAAAGCGGGTCGATCTAATAATATTATGTCGGCGTCAGATAGAAGGTAACAAGCAATTTTCAGTCTTTGAATCTCTGAGGGCAATAATTCGGATACGCTCGTGTTTAAAACTTGCGATAATCCTAATTCTTGTATCAGCATTCCGATCTGAAAATAAAAAAAAAATACAAGAATAAAAATTTAAAATGTCCGTTAACTCGCAGCAGAAACTTTATATTTCTCTTCAAGTTCACTACCCCATACGAATTATTCAACGTCAACTCTTGTTTAAGCAACGATAATACCCAAAAAATGATCCTCCGAACGAGTGAGTATCGGTATTAAATTTTCAATATTTCCATATTAGAAATCGATCACTGAGCGCCAGTTTCTGAACAAAAATACTCAGGAGTGGTATTTTTGAACCTCTGCTATGATGACCACTACTCGCGATTGGTGTCTATACCCTTCTGTTTATAGAGTTTCAAGAATATGGTATCATCTAAAATAATTTTTGTCATACCACGGTACATTGGCGGTGGGATGCATCTATAGGATTGATTGATTCCGAATCACTGGAAACTACTTCGCTAAATATTCTTATAGGTAAGTACCCAAAAAGTTTCATATCTCATAGGTCTTAACCGAATAACAGAATTTATGTAGGCTCATCTTCGAATTAATAATGGCTATCAAAAGAAACTCTTCACGCCATAAACTTTCATTTATATACATATTTCACACTCATTGTCACCCATCGTTCAATGATGCCGAATAAATCGAAAAATTCATTAAGTAATCTAAATTTTAACAGGTGTAGAATATGTTTGCTCTCAGAAGACGAAATCGATGACGAAGTACTGAATGTTTGCGCTTGTCGAGGTGAAGACTATTTTATAAAAAATATCGATCTTCGTACTCAGGTACATGATGTCCATTCTCTCTATCTTCTTCATACCACACTCAAGTTATTTCAATTGTTAACAGGTAGTGCCGGGTCAGTACACCTCGACTGCTTAGAAACGTGGTTGAAAATGACCAATCGGACCCATTGCGAAATTTGCTTTCAGCCCTACCAGATAGTTCGACAACCTCTTTACGGTATTCTGTCGTCTATACCGGCATTCATCAACGAAAACACCTTCTACAAATGGTCTTGTGGATACCTCGTGGTAGCCGTTGCACTTTTCGGATCCGTTTTGTACGTCGTAGAATACGAGTTCGCATTCTGGGATTACGCCCTGTTTTTCTGCACGGTAATAATTTTTCTCGTACTTAGCTCCTTCGCAACGGCTGTGAAAGAGTGGAGTTCGTGGCGCCGAGAACAATATAAGTTAACCCCTCGATATCGTTCTAAGAAGTAACATATAAGTTGCGATACTCACTTGATCGGATACGGACGTTTTTCCGATTGCTGATTTCGGCGGATGCCGCAGGTGCGAATGAAAAGTTAAGGTTTGAGCAACATTTAAATCTGGAGATAATTGAGCTTCGTGCCGCACGTACGTGACCCGTTTCCCCAACGAACTGAGCATTATATTTTGTCCATTTAGTATAACGTGTTGTACCTGAGCTTTTCGACGACAAGCTAATGCATCGAGAAGCACCTTTCCTTCGTTTACTGAAAAAATTTATGTTTACGAACTTTAATAATTTTACAAGCTATACCTACCAATCTATGTAAATTTGAAGTAAGTGTAAAATAGGACGAAATCTAGAAGTACCCGACAGGGAGTTTCTTATGAAGACAAAGACACTAGACAATATTATGATTTTTTATCAGATATAGATTGTCTGAAATTTTATTTTTTCATTTGTTCACTACCGGTAGACGGACTCCATAATATAATCATAGTATTTTTCACGATTAATGGCTCTCACCAAAATTTTAATTTCATTTTCGATTAATGATCGTACCTACTCGTTATAGATTATTTCATAATATTCTGAAATTTGAATGTACTTTATGTTTTGATTACTTAGGTAAGTACCATAGACTGTGCGTCTATAATTTAAAAGTATAGAGAGTTAATTTTAATAAATCAAATGAAATAGACTTGTGTTACATGTGATCGCAAATTTTTCTAAAACCATATTTAGGTGGGAAGTTTTTCAGCCAAGAGCAGGATTTCTAGATGTTTTTTTCAGATATATACCTACCGACTGAAATCTCAGTTCCTCTAAATGATTGAGAAATGAGAAAACCGACCAAGAAGTAGGCAATTATAGGTAGAAAAGTAAAATTTTGAGAAATGAAATTAGAATTTGCCTAGAACTAAAATTCTCCTTCTTAACGACTTCAATTTTTTTTTTCTTTGTTTTAAAAAACATTATTCTTAGCCTATCGTTATGAAATAAACTCTATCCTTTTTGTCTCATCTTTCATCTTCATTACTTAGAATATTTTTTTTATTTCTTAAATCTTGAAAAAACTTCGCTACATTTCTTGACGAATATCAAGTTATTGGGGGGCTAGTTTTACAAACGTCAAAATTGACGATTTTAGTTTTAAGTCAATCATCTCACTGAAGTTGTGGTTCGAATTTTTAGATCAGGCAATGAAGCCAGAAAAACGCTCTTAGTTGGAAATGAGAGCTGCAGAATTTTTTTCTTGTGGTAATTGTTCAGTACCCTCCTGCAAGTATTTATTTTAAATACCCCTCGAATCCGCACCAGGGATGTCAAGCTTAAGTCATGATTGACTTATAAACTAAAGCCTAAGCCGTTGTTTTCGCCATTATTTTCAAGTTTTAAGTCACCTAATGATTTTTTTCATGATTGGCTTTAAGCTAAACTCAGCCAAAAACTAATGTGGTTGACGTTAACTTGTAGTTCTGCGTTTTCCCTTGTACCTGATTCATTCCGCTTCAGAGCCATTTTATTTCACTCCAGAACCAGTGTAGCCCATTGGGAAGGGTTGACAATGGCTGTAAATTTAAATTTATGCAATCAACTGAAAGCCTTGAGCTAAAGTTTAAGACAATGACGATTGGCTTGATATCCCTGATCCGCACGGAAATATGTTCACAAGAGGGTTTTTACAAATATGTACACTAAACGACCAATACCGGAAACTCGGCAGGATGTTTATGCTCTAGCGGTCTGGATTATTCCTAACTCACTTTCATTTGTGTTGATCATTGGCGTGTATATATTCGGTGAATTTATTTGAAATTTCTAATCCCAACCGTGTCGGTCGCGTCGTAAGCACTGCAAACAGCGCTCAAGGTATTTTTTATAGAGTTTCCGGCACTAGTTGTCTAGTGTATCTGGTTTACAGGAGGTAAAATTTGGTTTTTCTGCAATAATTCGCCTAAAATTGAGTTTGGAGAGGAAATGTGGATACAAAAAATATTTTATGTACAATTGAAGACCATTCTGTCGAAAGGGCGTCCGACCCATAAGAAAGACATTGAGCGGACGCCTATTTGATAGAAAGGTCCTCAATTTTCCACTGAAAAGATTCTGTGACTTTCTTTGCTATAACGCATTGTAAGACCGCGAGAACACGCTGAAGTTCGTTACATGTGAATGCATTAAGAAATTCATTGGTCATTTCCGTTTATGACACGTAAGGATTCTACCCTTTTATTCAAAATATTAAGCGCACAACTTATCATAAGAGCTCGTTGTTCGTTGTGACGCATAAAAGACAGCTAGAGCACGCTGAAGTTCAACACATTTTTGAAGAATGCATGGGAAAATTTGAAGATGAGTGTTCAAAGAAAACGATCTGCCAAAACGGTTTTTTCTGAGTGATGGACAGAATCTAATTTTCCAAATCGTTTTGTTTAGATATTTACTTTTTTCTTCTGTACTCATCATTTGTAAATGCATTGAAAAATTTTAGAACAACAACAAGCTAAGCTGCAAAAAATTGCATAGGTGCAAGAAATGAATTGCAGGACTCCTGGAGGTATGGCTTGCTGGATTTACAGTCTCAACGGAAATTAAATTTATACCTATTCTTTGTGATCTCCATTTCAATGGATCCATGTGTCGTCCCAATAAATTACCAACAACGCATTTCAAAAAAGGTAGAGTGATAGCGAAATTTATCGGTGTGTTTATCATTATTTTGATTTTCAGCATTTTCTTCTCGGTTCTTCAATAGTCTTTGTCCTGGACCCCTCATCATGAATTAGCAACAAAAAATGCTCGTTGACCAATGATTGACCGATAACCGTTTAAAAGAAAACTACTACACCGACTGTGACCGTTTGACCCGTAAATATTTTGGTTAAAACGGTCATAGCGGGCATATTGACAGTCATCTTATCAATGTTTTCTTAGTTCGAAAACATGTTTTTTCGCCCAAAAACATGTTTTTCAAGTTTAAAAACATGTTCTTTCCACCAAAAAATATTTTTCTCTATTGTGTCCGTTATGAACCGTTATGACCGAATCATGTTTTAATAATGGTCGGTCATGACCATTATGACCGATCGACCGTTTAAGAAAATAGATACTTTATGCGATCGACAATCGTTATCCACTCGAAAACCCTAAGGTATTTCAAATTTGAGCCTTCACGGACCGAATCTATTTTTCTAGCAAATTCTTGAAAATTCACATTACATCATTTACCGTAATTAAAGCCAATAGCCCAGGTTTCTGTGACGTCAATCAGTAAATTACCATAAGCAAGACTATCCATCTTGTTGATCCAACTGGCAACTGATAAAATGACTCTCATAAGAATAACATGGGGGCGAAGATCATAACATAAATAATTTGAAATGAGACTTCATTAAAAAATCAGGCATATATTTAGAATCTCTAAACTTCTCAGCGTTTGTTCATCAATCTCTAAATATTAAGAAATTTGTTATGATTGAATAAAAATACAATGATCTTAGCTCCTTGTGTTATTCTTATGGGAGTCAACAAGTCAGTTGGATCAACGTTGGGTAGTTTTGCTAGCAGTTATTCACTGTTTGACGTCACAGAAACCTGGGCTATTCTGGATACTCTATTGTTGCATCCTACAATTGAATAAGTGTGATGGAATCCTTCAAAATCTGGGAAAAAATATTTTTTGTCGGGATTTATTTCATCACTTATCATTCTCACCTGAGTTGTCCTCAAAGGCGCGCTATTAGTGCTCCGGTGTGAAATTATGGAAGTAAAAAAATGACTTCAAAATTTAAGTTGGGGCTCCAATTTGAAAAATTGTTCAGCTTGCCACCCTTAGCTGCGTTTATTGCAAAGTAAGTCTTCACTGCTTCATCCTCTGGCGTAAATGCGCCGGAAAAGGCTCTACAAGACAGTGTGAAGCCTTGTAACAAAGATCATGAGAGCGAAGAAGACGACTTCAAAATTTATGATAAACGCATACCTATTGGTTTAACGCAGGCACATTGTGAATTATTTGTAATGCCCTGATTCCACAGGACTTGTTGAATCATTTTGCTGAGGGAAGGAAGCTTGAAAAGCAGAGAAGTTTGTTTTAGAGGCATAAATTTTGGTACAAAATGAAAATTTGGTATTAATAAATTCTGATTCGATCCCAAAAATGATTAGTTGATTTCGATGGAATTTGAAATAATTTCTATCATGAATCGAACAATAAGACCTTTCTGTCAAAAGGGCGTCCGTCCCATAAGAAATACATTGAGCGGACGCCCTTTTGACAGAAAGGTCCTCTTTTGGTCGGGAATTAGCGAAAATACCGAAAGAGACGCGTGTTTTTTCTAATTTTCTTTTCTAATGAAGAATAATACTGAAAATATAGAACATTTAGATTTTTATTTTCAGCGCCAAAAATCCGGGCTCTGATGAGAAGTTGTGCGCTTGGTATTGTAAACGGAAGGGTCGAATCCTTATATGCCATAAATTAGGGAACTTTATAGTACCTACAAGATTCCTATGTAGTCTGTTATTACGTTAATGACTTATAACGAAAAAAGTCACAACGGTAAATTGTACATAAAACATTTTTTGTAGCCACTTTTTTCCGGCGAGTTATTGCAGAAAAATCAAATTTTGCCTCCTGTAAACCCTCTTGTGGACGAAACTACGTGCGGATTCAAGTGGTATTTTAAGGGAAGACTTAATCACCACACAAAGAAAAATTTTGCAGCTTTCAATTCCACCTGAATTTCATCATCCCTCGGTCTATTTTATGCACTCGAAAGTGATAAGATTTGGTACTAATGGAAAATTGGAAATCTGGTGAGAGCAGAGAAAATTGATCACACAAAAATTTCCAAAAGTGCATGTTGTTGTAGATCACAAAAATTACGAGTTACACCTTGTGATCCACGGAGCCTCTGATTTACTCGTCCTATTTCTCATATCGTTCACGTTTCTTCATAACCGCACTTTTAGGACTTTTCTCTCTCTCTCTCTTTCTTTTTTTTTTTTGCTCTCATTTATTGCTAGCTCTGATAGATGAAGGCGTCGAAGGAAATTTTTTTGACGTTGTCACCGAATAATCGACATTTGCATAGAAATTCTCCGAATCGTTCTCAAGTAACCCTCCCGCTAATTTATTCCTAAAATCTGTCCATATTTTGCCCAATTAAGTGAAAAATAATTTCGAAACTTTTCTATCGCAGATTTTCTTCGCCCAGTTCGAATAAAAATTCCTGACGGTGCTATTCTTTCGCAAATTCTTGAACGAAATATAAGTATTAAATATGATTCCTCTGTCATCTTTTTTCCATGTCTGATCGAGCTCTTCAAAATTGCGTCCGGAGCCTGGACAAACACTCTTTCATCTTCACATAAACACGACGTAAAGTGTCAACAAACAATAGAGTAAAATGATTCACCTGTTGTAGCCATGACGGCCAATAACTCTCCGGCTTTTACTTCGAACGTTATTCCTTGCAAGAATGGTTCATTCTTTCTCAGTTCAACGTCTAAACCTCGAATCTGTAACAAATTTCGCACGCGTATTTTATCATTTTTTTTCCCATATTTTTTCCCGCATTATAAATAGTGAGTTCACAATGTATAAGTACCATTATAACACATGAGAGAGAAAAAAAAGATCGTAGGTATATAAACTGTTCTTTGTTCTACAAACCTGTAAATGTGGATAGCTTCCGTTATACATATCGGTTCTAGATACATGAAATGATGATGGAATTGGTTCCATGTGCGACATATGACTGGCCATCATACTGGGTGCATGTCCATCAATCATTGAATGCATCATATGATTTCCTCTACCAACGCCGCTCATATCAATCATCGATTGACTCACTCCTCGTCCGCCTAAGGCGGCCATAGAAGTAGGCCTTCCATTTCCTAAATGACTGTTTGATAATATAAAACATTGTCAATAAAAAATTAAAGTATACGAATGTCTGCTCGGTGATAATATATAACATATTTACCTAGATGGAGGATGATGCGAGTAATGAGGTGGCGGCATAGAGGCTCCGAACTCGGACAGCGTTCTTAAATCGTGCACACTCCGTCTGTACGATTTTGGAGGAACTTTCGTATACCTTGTCATCGCTTCGGTTGATAATAAATTCGCTTCGCTTATACTTTTGCCGCGTATATTAGACGTGGATTGACGTAAACTCGGCTGAAACCAGAACTCGATAAGAGAATGCGGAATACGAAATGATGTAGTATAAAATGGGTACTTACCCCATAATACGGAGCATTTCTAAAATCCGGATCACTTCTGGTTCTTAAATAATACGATTGTGATTTTTTACGCTGAGCATTTCTGGGTACCATTCCATCATCGCTGGAGTCGTAACCACTCGAACCGTCTCTTTGACGGCTGCCATTAGGTGGAAAAACTCTGGGTAAACCGAACTTTAAGTAAGTGTACATATTCGAGCCTAAGGGAGACCTGAAAAATAAATCCTTTCGAAATTTACGTCGTATCAACGCGATGAATCGATTTATTTTTAAATAATATATTTGATTGTTCGTAAATGAAGACACTGGCTTCAAAATTTGTGAGTTTTTCTAATCACTTGTTGATCAAGTGCATTCATGTGTATCTTTGGATTGAGAGAAATGAATTTTTAAATAAAAATTGTAAAAACAATGTTGAACCGAGCAGAGATTCAGTCTTTCGAGGCCTTAATGTACACATTACATCCGTAAATATCAACAAATGTGACCTCAAGGTTGAAGAATACATTTTCGGATTAATAAATTTTTTTTTACAATTGGTAAACGCGTTTCATGAACATTGTACCATAAATTGTAAACTCGGTTCAAGACTGGAAAAATCTTCGCTCAAATTTCTAAAGACGTGACGAGAGACTTCAGAAAATTCCAAACTCGGGTGACGTCATCAAGGCACAAGGAAGTTTTCATTGCAATTCAAGGATACAAGAGAAAAAGGGTGAATGACCAAAAGAAACGATCTGGACAATTGGATTTTCTGCAACACTGAGAAAATACCGTTTCTCCAGATCGTTTCGTTTGTAAATTCACCTGTTTTCCCATGTACTCTGAAAAGAAAATAGAGAACGATTGCCTACTAGATAATAGAAATTTATTGAAAGTAATTCTTCGTCTACATTCGTTGGCTGCTTTACTACTCGAATGGTAAATAAAACCATAGCTCGCAACCTTGTCTGCGAGTAGTAAAGCAGCACAACTTTCATTCTGCGACATTAAAAACAGTAGAAATTCACTTCCTGATAACCTTGAAAAAAGAGACCTAGAAGAATCTAGACTCGAAGGGAAGGTGCTAAGCTCGTATCTGAAGGTTGGAATTTCGAAAAAGTCACAAGGGTGGAGCAGTTGGTAGGGACTTGGGAAGAAGATTTTCCAAGTTACGAGCTGGATAAAAAAAGAAGATTTGGGAAAATCTGGACCGGGAAGTTTCATCCCTGAAATATTGAATTGTGTGAAAACAGACACCCCGGCCCATTATCAAGGCATTTTGACATTATATGTCTCATATCTTTGCTCGACCTCGGATACTCTTCTTTGATTGTAGAATTTTCAAGTTCGTGGCTGGAGACATAAGGGTGGATGCTTCTCAGCACAAATGAACTTCACCTACATTAGGAACTTGTTGCTGCTCTCCTCGTCAACGAAATGAATTTGTAACGTTGCATTGGCTCTCATCGGGTAAGAGGGGAAAACTCCAAATGTGCCTTGAAGATGTTGTCCCTCATGAGAAAACTGAAAATCCAAAAAATTGGAAACGTTTGCTTACCCACATGGGCTTCAGAGTCATTTGTAGGCCTAAAATCCAAATGGCAGTATTTCAGGCAATGATAATTGAAGAGCGATGAAACTTGAAGACGTAACGTGCATTTTTCAAAAGAAATCATCCATATTTTTTCTAGTTCTTAGCAATAACAAAACTTCAAAATCATGTAACAAAAAAAAAATCAGGGGGTAGCACCCGGGGATTCCTTTGTTTGATGCGCCAAGCCTTAAAATTCGACATACTCTACGCTCATAGTCTCCGGTACGATGGAACATTCCCCAAAAGATCAATATTTGGTGAATTTCTATAACTTTTTCTTCTGTAACGGGGTAAGCTATCACTGCTACCGGAATAGACCGCCTGGAATCAAAAGTAAATGTTCGGGCTGAATGATGTGTACTTCTGACATTCACTTTTTCTTCACATTAAATGTTGATTTTGCTTTTTCCTCGAGTCGTAGCGGTACAATTCGTATTACTGGGAGCCGCAAATTTGCATGGAGTGCAAGAATCCCCTCCCTTCGAAAATTGACATGTATGAGCAGGATCGTCTTCTGTTGTGAGCACCTGGTGAGAGAACGGCGATCGCCCCGCATTTTATCGAAGCGAGAGAATACGCGAAAATTCTCGTTATGTTATGCGGGCCGAAGAAAGGATACCGAAAAGATATTTTCTGAAAATGGTATCGAAAAGACTGCTTATCATTAGCTAGCTCCTCCAATGGAAAGACTACTTTATCCGTTCTAAACAAATTGTGCTGTGATATCAGTTTGTGTGCGGATAAATATTTTTTTCCGCCGTGTTGAGACTGTGATTGTGTAACATTTTCAGAAAATAGCATACGTATCAGGTTTGGAAACTCACGATCGCCGGCACTCACGCTATTAGTTAGTTGCGTAAATTACTATTTCCGTTGTGAGCTCGCGATGAGAAAACGACGACGCCGCGTGTTCGATCAAAGCGGGAGAATACTCGAAAATTCTCGTTGTGTTATGCGGATGGAAGCGACGCTTCAATTAAACGCGGGGCGATCACCGTTCTTTCACTGCGATCTTACCACAAAAAAAAAATCTCACCCCACTTTTTTTTAATGAAAAGATGCGTCTCGACGAGACAAATCCAATGTAGATGAGAACTCTACTGTAGGTCTAAAATTCAGCCTCATATGGGCAAAAAACCCAAAAATGACCCAAACAATGAACTTTTTTTTAAATGAAAAGATGCGTCTCGACGAGACAAATTCAACGCAAGTAAGAGCTCTGGGATTATTCCTTGCATCTCGTGTATTTTTCCGTTTCGATCGAACGCGGGGCGATCGCCGTTCTCTCGTCGCGATCTCACAACAGAAAAAAACCTTGTCCCATCATTCCTTCCAGCGGTAGAACACAACGAGAATTTTTACGTATTCTCCTGCTCCGTTCAAACGCGGGCCGATCGCCGTCTTCTCACCGCGGAAAACATTTTTCTCGCTACCACTCTCTTCTACCGGCGTAACCTTTGGCATAACACAACGAGAATTTTCGCATGTTCTCCCGCTTCAATCAAGCGCGGCACGATCACGGTTCTCTCACCGCAAGCTCACGACAGAAGACGCTCGCTTATAAATGCCAATTTTTGAAGTATTGTCCCCCGAACTCGGCAGGGGGTTTCTTTACTCCATACAAATGTACAGCTCTCAGTGACACAGTTTGTACCATTGCGACTCGAGGAAAAAAGGAAAAAATAAACATGTTAAAGTAAAAAAAATGAATGCCAGGAGTTCGTAATTATTCAACCGTACATTTACTATTGATTTCACGCGGTCAATTGCGGTAGCGGTTATAGCTTACCCCGCTACTGATAAAAAAATTGAAAAATTATACTGTAATAGAAATTCTTCTAATATTGATTTTTTTGGGGAATATTCCACCTCAGTGAGGACTACGGACGCAAAGGATTTTGAATTTCAAGGCATGACGTATCAAATGAAGGAATATCCCCAGTAGGATAGGCAAATTAGAGCCATATTGAGAAAGAAAAAAAAAAAACATTTTGCTGGAGCAAACGTTTCTTTGCTGAAAATGGCTCAGGATGTGGTGAACAACATACTAAAAATCCCGCGTTTTCCCCTTGGAGCTTCTTATTTTAAGGGGGTTCGAAACCCCCAAAAATTAGTTTTTCGCCTATATCGCGTGAAATTGGAATTTTATTAAGAAAAGTTTCAAACAAAAGTTGTTCCTCGTTAAATTTCCTACTAAATAGTGTATTCAATTTTCAGCCTATGCCAATTAGTGCCTTTGCAAAGAGCGTTCAAAAGAATCCCAAAATCAGTTTTTCCATATATCTCACAAAATTGAAATTTTATTTAAAAATGTTTCAAACATAAGTTGTTCCTCGTTAAATTTGCTATAAAATGAGCTATTCATCCTTCAGTACGTTCTGTTTTAGTAGGGGTTTCATTCGTTTCAACCCCCCAAGATTTAGTCTTTTGCTTATATCTTGTGTAATAGAAATTTTATTGAAAAATTTTTCAAACAAAAGTTGTTCCTCTTCATATTTCTTACCAAATAACATATTCAAGGTTCAGCCTAGGTCAATTAGTGCTCCGGCAAAGCCTTAAAAGGCTGTTTAAAAGAGGACCAAAATCGGTTTTTCATAATCTTACAAAAGTGAAATTTTATGAAAAAATGTTTCAAATAAAAGTTGTTCCTCGTTGAATTTCCTATCAAATGAACTATTGAGCTTTCAGAATAGAGTGATAAGTGTGTTGGGTACATTTTTCCTGTAGGTTCCTAAACTAAATCTTACTCAATGAGGCTAGTATATTTCAGGTAATATAATATACACATAATTTTATAACTTGTTTCTCGCTCATGACTTGAGCTCCGCCATCCGTCCTATGTCCTGCCTACCAGTTTTCTACGCTTTCTAATAGAAGCAGTGTACGTTAGCTTGCCAACTTACAGTAGTCTCATATTCGGGATGGAGGAACTTGATATTATTCGCTCTCGTCATACTCTTTGCCTGTGATTACAGAGGAATCGTCATTAGTACTGGACTCATGGTCAGCTTCCTCGTCCTGACTTAATAGATTCTGCAAGTCGTCCTCAATGTCTTCTACTACCTCTAATACTTCACCAGCATTGAGACAAATTCACCCAAGACACATTGGGGAACATTTTAATCTTAGGAAGGAAAAAAAAAACAACTATTTTCAACAAAAATTGAAACAACAGGCTACTTATGGATGAGGCATGATACTATGTTATTTGAGAAGTATAATGTAGACGCCTCTTCATCATCGAGGTCGGAATGACTAAAATACACGGTTTTTTTTCGATCTATGGAATATCTATTGTTCACCTGCTTTTCGGCAGCTACAAGCATTTCTAGAACCTTAAGCACCCACTAAAAATAAGTTGTAGGAGATGGTCTGGTGCGGCACTGGGGCTTTGTTCATTGTTATAGGCTCCAATATTCCATCGATTCGCTTCCATCTCCTTTCTAATGGATCTCTTTCATGACGAAGCCACCGATGTAATCGGTGGTACACTCTGTATAAATGAAACCGTTCAGCGTCTCCAGTGGGAGGTAGAGAGGTCAAGTACCTTTGGAAGGACTTTTTCGCGAAAGCTTGGTTCTTCAACGACTTGTCTCTCGTACTACCGTAGATCAGAGAGCATTGCAGCTGCCTTAGAGTCTGTAATACAACGCGATTTTAATTGCTTTTATTTCAATACTTAGGTACCATGAGAGTCATGAATATGAGAAAAATATTTATTTAATTTACATCTTTTCAATATTTCTATCACTGGTAAAAAATAGTCTTTACAATCTGTAATGATGCAAGACATCCATAAATCAGCACCAAAACTATCTGAATACAAAAAAAATATAGCACACCCTTCTATCTTTAATATCGGAAACCTTTTTTTACAGACTAGTTGTTCTATCCTGAAAGCTGAATAGCTCATTATATAGGAAATTCAACGAAGAACAACTTTTATTTGAAATATTTTTTCATAAAATTTCAATTTTGTAAGATATATGGAAAACCGATTTTGGTCCTCTTTTAAACAGCCTTTTGAGGCTTTGCCGGAGCACTAATTGACCTAGGCTGAACCTTGAATACGTTATTTGATAAGAAATTTAACGAGGAACAACTTTTGTTTGAAACATTTTTTAATAAAATTTCTATTACACACGATATAAGCAAAAGACTAAATCTTGGGGGCTTGAAACCCCTACTAAAACAGAACACTGAAGGATGAATAGCTCATTTTATAGCAAATTTAATGAGGAACAACTTGTGTTTGAAACATTTTTTATCAATTTCGTGAGATATATGGAAAAACTGATTTTGGGAATCTTTTGACCGCCCGTTACAAAGGCACTAATTGGCATAGACTGAAAATTGAATACACTATTTAGTAGGAAATTCAACGAGGAACAATATTTGTTTGAAAAATTTTTAAATAAAATTTTAATTTCACGCGATATAGGCGAAAAACTAAAAAGAAGCTGCAGGGGGGAAAACGCGGGATTTTCAGTATGTTGCTTAGGACCACATCCTGAACCATTTCCAGCAAAGAAACGTTTGCTCCGGAATTTTTTTTTTTTCTTTTTTCTTTGCCTACACTACAGGAGCCAGCCCTGTGTTTTCATTCTTATCAGAGAGAGTTTGAAGTTATGTTATTGCTAGAAAATTACTAATGAATGATTTCTTCTGAAAAAAAAAATAATAATACCATGGATGCACGTCCACAGCTACCGTTTTACGATAATTATTGCCTGTGATACAGCTACTCGGATTTTAGACCTAAAAATGGTTCTGTAGCCCATATGGGTAAGCGGATGGGTCAAATTTTTTGGATTTCAAGTTTTTTCATGGGAGGCATCATTTCAATGCAGGAACATTTTGCGACCAAGGTTGTTTACCCCTCATACTCGGCTAGAACCAATGCAACGTTGCAAATTCATTTCGTTGAAGTGAACAGCAGCAAACTTGATTGAGGAATGTTCTGGGCTGAAGTATTTCCTTCGTTACTGACGATAACGAGATAGGTAAGGAGAAATTTAATTATTTGAAAAATTGGGATCATCCAGTTGAGTTTTTAAAATTAGGCAGTCATTAAGATCAATTCTAAAACTTGCTCGTTCCTGTCACGAAATTCTCGATTAGAAAAATATGTCAATGGAACTTTTTTTCAAGCCTCAGTAAAAATCCACATGGAAGCATTAAACATTCAATTTCTTTCCTGGTGAAATCCCCCACATCATAATTTTGCTCTCTTTACATCTGGCCCCCGATTCAACACGATTTTTACAGAGGTAGAAGTACCAACATATTTTGTGTACTAAATTAATATTCTACGTTATTTATTTTATTTCATCTTTTTTTCGCTGTGTCTCCTCTTTAAAACCAGAATTTCTAATAATTATTCCTAAATTCGATCAAGTTAAAAATTATCGCTTAATGAAATTTAAATACTGCTGCAGTATTTTAAAACCTTTCTTTCGAGTAGTGATGGTTGTTCCTAACTATCTCTTGATTTGATTCGTACTTTGGTCCATAACGTGGATGGCTGATGATTGACTGCACCGTGGATTCACGTAATTGAAAGTTACCGTAAGGTAACGGAGACTTCTCGCTGGATCCGAGGGCTGAATCAGTGAAATCCGAATTCAAATTCTGCCTATAAAATGAAATAACAACTTAGAGTTTGCTAGTCTAGCAGGCAGTGTTCGCTGTCGAGGCGAATGTATATTATAAATTGTGCCTAAAACTCGACATAATTATTATATATATACTCGTAAATTATCATAATTTATCGAATATTTTTCGCTTTCTCCCAATACTAAACGTTCGATTTCCGATGCGACATATCGATATTATATGATGCGAATGCATTCACTTCACTATGCTTTAGGAATTCCAAAAATCTAAACCCATTTAAAGAAAGGTCGTAGAAATTCGTACGACAAAGATACGATTGTACGATAAAAGTATGTTCCAAGAATAAATTCCGCAAAAAAAAAAACCTATAGAGATTAATAACGATGGTACCCGAGTACCCACTGTACAATTTTCCCGACGCTTCTCATTGTTGAACGTAATATTTATTAAAATAATCGTTATTCATTGTGTGCAGTAAGTTATTTTTTTTCTTTCTCCTTCTTTCTGAGAACGTTAATTATTTTCATTCAAAGTCTGCGACGAGCAACGCAAATCCGTTATGTACATGACCGCGTACACTCATTTTTGTTGCTGTAAACTTGGAAAAAAAATTCTTCTCATCGTAAAAAAAGGTGTACCTGCGTACACAATATTACCACGTGTGTTTTAAACCGCCCAAACAATAGCTGTACACCAAAGTTTTGATCCAGTTTGAGTACCTATACGCGCACCGAACCAGTCTCTCGGGAATCAGTTCATACGAGCATTACTCTTGTAATTGTAATGTTAATTGATTGTTACAAAAAGGAAGCAAAAGAAAGAAATGAAGAAGAGGTGACGATAAAAATGGGAACCGGTCAAGCAGGAACCGATGAGTAAGAATAATTGAGCTTATTTCTGTGCATAGTTTTATTAACCTGTATATAGACCAAGCATGTAAATCTTCCGACGCAGAAGGGGTCATCATAGGATGGACGGTATTTGGATTTGGTAACGTTCCCGTATGATGGTGGATTTGACTTCGTCTCTGTAATTTCGAATCCGAGCCGATGACCGACTGCTCTTGAGCCGGCACCGAATACCGACGTTCCATTTCCCACATGTTGGTCGATGGGCTGGCATTTCGATGACCATTCGGACGCAAAGGTCCTCTGACAGGCATTTTCTTTCACACCACGTCGCAACCTCTTGTCGACATAGTAATCTGAAAGCAAATGTAGAAATAAATCATTTTCGCGAAAGAGGAAAAAAAAAAAAAAAAAAAAAAAAAAAAAACGATGTATCATTATATGTGCTCGTATAACTGCAAGTGGTTTTCACGGTCTGATTCATGTGTCAACGATGAAAAAAAAAAAACATCGACAAATCGCCTCATTTTCACACCGCAGTCCACTCTTTATAATCTGCGGGCAAGTTAAAACTTTCGAGAGAAAATACGAAACTACATCATCTAGATGGAAGAAGACAAACGTCGGTGCAAAACAAGACTAAGCTATTTGAGCATCCATTTCAATCTTTGTAGACCGCACGTTGAATGCTTTCTCAAATGGCCAATATGAAGATATGAATTTAAATTAGTGCACACTTAGTTCCACTATATTTCGAGGTAATGAGAAGTTAATTAAGTCTCACAAACAAGAGAGTAATTTCGGAATTGCCAACGACCTTGCGTGAATATTTTAAAAAATTGAATGACCCAAGTTCGAGTTGTACGAGTTTCAAAACTAGCAAAGTTTCGCCTTCGCTTATCTCTTTATGACACTCTTAATTCTACCCACTTTCATATTCGTTCCTGAGTTGATATGAGAAAAATGGAGTTCATACAAGAGAATAAGTTTTGTGAAGATAACTTGTCAATGAGGCAGAAGTGGTTTGAGGGAGCGAATAATGCGAGTGTGGCCGATTCTGAGGCGCCAGAGGAAGACATTCTGTTACGACGTTGACGGAACCAATTTCTCTGCGGATGAGCTCAGCCTCCCTCCCCTCTAGCCAAGAATACAATCTTATTGAAGAAAAATTACTACTTCAAACAAAGGAAAAAGAGAGTCCGACCTCCACTACAAATTGACTCCGGCTACGGGACAGTTCGACGTTTGTTATTCTCGTGCTGAAAGGAATGAATTTGTGTGGATTTATAGGCACAGATTCTCTCTTCCTTATCCAATGATACACTCGCTGTTCTATTCTGCTTGCTGGTCTACCACCGAAAATCCGCACTTCCATAGCGGTGCTTTTCATCATTTTATGCCGAGTAAGTAAAAACTCAGAAAAAATTGTTGGCTTCGTGGTTTCTTGGAAAATTGATTGATAAAATTAATATTGGATCTTCGATATCAGGCTGTGAAAATTCTTTGTCTTCTTTTCATTTAATACGTACCTACACATGTAACTTGTATCTTTAAATTCATCTAAATCCAATATAAAAACAGTCATAAAACGGACTCTTCATGATTCTCAATTAAACTTGAAAGAGTATTAACATTTTCAAAGATTTGTATAGAGGCAGATGACTGTGGTCAGTGAAGAATTTTTATTTGTTGTAGGTACAATAAGAAGAGAAAGAGAGGAAAAAGAAGATAAAATCCACGAAATCATCAAGAATTAAGACAGGTAATTTTTTTTCTCCGTTGTGTTTATTTGAGTCAGTCATATCCATATCCACAGCAAATACGAGATTAAGAGGCGAAGATTGCATTGACAGAACAGAACAGAAAAGAATATCGTTAACCCAAAGCGGAAATAGTAGAGTCAGTGAGTCATAGGTAGGAATATCATCATTGGTGATAAGGTAAGACGAAGAATTCTTCATCAATTTGATAATCTCGATATCTTTCAAAGTGTACAGACGTCTTCCTTCTCTGTTGTGTGGAGCAGCCTAATACCGGTGCTTATAGAAAATAATGACGAGAGGCAAATAGAAGAGCATCAATCGGTGATTTCTCAGGAGGGTTCTGTCGAGTTGCTCGTTCATGCGAGCGATACGGGACTTCGGTTGACGACCAGTTCGGCCAATAAAGACCGGGACACTATGGACACCATACATCTCAAGAAATGAAGGATCTAGAATCCTCAGTTTTGGATAGGAGTCTGGCTAGGTTATTGATAGAATAGGAAGCCGCTCAGAGTATCTCCTGTGATTTCTGATGCGCTACTGAATATCTTTGTAAAATCATCTCGATGGGCTCTTCATACAATCGCCCTCATCTCCATTCCTAGCCTATGTGTTCTTAAATGAAATGGACATTCCATCATCCAACCATCCTTACACTCAATTTATCGTTTAAAGATACCTCTATGCAGATGATATCCTTTGTCTACGCTAGAATTTATTTATCTCATTTACTCCCTTCGTTTAGCTTTCCATGAAATTCATTATTGAATCAAACAAACAAAAAATTAAATTTCCTGAACCTCTCCATCTCTTTAAAAAAAAACCAAGGACTTGCAATCGACGCCGAAATTGCGTAGATTCTAAGTGCACAATCTGATAATGATAACATTTTAGAAAAAGAGGTATACAAAAAAAAGATGTCGATTTCTAATATTATACTCTTTAATGCCGACGTCTGAATTGCTTCGATTCCACTATCTCCGCATTGATCAAGCCAGCGGCGAATAAGGGGAAGGGGGTGAGAAGTTTGCATTAATACACCGATAAAATAACAGAAAAGGATAAAGTACCCCATAAAATTTTATTCAACCTCCACCTTAAAACTTTCTTGACTACACCTCGAAGTCAAGAATAATTGACATTTCTAATGGTTTTCATTATATTTGCGAGTAGCGAAGTCACCAAACAGACAGAAGAGGTTGACACTCTCGATAGACGTCGATATAACTCAAATAAGATCGATTCAAACTTGACCAGCATGAATTTCCAGAGCCTTTCCAAACGACTGTCATTCGACGTAAATTTGAACAAGTTGACTCGAAATCGAGGTGACAAATGTGTCAAAATTGCCCGAGTCTACATTTATCGACCATAGATCACCTTGATTCGGACGTCGACACAGGCAGTCGATTTGAACAGTACATGGACGCAAGTTTGACCAAGACTAAGCGAAAGAAAGAATACTCCGAATAAGGGAGAGTAAACACTACAAAACCGGAGAAAATTAAAACGACGAGTGCTTTCGGTTAATGAAATGAAAGCAACTGACGAACGGAAGAGAAGAACAAGGTATTAAGATTGGCCAAACGAGAAGTCGAGGGGTGAATCATGGACCAGTTCAATCAGACCATCTTCCGGAATGTACGAGTTAAGTACAGTAATACCATCGGTGTTGAGATGACGCATTATCTCTATATGCTTGAGGGTGATGCGCTTCCGGTAGGAGTTCTCCTTGCGGAAGAGCTTTTCCGATCCCTCACAGAAACTGTGGCGCTGTTTATTAGATGATCAGCAAAAGCTGACTCCCCTAAGTGTCTCTTATTCCAAGACTTCAGGTGCTAAACTACTCTAAACTTCATTTGGCGGCTCGTCTCACCAATATAAAAGCCTCCACAATCCCTACATTCCAACTTATAAACACCACTCCTCTCATCAACGGGTATGGGGTCCTTCAGCCTCACAAACAACCCTTCGACTGTAGTAGGGTTGTAGAACGCGTGTCTGAAGCTAAACTGACTGAGGGACCGACCCAATTGCAGGGAGAACTTCCCCAGGAAAGGGAGACTGATCCGACGCAAACGACCATCACGGATCATGTCTCGGGGGAGGGAGGTGGTGGAATCAAGAATGCTCCTCGTAACTTTCCTCCGAACCATCACGTCAACATCGACATTGACCCCATTCACTCTAGCCAGGTGTTTTATCGTCAGTAATTCTTTCTTGAAGGCAGACTGACTCAAAGGAATACGAGTCAGTCTTTGAACTAGGCTATTAATGGCAGCCATCTAATGAGTAATAGGACGGAACGAACCTCCATGGACTAAAACATCGGTCGTAGTATCTTTCCTGTAAATTCCAAACTTATGGATATACCGTCTACTATACAGATCGATAAATCCAAAAAGTTAATGAAAAATACCCCTATTCCCAAAGTAAAGACCCCCAGGAGTTGAGATACATAGCTCAGAAACTCACCAAGGAGATCTGGGGGGCCAATCCAGGTGCATAGCACGTCTTCAACGTACCTGTGCCAGTAGTAGATATGATTAAGTAACACCTGGTTCGAGGAAAAGAGGTCAAGTTCAAACTTAGACATGAAGATTTCGGAGATGAGAGAGCCTAAAGGTGATCCAATGGGGATCCCTACTTCATCAGAAAACTAGAAAAATTTCCCTTCGAATTTACAATAGTTGGGGGACCAGCAAAGATTCAGGAGGTCGAAAAATTCTTGAAACTCATCGTGAGGAATGTTGGCTTTGACAAGTAGCTCACCCATACGCTGTATAGTAGCAGCCTTAGGAATATTCGGGAATAAACCAACAACATCAAGGAAGCAGATGGTCGCTCCCGGCGGAAGACTTACATCCTTCAGGACGTCAGTTAAAGAGGCCGAATTCAAGACCGAGTGGGGAGATTCAAAATCAATGCGATGTTTGAACCAACGGTCCAGGAATTTGGCAAGGAGGTAGGTGGGAGAGGAAATCAATGAAACTACAGGTCGCATCGGGGTATTGCTCTTATGCACTTTGGGTAGCCCGTAAAGGAGGGGGGTTGTAGGGTTAGGGGCAGGCAAGTAGGGTTTTTTTCATAGCTGGAGTCTTGGTAATAGCCTCACACTTGTTGATGACACTCCTAACTTCTTTAATATGCTTAGGGAAAGTGAAGTTCTCACTCTCTTTTGCACCACACTGCTGAAGCAGTTCGTGGACCTTAGGAGAATAAGCAGATCTCTCCATCACCACAACAGCAATTTTTTTGCTTTGGATCAGTCTCCTTTTCCTGGGGAAGTTCTCCCTCCAATTGGGTCGGGCCCTCAGTCAGTTTAGCTTCAGACACGCGTTCTGCAACCCTACTACAGTCGAAGGGTTGTTTGTGAGGCTGAAGGACCCCATACCCGTTGATGAGAGGAGTGGTGTTTATAAGTTGAAATGTAGGGATTGTGGAGGCTTTTATATTGGTGAGACCAGTCGCCAAATGGGACCTGAAGTCTTGGAATAAGGGACACTTAGGGGAGTCAGCTTTTGCTGATCATCTAATAAACAGCGGCCACAGTTTCTGTGAGGGATCGGAAAAGCTCCTCCGCAAGGAGAACTCCTACCGGAAGCGCATCACCCTCGAGCATATAGAGATAATGCGTCATCTCAACACCGATGGTATTACTGTACTTAACTCGTACATTCTGGAAAATGGTCTGATTGAACTAGTCTATGATTCACACCTCGATTTCTCGTTTGTCCAATCTTAATACCTTGTTCTTCTCTTCCGTTCGTCAGTTGCTTTCATTTCATTAACCGAAAGCACTCGTCGTTTCAATTTTCTCCGGTTTTATAGTGTTTACTCTCCCTTATTCGGAGTATTCTTTCTTTCGCTTAGTATGGATAACCGTAATTTACAAGAACGTATTCTTCTAATTTGACCAAGACTTTGGACGATTTTGAGCCTGGCACCTAACATGGACTATCAAAAACTACGTTCAGAAATAGAAACAATTTAGTTGAGAGTGGACCCCAGACTCTGGATCAGAATATCTCAAACTGAATCAAGAGAATTGTCCCAACCATTTAGACGGATGGTATACGATCACGTACGTCAAAGAAGCTGTAAATGACAATAATAAAATTAGCGATCGAATCTTTCTATCGAAAAATTAGATCGTTTCCTTTTTTATTATTAATGAAAGAATGTTCTTTCACAAAACAATTTGGTATCAGTTAATACTGCATTGAATTTTATCAATAAACACAGGCAACAAACCTTCTGTAGCCACATTCTGACTTCAGAACGAGTTCGTACAGTTCTTCCTCGTGGCGGCATCGCGGTGCGGCAGAGGAATGGAGCGTCTTGAATGTCAACATCAGTCTTTCGCGCCTACTCAAGATGAATTTTTCTTCACGTGTGTTTTCTTTATGTAATGCGTGCAGTATAATGCAATACGATGTTATACGATTGTCGAAAATTTCATCGAGTGAAATTTACGCATAACAACGACTTTTGAAGAGGAGAAAATAACGCGGGTCGCGCCATACATTTTATCGCCATTCATTATCGCTCTCCACAAACATCAGAAAAAACTTCTTGTCATTTACTCCTTTCCTTCGTCGCGTTTGCCCGATGTCTCTGATGCAGTTTCATTTTCTCTTACGCATAGGTACCGTACACAGTTTCTCGTGATTGGAATATTTTCAAATCTCGACTGGTGGAATGCGTTCGACGATCGTAAAAAATTTATAACGAATTTCAGCCAAAATATGCCAGAAGATCACTCTCGCAGCCTCGACTCTGTTACTACGGCCCGAAAAATGTATACCGTAACTATTTTATAAGTTTGCGATCCTAAAAGCATTATTACGTTTACACTCGCGTACTACCGCGTGCCTCTACTTCTTCCCGTAACGAGCTCTTAATAAATCGTAACCAAATGCTCGTTATCGAGGCTCTTTTCCACCTGAGTACCTTTCGTCCATCCCATCAGCAGTATCCGAATAGTTCACAACTTTCTCTACACGTTCAAATCGTCGCGTCCGCGAGCATGATTACATTCACCCCTTCACGTTTTTTTTTACGATACCAGTAGCCTAATTTGCAAAAAAATACATAATTATATCTAATAATAATTGCTCTGAGACTGTCAGTTTCACATCAGTTTTCAAAATGATCGCGTTTTTATTGGCTTGTCGCAAAACTATACTTACTTAAGCGTTGAAATGGATGAATGTGATTCCTTTCTTTCTTGTCATACATTTGTATAGCGATCTCTTAAAAATTTACTATTTAGTCTGAAGACACAAACGAATGGCCCCATTTTGTCTTGACGTCTGAGCCTTTGAAAAGAGGCGCCTCGCCTATCATCTACGATAGTCAGTGTAGTTCTGTGACCTCTTAGCATACCCAGAAGCCGACTCGTACACACTTAGACCGAACGTCGCGAGCAATTTGGAGTCTCGTTCTACGCGCTCATTCAGCGCCTCCAGTTTAAGTGGACTCGATGCAAGAACATAAGCTTGTACGCAGTGATATAGAGAAAGAGCCGATATCGAATAACGTATCTACTATTTTACAATAGATTTAATGATATCGTACATTCTTTTGTTATTTCTCTGTGATCGAGCTAGCGAAAGAAATTGACAATAATGTATGCTCATGATACGTCTTCGAGACTTTCATTTCAAGAACCCAATTCGAAGTTCATACTTTTGACTGGCACGCCGGTAAGAAGGTTAACAACCTTTTCTCTGTCACATTGCTTCATCGCGTCGCTCAGTCACGTTAATGATATTCACGTGAATTTAATTGTATTTACAGACACTGATGTGTTATTTTTTAGGGAGAAGGGAAATCGATACAAAATTAATAATCGGAAATTGGAAAGAATCTCTGATCTATCAAGCGCATCATATGAAATGTGAAGTTGGATTCAGGATCGTCACAGCCTTAGGTTGCAAAATTCAAATAAAAATTGCGAATAATCCAATGGTAAAAATTATTTATTCTTCCACGAGTACAGTATTTAATACATCGCTCTAAGAAAATGAGCGTTTATCCTTGAAATGTTTGCGTGTATAACTTGTCTTTGCTCCGTGACTCATCTTTCAAGAGTTCTGAGTCGTTACACACTATACTATAGATCGTAAGAATTCCTTCTTTCGTCATCATCGAACATTTCCGAGCACGAAACCGCATGAAAATTAAATAAATAATTACCTTTGGAAGGTACCTGTTGTATGAGCGAACATGTTTGCTTTACTTTTCTTCGACAACAAAGTTAGTAAAGCCAGAAAAAGGGTAGAGTAACTAGCAAACAATTTTTTCTTCTCGTCATTGTTCAGGGTCCTCTCCTTAAATCTCCCTCAATGCGCTTGGAGTTTCGTCAACAGGGGCGCGGCTGCGGCTCAGTGGGAGAAAAAATTTGGTTCTTGAGCGATAACTCCCCTAAATTTGGGCATTAAATAATATTCCACGTTTAATTTCTTTCTAAAAGAGCTCGGAAATTTTTTTCGTGATAATGCATTGTTACACCGTATGAACCGATGACAACAGATGAGGTCATGACTGAACCAGCGTGTCATTAAAACGTGAATCATTCTCATATAGACTCGTTCAACCAATTCCCCTCCAGAAATGTACCTGTTTAATACGGTGACGTCTTGACTATTCCAATTCGATGTCTTCAAGAGCCATAGGAGAACTTTGGAACCCTTTTAAAGCTATGACCACTTTAAATTAAGTGATCGACAAAGACCTACTCTTCTATCTTACCTTTTTTCCAAGTTTCTTCTGCTCAGCCACCTGTGGAGTTTGCCGTTTGTCATCCTGTATATAGACGCGACTTTTAAAGAAAGTCCCGCGTATATGCAAACGCGAGAGCATTCGCGTCCAACTTCTTATTTTAGGTACCTCTTTTGCCGCAGGGTACGGAACTTGCAGGTTCCCCGCTGCGATTTCAAAATTTGCAGTGACATCATTTTCAATTTTTATTGATTTTTTAAAAATTAATGAACAAATAAGAGCTCGTCATCGGGGCTATAAAAGCTTGGCGGTGTTATTGACCTTAGATGCTGGAGAGGGAATTTCATCCTTGAAGGAATTAAAATATGTTGAGGACAGGTGGAAAGTCATCCGATAGTGCTTCTATGCGATTGTGAGGGATGAGTGAGGAGTAGTCTAATTTATGGCAAGAAAAGATAACAATATGTTGAATGATGGGAGGGGGAATAGAATCGCAATAAGAGCATGAAAGAGGCATAAGATGAGATGGGTATGTGTGATTCTGACCTAGTGATGATTATATCTTCTCTGCGAGTAAGTTGATTTGAGGAGTCTTAGAGGATGGGAATATTTAATTGATGTGGATTAGCTCGTTTGAATGAAATTTGATTTGAGGTTAGACCAATGAGTGAACCAGGCATGGGTGATGTAATTGTTAATGTGTTTTGAGAGCTGGCTGCCGGGTGATTGGTTGCCTGTTTGGCTGCTTTGTCGATTTTTTTGTTCCTTAGGATGTTCTTATGGTCAGATACCCAGCTAAAGAATATCAAAATGAAATTGACGTAGAAGATAGCTATGAGATCGTGAATACAACTTATGAGTGGATGAAGAGAAGAGTGACTGGGGATAACATTAAATGATGCTAGGGACTTCGAAAAGATCAAGAATGAATTAGAGGGGCGAGAGGTGGAGAGGATGTGTGAGTTTTATCGAGAGAACGATTTTAGAATAAGTTGGATAGGATTTAAGCGCAATACTTAATTGCAGGCAGAGGTGAAAAGTTGTGTGCTGCTTACGGGGCTGCGTAAGTATTTTTTTTGTACTCTTTTCGCATGTACTGATGGTAAACAGAAAAATGAATACGGTTTGAAACAAGGTATGAAAAGAGAGACCTGTGCAATCTGTATAGCTGAGATACTGAAATGATGACACATTGGCTTGGTCGAATTTGCGTAAAAAACGACATGTGATTTTATTCGAAACCACTTCCTTCCGGAAATGCCTCCTCGGCTTCGACCTTTATTACATCGCGTGGACCTGCAACGTACGCGTTTCATCATACACGATCATTTTTTTCAGTCAACGTCGACATATTAATGAGCCACGCTCTATATCGTTGCACGTACGAAATAATATTTGCGCGGTAATATACGATTATTCGTTATGAGAGATATTGTCAGAAGAGGTAATGAAATGAATAATAATAATAAGAAGAAACAAAAAAAAAAAAAAAAAAAAAGGGAATTAAAGAGAAAAAAGAAGAAATACGAGAACAATGGGAAGAAAGAAGAAGCTACCCAGAATACATTCAGAACAAACTGGTTATTGACTCCAATTCTGCGTACGAAACATGTTTGAAACCGCAACTACAGCAAGGTCAATGACGAACTAGCATTTTCATTACCACTCGGCTTTGCGAGATTCTTTAATAATAATTGTGAAATAAGCCTCATTTTTACCGTCGCGTCGCTCCAACTACGACGACAGAGTATATATTTCCTCTCAGACAAATTTTTTACAGGTAACTAATTTGAATTATATATTGTAGGATCGCGTAATTTAGTGAACAGTGAAGTACATCGAGTTAACTGAACCAGACTATGGAATTCAAACTACTTAATACGAGCATTCAACTATACATCTTGAACTTATCCGCCAGCGAGCAGCCGGTTAAATACTGTAAATTCTCTATCGTCCTGATCGAACAAATGAGAAACCAGAATAGTGAATTTGTAATATCCTAACCGAAGTAGGATTAAACAAGTTGAGAATCGTCGCTTTGGATACGTGTTTTACCTCGAACCAACAACTGTACAATAATCCATCGAGTACGGCAAAAGAACGCGATCCCGAATACATGACGTCATATACCGGTATTTCAGTCGATGCAGGAAAGTTGCAACGAGATGTCAATCACCCAGACAGACAATAGGCCATGTATCTACTACTAACCTCGCAGAGAGTAGACCTCACATGTATAATTAACAGAGATTATCTAAAATTACTGATAAGTACCAATACAAGAGTGAGCCAATATATTTTTATTTCTCTCGTTCTCGTCATCACTTACAAAAACTATAACGTGGTTACTGATATACCCGTTCAATAAAGGTATTTAGGCCAATAGCATCGTCTAGGTTATAGACAAACTCGAATACAGCCATAAAAATCGGTACATTTTACATTGTTGTAAAAGAGCAGAGTGTTAATTCCATTTTTCAATATTAGGTACCGGCGATATGTACCTACGTAACAGCGCATAGATTTATGTTTCCGAAGTGGCACGTCCAATAATTTACTTCTACTCGACTCAACGTGTGTCAGCGAAAATTAAAGACACGCTCTTTCCCAACCAACACCAATATTAAACGAACAGCGCGCGAATGTGTAAAAAATTGATTTTGTTACACCGCTTCGTATAAATAGTACCGAAGACATGAAAATAAGCGTTCAATTTTCGTAACGTCCCCTGTAAATTACTCACTATGTAAGTACATGGCTACAGTCGTGTGCGGAATGATTTTACAGAAATGATTTTAATGATGCCGGGGTAATATTCGTATCTCCTTAGACGTGAATACGAACACTGCTCATTATCCGGTAGCCAGACGCAGCACGTCTATTACGATAAAAGAAATAGCTACATAAAACGCTTCTTCTCTTCTTCTATGTTTCCTCCATCATGAATCTTGATGCTTCAGCTTTGTTCCATTAATAAATGTCTGATGTTCACTTGAGCAAACTTCTGTCCATGTCCACATTAAAGATTCAAACCCCAAGTCTCAAAAATTGCCCAACAACCTACTCCTTGATATTGGCACAGACGCCCACCCTATCCAAACTGATGAGTCTCCGTTCGCTGGTGGTCGAAAATACAGGCGAGGTCGTCTGCTGGCTGTTAATGCATCACTGCTCGGTTCTGACGTTATTCACAATAACTGGCATCATGGCGCAACATTTGGTGGGCTGTTGGTTTTGGTCTCCGTTATCGACAGCAGTTCATAATGGAACGCTCATTGCTACAGTGGCATAGGTAAGGGGGTATGCGGGATATATTTTATTTTATTTATTTTATTTTATTTTATTTTAAATTTGTTTATATTTAAGTGGTGCCGCCAACAGTACATAGACCAATTAAAGGCGACACCACTCACAAAATTACAAATGCATCTAATGATAATAGTGATAATATCTAATAATAATGACAATAATACTAATGATAATAATAATGATAATAATACTAATAATAATAATAATAATAATAATAATAATGACAATAATAAATAATAATAATAATATCCCCCCCCATTGACCATCTCTCGCCCAATTTTATCGCTTTCTTGTATGTACCAAGCGATTTTTTCTTAGTGAAAGCTCTAACTGCGAAAAATATCTACCTCCCCCCCCCCCCCCCATTACAAAATCGAATCTGCGCCTTTCCATGAGTGTTTCAAGAAAGAAAAGAAACGATTCCCCTTAGCCTCCTTCAAAGTGATCTCAAATACTGCTGACTAAAAAGCAGGGACATGAACTGGACGTTTTTTCCAAGTCCCTTTCCTGTCTTTCATAGCTTGAAAGTCGACATTTTTTCACTTTCTGAAGATGGCCCCCAACAAAAGGGATAGCGGGTGCCCGCTAAAAGAGATTATGCGCGAAAGATTATTGCACTAATACTACACTAACACACTACATTCATTCATGAACGAGCATATCCTTACCCGTGTGAATAAGTCATACAAAAAATGAATAGAACTACCGTGCTATACAACTACACTGACAATCTATGTAATCAAAGGTTGTCCTTCGGTCTTCATTATATAAGCGAATACCCGAAAAGTGATATGTGCTACAATATTGGTAGCTTGAATACCGGCAAATTTCCTCACATCGGTTCACGCTTCAATTTGAGATTTCTCACGAAGCAAGCATTATATCAACACCAAATTGTCACACTTACACTTTTACATACGTAAATTACAATATAGGTAACAAAATTCGAAAAAAATATAACAAACCCTATCAGAGTTATAAGAATGAAAATTCTTTTTTTTTTTTTTTAAATTGACTATATCTCAACAACTACTCATACAATCGTGAGGAAAATTGCAGGTGCACAACTTCACATATGACACTATAACTTGGCCAAATTTCAAGAACATCCATCCGGTAGTCTCGGAGGAGAAGTTATGCATTGCAATGCAACAAACTGCAGTAACCAAACATTAGAATTGTTCAATAATGAGAGGTAATAAAAATGTATTCGGCGTTAAAAATACTTCTAGAAATACCTTCGATAGTTCATGTTCATTCCAACAGTTTGAAATTTGTTCATTTGGCTTATGTACGTTCAGATTGATGATATCCCGGTTTGATGACGTCATCAAAGTCAAAACTCTCTCTTCCAAAGAAAACAGAGATAGTTATAAAGGTATGCTGAAATAAGAAGTAAAATATGAAATAGGTTTTGGCAAACCCGTTTTTCTTTCTACAATCTGCTTTGTTTAGAAGAGAGGTTTTTGATTTGAATGACGTCATCAACTTATGATATCATCAATCTGAACGTACATAACACTCACAAATAAATTTCAAACTTAGGGTATGAACATGAACTATTGAAAATATTTCTGGAAGTATTTTTCACACTGATTACATTACCATTTGCCGTTTTTGAATATTACCTCCTGGTATTGTGTTACTGGTACATTATAGTAAAGAACTATATAAGATAGGTATGCGCAAGTGATAATAATCTGGTTGATAAAGTATCAGGAGGAGCAGTTATTTGGGAATCAGACCAATCAGACGCTAAATAACTGCTCCTCTCACACTTTATCTATCTAATATAGTTCCTTAATTATAGAGGTATTGACACGAATGTATATTAGACGTGTTTCTTACTGTCGTATGAGTTGTACCAGTTGATATAATCTACGCTAGGAGCGTTGCAAGGTATAACTAAGCAGGAAAACTACATGAATACTACGTAATGTAAATTCATCAATTTTTAAAAATTTGTAGAGGAATCAGGTATTAACCTAAAAATCTGAAACTGGGTACAAATAGACAACTTACTATGGTCTACTTATTTAAAAAAAAATCATCTTCTTAGGTGAATTTCTTCATCTTTTACACCCTTTGAAAATTTTGTCAATAGTAGGGTACCTCTGGTAAGGTTCCGACACAGGTGGGGTGTGGAAGGTATTCAAACGATCGCTGCAAGCGTAGCGGAATTCCGTATGAATTAACACAGTTTGTGTGACAGAAATTTTTGCGTTGTGTCAATACCTCTATAATGTACCGTGGTATTGTACAATATTCATGTTTAGTTCCCGCGTTTCATTGCAACAGACTTTCTCGCGCATTGAAATTTTGTTAGTACCATGTAGGATATAGACCAAGCATAGTCCCAAAATTGTGACTGAAAGATGTGATAATATTTAGCATCATATTTTATCCCATTACCCCAATTTTCTTATCACATCTTGGTGTCAACTCGATAGCATTGTTCTTATGGCTGATGGTTGGTCTACATCCAGTCATATTAGATTAAAAAATTGTGTAAGTACAGAATAAATGGAGGATAGCTGAAATTTGGCATGTATATGTCATTTACCATCTTATATAACATACTAAAAATCCCGCTCAATATGATGTGCGCATTGTCCCCAGGGGACAAAAAAGTGTGGTCCAGATTGGTTTTTTGTGATTTTCAGGGTAAATATTCGTTTTTTGAAAAAGTGTCAAGAGACAGAAATTGTAAAGCAACAAAAAAATACATAAATAATGTTCTATGAAGAATTTCCGTACAATGCTCCATTTTTGAATAAATAAAGGATGAAAGTTGGATAGTTGTGGAAGTAATGCATGATAAGTGCCTGTCACTTACAGAGCAAGTCGACGCAAGCGTCACCTACCCGTTATATAATGTATAATGCTTCAGTTTTGAGTAAATTTATGCAAATGTGAACATGTACTTGTTGCAAAGGACACTTTTTTCTATTGATGCCATAATTGAGTCACCATAAATAAATGAGTAAATTACAGATCAATAACTAACTGATAACAATGATTTAGAAATCAGAAAGAAAATAATCTCAAGTTTGGTGACCAGCAATGATTTTGCAATTAGAAAGAAAATAATCACTAATTTAGATGGCAAGCAACAGAGGTTGTCTTTGCTGAACTTACGATGTTAACAAATACAGGCATCATCCAAATTTGTAGTGTAGGTTTGTCTAACGCGTTGAGTGCGCGTCAAGCTCTGCAAATAGCTGAACACTAAACAAATTGTTGAGTGTTGCATATTCACCGCTCGATTAACTGCGTTAGGCGAACCCTAAACCGTGAATTTCAATGATACCCGTGTGGACAAACTCTGTTTACTCTGTGCAAACAATATTATGTACATTTTGTTTAAGAGCCGGTGACGCTCGCGTCGACTTGCGTTGTTACTTTTGCAACTATTCAACTTTCATCCTCCATTTATTAAAAATTGGAGCATCGCACAGAAATTCTTAATGAACATTACTTATGTATTTTTTGACGATCTACAATTTTTATCTCTCGACTTTTTTTTTCAAAAAACTGATATTCACCATGAAAATCACAAAAAACCAATCAGAACCACACTTTTTTGCCCCCTGAGGACAATACGCACTTCATATCGAGTAGGACTTCCAGTATGTCGTATAAAATGATAAATGACATGCATGTATAATTATGTTAAAATTCAGCTGTCCCCCACTTGTTCACACCAAATTTCCCAATTAGACTGGACTATACCTATATCCTTTATGGTACTAAGTTGATAAGATATGTTACGCATTATAACAAACTGCGGTAACTAAACATGAGTATTGCACAATCATGAGGGGTAATATTGAAAAACGGCAAGTACTGCTAGAAAGCTAGAAATATCTTTGATAGTTGATATTCATACAAAAAGTTTGAAATTAGTTTTTGCGTAATGAATAATGATGTTACAAGTTGATGACGTCGTTGAAGTCAAAACCCTTTCTTCCGAACAACACTGGCAGTTGGAAGAGCATGCTGAAATAAGAAGTGAAATAGGTTTTGGCAAACCCAAGTTTTTCTATAATCCATCCAGTCCAGACATCAGATTGAAAACGTCACCAAAGTCGGACGCAGACGTTTCCTGAGAATCCTTCAAAACGGATATTAGGTTCTCCGCTGAAAAATTTCTCTCGCGCAAGAAATAAAGATCGTGTTTTGTATCTCATGGTGGATTAAGTATGTCAAGGTCACAACTATTTTACCCCGTCATCAGTAATTTGAAATCCAAGCCTAGCTTGTGTGTTTATATTGGTCCCTCCTGATTCAGTAGCTAAATACTAGGCTATTTTGTATACTGGGTCATGTACTCGTATGTAAGAATATTACATGCAGTGACGGTTTAACGAGAGAGCCATCGGCCGTAGGTCCCCCGCAATTACAGTAGCGAAACCATCAATGAACAATTAAAAATTAAGTACGTATAACAAAAGACAGAGAAGGAGGACGATCTTTTTTTTTTTTTTTTTTTTTGGAGACGCGTGAGGTCAATTGTGTGACAGCGGTGTTCTTGGTGAGAAGAAGACCATGAGAATGATAATGGTTTTGTTCTGCAGGACTTATTTTTGCTCAAAGGCAATACATCAGTTTGTCATTCGGAGTTGGATATAGTGGATCAGATCGGATATATTGAGGGGAATTTGGGAGTTTAGTGCGTGGTAGTCTCGTGCTAGCTTTTACGGTTAGGTTAACGCATTTGTCACCACTGATATCAGCTGGGGACCCAGCTGATGATCACGGAGTAGGAATAAGACGAGAGGCTTATAAGGAGAAGGGATGAATGGAGTAAACGTTGGAGATTGCTGTCAAGGTGGATAGAAGATTAGAAGCATCAAGAAAGTTAGGTGATGAAGGAGGAGAGAGAATTAGCATTGGAAGATAGTTTGGATCTTGGCTGTTAGGATTCTGACGAAGAGAGAAATTTTGTTGCCAATGGAATATGCAAAACCATCATTAAATTTTGAATCTATTCGAAGCTAAGGGTGACGATGGCGCCGATATGTTAACTTGGTATATTTAGGAAATGGGAGTGGTAAGGGTTGTTTTCTCATAGATAACTCACATAGTTTGAAATAGTATATTACTATACAAGAGGGTAAAGTGACCTTTTGACATCGAGTGCGGTAGTTTGCGAAACGAGTCGAAGACGAGTTGAGCAATCGCACAAGTACGTCAATGGTCACTTACCCTCTTGTATTGTAAGATATTTTTCTAAATAATATGATGTTAAAGCAAGATTGAGAGAATATGGCAATGATAATTCTCCATAAAGAGGTGCTGCGCTCGTCGAGCTATCTTTACATCATGCTGGAAATCAGACGCTGTTAAAACGCAACTTTACCCACTCTTTTGCGTAGGTAAAAGAGCTCTTTAACACCATGTATTTAGAAAAAACTATTTTTGGCTGGAGTATGGCCCATGGAAGTAAGGTAGGTAAAACGAGGTGACAGTGGAACTTGATACTTTCGAATAGGGAATGGTTCAGAAGTAAGTAAGTTGATAAGGATTTTTTTAGGAAAATTTGTCTCTGCATGTACATTCATATATACCGGCACTTGTAGATAAAGTTGGTAGCTTAAGAATTCGTATAAGGAGAAGAATAATTCTAGCCGGTTCGGGTTGTCGGTTGATTTCGCCAAAGTCGGACAATCGAAATGCCCGAGAGGATAAGCGTTCACCCGATTCTATATAGATCAGCTTACTGACCATTAAAATGATTCATTGTTTGATGTTCGGGACAAAAAAAATGTCGGAAAGACTTAGGAGACATAAAATTACGTAAGTTCATCAAAATCTTCAAAAATTTCTAATAGGATAAAATTAAAATTTATTTTCTTGCTACTTCTTTAACGTGTCCGAAAACTTTTCCTCAGTCTCGCATTTATCAAACGAGGTACAAAAAAATTATTACGGTCATTCTTTATCGTAACGAATCAATGGAATATTGTATCTAGACTGCGTCTTCCTACGACGTCACGGATCGTATGAAAAATAATGGTCTCGTAGAAGAATTTGCACGCTTTAGCTCGATGAAATTACAACGAACGATTTTTAACCTATCACACCGTACAATATAAAACGAACTCTCTGTTACGGAATACTCGGAAATGTGATCTTGAAGATTTCACGTCTGTTGGACGTATATAGCTCAAGTTTCATACCTCTATTGATAAGGCTTACCTATTTACATTTGAGACTTGGACTATATGCTTCATCCATCTGATGATGCTTCGTTCGACGCATCCAATACCGCTCAATTTACTTGTATACTGCAGTGTACTACCTCAAGATTCATTTATACACACCAACGCTTATCTCTTTGTGGCAAATTTTTACACGTTCGCGATAAATACAACAATAATGTACCCACTGATGATGGTCAAAGTTAAGCCAAACAATAGGGGTCTCGAGTAACCGCTACGAAAAGTACTTATTAATGTAAATGAACGGTTTAGGTATAAGGTAAAATATTATTATTAGGTCTTATTATTATTATTATTATTATTATTATTATTACGTACATCGAATAAGTATTATCGTTTCGGCTACTGCGTTTGAGTGTGAAATTTGTGAAAGTTTTGATTATAAAAATGAACAGAGCAACGTCGCGCGTTCCATTGTTATTAAACTAAGATCTAGCCGAAGACCACTGATATACTCGTTATAATTTAGCCGCTAATTTTATACTTTTTTTCTCAGAAAATTAATTTACATATCTACGAGTTTTACAAAGAATTCTAACACTTGGAGTCTGAAAAAAATTATACAAAATATTTGAAAATTAGCCGTGCAGATTTCATTGATGGATAGGTTAATTTCATTAGTAGCGACAGTTTTAACTCGTGTTGGCTCACACTGGATTGAAATGCCATGAAAACGAGAAAGATAGCGTTGTAATTATGCACTGCACAGTATTATACGGGTAATAGAGCAAATTTATAAGCCTACGCGCATATTATAAAAAAAAAATTGGTGAAAGAATTGAAATGTGCAAAAATACGACGTATGGCGATGCAAAAAATGACCTCGTTTGATATATGGGAAAAACTCGAGGTAAGTACTTGTACGTTAATAATTACTTTTCTGTAGTCAAACAAACGATGATGCATCGATGGATCCTCTAACACGTGCACGAGGGAGATGAGAGTGAGAGAAAATGACGACGTGATGTGAAGGTTGAGCTATTTACACCCACAGTTTCGACGGAAAGGGGCGGGGAACTTCTTCTTCCACATGACAATGTATCATCATTCTGCTTATGATTTAGTTTTAGGCTATAACAAGTTCAAATTTTCTGTGATTCTAAAAAGTACGATATTACTTTTTACGAGCCTTGCGACTATACATAGCGAAAGGGTACACTAAGGATGAATATCATTGATTAGTTGGCGGTGTATAAATAGGTGGATGTCATAATTGTTTGACAAAGAGTTTGTGATGCATGGAGAGACAGGATGGTGAAGCCGAATGTTGTAGAGAGCTGGAAAAGAGAAGAAGTGTTGAACGGATAAATCATTAGTATTGGAATACAAGCTTGAAAGGGTGAGAAACGCAAAAAGAGAAAAGAGTGGGTGAGACAGGTATGGTCTCATCTGAGACGGGTTATGATAACTTCTTCTCGTCGGGAAGGGCGCGGTGGTTTGAAGTAGAACAGGGAATTGGAGCTTAGGGAAGACCAGAAATCAAGCCAGGAGGAGAGGAAGAGGAAACTGTAATACGCTTTAAGATCGTGAGGGATCAGTCATGGAGGGTGAACGCAGTGACTGTTTCGCGGCATGATCCAGTGCTTCATGTTCCTCAAGGTCGACCTGGTTTGTATGGAGAGACAGGTGAAAACGACGGTTTCCTTAATGAAGTTGAACGGGGAACGCAGGGAACTTGTTCTATGAGTCAAATTGGTTTTGGTATTGAAAATTCATGAAAGTCTACACCTAGTATAAAGCTAGTATGAAGGAGTTGTTGGAACTCATATTTAGTGAGTAAGGTGTAAGAAGGGCACTAATATTGAAAAATTTTTCCAAATGTACAAATTTACTTTATTGGTTGCTTTTACAAGAAACAAGATATTGAAGGGCAGCATGTTCAAAAACTCGATCAAACACTGGGCCAGATATTATGTAGATGATATCCTAATGGGGTGGTCAGGCACTGATAGAAAGGTAGACTTATTTCTTTCGGAAATGAAAGCATCAAATTCCCACCATCGACTATTTGGACCTTACACTCACAATGGAGAACAATTTACAGGAAGATGACGCATACAGACACCATCATCCCAAATGACTCCTACCATCACCGCAAGCACAAGTTGGCGGCAATACAGAACTACTGCTATCGAGCAATGAACAACAAAAAGAAGAGGAAAGAGATCGAGATAGTAAGGCAGATCGCAGAAGCCAATGGCTACCATAGAGGTGTGGTGGATGGAGTCTTTGGGACAGTGGAAAGAAAGAAAGGAACCCATGATGGCATAGTGGGAAAGTACTCCGGATCAATACCATACATAGGAAAGTACACAAACGAGGTGATAAAGGCGTTCAATGGCTACGATATAAATGTGGGTATCCAGAATAACCAACCCATGGTGAAGAGAATCGGCAATGACCAGATGGAACAAAAGGACAAGGAAAGCTTGAGCGGAGTGTACAAGCTCAGTTGTGTGCAGTGCGAGGGCGTCTACATCGGTGACACTGGGAGAAAGTTTGAGATCAGGAAGGAGGAGCACAAAAAGTCAAGGGAGAAAGAAGATAGAAAGTCTCTATTTGGTGAACACTGTAAACCACAATGGAAAGGGAATATTTGAAGTCATACATGTAGAGAATCGCACAAAGAGAAGAAAACTCTGGGAATGCAAAAGCCAAGAGGAAGAAAGCCTGCCTTGTGAACAATGAAATCACGTTTGATAGCGAAAAATTATTCGGCCTGGTTATTGGACGAGAGAAGAAGAACAGAACCAACCAATAAGATGGCAGGTAACCAGGTAGCCAATAGAAACGCAGTATTTAGGCCAATAGAGTGAACCAATCACTAAGCAGTATGTTTTATCCAATAAGAATACAATGTTATAGGTATCATTGTAAGAATATGTTTCTAAGAATTGAACCAATCACAACACAACATTGTTATAACATCACAGTGATGTACTATAAAAACTCATGTTTAAGACCTTGTTTTCCAGTTACAACTGATGATGGGATAACTCCCGAAAGCACTCTTGTAAAAGCAAATAATAAAGTAGAATTGTACATTTGGAAAACTTTTTTAATAAGATGAAGGAGGCCTAGATCAACTGTAAACCTAGAATAGAATAGAACGTCATCAGTGACCTGGATCTATTTTAGGGACTTCGGAATATGTAGGTCGAGAATCGAAATTTTTCCAAGTCCCCTTACTATCATTATAGTGTACGTGCATATGACTAGGGCCCACTTGGTCGGTATGAAGTTATAAGAGATGAAATTCTGAGTCCAATAAGACCTTCTTGAAATTGTTAGGTCCAAAATTCATGTTAGGAATGTGGTATTGAAGTTGAAAATAGGAAAATCGGGTTTTTACGGAATCGGCTAATAAAAATTGCATCACGGAAGTTTACAATATTTTTACGTAAAATGTTTAGAGTTCTGGAAAAATTTGATTTTCTTGAGAAAAAAACATTCTTGAATGAAGAATAATAAGTTCATATTAATTACTGGAGTGTAAGAGTCAAAATGAAAAAAAAAATGAAAATTGATCCAGTAGATGATGAGCTACAGTATTTCGAAGTTTTTTTGTCACAGATGAAGAAATTACAAAGTGTCACAGAACAAAATATGAAGATCTCACTTTCTCATGATTTTGTTCAATTTATAGGTTTTATCTCATGAAAAGAATCTTACTACGGGAAAGCTGAGGTTTCTTTGTACAACGATACATCAAAATACAAAAAATCACAATTTGGACCTATACATTCAAACTTTTGCAATTTTAAGCAAAACTGTGATCGACCAAGTGGGCCCTTTTCATATGCATGTACACCAATTATAGCTCGGAGGCCGAAATTATTTCAAGTCCTCCTCCTATCATATATAGGTCGAGAGCCAAAATTTTTTGAAGTCCCCCTTCCTATCATATATGGCTCGAGAGCCGAAATTTTTCTAATTTTTTTGTTGGACGGCGCACGGCAAATTTCTCGAAACCCCCTCAATAGAACAGGTTCCCTGTTAATATAACGGTTAGTTCAATTGTAAACATGGAAGATGAGTTTCTCACTCGGACGGATGAGATATTACCCTGAATACTGACTCCATACCCGGTTCTGGGTTCCGATTTGTACTCGTCCGTGTAGTTAAGAAGGTGGGAGGAAAATTCTGTGCCAAGTGTTTATGAAGACAGCTGTTTTGGAAGTTCCAGTAATATCACTATGGATGTCAGTAATAGGAGTTAACTATAGGAGTATGAGGCCACCTTTGAGATGAGTGCCTAGATAGGGTTGAAGCGACAGAAAGGGCGAATTACGCGGCCTGAACACGAGTTGGATATTGGGCTTTTGAAGCCACCAAAAAGTTAGCAAAGCGTGAACGAGCACGGTAACGGAAAGGAGGAATACCTGTTCAAGCACATAAGCTGCGTAAAGATCTAAGTACGCAGTGCTTTAAAGGCCAGTCAATTGAGTCCAGTAATTCCAATGTTGTTTTTTTGGAATGAATGTAAATTGATAAACTGTCATCAAGTTGGGAACAGATTAGACTACTGTAGCATAGGAGGAAGAGTTATCGGTTACAGCCGGCACGGAAGTGTGATAGGTACATATTTGAGAATATCCAACGAATTCGGGCATTTTGTTCCCAAGATTTCGATACGGGAAGTCCAGGAGGTATTGAAGTCGAAGGTGAGACCAAGGAAAGGATTGTTGGGCATGAGTAGTCCTATGACTGTTTTTCTGCTTGAACTGCCTGAAAATGGAATTCCGCTGTCAGATGATCACTTGGAGACTTTATCAAAAGTTAATTGGAGTAGTCTTGTTGCTCGTTGGAAGTTCGTAGGGAGGTACTGAAATCATTCGCAAAGATGCGTTAGATAAGAAGAAAGCTGACACTGTTTGTTGGGTTGTTGGGCAGTCATTTATAGCAATTAGGAACAGAGGAACACTCCATATTTCTCCCTGGAGGACACCTTTTAGATAGGTAGGTGGGGCTTTGTCATGGAGGGCGGATAAGAAGAAAATGAGCGAATTGTCTCGAACGCTTATGTAATAATTATACCGTAACTCAGAGGAGATGTAGTAACGCCAAAAGGAGAAACGTTTCCTGAAGGTGAAAAAATGGCGTAAAGTGAGTTTGAGCGAAGGCCTTCCTCCATTTGAAGATTGAAGTCAGATATGGCTTGAAGGGTGTTATGGTCTTTGCGGAAGCCGTATTGTTACAGGGAGAAGATGAACCAAAACCCAGTCTTTTGTTTATCATTTTTTGGAACAGTTTACCAAAGACAGAAGTCAGAGCAATAGGTCAGTGAGATGGGAGTAAGGAGGGATCTTCAGTAGGTTTCAGTATTAGAAAGATGATAGCCAGATTCCAGATGGAAGGGTAGGTGTCGGTTGAAGAAATGTTTTGAATAGTGAAAGAGGGTGATCAAGAAATTTGTGGTAGAAGTTTTCAAGCATGGAGACGTAAATGCCGGAAAATACGCTCGTGCACCAAGATTATTTCGACCCTCGATTTGAGCTGCAATCGTTTGAAAGGAAAGAGGTCGGAACAAATAAAAAGAGAAAAAGAAAACAGGCCAACATATAAAATGGAAGACACTATATTACGAAATTTCCTTGCCGTTTGAGGGAAAAGGAGTTGGAACGGACGACAGAGCAGCAATTTTAATGGTTTTCAATTCAAGCAAAAGCTAGCAATGTGGCTTCACTCTAAAAAAGGTGATGATGATTGATTGGAAAGTCGATCTGATTATTAAAAGTAATATGCTGAGCGTTCTCTGTCGCTCTTTCCAATTTTTTTTTCCGAGTCACGCATGTTCGAATATGATTTTTTTTCTCTTTCCTCTTCAACTATTTTCAAGAATTTCTCCATACAATGAAATATATTCTTTATAAGTAGTAAAACCTCTGACCCTAATGATCTCTCGAAGTACCCCGAATTTACCGACAAACTCATCGTACAAAAGACTTTTTCTTTTTCGTCACAGTTCTTTTTTTTCCGATACCACTGATATGCATAATACATACATTATAGGTAGTAGAACGCATTTGACCTATGACATAGCACGCGGCTATTCTATTTTACCAAAATCAAGTACGAAAATAAATGATTATAGGGCATACCTTATAGTTTAGTTACGTAATCCACGTGAATGTTTCTTCGTGCTTGTAACCTATATAACAAAGATAAAAAGTAATTATTATCAATTGCTGTACTCTTTTTCCTTTTTATTTAATTTGAGTACAATGAACATTGGGTCGCGCTTTTTTTACGCTACAGCGCTCCAGCTCAAGGCATTGTTGCAAGCTGTATCTCGCGCGTCAGTATGAGCAAGCTTACATCCTCATAGGTGTTCGGCAACCGGAGTCGCGATTCTTATCAAATTACGCACCAATATCAACAAGTATTATGGCTGTTATAAATACTCGCATTTCGCACGAATTCCGTCAGATCTACTTCTGTGTATTATACAGTACTATAAAGTGTTATAGTGTATGATCCTATTTACATTTTGATTCTTACATGTAGACCATTATTAGTCATATGACGTAATGCAGGAAGCTCGTTTAAATTATAATTTGAAGAGATCACCAGTCATGGAAGAACATATTGACCTTTAAAAAATGGTAGCTTCACGAATCGTATAAGCAGTCACGTCTGGTCTCGGGATTTGAATTCTGAATTTGTACAACCCGCTGATCAGTTTGAGTTTAGACCTGTCGATGATGTCTGTACGCGAGCCCCAAATCTTCTACACATTTTTTTCCACTTCATTAATTTTGGTAATTTATTCAGTTTGTTGCCAAAATGGAAGTAGAACGTCTAATTTAGTTTAATGTCGGCTAAATAACTGCTCTTGCCTGGCTTTAGTCTGACCTTTGATTTTGACCGACTTCTCATTCTTGACGACGCCAAATGGAGTTATCCTACATCATGCTACATGAATATAGGGACCAGAAACTTTTCTGGACAAGGGACTTCGGAAATTTGCAACTCAGATGTAGTGTGAAAGAAAAATCTTGAGCTATTTGAATTTGATGAAGATGATATGTCGAGGTGCATCGAGATATCTAAAAAGAAGTTCATTTATTGTTTTTATTTTTATATTTTTTGTCTCACGAAGGTAGAAACATTACAATTAAATAGAGGAATGAGATTACGAAAAATGCTGAGAGCTGTTGGCTTTATGTAAAGTACTCGCTACTCGTTTAAAAGCGCTTCTTTTAATAAGAAACATTCCAAATGAGAAAATTCTCTATTTTTAGAAAAATATCAAGTATAACTGAAGCAAATTTTGCTAATGAATAACTGTAGTGGGAGGGAGGATTGGGAAAAAATTTCACAGGAAAGTAAAAGCGTAGAGTAATTTATCCAAGGGATCAAATAAGAGAGATGGAAGATGGACTTTTAGCTGCGTATAATTGTCATATGTATGCAATGAACCGCGCTAAATTCCGTCAATGGATTATACAAGTACGTGGAAAGAAAAACTTGATGATTGGTTTTACAAAAAAAATTTGAATCTCTGCTAAGTTGTAAAAAATAACATGGATAATAAAAAAGGCTTTAATGAATAAAGCTTGCTTCAAATTTCACCCTTCGAAAAAGACATAAAATCATGGACATATCTCGCTTTCATTTTGTCTTGCTTACTCCAGTGAGATTATCAGCTCTGAGATGAAGATATTTACATTCTTGTGACGTCATAACCCTCAAGACATATACACTATTGTGACCTCATGTCGTCAACACGTGACATCACCACTCCTACTCATAGTGACGTCATCATCCTCGACCTTAAAACAATACACTTTGCTACATCACCAATGCCTGACATGATTCATCACCCCCGACGTTAGGACATAATTATGCACTTTATGACGTCATTGACCAGGCGCGGATCCACGGGGGGGGGGGAGATAGGAAAATTCCACCCCCCTCCCCCCCAAAAAAAAAAAAAAAAATCTGTAGTATCAAAGAAAATGTTGAAAAAAAAAGTCCTTGAAACTTTTTTTGGATTGTTTCCCCTCCCAATGTGATCAGCTGGATCCGCGCCTGCATTAACGCGTGACATCAACACTCCAAACCATAGTGACTACAATACCCTTAACTTGAAGACATATGCACTTTGTAACGTCATCAATGCGTGACATCATCAATTCCAACAATGGTGACTTCATTACCCTTCACCTAAAGACAAATTATACTTTTTGTGGCGTCATCAATGCGTGACATCATTACTTTGAGCTATAGTGACGTCATCACCCTTGATCTTAAAACAATACACTTTGTGACATCACCGCTCCATATGGACTTCAACATTCTTAATCTGTTGAAAAAGGTTTTCCAAATGTACAAATCTACTTTATTAGTTGCTTTTACAAGAGTACTTTCGGGTGTTATCCCATCATCAGTTGTATCGCCACTGGAGAACAAGACACTAACCATGAGTTTTTATAGTATAACACTGCACTGTGATCATATTGGCTATAACAATGCTGAGTTGTGATTAGTTCACTTCTTAGAAACTTATTCTTACATTGTGTTCTTATTGACTAAAACATGTAAGATTGTAAAATCTTAACAAATCATGTCGATGCAGTGTAAGCACTGAATCGAAACAAAAAATCGAGAGTCCCATAGGAAATGGAGGTCAGCTGAGTGCTATCGGAAGGTAACCAGATAACTATCAAAATATCTAATAAAGTCTACATGCAGAAAGAAACCTGCGAGTAGTAGATGACAAGAAGAATGCGTCCATTCTCATAAACATACTGCTTAGTGATTGGTTCGATCTATAGTCCTACATGCTGCTTTCTATTGGCTACCTGGTTTCTTGCCGTCTCATTGGTTGGTTCTGTTCTTCTTCTCTCGTCCAATCACCAGGCCAAATAATTTTTTGCTGTCAAACGTGATTACATCGTTTAAGAGGCAGGCTTTCTACCTCTTGGCTTTTGCAATCTCCATTTGTTCCCAGAGTTTTCTCCTCTTTGTGCAATTCTCTACATGTATGACTTCAAATATTCCCTTTCCATCGTGGTGTTCTTCGTTACAGTGTTTCCCATACTGTGACTTACCATCTTCTTTCTCCCTCGACATTTTGTGCTCCTTTTTCCTGATCTCAAACTTTCTCCCAGTCTCACCAATGTAGATGCCCTTGCACTGCTCACAACTGGACTTGTACACTCCGCTCAGGCTTTCCTTGTCTTTTTGATCCGTCTGGTCATTGCTGATTCTCTTCACCATGGGTTGGTTATTCTGGATACCCACATTTATATCGTAGCCATTGAACGCCTTTATCACCTTGTTTGTGTACTTTTCTATATATGGTATCGATCCGGAGTACTTTCTCACTATGCCATCATGGATTCCCTTCTTTGTTTCCATTTTCCCAAAGACTCCATCCACCACACCTCTATGATAGCCATTGGCTTCTGCGATCTGCTTTACTATCTCGATCTCTTTCCTCTTCTCTTTGTTGTTCTTGAGGACAGAAATTGCTCGATAGCAGTAGTTCTGGATTGCCGCTAACTTGTGTTTGGGGTGGTGGTAGGAGTCATTTGGGATGATGGTGTCACTATGCGTCGGCTTCCTGTAGATTTTGTCTTCTATCCTATTGTTCTCCAGTGTGAGTGTAAGGTCCAAATAGTCGATGCTCTCATTGCCTTTTTCCACTGTGAATTTGATGCTCTCATTCATCGCGTTCATTTCTGAAAGGAATAGATCCACTTGTCTTTTAGAGCCTGACCACACAATTAGGATATCATCTACATATCTGGCCAAAAATTTGATCGAGTTTCTGAACTTTCTGTCCTTCAATATCTTGTTTTCCATATCATTCATGCTCATCTCCGCCAGTATTGGTGACAGCGGTGATCCCATCGCAAGTCCCCTTTCTTGACTGTAGAACCTGTCATTAAAGCGGCAGTAGTTCTGGCTCAAGATCTCTTCCACCATGTTGGCGTACTTCGTCCCAACGGGATTTCCATGGTATCCGTTGTTTTTCGCTGACCAGAACTCAATATGCAAGCGCAGCTGTCAGCCTGAGACTTAAACCCATACAAGATGGAATCCAAGATGGTGCCTAAGCCAAATGGCTCGTGGGCCAATTGCAGGGGAGCACATCAGTTAGAACAAAAAACCGGAAAAATGTAAAATAATATCAATCGAAAAACGGTACACGAAAAGCAAAATCTGGAATTTGAAGTCCGCCTCTCAAAAGTCAGAAAAGGAAGTTCTCAGAGTATCCAAGGTAAAGTTTTGTACAGATTACATACGTTCATAAGATTAAAGTTCGAGAAGTAAGAAGTAAGACCTCGAAAACAGTAAGTGACCTAGTGGGCCAAAAGTATAAAGAGAAAAATTGCAAGGTCTGAAAATGTAGGGAGAGATGGAATATAGCAAAATACAGTAATCCCATAAAACAGGTTTCCTACAGACTCAACATTTTTTTTTCCACGCGTACATTGAACTTTACTCACATGGTGTACAAAAAAATCACGTTTTCGGAAGCTCGTGTCACGCAGGTGCTACATTTTTATCGAGAAGTTAGGCCAATTTAAACGTAGGCGAATTCCTGACCAACTTATCTGCGGAAGGCTATATCTTTCTTTTCGAAAAGAAGTTGCCAAAAACGATATCCACGCATACGAGAGGAAGGGTTGAAAATATAGGTAGTTCAAACAATCAGCATTGCGGTCAGATATTTTTGTAGACAATATCAGTAACTTATAATGTAGATTGTGTAGGTATCGTAAAGTGTATAAGACTCCATTTTGCAATATTTGATACATGGTCCCTCTTTCACGAATATCGCTCGGATGGAAAACGGCTTACTTCATTCCTAATGTTATGTAACGAATTATAAAATTTTCATTATCATTCTACCGCGTACTATAGAGTAGGTATTTAAAACTGGGCGTTTTACCGTCAAGTAAATTTAAATGCTAACGTTCTGTAGAATCGCATTGTACGACGTACAGTATACTCAAGATAATATGCGTACGAGAGAAAAATATTGTTGCGCAAGAAAGCATTATCACCCAGTTAATCAGAATTGTATGCCAAATACTGATCTTGTTTACGTAGCGCATTCCGTAGAACCGGTTCTGGCTTTTAAAATAATATCGCGACAATGACCCTTCAACCATAAACATATAATACGATCTTCCCCAAGACTCTAAATGCCGCACTCATAGGTACTATAAGTTGTTGTGTAGTAAAATATTCGATAATGAAGTATATCTCCGTCCCTCAGGGAGGTTGCTCTCTATAACCTCATCAACGATCGAGAATCGATTGTTTTTCGGAACTCGCGGTCTAGGTCAAAAATAAGTATAAGTTGTAGGTCACTCTATTACGAATATCGATTCGGAGATAGTTTTCGACAAAGTTTGACATTAATTTACATAGATGTAGAGCCGATTTGTTTTACCGTTACCGATGGAATGATTGGAGTAACGCGTGAATTCAGATGATTTCGCTGAGATTGCTGATGCCATCGGAGATGAGCGACTTACAAAAAAGGCATAAGAAGATAAGTAAGCGTACGCGACACGTTCGGAAAGTGACTGCTGTGTAATTCTGGTTATATTCTCAGTCGGATATGGAAAATAGAAATCTCGACAATGTAACATTCCAGCGCGTTTCCGAGAAAGAAGATTCGCTCGTCGCGATGATGCTACTGCAGCGTACATCAGCCGAGAGGTTGTGGTGAATGACTCGGTATTTCATCCGCGAGCGGACATCATCTCGTCTTGTAAACGTACGGTCGTACATTAATTCATTTCGTAAAAGTGGAATTTCGAGAAATGAAAAACTCTTCTTCTCGATAGAGATAGTCTTCTTTCCTCTCACCGGCAAGTTGATTCGAGAGTCGTATTACCCGACCAAAGTTTGCTGGACGCATGGAAATGAAAGAAGAATTTTCGTATCTGTTTACCAATGTCTGTATAGGTATGTTTCTTCTCCTCTCAGTATCATCCCTCGTGAGGCTATCCAAAATTACAGGCGGACCGTCGCTCGCTCATTTTCCATCGTACAAAGTTGAAATAATTGCCGCACTGAATCAAACGTTTGTTATTCAGTCGAAGAATCCGTTATTGGTTTGCTCTCTCTCTCTCTCTCTCTCTTCTATACATTACTGGTTAATGACAACTCAAATTTTATTTTCCTCTTCGCTCTCGATTCAAATAGCATTCCACTACTAAACATTGTCATTCTGTGCAGTCTCTCAAGAATAAGTATTGGTTAGTTTTTTCTTTTTATCTACATTTTTTTTTTCTTCTTCACTGTGTATATCCGCGCAATAAAACGGTTGTTCAATCTAACGGGTACCTATGATGCACTTTTTCCCTATGGTTTCAAAGGAAAATTGTATCGTTTTCATTAGCATTGGAAAGAAACTAGAGTAGCACTTTGCCAAATGTGAGTATCATAAATATTTCGTTGTCGAGAGTATTTTCTTAATTTCATTAGATTTTACCCATGAATGTCTCTTGCGACGTTATGAAATGAATTATGAAACTAATAGACTACCTACAAATTCTTTGGCGTCTAATTAAGAAACGTGACAAGCGTTTCTTCTAGGAATAGGTTATATAGGTAGCAAAGAATTGAGAGTCACATACAATATTTGATGAAAATTGAAGATCGGTGAATTACTGTACAATTACCGGTAAGCCTATGGTAAACATTTCGAAATAGAGCACAAATACATCGTTCCGGTGTTTGAAGAGGTATCCTTTAAGAACAGGAACGAAGGGGAGGTCCAGTACGAAATGACGTTCTTATTTTCGTTATTGTCATCTCGATATGTTGAATCGCATGAGCGAAGAAGCTCTGTGCTGTCAATCAATGACACTATAAACATCATCAACAGCTGAAATTTCAGGGTCAAATAGGCAACTGATTGACGATGGGAACCAAAGTACGAGTACAACGTATTAGACTGTACAATATCCAAGATATTTATTTTACGGTTCATCAGTTACAATAATGTAGCAGATGTACGAAGTAAATAATTAACGATCTCAGGTATCGACCTCAAACATTAAGCCGACAGAAGATCATTTGAAGCGGGTGTTACGACCCTTTCCGCCAAATAAAGTACCTATAGTTGGTTGAAAGTCACTCGTCAGAGTCGTAGAAAAACATTCCAATAAGTATGCTTGTGAAATTGAGCAATCCATTAAAAATCTTGTAAAAACTCGACTTTATTGATCATTTTGAACGCAAATACTCATCACCCCTAATTCGAAATTTATACGGCTTTTCACATCTGATTCGCTACCGGTATTGTCATTGTTAAAAGAGAGTTTCTCCGGAGTTAAATGTCCCCAGGGGACTTGGAAGACCTACGGAGAAGGGATGTGGAGGAATTTCGCTGTGAAACTTGGAAAAATTTCAAGATCGGGTCGAGATACGATTGAGGTATATACTTGAAAAATTTCGTTTACGACTTTTATAGTAGCAAGAGAACTTGGCTTCCAGTTTCGTACAGGTGAAAGAAATCCGCTATCGCCCTTTTTGAGGGTACATCTTCGAGCCTTGAAGAAAGAAGGGCGTTGGTTGCAAGACGAGCTATAGGGAGGGATTATAGAAAAATAATACCTCGATAGGAAACTATTCTTGGAAACAAATATGAATTCTTTTGATCTTATGAAAACGTCATCATGAGGCACATTCAACTTTCACCTGACTAAAGTAGTTTTTCCTAAAATACTAGAGGACTATTTTCTAATCGTGACCTTCTTTGATCGCGCCTTGAAGTTCAATAGTTTACATGCGGTGGCAAAAATTGAACTCACAAATTTAATACAAAACTTGTCGATAAAAGAGTGCAGAACTTTCGGAATTTACGTTTGTATTCAGTGAAATTTTCCACATCAACTGTCATATTACACTCATTCAGACAACCAACAACATTATCCAAGTCTCGCCTATTTCTATATCTCTAACCATCCCCCTGCTTCTCCTCCTCTCATTATACTCATTTAGTCCACCAATGAAATGTTTCTAAAATTCATCTCATACTGTTAGCCAATCTGGGGAATTTTTTAAATCCCCTTGATCCTTGTTCAATCTACCAGCAAAATTTTCGAGTCCCTCACTCGTTGGGCACCGTCTTCTAGGCAAATTGTGGTTCGCGAGGGATATTCAAGGTGTTTTTCGAGAAAAATTTCAGGAATTGCCTGACCTACTCGATCTTTGATTCATGTAGTGCAATCTACACCCCCTCACTGGATTGCGTTGTGGTGTGTGAAATCCGCAAAACTAGGTCTAAGAGCAGAGTGTTCAATGAATGGTATTGATAGATCACGTTACAGGTGATGAAGGGGAGGAGGACTTGAAAAAATTCCAACCTCCCAGCTGTATATAAAAACGACAGCTTCTTTAACGAAGTTAAACTACGAACGCACGGAACCTGTTCTATGGGTTAGTATTGAAAAATATTGAACAGTCTAAATTTTTCTGAGTCCCTTTTATCGTGGTGTACTCGTATATACAAGGTGCGCCAAAGTGATGTTAACTGTTAAATGGGATTTCGAACAAAATTTGTTCTAGTGCAAAAAAGCAAAAGTTACACGTAAACTTCAAATGTACGAAACTTGTATTTCAATTTCATCTTCAATGTTCGCCAAACACAAAGTCTCTACGACTTTTCCGAGCCGAGTTATGGACCAAAGTGTGCCGAAATTTTGTGGCGGGGGTTCCCAAAATTGTTAGTTATCAATAGACTCTAGTTATCAAAAAACAATGTTCCTCATTGAAAGAATTGCGAATCTTTGAAATTTCTCTCAGATCTGAGGTTAAACTTACCGCTGAGTCTGAAAAAATTACTGAAATGACCTTACGAAACTACGAGACGAGTGTACGGGCCCAAAAATGGTCAAAAATTCCCTAAAGAGAAAGATCGCTCAAACTTCGTATTTCTTACTCAATTCTCCGGTGAAATTTAGCACAGAGTTTGAAAAAAATGACCCAAATGGGTGACTCGACCCAAAAAAGATCAAAAATTCCCCACAATGAAAAATCTTCCAAACTTTCTATTTTACTCAATTCTCTAGTGAAATTTAGCGCTGAATCCAAAGAAAATAGTTAACATACTCACTCTACAAAGCAGCCAAATGGATGAATGGGCTCAAAAAGAGTCTAAATTAGCGCATTTTCAGAAAAAATGTTGAAATGATGAGATTGAAGAAGTCCTTCTCCACGGACGGGACTGCCTTCCCTGTTTGGTACAACGAGTTACTCTTGTCCTATTGCCCGCTTACAATCGAAGCGGACAAAAGCAGGAAGTACCTAACTCGTTCTTTCAGATCATTTCGAACTAAGGACTAATTTTTAGAATTAATTTGATCCTCCAAGTTATGGATTCCTTACTCTCTTGAGTATATTTTCATTAAGCACTAATTTTTACTGTTACATTGAGAAAAATTCCTAAGCTCACGGAATTTCCCAACTTGGAACAATTTTAAACCTCCTTCAGCTCATTCGCTCATTTTGTAGCCTTGTTGGGTCATTTCGAGATTTTTTTTGTATTCAATGCTAAAGTTTGTAGGGAAAACGAGAAAAATTTCGAAGCTCACGAAATTTCTCAACGTGGAACAATTTTCAACCTCGTCAGGCACATTTACTTATTTCTGAACTTTTTAGCGTCATTTCGACATTTTTTCTCGATTTGCGCTAATTTTGACCCTTTTTTGGTCCAATCACCCATTTGTTTGCTTTGCAGAGTATGTTAACCATTTTGTTTTTTTTTTTTTGGCCTCCGCACTAAATTTCATCACAGAATAGAGTAAAAAATTCAAAGTTTGATCAATTTTCATTTTGCGGAATTTTTTACCCTTTTTGGGCCGATTCACCCATTTGGATGCTTCGCAGTATTTTAACGATCCTCATTTTTATGTTTTGTGACCAGCATCATTATCCCTCCTCTCCCCCACCGCTCCATCAAAAATACTTACGTAACCTAGATAAGTATGAAGTTACAACGCAACGTCAAGAATGGTGTACAAGTTCTTATATTTCCTCCAAGTCTCTCCAGAATTGATGACAGACTTTGTGTTCGAAAAATCTGATCATCGCACCCTTGTCACCAGTGTGCAATAAAAATGAATCATTGTCATTGCGAATGAGTTACAATTCTGATAAAATGGATTTAGTTCAATTTACAGGACTGTAAGACAAAGGATCGAAAGAAGGTAATGCGATGAATATGCATTTCTAACTTCTATAAACTTCACGTTCGATATACCATCCTATGCTTGAAAGTCATTGAATCGGTGAAATGGCGCGTCGAGCTGTGTGAAAATAAAGAGAAAAACGACGCAAAAATTCAACAAACCGAAATAATACATGAGAGAATACAGCGGCGCAAGATTGATATACACCATGATAAATGTAAAAGTAAAATTTCACAGCATACCATCGGATGGATGGTACAACATTCGATGTGAGAGAGCGTCAAAGTAACCTTCTGTCACCAGTGCAGCATGGTGTTGTACATAAATTTCCGGTTCTGCCTTCCAAACGCTTCATTATACTGGGTAATGTTTCAAAATGAGGCTTGATTATGCTGTATGTATCGTCGGAGATGAGTAAATTGCAATAATTACACGGCGTAGAGTACCACTGTTACGATTCGTTTGACAAAAAAGTTTATTCCTATTCGCTCGGCATTTTAATGGTTCGGTGTTGTCAATTGATTCAAAAGATACAGGTGTTCTCGCGAGTGCTGGTCGTCTCTCTGCGCGAATTGCGCCTATTTATTTATTGTCTTGTAACAGTATAGTATTCTAATAAGTCTTACTGAACATAGATGAATTTTTTATAACTTCTATCTTGGGTGAAGAACTACGTATCTAGTAGGTTTATATACAACCGCACTCATGACAGAGTTGCCGACATTATCCATTCACCACCTACCTACGATGGTAAAATTTTATACAGTTATACTTTTGAAACGTTTGTATTCTTTGTCTTCGATGTGTGTAAGTGCATTATTCCAAAATGAGAAATAGCAGGAGAAAGAGCACTCCCCTCCGGAGGGGATTTACGAAGAAATCACGAGGGAGAAGGGAGTACAGAGAACGCTGATCGCTCCGCGGCCCTCACGAAACAGACAACGATGCTCGTTACACCCTATAAAAGTGGTAAAGCTTTGGATTTTGGATTATTCCTGTGATTTTCAAGGGAAACAAAGGAAAATGAGAAATCGCTAGCATGGGAGACGGTGGGGGGGAGGGGGCTGATGACATTGCAGTTTCAACAGGAAGAAGAAAAATATGGAGACTAGATTATTGAAAGAAATTCAATAGAAACAAATAATCTTAACCCTTTGAGTATACCTTCATTCAATGCCTTTCATCTTAACCGGAACTGAAACTGATTTCTTCTTGTAAGTATGTTGCGGGAGATGAACAAATTTATTATGCTCAATAAGAATTCCCGCTTTGACTATAGGCGGAACTATAGTCGGTCTCTCATCGCGAGTCCACAACAGAGACGAGCTCCCCCGTAAAATTCCCTGCATCGTTTGAAACAAGGAGAATTTCCGCGCATTTGCCCGCTCTAACCATGTTTACGGCCATCTGGGCGGTTGGAGAGGAAGGAGACAAAAAACTCGACCTCTTTGTCCAACTTGAACATGGCACAAATCATTCAGCCTTTTCCCAGACCAAGAATCGACATGGAGAGATGATCGCTTGTCTACAGCCACCACCCAACGGTTGTCACCCTACATCGACAACAACATCAAAAGTTTTAGAGGAAGGGGATTGTTGGTAAATGAAAAATTGAGGCAAACAGAGAACCCGTTTCATGGAAGTCACTAGTGTGCACATCATTCCTATACATCTTGAACTTCGTTCCTTACCACCTTGATGGTTTTTCCTCATCAGGTCAAGTTCTAGGCGCATTTTTAACAGGGAACCCGCTATCCCTTTTGTTGGGGTATGGGTAATGACGTCACGGAGAAGGGGGGACTCGGAAAAATTTCGACTCTCGAGCTACACATGATAGGAGGGAGACTTGGAAAGCCGTCGGCTTCCTTGAAATTGCAGCGCGTTCAAATTGTCACGTCATCGTTTTCGGGACTAAGAAAAACTTCAGGCTCTAAGCTTTATTAAGCTTTATATGATACGAGGGGAACTCCGAAAAATTCTCGGAACAGCCTGCAATGGCATTTAATATTTTTTTTCAGTCCTAATCCACTTTCACATCCAAAGCTTCTTGCGATCAAATCTTCCGCGAATTTTTCCAAGCACCAACGACGAAAATTTGTAGGTCACTTCCCGCAACGGCGACGAACACTCACCTAGTTCATTTTAGAGGGAGCAAGCACAGCTTGCATCAGACCTTTGATCGGTCTCGCAGCTCAGCGGTTAGAGTAGTCGCCCGGCAAACGAAAGGTCGCGGGTTCGGGTCCCCAGGAGGTAATCAAATTTTTCTCTCGAATTTTTCATTTACTAACAAGGCTCCTCTAATATTACCCCCGCACGTAAGTATTGTGTCTTTCATCAAAATTTTCGCTTCGATCACGTCATATATTTCCAAATCAACCCTTTGTAGTCTTTGTATGCTAAAATCATCCCTGATCTACCTACGATTTGGGGTTCCTAGCTTTTTCATACTTCTTTCGGAAAGTTTTCTCAAACCCACCTCTTTTTTTGTCAAAGTTTTTGGTTCAACTCGAGAGGCATTTCCTTCAGCTCTGTAGTCCGTCGAGACAACGCGGCAACGTTTCTCGGACTGTCATACCGTGCTCATATTTGAGGAACATTGGCTCACAGTATTTGGACATATCGTCGGCCTAGAGACAATAATGTGTCGTAACTTCCAAATTCGTGGTCTTTTTTTTGCAGCGTAGTAAGCTTGAGGCTTGAGTACTTCTTTGGAATGCTGATGGAGTGACTTCGCACCTTGCTGGGACCATTGACAGTGTAAATAAGAATATTCTCTAAAATTAGAACATTTTTCTCTTTTGCTTGTGTAGAGTTAGTGTAGACTGCTGTAGCAAATCTGTAAAATGGAGTTACGAATTTTTGACTCTAGGCCGCCGATATCCCTCAAAAATTATAGTTGGATCTTTTATCACTTCAAATTCATCATCTTAAAATATAAAGAAATAAAATGGAGAATACAAGAGAAATGAAGAAAAAGGTCTGGAAAATTGGACCTTTTGTAGCACTGTAGGAATACCGTTTCTCCAGATTGTTTCAGATGAGACATTTTCCTTGTTTCCCGTAAATCCTTGATTTATTGACAGGAGAGTGCAAGCGAAGAAAAGCAGACATCAGCCCTTCATAGTAAATGGCAGGGAAAAATTCGTGATTTGATGGTAAGTTGCAAGATGGATATGTGCATGAAGTTTGATGTACATAACTGAAGAATAGTAATTTTAGAAATTGACCCTCTGACTCTTCCACAAAGTACAGTGAGAACATGAATTCTCATAAATCACCATACAGGGCTAGATTTTGGGTCGTAGGGAGCAGTTCTACCTCGTGTTTTTCATTGAAATTTTCTCGAGTTTTACCAAATCTTGGATAAATTGCGTTGAACGTGGTTTCTATTCCCCTTTGCAGGAAAGTTTTGCAGTTAAATAAGAGTATTGGGAATATGTGAGAATTCGATATCGAATATAAGAAGCAAGAATGTCCTTGTGTTCTCCTACCGATCTGGCCTCGTGCCTTGAATTCTGACTGAGGAGATTTTCTTGAAAGTATGATTCTCGCCCCACGCTCTGAAGAGCTTACAATGAAACAGATCCAAAAAAGAATAAAAGTGCAACGGCACTCAATTAAGCGTGAAAAACATATCACTACAGCACAAACACCTGCCCCGTTTTGTTGTAGTGAAGTATTAAGTAAGTCACGTGTAAAATAACGTTACATGCGAGTAACGCGCGCGTGTAAAAATGGGAGGACAGAAGCCCTCGGCGCGAAACATTAATGACATTTTCCTCAATAGCTGCCCAATGCACTCTCAGAATGGAACGTTTCCAAATTCTCGCCTCACATGTCGAGTTCCACGCAAAGAAGTTCATCACGACGTGGAGATTCGTGACTTGAAAATGTACCAAAAGACGATATGTATACTCACGAGCTCCTTGAAGCACTTGAGGGGTGCAGTTCTCGAGTGAAACGTCATTTGAAAAGACACCATTTTAATACACTTTACGTGAATGCCGCAAGGTGAATCCTAAACCTAACTAACGCGTCAGAATTAGCATTCTGTCATATACTACCAATTCTGGATGAATTGATAATTTATCACAGTGTACAAATCTCAAACGAAAACCATAGAAAAGAAGTTTGCCGGGAGAGAAGAGAGAGAGAGAGAGAGAGAGAGAGAGAGAGAGAGAGAGAGAGAGAGAGAGAGAGAGAGAGAGAGAGAGAGAGAGAGAGAGAGAGAGAGAGAGAGAGAGAGAGAGAGAGAGAGAGAGAGAGAGAGAGTAATGAAAAGAGAACACACACATACTCAATTAGACGTCGCGTCGTTCATTCATAACCACAAACTCGTTCATTCAGGTCTAGAGCTATACAATGTGCAGTCATTCCAGGGAAATTGGCTTTAAAAGACTGCGATATGCCGAGTCTCAAGCCATCCAAAGCTGTTGAGAAAAATTGTGGTTCTTACTCTTCCCCGATGGCACCGGAGTCAATCAATAGATTGCAAGCACTTTAGTGCATTCACCCTCATTCTTCGTATACTACAAAAAAAGGCAGGAAAAAATATCTTACCATGTTAGGTCAGGAAGTGAATTTCTATCGCCACCAACAAAAAGGAAGTAAAAGATGAAATAGGTATTGGTAAAATACTCGTACAAGGTGGATGAGCACAATTCAAATAGCACTTCGATATCGCGATTAATTGATAACGTAGACGAGGTAAAATTACATATCGGTAAATTACACGAATAGTAATTCGTTTTTAACGTTAGTGAATGTAACTTCAAACCACACGCGGACGTACTAGACGGGCACAACCTGTTCGAATACAGAAGTTTCAACAAGTGAGAACGAATAATCGCGCGGTGGTTGCCCCAGTCAAAATCTCCTTTCGCAGAAAGACGCCGAGATGCGGTGAATCGGTGATCGCTCCCCGCGGTATCAAACGCGACCGAATACGGACGATGACAGAGAATATTGCGGCTGGCAGTAGGGCCAATCAACGAACGAAAAAAAAACTCCATCGCTAGTCGGTCTCTCGAGTGTATTGCCGGAGGATTCAAAGGTTTTATAGGATTGTGAGGTAAATGAATTTTTTTATTGGCCCCGTCATAACTTGAGTATCTTCAAAAAATTGACTGATGTCATCAATACAATTTTTTTTTTTTCTTATCAAGTTCTTTGTCTCAATGTCTAAATTATTGAATTCTACCCAGGGTAGAGGCTCATGACAATCAGATATTTCCCGCAGTCTGCTGGTGATCTGCGCACGAAGTTGAATTATATCTGAATCATCGACGATCTGGTGAAATTTCTGAGAACATCATTTCGATCTTACGACCTTTCTTTCTTTCTGACAAGAATTTTCGAAAATCAATGCAACCAAGAATTAAATTTGCCGACGCAAGCATTCGCTCTTTTTGATTCATGTTGAAAAATTAGGGGTATACCCACGCTCTAACCCATTGGTACTCTCAAAATTCCTCAACTCCTAATTTTTCCTTACACTAAAGTTGTAGCTAGTAGGTCTCATTGAAAACCTTCTTCATCCATCTGAAAGCGTATCTTGATTTCAATTTCAGGGAATCTTGAGGGGGCCTTCCTTAGTATCCATTTTTGCGGCGATTTGTGTAAAGCTTTCTGCTGGTCATCGACAAATTCTATTTGCAATGTGTCGTTTTTCCGGTATCGAAATACAACGAATTCGTTCTCTCGCGCAGTTTTGTTCGGCGTGAGTTTAATATAACGTCATGAAGTTGGTACCGCTGACAGGATGAATGCTGAAACAGATAGAACTACCTGTCGTCTACATGTACGTACGCACACAACAAGATACACCTTTCATTACCGTTCATCAACGGGTAAACCAAACGCATAGCAGCAAACTTCTAGCAGTACTGCAACGGTGCCACAGATGACTGGTACGTATTTTTGTGCTGTCGTTTAGTTCTCTCACTCGTTTCTACATTTTGTAGAACTCGCGCGTGATTGAAATGTGAAAATTCGACGAAATTCGAAATTTCTCTACCAAACCTCGAGCTCGAATCATGGTCGGACCTGATTTTTCTCTTGAACTGTGCAATATCTACCATTCCGGACAGGTGAGTTCATTTCGAAGAATTAACAAAGTTTAGAGTACGGTACCTTTACATGATAGGAAAGTCTTACCAGTTACCCGAGTTGAGAAACTCTGTTACCAGCTCTATAGGTTGTCACAGGATATTGCTTACCTATAGGATAAAGGATTTTCTATTTGAAGTTATGTATTGATGATTTTTAAATCATTTTGGTTAGGTAAATGAACTGATAAAATATATAGAATACTGTCCATGTGAACATCTGACGTATAGGAAACTTCGTCTTCATAATAAGTGCCTTGCCCGATCCACGTATACGAGATGATCAATGTAAGGAAATGGAATACTCGTCCTGTCTGGCATGGCCTCAGTGGAAAGAAAATGTTCTAGCGTTGGAGGGTGGATTTGAACCTCAATAAGTCTCGCTTTTAAAAATAATGGCTCTGCATCTAAGTTTAATAACTCGACGAACTGTGTCACAAAAAGAAACTTTCTTTAAAACTCTGATCACAAACATCCATACTCTACATGCAACAATTTTCGACAAATGCCAGCACAGTGTTTTGCCCTTCATCCCCAGTCGTAAGACATCAAGATGGCAATTTTTGTCATTCCCTTTCAAAAGTATTCAAGTATTTTGAAAATGAGTGCAAGTGAACGCATCACGCTTCTCTTAGCGACCCCAGATGAACATGTCGACTCCAAATCGATCGATTTTAATTCAATTTTGTTCCGCCCGATATTGTAAAGATTTCAACAATTAATATATCGACCCTATTTCAATCAAGACTCTGACATAAGGTGAATTTTCAGTCGATTTTGAGTCGACTTTCGGTCAAAGCGGGGTGTCGATCAAAAAGCAAAGTCAAGTTGGGAGTCGACGTGATTCATCATGTTTTTTGGAGGATAGATTACTCAAAAGAATGTCTGCAACCGTGTCCGGATCGTGACGTAATGAGGATTGAACTGCAGCGGCGGGACTTATGTAGTCGTCATTAGGGAATTTGGAAACTTTTTAGCTTGAATAGGATTAGTCCAGTCATATTAGGAAATTTGGTGTGAATAAATGGGGGACAGCTGAATTTTGGCATATATATGTTATTTGTCACCTTCTACAACATACCAAAAGTCCCACTCGATATGACGTGCGCATTTTCTTCAGGGGGCAAAAACGTGTGGTGCAGATTGGTTTTTTGTGAATTTCAGGGTGAATATCAATTTTTTGAAAAAAGTCAAGAGACGAAAATTGTAAAGCGTCAAAAAATATATGAATAATGTTCTATTAAGAATTTCCGTACGATGCTCCAATTTTTAATAAATGGAGGATGAAAGTTCAATAGTTGCAAAAGTAACGCATGCAAGGCAAGTTGACGCCAGTGTCACCCGCTCTTATTTAAGATGTACATATTGCTTGCCACCACAGAGTAAAGAGCGTTCGTCCAAGAGAGCTCGAGACACAGGCATCATTCAAATTCAAAGTTTAGGGTTCGCCTAACGCAGTCAAGCGAGCGGTGAATCTGCAACACTCAACAATTTGCGTTGTGTACAGCTGTATGCACTGCTTGACGCGCACTCAACGCGTTAAGCAAACCTAAACTACAAATTTGGATGATGCCCGTATTTGTTAACTTTATGTAGGTGTAGTAAAGACGACCTCTGTTTACTCTGTGCTTGCCATCTAAATTTGTAGCATTGCAGCCAAAATTTTCAGCTTTGGCTTTCAGCTTAAACTTACAACCTTCCAAAATATGGCTTTTGGAAAAATTCAGCTGACTTTCAACTAAATAGTTGGCTGGCTTAATTTAGCTGATTCTTGGCTGATTGATGTCATGTAGGATTGAGCACAGAAGAAACAATTAGGAGAATTAGGGCTTTACTACATTTGTAAACAATACCTATTCTCCAGCTTGTGTTCATTTTGACTGGAGGACTCTGCAGTCTGCATTTCTGCAGGCTTCATTTTCTAATTGTTTGAACTCTATTTCTATTTTATTGTTTGAATGTTCTTTGAAGGTGAGTCTTTGGCATATTGGCATAGATAAAGAAAATAACAATTGCAGGCTGCGGCAAACTATATTCCAGAAAGCAGAAATACTGGGCGACTCTTCCATAATTTTTTCTTATGGAATATGGATAATTCCAAATTGGAACAGGAATAGTAATGTCATCAAAACGATCTTCGGATTACTCAAATTTTTTTCATTTTCCTAATGTGCAAAAAATCAAAAAATTGAAAAAGCTAAAAAAAAGCTGAAAAAATTGGCTTCTTTCGACTTTTGGCTTAAGAAATTATAAATAGAGCTGGCTTTCAGCTATCAGCTTCTCTCTTATTAGTGAAAATTAGGCTGAATACGGCTTTCAGCTAGTTGCAATGCTCTGCCTAAATTGATGATTATTTTCTTTCTAATTGCAAAATCATTGGTGTTCACCAAATTTGAGATTCTTTTCTTTCTGATTTCTAAATTATTGTTATCAGTTGGTTATCAATCTGCAATATTCATTTATTTATTGTGACTCAATTATGGCATCAATGGAACAGATATCCTTTGCAACAGATACGTACAAGTTCACATTTGTATAAATTTACTCGAAACTGAAGCATTATACATTATAACGGGTAGGTGGCGCTTGCGTCGACTTGCTTTGTGGTGGGTGACAGGCACATATTATGCGCTACTCCCACAACTACCCAATTTTCATCCTTCATTTATTCAAAAATGGAGCATCGCACGGAAATTTTTAATAGAACATTATTTATGTACCTTTTGACGTTTTACAATTTTTGTCTCTTGACTTTTCTTCAGAAAACGGATATTCACCCTGAAAATTACAAAAAACCAACCTGTACCACACTTTTTTGTCCCCTCATATGGAGTGGGACTTTTGGTATATTGTACAAGATGGTAAATGACATATACATGCCAAATTTTAGCTGTCCCCTATGTATTCCGTACTTACACAATTTTTTATCTAATATGACTGGACTAGATAGAGAGCTGAGAGACTTGAAAAATTCTGAGTTTAGATTGTGCGATGTCATCAGACGGCTTGGAGAAATTATTCGTTTGAACGCCCAACTGTAAAGGAAGGACTTGAAAGAATTTTGAGCTCTAGAAGCTTCGAGAAAAACTTTGTTTTTTCTTTTGGAAAAATTTCGAGCTCGAGCGTAACGTTATAAAGGGATTTGTGAAAGTTGTCTCAAATCCTTGCAGAGGAATAATTTGGAAAAATTTCGAGCTAGGGTTGTAAAGTCATTAAGAAATTTAAGAAAGTTTCCTAAAATCCTTTTCCAGCTCTGGATTCCTACAGAGCAGAGGCTTGGAAAAACTTTGAGCTCTAGATCCTTATAGAGAGAGGCATGAGAAAATTTCGAGCTCTGAACCTCAGTAGAAAAAGGACTTGAAAGGATCGTGATATTGTCAGGGGATTGGAAAAATTACGAACCCTGACTCCTACAGACAGAGAAAAGGACTGAACTTTTAGCTTTCTAGAGACAAAGTGCCCGCTATTGCCTTCTCGATTATACATTCGTCCGGTTAGTTGAAAAAAAACTCACTTATTAGGTTGTACCTTTGCCCATCGTACAAAATTTTAGCTGTGTCCCAGAATAAATCCTTCCAGTATTGGTGTCACAATCGTAATCCACATCTATTTTGAATTCTCCTCGTACTCTAATCATTTGATGACACCTTGACCGGAAATGTACAGCGCCATATGTTTCTCTGTGGCGCAATTTTAGACGACGGGCAGCTGTAAAACCCAAACAATCTTATGTGAATGGAATCTTATTTTTAAAAAATGGAGACGAAATTCTATTTCAAAAATATGAAGCACAGGCTACTCCTTACAGTGATCGTTGATATTTATGTTCACAGGTTGAACCCGCATCATGCTTCCAAACTCTATTCGGTACCATCCAAACGGGCATCATTTTGAAGGATGTATCGCTAGAAGTCAAGACCGGAGAAGTGCTCGCTATTTTAGGTTCCAAAGGTATACATACACAATAATTTCTTTACCTCAAATTTTCTGTCTAGATCTTCATATTTTACGCACTCAATTCTTGCAGGAAGTGGAAAGCGAGTTCTTCTGGAAGTGATATCGAGAAGAACCCACGAGCCTACAAAAGGTCAAGTTCTCTTAGATGGCGCTCCTATGACGGTTAATCTATTCCAAAGAACGTGCGGATATGTCAACCATCATACAGAATTGATACCGACGATCTCCGTTGAACAAACGATTCACTATTATGCTTCTCTTTCAGTAGGATCGCAGGTACCGATTCGCGTCCCACATTATAATTTAAATTCCTAAATGTTTCAAGATATGGCTAGTCTCAACTAAGCTCTACGTAAGTAACATGAAGAAAATTGAGCGAACGATATTATTTTGGATGGTACTGTTCTGGAGGCTGAGGGCACAACGTTGAGGCTTCAGGAAATGACTATTATGATAAAAATAAGAAAGTTTTAAGGCGTCCTTTAGGCCAGAAAATCTTGTAAATTGTCCCCTCTCCCCTCATTAGAGAATGATTACAAGCAAAATGATGAGTAAATGAACGAATTGAAAAAAAATATTATACAAACAACTTTGTGTATTTTTTGAAATCAGAAATCGAATAGAGAGGTAGTATGCGGCTCTGAATAAAAAAGCAGGAACTGCAAATGATTCCACGTATATTTCAGCAAAAGGAGACAGTTCCATTTTAATTGTAGTATATTTTTTCGAACTCAATTGTTGAGTCTTGTCAAACTTTATTTTTCCTCTCCCACGTAAAGGTGGTAATATTGTAGCGCGAGGACATTAATCATTAGGCTTATTCTTATAGATGTCCTCGTACCTGAAGAAATCCAGGGTGAAGCAAGTCATGGCGGATCTTGCTTTGAGTCAAGTTGCTCGCTGGAATATCTCAAAATTGAATACTAGCGAGTACAGGAGAGTCGTCATCGGTACCCAGTTGATTAAGGACCCGAGTGAGTATAAAGGAAAGAATCGATTGCAAAAATTTTACTCGGTACTCATACTACATTTTCTTACCATAGTGTTACTTTTGTTGGACGAACCAACTGTCGATTTGGATCCGTTAACGACATACCTAATCGTATCTATGCTCAGCAATCACGCTAAACGACGCGGCCGCATCATCGTGCTTACCATGGAGAAGCCACGTTCCGATGTATTTCCATTTCTGGATAGAGTCACATATTTGTGTCTCGGAGACGTCGTCTATTCCGGACCCACTCGTTTGATGTTGGAATATTTCAACGCCATCGGTTTCCCTTGCCCTCAACTTGAAAATCCATTGATGTACTATCGTGAGTATTATTTTAATAATTTCTTCATTCAAGAATCTAGCCCGTTTACCTGCCATCGATACATGTTTGCAGTTTGTCTGTCAACTGTTGACCGAAGGTCCAGAGAAAGATTCATCGAATCTAACACTCAGATAGTAGCTTTGGTCGATAAATTCAAAATGGAGGGTGGTCCGTATCGTAAACCTTCAGCTTCAGCAGCAAGCCACTTGTTGCTTGGTTCTCCCGAGCATAATTCGACTATCTCTCACAAACTGCCGTACTCTTCTTTCAGCAAGCCAGGTTCATTCAAAGTTGGATTTTCGTTATATTTGTAAGTTTTATTTTAGTCAAATATAGGACTTTCTCCAACATCATCCTTATTCGTTCGCTTGATTCTTAGATATATGTACCTATCTAGGCTTACTTGTTTTACAATGGTCGTACGATAAGGGGATCGGTACGCAATTATTGCGTACTAATATTCAATCCTCCTAGGTACCGTAAAATCAATCTAAAGCAAGAATCAGGCAAACGGGTAGGCAATATGATACGAGGGGAAAACCCTGTACTCGATAACGATACAAAGATTTGCTTTATTTTTTTCAGACGTTTGTTTACATCAACGTTTTGCCTGAATTATCGAGCCTTATGTCATTTATTTATGAGGATTATGACTTTGCCATTATTCTTTTTAACGATTTGGTTCTTCTTTAGAAATATGCAAGTAAGTTTCTGTTTGCTGAGAACTTACTTACAATACCTAGATCGAAACTTAATTTTTCTATTTTTATTGGATTCAGCCTTTGCAACGAACTTTTCTTTCTCGAAATGGTTTGTTGTTTGTTTGTATCTTGGGAACTTACGTCGTATCAATCGTTAATACTGCTTATACTTGTGAGTAATAATATTATTTCCTCTGTTGTTCTTGTTTAAAATACCGGTCTATAATCAACCATTGAGTACCTATGCCAAATCTGAAGTTTCCAAAAATAACGATGAAAAATTTGAGTCTCTAAACCTTCCGCTCTCTCAGTTTCTCCTGTAATCATTTGGCAAGGAATTTCAAAATAATTAGAAAAAATATAATTTGAAATTTCCATACCTCTATTATTATAATTAAGTGCCGCACGATCATTCGGCATTTGAACAACATATTTTTTTGTAGGAGGGTGTTCAGTTGAAATATTTACTATGTGGCGTCCAATTCCACAAAAGTCTTGGTATTGGTCAATTCAAAATTGGCAAGTGCGAACCTTCCCTCGCTCTTAATCAGAATTTAAGCATGTTAGATATTATAATCAAAGCCATTTTTAGATCTTCTCTCGTGTTAATGAGAGGTTCGTATTTTCTTTATTTCAGTTGCTATTTATCGAAACAGTTACTACGATGAATCAAGGCAAGGCTTATATTCAGGTCCTTTATTTTTGTTCACTTATTGGCTTTTCTCTTTACCGTTCTCATTTTTCTCAACCATCGTTGCCGCGTTCATTGTTTTCCAGTAAGTAGACCATTTTATTAGGTAAGTATACCTATAAATTCAAAAAGGTCGCAGAGAATTTGTGATTTTGAAGACCACATTGGCAAAAATTTTCATTTTCGAAAACTATTGATGTTCGTCGGCAAACATAGGCCTATATCATTCTCCTTATTTTCCAGAATCTTTTCCGTAGAGCCCCAGTTCATCTGTGGTCTAGTTAAAGTACATGACCTAATCTGGTCTTCTAGGGTCTGAATGATAAATAGAGGTTTAATTTTTCAGAGTTACGAGCTTACGAACCTTATTTGATTTGTACACTTTTGCCGCTGTTTTGTGGGGCTGCTACTTACTGGCCGAACAGCAAGCTATATCGTTGATGATGGTCATCAAAAGTTCATTCATGACAATTATTACAAACTTGTACATCTCCGTTATGATACTTGTATTAGGAACTGGCTCTCTGAGGTGAAAATATGAATTAAGTAACCGTCGACGCGCATCACATGGAAGTTATCTCATGACTAAAAAGAGGAAATATTTTGAATTTCCAGATCATTTTCCAGTATGTCTGACTGGCTAGTATATTTTAGTTACATATGCCAAACACGTTATGCCGCAGCATTCCTAAATCGATTGATGTTCGGGGAAGGAAGACTCCACAATTTGCCTGTAGAACAAGGCGTCGGTTGCTCGTTGAGTGGATACAGTTCCGAATCCTTCAGCTGCCGTTATGCTGATGGAGGAGCATACTTGGCAGAGCGTTACACGCAAAGATCAAATGATTACAGTATATCAGAAATTTTAGATGCAAATTTCAATCTAATCGTTACTTTTGTATTTCCCGTTTTTGCGGTCGTCTTCAATTGTTTGTTATATCTGGTACCGCTGCCCGGTTTTATCAAAGCCAAATTTAGAGAGTAATAGCCTACTTAGTTTGGTGAAATACATTTTTAAATTTTTGTTTCTGATTGTTTTACTTATTTTTAGTTTTAATCTTTATCAGCAACTAATTTTAAACCAAGCTGAAGAAAAATCATCGAAAAAGTAAAACACAATCAAATTTCCATCATGCAACAGAAATCAAGAGGATACTAAAGATCTGAGTATTTTTTCTACATACCGGTACAATAAGTAAACTAAGTTGTTACAGTATGAGTGTAAGTACACATTGATTGATATATAGGTACCTCTCTATGTACCGTGATAAGCTCTGGTGTCTCCTTTGGTGCTTCAGAACGTTAGTGACCGTCTAAAAAATGTTCCGTCCAAGTTAGAATTTTAGGCTGCCGTACAAAGTGAGATTGACGTATATCAGAAATACAAATCTAGAAAAATGGATCTTCTGGCGGATTTACCTACGAGTGTGTGCGTGTGTGCTCCATCTGTGAAATCATTTGAAAGTGGATATACGTCCTATTCCTTTGTCGGCAAATGGGACGTATATCCACTTATGTGTATACGTATTAGTAAATATCCCTAAAACTAATGCCGTTAACAAAAATTTAAAACGACCATCGGATTCTTAGATAAAAATATTAGAAATCGTGGAATTTGCAGGATTGTAGGATAATTTTTTCGTTCTTTTTGAAAGCAATATATCATTCTCCGAATTGTTGTTTTGGATATACGTCAACCTCACTTTGTACGGCAGTAGGGAGCATGCATAGCCAAAGGAGAAAACAGGTTGATGATGTACTTGTTTGATAAATGTCAACGTTCCTTCATGTGAGACATTGTTCTACAACTACCGGTAATCTACATTAAGGCTTATAATTTATAAACTTATCGGCTCCCATATAATCAGAAGAATAACACAGTACTCAACAAGGGGATGGGGAGGAGAAGGCGCATGTATTTAAAAAGCCCTTATGACCAGATAATTTTCAAAATTCAACTTCTGTCACACAGACATTCCACTTTTGTAACTCGTTATCTCGCAAAGTATTATTTATACAAAAATCCTTCTTTTGAAATTGGAAGACCTTTTGACAGAAAGGTCCTCAATTCAACAGGTGTTCTTGATATAGGACTACCGCGCAGATTGCACAATCATTCAGTCATTCTGCATTTGTAGATAGTGCGATCTGCGTTTTTTGCTGTACATTTTCTTTTTTGGAAATAAATTGCGTAATTATTTAGGCCTAATTGTTATTCCCAATTGTAATCTGTGTATACCTAAGATATATTAAAAAAGTGGTCTGCATATTCAACATGCTATAACATTATGAATAGATGTAGACCCACATATGGCTGAAATCATAACTTTATCCTGAGACTTTTTTTGTGCGAGTAAATACTCATCATCATAGTTATAAATATTCACCCAAATATAGGCTGTGTACATGATTAAAGATTGCAACTGAATAAGAAACAAAAAAGCTTTTTCTGAAAATTGAAAATACTTTGTGGGATACCCGACCGTGTACCATTTACTTGAATTCAGGCCTAATTTTATGATCACAGAAAAAATAGGTACCGTACCTATATAAGTTAGAAACTATATACATAAGTACACGTACCCATTTACTCAAATTCAGGCCTAATTATTTTCAACGTTGACAAAAAATGTTTATCATCGATCTGAAATCAAAATTTAGAATTGTAGTAAAAACGGCTTTGCTCGCACTATAATTACTCGTACATATACAAGTAAGATTGTGATTACGAGGTTAACGTTTTGACGCTTCTACAGCGTCTTCTTCGGAACCAACTAAACGAGCAAAGCCGTTTCTACTACAATCATTGATTTTCTCTGCACAAATAAATTTTTACTACTGCAAAATTTAGAAGTTTACAAGTTTTTTTATGAAGACTGTAGGTATTCAGTAATAAATGGAGTATATAAGTTGATAATTAAATACTGAATCACTTCTAAATAATTTTATTGACAATCATCTTCAAAATCCTCACACTACAGTACAAAAAAAAAAAAAAAAAAAAAAAAAAGAAGAAGATTTTACTGAATTTGTCAATTTCTGGTCGGTTATTTTGTAGAAGTCTATAAATCAAGTTACGTATAACAAAATGAACAATAACTAAACGATTGAAGAACTTTGAATGTAATTTCAATTGTGATGATGATAATGAAATTCAATATATAGGTAAATAGCCGTCTTTTGATATATTATAGACTTCCTCATGATCTTCATATTTGCTCAATTATGGCCAAACATACCAACCCCAGTAGGTATTGAGTAGAGCAATTATTATGACTTTCATTGACTCGCATTCCTGACTTTACAACACCTTGACAAATATCAACTGCTATTTGAATGAGAATTTAATATTAAAAATATTCAACGTCAATTCATTATCATATCAGACACCAGTATTCTGAATTAGGAACAATTGAAAACAGTACAGTGACTAGGCTCAATCTCAAAATCAAAAATATATCTACTAACGTCTAACGGCAACTAACGTTTGAAATTTTATAATTTCATTCCATACTTATAATAGATGATGATCAATTCTTAACATATTAGGTAGGTACTCAATAATACCAGTATACTTACAGATATTGTAGAGATAGATTCCAAGCTTGTTTATATGAGCTCTTGTTAGAAATTTTTCTACAATTATTGTTGTTGAACTTCAAAGGAATGAAACTGGGTTTAGACGCAAAAGCAGCTCCAACAAAAATTGAATTGCATAGGTATACTTCTCACAATTGAAAGTCAACGACAAATTATTCAATTAATGAATGACCGGTGTACAACTATACAACTGGAAGAAAATAAGGAATTATAATAAATTCTACAGCTGATGAATAGAATTAGTATTAAGCCCACCAATGTAGAGCGGTCTGTAGTAGCAATCATTCATGGTTTTTAAGCATTACTTTATTGTTCTTTTCAAAAACAATAGTACTAACCTGATTCAGAATACGTTTACAAATACCTTTGCACTCGTCAATAATTGCGCACCTTATACACCTAGTTGTATTAATATATTATTGTACAGATTACGTGCTTTGCGTAGGAGATCCAAGTAAAATATGGGGGACTCATCAACCTAGGTATATACAATGAAAAGATTAGAACTTACTTGATGAAGAAGAAACGGGTAGTATCCAAAGAAACACCCGAACAATTGTAATGAATTGGGCGATAGCTTAATGATTCAATAAGCACAATGGACAAAAATATACATAATCAATACTGGTAAGTACCCAAACAATAAATTGGGCAATGTTTGCTTAACTTTATAGCGGCGAAATTGATAGGCGTCAAATCAAACGGAAAAATCGAAGGGAATTATAGGGAAATGGCAATTGGTACAGGGATTGGTATCATAATTATGGAACAGAAATAAACAGGTGTTCTTCAAGTCTTTTTTTTTGCGTAGTGCTCACTTCGTTCGCTTAATTTCTGCATGGTGCGAACGAATGGTGCTCGATTCGCTCGCTTAATCGACCAATGAAAAAGGTCGTCTGTTCTCAGTATCCAATAATCTCCCGATAAAAGAGATAGCGGGTCGTTTTTGTTCACGCGTTGCTCTTAATTCTTGGACCCGACTTCATACTTTCTGGGGCGTTGAAGGCGTGATGCACCTCTACTTGTGGTGTTAATTCAATTACATGAGGAGTGTCTTTGTACCAATGCCTTAATTATTCAACGGGAATTCTTATTCAGAGCCTACAAGCCTACACTATTTCCCAACTGGGTTTCATCGCATTATCAGTACCATCATTGATCAAAATCAAAATGTTACGTAGTAGATTGTAGCTATCTGTAAAAAGTTTATTAGGCGAACTATCCATTGCACTCCTCGTAAATAATTTCATGAACTTGTCCTGGATATAGGTAGTTAGTATAAGCAGAAGAATCTGTTTCACAACTATAAATACTTCAGATCGTAACCTGTTTCTCCTTTTACGAAAAGAAAACCAAGGAGGTAAAAAAATAGGTATTTTGTTCAGGAACTTTCATCACAAGTTCGAATATTGAAAATAAAATCTGCAGATAAAATTATTTTAAAAATTTACTATCGACAAAATGACATAACACTTAAATTATAATATATATAAAATGAAAAAAGAAACAAAAAAAAGAGAAAAAAAAAGGAAAAAGAAAAAAATAGGAAGCAAAAAATATTGCTACAAATTTGGATTGCTATGTTCCAATAAAATAGTATTATCAGGAGGTTTGAAGTCACCGAGTTTTCGGTGTCTGGATGCAATATTATCGTCCTCATTCACACTGGTTTGACTTATTTCATTACGTTTTGTAGAACTAGAGGAGTCATTATTATAAATATTATTCGAATTTGGCTCATCGGCCCCTAAGAGTAATCGGGAATCCAGATCCATTACCTCATAAGGATTTTCGAAAGTCAACATGACCGACGGTGAATGATCGGTAAACGTTAGGACCGGGCGTTTAGAAAACGAAGCCGCGAAATTTTTAATGCGTTCCTCCAGCAATAGCGGGCTGATCGTTGTCAATTCATCCTCTCCCTGAAGATGTGGTCTTCGCTGTTGAGTCGGCACCATGAGGGTACGCTTCATCGCAACTTCGGAGATATATGAACATGTGGCCGAAACGCTCCGACTACGAGCGGCCGCAACCTTTGCCGCAGTCGTACATGAGTATGGTAGAGTTGATCCGCTCGGGTCGCGGATTCCGAGTCCGGTAATTATGTAGTTGGTAATTGGATACGAGTACGCTCTTCTACAGTCATATAGATTTTTCGATGAACGTTCTATGGGTCTTGCTTGTACGACAGAACAGTCTTCTGTAGTCGAAGTGCTGGGATGGATTGTTGTATTTAGGGAATTGTTATTGCTAAATTCGTTCTTGGTCATTTCAGTAATAGATTCAGTTTCAATGATCACTTCTAAAGTAGCGGTACCGTTAGCTGCCTTGCCATTCTGGTCGTCGCCGTTTGTCGACGATATAGAATCTTTGGATAAATTAATGGACGGACTTCCGTGCTGTGATGCTTCTGTATTTAAAGTGGATTCAATAAGTGCAGGAATATGGGACAGAGCGGATTTGGAGTCTTCGGTTTCTTGGGGCGCTGTTGACGTTCTATTCAATATACAATTGACTTCTTCGTATAGCTATACAAAGTCATAAAGACACGTGATTTACATTAGCGTCGGACAATATTGTATCACAATCTTATAGTGAAATGATATTTACCTCGTGAAAAGGAGCGTCAAGGAATAAATCTTGTATTAATTGTCTAGCCTGAATACGGTAGTTTATCGTTCCTAGCATGGAACAAACATCGGAGAACAGACAAATGTCTTGAAACAAATCGCTGCATATTTGTTTGAAACTAAAAAATTTCCCAGTTTATAATCGCGTTATGTTGGAATGACTTTGCAATATCGATAATTATTCTACTAACCTTAATAAACCTTGTTTACAGGTTCTGTAAAGTATCGGATTGCCTAATTGTTCCACCGTTTTCAAAACATCTCTTCGCATGATTGAGCGACTTTTTATTGAATGATCGTTGTTTGTCATTCCAGATGTACTTTGTGAATCACCTTTATGGAGAAGTAAAAATAAAATTCTCGTTCGAAAATCTCATGCGATGATTTAAAAATGAAGTGCTTACTATTCTCCAGAGTGCTACAGCTAGCTCCACCCAGCACGTTGTCCGCTAATACAACGGGTTTTTGTTGCCAATTCAAAAAGATGGGACTATCGTTTTCGGCTCCGATACCACCACCATAGCTGCTTTCGGTCTCTGAAATTACGAACAAATAAAAATACATATTATTACAACACAGAAGTATACATTTTATGGTCAAATTTTTCGATTAAATCTCGTTTGGTCAATCAGAATCGGAAGACTGATTTTTAATTGAAATTTCCGTAAATTTCTTCTTTGTTGAGATGTTTCTTATTTTAATTTTATTTATATTTTCCGCGTTAATATCGCCGAAGTTATCCAATTAAAAAGGAAAGAAAAAAAATCAATTATTGAAAATTGAAACCACTGGACAAGACGGAGCAAAACAGAAAAAAAAACAGATCATTACGGGAAAATTTAAAAGACACGAAATTTACTTTTGGCATCTTCTCACCTGTCCTGATACGATGGATCGAGCTGGTAGACGTTCTACGGCTACGAACTAGATTTCTATCACTAACCGCATTCGGTTTCACCGAACACAATATACACGTCGATTTATCATGTCTTCTTCGTTTGTGTTCACCGCGAAATACGCGATTTTCATCACACTTTACCCGCTCAGAATCCGACTCGTCGGACAAATCGACCTCGTCGATCATGGCTTTTTCTAAAAAAAACAAATTATCGAGAATACGCGTAAGAACTTCTTATCGTCAGAATGTAGGTCTGAAGCATACAAACGCTGATACTAACGCATGGTTGCCAACGGTTTGGTCGTGAATGTCGAAGACCTGACACTGCTAGTATCGCCCGGTAAAAGGTAACTCATCTTCAAAGGTAAACAAATACCTTGGTAACAAGGTCCTTCGAATTCGACTCGATCTTCTTCGATTTCTAAAGATGAAAAAAAGTATTTTAAAGGTATATAATAGCGAATTTCCTGCGTGACGAAAATTTCAGCGCACCAGTAGAATGAGAAAATTGACTGCTTTCAATGGTTGATGAAAAATTCAACGACTCATTACCGTCAATCTGAAAGGCAGTACTCTTCACTTCGAATTCAGGTGTCCTTCAAGCAGATAAAATCACAGAAAGTTCACAATAACGAGCTAAGATGTACGAGAAGGATTAATTATTGGCGAGACTTACGAAGGTTTTTGAAGATAGCGAGGGAACTTAGGTCGCACCAAAGGGGACATTTGTCTTCTTTCCGGCGCTGATAAATATTCCATCGTAGCTGACGCTGAAAATTGCGGAAAATTCGAAAGCTGATGTCGATTCTGCAGAATACGTAAAGTTTTATAACCTATAGAATTCTGAGTATTCAGTCGAACGCCGAAATTGATACTTGCTGCAGAGAGAGAAAGAAGAAAACACTTTAGAAGCCGTACTCGTATGATACTATGCAATGATCAGTAATAGAGTAGTTCACTTACAATGACGTTTAGATAAAAATGAACGACTGCTGTGGTCTTTTTCCTGAGCATTTGTCATAACTGTACTTAAAGAACTAGTACTAGGTATCGGACTTAGAGTAGGTAAGCGTTCACTGCAGAATTAAAGATGAGATTATTCAAAGAGCTCGTATCAAAGAAAGTAGAACGAAGTCTACTAACCTATAAGTAGAGGGTTTTCCAGGTACTGAATCGCAGGAACTTACACCACTGGTACTACTATCAGTACCGAAACTATCAGAACGATATTTATTTGGCAAAATATGAGATCTAATCAAAAGAAAGAGAAATTCGCTCATATATTGTACGCAATCATAAAAAAGATTATACAATGAGAACTTACTTCATTTCCGAAATGTACGTATGAAAATTAGATTGCGGAGAACCGGACGAAGACCAATCGTCCAAAACATCCGCTTTACTCTCACTAAAACTACGATTGTGTTGAACTTGACGATACGCCACCGTCCTTTGAGGAAGAGTCGCTGATTTAAACTTATCTACAATATACAACGTACGATATTATTATTCTCGTGAAAACTCAATCATGAACGCAGAAAAGTTTACTCACTAATAATTTTTCGCATAACGCTACCATTCAATGAATTCGTATCCAGTCCTGGAACACTCTGAAATGAATAACAAATCGCCATTAAACGTACGAAAAAATTACCTCAAATTAGGAGCTCGTAAATGATAAATACTTGAGGAGAGTCTAGGTCCGGAGATAGCATCGTCTCTCCGCAGTCATAATCTAGCAGTTTATCCAACGACACCGCGTTCGATGAATTTTTAGCGTTGAAGTAACTATCGTATCTACTGCGTTTCAGGCACCTCCAACCTTAAACGACGAAACTAGAAATTATCTCTCAATTCATACAAGAAGAAGCTTCTGACAAACTATCATCTTTCATACTGGTCGTGTTCAAAACTGCAACACCCTCTTTAGAAGTGGCGATCATAGAAAGTACGTAGACAGCCGTCATTTTGACTGCGTAAATGTTGCACGACCGAGCGAGAGCCACGATCGCTCTAATCACACCGTAACCGTGCAGAAATTTGGCACCCATGGAACTGGTTGTAAAATGCCCCATAGCCCAAAGTGCCGCTTTCAGCTCTATCACAGCATCGTCGCTATCGTAATTTCCAATAAGGATTGTCTACAAAAATAGGTCAAAAACTACAATCGTAACTCGAGTTTTGAAATCGGATATAGAAATTAGAAAAATTTAAATTTACCTGCATCATGGAGTGGATACAGTCTTGTTTCAAAAGCAATTCGAAGCCCTGGGCGTGCTGCACCAGTTGACCGTACAAGTGCGGCGGTACGATGACATTTTTTAGTTTCGCGGGACAACCGGTCAATCGTTTTCGGTAACGACCATCATCACCTCGTTGATACTGCGACAATGCGTCGTGCAATTCACCCTCCACGATCTGAACGTACCTGAGGATGAGAATAATTCAAAGATGGGTGATAATTGTAGTTCGAAATAATTTCATCATACTTATTACGAGAGCTCGGATTTTTCGGTGTAAAAACATTGAAAATCGGTTTAAAAATCTCATTTTCGGTTTTATTCGGTAAAATAAAAAAAAATTAAAAATGATACAAATTTTTCTGAAATTTTGACATTTTTACAAAAACCGCTTATTTGCAACGTAGACAATATCACGTTCTCCTTCTAGGTATTGCCGAAGTGCGTGTTTTAAACCGTTCTTCTACCGAAACAAGTTACGTACTGCCGATCAGTAGATGAGTAACACAGTTTGTTTCATCTTTTCCATCGTTTCTGTATTTCCATTTCTCAAAATTGCTCGCTATGTACTGTTTTTTTCTACTGTTTTGATAAATTTCACCATTTCGGTCAATTTCGGTTTTATGCCTGTTTTCGGTACTTAAAAAGGTTTTCAGTTGTTTTCGGTTAAATAAAATTTATTTATGGGTTCCTACCACTATGAAACAAATACCCTTATTTCATTTCTACTGATCTGCCCGTTAGCAAACTCATTCGACAAAAGCCGAGGAATCCTAGCTCTACTTATTACTATACAACCTAGGTGGCAAATAACTCACTTCACGTTGAACGAACTTGCCCAACGTTGTAATTGAGGAACAACAAAATTAGCTGCTTGTAGATAAGCGAAACCTTTTTCGGTAGACAGAAATCTTATCAGCAGCAAAAGACCTGTGTCACCCAAATGTAATAGAGAAGGCCGCAGCGATACTAATGAATCTAAATAATCCTGGAATCAGAGTAAAACATAGAAATTTGTAAATCATACTTTGAAATTACCGAGTTTGCGATATTTACTGGTCGACTTCAAATCGACGTCGATCTGGAGTCGATCATTCAGTCTGTTCGATGATTTCGAGACTTGGGTGTAGTCTTAATTATATCTATAGAAAATTTCAATTATGCTTGGCCAGTGCAGCAATAGTCGAGTTGACACAATTTTGTTGTTGATTCACAGTCGGTATCAAAATTTAATACCAGCAGTTGACTTATTTTTTACCTCGGATTTTGAAACCTTATCCGATTAAAAGCTTAAAATCTACGCAATTTCGACATTATTGGCAAGTCTGTTACCGATGTATGACGAGTAATCGAGACATTAATCTGATAGTACGAGTCGATGGAGCAAAATGAGTGGTCGCTTTCGAGTCGACTTTCATTCATGTTGGTTCATTTTCCAGCCGAAATAAGACGGAATTAGATCGACGTCAATTCTGATTCGACTCATGGTCGAAATGATGAATCGATTCGGAGTCGACATGGTTTGTAGGAGGCCGCTACGAGAGAATAATGCTAAATTTTTGAACGCTTCTTAAAGAATGGTATGAAATCAGCGTCAAAGCCAATTGATACATAAATGACAAAAACTGACGTGTCTACTAGGAGACGACATGGTTTATCGGGAGTCGAATAAATCTCAAATGTGAATAACAAAAACTCTTCAGTTCAATATCATATCCTTGTTCTTGGAAAATATCAACCACCTTCGATCTCATACTCTTACCCGACGAGTTCAAAATAAAGTAATTAATTGTGTAGTTCATACTAACTCTATCATCAGCTGCCTCATTGAGTATACTCAAAGCGATCATCGCGATCGTTTGATTCTCATCGTACAGTTGATTCACGAGCATTTCGATTACCCAATGTTGAAAACTTCGTGGTTTTCTGGTACCAATCCTTAATAAAACGAGTAAGTATTTGGTGGCATATAATCTAGCCGGTGCGGAACTACAAGATAGGACACTACTGAGCAATTTCCTGCAACAAATACACACGACGTGAAAATGAAATACCGAGAAAACACTTTCGAGTACATTAATCCAAATTGAGTTCTCGTTTTTTTAACCTGGTGCAATCACTATTAATGTAACTGAGACTTGAGATGATAAGTTTGACGTAGCAATCTAGATTGATGTTACAAGCGATATGTTGCAATCTGGAACAATTTTGCTATTCAGTTATATCCACGAATACTCGAAGTGCGAGGTTAATAAAAACGCGATTTGCAAAAAACATACTTTTGTAAAACACCACTTTTCTCCAGCACTAACAAACCAGCGTCCGAATCACTCAAGCGTCCCAATAATAAAAAATAGTCTTGACTTAGAGAATTCACTAAGCGTGAAGGACTCAATAAACAATCGTGAACGGATTTCGCTTCCTCTAATTTCTTAAACTGAATCTCTAAATCTTCGAGGAAATCGGAAAGCATCTTCAATCCGTCACTCTGAAAAAAGATAACAAAAAATTAGGTCACCTGAAAAAGTAACTTTCCATGCCATATCGGATTACTAACCGTCCCGGAATCCAATAAAACGTCTATCAAATCACAGGCAACCAAAGTATAAATATTTACTCCCATGAATTCAGGTTTCAGAGGTGTGTGACTATACTTCTTTGCAGAAGGTTTGAAAAAATATATCAGTTTCTTCAAGAAACTTTTGAAATTCGTATCGTTCAACATTTTCACATTATTGGTACTCATCTGAAGCGAGAAAAATTAAAATATAATGTTTTGAAAAAATAAAAAGGTTTACGAAGAATATAAGAAATTACAAACTTTCAATAGAACACGGATCGCTTCCCACTTCCAACGAGTAGCTTCAGGCACTACAAGCACGCCCGTTTCTTTCAGCAACTCTTCTAGGTCTTTAAAAGAGGTCTGCAAGCACCAAAAAACACTTTTATAATTCACCATGTTACCCTTTCCCACACCAAAATGTGTGATTGATTAATCTGACCTTGACTGCACGTCTTCTCGAAAATTTATCATTAACGGTATCGTCAACAGGAACTTGATTTTGTTTTTGTTCACCGTACTGAGCGATGCTGCTTAGAAGTAATGATACAGGTCGAGGAGGATTTTCAAACTTTTTCCGCAAACTAGAGAGAATGCTAACTGCCGATAAGGCTTTTTTTTGCTTCTCCTTACACGGCGGTAAATCGGTATTTTTCTCATTCAATAATGACTCATCAATTTCTACGTAGTCTTGCGGTATCTCGGGCAGTCGAGACGTTGAATCACATTTTAAAGCAAAGGCAGTTTCGACAGCTGCTGCATTCACTTCAGTGCTTTCATGAGACGCGAAATCTTCGATAAAGTCTACAACATTAGAAATTAAAGTTCATTTGTTGAAGGAATCAAACAGAAGAGGAAAATAGTGCAAAGATATTAACCTTGGTCAGAGATATCTGTGGAAGATTTCGTTTTATCTTTGGTACCGACGATTCCGTTATGCGACGATTTAATCGCGCCGCTATCAGGAACATTCAAGTTAGTTAATGAAAGCCTCAAATCTAACGTTTTGGTCGAATTATCACCAGAACCCGGTGATTTGACCGCACCGTCACTAATTTTAAGCATCTCTTTGGGATAATGACTAAAGCTATCGTAAAAATACTGTTCATCGGAGTCCGTTGTAGAAGATAGAGTAAATGATGGTAACTGCAATGGACAGCCACGCACTGCGTATGAGACTAAATTTGGCAGCGCTGGAGGAACAATATAACATTCCGAAGGCAATAGCTGTCGAGATAAATTCAGAAATTCACCTGCAAATTTTCAAGAGAGGCTGTTTGGTTAACTCGACTCGAAATAATAAGAATATAATAATTTAAAAGAATATTTTACCTAAGAAAATAGCTGCGTTTAGAGAGACTGCACTTTCACCAGATACTATCACTTCCACAAGGGCATCCGGAAGACCTACTTCCAGTAAATTTAACAGTAATAAGGCGGTATGAACGTCGATCAAATTTGCTCTGAAAGAAAAACACACTTTGATAAGAGCGCATAATTTCAAGACGAATTATTCAATCGGGGTATTTCAAAGAAACGTTACAGCCATATTTTCTGAGAAGTTTGATACAAATATATACTGAAAAAATGAAAGATAGCATCGTTCGTTTCCAGAGAAATTTAGAAACATTCATAACACTAAAAAGTTGTCTACCGGTATACAAGAGTCACAGGCAGCTGAGAAAAGCGGTCAGTTTTCAGTGGATTATAAAGAGAAATTTTCAAGAGTAAATTTATTAGGACGGTCATTATCAGTCCCTTTCCTTTATAACACCGAACCTATCATAAAACTTCAAAAGAGAGAAAATTTTAAACACTCCTCTTTGAAAAAATCATAGAAATATACTCTGTACAGTTTTCAACTCCTCAAGTTTCAACAACTAGAGAAATTCAAACAAACATTTAAATGTGGGCTTTTCTTCCGTTTGAAGTTTCAATATTGATTCATTATTTTTTTCTCGAAATAAAAATAGGTGAAACATTATCGAGAATCAATTTTTCAATACGATTTTCGCTCAAATATTTTCTGAGTCGAATAAGATAATAATATGAAAACTAACAGAAATCTAAATACTTAATCATTCGTAGACATTCATGAGCCAGATCTCAATTTAATGCTTTGAAGTGTACTACGAAATGATAATTTTTCATCAACGACTTTCGCATCACAAACGAACCTGTTTTTTGTTAAACTCTGCAAGCAGTGCTCCGCTTCGCTTATCACGAAACCTTCGCTTATCTTGAACGATTCTCGAAAAACAAACGCATCGATCACATCCGTAACCGGACGATCATCATCTATTTTATCGGGTTGAGGAATGTTTATCAAATCGTACAGTAATTCTAGAATTGCTTTCTGAAAATTTAAACAAGATTATGTTAAATCATATAATATAAAATAGGGAAGGGAATGACTAGTACGTACGGTGACATTTGTTTTATTCAAATACAGAAGATGAACGATCGATTTCAGTCCATTGTTCGAATGATTACACAGTTCGAAGATACCGCTGCACGATCTTAAAACCGTTAATAAAGCAAAATTGGTCCACGTTAATCGTCTTTCTTCTTCTCGAAAACTGAAAGAATTTCGCCAATATTATATTGGTGCAATATTTCACATCTCGAATGATCATGGCGAAAATTCGGAGTTCATAATACCTATTCTTCTCGGTAACCATCGAATTGGTGTAACCTGAGATTAAAACATGTAAATCTACTCTTGCTGACTCTCGGACTGATGGTTTGTTCAGGAGGAATAATAAGGCGCCGCATATCGCCTCAACTATATGACTAGACGGTATTAAGATGGCATTACGTAACAGTGCTCGAACACCATCACATTCTATGAATACGGTAGGATTTAAAATACCTGGAACACGAAGATAACAGTTTACCCAACCTTTCACTCCCGTATTTCTATCAGTTTGCACTTTTTTTTATTGCTTACACAGCTCGCACAAAATAGCAATACACGCTTTTAACAGTCTATCCGTTTCCTCGACAGGCCTTAATGCGACTGAGACTAGTGGCCTGACTAATGCGGGGCTAAAAAGTTGAGGAGCTAGAGACAAAATATGTCTCATCATTTTTAGAGCTTGAATCCTTTCACTCATCAGGACTCGTTCGTTATCAGTCTTTAATAGCAAATCCAAACTCCTGAAACAAAAATACGACGTATAATCTTGATGGAGTAACCTCGTACAGTTAAAAACATAAACGAAGCGAAAATTACCTGGCAATTAAATACGGAAAATGTAATCTGTTTAAAGTTAGAACATTTTCTTCATTGCGGACCACATAACGTAAGGCTCTCAATCCCACAGCTCTTATTTGGACGCTGTCCTGAATGAGCGCGACACGTAAACTGAAATATAGAACAATTAAAAGATCGGATAAACAACTTTCCGACAATCCATACCATTCTTTGGGCAAACGTACCAGCATACAATCTCTTCAAAAGTAAAACCGAAAGTATCGGGCGACTTCCAACCAGGATTTTTGGATATTAGATGTACGAAGGCATTCAAGTAATTCATTTTCTTGACGCTGGATATGCCGTGCTTCTTGCATACGTTGGTTAATATTTCTCTCATAAGAGAGGGCGGATCTGATCAACAAAATTAATGTTTATGCAAAAAAGTAACTTGAACATGCATCAAAGTCAGTCGCATTCAATCTCACCAGAATTGAAATTCAATTTCACGACATCATCTTTATTCTCTTCCCGATCTAGAAACACGAATGAAATAATCAGAATACGATTGTATTCGCGAAAGGCGCTCGACAGTAAATGAATACATAAAAGTATCCTACAATTATTCTTAGGTAATATATTCGTAAAACTTACTTCTGAGCACTTTGCTACTCCTTAAACCTCTGTTCACCAACATCCAAGTTCTTGGAGCTGCCATAGTCTTGAAAAATTAAGGGTAACAAAGTATTCCACGGAGGAGAAAATTTTCACCAGAATATGCCGACTGTCTGGTTTAACGTAAATGTAGGTAACGTCCCACTTTCACGACAATTTGTGACGATAGTTTATGCCGATATTTCAACATTTTTGTTATTCAATGTTGATCAATGAGCAACGAAGTATTGTAAATTCGTTTAAATACGTTTAAAATCAGTTCCGAAGTTCAAGATCTGTTCGAAGAGTTCAAAGATTGTTAATTTTCAACTATCAGACAGACTAACACCAATACAAACGTAAGACAGGCAAACAGAAACAAACAGTCACACAAACTCATATTAAAACCGCGACGGCCGACGGGACACTCTGCCGTACGTTACCGTACGAAGTTGAATTGACGTATATGCAAAAACAACGTTCATGGAAAAGTATCAAACCGGGTCGAAAAATGTGTTCGGAAGAAAATCAGATCACTATAAACGTTGGAGAATGTAAATTTTCAATTTAGAATTCAATAGTAGTGATAATAAATTCTCGATTCTCAGATAAGGCACATCACCATGCATATACGTCAAAAAAATTGACGAATATGCATTCGATTGTGATAGTAGTGGTGCGTGATCATGGAGCTTCATTACTAACACACTTACAACAAATTGCGCGGAAGACCTTGTTTCGGTGATCGTTATTTTTGCATATACGTCAAATTAACTCTCTGCCGTACAAAGTTGAATTGAGGTATATGCAAAAAATGAACACGAGAAAAAGAGGCTATATCACGTATACCCATAACCTTTTTCTCTTGTATTCATTATCTGCATATACGTCAATGTATAGACTGTATGGCAGTAATGCCCAAACCCAAGCAACGAAAATAACAGAAAGTTTTGTAACGTCGAGGAAGGTGCACCAAAATTTTTTCAAAATAGCATTTTTCAGGGGTGTCCCCATTTTTCAGTCTTTGATGCATCATTGTGATTTTTTTCCTAATAAAATAGGAACATTCCTGACCCATAAGCCATAACCCTGAGCAGAACCCTGAGGCTTTTCATTTTAATGCTGTGCGAGTTGCATATTTTTATTTATTTTCTCGAATCTTGTTGGAGAACATTTGGGCCCAAAAGATTGCAAGTAGGGTTTGCAACTGGAATGATTTATAACGGTTGACGGTTATTGGTCAGGAGACTCGCTAAATTTAAAACGGTTATCGGTCAAACGGTCAGAAAATTTCCCAGGAAATATCGGTCATACATTGCAACACATGTTTCCACGCTTGTTTAACATTGCAGTATATAGGGCTTTTCCATGTCGGCGCATTGCATACGTATTCTCCTACGTGTTATCGAAATAGTAGTATTTCTAACATTGCTCTATGGCAATCTACTCCACAATGAAAATGAGTATGCAATCCAGCAACACCCATAAGAGCAATGTTAGAAATACTACCATTTCAACAACACATAGGAGAATACATATGCAATGCGCCGACATGGAAAAGCCCTATATGGACGAAGCTCAGTCCATAAGAGGTATATAGTCAAAGCCTGGTACATATTTTATTCTCATTTTTGCAGACAGCGCCAAGTGTACTTGTACTTTGTGATGTACCGGTATTCATTTATATATAGCAACTATAGTCTACTACACGACTGAAAAAATTATTTCAACCATGAAACAATAAGGTCGGCCCTTGGTATTTGGGCCGACCTTAAAAAAGTCCTATTTCTTCTGTTTTTTTTATCATTCACCAGGATATTTTTACAAGATATCAAAATAATTTTTATGTTGGCTATAGGTTCAGCCTCATACTCATTATTATGTTTGAATTGAATCAACATACTTTTATTGTAGAGTCATATAATAACAAGTGAGGACACGGGCCGCCATATTTAGTCGTTACGTCATTATTTTTCTTCAGACTTCCCTATTTCAGTGACTGATAACAGTTTACCACAATTTGAAAATGATAAAGGAACTACTAGAATTTGTTTTAGAATACAGGTATCAGTGCCAGAGTAAAATGCAAGACATAGTGCTTTTAAATTATACAAAATAGTTCCACCAATTGTATTAATTTCTCACCCTATTAGGGAACTGCAAGGTTTAATGTTGATATAACAACTAAATAATATGGTGATTCATGTCCTCACTCATTATTATAGGGCTCTACTTTTATTCTAGATTGGGGCTTTCAAAATAACGGGCAGCTTTTCGGGTAGCGTGGGTAAAACAGTCACTAGAAGATAAAATGTTGTATTGCGGATATGTGGCTCAAGTGGAGTTAGGGTTTGCAACCGAAATAATTTCATAACGGTCAAAGGTTATTGGTCAAAATGGCTCAAAAATTTGAAACGGTCATGGTTATTGGTCATGAGAAAAATTTTGAACCGGTTACAAGTTGTCGCGCGCGCTGCAGGGAAATCGCATCCTGATTGCTCCATCTGTATCAAATATCATGGTTGGTGTACCTCGTATTTTTCATATGATGGTAATTAATTACACGACGTTCGGGAAATACATTATTTTTATTGGAAATATATTTGGTGGAGACCCCAAATTATCTGGATTCTGGTCTCCACCATAACTGTTAGCGGTATTACTGTTGCATATTTGCGCCACGCGGTCTGTGTGAACTTGAAAGTGTAAAGAACGTTTTCCCCCGTTTAATCAATACAGTGATAACGTTTGGTTGTCTTCTTGGTTGTCTTCCACATATGTGACCTGCGATGAGAAAAGGATGCTCATTGCCCACTGACAGGAACACCATTTCTCTCTTATTAAATATCCAATCAGAGAGAAATGGCGTTCTTGCGCCAATGGGCAGTGAGCATCCTTTTCTAATCGCAGGTCACATATCATTACTTTTGAGAGGTAGATAAAAGAAATGCTCTAGCTTTTAAATGGTTGACACAAGTCAGTAGATGACAAAATTGATCACCAAAACTCTTCAATATTTACTACTTTGTCAACTATTTGTTGCTTAGACAAGCTATTTTTTTTGTGGGAATTCACATGACTGTAAAATCTGTTGTTTACATTAATTTTTGCTTATTCACAAGGTGTGGAGCCAAGGGAAAGGGGAACTGCAGCGACAGCAAGCAGCAGTGCAGTGTTATGTAACATCACTGGAAAATCAGTCTACTGAGTGAAGAGGGGTATTTACTTTTTTTAAAGCTTGGAGCCAAAATCAAGTTCCAGCTCCGACCCTCGCTCGACTCTTTCCACCGGCTCTGGCTCCCTGCTTTTCAATTATTGTGAAATTGCGTTCAATTTCAAGTGAAACATGTGTCTCTACTAAAATATGATCAAGCCCAGATTAACGTTATTGTCCAAATTGTTTCACATGATTTAGAGACGCCCTTCAACCTACAAAAATCTAATGTAAGTATTCCATAAAAGGATTGCTAAGATATTTTCTACTGCCTCTCGGATAACTATGGTCACTGCAAAAGCTATCCCGATTTCCCTCCTCTCGGATGACTATGATCATCTTTGGGAATTATTCCGTTTCCGCAAACTAAATCAGATCACCCTTTCCCTCATCAGGTACCTATAGTACCCTTCGAACATTTTTCCAAGTCCCTATAATTTTCCGCCCCCTGACTAGGTCAGAGCTCTTTTCTCCTATCATCTCCGTCGTAAACTATCCCTCAGAATTCCTTCATTCAGATTACTATAGCTCCATGTAAAATTACTATTTATCCAAGCTCTGAGACATTTCCCGGACGGACAGCGTTTGACGAATGTTTCTCCTCCCTCCCTCCTGCCAAAAAAGGTTCCCTGAACTGATAGTAAGAAAACATTGCTGTTTTACAACTGCGTTAAAATGGTAGGCTAATTATGTCCATAATTGGCTTTTATTGCTCTCTAAAACCTTGCAAGTCTTTGAACGATTGAAATCCTGAACAATCTTTCGAATTTTTCATTTGAAGTTTCTTAGATTCGCTCAGATTCTTTTAATAAAGAAGGATACTTCAAAATAAATTTGCAAAACATAGGCCTATTCGTCGTCTAAAAATTAAGCCATTTTAGCAGATTCCCTGAATTCTATTTCACTCGCGATTGTATCGTGGGATTCGCAATTGAAATATTTGTGCTCTATACAATTATATTTTGTTTCATTTATTTTCATTCAATGGTAGTAGGTACTATAATAATAATAATGGAAATCTGGTATAGGTAATAGGCTTAATTATCTAAAAAGTAGAACTAAGTATTGTTACTGCACTGTATTTAGCATAACTTAGATTCTGATTTGAGGTTAATGAACTGGTAAAGTTTCAGGATTAGGTATATCACGATAGTATCCTTGGAATTCAGTGGGATATGATTCCATGTTCCCCTTGTACGATTCAGGTCCGTATTTTCCATAACGATCGGAATATTGTCCGTATTTACCGGGATACTGCCCATATTTACCATGTTGTCCGTATCTACCTCGATACCGGTATCCATCATTCTTATTGTTGTGCTGGTGTCCACGGTGGTATCCCTTGTGTGACGAGTGTATATCATCGTAACGATCAGATATCGGAAATTGACCATGTCTTCTACCGTGTCTGCGGTCGTGTCTACGATGCTGATGATGAGGGGATTTCTTCTTGTCTTCTTCCTCACTCGAGCTAGACGACGAACTTGAACTGGACGACGATGATGAAGATGACGAATTATCGGCTTTCTTTTTCCCATGTTGGCGGTGGTGACGTCGCTGAGGATATTGAGACAATCCAGGCAGGATATTGGGCAACTTGGGTAGAGCGCTCAATTTTGGATCCGTGACCATTTTGGTAACATCGGTCAACGGCGTTAATAGAGATCGTTCTGCCTGAAAAGGTGAACAAATTTATGGATGATAGGGAAACATGTAACCAAAGCCACGGTACATAGCCTATAGCAAAAAATTCAACTCACCTCGTTGGTTTTGTCCCTTACGATTCTTTGAGGGATGAACTTATCTCCTAGGGTCAGTTTTGGGTCTGGAGTATTATCAGCTAATGAGCTAGCGTGAACGCATACGAACACTAGACATACTAACCAAGAGGCCGAGCCTAAATCCATATTTTTAAAGGGCGCAAAAATTTCCAGTAAGTACAACGCGAAGCTCTTCTTCTTTAACGTCAAACCAAAAATGTACATATCTCGCATTTCTCATAATATCGTTCTTACTTATATAGCTTAGTTGCCTTAGGTCGAATGAGACAAAGGAGTACATTTTGTAGCTTATACCTATTGTTGCCGAATTCTTTGAGCATTCACCAGGTGTTTATCGCGAAAACAATTAACGTTAATTAACATCTTGTTATGTGTAATGCGTAGGTATGATATTTTTGTATCAAAAATACGGCACTGGTAGATGGAAAAGTATGGAAATTCTAGAATCCGCTTTCGCTGACGTGCGCTGAATATTGCAAAAATTTTTTAAATGGCTACATGACGCATTAACTGTTATTCAAAGTACATCGTACCTATACTATCAACTGGTATTAGTTCTAAGTTTTCAAATTAGATATACCGTAATTTGTTTATTAAAAAACAGTACCTACCTAAGCTTTAGTCGTTTCCAGGTGGTGTTTTTAATTTTTCAAATTCTTGTGAGTCATTACCTACGTTAGAACTTTCGACACACGCGTTAATGATTTTGTTTTCATTATTGTTATTCGAAATTGAAGATCTATAGCAGGGGTGCTTAACCTACGACCTGAGAGTCGAATCCGGTCCGCGGAAAAGTTCCACCGGGTCCATGAGTACGCGACAAGAATAAAAAAAATTAGAAATGAAAAAATAAAGATAGCAGGAAACTCGATGAATAACATTCTACCATTTTTGTGACCCGCGAGAACTTTGAACTTGTATTCTGTGGCCTTACATGTAAAAAGGTTGACTGCCCTTGACCAATGCGATAGACAAAACAAGCAAACGGTAACACGGTATTCAAGTTAAGATCAAGAAATCGCATGAGTGGAATGTTATCAATTAAAATTGTAACAGCATCCGTATTCGATCAACAAGTTTGATGTAATACCTACCTACCTAAAACTTAAGGATACAGAGTTTCAAAGTCTGGGGAAGGCAACAAAAGTTAAATTGAATTTAGGAAAAGTGCTGAGTGAAATATAATCTTGCTATTACTATCGTTACAAGTAACGATTTATTTTCTAACGCGGCCAGCCCTCATGCGCGCCTTCCTCTTTTCCCACAATATTACCGACATTAGGAGGTATTGCAGTATTGCATGCGATGGAATTTTGGGTGTGTGATATGTTTTCTTGACGTTACAGGGGATATGGATCACGATTTCAACATTGGCTCAAATTCATATAGTTTTTTTCTATATAATGTATGTGTGTATGGTGAGGGTAAAAAATTTTTAAGAATATGACGTTAAAAAAAACACGTCCTACTTTCAGTTAGTTCTAATTTTGTCCAAAACTTATTTGAAACTTCAAGTGAAAGAAGAGTATAAATATTATGGTGAATGCAACAATAATATTTAGGGTACGTTTTTGTAAAAAAATTCCTTGGAACTGAATGAAAAATATTCGAAATTTTCAGTTTTCGCATTTGCATGAGGATGAAAGTGGGCGAAGCGAGTTGCAAAATTTGGAACCTGCCCAAAAAGGTGATGATCATAATATAGCCATAAGAGCGCATAGTAATAAAAATCTTCTACGCCCTTTTATACAAACTTTTATCAACTAGTCCTAATAAGTTATTTACTTATTATAACAAGTAAAAAAGAATTATAAGTTCAAAATTAATGCAAAAAAAAATGTTTGACAAGCAATTTTCTAGTGTACAAAAGTTCCCAAAAAGGTGCAAAAATTAGCGCTCCTATACTGGAGCATCCTCGTGCAAATACGTTCTTAATAATATTATTTCAAAAACAAAGAAAAAATAAAGACTTTGATGTATATAATCATAAACTAGGAGGTTCTCTCTTTCTTACAAGCGTTTACCGTCAAAATTTGGTTAATCCTAACTTTGATACAAGCGATGTACGTGTATGTGTTTGTATAAAAGTGGGTATAACACACGTACTTCACTCAGTAAACTCAATTTGTAGTATGAGACTAGCTGGAACGCGTGCTGAACAAAAAAAAAGAGAGAGAAAGAAGATATTCCCTTCAACTGGGCTCAGTCATTCCATGCGCAAAAATAGAAAGAAGATATCTTGTTCTGTCATTTCACATTTTTTGTTCAGTACGCATCCAAGCCAGTGTCATACTACAAATTGAGTTCACTGAATTCTGCTCGCGTAGAGTCCGACTGCAGATCCTTAGAAATAGAAACACAAGATCGCTAACTCGCCATCTATAGGCTATGTTAATTTATCCCACCAGATATATTGCAGAGTCGCATTCAATGTATTCTTATATGGCGAAAAAAATTTCACGGATTTACTCATTGTGAGAGATGCATCTTGAAGAAAATTTTACGCGGAATAAATTCACATCTCTACATTTTTTAGAAAAACTGAATGTTCACACAAAAGAATGAGTTTGAGTGTCAATCAATTCTCCATAAGAGCTGTGAGTGCGGAAAAATCAACAACACTGTTGAATCAAGTTAGCAAGACTAGAGGAAAGTCTGACAAAGTAATATTTGTAACACATCGTGTAAAGGCAGGGATGGTTAGCTAGCCGTGCCGAGTGATTTTTGCACAATTTTAGCTGACCATATTAGCTAGCCAATCAGGAAAAATATTAGCAGTAGGCCAGTAGCCAGCCCTTAGTCATTCAAAATCAAACTTCTAACAGTTGAAAAAAGGGACTATTTTTCTCCTACTTTATGTTTCTAATTTCTATTAGTATCAATAAGAAAAGCCACTGTTTAAACTTTTAAAAAAATTAAGAAATTATTAATCTTAGCTTACTACAAGCAGTTCAAAAAAACTTGGAAATAAAATAGCAAAATGACAAAAAGTACAACTCTTATTCAAATATTGTCTTTATTTGTCATTTTAGCGCAAAATTTTGATATGATTTGAATACATGACAAGAAAAAAATCAAATAGCTGTTAGTCAGCTGTTAGCTAGGCACTGAAAGACTGTCAGCCATTAGCTGTTAGCGAAAGCCGTTGCAAAAATTTTTTGACATGTTTCATGCCTTCTGTCTCACCCTACCACTAATTTGAAAATTTGCGATTACACCCCCACTCCTCCTCCTATTATTGAACGTGCAAGCGCGAAAGAGTCGCGCTCTACAATTTCAATGGTGTGGAAAAAAAGAACTTGATGATCATTTTCCGAAAGTCTTCAGACCAAAAAGAAAATGGTATCATTTGAAAGACAATTTAAAGGCTAATCAGATTTATTCTCTTCAATTTTTTAATTAAAGCTCTCGTTCCCAAGATATTTCGAGATTAGTTAACACGTAGTTAAATGGGAAATTGTTCATGATCACGTCTATAAGAGAGTCGACAGTAGCGCGCGATCGCTACCAGCACTCCGAATACCCAATGGGTGATTTAGAAATTCGCAAATACAGCCCGTGTGCGCATGCAATGTGGTACACCCTGTGGGTGATTCAGAAATTTGCGAGCACGGCCCTTACTGCGCACGTAGATCAAGAAGGTTGTAGCTAGCCTCCTTTACACTGGACTCTTTCCAGACCTAGCTTTAAACTAGGTCTAGGCTTCCTATCCCCCCTGTTGAACATTGTTTGCTCTATGCAGTGTATACTGGCTGTATACTAACAAGCGGAGCGAGTGAGCTCCACAAAAGCTGATAGCTCAAAATATTTTTCATTACAGACTTATACAACACCAAGAAAGGGGGCGGACGAGCGGAGCGAGTGAGCCCCACAAAAGGTGATAGCCTGAAATATATCATATCAGACTTTTGCCCCACTAAAATAGCTCAAAGTATTTTTCCCACAAATGTAGGTAACTGCTCCATAGGCTTTCTCAGAAGCGTCACAGAAGGCGTGTAGTTTAATAAAAGTAGGGGCAAATGTGAATTAATATCTCACAAGCGCTTGACCTAGTAGAAGCCTAGACTAGAATATTTCAAGATGACTGATAAAATATAAGAGACATGAAACATGATCTTTATTTAAGGAGTTATTTGTCAAAAGGGCACCCGTTGAAGGGGTGCCCTTTTTGTGGATATTCACATTTTTGAATTCTCTGAGCCATTTCCTATCCTATCAACATACAAAATTTTGAAGAAATGAAGAATAACATTCACGCTTATCGTCACTCATCCCCATCTCCATAAAAGTGGCACTCGAGGTACCGTACACATCTTTATGGAATTCTTTCAGATACATTTGCCGATAAATTTGAAAAATAATTAGTGATCTGTATAATGATGAAAACACGCAAAATATTTTTTGTCATTATAGATTTTTTGATAAAATGGATGTGGAATGAGTAATAATGAATAGTAAACTTCAAAGAGGTACCTACTTTGAAAATCAACTATTGCTCACAGGTGCCCTTCTGACAGATAACTTCTCATTTATTTGGCTACATCAGAACATTTTTTTAGCTTTAGCCATTAGCGTAAGATGTTGGGAACGGCTTACCATTCCTGTGTATGAGTGTTTTAAACTTTTCTTCAAATTACTCAAAACGGAGTGATTTTGAAGAAAAAAACAATAATGAAAAATACAAAGAAGCAAATTAAAAGAGTGTAAAATTTCCTATAAGATGATCTGATTAAGATTTTGGTTTTCAATTAGATTGGATTTTTCATTTCCCGTAAGAATTATGTTGAAGAAATTGTCGACGCTGACGCATTTGCAATATGCCCAGTCCAAATGAGAAAAAAATTCTTTGTGCACACAAAATGGCGGATGCAATACCCCTACGATATAGGCCCTATCAAATATTTTGTTTTGTCGCTATAGTCTGTCCGCAAATAGAATGGGTCACGTAAACAAACCCGCGACCCGCTTTCATGCAAAAAAAATTGATTACGATGCGAGGAAGCGGTTCGCGGGTTTGCTTACGTGACCCATTCTATTTGCGGACAGACTATAGGTTGCCGAATTGCTGCTTATGTAGCTAACGCAGCTGATCGTATTGTTTTTTGCGCGTCTTATCATCACTTATCAAGTCCGAGGTCTGATGACTCCATCACCACCAAGAGTGAAATTTCTGAGAAAGAAAAACCTTCTCGCTTTAGAGCGATCGACTATTCTGCCTGATTTCTTGGAATATTTTTCGTAGTGAATGAATTATCCGTTATAGCAGGTAGTTAAAATTTCAATTATATTATGTATCATTTTTTGCAGTTCAACCAGAAGGGTTGATTAAATAAGTGTGTATATTTCTGATATTTTTTGTTGATTACCCCCTACAGCAACCTGTTGCAGTACTGCTGTTATGGATCCTGTAGTAGTAAGTATATTCTGTATTTGTTTATTTAAGGAAATGAAAGTTGTGATCTACTCTTGTGGTGTCACTTAATTCGCTTACCATCCATTTCTCAGGTGTACCTACTCCCGGAAATTTTCAAATTTTTATCTGCAAAGGATCGCAAAAGTGTGAGACTCACATGTCGTCAGTGGTCTGCGAGATGTAACGATCCAATAATAACTAAACGCGAAAAGTTCGTTTTTCGTCCTTGTCATGATGAAGAGGACGATTTAAGCTCCTTAGCCGAAAGAATACAGCGTTGCAATGTCTTACGTACTGATTTCGAATTTTTTGGATTGCCTTTGTGGCAGTTTCCCACCTGTTTGTGGGAACATTGCGGTGATAGCATGAAATCTATATTTATCCACGAATGCGAAATGACCGACTGGACAATTTTCGATGTATTTCTAAGTTGTATCGAACTTGATAGTTTTCATCTACAATCATTGACACACGAAGATGTACTTTGGTGGGATAATTCCAATGAATCGAGAGTCGACCGTGTTCTCAATAATTTGATTGAATTGAGTGTCGAGCGTAGAAATCTTCGCTCACTCCAACTTAACACTTGTACCAAAGTTACCAACACTATGTGCCAGAAAATATTTCAAATATTCCCAAACATTTGTGCGTTTAGTCGGGAGCTCTGTCAAAGAACTTGGAACAATTTATGGCGGGATGACCTAGAATTGGAACAAAATTTTTTGCAAGATCACCAAGAATTGGAACAAGTTTTTTTGCAAGATCACCAAGAATTGGAACAAGTTTTTTTGCAAGATGACCTAGCATTGGAACACATGCTTGAGGTTAGGTCACCGTTCCAGAACCAACTCGATATGAAGGATGGAATCCCGAGGATATTATTTGCCCGTAATTTTTATCCTAAGTAAGTACTATTCGGTCGCTCTATTTTATGTCAAATTCTTCCCCATTTTAAATTCGCAATGGCCTCTACTTTTGCAGATTGAAAAACTTGGAATTGACCCTCCGTATCGCCCATATCGCGAATGTTTATCAGCTCATCTCAAAACAAACGGAACTAGAAGAAATTAAATTAGCACTTTCAGGCGGTGCAGTTTTCCAAACAAAAAGTATCTTACTCTCTTTACTGACACGTTCGTCCAAGCTGAAAAAAGTCGTCATTCATTCGACCGGCAAGGTTCGTTTCCAGATGCATGAATTTGAAGAATTTTTACAAAAAATAAGCAATTTGGAATCGCTAGTGCTAGATGCAGCTTTTCGTTTGGCTGAAAATTCAATCCTGTCCTTCAATTCACCGCCGAGTAAACTGACGCGATTGGAAGTGAATTTCGGTAACGAAACTGAAAAAATATACCCTCACATCCTACTTCAATGTCCATTTCTTCAGTATTTACATCTGCGATCAATTGATATCAATATGAACTCGTTGCGAAGAATATGCCGACATCTCGTTCGTATTTTGGTAGAAACCTTGCGGTAAAAAGTATGTTGTATCAACTATTATTGATGGCGTTTTTATTTCATAGCCGAAATTGCGAACGTTGCGTCTTTTCCAACGTGAAAATAGGAGTGATAATAATGAATTACGACAGTTGATCGTGAGATCCTCTTGCAATACGAATGCAATTCATCCACTTCTAAGTAAACTCAAACCTATCATTTCTTTACCTTTACAGTTCCTATACTACAGTTGCCTGAAATTAATTCAATTTCAATTTTCAGGTTTGGAACATTTAGAAATTCACAATGCTAAGGATCATGTTATGAACCAATTTCTAAACGAGTTTAGTTTTCCCAATTTGAAATCTTTTCGAAATGACATGTCTAGGAATGAATTGGTGAGGAATAATTCATTTAGAATTTTGAAATGGTGACATCATCACGAAAATATTGTAAGTCATAAATGTGATTGTGCGCAGGAAACATTCAAATTCTTGGATCTTTTGTCGAGCAGAGCTCCGTTTTTGGAATTTTTACAACTCTATTCACAATTTAGTTTGTATCTTCTGAAAACCGATGAATATATGAGTTGCCTAAAAAGATTGAAACGAATTAAATTTCTTCAAATTCGACTTCAGGTACGTAACGATACAATAAACTAAGTTTTTTTTTTGATAGTTTTTGTTTCAGGTCTTCTTTTTTTTATTACAGGAAGAAATTAGGCAAGAATATTCTCAAATAATTCAATATTTATTCAATGAATACTCACAACTGAACTTTGTAGACATTGGAGATGAATTCATTTACTTTTATGATCGTAGTTTAGAAATGTTAAGATGGCATAAAAAATTCAAAGTGCCTTCCTCTATCGACGATGAAAGAAATTACTTTCTAATATTGTAAATTATTGTTGACTTTTTTTCCTTTTTTTTCGAGCTTGATTCGACTTTTATAATTTACTTCCTTCTTTCGGAGTACACGAAAGAAGAAAAATTGGATTACTTTTGCTCGGAGAATATTCCGAAATGGAAATTTCGATTTAGACACCTGAATCATAGCGAAGTTTAATGATTTCAGTCACAGCAAATGATCAACTCCATCAAATAGAAATCTGGAAAGATGATTAATTACAAAAGGAAGGAAAAGTTTGTCAATTGTACAGATTCGTACAAAATTTCTTTGTCTCTCGTCATCGATCAAATAATACGAAAATATAATTCAAATGAAAAGTTTAATTTTTTTCCTCATAATTTTTCTTTAAAACTTGTTTTATATAAAAAAAAGTGTATGAAAAAAAAGAAAAAAAAAAGTATATATATAATATATATATATATCAGTAACATTGGAATACAAGTACTCTTAAGTAATACAAGATAAATAATGATGAAACCTAGATAGTAAACATGAAACCTTTACCGGTAATAAATTATTTTCATCGTGTTTTATGCCTTAATATTCTAGTACTTACGCGGTAAGTATTTGGCGAAAGTAAAACATCCAATTTCGCGAACAACATAATAAAACTAGGCAGTTTTTTTCCTTTTTTTTTTTTATTTTTTTGTTTTTTATTCTATTATATAATACGAGTAGGAAATAAAAGACACATTTTAACAAAATAATGGTAACTGACCGAGGATTATAGCGCACAGGTTCATGTATGCCCGTAAAAATAATTTTAATATGAATACCAGCAAAAAAAAAAAAAAAATGTAGATTCTCAAACCACATGAGATTCGACTTGACTATCACTTTTCATATCAGTAGGATATTTCAGGTGGCAAGTACTCGAACAAGAATTCGTCTCGTTCCAAACTCAGCGAAAAGTTACTGCAATTAGAGAGGTTTTTGTCATAGGTTTGCTCCTACTCCCAAAGTTGAAACGCTAAGATGTCGAAAACAACGTTCAAGTAACTTTTCTCAAATTGTCTGCTTCGTTTTTTATTTTCATCGAAATCAATAAGCGAGTTGAATGGAATGGGGCAAAGGAGACACTACATAATACCGGCATTTATAATGATAACGAAAAATGATGTAAAGGAATATTATGTTGTTATTGAAGTCATTAAAAACCGAAAAAAAAGCTTACGTAGCTCTGATAGCGAAAAGCAGAAGGACGGATTGAAGGATGATACTTTGATATGAATTCAGGTACCGTAAATTCGTCAATATTATTAAAATCTCGCGAAGATCTTCAAGCCATTTTCGATTTCTTCTGAAATGGCAAATAAAACATAATCCACTCAGATATGTATGGATATCAAGTTATTAGAAGATTTTGAAAAAAAAGATAGACCTGGCCTGGTAGTCGTACGAGTATGTTTCACAATACTGATGTAAATATTCGCTGAAATTATTTTTCTAAATCGACTATACGAAAATACAGCAAGTAGGTATGTTGATTTATTTTGATTAAAAAAACAAACAAATATAATAATTATACCGGTATTACTTTGTTATGTAAGGTGCTTGAAACTTAGCCATGAACAGAAGATAGGGGCCCGATCTGTATGGTACGAATAATTGAGACCCACCTTTCGGTCCGGTAGCATCGATTCCGCTATTGCATGGAAGAAGCGATAGTTGAATTGATATGATAGGTATTCGAAAAATATGCTCGAGTTTTCTTATCATTGTCATACTTAAATTATGCAAAACAAAATACTCGTATCAACTCAATTGATTATGTTTTCAAATTGAGACCACTCTCACCGACGCGATAAAAAAAAAGATATGTTTCAAGCCAACCAAGAATTTCAATTCAATTCACGACCATTTATATCATTCCGAAGCAGTGGCGTAATTAGACGCTTCGTCAAAATACTGAGTTTTTCTCTTATTTGATCCACAGGCGCCGCGCCGTCAGGGAGAGACTGAGAGGGTCGGTAGGACCGATGCCCCCTCTCGATTTAATCTCGGAGTATTACAGCGGAAAAATTCAGCTTCGGCTTTCGGCCTAACATTGCGACCTTCATTCGACAATACAGCTTTGGCTTGCAGTTTTCAAGAGATCAATATTAATCAACAAATTAACGTAGAAATCATTTAACTGAACGGTTTTTTACAAATGGAAAAATACCTTCTTCTTTATTGTATTAAATTTAACGGCACTGCCGTCCACATTTTGAAAGCGGAATAAATCTGACGTTTTTTAGGTGACCACCTACTTTATCAGAGGAAAAATTGATCAATACCTATTTTTCTATTTTCAACAAATTAATTGAAAACACAGGGATGAGAAGCGGATCACGAAGCGCTTAAACTTAAGATCAGGTTTAGAAACGTTTCCCTCTAAATTTCATCCACTCGTTTTTAGCTTTTTGCTTCTATCATTAGCTTCTAAACCAGTGGGGGGTAAACTTTTTTGAGGAAGGTCCGGATGTGAGAAAAAAGTCTTCGCGAACCGCATAAAAAGGTATGATTTACTCATGTACTATACATGTAATTGTGGGTAGTGTAATTCAAAATCTCGAAATCATATCACGGACCGGATTGGGCTACCTTGCGGGCCGTACATTGTCCATGACTGTTCTAAGCCCTCGTCGGCTTAATTTTTCGACATTGTACTTGTAGTCAAATTTGAAATTTTGCTCAGAAGCGTAATAAATCCTCCCCGGTTTCAAACCAGCTCTGGAACAATAAAATCTACTCCGAAGCGCTATCGAGCGACTCCGGAACGGTTCTCAGCATAGAAATACGTTTTTAAGAAACAGGCAATCAGAGTCTCCTTATGCCTCCTTACAGACTGATGATAAACAGCGTGACGTCATTCACGGAAGGAAATCGCAAACGCCTTACGAGCAGGGTTGCAACAGATAGGTTTTTTTTTTCAAAAAAAGAACAAAAAACGTGTTTTTTTTTTAAACGTTTTTTTGTCTGAAACATGTTGGAAATTGATATTTCTTCTTCAGAGTTTGAAACATGTTTAAAACGGCATTTCTATACCAATTGTATTATTTTGTTATTTTAAACCAACATAATAATGTGAGGTTTCTTCGGTTTTTTCCCTAGACACTCATGCTTTCTTATGCGTGAGTACGCGTGACTTTAAATTCATGACTTGCCGTCCATGTTTAAAACTTTTTTTTCTCAAATTCCAATGTTTAAAACATGTTTAAAACATCGTAAGCGCCCTATGAAATGCAGACCGCAGAGATCAGTGATTTCAACCGGGCTGATTTTTACACGTGATTTTCCTTAAGAGAATTCCGAGGGACTTTTATTGTCGAATACATCAAAAGTCATGAATATTTTAAGAATGAATTAAAAGAAAGGTTGAAGTCTTTGTTTTATGATCAACAATTTTTTATTCTTTAGAAATCTATAAAACCATTTGAGTGTTTTTTTTTTAAGAAGAACAAAAAACGTTTTTTTTTTGTTTAAAACATGTTGGAAATTGATATTCTTTCTTCAGAGTTTAAAACGGTGCTTTAAACATGTTGAAAACAGCATTTCTATACAAATTTTGTATATTTTGTTGTTTTAAACATAATGATCTAGCGCTTATTTCGGGGTTTCTCCAGATTTTTTTCCTAGACACTCACGCTTTCTTGTGCGTGAGTGCGCGTGACTTCAAATTCATGACGTGCCGTCCATGTTTAAAACGTTTTTTTCTCAAAATCCAATGTTTAAAACGTGTTTAAAACACTGTTTAAAACAATCTTGTTAAAAATGTCGCAACCCTGCTTTTAGAGGCACATTTTCAAATTTTAAATTCTTCTACATCAAGGTTTAGGAAAAATGAATACACAACAATGTTCTGAAGTTTTAAATCAGCCAAAGCGTTAATATTTAGTCGAGATCTGAGAATTTCCCAAGTTTTTGAAAAGCTGAAGATATTTGGCTTCCTTTGGTATTGGCTTAGAGAGTTGAAAATAGAACTAGCTTTCAGCTTCTTTCTTATCAGCTGTAATACTTTGGTCTCAATTTTCTGTACCTATAAGCCAACTTCTCACTCAAATCCCACACTTTCTTTTTCAAATCTTGGGGGACGCTACTGAGTCTTCATCACCTGTCACAACCTCACAGCTCTGCGTCTTGCTTTCCACATCTCCTATTCACATTTCTTCATTACATTTACGTAGACAACGTTTTTCAATACTTATCCGGTGCAAAATTCCTCCCACACATTTAACCCCCCTCTACTCCTGACGTCGAACTAAATGACCTAATTATAAAGTCTCGTTAGAAAAAAATATGCTCTTACTCAAAAACTACGCAATTTTGATCTCGAAAAATATTTCATACAAGTCTTGAAGTCCTCGGCGCACCAACGCGTTGAAATTTTCTTATTTCTAAACGGAAATTTTTACGACGAATTTTTTTCCAAGTACGCCATTGCTTCACTCTTTTTTTTTATTTTCCACAATGCTCTTTTGTTGTATAAATTTTTAGATGAAAATAAGATACCCGAGAAAATCTATGCCCGAAAAAAAAAAAACGTTTTCAGGTCAGTCGTTCCTCAATTATTGATGAGAGTGGTCATTCTTCTATTCGTTTCAAGAACTTCAAGGTACCCGACGAAGTTGCAACAAAAAAGGCTCTTACATGTACTCAACAATCGGCTAATATTGTAAAAATTTTTTCCCAATCTCTTCGATTTCCTCAAGTCGCAACACGTGGCTTTTCTTTGTTTTAGTTCGACCTGACCTTATTTTTTACATTTTCGATATTTTTTTTCTTACTGAATTGTACCTATTTCAACGACATTCATCATTGCAGATATTTTAATCAGATATGTATTCGGTATAGTAATGATTATTTTTGAAACCGACGTTACCGTTGATGTTACTGTGTGTTGTTAGTATAAATAATTTAAATCGTTTAAGACTACAATGTACTTTAGTTGTATGTATTACGTATGTAGAAATACGGTAGTAGTATAAAAAATCGATAAGAACTGTCTTTATTACATCCCAGACGCGATAGGTACTGTATTTCAACTTGCGCGATCGAAATATTTGAAGGACCTTTCTGTAGCCCGGCATACCAATTGTCAGTCATATCATAATGATGACACGTTATTCGCGGTTGACAGTGATGTCGGGAGCGGAGGAGTACACATAATTGAAAACTGGGCCGATGCTTTTATACTGCATCGATTAATTTATAGTATGTTAATGTTTATTTTGTAAACCACAAACGCTTCGTAAAAGTTTGCTCACACTCCGGTTGGTCCTTCGCTGATACAAGCTAGTTGTTTATCCTGGCTAACTTGTCTGTTGAGCGATTTATTTCGAACGTTGTAGTAAGACGATTTCCTCACGCTAGTCGACGAAGAATTAGCCATGTTAACCGAATCGTAATAGCGTACTGTCGAACAACATTGCTTACTGTGGATAATCGTCCAGAATCCCGATCGAAATTTATTGTTGAAAAACACGTACAGTACAGGATTTATGCTGGAGTTGGCGATGCCGAAGAATTGCGATATCGGCGCGACGATGGGCAGTAAGTCTTGCTGCCAGGGGCTGAGATCTCCACCGAATTTAATGCGCGCGAATATCGCGTACAATGGTAACCACGAGATAACGAATAGTAGTACGACTACCAAGAGCATCTTGATGACCTGTAAAACAGAAAATCAATAATATTAAGAGTTGTTGAGAATGTTTCATTAAATACGTAAGTATTTGCTTTTTTGGTCTCTTCAAGATGGCATTGATTTTCAACCGAATACCCTTCATCCTTCCCAGCTATGTGTGAGCTATTTTAAGCTACCCCAGTTAGTTAATCGAGGCAAACAGCAGGGAACCTATTTTGTGGAGTTTCTTTGCATACATTTTCTAAATAAGGATTAAACTTTGATGTACAATCAAAACAAGAATGGTCCAAGTCCAACATAATTGGCAAAAATGGTTCAAGTCCCCCTTCTATTATTATACGATAAGAGAGGGACTTAGTCATAGCATATGACAGGAGGTGGACTTTAAAAAAAATTCTATTCTCGGACCATAATATACGATAGAAGAAGGACTAAATTATAGAAAAGGGACTTTGAAAAACTTTTACTTCAAGGCTATCCTGGACAGAGGATTTAAGAAGATGGTACGGGTGCAATACGAAGGAATTATTCCGGAAGGCCGCTTCAAAGATACAGACAGCGTTGCGAATCACCAACTTCCTACAGCCAAATGGTGTTTGAAGAAGAAGATATACGCCATGATACAGGGGACTCAAAAAACCTTGAGACTCTTTCAGCTTTATTTAGGAAACCGTTGTTTTTCCGCAAGTCTCCCTTCTATTACTTATAGCTCCGAAGTCGAAATTTTTTCAAGTCCCCATGTATTGCCGGACAGCAGCCGTTATTTTTCTTCAATTTACCTCCCACCCCCCTTCATCAATAAAACAAGTTCCCTGTCAAAAATTATAAAATCTGGATCTTCTCTCGGGTATTCATGCTTGTATCAAGAATACAGTCAACTACTTCACCAGGAACCCTTCCATTTTCAATAGACTTTGTACAAGTTTTAAAGGATGTAAGTAGCCGGGTAATACAGTGGAAAGTTCCTCAAACCGAAATTCAATTTAAACGTCCTAAAATAATTTTCAATTATCCTTAAAGTAATTTTAAATTTGTTACAAAATTGTCATCAAAAAATTATTGTTTATTATCCTAATAAAATTTAATAAAAATATCAAATTAGCACCGTTTAACCACTTAAGCTTGCACCATTTCATTAATTAACGAAAATTGAATAAGTATTCAAATCAATTTCTTGATAAACAATATCTCTTTTATTATTTTTTGAATATAATTAAAATCTATTGACATATTTTCATTACTTCTTTTTTCTTTTTTTTTTCTTTTTAAAAGATTTTAACGCCGTAGATCGTCTATACATACCGAGTTTGCACTGATTAAGAATTGAGTTATATCAGATTATAAATTGTAACTAAATTTGGTGTTTATATATGAATTTGGCCAATACTCTGATGATACTTGTAGTTATAATTTTATTATTTTAAATAAAATATTCATCTCAATAAAATGAATTGAAAATTAAATAAATCCTATATTTAATTAAAATGTAATATTGAAATTAATTTTATTGGTTTTTCAATTCTAAATATTATTCATTTTATTGCTTAGTATGCAATTTCAAAATAATTTTATATATTATACTCTATCAATATTTATCGGTAAGATTAATTGCTTTTCAATATAATAATTTTTCCTATTGATTTTTATAATACTCGTAATTTAAATTTTTTAATGATTTAAATTACCTATTACACTAATAAAATCGAAAATAATAATTGAGTTCTTACTTATTTTTATGGAATATAATATTCATAAATTTGTTAATAGATGAATAGTAAATACAGAAAATACTAAAAAAAAATATATATTTATTTTTGTAGAATTTCTATTATTAAATAGAAATGAAAATGAATAATAAACAGACAAATTCATAAAAATATTGACAAAAAAATTGAATTATAAAATTCTAAAAACCAGAGATGATTTCAGATTTGCTTCCACAAAAATCAAAAAGTTAACAAAGTAATTCTTTTTATTTTTCATTTATTTGTATACCGCGCCAAGTACAGCTGCTTAGGCTAGGAGCGTGGTGTTAATTCTGTTATGTGATAGAATTATCATTTATGAAAATTCAAAATTTATAAATATTATTGTAAATTAGAATAATTTTGATGGAAAATAATTTTTAAAATACCAAATCTTGATATAATTCAGAATATTTCTTTTTAAATAAAATAATAAAAATTAATTTCTTATAAATCGAAATTTTTAAAATATTTAATTTTTTATTCAAGATAAGAAAATAATGTTAGGTTTCTAATAAGTGAGTTTGTCAACTCATGAATCAAATATCACTGAAGGAATGTCCATAATACACATAAAACTAATACCAAGATTCCCAAAGTAATTTTAACTTTCAAGTATTGTCCTTCACACATTGGGCTGAAATTTCATTCTGTTATGTAAATCATGATTCACCACATAGGCCTAGATAAAACTTGGCATGCTAGTCGAGGCATATTATATTGAAAAATTATGTAAGTACAGGATAAATTGGGGATAACTGAAATTAGGCATGTATATTATGTCATTTACCATCTTACACAACATACTAAAAGTCCCACTCTATATGACGTAAGCACTGTCCCCAGCGGGCAAAAAAGTGTGGTCCAGATTGGTTGTAATTTTCAGGGTAAATATCGGTTTTTTGAAAAAAAAGTCAAGAGACGAGAATTGTAAAACGTCCAAAGATACATAAATAATGTTCTATTAAAAATTTCCGTGCGATGCTCCATTTTTGAATAAAATATGAAGGATGAAAGTTGGATAGTTGTGGAAATAACGCATGACGCCTGTTATCCACAAAGCAAGTCGACGCTAGCGTCACCTACCCGTCATAATGTATAATGCTTCAGTTTCAAGTAAATTGATGCAAATGTGAACTTGTACATGTATTTGTTGCAAAGATACTTCTTTCTATTGATGTCATAATATTAAATAAATGAATAAATTAGTCTACAGATCAATACCTAACTAACTGATAACTAGAGTTAGGAATCGCGGGTTTTTGCCGAATGATTTTGCTGAGGGGCAGATGAGAAATAATGAAAGATGAGCACTTTTTGGGGTCTCAGGAGGCTGCAAAAAAAATTTTATTTTGCCGAAAAATGCCGAAAACGGAAGAAATGCCGAAAACAGAGTAAAAGTCCGAAAAGTTCCGAAAAGTTTCAAAAAACGAAAAAAAAACAAATATACAGTATTATCGGAAATAAACGCTGAAAAAAAAAAAAAAAAAAAAAAAATCAGAAACAGACCAAAAGTTGACAGAAAATGTACGTAGGTATTATTACTGCGCGATAATATGAATACGCGTCTACTCGCGTCTTTCAATGAGTGTACATATGCGTGAGTAATTTCATTGAGCTTGTTCTAACACGAGCATACAGGAGAGATGAGATAGAAGGCACCGCTTTTTACAAAGCAATATTGAAAAGCATCTAATTATATTGTATAACAAAAGATTCACCTGACTAATTTGTCATTTGTAATTTTTTATTTGTTTCAGAACCATTTTGTAATTTTCATTCAATTTTAAAGATTTTTTCAAAAACCGAAAAGTGCCGAAAATAGAGTGTCAAAAATCCGAATTTCAACTTTTTTTATCCGAAAAGTCCTAACTCTTTTGATAACAATGATTTAGAAATCAGAAAGAAAAGTATCTCAAATTTGGTGGACAGTAATGATTTTGCAATTAGAAAGAAAATAATCACTATGCAATATGCACACCTTGAATAAGAGCAGGTGACGCTCGCGTCAATTTGCAAAGCATGTGACAATTTTGCAACTATTCAACTTTCATCCTCCATTTATTAAAAATTGAAGCACCGCACGGAAATTCTTAATAGAACATTATTCATGTATTTTTTGACGCTCTACAATTTTTGTCTCTTGACTTTTTTTCAAAAAACTGATATTCACCCTGAAAATCACAAAAAACCAATCAGAACCACACTTTTTTGTCCCCCGGGGATAATGCGCACGTCATATCGAGTGGGGACTTCTAGTACGTTGTATAAGGTGACAAATGACATATATATTCCAAAATTCAGCTGTCCCCAATTTATTCACACCAAATTTCCTAATATGACGAAACTATGAAATAACCTTCCTAAGTTGATTTTAATACAGTTTTAAATCTTGAAATGAATCCCAGAACCAGAAGTCAGAAATTAATACCAACTGATTTTTTTTTTTTCACAATTTTTGATAGAAAAATCACGTATTCCACTACTAGAGTCACTGAGGGGGGCTAGGAATCTGAAAATTGGAATTGGGTGTATTTAATCAAGCCTAGAACTCAACTGTGCTTGGGGGCACTTTTCACCATCTTACCCGGCTATACTCTTTATGTCAGTATCTCCCTGGTATTCAAAAATGTTAAAATTTTTGAAACATACTATGTAACAGTTATATTTTGTATGAACTTTCAGGTTAAGGAACAGAGGATGTACACCGTTCTTGAAAATAATTCTTGATTTTAGCACTGGTGCTTTTGCAGCTTTCTTAGTCAGATAAAAACTTTTCTTGTGAGCTGCAAATTTCTTATCCAAGTTTGAAAATTATTATACCCAAAATTTGAGAAAATTTCAAAAGTACATTAGCTTGATCATCAATAAAAATGCCGTATAACACTGTTTAAAAAATTAAAAAGTCCAACAATCGACATACCTTGTACTTAGATTTTTGTTGGATTCTCTCCATTTGTGCACTTTTTGAATCAGTCGGTATGTCACGTTTCCATACTTTCATATAAATGAGAACGTAACATATTGATATTAATACTAATGGTAGTAGGTAGCCCAGAATGACGTTGACGATTAAGAAATACGCATTTCCGTTCAGCCAATGAGGCCATCTTTCTATGCAGAATAAGGTTGTGTCATTCTTGAACACTGGAACCAAATCAAAATACAATAACCACGGCACAGGCAACAGAAACGATGCCACCCACAACCCCGTTATCATCATGCGGGCTGTCCGATTAGTCATCTGAATTTTAAGCGGAAAACAAATAGCAAGACATCTGAAAACAGAAAAGAACGTAAAAGTAGATTATTAATGCAATTGCGATTGAATAGTTACACTTATAACTGGGGACAAGGTATTGAGCGCTTTTATTCAGGCCTTAATATCTGCAGAGTTCAGGATGAAATACAAGAATACTTGGAGAGAAATTTCCGTCGTGTACTCTAATGACCACGGGACTGGAGGAAATTTTGAGTTACAAATGATTTTCTCTGTAGTGGTGCAGAAAATGAAAATCAAATTTTTCATGTAATAAATTATCTTTCTTCCTTCAATGAAGTAAATTTTATTCGTGCAGGGATTAATCGACATAGAAACAATGAAAGGCTTTACCCGCTCACGTAAAATTTTATTTGTCAAAACAATTTTTTAACGTTTAAAGCCTTTCATTGTTCGTATATCTTCCTTCCTTTCATGGAAGACCAAGTCTCTCACCAAGTTTCAAAGTCAAATTTTAGTCAGGAAATTGAGAAGGCGGCGTAGTCTTGAGGGATAGAGGAAAGACTTTACGGAAGAAGGGACGGGCATCTGAAACGTACTCCCTCATAAAGTTAATATTTTTCAAGTTCCACAATTGAAAATGGGTACCCACTTCACCATTGAGCATGACTAATAATTTATAAAAAAAGAAAAAGCTTGACAGAAAAAAAATAAATAAATAAAAGGTTCTTCATCATTATAATTACTGATAACAAAAGGATAAGGAAATTCTCTTCTCAAGATGTAAGCAGCTATGAGTGGTTTGAATGTTCAATAGTGAGAAATTCTGAGTATATCTCAAGAACTACTCATCTGATCCTATGGGTAAAACAAATTGCAGGTTCACATCTTCAGATAATTATAACCTCAAGTTTCAAAAAATCCACCCAGTACTTTTGGAGGAGTTTCGCGGACAAAAAATCTTATAAATAGGCCTATAAATAAATAAACATTTATAAGGAATCCTGAACGGACAGCTGTAATACTTTTCTTTTTCAACAAGAAAAGTCACACGCAAAATTTCATTGAGAAACTCATTGTCTTATTGTTTGACCTACAATAATACGTACATGCTGGAACCACAATGTCACACATCAGGCTAGTAAATAAACCAAAATCACTCCTCCGGGTCGTGATCGTTTTAAAATTACGGTGTTACGCAACACCTCACGTTTTTTCAATGATTATCGGCCTTGTCCTCGAACTTATGAAAGTAAAATAAAGGAAATGAGTCGCTCGTTGTCGTATGGGAAGGATTGTTTTCCAACTTTTTTATTATTTGTTTTTGTCGTCATCCACCTCTTACGAGAACTTCTCTCGCTCTACTACAGTGAACATTTCATACAAAATATCTGTACCAATTTTCTGTCTATAGAAGTCACTTTTCCCGTTAACAGCTGAGTTCACCTATTGAAAATTCGTCATGTATAAGTTTTCAGATGGAAAAAATACAAAACTCTTTCCCTTCTTCATGCTTTTGTTTTTCCTATTCATGATTAGATAAAATGTAATGACAATATATTTTAATATTAATTTAATTTTTGAATGACAAAGAAAAAAGGAAGAGTTTTTAGTAGACGTACGTAACTCAATATTAACGGTATCGAAAACAATAAAAATTGGACAATATTCTAAGTACTGCTATATTTTATACTGTAAAAATTAAAAAAAAAAAACTGACTATAAGTAGAAAAATCCATCCAAGCTCAAGGACTTGAAGATGTGTAGCTCAAGCTTCCAAGAAATTATACAATAATTGGCCGCAACTAGATATATACAGTTTCGAAAAACAAAAAAAAAATCAATCGAAGGTCTTTTTACTGAAAAGTATTGGGCTTGATGTCCTGATTATGTGGTCAAGACACCGCATCAACTCCACCCTCGTCAGAACCTCCCCAAAAGGAATCAAATTTAGCACTGTTTTGAGTAATATTTCCTATACAAAAATAATCTCCATACAATTTACAAGGAAAAAGTATTCTCGTGATTTTTTGGTTAACCCAATACAAGTGAAGTAAACGCGAAACTCACAACTTCTGGCTTGTTTTCCGTTTGTTTGTCTGTCCTCTTATATCATCTGACCTAACCGATTGATTTCAAATTTTCAGGACTTATTTGTGATGTTCAGAAATAACGTCTAAGTTAAAAATGAAAATTTTAGGTCTTGCCTTATTAAAAATTGTGTCCTCGCGGGACTAAGGTCCCAAAAGATATTTCACTTAAAAAAATTCACCGATTAAGATTCACCTACAGATAATTCACCTGAAAGAAGTAGTGGTTCACCACATGGTAAGTTCACCGACGAAATTCGATTATATTTTTATCGATGAAGTTAATTAATCAGTTTAATTTAAGTTTAATAATAATAAAAAATTAATTTAATAATTTTATTTTTGATATTTTATTTAATAAATTTTAATTAAATTTAATTTTGAAAAAATAAATAAATAAAATAAAATAATTTAAATCAATATAATTTTTGAATAATCATTTATTGAAATGAAAATTATTTTATTAAAATTTTTGAACAAAATTTTAAATAAATGAATTGATTTAATAAATTAAAAATTATAATTATAAATAATTAAATATAATTTACTAGGTAATTTAATTTAATTAATTTGATTTATAAAATAAATTGATTAAATAAATTTTCTTTATTAAATTATTATTTAATTGAATAATTTTATAAATAAAATTTGGTACATCAAAGCATCAAATAAAAGTCGAACAGCTGATTGAAAAAGGTAAATTTCGTCGTCGGTGTCGGTGAACTCAAAAAAGGAAGATGAACTTTCCTGACAGTGAAAAAAAAAGCTGACAAGTGAACTTTCCTATCGGTGATGTGTACATTCCTTTAAAAAGACTTACTCGCTGAAAAATCTTTGCCGTCCTCACTGTACGCATCACTTGACGAAGAGGAAGGCAAAGAGCGAAGATCAGGATAGAGAATGATCTCAAGTGTAGCGCATGCGCAGTGTAGAGTTGTCTGTTGTTAATAAATTTGAAAAATTATAACAGGAATTGCATTTAATTTCGCAACGTCAACGAGAACATTTGTACCTATTCTTTGTCTGTGGTTCTTTGGAGTGATATTTTATTGTTATCTTTGTCCTATTGTCGGTATTTGAGTATTTTTGGCCCACAGAAAACTTGAAAAAACATAAGGCAGAGCCAAATAGGTAAAATTATTCTAACGCGGCCGCGAAAGTAGCCCACGACTTTTCACCTCTGCCTGCAATTAAGTATCGCCTTTAAATCCTATCTTCAGAACTCCAACTTATTTTAGAAATCGTTCTCTCAATAAAAGTCACACATCCTTTCCATCTCTCGCCCCTCTAATTCATTCTTGATCATTTCCAAGTCCTTAGTATCACTTCCAGTTGCTCATCTCTTCATGTACTCATAAGTTGTATTCATACTCTCATCGCTATCTTCTCTATGTCATATTCTTCATTCGGGTACCTGGCCACAAGAGCACCCCAAGGAACTAAAGTTCCTCGCCACCTTGGGAGTTTGAGCTTGAAAATTCATATTGTTCCAAGTGTCCCCTTATCAGATACAGCTCAATATTTGAAATTTTTCAAGTCCCACGTTTTGTCGGACGGCGCCCGGTATTTTCCTTCAAATTGACCCTCCCCCATAAAACTGGTCCCATATTGAAAGCCATGCGTAGCGTAAGAAGATAAGAGAATGAGTGAGGTAGGTATGGCCTATTCTAAGACGGGTTCGGATGACTTCTCGTCGGGGAAGGTCGTTAGAAGTAGATCAAGGACTTCGAGATTTTTCAATAGATCGAAGCAGTAATTATACCACGAGAAGAGAGTGAGGATGACTTGAAATCATACGAGAAAGCGGGATCAGTCATGGAAGTTGCAGCGAGTCTAGGGCGTCCTATTCCTCAAGGTAGATATGCCAATATCCTTAGAAATGAGGAAGAACTCAGCAAGCGTATTAAAATGAGGATTCGTTGGACGATAGCAGTGGTAGAATGAAGGTCTTGGATAGCAAAAGAGGACGAGAGAGAATCAGACAGCATACGGATTTTGCAGGGAGGAGAGAAGAGGTTGAGAAGAGAGAGGCAGGTAAATATAGCAATGAATTCAGCTTGATGAACATGGAAGCGGAGATCCTCATACGGAAGGATGAGATGTTACCCTGAATTAAGATAGCATATCCGGTTGCGGGTTCCGACAAAATGAAAGGGTAATTCTGAAGCAATGGTTTTTGTTGATGTTTTGTTTGTAGATAAAACTAAGATCGAGACGGTCAACCCAAAGACTAAAGTTTGAGCCGCGTGCCTAGATAGGGCTGAAGCAAAAGAAGGAGCGGATTACGTGAGTTGAGAGCATTGTCGCCCCAATTCCAAAAATATTTTTAAAATTTCGATAATTATACAATTTTGTTTGAAAATTATTATTATTGTAGTAGTGCGTTTCATTTTAATTAGTCGTTTATACCCATTTTTTTACCCTTCATTTACAGTAGTCAATTTTCTATTTTTTGTCGTGCAGTTTAATATTCCCCGTTTCGGAATCCAATTCGGATCCATCTGTAAAGTACAGATTGTGATCAGCAATGATGGCTTTAATGTGTCTAATGTAGATTATTTTAGGCGATCTCGGTAGATTAGCCAGGTTCAGGTAAATGTTAGGCGGGATGCCCAGAAGTGTTGGATGATTATACGTACATAGAAAGAAGGGGCTTAAATTTGAGATGCTAGTCCAAATGAGATTCTAATGAAAAAAGTAGTGAGTTTAGGAGCAGAGGAGACGAGAACGATGGGAGTTGAAAGAACTAATCTGTAGACGAGAGAAAGTTGGCGATAAGCGATAAAGAGCGGCATTGTAGAGGAGGAATACCAGCCTCGGTGCATACGCTGAGCGCAGGGTTGGTGCACAGAAGCAGGGCAGAATATTGGCTTGCAATCATTGAAAGGTAACACAATGCGGAGATCATCCAGCGCTTTCGGAGAGGATTTGCGCCAGGTCCAGTTAAGAGCAGATTCGAGAATTGTATAGTAGAAGGAGATTATATAACAAGGTGAGTGTGGGGTAGATATTTGAGGATACTGACGGTGTTCAGGAATTTGAATGATAATATTTTCAAAATTCAAGATTCAACGAATTTTATCGAGTTGATGCGAGCAATTCAGATTTAAACATAGATTATGACTATGCAATGCATTGATTACTTCAAATGATAGAATGCTTAAGATTTTATCGGCAAGCTTGCACTATCGGACTAATTTTTCGAAAGCATTTCAGGTAAATTCTAGAAATAAGAGAAGACGTGAAATTATTAGATGCAATCGTGAGCCTGTAATGAGTCATAACCATCGCGAACTTGAATGTTATGAGGTGGGTTCAAGTGGATGCGATTTATGATTCTTCAGTGTATACTTTGTAAGTACGTAAGTCACAAACATGGGCGTGAAATTAAATCACCGGCACGTTAAATTCTTTTCTGATCCGGAAGTGCAATATTATAGTCGTACAAAAATGAGTCGGAAAGAACGGAAGTTCGTATACTTCGAAAAATTTATTAAAATTTGCCTAATGCTAGCTGGAAAAGACGATTTCTTAACCGGAATAGATAAATTACAAACTGTAATTCATGTGGATTCGAGTTATACATGGGGTTTGATAAATTCGAGTAACCTTCATCCGGAGGACGATTCTTTCAACAAAACCATTTACAATAAAGGTATTCAGGTTATAGGAGTGAAGAATTTCCTATCAGCTGCAGTGAAATTCGTCAAAGAGGAAACGCGCGATGGAAGATTAGATATTATCTCGGTTGGATCTGGAGGTGGATCGATAGAAAAAGAAGTATACGCTGCCTATTGTGAACGTTACGGGAATTCTTCCAGACTGAATTTCTTTTTAGTCGATCCTGACCCACAATATACCGATCTAGTCGATTTCAGATTCGTAGACGATCTCATTGGAAAACGTCCCCAAGCTGTGGGAAATTGCGTTTTATTTTTAATTTGGCCCGAACCGAGAGCTAACAACGACGGTTACGATATTGATTCTATACGAAAGCTTCAACCGCGAGCTGTTCTGACTGTTTATGGTACCGTATCAGATAGTGGAAGCGAAGAATTTGTCAGAGCCTTACAACATGATGACAATATCGATCTACCCATCACAAAAACTGGCGCTTTCAATTGGGTATCCTTGCATGTGGAAACTCTTATTGGAGATGGTGATTGTGGGAAATTTGGAATCGACAATTATTTAATAGATGAAGTCGCGCACGTGGAAATACCTTTAGGTCCGGTGTCTGGAACAACGGTTATTAGGTTGAAAATTCTGCGAAGAACGGACGATCGATTTTTCAAAACATGTCCTACGATCAACGTTACGTGCGAAACGAGCTCGTTGGAAACACATGCTGAACGAATCAACGTTATTCTGACAGAGTGTCCTTCTCACGTATGCCCATCAAGGGATATTGTATTCGGTCTGGTGCCAAAATCAGAGAAACAAACGTTTTTCTAATATTGCCTCACTTGTCACTGAAGACGACACCAGCTTCCAGCTGTTTGAGACTTATTCTGACTATCGCTCTTTGCCATAAATCTTCTGCAACCCGTTCGCAATATTTTGATATATTCCTTATCATTTCCAAGCTTGCATATTTGCGGCTGCTAATTTAGGCGTGGTAGTTTGCACCCAAGTCCCAAGGTCATGTGCGCACGCGAACATGCGCGGGCAAACTTTAAATTAGGGTAAGGATCAGAGCAAAGACATGAGACATGTAAAAAATTGTCAAATTTAGCCCTCTTAAGAAGGGTTCTGAAAAAGGTGGAGATGATGGGTTTTAACCACATGAGAACACAGAAGCCAAAAATTTTCAGTAAACAAATCTTCAGAAAGACATTTTCTGTTCTTCAAGCCACTCATTCACTATCAGGCCTGACGGGAGGGCGGGGCAGTGGGGTTAGTTGTCCTAGGGCCCGGACAAAATGGGGGCCCGCAAGGCCCCCATAAATCTTCAATGAGTGTACGGCAATTACTTTCGTAGCGACTATAGCGTCAGTGACTCGTTGTTACAAAGAAAGAAAGAACTTACTTGTTCTGTTCATAACTTTTCTTGTCTGGTATTGTCAATATCAGGCAAGAACAATACCGTACTGATCTTGTACTGATCTTGACGTGTTGTAATATCGAGTTGACGAGTTAGTACCATAGCTACTGTTTTACGTTCACGGAACAGAATAGTATTAGCGTTCGCTTTACTTGCTTATTTAATTATTTTTAATGATGAGTAGGCCTATTTATACGCACAAATCTGGCACGGAAAAGCGTAAACTGCGTAACGCGAAAGAAGCATTACAAAAGAAGGGGCAAACCACTCTCGAAGATAAGTTTTTGAAGCGTCCTCGATATGGTGAACCTGAAATTGTATTGTCTGTGAGTGAACCAGGTAATAGTAATAAATTTATTTTATTCCAATTTATTGAGATTCAGCATGACGTGACGTGATAGAAACGTTTGCCATGAAAAAAGCTAGAAAAGCATTATTGTAGATGTAGAATATATAGTGTACACTTAATTATGCATGTATTATATTTTTTTTCAACTCGTTGTTGGTTCAATAATTTTTTACCCTTTTTTTGGAGAAAATTTAGGGGCCCGCCAAATTTCTTGTCCCCGGGCCCGACTCGGCTCTCCACGGGCCTGTTCACTATACGTCCACTGGGCCTAGGCTTCTTCATTTTAACAGGGAACTTATTTTGCCGGGCCCCTTTCATTATATAGCTTGGAAGCCGTATCATATAGCTTGGCAATCAACAATTCTCCAAGTCCCCCTCCTATCATATATAGATCGGAGATCAACATTTTTTCGAGCCTCCTCTTATCATATATAGCTTGAAAGTCTAAATTGTGCCCCTCCTATCATATATAGCTGGGAGGTCGAAATTATTCTGTCCTCCTCCTAGCATATATATAGCTCGAAAGTCAAGAAAAATTTAGGTACTCTCGAACTATATTATACTAGCCTTAAGTTGTCGGCCTTCTTTACACTAGCTTTATACTAGGTCTAGGCTTCCTTGAATTCTCAATACCAAATTCAATTTGACTCATGAAACAGATTTTTTTGAATAATAATATGCACAGAAATTGGAGAATGGTACCTTCTACAAATGTAACACACCTCCAATTCTCCTGATTGTTTCAAACTAAGTCTTTCCAGAAGTCAAAAACCAAGAGAGACGCAAACTAGAGGATGGCATCTTCCACTACCATGGCAAAGCCCCAATTCTCAAGAAGAATTCTTTTGAGCTCTAAACTATGATGAACACAAATTAGAGGATAAGTACCTTCCAGAAGTACGACAATGACCCAATTCTAATCGTTTCAGACTGAATTTTTCTAGATAATATGCACAGAAATTGGAGAATGGTACCTTCAACAGACATAACACAGCTTCAATTCTCCTGTCTGTTTTTTCAAACTAAGTTTTTCCAGAAGTCGAAAGCCAGGATAGACACAAACTAGAGGATGGTGTCTTCCACTACCATGGTAAAGCCCATGTGTGTTATGATGGCATCAATGACCTTGACCTACTTTAGGGCCCGTGAAAAATTTCCTGTAGCCTCTAGCCTCATTATACTAGACCTAATATACAGTATACTACGCCTAGGCTGCTGCAGTAGGTTTAGCCTTCATTACCGGGTGGACCAGAAAGATATCACCAGTTAAATGGGAGTTTGCGCTGAATCTGTTTTAGCGTAAAAACGCGAAATGTTAGGTGTGGACCAAAATGTGCCAAAAATTTACCAATTTGCCAAGATTTCCGAAGTAAGAAATAATTCCATCAGTTTTCAACTTCATAGGGTTATTCAGATATTTTTTTCGGATTCCGCGTTAAATTTCGCTTTTGTATCAAGTAAAATATGGAAATTTAAACGATTTTTAATTTTTGAGAATTTTGGCAAATTGGTCAATTTTTAGCACATTTTGGTCCATAACTCGGCTGAAAAATTCTCTAGAAAGTTGGGTAGGGGCGCAAATTGAAGATAAAATTGAGATACAAATTTTGTAGGTTTGAAGTATACATCTAACGTTACGCGTTTTTGTACTGGAGTGAATTTAGCGTAAACTCCCATTTAACTGTTAACATCTTTCTGGTCCACCCGGTATATATAAGCCTAACTGAGCCTTCATTATACTAGCATTACGGATACTAGGCCTATACTCAATAGGCTACCTCTAGACCTAGACGCGAGGGTACCCCTGAAAGCTAGCAGCTTAAAATATCTTATACAAGACTCATACTATAGGAGAAGAGTAGTTGGCTTAGAATATTGTATACTAGACTGATACTAGACGAAGAAGAGGGTGCTCACTCGTTAATTTAAGTCTAGCATACTGGATATTCAGGTAACTAGGGAGCGATCGAGCGGAACTCGACCTACTTTCTCTGTTCTATGGGGGGGCGCGGTTCTTCGAAAAATTTTCCGTAAGCCGTGCACCTTCCAAGCAAAAACTTGGAAAAATTACGACTCTCGAGCCTTAATATAATACGATAGGAGAGGGACTTGGAAGAAAATTTTGACTTTCAACCATGATACTAGGGACTCAGAAAAACTTTAGAATTTTCAAGTTTTCAATTTGAATTCTCAATACCAAAACCAATGCAACCCATAGAGCGAGTTCCCTATACGTTCCTTGTTTAATATTGTTGAGAAGCCTAATATTATATTAAACTAAGCTTATACTAATCTGAGACCCATACGTTACTCACAGAAATGAAAAGTATATTACATTTATACTAATTGCTAAGGCTCTCTATTCGAGCGAAACTGAGCCTAAGAACCACTCAGTCGAATATAAAGAGGACTAAGCTCGTACCACCTTACATCAAGTACTACTTTTTGTACGACCAGCAGTTAGGCCTATAAGCCTCTAGCATTCGGACCTAGCAGAGCGACGGCGCGCTGGCGTCGCACTTGGCCAAAACCAATAGCAGTAGAGAATATTTTATTTTTATCCAAACAAAATTGTCCTAACGTTGATAAGAGTCTCGCCTTGCTAGGTCCGAATAAAAGAGAATGATGTCTACGTCGAAAGTCGATTGTGTGCATCAGACACATGAATGACAGCAAGCATTTTTTCATGTCTTCTCTGAGCTTGCCCATCGATCACCATATCCTCAACTTTTTTGACGTACTCGTGTCCTCTACTGCCGTCCTTCCTTCAAATTTTAGGTTCAACTTCGGAGCCCTCAGACGGTAAATGGTGAAATTCACCATCTTCATGGTATCTCAGATTCACATCGGTGCTTTTAGCTTCTAGAATTTCTTGTCAGGCGGTATTGGGAAGAAGCATCGCCGCATCGGCACGCGTACCCCCATTCTCTTCCAATATTGTCGTCGAGATGGTTGTGATGAGAATGTAGACTACAATCAATGATGCAAACTTTCGGTATGTTGATGTCGCCACGTATGTTCCATTCTGTACGGGTTACTTACCGAAACTGTACAGACAAGTAGGCTCGTCTTGCACTTAAGAGTACGTTTGAATACTTCCACGCGCACCAGAATACGCTTTTAAAATTACACAATACTATTTATTCCTGTGTGATTACAGTATATTTTAACGGACACGTTTTCAATGCACGAAGACAGATAAACTAGATTTTTTCCCCCTCGTATAAGAAAGCCTTATAATGGAGTTGTACTGGTACCCTCTAATACCGTTGAATCTACAGTAAGCGGTATCATAATATGGTGTAGCGACTATTATGACTTTTAAAATTAGTAAGATACTCATAATGTAGCGGTCAATGCCAATGACTACATTTAGTTGGCCATTTTCTTCTGCATCTACAAGTACTCTACTACAAAAATAGCCTATATTTGATGCGGCAAGGTTCTTTTCCTAAACAAATCAAAATACATAAAAAGACAGAATTTATTTATCGTTATAGGTGAGCGGTGATATTTCTTCAATGATACAGTTTCAATACGCTCCACGATTTGCAATCGCTGCAATTAGAGTCCTCGTTCGACCAGTCTAACGTACGGTGAGTTATAATTAATGATTAATTGGAAAATTAAATTACCAATTAACGAATAGGTAATTCTATTATATTCTGTTATATTTTACAAGTACGTAACGCGCGATCATTATCGAGTTACAATTTAGATGTTTTTCTGTACCTAACAATAATAGCTGCGGATACATTGTCACCATGAGTCCATCACGTACAAGTCGAAAGAAACGAAAATATAAGTACAAACGTAAGGAGAGGGGTGAAGAGATTGCGAATTTTGAGCTATGCATACGAAGAAGTGGACTTGCATAAAATAACGGCGGCTCTCTTATCGAATATAAGCGAGGAATTCAAGGAATCTGTTCTACGAGACGAATTTGGGTTTCGATATTGGGAATGGAATTCAAAATTCTTCCGAGTCACCCTCTTATCGCGTTAGCTCGACATTCGATATTTTTCCCAAGTTCCCCCTCTATTATAGAATCAATACGTTTTTGAATTTTACGGTTGTCCATCATGATATAGGATATACTCGCGAACAGTAAAAGAACAGATACAAAAAACAGCAATAAATTACACTGACCGAGAGCTTTCGGCTAAACAGCCATTCTCGAGGTATAGAAAGCGACTGAACCCAACACCAACAAGAACCAGTAACGTAGAAGAGGTCATGACTGAACCAGCGAGTCATCAAAATGTGAATCAATCTCATAGACTAATTCAGTCAATCCCTCCTCAGGAATATACCTGTTCAGCACGGTAATAACTATTTCTTTCCGGTGACGAAAGATTTCGATTTCCTACAGAGCTAGTCGTTTGAAATAAGAATTTTCCCCGAGGAGGAGAACTTCGGACCCCTCTTTCAGACTATGACCACTTTCAATCAAGTGGTCAGCAAAGGCCGACTCACCTACTTTTCTTTTTTCCCACACTTTCCTGGGTTCATCAACTCTAGCTTGGAGTTGACGGTTTGTCTTACCTATATAGACACTCGGGCAGTCTCCACAAGCCACCCTATAAACACCCCCCCTCTTTCAATTAACCAACAGACTCTCAACAGTATTAGTACTGTAAAATGTCGGCCGAAAACCAAAAGGACGGAGGACACGGCTCAACTCCGAAGAAAACTTAGCCAAAAACTGCAGCCTGATCCACCGTTTCCTACTACCAAGGTGCGGTTCTCGGGGGAGGGAGGTCGTAGAATCGAGGCATTTCCTTGTAAGTCTCTTACGAACCATAAGGTCAATGTCCACCTTGACCTGATTCACTCTGGCCAAATGCTTCATCGTCACGAATTCTTACTCCACTCAGAGGGATATGAGTGAGGCTATGGATTAAACTACTGAATGTAGCTAGTTTGTGGGCGAAAGGTACGAAGGACGACCCGCAGATAACAATGTCGGTCGAGGTACTTTCACGGTAAATACCAAATTCGTGGACACCGTCTATGACGGAGATGGTCAAGTCCAGAAAGTTTATGGAGGAGCTACCAACTTACAGAGTAAATTTGATGGAAAGGTATACGCTAGCGAGAAACTCACTAAGGAGCTCCGCAGGATCGGTCCAAGCACACAATATGTCACCCACGTACCTACGCCAATAGAAAACGTGATTCAAAAACTCCTGGTCCAAAGAAAACAGGTCAAGCTCAAATTTGGACACAAAAACCTCCAAGATGAGAGAACCCAAGGGGGGACCAATAGGGATCCTGACCTCCTCAGGGAACTCAAAAAATTTACCATCAAACTTGCAAAAATTAGGTGACCAACAGGCGTTCAAAAGATCGAAAAATTCACCTATGAGGAGTACCAGATTCCACAAGCAATTTTTCTATCTGTTGCATAGTGGTAGCCTTAGGGATATTGGGAAAAAGCCCAACGACAACAAACGAACGTAAAATTGATCCTGGAGGAAGACATATGTCCGTCAATTAGTCAGCCAAGGCAACCAAGTTCTTAACTAAATTGGGAGACTTCACCTCTACACGAGCTTTGAACCATCTATCCAGGAATTTAGCGAGGGAGGTCGGGGAGGAAACAAACAAGACAACCGGCCGCATCGGCTTTCTTTAATGAAGGGCTCTTAATGGTGACCTCACCACCATTAATAAGTTTTCTAGCCTCTTTGACAAATTTTAAAAAATAGAAAAGGGGGTTCTCCTTAGCCCCACATTGGCCAAGCACATCGTAGACCTCAGAGACGTAGGACGACTTCTCCATAACTACGACGTCATTACCTTTGTCAGCTTTAGTAATAACTAATCTCTTCTCCCTAAATTTCCTTCTCAGACCTATGATTAATTCATTCCCTGCATCGCTTATGCAAGGGAGGGGAGTATTACGGACCATTTCGGCATATTTTTTCTGGGTATTCACACCAGGCCGATTTTCACTGCTAAATCAGCAACAACGTTTGCTAAACTCTCCTGATTTTTTAGAAAAGGGAGCCCAAATTTCAATTCTTTTACAGAAGAGTCAACTCATCGCGGTTAAACTCCGTTTTGCTGTGATTTATGACACGGGGCTGAAATTGCTGAATGAGAGCATCGTCACTACGATCTAATTCGCCACCCCTAACCTTAGAGCTGAAGAAAGAGGTACGTTTCCGATTTTTCTTTTCCTTTAATTTTAGTTCAAAATCGCGACAAACATTATTTATAGAATGAATAAATGGACCGAACACACCGTGATGGAGTAGGCCAGAGAGCCGAGAATGCACCACGAGATTAAGCATAGCTCGAAAGTAGACAATATTCTCAGTCCCCCTCTTATCGTACTTATAGAGCTTGAAAGTCAAAATTTTTCAAAATTTCGTCTTCGAGTAGCGAATTTTCACCTAACACACAAAACGCTTTAAGGAAGCCGTGCTTGCACATCGTTTAAGGGTCGACGTCGATTTGAGAGCGATAAGGCGCACATTACCAGAGGCCTAGAAATCGAACCAATCCATTTCAGATTTGAAGAAATCGACTCGAAATCGACGTCGATCTGAGAGCGATTCAAAGCCGATCAATGTAAATTAGCAGAGAATTACAAATTGACTTGAAATCGACGCCATAGAGCAGTCAATTTCAAATTGATGAAAAATTTGGAGAAGTCGAGATCTGAAATCAACATGGCAAGTGAGTCGGCGTGATGGTGTCATCAATCTAATACCGACGTCGAAATGAGGTCGATTTCAACAATATATCAACGCAATTTTAATCAAAACCTTGAAAGAATGAATTCTTGCACGAAAGAATGGACGGAAGCCTAAGATTTCCTCAATGCAGGATCCCTAGCCTTATCATCAATCGAAATATTCGTCTCTTCCTTCTTGATTTCGAGCCAATGCATCATGTGGTTGACTGGGTTAAAATTTCTGTTACCGCAAACTAAAAAATACTACCATCGTATAATTCTTGGAAATTATAAAACCTTAACGAACTTCTTAGTGTGACATTTTAAGCTGAAACTAAAGGGAAAGTGGCGGTAACATTTCACTTGGGAGGTTCAAGTGGTCAAATTAAGGGTGATGATTATAAGTGCGCTCAACGCCTAGGTGACGATTGAGAATGTCGTCGTTAGTTCAACCAAGGACTCCAGAAAAACATCCGAACATGAAGATCGTACTTTTTCACCTAGCCTCACCAACTTCAATGTTTGTCTCGGTCTCTCGCCATCTCTTTGACTCACCTCGGATGACTTACCAAATGAGCCATGTTGACAGTCGATTTTTGGTCAAGACCGAGTGTGTCTCATTATCGACTTACGAGTATTTACTTCTTTCAAACTTTTGGACGAAATTGCGTCGATATATTATTGAAATCAACTGTACGTCGACGTCGTCAGTTTTGCCTCATTTGTCACGTCGACTTCGAATCGACCTCAAATCGACGTCGATCTGGAGTCGATGCACGGTCACCCACTCGTAGTATTATATCTGTATGGTGATTTTGCTACTCTCAGATAGAATGCGCAGTCGAAATTATGTAATGGAGGTCATTGAGAATCATGATTATGCTTGACCAGGGCAGCAATGGTCGAATCGATTTTCAGTCGCCATTAACCTAATGGCAAGAGTCTACTGAATTTCGACGTCGGTAGCAGGTCTGTCTATGGAACAAAATTCTGAGTTGACGTCTAGTAATTGTGGGTCGGTTTGCGGTCAATGTTGATGACACAAAATCGAGTCGATGGGAAGTCGACATCAATTATCAGCTTACCTATACACTTGTTGTCGTACCCTGCTCTCCGAAACTTCCATAGTTTTCTCTCGTTCAAAGACAACCTCTTCTGCAACTACACCGAAACAAACAAGAATTACCTCAATTGCTCTACACTAACGTGGCTTCCTCCCTCTATTTCTTTATAGTCCATTTGTATAATGAAGAAGATCTTCGATAGGATTCATTCCTCGCTGCGAGAGCTAATGCTCACTTTTACAATGTTCAGAATTCTTGCACAAAGTTCAAGGTGAATTCGAAATCTTAGTTCGCTCTGGGAAAAGTTTAATTTTCAGGAAAAATTATCAGCTTGTTTACCGAGATGGATAGACGATGGAACGATGGTAATTACGTTATTCTCATCGGCTGACGGGTAGCTATGACGGCAATGTTTCACCATTGGTCAGAGAAAACATGAGATGAGTAGCGACGAAGCAACAGACGCTAGTTAATTGATGGTTTAATTATTCTGTCTCACAGTAATATTAATATAAGACAAATATTTTGAACATGAATGGCGGCATCGAACAGAATCTATTAGCACCTCATCTTACGCACCTAAATGCGATATTTTTTATTCAATTAACACAAACGGAAGACAAAAAGTGAAGTGTAGAGTTTTTTCCTCATGGTTGTTTGCGATACGTTCAGTTACAAGAAACATGACATAATTGTTACGCAAGTTTTTCGAATTAGGCCTACATTTCGGTAATTAAAGGTTTGCAACAAGAATCTCGGGCTAGTTTTAGAAATAGCAAATTACACACAAGATTACCAATTCGGTATTGGAATTTGATTTGGGTGAAGGAAAAAGGAATAAATAAAAGAGTTATCACGAAAGTGAAAATAAAGGAGTACTTATAATCATCATCGAAGAGAACAGGAGAAAGGAATCAGAATTTAAAAGATAGTTTTACGACGAACATTTATCTCACACCTTTATTGCTTCTGTCCTCAAGAAATGTTTTCCAGAACTTTTTTCTCCAGAACTGAAGAGAAGACTTGATGTTATTAGAAGGTCGAATATGTCCGGCACTGCCGTCCAAAATTTGAAGAAAAAAATTAAACAAATAAATGATTATTTATTTATTTACTTATTAAAAACCCGACGTTTCGATAGTACAACTAGGCCTATCATTATCAAGGGTTATAACGTGAATGAAAAAAAAAGGGAGTTCACGTTATAACCCTTGATAATGATAGTTGTACTATCGAAACGTCGGGTTTTTAATAAGTAAATCAATAAATAATCATTTATTTGTTTAATTTTTTTCTTCAAATTTTGGACGGCAGTGCCGGACATATTCGACCTTCTAATTATATAATCCGTCCTGACAAAATAATTAATTCTTAAGACTTGATGTTATTCGAGGTCTTTTGTTCTGATGAAGTTCGGAACCTTTGGAGCTAATGAGTGCAGGCAGCGAGCGAGAAGTTTGTCAAAAAATCTGAAATTATTCGAAGTCATGGAATATAACTTTCCGAAAACTGTAGAGGTTCAAAACGGTTCGAAATACTTCTTTTATTGGCTGAAACCCCGGTCTCACTTCTATTGAGGTACATTCCTCAAAAAACAGCAGCGTCAGGATGACTTTGACCTAATTCAAGGACTTGAAAGAAGATTTACAAAGAGAAGTAAGTTGGAAAAATATTGGCTCAACCTCGGAACAATTTTGAGTCACGAGCTATTTAGAGGAGGGATGCAGCTAAACCTCGGCTCAGCTGCCGGGCTAGAATTTTAGAAAAAGGTATTTTGACGGTGGCATATCTAGAACATTTACGAGGGTGGGTGGTTGGGCCAAAGAAAAATTCCTGGAGGGGATTACGAAACAAATTTTTCAATTCTGGTGGGGATTAATTATTCCTGAATCTCGCGAAATCTGCTCTTTGCATGTCCATTTCTTATTTAGAATCTGAAGTACTTTAGAAGGCGATATCCTGCCCATTCCCCAGGCTTATTCACAGCCAGTTGTGTTGCATCAGACTTCTTGACAAGAGATATAAAACACGATCTTCATTATACAAATAATTTAATTTTTTCGTTCAGGGGAGAAAGATTAAAAGTACGTTCTAGAACGTGAAAGTTTTTTTTGGATGAGGTCGAAGAGTGTCTCAACATAGTGAAAGACTACCAAAAATTTTCAAACTACAAACTAGGAATTGGGGCACTGCGCTGTTTGAGCATACAAAAAATTAATAAAAGTGAAATTAATTACAATCGTAAAATCTACGAGCGACAATTTTTTTTTTTTTTGATACGATGATTCCGACAATGTTTCTTCAAGTGAGGGCCACTCAAGACAGATCGGGACGAAGTTAAATATGGGCACATTCAAAAATTGCATAAGATGAATCGATGAATTACGGAAACAAACACCTCGAAGCAAAGATTGATATCGGTATACGTACAGCACACTATAATTTATCAATCCTCTTTTCCTTTCGTTCATCCAAACATTTTCAATGTATCGTTTCAAGTTCAGGTAAAGTCAATTAAGCGGTACTTTATAACGCGTTACGAAAGTGAGAGCAATTTAATCAAGGTCTGCTTACAAAACTCCGCAGCACATAATATCTATTTGAGATAGTCATTCAAACATACGATATTTTTTTCAATTTATTGAAAGAAAAGAGCAGCGAGTTTCTTTTGTGACTCTAAAGGCATTGGGGGTGTTCGGGAAAGTTAATTTTGAAGAAATGTATGGTAAGCACTTCCAAGCATTATATGTAAGGAGGAGCGACTTTGAAACGGACCAGTTGAAGTAATTATTAAAAGAGACCCCCCAGCTAATCATTTTTTCTTTTCTGGGAGCGGTAACCAAATTTTCTCATCCTTGTCCGTAAATTGCCCTAGCCTGCATCCCCAAATTCGATAACTGTCCATTCACAAGCTATCTCCTTTAGAAAATGAATATAAGAATGCGTGGAAGATGTATTAAACGACCATATGACTCAAGCACGTTGTGCCTAATTGGGAGGTTTCACAAAAATTGATAAGCTCGGGATTCTGTTGGAGAAACCCGACAGTAGTTCCTTCCCACATGTTCCGATGGGTTGACAGGTGGCAGGTTCTTCAAGAAAAAACAAAAAATGTTTCAGAATCACCGAACCTGATCCTATTCAAGTGTGCTGCGATGTACGGCGGTTGAACAGGTGAGTAATCAATGGATACATGTACGTCAGGCCATTTGGTATACTGGGATTATTATGGCCAGAAAGTGAGACCCAGAGAATGAACCGAATCATGCGGCCGTTAGGTCTGACCCAGGTTGTATACGGGCCAGCTACTTTGCGGCACTCGCATCCACCGGACCAGAATATTATACAAGAACAGGTTTTTGTACAGAAAATTAATACAGTAGCTCATTTCATTGCAAATTTCATCTTCTTTCCACCAATGTATCAAACTCAAATTTGACCAGACCGACAAAGGTACCCCTTTTTATAGAAACTGCCATTATTGAGAACTCAAGAAAGGGCTGTTTCAGTGGATATATTTCTTCTACATCCATATTGGAAGGGACTTGGAGTTGTAGGAGATGATGAGTTGCTTGATTTCCTCGCCTGACTCGAAACTTGCCTCTTTTGCCTCTTCAATAATAGAGAGTTCTTCCAGGTAGTTTGCTACAGTAAAGTTGGGACCTAACCTAACGTAAACCAAAACTAAATTAGCTCCAAATTCCAAGCCTGTAACGTCACAATTTGATGACGTCATACATTCTTTAGATCTCACAAGCACTCTAAAACAGATTCCCTGCCACCCCTCGTTTGACTCTGTCAAGAAACCTGTGAGTTTCTTTTAAACAGAAAACCTGTTTCATCAAGGGGTTTTTCGGAAAAAATGTCCGGCCGGCCGGCAACCTTAAGGTCGTATTATATATGTATAGCTTGGAAGTCGAGAGTTTTCCAAAAGGTTGTATTATATAATACCTTGGAGGTTGGTATTTCCTCTCCTGTGACATACTGAAGTCCGCGTCTGTGACGCCACAATTTGATGACGTCATAGATCAGTTTTCTTAAGTCCCAATTCTCTCGTATCATATGAGTTTCTAAATCCCCCTCCTATCGTATAATTATAGCTTGGAGGTCGTAACTGATGACGTCGTAGATCATTTTTAACAGGGAACCTGTTCTATGGGTGAAACTGGCTGTGCGCCGTTCGCCGTTCGGCGAAAAACTTGAAGCTATATATGAGGGGAGGGAGACTTGAGAAAAATTTCGACCAGGTCAGGTCACTGATGATGTCCTAGTTTATACTAGCTTTATACTAGGTCTAGGCTTCCTTGAATTCTCAATACCAAATCCAATTTGACTCATAGAATACCTTCCCTGCGTTCCTCGTTTAACTCTGTTAAGGAAGCCGTTGGTTTTTCCAAATCCCTCCCTTATCATATCTTGCTCCATAAAACAGGTTCCTGCCACCCTTCGTTCAACTCCGTTGACGAACGCGTATTTTTTTTTGTTTTTTTTTTCTCTCAAATGAATCTGCTTATTTTCTGGCCCTAGGAAGTTGGTGGTATTTTCAACATAAATTGCTCCATTTCTGTTCCTCTTGTACAAAGCTTCCCGTTATATCGATACAATTTTGTTCTTAAGGACTTGAACTATAAAACTTTGGACTTCATTGCTTTAATTCAGGCATGTCAAGCATGGTTCGCGTCCTCCTTCTACATCTAAACCTAACTTAACGACACGTGTATTACTGACAAAATTGAATTTTAATTTTTAAAATTCGAAAAAAAATCGGTAAATAAGCAAAATTGCTGTTTCCTTTGAACTATGTGGAGAGATATCCTCAAAATATATAAAACTAAGACCAGGAATGGGAAACAGCGGGCGCTCACTGTACCTCGCGTAAAAAATTTCTACAGACTCTTTGCTTCTGAAATTTAATTTTGATATCAAGGATGCCCATCAAAGTAACTTTCATGTTTTCATCATCAGCAACTACAGTACATATTTTTTAAACTAAAATGTTTACTTTGCCACTGTACCACCGCGATTGTGCGACGATTTGGTGGTTCTTCACTTGAGTTTTCTTGGCTTACGTAAACATTCAAATGTTATAGTACTTAATGTAAAGGTTTCTTATAGTGTTGAAGAGCACAACACTCAGTTTCTTGGTCATTTACCCGCAGACACGTGCACGAGTAATGCCCAATATCCTAACATAGTACGTATGGGCTTTTAATTATAGGCCTACATTTAGGTACATGGACATCCATAGGCAATAACCGCGCGTGAACTAGATGTAGGTGCATTATCGCGCGTATGACATATCAAGATTCGTACGCTCTACAACAGATCTTGTTGGACATCTTTGAAAAATATACACGCGGAACTGTACATTAGGTGTATATCATTGTATGTCAACAAAATAGCAATCATAATAGTGGTGCAGAAGATAAAGTACAGCCATACACGTTGTTGCTGTTTTTAAGTTCAAGGCTCACAAAGAAAAAAGAATGATCTTTGATATCTACTAAGAATCTACGAGTATGAACGCTGATGTGAATATTAACAAATAGTAGAGAGAGCACTCAGTCAGTTCTTCTCTGTATATAAGTGCAACTGGTTTCCACGTTTCCTTATTACGTGTACGGCACCTTTTCGCGTTCTTTACACACTATCGTAGCGAACAAAATATCGTTTTTCAACATCTCTAATAAAGAAAAATTTTATTCGTTATAAAATAAAAAATGTTCCTTAGACTGGTGAGTACCCGGAATTAATTTTCCATTTCTTAATTTAGTTTTTATTCTCGCTTTTAAGACAGATTCGTTTCTCTAAAATATCAAAATTTTGGTTTCAACTTTCTTTTTTTATTTTACAAGCTTTTAAGCCCGATGGGATAGTGGGTTCGAGTTCTAATTTTTTTGAAATTATTCTTGCGATTCCGCCGGTGTTTTCCTAGTGAGCGCGTAAATTTTTGAAATACAATCACCTTCGTGAATGAGACTGTCGAGTCTAAAGATAAAAATGAACGTAAAAATGTTTTCTTTGAGGATCAACATTTTATCGTATTTTAACTTGAAGCAGATAGAAATTTAATAGTGATAACGAGCCCCAGATGGCGCGCCACACTCTAATTTGCTTATTGGCTTCCTACTTGAATTATTTCTCGGGCGTCTGAAAATTCTGTTTCTAAAGTATGTTCAACGGGTCTGAATAAAAAAATCTCGATTCTCCGACCAATAGAATTGTTGCTTTTTAATTCGGTACTGCCTCTAATTAGAGATTGATGTGAAGGTGTCCACTCTCATAAATTTTCGTCGTGTGACAATCAATTATATTTCGCGAAATTCCATTTTCTAGACCTTTGAATTTTATGGCGTTCAGAAAATTGACGGTCAGAAGAAGGTTTCAAATCGATATTTTAGATTAGACATTATTTTCCTAAAAGTATAAATAATATTTAATAAAAAAAAAACGAAAAAATTCGAAGAAAATCCTCGAGAAATTTCTCTACTGCTACCCCAATGTAAATAATTTGGGAAATTTCCAGTCCCCTTATATTTATCAAGGTTTCATGTCCTCAACTACTCCTCGTGAAATCCATTGTAGAATTCGGAGAAAAATTTCAAAAACGGAGTTTATTTTAATAGGCTGACGAGGTTCTGAAATTCCTAATAATGAGATTTTTTCTCAATTAATAAAGTTTTAAAACAGATTTTTGAACCTGTAGTAGTACTAGAAGACTGATGAGGCTCCAAAATTTCCCACAGCTAGATTTCGGTGAAATTTGACGATCTTATCGATCACGTGAAATTTGACTGCAGAATTAAAAACAAATTTTGAATAATTCCCTGACCTTTGCTTGACTAATGAAAGTAGGGTGGGGACCTTCTCGTTGTTTCGAGCTTGAAATTTCCAAAGAGTCCATTTGGAACTCCGGAGAGTTTTGATTTTATTTTTTAGATTCTGGGGCCAATTTAACGTTTGACTCCGAATAGCGAAGAAAGAGATTTTGCACCAATCATCACGATTACTATACCGTAAACTACTTAATCGAATTCGGTCCCTCTATGATAGACAGAATTTCAAGAATTGAAAAAAGAATTTATCGGGATTTCTTTGTATGTACTTTTTAAAAATAAAGATTGAACTTTGTTACTCACTACCTTAAGAGTTTAAGCTAGAAATCCATATTCTTCCAAGTTCCCTTCTATCAGATAGAGCTCAATATTCGATAATTTTACCAAATCCCTCCCCATCATAATAGCAAGATATTCAAAGTTATTTCCCGGTCTCTCTCTTATCACATATAGCTTGAAAGTCGAAATTTTCTGAAGTCCCCACCTATATAGCTCACAGGTCGACATTTTTCCAAGTCCCACGTTTTTCCGGACGGTGCCTGGCGCCCTTCATATTGCCTCAATTTGCTCGCTTATGAAATATGTTCCCTGATTGAAAAAAAAAATGATCGAATGAGATGAGGGAAGGAGTCTGAGAAATGCACTCAAGTTTAGAATCCTTGTCTCTCGTCTCAAAGCTGGACTAAAAACAATAATTCAGATCAACTTCATCAGGGGATGTTATTTGAATGTAAGCCCTCCGTTCTTCAATACGCTTTGAAAAATGCGAACATGAATGAAAAAATTCACCACAATTATTAACCCCGACTTTAAGACCTCGATAAAATTACTGCAGTTTCTCACTACAAACAGACCTGTTGGAATACGAGTACTCTGGATTTAGCATTCGGATGCGACTATGATAGGTATCGCTTACGGCCGTCGAAATTTATCAACTACTTTTCTTTTTTGGGTGATAAGCAGACTTTTTTACTTTCCGGTCGTGTACGTGATTTCTTTGAAGGAAGAATAATTAAAAAGACAAATGACATACATACCAATTTTGTATCGAGTAAGCTGTCTGCACTCATAGCCTTATTATCACGTGTCAAGGTTTTACTCTCACATTTTGTTGTTGGCACGTACACAACTGAGGCAGTATTTACTCTAGTTGTTTACTTAGTTTTGATCAGTACCGGAGAACCTTCTTTCACACTTCCTCAGTTACATCATTTCTAATGATTAGACAATGATTTAAAATTACTTTCATTTTTGTACTTCTTTATTTGTAAATTCTCGAACGTTGACAGGAACCTAGACAAGCTCTAAAATGATACACATAAAATCACACTGAAGATTGTTCTTTCGCGAACGCATGCCTTGAAACTTCACCCCTAGAACAAACGAGCTGTTCTCTTCACACAAAAAAATTTTTCTCACTATATATTTCCATCACTTAAAAACAAGAATCTTTCTGAATGAATCTTTCGACTTTCATATCTATCAATATCATGCATACTTTAGCCAACGGCATATCGACTTCCATAAGATTATTCATCATACAATCGCTCTAGAAAAAGATACAAGAAAAATTCTAGGACGTTATTACTAGAAGGCCTTAAACCATTCTGTCATGATTATGAATAATTTTTTCAGAGAAATAAATTTAAATACAATTTCGTCCGCAAATATTTTTAATTCAAAAAAAGGTTGACCGACGTATTATTTTGGACCTTGATGAAGAACGTTCGAAACGTCAGTCAACCTTATTTTTTTGAATTAAGATATTTGCGGACGAAAATGTATTTAAATTTATTTCTCTAAAGACTAGTTGTCGCCCAGTAGAAGTATTACCTTTTCTGTGAATAATTTGGATTCAAAGAGAGAGAGAGAAAGAGCTCGCTTCCACCCCACATTAAGCGCCTAACTGTTCGTACCTATACATAAAGCCTCATGACCTTGCGATTTCTTTTCTTACAACCTCACTCCCTTTTCATTTTCACTCTCTCATGAATACTTACATTTGTATACCTACTCTTGAGAGGGTATTGATCTTAGGACCATCGCTAATAGGAAAAAAGTGTTTCGACACAGAGTGAAAAAATTTTGAACTTTCATATAATTTTCCTGATTCTTCTCTATGTTACAGTGTTTGATCTCTTCAATCATCGCCGCTGTCGCAGCTAAACCCGGCTATATCGCGCCAGTTCCAGTCGTGCACGCTCCTGTGGTTGCCCTTCCACCCGCCGTCAGTCACTCAACTTTTGTGCGTCATCCTAGTCCGGTAATTGTGAAACATGCTCCTCTAGTACCGGTTGTGCACCATGTTGCACCTCTTCACCCAATCGCTCCAGCACCGGTAATCGTCAGAACGGCTCCAATAGTGCCGCTCCATCACCCAGCTCCATTGATTGTGAAATCGGTTCCTGTTGTACCGGCCGTGCACCCAGCTCCTCTGCTGGTGAAACCTCATCTCGTACCAGCCCTACACCCAGCTCCTCTTATCCTCCATTAAAACCGGAATATTCTACTTCGCACACATTTGAACATGCACTCAGTGCAGTCTGAAGTGATCATCATTATGCGTAATATTGCTAACTTATTTACGCAATCGATACAACAATAAACAAATTTTCGAAACATTATTGCTACTTCTATTTATTTCGTATCATACGCTTTTGAAAAAATGACAAAATTAAAGGTCACTTCCCGTCAAAGTCGACAGCAATGTACCAGAGTCAAACATCAACGTAAAAGAACAGAAATTTGTACATTTTTCCATCTTATTTCACAACCCTTCCCTCCAGTTTCCATATCATCACACATTCTCCCTAAAGATGAGAGCTCCGTATCATACAGTTTCAACTTATGAGAATTGTATGAAGACCTACTTGAGATACCTTCTTCAGGTTATTCAATTGATTTCTAACTCTGGTATGTTCAGGGCCATAGATTCGGCACTCCCACGTATATTATTTCCCCATCTTGCTCCCTTCCCCCACCTAGAAAAATCGCTAGTTACGGGCGTGGGTATGTTCTGAAAAGCGCATGATACTCCAAGAAATAATATTCACCTAAGGTACTGATTTTCATTATTTTATTTATCATCACTGAGTTCGTAAACTTTCAAAAAATTTCGAAAATCTTTTTGCATTTTGCGCAAATCACTTTTTTGTATACAGGATATTCAAGGTTGACAATTTTTAGGACACGAGAACTGGATTTTAGGGAAGGGGGGGGGGGGGAAAGAAGTCTGAAGACTACTTTTAACATGGAACCTGTTTTATCGGGTCCGTCGTCCAGCCGACTGACAAAGCTCGGAGCTCGAAAATTTCATATAGCCTGAAAGATAGCCCCTTCAATGAGCCAGATATGCAGCGCTTCAAATACCATAAAACTCAGAACGTCCTTCTAAGGTATTTCAAGTCCTCCTTGTATCTCATACGTGCCCCATATAGCATGTTCCTGCCCCCCCCCCATTTAACTCCGTTAAAGAATTCTCCCAAGTTCTTTTTTTTAATAGAATGTAATCCAAAAAAAATATATACATCCATGAACTCAGAATCCAATTTTCTCTCAGAAGGAGTTGTGTTTTTTTTATTTATTTTCAATGTGAACTGCAGGTAACTAATTAATATAAACTTATTTTGTTCTTTACCTGTCAATAGACACGCAGATCAGACTATATACTGAGGCATTGATTGCCACTCCTTGAATGAACGGTACAACTTTACACATCGCTTTTCCTAACACCCAAGCTGCAAAAAATAAAACAACAAAATTCAATGTTATCATCTTTGTATATTTTAAATACGTCTAATGTCTAATGAAATGGTTAACAGATAGAATTTCTTATTCATTTAAAAATTAAGAAAATGAGAAATATTGAGACATGTGACGATTTCTCAGCATGAAACGAACTGTAGAAGAACGTCTATGAGAGCTTCAAGAAAGAGACAGCTAATCTCATCAGCCAGCAAACAACTTGCTTCACTTCCAAAATACGTCGATTAAAGCGCCCTAGGGTTCCTCGTCGATTCAGTCGAAAATGATTAGCTTGGGAAGAAGTATAAAAGTTGTGCGCGGACGGGATGAAGTTTAGAGCATTAGTGATGGATTCTGAGTTATTGGAGCGGGCGGAGGAGGCTTGAGAGGGGACAGAAAATGATTTTCTAAGATTTAGGAGATAAGGACAGGAAAAATTGACAGAAGTTTCTCCACGTCATGGAGAATATGTAATCATGTACGAGTCTACACCTTTGGGCGTTTGCAAACCAATAGAAATGACTTTCTTGCCTGTAACTATAGAGTTTCGTCAGCTTCCTTTATATTATTTGTAAAAGGCCTACTATAATGAAGGCCAAAGTTGGAAATTTTTTCGCGTCTTCAAAGTAAATCAAGGTCATTGACGACGTCAGAAAGTGTCTCGCTTAACGGGACGCAGATTTCCGACTGACCACCAGTCCAAAGACACATATATGTCAACATATTGGAGACGTACAGTTCCTCAACATGACACTATTGGTCGAGGGTGGAGAGGAGAGCCCAAGAAGGAGTCATAAAGGCGAGGGAACGAGACTATTTCTTTGTGCTGTAAAGAACAAATTGAAGAGGACCAAGAAATCGCGGATTTCTCAACTACACGAAGTTTATTGAGAGTTGGTAGGACCAAAGGTTGTACCATCATGACAAGATCTGAGAACGATTGTAAGATTTCAAGTCATAGGAAGGAGAGTGATCAATGATTGAGAGAGAGAGAGCAGGACTTGCTTAACTGCCAGGTCCATTGCGTCGTTTTCCGAGAGGCCGGTAGAATCAGGAGATCAAAGGAAGGCAATTAAAGATAGAGAGAATGTTAAGGAGTGCAGACGACAGGGTTGGAAGAGAAGGTATCTGGTATGCTTAGGGGGGGGGGGGGAGAGAGATATGTGACAGACAGTTCAGCAGGATATATGAAGACTGAATCGAGATCTCTTCATCGAGGGAGAAAACGTAGCCAGTTTTGCAGCTCGATTCGGGTCCATTTGTAAAGTACAGGCTATAAAAGAAAATCAGATAAGTCTAATGAAGATTATGTTGGGCAATTTCGATACGTTAGCCAGGTTGAGGCGAATGTGAGGTGTCTGGAATGCTCTGGGAATGGTGGATGAGTGCATAGGGATTAGAGATGATAGTCGAGGTAGGATTTCAAGGAAAGAAGTAGTCAGTTTTGAGAACAAAGGGAGGGGAGAAAATAAAGAGTTGAAGATTTTGGAGTAATTGTTATACAGGGGGTAAAAAAATAATTGACCAAAAAAATCAAGCGGAATAACGTGAAAAAAAACGCTCTCAGTTTCGAAGTGGGAATTTGAAATTAACAAAAATTTGTTCAACACCTCTCCTTGTCTCTCTCTCCATGGAATATTAGTAACGTTGGGATTGGAAAGTGTTCAGGTCTCTTCATTTAGGCTATCCAGAGTCTAATTATCATCGCGTTCAAACAAAAGAGAATGAAGAATTTTAGATCATTTTTCTGTCGAGAAGAGTCATCTGAAATTAAAAATATTTTTAAGTTTCCAAAGTTCAAAACTCTTGGGTGGGTGCCAAATGTTTTTAAAAGAAAACAAAAACTGGTTCTCTCTTCAAATTTTGAGTTTGTTGACAGTAGATAATCAAGCTACAGCTCGAATAAAACTTGTGATAAGCATTGAAAAAGAAGTTGTAAGAATATTTACAGCGGCGAAAGAAATTTTTGTCGCGACTAAAGCTATAATTTCAAATTCGGAGAAGGAAGAAATGTCACCGGGATCTGTTTTCGCATCATTTTTTAAAGGAAAGAGATCGCAATTTTTGTCGACCCTACTAATCAAATTCTTGTCTCAATCTTACCACAATAACTTTTTTCATTTCCAAGTACACGTAATAACAAAATTGTCACAACTCTGTCGCGAACTTTCATTTCTCAACTTTGATTATACATTACTTTCTATTGCGTTTTTTCGAAAATACATTTTTTCCAAATATTGACCTAGTTGAAGGCTACCGTATTTACAAATCCATTTTAGGTCGTACATAATTTGCACACTTATGAACTAAATTTTGTGTACGGTATATTAAAGGTTACTTCAAAATCCTTTGTGAAGTCGAAGAGTACCTAACTAACGAATGAGGATAAACGTTTATTGCACATTGCAGAACTGTAGCGCCGAACAAATAATTTCATCCTTTTTTTAAAAATCGTGATAATTCATGAAAGCAAATGTCTGGTCGGTTCACAGTGGCGTCGAAATTTAAGTACTTATCTGACAGGACGTGGGACGAAAATAGTACATTAATGAGAACAAAAAAGCCCGTTGGTATTGTTGTGAGTTTACTCTGACTTGACGGGAAAATTATACTTTATCAATATAATAAAATACAACATCATCCAATACTTTGTTTCCTTCTATTATCGGAATTGTTCAAATTTCCAATAATTGCTTCGCCTCTACTTGATCTTAACAATATTGTAATGCACTGAAAGAAAAGTTTTGTTTGGTCATCATCACCGAATTCTTGGGACGAGAACAGTTCGTGAACAGGTAACGAAAGGGGATTATAGCATTATTAGGGAATCTTTAGCAGATCATTTATCTTATCCCGCACCGCGAGTTTCGTTGAAGACTGACGAGCTAGATACTTGAAACAACAAATTTAAAATCCCACCCAAAAAGTTGTTTTAGCCCCCCAAAATCGATTTGTTGAAAATATTTCGAAAAGTTGAAGGAGTTGGAAATCTTTTTTTGGCATTTTTTATCTATCGGCACTCCGATCGCTATTGGGAATCTGCGAGTACGTCTGAGTTTTGCGAGACCGAGTTCGAGTTTCCCTGTCCTAGCATAGTTACAGTACTACTTTTAAAGTGGACTTGAATTGTAGGCTCAAACTAGCCTTAATTGCATTAGGTACCTAAGTATATTAGCTCTAGAATAGACCTAGCATACAGTGTACTAGACTACATTAGTCCTATACTAGGCCTACGATGGCTTAGCATATGATATTGGACTCGTAGAACTCTGGGCTAGAATTTAGGAAACTTCAGAAAAGATATGTTTCGGAGGGCCAACTCGCGGGGGTGGTGTGAACTCGTAAATTTTGGGATTAGGTGCCACAGGATTCAGGAAACTTGACATGTCAAAAAAGAAACATAAAACAATCAATCTCAAGATTTCAATTTAGATATAGTTGATTGTGACCAAGAAATTGATATTTGGGAAAGTTGAAACTTAAGAGTCTCCATCGCTAAAGTCGAGAATTTTTCGAAAATTTCAGCATTGTTTCGAATCCCACTTTCCAAATCTCATGAAGGAGTAAAAAATATGCTACATTATCTAAGCTTGGTGAAATTTCTACAAATCTCAAGGTTAAAAATAGTCAATCAGCGATCGTAGTTCCATCATCAGCATTCAAACCTCGAAATACATATATAAAGCTCGAGAGTTTGAAATGTCATAAATGATATAGGATAAAAACGGCACAAACAAATCATACAATGTTACAGAAATCAAGTCTTGGTCGGTCGTAGTTTTAGGAATCCTTACGTCAGAAAAGAAAAAAAAAAAAAATCGATTAGGCCTATATTCTTCAAGACGGCGATTTTAAAACAATTAATATTCTGATAATAAAACTCCGTTTTGTATTAATACAATCCGCAGCTAGTTGACGCGATTGAAGTTATGTACATTAAAATTTATATAAAACCCAATATATTAGCGTCAGTAAAATTATACGTGCAGAAGTGTTGAATATAAAATCATAAATTCTGAAAATTCTGGCCAAATTTAATCTATTTATTGGAATTACGAGATGAACAGTACCGTTCAGGGTGTCATTATTGAATAAAAACTATACAAATACGTTAGAAAAATTTGAGATTTGGTTTGTCAATTATTCTTATTTCAGTATACATCACACGTTGATATCAATTACAGATAATGTACAGCAAGCTGAAACTCAATAGCTACAGACAATGAAAATATATTATTTCAAAATTTGTTCTTGTTTGCGAACGCCCAGAGACATAGACATGATTCAATGTTTTTCCATGAAATGGAGAAATTCACTTGAACTTTTTTTCGGGCGGGGGTTGTTCATTATAATTGAGACATTCGCAGTCAGAAATGACTCTCATGATTCCACTCCTCTTTCGTTTTCAAGGGGGGAGCTGTTTGCCCAATATAAGAGAAGGGACATTCATGCACTGGATTATGTAAACACCTCACTTTTCTCTGAGGGGATGATGACGTCATAAGAATATTTGCGAGTGAGTCCCCAAAAGCTATTCAGCTTAACATACGATATACTAGACATATATTAGACTATCAAAAACGTAGAAAAACGACAGCTTCCTTGCTCGGAGGTTGAAATTTTTCCAACACCCCTTTTCTATACTCGTAGGTCGAATTTATTTTGGCTGGCACGGAGCATGGTAAATTTTTTGGAAAGACAAAAAGGGGAAAGAAATGGGGGAACCTCTTTTTCTCAATTTCTGAATAAAGTGATCACTCATCGTATAGTTTGTAGTGATAGTCCACCTGAATCCTGGACCATTTAGGAAGACAGTAAGTTTATAGTGATGACATCATTTACGAATTATCTGAAGAGTAAATCCGCTGCTCAAATTTTTTCACATTATCTAGTTTCTAGATGACATTCAATATCACACTCGTATAAATCGTAAAATTCTCACATGGCGTGATAGACGGTTGTCTCCATTTTGAAGGAAATGTGGTGCCGGAAATGATTTTAGCGAGCTGTAATTGAAAAATTGGTACAAAGTATTCATTCCTATTTTATAAACTTGCTTACACCACGTTGTTCAATCTACATTATCCTTAATTATAGGAAACGAGATGAATATCACGATGACTGATGCCAAGTATGGCAAATTATACGAGAGGGCGACAAATGTCTAGTAAGATCCGAGGTTATCATAGGGTAGGCCTTCCGTATAATATTTCGCATCGGCTACTATAATTGCTAACGTGAAAATTACGAATTATTTAAAGGTCAATACTTCGAAGAGAGAGAGAGAGAAAAAAAAAGTTTATCGCTATTTAATGACGAAACAGTCTTTAATTCTAGATAAAATTAAAAACGATTCTTCTTCATCCGTTTTTCACCTTGATCTTTCCATCTGGATGCAAATTTCATAATTTTTAACGACTAATTTATCGTTTTATTGTCAGCTTTTCTCACGTATGGAAGTTGAAAAAGTCCTCGAAAGTGTATTCGTTGAGGTTTTTACGTATAAGGTAAACGTAATTCGCGTCTATATATTTTCTGTTTACGTTCACGCCTACAAAAAAAGTGAAATTTTCAACTTTACCTTTGGTTCTTTACAAGCGGCTTTAATTTGTACTCGTCGATCGTTTTACCGTTTTCGTGAAATTTTGAATGTCGAGGTGACGCGAAACTCCGCGTTGGTTGTTATTTTGCTGTTGTATATTTGTACTTCGTATTTTTTCGAACTCACGCAACGCACTTTTTTTTTCTACCATTAAAGACTTGTATCATAACATTGATAACACACACCACCTAAATGGAAACCGATGTTAAAATAATAATGGTACTCGAGATTGAGCTGAATTTTCAGTTTGGAAGGAGAAGAATCGGTTAAATATCCTACTGATATCCATCGTGAAAATTTACTTCTATATAGCAAAGTGATTGTACACATATTTTATTTATTTATTTAAAAGAAAATTTGAATTGCCGCTCCGCAGCCCAGAGCGCTACTTATGGGCGACACTTCAACAGCAATAAAAAAACCCCCAAAAAAATAAAATAAAAAAAACGGATCTACCAATCCCTAAACCTCTCACTTATTCCCCTTTTTGACTGCAAAATATTTCTTTTCCTCCTTTGTCCCCACGCTCACAATCTTCTTGATGAATATATTTCGTTCATTAAATACGATACCCAGAGTTCGATCAATTTCCAATACTTTATTGTACAATGTCATCCCTTCATTCGGCTAGTGGCAATGTGGCAGAATGCTGAGTCCGTCAACGCGATTCCTAAAAAAGGCTATGTACCCGACCTGTTCTCACGTGTGCAAGAAACACAACCCTTTCAAGCAAGGTAGATGAATCATTAAATATGGAAACATTATCATTAGGAAGCCTCCTCGATACCATTAATTAATCAAATTGAACCTCTGAAGAGTGCTGAGATAGCTATAATATAGTATCGAATTCGAGGAGATGTTTCTTGATCGTACTCGCAAAATATTATTCTCACTTCTCAGAATTGAAACGATACAATTTTTCATGGCTTACCTAGCACTCTTCAAAAAATTTTACATATTAACTAATGAATATATCCACGACATTCTTCTCATAGCTGTTTTCAACTTTCGATTCCGTGTCAATTTTTTAATGTTGAACATCAATAAATTCAGAATCGATACGTTTTTGTATAAAATTACGGTCATCCATAATGACGAGGATACTAAAAGGAGTGACGCGAAAGAAGATGCAAAAGATCGCACACTAATTGAAAACACGAGCGCTTTCGGCTAATCAGCCATTCTCGAAGTGTGGAAAGCAACTGAACCCAGCACCAACAAGAACAAGCGACATCAAACGAGATCATGACTGAAGCTACGAGTCATCGAAATGTGAATAATTCCTGCAGACTAATTCGATCAATCCTTCTTCAGGAATGTACCTGTTCAGAACGGCAACGCTACTATTATTCCAATATCGGAGGATTTCTATTTCGTCAAGGGCCAGACGTTTGAAGTATGAGTTTTCCCTATGAAGAAGGACTTCGGACCCCTCTTTAAAATTGTGACCATTTTCGATCAGATGATCGGCAAAGGCTGACTCCACTACTTTTTTTTTCCTTCAAGCTTTTTTGTGTTCGTCAACTCTAATTTGGAGTTGACGGCTGGTCATTTCTGTATAGACGATAAAGCAATCCCCACAGGCCACTCTATGAATCCCTTCCCTCTCGGCCACTGGGATAAGGTCCTTTAGTTTGACGAAAAGGCTCTTAACCGTGTTGACATTATAGAAGGCTGGCCGAAAACCGAAGGGGCGGAGGATACGGCCCAACTGCGATGAAAACTTGCCCAGAAACGAGAGTTTAATCCACCGTTTCCTACCATCTTGGTGAGAATCCCGGGGGAGGGAGACCATAGAGTCAAGACATTTCCTTGTGAGCCTCCTACGAACCATAAGGTCAACATTGACCCTGACCTGATTGACTCTAGCCAGGTGCTTTATAGTCATTAATTCTTTCTGGAGAGCGGCTTGACTCAATGGGGTATGAGTCAAGCGATGTATCAGACTAATAAAAGTAGCAACTTTGTGGGCAACAGGTACGAATGACAACCCGTAGATAGTAATATCGGTTGAGGTATTTTTCCTGTAAATACCAAATTGATGGACGCTGTCAGTGACGGAAATAGACAAGTCCAAAAAGTTTATAACGGAGCCACCAACTTCCAGTGTAAATTTTATGGATGGGTAAAGGCTGTTTAAATAATCAAGAAACTCGCCAAGGAGTTCTGTTGGGCCGGTCCACGCACACAAAACGTCGTGCCAATAGTGTATATGACTCACAAACACCTGGCCTGAAGAGAACAGGTCGCCCTGTCGAAAATCTGTAATTTTCGACTTCAACTCCTTCCCGGAGTTGACGTTTCATCGCTGCGGCAATAGCCGACTGATAAACAAATAACGAAATCCATAGCAATGAAAAATCAACCCATTTTCAATATCTCCCTTCAAACTCTCTCATTAATCCTTTTTCGCTACTTACGAATTTCGATTACGAGTTACGTATAAACGATAACAAACATTTGCGATACGATGTCGGATCAGCAGACGCTGACTCTGCAATTCCTGATGGTTCCAATCGATGTAAGTACTTATTCTTAGACAATTCGACTCTTCTTATTATTCTGGTTCGACCCGTTAAGGACTTGTACGATCCACGACCTCAATCTTCTTTTATTTCTAATCGACTTACTCTCGTTCGCGAGACTGACGGATAGATGTTTTATTCTCTGTCCGTTAGATTCCCGATGGTCCGTCGATGACGACCATGGGACACATTCAGACACGTTTCGGACTTATAATTATTCGATTTGTCCTCTTAATTAAAGAAATATATTTTATATATCTTGTGCGTCTCGATATTTCCTCAGATTGAGTTTTCCACACGTCTTCCACTGCAGCAAAGCCACTCTAGCTATTCCCCCCCCCCTTCGCATTTCCCACACGCCCTCAAATTTAGACATAAAAACTTCTGAAATAGGAGATCCAATAGGGATCCCCGCCTCTTCAGGGAACTCGTAGAATTTACCATTAAATTTACAAAAGTTCGAGAACCAACAGATCCTCAATAGGTCAAAGAATTCGCCCGTTTCATCATGAGGGACACCAGATTTTAAAAGTCGCTCATCCGCTGCATAGTAACAGCCTTTGGGATGTTGGGAAATAGCTCCACCACATCGAAGGAACATAAAGTTGAACCCTGAGGGAGGGAAACGTCCTTCAGATTGTTAGAGAGTCATTAATTCAGTATACGAGAACGATCTAATTCCGGAAAATGCGATTTACCGGATTTCCAGGATTACCCAGGTTACACTAAGAGGAAGCAAACTGGTTTACAGCCCAGAAATTCAGAAATTGCCCAAACGAAAAGGTTGTCAAAATTCTGGATTCAAAGATATACGCATTTCGAATTTCGTCTAAGAAATTGAGAAAAAGACCTCAAAATTAACATCCAGCAAAATGTTTCCATTCATCATTTAATGCCTGCATTACTTATACAAAAGTACAGCCTCGAAAGAATGCCGAGGAGATTACGCCTTGAATGTAAGAATTTTTATGAGTCTATTCCGTGATACGAATCGACTTATAAGAAGAGAGCAACTATAAAAGAGCTACAGTCTCAAGTTTAGAACAGAGTGAGCCTAATTTCAGCCGCAGCCGATAGCGAAAGTAAACAATCGTTTTGGAAGGTCACAAGCACTTCAACCTCAACGCATTACTGAATTTCCGCGCAACCTTTTAAAAGGTAATCGAAGTCGAGAAAGCGTCAGAGTGAACTCAACGATGATACGTACCTATTCCGTGAGCATGTTCGTACTTACGACAAAGAATTGTGTCTTGCTTTGAAAGATAAGCCACAGCTGCGGTCCTGATACGTACAGTAGGTTCGAGTATCCGATTATACAATATCAATTTTATGAACGTAGCTTTCCTCCAGTACCGATACTTACGAAAATATAAACTACACACATACGGATCTTTTTTACTCCCTCTTCAAAATTACGACGTAGTATCGAAAAAAGTTTTTGCGGTTAAATTTGAGGTTTTACGCGTCCCATTATTATATAATAATACGCATAATATACGTAAACAACGCTAATAGTTTGTAAACCATGTGACACACACGCTAATGGTCAGTTGTCGTTGTCATACACTGCACGAAAATCACTTTTGTTATCATTATGCATCTTTCTCTCTTTTTTCAAGTGTTTTCCCGAAAAACTTTTCAAGGCGAAATGTTCTCAACTTTTTTTTTTTTTTTTTTCCTACAGAATTTATTGTTGTTGTAGCTTTGTCGGCTATAGCTCGCGTGAATTTTACCCCTCGACCAATAATTCGATAAGATCTCATACTCACGCGAGATTAGAGAGCACTATGAAAGTTTTACAGGATGAAAAATCACGAAGTGGCAAACTTGTGTTTTCGACACGAACGCGCAGCGTGCAGGATGAATAAAATATTGTCTACATACCAATCTATTGTATGGCCTCAGATTCCCTACGGATTTCAACTTTTGCACTTCTGGACCTCGGCTGCTATGCCGCGCCGACTGTTTCGCCTTCATTGCCTCGGCGTATACGAGTTCAATCTAGTTTCCATTTCTCTACTCTGGTACAATTTTCAATACTTGACATCTTTATGATTAATTCCGAGACTCGCTTTTAGAGGAGTGGTATTCTCTTCATAAAATACAATCTCAAAAGTCCCAAACGTAAACCTTCTCAAGTATAATAGAGAAGAATCTTTTGACCAACAATAAATGCCTATAATGTGACGCTAGCGAAAATTCAGCAATCATGGTGATTGAATTTAGCTTTCTGAGGCAGTTTCACGGGAGAAAAACTAAGAAAGAATTTCTCGTGAACACTTAATTTGTACTAATATGATTGAAGATCTTGAAAATAGAGGCAACCGCACGCGTTGATTTTGCAAGACTTTACTCGAGAAGAACTGGATAATATTAATCAGTTGAAGTCGCATTAAAACCTGCTGCGATGAAATAGAATTTGTTATAAAAAGAACAGAGCCACTTGGAAGATATGCTTTCTACTCCCTGCCCCCAACATCTATTTCTTAGTTCGTTCTCTCTATGTACTTAATCACCTTCTCTGTTCACTCTTCGCCGCCTATTTGATGGATAACCAAGTTATTCGTCACTTGTCTTTTCATTTTATTGATTTTTTTTGTCTTGCTTTACCCGTCCTTCTCACCAATTTATGACCTTTAGTTTGTACCCGTGACCTTCGAAAGAAATTCATTCTCTCGAGCTATATACACATATATTTCATGTTTATGTAGCACCCCCGCCCCTTTCTTCGAGCCTATAAATTTACGTCCGTACATTTTCAGGATTTGAAAAAATTTCGCCTCTGGAGCTACCTATAATTATTGCTGCTCTTGAAGGATACGAATGTTTCAGGCGTAATATATAGTATACTGGGCCTAGATTGGGGATTTGTCGAGCCTCGGAAAGGCGTATGACGTCTCAGTCTTGTGTAAATTCAGGGCACTCTAATGATAATCTAAATAATATCCAGCAGAAAGTTTGTTTATCTGTCGGGTGAAGGGTGTGGTTTTGGGTTGCATCGAGCTTGTGAAGATCAGATTGCGCAGCTGAACCACATAAGAAGGCTCTGTGGGCCGTTTTACTATGGATAACGTATTTTGAAATCAAGGATAAGATTTCAGACCTGGTACTGGACAAAGTCTGTAAAAGGTATATGTATAGCTGTGGCACACTTGGAGCGCGGAAAGCCGAAATATGAAGGTTCCAGGCTGGTCAATAGTCTAAAACGACTCCTAAATACTTGTAAAACGAGTCAATGGGGATTTAAGCTGAGGCTTAAACGGTTTGAGTGAGAGTAGACTTATTACGCATTTGTGAATAAAAAGCCTTGAGCTTGGATTCCGAAGTTCTTTCGTAAGACGAGTATTTGAGGCCATTAAAACATTAAATTGAAAATTGATTTGTCATCTCTACAGCTAACATTCATTTCTCCGGAAATATTGTCTCAATACAATTGCGAGATGGTCTGTTAAGAATTTGAAGCCAGTTCCAAATAGTTTTCTTTATAACTCAAAACTCCAGTGATATGTCTTACATAACTTCAATTTTCTTTTTTCTTTCATCATCGCATTCTTGTCAGTCCATACTAAGACTAAGGTATAGTATTACAACTATTCGTCTAGCTTCGATATCCATCTTCGAACAAGGGTATGTGAAATTTTGCGACGACTTCACCGTTGAGAAGTCCTGATAAACACAGCTTTTACAAGGAGAGAGAGGAGGGAGGGCAGTTGGATTGGTGGTCAACGAGTTCGATGCCGAAATTTTGCGGAAATAAAGGAGGAAAGATCTGAAATTGTTGAGTCGAGTTCTAGAAATATGACTAGGAGGGTTTGTTCTTGGACGGTCGTTGATGCAGAGATAGCTTTTGATCTGGCGTGTTCTGTGGGATTTGGCGGCAGGGATATCTAAGGAATATTTTGTAGTCATCTCCAGATAAACACAGAGTTGAAGGTTCGGACTGGGATCTGGTGGTACAGGGATCTGAGGGATATCTCATGGTCCTCTTTAGATAGACAGGTGGCTTATAACTTGAAGAACTGATACGTTAAACTGATTCTTTTATAATTTGTGCGGTACTGAATGGATGCATGATTGAACATTGCACACCGTAAGTAGATTGTTGATGACTACCAAAAAGAGGAGGATACTAAATACTTCTCCTTTCTGGGACGTCTATTTCGATAACTTGAAATGATGTCAGTTCATCTTTGGTCCCAATTGCGATGGTTCCGCTATGGAAGAAGTGTAGCAGGATTTTAGGTAATTTGCCTTTGAGGTCTACGGCGGGAAGATCGGAGAAGACAGGATTAGAAGAGAAAAGCTTGACTAATTTGGGATTGAAGGTCTCTCTCATGGTATGACTCGAGCAAGGTTAGAATATTGCTGGACATTAAAAACCAATACAGTCTTTATTTAGTATTCTTTGGAAAAGTTTACATAGTACGGAGCTTACAACGCTATTAGACAGTAAAAAGAAATCGAGATGAGGTTCTTATTAGATTTGAAGATGGAGATAATGAAGGTTTGTTTCCTGCCAGATCCTTTCCTCAGGTAATTGAATGATTACTGAGGATGGAGGTATTCCTGTTATCGAAATTTATAACGAAAGTTTTTGCCAAGTGTTCGAGATTGACGAAGGGAGAATCATGAAAGGAGAAAAGAAACGAGTTTGTTGAAGAACGACCGTCCGGTATTCGTCTGCAATCTTGCGCCAAAGACAGTTCGTAATATCATTGAAGAAGTGAGAGGAAAGTCGAGATGGGTCGAACATGTACGCGAGAAGTAAAAGAAGAGAAAAAAAAATTGATGTTATCAAGCGACTTTTACAATATAAGACGGAAAAGGTAGAGCGCCTAATGAGATTCTATTGAGACGTTAGTAAAATAAAAGATTTTACGGTGCAATACCAGACAAATGATCGAAATTCAGTGGTAATTTAGCGGAAAGTTTCCCATGAAATACTTCCGCAGAACTTTCGAAGCAACGTCGCTCGAGTATTCTAATATATACGGCGGGCCCTACAATACTGAAACAAATTACAAGTACGTGGGGGCGGTAAATAGAATATAAGGATACGTAATGAAACATCCTCCGCAGACGATGATGATTATATAGAAATAAAAGACATGTATATTGTATATGCATAAGAAAGATACAGCACAGTTAACGTACATTTTCGAAATAAACCGTTCATTCCCCCGCAATTATATTTCCAACTTCGAGCACAGACTGAAACTTAACGAAACGCCGCATTCGATTTCGAACGTTTTATTTCTGCGACTGTTAAATTTATTTCAAAACAAACCATATTAAACAAATGTTTGCTTCTGCGGTTTGACTGTCTAAATCGCAAGACGGACGTCTGCATTAATGCACTTATCCCTTCTTTATTATTGACCTTTGTTCAAATAATAGAGTAAATGACGTTCGATAAAAGTGAACATTCCTTAAGCGGAAATATATTCTTCAATATGTCGTTCAAACATATGTACGTGAGATTTGGTTGGTCGTTTACCATGTTCGATCTTAACACAAATATGAAAGTATCAACTAACGACAGTTTCTTGTAGGTTTGTTGCACATCTAAGTTCATGCTACCCGAATCATCTGCGAGTAACGGAGGCGCAAGTAATGGTGTTTTATAGGACGGTGCACTACCATATGAGAATATTGAGGGGATTGTTCACCGATCTTCTGTATTTTCTTAGGCTTCTTTCCGGCATTTCGCTTATTTAGGATTCCAGACTCTGATGTTTAGTATGATGGTCACTTGATTTGTAATATTTGGATGATCGTCAACCATATTAGAGATTTCATTTATCTGATTCAAATTCAAAAATAGAAGCATAAGCTTACGACTCTGTTCGTAGTAGGTTTGTGGTACGTCTAAGTTAACGCTACCATCAGTATCGAGTTATCTGACAGCAGTTTTGATACAATTCTGCACAATCTAACTGGTTTGTACAACTTTAGTACAAACCTTACTAATGGGGTGAGGTTTGTGAATAAGGTTATACTTCAGGGGACGCCTCCTCTGCCTTCTTATACCATAGTAAACAATAATATAACATCATGACCCCTCCCTCGAGAAAATTTTTTCAATTCACAGGTCGTAGTCATAGGTGAGGCAGCGGAGAATCACGAGAAACGACTCCACAGACACCCCAACAACGAAGCACTACAGCTGCTAGATACCGGCAACGATCTGAGGCGGTTAAAAAGGAATAAACCAGCTGATCTGGTGACAACCGTTCTGTAGCAATCTATATTGTTTGTATATTGAGTCATAATAGGCAGGGAACCCACTGGGGTTAACTGCCTCCCGTCATAACTGTATTTCAAAGTATTTGCTAATTTAAACTTAATGTACCTACAAGTTTAAGATCGCAAAATAAATATTAAATAAAAAAAAAAAAAAAAAAAATTCACAGGTACGGAAGCATTTGAACATAATTTCAAGGACAAATCTCCCTACACCTCCCCCCTCAACCGAGCCTGAGCACGGGGAGCCCACAAGCCTCACGGCTCCGTGGGAAACAGATTGTCTTATTTTCGTTCTCTTTATCCTAAAGTGAGAAGACGTATTAGGTCCTTGAAAGAGATGTACGAGACCGATTGAATTATTTTGTAAAGTCTTGGTGAAAGGAGAGCGCGAGGCTTAAAGAAAGTGAGTTTATCCTTCACTGAAAAAAAAAAAAAAAAATTTATAAAATAAAATTTAAACAGAAATAATCAGAAAATTTGAAAAGTCCAGTAATCATCCACAAATGACACATAATAAGAGAGCGACCGGTCTCGAACTGGGTGCAGCTTATCATCAGGCATATCTGATTCAGAATTTTGTGTAACCCCACCATTCACAGAATTTTTGTTATGAGTATGAAAACCTTTGATAATATAATGTCGACTCGTACTCATGAGGAAAATATTTCTTTCCGGAAGAAAAAGTATCTACTGTGATAATACAGCAATTGCATCGCTTCCTTATATTGTCCCAACTTTTCACATACGCAAGAGGCTTTTCTTTCATCTCTATACAAATTTCACAAAATTTTTTCACGCAGAGTCTTGTCCGGAATATTTTTTTCCTTTCGTAAGTTTCTTCTAGCACGCATATTTGACGAGTTATTTTACAAAAACGGATTTTTGCGGCGCGGCTCACCCTCCAAAAGACAACGTGCAATGTACCAAGAATATGGTTTTGAACTTTTAGTGCACCACTTCGAAGACATTAGGTGCGAAGAAAAACCTTCGTTTGGAATCTATAGTTTGCCTAGACTACAAGGACACGAAAAAAGTTTGTCTTAAAACCTATTCGTACACAAGGAACTTGGAAAATTTCTCTACTCAAGAGCAGAGAAAGAGCAAAAGTTATCATGTTTCGTACTGGATGATTTTGAAAGTTGGGGTCTTTCGAAAAATCTTCGCGCCTCGGATGCACGGGCTATCGAAAGATTCGTGGTCTATTTAGAACTTATTTACTCCGACTTTTCCGCACTCTAATTTTATCGAGGTACATTCCTCGTTTCAAGCGTCAATTCGATATTCAAGAAATCGAAATCCATTCAATATTATCAGAATTATCAACCGTCGTCCTACATGATTTAAACTTATTTTATACGATACCTTCTACTTTTCTTCGACACGATCCACAACCCATTTTCGTAAACAACAGCCTGTTTCTATCGAGTTCAAGGAATTTCGTACATAATGACTACAAGGAAATCGTACCGTATATATCGTCAACGACTTTCGTCATTTCGCTTTCACCCGCAATTTTTCTAGCCTTTCGTGAGTTGATGAAGAAAATAAACAGAAAAAAGTCGACCTAAAATTGAAAATCTGTACGAAACCGACCTTTCTTCTCTTCGACGCCATCGTTTGCCATATTACTTTTGTAAATGAACGTCGATTTCAAATTAATTTCATAAAGTCGCTCTACGAAAAGCACAGGTAGACTGGGAAGATAAACCCTAGACTAGAATAATCGATAGAAACGTGCAGAAATATTACGGTACAGTCCTCAATTACTTTCCGCCGTTGTCGTCGTCGTCGTACATCGAGTACGAACTTTTATATTACGAAGAGCAATTCCTATGTTGTCCAAGGAGACTTTCTTTTTTACTGCAAGATAAACGCTTCCAGGTGTGCTAAAAATACCCAAATCGAACGTTCTAAACAGGAAGAAAACGAATTAAAATTACTCCCGTTTTCTTTTTTCTTCTTTATTTTTGTGTAGTCTGCATACTATTGCACGTGAATAAGTGCGAAAGGTTTCAGTCAACTAGGGAAGGTGTGTGTACGGTAGTCTATATCGCGCCGGTAACGGCGATGGGCGTTGAGGTGAGTTTCGTAGCCCGTTCAATAAAGGTCTTTCGTGCCTGTGTTAACCCACTGCAAACCGGAGTCTACGTAGTAACGCACGCTAAAGGAAGAAAGATGACCTGCTATTTCGCTATACATAGTCTATACTTTTTAAATTGCGTCCTCAAAAATGTTATCAGTTCCTAGGTATTGTGTTTGTATATTGATAATAAAAGAGGACCATTTTTTTTCTCTTATTTTTTGGTCTTCGTTGCTTTTTTTATTTTTCAGTAATATATCACGAAATAGGAGACCTGACTATAAATAATGAAAATCGCTACGTTATTGTATCCTCATCAAGGTCGTACCTCTAATTGGCTTATAAATAATAACGCGCAGGCAGTAGGTTATTTGTTTTACGATACAAGTACGAGTATATTTAACGCGCATCGCTGTTCTCGATTAAGAAGTTCGAAATTTAAAATGTCACGCTAAATTGAGAGAAATGAAGCGTCGAGAGACGTAAGATGTAACGTTCATTACAAATACTATAGGACAGTTCTCGGGTTGAAGTGTTCGCAAAGGCAACCACCTTTTTGCAAAAACAAAATTACCCGACTCTTCAAAAGAATCTAAAACGTAGTGTTCTCACGATTAAGACGTAAATCGGGTTGAGTCTTGGTTGACAAGAATACAAGCCTACCTCTTTAGTTTTGTTAGAAAAAGAAATCTCTTTGTACCAAATGCTAATGCAAAAACTTTCACATAAGCCTAGAAAAATATTTCCCACGCTGAGTTTAAATTTTTTTGGAAAATCTTTCAGCACATCAGTTTTTTCGCAAATTGCGAAGCCATTTCTACGTCCTTTCGAATTTGATGTGTTCCCATAATACAAACGATTGCGCTAAATTAACTGAACTACTGTATATATTAGAAATACAGTGTATCGTTTTCTCAACACTATTTTTTAATTAACGCACCCATATCTTCTTCCACTTCATTATTGATATCCTTACCCCTCGATATTGAGCTGAATTTTGTAGGACGGGGACTCAGAAATATATTCAGGTGTTAGAAGGATCCCAAGTTTACGATTTTATTTTATTAATGGGGTATGCCAAAATGGTGGAAGAAAACGTAGGTTGGAACAACTGCCGACCAAATAAGAAGTGGCGGATCCAAGTAAATAAAGATAATTTGTAATGTTTTTTTTTAGTCGATCGATCCAGATACCAGTCAAGAAGAAATAATCCTCGATAGCGTAAAAAACCACAGTGAAGACATCAACCAGCTTAAACCTCTTTGTGACGACGTCTAGTGTACATAATTATGCTTTCGGAAGTCGGGACTCACGTGCTCCGCTCGCTCGCTCCCATGTTTTGTCTATTTGTAGTATGATAAGCTAACTATTCTGGATCAATTCAAGGATCCTTCATGAATGTTTTTTCTTTTTGGAGGAGGGAGGAGGGGGAAGTTCAACTAAGACTTGGACTCACAGATTTCTCATAAACGGTTGGGGTATCGATACCGGTAAAGATATTGAAAAGGAGAAACCCAGTCCGAAATTGATAGCTGATAAAACCATAAAAAAAACATCATATCAACCAGTTTAAAACTCCTTGTGAAGTCCAGATCACCCGTTGTAAAAATAATATTATAATTATTCAAATAGGTAAAAATTATAGTTATTATTCATAATATTAGAGTTAAATTTAAAATAAATGAAATATTATGAGAAATTGAATATATTAAAGGTATCTCAAATTATAAATCAAGAAACTAATGAAATTAAAAATTTCAGTAGAGTAAATATAATTTTTGCCATACTAACAATTAAGTTAATGATATTTTTTATTTTTTTATTCAATTTTACATTCAATCAATAATAAATTATTAGGATTGTTTATAACATTAAAATCATTTTATTTATTACATCAGAAATTTTTATTAATTAAATATTCATAATTTATTTTTAATTTTACAAATTAATATTTTATTTTAAATAATTATATAAATAAATATAATTATTAAAATTATTTTATTCAATAATATAAAATAATATTATTTTGATTTCTTTTTGTAAAATAAAATATTTTATTAAGATAAATAATTAAATATTAATAAATTTAAATTAAGATTACTTCTAATTACTAAAATTATTGTAACAAAAAAAATATCATTAAAATTTTAATTAAATAAAAAAATGATTTTGCAAAATATAAATAATAATTAATATTAAAATTAAAATGTCTCCTAATCGAAATAAATGTATTTCAAGAAATTTTTTTTTGGATATTGATCATTTAAATTTATTGGATATAAATTAATTTTTATTATTAATAAAATAAATGAACAAATAATTACTAATTTATTATTAATAATAAAAGAATTGTTTATAATTATAATTAATCGGTCATCATTATCGTGACGTCATCAGTTCGTGGCAGCATCAGCTTGAATTTGCCTGTGACATCATGCGGAATGTCATCAAAAATTCCTCTTTTTCTCTTTTGGACTAGCAGATTTCTGGATCACTACATTGACCGCATTGCGGTCAAACCCATAACAGCACTGCGAGTACCATACATAGGAAATTATAAGGTGAAGGATAAAAGCATTCAACTTGTGAACGTGAACATCCCTAACAACCCACACACTATAAAGAGTACAAGCAAAAAGGACAAGGGGAACAAGAGCGGAGTGTACAAGCTCGTGCGAAGGTATATACCTTGGTGAGACTGGGAAGAAGGCACAAATCATGAAGTCACTTTTTGGCAGACCCTACAATGAAGAACACCACCACGGTGAAGGAATGTTTGAAGTCATACACGTAAAACCGTATAAAGAGGAAAAAATTCGGGGAACAGGTGGAGGTTGCACAGGCAAAGAGCAGAAATGCCTGCTTCTTGAACCATTTAATCGAAAGATTAATTATTTATCTTCATGATTGGACAAAAGAGGAACAGGAGGAACCAATAAGATAATGAAATATCTGGTAGCCAATAGAAACGCAGCGCATATGTATAAGTAAATCAATCAGTTATGTGCTTGCACTCTCCTTCAATTCACCAATGAAAATGTAGTTGTGAAGACTCAATTAAATTCACGACATGGTATTGTTATAGCTAATAACATCACCATATCACACTATAAGTTTAAGCCCTTGTTCTCCAGTAGGGATGAAACTGATAATGGTAACACTCGAGATTACTCTTGCAACGTAACTAATAAAGTAGAATATGGTACACATGAAATCCTTTCGGAATCCAGTGCTCTATTTACACCTCAAAATGAGTTCAAATGATTATGAAGATGATTAGTTTGCTGTAAATCAAGGCAAAAAAACGAAGATTTTTTCCCGCCCCGAAATTTTTCAGCAGTTGGCAAAAGCAAAAAAAAAATTACACCTCTTTTTTTCGCAGGATCTCTTTTTTTTCAACTATGTTCATCGAAGCAAGCAGGGAACCTGTTTTATGGAGTATTTTTAAATTTAGATTTCAAATACGCACACGAAGAAATTTCAAACTTTTGAAATAAACATCGAAGGTATTTTTAGAAGTATTTTTGACGCTGGATACCATTCGCCGTTTTTCGATATTACCCTTCATTATTGTGCAATACTCTCGTTTAGTTTCCGCCCTTCATTGCGACAGGCAAGTGTGCCTTCTGGAGCGTGGAAATTTCGTAGCTCGTTAAGGTATGTGAGCAGCCGCAACAAACCGCGATAATTAGCTTTTTTTATGGTATTTTTTAGGGACCTTTTTTTCATATTATTCTTGGTTTTCCACGATCCTCTCTTGAGTTAGAGGAAGGGGTGGATCATAGAACTACGAAAGACGCACGAACTTCTGCTCTTTCCCAACGGAGTTTGAGACTAGAACCTTTCGCGTATGAAGTGGTCGCCAAAACCGTCCTCCCACGGAGACATTTCCCTGGCTTTCTTTGTATAAATCTTTCCGTAATACATGCTGAAGAGTTAGAGATTTCTCCGGCTTCTCCAGAACATAAATGATTTAAAAAATCATGTTTGACAGAGTGCAAAGAGCGCGTATTTTACCGATCGCGAGACTATTTACAAAATCATTTTCCCTCAGAATATCAATATTGATATATGTCAGCGATTGTTGGGTAGATTTCGACAATATTGGCACTCGTATAGAATCTCGTTCGTAAAACTAAGTCAATACATGCCATTTTTGATGAAGGAAAAACAATATTTGGCTCTCTTTTCGTCGTGTGTTCGACGAGCGCATTGCTTCGCATCGTCAAAGTCCTGCGCTTTCGCAAAGATATGCACCACAAAATCCGACAACGCTGCGAAAATGTGAAACGAATGCAGCTGGTCGGGTCGTGTATAAAGTAATTTTTTTTTTCCTCCCTCTATTTAGGAGTTGAACAATCATCATTTATGCATTCATTTAAAAATTTATATCCGTCATTCGCGTATACATATACCGAATGAAACGTAGCTCATAAATTCACGTACGAAAATACGAATGGTATCAGTCATCAAGAAAGGCAAAAACGTATCATAGTAACTTGCTTTCTTGACGCTGTACTTGACCTGTATTTTAAATAGGAATGAAGTCAAATCTGTAACGATGAAATCATTTCGAAATTCCTTCAATTGGTAAACAACGACCAGTCTAGATCGGTGTTACTTCGTACTTTTTTCAACCGTATTCTTTAAAAGTATCTCATCGCCGTACGATGACAAAAGTAGTTCGTAATCCTAATGCGTACTGATGGGCTCACGTTTGGTGAAATACGATATTAAGTTCACGGTTATCGCACTCTCTATTATTCCCTTTTTCGATATGTTTTGAACTGCGGTCATATCGACCAATCGACGAATTAAAATCACTTTTTACTTTTTAGTTCAAGATACTGATCTACGTCACGAGAAACAAAAAAGAAGGACATTTTCCCGACAGAAAATCTAACAGAGAAGGATTTATGTGTTAAGATCAGGAAGTTATTCTCCTAAGAAAATTTTTTTCAAATTTTACTGATGAGTACTGTTGCGTACGAAAACAGGTAAGAATGGCCGCCTACGTCTTTCTTTGCAGGCTTGTAGAAAAAACAACGATAATTTTTTCATCGTTTTTCAATATTGTACAGGGGAATACCTGGAAATGGAGGATGGTCCGACAGAAGAGTACGAGCAAAGCAAAGACTGATGGCCATGAATGATGATGGCTAGACAAAAAGAAGATCGCTGGAAACGGACAGAAATATGGACTAGACATCAATATGGGAAAGTCAAAATTCATAATAGTCAGCAAAGATGAACACCTAAGAAGCCCAGTTAATCATCAATGGTTAGCAGGTAGCGCGATTGCGCGAATTTAAACGGAGCAATTGGAACCAGAAATCGAAGTGTAAAGGCCGATAGGAAATGCTAAAATGACTTTCTAGCTAACATGTCAAATAATAAAGATGTTAGACAAGGTTCAATGGGAAATTTTACGAGTTCCCTGAGGAGGTAGGCATCCCCATTGGATCTCCTTTGGGCTCTCTCGTTCGGAGATATTTATGTCCAGATTTGAGGTTGACTTGTTTTCCTCTGGCCAAGTGCTACTGAGTCACATCCATTACTGGCACCGATATGTGGACGATATAATTATGTGCGTGGACCGGTCCTCAAGAGCTCCTTGGTGAGTTTCTTCAGTATCTGAATAAAATGTATCCCTCCATAAAATTCACTTGAATTATGCGAGATGTGATTTCACAAGCGCATTATTTCGAATACCATGAATAAAGAAAGTAACCAATGAAGAAGCATTGAGAAGAGCAAGCACGGAACAAATAATCATGAAAACACTAGGCTACTTCAAACAAATCGCTAGAGAACCTAAATATGAACTCCCGAAACTCGTACTACGAGGAAAAATATGAGGACGAAGAGGAAGGAGAAAGTATCCGAGTCTGGGCCGGAATTCCGTCTGTTAGGAACCTAGCACGTGCGCCCAAGAAAGAAGAATTGTGACTAGATCAAGCCATTATACCTAGTACCTACTACTGTAATTTATTGCACTGTATTAAGTATGAGTTGTAATTAACATCGAGGCGATCGTCTACGCGCAGTCATGCGTATGACACATAATAAAGAAAAATAAAAATAGCCTAATGCAAGCTAAGAGATCGAAAAAATCTACACAATAAATCCTTTGGTCAAGTTTATATAGCACCAAGCCATGAAATAGCTGGAACTGCAACAAAGTCCATGAGTTTGAACTAGTGCCCAATATTGAAAACAATATTGGGGCTGGTTGCTGTAATGGAGATGGTCAATCGCAACTACTGCAGATTCTATGATCAATTCGACAGGAGGTCTACATGAATCATTCAAAAAATCAGATCTTAACTGAAGCATAACAAGTTCTGTGATAAGATCAAGCACTATAGCAGATTGTGAGGATAGATAGTATTTTGATTGATTCCACAGTCGAACGCGCACCTATAATATGCATTAAAGACAGAAGATGAAAGTCTAATAGACATGTCATTGGAAAAAATTCCTGGGCTAGAGTCCGGGATTCTTTTGGTTTTTTTACGGTTTACAGCTGTCTACAAATGCTTGTGATTTGTAACAGGGCTTTCGTGCCTTTTGGAGATGCACTAGAGATATAGTTATTCTGTCATTCTACACCCGATAAATGATTAATTTGACAAGAACTACATCTTTAATAACCATGGCGCTAAGATATCAACCAGAATTGTAGAATCAGTGTGCAACATCCATCACAAAGTCACAAGGCACAAGTGAAACGTTTACTTCACAAAGTAGTTGGCAAACATCATCCTGATCTGTATCTTGTTTCATTCGGACAATAATTGGCTGTCAGTGCAGCATAGAACAAAATCGCGACAATTTCAAGTAGTTGCTGCCGAATCTGTACCTCGTTTATTTAAGAAAAGGTTGAACATAAATTCGAAAAAGTGGAAACAGATTCAAGAGCTGAAACATATTCTTCCACGAGACACCCTTTCATTGTGATAATTCACTCTATTAGGTAAGTTATTATTTTGTATTTTCATTACATTTTTTATGGTTAAAAAAAAAATTATTTCGATTATAATTATTTTTAGACGTCTGAATCCTTACCAATTGTTCGCTATTAATCCTTACCGATTGTTTGCTATTTTTATTTCATTATTTTTCTAACAATTATAAATTCAGTTTATTGTTCTTCAACTTCTTTCTCAAAGACGCAAATTGAAGCAGATTTGACTTAATTTTAAAAACACATTTGTCACACAAAAATAAAACGTAAAGCTCGTAAGTCCCCTCCACTCAGTTTGAAAAACACATAATATATGTCTGATAACACTGAATCAACAAACTTGTATGTCCACTTAAATTGAAATAAACTTTGATTGAAACATAAAATAACTTGAATGAAATTGCAGTGTCATAATTTAACCCATTAGACAACTAATAAAAAAAATTATAAGTCCCAGGAAGCAAAATTGAATTTTTAAAACTTTTTTTTGTCTCCTGAAAAATTTAGTTTTCTGCACTTACGAGGTTTTCGTAGAACACCCACGTTATGGAGTGTGTGGTTCAGCATTGCTAATGGAATATGTAGTTCAGCATTGCTCACAGAATATTATTGTGGGTTGGCAATGCAGACGGAATATGTTGTTAAGCATTGCTTGAGGAATATATGGTTCAGCACTGTTCACAGAATATGTGGTTTAGTATTGCTTATGGAATATGTGGTTCAGTATTACTTATGGAATATGTGGTTCAGCATTGCTTATGGAATATGTGGTTCAGCTTTGTTTAAGGAATATGTAGTTTAACATTGCTTATGGAACATGTTGTTCAGCATTGCTTGTGGAATATGTGGTTCATCATTGCTCACAGAATATGTGGTTCAGCATTGCTTACATAATATGTGGTTATCATTGCTTACGGAATATGTGGTTCTGCATTGCTTATGAATATGTGGTTCACCAAATTATATAGTACAGTTTTGGTAACCAAATATACAGTTTGACAAATGAACGATATTTTTCTTTAAAAAATTCAAACGATTTCACAAACAATTGTGAATACATCTCTCCTCTCTCTCCCTCCCAACATTTGATAAGCAATGTTGAAACACATATTTGATATACAATGCTGGACCAGAGGCTTGGTATGAAATTCTGAACCACAGTTCAGCACTGCATAAAGGATCTGGAAAAATTTTGATTCTCGAGCTGTATATGATAGGAGGGGGACTTAGAAAAATGTTGACTCTCGAGCTATATATAGTAGGAGTCGACATTTTTCCAAGTTTTTGTCGGACGGCGTTTGGCAAATTTCTCAAAAAACCCCTGTAGAACAGGTTCCCTGTTAAAAAGCTAGATTTGCAATGGCAAAAGAAGCATTAATTTATAATTTAGAAAAGGTTCTTCGAAATAAGAAAATGAACATCAAGCTCCACCTCAGAACACGTATAACCATACATTGCCGAAACTGGACGATTTTTAAAGCAATAATAAAGAAAATCAATTCAGTCACTGGCGCATCCTATGGATAAGTTAGGCCGAGAAAATATTGAAAAAGATGGGCATGTAAGTTAAATGCCAATTCTGTTGGATGTAATCGCTAGGACAAAAGCCCGCTAATCAAGAATGTGAAGCATAACGAGATGTTCAGCACGACACTGCAATGAAAAATCGCAGGGAAACTAACGCGCGGAAGCAGAAGGCTCCACATGTTCAGCGAGTTTGAAAATTCACCTATATTTCGACGGAACCGGAGCTGATTTGGTATTAGTGAAAACTTATTGTAAAATCGGATGTATGTAGCGACGTATGTTGAGGGGCTAAACCAAGTTCGGGGGACGCCTACAGTATATATAAGTGCACATAGCCCACAACTTCAAAGAAGATTCTATTTTGCTTCAATACTTTAGAGTATAACATTCTTGAGTTCAAGGTTACTATGTTTTTTCCAATTTTTAAGGACATTCAGCTTTCAAATTCATTGTACTGATAGAAGACATGACGTTTGTAATGTTCGAATAAATTTAATGTTTACTATGGAAAAAGGATAGAAGAGTTTCATGGTATGTCAACCCCATTATATTTGATGATTCTTTATACGAAGGTGCGAGTCTCGGATAGTATGTACAACATTCAAGTAGATGAGGTACGTAGATTCATTTTCATTTTTGTCCCGACCGTCGTTATGGGTAAGGAAGTATTTATTCGCAAAATACACAATGAGTTAACATGTACTGTCCGGGAGAAAAGAGAGAGGAAAAAAAAAGAGGAAAATGTAGTATATTTTGGGACGTTCAAGGATGGCAATGAAAGAAATTTTCCTTCACGAATGAACCCGGAACCCTTTTTCCTGAACGTAATTTGATGTATGTACATATAATACACGGTCGGACCTTCGCTATGAATGGTGGAATAAAGACGAAATTAAAGTATCGTAGACTCGACTATTGGGTGAGCCTTATAAAAAATTCTCTCTCAAACAAGGCGCATTTGTATACTATGTACATTGTATAAAACGAGTAAATACGTAGATAAATCAAGATACTAACAGAGAGAGTTGTCGTACCAGCCTATTCAAAGGGGAAAACGGCGAATGCGTTGGAAGGTAATTCCATTTTTATGAACCGCAATAATTGGGTCAAGAAAAATGCCATAAGACGAAAACGTACCTTCAAAAGGCCGAAAATTGTCGATACAATTTAATAGTACAACGCTGGAATCTACAAGGAGAGCCAAGAAATGAAAACAATTATGATAATACTTATACGTATGGAACGAAACTTGAGAGGGCGGAACGATCCAGGTCAAGTTTAGGTTTATTTTTTCATTTCCACGATGCATAATACCGTAATAATTAATGGCTTTTTCCCGCTCCGAGTAACTATTAAAATCTGTCGTTCTTACTTTGAATGAAATTCGTTAATATTTATAGTACCTACTTAACAATTTTTTCGTACGAAATTAGACCGAGCGAACGAGAAATGATTCATCTTTCCTGTTTCTCAGTTGTGATTTCAAAATTAAGATTAAGGTAACCTCCTCGACGTCCAAAATAGTTGCAGACGATTCAATGTATTTTTGAATCGTTATTTGTTTTGGTGATGAAAGCAGTGATCAAAAAAAAGCTAGCACAGCAAAACTGAGATTTAGATCTGAAGGAAAAAGGTTTAAATATCCTAGCAAAGGAAAGATGGTGGCAGACAAGAATCTGAAAACCTTAAAATATGTTTCAAGTATTCACAACTGAACGCATTACGTTCAGTGGTGTAGATACGATTTTGCAACGGGGGGAGAAGATATTTTTCTTAGGTAGAGGCGAGGAACGCAGGGAACCTGTTTTATGAGTCAAATGGGATTTAGTAATGAAAATTTAAGGAAGCCTAGACCTAGATAAAGCGACCTACTATAAGCCTAGTATAATATAGTTTGAGAGTCTACATTTTTCTCGAATCTCCAGCTATATATGATAGCTCGAGAGTTGAAATTTTTCCAAGTCTCTTTCATCTCATATATAGCTCGAGAGTCGAAATTTTTTCCAAGTCCCCCTCCTATCGAAATTTTTCTAATTCTCTCTCCTATCATATATGGCTCGAGAGTCGAAATTTTTCCAAGTTTTTTGCTGGACGGCGCACGGCAAATTTCTCAAAAAGCCCCCCATGAAACAGGTTCCCTGTTAAAATTTCGACTCTCGAGCTATATATAATAGGAGGGGGACTTCGAAAAAATTTCGGAGCTGGACGGCGCACGGCAAATTTCTCAAAAAGCCCCCCATAAAACAGGTTCCATGTGAAAAAAACATGTACATATCGATGTAGCACGAAAGGAAAAGAAGAAAATAAAAAAACGACGGCTTCCTCAACGAAGTTAAACGAGGAACGTAGGGAACCTGTTCTATGAGTCAAATTGTAATATGACAGGAGGGGGGACTTGGGGGGATTCGTAAAATGTCGACCTCCTAGCTATATGTATGATAGGAGGAGGATTCAGAAATATCATATAATAGCTGGGAAGTTGAAATTATTCCAAGTCCCTCTCCTATCATACTTAGAAAAAGGAAGCCTAGCATAGTATAAAGCTAGTATAAAGAAGACCTACTATAAGCATAGTTCAATATAGTTCGAGAGTCTAAATTTTTCTTCTTTCTCGAGCTATATTATGATAGAAGGGGGGACTTGAAATAATTTCGAATCTCGAATTAAGGTCTTGAAAAAATTTCGACCTGAGGAACGAAAAAATTTCATCCTCCAAGCAATATGTATACAATAGGATTCAAAATTTGTCTTTCATAAAAATTTCATCATCCAAGCTATGTACAACGTGAGTCCAAATTTTTCTAAGTTTCTTGCCGGACGGCGCACGGCAGATTTCTCAACCCCCCCTCATATAAAACAGGTTTCCCGTTACAATTTTCTGGTGTAACCAAATGAACAGAGATCATGTTTTATGGTGGCATACTAGTTCGTCTTTGTCATACTTGCTTTGCTTGATCTGGGAGTACCACCCTCGTTGTTGCCTCTGCACACGCGTGTGAGCCCCTCTCTTGGGCTAGTATAAATCCATTTTAGAATATTTCAAGCTAATATTTGTAGCTTTCGCGAGTTATATACCCGGTAGTGTACATTAGGGCTATATAATAAGTTAGACCTATTACACGTATAAAGGAAACTTAGACCTAGTATAGGATGCCTTGCAGCTAGTAGCTTTCGTGGCTTTGGTTTGCCCCCTTCTTAGTCTAGTAAACTGCATATGGGGTCGGGGCTCAGGAAAGACACGAAACGTGAGGGAAAGCTTAGACCTGTATAGAGCTAAGTAAGCCTCGACTTTGTATAGGGAAGCGAAGCTAGGGATACTATAAGTGTGGTATAACATTAGTATACTGTACTCTTAGTATACAGATAGTATAAACGGCATAGAACAAACAGTGTTTGAGGAGGGAGGCATAGAAAGCCTAGACCTATTTCAAAGCTAGGTTTTGAGGCATTTTATTCTAGCATACTGATAAAATTGTGCTAGTATCTGCTTGCTTTTCAGCGTTTTTCTCTCGCCGTGATGTACCGTCTAGCGTTTTTACCGATAATGGCAGTAATTTTGTCGGTGCTCAATACTTCCTTGTCAGCAATCAGTCGAAGCTTATTGAATTTGCTGCGAAGGAGAGATTCTAGTGACACTTCACGCCACCTATTTCACCCTCTTTTGGCGGCTTATGGGAGGCGTCAATAAAATCAATGTAAAAACGCATGGTAGCGGCCACAAAAAACTCGATCATGAATTTTGAGTAATATGCAACTTTATTTGCACGAATCGAAGCAGTACTTAACTAAATGTGGTGGTCAACGACATTGTGGCCCCGAAGGGTCAGTGGTCGAAACCGTACTCGTGGCCGCTAGCCAAGAGACCATGGCGCATGGAACGTTCACAATTTTGACTCTCGAGCTAGGGATTTCGAAAAATTCTCACTGTTGAGCTGTATATGACAGGAGGGGGACTTGGAAAAACGACGGATTCCCTGGAATTGCAGCGCGTTCAAGTTGTCACGTCATCATTTTCGGTTCTTGGTAAAAACTTCAGACTCTAAGCTTTACATGATAGGAGGGGGACTTGGAAATATTCTCGGGACAGCGGGTTCTCCGCTGCAATGGCATCTAATTTTTCTCTTAGTTTTTTCCCATGTTGGAAGTAAACTTTTTTTTAGTTGTAACATTTACGAATTCATTTCGGAGAAGTTCCTTTTTTTGTGTGTGTTACCCTTAGGCTGAGCCTCAGCCGGAGAGTTTGCTATACTAGGAAGATTTGCTACAGGGTATGCGAGGTTTATACAGACTAGCTAAGCTGTAGTCTAGTATAGGTGTGTATGTATATAGGTCTAGTATAATAAAGGCGGTAGTATACGAGGAGGGGCCAGATGGACGTACGGACGCAAATTTTGGAATTAGGGTGAGAGGTTGAAACATGTCAAAAAAAAAGCTTAGTGTGATTAAGCAATAGGAGGATATATCCCCTACACCCTCCCCTTATCTATGCCACTGATTACGTTGAAAAAGTTGAAAAAAAATTTTAAAATAATAATTCGTTCACATACAAAAACACTATACTAGCCAATTTCGAGAAAATATCTAAAAAATGAATTTCTCATTCTGTTTTGGGAATTCGAATATTTATATTATTTCACATTATAATCTCGTGTAAGGGCGATGACCTTTCTGTACAGAGAACTGTATGCAAACTATTTCTTTTCTCCTTCATAGATGCGACAAGAAATTCATTATGCACCAGCATTTCACTTTACGGACCGACGCCTTCGTTATGCGCACTTCTATCCTTCCTGCGATGTTCCGTATAGAAGTACTCGTATCTCAAAAAGAGCTTGTCGAGTTTTTTTGTACCAACACGGAAAATTTGTATGTACTCAAGTTTGAATAAATTTTATTCCGCAAGCTTCTTCAGACGAAAACTCTGTTCTACTGAATTTCTTCATGATGGACCAGAAACAAAACTTTGGATGCGAACATACAACTTTTTTCACGAAGAGACAGGAACCACGAGTGCTAAATACAAGCACATAATGAAAATAAAAATCGATTGAAAAAAGATGCACTACAGGACGTATTCACAAATCCAGGTATAGCTAAAATGGGCCAAGAAGGCAAATTAGAAATTTATTACCGAGGTGTACGGAAACCAGTGATATATACGTACAGATAAAATTCAAAGAAGAATTGAGAAGAAAGAGGTAAAGAGTCGAAATTTTGTTTCAAAGCAGTAAATTCGAATAAGATTTAACCAAAAAATTTTCTATTACGACCAAGATGTGTACAGCTTTTGAAGCTAGGTCCCTCGCCCGCAAATGTATAATTTAGTCCCATCCATATACGAATATTGAGTCTCGCCCTAATTAGAGAAATGAACATAAGTATCAAGTTTTGAATGGCGAGGAGCAACAGGTTTCGGACAATCCGTGAAAATTTTTAGAACAGTATGTTGGTGAAGAAGAGGTGAATACATATTTGTAGTATACAAATAACATTTAATGAAATAACTCTTCAGTGATTAATACTGGTGTACTAAGTAAAACTCAATTCAACCCTCCGGTGGGACGGAATTACCATATAACTGGAACCTAATTAGACAATATGGGACTTGATTGTAGTCTGGCCCCCCTCCATCTGTATTGGTGAAAGCTAAAAAGTTTTCTTAGTCTCTACTCCATGGTGATTTAGGCGAAAACTTTATTCAAGTTTTTCGATGATGTCGCAATGAGAACGTGATTGACTTTCAAAACTAAGCCTCCTCCCATTTACAGGAGTAAGCGTTTACAACATTTCCAAAAGTCTCTTCTTTTGTAGTTCAAGCGAATAACTTCTCACTTTCAAAATAATTTCCTTAACTTCTCTAACGACATCACAAACCAAATACGAACGGCTCAAGAAATGATTTATTTTAGTTGTTTATTTTTTTCATACTGCAAGATCCCACTTCCAAGATTTCGATCCAAAGTTGACATTTTCTAAAATGAAAGTTGGAGTACTCGTTTGACTTTTTTGAAAGAATGTTGTAACTGAATGAAAATCAAAATTTTTTGTAAAAACGTTTGAACTTTGTCTTTATTGATGGAGAAGTTTCGCGTTTTCGCACATTCCTGCCTCACTCACGTCTTTCTTCTCTACCCTCTTTTCGGAATCTCTTTCCTCTCTCCATATCATACAAAAGCCATGGTCAGTGCATTCTCTAACTTCAAATTACCTGGCGATGTCGGCCTCCCAGAACACGATCCAGGGGACCTAGCAGCCAAGGAAGCACTCCTTGTACACCATCGATCCTCCCCTTCTACGGCTTATGACTTGAAATTTTTCATTATCCCATCATGGTAAAACCTTCAGTCCTCGTTACTCTACAATAAACTTCGCTTAAATTTTTTTTAAAAAATCAAGTCCTTTTCAATTCGTATTTCACGCCATGAAGAAATAGTCATAGCACGACTAAGAATACACGCCTTCCTTTTTCTCAGGCTCTTGCTCCACCCTCATACCAAAAAAGATCCATACGACTGTCATTGAGTGACTTGGAAAAATTTCGACCATTTTGGTCAGGAAAATGTGATGGACGAACGAACTCCAAATCTTACGGTCATTACTGTTCACTAGCATACTACAATATACCGACACAAGAAAAAAATATCGACCCAGGGAAGAATAGTAGAAGAAGAAAAAGATTACTGAAACATTTCAACCGTCGAACGTCTATATTGGAAGGGGAGGGTGGGCCTGGAAAACTGTAAAGAAGGCTGAGACGCAGGGTAATAGACTGACAATGATGTCGAACCCTAGATATCTAGAGGGCTTCAAGCTACACAATATAGAAGATATGACATAGCTCTTATCAACATAATCGTTATTTCATGAAAACTTTTGTCTTAAAAATCATTTTCTAATGGTTGATTATAAATTTTGGCGGGGGAGCTTATACACCATTGAAATTCAGCCGAAGTCTCTCATTCAATTTTGAGACAAATGTAGGGCACACGTATGAATGAAGAAGAAAAAAAGAGATTGGTTTTCTCGAAAGTCAAACCAGAAACCGCGACGTATTGACCAGATTAATGGGAAAAAGGTGTCAGGAATATCTCGCTTCAAGACAAAATTGCATGCCTGTATTTATTAAGTTTCACGAGCTTAAAAAGCGATTTTTCGCAAGTGCAGGAAATAAATACAAGAAAAGAAACATCGTGTATATCAAGAATCAAGACGTTCACTCGTCCACTTTTTTGTCGAGAATGAGGTGACCTTTCAAGTAGAGCTTTATTAGTTTATTGAGCAGCTCACCTACTCGTATTACGTCCTCGATACAATTTGTTAACACGTAAACTCGTTTGTTTTCTACATTACATTGGATATATAAATTGAGAGCAAAAAATAGAAAAAGTACCGTTGACACTCCATTAATTTACGAGCGAGTGATGTTATTTTTAGGCTGTACCTTAGACTTACCGGTCAATTTCGTGGACGAATGGACGTTTAGAATATCATATCACAAATCAAAGTGTCGTTCGTTTAAGTCGCTTCCGAAGGTTGCCCTACTATTGGGTGTACGAATACTCTAGAAATAGAAATAATGACAGTCCTACTTTCTCGAGGTGATTTTAATAACTGTCTTCTCTTAGAGCTCGGTTTAACCTACTTACTCATATGCTCAGATTGTACCTAAATATATTGTACAGATTGGATACCCTCAAATACTAAATAAAATGTCGTAAATCTAATCAGCGACACAACTTCGGTTTCTATAATTTACTATCGAGAGGAAACTAAAAGAGATGAAGATTCCGTGTATAGAAAGTATTACGTAAGATTTTTTTTTAAAACAGAGAATAGCTTCGGTTTAAATTGGCATCGATGTACCTGTGTTCGTCCCAAAATTTCGTCGGATTGGCGAACGAATTCGTTTCTCACGATCGTCATTATCGGTTTGTTTTCAGGAAAAATTTCCATAGCCTGCGACAAAAGTCGGCGAGGGGAAAAAAAAGTTGTTCGAGAAATAAACATCGACTGGGACCTTGAAATTTACACCCTTGAAACGCGTACACATACACACACCCACCACCTTTAAACAATGCCGCGAAAGACGAGGTGAAATTAATCGTTCTGTTTTAGAAGCGACGTCAAAATAATTGCTTTTGTATGCAAAGTGCTGGTGTGCTCGTATTTGGACGCATTTCAAAATCTACGATATAGAAAACCGATGCGACGAGGCGAGAAATAATGAATTAAACGCAATATAAAGTTATCCCAATTAAAGCGTAGATTAAATTACGCTCGTGTGCTACTAACTGTATACTTTATTCTGTTTGTCAGGTACTTGAAAAAATTACATTATCTTAGTCGAAAATGATAATCAGCCCTGCAAGCGGATACTCGGGCAAGGGAAAAATAAAAAAAAAAGACAATGTGACGAGGACGGAGAATATTTTTTTGCATGTTCCTATTCCAGGGTATACAGGCGACACGTTCATGCATTAATGAGGCCATATTTCATAAACGGAATATCATACGAAAAGCGCTAAACCGTTTATAAAATATTTATAGCTAGTTAAAATTTTTCCTTAAGAAAATACGTGAGGAGCTTTTTTGTTTCGAAATTAATTGGATGGTAGAGCTTCATTTTCCTTGTTGCTTCTGCATTTTCATCAGTATACATTTGTGCACGGCGATCAAATCTACTGATATGCAAACAACGATTTCCAAGACTCTTTTCCCTTTGACAGAGGCCAATTTTTTACGCCGACTTTGAAGCCCCAATCTTGCTAGTATCACTCTGGTCAAGCTCTACTATTTGGATTCTACCTCAGAAAATATGAACCTATGGATTGGGTGTGTCAATAAACAACCATAGCAACACAAAAATTTTCTGTGAAACTACGTAAGAAATTAAGACATGTTTCATATCTCTCTTAGTACAGTGAACCTCAAAATATCGAGGGTATCCGCACGTTGTATGTTAGATTAACTGATTGTTGACCACTTCATGAAATGTAGGAGTTGGTTGAAGGTAAGTAGTAAAGAGGCTGATAAGCTCATTTGTTTCGCTCGTTTGCCCCTATTCTAGTATGAGTCTTATATATTATATGTTAAGCTGACTAGCTCCCAGGGCTCAATCACGCCGTGCCGTTCGTTTACCCTCAGCATTGTACAAGGCTGGGAACGCCATCTATGGCCCCGCACGTAATACTATTTGCCCAGTAAAGGACAAGCAAGGCATTCTGTGAAAACAGGAAGCAGACATGGACGAGGTACTACTCCAACTTACTTAACCTGTCACCCTCTGTAAACCCAGAAGTAATGAAGAAGCTACCGCAATATCTCGAGAAGACGGAGCTGGCTGAATATTCTACGTTTGTGGAAATGAAGCAGGCTGTTAGCAAATTAGAGAATGGTAAAGCTTTCGGCAAAGACAGCCTGCTTGGTGAAATATACAAACACGGTAGCGGCAAACTCACAAGAGCACTGCATAAACTGTTCTGCAGAATATGGAAATACGAAATGGTACCTATGAACTATAAAGATGCTACAATAGTGAACAGGGGGACCGAGCCGAATGCACCAACTACCGTGGGATCTCCTTACTGTGAGTGACTGAAAAAATACTGGCGAGCATAATCATGGACCGACTGCTCCTCACACTGAAGGCTTATTTGCCGGAGTCACAGGTGGGCTTCCGCCATGGCAGGAGCATCATCGATATGATTTTCACCTTACCAACCAGAGAGTAACACTCCTCGCTTCAAGCGATATTTGTCGACCTCAAAAAAATCTTCGACATGGTTAGCAGGCAGGCGCTTTGACAGATATTGAGAAAATTGTGATGCTCGTCAAAACTGGTGAATATAATCGCCGTCGTGGTGCTTGGGAGGAATGTTACCGATGGATTCGAGATTGCTACGAGCGTGCGCCAGGGATGTGTAGTGCCTCCCTTGCTTTTCAACGCCTACATGACCGCGTTCCTCATCAGTGTGGACCGTAAACTACAAGATTGTGGTATCCAACGGGTATCTTCAGATTTAAGAGCCAAAAAAACCCGATGATGCGGTTATTCTGAGCTACTCGGCGGGAGAAACACAAAGAATGGTCTACGTGTCTGCGGAAACCTATCAGGACTTTGGAATGGAGATGAGATACGATGCGCCGTCCTCTTCTAGCCCTACAATCAATGTCTCTGGAAACGCCATTGAGACAGGAGAGCAGTTGAACTATCTAGGGAGCTTCAATCAAGTAACTGCAGCCTGGACTCGAGATCAACCAACGGATAAGGAATACTGGAAATGCGGCGTTCAAGTTGAAGCGAAAGGTACTGGACTGCAGGGATCTGAGGAGAGAAACCAAAATTGCCATAGACAGGGCTGTGGTACTACCTACTCTCTGTATGGGAGTGAACGCTGGACTCTACACAAAAAACACGTCAAAATCCTCGAAAAATTCCAACAAAGGCAGCTCAGAAGTATTTTACGGATCAACAACACTCGAGTACTAGAACTAGCCAAATGTGACCCAATCGAGCAAATCCTGGCCAGGAACCACCTGAAGTGGATAGGACATATTCTAAGGGTGCCCAATGAACGCTTCCCCAAGCAGGTCTTATACGAGGAGATCGGGCCGGCCTGAAGAGCATCGAGCGGACAAACGAAGCGCTACAAAGAATGCCGGAATTTACGGGAACTGAGAGGAGCTGCGCCGAGACCGCACCAAATGGAGAAATGTAGCCCAGCATAATAACGGCATCTTTAGCCAGCAGAAGCGAACACACCGATAATCTGCCCTGAATGGGGCCGTTGCTTAGGATCAAGAATTAGAATAGTCAGTCACGAGAGAATGCATAGAAGACGACAGTGATGGATGGAATCCTCGGACCGAGGCCATAAGGCATAAATTTTACTTCACCGTATATCTAAATATTAGAGGTTACGCGTATCGGCTCACGATCATTTTCAAACGAATGCTTAATACGTATTATACTGACTCATGGAGTCACAAAAGACACAAGACGAGTCACCATACGCCTCAATATCTGGGTCTCTTGTTTTTTTTCTGTTTAACAGTAGGATGAAGGAAATTCATCTCTATATTTTTTCGAAAAAATCTGGAGCTTGTTTTCGTACCTAGATCTAGATTTTTTCCTTGTCGAGATCTGCAAACCAAAAAACCCACATCTTCAATTCCACCAAAGTCTGGAACCTGATAGATATGGTTCCTTTCTGCCTGCTGTTAAGATCTTAAATGCAAAATTATCCTTATCAGGAGTAAATGGAGATGAGAAAGACAAGAGTATAAAGCGTCTTATTTGGTAGTGAAAATGGAGGTGGAATTTCTCAATCAGCGACTAATTATGACTCCTTGGATTGAGTACGTGTGTCCTATTTTGGATACAGATTTAGATCCATCGGTAAAGTTGGGCTGGTGAGTCGAAAATATAGTATAGAGATAATGTTTCTAATGAGTTGTTGGTATATAGTCTTGTAAGTTTGAAGATTATCAGCTAGATCGAGTCGGATATCTGGGGGAGAAGTTGGAAGATGGTAAGAGGTAAATGGTTCAATTGAGGTGTTTGAATCGTTTAGATACAAAAGGAAGGGGAAGAGGATTATGTCGGCAGAGAGCGGATGCGTCAATTGGAAGCTGAGTGAATAGGCCAATTCCCCGGTGTGCTAGCAATAGTGAGTCAACGTACCCATATTTGTTATCGATATTAAGATTATTGGGCCAATCATGATATCGATTTCCATAATAGCGGCAAACTCACAAGAGCACTGCATAAACTGTTCTGCAGAATATGGAAAGACGAAATGGTACCTGTGGACTATAAAGATGCAACAATAGTGAACATCTTCAAACGGGAGGGGGATCGAGCCGAATGCACCAACCACCATGGGATCTCCTTACTATGTGTGGCTGGGAAGATCCTGGCGAGAATAATCATGGACCAGCTGCTCCCCACACTAGAGACTTATTTGCGGGGGCTTCCATGGCAGGAGCATCATCAGTATGATTTTCACCCTACAAACCAATCACATACAGATATTCAAAAACAATTTCTTGTGTATTGGAGATATCTACTTAGAATCTGGAAGTTCTGCGAAATTTAAATATGTAGCTTCGATTGCTAACGTATGTGTACTTCTTGTTTTTGAATACAAAACTAGTGAATGATCGAAACGTTCCCTGTGTATTCTCATGGGAAGGTCAATGTCCACCTTGACCTGATTCACTCTAGCCAAGTACTTTATCGTCACGAGTTCTTTTTGAAAAGCAACCTCACTCAGAAGGAGTCAAGTGAGGTGATAGATTAGGCTATTAAATGTAGCTAATTTATGGGCAAAAGGTACAAAAAGTTGGAGGGTTTCTTCGAAACTACAAGACATAGTAATAATGTAGAAATAAATTACAATCACGTAACAGTTACGTGATCGTAATTTATTTCTACATTAAAAGGTACAAAAGACGACCCGTGGATGGTAATGTCGGTCGAAGTACTTTTCCGGTAAATACAGAATTCGTGGACACCGTCAATGACATATATGGTTAAGTCCAGAAAATTTATCGAGGAACCACCAACTTCCAGAGTAAATTTGATGGAAGGGTATATGCTATCTAAATAAGCGAGAAACTCACTAAGGAGCTCCGCAGGACCGGTCCAAGCGCACAATATGTCATCTACGTACCTATGCCAATAGAAAAAGTGATTCAAAAACGACGGCTTCCTTAACGAAGGGAACCTGTTTTATGAGTCAAATGGGATTTGGTATTGAAAATTCAAGGAAGCCTAGACCTAGATAAAGCTAGTATAAAGAAGGCCTAGACCTACTGTAAGCCTAGTATGATATAGTTCGAGAGTCTAAATTTTTCTCGAATCTCCAGCTATATATGATAGCTCGAAAGTTGAAATTTTTCCAAGTCCCTTTCATATCATACATAGCTCGAGAATCGAAATTTTTCCAAGTCCCTCTCCTATCATATATAGCTCGAGAGTCAAAATTTTTTCCAAGTCCTCCTCCTAAAGTCCCCCTCCTATCATATACGGCGCGAGAGTCGAAATTTTTCCAAGTTTTTCGCCGGACGGCGCACGGCAAATTTCTCAAAAAGCCCCCCATAAAACAGGTTCCCTGTTAAAATTCCTGGCCCGGAAAAAAAGGTCAAGCTCAAATTTGGACATAAAAACCTCCGAGATGAGAGAACCCAAGGGGGAACCAATAGGGATCCCTACCTCCTCTGGGAACTCAAAAAATTTACCATCAAACTTGTAAAAATTAGGTGACCAACAGGCGTTCAAAAGGTCGAAAAATTCGCCAAATTCATTATGAGGAGTACCAGATTCCACAAGCAGTTTTCCTATCTGTTGCATAGTGGTAGCCTTGGGGATATTGGGAAAAAGCCCAACGACTTCAAACGAGCATAAAATTGAACCTGGGGGAAGGTATGTGTCCTTCAATTTTGCCAGGGTACTCAAATTCCTAACTGATTAGGGAGACTTCACCCCCACACGAGCTTTGAATCATCTATCCAGGAACTTGGCGAGGCAGTAGGTGGGGGAGGAAACAAACGAGACAACCGGCCGAATCGGCACATTTTCTTCGTGTACTTTCGGCAATCCACAAAGGAGGGGAGGAACTGGATTCGGTTCCACGATTTTATTGCGGTTTTTGTACTTGCTTTTTTACTCTTCGTGAGTATAGTTCTTCGGTTCGACTCTTATTGTATAGATCTAGTGAGTTAAGAAAGTTTCTCATGGCGTGGTATAAATCAGAGAATATACAGAATAAGCGTTGAGGATGAAGGAAAATATTGAAGTGATGGAAATGGCCCCCCAGAGAATAGATAAAGTAAAAGTTAAGAATGAGTAGTTGGACGATAAAGGAGATCGTCAAACTTCAGTTTGTACGTCAGGCTAAGACGCTTCCACGAGCCTAGTTTGAAGGTTTGTTAAGAACTAAGACATAGTGAAGGCCTGGTATATGAAAACCTAGAACTAGTGTAACAAAGCTAAGCTCCCCTAGTTTACCTGAATAATCTAATATAGGCCTAATCATTGGTAGTACACAATTAGTTCGGACAGCTAGTATAGGCCAAGCCTAGTCCTAGTACTCAAGCATACGGTAGGAATTAAATTAGTACACTGCATGAGAGACAGTCCGCGATTTTTCGAGAGTCTCATAAAGGCCTAGTATAAGCGTTATGTATCAAACTCTCTACTTATTCACGGTCAGTCCCAAACTCTCAAAAGTCGATCCCTGGTCCCTAAAATAAAATCAGATGGGACTAAAAATTCGAGTGTTCGACCTCGCGCGGGTCGTTTTGTTCCATTAAAGCGTTTATCACACATGAAATATGATGAGTAGAGAAAACAGGAGTAGTCCTATATTTTAAGAAAACTGTTCATTCCACTCAGAAGAATTTTTCTGCTTTGTAACATTATTTCAGACTTGAGAAAGTAATGACTACAGTATATCGAAGAGCTGATTTTAGGCTCACCGAAAGGTAAATGGGATTCCGTAATTTTTGTACTTCTTTGATGTCTCTTGAAAAAATGAAACCGTTAAAGTATATTGAACACGACTAAAAACTTGATAAACATTTACTTTTTAGGAATGGTTGCCAAAAAAAAAAATAAAATAAAAACACTATCGTAATAATACCTTTTTCAACAAGAGACAAAAATTATCAATGGAACTATGCTGCTGCCCATTTAGTCAGGATTTTTCAAGAACTACAAATTCATTCCAAATTCTCGAGTATAATAAGTGCTCTCAATTTGGAGGATAGAAAAAATATTTAATAGATAGGTAGAGTACCCAACAGTATGTATATGATTGACTACTGACTAGCGGTCGTAAATAATTCAAATCGTACCACGTTATTTGAAAAAATGTTATGTACGTTGTTTGTGAATTTTTAAAATTGTTACTCAATGAAAAAATGCAGCGTATTGCTTCTAAAATTCGGTCTCTGAAAAAAAAAAAAAAAAAAAAAAAACACGATAGAAGAAAAGAGAGGAAAAAGGTATTTGAATTATTTAATGAAAATTCACGTATTCCATCGTGTCGGATTTTCATTTCCTTCTTTTAATAACTGTTCAGCTGCATATTATACATTCACGCGAACTGATAAATTCGCCAACCGATATTGTATTAGAACATATGTTTCTAAATCGTTGTCCTACCGTTTTCCTTATCCGAGCCAATGTCATGGTCGGGTACGCAGCCAGCGTGGTGCTCACAAAAATCTGTCCGTTCTGTCTCTCTTTATTATTTTTTTTTTTTTTACTCTTTTTATTCTCTCGTTAGCTCGCTCACTCTCTTTGCCGCGCAATACAGCGGCGTTACTCGCCTTAACCCGAACGTACCCCGAATCGATAGGTTGAGTTTGTGGGGGAGGCTCTGAGTTGAACGAAAAATTTTAGTAACGCTACAGCTGACGAAGAAAGCACACACGCCGCGTCGAGAACAGGAACTGTTCCACCTTCTGAACTGCAAATATCACTCGACCCACGTCGCCGCACAAAGCGATGAAGAAATTTTTAATCTTACATACGTTCGTGCAGTGAAATTTACTCTACTTTATAAATACGATACTCGTATTTAAACATAGAATGGTTCAAATCTATGACTGGAAAAAATACGAGTACATATTATAATCAGATCGATGACTGAATTGTACGAGTACAATGCCATTTGCAGAACGTTTGCAAAAGGAGCCGAAAATCGGTGAGCAAACCTCAGTACCTCGACGTTTTGAGTTGAAAAGCTAAATTTTCTTAGTTTTTCTTAATTTTCATTTAGAGAGCGGAACATGCTGAAAGTGTCTTACGTTAACAAATTTAAGTTCACACGTTTGTCTAGCAAAAATTGTGATCAAGTTTTTGAACCAATCCATGCTTCGTCAAAGAATTTTTTACAATTATTACAAACACAGGTTGGCTGTGTTTATGATCTTCTGCCATAAAGCTCTACTCATCAGAGGGAATTGAGTAAGGAAGGAAGGGTATTTCTCACGAAGATAGAAGAGGCTAATGACTGACAGTATCTTTTACCGAGCTGGAAGAAGGGATCCAATGCCAAAATAATACTCTGTAAGGGAGAATACACGAACAAAATGATGAACGACATTCAAGAAGCTTGATCTGATTTTGAAAAATAACTGATCCTATGACTCGTACTTACGAAGAAAACATTCTACTAAGCTTGATCTTCTTTTCGGGACCAGAGACACTCCATCAATGGTGAAAAGTATCAGTAATAACCCAACAGGGAAGGGGTGAGTGATTAAAACGAGTCGAGAGAGAGGACTGTAAACAATGTGACGCAGTTTACAAGGGAGAAATAGGACCGACAATTCCTAAGAGAAACGTTGATAGAGAGTGGGAGCCAAAGAATCTCGAAAATGACGATATGTCACGTCTTTGGTCGACGTGTGTGGAATTTGCCTATCACAAGGAGAAATTATAAACCTTTTGACGCGAGCCAGACTACAAATAGAAGATTGGGGCTGAAACGTTTCATCTCAAATTGTGGCTACTTTTCTTCCCTTCATGATTGGCAGTATGAATGTGTTAACGTTTTTCTTCTTTTATATATCCGAAGAATTCTCCTGATTCGAATCCTCATTTTGCAGGCTCCAAAATTATTGATCGTTTCAACAGAGTAGCAGCGTAGGAAAATGATTCCCCTCTCGATTTGACCTTGACGGTCTATCCGAATAATTTCGTTATGTAAAATTTATTGAAAAAATTTAGGAAGAAGAGTATTTATCTCCAACCCCCACAATCTTCCTCAAATCCAAACTACGCCTTACTCGTTTATCACTCACTTCTCCAATATCCGATAACCTCCAGAGCCCGGATTTCTCGGAATTTGTTGAATCCTTTTTTTAAGGACGAGAAGCTTGAAAATCAGATGGAAGTTCATTTTAGGGGTAGTTGGGCCTATAAAACAAACTTCATCTTGCCGAAAAGTGCCGAAGATGAAATAAATGCCGAAAACGGGGTTTAAAGCCGAAAATGACCATTTTCTGTTAAATATCGTCTACAATTATAAAATTTCGGACAAAATTTGCTTATTTGTGTTCAAAATTCAGAAATTTTGCTGAAAATTGGGCAGTTTTTTTTTGAAAATATTATTTTTAGTTCAATGTTGAAAAATTAAAAATTTTGATTGAAAAATTGCTAGGATTTTTTATTGATGAATTTAATCTCAAAAAATCGTTCATTTTGGCCAAAATCGCGTAATTTTGGTCGTAAACTGAATAATACGGATCGTGAGTTTGTAAAAGCACTGAAAAAGCATGTTTTTTTCTGATGCGAATAATGCCGAAAATGCAACATTAAGTGCCGAAACTTTTCATTTTTAGTGCCAAAAAATCTGGGCTCTGTTCATAACGTTTATTCCTCACACAAGTAGGGCTTATTCTGCATGATACACGCACGATCTTTCCTCTTTCCTCGAAGTGTTGAAATCTTTCAGTTTCCTCCCACCTCTTTTCTTTACATCGTTACCACTTTCTTGCAATCTTCGTTTTTATAAAAGCAACAAATCTCTCACTGAGCGTCTTCTTTTTGTGTAGTAAAATATTTTTTCTTCCATACAGTCGGAGTAAGTAAAATCCAAACATGAATCAATTTTTTTCTCAAAATCTCTTCGCGTTTCCATTGGTCATGAAAGACACTCATTTTGAACATGATGTCCACCCTCAAGGCAACGTCGATGACGGTGAAAATTTCATGAACGTAAGGAAATAATTTTGAGCTGGCATCGATTTTTTCATTTTGTGAACATTTAACAAGAAAATTTTCGAGTGTGAAACATTTTCATCTTCCTCATTCAACTATATTTCGTGTTTTGAGAGCTTGACTTATCGATTCTCAGATAGGTGGCCCAGCATACGACTTATGGAAGGAAAAAAAAATGGTATGAAAGACGACCGCACGCGTACCCACGTTGACGAGTAAATGGAAATAGTATTATTCTCTTCAGTCATTACTTTGAACTGTGAATATTGATTCCGACGTGCACTGGTCTTGTGTAAACGAATAATAAATACTCTTTCGACATTTTATCGTCATACTTGTCGGTAGAGAATAAGAGTGACACAGTAATTTGTTCCTTCTTCACTGGTTCAAAGGTCACGTTTTTAATTCGAAAAAGTTACTTAGAATAAGCTTGACGATAGGTACAGTAATAATAATAAATATTCCTTCTACTATGAGAATTCTGAGAAAATTCTTCATACATTTCAAGCTCTAGTTTTCCTCTTACGAGTACATAATTCATTTGTCACCTATTTTTCAAGCGCAAACGAAACGACAAATCTCTAAAGTCTACAAGTATGTGTATATAACACAAAATTTTACAACACACGCTAGGATGTGCTCAGAACTGAGTTATCAGTAGAAGAAATAGAATAAGCAGAGAATGGAATGAACCAGATGTCCTCTATGACGATGGGTGACTGAGGGACAGGTAATCAGACTTACTGGGAAGGTACAGACAAAAGTGCTCACCCATCATTGATTTTATAAAAACAATCACAGAAAGGAAATTACGAATTAAAAAAATAGAAGAGTTGAAACTGGGTGAATTAAGTACTTTTATTTCAAGTGCTCTTTCTTCCTCCCACCTCCGTCTGTACGAATTTCATGTCAAACGTGACGAGAGTGAGGTAAAAGAGGTAGGAATAGATGGTGCACGGTTCGATAATGAATGAAAGAATTTCTTAAACAGTAGGTAGATTATGGAGTCACGCACGAAATCTGAATTACTAATTTGGGCCCTGATTTGGGGCCGCCCTTAGAAATATCCGAGAAGTAGATACTCGTGAAGGAATGGGAAATTCAACAAGGAATATGAAGATCAGTTGGAAGTAAAAGCGAATAACTAAGATATTCGAAGAGGGATTGATTCGTGAAGACAGATTATACAGATAGGTGGAAAAAGACGACACAATGGAATAATTTTTTCCCCATTTTCTGTTTTCATACTCACGAAGTTCTTTCATACTCATCTGTTGAGACATTCAAAATTTAAATACCTACAATATACACGGAGGACAAGAAAGTTTAACACTCCAATCGAAGGAAAAAAGATGATGATGCTCTCTTTCGTAAGTATGTGTATATTCGCCAGAAAAAAAAGACATTATAAAGAACGGAGCAGTCGAAGAAATGGCAGATTTACGGTTGTGCTGTTAAACGCATGCATTCAAGAGGATACGAAGTAATTTCGAGAGCTTTTGTAATTGGATTGCTGGGGATCTTCGAATCTATTGTTGCTTTGTCATAAATAGATGAGAGAAAGGAAGAGATGTCACCGCTCTCACAACTGTTTAATAAACTTCCCTCTTAACTGGCTTGTATTCGGTGCGAAGTACAAATTACGGTAGACCGTGAGTGACAAATGAACGAGTCAATTTTCCTTACGATGAGATCAAATGAATGGAGTCGTAAAGTAGGTTTGTTTATTACTTTTTAACTTTGATGGTAAATAATTCTGATTGCGTAGATAGAATTCTTTTGTTGGAAAAATTTGCGGTTCACTCTACATAGAGAGGATTATTGAAGAAATAGTAGTTGTACCCGAATTTCCTTGCATATTTTGAAAATTTCGAACAAAAAATTATCGAGCCAATTTCTCATGATACACGCGTATAATAATCGATTTAAAAGAAACGATATCAATCAAGTGATCTGTGAAAAAAGAACTTTAGGGGGTTGATACCAATTGTTGAAGATTTACGCAAGGGAATTATTTCAATGTCTCATTACCTTCCCCGTCCCCGTTTCTGCATCCTTGAAAGAAATGCGAAAAAAATATCAAAAGAGGGAACAGAACTTTGAAGTGCGGAGTAAATCAGTGTTTAAGGCATTGTTTCATGGTTGTTAGCTATTAGATAAACTCAAGGGGATTGAAGCTGTAGGCTGGACAAGGAGTGATTGAAAGATAGAATTTCAGTACGATAAATTGGATATAAGGCTGGAGAGGTCAGTTCGAAAAAGGGATAAGAAAAAGTCAAGTGAATGCTTATCGAATGAAAAGCGACGGCTTCCTTACGATGACGTTCTATGGACGAATTGCTTTTAATAAATTCGTTCTCCGTACTCAGAATGGCCCTAGCAACTTTTCGCGGCAATCTTTGCAAGAGCTCCCTTTCTTTTTCCAGACTAATACCCATCTCATCTCCAAAGAATATTGGTGTCACTATCGGTTCCCTTTCGGATATTTGGTCTCCGAAGTTTTCTTCAAACTTTTAGAGAATGAAGTCTTCCTCTCTCGGTTTCGTCTCCTTTTCCATATTGTCTACCGACACCTATATGTGGATGATATTTCATGCTTTTGGAGTGGCTCTGTAACCAACCTTCATCTCTCCTCACCTTCCTCAACAGTCGGTATTCCTCCAGTGAGTTCACTATCGAAGTAAGGTGGAACTTCCATTAATTTTCTTGACCTTTCTATTTCCATTGATGGTAGCGGGCAGAATTTTGGGCTCTTTCATAAAAACACCTGCACAAATATGAACATCCATGCTTCTTTTGTTTCTGTCTTCCTCCCTACCCAGGAGCTCCCTGTCTTCAATACCCTCATCCTCCGTCTGTTTCTGTCCCCTTTTCCTCTCAAGCTCTTTCGGAGGAAGTCCATGTTATTAAGTACCTCGCCCATTCCAAGGGCTTCGACCTTGATTTCGATCGTGGCCCTGAAAAAAACTTGCCTTCAAAGCTCTAGAGTCTAGAGTCTAGACTCTACCACTTTCCTTCCTCGGAGTACGACTTTCTCAAAAAGGAGAATGAATTGGGTTCATTTATCAAATTTGGTACAACTGGCCTTCAGCGTCCACATCGAGTTTCATGCAGCTTCATTTCCCCGAAGCCCCCCTTGCATCGCGACTAATGTCATAATTCTGTTCACATTTTGTTCAATTTTCTTCAAAAAAATTTTAATTTTATTCGCATACCGTTTTGTCGCTATATAAATTTCAAATTTGGAGAGCTGGGGAAATGCAGCCCCCCTCATCGAATATTTGATGGAGAATTGGTGTCATAATTTTGTTCACATTTTGTTCAATTTTGAATTTTGTTCACATACCGTTTTCTCGCTACATAAATTTCAAATTTGGGGGGCTAGAAAAATGGAGTCCGCCATCTTCGAATTTTGGGTTCAAACCCGTGTGATAATTTTGTTCACATTTCATTCAATTTTGTTCAAAACCCCCAAATTTTGTTCACTCGTCATTTCCGCGCTACAACCATTTCAAATTTGGGGGCTAGAGAAATGCAGCACCCCCAATCTTCGAATTTCGGGTTCAAATTCATGTGATAGTTTTGTCCCATTTTGTTCAATTTTGTACAGAAAACTTCGGATTTTGTTCACTCATCATTTTCCCGCTACATACATTTAACATTTTGGAACCTAAGGAAATGTACACCCCTCCCCTCTCTCACTTATGAATTTATAATCAAAATTCACCTATATTCTCATATTTTGGGACCCACAGACATGAAATACCCTCGCCTATCCTCCTTAATTAAGAAATATAATAATTAGAGCTCGGAATTTTTGGCGTTTTGAATGATAAAATTTGGCACTCAAAACTGTATATTAGGCATTTTTTGGCATTTATAAAATTCACAAAAATTTTCGTTGAAAAATGTCGTAAATGGATACTTGTAGGTATATACCTAGAAAAAAAAAAAAAGTTACAAAAATCGAGTATTATGCATCACAATTAGGTGGCGTTCTAGATTTTCTTGCTTGAAACTATGTCGACGATCAGTTAATATCAACTTGTAGTCTCAGAACGAACGCTCAATGTCTACCGACGTAAGAGGAGCGTGGACAAATGCGCTCAGTACTGCCGGGTCATCCGAAACAGGCGATGAAATGCTGCCGTCAAGAAGACTTTGATTAAGGTCGTGCAGCGTTTGTAGGCTATCATTTTTTTGAATGAAAACTGAATCCGATTTCTTCCTTAATGTCATGCCACGTGTACCAGGTATGGCATGTATCCTAGCGCGCACGTTATCGATGATTTGAATTTGATCGTTCAGCGAAAGCCCTCTCGTCTCCAATTTTGTGATGATCGGAGGTAAAAAGGACAGATGGGCGCGTATGAAAGCTAAATCTGCAGCTAATGCTATCTTGTTCGCGAATAATGTCTTCAGTTTGTCAACATGCTTCGAATCATTTGGTAACATTGTCACAACTTGGGAAAAATTTTCGAAATTGTTCGCGAAGAATAAAGCCGCGGTTAACCAGGTGCCCCAGCGCGAAACTACGACGTCTGGAGGAAGAGGGTCCTGCATAATTTCTTTGTAAATGGAGATTCGAGCTGGAGATTTTAGGAATATTTTCAGTTTTGCTAAGTACATTTTACATTTTCAGCAGTTCGAGATGATGAAGTTGAAAATTACCTTGTCATTTCTTTTTTTTTCTGTTGGAAAAGTGATTTTACCCTGAAAATGGACATATTTGGCAATATTTGGCATTTATACCCATTTTTGGCATTTATTCCATTTTTGGCATTTTTTGGCATTATAAATTTTTTTTCCCAGGCTCCCTGTTTCCCGAAACGTACTCGTATTTAACTCTTAGTCCAACCGCCCTTCAGGAAGTAATCTGACAAAAGCCAGCAAATCCGAGCTCTAATAATAATAATAATTTTCGAACTTACATAATATTTCATTTTATTCAATTTTGAAGGCCATCCACTCTTTTAAAATTGAATTTAGAGGTGTGAGGGGATTCTCGAGAAGAATGCTTGCCTCGTTCGTAATAATTTTAAAGTAAATCTGTACAGTAGGTCATTTATAGGCTGTAAGTAAGTGATAGTTCTCCGTGTAAATTTGTAAGCATAATATGCTACATTTTTAAATTAGATACTAGTTTACCAAATTACTTGGAAAGAACCTTTCACTTCACATTTTCATTAAAAAAAGTTGACTGAACCATAACAATAGTTTGTACTCGTTTAATTGAGGATTGTCTCAGATCAAGCTATCCTTTGTTTGAAAATCACAAAAAAGAAGACTTCAAGTGGTTCAGAATAATGTCACGAAAAAAATTGAAAATAGAACATTAAAACGTTGAACAGTTAAGGAACGAAAAAACAAAATCACGAAAAATCATAACTTTGGACCAAAAAATCAATGCAGACAAAAGAAAGCATATAATTGTGAAATAAATTGGAAAACTAAAAAATTCTAATGATAAAAATTTATCTTGAATGACAAGCGCGCATTTAGCTTTGCCCGGCCTGCCGCATTTACTTTTTTGTGGAGTGGTATCGTTTTTCCCTCAGGTGGTTCTGACAGCAACCTCAACCAAATGGATGATAATTCTGAAATATAAAATCTACCAGTCGGTATCCGTTTTAATAGACAGTAGTTTACCTTGATACAAAGAAGTTCAATTCTTTTTGAGTAACTCACGATGAAAGTTATCGGAGAAGTTTTGCAGCTTAGATTATTTCGTTATATTAAATAGTTTTTTTTTTCTGGAGGTATTTTTCGTTGAAACATCTCTTTCTTTTCATTTAAATGTACTTAATGACAGAAAACGATCTCCTAAGTGAGTGTTTGCCCGGCCCTATCAGAGACGGGGCTGTGGCGGATCTCTCACCGTGAGGTCACAACAGAAATAATCTTCTTGATAACATTCCGTCAATTTCTTACCATCAGAAGTCAAGGTCAACAAGTGGTGAGCGAATGTACCACAACAATCCCAACACAAAGGATTCACTCCGTTTCGGAGCCACAATTTGTAATAGAAAGGGAGTTCTTATATCCCCAGCTTTTAAAACAATTGGAGGATAAAGGAGACCAGCACAAATGGACAACATAACGGCACAATGCAGTTGCGCAAACAATTCGGAGGAGGGCTTCAAAATTGAATAGAATGAAATATCAAAATAAGGAGGATAAGCGAGGGTATTTCATGCCTGTGGGACCCAAAATATGAGATATGAGTAATTGGAAAATATGGGTGAATTTTGATTATAAATTCATATATGAGAGAAGGGAGGGGTATACATTTCCTTAAGCCCTAAAATGTTGAATGTAAGTGGCGGGGAAATGATGGGTGAACAAAATCCAAAGTTTCCTGAACAAAATTATCACATGGATTTGAACTCAAAATTCAAAGATGGGGCTGCATTTCTCTAGCCCTCGCCCCCAAATTTGAAGTAGCTAAAGTGGGGAAATGACGAGTGAACAAATTTTGGGGATTATTGAACACAACTATGACATGGGTTTGAACCCTAAATTTTAAGATGAGGGGCTTTATTTCCCCAGCACTACCCCCAAATTTGAAATTTGTATAGCGAGAAAACGGTATGTGAACAAAATTTAAAACTTGTAGAAAAAAATTGAACAAATTGTGAACAAAATCATGGCATTAGTCGCGATGTAAAATTCCGTGATAGGGGGGTTGGGGAAATGGAGCCGTTTTATGCTGAGTAAGAATGAACCAAAACTCCTTCTATTCTCATACTCTCCTCAGCAAAACAACTACTCTCACCACTCCAATAATTTTTGTCATAGTCGTATTGATAAATTTCATAAGAAACTTATCATAATCTTTCAACAGAGGAAAATTAGATCTACCGTATTTTCCCGAGTATAACAGGCAGTAGAAATTTGAAGACTTTTTTTTTCTTTCGATCGGGAATATAACATGCAGACAGGTAAATTACAATAATTTTCCAAACTTTATGGATTTTTTCTCGAAGCTTTCAGACTTTTACTAGGATTTTTTCCAGATTCTCCACTATTTTTCAACATTTTTTCGACATTTATTCAAAATTTCCTGGATTTTTCAAGATTTTCCAAGATTTTTTTCGGACTTTTTGAAAATTTTTTGGAATTTTCTAAATTTTTTTAGATTTTTGCATCAAAGTTTGTTTTTACAAAACACACACCTCAGATTTTCAATCTTTGGAAATGAAAAAAGGGTGCGTGTCGTACGACGAACTAAAAGTTGACCATAAATCGAACGAAAGTAAGACTAGTAATTTCTGTTGTTTGGAATTGAGCACGGACGACGATCTAAATTGTATTACAAACCACATGCTCAAATAAAATATAGTCAATTCTCAGTATAATTTAACGCAACGCGTCTCATTTCAAAGAATAGTCCATCTTCCTCATGAAGAATGGAGCGTTTTAAATACGATTTTAATTTTTCATTTAAATCGATAGTCTCAGAGAGAAAGCGCCGCGTCAAAACAACCCGCCAGCGAAATACGGATATCACGTCATTTTGCAGGTTGCTAACGAATCCGCCTAACGAAATGCGACAACTTTCCAAAATCCAATCGAACGTTCTTCCTAACTTTGCTGGCTATATCAGCTATATCGATAGGAGAATGCATCGAACAAAATTGTACTCGCCTATTTCAAATATAAAGCGAGATAATCGCATAAAAGAAAATATTTTACACTTCTTTCTGGAACGCAAAAAGCGAGCTACAATATCGAAAAATACTGTCGCGTATATTATACACGTGCTTCTAAAAATAGATTGAAAAAGACAAAAAATGAAAGTTGCACTACAGAGGGAAAACGCAGCAGCAGCACAAAAAAAAATACCACATCTTCTATAATTTTTGGAATGTCGTAATTTTATAGCGCGCGGAATAAATTTCTTCCTTGTGAGTTTGATTCGAAAATTTTTACGTTACCGCGATATATTTACGTGTATGTACAATAGAAAGTGGTAGTAATATACGAGTACGAAGTGGATAGGGATACCGAATTTTTGAGGAAGAAGTGTACGAGATTAGAACGAATTCGTACGAGCCAGTATATATCGTCTTCGCGTACGAAAATGTATATTGCAATGTGTATTTACACGAGTGAAAACGAACGTCCGTGACCTATTTTTCAACGTGCTACCGTGTTCCCCATAACCAACCCTAACCCTTCGCCAAGTTTTTTACCTGTAGCGTACGCGGTATTATTACTGTACCTATACGGCACTCTCATACACAATGAAAAGAACCTACCAACGTAGAAAAATTCTTTTCACCATTAACCATTTATTATTATTATCATTATTATTTTTCAAAAATATTTTTCTTCTTGTTATCATATAAATAATAATAATCAAATACTTAACTTATACCTTTATTTTCATTCATTCTAAAATTTTTCACTTCAGGCTTCAATGTACTTATGGCCTCGTCATTATGGAAAAATGGTTACGAGTAAGTAATTTATCAGGGTAAAATCTGAAAGATAATTTGAAGCGTTGGAAAATAAGTGTAAGAAACAAAACCAACGGTTACAATGTTAGCTACGAGCAGGAGCCCAATCATCAAGTTTTTTTTTCTTATTCTTTCTTCTTCTATTTTAAAATCCCTCTGATTCACCTCCCTAAAATCAACATTCTTCAAACACTCCATCCTCATCTTTCCATACAGACTGGGAGCTCACTGCGAATTTTTCAATTGGCAGGATCTAAAATTACCGTAAACTTATTTTTCGAGTATTTTTTTACGAGAAATGACGTCCTTGAAGTCTGGCACCTCTAAGTGGCCGGAGACGAAAATGGCGTTAGCTGCAAATCGTCAAAAATTGTTAGATATTTAATCGGAAAGATCTATGGCTGAAATTTGTGTCAGATTGTAGTATAAGACGTACGCTTCAAGAATCAATCAGTCTGGCAGACCTAACAGCTGGTTTCATGGGGCCAGACGAGGTCAAAGTGCGAACTTTAGCCTTAAAATTGCGATTTTAACAATAAACATATAGACGAAATCTGAAGATTACGAGGTTCCTTACTGAATATTATCGAAAATATGTCACTACATACATAAATGTACCAATACCAGCTCAAATATTCCTCATTTGACAGCGGAGTTTGATTCATTAGTGAAAAAAGGCCGTATTGAACTCGCGAGTCACGTAGCGGGTCAAGTAGCGTTTCAAGTCGTCGCGTTCCCGTCATGAGCGGAACGCGTGTAACGGGAAAACGTTTCTATTTGTATAAACCCCCTCTTTACCTACTTGTATAATTTCTTTGGAGCAAGAAAGTACTCTTCTTCATCTCCTGGACCCCTAGCTCGTATTTTACATTCTTAAAAGAAGAGGCAGAATGAAAAATTATTTTTTCCATTATGCAGAATGATGTTCATGTCCGAAAAGGTATTTAGAGAGGAAGGTTTTTGGATCTCAGGGTACCTGGCAAGGAAGGCGTTCGAGTGCGAAACTTCTCGCGGGCAACCGAGCTCCGAGTGGTTCCATATATCAATCGGAAACTTCATTGCCGGTAGGTGGTTATTTTAGGCTAGTCTATATAGTAACTCACAAAATTTATGGGATACAGATAGACAGTAATTTCTGATTACAGGGCGAGGAGAAGATGCTATGATGTTGGAAATAAACGGAAATCAAGTGTTTGGGACAATGATGTACACTGTTGAAAGTGACCTCCTAGTAGAAGAGGAAATAGTTGGTCTAGAGGGGAGCAACTCGGAAGATTCGGTCCCAGTCGCCGGTACCCCTACATTACCGCAAGGTGAAAAATATTCATAGTTCGGCAGGTGACAAGTTATGATAAATTAAGCAAATGTATGGACTTTATTTGAGTAATATTGTTAAGCATTAAGTGTATTAAGTCGTATATAACATACATTTACATAAATTCGAAGTGGAATATTTAAACTAATTAAACTAACCTTATATGTATTTGGAACTTCAACGCCTCGAAACAGGGAGAGAAAAACTTTTAACAGGGAACCTGCTTCATGTGGTGTAATTTGAAGAAGAATACCGACATAACGAGAGATTTGGAAAAGTTTCAACATAATAAGAGGGGAACTTAGGTGGTGCGATGAGGAACAAAGTTCACCTTTCATTACAAAAATCTAACAAAAGTTAATACTGCGCACAAAAGACTTCCATAAAACGAGTTCCTTGTTTGCACCCCGATTAACAAGGTTAATGAAGGCAACTCCGAGCAGCTCACCAAGTGGGTTTTTGGGGAATTCTTTTCAACCACAACTGTTCAAAATATAGATCTTCATTATTACAAACCACCCAAAATCCGACAAACGATTTCTGTAATGCTAAGGGCCCTTTCTCGTGACAGATCACATACCTTGATGACATTCACAATTTTTCTCTTTTTTTTCTTGAGAGGGGGGAAGGGGATCTAGTTTATATGGTGAGCTAACCCCCCCTCTTTTGTCCTAACTTTATGTAACTTATTCTCTCTTTCTTCTTCTTCTCACTTTTTTAGTCCGTTATCTTTCCTTGAAGTCAGCGCCGCTGTCGCATCTCTATTTTTAGATTTACCCTACTGGTTGTCCTCTTGACTCTTGATCCGAGGCAAAATTATTTTTCTTAGTTTATACAACCACACATCTCGTCTGAGCCTAGTTCATATCCCTTGAGGTAGCTTATGTGCTAGCGATATGTATAATTAAATATCTCAACACGTACATAATTATTTTGCTATGGCTCATTAAATGAAAATTGCGAGTATCATAATCTCAACACAACTCTACTGAATATCATACAACACTACACTCAAAAATTTTTCAAATCGGTCTCTTGGACGTACCTGATAATGATATTCGCACTTTCAAATTCAAGAGTCTGCACCTCTACCTACAATCTATCAAATTTTCTGCGTTGAAAGTCGAACAAGCTTTTTTTCAAAGCCTCTAATATGATGATTCATACAATTCAAAAAATTATGAAAAATAGACTAATCCTTTCATAAGAAGTAATATTACGATACTGCAAATTCAAAAATGATTAAATCTGTAACAATTTTTGGTCGAGGACCATCGTCAGAGAATCGAGAAACGAATACTTGGAAAATTTAGGAAAAACAGATACAAGGATTGGAAAGTGCGACCAAGAAGATTGACTTCAAATGCAACGAGCTTCAGAAATTGACGTGACCAAATAACATCCGCGGATTAATGGAGTAAAGCTTACTCAATTTCAGCGGCGTCTGTTTGAAGAAATACCGATAACTTTCGAAATTAATTTCATCGAAAAAGTCAACAATTCCTCAATTTGGTTCAAGTGTTATTAAAAACAATAGCACGATGATTTCGCGCACTACCCACGTCCTATTACCTCGTAATTCATAAGCGCGCGTCAACTTTATTTATTTGTTTTCGAGTGGGAGGACATCCCTGATGATTTTGTTTTCCGTCTATTCAAAATCGAACCTCGGCTGCTCGTTCTTAATCACTCGAAAACGAGCTTAACAAAAACGTGAGCTGGCGACTCAAAGTGGTTTTTAACAAGACTCCAGACAGCAATAGAGAAGGCAAATCAACAGCTTAAAAATTGAAACCCAAAACGATACCATCATACCGTACATACTGTACTCTTGTCAAGGTTATATAGTTTCTCATTTTCTTCATTCTTCGAGAGATGATTCACATTTTTATAGATAGAAGAGCTTCAAAAGTACAGTGACACGAAAATAGAATTGCTTTTCTGCGTATCGTGTAGAATGAAACTGGAACCGTCAGATTTGAAAAAGACTTTGTCTTTATTTGATAGTGACGTAGGCATGAAAAAAAAATTCGCATACGTGAGAGGAGAATTCTTGTAGTTTGCGAGGAAATGACTGAGTGGGCGACAGCGAGAAGAATCCGATAGAATAGCAGATTTCCAAATATGAACAACCAGAACTCTATCGTATACTCTTGGGAGAAGAGAAAAATTTTCTCAAATTGATCCGACTAAATTATTATTATTTCTTTTCATTCCCCGTTTTTGCTCGGCTGAAAACAGGAAAAGAAACCACGTTCAATTTGATAGCAGTTGTCATTAATTCCAATTGATTCAGTGTAGTTTTCTAATCTTTATTGTTTTCTACAAGTAGCTTATTTTGAGACTTGACAGGGTCCTTCAGTCTTCTAGCCTCTCCTCAAAATTTCCTTGATGAAGGTCACGTCAAGTAATCGCTAACCTGTGAGCACAATTGAAGGGAGGAGTTAACGTCTTTCCATCGATTTTTTCTAGTTTCCTGTGCTAGTTAAAGAGGCGTTGCACCAACAAAATAATTACACACACAAACGACGCATAGTATAATCAAAGTGGATTCCTATCAGGAGTGTACTAAGGTGGACTATTTTTCCATATTTTAATTTGATGAGCACGAATTTAATGGACCTCATTCGGATATCTTCAAATAACAATCAATCCTCCAAGATGATTTCTCCTCTAAATTTCTTTCAAAATCAAAAAAATGATTCTTTGATGATTTCAGGTATTTCCATACTATATAGGTCACGAGTATTTCTCAACGTATCTATTATTCAGACGTCTCATGATTATTTTGTGGAATAAAGAAGAGAAACATGCAACAAGAGGAGGAAAAATAAAGCTGAAGAGCGTTATCATCAGTACAAACATCCACCTTCAACTCTTATCAACAGCAACTTCATAGGGAGTGTACTTGTAGAAGTAATCGATGCGTTGACAGATTTGCATAACCAATTTGCCGCAAACGAATTCTTTTTCCATCTTTGAAGTGATTACGCTGTTATATTGAAAGCTGTTTGTCAGTTATTCTGACAACAGTTACGTTTCAGAGTCACTCCAGTTATCATTCTTCACTGTCCCTTATTTCGTCAAATTCATTTTCCAAAGAAAAAATAAAATAAAGAGAAAGAAAAAAACCTAAGAAATGCTCCGATAAATTTTAGCCATAATTTGCTCTACATTTTCTGACTATTGTACAGCCGACGATCGTAAGTACATTGCGGTAAGAAATATCGTGCTGTTTCTTTATTATCTGAATACATTAATAGCTAACCGACGATGCAATGTCTTTGTTCTCACCAACTATATTAATAGCAGAACGCGATAAAATGAATAAAGAAAGGGGAAAAAATCAGCCTCAGATGATTTATATTGTATACATAGGGCGTTCCGTGTTCTTGTCTTATAATATTGAGCGTCGCGTCGTATCTTCTCTTCTTTTTTCTTCACCTTTTATCTCTTCTTACACCGCGATAATTTTTTGATTTCCAAGCACGTATAATACTTCTTCGCGCGGCGAATTTTTTTCCAAAGATTTAAATACATTAAAAATAGATGGATGAAACAAGGAGGAGAAGGTATCTTGCAACCTTTTAAATCCTCGTTGATTTTAGGATATAAAAAGCCGTATCGTTTGCGTGAGAGTGTGCAGGAAAAAAAACGCGAAAAAAATGAAGAAAAGTAGGTACGGCAAAATTATAAAATTATTGAAGTCAATATTTTTTTCTCGATTCTTTCAACATGCTATGGTATTTTTAGTTTTCCATTACAAAGATTCACTTAATCTGTTCTAGAAGCTGAGATTGAAATATCAATATCATTAGTAAGTTGAACCACCTTTCTCTTTCTCCCTTCAGGAGTTTTGCAACTATACAATTAGGGTTATCAGTTGAATGACGGTGTTTGGTATCATTGGTGATGTACGATATCAACGTGAAGAGATAAGGGATGGATTCGTCTTTGTTTTGCAGAAACAGACTGAAGGTACACCCACCCACCATAAGTAGGTCACAGCCCTCACCTCGGACCCGCCTTCAAAATTTTCTCCTCAAAATCATCATTGTTTCATCGTCACTGTACGAAATCCCTATAGCATAAGATTAAGAAAGGGGATCACTTAACGAAGGGGGTTTTGAATAGTATACCAAAATATGGGGATGTATGCAAACAACCAGAGATAACAGAAGAACGACATGAATGAATTGCGATCAAAGTGTAATTAATGGGACTCGTTTATTCTTGATAAGACTTAAATTGGTTGAAATAAGCACCGAGATGACAACGAAAACAAACTTGAGATTAAAAGGAAAATTTAATGAATAGACGTGTAGACGCGAAAATAATATGATGATTAAGAAAAAAAAAAAAAAAAAAAACGCAAACTGACGATAAATATATACGGGTTTTATGAAAATATGACAGCACATGAAATACGTTAATGATATCGTCTCTGATTATTCATACTTATTGATTTGGTCTTCTGATTGAGCTTATATAGTGAAGGATTAGTGTATGGGCATATAGTCTTGTAACAGATAATTTGGTAGTTTAAATATCGAAAGAGACTCGTAAAAATAGGTAGAAAGAAATATGGTCGTAACAGTACAATCGAATAAGTTGATATTATAAAAAGAATCGTGCGAGCGAGGAAGATAGTGCAGGTTACAGTGACGAAATATTGATGTACTGTACATGTAACGGGTGTATTTCATACATAGTAACCCGGAAAAAAATTTTGAGAGAAACGAAAAATTAGATTAGGTGAAGGTGGTCGTGACGTGGATGGAGGCAGGCATGGCGGTGGAGGATAAGACTTAATTTTTATAAGTGCAATAGTGCAATATTAAATAATTCTATAAGTGTAATGGCAAGAATAATATTTAATTTTCGTCGGCCATTGTTGACTGCAGCCGGGTCTCGTGAATAAACTCTATTTTTTGTCAGTAATCGATTCGCTCCATTGTACTCGTCAAATTTATTTCCTCAGATTATCAGTTAGCTCAGCTGGGGCCAAGATGGTTAATAGGAAGATGGTTAATAGGAGGCGACTTCAACGCCAAACACATGTATTGGGGATCAAGATCCAACTCACCAAAAGGAAATGAACTATACAACGCTATCAGTAGTATGAACGGATTAGCTATCTCCAACGGCAGTCCTACATACTGGCCATCAGACAGAAGAAGGATTCCAGACTGTAAAGACTTTTTTGTCTCCAGAGGAATAGCGGCACGGACATAGAAAACAAATGCGACTTATCATTAATCCTGACCCTGAGCACCGGGCTCATTAAGAAGCAAGCCAAAACCCACATCACAAATAAAAACACCGACTGGGACCTGTACAGGCAGATGGTATCAGAGAAGATTGACCTGAGAGTACGATTGAAAACTGAAAATGAACTTGACTGGGCTGTATCAAATAGTTATCAGTTTTGATTTTGCTTTCACTAGTCTTATCGGGCAACCGAGGACGGTCGAAAAGTCGGATGGCCGAATGTTACGGTATAGGCTACGTGATAGGCTATGGATGTTATGAGCAATAGGTGGTTGCTAAAATAAACAAGGAGCACGCATACAGGCTTAGCTAGTTAATTATATTTTCCTTGACAGTGTGAATATCTTTAAATACGCGCGCCCGGTGTACGAACGGGACTTTTTTAGAACTTCCAAATGAAGATTGAATAAACTTTTCTACGTCGCCAACCGATCGCTGATCGACTTATTTATTTACGTAACATTTCAGAAGTCTACTCCATATTAATCGACGCCGCCAGAGCCGCCACCCCCACCATTACCAGAACTTACACTAATACTAAAAAATATCCACGAGAAATTGTTCTACCTGTTCGTGAAAGAAAAAAAGCCAGACACAAATGACAAACAACACGAGATTCTCTTGACAAAACAATGCTAAAAAAACTCTGCAAGAAAGTCAAAGTCCTGATTGTAGAAAATGATAACAAAACAATTGAATCTGAGCTGCTTGAATTGGATACCACAAAACACACAGATCATTCACTATGGAAAGCCGCTAAAAAAAAAAACCTCCTAAATATACAACTCCAATCAGAACGTGATTAGGCTCGCAGCAATGCAGATAAAGTGAATACCTTTGCTCCACATTTTGAACAACTTTTTAAACCAAACGACATCAGTTCCGACATTAACCCAGCACCCACAAGAATTAGTGGTCCTACAATCAAAATTTTTATTCCTAGTGAAATTAAGACAGCTATCAGCAAACTGAAACTCCACAAGGCGCCTGGTATTGATTCCATCACAGCACAAATGTTACAAGAAATTCCAAAGAACGCCTTGGTATTACTCACCTACAAATTCAATACAATCCTGCGTCTACGACATTATTCAAAACCCTGAAAAATAGCTAAAATCATTGTAGTACCAAAACCTGATGAGCAGCTTGAAAAATTAGAATCCCACCGCCCCTATATCATTACTAGCAATAATTTCCAAAGTCTTTGAAAAATTGTTCAGCAAGCGACTGAACAATCTTCTAGAATTACAAATCATCCCTGAACACCAATTTGGATTTAGAAGTAAACATGCCTCGATTGAACAGGTACATAGAGTAGCGACTGCAGCTAGAGATGCAATTGGAGCAAAAAAGTACTGCTGTGCAATTTTCCTTGACGTCAGCCAAGCCTTTGATAGGGTATGGATAGACAGCTTAATTCATAAAATCAGCCAATACTTACCATATCAGTATATAGAAATTTTAGAATCGTACCTCAAGAACCGCTACTTCCAGGTGCACTATGGCGACTGCACGTCACAAACAAAGCCACTGGAGGCCGGGGTACCTCAAGGCAGTGTACTAGGCCCTCTACTTCATGTGCTATACACAGCCGACGAACCAAATTGTAAAAATACCATGATAGCAACATTTGCTGATGACACAGCTATCCTGTCCACCCACGAAGACCACCTCACTGCATCGGCAAACCTACAAGAAGCTGTTGATAAATACTTGTCCTTGTCCAAGCGTTGGAAAATAAAAACAAACAGTCACAAATCCAAGCACGTAGACTTTGCCTTCCGTCCACACACAGTACAACACACTACCCTAGGAAACGATAGACTACCAATATGTACTCATGCAAGATACCTAGGTGTTCATCTTGACGAAAAACTCAACTGGAAAACCCATATCCTCAAAACAAGAGAGGAAGTAAAACTCGGTCTTAGATCCATGTATTGGCTATTAGTATTACATGCCAGGAACAAACTCAATCTGCAAAATAAATGCTTGCTCTACATCATAGTTCTACGACCTATCTGGGACATACGCGGCCACCGTATGGGGTTGTGCGACTGAGACAAATATCCTCATCCTGTAACGGCTACAAAATTACATACTAAGAAGAATGAAGGGTGCACACTGGTACATCCGGAATGACGCGCTACACAATGATCTGAATATGGAAACGGTCAAGAACATTCTCAGCAAACACGCCACAAAGCACAAAACAAAGCTACTACACCATCCCAACATCTTGGCTAATCGATTGCTGGATGAGCCACCGGTGACCCGATTGAAGAGGTGTACACCATTAGACATAAAAATGTATACATGGGTAGCGTAATGTTAGACTAGTCAAAGTGCATAAGTACTAGATAATCTATTGGTTATAATTGTAACGGGCACAAATGTGTATCTATACTATTCAAAGCGAACTAAATGTGAAAGGTGCGAGTGTTTGCCAAACCGGCAGTTCTTGTATAATACATAATAAAAAAAAAAATTGCAATTAAAAAAAAAAAAACAAATCAGCAGTTTGCTGGTTTTAGGTCGACAATTCTTAATCGCTATAGAAACCCTTCTCAATATTACTCGACTGTGAAGATTGGATCAACCGATTCGAAAGATAAAAAATATGAAACTGATCAGGGCAAGAATATTGAAAACTTGGAGTATAAGATGTTGTATGAGCAAGAGAAACAGGATCATCAGAAAACATGAAAAAGAGTTGGTCAACAGGAAACACAGTTGGAGAACCAATCACAGGATTTGAATTTTTATAAATCGTTGCGCAAATTGGTGATACAACGAAATATTGATGTACATGCAACGAGTGTATTTCATACAGTCACCAATCCCACCACGGACAGTCACCTCGAAAATTTCCACTATTCCCAAATTGAATGAAAGGCTTTGCTCCTTTTCCCTCTACCTGTAGCTATCTTCGAAATGTTCTACCCAGAATCACAATTTCCAGATGACGTATCGTAATAACGTTCCGTCGGTAATAAGTCACGCAATTCCTCCTAGTCTAAGGTATCTACAACCGTTTTTGAGAAATTTCACAAGCCTTTGAATTAGGTTGAAATACTCGCCCATTTTGGTACCAGAATTGCCTCGTGATGTTGAGGATGTTACCGGTGAAGAAGAACGCACGCAAACGACTTCATCGCAGGCAATTTGATCGTTGTTGTAGAAATGAAGGAGTAGGACACTGACCCGTACGAGTAGAAGAATTTTTAGATAAGAATATTTCCAAATTTGATGCTCTTATGGGTGTATTATTAGCAAGATCGAAAGAATTCTCAAAAGTATGAATCCTATTCCTCGAATAAGCAATCCTAATCAAATGGATAGTCTCGTCCACATGGTTCCGTCCTCAGTTTTCGGTCATGCTTACTTTCCAAGTGAGTGCATCGTCACCTAATTATGGTTATTGAAAAAGGGTTTTTCAATATTAGTGCTCTACTTACCTACACCTCACTCACTCATTGTGAGTTCCGATAATTATGGCTACACTGAATTAAAATTATTTTTTTCCCATTTTCATGAATTTGAGAAGATGTTACGTTTCATAAAAGATAACGTCGATATTATGGCAACATTACAATCTTATTGTCCTCGGAGAATAACGTATGTCTGTAACTATTCCAAGCTCTCAAAATTGAAATTCTGTATCATGTCCGAAGACTAATCACAAGAAACTGCATACAATACACCGTTCTCTACGATTTCAGTTTTCTCTCGAACGAACTTTTGCATCCTGGGAGATCCAATAAAAAAGAGTGTTGCATATTATTATTGTTTCCAGTCCATCAACTTTCCTGCACCGCAGTCGAAAGTGATTCAATTTTATTGGCGAGATTACACGCCGGAACTATTCGCGAGAATTCAAAACGGGTAATTCTGATTTTTCTGAAAGTCAAATCTACTCCGAGTTCTCTATTTTGTCGACATTATTGCACCTTATTCAATATTCCAATTTCTCTCCTCGACGTTCTACCATTAAATTTTATTTCCTTACGAGGTACTTTCCGAAATAAACTTTTATAAGCACGCTTCGATGATGAAAATCACAGCCTGCAATAGTAACAGAAGCGAGAAAATACAAAAAAAAAATATTTATCTCGTCCAAAGACTCTACTTGAAGGTTTTGATGATCTTATTTGTACTAAGTACATATAATTTCAGAATTATGGCTTTGATGACGATTCTATGACTCATCATTTAGAAGTAAAATACCGTATTTCAAATCAAAGAATACTCAGACAAAGCATAGTCCATACCAAGAGTAAAAAAATAATTCAAAGCATAACCCATGATGGAGGGGTCGAAAGAATTATTTGACCCTATCTCAGACTTTTCGGGAGGTCTAAAAATTACATTACAAAATGAAGACAGTTTCAATTCCAGCTCTCAATTTTTTAATGATCCTGATTGAGGACAAATGCAGGATGAGATCAATTTTTGCCATCGGAACACAGCTAAAAATATCTAGAAAGGAAAAGTATTATGACCTATTCACCGACTGCTCTAATTTAAAAGGGAATCACAGCTCGACCCTATCTCCTCTCGCATACAATATTAATTTTGGATTAATTTTCTAAGCTAAATAAAAATGTTCAAATTGTACTTACGAACAAAAATATTCGACATCAACGTGCCAGGTAGGCATATCACCAGAACGAGTATATCAGCTACAGCCAAACTTGCAATAAAAAAATTAGTAATAGTTCGCATTCGCGGCAACCGGTACACAACGGCTACTGTTAACATATTGCCGGTAAAACCAACAAGGAATACCATCACATATGCAATGCAAAATATCACCGTCAAATAAAGCGGATGCCGGAGGTCGGAGTGTCTGATACCATGCTCGTCTTCGGACGATCCGTTTGAATACTCCATTATACCAACCGCCAAAGTATCTTCTTCGACCTGGTCGGTAAGGCTGGGCGGGCTGAAGTTTCCCGCTAAATGCATCAACGCATTACCAAGCGTATCAATGACACCAGGTTCAATGAGGATTTGCTTCGTCGAATTGTAAATGTCGACAACGGTTGGCATGTCCAGCGAGTCGGAGTCGTTATTGTTATCGTTATTTGAATTGGTCTGCTCCGGTGGAGAGCTGTTCATATAATAATGTATTGTACTCAGAAAGTCGATTTCGTCGCCGTTCACGTGATGGTTGCGAAGTACGCCCATCACTTTGACCCAGCGACAGTGCTCTAAAAGGATCTGAGCACAGATTTGGGTGGCGAATACGCGTAAAAGTGGTGGTGTATGATTCTGCAACGGGCATTGAGAAGCGGGACAAATCCGACGATACGGATTCTGGCAGGCGACTCCCGAAGTGGGTACATCTTGCGAGGCGAGATCCAATTGAACGTCAATACACTTATGAATCACAGTTGAACCGTCAAAAAAATCTGAAAAAGAAGAAAATATATAATAACTAAAGATTGCTTCTCATTATCAAAAAGTATAGATGAATTTTGAAACTTTTGACTACCCTCATATATTAAGAAGAAAAATTCACAGACAAGTAACTCAAATATTGATTTTCGTTTCGCGGAGAGAAAATTTATAATACATTTACAGTTGAGACAAAGCAACGTTCTTATTAATAAACTCCCTTTTGAAGAAAAAAATTTGTTTTTGTAGAATAAGGAAACGTAAAAATAAAAAAATTTTCAGCTACTTCGTAAGCGAGCATGTGTTTTCTTCGCACAAGAATATGTACAACTTTTGTAGACATAGGTACACTTTGTAATTAGACGACCTTAATAAAAATTTCAGACTCGACGATGAGAAGGATGATAACTTGAGTACAATACAGTATCCGAGAACGTATTATTGATCGAAGAGTACTTGAAGGTTTTCACACAATCACCTCGTGCATATATTTCATTAAAAAAATACGTAATTACGTATAATGCACAGTCAGGCCTGTCTCGAAGGGAAAATTGACTATTTCAAATATTACTGTCTATGTTTTCTTCGTATTGTTTTTGTACTTGCAATAAAGAATCGTGCGGATGATTTTTTTCAAGTGGGCTCTGTGGCGTAAAAATCAATGTCTAGGCATAAAAACTATCACTTTTGATGTAATGAACAATAAATTCTACCAGAATACACTGATCACGCTCTGATGGCTTTTTCAATTTCACCAAAGCTTTTGACAACATAATTGTGCATACCCAGTTTTCGCCAACGAAATAGGAGAAATACACGCAGTTATCTTTTCACATTTATCAGAAACCCCCTATTCAAATGCTTGTTTCAAACACGATCTGGCAGCACCACTGCACCACATCTTAAATATACACTACTCATAAAGCTCTCAATGGGTCTGTTCCAAAGATCCAGCTTCTCCAGTCAAATCAGTTTCCAGCTCAAGTCGATTTATGCCAACGATCCTATTTTATTGATATCATATTGAACACGTGAGCCCCTGATCGAAAGATCCATCGATCTACTTCTTCAGGTTTCTATTTTGCTCCCAGTAAACTCGAGGACCAATCTTACTAACCGCTAAATTCTCAAGCCATAACAATTTATGGCTTGCTTCCCACGAAAATTTCAACAACCAAAATGAGCTTCTGACTGCCTGGTATTCTTCTTTGTCCCTTTTGTCAACTCATAGGCTAGAAATATGAACGTGGGTTACCTTTACTCTTGGATCAGTTTAATTATTAAAACAATCTATAATTAAGCCTTGTCTTTCGTCACTGGCGCTAACTGTTTTTGTAAAACAGCCTCCGTCAAATATTAATTTTGAAATTCATGACCCAATTACAAGAACTTTCTATGATCATGATATCTTCTGAACGGAGCGAACCAACCAAATTTGGTGAGTGGCAGGCATCACGTCTGTTCCTTAGTCTTTCCTCGTGCGTTTCCCATCTTCTTCGCGTCTTTTAAACTTTTCCTACCTTTTTCCTCACCTCTTCGTGATCTAGTTTTTTTCTTATTTTTGCTCTCACTTTGCCCGTTTTCTGTTTCCAAAATTTGCGCGCATTTCTCAACTGTTGGCTGTTCTCGCCCCTTTTGCTCCTCTTCTTTACCTCTTTGAGATCAATCCACATTTTCTTTTGTTTTTTCTTCACTCTAACTCTTCTTTCCTCTCTTCCATACTGTCACTTACGTTCTCCCTGTGACGACTGAAAGTCTCCTCCAATCAATTTTCGTATCTGTTATTAAAAGGCATACAAGTTTTTTTTTTTTTTTTTTTCGTTGACTAAGCCTATAAGTCATTCAACTTGCGATTTGACCAACCGGCACATCAACCAATCAGTTAAAGAGCCAGTTCACGTGAATCCGGATGAAGGCACGCAACCTCCTCAAATCAGAGCGAGAATTTACACTTTTTACATGAGAAAAATTCCAAGTTATCGGGAAACATAGTATTGGATTGAGACAAACGACTCACTCTCCTTTCTCTGGTGAAAGGTACCGTATTTGCTTGATCGGTCTGTATCGGTAATCCCTCAGACACAACAATGTTTTTCCTTGAACTTGTTAAAAAACGAGTTGGAGGTATTCCTCAAAGATATGAGACGTATTTCAAATGAAAAGAAATGGAATTACAGTCACGTAACGAATTGTTTTTCACGCACGAATTCAGCTGCTAGAAAGCCGCAATAGTTTAAATCATTTTGTTGAGCAGGAAAAATATCTACCCCCGAAACGAATTTCGTTTAGTAGTAAAACATTCAATAACAAAGACACATCTCGGATTGCTACATGCTGTTCGATAATCCAGGACTACAAAAGCCAAAGTTGTGCATGAAAAAGCGACGAAATATTCATACAAAAATTGAATGGTAGGAACGTAGTGAGATCAGGATTTTTAAATCTGCTACCAACTCCAATGATATGTGGTTTAGGGAGAGCAAGAGCCAAACTATATCGCAAATCTTTTAATTTACGAGGTAAGGGTCAGAATATTCAAATTATTATAATTGAAGTATCAAAGAATATTTTTCGTGGTTTCCCGAAAGATCATGAAATGAAAAAAAAAAATTTTCAACTGTCTAGAGTACCTACACTCCCTTGCAAATTTCACGGACAACATTTTTGTACTAAGATATGCATGAAATTTATTTCAGCGCAAAACATGAAGTGTCTCATCTCTCTAGCCTTATAGGGATGAACATGAAGTGGATACAAATAATGAAAGTAGAGGGGAGGATAGAATAGAGACGAGGAGCTAATTATTGTATCCATTTCTACTTTTGTTTTACGGCAAGTAATTAACGGTTATTGGAGCTAGGTTCCATTTCCCCAACCCCCCGTGACGGAATTTTGGATCGCGATTAATGCCATAATTTTGTTTACATTTTGTTCAATTATGTTCATGTACCCTTTTCTCGCTACCTAAATTTCAAATTTGAGGGCTGGGGAAATGTAGCCCCCTCCCATCTTCGAATTTTGGGTTCAAATCCATGGGATAATTTTGTCCACATTTTGTTCAATTTTGTTCAACAAATTTTAAATTTTGTTCACTCGTCATTTCCCCGCACAATCCATTTCAAGTTTGGGAGGCTAGAGAAATGCAGGCCCCCATCTTTGAATTTAAAAGAATCTTGGCACTTGGCGCCACTAATAAGCAATAATTTCATCAGACAAAGTCGTCAATGTACCTGACTCATTTTTAGGTCGAAGCGCCAAGTTTCTTTTTTCATTTTATCATTATAATCATTCTCTCAAAGAAAGATTAAGAGAATCCAGAAGTAGATTTTGTACTCGAACTAGTCACGAGTAATAATTTCATATAATCAGAAAATTTGTCAAAAACTAATCTGGTTACAGCCAACAAGTTCGTATAAATAGTCTCTAAACTAATCTTAGAATTCATTCATTCATTCAAAAATTTTTTTGAACTCGACTGACTACAAATACTCTCTATCCACCTGCAATATAACTGTTCCTCTCCATAATCTAATTTTACTCATTCGAATTCTCTCTATGGGAGTCCCATTCTGAGAAGAAACGTCTAAAGAAAACTGCAACTTCCTGACACACGACAAAGAATAAAATTCGATTTGGGTAATTAGAGTGAGTTAATATATCTACTAAATATAGTTGACACGGGCGTAGTTTGTCAAAACTGTTACACAGAAAAATAAATTCGATATTTCTACGGATTATAGGTCGAAAAATCCGAGCATTATCAGTTATTACACTGGGTTTTGGGAAGCATTTTTGACCAGTGGCGTAGCCAAGATTAGAGGAAGAGAGGAGATGAGTGCCCTTTTTCCTCGCTATTTGTCAATAGATTTTACATTGCAAAATTATTCCGATAAGAAAAATGAGTCAAGGAAGGATTCATCCCCTAATCTCTCTTGGTTGAGCCATTGATGTACCAACAGTAACACAGATCAAATCAAAAAAACTTTTCGGTATTCTTAAATGCCTTACCAGTGAACACAATGGGTCTATGAACGCCTATTTTGTTTTTGTAAGATGGCTGCTGAATACGAATTGCTACATTAGGAGTTAGATGAATCCTTCAATGAACGCTCAATCGTCTGAAATGCTAAATCATCATGTTCCTTGGTCCACCTTCAAGGAACATAATTTTTAGTGAACTTATCGGGAACTTCCTTGACCTCAATGTTTCTGTAAATACTAGTTTGGTATGTATAGAAAACCTTCTCATGCTTCTAGAAGAAAAAGTAACTTGAAGAGACCAAAGTGGCGTACTTGATTACCACCGACTCAAATTCAAGAAACTCCATTTATTATCATGCAAAGAGACTATCGTTCGACATCTCAATTCAAGTGGAAACAGGCATGATATGGATAGCTGCAGAGGACTAAGCTACGAAGGCCACGGACGTAGTACTGATGCAATACGAGATTGCCCCATTTTTACTCTCCAAAAGATACTATTTTTTTGCGGTGTATATTCGTACAGTCCTACTAATTGACACTCGAAAACTCAAAACAAACGGCTCGTCACGCAATAGAAAATACACATTTTGAAACTTCCTTCTACGTTGATTTAGATGTGATATACTCGATTATGTAGGTGTAATTTGAGGCGAACGGATTTTGGATATTTCTAAGGTATCAATTGCGATAACAGGATGAGGAAGGGTATCAAATTTACTTCAAGTTGAAAATTATGCGTCAGAATGAGAAAATACATCAAGTACGAAGTGTAATCAGGGAAGACAATGGTGGGGTTGGCCATTTTTTTCATATTTCCTAACGTATAGCATTACAACAGTCTCTAGACGTTTTCATCGTTTTACGTACTCCTTTTTTTTCTTCGTTCTATTAGCGAATAAAACTCGTTACATTAACCTATTTAAACGCGCGAGCCATGCTAAAATAAGCTTACAACAAATCCCTTTCAACGTTAATCAAGTCGATAAACTGAACTTTTGTTTATTTTCTGCATATGTTTGACTTCGTATCACGTTTCCACAAAATGACGGAGATAGGATGCCTAAGAACGACAATTAAGATTTACTTACGATGGCTAATGTGGATCCTCCAATTTTTTTCTAATGAAACAACAACAATTCGTGGAGAAACGAGGGAAAAAAAAAAAAAAAAAAAAAAAAAGATAGAATCGAATTTTTTTTGAGAACACGTCGATACCTGTTACACTTTTTTTCGATCACGAATAAGTCTTTTTCTTTTTTCTTTACATCAGTTTAACTCGAACGATCCGAGCTAGACGATTTGTACGCACTCGGCTTTGGTAAAACAAAACGGGCAGCATGTTCGCATGTCTTTGTCCACTTCCCTTTGCGCCCTCTGTTCCGAAAACCTAGAAAACGTTTTCAGACTGCACGTTTCGTTCGTATATGCGATATTTTACTATATCGGCCAAGGCGCAGGCTTGAGTATTTTTAGGAGAATACTATAACGCAGACTACTCCAGTCCTCTACTCTCCGCCGACCCCACCCACACTAGCACACTTTCTAAACGTAAACGGAAGACATACGGACGACGAGAAAGATAGACGGTTGGGAGCCGGGAAAATATACTCGTTAGCAAAAGACGACGAAGACTAACGGGGTAATGGGGGTGCAACGTAAACCAACGAACACGGCACTCACTATACATTGCGCTGTATAACGACGGAGGGGGCGGGCTTTCCTCATCTACACCACTATAGAATATACCCAGTACATCAGATAGGGTAAAAAGCAGGTAGGTCATTTAAATCTTTTGCTGGCATTCTAACGGTGGTGCGCGGAATATTAAACAAAAATTGTTATAATAATACCCGGGGATTTTTCTTTCGTCCTCTTTTTATTTCTAAAAAATGATTATAACTGCGAAAATCTACGTATTATAAATACATGCACATTTTCCTGCGGCGACAATTTTCAAATTAAAAACTTTCAATCGTTCGCGCGCGCATAAAAATTTTCGTCGAAAAATTTTCATTTTGTTTACACATTTCAAACACAACACTGAATAGTATTAAAAAATAAATAAATAAATAAATAAACGCCCTTTCGCAGTATTCTTCGCGAGTAGAATAGTAAATACGAAATAATAACGATGTAATTGAAACGGAAAGAATCTACTTTTTGTTGACTGTTCCATGGGACCGGGTAAGGAAAGGGGAGGATATTGGTGTGTGAAAAGCTGTCGCGCGAATGTAGTTAGAATGTCACAAACACAATTCGCGGTTGTATACTCTTTTCCATGATGAGAAAGTCGCGCGCTTCGTCAACGCCACACCACGCTTTTGTAGCGACGAAAATTTCGACTCTGGGTCTACATTAATCGACCTTGGGATTTTGAATTTCTATAAAATGAATTTTCATACGTTTCCGTCAAGCGAAGATCCGTCTTCTCGCAAAATTTGCACGCTACATTACTGAAATTAAAAAATCGTTTATTATTTTTTTTTTTCTAGAGATTCTTCCCTTTCATCGTCGCAGATAATGGAAAAACAGTTTTCGTCTACATTATAAGCCATATTTATGTGTACGCATCAGGTGGAATAAAGATTAAACCACAAATCACAATCTTCGTCTGCTTCGACCGCTTGTAAACACTTCACTATGGGATGAAACGCAAATTTAGCTGGACAAAAGTGAAAAAAAAAATCTAGAAACAACTTTCATATCGATAGATATTCGGATTTTCACGCAAAGGAGGCGCTCTCTACATATACTGTAGCGGCAAACTGTTGAAGCTTGATCTAAGGGACGATGTCCAAAAATTTACTCAAATAACCTGGAAATAGACTCATCTGAAAGCAAATTAAAAGAGCTACAACTTTTGTTCTTTTCATTTTTGGCAAAAAATGATTATTTTGAGTGGTATAAATTATAATCAATTATAAAATTATCCCTCTACTTTATAAAATTATCCTTCTACTTTATACCGACAACAGCGACACTCACGGCGGTTAAGATGCAAATGATTTGTAGGTGAGTTTTGTCGTGATTCAAGAACCACCATCACTAAACTTGACTGCTTCCGCTCTGTCGCAGGATGGGCATTGTTTCCTACACTCGAGAGTGTAAAACAAGAAAACTACAAAGATCGGAGTAGTGTTGAGCACTATCGGTAGTACTACCAATACTAAGTAGGCCTACCAATAGTTTTCCTGCTGAGCTATTGATACTACCGATAGTATTGGTAACTGAAAAACTATCAATAGAATATCACCGCTATCGTCACTACCGGTAGTATGCATTTTTCGACAAATTCTGTCGTATGTGTCACTATTTTTTTCTTCTTCAAAAGAGAAAAATTGATGAAAGAAGAAAAATATTATGTAAACTAGACCAAGAAATAAGAAAAAATTGTGTAGAGTATAAAGATTGGAAATGACAGAGGAAAAGCATGAGTAATTCTCTTCCGAACACTAGCGCATCACTACCCTAAATGGATGAAATGGAAACACTATTGGTATATCGATACTACCGCTAGTTTTCCGAAAAACTACCGAATAAATAAATTGTGTCAGCAGGAAGACTATTGGACTATCGGTAGTTTCAAACTATCGGTTTTTGCCCATCACTAGATCGGAGGTCTTCAAACTCGCAGTCCCACTTGGAACTTTAATATCCCCAGGTATGGCGTGGTAACATTGCTCCAATCCTCGGGGTGAACCTGCCTCTTGGGAAAATCCCAAGGTAGTGCGTACAGCGATAGTACAAATCCGGTCTATCATGGTTCAAAGACCTTGTTCAATGTGTGGTTCAATGAAATATGCTATTATAATATCATGAATTGATGTAGACCACGTAGGGCTGAAATCAAAACTTTATCCTGAGACTTTCTTTCTATGGATAGATAAATACTCATCATCCAAATTACAAATATTCACCCAAATATAGGCTATGTACATGATTAAAGATTACAACTTAATGAAAAATAAAAAGCTTTTTCTGAAAATTGAAAAAACTTCGAGGTATACCCGTGTACCATTTACTTATATTCAGGCCTAATTTTATGATCACAGAGAAAATAGTAAACTATAATTTGAAAAGAGGGAAACCAAAAAGCTTTTTCTGAAATTTTAAACGCAGTATACATAAGTATACGTACCCATTTACTTAAATTCAAGCCTGATCATTTTCAATGTTGAACGAAAAATTTTTATCATCATCAATCTGAAATCAAAATTTAGGAGTTTTTCATAAAGACTGAATCTAGAAATAAATGGAGTATAAATCGACAGTTACGTGCTGAATCACTTCTAAATAATTTCATGTTGAATGATGTCTCTATTTTGACAATCATCTTCAAAATTCTCACGCTATAGCAAAAAAAAAAAAAGAAAAACACTTTACTGAATTTGTCAATTTGAAGTCGGTTATTTTGTAGAAGTCTATCAAGTTGTAACAAAATGAACAATAACCAAACAATTGAAGAAAACTTTGAACGTATGATGATAATTAAATCCAATAGGTAGATAGAGTCTGTCTTTTTAATTATAGAATTCCTCATGCCCTTCATATTTGCTCAACCATGGCCGAACATATCAACCCAGTATTGACACGAGCAATTTTATTATGACACTCACTGACTCGTACTCCTGATTTCACGACACCTTGACGAATGTCAATTTCTATTTGAATGAGAATAATATTCAAAATATTCAACGGCGGTTCATCATCATACCAGTATTCTGAATTAGGTAGGAACATTTGAAAACAGAGACCAGGCTTGATGACCAATAATGTATTACTCTATCTACTTACAGATATTGTAGAGAGAGATTCCAAGCTTGTTCATACAAGCTCTTCTTGGAACTTTTTCCAAGTTACAATTATTATTGTTGAACTTCAAAGGAATGAAACTGGGTTCAGACGCAAAATACAGCTCACAAAAATTGAATTGCGTAGGCACTCCGAGTGCTCCAACTCGCGATCAAAAGTCAACGACAAATTATTCAATGAATGAATGAATGAATGGTCGGTGAACAACTATAATTGGAAGAAAATATAGAATTACAATAAATTCTACAGATGAATCGAATAAGTATTTAGCCCACCAATGTAGCGCACCTTACGCAACTAGTTGTATTAATACTAAGTATTGTATAGAATACGTATTTTGCTTAGGAGGTTCAAGTAAGATATGGGGAAATTATCAACCTACAAGTATACAATGAAAAGATACAAACTTACTTGATGGATAATAAGCGGGTAGTATCCAAAGAAACACCCGAACAATTGAAATGAATTGGGCGATGGATCAATAATTCAATAAGCACAATCGACGAAAAAATATTATATAATTAATTCGATGAGCACAATCGACGAAAATATATTATAATTAATAAATACTTGGTACCCGAACAATAAATTGGGCGATCCTCGCTTAACACCTTAACTTTAGACCCGGCCAACGGCGAAGTTGATTCTGGTAAGGAACTATATAAGATAGGTATGCGCAAGTGATAAGAAAAGGATCATCGCCATGTTGATAAAGTCGAAGGAAGAGCAGTATGTTTTAGAAGATTTCAGGAGGGCCATGTGAGAAAAATTTATATATCAAACATTGAATTTTGGTTCATTGAAAAGATTAAACAAGAAATTAGGAAATTTCCTTCATTTTTTGTTGTTTAAATTCTTGTATTCGATGTTTGATGCTTAAAATTCTCTTAGGATTTTACTCAGATCGCTCCTCCTTCGACTGTATCAGTGTGGTGACGATCCTATTCTTATCACTTGCGCATACCTATCTTATATAGTTCCTTAATTCTGGTTGGTGTTAAATCAAACGGAAAGGAGTGTAGTTCCTTGAGAAGTCTTTTTTTTCTGTAAGTGCTCGCTTTGCTTGCTTAATTGGACCCTTTTTAGCCAAACCCAACCAAGCGATATGTTAACGATCTGGGGAAAAGGAGAATCTCCGCTTCTATAGTGGGTGAACATTTCTTCAGTTCTCCAGATTGTTATCATGTCGCTTGGTTGGGTTTGGCTAAAAAGGGTCCAATTTCTGCGTGGTGCGAGCGAATGGTGCTCACTTCGCTCGCTTAATCGACCAATGAAAAAGGTCGTCTGTTAGGTACGTTGTGGGTACCTCTCGGTATCCACCAACAATCTCTCTGTAACTAATGGGTAAACAAACCAAGGCGCTAGAATTGCCAATAGTATAACGTATGCCTGATTCCTTATCTCGCCGAACGTAATAAAAAATAAACAAAACTTTTGGTTTCTGAATTTTGGTATTATCATACTCATTTCTTTGGATTACAAATCATTTGAACACTAGAGTGAAGAAAATATCACAATAATCATTTCTCAATACAATCGATTGAGATTTAAAATAAAAATAATATTGAAATGAAATTTTGTTTAAGTATAACGTTCAGCCGTTCAGCGAGATAAGGAATTAGTCAAACGCTATACTATCGCAATAATGTGAAAGCCTTATAAGAGAGTAAAAGATATACAGTTAGGGTTGAAGCAGACAGCTTCTATTTTTTGGTCATTGGTTACGGTTAGGGAAGCAACCTGACTGTTGGAACATGGTCATCATGGTTACGGTTAATATATAAAATAATTTTTTTCATCCGGTTATGACGGTCATGGCGGTTATGGTCAAGGTTGATATAATTTTTCACAAATTTCAAAAGTATTGTCGTTCTAATCTAATACTTGAATTATATTATAACAAAAATAGTCTGTATGACATGATTGATACTAGGCACCACAAATAAATTCCTCAATAATTGTAATAATTTTACCATGAATATTATGGCTACAAACATTCTCCATCTCATCTGGTCAAAGTACAAAGGAAAAAAAAAACAGCGAATACTCCACAAAATAGTCGACCTTCACACATGTTAAAAGCAAAACCACTCAAATAATTTTCAGCGTTGACTTTACATTCCTCAAATACGCTGTACTTACGCCCCGATCATTAAGTCCCACTCATAATTTGTTTTAGGTACCTATGTTAAAATGTCAGTATAATGGATTCTCGCAGTTGTTGAAGAGGACAGAGGAGGGAAAAGGAAATCATTTTCTGCGATTTAGGAGGTATGGACAAGAGAAAGAAATAAAAAGACGGATAATTCCTCAGCACAGCAGTATTGGGATGATGGTGGAGCGGAGAACCCAAGAACGAGGATGGAGTGGGTTATGCGGATGTGTCCAACTATATCTCTATGGCACGAGGAACGAATTGTAGAGAATCAGAGTACCGGGGGCTTCTTGACTAAACATAGTTCATTGTGAGGTTGAAAGAACCATGGGTTGTATGTACCATGACGAGATGATTAGAGAACGATAGTAAAATTTCAAGTCATAGGCAGGAAAGGAGGAACAATCAGTGATTGAGGAGGAAAGCAGAGCTTCCTCGGCTGCTAGGTCAGCTGCGTCGCGTTCCAGGAAGCCGAGATGACCATGAGTGCGGAGTAAGGCAATTAAAGATAGAGGGAATACATAGAACGCCAGGGTGGGAAGACTAGAGATGAGTATGTTCTCACTTGTGTACGGATTTTTTTCTGAAAGCGCTTGCTTATATAATTCTAGTATAACTATTAACTACATAATTATGTTTGCAAATTGTAAATTTATATTCTCGGTCTTGCTAGGCTAGTGGAGAATAGAGAGTGGGAAAGGAAAAGGAATTTATGGGAGGGGGAGAAGAGAAGATGAGTAAGGCAGGATTAGATAGTAATAGTTCAGTAGAATGAATGGAGGCCGAGTTCGTCATACGAAGGAGCGAGACTTTTTCATTAATAAGAGAGATATAGTGAGTCTTGGAACCTGATTTAGATCCATTTGTGAAGCACAGGTTGTAGGAGGAAAAATCATTAGCGATGGCTTCGAAGTGTCTAATGTAGATTATGTTGGGCGATTTCGGTAAGTTAGCCAAATTGAGATGAATGTAAAGTGTCAGGGATGCTTTTTTAAGTTGCAAAAGAGAGTATTGAGAGTAGCACCTGGAAGCACAATAGACTGGGACGATTTCAATGTATAAATAATGGTGAAATTTTAAACTTGATGTCGTTTAAATAAATGCAAAGAAGCTTCAAATTGTATGTTCAAACTCGGGCGTGATTGACGAACTTTTAGCTGTTCTCATCTTGTGCGAGTGGTCTGAGACATTTGATGAAGAAAAAACATAAAAATAATGTTTCACTAGTTGTACCATACAAATAAACATTATGCGGTGGCCCCAGTCTTAAACTTGAGGTGAGGTTGCAATACAAATTGAAGAAAAAGGAAAAGAAAAAGAAAACCTTATAATTTTGGAAGAAAATCCTTGTAAGCACCTAGTTGCCGGGTGATAAAAATCTGAACGCACGAGTTAATGTACATTACGTGCCGATGCTGGAAAATTACTTATTAAATGTTGTAAATTACATTATATACTCTCATTTGATATAGAAAAGTGTACTGTTTCAACCTCGTTTAATGATTTATTATTTGGGGGCGCTCGCTTCAAATTTTCGATTCATATCAATCCCCCTACTGTACTTATTTGTAATCCTTTCTTTTGTGAAATACCATTGGTTAGAATGAGACAATTGTAATTCACGCGCGAACTTCTTTCTATTTGTCGATTATATTTTGTTTCCTACGTTTAGAAGCGCCAATTCAAGCAAATACCGCTGAACATAGATGAACCTTGAACCTGTCCAAAAGTGATCGCATTCCGTTTTCAAGTTCGCGAGCTTTTCAGTTCCATCTGTCCGGATGAGAACGCTCTTCACATTATAATATTATTCAATTTCACGTACAGCCTTTTCCTCATCAATTGTCATTCAAATTATGCGGAGAGATATCTGGAGATTCATTTTACGGTTTACACTATTACTTATATTATACAGAAAACAAAATGAAGGCTTTTTTCCCTTTCGGTCGTTTTATTTATAATAATCTTACGGGCTTGTTGCCTTGTTGTATACACATAAAAAAAAAGGTATAAAAAATTTAATACTTCATTAATCACGCGGAACAAAAAAGAAATAAACGAGAGCTAATTTAACATTAATATTTTGAGCATTTTTGAGAATTTTCAGCACTGTGCTACGCACTATGCAAAATATCATTTACATCATTTACATAGTAGATGATGAATAAAACATAATTAAGCTTAATGCAAATTGTTGACATACAATTATCGTGCTCCTTCCCCCTTTAAAAACTACTCTTGAGGAAGATGCGTGATCCCAAAAAAGTGCGCCTATAAAGAAAATTCTATATTAACAGTAAATTTTCTATAAATAATTTTTAATTCCAATTTCATTTTTCCTTTACCTATATCAAGGAAGGAGGGAAAAAAATTATAATACCCCCGAGTTCCAAACCGTGCTTAGTCCAAAATCAGTTTTGTTGGGAAATCAAAAAAAACGTTCGTACGCGAGACCTGTTTATAGTATTGCATTGGTTTTTGCTCTGTAGCAAGGAGTGTGTCTATTAATCGAGAAAGAGCAGACAAAATTGTTGACCGTGTGCACGCTACGCAGGCATGCCAGGTAAACAAAAACTTGAGAGAAAAGTGTGAAGAACAATCAGTCTGACCAGATAGGAGAAGGTTATTAATTACTTCTACTGTACTTTTCCAATAATAAGTTTCACCCGAGTATTTTGAGTTTCACTAAGATTCTAGAAAATTTCGTGTTATTTTTTCATTTTCTTATCATTCTTCGGTTTGAACGGGTTTGATCATCATTGTGATCATTGTCGAAATAACGACTTTGGTAAAATTAATAAAACATTGTGTTGCGATCTTGAATTGAAATAAAAAAATAAAAACAAGAAAAAACTGGCTGTATTCTCCACATACAAATAAGTTTTTACAACAGAAGTTCGACGTTTCGAAGCATCCCGCTTCTTCATCAGGAACTAGAATAAAACTGACAGGCAAAAACGGAGAAAAAGGTGAAAACACAACGAACAGATGAGCCAGTCGAAAATTGTAGCTGACTCACCCGTTCGATGTGATGACATTAGAATAAACATTCGCTAGGTCGCCTGTATCGGTTTTAAAGTTGACCGTATTCTTACTTTTAATAATATTGACAATTTCTAAAATTTTCCTCTTTTTATCATTGTCTTCTCTTCCTACAATCACTGTCTTGGGAAAGTCAAACTGATGACCAGTGCCAAGAGAGTGGGAGGATAAAGCCGTACAATCGCTACGATTCTTGACATCATTCTTATGTTGGTTAACACGACATTTAAGCAACTGGCGAGTTTCACCCACATAAGTACTGGGGCAGCCAGAACAGGGGATAGAATAGACAACACCAGATCTTTTTTCCACAGGGACTTTATCTTTAGTGTGGGAGAAAAACATTTCTCTGCTGGTGTTGTGGTTACCGAAAGATATACTAACATCAGGGTCAAGAGTAAGCAAGTGCTTACGTATGATTGTACTGCTTTTTCCTATGTAGGGTATAGAGAAGAATCTTTTCTTTTGGGTTATCCGAGTAGACCTAACAAGAGGAGTTTTAATTACGTTATTAATGAAAGAAAAAGGATACCCATTATTTTTGAGGATAAATTGTAAATGATTAAGCATGTCGTCATGAAAACAAGAGTCGGAACTGGATATGAGGTTATTCTTAAGATTAACAGCCGTATTCAATTTAAATTTAAAAGGTTGATTAGAATAAAAGTTGATACACCTGCCCGTGTGGGTAGGTTTTTCGAAATGTCTAAAAATAAATTTGTCCTGAAGTTTAATGATACTAATGTCTAAAAAATTCAAAGTAGAGTCAGATTCAGTTTCAAAAGTAAAATTCAAACGGCTACTCGGATAACCCAAAAGAAAAGATTCTTCTCTATACCCTACATAGGAAAAAGCAGTACAATCATACGTAAGCACTTGCTTACTCTTGACCCTGATGTTAGTATATCTTTCGGTAACCACAACACCAGCAGAGAAATGTTTTTCTCCCACACTAAAGATAAAGTCCCTGTGGAAAAAAGATCTGGTGTTGTCTATTCTATCCCCTGTTCTGGCTGCCCCAGTACTTATGTGGGTGAAACTCGCCAGTTGCTTAAATGTCGTGTTAACCAACATAAGAATGATGTCAAGAATCGTAGCGATTGTACGGCTTTATCCTCCCACTCTCTTGGCACTGGTCATCAGTTTGACTTTCCCAAGACAGTGATTGTAGGAAGAGAAGACAATGATAAAAAGAGGAAAATTTTAGAAATTGTCAATATTATTAAAAGTAAGAATACGGTCAACTTTAAAACCGATACAGGCGACCTAGCGAATGTTTATTCTAATGTCATCACATCGAACGGGTGAGTCAGCTACAATTTTCGACTGGCTCATCTGTTCGTTGTGTTTTCACCTTTTTCTCCGTTTTTGCCTGTCAGTTTTATTCTAGTTCCTGATGAAGAAGCGGGATGCTTTGAAATGTCGAACTTCTGTTGTAAAAACTTATTTGTATGTGGAGAATAAAGCCGGTTTTTTCTTGTTCTAATTAAATTCTCTCCACGGTTAAATCCTTTTGTATAAAAAAATAAAGACCTCTCAGACATCTCAGACATGCAAAGGTATATATCGCTAGTTTTGATCATTGATAGAGGGCTTTTAATTACCATTTCAAACTGATCCAAGACCTTTATTTTTCAGATATTTTGCGATTACGTATCATTTTCTCAATGAGAGACCTCTGTAATGATAAGTATAACAGTTAATACAGAACTCACTACATCTTCAATCTACACTCGGAGAGTTCGTCTTCGAAAATATTCCCGTTTTATGAAATAAAATTTTTAACAACCTAGGGTATATAATATTATGGGCGTAGTACGTGTTGTGTCTTCTCGAATGATTTTCAAAGTTAAAATGATTCCAAGGAAGTCATCCCTTGTCCAAATTGAGAGAAACATGGATCAGGGCGGCATAATTCAATGCCAATAATATTTACAATGTCGTTGATGAAGAACATCCAGCAACAACCAACTATTTAGCAATCGAGGTCTGACTACCTTGAACGTCTTCCTTTTTTTTTTCTTAACCGCAATAAAAGTTATTTCATAGGTATAGTATCGGAACACCATTTTATTGCTTTTTTGTGTAAGCGTTTCTCTTCAGTATCAACGAAGGAAAGAAGAAATAGCACGTACAAGCAGAAAAAAAAATACTTGTCGCATGAGTAATTCCCGATTTTTTATCTCACAGTAATTCAAAACTCATCAAGAGCGTCACTCCCATTGTATAAGTTACATGAAGTTAGTCAAGGCAAATAATTGCCTACATTATATATTATTATCCTTGACTCAACTAGGAATGAAATTTGGCACATATGTAACAAGAATTTCAAGATCCCTATTACAGATTGAGGAATCAAGCAATTTGAAACCAAGCAAACTGACTTCGAGTTCACAGGACGTTGCATGAACTATGTCAAGTAACATAGTTTTCTGTAGAATATTTTGATGTCTCTATGGCAGAAATACCGGTATTATGTCCCTATTATGCACCTAAAATATCATCATGTCCACATTATGACTTCAATTATACCCAATGACAAAATTTGGGGGATTTAAATGATCAACAATTTAGGTAGCAATTTTCCTTTAGAGTGAAAAGAAAGACCTTTCAACATCATATTGACGTGACAAATATTTTTTAAGATTTAAAAGAAATTCATCATGAACTGCGAGCATTTACTTCGCGGAGTCCAGAAATTTTTAACCATTTTTTTGGAATTTTTAATGTCTCTGTCTGTACTTTACCGCATTTATGGAAACCCGCGAGTCTACGTTACCCCTTTCCCCTGATGGACTTGGAAACTCAAACCCTTGAGCTGATACAGAAATCTACGTCTCCGAGTTCCTTAGTCGTAGCATATAGTAGTATATTACGCTATGCTATAGCTTTAAACTAGGCCTGAACTAAGCTTCAAGTTGCGGTGAACAAATTTTAATAGGTTTAAAATAGGGCTGTACGTGCCTGGATCGGGTCGAGAGTTCAAGATTCTTTGTCTTAGCATACAGTATATTAAAGTATACTATAGCTGCCGCAACTAGCCCAGCAGTGAATAATACAGACAATAGTAATTGAGGGAAATAATGTACTGCCTCTCAACTCCTGTAAAATTTGAATTTTCTGGTGACTGAAAAGTATCCAGCTTGGAAATTCCGACCATAATTCCAATTGTAATTACGTGCGGAACTCTATTACTCCACTCATAATTACACATGGAAATACTAAATTCCTAGCGTAATTACGTATGGAAGACATTCATTCCGGGTGTAATTACATCCGGAAATACAACTGGAACTTTTGGCTGGGTCATCTCGCGCGGATAGAAAACGTGATTTTCAGAAGGGAAGGAGGCTGCTGAAAGAGTTCAGAGTTGAAATGTAGCCTTTGCACTATATGATAACGCACCACCTGCAAAAAATTGGTTTAGAAATAAGACGTTTTGAAGAAAATCAAATTTCTTTCACAATTTCTCACAACATCGGCTTGATGTATTAAGAATATCTACCTGTCTTGCGAGGGAATTGACAAAAAGTTTTGAAAAATTTGAAAATTCATCAATTCTCAATTCATTATCATCAGACTTGGTTGAAATCCTTCAAAGTACTACCACAGACAATTGTAATTGAGAGAAACACTGAACTGCCCCTCAACCACTGTAAAATTTGAATTTTCTGTTGACTGAAAAGTATCCAGCTTGGAAATTCCGACCATAATTCCAATTGTAATTACGTGCGGAACTCTATTACTCCACTCATAATTACACATGGAAATACTACATTCCTAGCGTAATTCTTATTGTAATTAGGTATGGAAAACATTAATATCCAGTGCAATCACATCTGAAAATACAAGGGCTATTATTATGACCGTACTTATATGATGAACGTTGTCAGTGCTGAATCACTTTTGTTTTTTTTATTTTATTTCTACAAGCTTTTAAGCTACGCTTTGGGCTATTAGTTTGATACACAGTATTACATTAAACTTTAAAGGTACAGTCTAATTTTTACTATAATTAAAGGTTTTAAAGTAGAGAGAAAAGTTCGGCTGAGGTTAGGTATTGTATGAGTTCTGTGTATGAGGTGTCATTTTTGAGTGCTTGTGTTCTAGAGTCGGGTATGTTTAGTGAGTTTTGTAAAGTTGTATGTTCAGGGTATGTAAAAATATGGTTTATGTCTATTGTATTGAAGAGACATTTTGGACAGTTGGGTGGTTCTGAACGTGAAAGAAGGTGTGTGAGTCGGGTGTGTCCTATTTGGAGGCGGGTTAGAACGGATGTTTCTTTTCTAGATTATTTGCAAGTTGTGGGTTTGAGAGGGTTAGCCTTGATAGGGAGGGGTTTGTTTTCAAGTTGGTTAGGGTCACGGTGTTGAAATTGGTTGAGTCTTTGGCTGCTTTGTCTACTACATCGCTCTGTTTTAGTCCGATGTGTGAAGGAATCCACACCAGGGTTATGGATGATGTAGCTTGTGTTATGATGTTGATGATAGTGTGGATTCTTTGAATAATGGGGTTTTGCGAGAAGATATTTTGGATGGCTGAAAATGATGATAACGAGTCTGTAATTATGATAGACAATGTTTATTTTGAGTGAAAGTGGTTATTTCTTGTAGGCATTTGGGGATCGCGAAAAGTTCTGCAGTATATACTGAGGCGGTGTTTTGTATTTGAAAGTTGAAAAGAGAATTATTGATCGAGAAGGCTATCCCAGTTTTATTGTGACGTTTTGAACCGCCTGTAAAACAAAGGATGTGTGAGTGGTGGTTTTTTAAGAAATTTTCAATTTCTTTTTTGAGCTGTGAGTTGGGGGTGGAAGGTGAGAATTTGGTGAATTTGTCTTGGAAATTAGCTGTGTGTTGCGCCGAAGGAGGGGTGGAGATGAAGATGGGAAGTAGAGGGTTGAAGGTAAATTTTTGTTCCAGGTTAAGTTTCATGTGTTTTGTGGTGTTCAGAGAGAAATTTTCTATGTTGTTGGGGAGGAAGAAATGGTCGAAAGTCGGTGTGTTTGGGTTCGAGGATATGTTGGCCAAAAAAATGTTGTAAGTATCTGTCTGCGGTATTCGAGAGGAGGTTCGCTAGCTTCAGCGCAAAGGCTGAGGCTAGGGCTTGTTCAAAATGCACCTAGCGCAAGGCGTGGAGATGAGTTTTGGATTGGGTCTAAAGATGAGAGAGCTGTTTTTTTTGCAAGTCCATAAATTGGGGCCCCGTAGTCAAGCTGTGAACGGATCAGGCTGCGGTATAATTGTAATAAAATGTTGCTGTTGCACCCTGTGCAAGGATGCGCGAGATATTTGAGGACATTCAGAGTGCGATTCCATTTTCCTTTAAGGAATTTAATATGTGGTATCCAGGTTGAAGTGTGATCGAATATGAGGCGGAGAAATTTTGTTGTAATCACTTTTGTGTTTCTCCATATCGAGTATATTATGTATCATAGTTTTATCGAGTGATCAGGACTAGGCCTACTCAAGCGTAACAATCGTGATATGACAATTTTCTTTCAACTTCAATTTCACTTCGGATCAGCGAGATACCTACATTTGAAGCTTATAAAATTGCGACGGTAAAAACAATCATGGCTAAATCATCTTCGGACGAGGATTAATTGGAAATTTTTTTTTCGTCGATACCGGTGATTCAAAATGAATTGTCATGTAATAGAAATTCAATTTGACGCAAAAGAAAAACGGCAAATTTTAATACATTCATGGTTTGCAAACATATTTTAATGAATTTCTTTTAAGAGATTGAAGTAAGAATTTACACAGTATACTTAATAACAGTAATTAATTATATTTAAAACGATGATAAAATTTTCACCGCAAACAGACCGTCATTTTCGTTTATTTAAGATACGTTCTCTCCAATGAAATATCCGCTTCCACGATGCCATCTTTTTCATTTTCGACGTTTAGTTATTCTTGTCGAAGTGAGTATGGAAACCACTGCAACTTCGCATCCATCGATCAGCTATTGAAGTCAAATTACTCTTAGTATTACAACCGGCAGAAAACATCTCCAATTCTTTCATATCTTATGTCTATGAGAAGAAAGTTAAATATTATAACGAGGTATTTCTCAACGCAAATTCTGCCATAGATCTAAGAATCAACAATATTATTCAGCAGGGTGAATTCTTAAGAGTATTTACTCTCTTCATGTTGGGAAAAAAGAGTAATCTCTCTTTTCATTCAATCCTACATTTCCGCTTTTTTTAGCGGGGAACCCCCTATCTATTTTGTTAGGAGATTACATCCTCAGAAAACGTCCGCGTCCGCGTCCGCGTCCGCGTCCGCAGGTTAGGTTAGGTTACGGGACTTAGAAGAATTTCGAGTCTCGAGCTATATATGAAAGGAGGGCGACTTAGAAGAATTTCGAGTCTCGAGCTATATATGATAGGAGGGGAACTTAGAAGAATTTCGAGTCTCGAGCTATATATGAAAGGAGGGGGACTTAGAAGAATTTCGGGTCTCGAGCTATATATGATAGGAGGGGGACTTGGAAGAATTTCGAGTCTCGAGCTATATATGAAAGGAGGGGGACTTGGAAGAATTTCGAGTCTCGAGCTATATATGATAGGAGGGTGACTTAGAAGAATTTCCATATATGAAAGGAGGGGGACTTAGAAGAATTTCGAGTCTCGAGCTATATATGATAGGAGGGGAACTTAGAAGAATTTCGAGTCTCGAGCTATATATGATAGGAGGGGGACTTAGAAGAATTTCGAGTCTCGAGCTATATATGATAGGAGGGGGACTTAGAAGAATTTCAAGTCTTGAGATATATATGATAGGAGGGGGACTTAGAAGAATTTCGAGCCTCGAACTATATATGATAGGAGGGGGACTTGGAAGAATTGTGACTTCCGAGCTATATATGATAGAAGGGGGACTTGGAAGAATTTCGTTTCTCGAGCTATATATGATAGGAGGGAATGTAGAATGATAATTTCGATTTGAATTATATGACAAGATTATCAACTCAGTTCCACACCACCTGAGAGGTCGAGTTAAGGAATTGCGGGTTCCCCGCTGCCATTGCAACGTCTGCAATGGCTTCTAATTTTTTTTCTTTTTTTTTTCCGGCTTGTTCTATTGAAAATCTGAGAAATACTCTTCTTGTCTCAGAAAAATCTGGTCACCCTAATATTCACCGATGACATTTTACTATCACACGGAATTGCGTCTTGTAATTAAGAAAGTCTACATGAAATCCGATATTCCCTATCTTTTCGTGCATATGGTCATTAAGGAGATTTTCTTGACTTACCTACAGATTGTTCAATAGCATATTTTGCAGACCTGCAGACGACCTCTTCGTCGTACGGAGCAACTAAGCATTCTGAAGAACTCCTGCTACAGTTACCCATTCCCCGTTTGTATTCATGAGCACATAAATAGAGTCCACATTCTTGAAAATGAAATGTATGAGAAAGTTGACTTACAAATTGGTGCGCAAATTCGATTATAAATCACTAAATTACGGTTTTCATTCACCTTGTAACAACAACACTAAACAACAATTACAATTTTTTGGAAGTCCATGAATCGATATTAAAGTATTTTTTCCTCCTTATTGAGCCTTCATACTGCTATCATTGACCGAAGCTCGAGAACAAACGTTACGTCTCGCGACAATGCGCGGCAAGTAAATAAGATCATAACAAGAAACCGTCTATCGAAAAACGGCAAATGGTTCTGCATTCAACGCAAAATATACTTTCAGATACGACCTATCTCATTTTATTATTTTTCGAAAAATTTTCAATTGTTGTATAGTGTAGTAAGAAAACAACTTTGTGGACTCGTAGATTGAAGTTCTTTGCCGAAAAGTTGGAAGATAGATCTCCATACCCGTAGACGACCTTTTTTGTGTGAGAAGTAACCATGCAAACCCAAGTGCTTTCGAAATCAATCATTCCTTCTTTGTGTTGCTTCAATTATGGAATCTGAAAAAATCGTATCACATGACTCACTAGCATAATTTACGCAATGCACGAAGTTTGTTACTTACTGACTCACCTGTGTTACGATCAAAATAATTCGAACTTACTTCCTGGCTCCATTTCTCGGGAAACAAATCTGACTCTGAGACGCAAATACGCCGCAAAATGAAAAGTGTAAATAACATGTAATTGCCGATAAGAGAATTCATGATATCAATTCTACGTGGATACTAACAGAAACTGAGAATCGAATAATGAAACGACTCGTATTATAATAAATTTATAATGGAACTTGGAAGTTGAAATTTGAAAATGGAAAACAATATTATTGAAACAGATAAAATGTCAAATACATTTGAAATCATCTCTCCGGCTACCCTGAAGCGTTCACGCATTATTCTCTTTTAGTTTTTGTTTACCGGTAGCCCTGCAGAGGGTAAACATTTTTGTCACCTCTTTCTCGATTAATAGCATTTCTATGTAGCAAGTAGGATGGATGCCCGATCAGTGTTGCCAGTTGTGAATATGAACGTGTTGTTAGTTGTCGAGTTACAGAGTCTCAAAGTGGGGAAGGTCGTGGACTAAGTACGTTTTGGAAATGAAAACAGTGAATCTTCTTCGTAGAAACCATCTATAACCTGCGTGATGAGTATTCATTAACGGCTTTTTTGTAGTACCTACATCAGATATTACTGTTGTACCTGTATTGATGGGGAAAAAAATTCTTGAACACTTTTTATGAAGAGCCGGCGTTTCTTGATAAGGCGGATATTGCATCTTAGAAATTCGAAAAACTAGACTTAGAATATCAGGAAAATTATGTGGTATGGCTTGAAATGTGCGTCTCGACTTCCTCTACCAGATGGCGCTGAAAACTGGATTTTCAAAATTTTGGACTAAGCACGGCTTGGAACTCGGGGGTTCTGTCTGTCACTCCAAGACTTTGCGTGCGTGGGTTTGACTCGACTCGCATATAATCTACATATATTAAAAAAACTTAGTAAAACTTGATTCAATTCGCCACAGAATTGGGTTGATCTTTTCTTTTGAATAAGAACTTCCGACTCGCAGATGAGCCATCATCCACTGACTAACCCATCCATGACTTCAGTTTTGAAAAATGTCGAAACGCAATTTTGCCCCGAACATTTCTTATAGGTATTTTATCAAGGTGAAATTATTGAAGACCTGAATACAGTTTGCCAGCAAGTTCTACTGGGCGGATTAGGCTTATCTTTCTTTCAAATAAAAGCCTCTGACTCACAGATGAGCCATAAGTCCATCGCCCATTGGCTAACCCATCCCCGACTTTAGTTTTGAGAAAAATATTGAAACGTGATTTTCCCAGTACATTTCTTATAGGAGTTTTTTTTTTTTTTTTTTACATGAAATCGAATATCTGAATGCGATTTACTCAACAAATCGCGCTGATCTTATCGCCCATCCAGAAGTCATTGTTGCGGAGCCGCATTGGTCATTTAGTTCATTTTTGATAAGAGTCTACTGGGTGGTCCGAAAAGATGTTAACAGTTGAATGAAGATTTGGACTAAATTTGTTGTAGCGCGAAAACGCGAAACGTTAGACGTAAATTTTGAATGTACTCGTACAAAATTTGTTTATCTCAATTTCATCTAAAATTTGCGTTCCTACCCAACATTTTACAATTTTTCTGAGCCGAGTTATGGACCAAAATGAGGCAAAAATTGACCAATATGCCAAAATTCTAAAAAATTAAAAATCATTTTTTCCATAGGTATTTACTTAATTTGAAAGTGAAATTTAACGCAGATTCCGAAAATAATACTTAAATAACCATTTGACGCTTGAAAATGAGTGAATTTTCAGTTTCTTATTTTGGGAATCTTGACAAATTAGTCAATTTTGGCAAATTTTGGTTCATTACTCGGCTCAGTTGGGTAAACACACAAATTGAAAATGAAATTATTGAGATTCAAATTTTGTAGATTTGAAGTTGACGTTTAACGTTTCGCGTTTTTGGGCTACAACAAATCTAGTTCAAACACCCAATTAACTATTTACATCTTTTTAGAGTGCCCAGTATTCTCCAGTTTTACCTTTTCTTAATTGAAGGATGACGAAAATGCGAGGAAGTAGACCTAAAATATCAATACACAAAGAAAAAATTTGTATCTGCTTTTGTCTTCAAGTCTTGCAGAGGTAAAAACGCACGTAATGTGGAATATTTTTGTGTGTTGGAGTGTGAAACTTGGCACATTAATTAATCTATCTAAAAAGTTTCAAATCTCGTTTGAGCGCACAATTAAATTTCTGAAAAAAAAAAAACAAAATCACGAAGGTGTCGCTAATACAATGCGTAAATGACTGGTGTATTCAACCGTGGAAACGTTGACGGATTTAATAATTTATCGACGCGAAAAATAGTAGTCGGAATTCACAGCCAATTCGCTGCGTTTTCTCAACGAGACGTTTCTGTAATTAGATCTCACTACTCCTCCTCTTACCGCGGCATACTCGTGCACATTATTCGAAGGAAGATTTATAAATAAGCGTGCTCTCTAGTCAGTCACTTTATGCACAAAATTTCTTGTGCATTAAATTGATTCCTTTTAATGCACATTATCCTTGAAAATTTTCAAGGATAAGAAAACAGGATGGAGTCTTAATTTAGTGGTAGTAGAGTACTAATGTATGTTCTAGCGCACTCACTCATTTAGTCATTTTTCTAGCAACAATTTCCCCATTTTTTCAAACTCTTTTAAAATCTTTCAAATGTTCCAATTTGTGACTCATTTTTCAGACTCTCAAAAAATCCCACAGTTAAATTTGTATACAATTTGTATCAATTTTTATACAATCTTCTCCAAAATTTGGAGAGTCAATATTTTTGTATATTTTGTATCAATTCTTATACAATTTCATCAAAATTCAAAGAGTCAAATATTTTCATACATTTTATATCAATTTGTATACAATCTGTATCAATTTTTATACAATTTCATTGAAATTTGGAGATTTGAATATTTTGTATCAATTCTGTATCAATTTTCTATATTTTTACTATAAATAAATCCCCTTTGTGAGAGCTGCATTCCATCACTCCAAAAATATGAGAAATTCAAATTTTTTTCCCTTCTGACCACGGTATAAGATGAAGAGGTAGTGACACGAACGTATTCTGACTGTGGTAAACGCTGTCCGTGATTTTGTAGTAGTTCTGAATATTCTGAGCGCAGCGCTCGTGATGAAAGTGATGGGTAATATACAGAGTCTTATGGGAACGCCGCTACTTTCAAAAATTTATTGCAGGATCAGGAATCAGCCGATGCATTTCATATTTGGCATAAAAATACCATTTAATCTACTCTATAAAATTTTGAAAGAATCACCCTTCTAAGTAAATTCTTGGATTTTTTATAATCCTTGGAAATTTCATCAATACTAGGGTACCAATGGTACCGTCTCGGCGCAGGTGGGGTGTAGAAGGAACAGGGAAACAGGCCGAGTGTTTGCTGCAAACCTAGCGGAAGTTTGTACGTACAACTTCAAAACTGCGGACACGATTTTAGCGTTGTGTCATTACCTCTTCATCTCATACCGTGCTTCTGACACACTTATACTCATTTCTCTAGCAAAATCCTAAAGTTCCCCGCTAATTATAAGACCCTAAATATCTAGGGCCATTTCAAAAATTATAGAAATTCTCCAATTTACCAAATATTTAGATGTTTTTAGTCCAAATATGAACCTTCCTTGTTAGTTCAAAAATTTCAGAGGTTTTATATCAATTTTCTATCTTTTTTCAATCAAACCAATCAAGCTAAAGTTCTACAAAGAAATCTCTTTATTATCCATTCCAATTCGCATCAGGCCACTACTGTAGACGCGCTAGTGTCGTGGACGAAAAGGTGATCCCATGAAAATTTACATAAGAGCGTTAGCTATATCTCTGTTAATATTGAAAAAAAAGTACCACTTATAATGACCTTTCTTGACTCTCTTGACTAGTAGAATAGTATGAAACTCATAAAAATAAAAATTTCACCAATTATCTGAAACATCACCTTTTTGTCTAGTTTCCACAAATGGCCGCTATAGTAAATGTAGAGGGCGACTCTTTTGGGGCCGGACGCGAATAGGCTACTTCTAAAATGTAAGAAATCAATCTAGCGCATTTACTAACACAGAGAACATTTTTCAACCTCTCAAAAAATTGGTAAATTTCATCAATTTTTTTATTGTGAATATTTAGCTGTTTTCAAACCAAATTCCATTGCTGGTTTGTTGTTGAGCTTATAGAAGCCAGGATATACCATTAACAATATTTTTCTTTATTCCTTTAGCTTTCTTCATGACAATGACATCATTATTTGATACAAAAACTTTATTAGAATATAATTTTGAAGCTAATCCAATTAATTCTTCTAAAATTTTCCCATTCATCTCATCTTTAAACTTACCTAATAGGCCTACCTTTTTATTAACTTGTGGTAAGTTATGAATATTATCTTTCTTATAATCTGATGTATCAAATTCATTAATCATACCATGATCAATGAGTCTGTGTTGGTATATATAATAATTTTATTCTATCTCCATGTCTTTCCTTCAGTCTATAATTAAAGTCATACTTACATCAATGTTTTTGAAATATCTAAAATAGCTACTCCTACATAAATTGGTCGATTAAATTTAATCATAGTTCTTCCTCATTTGAACAGCTGCAAGATTTTTTCCAAAAAATGTTGATTTCTCAAAATTAGGCTTCAAGACATACCTACTTAGTATATTTATTATTACCTCTTGAAATTAATTTTATATCCACATGCTTCCTAACATTCATCATTGTTCTTCCAAAAACAGAATTAGCCTATTCATTAGTTTGAAGAAATCTTTCTCAAACTCATTCTTAGATTTTTGTCTTAATTCAGTATTCTTTCCAATATATACTTTCATCCAATCAGATTGATCAAATTTTATAACCCTATGTATTTTCTCCGATTTTAATTCAGCTTTAAGAGTTTGTTTGAGATTTAAGTAATGAAGTACCGGTACATACTTCTTATCATACAATGTTGTAAATAAGTTTGGAAGTGGTTTATCATCAATTACATTTTCAGGCCAATAGGGTAAATCAGAAAGCTTTTCACATAGGTAGTTCTTCAGGATATTTCAAATCCACTTCTAAAAGATATCCAATTTTCTGACGATCTTTCATGTTCATAATTGTATCTTTATCAAAATATTCTGGATTCCTCCATTCAAATCACGGTATAAGATGAAGAGGTAATGACACAACGCTAAAATCGTGTCCCCAGTTTTGAAGTTGTACCTACAAACTTCCGCTAGGTTTGCAGCGAACACTCGGGCTGTTTCCCTGTTCCTTCTACACCCCACCTGCGCCGAGACGTTACCGTTGGTACCCTAGTATTGATGAAATTTCCAAGGATTATAAAAAATCCAAGAATTTACTTAGAAGGGTGATTCTTTCAAAATTTTATAGAGTAGATTAAATGGTATTTTTATGCCAAATATGAAATGCATCGGCTGATTCCTGATCCTGCAATAAATTTTTGAAAGTAGCGGCGTTCCCATAAGACTCTGTACATTACCCATCACTTTCATCACGAGCGCTGCGCTCGGGATGTTCAGAACTACTTCAAAATCACGGACAGCGTTTACCACAGTCAGAATACGTTCGTGTCACTACCTCTTCATCTTATACCGTGATTCAAATCCAACAGTAGATATTTAAACATGGCCCATCCATAAGTATAAATTATTAGCATCTAAATATTGGATGAATACAGAATCCTTAGTTTTATCAAATTTCTTTCCCATACATATTTTATTATTAGCCTTTGCATCTGTTTGAACATTGAGAAATCCCTCCTTGTTTAGCCCTTTCAAACAAATAATTCCAACTTTTGTTTAGTAATTTTCAGCATACAATCCCAAGCAAATCCAGGGGATTGTGTAGTACCAAACTGGATCTAATTTATATATTTTAAGAGATGTTTCCCTAAAATTTTCCATAATATTGTATAACATTGTAAATTCTTTCATATTTTTAATATTAAAATACTTCCAAATTTCTTGTACATAATGATATTCTCCAGCATCAAGATGCTCATCATTTATCATTTAATAGATTATAAAAGTTTTTTCTCGATGGTAGTTGTTCTTCATCATATTTTTTCAATGAGTTCCTATAATCATGGATAAGCTAATTTTTTATTCAATACTTAATTTAAATAAATACTTTTTTATATAAAGTTATATCCACTCAAAACTTCAAATTCATTTTTCTATATTTAATATTTCCAATTGCGGAGGCCCTTTTTACAGATACGTCCTCATATACTGATTAAAATTTTCCATTTTTTTCTTCAAATTGTAAAGGTGAGCCTGGAGAACATTTTTGCTTGTGACGGCATACCGCTAACATTATTATTTGACAAATTAAAAAAGCGTGGGTTGCATAGTAGGGGAATGGAATGCATGAAGGCTACCAGCATTGACTATATACACTTCGTAAGCAGCCGTACAAACCTTTTGTTAAAAGAGTTGTCGTTTCGTTGGAAACTGCTACCTGATTGCGCTGGGTGTTAACCGTTGGTGCAAAGGAGAGAGAACATACATCCCTCTCTGTTACACCCACGTCTTAACATCTGGTGCGATCTGTTATTCGTTTCCAACGTGCGTCGGAAAACCGACAACATTTTAACAATAGGTCTGTACTGTAGAAAAGCTGATATATTCGACAGAAAGAAATACACGATAGACGAGAGAATGCGTATATTTTATTTAGAGCAGAGAGCGTCAGTGGAGAATTATTTTACTGCGTAATACCTAAAAATGTCCAGATGTCATTTTATTACTTTTCTACAGACATCGGTATACGGTGAAACCGTAATAATATTATTCCTAAACTCTCAGCCTAAAGCGTCGAAGCAAACAAGGTAGTATTCGTCTCTTCCTTCACAGGTCAGACCGCTAGAAGCAGCACTAGATCTTCTGTAGACTTGACATAGCCGAAGAGGCGTATTTCAACACTTCCCCGCAAGTCAAGGAAGATTAATAGTAAGTAATTTTTTATCAAAAGTTAGCAAAAGGTAAGAGTTAAGTAAACTCCAGAAAATCAAAAGATTAATTTTAAATCATTTAGAATAAAACTCGATAGAAATTGAAGGAATGTAAACAAAGTTAGTGAAGTTCGTTAATTTAGTTCGTTTACTTTCGATACTACCTGTGTCTGCATACGACAACATAATTCGTCAAATAGAGGAAAACGTAAAGAACGAAAAACCCCTAATAATTAACTCAAGAGGAAAAGTATATATCAAAAACCTCTTCTAATAATAAAGTTCGTCGCTGTTCTATCAAAAATTGTGAACGAGTCTACCGAAAAACGATCCAATTAGAACAATTTCGTCAGTATTTTAGCATTGGACGAACACGCAAGTGGCTGAATGTAATATTCTTAATAATTTCAAAAAAAAAATGCCACTTGTAAGACTTTTAACTTAATTTTTCAGCCTCTACCTCTCATACCTTAGCCAAATTCATTTTTTTGTACAGTAAGTATATTAATATTTGGTTGGCTTTGATATCTCATCAGATAAATGTGATAGTCTCAAGAAGAGAGTCTACATTGGTATACGGAGGTAGTCGGCAGTTTAGTAAAATTAGGACTTATTTAACACGTAGAACAAAAATACAATAACGGACACAACATGAGAAATAGGAAGAACAATGGGTACCTTACATTCTACATCTTATAGTAATATCTTATAGTAATAATAACAACCAAAAGGAACCAAAATTCAGTCTCAAAAATTTCGAATAGGCACATAAGAGTAACATGATAATACTAATAAGAAATAATAAAACAAAACAAATCGTGAGAAATCATTTAAAATAAGTAAATATAAAGAATTAAAAATTTTGACTGTTGGTTCAAACCCATTATTACTATTTCTTGGAAAGTAGGTAAGTATAATCAATGTTGTCCAGAAACTGAAAATATAAAACAAATACAACTTAAACACTATTAATACAATTTTTTTATTTTTTTATTTTCCAACTTTACTTTCTAAGGTTTAGCTGGTCTCTGAGGGTAAGAAATCGGGGACCAGGTAACGATTTAGTAAATATATCGGCAATATTTTCATTTGTGGAAATTTGTTCGACAGCTATTGAACGATTAATTTCATCTCTAACGAAATAAAATTTCGTCATTAATTGCCGAGTACCTTTATGGTTGGCCGGATTTTTAGCTATTTCAATGCAAGCTGCATTATCCTCAAAGACCAGGGTTGGAGACCGTAATTCTAAGCCTAATGTTTCAACGTGTTGCCTGAGCCAAATAATATCGCGTGTAATCTCGCATAAAGCATAGAATTCCGCGATCATTGTGCTCAGTGCAACTACGGTTTGTCGTCGCGAGGTCCACATTGCGATGTTTCCAAAAATTTTTACAATCATCCCACTTGTAGAGTGAGCTTTAGCGTCGTTAGTGGCAAAACTCGCATCGACATAACCGTACATTGGTTGAATCTTCAAGTCGATCAATTTCCTTATTAGACGACGGCGACCAAAAGTCGTTTCTTTCGAATACACAATAATTGGTTCAACAGTTGCATGTTTAGAAAACGTTAATTTTAATTCCAATGTGCCTTTAACATAGCGTAAGACTCGTTTCAGTAATTGCCATAACTTTTTGCTAGGTTTAGCCTGAAATCGGCTTAACAAGCAAACAGCATAGCAGAGATCGGGGCGAGTACACAACATGGCGTACATGAGGCTCCCAATCACACTTCGGCACGGATATTTATCATTTTCAACAATATTTTTATTTTCAATTTCACTTTCAGTTTCAATATTGGTTAGTTCGTCAACTGCAATTTTTATCTCTAAAGGCGTGCTTATAGGATTGCAACCGTCCATACTTGTTTTACATAATAAATCCTCCAAGTACGCCTTCTGAGAAAGATAAATATTATCATCATCGCGATCAACACGTATCCCTAAAAAATAGGATAACGGTTCTGCACTCGTAATTTCAAAGGTTGCCTTCAATTTTTCTTTTAATATAGTTAACCGATTTGTGTCGCGAGTAATTAATAATATATCGTCGACGAAGACCAATACATAAAAATTCGTTTGTATATTCTTTGAGTGTATAAAATAAACACAATAGTCTGTTTTACATTGTCGGAAACCTTGGGAAATAAGGAAGTCGTGCAACTTTCTGTTCCAAGCTCTGGGTGACTGTTTTAGTCCATAAAGACTTTTCAAAAGTAAGCAAACCTTATCACCTGAATATTGTATCCCTTCGGGAACTTTCATAAAAATTTGTTCTTTCAGATCACTCTGAAGGAAGGCTGAGATAACATCAAGTTGCTCGACGACCAAATCAAATCGCGCAGCTAGAGCCATGAAAATTCGAAAGCTAAGCATTTTGGCTACAGGCGCAAAGGTTTCAGTAAAATCTGAACCGAACCTTTGGCTAAAGCCCTGCGCGACTAAGCGAGCTTTGTACCGAAGTACTTCCCCGGTTTTCGAGCGCTTTATTCGGTAAATAAATTTACATCCGACAATGTTTTTATTCGATGGTCTATCGACGAGTTTCCAAGTTTTGTTACGCCTCAAAGCCTGGAGCTCGTCCTCGACCGCCTTGTACCACTTTTCAGGATTTGGCTTATTTGTAATATCAGAATAATTAAGTGGTACATCCTCATCTCCGACCGTCATATTAACAGTTGGCTCACCCAGCAGATGACTCTGAACCATCCTATCAAGTTCGTCGAGTTTCTGAAGATCGTCAGTTTGCACTGAGTCTTCCTTTTCGTCATTATTTATATTATAATCAATTTTAATTCGTTTAGGACCTCGAGACTTGGGTAGTGGCTTGTATTCTTGCCGAGTATATGGATGTTCAGAGTGAGATCGCTTGGTAGCCAGAGGAGGAGGAGTAGGCATTAATTGACCGTCATAATCATTATTATCATTTATTTCAGCATTTAAATTCATATTCTCCAATTGCTCCGATAAGCTGTTACCCTTTGGAGCTAACACTTGAGTCTGTGACCTCGATGAAGAAGGAGAAGAAGCCATCGTCTCATGTGTTATAATTGGAGGCGTAAAGTACGAGCGAGTAATCGACAATCTTCGGATGTCTTGTCCAAAGGCGGTCAACACTTTTTGTTTTTCATTATCAGGTAAATCTTTAAACAATTGAAAGTCGTCGAAGACAACATCTCGTACATGCTGTAATCGTAGATTTCCTAAATTTAAAATTCTAAAACCATTTGGTATATAACCAAGAAAAATACATTTTTCAGATCTCGGATCTAATTTAGTTTCTTCTAATGTTTTTGAATACGCAACACAACCAAATACATGTAAATTTTTATATGATGGTTTTCTATTTGTGAAAGCTTCAATAGGACTTTTACCTAATAAGGCACGTGTTGGACTACGATTTATTAAATATACGGCAGTTAAAACACCATAATTCCAGAAGGATTTTGGCAGTCCTGCATTTTGAAGCAGTGCGCGAGTTCGATCCATTATCGTTCTGTTCATTCTCTCCGCAATAGGGTTTAATGCGCTAGTTTTTCGAATAGTTTTGTGCATGACTGTTCCGTTAGAAATTACAAAATCCTCAAAGTCCTTACCTACATATTCGCCTCCGTTATCACAGTATAAATTAGCGATTCCAGGGCGATTAGTGAGCATTTTCATTCGATTCAGATAATGTTTGAAATAGTAAAGAACTTGTGATTTTGCTTTTAGAATATAAACATTTGTTAAATGAGTAGACTCTTCAATAAATGTGACAAAACAAGTATCATTTTCAATACTTAAAACTGGTTGAATATCAATATCAGTATGAACATTTTCTAACAGAATAGATGATCGAACTCGCGCTTTTTCTTTATTTAACTTTGTTCGAGGCTGTTTTGCTTGTAAACAGACCTGACAAATTTTATTTTCGATGGGCAATGTCGGGAATAATAATTTAAGATTAGCATATGACAAATGACCGAATTTCTGATGAAGTAATTCAATCTTTTGTTCTAGTGACAGTATGGTCAGCGCACAAGACGGTTTTGGCGGCTGAACGTAGAATTTTACACAGAATAAATTATCACCAGTAGAGAAACCGGTCGCAATTATTTTTCTCAGATTATTGTGAGTTGAAACATACAAATACGCTTTAAACTTTTCCACCATCAAATAAATACCTGCATACTGCAGTAGTGAAATAGATAGTATATTACATCTGCCATCGGGGGTAAAATACACGTTTGTTAATAAAATTTTAATTCCCTTTTCCGTAATGACAGTTACATTGCCCATCTTTGTAGCATGAATTGTGCTACCTTGTTTATTTACATTTATTAATATTGGTGGATTTAAGGTTTTAACGCTAGTGAGTAACCGCTCATCAATTACACAAAAGCGATTCGCACCAGAGTCTATGTAAAAATAATGAATAGTTTGGTTTTCTTGTAGTGCGAAATTATTATTTACTGTCAACATACCTATGAACCCAAATTCATCATGCGCCTGTTGTTGTTGACCTTGCTGCACACATACGAGATTCGCTTGAGGGTTGGATTGTTGAGTTGGTTGACCTGCACCACCTTGGTAAGATTGAGGTTGCCATTGGTAGTTAGATCCACGCTGTGCTTGATATCGCGGTTTAAATGTACCATTTTGTTTATCTCTTTTGATGACGGGGCAAAATCTAAAATCGTGTCCAGAGGCTCGGCAATACGTGCAATAAGGCTGCTGTCCACCAAATCCACCAAATTTCCTTATGCGGCCACCACGTCCACGTCCTCGAAAGCCACCACGAAAACTTCGACCTCCTCTTTTTATACCCGAATAATTATCGAATGAATTATTTCCATTTTGCGACTTCTTCATTTTATTTTTCTTGTTTTTAGGTTTGGGACCTCCAGTCATCATTGTCGTTGGTTGAGATGAGTTTGATGTCTGGTTCGAGGGGCCTGCAGAGGCTGCAATCACTTCTTTGTTGATTTTATGGTTGATCAGCTTAATCTTGACACCTTCTAATTTCAAATCTTCTTTTGCCATCATTGTGATAGCTGTCACAGCTGCGCTGTAAGAAACTGGCAGCGATAGAAGGAGAATAATGGAGAGAAGTTGCTGGTCCTCCATTCCAGCCACTCCCGCTGCTCGCAAATCTGCTATGAGAGCTTCCATAGCGGAAAGATGACTCTCCAACTTGTCCTCTTCTTTCATCTTTGTCGTAAGGAGACGGATCAACAAATTGGCCTGATTCGAGGCTGATTGATTTTGGTAGGCTTCACGAAGTGCCTCCCACATATTGTAGGCACTGGCTTTATGAGGGCGTATGATATTTAGGGCATACGGACCTAAGAATCGTATGATGTATCCGCGAGCCTTGCGATCCATTGTATCGTATTCTTTTTGGGCAGCCTGTAAGTCCTCTGATGGGACACCTGCAACTGGCACGGGCCGCTTATGAAGCGTCACATCGAGACATTCTTTCGAGTCGAGATAAATTTCCAAACGGAGTGCCCATTCAGCGTAGTAGTCAGCTTGGGTGTCCAGGAGTTGAATTTCAACCTTCTTTGAGCTGGATTCGATAGCCATTTTGCACAAAAGATATGTACACGAAAATACGAAATAGAATGGCGGACGATAATTCGAGCGGAACAGGAAGGAAAAACTCTTTCAACTATGATACGTTTTATTCTAATGTTATTTAATTTAAATGAAAACTTCGAACATTAAGGAAGCATGCCAGTATTATGTAAAATCAGGTTTGAGCGAAATCTGGGCCCATAACCTGTAGAAAAGCTGATATATTCGACAGAAAGAAATACACGATAGACGAGAGAATGCGTATATTTTATTTAGAGCAGAGAGCGTCAGTGGAGAATTATTTTACTGCGTAATACCTAAAAATGTCCAGATGTCATTTTATTACTTTTCTACAGACATCGGTATACGGTGAAACCGTAATAATATTATTCCTAAACTCTCAGCCTAAAGCGTCGAAGCAAACAAGGTAGTATTCGTCTCTTCCTTCACAGGTCAGACCGCTAGAAGCAGCACTAGATCTTCTGTAGACTTGACATAGCCGAAGAGGCGTATTTCAACATGTACATCTGCTTACAAAGTGTATATAGTCAATGCTACCAGTGCGGTACGTGAGAAAGATTTAGGATCAATATGGCTGTCCGGCATACCCGCGTGAAACTATTTACGTTTATATCAATAAGTTCAATCAAAAAAAGTGTAAGAACAAAAATTGAAGAGCAACTCTTTTTCTATAAGATGCAATAATACATTGTCAATCGGTTGAATATTGAATTCAGAGGAAACGGGAGAGAAGAGATGGCGCAGAGGCCCTTCTTACAGAAATTAGTAAAATCCCATACAAAAAAAAAAAAAAAAAAAAAAAAAAAAGATTGGCAATGAACTGAAACGTTTAAAAATCATGGTCTCCGCAAAAAGGGCCTCCATTCGACAGAGGCCCTTTTTACAGAGAACTGAAGTTTGCCGCATTCTTATTTCTTATGCAGGAAAATGAGTTTAGGATCAATATGGCGGTCCGGCATACCCGTGTGAAACTATACTGCTAGTGATGTCACTGAAACGATGACTATGTAATCAACCTTCCTCCTCTAAAACCTTGGTCGAATTCGAGGTATGACTAACTTGCGTATTGTGGTTTGTCAACATTCTTTCCAATTTCCATTCTGTTACGTTTTTAAGGAAAATAAATTTCATTGTTGTATTAATTTCAGATCGACGAAGTTTTATTCGAGGACAATTTGTCGGTTCATGGAAGTACGACTACTCCTACGATAAAATTAGGAATAGCTGGTCATTTCGATCTCGTTCCCACAGGTAGACTGATCAGGTTGTGTATCACCGGTAAGTATTATTCACGAAGAGAATTCTAAATTCTAATTATAAAGAAAAATAACTTACACAGCAGGGCTTGATTCGAGCCTTGGCGTGTAATGTACTATTCTGAAAAAAATTTGTCCGAACTATTTTTCCTTTGTTTGTTAGTGATCCATTTTGTGTCGAATAACTTAGCTAGATTGATTTCTGAGACAGTGGTGACAAATTGGAAAGTCACATTTTCCATTTGAATGTTACAGCGACGTTATAATTATGGCAGTCGCAGTTTCAGAAAAGTACATGCCGGCACCTACGTTGACCCAGTTTCTCGATATCCTTAAGAAACATTTCACTGAGCGAGAGCCAAGGACAAACTATATCAAAAACAATATCAGTGAATGTACAAGAAAAGAACTGACTATTGTAGAGAATGATTGGTAAGGAATCACCGTGCGTAAATCTGATTAGTTATCTATATGTGACCCGTTAGCGATAACCTGGCTTTTGAGGCTAAACGAAACTTTACAGGAGAAGGAAAAAACGTACTATTTAATGAATATTTGTGATTCATTTAGCGGAGACCACTTGCGCCAAAAAATGAAAAATGAGTTCAAGTATAACTTTTATTATGTAAAAAACATCGCTGAATCTGAAAATGTTGACCGTTTAACCCAAAACGTATTCCTAAAGCCAATAATCTCAACGTCAAGTTTTGAATCATCGAGTTACGAAAAAAATTGGCGTTGAGATTATTGGCTTGAGGAATGCGTTTTGGGTTAAACGGTTAACATTTTCGGATTCAGCGATGTTATTTACATGAGAAATTATGCTTGAACTCATTTTTCATTTTTTAGCCTAAATGGTGTGTCTCCGCTTAACGGATCACATCATACATCTAATTGTATTCATCAAATTCATTTTTATTTTGATTAATTCTACAGGAGAGGTGTCGTGGGAGAACCTGTACAGACCCCACCACATTTTTCAAGTAGCTCCGAGAGTAGTGGATGCGAGATGAACTGTGACCCAGAAGAAGTCGACGAAAAGTCGGAGATTTCGGAAGCTGACAAATGTAAATTTTCGAAAATTTTTTCTGTATGAAAATATGTGCAGTACTCTGAAAATATTACTTTCATTGCAGAGCCGATGATGAATCAAGAACAGTTCATGACTCAGCTCTTCGCAAGCGTCAGTGGTACTCTATCAAAGATGACAAGCGGAGGACGTAGATATTCCGTTTGACATCTATGTGATGCGTTAAAAATAAGACCGAAATTACGGAAACGTTTCGACATAAAACGAGTGAGCGAATAAGGTACATGTTTTGCGTTGCTTTTTCCAGATAATATGTGGTGTATCGAATTGTGAGAAGTAGCCAGAATAGCGTTCTACCACTACTGTATACTCGTAGCCTATAATTGCATAACCAATATCCCCGTTTGGATGTTGACAGCATTACGCTTAATGGCATTGTGTGTGTTGTTTTAGATCAATTTCTGATCTACGTTTATAATCTTTGGCTTTTTTTCTTGAACTGTGTGTTAACTAGCATCCCCGAAGAACCTGAAGATGAAAACGAAGAAACTGAATAAAGGATTCTGAAGATATGAAACCTAAGAAAATTACGTTATTTTTAATTTTTTACTGTATTTATGATAATACATTCTTTTACGTAGAAGAACAATGTTTTCTTGTGCTAGTTCGACGACAATTAAATCGTCGGTTAATCGGACTTATACTATTTTGGAGCGATTATCCCTACTTGATCGATGATTTCATGAATATGATTTTTGATTGGAAGAAATAATTACCATGTAAGGTAGTGTTTGAGGAGAGGGGTAAACTAAGATGCGCGCGATAGTGAATCGAATATAGGCTGACGTGATTTGGATTGACAGTTCCGTATGTGTAATTTTCCGAGAATACAGGTGACTGATTTTAAGGTAACGGTAAATTTCTGCGAGTGAACTTATGTGGCGATGTGATCGTCACTTATTCGGAGAGAAGGGAACAATCAGCAGCGCTAATTGCCAAAGCGTGAGCGAATATTCTCTCCAGATTTTAGAAAGGTAAGTAAATGACCTCGGAAAATGAACCAACTTTCAACATCGAATTACTTGCTTTCGTATCTGTTACAACAACGATTATTCGTATACTTATTGCATGAAAAATGAACTAAAATATCGACTACCACAGTTTTGGATCGAATTTCAACATACTAGGTTGAAAAAGACATCGACTTCGCGGAAAAGTCTAGTACTAATTCATAGTACGTCTCGATTATATGTTTTAAAATTTGGAACGAGCAAGAAAATTTCAATTCACGAGCTCATCGTGAACCAGAAATTAGAAGAACAACAGCGAATCATTCCACAGAATGAGTTAAATCTCAATGTGGTGTTCTATGATGAAGAATTTCGGAAAGTAAGTAACTCTCAGGTGTAAACTGAAGAGTTAGTTATATTGTAACTATGAATCTTCGTAGACATTGTCAGCTCAGATCTGAGAATAAGGAAACGAAACGTCAAAATTCATCCATACGACTCTGTATCAAAATAGTTACCATATGATATCTCTTCCAGAAGTGAAGACCCAGTTTAAAAACGATCGATAATCGAATGATAAATACTCTTGAACGATACAAACGAAGTATTAGTTCCCTTAAAAATGATAGGATGTACAAAACACAATATTTATATCATTGAGAAGAATAAAAAAACATTCACGCAGTCGCGTGAGTAGTACACGACTTTTCTTCTCACAATGCAAAAATCATTGAGAGAGTCATTCCCTCTCTTAAATTAATAGGTACCAATGTACTAAATTTGAATGAAATAAGTATCATCGAAAATAAAATTCAATGGACCCTTGGTTAAGAATTCACTTTTCTAGTTAGAAAAGTCGGTAAAAGGATTGAGTTCATTTAATGATGAAAGATGTTCATTTAAAGGTCAATCATACTGACACACTACCATGGGTCATGGAGTCATTGTAAGGATTAATACAGAGAAAAAAACATTTTCTAGACATTTAAAAAATCTCAATATAAAAGTCCAGTAATTGAAAAGAAAGTATGAAAATATGAGTGAATCTAGTCTACAAATGTTTATCGAATTTAAAAAAAAAATATAGAAAAGGCCGAGAATTTCTACGAAATGAATTTGAAGGAAAATCCTGAAAAGTACCGGTATATGGAAGCTATAAAAGCAATTAAAAATCTGGAAATAGGAATCCTAATAAAACACACTTTGTTTGTGGGAATACATATTTGACTATTGAAAGTTTAAACGTTATAAACAAAATATAAAAATCTGCTCTGTCGTGTAGGTAGTAGGTATCTTACAGCAATTGATAGTCCGTCGGCGGCGTGCTCTCTGCGAGCGCGAAGCGCGAGTCTGTCATGATGAAACTAATGAATAAAACAGCGAGCGCGAAGCGGGAGCCTGTCTGGCGCCGCAGGCCTAGCCGCGGCTAGTTTTTTGATAATACACAATTTTATGATCCCCAACCTGAATCTGATCTTGGATATGAATCACAAATGAATTAAATAGGTGTAGAGATGATCCATGAATCAGAGCTATCAGCAAGCATACCTATCTTGTGATTCTAACTGAGAAACTAAATCTGATCCGGGATTAGAAAATGAATGAATTATTTTGATTTTTTTTTCCCCAAGTAGAAATATAAGTTAGTTGACCTTTGTGGAATGAATACTCGGCAGTCCTACTCAAAACAACTAATGTGTTAGATAAAGAGAAACTATTAAACTAGTAAAGGTATATTTTAAATCTACAAAATTTGTATCCTAATTTTATCTTCAATTTGTGCCTCTACTCACCTTTCTACAACTATAAAGCCGATTTATGGACCAAAATATGCCAAAATTGACCCAATTCGCCAAGATTTTTAAAATAAAAAATTGAAAATTGCCCCACTTGCAAGCTTCATTGTGTTATTAAGGTATTTTTTTTTTCGGAATCAGCCTTAAATTTCACTTTCAAATCAAGTAAAATATAAAAGTTTAAACGATTTTTAATTCTTAATTATTTTGACCAATTGGTCAATTTTTGGCACATTTTACTTCATGTTTGGCTCAAAAAATTCGTCGAAAGTTGAATAGGGGCGCAAATTGAAGATAAAATTGAGATACAAATTTTGTAGATTTAAAGTACCTATACATCTAACGTTTCGCGTTTTTGAGCTGGAGTGAATTTAGCGTAAACTCACATCATTTAACTGGTAACATCTTTCTGCAGTCCACCCAGTATACTCAACTCCTTTACGTTTGAGAACTATAATTATCCCTACACTAATTTTAACATCCAAATAACAAACTGCAGTTATTTATGTCTTTGAGGATAGACCAAGAATCAAACGTGAGGTGCCACCACTTCTCACATTAAGTCTTCCAATAACGACTTGCAGATGATATTTCCTGATCCTAGGTATAAGCTTCTATCTTTTAGTACCTATATAAATACTGATGATAGTTTCGCATCCAGAAATTTCCTCAAATCTGAGCATATGAGTCGATCCCAAGTGATACGACAGAGAAACTTCACTGAGGCAGTACTGAAACTATGACCAAGATATTAGTGGCATTTCACTCAGCTTTAAGTAGTTCAATATAAAAAGAAAACTGAGCTTGAGGGATTTAGAAGTGGTGGTGATTCTCTGCAAAGGAGGTTTTGATGAGGACTTGATGTTTCTGGAAGATGACTAGACATATTTTGTTTGAAGTCTGCGGGAAGTTTCGGCTTTGAAAAGAAATGTTGTAATCGTCAGAGAAGGGGTGCTGTATGAAGAGAAATTAGTAATACATTTGCCGCCAGTTATTCGAAAGAGTGAACACTCCGCTTCACATCAGTTCTAAAAAAAAAAAAAGAAAACTATTTCTAACTAGGTACTACCTACCTAATTTACGTAAAAGTGTTTGCATGTGAAAAATACTCTCTCTTTTTGTAGAAGATTTCACGAAATTATACGAGAAAAATGTACGCATAACGTGTTCAAGGTTGAGAGGTAGATGAATAAAGTATAGAAAGATGGAACGACAAGAAAGAATTTTACCCCGTCTTCCTCCTTTAAACATTACGCCCGAAAATGTACGCTGGTGTCAAATGCAAATGAAACGAAGGTAAAATTATCGGTTGGCGGTTACCCATCATCGCCTATTGAATAATTAAAAAAAAAGAAAAGAAGAAGAGGAAGAAGCAAGAATTCCACTTGTCCCAACCCCTAGAATACACGACCCATATTTCTTTTATTGGGTCACCAAGGCGAAGTTCAACGTGGCATTGAATTATTCGCCGACCACGCTTTCGTATTTCTGCCTCTTTAAAACCATATTGATGTAGAATCCAGAAATATTATTATCATTATCGACATTCAAATATTTGCTGAATAATGACGAAGGGAACGCGCTAAAAGAGAACGTACGAATAACGAGCATTCTATTTGCAGGTGAAAAATGAAATAGCTATGGAATTTTGTTGATAGATTATATTCGTATCGGGTGTCGAGCGACAAATCGTTTTTCAATGTTCACTGTGAGTACCTCTGAGATGAAATGGATTATAAGGCATAGAAGATTTGACTTTTCAATTATAATGTCGACGATTGTATTTATTACGCACGATCTTTTTCTAAATTAAAGACGGTAAAAGTGTAAATTCATTAACACTGGAATACGATCACTTTTTCACCAGGACAAAAAATTCTCATTCAGAATTATCTACTCTAATATTTACACGGAGAAATTAGAACGTCACCTTTTAAGTAAAATCATTACACAAGGAGTTATTTGTACAAATATGAGGTACCTACCTAGGTAGATGAAACTCATTAAATTTGTTTAATCCGTGGAGGCGGTCTTTAGGGTTATGAGGATGATTAAACCGGCTGATATACTTAAAGTATTTATTGATTGCAAACCGCACAGACTTATTTAATTTTTAATTTGTACCATATGATAACTACAATACTTCCATAGGTATGCCTTCTAATTGACTAGATTTCACGAGACTAGGAAAAAAAAAAAAGATGAAAATGACTGGGGTCAAATGTCCAAAATGTTTGCTCGCTGAAAGATAATCTCCAACATTAGAAATACCCTCTTCTTTACCAAAAACTTTTGAATATTATTGTGCTAACTGCTAAACAATTCCATACTATTGAATATTTTTCGCAATGGGCTATCCAATAGGAGCGTTGCAATCGGCAAAATCAAAATCAAAAACTGGAGCAAGATATTTTTCCATTCAGATGTTCGGTGATGAGTAATTTCCTTTTCAAAATAAATCAGGAACAAAGCAATGTAAGCGCAAAATGGAGAGAACAAAATTTGTAGAGTGGAAAATTTTATACAAGTCATTTTCTTTTATAAAAATCAATTCAGATTCATTTAAGGAAACCTCTTACCCTTCACCCTCACTCCCATCAGTTATTTTTCTATTATTTTTGTGTAGTGTGCGATACTAGCGCTGTCCTTCCCGACTGCTCTAATTATAAGCCAATCAAACATATTTTTTTATGCCTTAATTTGCTAGAAGCTACGAGCCGTACAGAATTCGAATGTTGAAGTGTTGATCGTTGAAGCCAAATCAAACGTCATTGAACTCAGTGATTGACGTGATTGTGTTCAATTTGAGGGTATTCTATCTGTACAAACTACAAATGGGGCATTGGACGGACGCCCTTTGTAGTTTGTACAGATCTCGTCTATTTTCGCGGCCACTTACCTTGTTCTATTCGCAAATCCTCTCTCTTGTCCTCTATCTTAAGATTTTGAATTTCATAAGTCTCCAAAGGTAGTGATGTTACCATTGTGATCTCCCTTATTAATTGCTTGTATTGAATTATCATTTTCTTCTAATTAATATGGATTTAGTATGATTCCTGAATCAATTGGAAAGATCTAACTTCGGTTCCAACTCTAATACTCGAATTGAGAAACCATTTTTATAAATAATTACAGTGACTATTTGCAAACCGTTGTCGCGAGGGACAGAGATTGTGATGGAAGTGATCCTAGACAGAACATTCGAATATGGTATGGTGGCAACAACTATATCAGTGCAGCGTTTCCACTGTATAAGTCGAGCAACAAAGTTATAAAAGTCAGACTTCAAGATGCTCAAAATTGATGGATTATCATGTGCGTATGATATGCGGTTATAATAATCACAAAGCTTGAAAATGTCGCGATAGAAATCAGGCAGCCGTCTCATCAAGTACGTACAGGTTTAATGATTCATTTCATTTTGTCACATTTTTAATTCTGATTTGTTTTGACTGTAGGTAAGTGTTTGTGTGGTTACCTTGATAGAATCCAACCCGTGTCGTTGTAGACATATAGAATCAGATTAACGGTATGTGTACTATCGTTTGCATTTTACCCAACTGTACGTATCAAAAATGAGGCTGCAAGATTACAGGTAATTAGAAAAACGTACGGTACTCTACGTTGTGAATTAATACGCGGCTTCAGCATTTTCTTTAAAATTTATCTAATTTTCACGCCTACAGAAGCAGGCTTTGTTAATCATTATATTTAAACCGTTACGAGCTGCCATAGAATATATAACACCGTTTGCGTTCACTATATCACACTGACCTAAGAAGTATAAATAACTTGATTGTAGCCATCGAATCATTATAAAGCTGCCTTTAATAACTAGGATAAAGGATATTTTGTGCCGGTATTGTTATCTTCCATTCTGATGGTCATGCGAGGTTGAAAATACGATATTATGCGAGGAGCGAGCGTGAAAATACGTAGGAGAGGTTGGATACTTATAAATAATATGCAAAATGTTACATTCCAAATTTATGTAACTTCACTTTTTGTCTTCGCACAAGAAAATGTTCGGCGCGCGAACAGAGAATGTGGCACTCACGCAAAGCAAAAATCGTTCAGACAAATATTTGTCGATCTCTTCGAAGTAGTGGACGCTTAATATGTTTTCCAATATTTCTGAAAAGAAATATTTTAGATACCAAAACTCAGAATGAACGTTAAGGTCGCCGAGTAACCTTTCCAAAGGCGTGCAAGATTACAAATCCTATGAATGTGTACAAATAATGGAGCCGCCTTTCGCCTTTTAGTTTTGCTTTTAAAATGTAAAATGATAACGTAGAATTAAAGGGAACGAGTGAGTTCCCGAGTTCCCGCGTCTATTCCTTTATATGTACATATTAGCTTATCGATCACATTTTCGAATGTGAAATATTAACTTAAGGAGAGAGTTTATAAAAATTTTCAAAGTTCAAGGTTCTAACAAAGTGCAGGAAAATCAAAGTAGACCATACGTATAACGTACAAGTCGAAAGTCTGACAGCTGCAGTATGCACTCATTGCACATGTGTGCGGTTATACAAGCCTTCGGCGATTCTGTGAGATGAATTGTTTAGAAAAAAACTTGAGCTAAGCTGTCCAATAATTTTTTCAAGTGTCCACAGAATTTCTTTTAAAGAGAAAAAGACCGATATTTACGAAAAGGAAAGAAAGCTTACTACCAGTATTCATATTTTATGTATATTTCTGTTTGGCCTTAATTATCACTTTAATTTTAATTAGATTGCCTCGAATATTCTTAGTAAAGTGTCTTCAAAAGTAAGTGATGAGCAGGAAATTTTTTAGAAAAAATGAAAAAAAAAAAAAAAAATGTAGGTAGGTACTTATATATTATGCTTTATTTTCTTCAAATCTACACCCTCGCTCACCTTTGTTACTAATTACTTGAAGAATAATTGATTAATTTTTTGATCAAAGCGACAAGGTATATCATAATCTAGTCATTTGCTATCTGTTTTTTGGTATACAGTACTTATAAACAAACCTTTTGATGATTCATCTCCTATTTAAATTATACATTTCAAGTAGGTACCTTTTTATTAAAAGTGAACAAAAACATAAATCAAACTTTCGACTTCACTGCATGCAGCAAGCGAACTCGACCATCAAAACTACTATTAACTCCCACTATTACCTTGTTTTTGTACGCAGAGGGTAATAATGTCATACTTTCTATCCCGCTTCCTTCCTTATCACCAGGTATCAATCTTCCTCTTAAAAGCGATACCTTTCACCCGCAAAGCTGGTGCATAATAACGTCATTTGAGTTCACGTATAATAACAAAGTATATATTTTTACCCGAGTAAACAAAAAAATTCGATAAGATGATTGTACTAATTTTTTCTGATTTTGTCTTGTTTGTTTAAGGTCAGTTTTCAAGATTTCGAATTTTCAAGTTTTTAAAAGGAAAACTTTTTTTTATGGGGGTGGGTATCCGCTGTTCTTCTTCGTTCTGGAGAATAGTGATTCCAGCGGTTCCTTTTCAACTCTAGTTTGAAATTGAAACTCTACTGGTGTGCCTAATTTTATGGTTTTCTCATGCTGATGAAAGATTCTTGTAGTTCTGTCTTTTCTTCTTGTATTTGCCGTAATTGAAATTTGATGAAACTGGATTCTTTTCTGGCTTAGTAATCCAGTGATCTTGACCAGTCATTCGGAACCATTGTGTACAGACTGAAAAAAAGTTATTTTATGAGTAGATTGATTTACTTTGATTCTATTATGAAGAAGATTCTAAATTTTTCCCGATAATTTTCTGACCAAATGAGGGTCAATAAAACTTTGTAGTGTGTATATATATTCTAATAGACGTTAATCACATTAGTATAATTATTTAATACAAATATTTAGTACCTACCTATTAATCAGAAATGATTTTATAAATCACTTTGAAGAAATAAGTTTAGCAGATATTGGACGGAAGTAAGAAAAAATAGCTACCAGACTTTTGATGTATATTACCTATTGATGAAAAAACTTAACTTTATCCCTAGGTGTATATTGTCACGACTATGATAGGTACCTATTGTGTCAGCTCGAAGTCTAGGGTCCTTCCTTATAGATAATCAACTTATATTGTTCAGCGACACGTTGCAAAACTTAGTTATCTTTAATGAGTACATAAATCCTAGGAATTTAACTTACCAATTTTTTCACCAAAAATTACTGGACAGCCAGCGTGCTCGGTAAGCAGATCTTTGCTCCCATCCACTTTCATATTTGGCCATAGCAAAACTGAACCTTTAGCGGGTTGAATACTCAGTCTCAGGTGTGGAAAAACAGTATTTCCACCCAAAGGGACGTCACTCAACTATTATCAAATGAGGGTTAGTAGAATCACAAGTATTTTTGCCTAGAATGAAATTTTGTGAAAAAGACTTCAAAATTTTGTTATATCGAAGTTTGATGATGTATCCAGGATCATAATCAAAAGCTGATTTTTTCGATCTAATAATGCATCAAGCATGGCATTCAATCTTATGGATAACGTATTTTTTAGTACCTACTTTGAATATTTAACCTTAACTTTCAGGTCTTATATAGGCTTGCTCCTCGTTCAGTTCCTTAATTACAGTATAAGGTAAATTCTTGAATCGGTAATAAAGCGATTTTCAGATTTAGGATTTTGTTCTTCAAATTCTTCTGTCAATTCAACTTAGCCTATTAGTTTTCAAAAAGACTTTTTTTGGCAGATGTAGAGGGAAGTTCAAAACTGTACGTCTAAGTATTTATACTTTCATGGATATAGGTACTCACGTATATCAAAGCATTCGCTTTCCTGTGTCCATAGAGCTTATTTAGTTCATCCTACATGGAGGAAATTATCAGTTTTTTTGTTTTATTTTCAATTAGAAAAATTGTCCAGGTTGTATTGCGCAGAGTGACCGGTGTCTAATCAGACTTACTGTATGAAGACCGTAGTCGTTGTGTTCTCGAATGAATGCTCCGGGTATATAATGGATAATTTGAAAAGTTTTGCTTGTTTTCAGGGTTAGATTACTTATATCCTGTAGTTTCTTCCGAAGATTGTCGTATACAGATCCCTGGTTGTCAAGATGAACTCGCTGGCCGGTATGATGACGTTTATCGGCCGCTGGTCTTAACTAGAACACAATGAGTGCCGCGGACGGCAGTGAAATATTCCTTTGGTAATTGTGAAATGAGTAGAAGAAATGGTTATAATTCGATGGACCCTGATCAACAATACATATCTAGAAAATTAGATTTGCGAGCTTTACCACCTTCTACTCTGGTAAATATGGAAAAGTAAGAAAGAGGATTAGGAAGTATGTTCAGAATTTTTTAGGATATCTTTAGTAGAAAGCTAACGAAAACAGAATATGAGGATAATCTTTAACCTTTGTACGGAGTGAGTCTGGCATTCGCAAGTTAGGTTTCAGGGTCAAGGTGATAAGTATCACACGTATCTGAGGATTTCTTCAAATATTACCCCAATTTCTCTCGTGAAGTAGGTACTTGTTTGATATTCACCTTTCCAAAAGCACTCATTTTCAAAAGTTCAATTTCGGATTCGTGCACAACATCTCTGAACAGTGATACTTTCGGTACAAAGGATAATATTTCTTCCTTTAGTGGAGCTATGACCAAGAATAGCGAATTATGGTGATTATATCGACATTTTAGCTTTCGATAGGCTAATTCATGATCGTATTCACCAGCGCAGAGATTGAAGCATTCCCATTGACAATATCTCCACTTGTCTTGCCACTGCGGTCAAAGTAAATCTGCGAATGTATGCATGGCTTTAGTTCAACCGAAATCATGTGTTGCTAGTTGCATAATTACTTACACTACTCAATGCTTGGCTCAATATTACGTTCAAGTCGGTGAAAACGCGGTACTTCGGATGATGTCGCGAGAATTTATTTGTTAGTTCTCTGGTTCGTACTTTATCGCCTGTACAATTCAAGTAGATTGTGGGAATCGCTATCTAAATCTTATTTTCATATGTAACTATCCAATCGGTCAGTAACCACGTTTGACCTTGGGTATCAAACGTGTTCTTGGACTTACCCAGGAAAAGGAACGATAAAATGAGTATTTCAATTGCTTTATGACTTCGAGTAGTATCATCAAATTTTTCTCGGCAGCCTTCTAACCAATCTATTGCTCCTTCGTGGTCGTATCTCTCAGCAGACGTCTTACCAATGAGGAAACAATCTTCCGCTGTCAAATTGTAGGAAAAGATACTTTTAATCAAGTCGAATGGCGAAGTTCATTGAGTACGTATAGGTCAGAAAGACAATTCTTATAGACCTGCGTCCACAACTGAAATTCGCTACACTAGAGAACTTAAAAGTACCATTATGGAGTAGACTGGATTGGGCACGCGCAGAAGAGATGCCGAACAACTTTTGTATAATGTCGAAAATTGTTATAAATTTAAAATGGAGCATAGGGCGCAGATAATTGGAAGCTTTTCAATGGATCCTTAGCAGAAACTCCTTCGAAACTTTCTCGCTGTACGCTCACAGATTCTGAAAGGACATAGCCACAATTTGAATGGAGAAGTATATTCTTGTAAATTTTACATCTTTTCCCATGCTCTACACGACCAAAAATTCAACCGAGAGCAAAGGTAATTCTCTACTAACATCAATAATTTAAAATTGTTCTAGACTTGTGAAAATGAGCTGATAATCTTCAAGACGTTTCACATTTTGATACTGGTATATAGAAATTCAAATAAAATGAAATTTTTGCTTACACGTCAATGATAACCCGTTGACTACGTTTGGAGCTACTTGACTTGTCATAATATCATCGATTGTCAGATTGTAGGTTCGTTTCAGGTTGATTAAATTTCGTATTTCACCATAAAACAGATCCATGTCTGGGAGACGTTTCTTTTTGAGTACTTCTATCATCTTGTCTATAATAATTATTATTTGTTGATTTATTTATTATTCATTTTTCATTTGCCTGTAACAGACCATTATCAGAGGAGCAAACGAGGTTATTGACCCCCCAAAGCAATCACTTTCGTCTCTCCTACAAATTTTTAAACAAAACAGAAAATGATTGGGATAATGCTCTCAGACGCTTACGATAAATTATTTTTCCATCCCGGGAAATTCGTTTGCTCCTCCTAAAATGATGACCTGGCTACGGGACTCCTTACGGTATAGGAAAGTACCCACAATAGCCGTTTCCCACCATGGACCCTCTAACTTTATCAAAGTCCAAACTCAAATATTTTATGACTTTGTAAATAGCTAAAGGGTTTGATGCGAATTCTTCTTCACTTGCGTACGTCGTCGTGCTCTGCGTTAATACTTTTTGAAAACTGAAACAATCCCATGATAAGAAAAAATCCTGAGGAAATAAAAATAATCGACTTGTCGTGCGATATGTGAAGAGAGATTTACATTTCCAGTTCACCCAACTGAGCGTATTCGTAATCAATGTACTTCTGTAATATTTCTATTTGCGTAGACTCTTCTTCTATTAACAGGAATGAATCACGTAAGGATGAATCCACCATTGAGATCACGTAAATGATTAAATATGCAACATTCATTGTTGTGTGCCTTGATTATCTGGAGCTGAAATCAATTAAGATTACTCGAAAGTATTTTTTTTTTTTAATATAAATTTACGAGCTGCTAGCAGCCTGCCTTCAGGGCTATGAGCTCGGCAAAATTAGGTTTATATGCGTGAAAGGAAGTTTGCATGTTGTAGAAAGTTGAATATGTTGGGGATGGAGGGGAAGTCATCTGATGGTGCCTCTGTATGGTTGTGATGGATGGATAAGGAATTGCGGAGTTGGGTCAAGTTGAGGCAGCAGAAGATGTGTTGAACGAATGGGGGTTGGGGTCAAATTCGCAATAAAGGCATGAGAGAAACTCCCTCAAAAATTCTCGACCCTATCATTTTTCCGACTTTTTGTCATTATTTTTTGGTACTGGTCGCTTATAATGAAATTCACTATCGAAGAATTTTTCTAAAATGGTACGCATCCTCACAGCATTTTTCCATGAAATATTTGGCGTGACTTTCTATTGTTTCTGCTGACGGAGTGGTGTTGGAAAAATACAAAATAAATTAATAGTTTACCAACTTACAAATTGTGTTTTCCGGTGCAAATTTTTTTTGTAAGAAAAACCAAAACTATTTTTCTTCGTCGGAAGAAGATGTACGTGTCGATAATAGAAAGCTGATTTCGTGAACAGTTCAAATTTTCTGTATAAACCAGGCTTGAAAATTATCCGACTGTGCACGATGGGAATTCAGGAACTCTGAAGAAAATAATATTTCACGAAATATAACGTATCGTGCTAAGTAAGAAAGTATGGGTGGAAGAATAGAACAAAACAAATAGAAGATGGAATAATTACTACTGGTATGGTTTTTAGACGAAGGAAAAATGAGGCCAACAAGTGTATTTTATCAGTCGATTTTTGGTTCAGGGAAAGCGATAAATGAGAGTCATCACGACGTAAATACTGTAGAAGCATATTTTTCCATTCGAACTTATTGTACCATGGAAGAGCTTTTTAGATTTCGAGTAATCTCAACCATGTCTTCGCTTAAATTTTGAAGATTTAGTTGATAAAAATTTGGGTGTTATTCTATTCGACAAGTACAAAAACTTGAGCGTAAAATACGTTACTAAATTATTAATTTGTTTTTCGAATTTTGAAACTCAATTGGAAAAGTGATGGGCTTCTTTCATCATAAATTCCTGAAAGATTCGCTTTAGCATTCGATTAAAATACAAAAAATTTAAATTAATTGTCCAACATTTTTTGGGTATCCAGTCCAAGTTGACAATAGGTACAAATCACTATCACGTAACTCACCGGTAGATTTTTTTACGAGCCTCTAGCCACTCTATAATAGACCATGTAGCTCGACGTCAGGAGTGGGGGATGGTTAAATATGCCGGAGGAATTCTGCATGGGATAAGTGTTGAAAAACTATGATAAGGAGTTATGCAAAGTTTCAGGGTGTGAATGAGGGATGTGGTAGATAGTGCGGAGAGCTGTGAGGTTGTGGCCAGCGAACATGTGTGTGACAGTTAAGGTTTCCTGTGTGCAGATTTGAGGATCAGATGGACAGATGTAAGGTATGAATGCTAGTATCTCCAGCTTGTAGTCGAATAAATATGGTTTATTAATGTCGAGAGGGAAGCTAGCCCTGTTTGTAGCACAAAACTGGTTCTGGTACCTCAATTTCGCGTCTTATTCTGTCTAATTTATGTTGAAAAAAAGCAATACGGATCTCTCTTTCATTAAATTCTACATGAAGCTACATAGTTTAAACGAAAACCGAAACTAGGCGCACTCACGGAAAATGAAGTGACATCGAAAAAGCTGATAAGGAAAAGACAAACAATCGAGGCTAAAAAATATAGTATACCAAAGACGAGAATTGCGAGACGGCATAATTTCAGAACTCCGTCGTCATGTCCGCCTTATACGGAAATTGAAAACCGCCAATTTCTACCTGAATTTCGCGTACCGAACCCAAAAAATAAGCGTAGTCTCGTATTTTTTCAACTTCTCGAAGCGAACGATTTTCCTTAATACCTAAGTCGAGTATCGACGCATCAAATATTAAACTATATAGTGCTGTTCGTACAAAACCTTACAATCAAGAGGAAGAAATAAGAGATGACATCTTTCTCTACGGTTGTGAGAAATATTTTTTACCTTCGACGAGTGATTTTCCTTTTCGTATATAGTATAGTTTTGAAAATAATTTCTTCCCGCTAAAACGTTTTCAGTGTGTAGGATAATGCGCTCATAAATCATAATTACGAGTGTACGGTAAAAATATTACATTCGGTAACGGAGAAAAACTTTCTGGCTGTTTTAATTCAACAAGTTTTCCAACAGTCTACAGTAAAAATTGAGCGAAATTGAGTGAGGAATTGCGAAGAAGAAAAAAGGAGAATAAATGAGGGGTAAAATGAAGAGATGGACGAGGCGCGAGAACGACAGCGAGAGCGAGCCGTCATTTCGTAAACGGTATAGAGCGAGAGAAAAAGAGGAAGGAAAAGCAAGGAATAAAAAAATATATATATGACAGAAATTTGAACAACGTGGTTACATAAACAACTCGTCGTTAACCGGCAACGCTATCTGTTGCGAAACTCGCGAAACTTTCCGCACGTATCAGAAGCTTTGAAAAGCCTTCATTAAATTTTCAAGGTCGTATTTTAATATTCAAACGAGCGGGAAAGAAACTCGCAAAATAAATACGATACGATTTCCTGCAAGCACTGCAGAAAATTGTTTCTAATGAATTTAATGGTGTTCATTTTTCTTTATTTTTCTTTTTTTTTTCTTCTTTTTCGTTTCATCCGCAATCTATTCAGGACGATGAATACGCATTCGAGAGATCAAATATGGGTATAATTATTTAGATTCAATTTGCGCAGTCCATTTACTCCTAAATATCTATTCGATATGGTATTTTCGTTGTGATTTTCCACGAATTTAAACGTATTACATCGCGCCTCTAACTTCGCATCTCCGTGTTGGCCTATTCATTAGGGTGAGCTTTAAAATTGTTTTTGGCCTGAACTCACTCAAGATTTCTTGGATGTGAATAAAAACTAACAATCTGGAGACTATTTCATGGGGGTAATATCCCCCCGGCGACACCTGCCGAATTTTAAGTGCCTTTTTAAGAACTTCTTTCCATAAACTCAACGGAAAATTATACCACATGCCAAACAGGTCTGTGACCAGAATCTATTTGTAGGAGGGGCACCCATTAAAATTGCGGGACCGAGAGTAGTAATGATTCTTGGTCTTATTAGGATTCTACTTCTGGCTCGGCAGTGACACGTTTAGGAGCTCAGCCCCCTCTCGCCCCCCTGACGCCAAAGGTCTTGGAGCAAGGTATTTAAATTCTTTGACTATAGTGTCAAGTTTTCTATGGCTTTCTTTCTCGAGTAAACAGTTTTCCCAACCTTTTTCAGCAATATTATACTTTTCTCGTATTTTTCTGAGTTCTTTGCATTCTGCATAGGTATGGTCCGGGGTGTCTTCCAGTTCCCCGCATTCCCCGCAGATTTCATTCTTTATGATTTTGAATCTTTTTAAATATGCTGCAAATTTGCCGTGTCCAGAGAGACATTGTGATAAGTAAAAATTGGATTTGAGTTTTTTCTGTTTTAATCTGGCTTCTATGTCTGGTATTAACTTTGTTGTTCGTCTCCCTCTATTATCTTTATTGGTTTGTCCTTGTCAGGCTTTCGTCATTTCTGCATGATCTACTTTCAGCCGTTAGCTTTTAGCTCTTAGCCGTTAGCCATCCTATTCCGGCCAAAAATTAGCTAGCTGTTAGCTAGCCAGTGAGACTGGGTTAGCCTTTAGCTAGTAGCCGAAACCAATCAACTTGGAGGGTTAGTTTTTATTTTTAGCCAATTGGCTAAGCAGCCCTGATGAGGTTTGCTTTAGTCCAAGAATACCCAGTGGATTAAGATCTTGCACTGGAGCTGTTGAACATTTCAATTAAATGAATTGGAGAGTAAGGTGTGGACATTCACCTCGAATTTCGAATTCTTCTACGGTTTTCTCTTCTTATGAGAGAGAGAAAAAAAAACGCCAAAATCATATGTTTTTATGTATGTCATTCTTTGACGATCCATCTTAAAATGGAGACCAAGTTTGCAAGGAAAGTCAAATTAATGATCTGACTCAGATGACAGCCTTGACAAATGGAGAACAACCTGTTGTTATTGATGAAATTCTCACTGTACTCTATAACAGAAATGAATCTATTTATTTATTTATTTATTTATTTATTTATTTATTTTAACGAGCATTTCAGCTACCTATTGGGCTATTTACTCGACGGATTACAAGTTATTTTGTGTAATATGGCGGGAGTTATACATTTTATAAATAATTAAATGGATAATAGAATGATAAAATGAATATTTTTGATAGACTTATATATTATTAACGTATGTTGTGTTAAGTTGTAAGAATTTGTTGAGGTAGAACAGTTCGATGAGAGAGTAGAATTCAGTGAGACGTAAGTATTGTAGTGACAGTGTAACAGTATCGCAATCATTTTTGAGAGCTTGTAAGATGGAGGAAGAGACCTGTAGTGATGAGCGAAGTGATTGGAGATGAGAGCATGAAAACATTATGGTCAGTTGTGAGATATTCTTCTTTACAGTATGGGCAAGATGGAGGAGATAATATGTAAGTATTGGTTAAGTGAGAGTGTGTTTTGCGAGTGTGACCTATTCTTAATCTAGTGAGGATGACTTCTTCTCTTCGTGAATTTCTATTGGAGCTTGCCCAAGGTATGGGGTCCTTTTTTATGCGGAGAAGTTTATTGAGAGGTTGAGTTTTCCAAGATGAATGCCATTGTTGGGTAATGAGAGAGCGGAAGTGATTTTTGAAGTCTGAAGCTGGTAGGGGAGATTTATCCGCGATTTTTCTGAGGGTGATGGCTTTTTTGGCGGCTTCATCGACGAGGTCATGTTGGTGAAAGTCAATGTGTCCCGGTGTCCGTATGAATGTAATGTTGCAGTTAATTGTGTTAAGTGTAGTTCGTAGTAGATGGATTCTTTCTAGAATCGTTCATATTTTATTGATAGATGAGCCTAGTGGTATTGGAAAAACATTTGTTTACCAATGTATAAGTATAATGCCAAGTTGCATTCTAGTGATACAAGTCGACTGGTATTACTGTTATGTTATTTCGCTATGATGTTTACATTCGCTTCAAATTGCACGAGTATTTGGTACCTGGCCTAATGATAAAGAGAAGCTGTTCTCATTCGTTTTGTCAAGTTGATCATTTGGGGTGAGGTATTTACGGTCCTTGTATAGCTGCTACAGTACCTAGTTCAATCGATTTTTCAACTTCTTTTCAATTTTTTAAAACTTACTGAAAATGTGAAGGCTGACGCTGACGTGGATTAATAAGTTAATTATGAATTACTTTCTTCTCTGGTTACAAAAATAGTTATTACTGTGAAATATATGGTCAGAACTTTTCCTCCTGAAGCATCATACCGTCCAAGATGTGTCATTCTTATACCCCAAAACGAGCTAGTGACAAAAAGGTTTTGGACCTCTTTCCAAGTATAGATCAGGAAATTACCGCAGTTTGAGTACGCTTATAACAGGAAATGAAAGTGTTGTAATTCCTTGCGAAATTCGCGAACAGGCTCGAGATTGCTGGTCCCCATGTGCTGACCTTGAAAGAAGGGCTTGTGCCGATAAGACGCTTGAATTCCATACGAAACTAGTTGTCAGAACAATCTTTAAAAATAAATCAAAATTCGATAGTTTAGTTCACAAACCGTACAAATATATAACATAATATGACGATATTGCTGAACATTCAGAAAACCAGCCAAATTCAAATTCGAAAATCTTGAAATTTGAAAATTATAAAAATCTAAACATTTTCATAACATCGAAGAATGCAAAATATTGCAGAATATTGTAAAATATATTTAATGAGGCATGGATATTTATATCCCTGTGGGAGAGGGGACAGAAACAAGACGTTGGATGAGGCTATTAAAGGTAGCGAGCTTATGGGAAGGAGAACACTAACAAGGGGCATGGATGTTTATATCCGTGCAGGTGATTTTACTAAAGATACCAAAATTCTGCACGCTACCATCAATGGAGATAGAAAGGTCAAGAAAATTGATGAAAGTTCCACCTACTTCAAAAGTGAACGCAATTATGAGATACAGACTGTTGAGGAAGCTGATGAGAAAGTAGAAAGGGATAAAACAATATCTACATATCGGTGCAAGTGAACAATATGGGAAAGGAGATGATATCCAGAGTGAAAGATTTCATCCTCAAAAAGTTTGAAGAAAATTTCGGGGACCATGCAGAGATCCAAGATAACCAATAGGGACATCAATAGCCTTAGGATACTTTTAGGTATAGTTTTGAAATGTTGACAGAAATAGATACTTTTTGAGGAATCGGGATGAGGATCCGACATGAGCATCACTAAGGATTTTTAAAAATAGTTTAGATTTGGAGATCATGAGTGGCAGAAATGCTCGCATGGATTTATCACCACCTGACGGCATACTATTCTATTTTCATTTACGGAAAAACAATTTAGACACTGTTATCAATAATATTAATGGTGCCCGGAGCAGCGCAAGTCCACTAGTTCACCTTGGGTTGAATTGTCTGGTTCTTTCCATCCCCACCGGTGAAGGATGTCACGATTTTAGTATTTGCAGCTAGTCCATATCTTCCGACATTACCATACATCTTCTTTTAGTTCTTTTGCTCACAGGAACACTGTTTTTTATGACCTTTAATCTATAGACTAGTTCCCGTTCCTTTGTATTAATCCGCTCTCAACTCTAAAGAGACCGTTATTTGGGAGATAGCTTATGTTTACCAAGTGTAGATCGACGTGGATAATCTGCTTACCCATGAAGCCCCAGACTCTTTGTAACCTTCTCTCCCAAGATCTTCTGCTATTGGAGACCGACGTAAAATGGATGCGGTTGATGTATTTGGGTAAATTTTAACAGGGAACCTGTTTTGTGGGGGGGGGGTTGAGAAATTTTCCGTGCGCCGTCCAGCAAGAAACTTAGAAAAATTTCGACTCTCGAGCTATATATGATATGAAAGGGGCTTGGAATATATAGCTGGAGATTCGAGAAAAATTTAGACTCTCAAACTATATTATGCTAGGCTTATAGTAGGTCTAGGCTTCCTTGAATTTTCAATACCAAATCCCATTTGACTCATAAAGCAGGTTCCCTGCGTTCCTCGTTCAATTTCGTTAAGGAAGCCGTCGTCTTTTTCTCTTGAGCTCGTCTATAGTGGCGCACTACACTCACAACTCTCTCAAGTTTCTTATTTCTAGTGTTAGAGATCCTGTTCCCGCCAATAAGGAAAGTTCAATATATTTCACTATACAATGCCTGTAAGGAGTTTGATGAAAAACCGACTGATCTTTCCTTATAGGAAATGTAATGTGCTTCAACTTCTTATTCTTTTGAAATTCTGATAACGAGTTCAGTGGCGTAGGTACGGGGAGACGTGAGGATATCTCCCGTTGCAATTTTTCAAGCTTTATTTATCTACTGTCTCCCTCGTCCACTTTTTTACTTCGATAAAGAAATAATGATACCTAAAAAAAGAGTCCCCCCCTTCCTGCCTGGAAAATCGCATCTACGCCATCGAAGAGAGAGACGCGATAAGAGAATTTTACTTTCTAGTCCTCTTTTGTAGCTGATACAACCACATCATCAGTGGAGTGGTCCAGAGAGTAAAGTTTTTTCACTGCGTATTTCTGTGTAAGTTTATTATACTCCTAAAAGATGGTTCACAACCAGCAAACGATAAACCTTCTGTCGCCATTTCCATCAACAATTGGTCTATTACTTTTAATTTCTTAGAACATGAATGCGTTACGGTGTAGAATTCTGCAAAAATATACTCGTACAGTCCGCGATTCAGTATAATAATATTAGCGTGTATGAAGCAATGAACTTTGCTAGTACGGCCGAAGAATTGAGAGCGAGAGAGAAATAATACCGGGGTTGAAATAAATTCACTGACCTATATTTTCCAAGACGGGTGAAAAAGTATTAGTTTCGGCTGTATGCGGACAAGGTCTTCTTCGGCGGCTATTCCCACCACCTTAACAATTATCTTGTGGCCAAAGTGTGTGCGCTGCTATAAGGTTTCACTTTTTCCATCTTTCTCTTCTACCTCTATGAGAAAATATTTCAATTCGTTCGTAGCAATTAAATTTGATTTGTTATTTGCATGAATCATATCTGAATTTGTACGCCTGGAAGAAGAACTATAACGCGTACCTTTTGGGCGAATATAATTATATGCACACTATATACACAGGTAGAATTGCGTAGACCCTAATAATTTTCTTGAAATATGTGAAAAGAGTTCCTACGAGTATTTTTTTTTTCTTTCTTTCTAAAACGTTCACAATTTTCTCCTTGCTGTTATAAATTTTATTATTTTTCTCAACAACCGCTAAATAGTTCATATTATTTTCTGCGAAAATATTTTACTCAGTCAGATATTTTCATTTCTTTCGCGAGATATACCTGGGTAACATGAATTTTATATCTTTCAAAATGCATCACATTTATTTTTTGCGTCTCATGTAAGCTAGGGGTAATTTCTGGAATATTTCTTCAAATTTTTCGAGCAATTCTTTGTCATCAAATCACTTCAATCGAGATCTAATTGTAGTAAAGTTGATGTATAAGCACGGACCTGTGAACTCTAGGCAAACTACGAGTATGTATACTAGAATATATTGCAAATAATATAGCGTCTCAATACTGGCGTTCTCCAAAATTTTGCCTTCTTGTATGAATATGGGTCATCAATTCAAAATTACTTTTCCAAAATTATCAATAATGAGGTACTTTAAGTTTGGAAAGAGGGTTAATTCATGTCAAAGTTTGCCAATTTCTTCATCTTGAGAAGAAGAGCTGTAGAAAAGAAGCTTTCAAGTCCTACCCGTTGACCGGATTTTTGCTAATTGAAAGATATCAAATTCTTCTATTTGCTCCCAAAAATTTTTTGTTCTAAGTGAAACCTTTCTTAGCGGACACCTCTAAATAACGGACACTTTTTCGGAAACGGGAACATTTTGACCTTGCTTATGAGTGAAAACCTCAAAATACCGAACACTTTCTCCAAATTTTTGGACACTAAATTAGCCTGCAGTTAAACCAACTTATCCTATTTGGTGTGCGGTGTGCGAGTGTTGATAACCTATGAAATTCTCCATCGGGCCACTTTATTCAATCAATAAAATTTAATTTAGCTTCTCCATCACTCAAATAAAACAAAAATGTTGTTAAAAAAGTATAGAAAAATAATAATAAAAAAGTATTATTTTTTATTTTTCAAGATGTTTTCATATTTTTTAAAAAATAATATTTCTGTGTTCTATTTGAGTGGTAGAAAAGCCAAATTAAACGTCATTGATTAACAAAACGTTTTAAGAATATAATATATTATTTTTTATTTATAAATTTTTTTCATAGTTTTAGTTCTTCTCTATTATTTATAATTAGAGGATTATTATATTTATTAAGAAATTCACGTTTAATATTAATTAGTAATTCATTAATAACAATTTTTAATTTATTTTATTTAATTATATTTATGATTTTTTTTTTTTTAGTTTTATCTGACTTCATTTAATACTATGATTTTAAAAACTATCTATGTACAACATTCATCATGACTTTTTTTTTTTTTTTTTTTTTTTTTGTCCCTGTCTGAATACTCGACAGCTCTGAATAACGGACAAATTTCAGGTGCCCACACATGTCCGCTAATCAGGGGTTTTACTTTACTGCCCTAGATACCAGAACGCTCAACGGGTAAAAGTTGACATTGGTGCTTTTGGAAACCTTCTCTCTGTTGTAGAGATCATGTTATGGACACATTAGCGACAGGAAAGTTCATCTTCCTTTTTTGAGTTCACCGACGACGAAATTCACCTTTTTCAATCAGCTGTTCGACTTTTACTTGATGCTTTGATATATGTACCAAATTTTATTTATAAAATTATTTAAATAAATAATTATTATTCAATAAAGAAAATTCATTTAATTAAATTATTGATATTTATAAATCAAATTAATTAAATTGATGAATTATATTTTATTATTTATAATTATAATTTTTAATTTATTAAATCAATTTATTTATTTAAAATTTTGTTTAAAAATTTTAATAAATAATTTTTATTTCAGTAAAAATGATTATTTAAAAATTATATTAATTTAAATTATTTCATTTTATTAAATAAAATATCAAAAATAAAATTATTAAATTAATTTTTTATTATTTTTAAACTTAAATTAAACTGATTAATCAACTTCATTAATAAAAATATAATCGAATTTTGTCGGTGAACTTTCGTCACGGTGAACTTACCATGTGGTGAACCACTACTTCTATCAGGTGAATTATCTGTAGGTGAACTTTCTGTAGGTGAATCTTAATCGGTGAATTTTTGTAGGTGAAAAATTTTTCGGTGAAACTCCCTAGTCCCAAGAGAGGTATCGCAAATAATACGTGGGTGTAGGACAAAGTCTCAAGAATCGTGCCTCTTTCATGTATTCAAGATACGCTTTAAAAATGTTCAATCCTCTGGAGAAAGAAGAAGGAGAGATCTAGAAATAGTAGCACCTTGCTTCATTGGTTCTTGTCCTTAACAATACTTTTATAAGCGGCTATTTTTCTAGCAAGAATGAGAAATCCTCTGATCACTGCATGTATAGATAAAATCAAAAGACCAAAGGTTATGAAACCTGCACCAACAATGTCCAACATGAGAAATTTATACAGAGGCATATTTGTCCCTAATGCTGTTAAATATGGAGCTCCATTATGTCGAACAACGTACTCTGTCCAATACACAACTTCCTCTTGGGGAGCCATCGGTCTGTCTTTGAAAGCGCGGGAGAGATTTCTCATCCTTTGGTGGTAACTAAAAAAATTTTTATCATGCTAATATTGAACTCAATAAGACGGAAGAAGTGTGAAATCGGTAATACTATGAACCTTGTATCATTGATGATTGCATCCAATGCAGTTAATATACTCTCCTTCGTTAAAGTCTTCAGATCCAAATTGATGGCCACTTTCCTGTGACGTAGAAGAGCCGCATTTGACCGCTGGTCACCGAATATAGGAATGGTGATGACCGGTGTCCCGGTTACAATTGCCTCGTATACTCCACCTAGGCCGCAGTGACTTATGAAAGCGACAACGTTCTTATGTTCTATCAAAATAGAAGGAGTCTCTTAAGTTTTGAACGAGAACTTAGAAATTCATTTTTAGAAAATTTAATGGAGCGGCACGAGACACTTGACCTCCATGTCTCCAATATTTTCTTATTTAGCCTCGATTGGACAAATGCGGCATTATTTCTTATATTTAAGACTGACTTACATGGTTCTACGATCTCATTACTCAGTTATCCACTGACTGAAGGACGGAAATGAGAGAGAAGGGGTATTTGAGGAAAATATTGAATATGTGCGATTCTTGGATAGAGGCTGAAGAAAAAACATTATTAATTATGATCATTTCCTTCAGTACCTAGGATATCGCGCTGAGGAAGCCAATCCAGTAACAAAATATTTTTGGGAAGATTTTCAACGGGTTCTTCGTATTTCCATATTACTCTTTGTGGTATCGAATCAAATGCCTCCAAGAATGCCTCTCGTTGTGAATTAGAAATACTGCTTGCCTTTACAAAGGATCCAAACGTGAGAAGGACAACTCCGTGTGATGCTTCTTCGATAAATTTCTTCAAATTCTGAAAAAGTAACAACTTATTGTTACACGAACAGAAATATTTTATTTTGTTAAAAATTTTGTACTGTACTTTAAAATGATTCGATATTTTTATCGAGGATCCGAGAGATCGAAAAGTACGGAATAAAGATTATTTTTCTATTTCAGGAAAATATGCTAACGTCTGCCGTACGGAAAAGAGAATAAATAAAACGTCTGGAAACTGACCTCTTGAAAAATAGAGACGAAATAGCCTGATGATATTATGTACCTTTTCTGGTGAAACTCACCTCCGGTAGAGGTTTTGCTGGCATCAGGTGAACGCCCCCAATCTCTACAGCGTTCGGGGGTGTAGAGCGAGGAAGGAGACTTGCGTGATTATTGTAGAAAACCATTGATATGCGCTTTTTATGCAGCATATCTTCGGCGAAGTATTTTTGATAGAATTCGTCGACCATTTTCTTCATTTTCGGTCTGTAATAATAGTGAACGAGCAAATGGTTCCACAAATTTTCTACCCGCTCGACAAAATTCATCTCAGGCTTCGAAATCGAAAGTTCAAATGGTATGACCATCGGATTATTCGGAAGTCCTACGATGTAATCAACGAGTTTCCAACTACGCAGGGTTATCGTTCCCACGACTGGAATGTCGAGTACTTCAGCTATGGGGAGGAAACATTCGTACGACATTATGAGTTCGACGAACATGACGTCATATAACTTTTCCTTCGATCTTAGTGCTTCCTGCAAAGCAATTCACACATTGAGATTAGAACCGTTAATGATTGTTGCGAAAAAAAGCTGATTTAGATGCTGAAAATAATGTTTTCAGAGTGAAATATTCATACCTAGAAGAATGATTGACAACATCAAGCGAATGACCGAAGACTAACCTGGACTACCGGTAATGTCATCACGTCGTGGCAGTATCCTATCTCTCTCGTGGATATAAACTGTATGAATCGATCCACAGACATATCCATATCTTGCAGCGTTTTCTGTCCTATCAATACGACGGTTCTATTGGTTCGCGAATTGATCGTCGTGTAGTTCTCGATCCTAGTTTGAGAAGGAAAGGGACTCACGAGAGTTATATTGTGCCCGACGGCGTGTAAGCTTCTCATGATGGCCTGATTACACGAAAAATGACTTTTCGCTGCCATCGGAAAAAGTCCGAGGACACGAAGAGCATAAGCTTTGCTGCTGGAGAACAGTAACGAGATCAAGCAAATCTAGATGTGGAACAGAAAAATTGACAAAAATTTGACAGGGTTTTTCCTGCTTTCAACTCTCACCTCTTCGTTCTTCCACTTATACACCCTCCTCCCTCACTCAAGCAACAACTGACTAACTATTACTCCAAAATCTAAACCGAACTGTCTGCTCTAATTCCACTCCATATTAACCTCATTCTTCTTATTTTTAATCTATCCTTACTCACATCTACGTAATAATTAATTGCGCCTTTTAAGCTAGTGAACATATTGAAGTTTTGAAGCTCGTTAAAAGAATAAATAAATAGATGAAAGATTTTCTTATTGAAATATCAGTAGGGAAGTTTTTCATCGTAAATGATGTGTTTTGATTGGTTCTATAGGATAAGGAAACGACATTCATTCATTCATTGAACCCCAGTATTTCAAGATCGGCAGATCTTTTGAATTAGGGTGTAATGGAGTTCGGTAAATAAGTATGTGCGAGAATAACTCCTAGTTTTAATAATTAATTTACGGTAGGTACTTACAAATGAGGGCTTCATTTCGGTCACACTGTAGCAATTTATAATATCTGAGAACTGTGAAACTCCTATCCCCTCTGACACATCACTTATTTCTGATAAAAATAAATTTTCATTGCTAATGTACGAGTATTTCGAAACGACGTAAACAAAGATTCAAGGAAAACGACGCATAGATAAATAGTCTGCCATAATCTTCCACGATTTTTTTTTTTTTTTTTCGCACTGATATAAACGTTCGGAAGAAAAATTGTTGTTTCTATAGTTTTAATCAATAATTTATGCAGAAGTGAATTTACTCGCTATTCGAATGGCGCGCCTTGCGAAGAGAACTTCCTATTCTTATTGAGGTAGGTTGAAGTACAAATTAAAAAATGAACAAATAAATCCCATACTCGAGTCAAACGGAGTACAGATCACATACTTGTGTTGTCTACTAATGTGGAAGAAAGGTGAAGGGGTGGGGTATAAGTGGAGACAGCTGAGTCCGTTTTGTAAGTTCACTGTTTCGTTGCGCGTATTTTTCAACATCTCAAAAATTTGCGTATTTTAATGAACTCACGGCGAACATTTCCTTGTCATGGTATTAGGCTATATTAATTAGCTAATTATGACGACACTGTTTAAATTTGCAAGTATGTATAAGTACTTCCAATGGAACACAGTAATAGCATATTTTTATATTCCCTTACTCTACGAGACTAGTCGAAATAAGTATTGTTACCGAAAACTGTTACCTATCAAAAAAACGGCGACGGCTTCTTGAACGAAGTTGAACGAGGAACGCAGGGAACCTGTTCTCTGTGAGTGAAATTGGTTTTGGTATCGAGAGTTTAAGGAAGCCTGGACCCACTATAAAGCTAGTATAAAGGAGACCTAGATCTACTCATTTAACCTCGTATAAAATAGGACGTCGTCAGCGATCTGGAGCTATTTTAGGGACTTCGAAATATATAGCTAGAGAGTGGAAATTTTTCCAAGTCCCCCTCCTATCATACGAAACAGCTTGAGAGTGGAAATTTTTCGAGGTATTTCGCCGGTCGGCACACGGCGAATGGCGAATTTCTCGAAAACACCCCATTCGGACCTAGCAACGGAGTGGCTGACACCTCGCGGCAGTTCTTAGAACTTAGGTTTCAACACACCACTACAAACATACATACGCACGATGCTGTTATCAAGGTTAGGATGAAATTCCCAATTTTGCATGAGAGTTCTGTATAATTGCTTCATAACTTTATTCAAATTCTTTCAATTCTTATGAAATATAACTCATTTGAAAGAAAATTTTCGACACCACAAACATATCCCTGAAGTTCTTCTCATACGTACAATATTTTCCGAGAAAAAAGTATCGAACGTGTTTCTTCGTAGTATTTTTGATTTTCATCCTAACGTTGATAAGGCGCGACGCTAGCGCGCAACGGGTCTGCTAGGTCCGAATAGAACAGGTTCCCTGTTAATATTAAGATTGAATAAGGTGAAAATATTCATATTTACGAGAGATGATAATTTTTCTAGATCAACAAACAAGCAAGTATTTACATAGACTTGAGACTTTCAGTTTCACTTTTTCCTTCCATACACGAGTACATACACTCTCGTCTATCCGAAATAATCAACGATTTCGTAGAACACCAGTTTCTTATCACACCGACGGATCAAGAAGTGCCTGAGACTAAACTACTTTTAGCTGCTTCACAGGGTACGGCTACTCCAGCTCTACACCGAAACATTTTTTCCATCTTTATCGGCGTCAAGAAAGTGATGAAGTATCTAGGCGTCTCGTTTGATTACTCAAAGCTGAGCTGCATTTACCATTTCCTGATCTCAGCAGAAAAGGTGGGTACACTGAGAGAAGAGAATAGTCTTGGTGACTAGAAAAAAAGTGTTGAATTAAGACAAGTCACCTTTTTTATTCACTACGACTAGATTTTACAGTCAAAATAACTGGAAAATTGAAAAAAAAAAAAAGCGACTGTCTAAAAATTACACTTTTTTTCTAGTCACCGAGACTATTTACTTCTCTCAGAGTAGAGTAGTGACCTAACTAAGCCACTTGATAAAAACCTTGGAGGGCCACAGGAAACAAGAAGGTTTTTTTTTACATCAAAAATAAATAATATCAACATTCTATAATAAAAAATTCGAATTATTAAATAATATTCAATTTATTCAAAATTTAAATAATTAATTATTTAAATATCTGAAAATAAAATACACTCCAATTGTAACTAAAGTTGATGAGTGAACTAAAGAAGAAATAGGTAAAGGAACAATTATTGCTGTAGTCAATCATAAATTTAAAGGAAATTGAGATCTTATTATAAAAAAACAAAATAATATAAATAAATAATTGATATTAAAATTAAAATATTTCCTAATCGATTAAATAATAATACAACTAAAATTCTTATTTTCATAATAATATAATTATTGTAATAAATGATTAATAAAAAAGATATTAAACCTAATAAATCATCAAAAAATTATTACTATTTAATTTAATCTAGAAATTAATACAATTGAAGTGCTGCGTGGAAAAGGGGCCTCCGTTCCATAAGAAATACATTAGACGGAGGCCCCTTTTCCACGCAGCGCTTCAATTATTGTAAAAACAAATAATATGATATGAATAATCATTATCATTATTTAAATAAATATAATTATTATAAATAATTAAAACTCTAATTATTAATGATGAATTAAATTTATCAAAATAAAATATTCTATTAAAATATAAATAATTAAATATTAATAAATTCAAATTGATAAATAATTTAATTTTAATTATTAAAATCATTACAAAAAAATATTGTTAAAATAAAAAAATTAAATATTTATTTATTAGAAATAATAATTTTTATTAGTTTAATATTTAAATTCCAATATAAACAATTTATTATCATATTAATTTTATTATTAATATTAATTTATATACTAAATATAAATTTTAATTCAAAAATTGAATTAAAAAAATTGTATGAAAATATTTTCAATTAATTTTGATGAGCGCCGTACTCTCGATCCACCTGCCTAGTGTACCAGTGTGCATCAGCCTTGCCTCATGAAGATAGTGTACTCAAGTAAAGAGACGAAAAAGATCCGTAGAAGATTGAGAAAGATACTCGAAGAAGTAAAGGAAACAAAATAATACAAAAACCGCAATGAATTTTTGTAACCCGCGAGCGCTTTCGGCTAAACAGCCATTCTCAAGATGAGAAGGGAAGCGGAGCTCACGGGTCCTCAACAGGGAGCTTTCAAAATGTGCACAGTCGTAGTGCCTGGAGTAAAAAGAGTGAAAAATGAACGCTGTGTATAAAAATGAAAGTATTTATTCGTACTACCATACACAATCAACAATGTTCAACAAAAATTATTCATATTTACAATGATATACGTATTATCATAAAATAATTTACGTAAACAATTGGAAAAAAAAAAGAGAGGAAGAAAAAGACAACAGATGATTTGCACGCCAACCTATAACGCGTACAACAATAATAGTATATATAAGTAACGAGAGCGATTCAAAAGCAAAGGTCGCTTAAAAAATACATGTACATTATACTGACCTAATTTATGACAATAGCCTATGTATAATGTTACTTTTTGAAAGTTCTATAATTCTAAAATAATATTTCCTAATGGGTATTATTGAGGAATACGTAGGTACGCATACATATCTCTATTATTTGGCATAGCAACTTTTCTATAAAATAATAACAAATAAAATAATAAAAAGGTAAAAAACATGTATAACAAACATATATAATTACGGACACAACAACGCAAAACGATAGTAATAATAAGTAGGTAATATTAATCATAATTATAATCAATCAAATTCAAAGATTCAAACGTGAACGTCTCGTTCTAGGCGGTTTAGCGCCGTGATTCTGAAACTGACTTCTGCCGAACAGAGTCGTGGGTTTCTTGATATCCATCTCACTGCCGCTACTTTGTTGCGGCTGTAACGATTTAAGCGAGTCCTCGTAGCTACCACTAGGATCAATTAAAACACTGTAATTCATTTCAGTCCGATCACATGTCGTAAACATCCTATTAATGGAAACGTACTTTGGAAAGAGGGATTTTCGAGGATGACCTTGAACTATTTCAGGGATTATCTACGAGAAATTTTCGTCTCAATCCTCATGAAGGACTTAACGATAGAAGATTAAATCGACTGACCCATTTCGAGGATTTGGAAAAATTTTGAACCACAAATCATACCGTACTAGTACTGAATTCAGCCTTTGTTCTCGTTTCAGTTTCAGCGTCTTCTCCTTCTCTAATTGTGATGATTTCCTTCATTTTAACAACTTTGGTGTTCTTATTTTGCTGACTTTTCCATCCCCCTCTTTGCAACTTTACTTTTCACTCTGTTTGCCATCTTCGTGGACCTAAGGGAAGCGTTTGACCTAATTGAGTAGACAGGGCTGTATTCTGGCACCACTCCTGTTTAATATATTCATGACGGCGTTTCTTGTGTATCTGGAAAGGGTACTACAGGACCGTGGCATTGATCTAAAATATAGACATGACGGTGGGCTACACAACCTTGCGCACTAAAAGTACAAGGAAAGGTTCACCGGCGCTTTCTAAACGAGCTGCAGTATGCCGATGATCTCCGAAGAAAAAACTCAAAGAATGATGGAACTGAGGTTTGTACATCACTAGGCGTGGAAGTAAACACGTCAAAAACTGAACAACTAGTCATGCACTGCAATGTTCCAATACCAACTACAGTAATGAAGTCAACCTTAAATATCAGTGGTAATCCTATAGAGACAGTGGACCAATTCAATTATCTGGGAAGCCTTATTACTTCCAACGGAGATCTCGACGCTGAAATCAGCCACCGTATTCAATGTGCTTCATTTGCCTTCTTCAAGCTGAGAGGACGTGTCTTCAGCTGCAGGCACCTGGCTATTAAAACCAAGGTATCAGTCTTTGGAACTGTTGTACTATCAATTCTTCTATAAGAAGTGAATGCTGGACACTATACAGGAAACATGTCAAGGCATTGAAAAAGTTCCTATTGAGGCAGCTCCGTTATATCTTGGGAATAAAGTGGCAGGACTTTGTGTCTAACCAGCAGATTCGGGAGAGAGTGAAGTGTGGCCCAATTGAGAACACACTAGCAAGGAACCAAATGAGATAAATCGGCCATGTATGTCGGATGAGCGAGGATCGTATCCCAAAGTAAATACTTTACAGCGAGATGACGCGTGGAAAGCTTTCAACCGGTGGACAGATGAAGCGATATAAGGATGTTGTCCACTCTATTATGAAGAAAGCTGGCATCAAGGACACTTGGGAAGGAACGTGCCAAGACAGATCTAAGTGGAGGACCATATGTCACAATAACCAGGGAATATTCGGCACCACGGGTCTCTCCAGAAGAAACAGTAACAGCGAAACCTTCACCAGCCCCGAGTGCCTAAGTGTAATAGGATCTAGGATTGGTTTGGTGAGCCACCAACGTATGCATGACAGGCAACGGCAACAGATTCCGTGAGATGGAGAGGCAATAGACTCTCGATAACTAAGCAGCCCAACGACGGCTTTTCACTCATCTTGCTTCCATGAGCACCTTCTGAGCATTGGGGGTCAAGCAATTCAGGAAGTTTTCTTTCTTTTGACGGCTTCATTAGCTACTCCTTTGTAATCGCACTGATCAATTGAAATTGGGAAGAAAGTGGGCTTGAGAGTACCTCCATTCTCGATACTGATTTTTGACTTTAAAAAGTTCTTTCTAAGACCAGACATCGTAGGTTCCCTACTGGCCCTTTCTTTTTGAATGGGTTTTCTCTTTGTCAATTGATTTACTGTTCAAACGACCGGTACATCGATCGACAAGCTGTGTAGCAATCAATTTGTAGTCGAGCTACTGGAAAAGAAGCCAAAATTAGACTTAATATCCAAGTTGTATATACTTAGAACTGATTTCTTGTGACTACAAGACATGGATGAAGATTTTTGTTTTAAGCACTAATAAATACTTGTACTGTTGAGAATCATGGCAAAGGTAAAAAATTTGAGGGTATCGACATGTTGACCCAAATTGTAAAAATGTAGCTCATGCAGAAGCAGAGCCATTTGCAATTTTTCTGAAGCTCTCTGAATTTCTCCTTCCGCGCTCCTCCATCAAATAAAGTAAAATGAAAACTCCCCTTCATTTAGGAATTTCAAAAAGTACCGCTCGTCAAATTGTTATTTAAACTGCATTTAAATGCTAGAAAGTGGGATACGGTCTAGAATTCGAAGGATGACGCTAGCCTAATCCTCAAAGTTGAATTCCCTTCCTCGGTACGTCCCCGTTTTCAAGTTTATATTTACACAAGATCAGCAGTATTACCTACTTGCTACTGTTTCCAGACGAAAATACATTTCCGTGTCTGCACTGACATCGAGTACTAGTTCGACGCTGGTGCGCTTCAATACCCGAATCTCGACCGCTAGAGTGCAGTGACACCATGGACGCTCCCAGCATGCCCAAACTCTGCGATCGGATCAGTGACTGCTGTTGCTGGCATTTATTGTTACCGTTATTATGCTGACGCATGCCACAGTTTTCGCGGTGCCTATAACTTGTACCGCGCTGGCGTTGGCATTCTGTATCTGTATAACTATCCGTCGAATCCTCCACAAACGAGAGCGGATTGAACAGAGACCTCGGTCGACACGCTGATAATTGGGTCATACTCTTCGTCCCCGTGTACAAACTGAAGGGTAAATCTGTAGTGTCGAGATTGGGAAACAGATTCGTGTTCTTTTTGTACTTTGATCTGGAATAAAATTTAATTTAACCGCGATTAGCTCGGACTGGCGGGTAGATTAATAATACTCGTGAACACGATAATGATATTTTTACAGCACACGGCAGAGCTGCCGTCGCGCTCCCTTTATTAAAACCGATAATTCGTATCTTAATCTCTATATTCCAGAGTACGGACGAACCATCTTGCCAGAATGATGTGCCGTCCGTATCAACAGTGAGTGACCTAGTTAAACGATAAATACGTAGTTTCTCGTCATGAGCGCAATAAGAGCGCGGTGGCGAAAATGCGTTAAGATTTTGAAAATTAGTACGGGATATGTGATCGTCCATCCTTTCGCGGCGTACTCACTTCTTACGATTGAAACACGCGACGCATATGGCGGCGGTAAATGCGCCCAGAAATATTACACAGCCTAGAATCATTGTCATCACTTCGATGCCGGATAAAATTGTTTTCTCGCTTCGCTGGGTTCTAATTTCGTTTTCCGTGCTCGAAATTAGCGCCATAACCTTGCCCATCGGTTCCAACGCTGATTTAACATCTGCCTCGCGATCTTTCAGAGCTCTGAAAACGAATTGAGATGTATGCAGTATACGGTAGTGCTTAATATTATTTTTGTCGTCGAAAAGATGCGCTCAAAATTATTCTTAATTAATATCACAGAAAATCGGTTACCGCTATCTAATACTTTTAACAAGGTAAAATGAGGTTTGCAGAGGGAGGCGTTGTAACTAAATTCATAGGGTAGTTTACGTGTACGTAATTGGATGGAAAGCTCTTTGAGGAAAAAGAAACTAATCGAAGGGTGACAGTTGAGATGAGAGATGAGTCGTGCAAAAGAGATTGATTTGAATTTTTAGCAATGTTTTTGATCATCTTCGTTTATTCTTTCACGGAATTAAATTCATTATTATTAAATTTCCTTTGTTAATCAGTTTCAATTTAAATGGTTGATCAAAGTTTTTTTATAAAATTTTTCCCAAGTAGGTGATCATATATAAAGTGGGGAAGACTCTCCTAACAACAATTTTGTGAATGGACCTGCCAATGATGAAGTACAAGGTCGACAGGAAGTAGTACACACGAGATCTCAATCAAGACGACAGAATATTAAGTCCCTTGTTGATAACATACTGCTTGCGTTGGCTTAATTGATTCAGGAACCGTGATCGAAGAAAAAATACCAAAAGTGTTTGGGCTGAGTATCAATCGAAAACGCAACAGATGCCTCGTAGAAGAAAGAAAAATTGGGACTACACTTGGCAACTATAATGATACAGCTCAGGCAAATCATGTGCTAAAATATTCTAATTAGGCAGGATGTCCTTGTAAAATCCAACCTTATTACTGTAACACTTTGTGGACAATGGTGGTTTGGATTGAAAGTATTAAATTCTCTTTGGAAGCAGGCGATGAGACCATCAACTATTTGGACCCAACACTCACGCAGGTGAACAATAGGGTAGAATACAAAATTTGCAGGGAGCCGACACACACTGATACCATCATCCTCAACAACCCATACCACGAACCCAAGCACAAGTTAGCAGAGATTCACAACTACTGTCTACCACCGAGAAATTTCTGTCTTGAAGAAAATAAAGAGAAAAGGAAAGAAATCTAGCAGCCAACGGCTTTGCAGGCATGGTTGAGAGGGTCCTAGAAAGGAACCCATGGTACCATAGTGAGAAAGCACGCCGGGTCAGTACACGAACAAGGTGATAAAGGTGATCGATGGTTGATCTGAATATGGGTATCCATATAAAGAGAATAAGCAATGACCAGATAGAAGAAAAGGACGAGAGAAGCTCGAGTCTTGTCAACTGTGAACAGTGTAAAGGCATCTACATGGCATTGATGAGACTGGGAGAAAGTTCAACAATAGAAAAAAGGAGCACAAAACATCAAAAGAAAAAGAAGGCGGAAGTCACTGTTTGGTAAACACTGCACTGCTATGAAGAATAGTAGCATGGTCGAAAGAATATTTGAAGTCATGTTCGTAGAAAACCTCACAAAGAGATGAAAACTATGGAAATAGATAGAAACTGCGAAAAGCCAGCCTCTCGAACCATAAAGATTACTAAGATTGGTGAATGATGGATGAAAGAAGAAGAAGGAACCGACCAACGAAATGAACTCAGCACACCGGGCACTGTTGTAGCCAATGAGGTCATTGTGTTATATATGTACTAAGAACTAATCTTTAAGGCCTTGTTCTTCATTAGTGACACAACTTATGATGAAGTGACACTTGAAAGTACTCTCGTAAGCTCACTGATAAAGTCGAATAGTAGCCTTGAGGCCTTTTGTCATGTTACATGTCTTAGCTGAACTCCACCCCTAATTTGAAATTTTCTAAGTTGCCTCCCCTCCCCGTTAAAGGGACCTAAAAAATTTTCGACTGGTACCCTGAACCTGTTTCAAAATATTCCGAGTTTCTAACCCCCCCCCCCCCCTCCGTTTTATGCATTTTAGACTAGGTCTAATCCTCGTTTGTGCTTGCTTTATGCTAATAAAGTATGATGTCATCAGTTCGTGACCTTATCAGCCATAACCCCAAGGCCCCGTCCAGCTACGACGTCATCAGCTGGTGATGTCATAAGCCGTGACCCAGACCCCGAGCCTTCATACTGCTGTATGTTAGTCATATTTTAGGCCTGGTTCATGAAGGTCAACAGTAGGTGTATAGCCCAGTATAATTGAGACTAAGGAGTAGTGCCTCAATTCTGAAGTCTGCAAGTATGACGTCATCAGCCGTGACCCAGAAACCTAATATAAGGAAGACACGAGCAGTATTACTATTGGGCCTACTATAATGGAGACTGTTGGGAGGCTTAACGAGTGGAGTGAAAGATCCCGAGAATAGAAGGGAGTAAGGAAGAGAGAGAGCCTACATTACGGTACTGACGATGACGTCACAGGCAACCATCTTGGATGGTCATGACGTCACTAATGTTGACCACGAGTGAGCCTCCATGGGTTAGGTACAGTACACCTATATCAATCCTCGCTCAGCTAGATAGTCTAACTTACAGTTTACCCATTGATGTAGATAAAAGGGTTTATGAATGATATATCCCCCCCCCCCATTGCTTCTCGTACTGAGCATTTTTAAAATCACGATGACAATTGTTTTTCTTAGTGATACCTCTACCTTTGGGAGAAATATCCTTACCCTCAAAATTACAAAATCGTATCTATGCCACTGAGTTAACAACGTCTATATTGATCCAAGAACGGGAGTAAACGAGTGGAGCGAGTGAGCCCCTCTTTAACAAGACAGCTCAAAACGCAGCTTACCAAGAACGAGTGAGGAGATCCTTTGAGCTAGATAGCTTATCTTACAGTACAACCTTATCTATGTATATTATTCGTCCAAGAACGGGGGCATATGTGTCTGAGAAAAATTCAAAAGCCAGAGGCGTGGCGTAAAATATGAATAGGTAATTTCCTTATGGACATGAAACATAATCTTAATTTATTTGATTCTCCCAGAAAATATCTTTCAAGTGACAGGCTAACATGTAGAGTTAGGCCAGTAATCAAATAGTCGATTTGCTAATAAAGTTTGACGAAGAATATTTTCTGCCTCTTGAGTTTCTCCTCTACGGCCCATATCTCTCGAGATATAGCAAGAAGACAAAATTAGGAGGCTAAAATGTGGCGTCGAAAATTTTTCGCAGGAGGAGAGGATATAGAGATTTCTTATATTATATTGTTGCTGGGACACAACCATCCATTTTTGAACTCCCAAAACCTTCAAATCCGAGTCATTATAACCTAGAATATTATAAGTTGTAATGGGTTCAAAATTCTGCATTAATAACATTTCTGACGTGGTCATCAATCGGTTCTTGGAGTATTATGCATGATTGGGTCAAGTTTTTGGAAGGGAGCGAATATTAAAAAATTTAGCAGCTAACAGAGAGTAGGAGATTTAATGTTATGTGAGTCTGAAGAAGAAGCCTATAAGAGGAAGTCAGGAAGATAAGATTTTTTTTATTAGTTTCAGGTACTTTTTTCCTTTGTTCTCGAATATTTCAAAAAATACTCATTCATTTCTGTATCATACTTACTGACTCAATATTTCGTTATCAATAATCGAATTCATGAGCGTATCCAACGCATACAGGTATAAATCCGTCCTGAAAAAATCATTATTCGAAGTGAGTACAGTGTATGTAGGAAAATGAAATGATCTACCTACTCGAATAGAACTTACGCCACTACAATTTGAGTGTCCTTTTCGTAATGTGGCTCCACTTTGCGTACTTTCACATCCATATCACTAATGTGAGATAATATTCTGTGAAGTACAAAACGAGTATAGAGAACAATATTGAAAAAAAATTGTTTCTCGTGTTCTTGAAACGAGTGAGTAGTTGGGAGTAAATACACGTAGATAGAGACACTGCCTCGAACAATACTTGACAGTTATTAGGTCAATGGATTTATGAAACTCGCGGCACTCAAGGTTACGTTAAAGAACGAAAATACTTCAAAAAAAAAAAAAAATGCGAAAAAAAGAGAAAAAGGTTCGTTTCATATTGGCGTGTTTCCGTTCGAAGCACAATGTACGTCTGAAGCTATACACAACTTTTTTTTGTTTTTAATTCCCATTACAGTCGCAGAATAAAATATGTCGAAGACAGACAATGTATTTAATACCTACATGTAGAAAATAATAAAGAATGAAACGGCTGCGGAAGTTGCAATTGCATGACTTCACCTCCAAAAAGCGGAAATGGGTTTTATTGTTAGTATTTAGAAGTATTTTTGAAGAGAAAGTTGGATCATTTCGAAACGTACGTCCTCGGTCATGTCTCTGTTGGAAATTTTTATAATCTATTTTTGTACATCACCAAATCCAAATACGGATTCCAATAATAATAATAAAAAAATAATAGTTCTATTCAATAAAAAAATTAATTTTAGTAGGTATGCTTTTTCTTCCCCAGTTGACCTCTCGATATTACTTAGAAATTTGTGATTAATAATTTCTACTTACTGGGTAATATTGTTTATGTTTTTCTCTACATCTTCCGGTTTCTTATCAATGGTCAGAATTATCTTATCAAAATCACTGATGATAAAAACCTGTAAAAAATATAATTGTCTTGAAATAAGAATTATATTAAACCAATAATTTCTATTGAGGCTTGAATACAGAAATAAGTTGACCAGACTGTCTGCCATATTCGTATATCTTTCAACAAATCGTTGTATATTTTTTTTAGTCACTCTCTTACGATGAGAAATCACTTTCTTATGCAAGAGGTTATAAGAATCAAACTTACAAAAACGTTTATCATAGTTGATCTGCCCTCAGGTGATCCAGCGCGATCTGTTGCTTTCACATCGAAGCCAAAAACATGTCCCAAATTGTATAGGACACTAACAGCCGTTTTTATCTGACCGGTCACCGGATCGATTACAAATCTGTTTGTTTCATCATCCCCTCTATTTAATATCTGGTATCTTATATCAGCATTTATTCCGATATCGTCATCTTCAGCCTATAATTATAATGTGTCATCGATTAAACAATTTGTACACTTTCTGTCGCCCAAATCCTCTGGGAGGGGACTGATAACATGATCTCAAACTGATGCCCTGCCCCCCCCCCAAACTTTTCGAGACTTTTTTCAACAGCTGAAGAGGAAATCAATTGGAAGCTTTCAGGGCCAGGAATATCAATTCCGTTTGAGGAAAGGTAATATTCATTTGAAGAGTTGAAGAGATTTACGGTAGGATGGGACGGGGGATTTGAAGGAAAATTATGAGAAGTTCATATCGGTACAATGATGAGATCTTCCCGAGAAAAACCATAAAGATCTTTCATAGCGTAGTCAAAACTCTAGTATTTGAAAAAGAATGCCTTTTCAAGCTCTTTCCTAGGGCAAGTAAATCAATTGGAACAAACTTGCTGTTGGCTCGACTTTTCAAAACATTAATAAACCCTTAAAAGCTACAAGGATCTGATCGACTCGTTCTCTTCTGTGCGGAAACTCACTTGAATTTTTATGACCGGATATCCGTACGATACTGTATTTGGAATGGCAGCCACCAAAGGTCGTCCATTACCTTTGAATTTTGGCGAATTATCGTTTTCGTCCGTGACGTGAACTATCAATTTAACTTCGTTTGGTGCTAAAAATGGTGAACTCAGACGTATATTAGCTCGCCTCTACCTAGCTGTTTCTTTAATTTCTAAAAACAACTTCTCACCAACCTAGATCAATAATGGCGTCCGATTTCATCGGATAAATCATCTGAACGCTTTTGCCGCGCTTCGTTTGTCGATCAACGCGAATCTTCGCCTTCAACAGGGGCGTCAATTCTCGATCTGGACTTTTTATCAGATGCACGCTTCCGTTGGCAAGGTTCACACTAAAGTACGAACTGTGTTCGTCCGGAATTAAAGTAAATCGTAGGCTTCCGAAACGTTTGCTGCTGTATTCCGAGCTAACGTTCAATGCTAATAGATTTACTGGTATGGCACAATTTTCTTCTACCTGCACGTAGATACAAAAAAAAAAGTTATTTTCTAAGAGAAATGAATACTAAAAGTTGGGAGATGCTTGAATGACTACTGTACCTCCATTTCGTAATATCTGTGAGCAAATATAGGACTAGATAACTCTTCGACTGGTTCTTGCATATCCACTACATCGACAATGACTAGAGCTGTGGAGGTCAGACTCGGTTTTCCAAGATCCGACGCTAACACAGTGATATTATGAACAGCATCTTCTTCGTAATCTAATGAATTTAGAGTCGTGATAATGCCTTCTTTAGAGTCGATAGTGAATAGCTCTCTTTGGTTGCGTTTACGCGGAATGTGGAACAGTACGAGACCGTTTCCGTTTGCCTGAAGATCTGAATCGTTCGCGTATACCCGGACAATAGGTATTCCGGAGCCGTTGTTCTCCAACACCGAAGCGTAATAAACTGGTATGAGAATGTCCTTGCGAACGCCTATCTTTTTGGTAAAAATTTTATCGTCAAAATCGCCATTACTAACCTACAATATGAAGAAGAAAGAGGAAACCATTATATTGTTGTCTAAACTAGTGAACAAAAAAGAAAAAGAGAACGTTCCACATACTTGTATGAGTTTATCGTAATTATAAAAGACAGGATAGTTATCGTTAAGATCGGACACTCGTATATCGACGTCTACCGTCGTCAGATGAGGATTCTCGCCGCCATCCTGTGCCGATATTCTAAACGCGTAAAATTCTTGTAACTCCCGATCCAGTTCACCTTCTACGGTAAGCGAGCCATCCGCTTGAATGCGGAATGGGAATTCAAAGTTCGAGTCGCGTTTCTGCACAATCGAATAGGTGACGTTACCGTTGACACCGAAATCCTCGTCTACTGCCTGTATCTGACTGAGCACGTGGTTACGATAAACGCCTTCCGGAATGGAAAAGTCGTACCAGGCTTTCTCGAAATGTGGCGCGTGATTGTTTACATCTTTGATGTGAATTTTTACCGACGTGTGACCCTCCATACCACCTTTATCGACAGCCGAGATGTTCAGGATGAAGTCGGTCTCCGGGGGCAATACGCTGGCCACGCTCACTTCACCGGTCAAGGGGTGTATGGCGAAATGGGGCGTCGTATATGTCTTGGCCACTGTGCCCGAGTCTGGAATGTACGTCTCGCTGAGTATCCGGTACGAAATTTGCGCATTGTCGGCTACGTCCTCGTCGGTGGCTCGCAGACGAATGAGCATGGTCCCGATGGTCACAGTTTCTGGGACTATGATTATCGGAGGATCTTTGAATGGCTCTTTCATATCTGTCGAATTGTTCTTACCGGAGGGGACGCGAGCTCGATTACGTCCTTGCTGTTGGGCCACGTCGATGCCGGAACGATGATGGATAATCATTTGTACGAAACGAGGCACGTGGTCGTTGGTGTCATGGACGTGCACGGTCAGTTTGGCTTCGGTGCTCAAATTACCTAGAATTGAACGTAAGAATGAATTTGGCTCGATCGTCAAAAGCTGAACAGGATATTAACTGTCGAACCCAATCCCCCCACGTTATTCATGACGTCATCGCTAGTATGAAATAAAAAACGCGATTTCTGTTTCTTGCACCTCGCATCCAGTTTTTTTTTCTGGTGTGGACGTCATTTTACTTTGTACGTTTGCTTCAACCTTAGGACTTGAACATTTAGAGGGCTCCTTTCCCTAAAGGCTTGTTTGATCAATTATCTTTCCTTGTTCTACCGCGATAATTGTCCTGGTGGGTCGGGACTTAGCTTCTCACACCAGCATGTCGGATCAATTTTTAATCTCTTTCTTCTAATCGACCCGCAGAGAAAAGAAAGAAGAAAGAAACTGCATTCATCAAACAGCGATTCCTAGAAGCTGGATTTTTTAATCTCAATTGAATTGTTCAATCTTACCTCTGTCTCGAGCTACCAATCGAAGATTGTACTCGTCTCGAACCTCTCGGTCAATTAGGGCGTTCTCTTTCACTAATATTTTGAACGTCGTCTGGTCAATAGCGAACAAGTCACTACCATTGCCTTTGATGTAGACAGAAAACGCTGCGTTGACTCCGATATCGGCATCTTGAATTTTCAGCGGCACTTCAGTCTTCAGCTCGGTTCCAGGGAGAGCATTCTCTTCTACTGTGGCGTCGTACCACTGATGATCGAAAACCGGTGGATTGTCATTTTCATCTTCGACCGTAATGTTCACCTATGAGAATAACACAACAGTTGGCGTGATGAATTTTTATTTTAGGGATAGAATATAAATATTGTAACTTTGAAAGAGAGAAATACATACATGATATAGGCTCCGAATAACCCGTTTCCCTGACTCGGCCAGTATTGTTAATTGGTAGTTAGCTCGTTCTTCACGATCCAGTGGCTGCTGCGTATATATGGTGCCGTCTTGTGATATCGCGAATTTATTCTGCAGGTCGGGTAGATTAACAATGATGTATTTCTGATTTCGGATTGGCGTCGGCGATGCGTCAGTACTGCTGTTGATGGTGCGTCGACCCGGAGAACGACGGGTTAGTTGGCCGACCATAGCACCAGCTTGATTTTCTCGCACCCTGAACGATAAAGACAAGGCCTCGGCATTTCTGTGGACAGAGAAGGAAGATTAAATCAAGTTTCTGACGATGGGAGTCCTCTGACTTCTTGATGTAAACAAACCTGATCGCGTTTGTCTCCGATTCAGCCACGTGAACGGTCACGTTAGTGCTCAGGGACAGAGATTTGTCATTGGTTTTGGCGATCGCTTCAAAGTTGTAGATGGTTCTTTCAAATTTATTTATTTCGTCAACTACACTTATGGTTCCCGACTTCTCCTCAACTGCGAATGGAACTGTGAAAGGATATGGAAAAGATTTTTTTGAGTTGAACTTTTATAAGAAAACTCAATAGATGATAAATTCAGTTCTTATTAATTCTGAATTGTAAAATCAATACTATATTTCCACCTGTAAAACTCCTGCCACAAAGTGAATGCTAATATTCTATGATGCATGTATTCAAAATGGATGAATAGATTAATGAAAATAGACTCTGAATTTGGTTTAATTATTCAAATATTTTTATAGTTCGATACCGGAATTCTACTCGTTAATAAAATTCAAACTTTTGATTGGTTGAAAACTGATCTGCACACCCTACCTGCATTCTTCTTGATAATTTACGGATGATTCACGATAAAATCGAAATTTTAAAAACAAAGTAACTTTTTGGACGAGGAAGAAAAAAATGATTAAGTTCACGAGTTCCGATTAAGTGATTAATTTTCTCTCTTTTTTATTCTATTTTTTTATTTAATTCTGTCAATTAGATACGAGTGTTCTTACTCTTATCCATAAAATCGCGAGAGTAGATATTTGTCGTCATATAATTATCTCAGAAAACAAAAGATATCAACTTTGGCTTTACTACAGCCCTCTATTAGAATCAAACAAAGCAACCCAATATTTTACAGTTCCTTGGTGTTTGTTTGTTTCATTTGGTACAATGGTAATAAAGCAAATTCCATTTATTATAATTATTATTTTTCTCATATTCATAATAATTATAATCATCTTGGTGTCATTACTGTATTTTCTTACGTGCAGGTGAAAAAATATGGAGTTATGAAAAAAACTTTGTGATAGAAAAATCTATTAATTCAGTAAACTTATCGATTGAAAAAATACCGAGTAGAATTAACATTATTAAGGATCAGATTTAAATTTTAGTCAATTGGAAGAAGTGTGATGATGAATGGCACAATTGAAACTGGGTGTGCGTAAATATGATGTCCTAATTATAAGATTTGAACTCCGTAATTCCTTATCCATCCCTCACAACCATACAGAGGCACTTTCAGATCTCTTCCCCTTCATCCTCAACATATTCAACTTCTTACAACGAGCCAACTTCATCTCACGCATATAATCACGTAATCTAGCCGAGCTCATAGCCCTGAAGGCAGGCTGCTAGTAGCTCTTAAATTAAAATAAATAAATAAGGTCATTTTTGCTATCCATTATCAATCTGTTCTATACAAATCTAATGTAGGAACCAATCACATTATTTCTGCTAGAAAACTTTAAAGAAGCTCTAAAATAGATTGTTTAGTACTAAAAAAAAACAAAAAATACTTCATAGCAACTATAATAATAATATCAATTAATTCATTCACGCATGAGTATCCTTTTATAATTAAGTGAGCATATATTTCGATTATTCATTTTATTGAAGATTTTCTTCAATTTGGATCAGTTTAGAAATTTTTGGTAACTACAGACGCAAAACGAACTCGGTTTCATCTCCGAATGAAGTCATGGATTTGATTATAACGGAAGATAAATTTGAAGATGAAATAAAATGCTTTTTTTTTTTTCATTACATCCAACCAGAGAAATCCATAATTATACGTAAAAGAAAAAAAAAAAAACGAAGGAGAAGAAAAAAATACAAAAAAGAATAGGGGAAAAAATTATATACGTATATAAAGGTAAAAAAACGACGGCTTCCTTAACGAAGTTAAACGAGGAACGCAGGGAACCTGTTTTATGAGTTGTGTGGGATTTGGTATTGAAGGACTTGGAAATATGAGTCATAGTATTGAATTCATGGAAGCCTAGACCTAGATAAGCTAGTATAAAGAAGGTAGTATAAGCCTAGTATAATATAGTTTGAAAGTCTAAATTTTTCTCAAATCTCGAACTATGTATGATAGGAGGGGGACTTGGAAAAATGTTGACTCTCAGCTATACAATACGATAGAAAGGGGACTTAGAAAAATTTCTACCATGGGTCGATAGTCAAAATTTTTTTAAGTCCCCCTCCTATGATATATATAGCTCGAGAGTCGAAATTTTTATAAGTTTTTTGTTGGACGGCGCACGGCAGACGCCAAATTTCTCAAAAAGCTCCCCATAAAACTGGTTCCCTGTTAAAAAAACGAAAACAATAGTACTTTGACATAGCCATCCGTTGTGAAGACTGGAGCCGAGTTTGATTTCTTGTAGTAAGGGAGTATGATTTAAACACTCTTTAGAATTTGAAGAGAGTAAGTCATAAATTATAAAAAAAAAAAAAAAAAAAAGGTTGGAAAGAGGATGGATACTGAGTCTTACCTCAAAGGATGATTTGAATTTAAATGTTGATGGAAGGAGGTAGATGCTTATAATTTATTATGGTCTACCTAGTGAAAAATTGAAAACTACTTATCGATATAAGAGTCATATGGACAGGAAAAAACGAAATATTGTTTCGAAAATTCAGATATTATTCTCTCATAGTTTCGTATTTACTGACTAGTAGATATTTTTACTTCAAAATTAATCTAACTGATCCCATCATACATATTTTTATATTCTCTGTAGATCATAGATCTCATTTCTTAGATACTTTTCAACTTTTGAATCTACTTTTTCTGCGTGATTTTGCTAGCGCTCAGTACTCGTTCATCAATTTTTATTATTATTTTTTTTTTTGACCCAAATCTATCCTTTAAATTTCTTATTTGTATTTCAGTTTTCTTCGGGGGAAAATAATGCGACCAAAGTTTAGAAATATTTGAAAAAAAATCAAAAAAACATAAAATGATTTCAAAGATATTGATAAATTTTTTTCCTCCGTTGTACATGTTATGTCATCGTTTTCTATATACAAGATTGAATAATCTAATGCAATTTCAAGGTGAGATAATTTACTAAATAACAAAAAATATTCAAAAAAATTGGCTTTCGAGTTTAAATTGCCTTTTGAATTTTGTATCTTCATCAATTCGACTGTTCTGATCATTTCTTTTCGCAAACTACTGTTAATAAAATTATTCCGAATACTATTCAATCTACTAAGTATACATAGGTATTTCGGAATGAAACATTTCAAAATTTTACTGCTTTTGTTGAGTTTTTGAAGACGGCTAGAGTAAACGCACTAGTACGGTTGCAAATTTCTCATCTCACTTTTTTTTCATTATGTTAGATATGATATTCTGCCGCACAAAGGACTGCGAAGTTCGCCTTCAAGATTGTTAAGTGTACTTTACCGCCCTTTGTATAGTAAAAATTTTTTACGGATAATACCAAAAACGGATACTTAGGAAATTAATCGAACATTGTAGAACAATACGGTGAAAGTAACGTGATTTCTGTATGAATATCACGTTTAAAAAGGCCTGCATTATGATGCAAATAAAAATATTTAGTCATTTATACTCAAGAAAGGAACGTTGCAGTTTGGGGCTGCGTTATTTCCACAGAGTTCAAAATAATACGAGCATTTAAGTTGAGAAAGGATTTTTTTTTTTTTATTCTCTTATAAGTACTACATTGTGGAAGAGTTTACAAATTTTATCCATAGAATAGACCCTCCTCGTCACTTCAAATCATCTGAGTTGATTAAGCCTTCAATTTTCTCACACATTTTCAAATTTATTTCTGACCTACCTCCTTCCATCAACACTTAAATTCAAATCAATTTTTCCATTTTTCCTTCTAGGTAAGGCCCAGTAGCCATCCTCTTTCCAACCTCTTTTGTTTTTTTGTTTTTTTTTTTTTCATACTTTTATGATTTACTCTTTTTAAATTTTGAAGAGCGCTTAAATCATACTTCGTTAATACAAGAAGTCAAACTCTGCTGCAGTCCTCACAACGGATTGCTATGTCGGAGTAGTATTCTGCCGTACAAAGTTAAATTGACGTATATCCAGAACATCAGTCTGGGAAACTGAATAATCTTTCCTCGATGATAAAACTGGACTTCAATCGAGTTCGTTTGGAAGATTTCGCGTTAATTTTCAACGAGGAATTCGAAAATGACATTGGATTTTCTTAATTCGATCTGGTTTTTGAGATAATGGAGTTACGTCAATTTGATAGATTTATGATTTTGACGTATCTCCATTATCTCAAAAACCAGGCCGAGTTGGGAAAATCTGATTTGATTTTCGGATTTCTTGTTGAAAATTGAGTTGGAAATCATCAAGACTTTGCTAAATTAACGCACTTTAAAATATTCGCCGACGAAGGGATCCCCACGCACACATACAAACTGATTACGAGCTGACTAAGCACACTTAGACATAATTGTTACGCGGAAGATACCGTTTGGTAATCTCATGAAATGGATATAAGTCAGTTTAACTTTGTACGGCAGTATTGTCTTAGAGTTTTTTTCTTTCTTTACATTTATATAATATAATATGTATATTTTTTTTGTTCTATTCCTTTTTTGTATTTTTTTTTTTTTGTATTTTTTCTTATTATGTATTTTTTTGGTTGGATGAAATAAAAAAAAAAAGAAAAAAAAAAGCTTCTTGAATAGAGTTTTGAAGTTTTGATAGGAGAAATTATTTCCTAATTATTCTATTTGATTTTCTTTTCCATTTATTATTGTTTATAAATCAGTCAACTTTTTTCGGTCAGCACCAAAGTATTATTTTTGAAAACATTTTGTCGTCATGCTTTCTATATTTCATTATTTAATATTATTATTAAAGTATTAAAGTGCTCTTCAATAGCCTGGAGAGCCAATTACAGAAGAGCACTATTGATATTTAATATAAGTACTCTTATCAATGTGTGATAATCATCTTTAGCTGATACAAACTTGATCTTTATTATTGTTACGTACGTATATTTTTCAATGCATCTATTTTATTTATTTATTCCTATTAATCATTACATTAAGTGCTAGAATTTTATTCATATTTCTGTATTATGACAATATTGTTTTTTATTCTAGTAAAAATCTCTTTTCAGGAATTATCATATGTTTTATTATTTCCATAATTATTTTTCATTCCGATTGTTATAGGTACTCAATATTTCTTGATCACCATCGGGTTGATCAGATATACCGCTAGGTATTTTAGATTTTGCTCGTTTTATTATGCGAGTTCAGTTAAGATGGAATAAAAAAATACCTACCTCACATTGTAACGACAAGAACAATAAAAATGTATTTTATTCTCGAAAATTTTTTTTTTTAATCGAAATGAAGACACGAACAAAAGAATAATAGTAATAATAAAGTTTTATCATTTTTATTATTTAATTCCCTCGTGCTATATCTCCCTACTGACACCATTTTCTTATCTAATTAATTATATAATCTCAATTTCTTTTTCCTAATGTTATTCTAATTTCAAAATTTTCTGTTTCTTTACACGCTAGATAATCTTAAATAGAGCAGAAAATGCTCAGTAAATTGATGCACACGGGTAAATATAAAATAATTATTAGGCCTAACGAACACAATTCAATCTTTATTATTTACGAACGTGATGATAAAAAAATAAACTTAATTGACTGCAAATGCTCTCTTCTTTTATTGTTGTGAATTAAATATGATTAAGATATGTAATCATTACCTAGTGTTATTTTTATCTAGCCTATGTAAGTTGGGTCTCAATTCAATTGATTAATTATGTATGAGTCGGATTAAGAACGTAGACGTTTGTGAAAATTATCGGAGAAAGAAGAATATTTCCTTTGGCATCATCACCAGCCTTATTTTGATCTGATTTTATGTAGGTACTGAAATTATTTGAGAATTGGATGGCAATACTAAGAGCTAACGCGTCGAATTTTCAATACATTGCGAATAGTACTAAGTTCTCTCACCATAGATCATAAATCGTATTAATATACTCGTATTAGGCCTAGTCAGAGAATTTTTTACTGTTATTATAATAATGCAACTTATTTGAAGAAAAAAAATTACCAGGGATAAGTTATAAATTTCAAAGAGATAGGAGAATTAAAATACCAGAGAAATCATAATGTACCAAGTCTGAACGATGAACTACCTTCACATAAACTGATATCAATTAATTCGAAGAATCGGACCATCGAAAGTGCGTTATCTAAGTCCAATAATATTTTGTACGAAAGTAAACGGAATTGAATGCTTTTATTTCTACTATGGCAATGAATTATGAGGACATAAAAACTTTAAATTTCAAGTAACCTGCCTGAATGCTATAAAATCTTTCACCACTTAATACTTATAACATAATTATTCGTTAGGAATTTAGTTGCGTTGGACTTTCAAACTATACATATAATATTCCGAGGAAATCGTTTTTTGGAGCTAAAAAATAATAATAACACACAACAAAAAAAAAAAATTGAAAAATGCATGAACGAAATTATACGATTCTAGAAGTATTTTCGACGCTGATCACGATGCCGTTAGCTGTTTTTCAAAATTGGCTCTGGTTATCGAGAAATGAACATATCAATTCCCATCACACACATTGCGGTATTCATAAACTGTAGCGAGATTTCAGCGTGGCTATAGCCTGTATGTACGCCTCTCCCAGGACTTCTCGCGTAGTGCCTAATATTGCTGCCTTCTGCATTGTTTTAAACGTCCGTAAACCCTCAGTCCGTCCCAGCAATTTTTCCAAGGTCTGTGTCGTTTTTCTTGGTGTGACACGAATCGCTGATATGATTATCGGATCTATTGTTATTATTATTATTTTTTTTGTTTGGTAAGAGACCTGCTCCGTATCGGATACTGATGAAATATTTCATCAGGAGCATGATTTCGTTAATATTCTAACGGAAATAAATATTCACAAAACTTCTTTCCTCCAGCTGAAATTGGCTGATTGCCAAAATATCCTACTTCGATTCAACGACAAGTATTCGTTAGGTTCCTATATTGCAAAGGCAGACTTTTTTTAGTAGCTGTACCATCAAAACTGAAGAGAAAGTTTCAGCAATAGGTGAGCGTGAGTAAATTTAGCTAGTTTTCAATTTTGACCCGTTTCGTGTCTATTTGTTCTATTGCCGTACCCCACCTATGACTTCTAAAATTTGCGAGATCTCCATACATCGCGTCTCTGATGACGAGGATACTCGAAAGAGTAACACAGAAGAAAGATGCAAAAGACCGCACGATAATTGAAAACACGAGCACTTTCGGCTAATGAGCCATTTTCGAAGTGTGGAAAATTATCGTGCGGTCTTTTGCATCTTTCTTCTGTGTTACTCTTTCGAGTATCCTCGTCATTATGGATGACCGTTCTATACAAAAACGTATTGATTCTATCGCGTCTCTGATTTCGAGTGACGTAAACTTCCGTTGCGGACTCGTAAACAAACCCATATTTCTAGAGGTACCCGTTTATACCACTCTCAAGTCTACGTCTTTCAGAATCCCGGGACCTTTATTCACTTTGACGTACATTAGAGACTTCGAAAAATGTTCGACCTACAAGTACAGACTTGGTCATCACGCAGGGGAAGAGTCCCGGCTCCATTGATCATGATCTACGTTGGAAAGTCTACATTAACATCATCAACGATGACATATTCACGGGGAAGGGGCGTAGAGGACTTTCAAAAACAATACCTAAGTGTTTTTTTTTACTTAATTGTCTTCAAAAATGTTCGCCTTTCTCCCCCCCCCCCCCACCCCCGAGAGAGTATCTAAATACGCTACTGGTCATTGACGAATCATATTCAACGATCAGACGATTAATAACTTTTGAGTTCGGCAACAAAACCAAGACAATAGCAAAAATGATCAGCTTAAGATATATCATTGTGTGTATCCATAAAGTACTGTAGAACTGTAAAATCGTGAAGCTCACGACGAAGCGTATCTCGAAGCGGTTTCAAGCGTTACTTTTACGCTCGGATAAATATGCGATCGAAGTTAATTACGTTCGCTAAACAAATATATACAAACGTAAACGGAAATCGCAGCAGACAGGTTGTCGAATGCTAAATACACACGAGAGGAAACTTACCTCCTTCGTGGTAACCGTGCAGCAGATCGTAAATTATTTTCTCCTTTTCAACATTGCCGGCAACACGAATCTGTCCTATACTCGTTTCGAGCGGCGCGTCATTTCCCACCCAGAATTCGTAAGGAGCTCCCACAAATTCTGGATAATGATTTTCGTCTACGAAGAGTACACGACGAAGCGTATTGAAATAATGCGTCCAAAAGTTATCATCGAAAGTGCTACTGTTGTACTACCTGAGGAGATGACGTAAATCGTGATGACCGCCAGCGAAAATCGTCTTTCGGTCGGATTAATCGGTTGGTCCGCTGCTTCTACAAATATCGTGTGCCGGCCTAGGGGTAACGGTTTCTTTATCACCACCACATCACCCTGATGCGGATCGACGGCGAAATAGTTATCTTTCGAGTTCGTCGTCCCATTTCCTCCTGTTTGAATCGTGTACATCACTTCACCATTCCGACCTTGGTCCGGGTCGTGAGCCTCAACCTATGTGAGAAAGTTGTTAGAAGCAACGTGAAAGTTAGTTAAAAGAACAGATGAAAATTGAAACTCTATCGAACTGTTTCGGTAACATTAACCCTGAATTTTGAATAGTTTTGAAATTCAAGACTTGTGCATTGATAAGAGATTTTTTCGCCGACTTTTATAAAAATTGAAACTCTATCGAACTGTTTCGCTAACATTAACTCTGAATTCTGAATACTTTTGAAATTCAAGAGTTGTGCATTGATAAGAAATTTTTTTCGCCGACTTTTTTCTTTTTTATTGAATTTTAAGGAGGCTTGCAACTACATTGCTTACGAAGGATTGATATAAGCTTAGTCTACTGTGAGTCAAGCCATCTAGTCGCCGTATGAATATTAACATTAGTAACGTCATTAGCTCGTGACGTCATAACCACCTATGAATGCTATCTGTGACCTCATCATCAGTACCCGTCGTGGCTACGTATGACGTCATAAGCATTCATAACTCATGAGAGACGTCACAGGCAGCCGTCACAAGCTAATGATGTAATCAGCTTGGGCTCTATTTCTTCCTTGCTGTCTTCTATTCTCGACACTCTGCTCGTAGGCCTCCCAACAATTTCCATTATACTAGGCTTAATAGTAATACTGCTCGAGCGCAAAATGAAAGCAAGAATTGCCCAGAGCGAGCTGGATACGTGGACAACCCGCGTGTTAATACGTGACCTTGATGAGTGGATGAACCGAGTCCATGGTCAGACTTTCACCTGACGTAAGTGTTTAGCGGCCATGGCTACTCCAACAAGTCCCTTCGACGGAAGCTAAGGAAAAATGAGCTGGCAACGTGTTCGCACCGCAACCAAGGGCGGGAAGATAGACCACATCGAAACGTTATTTGAACGTGAGACGTGGAGGCGTAAGCGGGACAAGCTTAGTCGGTCTCTTCAAGAGATCAGGGTTGATGAAGCGCTTGGTATCCACCGTGCCTGGTTCCGAAGAAACGTGGAACCAGGTGTCTGCATTTGCAGCCGAAGAAGAAGATGGACCAGGAATGGAATAGGCAAATGCAGAACCACGCTATGGCCTACTCGACACCTGTGTACCATCCACATCCAGATGTGTAGGAAGAAGAGGAAGAACATAGAAGAAGATGAAGGGACTCCAACAGCGACCTACTATATTTAAGGTGGTGTTGTTGCGTGTTCCAATATTTTGCGTGCCTGGGGGCACTGCAGCTTGGCGGTTGCCGAGTAGAAGAGGGGGTTCGATGAGGAGATTCTTCCAAACTGAAGTTATTACCGGAAGGGTCGATTCCGGTGTTACAGGAAACAAAATTGAATACATACGCGACCCACCCCCATTCCATCATGGAAGACGGGCGGCGCTGCTCATGCGACGTAAGCGATACCTGTATTATGTGAAAAAACAACAAGTCTCCCTGGCCTCATACTATGCTTCCAAGTCATGGCTGATGACATCATACTTGCTGATTTCAGAATTGGTGAACTACTCTTTAGCCTCCATCATACTGGGATATATACTACTGTAGGACTACTATTAGCCGTCATGAAACCAGGCCTAACATACAGCAACTTGAATGCCTATACTAAACCACTTATGGATTACTAGGATAGAAATAATGGGCCCCGTGGATTCACTGATCGTTACAGTCGAGAAATGATAAACTCTAATTTTGGGAGCAAAAAACATACCTACGAAGTATACGAAAACATACCTAAACTATTATACGTATTACGTTACCTTTCCGATCACAACTTGAAGAGGCGCATCTTCGGTAACATTAAACTCGTAAATGTTACTCGGCACGAACATCGGATTATTATCATTGGCATCCAATAACGTTACTTCAACGGTAGTAAACGGTTCGCTAAATAAATAAATTTTTTCTCTCATTAGTATACTCGTAGTATTTTTCTCTCATTTATCTTGAAAAATGATAGTTTATAAAGTTCATCACACTATACGTATTTATTTTCCATAAAAATATCGAAATTATATATGTACCCACCTTAAATCAGCAACCTTGGCAATCAGCGAGGGAACTTTCTCTTTGGCGTAAACGCGCATCGAAAGTGTTGACCTTTGCTCACGATCCAACTTAGCTTGGTTACGTACTGAAAGCCAACCAGTTTTCGCGTCGATATTAAAAGCTTGACTCGGGTCAGCCAGGTGATAGAAGAAGTCCGCATTCTCGCCCTGCAAAAAACAATAATATAACGTGTGAGAAAAAAAAAGTGCACATATTTATAGAAATTCGCACTCACATCCGCGACAATAAGAACAAAATAGACGACGCACTTGATCTTGATCAGCGGCGACCACCTGAAGGACGCTGAAACCGTTCGGCAAATTCTCGACGATGCTGATATTGTAAACATCGACTTCGAATTGAGGAATGTTGTCGTTGACATCTAGTAACTCGATCTCAGCTCTCGCTGTGTCGTACTTCACCGGGTTGTCAATTTGAATAGCTTGAATCTGCCATACGTATACGAGGAAAGTGCTTATCAACATCAAAACTTATAAAATGTCAAAACGTTTCTATAAGACTTGCTCATGATTTCGCACCTGTAAAATGAATAAGTTACTCGATAGTACGTCCAGGTCTAGTTCGCGCTCTAAAAATACGCTTCCATTATTTGGATCGACGATAAACAAGCCTCTGTCGTTACCGGCTGCCAGCTCGTATCTTACGGATGCATTTATGCTGACATCTTGGTCGTAGGCTTGGATCGGTGGCAGAAATGTTAATTCTTGGTGGATTTTCTTTCCCTGCGGGCATAGAAGCGTAATTATGAAATACATTAAGCGCTCTCGAAATCTCATATTTCTATCAAAAATGGATGACGTAACATTAAGTGGAGCGTTTTCTCTCTCTCTTTTTTTTTGTAAGTACGTTATATCGATATTTGACTATTAAGACTACCTTCCGCGTTCGTATAAGTACGGAGAAATATAAAATATGCATATGTAGCGCACTCGTTTGTGATTAAAGAAAACAATTTTCTTATTTGTATGTATGACGTGTAGAATTACCTAATGTTAGGAATGTCAAAATGTGTTTGTCTGTTTGTTACATCATTATTTCATCGAATTCGGACCGAATAAATAATTGTGAAATTGGTGGAAGGCATTCGTCGAAACTTCATTTCATTGATATGGGTCGGTCTCGCAAGAGGTTGCTGCAGGAAAAGAATGGACGATGTGCCCTCGAGAAAGGCATTTTTTTTCGTGACGTCAAAAAATAGTGGTGTGCCATAGAAAGGATGTCAAAAAGATTACGGTCGAGCCGTCCTACGCGGGTTCCCTTTGCCAGCAGTCACACCCCTTGTTGTAAGATAAACATAGCTATCTTGTTATTTGTGGCTGGATTTCGGAGAGTTTAGTTCAATATTATAACAGTGATAGGATTTAAGAAAAGGAAAGCGGAGTTTGGGGGTGAGGAGAAAGTGGAGGGTTGTGAATGAGAAAAAGTTAGCAGATAACGTAAAAATACAGTATCCAGGCTCGACCAAGGGGAGGCAAGAGGGGGCTGAGTCCCCTCTAGACGTTTTACTGGCCTTGCTAGCCAGAAGTACAATCCTAATAAAACGAAGAATCATTACTACTCTCGGCCCTCTCAATTTTAATGGGAACCTCTCCCACAATTGCCCTCTGGTTACGGGCCTGGTGGCATCATAAAAGAGGTTCAGCCGCTCCTACACGAAGACTAGAAGTGAGGTTGGACGAAATATACCAAAAGCCACCCTGAAATAGTAAATCAAATCGCAGCAACTAAAGGCTGCTTTGAAAAGTGGTTGAGGAAGTCCTCGGAAATACAGAATCCAAGGAGGCCATTGAAGCACTCAGTGTCAGTACAATACATGGAAAAGTACACGAACAAGATGGTGAAGGTGTTCAATGGTTATAATGTGAATGCAGGCATTCGTAACAATTCATCCGTAATGAAGAAAATAAGGAATGATCAGATGGAAGAAACGGACAAAGAGAACTCGAGTGGAGTGTACGAGCTTATTTGCAAACAGTGCAAAGGTATCTACATTGTTGAGACTGGAAGAAAGTTCAACATCAGGGAAGAGGAGTACGAAAGAGTATAAAACCGCAGGAAAACGGAGTTGCTCCAACTTTTTTGGACGAATAGTCTACTCCTATTGAAACCCAGTGCTTTACTCCCACCTAACCATTATCAAAATGAGTTCCAATGATTGAACAATGTTATTTTTCATTGATCCCTAGTTCCATGTTCAGTAATTCATTTAACCAGCGAATTTTGGACGAGAGCAACAGGTTTTAACACCAGCGATACTGGCGTTGCCCGGTTCTAATAAATATCAACTTGAAATTTAATCTCTTTACCACAAACTATTAGCTACTCTATAATGGGCCATAGTTTGATGTTGGGAGTGCGGGATGGTTAAAAATGTGTGGGAGGATTTCTGCGTTGGATGTCGTCTAATTATGGTGAGGTGTTAAAAAGAGGTGGACGTGGTAAACATTATAATATAAGAAGAGCTATGAGGTTGTAGTAAGTAAACTTGTAAAGGGCAGTTTGTGTTTTGTGCGTGCAGCGTGGACAGTCAGCTGGATTGATGCAAAGCAAGCATACCTAACCTGCGACCCGCGTGCCAAATCCGATCGAGCTCTCCATCCGGCCCCCTCAAAAAAGTAGACAAATTAAGAAATAATTACAAGAAAATCTCTTAAATAATTAAAAATTGGAAAAATTGGCCCGTCTCACTTCTTACCTCACTTAAAGTGGCCCGCTAGATGAAAAATTGCGTATGCCTGATGTGAGGCATGAGTAGGTGGTGTGAGTGTGTTCAATTTATAGTTGTGTACCCATGGCCTGCACTGGTTTCACCTAAGTTTGTTCCAATTTGAATTCCCACATCACCAACGACCCGAATGAAGCTTATTCGTTTTGTAGTGTCCGTGAGAGAGTGTTGTAGTAGGTGGACGCGTTAAACTAGAGGGTGATGTGAGTGAAGTCTACGGATGCATACAGAGACAGTGAGAATGAGAAATGTACGTCGAAATTGTGGATTTAGAGGGTGGTGAATGGTTTTAAGAGTTCGATGGTAAAGATGGAAGAAACGTTTCTGTATCAAGCTGAAAAAGTTCGGTCCCCTATAAAGCACACAAAGTCCGTTCTAGTCCCACGTTTTGATCCGTCGGTGTAGCATAAAATTGGTTCTAATAATTCTTGGATTATTTCAAATAGATGAGAGCGGTATATTGATGGAGCAGTCTTTGCTTCCGGATCGAAGTTGCGATCAGGAATGGGAAATGTTATGATACAGAATGGTAGATGGTATAGTGTTGTTGAAATTTAGAAGTGTCGCTGAGACTGAAATAAAGTGGATAGTGAATTATTCTATTGTATCTTTGGGAAAGAAAAGGATCGATGAGACAAATGTAGCCCATCAAAAATTATGAAAGAAGTTAAACATAGGAATGAGGTTGCATAATTATGAAGATGTTTGATTCGGTAAGAAGGAGAAACGAATACTATATAGCTCGGAAAATCTATAGGGAGAGAGTAATCTGTCGCATATATATTCTTATCCCGAGTATCTCTAAGATGTATTATGTTCATTGAATGCAAATTATTACCTTATTAGTATGCACTAGGTCCTTATAGAAATAAATCATTATATTATTTTCATAGAGCCTATTGACCACTCGTATACTTCTTACTCGTATTTTATGAGAAATACCCGTGCTATAGATCACCTACAGAACTCATTATTCATATCCTATTAGTAATATCGGTTTTAATCTTTTTTCGTAATTTATTGCTAGGAGTTGGTTGGCGACAAGCAAGTTCTGTGAGAAAAAATATTGTACAATCAAAGCGTATTATTCGTTCACGTTACGTAACCATTATTATAATTTAAATGAAATAAGTAGGTGAATTTCAAGTTTTTGCAAAAAGAGTCATCGTCGCGTGCATTTCCAATTGTGCCATCGTAATTGATACCTATCTAGTAAAATGGTTCCCATTTAGATATGCGGACGCTTCTATGTATGAGTTGTGCGGAAATATAGGTATCTACTCGTAGTTCTATTTCAAAAGAAAATTTTACGGGTGCTTTGATCTTTCATACTTATTGTGACTGGAAAACCACGAAATGAGCGAGCTACCTATTGTGATAGTCATTTCCGGTATAATCCACGAGTTGTTTTCCAGCGTAAAATAAATATACGTCTAGCACTTTGATAAAACTTTGTGAACACAATACATAAAATATTCTTTTTTTTCAATATACGCGGCATTCCACATAAGTCGGAATGAATTGAGCCAACCAGATTGCAGCGTATGTGCGGAGGATTGTACCAACAGTTGTGATTTTAAGGAGCAGGAAAGCCAGAATTATTTATGAGAATGTGATTTGATCAAAGGAAAATATTCGTAATCTTGAATCAAGTAACTTAGAATTTAGCCCTGAATAGAGAACTATCCTATTTTGGTATATTGCTTTGCATGAATGGATCGCTGAGAAGTTTCGTTCTTAGTTGCAAAGAAAAACTCAGAAGAACATTAAAACATATTCTGGCGCAGCTGCCAAATAAATAAAGATAATGTTTCATGTCTATCATACTGGTTTATGTTCGTTCCCTTGTTACTTTCACTGTTATTCAAATCTACTGTACTGTACGTTCTCAGGGGATCACTCGTTCCCCTCGTTCGCTCCCAATCGCATCGTGGTCCAGTGACGTCTAGTATACTGTATGGTATCTTGGGAGATGTACTCAAAGATTTCTGAATCACGCCACGGGGTATAATCCGTTCATTTGGGAGGAGGGGGTGCACACAAAGATTTCTGAATCACTCATGGGTTATAATCCATTCATTTGGGGAGGGGGAAAAGGGTGTATTCGCAGACTTCTGAATCACCCACGGGGTTTACGCTACTGATAAAAAAATTTTTCAAGTCCATTAATGTAACGGACAGAGGGATGGGTGTACTCGGAAATTTTCAAATTGGGGTGAGGTGAGACTAAAGCCATGAGACATGTCAATTTCCTATCATTAGACCTTGAGCAATCTACGGTGGAAGATGGTCGAAGACTAGGGATCGATTCCATTTTGTAGACTTTTGACATGTATATGTCTTTAGGCTTGCGGTTAGTCAGAAATCTACATAATGTAATGTGATATGACGTGACGCTTTATGACGTCATCAATGACCTCGAACTACTAAAGGGACACCTTTAGCTTTTATTACTCTAGATCTAATATATAGTATTTTAAGACATAATGGGAATTGGAAAACCCTTTTTCAATATTAGTGCTCTACCTTCGCCTCACTCACTCATTATGACTTCCGATATACTAGGAAACTATGCTTATACCAACTAGGCTGCTATAGTAGGTTTAGCCTTCATTATGAAGGCCCAATATACAGTGGCTTATACTAGATTAGCAATAGGGGCACACGAGTGGAATGAGTAAGCCCCGAAGGCTAGTTAGCTTAGAATTTTGAATACTAGGCCTAGTATGGGTTATCATATAGGCTATGCTAGGCTTAATTTAGGCGTAGTATGCAACCCAATCCAGAAATCTTCTAGTTCGAATAAGAAAAATAGAGGAATGTTGATGACGTCACAAGAAGGTTCAAACTGGTTGATTGTCTTTACTGTGCCTTCATTCGCTATTGAAAATTCGCAAGTTTGGGTCTATGGGTTACCTCTTTTTAATGTCTTTACCGGCATCTGCACCCCAGGCGTCTATTGGAAATCCGCGAGTCCAACTCTATTGGAAACCTGCGAGTCCAAGCCCGTGTTGATCTTCTCTCCAGAAAATTTGCCATTTAATCCAGAATATGCTAGACCAAGAATAAGTCCTCGAAAGCGTAGTTAACTTAAATATGTGTATACTAGACTTATACTAGACCTATAGAGTGAGTCCCCGAAAGCTACACTAGACTACAAATGAGGACGTACGAGCGGAAACAGCCTAGTGTACAATCGATATATCGATACAATCAACAATGATATTTTGATAAAACGCCCAAAAACATGTTCATGATTTAACGTTTTTCAATGTAGCGGAGAAATTTACTCTGCGATACTTTCCAGAATGCTCGCCAATTTGTTATCGAACCTTGGACAACGATATTCGCGTGACTTGAGGTTACCTACACCGTGAAGAAAAGATTTCCTCTTCCCAAAGCATGATCTTTCATATCTAATCAAACCGTCACATTGTCGGTATACATCAAGAAAGCCTTAGAAAAGATTCATATATCAGACATTCTGAACTCACTGACGCTAAATTGCACGATCAAACACCCTGATAGAGGAGAGGATTTTATTTAAGGCTCAGATATCGGGACTGTATGAGGTTCCCCCCTCTCCCTCTCTTTCAGACTTTATTGAAATACAAATGAAAACAAGACTCCGTAAACCATTGAACGAAATGAATGTACTTTTACTGTATATGTGTCTCTCTCCAACAAGTCCTAAAACGTGAATCCAATCAGAGAACATTATAATTATACACCATGTGCGAAATTATTGGCGAATATTCTGGTATATAAAATCGACGATTCATTCGTTAGATCCGCGACTCAGCATCGCATAAATCCGGTGTTGAACAATGAGCCGAGGACCGTGCGAGAGTGCGGCCGCGTAGGTAATTTTCTCTTTTCTGGTCGTAAATTCGCGACTTTAAGTTTCCTTTACGCAACGCTAAATGATCTTAAGTTTTATTTTCGAACGTTCGAGTGGTCACTTTATTCGGTCACGCGCGTTTACGAGGATGATGGTGATGATGATGACGCGCGGTCGAGACGGGACGGGCGAGTTGCCCTGATGAAATTAATAACACAACTGTATTTTTATGGCGGAAGATTCGCGCACAGCGGGCGCTCGTAATTTACCATTATTTCTCGCGTTCGCGTGTCACTTTAAAAGCTGTCGTGCTGTTCTACACTCGACATCTATTTCGTCTTCCGCACTAGTTTTGATGGTATTCGCCGGGTACATGTAACTTCTGTATTCCCGAAGTCAACAACACCGCACTGATTAGTGTGCACTGTGATACAGATGGAAGTCATAGCTGTCTTGCATCAACGCTCTATTGGATCTCGATTGTGTACATACAGTGAAAGTAAAAAATCAAATGACAAGTGTTGCTGAATGCGTGTATTCCCTCAATAACGTAATGATCAATTAAGTTAGTCTTCTTGAACTCGCGAGTACATAAATGCATAAGTACAAATCTTTCTTCGAAGTAGGGCTTTAATGATAAATACTCCACGAGCTTTAAATCGTGATTTTGAACCGGTTGAGGACGAACTACTTTGGACGTTCCCCGAAAGTATTCACTTTTTTTTTATTGCCACTGTAGTTGTTCCTCTTCTACGCGCTGATATTTTCTTGGATTGCAGATGATTTTGATAAGGTGTCCTGCAGCAGCTACTATTTGTCATCGTTGAAACCCCAACTCAATATAATTATAGTTGTCAAAAGTAACGAGACACGTCAAATTTCCTTCAAGTGATGGAGTCTGTGGGCGGTAGATTACAGCCTCGACCGAAGGCTTGCTAATCTGGTATTAGGAAGTAGGTATGTGTTTCAGCTGGTTGACTTCTTGGATTGAATCGACCGTTTACTGGAATTCAGTGTGTATTTTGGTTGATATCAGGTGGTGTTGCTATTGTGAGAGAAAGATAAGTTGGATCAAATAGTAATCTTCAGGCACTTTAATTTTGGGCATTCATTTCCATGGGTATTACTGTATTTTTAAAGGACGCGCCATATTATGTTGAAACTATGGTCCAGGACTGGCATAGCTCTGCCATTCAACAATTGAATTCTTCTTATCTATCTTGATTAGAAAAAAGTTACTACTGTATCTCTGATTTCTTGCTGGAAGGTGCCATATCGGTTTTTCATGGAGCTATTTCTATGAATATTCTGCGGTTGAAAATAGATTCAAGTCCTGGAGTGTTATTGTGATCTCTATGACAGAGACTCGCTGCGTTGTCTGCAACTTGTTAAGGTGGAGTTGAAGCTTGCTTGAGGCCATATTCCAGGCTACATATCGGGTCACCTTCATACCCAAAAGGCCAAAAACATTGAGAAATTTTAGGATCTAAGGAAGGTAATTTGGCAATACTTTGGAACCATTCACAATTGAGAAGATCTTATCGGGAAACAAAAAGATATCAAATAGTCCTGACGATTAAATAGAATAATGATGGTCTCGACAGCAAATCTGGCTGTTATTTCAACTTCTAACGAGCGGTAGCAAGAAATCGGTAATATATACTTCTTGCGAGTAAAATCTGACCGAGAAAATTAGACATATTCACTTGAATAGTTCTCCGCACCGTCCTAGGTGGAGGCTCCTTGAGCTAAAACTCAATTTAGTTTTATGACCTCTCCCACAATCCACCCTACGAATCAAGGCAAATTAATCTTTTTTTGGAAAGATAATGGCCATTTTGTCTCCCATTTTCTCAAAGAGGTAAATGAATTTAGCCTTTTCTACTACAAATAATTGCTTGTGCACCCCAACTGTAAAATTTAAAGAAGTCCCCCACAACTTGGTCGGTTCTTCATCTGAAAGTTGTTGATAATCTACATGCGCAAATATTTTTCAACGTTTGCGTGCGTCACATCTGTTTTCCATTTCTACGTGTCGCTGTAGGATTTGTCTAGCTATAGTTTCTGCGTCAATATACGTTCAAATGGAGCCTCAGTTTCAAGCCAAAGTCTGCCATTCATTAGGCTGTGGTGCATTTATGAACTGATATTTCAATTTTCTTACATTTAACTTCAATATCTTTCACTATCATAGTCGAGATGATTTCGACGACAGGACTTCTAGTATTTCTGAGCTCATCGATGTTATTTGGGAATACGATCGGGTACGCATACTATTTCTTTAATTTGTAAGATCAATGCTAAGCGAAAATGAATTCGAAAATTCTGTCATTGACAAAGAAGAAATTAACTCCTCGTGTATAGTTTTTTGAGGAGTACTTCTCGACTCAATTTGTCAGTGTGTCCCCGAATGCTAGTGCTGAGAGGCAAAACGTAACTAAATTTAATGCTCTCAAGATAAATTTAGGTGGACTGAAGAAAATCACTCAAATTTTCGCTTCAGTACTCATTGGATTAAAGAAAGTCTCAATGATAAGATATTTCCTTTTGAGGCCGGTTCTAATAAAACCATCAGGTCCTTTAACACATATGCTTTCTTTTACGTTGGTACCAGTGTGTAGTTAGAATCTTCGTGAACGCTCGAAAGATTTTCAAGCCCCAAGAGCACTTCAGAAACTTTTGAGTGCCGCAGGATATTTTAACCTAAAAATACAGTAGGTATCATCTACCCTCCCATACCAATCTCGCATTACATGTCATTCTGTTTCCAAATTTCCTCTTACTTCTTTTTGGTAGTGTTTGGTGTTTTGGAAAGTATGAAACGCTCTTTCTAGTTTGGGAAAACCTCCTGAATAACAGAAAGAAGCTATAATCGTACGTTTTCTAGCGGTATTTCAGAACCTTCTTCGAAGAGTTAGAAGACGCTGACACTAACCTAGCCCATAAGGTGCAGGCACTCCCTCCTGCCCATCTTATCATACGAATTGACTCATCCAAAAAGTACTAAATCTGAGTTCAAAAACAGAATACGCGTACCTCGGAGCGAGTCTTCACTGATTAGGTGATTAACTCGTCAATTTCGGGACGACAACTTACTTTGTAGATGTGTCAAATTTTGGCAAGCAAACGCCCCACATTTTCTTCTAAACATTATTGTCATAAAAATCATTAAGAACATTGTTTCACAACACAAGCGAGCTATTGTTCCTACCTGTAACACTAATAGTTACCATACGCAGTGGGTTATCTATTCCTATTTTTAACCGCATGAATAAGGCTTACTGGTTCGAAAATTACGTTTGCAAACGTTTGATTATTAATTTACGTTTAATTTTCTAATTAGGAAACCAGTGACTGATGGTACGTATGATGTGTGGTCATTTAAAGGCTGCCTCCGGCGCAAGTTTGTATGTTCTCTAATTATCTTGGACGCATATTCGGTTCACCTTATTGGCAGCACTAGTGATCCTCTTAATTGATTGAGAATCGCGGCGGTTACCGTCAAAAGGAGCAAGAATCTGTGTTTTTCATCATTTCATAAGCCTTTCCTCCTCTTTGGACCTTATTGATTTTTTTTTTCTCTCGTACTCCGGTTCCTACTAGAACTCAACGTTTCCAGGATCCAGAAGATGGCTATATTCATCATAAAAACGCCAATGACCCTTTGAAGCTGCTCGAGGCATCGTTAGAAATTTTTTGAAGGCTTTCTCCTTTCGTGTTCCCACCCTCAACATCTCTTGCACGTCACCAGTTCTGTACTTCTGCATCCGTCTATTTCTATCCAAATTCTGGAAAATTCTTGTTGGTAATTAATTTCGTGACTTTTTTTGTTTTTTCCGAAGATGATGCCGTAAATAAAGCGCTGATGTTCATTCACATAGCTGATCAGGCAATCGTAAGTAGCTCGAGTTTATTTAGCTCGAGAAAGATATCCATTTGCTATTATAGGTTAGCTGCTTATTTAACTCTCAGGCAAGGAATCGGAACGATGGAAGTAGTTTCCTTATTCGAGCAGTTTATGAACTCGAGCTAGGTCGAGTCGACGAGGCTAAGGCCGACTTTTCAAAAGCTGTATATTTGCTACCTAGCGATCCGAGAGCGCCTTTCGAGTTGGCTGAGATATTGTACGCTCAAGGATTTCACAACGAGGCGTACAGAAACTACGGAGTAGGTGAGCGCGAACTGTAAATAATCGGCTGAATGAATCATGTAGCGATACTTTATCCTAATGAAATTTCGGTAGCTCTTCAGCGGAATCCAGATTCAGACTTGAGAAAGAGAGCAGAAAACAGGAGAGAGGAATTGAGAAATATGGGCTGTTCATGTAAGTATCGACAGTCTTTATTTTAGCAACTGTATTTGTACATTCATACGACCAGAATTTTTACTTTATAATACAGGATCAACAAAATGGCTGAGGGAACGGCTCCGTATAACGAGGACGTAATACAATAAGGACCTCGTAAAATTTATGTATTAGATTAAGTAAGTAATTTTAGTGGGGTAGCGGAAAAACTGAAGGAGACAGGGTATTCTCAAAGCTGGGAAGTCCAAACGTGTGCGAAGACTATATTTTCCACAATTTAATCGACCTCACTTCTTCTCTTAAAGGTAATCTTGCTACGCTATTGGACGCTGTGAATTCTCTCGTAATATTTATTTATATTATTTAATTGTTTGATGAACCAGTAAACTTTCTGTGTTGCAAAAAGTGTTGATACTTCATGTTCGTGAGCTGGAACTCGACGGTTCAGGCCAGACGGTTTAGACCAGGCTTGGGTAACTTTTTATCACTAGGGGGCCACATTCCAGCATTTGACAAGTGTCGTGGGCCGCACATGCTCGATTACACGATTAAATATCAGTCAAGTTTTAATATAGAAAGAGTAAAAATGGATTATGAACACTCATTCCTTCACCAGTTGAAATATGCACCTGTTTCATGTTATTCCTGAAGTTTCCTGACTCCTAGCCCTTAATTCTAAAATTTTCGAGTTCACACCACCTCCGCGAGTTGCCCCACACACCCCTCGGAAAGAAGGAGAGAGAGAGAGCCAAAGCTGATGACGTCCCTGAAGTTTCCTTAATCCTAGCCCTAATTACAAAATTCACGAATTCACGCCACTCCTGCGAGTTGGTCCCTCTCCCACCCTTGGAAAGGAACCCCAGATATGATTCCGAAAACCTGTGAATTCTACGAGTCCTGAATCCTAGCACCTAATTTCAAAATTTACGAGTTCACTCGAACCCGCAAGTTACTTATCCCCTAATAATCTTGTATACTGTATACTTTCTCTTCCTTTATAATAAATAATGAAGTCGTTACACGTGACTCCTGGGTCTCCAACTACGACGTCATCGGTGACCCCGAGCCTGATTCTAAAGTTCGCTAGTTCAATTCACCTCTCCTCAGCCTTGTAATCTATAAGTGGTTTAGTACAGGCTAACGGGAAAATAAAATTACGGTCACGTGACGTTTCACCTGATGGTGTGCCGCTTAGTTGACTCAAAATACGTGTTGTGCTTCTTTTTTCTTTTTTTCTGAAATTTTTCCATTAAAAATCCTTTAAAATACGTTCCGTGATCGTAATTCTATTTCCCCGTTAACGATGTCTCATAGTTACGAAGAAACGATCTAATTTATTTTTTATTATAATATGGGCTTTTATGTTGCTGTATATTGGGCTTATGATAGGCCTCGGTTTATGAAGGCTAATGGCTTGGTATAGTTTCAGTATGATGGAGGCTAAGGAGCAGTTTCCCAATTTTTAGATCGGCGAGTATGCCGTCATTAACCGTGACCTGTACCTAGGCCTACTATAAGGAAGACTCGAGTAATATTACTATTAGGCCTAGTATGATGAAGACTGTTGTGAGGCGTACGAGTTGAGTGAGTGATCTCAAGAAGAGAAGAGAGAGAGAGAGAGCACAAGCTGGTGACGTCATGAGCTCATTAGGACTAACCATCCATGATGGCTGCCTGTGACGTCAACAGCATTCATAACGTCGAGTGACCCCACGAATATAAGAGTAAGGATGACAGAGAGAGCCCAAGGTGATTACGTTGTGAAAGTTGATGACGTCATAGGCAGCGATAATGGATGTTATGACGTCACGAACTAATGACGTCATTATTGTTGATATTCATATGGGGGCGAACGAGCAGAGCGAATGAGCCTCTCGTAAGCAAGTGTAGTATATCAAGAACGGAGTGCGAACGGGCAAAGCAAGTGAGCTTCCTTTAAACCCCATAGCTTACCTTATTGTACCTCACGCCTATATTAGTCCAAGAACGTCCCCTACGCCTCTGTAAGAAAAATTCACTAGCTATAGGCCATGATTTCAATACAAAGCAAGGGTGACTTTAAAATATAATGAATTCATTTACCAGCAGACATGAAATATGATCTTTATTTATTTGCCTCTGACAGAAAATCGTTTTAATTTCCCATCCACGGGCCTCAGGTTTCCCTTGCCTGGTTCGGACTCTGTTATTTCAAGGTCCATGTTCTCAACACCCACTCAGATCGAATTTTGCGTTTCTCTGTTCTAAGTTTGTGCTGGATTGTGATCCTTAGTCTGTAACCACCAAGAGGAGGCTATAGACATGCAAGTCCCACCCTTCAAAAATTTATCATCTGCAAAAGAAGCTAAATCTATCATGCTCCATTCTGTATTATGCTGCTGTTCTCCCTCCTCTCTAATCTGTAGAAAGGCGGAAGAAAAAAACATGTCTTTTTCTTTCAAAAAGCAGTTTCTTCAATTCTTGGTCTTTGAGCGATGAATCTTCTTGTGATTGATCGCTAGAAGTTCGCCCTCATAGAATAGAAACTCTTTCAATGACTTCATCGTTGGTTTGATTCAAGAAGAAAAATGACATTTCACTATTACTCTGAACTCTCTTGTTCGATCACCATATGGCGGAAAATAAATTACACTTTTCAATATTTTTCATGTATCGTTTTAATAACTCTACAGCGTAGCGTACGGGGAGACTAGCTTACGGACAATCTATATTTCAGATATTACTTTCCTTACATCAAGTCATAACTATACGATTGGCATCCACTTATGGTCTTATCTACTCTTACGATTAATTTTCACTCGGTAATTGCCGTCAATACGCGTTTTTTTTAATCTGTTCTGCGTATTTATCACTTCCTGGAATCTACACTCTATGGGCAAGTCACTATGGGAGACATACATCGCATATATCCACGGTTAACGTTCACGCTTTACTGGCTAAAAGATGTAAATTAGTAAGCAAAATTACAAATACTACAATTGAAAAGATATTCAATTTTAAAAAAATCTTCGCCACAATCGCAAATATCGATACTCGTCAACTGTACGGTGTATACGAGTACTTGTTTTTCAATTTACTGCCAGTAAGAAGAATGCAGCACGTATACCATGTAAAATATACGCGCAGATCGGATGCTGGACCATATATTTTTTTTCAATATTGATATTTCCACGCTATTTACGTAATAGCGTGAACGCCGACACTTTGCGGATGGTGTGACCAAACTGACCTAATTTTGTGTGTCTATCTTAGTGGCACAGATTTTCGGTATACATAAACCGATACAGCGGCCCCCGCTGATGCTCGTATGGGCCTTTCATCGACAGATGATATGCACCTTCTTGAATATTCTCGTAACAGCCGTATATTCTGTATTATTCATGATAGATGATAGCTGCGTATTGTCGGGCGAAATTATTCTCTCGTTTCCCCATAATATGACCTAAGGTCGATGTATTTACTGTCGGGGAACGAAAAATTCGAATTTCGCGGGATTTCTTTTATCGTTACTCAATTTAGTGAGCTATGGTTATTCACTCCCTACCAAAATTTGAGTGTAGAAAGTTTCTGGTAATTCATGAACGTTTATACGTTTTTAATTAGTATTTAAAATATTCTTACGATCGGTATTCATTTTGATTTCTCGATTAAAAATACCGAGATAGGCTGATCGCGTTAATAAGGTAGGACGAAGTGAGCGTATGTACGTTTCCGTTTCGATATTGGCTTTGATCACTACAGGTACTGTCGCAGCAAATATTTTCTAAAAGTTGAAGACTAAGTGAAGAGCCGATGGAAACAATGCGAACGAATTGAGATTTGCTGTGTTGCAAAAACTTATCAAAGGCTTCCAATATCTTCTCCCATGAAACCAAGTTGAACGCATTTTAAAACTGACGGCTAGCTATTGCTGAGTCAGCTATTCTCTTCAGCCTCATTCCAGTATCTCACGTACAGCGTCCACTTGGGAACCATGAAGACTACTGGAGATTATAACTCTTTCCTTCAGATAGTTCTCAAGTCGATTGGCTGACACTTTCTCTAAGAGTTTACCCAAGTTGTCTAGCAAACAAAGGATCGATAAGAGAATGGCAAGTCTGGTGGTTTATCCTCCTTATCGATCAGCGCTAGCCTGGCTTTCATCCACCGCACAGGAAAAGACTGCCGCATTGAATGTACCAACAAGCAGTACTGGGTACGCTCCGAACTGAATTCGGAATCTAGTCCGCGTTCTACCAACTGGTGACTTTGCTGCTCGCAGACAGAATGTGTAGTCATAATCATACAAAGAGGACCGTTAAGAATCTTAATTATGCTTGGTCAGCGTGGTGCAGCAAAGGTCGACTTGACGAAATGGTGACATCAATCTATAATACCGGGAGTCGAGTCGATGGTGATCGATTTTGAGTCGGCTTCTAGTCACTTTGAGTCGACTTGCGGTCCACATTATGCGGAACGAAATTGACTTGTGATAGAAATAGTGAGTCGGATCGGAGTCAACACACTTCATTAGGTTGAAGTCAGTTGTAGTTCAAAGTACAATCAGGAGAGTGTGATGAAGAATACAGTGATGCCCAGTAAGATATCGTATTGGTATAGAGATTTTTATTGTAGACGGTATGATGAAATCAATTATTCCTACGATGAAGTTATTGAATCGAATTTGATGATGAGTCGGTCAGGGGCGTATTGAACTTTCAAGTGAGGACACCGAAAAGTTTTCTTTTATTTTGTTGCTCGTGGATCAAAACCTCAGGTTAATGACTGATGATTCTGTATCCTGTTTTCGAAATTCTCATACAATGGTGTAACTGCTCATTAAAGAGGTGAAAACCTAATGCGTGCATGCGTGCACCAAATTCTTTCCCTCCTGGGCATCAACTACGATCATGATGCCGAATTACTTCAAACATCTTATTCCTCTTGTATGCTCGAAATATTGTCTACAATCTCCATACAAATTAATAATCGGCCGCACAGTTCAAATGAGGAACGTTAATTTGACTTGAGACAGTATACGCCACAAGACGACAATTATGGTTGACATCAATAATGGAATTAGTCCAATATCCTGTCTCTAGAGGACGTCAATTACGCAGACTTCATTCGGATGAGTTTCGGCATCGCATTCTCGAGTAATATGGCGCGCAGAAAATTGAGAAACGGTAATAGAAAAATTATTTCTAATTACCGTCATCGCTGGTATTGTACTTCGTCGCATCGCGAGAGTTTTCTCAAACCGGAAACTCGCACGCGTATCCAGACAGACTCATTTCTATAGAATGATACATCGTATACCGCATGCACATGAATTGTATACAGTAAAGTGTACTTACAAAATAGTGAAGGGCAGCTCTAATTGAAGCACTGTATTAGACCTAAACGCTGTTCAAACGAGAACGATATCAATCAAGTATACCTTTGTAAAATCGCCCATCCCGTGTTCAATTTTCTTGCCATTAAAAAACCCGCTGTTAATGAAACTGACGAGAAATTAATAGGTTCTAATAATATTTTCACATTTGAATTTTTCTTTATACACTTCATCTTCCTTTTGACAAGATGATTTCAAGTCCTCTCTCACGCTCGTATATATATTTTTTTGCTTTTTCAGTTCCTCCTTACAAAACTTAACAAATTATACGTAAGTAGGTACCCGTCGAAGAAAATCGATGCAAATTATGCGCTACTTTTTTTCTTCATACCTAATAGCTGTATTTATAAAAGATAGGTGCCAGGTTTTATCCATTGACACATACTGACTTAGAATAAAATGTGCTTCTTTCTTACTCACCGTGATCGGGAAGAATTCTCGTATTTGCGTTCTGTAAATTTCTTGCGTGAATTTCGGGCCCAAGTCGTCATTGTCGATGACAGATACGGACAATGTGGTTGTGGTATTGCGTTGTGGTGATCCGCGATCCTGCGCAAAGAAAACCGTGTACATTTAATTAATACCTTTCTTCGATATACGGTAGAAGTTTTCACTTTTCAAATAATAGCAAATCTTGCATCCGCGCAAGTATTTAAAAAAAATGTAATAAATTACATTACAACTTCTCTTCCTGCATCTATCATATGGGCGAATATATATCACTCACGTCACGCGGCAGTAGAGCGCGTAAAAGCCTCCTGGGTTCGATGCTCGGATCCTCCCCATTTTAACCGTAAACAAGTGCACTTCTGATGTTAATTGTCGCGTCGCCGATTAAATACATATAATAATCCGCGTTTTTATGCGTAATTTCCTGATCTCTAATCGGATATAAGCTTGATTATCTTTAATCAAAATATGGGTTACTGTACGAAGACACCTGCCAACGTTCCTCAGGCACCGAAGAAAAAGGAGCAAAGACTTATTGGAAAGGTTTTATGATCAAAGTCCAATCCCAACGTGAAAACACTCTTTCGATGAGCCCTGTCGACGTCAAATTGAACGAGAATACACTTCAAAATTGCGTCGATATACTTATTGCTGAAATCGACCTGAAGTCAATTATGGTTCGACAAATGTCGACTCCAGTTTGACTCATTTGCCACCTCGATTTCAAGTGGTTTTCTACAAATTTCACAACTCATAAAAAAAAAATGAAGAGGTCAAGAACGAGAATATCCGATTCTAAAAGTATTTTTCACACTGAATTCGATGCCGTTATTCGTTTTTCGTGATTCCCTCGGTTTCTTCTGCAATCTTAACGTTTATTTTCGCGGCTCGTTGCGAAGCGCGACACACCTTTTCGCGATACTACCCTTCCGTGTTTGATGCGAGCCGCCACAATCAAGATCACAGAAGATAACGAGGGAATCACGAAAAACGAATATGGCATCGAATTGAGCGTGAAAAATACTTTCATTATCGTTCTTGACCAACTTCAAAAAATCTTTTTTTCTTAGAGTTGTGTGTTTTATCGAACTGAAATCCACGGCTTTGTTGGATCGATTTTAAGTAGATTTTTGTTTCTCTGGCAATGTGCGCTGATCAAATTTGAATTGACCTCAAATCGACCTCGGTTTGAAATCTAGTAAACTACACAGATTACATTATAAGACAATGAAAGTCGGAATTTTTATAATTCCATAAAAAAAAGTCCAAAGTCAAACGTGACGCCTTGTAAAAATAGCGCGACGCAAATTTCCAACTCTTTGCCCCACCCCGAAGACATGTACATGTAATTAGTAGGAAGAATTTATTCGTGGATTGTTAATTATTAAGAATTTGATTGTGAAGAAGGTTGTACGTTCGAAACGTCGTCAGAAATATTAAACCCTCTGTGGATTTATGTCGAATTTTCTTTCTTTTTTTAATGTAGGTACATGTAAGAACGCACGCGTCCTCGCGATCATTTTGTGCAGATAGCGTTTCACGAAACTCACAGATAGATTCACGAACTCCGAGTATCATAAACAGTCGAAGGTCAGAGCGCCGGTGCTTTTCGATTCAGCGTTTTTGTAGCCACATACGAGAGTGTCTGAAGGGTGCCTTTGAGATACTATAAAGCGGCATGAGAATAAGCTCTCAGAACAAACCTCTGAGTCTTACATACAATTACATGTCAAAATATATCCTCAATTAGACCTGAGGTTCACTCAACTCTCGAACATACATTCCTAATAAGGGAGGGAATACTAATTCTTACTATGCAAATTGATAGAAAACTCTTATGTGGATTCTAGAAATTGACTGATGAAAAAGATATGGAGAGCGAGATACTCGTATGTATGATGGACGAAAAGAACGAAGAAAAGCATTGTGGATTGTAATATCAAAGTGTTGGGTGATAAGCTTAAGTCTTTGATGATCTTCAGACTTGACCATGCATTCTATGGAATTTAGTTTCAAAAAAAAAAGACGGCTTCCTTAACGGTGTTAAACGAGGAATACAGGGAACCTGTTCTATGCGTTGAAAAATAATACACGATATGACCTACATTGGGATGGCCCCTTCAATGAGCCAGACAGGCGATTCTTCAAACACCAGAAGTCTCCCTTCTATCATATATTACGGGTCGCGAGAAGAAATTTTTTCAAGTGCCTCTCCTATCATACATAGCTCTCGAGTAGAAATTTTTTCAAGTTTCTGATCGGACGACGCCCGGCAAATCTTTCAAAAAAAAACCCAAACTACGAGCTCAATAAAATTTAGAGTGGTCGAATTGACTTTTTGAACCGTCTATGGCAAATATTGTGTTTCAAGTGTTCTCGTAGTTCAGATCGCTCTCTTATGACCTATTACACCACCAGAGAAAGACCCGAAGTCCAACGATCCTTCCGTTTGCCTCATGGCATTCCTCTTCAACTTGACAAGACTCTCAAATTGTAGTAGGATAAGGACCATAAAAGAATTATTTTCTGTCGATTTTTCAGTTCGAACGTGTTTCTCAAACCTAACTCTGTGAATCAAGAATTTTGTTTGACCTAGAACAAAATTTATCGATTCAAAAAAAACGACGGCTTCCTTAACGAAGTTAAACGAGGAACGCAGGGAACCTGTTCTATGAGTCAAATGGGATTTGGTATTGAAAATTCAAGGAAGCCTAGACCTAGATAAAGCTAGTATAAAGAAGGCCCCCCAAGCCCCTCCTATCATATATAGCTCGAGAGTCGAAATTTTAGCAGGGAACCTGTTCTATGGGGAGCTTTTTGAAAAATTTGCCGTGCGCCGTCCGCCGTCTGGCAAAAAACTTGGAAAACTTTCGACTCTCGAGCTATCATAATTATATAGCTGGAGATTCGTGAAAAATTTAGACTCTCAAACTATATTATTCTAGGCTTATAGTAGGTCCAGGCCTTCTTTATACTAGCTTTATCTAGGTCTAGGCTTCCTTCAATTTTCAATACCAAATCCCATTTGACTCATAAAACAGGTTCCCTGCGTTCCTTGTTTAACTTCGTTAAGGAAGCCGTCGTTTTTTTCTAAGTCCCTCTCCTATCATATACGGCTCGAGAGTCGAAATTTTTCCAAGTTTTCTGCTGGGCGGCGCACGGCAAATTTCTCAAAAAGCCCCCCATAAAACAGGTTCTCTGTTAAAAATACGTAGGAAATTATCTGAGCCTTTGCGAAGGTTTTCTGGTCTTTTCGAGAGCCCTACAGCAACCCACCCAGAGGCCTGAAAATGAGAAAAAATGAAGCAATTTTTGAATTTTTTGTCTATTCTTGTACAAAACCGACAAAAACTCCAAAATTCCTCCGAACTTCCTCAAATTTTCTGAAATTTCCTGCTAAGAGTCCAAAATCTTCAAAAATGAAATGTTGACTTTGGTCTATTCCTATGCAGAAAATGAGGCTTAGACGAAACCTTAAAAACTAGTTTCAGCCTTCTGGAAGACTTGAACCGAAGTACGCCAGAGTAAATCTTGTGAGTTTTATAAAACTGACCGTTAATTGGTACATTAAGTAGCGCACTACATAAATTAATTTCAATTTCACACTCTGAATGCAGTTTTGAATTTGCTCGTGGTGTAATTTTGATGAACCATTGATCCCTTTCTCACTCTTCCCTTCCTTTTCATCGATAAGAAATGTATGAGAGAAGCACATCAGTAGTGCACTACAAACATAAATTTTGAATTCTACTCTTTGAATGGGGTTTGCAAACTTTTGAAGCTGTAATTCTAGTGAACCCTTCTCCCCTGTCCCTTATTCATCCCTTCCTCTTCTCCTTCTCCCTTTTCCTATGAGAGAGGCAATATTACGGCTATTTGTCAAAAAAGAAATCCTTCTTTGAACTATCTATGCGCTCATTTGTATGGGAAACCACTCATATTGGTGTGGGTTCGTTGGAAAACAGTTCTCAATGCCTGTATGCTCCGAACGAAATGCTTCCCCTTTAGATGAATTTGATGTTACCTCTTAGCGGGGAACCCGCCATCCCTTTTGTGGGGTTATATCAGGAAATGTTCGTCCGCGAGTGCGAGCGGTCCAAGGTTGATGACGATACGACATTGATGACGTCACGGTGAGGGGCGGAGGGGAGGGACTTGAGATAATTTCGACCTCTAAACTGTACGTAATAGGAGGGGGACTTTGAAAAATTTTACTCCCGAGCTATATATGACAGGAGAGGGACTTGGAATAATTTTGACTCTCGAGCTTTTTACGATAGGACGAGGAATTGGAAAAATTTTGAGTCTCGAGCCTGTAAATCATAGGATTTTTGGATTTTCTATATGTTCTACTTTTTGAAAGACGTTCCGCAGTGGAATATGGGTCTTGGGGTTCCCCATCCTAATTTTCATCGTCTCTTTTTCTATTTTCATCTCAAGTGTGTCTGTACACTGCCACAACTTATCCGTACTTCACACCTCAAATACCTGTTAATCGACCAAAGTGTGTAGCTAATCCCCCGACGTTTTTTGGAAAAAATACAATTTCCGAGAGTTCTTCGTTTTTCAGTCACGCTATTCTGTCGGAATCGTTGAAATTTTCAAACCCGTTTTAGTGTAGACAAATTGATAGGGGTGAACTGTTAGGAAATATTGGCAAAAACTATTTCAAATATACATTATATCTTTTTCCGCATCGGGAAATACTGGTTATGAAATGTACATTCTTAATAGTAAAACACATGTAAAACTGGCGTACGATCTAAAATTACTGGTATAAAAACGAAGTAGTTTTTTATATTATGGTGTCGACAGAAAATAACTTCCGCGAGGAAATTGCCGCAGATGCATATTACGAGGAAGAATTATATTATCACGCATAGCAATGACCTCACGAATTCGAGCAAATAACTTTCGAGAAGTTAGGAATATATATGAGAAATTATTATCGTAATAGTTAAATTGAGAGAACGCGTTCGAGTACACGTTTGCATCAGATGTTACGAGTACCAAACTTGGTTCAAGTGTTTTGGACACTATGTACTTGTCGAGAACATTTTGACAAGTTTGGATGGCAGTACTGGGCCGAGGCAGCTTTTGCACTTTGAGTGAAGCAACGAGAATGAAGCAGACTAAGGAACCAGCATATTCTAACTTGTGCCGCAATGTCAATCTGAGTATCAGAGATGCAGCTTTACGGGGCCAAGTTCTTCAGACAATACGATAAATCTAAGTCTCAGTCGATTTTCAGACTTGTCTATGCATTCGCATTCTAGGAAATTTGGGGAGAGGATTTTTAGGTTGAGAAAGCTAAATTTAGAAATTACAATTGACTTGCTGGACCGTCTACGGACGAACAATGTATTTTTTTTCTACTAAAAAAAAAAAAAAAAAAAAAAAAAAAAGAGATGACAATAATATGTACATTTTAATCGGGAGCTTCGCGAAGATCAAATAAATCGCGACAGATGATAAGAATACGATCGGAGACAAGGTTTTGTGAATAGCTCATCGTCGGAAAAAGAAACACACGAAAACCAAATAAAGACAGTTATATCGAAAAAAGTGAGAGTTTTTTGATGCGAAAAAATACAGAAAGATCGCGGATAGCTAATCACTTCATAGGATATTTAAGAACTTGCTTCCACTTTCCAATCACACGAGATTATTAATAGGTGAACTTACGTTAGATGATGATGAATAAATTAAAATGGATTTCATTCGAATAGCGGTATTTGACTATTCGACGCGGAAACGGCGCATCTTTCACTCGTTAATATGTGGGTTGTTAATGCTACTATATAATCGATTTAAAACTCGAATATCTCGTGGGGTACATCGACGAACGCGAAAGAAATCGGAAACAAAATCACGCTGAAAGTTGACAGGTCGTACAGAGGAAATGCTCTGGAATCAAATTCTGATCGTAAAATCTCATCAGCTATACTAGTACGAAGGCGTCATCCCATGTATATAAACTGATATTGGAAGAGCTTTCACCCACGTAATACTATGTTTTAACTTCCACAATAGGAAAACTTTATGCATGCTATCTGCATTTGATAAATTTTAACATCTTAAATAGGAAGTTTGGCAGGCCGTCGACTCGTATTTTTTTCCTCTGTTAAACTGTTTCATACATTCGCGATAGAAAGGAAAAGTATGAAGAAAGCTAAAATAGCTGCGAATTTCTCCTAGTTTTGAGCCGCGATGCATAACATCTGAAAACTGACTGAGAAACTGCAGAACGTCAATTAGAAAGAATGTGGAAATAGTATTCCGCAGGCAAAACGTCGAGAACAACGATCTCCTCAGCTGTACTACAATACAAGTCTTATGAATATCCTGTGGGGCAACAGTAGGTGTATCAATCTCATAAAGCCTCAATGTAATCCGTATAAATTTTAATCTGAAGGACTCGACATTTAAAAGCAGCGAATCCTGTGACGAGATCAGATATGGGGGGGAGGTATTGAATGACATTTTAAATGTGTGGATTTTTTTTTGTTCCTCCAGTGTAGAATCCGCGTTATCACTCTCGTTGGGGATGAATCCTGAGAAACCATATTTTATCATATCTTTTTATAAGACTTTTAACCTTGAAGAGAATCAAGATTAAGCTTGCCTTATGACGTCATCAGCGAGTTTTTTCGTTTTGACAGGGAACCTGTTTTATAAGAGGTTGTTCGCGAAAAATGACCGCTGTCTGCAGTCGTTCCCTCGAATAGGGCTATCTGAGAAGTGTCCTCCGGAAAACTGTACAAGAACCCTATGACCCTACTTGGAGTGAATTTTCTTCTATTTTGCGACTCCTTCTGAATTCTGCGAAATAAAATTTTACAGAAGTGGCAACTTCTCATTTTTACATCTTTTTAAAATTTACTCGACAATGCTAAAACGCAAGAGTGCCCGATCACCTGCTAAGTTGAACTGCAAAGAGGTCGAAGCAGAGACATCTGCTGGAACAGTGAGAAGAAGCGTATCATGCGGTGTTCTCCAGGGCTCTGTTTTAGTCTCTACCTTGTGGAACATCGCATTTAATGCTAAAGATGCCACCAAGGGTGCAGCTCATATGCTACGCCGACGACACACTGGTGGATGGCTTAGCCGACACTGTTGCCGAGGTGGAGACCAAGGTGAATCAGGCGCTAGAGGCTGTGCTCCGTTGGATCGAGTCGGCCGAATTAGGCTTGGCGAGGCCATTGTTTTCACGACTCGTCGAAAGTTTAATCCACCCACCTTTCGCCTGCGAGGTGTGGAAATTGAGGCTAAGAAGACACTGAAAAACCTGGGGCCTGGTTCGACAGTAAGCTCAGCTTCCGACATCATTTCTTGAAAGTGGCGGAGAAAGCTTCCAGGGTGGTGACACTCTTATCCCACCTATTGTCGAATCAGGGAGGACCAAGAGAAGCTATAAGAAGACTCTACATGATCGTAGCAAAGTCGGTCCTCTTTTATGGAGGTTCGGTGTGGGCCGACTCCGCAAAGATTGAGTATAGAAGAAGGAAAAAGGAAAGGATACAACGAAGAGCTGCTTTTAGGTGTGTTAGTCCCTACCGCACTGTGTCGACCGACCCTCGGACACCTTAAATCGATCTGCTGGCAGAAGAGCGAGCAGTGGTGTTCGAAAGAAAGAAGATATGGACCATCAGACAAGCCTTGCGGGTCAAGCAAGAAGCGTTGCCAAGTGGAAAGAGCGACTCATCGAGACAGGAGAGGGTGAGTGTACCCCCGTGCTAATACGTGATCTTGACAAGTAGATGGACCGAAACCATAGCCGGCTAAATGATGAGCGGCCATGGGTGTTTCAACGAGTACCTTCACAAAATGAGGAAAGTTTCGCAACCGTCGTGTTCACACTGTCAGGTGCGTGGTGATGGACTACAGCTTACCTTCTTTGAGTGTGAGGCGTGGAGAAGTGAGCGTGGTGAGCTAAAACGTCTCTCTCTGAGATCGGGGAAGATAAAGAACTCACCCCAAGTAATCTGGTTCCATGCATACCCAGAACAACGCAGGCATGGAGCCATGTATGTACATGTGCCGCTAAGGTAATGAAGAAGAAAATGAACGCGGAATGGGAGCGGCAGATGTAGAGTCACGTTATGGCCTCTCACGTCTATAAGTACCATCCCACAAGTTGCTGCTGCTGCTTCCGCATCATTTATCAGCACCACCTCACACGGGGTGCTCTGGAGGGAGCACCAATGGAAGGGAAGAAAAGAAGAATTTCCTTTAAAAGGCGACCTTCGTTGAGGAAACGAAAAAACATCAATCTTCAAGCTATATGTGGGACTTGGGAAAAAGGCTCTAGCCGGGTGTGGGGGGGGGAGAATGGCCTTGGTCGAAAAATGTTTCTAATGTCCGCAAAATGTTGTCTCCAATGAAAAGACTCGAAAACCAAAAAATTGGACCCATCCGCTTACCCACATGGGCTGCAGAGTCATTTCTAGGCCTAAAATCCAAATGGCTGTATCTCAGGCAATAATGACCGGACAGCAATGTAACTTGGGGACATTTTAGTATTATGTGAACTTTTATCCATGGTACTTTTTTGATGAAAAATCATTCATATTTTCCCTAGTTTCTAGCAATAACAAAACTTCAAACTCGAATATAAACAAAATCGGAGGGGGGGGGGGAGGCACCGGGGAAAAATCATTCATGTGAAGCGCCATAACCACGTCCACTGAGTTCGAAAAAAGTGGTCAAAAAATTCTCCAGCTGCTGAAACGTTCTGGAAATGAAAAAAATCGAGAAAATCCTATTTTTCACCCTGGAGGACCGTGACTTTTGTTGTTTCATTCATCAATCAGGTCGTAAACAGGTCCACTGAGTTTGAAAAAAATGTTCAAAAAATTATCCAGTCGCTGGAACGTTCTGGAAGTGACAAATAATCGAATTTTTCAACCTGGAAGACCTTGATTTTTACTATTTTATTTATCAATTAGTTGAAATCTTATGTAAATACATCCGCCAAGTTGAAAAAAAATAGTCAATCAATTCTCCAGTCGCTGGAACAGTTTTGAAATTGTAAGAAATCCAGAGAATCCACTTTTTCAACTTACAGAACTGCAATTTTTCATATTTCGTTAATCAATATTAGGTCAATTCTTATGTAAACACATCCGACGAGTCGGAAAAACTTGGTGGACGTGTTTACATTACAATAGCCCTAATTGATGAACGAAATACCAAAACTCACAGTCCTCCAGGGTGAAAAAGTGGATTTCCCCAATTATTTGTCATTTTCTAAAAGTTCCAGCGGCTGGAGAATTATTTGACCATTTTTTTCAAACTCGACGGATATGTTTACATTATAATTGACCTAATTAATGAAAGAAATACCAAAACTCACCTAAAGGGTAAAAAAGTTGAGTTTCTCGATTATTTGTCAGTTCCAGAACGTTCCGACGACTGCGACTGGAGATTTTTTTATTATTTTTTTCAAACTCGGTGGACGTGTTTACATTATAATTGACATAATCGATGAATGAAATACCAAAACTCACGGTCCTCCAGGATGAAAAATAGGATTTTCTCGATTTTTTCATCTTCAAAACGTTACAGCGACTGGAGAATTGTTTGACCATTTTTTTCGAACTCAGTGGACGTGTTTACATTATAATCGACCTAGTTGATGAACGAAATACACCAAAACTCACGGTCCACCAGAATGAAAAAGTGGATTTTCTCACTTCTCTACTGTTTTCAGACTGTTCCAGCGACTGGAGAATTTTTTAATTATTTTTCTCAATGTAACGCACTCCACCCAATCCGTGGGTGTGTTCACATAAGAATTGACCAAATCGATAAACGAAATACTGAAAATATATTTTTACATTCCTATTTCATCCCAAGGAGGAACAGTGCGTATCTTTCAGCTCGAACATTGACTGTTGATTTCAGGCGATCTATTGCGATAGCAGTCGTAGTTCACCCCGCTATTGATGGAAAAATCACAGAACTTCATTAAAATATTGATTTTTTTGGGAATGTTCCACCTCACCGAGGACTATGGTACTAATGTATGTTGTATTAAAGGGTATGGCGCTTCACATGAATGATTTTTCCCAGGAGCCTCCCCCCCCCGATTTTTTCAATATTCGAGTTTGAAGTTTTGTTATTGCTAGAAACTGGGGAAAATATGAATGCTTTTTTATCAAAAAAATACCATGGATAAAAGTTCACATATACTAAAATGTCCCCAAGTTACATTGCTGTGCGATCATTAATGCCGGAGATTCAGCCATTTGGATTTTAAGCCTAAAAATGACTCTGCAGCCCATGTGAGTGAGCGGATGGGTTCAATTTTTTGGGTTTCGAGTTTTCTCATTGGGGACAACATTTTGACGGGCATTTGAAACATTTTTCGACCAAGGCCATTTTCTCCCTCCTTACCCGGCTAGAGCCAACACCATCAAGAAACTTGAAAGAATTTCGATCGTCGAGCTATATCTATGAGGGGGGGATTCAAACGATCGAGCCTGATATACTAGGGTCATGTTAGCCCACCTCTATTCGGAGAAGTTTCGCTGGACCTACTTTTGAAATTATGGAAATATTTTGACCTTCGATCTATACCGACACATGAGAAGTGGAGTGGAGGGGTGCGGGGAAGTCAGAAAAATTTCAAGTATAGGGCGATGTGTATTGCATAGGATATTTGAGCTACATATGTACGAGTATCTGGAGGGGGATTTGGAAGTATTTCGACTAAATAAACGATCTGAAATCGAAAAACCACCCCATAAAAGATGAACCCTGCAGAGATACCATGCGTAGCGAGCTGCAAACTATCCAAGTTTGTTTGTAAGAAAAAAAAAATGAAATATCAATACATACCGATGCGAGAATCGTCAATACAAAATGCGTGTCACCAGTGTCGTAGTCCAATGGATTCCGCAGCAACAACGAAGCCGGATTATTATCTTCCAAAGAAAATTTGCTTCGCTCGTTACCCGCTACTATCGAATAATGCACGTCCGAATTGGGCGTGTGAGGTTTATCGTTGTCTTTTGCTAATATGTCGCTAAATAGAGTAGACCCTACAAAAACAGACGAGCAATTTAGTATTTCGAATGGAAAGAAGATGAAGAAGAAATAAGACTCATCCTCTTTGTAAACTACATACAGATAATATACCTAGTTTCTTAAGTATACTGTTATTCTATACCAGTTTTTTTTTCTTCTTCCTATATGTATATCATAAAACGTTATATATAAGTGAGGTAACCGGTTCGCGAGACTTTATCCGTAGGTATTAACTATGTATTCATCCTCTAATATACAGTCTGTATTACATGATGTACTACTTCTTTATTACGCACGTACCCGTAGCCGTGATCTCGTCCACGCTGACTGAATAAGGCGTATCGATGAATATAGGCGCGTTATCATTTATGTCCTCCACATAAACGCTCACCGACAGATACGAAGATATCTGCGAATAATTACAAGAACAAACAATAAAATGGAAGACGAAAAGAAAAGTCGAAGTAGGTGTACTGAATCCAGCTCGGCTAGGATTTTCTTTTCTTCTCCCTCGTACATGTACATAAATTTCAATTTAAACCGCAAAGACCTCATTTGTATCGTCGAGATCTGGTAAAAAATTGCTTCAACTATACAAAAGAATTTCTTTGTCTAATCGTCCACATATCGTTTGGAAAAGGAAAAATGAAACACGTCCGAGAATGATATACCTTTCATTCGCATTCTCTCTCTTGCTTCTCTATTGTGGGCACCATAGTCGATACGTAAATGCGTAAATTTAGCGCTATTTTTCGTCAATTTAAATCACCACCATCGTCTGTCAACTAATGTAGCGATACTTGTTAAACGTTCTACCATTCTTGGAAACGCGAAGCATCTTAACTTAGGTCCTATCAACTGAAACGTGATTACCTCAGAATTGTATAGCTGACTATAGTTACGCGCTCTCGTACACATTTTTATGTATTCATCCGCCATCTACACGTCGGAAAACGCGGAAATAGACGAAGAGCTGTTTTCTCGCCTCATTTGAGTTGTATAACCGAGATCGTAAAGTACACAAAAGAAAGAGGTGTCGATCGCGTTGATGAATATCCGATAAACGAGCGTCCATGATACGATTTGTCAGTAAATTGAGTTATTTCAACAGCACAGATACCACCCCCACCCCGATTTATAAATAAATTATCGCACGATTCAGGCATACATGTTCGCGTGATGAGCCATGTCGAAACCTTTACTAAAATGTATCGAAATGGTGAATTTACATAATAAGAAATAATTGAGAGTGACCAGACGACAAAACAAGATTACAAACTCACGTTTGTATAGAGAATGTATCTAATATTATTATAATTTTTTCGCTTGTTATAGGGCCTGATGTCATTATTGTATTGTTCTGTACGCTCACCGTATCATCGCCATCGTCGTAGTCGCAGACCATTCGAAATTTTAGCACGCTTTGCGGATTCGGCCCATCCACCAGATTTTCTAACGGTTTTGCTAATCGAACCGAGACGACACTACGATTGACAGCTCGAAATTTGAAAAAGTCCACATCTTCAGCCTGGAATAAAGTGTTGTACGTAAGTACGATGTACATAATATAAACAATATCGAATGGTACTGAACATCGAGGGAGGAAATCTCGGTTGGATTAAGGATTTCTGTCAAACTCTAGAAAACCATGTGAGGCTATTTGCTGGCAATTGGCCCGAATAATTCTCAATCCGACCGTACTGTTAGAGTCTGTGCGGAGAATCTTAAGCTCATAGCAATGGCATAATCATTGATGGAGGGTGAATGCTGTTCCTGACTCTGCTTGACAGGAAAATTATTTCATAAAAGGTTGTGTGTTTCTTAACCTTGACCTTTTGAGAGTTTCCTACGTTTTACATGCCGGCTGTGCAAATAATCTTCAACTTCGTTCCGAGGCTTGGGTAAATTTTCGAAGCTTATCCAAAGAAAAGAGGACTCTGATCGAATTCAGAGACTCCGGATAATTTTAGAAGTTGGCCATTAATTTTGACCGTGGGACCAGTAAACTAACTACAAATATTATGCCAATCTTGAGTTTTGAAAAAATTTCATCTTCCAAAATTTATATCTGAATTGTAGAACTTGGAGTATGGGGACCATACGAAGGATTGAGACTTGGAAAAATTCCCCTAATAAACCAAAATATGTGTATTATAAAAACGAGGAGGAAAATTTTGACATGAACAACTCGACATTCTGGAATTTAATTAGGTGTTTTTGGGTAATCGATTTACAAAGTCGACTATCGAAGTCGGGAAATCCTTCAGAGCCCGTTGAGTACATTTACCAAAGTATGTTAGCCTTCTGATATAATGACGTGATAAGGAGACTTCGGAGAATTTTTTTTTCCAATTCACCAGGAAAGGGACTTTGGAAAATTTCGAGCTTCAGCTTTTTTCGAACTAGCCTCAAACCGCAGAGGAATAGACCATCCGCGCCCCGTAGGACCTTTGATAACGTTTCGATTTTCTAACCATGAAGAACACTTGAACAAAAGTCAAATCGCTGACTCATCTGAGGAACTTGGAAGAACGACAGCTTCCTTAACGCAGTTGAAAGAAGAACGCATGGAACCCGTTGATGGTTTGAATGTTTGAATCCAAAATTGGAGTCTTGAAAATATCGAGCTATGTATTGCAAGGGGAAGGGGATTAACGAAATTTCAATTTTTGAGCATAATAGCTAGGAGGGTAACTTCGAAAAAAAAATCTTACGTGATAGAAAGAGGACCTGAAAAAAGATTTGAAATTCTTGCAAGTCCATCCCTTTTATTGGGGTAATTCGTTTTCTGCCGGACAGCGAACGCCGGACATTGGAATTTTTAAAAGATACCCGTCTACCTATCAGAATTTTAAAGCACAAACTCTATACAGGAAGAGGACTCGAAAAAATCTCGACGCCCGTGAATCGTTGGCCCACGAAAAAGTTTTTAATGAATAATGATATAATTTTCATTCAAAATTTTAAAAGGGAATCTGTTATCTTTGAAAGACTTATCCGGCGGAAACTGACCTACTCTCATCTAAATAGGCACCGGAAACAGATCTTTCCTTTTGCCCGTTTTTGCGACATGGGAAGTAAGACTTGAAAAAATGACGCCTTTCGTGCTATTTCTTGTGATAGAAGAGGAACTTGAAATAATTCGAACCACCAAAGGAGTTGGTCTTGGAAAAATTTTGAATATCGAAAAATGGGGTTGGAGGAAGTTGAAAGAATTTCACAGTGCGTCGACTCCAATTTTGAATTCAATCCTCAATGTCAAAACCAAATTCCTTCCATAGAACAGCATCTCCGAATTTTTCGTTCAACTCCGTTAAGGATTGAGGTGGGGAGGGATCGAAATAAGTCATCGATCCTCTCTCTCCCCTCTTAGCCACAGGAATTAGAGAGGAAGAGGGGTGGTTCAAACCAGTGGAGAGTCTTCCGGTACATCTAGGAAGTCTGCGATATACCACCGAAAACAGAAGAGAAGAAAAAAATTTATGATGGGCGAGCGGGGAATTCGCAAGATCCGTATTCCACTGCGGAAGGTCTTAGTCCCTCTCCTAACATATATAGCTCAAAAGTCGAAATCATTCCAAGTCCCCTCCTATCATATACAGCTTAGAGGTCGGAATTCTTCTAAGTTCCTTCCCCTCTCCGTGACGTCATCAACTTCGGACCACTCGCGCTTGCGGACGAAAATTTCTTGAAAGTACCCCCAACAAAAGGGATAGCGGGTTTCCCGCTAAAAAAATTCATCATCAGACTCAATTTTTAAAAAATATCGAAAAAAGGAAGGAAAAAAGTGGTTGGGCCAATCTCAATTTCGAGAGATTCCCTTAGTCGTTTCGTGGTTTGGATGATGAGGTTCAAAAGTAAATAATTAAAATAGCCTAGTGATCGAACGAGCAAAACGATCAGGGGCCAGGGCAATCTGATGCTTGAGAGATTCCGTTCCTCACTTAAAGGTTTCGATGATCATGTTCAAAAGTAAATAGGCAAAATAGTCTAGCGAGCAGCATTAGAGGTCAGGGCAATCTCATTTTTGACAGATTATCTTCCTCATTTCAAGATCTCGATCGCAAAAGTGAATATACAAAATTTCACTTTTCAATAAAAATTTTAAAACATGTGATAAGGGTTCGCCTAATAAAACAAGGTACAAAAGATTGAGTTAGCTTTCGGTTCAAAATACGAAATGAGGGAGTAGGTAAGTTATCAGACCTCTCTAAGACTATAAGGGAAGGGGTTTGATATGAATGAAATTGATAATGCTGGAACAATTGAACAATAACGAGGTACAAAAGATTAGGAGAGGTTTTGATTTCAATTGACATAGACCTGCTTATTTGGATCGGGCAGCCACTGCAATCGGTTACTCATTGAGCCAGTGAACGTCACACCACTACTTGTAAACAGCAGGAACGACCGACGTGGTAGGCTTGTGGTCATGTGTGATTGCGATTGTAGCGCACCACAAAATTTTTCCCATTTCAAAAGTCACTTCTCACAGTTGAAGTTCGTGCGAGGACAAATAGAAGACATGAATATTGGGTGCGGGGTGGCTGGGACTTGGGATAGATGTTTCAATTTTCTTTGTCTTAATTCATGTCTTGCTAGAAAATTTACTAAAACATCGAGTATTCAATCGCAAACGAGAAAAATTCAGTTTTTTTCGGGAAAGAATTCATAAAGAAATCGTATAGTAAAACTTTACGGATTCATATATTAAGGATCACTTACTCTGTCAACTGGTTGCAAACTCAAATTTCGTCTTGGATGAACTTCGATAGTCAGAACTTCTGCTTGAACGGGTAAATTTTCTGGTATCCTCACAAATCGTAAATATTCTCCAGCAGGGTAGAATTGGCAACCTAAAAAAAAGAAGGAATAATCATCTGTTAAACACTGAAAATTTTAATTGTCTCTTACTCGCCCTCAAGACAGGAGCGAAAAAAAGAGACATTTCTTTTGAAAATACACACATTTAATTAGATTAAAAACCCAATCTGAAGATGATGAGGACGCAGAATCTTTGATTGCCTTCTCAGATGTTCATTCTTGTAGTGCAACAACGATTTGTATTTCGAAATAAGAATGCTGAAGTGGGGATATAGTGATGTACTCAATTTGAAGGGAGGAGCTTTGCGAAAGCGCTACTTCTGCTGGTAGGATGGGTACACAATAGGATGTATGAACGATTTGTACAAAGAAATATTGAGAGTTGAAATGGAGATATTCTGACTTGAGAAATGTCGCGAGAATTTCGACCGTCCTAGTTGCTATTAAATCCGTTAAAAAGAAGATTGAGTCAGACGAATAAACAACCTGCGTAGCAATCCGTTTATCTAAACTTATACACAGCTCCTCTCTCTACGTTCTTACCACGCTTTTGGAAAAGAGCTATATAGTCCATAATTTTTGCTGTAGTTCTGAAGTATTAGAAAGGCCGAGTTTATGAACCTATGTTGAAATTTAATGTAACAAGAACTGGAGTAGAGAGGGGAAGTCCTCGACAGCACACAAACCGTACAGGAACTTCAGTGTACAAAGCCTACCGAGACAGCAACCGAATCAAATGACCGAGTATACGCCAGAAAAGCTCTCACATAGCCATAAACATAGACTAAATCGACACTTCAAGAAGTACACACGTCTCTGATCTCGGTCCTACCCGCCACGATAGGACCAGACTAGCTCAGTCAGTAGAACATAGATACTTTCCATCAGGGTCGTAAGGATAATCTAGGGATATGGTGCTAGTTCACTAAGATTCACTTTTAGAGATCACCTAGGCTTTAGGATACGTAAATACGAGAGGAGGCTAGGCGTCGCGTCGTCGTTAGTTGTAAGTTCTACAATGAAACCTACGAAAGCCGGATGGTCGAAGTAAAATAACGAGTAAACGAGGATTGAAAAGTTCAATCGAAAATAGGTGAGGTACGTTGAAATAAAATTTAGAAAGTTGGTCGAAAGGAGTCATCGTAGGGTAAAGAGGAAGGAAAACTATTCAACGGATTCTGCGAAGAAATTGAATTGACAACTCCCTGGCTTCTTGCGCGAGGCCAGTAATACTAAAAGCTCCAAGTTGGATTAATTAATTGTTTATTATTACAATATGCTTACCAGGAAGTTTTGAGTGACCCCTTCCCCCCTAAAAGCCTGAAACAGTGAGACGCAAGGTTTAACAAAGAAGAGGAAATTCTGCGTTGATTATTATTTTGGTGACCCTGTTCAGAATACGAAAATTCTAGTAGTTCTTTGATGGCAGCGTGTAATCTGACTTAGTACCTACCTATTAGAAATCATGTTTCGATCTCAAATACAGCTGCAAAATTCGTCATGAGTAATTCAGGTTTGCGATATGAAATGAAGCGCGAAGAATGAAAGCGAATACGTCTTACAACCACGCTTATCCGTAATCCTCTCCTCATTTGGCTGGAATACTTCTGACATTTAAAATATTTCTTTCTAAACAGTGCGGTACTCGAATGCTGACCTAATATTTTTATTCCTGTGTCAGTCGTTATAATTATGTGTATTTGATAAATAGCTAGGGTTGTCATTCGTGCGTTATAACTGACGAAAGTTTGAGTTTATTATTTATATTTCCTGCATCAATACTGACGTATCGAACTCGAATACGCTGGGGCTAAATTGACGTATTCTGGACTTTAATCTGCTGCTACTTAATATTCTTCGTAAATAAAATGATATTATGCTTACTTTATCGTTTCGAAACTATAGTGTAGTCTACATTATTTTGGTCTATTTCGTATGTGCTGTCAGTGTGGGTCATAGTGCCTTTCTCTGTCTTGAATCAATTAATTAGCCCGGCGTACTATGTTTTTTTTTGCGCTCTATACGCATTGTCCAGCGAAACGAAAATTTAAGAGCGTGAATGATACAACAGAAGGATAAGAGATCTCGCGGACTGTAACAATTAGACTATCGCGAATTGAAGCGCACGCACTGTAAATAACCAACACGTTAATTTAGATTCAATGGATTAATGATTTTAAACTCGCCAAGCTGCCTTCATTCTTTCTTTGTTCATTTGACGCATAAGTATACGAGCCTTGTTCATGGCGGCACAAAGGTACCTGCCACATATATGTTCCTCATCTTTTGCTGTGTGCGGTTCAGTCTAGTATAAATTACTCGTGTAGCGAGCAGCACGCTTATTACGAATGAAAATAACAGAAATAGCAGCTAGATATAACTGTTTCTACACACGTTGGTCTCGATCATTGATGGTGAGTTTCGAGTTCAGAAATCTAATTAAGAATTTCCGCCCTATTACGAAAATGTGCATCTTTTTTTCGCGAAGTGTTGTGTTGATAAACAAAAGAGTCAAATCACCATATCGAACTCATGATCGTCGAGTAAAACATCGTAACCAGTGAATTTAAAGAGGGTCAAGTGTTTTTCGCAAACCATGAACTATGCGCAAATGCAATAAGAAATCGATCCTTCCTCCTATTATTTCGATATCACACCTACCAAAAACTTTTCATTGTTTCTCTTAGCGTTTACCATGGACAGCTCGAGATCCAATAAATACCCTACGTACGTTCACGGTCGAACTATGCAATATACCTTGTTGATTTCAGCTTGGACAGCGGCTCCAGAGGCGACAGCTTCATTGGGGTTGATGGACAGGTTCAAAGATTTACCGCAGAAGAAATTCTGAAGTAGTTGTTGGATTTCCGATAGTCTCGTCGATCCACCAACCAGTACCATGGATGTCATTTTTGTTCATCTTGGCGTCGTTCAAGGCTTTCTCCCCAATGGCTGCATTGTAGATCGGAACAAGTGTGCCCACAGTTCCTCAAAACGGGCGCGTAATACTTTGGTATAGAAGTCGATACCTGCATCTAAGGCGTCTATTTCGACGATTCTTGTTTCCGTGCTACAGGACAACGTTCTCTTCGCTCGTTCGCAGGTTGTTCGCAATCGTCTCAGCGCCCTGTGATTCTTCGAAATATCACGACGGTACTTAGTTTGAATTCTTCGACATGATGGTTCACGAGACGATGGTCGAAATCTTCACCACCCAGATAAATGTCACCGGTAGTAGCTTTTACCTCGAATAACGAACCTCCACCAATTGTGAGAATGGAGACGTCGAAGGTACCACCGCCCAAGTCGAATATCAAGACGCTACGTTCACCTTTCATATTTTTATCCAATCCATGAACGAGGGCAGCAGCGGTTGGCTCGTTGATGATTCGGAAAACATTTAAACCGGCGATCGCACCAGTATCCTTCACAGCTTGACGTTGCGAATCATTGAAATACGCCGGAACTGTGATCACTGCATCCGTAACTTTACATCCCAAATATGTGCTTAGGCTGTTTCCTTCATCTTCGTCAACAGCATCGAACTAACTTTCTTAGGAGCGAAGATTTTGACAGTTTGTTTGAACTCGACCTGAATCTTAGGCTTGCCGCAATCGCTGACGACGGTAAATGGCCAATGCTCCTTATCCAGCTGAATCTTCGAGTCGTCGAATGGGTGTCCGATCAACCCTTTGGCGTCGAAGACGCTACTTGATTCTTTGTAGCATCTCCGATCAGACCTCTTCACTCGCTGACCCGCCTATTCTTGACCACCATATGTCTCGTCACTTGTATCCAGAAAATTCATTTCATCCTTTCCTATGTCTTTATTATCCAACAGGTAGACCTCTTTCACCTTGATACTCATCAAACAGTCAACCAAGTAGCACCATAAGTCACTTGACTTCAAAGCACCAGCTCCCTCTCTTCACTTCATTTGACCTGACACATCAAATTATTACCTGTCGGTGGAATAAAGAATGGAGAAACCAAACGATAGGATCGGTATCATTTTTTCGTTCATTTTCGCCATACCTTCCACGTGACTCTTCCAATCCTTACCGGTGACGGAATTTTAGTTTCGAGAAAAATGAACAAAAGTCGATAAATCATAAGTATGATTTTATTATTTTCACAGAAATTTCATCGATTTTAAGATAATATTGACGGCGTAAAAATCTCAAAAACTAGACTAGATTTATAAGTTTTAATCTTGAAGAGTAGAGTAAAAAAGCATGGTCTAGGTAAACGAGAAATCGCAAGTGCAAACTGTATTACATTGCAAGAAGAGAATAGTCTTAGTGTTAATTTAAGACAGTTCCCTTTTTTTTTTGTCAATTTGATCAGATTTTCCAGTTATTTTGACTGTAAAATTTAGTCATAGTGAACAAAAATAGGTGACTTGTCTTAAGTTAACACTTTTTTTTTCTAGTCACCATGACTATTCTCTTCTCTCGGGTGTATATTTCTCAGGTAGTTTCACTACCGTCGTTTCCCGTCGTGAAACCGTACGCTTCAATCAAGTAATTTAAAGGACAGCCTCGCCCTGATAAGAAAGAAAGTATAAATGTATCCGTTCCAGGACCACCGCCTAGTAAATTCACGAAATTTTCGAAGCATCCATAGTTGTTATCTCGGTTTACGACAGATATACAAGTGAAATTTTCTACGTGTGCCAATGCCAGATCTTCATCTGTGGGACAAAACGTAGCACTTGTGCGAAAGGGCCAAAATAGTCTGGGCGTGATCACCGGCCAAGTTCCCAAATATCTGCAAATGTTGATTCTGATTTTAGGCACATATACCTAAACATGGATTATGGACTCGCTACGGTGAATCGAGAAAAACACTTACGTATCGTTTGGCATTCGTTGGCCAAATGTGATGTTCATCTGCTTCTCTTGGTAAAAGGGACATCCGACGCCCCAAAAAATATTTCCGAAATCAAAGATATTTTCAAAGTCAAAGTCAAAGCTGTCAACACGCGCGAAAACTATTATCGAGATAAGACATGGAAAAAATAATGTACGCAGCATCATTATCTTGAACAGTAAAACTAAAGAAAGTACAAGCACACGTATTCGCGTTAAGGTGCTGACTAAAGCTTGTATGCATACTCACGAAGTATCTAAGTAGTGAAGTTTTTTGAGATTAAGATAAATATATTAATCTTTGAGATAGATTTAAAGAATAGAAATGTAAAGACATCATAGACTAGATGGCTCAGAAAAAAGAAAAAAAAAAAAAGAAGCCATAAAACAGAGACATAGTGAAACTGACATTGAAATGACGTGTGCTTTTCGCGAAAGTTTCCTCATACATCTTATCAAATTTGTGGATGCTTTTTATCCACGCGTGTGTAGTCCGCGTCATATACAGTCAGAGGTTGTGACGAGAAACTGCATTTTGAGGTAACAAACGCAATTATGATTGTAAAAGAACGTCATCACTTGTATCGCGTTGCCCAAGGAATTGAGTACTCATCTTATTTTGTCTATCTTTCGCCAGCAATCATTTATTAAATTGCAATCCGCACAGAAATTTAAAGTACCCTATTGAAAGGTACGAATTAAAACATACAAACATATTTTCGGTACAACTGCCATTATCGAGTACAAAACTAAAATAGAGGAGAACAAACGGAGAAGTACGAGCGACGCGACGCTAAGGAGACAGAAAAACACGTGAGGGAGGAAAAGGAGAACACACGTGGGAACAAAACAAAACAGGAAATAAGGATGAGGTACACGTAAATTAGAGAATGAAACTAGTGGAAACAAACAAAGAGAAACTTACAAACAGCTAAGATGGACGTAAGATTATTATTGATAGTGAACTTCTGATTAATAAGCTTGCCCATGAGAAATCGATTTTAGTTCCCAACCTGACGTGACAACTTGAACGCCCTGCAATTTCAAGGAAGCCGTCGTTTTTCCAAGTCTCCCTGCTATCATATATAGCTCGGAGGACGAAATTTTTCCAAGTCCCCTCTCCCTCTCCGTGACGTCATCAACCATGTGACGTCATTTTCCGCGAGCGCGTGCGTGTGTCGTCTGGCGAAAAACGTGGAAAACTTTTGACTCGTATTGTATATAGCTTCGAGCATCAAATTTTTCCAAACTTAGAAGAAAAATTTCGAATCCTACTGTCTATGGCTTGGAGGATGAAATTTCTTCAAGTCCCTCTTCTATCATAATATAGCTCGAGAATGAAAATGTTTCAACAGGGAACCAGTTTTATGGGAGGTTTTCTTGAGAAATTTGCCGTGCGCCGTCCGCCGTGTACCGTCCAGCAAAAAACGGGAAAATTTTGACTCCTATTGTATGTGTATAGCTTGGAGGATGAAATTTTTTGAAGTCTTCCTTCTATCATAGTGGAAATTTTTCCAAGTCCTCCTTCTGTCATATACAGCTTGGAGATCGAAATTTTTCAAAGTTCCCTTCATATCATATATAGTTCGAAAGTCATAAATAATTTTTCCAAACCCTTCTCCTGTCATATATAGCTTGGAATGAGAAATTTTTCCAAGTCCCTTCGAAAATAGGTCCAGGTCACTGATGACGTCCTAGTTCATACTAGGTTTATAGCAGCTCTAGGCCTCCTTCAGACTAGCTTTATACTAGGTCTAGGCTCGCTTGAATCCTGAATACCAAAACCAATTTGACTCATAGAACAGGTTTACTGCGTTCTTCATTTAACTTCGTTAAGGATGCCGTCGTTCTGGCTTGTTCCCCCACATGCTTCTTGAACCTAATCTTGAGCGAATTAAATCTAAATTATAAGATGCTATCGTACTGAGTTCCTCCCTTCATTACACAATTGTCTGTCGCCTAACTTTTGTCAGTTCAACGACAAAATGTTTAGTCTTCCTTGACGGTGTTCGAATCCCCATAGGCTCGCGGTTAAGCTCCCTCATTTCTAAAATTTTCATGGACCTATTTGAGAGCATCCTGTTTTCCTCCGGTGATGTGCCACTCCAGCATTTGGTCTACTGGCATCGGTACGTGAACGACGTAGTTGCCTCTGGAAAGGTCCCCCCCCCTCTCGTTCAGGATTTCTTGACCTTTCTCAAATCACAGTTTAACACTGTATCGTTTACTATTGAGGGGGTAGTTTGGACCTTACTATCTCCATAGAGAGACGAGTGCATTGTGCTGGGACACGTATCTTTCCAACTTCTGCACGGACCCAATTACTTTGAAAAAAATCATTCAATATATCACTTCTTCTCATATTCATTTCAACCAATTAACGTCTCCAAAACAAGTTCTAGAAAGGTTTTTGATCTTTAAACTTTTGGTAAAAGAAGTAAAATTATCTATAGCGAAGCTACAGTGCGCATTACTCGCTGTAAGATATCACCCATCATTCATTGAAAACGATTTACGACTCTATCAACATACAAGTGCGGTCAAAGGATTTCCTGATTTATTTACAACATAATAACATCCGGTAACTCGAGTGGCTAGCCGTGCGCTGATACTTTTCGGACGGCTCAATTTTATGGCGACCTTCGGATGGTAGGTACCGTATACTGGCGTATATCTTATCTGACATCTCACAGTACAGAATTGATACAGAAAATAAACAAACAGGAAGATCACGCGGGTGAAAAAGTTCGCCGACCTTAACCGAATTAATAAGTTGGGCAGAAAGATAAAGACGGACTAATATAAATATCTGGTTACTAGGTTAATTTGAAACTTTGCCAGACCTCACCGAAACGAATGTACGAAAATTTTCACTCGGTACAAACGATGGAATATGAATGATGAATAGAGATGGAAAAAAAGCAAACAAATTACCGCAGTACCACAGTACTAGAATAGCGCTGTTTCTAAGGTAGCGTATATATATATTTGTGAAGATGATGAATAAATCCGCATTTACCTAGGAGCTGTATAATTGTAACACGCGCCGTTTATCTTTAAAAACACTCCGCCACACCACAGCGTAACGTTCAGAAGTATTTTAGCGGACACGCTTCGCCGCCCCCTTAATTTAATCGCGATCGTGAAAATCATCGAAAGAGGATTAAATTGCGGCGAAAGACTCGACGGCAAGCGGCGGTAGCGCCCCGGAATTTGAACAGCGCGTTCCGACATGTACGCGAGCCTCCTTGCGGTCGCTATCGTCATCACTATCATTATCATCATCGTGGGCTGTCAGACGATAAGAAGATGGTAATTATATTTTTGCGCGAATCATCATTTCACCAAGATCTCTTGGTGAAGTAGTGTCAGAGTGAACGCACCATAATGCGAAAAAAAGGGAAAAATTGACGATATCGTCAAGATTGAGACGTACGTACGTAACTAAAAATAATTGAGACATTTATCACTAGCGTGGTTGGAGCCCAACGCTCTCTTATCTAAAAGGAAAGTGTTATGGCGGGGTACGCTTATTAGTTCTGTGTTTTCTTTCTCTCTATACCTTTGAGTAATGCACACCATTGTCAGCTATAATGGCCCGCAGTACAATAATCTTCCAAATCCGCTAAATCGTGCATCATATAAAGATTGAAGAGTTTCGATCGGTTGGTATACCTATACCGAAACGAAATTCGTGTACATTTCAGTTTATCCTCACTTGCTTTACCGGACCCACGAAAGAAAGATGTAATAATCATCTCAAATCTCAAGTATAGAGCATAAAAATATTCACAGTATACACGCCGAATCTACGCACGTGATGTAAACATATACGATACGTGACGCGCTCGCGTGCAGTTATAATTTTCATATCTACTCACCATAAATTACTTTTGACATCGCCAGCAGCCATATTACAGTTACCGACATATGTGTCATGTTGAAAAAACACGGAATATAGACTGGAATATGATGTTGAACATTTCTAAAGTTGTGACTAGGTCATTTTTCGGCTTACTGGGGACTCGTTGCTCTTTCCATTTTGGTACTGGGTTCACCTAAAACAAACAAATTCAATTAGGAATATTTTGCAATTTTTGGGAAACTTGGCTTTCTAGATTAAATGATTCTCGTGATCACGACTGACCCAACGATCAGACTTCAAGGATTTCTCTGTTTTTCACATATCAACAATCGGTACAGGTTCGAATTTTTTGACCCTTGGATGGACTTGAAAAATTTTCGGATTTTGAGTTACGAACCATTCATCCTCTTCTCCTTAGAAAACCCCTATTCCTGACATCCGTACCGATTTTATTGGAATGCAGTCTTGCTTTTACCTTCCATAAGAAATCCTCTCTCCCGTATTAGCGGGGAACCCGCTATCCCTTTCGTTGAGGCGTACTTACAGGAAATTTTCGTCCGCGAGCGCGAGAGGCCGAGGTTGATGACGTCACAAGATTGATGACGTCACGGAGAGGGTGAACTTGGAATAATTTCGAGCTATATATGATAGAACAGGAACTTAGGATAATTTCGACCCCTGAGCTATATGATAGAGGGACTTGGAATAATTTCGACCTCTACTAAGCTATATATGATAGGAGGGGGACTTGGAATAATGTCGACTCTCGAGCTACATATGATAGGAGAGGGACTAAGACCTTCCGCAGTGGAATACGGATATTGCGGGTTCCCTGCTCGCCGTTACAACGTAATCATAATTTTTTTTCTTCTCTTCTGTTTTCGGTGGTAAATCGCAGACTCCCTAGATGTACCGGAAGACTCTCCACTGGTTTGAAGCACCCCTCTTCCTCTCTAATTCCTGTGGCTAGGGGGGGGGGGGAAGAGAGAGGATCGACGACTTATTTCGCCCCCTCCCCATCTCAATCCTTCACGGACTTGAACGACAAATTCGGACATCCCGTTCTAGGGGAGGAATTCGGTTTTGATATTGAGGATTGAATTCAAAATTGGAGTCGACGCACTTTGAAAATCTTTCAACTTCCTCCAACCCCCCCCCCCCGTCATATATTTTTCAATATTCAAAATTTTTCCAAGTCCAACTCCTTGGGTGGTTCGAATTATTTCAAGTTCCTCTTCTATCACAAGAAATAGCTCGAAAGTCGTCATTTTTCCAAGTCCTACTTCCCATATCGCAAAAACGGGCAAAAGGAAAGATCTGTTCCCGGTGCCTTTTTAAATTAGAGTAGGTCAGTTTTCGTCGGATGAATCTTTCGCAGATAACAGATTCCTTTCTAAAATTTTGAACGAAAATTATATCATTAAAAACTTTTTCAAGAGCCAATGATTCACGGACGTCGAGATTTTTTTGAGTCCTCTTCCTGTATAGAGTTCGTGCTTTAAAATTCTGGTAGGTAGACGGGTATCTTTTAAAAATTTCAATGTCCGGCGTTCGCTGTCTGGCAGAAAACGAATTACCCCAATAAAGGGGATGGACTTGCAAAATATTCAAATCTTTTTTCAGGTCCTCTTTCTATCACGTAAGACTTTTTTTCGAAGTTACCCTCCTAGCTGTTACGCTCAAAAATTGGAATTTCGTAAATGCCCCCTCCCCCTGCCATATATAGCTCGATATTTTCAAGACTCCAATTTTGGATTCAAACATTCAAACCAAGGTTCCATGCGTTCTTCGTTCAACTGCGTTAAGGAAGCTGTCGTTCTTCCAAGTTCCTCAGATGAGTCAGCGATTTGACTTTTGTTCAAGTGTTTTTCATGGTTAGGAAATCGAAACGTTACCAAAGGTCCTACGGGGCGCGGATGGTCTATTCTTCTGCAGCTCGAGGCAAGTTTGAAAAAAGCTGAAGCTCGAAATTTTCCAAAGTCCCTTTTCTGATGAATTGGAAAAAAAATTCTCCGGTCTCTTTATGACGTCATTATAACAGAAGTCTAACCTATTTCGGTAAGTTTTCTCAACGGGTTCTGATTACGTTTTTATGGAAGGATTTTCCGACTTCGATAGTCGACTTTGTGAATCGATTACCCAAACACACCTAATTAAATTCGAGAAAGTCGAGTTGTTCCTGTCAAGATTTTCCTTCTCGTTTTCACAATACACATTTGGTTTATTAGGAGAATTTTTCCAAGTCTCAATCCTTCGTATGTGAAGGTAACTCAAAGGTCCCCATATTCTACAATTCATATATAAAATTGGAAGATGAAATTTTTTCAAAACTCAAGATTGGCATAATATTTGTGGTTAATTTACTAGTCCCAAGGTCAACATTTATGGCCAATTTCTAAAATTATCCGGAGTCTCTGAATTCGATCAGAGTCTCCAAGCTATGTATGATAGCTGGGGGACTTGAAAAATTTTGAATCTCGAGCTTTATAGGATAGGAGGAGGGTTTGAAACAATTTTGAATCTAGAACTATATAATATGATAGGATTTTCTATATGTTCTACTTTTTGCAAGATCTTCGACGATGGAATACGGGTCTTGCGGGTTCCCCGCTAGCCGTTGCAAGTTTCGCAACGGAATCCTAATTTTTGATATCATCTTATTACTGCTCCCCCATCCTCTCCTACTTATATGATTTCTGGTCCTTTTTATCCTCCGATCTATTGAAAAATCACCAATTCTTTGGTCAACTTCAAATCGCTCTTCCCAACGAGAAGAAGTCATTCTACCTCGTCTCGAAAGAAGTCATACCCATCTCACCCACTACTTTCTCTTCTCATACCTGTAACCCCCTTCATGCTGTGCTGCAATGCTGATTGTCTACCTGTTGTGATAGACCAGATTTGTACTATCGCTGTACGCACTATCTTGGGATTTTCCTCAGTCTCTCTCTCTCTGTCTCTCTCGACTATCGTGGACGGACAGGGCGGTGATTAAATGAGGCACTTCAATTCTATAGCTAGCGTTGCTCGTTGAGTTCGAAAAAAAGTAAATTTACTTAGGCTATTTGGAAAAAATAGTTAAATTAAAGAAGAAAATCAATTCGTGCCAACCAAATTTTTTTTACGTATGTGAATTTTCTAGTTTCGTAATAGAAAATTATCATTTAAATCCAGAGAGAAGAAGCTTTCTTCTCATTGAGAAACATTTCCTTCCCCTCCGGAGTCACCACCACGTGCTTCATTCGATCACTTCGCGATCATCTGCAGTAGCAACGAGAAGTCTAATCTCCAGACACTAAAGATCTTCTAAAGTACCTATCTCTATTTTTTAATATCCGTATCTCCAGGTTGGTGTAATCATTTACAAAGTGCTCTGTATCACTAACGTATATTACGAGCACGTCCGGAGCCCCGCCTCGCTCGACTCGTTAGAGGATATTATATTTGAAAAAATTTTCTACGATAATTCGGTTCTAGCACGAAACGCTACAAAACATTTCTTTTCTTGGGCACCGACGAGAGTGTCTCAAACACACACGAATTTCCGCGCCGATAAAATTTCGAGCTAGTGGTATAAAATATTATGTAATTCTGGAAAATCTGTTTTACATTTTGAAGTACAACTGCATCCAGACTGAGCCTCAAGGGGTCAATTTTGCGAATTTACACTCACAAATTAGGCAGCAAAAGATTATCTCATAAATATTTCTCAAGTCTCAACGTACTTCAGGCCCTGTTTTCGATTTTTTAATCACGTTGAGTACACAAATCTCGTAAGTATGAATTCTAGACTCGTAGTTGTATAAGAAAATGGCTTCCAGTCGCTGACAAATATCAACTTAATATAGTAACCAGATTACCTATGTAGATTACGATTTACTCGTAAATAGTCCGTATGCTATCCTTACAAGTCTATATAGCATTTTATACGAGCACCCACCGTTATAAGAAAGTTCTATCTTGTAATGTCAAAGTTTACACTTTGTATAGAAGTGTAGAAAATGTCACAAAAACACTAAACAACTTTTAATCGATTATTAAAGATTTTCGTCGACTGATAATCACCATTGCGGATTATATAGAATTTGTGAGAACTTAACTCATTTGAAGAGGGAAATTGTCGAGCGCGACACTGTTGAAGGCCTATTAATTAAAAGATGGAAAGGTGATTGAAAAAAATGACATATTAAATGGTGGCGTCGCATACACTGTAGTTATTCTACAGACTCTATAGAGAAAATATTGAGCGTCATCGCGATGTTGAAATAGCGATGCGATTTGTGTGTGTACTTTGTCTCGTGTCGTACTTTCGCGCTTCGAAAAATTTATTATAACGACGTTTACTCATCGTTTATGTAACATCGAGTAATAGTCATGTTTACAAATTATATGAAATTTTTCTCTATATTGTTAACGCCTTATTAAAAGATGAGAATTGAAGAGTGAAGCTGTTATGTAGTCGCATCTCCGAAATGACGCGGCACTTTCTTCCATTCGATGATGTTATTTCGATTTCTTCGCTATTGATGACGGCACGTTTACAGACAAGACCTATAGGTACCAGACCGCCACCCAAGATTATTGAGGCTGTCGGCTATGAACGTCTATATTGCATACACAAAATCTGTTTATTTCAGTATTGGAAAATCTATAGGAACATCGTTCGAGCTATCGAGCAACGTTGGACCAGATGAAAACACAATCTGCTGTCAAAAAATTATGATCAATAACCATTGAAACTCATATTGAGTGTGGTGAGGTGTAAGTAAAACACTAGATATTGAATCTCAAGTGTATATTCTACTTTATTAGTGAGCTTACAAGAGTACTTTTGGATGCTACCCCATCATCAATTGTGTTGCTACTGAAGAACAAGACCTGGAACATGAGTTATGTACTATAACAATGTGGTCCTATTGGCTGTGAGAATGCTGTGTTGTGATTGGTTCGCTCTTGGAACATATTAATTCTTACAATATGACACTTCACTGTATTCTTATTGGTTATGACATACGGCGTCGTGATTGGTTCACTCTCTTAACCTATGTGCTGCTTTTCTATTGGCTTCCAGGTTTGCTGCTATCTTATTGGTCAGTTCTGTTCTTCTTCTCTCATTCAATCACCAGGCTGAATAATTTTTCGCAGTTACATTGTTCAAGAGGCTCAACCTCATAACATGGCTCGTACCTTTAAGGACACCGTTAGTATTATGTTCAAGAGGCTGGCTTTCTTCCTATTTGCTTTTGCAATCTCATTCTGTGCCCAGAGTTTTCTTTTCGTTGTGCGATTCTGTTTGTATGAATAAATCCTTCTCCAATGTGCTGTTCCTCGTTGTAACAGTGGTTACCAAACAGTGACTTCCCATCCTCTTTTTCTCAAGGTTTAAAGCTCCTTTTTCCTAATGTTAAACTTCCTCACAGTCTCACCAATGTAAATACCTTCCTGAGCTTGTACTTTCCGCTCAAGCTTCTCTCGTCCTTTTCTTCTGTCTGACCATTACTGGTTCTCTTCCCAATGGGTGGCTTATTGTGGATACCCGTACGTTCACATATAGCTGTTGAACGCCTTTATCACCTTGTTTGTGTACTTTTCTATGTACGGTATCAATCCGGAGTTCTTTCTCACTGTACCATCATAGGTTCCCTTCTTTGCTTCCATTTTCTCAAAGACTCCTTCAATTACACCTCTATGGTAGCCGTTCGCTTTCACGATCTACTTTACTATCCTTTTCTATTCATTGTTCTTTACGACGGAAATTGCTCAATAGCAGTAGTTGGATCGCTGCTAACTTGTGCCGGGGTGGTGGTTCGAGTCATTTGGGATGATGGTGTCCGCGTGCGTTGACGTCCTGTAGATTTTGTATTCTATCTGTTTGTTTAACAGCGTGACTGTTAGGTCCAAATAGTTGACTTGTAAAAGTTTTTTTAGCTGGGAATCCGCTATCTATTTTGTTCGAGAGAGAGAGGGGGAGGGAGGGAGGGATGGAGGGAGGGGGGCTCAGGAATCATCCGCATCTAGCTTTGATGATACCATCAACCTATGTTTGGTTAGGTCACGTTCCTTAGCTAGAAGAATTTTTTTAGGCTAGATTATAAAAGAACTCGAGATGTGCTGATAGGTGTGACCATGTACACTGAGAGAAGAGAATATAGTCTTGGTGATTAGAAAAAAAGTGTCAACTTAAGAAATGTCACCTACCGTTATTAACTATGACCAGATTTTACAGGTAAATTAACTGGAAAAACTGATCAAGTTGACAAAAAAAAAAGTGAGTCCAGTCGATAAAGACATCGTCTGTGCAATTTGGGTGCAAGTTCTACTTTTGACAGAAATGTCTCAGATTTGGCGTCAGAAATAACATAGGTACTAAAAGTGTAGACCCCTCACTGCATGGCTCGCGGAGCTGTGGTACGTTCTTGCTGCCTAAAATCAATTTTTGTCAATATCTCAAGTTCTGTTAGGCCTAGAGAAAAATTTTTAATACAAAAAATGTTGCTCGTGAAATTTCCTACGAGATAGACTATTTCATTGTTAGTCTAAGTCCAACCGTCAGCCTAGAAAATTCATTTAAGTAGACGAATATTTCATTTTTCACAAATTTTTTGAAGTTTCCATTGCCTAATACGTAGAAAACGCGCTCAACATTCATTCTCCTTGCAAGATGACCTATATGAAGATACTTTCCTTTTTTTTACTGTACCCCAGTCCACACGTACGTGATGGGGGCAATGTAGTCCCTACGTGTAATATTATTACAATACGTATGCTGGTATTTACAATACTTATAGTGTTATATTACAACTTGACTTATGAATGAAATGTGTTGATATCACCTGTATACCTCTCCTTCCCATTTCCTGCCTGTCCAACTAAAGGAGTTCGTTGTTGATAGAAGCGGTTGTCCGAGCCCAGTTATCCCGCCGACTTACTGAGGTCTTATAGGTTAGGAGGGGTCTTCATTGCTTTTACGACTCCTGAGCATCAACAGAGTCGTCATCATTCTCATCAATTGTTATAACATCGTCTGAGTCGTCGTCACCTGCAGTTGGCATATCATCGTCTGAGTCCGGAGGAAAGTCACCGTCACCATCCTCGTTCAGTAGAATGGAGTCTATCCTGTGGTCCACATTGTGCCCTTCAGCATTCAGGCAAGACAGTCTCATACATCCGCTTCAGCAATTCATCACAGGCAGGGGCTGCATTCATCTGGGTCGGCAGAAGATCTCAGTTTTCCAAATGCCAACCCCATCCTATCGGCGTGAAATTATTTTCTTTTCCATTTCTGCACCTGGTGGAAACACCGAAAGGCGTGGTGACTGACCGCATCAACGATTGGTGGGAGAGATGCCAGATACAGAGATTTTTTCATCGCGCTTCTAAGAAAGGTGACATGACGGTGATTTTCCAACGACTTCTCATTTTTTTGGCGCGATATAATTGTAGCATATATTTACAAGCGGCAGCTGTAATTTCACCTTTTGCACTACCACTGTCATAGAAAACAGCATATCTTGCAAATATAAGTGAGAGTATTTTGCATAATGATGACGACCAGTCGTATGAAAATACGGTAGCATATTTCTGACGCAGGCTAGATGTAACTCCCAATCTCCACTCTTCTCCGCTCGAATAAAATTTTTCATTATGTTCACCAATGAAAATATTGGATCCAGAGTTGGGCAGTTTTACTTTTTTTTTGCTTATTCGGCTACAAACTTGTTCATTCCTTTCTTTAATGATGACAAACTACCATTTCTGTCTATTTCTTCTACGGTCTGGAAATCCACGCGAGAGTTCATGCAAAGCTTCAAGTTCCTCTGGTTCCAGTTCAAAATTCTTGAATAACAATTTGTGCAGAACAAAGTGAAGATTAGAATGACCTCTTGAAACGCGAGAATGTACATGGCCATGCAGCATAATTTCTACTGAATTGGGAGCATAAACTAACGATAAACCTTCTTTTAAACCAGTGCCCACTATAATGTGACCGCAACTGTTTAAGAAAATCATGAACTCATGAAAGCCACCTAATCGCAAACGCATTTTGGGCAACAAGCGTGCGAGCCTTAATATATAAAGAGGCTGTTTGAATGTTATAAACACAGGCTCTTGTCCTGCTGGGTTATGCTCGACAGCGTAGTTAAATGAATGTTGAGCGTATTAGGCAATAGAAAACTTCAAAAAATTTGTGAAAAATGAAATATTCGCCTAGGTACTTAAATGAACTTTCTAGGCTAATGGTTGGACTTAGGCTAACAATGAAATAGTCCATCTAGTAAGAAATTTCACGAGCAACATTTTTCGTATAAAAAATTTTTCTCTAGGGCCAACAGAACTCGAGACATTGATAAAAAATTGATTTTAGGGGGCAAGAACGTGCCACAGCTCCGCGAGCCATGCAGTGAGCGGTCTAAACGTTTAGTATGTTATTTCTGACACCAAACCTGAGACATTTCCGCAAAAGCAGAACTTGCATCCGAATTGCACAGTTTGCCTTTTTTTGTGTCTTCATCGACTGGAAGGACTTTTTTTCTAGTCACCAAGACTATTCTCTTCTATCAGTGTACGTAGGTTCAGCATACGTTTTCATGGAAGGAAACAAAAAGAAAGACAAAGTAGATCAAAAGATTAAAGAAGAACAGTTTATCGAAGGTGTTACAATGTGACTTCATAACTTGTAGTGTATTTTGAGCTTTTAAAAACGCGTAATGAAACGAAGTTATTTCGTCATTGAGTTGTATCAATTGTACACCGGAAATTTTCGTCTGCAGTGCTCATTATACCTATGTGTCTGCTGTTCGATACCTTGCGCGTCAAACCAACGTTCGATTACAAGGTGTAATTGAAAATTATGTACCAGAGCATAAATGATTCGGTCCATCCAAAATTTGATGTACAGCCCACTTCGCGTATTTACGAAGAAATACCGCTCTGGTGTACATCATTTTATATTATTTTCTGCTTCTAACGATTTTCACAATAGACGTTAATTACGATTCGTGCGAAATTCGATATTTCATTTACTAGTCTCAGTCTTGATGACTCCATGTCGTCATCAAACGTGAATATGAATGGTAAAGAGGGAGATCCTCTGTAAGTTGTTATAAATCGGTTGAATAATGTAAGGGATTATTCTTATTTGTCTTCTTAAACTTTTTAAAAATTGCTGCAGGCTGTAACTGAGCTGATGCTGCCTCGGTCTGCGGTAAAAACGTTTATTCTCATGCCCGCATCCAAAATCTAGCTGTCGGATACTATTTCGATTGCACGGAGAGGCTCTTGTATTTAGAAATTTTTTGTCAGTAATTAAGATTCCGATACTGCGAACCTCTAGTGAAAGGTAAATATTTTTAGTTTTTAATTTGCTTATTTCAGTGGTTGCGAGATACTTTAAACGTATTTTTATCCTAGCCCAACGGAGAGACTGACGCAATGAATTAAATTACGAATAACAGTCGCGAGTGTCTGCGTAGACTGTGCGGTACCTGAAAATGAGATGCTATAAATATATATTGTTGTGCACGTTCGTCTGATGTCCACTCTATTCAAAGTTGAAGTGAATGTCTGGAAGATAATATTTTCTCCGGACTCTTCTAATTGAAACAGCAACACGTAGAATACTGTAAACGTAACCAGATTTATAGGAGTTTCCTACCTAGACACCTTATTATAACGCTTCATTATTGAGGTCTAATGATTGAACACGCATGTAAACTGACCAGAGTTCAGACTCGTAGACCTATGCCCGCACGAACTTACCCAAATTCGTCCTCATTTGTAAGGTAATAAGTAGTTGTACGGACCAAACTCCTGTACTCACGTAGGATTGATTATATAGGTACTATTGGAAAGTAATTAATTTGTACGGTAGCGATACGCTGGAGGATTTGAATTTTATATTGCTCTCACCTTCGATTCTCGACAAGTTTAGACCAGTTTCCATTTTTCAAATAATTTAGTCTGAAGAGAATCGGGCACACGAGTGAGGAAATAACTTCATTTGGAAATTTAGAATCCTGTCACGAGTACTGTCTATGGATCGAACCGAAGATCTTATTTTCCAAATTTGAAGGAATCGGATTCAAAATGTGGGTACATTGTTTTATTTTCTGATCGATTTATAGTTGGTGCCACGCGTTTGTTTTTTCTTCAAGAGAAGGAGGAGAGGAATCTTTCGCGAGAAAAAGGCCTTTCAATCTCCTGTTTGAAAAGACACTGTTTCCTGTGGTCGAAGGTAGACATTTGTACGCGAGCTCTGATCGTGCAGTTTCAAATATCTGAGCTCCATCGTGAATGTTTGTCGAGATTGCGGCGAGCAAATTATGAAAATACTTGCTATAGCTTGCCTAAACTTTTCCGGAAGCTTGAGAAAGCCTTCCTGCATCGGAGTTTGTCGCTGGACCTTTCGGTCGGAGTCGTTAAATGCTGCATTTGGTCTGTCCTTCAGCGCGGTAGCTGACGTATTGAAAATCAAGTCCGAATCTTGTAGAAATGTGGTTGTCGGGAAGAAAGCTCCAGATCTCTCATATAGACTGACGAAGTGTCGAATCCAGAAACCTTGAAACAGATCGAGATAAAGTGTGATCTGCAATAATATATACAGGATGATCCGAGGTCACATTGATGGGAAATCGTATAGGAAAGTTTCTCCACAGCTTCGAAGTCTGAAGCAGTCTAAAGTTAAGTAATTATAGTCAAAGAGAATGGCTTACGCCGAAAGCAATATACAGTAATTGTAATTTTATTTTTAATATCCATTAAAAACTTGAGATAAGAACGTTCGCAGAACACAAAAGACATGAAAATGGCGATCGAATAGTGTGCCAATAGGACTTTAATCCTTCGGATATCTCATGACTCCTTGAAAATTTCGAGTCATGCGAGCAGCAGAAAACCCCTCCTACCCCGTAGAATGAGAACATAGAGAAATCGGAGTAAAACAAGAGCTGTACCTAGCTTTTAAAAACCTTTGGAAACTGGCTATGAATATTTGACCAACCTCAGCTCATTAAAAATAGGTTAAAAACCTTCAAGGACCAAAATCTCTAATTTCATAGGCTAATACCTTTTTCAATTTCCAATATTGAGGATGAATTGAGGTTAAATATTATTTGATGGTTATTTTTTACATTATGTTATTAATTAATTAAAAGGTAAACGAATTTTTTTCAGCAGGGAACCGCTATCCCTTTTGTTGGGGGTACTTTCAGGAAATTTTCGTCCGCGAGCGCAAGCGCGAGCAGCCCGAGGTTAATGACGGGGGGGGGGGGGGGGACTTGGAAAAATTTCGACTCTTGAGCTATATATGACGAGAGAGGAACTTGGGAAAATGTCGACCTCCAAGCTGGGGACGAGGTAAGGTAGAGGGCATTTCGAGTCTTATGGTGTTGCACATCAGGTGGGCTAAGCCAATACCGTATGAAGCATTGTATGTCTAGTTATTTGAAGGGTCACCTTCAAGCTATTATATGATAGGAGAAGGAATTAGAAAACTTTCGACCACCGAGCTGTATATGATCTGGGTGTCTATCGGTCAAGTGAGTCAAGTAAATCAAGAAAAAGTCAAGTATTTGATAAAAAGTCAAGTAAACAAGTGAAAGTCATGCATCTACACTAAAGGTCACGTAAAAATGATAAAAATGATAGAAACTCTTGCAAAAAAAAACAAAAAAAAACTCACGGGTTCTTTAACAGAGTTAAACAAGGGGTGGCAGGAAACCTGTTTTTTAAGGCACGTGGGATCTGAAAAATGTAAATTGTGACGTCACAGGTCCCGCCCCAAGCTATATATGATAGGAGGGGACTTGGAAAGACGACGTAGGCCTGGACTTTGGAACTATATATAATAGGAAGGGAACTTAAAAAAACTGATTCATGACGTCATCAGATTGTGACGTCACAAGGCTGACCTATGAAGTCATCAAGCTGCGACGTCGTAGGCCCCGCCTCAAGCAATATATGATGGGAGGAGACTTGGAGGGGGACTTGGAGCTTTGCTGGACGGCGGATGTTTTTTCTGACGCCACCATCACCACCACCCCTGCCCGATAAAAGAGGTTGGCTGTTGAAACAGTATTTTTAGCCAATTTGACTTATTTTGCAGCGGGGAACCTGTTTTATCGTTTTTTTTTTGGAAAAAACGTCCGCCTCGGACGGTGAAGTTCGGAGCCGCCCCTCCAAGTCCCTCTCCTATCATATATAGCTTGTGGGTGGCACCTGTGACGTCACTGTTTGATAACTTCATAGGTCAGCCTTGTGACGTCACAATCTGATGACAGTTTTTTCAAGTTCCTCTCCTATTATATGTAGCTCCAAAGTCCGGGACTGTGACGTCATAATTTGATGACTTCATAGGTCAGCCTTGTAACGTCACAATCTACATTTTTCATATCCCGCGTTCCCCCTTAAAATAGGTTCTCCGCCAATCCTCGTTTAACTCCTTTGAAGAACCCTTGAGATATTTTTCCTTCCTCGTTGACACGCTTACTTTCAAAAAAGGTCAATAAATGTCAAGTATTTTCGGAATCTCCTTTCAGTAGACACCCTGTGATAAGGGGAGGACCTAGACCGCCCCGATAAAACAGGTTTACCGTTAAAATTTTGACTCCCAGACTGTATAATAAAGAAGGAAAGAAAATTTTCAGAATTTCAACTTCAAATAAACAACATTTACGTTAAACAGAATTACATACAAACTGTCACAAAGTAGGCTAGTAGCATTTTTCATAAATGAAAATTTGAACTATTCATCCTCAGCAAAAGTTGTCTTCTATATATTCTGCTTTTTTAAAGGTCTGCGGTATAAGGGTCTTACGAGTTCCCCGCTCTCTGTTGCAAAACTTGCAACGGCATCTTAGTTTTTTTTATTTATTTATTTATTTAACGAGCTTTAAAACTACAAGGTCATTAGAAAACAGACTAAAGATATAAATAGGTACTCGTAGAAATTAATGTGAAGATGAATTAGTGTGGACGGTCAGGTCGTTTTGATGTTGGTGTAAAAGTCAGTTGATTGTGAGTAATGAAGGGTACTACAAATGGCCTCATGGTTATTTTCGAGTGCTTGAGTAAGGGAGGAGGGTGTGTTAGTGAAAGAACGATGAGGTAAGAGTTGGAAGTAGGTAATCAACTATTGAATTGTCTTGTTGACAGTAGGGGTGAGATGGAGGGGTTAGGACATGTTAGCTGGTTATGTCAGAGTGAGTAATTTTTGTGTGGCCAATTCTTAGACGGGAAAGAACCACTTCTCGTCTTCTGTCTCTGATGGAGGATGACTAAGGGACGGGAATTTTTGTAATATGAAGGAGTTTTTTGTTAGATTTATATTGCCAAAGTGCGTTCCATGATTAGATGACGAGTGAACGGAAGTAATTTTTATGGTCTGTAGATCAGTTTCTTGGTCGAGGGAGGTAGTTTGTTTTGCTGCTTCATCAACGGTGTCATGTTGAGGTAGGCCAATGTGTCCGAGAATCCAAATGAAGATTATTCGGATGCTGATTGACTTTACAGTATGAAGTGTGAGGGGAATGCATTGTACAATTCTGTAAGTGAATGAAGAGAAGAGAGGGATTCAGTGAGGAGAAGGAATTTGCCTTTTGGGAGAAGTAGGTTCCCATAAGTTCTGCTGTAAATATGGAAGCTATGTTGCGGATGCGTTCTGAAAATATCCCCTCGTAAATAGAGTATACCCACGCTGCTTTATTATATGTCCTAGACCCATCAGAGAGGAAGAGTGTGTAGTGAGGGTATTCTTGAAGTAATTTTGTGACGTGTTGGGTACAAGCATTTGTAAAAGAAATTGAAATACAAATAGCAATTTGGAATGAGTGCAGAGTATTTCTACGCTCGTTATCTCTCGCTTTCGTTCACAACGCTTTCGAATATCAAGCACGAGGCAAAAGTAAAATCTGATCGACGTTTTCCTATAAATCTGTCATAATCTACTTTCTTGTAGGTGATGATATGATCACCTTCCTTCTCTTCAATCGTGCTCAAACTAGATAAGTCGTGTCGTTCATTTTCAATTTTTTTTTCCAAACATCGCGAAATAACCCATTCAGCATCATTCGTATAATCTGCTATTGTTACAGGTGAATAATTTATATAATATTAGCTTTATTTATCTTTTACTAAAGTACTCATGACTATCTTTCACTTCTGAACAAATGATCATACGATTGTGTTCGAAAATATAGATTCCGAACCTATATTTATTAACTCGTTACGAAAACCAACACATTTATTGAAATGGAAAAGTAGCTAGTTTTTATGTTCACAACTTTTTGTGGAACTACAATTTTTTTTTATCGTTTGCTCACTGCAAAACTGGACTTCTCGAAGCCATAATTCACTCTACGCGTGTATCTGCGTGTACGGCGAGTAAGTAATTATGGAACATTTTCCCAATCCGGCGAGAAATACTTAGTATCGGAGTGAAAAAAGAAAGAAGAAAAAAGTGTTTCGTGATTGCTCGAATTATTAGGTCGATAGATTCGATATGTAAACACAATCATGTGCTAACTATGACGATGGTCGGCGTAGAAAAAGTGGAAAGAATTATTCCGCGTTCGGACATCATCGTCGTAATATCGAGGAAAAATAGCGTAATTGATCTACTTTGTAGCGGGCGAGAATAAAAAAGTAAAGTATGGGGCTAAGTGCGATCGAAAATTAGTTTACTTTTGGCAGCTCGCAATGAGCGGAATGAGGTATACGTATACGCAGTGCATGAAGCACTTTGATTTAGGAAAGAAGGCGGAAGCTAGGCCATCGCAGTTATCTTGAAGCTGGCTTCAACTTATACCTACTTTGTTCAAATACAAAATTAGGAGCGTGACATAAAATACTGTATAGTCGCACCATAGCTCTCGTACTCTTTTCGAGTGCATTCGTAAGTAATACACAAAATATTGTGCCTGCTAATTGTGATAAAATCTTGCAACAACTGGTGCGGCTTAATTTTAATTAGTAAAGGTCATATAAGATAGCAAAGTGAACGCAAGAATTAGTAAACATGAGAAACTAAGAGTTAGCATGCGTGATGATGAAAAAAGCAATGTAAAAACTGTACTCATGAGTTGGACTCGCTTCAAGTCGATAATTGTGATTGAAAAATTTTCTCCATCTTCAAAAGGAATGAAAATTTTATAAATCGGAGAAAAATTATCAGCGCACCTTCAATTGTATTACTGGTGCAAGAGGGTCCTACATACTAGTACCACCGTTTTTATTTCTTAATGAATTGGAAATTTCAGGATGCTGTCACTTTCAACCGATGATACGATAGAGGTTTCAATACATGAATTTTTGTGGGAAACCATTCGAAACTGTGAACCCTCAGTAAAATGATTACAGAAAATGACGTTGTACAGGCTCACCACCTTTGACCGAGGATGAGAAAAGGGACCTTAGTGGGCAAAAAATCAATTTTCCTATTTATGATGGTTCTTTACATAATTTTTCATACTCTTTCACATGATGTAATCAGGAAAAATCAATTTCTTTGCCCACTAAGGTCCCTTTTCTCATCCTCGGTCACACCTAAAGAAATGAGGAGAGTTGTGAGAACCTAAGGCCATCTATAGTCGGTTCACAAGATTCGGTGGATAACTGATAAACAAACAGGGATAGCACGCGAGAAGGAATGTATGTTAGGATCGTCAACTTTTTCTTCTTCTTAGCCTAGCATATGCGCTTATAGCCCAATATACAGTAGTAGGAAGCTCTGAAGGCTCCCCTCGTGAAGAATTCTCAATTTTCTGGGTTGAAGAGTACGAATAGAACGTGGACACGGATGCGCCCGGACAGGAATCCCTCAACCGAGCCCAAAGACTTGCGAAACATGTAAAAAAAAAAAGTAATGTAGTGTGAGAATACAGCCTTAGACCTTTTATCCTGTTGACGTCGTAGCGCGTTACAATTAGCAGAAACCCTGTCAAGCGAGCCTAACAGACTATCGACTCTCATAAGAAAGACACAGGGAGCAGAGATCATTAGGTTTCTGATTGATATTACGAGTAATCTTAGCTATCAGAAGTTTATTTTCAAATACTAGAGACCTTCTATAGTAAGAATCTATGTTCTCAGCTCCCTGTGTTTTTCTTATGGGAGTCAAAAATGTGGTTGGCTCAATTAACAGGATTTCTGCTAACGTACTTGCTGAGTGATGCCACAAGATCAGGTTCTATTGTGCAGCTTTCCACCGCAGTTCATCTTTTCGCGTACGTTAAGGGCTTCTGATAAAATTGTCACGACATCCGTTTTGTACGAAATTTTGTCCGAATCATTTTGTAAATTCTCTGTAACGTGGCTGTCTATTTGACGAGTTGTTTAAAAAAAAAATGATTTTCGCGGAACATTGCGACCCTTTGTAGACGACGCGCCAGGAATATGGTTGTGGATTTTTAGCATGCTCAAAACGACACAAGTTAGAGGACATTTGGGTAGAAAAACCTTTGATCGAAATTCCAGGTGATCTTCTTAAATTTCCGCATTTATAGCAAAGCAGATACTTTAATTTTGAAGTTGTATACCGTGGCAGAATGTAAATTTTGCATCAGTAGTAGGATAGAAATACAATATATAGAAGCTGCATACAGTGTATATTATGGTAGAATTAAAACTCCACTCCTGCAATAGGACAGAAATGATGGGTAGAGGAGAAAACAGGTGAATGTCCACACGAAACGATGATCTGTAGAAACAGTTTTTTCTCACTAATATATAAAATCCAATTGTCCAGTTCTTTTCTTTTGGACACTCACTCTTTTCCGCTGTACCCTTCGAACATGATATTGTTTGCTGCTTTCGAAATCCGCATTGTAGGTGTGCATGAAGTTTTTGAATTCCGCTTCAGAACGTTGCAGAATTTTTGAATGCCGCAGAACTTTTCCAAATTTGTAACAGAAAATGTTAATTCTGCAGCAACTCAGAGCAGATACGGGCGAAAATTGACGCGCCCCTACGTCTGCGTCCAACGTCGGTGACGTCATCAGTATAAGGTTGCATATAAGTATGTGTCTTGGTCAGATTATAGAAAAACTTCGGTTCGCCGGAACCTGAGCAGAATAGCAAGAAGAAATGGTTTCGATGATCTACGAATAGATGTTGACCCAAAACACACCGTTTATTCATAGAAGATTTGCAGTCTACGTTAAAATTTTGTCGATTTCAAGTGCATAATCTGAAATGATTTTAGAGTCGAGGTTGAAAAGGGATCAACTTCTGGTATCACATTTTAAAATCAGCTAAAAATTGTCGATTCGACCACTGCTGCATTGGTCAAGCATAATTTCGATTCTCAATGACCTTAAGAGCTCCGCTATGTAATTTAGCGACCACACCAAAATATTTTGGTTTAGTCGCTCGAGCAACTTCGCCATTGCTACTTAATTATGATTGCCTATTCTGTCTGCGAGTACCGAAGTTACCTAGTAGCCAGAAACCTACAGGTACATCGACATGAGATCGACTTGAAGTTGACTAGCGACAACTAAAAATCGACTGTTAATCAATACAACAGAGCAATCGATTTCAGGTTGATAGAAAAGTTTGAGAAGTCGACTCAAGGTCAATTCAGAGTCTTGCAGAGTACATCCCCAGAAAACATTGACTGTTAATCGACACGACAGAGCAGTCGATTTCAGGTTCATGAAAACATCAAGAGAAATCGACTCTCCACATCGACGTCGATTTGAGGGGGATTTTAAGTTGACCAGAATATATTCTTAGAAAACTACAAATCGATTTGAAATCTACGGAACAAAGCATTTGATCGATTTCCGGTCTCAAAATCGACGTGGCAAATAAAATGAAAGGAAGTCGGTTTTGTTTTTACCGCGACAGCGACGTAAGGTCGATTGAAGTGGACCGAAAATCGACGGTAAGTATAAGGTGCAACTCCTCTGGGACGTCATTGTCATGAATATCAATTTAGGTAAGGACAAAAAATAGGTTGCGTCAATTTTGGCTAAATTTTATCGATTTTTTTCTGAGGTACACTTCATTACTAAGAGTTCTAATGTGTGGCCTTTGATGGTCATTTCTGGAATCAAGGATCCTTAAATTGAGATCAACAAGAAGATTATAGGCTAAAAACGTTCGTTACCTATTTAAAACAAAACAATGCAATGTTGCGAGTTGTAAAAGAAGACGGCCTACTTGAAAAGTACGTTCGAAGACATTTTGGTAAGGAATTTCAAACCAGTTGAAACTACAGTATAGTGTTTCGAATGTATTCGTTTTGAACTCGGAAATGAATTGGACTATTTTCGCAGAAATTTAATATTGAAAATGATGAACATGAATCATCAAAATTTCAATAAAAATTATGGATTATCAATTTTCGATACTGTGAGTTGTTGTATAACCTAGAAATATTCTTTCTATTAACAATTTTGATGTGTTTTGCGTTGGGATTTTAAAATTTTCTGCGAATTGTATTCGGACTGTGTTTAAAGATCGGTTATTTCAACCATCTCATCCGCAACTTCCAAAAAATTGATTTACTCGAACATTAGATTGGATGGTATGAATCTCAAGAAGTAGGTATTAAAGAATTACTCTTCGTATTTTTTTAAATCATGTTTTGAGCCCTTGAGGTGAATTTCAAGAATTGGCCCCTTGCTCTACGTATTATACGTATAAAAAGTAAACAAGATTTGAAGAAAATAGGCTAACAAACATTGAGATTTTAAGATTGACTTGAAAACTCTGGAGAAGAAAAAGATAAAAGAGATGTGTATCGTTCTTTCAATATGTGTGCGCGGTGCGAAGCCATGATCAAAGGCCTATAATCAGCTCTTGCCATTTTTCTGCCAAGAGTCATCAAGTGAGGAGGAAGTCAATACATTTTTAGTGTTATCATTCTAATAACTACAGGGGGTGTAGAGGTACTCCTTACTTCTCTCTGTGGACAAAAATTTTGCATGGGATAGTAAAATGAGTACCTCTCTTGTATTTTTGATTGTTAAGGATAGAGAAAATGAAGATGCAAATGTACTGGTCAAAGTGTGAGTACTTCCCCACCGTTTAAAAGGGTAGAGGTTACTCTAAAAAGTGATTTCAGAAGAAATGTTTAAACGCGACAATTCTTTGAAAAAATTCAAAAAATTGTTGTAATCTTTCCATTTTACTGTAATCACGATACTCTTCTAGCAAACGTCAGATGTGGGTCATTCCTCTGGTGTGTTTTCAAGTCAGGCGTTAAAACTAAATACCTAGAGTCCTTGAAGCTCGTGACCTCACGAGGAAAACAGAATTTTGAGTCAATATTTAACAAAGTGACGTTTCTTATACGTCAACTCACCGAGTCATCCGAAGTATCGAAAAATTTGTCGAGTTTCTGAAAAATTTGAAAACACTCACTAAGATACAACGCAATCGCACGCACACGTCAAAATCGCTAGCACATGTACAAGCATAGAAAAAAAAAAAAATCAAAATAAGGAATAATATTCGACTTAATCGCGTTCTCTCGTTTAATTCTCCGCGAGAATACGACGACGAAACGACGAGTAGAAAAAACCGCGCGTATCACAAAACTATCGATTTCTCGGCCGTACGGTAGAGTACTGGAGTAAAATAACGGCAAAATCGTTTAGAAGACTGATAACCGCCAGCGTCTAGATCCTCTTCCACAAGCGAATCATTCCAAGTCATTCTCCCTTCTCGCGGAAAACCGCGTTCACACGCGTGAAAAAAAAGAGACGTTTATACCTGTATACGTATATCGTATACACATACGCGGATTTACGAGTTTACTTCGTCCACGTCCGTGTCCGATTTATTACAGAAAAAAGCGCACGAGAATTATAAGTTATCACTGCACTGTGCACATAGAACGTTACCGTGTATGAACATTGTAAAGCTCGAAGACCCTAGGTCAATGTGATTCATCTTTCGAAAGCATCTGAAATGCCTTAAAAGTAATTTCTATACGAACTTTTAGTAGGCTAGACTCACTTTCTTCCGTACTCGTAGTGTAGGTTTTCTGTCCTGTAAAATAAACTGAATCCGAGAATAGAAAATATATTTTATTTTAGACACGAGTAATTTATCATTGATTTTGTTCGTAATTTAAAAGAATTAAAAATCGACTTTCGCATATTGGTACTTGTGATAAAAATTGTAAATAAATTGAAGATGTGATCTTGACAAATTGGTACATCTTGCTTTGTCCTCAACTTAGGAGACCAGCGCTTCTGCGAACTTCGTAGAAAAAGACAGAGAAAACGAACAATTCACCATTTATTGATAAACAAGACTGAGTCGCTAAGCGCCACAGTATCCGGGTCTCATACGTATTTTCTTTTTCGTCTTTCACTACCCTTCCTGTATGTTATCGGGAATCTATCTTCTTATTTTTTTTAATAACTGGAACTGAAAGATACAGAATTCCTTCACTCCTGTCAAGATTCGGAACGCAAAACATTTGGACCTCTTTTTCTGAACAAGAATCCTGTTTTATGGGAGGGAGCGGTAAATTGAAGAAAAATTACGGGCGCCGATCGCCACGCACTGTCCGGCAAAACTTGGGATTCCGAGCTATGGGTGACACAAAAACAAAGGTTTCCTTGATGAAGTTAACCGAGGAACGCAGGGAACCTGTTTTATGGCTTGAGGATTCAAATTGAAATCTTGAAGAGTTTTAAGTTTTTCTGAGTCCCTTGTATCGTGATGGTTTATATAGCTTGAAAGTAAAAATTTTGTCCAAGTCCCTCTTATATCATTTAATATGGCTCCAGAGTCAAAATTATTCTAAGTCCTCTTCCTAGAGGGGTACTTAGAAGAAAAATTTCGACTCTTGAGCTATATATGATAAAAGGGGGGACTTGAAAAAATGTCGAGTCTTGAGCTATGTTTGATAGGAGGGGAACTTGAGAAAATTTTGACCGCCGAGCTTTATTTGATAGGAGGAGGATTTGGAAAAATGTCTACTCTCGAGGCTAAGGAGGCGTCCATAAATTACGTGAGGCGATTTTTGTGATTTTTCGATTCCCCCCTCCCCCCTTGGTGAGATATCGTGAGATTTGCCTTGACCCCCTCCCCCCTCTTGCGTGAGATTTTCCGAAATGTGTATTTTTGCTTTAAATACGTTTATCGGTGTTTAATCGCGGTTATATCTATTGAAAAAGCGTAATTTTCTTAATCAAATTTTATGTACTTATAATTTCAAAAAGGACTAGCAATATTTTAGAACGTATTTGTGTGAGAAAAAAATTATGTGAGATTTTTCGACATCCCCACCCGCTCACGTGAATTTTGGTTAGACTTAGCTAGACTCCCTCCCCCCCCCCCCCAAAAAAAAAAAAAAAAAAAAAAAAACGGCTTCCTTAACAAAGTTAAACGAGGAACGCAGAGAAATTGTTTTATGAGTCAAATGGGATTTGGTATTGAAAATTCAAGGAAGCTTAGACCTAGATAAAACTAGTATAAAGAAGGCCTAGACCTACTATAAGCTTAGTATAATATAGTTTGAAAGTTTCAATTTTTCTCGAATCTCCAGCTATATATGATAGCTCGAAAGTTGAAATTTTTCCAAGTCCCTTTCATATCATATATAGCGCTGGACGGCGCACGGCAAATTTCTCAAAAATCCCCCCATAAAACAGGTTCCCTGTTAAAATGCCTCACTTGATTTAAGGACGCCCCCTAATATGACGGGAGGGACGAGGGGAGGCAGAAAACCCGTGTCCCCTATCTATCTCATAATTATACTATGACTGAATAGTCAAAATTGTTTCAAGTCCTCCAAAAAGTCAAAATTTTCCTAAATCCAAATTCTTTATTAGAGTAGGTCAGTTTTCGCCGGATATGTGACAAATTTCTCAAAAAAAAACCTACAGAACAGGTTCCCTTTTAAAAGTTCGAGTTTGAGGCTGTACATGATGGGAAAGGGACTTGGACAAAGTCTGACCTCCGAGCTTGAAACTGCACGCAAGTGACTCCCACAAAACAGATTCCCTGTTTGCCTCAATTAAAAAACTTATTGAAGGCAACCCCGAGCAACTTACCAGGTGGGCGGCAAGTTTCCTTCTTCTGAAACCTTGAGCTTGAAAGATCCAGATGTTTTTTAAATTCAAAGTCCAGAACCCAAAACATTTGCACTTTTCTGTTCCATCTGGAACCTGAGAAATCCCGTTTTTTTTTTTTTTCTGTCGAAATCTGAAATCCAAGAGCATCCCTACGAGTAATCATTTGAGGAGAGTCCGGATTTCTCAGCGTTTTCCGAGTCATTTCAATGCGTCTGGGAAGCATGAAAATGATTTACAAGTAAGTTTTGGGGGTAGCGGAGGTTAGAGAAAAAAATAATATTTTATTTTGCCGAAAAATGCCAAAAATGGGTTTGAAGCCGAATGGGGCTGAAAATGGCCATCGTCCAAAATTATAAAATTTTAATTCTGAATTTTTCTTTAGATTTAACAATTTTGGTGAAAATTGGATAGTTTTTGTTGAAAACATTATAAATTTTTTCCAAAATTGGAAAATTAAAAATTTTGTCTAAAAAGTCGCTAGGATTTTGTATTGATGAGTTTGATACCCGAAATTCGTTCACTTGGATCAAAAACCGCGTGATTCTGGTCGTGAATTTGTAAAAACACTGTAAAAACGCGTGTTTTTTCCATTTTTTTTTTTTTGTTTTTTTAAATGTCGAATAGTCTAGAACTTTTTATTTTAAGCTCCAAAAAATCCTGGCTCTGCATATGAGGGTTCTCAACCGTGCACTGCATCAAGGAGATATGTGGAAATAAACAACATAATAAGAGCACAATGATTGACAAGCAAAGAAATAAAGATATTACGATAAACAGCAGTTTTTAAGAGCAAAAATTGAGGTACCGAGAAGAAGAAACTTTTTCAAAGTCTGTCTCGGTCACCTCTGCTAAAGACTGTACAAAAATATACAAAATTCTATGCAAAAATAAAACTCGCCAAGACTATGTCTACAAAAATTCTAAAAATACTATCAAAAATTTTGTGTGTTTGTCCTCTTATATCTCAAGAACCACCGACGATTCACCTTCGAACTTTCAGAATTTATTTGTGTTATTCAGAAATAAATTTGAAGCCGTAATTTAAAATTTTAGTTCCCATAGAAGAGAAGTTGTTGTTAAAAATCAGGCGAAGCGTAAAGAAGATCAGGATAGAGAATCATCTAAAGTAAACGCAATGTCATTCATGCCATTCTATCCAGCGGCGGAGAGAAGCTAAAGATGGGTATGCGAAAATGTGAGTGATTTAAATGGATAGTCGAGACTACAATGTTTACATGAGAGAGGGAAAAGTTTGGAAAAAATGTGATAGTGTGTGTGCAGGCCCTTAACCAAGGGGAGAGGGGGCTGAGCCCTTCTAGACGCGTTACTAGCCCCCTTAGCCAAAAGTACAATCCTAATAAAACAAGCTCGGCCCTCCTAATTTTAATAAGAGCCCTTTGGGCCTGTGCATGTGAGTCGCTTGCGACCAAGTTGCAAGGTAGATTTCGTGACGGTGGGATTCTTGGTGTAATGAAGCCCACGCGAATAGTCATGGTTTTAATCGGGCTAATTCGTTTGATGAGATTTGATTTTGCCAAAGTGTGAACCATTCGTCCGTAATTTTGAAATGGTTGGTATGACTGAGATCATTTTTAGTGGGAAGACTACGAGAGTTGATACGTAGTTAGGACGGCTGAATCGAATTTTTCATTACCTGGAATCTTCGTATGGCTGGTTATCCAGTTAAAAGTTATGTCGTAATGGATGGACAAGAGGGTCATGAGGTGTGAATGGATGCGTGAGACTAGTGGATGTGTAGATTGTGAAATGCCGTTAAGGCGGATAAGGAGACAGTGATGGCAATCAGAAAAGTGTGGTCTGGTGGCGAAGGGAGGGTTAGTTTTGTTTCTTAGCGTTGAAAGATGGCTTGAATTAGGGAGCGGTAAATAGCGGGGTTGGTAGATTTTTCAGGAAGTTGACATAGTTTGTATATCATCTTAGGTGTAGATAAAGCTCAAGGGAGTACTGTAGGCAATACGGAGACTATGGGCAATAGAAGTGAATTTTTTGTGAAGGGAATGGATGAGGAAACGAAGCATGTTGTTGAAAGTGCTGCGATAGTTAGGACGATAAAGAGAATGTTGTAAACTGGGGTTTGAGGAGGTTTTAAGACACAAATGAGGAGACTGAATACTTGATTCGGTGGCTAGACTTGGAGCAGGGCTATAGTGCGAAAAGCGCTCGTGCAAATTCGAATGGTGGAATTTTGTAGATCGGACTCGGGTGTGGTAGAGGGGAAGTCGAATTTTACGGTTGCAATCGGTGGAAGGACGGAATAGGTGTTTCAAAACGTTTAAAGCTATATGAGGCTTTCGGCTTTGTAGGCAAAGCGGAGGCCGAGGACTTTTACTGTGTCATTATCTGCGATAGAGATGAGTTTTGGGAGTAAATGGGGATTTAGTTTATTTTTTGTCGAAAATCACGATAGAGGACTTGGAGAAGGATATTTAGAATCTGCGGTATGAGAGCCGATGGAATTTGGTAGGATTCTGTGTGCACGAAGTTGATTTGTCTGTATGTAGATATTCTGGTCATCGGCATTATAGAATGGGTTTGACGGAAAAAGCGACGTTACAAAAATGTCATTCATTGTGATCATGAAAAGTGTTTTACAGAGAGGTGGCCCTTGTGGGAATTCATTGGATTGGATGTGAACAAAAGAAGAGTCGATTTGCTACTCTGACTTGAAAGGAACGGTTTTGTAGATAGTTTTCTAAAAGTTGTGGGAACAGACTTGAAGTTTTCCAAATTGCATACTTGTTCTTTTATACGTATTATCATCGGTACTGTTTCTAGTACATTATCTACTCATTTACGGATACATTTCGGAGGAGCCTTCCATGAAATCAGTGTTTAGATACACCACGAACTTGATAGTACATAAGGGAGTAAGTATGCAACCTGGAATACTGAAAATGTCCTTTAATATCTGGGCTTCGAAGGATAAATATACTCTACTATTTGCGATTATAGTGTACGAACTTGGAAGAAGAGAAAGCATCTAAAGGATAATGTACTCAACAAAAACCACAAGAAACCATCTAATTTTTTAAACAATATTTTTCTTTACTGAGGATTGATTGAATAGCCGCGGTAATCATTTCGGTAGATTCAAAAAAAAAAATGAGAAACTAAAAATGAAATATTACCGTGGCCCACTTCCATCCTGTTCACAATTTTACCTAGTTCCTCTTCTTTCCTTATCTAGAAGTGCTGTTCCCTCAGAATCCCCCTTCTTTTCCCTCTGCCATCCTATCCATCTTGCACATTCATAAAAGTACTTCTAGATATTTCTGAGATCGTTGGGTGCACCCGGGCGTTCTTGAAGACTTATCACGGGTTTGCTGTCTACACACGTGTAAATTTTCACAGTTACCCATACGTTATATTCAAGTAGAAATGGTGTTAATTAGATCAAAAGAAAAAAAAACGAACAAGATACCCAGATACGGATTAAGATTTTTTCTCCTTCGTGCTCAGAAATTTGATATTATTTTGCACGAACTTTAAACTGCCACCTAATAGCCGTAGTGGAATAGGTCATACAACCACCCAACTCACTGTACATTTAATCTGGACAGATGAAGTATGTCCAATTTTACACTTACGCAGACGAAAACATTTGGCATCATTAGCAAGCATTTTTTCTCTTTCATATTCGCTAGAATTTATTTGTATACCTAGTGAAAGTTGGTAAGTTTTCATGAAAAAAAAAAAGTTAATTCGATTCATTTTTGTCGCGTCTTTTTCCAAAATAGATTAGATATTCATAACGGACACCGTCATGCACTTGACCACCACGTCTCGTACATTTTTTTGAATAAAATTATCGCGTGAAAGATTACGAGTAGGGGATTGAGTTCAAATTCAAGTATCCATACTCCGGTTTAGTTCGACACTCAAAATTGTCTATGGACATATGTACGTGCAGGTACATGTTCCATTGAAATAAGCACTTGAATTAAAACTCGTCTAGCCCTTCTTATGCTACAGAAATTGGGTTCTTATCGATTCATCGCCTTACTAAATTAAAGGTACAGTTGTAATACAAAGAGAAAACTCATAAAGATTCACGATGCAGATGCATTTTTTCAATTTATATTCGTAGGCACTTACGTCAACGCGTATTCGTATTATCAAGAGTAAAGTGATAAAAAAATAAGTAAATAAATAACACTAACGTTACTCGACGATGCGAACCGTAATATAAAGCGTCTTCAACGAAAGTGATATTATATTATGCGTGTACGGGTAGGAGATCAAGTGGTACCGGTAATATTTGCATATGTAAAATTTATAACTCCATTACCGATCGATTTTTCGAAAGAAATAATTGGTCATCATTTACTCGCCGAAACAAAAAGACAGCATTATTCAAAATACGAGGAGAGAGATTTGTTTATAGCTTAGACTGACGAATAATTGGATTTTATATGCACGTGAAATTCTGTTTTTTTTTTATGAATTAGTCATTCGTGAGACCGTTAAATTCGTCATAGATGAGCTAAAAAAAAGTACGTCAAAGAAGATGACATGTCGTTTATTCCGGCGAACAGAGAACCTGTTTTATGTAGGCATTTTTCGATTTCGATAATAATCATCTATACTAGGGTCCATCATTTAGTCAAAATTTCTCAAATTCTCGCCAGGATAATAAGGGAATAGCTCGATGGAAGGACTATTCGGAATCACGTACAAAATCTGTCGCAGGTAGCTCACTAAACAGTAAGAATATTTCCTTACACCAAATTCCCAACCAAAATTTTCATAATTTCGCACTTGATCAATTTGTAAAAGCATTCGAACGACTACAGTCGAGAGAGAGGGACTAAGAATTTTTCTACTCATCAGCATTGAGAGTAAATTCTGATCCTCAAGAGAGAATTCTTCTCTGGCTTCGCTACTGATTTAGCCTTCTAAATACAACTGATCGCCCGAGCAATGATTCATAGTAAAGGAAGCTAATTTTTTTTTGTCTTCAACAGGAAACTTGTCGTATAGGGAGTTATTTCGAATAATCTGCTGTGCGAGGCCGTGGGGCGCCCGGCGAAAACTGACCTACCCTAATAGAGAATTTGAACTTGGAAAAATTTCGAGTCATGATTAAAAAGGGACTTGGAAGAAAATTTCGACTTTCGAGCCACACTACATGATAGGAAAAGGACTGAGAAAAACTTAACACTCTTTCTTCACGATCCTAATTTGAATTCTCAATATCAAAACCAATTCGACCCACAAAACAAGTTTCCTCCGTTTCTCGTTCATTTTCGTGAAGGAAGCCATCGCGTCGTTTTTGAGCTCAATAGTGAAAATTTTTCACTGGGTGTGTATCATCAATAACGGAAAGGGGGAGGGGATTCAATAAAGTCATGAAAAATGTCAACAAATAACCTGGAGCCCAGGAAAGTTCTACCTCCTGTAAACACTTCATTAATCAAAACTAACGTCCCAATTCGGTGAATTACCTTGCTCCGTAATTCATTTACTCGTATACTCCTCTCGCAATGATTTAACTTTGTTTAAGATTAAACAAGAAAGAGGAATACTCCGACGTGGAGTAAAAAAATGCAAAAGATCTCAATTCCTGGTACCCTTCCATCAAATTTACGTTGGAAATAGGGGTATTTTCCATTAACTTTTTGGATTTATCGATCTCTATAATAGACGGTATCCATAAGTTTGGAATTTACAGGAAAGATACTACGACCGATGTTTTAGTCCACGGTGGTTCGTTCGGTCCTGTTGCTCACAAGATGGCTGCTTTTCATAGCCTAGTTCACAGACTGACTCGTATTCCTTTGAGTCAGTCTGCCTTCAAGAAAGAGTTAATCACAATAAAACACCTGGCCAGAGTGAATGGGGTCAATGTCGATGTTGACGTGATGGTTCGGAGGAAAGTTACGAGGGGCCTCCTGGATTCCACCACCTCCCTCCCCCGAGACACGATCCGTGATCGCCGTTTGCGTTGGATCAGTCTCCCTTTCTTGGGGAAGTTCTCACAGCAATTGGGTCGGGCCCTTCGCCCGTTTGGCTTCAGACCCGCGTTTTACAACCCTACCACAGTCAAGAGGTTGTTTGTGAGACTGAAGGACCCCATACCTGTTGATGAGAGGAGTGGTGTGTATAAGTTGAGTGTGAGGATTGTGGAGGCTTTTATATTGGTGAGACCAGCCGCCAAATGAAAGTTCGAGTAGCTGAGCACCTGAAGTCTTGGAAGAAGGGACACTTGGGGGAGTCAGCTTTCGCCGATCACTTAATAAACAGTGGCCACAGCTTCCGTGAGGGATCCGAAAAGCTCCTCCATAAGGAGAATTCCTACCGTAAGCGTATCGCCCTCGAGAATATGGAGATAATTCGTCATCTCAACACTGACGGTATCACTGTACTCAATTCGTATATTCCGGAAGATGGCCTGATCGAACTGGTTTATGACTCACACCGTGATTTCTCGTTTGGACGATCTTAATACCTCGTTCTTCTCTTTTGTTCGTCAGTTGTTTTCATTTCAGGCTCGAAGATGGTTGTTTAACCGAAAGCGCTCGTCGTATTTTCATTTTTTTTTTTTTTCTGCGGTTTGCATTTTTTTACTCCACGTCGGAGTATTCCTCTTTCTTGTTTAGTATGGATAGCCGTAACTTAAAGGAACGGATTCGTTTAATTTGTTTAAGATCTTCTTTCTCCAATTAGATCAATTGGAAACCCGCCATCTGTTCCATCTAGGAAGGGGAGGGGGTGATTCCTCGGAGAACGTCCGCGTCTGGGACCGACTATCTGATCGAAGGTGGTTACAGCAGGTTTAAAGACGGGTCTGAAGTCCTGCTCCATAGAGAGAATTCGTATCTAAGACGCTTAGCCCTCGAAAACATTAAAATTATCCGGCATATCGGAATAGTACAGGCGTCACCGTTTTAAACAGGTATATTCCTGATGAGAGATTCGTCGAATTAGTCTACAAGAATGATTCACATTTTGATGACTTGCTGTTTCAATCATGACCTCGTCGTGATTTTTTCTGTTTTGTTGGTAGTTCGGTTCAGTCGCTTTCTTTCGACCTCGCTTTGATGATGGTTGTTTAACCGAAAGTGCTCTGCGGCTGTAACTGCGTGAAATTCTTTGCGGTCTTGTAATTTTTGTACTCTTTGAGTATATAACCTAACATTAAAATTGTCAAAACTCTTCTTCCATTGTGAATTTACGGTGATAAGTCAACTCTGGCCCTGCTTGAAGTCAAAGATTATAAGACCCCAAACATTCTTGTTGTAGTGGGCGCGAGAATGTGGGTCTAGAAACTCTCTCCCATTGCGAATTTACAGCAAAATAAATTAGTTCATCTCAAAAGACAAAGTTGCAGTAAGTCTCGTTATAATAAGTAAGAAAAGTGATTTTTCCCACGTCTCACTAGATTCACTTTCTTTCCCCTAAAACAAAGAGAATTACCGTACACTGTCCCTCCTTTATCGAAACCCGGGATGAAGCTGATTTCTTGCCTAGAGTTCACAACGTGAATCCGCATTGTATCCTTTGGCGTGAGAAAAATTTCTGTATACACTTACTCATTTTGACCCGACACTGGCCGACCTTTTGCCATAAGATTAGAAGAGAAGGAGCGCATGAGGCCCCATCGCTGGAAACAGTAAAATTTTCCCTACGTTTGCCCATTTCAATGGAACACGGGGCTGTAGTGGATTTCAACGCGAATACACAGCAGAAGACAAACTTCTGATTAGCATTTCTTTTATCGCATCGGACAACGAGATGTCATCACGACAGAAGACTGACTTTTCGATAACACTCTTTTCATTGGCCGAAATAACGAGAACTCCTCTGCAATCACCTGCTTAGACTGGACAAGGGACCTCGGCCGATCTCTTATTGCGAGCATACGACAGAAGAAGACAATTGGAGGGCCACGAAACTGGTTCAAACGTCAGCCTGTTTTCAGTTTTAAAATTGAAATAGGCCCCCAATGAATGAAGAGAAAAGCAACGAGTACAAACCAGTAGAACCCTAGAACATAATGCCATATTCTCCTTCTATAATTGATCCTCACGTAGCAGAGCAAGGTATGATGTAAAAATCTTATCCTTGAAAACTTTCGAATTCAAAGGGAATCTTCATCGAAAAAGAGTGGAATTTCTAAATCCTTTCAGCACAAATTTTTCAAAGCTCGGAAGCAAAAGAAGTACAGTGAAAATACATCTGTGCGGTACCTAAATTAAAAAATTGTAGAACAGTTTTTGATTGAATAATCGAAGTATAACTTTTTCGTGTTCGTGATAATCGGACATCTGAAGCAGCGTACAGTGGCTCCAGATTCTATATTAATAAAATACGTCAATTTAAAAGCTTATTTTGCGTCGAATCTATTAGATAGCGGTTTTTACTAAACTGATGGAAGCGAGAAATAAGAGAAAGAAAAAAAAGTAAAACCACACATAACAGTAAGCAATATCCTTCCTTATTATTGAATGAACTTAGAACTGACTGTTTGCGCACTGTCTACTTTCTTTTTTAAAACTATCGAAAACACATAGCGATGCTGTCGCTACACGCCGCCGTTGTACCTCTAATCCACCACAAATGTACTTGGTTTTACACATTATCAAACGAATACCGGTATAATAGTGCGGTGATAAGAGGTTCGAGATTAAATTATTCTACGATATCGAATAGACCGACGGTGACCTCGCGACCCGCGAGTTCTCCGCTCAGCAGTCACGACGAACGGATCGCGAATTTAAATAAGGTTTCGATTTTCTAACTCGTCTTCTTTTCCTATACGTAGGTACATCGAGCTCGTCCTATAGGAACGACTATCGGATCGGAGCGCCATTCTTACCTCGAATACTACTCGCAAGACGTTTGTTCTGTAGCGGATAGAAAATACATTTTTCGAGAAAGTACGAACAAATTTTAATGAAAAAGCGAATCTTATGTACTACGGGGAGCGAATTTAATTATCGGACTGGTTTACCGACACAAGTTAATTACGCCTCTTTATCACTCATGGTATCTTCTTGTTACGTGTTAAAAATCTTTCTAGCGATAAATAAATGACGATTCGTAAATTGTGAGCCTGCACGAGTGAGTCTATCCTATTTTTCCTTTCGTTTTTATAGAAGAATTATTATTGATTAGTAAGAGAAGGAAGCTTGAACACGAGGACGAAATCAAAAACAAAAATACGAATTTGACTAAAATATTTTCTCCTTCTACTCGTGAATCATAATATTATCTTCTCTTGATCCATGTTCACATTTTAAATTCTCTCTGTTTGCGTCGTCGAGGTCCGTGTACCATACTAGTCTCCAATTTACTACATTAATTGAAACAAGGAACGAACCTATTTTAAGGTGGGTTTTTTCAAAATCGATTAAGAGATCAAAAATTTTCCAAGTCCCGCCCTTCCCGTTTCCAAGACAGGGACTTCTCGACGAGAAAGGAATACTCCGAAGAGGAGTAAAAATTACAAAGACCGCAGAAAATAAAATAAAGCCGAGCGCTTTGTGTTAATCATCGGGACAGAAATGAAAGCAACTGACAAGAACAGAGAAGAAACCTCGGATTATTAAGGTTGATCAAACGAGGGTTCATAACGTGAGTCATAGACGAGTTCAATCAAGCCATCTTCCGGAATATACGTGTTTAGCACGGTAATATCAGCAGTATTGAGATGACGAATTATTTCTATGTGCTCGAGGGCAACCCGTCTAAAGTATGAATTCTCCTTATGGAGGAGGCTTGTGGATCCCTGACCGCTGTTGATCAAGTGATCGGCAAATGCTGATTCTCCCAAATACGTCCCTTTTTCCAGGCCTTCAGGTGTTCGTCTTCAATCGAGTTAACTCGTTCCTCAATTTTATGGTTGAACATATTATTAAAAAGGGTTGTACTCTCTTGAGTACAAGAGTACAACCCTTTTTAATAATGTTGGTCTTCACTGGCAGTCGGTTTTATCGATATAAAAACCACTACAATCTCTGCATTCCAATTTATAAACACCACTCCTTTCACCCGCAGGTATACGGTCCTTTAACTTAACGAACAACCCTTTGACGGCAGTGGGGTTGTAATAAGCCGGTCTGAAACCGAACGGGCGAAAGGCCCGACCCAATTCGGTAGAGAACCTCCCTAGGAAAGGGAGACTGATCCAACGCAATCTCCGATCACGGGTCATGTCTCGGGGGAGGGAGGTGGTGGAATCAAGGCTTTTCTTCGTAATTTTCCTTCGAACCATCGCCTCAACATCAACATTGATACCATTCACTCTAGCCAGGTATTTTATAGTCACCAACTCTTTTTTGAAAGCAGCCCGACTCAAACGAAAGCGAGTCAATCTGTGGATTAAACTTTTAAAAGCTGCTAACTTATGAGCAACAGGACAGAATGACACTCCGCGGACTAAAACATCGGTCGTAGTATCCTTCCTGTATATTTCAAACTCATGGATCCCATCTTTAACTGAGACCGACAAACCTAAAAAGTTGATCGTAGAGCCACCAACTTCCAAGTAAATTTTATGGAATGGTATAATGAATTGAGATACCGCAGAAACTCACCAAGGAGATCTGGATGACCAGTCCACGTAAAGAGAACGTCATCAACGTACCTGTGCCAGTAGTGTATATGATTGAGTAACACCTGGCCCGAGGAGAAGAGGTCAAGTTCAAACTGCGACATGAATATTTCGGAGGTGAGGGAGCCCAAAGGTGATCCAATAGGGATCCCTATTTCATCCGGGAACTCGAAAAATTTCCCTTCGAATTTGCAAAACTTCCAGGACCAACAGACATTTTTAAAAGATTGAAAAATTATTGGGATTCATTATGAGGGATATTGGAGTTAACCAATAACTGGCCCATACGCTGCATGGTGGCAGCTTTAGATTTGGGAACAGATCCACGACATCAAACGAACAAAGGGTCGCGCCCGGAGGCAGGTTTACATCCTTGGGAGCATCAGCCAAGGACACCGAATTCAAAACCGAATGGGGAGACTCATATTCAACACGGTTTTTGAACCAACGGTCCAGGAATTTAGCAAGGAGGTAAGGGGGGAGGAAGCGAAAGAGACTACAGGCCGCATCGGGGTGTTCGTTTTGTGTACTTTAGGCAACCCATAAAGAAGAGGAGGCGTAGGGTTGGGAAGTTCTAATAATAACCTCACAATTATTCCTGACTTTTTTGACGTAGCCAGGGAAATTGAAATTCTTGTTCTCTTTAGCCCCACACAGTTGGAGCACTTCATGAACCTTGACAACGTATGAAGATTTTTCCATCACCACGACGGCATTAACCTTGTCTGCCTGAGTGACAATCAGACCTTCCTCCTTAATCTTTTTCTGTAGACCCTTGATCACTCCTCCCATGACGTTATTCATATGGGGGAGGGGGGTAATTGCGGACTAATTCAGCACAAACTTTTTTGGTATTAACCCCAGGATCAATTTTCACGGCGAGATCAGACCAAATTCGCCAACGTTTCGTCTTTCTTGGGGGGGAGGTAAACTAAACTTCAACCCATTCTCCAGGAGGGCTATTTCTCTCTATTGAACAATACCTGACTGTTGTTTATAGGGGGGGGGGGGGTGGAACACTTGAACTGAAACGACTTCACTGTCTCCTTCATTGACCATATCGGCATTTTCCTTCGTTAGGGAGAATATGTTCCTACTTTTCCTCTCCTTCAAGATCTTTTCAAACTTACGACACTTCTCGTTGACGTCAAGCATAAACCGATCAAAATCAGCGAGGGGAAGCATACTAGAGAGTCTTGAGTGGACTAAAAGATTCAATCTAGTGGTAATATTATGCTTACCGTACCAACGACGCAATTTTGTTCTTATCCACTTCACTCTCCTAATTTTCCAGTTTCTTAGTCGTGATCTTACAATCGGAGTAGAAACGGAATTTCACAAATTTTGGTTTTAAATGCAACACCAAACACCGACGAAGAAACCAAATATGAGAAGAAAACGAAGCTCGTTGCTTCCGAAATTTCAAAAAGAGGAATATTAAATACGCAGCATTAGCGTCATTAATTAAACGGATTCGTTCCTCCAAATTACGGTTGATCATAACGACGAGAAATGAAATACTCCGAAGAGGAGTAAAAATTACAGAGACCGCAGAAAATAAAATAAAGCCGAGCGCTTTCGGTTAACTGAAATGAAAGTAACTGACAAGAACGGAGAAGAAACCTGGGATCATTAAGGTTAATCAAACGAGGGTTCATACAGGGACTTCTTCTAGTCAGGGTATCCCTCATAGATTCTAAGAAAATGATAAAGGGTGGAAGAAGCATCTCGCGGTCGTGAGACAACAAAAGCCTCGCGTATGATAATCAGAATATTCAATTTCTATTCAACAGAAAACCCTTCGAGACTTCTTCTTCTAAATGCTGTAGGCATCTTCGCGATCCATGGGCTCAATTTCAGGATTTTCAGCAACCCGAACCGAACTAGCTGTTTCACTATTGCCAGACAAATCTATTCTCGCATACTCCTCATCCGTATGACTCTTTTTTTTCCTTCGATTTTTCCGTAGCAGTTTGTATTTTCTTCCTCCGTTTACGCATCTGAAGTATTCAATTTTTCTGGGGTTAATTATTTCAAGAATCATTTTATCCACATTTGCCTTTTTTGAGTACGTCATCATTTATCATGCGCGCTGTCTACGGGATTTTCAACATTCTGCAATCGATCCCCATTTCACATAACTTTTATGCCGTGTCAAAGTACTCCCCCCCCCCTGCTTCCTCAATTTATATTGCGGGGTCATTCGGAAAAAAAGTCTGCCATCCGTCATCCTGGACTTTAAGGAATAAGGAAAATTCTTTGACTATTAAGCTACATATATCAAGAAAGGGATTTCTAAAAATATTGACTACTGAGATGTAAATAAGGAGAGGGGACAGTCTGACTCCGCAATAAGAATTTTGAGTTCTACCCGCACAATTATTCATTCGAACGCGCAAACATTTCGATTACACGCTGACCTTCATCGGTCACAAAAAAATTAAATATTTCTGATTATTGGTAAGACATCACCGCGCGCTGGTCTTGTTTCTCCTGTAATCCTCATGTTGGCCTAAGTTTTTCAGGCAGAAACACTACATCTATTGGCATCGATATGTTGACAATGCGGTATGGTTTAATTGTAGATTACGATACTTTCCTAAGCCTCCTAAGTTCGAGCTATCTCAGCATAAAATTCAAATTGAAGATTGGAGGCAAATTGTTCAACTTTCTTGGTCTCTCTGCGCAAAGGCTCCACATGAATTCACGGTTTTTTGTCACGCTTTATGCCATCATCAGTGATCTTGACCTACTTTAGGGAATTAAAAAAATGTCGGCCTTTGCTACTTTGAGACGATTTCCTCTCTGCCTTCATCATATTGCGCCTAACCTGGGTATATTAGCAACGGAAACCTGCCAACTCTCATGAGACAGATTATATACACCATGTATCTCTATAGGATACACGTTAGCTTCTGTGCTATGTCACTTTTTTTTTGGAAGTTCCATAAGTCGGATGTTTCAAACCCGTGAAGGCCTACACTCCCAAGTTACGTTTCTCCTACGCCTTTTCATGCACTCTAATTTGGAGCTGTCGGCCAGTCATCTCTATACAGACTTCAGGGCAGTCATTGCAGGCTACGCTATGTACGCCTCGCCTCTCGGCCATAGGAATGGGATCTTCCAATTTGACAAATGAACTTTTAATTGTATTGGGGTTGTGAACGACTGGCCGGAATCCGAAAAGACGGAAGACAAGCTCCAACTGCAAGGAAACTTTTCCCCAAAAAGAAAGTCTAATCCAACTTTTTCTACTATCAAGTACAAGTCCTGAGGGAGGGAGGTAATAGAGTCGAGACATTTTCCGTTAACCAGACCATAAGGTCAATGTCCAAATTTCGTAATTTATATTGTGTGTATCCACACTTTCTTTTGTCTTCAACCTACACAGTAAATCTTACTGGTAAAAATGAAGTATTATCAACAGAATCGATTCGTTCCTGCAAGTTACGGCCCGACATATTGAGGACGACAAGCGCTTTTTATTCTCCGCCCGTTGATGGCTTCTTAGCCGAAAGTGCTTGCGGTACTCTGTTTGTTTTATTTCTGCGGCTTTTTGCAATTTCCCTTCGTACATTTACTCTTTGTAGTATTTGTCGGTTTTCGTTCATTTACTCATTGTGGTATTTGTCGTCCTCAATATTATCACCAGGTTTAAATTTTTGAAAAATGTAGAAAGCTAGCAAAACGACCCCTCGAGACTCAAGATACCTTTAAAATTTAAATATCTACAATCACAGATATCTACTCAACACATGACTGGCGGTCAGTACTTTTTTTTTTGAAAGTTTCCTAAGTCGGATGTTTCAAACCCGAAGAATTTTTCTCATCCCCCTCCCCCAAATAAAATAGATGGTTCAAAACACATGCTGAACGAAGTGGTGAAATAGGTTTCGATAAACCAAGTTCTCTCTCATGTAGCCTAAACAAATTCCTATACAAATTCATCTAAGCAACGTAACCAAACCTAACTTAGATTGATACGCGGACGTTTTTTGAGGAATCACCCCCCCCCCCCCTCTCTTCCTAGACGGAACAGATGGCGGGTTGATCTAATTGGAGAATAAACCGCTTTTTTCTGCGTATTGCAATAGTTTGCAAAAATTGCTTCCGCACAATCGTCATGGCATTTTAACGGCGCTTCAACGCCACCCGCGTATCGCGTTAATCGAAAATTCACTAAGAATACTTATTCCTTGTAAATTTTGTATAGATCATCTTTTTACTGAGGTACTAGTCCTGTAAACTCCATAATTTTCGAGGAAAACCAAAAAAACGCGAACACAACCAATTTGGCAACGTTCCGACAGTGTTGAGGAAGATGGGTTTCAGCAATAAAATCTTTAATGGATAGTTTCCATTTTCAACTGCACTTATTTGTGTCCCCTGGGCTTCAAGTCCTCATTTTGAAGAAGTCTAATAGATGCTTCTCACATCACTGGATTTGTTGTACGTTCAGGAATGTTCTCCAGTGAATGTGATTCTTTTCACGCATCAAAAGTATGCACGAGCAAATATGAAGCTGTGGGTACTCGCATACCATAAACTATTGAATGTACACGGAATCATTTTACAGTGAGAATAGCTGACATGATTGTAACCAAAAATATTGTTTCAACGAAATGCAGCCTAAACGAAAGTACGAGTAGATCACAAATAGCCGCGAGTACCTAGTAAACATTTTGTAGATAGTTTATTTGTTATGTAGGGTCATTACAATGGTTTTCGTCGGTCCATTGTATCATCTACCGCTACAGCTCGCCTGCTGTAATACCAACATACTTGAGAGCGGATTGTAAATTTAGCGAAATTATCACGATCAAGTGCGACACATAAGCGGGCGAATAGCGAATCGGTCGTAAAATGTTAATGCGTATGTTGAACAGGACAAATCGTGATTCAGTTTTAAAATTCACGTTTGTGTCGTGATTTTTTCACTTTCTTATGCCAACAGTAGTAGATACCGGTCTGCAGAAAAGATCATCTGGTACACTATAGCCTTTTCTTTCTGTAATATAAGAACGAATTACGTACGTCCTAGACTAGAGGCTACGTGGGTACAGAAGATAATACGCACAGTCTACGCATGCACTCGATCTAACTGTAATTACAGATTTCTCGATTTGACGCGTCTTTCCTATTCGGATAGTGTATTTTTCTCAATTTCGACGCGTATTTAAATTCAAAAAATAATCGTAAAATGATTGTTACACCCGAATAATTGAAATATAAAACCTCAAGTACGGATTTAAACGGATTGTGATTACTGCACATTCTGTAAATCTGATGGTACTACAGTTGTTATATCATGATGAACAAACTCTCATCGCGATCTTACGGGAAAGTAATTTATTTTTCATCTCCCCCGATGTACCAGAAAAGAAGCGCATACAATACACTACCATTTGTACGTGTATCATCAATGCCTGAGGACAAATAATACGTAATATTTTCTCCAATTTTAATATTAATATGAAATACAAACTATTAAGGTGTCATTAGCACGCGCATTTAAATATGCGTGTAGGTACAACTTCTTATAATAATTATGTCAATGATTTTACGTATGCTAGAATCACTCACTGCTTTGAGCGAAAGAACGAACGTGAACAAGAATTACAACATAATAGAGCAAGACAATTTTCTTTTCGTTGGGCCAGGAAAATCACGCTGCAATGGAAAAAATAAACCTTCAGATGAATGACCGAAACTCCAATGTAAAAACTCGCAACTCTTTTCTTTCGTTGCCCGCGAAGTCTGTTTCCGACTCTGATAATCGATTATAGGATCGTACAAGATGACTACTTTCTATAGATGATAAATTTCCCTGACTCTTCGTTAACTTTTTCTGATCAAGTTCATCTTGTGCCTGTCATCAGTTTTTCTCAGTTGCTACCGCTGCAACCGATTGTTCGACAGGATTTCCCTGGTCTTCATAAATTTTCCATGATGACTTTTCCTCATTTTCCCCCAAAAAGTCGCCCACTTTGAGATGAACCGGGAGCGAGACTGATTTTTTGCTGTTCACCCGATAAACCTGATCGACCAAAAAAATAGACTGAGCGGGCGCTCTGATGAGTGACTAATAATAGACCAACTTTTTTGGTCGATTTACTCCCGCTCTTCCCTACCATATTTAGACCATACTTAAAGCAACTTGGACAAAATTTTGAATGAAAAAATTAGTCGATCTATAAGTGGTGTAGGTACCATAAAATGGTTTTCCTCAGTCATTGGCCTAATTCCTCTGCAATTGACTATATTTCGAGCAATTTTGACCAAAAAAAGAGTCGATTTCTAGGGAACCTTGACGATATAAAATATTTTCTCATAGTCAATATACTTAATCATTGTCAACAAACCACCATAATTAGAATTCTTTTGACGAAAAAGATTGGTAGATTTCTGGGCAATGGCAATGTAGACGATTATAAAATAGTCTGTTGTAGCCTAAGTATATTCAAGCGATATTATCGGACCACTTCATGTAGACCACTTTTGACAAACCAGAACAATCAAGTTTTGGGAAAATAATTAACAGGGAACCTGTTTTATCGGAGGGTATTGTGAAGAAAAATTCCAGGCGCCGGGAGGCAAAACGTGGGACTTGGAAAAATTTTTATCTCTGGGCTACATTATGATAGGAGGGGGACTTAGAAAAAAGACGGCTTCCTTAACGAAGTTAAACAAGGAACGCGGGGAACCTGTTTTATGAGTCAAATGGGATTTGGGAATGAAAATTCAAGGAAGCCTGGACCTAGATAAAGCTAGTACATATAAAGAAGGCCTAGACCTACTATAAGCCTAGTATAATATAGTTTGAGAGTCTAAATTTGTCTATCTCGAACTATACATGGTAGCTCGAAAGTTGAAATGTTTCCAAGCCCCTTTCATATCATATATAGCTCGAGAGTCGAAATTTTTCCAAGTCTCCCTCCTATCATAATCATATAGCTCAAGAGTCGAAATTTTCCCAAGTCCCCCTCCTATCATATATAGCTTGAGAGTCGAAATTTTTCTAAGTCCCTCTCCTATCATATATATAGCTCGAAAGTTGAAATTTTCCAAGCCCCTTTCATATCATATATAGCTCGAGAGTCGAAATTTTTCCAAGTCTCCCTCCCATCATATATAGCTTGAGAGTCGAAATTTTTTCAAGTCCCTCTCCTGTCATACATGACTCGAGAGTCGAAATTTTTCTGTTTTTTGCTGGACGGCGCACGGAGTACAGCGTACGGCGCACGGAAAATTCCTTAAAAAGCCCCCCTTAAAACAGGTTCCCTGTTAAAATTTCTTCCTCCGACCTATGTATGATAGGTGTTTCAAGCTAGTTTAGTATCGATACTATATGTTAGGTCTAGTTAGTATAAGCCTAGTTATACTGCATATCAAGCCTAGCATAACGAAGGCTAAAATTCGAATTTTTTAGGCTAGTTATTATAGGCCTAGTATAGTATATTAGACTCAGTATAATGGAGGCTGGAGTTTGAAATCTTTTAGGCTACATATTGTAGACCTAGTATGGTATATTAGGCTTAGTATAATGAAGGCTAAGGTTTGACATTTTCCAGGCTACTTCTTATAGGCTTAGTATAGTATATTAGACCTATTATAATGAAGACTAAAGTTCGAAATTTTGTAGGCTACTTATTATAGGGCTAGCATAGTATATCAGACCCAGTATGATGTAGGCTAAAGTTTAAAATTTCTTAGGCTAGTTATTATAAGCCTAGTATGATATATTAGGCTTAGCACAGGCCTAAAAGTATAGTATATTAGGCCCAGTATAATGAAGTCTGAAGTTTGAAATTCCTAGTATAACGAACGCAAGCTATTTAGCAGTGAGAATACACAACAGACGCCCATAGAACAGGTTCCCTGTTTGCCTCGATTAACAAGGTTAATGAAGGCAACTCCGAGCGACTCACAAAGTGGGCTGCGAGTTTTGGTCTCGAGCTTGAGAAGTATAGAAGGTACTTTAGAATGAACTAAACACGATCACTGTTGCGACACAACTGATGACGGGATAACACCCGAAAGTACTCTTGTAAAAGCAACTAATAAAGTAGATTTGTACGATTGGAAAACCCTTTTTCAATATAAGTGCTCTACTTACACCTCACTCACTCATTATGAGTTCCGATAATAGCACACCAGACATGGTAAACGAGGTTTTTAAGTTTCTGAAGACCAAGGTCAAACTAAGAGTGACACATGTGAAGATTTGGTTCAATAACGAATGCTTGAGACGAGGCATTACTCCCAAGTATGCGACTATCAGGCTACCAGGAAACAGCGCAGCAGTGAAACGCACCAAGATGCAAGCCGAAAGATTGCGAGTGAAGAACGAAATTGGTGAACTCTACAAGAAAATCAACAGGCTGAATGGTTTACTGTATGACCAATATTTCCATCTGTCAAGGTTACTACATCCGTTAGAATTCAAAGAAATGATGTTCGAAAAAGGAGGAAAGGGGAAGAAAGGAGAAGACTATGTGGAAAAACGAGTGGAAGCCCAAACAAAACAGCTGACCCGGAAGAAAGAAGAAAGAAAGGAAGAGACAGCGAGAGTTGAGCACAAATTTGCTCCCAGAACCGAGAACCTATCAAGCGTCACCTTCACAGAAGAAGAAAGAAGACTGCTGGACAAAGGTATCAAGTACGTGCAGCCAGAGAGGCTGAACCAGTGTAGGCTTGAAAGCATGGCCATTAGCTGCGAACAATTAATCCAAACCATGGAACACGAAGTGAGACCAGAAGCCCGGACCAAAATTGGGAAAGTGCTGTTGGACATCAAAGAGGATATGTGCCGAACCTATGACAGAACGCAAGTAATGCAGAGGAAGGTCACAAATCTACAAAAGAAGATCCGACAGAACAACTTGATTTTGACAAAGGCGGACAAGGGCAACACGGTAGTGGTAATGGAGAAGGGGGACTACACCCAAAAAGTGGAGTCGTACATCGCAGTTAATGGATACCAAGAGCTGGCAAGGGACCCAACACGGAAATACCAAGATCTGAAACCAGTGTTGAAACGGAACAATGTACCCGGCAATGGAAGGACGCTTGAGATGAACCCGGTTGCACCAAAACTCAAGGGGCTAGTAAAACTCCACAAAGCGAACCGTCCGATGAGACCCCTGGTCAACAGCATTCAATCACCATGCTATAAGATAGCAAAGATCGTAGCCACATTCCTGAAAGAAAACTACCAGTTTGCACCCAGACGAAGTATCAGAAACAACGGAGAGCTGATTGAGCAACTGGACAAGTTGGAAATCAGAAGTAACGACAAGCTGATATCCTTTGATGTGACTAATATGTTTGGTACCATACCAAAGGAGGAACTTCTCACCCTGCTCAAAAACAACAGATACCATGGGAATGCCGATGGGCCGAAGTACGCCAACATGGTGGAAGAGATCTTGAGCCAGAACTACTGCCACTTCAATAACAGGTTCTACAGTCAGGAAATGGGACTTGCGATGGGATCACCGCTGTCACCAATACTGGCGGAGATATTTATGAATGACATGGAAAACAAGATATTGAAGGGCGGCAAGTTCAGAAACTCGATCAAACACTGGGCGAGATATGTAGATGATATCCTAATTGCGTGGTCAGGCACTGATAGGCAGGTGGATCTATTCCTTTCAGAAATGAACGCGATGAATGAGAGCATCAAATTCACAGTGGAAAAAGGCAATGAGACCATCAACTATTTGGACCTTACACTCACAATAGAGAACAATAGGATAGAATACAAAATCTACAGGAAGCCGACGCATACTGACACCATCATCCCAAATGACTCCTACCACCACCCTAGGCACAAGTTAGCGGCAATCCAGAACTACTGCTATCGGGCAATTTCTATCCTCAAGAACAACGAAGAGAAGAGGAAAGAGATCGAGATAGTAAAGCAGATCGCAGAAGCCAATGGCTACCGCAGAAGTGTGGTGGATGGAGTCTTTGGGATAATGGAAACGAAGAAAGGAACCCATGATGGCATAGTGAGAAAGTACTCCGGATCGATACCATTTATAGGAAAGTACACAAACAAGGTAATAAAGGCGTTCAATGGCTATGATGTAAATGTTGGTATCCAGAATAACCAACCCATGGTTAAGAAAATCAGCAATGACCAGACGGAACAAAAGGACAAGGAAAGCTTGAGCGGAGTGTACAAGCTCAGTTGTGAACAGTGTGAGGGGATCTACATCGGTGAGACTGGGAGAAAGTTTGAGATCAGGAAGAAGGAGCACAAAACGTCGAGGGAGAAAGAATATGGCAAGTCACTGTTTGGGAAACACTGTAACGAGGAAAACCACGATGGAGAGGGAATATTTGAAGTCATACACGTCGAAAATCGCACAAAGAGAAGAAAACTCTGGGAACAAATGGAGATTGCAAAAGCCAAGAGGGAGAAAGCCTGCCTCTTGAACAATGTAATCACATTTGATAGCGAAAAATTATTCGGCCTGGTGATTGGACGAGAGAAGAAGAACAGACCCAACCAATCAGACGGCAGGAATCCAGGTAGCCAATAGAAACGCAGCATTTAGGACAAAAGATTGAACCAATCACGAAGCAGTATGTTTTAGCCAATAAGAACACAATGTCATATTATTACAAGAATAAGTTTCTAAAAAGTGAACCAATCACAACACAGCATTTTTATAGCCAATAAGATCACAGTGTTATACTAAAAAAGTTGCTACACAACTGATGATGGGATAACACCCGAAAGTACTCTCGTAAAAGCAACTAATAAAGTAGATTTGTACAATTGGAAAACCCTTTTTCACGATCACTATAGGCTAGAAGCTTTACTTCATTGTTTTTCTTCCGTGTTAGTCTTCGATCCAGATGGATACCTAAGTATTTTACATCATCTCGTTCTGGTACTATCTCGTTGTTGAGCGCAACAGGTGGGCAGTTGCCTTTTTAGATACAACGACACAGTCTCTATCTAGCGGCAAACTATGGTAAATCAAGGTTCAAGTGGGAGGTTCTTCAGTAATTTTCACCGCGTACTTTTGCTTGGCTACAAGAAAGCGACATAGGGTACGGCGTTTTTGAGGGTGTGCACAAAAATAAAATATCATCACACAACCGGTCACACATATGTATATGGCTCATAGTTGAAAAACGTGACTTGCGTTGTGAGTTGTCATATTTCAAAATATTTTTTCTGATCGGGTAAAAGTTAACAATACTTACCGTCATTCCATTTGTCTTTAAATGACCGGAAAATTTCCTACTCTTTGTTTCGAAACGACCAAGATCGAGAAATTTATTCCATGTTGAGGTTACAGAATCTTTGAATTTACTCCATAAACTAGGTGTAGTTTTAGGTTCTAATGAAAGACAACCCCCTCCTGTTAGGTTCTAATGTTCGAGCTAATTCGTGTACAACTCGAGAATCGTAAATTGCATGTTTTCTTTCGACAGAAGCGATCGGAAATAGTTTGAAGGATTTTTTTTTTTTTGTTATCTGTGAGAAATTTTTGTATTTGAAAAAAAGTGTGAACGTATATTGCCACGGATCTGAATTTAAATCTTTTACGCCGCGTTGCGGTAATGTTTGAAATTTCTGTAATAAAGCTGAATGCTTAAACTTCGGCGCTTTCACCACGATAATAGTTTGCGTTGGTCAACATTGACCAATGTGGTAGCGAACGTTCTAATAGAGCTTGTAATCAACCTTAAAGTCAACTTTTCAGGTTGTAGTACCGTAATAACTATACGGAGAAAAGAATTTGGTTGTAATTTAGGGTAAAAAAAAAATTGTCGATTTTACCAAAACGCGTACTTAACAAAATTTTTGGAGTTAAGAATGTTAACATGATATGTTATTTTTTTGTTTGAAAGATCCGCTAAATTGAATAGCGACGGAGAGATAAAAGATCCAGGTCACAACAATATTTTCAAAGCATTTTTTAATCGGTCATTCAATTGTTAGTACAACAATTTTATTACTATCCAGTTGCTATGGACAATCTTGAGGTGGAACACATCTTCCTTCTTTGTTCTGGACAGTATCTCTTGGGCAAAAGCAACCGAACACACACTGCTTTGTACCACAATTGCGATCGGCGTTTGGATTGTCGCAAGTGTCTCGGCAGGCCGGACCGCACGTTTGCAATATTTGACCGTTTGTACATGGTACTTCGAGAATTGAAATTCGCAAACGATTAATAACAATTGATTGAAAGTTCATTATTGTTTGTAATAGTATATTATGTCTACGTACCTCCTGGTGCTGATGTGACGTTAAGTATCATTACAAAAACGTAACACTGAATAACGAGTGAATAACAAAAATACTTCATCTTGTTGAATACGTAAAAACTGAAAACGCGACTACAATATCTTCCTAAGCGGCCTACGAACTGTATTGTTTTGAATACAAAGTTATACAAATTCGCGTATAATTTATAGTGTTCGAGTTAGTTTTCACATTTGAACGTCATCTTGACGCGGTAACCCTAAAGTTAAATTCTCCTATTGCTCAACATGAGAAAATTTAACGTCAACGTTACCTTATCTTGATAACGTTCAAATGCGAAAACTCTCTATTGCGTTTTTTTGCGTATTCACAGCGTTTGTTTTATCGCATTTGCGTAATCGCGTTTTTCTGTCGTCGTTGTCCGATGTAACTATCCACCAAGTTCATAAAAACTAGCGATAGGACGACATTTAGAGGGAATGTTTGATTCTCGAGAAGCAGGTTTATGTAGGGTTAGTGAAAATTCCTGAGGGTCTTTCATTATTCGTATTTTAATTATTTTTTAATAATTTTCCATTTGTAGTAAATAAACTTAATAATTTTCTATTAATTGAATGTAAAATTGAACAAACGAATGAAAAATACAAATATCATTCTGGTTCAATATGATTACAAGTTTTAAATATTTTTATTAAATAAAGAATTCTGAAAAACAAAATTAATAATTTTAATTAAATCAACTATATTGTGAAAACTTGAATAAGATCTTTATTTTTTCAAAATAATATTATTATTATAAACTTCATAGAAAACGTGATTCAAAAACACCTGGCCCGAAGAAAACAGGTTAACCTCATATTTGGACATAAAAACTTCCAAAATAAGAGAACCCAAGGGGGAACCTATGGGGATCCCTACCTCCTCAGGGAACTCAAAGTATTTACCATCAAATTTGCAAAAATTATGCGACCAACAGACGTTCAACAGGTCGAAAAATTCGCCAAATTCAATAAGAGGAGTACCAGATTCCACAAGCAATTCAACTATTTGTAGCGTAGTGGCAGCCTCAGGGATATTGGGAAAAAGCCCAACAATATCAAACGACCACGAAATTCAACCTGAAGGAAGGTATATGTCCTTAAATTTTTCAGCCAGGGCGCTCGAATTCTTAACTGAATAGGGAGACTCCACCTCCACACGAGCTTTGAACCATCTATCCAGTAACTTAGCGAGGGAGTAGGTGCGGGAGGAAACATATGAAACAACCAGCCGCATCAGTACATTCCTTTGTGTACCTTCGGCAAACCGTAAAGGAGTGGAGGAACTGGATACGGTTCCAAAATGGTTTTCTTTACAGCGGGGCTCTTAATGATAACCTCACTACCATTAATAAGTTTTCTTGCCTCTTTAACGAATTTTGGAAAATCAAAAAGAGGGTCCTCCTTGGCCCCAAATTGGCCAAGCACCTCGTAAACCTTAGAAACCTAGGAAACCTTGTCCACAACTACGACAGCATTCCCTTTGTCAGCTTTAGTAACTAGCTTTCCTCCCTAATCTTCCTCCTCAAATCTATGATCAACTCACTCCCTGCATCACTTATGCAAGGAAAAGGGATATTGCAAACAATTTCGGCACATTTTTTCTGGGCATTTACCCCAGGCCCGATCTTTACTGCTAAATCAGCCACAACGTTAGCTAAAGTCTCCTGATTTTTTAGAGGGGGGAGCCCGAATTTCAGTCCCTTCTCCAGAAGTGTCAACTCATCACGGTGAAACTCCGTTTTGCTATGATTTATGACACGTGGCTGAAATTGTTGGATAATATCATCGTCACCTCGATCTAATTCCCTAACTTTGGAGCTCAGGAGGGAGGTAAGTTTCCGATGTTTTCTTTCTTTTAATTTCAGCTCAAACTCGCGACAGTCATCATTTATGGAATGAATAAATGGATCGAACTCACCGTGATGAAGTAGGCTAGAGAGCCGAGAGTGCAGAAGGAGGTTGAGCCTAGTGGTTACATTGAGTAAACCATTACACCTCCTTAACTCAGTACGAATCCATTTCTTTTCCAACTTCTTAGTTGTTGAATCTCTATCGGAATAAAAACGAAATTTCACAAAATTCGGCCTCAAATCGAACTGGAGGCATTTACGAAGGTACCAAATATGAGACTAATACGAGACACGTCGTTGCCCATAAAGTAGCTACATTTAATAGCTTAATATATCGCTTCACCGCCTCACCCAGCTCCCTCTGAGTGAATTCGCCTTCCAAAAAGAACTCGTGACGATAAAGCACTTGGCTAGAGTGAATCAGGTCAAAGTGGACATTGACCTGATGGTCCGGAGGAGACTTACAAGGAAAAGTCTTGATTCCACAACCTCCCTCCTCCGTGAACTGCACCTTGATAGGCGAAAACGGTGGATTAGGCTGCCGTTTTTGGGGAGGTTTTCTTCGGAGTTGAGCCGTGTCCTCCGTCCCTTCGGTTTTTGGCCGGCGTTTTATAGTGCCAATACTGTTAAGAGTCTTTTGGTCAAAATGAAAGATCCAATACCGATGGCTCAGAGGGGCGATGTTTATAGGGTGGCCTGTGGTGATTGCCCCAGCGTGTACATAGGTATGACTAGCCGTCAACTCCAGATTAGAGTTGATGAACACAGGAAAGCCTGGGAAAAAAGAAAAGTAGGCGAGTCGGCGTTTGCGGATCATCTAATTGAAAGTGGCCATAGTCCCAAAGAGGGGTCTGAAGTCCTCCTGTACAGGGAAACATCATATTTCAGCCGCTTAGCCTTAGAAGAAATCGAAATTCATCGTCACCGAAATATTAAAGACATTACCGTCTTGAACAGGTATGTTCCTGAGGAGGGATTGATTGAATTAGTCTATGAAGATGATTTACACTTCGATGACTCGCTGGTTCAGTCATGACCTCCTCTTCGTTGTAACTCGTTCTTGTTGGTGTTGGGCTTAGTCGCTTTCTATACTTTGAGAATGGCTGTTTAGCCAAAAGCGCTCAGTCGTATATCTGTCTCTTTACTCTTTTGAGTATTCCTTCATAACGACATGAAACATGTCAAAAAAATTTAAAAATACATTGGTAGATGTTGAAGAAAAATCTACTCAAAATGGCTCAAGGTATCTCCCAAAATATTTGCCCAGAAATCGACTAGAAATCTTAGGCAAAATTGAGTAATAAATACAATATCAATTTTAGATTAAGAAACGAGGAAAAATTCCATTCTGTATTGACAATATAACGACCAAAGAATGGGTCGAAATGTAATTCCGCATAGTGATCAAAAAAATCCACCAAAAATTATGATCAAAATTTGGTAGAAATAATATCATACCAACAATCAACTGAAATGAATAGACGAAATTTGGTCAATTTGTCTCAAAAATTTACAACAATTTTCTGATGGTAGCATAATATTTGGTCTTTTTTCAGTCGTACGATCAAAAACCAACCAGGTCGATTTGGTTTATCGGGAATTCACAATAGAAGAGAGCTTTTTGGTAAACGTAAATCCTCTCATCTATCACGAGCAGAATATTGGGGCTGCTCTCTTACTGGAATGGTAGGCGAGGAAAGTGAATTTACGCCTATTCTTTCGCTTAGAACAGGGGCTGCTCAACCTTTTACGACTCGCGGGCCGCATCTGTGTGTCCCGAAATTCCCGAGGGCCGCAAATCGTTTACCTGTATTTGATAACGATTTTATTGTATTGTAGAACGATAATAATTAAAGGGGAAATATTTTTGAACTCGCAGCTGAAAAACAAAGACAGCCATCACATTGATTAGATTACTTTCCTATTTTTTCAACATTATTTTTTTCCTATTTTTTTTTCATATATGTTTGCATGCATTAAAAAAAATCTTTGTATCCTACTTGTACTATGAAATCAAATCGTGTCATGAAATCGTAAGGTTTCTTCTCCTTTTCGGGTTTTCTGAAATTCTTTCGCGGGCCGCAGGTTGAGCAGGCCTGAGAACAACGACAATTTCCGTGTATTGCCACTCCCCGAGAGGAAGCTGGTTTCTTGCACGAGTTCACAAGGGAAACACAAGGGAAAAGAATTAAATTCACATCGTCTCCTCCCGCACAATGAGAATTTCCGCACATTTGCCTGCTCTGATTTGACACGGGACCTTAGCCAATCTCCCGCTGTGAGCTTGCAATAGAAGACAAAGAAGGGTACCAGAACAAATATAGCATAAAGGATTTTATCACTAATCGTCCAAATTTGGTCCTGAATATCCTCTGCCACCCTCTTTTACGGTTGAGCGGGAAGGGAACCAGCACAATCCAGTAAGACCGTTACATCAACGGTGCAGCCTGCTTTCAGTCCAAAAATTGAGTGGAAGGATACTTCGGTTCTGTGAAAATTCATCGCAAGAAAATTGATAGCGCGAAAACTGAAAGCAGAAAATTGAGGTCTGCAAAATTGAAAGCAATGAAAATTTATAGCAGCGAAAATTTAATGCAATGGAAATTGATAGCAGAATTGTGATGTGTCATGGGAAACCCAGGCATAAGTCGGAAAAAAATTGACTTCAAATTTGAACCAAACGACTCAGAAATGAGTGAAGAATCATGTTAATGTGAAATCGGCGTCAGTTTCATATTGACTCCAGAAATTGTGCAAAGTGGCTTCAGTGAGTAGTATCGCATGAACTTTATCTCCTTTTTTTTATACATTGTGGGCTGAAATTTTCATGAATCTGTGACGCTAATATAATCCCGGATGAGGTATTGAATTATATAGAACTACTGCCAATCATTTTTTTAATGAACATTCTATGTACTTGTGTAAAACGACAAGTACTGTTTTATGTATGCATTTTTTATGTTCAAATGATTAATTTTTATCATCTGCTATCAATTTTCATTGCATTAAATTTTAGCTGCTATAAATTTTCATTGCTTTCAATTTTCGCTGCTACAAATTTTCATTCCTTTCAATTTTCCAGCCCTCAATTCTCTGCTATCAATTTTCTTACGATTAATTTTCCGGACACTGATACTTCAATGTCTACAGTATTCTCAAATGGTTGTAGGGAAAGGGGGTCAGTACTAACGAAAAACTCGCCGCTACGACGTAGTACAAACAATTCCATCCATATTTGTTTCAAAAATCTACTAATTACCCAAATTAGGTCTGGTATGTATGCAGACCCCCTCCCTCAGTAGGGAGCAGATTGGAATACGGTTAATGATTACCCCAATACGCTATTTAGGGTTGAGTTGACTTGACATTTGATTTTTCGGTACTCTCGTGAGTATCAGCCATTGTAATCTTGTCTACGAAATCACTAGAGTTTCAGATGGATGGAGAAAAAGCATTGGCGTTCTTTTCCTTTGTGTACTCGCGATTCGTCCTCAATGAGGAGGAAAAAAACAACTGATGTGCTTTCCTAAGCTTCAGGGCTGGTCAGATTTCCCAACTGATGGAAGTTGTGAACTGACCATGATTTTACCAACTGTAAAAAAACATCCCCCAGCCCCCCGTAGCATTCCCTTGAATCCGGTGATGGTTATTAATTGAGCAAAAATTCACTACCCATTTTTCACAAGATGTTCTAGAGCATCGAAACGGCTAAGCTCGTCGCGGTGTCTTCTGAATGCAGCATTAAAATTTAGTACGATCGAGCTCCGGTGACTTATTAATGCATATCGAGAAAATACTCCTACTTTAGGTGCGGCTGAGTAGCGGTCATCTGTCACATTCGTCGAATATGTAGTAGGTATATCCAGTCAATAAAGCATAATGGATATTTAGAGAAAGTCCTTACGGTGCGAGTATGCCAAGTTCGTCGAAGCGTACAGAAATAAATATCATGAGGAAACTTTCTGCGTATTGTCGCTCCTAGTGAGGTTTTCGCGGCGAAAGATTTGGAAAACTGTAATTGCGTCTACTTCGAATGATATGCGAGCATAGATCAAAGTGTAGGTACACTTCCCATCTCTGTATTATACATGAAGCGTAAATATATATACGTCTCGTACGCACTTTTTTTTATCGATATCCGATGTTTTTTTCTATAAAATTTCTCTTTAATATACGCCGCATTTTTGAATTAATCAAATTATTGTAACGCATCGAACGACTGCGTAAATCCACAAACGATTATGAACCCGTCACTCGTCGGCATGCCGTCCACATAATTGAACTTGACTTATAACCGTTTGCAAACGTCTATTCGCACCATCCAGTCCGCCATCGTTCCGTCCGAACGTCATCGGATATATTTAATGGTGATTCGTTAGGACTCGGAAACACGTAAGAAATAGCAATAATAAGATCTTGTTTTGATCCTGCGGAGAGAGCTTATTGATCTAATGAGTTTGTCTCACTGTCCATGTACATGTAAATAAACGCTCGCACGGTGGTAATTTTACAATTTCGCGATTTCTCTATAACCCGGGTTTTCAAGAGCTTGACCTTCTTGGCAGAGAGCCACTCTTCCGAAATTAATCATATCAAGTACAGTGTACGAGTACACAGAGTAGAAGTATCGAAAACCCGGTGGTACGACTTGTAAAAATGGAACAATTTACCCCTAATTTGATGGTACTCTCATGCGTATATTTTCATCCCCAGAAGGGGAACCGAAAACAACCCACTTAAGCACGTTAGCTCTACAAACACTCAGAAAACTTGACAAAAATTTTGCGAGTGAAAAATTCAACTAGGTAGGTATAACTCATTTTCTTTTACGATTTCGCGATAGCGACATTCAACAGCGAGAATGAGATAAGAAAAAGGGCAATGATTTGGTACGTACGCCGTCCATTGCGCTAAACTAGTATAACTCGCTGATAAATAGAAATGTAGAATTTACCGTTTTACCTGTTACGAAATGCGTTAATGACTATTGAAAATGATGGCGAAAAAGTTCAAGAACGTTATAATGTAGGCTCTTATACAAATACGGAACAGGGGCAGGCAGACGACGCTCCGCCATCGATGTCTACAATGTCAACCTGTGACCCCGCTTTCGATATTCTTCTTTCTTAACGCGTAATATCCAATAAAAAGCGGTACATCCGGATTTGTAGTTTCGTTTATTTTATACGAATAATGCTACGTGATTACTGCTCCGGTTACCGAAGTATAATAAAGAAAGTATTGGGCAAGGACCTTAAAAGTTCAAACCATAGTTCTGGTTTTTTTTTCTCTTCCTGGAAGTTTACGAAAGCTTAATGGTGCAGGAATCTCAGAAGATATAGACGAAGTTCGAAATTTCTAGTTTGTCAATTATTGTAGTTGTATGTAATTTTTCTCGCGTTCGTTTTTTTATAGATTGCGAGCTTGGTATCCTTGCCCCCTAATCGTCGTCTCCTGTAGTGCGCTCGCAGTAAGAGACCAGCTGAAGCCCCGTATCTGGCCAGAGCGGGCGAATGTGAACAATCCTTTATGTTTCAGGTGATGGGGTAACCCAGAAGCTCGTGTTCGCGAGGAGAGGTCGACTACAGCCCCGCATATGATCGAAGTGGGCATATTTTCGTTGTTTCGAACGATGGAAAGAATGACACTGAATGCCTTGTCTTCGACTGTGAACTTGAGAAGAGAAATCGGCACACATCCTTCTTGAGAACCATGCGGGCAAGTATACGAAAATTCTCTTTGTGCGCGTCAAGAGAAGCTTTTCTCCTACAACATATTCCGAGGAAGAAATCAACTCGGGGCCCGGTTCAGATCGAGAAAAATAAGAGCCCGAGTGTTCTACCCGCGGGAGCGTGAAAATTCATCTTAAAAAGATAATTTTCAGAGCGGGAATTCGAATTTTAAAAAGAACGTTCTGGTGGAGACAAATAATGATAATTTTAAATGTCTTTTTATAGTTGCTTGATCCAGGTTGGTTTTGATTGTAACGATATATCAGTTGTATGCTACGAGTACAGGCGATAAAGACATCGTCGTAAACATTTTGAGTACACAAGGGGAAATGATTCAAGTTTGGTGCCCCGGAAAAGATATCGAAGTTCCCACCCCCCACACCTTGTGCTAAATTTTTTGTGGCCCATTTTTAGCCCTCAAAATCGGTTTTTTGCGAATATCTCGAAAAATTTGGGCTCAATGAAAAAAAGTCTTCAGACAAAAAATGTTAGCTTGAAATATAAGAAATGATGAATTTACGCCTTCAGAATAGGTATTAGGCAAAAATATATAAGAACAAAAAGTTGTAGCTCTCATTGAGATCTTTCATTAAAAAAAAAAAAAAAAAATCGAAATTGGTTCATCCAGACCCGAGATATAGGAGATTGTATAAAACCTGAATCCGCCATCTTTAAATGGCCGTCATGTTGAATAGCTATTCTTCTGAAATGACTATCACGGCTTTAGGGGGCTAGAAGAAGCCTATCTACCAATTTCCCAATTGGCGCTCTGTTCCACAAACGTATACCACTTTTTGTTATGGCCTATGGACTGCAACAAGAACAGGGAGAAGCAGTTTTACTACGCCAAAAATCGTCGTTTTTTCCTAATTTTTTCGCTCATTACTTCATCCGGAAGGAGCCAGGACCTTGAAATTTATCTAAATCTTGACCCGAATACATAAGAAGAAAATTCTCAAACAATATTCCAAGTCGATAAGTAAAAGCGTTCAAATAACAGACATACTTTACCGTGTCTGTCGATCTGTGCTGTTTCTTCCGACATTATGAAAAGACTGAAATTTTTGGGCGAAATCACGCTTCTGGAAGGGTCTTGAGGGTCTGCAAGCGTGTCTCTCGATTGAATTTGATTGTTAAAAGTAAGATGAAGAAGTATACCAAATTTCATTTTATCAAAAAGTGCATGATTCAATCGCTGCAGATAGCTGTCACGCACACGTCGTATTGATGCCGTATTTTCCCTATTCGTATTGCGTTAATCGAAAAATCACAATACTTCTTTTCTTATAATAAATTCTGTACAAATTATTTTTGTACTGTGGTATTTGTCCTCTAAACTCCATAATTTCCGAGAAAAATTGGAAAAAATCGAACGAGGGCAAATTCGCCCTTTCGATGGCTCCGCTGAGGGAACGATTCAGGACGCTAAGCCCAACAATTTTCAGCAGAAGAGCCATTTTTCAAATCTACTGGGCTGATGGAAAAGTTCTCAGAAAGAGTCGAGGAAATGGCCGAAAAATTGTTCATAGAAAGTAGCTTAGCAAGAATCTTGATTAAACTATGGAAATTCAATTTCAGGGATAAAAATGTGGAATACAATTTTGTGAATGTAGTGGCGAAGGTGAGGACGGGATATGAAGGATGTATGGGGACATTTTACTGTCTCTCGTCCGATTTTTTGCTCGAATAAAGAAGCAGGGATGCTTGAAAAATTATAATAATATATTCTCTCCTTAATGAAAACATTGTATTCATCAACTTTCCAAAACTTTTACGTTATAAACTTATAAATCAGTGGCTATCAAACAATTTTTCATTAAGACCCTTTAATTGCTCTTTCAGACACTCCCTCCAAAAGATTCTAACTCACATTCTTGCACTATTTGTGCCGGATTTCAATAATGTAGTCAGAGGAAAGGGGAGAACCCCTCAACTAAAAAATATTCTTTGGGGTTCAAAATACCAATAATCAAAAATGAAGATGAGAATGAACCAAATATATTTTTCTTTATTATACATCATTCTTGTAAAGTTAGGGCTTGCATTAAATTGATCATGGACACTAATTAAGATAGTATCATCTGAAATTTAAGAATTGTACTCCGAAAGCTTTTCATACCCTTTTGATATCGTGATTCTTTAATTGTCAGCAGGAATACGAATGGGAATGACAGATCACAATTCGAGCTATAGCTTTTTTGTGTGATCGGATCGCTCTGAGTTACCTTCCCTACTACTGTTGCGTGACATTTCAAATTCAGTTTTGTTCGACTCTTTGTTCTTTGAACACCGACAAATCAACCGATTCGATTTCTTCGCAACGAATGAGAGGGTTACTATCAATAAAGAAGAAAAAGTCATTAAACAACAATGGACTACATAATAAACCAAAGGTAATACAGAACGCACTAACTTGGATGAAGGAGCCAAAAATGCATGCTTTGGAACATATTGCAATCTTGGATTTGCTTTGCACAATAAATATGCAAATGTTACTTTCCTTATGGCCTCCACTTGAGCTTTAAAATATTAATCGAAGGAGTCGCGTCAATAAAACCGCTTGATGTTTTTCAAAGTGCAGGTCTATAACTTATATCTCATTTCGTATGTAAAATTCTGTTTAATCAATCATAAATGCAGTGAACTTACTTAATGTAAATTGAGCTGTTGGGAATTCGTAGAAGAGTCTGTCACCAAATTTCCAACGTGAGAAATTCTCCCCGATAATGCATGAGAATGTTGGTCCGACAGTCGAACCTTTCATCGGCTTTTCGAGTAAGCCGCCCACATACAGATCTATGTCATCAACACTAGAATATAAGCTCTTCAATTTCGGTATGTCCTGTAACAAGAGAGAACAAGAAAAATGGTGGCCAGTATGACAGTATTCGTTTCTCATCGAAAGTGGAACACTTGGATTGGTTGCCAAAAGTCTCATTTACATGAATTTGTAATCATGATGGACGTATCTGGCAAAAGAGTGCTCTCATAGAACGGATGCCCTTCTGCCAGTACCTCTCTCTAATGGTATAAGAAAAGTGTTAATTTTCTTTACTGAGGATGCGATAGTCTATAAAGTTATATCACCTTGACAAAAATCGGGATAAGTCCTGCACTACTCGTATATTTTGTCCTCTTCTTGTAGTCAAGGACCAAAAGCTTTTATTTTTGAATAAGCCATAATATTGAAAGTGCGAAGCCGGCTTTAAAATGTATATATGGATACTATTATCTTTCTTTTGATTTTGTGAATGAATATTGTCACGAGACAGGGGGAGTAGCTTCGGTTCAACTTTTTGGAACTTGGAGCTAAACAACGGCTCCAGTTTTCAGAATTTAGCTTCGGAGCTGAGCTCCAGCTCCAAGGCTCAGCTTCGGGCTTTCTAGGAGATTTTCGTTTGACAATAACAGCAATCATTACGTCACAAATGGAAAGTTAGAGAAACAACTCCGGCTAACCCTTGGTTCTTGAGACCGGCTCTAGCTCCTCACTTTTTGGGACTCAGCTAAAAATGATTAGCTGTCCACCTTTACAAATCATAGACATTGTACTTACGCTTGGGTCCATAACTTCTTCGTTCATATCCTCAAAACTATTCAATCTACACAAACCGCAAGCTTGTCTCATTCTATTGTAAGGCGGCAATCCCGTATCCAAACCTCTGTCGATATCGATGGAAATTAAATCGAACCCGAACTTGGCTCCAGAACCGGCGAACAACCAATCGGAAACCTATAATCAAGTTAAATGTACTCTGGAAGTCGATGATACACCTGGTGAGAGGCTCACCTCAGAACCCGACTTTCTAAGTCTATAAAAGTTATATCCTCAGTGTAGGCTATTTCACCTTAAAATTTTTGTCGAATTTTCCAGATCTGTCGGTGTTTTGTTGTCGGCTGCTTGAGTTGAGAGGCAACAAAGCGTCGCAACAGATCCGCGAAGACGAAACGATTTTAAAGTGTGGTTTTTATAGACCCGGAAGATGTGTCAGTGAAATCAAGTGAGCCGGTGAGATTGAATTTTATTTTCATATTACCTCCGCGGTAAAGTACTCGTCCTGCCGATTTGACTTTTCTTGCAAGAAAATGGACATCATATTCGAATAGATGTTTTTCGAAAGTAAAAATCTTTGATTGAAGAACTTGTCTCGTAATCTATAGGATGTTTCTTTTCCACTCGAATCTAAATAACTGCATAATAAGTCATTGCTGAAATAATCTTTGGAACTGAATGAGAAGTGCCTGAACGAACAATGTGATTCTCACTTGACAGTGCCCTTGATCATAGCGTGGTGAGCACGACCAGCGCCAAAACTGTACTCGGTCGTGGTTTGCGAGTTGAGAGTTGGGTCATACATAGTATTGTAACCTTTGGTGATGGGAAGAATTAAATAGTTGGAGGCAACTAGAACACCTAGAACATCCATTATTATATTGACATAAATGGGGCAGAACTCAAATCAAAATGACTTATGCGTATTGTGTATTTACCAACTAATGGTGGTACATGTTCAGCAGTGATTATGTGTTGATAAAGAGCGATGAGAACTCTTCTTGTCTCTTGGAACGTTATTTCGTCGTCCCATCCGGGATTATATTTCAATAGAGAAGCGGCAATGTAGTTATGCGCTCTCATGAAAACAATCTCCATGATAGTAAGTTCCGGATTTTGATTCACCCGTTCATCTCCTGTTAAACTGAATATTACCGTGGAGCTGATGACAATTTTGAAGATCAGTCTAGGCCTTATTCACTTACCGGTTGACATACAAGCGTCGCCTGAATTCGGATCAATACCACCTTGAGGACAAAATTCTTCTCCTCGGATGGTTGGCGGAAAAATATCTTCACCAGTACCGTCGCTGTCTTCGTACAGCAATTCACCATTCTTGTATGATCGTAATCTCTTCAATTTCTCTTCGCTGGTGCCATACAAGATAGAAAGATCTAGGAAAGCGGTTTGAAAATTGATCTAAAAGGGAGAAAAAAAGAAAAATGAAAAATGAAATTGTTCAGTGTTATAAAGAATACCTGGAGAGTCGTTCAATTAGTTTGAGACTTACAGGAAGACAAGGAGAAACTTGGCAACCTTGATGATGAGTATTTGTAGCTCGAGTCAATTCTAGACACGTTACATTAGACTTGGAGTAAAAAGCATCATCCTTTGGAATCATTGTTGGTAGGCAAGTTGTGGGATTTGGATTATAAGCGGGTTCTTTGCCGTTACAACACTTCTCTGCAAAATTAGTGAGTTATCAAGAAATGTTCTACCTGAATTTTTTCAATTCGACTTATTCAATAATTTTGAATTGACGGGCAATATGTACATGATAAAAATTAAAATTCAATTTTAATATAATTTTTCAATTAAATTTTAAATCTTTATAATTCATTTTTAATCAAAATAATTTTACTAAATAAAATAATTATAATCAATTTAAATTTAATTATTAAATTAAATGTGACGCGATCTGAGAAACCCCACCACTTGTCGGAAAATGAAAATAGAATATTTTAGAGCGCGCTGCCGTTCACTGCCACTAGACCGCGTTATAGTAAAGTATGTAATTGAGCTACGTTGAAATTTTGTAAATACGTTACCAAACGTATCTACCATGAGTTCATCACAATAATTAGGAAATTACAATTTTTTCTCTCTTTTCATTTTTTTGCTATACTGTAAAATTTGGTTTTCCGACAAGTGGCGGGGTTTCTCGGATCACGTCACAAATATTGATTTATTATGAATTAAATTTCTAATTGATGAAATAATTTATTATTATAATTTTTTTATAACCATACGTATAAATAAAATTATTGTGTATTTTCTTTTTGATGAACAGATTCCTTTGATAAATTATTACTGGCGAATTAATTAATTTTATTTAAATCTTTAGTATAAATTTATATTTTGATAAAATTTTAGGGTATCTAATCCTTTATTTTTAAATTATTTACTTGAATAAATTTTTATAAATATATTAAAAAAATTTCATCTTGAATAATAACATTTTTATCGTATTTAAATTTATTAATAATTCAAATAATTGATTATTAATTTTAATTTTGATAGGAATGTTTATATTTATTATTTCTTTACTAGAATATTGAATAACATAATTTCTCATTTTATAAATAATTCTTTTAATAAATTTTTTATTAATTATAATTGTAAATAATTATTTTATACCTAATATTAATTTGATAATTCTTTCTACATTTATTTTATTAATAATGAAAATTAATTTTCATCCAATAAATATTTCAATAATCATTATTCAAAAAAATATTATTTATATTAATAATTTATTTTTGTTTAAAATTATTGATAGATTAATTTTATTTAATTTAAATAATTTAAAGTTATTGATATTAAAATTGTGACGCGATTTATGAAAAGGTACCACTTTGCGCAAAATAAAATTTTACAGGAGAGGCCAAAATAGGTGAAAAAACATGATCTGGCAAAATTTGAAAAATTGATGGAAAATGTTGAATCGCGCCACTTAATCTTTCTATTAATAATATATGTGACTCCGTCTACAGAAACTCGCCTTGTGTTCAAGTACAATCAGGAGAAAAAGATTCTTCCTTCCTCTGTAAAATATCCTTTTCTCCTGATCGATATTCAACGCTGAAGTGGGTTTCTGTAGACGGGGTCACAAATATTGAATATTATTAATAATAAATTTTAATTTCAATATTTCGTCAATTTTTATATTAAATTATATTTTTCACGTCCTCCCGGACTCAACTAGACCCTACTATCTAACTCACTTTCCTCCCTCATATCTTTACAAGAGCCTTACTCAAATAATCCTACCACTCAACGCATTCACGTCATTTCTCATATGCTAATCTCCATGAAATCATCAGTCGCGTTCATGTGGATTCCGGGTCACATCGATCTCCCTCAACATGAAAACGTTGATCGTGCGGCTAAGAATTCCATCCTCTTACCAAAAATTACTGACCCATCCCATTCACCAGTTTACGACCTTCAAAAATACTTCCGCTTCAGAAGAACAACATCAAAACGAAATCAAAAGCCTCCCTATTCCTTGGTCCTCTTCTAATGGAAGCTCCCGCCGCGAAGAAGTCATCCTCTTCCATCTAAGGATTGGTCATACCCGATTCACTCACTCTCACCTCATCTTCGGTCTTCACGCCCCTCCATCATGTAACTACTGCCATTCGGACAACCTCACAGTTCAACATCTGTTCTCATCTCCCGTTCTCCAAAACCAACATTTCGCCTACAATGTCTCCTCGTCTATAAACTCCGCACTATCCAACAACTCCGACATCATCTCTTATTCTCTCGACTATCTTCGTTTCACCTATTTTTATCAACTTCTCTAAACGAAATTTATATAATAATATTTAGTAAAATTAGTTAGGTATTGTAAAACTGATGACCCGTTTTGTGTAGTCGAATAGCTCGTTGATAAATAAAAATTAAAATCATATAAATTGTTCAATTGAACCTGTTGAAGGAACTGAATGCATTAGAGTGATATCGTGATCGACCCATTGTCCAAAAGAATAGTACAACATGTTGAAACAGGCTGACGGTACTTCTTTTTCTGTTAAAACGGTCGTTCTTATCTTTCTAGATGGCGGTAGGGCTTCACCGTTTGAAGCTTTCCTCAGACTGCAATAACCTTGAGAAAAAAAATTATCATTTAATTAAAAATCGGTATTATCGCAAGGAATCCGGGAGAGAATCTTGAAAGAGAGTTTCTTTCGGTTTTCTACTCGCCCTTGCTCGTTTTTCCTCTCCTCTCTCCATGAATACGCCTATGTACAGTGGCGGATTAAGGCTCGCGCCGCCTACACGCCAATGGACGGTTACATACCGCCTCTAAGCTCAAGTCTCAAAAAATGCTGCCCCCAAATTTTTGCCGCTACACGCCATGGCGTAGTTGGCGTTGTATTAAAGAGAGCATACGTGTCACTTCTTGAAAACAAACTGGTAATTAACTAGCTAAAATAACCACCTCCATTTCAGCGCTTCACGAGCCTGCCAGCAAACTTACGGATTTTCATAATCTTCAAGATCGAGTAATTTACAATAATTACCGTCGGAATAATTAGCTTGTACCAGTCGAGCGAAAGGTGTACCCGCTTGACCCCATGAAGGAATCAACAAATTATTGCAGCTTCCATCGAGTGTGTAATAAGGGCTCTCCGGATCACATGGTGCTGCATTTGGTGGCTCACAAGAATCTCCAGAGTTTTGAATTTCGGGTCTAATAAAATCAAGTACAAATCAATGTCAGAACCGCAGATTTGAATAAATCAAAATTGTTTTTTCTGGAGTTATTCTGTCGAAAAGTTCAAATTTCTCACGAATGTACCTCCCCTCATTGCGCCGCTGTTACAAGATTCAAGTCGCTAAATGGAATTTCTGCATCATTTATTTGGATTTTGGACCGAGCAGCCACCGGTGTGTTTTTTTTTGATATGGGACCAATCGCACTCTATGAAATGGGACAATACACGTGTTCTTGTACTGGTATGTTGGTTACGTAACAAAACTGAGACACGATAGTAGCGCGCCAGTGGCTTCATATCAACCGACAATGAGTTGGGACACTATGTCAACCGCGTGTCGACCTAATATTCCCCAACAAATTTACTTCTTTTCAGGTCTTGATAGAATTCGTGGACTCGGAATTCGGTAGAAATGCTAGTAACGATATCTAGAAGGCACTAAAAAGTGAATAATATGGCATTTTTAACCATGAACGCTTATATAAGTAAAATCCAATCCACAGCCCTCAATATTTTACTATTCAGATAAAATTTAGATTGTAAACTATGAAAATTGTAGCTCTTATGATTATCTTTTTGATGAGATCAACTTTAGGGTGCGTCGGTGACTGCTCGGTTCCTGTCTAGAGCAAATTTGATATGATTAAAGTGGATTGGAGAGAGGAAGAGGTACAGTTTACCCAATGAGCCATGTCACGGCCGTGACCATATCGACCGTCAATTCGCTATCAGTCCTAAGTTGGAAGAGAATGTCGAACTAAAGTCAAATCAAAATCAACTAAAAATTAACTTCTTTTCGAGTCTTGGTCGAAATTTGCGGATTTGAAATCTAATAGGAGCGCTAGTGGAAATCTCTAGAAGGCACTAATAGGTGAATATGGCATTTTTAACTACCTAATCAACTCTACTACCAAAAAGGTAAAGAATGAAAGTTTTAGCTCTTATGATTGATTATTAAAGCACAAAAGAGAGCCACGAACGCTCGACTTTGCTCGTTTGTGTGCTGTTTTAGCTCCAGCTCCGCTTCATTGGTTCGGTTCCGTGGCTTGAACTGGAAATCGGAGACTACATTTAAAGTCTAATGTTGGCTAATTTGTCACGTCGATTCGAAGTGGCCTGTAAAGGACCCGCTAGGAGTGTCACTTTCCACATCGAATGGTTGAGTTCGATGTACAAATAACACAGGAATTATTCTTACCAGTTCCTCGCTATAGTTTATTACTAGTCGATTTTTGAAAATGAGATTTACAAGAATTTGGACTACTCTGGTTACTTCAAAATTTTCCTGGGAGACTTTCCTTTAGATTTGACGAGAAAAAGGACGAAAAGAAGATACGTGTATGTTAAATTACGTGAATAGTCATATCATCACCGTCAAAAGAAAGTTTTGAAAAAATTCCGCAGAGTAGCGCATACCTCGCCCTCATTAGCAGCAGTACACTTCCCCCTCCCACAAATGCTTGATGAATTCGTAGCATTCAGTTTATTTGGTTATACTTTGCTTATCGTAGGCAGGATGCGTTGTCAGAATCGTATTACGAAGTCTATTGGGTTTCTGTATCCAGTTATACGACAATTAAGTTTGGATATTAATTTCATTTTGATAACTTAAAATATATTCAAAGCTTTTCAGAATGATTTATTTTGCATGCGTAAGACGACATTATATCAAGATAGATATCAAATTTGTACTCACGGTAGTATCACATTTTGTGGTGCAAAAGGGCAGGTCAATGAACCGAGGACCGAACCTAGAAACCATTGATATTAATCCAAAAATAATACAGTAAAAGGACAAATTTCGTACTAACGAAAAAAACAGGCAAAAATTATTTACTTCAAACCTTCCAGAATGATTAATTATTATTTATTACCTGTTGAATTTTTTCTGTCGTATTCCTTATCTCCGTCCACGAAGTACTGCCCACGTGTTTTGCAAGCTGCATCGTAATGAGAACCACAATATTTGCTGCACTCTGGTGTAGTTTTATTTTCGCGGTGATAAAACGGTAATTTTGAGAAAAACTCAGGAAAATGGGTTTTCTCTTGATTACTCTCAACAAAGATGAAACCAACGAATAGAAGAGTTAATAATCCTAACATAATACAAAACTATCTGTAGGACAAATATTTCCAGAATTTACCCTCTGAGGCGCACAACAAGAACGCTCAACTTCTTACTAAAAAGGAGGTACTCGTGTGAACTCTATACTGGTTGTCACGGTTCATTGATTCCAAATTATTTTGGTTTTCGCGAAGTACAAAGTCACGTTCTACCTGAACAGGCCTTCTTTATCAAGAAAACTGCATAAGCTTGAGATACTCATTATCCATTTACCGTACAACTGCATGTAAATTAGAATGAAAATTACCAGAGTCATTAATTGATAATTTCTTTTTGTGGAATAAATTTAAAATATTTTGGACTGAATTGACCGTACGGTACAATAACGCGATGGAATTATTCCTCATCCTCGGAGTAAGGTAGGCATTTTGAAATATTATCTCTTTATTTGCGATTAGTATAGCCTTCCAATCGTGCTAATTAAGCCACCATTCATGTGCAAATAACATTCCTCATTTTCTGGACACGTTTTGAAAATTACTCTCGACGCCGTGAAATAATTCGTGAGGACAGGGTGAGGTTATCTATCTTTTGCGCAGGAGCTAGTTTTCGCAAAGATTAACGTACTGATGAAACGTAAGACGAAAATACGCAAATTGAAGATTAAATTTTCACAATGACTCGTCTTTACGCATATTGTTTACTTTCACATCTATCCTTAAAGCTTTCTCGAAATATATGTATATTGAATAATATCATGAAGATTGAGGGTCTCCAAACAAGAAGAGGAGAGCTGTTTACTGGTGGACCAATAATACTGCCAAGTTAAGAAAAGAGTGCAACTATCAGCGCCGGATATACCAGCGTAGCGAAGGACCTAAAGAGGCGCGGGCGGTTGCACCTGAATACGAGGCAGCTGGAAAGCCATAAAAGACAATACAAAACTTTCGATCAAACTGATAAGGATCAGGTATCACATATTTTTCGTCACAACGTACCTCCACTTCAATCTAAAACCAGCTTTCGTCTTTTATAAAATAAACTCCTCTTTTCCTCCCAATGGATACGGCTCGAGGGCTCCTGAGAAAATGGCTAGACTCTGAGAAGCAAACTTGGTACGGCAAGAAGGCCCTCACCACTAACTTAATCGACAGGACCCAGGTATGCCTAGGGCTCTTACTCCCTCTACCGGACTACCAACGTACCCTTCCTTCGGTTCAAGAGAGGTTTGATCACCTCGGTCACTTGTTGCACCTTCGGAAACTTTTTTATCAAAACTGGTTGTTAAATGCAATAAAAATACTAACTCGTCTCATCCCCCCCCCTAAATACGCTCCACCGCTGTTGAATCTATCGTAAATAATTTTTCTTCTAGATGAACTAGCTTTACTACATAAAGGTCAGAAAGTCGCTATCCAACTCGTGGAAAAAAGTGAGCACATTAAGAAAAAAATTCTCGCCGACATATCTACCGGTCTCCATTCTGATATGCGTCTCAATACTCCTTATGATCTGTCTTCGAAGCTTTCTGCGCCAACACACAAGTACAATACTTTCCGGAGGATACGTCAGCGACTGAAGGATCACAACCTCACCCTCGTAAAAGCTGATAAAGGGGAAACCTATGTCATTCTAGACCGAGGTGAATATGACACAAAGATCTTGGTCTTCTTCTCCCATACCGGTACTAAATATACCCGCTAACCCTTCACAGCATAACTTGGAGATGCGTTCACAGTTGGACAAAAAAATCTTCAATCTTCAGCGACAAAGGTGACTCTCTCAAAGTTATGTGTCCTGCCATACCTCTACTTTACGGCCAGCTGAAACTACATAAAAAAGTAACCAGCCTATTCGTCCCGTGGTCGCTTTCTATTCCCACCCATCTTACAATGTCGCCAAAATACTTTCTGATTGGTTCAAAGCTGCTTCAGGCTTTGTTCCTACATTTGGAATCAAGAACTCCATAGAATTAGCAAACGACCTCAAAACCAAAACGTTTCCAGGTTATTCTATACTCTTTAAAATAGATGTCGTTAACATGTATACCCGCATACCTGTCGTATACACCCTCAACCTCATGGCTACCATCCTCCGATCTCAATCTATAGCTGAAGGCATCATCCTGGAGTTCTCCATACTGATTTCCTATATTTGCAGCTTCAAAAACAAACACGATGCCTGCCTTTTCCGCAATCATCAGGAAATTATGCCTGAAGCTCAGCATTGAGTCAAACCAGATACCTAGGTACTTCCTTGACCTCGATTTCCACGACTTGCGAGCGAAAGGTGGATGGACTGAACTTTCGACGGGTCGTGAATCCTATGACTACCGTCTTACCTTCTCAAAATTCTAGTCTGGCCAACTCGATCCAACGCCTCGCTGCCTCTAGAGCTCGGGTTTCCTGTTCTCTACCGCTACAGTTGTTTTAACAGTGCCAATGAGTGATCCGCATAGCAGACAAGCTTGACATCCGGTGGCAGCTCCACCTAGAAAATCCAGTTAGATGCGACGCACCACAAGAGCGCCCCAAGGAACGATTCTTGCCGCACCCCACTAGTAACTGGGCGCTTTATTGTACCAGCAGACGTTCTCGACTGCTAAGGTAGCTCCTGAGAAAGTATGCAGGAAGGCTTCCAATATCCTCTTCCATAGAATCGAGTCGAATGCACCTTTTATGTCGAGGCTGCCGACTGCGCAAGACTGACGCGTGCTATCCTCTTCAGCCTGATTCCAGCACCTGATGTGCAAACCACACTGACTACTTGAGATTGCATCTCTTCTCTTCAGAGATCTCTCGAGTCGAGTTGCTATCACTGTCTCTCAGAGTTTGCCCAGGTTGTCTACAGACAGAATGGTCGATAAGAGGGTAGCAAAAGAGGTGATCTATCCTTCTTATCGATCAATTGGCTTTCTTCCACCGCACGAGGAACAGTCCTATCGAATATATCAACAAGCAGTGCCGGGTCAACTAATTGTATTGCGCTTCAGACTGGAGCTGGTATCTCATCCGGGCCCGGAGTTTTCCAATCCTTATCCCGCAATCTATTGACTGCTATCCACCTCCTCAATACTACGAGGGATGTTCCACCCTTTTCTACTATTGGTAGCGTGACCATTTGTGGTGGCTGCTGTGGAAACAAACCATTAATGATTCGTCCCACAACATCGGCCAGCTTCATTCGGCTCATTGCTCAAGAGACCCTTCACCTTCTTTAGCACTGTATCTTGTAGGGCTTGCTGAACATGTCCTCCTCCGCCATTTTGCCGAGCTCTTTCTATGCAGAGAGTTGCAAATACCAAATCCTCCAGCTGAAGAATTTCAAATTTCTGTGCTCCTATCTCTCATCCTTATTTCCTTTTTATTTGTAATTGCCGGTATCGTTTTTTCAAATACTTAATTACCTAAAAGGATATTTTAACGAGCTTCTTAGAATCAGCTCTCTATCGATTTTTCGACTTTTAAAATGGTACGTGTTGAAAGTTTCTGTCCGACCATGACGCCAAGTCTGATCGTATTACGGTTCTCGAGTTGTCAAAATTTCGTATTCTTTAAAGCAATAAGAGAAGAAAAGTGAGAGCCAATGTTGTGTAAACCCACGCGCGGACCACTAATGATTGCGCGCATATAATATCAGACAACTTACTGTCCAGCGACATCTGAGCGCTCATAAAAATTTTGTCAAGGTTGTTTACGTCTAATTTGGCGTTAATTTGAAATTATTGCATGTCCAGATAGTTTTAGGAAGATGTGATAAAGGAAAGGTCAAGTGTTTTCAAAAGACTAAAAACCATGTTTGAATTAATGAGACGCTATTAAGTACCTCCGTAACCCTATACAAGGAATTAACAGTTTTGACGAAAAATGACACAACAACAAGAAAAGTATCTCCGGGATTGTGATGAGAGAAGTTCGTAGCCAACTCATATTATACTTTCTTATCCATCTGGTATAATAAAAATAGTGAAATTCATTCGAAAACGAGAATATTACGATACGATTTGAATAAATATAAGTCGAATGAATTTATTGTAGATATTACGTTTCATATCGACGGCGCTATGTGTCAATCACACCGAACGATGAACGTGAAAAATTTGAAAAGGACGAGTTAAGTATATCCGCTATTAAAGTGAGAAACATTTTCGAGTAACAGTGGCGTCAATTTACTTGAATACTGAAACGCCGTGCATGAGCAAGCAATAATTTTCAAGAGAAAGAGAGAGAAAAGATTATTCTTATCATCGACAGTCAAGTGAAATGAACTGTGATTTGGTCACATTTTTTGTTTTTACTCATATCAACTGAGCAAACGAGACAAAACCTTGCTTTATTCGATAAAATTATTGTCGAGCCATCGACAGAAGTCCTCATCGAGAGACTTACAGTATACATAATAATTTGCTACATCTTACTCGTATGGTACAAATAGGAAAATATGTTCCTGAATATTTCCCGTGAGAGTTGAATGAAACTGTCTTTTTCTTTGGTGCAAATTCAATCACTTTTTACGGATAATGTAGAGGTTTTTTTCAGCTAGGTACTCTATAATGGACGATTTAGCTCGACGTCAGGACTATGGAATGCTTAAATGTGTAAAAGGAGTGAAACTGTTGTTGACATGTGATGAGCTTCAGGATGTAAATGGGGCACGTGATAAGTATTGCGGAGAGCTGTCAGGTTATGGCATTTGAACACATGTGTGACACTGTGCAATGTGGGCAATCTGATGGATAGGTGTAAGAAGTGCGGCTATGAGTGAGCTACAGTTTATGCAGGCTCATTGAGATGAAGTATGCATGAGACTAAACAACGATCCTACTTATTCTACTCTTCAATACAACCGCAAGGCGTAATCAAGTTGGAGACAGGGCGAGCCAGAACAACCTGAAAAAGTCTGCAACCCAAATGTTCTAAACCATCAGAAGGAAGGGAAAAAGAAGAAATGGCGAGGATGGATGTCTATTCATTTAAGAATACGCTCACATACGTATTATTACAATATAAAAAGGAAGATTTTCTTGCGCCAATATATTATGGGCTAATGCCTGCTAGTTTTGATCAGTGGCCCACCCTTCTTGTTCTCGCTACGCCTGTGAATAAAGCTCTCGTTTATGTAAGGGAGAATCATTATATGATGAATTTTAGTTTGGTCTAGCCGAAGTTAACAGAAACCAAGAAGTAATCTGTGACAGAAATTCGTTGTTGTGAGGGACGAGCTGCACTAATTGCTATGACAAGTTCATACAATAAGTGACAATCATACTTTATGTTCGTAAGTCTAGTCAGACGATCGTGAAAAAGATCGTTGGAACACCTTTGCGTCTTGGTACATCAACAATTTCCAGTTGTGTCTTTATTAGGAACGGAAAAAAACACTACCTTCGAAATCCTATTTTTTCACAAAAATTCTGGAGTAAGAAATAATTAGGTATTCATCATAATTTTGGCTTTCACATTGGCTCTATCTGAATGACTTTCTTATGAGGACTGTAGTGAAGATTTTAATTCCTTATTTTTAACTTCCCAATTTTCAGTGTTCGAAGAATAGAGAAAAAACGAATATTTGAGAGGACTATGTCGATTTCGTTCCAGCAGGAATCCATCGAGAGAAGAAGCTCGTTCCTTTCTTTTCTTTTCTTTTTTATTTTTTATATTTTTTTCAATTTCAAGTTCCACTATAAAGAAGAATGCTCGATTTCAGAATATCGTGCCCAGATCTCGGCGACCTGAAGAAACGGGCAAATGCAGCTCTCCTAATGTCACCTTCACCTTAGCTAGCATCGGCAACCAGAACCACTTCGAAGAACGAACGATTGTCTCTCGTCAATTTTCTGGAAAGTTTGAAATGATACTCGAGCGAGATTTTCATGTTAGCGTAAAAACGAAGAAGAAGAAAGAAGATTGATGAAATCATTTCAATTTTGTGGCAATATCTCTGCAATGGGTAAGTATTAATTTCTAAGTGGATGTTGTGCAAACGACACTCAAACCTTAGAGTTGATTATTTATGTATTGAATCAAGAGTCCCTCTGGCACGCGAATCATTCTAATGCCCTTTTGAGTACCTATTCTGTGCTCGAGTTTTTTTTTCAATTTTACATTCATTGGGCGGAAAGCAAGTTTGCAAGTTGTAGGTACGCTCAAAAATAATTTTGATGAGAGGTAAGGCTCGTATATTTTAAGGTGACGGTTACGTGCCTTTGTACATCTTCCTTATATAATATCTTGTCGGGGAGGATACGTGTCATAAAGAAATATAAACGGCGATATTGTTCGTATATTACCTATTTGAAAAGTCCAATATGAGGAGAACGCGAGGAATAATCAATTTCATTTACTACGACCCTTATCATAAAGTACTCACGTTTTTTTTTGTTTTTTTATCGTGAAATATTTTTGTTCAACTTACGAATACTGTTCAGCACAATTACACGCGTGAGATTTTTTCGCACGAAATAAAAAGTCTAAAATCACGAAAAAGCAAAGATTTTAAGCGGTTAAGAATAATTTCACTTAACGAAAAAACAAAAAAATCACAAAAAAATATGTAGAAACTTTCGACTAAAAAATTAATACCTACTTATGTACAAAAGAAAGCATTGAAAAATTAGAAAAAAAAAAATATTTGGCGTATTTCACATTAATAATAATAAAACATTATTCTTCTAATTTTAAGAACTTCCCTTCACTTAAATAAAACTACACAACAAAAAAAAAAATTGAAAACCACATGAACGAAATAATATGATTCTAGAAGTATTTTTGACGCTGATCACGATGCCGTTGCCCGTTTTTCAAAATTTGGCCCAGTTTTCGAGAAATGATCAAATCCAATTCCCGCGATTCGTTGCGGCGCGCAGTGTATGTTCCCGTTCTCGCGAAATTCGTTAGCTGGGTAACATACGCCGCGCGTCGCAATGAATCGCGGTAATTTGATTTGATCATTTCTCGAAAACCGAGCCAAAACTTGAAAAACGGACAACGGCATCGTGATCAGCGTCGAAAATACTTCTAGAATCGTATTATTTCGTTCATGTGGTTTTCAATTTTTTTTTTTTTGTTGTGTAGTGTAATCAATTTTAAAGAACATGGAATGAAAAATTGAATTCCAAATCTGACTATAGAACGAAAAGATTCGAATCTTTTCATCTGTAGACTGATCTTAACAGAAAGAAATTCGGATCTTTGGAGTATTAAATCTCGGTAAGAAAAAAAGCTTCAGGTCTTTTGAGTTCTAGATCTTGAAAGGAGAAGAGAAACCGTAGACTGAATTCGTGGACTATTGAAAATATTCCCCATAATTACCGAAAAAAAAAAAAAAGGAGTGATTGACATTATTTTTAAAAATTCGAATAATAAATTTCGAAGATGCAAGAAACCTTCAAGTACCGAAAAATCCTTTTTTTTTTTCTGTTCTCTTGAGAAAAGACAAAACAATTCGAATATTTTTCTTCTTTTTTCGGGAAAACAGTTGAAAATTTCGTGTACTCCAACTTACTTTTCGTTACCACAACTTATTATTTCGCTCTGTTGGATAATTTTTTCGTAATACTGTTTTTTGTTCCAACACCTTATTTTCGTGCAGTTTAATATTCCACCAATTCAACTAAGTGAGTTTTTCTATTTTACATTATTCGTTTAATTGTTCTTCTTGTTAATTTTTGAAAGCTAATTATAATGCTGTTTTTTTAATTGGACGAATATTATAAAGTTATACGAAGTCTACAGTTTAAAGAAAAAAAAAAAAGATTTATTGATAGAAAGATGAAATAGGTAATGATCATAATAATCCTTACTCGCATATTAATATTGTTTTACACTTTTTGGTAATCATGAACTGACTGGTGACCATTTTAAAATTTTCAATTGTGAGTTTGACAAATTTCTTTGTTAGATATGTACTTAATTTGTTGGTCCTTCTTCTTGATTGTTGAAACTATGAGGTTTTTTTCCTCTTTTTTGTACAGTTATTAGTAAAAGAATTAATGCTGAAAATTCATTGAAAGTTTACAGTAATTTAGAGTGTAAAAATATTCAATAATAATTACTATTTATGATAAATAATCCTCATACTTATTGTTCGCCTTTTTTTTTTTATGTTTTCATGATCACGATATTGTTCTGATTATTTTGAAATTTCTAATTTTTTCCAATCCTTAAATCTTAATATTTATTGGTAAATTGCCAAATACAAAATAATAACGATTTTAACTCCGATTTTGCTCATCTTTTGCAAACCAAAGGTATTCGAAGAATCAGCAATATTTATTAGTAGGTACTAAAAGCATTAATTTTGTTGAGTAGAGAATTTTTTCCGGTTTCTCCTCATGCATCCACTTTATTAAATCATTTTCTCGTATTTTCATGAGCTGATTATATTTCAAAAAATTTTTCCTTGATACAATAATATTTTTATTTTCTATTCTTGCAGAAACGGTTCGCAGTTGTCCAATAAATGAGGTACGTATTATTACGAGTAATCTATTTTCGATTTTATTCTAGTGTGGAGTCAATTTTAGTCGGGTATATTTGCTTGTGATAACTATATCGTGAAAAGTACGGAAGCTCATAAACCCTTTTCAAATTCTTGATAAATAGAAATTTAAGAACAAAAATGTAAATGGCTCATTCATTGATGGTATAAAAGAGAAGAACAAAAATTAAAATTTCATAGAAAGCTCAATAGGTACTTCACAGTACAAGATAGATATGTGTGATTTCAAATGTGAGAGGATTTTAGAATTTACAGGATTAAAACAAATAAAAACTACCCGAAAAATCATAGATAAATCTCTCGTATTTAATCATCACCATCAACTTAATTTCTGGGATTTTGGGCGGTACAAGACGGAAAAACCAGGGGCACATGAAGATAATGTTGACCCATAACGAAACGCACACAAGATGCAAAACCCAACAATCGCATAGAAATTAATTTTACTTGAAAATATCTTGGTATGTATATACGCAAATTTGACATCTTTAGCTACGCACTATTGCTGTAAAAATCTAAAGGAAAAAAAAAAAATTATATATCTGATCATTGGCTTGCAATTTGGAAGATATCTTATTTTCTCCTCATACCTCGAGGGTTTAGCAATGGGATGAATTATAGAGTTTGATATTATGCTGGGAGTTCTGAAAATTGGGTTTCAAAAATTTGTCGACTTAGCCTAAAATTAAGGAGATCTCTGATCAAATCGAAGTAGGCTTCCGAAAAAGAAGAACAAAATATTCTGGGTCGTATAAAATTCATGCCAAACCAAGGTGAATCCTTTCGAGTTTTTTGTGACTAAGATTCAGATGTACAATTCGTCAATTCGCTCTCAAGTAGACTACGGGTCTCCAATCTCCAGACAAAATCACTGGATGCAACACAATCTGCTACCCTACTTTTTTACGCCTTCAGCCTATGCGCTGAAGTTGATATCCCTCCTCTACAATTCCGCTCATTATCGCTTACCACCATCTTTCTTGCGTCTATGATCCAGTTTTTTTCTCGCATCCCTCTGTTCCCAAAATCCTCTACTTATTTCATCAAAATACCACGTGAACAATCATCCCAAGTTTAAGCCCTTTCTTCCTATCTACTTATCCCGTCTTTCACGGACATCCATGATACCTACCTCATATTCGCCTCGCCCTAGCTGACTTACAAAATCACCCAACTTGATTTACTTGAAACACATTCGTCTTTCATTACATGTGCTTTACAAATGGATCCAAATTGCGTCTTAAAGTTGGCTACGCTTTCTCTATCAATTCCATGTATTCTTCTATTTCTGCCTTATTCACTTCTCGCGTCTCCCTCTTCCCGTAGGTTCCTCTTCCTATCTTCCTCTCTTTCCTCTCTCTAAGCCTCCAATCACATCGTTTAGCGCGTTCTCATCCTCTTCTCCAACTTCAATTGCCTTTGGATTTCTGGTCACATCGGCCTCCCGGATGACGTTGCCGTGGACCTGGCTGCCGAGTAAGCCATGCTCTTTTCCTCAATCACTGACCCCTTCTCCGGCCTAGGACTTAAAATTTTACTATCGTTCTCTAATAATTGCATCATGGCGTAAGCTTTGGTTCTCTCAATCCTTACTTTTTTACAGTGGTGGAGTAGCGATATTGATAGCTTTTTTAGGTCGTTGTCGTCCTGCTGACAGTGATTTGAAGACTGCAATATATTTAGATGTGTCTGTATTTTTCAGAGTTCACTTGGACGCTGGCGTAGATTCCATCCAGCAGTTTGGCCAATGTAAAAAATTTTCCACACGAGACGCGGTAAACTCCAGCAGCATCCAAATTTGGAATCTTATCGTTGAATGATACTAGATTAGAGACGGTGAGAAGGGGATAAAATCCTACTTTGTAGTCGAGAGGACGTGGCTCGGTATCTAAGGCTTCTGAAGGTTTGCCCCATTTCTTCTTCTTTTTTGCCTGGCTAGCTATATCTGATAGGTAGGTGACTTGGAAAAATTTCGACTCTCGACCGATATATTTCGAAGTCCCTAAAATAGGTCCAGGTCACTGATGACGTCCTATTTTGTACTAGGTGTATAGTGGGTCTAGGCCTCATTCATATTAGCTTTATACTAGGTTTAGGCTTGCTTGAATTTTCAATACCAAAACCAATTTGACTCATAGAACAGGTTCCCTTGCATTCCTTGTTTAACTTCGTTAAGGAAGCCGTCGTTCTTCCTCCTGTCCATACCTCCTGAACCTCAGAAAATCATTTTGTGCTCCCCCTCAAGTCTCTTCTGCTCTCTTCAACGACTCGGAGTCCTTTACTAATATGCTAAACTTCCTGTAGCCCACATCCCCGTTGAAGCATGTCGACCGTCGATGTATGGTCGGTTTCGAGTCATAGGCAATGTCAACTCAAAGTCGACTAAGATCCCACGTCGAGTCGACGTCTTTACCTAAGCCCATCAAAATACAGTCGATTTTAAAGGTAAATCGATTGCATAATGACGTCGATTTGAAGTCGAAATATTGTAGACTAAGGAAACATTTTACACAATATCATGTTGACTACATTTCGACGTCGACTCTTAAGCTACCAAAAATGTGATCAATATGAGTGAAATGTGAAGAATCCGAGTACCCGATGTCGACGACAACAAATGGTCGACTACAATATTTTTATTGTTGACATGGAATTGACTTAAAATCGAAGTCGATTTTGAGTCGATTTAGTTGGGCCGTAATGGTGACCAAAAATGTACTGTACGTCACGTCGACTCACTGTGGGCGTCGTAATTGAGTCAACTTCTGGTCGATAAAAAATTTGAAAAAGTCGACTCGAAATCGACGTCGATTTTTAGTCGACAAAAAATTTGAATTCTGTTTAATGATGTCGTCTTGATTTAGACTCCATATCGACCTGTTTATTTCTGTAACTTTACTACTCGCACATAAGTTATGTATTCACGGTTACTTAAGGAGGGATTATTATACTATATTTTTGAGAAGAGAGCTCCCGGTTAACGGTCGAGCCACAAAATCGACCTCATACCGAGGTCGATGTAAAGTGAAAAAAAACTTGTGTACTTTGAATCGACCTGATAACGACGTCGATTCTGAGCCATACAGTGAACCGTTCACCAGGAATCGACTTGATAACAACGTCCATTGTGGGACGATTTTGAGTCTGTAGAAAAACGCCTATCTCAAATCGACTTGATAACGATGTCAAATTTCAGGAGTGTAGTAGACTGTTCTAAATCGGCTTGATAACGACATCGATCTTAAGTCGTAGAAAACCGTTCACCTTAAATCGACTTGATAACGACGTCGACTTTGAGCCATACATTGGAAACCAGCAAGTCGATTTGACGTCGATATCCAGTCGTTTGCCGTCGATTTATACGGTCGACATACCCCGGAACTATTTCGACTGAAATCGACGTCAAATTTGCGTCGATTACTTATTGAAATAATGGGTCGACATGACGTCACATCGACGTCGATTAAAAGTCGACATGGTTCAACGGGTCTTATTACATACTCGTATATCAAAATAGAAGCCTGGTACATGCGACGTGCGTTGCTGAAGGTATTCATCGTATGGGCGAGAGAGTCAAGGACATGGTTTTCGACATAAACCTTCTGAGTAGTTCATCCCGTCAAGTGTTTCTTGTATGTCCAACTCGAATAGAACTGCCCTACAGGAATATGCAGTGTAAGCTATCCCTTCCCAAATGTAAATGTATCGTGTTCTAATTATTTGTTACGCCTCTTCACATGCAGCCCTAATCCATGGCCAAACTCACTGGACGTTGGATTTCACAATTTCGATTGAAATGCTAAACGTGGAAGTAAAAGAGGGAGAAATATCATAATTTCGACAAAAGCTCTTTTTTACGTGTACAAAAACACCGATAGCCTATACCAAATTGCCAACCAGCAGCTCGAATTTCCTACAACGGTGCCAAATACAAGTATCCACTACGGAAACGATCGAAATGCGGGTTATAGACGGTCATTCAGTTCTGCATATATCCAAGTATAAGTAAATGTTGTTTCGAATTCGCGCTCGAGTGGTCCTTCTTACGAAACGACGATTCCTCACATCCGCCCTAGGGCGGCCGCTGATTTTTCAATTACACTAAGGTAAAGTATACATATAAGACAAATGGAACGGAAGAAGGTAAAAGTAAAATATAAAGGCTCATTCCGACAACTATCGCCTTTCAAACCTCACTGGAGCATCTATATACAGGCTATTGCACAGAGAAAATCGTCGCGATATCGAAACAGGCTGTCGAACATGAAATTCTCAACCGCTAGCTTGCTATTTTGTACGAAGGAGGCATTCTTAACCATTTAGTAACATCGGAGACAAAACGACTACAACAGGTCTAGACCTCGTAATTTCACGCCCGTCTGATTCTGTACGAATGCAAAAATTTAAACATTGATTTTTAGTCGAATGACCGAATTTTCGTAGACTTTGGAAATTTGATTCCGCGTAATATACGGTATACAGCATAACTGGGTGATTCTTTTCCTCTTTACGGAGAATTGATCTCGACCGGACGGATTCATTCATAAAGCAAAAGATTGTGAACATCTAACATTTGCCTAGATCTGGTCGACCTAAGTTGGGTGCTGTTGTGCTCTTCGTACTAGCGCTGAACAAATAAATCGAATTCAGTCACTTTGTCATAGCCAGTATGAGGAATTTACTTTGACTTCACATTGAAAATTGCTCAGTATACTAACAAAAGGGTGAGGATATCGAACCGCAAAAGATAAGTATGCGTTTCATACTACCTTACATCTTCATTATGTAACCGCGCGGCTCAAGTTCAACATTCTATACCCTTTTTTTTTTTTTTTTTTTTTTTTAAACAAACGGTTTAGTTCGTATCGGGTTGATTTTTACCTTACACGATTGTAATTCGAAACTCTCGTAGACCTACGGTGGCATCAGTACTTACGAAGAGTCATTAATCAACATCGGGTTCATATTTTCTTTAAAATATGTCGCCCGGCTAGTATAGAAGAGAGAACGACGAAGTAGTGACGGGTTACGGAAGTATGCACGCTCGACATATCGTCTCAGGGGTACAACCTAACCAGATTAAACCACAGCAATGTTCATTATTCCAGAGAAACTCGATATGACGGTTAAAATTGCAGATTTTCGTGAGTTTGCGTGTGAAACGAAAACATATGTGTAGTTTCTTCTTGTCACACTGATCGCAAAAGAAGCTCGAATGAGGTATTCTGGTTCATTTCTGCAGCCCATTTCACCATCTTTCGTGATTCACTTCGAAGTAGGATGACTCAAGTTCACTAGGTCTCACTCCGCAAATGTCACAAGATAGTTGCCCTTACTCAAAATCTCACTTCATGCAAGTTCAAATTGCCAAAATGTATGGACAATCATCAGCTGGAGACAGTCGAGAGTCGATAATTCGAGTTTTCAAGTATTTTTATGAATCAAAAAGAGTATAAAAATGGGTACAAAATGAATAAAATGTCACATATTCTATCAACAAGAAGATGAGGGGAAAACTATCTTGATACCCCATCTCACCATAGCTATCAAAATTAATTATTTTTTACCTCCAAGCAGAAGCGGCAAAATGTTATCTATGCATTTATATGTAGCAGCTAGAAAATTACAGAATCGAGAGAACTATAAGAAAATAAAGGAATGATACCATTTGCTTTTTCGTATGTGCAGCACCAACCTTCCTCTGTGGTAGAGTGGGTGCGGATTGCGTATATGCATTAATTTCGATCATTCCATGTATAAATTCAATGTTGGAAAAATTTCGTCAGCGTACCCCCTTTTCTTCTTGGCAACCGCCAAGCTATAGTGCTTCCAGGCACGCAAAACTTTAGAACACACCACCTCAATTATAGTAGATCGCTGTTGGAGTCTCTTCTTCTTCTTTCTTCAAGGTTAATCTTTCTCTTCTTCCTACACATTTCTATGTGGATGGTACACAGGTGTCGAGTAGGCCATTGTCGGTCCATCTTTTTCTTTATGACTATGGTTGCAAAGGCAGACACCTCTTACCATACTCTTAGGAACCTAGCATGGTGACTACTAGGCTATTCGGAGTAAGCGCTTCATCGACTTCAATCTCTTGAAGAGACCGACTAATCTTGCTCCGCTCACGTCTCACACTCAAATAAGATATGCCTCTGGTCCATCATCCTGCTCTTCATTGATTGCAAACACGTTGCCTGCTAACTTTCCTTAACTTCTGAGAAAGGTACTTGTTGAAGCACCCATGACCGCTCAACACTTGCGTCAGGTGAAAGTCCAGCTGACCATGATCTTGGTTCATCCACTCATTGAGGTCGTGTAACACGCAGCAGTAATATCCCCTGTTCAGACCAGCAGTGGTGCAAATTTTTCTAATTCTGGTTGTTTTTGGTCGATTTTGGCCATTTTTGGTCGAAATTGGTCGACCAAAATCAACCACCAAAAACAACCAATTTTGACCAAAATCAACTAGAATTATAAAAATTTGCACCACTGCTGTTCCCCGTTCAGACCAGCAGTGGTGCAAATTTTTCTAATTCTGGTCGATTTTGGTCAAAATTGGTCGATTTTGGTCGACCAATTTCTACAGAAACGACCAATTTCGACCAAAAACTCCCAAAATTGATCAGGGTTGTGCATTAACCCAGCTCACTCTGAGCAATTCTTGCTTTCCATTTTTATGCAAGGAGCGTCTGTCCTCTTGCTTGACCTGTAAGGCCTCTTGACTAGTCGCTATCTTCTTTTGCACTTCAATCACTACCGCTCTCTCCACAGGGGCGTACTTTGAAGTCATAGGTTGATAATAGGCTTAAACTATAGGCTGTTGAGGCAAATGAGTGGAGTCAGGGAGCCATCAACATACAGTGCCTCAAACTTATACCAGACTAAGATTGGGGGCGAACGGGAAAATACTGGTTTCTTCTAAAAGTGACAAAATCTTGATGAGTTTAACCTACTGGTGGACGAGGAAGTTATCAATACGTCATCATGACCTATATAAACAGATCAGAAGTCAATATGATCGATGGAATTGATTCAATATTATGATCAATAAGATTGAAATCTGATATCAACGGTAGCCTCACAATACCAGAGAAGGGGGAGGCAAATGAGCGCAGCTTGAAGATAATAAAATTTAATGATATAAAAAAATTCAATTTAAATGTAATTAAATAAAATTTTTCATTAAAAAATGAATTGAAAAATTTTTGTAATTATAAATAATATTTTTTAATACAAATTTAATTATTATTAAAATTAAAATAAAAACAATTATAATTATTATAATAATTAATATGAAATTATGAAATAAATTAAATTTATATTAATTGAATTTGGGTTTTGAAAATTTAAATTCATTCATGATAAAATAACTGATTCACTAAAAAATTTTTAATTTATTCAAATTTGGTGAAAAAATTAAATAATAATTGATTTTATTGTTATAAATTGACCTTCTAATTTGTTATTAATTGAACGTAAAATTGAATTTAAAAAAATAAAAAATATACACAAGTTAAAATTTTAAAGGTGGATACAAATAATTATTATACAGATATCATTCTGGTTCAAAATGATTAGATTGTAATAAATAATTGTTATTCTAATAAATGATTATTTAAAAATATTATAAGTATTTAAATTATTTTATTTCATTTATTTTGACATGATATAATATTATTAATTTGATGATTTAATTTTCTTGTCTCAATTAAGTCCATAAATTAAATTTCAAAAACAGGCACTATCAGATGACTTCCCCTCCATCCCCAACATATTCAACTTTTCACAACAAGCAAACTTCCTCTCACGCATATAATCATGCAATCTCGTCGAGCTCATAGCCCTGAAGGCAGGCTGCTAGTACCTTTTAAATTAAAGAAAAAAAAAAATTAATTTGTTCCAAGAATCAAAACATTATTATTATTTCAATTTAAATATAAAATTTCATTTCATATTTTTATCATTATTAATCTATATAGGTATTACATACAAATTTTAATTTAAAAATCAAATTAAAAATATTTTATGAAGAAAAAAAATAAAGATATTAAATAATATTAACAGATTTAAATTTTACCGTTGAATTATTTACTCAACTTTTGAATAAAATCTCATTTAAATTCACCAATTTATTTTATAATCACGATGTTTCAACGACAAAGAACAGTGACGTGTTCGAAACGTCAGCCGAGATTTCATTCAAAAATTAAATAATATTGATTTTTAAATTTTTATTCAAAAGATCAAACATAAAAAATAAATTAAATTAAATGTTTTTATATTTTAATTTTTTTATTAAATTTTTTAAAATAATTTTAATCGGGTGAGTTCGTCAATTACTTAGCCCCTGAGATGAAGTAAACATTTTAATGCTACACTACAAGTCTCTGAAGGAGACGTGTTCGCTTATTTTACTGAGTCTCTAATAGGCAAAACCACGACTATTTTATGACGTCATCAGAGACTTGAAATTCTAGCCTTAGCTTACTATCTACAAACTAGGATAATTTGCTTTATACACTAATACGGTACCTATACTACGTTATAAATTGGCTCAGAACTTGGAATTTTTTCCACGTACTCAAAGTAGGACCAGGCCTAGTAGTCTGTATGTCAGGCAAATTAGTGACAGGCTTACTCGCTGTATCAATATTTTCCATGTTCCTAGGATATCATTAGATTCTTAGAACTTGCGATTTCCTCAAGTCCGTACAAAGTCATCGGAGGGTTGAAAATTTTTGAGTTGAACATTTTAGTCACGCAAATCCTTCACGCCCTCCGTAAAAATTGTAAATGGGTTTTAATGATGAAATTACATGTACATATTTAAGGAGTACGATTAAGTTCATTGCCAATTGCCATGGCTCGTAATGTTGAAAGCTTGTTGCAACTTTTCACAGATGGTTTGATGAATTTGCATTCAAAGGTTGGTCAAAGCATTTGATGTAATAAACTAGTATTTTGAAATGCTTCAAGCAGTTCAAAAATGCATCTTGCTCGTGGGTCCTCTTAACTTTTCATTTTGTCATCGATACCCCCTTCCATAGTACATGAAAGATCATATTGTCAGATACACCAATATAAGTTAATAAATCGGTAGTGGTATTCATGGCTTTTGGTTACGTCAATTAAATAAAGAATTCTCCCTTGCTTCCAGGTTTTCAGATGGAAGAAATATGGACGAAAGAAAAACATTTGTTAAGCGGAGCAAACGGATCCAAGCGCAGGTGAAAAGTTCAAAAAAACCTCAAGCTACAGACTACAACCTGAGTCGAGTATTCTAGTATTAAACCGAAAACATGAGGAGTTCCTACCATCCGGTCGGGTACTCTGGCCAAGGCAGTGATAAATTCTAATGACTGCCTCAGTCTCGAAATGGTTTTAGCGACCGCCTCGTACGTCACAGATCACAGATTCGAACCCCATTAAAGGGAACAGAAGTTCGTACGTGCTTTTACATATCTTTCTATGTCTTTTTGAACGCTCCGATTTCGATATGAATGCGATGATAAGTTTGAGATGACGCTGACGTCTGCGTGAATCGAAATTGATTACCGATTGAAATCAGAATATTTCTCCTAACACGATGAAGAATTCCTTAATGCTAATTTTATTTAAAAGGTTGAATGCCCCACGTGCCGGTATACAATTTTCACAAGCAAGGGATTTAATAAAAGACTTATTTACGTACGCAGTAGGCCCACAATATTTTAATCTCTTCCTACTTTTTTTCGTTCCTTTCCTCCTTTCTAGTTATATGTGTATTTATATTTTAATACCGCTTTAGTTAGTTACCCTTACCCTTTATGAGATTGGTTGATATTTGGCATTTCCAAGGTTTCCGTGAAGAAAAGAAAAAAAACATTACATTTTTGTTTTACCGATGGGGCTTATTAGTCGAGCCGATGATAAAGACTGGTTGAACGATGATCAGTTATAAACTCTAGTAATTTCTTCAATTAAGTGCGTTAATAAGTTGATGAATGGAATATTATTCAACTGTTTTGTATCGTACCTTTCGTAAACAGGGTAAATAAGCGAGTAAATTTTTCTCATCTACAACGCGCGCATAATAAGGTATAGAGTTGAATGGAAAAATAGTTCGGGACGCGCGGGCGAATGAAATTATTTCATCTTGGTTATTTCTGCACCGATTAAGTTACACTTTTTTTCTCTTTTTTCTTTTTTTTTTTTTTTTTTGCAGAATTGTTATGCATCTTCGTCTTGGTGGAACGGGTTTTAGATGCGCGTGATGAAATATTAAGCGGCGTTTACATGCGCATCTGTTCTTCGCTTTTCTCTGACCTAAGCGGGTCCGCTAATTACTCTGCCGGGAAACCTCATACCGGAAAGCTTTTGTCGACCACCCGCTAAAGTGTACGTTGATCACGCAAGTTCGTCTTCGCGTAAATGCTTGTAAAGCAGAAAAGTCGTTGACGTATTTCGTTTTTTTTTTTTTTTCGAATTTGTGTAGCAAAATGGTTCAAACAAATTATTCTCGAGCGCCTGATGATTCAGGAGAGGCAGAGAAGAAAAATCGATTTAATTATGTCATCTCACAGGTAAGTCATAATAATTTATTTATACTCTAGGCTAGAAATTTTGTTTGATATTACAATGGTGAAAGAGTTATTTTACTGTACCGCAGTATTCAAGACTTTCTTACGATACCGGTGTGTTCATTTTCATAAAAATTTATCAAAATTTTTGAAACATCCGGATGATCCCACAAAAGATTGTATCAAATCCAACATTCATTCGTTTCAACGAATTGCTAGATGTTTGCCTCATGCAAATCCACGAAACTTTTCCTTCGTGACAGGACTGGATTCAAGTTTTTTAGTTCGGTAGTCAGAGAGCTGCTGAGGGCTAAAATATACCGTATTTTCCCGAGTATAACACGCACCTTTTTTTCATTTTTAAAGATTGAAAATCTGAGGTGAGTGTTATACACGAGTCCGTGCTATATATGAGTAAAAACAAACTTTATTTAAAAAAATTTAGAAAATTTGGAAGAAGTATGAAAAAATTATCAAGAAGTGTGGATAAAATCTTGAAAAATTCAGAAAATCATGAAAAAATCGAGAAGGAATGTTGAAAAATAGTAGAAAATCTGGAAAAAATCCTCGTAAAAGTCTGAAAGGTTCGAGGAGAAATACATAAAATTTGGAAAATTATTGTAATTTATTTACTTGGATGTTATATTCGTGATAGAAAAAAATTCAAAATTGAGTCTTCAAATTTCTACTGTGTGTTAAACTCGAGACGTGCTATACTCGGGCAAATACGGTAAAGGCAAAAAAAAGTACGATTTTCCGACTAAATTTTCGAACTTTATTAATTTTGCTCTATTTATAGTGAAATTCGGGAACCGAAAGCCTCCCGTCTTCCCAAATCCAGCCTTCTTCCGTAAGCGATGAAGACACAAAAAATGGTCTCGTAAACATTTTGGGGTACACAAGGGGAAATTATTGTAAATGGTCAAGTTTGGTTCCTCGAAAAATATATCAAAGTTCCCACCCCCACACCTTGTACTCGTTTTAGCCCCTCAAAAATGGTTTTTTGCGAATATCTCGAAAAATTTGCGCTCAATGAAAAAGAGTCATCAGACAAAAAATGTTCCTCGTAAAATTTGCTACATTTTAGTGTACTCGAACTTCGTTGTAAGTTCAATTATAAGTTCAAAAAGTTTGTACAAAGTTGGAAGCTTTTGGATGAAAATCTGTTTTAGGAAATTTCTCGAAAAATCAAGCTTCAATCATAAAAAAATTTCGAAGAAAAAGTGTTTCTCGTGAAATTTGCTATGGAATGGACTATCTCAATTTTCTACAAAAGTTGGTTAAAAGTTCGGAGCTTTTGGAACCAAATTAAGCGTTTTCAAAGATCTCGAAAAATCGAGCCCTAATTTAAAAATGTTTCGAACAAAAAGTATTCCCCGTAAAATTTACCATAAAATGAACTATCTGTCAGTCCAATGGCGAGCTTGAAAAGTTCTTGATAGTTATGAGCTTTCAAAAAAAAAATGATTTTTCGTAAATGTCACTAAAAATCGAGTTCAATAAGAAAAATTTTTGGGAAAAAAATACTCCTCGTGAAATTTATTATTATACAACCTGTCTGAACTTCCTTCCGAAGTTTGTCCGCAATTTGTGAGTTTTGTGACAATGAAAATACTGCATACTAATACTGTACGGAAAAACTCGTCACGATGCAGCTATCACGTAAGAGAAAAATACTGGACAATACGTATGTGTAGGTATTGTAAGGGTTGAGCGTTTGAAGGATGTCGAGATTTTATGGTAAACTAGCGGTTGGTAGCGCGCCTCTGGCGTGCCTGACCACCAGCCGTGAAGTAGATATCTGTGTTTTGTAAATATTTCGATTCAACGCACAATTTTTAATAAGAGTTTTTCTTCTATGGGAGCTGAAATTTCCATTTATGGCTTAGAAGTTGCTCTGAAATAATACACATATGTGGCGAAAATTTGAAGTCGATAGGTACAGCGGTTCTCGAGTTATGAGAGGACAGACAAACAGACAAACTTTCTGCTTTATATATTTATAGATTTCACGAGGAACACTTTTTGTTTAAAGCGTCTTTAAATTGGAGTTCGATTATTTGAGATATTTGAAAAACTCCATTTTAATTTGGAACAAAATACAAATAGTCAATTTTGAAGAAAATTTCGCATAAAACATTTTTTTTTCTTCAATTTTTTTCTAATTCGAGCTCAATTTTCCGAGATATTTGAAAAAGCCTAATTTGCTTCCAAAGCTCCGAACTTTTTACCAACTTTTGTAGAAAGTTGAGATGATCCATTCTATAGCAAATTTTACGAGAAACATTTTTTGTTCGAAACTTTTTTTATCGGAGCTTGATTTTTCGAGATATTTTTTAAAATAGATTTCATCCAAAAGCTTCCAACTTTGTACGAACTTTTTGAACTTACAATTGAACTTACAACGAAGTTCGAGTTCACTAAAATGTAACAAATTTTACGAGGAACATTTTTTGTCTGATGACTATTTTTCATTGAGCTTAAATTTTTCAAGATATTCGCAAAAAACCAATTTTGGGAGGCTAAAACGTGCCACAAAAAATTTAGCAGAAGGTATGGGGGGGTGGGAACTTTGATATATTTTTCGGGGAACCAAACTTGACCATTTACAATAATTTCCCCTTGTGTACCCCAAAATGTTTACAACGATGTCTTTATCGCCTGTACTAAATCGTGAAAACAAGATTATACCGTATTCGAAATTTGTTCATTGCCTGTTTCAAAAGGTCATCATTTCAATCCGGAAAATTGTGAAAAATAGTCTTCCTTATTCATTAACTCTTTGATACGACCCATTCACCTCACTCTGTACATCCAATTCAAATTCCTATGGATTCTCGCCCCCACGAAAGTAATTGAATGTGACGCGGTCCGTCCAGACGTTAACGCGCTAGATCTTTCATAAAAGTAACTGAAAACATTTGCTTACCTTCTGGATCACTAACCATGGAAAAAATGACGGCTTCCTTAACGAAGTTAAACGAGGAACGCAGGGAACCTGTTTTATGATTCGAATGAGATTTGGTATTGAAAATTCAAGGAATCCTAGATTTGGAGAAAGGTAGTAAAAAGAAGGCCTAGACCAACTCCAAATTTTCCTAAGTCCCTCTCCTATCATATATAGCTCGACAGTCGAAATTTTTCTAAGTCCCCCTTCTATCATATATAGCTCGAGAGTCGAAATTTTTTCCAAGTCCCTCCTATCATACTGTATATGGCTCGAGAGTCGAAATTTTTTCAAGTCCCCCTTCTATCATATATTGCTCGAGAGTCGAAATTCTTCTAAGTCCTTCTCCTATCATATATGGCTCGAGGGTCGAAATTTTTCCAAGTTTTTCGCTGGACGGCGCACGGCGGACGGCGCACGGCGGACGGCGCACGGCAGATTTCTCAAATAGCCCCCCATAAAACAGGTTCCCTGTTAACATTTCGCAAAAGTCAAACGCTCAACAAACTGCTCCGTATGGAATAGACTCTCAAGCCCTCTAGTCCGGACAAACTGAAGAAAAGAACTCACAGCCCACCTAGTGAGCTACGAGTCCCCCTGTTAAACGAGTCCTTAGCTTAAAAGTCGATATTTTTCCAAGTCTCACGTTTCGCCGGACGGCGCCATTTTTCTTCAATCTACCGCTCCCCCCTCTTCCCAGGAAACAGGTTCCTTCTGTTAAAAAACAAACTTGCAGCCTTTCTTGTCAGCTGCTGGGGGTTTTGCTCTCATTAACTTTGTTGATTGAGGCAAAGAGGGAACTCGTTTTGTGGGTCCTTCTTTTCTGTATATTTTTTCATTGCCTCTTCAAACAATCGACTGTTTAATAGAATCGATATGTTAGGCTCAAAGACCAAAATCGGCCAAAGGCCGAAAAAAGCAACCAGAACGCGTTTTAGATAATTTTGTGAAAAAATGCCAGAACCCGAAAATTCGCGTTTTGGCCAGCCAGAACTCGTTGTGGAAAAATGAAAATGTCACTAAGCGAAGAGGTTTTTTATTTCTCAAAAGTTACTTATTTTTTCAACTTGAATTTTGGTGACTTTTTGAATTACGCTTAACATTTTGCTTTCTACATTTACACCGGTTATATCAATACAGTACCGTTGGCAAGTACAACTTACAAACCCCTGTTGACTTCCAGATATTAGAGCGGAGGCTGAACGAAGAGATATAGTGAAGAGGTGATAGAGACATCTTCCACATTAATAAAATTACTGCGTCAGCGAGAGTGAATTCATTCCACGTGTACTAACGTGTGAGGTAACCCACTTTTGTATCGGCATGCATTTTTCGGCACGCGAAAAGAACAGATAATCACGCGAAAAATAGATGATATTACAAGGTAAAGAAACTGTTGCACAGTATTACAAAATTTGAACGCGAAAATAATTAAATTAAAGACATTTTTAAAAAATGCACGAGACGCAATATGTTTGAGACGAGAAGAAAAAAAACGAACGCGATATTAATATAGTGCAGTACATTAAGTACATAGACAAAAAAAATATATATTAATGCGTCATAAGGGCTCGTTTGGCCTTCAAAGGGCGACCTCTTTTTCTTTTCTGGCCCAATGGAATTTGTTTGGCTGCGGGTGGGACGTTCACTAATTTCAGGCGGATTTTCATTCCAAGGGAATGTTTGCATTCATTATTTTTAAAAAAGGCCGGGCACGTGCACGTTGCTTCTTCAGGGCGTACAGAGTTCAACCATATGCCCCAAATTCCAAAGTTCAACTCCTTGAAACTTCAAATGTTGTCCACTTCCCTTGTTGTTTTTCAAAACTAGCTAATATCTACTTTCGCCGTGAGGAGCTTCTTTATTGTGGAGGAAGGAACAAAAAACTGTGTGTCCTCACCGACAGTTCTTTGGAGAACTGTGCGGTTCTGACTTGCCCATTCGTAGGCAGATGTCCACAACTTTAATGGGATACTGGGAGTCTTCACATATGTTATACCATTGACAGAATGTGGGTTACAGCGGTCTGACCACTTTCGAACTAATTCGATGAAGAGTCCCAGCTATAGAACTTTTGAAAATAAAAAAATATACAACAGAATTTGCCCTATTGAATTTTATGTGATTTATAATTCGCGTTCCTGTAATTAAAAATGCTGTTCGCGCGCCATCGCGTAAATTTCTTATCAAATCGCGCGTACAAATTATTTTTACCGTACACCATCTTCGCGTTTATAACTAATTTACTTCGCGTTCATTTTAATATTTCCCTTTTGTATCTAACTTGTATAGATTTGAAGAACTTTCATACAACCGCTAAAACACTTCGTGGAGCTGTACGGCCACGATCCCAATAGCAACGGGTGACAGCCTGGAATTGAATAGCGTTAACATTTTTTGTGCTTGTTCTTGTTGGCCAGTTTTTGCACATTGCCGTTTGCTTTCGATTTGTTTCTTCCGTAAGCAGAGGCTGTACATCAATTGACCCGTCGTTCCGTCACCTTTTTGACTGTCACCATTACACCCTTCTTTTGAACCGATGACATGATTACTATTTCTCATTCGCAACTACTTACACATACAAGAGATAAAGTATCGTGAGGGAAATACAGCCTAACTGCTAGTTGAAACAAGCTCGCTTTTCGGTGTACCAGCACAACTGTAACAACCCCGTCGCGTTCTGGCATCTTCATTTTTCCACAACGCGTTCAGTGCTTTTTTCTTTTAACGACAACTTAAGTTTCTGGTACTGGCAATTTCACTTTCTACACAGAACACGTTCTGACTGACCAAAACGCGAATTTTCGGGTTCTGGCATTTTTTCACATCCAAAACATTGGCCGATTTAGGTTATCGAGCCTAACAGTGATACGATTTTTAAAATTATGGCCGGACATACCGAAGGAAAGGATATTCGAAAACGAGTACAAGCACACTGACTGTGAACGAATACTGCAAATCGGAGTTATTTTATGCCACTTGGTAAAATGATAAATATGACTCCTACGAAAATTTTTGGAATGGGTGCCCTTGAACCCCCCTTAGAATTCAAGATGGCCTTTAAAATATCTGTTTTTTGGACATATCTCGATGTATATCAACTCTAGAGAAAATGTACTTCAGTAAAAAAATGTTCCTCGTAAAATTTTACATAAGAGTTGTTCTTAGTGTTTCCCTTATAAAACTCACCGTTGAGGTACACAAAGCGATAATGCGCCTGCGAGTATGATTGTAATGAGTAGTAGCGCATCACGTTTATCGCGCTTCTCATTCACCTATTATTTATAACTATCCGCCAACGATATTCGATTAATGAAAAGAAAATAGACAGAAACATGAATAATTGTATTCTTTACAAAGTTTTAAAATCTTTGCGGAGTATTTGTGATATAAAGGGGTGATGATAATAATAAGCCTTTATTGCTTTAAATACCTTGAAAGTCATAGCTATATAAAATGTTTAGAAAGACAGTTTTCCGAAATCAAAAACTTTGACTAAATCTTAAATTTATTCAAGAGTATTTTTTCGTCTAGTGAGCAGTGCAAAGAAGAAAAAAAAATTGCAGTATTTGGAGATCTTCACGTGCTACTATGATAACGTATATTAGCATAATATGCAAGGACAATGAATCTGTTTCCAAATTTTTTTCTCATACATTTATATAGTACCTACATAACAGATTCAGATTCATGAATCTTGTTCTTATATGTTTCAAAATGATGAAATCCCGACTGCATAACTGCCAATTCACCACCTATTTTTCCCTTCTCTTGACTCCACGTCAACCCACTGTGCAATACTAAATTTGGTTAATTTCCTCGCTATTGATAGAGAAAGAAAAATGTCATGTGATCCATTAGATATTATTTATCTGGTATTTTCACAATTACTTCTGTAATGAGTGCATATATAAGTACACGACAGACCAGCAGAAACACAGGAACATCGACTACTGGTACATCTTTGAAAGCAGCCAGACTTGATAATTTCGCGACATATGTACTTCCCAAAATGGTGACTGATTTGTCCCCTTGGGAATCCACATTTTTCTTTTTTTCGATATTCATCTTATCTCTAAACTTCTATTTAAGGGAGGAAAAAATCCAAAAGTAATTACTTTAAGAATCCTCATTTGTTTCAGAAGAGTTACAGACTTCATTCGTCAATCACTTGACGTTTAATAGTTTTTCATTTTTACTCTGCAAAATTATTTTTCCATACAGGTTCTAGCCGCTGCAATCGGTACCATATTGACAATAAATATAAGTTCAATGAACTCGATTACAACTATTGTGAATGGGGCTCTCAAAGAAACAAGAAGTGATGCTAAGGTAAACACAACAACCGAATTGTTCACCATTTCGGATCAGCAAGCTTCGTTTTATGGTGAGTAATTGGAGAGTTAGCAAATGATTGAGGGGTTCAGAAAGATTTGCGATCAAATTGACTAAAATAACTTACTAAATTGAAAAGAAAAATTTCATTACCACCCTATAAAAACCCCCTTAATACTACTATTGGGAATTCTTTTTCCAAACTTTGCGTTCTTGGACATCAATTGGAATTATGTCATTTCGAATTTCAGCCACTCTCTTGGTCGTGACCAACTTGTTTGCCAGCATTCTATCGGGTCTTCATCAAGATACGTTCGGCCGGAGAAATTGCTTACTAGTATCCACCTTTCCACAGATACTGAGTTGGCTCATTTTATACTTTTCAACTAACGCATACTGGCTGTATTTGCACGCGTTGACCGTAGGAGTGGGGTCCGCATTTTGCGAACACGTAGTTGTTACTTACGTTAGTGAAATTTCTAGCGTCGAAATGCGAGGACGATTGTTCTCGGTCGGCAAATTTGGTTACGGTGCCGGTGCTTTTCTGACTTTTTTGCTGGGAAATTTTTACCATTGGAGGCAGCTCGCGCTCGGTTTATTGATCCTACCTGTAATACTACCTTTTTATCTGTTTTGGGTAAGACAACGCGTGATCTCAGCTAAGAGAATCAAATCAAGGGATTCATTTTGTGTTGCATTTTCTTGTAGCTACCAGAAAGTCCTTTATGGTTATTGTCGAAAGGTCAAGACGAAGAATGTCGTAAAAGTCTAAGGTGGTTACGAGGTTGGACTGGTAACGAGACTATCGAAGCTGAATATCAGAGCATATTGAGTCAGTTGAAGAAGCGGAAAGCAGGTTAGTTATTCACTGTATATTCTTTGACGTATCTATTTCTTTGTGATGGTCCCCAATGTACAAACTTATCAGTCATTAACAACGTGAATTTAAACAATTTGTTTGCTAAGTAATGAAGAAATGTAAATGGTCATACATTATAAGCTATCTTCTTTTTTGGACACGTTTCATATCTTTTATCTCAGCCCAATATGAAAATACGCGAGTACACCCACCCTCTTTCCTGAAAACGGACTTGGTATATTGTTGAGAAAAATTTGTTCAGAAATCTGCAATGGTACCTGTACACGACCCACCTTTCGCCAAATTGACAGAGAAATTAGGGGACACCCCCTACACCTCTTAGTGATTCAGAAATCTGCAACTATACCTGTATACCACCCTCCTTCCGCTAAATTAATGAGAAAATTAGTACCCTATAGGTGACTCAGAAATTTGCAACAACACCTGTACACCACCCTCCTTGTACTAATAGCAAATTATTATACCCCTTTACATCCCGTATGTGATTTAGAAATCTATAAGTACACCTGTACACCACCCTCCTTCTGCCAAATTAATGAGGGAATCACTACCCCCTTATATACCCGATAGGTGACTCAGAAATCTGCAAGTATACCTGTATAGAACGGAGTCTTCAAAAGTACGCGCCATCATACATTAGAAGGATGTGACATCCTCCCTCTAAAGTATACCTGTACACCAACCCCCTTCTGCCAAATTAATGAGCAAATTAGTACTCCCCTTTACATCCCGTAGGTGATTCAGAAATCTGCAAGTACACCTGTACACCACCCCCCTTCTGCCAAATTAATGAGCGAATTAGTACTCCCCTTTACATCCTGTAGGTGATTCAGAAATCTGCAAGTACACCTGTACACCACCCTTGTTCCCCCAAAATAATGGAGAAATTAGGTAGTGCTCTCTGTAAGCTCTGTAGACGCCCTATACACCACCCTATTTCCGCCAAATTAACGGAGAAGTTAGTACTCCTCTCTTCCCTCACCTCTTTATACCCTGCTGCAAGTACTTTTCTGCACCACCTTCTCTCAAATGAATGGATCTCGTCAGTAGCGTATACCCTGTATGGGATTCAAAAATACTTGAGTACACCTTCCTCCCCTCTAAATGAACGGATTTTCCCTAGGGTGTAACAACCAGCCAAAAGCCGAAAGCCGTATTCAGTTGTATTTTTGGGGTATTTAGCTTCAACTTTTCAACACCGTATTCTTTAGGCTGTCAGCCAAAAACTGAATTAAGCCGTATGTATTTGGCTTCTTTCCGCTGACGATTCAAAATTGAGGATGGTTTGGCAGAAGGGCCTCCGTCCCTTAAGAAATACATCGTGCGGAGGCTCTTAGTTTTTCAATGAATCAATCGACAGAATTTTTCAATCTTTTCTTTTCATTTTTCATATTTCTCTTGTATCAAATCAATGAATCATGCAAGAAGAAGAAATAAATTTTCCCCTTTCACGGTTTTCCCGTTTGGCGTTTCTAAATCCTAATTTTTGTCCAGGGTGTCTGGCATTGGCTAGTGGCTGACGACTGTATTTCTGATTTTTGTCTCACGTGGTCTTTTTTCCTTTTGGTCTTTGGAATTTTATTTGGATTCTGATTTGATAATCAAATTTAATGAAATTCTAATAGGATAATGATATTCTACTGCTGAAAAAAACCTACGAGTATCAAAGGATACCAAACTCAACGATCAGCAAAGCCAGCTATATTCAGCCAAAATACAGCTTGCTAAGCTGTATTTTTCAAGGTCATCAGCTTCAGCCTAAGCCATATTGTTTGGCTGCAATACCCTGATTATACCTCAAGAATGATTCAGAAATCTGCGGGTACACGCCCTGACCTCCCAAATGAGCGGATTATATGTACCCCAAGGGTGATTCATAAATCTGCGAGTACATCTAGTCTGCTCATTAAGATCAAGATTGGAGGTGAACGAGCGGAGAGAGTGAGCCCTCGGAGTTAAGTAGGTTATTGTACAGTATGCTAGACTTACACTAGACCAAGATTGGGTACAAACGAGTGGAGCGAGGGAGTTTCTGGAAGATAGTTAGCTTGAAGTAGAGTATCCTAGATTTACACTATTGGGGTAAACGAGGGGAGCGAGTATAAAAGTAACTGCCAAAGCCGAACATATACATTATGATACATGATCTTTATTTATTTGGCTCTGCCAGACACTTTTTCCTGATCATGTCATGATACTCATACACCAATTGGTTATTTTTTGAGTTCCTTTTTAAATATATGTAGCTTGAAAGTCAAAGTCTTACTATTTATGTCAATCAATACAGCGATGTCTAAATTTTTTCAAATCTCCTCTGGATATATTTGTGACTCTAAGACCGTCTTCCGAGTCCCATTGTCAAGATAACTGAAATTAAAGCAAGAGGGTTCTAAATCTCTGTATTCTTCTGCTTATGTAGGTGATACAGTCATTAAAGTGGATGAAAGTCCTCTAGACTCCTGATGACGTTTTAACCACGTACACCAAACTGAGAAAAATAAAATATAGTAATGTTCGCTCAAGCGTAACGTTTCAGTAATTTTTTTCCAAAAAGTAGTGAAAATACATTTTAAACAAAAGGTACACAAAATGTAAGAAAATTCATTATAACTCTTGTCAGCCATGGAAAGAAACATTGACGTACACCTGAAACGCCGACTCGGAGAAAACTATCTTACTCCCTGGAAAAATTGGTTCAAGAAACCGATTGTCCTCTCATTATGGATGTGCGTCAATCCCACTTTGCATGACAGAGATACCCTCTCATAATAAAACAAATTCTCAGTCATTTTCATTCAACTTCTGCCTCTCCATAGTCGTGGCATTATTATAAACAGGTACCTAGTTTGAAACTAATAAAACTCATCTATGTTCGCTAATGAAACTGTTCTTATTTTCTTTGACCATTCTAGAATGTGAGGAGAACTCAAAAAGTACAGCGGGTTACATGAAGTTGTTTACAAAACCAGAATTTTTGGCCCCATTCAAATTGGCCATGGTTCTTTTGTTGTCGAGTGTTCTATTAAGTTTGAGAGCTGCGAGATTCTACTTCATAAACTTTCTTCATACTTTAGGGGTGAAAGCCGATAAGATGAGAATTATGGTAAGTCGCTACAATCATAAATAATTGACTAAATGAATTGGAAATGACTTATGATTTTTTTTTGTGGGATTTTCTAGACACTGACGGGTGTATCTGGAATTACTGGTTGCGTGTTATTGGTGATGACAATACACAAGTTTGGTAAACGCGCTCTTACGCTGTGGACTTTCTCTGCTTCAGCGGTTTGCCTCCTTTTATTCGCTTTGTATTCAATTCTTCATACAAAATACGACTTCAACGCAGTTTGGATTATTTATGTATTGTCCGCTGTCCTTCATTGCCTCGGAGGCTACACGTTGGGAGGCATGCCTTGGTTCATTATTTCTGAAATATTTCCTCAAAGGTAAAGGATGTCTTTTTTTTTTTTTCAAGTTTGAAGGCCTACTTTCGTCTTGGGCTCCCCGTTGGTAACACAAGACTTTCATATAGAAAGATAGAAACTTGGTATGTAGATGTGTTTTCTCTTTTCTCATTTTTCAATAATTGACTTCAATTTTTCAACTGTCCCTCGACGAATAAGGGACTTGAAGTTGAAACCAAGGTAGGGAACAGTGCCCTCACGCAACTTGAGTAGGTAACCGAATTTTATGGTCTTGATATGGAAACCAATTTTTCAACAATTGAGTATCTACCATTGTTTCAAATTGAAAAAAAAAATAAATAAATACGAATCATTTTGCAGGTATCGTGGGTTCTGTAGCGGTATCACTGGTATGTTCGGTCATTTGATGATCACTTGTCTGACTGGAACATTTCTAACCTTGGAGAAGATGATGGGGTCATCAAACTTACTTTGTTTGTACTGCTTCATCGGCATCATTTGTCTCTTTTACTTGTACAAATATCTGCCCGAAACGGAAAACAAATCTCTACATGATATTGAAGAGTATTTTAAGAAACGAAATAATAGGCCGCTAGAGCAGGATGTTTGCAACAGTGTTCAAGTCAAGCTGTGTCCGACAGAACATTCGCTTTCTCCAACATTGAAAGATGACAATATTCACGAAACACCGTGAACGTATTTATGATCAATAATTGAAAAGACTGAAATTCTTGAAACTTACCAAAATTCTTATCAAGAATTTTTTTACCTTATTTTTATCAAATCATCACACGATGAAGTAGGAAGATGAATTTGAGGAAATTTATAACCTACCAGGAATTATTAGGATACGATCTCACTGGAGCGTAAGAAGTGTATTTTTGATATTAACTTATACATAATAACAACTTCTTATTTGAATAATTAGTGCACAAAATTCGTTAATCGCACGTTCGTAGTTTTTCTGACTGGTCATGAGTTATATCGAGGGTACATACTCATCTTCTATTATTTATTATTATATTTTTCTTACGTCAAAGACTGTTGCACTTTTCACATCAATTTACTATTATTATAAAAGTTTATATTAAAGTAATTATGGATGCAATATAAGTCAATCCAATAGTCTGTTGTTCATTAAATTATTCACGACTAATCTTGATTTATTCGTTAGCTTAAGTTTACTGTTCAAATACCTACCTACATTAATTTCTCCGTTTATCACTGTAGTTCGCCTGATAATGATATATGTAGAGTTAGGACTTTTCGGCAAATAAATTCATAAATTCGGCTCTAAAAACTGTAATTTCGGCATTTTTCGGCAAAATCAAAAAATTTACGTAAAAAAAAAAAAAGAAAAAACTGAAAAATGAAAGTTATTGAATTATAAATACATTAATTATAAAAAACGTTTGTTATACAGTAGTACAATATGTTTTTCAAGATTCGTTTGCGTGAATTTATGTCGCCGATCGCTGAGGACACGCATCCGTATAATACGTGTACTTTTTTTTTTCTTTCTTTTTTACCAACTTTTCGAGAGAAAAGTGAGGTATTTCTTAATTATTTTACTTTTTCCTTCCTTAACTATCACTTCTTTCAGATTTTCAACGTTTTCGGTGTTTTCCGGCATTTATACCCCTTTTCGGCATTTTTCGGCAAAATAAAATTCTTTTTCGTGGATCCTACTCCTCTGAAACGGATTCCTAGCTCATTTTTATTTGCCGGGGCCTTCACAAACTCATTCGGCAAATGCCGAGGAATCCTAACTCTAGATATATGTATGCGAACGCAACTAACGGAATTTACAAATTCTCGCAATTAATTTTTGCGAGAATTTTTAAATTTCTTTCCTTCTGTTAGAATGTATCGCAAACTACAAACCATCCTGATAAATAGATGATATACTAGACGTATGGAAACCGGTCGCGATACCTATTTAAATTTACCAAATGAAATTGTTTCATGCTTTTGTTTTTTGTTTATTTGAAATTTCATTGTAACTTTCGACCTAAATTCATAATAACTTTTCGATCAAAAAAAAAAAATCAAAATAGGTAGATGAATGAATAAAAAAAATGAAAAGTTACGGGCCTCTGTGTTTTTCTTCATCTCATTACAATGGTTTGTACGTCCGAGGATAAAGTGGAATTTTTATTATTATTGAATTCGAGAGAATGGATCCGAGTGTAGTCGTTATTTTAAGCCTAAATTTAATATATTCAAATAATATAGTTGTGGGTACTTTTCATAGATTACTTTTACTTATAATTTTGCTGTGCAAGACAAATAAAATCTATGATACCTAGGTAAATAATTGCCTTTCTAAGATGTACGAAATAATTCATCAATAATACAGTTACTGATACCTCTAAATAGATTAGTTGGCAAGTTGTAAAAATCGAGGAAGTCTGATTTTCAATTTGCTGTCCCAAACTGATATCATAATTTTGAGAAATATCAAGGTAATTCGCAATTACAGAAAACATTTTGTGAATTATTAATTCATCTGAAAAGTAAATACGATCTATGGTAGCAGTATGTAAAAGTGGGACTAATTGCACACGCTCATACAAGTGAGTTCAAATACTTTAACTGAAATTCTTGTATTACTTCCATTAAAATGTCAGAACAAATTTATTATCGCTCTCATATTATTCAAATCAACTCCAACAAAAATAATATTTTACTTCTGAAATTATATATACCTATATGATCGAAGTCTTCGGCGCAGTGTGAAGGAAACGAGCATGAGGATGATTGCGCATCCAATGCTGTTTATTCTCCTCTAAGGAGATACTTCTCTTTAAATTTCCACTTGTACAAAATTGGAATAGTACGAGACAAGAAAATCAACGTAGGTAGTTATTGATTACGAACTCGATCAAATCTATTTCACAAATAATCTAAGTGTCTATTCTAGTCATATTTTCCATAATTATTCTCGTTATACAATACACGAGCACGATGTCAATAAATTCAGAAACGCCGAAAATGATTGTCAATACGAGCGCTCAGTTGGTTCTCTGTTTTAAACGAACAAATTCTTCAGGATTAGAGGTGGTCTGCAAAATTATTAATCTGTCTTCGGGAATTTACCGCTAATAGAGCACACAATTGTGATGCCAATAGCGAAAATGTCATTTTTCAATACTTCATCTTCAATCGGGTTATGCGATTTTTTAAAGAGAAAAATTACAGGAATTTGATACAAAAGTTCTGAAATTTTTGAACCAGCGGAGAAGAAAAATAGGGTGAAATGATTCATATTTGTTTTAAAAACAATTTAAATATTCAGAGTAGAAATTAGCAGAGATGTTGCACAAAAACGAAAACGAATCACAAAATTAACGAAAGTTTTTGGGCTGAAATAACGAAACGAAATGCAGTAACGAAAACGAAAATAATTTCGTTCCAACAGAAAATTTTGAAAAAAAAAAATATCGAAAACGAAATTGGAGACGTCTGAGCAAAATCAATACATTTTGCACGAGAACGAAAACGAATAACGAAAATAACGAAATTTTTTGGGCTGAATTATGGGAACGAAAGTCAGTAACGAATATCGAAAGTAATTTCGTTTTAGTAGAAAATTGCAAGATGACGAAAGTAAATACCGAAACGAAAGTTTTGAATTTTGTTATAACATCTCTGGAAATTAGAGGATTTTCAGGTCTTCCTGGACCACATCCAAAAGGTGATGGCGCATAGGAGAAAGCACAGTGGCGCAAAACATCCTTGGATGATGAATTTTCCTGGGTACCTACCTTGGTGAAAATGACGTACAGGTGATTTCCCTAAAAAATGCCTGAAATATGAGTAAAATGAACACTTTGTTTATGAGTCTACAAGTGAGAAAGCGTTGAAAACTAGAGATCTGACTAAATAAAGATTAATTTTGTGAGCTTACAAAGTTCAGCTGCAATAATTTTTTATCAGGGTTGAAATAAGATAAAAATGATAGAAATTTGGTACAAAATTTCCAAAATTTTTGAACAGATAAAGAAGAAAAACGGAGTAGAACAGAGAAAAATGACTCGCATTTGCTTTGAAAATAGCTGAATATTCGGTATTGAAAATTAGAGGATTCTTAAGATTTTTAGGATTTTCTTGAAAGTATTAAAATGGTGTTGGCGCATATGAAAAAGCACAGTGGCGCAGAACATACATCTCTTATTTACTGTGAGAATTAGACACGATTGACCAGATGGTTCACTTGCCGTGATAGTTTCAGTTCCGTTTCACTTGATTGAAATCACACGAACAGTTGTTTCATGTACACTTTATTTTCACTCATAAAATTTCTACACAGCGGATATTCAACACCCGAACAATATCAATATTGAGAAAAATAATTCACGACTCTTTCATTTATCACGGTGAAATATTACAAAGCCGACATTTCGGTACCTAACGCAGTTTCTCCACTTTCTAATCCAACCATTCAATTGAATTTTAATTTTTTTCAATAATTTACTACTTTATACGATAGTCTGGGATGGTAAAAAACGAAAAATATTGAATAAAATTGTAAAATACTCTCATCGTCTCACCATGATTTCAAGAACGAGAAATCAATGCAGTTACTTATCAAAAGTTTTAATGGAGTAACCTGATCAAGACTAAAATCCATTAGTGAAAAAAAAGAGAAAAAAAAAGGAAACGATAAAAAAAGCTGAATCGTTGATATAATGTCATAACTCGTAACAAATAAACTTTTATCAACACTTTGTTGGCCTAAAATCATCAAGGATGGGTCGCTTCCACATTATCGAAGATGATGACAAACAAGAACGAATAAAAAATAAAATATACAAAGAACACATCACAAATTACAAAAATGTAACGAGAATTAAAATTCAAGTTTCAGATTTTTCAATTGCCAACATTAGACTCCGATTTTATTTTTTACCTTCTACCATTATAATATGGTAACCAAACTTCGTTTTGATCGGTGGATCGGTATAAACAGGATTAGCTACAGTCGAATTAGGTAGAGCAAATGCTGCATCTTGAAATGGGCCAACCATACTTCCTCTCGTCATCCAACCTAAATCACCCTACAAACAGAGAAACAAATTATCGCTTAATATTATGGCTTTTGTTGAAGAAGAATAAAAAAAAGAGTTGTTTGAGACGACTTCACAAAAAATGCAGTACGAAAACTCACTCCTTGTCTCGCTTTATCCTCACTATATTGAGCAGCAACTTCTGGAAATTTAACTCCGGCTTTTAGCTTCTCCATCGCTTCCAAAATTTTAGACTGCTTTTCACACAAAATGTGTCGCACCTAGAAAACAAAGGAAAAAAATCAACAGGTATGGTAAATTTTTTGAAAGGAGTAGACACGAAATGTCAGTATTTAAATTACCATCGAGAGGACTCACTTTGACAGCGGTACCACCTTTCTTCTCTTTGGAACCGGAAGCTTTAGAATCATCATTTCCACCTTTTGTTTTACTTGTTTCAGTTGGCTTATTCTGTTTCGGCTTCCCCATACTAAAGTTTTCTCACTTGTTAACACGATAAATCAGAAAAAATTTTCAAAAAGTTCACAGAAACGTACCGCCAGTGAAGCTGAAATGAATCATTGATGATAAGAAGTGAAAGAAAAGCGCCTTAGAATATGTAGTGATAAGCAAGCAGTGACAGCGGGTAACGCGTCACGGCGTGGGAACGTGACGAGATGATTGATACGAAATGCCGAATTCCCTGTTTTCCTTATCAAAAAATACAAAACGATGCTAGCGCCACTATAATTTGCCCGGTCCCATACGGAATGTAAAAATGCACCATAGAGCCATTCAGCTCGTGTTTTGCGTTTCCAAAACTACAATCAGTCTTAAACAGAGTCTTAAATCTATTAACATATCTTGTTGAAGTTGAAAAGCTACAATTAAATTTCTCTCTCGTCTCGCGTTCCGTGCCGTCCTCTGTTTTTCATAAATATTCCATTAAGTAACGATTGAAACTTTCCTTGAAGCTTCAGAGTAATGCACAATCGTTAAACTATCAACCTACGATTCTACGAGTGAGTATTAGAATCAATCATACTCAAGTTATAAGGAAAATAGATGTGCAAAATGATGCTTTTCCTCTCCTCTATATTTCTGAGCGAATCATAACATACTATCATTGGTTTTTGTGTATGGTCAAATCAGCATGACACCATAACGTATTAAACTAGTTCATTAGCTGTGGTGTCAGTTTGCCCTGCGCTATTCGAATAACTTGGAAATTAAGTTGACTTTCATTCACTTTCACTTTTGTTGGAGAAGAACATGCCGCCGACAATCCAAAATAGCAGCAGCACTGATCCAGAGAAGAGAGCGATTCGAAGTGGCGAGAAAAGGTAATGAACTTCCAATTTTTATCCTTAAATATATCTTCCACTTCTTAACCATTTATATTATCGTAGATCCGATTTGGTATGTCGCGTGAAGTACTGCAACACGCTGCCGGATATTCCTTTCGATCCGAAGTTCCTTAAGTATCCTTTCGAAACCAATAGGTAATGTTGCAATAACCTGCCAAATTTTCTACCTCGTCAGATGTATTAAAATCAAATGATTGTAATTGATTATACTTTTTCGTTTTAGATTCATCGAATACAAGCCAACGTCGCTAGAACGTAATTATAAGTACGATGTTTTGACTGAATTAGATTTAGGTGTCGATATCGATCTCATAACTCCGGACGTGTACACGTATGATGAAAGAGAACCTCTAGACCCGGCGGACGAAAGATTATTGGAAGAAGATGTCATACCTCATCAAGATTCGAAACGGTGGGTGTTTTTGAAGAGAAATTGTAACTTCACGTTTCACGGTTTCATCCTTAATTGAATCTTTGATAATCCTTTTAGATCGAGACATCACGCTCAAAGCGTTTCATGGTTACGTCGTACTGAATATATTTCAACCGAGCAGACAAGATTTCAACCTTCGAATATTGATAAAGTTGAAGCCAAAGTTGGATTTAGTATAAAGAAGAATTTCAAAGTAATTCTAAACTTCAGTCAAGTGTTATTCCTCGTTTCACTAGCGAAACACCTCATATTCGTCGATACTTCTATTCCGGGTCGATATTCTACCGTGGGCCTGATTAATAGCATGATAACGTTTTTAGAAGATGTTACGTGAAAAGGCGCACAATTCACGTTCCCCCCGATTTCGTTTCGCGAGCAGTTATTTTATTCGTAAATTATTCTTTTTTCAGGACAAAGTTTTGTATATGGACAGACAAGGTCAAATCGATGCGATAGAAAGAACATTCAACGAAGCGAAAGAACCGATACTCAAACATCACGATAAAAACAAACCTAATGTGCAGGCTGTTGAAGTTTTACCTGTATTTCCTGATTTCAAGGTATTGTATGCATGCCCTTACGCTAATGTAACGCTTTCTCGAAATAGAAGTAATAATTCTATGATTTTTTAGTCTTGGAAATATCCGTGCGCGCAAGTTATATTCGATTCTGACCCGGCTCCGGTAGGTAGACCTGTACCAGCGCAAATTGAGGAAATGTCTCAGGCCATGATTAGGTCAGTATTGACGATTGTCTCATTTGGTATTAAATTTGTTCTGTGTGATTTTCAAAATTTGTATTTTTTACGCAGAGGTGTGCAAGACGAAAGTGGAGAACAATTCGTGGCTTACTTCTTACCGACTGAATCGACCCTGGAGAAACGTCGAGAGGATATGAACGAAAATCGCGCGTATGAAGATGAATTTGAGTACGAATACATGATGGCTCGTGAATATAACTGGACTGTCAAGAGTAAAGCTTCCAGAGGCTACGAAGAGAATTATTTCCTCGTCGTTCGTCAGGATGGTGCCTACTTCAATGAATTGGAAACAAGGTTTGTTCGTGAGCTATTACATGTGTAGATTTCAATGCTGCAATGAGTGTGTTTCTACACGCTCAATGTTCGATAACACTAGTTGAGGCAAAACAGCGCTGTTGACTAGTGTAATCTGCGACATAATTTTGATCATTTCAGTATTTTTCATTGATATTGTTACCCAATTTGACATCTTTCTCGTTACTGTACTTGATAATATTTTTTTTTTTTTTAATTTGTGTTATGAATTTTGACGCAGAGTTCGATTGAGTAAACGTCGGCAGAAGATCGGTCAAGCGCAAAATATCACGAGATTGGTCGTTCGACATAGACCGTTGGACGAAAAGGAGTACGAGATGCACCAGGCGAGAGAGCAACAATTAGAGGATACTAGACAATAAATTTGAGGTAAATAATTATGATTTTGTTTTAAATAATTGCAAACGCACTCTTATTATCTAAAAGCCTCTCAATATTATTTGTACGTAAGAATCAAAATTCTGAAGAATACAGAAGTCTAAACACAAGTATCGAATGTGAGCGAGTGGAGAAATATAGATTCGAGTCATGAAAAACGTGCTCACTTTCGTTTCTTGAAATGTAATTTTTTTAAACGGATGTATCGAAAGTACTGTTGAAATTTTGAAGTGAAATAATTGGAGATATTTTGTCAGTAATTATTAGGAATTACAATAGATTTTTCAGGGTCGAGTATTTGAACTAGAATAAGAATTAGTATGAATTAGATGGTGTTGTAGAAGTAGGTGGACCGAGGGTAGTTCATCGCACTAATTGTTAGAAAGGAAGTTTATGATGCAAGGAAAGACTACATAGAGAAGCCTAATGTTTTCGAGTGCTGAGCAACAGATAAATCATCAGCATTGCAGTATGGACCTGAAGAAGGTGGGAAACGTGGAAAGAGAAAAGAGTGACCGAAATGAGTATAATCCATTCTGAGAAGGGTTAGGATAGCTCTTTCGTGTCAGGGAAGGCGATTTGACGTAGACCAAAGAATTGAATCCTTTTTTAATAGACCCTAGCAATTGTTGGAGAATAAGGTAGATCAGAAATGGTACCAGGAGGATAAGGGAGCAGTAATAGGGTTAGAGACCGTACGAGAGGGAGGGAGAGGGACTAATTGTGGAATGCGGATGCAGCTACCGCTGTATCAGATTCCTTGAAGCCGATGTGTCCCGGTAGAAGAATGAGATCTTACCCTGAATAGAGACTGCATAATTATTTGATTCCGTGAAGTAGAAAAGGTAGAAGGAATCCTGAAGAAATAATTCTCTTGATGAAAATTGTTTTAGGAATTTCAGTAAGATCGAGCCGGACGTCAGGGATAGGGATGAAAAAGTAGACGGTAAAGGTCTAGATAGGACTGAAGTGATAGAAGGGACTCATTACGTGAGCTGAGATCATCTAAAAATATGAAAAAAGATGTGGATATCGGGCTGTTAAGGCTAAAAAGTCAGCACGCGGTAACAGAGAGGAGAAATATCCGTTCCAACGCATGGCCTGAGTGGTAGGTTAGTGCGTATTGCACCCAGGGTCAGTTGAAGCCCGGAAGATTGAATGGAGTCCAGCCATTTCGAGGTTGTTTCGTTGGAGTAGGTGTAAAACGGATTAGACTGTCGTAGAGTTGGAGGAATTTACGGTTACGACCGGGACGGCGGATTGATAAATATCTGAGAATGTACAAAGAATTCAGGCATGTTGCTCTTAGAATTTTGATATCGAGGTTCCTGGAGGTTTCAGAGTCGAAGGCGAGACCAATAAACTTTTGGATGGTGATTGTAAAATTGTGTAGATGCACAGAAAGAGGGGGCTTGGGGCGTGAGTATTTTTTTTGGAACACTACCATGACTGTTTTTTGTCTGAAAATAGCGGTCCTCGGGCACAAGACCATTTGAAGATTAGAGTAGTCTAGCTGCTCGGTGGATGTTAGAAGATAGAAGGGAAATACTGATGTCATCCGCAAAGAGGTGTCTGGTAAAGAGAAAGCTAGCGCACTGTTCGTTAGCTCATTTATAGGAAGAGAAGAACACTCTTTATTTCTCCCCTGGGGACACCGTTTTGCATGAGTTGGTGGGAAGAGTATTAGTCTTGAATTCGAACCGTTGGAGAGACCTGTCACGGAGTAAAGATTGGATGAGTGTGAGTAAATTGTCTCGAAGGCTAATGTTATAAAATTTGAAGATGTAGAGACGCCAGACTCGGGGAAACACTTCCTGGAGGTCGAAGAGAATGAAGTAGACTTTTTCGTCTCAAGCCCTCCGCTACACATTTCTGATGCGATTTCTCAGGGTTCCAAAGTCTGCAGCAGTCTAGAAGAGTATCCCCGTCTTCTTGTTGTTCTTCAGTTCATATTTTGGGACCCTCCATCGAGACAGCAAGCTCAAGTTCAAAAACGGAACTTTACAAGACATATTATGTGATACCCGATGGCTTCGTGGATAAAGTTGAGCCTTTCTCAATTTGAAGGTTTAAGTCAGATATGGCTTAGATTGCTGAAACGTTTTTTTACTTATAATATAATATTAAAAAGTACTTTCTGAAAATTTCCCATCGATTTCGTTTTAGAAATTTTCATTTTTGTAAATACAGGTACAAACGTGAAGTACGATTACGTTTTACAGTTATCGTAATTTTATTTCTCCTATTCGTATCAGGCCACTACTGTAGACGCGCTAGTGTCGTGTACGAAAAGGTGATCACATGAAAATTTACATAAGAGCGTATGTTATTTCAACTAGCTATATCTCTGTTGATACTGAAAAAAAAGTACCACTTATAATGACCTTTTTTGACTCTCTTGACTAGTAGAATAGTATGAAACTCATAAAAATAAAAATTTCACCAATTATGTGAAACATTACCTTTTCGTCCAGTTTCCACAAATGGCCGCTATAGTAAATGTAGAGGGCGACTCTTTTGGGGCCGGACGCGAATACGATATTAAAATATGAATAATAATGCGAGATTTTCAAGCTCGATCGAGACGTGCTTATATTCTTATTATTTAGTGTGACCAATCAATATCGATTTTCACGTAACTGTACCGATTTAACGTTTTTTACTCGCCTTTCAATCAATCTTTCTTTCTTTCCCATACTATATCTATCTGAAGATATATGTTTCCAAGCCACGGTCAGCGGATTAGGCGCAGGTCATATTGACATGGCGAAGAGAGATGCTTAAACCGTTCGTAATTATAACTCGAGTTCTATTTAGAATGCTTTTGAAACTAGAGCATTTCCACCTTCGCATACCGTAGTTTTTCTAGGTTGACGTTAAGTTCTATTCAGAAGTTGTATTCATTCATTCATTCGTCTTAGCGCACGAGTTTAATACCCGTTGTAAATAAGAAAGAGACTAGTCTAGGCCTCGATTTTCGATTATTATTTGTGTAAGACGTGCCGATATGTCATCGCCCAATTATCTGCGAAGAATATCCGCGTTATAGATTGTTGTGCCAAATATAGGTCTAAAAATTATCGAATGATATGCTTTTTTTTTTTTTTTCTATAGCTCTTAAATTTTGCTTTCATTTCTTGGTTCAAGAATCGATCGTTCGATAATGATACTGGTAGTTTATTTTTTTTCCTCGATATTCTCACGAAAATGTTTCCCGAATACTTCCAGATTGTGTTTACGTACTTTTTTTTTTTTAGATTACGTTTTAAAGAAGCATACCATTTTCACTTTACGCTCACGCAAATGAACTTCGCTTTCGCTCTCTGTCTGTCACTTTTTTTCTCGATCTTTCTGCATACAATCATCTTCTCGTGATTAATAACGCATGGCAGTACGTATCTTTGGACCAATGTTTATTGAATTAAAGTTTTTATGCCCGCCGCACTGCCATGCCGCATAAAGTGAAACTTGCTTGATATTTTAATCGTAATTGTAAAATATTTTCTTGTAGATGAAAACCGCGGATAGGAAGGAGAAGAAGAATGAAAAATAAAATTATAATCATTACAGTTTTTTTTTTGTGATAGCGGCTTTTTAAACAGCGGCCCGGGTATTCATACATATGGAACGTTATTAAAAATTAATTGATCTCCCTAAAAATAATTTCATTCTCGTTTCTCTCGTCGTTCATCTTCCCATGGTTGTGCGACACAGAAATTTGTGGTGTTATTATTTTGATGTCCTATATTTCCATTCACTGAAAGAGATGCGTACATGCCTAAGTATGATGAGTATAACGGGACGAGCCTTCCAGAGCTGAGGTGCGCTTCTGTGATTTTTATAAACCTTAGTTGTAGGTTTTCTTTCTTTCTTCTTCTCGTTCATTCATTTCTTTACGGAGTCGTTTTCTTTTTTCTCGTCAACGTCACGCGTATCATTCAAAATTATCGAATCGTAATTTACGCATAATGTTGAAAGTGAATTTTTTCCTTGATTTCGTATCGTTTTCGAACGTTACCCGCGTATTCGTATCTTGTTCATGAGCTGATTTCCAGTCGATAAGACGTGTGCTGCAATCGCGGTTCGCGCTTTTTTTTTTGCGTGCGTATTGAGTTGCGAACGGTTTTTTTTGTGTGCGATGAAATTTGTATTCTACTTCGTAGTAAGTACTTGTACCTTATGCGTTTAGTAGTGAGTGTACAGAGCTGTAAATCGGATAAAAATTTCAGTCCAACGAATATTTGATTCGCGGCTCGGTGACAGGAATGAGATGGTCGTCCCTTTTTCGGAGTTTACTCGAGAGGATCTTATGTCTTATCTTTCATAGGAGTAACAAGTTTTTCAGAAATTATTGTAGCTCTTGTACGGATTACTTTTTTTGTCGTTCAGTCATCCAAAATTTCTTCTTCTTGTTTTTCAACTGTGCTACGCTCTTTGAAAGGCTGTGCTTGTGACGGATCTAAATTAAGGGCATTTTAGTCTTGTCAAATTGGATTTAGAATGAGGCAAACCTGGAATAAATCTTCCGCAAAATTTTTTTTGTACCACTCTAAGAATTCCTAAAAGTTTCCCTTGTGTAAGTGTGGAACTTTCTTCTCCAGGGAGTCAAACGAAAATGAATTCTTCAAATTTTCTCGACAAAAATACCTCAATACAAAGAATAAAAAAGTATGCTTATGTTTTTTTTATTGAGGCGGTATAATCGAGCAAACTCACCATTAAGATGACACTCGCACAGCAGATTTGGGGAAAAAAACTTTTTTTTTAACTTTTTCCACGAATTACTTTACCGCCGAAAAAAACTTCGGTGCAAAAGTGATCTACGTGAAATTTCCGAGAGAGGATATCCGAACAATTTTAAGTAAGGTGATATGAGAACAAAAAGGCGCGAATGATATTGATAATTATCACAATAACATAGCCGGTCCACATTTTGTCGACTTTACCGCGCATTATTTTTCTCCTTAACTCGTCAATTAAAAATTGTATACAAACTTCAAGTAACTTAGATCATTTTTGTATGAAAATATTTTTCACGAGATAAATTCTGAAGATTTCAATTTATTTACGATTTTCGACGTTCTTTCCTTCGTGACAGATGAATTATTTAGGTATCTCATATTTTGTTTTTTTTTTTCTCATTCTTTCAGGTTTCTTTAATTGTTTTTGAAATTTTTGGTGCGTCAGCAAATGTGGTTCGGCGATATCCTTTGAAACGGCACCGAACGTACAGTCACAGGGCTTTGATCGATGGAGATATAGATCCGCTCATAGCCGCGCTCATCGTAGAATCGATGCATCATTCTAGTAATAATGTTAATCGGCGACAAAATACACTGTCACCAAATAGTGGCTATCGTAACAAGATCTTGACAGTCAATAAAATTCATAAAAACTTTTTACCTTTTAAGTAAAGAGATTGATAATTATTTATTTATTCCTTTTTTTCAAAATATCAATAGTTAGATTAATTTGAAGGTTTTTATTTTTATGTGTACATCTCTCCTAATTGAAATAAAAATATTATGTATTTTACTTTAATCACGTAATTTATTGGAATATGTCGATGTTTCGTACAGTAAAAAAGAAATGAGGAGAGTAAACTACGTGTTTGAAATTCGTTGGTATTACTTTCTCTAAAAATATTACATTTTCAGGTATAGAATAAGGATTACAGCTAGTCTGCAGCAGAGTCTGCAGGGTCAATTGAAAGTTATTAGATATTAGAAGAAAAAGAAGAAAAAAATCGAGTAGTTAAATAAAAGTCAAGTATTTGCTCATAGTTTGTGCTTATGTATAAGGTGACAAATTCACGACTTTCCCGTCTAGAAATAATTGGAAAATAAATCAAGAACTCGACTTTGGTGGTGTCTTGTTTTTCACACCGGGCGTTTATCAAAACGCAATTTATTTATAAAAACTACTCGATAAAAGTATTGTTAAATTTTAAAAATTATTTCATTTTTTTGTATCTGGCTATGCGATAAATTGAGTCCACATATGAGGGTTGCATAATGTTTCTGAAAAAGACGAAGAACTTTGAAAATTAGAGAGCTCTGATTGGAATATTAGATTGATATCAAAACTTGCAATAGTTCCACTGTCAGAAGACGTTCGTATAGAGATCTAAATTAAACTGGACCATTGCACCGCAGAGAATATTCAATGTTCGCGTTGTCTTCTATAATTCTCTAGAGAAGTATTCAAATATGTAAATCCATTAGGGAAAGGGAAGGGGAATCTTGAATTATACGGATTGCCGATCGAGTATCTTGTATGTCCTAGCACCAAGGAAAGGGAAAGTTGAGAAATGATAACTGACTCGATGAAAATAGGGGCGACTTCGAAATTGTTGACTTGCGATGATATTGAGTGACCTTTGAGTTTTATATAAACGGTAGCATTGCAGTTCTTTAATAAAATCTACATTTTCCTGAATAATTGATCTGAATCGACCTATAAAATCAAAATCTAAATATTCCCAATAAAACAAATTACCTTCTCTTTTCAAGTGATCGTTGAAAGAGACCCGATTTTTTCATCAGCTCGAACTAACATTTCTGAAAATGATAAGTACACGAGTTTTATTTCTTACAAATCCTAGTCACAGTTTCGTCCCTACGAGTTATACACGAAGAAATATACCTACTTGCTGGTTTTTTGAATTGTGAGCGTACTTTTGACGTCTTATTTGACCTTTGTTCGCCGAGCGTACAGCAGTAGCAAAAATTCTTGTATTCCTTCGCCATTTCGTGAGATACGTAGCCGTTTTGGATCCAAACAAGGAAAATATTGGAATACCTAACGCATAGTGCTTACTCACACTGTTGAAAAAATAGGATTAGATAGAAAAACAAGTAAATGATCAAGAGGTTTAGAGAAATGATTTTTTTCTGTCCAAAATTCTTTTATAAAAGACGATTTATCTCTCTTGAAAAATTAATTTTTTGAAAATAATTTATTTATGTCATTTACGATACTTTCGAAAATTAGCCTTTAACATGTAGCTTTTTGTACGGGTATTTATACCACAAAAATATACTCACAGATCGCCCATTTTTTCACCGAATGTAAGATAAATGTCTGGAATGTTTTCTCCCGTTAGAAATACACTGATTTCGTCGGAGAAATCATGGCAGTTCAGGTCAAACGGATTGTAGTTTTCAGCACTAGAAATATATTTACTTTGGATCAATAATACGTAGTGCAAGCCATAGTCGAGATGAAAATCCAAACGGAACATAATGTAATTGGTTGATTCTACGTGAAAATTTTTTTTAAATTGAAAAATAGTCGGGGAGGGGCAAAAAGCGTCACCCCGCCTTGAAGTCAGCGCCTATAGTTGTAATCTAATATACTAAAAAGCTAAATGACCCTTTGCCTCTCATTCCTGATTTGCCCGATACAATTTAGCTAAAAAATAGCTAACGCGTGTATTCTATTACTATATATATGAATTGCCTAGCAAATTATAAGAAAAAATATTCGTGAAATTCTAATGACGTCACAGCGATAATGTTTGAATTAGATGAAACTGAAGGTTAACAGGCAAAATAGAAAATACAAAATTAATTATTGGTTATTTAAGTGCAGCGATTCATTATCACAAACGTGCGTGTAAAAGTTCTCCATTTTCCTGTTATCGCATCCGACGTCAATTATCATACTGTGACAAGATTATAATTATTTATAAGAGTAAAATGAATTACCTAGCAAATTTGGAGGAAGAAAAAAAAAAAAAACAAAAAATGAATTGCCTAGCAAAATAAAACGTAACAACGATTCAACCTTACATCGATTACCTCGCCTCTCTAAACAACCTCACCTCAGGTTAGATGTCCAAAGTCTCGATAAAAGGTAGCTTACTTTCTTGGACGTGAGACAAGAAAAATGAATTCGACAAAAAGTTTTAATGATGTCACAATGTCCATATAATTATAATGATAATATAAGTATCTAATGAAGGAGAGCCAACAGGTAAAATAGAAAATAGTAGTCATAAAAATATGAGAATCCCTTATCAGTGTCAACTTTTTGAATAAAAATCACTTCAATTGTAAGAAGTAAAAGAAGAAAAGCGATTAAAATAATTTGTAAAATGGTATTATGGTTGTATTCTGAAAATAAGAATAACTGGAGTGGAGTGAGAAACAAACAAAAAGAACGTGAGGATAGGGAAGATGATTGGAAGAAGAGGTAGCAATCGAGTCAGATGGTGGTACTCAAATTTTAAGGCAGGAGAAAGAAAATGGATATGTATAAGTTGGAGTAATTGAGTACCATAGGTAGTTGCGGGAGTTGGAAACCGTGTTGGGAATGATTACATGGGACAGAGGATGAGACTGAGATTATATTGTGGGAAGTACGTTGATTTTGGAGAGTAGGACAGGAAGAAAGATGATAGATCGTCAGATTATCTGCATAATAAGATTTACATGAAGGTAGAGTATGGAAACCCAGGAGGAGATGAGAATGTTCAAGTTGAGAGTGACCGATTCTATATCGAGCGAAAATAACCTCTTTATGGTGGGAATTTCTGTTCAATGAAGACTGAGGATAGGTTAACTTTTAATGATTCCAAGTTTGTTGCAGGGTTTTTTTTTTATGTGAGTGATACAAGAATTAAGCTAGGATTAAGAAATAATGAAAGTTTTTATGGTCGTAAGTACGTAGTTACAAGGTGGGGTCCTTAATTTTGGGTGAAAGGGTGCAGTTTTTAGGCGCGCAATCAGTTTGATCATATTGAGGGCAACCGATGTGAACTGAGAATCAAATAAAAGATACATTTTGTACAGATGAGCGTAGAAAAGTGTGAGCTTGAACCTAATCAGAATTCCAACTATAGACACATCATGTGAGAAATTGAGAGGGATGTATTCAGGAAAAGTAGGGGGTACGATTCTAAGAAAAGGGCACAACGAAAGTTGAAAAAGAATATTACCATAAATAATATCAACAAGTATAAAGAGTTTCGGAAAACCCTGAAGAATGGAATAAAAGTAGCGCATAAAACATACCTCAGTTCCCTTGAGGAAGGCTTCAGACGAAATCCATCACATACCTAATTTACCCGATACAATTAGGCTAAAAAATAGCTAAAGCCTAATATTATAACGGTAACGACCTTCTCTTTGCACTTCATACCTCATTTTATCCGATACAATTTAGCACTTTGCAAATTGAAGGATAATTAATTTGGCGAAAAGTTCTAATGACGTCAAAATGTCCACATAATGATGGAAAGTATCTAATGAAGGAGAGCTAATAGCCTAGGCAAAATAGAAAATAGTAGTCACCAAAATATGATGATCCCTTATCAATATCAACTTTTTGAATCAAAAATCACTTCCATTGTAAGAAGTAGAAGAAGAAAAGCAACTGAAATATTTGGAAAATGGAACTGACTAACACAGGTAGTTGCGAGAGTTGGAAACTGTGTTGGAAATGATTACACAGGTCAGAGGATAATTGAGAAAATACTTTGTAGGAAGTATGTTGATTTTGAAGAGTAGAACAGGAAAAAAGGTGATAGATTCTCAGATTATCTGTATAATAAGGTAGTAAGGATTGTAATGAAGCTTCCAATCAGATTTCTAGGATTCAACCAAAAGAAGTTCAATTGAAGGCTGTAATAGAAAACAATCACATGTTTAATAAAGTTGAATAAGGAATTCCCACACCCTCTTCTATGGGACGGATTGGTTTTGATATTGAGAATTGAATTCAAAATTGGAGGGGTTCCAAAAAGAGGAATTAGATTTGATAAAATTTTGAAAATTAAGCCAACTATAGCAGGAGGGACTCGGAAAAATTGAGACATTTGAGCTCTATTATGATAGATAAGGGATAGGAAAAATTTTCAATATCAAAGGAGTCAGATTTGAAAAGATTTTTAATATTGGGAATTGAGCTATATATGACAGGAGAGGAACTTGGAAAAAATTGAACCATCAGAGGAGTTGAAATTGAAAACGCATTTTGTACATCGACCTATGCAATTATGACAAATGGATAACTTTAAAAACTTTCAACTTCCAAGCTATATTTTTTAAGAGAGGAACATGGAAGAATTTCAACTTCCAAGATATATATGACAGGAAAACGACTTGGAAAAATATCAACCATCGTTCTAGGTAAATGATGGCGAGACACCAAAATTTTCAAAAATCCCTCCCCCTATGGAATAGGTTTCCTATTGAACCTCGATTTAGGTTAGGTAGTTGACATCATAAAAAACTGGAGATGCTCTTAGCATCATCAGGATTTAAAAGAAGAATCCCTAGAGAATAGTGAATTACAAAAATCAGGACTCGATGTCAAGAATAACTGTTAGTTGGAGGTGGGTGGACTCGAAGGAATAAATTGAGGGCCTTGAGAAATTTTTTTCTAATTAAGGTAAATGAAGGAAGGGATTTTCAAAGTCTCAACTAAATCAACTCAAAAATAGGAGGAGTTACATTATTTGCATGTAAAAAAGTGAGGTCAAAGAAATAATCATCGCTGAAAATTGGAACGACTGTAGTAACAAATTATACTGTCAACATATAATACACACAAGATTTCAAAAAAAATCTTATGTAGAAAAAAAGTGAAAGAGAAAAAGGGAAATGAATGAACTAATCTTAGAATCAAAACGTTTTTCTTCCATAAATTTGTAGATTAGAGGATGACACGTAGAATCAATTATCACCATACGGATAATTGGAGGAGATGGATGCAGAGGACTGAAAAAGAGGAGGAAGAGAGGGAAAACTGGAAGAGTGTGATACTGAGGCAGAGAACAATTCGGAAGACTCAGGAAACGAAAAGAAAGAAAGAAAAAAAAAAGGTTGTATGGAAGAACAAGTAAAGAATGAAAGAGTGCAAAATTGAATGAAATTAAGAAAGAAGAAAAGCTTGAAAAGAAAACTAAGCAGATTGAATTGAACTATGAGATGAAAAGATACAAAAAAAATAGTGTATCTAACTAAGAAATTCCAAATAATCTTAAACCCCAGAGTTACTCCCTTTGTTTCATGTATCTACCTTACCCAAAACCCTAAATAACAGAATTAAAAGTAGCCATGAGAACTTTGTGTTTGCATAAAAGTTTTGAATACAGGTCCAAAAAAAAGTTGTCTGGAGAATTTCTACTTTTTTTTTTTTTTCAATATCCAAAGTAGAAATATCTAGATAATTTACCGAGATTTTTAAAAACTATTCCTGTTTATATAGCGCTCTCGAATAAGATAAAAATGAAAAAACAAAAAACTAAGGCCGGACTTGCTAGTTTCTTCTAAGATTGTTACAAATTGACGATCCGTCAACTGCGTGTTACGGAAAGTACCTACGGTGAAGTGCCTATGTATCTTATTGCTATGGAAAAACGCACTCACCTAAATTCTTCCTGAAGTTCTGATACTATTACATCTAGCTCTGATTCGCTTTTTGTAGTGTACCCTAGAGAGATTATTTCTGCCGGTGCTTCGGGTTTTTCGCGTACCTACGTTAAAATGGAGATGATTAGCTACGATAATTATGTCCTCATACCTGTACTTGTCGACATCATTTTCTTCTTTTTCGTCGTGATACAGCGGTAAACTGTGAACTTCTGACAAAAAGTGACTGTTATTACATATTATAGTTAACTCGGCCGTCTTCGTTTTGGACATAATCGACTCGCCGCTCACCTAAAATGTTTAAATCTTTCCGAATTTGATCTATGTCCTCTTCATCCAGACAATCCTTCTAAAGGCGACATCAATGATTATCTTTTCAAATGTTCAGAAATACGGTATCCAACATTAAACAAATATCATGTTCAGAAACCATCAACCTACAATTCTCTACTTCTCTCAGAGCCGCCGACCTCCTATCATCCGAAAACCTTTGATTTTCTCACACATTCTCAAATTTATTTCTGACCTACCTCCTTTCATCAACATTTAAATTCAGACCAATTTTTCCATTTCTCCTTCGAGGTAGGCTCAGTAGCCATCTTCTTTCCAACTTTTTTTTTTCTTTTTTCTTTTCTTTCTTTAATAATATTTTATGATTTTACTCTTTATAAGCTTTAAAGAGTGTTTAAATCGTACTCCCTTCATACATGAATTCAAAGTTGGCTCCAGTCCTCACAACGGATTGCTGTGTCAAAGTACTATTGTTTTCGTTTTTTTCCCCCCTTTTTTGTATTTTTTCTTTCTTTGTTTTCTTTTCTGTTTTTTTGTTTATATTTAATTTTTGGTTGGATGTAATTGAAAAAAAAAAAAAACTTGATATTTACATTTATGAAAACTTTAGTTGTGTACAGTTGTTTAGATGGGAGGGAAAATTGGTTAACTGTAGAAGACGGTGACAGAATTATTTTTTATGGTTCTTGTGAGGGAGAAGGAGTATTAGTAGCAGCGTGAAGCGGTAGGAGTTGGGGATAGATGAAAAAATGGTCGACTGTTAAATTGTCTATTTCGTAGTGGGCGCAAGATGGGGAAGTAAGTATGTGAGAATTGGTTAAGTGGAAGTGAGTTATTCTTGTGTGACCAATTCTTAATCGGTTATGGACGACTTCTTCTCGTGTCGATTTCCTATAAGAGGATGACCAGGGGGTAGAGATTTTTTTATCAAGGAGAAATTTATTATGGAGTTGAAAAGGTGCTTTTGATAGAGTCAAATGGTCAAGTCTGCTGAAAACAATAAAAAGTCAAGGAATAAAAACTCAGAACCTCGCAATCATCAAGAGCTTCCTAAAAAAAAAAAAAACAATAACCTTCTGTGATAAGAATAACAATACACTGCTAGAACATAAACTCTCCTCTGGAGTACCCCAAGGCTCAGCTCTGTCACCACTTTATTTAACTTAGCAATGGCGACTGTGCACAAAAAAAATGAAAGATACAAAAAGCTCGAAACTGCCAAGTTATACTGATGGCCGCTGATAGTGGGAATTGATGAAATAAAAAGCTCAAAAACTGTCAATAAAAAAATAGAATCAATAAACTCAGCCCTGCGACATCTAGGTCTAAACTTGAATGCAGGTAAAACACAGACGCTTCTTATTTCAAGAAGCCATGGGAAAAAAGACTTTCGACAAAAAATAGAAAAAGATATCAAACTGGGTAAGGAAAATCTAGAATTTAACAAAGAATGAAGTATCTTAGGATAATACTCAACCCCAACCTAAATTATAGTAAACAAATCGTGTACATATTGACAAAAATCAAGAAATATTATAATAAAATTCGATCTCTCCACACTAACAAATTTGGATTTGATACCGACAACAAAAAAAGATACTATATAATGCACTATTTAGATCAATAACAGATTATGGATCCCTAGCGTACTTCCCCAAATTAAGAAAAACAGATGTAAAAAAACTAAAATCCCTATACAAAGATTAGTACTAATAGGTGGTAATCTCGGCCTATAAAACCATCTCCCATACAGCGATAAATATAATAAAAGGCATGTCTCCTATAGACTTACAACTAGATAAAATCAATAAAATCAAGACAGCAAAAATTAGAAATAAATCCTATGAAGTATGACTAAAAAACAGCTGGAAGAAGAAATTGCGCTAGCCAACGCAGAAATGACGAAAGCCTAGTAAGAACAAACCAATAAAGATAATACAGGGAGACGAACAACAAAGTTAAGATATAGAAGCCGCAGGTTAAAACAGAAAAAAACTCAAATCCAATTTTTACCTATCACAATATCTCTCTGGACACGGCAAATTTGCAGCATATTTAAAAAGATTCAAAATCACGAAGAATGAAATAGGTATGTAGGGAATGCGGGGAATCGGAAGACATCCCGGACCATACCTTTGTAGAATGCAAAGAACTCAGAAAAATACGAGAAAAGTATAGTATTACTGAAAAAGATTGGGAAAACTGTTTATTCGAGAAAAAAAGCCACATAAAACTTGACATTATAGTCAAAGAAATTTTGAGGGGGAAAAAATCTATAGAATAGTTGAAACAAATTAGGGGAAAAAAAAAGACAAAAACGGATACACCTGGGGATTAAGTTAAGTTGAGCACGACTGTCTACATTCAGGTATTATTAATAACCGAATATAAATTTAATACCAATGCATAATATTATAATATGTACCAATAAGTTAATTAATTTGTTAAAATTCTAACCTTAAGAACAAACTATGAATCAGAGTGCTTTGGGTGCGAGAAACTATATTGTAAAAGCACCCGAAGCACTCTGGGTAATGTATAATAAATAATAAATAAAAAGAAAAAAAAAGTCTTTATTTCCAGTATATCAATCTGACTTTCCATCACAGCATTTATATTGTGCGAAGGGACAACGGCACAGGCAGGCGTGGCTTCTGAAAGAACATCGCGGAGAATGCGTCCCAAGAAATTATTTAAAATGGTGAATAGATAAATGAATCATCTAAAATTGATGGAATATAGATACATTTTTAAGATTCAATTAGGGGCGATCGCAAGTTCAACTGGAAGATTAGATAAATTGTGCTGAACATATAGAAAATTCAGAAGAAGGAGGGGGAGATTTGATTACCTACACCTTCCTATACTTTTGACGCTTTAGGTGATGGAAAAGTTGTCACTCCACGATTGCGATTTTCGAAAAAAACATCTGGTCGTTGTTTTCTTTTCTCATACAGTATGTCATCCCCGCTTGTCAGGATGGTCAAGCACGAAAGTTAAATATACACTCGTACGCCATAACATCATATTTTGATCTCTTTTGGGCTCCTGCAATATCTGATTAAAATTTCAATCCTGAACGTTGCGTTGTATTGGCTCTACCCTCTACTTGTTTGGAGGATTCCGTATCATCAAAAATTATCACGACTCATCGTACCTACTTTTTATGATGCTTCTCTCATTAATAGGCATTTTTTTGCAGCTTACTACTGTACACTATTGATTCATACATACAAACCTCTATTCCTCCGTCCCCGTATACATATTCCTTTCCAAAAATCACGATGCTTGTGTGCCACACTTCATTAATCTCAAATCCTGTTAACAAAATTTGAAAACTGAACCATCATTGATATATACACATACATAAGATCGAGTAGGTACCGGTACCTAAATTTTTTTCAACTTACAAAAAAATGTAAGATTCAATAGATTCTATTACTTACTAGCAAACTGCTTTACCAAAGTCCATATCGAGAATATGCTGGACGCCAAATCGTACACGTATAGGAATACTTCTTGTTTTTTTTGAGTTTTGTAATATTCGCGAGGCTGAGGAAAATGAAATCGAAAAAATACATGGGTATCACTTTAAACAATAAAGAGGAATACTCCGACGTGGAGTAAAAAAATGCAAACCGCAGAAAAAATGAAAATACGACGAGCGCTTTCGGTTAAACAACCATCTTCGAGCCTGAAATGAAAGCAACTGACGAACAAAAGAGAAGAACGAGGTATTAAGATCGTCCAAACGAGAAATCACGGTGTGAGTCATAAACAAGTTCGATCAGGCCATCTTCCGGAATATACGAATTAAGAACAGTGATACCGTCAGTGTTGAGATGACGAATTATCTCTATATTCTCGAGGGCGATACGCTTACGGTAGGAATTCTCCTTATGGAGGAGCTTTTCGGATCCCTCACGGAAGCTGTGGCCACTGTTTATTAAGTGATCGGCGAAAGCTGACTCCCCCAAGTGTCCCTTCTTCCAAGACTTCAGGTGCTCAGCTACTCGAACTTTCATTTGGCGGCTGGTCTCACCAATATAAAAGCCTCCACAATCCTCACACTCCAACTTATACACACCACTCCTCTCATCAACAGGTATGGGGTCCTTCAGTCTCACAAACAACCTCTTGACTGTGGTAGGGTTGTAAAACGCGGGTCTGAAGCCAAACGGGCGAAGGGCCCGACCCAATTGCTGGGAGAACTTCCCCAAGAAAGGGAGACTGATCCAACGCAAACGGCGATCACGGATCGTGTCTCGGGGGAGGGAGGTGGTGGAATCCAGGAGGCCCCTCGTAACTTTCCTCCGAACCATCACGTCAACATCAACATTGACCCCATTCACTCTGGCCAGGTGTTTTATTGTGATTAACTCTTCCTTGAAGGCAGACTGACTCAAAGGAATACGAGTCAGTCTGTGAACTAGGCTATGAAAAGCAGCCATCTTGTGAGCAACAGGACCGAACGAACCACCGTGGACTAAAACATCGGTCGTAGTATCTTTCCTGTAAATTCCAAACTTATGGATACCGTCTATTATAGAGATCGATAAATCCAAAAAGTTAATGGAAAATACCCCTATTTCCAACGTAAATTTGATGGAAGGGTACCAGGAATTGAGATACCTCAGAAACTCACCAAGGAGATCTGGGTGACCAGTCCAGGTACATAGAACGTCATCAACGTACCTGTGCCAATAATGAATATGATTAAGTAACACCTGGTTCGAGGAAAAGAGGTCAAGTTCAAACTTAGACATGAAGATTTCGGATATGAGAGAGCCTAGTGGTGATCCAATGGGGATCCCTACTTCGTCAGGGAACTCGAAAAATTTCCCTTCAAATTTACAATAGTTAGGGGACCAGCAAGTATTAAGAAGATCGAAGAATTCGTGAAGCTCATTATGAGGAATATTGGCTTTGACGAGTAGCTCACCCATACGCTGGATAGTAGCAGCCTTAGGAATATTCGGGAACAAACCAACAACATCAAACGAGCAGATGGTCGTTCCCGGGGGAAGGCTTACATCCTTGAGGACGTCAGTTAAAGAGGCCGAATTCAAGACCGAATGAGGGGATTCAAAATCAATACGATTTTTGAACCAACGGTCAAGGAATTTAGCAAGGAGGTAGGTAGGAGAGGAGACGAAAGAAACAACGGGTCGCATCGGGGTATTGTTCTTATGCACTTTAGGCAGCCCGTACAAGAGGGGGGGGGGTGTGGGGTTAGGAACGAGGAGGGCTTTTTTCAAAGCAGGAGTTTTGATACCAGCCTCACTCCTGTTGATGACACACCTAACTTCTTTGACGTGCTTGGGAAAGCTGAAATCCTCACTCTCTTTAGCACCACACTGCTGTAGGACTTCATGGACCTTAGAAGAATAGGCCGATCTCTCCATCACTACAACAGCGTTGCCCTTGTCAGCCTTAGTGACGATCAAATCTCCCTCTTTCATCTTCCTCCTTAGACCCTGAATCACTCCTCCCAATTTATTACTCATGCGAGGGAGGGGGTTATTACGGACTAATTCGGCACAGACTTTCTGGGTATTAAAGGAGTGGTGTGTATAAGTTGGAGTGTGAGGATTGTGGAGGCTTTTATATTGGTGAGACCAGCCGCCAAATGAAAGTTCGAGTAGCTGAGCACCTGAAGTCTTGGAAGAAGGGACACTTGGGGGAGTCAGCTTTCGCCGATCACTTAATAAACAGTGGCCACAGCTTCCGTGAGGGATCCGAAAAGCTCCTCCATAAGGAGAATTCCTACCGTAAGCGTATCGCCCTCGAGAATATAGAGATAATTCGTCATCTCAACACTGACGGTATCACTGTTCTTAATTCGTATATTCCGGAAGATGGCCTGATCGAACTTGTTTATGACTCACACCGTGATTTCTCGTTTGGACGATCTTAATACCTCGTTCTTCTCTTTTGTTCGTCAGTTGCTTTCATTTCAGGCTCGAAGATGGTTGTTTAACCGAAAGCGCTCGTCGTATTTTCATTTTTTCTGCGGTTTGCATTTTTTTACTCCACGTCGGAGTATTCCTCTTTATTGTTTAGTATGGATAGCCGTAACTTAAAGGAACGGATTCGTGTAATTAGGTATCACTTTCTTCAATTAACAAAATATGAATCTTGAACATAAAGAACAGGGATAGATACACCAGGTGTCTACAAGCAAATGTGTCTGAAATATTCCACCTCAAAGTTCGAGAGAAAATGGGAGTTAATTTTTATGCACGAGATTATTGTATGCAGGTGAATGTAATAATAGTTAAGAAAAAAGAAGGTACACCACCTACTCATTTGATCTCACTTGTGATTCATACATCATAAACTAGAAAATGGAATACTTTACGGTCAGTGCTATTTGTCGGTATATACCGACGAACAAAATGCTATGTGTCGGTACAGATGCTTTTTCAGTGAAACTGGATAAAATACAATAAATATCTGTATCACTCAAGCATCCCAGAAAATAAGTTAATGTAGACGTAATAGAGCGTAGATAGCCCAGAACTAAAATTACGCTCCACAACTGGGACAATGATCAGCGACCCTCTTTGAGGCCGGAAATACGAAAACATTCCGAACAGCAATCAGTGCTGGTCACATCGGACTTGGGTGAAAGATCACAAATAGGACACGGGCTATATTTTCGTTTCTTCTGCGTTGCATAGTGGGAAGAGTCTCTATCAGCTACAGCTTTATTGAAGGAACATAGTTGGCGGACAGATCTCTTAGGCTTACCTCGCACCTTGAGTTTTCGTCTGACTTTGAAGGCTGAGGTAAAGTCAATGCTGGAAGATGCAGTGGTGAAGCAGGTGCTCAAGAAATTTCAACAAGAACAAGTGCAGCCTGAGAAGCAGAAGCCAAGGAAAAACGTCGACTCTTTCATTTAGGAAACTTGTCCCTCACTCACGGCCTCTTCTATCTTCCTCATTGACTCCAAATACCTCATAAACTCTTCCGTTCCGTGACATGAAGCGAGAGTCCTTATATTCATCGAAATAGGCAGAATGAGATTGTATTTTTCGCGTGTACTGAGACTTGGGAAGATTGTAGTGTCGCAACCATTGATGTCTTCTGGAAATAGCGGAGTACGAACATCACGCTGCAATACTGGTGATGAATTTTCCACAGTACTACACTTATATGATACCGAGTATGGATGACAGAGATCCAGGACTTGGCTCCCGCTTAAGGGAATAATGTCGACAGGGAGACTGGTCATTACAGAAGAAAGAAGTACTTTGGTATACAACTTCCTCACCATCCCCAAACTTCTCTTGAACACAATTATCATCCAAGGTCATATATTCCAGTCTTGCTTTCGGAGCTTTCAAGCACTTGTGAAATGAAAGCCACTGTAATAGTATACCGAAAAATAGCTTCTTGTTCGTCGGTATAGACACTTCGATACTTTATTCGTCATCGTACAAAAACTTGACAGTAGCCTACCTAATTTCATTTCTTACCATACCTTTACTCCTGGTCCTGAAGGTCTTGGTCCTGAGCTTGTGCTTGAGGTAGATGAGCGCGAGGTTGAACTCATGTTGAACTGATTGAACTGGAATACACACTTGGCGAAAAAATGAATACTAATTATACCTTTATTTGTGGTTGGGTATATAATACAAAATAGTTGTACGTATTAATTAGTGTCTCCGGAAAAATGAACATCGATTGTAAAAACGTTACTGTAAAATCGACACGTGTACCCACAACTCAAACGTCTGAATTTAAGCGAATAAACCTTAAAACACAGTATAGCTTAACCGTCGCAATTATATTTCTTATCGCAATGCCGATCGAGCATTCGATACTGGAAGGAGGAGGAAAGGTCCTCTGTGTCAGTATTTGCTTTCAATCTAATATCATAGGCGACATTACGGACTATTCACGCGAGCGATTTACTGCTTGTAACTATCGCTTCGAATACGTCAGGAATTGCACGTTCGTCTGCATATTTTTTCTTGAATAGTTTCTATTCAGCGGTCGGATGTAGGTAGCAACGCTGTAAAATTTTGCATCAATTGACTACATATTTCTGCAAACTCCAAATAGCCTAGCTATAAACTGTAATAATTATGTTCGTTGCACTACGGTTTTGTCTGAAACGGGAAGTACCTACAATAGCGGCCGTCGTTAGTGTTTTCACTGCAGAAATCTTTCTTTAAGAGTTCTAATGTAAAGAGAGTAGTATATATGTATTACTAGGTACCTATCATTCTATTCGAGATTGTATTTTCAGTTTATAGGATATCTATCTGGTCAGACTATGAGAATTGACGAACTACAAATAACTCGGGCTTTGGAGTATAGAGGTTAAATTTAGACAAAAAAAAATATGGAATAATTTTGGCGAATTTGCTAAATTACATTACGTTAAACAAAGGTTTACGAATTAATTACGCGGGTGACATTACTTTTTTTGGCGGTGGCTCGATTGACGACCTGCCGCCGCTCGGATGCTATCTACATCTCTATTATATATGGGAGAACCGGGTTTTTATGTTCCCGGTAGGGATGTGCCATTGGAAAGAAATTTATTATTTTTTTTCCAATTATTTTTCTTTCCGGAAAGAAATAATGGACATTTATGGAAATTTAGGAAATTAATTTTTTTTTTCAATTGAAACAGATTTCTCTGATCATATACTATCATTTCTATTAATACCATCACACCAGCCCTTTGTTTAGCGATATAAAACATGATTTTCTAAACTCAAATCATGTCTTGATCAATAAGAATACATTTTTCTGTAAACAAACACGCTGGTTGGTTCGTCAGGTTGTGCAAACTGTCCAAGTATGCGAAATCTATCAAAATTTGAAAGACAATGTCACAATCTCATCTCACAAAAGAAATACGAGTAAAAGATATTAGGTTGTATATTCTGTAATTCAGCGATGATTCTGATGAAACAAATAGTTTAGTCCCGATTAATGGAAAAACTGGAAATTTTGGAGTGGATAGATAAAATAAATTTCTTTCTTTCATTTCTTTCCTCTCCAAGTAAATTTCCAGGAAATTTTTCTAAGGCACATCCCTAGTCCCCGGTTTGACTCTTCGAATTTTGAATTTATCGAGTTTTACTCTTCAATGTAGGATTCGAGTCTAAAAGGTTCTAGCGTCAAATTTTTTTTTTTTCTAATTTCATTAGCGTAGCTTTAATCAAGTTTTAATGCAGTACCTATGAATCTCGGTCTACCTACTACATAAAGGAGAACTCGGTTTAACTATAACTTTACTCTTCGAATTCTGAATTTATCGAGTTGTACCTACTCTTCAAGTTTAGAGGGTTGTGCCGTTAATTTTTTTTTTAATTTTCCTAGCGCGGCTTATATAAAGCATCATCACAATTGTAAGGCAGGGTCGTCTCGCAGCAGTACAATGTATGGACGTATGTGTTTTCTCGCATCATTCAACATGCCTGTACTTTCCCTCCATGCCTGGACGAGTAAGCCGGATAGGGGATTGTTCTCTGGCGCTACATTGTTAACACTTATCGGTAATTATTTTCGCGTGGCTTTAATTAAACACCGGTACTGTACCGGCCAATTAAACGTTATCCACCAGTACTGTCCTTTTTTGAGCCGAGTTGACACGATTCTAGTTTTCTATCCGTTAGATGATACGTCATGACTCAACTTAAGTCAGTGATCGCTTGTCGGCCTACAAAGCTTCTCTATTCGTAATCAGTTGAGTTTTATCGTTTTTGAGTGACGCTCTTCTTATCGTGATTGTATCTTTCGTCCAAGTAGAGACACAATATTCTGCCTGTAATGCTGAATATAGGCCACCGTAGTAGCAAGCCGTGGTACTTCTCAATTTATGGAATATTTTGAAGACATCCGCGAGGTTGAAAAGCTCGTTAGGGCTGATTCTGATGTGAACATACGGAGATTGAAGAAGCAAGAAATGAATCAGGAGTCGCGTGAGGAGCCTCTCCTTAATCCACGTGATGAGAAAGTAGTTGTTGGTTCTGAGGTCGCAGGGAAGTTTCAAGACCTAAAATTCCGGCCGAAAGTGAAAGCACGAGATCGCCCTAAACGTTCTCAACGACAGCTGTGCTCTTTTAATAGGAGTACTGCTGATAGGGAAGTCTCAGGAGAGCTTCGTCAGAGAAGGAAACATCAGGCGACTGCGGCAGTATTAGATCCATAGAAACGACAGCACCGGTCTATTCATCATTGCCCCGTTTACGCCTCCGCGATTGAAGAACTCGAGTCTGGTGTAATATCTACAGAATGCTGCTGCCTCCTGATTCACACCGCATGCTTCCGTGAGGGAGAGGAGTGTCCAGACTGTGGAGCAGCGTGAATTTGGCGTGAAGTATGACAAAACCCTTTCTAGGGTGGATTGGAGAGGTGAGTTGGGTTTTCGTGAATTATGCCGAAACCCTTCTTAGGGTGGATGGAAGACAAGTAAGCTAACCTCCACGTGGTGTCTGGGTAACGCGAATTGGCTTACAACATAGTGACACAGCACACAAAGTGCATTAACGGTGAATAAAGTACAGTACCGGAAAGCTTTGTAACTAAACACGAGAGCAATATTTGGCTTTTGTTTCTACATAGGTAATATAGTTTATTAGCCAAAAAGTGAGACTTGGGTACAGACTAAAATGAATAATTTTTCAAAATTTGATATTTTGCTATGTGGAAATTAATGAATTATCAACCCGACCCTTCGACATACATACAATCGTTGATACATATTCACTCCATAAACACGATAAAACAAAAATTTATTATTGCCTTCAAAATATAATTATGTAGGTATAAGCCGTAGCCAATATTCCTTTTAACTTTGAAGTTTTATTAGAACTTTTAGAAGAGGGATTTTTATTTTTGAACCACCCTACAACGATTTCATTAAAAAAATAATATATTATTTTCACTTTTTTTTTCCAAGTTTGTAAAAATGATTTTGTATTTCAACTCCATTATAAAATTCCAATACATAACTCTTTAATTTCTTCAATTTTTTCTCATAAAATTGGATAATTCATTATTGAAAAACGAAATATAGGTATCTACTTATAACTTTATAGTTACCTAAGTACCTAATTTTCTTCCTTAATTTTCTACAGATGGTTTCAAGACATAAAGATGATAATGAATTCTGAAACTACAAAATACAAATAAAACGTAGAATTCATCTTCATGAGAAAGTTGAGAGAAAATAAATTGATTTTCATCCTCGAAAGATCATATATTATTATTAGCTTCAAGAATAGAAATTACATAGATAGGTGGTACATGTTATTATCGTCGCATTGTCTATAATACTCGATTCAAAATTTTAATTTTAAGCGTTTATTTCGTCGGCGAACCATTGATATTAGAATTTCGATTATCTAATACGTATGATGTACTTTTAATCTATCGAACAATGATTAGATGAATTCAGAAATGAAAAATAAAAAGCAAATATTATTAGAATAAAATATGGAACAAAAACTTGCATCCCATCTCTCTCTCAACAACGGGTGCATCAAAAGAATCTTCCATTTCCTGATAGAATCACAGTCTAAGAATAATAATTTTTGAAATCATAGCAAAGTCCAGGTAGGTATATCATGTTCACAATACCTAGATGTCAACGAAGGCTTTATCGATAAGTAAAATAATACGGTGAAAACAGTTGAATCAGCTCTAAAGTAAAAACGTTGATAGAATATTTCTCTCAGTCTCTACAAATGTGATTTGAAGGCTTATGATTACGAATTTTAATGAGAAAGAGAGTAATTTTAATGAAATTGAGTGCAATATTAGGATTATTTTGTTTGAAATTAGTCAAATTATTGTCAGTAATGAGTGGATGTTCTGGAAGATTTATTCGTATAATTTGGCGCTGGAAACTGAAAATTTGGCATATTTTGACAAAAATAAGTAAAAGAGCAGGAAAAAGCAAAAAAAAAAAAAAAAAAAAAAAAAATGAAAAGATATCCGGAACTGACTTAAGGACTTAAGCAATACTCCAGTTTGGTAATTGCAACCGATAATGGAGCTAGGTACAATTTTAATATGAATATTAAATCTGTTGCAAGTTGATTCTTTTTCTCAAACAACGTTCCTTTTTATTTTATCAACTTGTTTATCGAATCATTTTATGGATTGTTCGAATACTTCGGAGAATTTTTTAAAATTATTCGTAAAAAATGATGCTGCATTCAACCAAGTAGCCCACTTTAATTTTGTTTTTCATATTTTTCCCTCACTACTTTCTTTTCTTAGCATTTTCTTGGCATTATTTGGAATTTATACTCGGTTTTAATACCTAAGTATCTGCTCCATTTTTGGTATTTTTTGGCGGAATAAATATTTTTTTCCGCCCTGCAGGAAATGATTTAACAAATGCCAACGAATCCGGACTCTAATTATCAGTGATCCCATCGAAAAAATATGCTAAAATTGAGCTTAACTAGGTTTTTATATTTTTAGGAAATCACAATTCCTCTATCTTTATTATCCTTTATAAATTATTGGTTCTTGTATTTATATTTTTTCTTCCTATTACCAAAAAGTTTTCTTTTAATCTTGAAGAAATAAATTGTTTTTTTGAATTTCAAATCTTCATTATCGTACTTCTTTACGTACGTTTTCAGCGTGCCGTAACTTTCAATAATTGAATAAAAAAAAGTAGGTAGGTAGTCAGTGAATAGATAACACCTATAAGCTTTAAAAGCGAGGACAAATTCTTTGATCGTTTACTATCATATAAGACTAGAAATTGATGATGGTGAAGGATTGTAATTTGAAATATGCCCACTCTGATCTGTCAGAAAATTGATACGATATTAATAAATAAATTAGGTATGGAAAACACAGTTATCAAGTGTCGTATTTTAAGAAATTATAATTTTGGCACTTTTTTGAAAACCTTACTTCATTTTGAGAAAAGAATTACCTATTGTTTGTTTTTTGCAATTATTCAAACGATATAATTATGTAGATTTAGAGATGAAAAGAAAAATTTATTTTCATTCGATAAATTCAAGAGATCGAAAACAGGCTGTGTTGTTCTGATCTTCTCTTCTTCTCATCCTCAGCAAAAAATCAATAATTTACCTACTCTTTTTTTTTTTTTTGACAAATGTTGAACTTTGATCTCATTCATGTATCAAATAAACGTAAAATCAATCATATTCAAAACTCATTTAATTAATTAGTTCTTAAATAGATATTATTTTTCATTCATCTTTTGTATTTTTACCAAATCCTACGATATCAAGCGCAGTTTAATATATACAAATGTTAGATTTTTGCCTTCATTTTCCTTTTCTATAATAATTATTGATGAAGTATCTCTCATGAGCTTCGTTTTTTTGCTCTTGTTTTTTAGGGTGGAAACATCGTTGTAAAATACATCAGTAAAATATTCCAGAAAATCGCAGATAACTATAAGATCTTGAGATTCCAAGTTCTTTTTCTTTATTGAGGATTTTTTCAATCCCAAGGTGTTACGTAACTTCATTTCTCTTCAAACAATAGGTGTCAAGTATAACCAAAGGCACGAAAAGTAAATTCCGATTTAGACATTCACCCGATAAAATCACTATCTTCGATGTGATATTATGTAAATAAGTGTCTTAATTTAGAGCCAGAAGTACTATTAAGAATTTTAGGTAACAAATTATTATATTAAAATGAGTTTTTTTCGAAACCATTTTCCTCTCTCCCGAACGAAATTTCGTCGTACAATGACAAAAAAATGGGCGCGAGGTAGATTTCTGTGTTTCTTTACGCTCAGGGAGCTTTTTTGTCGGAACATTGTTTCTATCTCTTTCTCAACTTATTTCCAAACTTAGAATTCAGCGTACGAATCGCTACTGCAGCGAAACAAGTCGAGTTACTGTATTATACGGGACCAACCAACCCTCGTTTTTCCCCGTTGTAAGACTTCCGACTTTTAAAGTCCCGCGATGTCATGAGCTGTATAAGTTTTAAGTTGCACGTTTTTTTTTTTTGTGGAGGGTTGAAATTACTCGATTGAATGAACATTAATTTTGCGGCAAATCTACACAGATACAAGGATATCATCAGTCTATATAGGTAGCAGTCAGTTAAACTCGAGTAACAGATGTTTGTATTGCATCAACTTGGCAGAAAAGAGCGCAATTTTCAAATCGAATAAAAGATATAGATTCCTCATCGAGGTATTCCCGACTGCGAACCGAAGCAAATACGACATAATAATACTTAAGAAGATAACGTTGACTCGTGAAAATGCTCAAAAGAGAGGAAAGGTGAAGTACGCAGGAGGGTGGAGGAAAAGAAAACTTCCAAGATGATACGGTTACGATGTGTTTTTTTAAAGGAAATCTGTACCGCACTAGAATACCAAGTATCACGCGAAGCGTAACATCGGACTGTTTTACTGGCAACAACAAGATGCTAACCAAAAAAAGAAGAGGCGTCCAGATAAAAAGTTTTTATTACGTATACGTAGATATTCGTTGTCGGTTAAGTCATATACACTTTTTACCATATGCAGTGCATGTATACGCTCTATATACTCGTGCCATCTTCGAGCGAGTGTACTCAGTTATACTCACTCTCTTTGTGGTGTTTGCTTTCATATAGGAAACTTTCCCACCGGAAAATCGTATCATTTTCACTTCAGATTTCCTTTTGGAAACTGCTAAGAAGAATAATAAAGAAAAGAAGAAGCGGAGAGGACTCGAGAACTAACACTTTTTCGGGTGGATTCTGATTTCAAAAAGACGTTTCTAATATATTCGTTTTGCTGTCGTATCTCGTATTTACATTTCGCTACTCGTCGTATCTGATGAAATCGCAATGACGACGACGGGCTTTTTGATGCGTACGTATTTGCGTAAAACCCCGTCGTGAGCTCTCAGTCGATGGCAAAAAGGATGAGAGAGTTTGAAATAGTGGAGGCTTGTGAAGAGAAAATAAAATCAAAGTTGTAATTAGACTGCTTTGGCAAGAGAAATAGTTCGGTCGCTTCGTAAAATTTTGAAAGATTTTGCTTCGCAAGAGCGGACGTGTTCCTCCGAGACAACTCTCTTAAAACAGATTCCTGTAAACCGTACTCCCCCCTTAAATGAATTACTCGTAACTCGGACTTTTTTCAATTTTCCCCTCCCTGAATGTCCCTCAGCTGCCCTCCTAATTTCGTATCAGGACTAATGTCATAATTTTGTTCACGATTTGTTTGGCAAATTTTAAATTTTCTTCGCATACCATTTTCTCGCCATATATATTTCATATTTGAAGGGGAAATCCACCACCTCCCTCCTTCTCATCTTTGAACGTACAGAATATTCAATTCGATTCAATTTTGAAGGCCTCCCCTCTCTCAATTCAAAATTTCAAGATCCCAGTGGATTGAATTTACTGGATTGTGATGTCAACCTGTTCTACGGGGGATCTTTTTGAAAAATTTTGGCGTCCAGTATAAAGTGACCTACCCTGATGAAGGAGTTGGACTCGGAATTTTCAACTCCAAAGCTATATTGGCGTATTTGATTGGTGTGACAATTCTCGTTTTTTCAGCCGATGGGGGAATGGTACGTAGAAGCTTATCTTCTGTTGTGGACTCATTTGCGATGAGAGGTCGACTTCATCCCTTCTATGATGTAAGCGGGCACATGTGGAGAAATTCTTGTTGTTGTTTCGAGCAATTGAGGGAATGTTCCTGAGAAGCTCGTTTTCTGCTGTGATAAGAGCCTTTAGGTTGATCGATGGGGGGGAAATCTACGGAACTCTCGTTGTGCTCAGCAATAGTGGAAATGTTACCGAGAAGATTTTCGCTAGTTGTGGACTCGCGACGAGAGATCGGCTACAGCTGCTGAAATTATCGTTGGGCGTTGAGAGACAATACGAATTCACAACTCGTGGCGAGAAATCAGCTCCGCCCTTCTTTCAGATCAGGGAGGAACAGAAGCAATTTTTCCTTCTTGTGGTGTGGTAGGCAAAAGAATATGACTGTACGGAGACGTCGGAAAATCCTCTTTTTTTACCCAGCATAAAAGTAGTTGCTATATCTTCTCCCTTGTTGAGATCAACCAGGGGTCAGACGGATTTTTTGCAGTCACTTTACAATGAAAGAGAATTTCCAGGTGAATACGAACGAAAATCCTAACCCAGGTAAGTACTTTTCGCTGATGAAGAAGACCTAGCAAACGAGACAAACCCTGCCGGCGAATCCGAATTGAAAACCAAGATAAAATGTAAAAAGAAGCTGAAAACGGCAGCAGTGACTATATGTTTACCAGAGGAGTCCGCACCTATTCCGAAAAGCACCAATAAAGAGAGACCGGTCGAATCGCCCTTCCTCCCTGGTGCTGCTGCTGTCGATAGCGCTCATGAAAGTCCACGAAAAGGTTGAGCCAACCTGTGCTAACTGTCAAGGAGAGCACATCGCCACATCCAAACAGCGTCCATACTATATATAATTCACTAAGGCCAAATCCAAGGCTGCAGTAAAGCAATCCGTTGGACGGATCCTGAAACCTATAACCACTACACAAACTGTATTGCCAGTTCCACTACATCTCGTACCACCTGTAGTCACATCCAACTCCACGCGTGTAGACAGAAGGAAACCACATGCCGGAGCAGCCGGTACCACAATAAACCTACCAATAAACTCGAAATAAAATCATCGGTATCAAAGACCGACTCGGCAAACTCGAAAATTATAAGTAGTAAATAATGGAGCGAGTTATGAGAATCATCACGTGGAATGCTAACGGGTTATAGTCAAACGCAAACTTGAAATTGAGAATTTCCTGAACAGCGAAGCAATAGATGTGGCTCTCATCACTGAGACCCATCTTACTATGAACACACCTATGCGAGTCAGAAACTACTCCATTTACCGCAGCGACCACCCCAGTGGTAACGGTCGAGGCGAAGCAGCAGTTATTATCAAATGAGAAATTCAAAGTTACAAAGACTAAGGAGTTCCGAATTGCAGCTATCAACATCCAATTCAATAGAAGTGCCATCAACCTCAGCGCTGTCTACTCAACCCCAGCTTCGCTTCTCAGATTGGACTCTACTCTCGCATGTTCGATGCGTTTGGAGACCGCTTCATCTTTGTAACTTCAGTGCAAAGAATGTCGACTGGGGCTCGAGACTGACTACTGCAAAGGGACAATTGACGCCATAAACATAGCTTGGGTTTCCTGTGAATCAGGAGGCGCCCCTACACTGGCCGACCGATCCACTTAAGCTATCCGAACTCTTGGATCTAATCATCACCAAAGGTATCCCATCTGCGAAAAAGGTAGTGGAAAATATGACTAATCTTACTTGCTGCTCACATCAAGTACTCGTCCGCTGCGCAGACCAACTCGAGAAATCCTCTATAATCGAAAAACTGACGGGGACCAATACCAAAATATCAATGACTCTGAGATCAGACGCCCCTCCGGAACTATCAAGAAGATCGAAATTGATGAAGCAGTTGCCTATGCCACAAAAAAAGGCACGCCTGAAATGGATGCCTCTAGTCCAATTGTCTTTGTTCCCAGAGACATTCGGCAAGTTGTGCGCGTGGAGCGACGAGCTAGGCAAATGGCACCGCTTCAGCCGGACAAAACATTGCTGAACGCCCTCTCAGAGCGACTCACGATGAAAATCCACAAATTTTGAAACAACTCCTTTCAGAGATATACATATCGAAAATCTTGATCCGACCAACAATGCAGACTATTTCATTTGGAGAGCGACTCGTGATATCAAACGCGTTATAATACCCATTCCGCCTATCAGAAGGCCTGATCACAGCTGGGAACGTAGTGACAGGAAAAGGTTAACGTGTTAGGTGAACACTTGGCTGCGCAATTTCAGCCGAACGAGACAAACTTACAGGATGGAGTAACAAATGGAAAATAGAGATTAACCCAAGCAAGTCAGCCCAAATAAATTTCACGCAACATGAGGAACAACCCATCTCCTTAAAGCTAAGTGGTAAGGTTGGTCCTTACCAGTCAAATATATTGGCGTACACTTCGATCAAGGATTAACTTGGAAAGAACATATGGAAGCTAAAATCAAAGCTATACAAGGCTAAAATACCGCTCCTACTACTGGCTGAAGAACAAACGACTCTTATGGTATGTAGCAGTTCTTCGGCCAACCTGGTCGTACGTGGTATCAATCTGGTGCACGGCGAGTAAATCCAACATTGGCAAACTGGAGAGACGGCAAAATGTCATAATTCGGATCATGGTGAATGTCTACAGGTTCACAAGGGACGCCGCTGAAGAACCTTGCTATCCCTACGGTACGAGACTCATATCGCAGATGTAATAAGATAGTTGAAGTATGTTGAAAAAAACTGATAAAAATCGGGAGGGAGTGCTAGGACATGGGCATGAAGATTAAAATTTGTCAGGTCTTTCTCTGTATGTGCACAACTGGAAGGTCGAAATTTTTACAAGTAAGATCAGAAACTTTGTTCCTATCAGAACAACTATTTGCCGAACCGACGACGAATATTTTTTCTAAATATCTCCCCTCTCCACGAGCAAGTTTCTTGTTGTAAAATCGCCAGTCGATCATCTCCCCCCCCCCCCTCGAAAAATTGCCAATAATACTCGCTATAAGTGAAGACCTAATGTTCTGATAGTAAGACCAAGAATGTTACCTTTAAAATTACACGCCCATTCTGTCCAGCATTTCGTACGCGATTTTAACTGGCGCACTTTGTTCAAATAACCTTAAGGAACTGGTGTTTATGAATGTAGGTAGGCTATTAGCAATGTAACTCACGTGCTTAATCAACTCGTGATTACTTTTCTACGCACATATGGTACACAGAAACCTCATCACGCTTTGTGGTTCGCTCTGAATTCGGGTCCTTTATTATTGAAATAAATTACCCCTGTACGCGTGAATATTGAATCTTCTATGGAAGAGGCGTTTTCAAATTTTCGAGTTGCTGAGTTATTACCCGTAATAATTATCATTCAACACCTTTAGTATTGCCATTAACAGATTACCGACGAGCAGAGATGAGGTCATCGATGAACGTTATGCTCGAAATCGGCGATACAGTTATGAGCATTGGGAAAGTGAAAAGGAAGACCGAAACGTAAATGAACCGCCCTTTTTGTGTTAACATAGCACACAGGGCTGTAATCGTATCTTTATGGAACTTAGAAGTGTCCTTGGTTGCACAAACGTCGATCAAAATCTCGTAAATCATTCTCAAATTTTAACGGCCCATCACAGAAACTGAACGAAGCGGTCGTCATTTCCTATCACGTGTTTCACTATTAGCGTTTACGATTTTATTTTATTATTTTTTTTCCTCTCGAAACCCGACATCGTATTTCGTATCATTCAACACACCTTATATCTGCTAATACCGGTGAACGTTGGATGCAAACCAAAAATCTTTCACGAATCATTTAGGAATTTTTTAATAAGCTCGAACGTTCGCCTCTCGAATAAAGTATTTTACACGCATACGATGAGCCGTTTTGCACAGCACGCACGTTATTCACGCATCTTCCTCTCAGGACGCCGATGGCGTGAACAAGAAAGCACGTCAACTTGTTAATGTTTTTATTTGGTGCAAACAAGAAATAAGTACACTACAACACTTTTTAGAGTACATGGTGACACCTCTACTTCACATTTTGAGAGTTGGCTTGGCGAGATAGCGTCTTTCAACAGGGGAGGGAGAGAAAGCCGCACCACTGTCCTGTCATTACTGTCAGTGTCAGCCAGCAGTAGCAGCAGACGTAGAAGCAATAAACAGAAAAGCCTGTGAAAACATCAGCGGTGAATGTCACGTGTATATAGTTTGATATAAGCTACGTTCAAAGGCTGCAAAATCCGAAGTTTCGGGGGTAAATATTGAACGTTTCTCACATTTTGACGATCGAAAAAGCAAGAAAAAAAAACGAGAAAAGAAAGTCGATTTGTTAGCTAGAAGACGTTTGAAATGCGAGGAAAGGAACTTTTTTTTTTATAGGTGGGTATTGTTATTTTTTGATTTAATACAAGAAATGAATTTATAGACAGACGCTTTCAGGAAAAATATGTCTTTAGGGTTGAAAGTGAAGATAAAAAAAACACGTATACACGTTTCCTACATTTTTTTCCCCATTTCCGAGCTCTGTGTAACTATTGCGGGTCATTTTATTAGGTATTCTTCGCTGTTTACCATAGAAACTTTCGACGGAAATCTTAAATTCTATATCGCTGATTGGTTTCTATTATCCATACAATCTAAAACGGCGGAATTTTTCTCAAGGGATAACTCATCCGTGAATGGGAAAAAATGCTGATAGTTACGCAATTCGCTCGATATTGTGTGTTACATACCGGATACGAAGGGCAGAAGGGATACAGCAACCAAGTGCTATCTCGTTATCGTTAACTGCTTTATGAAAACTTTTTCTTCGAAAATTTTTGAAAGCGTCCTTAATAGCTGACAACCGAGTACCAAACTTTTTAAGGAGTTTTAAACATACGTTACTTCAAACATGTGTTGTTTACAAGAAGTTTCTCTTTTTTTTTTTGCCGTGACTGTTCATCGTTATTCTTCTAGCACGATCGTATCACTCTGTATTCCAAATTGTTGGGGGCAAAAAGTTATAACCGATGATGATGAAAGATTGCAACGGAAATATTAAGACCATTAGCAGTATCATCGTTCATATTTTGTGAATAGTTGCTTCATTCGACTGCTCATTGCGAGAGATGGTGTTAGGAGAAGCAGTCTTTGTTAACGCACACTCTCAGTAAAGTTCTGAGTTCTTTTCACTACCTGTTCAAAATTTTTACAAAAATATTAAGCTCCTCAGATCATAATTCTAGCACTCGTATACAACTTTCACGTTCTTTTCTCTTCGTGCGGTTTTCTACTTGTGTAACCTCAAAAAATATCCATTCACCCTTGCGCTGTTGTTCATTGTTTGATGGGCTAGTGGAAGAGTTCGTGGGCTAGGACTACTGCTGACTCAATAACAAGTTTAACGCTAGGAAGGACTAGAGACGGGATCATCCCTAACACCAATACTGATGAAGATATTCATCGATGACGTAGAAAAGAAGATATTAGAAGACAGCAGGCTCAGAAATCCAATCAAATACTGGGTTTGATACCTGGATGATATCCTACTTGTGGGGTAAAACACTGATGGACAGGTGGACCAATTCCTTCTGGAGTCGAATGCGATGATTGAAAGTATCAAATTCACAGTAGAAACGGGCAATGAGACGATCAACTATTGGGAACTAGCACTCACACTGAAAAATAACAGGATGAAACATAAAATCTGCAGGAAGCCAAGGCACATCGACACCATCACCCTAGGCTACGGCGATTCATAACTACTGCTACTGAGAAATTTCTATCTCGAAGAACAACGAAAAAAAGAATAAAGAAATCAAGATGGTGAAGCAGATCGCAGCAGCCAACCGCTACTCTAGAGAAGTGGTTGAGAGAGTTCTTAGGAAAATGTATGCTAAAAACAGAACCTATGACAGCAAAGTGAGAAAGTACTTCATATCCGTTCTTGATACACGCAAACAAGGTGATGGCGTTCAGCGGTTATGATGTGAATGTGGGCATCCACAACAAGCAAATTTTGCAACGGCGAGCGGGAAAGCCGCAAGATCCATATTCCACTGCGGAAGATCTTTCAAAAAGTACTAAGTCCCCCTCCTATTATATATAGCTTAGAGGTGGAAGTTATTCCAAGTCCCCCTCCTATCATATGTAGCTCAGAAATTATTCTGAGTCCCCCCTCTCCGTGACGTCATCAACCTCGGACCGCTCGCGGGGCGACAATTTTCTGAAATTAGTCCCCCAACAACTCTCACTATATATGTAGCTTGGAAGTCGAAATTATTCTCAGTCCCCCCTCTCCGTGACGTCATCAACCTTGGACCGCTCGCGCTCATGGGTGAAAATTTCCTGAAAGCACCCCCCCCCCCCCCACCCGACAATAGCGTTAGTGGGTTCCTCGCTGAAACTTGCGCCTTGAACTTGACCTGATGAGAAAAAACCATTAAAGTCGTGAGGCATAATTTTCAAGCTCTATAGAAATGACAAGGTACACTAGTGACTTCCATGAAAAAAGTTCCCTGTTTGCCTCAATTTTCAGCGATTTTAAAGGTCAAAAATTGGGGTGCGTCTTGCATTCGAATTATGAATGAAAAAACAAATCTATTTTCATGATGCAACAATCTTAAGGTTGAAATGATTCAGGTTTCTTATCTCGAAAGACGCTTTCCCGTCGTTACTTGTGCAGTATAGCATGTCTGGGTCGTATTACGGACTTTGTGAGAACGAAGTTGAAAAGAACGAATCCCAAATTGGGGTGGAATGACATCACAATTTTAACCCATGGACGTATCTATGAATGAGCCTTTCAAAGGCCATGCACGCGGAGAATATGAAAAATGGCGGCTTTCAGACAATTTTCCATTGATGACAAAGTCAGATAAAATTAAAAAAACACTCACGCAGTCGCGTGAGCAGTACACGACTTTTCTTCTCACAATGCAAAAATCATTGAGAGAGTCACTCCCTCTCTTTAAATTAAAATACCAGAGTACTAAATCTGAATGAAATATCATCGAAAATAAAATTCAATGGACCCTTGGTTAAGAATGAACCAAGAATGAACCTGTTGAATGATAAAAGGTTCTTCATCACAATACACGTACTGATAACATAAGTGGTAAAAGGATAGGAAAATCCGTTTCTCGTAACGTAAGCAGCTACTCGCAGCTATTCGTAAGCAGCTACTCGTAATAGGGAGAAATTTTTCGAAAAAAATGGAAATTTCTCGAGAACTACTCATCCGATTCTCAAAAAAATTGCAGGTGCACATCTTCAGATATACTACTACAATATGGCCAGGTTACAAAAAAATCCATCGGGTAGTTTCGGAGGAGTTCCACGGACAAAAAAATCTTATACATGCATATAAGGAAACCTGAAATTTTTTTTATGCTAGTCGTGATCTAGGACCTCTAAAACATCGAGAAAGTTCATTGCCCCCTCCCCCCCTTTTCACCTTGCTACGGGTGTAATACCTCACTTTTCTAATTAGAAAAGTCGGTAAAAGCTCCACCATCCGAAGTTGCGCTCAGTGGAATTTGGCCGTATGGAAAGAAGGGTCTCCGATGATTTGTACAAAAATCATTCCAAAAGTGCAGCGTGATCAATTCTCTAGGTGGCTCGGAAGACGACCCGCTTTGGGAAGATGCCAATGACGATGACAACAAAGACTCGTCCTCTTCAGTTGAGGATAAACATTTTGTTAATCCCGACGATACGTCAAATGATGATTTCAGTGACGATGATGATTCGAATTTTGCACATTTTATTTACCTACCGTTTATTCTTATAATACTCCTGCAATCGAATGAAAAAAAAAATTCTCAAAATCAAGCCTTAAATTTACGCTGTCAAGTGGGATTTAAACTTAGAGTTGGGAAGTTGGTAGCCCTGACGATATTTACCGTTTTGTTCAATGCTTTTTAAATGAAGAAATTTCACGCACTATAATTAATAAAATAACGTTTTTTAAAGCAAATACAAGCGTAAATTTTGTAGTCTGTATCATCAACATTAAATACAAAAAAAATTGTAGCAATGAATGATATATTGAAACAATAACAGTTGATTGAAAATCAATGTATGAACGTACATTAATACTCTGATTCACCCTTTCAGTAGCGCTCTCTAATGTAGGTTTAAACCCCAATACGGCAAAATAGCGAGTGCTTTTGGATAAAAATCTATCGACGGGCAAAATGTAAACAAATAATTAATTATGACATCAGTTGCAATGAGAAATTCAGAGATTGTGGGGCGGGGAATATGGACCTACTTTTCACTCTTTGTCTTTGCTCTCATGTCTAGGGCTGAGACGTGGAAATTTTTAGAAGTTTCACCTCAGTAAAGAATCTGAGTACTAAAACTTTTCAAGTTATTGACGTTCGGGAGAGGAATTTTATTCGAGTCCCACCTCTATAAAAACTCGAAATTCTTTTCAGTCTTCCTCACTCAGTGGCAGAAAGGTTTCGGTGACCACGTTGTACGCCTCCGATTAACCGTATCGACTCACTATTTCGACCAGGAGTCGAGTAGACAATTTACTTCCACCCATTATCGACCTCATCGACTCAAAATCGACCCCTACATTCTTGCTTTTATCATTAATATCCCGTTTTCGTAAAAAAAATCACAATTTGCTGCAGTGACTTTTCCAGATTTCAGTTCGAAATGGTGAAGAAAAAATGTACATTTGTTGGCAATTGAACTCACTGAAAAAAAAAATTACTTAGCACCTTCGTGAGTGTCTTGGGTCACAAGTCAGCGTCATCCAGCGCAAAAGTTGCCCTTGAAAAACACTCTAGTGTTCTTGGTAACACTACACCAACATTCTACGGCGTCGCTGGAGCTGGTAACACTGCGTCCAAATGTTTCGCTACGTAAACGATGAAAAATAAAGGGAAGACGTCGTGATCGCATCGCAGCATTTTACGTTAGACGTTCGAGAATCGAGTGCGGTTGGTTCTGTGTTCTCGAAGTCGTGTGCTTCTCCCGCGTAATGTCGTAATTTTAAAAAGTCGTATTTTGCCCGCGTGTCTAAAATCTTTAAGCTTCTTCGCATAGATATTTCTTTTCATATTGTCGAGATGCGTCCAGTTCGTGGATTTGATTGCGTGCATCCTCGTGGTGATAAGTTCGTTTAATTGCGATTTTTTTTCCCAGTGTCAACGATCTACGATTATCGTAGGAAAGAGATGTGTTTTAATTGATCTCACGAAAATTGTGCGATTTTCAAAAAGAAAAAAATCGTATCTTTGAAAATGGAGGTCAAACCAACGGTGACAAAAAAGTGCAGCAAGAGCAACAACGAATGCAAATGTGGTGGTGGTTTGCTATTTTGGAAATGTACCTGTTTTGTCAGTGTCTTGATTACGTGTTATTTTCTTTATCGTGTCCTTGTGCTCGAGCAAAGGGTCGATTTCGTCGAACGGAAATTCGACCTTTTTGAGCAAAAATTCGCAACAATTTTGACCAATTCTCGAGGTGATGCCGACGAAGGAATCGTCGATACTGTTTATGGTAGACAGAAGAGGAACGCCGCCGAGTGCATGTGTCCTCCAGGTAAGCTTTACTTCATGAAATTTTGATCGAAAAATTTCGCTAGCCCTATAATGGACGTGCGAAATGTTTTTTTGAGTCCGGATTTTGTCAGCGTTTCAAGTGGTATATCGTCTACGCTAACCCGATAATGTAGCCGCGCTGATGTAAAAATGAACGTTAATGTACCGACTCTATTGGTCCTGCTGCATTAAATAAGTCTGCTAGCATTTTGAATTGCCCTTAATTGTGTGAACGTTCCTCGTATTTATTATAGTTTCCTGAGAAGCAGGAAGGTGAGTTCTTTGCCTTATGGCAATTTGGAACGTCGTCTTCGGTTTAATTCGAGACTGAACTTAAGTACCGGGTGATTACTGATTATACGAACGAAATTAAAAGACGAGCGCGGGAAGAAGAACTTGTAATTTTTAAACTTTTGACAATTCGAAAGAGCGGCATATCTTCATCTTTTTAATTGCTCCGTTTTTATGGGTATTACTCGAGTTCAAAAACTGATGCTCCATGCTAGTTTTTTTGGGTCCTTGAGATAAAGTACCAACGTTAGAAGGGGAATGAACGATATTATTTTCTTGTTAAAACTTTATTAAGAAAATGTATTTGACGTACGCTCTGGTCTGCCTCCGATGTCGTTCTTGAAGTTTTGATTGATATCCTCTCGTTCGGTGCAGACTGGACATTGAAGGCACAATCTGAAGCGATACATGTTTTCGTATGAAATCCATCGGTAAAGAGAGGCAAAATTGTTAATTACGCTCTTCGTGAGGGGAGAACAGATGTGGTATAGTATAGCGCCCTGGAGTCTCCAAAATCATACAGGACCTAATGGTTTAGGTATAGTTGTACAATTTTGCGAGATAAATTATGAGATGAGAGAATAGTTTGCCTTCGAAATTTCGAGAGAATTTTGTAGAGGAGATCCTGAACAACCATTCTTAGACTCTTCGTTCGAAGTTTGAGGTTTGGTTCTTAATTTTCATACAATTCGAGACTTAGGTTGACAGGCTCGCAGTACCATACCTCGTAGACACGAGCGCTGTAGTCGTCCACTCGTGGAATAATTCCATTATTTCAGTTGAAATCGATATCAAAGATTACCAGTGGCGTATTTACAGTGATTGGGGGGGGAGGAGACGAAACCGCCAACAGTACCTCCAAAAACCTATAGCCAACAAGCTTTTTTTTTGATTGATGGAAATTTTACCCTCAAAAATTCTTGGACCTCTCCCCAGAGAGAATGTCCAACTATTATGCCACTCTTCACATCCTTTTTGTCAGTATTTATCATTTCAAAAGAATACCAGGGTACTGTCATTTGATGCATTGTACCAATAACAAAAAGTCTCCTAATGATCAGTTCACACACAGACAACCCGCGCTCACCTCACATGCAGCTACCAGAGGCCCACGAGCCTCCATCCTCTACTCACGCCAGCAGGTTGCGTTCGACTTAATGCCACGTATATTGCTTGCAGCATCGATGACGTCCTTTTAAGCGTGAAAGCCCGCCGCTTTTTTCATACACCATGGGCTGAATCCAATGTACCGTCTTTCTTCAAGACAAGTACAAGTTTGAGAAATTCTGGGCATTCCAATAAAGTCTCGTTGTGAAATATTGAAAGCCGCCTGTATTCCATTTTATCGATCGCGTTTGGGGCTTAAGAAGGTTATAGAGCCATTGTATCGCAGTTTCGAAAGATCTCAGGACCCGAATTTGCATCATCACATGAAAGGCTTCAACAACGAAAGACCTAACGGTCCCCTCTATTGCGCGATATAGAGGTACTTTGGCTTGAAACAAAATCTAGACAAGGAAGTTACTCTACAAGGCAGAATTTTTTAGGGTGTTGTTAGGAAAAAAAATCACCGTCCACTAGCCCTGTAGCGAATTATGGTTCGGAGGGAGGCAGGGGTTCTGACCTATACTTCAGACATGAAAATTATATGCTTTAATAGGGAACCTGTTTCATATGGGGTTTGGTGTTCTACTTTCGCCGACCAGCAATGTAACTGAACACGAGACTAGGGGATTTGTAAATTTCAGTTTTCAAGCTACATGTGATAGGAGAAGGACTTGTGAAAAATTTCAATAATCAAAAGTTCTCATAAGTCGAAATATTTTCCTGAATTCATATTTTATTATCATAGCTCAAGAGTCAACATTTTTCAAAGTTCCCCTACTTCCCTTAAGACAGGTTCCTTGTTCCCTTCCGTTAACTACGTTAAAGAACCCGTGAGTTATTTTTCCTTTGGAGACTCAATAAAATTCTGTTCTTCGAGGTGTATCACTGGGGAAAATTCTATACATGGAGAGAGGGGGTGGGAGGGACTCGACAATTTTGAACTTAGAGCTATACAGTAAGGCCGAAGTTCATCCTTCAAAATCGTGGGTCACTATGCTCCAGCTCTACTCATCAAATATCTCTTTTCATTGATACAGTGTAAACACACAATCAATTCAGAAGCTAACGATCGCCCACTTAAACGAATTATTAGCCTCTCTTATGAGCCATGGGGCGAAACATCCTCCAGCCATCTTTTGATTTCAACAGAAAAAACGCCGTGAAATCTTGCCTGGATATGAGAGGTGATGGAGGATTAAAAAAAATTCCAACTATTGAAATATGAGCGTGTATTGGAACAATTTCAAGCAATGACTTATATGTGAGGAGAGGGGGAGATGAGAAAAATTCTGATCATATATAAGAAGACAAAGAGAATTGGAGAAATGTTGACACGAAATAAACAGATTCACAGCTCGCCTCAATCAATGTAAATCCTTTTCTAATGGAGTCACACCCGTATCTTTCTAAAAACAGATATGTGCGGTATTTTATTTGTCACCCAGAAAACCTTGCTTAAAAGAGACGATCACAGATTATTACAATCGAGCTTTATAGACAATCGTGCCGTACTGTATAAAAATAAAAATTGGCTTATGAGAAAATACGTTTGCCCTCGCTACAAAAAAATTGAGACCGCGGTTGGCCGGGATATTCGAATTTTCCCGACAATTTCACTCTCGCCGAATAGATAGTTTCAACCGTGTTCGCGCGTGTATTTCGCATTCATAAAGCACGCTAAAATAATTCTCGCGCTAATTCGAATAATACATAAAGCAAAGGTTGGCTCTACGAATCGACGGTAGCGCTCGAAGGAAATCTTTTTTCACTATACGAAATCCAATTTCGCTTCGCGAAAAGTGACGACAATTCGATATTCGAGCGTCGCTATAACGTAATCCTTAGCAATAAAGATTTCGCGAATATTTGAACGGCGCTAGGTAGTTTTGGGAAATTTAAGTTATCCTGAAAATAACCGTTGTCGCTTTCATTGCTGGCCCTTCACTCTTTTCGTTGCTCTAGCGCGACTAAGAGTGGGCTCGCGAAGTGGAGATTTTTTTTATTAACGTCAATAAACGTTTAGATAGACCCGCGAGCTTTTAGTATCATACTCTTTACGCTGTATAATATTCTTCTGTAGATGAAAGAGGGTGGAGCTGGGATCGTCTCCTCCGACTTTCATCTTATCTAAAACTGGTGAGGTATGGTGATACTCTACGACGAGGAGGACAACGATTTTCAAAAGCGTCTAGCGAAAAATAAAAGCGAACGACGTGCAGCGAGCTGAAGAAGAAAAAAATTGTCACCATCGACATTTTTTGTGCGACTCGAGTGCATCTTGAGCCAGTACTACGAGTACTGTACCAGATAAGAGTAATAATATTTTTATAAATTTCGATATATACGTGCTCGAAAATGATCGCACTCCATGGTAAAAGTTCGCTCTACCTCGCAGGTGGAGTATGTAAGTTTGTGTGGTTTTCAGTTTCTTACTGCTTGAAAATATTCTCCTCTCAAATTCTTCATTGATTCTTAGACGACAGCTGAGATATACTCGTTTGAAAAAAATGATAGAGAAATACATTGTACCTACAGAATAAATATTCGCAAGTGCGAAAAATTGATTCAGATTACGGATTTGTAGGGTTACGAAATTCTGTCTTTGACGACTGCGACTGTTCGAAAAACGTGATCCATATAACTTCGGAGAATGACAACTATAGGTAGCCGCTTTTCTAAACTAAATCGGTGTATACGTTCACGAATGAATCGAATGTACCCTCGTTTTATGCGGCATCAGACCTATAAATAAATCACCGCGATGTCTACCTTTACAAAACGACTTCGCGTATTCGTCGTGGAGAATTACTCTAGAAAGGATGGGGCAGGGGGCAGTCAGCTATTCGCTATCCAGTAGTCGTTATAACTTACCGAGAAAAATTCGTCTTGTATTATTTACGTCATCGAGCCTAATGTATAAATCAACGAGCTTTTATGTTCATCCCACTTAGAAAAAAGCGTGAGCTTACTCGCGCCGCACCCCTCATCAGATGAATTGGTTTTGAAATAGTTGGCAAGAATTGGCATGATGGGGGTTGCTATTAATATCATTTTTGGAACTGCTTAACAGTGCAGTGAAGGAATTTCGGGAGGAAAGAAGTAGAAATCGTCAAGAACTTGTTGCGATGGATGATTTTTTCTTAATGACCGAATCAACTTCTTCTAGGCGATAAATCATATCGTAGAGCGGTGCACTTTGGAGAGCGGCAAATATCGTAAACGTATCAAATTGAATTTAAAAAACTTTTTGTTCTTTTGTATGCTGGATCTGTGATCTCTATTTTTTATCAGCTCCTTATCCCCAGCCTTTCCGCCACTTCAAATTTTTCATTCAGAACCGATCTAAATCGTTTAATTCTTTCGTACTGGATTGTATCATTCGATCATATGCAGCCTGTAGTTGAAGTCTCACCGCGAGCGCGCAACAGAGAACGAACTTCTTGGTAATACTTTCGAATTTTTACTCATTTGCCAGATACATCAACCTCTTACCGTGAGCTCACAACAGAAGACAACGGATGGAGAGCATGGACGCCATCGCCAGAACAAACGTAGTACAAACGATTCCATCCATTTTTAGCCCAAAAAATCCATTAATCGTCCCAATTGAGTTCTGCATGTCTGCAGTCCCGCCTCAAACGTAGCACATACACTATTCAGTCCGTTTTGAAGCCAAAATATGAATGGGGGGGGGGGCTTGCATTTCTACAGCCGCTTCAAATGGTTGGAGAGTGAGGAGACCAGCACACATACGATTCCATCCATATTTGTCCCGAAAATCCATCCAAATTAGGTCTCTACCGCAACGGTTGAAGGGAAAGTAGACCAGTACAAACGGGAAATTCCACTGCGCAATCCATTAGAATGTAGTACAAATGATTTTATCCGTTTCCAAGCCAAAAATCGAAATGGACCCCCTTAACGGTTGGAGGGGAACTCACTAAAAATTTAGTTTTTTTTTTTTGGATTCTGTGGACGTCACGTGAAATCTGTTTGGATTGAAATTTAGATATTGTACATGATACAAAGATATGAAAAAGGATGTTTAGAAGGAGCGAAGCAAGCGAGCAGAAAGTGAACCCAAATCGTTCGCCTGGTTTCATGGCATACTGCCTGCTTTTCAATCAAGCAACAAATATTGAGATATCGAAGATAACATAAGAGTCTTTTTAGGGCCTAGGTGTATGAAAAGAAGCTAGGAAGAGTATTCGAATATTTGCTGTGAGATTTGTCATGTAGGCTGGTGTGGTGGCCTCCACCACGGCCATACCTCCACTACTGTGGAATTTATCAGCATTCTCTAAGGCCTCGAAGATTGATTTCAAGAGATTGGTTTTCAGTACTTTGGGTAGAAGCTTGCTTGAGCAACGAGAGATGACTCGTAAAGTCGAGGAGAGCCTATCCTTACTGAATGGATCCGATTTCACATAGAAGCTGCATCAGCTGAGCTGAGATCAAGAATTCAACCCCATATCAATTTTTGGCGACGTATTCTGTGCATTTTTGAAATTTTGAGAACCCCCTTTCCCCTCAGTTCACTCCTAAATTTGCTTGGAAAAAATTGTCTCTCTTCATTAGCGATCAGTTTCAGGCGATGTAAACTTTGAAAACACGAATGCGAAGTCGACAAGCATAATACTCTGAGAATGTATTCTCGCTCCGTTGACACCTTTTTCGTTTGTGTATAATTCCAGGAAGCCCAAATAAGCATCAAAATTCTTTCAAAATGCCATCCCTCTCTCCTTACCTTCTGTTTTACGTTTTGAAATTTGGATAAGCGTTCATCCCAAAATCTGGTACAATGGTTTTGGTTTCGTTCCAACCATTTTCGTTCTTTCTCTAGTCACGTAGAAGCTTTTGAACTTGATTTTTTAAAGAAATAATGGTTCCTACAAGCGTCGAGTGAGACAGACTATAAAATGATTTCTTTTAAAACACGAGTTGCTATCGAAATATTGATACCTATGTGGAAATTGAATGAAAATAACTCGAGGATATCATCCTACTATACGTCGAAATAATTCCTTTGGTTTCTTTCGCCATCAGTGTAGTTGAAACATGATAAAATGAGGGGAAGCGAACATAAGAATAGTTTTCAGAAATGCGGGAACGTTCTGCAATGCACGCTTCAGAAAGACCGACAAAAAGTTTTATTGTTTTTTTTTCCTCTCCTTTACGACGTCTCACTCACAGTTTGCAGAGTTTCGAGTAAAGATAAGACGGGGCGCTGTAAACCTGTCTATATACGTAAAATTTTGTATGATTTATATTCTTTTGCCAGGCCCCGAAGATTTTTGTTGCTAGCAGTCTTAAGTTGGAGAACATGGTGATAGTAAACTTGATGAAAATTTACTTTTCGTGTATTGTAAGTAGTTTGTTGAGAAATGAAAGGAAAATGGCCTATACATCATTTCGGAGGACAACGGATTTCCTCGGAAGTAGGGAAAAATAAGTCATCGTTTATAACAATAACACTTAAAACTTGAATATCTTTTCTATTTCATTTTTGCTGCGGGTTATTTTATGAGACGGAGAAGTTATTTAGATTTACGTATAATGGAGGCTCGTGTACGAATTTCAGGAATTGCGACAACTATATCAAAATCTAAAACTGTCTCGTGACGTTATTCGAAAAGTGAATCGCTGTTCGGAAAGTATCTGGATTACTTGTTAGGCTAATTTGCTGGACGAAACAAACAATTCAATCATCTCTGACCCCTTTCAAATTAAAGAACTTTTAGCAAATAACTATTCTTCAATATCCTTCAACTCTGATTACGACTCCACCCTTTTATCTTATAAACTTCAACAAGAAAATTTAAATACATCCTTCAACTCTCCTCTACAATGTCCCAATATCTGAAAGTGAACTTGAAAAACCAAAATAAATAAAAATCAAAAGAACGCCTCTCCTGGACTGGACAATATTCACGCAGCCATGATAAAAACCCTCCACCCTCTCCTCTCCCTTTTCAACTCCATCTTTGCCTGCAGCATATACCCTTATTTTCGGAAAACCGTCATTATCATTCCCATCCCGAAACCTGGCTCAGACCCCCTTCTCCCGGCATCATATTATCGTCCTATAGCATTATCCAGTGTCCTGGGTAAACTATTTCAAAAAATACTCAAAAACTAAACATTAGTGTCAAGGTTTTTCACGTTTTTGAGCATCTTTTTTAGACACCAAGCCGTACTCCTGGGGGGTGTTCAGGTTGAAATTTTCCTGTAACCACACTTCTGTGAGAACTTCATAAAAGTTTGCCCTCATTTGTTCTCCGCCTTTGGGAAGGTATTAGTATTCATCATAGCAATATTTCATCTCTATTGCCCATTGAAATACGTGTACGTATAAGATCTTCGACTGAACACCAACTCCACTCACATTCGAGATACAAGAGATTGAACGATATCAAAGCCAGTTCTTGCGATGGTTTTAGAGCGAGAGAATTAGAAATCTTCAACATTCGCGATCCTCAATCTATTGACCCTGAGTGTTCGCTTCTGCTAGTTTTTCCTTAAAAAGACGATAGATTGCTCCCTGATTGGGAAAGTATGGACGGCTTGACGTCAGTCTTGATCAGTATAGTGACTCTGCACTCGCTTATGAGCTAATATTACAACACTTAGTCACGACGAGAGGGATTCGTGCCCTCGAAGTGCGAAAATATGATCTACAGCTAACTACCGACTCAATACCATTCTCTTATTCTCATTTATTGTGTGGTTACCTGAATACGATTCCATGGAGAAGAGAATAACTTGCTCTCTTTCCAAATCATCAAAGACGAGATTAGTACTGCAAAATAGATTCTTCTCATAATTTTTCTCCTCCCCCATATTATTGTTGCTCTCTGAGTGTTTATTTCATTCCTTTTTATTTCTGAGATAATCATTTTTTCCAGTCGATGAAAAGTGTTCGTATCTGATGAATTGAATATTCGTCAAGTTCCATTATCGATTTATTAAACCTATAAGACAACAAACACGATCTGCGAACAGTATAATACGCTACTGTTAAGCGTACACAACACGTTCTAATAAAGTAGACCGAGTTAGTGGTACAGCATATTTCCTATGCGTGTGAACGCTGCATTCACTTTGCAGACCTTTAATTTTAAGGGGGGTCGTTTGTACATGCGAGCGCGAACGTATGACGGGGACGGCGAGCGTATATATAGCCGGAAAGTTGATGAGCCGTATCCGGGATGCTGCTTATATACAGAACTTGTCCAGTGTGAACTTACCTTCTGTAGCGGTCCCAGTGTCACGGAAGAGGAAAATTCAATTCCTCTTATTTAAGAAATAGTCTCAACCGAACGTGACACTGAAATGAAAACAAAAATGGAATGGAAAGATTAGGATTGGAGCCAGGAGAAAGACAAGTCAAGCGTGTTAAAAACTTATTCGACGATCTCTATTTTTATCTCGTTTGAGCAGAAAGTGAGAAGATGTGTACGAATCGGATTCGAAAAATATTTATCCGAATCAATACAGCATCAGCAATTGGATTATGTAAGGCTGTTTAAAAAATGATTGTTTTTCCGCCTGTCTGCCTTCGGTAATTTTTCATTGACGAAGCTGATAGAAGAGGAAGAGACGAGCGCAGACCTGATCGCCTTTATAGAATCTCCCCCGTCGCCAGTCAACACGCATAAGGGAGGAAGTAGTGATTTGTAAAATTATACAAAACCGACGTCGTGTTGTCGTTGTTTCTAATGAAATTCGTTCATTTCGATTTGATCAACCTTTTCGAGAGAGTGAAGGAATGTTTTCGATTTATTCCGTCGAGAAGTTTTTAATGCAGTATATAGAGGTGAAGAAAACAAGGTTTCAAGTTTCATAAAATCTAGCGAGGTATTACTTGTATATTTTTGATCGTCGTCTGTTAACCAACAAAAGTTCCCGACTACGATATTTTCTTAATTTTTTTTTTTTTCTCATCATCTTAGTGAAAATTGAAAACGTTATTTCTAGAGATAAGGTGACATAAAATATTACGTTACTAGGTAAATAAATTTTTATTTTTATGTGAGCTACGTTGAAGAACTTTGCATGTTTTACAGCGCATATATACATTGAGGTACAATACCTTTCTTTTTCGAGTTAAAAGATTATCAAATTTCTTGACGTTTGTAAGTGGATGAAGAAATCTTATCTTACTATTACACTGACCTCTCGAAAGATGTATAGAAAATACGAAGAAATATTTTTCTCATTTCAATATGCGAATCTGTCACTCAATGCATGAGGATAGACGGGAAAATAGCTTCAGAATCGTGATTTCTCGATACGCGAGAAATAATTCTTTCTGGCTTTGTATATAAGTGTATTTGAGAGCATTTTCTTCTTCTAAATTAATAAATCGTGATCGTATGTATGTAAATGAACGCGCTTTATTGTCACGTAACGGTGTACTGCAGTGTGTCAATATGATTTTGACACCATCTTGCAACAGTACACTATTTTCCATTCTCTTGAAACTGGTTGGCTCGTATTCCTGTAAGGATAAGGAGTCTTTACGAAAGCTATATGGTCATTTTTTCTCTACAAGACTTAACCAAAGTACAAGCTCATCAATTTAATGCGATCGTAACAGGCGAAGTGGAAAAGGAAGACGAATACGAGCCCCTCTTCGGGTATACTTTATCAGGTAGCGAAGAATAATCCTTCGATTGTTCCTGAAAAAATGTGTGGATACAGCTTTGCATAACCAAACTCGGTTGACATCACTAGAGCAATATTCAATTTATGTCAAACGTGCGCTTATTTGGACGAAGAGCGGACGCAGCGCGTTCGCTTTTATAGTTAGGTACCGGATTTAGTCATGCGATGCGTACAGCCGCATACAATCCGACAACAGGTATTTCCTGAGAATTACAACTCGCGTTGAAGCATTTGACCAGAAAATTAACGACATGGCGGCAGCACGACGACAAAATTTAATATTACATTCATTATATTCAGTGACTGTGACACGTCATTACAAAAGTTTATAGCCGCGCAACGCACAAGTTTTATGGATTTGGTATTTGCATCATTTTACCTATATATATAGGATGAACCGAGGCTATTGAAAGACTTTTCCCTCGTGACGTGTACATTCGTATCCGAAAATGTTTGTTGAACTGAAACGTTTTTAGCAGCAACGTTGTGAATCCCGCAGCGTAAGAGATCAGCCGACAAGAACATTAATGCAGGAGAAGATTAAGGAACTCGAATAACTGCATGGAGGATTATGAAACAACGAAAAACGCACAAATTTCTACTTCTTTTCAGTAGGGTTTGAAGTGTTTGAACCTGAGACCGCTCGTGCACAAGGCGGCCACCCAACCACTCCGTCACTGAGGTGTGCGAAAATTGAAAAGAATTCTTCGGTTGTTGCAGGAACATACTGAAGCCTCAGAATTGAGTCCAGAAGGAAAAATTTGAGGACTTCAGGAGCAGAAAGTTGTGCGAAGAAAACCAACTCACAATGTGTGGAACGGTATTCCATTTTTCTTGACGTACTTTTTCATGGGTGTGATTTTTCGGCACGAAAGGAAAAGTCTAAAATCACGAAAAAATAATCACTTTGAGCAGTAAATAATCAATTCACGAAAAAAAATCAACGTGAATATTAAAAAAAAAAATACATTAACATAAAAAAATACATCAAACAAAAAAATAAAAAAATCACAAAAAAATAGGGATTTGACCGAAAAAAAAAATAAAAAAATAAAAACGAAATAAAATAAAATAAAATGAGATAATGTTCCAAAAGTTGAAAATTGTGAACGATGCTTCGCTGATTATTGAATTAGCACCGCACGTTTTGCTTTGCTCAGTCTTTCTTGCTTTTGTTTCTGGCCTAATGGTATCGCCTTTGCTTTCAAAGGAGCGGTGAGTAATTTCAAGCGTATGCGCATGCCTACAGCATGCTTGCAATGCAAGCTTTTCAAAAATGAAGGGTATGTACATGTTGATTTATTTAAATCATTGCGATTAATCATTAAAATCCAAATGCCAAACCTTTGGGTTTTGAAGTCGTCAAAAGTGCGCCACTTTCCATCCTCCCTGAAGAATTTCGACAGCATTTTCTCAGTTATTGAAGACTCATTTCAATTCGACGATGTCACAAAGTATTGCAAGCAACCATCTTCCTTGCAAGAACGCTGGAGGATTGCTTTGTCTGCGGCAGCCCACTGCTAAGCCGCAGTCCACAGTTGTAATGAAATATTTGGAATCTCTGCTTAATGAGGTATATGCGGTTTTTAAAGTTTATTGTTATAATATACCTCATTAAACATGTCCTGCAATGTCGTCTCCCGCATTAATCAAATTATACTAGGCTTATAGCAGGTCCAGGCCTTCTTTATACTATCTTTATCTAGGTCTGGGCTTCCTTGAATTCTCAATACCAAAACTTGGAAATAGAAGTCAAAATTTTTCTAAGTTTTTTGTCGGACGGCGCACGGCAAATTTTTCAAAAAAAAAAAACCATAGAAAAGATTTCAATTTTATCGGTGAATTATACATATATTTTCAAATAAGATATAGGCTAAATTCACCCTTTATTTTTAACTTTGTACGACGTTTCAAACACGTCACTGTTTGTCGAATACAAAAACGAACGGGTTTCCTGTTAACAGTGTCTTCATTTTGAGCCTGTTTCTTGAAATTCTCGATGCCTCCTGTTCTCGTCAACTATAAAACAAAATATATGCGCTATCTTCTATCTCGATAAGCTTCCTTTTTATTTACCTAAATCCATACATGTGAGACCGATTTTCGACAACGTAGACACTCGCATAAACCTATTTGATTAATCTGGAGATCGCTCCCTCCCTCCAGTAACAACAATATCCAACATAGAGAAATATACTCAAAGAGTAAAAAACGCATTGATTCTAACAATATCCAAGGCGTATAAAGTACTTTTGCAGACTATCACGAAATTCTGATGACGTCATGACCTAGTGAGTAGTGAGTGACCTTGACCTACTTTAGATGATTGAAAAATCTTCAAACTCCTTCATATTCCTTACTCTGATACAAATGGTAGCCTAGAATAAGTTCTGGTACAGATATGTCTTAGGGCAGTATATGTACACTAGGTTACGCGTTAATGGCATTACACTAGGCTAACTTACCCTATTAAGCTATTTCTATGTCCTCTTGAAACTTCAAGAAAATAAAGAAATATATATTGGCAGAAGAGGAAAATCATACTAAAACCTCCCGAAAACTTTTTGATAAGGACATTCCACCTAAAGTTGCACATTTTTTGCAAGAAATGAAAATTTTACATTTCATCTAAATATAAGTCACCTTCTTACGCATTTAAAATGACCTCAAAATGTAATCGCGTGGACAATTCGGAGAAATCCTCATTCACAATCTTAATAATTCACTACATCAGACGTTTGTTGGTACTTAATCTGACCCAACTGGCGTATAAACTCGAAGAAAACTAAGCTGATTTAAAAATGTTTATTTTTGAGACGACGAGTTAAGTAGTCTTCGAACACTATACACATTTTTCTCCGGCATAGGATACAATTTATGAGCTTCCAATAATTGTTGTAACGAGTATTTATATAAATAACCCCTAACAATAATAATGTTATTGCGATTTAAACGCTTTGTCGCTCGCCGACCGAATTTAGCGAGGACTTCATAAATACGATTGTGTTTACTTTTCGCTTTCATAACGCGTATAATTTAAACTTATACGACAACGTCGCCCGTGTTCACACGTGGGTGCTTTAGAGCGAGAGAGAGTATTCTTGAATTGAGTAAATTTTACGCGCGGGAATTTTCAAATCGAGATTTAAAAACGCTATATAGCGGTGTTAAAAGTCAATTAAGTTAAAGGCGGGCGCATGAAATAAGATTGGATGCTGCGCGAGACGATCGATCACTCATTGAACTGTACGAGCTATTTTAAGAAAAACGTTTCCCTCCCCGAAAGATGCTAAACGAAAGTAAACATCGGTAGGGTTTTAATTCGAGTCTGTCCATCTTCAATACAGTGAGAATTAGAACCTGTGCGTGTAAACTTATGTACACAAAGTGAGGATTTTTTATGCTTTAATGGCCCCTATTCTCTAGGTGATTATCGTAGCCTTCTCTAGAAAGCAGAGAGTGCTAGCAGGGCCTCTAGCCCTAAATTTCTTCGTTATATTTTGACTCAGGATTTATGTCTTCAAAGTACGTAAAGGTCACACATACCTTGTGACGTATTGGTTTCAAAACTTGAAATTGGTTCAAGTCCCTAAAGTTTACTACTCGTTGACGGCCTATTCGTCAGTCTTTCTCTTAGCCTAGCACGAGCTGGGTGTATTGTAGGTCTTTTGGAGGGGGGGGGGGGTCGCTCTTCCTCCTTATGACGTCATAAGAGGGTTGGGTTGAGAATTTTGTTCGTGGAAGTACTTCATACCACGTTTTCACATCCAAAACCAAGTACAGATTCTTCTGAAAACTTGAAACTATTGAAAATTCTCTTTCTTTCTTCAGTTTTTCCCAGATGTGTGACAAAAGGTGTGTATGAACATTCTATTCATTCAAAAGATGGGCTGAAAATTTACTCCTTTCAAAGTCATGGTCAAAATTCTGTCGATATACCGCTGAAATCGATTGTCCCTTGGATGTCGGTACCAGATCGCCATGGTATCGAGAAATGTCGACTTAATTCTGACACATTTGTTGAATCGATTCCGAGTCGCCTTCCTCGAATTTTTTATCTCCGATCGACTGCTCTGTGGCATCGATTTCAAGTCAATTTTTAGTGCTGGTCAATTTGAAATCGGCCACAAATCGATGCGCGGTCACTTGGTGACTTTTCTACGGACAGACAGAGTGCGTGGTCTTAATTATATGATGGTGGCCTTTGAGAATCTCACATCACATTGTTCTTCACCAGTGCACCAATAGTCGAATTGACGCTATTTCAACGTCAATTTTCAATCATCCCTAAAATCTGATACGAGGAGTGGAATGATCTCAAATCTTATCACTGCTTCTCCATCCCGTCGTCCTCACACGATTTCTGGTCCTCCATATGCGGTAACAAACTCCGATCTGGGCGCGTGTACGCGTAGGCTGAGATCAATCCTTGAGGAAAACGAGAGATTTTCTGGCAGAGCCAAATAAATAAAGATCTCGTTTCATGTCTACTAGTAAATTATCTCAATTATATTTCAAGGCCTTGCCTGTTTTGTGATAAAATCAAATGTAGGTATACCGACGGTAAAATTTTCGTATCGAAACCACATCCGGAGAATATCCATACAGCAAAGAAAGCGGGAATATTACGGCCACTTGAGCAGAAACGCGGAAAAGTACCCGGTTTTCTGGCTCATCTTGCGCACGAAAATAAACAGCAAAAGGAGAGTTGGACGAAGAAAATCGTCGTGGGAATCGGATCTCAGAAGATGGCTCAAGTGCTCTCCGGAGGAGCTATTCAAAGCGGTCGTGGATAAAGTCAAATTGACCATGTTGACCACCAAACTTCGGACAGAGACGGTCCTATTATTAGCCTTCATGAAACCAGACCTAACATAAGCCTAACATACAGCAGTATAAAAGTCTATATGTATACTAAACCACTTGTAGATTACAAGGATAAGGAGAGGTGGAATAAATTCGCAAATTTCAGAATCAGACTCGGGGTAACGGTTGATGACGTCGTAGTTCATCATGAAGGAAGAGACAGATTATTAGGGCCTAGACGTTAGTAAAAAAAGGAGGGCACTCGTAAACGGAGAGGGGGAAATTAGTCCCAGGGTCATCTACGCGCACGATGCACACAAATTTTGGAATTGGCCTAAGGATCGAGCCATCTTTTCCGAGTACCGAGGTCATCTGCACGCAGGCGTATACAAATTTTGGTAATGAGGCGGAGGAGAGGAAAGGCATGAAACATGTCGAAGGGGAGGGGGCTTCTGCACGCACGCGCGTGCGTGCAAATTTTGAAATTAGGGTATAGGTCAAAGCAAAGACATGAAACAAGTCAGGAAAAAAGCTTCAATTCTTTGGTCTTCTCCGAACCGTCCCTAATCCTTCTCAGAATAGACAGTCTTTTTAACAGGGAACCTGTTTTATCGGGGTTGGGGGCGGAAAAAACGTCCGGCGTCCGGCCAGCCGGCAAAGCTCGGAGCTCGACAATTTTATAAGTCCCGTTCCTATCGTATAGGTGGGGCCTATGACGTCACAGTTTGATGACGTCATAGCTTATGACGTCACAGATTAGTTTTTTTTCAAGTTCCCTTTCTATTATATATGGCTTCAAAGTCTGGGTTTGCGACTTCACAATTTTGATGACATCATAGGTCATCCGTGTGACGTCAAATCTACATTTTTTAGATCCCACGGGCCTCGTGGTACAGATTACTTGCCATCCCTGACTTAATTACGTTAAAGTACCCGTGAGTTTCTTGCATCTCTCATCCCCTCCATGTCTGTAATGCAATGATGACAATAAACCCCGCTTCTAATTTTCTTCCTAAGACGTAGCTATGATTTTTTCATTTTTGAGACTAATAAGTCTTGATTCTGGAATTGAAATCGTTCAGACAATTTTGAAGAGAATTCAAATAAAAAATACATCATACCTAAAAAATAATGTGAAAATATTTCGAAAACTTTTTTCACCCGTTCTTGTTGGAGGGAAGAAAGGTGCTGGATATTTGTGGGGGAGCAACCTTTGGCAATCTTATCGATATTCGACTCGGTGCGTTTTTCCTGTCTTACATCCCTAAGGACTAGAGGGTGTTAAGTCCTAATTCTTCTTCAGTGGTATAAATTTCTCCGGGACGAATCTTTTTTTTTTTTTTCACGCCATCGCGTAAGAGTCTGTCACGTGTCATAGTAGTGCTTCTATTCATTTGGCACGGAACATTACGTAAATTAAACGTAATTCGTGAGCACATTGCAAATCAAAGCTTGGTAAGTTGTCGGACGTTTTGCGACAAACTACAGCAGTTAACTGAAAGCAATCATTGTAAATGTGAGGAATTATAAGAACGGGATACCGAGTAGTTCTTACTCGACGATTTCGCAACTAATTTTATTCCAATAATTTTCAAAATAATCGAAATGGTTGAGTTATGTCATCCGTTGTTGTAAAGGTATAATACAAAAAACGTAGAATACCAGTAGTAACAAATGAACTGAGAAAATGTTCTCCCGTAAAAATACTTCTCGATAGTTTCTCCACGTTGGATATTCGATTCGAAAAATGTAATCGAATAGAATACCCATTTCCGCTGTAAGATTAAACGCTGTGATAGGATTGAGATACGTTTTTACCGCGGGAGTATGTTTGCAAAGACGTCGAAAAGTCGCTTCAAAATTTGTCGAAATCGCGTTCTGCTCAAATTAGTGTACGCTTTTTCGAACATTATTATACCAAAGGTCGATTGGGTTAGGAAAGTTTTCACAATTATTCTCGTCTCATAAAACAAACGTGATTCCGGAAGGAAGTGACGATGCTGAAAAGTCTGATTGAGAAGATATTATAGAGAACGCAGAAGAAAAGTGTTCGATCTGTTCTTCTCCCGCGAACGTTTCAACGATTCTCTTTTTGAAATAATATTTCCCTGACGAGTAGACATGTAATGCGCGAAATATTTTGAATGCTATTTTTCTCCTTTTCTTTCCCCCCTTTTGTCGACAATAAATTACCAACTCAAAAAAACTTTCTTCAACCATAAGGTGTCGTTCGAGTTTATTTCAATAAGGTCGGTGCTAATTTCTCAGAGGTGTCGACACTTTGCGCGCAGTCAAAATTCAAATTTGGAATTTATAATCGCACGATCGCGCTCGTGCTTCAGTTCGCAGCGGAGAGAAGTTCACCACCTACAGTAGGTCGGCGAGGACGTCGAATAATTTACTCGAATTATAAGCGAGAGTTCGCACCCAAAAACATCAACAGCGAAAGCAGTGCCAGTCTCAGCAGTAGCGGAGTCGTTTTTAGTTGTCATATTTCACGACGAAATCCTACCTACACGACATCAACCTAATTTGTTTGTTGCTTTCGAAATAATGGAAATACCGACAGATATAAAGACCGGCGGATTGAAAATTCACCATCGTAAATCTAATCGCGACTGTAATATTTTCGTTTTCCTTTTTTTTTTTTTTTCGCGGTGGTAAACATCAAACGTATGCTCGATATGATAAAAAAAAAAAATCGTAACAAAAAGGTCGAAAAGTAGTCATAGGATACGCAAATTAAATTAATGTGCAGTGTCGCGTTGCAACCCCGTCTTCTCGCAGATTTTTCATATTTCCATCCTGTAGAAAAATGCTATTATCGAGTGGATGCGTTGTTTGTCGAAGCGTGACTTTTTTCTCCATATATGCAATAGATGAAAATTTTTACGGGGACGAAAAGAAAATAATTAATGTCGAACATGAGCGTTTGGCAGTCGGAATATCGCGCGTAATTTGTTTACACAATGATTTTTTAATAAATCCAACGGCCGCGGAGCGAGGCGCTGTAGTTTTTATAAATGCCCCTAGAATTCTCAATTAACGTACGACGACGTAAATCGTGTCAAAATTGTTTTTACCTTAAGGAAATTGGAAACGCCGTATATGGGTGGTCTGTTTAGTTTACATAAGAAGAAGGCTCCCTAACACAAAGACTAGTGAGGAACTTAATTAACATGCTATCAATTTAAAGAAAGAAAATAAAAAACAGCAAAGGAGACGCGAGATTAAGTCTATTCAGAATGCGTCGCGACTTACAGCATATAAACTGATGCATCACGCCCTACATACACAGGGTATATATGTGTGCATCTAATCATCGACACCCACCGTGAAATTAAGTTCTAAATGCGAGCACCTCCCTTCGCCCCGTACTTTGCATCGAAGCTCTTTCTTGAGAATCTCGTACGTGGTGCATTTGAGGAAAAGAAAGGAGACAAAAAAAAAAAAATATGAACCTTAGTAGACCATGTACTAAATTATTCTCCGGTTTAATACGAGTCGCATTTAAATTAAAGGTCTTAACCATTCTTCTCAGTGATAAAGCATAAAAGTATTGGGTAAAAAAATATATATCAAAACTAGTGTAAACGATCAAACGTTTTAAAAAGGTGTCTGAACTAAAGTTTTTCCTCGAATGCAGTTTGATAGTCCGCCTGCTTACACCTCTCTTTCATTTAATGGAAGAATCGAAAATTATGTAACAATATCGCATACACATCACTTTGCCCCTTCGTCAACTCTAAACTTCCCGTATCAGTTTACCATACAATCGTGGGCAGATTGCAGCTTTCCTTCATGGTAATTATTGCAAACACGTTACTGATTGGTTTCTCTACTGTACGATGGTCGTTTACTTTTATTGGATCAAAATCCCCATAGGTGTAATCTTGCCTATAGCAAGATCTTCTATAAAAGCTGAGTTAACTGTAGCTTCTGGTTTATTTGAGAATTGTTCATCCATTTGAACCTTCAGTCAGGTTGGTCTCTATCTGACAGCTTATTTATCTCTATCATAGCTTTTCCTATCCTGGCCGTATCTGTGATTAAATGAGTTGGCGAGTAATTTCCGCGTCTGCAGGAGAATCTCCCAAATGCTAGACTAGTTGTGGCTTTTGGCTTATTTGAGAGTTGATCAGCTAGAATCAATGCGTTTTTGTACAAAATGACGGTCATCCATAATTAAGAGGATACTCGTGCGGTCCTATGCAGTTTCTTTTTGTTTTACTCCTTTGAGTATCCTCTTACTTAGTTGATCACCTATTCAAATCTTCAAAAATATTCAATCAAATTGGTGTCTTGGCTTGATTATCTCCATCAGCTTTTCCTATACTGGCCGAAACTATATTGAATTACGTGGCAAGTAATCTCCGCAGTATTAACAACCTATCAAATGTCTGTCCTCAATCAACACCTACAGCTACAGCTGGGTTTTGATTATGCCTGTAAAACATATTCTCGTGACAGACCCTTAGCCCGTACAGTAAACGGAAATTGTTTTCCAGTTTACATGTTCTTCAATCTGTGGCCTTTGCGTCTTCCTTTCACAAGTTGGAATTGTTCCATTCTAGTTGCCATACTGCAATGTAGATTTTAATGCTTTCAACCGAGCGGTTAAGAGAGACTTCTGATTTCTAATGTGCGTGTTTCAAACCTCGTTGCTGGCAGGATAGAAAATATCAATGTATTTACAACTTTTTTTGTCTAGTGTAATATTCTTTGTAAACATGTTCACACCACAAAAAATTCCATAAGTCGCATTTCCTGGCTGCTCTGGACATTTCTCTTTGACCTTAGTGAACGTTTGCAATAGCTTTCACAATTGGAGTTGGAATACTGTGTATTTCGCAGTGCCATCTGCCGAATGGATGAGTTACGATCTCTTGATTGAAGTGCGATAGAAAATATTTGCAAACTTTCCTACTAATAGTTCCTATCATCTTCAATAATCATAGTCTGTGCCCTCCATCATTGAGATCAAGTCGGCATACGGTGTCCAGTCTGGTGATTGGTTAAGGAGGTAGGAAAGTTGAAGGATATTTTCTGTCCTGCCAGTAACGAGAATTGAATTGCGCACCTCTGAATCAAAAATCTGCGACTCAGCCGCTCAGCCACCGGCGCTGCAAAAAATGTCGCAGTATTTCAACTCCAACTTGTGAATGAAGGCCACAAAGACCACATACGAGAGGCTGTCGCAAACTCGCACTAATGATAGAGAGGAGTCCAGAACAACTTTACAGAAATTTTTGAAGTGGACGTTTTCATAAGGAGTTATAAATTCGTTACTGGCAGGCCGGAACTTTCCTGCCTTCGTAACTTCATCACTCGCTCCATGTCTCAATATTTGAATTGCATTTAGAAGTCTATGAAACCCTCAAAAATACACCAACTCCGAAATACTTCCTACTTCTTATATCAAGTTTTTCAAAATCTGTAGCTCAGCAGCTTCCAAAGTCACCATTCGGGTTAAATTATCGACAAACAGATCTGACATTCTTTATTAGAGGAAGACGAATGACGTTGATGTCATCTAAACTATACTCGTCTGAAACGCTCTCGACTTGGAAAAATAAAAGTGCTTCATTAGCCATGTGGTACGCAGTACCTACGAACAACTTTCCGAACGAAGAATATAATATGAAGATATTGTTTCCTACAAATGAACATGAATCCTAGATACACCTTCTAGTCACGAACTATAGAATTCAGATTTATATCAGCTCCAGACGTGAAAAAACGAAGAGCGGTCGGCAAAAGCTGTTTATTATAAGTTATTATTAAATGATTCGTGGTGGCAAAATGAGTCTACACGTTTGTATATACACATACATGAGGATGCAATGCGCGTGCTCTAGCTTACTTGCAAGCGTCTAGGTAGGATCGTGAAGATGGTTAAAATTGTACCGATATCTTACTATTTAATCGGTGCTCATATGCGGTAATCGTCATGACCCATGTCTTTGTTTCCGAGAAACTGCATTCACGTTTATAAAAGTATCTACGTACCGAACAAATACGGGACACTTGAGACATAACACAGTCCACAGGGAGTCGAGGGCAGCAATTGCTGGTCATTTATTGTTCAACATAAAAAGTACACTGTCTCGAAGATAGGAGATGCCCACCTTATGTACCTTTTGAAAACATTTGTTCTACAAATTACCATAGCATGCGTCTGTTTAAAAATACAGTACCCCTCTACATGGTTTAAATAGATTCGAGCCCAAATTTGTGTCAAGTGGGTGTAATTACGTTTGAGCGAATGAGAAGTTGGGATCTGCCTGGGTACACAGTTTTCGAGCTCCTAATTTAGACTTACCAGTACGCTCACCGTAATCACTATCCATTCTTCTTCGAAATGACGTTACTATATTATTGTGATCGCTTCTTCTTCGTTCATCTTCTACGGTTGGGTATCACAGAGCTTTTGATAAGTGTTTGCTTATTTCGCCCTAGAGATCTGGATTGATTTATGAACGCACGCTACATACCTAATTTTAGTATTCAAGCTCGACATAGTGAAATTCGGAGATCATGTAGAAACTTAATCATCGTCATTGGGTCTTGTGCCATAGTCTCGGAAATTCATCAACCATTTTCTCTGTCTGTGTCCAATGTTGTGTATCGCTTCGGCTAGCCATCTCTCTAATGTATTCACTGGCACCCCACTCCATTACACTAATAGAAATCCGCAAAGCCGAGTTGGTCCCATTCCCGTGGATGGACTTAGAATCTCGAACCCTCGTCTCAATCCAGAAATGTGCAAGGCCGAATACGAGTTTCTCAGTTTTAGCAAAGGCTTTACTAGCTATAAACTAGATTTAAAGTAGACTTGAACTACCCGTACTTGGATGATATCATTCGAAACTAGGCCTAACATAGGGAGTAGCTCTATACTCTACTATGACTCTAGACTTAGACTGTATGTGCTTTGCAGTATAGGCTTATGCTATGCTATATAAATACTAGATTATATTAGGCTTAGCATACAATATACTAAATTACTAGGTTTTGCTCTGCGATTTGATCCAAAAATTTGCAAGTCCGAGTTTGAGTTCTCCTGTTCGAAAATGTAGTAGGTATATTGGGCTGTACTATACCACTATTGGAAAGCCGCGAGGCCGAGTTGCCTCCCATACTAACTCTCGCTAAAGAGAAATGTTGATGACGTCACAGGCAAAGTCAAGCTGATAACGTCATCAACTAATCATCTAATGGATAATGATGACGTCACAAGCGAATTCAACGCATGACGATGATGTCACAAAGAAGTTTAAACTGTTTGACTCTCTCTATCAAAAATTCGCTAGGTTGAGACTTTATAGGTTCCTTCTTTTTAATGTTTGTGTCGGCATCTGCGCCCCAGCCGTCTATTGGAAATCTGCGGGTCCAAGTCTGAGTTGATCTCCCCCCTCCTCAGAAAATTTGTGAGGAATCCTTGACTTGATTCAGAATAGTTAGCTTATTATACTAGACCAAGAGTGAGTTCCCGAAAGCTAGTTAGCTCAAAATATGTGTACTAGAGGTCACCGATGTTGATGACGTCACAAAGAGGTTCAAGCTGGTTGATGTTTCTTCCGTGCATTTTTCTGCTATCAAAAATTATTTTGTCTCGACTGGTAATTGGGTCGAGCAACTATAAAAAGGCATTAAAAATGGTCCTTATATTTTTACCTCCGACATTCTCAAAGTATCCCCTCGTCCTCAATTTTTCTATCAAACTTCCAATCGAGAATATCTTCCTCCACTCTTTGGTTAGTACTCCGCCTACGTATATGATTTTTCCAAATCTTCAAGAGTTATAAACTCCCACTATGGTGAAGTATTTTTCGGGTTATTATGTAGTTTCAAATACGCCTCCGAGTCAAAAATCCTATTAAATGAGAGAAGAGTCACTCGGTGACACACTAAGGAATCTGACATGCTACGAAAACCTCATTTCTATTGCGAAAGCGCTCTCATTTAACTTCATTCAGATGAAAAAAGTGAGTAGATCAATCGTTTAATTTAAACACGTATAGCCTGTGCCAGACTGAGGTGAAAACGGAAAGAATTCTCAAACTACAAAACGAATTTTAATGTTGTTCGCATTCAGTGACAGCTTGGACTTTTGATTAAAACCAATAAATCTTCCAGCTGCCGAATAGTGAGCGAATTCGGGGGGAGAAGAATATTTATATTCCATTATATATCTTGATCTTTGCGGCTCGTGCTCTCATGTTTTCCGAATCGTTTAATAAAGAGCACCGACTTAGTTTTATTCTGTTTTTCTCTATCTGTAATGAGAAAAAGGAGAAGTTGAAACTCGAACTTCGCCCTGCGCTGCATACTAGCGAAAATTTGCGAAAGAAGACGAAATGAAAATTTATATTTCGTCAATAATAACGTTGTCATTCATCAGAAAAAAGAAATAGGTCAACTGACCACCCATTGGGAGAATGTAGCGCCACTCTGGATCTGTTAATGAAATATAGGCATAATACGCCCCATGTCATCTAATCGAAAATGTATTCACGGTAACCACATTGATAGTGTATCAAAGAAAACAAGAATTAGATTAACATACGATGAGAAGTGAGGTGTTCGAGGACAGATATTTTTCGTCTCCTGCTGAGCTAGATATTAAATCGGCACTACCGACGAATTTCTTTGGACAGTTGGATGACCTGATCTTGACCGATCTGTCACAGTAAATCACAGAAATCATTTTGGCCGTCAGCCAAAATTGTCGAAATTGTTGGAATGATTGTAAATTATTTTCGAATCTGTTACTAAGTCACTCGAGCGGAAAGAAAAAGGTAGTGAGCGGTTGTTGTACGACTCAAGTATAAGTAATTCGGTAAAAAAAAAAAGATGAAGAATCTAGTAAACAATTCGTCTCCCTTTTGAAGACCTGGAAGAAATGGTGACCCGAGGCCCCTTCCAACTATGACGTCATCAGCTGGTGACGACAGTAACCGTGACCTCGAGCCTCATTCTGAAATTTGCAAGTTCAGCCCACTTCCTCATCCTCGTAATCTGTATGTAGTAAGTTTATACTGCTACATGTTAGTCCTATGTTAGGCCTGATTTCATGAAGGGTACGCCTAGTGTAATTGAGCGCCCCGTGAACTAGATAGATTAACTTACAGTCCACGGCGCCAATATTAATCCAAGAACTGGAGCTCACTAAGCTTGATAGCTTATCTTACAGTACACCACGCCGACATTAATTCTAGGATCGCGGAAAAAAATTCCTTCCGTCACCCTGTTCTGTTGATCATGCTCAATACGAAGTCCGACAACTTCATAATTAAATGACTGCTCTCTGATGGCTGACGACTGCGATAAAGTCTAATTTTAGATGAATCCGGTTAGCTACTGCCTACAGGGCGACTCATGATTTTTGTCAAATAAATCAGAAAAAAACAACTCTTTTCAAATATCTACCATGAACAATTCTTTCGTTTCACTAATGAACTCAAAACCAAGAACTAGAGCAAGATCCAGTATCTAACATTCTTACCTAAAGCTCTATTTTCTAAGTCAAGAGCCGGAGCTTACTCAGAGACAGATGAGCTTGATGATTTTGACCTGAGATCACACCCCTAATCCCAATTGACCCACATAGTGACCTTGACCTACCTGCGCGCTATCTTTATGACGTCATAGATCCGTAAAGATCTAAAGTGGGCATTAGCGAGGGGGAGAACAACCTGAATGTAGGGGAGGAATGCGTCTTGGCGGTAATTGTCCTATTTTTGCTTAGTCTTAGCACTGCTGCAATTTCTTCATTTTCTTTTCTTTCGGCAGTGTTTCGGAATTTTCGATGGTCTGTCGAAAATTTTACTCCTTACGTTGGAAGATCTCGTTTTGTAGAATTTATCTCGATAATATTATATTATTGATTATGATGTACGGCATTTGTTTAGTTACTCGGCTGAGGATTGTAGAGCAGTAGTGTTTCTTTGTGATAGTCATCTAAATAGACTCGTGACGATTTAAGTGATTCCCTTTTAAATTTGGTCACTTTTTCTGGAAAGATGTTGAGATGTATTATTTCACTTGGCTTTTCTTCATTTCCTCATTCGAAAGTACGTGACAAACATTTGAATTATCATACCGTGCGTAAATGACTGTGACATATTGTGTTTCAGTCTATATAGGAAAGTGGGTAAAAGTATGTACCCATCCCATATACCGTGCATTTGTGAAAGTACGTTCATTCAAAAACGTGGAAATAGATGTACATCGTTAGAAATGAATAAGTCATCATCATCTAAAAAAGCTCTTAAACGAGCTCGACATTTTTCGAGTTTAAAGAAAGTAACTTACATTACTTACTACATTTATACTCCAGCGTATCTCTCACCGTATTACGAAAACCGTTTGTGCTGTACCAATAAATGTACATCGTACAGCCAGCGAACAAGCCGAGCGATAAATTGAATTGAAACAAAAGTCGGCAAGCAGAATTAAATTCGTTTATCTGTGAATTAAGTCTCGAGCACGATGACACACTGTCGTGTAGATACGTAGGCTCTGTACGTATACCGGTTGTAGAGACGACACTTAAATCTTCCAGGAAATTGAGAGAAGAAAAAAGAGGACGAGACGCCAGTAGGTAATAAGTCGTCGTGCATAATACGTTATTAGATAAATAACGGCGTGTAAATGGTGGAACTTACGCAGGATGAAGTCTATTTTGTATATCTTTGTTTTGAGATAAAGTGCACGTCGAAATCTCCCTCGGTTATAATGCTATAGGTAGGTAAATTCTACACGACTTTCCTACCATAAATAGGGAATTTCACGTAGTCAATGATCAATAATGATCGTCCAATGCCGATCATCAGGCCGTAAAATTTCTACTTTAATTAAGAGGAATGAAAATAGCTTGGTAGGTACTACACGTATAAAGTTTCTGCTCGATGGAATTATTTGTACGTTGGTGGTTCAAGAGACTTATATACGCGCGAATAGTCTGGAGACCTGTTAAATATTTCATTAGTTGATAGCCGAGAGGAGAATACATGCGTATATCGTGTCCACACGATCTTGAAAACGAAATAATTTAATTTGACTTCTGTAGAATATTTATGTAAATGCCACGCCACTTTATCACGAAGGCATATCCGCTCTGTGTCCAACCGACTTTAAAATTTATTTTCTAATATTATCGATTATTTTCTAACGTAATCAATAATACGACGATGATAGAACACCGTTGGGGATTTACTGTACTATTGGTCGAAACAGCTACAGGGTGTTTCGTAAGCTCGTGTTCAAAAGAAAGTTGAATCTTCTTGGATCGATTATCTTACGTGCGGAACACGTTCTATCTCCCTTGTCGATTCAAATATCCACCATACTTACAAAATGAACCTAGGTGACAGGAATCGGAGTCGAGGTGACCTCGTGAAGATAATATCTAATAATTTGCCTTTTACTGCTGATTTTGAACTGATCGTGAAAACGTCTGATATTATTATAATTTTAGAGATTCCGTCGCTGCTGAGTGAACAATTTCAAGTTCTTATGTTGAAGTGTTGTGAATAAGATTAGAAACGCAAAAAAGTACGCTCGTTTGATGTTGGCACTCAAATGTGAAACGTGCAGCTCAGCATACACAGAGCCCGGAAGTCGAAACTTTTTTAAGCCCCTAAACTAGGTCACAGCCCCCTTTTTTCTGGAAAACTATACAGTTTTTAGAAATGTTTAGGTCGACTCTCGACCCATGAAAACACTCCTTAGAACCGTTTTACTCTCAAAGTTTACTCTTCAATTTCAATTTTGAGGATATTTCTCAAGAATTTTGTTTCGTCAATCATCCATAATATGAGATCGATACCGTGCATTTTCCTCGGTGAAACTATTTCAAATAGCCTGGGAACTACAGTAGAGCCCTATAAATACGAGGGAGGACATGGACTGCCATCTTTAGTCGTTACGTCATCACTATTTTCACAGTCTCCTAGTCTAATAGCTGATATAACAGTTTATCATGATTTGAAAATAATGAAGAACGTGCTAGACTAAGTGCCAAAGCAAAATGCAAGACTCAACACTATTGAGAAATGCAAAATTGCTTCCCAAAGCACACAAATTCCTCATCTGAATAGGGAGCTGTAGAGACAAATGATGACGTAACGACTAAATATGGCGGACCATGTCCTCACTCGTATTTATAGCCAGGCTCCAACTATACTCTGTTCACATTAAGGAAGGATAGAAATACGACCTCGAGAACGGAACGCTCCGGGTAATTTTAATCTACCGTTCCGTTCTCAAGGTCATATTTCTATCCTTCCTTAATGTGAACAGAGTATACAGCAGCTCATAAATGGCTCAAAGGTTGATAAGCGAGTCTCTTGTACCTATAACAGAGTTCAAGCGTAAAAGCACGTAGCTTGCCGTAAATTTGATCGAGTTCCAGTAAAGTTCGATACAAACGCCTTTAACACGTTTGAACGTATGATTGTTTCATCATTAGATGATTTCAGTGTACTTACAATCGTACGATCTTCTTCACAATTATCGAAGAAGATACATAGTATAATTTCCGCAAATAGTCCATCTAGCGCTTCAAGTGGATCACTAAAAACGCCACTTGAGGGCTCAAGTTAAACTCAAAGGTAACGTGTTATTGGTACGAGTAAGGCGCTAATACGATATCTGATAAGAATCCATTTTGAGTGAATGATATAATATACGTTCCAAAATGAGGGACGTATATCCATATACGTCGATATATCGTTATAACTCTATTACGAAACTTAATTGGAAAACCAGTACCATCACTGGATTTTTCGTTGAAAACAGCGTCGACTGATTGAACAGTTTTGATGTCATTATCGCTTCATAGAAAATTAATAAACTTTTTGCCGATCGAAGTTCTGGATATATGTACTTCCTACTCACTTTGTAGGTACAGCAGTGTACAAGTGTTTTATTCGTAAGAAGACAGGAGAGATTTCCTTGGTACCGGTACATCAGGTGGCTAAACTAGTAAACCTAGCAATAAATCAATGACACCGAGAACCCATACAAGCATACCCAGAATCCTTTAAATTTCCTCTTTCTCTCAGCTTCAATTAGAGTATCTCTAGTAGGTGCCGGTATTTGTGACTCACGACATAGAGCGTGCTGCGTGGTTCGCGTGAAGAGAGGATCTCGAAATCACAGATTTGATTTAAAAGCGCATAAGATACAAGAGTACCCGAATCTTTTTTGTGGCTCGTCAATTTCTCAGAGTTTGGCTTTATCAAATATGAGGGTGATGTTTAGAATTCCGAGAATGAAGGCGTAAGATCACCATTCGTGATCAATGATTTTTTACGAAGATTCAATTGAATTTGCATGTCTTTCGTTTGTGCGTGGTTCTGCGAAAGGATTCGAAATATTGTGTGCCCCCGCGGCTTCACAGTGCGCTTCCAATTCTCTAACCCAAGCCTAACGAAATGGATTCGTTCCGCGTATGAATCGCGCTTTAATGATGAATTTCGGAACGCGTCAGGCCAACTAATCGTACCTAAGATACTCTCCGATAGCGACGATTCTTGACTGTACACCCTGTAAAATCATGTTTTCATGTCTCATTGGTAAAGCGAACTGGTCGCTTGTTATATTCCGTATAGCCGGCAGCGCGCAGCCTTATAACAGAAGGATACCCTATCATAGAGAAACGAGAAACGAATACGAGAAATAAAATGATAAATGTACAATGACAGGTTGTATAGGGCAAGCTAGTACGTATCGAACCGAACCAAATCTCTTACTATCTCATTAGCTTACTCGGTCGTATTTATTGCCGGAATATGTTGTAAAAGTAACTGGACAACACAACTTTTAATTACGTGCCGTTTGCGGAGGTTGGGTGGAGATCTCTTTATTTTATTCGTGCTGGAGAGAGGACAAGAGGATACACCGTATTGGCTATTCGAATCATCAAAACAAAGATTAAGTTGACACGCCGGTTAATATATTATGTTTTTTGATTTGAGATCCCCATCAGATAAGGGATTCCGAACACGGCGAAAAGGTTATCGGATGCTACATCTCTCCGAGGGTGTTTTTTTATTTTTTTTATTTTCGACTCCCGCGTGTTTTTATACGCTTGTAATTTGGCGCTTATGGGGATTTTCACGTTGAAGGTCGTAATTTTAGCTAAACTACACGACTCTATGGACAAAGGAAGGCGCCTGCATCGTCTTCTTTTCCTTTCCCGTAGTGCACTGCTGTAGTATTATTAGCTGAAATTAGAGTGCAAATAGGAGGACGATGAAATAGAGAAGATTGGAAATCTTTCCTTGTAGAAGAAAAATTGCGAAGGATTACAGATACCCACTCTTATAGGTGTGTAGTGCTGTTTTTCTTTTTTTTATCACAGAAATGAAAATAAATTCTGTTTTGTTGAATTTTTTTTTTATGAAATTGTCAAAAACTAGAATCCTGTATTCTGTACGTATTGTGCGAGGTACAGAACGAGAAAGTTTCGTTCCACTTTCAATTCGAATCTGCTTCGTGTATTACGTCATAAAGGATTTTTCGCATCGTTTAACGTTATTTTCAGGTGTGGGACGTGCACAGCACCCGAAGAGTATATTTTCATTCTCATTACTGCGAATAAAGTGTTTTGCTTTTAGGAGACGCTTTTCTTCTCTACAGCAAGGTTTTTGTTAGACTGCCGTATTTGCATTCATTCAATGGAAAAGAAGAAGAAGAAAAAAAAAAATTATTCGAAAGCATCCATAGACGAGAAGTGGAGTGAAAGATGTGCTACAGTCGAACCCGACGTCACTTTGTCTGAATCACTTCTAAGAACTTCATCATCGCGTAACGTTGAATATTACTTCGGAAAAATAATTCATTGCAAAAGAAATCAGCAATTATCCAATTGTATACGATATTATGAGTCGTCGAGACCCGCCCAGGGATATCTAGGACGCTTCGTACAGTACTGTAACATGCGGTTAATTGTTCTTAAATGCTTGATGTGAAAAATTCCCGCACTATATTATAAAACCGTTGACACTGTCGCGAATTTTATTAATGGATATTTAAAAGTAATTTTGTTTGGAATAGTTGTACTTGGAAAATTGACCGCTAATAAATGTTCTTCAAAAATTCAACTTTGCTTCTTAGTATCAGCTTGTTTAAAAACTCTAAATTATGTCTGTCGTTGTTGTTTTGAAGCTTGCGAGAAACTCTATTAGTAATCCAAGTGACAAGCGAAAGTTATACTATTCACTGGGTAGCAGACGGAGGAGAAAGGAAGGGAGATGAACGAGATCTAACCTTGTGAGGACGTGCCTATTCTTCATTTTTTCAATTTTTTTTTAATTGTGAACACGAATTGACTGGAATCTTTGCTTTGATACTAATGATTTTTTTGACTATTGCTACTTTTGAACTATTTACTGACGGCTCTCCTCTCCTTTTCAATCTTCAGGCCCCTAACTTTATGATAATCAGTCTTATCTAAGTACCCAACACAGGAGGAAATAAGTTGTACATGAGAACTTTCCAAAAATGTAACGATAGGCTAATATTTATAAAATTTTGCCATATAGGTAGGTATTCATTTATCGCCGTTATCGCGCCAAATTGCTCATAAACTTCTTGATCACCTTTCCACTTCATGGATACGTCACTCTCAACGAAGAATATTTTACACATAAAAGACTATTACATTTGCATAAAAAGTGGAACAATTTTGATTTTAGATTGAAAAAAAAAATTAAATACAATTAATATTTTATGCAAAAAATTGAGTATCTTCAATTTCAATACTGATGAGAGTTCCGACCTTTTATTAGATGATTTATTTTGCTGATCCAGCGGAGGAACTCATTACTTAGATCAGGCCTGGGCAACCTCCGGCCCGCGTGATCTCAAAAATGGCCCGCGAATAAATTTCAAAAAATGCCCAAAATTATTATTAGGCCTATTTGTAATCACAGCGCAGAAGTAAAACTTGTTATATAAAAAAATAATTATTGTACGGCCCGGTTAATAATTTTGAAACGCTCATGTGGCACTTCACTCGAAAAAGGTTGCCCATCCCAAGCCTGACTTAGATGATCTTCCCCGATTAAATGATACACGTATTATTTTCCTTCTTTGGTAGGCTTTCAAAGTTTCTCCAAAAGTTTTCTAATCCTTGCTCTGCCATACAAAGTTAACGAAGTAATATATAGTCAATGACATTAGCCACGCACAGTCAAATGCATACACAATTTTTTTGACGTAAAATTCATCTTGATGTAGGTAGGCCTACCGTATCTGCGGATTAAGCTGTTTGTTGAAAGAAATCATTACTGAGTATTATTATTAATAATATTGAATTCTACATTAAAAACTGAAACTAGAGTTTCACTGATATTATACTGATATGATTAGATCCCGAAGACATTTTCATTTTTTTTTTTTTAATATGTTTGTATGATTGTTGTTCCATCGATACCTCAATTTAACTTGTACGGCAGTAATAGTGCACTGCTTGCTGCTACTTTTTGATCTTGTATAATTTAATAATTTGAATTTCATAATATTAATGAGGTGCGCTATAGTTTGTTCACATTATCTTCTATACTGAACACAATTGTCATAATTTGGATGTTATCAATTATAAGAAACAACGATGTTGTTGTATAATTTTTGGTCTTCTGGGAAAGTTTCTGTACTTATCTCTTCCTCCATTAATAATATGAGTACCTATAACACAAACATGTAAAAATAATCTAGCTAATACCTAGGTGTAGAAGTTACAAAAAAATATTTCCTAATTTGTGAAGTGGCAGCTTTTTTGCCGCAAATTCATGGAATCAGCAACAGTAGGTACCTACCTATTTGTGACATCAAAGCTTTCCTGATCAAATTTAAACCCCTACCAAGTATTTTTAGAAGAATTTCATTGTTCATAAAGTTTTTCTGAAGGTATCTCATCAGGCTAGTGAGTAGTGAGAAGGTCTGCCGGACATCCATCTTGTTTTCCAATGTTAACCAAAGGGGTGCTAAATTCATTTCACAACCAAAATGGTTGTCTGTTTTTGTGTGCGTGCAATTTTTACCCCCTCTCGAGTCACGAGTTCCATACGGCTTACTCCTAAGTTTGGCAGCTGATTGAAAGTAAAATTATTTTTGTTTCTCTGAAATTAATGAATAAAGCAGAATTTTAGTTCGGTGTTTTAATTTTAATTTAAAGCCGTAAGATTGACAGATGAAATTCAATTCCCAAAGATTTGTTACTCGCGTCTATAAATATTATTATGAAATATCCGCCGTTATCACTTGATTCTGTCTTCGTTCTAGCTCGTTTTATACTTCCATATTTGATTAATATGCCTGTCGAAGGTATAAGGAAGATTTTTCAAGAGAAGATGTGCAACAGAATTTTCAAAATTTGTAATTTTGTAATTAACTTCTTGTGAACGCTTATTTTTTTGTCGATGATGCAAACGATGAGAAATGACGTTTGAAGCGAAATGCAGTTTCAAGGAGAATAAGGTAAAGATTCCATCAGGATCAGTAGAATACGCATAAAAATCTATCTCATTAAAGGGAAGGTTTGAATGAAGACCCAAATACACCTATCATAAGCATAATCCAACGTTTACACCTACCAGTACATCTACAAATTTGGAACGAAAACTGAAAAAAGAATATAATATATCCATACCAAATTCCACAGTTTGAACATGAAGAAGTTACCGCGGTACCATGGTTCAGAATTTTTGATTAGTCAGAATCATGAATACTAATCTTTCAAATTACCCAGGGTCGATTACAGGAATCAATCGTTATCAATGAATATCTACCATCTACTAATCTTGATTATGTTGTATTTGCATGTTTCAGGTGAGTGAACTTGGTGAAAAGAAACAATGGAACAATGAATAAACACCAATTATTTTTTAATTCTCGACAACCTGACAATAATGAATGCATTTCCAAGTGAGTCAAATTTTTCAAAATTTTCGAATCTCTTCGTGAACAAATATTATCACCTCTAATAATAATTGAAGAAATCGGCAGGAGCGATTTTTTATTGCGAACTTTGTGGATGAGACCTACCAACTTCACCAATTTAGAATTACAGTCTCATAAAAAGTTTCTCAGTCATCTTCAGAAGTCGTAGCACATCCAGTATATTCGAAAGGAATATTCATATGAGTTATTCTGGCTATAGAAAATTCAACGTCAATTTATCAATTCTCTGTAGGAAATAGAAACCAACTTCTTTTCCTATGAGTATCAATTCTGAATGAACCGTGAAGGAGAACATGTCTAACGATATCATCGAGTTTTATTTTAGCTATCATAATTTTTGCGAGCTCAATGACCGAACGAATCCTTTGGGGCTATTAAAGGAAGATAGTAGTATACATTGGGCTGGTATAAAAGTTCGCGCTATTTTCCGGCGAGCTGGCTTTCGAATATTTCTGTGGTCTTTTCTTCACGATATCTTCGTGTCATTTCGACCCGGTTCCTACTCACCCTAAAAACAAGTTACGAGCGCATTCATTTCCATAAACAACTTGATACTTGTGTAAAATGGTTGAATACGCGGTTGTCTTTTATCAAGTGAGGGGAAACGATCTCCTCCGCAAATGCAACAGCTATTCCAGTTTACTGCAATAAATTCACTTCTTTCTTTATCGTAACTATTATGAAGAAATTCTATACAATACATGAACACACTTACCACGAGAGTATCAACTCGATAAACGTTCGACGAAGTTAATACGATTCACCCTCGTTAAAAACAAACGATTGCGGATAAAATGTCCTTTTAAGTACACACACAGTATAATAAGTCATTTGAATTTTCTTTTGCTCCTTTCGGATTACGCGGTACGGTTCGTTACGTTGCCGAATTATACCCATCGCTAAATGCTTTCATTTCGATGTCACAAGGATGTCGTGATTATTTGAAATCAGATTTCCTGCGATGGAGGTACTTGCATATTAAATGTATGATTTCGGTTTGGTTTGTACTTCTTTTTTTTTTTTTTTTCTTCTTCTTCTTGAAATTTATCGACATCATTTGTCATTCATGAAAAATTCCGTACATGCAAGGAGTTTTTCGGTTTCGTATCTCGCATAACTGAGAGGAAAAAGAGCTATCGCTCGATTTATAACTTGGTAATGTTATTTACGCGGAAATTTAAATCTATTTCGCGAAAACTCTCGAATGTCCGCGCGTAAAGGTTAATCACCCTCTTGTCTATTAATATTTCAGTAGTGTGTACACAAACGGGTATCTTCAAATCGTGTGTACATGATCTACTTCAGTGTGAAAAACTCGCGCGCGTTAAAAAACGTCTATTAAGATGTACGTTATTTTTTCCTTGTACGCAATTCGCTTGAATAAATCTTCGAGGGAATTTCGCGGAAGATATAAAGCTGCCAATTAGAGTAAGCGGCGAAATAATTTGAGAATTAAGCTCGTTATTATGAAATACTATACGATACCCCACTGCAATATAATGTAAGTACACAGTAGTACCGGTACAACAATACAATGTAATCTAATGTCTAAGCAACAGCACATATACTCGTACCTACAAAACGGTCCAGAGAGACGGGTCGAATAGCGTAATATAGTGGTAATTTATCAGCTTAATAGAAGTTTCAAACGTGTAAGCAACATCCTGGAATACCTATATGTTAAAGATAGCGGGCGTTGAAGAGAGATATCAACGTATCAGGTTCGAATGAATTTATTAAATATTGAAGAGAAGAGAGCTAGTTAAAGATTCTACGAAAAAATGAGTGACTTTAATCATGATATAATTTCTAATTCGTATCCCTTTGATGGTCGCCATATTTGTAAAATCCGAGTTCCTCCTAACAATCCATCATTCCTTAGTACAAAAATGGTGAGTTTCGATCAACATTTGTAGAACATAATCATTCTGTATTCCCATTCCCATCAAAACCTCTGCAATAATTGCATCTTCCTTTATTTCTAGATAATGGCGCGCAACTCGTGATTCTTTAACCTTGAAGTTGTTCAGTGATTATTCAAGAAGTCTATGATCAGAAAGAGACATAACAGACACCCGTAAATAAGCTGTGCAAAGGAAATTGAATGCATCTATGATGTCGTTTGAGGCGATTTTATTGAAGAGCCCAACGGAGTCAAAACTCTACCACTAGAGCTTCATGATAGAGAAAGGTTTTTTCAAGTCCTATCTTGTGAAGTCCATTGCATATATGTTGTGATGTCTCAATTTCTGTGGAAACGTTGCATCCAAATTGAAAATATTGATCTAGGGTGACTAAATTCAGTTTAGAAGTTTTATAATAAATTTTTAGGCATCAGCTAAAACTTGCAGTGTATTTTAGCCATGGGGTCAGTAGCTTGTTGACTTAATTGATCGTGTAAAACACGGGTATTTAAGAGTAGTCGAGCTATGGGATGTACATAGAAAAGGTGGCGCTGGAGTTTAATTTCAAGATGGGGTCAATTCACGGCGCTTGTTTGTTCTTGTAATATAGTTTGAAGAGAAAGGAGTCGGAGTGTAGATTCTTGATGACATCCTCATGGATGGATGTAGTGTATAATATCATTTTACCACACTTTTGAAAATAGTGAAGAAAAGGAATTTGAGGTACGATTTATAATTCATCAAACTTTAGCGGTTCCTCGAACAGCAATATATAAGTTCTCTACGCCATATAAAATGCTATCGAAGTGTACAATTTATCTTCTCGTGCTTGAATACAACCAAAATTTCAATTTGTCGAGTGAAAGGCACGTCTGTTTCCGAAACGTGATACCCTCGAGGCCATAGTATTAAAAAAATTTACTTCGGAGTTTACTTGCATTAGATATACGAATTAACGCATATCTGAAAGAATTTGTAGAGGTCGATGCTTGATTAATGAGATCACAAAAGGTTTCTTACCTATTTTTCTGGTTTTTCGTGTAGAAGATGAAGCCTTGGGTTGTTAAAATTTTATTAATCGTCGATAGTCGAACAAGATGGATCGAGATTTTGCGTGATTTCACGATCTCAGATTTATTTAATCAGTTGGATGCTTTTAAGAAGTTACACGATTCACCAGCTGAGTTCATCGTCAATACTCGTGACAGCGAATGACCATAAAATCATCAAAGTTTGTCCATCAGTTACGATAATTTGGAAATTGTCGAAGAGAGACGGCAGTATTTTGTATATACGTGTGCAATTTATGTAGGCAGGACAAGATTTTCGTTACAATCTCTCAACAAACATCTAGGCAACAATTATGTTGGAGCGTTAAACGATGCACGGTACGTGTGTAAGTAAAATTAATTTTACGTCCACATTGCGCATATATATTTTTTATAATAATTCGGAACACCCCGAAAATTAATAATATTTGACGTACCACACGTCTTTTATTCGGGATAGTAATGACGCGTGCTTTCCGCGTTTTTAGAACGATGCGCCACGGCCACCAACCATTAAAAGTAGACGCAACGTAGGAAAGTGTAGGCGCAGGATGGTAATGGACTCTTAATTGGTAAAATTAAACTTGTACGAACGAGCTTTGCGAGCAACATGCGGTCATACTCGCGCGTATATCTCGTATCTGAAGTACATTATGCGTGCTTCAATTTCATACTCTCGTATACAAAATTAGCCGGTCAAAAAGAACGCAGCCCGGGTGCGATACAAACTTTGTAATGTATACATCAATGTATATGAGATTGAACGAGTGCCAAAAATTTGTTGCTTATCAATCAAATAAATATTAAATATTTATTCCGGCGAGGCGCTCTGGCATACATTGTGTGTAGAGGTTTTTAATTTAAATTTTCAGCGTCATTAATTTGTATTCACGCATCGACGCTGGAAATGTGTACCGCACATTTGTCTTTGGAATCTAATCGCAATGTGAAATTTGTTAGGATGTCGAATAGTTTGAAAAGTTATCGACAACTAATTTGGAACTTTCGTTGAACTAAGGCCAGATAAGCTTTCCTCGTGTATAGATTGATGTACACTCATTCTTCTCTCTTCGATATATATCGTATTAGTGGCGTCTCCGTTCTGTAAAGAAAGGTACGAAGGATTTAACCCAGCCTACTCTGACCACACCACTGGCAGCCCCAGTTAAACATTTACTTTCGCAGGACGGTATGTAATTCTGTTTGATTATTTTTCAGTCTTGGTATGGCAAAACCTTTCCAGTCTTGATTCGAGGCTGTTGCGCTGATGTCATTCTTCATTGGGACTGAAGAAATCATCAGAAGTCATCAGTACTGCTGTATGCTCTGCGAGCTCCTTTTTTTTTTCTACATAGTTAGAGTATTAGTGCAAAGCTTTGAGCCAATGTAATTGGGACTCATCTTGAGTATGATTAGGTGTAAGTAGAGCACTGGATATTGTAAAAATCTCAACAACTTATGAGTTATGATCCGAAAAGTACGCGTGAGATCCTTTTCAGATTCAATGCAAGGTGAGAGGACGATAAGAAATGTGCATCCTCTCCGCATATTTGTAGCGAAAGGCAAAAATTGTGTCTGCGAAGATTTGGAACAAAACCGGGAGTAATTTAATAATCACAAATTTTTCCCATTTTACGTGCCAAAAAGACCAATTACTTCGGAGCAGAAACAACTTCATAAGCAAAATGGAAAGTTATAGAGAGACAAGCACTTTCAACCTAAATTAGCCTATCCATAGCTCCCCCTGAGTAAGGCTGATGACGTTATATTCCGGCCTACGTCCCCAAATCAGAATAATATTGAAATAGTCCTCCGAGGTACAAACCATTAATACACTGGTGAAAGAAATTACAAGCATATAATTGGTATATAGGGGCTGTTTGCAAAAATTCTGTTCCTCTTCAGTTCTAGTTCCTTAGTAAAAAAAAAGTTCACGTTGGCTCTTATTTATTTACAAATTTTCCTCCGTTCTCGTTCGTTTGCGTTTCCTTGTCAACCTTTATGTGATGTTAGCAAACCTAGCGGATTTTATCTAAAGAGTGAAATTTTGAACTGCGGAGCGCTAATGTCGGATTAGCAACAGTGGAATTTTCCATTTAAACATAATCACAGGAGATGCGCTATTTTGTTAACAAGAAAAAAGTCTCAAAAGTAAATTTTTAAAAGTTGTAGCAAATTACAAATGCAACAACAAACAAGTTGTTTTTCTCGGTAATTTGCGGTTCTTAGTTGTTTTTTGCTTTTGCTTTGAAGAAATTATTGTTGTTCGTTTGCAGTCATTTGTTTGTTCAACGCGTTCATTCGCCGCTTCTAATTGAAATTAGATGACAAGTTTATTGATGGCGTCATGACAGAGGATTTTGCAAATAATCATGTGTCTCGCAAATTTCAGACTGAACCTGAGCCCAATACCGGTAACAGGCAGTCTTCTGTTTTCCTCAATTGAGTTTCCAACGGAAAACCTGTTTTATCCGGGGGGGTGAAAGAAATGTCCGCCGGCCGGCAACTTTAAGGGGTCTCATATGGCTTGGAAGTCGAAATTTTTCAAGTCCCCCTCCTGACATATAAAGCTGTGAGGTCGTATCATAATTATGTAATTGACAAAAAACTTGGCAAAAAGCTAACCCTTCAAATTGATTGGTTTCGGCTGTCAGCTAATGGCTAATACGGTCCCATTGGCTAACTAACAGCTAGCTAATTTTGGGCCAAAATGGAATAGCTAACGGCCAAGAGCTAAGAGTTAACAACGGTTGAAAGTAGGGGAGAATGTCACTCTAATCAATTGATACATCGATCTCCACACAGATGCAGGCAGAATGGAACCAACAGACCCAAAACAAGCTTTACCGCATAAAACCCAACCTGCAACTTTGGAAAACATCACAAAGAAAGAATCGCAGAGAGGAGATCGTACTCTCACGAATACGCATCGGTCACAGCCTGCTCACTCACCGTCACCTTCTCAACAAGCAGCCAAGCCCTCAATGCGAAGATTGCCATACCAAGTTAACCATCGACCATATTTTTCAATGTCCGAAATATAAACGGGAGAAACGAGAAATATTTGGCGAAACCCTGGAGATCAAAGCTGTGGATTTGGAAGACACTGTCGACAAGATTTTCCTATTTCTACGAAAAATTAATATATACAGTAGTATTTAGTTTATTCCTATAAATCGTTGTCAGCAATAATGACCAAGCTGTTGATTGCTGTATAAATAAACAATAACAATAACAATGTCACTCTAATGGGGGTATGTGAGGAAGAGAAAATATTAGCCGTTAACAATTCCAATTTGAATAGCTAACGGCTAAGCTAATAGCTAACGTGATTTCATTAGCTAGCTAGCTAACGGCTAGCTAATTTTGGATGAAAATTGCTCGGCTAACGGCCAACAGCTAATGACGTTGGCTTAGCTAAGCAGCCCTGCTTGGAAGTCGAAATTTTTGAGTCCCCTCCTATTATATGTAGCTCCAAAGTCTCAAGTTCTCCTTCTTTTACATGTAGCTCTCCACTTTATCTCACGTGCCCCAATACCACCCCTCGTGTAACTCCGTTAAAGAACCCGTGAGTTTTCAAAGAACCCCTCCTACCAATGGGCTCTGGGTACGGGCCTATACGCTATACTAGCCTGATTTAAGCCTCGTATAGTTTGGTATACTATATATCGTATGCTATGCCGGAGGAACTCCAACTTGAACTCGCAAATTTCTGGATCATATCAAGGATAAGTCATCAACAGGCGGGCGAAGCCTAGTATGTTGTAGGCTAGTATTAGTATAGCCTAGCATAGGCATACATTAGGCCTATATTGAAGCTAGTATATAACCCAATTGAAAGTTAGCCTAATATACTGTATCCTAGGATTGAGGAATTCTAACTCGGCCTGGCAGATTTCTGGATCAGGGTCAAGTGTCAGAGATTCTAAGCTCATCATTGGCCTCGTAAATTTCCAGTAGTGGGGTGCGGTGTGGTAAGGATGTTAAAAATGTCAAAAATCTCGCGACCCACTGAAGAATTTCTCCATACACATTATACAAGGAAAATTTGTCCACACAGATGAGCCATCAAGCATCGGAAACCGCCTCACTTAAGTCATCCTCGAGTTTTCTCCATTGAGGTTTCCCCATATCTATGTTTCAAAAAAATTTTCTCAAAACTTGAATTCGCCATTAACTTTTACTAGACGGATCGAGCTTTTTTTTTTCTTGTAAATGAAAGCTTTTGACCCGGAAATGAGCCAGTATCCATTGGCTAACCCATCCCTAACTGACTTCAGTTTTGAGAAATATTGAACGCGATTTTGCCTTGAAAATTTTTCATGGGAATTTTTTCGCATGAAATCGAATACCTGATTGCGATTTTCAGCAACTTCTACTGAACAGATCGGGTTGATCATCTTTTTTAATGGAAACTTTGACCCAGAGATGAGCCATAAGTTATTATATTAATTTGCTCTGCCCCCTCAGAAATCTTCAAAATATCAAAACGCGATTTCGCTCTGTACATTTCCAATAGAGATATTTTTGAGATGAAATTGAACACATTCAGAAAAAAGTTTTTAAAAAGTTGAAAAATTGAAAAATTTTTAAAAAATGAAAAAAATAAAAAAAAATCTTAATAATTTTAAATAACAAGAAACTTTTAAACATAATTTTATTAATAAAAATTTTCCAGTTTGTCAGCGACTTCTACTGAATAGATCAGGCTGGTCTTTCTTTCAAATGAAGGCTTTTTACCTACAGATTTGACATCATTCATTGATTAACGAATTTTCAGAATATCAAAATGCGATTTCGCCCGGTACATTTCTTATAGGGATATATTCTACGAGTATATTGCCCATGCCCAAGTGTCGTTGTTACCTTATATCATCAGCAGCACAGGTCATCTAGTTTTAAATAGAAATACTCCGTATCAAACAGAATTTTCATCTTCTCAATCATGTGTTTAAGCCAGATTCATTCTCCGGTCAGCAGAGTCCGCCCACCTTTTATTAAAACAATACTATTTGTCACAAATCGTTCCAAAAATGTACAAAATCATTTTTCTTCCTATTTAATTCGAGCCCTACAATCCTATATAATTATGTACCTTTGAGAAAAATAACTTCCGAAAGATATTCGCCGTTGTTGATTACAGCGTGATTTGTGACTGGCAGACAAGTAAAATAATGGAAGAGTTTTTATAGCCTTCTTGAACAAAATGGTCCCCTAGGTCGTATTCGCTCACTACAGAAGCTAAACCGCGGTTGTTATACAAAAGACTCGTCTCTTCTGTTTCTAAAGTATCATTTGCTTGAAGTTTCCAAATGCCTATAACACGGTCGTGGCGTCTAAGCACCAGGACGAGTATTTTGAAAGTGTATACGTGTACCTTCATCTCGTCCATGTCCCCTACCGAGTGGTTCGTCATACAGAGCGAAAACATTTACATAAACACTGTCAAGGGTGATAATCATCGTCGTTGAAGAAGGATGGTATTCCCAACAATGAAAATTATGAACTGTATCGCGTACACATACTGTCAAACTACATCTGAAGTGTAATTGAATTAACGCTCATTAAAAACAAACGTACACGAAAAACTCGTATACGGTATTTTACAATCGCGGGTATTCTAAATTTGTATGTGTGTGTGTGTGTATATGTGGATGAGGTTCGCTCAGTCGAAAGCGGTCACGAGAATTAAGGGTGTCACGCCACCTTCCCGCACGGTACAATATTTTATATTGTTTATTTGGCTCGCATCAATTTCATTCTCTGTTTTCTGCCTTTTTCGCAATATCGCGCTTCATAATATATATATAGGGGGAGATTTTGCGGATCATTGTTGCGCGTCAATACTCCTATATCGTATAATATGTGTAATATTCGAAGTCAACGACTATAGGTCGCTTATTTCGAAATTATACTCGTCAATAAAAACACGTGAAAACGTCTTATACCTATAGTCGAAGTTAGAAGGTGATGACGGTTGAGGTCTCTCTCGTCATGTCGATGGCGAAAATTTCTATAGGTTCGCTGAGCAATATTTAGTAGTAGCGTATTTAGACTGTTCGCCTTCGGTATTTCGACAAGTGATGCTGTATGGTAGGTAATGTGTACGAAAAACTGAATCGCAGACTGACAAAATAATTTACGACTTTCAACTGGAATATATAGACACACACATGCACGCAGTGCTCATAAGGCGAGAAAGAGCCACCCTCCGTAGAAGGAAAAGGCGACCGCACGAGTAATAACATTGTGCACAATCCCACACGAAATGAAAAGAGTTCCACGATTTATCCACGACGAGATCATGAAGAAAGATAAACACGTATTCTAATGGTGTTCTACATCAAGACACTGGTGTTGGAGCAGCGTGAAAATAAAGTAATAAAAAGAAGTACACTCTCCACAACTTTAACGGACGAGGCAGTTTTGATAACGTAATTAAAATAAGTAAATTAGTTTTCGGAGTATTTTTTAAAATTAATCATTAAAATTAGTGTCGTACGATCCACACGCTCATAAAAAATTGAATATAAAATATTCAGGCGAGTGTCGTAAAATATGGACGGTGTACTGAAAGTAAATAAAAAATCGAATGCACTAGGGAGCCTAATTTGTACTGATGAATGAAGTGAAAAGTCAACTTCCTTCTTTTGCTAAATAGTTCATTGGTATAAAGAAGAGTTTCATTGGGGCAGAAAAGGAAATACTCGAGTGTATAAAAAATAGGCTAGTGAAAGTCACCTGATTGGAAATTATTTCACTTCTTCGGAACTCATATTCAGTGTGATGAGGTGTAAGTAGAGCTTTCAAAATTAAAAAGATTCTGAGTGCACAATTCTACTTCGTTGGTTAGCTTATACATATTTGAATCACGTTAAGGACTGCGTGAACCAATGGACGCTCACATTACCCAACGGAAAGGAAGTTTGTCCACCTGTCTCGAAGGTGAATCTTATAGCAAAATGAATAGAGTTGATGAAAGTGAGAAATTCCAGACGATGACCACGATCAACATAATCTACATAACAGTACCAGTAAGTGATGAACCAAGTGAAAGGATAATGGGATAAGAAAAAATTGATCTCCGTCCCATTCGTAAGCTTTAAGGTACCCAAATACCAGTATCATATCGAGCTTTCATTTGTTCACTGGAGATCTCTAAGGTGTTTTGGATTAGCTCATGGGCCTTCTGAAGTTGCTCCCTGAGTTGAATTGAATACTCTTGGACACCCTGTGGTTTGAGAGAAGGCGCTCTAAATTCCAGATCACACTGTAAACGTAGCTCGCGACCAAACATAATCTTTGCTGGAGTTTCCGTTGTAGACCCACGCACTGAAAACCGATGTGCCAGGAGAAAATGTGGTATCCACGTATCCCAGTCCTTTTGTCTTTCATCGATGACTTTCGCTAGAAACTCGTTCACAGTTTGGTTAAATTGTTCCACCATGCGGGTGGAGGGGTATGATATGAGTTCTACTTAATCCCAATATTCTTGCAACTTCTCCAAATACTCTTGATTCAAAATTTCGGCCTTGGTCGTTATGTAGTTTCAGAGGTACTTCAAAGCGCGTGCATTCGCAATGGTTGTAGCCTCTCGGTTTGGGAGCGCAACTACTTCAATCCACTTTGTGAAATAATCTTCAATAACCAGGATGAAACGGTTTCCTCTATCTGTTTCTGGAAATGGCCCGGCAATATCCATTGCTGTATGCTCACAAGGATACCCAATATTGTAAATTTGCATCCTTGTCCGGCCTCGTATAGAGGACCTTTAATCGCTGAACAAGACACCGAACATTGGCACCCATCTTCCACATCCAACCGACAAGAAGGCCAGTAGTATCGCTCCCTCACCTTGGACAGCGTCCTTGTTACACCAAAGTGTCCTCCAGATGAGTTGTTATGAACAGTCCTCAAAACTTCTGGTACTAAGGTCTTTTGAATGACTTAATGCTGCCGAGTTTTAAGACCATCAACCGATTCCCGGATTCTGTAAAGCGTCCACTGAGACCATAGAATCTTACAATTGACTGACCTTGAACTGATCTCCTGCCACGTTGGTCGAACGTTTTTTTCCTTCCTACTTAGAATGAAGGCTATGTCTTGATCTTGAATTTGGGCATCTCTCATATTCAAATCGGTGTCAAACTGAATGATCTAGATGGCAATTTCCTTTTGATCCTGTCTGTCACAATAGTTGCATTCTTCCAGAAATGGTTTTTGTGACAAGTCGTCGGCATTTTGGGTGTTGGATATCAAAGGTGCACGTATGCAAATATTGGATCCGCCATGCAATTTGCCCTTCTGGTTCCTTAAATGACTTTATCTACTGTAGAGCGGTATGTTCGCTTCTCAAAAAAAATTTCTGTCCATATAAGTGTAAGATTCCGTCACGCCCCAATCTCGGTAACTGCGCTACTCGCAGAGAAGTTTGGCTGGCGTAGTTGGCGGTTGATGTTATCATCTTCCGAGCTTTGACATGTCGATAGCACACAATCGGAACTATGAACTTTTTGTTGATTCAGTGTTCTCACTGCAATCTCAGAAGTATTGTCGTATTTTGTGAGCTGTATTACGCTACTGAGTAACATACGTACTTGTAGAAATGTTTGAACGCCTTGACAACCCCCAGTAGTTCTCTTCTAGTGACACAGTAATTCTGCTCGGCTCTGGTCAGAACTTTGCTGTAATATGCAATTGGGATTTTCTTCAGCATTGTCTACTTGAGAGAGTATACAGCTCCAACGGTCAAATTACTGCAGCCTGTATCCAACACAAATGTTTTCCGGCTGTGGAAATGTAAATACAGGCGGTGAGCACAACTTCTTTTTCAGCTGGTCAAACGCCTCTTGACATTCTTGATTCCATAAAAACGGGCTTTCTTCTTCTGTAAGTTGGTATAAATGGTTTTGCGATATCAGAAACCCCTTTTTATGAATCTGTGGTAGTAAATGCATAATCCTAGAAAACTTTAGACCTCGTGAGCCATTTGACTACTGCTTCTACCTTTTCAGGATCAGTCTTGAGTCCATTGGCTGATGGGACCTATGGGTATGTTGGAGTTGAATGAGACTGCATAATATGCTTATCAAATAGCCAGAAAATACGTCATCATTATGAAGTGATGACCTGATATATAAAGATTGAAAAGAAACACGTTGTTAGTCACTTCAAAAGAGAAACGTCACTCTTATTGTAGGACGCAGGTTGGCGACGTAATTTTGCGAAGAATGATGAAAGAAGGGAGCACAATCGCTTGTCTAATTTTTTGTAATTTAAGAATGTCTGTTTCTCTATCAATAATGCTTTGTTTCATGTTACGACACTAAACATCTCTAGTAACATTATGTGGTTGTGAATTATGACGTTGAATGAATTCCCTCCGACTATGAGTATTCTTTACTAAAATGATTAAACTCATATTAGCCAGACGAGGTGTAGGTCAGTAGAGCAATTCTTGACTCAATTATGACAATACCAAGTAGGACAAAGTACTGTTAATTCTTTATCGGACTCTCCATTAACGATGTGATCGAATATCACGCTTTTAACTTTCTGTATTATGATTAGCCCCTAAAACCTATTCCGAAATTTAAATTAGTTCTCAAAAATGATCGGTATTTGTCCAATTTTGCTCGGTTCAATAGTTAGTGGGGTTTTTCAAATAGATACGCAATTCAACAATTTTAGATTATGTATATATTAGGTATTCAGCTGAATCTATCTTATTTAATAGACTTAGAGCTTGGATGGACAGTTTAAAGAGGTGGAGGAGAATTAAGACAAAAACTCTTTGTGATCCAAGTGGAAACTGAGCTCATAACTCCCGTTTCAAAAATAGTTCTGCTACCAAACTTTAGCTCTACTCTAATTTCTGAAAAACAGAATAATGTGACCATGGCCGGATTTACAAGCTTTATTAAGATGGTCTAGAAGATGTTTGGGCCCTTATCTTGGAACAAAAGAACAAAAAGTTCCAGCGCGTGATTTGCGGGCGCTCATGATCTCAAAAAAAAACCTAAATATTCTGTCCTATTTGCATCAATGCACCATATCGAAAATCAGCAGGGTAAGGCTCTAGCAGTAAGTAGACAAAACCGGCATTGCCGAGTAGAAAGCTTGGAAAGTGAATTCATCCAATTGAATTGTCTACACGATTATCCTTGGTGATCAATTGGTGGCGTCAGGTAATCATTTCAATTCTAACCCTCGCCCATAAAAAATTTTTTAAAGAAGTTGATAACTTAAATTCAACGTCGTTAAAACAGATTTAATCTGGAATCCAACATTTATTAACATAATTATGGTATTCTAATCAGAATTCATCTGCATAGAAAGCAGCATCACCGCAATGCAAAGCTTGCTTTTTCAAGTCTTTACGGTGCGGCTGAGACTCTTACCACGCTGTCCAACAGGACTTCTCGAGCGGCCGATTTTCGGACGAGTAGAAACAGGAGTATTGCGAGTAGCGCTCTTACGAGTTGGACTTGGTGAACGAGATGAGCGACGATCTGCACCGGGTGCCGATAAGGAGCGATCTCTATTTTCCACCGCTTTTGTTTTCGCTGCACACATAGCACTTTGATTTGGTGCACGGTTTCCTGTCGAAGCTATTCGTTTTGAGCTGGTATTTGTAGTTCTTCCTTCAGGCGGATGGGCATCATTCATTATCACCTGCGTTTATAATTTAAAAGCCCATGTTGAGAAAATATCAATGCAAAAGTTTGATAAGAAATGATAATAGGTATACAAATATTTTATTGATACCTGAGAGAGTAACACGACTAGACCCAAACAGAACAGCGTTTTCAACATCATTCTCGTATCGTAATTCGGCACTAGAATCAACGTCTAAGATGAATTTCGTACGAGAAGTATTCTTTGGAATGAAAACCACCAATTTATAGTATTTCGCTGACATTCACTGGCGTAATTTTGCGTTAATGAAACTGGCAAAACACATGTTCTTATTCACGATGTGAGAATAAGTCAGGTAATTGCTTTCTATAGAATTTTATCCATTGAAACAGTCGTAGTCTACATTTTTTCCAATTATATTTCGCTCAACTTTGCCGAGACGAAATTTCGTTATTGTATTAATTTGTGAAAGTCAGACGAACGTATTTTCGAAAAAATTGATACTTATCTAAAATTCTGAAACGTATTCTTGAAACTGCTAACCAAGACATGTCTGCAGCATGGGGGTATATTTAGAACATGGCATTGTCAGAATATCTTTTGAAGCTTGTCTCTGTTACACAATAGAAGAGGTGGCTCCGATGTAGAAATTTTGCACCATATGTCGAAAAATCCCGTAGGAAGAGAAAATTGGACAAGGGAAACAGATATATCAATGGACCAAGTTAAAAAGAATTTGGTACTAATTTTCACCATTTTCATTTTATGACCTATCGCTTATCTATTTGATGATCCTCTCAACTATGACAGCCCCTAAAACACAAAATCTATTCATTGTTAGAAGGTATTATTTAAAATTTTGGAACTAAAGAATATTACTGAATTAGGACTGATAATTCTAAACAACAAATCCCAAAATCGTCAAACGCAAATTTACTGTTGATTTTTGTGTCAAGGTATCAAGCATATTTTCTGAAGCCCGTGCTAGTGATAAAATTGTTTTCTCCCTTCCTGATGGATCATGCGTTGCCCGTCGATTTGACGTCGATTTTTGGTCGTTACGAGTGTCGACCAATAATTGACGTCAAATCGATCAAGGTGTTACTTCTTTCGAAGAATTGGTCGAAATTGCGTCGATCTAGTGTTGAAATGGACCTCAAGTTGACGTCGGGTCGATATGGGGTCGACAAAATATATCGACTCCATCTTGACTTATTTGTCACGTTGATTTTAGGTCGATCTCTCAAAATTTTTTATCGACCTAAAAGCGACTTCTTTGTTGGATCGATTTTTATTCAATTTTTAATTCTCTGGTTGTGCACGCTGGTCGACATCAAATCGATCTCAAATTGGGTCAATTTAAAGTCGATTTTGAATAGATTCTTGCGAATCTTTTATCGACCTGAAATCGAATGCTCTGTTGCATCCACTTGAAGTGAATTTGTAATTCTCTGGTTGTGCACGCTGTTCGACTTCAGATTGATCTCAAATTGAGTATTCTTGCGAATCTTTTATCGACCTGAAATCAAATTCTCTGTTGCGTCCACTTAACGTGAATTCGTATTCTTTGGTAATGTACGCTGGTCGACTTTAAATCGACGTCGATATGGAGTCGATTTTTTCAAATTTTCTGTCAACTTAAAATCGACTGTTGTGTTGCTTCAATTTCAAGTTGGTTTGTAGTTCTTAACAGTCCGGTCGCCAAGTCCAAAAAATGGCCTCAACCTTGAATCTTTTGTGACAAGCATGAAATTCGGTACAAATGTTTAGGACACTCGAACAGGCTATTTGAGCCATGGCACCACGTTCTGAACTCCATGGGAGTCCCCAAATTGTGAGTTGCGTGGATGGAGAGAGTTATTACCGATAAGTGTCCGAAATTTTTTTTAGTCCGTAATTCGTGTAATTTCCCATGTAGTTTTAACTGCTGAATCAAAAAAAAAAAAAAATTCTCCGGACATTTAGGGGCGCAAAGAAGTCAAAAACTCACAAAATAAGGGTGAAATTGACGTGGAATTTTTCACTATATTTACACGGTTGTTTATATGAAATTTAAGTTACCGTAGAATTCGAGAAAAATAAAGAAAAATTCTTCCGACCGCGACCCTAAATTGAGGGAAAAAAGTTTGTGTTTTTTGTTGAAATTTTGGTGAATTCTGAAGTATAATTTAGCGTAGAATCTGAGAAAAATATAGAAAAAATTCTTAAGGCCCTTCTAAGAGGCTTATGGGATTCAATTCCCCAAAATTGAAGATGAATAATGGATATTTGTCATGGTCCCACAATTTGGGGGCTCTTATGGAGTTTAGAATGTGGGGCCGTGACTCAAATTGCTTGTCCGAGTATCATAGGCATTCATATCCATTTTTATGCTTTTTACACAAAATACTAGGTTGGTTCCATTATTTGCACTAAGCCGCTGGACTGAGAAAAAACACCGATTTTGTGCAAATGGCGGACCCAACATTGCATTTTGTGAAAAAAGTATGAGGACTGGTACGAATGTTCAAAACACCCGACAAATAATTTGAGTCATGGCGCATGGTCGAGCCCCCAAATTGTGGCACTAAAACAAATATCCATTATTCATCTTTAATTTTGTGTAATTGGGGCCCCTAGCCCTCGTAGGAGGACCCCAAGAATTTTTTTAGTATTTTTCTCAAATTCTACGCTAATTTTTTCTTTCATAATCCACCAAAACTTTTAGGAATAACGCAATTTTTTATCCTTAATTTTGGGTGTGCGTCTCCTGGGTCTTGAGAGTGTCGGAGGAATTTTTTCAGTATTTTACTCGATTTCTACGGTAAATTTATATGGGTGAAAAAAAAACTGTTGTCAGGTTGATAAGAAAGCGACTTCGAATGTTGTCCGAAGATGTAGCTAGAATATTTAAAGGCTCGAATAAGTTGAAATTATGGGTTGGAAAGCGGATAAGGTCCAGTCTTATTCTTACCATCCTCATTCCTCCTCTTGCGACCATATGTTGTCATGTCAATTGGTGATGATTATTAATAGTCGTGAAGGCTTACCATTTTTAGAAGGTTTTATATCACCGTATACGTGAACGCTTAGATTACGTTTCATCATGTAGTTTATCTAAAAGTGTCAAAAACATCAAAGCGTTTATCCCTTCTCTTCGAAATACCGACAGAGCCCACCCAATCTGTAGAGGATGACATTTCTATTTTCTACATTGCTTTGCAGTTTTGGAGAACACATGACAGTTTTATTTTTATATTATTTTGACTCTAAATTCACAATTGTGGTCGTAGTTGAACCTCCCACTTTTATAATTGTATTAAGGTTTTATCTAATAATTGCATATTCGTACGTATCACATTGTATGTATCTGAGGTAGGGATACTGTAATCAATTTTATAGAAAAAAGTCATTATAGGTTTTCGTAGTACATTCTCTCATATCTCCAGGTAGTTGTAAAATGAGAAACCAATTCTGGTTCAGGAATCCCTCGAGTAATGCTGTACAATGCAGTGCCACGTTGCTGGAGAAAATACCTCTTTAGAAATGAGTCTCACATGTACACAATATTAACAATCTAGCGCTTCGAGTGTAGACACGCACACATAGACAGACATTATTACGTATTATATTGTATATAAGGCGTATAAATACAAACACCATAATTTACAATCTTTGAGCTTCTATTATTACATTAGAAGAAAGAAGACTGCGTCACAAAAGCAGAGTAACATCATTTAACGCACTCTACTCATTTTCTCCCTCCTCTTCTTTTTCTGCTCTTCCCTTTCGTATATATAAAATCGTATAAAATGAGTTTTCATCCTTCATTGTAGACCATGCCATCACGTAGAATTACGCTACACTTCGAGGTATATTTATACTGAGCACATCGTCGCTCTTTAAAAATGAGAATGTCACCCTTAAATCACCCTAAAATCACCCTACTTCCACTTAGGTCGATTATTTATTAGAGACGCGAAAGAATCGTAGAGATTTCACGGTATATATCGTTTGTACTCCGGGAGTTGCTACTGTGAACCAAAGAATTTGTTCACCGGTTTCGAAAACAAATTAATTCTCGTTTAAAAGTATGTAAGCGCGGTATATCGTCACATCAACTTGTGTGCTGCGTGTCGAACCGCGGCTTTTCAGAAAGGGGTAAATTGTGTTCTGCTTCCGAGCGCGCATAATTGAGCTTGTACGGATCGTTTGGAATCATATCTGGTCATCGGAGTGCACCAATTTACGAGTACTTTGTCCCTGACATTCTTCGCCGTAGCATAGCCCAACTTCGCTTTCGTATCGGAAAATCAAACCTGTTGATGGTAATTTTTTCTTCCACGCAATTCTTTTTCAACTGTTAGTTGAATATTTTATATAATTATTATGTATCTAATCGATTGCGAATGAAAATAATATTCTGTTATGAATTTATGGAAATACTGTGACGCAACAGGTTGTTCACGTTCAATCAGATGCATTCGTGTGTTTAATTAGAGAAAGAGACTTTCCAGTTAGGTGAAATTAGGGCTAGACTTTGTCTGTTTCATCTTTCCAGCATTGCAGAATAATGAGTTAACTAAAGAGTATAATTGAACAAATGGTGGAATTTGTAGCATAATGACAAAAACTATTCTGGTACACTTACTAGAGCGTAGAATTCATTTCGAAGTTTGGAAAGCCACAGGTGGTCACAATTACATAATTATTTTCGTGACAACATTACTTCTCAGACCTGTCTATTCTGCCTTGGCGATCTTTGCAAAAACCGAAAATATAGAAGATCGAAGCTTGTAATTAAGCCAAAAGCTTCAGAACATTTTACATCTCTTTCAGGGTCACTAACATCTCCTACTCGATTGATCTCGACTTACATTCAGTTGTTCAAGTTCGTTTCTTCAATTTACCTTCTATCTAAGAGAGGGGAGGATTATCAAACAATGAAGTTGTTGACTGAGACCCCGGTACGGAAAGAAGCAGAAAGTTGTGAGGTTCTTCATTATTTCATAATCCTCCCTTACCTCTGTAAACTATCTGCACCGATAAATTGACCATTCCCTGATCACATGTTCGTTTTTCTGACCTATACATTAATGAGCAACGCAATGGCCAGAATTCAAAGAAGGAATCCTTTCGTCATTTCACTTCGGTGAACTTGATGACATGAATTCAGTTTCATGTCTATGATGTCAATAATGAGCCAGAGAGGGAAAAGGAATCAAAGAGAAAACAGAGGCACTAATTTCTTCACCTCCTGGGTACCTACGTTGCTTTCAAGCGTATCGATTGACAGTTTTTGCGGAAGATTCATGGATGGGAATTTTTAACTTGAATAAGATCAATAAATTCAAACGAATACGGGTATTCATTATAAAAGTGAGCAATGATTCAGTGCATAGATAAAGAGAATGAATTTGATGCTTTTGGTTCCAGGAATCGGGATAAAAAATTGAAATGCTTATCTGTTCTTCTGTCTACACTCGAGCTAGGAAAGAATGGACCGAAGTTCGAAGTCGGTACGAAATATTTAAAGATTGTGCATAGGTTGAAAAATGTCAGAGTAAGCCCTGGCCGCTACGTGGCCTTCCTGAGCTGTCCTGGCTCATGACTCGTCATCGTACTCGTTGTCACTCTTTCGCCTCCACAGTCAGTGTGTTCGCACGCTTAGGATCGTCTCCAGGACGCTCAACCTCTGTAAATTTCTGCATACATAAAGATCAGGGTTAACCCGAGCTCTTCTTATCCTCAAACAAAAAAATTAGAAGACGCGGACTTACTTGAAATTGTTCCTGAAATAAATTTGGAAACGCACGTCTTTGGGCGACCATTTTGTTTTGTTGACGTTGCACTAAACTCGTAGATAACTTTCCGAGCTGCGAGTACATAAACAGCCGACGTCTGAGCGTCGCGTCGGTTCTTATCGATTTAGCTGTATAAACAAGAGACTGAAGCCACCTTCGAGTTACTATAATAGCGACATAAGAACAAATTTACCAGACGGAATTTCTGAATCTAACTCTTATATAGATTGATTCAACTTCCAAATTAAAACAAAAAACTGGGAGACTTGAAATCAAGCGACGTTTATACTTGACATCTTCTAGGCTGAGTCAATAATCTAACTCATTTTTCTAACCCCGACTCTATTTCCTAAATTTGCAGCCAGGCGTTCGAACGAGTCCGACAATGACCTTGGAATTGAAAAAATTGCAAGTTTCGCGATACTCCTATCTAATTTCCTGAATTTGCGTCCAGTCCTCCTAGTGGGATTTAAAAAATGTCGACTTCCGAACCAATACATAACTTGGTGTATCGTATTGCTGTATTGATCAAACTACTGGAGGAGGTGTGGTGTAGCTCGATGATCCCTGATCCCGACTGACTTTGACTTACATTGGCACTGCCTGGTTACGTCAATGGCTAGGCAAAGTATTATCTAGACGATGGAAGAAAAGAGCTCAATGATCTCGACTGTGATCCCGATTAACCTTGACCTACATTAAGATTTCCTTGAAGCGTGACTTCAGTACGGTGAAGGAAGAGGAGAACCGAGGTGGGGTGTTGGTTACGATAAATAAAATATGATCTTTATTTTTGCCCATTGGTAGGAAGTCGACGACCACAACATCTCTAGCAAACTAAATTTTTTAGCTGGGCAGGGGATGATGACCTACACCAGTTTGAACAGAAGAGAAAGAAAGTATTCCATTGTATCAGAATAGAGGGCAAAAAGTGGTAGGGGAAATAGATCACAAAAAATTTTCAAATTCTTCAACGTTCACCAACAAGGCCTCTCTGGTCATGTCTCCTGTTTCTTGCATCGCTATTCAGTCGACGTAATTGCTTGAGAGCTCCATTAATTTTCGATAAAACCTTTTCTTTTCTTCAAGGAATTCAATTCTTCTTCATTCCCTTCTGGAAAAACTTGTACATATATACAGTGATTCATTTTGAAAGCTTGAAATAATGTGACTTTATCAAAATTTACTAACGTGTAATTTCTATTTTCTATTTTTCAGGTAGGTCAAGGCGATATTTGAATCAGATATGGCGAGCATTTACTGGTTAATAAGTTCGCGATCAATATCTACTGATGGTCTCTGTAAGTACCCAAAGAATGTCTTTGTTTGGGGTTTCCCTAGTAGATGATTCAGAAGTAGAGTTTCTAAAAAAAAAAACCTCGGGGTCCTCTAACGTAGTTGAACAAGGGGTGGCAGGGAACCTATTTATGGGGTACATAGGGTCTGAAAAATGTAGATTGTGACGTCACAGGGCCGGAGCTTATATATAATAGGAGGGGAACTTGAAAAAAAACTGTCACATCATATGGCTGACCTATGACATCATCAAACTTTGACGTCACATGCCACGCCCCGAAATATATATGATAGGAGGGGGGTGTAAAGATTTCTACCTCCGTGATAAATTATTAGGAGAGGGACTTGAAAAATTTTCGAGCTCCGAGCTTTGCCGGACGGCGGACGTCCCTCCTCCCCCCGGTAAAACAGATTCCCTCTCAACATGAGCATTTGGCAAGAGTTATGTACAGAGTGCGGATTTTTTGGCTGTTTCGAGGGGAAAATTTGGCTCCAACAATTTTTGGCAAAAAAAAAAAATTACTGAACAGAGCGAAAACATACCCATTTACTTCAAAAATTTCGTATTATACATGATTGAGAGATATTTTTCAACATAAACAAAGACGTCGGTCACTTAATATCAACTTATATTCGCTAAATGAATGCTCGACATCAACAGAGACGACAGGAGCGTATACGTAGGCACTGCTGACAGTAGGACTTATTGATGGACCTTCCAATCTTGTACCATCCAAGACAGCGTCGCTGACCTGTTTCAATTCCAGCAATCCTTTGTTTTTGGAAACGACGTCATCTAATTTGTTCTGTAGCATCGATCCTCGCGACCCACGTTCAGGATTTTTATCGTACGTCTCCCTCAGACACAATCAAAAATTCGAAGAAAAAAATAACGACTTTGATGCTGGTTTTCATGGATTGCATCACAAATAGGCATTTTTGACATTTATTCCGTTTGTGGCATTTTTTGGCAAAATAAATTTTTTTCTCCAGGCCCCCAACTATAGTCATGTACTCATTTGCTCACCAAGGAAACGATTTGACAAATACCAGAGAATCCGCTGTCTCGTTATGTAGCTTGTTGAAGGTCTAAATCTCTCCCTCACTTTTCATTATTATGGTGGGTTGAAGTTTCTTTCTAGATCCCTAAAATAGATTATGTCGAATGGCTCTCGCTATTCTCGCGTAATCACAATAGTTGGAACGTAAAGATTTTCCCAAGTCTCTTTCTTTTCTCCTCCTGATATACATAGCTGGAAGATCGAATTTTCTTGAGTCCTCGAAGTAGATCAAAGGGTTCCTGTACGCTTTTCCTAATAGCTCCTGCCGCACCCTCTTTGGAACAACAATTAGCCGGAAAGATGACGAATATTGGACATCAGTCTGAAAATAATTCCCTTGTAGGAAAACCCTTCAATTTCCGAGCTTCCTACCCCTATAAGACTGAAGCTTCTGTGTTTTACGAACAGCAGCAAAATCTTTTTGGCTCGAGGATTCATTGAACAGAACTTGCCAACTTGGTCTATGGTGGAGAGAAATCGCTAATGACCGTCATCGGAAACGCGACTTATTTGGAAAGAAATTAATATCAGGAATAGGTGGAGATTAAAGGATGTTAATGAGTGCTGCCGTTCACAAGGAATCATGAAGAAGGAGGAGTAGTTAAAAAAAAAAATACGTAGTGATTAAACCCACGAGGCAATTTTGTCGTCCTAGAATTTTTCACTTCATTGGAGCAACAGTACTAGTGAACTCGGAAACTCAAAAATGTATGCATAAGGCGCCAAAAAATCCAGAGGTTACTCGAGTCTCTTGATTTTGTAAAGAGCTGAAAACAGGTCTTCAATAGAATCGACAAAAAAATTAGAGACGAAAGTCGTTTAAATGTACACATAGATAGAAAAGTACGTTTTTTACATTTCTCAACAAATCATGCTGAAGAACTGCAAGTTCTTTCCTTCCTAAGATGAGTGACCTGTTTTTTTTTCTGGTTAAGTATTATAGAGGTAGTTCTCCCAGTTCTCCCTTTGCACATGACATAATTTCCTGTCGTTCGTCTTTCATATCCCAATACGGAAACGGAAGTAAGAAGCGCGGTGCTTCTATCTTATACGCGTACTCGAGAAATCGAGACGGACCACTAAATTCATTTTTCATAAACTTTGTACACAGAGTAGAGAAAAAGTCGTTAACTCTCGATACTTGATGACTCGTTCATTAATATGCAACAACGCGGGAACAGTTCCGCTGAATAAAATTACTCCCACGCTGTCAATACTTCATGACGTCTATACAGATATACTGATGCGTAAAAATTTGAATATATTTCCAACAAATTTCTTTTATTGGCGGCTCAGAAAAGTCAAAAGCACTAAACAAGTGTGTGTACACAATAAATTTGTCGAGGAGAAGTTCCACGTGGATCGTACTATTAAATTATACTCGATTATTACCAATTTAAAATTTTATGTGGATTCGCGAGAATTTGTTCGTCGATAGACCGTCCAATTTTCAATGAAAATTTTCCTTCCTTCAATCCTCTCTCTCTCTTTCTCCATACCCCTCTTTTTATTCTTTAATTTTTTTCCTCTTCTTCATGTATTTACTCGTATAAATTAGCTGCATGTAACATCCATAAAAATGCGTCTTTAGCCTCAACGGGCGACGACAAATAGGGAGTACAAGTGAAAAAAGAACGGAACCGAATGAAAAACGTGAATAAAATACAGGCAAACTAAAATAACTGCCATTCACAAAGCTCTATAAAAGCTGGTAATATAAATTTAATAATACTTCTAAGAACAGCTTTCGTTCACGGAGAAAAAAAGAGAAGAAAACACGAGTTTTTGAGACTTTTTAATACCGAGCGTGTACCTTTTATTCTCAATTACGGTACCGTATTATCTTCTTTCTTTTTTTTTTTCATCCTCTCCCTCTGCGACCTCCTCTTATAATAATGTAATTCGCAAAATTACAAGATTTTCGAACCCAATTAATTACGCAAATTCTAAGAAACGTCTTTTAGTTTCCATTTCAATACAAAAGGGGAAAAAATTGAACGAAAGACGACCCAATTTTCCTAAAGGAGTTTTTTAAGGTTCCAGAGAAGAGATGAGAAGAAATTATTAATCGAGAAAGAGGCTATACGACTGTGTAAAAAATCGTGTACAACACTTTCGCGTTCGGAGACATCAAAAGAAATTTAAACAAGTCTCAGAAGAAAGATACCCTGTAACATACATCAATATAATATAGTGACTCAGTCCCGGAACTGTCTTTTGCAGTTTTTTCGCTCACCCATCTTTTTTCAATGATCCATTAACGATGCGTGACGCCAGTCTTTTCTGGATAGCGAATGTGAACAGCGGTGAATGAAACTCGTAAGAAAAATACATAAATAAATAAGACCTATTACGAAAATTTCGCTTCAACTCTTCCGTCGAATTACGTTTAAAAGATATTTTGCCTAATGAGCTTGAAATATCAACCGTTCTGTCGCTTCCACATTGGCGGATCAACAAATGCCAACTTTGTCGTTAACGCGTTCGCTCTCGGTGCGAATTTTTCGTTTCCGAAGCAAATACAGCAAATTTACCAAATAATGAATCTCAGAGGTAGAACAGAGACGTTGGCCATTAATGTGTCTCGCACCGCTTGAATCTTGTCCATGTTAATTTGAGTAACAAAAAATAATGATCATTACTGATACTGCACTGTCTATTTAGAAGGCGCATCAGAGTCATGTCCATTATGTCTGAAGAGGAACCGAAGAATCCCAGGTTCTCTCCTTCCGCGCCATGAAATAACGAAGGACGCGCAGATTTTGTAGTCTTTACTTTGCCCGATCTGCTGTGGGGAGGATTAACGTCAGGGGTAGAATAGTTTTGCGACCGCTTTGTATATACGCGACAGGACTAGGTTTAAATTAGGGGCAGAAATTTGGGTATTTTTTCATCGTTTCACAATCCTCCCCACTGTGCCTAATCCATAAATTAATAATTATCAGAGAATGATACGATACCAAAGTTAACAAAAATATGATACCCCTTCTGCCTCTTGGGTTGCATTCAGTGCAAACTTTCTGATTTATTAATGGAAAATTTACAGCTCGCCTCCTCGTACCGCGATTCAGGCGTATGTAAACTGCACACACATTTCATAGAGGAAAGGTAAACTGCACACATTGTAATTTGCACACACAAGAACGATTTTATTTCCGGTGTTTTTTGCACACAGTGATAATTTAACAGTGATACTACTTTTGTATTCTGCACACGTTTTACAATGTAACAGGATAAGAATAGAATCAACTGAGTTATAGTTGAGTAGTCAGATATTTAAGAAGTAAGGGACGCTGTCGCTGAAATACTCGCTGAGGTAGTGCTCGCTAAGGCAGCCGTTGCTGGTGTAGATTTCTTTTGTTTTGGGCATATGTAGTAGCCGCATCTTTTGAGGAAGAGCAGGCGCATTATTTCACCACGGCCATATTGCTCAATAAGATTCTGTACATTTCTCCCTTGTCTTTTTGTTCAGTCCTTTTCCTCATTTCATCTCCGTACCATTCTAAAGAAGATACCTTCGTTGCGTCGAAACGTTAATACATTTATCTCGAAGTTTATCTTTGTCCGTTTTTTACTGTGTGAGCAGAGCCTCAATCTTTTACCGTTTTCATGAAGATTCCCTCATTTCGGTGTCAGAGAGGTGTGTGCAGATTACGTTCTCCATCTATGGCTACAAAAGTATTCTGCACACACTCTCATCTCACTGTGTGCACTTTGACATGTGTGCAAAATACATCTTCTTGTGTTGTTCAAACGTGTGTGCAGTTTACTTTCTCCCTCATAGACTTATAATATGTATGTTGCTCGTGCATGTCTTGTGTGTCTCTGTCTTATATAATTTATGTATTATTGAATTCAGACAATGATAAAAATATTATTGGAAAATAAAAAGTTTATAACCAAATCCTAAATGATTTTAAAGAATCATTATGCCAGTCAATAAAATTAATTAATTATATGTAGTGGAAATTTTCAAATTATTATTCGATAGAAAACTAAACTTCACTAAAAAACTTATTTATTGAAACATCATTTCTAAGAAAAAAATTATAAAAATATGTATTTTGTTTTTAAACTTGATTTAATATTGATATTATCAAAGAAAAGTTTATATGAATAACTGGAAATGTAGAAATTTTCAATTTTAAATTCAACAAGAAAATTAATATTCAATACTAAAATATGCCAATTTAATATTGAATAAAAATTAATGTTATTATAAATAAATTTTATAAACATTAAAATTCAAATAAAGTGCAATTTTAAAATAATTGAAAATAAAATTGAAAGATTTATTGAAATTTTTCAATAATCAATGAAATATGGCATGATATTCTATAATATTCTAAAATGTAAACATTAATGAATGTGAAAAAACTATTATACAGACAAATACATAAATAAATCAAGTAATCACATTTATGCGTTCATAATTAAATATAATTTTCGCCATAATATTAACAACCAGGTTAATAGGTTTTATTTTATGAAGATACCATACGTATATTCTATGTAGGAATTGATATGAATAGGCTATACACAAATAATATACTCTATAACAACAAGAATAATTATTTTGTATTCCAACGGAATTGAAATAATTACCGGTATTCAATTACTGACTTTGATCTTCATAATTCATTGCTATTGTTCATGTCTTCTACCCCAATATTATCAATGGTTTTTTTTTTCAGTTATTTTAACATAATTTCTTCTTATTACTATTACACTAGGCAACAATTAAAATTTTTTTGAAAATTGCTGAAGTGAGATAGGTTGTATCTAGAAGTATTTTTTGCGCTGATTTCAGAACCGTTTTCCGTTTTTTGATAAGAGGTCGCGTTTTCTTGTTATCAGTTTGTTTAGTTGCCGCGCATCGTCGTGAGACGAAGCGTTCTTTATCGAGCTTCGATCAACGATAATCTCTTTTTCGATAGCAGTATCAATGCTCGATAAGGAACGCTTCGTCTCGCGACGATGCGCGGCAACTAAACTATGTGATAACAAGAAAACGCGACCTCCTATCAAAAAACGGAAAACGGTTCTGAAATCGGCGCAAAAAATACTTTTAGATACAACCTATCTCACTTCAGCAATTTTCAAATAATTTTCAATTGTTGCCTAGTGTTAATAACAAACTACAACTTAAATAAAAATGGAATTGAATAGTAATCAATTTTAATAATGCTAGTATTATTCAACAATTTCAACATTTTTTAGGTTCAAATGGAATACTCCTGTGGTTTAATATCATTTTTTCTGGTTTTATATAATTTTGAAACTACGTGTCAACTCCTATTTTTTTTCTATTATTATTATCATTATTTTTTTATCATTTTTTATTTTTTTATTCAATTATTGATTTAATTAATTCTACTAATGAATACAAAAATGATACATCTTTTGAAATCATGTTTTCTTATGCAAGTAGAAAGTAGATTGATGCGATAACAAAAGAACTTGGTCCTGAAGAAGACCACTAGGGTGTCAAAACCTTCATAAGTAAAATTATCAACAATTTCCGTGTGGTTAAAGCTCTTTTGTTATTGCAATAATAATATATGAATTTTAAAATATTGAAAAATATTTTTTATCAACAATCGAGATTGAATTAAATTTTCTGAACGTTTTCATAATTTTATTTCAATATTAATACCTATCATTTTTATTTCAATTTCAATTGAATTTATTTAAAAAAATTAGTTTAATAATGAAATAATTTTACAAAATTAAACTTTGGAAACTATTTTAACAGTTAGGTATTCCTACATAATTATTATGATAATTGAAACTATTTCTATTTTATTCATTATTTTTATCGATGAAGTAAAAAATTATATTACAATTGTAATCCACAGAGGCACACTCAACATAATATACACATACATCAATTGGGTGTTGCGCACGTTACACAATTTCACATTGTGCTAGAGCTGGAGTTCACAAGACGATTGTGTTTTGCGATGTTAGCAAACCTGGCGGAATTTTTCTCACGTGTTTAACATTGAACTGCGGAGCGCTAATGTCGAGTCAAAAATTGCGTAGAATTTTCCGTTCAAAGATAATTCATATACGGATATGACACGCTAGCATGGTGCAACGAGAAAAGAGTATCAATCCGTCTAATAAAGCGTAAGTTTCTGAAATAAACGTCTCGGAAAAAATTTTGATGAAATAGTCGGATTATTGACTTTAGTTTGAAACATCCGCCAATAAAACAGGTTTCCTGATCACCTGATAAAAAAGACCCTGTGAGTAGTAAACTATGTAAGTTCAAGTTTTTTTTTCTCTCTCTTTTTTTGTGATAGAAATAATGAGACGTACAAGAAAACACAAGAAGGCTCTCGAAATATGAAATATAACTCATTGGAAATTATTGAAAAAGTAAACATAGCTGATAGCTGCGTAGAACCTGTCAAACGTTCACTGCGCACTGATGTAAAACTTGAAAAATAAATTGGAGTACAAGAAAATTGTGAGTGGTCTACAGCATGTGTATGTACAAGTAGAATACAGTTATCATGACGTCATCTCGTTCTCTCTGCCTGTAAAGTTGATTTTGTAATATCTTTAGTATACATGGTCCATAATTTTCACTCTCCCAATTCGAGTTATCCTCGTAACAGAAATGAGGCTTTATAGTATAATGCGGCTTTTTGCGGCTAACGTATACACTTTCGGTAATAATTTCAAATTACTTTTTCTAATCCTTGAGTCGCGAAAAACTTTCATAAACGTTTTCTCCACGCAAGACACGACGCCGCTCTCCACTCTTACGTACCATCTCTATTTTAGCGTTTAAAAGGTAAGAAAATGTTGCGGAGCGAAACGAAAACACTAATTCGATGCTTGATAGAGTTTATTTTCCTTTGAGGCATTTCGGGTATTAAACTGCGTCGCTTTACTCAAGAGGGAGATGTTCGGCTCGGAGGTTTTTAATCCCATCGTCGCTGCGAATTAACCGAATGACCGTTTTCGTAATTATCGTGAAAAATTCCACCCGCTGAAAGTTCCGCCACGCAAGATGAAAATGAATTATGGCGATCACTCTAATAGAAAGCTTCGGAAATTCGAAATCACAGCTTAAAAATTTTGTCGTGTCTTTGGAGATATTTACTTAGACCTCTACGCAAACACTCCTTGTTGGATACGTTGCAATAAATAAATCTCTGTTCTTTGACAATAAAATTGAGAGAATTTTGTAACGGAGAGAGGCAAACTAGTCGAGGGGTATAGAGAAATTATATTCAGAGTAATATGGAATTAAGTATAAGGCTTGAGAGTTTCTTTGTTTGCTGTATACACCTCTCATGCAGCTGTAGATACTGTAGCGATATAAATACAAATATGAAACTGCCGATTGTTTCTTGCGGTGAGAAAATTTTTACTTCAATTTTCCTACAATGAATGGGGTCGAGTATCGATAGCAAAGAATTTACGATTCGGTTTCAGCTTTTTCGATGTACTGTTGGTCGCGCTGGAAAAGAAAAGCCTCATAACTTATTCAGAAGCGGAGGCGAACTTTCAAGATCGAGATGTTACTAATACGACCTCTCGAAAAGCTCGCAGCTATCTCTCGATTCGCTTTCAAGAGAGTGATTGAAAAATAGCGCTATCGAATGAATGAAATACCGTGCAATATAACCTAATGTACGATTAATGCGCAGGTAAGCGCATTCGAATCGTATCTTGTGTTATGTACCGCGGAGGCAAAGTGTGAAAGAAGAATTATAGTCTCGAACGGGAATTGACGTACGCACATAAGACGAGTTATGTATTTATCAAATTAGGAAACGCGAGTATTTGAATAATGGATAGAATCGATTTTTATTCGAAATCGGTAATTCACAAGAAATTAATGTAAAACTTTAGTCTATACGTGCGATATTTATTAGTGATTTACCGCGCTGTGGGAAGATTACCAACATTACGCCCTTTTTTTTTTTTATGTAGTTGTCTATAAACGAGATAACGAAAAATAATCAGTAAATGGGATATGATTGATTGAGAATAGTTTGATCTCTGCGCTGCTGGGAACGCGGATCGAGCGGTCAAATGTTGGTCAGTAATTGCTGAGATCATGAGCTTCGCTCGTGTCCATTGAATGTCAAAATTATGCGTTAAAACATCTTAATGAAAGAAACAAGACTGAGTCGCCCTACGCCTCATTATGTATACAACCTCAGAGGACTAAAACTTCAAAGCAAATAGGAAGGCCCATGCAAGGTGGTGACGATGATCAACGGTGTAACCCTTCAGCCATAAGATAAGGCTAAAAGTGGTCTATCGAAATCGGAGGAAGAATGGTAAATGAGCTCCTGGTCACAGCAAACAAGATGAAGTTTGAAAAATGAAGAATTGAAAAAGGACGAGAAGTTCAATAATTTGCCAACTTACTCAAATGATCAAAGATTTTTTCTTCCTTATCACTTTTAGTAAATACCTCTAGGGTCCTCCATAGTGGGTATTAAAGCTGGTGTCCGCTGGGGAGCTCTTCGCTCACGTCACTCCCTCCAATGGCCATCCAAGCTACCAGTCTTTCAGCATCCTCCCGATCTTCCAAGGGTTTGACCATGCGAAGGAAAAACTGTTTCTTGACTTCAGGCGGGATTCAGCAAGATTTTTATAGCCGTTCAATGGGTGCCTGGTGGAGGGTTCACCTTGGTTCTTCCTTTCCTGGCCAGAGTCTCTCGCTGTATCTTTGAGGGCGCGATACCAGTTAGTTTATAGAGCTTCTCCAAGGGTGTTGGTTTCAGGCAACCAGTTACTATTCTGCAGGCATCGTTGAGGGCTACATCTATTTTAGGTGCGTGCGCTGAGCGACACCAGACCAGATATGCGTACTCTCCCACCGAGCAGCAGAGCCCAAAGGAAGAGGTTCGCAGTATATTGGGCTTTGCTCTCCATGTAGTGCCGCTGAGCTTTCTGGTAATGTTTGTTCTGCTGAAAATCTTCATTTTGGTGTTCTCACAGTGTTTTTTATATGTCAGGGGTCTGTCTAATGTGACTTCGAGATACTTCGGGAGATCTGTGTGGCGGAGCCTGATGCCTCTCCAGTAAACGTTCAGTTCTCGTTTAGCTTCCCTATTTCGGAGATGGAAAGCCGCCACTTCCGTTTCTTGCGGGTTCGGCTTTAGTCCGTTTTCTGTGTAGTACTCATCTAATTTCTGCACCATCTTGTTCAGAGCTGTTTCTGCGTCCTCGAAACTCTCTTGTTGGGCTGTCAATGCTAGATCGTCAGCATATAGGAAGTGATCAGTTTTCCTACCGATGAGTTTGTCATTGGTATACACGTTGAACAGGGTATGCGAGAGCAAGCTATCCTGTGGGAGTCCATTCTTTTGTTTCCGCCATCTGCTTTCTGCTCCGCATAGTGACACATAAAATCGTCTGTTCATTTGGATAATGCTGGTAAATTTGTAATCCTTAGTCAGACTATAGATCTTGTGAGCGCGCAGTTGGTGTGACACTATGTCAAAGGCGGCTGTGAGGTCGACTTTTTTATTTTCGAATCTATCCTCGATGTGCTGCGTCAGGCGTAGTATTTGTCCCGTGCAGGATTTCCCGGGTCTGAATCCGGCCTGTTGAACTATCAATCTTTTTTCGATTGTATCTACAACTCTGTGTAGGACAACTCGCTCGAAGATCTTGAACAGATGACAGAGCAGAGATATGGGTCTGAAGTTTTTGGGATCATTTTGATCCTTTCCTGGTTTCTGGATAGCGATGACATGAGCCTTCCTCCAGGGTTTAGGTATCTGCATTTCGGCAGTACAATTGTTGTACAGTGTCTGAATCCATTTTCCCAAAGTTTTTTATTTGTTCGCAGAACATACCGTCAACGCCCGCAGCTTTCCGATTTTTTGCAATTTCGATTGCCGTTCTGACTTCACCATACGTGATCGGTTCCGCAAAATGGTCCTTCTCTTCCATGGGTGTGCGGATTATTTTTCCTTTCGATTTGACTCTGTTGGTGGTTTTCCCGTTGAGTAGTAGCTGATGTGCCACCTGGTTAGCTGTGGTGCCTGGCAGTCCCTTCAGGAGGAGCCACACTCTCCGGCTGTCTTTGCTGAAGTTGAGAGTTTCAATGAGATTCTGCCAGTTTCTGTTTCTGTCCTTTGCGATCTCTAGGCCCATTTCTATTGTATGGTTATCAAAAGGGTCTTTATCGACTCTATATTTAGATTCCAGCTCCTTCTTCATGCCCGATATATATATATCTTTCGTATCCCTCGTGGAATATAGGTTCCCGAGATTTCCTTAATCGCTGACACAAAGGTATCGTATTCCTCCGGTACTGGTTGAATGTTTCCTACTCTGTTGTCGAGTGCTTCCCTGGAGCCCTTCCAGTCAGCTTTTTAAAGTTATAACGAGGCCTTGTGTCATTAGTGGTGGTTGGTTTTATTGTCGGCTCGATATCGCACATGATTGGGCGGTGTTGCGTGTGTTGGATGGGTTCTGCGACTCTTTTGTGGCACATATGATGGATATTATCAGTAACAAAAATGTTGTCAGGATTGTAACCTTTCCTCCATCTGCAACAGTTGAAGGAGGCCGGCAGCTTTGAGTCGTGTTTTATGTTTAAGCCGTTTCTTTCTGCCCAGTTCTCCACCAGGGTACCGTTTGTGTCGGTTTCCTCGTATCCCCAGCTCCCAATGTGACTTTTGAAGTCCCCGATCACGATCTCTGTTTTTTGGGTTTTGTTGGGATAAGCAAAAGTTATCCCTGGAGGTTTATATACAGATGTAATGAAGCAGTTCTCCATTTCAATGGTCAGTACCTCGATGATGTCCGTCCCATTTGTCTGCGTGGCACTGAGAACTCGAATATTCTGAGCAACCAAAATTGCGCTGCCGTGCTTCCCATGAGGTCTCGACTGCTAGCTTCATGCCTGCTATTTTGGGTCTGCGGTGGTTGGTGTTACGGTGCGTTTCCTGTATGGCCAGTACATCGATTGAATTATCCTTTACTATCTTAGCCAAGATGTTTCTTTGACCGGCGTAAGTCCTTCAATGTTTATTGATGTCACCCTGAACGAGTTTGTCGTCGTCCGGGATGACCCTGAAAAGGGCCTTTTCAATTTCTCGTTGTTTCTTACCATCTATAATTTGGAAACTCGGTGTTAGAGTATTGTCGATCGGGAGTGAAATGATTAGCCTGAGTCGATTAGGACTCAGTTTCCAGGGGGTGCCAGCAGCTTTGGTTTCTGAATCGCTGATATATAGTTTGTTTGCGTATAATGGTCGTTGCAGCTTTCGTGGAGGCTTATTCCGTGACACCCCCCGCTCATACCTTAACAGCTGAAAATTCATCCTAATTGAAGAAAATCTCAAAGGCACAAAAAATAGAAAAAGAAAAATATAGGAGGTCAAAGAGACGCTTCAAAAATTTATTCGCGTTCCGTCGCATAAAATTCAATAAACACACATTATTTCAGACGGCTCAAACTCAATAATGTGTATAGGCGATGTAATGAATTAAGGTTGGTTTATGAACGAGATGTTGACGTTGCAAATGCGCTAGACGATGCTACGTGCAATATAAACGTTGTATATGAACTTGTACAATTGCTTGTAAATTTTTTTAATCGTCAATTAAAAGAGGCTGAAAGTGATTATGTCTCTCATCGTGCAGGCGACAAATTCTTTATCAGATCCTCTTTCTGTTCTCCGTCTCTCTTTCTTCGCATTTCTCCTGCGAACTATCTCTTCTGTTCTGGATACTAGCCAGAGTATCGTATTGCGTTCTTGTCTACAGAATTAGCCATTTCTCAAACGCATTTCCGTCCAGACAGATGTGATCTAGCATACGTTATTTAACTCTATTATAGTGTTACTGAAATATTTCACAAAGCGTAACATTTGCCAGAGCTTTCATTTCCATTAATAGAAAAAAAAGCCTCCTCGACTATGTCGTCTGCACAACATCCTCGAAAAAGTTCGTACATGCGTCAGTATCTTGCCAAAAGAGACCATTGGGCAGTCGTTTAAAAACTCCCTCATCACGGATTTTCGTACTTCTTCGCTCTACTCGGAAATGACAATTAATAAAAAATTAGCAGAGAATAGATAAGGAAAACGACAATGACTTCGAGACGTATTGTGCGAGGAGAAATAACGATATTCTCGTGCACGTTCCATTTTAGATAAGATTATTCAACTACGACGACTTTTTGATATTATTACGACTATCTTCTATACAACATAGTTTCTCAATGCGATGAGTTTAGTAAACTTCCATCAGAACTTTTCTACGCGAGTGCGAACTTTTAAAATGATAATAATTAAGTCTCGTTTTATTACGTTAACATTAAAAGTCCTCGCCATTTCTTCCGAAGAAGTGTTCGCGAGTACAACACTAGCTATAGATATATACTGTACACAGTAGACGAAGAAGAGAATAGGTACATAAAAACAGTATAACAGTGAGGTATACTCTTGTTCCTGCTTTCATACAACTCATTTATTTTGAGCACTTTTATAGGTGGTAAGTGCGCACAGAGTGCCAGTTCACAATGTACAAATTACACAGACAGACGAGCAGTGCAGTGTCGAGACTCGAAAAGAGTTTATAGGCCTCTCCACGCCATATATACGTACTGAATAAAGCGAGACAAATCTCGACTTTTTTTTCCCTTTCAGACCACGTATATTTAATATCCGAAATAATATGAAGACATCATTAAGTATGAAATAACTTTAAAAGACTTTTTTTTCCCTTTTGGTACCCGAAACTTGAAGCAGCGTTCTCACGTGTAGATTTCGAACACGTCCCGTACGAGTACACTTTATTGCTCATAGCAACTCGGCACACTAAAGCCTGATATACCATTCGCAGATCAAACGCGGGTTGAAACATCAGCCTCACAACTCAGCTGGACTCATCAGAAGCATACATAACGTATTCCGAATAGAAAGTATAACAATAGTAGTTTATTAAAAAGGTGTTCGAATCTCATTCAGCTGTTGATTTTTTTCCAAACGACCCCTCTTTCGGAAAGTGTCGTGTTACGCTTTGGACGAGAACGCGTGCGATTGATACTGTGACATCTTCACCACTAACCAGCAAGGCTAAACCCTACGGCCGATAACGTTTCCTTCGAAAGACTTACATGAAATTATTCCCGTCCGAGCGATTTAATGAGAAGAAAGAAAAATACTGTGCACATCGTTCAACGCACCCGCGGCCCATTTTCCAATAATGTCTTCATTCCACGATGCTCTAGTAACGGATCGAGCTTGATGGAACGCAACAACACAACCACGAAATCGTACGCGAACGTGTTTACGATCTCTCCTATTGTAAGGTTATCGTTTACGGCCGGCGGGCAGAGGTAAATAGCTGACGGAAAGCAGAAGGAAGAGAAGAAAAAATGTCCATCGCGCCCATCATCAAAGAAACTCTGAAAAAGCCTCATGGAAAAAATTTTTTTCTCAAATATGACGCTCATAAATGTCTCGATTTTACGAGCGGATTATTTTATTGAAGCAGTTGTAAGGTGCTGTTCACCCTTTTCTTTTTACCGAGCATAAAAAAACGTAATAAGTTCTTTTAACGTCGGTAATAGAAATTTTCGTTTCAACGACGCAATCACTAGCTTCCATATTTCGAGCTTACGACTACGACTACCATGACCTAAACCTTATTCTAATACTGACACCGTCGTAACATTCATTGATACCGAAACTCCACTTGTAGTACATACATTAACGACTCTAGACAACAAGAAACTCGGTTATACACTGCCTGATTACCAGGTTCAGAAAGTTTCTCAATAGCGCCTATGTCTTATCGAACAGTCTCCAAGTTGTTTCGAACTAGTGCATGGATCCTGTAGAGTTGTTTCCTGAGTTGTATTGAATATTCTTAGACATCCTGTGGTTTGTGAGGAGACGCTCCAAATTCCAAATCACAAGGCTACCGTGGCTCACATCCAAACATAATCCTAGCTGAAGTCTCTGTCATATATTTGCGTATACTGATGATCAATATACCAGAAGAAAAGGGGTACCCACGTATCCCAGCCCTTTTGGCCTTCATCAACAACTTCGGTTGATACGATTGTTCAACAATACCGTGCGACTGTGGGTGAAAAGGTGTGGTATGAGTTCTCCTTAAACCCTATAGGTATATGCCTTGGACTCAAAATTTCGATCTTGCTCTGTATAGTTTTCCGCTAATGTATTTGCGAAAGTTGTAGCCTTTTGGTTTGAAAGCGCAAGCTATTTCAATATACTTTCACCTAGAACCAAGGTAAATCATTTTCCTCTTTCTACTTCTGGAAATGATCCAGCTACATGCTTTCAACGATACGCACCCTCGCCCAGCTTTGGGTAGAGGGGTATTTACTAGCTGAACATGACACACAATATTGGCACAAATCTTCCATGTCCAGCCGACAAAAAGGTCAGTAATATCGCTCTTGTATCTTGGGCAGCATTCTTGTTACATTTGGATGTCACCCAGATGAGTTGTTATGAATGACCTTCGATGTATCTTGAACTAAGGTCTTTGGAATGACTAGTTGGTATCGAGACGCCTTTCAATGTAATACAGAAAAATCTCGCGTAAGCTATCTTCTAAATTCTTCATCGTTTCATTTTATTGTTGGAAGTTGTCATTATCACCATTGATTGCCCGAACTTTCTTTCAAAGTTTGTTAGAAGTTCTGATTTTATTCTTGAGCAGTTTTGTATATTTTTATAGTGTAGTGCACAACTTGCACATCAATTCGAGCCGGTCAGTGCTAGCGATGGGTGGCCCAGATGGTGGTCGGCAGCTTAGTTGGTGTCGAGTTCCAAGACTGTCGAAAGATTCCCAAACTCTCTGAAGAACCTATTGCTCAACATGTTGAAAGCTCCAAAGGGACCACTGAGGCTATGAAGGAGGCTATTGGAAGAGGGAACGATGTCCCAGTTGTATATAATAGCAACCAAAGAATTAACCCTAATCAATAATTAGAATTGAAATAAACAAAATTAAAATTTGTGATGAATATGCGTGACAAAAGTAGCTGTTCGACGCAATTTCGACCACGATTTTCAGTCGACATTGAGTCGACTCGTTTTTGACCTCAATTCTAAAACCCCAACAGATTGCGCACTGTAAATTTACGAAATCGCAAGTTCGACGCCGATTGCTATAGTTTTTGCCGAATGGCGTATAATCGACTCGAAATGTTGACGTCGATTTTCAGACGACCTTAATCTAATACCAGGAGTTAAAATTGGCTCAATATCGAAGTTGCGACTTGAATTGATGAAACGAAACGAGCACTCGATTTTCAGTGGAGTTCTATTAATTTCTAATGAGGTTCGTATGCAGCAACAAAGGCACAAATCTCGCCCCCTCCTGTTTGTCTTCTTGCTGGCAACCCTGTATTGCTCGGGTAAAGTTGACTCAGTTCATGTTGGTTCATACGTACCTGAGAGCAGTCTTGTATCACTACTAGGTATTCAGAAAATCGACCAGAAATCGATCGACGTTGTTCTATAGAGTCTTATAGCACTCTTTCTGTTCGTTAACTTCGCTGTTCGCAGTCAGAATGCGGAATCTCAATTACATAATCAGGGCCATTCATAATCCTAATTATGCTTGAAGTGCTGCAATGGTCAAATTAAAGTAATTTTGACGCCGGAAGCAATTTTCAATAAAAGTTAATCTAATACCAATAGTCGACTCAATTTTGACGTCAACAAGGAGTCTGTCACGAACTTTACCATTTCCGATCGATTTGCGGTCGAAATTGAGTGGAACTAAGTCAAGATCGATTTTGAGTCGACTCTCGATCGAAACAACAAATAGGTAGCTTCTTTAACGAAGTTAAACGAGGAACGCAGGTAACCTGTTTTATGAGTCATATGGGATTTGGTATTGACAATTCAAGGAAGCCTAGATCTAGATTATAAAGAAGACCTAGACCTACTATAAGCCTGGTATAATATAGTTTGAGAGTCTAAATTTTTAAAAATTCCTATCTTATATGACTCGAGAGTTGAAATTTTTCTAAGTCCCTCTACTATCATAATATGGCTCGAGAGTTGAAATTTTTCCAAGTTCCTCTCCCATTATATATGGCTGGAAAGTCGAAATTTTTCCAAGTTTTTTGTTGGACGGAGGACAGCGGATAGAACAGAAGGTATACATGATAGGAGGACTTGAAAACATTTCATCCTCCGAGCTGTGTACAATAGGAGTCGGAATTTTTTCAAGTTTTTCGCCGGACGACGCACGGCGCGATTGCGCTCGCGGACGATGACGTCACGTGGTTGATAACGTCACGGAGAGGGGAGAACGAATTTGAAAAAATTTTGTCCTCCGAGCTATATATGGGGGACTCGGGACAGCGGGTTCCCCGCTGCCATTGCAGTCCTGCAATGGCATCTAATTTCTTTTTTCACCACATGAATGAGAAATGGAGACGGAATAGATGAAAGAGGAAATCGTGTGAAGTAAATTTCAGAAAATCGAAAACTTGCAGCTTATCTATTTCGCTGTTCAAATCTCTCTCATCAATTTCGGTACTGCAAAGAACCTCTCTTATGTGATGATTTTTTTATTTCACTTCCAATTAACTATTCGCGAAAGTTGGAACTGTTTCAATGACTGCTACTGCGCAGTTAGTTCGAAAACTGTGCACTTAAATTTTACACCATTTGTCAATGAATGACGTTTAATGAACCCAAAATCGACGTCGATTCTCAGTGGACATTAATCTAAAATTTCGACCTCGATATGAGTAGATGGAACAAAATGAGCGGTTAATTCTGAGTCGGGTCGGTGTGATTTTTGATCGATTTGCGGTCGGCTGTGCGGAACTGATTCGATTTGAGGTCGATATGGACTATAATAATGCAGATGAAAACCTAACGTTATCTTACCCTCACCTTCTCAATAAATAAAAAAAAAAAGAAAAAGTTTAGCTATGTGGATTAACGGAATACTTAGAGTTATGATCACGGGAACCGAACAACATTAGGATAGTTAGTTAAAAGCTGCCCCAGCTACCAAAAAACTCCCGTGAATCAACTTCCGTCTTCTCTTCTTTAAGTCCGACCCACTCAATGGATCTCTTTTCCATCTGATGAAACTCAAACCCGGTTTCAAACACCACCGTTATCTGCTTCATAAATCAATAACGACACAAAGAAATTGGGGGATTAATTAATCATTAAAATTTTGATGCTGAAACGGCGGAAGTGAGACTGAAAGGACGATCGAAAGTAGGAGTGTGCGTACGAAAGACTTGGAACTGAAGTTCTAATAAGCTGCGGATTAGATCTACAACTTCGTACATTTTAGCTTCCTATTTTCAGCAAATTTCAGCTACAGAAAAGCGATCGTATTCAATACTTTTAGATATTCAGAAACTTGTTACAGTGCCGGGTCGGGGAAATTAACTCTTCTTCTAATTAGAAACACGACAATGATGAACGAAATCCCATTACGTAAAATAGTAATTTAGCAAGAGGGGCGAGAAAAAAATTACCGATCCGAGCACGAAAGAAACGAAATCGCGCTGAAATAAATCTTCGATCAGCGTAATTTAGAACTCGAAACTGTCAATTTACTGCCAAGAAGCGCCATTAAAAAGCGAAACACATTTTTGCTGTCAACCAAGTTTTCGTCCTCCATTGTTTACGTACGAAATATACCAAGGACGAAATTGACAAAATTACCTTACGCACGTATCTACGATACACATTGCATTGCACTTCGACCAAGGAAGAAAAAAAAAAAGCGTAAAAAAAAGTTTATCTCTTAGTTCCTACGTGTAATTTTAAACATTCTGCTTTTCGTACCTCTGCCCTGCCCCTTTCGCAACCTAACGAAATGCTGTAAGGGAAAGCTTAATTGCTGTAAATGATAGTCGGAGTCAGCTTAAATTTTATTACCTTCTGAAACGTTTTTTTTTTTTCTCTCCTTACTCTTCTTCTTTTCCTTTTTTTTTTTTTTTTTGTCAAATAAATTCGCGCCAACAAGTTTTTCAACGCGCTATTTCCCTTCGACAATGTTCTCGTCTCCTTTTCCGCCTCGATTGTTAATTTTTAATTCCTCTTGCATTTTATGAAGACTCGAAGAATACCTTAAGTGTACGAGATGCGATACACGCACGTTGAGGGAAGAACTTGCACTATATATATTCGCTTTTGGGGTAACTCAATTAAGATTCTAAATTATTTTAACGAACATCCAGTAATCTTCTTATACACCGTATTTACCCGTAGCTGTCTCCGCGTGTTTCTACATGGTAACCTCTTGTATCCTCTTACTCTGCTTCGTAATCCTCGCTCTATTCTATTCCTTAATCACATTTTCGGTCCTCGCGTGCTCTTCGTCGAGTATAATTTACCGATACCTCCTTCTTCAAAGCTCGTTCGTTCCTAACAACAGCACGAGTAAGTTTCTTTTTCTTCTGTCATTATTGTGCCACATCATTTTAGACGATGGTATAGAGTTTAAATTTACTTCTTATTGCGTGATGCTTGGCGGTAATTTCTCATCCGTAATCGATTTTCTTCGTCGTGGCTGATGTCATAAACCGGTCTCATGTAAAAAACAAACGTCGAAATGTTTTAGGGGTATATTTAAGCTCAGTCTACTTCTGTTTAGAATATAGAGAGTTGAATAATCAACTCCATTAGCGTCTGTAATTCTAATAATTTTTCGAAGTAGAAAAAAAAAATGGAATATTATTACCGTATACTAGTGCAAAAATTTGTTTTTTTCGATCTTCGTGTGAGTAAACCGTACGAGTATGGAAATTTAAGAAAAAAAAATTTGATAGCACATTTACTTCACCATAAATTCATTTATATTGCATTATCTTAAGACTTGAGTTATGCTGTCATGAAAAATGCGATACAGTAGTATGGAAAGCTTTGTATTTCTTCATTCTTTACTTCATATTTTATGGGCAACTTCAATTAATCCACTTCGACAAAGTAATGTAAATTTGAAAAATCTTTCACGGTTGATACTTCGGCTGAAACTATCTATCGTCCGTCTGTGTCAGAATTTGAAATAGTTTATAAAATGAAACCAAATACCTTTCAAAGGAGGGTCTTGATTTCTCCTCACTCCTTTCTCCGAAGTCAATAAACCTCGGGTGATTTTAAATCAATACGTATGGAAGGCGATGAGCTACTACACCTCGCCCTTTTTGATAGATGTATGAAATTTGGTAAATGTTCGGCATACCAAAGCTCATTTATGGTTTGTAATCTTGCGTTACTCTGTGCTTTCAAACGTGCAAGCTCTCAATGGAGTAATTTTTGATCTACCACGATGAGCACTGCATATATGTAGACGTTGAATAAGAGGGGGGCGGAGCTAAAACGCATCCCCGTTTCGTCGTCTCTAGGCTATCATTGAAACTCATATAGAGTGTGGTGAGGTGTAAGTAGTGCACTGGATTTTGAGAAAATCTCTTGTGTACAATTCTACTTTATGAGTTAGTGTGGCTGTAATGAAGCTATATTGTTGTGACTAGATCACTCTTAGAACGTATTAATCTTTAGCTATGACATGCGTCGTGATTGGTTCACTCAACCTATGTGCTGTGTTTCTATAGGCCACCAGGTTTGCTGCCGTCTTATCGATCAGTGCTGTTCTTTTTCTCTCTTCCAACCGCGAGGCTGGATAATTTTTTGCTATCAAACGAATCTCCAGCTGTCCCCAGAGTTCTATTCTCTTAGTGCGTTCTCTGCGTGTATGATTTCAAATATTCATTTTCCATTACGCTCTTTTTTGTTACAATGTTTACCAAAAGGTAACTTCCCTTCTTTTTTCCCACCCGATGTTCCGTGCTCCTTTTTCCTGATCTTAAACTTTCTCCGAGTCTCATCAATGTCGATCACTTCGCATTGCTCACAACTGAGTTCTTATACACACTCAAGCTTCCCTTGTCATTTTTTCCGTCTGGTCAGTGCTGATTCTCTTCACCAGGGGTGGTTTATTATGGATACCCACACTCACATCATAGCCGTTGAACGCCCTTGTTGGGTACTTTCCTATCTATGGTCTCTCAGTGTTTCATCATGGGTTCTCTTCTTTGTTTGCATTTTCCCAAAGACTTCCTCAACCACACCGTTACGGTAGCCGTTGGCTTCTGTAATCCGCTTCACCGTCTCACTTTCTTTTCCTCTTTTCTTCATTGTTCTTCAGGACCGAAATTGCTCGGTAGCCGTAGTTCTGAATCGCCTCAAACTTGTGCCTGACTTAGGATATCATCTACATATCTGGCCCAGTGTTTGACCGACTTCCATAACTTGCCGCCCTTCAACATCATGTGTTCCATGCCATTCATGAATATCTTCGCTAGTATTGGTTACAGCGATGATCCCATCGCTAGTCCTCTTTCCTGGCTTTAGAACTTGTTATTGAAACAGCAGTAGGTCTGGCTCAAAATCTCTCCCACCATTGTGGCTTACTTCGGCTCACCGGGATTCCCATGATATCTGTTGTTTCGAAGCAACGCGAGGAGTTCCTCCTTTGGTATAGTGCCAAACATGTTTGTTACATCCAAGGATACCAGCTTGTCGTTACTTTTGATTTCCACCTTCTCCAGTTGCTTTACCAGCTCACCGTTGTTTCTAATGTTTTATCTGGGTGCAAATTAGTAGTTTTCTCTCAAGAATCTGTCTGCGAGCTTTGCAACCTTTTGATTGTGGTCTCATTGAACAGTTCGCTTTGTGAATCTTTTAATTTCGGTGCGTCTTTTCATTGCCAAGTACATTGTTTTCTTTCAACACAACTTTCAGCCTGTTTTGGTATTTCTGTATCGTGTCCTTCGTCACCTCTTGGTATCCATTCTCTGTGATGAGCAACTCCTTTTTTGTCTCGTCTCCATAACCGCTACCGTGTTGCTTTCGTCCCACTTTGTCAAAATCAGGTTCCTCTGTCGGGTCTTCTTTTTTAGATTTGTTGACATTCTTCTGCGTTATTTGCGTTCGGCGCAAATTTTCCTGATTCCAATAGTACTTTCCCAATTTTGGTCTCGCGTCGTTGAATTACTTGTTCACAGTTGACGGCCATACTTTCGAGCTCACACTATGCCTTGGATGGCCGAGATCATGGTCAGCTGAACTTTCAATTGATACAGGTGTTGTTCGGCCACGGCTGCTTCAACAAGTACCTTCACGGGAAATTGAAAAAAGTTGAACGGGCAACGTTTCCGCACTGCAGCCAGGATGAACCACAGCACACTTTATTTGGTGAGCGGGACAAGCTTAGTTTGTCTCTTCAAGAGATCGGGGTAGCGGTAGCCTGGTGCCCACCATGTTCGGTTCCGAAGAAGCATGGAACCAAGTGTCTGTATTTTCAGAAGATGGATCAGAAATGGAATAGGCAAATGCAGAATCGCGCTATGGCCTACTCGACACCTGTCTACGTTCCACGTACAGACGTGCGGAAAAACGAGGAAGATCAATCTTGAAGATAGCTCCAACAGTGATCTACTACACCTAAGGTGGTATTGTTGTTGTAAGATCTTGAGTTTTGAATGCCTGGGGGCACTGCAGCTTGGTGGCGGTTCGCCAAGGAACTTCTTACAACGCTGAAATTATTCCCGAAAGATCGATTCCGGTGTTGGAGAATACAATATTAAATGCGTACGCAACCCACACCCACTCCATCATCGCGCATCCCTTTCCAGCAGTTTTTCTTCTTCTTCCGGAAAAGTGACGCTTGATAGGTTCTCAGTTCCGGTCCGGAAGCAAAGTTCTGCTTTGGTATCGCTGTCTCTTCTTTTCTTCCTCCTTTGTTTCCGGTCATCGGTGAGTTTTCTTGATTTGTTTGATTTGAGTTTCTACTCGGTTTTCTATATGTGGTTCTATCCTCTTCAAATTTTTAATGGTCCAGCGACTTGCTCATATGGAAATATTGTCATACAGTAAACTATTGAACTTGGTGATCTTCATGTACAGTTCATATATTTCGTTCTTCACTCTTCAGCTTGTATCTTGGTGCGTTTCACTGCTGCTCTGCTTCCTAGTATTCACGTAGTTGGGATGATGCCCCGTCTCAAGCATTCGTTATTGTACCAAATCTTCACATGGGTGACTCTCAGTTTGACCTTGGTTTTTAGAAACTTGAAAACCTCGTTAAACATGTCTGGTGCGTTATCGTGGAAACTCATATTGAGTGTGGCGAGGTGTAAGTAGTGCACTGGATATTGAAGAAATCTTACGTAAGCTAACTAATAAAGTAGAATTGTACTCAATATCTCAAGGCTGTCTTTTAATCAACCTGGCTCGTATTGTCCGTGTGCAGTCCACGACAATATTGACCAGCTTTTGTAAGCAGCCGAATCTGACCATCGTTTTCCATAGCATATTATCTCTGCTGACCATGTCGGAGTGGGTATGATACTGTCTAGAAGTCAAAGTTTTATCTCTGCGTATTTTCGAAACAATTGAAATCCGAGCAAGAGAGAGAGAAAAAGTTGTATCACCATCGAGTCGGCATTTTAATTCATACTGAGGCAATGAAACACAGACCCAGTGATGAAATTATATATAACAAAACTATGTTGACATGATGCAAAAAAGTCAATGATGTGTTATAATTAAGATTTAATCCGTTACGCTACAGACTGATTTAACCGCAGCCTTCTTCGAACGGCTTCTTTAATGATTTTCTCGTCTCATTTCTGAGGGTTCAGACAATGTATTGAATGTAATTTGACCAACGTATATGCCTATAATATTTTCTCATTCTCGTCTGATGGTGACGCAACTTTTAATGCAGTTTTATGTTACCTTCTATGTTTCTAGGTAAGTCGTTCAAAATGCAGAAGAATTACGATTCTTGATGAAATTTCACGAGCTGGAAGAGGTCAGACTGTTGATTGACGATCGTTAAAGAATGAGAGTACCTATTTGTAAGAGGTGTGGGTATTCTAAAAAGTTGCTGAAGATCGTACTCATTATCTATACAGGAGGAGTTGATACTTCCTACAGAAAACACTTCTAAAGGTAAAAAGTAATTGTTATGGTCGTAATGATCACGATGGAGCTCATCTTCTTATTTCTATTCATTACTTGTTGCAATAAAATCGAATAGAACTATTTTGTGGTCGTAGAACACCAATTTAATCAACTTACAAAGTATCCAAAAGCATCATCCTGTTGAAACTGTGTATATGGCCTTGAATACTGTGTTCTCGAATTCGGTAAAATAACTCTTCAACATTTTTTCTCTAAAGATTCAAAATATTCATTTTCGTTCGCTCAATTAAGTATGTTTTCTCTTTACTTTGGAGCTCTCAGATTTTCAAAGAATTTCCTCGCGTCAATTCTATCTACCACCTTGTCGAATTTCTTATTAACCTTACGGAAAGACGCGTTGCTCTTCGCGGTGAGTCGTGACAAATGGAGAAGGACGTTCCAGTAACTTGTAGCGTCGAATTCGCTGTTTCAAAATCTGACTAAAAACTACTTAGGATGTTCGATCAAAAAGCAGAAATTTCGAAAAACAAATGTTCACTCGTGAGTGTTTCGATTATGTATACAATTGGAATTTATTTAGTACGCCCTAAGAGAACGCATTACTTTTACTTCGGACTAATTTTTGGAATTCGTTCCCACTCCACGCTGCCGCAAGAGATCGAAAAAGATACGTTCATATTATACATTCTCTCTAATAGAAAAAATCACCGAACGAATTGAAAAATTAGTGAACAGGAAATAGTACTTAGTCTCGGGTGTGTACACCAATATTTTCATCAAATTCCGGTGTCACGTGTATAAAGGTTGCTTTTTTTTCATTCTACTCTGTTCACACCCCGCCTCTTGTGGACACAATTGTGAATGAACGTGAACTAACATCTCAGCTTACCGTTCTCTTAAGTGTCATCGCGGGTATATTTTTTATTTACGAATACAGACAATTTTCGGTGCCTCTGTAAATATCTATTGTAGAGCTGTACGAGAACAGTGATTTGTACGACACAACAATATCGGGTTACCGCGTTACTGGTCTATCTAATTACGTTATAGAAACTTTCATGTTATGCCTGGTAAAAGATGTGGCTGAAGAGGTTTTATCCGTACTTTTAGAATTATAGCGGTATATTTCGTTTGGAAAAATATACAATTATTTGAGAACCAGTTGTAAACAAACCCCGAGCTGTGTTTATATCCGTTCGTTTTCCTGCGAGAAACACCTACACATCTCTCTCGATATGGATTTACGTCTTTACCATTGTAGCTTCTAATTTTTGTGGGGAAAAGGTTTGTATTTTGATTCTTGTTGAGAGTGATTGCAATTGAGAACGTATCTGGTAAATCCGTTCTATTCGTATGTATTTCATATGGGACGGACGCGGACGCCTTTCTGTCAGAATTCGGTCTAGTGCAGTGTAGGCAAATGAGAAAAAAAAAATTTGCTGGAGCAAACGTTTCTGTACTGAAAATGGTTCTGGATGTGGTCCTGAACAACATACTAAAAATGCCGCGTTTTCCCTCTGGAGCTTCTTTTTTTATGGGGGTTCAAACACCCCAAAATTAGTTTTTCGCCTATATCTCGTGAAATTGAAATTTTATTAGAAAATATTTCAAACAAAAGTTGTTCCTCATTAAATTTCCTACCAAATAACGTATTAAACTTTCAGCCTATGCCAATTAGTGACTTTGCAAAGGGCGTTCAAAAGAGTCCCAAAATCAGTTTTTCTATATCTCACAAAATTGAAATTTTATTAAAAAATGTTTCAAACAAAAGTTATTCCTCGTTAAATTTCCTACCAAGTAACATATCCAAGTTTCAGCCTAGGTCAATTAGTGCCCCGGCAAAGCCTTGAAAGGCCGTTCATAAGAGGCGACCAAGATCAGTTTTTTCATATATCTCACAAAATTGAAATTTTCTGAAAAAATGCTTCAAAAGAAAGTTATTTCTCGTTGAATGTGCTATAAAGTGAGCCATTCAGACTTCAGGAGTTTCTTTTTGCAGAGGGGTCTAAACCCCCAAGATTAAGTCTTTTACTTATATGTATCTTGTCTAATAGGAATTTTATTAAAAAATATTTCAAACAAAAGTTGTTCCTCGTTAAATTTCCTACCAAATAACGTATCCAAGTTTCAGCCTAGGTCAATTAGTGCCCCGGCAAAGCCTTAAAAGGCCGTCCAAAAGAGGACCAAAATAAGTTTTTCCATATATTTCCCAAGATTGAAATTTTATGGAAAAATGTTTCGAAAAAAAAGTTGTTCCTCGTTGAATTTCCTATCAAATGAGCTACTCAGCTTTCAGGATAGAGCAACTAGTCTGTAAAAAAGGGGTTTTCGATATTAAAGTTAGAAGGATGTGCTACATTTTTTTTATCTAGATAGTTTTGGTGCTGATTTATGGAACGCTTGTATTATTACAGATTGTAAGGACTATTTTTTTACCAATGATAGAAATATTGAAAAGATTGAAATTAAATAAATATTTTTCTCATATCTATGACTCACATGGTACCTAGGTATTGAAATCAAAACGATTAAAGTCGCGTTGTATTAAAGACTCTAAGGCAGCTGCAATACTCTAACCCACGGTAGTACAAGAGACAAGCCATTGAACAAAAGTCGGTTTCAAGCTTTCTCTAAAAAAGTCCGCTGGGAAGTAGACTTGGCCTCTCTACCTCCCATTGAGGACACTGCATGGTTTCATTTATACAGAGTGTACCACCAAGTGCATTTGTGTCTTGGTCATGGAAAAGATCCGTTAGAATCGAGATGGAAGCGAATCGATGGAATATTGGAGCCTATGACAATGAACAGAGCCCCAGCATCGCGTCAGACCATCTCCTACAACTTATTTTTAGTGGGTGCGCTAAAGGTTGTAGAAATGCTTGTAGCTACCGAAAAGCAGGTGAACAATAACTCGAAATTTTTACATGTTTCATGTCTTTCCTGAAGAGTTTTGAATCCTAAAGAGAGTACGGAAGTGAGAGAGCCCGAGCTATGTTCATGACGTCACAGGTACCCATCATGGATGGTTATGACGTCACGACCTAATGACGTCGCTTGGCTCCCTGTGGACTTGATACCCTAACTTACATTACACTACTCTTGTATGAACCCAAGAACGGGGGCAAACGTGTGGAGCGAATGAGCCCCCCCTCAGCTAGATAGCTTATCGCACAGTATACCACGACTATATTAATCCAAGAACGCCACTGCACTGTGAGGAAAATTCACAAATTAGGCCATGATTCCATCGCGAAACAGACGTAGCCTTAAAATACAAGAAAGGTCCCTTACGAGTACTATGAAACATGATTTTTATTTATTTGGCTCTGCCAGAAAATCTCTTTTCTTTTGTAAATGTACGACCACTAAACCAGGGCTGTCCAACCTTTTTCCCCCTGCGGGCCACATCCATAACAATTGAAATCTTCGCGGGCCGCACCTGGCTTAGAATGTAGATTAGAATTATAAATGTTTGCTAAATATAGGAAGTGATAGGAAGGTGAGAAGAAATGAAGAGAAATGCCTTGCGTGGTATTTATAGGTATATTTGCATGCGTGATTATAACAATTATTTACTACTTTTATTTTCATTTTATTTTTGTCCGCATTAAATTTCAATTTTCTTATTATTTTTCTTTTCATTTCATTTTTTCCCGCATCAAATTTCAATTTTTCCCATGATTTTTACAAATTTACAAATCCGTCCGCGGGCCGCATTAGACCCCTTCGCGGCGGCCCGCGGCCGCGGGTTGGACAGGCCTGCACTAAACGGTAGGTAATGATATTTTCGCGGAAGATTTACCTCCGTGGCTATTTTGTCAACTTGTCGTCTTTAAATCCTATTGAGACCTGTAACTTGAGTTTAATAATGTTTTTTTTTTCCCCTTTTTGACATGTGTATGTCTTTAGGCTGGAGGTCAGTCAGGAATCTGCGTAACGTGACGCTTTATGACTTCATCAATGACCTTGACCTATTGTAGGGACATAGAAAAATTCCTGGCCTAGTGTTTCAAGTTGTGTGGTGGCTAAGTGAATCTCTTCATTTTTTTTTAAATAATAGTGATTCCATTACGAGTAAAATCCCTAAAAATTCATTATACTTAGTACATAATACTTTCGTCGCGGTATTTGAACTGTAAATGAACCTCTCGAGATCGACTCTTTCTCTCTCCCGGTGCCAATCTTTATTGGTGTCACTATTTTTATTATTGACTTGTGATAATCTTGCCCGCATAATACATACTTTCAATTTACTTTTGTCATGTTTCATGTCTTTCCTGAGCTTCGACTCCTAATTTGAAATTCTGTTGGTGCCCCACCCTTCATTCAAATCTGCGACTTCACCCGGCCCAGTTTATACTAGAGCAGTGTACTGAAGTTATACTAGGTATATACTGGGTCTACGCTCCTCTATACTAAGCCTAAACAATTCTAGGCCTCTTCTAGGCTACAGCTTGTGCAGAACAAGAAGATGGTACTCCCAGATCAAGCAAAGCAAATATGACAAAGACAAACTAGTATGCTATCTTATAAAGGATATGAAACATGATCTTCATTTATTTGGCTACGTCAGAACATTTTTTTTTTTTTTTTTTTTTTTTTTTCACTGCCCGTGCTATAAATTTACGAGTACGTATGTGAAGTCATATTCTCAGTATCAAAAAATTTGAAAAAGCAAAGAACAAGACTCATCTGTTCTTGAGTCTCGCCGTCTACATACTTTTATAGAGACGAACCGTCTAATCAGCCGTTCTCCATTGTCAATTCATATTTCTTCATTGTTGTGTTTTTGAGAACGATTATTATTTATACGAGTAGTATATTTTGCTCGGTTCCATAAATGGTCACTTCAACTAAACCGGTACTTAATGCAATGCTTCCAATATTTACGATAAATGTATCTATTTTTTCCCCTTCCGCTTTACTCTAAAATTATTGGTATTACTGGTAAAAATACAATAGATTGAAAATAAATCAAAATTGAATTCTATTCCTCGGGAGCCAGTAATCTGTCCTGACGAATTAACCAGCGGTGATATTTCGATTCTGAATGCGAGTTTTAACTCGTTATATCGGCGACCAACTCTGACCTAGTCACAAAATTTCATTAATTTTTTATCCTTCCGCGTAACGCGAATTTTAATATTCTGTAAGCGAAATATTAGTAAGAAAATTTATTCCACGAAATTATAAATCGTATTAATGTATAATATTCCGGAGTAGACTTATATATTAAATTATTTTTTGAAATATCATTCTAACCGTTTCCAAGGGCTATCCTAATAATGATTTCTACTCTATGTAACGAAGATTACTGCTTATTCAAGCGCAGTAAATTTTATTGAAATAAATCAAAATTCTTGAATTTTGGAACAAGCTCGTACGCGTCGTTTACAAATTCCATCTGCTTGATAACGTACAAGTGCCCGTCTTCGGCCTTCGTCAAATAAAAGGTTCTATAGGTTCACTGGATGGCAAAACCTCTATGTCGCATTTTGAGATATTAAGGACCATTATGTCGTGTAGTATTGCCAGACAACGAGCCTTCATTAAACTCACTGAACATATTGGCTAAAGACCAATGTTTCAGAGTGGATACCCATGTATTACGTCGCGTCGACCTTTAAGCGTATGAAATTCTCATAACTATTATGAAAACTGAATTATTCAGAGTAAGTTTTGTACGAAGTAAGTACAATTCAATTGCTGTTGTTGTATTTCCTATTAGGTTACCTACCTCGAAAAGTTTTTAAGGTTTCTTCTGTTTCCGCAGCACTTGGTGTTCTAGGAAATGTGGGAACGACCTGAAGATATGCCTCCTATACAAGAACTGATGTGCTAATGAGGAAAATTGAAGAAGTAGCGAGTTTGGGAAGGATCATCTTCCGAAAGACAGGATGACCAATTTTCGTAAAATTTATTTTTGATCTTGACCACGCAGGAAAACTGAAAGAAAATAACACTTGTTGATAAATTTGTGGGATTAGTATTTTTGTTAGTACTGATGGTGTACTGGAGAAGAAAGAAACGACCTGTTTATTATCAATATTGAACAAGTAACAGGTGGATGAAAAATGTGTTTTTCTAATCGAAGCGCTGTATTAATTCCTGTTTTTTTCCCTAGCGTTTTATTTAAATAATATCCGGTTTTCTTGTTCAAACTTCCTTTTCAGTAATAGTTTGAATGAGAGGTTCAAAAGACGATTTCTTACAAGAAATTTTGCGATTAGGACATTTTTTTGTCAAAGAATGCTGAGACGTCTCCTCCAGAGATACGTAGAGAAACATATTATGCTTGCTCTATTTTAGAGGACCCAGCTGTACTATTTCTTAGCCTATAGTATACCGGTATGCCTCATAAATAGTTCACTCGCTCCGCTTGTTCTCCCCTCCCCTGCTAGCCCAAACAACTCTCTATTTTATCAAAGAATCAGAATTCAACAATATATATATATATATATATATATATATATATATATATATATATATATATATATCATATTGATTGAATCGATTCTACGTATCGAACTTTTGTTAAGATTATCTACTTTGACGTGCAAGAAGTCGACCAAGGTTATTGATGACGTCATTATTACGGAAAATCGTGGTGGTTTTGACATGTATATGTGTTTGAGCTGGGGGTCAGTCAGAAATCTGTGTAACGTAACGCTTTATGATGTCATCAATGACCTTGACCTACTTTAGGGACGAAAAAATTTCTATACTGAACCTTTGTTACACTAGGCCTAAACTAGGCTGCTGTAATAGGCTTAGCCTTCATTATACAGGCCTAATATACAGTAGACTGTACTAGACTACGGGTTAGGGGACGAAAGAGCGGCGAGTGAGGCCCTGGAGACTGGTTAGCCTAAAATATTGTATACTAGACGTATACTAGGTTAATATTATACATTAATATACTACGTCACTACTAAGGTTCCTGTCTTCTGTCTTTCCCTTAGCGTACTCCTCCCATGAAAGAAGCCAGTTGAAGGAGAAACAAATCAAATGAGGATGGATACGCCGAAAGAGATTGGCAGACGCATGATAAGGAAGGAATATTAAAGGGAAGAAAGAATAACGATTATATTAAATAATTACCAGTAATGGAATGACAGCAATAAAATTCGTAATAACTATTCTTGCTCGGTGAGATTTGTCCCATGAGAGAAGTACAAGAAAGGATGGCAAATTGCAGATTATTCGAAACTTATAAGACGAGAAATTCATTCTTAAGTTCTAGAAGAAGATAAGCATAAATACACACATGTCAATTAATTCAGAAAAAGCTGATATCCCCCGTCCTCATTTTCAAGCGTATGGATCAGCCAAGTTCCTTGAAAGGGGATAGGAACTCGATCGGCGCAAACTTTCTACTCCAATTACCTCTTATGCAATTCTTCCGCATTTTGAAAAAAATTTAGAACAACATGTTTTCAGCATTCAGAACTTTGCTTGCTTGTTTTATCATAATTCGCTTAGTGTTTACACCAGGCTTCGAGGAGACTCTTTGTAGAAACACGCAAAAAATACCCTTTTTTGTAACGCGTTTATTAAATAAAAGATAGATTAAAAGAGTTCATTCGTGTTACACCTATATCTGAAGACTAACTACCACGATGTCACAGACGTAAGCACAAGAAGTGAGTCCACTGTTGAAGACCGTAAGCTCATCAGCATGGACATCTGCACTCTATCTCTAACATTCTCCCACCCTTTAGAATGGAAATTCTAAAGATAAAAAAAATTAAGAACAAAAAAAAAACACTCTTTCCTTTTTGGTCAAACCTGGCCAACATTTAGGATGTTGGTGGACCTTACAAAACTTAAATAATAAGAGACACAAAACAATAAAAAAGAAAGAAAGAAAGAAAGATAATCAAAGACGACGTGCCGGCTTGGAAATTCTGCCATAACGAGTGCGTATGACAGCTTCACTGTCGGCGCAAAGCGTGGTCCTGACGGACGGCGACAATGTATTGGAGATGGGGGGTACCTCACTAGTACACAGTTCTAGCGGGTACAAACGTTGGATAGGCCTTAAGAATTCACCTCCTTTAGTACGGACTTTGGCCAGCCGATTGACACCATCGCGACCAGGGAAGAAACAGAGGATACGACCCACATTCCACATGAGTCTTTTCTTATCATCAGCACCAACAAGAACAACGTCTCCTATACGAAGATCTGGGGCATCATTTTTCTGTTTGTTGTGCACCAAAAGAGCTAGATATTCCTTTTGGAATCGCAGTTTTAGTTCGTTTCTCATTTGAGAAACAATTTTGAATCGTTTCTTCGCGACGTTGGCTGTAAAGACTTCGGCATCTATTTCTGGTAGAGTCAAGTCTACTTGATCTCCCAGGAAATGCGCGGGTGTGAGCGGTTCAAGTTCATCACTATCATCTGAAATATATGTCAGCGGTCGCATATTAATGAGCGCTTCAATCTCAAACGTCATATTTTCAATCTGGGCCAGGTGCAACTTCTGTTTGCCCATCATTCTCTTCAATAAATCTTTAATTGGTCGGAAAAGCCGTTCCCAAAATCCTCCCCACCAAGGGGCGGCAGGAGGGTTGAATTTCCATGTGATTGGTTCAGAAGCGTAGGTCTTCACCACAGCGTCCCAATCAATGATACTGAAATAGTTAACTGTCCCATCAAAGTTAGTTCCGTTATCTGTGAAAACTGTGGACGGTCGACCTCGTCGACATATAAATCGACGGAATGCTAGAAGGAAGTCGTCAGTTGAAATACTAGTAACCAGCTCAAGATGAACTGCTCGGTACATAGCGCAAGTAAATAAGACAATCCAACATTTTGAACCATTTACACAGTGAAGCGGTCCTGTAAGATCGATTCCTATTGATGAAAATACTTTCCATGATGTTATGCGTTCTGGAGGCAAATCACCCACTGGTGCCTCTTGTTTCTTTGCTGTCCATGTCTTACAGATGGTACACGTTTTCAGAACTTTCTTGACTGCTCGCCGCGGAGATAAAATCCAAAACCGTTGTCTTAAACGAGATCTCAGAATACCACTACCACAATGACCTCCTTTTCTGTGAATTTCAAGGATGATCTGATCAACAACTGGGTGGTTGGTTGGCAGAAGAATTGGCATCTTGAACGAGACAGCAAAGTTGCTTTGCAGAAGTTTGGTCTTGACACATAGTAGGCCATCATTTTGGACAGTCGCAATTTTCAAAGTGGATTGGTCAGAAAAACACTCTCTTTGGACCTGAGATAAGATCCAGCGTTCCGCGTTCTTATACTCTTCTCGTGTTACAGAACGTGAATTTGGTTTCTCTCGCTTCTCTTTTGGCTTAGCAAGACTGGCAAAGCGTAAGATGTAGGCAAAAATTCTAACATTGCTTGAGAAGTTTTCGCGGGGCAGGTACCACGTCTCATATGTTTCATCAACAACATTCAATTGCGAGTTGGTTTTTGGTGCGGTTTTGCGCAATTCGCGAGATACCTGCTCATCATCAGCAGTATACGTCATTTCTGGCCAGTTGTCCTTGTTTTTGAGCCAATTGGGTCCCTCCCACCATCGCGAATCAGCAAAGGTCGAGGGATAACATCCTCGTGAAGGTAAGTCTGCGGGATTTTGCTTTCCTGGCACATATCGCCATTCTGCGTCTAGGGGTGTTCCTTGACGAATTTCTTTCACACGATTTTGCACAAAGACAGACCAGTCATTGCCTTTTGATATCCATGACAACGCAGTTGTTGAGTCTGTCCACAAAATAATCTTTTGCGGTGAGGATGTAATACTCACAATTGTTGATTTTAATAGTTGGGTGCCTAGCCAGCATCCTAACAACTCAAGGCGTGGTATTGAAAGTTTCTTGATTGGTGCTAGTCGAGTACGCGCTTGCACCAATGGTAGCTCAACTGTGTCAAAGAGAAGTCGAGCATAGATGACAGAAGCATAGCCTGTGACTGATGCGTCACAAAACACATGTAATTCAAACGGAATCTGATCAAATTTCAGATAACGGTGAAATTTGAGAGACCATAGTATTGGAAGTTCACTGAACCATTGTTCAACACATTTAGCCACACCCACAGAAAGAGGTTGGTCCCAGTCTGACGTAAACTGCCAAGATTGTTGTAACCACAACTTTGGTAACATCATAGTAGCAGAAACAAAACCAAGTGGATCAAAAATTTTCTGCATTTGAGAGGAGAGAGTACGTCTGGTAATGCCATTTGAGAAGGTTGCCATTTGTTCTGGCTCAGTGAGAAATAGCGTATCATAATGACTATTCCAGGAAATGCCTAGAATATTGATGGTGTCATTTTCAGGAGCACAACTAGCATGCCACTCTCTCAAGTCCATTTTTGCATCATCTAAAATTTCAATGGCTTCAGTTTTAAATTGGTAAAAGGATTCTTCAGAGCTGATTGATCCAATCAGATTGTCCACATAAAACGACGTTTTCAATATTTCAATAGTCTCTTCATTTTTTGACCACATGGAAAAGTGGTATAATAGAACTGCGTTCAACAAATAGGGGCTACAATTCAGCCCGAATACTAAACGTACATGACGGAAAATTCGATAAACTTGAGCGTTGTAGTCTTCCCACCAAAGGAAGCGTAAGAAATCTCGATCGCGTTTAATAAGTTGAATCATCATAAATGCTCGTCGTATGTCAGCAGAAAAAGCAACTAATTTTTCTCTAAATCGTAATAGAAAAGCTGGAAGGAGATCCAATAGATTAGGACCCTTGTGCAAACAATCATTGATGCTTTTGAACTTTCCAACTTTACAAGAGCCATCAAAAACTGGCCGTACAGGCGTCGTTGAACTGCCTGGTCGATATACAGCGCGGTGAGGAAGATAGTGTACTCCTCCCACCATCTCTATAGCTTCTTGAATCAGTCCCTGACTTAGCCACTCCAGGAACATACCGTCGTAAATTGAGTATTTACTGTCAGTCAGTAGGCGTCTAGACATATTCATCAGTCTTTTAAGAGCAACTATTTTATTGCTTGGCAGTTCAGCAGGAACATCTTTCCATGGAAGTTCAACAATATAACGACCATCAGGTGCTCGCTGTACTGTATCTTCAAAATTTTGTTGTATTTGTTCATTCACAGAATCAAATGGGTCTGGTTTTATTCCTAGCGCTTCAAGTTCCCACAATTCACAGATTCGCGAACGTTGAAAACACTGTAAACTGGTAGGAAAATCAACATTCAAACAAGTGTTTACATGACCATTCGATGGAATCGGACCACTCACAGTCCAACCCAGTTTGGTATTTAAGGCAGCCAACCCGTTGTCAAAATTACGAGGAGCGCTAGTGACCAAAGAATTCCAATAATCACTCCCAATTTGAACAGAAATAATCTGTGTGTTTTCCGCATCAGCTGCGTTGACATCATACAATTCAATTCCATCTTGCTTCAAATCATTCACCCATTTTCCGACCTCCAAGCGGGGGATAACACCACATATAGCTGGCGTTTCTCGTAAGATAAAGGTTCCTGTATAAGAACCATCCATACTTTGAAGTTGAACTTCATAAGCTTTCACATTTCGAGGTTCACTGACTGTACCGCCAAAGGTCATATTTCGCGACCATTCACTGCTTATTACAGGAACACCAGTCTTCCTGATCAAGTCCGAAGTAATGTTGGACAACTGACTTCCGTCATCATACAATAGTCGAACAATTTTTGAAGCCTTGGGACCAAGTACTTTTACCATTAATGTTTTCAATAAGACATCTTTTCTACAAACACTGTTGGCATTTAAAGTTGCCGGTTTTTTAGTTGGTTCAGATTGGTTAGACTCACTATTCAACGCTGGAGTAGATTGAACTGTAGGTTTATAATTTGGGCACATCGGTCGAAGATGTGTTTTTTCATGACATTCTTCACATACAGTTGTTACAACACAATTGCGTGCACGGTGATTTTGCCGTAGGCACTTGAAACAAGTTCCTGACTTTCGCAGAAGATCTCTTCTCTCATCCATAGACAAAAAACGACTCTTACGGCACTTGGCAGTAATGTGTTGACTCTGACATAGAGCACATTTTGCAACAAGTTTGTTTCCATTCATTAAACCAGCAGCAGTCGGAAGGGAATTCTTACTATTCTCCTTGCTCAAAAAAGTTGACGGTGAAGAGGCGTTTGGTTTTTCAGATACTTGTTTAGCAGTAGAATTAAGACCATCTCGAACAAGAACACGTTGGGTTTCACTGTCAGCCTCTTTGGCTAAAAATTCCATCAGATACGTCAGTTCCGCCTTTTTTGGTTCGTCCTCACTGCCACTGTCTTCTAGATTGTAGTACGGACTGCGCTGCCACACCATCAATAAATCTTCTGGTAGAGAAGATTCAACCATCGGATATAAAAATTCAGAGGTTTGAGCTGGGTCAACACCTAGAGTACCGAGCGCTCGAATATGCGCGTCTAATTTATCATAATGTTGAACAAGGTCGAACTTTTCTTTTTTCTTTGTGTTCTGAATAACCATTTTAAGGAGTTCGCGAACGTACAATTGCTTCAGTAATTTTGGTTTAGCGTATCGATCTTTCAGAGCTTTAATAGCTACTTTATAATTCGCCTCTGTAGACGGAAATCGGCCGACAATATCCGCGGCACGTGTCTTCGGAATCATAGCTAATTCTAGATAATCAAATTTATCTTTATCACTTAGATCCGGGTTCCCATCAATCTGGGAAAAATGCGACCACCAACCCAGCCAATCTAAATGTTCTCCGGAATATTTACGAATTTCGAGTTTCGGAAGCTTAACTTTTAGCCTTCGTCTTGGTCCTTGTGTGTCATTCGTTTCGTTTGAGCTAATGCTATTACGTTCGATAGATTCGTCCTTTCTCAGAACTTCATAAATTTTTGCTAACGAATCCTCAATCATTACCATATACGGTTCCATGGTTTCTATTTCCTCGGTGTATGAATCAGTCGTAACCTCATCGTCCGCGACGAGAAGAACTTTGATTTTCTCATCGACGTCTGATAATTCTGCTGATAAGCGTTCCAGCTTTCGTTTTGCGCCTTCGATAGCGATGATATCTAAAGGATCGGTACTTATCAAAGTACTTACTTCATTCTTTGCGCGGGTAATCAAGCCGCGAATCGGCTTCCGCCTCTTCTTCAGTTGTTCAACATTTGCCATCGTTGAAAAGCTTACTACAAAGCTATCGAACAGCTTTAAAATGTATTATCGTTTCAAAGATATGGTTGTACCGATCGGTTCAACCATTCAAAATTTACGTTAAAACAATAGTCATAATCACGTCGGGGTCACCAAAATGTAGAAACACGCAAAAAATACCCTTTTTTGTAACGCGTTTATTAAATAAAAGATAGATTAAAAGAGTTCATTCGTGTTACACCTATATCTGAAGACTAACTACCACGATGTCACAGACGTAAGCACAAGAAGTGAGTCCACTGTTGAAGACCGTAAGCTCATCAGCATGGACATCTGCACTCTATCTCTAACACTCTTTGTAACGACACTTGACCTCTCAGCCCCGACCGTAGCTTACTCATCGACTACTTATGAGATTTATTGCGACATTTATTCGTCTCGTATGAGAGCGATGTAGAGCGCGAACAAAATGTTGCCGTCGTTGTATTTTTATTTTTGTAAAGGTGCCATCGTGACTCCACGTCGCGTCGCGTCGATTCGGTTTACTTGTTTATTGTCGCGTTCATCAATCAAGAGGATCCATGCGAGAAGAAAAATTCAACGCGCCTTAATGCATGTGCAATTTGGCTTCAATTTTTTATTTTAACCAACTTTTATATTATTATACGGATACTACATCAATGTTGGTCCACAATCTGTGTGCTTCGTAAGACAAACTATTTTCGGTAACGCGTCCGTCAAATTACAAACGATGACGCGCTTCTGCCGCGGGCTATATGTGGTGGCGCGCGTCCTACTCTTAGAGGAAAAAAAAATTAAATTTCTGTCATACATTCATAAAGTATATTATATACATGGGAATAGAAATCCGGAATACCCGAACGATATAGGGGCACCCAACTGAAATAAACCCAGCGGGACATTAAGTGGTATTTCGTGTAATATACACGGGTTTCATTGTCGAATCTTAACGCCTCCTCGAGTAACAAGTCTCATCAATATCGAGTAAATTATTTTCGTCTTATACTTTGTACTGTCCTATAATATTTTCTCGTAGCCCTCGTTTACCCTTTTTATGTCGAAGAAACGCAGTGCAGTCATAAAAATCAAAATCATACAAAATTAGTACACGAAAAAAGAAAAACAAATAGAAACGTCGCTCCTATACAAATTTATAGACGGACGAATTGCCCAACTTTCTCCTTCAATGCGCTATCATGTAAAATTGGAAGAGAAGAATTTTCTGCTCACTTTTTCAACGTGTTTTAGCCTTTAACAAACAAATGGAAGCGAGTCGCAATTAGAGGAAATTGGATTGATATGCGACTGAGTTTACGTTCGTTAATGCAGTCCAATGAATTCTTCATCACATAAACCTAAATGGATGTAGGTAATGTTTACTTCCTCGTAAAATCCATAAAACTCTTAATGCACGAATTTTACTATCGTACTGATCCAAATTGACACACCGAACGTTTTCCCTTCGATTAGAAATTGAGAATAGTGTGCGCGTGATCTTCGAATCAGGTTGAAATTAATGTACGTACGAGTATCTAATTGTAAACTAAGATGTAATTGACATTTCGACAGCTTCACAAAAATCGTAGGCGATAGAATAATGACTTTTATTTTTGAGTAATGTAAGAGGATTGATTGAAGCAGCGCGTGATACGAATTGAGAAGAGAATGTCACATCTAATGAGAAATTGACGACAGCGACAAAACTAGAAAAATAATTGAGCATTTTCTGCAAGCCTTAAGTGAACATGTACGCAACAACACTCATTAGAGAGTTTTTGCATTCGAACGTTATTGAAATAACGTAACGCTAACGTTAAATTTTCCCATTGCTCACAATGAGAAAATTTAGTGTTAACGTTACCGTAACATGATAACGTCCCAGTGCAAAAACTCTCTATTATCCTCCCGCTACCGTATTCCTTCGCGTATAAGTCACCATCGAATTTTGAGAAGCAATATTCAAGATTTTTTTCCCTTGAGTATAAGTCGCCTGCAAAAAAAAAGTAGTCTATGTACACTAAAGTAGTATGTATATTATTCTTATTCTTCATCTTCAGAATCATCATTCTTCTCATCGCTTGCTCCTTTTCCTACCAAAGAATGTCGCCCTCTGAACCGTCGAACGCGTTTGTGAAGCGACATATTTTCTTAAATGACTTGCGGATGATTTCTTCATCGATTTTCTTCCACGCCCTTGAAACCCATGTTGCTAGAACGGAACAGAGAGACTTCTTAATTTTACCGCTGACTGTCATCGGTAAATTGTTACTGGTCGACCACTTCTCGTATTCTTCTTTTATAGATAGCGTTTGAAAGGTTTGTTGATTGACACATCAAGTGGTTGAAGTTGGCTGGTTTACCATCGCAGGAGATCGCTATTCATCTTCTTCGGACGGTCTTACATTATTCGTCAAAAGGTGACGCATACGTCAATTACACGAATATAAGTCGCACCCTAAATTTTCCCTTTGAAAAATAATACGACTTGTACGCAAAGGAATAAAGCAATTCAAACTGCAGCCTTCAGGCTGACATTACGTACATCCTAAGTAAGCCAACCCCTTTATCGAGACCACCTCTGCAGGACAGCAGAATACAATATTTAGCTCTACTCCAAAACATACAGACTTGATAATATCGAAGAATTTGAATACCATCGCTCCTATATCGAAGTCTTTGGGCCAAAATAAAGCTGTACCGTGGTATATCATAAGAAACTGACAAAATCGATTAAGTCCTGAAGTGAAACAGTAAAACATCGTCACATTTCCTCCTCGTTCCTCATCTATTATGATTCCAACATCTATCATGAGCGATAGTAACCGAACACAGCCTACGAGAACGAAAACGAATGGAGGCAAGACATTGGTATGGGGGCGTCCATAAATTATGTGAGGTTTTTTTTTTTTTTTTTTTTTTTTTTGGGGGGGGGGGGTCCAGCCATGTCTCACTAAAACTCACGTGAAGGGGAGGGGGTGCCGACAAATCTCACATAAATACATTCTAAAATATGGCTAAACTGGCTTAAATTTAATAAAAAGTGGTCCTTTTTGAATAGGTATAAAGTGTGATCAAGAAAATTACGTTTTTTTAATAGATAAACGCGATTAAGCACAGATAAACGTATTTAAAGCAAAAGTACACATTTCGGAAAATCTCACGCGAGATAAGAGAGGGAGGGGATCAAGGCAAATCTCACGATATCTCACCAAGGGGGTCGAAAAATCACAAAAATCGCCTCACGTAATTTATGGACCCTCCCTATGACAATAAAACGGGAAGATGGTCAAAGGTAGCCTGGTGAACCATGTTGACAGTCAATTTTTGACTCAGGATGGCGTCAGAGGCAGATGAAGAACCAGAAGGCACATCCTGATACCCGGTAGGGGTCAAAGACTTGGAAAACGAATGGCGTTTTAGGAATGACAAAGAGCCCAACGAGTCGAAGCGGAGTAAAGGAATCTCCTACTCTCATTGGAAGCATCAAAAATGCCATCTGGAATAGAATAAATAATGTTAATACTCACAATAAGATGAAATAAAGCAAATTGAATGGAACGAACAGAATTAGGTAAAAGGAGGGAGAGGAAGGAAAAAAGGAGATTTTCCGTTGTTAGATAATGTAGAACAGTCAGCGGTTGATAAAGGTGTCCCAAAGTCGGGAGTGGTGGATGCTGTGCCTAGAGTTGGCTGAGAAGCTGTAACAGAAAAATTAGCTTCAGTAGCCGGCTCCGGAGCAGGAAGATCGTTTCCTAATTCTCTTTTCCCCTCAAAGCAAAGAAAAATAAGTTAAAATATTCACACATTTATAAATTACTTAGTCGAATTAGAGAGACTCTCCATCATGTGATTTCTCGCTTACACTTGAAAAACGTTATTGTGTCTGACAATTACTCAAAACTTTGGATATCAATCTTGGATGATTGAAGATAGTTACTGATGCTGATTGCGCTATACTTGCAGGAAGTTTGTCCTGTCGATGAGAGGAGTCCTCAAAGAAGTAGAGCAAGAAGTAAATTACTCCTTGCTTTACTCCTAGTATGTCTTCGATGTGTCTGGCCATAATTTGGCAAATGGTAATAATTCTAATTTTGTTCTAGTTGTGGACCATAGGTCTCAGGGCCTAAGATGTAGTGATCTTAATGACATTTGGTAGCGAGTGTAATTTAAATTCTCAGCTATCAATTTTGACTTTGCGTAGTTGCAATAACACTCGGTTATCTATTTCTCCCCTCGTGCAAACGTATGAAATATATTTTCATCATTATTTTTTTCTGTTCTCCAAAACGTCCGCGAGATTTCTTCCCTTTCTCGCTTCCACTACGCCCATATTTTTATCATTCTCGGTGTTTTTCCTCTCTTTAGCCAACACAAAAGGAGTGATTGTGTAGAATTTTATAAAACTAAATGATATTGGTAAAGTCGCGCTCAGTAGGGTTCTTTGGGGTCATCCGCGTCACGCGGAAACGGAATGGTAGGACTGCCTAATCTGTATACAACCTACTTCCCACTGTTCATCTCTCTACTGTGCCACAGAGCTGCTCGCAGAGGATACGGATAGGTTTCATTTCTCAATTATTATATACTGAGGCAACATTATGCACTGCCGTGTAAATTCTTTTGAAGCTAGGTCGATTTAATTCCGGGGGTAGATTTTAAATAAAGATTCACCCTAAAATCGAGTTTAGAGATGTGCACCTACGAGCTTACGATTAGAAGTTGCTGATGATGATAGTGATGTTGTTTACTTTAGAAAGAGGAAGTAATGATGAATAGAATACGGATAAAGGTATTATAATATTGTTGTATATAAAGTCTCGCGTATTCAGTATCGTTGATAATTTTTTCAAGTATTTTTAATCGTCTTTTTTTCTTCTACGGAGAATAGTGCGTCGATAACGGTCAATGAGAAATATTCCGTTACGTTGTGTCCTAAAGTATGAAAGGGCGCTTTCAGTTTAATCTGAGAGGGTGGTGTGTTAGATTTATCATTGTTTTCTAGTAGGAGAGCGTTCAAGTTGTAGACCAGATTCCAGATTTTATGAATGTCCAACCTTTGTGTCTCTTCTTCTTGATGGTATTCCAACTAATTTGCCTTCGACGATCTTTTATTCAGTAGTTTAAACCTTCCGTCCATGTGACGTAGTTTTCTACGCTCGATAGTATGTAGTTTTTGCGTCCAAGAATTACACAAGCCGCTGCGGTATAAATGTTACGATCCAGAAGTTGGCGTCCAGCTCTTAAAGCTATGTCACCAAATCGCGACTGTGGAGGTTCAAGTCAAATTCCGCTCATTAAACTTTTCAAAGGATTGCACACTTTCCCCGTCCGTGATCTTTGAAATTTTGGTCGAAATTCCACCACCATTCTCCAATATATTTTGAAACCCACAGAAGTGAAATACATCCCCCCTTTTTTCTATTCACCCCCCCCTCTCAATTTGAATGTAAGTTTAAGCTACAAGGGATTGATTTATTTGTGCCGAATTTGTACTCGATTCTGCCGTCAAGTTTTGATAGGAAACCTGTTTTCTTGGGCGTGTTTTTAAAATTTTGGCTTCTCACTGCGGGCCATCTGGCAAAAACTGACCTACTTTAATAAAGGAGTTGAGGCCTAGAAAAATTTCGACTTTCGACTTCGACAAGAGTTGAACTTGTAAAAATTTGGGCTTTCAAGCCATAATATATGACAGCAAAGGTGCTTTGAAATATTTCGACCTTTGAGCTATATACGATAGGAGGGGCACTTGGAAAATTCTGCAATCTCATATAGTTTGATAGTCAAAATCTTTCCTAGTCAAGAACCCCTGAATAGCTGCGAAGTCGGAAATTTTCCAAATCCTGGAGGTACGTATGATAGAAGGAGAACTTGGAAAAATTCTAACTTCTGAGCTGAGGGAGATTTGGAGAAATTTTTCCCAATTTCCTGCGTTTCGTTAACTTTGTTGTGGTCGCGTGCCGAGAGATTGATGAGTGCCCCTAGTTCGACCGATGCGGACAAATGTATGGACTTTCTTTTGTACTTAACGAGGGCAGATATGTTATCGAGAAGGTCGTTTTCCGTGGTGTGCTCGCGGTGAAAGATCGGTGAGAACCCCTAATTTGATTGAAGCGGGCAAATGCATGAAACTCTCGTTGTTCCTAGCAATGGCGAGAAGTTACCGAGATTGTCTCTTGTTGTGGACTCGCAATTGGAGATAGGCTACTCAGACCGGGCGAGTGCCGAATGAAGTCACACCGAGGAGCTCGTTTTCCGTCGCAGGCTCGCGGTGAGAAATCGACTGAGGCCCCGCTATGATCGAAGTGGGCATATGTACGCCAGTGCTTGTGAAACGAATGTCTTGTTATGCGTGAAGAGACAATATGAAATATTATGGAAAGGGGGTATTGCACTACCGTGGGTTTCGAATTATAAAATGTGAGTAATTGGAGAACGATGGGGGAATTTTGATAGAAATTTCAAAGATCAGGGACGGGAAAAGTTTTTAATCCTTCAGGTCCCAAAATGTTGATGTATGCAGCGGGGAGATAATGGGTGAACAGAATCCAATGTTTTCTGGGAAAAATTGAACAAATTATGACATCGATTTCCATCCAAAATTCATATACGAAGGACTGTATTTCTCCGATCCCCCTCTTGCAAATTTAAAATGTCTGTGACGGGAGTATGATGAGTGAATAAATTTTGATGGTTGCTGAACAAAATTATCGCATTGGTTTGAACTCAAAATTCAAAGAGGGGGGGAGGGCTGCTTTTTATCCAGCCCTCAAATTTCAAATTTATGTAGCGGGAAAACGGTGCGCGAATAACACTTAAAATTTGCTGAACAAAATTATGACATTAGTGGCGGTCCGAAATCCCTAGATGGGGAGCTGGTGACTTGGACCTCAATATAGTCTAAAAAATAAACGGCAACATCCATATTTATGTCGTGACTGCATTGATGGAAAGCAGTGCTTTCATGGGGCCAGATATTATGTCTATTCGAATAATGTGTACACCACAAATGGGCCATGCTCCATTCTCAATTAAAATGTAAACCACTGCGAAAGGCTTGGCCCCTTCAATTAGCTTGATATGCAACACCATAAGACTCAAAACGCCCTTTCAAGGTACTCCATAAAACAGGTTCTCTGCCCCCTTTCGTCTCTCCTATCATATTAGCCTGGAGGGTCGAAATTTTTCTAAATCCCCCTCCTATCATAGCTTGGAGGTCAAAATTTTCCCAAGCCCCTCCCCCCCCCCTCCGTGACGTCATCAACCGCGAGCGCGAGTCAAAATTCTTCCAAGTCCCCGTCTTACCGTGTACCGGGTGCGCCAAAATGATGTTAACAGTTGAATGGGGATTTGGTCTGAATTTGTTGTAGCTCAAAAACGGGAAGTGTTAGATGACGATATTTGTATCTCAATTTTATATTTAATTTGCGCCCCTACCCAACTTTCTATAACTTTTCTAAGACGAGTTGTGGACTAAAATGTGCCAAACATTGACAAACATTCGAGGATTTCCCAAAACAGGGATTGAAAATTCCCCCAATTTCAAGCTTCATATGTCGCGACGCGATGTACGTTTTGTGCTGCTTTACTACTTGTGGAGAATGTGTAGCGAGGTGGTTTTATATGCCATAGCGAGTAGTAAAGCAGCTAACGAATTAACAAGAATATATTTTCTCTCTTTCAATTACCTTTTTTGTTTTTTAGACGTTTCACGTTTTTGCGCTAGAACTAATTTAGTCCAAAATCCCATTTAACCGTTAATATCTTTTTGGCGCATCTTGTATATCTCAAGAGTCAAAATGTTTCCAAGTCTCCCCCCCCCCCTTCCGTGACGTCATCAAACTCGGGCCACTCACGCTCGCGGACGAAAATTTCCTGAAAGTACCCCAACAAAAGTGATAAATGAAAAATTGAAAAATGTATGAACGAAATCATACGATTCTAAAAAGTATTTTCGACGTTGATCCCGATGCGGTGACCTTTTTCAAAATTGGCTCTGGTTATCGAGAAATGTTCATATTAAGTTCCCGCGAATCGTAGCGACGCGCTGTGTATGTTCTCGTACTCGCGAAATTCGATAGCTGGGTAACTTTTTTTTTTTTTTTTTTTTTGTAGTGGAGTACGGCTATGGGTAACCCCAGGTGAGAGGAAAAGTTAAAAGAGCTTTCCACATTCCTACTTGAAATTCCTTGCAGCACCTCTTGTCTCTGACGGTTTCCGTACAGGAGGCCACCCTGAAAGTAGTGAGATTGTCATTCTTCCATTTCTCTAAAAAAGGAGACAAGCTGAGACCCTTCACGCGTCGAAAAAGTGCAACCGAAATTTGGTGCACAGTTTCGAATCACAATAGCCGCGCGTGTGATACTCGAATCGAACGAATTTTTATTACAACATTGCTACTGAAATTGATGATATAATAATAGGAAAACTTTGTCGCGTCCAATGAAAATAAAACATAAATAATTCGAATACAATGATTATCCGATCTTTAGTATCATTCCCGGACTCGTGGGTGGTCAACAGATTTTTACAACTAAGGTTAATAGAAGTCAGGTCCGGCACAAGCGTGCAATGTTGATTGTTAACGTAGATTAGATCCGTACATAGTTTAATCGGAAACGTACTATATAAAACTTGCTACTTTTTATTAGAATGGAATAATACGTGTTTGAGGACACGGAGATAATGAATGGGCTATTTTATCCAATATACAATGTATACGAGATGTGTGGGGTAGACCCACTCGCCAAGTCGAGTGCAGTAATTTAAAATGTTAATCACTTGCCCAGGAGTATGGAATTAAATCAATATTTAAATGCGCGTGGAGACATTCGGACTCTCTTAATTTTTCGTAAGTACGTATGAATCATCGTAAAGCGATATTATTTACTTCCGTCAGGTGATGTGGAGGGCGACGGGCCCGCCACCTATTATTCGCTGTACTACCGTATTTGTCGTGGTTATTAAGGTTTTAAACATTCTGACTTATTTATTCAAGGGTTCTCAGTAATTCACCCTCACCATTCGCCGCATAAACTTTCTAGTATTTCTCCCCCACGCGGTAGTAAGTTTATCATTCGGTCAAATCGGCGACAATTCACCCTCTAAAGTTTGCAGCTCGAACGAGTTGATGAAATATTTCGACGTAATTATGATTCGCTGCTCGCCATCGACGCGCACTCAATTAAATCGACGGATTGTTTATTATTTTCATTCATCTTCTCTCGTTCTCGTTCAAAGCCTCCTTGGGTATACGACTGGAAAAAGCCTACAACGCTCCGTATAGTTGCGGCCCAATTAATAAGCTTAATGTTTGGAAGTAACCTTCGTTTTTGCCCTTCGCGAAAAGAAAGAAAAACTTTCTCGCAGGTATACCGGTCTGATTTCGCGAACTTCGCATTTCAAAACGAGAACGAGAGTTTGATGAGCTGTGCAAGGAGAGCGGCGACGGTGACAATATTTTAATATATTCGAGACACGCGTATCGGTAGTCAAATGTCCACTCGATACAACGCATGAAATTTCGTAAATGACCACCCGGAAAGCGAATTACGACGGTGCGTAATGTAGTTAAAAAGTTCGTTTTCTCTCCTAACTCGTTCCAAATCTCTGAATGGCACTATATTCTAATTTGTATTCGCGGTACGAAACGTACAATTGTGAATGGAGAAAATTCAGAGGCAATGAATATGAGGCGCGGTCATGAATATCGCGTAACTTTTTCTAGTATAGAATTAGAATTTTTGTTGTTCGAGTTGTACCCACGCGCTTTTTTTTTGCACGTTGGTCCATTTTTTATATTTAGTTTTTCAGCCTCCTTTCAAAAGATGAGATCTCGAGGTGGGAGCTGCGTTAATGAGATGTCTGCTTGTCTATCGGTCCGTTAGCCAATTCTTTTGACTTTCGGATTGTGCAATCAGGTTTTGTCGATGACTCATTTCTAGTGACTGTTTTGAAACGTTCTCGCTGGTTTAGTGGAAGAAAATATACGAGCTATTTCCTTATTGTATCTCGCACTGATTACGGAATGCTTTTCATCTTCTTACCCTCTACCTTTTGCGATTCTTTATCCCTTGAACTTATTCGGTAACTTCATTTCCGATGACGCCTTCTCCAAATGCGCTGATGGCCTTCGTCTCGCTTCTTCTCTTGCCGAACGAAAGCTTCGTAATCATCTGCCGCCATCATTCTTTATTTTGCCCCCGAAATACTTTTTCAGGTCCTAATTTTTCAACTCTTTATCTTTTCCTCGTAGAGGGAAGTATTCCGTTGATTTATTTGTCTACAATATTGGTGCTCATGTACATACACTATAGCCTAAAGAACGAATACGAAGGGAGTATAAGCGAACCGTTTTGCAATTAAAGCGAATTTTCTAAATGCCCTCCGAAATTAAGTTGAATTATAGTCGCGGATCGCGAGTCGTTGAAAAACAGAGCCGTTTTAAGTAACACCTATTACATATTAATGAGTAACTCGACTATCTTGAAAATCGTATCGTCGTGTCGATGATAGCGCAATTAGCATAAACCGTACTGAAGAAGTTTTACCGTATTTTAGGTTCAAGTTCGATTTAATTGTGTGCACACGGCGAAACATCAGCTCCAGAGACTGAAACCCTCTTGCGCGATGCTGCGCTCTGGCGCTGGTGATGTCCAGGCGCGCGACCAGAAAATGGGATGCACGCTGCAAAAAGAAGAAACTGATGATGATACTGTATTGTCGGTTTCTGTTTAGAGGTTTTCCTTTTTCTTCGTTACCGCTGCAGCATTTCGTGAGATATAATTTATCCTTTTCTCCGTTTACTCTTAGCATTGCTCTTGTTTCTAGAGAGAAACTCTCTCATGGTACATTCTGCGAAAACAATTATTAAATAAGTTTTTCACTACTTGATAAAGTACTTTCGCGGTTGAATTACATTGTTGTCGGGGTAGAGAAAGAGAGAGGGAAACGGTCCGAGGAAATAAAAACTGAAACACGAAGCGCGCGAGTAGTGTTTCGCAGAAATTTTGAATCTTTTGATTAAGAGTCGTTGTTGTGTAGTGTTCCGTGACTTTTGAAACCGTGACGGTTCTTTAATGCTTCGCAATAATTTCCTGCAGACTGTACCAGTGTACAAAGCAAACATACAACCGTGTAAGTGGCAGGTCAGTACGGGGTTGGCATAGTATTTAATTTTTATGTTTTCTGGATGACGCCGAATTACTCGTTTTGAATTATTTTCAGTAAGCAATTTCGAGATTTCTCGGTAAATTCGGTACCATGGCCTTGCGCGTATAGCGTGATCTATTTTGATTATTATTTAAGGTAATTGTGTGACGCTATGCAATCAATCTTTCTAATATTCCTATGTGTACTTGGTTTTCACTTATCTTTAGCTAGGGCAGGCAAAAGTCACATATGCAGCGCCACCCGTCCTCCAAGGTGGAGTGGGTGCGGCTCGTGTATGCGTTAACTTTGTTTTCTCCAACACCGAAATCGATCATTTCGAGTATAACTTCGATGACGAGAGAATCTCCTTAGCGGACCGCTTCCTCTTCTTGGGCCCAGGCACGCCAAACTTTAGAACACACTACAACACCACTTTAGATATGATAGATTGCTGTTGGAGAATGTTACATCAAAATCACTACATCGTCACCAAGTTCACCCACTTTTTTCCTGCAGGGTGTGGAAATTTAGACCAAAACGCGGATGAAGTATCTGGGCATCTGGTTTGACTCAACGCTGTGAGCTTCGGCTTCATTTCCTGATGGCAGCAGAAAAGGCAGATAGGGTATTTGTATATCTAAGCCGCCTGATGAGTAACCTAGAAGAACCGAGAAAATCAAGAAGAAGGATCATGATGAGCATTAAGGCTTCCTCGATCCTCCTATATGATGCCTCAGTATGTTCGACTTGATGAAAATACCATGCAGAAGGAGAGAGATGGTAGAGCTCCAACATACCGCACTGTCTCGACGGAGGCTCTTTGCATATTAGCACCTTCACCACCAATCGAACTCCTTGCTGAGGAGAGAGCAGGGGTGCTCAAAGCAAAACAGAAGATGATACGACGACCAATCAAGAGAAAGCAAGAACTGCCCAGAGCGAGCTAGTACCTAGACAACCGAATTATCAATACGAGACCTTGATGAGTGGATGAATCGAGTCCATGGTCAGCTAAACTCTCACCTGACGTAGGTGTTGAGCGGCCATGGCTGCTGCAACAAATACCTTCAAGAGAAGTTAAGAAAAGTAGAGCAGGTAAGGAGTTCGCGCTGTAACCAAGGGTGAGATGGTGGACCACAGCACACCTTATTTGAGTGTGAGGCGTGGAGATGTGAGCGGGACAAGCTTAGTTGGTCTCTTCAAGAGATCGGGGTAGATGAAGCCCTTGCTCCCAGTAACCTGGTATCCATCATGCTAGGTGAAAATGGACCAGGAATGAAATAGGCAAATGCAAAACCACGCTATGGCCTACTCTTCGCCTTTGTACCGTCCACATCCAGATGTGCAAGAAGAAGATCATCTCTGAAGAAAGAAGAAGATGAAGAGACTCCAACACGATCCACAAAGAAAGTATATTCGTTCAGAGCCGTGTGTATACCGAATAATTCAGGCCAACAATCCTTGACAGTTTCCATGGCGAGAGAAACAGGGATGGACGTTAACAGAGCAACCTATCAAAGGAGACCAATATGAATTCAGGATGCAGAGGAACCTCAGAGAGGAAGCCCTGGAGAACGCTTGCGGAGCGTACATTCTTGGTATCATCGCGGATATTGGAAAGTATATCGGCCATAAATTTGGATAGGAAGTAATTTGGAGCTCTGATATAGGAAACAATAGGGCGTAGGGGGACGTTAACTTTGTGGACCTTAAGGAGTCCATAGAAATTAGGAGCGACACCATTGTAGCATGTAAGACAACGTTCTACAGAATAATTGATCATCTTTTGCTCGAACATCGATTTATTGAGAGAGTTGTTTTTGCTCTGTATGGTCGACGTAGGTTCACGAGCTAGAATTTTATACGTGGATTCATCTTTTAGAAGAGCCAAGACCTTGGTTTGGTATTCTTGTTTGCTCATGACGACTGTATAGCATTTCCTTTGTCCACGTTTTTTCACCTTCTTTCGTCGTAATTTTTTCAGTTTGCCTCGATAATGACTGCCGTGCAGTCGAAACGTCGGCTTTGGAAATTCAATTGTGGAAGGAAAACCCTTTGTTTCTTTCAATTAGTACTAAAAAGTCAATGAAACTTGGAAAAAGAAAAAAAATAGTAAGTAGTAAATGATAAATGAAAGTAATAAAAAAAAAAGGAATGCACCAATCCTAAACAAAAATAGGTGATATACAAAATTGAGAAAGAAAAAAAAAATCCTTCCAATTAACGGTGAAGTATATGAATAAAAGAAAAAAAAATTAGAACTGTAGAAGAAATTATAAAAAAAGAGGTAATAAAAAAAAGCACTTTCGCGTAAAATCTTCTTTACTGTTATTAAATTAATTTGAAAAAAACTTATCAAACTGGAATTCTTTATTGTTGATAAAGCTATTAATTTTTTTATATCAAAAGATAATTTATTGAAACAGAAATTAAAATAAATATTATTCAGTAATATTAAATAAAAATTTATTAATAATATTTACAAAATTAATACTTGATATAGTTACTTGAAAAAGAAAATTAATCAGTGATACATAATAAATGAAATTAATATTATATAATATATTTAAAATATAATAATTAATTTTTTATTTAAATTTAATATTTAATTAATAAAATTAAATTTTTATTTTAATATAGTATGTAGCGTAAGATAGGCATATACTAGGCCTAGTTTAAAGCTAAAAAGAGTAAATTTTTCCGCTCCATAGACGATCAGAATCATGTATATGTCTTTGGGCGTTTTATCACCGTATCGACTTCGTTTGTATACTAGGTGCTTCCACTTGTTCGCCCCCATTCTAAGTCTAGTATAATAAGCTAACTATAGGGATCAAGTTGAGGATTCCTCGCAAATTTTCTGGGGGAGGGAAGATCAACTCGGACTTGGACTCACAGATTTCCAATAGACGGTTAGGGTGTCGCTGAAGACATTGAAAAAAAAAAGAAACCTAGTTCCAAACTTGCGAATTTTCGACAGCGGATGAAGGCACAGTAAAGACATTAACCAGTTTAAACCTTCTTGTGACGTTATCACCATGCGTGACATCATTAATTCGTGACGTCACCAGGCTGGATTTGCCTGTAAAGTCATCAAGCTTGTAATGTCATCAATATCCGTGACGTCATTAGTTTGCGACATCATCAAAATTCCTCTCTTTTGACGTTTGTCTGGTAAGGTGCCGGTATCGAAAAGTATGTTCACAAGTATCAACCTGCTCTCTTGTTTGTACTCAAATGAAGATACCTGCAGCACAAATTCTTCGTATCAACTTGAATATGCTTTTGGGCTGGAGGTCATTCGGAATTATGCGAGACCTATTTAGCAAGACACATGACGTCAAAGATAACCTTGACCTAATTTAGGGCTTTGGAAAACTCCAACCAATCTGAGATATCTTCTACCTTCCTGTCATACTTCCTCATCCCACTTTGACACAACCAAGACATCTTTTTTCAGCTGCCGCGCCGCATTGCTTGATAAACTGGATATTGAATTGGCTTCGTGAAAGTTAATTCGAGAATTGTGTGCCATCGATCCTTTTTTGACTTCGTCCAATCATCGATAGATAAGAGATTAGACTGGTCGGTGCCTCTATTCTTTAATTATAGACGGATAAGTAAAATGAAAAGCTTCTTCTTCATAACAATTAGAGAGTTTTACTGAAAATGGAGAAGTTGGTGAAACATCGTCAGAGGACGGGAGTACGGTGTTGGGCTCGTAGCCAGAGTTGATTTGTACTGAGGGCTCCAAGAAAGTTTCGGAGCTGGATTTTTCGTTTACTAGGCAGTGATGATTTTTTTCACAGGAAGTAGGAGGAGCACATGACAACAGTAGGAAGGGCTCAGCCACTGCTCGCTCCTGCACAACACACTCAGTATGTCACACTGAAGAAGCTACCACCAATCATTAGCTAATTCGAGGTGATAAAGGTCAGTTAGATAATTTGGAGTTGAAAGGATTTTGTATAACACTTTCCTTCAATTTGCCCTCGTCGAAAAAGATTGATTCTTCTGTATTATTTTTATGGATCGAGGAATAATCATTTTCTGTCACGCGCCAAAAGAGAAGCGTTTTCAAACGTCTCGGCTGAACATTCGTTCTCACTAAATCTTCGCGGTCTATAAACGAGACCTTTCTATATACGTAATATATACAGCTATTTTACACGAATTTTCGAATTATACAACACAATTGTCGAGCTTTTACCCGCGTTCCGCGCATTTTTTTTCTTTCGCTCTACAGTATGTACACGCGACAATTTGAATAAAACTTTTACAACAGCGCGCTCGAATATACGAGAACGTGACTTCTCGACTTAAGTCATTTTCATGGTTAGAATTCTCTCTCTCGCACAGCAAGTTTTCCTCGTTATTTACGATCGCGTCGGTTTTGACTTCTAAACTATATACTGATATACGTATCCAACGTCGGGATTTGTCGCTTCAATAATGCACGACCACCTGAATTCGCCCTAAAATTAAGACTTAGTCCAATTTGTTTTCCACTGAAGAACGTAAAATAAGAAAATTTTGGTACAGACCACCTAATTTTGAAACCTGGACAACTTCGTACATGTTCAAAAGATATACAAACTTCGAGTCTAATTTCTATTTCGATTTCACGACGACAGTATACGCAGGGAAAAAACAGTAATACGGAAACAAATGGAAAATCTGGCCTCATCACTCTAAATACGTCGAAATCGAGGAGTGCAAAACTGTCTCATCATTCAGTATAGGAAAACGTGACTTCCGACTATCACACCTGAGTATAAGCTCTTTTTTTTCCTCCCCTTATCATCAAAGCACCTTGAAATGAAAACAAAAAGGGTCAAGCGTAGGGCGAGAAGGTTAAATATATGGGATACGAATGTTTAATTGCTTCCCTCGGGACTGTCACAGTTTCACGGCGATACTCTTTTACACGGCACTTTTTTTTTCGGTAGGTGAAAAATGGAGATGAAATTACGGAGTACGAATAGTTGAGAGTACAGCTGCAGAGAAGTCTATGACATACGATACTGAAGTGCTCGCTGGATAATTTGATTTTGCGACGTGAATTAAAATGGAAGAAATGTACCCTACCGGGTTTATTCGTTTTAAGGACCGAGTAGACTGTATACGGGTGGAATACACAACACGAATAAGTGTCCTGTGGAGGAGAAAAATTTTGTGAAATTCTTCGAGCTAGCAGTCGATCACATACAGTAATATAATTCCCAATGAAAGATCAGAATGAACACATCTGAGAATGGTCATCGATATTTCTCAATCGATACAAAAAAGATTTGAAAGTTGTAGTGAGTGCCTAGCTTTGAAATTTAAAAAGAAAAAATATGATCGAAGAGGTCGGAGCAAGAACTTGAAGCAGAGTTGTTATGATTTAAAAAAAAAGGAGATCCCCCGAAATCTTCTTTCTCATTTACAAACTCACACATCATAAACCGGCTCCCTACTGCAAATAGTTCCGAAAATTTATTCAATTGGCTCAATGAGGATTATCGATTCCAAATTGCATCTGTATTTTTCTACGTCACTAAGTGTTATCAATCTGGCAGCTAATGTTTTTCAACAGTGATCTTATAGATGATGCTGACACCACTTGTTAATGTACATTCAATGTGGTTGTTGTTGTTTAGTATGCGATGGAAGAAAACCGGACCAGCTTTGATCGATAAGAATGGTAAACCACCTAACCTGTCCTGCTCTTATCGTCCTTTTTGCCTGCTGGGAAAGGTGAGAAAACTTTTAGAGAGAGTGGTAGTCAATCGACTCGAGAGCTGTCTCAAGGAAAGGGATATAATCTCAAGAAGTCAATCCGGTTTCCAAAACTGATGCTGGAATCAGGCTGAAGAGGATAGCCAAGTCAGCAACAGCTATGCGTCAATTTTCCTCAGCCGTCAGCCTCGACATAAGAAATAGGTTCAACTCGATTTATGGAAGAGGATCTTCGAAACCCTCATGGACACAAGAGTGCTTGCATACCTGCTAAGGATGATCAGCAGCTATCTTAGCTGTCGCGAAATCCAAGCAGAGACATTTGCTGGTATGGTCAAGCGCCTGGTTACTCATGAGGTGTGGTAGGAGTCCTTTCGCCGCTCTTGTGGTGCGTCGCATTTAACGTGATTTTCAAGGTGAAGTAGAAACCGGGGGTTAAGCTTATCTGCTATGCGGATGACACCCTGGTTGTATGCGCTGCCGAAACGGCGGTAGCGGTGGAGAGCAAGGTAAACTGGGCTATGAACACAGTGACGCATTAGATCAAGTCAGTCAGACTAGAACTTGCAGTAGGTAAGACGGAGGCCATATTATTCACGATCCGTCGAAAGTTGAGTTCACCCACCGCACCGTTTGCCTGCAAGGGGTGGAAATCAAGACCAAGAAGGTAATGAAGTACCTAAGCATCTGGTTTGACTCAGAGCTGAGCTTCAGGTACCATTTCTTGATGACAGCCGAAAAGGCAGGTAGGGTAATTGCGTACCTGAGCCACGTGATGAGGAACTAGGAGGACCGAGAGAATGAAGAAGAAGGATCATGGAATTAATCCGATCCTCTAAATTACGGCTATTCATATTAACGGATACTCAGGAGAGTAAGAGCAAAAACGCAAGAATTACTCACGAGAGTAAAAGGGAGTTGCAAAAACCGCAGAAATAAAATCAAAACCTCGAAGCGCTTTCAGTTGAAAATATGACAGAAATGTAGAAGATATCTCAGAGTGGTTGGTTTTCCGAGCCCTTAAATTAGGTCAAGGTTATCTTTGACGTCATACGTTTTGCTAAATAGGTCTAGCATAATTCCGAATGACGTATTCATGTTGATACAAAGAATTTGTGCTGCAGGTATCTCATCTGAGTACAAACAAGAAAGTAGGCTGATACTTGTGGACATATTTGTACTTTTCAATACCGGTACCCCACCAGGCAAACGTCAAAAGAAAGTAATGTTGATGACGTCACAAACTAATGACGTCACGGATATTGATGACGTTACAAGCTTAATGACTTTACAGGCAAATTCAGACCGACGACGTCACGAGTCAATGATGTCACGCATGATGATGACGTCACAAAGAGGTTTAAATTAGTTGATCTCGGGTGTTGAGTAGGCCATAAGGTGGTTCTACATATGCCTATTTCATTCCTGCTCTATTTTCTTCTTCATCTGTTCCATGCTTTTTTGGAACCCAGCATGGTGGAGACCAGGCTACTCGGAGCATGCGCTTCATCTATCCCAATCTCTTGAAGAGACCAACTAAGCTTGTTCCGCTCACGCCTCCACATCTCACACTCAAATGAGATGTGCTCTGGTCCATCCTCCGGCCCTTCGTTGCAGTGCGAACATTTTGCCTTTCCGTAACTTCTCGTGAAGGTACTGGATGTAACAGCCATGGCCGCTGAACACCTGCGTCAGGTGAGACTTCAACTGACCATGGACTCGGTTCATCCACTCATCAAGGTCGCGTATTAACACAACGGGTTGTCCATGTACCCAGCTTACTATGAGCGATTCTTGCTTTCCAAGCACCAGGCCTCTGCTTGACTTGTAAAGCCTCTTGGTCAGTCGTTGTCACCTTTTTTGCTTTAAACACGACCGCTCTCTCCTCAGTAGAAGCTAAATTGGTGGTCAACGTGCTAAAACGCAGAGAGCTTCCATCTATACAACACGGTAAGCACTAACACACCTCAGCGCAGCTTTCCGTTGGATCTTTACCATCTCTTTCCTTCTGTGAGTCGGTCCATACTGGGGCGCCATGTAGGAGGATCAAGAAGGTGGTACTCATCATGAACCTTCTTCTTGCTTCTCTTGGTCCTCCCAGGTTCCTCACCAGGTGGCTTAGGTATGCAACTACCTTACGTGCCTTTTCCGCTGCCATCAGGAATTGGTGCCTGAAGCTCAGAGTTGAGTCAAACCAGATGCCTAAAGATACTTCATCCTCTTATTGGTCTTAATTTCCACACCCTGCAGGCAAAAGGTGGGTGATCTTGTTGACGATATAGTGATTTTGATGTAACATTCTCTAAAACAACTTCATTCACACACTGTAAGTCATTTTACAATTAGTTTCAACTGTTCTAATTTCTTTACAATGATTTCCACCTATTAATTCCAATTTAGATTAGGAAAAATTCGCTCTGAATTAATTCATTTTCATGCCCGGCCTCCATGATAATGAGGCCCAAATTTGTGAGATATTATTTCGCTGTTTGTAGATTTGCTTGAGAAAATCATGAGCTTGTGCAACTTCTTCTCTCTGAGGGTCGAAAGAAGGCATATCAACTGTCTACACTTCCAATGGGCATAATTATTCCGCCCTATGTATAGAAAGGGGGAAAAAAACCTATTAGCACGTATCATTCTGTAGATTTACACAACGTGACGAGGGAGAAATGACTTTTCTAAAAAACGGCGACGTTTTCAAAGTAATTTGTCACGATTTCTCGTCTGATTAAATGCGAACGACGACGAAGGTTTCGCCTCGTATAATGAGGTTTTAAAAAGTTTTTTTTTTTTTTTTTTTTGCTCTTCCTTCGGCAAAGACGCGATTTGTAGGCCCTAGTATCGTCAAAAATAATGACGAAACAAAAAAATTTTTCGGATAGTACCTTCTTTGAATACACGTCCTCTACTCGGCGAAACTTTCTTACGCACCGGATAATCTTTAGGGTTACGTAACCGCGTAGTGAAGTGCAGAGAGACTAGAAAAAACTAAAATTAGTTCATTGTGTCGCTCAATGAGTTTAATTTCATAGCTCTAGTTACAATGAAAGAGAAGGGATCTTTCAATTACCGCGCGCACAACCCTACCACTCTTTCCAGTCTGCGACTTCTTACTCGATTCGTCTTTTCTTTTGACCGTTAAAATTTGTACTGTACACACATGTGTAGCTTCCGTATAAATGAACCCTAATTGTCTCCTTCGAGCGATCAAATCAAAATGTAATTTCAACGGCTAATATGGGATTTTCTTCATCGTCGAGTAAATAATCGGGTGTAGTTCTTATTAGGGACAGAAAAATGATTATCTTCCGGAGCTCGCGGTAGAAAAGGCCGTTCAAAACAAATATAATAAGTACTGTATAACTTCGCTTTTGACGTAGATACGAAAAATATATATATAAATAGACCCGCTTCTCTTAAGGTGCTTCCACTCCCCTCGTATCTGCTTCGGGTTAAATTACATGATCGTTGATTACCGCTTGTCTGTCACGATGTATCTCAGTTTCAAAAGACGTCAATCTGAAGAGAAGCTGACTTACGTCAACTCAATTACGATAGCGATCTTCAAAAACGGTATTGTATCATAGTCTATCGAGAAACCAGCCACGTTTTATAAATTAAAACAAAAGTCGATCTCAACGACGACAAAACCTGCTCCGGTGATGACTGTCTTATACACCGACAAAATACTTTCTATCGCGAAGTCTCGTTTATATTCTCTTTATAATAAACCACACAGGTGGTTTTTTGAAATTACGGAGGTATTTAAACCGAAAAAAATATTAATAATGACAGTTTTTAAAAAGGCGATACGACGATTTATTCTCTCGAAAATTTATTCATTGGCTCTTTGGGTGGCTCGACTTGTTTGTATTACGAATATTCTCCAAACCACCACTACCACCACCACTTTTTTCTGTTTTTCTTTCATTCTTTACGTCGGCGAGGAAACGAGACAATGCCACCTTTTGTTGATTAATCGTTTGATTATTTTTCGATTCGCATGTTAAACATTCCGCGGTGCTGCCTTAGAGGGAGAAGAAGAATTTCGACTCCTGCGCGTGGTTTATAAGTTCGGAACGCAGAGGCAGAAAATGATGAACGGTAAAACAGAGGTATCATTTATCATGGGCATAAGTGCGTACAGGAAATGTGCCGTGACTCTATATTTGTATACCGATATCGCGTATGTTCGAGTCCACCCCTCTCAGGAAGGGGACAAAAATGAAGTCCGGCGGGGTTGATGCAAAGGGAGTCCTGGAGATTCGAGGCGTTTCCCAAATGACCAGTGTATGACGTCTGTTCATTTACGTCCTTGTCCTATAGATCATACGAGGTGCTGGAAGACGCACGTGGGGAGTCGATTACATTTAATTAATGTATGGGTGTCTTCTTTGAAATTCAGTTTTAACGATGTGAGCGTTATCTCACAATCTTATGCAACGATAACTATATCAAATTATTAGTATTTCCCTGTTTTGAGGTCTGATACGTATCATTTACGAAAAACACCATATCCTTAGCTCCTCTTACGTTACATAATGTCATTAATTTGTTAGGAAAAGTGTGAAATGCGAGATGATTTTTGACGCCATTTTGCTCGAGTTGTATATCTATATTCCCTCTGATATACCCGACGTACGTCTACTCTTGTCTCGTGCTTACATCTTCTGCATAGGCTGTCTATCAAACTGGAGGGAGAGGCGGGTTTGTCGATGTACTTCGACTACATCCCCCCTCCAACCTATAAAGAATCAAATTATCGGTACTTTTGCTATTGAACTGAAAGATTGTTCAAGCCAAAAAATCCGTGCGTATTTTGAGAATACTGTTGGTGATTTTATCTTGACCATAATTATTGTCTTTTGTTGGTACATCTCGATCTAGCAGTTTTTGAGGTACTACTCGAATAAACGTACAGATCTATTTTTTCTTTGAGAGAAAAAGAATAGTTAATAATTCTCTCCGATGATTTCTGTGTGAAATATTTTGTGTTTTATTTATTTTTAACGCATACATTTTTTTTTCTTATATTATAGGTAAGTCACTGGAACAGTGAAGATGAAAATTTCTCGTACGAATTTTACAAGCTTTGATGTTTTGGATAATGCTATGGAACAAAGGATTTTGAATATCAGGTCAATTGAAATCAAATTGGATATGAATGTGAGAAAACTTTTGACAATTTTTACACTTATTCATCCTTTTTTTTTTTTCAATGTTAATTTACGACCTATTAACAGCCTGCCTTTAGGGCTATGAGCACGGTCTTCTAATTTAGGTATGTGAGAATATCGGTTGATCGTTTACAGTGTAGGCAAATAAGAAAAAAAAATTTTGATGGAGGAAACGTTTCTTCGCTGAAAATGGTTCAGAATGTGGTCCTTAACTACACACTAAAAATCCCGCGTTTTTCCTCTGGAACTTCTTTTTTTTGGGGGTTCGAACCCCGCAAAAATTTGTTTTTCGCCTATATTGCGTGAAATTGAAATTTTTTTGAAAAATGTTAACAAACGATGTTCCTCGTTAAATTTCCTACCAACTTCAACTTTCAGTCTATACCGATTGGTACCTTTGCAAAGGCCGTTCAAAAGAGACCCAAAATCAGTTTTCCCATATATCTACCAAAAGTGAAATTTTATGAAAAAATGTTTCAAACAAAAGTTGTTCCTCGTTAAATTTCCTATCAAATAACGTATTCAATATTCATCCTAGGTCAATTAGTGTCTCGACAAAGCCTTAAAAGGCGTTCAAAAGAGGACCAAAATAAGTTTTCCCATATATCTCCTGACATTGAAATTTCATGAAAAAATGTTTCAAACAAAAGTTGTTCCTCGTTAAATTTCCTATCAAATAACGTATTCAACGTTCATTCTAGGTCAATTAGTGCTCCGAGAAAGCCTGCAAAGGCGTTTAAAAGAGGACCAAAATGAGTTTTCCCATATATCTACCAAAAGTGAAATTTTATGAAAAAATGTTTCAAACAAAAGTTGTTCCTCGTTAAATTTCCTATCAAATAACGTATTTAACGTTCATTCTAGGTCAATTAGTGCCCCGACAAAGCCTGCAAAGGCATTTAAAAGAGACCAATATCAGTTTTCCCATATATCTCCCAAAAGTGAAATTTTATGAAAAGATGTTTCAAACAAAATTTGTTCCTCGTTAAATTTTCTACCAAATAACGTATTCAATATTCATCCTAGGTCAATTAGTGTCTTGACAAAGCCTTAAAAGGCGTTCAAAAGAGGACCAAAATAAGTTTTCCCATATATCTCGTGACATTGAAATTTTATGAAAAAATGTTTCGAACAAAAGTTGTTCCTCGTTAAATTTCCTATCAAATAACGTATTCAACGTTCATTCTAGGTCAATTAGTGCCCCGACAAAGCCTGCAAAGGCGTTTAAAAGAGGACCAATATTAGTTTTCCCATATATCTCCCAAAATTGAAATTTTATGGAAAATCGTTTCAAATTGAATTTCCTATCAAATGAACTATTCAGCTTTCATATTAATAGAGTCATTAGTCTATGAAAAAAGTGTGTTAGGTACATTTTTCCTGTAGGTTCCTCAACTGAATCTTACTCCATGAGGGTAGTATATTGTTTTAATGTAATATCTTCTTCTAATATATAAAGCAGAAAGTTTGTCTGTCTGTCCGTCCTCCTGTCCGTTTATAACTCGAGAACTACTGGGCCGATCGCTTTCAAACTTTCAGGATATATTGTCCTCATCCCAGAGCAGCACATAGACCCATAAAAATAAAAATTTGACGGGGAGGTGCTGAGTAATTTCAAAAAAGGGCGAAAACAATGACTTTTTTCAATATAAAAAAACGTGGTGGTGTAGCTTGCCATGGCCATGTACGTTAGACCTACGCGCGTTGAGTGGCGCAGTTTCGAGAATTGAATTATTGTGATAACTCGAGTATAACTCATTTTTATGAAAAATTGAAGAGAACAAAAATTGTAGCCCCTGTAATTTCCTTTCGAATGAGCCCGGTTCCAGATTTTTAGGAGGAAATTTTGTGACTACAGTATTCGCTGTACTTCCATACTAAGCAAGTTATTTTATTCACTGTTTTAAAAACACCTACATAAAGGATTTTACATCCGGTATCTCATACAAGAACCAATGTCTAGACACGGTGCGCACTGCGTATGGGCTAGCGGAAATGACACTTTTTTTTACCTGTTGTCCGTGTGTTTTCTTAGGGACTGGCAAAATGTCAATGGATTTGTCTGTATTCTGCTGCGATACAGGCTTCACGCGTTAAGTCAGCTCTCAAGTGAATTAGTGTGTAAAAAATTTAATTTGGTGATTTTATTTTTGTGCGACTCGGAACTTTGATATATTTTTATAAGTACAGTCGCAGTTTTTGGTGTCTATTTTCTTATTTTTGAACTGAATAGTTGTGAATTTTGCAAAACTCTTTCCACTGTTTCTTTTTTAAAAATTCATCTGAATTCCAAGATACCTACAAAACACACATACCTACAAGATACAGATACCTATAAAACACAGATATCTACTCAACACACAGCTAGCGGTCAGGCGCGCCGGAGGCGCGTCGCCAACCGCTAGTATACACATAATTTTATAACATAGCCCGAGGAGGGAGGTCGTGTCTCGCGCATGACTTGAGCTTCTGCATCCGTCCTATGCCCTGCTTACCAGTTTTCTACGCTTTACGTCAGCCTGCCGACTTACAATAGTGATATGTATATTCGGAATGGAGGGACTTGATATTATTCGCTCTCGTCATACTCTTTGCCTATGATTACTAAGGAATCGTCGTCAGTACTGGACTCATGGTCAGCTTCCTCGTCCTGACTTAATACATCCAGCAAGTTGTCGTCAATGTCGTCGACTACCTCTAATACTCCACCAGCATTGAGGTAAGTCTGCCCAAGACAGTGGTGAATAGATTAATCCTAGGAAGAAAAAAAAACAACTATTTTCAACAAAAATTCAAACTATAGACTACTTATGGTTGAGGTATGGTACTATGTTATGGTGTAGACGGTTAAACACTATAAGAAAAGAATAAGAGGGGTGAACTTGGCTCTTCCATTGATGAAAAAACTGACCAACGTTTTAAACAGTACCTCTTCGTCATTGAGGTCGGAATGACTAAAATACACGTTTAAAGGAATAACGTTATCGTTCTAAACAAGGTCCTATCTGACCATATTTCAGGATAAGAAAGATGAGAATTGGGAAACTCTAATTTCACGTTGAACGTAAATGACTATAAAATCGAGTGAATGATCATTAGAAAATTTACAAATTGGCTTTACGCATTGCACGATTTATGGAAATAATATAGTTTTCAGTATTTTGAGTAATATTTTCCAAATTTGGCTCGAGGGCGAATCGACCCTTCTGTTTTGGCTGTTCCCAAAATTTTTGGAAGGATTGGTACATATTTACATGAAAATATTTTATGTCGACATTTAGAAAATCGATGAATTTTAGTTTTATAATTTTGAACAACAGAAAGTTTTAAGAGCTCAAAAAAATAATAACTTCAAAGCTCTTTCTTTTCGACGGTAAACCCTAAAAATATTCTAAAATTCTTAAAAAATTCAATTATTCCCAATTGAAAGATTGAGATCATCTTCTATTCGACTCTCGATGTATCAAGCGAGATATATTTGGACAAAGTCGAGTATTTACAAGTTACAAGATCTTATTTCGTTTCTATCCTTTCATTGGAGTTTTTCGAAGATTCGAAAATAGAAAAAATTTCTTGGCGATCTTCCAGAAATATGACTGATTTCCAAACAAGTCGGGCGCTAGTATGTATGAAATAGAATGGCTAATCAATATTTGATCATTGAAAGGTACGCTATTTGAGAGACGTCCAGAGGAAACTTTTTACAGGATGGTATTAAAACTTTTACAGATTGTATCAAGAATAGAAGAGAAGAAAAACTGTTGAGAGAGACGACGTTAAATTTACGACAACTGAACTTCTATAAACAACTTCGATTTTTGTGCGAGAAATTTTTCAAATGAGCCGTTTACGATGAACGCGATAAAAATAACTCTTTCGTGGAATAATAAATTATGGATGATGTGATTTTGTATCAGGTATAATGATCCGTTTACAATAATCACAATGGCCCACATATCTTGTCGATGCAGTGATCGTGGTGTCGATATCTACATCGGTGCTTTAATACACAGACGTAAACGACATTTTGAAAACGCGAACCCATTAAAAAACAGTTCCAGAACGATAAGTGTAAAAAAGAGAAGAAAACTTGCAGAGGCGATTCATCAGATGATAGTTTTCTATTACGATTAATGTGAGATATAAATATCTGACAACACAAGAGAATTTCAAGAATTAAGGTAATTTGGCAGGTCATATTAACCCAAAGTAATGTGCCGTAACATAAAAAAAAATTCTATCTATGCCGCGAAACTACCTTCCAAATTCTTTCACGCAAATCATGGCCCAAAGGAGGTGTGTCAAAAACTTAGATAAGATTTTAGAACACATCATTACGCAATAGGAGAGCGCGGAACATTGGGTGTCTGGGCTAAGGATGATTGTAAGAAGTTCAGCTATTTTGGCACAGATTTTGAGAGTAGAGAGCTCGCAAGACATGAGTGAACACGATTGATCAAAGGAGATGTGCTTAACTTTCTGTATATTCCAATACGGCAGCTTAATTAATCTCTCAGGCGAAACGTAGGTACCTAAAAACGTTGAAAGAATTGAAGCATTTGGCCTCAATATCATATTTAGGATCTGTTCCCTTGTTCCGACAAAACCCGCCTACTCCACAGATATTTGACTATTCAGGTATGCCTTCAATCGTTCGTTTATGATCTTCAGCAAAACCTTGCTTGGGTGCGAGATTAAGGCAATTGTACGGTAATTGGCGCATATCCTAGCGTCTCCTTTCTTATGTTTGGGTATCAGTATTTACTTGACCCAATCATCTGGCCAGGCTCCAGTGTGCCATATGTGGTTGGAAATTCGCCATAGAATGGTTTCTGCCTCTTTCCCTAGGGTCTCAATCATCTCCGCTTCTATTCCATCTCCTCTGGTGCCTTCCGGTTCTTTAGACTCTCAATGGCGGCTCTCACTTCTTCTGTGATAATTTCAGATTCTGTCTCTATTTCTTGCACGGTGGTAATCTGAGGAGCGCGGTTTTCTGTTTTCTCTTCCTCTCATTACAATTCCACCCAGCAGTCTCTCGATGCGTCGAGTATATCAACTTTGTCCCAAGCTACTGTGCCGTCTTTATTCCTGGTCTCGCATCTCTGCGGTTTGAAATTTCAGGAGCACGAGTCTAAAAATAAACATTTTGAAGTGAAGAAAGTGAATGTCAGGAGTGTGTATTATTCAGCTCGAACATTGACTATTGATTCCACGCGGTCTATTGTGGTAGCAGTCATAGCTCACCCCGCTATTGATGGAAAAATCGTCGAAATTCATAAAAATATGGATTTTGTTTGAGAATCTTCCACCTGACTGAGGACTATGGTACTGAAGTACGTTGTACTTGGAGGCATGGTGTATCGAATGAATGAATACCCAAGGTGCAACCCCTGATTTTTTTTTTTGTTACACGAGTACAAAATTTTGTTATTGCTAGAAATTAGGGGAAGTATATATTTTTTTCTTTTTTTGAAAAAAAAAAAACTCCCTCTTCATATTCACGGGTTCACTAACGGATTTAAACGAGACGTGGTAGGAAGAATGTCGGCGTATCAGATCCATGACGTTATCAAATTGTGACGTCACAGGACCGGACTTTGAAACTATCATAAAAGAAGGAGACTTGGAAAACTCCGAACTATATAAGATAGGAGGTGACTCCGAATACCTCAGAAGGACGTTCTGAGTCTTATAGAGTTTGGAGCGTTGTATATCTGGCTCATTGAAGGGGCGTAGTCAATTAGTGTATAAAGCATTGCATATCTAGTCACTCGAAGGTGCTATCTTTCAGGCTATACTTGTATACATCGACCACAGAGCACTATATTATGATAGGAGGGGGACATAGAACATTTTCAAGCTCGGCCTTCGCTATCCGGACAGACGGCGGACGTTTTTTCTGAAAAATCGCCTACTAAAACAGGTTCCTTGTTAAAATTTTATTCTATTTCACTTGCTCAGATCCTTTCTTATACACTATATCAGAACCTCGTGCAACCTCATAAAAAACAAAAAGACCCTGATTGTTAATGGTAAAAGTGGGGCTTGGAAAAATTTCAAGTTGATTTTTCACTGGTGTCTATTTTCAGACTTGGAAAAAATTTGAAGTTCATTCTTTTGGTACTTTCTATTTTCAACCATTATAATAATTTTATGTTTCTGGAAAGTGAATATTTTTTCAGACAGTCTAGATTCTAGAATTTTCCTGAATTGTCTCCATACCCTCGTTGACTACAGTCTATATTTCATTCATCAATATTCTCTTTTCTTAATGATGGTACAGCTTGTTTGTAACCCAATTGCTAAAAACTTGGGCTACGGGTAATCTAGGATGAGCTATCGGGAAATAAGATGGCCTTGTTCTGAAATAAGAATTGTTTTTAGTTGCCAGTTATTTGTGCTGCTATATGAATAGCCCTATGCTAATTTAGCCCAAGTTTTCCTCCTTACTGCACTGCAAGTTCTACACGGCTGGAAATAGTACCATACGAATGTGAATAACCTAAAAATTCTGTAATATTAGACGCCTTGAACCAAAAATGGTTGTCAAGTGTTTGAAGAATCCAACACTCAAAATTCTTCACCATTAAAATATACATAAATGGAGGGGTCCTAGATTGAGGCCTCCCTGCTCCAAAGTCAATATCATCAAAAAAATTAACTTGGAAAATTTTTTCAAGTCCCACTTGTACCATTACAAATCTCTCTTTTCCAAGAAGTAGATGGAGTATGGTTGCGTTCACAAAGGTACGCGAGAACAGATCCATACTTACGCTTCTGAAGCTGGCGTAATTCCTTCCGAGATTGGGCTTCTACTCGTGTTCATTCCAAATGTTTGAATCTGTTCACAAATTATTGATGAACGAAAGTCCCTAGAAGATTTATTTAATGGAGGGGAGGAGAGTACTGTTACTTGAGAAAAACGTCCGCCATCCATTGTCTTCCTGATGAATGGTGATTCTGAGAGAAGCGGGGCCTTGAACCTACTCCGTAGACTTGGAAAAGGGTTGACTTGCTGCTAAATATCGGGCTTGGAAAAATTTTCACCATTGAGGTGTGTGTGAGGGAGAAAGGTAAGAAAATTACGACTGTCCAGGCATATCAATGAGAAGGAGTACTTGTGGAAATTTCGAGTTTTACATGAGCGAGAGAGTCTTGAAAAATGTTCAAACAAGCAATCCTATTATCAAAATAAAAACTTTCCTTTATAATTCAGATTCCTTGCGCAACCTCAATGCAGTTTATGGAAGAGACACGGCGACGCGAGCTGTAATTTTTCGGAAGGAGTCCTTGTTACCTCTAACTTGGATCCTGATGGATAAATAAGAAAATTTCGCTGCTTCCGAATAACGTTAACATAATACTTTTAAAGAATTATGTTTTCGAAAATGGGCGCTTTGAGGAATACAGTTGGAATGTGGACATATTTTTAAATTGTGTCTTACGTTTTTTTTTTTTTTTTTTTTTGACATGGGAGGGGCCGCTGAAATAAACAAATAAAGACCAAGTGATGGATTACCTGTCGAAGGTTCTCGATAGAGTGTTCCAGAATTTTATGAATGAATTGAATTAAATTTTTAATAAACATCTCTTCCTTTTGAGAATCATAACACAAAAAGAATGCGTATACACAAGATCAATTGCCAACTCTCAATAATGAAAAAAAGAAAGAAAAACAAACAAAGCCAAATACTGAGGAAAAGAAAACAAAGAAATCAAATGTCGCGGTTCGACTTATTTGTCACGGTAAAAAGAGACGAATTAATTCGAATGTAGATAGCTCTCGTTATAGATGTGCATTTGCGCTCTTGTTTATGGTAATCGAATGCGTAATATTCGAACGACAAAACAAGAAACCGAGGGAGTCGGAGTGTGTAGCTGCATACAGACAAAGCAAAAATACTGTAAATGCTATTCCGTCGCTGATGGCTTTTCGTTTTCGGTCTGGTGTATTTCAATTATTATACACAGTGTAGTTACAACCTCAAGTTGTTCGCCCCACGTCCGAATTGAACATAACCAGACATTGTTCTCGAAGGTGCCTGTCAACGAGTCGTCATTCCTTGGTACAGAATGTCGTCGTAGTGGGACGAGATAGAATATAATAGACAATAACAGATAACGAGATTACGGCTAGGTACGAAGGAGGTTGTCTTTATGAGTACCGCATTTTAATCCTTCCAACATGAAGCCAAAAGCTACATGTCAGTGGGCCAATTTTACAAATAATTCAAAAGTCCATAAAAGGACGGCGTGTAAAAAATTTCTTATCCGTTTCATTTCCGAAACGAATTTACAAATACATGATCGTACGCATTACCATTAGTCCGTAATACGATACAGAAAATAACTACAATTTATATTTTTTTATAAAATCTGACATTCATTCCATCACTTAACCCCGCACGCATGCACTTTCGATAATAATGTATGTATACATCGCCCAGCACTGTCAAAAAAAATGCTGCAATGCTGCGTGTTTATGCGGGGAGAAGCGCGTTAAAATCTTGGAGCAGGTTCAACTAATAGCGGCGCGCCGTTAACAAACCGAAGATTAAGAGGGTGGTTTAGGCTAATCGTTAAAACAAATGAGGAAATGTCATCGACGAAGCGACGACTTACAGATCTTCAGCGTGCTTTCAGACATTGAACATAAATCAAACGACGATCTTTAAACGTCGTCGCAGTGAAATCTCTGCAGCTCCCCTCCTCTCACCAAATTGAGATACAGCCAGTCGCATAGAGAGAGAGAGAAAAAATTTAATATTCGTATTCGATAAATCAGCTTTCTTTACCACGCACTCTACCCTATCTCGGTCTTCGATCAGCTGACCCAACAATGCGTTCGTGGAAAAATGGACCCCATTGATATTCACTGATGTAATCGACAGAACATCGTCGGATCCGCGACGACGAACTTCAACGTTGTACCAATGTCACGAGCACGACAATTTCCCCCCCGTAGACAAAAACGATTCCATCAGCCGCGCGACAAGACGCAATTTCCTATTGCTCACGCACCAACTTCCGTTGCGTCGAAGATAAATACGCGACAATCGAATGTTCGACATTCTAAACCACAACATGCCGGGAAAAACGTTTGGAAATTATCGGTCGATTGTACGACTTTTGTTTTCTTCTTTGCCGAATTACAATCCTTATCTCGGGCGCATCTTCTTTCGGTTCTCGACGAACTCTAAAATTAAAGGGGACGATTGCGAATTGCATCGGTGCACAAAGTGAAATACAACGAAAGGCCTCACGGCCTACAGAACTGAAGAAATAAAATTTCAATTTCAATTGTGAAACTGTCGATGAACCCGCGTGGAACTTCGCCCACAGGAAAGATTCAAAGGTGGCACAATTCAGTTCTCGTGCAGCAACTCTCCTACAAATACGCCCAGATGACAAATTTTAACACAGAATAGATTCAATTTTTTACGAACTTTTTTTTTAAAAACGCATCATTGCGCTAAAGTTGGTCATATTTGTACATGCATCGAAAAATTTTAGAATAACCATAAGCTAAGCAGCAAAAAGTCACGTGTGCTCTAAAAATGGATTTCATTATTTTTAAAGAAGGAGCTAGAATATTATAGTCTCAATTTGAATTATATTTGTGCTCATTTTCTGATACAATACTATCTTCGTTTGAATGTATCTATTTTCCCTTCCAGTCGTGGCTGAACTCGGAGGATTACAATTTTATTTGTTATTGCCTATCGCACCAAGTTATATCGCATCATAAAATTTTATTTTTTCGACTCCGATACCAACGACTCTTCCTAATCCTCTTTCTCTGATTTGTTGTTCGTCATATCATTTGTTATTCAAAGCTCTGTAAGATCTGAATTACGTCTAACATTCCAGAATCCAACTATCTTTTTACTCCAAGTTTTTCTATAATTCATCGATTTGACACGGCTCAATTTGGTGCCAAAAACGCCACAAAATTGAAAACTGAATGGAACCACGAGTGGTCGCTTTTTAAATTCTTTTTGGCATTAAGATCGATTCAGACTTTCTCACCTAGATCCCTAATTGCTCTCTCGCTCGGTGGTCGGATTATTTTGAGGATTGCGAATAGCAGTAAACATTGATTTTGTGCTAATATTTTGATCCACAGGTTAGAGCTGAACTGTCAGGCGTGAACATATAGATCCAATTTCACAAGTTTGCTACCGAGAACGTCATCAGTCTACTACACCTTCCATTTTTTAACATGTTCCATGTCTTTACTGAGCTCCGACCCCTAATTTGAAATTCTGCGAGTTTACGCCGCAAGTTCACCCGGCCCAATTCATATTAGAGCAGTGTACTGAAGTTATACTAGGTTTACTCTAGGTCTACACTTTTTTATACTAGGCTTAAGCAAGTCTAGGAGAGACTAGGTTACAGCTTAACTAGTATGAACCTCGCATACTCTTTAGCAGGTCTTCCTAGTATAGCTATATGCTAGACATGATACAATTTTGTACAACATGATAGACTTTCTATGCCCTCCCTTGAACACTGTTTATTCTGTGCCGTTTATACTATCCATACACTGAGAGTGCAGTATACTAATGTTATACTAGGCCTTTAATATCCCTACGCCTCCCTATTCGAAGTCGAGGCTTACTTAGCTCTATTTTAGGTCTAAGCTTTCCCTCATATTTCGTCTGAGCCTCGACCCTGTATGCAGTATACTAGACTAAGAAGAACGCAAACAAACGCCCCAAAAGCTAGTACCTTTATACTAGGCTTCTTATACAAGGTTAAACCTACTATACTCCAGCCTTTTTCAGGCCTAGTATCATGAAACCACATATTTTGTAAGTAATGCTGAACCACATATTCTAAGAGCAATACTGAACCACATATTCCATAAGCAATGCTAGACCACACATGCCATGAGCAATTCTAAACCACATATTTCATGAGCAATGCTGAACCACATATTCCATAAGCAATGCTAGACCATACATGCCATGAGCAATTCTGAACCACATATTCCATAAGCAATTCTGAACCACTCATTCCATAAGCAATGCTAAACTACATATTCCATAAGCAATGCTGAACCACATATTCCATAAGCAATGCTGAACCACATATTCCATAAGCAATACTGAACCACTTATTCCATGAGCAATGCTGAACCACATATTCCTAAGAAATGCTAGACCACACATGCCATGAGCAATGCTGAACCACATATTCCATAAGCAATGCTGAACCACAAATTCCATAAGCAATACTGAACCACTTATTCCGTGAGCAATTCTGAACCACATATTCCATGAGCAATGATGAACCACATATTCCATAAGCAATGCTAGACCACACATGCCATGAGCAATGCTGAACCACATATTCCATAAGCAATTCTGAACCACTCATTCCATAAGCAATGCTAGACCACACATGCCATGAGCAATTCTAAACCACATATTCCATGAGCAATGCTGAACCACATATTCCATAAGCAATTCTGAACCACTCATTCCATAAGCAATGCTAAACTACATATTCCATAAGCAATGCTGAACCACATATTCCATAAGCAATGCTAGACCACACATGCCATGAGCAATGCTGAACCACATATTCCATAAGCAATGCTGAACCACATATTCCATAAGCAATACTGAACCACTTATTCCATGAGCAATGCTGAACCACATATTCCTAAGAAATGCTAGACCACACATGCCATGAGCAATGCTGAACCACATATTCCATAAGCAATGCTGAACCACAAATTCCATAAGCAATACTGAACCACTTATTCCGTGAGCAATTCTGAACCACATATTCCATGAGCAATGATGAACCACATATTCCATAAGCAATGCTGAACCACATATTCCATAAGCAATGCTAGACCACACATGCCATGAGCAGTGCTGAACCACATATTCCATAAGCAATACTGAACCACTTATTCCGTGAGCAATTCTGAACCACATATTCCATGAGCAATGATGAACCACATATTCCATAAGCAATGCTGAACCACATATTCCATAAGCAATGCTAGACCACACATGCCATGAGCAATGCCGAACCACATATTCCATAAGCAATTCTGAACCACTCATTCCATAAGCAATGCTAAAGTACATATTCCATAAGCAATGCTAGACCACACATTCCATGAGCAATGCTGAACCACATATTCCATAAGCAATACTGAACCACTTATTCCATGAGCAATTCTGAACCACACATGCCATGAGCAATGCTGAACCACATATTCCATAAGCAATACTGAACCACTTATTCCATGAGCAATGCTGAACCACATATTCCATAAGCAATGCTGAACCACATATTCCATAAGCAATGTTAGACCACACATGCCATGAGCAATGCTGAACCACATATTCCATAAGCAATGCTCAACCACACATTCCATGAGTAATGCTGAACCACATATTCCATAAGCAATGCTGAACCACAAATTCCATAAGCAATACTGAACCACATATTCCATAAGCAATGCTGAACCACATATTCCATAAGCAATGCTAGACCACACATGCCATGAGCAATGCTGAACCACATATTCCATAAGCAATGCTGAACCACATATTCCATGAGCAATACTGAACCACTTATTACATGAGCAATTCTGAACCACATATTCCATAAGCAATTCTGAACCACTCATTCCATGAGGAATGCTGAACCACATATTCCATAAGCAATGCTAGACCACACATTCCATGAGCAATGCTGAACCACATATTCCATAAGCAATGCTGAACCACAAATTCCATAAGCAATACTGAACCACATATTCCATAAGCAATGCTGAACCACATATTCCATAAGCAATGCTAGACCACACATGCCATGAGCAATGCTGAACCACATATTCCATAAGCAATGCTGAACCACATATTCCATGAGCAATACTGAACCACTTATTACATGAGCAATTCTGAACCACATATTCCATAAGCAATTCTGAACCACTCATTCCATGAGGAATGCTGAACCACATATTCCATAAGCAATGCTAGACCACACATTCCATGAGCAATGCTGAACCACATATTTGGTGAACTTCATATGCTGTAAGCAGTGCTTAGCTTGTTATAGGTATATGTGATTCATCAAATGTATGGTTCATTATTGTTTACAGAATATACAGTTCAACATTGCTTACAGAATATTTTTTTTTTTTTTTTTTTTTTTATTTTACACAAGTACTGCCTATCGGCATTCACTCGTTAATTTATAATACATGAAAATTAACGTTAATTTAGGGTATTCTCAGCACTCTGAGCATACCCTAGGTTGAGCAAAGTTTTTAAATATTAACCTAAGTGAGTATTTTAACCGGTGATTATATCCGCTGGCATCAGCCTCTTCAGGCGGGTTATTGGAGGTTCCTCTAGGAGCTGGATGGCTAGGGTGTTGGAATGGTGGTGTAGACGATCTTCGTACGAGGTTGCGATTCTTTTCATGTACTGCTTCGCTGTTTCGATAACGAGATCGTTATGGAGCGTATCGTTACGAACGTACCATGGAGTACCAGTCATCTTCCGTAGAATGAGATTCTGTAGCCGTTGGAGTATTTTTATGTTGGACTCAGCTGCGCAGCCCCATAGTGGGGCGCCGTAGGACCAGATTGGTCGTAGGGTAGTGATATACAGTAGACGTTTGTTCTGTAGAGATAACTTGTTTCTGGGGTGAAACAGCCAGAAGATCGTTCGAAAGCGAAGTTTTACTTCATCTCTTTTCTTAAGGATGTGAGTCTTCCAGTTAAGCTTTTGATCAAGGTGTATTCCGAGGTACTTCGTATGAGGTGCCAGCGGTACAATTTCATTCTCGAGTGTAACGTGCTGACTTGCGTGTGGTCTGAGGGTAAAGTCTACTTTTTTGGATTTCGACTTATTTATCTTTATCCTCCATTGCCGTGCCCAGGAGGAGAATTCGTTGAGCGCTTCTTGTAGTTTGTCTGTAGCTGTGAGGTTATTTTCGTGGGTTGCTGTGATGGCGGTGTCATCGGCAAATGTGGCCATAGTTATGTCATTTAGACAAGGAAGGTCCGCTGTGTACAACACGTATAAAAGTGGGCCCAATACGCTTCCCTGCGGCACACCGGCTAGTGTTGGCTTTACTTCTGATGTGCTTTCACCATAGTGAACTTGAAATGTGCGGTCAAGTAGGTATGATTCTAGAATTTCTATAATCTGTGCTGGTAGATATTGACTTATTTTGTGTATTAGGCCATCAATCGACACTTTATCAAAGGCTTGACTTATATCTAGGAAGACTGCACAGCAGTATTCCTTGGCTTCCAGGGCGTTTCTAGCGACGGTTGCTATTCGGTGAACTTGTTCGAGAGAAGCGTGTTTTCTACGAAATCCGAATTGGTAATCCGGTATAATGTGTAGCTCCTGTAAGAGCTCGTTGAGTCGATTACTAAGTAGTTTTTCAAAGACTTTTGATATCGTCGCCAGTAGCGAAATAGGACGGTATGATTCTGGATCTTCTAGTGCTTTACCTGGTTTTGGTATAACTATGATTTTGGCTTTCTTCCAAGATTTGGAGAAGTAGTGCAGACGTAGGATGCCGTTGAAAATGTATGTTAGCATTACTAATGCTTTTTTAGGAGCTTCTTGTAGTATTTTAGCCGTGATGGAGTCGAGTCCTGGAGCCTTGCGGGCTTTGAGCTTGTTGATGATATTCTTGATCTCACGAGGAGTAAACTGTTTAATTGTAGATCCTTCCGTCCTCTCGGTAGCGGGGGCGATGTCGGATTCAGCTTCGTTTGGTTGGAATACTTTTTCGAGGTGTTCAGCAAATACGTTGGCTTTTTCTTTATCGCTGCGGGGCTTACAGAATATGTGGTTCAATATTGCTTATGGAATATGTGGTTCACCTAGGCCCCCTTCTTAGACTACATAGGATCACTTATTTGAACAGAAGACGGTTGTACATCGACAATACCATTGAGCGTGGGATATTGGGAAGGGGGGTCATGGAGGACGTCATAGTGGCAAGGAGAAAGCGGGATTGCTATCTCTGTGAAGAAGCTATGTAGAAGAGGTCCATGCCTATGCGATGACTAGGTCAAGAGCTGAAGAGGTCAGATCAAGGAGTGAAATAGTGAATCAGTGCTGTGTTGTTCAGAAATATGTGTAACTGAGTTCCAGGCTTTGTTGGAGTGAGAGAGAAATTTCCTGTTTTCAAATATGCGTAGATCTTTCGCATGCGGAGTAGCTATGTGTATTAGAAACCGAGGGTAAGACCAAGGAAATTTTGACGACACCAGTGAGTGCAATACGAGTATTATACAGTAGATAATTTGGGAAGTATGCGATTTTGTTACTTGAGTTTTGAGGACAGGAAATCGAAAACTGTAGTTCGTATACCATTACAATTCTTTGAATCATGCTCGGTAATCGGTCGTATACAGAGATATCGAGATCGTCTATGAACGAGAGTAAATGCTGAAGAAACGGTCGCCAACAGTTCTTGGAACCTGTGTGATAGATTAATTACTGTTTGCTGAATAGACTGTTTTCTACGAACCTATCTACTTCCCTAGATTATCCTCACACGAGAATTTTTAAAAGTCTGCCCACCCATCCTGTACCATCTCTTTCTTACACTCCTCCCCTTTGATACCGACGTATATTTTCTTGATTCCTTTTTTTTTTTGCACAACATGTACCGCATAAATAATTCGAGGTCCTTCTCTTCTAAATGAAACGTCGAGAGTCACGTCAGCTCTCAGCTTCGATATTTGCTTCCTCTAGAGACACTTCAAATTTCGAATTTACTTTCGTTTTCAGCGACGGTATCGAACAATTCATAAATTTTTCCATATCACAGCCAATTTTCGTTGAAATTAGACACGATATTTTTATCGAGATTTTTTGTTCTTTCGAGTATAATATAAGTTATACGTATAGATAGAATATCGCATAGCGAGTTTCTAATTTAATTATTTGCAGTCACGTTTCATCCCTTACTTTTCACGCGTCTTCATTTATCGTTCGTTTCTCTTACTCGCGCCAACATATATGAGAAAATATCGTTTTCACTGGTCGTCTCTGCTGCGTGCAGTATAGGTCGAAGGTTGCCGTATCGTTCAGCGGGTATCATTTTTTCGTCTGGCAGAAAATATTGTAGAGGTTCGTTTTTCACTTTGTTGATTATAGCGGCTGAAAGCTGAAGTGATAATTCGATAATAAATCGATTCGCGCGTTCTTTCCTCCGCTCTTGTTTTTTCAGAAATATACTACTCGCGAGTGCCCTACCAGACATATACTCGTAATCACGTAGATGAAATGGGTCTCGTATACGATATTCGATAGAATGATGTTGCGAGCAAGAAGCAGGCTCGAATAAATTAATTCTTTTTTTTTTTTTCCTTCCCCTAGACTATTATTAAACGTATTTCACTGCATTTTATTTTCATTTCTCTTCTTTGTGGTACGACTCATTGAGTTGACGTAAAACCCACGAAGAACATTTCTGTGGAAAAGGAAGGAAAAAAAAATTGGTTGGAGAATAACGACATTGTAATTAATTGGATGTAGGATGAATTAGACAAATTACCACTTTCGCATTGAATTAGAACGCGATTCGCTTATACCAGTCCAGCTTAGTTATTTCGACAATTTTTTTGTCAGTCTGACTCGAATACGTGTTTAACTAACCCATTATGTATGTTTGCTCTCTCGGAGAAAACGATACATTAGTAACAAAAAATTGCCATGGCGATTTCGCTAAATGAATACGATGTACTGTAGCAGATCTTCCTTATTTTCCTACGAAGTTCGACCTAACCTAATCGAACCACTCTCGGGAGTTCAAAGCGCAGTATTTCCCGAGTCCCACTCGAAAGGACGACATTTTTTCACAGTCTTGAGTGTAGTTCTAGTCGGGTAAGAAAGGAATTAAACGGCCTTCGTCGCAAAATGTTCCAAATGTGCGTTGAATAGTGGTCACCTATGAGAAAACACTAAATCCAAAAAATTGGATCCATCCGCTAATCCATATGGGCTGCAGAGCCATTCTAAGGCTTAAAATCCAAATGACTGTATCTCAAGCAATAATGATTGCAGGGAGAAATTTCAAAAGACGTATTTTTTTTCAAATAAAGAAACTCCTATCATATATAGCTCGAGAATCGACATTTTTCCAAGTCTCTCTCCTATCATATATGGCTCGAGAGTCGAAATTTTTCTAAGTTTTTCGCTGGACGGCGGACGGCAAATTTCTCAAAAAACCCCCATAAAACAGGTTCCCTGTTAAAAAAATTCATATTTCCCCTACTTTCTAGCAATAACAAAAAAAATCAGGGATTGGCACCTTGGGTATTCATTCATTCGACGCACCATACCTCCAAGTACAACGTACTTCAGTACTATAGTCCTCAGTGAGGTGGAAGATACCCGAACAAAATCAATATTTTGATGAGTTTTGATGATTTTTCCATCAATAGCGGGGTAAGCTATGACTGCTACCGCAATAGACCCTGTGGGATCAATAGTCAATGTTCAAAATGAATAATACGCATTCCTGACATTCACTTTCTTTGCTTCAAAATGTTTATTTTGAGACTCGTGCTCCACAGAGATGCGAGGTCAAGAATAAAGACGGGCACAGTAACTTGGGACAAAGTTGATGTACTAGACACATCGAGGGATTACTGCGAGGAATTATACCGAGAGGAAGAGAGAACAGAAAATCGCACTCCTCAGATTACCATCTTGCAAGGAATAGAGATAGAATCTGAGATTATCACAGAAGAAGTGAGAGCCGCCATTAACAGTTGATGTAGTCAACTACGTGAAGTTCAGATGCGTGATTACAGAAGTGATACCTGCAGCTTGGCTACGTAGTTTGTAAGGTGTTGCTCGGGTCTCAGATCGTGACGTCACAGGGACTTCACAAGAACTGATCTATGACGTCATCCGATTGCAACTTGGAAAATATTCATTTTTTTTCTTTTTTTTGGGGGGGAGGGGGGGGGGGGATCAGCGTTAAATTTCGCTTTCAGATCAAATAAAATACGGAAGTTTAAACGAATTTTATTGGTCAATTTCTGGCACATTTTGGTCCATAACTCGGTTCAGAAAAGTCGTAGAAAGTTGGGCAGCGGCGCAAATTGAAGAAAAAATTGAGATACAATTTTCATAGATTTGAAGTATAAATCTAACGTTTGGCGACAGATTCGGGCTATCTCCCATTCTACTGGTAACATGTTGTTGGTCGACCAGGTATATGACGGTAGGGAGCTATATATGATGGGAGAAAAACTTCGCAAAATTTCAACTATCAAGCTACTTGTATAATGATGTAAAGGGGACTTGAAAAAATTTTAATTCTCGAGCTATACGAGTATTATCATGATGATGAGGAGTCATACATGATAGGAGGTGGAATTAGAAAATTTCCAACTTTCGATCAGACCTGATGACTGTACTCATAAAACCATGGAACTGCAAAGCTTTAGGGTTCCCAACTACCATTGCAGAGTTTACAACGGCATCTTAAGTTTTCAGATATACTTGCCACATTGCCCGTGGTTTCAGAATGACCCAAAACTTCCAAATACTCGTGTTGTTCGCAGCCTCCATCTTTACGTTTTTCTTACCGAGTCCGATGAGAATTTCCGTAAAATTGTCGACTCTGGTCTGAATGAAATAATATTTTAAAACAAAAAAAGACCAGAAAAAGCATGAAACAAACAACTATAGGTTTTTTGGTTAAAAAAATTATTATGAGAAGAGAAGTTCTCAAGGAAGAAGAAACGAAAATAAAAATGAATCATACCAAGATGTGGATCAAACGATGAAGGCCATTTCAAAATGAAAATTCGACATGGGAAGGGGCACTGGTAGGCACCTCAACTTATCGAGAAATTGAAGGGTAAAGTTTTTGCAAATTTTGGCTGCCAAGATTTCAAGACTAGCGTTTCCTCCCAAGGCTCTGCTCAATATCAAATGTTTCACAGCAACTCAGCTCACCAACGTGCTAAATTCTGGGCACATTTCCCCTATTTTTTTCACATTGGAAAGTTGCAATCAACTTCAATTATATTCATGATACACGCAGTGAGGACGTCTAAACAATTTTCATTCATTTTACTCGCAATTCTTGAAAAAAGATTATGCATAAGATTCAAATCTAAAAGGTATTCAATGACTAGTAAAGAATTCGTTCTTATAAAATCTTTATTCCAAATAGAATCGTTCGAAGTACTTCTCTATTTTTTTCCCCCGCCTTCATTCGAAAATCCTTGTAAACGTTAGAAGACAAATAGCTTTCGTTCGCTATTTCTGATTATGCCGATTTTTCCTTTTCATTTAACTCAACGATGCCTACAGTGCATTACTACACACAACGAGCACTATATAAAATATAGATGGAGCATACATCGGCGATATTTTCTTATTTTTCATTTTCAAGAAATAAGTAATGCAGGTCATCTATTTCAACATTGAAAGGAGCTCATACATACGTATACATATTATATTAAATAAAAAAAAAACTTCGCAGTATTCGAGTTATCAGTGCGAAATTGGTTCGCAGTAAGGAAAAGAGAGAAAATCTTCTTACGCACTCGTACACGCGAAATTGGCTCTCTATCTTGACGAGTTTGACAATGACGTGGTAAAATTCGGTGAAAGTACACTCGCCTCGTACGATTCGGAACGGCAACCAGACGAACCGTTCATTTACACTTGTTACATAATGGGCGCCGAAAATACGCTTTATTATGGCGCTATACGATATTATTATAGGGGTAGTGTTGCGTGTATCGCAGGTTGCGTGTTCCATATTTCATTTTAGATTACTGTATTCGAATTCGCGAGTAAGTAGCTCGGATTTCAATTTTCGAGTAGGTTTTCTCTCGACAGAGAGGAACTGATTCGCACCGAGCGCGTTTTAAGCTATTCTCTCGCGATCTCAAAAGTTTCTTCTCAGCGCTCGGGGACGACAATGTATTTAAGAGGAATTCTGAAGTCAAAAACTAAAGATTTCCAGAGGGTAGTTGCACAAGAAAATTGTTTTCGAAGGGAATTTGATCAAGATGTCATGAGATTTTAAAGCAAATTTTCTAATTCTGATGGGTTTTGGGTCAAAAATGTGCCTTGCAAAGTGACTGGAGTTATTCGCATTGCATTGTTGATAAATGCTCGTAATATTCGTACATAGATTTTTTTCAAAAAAGTCCCTCTGGCTCCAGTCTTCACAGATGGAGGCTTTAAAATTGTAGAATATAAATTCATCCAAATGTTACTTCGTTATCTTTGTTTCATTGACGAATCATCAGCTCAAAATTGTTGTATGGATGGTGAATGATGATGATTCTTCTTATTAAGAATTTGAAGAGTGAAAGCAGAGAGGGTTTCATTAAATTCATCAAAGCATGACAACAAAATTTTTAGATTAGTAGGCTGCTACAGGTTTGGCAATGCTCACTCGTCACAGAGTGTAAATGACTTTATAAGAACGATGAAATATTTGCGAATGTATAACAAAGATCTCTCCTACCCCTTCTTAAGACCCCACCTTAACTATTTGCAACTCGACTTATTCACAAATCGTGTAATTCATCTTCCTAGAGAACTTGACATTGACTAGATATCAATGTAGTTATGGATCTTAAAATTCTGAAAGAAGACCACCGCTCTCAAATGTGCACCCATACAGGAGACCAGCTTCGTGAACATGTACTTATAGACCAGCAGGCGCTCTCAGTTCTACGGCTGCGTCGGTTGGAATAGTGCAGCCAGTGAGAAGTTCTAGATAAAGTCATTATGAAAAATTATGGGGATCGAATGGCAGAACTTCGTTTCCTATCAACAAGTTCGATGGGCTCAGCATAAGAGGTCTTTGTTGACCGTGACATATCTGCAGTATTTGCTCTCTACACCCCAAAATTATCAAGGAAAATCGGGAAAACGTAAAAAGTCTCACAGACGCTCCTTTTTTGTGGGGTCCCGACAGAGAGTGGTGAGGTTGGTGGGTTTTTATCGCATAATGAGGACACCAATGACAACAGAATCTTTAATACGTAGATACATATTTTTCATTTTTTAGAGCACTCTTTTGTTCCAATTTTACTGGGTTGTCGCAGTATTGGAAGGGTTGTATAAAGTAAGAGTTTGAACTAATTATGGTTGGAAGATTTCAGATAAAATTTAAAATTTTACTGACGACACGCATGAACAAAGGCTCTAGCCGGGTAAGGGGGGGGGGGAAATGTTTCAAATGTCCGTCAAAATGTTGTCCCCAATGAGAAAACTCGAAATCCAAAAAATTGGCCCCATCCGCTCACCCACGTGGGCTGCAGAGTGATTTTTAGGCCTAAAATCCAAATGGCTATATCTCAGCCAATAATGATCGCACAGCGATGAAACTTGAGGGGATCTTAGTATATGTGAACGTTCATCCATGGTATTTTTTTCAAAAAAAAACCATTCATATTTTCCCTAGTTTCTAACTATAACAAAACTTCAAACTCGAATAAAAAAAAATCGGGGGGAGGCACCTGGGGAAAATCATTCATTTGATGCGCCATACCCTCTACTACAACATACATGAGTACCATAGTCCTCGGTGAGGTGCAACATTCCCAAAAAAATCAATATTTAATGAATTTCTGTGATTTTTCCATGAATAGCGGGGTGAACTACGACTGCTACCGCAATAGACCGCGAGAAATCAATGGTCAATGTTCGAGGTGAAAAATACGCACTTGAGACGAAATGGGAATGTTGATAGACCAAAAATATATTTTTAGTATTTCGTTTATCGATTTGGTCAATTCTTATGTAAACACGTCCACCGATTAGGTGGAGTACGTTAGATTGAGAAAAATAGTTGAAAAATTCTCCAGTCGCTGGAACAGTCTGAAAATAGAAGAGAAGTGAGAAAATCCACTTTTTCACCCTGGAGGACCGTGAGTTTTGGTATTTCATTCATCAAATAGATCAGTTCTCACGTAAACATGTTCGCCAAGTTTGAAAAAAATGGTCCAAAAATTCTACAGTCGCTGGAACGTTCTGGAAAGGACAAAAATTAGAAAAAATCCACTTTTTCACCCTGAAGGACCGTGAGTTTTGGTATTATTTCATTCATCAATTCGTTCAATTCCTAAGTAAACATGTACGCCAAGTTTGAAAAAAATAGTCAAAAATTCTCCAGCCGCTGAAATGGTCTGGGAAGGACAAATAATTGAGAACATCCAATTGTTTACCCTGGAGGACCTTGTTGATAAACAGAATATGAAAAATCACGGTTTTCCATGTTGGAAAAGTGGATTACCTGGAGTTTTTACTATTTCCAGTGCATCCCAGAAACTGGAGAATTTTTTGACTATTTTTTTCAAACTCAGCGGACATGTTTACTTAAGAATTGAATGAATTAGGGAATGAAATACCAAAACTTACGATTCTCCAGGGTGAAAAAGTGGATTTCTTCGATTTATTGTCATTTCCAGACCATTACAGTGGCTGGAGAATTTTTTGACTATTTTTTTCAAACTTGGCGTACATGTTTACTTAAGAATTTACCTAATTGATGAACAAAATACCAAAAATCGCGGTCCTCCAGGGTAAAAAATTGGATGTTCTCAATTATTTGTCCTTTCCAGACCATTACAGCGACTGGAGAATTTTTGGACCATTTTTTTCAAACTTGGCGAACATGTTTACGTGAGAACTGATCTATTTGATGAATGAAATACCAAAACTCACGGTCCTCCAGGGTGAAAAAGTGGATTTTCTCACTTCTCTTCTATTTTCAGACTGTTCCAGCGACTGGAGAATTTTTCAACTATTTTTCTCAATCTAACGTACTCCACCTAATCGGTGGACGTGTTTACATAAGAATTGACCAAATCGATAAACGAAATACTAAAAATATATTTTTGGTCTATCAACATTCCCATTTCGTCTCAAGTGCGTATTTTTCACCTCGAACATTGACCATTGATTTCTCGCGGTCTATTGCGGTAGCAGTCGTAGTTCACCCCGCTATTCATGGAAAAATCACAGAAATTCATTAAATATTGATTTTTTTGGGAATGTTGCACCTCACCGAGGACTATGGTACTCATGTATGTTGTAGTAGAGGGTATGGCGCATCAAATGAATAATTTTCCCCAGGTGCCTCCCCCCGATTTTTTTTTTAAATTCGAGTTTGCAGTTTTGTTATAGCTAGAAACTAGGGAAAACATGAATGGTTTAAAAAAAATACCATGGATGAACGTTCACATATACTAAAATGTCCCCAAGTTTCATCGCTGTGCGATCATTATTGGCTGAGATATAGCCATTTGGATTTTAGGCCTAAAAATCACTCTGCAGCCCATGTGGGTGAGCGGATGGGTCCAATTTTTTGGATTTCGAGTTTTCTCATTGGGTACAACATTTTGACGGACATTTGAAACATTTTCTGACCAAGGCCATTTTCCCCACCGTACCCTGCTAGAGCCTTTCAAACTTTTAAAAATACCATCAAAGATATTTCTAGAAGTATTTTTTACGCTGAATGTAATGCCATTTTCTTTACCACTTACTATTGGGCAATACCGATACTCGTGTTGAGTTCCCGCGCTTCTTTGCAATACGTTAACTAGTGTGACATCTAACGCGTCGAAATTTTGAAGCTTTATAAGATACGTTACGCGTCGCAACAAACCCCGGTAACTGAACGTACGTCTAGTACAATAATTCGAGGTAATATCGAGAAATGGCAAAGGTGTACTCTTATAGGATTTGAATAAAAAACAAGTCTATTATCAGTACTTATTTCAAACAACCAATGGGAGAGATGGACTGCGCCGGCTACGCCGTAGCTGTAGCCAATATTGTAAAGCACTCAATTTGTACTATGGAGTGCAATACATAGTTCGCGTAGCGTAGTTCAGGTGTTTAACGGGCCCAATGACGTCATAAATCAGCACCTGTGACGTTACGATCTAATCTTATCTGAGCGTTCTTCACAGTTACGTGATCCATATCTTTAGGTACGTCGTTTGTCTGCTCTCCTTGAACCCTTCTACCGTGGTCTAGCTCCCGTACAGGGTTTACTTCGGGGTCCTAGTATCGTTTATTTGGCTCTCGACCAGCGTGTGTTCGTTTTCGTCTCTATTTTGAAGGTCCGCTTCAGTATAAATACAACTTTACCAGCATTCTCTATCCCAGGCTGCAATCACGAACTACCAAGCAGCCTAGACACTTAAGGGGTTCTCTACTAATAATTCGATTCGTTATATATAATATCGAAAAGTAGTCCAACAATACTAGGGGATGGAAGGGAGACTGAGTTCTGCGCGGATGAGCTTGTCAGGTAGTTAGCCTCTAAGAAGAAGCGAGCACATGAAATGGTACACTACGTGTCTCTAGAGAAGACACGTTGGCTTCTGCCTGTCACTTATTTCTTTTTCTTGCTTTCATATTTTGGACCCCATGAAGCTTTCTGGCTATCGAACTGGAATACGTAGATAGTTATCTTTCTCAGCTCGACCAACCAAAATCCTCGATACACAAAAAATCAAGATAGCGCATACATTTCTACTGAAGTCTTCAACACACTCCTGAAGTGAAATATTTTCGTACTCAAATACATATCGGGAAGAAAAACTCCCGTCGATACCTGTCGATGACGTTAAACGATACTGTAATACATGTCTTTGTGTTAGGCACCGCGTGTTCATTCTCACCTCATCGCGATCCGAAGAGAAACTGCGTCTCATTCGATATCGTACGCGAACCCTATTTTCGAAACGTTAACGATATTATGAAACTTTTCCATCAATTGGCTAAATCAAATTGGGGTAGTTTTGGGATTCGTATGGTGACAGCTTTTGCGGAGCGTATGTGTACACGATAAACGTAAGTCTAAACGATTTACAAACGTTTTTACGGTCGTCCCATTAGCTGAGCTTATAAGATATTTAAGCACTCTCGCTGTCGTATTTGGCGCGCCAATCTCCCGTGGTACGTATAAAACTTGATTCGCCAGTATTAGGACGTATTTTCGACTGACGTTTGCGCTCGTACGGGTGTATATTTTATTTAACATCCAATATCTATTAATCATTCCGACGACGGGAGTTTGCCATTTCCTCACATTTATGAGTATTTTGCGCCAGTATATAATTTACTACAGGTAATCTACAGGCCTAAATAAAGGCGAACATCAGAAACTATATAATATAAGTGTGAAATGTTGAAAGTTTTTTGGTACGACGATTGAACTCCGGATTTTTGTCTGCGTCGTTTTCCCGTGAGACTGACTTATATGTCGAGGTTTTCACCCTGATATCGCTGTTATAACTTTGTATAATTCTATCATCGACTCTGCCTAGTTGGTACACGCTTTCCCGACATCAAGACAATATGTTCTGCAACTTCAAGATTTTTATTACAACTACAGTATATTATATGAACTGACTTTTCGGGAGTTTATGATCAAAGTTGCGACATAATTAAAAAAGTTGATGTTGTTAGAAGATTTTATGAAATGTTTCTCTTTCTCTCTTTTTTTGTCATCGGATAGTCAAGTGCACATTTCATAATGAAATATTGATGCACTAGAAAAATTCGGAAAAAAATCAAGTAAGCCTAGTCGTCTCTCAGGTGACTGGGAGCCCAGAATAGGAGATAAAATCAAGACCACTGGAACGTATACATATTTTCATTTCATTGATAACTTATGTGTACTTTAGGGGATTGACGAGAGCGATTGTCGTACGATATCTAGACTTGTTACCTTTGAAGAATCTCCCATCGTCTCCAGACGAAAATCTAGGTCAATATTTTAGGGGTTAGGGAAATGTAAACCATTGAAACACTCGAGGTACTTTTTTCATTTTCTTCTCGACACGGAATTGTGGATTGATAAAACCGTACAACAATTTTCTCGTACCCTCCGCTCTACTTCTTTGGATTTCGCGCGTAAGGAATTCACGTTAGTGGAAAAGCAGTACGTTGCGCCCAACCGGGGAATGACACAGTTCGTCTGCCGTGGTCTACCGTGGGTAAAACCGTACCCTCTCGCGCTACATTGAGAGGGGTGAGTATGGATCTATTCCCGCTTTTCCACGTGAGCGGGCGCATACTTGACCTACTACTTGTGAAAAGAAGGATTTTTAACGGTAAAAAAGCAACTTGAACAAAATATCGAGTCAATTTTTCAGTGGTGTCTATTTGCAGACTTACAAAAAATTACTCCCAAAATAAGGTGCAGGTATTTTGCCTCCCTCTAGGATGATGAAAGACTTGGAAAAAATTTCATTCTCAAATATTCTACTTGCACAGATCCTTTCACATACACTATACCTTAGAACATCCTATAACCTCAATACAAAACAAAAAGAACCTGATTTTTCTCAACATGTCTGTACTTATATGGGATATTGTGAATGTGTTTTGTAACGTGGTAAACGCGCGCGTTCACCTCACTACACAACAGAAATGAAGTTGTGCCCAATCGACGAAGGACACGGTTTGTCTGCCGTAGTCTATCGCGGTCAAAAACGTACCTTCTCGCGCCAGTTTAAGAGGGGTAAGTATCGATCTACTCCCGCGTATCTTTGTGAGCGCAAGCATACTCCACCTTTATACTTGGAAAAAGAAAAATTTCTAATGGTAAGAGAAATATTTTCAAGGTAATATTTTGCTGGAAACCACACGGCGGTGCGCATGGTGCGCGGCAAATTTTTCAAATTCCCCCCCCCCTTTTAATAGGTTCCCTGTTGAAATTTTGACCTCTGAGTTAGCCATTCATTACGACATAACTTTTATCTGGGCCCCCGCCACACGGGGATCCAAGATAATGTGAAAGTCAATTTAGCCGCCAACCCTGCCACAAAATTTCCGCAAATCAAGTCTCGTCCTCTTCTCACTAAAATTGACCTCATCCACCTGAAAATTACGGACGTACGGTTCGCACTCTGGCAAAATCAAATCTCGTCAAACAAATTAGCCCAATTAAAACCATTACCATTCGCGTGGGCCTCGTCACACCAAGAATCCCACCGCCACGAAATTTATCTTACCTAAAAGCAGAAAATTGCATCCAACGTTCCTACTTAAAATCAATTGACTTGTAAAATGAAAAAAAGAAAAAAAACTCAGTATAGAAGTTTGTCTTACAGATGAAGTTTCCCTTACATCATTGTAAATTTTGTCCTTCAGGAACTTTCTACCCTTCCGCCTTCTTTACCCCCCCCCCCCCCCCGCACCTCAAAAAGAAGAAACTTGGATTCCAGTTGAGCTACATCGCTTTAATAATATGTTCGAGGACGCATTCATTTGTTTAGTCCATCTTCGTCTACAGTTATTCGTACGGGAAACAGTGGGGGAAGAACAAACCACAGCTCTATCTTGATATGGCAAAAATTAGTGCATAGCTGTGCACACTCAAATACCCGGTGTTTTACTTTTACTTTAGATGTGCTTACGTGCAAACATTCTATGTCTCTTTTTTTGTCTTGGTTTGTCCGTCCCGCAAGCATCCGTCAATTGGTGTTGTTTGCACTCTTTCTAAAGTTGATGTTTCAAATGTACGAAACTTATATTAATCACTTTCAACAGAATACAGAATGCGAATCGTGTTTTTTCTTTCTGTCTCTCTTTCTGTGTCAACATACCGCCCTTTTCAAGTAATGCAGGCAGAACAACTGGTCGTAAGTTTTTCTCTAATTTCATCTTTTCTTTCATTTCTTTCTCATTTCAAGAATGTTCATATTTTTCCTTCGCATTCTCACGCTTTATAGAATTTATCATTTTGCCGCGACATTCACCCTTCTGTACGACGAGCATTAACGAGTAGAAGTTTCGTAAACAAATTTTCTAATAAATCACGTGAAAAAGTTTTTCGCGCGACCGATATTTTTATGGCTGAAGATGAAATGCGGCGACGAGCGCAATCCTAATCCCTTTTCCGCGTACTCGAATAACTTCCATTGTAACACGTGAACCTCGATTTGAAGTATTGAAATATGTTCAGAGTGTAGCGCTATATTTACACCTTTCACAATACGTTTTGATATTCACTTTTGGTGGAAAAGATGAATTTTACAAAATATAGAGATACGAAGAATATAAGAAATGGTACGCATAAATAATTTATGTAGAAAATTTGTATTTTTTTCTTGAAAGACTATCACACAATTAGACTAACAAATCTAGTTCTTAATATTTTGGAAAAACTTTCTTTGTTCTGTATATTATTATTTTTTCATTGCAGGACCTCCGGGACTGCCGGGCAAACGCGGTAAAAAGGGCAAGAAAGGCGATGCTGGCGAAAAAGGTGACCGAGGTGACCCAGGTGAACGGGTAAGAAATCTTTTTAAATCTTAATAAACTAAAAAACCGTGTATCGTAGTTGATCGAGTAAAATACGTAAAATACTCTCGGTAGTTTTTTTGTGTTGCCTTAAGTAAACCTATTATCGTTATTATAAGTTACACTTTCTTTTGAAAAGCGGTGCAAAAGTATAAACTTTTTCAACTTTCCACTCTCTTATCTTTACGCGTTTTTGGTCTGATAAACGAAAGAAAATTATTCAATTTTATTATCTTTCTGCCGTCCTTTTCTTTCGTAGTCGCTAAATTGTATTATAAAAATGTATCTAGTTGTATATAATATTAATGTAGTTCTCGTAAATGCGTGCGCTAAGTTTAGTGGCGAATCCAGGGTTCTTCCAAAGTAATTCGAAATCTATTCGAAGCATGATTCTACTTTATTGCAATCCTTTGATTTCATTCTATTTTATACGTTTCGTCACAAAGTTTCACGAAAGCTCAATTAACGATTGTTGCATGAACATCATGATGCCTGATCAAAATTCAAAGTACCACTCAAAATCTATTTTCTCAAAGTTCTTGCAATGAACCTCAAAACAATAGCAGAATTTGTGTGGCCTGCTTCTTTTTTTTTTCGTATTTTACTTATTCTTTGTTCTGTCTCTAAAACTCCCCCTCTTCTACTTTCCATCTTGTGTAATGTGAAATATTTATCAGTCGCTCAATGATGCCATCGCAATTCTTTGCAGAAGCTGCTTATTCTGCTGTGGATCCTATTAGTATTCCAATGTTGATAATGAAAATCGCGTTGGAATTAAAACATTGGCGCTTAGCGGCAAGATGGTCCAAGCTCGAAATACTTTCACTCCACTTACCCAGTCCTTTAAAGCCGGCTCTTTTGGCTGAGAATCCTACGATATGTTCGTGTGAGAAAATGAATTTAAAAAAAACTTGAGATGTCCCAGATTTTGACCTCAGTAAAGCTTCCAATTGTGAAATTCAACGTGCGATAGGCGGAATCCTTTCGAATTTCTGAATTATTTCCTCGTTGTGACCTCAGAAAAACTTGCCCCATGCATATCGTTGAGCACGAACGTTCACAACTTACACTAATTCATGAAAGAGGATTTATAAAACGCTTAACAGTCGAATAACAGGTACTATCGTGGAACTCACCCTATTGATAGTGGGAAGAGAATGAGCTAAATATTCGGGGAATAAATGGAAAGATTCCAAGGTGTTCTAATCTTCCTTCTCTTATCTATAGCTCGATGATCCAAATTCTTCATTTCCCCCCCCCCCCGTTCGAAATAGGGGGAAAATAATTGGAGATATTGTCCCTTCAATACGTATTTGTCTTGTAGAAGTAATTGCGGAGTCATTTAGTTGATGCATCATAGGGAGTAACTTGACATTTTTTCAAGTCTCTCAAGTATTTCAAGGTCACTTATCGGGTCATGACGTCATCAGCTTGTTACATTAGTCTTCGAGCCTTAAGTCATATCCATGTGAATAGAAATTTTCTCTTCCGAAAAAAACCTACCTGTATAAGCATGCAGAAGCAGCTTAGAGGGACATTTAGCCTATGTACCAGAGATAGTAGTTCAACATTTTTCCAAGCCTCTGAAGCAGGTCAAGGTTAGTCTCTAGGTCGTCATAAAATCATCAGAATTTCGTGATGCGATTGTCCGAACAGTGGAGGTCAAAAATAGGCCAATCGGGTCCCATGTGGACGTTTCGGCAACCAACGGGGCTATGAGCTATGCTCATTGATGCATTTAACGTTATGTCCGAACGACCACCTTTTTTGGCAGAGTGCAGGAGTTCGACTCCTGTATTCTCGGAGAAGTAGTGACCGGTAGCCAGCAGGTGAGCCGCAAAGTTTGATCTTTCAGGGGTCCTATCCTGCTGCGACCCTTCCGTGCTCATTTATGCGTTCACTTAATCTCCTACCAGTCTGGCCAATGTAACATGTACCGCAGTCAGAACACTGTAATCTGTAAACTGCACTTTTTTCAAGCAGGGGGACAGAATCTTCGGACCAGGGGAACATATAGGGATAATATGCTGGCTGCAGTTTGCACTTCTGAAGAACATGAGAGATTTCTTCGGTGAGGCGACCACTCTACCAGCGTTCTATGTTACTACATGGGCAGGAGATAAATTTTTGAAAAAAGTGATTAGCTAAGAAAGTAAAAAATATGTTCTTCTGTACGTCTTCCATATCTTTCTCAATACTTACCTTACCACCTAGCTCTTTCAACCCAATCATAGAAACATTCACTTTATCGCTTGCGAATAATTAACTTCAACTTTGGAATTCTTGGCTCAAATTGATGACCTCTTAACTTTGTCGATTCCATTGCTTTCATCATGAAAATATTCAATCTAGTTCATTCATGCCATTTCTATTTATTTGTCGGCAGATTTGTTTTCTTATAGTATCATGATATTGTGCAAAATTTTCTCCGTTGAATCGAAGAAAAAGGATGACGTAAGCATAAAAACGTCTTAGTCATTAACTGCACCAATTCATCAATTGAGGAAAACGAAGAACCTGTTATATCAAAATAAATGAGAATTTTTCAAAGGTCTTGTGAATGTCTTCGTCATCATATTCGACTCGAGAGTTGGAAAATGTTTGCAGTTCCACACCTCTACAGGAGCTCTAAATCCTCCTGAGTCCTCGTCTTCATAAGTATGGTTCATAGGTAAAAGTTCAACCTCTATAGGGGTTCAGAGCTCAAAACCCACGGGTTGAAATTACATATTTCAAGTCCTCCTCCCTCTCCATAAGCATGATATGGGTTAGAGATGGCAATTCTGTAGGAAGTCAAAATCCATTTGAGTCCTTGTCCTCATATGAGAACGTATCTGGTAGGAGGGTGTCCGCTAAATGTATTTCTTATGGGACGAATACCCTTCTGCCAGAACTGTCCTCTCATACACATGAGTAGTAATGTCCCCAGTTCAGAACAGCGGTGGGGCAAATTTTTCTAATTCTGGTTGTTTTTGATTGAAATTGGTTGGTTTTGGCACCAATTTTGACCAAAAATGACCAGAATTAGAAAAATTTGCACCATTGCTGATCTAAATGGGGGGGCATTACTACTCACATGGCTCAGAGGTGGAATTTTGGATAGTTCCACCTCTACTATAGGGGTTCAATCTCGACATTTTGCCGAGGCCCTCAGAGGTGAGAATTTTTCAAAGTACCACCTCTGAAAGGGTTCAGAGATGGAAATTCTTTTGAATTTGTAGCTTAGTGTTCAGAGGTGAAATTTTTTCAAAATTGACTTTTGTAACAACTCAGAGCTCAAAAATACTTCATGTCCCACAACTGCAGAGCCTCTCAACTTGGATGTCTTTCAAGTCCCCCCCCCCCTTGTGTATGAGCTTTAGTGGGAATTTTTCCAAGACCCACCTCTATGAAGATTTAGAGTTCAAAATTCTTTCAATTTCCACCTGTATAAGGATTCAAAGTTCAAAATTCTTCCTGTCCCATCTTTATGAAGATCATATGTCAAAATTTTGTCAAGTCCTCCTCTCTCTACATATGGCATGGCTCAAAGGTGGGAATTTGTTGAAGTTCCACCTCTGCAAGAGCTCGAAATTCTTCCAAGTCCTCTTTGTCATGAGTACGGCTCAAAGATGAATTTCCATCTCCCTAAAGCTTGAAGCACGAAATTTTTCAAAGTCTGTGACCTACATCAAAGTGAGGTTTGGTCTGTGGACGGTTATTTTCACTAAAAACCCGTTTTTATACCAGGTTTCTTGTCAGTAGAAGGCTTGGCTTTTGAAAAATTTCGTTCATAGAGGGGGGAGAAAACACAGTTATCCCTACAAATAGATGTAGAGATGAGATTCATGACTCCCTGCAGTGAAACCGCGCAAGGATTGTCTTCAAGACGAATGGAAGAGGATATCTTTAATTCTCGTGAAGAAATGTTTTGTCTCACCCCAAACTATTCCTACTGTCCATGAATGATGTTCATCCACAAGAACTTGGCTCTTCACCCTGAGAGCATTAAATATTTTGCACAAAACAGAAGATATTCGATTTAAGAGAAAGTATGGGACCGAGATATCCCCGAACCATCAAGGTGTTGAGACCTTTGACTGTAACGTTACGAAATCTGCTGTCGTTCTGAAAAGTTCTGGCATAATCACGTTCCACTCTATTGAAGCAAATCTACGTTCAAACGTATTTAAGCTTTTGGCCTCCTCCCTGGATCCGTCACTGGTTCGATCTCATATTTTTTTAATTTATACACATCGAAGACGAACTAGTTGGCTTTGGTTTTTACTTTGTTTTCATTTTTTTGTTTAATTCCAGGGCGTTGATGGATCTCCTGGCAAAAATGGCTTCCCGGTATATTTTCATTTAATTTGCTTTTTTAATTCTCGCTAATTATAAAATAATTATTGCTTTTTTATTGTACCATATTATTTAGACAATTTATCGTGTTATTTTACATCAGTATTGTATTTTACAGGGTGCGAGAGGTTTGCCAGGTGTAAGAGGTTTGATGGTAAGGTTTTTTTCATTATACAATCGTGTACGCACGATGTATTTTCTAACTAATTCACGGTGTGATGGTGTTCGCGTTAAAATTTTCAAGTTTAACCTTTTTTCTAGTAATTAGGCGTGAGAGCTGGCTTGTACGGGAATTTTTCTTCGGGTTCTTTGTAGTGTTTGGTGTAAGTTTTTTTTTTCACGTAAAATGTGAAGAGTCGTAACGATATTATTATAAAGTCACTTGTAACTCGCACTAATGCATGTGTATACCTTCTCGCGTATGGTCTGGTAGTACAATTTTCGAGAGCACCTATATCTAACTCGCGCTTTCGCATGCTTTTGTTTATAACCTTCAGGCTCTCTCTGGTCATAAATTCCATAAACTTTACGAATATTTTACGAGTCAGCAACTCGAGTATACGCGTCCGTTTATATCGACTCTCTACTTCTTCCCCTCATTTAGAATAGCTATATTTCGTAGCGATCCCGCGCTATTTTCTGAGCAATTTACTTGGCACCTCTCTTATACTCGACATTATACAGAATGTAGATGTATTTGTAGATATATATACCCGTGTATGATCTTCGGACCGAACTCAATATCGTCTCATGTCCGCGTCGTTTTTCTCGAAACATCAAAAGGAAAATACTTACTGTGTACCGCTTTCCTCGACCTTTTTCTTCTAGTCCTGCAACCGATACGTATATAATATTGAGCTATCATACCCTGGACTTGAGTTTTTCTCTCTCGTTTTCTCTTTGTATCATGGTGTTCTGCATTTCTCCTTTCCTTAGAGCGCGGTAGCTCGAAAACTTTCTTACGACGTGACGTGGCAATGAATTGCGCTAAAAGAGGGGAATTAGAATATTTGAATATTTTTGCCTACGTAAACGCATTCGAGACATTAAAATCGAATAAGTACGGTTTGAAAAATTTATTCTGCTGAGTGTACATAACTTAGCTAACTTTTGATGGAAGAACAGTCTTGACCTTCCAACGACGAAATTCTATTCTAATTTGAGGAAGATAAGGTATTGTTCTTCTCTTCTCTTATCTTACCGCTTTCGGAATACTCCAATTTCTTTACAAAATCTCTGGTTCACGGTATAATTTCAGAGCATTTGAAAACTGCGAACATGAACGAATTGTGATAGAAATTTTATTGTGTTTATAGTTTTCAGGTGAGTAAGAGAGTCTCCTCGTAATTACAAGCAAAATTACAGTCACTTACCGATTTTTTTTTCTATTTGTTACTTTTGGGCTGTCTGTTCTCTTTCCCTATCACTTATAGGGAATCGTATGGTTTTGCGTTTTGTTGAACTCGATTTCTGATTGTTGAACAACTTTGAAATGTTCTATCTAGGCTCGTGGTTTTCCTCGAACTTCCGCGCCTCGAAGTATCAGTCGGTCGGTGTGTAGAGAAGTCCTTAGAAAAGCTTTTGATCCTCGCTCAGGTTGTAGAAAGAGAGTCTTAGGAAGAAAAAGGTTGCAGCATTTTTTTTTTTCTCTTGGAGGAACAAATCGCATGTCACCTTGTTAATTTGTTGTTGTGATATTAGGATTCATGTCAAGTTGGTCGACCACAAGTTCGCACAAAGTTGGTCAAATCTTAGTTGACTGACATGTTTGGTCGACCAAAAAAAAATCTAACGTAGCATAATATCAAATTCAAAATTTTCTTCACTACTCCTTCTTTGAAAAGTCTCCCTCGAACGAACAAAGTGGTTGAACGACGGCACCATGGTTTTGAAGCATTATGCACACATTTCAGAATTTCCAAAGAAAACAAAATCTGAGTGAGTTGACGATGAAAAATAATGTTGCAGGAGTCACACCGCCTTAAAAGAAGAGTCTCCATTCTATTGTCACCTTTGACAAAGAAAGGAAAGATGTGCTGGAGTATCTGCAAGGTATCGCACAAAGTCTTACCTATTAAGTGAATTTTATTTTTCAAATTTTTTCAATAGTATTGTTTGAAAATTCTAGTTTTTTGATCTCCTTTTCATTAGATATTTTTCTTGGACAACCTACTTGCTTTCAAAATATATGAACAAAATCTTCCAAACACAACTTCTCTTTCTTTGTCGACCAAACATGTCTGTCGACCAACTTGCAATTCGACTAGTTTGTTTTGCGACCAACTTGCCGGCACACAAAGTGCAGTTACTGTATGCTCCCTGGGAAGAACGATGAACTACTTTTTGCGAGGGTGTTTAATATTCCTCAATGACTATTCGGTCTCTACAAAATTCCACAATTCTTTATCGAGGTCAGGATGACGGAAAAGAAATAGAAATGGAAAATTGAGGCACGTTGTGAGAAATGGCGCGTCACCGTTTGTCCTGTTGTGTCTCAATCATAAGACGGGTGAACTTTTCCAAATCCTAGAAGTAGGTCAAGATCATTACGGAAGAAAGAGACAATAACCCCTAATGAGACATGTCGACTCCATATCAACTCGCTATTTTGACCAAAAGTCGACTCAAAACCAACCGCTCCTTTTCATCGTCGACGTCGAAATTGAATCGACTCTCGGTATTGTAGACTGATGTCGACACTTCATCAACGTTGATTTTGGGTCAGTTGTGCGTCATTCATTGGTAAAAGATTTGAAATCAACGTTGTTGAAATTTTGTAAATTTCAAGTGCACAACTTATTAAGGAATCGAGGTCTAAAATGAGTCGACACTTGTTTTTGGATTTTAATGTTGGCTGCAAATAACCGTCGACATTGCGTTGATTCGACCATTGCTGCACTGGTCATCATCATAAATGAGATTTTCAGTGGTTCTCATCATGTAATTAGGACTATATCATATTTTATCTGCGAGTAGCAAAGACACCAAACAAACGATATATTACAAGGAGGTATAGGTATGTACATTGACTCCAGATTGACGACGATTTGAGGTGGATTTAAAGTCGACTAGCATACACATTTCCAGAACATTACAAATTTGAATGTTTGTTTTAATCGACGCAACAGAGCAGTCGATTTCGAATTGATGAAAAAATGAGAGAAGTCGGCCCTAAATCGATATCGATTTGAGACAGATCATCGTTATTTACCTCAGAACAACTAATCGATGTCGATCTAGAGTCGATTTTTGGTCGATAGGAAAAATTGGAGAAGTCAACTCAAAATCAACCTAAAATAAGGCTTTCATAGTATCCCATATTGCGTACTTATTCTCCTACTTGTTTATCAATGTGGTAGTATTTCTTGATACTGATCTTATGAGTAAGTACTGCTGGGTTGTACACCAATTTTCATTCCACGGGGTTCTCCATAAGAGCAATGTTAGAAACGCGACCAGATTGATAACAAGTAGGAGAGTGAGCACGCAGTAATGGAACACAGGAAAAACCTTATTGGCGTGGTAAATGAGTCAGAATGGAGTCGTTATGTGTCGCCCCCATAACGACCTGATATCGACGTTGGCAGATGGCTATTAAGTTCACGACTTATTCTCTTATGATCTCATTTTTATGACTGTCGTACCTTCAGTGTTGCCGTACCATTAAAATCTAAGATGGGAAATTTTCAGTAAGAACTAGGAATAAGAAAAATTTTTGTGAACGATTCGATTGCAGCTACTGACGACCGAGAAACGAAAAACATAGAGAACTGAATCTGGAAAGAGTTCTTCTTGAAACCTCTTACAACCTCATTATAAAAATCTTTCTTGTTAAAGCTTTTGTGATTATTTTCCATAGCCTGACTACCAGTAGTTTTTTGGTCTCATCTATGGAAATTCCATGAGTTTTTTGAAGTTATTATTCGACTATCCCAATAAGCCATGTCGTTTCCAAATCTAGTCGCTATTCCAACCATCAGTTGACTCACGACTCAATTTAGTCCCGCCCAATGTCGACCGGAAACAGATTTAAAATTACTAAAAGTGAACTCAAAATCGATCACTCATTTTGTTGCATCGATTCATTGTCAACGTTGAAATTGAGTCAACCCCGGGGCATCCCAAATTGGGTTGAATTATTGCGCTAGTCAAGCATAATTGAGATCTTCAGTGACCCTATTAAATAATGACTACACCTGCCAAATATCGACCCAAAATGACTGGAGGTCGATATGCAATTGATCGCTCATTTCGTTCCATCGGCTCTTAATCTACGTCGACTCCCGCAGTTTCCGGCCAAAGACTTGTAATCGATGTTGAAATTTTGTAAATTTCGAGTGCACAACTTACTAGGATTTCAGAATCGAGGTCGAAAATGAGTCGATACTTTGGTATTCAATTTTGATGTTGACTGCAAATCGACGTCGACAATGTATCAAGTCGACCGTTGCTGCACTGGCCCAGCGATTCTGATGGTCCCTTTTATATAATCATGAATACTTAACTCTACCAGGTTTCGTGTCGACTAAGCGGCGCGTCATCAGGTGTAATGAATTAATATACATACGATGACAAAAACGTGCGCCGAGAGAAGAAAACTCAGAAAAATAGCGAAAGAAGATCGAGGAGAAATGAAGTCATCGGACGGAGCTTAAGTGAAGCGAGTATTGTCGAGAAGAGAATCGCCTGACCGAGAAAGCTCCCACATGTTAAGGAGTCGGCCTTTAGTCGCTTTATGGATGAGTTTGAAATTAACTTGATTGAAGCTACGGTTCTCCTCAAAGCAATGTTTCGCTACGGCGAAATTTTGTGGATGGTGGTTTCGGAAAGCCGAGAGGTGTTCACTCTGAAGCGATCTTTAACGAAATGGCCAGTCTGGCCAAGATAAACCACCGAACAATTCGCTGCAGTGCAAAGAGCACGGTAAACACCACCGCACTGTTCGGGGAGGGGAGCTTATCCTTGAGAGAGGATGAGTGGCCTAAGGTCAGAAGAGAATAAAAGGCACGCGGCACCCATAGGTTCGAGAGTTCGGGCCATTTTATAAGAGTGATGGCCGAGGAGAGCAAACGAACCCAGCGCGTACGAATAGGAGAGTAGGCGCGCTGCAAAGAAGAGGTAGAATGCATCGCGCATTGGAGGGATTCCCTCGTAATAATCTTATCGATGTTAATAGGGATGTAATTGATGCGCGCAAGTTCGTAGATGTGGGCCTGATCTATGTTGAAGTTGTGAGTTGAGAGAGGAATGGCGAGATGACCATTGATGAAGGTAGGTAAGGCGGAGAATTTATGAGAATGATGATGGAGAGATGCGCCATTGATAAGAATGCCAGTGTTAGATGGCTTGCGGTAGCTGGCGAAGTGTGGGGTTCTCGAGTTGGAGAGAGATGGTAAGATCGAGGCAGTTGATAGAGGGACCACCGAGTTCTAGGGTGAAGTGGATGTTCGGATAAATGGAATTTAAGTGAGAGAGAAGGTTTTTCAGACCGGACGAGGAACCATTCCAATCGCAAGGAATGTCATCAACGTAACGAAGACAAAGAAGAATGTAACGTTGAGGGAGAACGGTGCTATTAAGGAGGTCCGTTTCGAACTTGTCCATAAAGATGTCGGCGACGAGCGAAGAAAAAAGCGCTCCTATTGGAAGGTCATCGGGGAATTCATAAAGAACATCCCGGTAGAAACAAATATTCTTGCTGAGGCATAAAGAGATGAGGACGCGGACCTCGGAGATGGTATTGGGATGAATGTTATTGGGGATGAAGAAATCCAACTCTGGGCGACCGGAATATCGAAAGAGTTGAGTGAGACTTCGGGAGGAAAGGAAGAGTCTTCTAATTTTGGAGAAAGATCAGTGGAGTTAATGATAGTGTGTTGAGGAGCAAAGTTGGAATAAATGCGAAACAATTTACCGGGATAGCGAGCCAATTTATAAGAAGCATGGATGTAATAAACGACCACCAGACGGACGGGAAGATTTGGTTTGTGGGTCTTAAGTTGGCCGTACAACCGAAGGGCCGAAAAGTTTATGTCTAATGCGGCGTCGCGGTGTTTTTTGTCTTGAAAGATGAGTTGGGAAGATTGGACAGACCGCCGTACTTCACGAATGTAAGGATCGTAGTTGAACTTGGAACGGGTAGCGCCAGAGGTTTGTATGAAATCGATCATTTTATTGTGGTATTCGGCGGAGAGGAGGGCGACTGAGGCCTCACCTTTGTCAGCTTCAACTAGAACGCTGTTGGATTTCACAAAAGATTTGTCGAACCGTACAGTGGATAGTTTCTTAAATTACTTAAGCTGCCGTTCACGAGGCTCAAATACGTGAAAAAAGAAAAAAACATCAAATTTACGTGTTTTGAAATTAACGATCCGAAAAATAAGACATTTTGCTTAGCGGCTGAAATTTCTTTTCACCGGTACAAGGTGTACGTTAATTGAGAGATACGTCTATTCAGCCGTGAAACGTGAACGCTGACCAAAATCAAGCGCAATTTGACGTGAGAAAAGGAAAGGAAAATATAACCAAGTGTTGGCAATTTTTCAAATCTATGCGAGCGAGAAAGCCTGACACGCGTATTGATTTACGGTTCGACTTCGATAATAATAATAATAATAATAATATAATACTCTGTCGGAAGAAGGTTATCTAGGGATCGGCCGATACAACATTAGTATACTGGCGTGTATAATATAGTCTCTGGACCACTTATTTTCAGGATAAAACGTAACACGGATATAACAGGAGTATCGTTCAATAATAATTCAAATACACCGCTGTAGTGACAAGATAATGAGCTTAGGGCTTGCTTAAAGTCTCCCCTGATTTTCTTCCTTGAGCTATGTGTATGTACACGATACCGCACAAACCACAATCCGCGATGTTCCTTCTTCTCATGTTTCAAAACGATGTTTTCATTTCGCGAACGAAAGTCCGCGTGTTTTGTTGTCCGTATTATTATACGAGATACAAGATAAAACGTAATGGGGGCCTAGATTTTCTCAGTACGTTGGCGGAATTTTGTACCTATCATCTCAACCGCGCGTACGGTTTGACGTATTGAATTTTACAATGGATTAAATTTGTAACTTCGAACGGAGTTCATTTCTCTTCATCGCACACCAATCTGAAAAGGTTGTTCGGTTTTTGATTTTTATTCTCTTGTTTCGTCATCAGTATAGCAAACATCTGTGTAGTGTGAATTCTGCTTTTCTACCGAATTATAGAACTGAGGTCAATCACGATATTGTAGGACAATACAGAAAGCTCTCATAGTCTTGTTAAGCCAACTAGTTTACATTCTTAGCAAAATTTTACATACTGGCAAATTTGTCCTCCTTCTTGTTAAGGTCGCCATGTCTTCGCGGAACGATATCTGTTGACGGCTAAATCTTGCGGGTATTCCACAATTGGATACATGGGCAGCTCATCGACAACATTATTACAACGAAATTCTTTGCTAATGACTTCAAATTGAAGGTTGAAACGGGATATGAACGTACCAAAAAGAGTTTCATGATTTCCACAAGTCGAGAAAGTATTTTCTATTCTGAATATAATTCGATTTTGTCTTTTCTATATCGCTCTTTACTTTTTTGTCCTACCAACCCGCTTTCATTTTTCCTAGGTGCACAGAATCCCGTCTCGAGCAACCCGATCGTCCAACATACGCCTTCTGTCTCATTATTTTCTGACTAGCAAACCATGTTGTCTTCGCTTCTAATTGGTGGACGACTTTTAGGCAAAAGAAAAACGACGGCTTTCTTAACGAAGTTAATCGAGGAACGCAGGGAACCTTTTTTATGAGTCAAATTGTTTTTGGTATTGAGAATTCAAGCAAGTCTACACCTAGTATAAAGCTTGTATGAAGGAGGCCTGGACCTACTATACACCTAGTATAAAATAGGACGTCATCAGTGACCTGGACCTATTCAGGGACTTCGAAATATATCGGTCGAGAGTTGACATTTTTCCCTTCCTATCATATATACAGGGGTGCCGTGATCCCCCAAAGCTTACAAAGATTTCGCCCCAAAAAATTTTTAACAAGCAAAAAAAAAAAAAAGAAAGGCCTACCCAATAATGTTACGAGAACAAAGGAAAAAACCAACCCCTTTAATTTCCTACGAAGAATCATCTTCAAGAAAATGGCCTCACGGCACCCTTGTATATAGCTCGGGAGTCGAAATTTTTCCAAGTTTTTTGCCAGACGGCGCACGGCGATTTTCTCGAAAAACCCCACATGAAAACGACGGCTTCCTCAAAAAAGGTAAACGAGGAACTCAGGGAACACGAGTTAATTGGGATTTGGTATTGAGAATTTAAGGAAGCCTAGACCTAGATGAAGCTAGTAGGCCTAAACCTACTATAAGCTTAGTTTTATATAGTTCGAGTGGCTCTCAAGCTATACATATATGATAGGAGGGGGACTTAAAATTTCGACCTTTCAGCTATATATGATAAGAGACAACATTTTTCCAAGTTTTTTGCCGGACGGAATTTCTCAAAAAACACCCCATAGAACAGATTCACTGTTAAAACAGGCTCCCTGTTAAAAGTGAACTCGGATATTGATCGAAGAGCGATATGGCGGATTCTCTCGATTTCTTTTGACCGAACCACCATATTTTCTATATTATATTATTCATGACTTGGAGGACAAAATTGTTTGAAGTCCTTCCTATCATATAAAGAAAGAATGAAAGAAACTAAACAATTAAATAAAATAAAGAAAGAAAGAAAGAAAGAAAGAAAGAAAGAAAGAAAGAAAGAAAGAAAGAAAGAAAGAAATTAAATAAATAAAGAAATTAATTCAATAAATAAAGAAATAAATAAATGGATAGGAAACCCCACTCTTCTCCATAGGCGGGACAGGGTCTCTCAACCTAAAGAAAAACCCTTTCACTGTCGTAAGGTTGTAGGAAGCAGAAGGGGCGGAGAGCACGGCTCAACTTTGAAGGAAACTTCCCTAGAAAGGGGAGTTTTATCCAACGCTTCCTACTGTCGCGGCTTGAGTCGTGGCTGGTAGAATCAAAGTATTGCCGCGTAATCTTTCTACGGACCATAAGGTCGACGTCCAAGTTGTGAGGAGCTCTTTTTGGAAAACCGACTGACTCAACGGAATGTGGATCAATTGATGAATAAAGCTGTTGAACGCAGCTATCTTATGGGCGACAGGTCAGAATGACGAGCCATGGACAATGATATCTTTTCTATACATAGAAAACTCGTGGACCACATCTCTTCCGGGGACAGTTAGGTCCAAAGAGTTGATGGAAGAGCCTCCAACTTCTAGGATAAATTTAATGGAGGGATAGTGCACAGTTAGATACTTGAGAAACTCACTAAAGAGATCTTGGGGACCGGTCCATGCACATAATACGTGGCGTCATCCACATGTCTGTGCCAATAAAGGACGTGATTCGAGAATACTCGGCGCGAGGAAAAAAGGTCAGCCTTAAACTTAAACTTGAAGACCTTCGAAACGAGGGAACTCACTGGAGATCCATGGAAATGCCAACCTCCTCGGGGGATTCGAACACTCCGTAAACAACTCGTTTTCTTTAGCTTTTAAGCTCAAGGACGAAATACTTTCTCCAGACACCCTCCTGTGTTCATTTGACGTGGTCGGCCTGTCCCCGAACATACCTAAGGTGGCTACTATCCAACTCGTGGGCGACCTTCTTGCCTCGCGAAGAGTTACAGGAACTTTTTGATCTGCCTAATCTATGTTGGCCCCCTTAATGAGAAATTTTTCGGGTACTATGACTCACAGCTGACTCGCTAGTTCAATCCCGATTTTCGCTGGTGTTATTGTTGTCGTTCTCATTTTGTCGAGGCGTTTTTATCTTTGCTTGATGATGGTTGTTTAACCGAAAGTCTTGTAGTTTTCCCTCCGTTTACTTTCTTGGAGTATTCTGGCGATTTCGTTCAGTCTGTCTAGCCGTAACTTGGTGAACCGAATCGAACCGTTGTTGGCTCTTGAAAAAATCCCTATTCATCATTTTAGCGCCTATGCTAGTATTGTTATTGCAGAGTTTTTCGGAAATGTCGCGTAAATCACAAATTCGAGTATTAATTTTAAGATGTGTCTCGTTCGAATGTTGAGAAAATGTTCTAAAAACTGAATGCACCACAGACGTGGTAGACGTCCATTGATAAAATTGCAACTTTTACTCGCACACACAGAATAGAGAAAATATATATAACAACTGCGAGTTCGATGCTACAGAAAAAGTTTTCGTTTGACAAAGGTACAGAGAAATGCTGTTAAATTGACATTTTCAACGCTTACTTATGAGCAGCAGCTTTTTCAATAAAGCTTACTGGAACAAATCAAAAATACACAAAACTTTTTCGAAAATAAAACTTCTCTATATAGTATTTGTAGACGACACGGAAATAATACGTCTTAGAGAGCTAGCGATTATTTGTAGGTAGGTTAGAGGCTATACAATGCTCTACTGAAAGAATATCGAATCGGATATTCTCGGTAAATCGTGCCACAAAAAGTTTGTTCGCAGTTTTCGCTATTGATGCACGACACTATTAATAACTTTTGGGGGACTACTAACAATTTTGCTGATATGAAATAATACAATGAACTCGCCTTCGTCGGCTAGCACGTGGGCAGGACGCGTTCTCATTGAGCTGCTTTTCCGCCTAAAAAGAGAGGAGATATTTTCGATTCAAAAAACATGTAAGATACGTTGAAAAAATTTCCTAAGCTTTGTGCGCATCTTACGGAGGCGAGTTTATTTATTATAAAGTGTAGCTGGTGGATATTGGGATATATAACTTTTCGACTACGAATAGACGATTTACGTAATTTGTTTATTTTTCAGGGTCCGATAGGTCTTGATGGACCGAAAGGAGAACCCGTAAGTGTACCCTGTTCATCGTTATCATGTTGGAAATAGACGAATTTAGAATAACTTGAACTTTTCTTTCGTTTTCAGGGAAGACCAGGTGATAGGGGTCAGAAGGGAGACTCTGGAAATCCCGGATTTGATGTTTATTCGGCTGTGAAGGTAATGCTGCAAATAAATATTATGCTACTTTTGTTTTTCACTTTTAGTTAATTTTCGCGGAAAAATTGAGGATACGAAGAGGTATGAAACGAAATACGAAGAAAGACCCAACAAAAATTTGATTGCTCTCCAAAGTCTTGGAGAAAAATTACAGAGAATTGATCTTGCCAAGTAGATGTAAAAGCTAGAGCAGGCCAAGCTCTAGGACTTTATGACAGGATAGTTGAAGGACTGAGAATTTATTACAAAGAATGAGAATAGGAGAAATAAAAAAGGAACGTAGGTAATCTGATGCTTGTTCGGGACTGTTACCCTGGGTCGAGACTGTGTAAAGAGGAGACCAGGGAAAGACGATTCAGTTCAACAATAAAACAGGGAGGGTAGGTTTTTCAATGTCAAGGAAGTACGCATTAAGAAGAAGGAAAGACAATGAAACTACAAAAAACTCATAAATTTCTGCTTCTTTGCAGTCAGTTACGGACCTGGTGACTCCACAGTGGTTTCAGATTTTTGTCCTCTAAGTTCATGTTTCAAGCCTTGATTTAGTTTGATAGATTGGCGGTTGAAACAATTTTCTATAATTTCGGAATTCAGATAGAGTATGACGTTAACCGTATTTTAGAGATGGCAGAGTCAACGAGTTGAATAGGATACGTTTTTCGAGATTCAGGAAGGTCCCGAGAGAAGGATAAACTAGAAGAGTCTCGATTTGGTGCAAGGTATTGGAGCGGGGGTTTAACTGCTTGAGTGGAAAGTTCAGCGTTCAGGATTTGTATGGAACGGACAAGCGCTTCCCAAGTCGTCCTTACGTGTTTAATAACTCTAGAGTAAAATTATTTCTTCGACCGTAGACTGGAGTACCGTAGTCCAGTTGCGCACGGATCCAATTTGCTATAGCTGAAGAAACGAATTACGTCTACTAGGCTGATGAAATGGGCATTCGCCCTCAAATATTCGTAAGGTTAAGTTATATGAAGGAAATTTATTTCTTTGGAAGAATGGACTAGCTATGATCAGAAAATTTTGGTCGGAAAAGTCTCACGATTCTGTGAGATTTGAAGTCCGTGACGGAATCGCCTTTGAAGACGGGAGCGTATGAGCATGCACGCACGCGCGCCCACAGTGGTCCTCTAAAAACCGCACCTCCAGCACCGGTATCCACCCTTTAGGGCATTGCGTCGGCAATCCGGAAGACTCGAATCGCATCGGAAAAGTTTCAAGAAACATTGTCTAAATGTGATAAGGAGAGTGTGAGTGAGGGATGTGATAAGTGTTAAGGAGAGCTTTGGGGTTGTGGTAAGTGAACATGGGTTTGATAGTTGGTGTTTATTGTGTGCTATGAGGAAAGTCAGGTGGATGTCTGTGGGTGACACAAGTCTGATTGTTCTTGATGTCTAGGTTTACGGTTTGCCGATGGCTATAGGTTTGAAAGGGGTTTTGAGTTCTGCTCTGATTTATTGCGAGTATTTTCCAACCATCGTTCGTTAGGTCGTATTGTGTTGATAAAAGATGTTTTCGTACGGTCGGGGGGCTTGAAGCTTGGTAGGTTGGATCATTGGCCGATTAGTTTCCCTGAGTTTCCACATGACTAGAAATCCTTATGAAGCTGATTTATTTTGTGGTGTCGTTGAGAGAGTGTAGTACCCGTAGTTGGTGGATGAGTTGAGTGAGTCGATGTCTGTGATTCAAGCTCGAGTCATGATTGGCTTCGTTGGCCGTCATTTTCAAGTTTTAAGTCAGCAAATGATTTTTTTTCATTATTGGCTTTGAGCCTAAAGTCAGCCAGCCAAAAGCTAATGTGATCGACTTGAACTTGTAGTCCTGTATTTCACCCTTGTATCCGGTTCATCCCGCTCTAGAGCCAATTTATTCCACTCCGAAACTGGTTCATATCACTCCGGAACCGGTTCATGTTCAAATCACTCCAGAGTTGGGTTTACATTGCTTTGGAACCGATTTATTACGTCCCAAGATAAGCTAAAAGCCAACGGTTATTAAGACGATTGGGAAAAGTTGACAATGGCTATATGTTTGAGTTGATGCAAGAATCAACTGAAAGCCCTATTCTAAAGTTTAAGTCAATGACGATTGGCTCGACATCCCTGTTGCCTGCAGAAAAGAAAGCAAGTCGGTGAGAATGAGAAATGATCGTTGAGATTGTGGATTTGAATGGCTGTATGAATGATTTCAAGACAAAGGAATACGGCTTGAAGTTCTACGGACCTTGAGCTTGCAAAGTTTGTAATCCTTTAATGTAGCACAGTACTGGCATGTGTTAAAGGACCAGCAGATGTTTAGGAAATGCAAAAATTCACATTCACCAGCCTCTTCTTGAGGGAGATTGTTTTCGTTTAACAGACGTTGAAAATGCTGGACATTAGCCTGTTTAGGAATGTTGGGAAACAGACGTGAGTCTCGAATTGGGAATAGAGCCACATCTTTTATATCTTGAGCCAATGTGGTGGAATTGAGGATGGAATAAGGGTTCTTGAGGTCGATACGAGATTTAGAATTTAGCAAGTAGACAAGTGCGGGACGAGATGTAAGACACGATAGGTCGCATGGGGTGCCAAATTTATGGACCTTGGGCACTCCATAAAGGCGAGGAGGCACACAGTTCGGGATTACAAGGGATCTCTTCGAAAGAACCTTGACAATGATATGACAAAAATCATCAATTGCTCGATGTGGGGATGTTGAGAGTGGCCCACAATTGTGGATCATAAATGGGACGATCCATGGCAGCCGAAGCGTTACTTTTGTCAGTCTTGCAAACGATGAGATTGTTGGTAATGGTCTTCCTCTTCAGGCTGCTGGTGATAGATCTCCCTTAACGGTCCACCTGTACGCTAATCTACCAACGAAATAAATTTCCTTCATATAACTTAACCTTACGAATATTTGAGGGCGAATGCCCATTTCATCAGCCTAGTAGACGTAATTCGTTTCTTCAACTATAGCTTCTTCATTTTAATTTTACTTATAAGTTTTGGTGGGCGCTATCTAAATCGGTAGAGAAGCGAGTGATATTGAGCTGAGTGTTGAATCTATTATGAGCCTTTCCCACTGTTTCATATTGCATACTTATTTGCCTGATTCTTACCATTACATGATTGGCTTCCTAGCATACTGATGGGTTGCATACTCATTTTCATTCCGGTGTTAGTCCGTCATAAAATCAACTACGATAATTATAAGAATCCGGCAAATAAGTACGGTATGCAATATGGAACGGTGGGAAAGCCTTATCGCGGACAAAATACCAAGTCTCACAATTGATGAAAAAATATTGTATATAGAGGCGGGGTATTCCACTTTCAAAATTGAAATTCTTTACAAATCTAGCGATCGTTGCTTTTACTTTATGGGAAACATAGATCGAAACAAATTATTTTCTCAAACCCGCCTATCCGACGGAGAGCATCGAGCGGCATAATTTTGCCTCGTTTTGAGTATCTTCGTCTCGTCGAATACCTCTTCAACGAAATTCACAAAATCGGATTTTTGTTGGAATATTTTCCTTTTTTTTTTAATATTATATTTCCGTTCGCTTTTTTCATGATTTTTGCATTCGAAGAAGGTGAAAAGCCTTCTCCTTCTATTTAGAGAAATATTTCTCATGTTTTTGATTAATATTACGCAGGCTGAATCGCATTTACAAGGGAGTCTAAAAAGATCAGTCACAACCTTACGTGGTGGGACGTTAGGTTATGCGGAAATAGTGGCATTAAAGGTGATTAGAGTAGAGAGCGAAAAAAAAAAGAAAAGTTTTTACATAATTTTGTGGTTTTGTAATAACAACTTCTTTTTTATCTTCGACTTTGGTGCGCAGATTGGACTGCATGGGTAGAGAAACAGCTTTTATTTCGAGCGTATTTTTTTTTTTTTTTTTTCCCTCAGTTTTATGAAACTAAAATTGTGTGGTCTCGTTAATGAAGTGATTATTAAAACCGAAATTTTTTTTCTAATAATGCACTAAGAGATAATACACGTATCCTATTTCTGTCTACCGCTTCTTTAATCTAAAACGATATCAAACTATAATCGTTTACGGTTGAAAAAATTATCCTGAAATCTCGTGCAGCGGTTTTTTTTATAATTAAATCTTATAATAATGGACATGATCACACACACACACACACGATCCATTTTTCATTTTCGGTTCATAAAATATTTTAGCCTATAATATGGAAAATTTAACGGTTCGAGAAAATTAATTCAGCGTTAATAAAATTTCTACGCTTTAATTCGCTTCGTAGAAGATGTAATTTCCGCGTTGGAAAGCTTTAAATAGCTGTGTGTTTCATTTTACCCTTTATTTTTCGAGAAAAATTTATAGAAAAATCATTACAAGATTACGCGGTGGTGCTGTTTATAGATTTACTGTGTAGTTATACAGCGTTGTAGTTCATTTTTTTTCTATGCGTATACGCTGTCCGATCCTATGTAATTTCTTGCTTTTACTGTGTGATTTAATTTGGGGTTACGCATTTTCATTCTATTAGAGAGATATTGAATACAGCATCCATTTTTATACACCAGTATCTCTTGTTCTGTACGATGAAAAAGAAGTACATCAGCGTAATTATAAAATTTAAACGAGGCAATAAATAGAAAGAAAGAAAAAAAAAGAGATTTTTCATAAAAAATCCGATCCTCCGCTAATGATAAGTGATATTCCCGTAACCCTTTTTCGTCTTCTCCAATTTTTTAACGAGATTTTAATTGTGAATCGGGTACTTCGTTATGATTTTCTAGGGATTACAAGAACAAGGCCATAATATCTCGGCCGAGAGTATCGTTTTGCTTAAAGTAAGTTGACCACTAGCTATGATGAGTTTCTGTACAAAACTTTGTACGATAATGAATAAAAGCTTGCTCGCACTTTCAACTCTGTACATCTTTCTATAAACGAACACATGTTAAATGCAAGCTTCGTACCTTTCTTCTAAATTATGTTGAATAAACTTTTTTCGAAATTATTACACTCGCGAGTATTTTGCATGACACCCGGGAAATTGAAATCTTTTACACGCATACCTACATATTTCCATTCTCCTTCGTATCCTAACTATAATATGTAAAATCACGTCGAGGTTACTCGTGCATATAATGTGCATCAGCATTTGCATACAGGTGTATTGAAATAGTCTAACAAAATCAATTTTTCTAATGCTGTAATATTTCTTTGGTTACCGCTTTTCTGTTGTTCTTGCATGTGCATGTACAAAGTTTTCCACACTTTATGATACCAGTATGTAAAATAACGTTGTGATTGTGGAACCTATTATACTGTGTATCATAATAATATTATGTACCGCAGAGTCGTAATTATCAATATTGAATTAGTTATCTTGCTATGAAAAAAAAATCACTTACCTAAATCGAAAAGCATGCTGCTGCTAAAAGTTGTATTATTGTTTTGTATTTTTCCGAATATACCTAGTGCATATACGTATTCAGGATGTTCCAGTGTAAGGGTGCGCAGCAAGAAGAACGTTGAAACCGAAAATTTTCCGTTATATCAAATTCAGGCTGTGTATCCGTTCGACTTGCGTCGTCCGTATTTTCTTTTTTCTGGTCCTGGAAGTATTACAAAATTCTACTCACATTTGAACTCAGTACAATTCTGGAAAATTGCTTTCCGAAATAAACATACTCGAACACCTATCATCAACCCCGCCCCCTCATTGATATCAGCGTCATTATTTGAATTTTTTTTACCGTATCTCCGTAAACTAAATACTTTTCAACAGGGAACCTGTTTTATCCGAGGGTTTTCGGAAAAACAGGTCCGCCGGCCGGTAAAGCTCGAAGCTCGAAAATTTTCCAAGTCCCCATCCTATCAGATAAAGTTTCGGGGTCGGGGCCTGTGACGTCACAGTTTGATAACTTCATAGTTCAGCCTTTGGACTTTACAATTCATGATGTCATATATATCATCCTTGTAACTTTACAAACAATGTATTCTTAGGCCCCGTCCTAACATATACAGCTTGATGGGCTAGGTCCTAGGTTGTGATGTCACAGTTTGATGACGTCATAGATCAACCTTTTAACTTCACAATCTATTCTAAGGCCCCATCCTATCATATAAAGCTTGATAGGCTAGGCCTGTGACGTCGCAGTTTGATGACGTCATATGTCAGCCTTGTGACTTCTCATTCTATTCCAAGGCCTCGTCCTATTGTGTAAAGCTTGATGGGTGAGGCCTGTGACAACACAGTTTGATGACGTCATAGATCAGCCTTTGTAACTTCACAATCTGTTCTGGGGCCCCATCTATCGTATAAAGCTTGATGGGCTAGGTTGTGATGTCATAGTTTGATGACGACATAAGTCAGCCTTGTGACTTCACGATTTGATGATGTCATTTATCAGCCTCGGGACTTCACATTCTACTGTAAGGCCTCGTCCTATCGTATGAAGCTTAATGGGCAAGGCCTGTGACGACACAGTTTGATGACGTCGAATGTCAGCCTTGTGACGTCACAATTTGATGACGTCATAGATAAGTTTTTTTTTCTTACTCTTCGTCGTATATTATGTAGCGTTATGGGAGTGGCCTATGACGTCACAGTTCCATGAAATTATAGGTCGGCTTTGTGACGTCATAATCTGATGACGTCATAGATCAGATTTCTTTTCCAAGTTCCTCTCCTATCATACAAGTATATAGCTGGGGGACGGAGCTTGTGACGGTACTATCTGATGACGTCGTAGATCATTTTTTTTTCTATCACATATAGCCTGGGGTGGCATCTGTCACGTCACAATCTAGATTTATCAGATCCCACGTACCCCATAAAACAGGTTTCCTTCCACCCGCCGTTCAACTTTGTTAAAAAACTTGAGTTTTTTTGTGAAATCAACTTTGTCTTCAGAAATGATTTTTCCGTTTTTAGCCGTGGCATTAGCCGACATTGATATCCTCATCCAACTAGCAGACTCCAATAAATCAAGCCTATTCTCAACGTTTTTTTCGATTTTGGAAACGCTTTCTCAAAAGTCCGGTGACACCACATCCTCCTTGCCTTTCACAGATTAGGCTTCCGCAACTTTTCAAAAACTGGCTACAAAACTGTTCCTTTCAAGTCAAAGTCTCTTTTGTTCTCATCCAATCGAATGGAGTCGCACGAGGGTCACCTCTCAGTGCAACACATTTTATAATCGCAATTAATGAAATCTTAGGTAGGTAACATCCCTTTCCCCGTTAAACCAATGTTATATACCGATGACCTGAACATGCGTGTGCAAACAAAATACTGTATAATCAACTTTGTGCAAACAGAATCCTACAAAAATCTATCTTGTCCATCCTTAACTGGCTATCATACCACGGATTCCAAATATCCTCCTCCAAGTCCTGTATCGTGATTTTCGACAAAAAACGAGCTAAAATCCTACCCCCTTCTCCTCAACTACATCCTTATTGCAGTTAATGACACTGTAAAAGTCCTGGGCTCCGCTTTTATTTTAAACACTCATAGCTTCTGCATATTGAAGAAATTGAAGCGGATTACCTCAGAGCTTTAAATGTCTTAAACCTTCCACCAGTTGGAACTTTAAAATTCTACCTTTTCCCCTCTACTACACCCTAGTCCGATTTATCCTAGATATGGATCACCTATACATGGACTCGCAACTATATCTTCCAGACACAGTTCAAAATTCTGTTATTCCCTTTCCACACTAGCCCTGCTCTAAGTCTAGCCGCAGGATCAGGTTATCTATCTCTACATTTTTGTCATCTTTACTTAACTGCCAGCCTCCTGACCTCTGTCTTATATCTGCCTCAAACCACCGTTTGCAATATTCTCTCTAATTCTACTCCAAATTGTCTTACTTATAGCAATATTTTCAACAACAGGGAAACATAGTACAGAAACTTCCTCCCAAGCCCAGCTACTTGAAAAAGATCCATGATTACCTAATAGAGTCAATTAAATCCTCATGGGTACGAGCCATAAGTATTACTTTATTTTGGTACAGATACGTAACTACTTAATAGACCCAGGAATGAAGATATCGACCTACTTACTTTCTTAAAACACATGAGCGTCAAAGAAACGCCTCTGCAAGTTTTTATTAAAATTATATGAAAACAAATATAATTTTCTTTTTTGGTATTCTTATACATATTATATTTATATTTTAATAATTTTATTAATAATTATTTTTTGAAAATTAATTAAAATAAAATATATAAAAAAATAAATAATTATAATGATTTTATTTATTCATTAATTGTTGAAATTTCGTTAAATTTTATCGGGGTGATGAAAAATTATTTTTTTTATTTTTATTCATCATCAGTATGAAATCATTTCTTTATTATTAATTGAAATATTAAGTGATAAAATTTAATTTTTTATTTTACAAATAATTCTTTCAATAAATTTTTCATTGATTTTAATTATAAATAATTCTTCTATTTTATTATTAATAAAAATCAATTTTGAATAAGTTGAAACATAGTTGGTAATTGGAAAATATAATGTTATTGTACTTTAAATTTAGAATTTAAAAATAAATAAAAATAATAAATTAAATTATCAATTTTAATTTTATTAATATTAATTAGAATAGGTGTTTTTTTAATTAATTGAATGAAAAATAATAAGATTGATCCAATTTTGTTTTGGACTCCACTAATGGGTTCTTCAACGCCTATGTATTTTTTTCTCATGACAATGTTGTTGGTCAATTAGGGCACCCGTACCGTAAATGCCTTTGTTTTGTGTAGGCATTCTCATAAAATCTTCCAATTGAGTTTTTCTCTAATTCCACTCCACTCCAAATTTCACAATTCTCAAAAAGCCGAAGCTGGGTGAGATCAAAAATTTCACCGCATTTCAACTTCGTTTTGTGATCATTATTTTACATTTCTATTTCAAGTTCATACCAAAACAGAATATCGAGAGAGGAACAGAAGATAAAACGATCCGCTCGTAAGTTCGCGCAGTCTTCGAACATTTTTTACTTCGTCTTTCGGTTAAATGGCCCAAAAGTACTGAAATACCGATAATAGGACAAAGACGACAATAAAAGAACGACGACCCTGTACGTTGTCTTCTCGACTTCATATTGCTGCGCATGCGTTGTACAGAATGACATCGTGTTCGCTCCAGACAATTCTCTATCCTGTTCACCAGAGCTGGAGATCGGAACTGGGACGAGAACCGTTATCTCTTAGTTTCAGAACCGGAACCAAAAAGAATCACAGAACCATTTAAAAACTATTGGGTTTCTCAGTTCTCACCCTGTTTTTCTTTACTCCTTGCCTTATTCCCCTGTTACCATTGTTTATATCACTCTTCTAGCGAGACGTCTAGGATCCACATTAAACAAGCACCTGGAAGACCTGGAAATCTGGAAGGAATGAAAGTGGGAGATATAGAGCCACCACAAAATAATTTTAAACTGCGTACATCCATCTCCTGGAACATCTTGATTATAATATGTAACAGAATACCGTAACTTTCCAAGTCGTACGTTTAATAACGCACTGTCCTAATGTTACCCAGGGTGAACCAGGCGAGCCTGGACCTCCTGGACCTCCAGGCGTTGCAGGCGTTGCAGGACCACAAGGTCATGATGGACGACCAGGACCACCCGGAGAAGCTGGCTTACCAGGAGAGGCGGGTCAGCAAGGACAACCAGGTCCTAAAGGAGAGACGGGCCCTATGGGACCACCGGGACCAAGAGTAATTCAGAATATTAATAGATTACATATCATTCTAATAGCCATACACTACTGATTTCGTTTTTTGATGTGACAATTATAGGGTGAAAGAGGTGATAAAGGCGATCGAGGTATCGTGGCCACGATCAAAGGCGACAAATCATCGACCCACTTCATGGAAGGTCCACCCGGACCTCCAGGACCTCCAGGTAAATGACTTCGAATTTACTACACACTAAAATTGCCGCACATTTTCACACGTCGCTGTAATGGTGCTTTCACTGCGCTGGTGTGGGTTGGTTAGAGGCTACTTCGTAGCGAAGCTAATTTTTTTTTCACTATTTTCATTTTTCGTTTTACACTTCCGGTTGCAGTTGATTATTTTATGTTAGTAGCTGGCATGCACTAAGTCTTAGATTAGCCGTTACATGTGAGCTAGATTATTATTGCGTAAATTTTTGTAAAAGGCCTGAACGGACTGAAAGGCGATAAAGGTGACACTGGGCCGGTAGGGCCTCCCGGTCTATCAGGCGAGAAAGGAGTCCGCGGGAAACGCGGAAAGAAGGTAAGAGATTGTAAAGAAAAGTATTATTCATATTGATAGTAGAGTATTTTTAACCTATTGGGGCTTATTATTTTAGAGAGGGGACGTATAGCATGATGTGTATGACTTTTTTAGATTACCGATTCTATCGGCTAATGTATTCTGAAGATTATTCTTCCAATATTCCCCACGAATGTATTGTGATTTAGAAGTTGATGCATGTATATTACGTAATGTATCTCAATTCACGACTAGTCTTCAAAACTTTTAGTTGAACGTCACGTTGACGTCATATTCTGGCCCATATTATAGGGTCCATAATTGTCGACTCCATTTTGACTTATTTACCGTATCGATTTCAGCACAATTTTGAGTCTTTTTATCAACCCGAAATCGACCAACTGTTGCGTCAATTTTTAATTTTCTGATGGACTTCAATCTAAAGTCAATGTTCGGGCACTCCCTTACAGCATTCTTTCTGTTTAGCGTTTTTCGCTGCTCGCACATCAGAAGTATAATACAGCTGGACCAAAGCAGCGATGGTTAAGAAAAGGAGCGATCGATTTTGAGTCGAATTCCAATCGATCAATTTGTGGTTAACATTCGCTTTTGTCGCGTGTGCAGCGCCGCGCTTCCTCCATAGTTGAGTGGGTGCGAATTGCGTATGCATTAATTTTGTGACCCTCCTGGATTTAACTTCGATGTTGGAAGAATCTCCTTGGCGAAACTCTTCTTCTTCTTCTTGACAGTTAGTCATGCTTTTAGAACACTCAACAATACCACCATAGGTAAGTGTGCAGCAGATCGCTGGTTGAGTCTTTTCTTCTCCTTTTTCCTAGGTTAATCTTTCGTTTCTTCTTGCACGTCTGTATGTGGATGGTGTACAAGTGTCAAGTAGGCCATAGCATGGTTCTACATTTGCCTGTTCTATTCCAGGTCCATCTTTTTCTTCATGACTGGGGCTGTAATGCACACACCTGTTTCCACACTTCTTCGGAATCTAGCATGGTCACTACCACTACTCGAACTTCATCTACCCTAATGTTTTGAAGAGACCGACTAAGCTTGTCCCGCTCACGCCTCACATTCAAATAAGGTGTGCTGCGGACTCTCGTCCATCGTCTCGCCTTGCCTACTCAACATTCCTTAACTTCTTATGAAGCCATGGCCGCTTTACACCCGCGTTAGGTGAAATTTCAGATGACCATGATCTCAGTTCGTTTACTCATCAACACACGGGCCGTCCATTTACCCAGCTCACTCTGAGCAATTCTTTCTTTCCATTTCTCAAGCAAGGAGCGCCTGGTCTTCTGCTTGACCCGGAAACCCTCGTGATCAGTCGTTGTCTTTTATCTAGCTTTGAATTATCACCGCTCTCTCCTCAGCAAAGAACTCGACCGACTCTTAATCGGATCTTTACCATCTTTCTGCTTCTGTAGGGTATCTTCATAGAGTTCGCCCATGAGGCTGAAGCTCATCATGATCTTTCGTCTTGCTTCTCTCGGCCATTCAAGATACTGACTACCTGGGATTATAACTCTTTCCTTCAGATAGCTCTCGAATCGATCGGCTATCACTCTCTCCAAGAGTTCGGCCACGTTGTCTAGCACACGAAGTAGGGGATGGTTAGCCAGGTGGTTCATCCCTCTTATCGCTTGCCTGGCTTTCTTTCACCGCACGGGGAACAGTCCTCCAGCAATTATCGCATTGAATGTAGGTATCAACAAGTAGTGCTGGGTGCGCTCCAAACTGCGTTCGGAATCTCATCCGGGCTCGGAGCCTTTCGATACTTACTTCGCAGGCTGTTGACTGCTCCATCAATCTCTTCGGTACCTGGGAGGGATATACCATCTTCCTCTACCATTGGTAGCTCATCCAATCATTTTGCTCATCGTGGACGAGTTATGGTACACGAATTGTCTGATAGGAGGTGCTTTACTAGGTAGTATGATTTCGACAATATTTTGCCAGGCGATAACCTGATAAAAATAACGAAATGAAGAACAAATCTTAAGAAAAATTAATGAATGGAAAACTGTAAATGCAGCGTAAAGAATTTCCTTTGTCCTAAAAAATTGGAGCAGAAGTCTTGAATTGAGTGACTGTGCATGTCATACTTACGCTTAAAGCTCGTGTTTTATACAAAAATAAATATAGCTATCATGTACTGCACTGTTACGATGTTTTCTGGGTTTGGTTCATTAACTTCTATTGTACTGGAAGTATGTCTGCGGAATGTGAGGCCTAATATAGAAGTAGGTAGATTATTTAAAGAAAAGTTTTAGTGTACCTAAAGAAAATTCTGTAAGAATTTGATATCGCAATTGGATACTATCGTGTTTAAATATATATTCCAAACCAACCCTTTATACGATTGATCGACGGGTTAATTAATATTTATATATTTATATTATAAGTTAATAAGGTTGTGATTTTGAGATATCGTCATTTTGTTTGTTTTTTGAATTAGGAGGAAGTCACTAAACGCCTAGATATGTACGCTGGTATTATTTGTAATTAAATTAGCGTATAGTTGTACATTTTTGTTTATTTAGGAGTGCATAAATTTCTCGCTTGTCTTCTCTTTTCCGTTCTGTATCAACGAAATATCGAAGAATTATGAATATTTGAGTTCGGTTTAAAATAATTAATGTAGATATTACAATAGAAAGCTCACATGTAGTTCACCGTTAGTATTTGGTACTGCTGATATATGTATGTAATGTATGTACCTATGTGTCTTTTTTTTTTTTTTTCTCTCTTAATTTAGGTTTCGTCATTGATTTGCACTTAACTCGCTTATTAGTTCTTGGAAATGCTTGCAAAAGGTATTGGTGTTTACGGAAGATTTTTTTTTTTTTTTCTTGAAGTATTTTGGTGTTGGTATTTCAATTATTTTTTTTTCTTCGTTTTGCTTTGCCTTTAACAACATGGTAGATTGTAATCCACACACTTGCACATTCACCACGTACTAAGCTGTAAAGCGTATAATCTGTCACACGTGATGTAAGTATCTGTTTGCACCCATTTTAGGTTATTTCAGTTTTTCATACTCGTTTCCAAAATGTAGTTCGTACGTTCACTTTTTTTTTTTTTGAATCAGAATTTTATTTCTATTTTGCAGGTGAAAAGGGCAGTCTAGGTGCGCCTGGAGAATCAGGAAACGATGGCTTACCTGGCCCACAAGGTCCTCCTGGAATTCCGGTGAGTAGAAAATAAAGATTTTGGAAAATTTTAGAGGTGAGATGAAATTGCCTCACGTATGTACAATGGTTGATATTTGAAAAAAGAAAAATCGATTCTCTTTGCGTTATTCAAGGGTTGGTTTTTGCTCGATGTAAATATTTTTATTCATTTTTCAGGGTACTTTGGGTCCGAAGGGTGATAAAGGAGACTACGGAGATATTGGGCCACCAGGTTTGATGGGACCTCCTGGATTGCCTGGGCCACCAGTGAGTAGCTTTATGGTTGTCTCTGACATTAACAAAGAATATGAGTATCTTGTTTCGTATTCGAGGACAAGAAACGACGTCATCGTGCAATGTAATTTGAAATTCGGACCGCGAGTTACCGCAAAGAACGCCAACAATATGCATTCTTGTTCAACAGAAATAGAAATAGAACTCCTACCGAATCGGACCGAGCAGCCACCTGAGCGCTACTATTGTGTCCTAGTTTTGTTATGAAACCAATATGCTATGAACCGATAGAATAAAATTGGCTTTCTTTCCTCTAGACACAACTCTTTATTACTTTGTCGAAGTTGCGGATCATTATCAAGGCATAACTTGACGTCAAGTTGAACTCTGCCGTTCAATTGAAGAATAATTGCATTGATTCTTAAAAAAAAAAATTGTAGCTTTACGTTTTGTTTTCTCATGTTTGGTCAAAGTCCTTTCTCCGATTATTGTTGGTGCTCTTGCCTCGGCAAGCCAAGAGCCCTTATGCATCCGCAAAAAATTTGTTTTTAATAAATAAAGTTTCCTATTAAACGGTACGTTGTGACGTCACAACTCGAGATATACTCTGTGTCATCCTAGATTTTATTTTTGCTTAATATTTGTAGAACTTTTGTGCAGTCTTGGTGAGTTTTATTTTTGCAGGTCATTTTTCAAAATTTCGCACCATCTTTGAAAAAGTTACTTCTTCTCGACATCTCAATAATGGTAATCTATACCTACCGCATGGTTTCTACAACCGTGAATACGTTATTATTCTCTTTGATCAAACGTATCTCAATTTCTTCAGTTGGGCGGGGGACACCTATACTATGATTATTTGCGGGGATATTTTTTGCATTTTAAAGCTTCACAAGCAAAAAGGAACCAAATCTCTCATGTTCCAGATCTAAGTGGAACAAAGATGCGAGTCGCTTGGTTTCCAGATCTTGATATAGTTATCTCGGTAGGAAAAAAAAAGCTCTAGATCTTTCGAAAAAAAATGAAAAAATTATTTTCTGTTATGTAACAGTCGGTGAGAAAAGAAAATGCAAGAGACACGGATACTGAGGCGCATGGCGATTCGGTCTTGTTCCTTTGTACTTTCTGTACCTGTTTCAGTCATGCATAAATAATGATCCGCGATGAGTTGAAACATCAGCAAAGTAATAAAGGGTTGTGTCTAGTGGAAACTAGAGCCAGTTTATTCTATCAATTTTTGGTGTTTTCCATAAAAAAATTTTTTTCAATTATGCTAAGTACTTTTACTAGTTTATTGTTTGCGTAATGAAAACAGAGCGCAATAGTAGTACGGGTAGCTGCCCAGTTCATCAATAATATGCGTGCGCAAAAAATTGATAATTTGAAATAACGTGCAAATTAAGCAAAATTGAGTTATCTAATTTGTAGATTACGTTTTTTTCTTTTTTTGGTCTACCAAGTAGAATGCCAAAAAGCTTTAATTGGCTTCATATTTCTCAACTAGAATAAGGCGTCATGTGTTATCGGTTACATATAACCATTAGTAAACGTTAAACCTGTAAACACATCAACATCAGGCATGGCAAACGTAACGTTATTTAACAAAGCAAATAATATAAAATTTTTTGGGAAACGTAACAAAACCAAAATAAAATTTTGAGTTAAGAATTAATAAAAACAAAACGAAAAGAAAAACAAAAAATCTTCCACAAAGTGAAACGTGAATGAACGAGAGACAATTTTCCTGAAAAAACATTTTTTTACCCGCAAAAAACATGTTTTTATCAAGAAAAAGATAGAAAAAACATGTTTTTACCAAAAAAAAATGTTTTTATTAAAAAAATACGTTTTTCTCAAACGAAATTATTTATTCTGGTTATCAAAACAAAAACAAACAAAAAATCGTTCAAATTAATTAAAGCGTAACTAAGACAAAAATTTGAAAATTTTTCAACAAAAACCAAAACGTAACCAAAAACTTTAGCGTTTGCCACCCCTGTGCAGGCATGGCAAACATAACAAAAACGTCACGTTATGTAACCAAATGAATCATATTTTTGGGAAACATAACAAAACCAAAACAAAACAATATTTTGAATTCAGAATAATTAACAAATCGAAAAAAAAAAACATAAAATCTTCCACAAAGTGAAACGTGAATAAACAAAAGACTATTTTCCTAAAAAAACATTTTTTAACACAAAAAAAAAATGGTTTTATCAAGAAAAACATAGAAAAAAATTGATCTATCTAGAAAAATATGTTTTTATTGGGAAAAGTTTTTTTCAAATATGATTTATTCTGATTCTCAAAACAAAAACAAAAGAAAAATCATTCAATAAATAAAACCCAACTAAAACAAAAAATTGAAAATTTTTTAGTCAAAAACCAAAACAAAACAAAAAAATTTATTGTTTGTCATCCCTGATTGACTGTGACCGTTTGGCCGATAAATGTTCAAGTTAAAATGGTCGTAGCGGTCATGTTGGCAGTTATCTTTTCAATGTTTTTGTCTTTAAAAACATGTTTTTTGGTTCTAAAACACGTTTTTTCAGTTTAAAAACAGGTTTTTTTACTATGAAAACATGTTCTTTCAGTTTGAAAATATCGAGTTTGAACTTGCCTGTAGACTGGCCGATCTTAGTTACCTACCAGATTTATGAGAATTTTTCTTCCAAAATTCAACTTTTAGTCCAGTCTGGGGGACCCAGACATGATTTCGATCAAAAGCTTTAGCATTTAACTTTGCTTGAAAAACCGTCATAAGAACCCGTCACGGTTTTTTGTCGCGTTTGATGTCGTCATTTAATTCATCTTTTTTACCTAGAAAGGAATGTAATATTCTGATTCTGTTTTATAGGGTTATCCGGGCGTGAAAGGTGACAAAGGTGATAAAGGAGAATCAGTAAGTTTTCTGTACAAGTCTCTCAATCATTACTTAAACTTCGTCGAGCTAAAATCTAATTATGTATTCATTTTTTGCAGAAGTACAACAATAAGAAGATTCGAAGGAGACAGGTAAACATTAGACTAGATGTTATAATATGAAAGATAGTTCAATCATAATATAAAATATTATTCTTTGTACTCCCAGCAATTCCAAGGAGATGCAGCATATGATAGTATGCTAGTAGCAGAACCACCTGTAAGTTGAACATCAATGTTGCAACGTATCAAAACTCTTATCATTGGTCAGTCTCTATGTTAAATATTTTATTGTAGCAGCACATGATGATGGGACCTCCGGGTCCACCAGGTCTTCCAGGCCTACCCGGTCTACAAGGCCCTCCAGGTATAAAAGGTGACCGAGGATTGGATGGTACAAAAGGAGAGCGAGTACGTGTTATTAATATTTTCGTTATCTTTCAAATGAATATCATCGTACGATGTCTAACGCAAAATTCATTTTAATGTTTTAAGGGTGAAAAAGGAATTAGAGGAGATCCTGGTCCAATGGGACTTCCTGTAAGTATTTCCATTTTGTCTCCAATTCAATATGGTCGGGCATCAAGTCCTCTTTTGACGACTACAAGATTTTTTAAAGCATGACTTGTAGAAACTTCGTTTGCTTCGAAAGTCGAATATTGTCAAAGGCCCGAGGTCAGAGCCCATGCCCAATAAAATCCACACCTCGAATAGGTTTTCTCTTGGAATTGTACTTAAGAAAAAAGAGGAAAAACCTCGCAGAATGTCTTTCACTTTGAGGCCATTAGAAAAGTCTCATGGACGGGTATCACTGGGTGAAATTTCGGATTCTGTTGTCGAAATTGGCCTGAAAATACTGTCGTTCAGCTTCGAGAGGAAGATGGGATTTTGAAAGAATTTTGATTCAATTAGAAATTACCTTATTGAGAATTTCAATTATTTTAATCTCAAGCAAATCTCGTGTGTCGAGGAGGTAAATTACTGGCGTTTGATTTCGAATATTTTTTCTAGGGTCCAATGGGTGGCATCCGCCCCGATGTGAATCACGTTGGTAAGCCGGGATCACCTGCCGGTAGATCGGGTTATTCGTAATTTGTTGGAAACCGTATCGGCGAAAGAAGACTGCGGCTTACCTCTCTCATATAGAAATCAATGTTCGTTATTCGGTGTCGATTTTAATAATTTTTTTTTTTCTCTTGATTCCCTTCGCTACGTATTATGATTGTAACATTATAGTATTGTATGTACGTGTATAAAAATATTATGTATTTTTCTGTTTCCAAAGAAAGTACTCTGGACTGAATCATGCATGGAGCGCTGATGATGAATTGTTTAGTCTAGGTTACTTCAAATAGAAGCGAAAAGTGATATTATAATAATTTAATATGGTACGTTACGTTACGATACCGATCGGTAGAATAGGATTTGAAGTTAGGTATTATGAAAATGAAAAAAAAAAAAAAAAAAAAAAAAAAACTGTTTGATATTTCTCAACGTAAGATATTTTAATGATTTTTTTCTTCTTTTTTGATAAGATTAGATTGTGTTTACGTTTTACGACTGAAAAGATGTAAAATACGTCAGTTCGTCGTTGTATGGTATATTAAAGCGATCGTTTTATGAAAAAGTTATGAAAAAAAAACTCCCGCGAATAGCTAGGTAACGTGTACAGATAATAATAATGAAAAGACCGATTGGTCTTGCTGTAAAGTGCCGAAGTTGCTACTTTTGTGTATGAAAATTGAGAATGAAATGTCATCCAGTCTTTGCCACGCCGTCAGTTGAACTCGTAAAACAGAATAAAATGAAAAGAAGAAAACAAAAGCCATCAGTAGCTTCTTTTTTCCGTTTTTCACGTTTTTCCAGCGATATTTTTTCTGTCTGAATGTATCTCCGTTTACAATCTATTACCCATTATCGTAAAGACAAGACCGTGTCCCCTATATCCTATTTTTATTTATTTTTTTTCTTCTTTATAATAAAGGGTGTCTTTAGATTTTGGCTTCGTGACGGTTAATAAAAAAAAAAAAAAAGACAGTCTTAACGTACTTTAATCTTTGCTACTGTCTTGCTTAGCTTTTGTTTAGTCTTCAAAATGGCGTTTATCTCGAAGTTATCTTCTTCATTTTCCGTATTCTTCGTGTTGATATGTTTCTCGTTTCTTTTTTTTTTTTTTTTTCTTACTACTCAACGAATGTGTCGAATTTTCGAGCAATCTTAATTAAAATAAAAGTGAAATTCGATTAAAGAAGAGAAGTAAGACTGCGAAAAAATTGAAGGGAGTTTTTATTTACAACTTATTCGGTAAAGATTTCTAGAAATGATTATGTGACTCCGGTAAAAACTGCGTGTGTGTAAAATAATAAGAGGTACCCACGTCAGCACAGTTTTTTGTCAATTATTTTCAACTTCATCAATACGATCTGAAACTCCTGAAATAAAAATAAAAAAGTTATATTGTAATCCTATTGTAGTCTAAGGAGGTTATAAGCTAGTCAAAAATATTCTAAATGTTAATTTCTTTCCTCCCCCCCCCTCTCTCTCTCTCTCTCTCTCTCTCTCTCTCTCTCTCTCTCTCTCTCTCTCTCTCTCTCTCTCTCTCTCTCTCTCTCTCTCTCTCTCTCTCTCTCTCTCATTTAGTATTATGATGAATTTAGTATTTTATACCGCTGTTTCTATAATGTAAATACTGTACAGTCGATTCTATTTTTTATCGAGTTGATCTCTCTATTTTCATGCTGGTAATAAAACGAACAATACTTTATTCGTCATTTTAATCATTATGAGTTTTCTTTTCTCTTTTCCCACTTTTTTCCCTCTTGAAGAAAAGAATATAAAGGTATTACTGTAACATAGAGATATGAAGAACGAGTCGCAAAAAAAAAAAAAAAAACGAGAAAAAAAAGTTTAATAACGATATACCAACTATACAAAAAATAGAATGAACACGATACTGTACTCATATTATTTTAAGCTTAGTTGTATTTCAACATTGTTGAGATTTTTTTTTTCTCGATAATTAAACACGACATACGTTTTTCTCGTAGATTAGTGTGGTATTTTGGAAGGTCCTTTTTTTGAAAGTATTCGATTTACATTATCGAAAGTACAAATTAAGTTGTAAGTATGACTATGTAATTTGTATGAATTCACAAGTTTTTTGGGGGACAAAATCGTGCGGAGACGAGTCAAATTCATCTAATCTTCATCTCTTGTTCAGAAAAACTCTAACGGCTAGTTGAGCGCATTAATTAAATCTTTGTGACTGTCTCACGTCATAAATAATGAGATTTCCATTGCTTCTGTGTATCATTTCCCGAAATCTGAGTTTTGTCTTATTTGAAAAATCAACTGGAACCATTGCGCGTTTAATTTCAAAAATTGTACATCTGTCTAGCCCCTTCGGATACCGTCCGCTTTCTCAGAATTTTTCTGACTGCGCTACTGTTGAGATGAGGTGTAGAATGGATGCCCTGCAATGGGCGATAAATTATCTCCGTACTATCCTTTTAAGATTTTGAAAAGTGGACTATAATTTGAAAGTAGCTAGCGATAAAAGTCTTCAACACATTCTCAGAGAGGGAAGACGAAAATGTGTCATAGTTTGAACATGACATGGTGATCAATGGTAAAAACAATAAGATTGCCGTATGAAGTATGTATAGAAGAAATGAGTCATAAGCTCGATCTGCTATAATAGTACTGACCAGAAAGTCTCGTCTTTGTATTTACTAGTAAACGACATTTGTTAACGAAAATAAATCGCGTACCTTTGTATGTTTTTTTTTTTTTTCTATAATTCAAGTGTCTTGTATTTTACAATTCTGTCTAATTCCCAATTCCTAGACACTTCTGTAAGATTCTTTTCCTTTGAATTTAACGTAGGTAATTCATTGTATTTTTACGGAGCAAAGTTTACATCAAGAAATAATTACAATAATCCTTTTTACTTTTGTATCATCAGGTAGTATTCAAATAAATCTATTATTATAGGTAATTATTATTTATAATTATTATCATCATTAACATTATTTTTATTATTATTAATCATTTAGGTCTTATTACTTCTTTTTTTTTTTTCTCAATTTATATATTATTTTGTAAATGAATGTACAGATAATGAATTGCATATATAAAGTTATTGTTTCTGCATGTCATACCTAACTTATTTGCGCATTTCGCAACTGAGGCATGCTGTACGTCATATTTTCATGATATCCTCTTGGAACTCTATCTTTTTAAGAAATGATCTACCGTATGATGGACGTGATTTTTGAGAACATATACTCTAGCCGGTAAAAAGAAAGCAAATATGCGCGCTAAGAAATGACAAATATGTACCAGATGATTGTATTGCTGAGACCCGTTGACCTTGGCGTTCTAATTATGTGGTAAAAACCCACTACTGTCGAAATCCTGCCAAAAAAGTCAAATTTGGCACGGTCGCAGATTTTCGATTTTCTTCAAAATTATAGAAATTTTTGGGTTAAGGGTAAAAATGATTTACATGAGCTTTACAAGAAACAATATAATGGTGATTTACGTGACATAAATTTGCATGAAGATACAAAGTGCGCGAGCTGCCTGAAAACGTGACCACCATAGAATAGCCATAGGAGCGCATGATGATTAAAATCCTTCTACTTCCTTTAAAACAAACTTTTAACAACCAGTTCTAATACGCCTTTCCACTTATTATAACGAGTACTGGAGAATTAGAAGTTCAAAGTGGTCAAAAACAAAAATTTTTTATGATGAATTTTTTAGTGTACGAAAGTGACCAAAAAGGTGTAAACATTAGCGCCCCTAGTAGAGTATTGTCAAACAAATGCAATTAAAACACGCCGTTGAGAACTTGAGATGGCGTATGCACGGCCAGAAAATTTCTACTAAAAAACGAGTTTTTTATGATTTTCCTCGCAGATCCCGCACCCTATAGAAAAATAACTTACTTCAGAACAACCAAAATAAACGCGCCATCGAGTTGTAAAATTGCAAAAATGAATACAAATATAATTTTTCTCAGACTTCTTGACTCATTAAAAATTAGAATACCTATACGACTAAGACACCCATATTTCATTGACAAATTCAGCTTTGAAAAACATGAAAGAAAACATTTGATAAAAACATTTTAAATTTGAGAAAAAGAAGAATGATATGAATGGATAAAGTAATAAAATTTACCATGCTCAGAATTAATAGAGATCATGTTTAAGATCAATATAGACAAAATCTCATTCTTCAGAAATATTTGAAGTTTCATAAGGAATTTAATTTTTGGAGGAGAGAGGAGACTGTTCGATTTATTATCAAAAATATATCGATTACCTCTGACGTCAACATCTTCACTTTTGGTTGAATACTAACTTGTTCTCTGCTGCTGGCTTTGGGGCAGACATTTTGGAATCCCATTAGATTGCACAGCCCGCACAGGGTCGTTTTGATCATTCACTAATATTCAAAAATAAAAAGTACGGCGGTAGCAATCAAAGCTATATTATCTTAATTCCGCAGAACTTCTAGATTCTAAATCAGGCATGGGCAACCTTTTTCCTTACGCGGGCCACATTGCAAAGTTGGTAGGAAGGCGCGGGCCTGATACAAAAATTGAAAAGTTACCTTTTGATAACTTGACTTGTATCAACTTTTTGAAATCAGTTTGTGTGACTTATGCAAACGTAACGTAAACATGAGAATACGAGCAGTCTGTAGCAGTAACCGACTTCAAACTCAACTTTCCGAAACTGGTGCAGGAACTCGAGTTTCTCATTAGGTACTTATGCATTACAACTCATTTGTACTTGTAGTAAGCTTCAGTAAAAGTTAGTTTTTTTTTATACATTTCATGAAATGTTTGTGATGTCGCTGCGGGACGGATTGAAAGTCTTTGCGGGCCGTAGGTTGCCCATGCCTGTTCTAAATAGAGAACTCCAATATATTACCTACATAAGAAACATCTTGTTTTTGAATATCTGTATATGTGATTGAATACCTGGGTATTCTTATGGAAATTGATGTCATGATTGGCCCAATAATAGTAATACCTACGGATTACAAATGGACCCTATTTAGCCAAACCCAACCAAGCGACGTGATAACAATCTAGAGAAATGTTCCTGTACTATAAGGGGAGATTCTCCTTTTCGCCAGATCGTTATCGTATCGTTTGGTTGGGTTTGGCTAAAAAGGGTCCAAATATTCTCGTCGGCCCAGGCCCTAGAGTCAAAATGTCGTAACTCCATTTTACAGATTTGTTACAGCAGCCTACACTAACTCTAAGCAACAAAACTGCAATCATTTTGGAGAAGAGTATTTACACTATCAATGGTCCCAAGTAAGGTGCAAAGTCCATTCATCAGCACTCCAAAGAAGTACTCAAGCCTCAAGCTTACTACGCTGTAGGAAAATGACCACAAATTTGGGAGTTGCGACATTTTGATTCATAGGCCAACGATATGGGTACCTACTTTGACTCGCTATCGCCCTTATTAGCAACACTGTGACGTCACCGGGGAATCGGTCTATTCAATTTATCAATAGGCGAATTCGATTAAATATGAAAAATATGCAAAAATTTAGTCCATTCGTATGAGGACACAAAGTAGGTGCCCTCTATGAAAACTGTGGTGGCCATTTTTGGAAGCTGCCTGAAAAGGGGATGTTACAGAAAATTGTTGAAATCCTAATTTTTTCTTCTTTTAGGTTATTCTATGAATGAAAATAATAAAAAAATGCTCTTACTACTTTTTTGTATTTTTCAATATTGACAAAGATACAGCCCGTTTTAGTTTTATACAGGTTTATGGCAATTTTTGCCGAATCCCCTTTTCGGGCACGACTCTAGCGCACCTACAGTTGTGTCCTCATGCGAATAGGTATTACCGTACAGTCTGTTCCACGAGAGTTTGGTATTATAGAGGATAGGCAACCCACGTCACTCACGCTTATTTTACGTTACGGAATGCGAATGGAATGCGGGTTCCCCGTGATTTATAATACCAAACTCTCGTGGAACAGACTGTAATTAACGTTCGATTTGTAGATGTTTTTCCATTACAACGTTCAAAATATTATAGACGTTTTCTTCTCCACAGCGCTGGCTCTAAAAAATTCAATTCATCTAATAGCCCATTAATTAGACCAATGCGGCATTGGAGAATAGTGAGAATGATCCTCCTAATTAATGAAGTTAGAGTAGGTATGAATAATTGTCGGGAGTGCGGGTAGTAATTAATTCAACTTATTTTCAATCTCAATTCTGAATTCCTTTTAAATCGTTCCTTTAAAATCGATTCAGTCTCATTGTCAACTATGCGATGTGAAATAAATCCAAAGTCGATATCGATTTTTAGGTGCGATTTTAGATGTTCAATATTATTATATTAAATGCCAGAAACCGATTCATTTTTTAGATTGACGACGCGAGCTGGTGAAACGAGCGGCCGATTTTGAGTCGAATCCCGATAATTTATGATCGATTTACAATTGATTTAAGTTGGGTTGGGCTACAAAGAACCCGTATCGACTTCTTGATTTTATTTTTGTTTAAGGAGGGACTGAAAAAATTGGAATATATACAGAACCTGCCGTGGTGAATTAAAATGCTATTCAATTCTTCCAAATCTTTTTTCTTCTTTGCTCGAAGAATTGAATACCCATTGGAAGTGAGGCTCGGGATTTAACTCATTATATTTTCAACTAAATTTTGATTCTAATTTTAGATACCGACCTACAAGTAAACTCGAATACAGTCAAGATCTGTTGCTCAGTATTCTGAGAAATACAGCTAGGATTATTCTTATAATTACATCAAAACCTCCCCCGTTCTACTTTGCCAATATAGGATATAGCTTTACCAGTTAGCCGATAAAAAGAGAGATAGTATTGGGTTTTAAAGAACCGCCCATCAAGCGAGGAAGAAAGAATATTTGTGAGTTATTGCGTTTTATTTTTCTTGTGATCTTTTCCTATATGTTTTATTTTGCACGGAAATAGCGTAGAGTAGATGAAAATGTTATCTGAATTTATGTGCGTCCAGCATAAATTCAAAACAACGTATCCCAAGGTTCTCTTCAACCTAAACTTTACGTGCCGATCGATACAAACAAGATCATTTTGTTGATAAATATAAAAATATACGCTCATATACATACGAATGGAAAGTATAGACGAAGAACTCAATAGCGAGCATGCGTTCAAATCTGTTTAATATCTGCATGATGATGTCATTAAGATAATGTGGATGTTTGCAATTTTCAATAAGTACCTGTTCAAGAAGAAGAAGAAGAAGAAGAAGAAGAAGAAGAAAGAAAAAAAAAAAAAAAAAATGACTCTGTCGCTTCTAAACAGGATACCTACCGGTACTCTGAAAAATAGTACTGAATGTTCTATCAAGTAATAGGATGCATGCTTATACTTGGAATACAGAGTCTAAAAATGTTCACCATAAATTTGTTTTTAAAATTACTGACACTTCAGTATTGTAACAAGAATTTCATTGAATACTGCTCGATAGAATTTGAATCTGATGTACCTATATTCTTTAATCCCATTAGCAAGTCTTAATTAATTGTTTCTGACATGACATTCTTCAGCAAAACTTGTTTTTGGTCCCCAAATAAATGTTTCCATTCACCTCTTTTGTACACTACGTCGGGAAAACTTATCGATAAATATTATCACGTAATGGAGTAAAATTATCGATACGATTTTTAAAAATGAGATATTTCTGAGGGTATTACCTACTCTAATACCGGTAATATAAGATAGGCCTACCACCTGCACTGTTGTAGAGCTTTTTGGAAACCCAGCTTCTATTTTGTTTTCATGATGTCGATAGATGACGTACCTATGCAAATATTTTGCGAGCACGTCGTATGAGGAGATTATCGAAGTCTTCCTAAAACTAATACGTTGGCCTATCTATTTAAAACGTTCATAAGTTATTATGCTTATGCTGCATCAACGATGATTGCAGACAGCCATTGCAAGTATTATGGAATGAACTATGCTTTTAAATTTTCCGATATCCTCATTTTCGCTCATAAGAGACTGCGCGCCTGCGTTTATTTATGATTTTTTTTTTTTTCGTCAACTTGCTCAATTTGTTTATTTCGTTTATTTTTAGATTACTAACCCAGAGTTCAGTTTTAGTATGTCTATTATTCAATTTAATTTTACACGTCGAAAAACTGCATTCTTGATACCTATCAATTATTCTAATCGAAAAAAGAGGCATATTTTAAAACCTATCGGTCGCCACAAATTATGCGAATCAAGAATGTATAGGGAAAAAATGTAAACTAAGTTATGAAGTATACCAGATATTTGATGTCGGCGTTTTAATTTTATTTCTTTCTTTTAGGGTCCTCCAGGTTTGGATGGAATGAAGGTATTGAATATTTATTGTTTACGATTGCGACATAGATTGTAAAATGTTTATAGGATTTTCAAATAATTTTTGGTGTTATCTCTCTTTTCTACAGGGCGCTAATGGTGAGTCCGGACTCAGAGGGGAACGAGGCGATCCAGGACTACCAGTACGTAATTTATTGTTTAGTTTTTTCGCACCAAAAGAACACTGTCCGATAGGTATTTCATTTTCAGCATCAAAGTTTATTTTTAGCATCCTGTACACCGTACATGATCAACCGCATTCAACTTTTCATACCCATCCCTTTCCGTACAAAAATTTTGTGAGTACCTAAGGCTTATGGAATTTCTGCCGCTCGATTGTGACGTTTTAAGGAACGGGAATTTCGAACTTAATTGGCAAAATGTGAATATGGTAAGGAGAGTCATTTGAAAAAGATTCCCGACTTCTGAGCTATGGATATATAGACAGCGAGATTTGGAAATTTGAATCTCGAAAATATTTGTAGAGTGGATTTGGAAAAATTGGGTGCTCTCTCTCTCTCTCTGAGCTTCCGTAGAGAAGGAACTTAGAAAAATATCGGGAAATAAGACAGTAATCAATTTTTTTCTTTCAATTTTCCTCTTGAATCATTTTGTTCCTGGGGTAATTGGAGGTGAATCAATGCGCATATAAATGGGTAAATCGCTCTATTCCTTGATTGTACGCTCCTAGCGGATGGCCAGTCCGAATTCTGGCTGAACAAAAGTACCTTGATGTGGCTATAACAACCATTGGGCAGTGTTTGTGCTCTTCTGGGAATCGAATTTTAACGATACTCGGAAGTAATAGCATTTTTTTTTTTTTTTTTTTTTCATGAATTTCAGGGTACAGATGGAATACCCGGTGCTGAGGTACAAATAGTGAACTTAATTCTCCTACTTTTTTCCTTCGTCGAGTATTTTCGCGTACTTTTTGCGAATTACTTTACTTTCTTTTATAAGTATAGTTGTATGTCTTGATGACACAAGTAAAGTGAGATTCAAATTTTTAAAAAGTTTAATGGTCAGTGACTTCATGTAATGTGGAACACGATTTTCTGACAATTGATTAATTTATGGGTTCTTAAGGATTAAGAATAGGAAAAACGTTGACGCATGTGCGTCTCATGAAGTAAAAGGTTTTCATTTTTGCACTCTAACTCTATCTCGTTTACTTTTTCTTCTATTTCCGGTCCATTTTTTTCCTCGTTCTCTCTTTTATTGAACCAAGGTTTATGGAATCGATACGTTAACTTAATTGGAAAGATAATCAAAAAATATTATTAAATACTTATACAAATAAGGGCAAAGGATCCTAAATAAACAAAATCTTTGCTTTATCTATTTTATTTACGTTTAGTTTCAAATTTATCTTCATAAGAAATTCACATTTACGTATTCATCCAATTACATTACGTGTGCCAAATATTTTCAACAGACAATTTTTCAAGAGGTGTCTTAGAATCTCTAGAAGTATATTCTGTTGTCGAGTAAAATTTTTAATATGTTCATGAGCTCTTTTTTTTTTTTTTTTTTTGCAACACTGTTAAAAAGTACATGAGCTTTTCTAACATCATTACCATTGCGCGTTATTTCATGGTATGTTCAATATAGTTTCATTCCAAAAGTATTAAAAAGCATGATTTAAAAATCTTCAAAAAGCGAGTTGAAATAATATATTTTTGGAGTAGAAAGCAGGAAATTTGATTGATAAAATCAAGAGTATACAAATAGTACATTACCTATTTTCACAAATATATTGTAGATACCCATAATTAGATTTTATAAGTTGATTGCAATTAACGTAATAAGCTGAAAATTAAAAAATATATTAATTTGCTTCGCTTGCATGCATAAGTATTCGAGTAAATTATTCCTAATAATTAATACAACACATGCTGAACATATTTTCTGATACTTCATTCGTACTTTTTGTAATTCTTTAGGGTCCCAAAGGCGATAAAGGTTGGAAAGGAGATATTGTAAGTAAATCATTTGCTCAGAAGAGAAATTGATAATATATTATACCATAAGTAAATACAAATGAACAAATTTCAAATTTTTGGAATGAACATGAACTAGCAAATGTGTTCCTAGAAGTATTTTTCCATGCTGAACACAATGCCGTTTAACCTAACCTAAGCAAAGGACTAATTTCATCACCAAAATGCTTTATTATCCGCTTGGAAGTAGACAAATTTTAGCCTTTTTCAAACTTTAAAACAAAATTCCAAAAAACTGAGAGGAGATCCCAAAAAACAACCGACGCTATTGTGTTTTGCGCGGAAAGTACTTTCTATTGTTAACTACTGTAAAAGTATGTCGTTGTACATCAATTTATTATTCTAGCCGAGTTCTGCAACAGAAAGAGCGAAACGCTCATTTAATCCACTAGTATCGTAATATATACCTAGTAGGTAGTGTTTTTGATATTTTTTCTTCTTCTCTCTTTTTTCCTCCCATTGTATATTTTCTCCATCATTTTATCGGCTACTTCTGTTCTTTTCATTCAAATATAAATATAAAACATAGGTACCTATAATCAAACAGGAACTACTTTTCGAGAAGGTAACAGAAAAAATGTAGTACCTATAAGTATGCAACTCGTGCAAGAAATTTGCGATTGAATCGTGCGTTTCACTTCGCTCGGCTATTGTTCACACCTCTGTCTATTCACATTCATTAAAGGCTGTTCATGTGTGTAATTAATACTTGAATTTTATTTCGAAAATTTCAATTATTAAAAAGTACCGTAAAACTATGGACCTCAACAAACGCGTTCGTGTGGTCGATAATTAATTTATTCTTGAACTTCCAGGGACCGGTAGGAAGACGAGGACGAAAAGGAGATAAGGGAGATAAAGGCGAACAAGGAGTGCCGGGATTAGATGCGCCATGCCCAGTCGGTTCAGATGGATTACCACTACCTGGCTGTGGTTGGAGAAAAGTAAGATAAAAGCCACAAATTTTGAAGTTGATTAAATTAATAGCCTATTCTCGTCTTTTCATACAAAATCATGTGATTTGAAGCCAAGTATTTGTATTATGATCATTACTAAATAGTCTCAAGGGAAGTAAAGGGAAGGTTAGTCCATTCGCGATGCAACCCGCAATAATGACGTCACTGTAGACATCCACGTACAACGACCATATGAATCTATACAAATTTAAACCAAAATATCTCGAGAAAAAATTTTCTGGCATAGCCAAATAAATGAAGATCATGTTTCATGTCTCTTATATTTTCATCTTGAAATATTTTAGTCTAGCCTTCTACTAGGTCAAGTGTTTGTGAGATATTTATTACTCGTTTGCCCCCTTACCTTTCTTGGTGTCGTATGAATCTAGTATGATAAATATTTTTTGACCTATCAGCTTTTGTGGGGCTCACTCGCTCCGCTCGTTCCCCCTCTTTCTCGGTCCCTGTCTCGGTTTAGCATAAGTCTGATATAAAATATTTTGGGCTTTTGCCTTTCGGCCGCTTTCTTGCTGAAGAAATAGCCGTAATTCGACTACGAATTGAGCATCCTCGCCTAACCCACTCTTCCTGCTCCTTGGACTCTCTGCTCTCCCCTCATGCCAATACTGCTAAACTGAAAATTTATCTGTCCCACATTTTTTCACCTGCCCAATTCTCTCGTGAACATCAGTCATTCATTTTCTATCTCCTCTCGAACCCCTTCTGCTCTTTCCAACAACTCAGAAACCATCACGACCCACCATCACTAACACTGTAAACTTCCTCTGATCCACTTATTACTACAAATCTATCTAATCCGAATATTTCTCCCGAGCTAATGACCCTTAGCTCGTAAAAAATAATATATGTCTTCTCAGATAAACCAACTCGAATCATAATTCCTAGAAACATCTTAAACTCACCTCTTGAAGAGAAAATAAGCACAACTCCTTAACTCTCGGACCCAATTCTTCTAACCCGTAAACTCTGAGTTTTGCTAACTCAATTGTAGATAGGTACGCGCCTTTTTTCAATCTGTTTACCACAGAATTATTATAACTAGTATGACCCTCATTCTTGAAATAATATTCTTTTGATATTTTTATCAACTCGTTAGGAGTCATGTATACAATTTTTTCCTCCATGTACGATTAAAAATTGACGATTATTTTCTGTTTTTGAGACTATTTTTATCTGCATTCAGATCAATTGTTTCCCAATCATCACTGATTGGCTGTTTAAAGGGTTTTCTGAAAATTTGTTGGGCTATACGTATTAATTTTTTTTAGACTCTTCAAGAATAAGTTGATAGGAATGAAAAAAAAAAAAAAAAAATTGAGTGAGAAGAGTAAAAATGAGTAGAATTCAAGTATGCTATTGAAAAAGAAATAAATAATCTATTGAAAAAATCAAATTTTGGAACTTTTAATTTCCGCTAGACTAGAGCTAATAGTTCTTAATTCAAAAATAAAGGACTCATTAAGAACTCATCAAATGTATCTGTAAAAGATATTTCGTGTTTAAATACTCGATTTTTTCACAGTATACTCGTAGAAATGATTTTGTGTGGTTACTTCTTTTCAACCTCAAGCTGAGTCTTAATCGTATTAATTCTGTTTGCACAGGAACCATTATCTGCGACTTTTACGACAACTTCATCGCCCTTTCTACCGATGATGACGCGAGAACCTTCTGAAGAGTACGAAGAAGACAACCGAGACGCAGACGACCAAGATGACAGAGACGAAAACGATACCGGCGATATTGAATTCGATGAAAATTACGATGATCATCGTAATTCACCAAATTACGATGATCAAAAAAATTCACCTATTGACGACTACAAATCAAGAAGACTGTCTCGTTCTCGGCGAAAACCACTTGGCTTGTAAGTTTCTATTCACAAGTTAGGTTTGCATGGGAAACTATTAAAGTACAACATTAATTTATTTACAGAGTAGAAGCGAAGATGATGCAAGTACATACCACGGAAGAATCTTCCTCAAATAAGAACCTGGGTAGATACTAGCAAACACAAAAGAGAGTCAAAATACCCGAGTTTGAGAAATCTGTTTCAGGATGAATTACAAGCTCAAAACTATTGTACTTATGTAAATAAAGTAAACCTAAGTATTATTGTTTACTCCTTAGCAATCGTATTTGCGTACTGACGATTTATTTTACGTATCATCTTCCTCTAAGTATGTTTTTATATTTTTCTACATTTGTACAAAATACTACCTGATGTCCTCTGCGATAAATAAAGCCTATCTGTTTATACTATTTGTAATTAATTTGTACATACGTGGTATTTTTCTTGAGCATAATTTGCGCAATAAATGAAACCCAATTTGAGCATAATATGTATTCATATCAAAAAACGTACAGCGATGATAATTGATAACGTTTCCAGTAATAGAGGTTATCGATGTCAAAGAAAGATGAACCAATAGGTTCTCATATAAACGTTTGAAATATTCTGCTTCAGAAAAAAAAAAATCAAAAAAGGTTTTATCGTTCAGTAACGATAATAATCTGGTTTGTATGGACCTTCTACCGGCACACCCAAATAATTAGCTTGATCGTCCGTGAGTATGTCCAATTTTACTCCCAATTTTTCCAAATGTAGCGCCGCTACTTCTTCGTCAAGCTGAGGGTACAAATGAGAATTGTTATTTTGAAACAATTAACACACGATAAACCTGAATAATGGTTTTCAAACCTTTTTCGGAAGCATGTATACGTCTATTTTGTACTCCTTCGGCTTCGTCCACAACTCGATTTGAGCGAGCACTTGGTTTGTGAATGATGTGCTCATTACAAATGAAGAATGACCCATGGCACAGCCTAGATTCACTAATCTGCCTTCGGCCAGTAGGATTATGTGATTTCCGTTAGCCAATTTGTATCGATCCACCTAAAATAGTCATAATTCTTCTTATAAATCAAAATGAGTTGACTCTAACACTAACGAAACGAAAATTGATATTTTCAAGATGTCATTTTTAATTCGGGACATTTTTTCTTAGAGTGACAGATGCAGGATGAGTTTCAGATACAAGGAATTCGATACGAATTTTTACTTCGTACAAGTACGCAATATAAATTTCGCACCTGAGGTTTCACTTCAACTTTTTCGACAGCATTCTTTTCCAACCACGAAACTTGTAATTCGCAATCGAAATGGCCGATATTACAGACAATCGAATCGTTTTTCATATTCAAGAAATGACGCGCACAAATAACGTCTTTGCATCCAGTAGTGGTAACGAAAATGTTACCTTCCTTACTCGCTTCATCCATAGTAGTGACCTGCAGGAGAGATTATAAGTTACAACTTTACTGATCATAAAAAGTACAGAATTTTGTAATGATAACATGTACAGGACCTCGTAGCCTTCCATAACGGCTTGTAAAGCATTAATGGGGTCTATTTCGGTGATAATCACTCGACCACCGTAGGATCGCAAAGATTGAGCGCAACCTTTGCCAACATCACCGTAGCCGGCGACAACGCAAACTTTAGCTGCCAACATCACGTTCGTCGCTCGCTTCAATCCATCAATCAAGGATTCGCGACATCCGTAGAGGTTATCGAATTTACTCTAGAAATAAGTACCGACATTAAATAGACTATCGCAAAATGTGTACATGTTCAAGGGGTCCTTCTTGAATACTCACTTTGGTGACTGAATCGTTAACGTTGATAGCGGGAATTTTGAGAGTGGCTTCTTTCTTCATTCTGTACAACTGATGTACACCGGTAGTAGTTTCTTCGGTAATGCCTTTGATGCCTGACAAATATTCTGGGAATTTAGTATGAACGAGCGCAGTCAAATCGCCACCATCATCCAAAATCATGTTCAAAGGCTAGACGAGAATAGCCGAAACGTTGGGTCTATCACATTTTTGAATATTTTATTTCGAACTATTAAAATTACTTGAACATACTTCGCCATCTTCGAAAAGGAGGGTCTGCTCTATACACCACTCGTACTCTTCATCAGTTTCACCCTTCCAAGCAAATACTGGGATACCTTTTGCCGCTATAGCGGCAGCAGCTTGATCCTGAGTACTGAAAATGTTACAACTTGACCATCTCACCTGAAAAAGAAATTCAATTGCATAAGATTGCGGCCTCGCTCAGGAACTATGCGTTTTGAAGTAAAAAATGGAGGGCGGAAACATTTTCCACTCAATATGATACATGTATTCATCTTCTAGAATGCGATAACGATTTTTTCGAGAAACATAGAATAAGATGGACAAACATACGTCTCTGCTAGAACCAAGAGTAAAATTACAAAACTTGGTAAATTAAACCATCTTTACTTCGTATGCTGATGCAGATGTAACACCAATAACATGTCTTTTTCAAAGAAAATGCATTCGATTCGGGGAGAGAATCGCGTTTCTAAGAAAAGAAATATCGTAAGCTTGATACAGATTAGTCTCAGTAAGATCATCTATTGACGCAAGCGATTGTTCTCAAATTGCTCAAGATAGAAAAACAACGCGCAATAAAGCACATATTAAATATTAGTTTGACGTAGTACGCGGTTCACATGAAAGGGCAACGCTCCAAGCAATTGGTGTCGGCTTATCATCGAACATAAGATAAATTACCTGAGCACCCAATTCAATCAACGTTTCGATTAGTACGGCGGTTTGTATAGTCATATGTAAGCAACCAGCAATACGAGCTCCTTTCAATATTTTCAAAGGACCATACTTTTTCCTCAGTGCCATTAGACCGGGCATTTCGTTTTCAGCGATATCCATTTCTTTTCTACCCCAATCGGCCAACGAAATATCAGCTAAACAAAATCAAAACGATGATAAATTTATGGAACGAGAAAATTTCGAGAGTGATACGATTCTACTTTCAAACACCTACCAACTTTGTACGGTAGTCGGGGAGCCATTTCTACTGATGTATGTTCTAACGGGAGAAATAACTAAAAAAAAAGACACAATAACTCCATGTTAGACAATTGACTGAGAAAGTGATCAAATAGGAAAATGAAATTATTCATAATAATCATATACCTCGGCATATCTTACCTAAATCAAGAACGGAGAAGTGTTTCTACACTCAAAAGTGGTACGAGTAGTTGGTACTCAATTCAACAGATAAGAGGATTCCAAGCGGTGGAGTGCGACTAAATTGAAAAATTTAACGTAATAGACAAGATTGTTCGCATTGTCGGTAAGAATTTGAATTATCGCAATTCAATCATTGGATCATACGATTCTTCTCAATCACGTGTTCCGGTCTGAAGTTCCTATCGAACACAACGGACTACAAGCATAACGATTAACGAAAGTAAACACATCATGGATTATGAAGGCTGTTCTCCGAATAGATTCTACCTTCAAAACATCCCCACTTCAATCGTTCGAACGAAGGTGCGACGCATTCCGTGAGGAACGCTACGTAACTGCCGTGCAAAATAATGATGTTTGACGAATGTGCAGTGTCTGCGATCAAGGAAAATAGTCCTACATCACTCGTTTTTAAACAACTTTTTTGCGGAATTCAACACCTGCACGTTCGTCAAACATCATTTTTGTACGGTAGGTAAGTCCTGAACGTTGAATATCCTGAAGGAATCATGATTCATGAATAGCACGTGGTCTAAAAGTCTGAAGCATAAGCATCTCCAAAACTTTTGGTTTATGGTTTATCTCTCTCTCTGGCGTCTCTGCAAGCTGTAGATCTCGTCTTCTTTCAATAATGTAATAACGGAAATTTTCAAGTTTTAGCCGATCCGACTAATTCAGTATTCAGAACTGTTCAAGTTTCACGTTCAAAGACGTGATACACTAGTTTGATCGGAAGCCGCAAGGTAAGTTTCTCAAAAATGGTTCACAAACTTCTAAAATGAAACGATAAAAGGAAAATATTCTATTCAAACTTTTATTTCTTATGATACTTGTTCAGAATTTAGAAACTTGGAGCATAATGAGAGACGAAAATACCTCTCGTAAATAGCATCTCGATTATATTTTAACCAGAATTCATTGAAATCAGTTTTTGTTGTCTATTGATGGGATATTTCGATAGACATGGTATTTAAAACTCAAGAACAGAAACATCCGTTTCAAAATATGAATTACCGCGAGAGGATATTGGCGGCAGAGTTTTCTGGTGCTTGGGTATCGGAATTATAATTGACAATCAATTTTGACAGAATTTTGAGAAACCAGCTGCATAATTTAACTCACGCTGATTTCGTTGGCTGGGTGGAGAGACGTATAAGGAAATTCATAGGTATTGGAAGATCCCAGCGTTCCCCCACAAGGATCCGAGGGTTTTCAAGCGCGGAACCCTGCACTTATTTTCCTAAGATATAGGAAAATTACCCTTAGTCGAAATTCCATGGTCTTCGAAAAACTAGATTAAACCTACAACTCTAGCTGCGGAAAACTAGAAGTCTCCTTAATTGAATACCTATCACAGAAATACAAAGGTTGACGACTGATTATGTAGACGGTGTCCTGGAAAACAATTCTATTATTTTTTCCATTCTTTTCTCAAAGTTGAAATTTCATCTCTCTCCACTTCAAATTCCTAGCATCGTGAGTTTCTTTATTCAACGATATATTTACCTATTCTAACTTCTAAGTAACTGTAGTCGTCAACCTCACCAAATTTGAATTTAAAATCTATATCCTCATCACTACCTGCAGAAATTCTATTCTTAAAATATATTATCGGTGCAATTATTGATTACTTTTTTATATCTCGGTGAACAATTTCTGTCAAAGGCGAAAAGAAAATCGTTTCTTCCTGAGCAATATCAATGGACTTTATTTTGCCGAATCCAAAAAATTTGAGATCATTCCGATTAGTCCGACAATAAAAACGTAAGTCACTGGTTAATACCGGTACCCAACATTCTGAAGGCTTTCAACACCAAGACGCCAACCGGAATGATCTGGATATGAGGAGGAACCGAAAGCCGATCAGAGATTGGGGAAAAGTACGACGGTTCCGATTGTTTATTTTGAGAAAATTCTACGTCAGTTTGGTGAACAAAGAGAAAAAAGAAATTTTCTTACTTGAACTAGATGAATTTTCAAGTGAAATTCAGTTATTTAAGTTTCAATTAATTTTGTGCGTTTGGATGTGCACAATGACAAAATATAGCATATAGCTTTGTATAAGTACGAGTACAGGTTCTTTGCTCTATCGTAAAAAAATATTGTGTATTTCAATTTCTGCAAAGCTGTTTTTATGAGAATGAAAAATTAGGACAACTTATGTCTTCGAGGTCGTTTTGATAAAATTCATTGATTGATTTTTGGAAGAAAGAAAAGAAAAAAAAAAAAAAAAGAAAGAAAAAGGAAGGATTTTAATGAGGAAGTATAATTTAGGTAATATTGCGCATACACATTTAAAAATTTTTAAAATCAATGTAGGAACCTATTTAGGTACTTACTGTTGACTTTTTGATAAGCGTAACAGGCTATACTGAAATTCAGTTAAAAAAGTTATTATTTTCATCATTATTATATAACCTGATCGTTGATAGGTTTCATTCATACGTTTTTCTTAAAAAGCTTTGAATAGTTTTCTCGGTTTCTTGATCTCAAGAATCAAGACTTGTTTGAGAAGAAACAGTGAGCAGATCTCACGAAGCGTAGATTATGTACATAGATACTAGGCCTATTCTTGTTTTTTATTTAAATAGTTTTTCTAGAGCCTTTTTTCTGTTTCAACATATTTTTTTTTCAGTGCATTGAAAAAACGTCGTCTTCCTTATAACGAAGTTGAACCTGTAATTCCATGGGGCACATTGATTTTGATATTGAAAATTGAATTCAAAATTGGAGTTACGAAAATTTCAACCATCAAAGGAGTTGAACTTGGAAAAACGTTACTTTTGAACTTTATTATGATAGGAAGAGGAGTTGAGAACATTTTGACTTTTTTTTCTTTTTTTTTTTTCGAGTTCACCTCCTATCAAAAAGAGCTGAGAAGTCGAAATTCTTCCAAGTACCCCTCCGATCATATATAATTTCTCTAGGCTCAACTATTTTATTAGGGTAGGTCATTTTTTAATGGATGACGAACGGCGGACGGCGAAACGCTAAAATTCTCAAAAAAAAACTTCTTACAGCACGGATTCTCTGTATTATTTGATCAACCTCACTCCCCTTGGAATTTTTGTCTGCATCAATCCATCTTGATCACTCAGACACGCAAATGACCTCGGTGCAAAATGGTGATTTGGAAAATTGGTTATTATACTCTCACGTGGAGATAACCCCACTTATCGTACAATTCTCTTCTGTTCTTGAATTAAGATTTTAAAAGTTCATCTTCTCTTTATTGCTTGGAACAAAATTCTTTTAGGTCCGTCAAAATAGATTGACCGTTTCCCTCTCCTTTTTACTCCTCAATCGACACTTTCTAAATATATCTAACTCAAGCTGGTAAGTTTTTTCAAAGTCACGGCCTCATCTTCGTAAGTCCTAACGATTCAAGCTAAAAATCATCCTCCAATTACGTTACCACTTGATTTCAAGCCCTCCTCCAGTTTTTAATTTTTGTAAATTCATTTATTATTTAGTCAAGGTTATTGATGACTTCATTTTTTGAAAGCAACGTCATATCCTTCTGTTTGTGAACAATCCTTCAAATTTTGAAACAGTGAGGACCATAGCAACCCAATTTTTAACTTGGTTTTTATTTTTTAGACTCTGGTTTTCAAACTTTATTTTGATTTATTCTCGACCTACCAACATTTCATTTGTTTCTTGTGATTAGTGATTCACTGAACAATAAAACTACGTTCTTGTGCCTCACTCCCTCCTCCTTTGTAGTTATGCATTGACTTTTGAGGAGTTTATTCTCTTCAGTGTACATGTCTAGTATCTCGTTTGTTTCAGGTTCTTAGTCAGGGAGATGGGAGAGGGTCGATCCCACCCCCGAAGAACCTCCCCACTACTATTAAATAAATAACAAAGTTGAACGAGGAATGCAGGGAACCTGTCTTATGAGTCATATGGGATTTGGTATTGAGAGTTCAAGGAAGCCTAGACCTAGATAAGCTAGTTTAAAGAAGGCCTAGACCTACTATAAGCCTAGTTTCCTAGTATAATATAGTTTGAGAGTATAAATTTTTCTCGAATCTCGAGCTATATATGATAGAAGGGGGACTTGGACAAAATTCCTATCATATATAGCTCGAGAGTCAAAATTTTTCCAAGTTTTTTGCTGGACGGCAGACAGTGCACGGCGCACAGCAAATTTCTCAAAAAGCCCCTCATAGAACAGGTTCCCTGTTAACCTGAGATATGTCTTTTACATGTTCAAATTTACACCTACAGCACAGTCGCCAGCGTCGCCAGTTTCATTGATGAACCTGTAATAGACTAAGTTATCGTGACGTGACTCTTTGCTAACTCCCTACCAACACGGCCCAAAGGTCGCAAAGCACGCGCAAACACACTTCAAAAACCCTTGAATGTGATTGTATTGTTTTTGAATCTATCACGGTATTGATTATCCCATATTATTATTATTTTTAAAAAAACTTCGTATCTTTTTTTTTTTTTTTTTTCTCCTATTACTATTATTATTTTTTTCAGTTGTTACTGTTCTTTTTTATACTTACTATTATGTATTCTGTTTTGTTATGTCATTTTCATTATCATTATTATTTGGTATTTAATGGTTGGAATGAAAGAAAGAAGAAAAAAAAAAAAAAAAAAAGGAAATACACTGGAATGTTTCAATTATACATTCAAATTAAAAAATTGGAAATACATAAGCAATTATGTATTTATATTCAAAATTAGAAAGTATTCAGTTTTTGAAAATGTGTCTGCGGCTCTTCAATTATATCTTGTTTTCAAACCTAAATGTTGGAGTTAAATGTTTTTGTGTCTTAATTCTTACTCATTATGTTGTAAAGAATGAGTTTTCAATGGGTAAGTAGCCACTAACTTGCACATGCAGTATGTTCCACGAGAGTTTGGTATTATAAATCACAGGGAACCCGCATTCCATTCGCATTCTGTAACGTAAAATAAGCGTGAGTGACGTGGGTTGCCTATCCTCTATAATACCAAACTCTTGTGGAACAGACTGTACGTGCAATATAGAGAGCAAATACTGGCTTTTTGGCACCCCTGCAGTGTAGCTTGAGAGTAAACATTTTTTCAAGTCCCCCCCCCCCCCCCGGAGGTTGAAATTTTCCTACTCCAATCTAAGCTATGTATAACATGAGAGGGAGTTGAATAATGTTTGCAAATAATATTCAACTTTGGCCAGTTTTGCTTTTGTTTGACATCACACAATGCATAGCGCACAGCAAATTTTTCAAAATGTCACCTCCCATAGCATAGAGCAGCTTCCCTGTTAAAACAGAAAACAAAAAATGCAAAATTCACAAGTTAGGGAGTAATAATAACATTTGTAAATCAGTTAATATGTGATGTCATAGCCCACCGGACTAATTTTAACAGGGAACCTGTTTTATCGGGGGGGGGGGGGGGGGTAAACTGAAGGAAAATGACGGGCGCCGGGCGCCGTCCGGCAAGAAAAAGGGACTTAGAAAAATTTTGATGAAGTGATAGGAGGGGGACTTATCCTCTCTGCTTCATGCAGTATATTATACTAGGTTTATACTAGGCGTATGCTAGGTCCAAGCCTCCTTTATACTAGGTCTAGGCATCCTTCATACCATAAGCTTACAAGATCTTTATCAATAGCTTATACTAGCAGTTTGTCCTAGCTCTGTACTAGGTCTTAGGCTTCCTTTATACTATAGGTCTAGAAGGTCTGTATTAGTGGTTTACTAGCTCTGTGACGTCATCAGATAGTGATGGCACGATGATCGTGACGTCACAGATCTCCATTGTGACGTCACCAGATCGTACCGGCATTAGATTGTGTGACGTCATCAGATTATGACGTCATCAAATCGTGACGTCATCAGATCTCCGACCGGATAACAGGATAGGCCTACCAAAGGTACCACACAAGCTGTAACATTTAGTAAATCATAATTGGAGAATTTTAAGCTATAAAAGGGGGAATTTTAAAAATTTTGTATATCAAGCTACAATATTATGATGGGAAAAGCACGTTCAAAATATATATGATAGAAGGGAGACATGTATGAGGAACAAAGTTCACTCTACTTGAGACGACAAAAAGCAAAAAATGACACTCACATAATTACTCCCATAAAACAGGTTCCCTGTTTGCCTCAATTAACAGAGTTAATGAAGGCAATTCCGAGCAGCTAACTGTGTGGGCTGCGAGTTTTTTTTTTCAAAACTTGAATAATTGTGGTCCAAATATTATTATTGCTTAAAACAATTATTATTCTGAAACCCTCCCCAGTCCCCACAACAAAAAAACACTAGAATAGGATTTATTGTGAATAAATGGTAACACTGTTCGCTTCGCTCGGCGTACTCCATGGTCTCCTATGTGCACACCAAGTTGGTACCAGTGCAACACGAATGCCGATTGCCGAATACTGACCGACGCGACGCGTGTGACGGTTGGTTAACGTCATGCTGGATCGTGCGGTAGAGCGCGGGGTAGAAGATTCCATATACAGTATTCATTTCACTACGAACTGCGAACTGAAATGTGAACGAGTGACTCAAGTCTCAGTTCAGTTACAATCAGCGGTGCCTGTAGTGAACATACGCGTTACCAGCGGTGTGGTGATGGTTGCATCGTCGTGTCCTCGCAAACGGCGTTATCGTGTGTTGTAGAGTGTGTGTTTTTAGTTCCTTATTAGTAATATAGATTCAAGCATTAAAATTCGTTTCTCACGCGGTTAAACTTTTCGGAATAAGTGAATTCGTATTTTGATTCTAATAATTGTGCCTGGATTTTAAATGGAATAATCAGTTAACGACCTGGTGTGTTTCAACGGTTTTAACGAATATGCTTGCAGTTTCCGATCATTGTAATTCCGGCGGATCTCTGTAATCGTAACGAGCGGCACGCAGTTTTTTTCGAATAGTAAGTTGAACGGTTGTTATTCGCTTGCAGTTCTACGTCATTCGTGTTTCCCGATAATAATGTACGATGATAAAAATGATCTAATCTTCATGCACGGCGACGGAGATTACAATCGAACGTCGATGCTTTCTCTAGAACGGAATGAATTAGAATAGAATACGTCCAGTCTGCTGAAAACACAGTTCGTAGCTCGTTAAAAATTTATACCTTGCTCGAACCACGCGCGCAGTATGACTACATAGGTATATTTATGGTCAATCCCACATAATGTTGTAGGAAGGTGATCAAGGTATTTTTTCAACGTACCTACGTTCGTACCCGAAAATGACTACGATTTTGGTGATGACCACCTTGATTGTTGTTTCTCGGCTATCGCATTCCGGCGAGGCAGTGCAACACGGTGAAACGCGAGAAAAACTCAGAGAATACTAATTGATTTGGAAATCGTTGAAAGTAACTTTCACATCTTACTCGTTATTGACTTGTTTGATGCACAAATCGTTCAGTAGAATTTTGATATCAGTGGAATCGTTACTATCCTTTTTGAATGACCCTCTGTCTTACCGGCAAAGCTACCCTCGCGATCGCCCCTCGCGTTGTAATTACGATCATTTATACAGATCCAGAAAATTGATATGGTCACGAGACTCGATCAAGTGGCCGTATAGTTCGTAATTTTCTTCCAAAAACTGGTTTACTCTTCTCGTTTTTCGACACGTTAATACGATAGAAAAAGAGGGGAAAATACCATCATCGGTGTTTAGGTTATTTTGTAACCTTGTCGAATTCGTCTTCACCTTTCGATTTTTTCCTAGTTTTCTATTCTACCATTAGTGAGATTAGGAACGCGAAACCGCATAGTAATTATTACGCTTACATAGGTACTGTACGCGTGTATATTTTAATTTGTCATCTTTTAATATTCGCCTGTCGTCAGTACGCGCTTTTCTTGGAATGGTAATTAATTCGTCTTTGTCGTGCATGCGATTTTTTCCGGCTAGATAGAAAGATGATGAAGTATCGGGTACCGAAAATGGTGGTATAAAAAAGTCTATTGTGCGCGCTCACTGCACGAGAGTAGCGTTTTAATTACGTTAAAAGAAATTCCGTGTGAGTAATTTCGAGGCGAAAGGGGCAAAATAGATTGATAATAATGTGCAAAAATGGAAGGTTACACCGCTTTATGATGGGACGCCGACGTATACGATTACGAAAAGTGATAACAATTGACATTCTTGTGGTTCTACAGTCAACACTTCTGTGAACGCACCAAGAGAAGCGTTCCGCGACCAACTTTTTATCGTAAAGGAACATCTTTGTCACTCGCAGGAATTTGAATTCGCATGTTCCGTAATCTGTTAGTTGCGGAATACATTTCTTTCTTATCACAACTTCTGCCAGTTGAATTATTCCTGCTTCAATTTCGCAATGGGCTCAATAAAGAGCAGCGAGATCTCTTCAAAGCTTGCACTCCACAATGATGAATGATGATGAGTGATAATGACTGCAAGACATATCTTCTTTTTCGTAAAATTTGAATGGAAAGCCATCTAAAAGAATTTTGAAATTGTTGGAGTATTTTTAAAAATTGATTGATCGATTAAGTAATGAGGAATCTTAAGAAATAATTCCTGTATTATTTATATGGGACTATTGGGACCGAGCAAATTATAGGGTCGCTAGCATTTTAGAATGTGTTCTACGTATAATCAATGTGTTAGTGTGTAGAATCAGATCTTTCAAGGGTGCAGTACCGCTGCCTGGTCCAAATTAAACAGCATCACCTTTCAATGTAGCGTGGGAAGTGGCGTTCCTACCATATCCCTTACAGACGGTCATGGCAGACATCTTCGTGGATAGTTTGAACATGAAATTCTTGTATTTCTTCTTACATCTTTCTATCCAACACACATGATGTACATATTTGCTTATGGGCTGACACCAATACCAGGCGGTAGCTACTTGTCTGGAGAGACTGGAAGTCAGAGAAAAAAAAGTTGAGGAAATTCCACCAACCCATGCAGTTGGAGTACCTAGTAACCAAGATGATCCTCTAATCTTTTAAACAAATCGAGAATTTCACCTGGAAAAGTAGTCGAACGAAGTGATCACGTTGATTGTAATCGTTTTGATGAATTCTGTCAACAGTATTATCTCGTTCTCAAGTTCATCCTCGAGATTGGAGAATCTAAGACCACCTGTTTAGATCTTATCACATTGAAAAATGATTTTACACACACACGCTGATATTCTCAACCGTGGTTCCCCCCATTTCATCCATCTATAGTCTGGTTTCCCTTCCTCTTTCTAAAAGTTTTCTGATTTTGCCAGTCTCTGTACTTCTAATATCGATAATCTCGCTCGTAGAAGACTCCGTTGTGTAGCTGCCAACTCCACCACTTGTTTTGAATGAGAAAAAGAAAAAGAAATAATTCAGTCTTCTTCTCTACCTGTTTGCTCAAAACTCTTAATTCTAAACAGTCTACCCTTGTAGAAGTACTTGAAAGACCTACTTACTAGAATCTTCAGTTTTATGACTGTTCTCACAAATACCAATCCAAAATTGCGGAGCATGATGTAGGGACATTGATTTAAAAATGTCGAAAAATAGAATCCTGCCACTCCTCCAAAACAACCGAAAATCCAAACGATTTGCTCTGGAAGAAATAGAAAGTTTTCAATTTGACTCGCAGAAATGATTACTTCATAAGTATTAATGAAAATATTCCTACCTCTCTCCTTACATTAGTCAGGATCAGCGTGAATCATCTTCATCAACTTATCGATTGTGAAGTTTGCTGTTCCTTTCTGTGGGAGGAAGCCTATCTGTACATTATTATTTTGCAAAAAATGTTTTCTCGAAAATCTGTTCGTTTATTCATTCAAATTTGATACACGAAGTTTATTTCAAACTTGTAGGTAGTCTTCTTGCTAAAAAATCAGAAAAGGCAGCTTTTTTGTAGAAAAAAATAAACATTTTTTAAACACTTTTCCGCTTTCTTCCACTTTATTCTAATGGACGCAGCGCAGGTATGAAACGTTCCTTCGAATTGAATGGAAGAAGGCGGAAAAGTGCTTCCATTAATTTACAGGAGAATGTAACCTTGAAAACACGTTGGAGGCTTTTCGTTTCAAGCTCATGAAATTGATTACTGGTATGCCTCCTAACTTCTCATTGACTATTTCTGCAGGGTCGTCAATTGGCCTACCACAAAGTCTTTATTCAGAAATTTCACATTAGTTAGGTGCCCTTTGGCTTATTATGAACAACCTGGTCTCATAAAATCTTGATTTTGCGGTGTTTGAAAGAAAGTTCTTGTGACACTTCAAGTTGACTTCGATTATGAATATCCGATACCTCACAAACTGCCACATTTGTAAAATTGCATTCTAATTTTCAAGTTTTTGTGGTAAAATTATTGATTCGACAACCATTACTCTTGACTAATAGCCAATCCAAAGCGACGCAGCCCACACCTGTTGGTGTTGTTTAAGTAGTAGCAAGCCGGATGACAGCGAAAGAAACCAACAAACAATTGGTGAGCTCGCTCTTCATTTTCTCCTCAGCCTCCTCTCTTCCTTGTTTCCTTCTCCTCTTGCTAATCCCGTGTTCCTCAAACCGTCGATCGTCAATCTTTTGGAGAAATCGTAAAAATTTGAAACCAAAAACTGGTTTCGTATTACTAATTATTTTTACTTCGGTCGATCGCGAAACATGTCTGATTTTGAGAAAAAACTTTGAGGAGCACATCCCTAACCTATCGTCAACCTTGTCACCTCTTCGTGACCTATCATCATCGTACTTCGCTTTTTTCTCTATCTACTCGAATCTTTCGCTATCGTTCCTCATTTTCCCGTGTAACGATTGAAACCCATCTCTAGTCGGTCTTCATATCATATGAAGATGATTTTCTTTTTTCGTTAACCAGCTTTTACCCAACCGGTACATTGGTCAGTCAGGTCCAGTTAACCCGATATCCATATAAAAATGTAAAAATAATGAAGTGTTCGGACTCAGTGTATTGGATCGATCACTAGTGTAATCGTCACATGAATGACGTTATCTAAAAAAGTGATTCCAAAATTTTGCATTTTTATGGTAATATTTTTCGATCGTGATTCTTTCAAATACTCGTAGGTATTGTAATTCTGATTCCGAGTATCGTAAAAATCGCGCGTCAGTGATGACATTTTCGCGGAATTCTTTTAGCGAATACACTTTTTCTTGGAATGTGAACGAGATAGTTTCTAAAGCAACGCATATTTTTACAAAGAAAAGAAAGTGTTACTTACCCAGAAAAGGTATTATGTACAGGAAGTAATCGTGGAATGTTGTCGAAGAATACGTACTTGTAAAATGAGATACCTTAGTGAATTCTATATGAGATGAAAAACTTTGGCTCGTTCTTGAAATTACTTTCAATTGTAAAAATAGGTAGCGTGTGACTTGTACAAGACAATCGGACGCTTATGCACTCCTGCTCAGTGATGGAAAAACTGTCAACGTAGGACAGCGTGTCAAGTTGCCTTAAAATGGGCAGCAAAATTGGAGCTCGTTGAAACCTATAATTATGTTTGCCCAATTCTCTTCGTGAAGACCATGCTTTCTACCAAGGAGAACACAACTCTAAGCCTGACCTATATGATCTTTGGCGAGTGTTTATATTGTAGGAAGCTGGTCTCAGGTGTAGGTCAGTTTTGTATTTCACGATTCGTGTCTTTTGAATGTCGAGTTTCGAGGGGGGGGGGGGTGTCTTTTTTCAAAAGTTCAATTCAATTCTATGAGTTCCATTAGCTTCATATGATCCAATACAATTGGAGTCAGGGAGGTAATCTGAAATTTTTTAATTGATTTGGTGGCTTTAAATTTGGAGAATTTGAAGTCGCCTGTAAACTTGTCATTTATTCGACTAAATCTTCTACTTTTTGTATATGTAGTTCCAATTCTGTCAGTATTTACGCTATGTTCCACTGTATCAGACGCGGATTGACCCGTCTTGCTCCCCTTCCAAATAAAAATCCAGTGCTATTATATACCTTAACACGGCAGTAAGGAACGAACTGATTGTAGAACCCCTCTCACCCTCTCTCGTCAGCCATACTCTGTGGTAGAAATTTTTCAACTAACCTGTACAGTACAACTCGATGATAGCATTTCAAGTCCTTTTCCTTAAAACTCAAAAGTCGGAATCCGCCTTCTCTCCCCATCGACTTCTGTATGATCGAGTATTTTTAATCTTTTTTCTTGTGTGTAGCTCGGTGGTCAGAATTTTTCTAGCTTTTCCTGTCCTATTGAATTTTTAGCTTGAAAGTCGAAATTTTTCGGAATCCTTCCCCCTCATATTATATTGTCCGATGGTTAACCTTCAAACCTTTATCCATCCTGATTTGTGTACTTCGGTGATCATAATCTTTCCAAATCTCCCTGGCCTTCCTTCATTTATCTCGAAAGTCGAAATTATAACGTGTATATGTCCTACGGCTAGGAGTATTATCTGAAATTTGCGTAAAGAAATGACGTCACGCGTGACCTTGCCCTACTTTATGGCCTTTGAAGAAATATGGGTTCCCTTCTTCCCACAACCATTCTTCTATGGTAGCCGTTGGCTTCTGCGATCTGCTTTACTATCTCAATTTCTTTCCCCTTTTTCTTCATTGTTCTTCAGGACAGGAATTGCTCGTTAGCACTAGTTCTGGATCGCCGCTAACTTATTCTTGGGGTGGTGGTACGAGTCATTTGTGATGATGGTGTCCGTGTGCGTCGGCTTCCTGTAGATTTACTAGCATGACTGTTAAGTCCAGATAGTTGACGGTGTCATTACCCTTTTCTATTATGAATTTTATGCTTTTGTTTATCGCATTCGTTTCAAGAAGAAATTGGTCCTCCTGTTTATAAGTTTCTGAACTTGCTGCCCTGCAATATCTTGTTTTAATATCTCCGCCAGTATCGGTGACAGCGGTGATCCCATCGCTAGTCCCTTTTCCTGACTGTGGAACTTGTTATTGAAGTGGCAGTATACTTCTGGCTCAAAATCTCTTCCCCTCGGTTTTTTCGTACTTCGGCCCATCGCGTCAAGGCGAGAAGTTTCTCCTCTGGTATGGTACCAAACATGTTCGTCACATCCAAGGATACCAGCTTGTCGTTACTCTTGATTTCCTTTCTGTTCCGTTGCGCTATCAGCTCATCGTTGTTTCTGATGCTTTGTCTGAGTGCATACTGGTAATTATCTTGTAACATGGTGATGGGATGCATTTTCATCGGACGATTCGCTTTATGGAGTTTTACAAGCCCCTTTAATTTCGGTGCTGCTGCATCTCAAGCGTCCTTTCATTACCGGCACAGCTTTCAGCCTGTTTTTCAGTTATTCGTAACCATTCTCTGCGATTTTCGATTCCACTTTTTGTGACTATAGTGTAGGCCAATTGGAGCGTTATTGGGAGAAAAAAAATTTTTGCTGGAGCAAACGTTTCTCTGCTGAAAATAGTTCAGGATGTGGTCCTAAACACCGTACCAAAAATCCCGCGTTTTCCCCCTGGAGCTTCTTTCTTTATGGAGGTTCAAACCCCGCAAAAATTTGTTTTTCGCCTATATCGCGCGAAATTGAAATTTTATTGAAAAATGTTTCAAACAAAAGTTGTTCCTCGTTAAATTTGCTATAAAATGAGGTATTCAACTTTCAGCCTATGCCAATTAGTGACTTTGCAAAGGGCGTCCAAAAGAGTCCCAAAATCAGTTATTAAAAAATGTTTTGAACGAAAATTGTTCCTCGTTAAATTTTCTACCAAATAACGTATTCAATGTTCAGCCTAGGTCAATTAGTGTCCCGGCGAAACCTGTAAAGGCCGTTCAAAAGAGGACCAATATCAGTTTTTCCATAATTTATTTCCCAAAATTGAAATTTTATGAAAAAATGTTTCAAATAAAAGTTTTTCCTCGTTGAATTTCCTATCAAATGAGCTATTCAGCTTTCTGGATAGAGCAAATAGTCTGCAAAAAGTGGCTTTCGATGTTGAAAATAATATAAGGATGTGCTATATTTTTCTTATGTTCAGATATAGTTTTGTTGCTGATTGATGGAAGTCTTGCGTTATTACAGATTGTGAGGACTATTTTTTTTTACCAGTGATAAAAATATCGAAAAGATGGAAATTAAATAAATATTTTTCTCATATTCATGACTCACATGGTACCTAGATATTGAAATAAAAGCAATTAAAGTCGCGTCGTATCGAAGACTCTACAGCAGCTGCAATACTCTCTGATCTATGGTAGTACAAGAGACAATCCACTGAACAAGTGTCGGTTTCAAGCTTTCGCGAAACATGTCTTCCGAAAAGTAGACTTGGCCTCTCTACCTCCCACAGAAGACGCTGCCCGGTTTCACTTATACCGAGTGTACCACCAAGTACAATTGTGGCTTGGTCATTAAAAAAATCCATTAGAATGGGGATGGAAGCGAATCTATGGGATATTGGAGCCTATAACAATGAAGAAAGGGTCGCGCCAGACCACTTCGTACAACTTATTTCTAGTGGGTGCGCCAAAGGATGTAGAAATGCTTGTAGCTGCCATAAACCAGGTGAACGATAGATACTCCAAAGAGAAAAGAGGTGATTTGGCACTTTCATAGAAGAAAAAGCGGAAGAAGAAGCGTGTGTAATCATTCCGACCTCGTTGGTGAAGAGGTATTATTCAAAACGTTGGTCAGTTTTTCACCAACGGCACCTCTCTTATTCTTTTCTTATAGTGTTTAACCATCTACACTATACTTGTCAAATAACATAGTATTATGCCTCAACCAAAAGTTAGTAGCCTACTGTTTGAATTTTTGTTGAAAATTGTCGTTTTTTTTTTCTTCCTAGGAGTAAAATGTTAACCAAAATGTCCTGGGTAGACTTGCCTCAATGCTGGTGGAGTATTAGAGGTAGTAGACGTCATTAACGACGACTTGTAAGATGTATTAAGTCAGGACGAGGAAGCTGACCATGTGTCCAGTACTGATGACGATTCCTCAATAATCACAGGCAAAGAATAGGAAGTACCCCCCCCCCTCCCGTTTATAAGACCACTGTACATCGGCAGGATAACGTACACTGCTCCTATTAGAAAGCGTAGAAAACTGGTAGGCAGGGCTGGGCATAGGACGGACGGAGGAGCTCAATAGTAATTACTAGTAATGAGATTAAGCAAAAGACTTGGGGGGTTAAACTCCTGTAAAAAAAGAACCTCCTGATGGCTGAATATCTCATTTTATTGCAAATTTCACGAGGAACGACTTTTGTTTGAAACATTTTATAATAAAATACAATTTTGTGGGAATATGGAAAAACTTGTTCTGGTTATTTTTTGAAGATGCTAATTGGTATAGGCTGAAAATTGAATACGTTATTTGGTATGAAATTCAACGAGCAACAACTTTTGTTTGAAACATTTTTCAATAAATTTTCAATTTCGCGCGATATAGGCGAAAAACTAATTTCTGGGGGGTTGGAACACCCATAATAAAAGAAACTCCAGGGGGAAAATGCGGGATTTTTAGTATGTTGTTCAGGACCACATCCTGAACCATTTTCAGTAAAGAAACGTTTGCTCCAGCAAAATGTGTTTTTTTTTCCTCATTTGCCTACACTGCTAGCTTGTTATCTTTGTTCGCCTTTGTCGAAATCAGATTGTTTTGTATGATCTTCTAATGTAGATTTGTGACCTTTCTCTGCATTACTCGTGTCATCTGTAGGGCACATATTCTCTTTGGTGTTCAACAGTACTTTCCCAATTCTGGTACGGGCGTCCGGCATTGAGTCGTATTCGATGAGTTGGATTACACGTTCGCAGCTCAATCTCTCTGATGGCTGCGCGCACTTGAAGCCTTTTTCTGGCAGTCTCTCTACTTGTTCGGTTCTGGGAAAGTTGTGCTTTGTTGTCGCTGTCTCCTCCGTTCCCTTCACACCACACTCAATATGAGTTTCAATGATAAAGCGGTGTCAGAAAATGAGTTAAATTGTAGACCCAGCCTAAAGACACGAAACATGTCATTTCATATTCCGTGAGTTGACCCTTTTATAATGATTGCATGCACCGGTGTAAAATGAAGACGCGCGAGTTTTTATTTCATTTTTACAGGCTCGCCGGTTCTTTCACCCTTGATATTCAAGGTACATCTAGTCTTCGTTCGATTTTAATTATACGGACTTCCTCTTTCGTCGAGGATGAAAGTGTGAAATTTCGCCACAATAACGTTCAACCGTCTCGTTTTAGTATGATTCTATTCTCGTTTCGATATTGCCTACCTCGTATCGTATAATACGAGTAGATTAAACGTGAGCCATTATAATTAAATTGTCGAGGGCCGAACGACCCTTCCAATTTCGCAATATTGTTTTCCCACTGTCGTCGTGGTCGACGTATTTCATCGTCGAGATGAAGCGCAGTTTTCTTTCTCCACGTTTTAATGTGCGTATGATGATGGAAGGAGTGTGGGTTTTAAAGGTTGCAGGAGAGAAACGCAATATTCAGCTTTCGCACTTTTCTCCGCGGATTCTCGTTCGAGCGGAAAAGACGATTATTCAAAACGATGAGTAACGTTCACGAAAATTGGAAATATTTTCGGAATTTTTGACGGTACACGTCGATATCCTTGAGAAATACCTACTTATGCGACCAGAAATTCTACTTTTTCAAGATTCAACCGCAACGAATCGTTAATTTGTTCTGTTATTTATTCGGGTAATAAAGGATCGACGGCTTGAATATTTTAGTAACGAAGTATCTACGTTTTCTCTGCATAACGTTACGTAATTAAGGACGATTTTGAAACGCTTCTCGCCGAAGCGCGGGGAAACCAAAGAGAAGAAGTTGATACGTACGACTGACTGCGAAGTGTTCAAACAAAGTTCTTACGTTTCGAACTTTATAACGGGTGTGACGTACATAGAGAGAGAAAGAGAGAGAGAGAGAGTGCAGACGAGTGTACTCTCGCCGTACTTACCGTTGTGAGCACGTGAATATCGTCGAAGTCTTTGCATGCCGCACTACGATTTGTGTATTTGACGTTTGCATTTTTTGTTATTGTTATAAATACCTGTTCGAATTCAGGGCTTCCTAAAAGAAAACTAATGACTTGGTTTCGTGCCTTGGAAAACGATTCAACCGCGTATAATAAATTTACTGTGCTTCCGATCGTATGAACGGAGGAGGAGAGGTGGCGAAGGAAGATTATTCAAACTCAGACGTCATATCTGTATGACACCAAATATAATATTCTACCGATTAATGACGAAAATAAATAAGTGATAACTAATTATAATTCGTTACGCGTCGAAGTTACTTCATTGGAGGTCATCTTATCAGTTTAAGTTTTATCGTGCTTGTTTGCGCTCGCTTATTTCTGGTATTCGTCGACGTCCTTATGAAAATTAGATTCGAATATCGCTCCACTACCTACATTCTGAGGTGCTCGTGTTCCTCGTTTATTAAACGTATTATATACTGTGTAATATTCTATCGATATTCTTCGCATTTGTAGGATTAGATTACAGTAAACTGCGACCTCCCTTCCCCGCGTTAAGTCCCTCTCGTTCACTTATATATGTCAATTCACGATGCCCGTGCGCTGATATTAGATTCTCAGGATTCGAAACTGTTTAATTCGTGCAATAATAACTTGAAAATCGGCTGCCGGTCGATAACTATCCGATTGTTTTCTGTACAAGAGTCTCACCTAATCTCGACTGTTCTCGATTCCAAATTGAGTCATTCATTTCGACCTAAAAGTCGTCTCAAAATCGACGTAAATTTTTTGTTTCGCCAAGTCGTTCGAAAAGACTGGAAGTCGACCTCCTAGACCCATTTTTGACGTAGAAATTGGGTCGACTTCTAGTATTAGAATACACTCCTGCCTCACGTCTCTATGTCCGACTGTATCAAACGCTTTTTCATAGTCCAAAAAACATAAGTACGTATCTTTCCGACACTTCTGTGCGATGCTTCCTGACGCCAAATCCTGGCCTCAACCTTACCTCGCAGTCTTCCATGGATTATTCTCAGAAATACTTTCAGCAGATGACTCATAAATGAGACAAATATTATTCTGTACCTCTCGCATTGATTTGCGCTAGGCTTTTTTGGCAGCGTTGTAAAATGGTGACCATTTTTTTAGGGATCACGCCAGAACAATATATTTCGTTGAATAATTCTGATGTCGACTGAAAATCAACGTCGGTTTCCAGTAAATCGTGTGTAACCTCGTCATTTTAAGTGCACAATTCGATAGGATTTCAGAATCGATCGACTTCTGGGAACAGATTTGAATGGCGAATGAAAATCGACGTCGAAATGGCGTCGGTTCGACCATTCCTGTACTGGTCAAGCATTATTGAGATTCTCAATAGCCCTCATTGTATTTACGCATTCAGTCTGCGAGTAGCGAAGTCACCAAATAGAAGGTTACAAGGGGATGACTGTACATCGACTCTAGATCGATGTTAATTTGAGGTCGATTTTGAAGTCGAACAGTTTGGGGTGAGAGTCAAAATTTTTCTTGACCTTCTTCAACCTTACTTGTGTTTTTTTACGTCCCCGAAGTGAGATACTCCAATGAAACTTTTTTGTCTTCTGGACAAATGAAATTTCTTCATGAATATTACAAATCCCATCAAAACTTTGAATGAATGCATGAGAGCACAAAAGAGGTCTCCTTGAAAAAAAAAAAAAAAAAAGACTGGATTTTAAAGAACGTGACCTTAATTACCAAGAATAAAATCAAATTAGGATCGCTAATGTCCACAAACTGCATAGTCATTTTCTTAATGGGTGTTACGTAATTTTGTCTGTCGAGCCAAAACCGACGACGATTTTCAGTCAAAATCAATCTACACCACCAGGAGGCAACTACATTTTGACGTTTACAATGAGTCAATGGTAAAAAGAAGTGGTCAATTCTAGCAGACTCGCAGTCAATTTAGGTCGATTGGCGGTCGTCATTAGATGGAACCACATCGACTCGAAATCGACGTCGACTTTTTGATGAAAAAGCGAGTAAATTTGTAATCGACGAGGTTCATCGAGATATGGTGTATCAGAAGAGAGTATAATTATGAGAACGCTTTCCCTGATCCTGAGCTCTCTTTCAGCCATGGTTGTCTTAGTTAAGTCTAAGTCATTGTCTGCGTGAAAAATTTCGTGTACTGCTCGATGTACCAGACGAGATATCGCGCTGTATTACATTCAAAATGTATTCTAAATATTATTGTTGGCACTATTCCAAGTCTCTAATCTGCTCTTTAAGTTATCGCTACTGTCTGTAAAATCTGGTTAGACAACTATCCGCCCGTTGGAATACCAACGATTGATTCAGCAGTCTCACGTGTGGAAAAAGATCGCGAGTTAAAACTCGATGTTGAAAAACTTGAATACAGCCCCAGCTTTTTTTTTCTCGCGTTCTTTTCGAGTAAAATTCTAGATAAAATTTAAAGTTATCTCTTATACGTACATTATGTCCGTCGACAGAGTTTAGCAACACATTCGCTCCAAGTGTGTAAGTGATGAAGAAGTCGAAGTTCGAAGGAAACTTACACCATCAAATGTTCTTTCGAAAATCAATTCCAGAAAGTTTGACAACCGTACAATGATGCGTTCAATGTATACCCTGCGATGCGAGATGACTGAAAATAGGTGTAGAAGTAGAAGACGAAAGAGACGCCAAGAAAATGAAGAGTATTCACGACACGTATTTTACTTCGCTTGCACTTCGTTTCGAGGAAGTTCAATACGAGGTTTATGGGACCATCATGTCAGCGGAAATCCTCTGGCAAACTGCATAGCAACAAACTTGCACTGGGAAGATACACGAAGGAAAAAAAATAACAAAGCATATTTTTGAAGACTAATTTCAACTCTCTGTACTTTGAACTGTAAAACGTTTCACGTAACTGAAATTAATTAAGTGATTGTCGATGTGTTGGAAAACAATAAAGTCTTGAAAATTAGATAGAAATACTATTAATACCCTTCGGAAGGTTTGCGATGTATTTAGGAAAGTTGAAATCTATCTAGGACAACTGATTAACTGGTTTGTTTGTCATGAAACTCGATGGTCTGCGAAAAACTTGATTCCAGCCCTTCATTATTTATAAACTATTCTGATGAAAAGTTGTCAAAAAAAAGCTGTAAGATTCCACCTGGAAAACCGAAATCTGTGGATTCAATTGTAACCTTATTTCAAGGACGTTTCTCGGGGTCAGTGTTCCTCAAACTGCGGGCCGAGGTTGCAGAGCCGAACTGGAGGAGCCTTGGAGGTTATGACAATAATTGTTGAAAAAAGTGTAGTTAATCATGATCAAAATAAAACAAATTCGTATTGAAATTCAATTCTACTGTAACATCGAAAATCGTAAATGGTATCTCTAAAACTAATTGTGATTTTTTGTTGGGGAGGGACGCATCCTCACAAATTTTAGCATTTAGATTAAAAAAAACTTTTTATTCTATCTGTATTACGCGAAGCATCATGACTCAATGACCTTGACCTACTTTTGGGAGTTGGAATTTTATAGTGGGTTTCTTCTCTTTCCAGACAAATTCAGTTAGTGGGGTAGGAAATGGAGAAACTTGGAAGACATTTCGACTTTGAAGCTGTATGTTTGAAGAAAAGGACTCGGAAACTGTATTGTTGACCCGTGCACATGAGATGTTCAGTAAACAAGTTTGACTGTTGAATTGCTTAATTTCGATCTTCGAGTAAGACACTCTAGGCTCTCAGGAGTTCATCTCAATGTTCGGGAAGAGGAATTGGAGGAGCTTGCGGAAAAATCAGTCTTCGAAGGACGATTTGGAAGAATTTTCGTTTGTAGAAGAGGGACTGACAAACCTCAAACATCATTCTTCGGGATTACTAGAAAGATCTTGAGTGTACAATTCTACTTTATTGCTTACCTTATTTACCCCGTCATCAGTTGTACCGCTACGGAGGAACAAAGCCTTAAACATCAGTTTGTAGTCTGACTGTGCTCTAATTGACTACAACAATTCTGCGTCTTCATTGGTCCATTTGCCTATGTTCTGAGTTTCTATTAGCTACGAGGTTTGCTACCATCTCATTGGTCGGTTCTGTTCTTTCTATCTCGTCCAATTACCAGGCCTAATGATCTTTCACTGTCGAACGCGATTACGTTGTTCAATAGGCTAGCTTTTCCCCTTATGACGTATGTTGAGTCCATCTGTTCCTCGAGTTTTCTTTTCTTCATTTGGTTTTCTCCATGTATGACATCAATTATTCCTTTGCTATTGTGCTGTTCTTCATGGCAGTGTTTTCCAAAGAGAAACTTTCCCTCAATGTTCCGTGCTTCTTTCTCCTGATCCTTAACTTTCCCCCAGTTCCACCAATGTAGATGCCTTCTCACTACTCACAACTGAGTTTGTGCACTCCACTGAAGCTTCTGTCTTGTCATTGCTGATTCTCTTCACCATGGGTGGATTATTATGGATACCCACATTCACATCATAGCCATTGAAGAATGCCTTTATCACCTTGTTTGTGTACTTTCCTATGTATGGTATCTTCGGTTCCCTTCTTTGATCCCACTTTCCCGAAGACGTAGCCGTTGGCTTACTCTCACGATTTCTTTCCTCTTCTCTTCATCGTAATGTTCTTCAGGACAAAAATGGTCCAATAGCAATAGTTCTGGATCGCCGCTAACCTGCATCTGGGATGGTGATACGAGTCGTTTGGTATGATGGTGTAGGTACGAAATGGTATTTTCTTTCAAGAATCTGGCAGCCATGACATGGTGATTGAATGCTATCAACCAGTGGTCTCATTGGACGATTCGCTTAGTGATGGATGTTTTACAAGCCCCTTAAATTTTAGTGTCCCGAGTACATTGTACTCTTTCAACATGGTTTTCAGCCTGTCCTGGTATTTTTGGGTCAGATCCTTCGTCAGCTCTTGGTACCCATTCCTGCAATGTACAATTCCACTTCTTGTGTGTAGTCGTCCTTCTCCTTTACCACTACCGTGTTGCCTTTGTCAAGATTTGTTGAGGAAAAGAAAAGACAAAGATCGTTCATATCACACAGTTGAAAACTTTATTAATAATTCTTCAAATTGAAGTATAATAAAAATACAGCCGAACGCACTAAGAAGATAGGCAAGCACACAGTTGCAAGATTAAAAGAGAGAGGGGGGAAGAATGACGGGTGCGTTGATAAACCACAACGAGATTAGGTTACTCTATCAGATCTTCTTCTGTAGATTTGTTACTTTCCTCTGCATTACTTGCGTTTTGTCATCGGTTTGGCGCATATTCCCCTTGATGTCCAACAGTACTTTCCCAATTCTGGTCCGGGCTTCTGGTCTCACGTCATATTGCATGGTTTGGATTACTTGTTCGTAGCTAATGGCTATGTAATCGAGCTCACACTCTTAAGCTGAACGCATTTTTCCAGCTGTCTTTATTCTTCTTCTGTGAAAGTGACGATTGATAGAGTCGGTGCTGGGAGCAAAATTGCGCTTTGGTGTCGCTGTCTCTTCTTTTTTCGGGTCAGGTCAGCGAGTTTCTTTTTGATCTATTTTGTTTGAGCTTCCACTCGATTTTCACCTTGGTTGAATACCGTTTCTCCAACTTCTCAGTTCTCGGTGGTCCAGCAACTTGTTCAGATGGAAATATTGTTCATACAGTAAACCTCCTTCTGTACAGCTCGTTTATTTTGTTCTTCGCTTTCAAATTTTCGGTTTGCAACCTTGGTGCGTTGCACTAGGTAGCCTGACAGTCACGTACTTGGGGGTGGGTCTCGTCTCATACATTCGTTGTTGAAGCATACCTTCACTTGAGTGACTCTCAATTTGGCCTTGGTCATCAAAAGCTTGAAAACCTCTTTGTCCATGTTTGTTACTTATATTGTGTGTGATGAGGTGTAAGTAGTGCACTGGAAATTGAAAGGATCTTGTGGTTACAAGCGTTCTTTCGGGTGCTACCCCATCATTAGTTGTATTGCGTCGGGATTACGATCTTCGTTTAAGTATTTTAAGATCTCTAAGCTCAAAAATGTACCGTCGATGGCTACTACAAAATATTAATATTCTATTTGTACGTACAGATGAATAATTGGTGTGTGAATACACATTCTCTTAAAAACGAGATATTACTTCTTACCAAATTGTGTACCGCAAAATTATGTGAACGAGTATTTTTCTTTTCATTTTACGCATATTCACTCGAGTATATTGTAATACATAATTGAAACGCCGACCATTGAGAATCGGTACAATAAGTCAAGTCTGAGAATGTTGAAAATTATTGTTTCTTGTTCGACGATGTAGATAAAAAAAGAAAATTACGTTCTGCAAAATCTATGTAGACCTAATAGTCGTTTTACTTTCGAAGATGGAAATGATGTACTCGTATATTAGGTATTTCAGCGATAGCGTTGGACTATACCGGTACCCATGTTTATTTTTTGCTGACGCTATTGAAATTTTCTGTTGGTACCCAAAAAGCGTGAAGAATGTACAGTTTTTTTGAATTCATTTTGTATACGAAATCAAGGATCTTATTGTTGAAAAAGATCGCGCGGGGCCTCTCAAGAAAGCGACAAAGAGGAGGAAGAAAAAAGAAGAAAAGTACTCAAATTATTTCTAGATTCGAGTGCGGTAAGGCGCGCTCCAAACTAACGAGTATTTTATAGACGAAAGGAAAAATATTTTATATTCTCGAAATTTATCATCTTATATCGTCTTCTGTGTTAATGAAATTTCCTTGTTTTTCGAGTTTTTTTTTTTTTTGTGTTCGATTAAAAATTTTATCATTTTTATAGTATAAAACTTTCGTTTTGGCGTCGTTCGCGCTGCTTAATTTAACGCCTTTTTTTTTCGTATTCTTGTTTTGCGAATATGAGACTGACAGAGTATGAAAAGAATTTATTCGAGATTGTAAGTACGGTGTGATATAAATGAAAAAGTTGTTCGTTTTTCTCCGTTTTTTTTTTTTTTTTTTTTTTGTTCCTAATTTTTTATTCATGATGGTGGACGACGATTTAATAAACAAAAATTTTCCGAGTGAATGAAGAAGAAATTGATTCACGGATCTTATATTGTATCTCATCTCTGGTTCGCAGAATATAATTTGCTTGATGAGGCTTTAAGTTGATAGTCAAAAAAAAAAAGAGAAGAAATTGGTTATTCTCAATCAATATTTTATTTTTTATGCGTGGTACGATCTGACTTTGCGATAACGATGCTTTCGTGCTGAAAAAGGGAGTTTCACTAAGACAGCTGTACTCTGAAGTCCTTCCCTATAAGATTTCTCGAGCCGTATGGTATGAGAAGGTCAAGGTTAGCCGCTCTGTCTAATTTTAGTTAGTTTCTCGCTGGAATTCGAAAAAGTCAAAAACATGCTAATCTTGACTTCGATCAACAGAACCATGATCACTGAATTGGATTTGTTACAGTAAACTGAAGAAAAAACGTCTAGTAAAATCTGGCAAAGTTGTTCCAACGAGAAATCGCTGTTCTGAATTTGAAAAATAGCCTCTACACTCACTGTAGTAGCATTCGTACTTACAACGGTGGAATGTAGTAGTTTCATTTTATTTACAAAATATCAGAGTTCGAGCTGCCCGGCTGCGTAGTTAGTGATATTTCCAACCAGTATCCGGTCAGGCAGGCATTCCCAATCTGTGGCTCGAGTGCGAAGTCCGTTTCTTGGAGACCCCTTCAGAAAAATAGACAAATTGAGAAATAAATGCGAGAAAATTTCTTAATCATTAAATATTGGAAAAATTAGTCCGCTTCATTTCTTACAAAACTCGAAGTGGCCCGCTAGCTGAAGAAGGTTAGACGTGCCCAGATTAAGGTCTTGGTGTTTAGCGTTGAAAGAGACTGCATGATCGCTTATCAAAGATATGCAGCTGTACAGCTTGTACTTCGACGAACTCACCAGAACGATCGCCTCGTACTTATTGGCCACGATTTGTACACACTTGCCGGTGAAATTAGAATTTTGAATGAAACAAAATAGATTACAGCTGTGGTTCCAGTAAGGAACCCGCAGTTTTTCTTAATTGTACATTCTGAGAAAACCCCCGGATTCGGACGACGTTGACCCGTGAAAATTTCTTGTCACAAGCTGTAGAAGAAGAGGACTTGAGAAAATTTTGATCCCGTGTATGTGTCCACATTCACAAGCTGTTGAATTTGAAAGAATTTCAGAGTCACGAGCCTGTGGATGGTGACTTATGTCAAGTTTGGCGATCTTGATCTTATTTAAAGACCTTGAACTCCAAAGTGGAGTAGCCCCAGAAATCAAAATTTTTCGATAGACCTTTATCATGTTGACATCATAGCGCTTTACATTTAGCAGAAACTCTATCAATCCTGCCTAACGGACTAGTGGCTCCCATAAGAAAGAAACAGAGAGCTGAGATCATTAGGCTTCTGATTGATAATTCGAAGTAATTTTAGCAATCAGAAGTTTATTTTCAAATACTAGGGGCCTTCTATAATAAGAATCTACAATTTCAATCACTAAGATATTCCTATTTCTAAATTTATAACATGATGTTCTCAGCTCCCTACGTTTTGCTTATGGGAGTCACAAGTGCGTTTGGCTCAATTGACATGATTTCTGCTAACGTACTTGCTGAGTGCCGAGTGAAGCGGGGGCTTTTTAGGAGAACGTAGTTTTTCGACCTTGAGAATCCTATAACGCTTGGAAGTAGGAAAGATTTTGGCAAGATGTCATTCGGGAAAATGGGCAGTAACTTCGAGCTATATATTTCAACATGTATAAGTGTAAGCTCTATGCTAATAAGGAAGGATGGGCGTTGTATGACGTTGGGCTTGGAGAAGGAGCGAGTGAGCCTGATCGAAGTGGTGAACAAGCTCAGAGCGAGTAAGCTCGCCAGTCAATTTGCCTCCGAAATTAAGTAAGCATATACTTGGTCTCTGGAGAAGACATGCTAGTTTCTACCTTAGCCTTCTTTTACATCCTACTTCAAAAAAATGGATAAAGGGCTGTCAAGAATTTAAATCAGTGAATTTACTTTAAAATTTCTCTAGAATAAATACCTAGGACAACGAATTGAGAGAAAGAGTTGAAATTTCTTTTGACTAAATCATGATAAACCGATCGATGTTCACGTTCTTCTTATTCTGCTCGCCCTCGAGTTTTAAATTTAACGTACTGAAAACCTCTCTCCGCTGGTATTTTCTTTTATTTACCTTGGGTTTATTAGTGTGTTCTGGTCATTCAAAAATTTTTACGAGTCTTTTAATGCTCAACTCGTCTGCGAAAATCATAAATAACACGAATATCTGTATTCGGACCTTGAAAGCGTGTAGTTTTGGAAGATTTCACGTGCACAATGTATAGAAGGAAGAAAGACGAAAACTGTACTCATTCACATGCGTGCGAGGTTCCTCGACAATTTTACGAGAAAAAATTCGGGGCAAAATAATTAATAAACAATGCGCAAACCAAATACCTGGCATTTATTGCGAAGCACGTGAAATTCGTATAACTCGATTTACTCATAGTATTACGATAATGAATTATATTGTATGTACTTGTTGTGGCCAAACAGTGGTGACCAGTCCTACCAATAGAGGAGGAAGGTCTACGGTTCAGGACGGACGATAATAATCGATGTTTCGTGTGACCATTGCAGTGGGAACCGAGTGGCGGTGGTCCACAGCAATAATATTACCTTCATTTGGGTCGTTGTCTTTATCGTTTTTTCGTTGCATAATGAGTTCGTGACACAATTGCGAGGTCAGAACTAATGAATAAAGTCATTGTGGAAAGAGAGGGAGAGAGAGAATGGAAGAGGCGAGAAGTGTTAACATTTATCTCATCGATGATATTTGTTTTGTTATTTGCCAAAACTTCGATGATTGGATGTTTGCAGTGAGACTGAAGCTAGCTATTTGACACGTGTATTGTGCGTATAGGGATTGAACTTGACGATAAACGAATTTCCGTACACGCCTGACTGCGTTTTTCGCTCTTCTTGCTGCAGTTCTTCGATAACGAAAGTAAAGTTGTAAAGTAGCATACATTTGTATAGGATGATGCGGGGGAATTATTTGTGATAATTTTTCCACCTGAATAAGTTGATACTACGTTCTAATTTCAACATCAATGCATATTTGTGGCGTCGCTGACCTATCTTTCGTGGAGACGATGAACTTCATTTGGAAACAGTTGGAAGGTCATCTGAATGAAAGCTGTATTCGCGATTTCATGTTGGTTCTTTTTTCTTCGCTTCTCAAGTTTTTATGTACTCTTTATTGATTGCGAAGTTTGTGAATGACAGGCCTGCCAACGGGTCACCATTTCTTTCAGTGACTTGGTCACTCTCTTCTTTCTTGGTCACTATTTCTGTGGAGTGGAGAACAAAAAGGGGGGGGGGAAACGTTAATACAGTGAGGAAAATATTTTCGATTCTGTTACCGCGTTTCCTCATGAGCTCAAGCGAGTCCTTTTTTCCTCAGGAGTAATTTTTTACAAGTCCATAAAATCATGAGTGTTGTAAACGACATTTCTTTCCCAACGAACTTGAGTTTTGCTGCTCATTTTCCTTCCCTTCTTACCAAGTGAAGAAGGTAAAATGCCCTCGAGCTCACAAGGAAACACGGGAACAGATTCATCGTTACGCTTCTCTAGCGAGACCCGGAAGATACGTTTGAGCCTGCGGTGGAACGTGGTTCATAAAGAACCGACTTCTTGCTTGGTGGGTTCAACGTAAGCTGCCTCTTCATCCTCTTCAAAATCTTTCTTCTGTGATTTAAGAGGAAGAAAAAAATCAGCACATGTTGAGTTGAAAAATGTTTGCTTACTTTGTGGAGAAGACCACTCACCCGATCAAATTCTTGACTTACATCCAGGAATACGGCAGGGCAGTATTTTCGTTCTTCAAGTGCCTCTCCAATTGTCGCACCAACACGGTGTGCTTGCTCCACAGTGGAAAGCCTGGTTCTGAACACAAACTGGTGGTCAAGTATCAGTTTCTTTTCATGAATGCTTGAGTAGAGTTTTTCAAATAGTTTCGACAATACTGAGAGTAGTGATATTGGGCGATATGAACCGGGAATTTCTGGTGATTTACCTGGCTTATGAATCATGATAATCTTGGCCATTTTCCTTTGCTTAGGCACATATTGGAGTCGTAGTACAACGTTGTAAAGGTATGTCAACATCACAAAACCTTTACGTGGGAGGGCTGAAATTTGGTCATGACCTGGCGCTTTCTTTGGATTTAGTTTTCTCTTAATCATATTTTTAATTTCATTTGGGGAAAATTGTTCAACTTCTTGATCCTCTGTTTGTAATAGATCAGGAATGATGTCAATAGGGAGATTATGCGGTTGAAATCTGTCTTCAAGGTGCTCAGCGTAAGTCTCAGCTCTCTCTAGGTCGTTCGGGCCGAGGTGTTGTTTTGCCTTCGTAGGGGTGCAGAGTCTGTGATTGACGAACTATCTTTTAAAGTGAATAATCAGAGTATTTTGTTGCTCCAAGAGTCCCGATGAAATGATTGAAGGTTTCATTATTGTGGTTACGGATACGAGTCTTCATCATTCTACAGAGCTTGTTGAATTCACGCTTGTACACTGGATTGCGAGACTGCTGCCAGTGGTGGTGGGCTCGTCTACGTTTCTTAACCAGTTCCAAGATTTCCTTTGGGTAGCTAGGTATGTACGTTGGTCAGGAAAAGGAGTAAATTGATGAGTTGAAATACGACTCAATTTACCCGATGCGAGTCCCATTTCGTTTGTTGAGAAGAAGATGGATGAAAAACGTCCTTGTCGTGATACTTTTTGAAACAACAAAATTTCTAGAATTACAATAATTACAGAGAAAATGTTAAGAAAGTACAAAATCCGGACTTTGCAGAGCGGTGGAGGCACCAGCGGCGTGTCATCGAATCTTTCATCTGAAGGCCGTATCTGTATCACAATACAGTGTCAGAAATTATCAGAATAAACGCGATGCTGCTGTACTTCTTTGTGTCCGAGTTTCATTATGATTGCCCTTTATGTGGTTTCAAAGCACTTGATGAGCTCGAAATAAGATTTACCTACCTCAATTTCCATGACGTTATAGTGATCTCCAGTATCAGTGGCTATTTGTGCTCTTTTTTTTTAGTGAGTCTTTTGATTGGATAATTATCATCCAAGGATGATGTGTATAGGTTCACGTTACCTTTCCCGATCGAACTGATGATTGGTGTGCTGTTAAGTGAGCTACCGAGTGCTCTTTTAGTTTCACTTCTTTGCTGATCACATCCCTTGTACCTCCGTTATGTTCAACCGCTGGCTCCATAATTATACTACCAGAAAACTAAGGGTCTAAGCGAACCATCTGGAAATCTATGTTGGAGAAGCGCACCAATCTCATAATTTGGAGCATCAACTGCTAATACTACTTCTAATTTGGGACTATAATGAACAGGAACGCAATCATTCGAAATCTCGTGTTTTAATTTTGTCAACAATTTCTCATCATCTCTAGTCCAATTCCACTTCTCACTTTTTTTTCATGAGGCGAAACAAAGGCTCACATTTTTGTTGTAAATTAGGTATGAAACGTGAGTAATGATTGATACTTCTAAGAAAGGAACGAATTTGCGACACGTTAGAAAAAAAAAAGGTAAATTCACAAAAGCCTCAGCTTTTTCTGTGATCGGAGGAATTCCTTGAGCATCGATACAATGCCCTAATTATTTGATTTCTCGTTTTAAGAGATCGAGTTTCTTTACCTAAACTGTTGGTCCAACGCAATTAAGACGAGCCATTACTTTGTTCAATCATTCCAAATGTTCGGCTCTATCCTTCCCTCCTAGAACAATGTCATTTTGATACCACGCAACTCCTTCGATATCATGTAACAATTTATCCAAATAGCTTTGAAAAATGAGCGGCGATACGTTTAGCCCATATGGTAAGCGTTTACATCGATGATATCCACGATGCGTAGCTACAGGTTATAATTCTGTTTGAACGGACCCTCTTTAGACTTCCGCGACGTCCTACTAAACTTCATTCTTTACCGTCGCTCCGTTCTCTTTTTTCCAATTTTGGCATGCGGCGCTAAGCGTTCGCTTGCGTTTAACAGCCATGCTTGTCGGGCTCAACATCCAGTTGGGCACCTCTTTACTGCTCGCGACTGGATAGTGAGTTATTTTAAACTAGGGGTCACTCTTGACCTTGAACGTGCCCCAAAGAGAAATTCTGCGGACTCTCCTCTTCGACATAGCGTGGCTGCCGGCGCAGCTTGCTATTTCCCTCGTGAGCTTAACGAGAGCGCGATAGGCTTCCCGGCTTGCAAACCAGTTAGCATTAGACCAACCGCCCTCCGGTCGAACACTACCGTTCAATCGCTTCAGCTCTCCCAGTGACAGACTCCTTTGGTTGCCCACCTGTGGGCAGTGCCAAAAGACGTGTTGACCTACTCCACCTGGGCACGATGCCGCTCGGCGTAAGCCGAACCGCTCGTAGTACGCACTCCAGGGCCCATTACCTGTCACCACCCAAGACACATGCATGTTAGGGACGAGCCACGTGGCATGCAGGCGTTTTCGGACGTCGGGAAGGAACGCATATAAGTCATGACCGTTCTTGGAGGTCGCCCACTCGCGTTGCCATTCCCCGATAGCACAGTTGCGTAAATCCTATCGGACCCGCGTTCTCCACTTTTCGCTACCGTCGCGTCGCCAGGCTCAAAGTACTGGTCGCCCCACTGAACAGGGTGCCCTTTGCGCAGGCGGTACATAGCCGCTCGCTCCTGAATAACCAAGTCAATGGGCCTTACACCCGCTAAGACACACAGGGCTTCAGTGCTTGTCGTCGCGTATGCTTCGCAGAGAGCAAGGAGGGCAGGTCTTTGCGCCGCCCGGAAGCTAAGCACCAGTTTCTTATTCCTCCTTAGTCTCTTGGCAAAAGTACTGGATGCGTACGCCACGATCAACATCACAGTAGCCTCATAGACTAGCTTCCCGATACCATAGGAGACACCTCAGTCCACGCGGACAAGCCGCACGACGCCGGAATATGTCGCCTTGGCACGGTCAACCATCATCCTCTTATGCGCATCAAAGGAGAAAGCCCGTTCAAGCCGGACTCCCAAGTACTTTACCGAGCTCCTGAATCGCACCTTCTCCCCGTTCATTCTGACAATCGGGGTCCGACGCGTAGCTACAACAAGAAATTTCCGAGATTCTAAATCGAAACATAATTGTGAGAACGCATCTTTTAAATCAATAAGGCTGAATAATGTGAATCCAGCAACTTTACTCGCTATCTCTTCAAAATTTGGTAGAGGGTGATCCACCCAGACGATATGTGGATTGATAGTGCGTTTAAAATCTGCACATATTCTAACTCGATTTTCTGATCGTGGCACCACTACAATTGGTGACGCCCACTCAACTGGTGTTTCCATTGTATTCACCAGCTTCAGAACATCTGCTTGCACTAACCGATCAAGTTCAGCATCGAAAGCATCTAACAAGGCCAAGGAGACTGGTTGTGCTCGGCAACAAATAGGTACAGTATTGGATATATTCGTATAGAAGCTTGAAAGTTTGTTACTTTACCATGATTATCTGTTATTGTTTGTGGATACTTCTGTTTCAACTCCTTCAAAATTTGTTGTTTACTCTCGCTGTAATCAGCTTGAACTGGCGCAATGTTGTTATCACTGATATCATTTTCCTGGGATACAAACGGACAATTTGGAAGAAGACCAAATGCAGCAATGAAATTACGACCAAAACGAGAGTTTCCTTCTTCTCCTTTCATTATTGCCTATTTTATGTTATCGCACCAGTGCTTTTCTTCTTATCAATGCTACAGTGTTGTCTCACACACCACTGTACTACACGAGCTGTGTTAGTCAATCTGGAATTGGCTAAGGATCATCATTCTGTTCGGCTATCTTTCTTTTCAAAGCTGCATTCCAATACTAATATTGCTGATGTTCATAAGAGGTATGATAGTATTAAATTTTGTGAAGTCACTATTTGGTCACTTTTTACTCCTCTACGAGTTACTAACTAAGTCTATATTTCACTATTTTTATGACCACCGTAGAATACTTTTTTGTTTGTATTCTAACAAGACCGTAGAAATTAAATTCGGAATCCGAGTACCATCAGCGGAAACTTTGGGGCGATTCTGAGTTGTATGTGTATCAACTACTTCTATTCTGAGAACACGCGGTTTACAAACGCAGTCGATCGCTAACCTCAGGTCAACTTCACTGTTCTCAGCCCGCACCGCCTCTATTTGGAGTTGAATCGAACCGAGGCTAGCAGTTGAACTCGCGTTTGTAAAACGGGCCCTAAGTGACAACAAACCACAATAGTATTTGTATTAATTAAGATTGATCGAATGTACACTCGTACCAGTATGCTGCTGTACACATTTGAATAATTGACTGTTTTTATTAATTTTGAAACGTCATTAGAAAGCTTACGCGACAATCTTTCGTAAAATTTTCTTCTCTCACTTCATGTTGAGCTCCTGAGACTGAATAGTTCCAATTAGATAATCGCAGACTGTTTTCTTGTGTGAATAGCACTTTTGAATATCCTTTACATTTTATTCTTATGATCTCTGGAGAATGGGAACCGAAGTACCTTCCGTGAATGGGAATTAGTCGTCTTGTTCACGGTTGGAACGTGCGGAAAATTAACGTAGAAGGTGATATCGTGTATTGTGTGTATACAAGAGGAACTTCAGATGACGTATAAGGTCAACCCTATACATTTTACACAAAAGAGGGAATGCCATCGCATCAGCTAAATCGTACACGTATTTGCGTACGAGCGTACGTCGTTTGCGGAGGAATGTTTGATTTTTCAATTTCTGCGATTTAATAAAATCGAAAACGAATACAGCCCATTTCAAGCGAGCCAATAAGTTATTAGTACAAGGCTGTACTGGTGTACTGCTGTTATGTTGTGTACTTGTTTTATATTTGTGAAATCAAGTTTTGTTGAAAGTCGCCTGGGATTCGTACAGAAAAGGCAAACCTTCTCGTTGGTTTACAAAGTACCGCTGTCTAGCTATTTTGTTTCTCTGACAAGCGATCGTATTTTTTTTCCTGTGTCCACGAAAAGGGTCGTCGTCCGTAGCTCATAATTTCAGGTTATCATCTCTTTCATCTGTAACAAAAACGTGGACGTTACGTTGAAACGGCTAGAATGAAAAAAAAATCCTTCAAAGTAAATGCTTTATAGTGAGTGAAGTTCCTGTCTCCATTGCTGTAGGAAAAACTGCTGCTATAAATGATTTCTTCAGTCCTGTAAACGTGGGTTTTATTACTTTTTCAGCTTTTTCATCCCGTTCCGTCTTTATATATGCGGCACGAAAAGATGATGAATGTTCTTTTCGGTTTCACAATTCCGTACGTGTTCAATTTTTCTTGGCTTTCTTTAATCTTTCGTCGTGTGCTTTCTTACATTCATGCCTCCGTAGTCAAATGTTCCAATAAAATTCCCTGTTCTAGACGAATGAAATTTTTTATGAATATTTTTCGCTTTCTGCTCAGGTTCGAAATGCTGGTCCACGTGTTCGTTCTGTGTTGTGATCTCGTTTCAGCGCGATTTAATTTGGCATCAGTTTTTTCTCAATGTTCTTATTCGAATGCCGTCGAAATTTTGATATTCTGAGATGGATAAAATGCGAGAGAGGAAGTACGAAAGAGGTCTCATTGAAATAATCGAAGAAACTGAGTATTTTGTCTGGTTGAAACAACACGGTCACAATGATTAGGAGTGAAATCAAATAAGGATGTCAACTTTGTGGTCGTTAATGTCTAGATACTGCATGATCATTTTCTCGATGAGTATTGTCAAATTCTGCCCAGAACTCTGCTTACATAGAAGAAAATACACCTGTATTGATCGCTCTGTCGAACTTGATCAAACTTATCGTTATTATTGTTATCATTTTGTGTCATATGCATGACTGCTCGTAGAGGTAGTTGAAAGTGTGAAATGTTTGGAAACCCGGTTTCGATTATTTGATGAGGACATTCGTAGATTCTTACGCGCTCGATCCTTTAGTGAGAGGTACCTGAGCTTTTCGTGTTCCATTCCTTATCAAGCTTTATTATCGCCTTCCAGAAGGAGGATATACCCCCAACCGCCCCGTTTTCTGCCAATGGGCCGTGTCGTTATCAAATTAACCGACTCAAAATCGAAGTTGATCAAATTCAACCTAATATCAACCGCATATCGATCCAAAATGATTTGAAGTCTACTAAAAAATCGACCGTTCATTTTGTCCCATCAAGTCATTGTTGACTTCGAAATTGAGTCGACTCCGGTGTTGGAATAAGTTTGTGTCTTTCATGTTCTGTAGTCATTCGTAATAAAATGTGCCGTATAAGCATAGATAATCGCTTTTTTGAAGAAGAATACAGTTACTTGACCGCGAAGTAAACAAATGAGACGGCACCGTGGCCATTATCGATGAGCGAACGAATACAACTTACTGAAAATTAATGAAAGTCACACAAGCTACTACAAACAGAAACTAGAGAAAAACACCGATACACAGGAGACGCCGATGAGTCATTAATCGACGCTTTTCCAACCAAACCAGATCATCAACGAAGTTTTTAAGGTGAACAATGTCTTCTTTCTTATCAGCGTCGCCGTCGTCATCAATACTTGGAGGGGCAGGGAGGAGGTGATCACGCGTCTTCTGCTTCACCTGAACATCTTCTTGATGTTCGACCCTTTCCTCTCGCGACTGATTGGCTTGCAGCTCAAAATAAGTAGGGATGGGGGAAGACTTTCCCGAGGACGTAATCTCAGTATTCAACCAAGTAGTAGCAAATCTCGAAGACTGCATTGCAGCAAATCGGGTGGCATTTGTGGACGTTGAACTGATGACCAGCCTCAAGTAGATGCTTCGCGAAGATGGACTGTCTGATCTTTAGGTCCATGTCAAACGCCCTCTCATGCTTATTGAAGCAGACCCCTAAATTTCGCTCAGTCTCTCCTATGTAGAGCGCCGGGCAGTCCGGTTAGGATAATTTATCCACTCCACACTTCTCTGAAGAGGCGGGGGGTTGTTTCTTTGGGAGAACCCGAGTGAGCAGAGTTGCCACATTTTTTTCGAAAATTCCTCATTTTATGGTGTCGCAAAAATCCGTACCAGCTCAGATTCGGCTCCGGAGCCAGAATAACGGTTTCGATGCAAGGTATTCGGAACGATATTGAGCGTACTGCAGAAAAAATCCGTTTTAATTGTTTTTTCCGTACAACCTTGAAAATCCATCTGGCAACGCTGTGAATGAGCACCTGAAGTGCGGACCTCATAATAACCGGGTTGAGACTATGACACTTGAGGATCTCGGTCAATCCTTTTAAAAAATTACCCAAGTAGGGAGGGCGAGTCCATTCGATATTTCTCTGGGGAGAGGGCTGTGGGAAAGGGAGAACTGCTCCGACAAAGACGTCAACCAGCTTCTTCCTGTCCTTAAGGTCGATATCTAGGGTGATGCCATTTCACCGGAACAAGGTCTCTATCAGGTCCAATTCGGTGCGGCAGGAGTCGCGGTTGAGAGGAAGGGACACAAGGCGGTGAATCATAGAAATATAAAGGGACTTTTCATAAAATGAATAAATTCCTCGAAGGTGAAGGAGGAGGGAGTGAGTTCACTCTCGCCTCCTTCATTGAGACCCTTTATGTTGCGGGTGACAATAGAAACTGAAATCGATATGAAGATCAGTGGAAGTGGGCTTTCGGTAAATTCTATACTCGTTCCCGTCAGGAGTGAGAGAGATACCGAAGTCAAGAAAATTAAGAGTCCACTCCCTTGATGCTGGGCTGAAGGACATTGAGGTACGAAAGGAACTCGGGACCGTCCCAAGGGCATAATATGTCATGGACATATTGGTACCAATAAGAGACCTGCCTAGCGAGTAGAAGCCCAAAATTGAGGACTAGTCCCCCTAAAAGATCTATGAAGATAAGAGAACCCAAAAGAGGAGCTCCAATATCCACAGGGAACTTGAAAAGTTCATCGTTAAAAATACAGAAATTGGAGAGGAAAAGCATGAGAGATTTGAGTTCTTGAATGAAAATAGGGTGGACATTTACCTCAGAAAGGATTTAGCCAGGTTTGGTGGTGAACCGGCCTCGGAGCCAAATTAAATATTTAGCATTGGATGAATGTTTCTCAATATACGAAAGAATTTTTCGCCAAGTTTCAGATTTTTATATGGCAAGAAATGTATTTATTCTTACAAAATTCATATCTTGAGGCAATTTTTATCCGATTTACAAGTACTTTACCAATATGGTAGCTATTTTTAATGCGCAAATTGTGGTAATTTTTTTAAAATTTTTTCATCACTATATTTTGTAGAAACGATTTTTTATGTACATTTTAACGTTAGTTCTCGCGTTCTTACGAAGGTGCAATTCTAAAAATAATATATGTGATGTACCACATCAGTATCTACTCGGAAAAAAATTGTATTTTTCCAAGGGATGGAACAATTCAAAAAATCGATGTTTCTGAGCGGGGCAACGCCCTAATGATTGGTAAAGTACTTGAAAATCGGATAAAAATCGCTTAAGATATGAATCTTGTCATTTTTTGCCATATGTCGTGATATTGTGAGGCTAAAAATCTGAAACTTGGCGAAAAATTCTTTTAAAACACACGCATGCATCGTAAGTACGTTTTTGCGAAACGATTTTCAGTGACGTAGGTAACGATTTTCAGTGTTAGCGCGGAGCGTGTGAAAAAAACGAAATAACGTCACCGATGGTCTTTTATACACGGAAAACCGTTGCGAAAAAACTATGACGTAAACATGCCGCACGAAAAACGTATACTTTGGATGTACAAATTTGTCTTCAAAGTATTTGTGTTTTAAAGCCTTGTACAGTACAAGTGTTGTAGGTGAGTCTTTATAACTCGTACATACATTGCTTCACTCGCTTTGCTCGTTCCGCAAACGTATGTACTCGTTATGAAAAGACTCACCTACGCCACATGTACTGTAAATAGCCATTCTATATTGAGAAACATTCTCTCAAGGCTAAATATGGAATTTGGCTCCGGAGCCGGCTATACCCTTTGAACGAGAGCGTATTGAATAGTCGGCTCGTGAAAGAGGGCTACGCCATCGAAGGACGTGAATCTCACGTAAGAAGAAGAAATCTTTTCACACTCCAGTTTTTGGACGAGGTCTAAGGAACTAAAAACCGATCGTTTCGGTGTAAATTTGGTAGTGCCCTTGAACCGATTGTCCAACGACTCAGCTAACAGACAGGTCAGAGCCAAAACAATGGAAATGATAGGCCTGATCGGTTCCCTCGGCTTGAGAAACTTAGGAGGAGCCGGACTCGTAACAGTTCATCTCATTTGTATAAAAAAGTGGAATTTTGTGGTTGAGTAACTGTGTTCTTCTGTTCTTTCATGCAATCGACGTCGAAATTGGGTAAATTTTCTGATAAGGTTTTAGAATCAAGGTCAAAATTCGTGTCAAACGCCCTCTCATGCTCATTGGAGCAGACCCCTAAATTTCGCTCAGTTTCCCTTATGTAGAGCGCCGGGCAGTCCTAGCACGATAATTTATCAACTCCACACTTCCCTGAAGGGGGGGGGGGGAAGGGTCGTTGTTTTGGGAGAACCCGAGTGAGCACCTAAAGTGCGGAGTTCATAATAACCGGGTCGAGACTATGTCACTTAAGGATCTCGGTCAAGCCTTTTAAAAAACTACCCAAATAGGGAAGGCGAGTCCATTTAATGTTTTTTTGCGGAGAGGGAGAACTGCTTAGACAAAGACGTCGACTGGATAGGGGTCTTACCAACAAGCTTCTTCCTGTCCTTAAAGACGAGATCTAGGGTGATGCCATTTCACCCGGACAAGGTTTTTATCAGGTCAAATTCGGTGCTGCACTAGTCGGGGAGTGGATTTTCATATTGAATTCCAAGTCGATCAATAGCTGGGAAGTGCAATCCAAATTGACCCCTAATTTATTTTATTCCTTGGACTGATCATTGGTGTCAAAATTTAACCGATGCCTGCGGTATTAAGTAGAATTATGTCGACTGAAAATTAATTTCGTTTTTGGGCCGATTATACGTCATTTGTTTCCAGAGAACTTGCGATCAATGTCAAAAACGCGTAGATTTTTGAAAAGGTTTCAAAATTGCGGTAAAAAATGAGTCGATTTCGGTATCGACAGAAAATCGACGTCGAAATTGCGACCATACGACCACTGCTGCTAGGCTCTCAAAATTTTAACTTTGTGCGCGAATAGCAAAGTCACCAAATATAGAGAGGATTCTGAAATCGACGTCGATTTTCGGTTGGTCAGCATTATTATAATATTTTCAGCACGCGACAAATCGATTATTAATCGACGCAGTTGGAGCATTCAATTCTGAAAACGATTTGACGAATGAATCGAAAAGGAGTCGATATTTGTAGTCCCTATTTCGATGTGATATCAACGTTGAAGTACGGACAGTTCCAACAAACAATATATCGATACAATTTCGACTAAGAGATTCTGAAAGATGAAAATTCGCAGTCAATTTTGAGACGATTAAAAACCTCCGTTGTTTTCTTCACTTACGTTTTCTGGCTTATATGGAACTAATTCTTTGAGAAAACTCGAGACAGATATATACCTTTATCGTGATAAAAATTCCCAGACGGCTGCAGATTCTTCCCGTCTGTTTTCGCTCAAATTCACTTCGTTGGAAGATCAAATTTACGACGGAAGTTTTCTCTGGTTTTATCGCAATGCACGTTCCCTCCTTGATTGCGTGCCAATGTATTTCAAAACAGTACAACTTTCTGGATAACATAGAAATTACTTTGCACCGTCATGACGTAATAACATTTACGATCTTTTTGAATGTCACAAGAAAATGCATTCTGATCTTCTAAATCTTATCCCCATTCCCAGCGACAGATTTTCATTCGAACGACCTCATGACTGTACAATTACGTCATAAAGTAAGAAGGAGCGAGCCCCTATTCGAGGCCCGATAAATTCCAAAGAATATACAGTTTGAAGCATCAGCTATGCGAGTACGTAATTTCTTTATTTATCTTCTTTTTCAACCGACTATAAAAAAATTTCTCACAGTTTGTAAAACAATTTTAACGACGCACAACAACGTAAATATTCCGACAACTTCTTTCTCGAACCTTTAGTTGAAGTCTGTTACCTAACCGTGTGAAAAGAGTATCTTTTAATTTAGCAAATTGCCACGAGCTTTTTTTTTTTTAATTCGCCAATTTCTCAAAATTTTCACTACCGAGCGCAAATTAATTTCGCTTAATTAATTTCTTCCAACATCTTCGTCATTATCTTCATTATATCGCTTTCGAGTTTCCACTGAGTATTTATTTCTCGTTCCCTTCTTTATTACATGTTGGATCTAACCTTTTTCCTACCCGAGTGAAAATGTACAAAAGGTGCACTTTTTCAATTTCGAAATACCGCGCAGAAGTTGAGTCTTCCCTTCCGTCATTAGTATGCGCGTTAGGTGTATTAAATTCTTATGGAGTAAAATTGTTGAGGTATACCCCGTTAAATTTTATTGTTTATGCATTATGCTTTCGTACATACGAATACTGAGGTATGTGCGTATCGGAAGGTTCTGGATTCTTCCAAATAGTGTGAGTTGTCTACTATTTCCTCGAGTTGATATTCTATATTATGCAGCGCTACGTGTTCTCCCTCTCCAAAGAAGAAGCAATTACTGTATGTTTGCTTCAGAAAACACAATACAGTATTTTAACTCAAAAGATTTCCATACGTATGCATTCCATGTTATAAAAATGTTACTCTATACTTAAGTGCTCTTCAATGCCATTGTCAACGAGCGTTTAGTGTTTTTTTGAAACGCGTTTTTTCTCTTTTTGTGTTCTTCAGGGTTCGGAACGACGTGGAATGGGCACAAAGATCGAGATGAATACACAATTTGGAATATCGTTAAAGCAGCTGCGCGAGCTGATGGAGCTGCGTGGCCAGGAGGCTGTGAATCGTGTCGCCGAGTATGGAGGCGTCGCCGGTATGTGCAAAAAACTCTACACCTCGCCTACCGAAGGTCTGGACGAAAATCCGAACGACATGCAAAACCGACGCGAGACCTACGGCTCGAATATAATTCCGCCGAAGAAGCCGAAAACGTTTCTGCAATTGGTATGGGAGGCTCTGCAAGACGCAACGCTAATTATATTGGAAATCGCGGCTATCATTTCGCTCTTGTTGTCTCTATACAAGCCGGAAGACGAGAGCGGTCATTTGCGGCCTGAAGCCGAAGAAACCAAACACGGTTGGATCGAAGGTGTAGCTATTCTAGTATCAGTCATTGTGGTCGTGTTCGTGACTGCCTTCAACGATTACTCGAAGGAGAAGCAATTTCGTGGGCTACAAGATAAGATCGAAGGAGAACGGAAATTCGCTGTTATCCGCAAGAACGAAGTAAAACAGATTCCGGTCGGAGAGATCGTCGTTGGCGACATATGTCAGATCAAATACGGAGATCTACTGCCGGCTGACGGTATTCTTGTGCAAAGTAACGATTTGAAGATAGACGAATCCTCACTCACCGGAGAATCGGATCATGTCAAAAAGGGCGAATCTTTCAATCCAGTAGTCCTATCCGGTACCCATGTTATGGAAGGTAGCGGTAAAGTGTTGGTTACCGCGGTGGGTATCAACTCGCAATCTGGTATTATTATGACGTTGCTCGGCGCCGCAGGCGAAGCGAAGAAAGAAGGCTCATCTCGGAAAGCTAGTCTGAAGCAACCGCCACCGCAAAAAGATGGAGACAAAAATGGACGAGCTCTCGAAGAGGCGAGAGGAGATATCGAGGAGAGCCACAGTAACAACGAGGAAGAGGATGGTGCGCAGAAATCAGTTTTGCAAGGCAAGCTCACCAAGTTAGCCATACAGATTGGTTACGCTGGCACGGCATTGGCTGTGCTCACCGTTATCATATTGATGGTACGTTTCTGTGTAGAAACGTTTGTGATAAATCGTAATTCCTGGAACATGGTCTACATAAATGAATTCGTGCGTTACATAATCATCGGTGTAACCGTACTGGTGGTGGCCGTACCGGAAGGTCTTCCTCTGGCAGTCACCCTCTCCCTGGCCTACTCCGTAAAGAAGATGATGGTCGACAATAATTTGGTCCGACATCTGGACGCGTGTGAAACTATGGGTAATGCCACCACTATCTGCTCAGACAAAACCGGAACGTTAACTACAAATCGAATGACAGTGGTTCAGTCTTACATCGCAGGCGTGTACTACAAGAATACGCCTCAGTTCAACTGCATTCCTAGCGAAGTGGGTAAACTGATCGTGCAAGGAATAGCATTAAACTCGGCGTTCACATCTCGTATCATGCCTTCAGAGGATGAAAATGTTTTGCCAAAGCACGTGGGTAACAAAACTGAGTGTGGTTTGCTCGGCTTTGTGTTGGCATTAGGTAAGAGTTATCAGCACCAGCGAGACGAGGTCACCGAAGAGCAATTGACCAGAGTATACACGTTCAATTCCGTGCGGAAGTCGATGAGTACAGTTATCCCGCGAGAGGGAGGGGGTTATCTCCTCTTCTCGAAAGGTGCATCTGAAATTATTTTGCGAAAATGCGCGTATATTCGTGGCAAAGATGGCGAGCTACAAAAGTTTACCAAACAAATGTACAGCGAATTGATCAACACAGTAATTGAGCCGATGGCCGGTAACGGCTTGCGGACTCTTTCGCTCGCATATCGAGAATTTGTACCCGATTCAGCGCAAGAGAATCAAGTGCTTATTGATGGCGAGCCTAATTGGGATGACGAGGAGAATATTGTGAGTAACCTGACCGCTTTGGCCATCGTTGGTATTGAAGATCCAGTGAGAGCAGAAGTTCCTGAGGCAATAAGAAAATGTCAGCGTGCCGGTATTACTGTGCGAATGGTGACAGGAGATAATATAAACACTGCCAGGTCGATAGCGACAAAGTGCGGCATTTTGAAACCGGATGACGACGGTCTGATACTCGAGGGAAAAGACTTCAACGCGCGTATCAGAAATGCGGCTGGAGAGGTGGAACAGGGTCTTTTAGACAAAGTATGGCCTCAGTTACGTGTGTTGGCGCGATCATCTCCTACAGATAAGTACACTCTGGTCAAAGGAATCATTGACAGCGACTATGGCAACAAAAAAGAAGTAGTTGCTGTCACAGGTGATGGTACAAATGATGGACCGGCTTTAAAGAAGGCGGATGTTGGTTTTGCTATGGGCATTGCTGGAACAGACGTTGCAAAAGAGGCTTCCGATATCATATTAACGGATGATAATTTCAGCAGCATTGTGAAAGCGGTCATGTGGGGACGTAATGTTTACGACAGTATTGCTAAATTTTTGCAGTTCCAATTGACCGTAAATGTTGTGGCCGTAATTGTGGCGTTCATTGGTGCGTGCGCTATTTCAGACAGTCCGTTGAAGGCTGTCCAAATGTTGTGGGTGAACTTGATTATGGATACGCTAGCTTCATTGTGCCTGGCTACAGAAATGCCTACGCCTGAATTACTTCTACGAAAACCATACGGCCGTACAAAGCCGCTCATCTCGCGAACCATGGCTAAAAACATCATCGGTCAGGCTGTCTACCAATTAGCAGTTATATTTGCGTTGTTGTTTTTCGGCGATAAAGTTTTTGATGTACCGTCTGGAAGGGACAAGGAGTTCAGCTCGCTCTCTCCGCACTTTACCATCATCTTCAACACGTTTGTGATGATGACTATGTTCAATGAGATAAACGCGCGTAAAATACACGGCGAGCGAAACGTATTTCGTGGTTTCTTTTCGAATCCAATTTTCTACAGTCTTTGGATCATAACGATGATAGCGCAAGCATTGATCGTTCAGTACGGCGGTGAAGCTTTCTCGACTGTGGGGTTGTCGCTAGGCCAGTGGCTGTGGTGCATTTTTTTCGGCTTGGGCACGCTTATCTGGGGCCAAATAGTCACGAGCATACCAACGCGTCGTATACCAAAGAAGTTATCGTGGGGCCGCGGGCCGCCAGAAGAATACCAAGACTTACCACCTATCGGCAGCCACCGAAGTGAATCGGACTCGGGCCGCAAACGAAGAGCGCATATTCTATGGATACGAGGACTGACGCGGCTACAGACGCAGATACGTGTTATAAACGCCTTCCATCAGGCGTTGGATCAACGGTACGGAAGGAACGCACCGAATAGCGCCGCATTACGCAAGCAGACCTCGAACACGAGCAGTTCAAATAAGCGGCTGTCGCGGATGTCGTCCATCGAGTATGCCGATAATACGTTGGACGAGCTTGAGAACGTGCGTAGCGAGGGAGGCGCCAATCACGCGGTCAGTGCTGTGTAGTTGAATTTCCTTCAAAGTCGAAGGAAGAGTGTTTGTGTACATTTTAACTATTAATTTATCGAAACCGATACCGAATGTTGGCACGCTGTGATAATCAAAGACTCTCGGAATGTATTTGTACGACGTGATGCTGTCAAACAATTCCGGCAACGAGGTATAAGAAATAAGAGTTAATACGATGAAGATACGTACGTAGCCCCTCCTGAGTACACTGTATTTAATTCCTATGTACAGCAGCAATTTGTTGCTCGTCGTTTTATTACTATAATATTTTCTATAGTTCGTCTTCGTTGGAAAGTTACCCACCTAAAGGAAGAATATCCGAAATTTTATCATTTCGAAAGATCATCGTAGTTTTTATAACGCCAACTTTTTTTCTCTCTCATTTATTTTCATCTTTGTTAAGGAAACATATATTATTTGTTTTCAAAGGGTATTTTGTAATGACGAACAAACATTTTACGAGGTTTACGTATTGTGATATACCCCAAAATTGTGTGGTGGTTTCGTCAGAGTTGTATTTTCTCCCTTTCGAAAAATCATTAAGAAGAAATGCGGACCTTATATTATTTTGTTCTGAGAGACGTTTTATAACCGCAGACGACTCTCGTTGTTGATTTTTTGTTTTTTCCCCCTTTCCTATCCTGTTCCAACTTCTGTTCGCATGTTTTTGACCTTCTTCTTGTACCTACATTATTGAGAGGTTGTTTTTGGTACTTACTTTTTGTCGTTGTTGTTGTTTTTGATTATGATTATGAATATAATCGTGTACTTTTTTGTTTCTTTCTATTTTAGTGACGATGCGCTCCTTGTATTTTGACGTACCTTCTCTATTATCTGTTTTTTTTTTTTTTTTTTTTCCACCATTTTTTCGTTCATTAAATAAGATGATACGACAGCGAAGATGACAAAACTTTAACGAGATACGTTTTTCAATTTCAGTAAATGACAGCTTTTGTTAGTGAACATTTCACTCCGAAATATTATGTATGGCTAACCAGGTGTGAAATGGAAGAAATGAGCGAGACCGCGAGTAGTTTTGAGGATCCAAAAAGATTTTTGAAGGAGTCTAATGATTTTTGGTTGTTTCTGACGGTGTTCTTCACTTGGAAATCGTCTGGATACTACCCCACCCCTTCTATCTCATGAATTTCGATCCAAGTTCGATGATTGCTGAGAACACATGATCAAGTTATTAGGAAGATCTTATTTGAACTCTAATCTTTCTACTCGGCTTTTATCTACTTAAGTTTGGAATTCGTCAATACCAGTGGGATTTTATCGAGAAAGCAGGACTCCGTTTTGTTTGTAGGATTAAGCTTCCAGCTGATGGTTACCTTGCATTCAAGCTATGCGTTTTTGGCGTAAAATAACGTCATCAAAGTTCTGTGACGTTATCAAGTGGTACAAATGCAGCCATCAGCTGCAGGCTTGATCTTATACAAGATCGTTATATCGCCTTAATTCTGAATTCAACTTCCAATTTTATTGACTTGTACTTGTATCCACGTTCATAATAAGTCTTTCTGGAAGGTCTAAAGATGTTGAAAGACAATTTTGAACTCTAATCTTTCTACTCGACTTTCATATATAATGACATCACATTACTCTCGTTTGAAATTCGTCAATACCACTGGATTTTGGTGCCACACGTTCTGTTGAGAAAACACCATGGAATATACAATGGATTCTATTTTGTTTGTGAGATTAAATCTCCAGCTGATGGCTGCATTTACATTCAAATTTTGCATTTTTAGCGTGAAATGACGTCATCAAGTGATATAAATACAGCCATTGGTTGCAGATATGATCTCATACAAAATGGTGTTCCGTTGTATCTCTCGCAATGTTGTCCTAATTCTGTTTTCAACTTCTGATTTTGTTGACCTGAACTTCTATACATCTTCATAAGTCTTTGTGAAAGGTCTAAAGACTCTGAAAGGCAATTCGTTGTTTTATAATCATATCATATTCGGACCTTACAGCGAAAGAGTCGCTGCAGGTGGCGATGTATGGAAGCTAGGCCCGAGAAGGTGATGTGGTATTGAATCATAATACTTTCCTTACGGCAAAAACAAAATTTTCAAACTTTTGAGAAATTCAAGATCGCGATTCTTTCGAGCCAAAAATTATCAGCATGTCTTCTGGTAACCTTTAGCTACAAGGAATTATAATCCCCGAGCTTTTCCAGAACTTATAACTCAAGTTATTGGCGATTTTCTTGACCTCATTTTCTACGTCTGATATGTGTAACCGAATCGCAGGTTCACCTTCTTGGCACACAACTACTAACCTGCCAAGTACGACTACTACGCACATTATACATGTAACAATGCTAGCGCGCGACCGCTCTGTCAGGTCCGAATTACTCTTGTTTGAAATTCGTCAATACCAGTGGATTTTGGTGTCACACATCCTGCTGAGAAAGCACAACGGAAGATACAGTGGGTTCCATTTTGTTTGTGGGATTGAGTCTCCACATTAAAATTCTGCATTTTCGTTGTAAAATGACGTCGTCAAGTGATATAAATGTAGCCATCAGCTGCAGGTTTGATCCTTTACAAGATGGAGTCCCGTTGTTCCTCCCGCAATACCGTTTCAATTCTTAAATTAATTTTTGATTTGACTGATTTGAATCCGTTTATATCTTCATAAGTCATAAGTCTCAAACTCAATGGCAGGTGATTGCTTTTAGCGGGTATGATCTGCATGAGGTAAGTCAAGGAGAAGAAAGGAAGATTGTTGGGTCATTTTGTGGCTGTATGAATGAAAAGAAGTGACTAACCTGATAAGGTGACACTTTTTGCGTGTTAGCGTGGAAAAGGGTACCGGAAAACGCGAGTAGAAAATAAAAAAAAAATTATTAAATTTTTCGAGCAATACGTTCTGGAGGACTTTATCGCGCCTCAAAATAAGCGTTATTTACGAGCGAGTTCGCTTGTGAAGTACTAAAAATGAAGATAGATAGAAATGATAAGTAAGGTAGTAGGAAAACGTGGAGTGCGGTCGCGATAATGAAAGCGATATTTTTATTAGTGGAATCTGAAACTGCTTGCTTTTATTTATTTTTTTGTTTTCGTTTCGACCATTCTACGAGTATCCTTTTTCCTCAAAAAGAATGAAGCACGCAGCGTGACTTACAACGTAGTCGTTATTAGCATTACGATCTAAAACGTAGAGATCGTTCATATTCCGGATGGGATATGAAACCATTAAAAGCTGGTCGAGCAGTAAAGTTGTTGCCTGTGGAATAGAAAGGGAAAAGATGTCATTTAGAAGAACTCGTTCGTTGACTGAATCGAATCGCTATATTTTACGTACTGTAAGTAGTGCACCTATTCGAAGTTCTTTTCTAGTATTTCTTTCTACTTCCCCCTCGTTCTCCTATGGTTTGGTAGGGCATTTTGTACATTTGGCATCGAAAAAGGCTGAAGCACACTTTCGAAGAAAATGATTGCGTTTCTGGATAGTGAGAGATGTAAGTACGAAGCATTTTATTTTCACGTGTGTAGCGCTACAGGAAAGCTTCCTCGGAGGATCAACTTTTTTTGCCGCATTTACGATTTCGGTACGTCCGATGGGAATATGCGATGTCATTATCGCTCGGGTGCTAGATTTTGAAAAAATGGTCTGTCCGTCTCAACGAGATTCATCATTTACCATCGGCGAGATGAAATTCGTTCATCATCGGGCGACGTTGAGTCAATATCGCGTGAAATTGGAACAGTCATGTTGCGATGAGGATTTCAACATCGATACAGTTGACTGACAATAAATAGCGTGTGTATTTCGTTTCTAATCGTTTTCAAATGCCGCACCCGAATAAAACGTGAGAATTTTCTGGCATCGTTTACCCGCAGAAGTTGGATGATAATGACGTCGAGTTTGAGCGAGCTTTATATAATGATGGTCGTGGCGTCCTCTTCTTTCATTTAGAGTGGTGTGTACTTCTAAAAGAAAATGATCAAGTTTTTGTAAAAGTAAAGAAGAATGAGCAAGAAATCCTCTAGCCTACCATTAAAATTATAAAGAAAAAAGAAGGAGGACGTCTCTAAGCTAGCTGTATAAGTAAATCGTTTTATAGTTCTCGTCCTCGTCGGCGTATCATCTTGTTTAATGACGCTGTTGAATTCAAAATTAAACCTCCTGGACTTTTCTTTTTCCTTTCTTTCATCCTCTCTAATGGAGTGCGGAAACATCGTCTTTACTTGACGTATTTCTCGAGGTTTTTTTCTTCGTTCTTCGCACATAATTAAGGGTGTGGTGTTGGAATCTTTTTCCATTACAAATTTTGTCGTAACTCGATTGAAAATAGTTTCACAGTTATTATTATGACTTAAAGAATGCACAACGGAATTCGCGTCCATAAAGTAGTATCTCGTTGCATCCCTTGTATTCTATAAAGTTGTGATGTACGTATTTTATTACAGAACGAAGTACTCTTTTGCAAAAATTAATATTTATTTTAACGTACCTATTCTTCTTCATTTCTCATAGAGTATTTTTTGGAAGTTCATGGCAATATAATTTTAACGTACTTACCTATTTCAGTTCACGCGTCTTATTTTGTAGAAAAATTAAAGGCACAGTATCGTAAGTTAATGGCGTTAAGATGATCTTATTTATTATTACGTCTTGTTATTTATGTACAGTGATTTTTTTTTTTTTTCGATTTTATACGCTTTCCTCATCGTTGTTCTTTTTATCTTGTTTTATTCTGTACTTACTATAGTGTTCGAAAGAATTTTTTGTTCATTCGTCTCGAGAGGATGAAATTTTACTCAGAATATTGTTGACGTTTCATTTTCTAATAATTGTAAATACGCTCACACGTTGTTGATTATTTAGTATTGATAATTTCCCCTTTTTTAAAAAAAATTTTATTTTAATCCTCCTTTTTTTTCTCACTACTTCATTCGCATGGTTCATTGTTGTAATTATCTTACCTCTCTCATTTCAAACTGAAACGTTTTACGACCGAGTTCGTGGAAATATTATGGTTGCCTCTCATTTCGTTCGCTATATCATGTGCCTGTCTATAAAATTCACCTTCAAGTGTAGTGGATGTGCTGGATGAGGCGTCGACCTGCGATGTATCGTGTTCAGTTTTGTTTTACGACACTACAGACACAATGGTAGAACTTTTTTCTTGTACTACAACGAAGACATTTTTATGACATTGTACTGTATATTGGCGTAGTTCTTATCGATGCATTTCTAAATAGTTTCATTCGTTATATTACACGCTGTTGAGTACGGAGTATGCTTCGAGTATCATTTAATGTGTTTCCCCCCCCCCCTCTCCTCCCACCTCCTCCTTCATACGGTATACATTATATTGTTGCACTTACATGAAGCAGTTGAGCTTACGTAGGTTTCCTGCTACAGTCGGAGAATCAGTTATCGATGACATACACTCGTGTAGTTGGTGCACAATTTTGTGGGCGCACAAGGCTAGACGCAGTCTCCAATTTTCTAATTTCGGCGACGCATTTTAAAAATGAGCCACGTGCGCTATTATCGAGTCACAGAAGCCCCCTCCAGAAAAAAAGGAACATGCTCGTTTAATTAATGCGATACTTAATATAACCATTGGATGAATGCAAGAGAGAGGCCTTGGATAGTGTACAATGCTTGAAAGCTGAAATTTGATCGTATCTTCTGCAAAATGTTGTTTCGTGTCGCGTTTATGAGCGAAGGCGTACTTTCCAACAGATGCTGTGAATCTAAATAGTCGCCGAGGCCACCATTTCCACCATTTTATCGAGTAATTTCACAAAATCCGAGAGTGATAATTATTGGAATTCTCTCGTCGTACTCCTCCCTTGTGTGTGGTCTCGCGGGAGCATCCGAGCTCGATGTGCATATGTAAATTTGAGTACATCCTAATCATCGCCGGGCGAGAACCGTTAACGTCTTAATTTTATAGTTTCTGTTCCGATTACTTCTTTTATGAATTCAGTCATCGTTCTTTTATGTCGCTTCGTAAGAATTGTCATGGTTGGAATCTGTGATAGGGTGCTACTGTATTGTCAGACTTGATTTGCTTGGTTTTGTTCAGGATCTAGGTCTTTAGAATTTCTAAGTGTCTCTCGTGGAAAATTGAACTAAATGATATCATCTCTGCGAAGTGAGCAAGCTGTGAAATTTTTTTTGTAGTGAAGAGCACTTGCGAGTTGAAAAAAGAAGATAGAAAATGCCGGAGGGAAATAAAGAAGAGGGAAAATAATGAGTTGGCTTAATTTTCTGTATAGTGGTACATTCATTGTTATTTAAAGTTTATGGCTGTGGTTGTAAGCAGAGCCTTGTTTATGGCTAAATTATATTGACGATATTCCGTTGAAAAAAGTCAATCTGGTAGTAATGAGAGCTCCTCGGTTAACGAGACTTCATTCAAAATGACGTCACGCTATGTCAAATACGCGCCAGCTCCAGAGCGTTTGTACTCAGATGGAGGAGCAACAGTCATCTTCTCATCTATAATATAGAATTTATTTGGAATTAAAAGATTATTAGTGAATTTGAAACCAATTATGCAAAAACCCTGGCCAGCTATAATGTATGGTAGGGTTTTTGCTATTTTTCATTCTAAATTATTTACTTAGTGATCTTCGCTGCCTGGGTGTTCTCGATGAAGTCAATTTCTAAAAATAACACTGGAGCAGCTCTCGGGTCTTTTGCTCTTTTTGGAGCCGTTGGAAGCTTATCTGCTTTTCAGGAGACAGCTTCAGGTTTTGGAACTGAAAAATGGCCGATCCCTCACCTCTAATATTCAAATTGACAAACCTTGGGTAGTTCGGCTACGAATTTCATTTACCCATGCTCCGGAGGTGGCGCAAGTTTGGCGCAGTGTAACGTCACCGAAATTCCGTTATTGAAAGCGATGCATTACCTCATTTCGGTCTTGAGAAATTTGATTTTCTTTCATCCTATATTCGTAGCACAAATTTTCGAAGCTATATCGAACAACTCGCTACTGAATTTGTCAGCATCAGCTACAGAGAATCTCGTGGAGATATAACAACGCATTTATGTGCCCATATCAACGAATCTCAGTTTCCGTCATTTACGTCAGTTCGCGAGTCCCTATCTTAATACTCGTAATCAGGCGCAGCTCTTTTGAATGCGAAAGCGTATGTATTATATCGACGTGTAACCCGTTTATTTCATCTTGGTTGAAACTTCTCGTTGCTGTCATCAAGTTTTTGGTATACGTCGAGCAAAGGCTTACCTATTCTGAAGCACATCGACCTGAATATTATCCCGTGTGTACGGCATTTTACTCACTTTCCTGTTAGCTGTATTAGAAGAAGATTGAGGTTATGCTGTACGGTTAATTAAATGTAAGCGTGTTGTTGTAAAAGGGGGGCCTCGGTATATGAACTGAAAACTTTTTTAGACGGATATAAATTTCATATTCGAGTCGTGAGCGCACGTTCGCGCTCGATGTTTCTTCTGTACCGAGATTTAATTTTAATTTAATTTTCGCCTTCGCGTTTTAAAAATTTTGATCGTTGCTTGTCACCGCTGTCCTCAAATATAGCGAAATCATTTCTTCATTAATCACAGGGCATGCTCGTTGATGAATTATAGGATAGAGTTAACGTCGCGGTCGTAGATTTGTATGTTTTCGTTTTAATTATGGTTTAGGATTTGATGTACATTTCATGTGCGCTGACAACTAAGGGGGATTCATATGCACACGAGGACTCTAGTTAGCATCGAGATCCCCAAAGGAATGAGTTTCTTTTTTTGTAATTTTTAGATCGGATCGTTGGTCGAATAGTTGCTCAAGAAACGTATTTTATTTTTGCTCCGTTCTGTCTCAAGTTTCGCTTCTGAATCATGAACTCGCAATATATATCGAAATGTGTATGTCTTCCATATGATTATCGTATTGAGGATCTTTCGTACCCTGTATCGAAATGATGAAGAGAAAGAATAATTTCAAAGTTTGGTGTACCTATCTTAGCCGCAACTGCCAATAATATCTTTTTAAGTAGATACCGTAAGAAAACACCCTTTCCTTTTTTCGAGAGAGATTGAAAGAAAAATACCAGGAATATTTATAACATATCATTCGGAGTGTTTTGATGTTTTCAGTTACCCGGGTGAAAATCATGTCCGCACTTTTTTCCTTCATGTAAACAAACAAATAGAGCTTAAAATTGTCAATCTTGTGTAAATACTTATTACGGTAGTCCTCTTTTCATTTCAGTTTGTATTTTATTCTATATATAGCATGTAAAATTATCTCTTAAGAACAAATAATTCAACAGATTGCATTTTTATTTATTTTCTCGCTAAACTTATACGTATTTATACTTAACTGTATACTAATGTATATTTTTCCTCCCTTTTTGAAGTCGTTCTTAATCAAGTTTTTTTAGTACATCAATAGCATTTTCGTTGTACTTAAATATTATATTATTTTTAATGACGAAGAAAAAATTAAAAAAGCAAACGTTAAAAAAATAAAATCACTCTCTATGTACTTAAGGGTAAAGCAAAAATTTCATTTTGAAAATGATTTGTATTTTTGTTTTCCTTTCATTCCCCTCCCCTTCTTCATTAATCGTTACCTATATACGAATTATCTTGACTGTACTTTACATTGTATCTTTTACTATTTTTTCTGTGATTTAATGCTTTTATACATCTGTCACTGGGACCAGTATTTGTGTTTTCATTTTGAGATCGTGAAGAAACATCTTGGTGGTAGCGAAGGATATGCCTATTAAAAAAAAAAAAGTCTCCTCTGGGTCATGAAAATATTGGAACTTGGATATATCTCTCGGCTTTCGACCACTTTAAATAAAAACTGTAGCCCTGAAAAAGCTAGCCTAAAACTAAAAGTACGTTCTTGCTTAGCCTATAGTCTACGCCTATTATACGAATGTGGGATTTAGCCATACTTTTGATTGACCTTTTGCTCGTTTTATGTAGAGTGGGTACACCTAATCGTTATTAGAGAGAAGACCTATGAGAATTTTTTTTCTTTCAAGTACCCCTCTTCATGTGTACTCGTGTTAAAAATGTCACGGAATTCTTCAGTTTCGACTTCTATGAATTTCTGAAAAACTTGAGACCACTGCGGAAAGATATACTGCTTGATATGTATTGCCAAAGAAAATTTATGGTCCGTTATGGATCTGAATTTAAGAAATTTTCACTCATGTCACTAACTTGTGTAGCTCGGAAGTCAAAAATTTACCAAGTCGCTGGTTTCTTCAAATTTCTCATTTTTGTATATTATATTTAATTAAACATGTCCCGCAACATCGTTTCTCGTATTAATCTGATTTAGAAATTTGCGAGTTCAATCCATCTCCCCTCATTTTCGTAATCTATAAGTGAGTTAGTATAGGCCTTTATACTGCAGTATGTTAGGGTTATGTTTGGCCCGATTTCATGAAGGCTAATAGTAGGTCTAGTGTAGTTTAATGTTGAGTGAACGAGCGGTGCAAGTGAGCGCCCCGTGAATTAGATAGCCACAGTTCACCACGTCTATAGTATTGCAAGAACGAGGGTAAACGAGCGAAAGACAGCTCAAAATACAGTACACCAAGAACGAGTGAGCCCCCCTGAGCTAGATAGCTCAGCTTACAGTAACACCAAGCCTATATTAGTCCAAGAATGGGGCGCACGCCTCTGCGAGAAAAATTCACAACTTAAACCGTGGATCTATCTCAAAGCAAGGCAAGCGTGGCCTTAAAATATAAATGAGGTCATTTACTAGTAGACGAGAAACACGATAACACGATCTTATTTATTCGACTCTACCAGAAAATCTCTTTTCTGTCTACTTTCAAATTTGATTTTCACGAAAAATTTTTCAAATTAGGCCTAGTATACGCCTTTGCTTGTGTTACCTATACTGGACTTCTGTCAAAAGTGAAGAATGTTGACGACGTCACAAACTGATGACCCAACAGAAAAATTTAAGCCTATGAACAGGGCTGGGAACCCTAACGATTATTTTTTACGGTTCTTTCTAGTTCCGGATCTTGAAGAAAAAAAAAGATGCGGTTCTTTTGGGTTCCAAATCTCTAAAGAAAGAATAGATCGGAATCTTTCGAATTCCGGATCTCGGAGGAAAAATAAAAGATGCGGTTCTTTCGGGTTCCGGATCTTTGAGAAAAAAAAAAATATGCAGTTCTTTTCGGTTCCAAATCTCCAAAGAAAAATAGATCTGGATCTTTCGGGTTCCGAATCTTGGGTTTCGAACCAATTTTTCCGGGTTCCGGATGTTAAGACAGAGAAGATCCGTGTCTTTTGGGTTTTGGATCTTGAATGAAGAAATAGATCCGGAACTTTTGGGTTCCGGATCTCGGGAAAGAGAAGAAGACCCAAATCTCTTCGGTTTCGCTTCTCGAGAGAAAGAAAAACAGATATTTCAAATTTTGGATCTCAACCGTTAAATATCTATAGGGAAAAAAAATAAATAAGGGTCAGATTTGATTGCCAAATTTTGAGTGGCGACAAATGAAATGAATTGTTATCTAAATTGAATTACTCCATTTCTTATTTATATCTTTGAGAAAAAAAAGATGCGGTTCTTTTGGGTTCCGGATCTTAAGAATAAAAAATAAAGGTTCGGATCCGGTTCCTGTTCCCAGCCCTGCCTATGACGTCACAGATGGTGATGTCGTCACAAACATATTCGATGGATTATGATGACATTACAAAGAGGTTCGAACCAGATTTGCGATGTTTCAACCAAACGATGTTTAAAACGTGTTTAAAATATGTTTAAAACACAAAAAAATCAAAATCGTGTTTCAAACGGAAATATGTTTGAAACGTGTTCATTATTTTTTTTTTTTCCTTTCAAACTTGTTTTTTTCAATACAATAAAAAACATTCAAAACCTTGTTTTTTTCCATATTTTCATTATTATTCTTCAATAAAAATGAATACTTGAAAATTTTCCCAGGGATGAAAAAGTAAAAAAAAATTAGAACGCTGTTTTAATAAACGATGTTTAAAACATTCAAAATATATTTAATAAAACTCCAAAAATGTGTCCCAAACAATGATTAAATGATTTAAAACGATTTTAAACAATGTTTAAAACATTTAAAATGTATTTTATACAAGGAATTAAGAACTATCATTTAAAACATCTTTTAAACATAAAATCTGTTTTAGAAAAAAAAAAGAAGTTTTTTTGCAACCCTGGTTTAAACTGGTTGATGTTTTTATTGTGCCTTTATCCGCTATCGAAAATTTGCAGATTTGATACCTACTGGGTTTCCTCTTTTGAATGTTTTCGCCGGCACCCCAGCCGTCTATTGGATTTGGAAATCTGCAAGTCCAGGTCCAAAATGTTGATCTCTCCCTCAAAAAATTTGCGCAACGTATACATGATTTATGTACTTGACTAAGTAAGAATGGGGATGAACGAGCGAAAGCAGCCTAGTATACAATCGATGTATCGGTACAATCAATATCGATATAATGATGAAACGCCCAAAGTCATGTACACAATTCAATGATTTTCCATGAAGTGGAGAAACCTACTTTTTTAACAAAGAACCTGCTCTAAATTATTTTGTATGAACTGGTAGCTGGATCGAGTAACTATAAAAAGTCGTTGAAAATCATCTTTATTTCGTGGCTGAGAACCGAAACCAAATACCGCTTCAGAAAACGGTTCTCCTCCCGTATTTCTAGGATTCTGGAACTGGAACCGAAAGGAACCGGATCTAGCTATGGGGTTCTGAAACTGGAACCAAAAGGAACTGGACTCCACTATACATATAGCCCCCAAGAACCTTTATAACGGGAACTGCTGAGAAAAAAAACGTGCGGGTGATTTGGGCACACATTCCCACTAATGATGGGGTGCCCACCAAGACCTTATACCTAGAGACATTTAGATTTTTGGTGAGTGGGAGTTGAACTATTGGACGTTCTAAATTTCCCAAGTATTCAAATTTGAGGTGAATAGTTATAATGGCCCAAAGAAATGATCTACAAATTATGCTCATAATTGATGAAAATGAGGAATTGTGAGTTTTATACAATGTAAAAATATTTGGAACTGAAAAGAACCGGATCTCGCTATCGGGTTCTGGAACTGGAGCCAAAAGGAACCGGAACTTGCTATTGGGTTCCAAAAGGAACCGGATCTCACTATTGGGTTCTGGAACCAGAACCAAAAGGAACCGGATCTCAATATTGGGTTCTAGAACTGGAAGCGAAAGGAACCGGATCTCGCTATTAGGTCCGGGTTCTGGAATTGGAACCGGGTCTCACTATTGTGTTCTGGAACCGGAACCAAAAGGAACCGGATCTCGCTATTGGGTTCTGGAACTGGAACCAAAAAGAACCGGATCCCACAATTCAATTCAAGAACCTTTATAATCGGAACCGTTGAAAAAGGAAATAGGTGTTCTCAGCCCTGCTTTATTTTATTTGGTTTTGGTGATTATGCGGGACTCTTCCCCGCGTATTTTCTTGTAAATCCTCATCAATCTGCAGGGAGCTCATCCACTAGAGAGGTGCACACTAGAGCAAAAGTTTCTTTTGCTATTAACTTGTTTACAAAAGAGCGTAGAAAAAGATTCAAGTTTAAGAAAAATACGTATTCTTCGTTTAACTTCCTGCTAAAAAGTCCAACAGCTTTTTTCGTGAGAACGCATTAAAACGCTGCTAGAGCGCGCTAAAATTAATCGCATTTGTAAATGCTTAGTGCCATCCTACACCAAACTCTGAATTCAATTCGGCCGGGACCCTCGGCCATACCTCTTTTGTACTTTACGATCTTGACTTTAAGATTTTTCTGGAAGCACGCTATAAAATTGAGTTTTTCACATCGCGCTGTAAGCGGTTTCAAAATTTCTATCCATCGTGTCGATAAAAATTCTGAATGCGACAGTCTTGACACCGTGAAATTTTCTTTCGTATCTGTAAAAATTCAATTGAAAATTGTCGAGACGTATCATTTCAAGTTCGGTTTATTTCATTAAGTGGTACATCGCGTATAAATCGTTCAGCGGGGATGAGTTTAAATAAAGAATCCGCTTCTCAGACGACCACGTCACAGACTGACGAGTAAATTTCACGTTATACATGTCATAAAATCCAATAATAAAATCTTTGCTATTTTGGAAATGAAATCCTTAGACGCAAGGATCTCAAAATACAGACAAATGACGTATAGGTATGAAGGCGGCCTATCGCTTCGAAAATTTTCCGAATCTTTCTCGCACAATTTGACTCATCGGTTTGTCATATCATACGCCGTACTAAATATACTTATTTGAATACGTAATTCAACTATAATGAAAGAACATTTCAGAAGTATAGTTTATTGTAATACGATAGCGGAGTTTTTTTTTTTTTACCGATTTAGCATAACCAAAGCTACAAAACTACAATGCGTTTGGTTTCGATGTGCGGTAATTGTCGAGTTTGTTAGGAGAGAGTGAAAAAAAGTATAGTTGACGAGCAACGATATATATTTGAATTTGTAGGCATTCCGACTAATTTACAAAATGTGCCGCATCAAATAAACCTAATCAAATACTGGCACCGTACCTATTCTACACTGCCGGAACAGACATAGAGAAGCCATATAACAAATATAGCCTATTCCAAAATTTATATCATTCGCTTAATCCTCTCTCCACCTCTTCATTTTAGAGCCAAAATTCTTCTATATAATCGGAGTAAATTCGATCAACTAGTTCGATCGGTGATGTACATAGTTCCCACTCTCATAGTTTTTCTCAATCGCAAGCTCGATATACACCCCATTCAAGGTCAACTATCAACGTTTCAAATCCAGGTCAGAACCACTCTTCATTTCATTATGCCGTATATTATTCGCTTTAAATAGCGGAATTTCGTGTTTCCTCTTTCTACCCTCGTCAAATAGGTACCTACTCGATGTAGCGTAACACTATACATATACAGAGCGCTATAATACACCAACTATACAGAACCCAGCTGTACGTGGGTAATTCGTGATTATGAATTCGGGAAACCTTGCTTCGCCTTCCGCGAATTCTAGGTAAATAAGTTTTTAATACTTTGAAACACGCGATGGTATTTAAATCCGAACTATGGCGAATTCTGCACCTTAGGATTCATATTCGCTGTTTACATTTGGACATTGACGATATAATACTTGTACAGGTAAACCAAATATTTCGGGTCGGCCGCAATAATTTTTTTGGATACAAAGAAGAAAAATAAACCAAGCATTACTCTGGAAATTGCGCACTTTCTTCTAGAATATGAATATTTTATCATCTAATGAGCATGAATACGTAGACGGCATATTTCGCGCAAAATTTCATTTTCATCTCTATAGGGTGGGGAAATTTTTTTATGATATAGCAAAATCAGGAAGCCATTCTTTATACGGACATTTCTGCACAATTGATTTCCTCCTCATAATAATCACTTGACGCCGCACTATTTGAGTAGTTCCGAGAGGAATAACATCTAAAATCTATTCATTATTGTACTCAGCGTTAAAAAATATCTGAGTGGTAGTAAGTCCTTGCCAAAGAAGCGGAAATGTGCCAAACCAAATCAAGGGGAAATAATTTATGGTACTTCAATATTCCATGTTCAATCTATCAACACTTACAGCGAGGTACTTTATCGCACACCACTGCGCTTCCTCGATCATTTGTGTTGAACTAAAATATTATATTACAATGGATACCCTGGACTGATTCAATGAGACAACTTTCTGGCTGAAAGCGCAAAGTACCAGAACTTCCACGCAGCGTAATGGAAACGGCAAGATGATGTTGGCACACATTGGTTACACTCACTATCTTGTGAATTGTGATGCTACGCAGGAAACCTTTGTACCTCATTTAGACCAAGGAGCGCTAGAATCGCTACACACTAATAGATCGATTCTACGTAGAACACATTCTAAATTCCTTGTTTTCCTTATCACGCGATGCTAGCGACCCTACGTAGAATTTGTCCGCTCCGACTCGCAGTCATCAGTTCAGTCATTGACTATATATTACTTCGTAACCCAGACGTACAGTCCTATTGTTATAAACGGTGTCGTTTTCTTGGATTACGTTGGATACGAATAACAGATCGCGCCAGATGTCAAGACGTAGGTGTAACAGAGAGGGAACGATGTTCAGCGATGTTTTTTCTCTTTTACTCTACTGGTTAACACGCAGCGCACTCACGTTGTCGTTTCCAGCAAAACGACACCGTTCATAACAATAGGACTGTACGTCTGGGTTACGAAGTAATATATAGTCAATGGTTCAGTGTACCTACTCTAATATTTGGACTGAGGAGCGCTAGAATCGCACTTTTAAAGGAACTATTTTTACGCACCAACATATCAATTTATGTGGGACACACTCTGAGTTCCAGTTTTTCTTATTAAGCTCCGTGGTTTTCTTACTGAACGATACTAGCAACTCTATAATTTAACCGGTTCTGTTGTTGCTAGCAGTGTGCTGCAGCCAGCCAAAAGTCGAAAGCCAAATTTCTACTGATAAGACAGAAGCCGAAAGCCAGCTTTAAGTCCACCATTGGATACCGCAAGCTGAATTCAGCCAAATTTTTTTGGCTAGCTTTTGGCTTTGGTGTTTACAGTGTTTACACGGCGCGTCACCTCTAAAAACGCTGCTTCTTACCTCCTGATGAGAAGCCTGAAAAGGGCCGTAATAGATCGTCGTTTTCCTGGCATGTGGCAGTAACTTTTAACATTATTGATTATTTTATCAATTGTAGCGCTGCGTGGAAAAAGGGCCTCCGTTCCATAAGAAATACTTGGACAATTTCAACTTCAATTTCTTCTCGACTTCTCGTACCTCTAACAGAGATCCTTTTCTCATGATCGTATCCGATTTGTTCATCGAATAAAAAGCCGAAAGTCAGCTGAAAAAAAAACCGAAAGCTAGCCAAATTTTTTTTGAACGAGCCGAAGCCAAAGCCGAAGCTATATTTTTCAAGGTCGGAAGTTTAAGCCAAAAGCTGAAGCTGAATCTTTTAGCTTTAGCACACTAGTTGCTAGTGATGGACGAATCGATAGTTGATACTTTCATGCAATCGATAGTACCAAAATTTTTCTCAAGGTATTATAGAGACTATCGATAGCGCAACAGTTTTTCTTGAAACTATCGATAGTTTATAGTGAGAATGTCGATCAAGAGAAAAGTACCTATGCGACTTATAGGATAGATCATTCCTCCTGGTTCTTATTTTTTGAGGAACCTGTCAAGAAATGCATCTTAGAGTTACCAGATAATGAACGCGACTAGAAAAAATCATAAAAACGCTACGTGGTGCCATGCATACCCATAGCACAACTGGTACTGCCTGACTGATCTTAATAATTCTCAATTCATTGAACTGGCGCACATTTTCAATTTTCACTTATCAGTTTGCACCAATTTTGTGATTCTGAAAAGAAAATGAGCCTTTTTTGAACTATCGATAGTCTCTCAAAACAGGGCTGCTTAGCTAAGCGGAAGCCGTTAGCCGAGTAATTTTCATCCAAAATTAGCTAGCCGTTAGCTAGCTAATGAAATCATATCAGCCAATGCTTGGCCGTTAGCCATTCAAATTGGAATTGGCTAATATTTTCTCTTCCCCACACCTCACCCCTTTGCATTGGAGTGACCCCCTCCCCTACTTTCAGCCATTAGCTCTTAGCCGTTAGCCATTCCATTTTGGCCGAGGTAGAGGATGTGTTAAAATAAATCCTATAAATGTAAAATTCAATTCTGAATACTTCACATACTTATAAATTTTCTTCTACGAGTAGTTTTTGATATAAAGACAAATGATTAAAATTTGACGTATTTTGGAACACATTTTCCAAATTTACGCCTTAGGGGTTGCTCTAAATGAATTCTTTATAATAGGTAAAAAGTAGAGGAGTTTTGAAAGAACAACTTTTGTCGGAAAATTTCTTTGTAAAACTCATAGGAGAGAAGATACAAGCAATTTAAGAAAAGGGGTTGATTCCTACTAACAAGGGGTTGGAAAAAATGGCACCCCAGCCTAATTCGTTATGCATACATTCTAGATTAGGAATCAGTCAACAAAATGCTTTAAACATGCCGACCGCCCGAATTTGGGAATTTGACTAGATACTAATAATAGAAATATGACTTTTGAAACTTCTCATAATGTTTCATTCATAATTTTTTTGTTTTAGGCTGCTGGACAGCCGAAACATAAATAAAAAGCGCTTGTTTATTTATAATATGTGCGGGCAGTGTTATTTACTCCTTGCACGAGAAGATTGACTTTGATTTTATTTTTTTCTTTAATTGTGTGAAAATGATGCACTATCTTTTCTTTTCTTTCTTTTTTTCGTGTTTGTCTATGTTTGGAGACTTTCATTTTCTGTTTTGATTGGATCATCGCCTGTTTTATCAAAATTATTCTTTTTTTCCCAAAAATTATACTTCAAAATTTATCCGGGTCTTTGACCCAGTTTGAACTACCATCAACTTTCATCCCTGTTTACCCTAAAATTTATTAAGGCCCTAAATATTTGTAGTCTTGAGAAAGGTATGGTTCAATTAAGAAATGCCTAAATTATTTTAACCTCTCAGAATTAATATATTTCAGTGCTGGATGGAAGAGCAACGGGTGTGTTGAATCTACAAATACGGTATAGCTGACAAACTTTTCAAAAACTATTGTTCATCCCGATTGCTTACCCCACTTGTTTAAACACGAGGATGTACCAACTGTGATCGTTATAGTGACAGTCGAAAAAGGCATGCCTATGAACAATTCGACTCAAAATTTACCAAAGAAGACCAATATACACTGGTTTAAACTTTCGACGAATTCGGGTCGGAATCAAAGATGACCTTCGTATACATTGATTTGAAAAGATTTTCGAATACAAACAAGCTAAAAAAAACCAAAAACACCATTAGACCATCGGTGTGAGTTATTGTGGCGCTTCACAGATACACGTATCGAGAAGAAACGGGTGGAAGAGTTGAAAAATGTTCCGGGTATTCGAGAGGCAATAGAAATGATAGAAAAAGGAATTGGAAATGAAGAAATGATTAAGATTGAAGCGGCACAGAATAGAGATGAGACGCTGATGGGAAAAGCACGAAAAGAAAATGCGTTAGACGTGGCTCGAGAAACGTTGAAGATGAAGATGGACGATGCAACGATCTTGACGCCGCTTCAATCTTGATCATTTCTTCATTTCCAATTCCTTTTTCTATTCGTCAAAAGTTGAAACCAGTGTATATTGGTCTTCTTCGATAAATTTTGAGCCAAATTGTTCCATAGACATGCCTTTTTCGACGATCACTATACTGATGAGAGTTGGTACATCCTCGTGTTTGAACAGATGCTGATTAGGTACCTTTGCCGGTCTCACTTTCTTTACCGCCTTTTCCGCCTTCTCAATCGCCTTTGCTACCTCCTTCGAGTCAGCCTTTTTTGCCTCCGCTTCCTTCTTTGCTGCCTCCGTTGCATTCCTCTATGCTTCATCCAATTCTGCCCCTGCTGCATCCGCCGGCTTCGTACGAAATTTTTTGAATCTGGTATTAATCAACTGTACAAATACTATCGAAGTAGATTTGTACAATTGGAAAACCCCTTTTCAATGTACAAATACCCTCGTAGCCGTGAACTGAAATCGAACCACGTCATAGAGCTCGCAATATCGTTCCATCTCGATAACATGATTGTTTCCCTTAGTACCCTGGGCGCGAACGTTTTGGAAAATATGGAATTGTCCGTCTGAGACCATGTCTTGATTTTTAGCTTCTGCCTCAACAGTAGTCAGCTTTACATCCGATAAGGTATTGCCCAAAACGTCGTTCAAAAATGGCAATAACACGGAGGGCTTACGAAATACAGCTCGTAGCCTTAAATTTTCTGTAAGGGAACCTGTGAAAATAAGTGAAAATATTTTCATCAATCATTTTCTGTGACCGAAATTCAACTCATTTTAGACCAGTGTTTCTAGTCAAAGTGTATAAGTATTGAAATTTTGATACAGTCAAACCTGTAGCTGAGGATCTCCTCTTTAAATACCCCCTCCCCTTCATCATAATTCACGATGGGGTCAAAATAGGTACCTCAAATTTTCTAAAACCGTGGATGTAATACTGTCAGATAGTGTAAATTAATCATACACTGCACACCTCCACTGCTGAAAAACAAAATAAACCGCTTGCGTACAAACCTGTAAGACCTGGAGTATCCACTGCTTTCATCCGTCATATCCGGGTCCAACAGTGGTATCGGCTAATGACTTTTCGGTAATAAAGTATAGGTCTGGTTCACGATTCGTTTTCAAGGTTTTTTCGACAACGACAGACGCATGAGATGATGTGGATCTGGATACTGATTCCAACTCTCAAGGTAATACCTAATTAGAGGCGTTACTGGACGATTGAAACGTGGAGTCTCATCGTTGAGGTCTTTCACGTCTGATGTAGAAATACATTCTCAATACATTTCTTATTATTTCCAATCCTCTGAAAGTCGAGACCTATTGTACTTAGATGGAATTGGGGTGCATTTTATTAGATTGCCCATAGTTGAAAACAAGCCAGAATTCAAAGAGAGTAGTTCAGTAAGAAAACTTCTCCGTATCCACGAGAAGCAAACATGTGGGTCAAATGGCCCCAGATTTAATATTTTGTAAAGCTGTCTTCTCAGTTTCTGCGAGACCCGCTCTCGAGTAGGTTACCTACAAATAAAACTCTCCAGAGTTTCTCATGATGTCGGTGCCCTTTCACTCGACACTAGGAACAGCAATTTGTCGCGGGTAGGTAATTGTGTTGCATTACTCTTGGGTGTTAATGACGTACCTTAAGGGATCAGATTATGAATAGCATCCCCTACACTCACCACAATCTATGTATGGGTTCGAAGTACTTCCATCTCTTCGGTAGCGTGTATTCCTGCTTACTTCTTCCTGAGACAGCAGTATTCGAGTGTTCGCTCCTTGTGATGCTAAACAGACTGTAAAATGATTTGTATCATGAGTACCTCGCCTACATATCTATTAATAGTGTAGCACTCCGGTGCTGTCAAATAAACATGCTTACTGAGAAACACTATCATAGAAGCTTGCACCGTGATGATGGAATATTCAAAAAATCGCAGCATCAGAATCCAAGTTATTACATTGGTGATGATGTGAACGAGAATGAAATTGCGATGAAAAACATTTTAGTACTTGGTGTTTGTTAATTTCTACGTACTCGTAGATAACCTTTCACCACCGGAATAATTTCAAGTACTTGATAGTCCATATCTAATAAGCCTACAGATAAAAAATCAGAGAATGTAGATAGCTTAGGGCTTAGGTACTTATTATGCACATATAACTTCTTTCTATCGATAAAACTCGAAACTCTCGTTCCTCGCACACACACGATAATACGAGTATGAATCATTGTGTATTCACCGCATAAGCTATAGCGGCGTTCTACTCAATGTCAGGAGTGATTAGTCCCTAGCAGATAAGGTAAGTTTCTTATGATGACGTCGCAGTATTCCCAAACCTAGTACGCACCCATCTGTCTTATCCGCCTTTGTAAGCCCCAAATCTTCCCAGCGCCCTTTCTGCCCCCTCTTATGTCTTCTTCAGATATCTTAGCTTAGCATATAATACTGAATATTAATACTTGCCCAAACCTACGAGTAACTCGTACTTGGAGGAACCGTATTCCTGGGCCTAGTATATAATATGTGACCCTATGTGAGAAAAGGATGTCTATAGCATCAACGCGTGAGCTTCTGATTGGCATTTGAAAGTGACTGGTGCTCAGCATCGTTTCCTCACAAAGGATCACATATCTCGATTTTGGGGCTAGGAAGACATGATCTGAACGTTTTCAAGACTATCGGCTAAGTAATTTGAAGATCCGTTACATAATAAGGTACCTACCTACATCTGTTTTGACTGTTTGCCCGCGGTTGATATCAATTTACTTTTTCCGTGTCAAAACTTTTGTAATGACTCAAGCCTAAAACACTTGATTGAAACGTCTAAACTAAAATTCGCCGCATCTTATCTGGGTACCGTTTACAAAGGTGAAAATCGATTTCCATGCAAATGGCCTAGCGAAATCGTATCCTTGTATATACGTTCTTAAATGAATTAACAGCCGGATTGATAGTTTAGGGTTGGCCCAGAGAGCGATTTTGATGAGGAAATAAGCGACCATCTCAACTGCAATGGTGACAGGTTTGTATATTATAATTAGGTATTCTTGTTTTGATTTATGAGGACATAAAAAACGTACTTCAGTCATAACAACGCTCCAGAAACTCTGGTTTCGACTGTCATTTGAAAAACTTAGGTGTTCTATTAATTTTTAAATGTTGTAAGCAAATCAAAAAGTCGTCAGAACACTCTGTTGATACACCGAGCTGACGAAGTAGAAGGTAAATAAGTGCCGCCAAAAACAAACAGTAGTACAGAGCCTATGCCATCTCGGTGTTATTATTTTAGTTCCTGAATGAAGAACCCTATAGCTATTAGAGTAAAACGAGCTTAATTATCTCGCATGTAGGCTTAGATTTGATCGTCTTCCAAGTTCGAGTATAGTTAATTTCTTGTCATACAACTTACTCGAATTAGGTGATGATGATTAGGAACAGTACATAAATTTCGAGCTGTTGAACTTCATATTTCAAAAAAATTCAGGAAAAATATACAACGGTAGACTGTAGGTATGTAATGAATGGCTCATGGTTGGAGATAATGAAAATAGCTTCAACAGCTCTATTTTTTCAACTTATTCACGTAAATGTCTACCGATAAATTTTCTCAACAAAAATTCTCACTCCATCGTGAACGTAGACGGTCTGAAGAAACAGAGCCCAACGCGTGAAAACGTAGGAGGAGTCGAAATTGTTTCATTTCCATTACCATTAGAAGAATACGTCTCAAATCGTATTTTCGTTTCCCAACAAACTTTTTTTTTCTTCGTGCCTGAAGGCATTAAGTTGTTATAATAGCATCATGTTTTGTAACTGTATTTCCTTACGTGTTGCATACAGGCTTTCTCGATATTTTACGTCTCTATTTTTAGAGAGTAAACTTCAAACATCGTTAATTAGTTTCGTGATTTAATTTCATCTCCTTATCATCAAGTTAGATTCTTCATTAGTAGCAGAATGCAAAATCGGAATGTCGTAAGGCAATTAGAATCTCGATGTTACATTCAATTATCATCGTGATGAATATACACGCTTCTGCTCGTTTGTCAGATCAATTTTAAAGTCTTACAACACGCTCGCGAAGAATGTGCTTGTTTATTCATGTCTCTAAATCCGCTTGAAAATAACGTTTCGATGTAGCAGCGATTGTCGAACTTGAAATTGAAAACCATTCATTCACTCTCTTTTAGTCCCTTTTTTGAAAATTCCTTCTGTATGCGTGAAGTATTGACAAAATCTTTGGAAAGAACCCTGAATATTTAGTGGAATTAACGCGTCGACTACCGCAACCCTCCAACAATAATTTTTCTGCAACATACCGGTATTACCGTGAGTTCTTGTCAATTTACTGAAAATCATTTAAATTTCTTCCATCCCTATAGAACTGAGTTTTTAGCGAGGATCTCTTTGAAATACAATCTTTTCGGATTTTGTCATCATGGGAGCGTTTGCCACTAACGTCACAAATGCCAAATCCGTCAAGAAAAATATGCAATCTGCTTGCCGTATTTCCTTTGTACTTTGTTTACTTTTGTCTAACATGCAATTTCCTGTTTAAAGAAGTAAAGTTTTAGGAATTAATGAATATTATATTAAAAATAAGCCACAAATAAGGCACCGGAGGTTCGTTTTCACAAATAAAGATCCTCCATAATGATGGAATGAGGACTGCGCTAGCGTGTATAAAACGACCGAAAAAAGCGTCCACAGATGTTGTAAGGTGTAATTGATATAGTTGGCAAAACCATGCGTATTTACAATACACACGTCACACTTCTCCCCACTGCGCGAAACGTGGTTGTTTGGTCGACTATATCAAGCAGAGCATTGCAGCCAGCCAAAAGCCGAAAGCTAAAGCCGAAAGTCAGCTGTATTATTCATGTTTTTTCCAAGCTGAAAGCCAAAGCCGAAGCTATATTTTTCAAGGTCGTAAGTTTAAGTCAAAAGTCGGAGTGTTTCATCAAAACAGCCGAAAGCTAGAGCCAAAAGCTGAAAGTCAGCTGTATTTTTTAGGTATTTCCAAAGCCAAAAGCCAAAGCCAAAGTTGTATTTTTCAAGGTTCTAAGTTTAAGCTGAAAGTCTAAGCTGTATGATACGGCTGCAATGCTCTGATATCAAGTACACGACGCTTCAAGCGTAACACTATGTGTTGAGTCGTATTTTTCACCGCTTAGCGCAGTCCACATAATAATTATAATCATAGTCAAAGGTGAGACAAAAGTAAACAAAGAATGAAGGAAATTCAGCAAGCAGATTGCATACCTACTTTTCACTCAACCGTTTTGACACTGCTGACGTCAATTGGAATATGTGACCTGTCACAAGAAAACATACGTTAACTCTCTAATCCGATCAGAAGGTCGTTGGCGTGTTGTGCAGGCTTAACGCCCTCCCGCTGATCGGATTAGAAAGTTGACGTATGTTTTCTCGTGACATGTCACATATACTCCCTTCAGAGGAGAGGCTTTGAAAAGTTTTCTTTGAAAGGCATCCACATTTAGATTGTTATAATTATCATTAGAAGCTTTTAAGGAAATGCCTATTTTATACACTTACATATTTCAAGAAACAACAGCAAAACCAATAAGATCATTGATGATAATAAGTAAATTGCTTTGGAATGATTTCTGTTGAAATACCATGTATTCTCAATTAAAGAAAAAAAAAAAAAAAACTTATTGGCAAAAGAATTTTATTTATTGTACTGGATGACCTGTGCTGCTCCGTAGCATTTGATGATATAATTCAACCATGACACCTGGACAGGGCGAATATATTATTATAGGTGGAATATATTCACACAAGAAATGTATAATTGGTGAAATTGCTTTTTAATGTTTTGGGAATTTGTAAGGGAGGCTAAGTTGATCAACAAGTGATGGCGGATCGGAGCGCATAAAAAATCAGCTCGACCCGTTCAGTAGAAGTCCCTGGCAAATTGGAAAAGGGTGTTCGTTTTCATTTCACAAATATCCCCTTAAGAAATGTACAGGGAAAAATCTCGTTTCACTTTCTTGAAAATTTGTGAGGGAGGTGGAGTAAATGGTTGAGTAACAGCGAATCAGTTGGTGAGAGGCATTCATTTAAAAAAAAAAGATCAGACTGATCTGTTCAGCTTGTCGCTGGTAAACTGGATAAAGTGGTTCAATTTCATCTAAAAAATACCATCTCTATAAGAAATGTACAGGGCAAAAACGCGTTTCAATATTCCCCAAAACTGAAGTCAGAGATGGGTTGCCACTGGGTAGTGGCTTATCTGTGAGTCGGAAGCATTCATTGAAAGAAAAGATCAGCCCAATCTGTCCAATGGAAAGTCTGGCGAATTTGATCAAGTTTTACTGAATTTTTTTCAATATAAAGATAAGGGAAAATCTCGATTGAGAAAAATTCAAGAACGCCTTAAGTGAAGCGGCTGCTGATCCTTAATGGCTCAGCTGGTGTGCTAAACAAATAAATTGAAGAAACTGAAGTAAATTGGTTGAGTAGAACGGCCAGACAGACTGTCATTGCGTTCAACCAGATATGAAAAATTTCTCATAAGAAATATATGGGGAGAAAACGCAAATGAGGATAAGTGGGGAACACCTGAAGTGAGGTACCAAGTAATGCTGGATGGCTAATCTAGAAGTCATTCATTTTGGACTAGGCATATTGTAGGTGTCGCTATCGTCGACAATTAATTCTCATGAGAAATGGAAAATGACTTCAATTTAATTGAAAATCAGATCATCAAATTTGAAGCTCTTTCAATTTGGTCCTGAGTGTTTTTTTTTTTCTTCAAAACCGCTCTGTTTTGAGTGATTTGAAGAAAATTTAAAAATCCCCATATACCTATGTTACTCCCCGTATAGATATTTCTTCAATCAACGTGCCCAGTCCGAATGTGTTCCAAATATTACTCCGCTTATCAATATTTCTTCAATCGACGCTGGCGCACCTACAATATGCCCAGTCTGAATAGGTAAAATCAGCTGATTCCGAGGGAGTGCTACTGCTGTGCTGCATGCTGCAACCGTATTGTTAAGGAATAAGGACATAGTATTGTGATCTAATAATATTGCGATAATTATTAGGTGTAATTGTTTTCTTTGATCGATCGACGATTATGTTCTCTGTTTGCTTCACCCTTGTTCGCACGCGTTTCTATGTTCCGACGTTTTTATAACACGATAATTATGGCGATCCAGACGTAATTTTGAGTATAATTTTCTTAAACTATCAAAATTCGCAAATCGGCTTGTGCGTCTTTGTACGTAGCAAACTTGAACAGAATTAAAAGGTGTTTGCGTATTACCGACTGGGTGCCTTCATTATGTTCAAACGAACACAAATTGATATACCTGCCTGATTATTCATCTACTAGATGAGTTTGTGGTACCTGAATTTGAGTGAGTTCTGATTTTTATTTATTTTTTCTCGCGTAAGTATGGATTAGCCGCAGCTTCAAATAATAAAAGATGAGCTCATGTTAAAACTCTCATCACCCAATCAACTAGCAACGTTGACACTCTGATGAATCTTTAACCCGACAGTTAGTTACACAATGAAAACTGTAACGACCCTCCTGCAGAATTTCCGATCTTGATGAGCATAATTGAAGCTACGGCGAAATAGTTACCAACAAACAGTATACCATCAAAATTGAAATCGTTGATGAATAGCTGGTATACATTGTTAGATTTGAAACTGTATTGACAAAAATCTCTGTGATAAGTTATTCTTGAACAATAGTACTATTTCTAATGTGGGTTATAATTTCAGTTCTTCATCTCATGATACCCAAACTGGACCTATGTTCAAGAATTGTTGTTTCTCATTCTTGTTTCTTAAGAGAGCGATTTCAATTTCTCCACTTCATAGGTATGTAGTTTGGATGATTTTTCTGATAGATGGTTGGTGTAGAAAAAGTAACGCCAGATGGCTGAGATTTGTTCTCAAAACGTTGCCTTCATTTCATTTCTCAAATGATTGAAAAGATTGTAGTGTTTTCTCATATCGTCACTGCCAGCAGTATATATTGGTCTAGAGTTGAAGAGTTGTGACTCCCTAGCTGTTGAGTTACCGATGCCTCTGAGCTTTTGTGATGATAATTCATCATTCTAGAATAATAAAAAATATATAACTTATTGTAATTCATCATTAAATTATTCGTTAACGAATTATTTGTCATGTAACTTCATTCACTATCAAAGGAAATTATTTTTTTGAGGTACCTACGACATTTTGATTCTAGGTAACTCCTATACTTCTGGAAGAAAATTCATTGGCAATTTTGCAAGAAATGAGCTAGGGATTCTAAACCTTTTGTACTTATCATCGGAGCTCATATACAGGTCAGTGGATGGCAGGGTATGACAGCCTAAACATTGAATGACAGTTTTCAGTTTGTGTCCAAAAAATTTCTCTGTAGTACCTAAGTACTTTGCTGCAGGTAACGGTTACATAATAATTGTTAATAACTGTTCGAACGTATCAAAAATAGAGTTACGTTACCGGTATTTATAACTTTATCAAAATAGAAAGAAAAGAAAAATAGGCACCTTATGCACCACTTTATTCATAAATGTATACCAGTGTATATGTGGACGACGTTTTGACGCTCTTGCGTCATCTTCAGGACGGCGAAAGGGTCGACTATTTCTTTTCCTTCTATTTATAGTGGAAACCACGAAAAAACCTTCTCATTACCTTATCAAAATAATGCATTACGCGTTATTGTTATATAACTGTAACGATTTCAAGTTCATGGTTTGGTAATTTGGTGTAACATAATGGAGTATATAGTAACCATTAATGCACCAAAAATTAAGTTACGTCATTCATAGCTTTAAGAAATTGTAGAGTTTTTGTATTTCAACGTACGTTAACGTTAAATTCTCCCATTGCTCAACATGAGATTATTTAGTGTTAACGTTATCGCATCATGATAACGTTTGAATGGAAAAACTCTCATGTAATGTCACGTTATCCAAACGATAACTCTATCGTTAATATTCAATAACTGTACTTACCCAACCAATTACAAGTGTTGTAGTCATCCCTGCTTTGCAGAGTGGTAGAGGCGCCAGCGTGGCATCATTGATGGATCGTGTATTAACCTTAGGACTTTATTAAGGTATAACTTTGAGATACCTAACACAAGAAAAATCTTTTTGATTTAATTTCGTCAAAAAATATTGAATTATGTAAAGTTGAAGCTACCTACAAAATGAAACAAATTTCATTGAATCCCAAGCAGTTTGAAAAAGGTTTCAAGAAAATCGTCCAAAATTCTTCTGTAAATTTGAATATTCATCTTAAAATGTGGATCACTTTCTCTCACTACTTTCTCTGTTGTTCAAATCAATACCTTTCTTCCATAGTTTGAATGCTATCCAACAGATCCCAGATAGTTTCAAAGTCTAAGCATTCTTCTCAAGCAAAAGGTTCTTCATCCAATAAAACTTTATTTCCTGAGAGATGCAAATAATTGAGATTCTCGACAGAGGGTTCTATGTGAGTAATCTGTAGAAAGTTTTGAAAAATTTTGAAAGAGGTTTTCAATTTAGGACACTTGAAAAAATTTTAATCCTCTTTCATGAATCTTTCAATATAGGTAGTGGGATTAGGAATATTTCAATTTTTGAGCCAAGTGTTATGCATAGTTTGTGTAACACCCACCACAAGCAATGAGTCCAATTATGAAATCACTGGTACTTGATATCCTTGGCTTTGTCGGAAGTTCAATGAAGAGGCTATATTTTCTATACTAGCTTCAAAACTTGATATCCATGTCCTATTGTCTAAATTGCAAATCCTCTAGGGATAGAGGGCAGGTTCAATTTTATCACGGATTATAGACTCTATGAGCATCGGAAGGTTCGGATTATGGAATTTTGAAGTGTGCAACATTGTTATGAAAATCATTTTTTGTTCTAATGGAGGAGATATTCTAACCTTTGAGCAGACATTAACACCCTGGATAATGTAACAGGTTCCCACGTTTATATTGTGCTATTGTCGGTATTGTGCTGAGAGTGAAGCAAGTATACAAAAGGGTGCGCCGTCATCCAGAACGTGTTGAATATTGGAGTGGATTATTCACTTCTGTAAAAAGAGGGATATCAATCGAGCGAATGCATTCTGCTTGACCACTTTGATGTTCAGTAATCAACGAAAGCACTAATTGAGGCATAGTACTAGATGTGCTCAAAATGGGTGATGAATGCACATTATTGCGGATGTTGACTGCAAACTTATTCATTTACGTATTCTGGGTGATGTGATATATTTAACTGCAAAAAAATATATGGGATGGCCTATATGTGGATTCGCAAGTTCCCTCTCTACGTATTACCAATCTATTTCCACATTAGGTTTTCAATGTAGCAGTACCCGCTACCTAAATAACGACCGACTGAGCGGGTGCGATTTGCTCATCTCGTATACCTAGTCGAATCCCGTCGTCTGTCGGAGTGATATTTCAATGAGCAGAATATTCTAACTGGCGCATGTATCTAATGTAAATATTTATGAATGCATGCTTCCGTTAAATTAGGCAACATACCATCAGGTTGGTATACTTATAAATAACGATGAATAAGCACAGGTACCAGTGGAGCAATTTTTTTTTTTTTTTTAACACCGAGCGACTAGAAAATCGATGTGCAACCTTCACATTCGTTTGTCTGTAAATATTGTCGATGACGAGTCTACAAAAGCGTATTATTGGTTTCGATCGCATACACGGTAATTTATAAACGTTCCGTGCCTTTGAGCGAAACGGAGGTAGGTATCGAGTAAGTACTACACCAGGTACAAAAAAAAAATGTTCCTTTGACCCCGAAACGCGAACGGTACGTAAACGTATTTAAAGGTACCAAACGACTAAATAAAAATTGAAAAATAAAAAGTCTGGTACAGAGTACGTTCGTTTAGATACTATGTGCAAGACGAACGATATTTAAAATGTTGTACTATCGCCAGCTTTCTGAAAACCCACATTCGTCCCACGTTTTTATGCCTCTTGAGTTATCATATACGTAGGTTCGTAGAATAAGTTTGCGGTTGTAAACTACAATACGTATATTTGTACGTGGTCACGGTCTGGAGAATTACATGAGATACGCTCTAATGACACTTGTAGTGAAAAATGGTACTCGTAAATGCTCGCGAATGAGCTAGAGGAAAAAACTACGTCCTCTCGCGTCCCTGCTCAAAATTAAGAGAATTTTAATCGGCCAATATAAAAGTAGTATTAGAAGAAGACTAGTGGACAATTACGACAGCAAATACACTTCTACAGGGAAAATTAATTTCATTTTTTAGAAAAATTAGTCCTATTAATTCGTTTGCTGATGCGCGACAGCCGGATAAGAATTTTAGCGCCAACCCGGTGAAGACTGGATGAGACTGCATTCGTCGCTCGCCGAGGATTAAAGAAGTTTTTTCGTCGTCCAAATAAGCTCCGAAAATCCAACTGCCATCGCTTCTGTAATACTTTACGTCCTCAAAGTTCATTTCGTACAAGTAGATGATTACGTACGCGCTACAGAGCACGCGTTCACGTACTCGAAAACATTTTTCTCGCGAACATGAGAAATAGGTACGGGTAACTTTCTCTCTCTATCTCTGGCTTCGGAAAAATAGTTGCTATTTGTATTTGCACAGATGGAAAAAGTTTTGAACGAGACACCATTCGAGACCAGCGCACCGTTAATACCTATTTGCTTGTAATGATGGTTGTGTCGTTCTTTCACTCTCCTTTGTTGGTTTCCTTCTCTTTTTTTCCCATCATTGCCGGCGAAAGGGTTGCAAATCCGAGCAATATGTAACATTACATACGGTCAGGTGTTCTTTTGTATTTTAGTTTCACCAGAATCGGAAATTCCCCTTGAACGATATCGCTTTTCCTGTCAGAAGTCATATGATATCGTATATTTCCGCTGAATAATCATCCTGTGATCTTCAAAATTATTCGAGTGGATAACGAATTGGAAATACTTCTGTACTTTACGCATCATTGATACTGAAATACTCGAGATTGTTTTAATATTCTTCCTCGCAGGAAAAAGAAAAAATCAATAGTAATAAAAAGTCTTCAATGAATATCTTTCCCACAAATGAAAATTATCCTCGTAAAGATATACCGTTGATGCGCCGAAAAAGATCATATTTTATGTCTCTTTTCAGCTTTTGGAGTGGGGAATGGTTTTGTGACCCTGTAGTGTCGATCCTGAAAAATTATTTACATGAAAACGATGGACAGGAAGACACGAAAGTTATATATTGACCTAGTCTGAGTGAAGCGTCGCCCCATCTCTCTCCCATATAGGTATGCGAGTATGGCGGTATATCTTTTTTGCCTCTCTTCAATTACCGTGGTTATTAACTGATATTTCTAGCAATCGACTCAAAATTACTTTTGTACTGATAGTAGCGGCTGAAAGGACATTGAAACGCATTATCAAAAATAAGTCAATATTGTTGCTTGTAGGTGTACACGGTGAAGTGTATGAATTATATCTGTGAGTAGTCGAGTAACAGGTATATGTGTGTAAGATTCAAGCGAACTTGTTCGTACGCCGTTATGATGATTCAGAGGTAGTAAAATACGAAAGCAACAGGCCACAAATTTTGCTTCTTGAATATCTGGCTGGCACCGATGTAATCGAGCACGGTAGCTTATACACTCGCAACTTTGACTGCAAGTGCCGATGCAACGCCGCCAACACAAAAATTCGGTGTTACAGCGATCTTGCATGGGTGTGTTTGTATATATCTCCCTCCTCGTTTAGTTAGCGATCCGTGTACAGCTTGAGAGTAATTATGGGCGGCAAGACCATGACACAACGAGGAGGAATTATTTCTCCTCTATAGGTGTATTGTGTGATCCTTTTTGTGAATATTTATGAGAATCTTTGAGTTGTCAGTAAATCCCGCTTTTGTTTTGAGTACACTTGGAATCATGTTGAACCATCAGACAGGAGCTATAGTCACGAGTAAAACTTGTAGCAGATAAGCGATTTCAGTAGGTAGGGAAGTATCGATTTCTCACGGATACTTTGCACAGAATTACACCTGATAGTAATCTGATGACGGAAATCATACAAAATGACGAAATAATGATTCTGTGCGTGATAGTCGAGTGAGAACATTGTCGAACAACTTCTTAGTAAAATCAAGGTTTTGAGCTAGCTCTGATGCATCACTAAGGAACAGAGCCCGGACTCCTCGACATTTGCCAATCATTTTAGTGCGTCTGAAAAGCATGAAAATGATATAAAAGTACGTATTGGTGATAGTAGAGTCCAGTCAAATTAGACATGAACCTGGCACTAACCTCCAGCAAAGATTTTTTTGCGCATATTTGTTGGAAATGGTCTCCACAAGAACTCCAGAGAGTTCACCACCTGAAAGTGTGGTGCTTTTTCCCCCAGGGGGCCGAACGTCCGACAGAAATCGGTTTTTTCTATTTTTCTCGCGAATCACGCATTCTACAATGAAAATACCTCAGTACAAAAATAAACCTCACCAAATTTACAATAAAAATGTATTCTTGTCATCTTTTGATTAACCCAATGGAAATCGAGTAAACACGCCCTCAAAATGACTCCCGCAAAACAGCTATTTTAATGAAAAGGCGTGTGAAAACGCCGAAAAACGCGGTTTTTTCAATTTATCTCGTGAACCGTACATCCTACGAAAAAAATACCTCAGTACAAAAATGATTTACGTGAAATTTCCTAGAGGATGTACTCTTGACAATTTTTAATTCGCGCACTATAACGGAAATAATGCGCGCAGAAATCGACGAAAGCGGAGGGTATACACTTGTGTACCGTTTCGCGTTGCACCCCGTACTGGAGTGTCAACGCGCGACGTTGTATTTCCGGTGTGTTCAGGCACTGTTTCGCGGAGGACCGCGTGCAAGAAATGTTGACGTAATACGCGCGGTACCACGTGATGATAGAGAGTACTTCTGGATGTTAGGGCAACTGCTTGAATCCCATTGACCTGGAATTTATGGATTACGAATTTCTAGATTCACGATTCACGAGAGGAAGATGACATATAGTCTTTCGTACCGTACCTATTATTTTTATAACGTATTGTACAGTTCAATGTTACTATCAATTATTCACGAAACCAGTCTTTATTACATTCTTATGGTACGGTAATAAATTACTTATTTACTCATGCTGGAGGGAACAACATTTTCTCAACACTTTCTTGGCGGTAAATTTTTCATAAATGTCTTCGAGGAGTCAATTCATTTTTCTTCACACAGTGTAAATAAACGAGACTGAGTCGCCAGGCTCCTCATACGGGTCTCTTGCGTTTTTTTTCTTTTTCTCTCTCTCCCTCTCTTCATTTCCCTGTCTTTCAAGTCATGAGAATTCATTTTTTTATTTTATTGAAAAACTGAACACGAAACCAAACTGATACTGTTGAACATTTTTTTTCAACATCCAGAAGTGAAGAGCTCCAAAATGCACTCTCTACCATTACGTGGTACCGCGCGTATTACGTCAACATTTCTTGCACGCGGTCCTCCGCGAAACAGTGCATGAACACACCGAAAATACAACGTCGCGCGTTGACACTCCAGTACGGGGTGCAACGCGAAACGGTACACAAGTGTATACCCTCCGCTTTCGTCGATTTCTGCGCGCATTATTTCCGTTATAGTGCGCGAATTAAAAATTGTCAAGAGTACATCCCCTAGGAAATTTCACGTAGATCATTTTTGTACTGAGGTATTTTTTTCGTAGGATGTACGGTTCACGAGATAAATTGAAAAAACCGCGTTTTTCGGCGTTTTCACACGCCTTTTCATTAAAATGGCTGTTTTGCGGGAGTCATTATGAGGGCGTGTTTACTTGATTTTCTTTGGGTTAATCAAAAAATGACAAGAATACATTTTTATTGTAAATTTGGTGAGAATTATTTTTGTACTGGGGTATTTTCATTGTAGAATGCGTGATTCGCGAGAAAAATAGAAAAAACCGATTTCCGTCGGACGTTCGGCTCCCTGGGGGAAAAAGCAACACACGTCCAGGTGGTGAACTCTCTGGAGTTCTTGTGGAGACCATGTCCGACAAATATGCGCAAAAAAATCTTTGCTGGAGGTTAGTGCCAGGTTCGTCATTTGTAATGTCTAATTTGACTGGACTAGAAGTAGAGCCCTATAAATAGTAAGGACATGGTCCGTCATATTTAGTCGTTACGTCATCATTTATCTCCATAGCTCCCTATTCAGATGAGGAATTTGTGTGATTAGTGAAGCTGTTTTGCATTTCTCAGTAGTGCAAGTGTTGAGTCTAGCATTTTGCTTTGGGACTTAGTCTAGAATGTTCTCTTATTATTTTCAAATTATGATAAACTGTTATCAGTCACTAGAATAGGAGACTGTGAAAATAATGATGACGTAACGACGAAATATGGCGGTCCATGTCCTCACTCGTATTTATAGGGCTCTAGTAGAAGCAAGAGAAGAAAATTAATTTTGCCGAAAATTTCCAAAAATGGAATAAATGCCGAAAACAGGGTTCAAAGCTGAATAAGGCTGAAATGACTATTCTGTAAAATATCGTCTGAAATTATAAAATTTCGGACAAAATTTGCTTAATTTTGCTTAAAATTCAGCAATTTTGATGAAAATTTGATTTTTTTTTTAAATATTATTTTTAGTTCAAAGTTGAAAAATTAAAAATTTTGATTGAAAAATTGCTAAGATTTTTTTTTTTTTTTCTTTCTTATTGATAGATGTCAAGAGAACATGTAAACATTGAAATGATAGCGCATGTAAATAAATGAATAATAAAAAAAAGAAAAGAAAAAACTCGTTTATTTTGGTCAAAGTCACGTAATTTTGTCGTAAATTGAATAATTCTGATCGTGAATTTGTAAAAGCACTGAAAACGTATATTTTTCTTTCTTTTTTTTTTTTTTTTAAATGCCGAATAATGCCGAAAATGCAACATCAAGTGCTTGTGCCGAAAAATCCCGGCTCTGCTAATGAATGTCTGTCTTTTCCTGTGTAGCAAATACTCGTATCTTAGAAAGCAATTGGACCAAATAATTATGAATATGTTCAACTAAGTAGAAAAGCTGTATCGTGGAAAATGTCAACAATTTTAGATAAACTTGATATTTATATTATCTATATTTTCAATCTGAGCTTTAATTTTTTGTTACTCGTGAGAAATGTCACCAAGGAGCACAAGGCGGCAAAACTGGGTAAGAGAAAACGCTAGAAAAAGATAGAAATCACTTTATTAAGTTGCCAATAATAGCCATTAATATTCTAAGAGAGCCAGGAATCGATAATTTGTCTCAAAGTTCAGCATTTTACGGTACTACTTTTGGAGCCAAAGGTGAAGATTTCCGAAGTCTTGATAGGTATTTGGGCAGAAAAATTTCCCATGTCTTCTTATGACGTCATAATCCAAACTCAGACACTCTCCTGAAGGACATAGCTTCTATAAAGACAACGTGGGAGATATCTCTTCCATAGAAGAGTCCAGCTCAAAAATGTTTTCATGATCCCTTCTTCTGTAACTTCTTCAAGTTGCTCTTTGTCCATACTTCTCAAAATTATCTTAAGTCTTCTCTTCCATCAACATTGATTTACAATAATATCCAAAATATTCTAATAACGTCAGAATTTGAATGTGAATGGACATATTCGTACATTCCCATTTATTTACTAGAGTCACAGGTCAAAATCTTTCAGTTCTTCTTTTGAAAACTGTGTTGAAAGAGAGCAATGTACTTGGTAATCGACGAAAGGATGCTTGAAATATACTCGGAAGCACCAGAATTTGAGAGGCTTGTAGAACCATCATATGCGAGACCGCTGGTCAATAGTACCCAATCACCATGTTACAAGATAGCAAAGATCACAGCCAGATTCTTGAAAGAAAACTATCAATTTGAAGAACGGGGAGTTGATTGAGCGATCCTTGGATGTGACACAGATATTTGTTGCCATACCAGAGAGAGAACCTCTCATCTCGCTGTAAGATAACAGATGCCGTGGAAACCCTGACGGATTGAAGTACGCCAAAAGAATGGAAAAGGTCGTGGGCCAGAGCTACGGCTGATTCAATAACAAATTCCATATTTAGAAAGAAAGACTATTGATAGAATCACCGCTGTCGCCGATACTGACAAGATATTGAAAGCAGCAAGTTTGGAAACTCGACCAAAGACTGGACTAGATATGTAGACGATATCTCAATTGTGTGATCAGGTACTAATACATGTAAATCAGAAGAGAGGCATTAAGAGATGTTAACTGTTCCGTATCATACAATATAATCATAATTGTACCATTTGTACTGAGATATAGTAAAGTATCTGATTACGAATCAATCATGTAGAAACTCAATGACGTCACCAAGCGTAGGGACCGCTCATGTATACTTGATAGTTCTTGTGTACTACATAGTCTTCAAAGCTGCGAAACACTACACATACGTGCAGTTGATGTTATGTAGGTGTGTAACGTGTGAAGATCTATAATGATTATTTTAATCTTTCTTGAAGACTCTTTAGAGTTACAATCTTGGAGTAAAAGGACCATAATTACTGTACGTGATGCGAAGTTATCCACCGTTACCTTGTCCATTGTGACATTCTTTGTATTTGTACAACCGATAATGTACAATGTATTCCTAAGTATGCATGTTTGGATACTCAAATTTTCTCACCTCACCTCGCTTCGTGTATCGTGAAGCGAAATTACTAGGTACCTAATCTCTCATCCGCGCTAAGCGATTTTTCGTTTAACTCATAAAAAATATAAAATTTCGTTCTTGTAATATCCCTTACACGTTGTATTTCGAAAAGTAAAGAACCGGAGAGAAAAAAAAATATATATAAATAACAACAACGAAGTATACATCTGCTCTTCTACCTTCTTTTTATGTTGCTTGCGTGTCCCTAATTTTTATAAACGAGCTACCGCGTATATATATATACTTCGCCCCTTTCTTTTTCGTTTTTCTTGTTGGAAGAAAATTTCTTTTCGTTAGGCCTCCTAGGTAGTTAGAAGCTTAATACTTCTTCCTCCTTAGCTTACGTACCTTGTGAAAAAAAAAAGAACGCAGAACTCGTACATCATTTTCCATTTTAATTCATCGGTTCCTGCTTTTCATTTTTTCACGTTCTGTATCGATAATCTATAATATAAAACAATAAAGCGGGAAATAAAAAGTATGTTTATTTCACGCCATTTCTTCCTTTTCTTGTACACATTTCGTGCTTGAACACAATCATTCTGTATTCGAGGGTACGAACGTAGCTCGGGTTTCTGACAGCTGATCGCTGACATATATAAACTATTGTACAGTTTAATCGAACTGCTAGCTCTGTGCACAGCTATAATAACACTTTCTCTATCGCAGTTTGCGAACATATCGCGGGTTAATAAATACGATCGACCTATAAATGAAGACTAACAGAAAACGTCACATGTAAAGTCCATCGACGTCTGTATAATTACGATAACGAAAAAGGAGCATTTTCTTATACTAGCGAGCGTAAGTTTTCGATTATGAAAAACCTTCGTCCGCTGTCTCTTTAAATGAGTGATAAGTACCCATGTGGATAACTAGGCCGAATAAATGTAGGAACGAAGGCGTGCCTTTTTTGTTTGGAAATTTGGATGGTCGAGAGGGAGCAGCGAGGGCACTGAACCTGTAAGAATAGATAGAAAAAAAAAAATCGAGCTTGCTCAACGCAACCGCTTCCGTGCTTCCGTGTCAGGGACTTCCATTAATAGAGTTTGCATCCGGCGAGTTCACTTGCACTGTTACGGTTCGTCCCAGACCTAGAATTAACATCAACCAATACAGAATTATAAACGACGAGAAATTGATAAAATTATAGAACGTTGAATGGAATAAAACAAAATCATCGTAATTTCCTATAAATTGGGGAAAAAGTTTACGTCATTAGAAACGTCTTAAGGTCTGAACAAAAAAATCGTCAACTCTTCATGGATTTGATTAATCTACGTATAACAGAATAGTAACGTGATCACAGATAGTTTTGCCAGAGCGAAAATTAATTTTTTGTTCCATGTGAATAAAAAGGATAATGGGGAGACACTATATTATCTACATGATACCGTATTCAAATTTTTACCATTGAGTTATAAATTAATAGGAGATAAAGACTCTGACCTTCTGTTAGGATTTCGAAAAAAATGTTGACTACTAAGTCATGGACTTCAAATAATTATTAAGCTACAGGTGAATTGTGATTTTCAGGGGACGGGCACTGGAATCTTCTACTGTACTTTTCATGTATCTTTTTCTCTAGAATCTTCGTATCGTACTGCCCTCACTTAATTTTAGTTCCTCAGTTCTAAAGCAGTCTACAATTCATTCAACTACCAACATTTCCCTCACTTTTTTCGCTAGTAACTAAATCGATTAAGACGCCTCGGATGTTTGGTTCCAGAGTTAGATCCGTTGGTAAAGCAAAGCTGTTGGGTTAAAAATTTGGTAGAGGTGATATTTTTAATGAATTGTTCAAGTGTTGAGAGCTTTGGAAATGATTGAAGTAAAAACGGCTTTGCTCGCACTATAATTTCTCGTACATACAAATAAGATTGTAAAGGGGGTTAACGTTTCGACGCTTCTACGGCAGCCGTTTTTACTTCAATCATTGATTTTCTTTGCACGAATAAATTTTTACTACTGTAGCTTTGGAAATGTTAGCTAGGTCAAGTCGAATATCTGAGCGAGCGGTAGTGAAGGTTTCCATATTTAAGGTATCAACATAGTTGAGATTTGAGAGAATTTTGTTTTTGATCTATAGACTGTCTTACAGATGACAAACATGACCCAAAGCTTGAGAGTTTTTACTAAAATTGCTTTTTAATCCCGTTTATGTCGTCAGAAGAAATGTTTAAAGATTCTCTTCTATAATGTAGACAAGTTTAGGTTTTCAGGGTTTTAAAATTCTTACGAAAACTAGGACTTAGACGAAAGTTTTCTGCGAATTGCTAGTCAGGTAGTTCTGAGCGGCATATATTCGGTAACTCGATCCACAGCCGTTTCACATTTCTGTTTAGTTTCACGAAGTCGGACTCTCTTGGTAATACGACAAAAATGTTGGCAAAGTAGCTGGCATTTGAGCGCCGCTTATCAAGTTCGTCCGTGGTGGACTTAGTCGCCGGAGAAGCGCGTTTAATCGCCTTACCGTGAAAGTATAGCGCATCACGTTCCAGGAATATGACCAGACAAAACTGTGTAGAATAGAGCAAAAAGTTCATGATAACAAACTTTGTTGCGGACCGAAAGACTGGTATTTGAGTTTTTAATCATGTTTCGCTCGAGCGAAGTGAAAACTATCGCCGCGCCGTATAGAATGTTATTTAGTCGTAATTGTAATTTTAATACCTGGCTGGAGGCTAGGCGTTTACCTGTGCTGGACGCGATGTTTAAAAAAGTACGAAAGTCTATTATCAACGGGCCTATTTAAAATAATTCTGATCCAATATTTTTTTTTTAATGACGATAGAGGTTGTTTAAGCGAAGAAGCTCTGGATATTACGTGAAAGTAATAAATTTTTAATGTTCAATTTCAGTCACACTTGAAGAAATCGAGTACGAGTATTGAAACGATATCTTGTGTAGAGTGACGAAGAATTCATCGTAATAATCAGAAGAAGAATTTCAAGAGTCGACGAAAATTCCAAGGTACGTTTTCCCAATCTTCCTTCGAATCTTTAGAATTAATTTTCAAAACACAGTGGCATTAGCCGGAGGATAGTATTAACCGATCTCCTCCCCCAGAGATATTGTTGAAAATGCATAGGTACTTATCTAATTTCTTGTTTCATCTCACGGACTCGAATTTCTTCGCCTCTCCCTTCAGATTGAAATCTGTGCCTACACCAGTGACCAAACTTCTATCATATTAGGAGGGGGGTAGTTAGTAGATGAGAATAGAAACGAGAAATTTGGTCACCTCGTCGGGATCCGAACCCGAGATCTTTCGCTTGCCGGGCGACTGCTGTAAGCGCTGAGCTACGAGGAGACCAAACGTTTTCGCTTAAATTCTCAAATACCAACGACGAGAACAAGTACGTCACTGCCCGCAACGGCGACGAACACTCATAGAGTGTATAAATCATTGTCCTTCTATCATATTCTTCGCAAAAAAACCGACGGCTTCCTCAATGAAATTAAACGAGGAACGCTGGCCTGTTCTATGGATTAAATTGGTTTTGGTATTGAATTCGAATTGAAATCTCGAAGATTCTCAATTTTTCCTCAGTCCCTTCTATGTATAGCCTGAAAGTAAGAATTTTTCTGAGTCCCTACTATCATGATATAGCTCAGAGGTCCACATTTTTCTGAGTCCAATCCGTGCTACACATGATAGTACGGAGACTTGGACCATTTTTGCCGATAATGTTGGACTTGGTCATGGTCACGATCTCATCATATATAGTTCGGAGATCGAAATCTGTCCACGTCTCCCTCCTACCATACATTACGCTCGAGAGTCGAAATGTTGCTCAAGTCCAGTCCATACTATATATGACAGGAGGGGGGCTTGGACCAGTTTGATCTATAATAATGTTGGACTTCATCCCCCTCCTGTCATATACAGCTCGAGGGTCAAAAGTTTTTCAAAGACTCTCTCCTATCATATATTATGGCTCGAGAGTCGAAATTTTTCCAATTCAATCCGTGCTGTATGGCGGAGGGGGGACTTGAAACCAATTTTTGTAATGATCTTCTCCTATCATATAAAGCTCGTAAGTTGAAATTCTTCTGAGTCCAATCCGAGCTATAATATATGATAGGAGGGGGACTCGACGAACCAGTTTAACAGGGAACCTGTTCTATGGGTAGCTTTTTGAGAAATTTGCCGTGCGCTGTCCGCCGTCCAACCAAAACCTTGGAAAAATGTCGACTCTCGATCTATATATGATACAGGGGGACTTGGAAAACTTTCAACTCTATGTGATAGGAATTTTTCCAAGTCCCTCTTCTATCTTATATAGCTCGAGATTCGAGAAAAATCTAGACTCTCAAAGGCTTATAGTAGGTCTAGGCCTTCTTTATACTAGCTTTATCTTGGGCTAGGCTTCCTTGAATTCTCAATACCAAATCCCATATGACTCATAAAACAGGTTCCCTGCGTTCCTCGTTCAACTTCGTTAAGGAAGCCGTCGTTTTTGTTTTGGTTGGATATCACACGGCGAAGGAAGCTAGGCAAATTTTTCGATATAAACCCCCCCTCCCCCAATATAGAACAGATTACCTGTTAAAACAAATCACTCTGGACCAAAGTTGATGATCATAAAGTGGATCCTGCCACCCATACATTCTGAGCTTCACAGATAAATCTAAAAAGAATTTGAAATGGCTTATGCATCTGTTTGAGAAACTGTTTTTGTATTCATAGTTGAACTAAGTACAATCTGGTCGTACTGCTCTTTATCTTTCGAAGATATCCTCGTCGTTGTCATTCAACTTATCACAGTTAGTTTGTACCACTTCCATCCATGGGATTATCAATTAATTTCCTTAGGATGCTGGCCTATGGTCACAGGAAAATTCGCCGCGAAAATATTCATCTCAAAGAAATTCCTCGCTGCTGAAAATTCACCGCAATAAAATTCGCCGCAGAGACAGAGTTAAATCATCACGGCCAAAAAAAAATTCTCCGCTACGAAAAAAAATTCACTGCGCTGAAAAAAAATTTAATTTTCTGCTTATGATTTCGCCTTTCGTTCAATTTCACGGGAAATACCGCTAAAGTACGTAGGTACCGAAAGGAAGAAATTAAAATTGAAATTTTTCTGTTAAAAGGGGCGTCCGTCCCACAAGAAATACATTGAACGGACGCCCTTTTGACAGAAAGGTCCTCAATTATTGTACAATGGTCACCTGTTCTATAAAAACCGTACGACTTACACTGATCAAAATAATACAATATTACGTTTTGGTGGGAAAAATTGAAATTTGGTGAATTTTCTCGCGGTCAATTTTCTTGCGGCCAGTTTTCCTCCGCGGCAAATTTTCTTGCGGCGAATGTTCATGAAATCGCTGGCTATGATTTTCCTGTACACGACGCAATTCTGTTCATGCTCATTGCCGACTCCTCTTAGGGATTGGTGTCGGGACGAGATTTTATTGAAATTTTTGCCAAGAGGCGAGAATTGAAGATAAGTTAGTAGTAGGGTAGGTGAACGGTCGGAAATATCGATTTCTTCTATGTCAGAAATGTGGAACGCGTATCAAATCGTAAGAATTGAATGATTAGACCGCCTTCGGACATTCCAAAGAGTCGGCATTGAAGCTAAAACGTTCAGCTTCAGCTTTTGGCTTAGGCTTAAGCCCTTGAAAGATATGGTTTCGACTTTCGAAAGGATACTCGTATATATTAAAAAGTACAGCTAACCTTTCGCTTAAAAATGAAAAATACAGTATATTCTTGGCTTCAGCTTCCGACTTTCGGGTGACAACGATAAAATTCTCGAAGGAACTTCGAAAATTTCTGATCAAATGAAAATGTTTTATCGAGGGGGGGAGGGGGGGGGGTGATTGAAACGAAGTCGAGCCCAGCAGAGAATCTATTTTATGTATCTTTGGTACGGTTTTTCCTAACCTGTTTCATGAACGATTTTTTTCGATTTCAATTATCGATCATTCTGCAATTGAAATTTTCTCCACGATGGAGCTTGAAAGCCAAAATTTTTAAAAAATTTTAGTTTCAGACTATTAGCGAAATTTCATCGAACTCACTCTCTAGGCCACAATTCTTGTTCCCTGATGATTAGAGACCGGATTCCTCGGCATTTGATACTATCTCTCCTGAAGGGCGAAATCAATGAGAATCAAAATCAAATTGGAATCATGATGAATCGGACGCAGGAAAAAAATTCTATTTTCCCGAAAAATGCCGAAATTACTACAAATCTTGGATTGCAATAGAACCGAGAAATTTCATACTGAATCGCGAATATTTTGTTAAAATACCAAATTTTTAAGATTTTTGAAAAATACTCAGTTTTGGACCAAAATTGGGCCAATTTATGTCAAACAATTCATAAATTTGGGCTTAAGGCTGAGTAATTTTGATTTGGAAAAAATCAACGAAATTTGCTCTCAAGTGAGGAAGTTTTAATTGAAAATTGATAAATTTTTTCTTCCAAAATTGATTAGTTTTGTTGAAAAATTTTGCTCGGAAATTGAATAATTTTCATCGAGAGTGAGTAAATGTGCTGAAAAACGCGTACCTCCACTTCTTTTTTTTTCTAATACTGAATATTGCCGAGTTTTTGAATTTCAGTGCCGAAATTCACACGTTTTCTTGCCAAAAAATCCAGTCTCTACTCATGATGAATCGTGATATTCACAGTAAAATCGATGAAATTCTCATTTGTATAGCTCGAAAATGGAAATGTTTTCTAGATAGTTTAAAAATTGACATTTTTCATGTTTCTAAAATAAATCAGAGCTCACTTCTTCGTCGGACGGATAACGAGAGTTTTTGACCAATTAAAAACAGGTTTTCTATTGAAAAACTTTGGAAATGTTCAACGTTAAAGGGGGTGGGGAAGGGGGTGGGAGAAGAATTCATATAATTAGAACGTAAGAATGAGGTTTCCATACCAATTTGAAGTTTATAAGAATTTCCTTCGGGTTGGCAATAGGGGTGAGGGGAGCGGTTCGGATCATCTTTGGACCGGAAAGTTTCAATATAATCACTGTAAATGATTAGAAAACGGATTTTTCGGGAAGAAGACGTGTGAATTTCGGCAGTATTCGGTATTTTTCTCGAAAAAAGAGGGGGAAATACGCGTTTTTCAGTACGTTTACTCACTCTCGATGAAAATTATTCAATTTTCAACCAAAATTACCTTATTGATCCCCAGAGCTAATCAATTTTGGAAGAAAAAATTATCAATTTTCAATTAAAACTGCCTCACTTGAGAGTAAATTTCGTTGATTTTTCCATTCAAAATTACTTAGCTTTAGGCCCAAATTTATGAATTTTTTGACAAGAATTGGCCCAGTTTTGGCCCAAAACTCAGTATTTTTCGAACAAAATCGTCTTGATTTCAAGCAAAATTTGATAATTTTTCAGGAAATATTCACGATTTAGCGTGAAATTTCCCAGTTTTATTGCAATCTAAGATTTGCAGGAATTTCATCATTTTTCGGCAAAATAGAATTTTTTTCCTGCGTCCTATTTATCATGATTTAAACTTCATTTTGATTCTTATTGATTTCGCCCTTCAGGAGAAAAAGTGCCGAATGTCGAGGAATCCGGCCTCTACCATGACGTTATCGACATATTGATAAGAAGTACAGCATGTGAATAATAAAATGTGAGAATGTTCAATATTACTGATGGGTGGAGATCCGGGTGAATAAAGTCGCAAGGATCAAAGTTTAGACGTTTGGAGGATTGCATCGTATAAGGTGAGAAGAAGAGAATGAATTTAGTTGACCTTGAGATCCGAAACCTGTCATACTACCGGCCGCAGTCTTTTTAAAGAACAATAATCGTAGAAAAGGTCTTTACTGCGAGACATTTTGGTGCAAAACCTGTGTATTTCCCTCATGTTATAGAGGGATTTGAGTTCTCGTCAGAATCAAGTAAAGAAGTAGTGAAGAACCTGCTGTTGGGTGCTCATTTCTGATTTTCGTCTTCTGTGCGTCTCATTCTGTATAGCGTGAGTCATCAGCTGTTCATTTTCTGCCTCCGAATGAACTAGACTGAAGAAAATCCGTGCCAATTACGCGTGGTACACGAAAATAAAAAAATATACGGGTCATTTTGTCTAAAAAATAACTCGTTTATTTCGAAACTCTTCGAAAAGTTTACCTGACCCAGTATTTTATTTACGAGCACTTTCATTTTTTATACGCTCGATGTCACTCGAACGATACTCGTCAGTTCGAGTAAAGTACTCACGCTGTCATACAAACCGGTACTTAAATCGTCGCATAAATTATTTCTTCGATCTAAACGAGGAGTGGAAAAGAAGGCAATTTTATAGCCAATTTGAATCGTGGGTGGACCAATCGCTTATCCGCTATTTCAGTTTTGCTGCTCGAATGTATCTACGAGTAAGCTCGAGAAACGCATTGTCCATCGACAAAAAGAACGAAGAAACAAGGGCTAATCACCAGCAAATTGAATGTTTAGTATTTTATCGTCGTTGGTCTGACGTCAATGAGTTCTTACCGTCACCAACGTGCAACTCATTCATGCGTGAAAGTCGTAAGCTTTAATACTTACGTGCAAGCTTACACGAAATATGTACTGTATATCAAATTCCATTTCAAGCGTGTAGAAGTACGCTAATGAGTGAGAAAAAAAAAAAAAAAAAATAGTGACGGAATATTTTCACCTGTTATCATTTTTTTCTTTCCCTTCGATTCCCTAGATACGAACGGTATATAAGCCACGGTGTGCAAGAAGAATGACGTGTTTTCGAATAATTTTTCAATTTGTTGTTTCACACAATACGTTCCCTCTACTTTAAATCCTCTGTGAAGCCCTTATGATAAATTGTTCCACCGCAGTTCGAAGGGTTGTACTTTTAGTGAGCGAAGAAAACAAGCATAGTCTTTTGTAGGAGATGATTCGCTGTATTACAATTCTTGCCATTTGCTCGATTGTTGTTTTATCTTTTTCGTATTTTTTTTTCTTACCCCTTGTTGAATTTTAAACGAGAAACAATTTTTGTTTCTTATTCTAGGTTCGTTCAACTCGAATTTCACCTTATATAACACGTTTTTCCTACGCGTAGTAAGTCTGCCGGCAGTAATAATAATTTCACTTTCGTAAACTTACTTAGGTAGTTCTTTATCATTTCGTTTATTCAAAGTCTCGAATAACGTAGCTTAAGCTGAAAATATTGCACAAAAAATACAGGTGTTGATTTTCGTCACCGCTCGAAAGAAAAAATATAGAAAAAGAGGTACGTATCGACTATCTTACCATTACGACTTGAGAAAAAAAAGTGACAAACGAGCAAATTTTTATTTACAATTTGATGGAAGAGAATCGAAATGATTCTGTTGTTTACGAATACTTTTCTGTTCTCTTCGTCGTACTCGTAGCAAGACGAGTTCACTGATCCTAAACGTGACTCTTCAGAAATAGGTTGTACTCTACACCTTAGAAGAAATTAGAGACTGATCGCACTTTATGAAATTCCCACAATTCATACTTTGGACAATTTAGATCGACTAAGCAGAGCCCATTTGTCATCGAATTCATGAATTTGTTTCATCTAAGGTAAATGTTCAATTAATTGGGTTATTTGGAAACATGATCACTTGAAATTTTTGGGAATTTTTCTTCGCGAAGTCAGGAGAAGGTAGCTCAAAAAGAGGAATTTGAGATTACGAGCGTAGGCGGTTCTTGAGATACGAGTAGGTTGATAAGGACACAGAGAGGTTCATTTTGCGTGAGTTTATGTGAAAGAAAAGGAAAAATTTGATCATAGTGGACACGGACACCTTAATGTGCAAACTAGAAGACGATAGATTCAAAAATTAGGGGGGAAAATTAGATGCCATTGCAGGGCTGCAATGGCAGCGGGGAACTCGCTGTCCAGAGTCCTCCTATCATATAAATCTTGGAGCCTGAAGTTTTTCCGAGTCCCCCTCCCGTAGCCGTGACTTCATCAACCTCGCTCGCGCTCGCGGACGAAAATTTTCTGAAAGTACCCCCAACAAAGAGGATAGCGGATCGACTACTATCGTATATAGCTCGGAGGATGAAATTTTTTTAAAGTCCTCCTCCTATCATAGGGTTGAAACTTATCTAAGCCCCGCTCCCCTCTCCGTGACGTCATCAACCTCGCTCGCGCTCGCGGACGAAAATTTCCTGAAAGTACCCCCAACAAAAGGGATAGTGAATTCCCCGCTAATAAACCCGTCTCATCTCCTTACTTCCTACATTCTGTACAAAAATGAGTTAAATGAAATTATCTTTTAAAATTCATTCTAGTTTTCTTCCTTGATATTTTTTCTGTATTCTCAAAAAATACGGAAGTAGAACTTTCGAAGCTTTTTAAGAGCCTAAATTTTTGCTGCATTTCTAGTCGTCGTGTTGATTAAACTTGAACTATATACGATTCCTTTTTTTCTACTTCAGCAGCATTCAAAGATGAATACGGTCGCGATATTATGTTTCTCCTCCAAAGTTTAAGCTCCATGAACGACATTTGTAACGCTAGCAAGTCGACTGAGGAGTCTTTCTTTATGATATTATCCTTTGGTAGAGAGCAGTTGAATACAAAACCCGTCTTCCAAACTATCGTCAAAGTCAAAATAGTCTTCTTGAAGAGAGATTTGAGACGAGGGAAAAAATTCATTCGAAAAAGATTACGATTCTGCGGCAGAAAGAAAAAATGCAATGGAGTACGCGTAGGGCTATGGAAAATCTTATCGGAAAGAAATTATATTATCGTGTGTACGACAAAATTCGAATTGCGGCCGTTCGCATTTTTGAAAATGAGTTTACGATACAATTGTAACGTTTCACCATAGATGTTTCGCGTAATGGAATTAAATTGGCATGTACGATAGGTTCGGTGTCCCGAGAGTGACGTAAGAGACTACCGAGACTAGATTGCCCTGCCGGCTATACCAAAATGAATTTAGGAAACCAAATCGTTTGTTATAATGAGACGTATACGTTCGGGGATACGAAGAATTCTACAATCGTGGTCCCAATTTATACGTATAGTGAAAAGAAGTTCGCAGAGAGAATGGGGAAAAAAAGCTTAGGTATTCAATGCCGCTCAATTTGGCCGTTTATTTTGATACACAAACGATTTACGAATATTATACTTTGTATATACCCGATTACAATTTACGTAACTATTCGTATTTTTGGTGAAGGTTCCTATCTTAAAAGGGTACGCAAAGCTCTCCCCTCAGCATATGTATGGTTGCTCGTAAGTTATGCGTAGGGCAACTGACAAGGCCACACTCGTATGGGCACAGTTTTTAAGTAAGCTTCGCCTTCGCCCGCTAAAAATGACCTACGTTTATATAGTTGGTATATTATTAAAAGTTGAATATCTTGTATCTTGCGTAGCTTTGGTTTCTCGGTAGATGATGCACGTACATTATACTAGAATTACATCGATTCGAAGCGAAAATTCTCCATTTCTGGCTTATATTTCTTAACTGGCTTGTAATTAGGATTACCGTAAACCACAAAACTGTACGAGAAGACTGCATTATGTTTTCACGAGTTGCTGGCCGCAGAACACCGTATTTTCTTACTAATCACTATACGCTTAAAGCATCGAATATTATAGTCCGTGAACGCTGGAAGATTTTTTCGAGACTTATTCCATCATCTAATGAATGATTTGGCTTACAAAATGTTCGACGTACCCTACTTCAATCTTTATAACGTCATGTCACTTTTTGACACGTCATCTCTTGTGCACTAATTTGTTCATTACATTTATCATCGGCTTTCTAGGTGACTATCTTTTTTCACTCCTCTTGAACGACGAATTCCTTTTTTATGGCTATAGTGCAAGAGGTAAAACCAAAATCATGGTAAGTAGGGACATGACAGTATGCAAGTGTGAAATTTTGTTTACGAGCTTTTGAAGTATTTCTAAGAGATTTGTCCCGCAGTTTCTAGAATTTTGACCTCCCTGTCTCCTTCTGGTAAATCCAGTCTCCCTTAATTTGGTTTTTACAGAGAACCTGTTTGAATAGCTTTTCATCAGGCAACAGATAATAAAATAGAAAGGGGACAAATAATTCACAACTCGAGAAAAAAAAAATCGGAAGAGGACAAGAACAAGAATATTTGATTCTAAAAGTATTTCTCACGCTAAATTCGATGCCGTTCTTTGTTTTTTGTGATTCCCTCTGTTTCTTCTGCAATCTTGACGTTTAGTTGCCGCGGCTCGTTGCGAAGCGCGACACACCTTTTAGTCCTAATTTTGGAGATTGAAGAAATTTTTATATTAATATTAATCTAATAAAAATAAATAATGAAATATAATTATAATATTATATTAATAAAAAATTTATTAATAATTATTTATTTTGAAAATAATTACTTATTAAATAATTTTTATATTATTCAAAAATGATTTTTAGATCAAATTTTAAATTTAAAAATTAAATAATTTTACTTATAAATATTATATTTAATCTTTTCGTACAATGATATGAAGTTATTATCAAGATTCAATCCAATCTTTACATCGTTCTAAACTCAAGTCATGTAATAAAATTTCAATCCAACAGATTAAATTATAAAAATTCTTTTAATATAATTTTATTAATTCATCATCGAGGTAATAAATTGAAAATATGTGTATTTACTTATCCTTAAAGTAATTTTAAATTAATAAAAAATATAAATAAAAAGATTAATTTTTTATCAACCGAATAAAATTTGATAAAATTGAAAATGATTAATAAATAAAATTTTTAAGGTCTTTTTGTCTTTAATAAAATATATTAAATAAATTTCATATTTTTATTTAATAAAATTATTATTCATTTATTCATCTATTCCAGTATTCAATTAAAATACTAATTAATTTTGCTACCTTTGTATAATCAATATATTAAATTTAATTATTTAAATAATTGAGCAGAATATTTCTAATATTTATTTAAAATCATTAAAATATGTTTCTAATAAACTAATAAATGAAAATTTTTGTTAATCATAAAAATATTAATTTTCATATTAATTTAAAATTTCAATTATTGAAAAAATTTGAAATATTTTTAAAATTAATTTCAATTATAAAAATTATAAAAAATAATATAATTAATATTAATAACTTATCTTAATAATTTTAAATAATAAATTATCATTATTAAATTTAATTACTATAATTCAAATTAATTATTTTAATTTAATTGATTTAATTTATAAATATTGATAATTTAATTGAATAAATTTTTTTCTTTAATATTATTTATTCAAATAATAATTTTATAAATGAAATTTTAATAGTTTGAATACGTATTAAAATTTGTAAATAGTAATTTTAAGGAATAAAGATTTTTATAAAATCTTGATACAAAAAGAAATTAAAATAAGTAATATTTTATATTATTAAAAAAAATAATTTAATAATTATATTTTATTTATATAATTTAAAATTACTATTCTTCAGTGTTGGATGCGCTTCGCCACAACTAAACATCAAGATTGCAGAGGATAGCCAGGAAATCATTATAAACGGCTTGATTTCCATTAAATAGTTTTTTTTTAATGACTTACATTTTGTGGCTCACCCATCTACGGGCATAAGCCTCACCTATCCTCTCCCAACGGATTCTGTCCCTTGCATCTCTTTGCCATCCAATTCCTGCATAATATGATCTTATCTCGTCGATCCACCTTCTTCTTGGACGGCCTCTCTCTTGTTTATGGTCATATAGAGTCCAGTCCAGTAGTATCTTTTCCCATCTGTTATTTATTTAGATTTCCTAACCACGTGCCCAGCATATCTTAGTTTTTGTTTTTTTATTATGTAACGTATATCTTTACTCTCTGTTTTTTCTCTCATTATTTTAGCGAGGGAATCACGAAATACGAATAACGAATTCAGCGTGAAAAATACATTTCATATTCATTTTCTCAATTTTCAAACTGTTTTTGTCAATTTCCTGTTAAACGAAGATATTTACAATGAAAATACTTCAATTCAAAATCACTCTACAACAAGTCTTGCATCGAACTGACCTCTCTAATGTCCATTTTGACCAATTTAGGGCTTTTCAAGTAATATGACTCGTAATCCCTCAAATTTTGACCCCCAGACCTCCTCAAATAGATTCAGTTTCCCCCATTTCGGTTTTTTGTAATTTTCTGAAAAATTAAGATACATTCACAACAAAAATACCTCTTTAAAATTATTCGTCAACCAAACACAATTTTGTACCCAATGAGTCTATAAATAAATCATCTTGACAACTTTGGGGCTTCTATGGGGAGGTGTATCGAACATGTAGTGTATATGAAAGATCCATTCATAATTGATTACCGACTAAATTATTAATTTTTCGATAGACGATGTGAAGTACGAATAAAAACCTCAATATTAACTTCATTTTTCGAGAAAATCTCAAATTATCAAGGGAAAGTCGGTAAGTTTTGAAAGACGGAATAAATGTGTATCACCAAATATGTTTCATTGGGTTCTGTTTCCGATGGTTGCGCGTTTTATTCACTCACTAGACTTTATTTTTCGAGATTGTCGCCAGGAATAATTTTGAAGAGGTATTTTTATTGGAAACGTATCTTAATTTTTCGAGTTGGGGAAACTGAATGTACTCGAGGAGATCTGCGAGTAAAAATTTGAGGAATTACGAGCCATATTAATTGGAAAAAATCTAAACAACATATGTGCAGAATCTTAACCCTCTGAAGGTAACAAATTGATAATTAGATCGATAACCGAACTTTAATTGACTGTCTATCCGCATAGTATTGTTCAATAACACTTCCCCACAGAAGCCGTAAATTGGTCAAAATGGTCATGAGAGAGGCCAGTTCAATATAAAATTTGTCATAGACTAATTTTGAATTGAGGTGTGTATTTTTATTGTAAGTATCTTTGTTTATGAGGAAATTAATAAAAAAAGATTGAAAATTGAGAAAATACATTTTTGAAATCCCCTGGGGAACAGAAAATTGGGTCATGTGCATACTCATATTGTAGAGAGGTATTTCTTCTATAAGGGTAACTGTTCTTCGTACAGTTGCAAAAAACCAGATGGAGGAAGACTGGATCCACCGGAGGGTACAGAGGGATCAAAATTTGCCGGAGTATTTTAGTATACTGTTGCCTGTACCTTTTTTTTTTCTTACTCATATGTTGATTAATGAAGTACAAAAGTAGGACGCAATCAATTTTGTTGCACATATTATTGCAATAGCAGTCAACTTTGTTCTTCTGACCTTCATGAAATCTGTCATTCTTTATCGTATCTTTTCTTACCATATCTTATTCGCTATTATATTTTTTCTCTTTTACTTACAAATAATAATGAAAATTTTTTTATCGTTCTTTTGCAGTGCTTGTTAAAAATATTTTGTACGAACTTTATCAGCAACAATTTCACAAACGATAGTGAAAATGCTTTGTACCGAAGTACTTTCACTCGACTGATACTACAAACTAAAATACATCATTATAGAATTACAAAAATAGTCGTACTCAAGTTCAGGTACCTAATACAAACGATTTGTTGGAAGCAGTGGCGTATCTATAGAATTTTTGAGAAGCGAGGGGGATTGAACAAGAAAATCCCCTTGGGAAGGTTTGTGCAACAATTTTTCTGGAGGGGGCTCGAACAAAGAAAATTCTTCAGTTCTAATTTTCCTACTTCCTACGTCGTCTGTCGACTCCAAATTTAGTCAATCTGAAGTCGATGTGCCATATTAGTGGCGTAGTTATGGATCACCCCCCACCGAAATTTTTGAGATCGACGGAAAATTTCTGGCCCATTTTTATGCAACTAAAAAAAAAAAAAAAAAGTCTTAAACCGCCTACCTGAAATTTTGGTTCAACTACGCCACTGCCCCCTATCGACCTGATACCGACTTGGATGTGAGGTCGATGCAAAGAAGCGAATAGTCGGTGGATGTGGCTAGGAGGGTGACTTTAAAAAATTTCGACCGTACGGCTCTATAAACAAGAAAGACTTGAAACAATTTTGATTCTTGAGTCGTGTGTATCGAGAGGGGAACTTGAACCAATTTCGACCATTCAGCTGTACATCTCAGGAGAGGATGGAGAAATTCCGACTTTTGAGCTTCATGTATGATGAACCGAGTTTTTCTCCACCATTGAACAGACCTTAAACGTGACCCGCACTGTTGAGAAGCATTTTTACAAAGCCTATAATCTTACCTCCACTCACGAGAAATGGTGAATTTTTATTTTGATTTGGCTGTTTTTATTCTCAGAAAGATCGCAATGCACATGTATGTGGTAGTTTGTAGTTTTCAATAAATGTGACAAATGATTTTCAATGCAAAAACTTTCAAATATACATGCTCTCGTATTATTAAAGAGCAACTCGAGTCTCAAAATTTCTTCATTCCCTTCTCTTCGCCTTTGAAAATCATTAATGTTTCTTCTTTCATTCGCGAAGGACACTCTCCTGAAAAATTTGTTCTTCGTATTCACACCTCATGGCTCATGATAGTTCTCAAAATCTTCACCGCTGGCGCTGCCTTCGTAAAATTGTATGTCTCGGTGTCCTCGAAAATTAATTGATAACCCAAGTGTCAGCGCCTTTTTCAAACGTTTAGCTATGAAATAAGTCCTCGTTGTTAATCAAACTAATTAAAAAACTCTCAAGTCAGAAGTATGTCGTATGAAACGCAGATGAAGAAAAGAACCATTTTTAGCTAGCGGCGCAGTATTATCAATAAAATATTAATTTCGCCGTAGAAGAAGAGAAGGGTTAACGAACTACTTCACGACATATGAGATGAACCAAAACACTCGTTACATTTTGCAAACATTGGCACGATCTTCCGACCATGTGTAACCTTCGAACAAATCCAGTATTCAGTTTCACAGTGGTGTAGAGGTACACAAGTAATTATACAATCCATTGAGAGTCTGGCAGTAGGCCTAATTGGAAAAAAAAAGTGTACACATAAAAAGTTACAAAAGTGCCGCATATGAGTCGCGCTTCACTTCCTTCAATTTTTTTATTTTTCTGCCCGCCAGGCTGGTAAATAAAATCTATTCTCTATTTTGTTTTAATTAGTCGTTTTAACTGTGAAACAGAAATGTTATACTGTTCAACGATATTAGTTTGTTGTGGTTTTAATGACGACGTGTAATCGGAGAGGAACAAAATAGGTTTAATTTTTTCTTTTTTTTGGGGTAAAAAATAAATAAAAAAACAAAATCCCTAGGGCAGAACGCTGCGTGATAGGGACTATAATACATCAAAGTTAATTTCGTGTTTCCTGTCTGTATAATGTGCAATCGAATCGTTTGGACGAAGGTTATCGAGCCCATAATAACAGTATGTACGGTACGTTTTGACGAATCGATTCACTCGCCAGCCTTTTGTTTTAATATTTATTGCGTTTTCGTGGGAAATAGCGACGAACGATGACAAATGCTAATGCTCTAAGAGTATAATATGTGTATGTATAGGGTCCCTCTTATTTCACTTGTAACGCGATGCGCATCGATCTAATTTATTACGATTTCACTCGTACGTCACCTTTTTTGGTGAGCACGAGTATGAGAGTGTATGCAGATGAGTGCCAGAGTGAACTTAGCTTTCCTTCCGTGGAGCAAAAGGAAGCAAGGAAGCCGAGAATGAGAAGCTCGCAAACTCTGTAAGTTTCACTTTGCGGAAAAGAATGAACCTTGTGAAAAGGACGATTGGCACAGAAACTAAGTATCCGTAAATACGATGTTTAAGGCACGTGTGCATGTCGCTTTCAGAAATTTGATGTGAGGGGTCCAAGTAAGTTTTTGATTAAAGTGGAGGCCGAAAAGTTTAGCAGAATTTCGGAGAGGGATTTCAAAATTTTGTAGGAAGAGAGGTTGGAGGGAGGGGATAATGCGTCTTTTTTTTCATATAACTAGATAGGTTTTGGAGGTGGAGAATTTGAAGCCGTTTTTTTGATTTCCAGGTATAGTAATTAGGTTTAGAGTTTCCTGGAGAAGTCTGTGGGCTCTTTGAGGGTTGGAAGAGCAGATAGACATGTTGTAATCATCAGCAAAAAGACGTTGGGTAAGGGGAGGATTAACAAGTTTCGTAATGTCGTTGATGGCTATGAGGAAGAGCAAGACACTAAATACTTCTCCCTGGGATACACCGTTTTCGACAGGGAGAGGGAAAGAGGTTGTATTTTGAATTCGTATTTTTAATGATCTGTCATGGAGGAAACTCTGGAGATTGCCTCGAAGGCTGATTTCGTGAAGTTTGTTTGCGATGAGGTGTCTCTAGACTCGGGGGAAGGCTTCTTGGAGATCAAAAAATATGATGTCAAGACAGGATTTTCTGAGCGTAGAGTTATTCATTTGCGAATGGAGATCGACAAAGGATTGAGTGGTGTTTCGTCTTTTTCTAAAGTCGTATTGTAAAAGTGAGAGAATGTTATTCGATTCTAAATACCAAAATAGTATTTTATTGAGTATTTTTTGAAATAGTTTACCCAGGACACTGGATAAAGCTATAGTACGATGTGGTGTCGGGAGGAGGGGGTCTGAGCCTAGTTTTCGGATGGGAGGGATGATAACGGTTTTCCGAAAATGGGGGTAGATGCTGTGGACAAAGATGGAGTTGAAAAGGGAGCGGAGATGGGAAAGTGAGTTAGGGCAGAGGTTTTGAATATTGTCCAGTCCAGGAGAGGCGTTTCTTAGATTTTTATTGATTGTGGTTTCAGGTTCATTTTCAGATATTGGGAAGTTGTAGGGGAGGGGATTTCCCTGAGGAGAGTTGAAAGATAAATTCAAATTTTCTTGTTGAAGTTTATAAGATAGAAAGGTGGAGTTGTAATTAGAGTTGGAGGATACTGAAGTATAGTGATTTGCTGAAAGTTAAGAAATTTGAAAGGGGTCAGAGATGATTGAGTCGTTTGTTTTCAGGTGAGAGATGTGGTGGAAAGAACCATCGCCCGATAACTTTTTTATATCTCTCCACATGGTGGAGGTTCCAAAATTTGATTTTTTCATATTCCTCGATTCGATGCTCAAGTTCATGTCCAGTCTCTTTGATAGTGTAGGCTGAAACAATTAAAGTCTGTAAGAGAGCACCATTCTTCTCTTTAATAGGAGTCTATAAATTTTGAAAAAATACATCTACATAATCGTGCAAATGTTCACGAAATACAGGGTGGATCGAATTTTGAAGAACATTTTGCTGAAGTAGGGGAAACGAAGTCATCGTCCTGTACTACTGTTTTGAGTTCGTTGATTGCTTACGTCAAAAGTGCGAAAAAAAAGCTTTCTACGAGTTATATTCCGAACATCAATATCGTCAGTCTTCGCGATATGTGCCTAGCGATTTTAGGCTCATTGTGGACAGCGACCAGGAAGAGAGGTGTTGATCATCGAGGCTAGTTGACGAGAATGTATAATTTATAAGGCATTTCGGGAGTTTCGAGAATGATGCGTGATTTCAGCGACATCAGTAGTCAGGCCCAAAAAGTTGATTTCAGAGCCACCAATCTTGAAAAGAATTCTATGGAAAGATATATATGTGATGAAATTAAGAAATGAGTGCATTTAATCTACTGCCTTGACCCATTGAGTCGACTTTATTTGCGGTTAATCGGGTGTCCTTGGGCTGGAGATCAATTCGCCTCCTGACCTCAATTTTCAAAACTACAGAATAAAATTGAGGAGAGCGTCACTCGAGCTTCTTTGTGGCCTTTTCTCTTAGCCTTCGCTCTTTTGTAGAAATCTTTCAAGTCTTTTCTGTCTGAGCTGTTCTGTTTTGTACCAGGTTTAAACTATAAATCCACCTCACATTTTGTAAGTACGTAAGTTGACTGTTGACGCCCATGAATTTAGAAATAATTTATCTCTATAATGACTGTAGGACTTGGAGAAGTGTTGATTTTATACCGGATGGACCAGAAAGATGTTGCCAATTATATGGGAGTTCGCGCTAAATTCACTCTAGCGTAAAAACGATTTTTTGAGGGCCAGACATTGACCAATTTGCCAAAGTTATCAAAAATTAAACATCGTTTAAACTCCATATTTGATTTGATTTGAAATAACGCTGATACCGAAAAAAAAGTTACCCAAATAACCCTATGGAGCTAGGAAGTGGAGGAATTTTTAATTTCTTATTTCAGAAATCTTGGCAAATTGGTCAATTTTTCGGCTCAAAAAAGTCGTAGAAAGTTGAGTACGGACATAAAATTGAGATATAAATTTCGTAGATATAAAGTATACATCTAACATTTCACGTAATTACGCTGGAACAGGTTCAGTGCAAACTCCCATTTAATTGGCCCCATCTTTTTGGTCCACCTGGAGGGAACATAAAGAAATTTCAATCTCTAAGCTGTAGATATGAGGAGAGGATGTCGTTCGGGCAGTTGTGGTTGTAATGGGACCGGCCTTTGCGCGCGAGCCGTGCATCCATGCATCCTCTTACACAACAGGTTCCCTGCCCGCCTCAAATAATAATTACTGGAAAATACATTGACACGTAACAAATAACTCACAACAAATTCAAAAATTTCATGAAACTGGAGTCCAGAAGATGAAAATGAAATAAATTGAAATTTTTAAAGTTTGGTGTTCGAAAGATAAAATACTAAAACAACAAAAAAAAAAAAAATTGATAAAAATACAATACCTAAAATAAATAGAAGACAAGTTCTGTGAATTCAGCATACGACCTGTTTCTTTACCTGTCGTTCAGTCCATCCTCAGGAAAGTATAGGTTTTTTCCCAGGTCCTTCCACGGTTAGAAATTGTCGTTCGGAAGGGCTCAATTTCCATGAGAACTTGGGAACTTCGTCAATTATCTGCAAGTTATGTGGTAGGTCTCACGGAAGTACGACTTGAGGTAGAGTCGAGAGACATACATTGCGCAAGAAGGGGAGGTCGTAAACTTTTGTATTCCAAACCCTCTGCACAGATTGTACCCCAAAATAGTATTTTTTTGTCCGCATAATGAACTATGTTGTGCAGGAAAAAACTAAATTGAAGTAACATCTTTTCCAGTCGATACGAATTTTTTCTGGCTTTCGATTGTTCAGGTTTTTTTGAGATTCGTAAGTCTGACTCTCCAATTACAGAAGAAATGTTTTTTCTTAAACTGAACTGTTTTTGTCTAAAGTGTATATATACTTGAGAAGAAATCGAAATCTCATTCGGAATCACGATAACTCATTTTCCTTTTTTCTCAAAAACCAGTAAGCGTGAACGTTCAACATAAATTGTTTCTACGAAATCCGCGCCAGTTACATGATAAAAGAATTGTATCATCATTAGGCGTTCTTCTCTGAAATTATAGAAGACTGGAGAAAAAAAAAAAAAACAATCCGTCCTTCCTTAGACTCGATCGAAACTAACTATCCGACCGAAGGAAGGAATCGTTTTTTCTTCGTATGTGGGGTGGCAACATTCTCAGTCGAGAGCGATTCTATTGTGAGATGATGATAGGGTTTTGATCTTTTGTACAGTACCATCGGAACATCGCGTGTGACGTCGAGAAACGATAAATTAAGACGAAAGTTAAACGAATTCGGAAGAGGCTTCGGTAAACATCGAAAAATATTGGTTCGAAAAAGAGAGGGAATTTCTAAAAAGCTTCACCAACCTACGCGCGTCTTCTGTTTGAACTTTTTCGTTACACGATTTTCATTCCTTGCTCATTTCCCGCGCCACGGAAACTCAACCATTATCCTTAAAGTATACGTACATATAGAAAGCTAGTACTGCCTGAATTTTAAATTATAAATTCGCGCTGTCATCTTATACTGAACTCGAGGAGCGTAGACAAGATCGATCTTTGTCGTCCCGGACCCGTTATTAAAGACACATTAATTTAAAGAAAACCCAAAGCACCGAGTGTGCTTTTAGTTTTATGAATTTAAACACAGGTTATAACGAGCAGCGTCGAATTTATTATTTTGATATTTAGGTAAAGTAATTCCTGAGAGATTTCCGTTCCATGTACGATACGGTGGTGGAAAATCTACCTGTGGAGTGTAGTGCATTGTTATGTTCCGATATTTTGAGAGATTCATACTTAAAAGTGTTAACGGTATTCACATTAGTCAGGTGTGATTAACATGTGAGTATACGATTTCGCTGTGGCTTAAAAGCAGAAAGAAAAGATTTAAAGAAGAGACTTGAGAAATGGGAACGAAGATGACATTTTTGCGAGAGCAGAAAAAAAAATAGGAAGGAAGAGGAACTCGAAGAAACGAGTAAGAGAACAAAACTGAAAAGAATGATTGAAAACGTGAAACGGAATGGTAGATGAGGGAAGGTCATCTCTAGTCGGGTAAGAGGGAAACGGCCTAGGTCGCAAAATGTCGAAATGTTGACCTCATGGGAAAACTTGCAATCCAAAAAAGTGAACCCATCCGCACACCCACATGGACTGCATAGCCATTTTTAGGCCTACAATCCAAATGGTTGTATTTCAGACAATAACGTTACAGAGAAAAAACGAAATTTTATTCGTGCAAGGATACTTCTGATAGATAAATAAAGTAAATATGTATTGACTTTTTCCCGCACACTTTTCATGTTTGAAACGCGACGTTTCGAACTCACTGAGTACTTCTCCAAGCGTTGATCACAGACCAATGAAACGTGGAAACATTTTAGAAGATGCGTACGTGCATCCATTTTTTGGTCATGCTCTGACATTTTAGAAAAATTATACTATTCTAAAAATATTTTGAACGCTTAAAACGACGCTGTTTTCCATTTTTTGGTCCGTCTTCCCAATCACTGGTAATGAACTCGATTACTTATCGGGGATCATAGTGAAACGCATCAACGATTGCGGTATCAAAACACTGTAATGTGCGACAGGTTCTGCGACGATCCGCGGCGAGTAAACAAGATCATTACCACAGATTGGGAGGACGGACTGAAAAATGGAAAAATAGTGTCTCTTTCAGCGTTCAAAGTCCTTCTAGGATAATACAATTTTTTTGAATTGTCAGGGTATGACCAAAAAATTGTCACGCCCAGTATAGTATGAAAAAGAAAGAAAAATCATCCATATTCATACCAGTTTCTAGAAACAAGAAAATTTCGAACTCATTTAATAAAAAGGTCAAGGGGGTGGCACTTCGGGATATTCATTTATTTGATGCGTCAGCCACATATTCCATTAGAAATGCATTTGATAAGCAATTCTGAACCACATATTCCATAAGCATTACCCTTAGATAGACCGTTAATAATGATAAGAAGCTTGTCGGAACATAGGAGACTCTGTAAGTCGGTAAGGTCTTACAGCGTTAATGTGAGTGGGCGTGGCATCGCGCACATCCCCGTGCGTCGCATGCACCGAACCATCCATACCAAACCTTTCCGACTTACAGACAACCTCCTATGTTCCGACAACTGATAAACGTCATTTACATAGGCTAGCGTCGCATGCACCGAACCATCCATACCAAACCTTTCCGACTTACAGACAACCTCCTATGTTCCGACAACTGATAAACGTCATTTACATAGGCTATCGGCGGTCTATGTACTATATGGTCTAAGGCATTACCGAACGACATATTCCATAAGCAATTCTGAACCAAATATTCCATAAGCAATGCTGAAGTACATATCTGTAAGCAATGCTGAACTACATATTTGATAAGCAATTATGAACCACATACTCCATAAGCAATTTTGAGCCACATAGACCATAAGCATTGCCGAACCACACATTCCATAACATTGCCAAACCACACATTCCATAAGCAATGCTGAACCAAATATTCCATGAGAAATTCTAAAGCACTTATTCCTTGAGCAATTCTGAAGCACGTATTCTGTAAGCAATGCTGAACTACATATTCCATAAGCAATTATGAACCACATATTCCATAAGCATTGATGAACCACATATTCCATAAGCAATGCTGATACACATATTCCATAAGAAATGCTGAACCACATATTCCAAAAAAAATGCTGACTCACTCATTCCATAAGCAATGATGAACCACATATTCCATAAGCATTGCCGAACCAAATATTCCATAAGCAATGCTGAACTGTATATTTGATAAGTAGAGCTCGGATTTTTCGGTTGTAAAAACATTGAAAATTGGTTTAAGAAATCTCATTTTGGTTTTATTTGGTAAAATGGAAAAAAATATTTAAAATAATACAAATTTTTCTAAAATTTTGACATTTTTACAAAAACCTTTTACTAAAGAGCACGATAATATGCTTTTCGAGGTTACCTTACCTGAAAGAGTGTCTTATAAATTTCACAATTTTGGTCATTTTTGGTTTTAAGCCTGTTTTCATTACTTAGAAAGGTTTTTCGTTTTTTTTGGTTGAATAAAATTTTCTTTATAGGTCCCTACTACTATGAAACTTACTCCTATTTCATTTCTACTGATCTGCCCGTTAGCAAACTCATTCGACAAAAACCAAGGAATCCTAGCTCTATTGATAAGCAATTCTGAACCACACATTCCATAAGCATTGCCGAACCACATATTCCACAAGCAATGCTGAACCAAATATTCCTTGAGCAATTCTGAACCACATATTCCATAAGCAATGCTAAACCACATATTCCATCAGAAATTTTGAACCACATATTCCTTAAGCAATTTTGAACCACATATCCATAAGCATTGCCGAACCACATTTTCCATAAGCAATGCTGATACACATATTCCATAAGAAATGCTGAACCACATATTCCATGAGGAATTATGAACTACATATTCCATAAGCAATTTTGAACCACGTATTCCATAAGCATTGCCGAACCACATTTTCCATAAGCAATGCTGATACACATATTCCATAAGAAATGCTGAACCACATATTCCATGAGGAATTATGAACTACATATTCCATAAGCAATTTTGAACCATGTATTCCATAAGCATTGCCGAACCACATTTTCCATAAGCAATGCTGATATACATATTCCATAAGAAATGCTGAACCACATATTCCATGAGGAATTATGAACTACATATTCCATAAGCAATTTTGAACCACGTATTCCATACGCATTGCCGAACCACATACTCCGTAAGCAATGCTGATACACATATTCCATAAGAAATGCTGAACCACATATTCCAAAAGAAATGCTGACTCACTTATTCCATAAGCAAAGATGAACCACATATTCCATGAGCATTGCCAAACCAAATATTCCATAAGCAATGCTAAACCACATATTCCATCAGAAATTTTGAACCACATATTCCTTAAGCAATTTTGAACCACATATCCATAAGCATTGCCGAACCACATTTTCCATAAGCAATGCTGATACACATATTCCATAAGAAATGCTGAACCACATATTCCATGAGGAATTATGAACTACATATTCCATAAGCAATTTTGAACCACGTATTCCATAAGCATTGCCGAACCACATTTTCCATAAGCAATGCTGATACACATATTCCATAAGAAATGCTGAACCACATATTCCATGAGGAATTATGAACTACATATTCCATAAGCAATTTTGAACCATGTATTCCATAAGCATTGCCGAACCACATTTTCCATAAGCAATGCTGATATACATATTCCATAAGAAATGCTGAACCACATATTCCATGAGGAATTATGAACTACATATTCCATAAGCAATTTTGAACCACGTATTCCATACGCATTGCCGAACCACATACTCCGTAAGCAATGCTGATACACATATTCCATAAGAAATGCTGAACCACATATTCCAAAAGAAATGCTGACTCACTTATTCCATAAGCAAAGATGAACCACATATTCCATGAGCATTGCCAAACCAAATATTCCATAAGCAATGCTAAACCACATATTCCATCAGAAATTTTGAACCACATATTCCTTAAGCAATTTTGAACCACATATCCATAAGCATTGCCGAACCACATTTTCCATAAGCAATGCTGATACACATATTCCATAAGAAATGCTGAACCACATATTCCATGAGGAATTATGAACTACATATTCCATAAGCAATTTTGAACCACGTATTCCATAAGCATTGCCGAACCACATTTTCCATAAGCAATGCTGATACACATATTCCATAAGAAATGCTGAACCACATATTCCATGAGGAATTATGAACTACATATTCCATAAGCAATTTTGAACCATGTATTCCATAAGCATTGCCGAACCACATTTTCCATAAGCAATGCTGATATACATATTCCATAAGAAATGCTGAACCACATATTCCATGAGGAATTATGAACTACATATTCCATAAGCAATTTTGAACCACGTATTCCATACGCATTGCCGAACCACATACTCCGTAAGCAATGCTGATACACATATTCCATAAGAAATGCTGAACCACATATTCCAAAAGAAATGCTGACTCACTTATTCCATAAGCAAAGATGAACCACATATTCCATGAGCATTGCCAAACCAAATATTCCATAAGCAATGCTAAACCACATATTCCATCAGAAATTTTGAACCACATATTCCTTAAGCAATTTTGAACCACATATCCATAAGCATTGCCGAACCACATTTTCCATAAGCAATGCTGATACACATATTCCATAAGAAATGCTAAACCACATATTCCATCAGAAATTTTGAACCACATATTCCTTAAGCAATTTTGAACCACATATCCATAAGCATTGCCGAACCACATTTTCCATAAGCAATGCTGATACACATATTCCATAAGAAATGCTGAACCACATATTCCATGAGGAATTATGAACTACATATTCCATAAGCAATTTTGAACCATGTATTCCATAAGCATTGCCGAACCACATTTTCCATAAGCAATGCTGATATACATATTCCATAAGAAATGCTGAACCACATATTCCATGAGGAATTATGAACTACATATTCCATAAGCAATTTTGAACCACGTATTCCATACGCATTGCCGAACCACATATTCCATAGGCATTGCCGAACCACATACTCCGTAAGCAATGCTGATACACATATTCCATAAGAAATGCTGAACCACATATTCCAAAAGAAATGCTGACTCACTTATTCCATAAGCAAAGATGAACCACATATTCCATGAGCATTGCCAAACCAAATATTCCATAAGCAATGCTAAACCACATATTCCATCAGAAATTTTGAACCACATATTCCTTAAGCAATTTTGAACCACATATCCATAAGCATTGCCGAACCACATTTTCCATAAGCAATGCTGATACACATATTCCATAAGAAATGCTAAACCACATATTCCATCAGAAATTTTGAACCACATATTCCTTAAGCAATTTTGAACCACATATCCATAAGCATTGCCGAACCACATTTTCCATAAGCAATGCTGATACACACATTCCATAAGAAATGCTGAACCACATATTCCATGAGGAATTATGAACTACATATTCCATAAGCAATTTTGAACCATGTATTCCATAAGCATTGCCGAACCACATTTTCCATAAGCAATGCTGATACACATATTCCATAAGAAATGCTGAACCACATATTCCATGAGGAATTATGAACTACATATTCTATAAGCAATTTTGAACCACGTATTCCATAAGCATTGCCGAACCACATATTCCATAGGCATTGCCGAACCACATACTCCGTAAACAATGCTGATACACATATTCCATAAGAAATGCTGAACCACATATTCCGAAAGAAATGCTGACTCACTTATTCCATAAGCAAAGATGAGCCACATATTCCATGAGCATTGCCAAACCACATATTCCATAAGCAATGCTAAACCACATATTCCATCAGAAATTTTGAACCACATATTCCTTAAGCAATTTTGAACCACATATCCATAAGCATTGCCGAACCACATTTTCCATAAGCAATGCTGATACACATATTCCATAAGAAATGCTGAACCACATATTCCATGAGGAATTATGAACTACATATTCCATAAGCATTGCCGAACCACATTTTCTGATACACATATTCCATAAGAAATGCTGAACCACATATTCCATGAGGAATTATGAACTACATATTCCATAAGCAATTTTGAACTACGTATTCCATAAGCATTGCCGAACCACATATTCCATAGGCATTGCCGAACCACATACTCCGTAAACAATGCTGATACACATATTCCCTAAGAAATGCTGAACCACATATTCCAAAAGAAATGCTGACTCACTTATTCCATAAGCAAAGATGAACCACATTTTCCATAAGCAATGCTAAACCACATATTCCATCAGAAATTTTGAACCACATATTCCTTAAGCAATTCTGAACCACCTATTCCAAAAGAAATTGAGTATGACATACTTTAGTACCATAGTCCTTGCTGAGGTCGAACATTGCCCAAAAAATCAATATTTGGTGAATTTCTTCAACTTTTTCATTAATAGCGCGGTAAGCTATGACTCCTACCGCAATAAACCACGTGAAATTAATAGTCAATGTTCGGGGGGAAAAATACGCACTCCTGACGACCTGACTGCTCTGTTGGGTCGTTTTGTCATTCTCCGGTAATGTATACGCTGGTCGACTTTAAACCGACCTCGAGTTGACAATTTCAAGTCGATTTCTCCTGAGTTCTCCATAGACTTCAGAACAACTGCTCTTTTGCTCCAACTTTGAGTCGATTTGTAGTTCTTCTGTAATAAACACTGGTCGTCATGATATTGACGTCCATCCGGAGTCCGCCTGAGTCGTCATCTCGAAACTTTTCTAAACATCTACAATCGACTGTATATGTGGGTCAATTGTAAGTCAATTTGTATTTCTCTGGTAATGTACGCTAGTTGACTTTGAATTGACCTCAAATTAACGTCGACTTGGAGTCAATTTCAAGTTGACCTTTCCAAATTTCTCTATTGACTTGAAATCAAATGCTCAGCTGTTGAGTTTTCCGGTATAGTACGCTAATATTGACCTTAAATTGACCTCAAACCTCAAATTGACTTCGACCTTGAGTCAATTTCAGATCGACTTCTCTGAATTTCTCTGTCGACTCGAAATCAACTGCTTTATTACATCAATTTTGAGTCGATTTCTTAGTTTTTTTGTAATGTACGATGGCCGATCTCAAATTGACGTGAATCCGGAGTCCCTCTTGAGTCACCATGTCAAAAAACCCAAAATCTATTGTTTGATTGGGTCAATTTCAAGGCAACTTCTCCTAATTATTCTATGGACCTGAAATCTACTCCTCTGTTGGGTTGGTTATAAGTCAATTTGTATAGTTTTTTGGTATAATGTTGTCGGTCAACCTCAAATTAATGGAGTCGATTTTGAGTCATCATTTACAAATTTTTCTGAAAACCCAAAATTCTCTGGTAATATTAGCTCGTTAACTAAAAATCAACCTGAAATTAATCTCTATTTGGAATCAATTTCATGTAAATTTCTTCAAGTTTTTGTATTGATGTAAAATCGACTGCTTTGTTTGATCAGTTCTCGATCGATTTTTAGTTCTTTTATGATGTACACTGGTCGACCTCAAATCGAGTTCAATTCACAATCGATTTTGAATCAACTTATTCTATAGACCTGAAAATGACAACTCGATCGGATTGATTTCGAGTCGATTTTCAGTTTCTCGGGAATGTATGGTCGACTTTAAATTGACCTCATATCAACGTCAATCTAGAGTCTGTGGTGACTTCGCTACTCGCAGATAGAATACGACCAGGGCCATTGATCATTTCAATTATTCTGGACCAGTGCAGCAATCGATGCAATTGCGACCTCTATTTCCGGTGGATATTAAAAGCTGATACCAAAATTCGACTCATTTTCGACTTACATTGTGAACCCTTGTGTACCTAAAATCTACGAAATTTCGACGCCGATTGCTAGCCTTGTGCCGATGAGTGACGTATAATCAACCCAAAGTGTCGTCGATTTCCAGCCGATATCAATCTATGATACCGGAAGTAAACTCAATTTCAACGTTGAGTATGAGTCAAGGAGGAGCTGACGATTTTGAGTCGTCAAATAACGGTCGACGTTTGGCGCAACTAAATCGGTCTTGATTCTGAGTCGACTTTCAGTCAAGGTAGTGAGTCGATTTGGAGTCGACATGGTTCATTTGGAGATGGTGAATCACGTAGCTCAATGATAGCGGCCTCAAGATTAAAAACTTCCGGATGGCACACATTTTTCAAAAAAAAACTTAGCTTCTGGTAGAAGAGGGACAGACAAGTCAAATAACTTACGAGATGGCACAAAACCAATTTTAAAAAGCTATTTCTATAATCTTCATTCAAAAACTTGCATTGCAATTGATTTGGTTTGAGGACTTATTTTCCCAAAAATATATTTAATCGAGGAGAATACCTCCTTTTACAACCCCAATTCTCATTCCCTTAACCACCTAACGACTAATGGTTCCTTTTTCACACCGCACATAAAATTTCATGAAGCCAAGTGGTCTGTATTCTTTTTAATGCGGTAATAAATATTTTTAAAACTGTAACCACAAAAGGCAAATACTCAAGTGCCATGTTCTCACACCATTTATCTTCTCGAATCTACTGACAAATGCGAAAGAAATGGATACAGACCCACTGTACGAGTGTGATATATCCGTAGAGTAGAGTTTACGGGACACTCCCTTACTGTTTTCTTGCTTGCTAACACATATGTTTGATGCAGTGGTAAACGCATTTTCGTATGTAAAAGCAAATTCTACGAATGCAGCTCATTTAGTAATAATAATAAGCGTGCGAGCCTTACGTATTGGATGGCATCCAAAATCGCGACTTTTACAAACTCACCACGAGTTAGTTTTACTCGTACTTCTATATTATAGCCTTCGAAATAGCTACATTATTTTCACGAAAACATTGTAAGTACAATGATAAGTATACTCCACGAATTTGAGTGCTGACAGACAAGAAAACAATTGAACCTTCTGTAGATTTTGAAGAGAAGAAGTTTAAACTATGTAGCTACTGTACTCCCGGTCTTATGAAGTAGTACCTAGGAGTACGGTTAAGTTTTACCACAAAAAGGTATAAAAATACATGTATTAACACGTTTTCTCTAACCAACCTTGAACGAAATGAAGTTCATTTTGATAAGAGTCGAGAGAGAAAGACTCTAAAACCGACAACGTATACACACAGTGCAGTGTGATATCTCGTTAGGGCTGTACTGCTCGCGATATGAGCCATTTTCCGCGTGTAGGAAAATTCTTTCATCCTCGCTCTCCCAGGATACTCATCCTCATTCGTATTTTCACGTATCTGTTGAGCGAATTTATCAAAAAAACACTCACGCAGTCGCGTGAGTAGTACACGACTTTTCTTCCCACAATGCAAAAAACATTGAGAGAGTCACTCCCTCTCTTTAAATTAAATACCAATGACCTGTCAATCATGTCAAACATTTGTAGAATAAACAATAAAACTCAGTTTATAAATTCTAACACTACGATGTCACATCAACAGATAACAGAGTAAAGATACCTATAATCCAATAAGGAAACCTGAATTTTGTTATAATTTAGGCTAAGAGTCATCTAAAACCTACAAAACGTCTCCAGAAAAACCACTCCCCCTCCCCCTGTCCAAACTGCTACGAGGCTATAACAGTTGTTTCTAATAAAAAAGAGCTCTACAATCATTTTTTCCCATACCTTATTCTTAGCATATTATTAGTCTAGTATACTGTATATTAGGATGAGTGGTTCAATTCTTTATCACTTCCGATTTCTGGCATCTCTTAAAGCTATCTCGAGCTGCTATTCCTCTCGTGCACTCATAAATTGCCTTCACGCTATCATATCACCATTTTCTATGCACACTCCACCCCAAAATTCTTCATCTGGGAATCCAGCTACAACGAGATCCCGAAAAACTAAAAAAATCGATGTCGAAACGAAAGAAGCAACCAATCACCCAATAGTCAACCCCTCATTCCTTCCCTCACGCTTCAACCATTCCAAACGTATTAACAAAATACCTCACTTTTCTAGCTAGAAAATTCGGTAAAAATATATAGCACCCAAGCCCGGTTTACTCGTTAGTCTAATCTCAAATCTCACTCAAAAAAGCCAGTCCAAATTGAAAATAATCTTTCCATCTCTTTTGACACCTCAAATCAACTATGAACCACTATTAATTATGTACCCATACATGAAAAAATGACAAATAAATCAATTATTAATTAAGAGTGAAATCACCCAGGTAGTCTCGCATCAGCACACTTGATGAAGATTAAAAAATTGTACTTAATCATTCAAACTCAAGGTTTTCACTAAAATCAGTCGAATAACAAATTAAGAAAAATAAAACGTGAACCCACATTTTGGTCCTCATCCCAACGAAATTCAAGGCAAGAGGAGGTCATTTTAGCTCGGCTGCGAATAGGCCACACTCGTCTTACTCATACTTATCTTGTCACTAATCTCGCTCCTCCATCATGCTCTCACTGTCTCCAAGAAAATTTATCAGTTGATCATTTTATTTTCTCATGCCCCGTCCTGCAATCCACTCGAACCTCCCTAAATATATCTTCCAATATCAATGCAGCACTAAACAACAACTCCGAAACCATCGACTCAACCCTAACTTATTTACGCACCACTCAATTCTACAACTTCATATAATTCACCAACAAATTCCGTTCGATCGCCACTCAATTCCACCAATACGTACCTAATTTAACCTAATTCAAGTAATGTTCTAAAATAAGATTGTAACGCCGAGCAAATAACCCTCGTGCAGTTTATAATGCTCGTAAAATAATAATAAAAAAAAAAAAAAAAAAAAAACTATCGAGTATGACTAATAATAATGAAAAATAGCTAGAAAAATGAACAACTCGCCATTGCCACTATCCGTTCAAAAATAAATTTAACAAAACAAATAAAATTTGACAAAACAAAATTCAACGCTCTAGGGGCTGTGGGAAGCGAGATACAAGTGTACTAAATTTGAACGAAAAGGTTTCATCAGAAATAAAATCCAATGAACCCTTGGTAAAGAACGAACGAAGAATGAACCTGTCGAATGATGAAAGGTTCTTCACAATATACGTACTGATAACGAAAGTGGTAAACGTATGGGAAAATCCGCTTCTCCTAACGTAAGCAGCTACTCGCAGCTATTCGTAAGAAGCTACTCGTAATAGTGAAAAATTTTCAACAAAAGTAAAAATTTCTCGAGAACTACTCATCCGATCCTCAAAAAAAATGCAGGTGCACATCTTCAAATATAATACTACAATATGGCCGAGTTACAAAAAAATCCATCGGGTAGTTTCGGAGGAGTTCCGCGGACAAAAAGGTACTCGAAATACTGCAAAATTTCTCAACAAATTGAAAATTTCTCGAGAACTACTCATCCGATTTTCAAAAAAATTGCAGGTGCACATCTTCAGATATACTACTACAATATGGCCAAGTTACAAAAAAATCCATCGGGTAGTTTCGGAGGAGTTCCGCGGACAAAAAAATCTTATATATATATATATATATATATATAAGGAAACCTGAAATTTTTTTTTATGCTAGTTGTGATCTAGGACCCCTAAAACGTCGAGAAAGTTCATTACCCACTCCCCCTGTTGACCTTGCTACGGGTGTAATACCTCACTTTTCTAGTTAGAAAAGTCGGTAAAATACAAACTGTCCCTGGTGATTGATTTACGTTTTAAAGGTGAAAATACAGCAATGTTTTAGTCGTTTGTGCTCAACGTGCTTTTCCTTTCCTTTCTCCATTATAAATCGATTTTTTCGTTTCAACTCTTATTTTTATACCGAGTTATTAACCAATGACGTGTCGCGAAAAAACACCTAATTTTAGACGAATCGTATCGAACGACTTGTTCGTTCTTCCTCTCCTATTCAAATATCCTTGATGAGGTTATCGATGAATATCAATTCCTCATTATATGTATTTCACTATGTATGCTTCGAGGCAATTAATGATGGACTAAACAACTCCCACAATGCATCTTCGTACGCTCGTTTTCCAGATTAGATTTTACTTACATCTTTGTTTTTAGTCAAAATCATATTACACTCAGACCCCGGGTGCGAACTATTTTACATATCTCAGGATTCACAGTATCTGTTGCTGGTTAGAGCATACCGATCACATTCACTAAATCAATCACGTCCCTTGGCCTTAGCCGGGTAAGGAGGGAAAACGCACTTGGTCGCAAAATATTCTTAATGTATATCAATATGTCGTCCCCTATGAGAAAACTCGCAGTCCAGAAAATTTGACCCATTCGCTCACCCATATGGCCTGCATAGCCATTTTTAGGCTTAAAATCCAAATGGATATATCTCAGGCAATGATGATTGCAGAGCAATTAAACTAGGAGATATTTGAGAAAATGTCCATGGTATTTAAAGAGAAAATTAGATGCCATTGTAGAACTGCAATAAAGTTTAATACAGGCTGTATCTTCCTCCAATAGTTCTAGTCGGCGATGTTGACTACATCAGCATGTACTGCGTCGTTGCAGGCGGCAATTCGTTGCTCAATGTAATTCCGCATTTCTGCGAGGAACCGTAGCCATTCTGCATCTTTTCTGACGTAACTATCCCAGAGATGGCTATTCGAAGAGTATTTTTGAGCAATTCTTCGTCCCGAGCATTATTGCAAGCCCCCTCCTATCATATAGAGCTTAGAGCCTGAAGTTTTTCCAAGTCCCGAAAATGATGACGTGACAACGTGAACGCACTGTAATTTCAGGGAAACCGTCATTTTTCGAAGTCCCTCTCCTGTCTAATAATATTAGAGCTCAACAGTGGAGGCTTATAGTAAATCTAGGCCTTCTTTATACTAGGTTGAGGCTTGCTTGAATTCTCAATACCAAATCCAATTTGCTCATAAAACAGGTTCCCTGCGTTCCTCGTTCAACTTCGTTAAGGAAGCCGTCGTTTTTTCTATCGAAGTCCTCCTCCTATTATATACCTATAGCTCAAGGGTCAAAATTTTTGCAAGTCTTCCTCTTATCATATATAGCTCGAGAGTCGACATTTTAAGAGAGAACCTGTTCTATGGGGCGTTTTTGAGAAATTTGCGGTGCGCCGTCCGCCGTGTCGTGTGTCGTCCGTCAAAAAACTTGGAAAAATTTTGACTCCTATTTTTTGTATATAGCTTGGAGGATGAAATTTTTTCAAGTTTCCCTTCTATCATTATAATCGCGTGAGTCAACATTTTTCCAAGTTCCCCTCCTATCATCAATAGCTCAAACCTCAAAATTTTTTTCAATCCCTCCCCGCTTCGTGACGTCATCAACCTCGCTCGCACCCGTGCTCGCGGACAAAAATTTCCTGAAAGTACCCCCAAAAAAAAGGATAGCGGGTTCCCCGCTAAAAAAAAGTCATCCATATTTTTCCTAGTTTCTAAAAATAAAAAAACTTCAAACTCATTTAACAAAAAAGATCAAGGGGGACATATCTGGGATATTTATTTATTTGATGCGCCATGCCTTCGAGTACAACATACTTCAGTACCATAGTCCTCGCCGAGGTGGAAGTTTCCCCAAAAAATCAATATTTTGGTGAATTCCTATAATTTGTTCATCAATAGCGGGGTAAGCTATGACCGCTACCGCGATAGACCGCGTGAAAGTAATAGTCAATGTTCGGAGGAAAAAGACGCACTCCTGACATTCATCTTTTTTTACTTTAAAATGTTTGTTTTTCTTTTTTCTCTAAGTCGTAGAGGTGCAAACTTATGCCGTGCCCCTGCGTGAAGTGTGAGAACCCCCTCCCAAACCAAGGGGTCATTCATGAACAAAGCCATACAAGGAAAAGTTCATTTTCTGTCGTAAGCTCGCGGTGAGATAACGGCGATCGTCCCGCATTTAATCGAAGTGGGAGAATGCATGAAATTTCTCGTTGTCTTATACACGGACTGAAAAGAATGATCCGGAAAAAATTTCTTCTGTTGTGAACTCGCGGTGACAAAACGGCAATTGTAACGCGTTTTATCGAAGTGGGAGAATATTGAAGGAATAGAGGCAAATCACTCGCATCACGTATGCGTTTAGAACTGTTATGAGAGTGATTGTTGTCAAACAGAGATGCTGGATGTTCTTATCACTATTACAGATTCTAAAGCAGTGAGGAGAAAGTGTTTCAAAGAAAAGATCCACCGAGAGTAAAAAAAAAAAAAATTGATCTTGTTTTCGCTTTCAATGCCACTGGATTTTTGCAATCGCGTCAGAAGCAAATAGCTGATCAGTGTGTAAGGTTGAACTATTGAATATTAATAATATTTTATTTTACCGATGGTTCTAGGAAAGAACATCTTTTACACGATTGATTCGTGTTCGTTGCTACCAACATGTAAAGAATAGCAATAAGAGGAATTGGTTTTTGTCAAAGTTTTTGAGTCTCGTTTGCATGTTCCAATAAAAATTTTATTATATTTCTGTGGGCGAACTCGCTCGCACGAGTATATATACAGTTGCCATGGGATCGCGAGAATGATGATAAATTCCATTTTACCTGTCCATTTAGTTATATATCTTCATATTATGACATTTGACGTTTTCTCAGAAGAGGTGGTTTTGAAATAAAAATCAAAAAATACTATTTTTCTATGACACACGTATGCACTATACAGTCGAAGTTCGGAAAAGCTCGATCTATACATTTTTCAATACGAGCCACGTCAAGTTTGAACTTTACGACCGCAAATGTAGGGGAATACGTTTCCAAAAAATTCTATCAGTGATACCGTAATAAAGAGGAAATTCGCTGCCGGTGTAGGCTATCTTTTGGCCTCAGGAAAATTTTATTCCAGCAGTATATTGACTTTTCATATCGTCATCAACGGGGCACAAAAATTTCGTCGACGCGTTATTTATTTTTACAATCTCGCGACTTCGTGTCGTCATTTTACGGAGAGACACATCCGAAATCCTTTTACAGAGGGAAAGCTTACATATAATTTTACTTTCCAAGTATGGCAGAGTTTTTTTCCCTTATTTATTATTGGTAGACTGTTTCCTTTTTTTTTTTCCTCCATCGTGTTCTGGGTAGCAACAACTACGAGTCCTCTCATCCTCATCGAGTGCATTGAGTTAACTTGCGATATAATTCAACTCACGACGTAATAAAACACATTATATACTGCGTTAGGCTCCAGTGAAATTGAAAGTTGATTTCTTACAAGGAAAATAGTACGCTAATAATAGAACGAGTGAAAGAAAGAATAGAAGTTTTCCGGAGGTTTAAAAACTTATATATCGTTCGTATTTATGAACGTATAGTCAATAAGATCCTATTTTCATAACACTATCGAGCAGATGCATTTCATTCTCTCCGGATTTTAGCTCCGCACGTCATGGTCGGAATCTAAATGAGCCAAATTTAATCAATTTCTGAATAACTTTCTTAGAAGGCGAAGACGAAATTGCTTTCGGTATCATTTGGCGAAAATGTTCTCAGATCAAACATAATTTTATATATTTTTTGTTTTTTTTTAAACTTCAGCTTCGTTTTCTGTAAGACAATATTATGAGCTCGTGCAGCTTGAGTACATTAGAGCTGAAAAATTCACATTTGTTACTGTATAATTTGTAAAATTGAACTCGTTCAGTTTTTCTCCTTATCGTTCTCCATTGCGTTCGTAGCTATTGAAGAGAACTACTGAAAAAAACCACAGCGATTCTCAAAATAAAATGACGAGCGCTGCGAATATCGTCTAAGACGGTTTCGATACTCCTACACTTGATTATAGGTAATTCTGAGGATTATCTTGAGTATAAAGTGGAGTCTTTTCGGGCTTGATCCTCAGATCAGGTGTATCGTTTTCGAAAATGGAAGAATGATTTCCCTCCTCCTTTATTATAATTTGAATGAAGAAACTTTTTGGTCAAATTTATATTGCACCATGTTCTTTAGTTCGATGGCGGCTTTCTCGTCCTATCCTTACGATATGGTCTTCGAAGAGATTTGTGTTCGCTTGAAAGTTATGAGAAAGCGGAGAGAAACTTCAGTATGAAGAGACGATAATGGAGGAAAGTGAGGACAGGCCAAGAGAAAGATAGAAATTAAAGGGGCGATTTTCGTGAGGTGAGGATAAGACCAAGTAAAAGTATCTTTTCGATTGGTCGGAACTTGCGTTGTTGGAGACCATGTTCTTAAAAGTCGTCCTGCGCCATCAAAGTCGGCGAAGGCTCAAGAATATTGAGGACATAAGTAAGTATGCGGTCAGAGTGATAGAAACAAAAAGAAAGAGGCAGGTGTACCGGTTGTTAATGAAATGTCGAAAACTATATGAAAGTTTATTTCAGTCGGACGGACCGAGAAAAAATCTCCCATAGTAAAAAAGAGCGCGCGAGAGAGAACGGCTTCACAATATCGAGGTCAGTAGAGCGAGGCGTGAATGGCAATTAGTTGAACAGGAGTCTCTCGATCACTGAGAAGTGAATGAGCCTTGAATGAATCATTTATGTCTTGATTAAGGTCCTAATTTGAGCACGCGAGGCATGTGATGATGATATTTCTCATGAGTAGAGCTCGGATTTTTCGGTTGTAAAAACATTGAAAATCGGTTTAAGAAATCTCATTTTCGGTTTTATTCGGTAAAATAGAAAAAAAATTGAAAATGATACAAATTTTTCTGAAATTTTGACATTCTTACAAAAACTGCTTATTGAAGAGCACGACGATGTGCTTTTCGAGGTTATCTTGTGTGAAAGAGTGTCTTCTGTCCATAAGATTATATTTACAATCGGAGAACGAACGTTCTACGTCGACTGGAGTAGATGAGTAACACAGTTTTTTTCATCTTTTGCATCGTTTCTGTACTTCCATTTCTCAAAATTGTTCGCTATGTACTGTTTTTTTCTACTGTTTTGATAAATTTCACCATTTCGGTCATTTTCGGTTTTATGCCTGTTTTCGGTACTTGAAAAGGTTTTCGGTTTTTTTCGGTTAAATAAAATTTTTTTTATGGGTCCCTACCACTATGAAACGTACTCCTATTTCATTTCTACTGATCTGCCCGTTAGCAAACTCATTCGACAAAAACCAAGGAATCCTAGCTCTACTCATAAGTGTCAGTGATGTAAAATGTAATCTTTTTACAGGAAACCTGTTCTATGGAAGCTTAATTGAAAAATTCGCCGTGCGCCATCCGGCGAAAAACTTGGAAAAATTTCGACTCTCGAGCTGTATATGATAAGCGGGGAACTTGAAAAAATCACGACCTCCAAAGTTTATATGAGGATATTAAAAGGGTTGTACTCAAAAGAGTGGCGTATTACAAAGAAAACCACGCGAAGACCTATCTGTAAAGAGGGCGTCCGTGAAGAAAAATTCATGACTGAAAAATTAGTTTGAAAGATAAGACAAGACTGAGTCCCCATGTGCCTCAGTATCCGGGTCTCTTGGTTTTTCTTTCTGTCATTGACTGTTATGTGACGGAAATTTGTTTTTCAATTTTTTTCAAAAAATCTGGCCCTACCAAGATGTAAAGCTCAAAAGATCTAAATTTTTTTATACCAAGATCTGGCAACCAAAAGATCTGCATCTTTGTTCCACTCAGGTCTGGAACTTGAGAGACTTAATACATACGGTAATAATTATATCACCATCATTGAAGTATCGAGAAGAAAAAACTTTTTCGAAGACTGTACGAAATTTTGAAAAATGCCAAGTGAAAATAAAACTCGCCAGGACTGCTGTAGAGAAATCCGAAAAATGCTGGGCAAAAATAAAATTATAGGTGACCCAAAATATGTAATACGTGCAGTATCAATCAAACGATATACATTATCATTGTTATTGGTGTTCAAAGACTATCTCGGTCACTCTTGACAAAGACTGTACGAGAAATAGAATTTCCCAGGCAAAAATAAAACAGCCTTCTTACTCTCACGATACACGCAATGATGAAAAACTTCCTGAACTTTGAAAATTGTTGTGCAAAAATAAAATCTCGAGTAACAGAGAATGTAAGAATTACTTGAGTGACGTCACAACACATTTTTCCGATGAGAACTTTTTTGTTTCTTTTTTTTTTGCAATTGCATAGCCCAAAAAATCATGGGTTGAAAGAAAAAAAAAAAAAAAAAAAAATTCGTAAAAGATGGTTAATGATCTGAAACGCACAAAAATCGAAGTCTCCCCAAAAAGGGAGTCTGACAGACGCACTCCCTTTTTACAGGGAGGTCCTTAGACTTGGAGGAATTTCGACTCTCTAGCCGTAATATATGATAGAACCCCGACTTATGGGGTTTGGAGCGTTGCATATCTGATTCACTGAAGGGGCCAAACCAATTAGTGTATGAAGCATCTAGTTACTTGAAGGGGTTGTCCTAATGCGGGTCATGTCATGTGTTATTTTTCAACCCTTAAAACAGGTTCCCTGTGTTTCTCGTTCAACATCGTCCAGGAAGCCATCGTTTCCTTAACATTTTCCATGTCTTTCCTGAAATTTCCTGAATCCTAGCCCCTAATTCTAAAATTTGCGCCTTCACCCCACTCCCGCAAGTTGTCCCTTCCCCATACCCTGGAAAGGAACCCTAGATATGATTCTGAAAAGCTGCGAGTTTTACGAGCCTTGAATCCTGCCCCCTAAATCCAAAATTCGCGAGTTTACCCCAGCCCCGCAAGTCCCATCCTTCACCCCCTAATAATCCTGTATACCCACTGTATCCCTTTTCTTCTTTCATGATAAACCATGAAGTCATCAGCCGTGATCGCGATACCCCCTCCAACCATAACGTTATCAACTGTGACCCCGAGCCTGATTCTGAAATTTGAGAGTTCAATCCACCTCCCCTCATCCTTGTAGTCTATAGTATAGACATTTATACTGCTGTATTTTAGGCTTATGTTAGGCCACGCGTGGTTTAGTATACTCTATATCCCAGTAGAATAGAAGTTAAGGATTAGTACCCTAATCCTGAAATCTGCAAATATGACGTCATCAACTGTGCCTCGGAGGCCTAGTAAAATGGAGACTGTTAGGAGGCTTACGAGCAAAGTGAGTGATCCCGAGAATACTCGTAGAAGAGAATAAGGAAGAGAGCGCGTCTAGGCTGGTGACATCTTGAATACTGATGACGTCCTAGCAGCTACCACAGATGGTTATGACGTCACTCCTCCTAAGCTACAGTACATCACGCCTTTATTAGTCCAAGAACGGGGCGCACGCCTCCGTGAGAAGTATTTATGAGCTAGGCCATGATTTTATTACAAAGCAGGCGTGACCTTATAAAATATAAATGATTTCAGTTACCAGCAGACATGAAACATGATCTTCATTGAATTGGCTCTACCAGAAAATCTCTCTTTTTCCATTTATTAACGAGCCTTGTAACTACTTTTAGATTTATGAGCTGAAAGTGAGCAGATGAGATCAAGAAGGATGAATGTGAATTAGATGTTCTTGTAGAACTAGGTGCACCGGGGGTACCTCATTGTGCTAATGATTTTCTCCAGATTTTTTGAGAGGGGAATGGTGAAGCCGAGCTAGGCACCGTCAGCATTGCATTACAGACATGAAGGAGGGATGTAAGAAGAAAAGAAAGATGGGAAAGAAGTGTACGTCCTATTCTGAGACGAGTTGGAATGACTTCTTCTCGTCAAATAGGGCGGTTTGAAGTAAACGAAGGAATTGGCTTTTTCAGTTGATCGGAGCTTTCTGGAGGATAAAGAAGACTTGAAATCATTCTAGACGGAAAGGAGGGAGCAATAATATGATTTGAGATCATGGAAGGAGAGCAATCAGTTATAGAAGATGAACGCATAAATTGTTTTGCGGCAAGGTCCACCGCGAGAACTTGATAAAAACGTTTGCCTTGACTTGGAGAAAAGTCGGACTTGCAGGCCATTGTCTCAGACATTGGTAGGCTCGAATATCTGATTGAAGACCTTGGTCGAGTTTGGAAGCCGTCTCTTTCCTAAGAGTGCAAACGGGCTTAGAATTTAGGCGAAAATCACTGTATATTCGTGAGAGTGATTCAATAATCTCATGCGAAACCTAACAAAAATTACTATGTTTTATTAGGGAAGACAGTATGAGAATGCGTTCGGTGAATGATTGGCTATTTACTTCCAAGAGGAAGTGTGAGGATGTGGGTGGAGAAAGGCATACGTAGAAACGATGAAGATTAAGTTTCTCATACAATAAGCTCGTATTGATCTGTCTAAGGAGTAGGCTTTATCCTTTTTAGCATTGGTTGTAGGACCATCTGTAAAGTAATAAATTTCGCAATCATTGTTTATTCGTGAGCTATACCGAAGATGAGGATTTGAGTGAGGTTCAGTTGACATTTGTACATGTGTCAGAATGAATAAACATAATTTGCAAGTACTCGCTAACTTTTCAAAACTGCGCGATATCGACCTCTTCACAGTCGATGTGATTAATTTCGCAAAACACTTATCCTGTCCAACCGCGCTTATTCTATTCAAAACAATTTAGAATCTCTTACACAGCTTTAATATGTATAAGTGGAAATGTGCGATATTATAATCAAATTTGCTTAATACAAAAGCCATCTAATGACGAAGAGTAACAATGCAACATGTATGAAGGTTTATAATAAGGGTATATATTGCATCGATAGAATCTCAATCGCTGTAACTGACACGTGAGTATACACGTCTATTGTTTGACGCACTCGTACATTGTATTAACTGGAGTCTATTAATTCGAAGATCCGACTGTGCCAATCAAAGACAGCTGCGTAAACTCTTAAGTATGTGGATTTGCGATCTCTTTATTAGTATTATGTAAAATATACTTTATTGATGGGAGAAGGAAACTAATTCTGGGGTTAGTATTCAAATTACATATTCCGACCGACTTACGTTCGAAAGTTTGACCAAATATATGTAAGATGTAAAATCTTGACAAATCTGGCGATGCTGTGTTTCCACAGAATCGTATCAAAAAGTCGAGTTCCCGAAGGAAAAGCAGGTCAGCTGACTGCACTCGGAAGGATAAACAGAAGGAGAGAGGAATAGCATTATATAGTCGGAGCTCCGAACTTTGTCCGTGAGTAGGAGAGTGACGCGACTGACGGTGAAGAACGTTCACGTTCTTACATCTCCACCGCTAAGAGGAAAAGGATAAGGAGTAGACTTTTTTGATACGGCTTACTGCATGGTGTAGGCTTACTGCGCACGCAGGAGTGGACTTGGTCCGTGTACCTACGGGGAGTGGAGTGTATCCGTGTACCCAGCTAATGCGGCTTACTGCATGATGTAGTCTTACAGCGTTCATCTACAGGAGACCGGGAGACTCAGTTATTTTGATACGATTTGTAAGATGTAAAATCTTGACAAATCTGGCGATGCTGTGTTTCCACAGAATCGTATCAAAAAGTCGAGTTCCCGAAGGAAAAGCAGGTCAGCTGACTGCACTCGGAAGGATAAACAGAAGGAGAGAGGAATAGCATTATATAGTCGGAGCTCCGAACTTTGTCCGTGAGTAGGAGAGTGACGCGACTGACGGTGAAGAACGTTCACGTTCTTACATATATTCGTTCAACTTCACCCGAGCCTTTGGAACGAAAGGCGAGTAAAATTAAATTAACCAAATGTTCTGAAACGTGAGAGAAAAGGTATCGGGAAGTACCGACAATGAATCCTATATCCTCGAAGAGCTGGGGAAAACTTTTTTCTAGCGTGTTTTCGCCCATCTATTAATTTGGCTCTTGGTCAACAAAATCTTGCGAGAACGGAGCGAAAGAAATGACTGTTCGAAATCCAAAATGTTCTTCATCGAAAGCCAGTTTTTGGCTAGAACCATAAGCCAAAAGTTTGCTCATTGGAAAATATTTCCCAAATGTCAGTGAAAATTATCAGACATTGTCCATTCACTTGAATGTACTCAACAATTAATTCGAAAAAATTGGTATCCATCATATAAGTTCATTCACCTTGTTTTGTATTTGTGATAGTGAGGACTTTTGATGGATCGTCTCATTGCAAATTTTATGCGTAACATTTTTTTGTCATACGCCAGGCCAGATACTGAAGATACTGAAGTTGAAGGTGCTAAAACGTCTCACGAAATGGAATTTTTGGGGTAGTGGAATAGCCGCGATACTTTAAAAGCTCATCCTGTGAATTTTTCCAGATTCAACGTACAATGGATAATAATTGGATATATTATATGTAGTTCCTGAGTCTAGACTTTCGTGAGTCTTGTTTCTCTGCGTTTTTGGAAGTTCCTCCTCTTTGGGGTATTCAACAATTCTTGCTGCTGTTGGTCGAGTTTTTCATTACTTCCCCCCCTTTTTCTGATCAACTTTGAATTGACTTCAAATTTCAAATTTATTGATGTCAATCGAGAGAAGTCGACTGGTCTTCTTTTTCTAGATGGACCTGAAATCGAGTGCTTTGTTGCGTCAAATTCGATCGAATTGTAGTTCTTTGATCATGTATACTGGTCAAATCGACCTCACACCTCAAATTGACATCAATCGCTGGAATCAATTTCAAATCAATTCTCTTTCAAATTTCTCTATTGGCCTGAAATCGTACGATTGCGTTGTTGGGTGAATTTCAAGTCAATTTGTATCACTCCGCGCTAGTTCACTTTGGCTTGACCTCAAATCAACGTCGATCTAAAGTCAATTTCAAGTTGACTTTTCCAAATTTCTGTATTGACTTAGCTCTGAGGTCCTAATGATGTTTTCGCTGGCCGCAGCGCCTGTATGCCCATCTATGAGTTCCCCATATAGCCGCTGTTTGAGGAGTCTTGAGTCATCCATTCTTGTTACATACCCCAGTCAGCGGAGAATAGTGGCCGTCAGCATGTACTCGATGATGATGGTTCATTAACACCGAGACATATCGTCAATGTTTTCTCATAAAAATTGCGATTGATTCCGAGTAAACCATTTCTTATTATACTCTGTTCATTTTAAGAAAGGATAGAAGTACGTACATCGAGAACGGAACAGCAGGTTAAAATTATCTGGGGCGTTCCGTTCTCAAGGTATGTACTTCTATCCTTTCTTAGCGTGAACAGAGTATACCAATATATTTTGACTTCTGACAGTTGAAAAAAAGAAGTAGCAATTTCATAATGACTTCATCAATATTTTACGGTGTACTAAGAAGATACTGTACCTTCTTATCTCATCACTCTATTAGTTGAAGGCTTAGGTCGAATGGAGATGATAACCACACAAAAATACGCGAGTACATTTTTGATAGTGAAAAGCATTGCTGTAGAATGTGCCCAAACATATTCTAATCCGATTTTCCAGGTGAGCTAGAAAAAGGGACTCGTAAAATACTGGCCATTTCCTTCTTTATGTAGGCATAACATACACGAGTACGACATTAAACGCGGTAAATAGCGCGTGAAGTTCCGGAAGAACCAAAGGTTAAAACATTTTTTTTCTAGTATAGTTTCGAAATTTTCACGTGATAATCGTGCGGACAGAAATACGACAAAAGATGTGAGAATATCTCAACTTTTTCCAACAACCTCTTTTATCACACCTCACAAAGTTTTACCTCAGCTTTTGTTTCTTCCAAGTTCGGTTACAATAGGATTTATTTGCTCGAACCAAGAAAGTGCCGACCGTATTGGACACGCATTTTCTAAGCGCTGCCGTTTGTTGTTATATGAAAGAAAAAACAAAAATTAAGACCTGTAAATTTTCGATGGAGGGAAAAGAAGGGTTGATGAAAGCGGCGATACTACAACAGTGGTCAACTTGGGAAAAGTTTATAATAGTTTTTGATGGAGGAGGGAAGGATTTTGACTTAGCCCATAACGTTATCAGGGAAAGAGTTGAACGAGAGTTTTTCGCATTTTTAGGACAATAAACTTGTCGACGACAAGAACAGTTTTAAGTACTGTCTGTACGCGTATAAGCTCCATATTACACGTACAGAATACTCTCGTGAGGGAACGATGACATGAATCATCCTGAACGCGGGTATAGTAAATGCTTTGGCTGATAGCGTTTTGAGGAAAGAATAAATTTTTCTCGTCCCAAACTGAGTTTTCAACATCTCATTCTTTTCACATGGGGAATAGGATGAATCTTTTCTGTGTTAAAATTGGCGCGTTGTACTACACTATCTTTTTTTTATATGGCGTCTTTATCTTTTTTTTTTTCTTTCTCGCCGTGTTCAACACCCATCAACAGCTTCCGTCGTATTTATTTTTCACTCTTCCAACAATAAACGATCCGCGTCGAATGATCGAATTCAAAATGTTTGAAAGAGTGCCTCATATGTCGTTGAGCCACATCTTCATAGTAAATACGACGAAAGAATGTTTGAAAAGAGGGCGTTTAGGGAAAAAAAGTCTTCAACCCTAATTATAGCTTCAAGGTAGCATTTCACGTGGGAACTTTGTGAAAGTTGTTTTAAACGAACTTTTCTTGAAATCTTGAATACTAAGAGGGTACGACAAGAATATTCAATCGTATAGAAAGACGACTGTAAGATGAATTGTCGACACTCAACCGCAGTAATTACTCTTTCGGAAATGACCGTTAAAAGATGAAACCTGTACAATACGACACTACGACTACGAGTATTTGGTAATGAGAGACTTGGAAAATTTGTAATGGTAATGTTAATTGGTAAAAAATTGAACCTGAAGTAAGATTGATGGGCCATACGTGCGTAACTTTCAAGATAGTCTGCCTCAGATTATTCTTACTGTTGCATTCTTCATTTTCAGAGCGATTCAAGAAATTACACTTCAAACGATTTTTCGTTGAAGTTAGGTTTGCTTTAATTTATTTTTGAATGGTATTCATTACAAGAAATTAATCTAATTTTTAAAAAATGGAATAAAATGACGATTTTCACTTCGAAATATTGACATGTTTTATGTCTTTGCTTTGACACCTCTTCTTCTCTGCCCCAATAAGAAAATATCCGTGCAGATGACCTTGGGACTGATTTCCCTCTCTCCGTTTGCCCGTCATCAGCCGAGACCCCGAGGCCCCTTCCAACTATGACGTCACTAGCCGTGACCCTGAGGCCTTCTTTAACTATGACGTCATCATCTGGTGACGTTATCAACCGTGACCCCGAGCCTCGCGAGTTCAATCCATCTCCTCTCATCCTTGTAATCTATAAGTGGTTTAATTTAGGCTTTTATACTGCTGTATGTTAGGCTTATGTTAGATCTGGTTTTATGAAGGCTAATAGTAGGCCTAGTATAGTTTAATGTTGATAGCTATATGAGCTCTCTGTGAACTAGCTCAACTTATAGGGCACTACGCCTATATTTATCCCAGGACGAAACCATGTCGACGCACCAATTTGACTAGAGGTTGACTGAAAATCGACTTCGACGTCGAAGTCGACCCAAAATGACTGGGATTCGATTCAAAATCGACCGTTTGTTTTTTCCATCGACTCATCGTCTCCGTCGAAATTGAGTTGATTCCCGGTATTACAGATATTGACTGAAAATTAACGTCAATTTTACGTCATTGATCCGTAAAAGACTTGTAATCGATCCAATAGGGTTTCAGCGTCGAGGTACAAGTCGAAGAAACTTTTCTGAAACGGACACCAATTTTAGGTAGATTTAAAGTCAATTAGCGCACATTACCAGAGAGCTACCAATCAAGTTGAAAAATTTTGGGTTGTTGGAAAAATTTGTAAGTGAAGACACAGGATCGACTCCGGAAATTTAAGGTTGACCAGCGTACATTACCAAAGAACGAAAAATTAACTTATGATCGACCCAACGGAGCAGTCGACCTCAGGTCCATAGAATAATTTGGAGAGGACGATTCGAAATTCACCCCAATCAAGCAGTCGATTTTGAGTTCTTAGAGGAATTTTGAGATGGTGACCCAAAATAAACTCCAGATTCACAAGAATTTGATTTCGACCAGCGAACATTATGAGAGAACTACAAATTGACGGAAAACAAAAGTCAATTTTAAGTCAATAGAGAAATTCAGAAAAGTCGACTTAAATTTAACTCAAGGTCGACGTCAATTTGAGGTCAATTCAAAGTCGACCAGTTAATATTCTTTAAGAAGTACAAATTGACTCGAAATTGACTCGACCGAGCAGTTGATTTCGGGTCAATAGAAAATATCGGAGAGATAGACTTGAAATTGACTCCAGATTGACGTGAATTTGAAGAGTTAGGTTGGTCTAAAGTCGACCAGTGTTGATCACCAAAGAACTTCAAACAGACGTCAATTTAAAGTTTGATGTCAATTAGCGTACATTGCCAAAAAAAAAGAGTAATATTAAAATATCAATTTTTATAAATTAAAATTATAAGATTATTACCAATTAAAAGAATTACAGCAATAAAATTAGTACATAATAACTATTGTTGTTTCATATAATATTTGTCTTCAGACAAGTGAATAACCAAGGAATGAAATCATCACTAATATGATCATTATAAATAATCCAGAATATCATATTTTATTAAGAATATTTTTTTAATATATTATTCTAATTACATTAATAATTTTAATTTCTTCTATTGATTCAAAACCATCTAAAAACTTTTTATTTCAATTATAAATAAACTTACAATAATTTATTTAGTTCATACTCTGTTCACGTTAAGAAAGGATAGAAAGTAGTACAAAGTACCTACCTCGAGAACGAAACGGTAGATTAAAATTACATGGAGCGTTCCGTTCTCAAGGTATGCACTTTGTACTACTTTCTATCCTTTTTTAACGTGAACAGAGTACAAATATAATGACACCACGATCGAAGCGTACTGACAAATACAGACATTTTCCAGTGAAACACGTGTGGATGAACCACTATGTCACGAATCGCCTCATCAGTCACAGACGCGCTCAAAGAAGGAATTGAGAATTTTGAAGCCATCCATCACAGGGAGGCCACCTGGTCCTTCTCAAACAGAAACTGCTTCCCCCAGGGAAGACATTCTTTTATTTTTTCTTGCTAAAATCAACATGAATTGTAAAGGTACTTTCTCTCTTGAGTTATTATTTCTCGTTTCAGAAGCTTCTGGGTATCCATTTTCACAACCTGTATCTTACTTGACAATATCGTCATAGTATCTAATTTCCCGGACCTGTGGCGCTCTATTTACTCTTTTTTCTGTAAAAAATTATAAATTTTAAGGCAATGACCGCTAAGAGTAATCGCATGGTTAACAATAAAAAAAAAAAAACTTCATTTCACCCTCCCGAAATCGGTTCCAACATTATTTCACGCTCTGTTTTTATCATTTTTCAACCTTCTGTTTTTTCACCCTCATTTTCCACACTCTTTTCCGTTTTTCCTCGTATATAGTGTGGTCACTTAACGCGAAATGTACAGCGACTGAAAATAGTTTTCAACAGATTTCAAGACCTCTATCTATAGCCTGAAGAACATTTGCGTCGAAAATTAACTCAAATTGACGACGTGCTCTGCGCGAAAATTGAAGTGTAGAAAGACGATGGCAGAACGAATAAAAAATATCGAAGCGAACGCTAAACAAATGTTTTGACAACTTTTTTTTACAGAAGATTCCATTTGGATGTTATGTTGTCACTATTTATCTGAAGCACCTCACTCTCGATTTCGTATAGTATTGATAGTTCAAAATGGATTTTATATAAAGAGACGCAGTCCAGTCGACGATTCTCGCTCCACACATTTACGAGCGTATAAAAACTCTCAAAATTTAGCAAACCGAGCGAACTTTTGTAATAACGATTTACTAGGGTGTTTCACGCGTTCGAACAATTTTGTGGAAATGGCACCGGCGACTATTTTACGTCACATTTAAATTGCAACTATCCGACTATATGAACAGCTCATTAAAAATAATATGTGCTGGGTAAGTCATTACCTTTTTCGAGCTACTGGCAAATACCAACTTCATTTTATACCCTAACATACGCGCCCGTATCTCACCTCGTACTGTTTTTTCTATTAATCGGCTATTTCAGCAAAATTTCATTCTTATTATGAAAAACACGCCGGAGTCGTTCGGTCGGCGGCTGAGAATGGTTTTATTTGACGTTCATCGTAAAGTTTAACAAGCGAGCGCATTTTACCCCTCGATTGTATTCACGAGATTTGTATCGTTCATGTACAACGAATACGAAAGTAATAAGCTCACATTTATTCGGCTCCAGTCGAGTTGATATTTATCTTTCGTTTGCTTTTCTTTACTAGCAAACTTCGACGTATACGTGCAGGACGCCTCAAAAACCGTATAGGAATCTGCCTTCGAAATTCAGTAGCCTGGGCAAATTGCACGTTTCTCTCGTGTATATAAATTTTCGTACACAAGATGAAAAATAACACTACTTAGCCAGAAGGTATGTGTATAATTTATCGATTTATTGACTGCATAAATCATATAATATATAATGGAATCATTATGTCAATCACGATGACGGGCTTTTTGATTAAAGAAGGACGAGAGAAAAAAAAAACTATTAGTAAGGAAAAGAGAGGCGAGTGACTCCAAACAATATTACCGTATGGTAGCTACGAGATAGAGGACATCAATTCGTCGACCCTTCGAAAGTGTCGCGTTTACTCTTGATTTTCATTCAGGATACGTATTGCCATTGTTGACCTAATAACTGTAGAAGCTCGAGTATTAGTATTCGCTCGGGTAAACATATCAATTTTCGTTATAACGAGGTGTGACTAGGTTACGACGACATTATCAGACAAAGAGCTTTCGTCAAAAAGGTATTTTTAATCTATCTAGGCTACAAACGATGGGGAAAAAAACAAGCACCTATTCGTAATTCAGACTCGGTGTGCCCGAGAAATACGCTATCAATGTGCGTATAGAAAAATTTTTACAAAATTGGGGCGTGCGGGGGGATTAATGACGTCATATGACCTCGATAGATTGGTCGGGAGCGTTACTTATCGTGATCGTCGTATAGAACTTTCCTTATCCTGGAAGAGATCGGAGCTCACAGACATATCGATATATAAAACTAAAACAACATTGGATGCGGTGAACGTAAATTACAATAGCTCAATATATGGGTTAGCTAGAGACTTCTTGGTCTAGTACTTCGCTGTATACATTATATGCTAGTAAGGTATATAATATACTACCAAAGATTTTTGCACAGCACAGTAAAACTATTTTACATAACAAACACAATTTAGAGTAAAATGAATTTTATATCAACAGAGAACATGTTCTATGGGGATTTTTTTCGAAAAATTTTCCGTCCGCTGTCCGACCAAAATGGGTTTTAAAAAAATTTTGTTTCTTTTCTTGAGCTATAATTATGTGATAAGAGGGGAATGATAAGAGGGGGACTTGGATTTATTTATTTATTTAATAAATAATTTAATTTATTTATTCATTTATTCATTTATTTATTTCATTTATTTATTTATTTATTTAGTTTCTCTTTCTCTCTTTATATGATAGGTAGGTGAGTCCCCTATTTTAAATCAATTTTTAAATAAATAATAAATATTCGCGCAAAGTCTTCATACATTATTCTGTGTACATCCTTAACGTTGATAACAAGTAACATATGTGCGTGTGTTTGTAAAAGTGTGTGAACAAATGTTGCAGATGATGACCGCTAGATGTCAGCCATTCTATTGATAAGTAATACTATTTGGCAGGGGTGCTTAGCCAATCGCATTGGCTAAGAATTTAGGTAAAAGCTAACCCTCCAAATTAGTTGGCTTTGGCTATCAGCTAACGGCTAATCCAGTCTCATTGACTAGCTAACAGCTAGCTAATTTTGGACCAAAATAGATTGGCTAATGGCTAAGAGCTAAAAGCTAACGGCTGAAATTAGGGGTGGGGTCCCTTCAATGTGGAGGGATGAGGTGTAGGGAAGAGAAAATATTAGCCGTTAGCAATTACAATTTGAATGGCTAACGACTAAGCTAATGGCTAACATGATTTCATTAGCTAGCTAACGGCTAGCTAATTTTTGATGAAAATTGCTCGGCTAACGGCTAAGGGCTAATGGCTTCGGTTTAGCTGAGCACCCTCTGCTATTTGGACTTGACAGAGCGATCGCGCGCTAGTATCGCTGCATAATTATATATCGTCTTTAGTAGTTGTAATTGGCAGGTTAGTAGTTGTGTGCCAAGAAGGTGATAATGCGATATGACTACATGCGTAAGACGTAGAAACTTAAGTCAAGAAAATCGCAAATAACTAAGTTCTGAAAAAGCTCGAGGATTGTGATTCCTTGTAGCTAAAAGTTACCAGAAGGCATCTTAATGATTTTTGGCTGGATAATATCGCGATCATGAATTTCTTAAGAGTTTGAAAATTTGTTTTTACCATAACAAAGTAATGCGACTCAATCACATGATCACCTTCTCAGGCCCAGCTTCCACACATTGCAACCTGCAGCGACTCTTTCGCTTTCAAGTCCGACTAGTTGTAGAATAACAAATGGCGCTGCCTATCTTTGGAGGAGAAGTTTTTGCGTATTTTTTATCCATCATAATATTAGTAGTTTGTGTAGGCAAGGCAAAACGAGCACAATTGATAGAGTATTCGAGACAGCCACCCGCTAGGAGCGCTACAATCGACAAAAAGGAAAATTGGTTCAGGACGATGTTAATTTTTCCGTCGATGGGCTTCAGTTCTGAAAAAACAAATTCTATGAGACTTCTCCATGTCAAGAAGATTTTTAAAGAAAAATCACAGTTTTAGTTATCTTCCGAAGAGAGACAGGGTCGCGTGACAATGAATAAGAGAATCCGATATTAAACACACACTGGCTGGTACGGGCGCTACGAGAAAGACCCGTCTCATCTTAGTCTTAGGATACTCGTGTCGGTCCCCATCTACACTTTTCAAAATTCCACCCTCCCCTCCACACATCCACCAATAACATTTTGTCATTTCACCCTTCATGATCTCATCCTGAACTAATCCTCAAGAATTATTTTCCAACTCCTAATATCTTTCTAATGTCCACCGACTCCTGCTAAAGTTAGTGAAATGCTGATACTAATGCCAAATAATGACAATGATCCCTGTTTGCACTCCACTCCTGATCACCTGTTTGGATGGAGAAGGATCATTCTTTAGGTTGAAACATGATCTGTATTATTTGTTTGATTCTTTTTTTTTTTTTTTTTTTTTTTCGTTCACCAATGTATTACTAGAATTACGAACTACAAAAAAAAGGTTAGCTCTAGTCTGTCACTATACGAAGTTAGGTTTCATCAATACTTTTGATGTACCTCCCTTCCCTATCAAACTTAAAAAAATAAATCACGACCATTATCACATACCATTCGAGATTAGCTATCAAAACTTGTGGTACACCTTTGAAAATGAGTTATGAAATCTCCCCTTTAAGAATTTTATTTGAAAGACAATTTGGAAAACCGTATAGACTATTCTCCATTCTGCGCTCTCCATCCACAACTTTAAGTTCGTGTATAGGATCATTTGACGAAAAATTTTATTTAGATAAATCCTGTCATATTTGCAATAAAAAATTGGGATTCTTCCAGGAGCCTGGAAAGTATTCATCATGAAAACGATACTCTAAAACATTTCTCTCTCAGAACAAGTTCCAGAAGAGTGCAAGCTTTTTTCTATAAGACGAGAAAAACTATCTCCGTACAAAAGCTCTGAAGATATTCTGTAAGCGTGACATAGGCGTCGTCTGCGTCTTTGTCTGCACCAAAAGCCGAATGACGAACTGAATGAAATTCCTTCATTTCTCGGAGACAAAGTTTTACTCCTCTATCTCTATCTGACAGTCAGTCGGTTTCTGTCTCCCTTTATTTTTCTCCCCTTTTAGTCATTAATTTATAAAAAGCTTATTAACGTTATCTAGCCGACTTGTGAGCCATCATTCGCGGAATATCTGCGTTGTCTGGATTAAAAAGATTGACCGCAACGCTCTTACATTCAGAAATTGCGGAGAAAAGTCGACTAAAGAGGTTGGAAAAAGAGCTGCCACCGCTGTAGAAATGCGTTCATCAGTTTATTAATTTAATTTCACGCGTTCACTAAAGAAACATTTCGAGCGCGAGCGTAGATACGGCGAAGAAGTTTCTTTCGCGCGTCGGAATATAATACAATAAACATTCATCTTGATAATCTTCCACTTTCTTCGACGCCGAAAGTAAAGAACAGAACAATTCTTGCAGGAATCTCATTTCTGAAAAACTTAACGTTATCCGACATTCAAAACTGCACGCGCGTATCTCGTTACGATCATATTCCTGTCACACAGAGAAGTACGCATCTTTTTTTTTTCTCTCTCCAAGTCTTGAAGTAACATTTTCTCGAAATGATGCAAACACCCCCGCAGGGTACGTTTGCGAAAAGATAGAGTCTTTTATTTTAGAATTATGAATAAAAGTTTTGCAATTAGCTTCCCTCCGGAAAGTTACGAATTGATTTAAATAATAACCGTTTCTGTTGAATATATTAGTAGTCGCCCTATTGGGGAAAGTCTCAAATCTTACCCACACCATAGTATAAAGATACTGTATTCTAATGATCGTACTCGTACTACAAGCATTTCCTAGTAATTCCATAATTTTTTCGTCGAATTTTGATATGTGCATCGAAACGCGAGCCAGCCGCGTACGTGCTGATGGAAAATAAAGATGGTATCAATTACAGTAGATAGATCGAGGAATATTGGCGGCTGTTGCGTAAATTTAACGAAACTGATGATTACGAGCGGGAGTATTCTTTTCATTATTACGATCTGCAGAGGCATCGATAGCCTCGACACTACTGTTCTGAAGATTTTTGCCGACACGTGCCATATGTCCCGGTGGTCGTTTTCCGCCCCCTCTAATACAAGCTTCTTCCTCTTAATAGGTGTCCCGAGTGGTCCAATTTCCGCACTTTCGCCAAAGATTTTAGCTTCAGTCCAACTCTCTTTGCATCTGAGATATTTCGAGTAGTCCTTTGCTTCTACTGCTTTATTGAGAGTTCACGCTTCCTTCAACGATCAAAGTTATCGGAATTATGATTTTTCGCGAACACCATTACTTTGAATAGAGTCTTGCAGATTACTAGCCATTTTATGAGTGAACATTCAAGTTTCTGACTTTGGAATCCTCTTCATTTAGCGAGGAAAGAAAACCGCCCTCCCCTCTGTCGCAAAACAAGAAATTATTAAATCCATACTGCTACGGGAATCGAGAAGGACCCACGACCCGATTTTAACCGTATACGCTGTCTTATTGATCAAATTGATCCCCTCACGCCGGACCTTGCGTCAACACCTGGAAGATGAAAAAACTGGTTCTGATCAAAACCAGCCTTCGGTACTTGCTAACCTTGTTGAACAACCGGTATAAAGAGAAAATGGTTCGAATCCGTCCAAGCGGCAAGAGCTACCACGATTAAATTCAACCTATTCAATACAGCAAGTAGGTACGAACCGCCATTCAGAACTAAGAAGACCGCGATCACCTGCATCAAATGAACTTTACCTAAGCTCAATATTATATTAATTTTAAATTTTAATTATTGAATTTTTGAGTAAATTAAATTTAATATTTTATAAAATAGTTTTGAAAATTAATTTTAATTAATTATAATAGTTAAAATATTTATGATTGTGAATAAATTATTAATTATTTATATTCATTCTAGTTTACTGTCAAAAATTAATTTTTAATAAAATTATTAAATAAAAATTATTAAAATATAAATAATAAATATAAAAATACAAAAAAAAAATTTGTTTTCGTATAATTTTTTAAAAAATATTTCAAATCATCAACTCATCTTAATAATCCTGAATAATAAATTTAAAAAAAATTTATGATTCAATTTACAAATAATATAAATAATTTAATTAAATAAATTTTCTTTATTAAATTATTATTTCTTCAAATACTGTAGTTTTATAAAAAATTTATATTTAAAATTAAAGAAGAAAAATGAATTTCACTGAAAAATCTTGAATTGAATATACTATTAATTATAACAAAAAAAATCATAAATAATTATAATTAAATAAAATAGATTCAACATTTTTATTGATCAATTATTAATCAACATTAAACTATTATTCATCCTATTGTTGATAAAGTATTTCAAAATGACATACATTTAATCACACGCCTCAAAAAATGAAATTGCCCGCCTATCGATAACACGCCAAGGAAAAAAAATTGACACGCCTATGAAATGTATTGCACGGATAAAACAAACTTTATAGCCTACAAGCTACCCATCTACATTCACTACAGAAGAGACGTTGACACTTTTGTTTTATTGTAATAGTAACGCTTGCTTCGCTTTGGAGGAGCGGCCGCGCCTATGTTTTTGACTCATGGGGATGTTTTTAGCTTCCTGGGGGACGGTACAAAGTTTCAATCGAATTCGCATGCCAATAACGTGTTTGCACAGAGAGTGTTTCAAGAAGAACGGGCAACATTCACACTCATTGAGAAGTGCAGTCACCCTTGGGCGCCACGTGCTGTAATATTCCCGCTTGAATGTATCAAAGGATGTCCATTTACCTTCGAGTTTCATGTATTGCTTCGTTAATCGAGCGGTGAGTGGCTTACTGAGATTTGAAGATCCGATGAAGTACAACAGCCCCTCCTTGTCATCGTCTATTTGGAATACGGAAGGAGTTTCCGCAAATGGTACGACACTCACGCACGCAGGATCACGGCGGTCGGACCAGTTCCTTACCAACTCGCATACTTTCACGACAAATTGATTTACCATCCTTGCATCCTCACAATTATTATTTTTTTATTTTTTCATTTCTTTAAATTTTCATTTGAACTGTCTATAGGACATCCACAAATGAGTGTTAAACCAAAAAAACTCGGAATCCATCGAAACAAACGAATAAACGAAGTAAGTAGTACACACATCCTCCAATCAGTTGTGCACCGAAGACCAAAAATACTGGAAATCCTACAAAACAAACAAATACACAAAGTAAGTAGTGCACATATCATCATATAAGTTGTGCACCTAAACGGACAAATACACAAAGTAAATAGTGCACACATCTTGATACAAGTTGTGCACACAAAATCAAAACACTCAACATCCATTGAAACGGACAAATACACCATGTAAGTAGTGCACACATTCCATATAGTGCACACATGAGAACATCTAGAACAATGTGCAATCCACATTTCATTCATTCAACTATGATATATCAAGTCAGTTAACCTGATACAGGAATAAGAAACAGGAAAGAAGACAATGAAATGCTTTGGTTGCTGAAAAATGAGCATAAGCTTCCACGCCACAACAAGGCAGCATTCCAAGTGGATAGTTTTTTTTTTTACTATCATCATAATATATTTTAAAAAGACATTACAATATTAATACATATTATTGCAATTAACAAACATAAGTTTTCAAATAATTTACAACGGCTAAGCCCAACCGCTTCTTGAATAAATCTGAGTTCAAGACTATGTGGTACCTGCCTTCATAATAACGAACGCCGCGTGAAGAGTCGAAATTAACATCCGCCTGCCACTTGACGAGTGAAGCGTGAGAAGCTTCCTGAAGATCGAAAGGCAGCTCCAAAGGGGCCTGAAGATTAGACTCCATCAAGGACCTTGATTGCCAAAAAGGGCCTGCGAAAAGGAGGAGTGGAATTGGCAAATCACGGGAAGGATCAGAAATGCGAATATTGTCGAAACGGCGAACACTTGAATACAAGTCAATAATGAAACGCTCGCGGCTATTGCACTGATCCATATAACTACCGCGCATCCCCTTGGCATCATACTTCTGCCGAATCATCTTATTCTGACGACAAACCTCAGTATTTGACCAACCAGTGAAGATCTCACAACAATACTCGAAATCCAATGCATTAACCAACTGACTCGACTGACTCCCCCGGGATGGAACAACTGGGAAAACACCTCCATCAACAGTCATACCTCACTCATAGGGAGTTTGAGGTTCACTATGGGGAGGCAGTCTCTACTGTAAAGCCCATCCTGGCTGGAGTTCCTCGCAATAAATGCAGCAAAATTATCTTCTTTTGAAATACGGGTCGTGTGCCAGTCCTGGCGTGCATTTATGACGTTCGTCATGGTTTCAACGTCGTGTCAGTTTTTTTCCATGGCGGGAGGTAACTGGCGGTCAATATAATTTTATGAGGCGTGCATTTATATATTTCCCTTTCAAAATAAAATAAAATCAGAAAAAGCAATATATTGTCGAGGTATTTGATGGTGTTTGAAACATTGCATGTCTAATTACTTCAAGGGGCTGTCCTAATGCGGCTCATATGATTGTAAAGTATCCACCTTTTTATGCGTGTAAATTGGTGTGTGTGAATCTTTCTCTCTCCCTCTTTCCTATATTTCTTTCCTTCTTTTTTCCTTTCTGTGGTTTTTCCCATCACCAAATATTCTATATTTGATGATTATTCTCGGTTTATCCTCTTCCTATTTCTTTCCAATTGAGTTCATGACCATATTTGGTCATGAATTTAGGTGCTGTCTTCCTATTCGTCTATTCCAATATCTTGAGATGGAGGGGGCAAGCTATCTTATCGTTTTATTCGAAATTTCAGTCGACGATACTTCAGTTAGGTTTGCAGACCATGTGGAGACCCCACATCCTACTCCGAGTTGTGACCACCGTCAGGCCTACTCCATGCTTTTCTCGTGGGTTGTGTGTTAGATGAGTTGACCACGTTCATTCTTTAAAAGTGTAAAATCTCTGGGTACAATCCTCTCTTTGAAATCCATACCAACTCGCCTGGTGATTTCTCGTAAGGTGAAGTGCGCGCCTGAGTACTGCCTTTGGATATCGATGAGGGCGTGAGTCGAGTTACCAGTTCACAGTCTAAAAAGTAAACACGTAATTAGTCGCTGCTGGGAGTCGCTTCCTATTGCGCGTAGCGGAGACTCTAAACGAGAAGTCCATGGTTTTAGTCGTCATTATCCGTGCCAACTCTCACCAAGTATGGGCGTAGACCTTGTTTTTTAAGGGATTTTTGAAGAGTATTACATCGAGGACGATTATTCGAATTTGGTAACGTACGATTTTTTTTCGTAGTCTTGCGACGTAATAAAGATATGGTTGCTATAGTTGATGTCATTTTTCGTTATTTGATACTAAGCTCCCCTTCATTAAAAGAGAGTTCCTTTTTAATTATCTGGAGCGTCAGGGTGTGCTCAGCTGTATGTTTCTTAAAATCCCATTTTTCTCCCCTCTGAGAATCTTGTATGTGGGTAGGTTTTCTGAATATCGAACTTAGCTGCGGAATTACTTGGGGAGGCGGAGTCATTTCATACCTTTTCCAACTTTGAGCCATTCTCATATGAGAACGTAGGGTTTCCATCTTTTTTCTTTAATAGTTTTCTTTTTCTCTTGTTTTTGGGTTTTTCTAAATTTTCTTTTTAGTTGGTCGTTGTTTTTCCCTTTTGTTCTTCGATCGATCATCCACGTACGATAGCCAGTTCTCTTTTCCCCCCTTTGGGATTACCGTAGGTGTGTAGATGAGAACGTAGTCTATCGCAATATAAAGTTCATTTGTTTTTTTAGTCCAATAGTCTTGAATCAGGGACAGTTCGTTCCTTACCTAGTGAATCCGTTCTCGGCGCGTCTTGAGATTGCTCATGTTCCACCACTGCTTTGCTAGTTACGGCCAGAGGACGCCTCGAGATAGAGGTATTCTCCTACATGTAGAATCAGTTTTTCTTCTTTTTATTTTCGATTTTTTGTCTAAATTTACCCTCCCCCCATGAGTAAAGTAAGGAGAAACCTCGATCTCGACGTTGGTGCTACGGGAGATCACTCTTCTGAGTGACAGATGTAAGTCGGTTTATGTCGGTGTGGACAGTAAAGGGATACACCAGATAATGTATTATTTTTCAACCCATGAAACAGGTTCCCTGCGTTCCTCGTTTAACATCGTTAAGGAAGCCGTCGTTTTCTTTGCCTGAACCATATGGAATACACATCAACCAGGATGCAAGAGTTACCAAAATTCACGGACATTATGAGCTGGCCGACGGACGGAAAACTTTTTTTTTTTAATGAATGATTCTGGAGTAGGATGCTCTTGAAGAAGGAAGAACTCCTGGTGAAGCATTTACGTATAAAAACTGAGATTTTTTCAGATTTCTTTTCAAGAGAGAATTTTCAGGGTTGTTACAAACTTGTATCCGCTCGACATTGATAATTAAGAGTATGATCGATGAGTATGTCACTCCATAAAAAAAAATGTGGAATGGCCCTAAATTGGACGCCTATCGCGTGTACCATAGTGTTCTGACGGAGGAAAGGTATTTTGAATAATGATTCGCCAATCTTTCCTTATTCATACGTACGTATAGCGTTACATATTTTTGAGATAACAGGACATATCTTATGTTCGACACGCGTTATTTTCTTTGTGAAACTTTGTAAGGGTTACCTACGTTACGTACTTACGTACAAGAGTAGCGCAGAAAAAATAGTCGCCACATCAGATTCTTCTTTTGACGTGCATCTATATTATTGCGGTCTACGCTGTCATTGTTGCGTATAGGACTTGGAAACTGGATTTACTTTCACTCTCGAATCTTTGAGAAAATTATTATTGATTTTTTCGCGTGATTGAAAACGTAAGCTTCGACCCTATTCTATTGAGTTTACGAGTTTTGATTTATTAGGGTAGGTAGGTTCCGAACATAACGTATGCTATGTATGATAGAAGTCTGTAACGGACCTGTAGCCCTTTAGGCAGAAAGGCGAACCGAACAGCGCTGCCCACGAAGAAGAACTTTTTAATTAGAATATTGTAACACGCTCTGCTACATCACTTTGGATGATTGCGACGTGATCTGCGTGCCTCGCTAATCCTGTAATCGTATCTGCGCTACGAGAGACGGGCGTGCACGCGAAGAAAATAAAAATCTAGAGGGTTCTGCGGAGTTTGAAAGTATGGAGTGATAAAACTTTAATCATACAAATTGCAGAAAACTAAACGCACGTACGTATATCGAAGTACGCTACGTGCAATAAATTAATTTTACAGATTGTTTGAAAATAGTGTGTGCTCTTCAGAATCATGCGAGATTTTCGTGTCTATTACGATTTAAACGTGTTATACGCGGGACTGATTTTCAGTTTTCGATGAATGACCGATATGAAAAGCATGACTGCATATTTTTTGCATCATTCAAAGCGAGTTTGAGTGTCTTCTACCGCCTAAACGTATTTTGACATGTTCCATGTCTTTTCTCTCGCCAGACCCCGATTTTGAAACTCGCGAGTACACCCCCCCTCCCCCCCCCCCGTCAAGAGAAATCTCTACACCGTGGGTGATTCAGAAATTCGCGAGTACACCCCGCGTAATAATAATAATTAATAATAAATAAATAAATAAATAAATAAATAAATAATTAAATAAATAATTAAATAATTAAATAATTATTTAAATAAATAATTAAATAAATAAATGATTAAATAATTAATATAATTAATAATTAGAAAATCTCTACCCCGTGAGTGATTCAGAAATTCGCGAGTACACCCCGCGTAATAATAATAATTAATAATAAATAAATAAATAAATAAATAAATAATTAAATAAATAAATAAATAATTAAATAATTAAATAATTAAATAAATCAATAATTAAATAAATGAATAATTGATATAATTAATAATTAGAAAATCTCTACCCCGTGGGTGATTCAGAAATTCGCGAGTACACCCGCGTAATAATAATAAATAATTAATTAATTAAAAATTAAATAATTAAATAATTAAATAATTAAATGAATAAATAATTAAATAATTAATATAATTAAATAATCAAATAAATAAATAAATAATTGAATAATTAAATAATTAAATAATTAAATAAATAAATAATTAATATAATTGATAATTAGAAAATTTTCTAAGTCCCTCTTCCTATCATATATGGCTGGATAGTCGAAATTTTTCCAAGTCCCCTAGACTTGAATTGTCTCATACCATTCCAATACAACAGCGAGATCGCTCGTTCGCCCCACCGAAAGTTGATACCTCAAAATATAGAACACTCACAATTACCTCAAAATATTTCTCATACAAGACTTATACGACGCCAAGATAGGTAAAGGGAGTAAACGAATAATATCTCACGAACACTTGACCTAGTAGAAGAATTAATAATAAATAAATAAATGAATAAATAAATAAATAAATAAATAAATAAATAAATAGATAAATAGATAAATAGATAAATAAATAAATAAATAAATTAATAAATTAATAATATTAAATAATTAAATAATAAAATAATTGAATAATTAAATAATTGAATAATTAAATAATTAAATAATTAAATAAATAAAGGCTGGGTAGTCGAAATTTTTCCAAGTCCCCTAGACTTGAATTGTCTCATACCATTCCAATACAACAGCGAGACAGGGGGCGAACGAGCGGAGCGAGTTCGCGCTACCTCATATTTCTCAAAAAAGACTTGAATTTTCTCATACCATTCCAATACAACAGCGAGATCGCTCGTTCGCCCCACCGAAAGTTGATACCTCAAAATATAGAACACCCACAATTACCTCAAAATATTTCTCATACAAGACTTATACGACGCCAAGATAGGTAAAGGGGTAAACGAATAATATCTCACGAACACTTGACCTAGTACAAGAATTAATAATAAATAAATAAATAAATAATATTAAATAATTAAATAATTAAATATTTAAATAATTGAATAATTAAACAATTAAATAAATAAAGGCTGGATAGTCGAAATTTTTCCAAGTCCCCTAGACTTGAATTGTCACATACCATTCCAATACAACAGCGAGTTCGCGCTACCTCATATTTCTCATAAAAGACTTATACGACGCCAAGATAGGTAAAGTTTTTTAAGTCCCTCTTCCTATCATATATGGCTGGATAGTCGAAATTTTTCCATGTCCCCTAGACTTGAATTGTCTCATACCACTCCAATACAATAGCGAGACAGGGGGCGAACGAGCGGAGCGAGTTCGCGCTACCTCATATTTCTCAAAAAAGACTTGAATTTTCTCATACCATTCCAATACAACAGCGAGATCGCTCGTTCGCCCCACCGAAAGTTGATACCTGAAAATATAGAACACCCACAATTACCTCAAAATATTTCTCATACAAGACTTATACGACGCCAAGATAGGTAAAGGGGTAAACGAATAATATCTCACGAACACTTGACCTAGTAGAAGCCTAGACTGAAATATTTCATGATGACTGATAAAATATAAAAGACATGGAACATGATTTTCATTTATTTGGCTATGCCAGAAAATTTTTTTGTGAATCACTTTTGACACAGATGTTTCATTACTGAAAAGGGCAATAATCTGAAATGAATAATAACTATCATTAGCTAGATCAACATAAACATTGCCAAACATGATATACAATCATACCTCATTCAATACTCGCAAGGTTACTCCGTGTACATAAATGAAGACTTCATTTGTGAATTGTTCGTTTTGATTTTTGACGAAGAAAATCGAATCCACAAAGGTACGTTTTACTCCACAGATCTAGAAAATGGAAAATCTACTTAATAACTTATTTATCAATATAATCTTATAGTGGTAGTTAAAATTCAATACATCCAGAACGACTGTATGATCTAAACAAACGTTCTTTCGGAAGTCCATTTTGAGAATGTAATCTTGCTCTTTCGATCGGAGATTGTATGGATGACGATGTTGATCTATAATTGAAATCAATGTATTTTATTTAAACCTCCTGGTATTGCAACGTTTCAAGTTGAAATCAACATACTACATACTTTTTTCTGAACTTGAAATAGGGGCCATTAATAATCGTAGTCGTCGGCGATCGTTTGTATCTGTGACATTCAATTTGTCAAACAAACGATTCCATTGGGCAGTACTCAAATTTGGCAAGTCGTCTTTGTGTGGATGAGCCGATTTCGATGATTCACCGTACGTGACAACAATCGTTTTGGCAACGTCTTCCTCTACGTCTTTTATTCTATCTACTATTGCTGAGATTTCCGGTGATAATTTAAATTTCAATGCCAGACACCATTTTGAGTACCTGCACACGTTTTCCATCCTCAAAAGCCATAGAGGGAAATACTTCTTTTCTATAATAACAATACATTCTCGAATTGTGAGGACATTTTTAATATTCAATGGACACGACGTTGGTGAAGTTGGTGCTAAAGAAGGTCTGTATTTTCCTCATGTGCATCTAGTGTATAGATATACTGAAGGGGAGGATAATTTTATCTCCATCATACGATCCAGGAAGGAAAAATCCGAAAGGCTGTTGGTGTAAAAAGTCACCTTAATTGAGAGACTGGATTGACAGTTCTTTCTCAGGTTTCATCTCTATTGACATCAGTGGCTTCCAATTGGACAGCTCAAACAAGGGCGTACAAATGGAATTTTGGTTAGCAATATTAACTTTGGGTGTAACCATTCTATTGCTGAGCGACTTTCTATCGAAAATATTTCAAACTTTGTATCTTTGGTTGTTATGAACTTCATCTCCTCTACGGTCTTATTTCCGACCAATTTTGTAAATTCTTCTCTTTGAACTGCAGCCCAATTTCACCCGGCCATCATCACTGTCTGAAATTCGTTTGCGGTTTTTGATTCTAAAGAAAATTGAAAACATTTTGACCGTGTCGAAATAAGTTGGAGACTGGGTTCTGCGTAAGTTCGTTTAAATATGTTTTTGTTCTTTTAAATGAGATATTTTTTTTTTGTTCAGAAATTCAGGCTTTATGACAAAATTCCAACTGCGCCCAGTAGGCTCAAAACAACGCTACAACAATAAGAGAGGAGAAAAATAAAAATACAGTAACTCGACTCTAAATTCTGTTGTAGGAAAAAAAAGAAGTTAAATTAGCTTTTACGCGAGTTGTTGAACAAATGATTCTCTTTGTTCTATAATTTTACGAGGGCGTTGAGAAGGAATCCTTTTAGAATGTGACTTCTCATTCTATCTGTATGAGACACTCGTACTTGTACATTTCGACAAAAGACGTCACGAATATTTGAATAATAATGGATGAGTACCCTTTATAATTTTCGTAAATAAAAAAAGGAACTCTACTCATTTTGATTCATATTCAGGAGAAGCTGATATTATCTGTTATTGCCACAGAATTTGATAAGCATATACAAAAGCATAAGGAAATTACGTTTTTCGGACATATCAACGAGCAGCGTTGGATCAAGGAAGAGCAGATCCACACTACTTCTAACTTTTTCTAGGGTTCTAAAGGGAGTAATAGGTGTATGTAGATTACCAAGTAGTTCACACACGCATGTAAATACGGTTAGATTGTACAAATAGTAATCTAAACCTGAATGCACACGTAATCCGAATGGAGCTTTATGGCACGCTGAAAAGACGAGGGAATTTTTCTCTTTAATTCACCCTCACCAATCGGGAGAGTAATGTACGAAAAGATGATTTCACATGAATAAGTTGACAGTTGTTAGTCGAAATGGGAAATGTAATTATGCTTTGATTTTTTTTTCTAACTGCATAATAAAGAAGGCGAAATAGACTATTAAAAAAAATAATAATAATAATAATAATAATAACAGAGAAAACAGTAATGCACAATCGACCAAACATTGTAATATGGAACAAAAGGGAGAATACGGCCGAGCTGATAGATATCGCCATGCCATATGCAAACAACATGCAGAAAACATATGAGGAAAAGATCAGGAAGTATGAAGACCTCAGTAGACAAATCCGGAACATGTGGAAGGTAAAGAAAGTTGAAACCATACCGATCATTATATCAAGTAGGGGACTCATACATAAAGAGCTGCGGCGGAATCTAAGAAGAATTGGAATCCAGGAAAATTGCTACAAGAAGATGCAAAGGACATGCAGTCTAGTACGCGAGTTCCTATAGGGGAAAAGTGGATGTGACTGTTACTTGGAAAGTAACCCGTACAGTCATGTTACAGCACCCCCATCGAGGAAATGTGGAGAAGAAGAAGAATAATAATAATACACAACTGACTTGTTGGCCAGTTGCGCATGTTGCTGGTTGAACTGTTCTTCATAAAGCTTCTTCACCTCATGCTTCAACAACTCAATCTGTCGCCCCTGTTCCGCGACTTGCTTCAGAAGGTGTTGCTCGGCCTGTGGCCTCTTCTAGATGGCCTCTTGCAATTGCAGATGTAGCATGATCTGCTCCTGCTGCTTGTCCAGCTACATCTTCTGCTGCTTGGTCTTCACATTATACTCTTCTTGCAGCCTCAACAATTTCACGTCCTTCTTCATTCTCTCTGACTTCAACAATACGATTGTTTTGTTGAGGTCGGCATTTACCTTCCGCAGTTTTCTTCCTGGTAAGTTGGGTGGAAGGGGTCGCCAGGGGCGTTGAGGAGGTTTTTTCAGGTAACGACTCACCGTCGGGCTTGGCTTCTTCTCCCACTATATACAACTATCTTCTGGAGAAGAATGATACTCGCGTTTCAGTCTGGTGACATCACTGCTCTGGCAAGGGGAGGAGAAGTCCTCAACAACGTTGGGGATTCAAATCGTATCAACACTACTTCCTCTTGCTGTGTGGACACCTCTTTCTCTGTCTGTTTGCCATCCTGGTTGGTTGCGTTGACCATCTCCTGTGCCACATTCGCCCTATTGGTTGCCTCATTGCTGGATTCGGGGAGATACCCCCGACCACCCGCCGCCTGAGTGCATCAGTGTGGAGAGCCGGCTTGCCGTATGCGAAACGGCACCAGATTCCTCGTCTTTCGTCATCATCTTCTGAAAACATAATGTTGCAGTGTGAGGCGTTATCCGGGAAGCTGCTCCCGTCTTCCCTGATCATCTTGCAGAGCCACACTTTCCCCGCGAGCTGCTTGGTCCTCACAGGGAGAGGCACACACCTTACGGCTATAACCGGGTTTTCATTGTCAGAGTTTTCCATCTCCTACCTGGTCATTGGAAGAAACTCCACCAGGGCCAGCTAAGTAGATTGGTATGGGACGTGAAGGTCCAGATGGCGATACGTAACACCATACAAACAGGACGTGAAGGCTATGAAAACAGTACGTAACCCCATGTATGAATATGCTCCTGATACAGGGATGATTGCCTACGTCCTTCCCTTATCCTCCGAGCCCGTACCCTAACCTGCAGGGAGACAGGTGGTTGTTTAGTAAAAGTATACGGTTTCTTTGCTTACGGTTTAATTAGCCTCGGAGTATCCTTCTCCTAGTACTCTTAGATACAGCGCCCCGCCCGCGCCACAACAGCAACCCACCACCAAACGCCAACCAGATGCAGACAGAAAGTGAAACAGTCGCAGCCAGCACCACACTATCTACACATTCGACACTCAAGTCCAGTACCCCTCATTCTTGTAGGTACGAGGCAACTCAGCTCAGTCGAGCACCATGGACGCCATCCTAGTTTTTAGGTCCAGCAGCGCATCCCAGGTGGTCAGCCCAGTCAGCACATACGGACCGCAAACTTGCGCGAGACAGAGTTCAGGTAGCAGCCCACACGGTCAGCCTGTTCTGCCAATGAACCCCTCAACCCAGTTGACGCATAGCCCAGGAGGTCAGTCTAGTCCACGGCACCGGAACCGGACCACTTCATTCATTCATCATCCCACACATTCAAATCTGTGCCGCACAAATGCCTGTCATCCCATCCACAAACCCGCCAGCGCCTAGCACGGCCACAGCCCAGGTAAGTTTGAAGGTCATCAGCTAGATCGAGTCTGATATCTGGGGAGGCGTTAGCTATGGAGAAGTGGATGATATCATAGTGGGTAGGTGGTCTAATTGGAGGTGTTTGAATAATTAAGATTCAAAAGGAAGGATGAGAGAATTACGAGTATGTTGGCGGAGTGCGGGTGCGTAGATTGGCAGTGAGAGTTAGGAAGTGAGTGGAGGGGAGGGGGTTATCAGCTTCAACGCAGATGCTGAAAGTAGGCCTAGCTCGTTGTGCGCCAAAGGCTTGATTTACTTCAAAAGCGAATATATTGACAGACACAAAAAAATTTAGATACCATTGCGAACTCTTCAATGGCAGCGGGGAACCCGCAAGCCTCGCAGTTCCGTGGGAAGCGGCTAGTCTTATGAGTAGACGCATTAGGTTGCCTGATCGGAAGTTAGAAATTTTACAATCCTTTCTCCTAAACGTTAGATGTGTACTTTAAACTTACGGAATTTGTATCTCGATGTTATCTCCAATTAGCGCTCCTGCACCCAACATTCTACGACTTTTCTTAGAAGATTTATGGACGAAAATGGGCCAGAAATTGACCAATTATCTAAAATTCTTAAAAATTGAAAATTGTTTAAACTTCCGTATTTTACTAACGCTAATCCCGAAAAAAATACTTGAATATCTTCCGAGTTCAGATTTGATGACGTCGTAGATTGGTCCCGGTGACCTCAGGATCTAATGACGTCATAGAACAATCCCTAGCTCGGAAGTCAAAATTTTAACAGGGAATTTATTTTATTGGGGGGGGGGGAGGGTATTTCGAAAAATTTGCCGGCCTCCGTGTGGCATCCAGAATGAAATCCAAATCGGCAAAAATGGTCCAATTTCAATACTCGCCCTCCAAGTTCCAGCGGTAAAAATAATCTAAATCCAAGAAAGGTCGAGATTCTTTCAAGTCCTGCTCCTATCACATAACACATGAAAGTGGACGTTTATCGAAGTTCCCCTCTCATAATTTATGACTTACAAATCCAAATTTTTCCAGGTCTCCCTCCTATAGGTTGATGACGTCATCAACCTCGGACGTACTCGCGTTCGCGGAAGCAGAAATGTCCGGAAGATGTGCCCCAACAAAAGGGATAGCGGATTGCCCGCTAAAAGTTTTGTGGTTTATTATTAAAAAGGACAGATGATAAATTTGTTGAGTTTTATGCGTTGCATACTGGATAGTGGATTGAAGAGAGGAAAGTCGGATGGGTAGAAAAGTGTTAAGTGGGTGGTCGAGACAATAACAGTGTTTTCGATCAGATTCCAAATTTCTCGTCTTACGTATATGTAGCAATGCTTTTTTTTTTCACCCAGACGCTAGTCTTGAGAACTCTAGTTTACTCCTTACTTACCAGCGGGAGAAAGTGGGTTGCCCTCCTATACTTTTCAATATTCTTCCTTCTCTTCCTCTCGGCTCCCAAATCCGTACAAATAAAACACATTCCGGTTATCGAATCGAAGACCCACCCCTCTTCTCTCCTTGAGAAGAAGGTTTCTCGCAAAATCTACCGCGGTAAGTGCCTTATTGTGTTTTAATTTGGAAAAAAGTATGAATGATATTGCGATTACATTTTAATAATGATGAGAAAAATCAATAGATTGCTGGTAAAAATGGAAAAATTGTAGCTACCGATACAGAAAATTGCTTGTCGGAGTTCTCCCATCAAATATTTCGCGCAAACGAAAACGATACGCTTCCCCCATCTGAATACTTTCTCATTAAAATGCGAGTTGAAAATTTTCATAATGCAGAACCTTTTTTTTCTCTCTCTTTTTCTCAACGCACTCTGCAAAAGCCAATCAAAATTTGGAAACATCTCGAAGAAAAAACTGTGCGACACAAATGAATGAAGATAAGAGGTAAAGTAGAGTATAAGTTTTGACTAATAATGTTATGGCCGCACCCAGTCTTCTTTAGGCAACAAATATCGTAAAAGTGAGAGAAATTTTGAAAAAGGGGTAATTCTTCACAGCTGGCGCAGATATCTACTTTATACACTGAACTGTGTTGAGCGTTCGAAACTTTTTTTCTCTATATATATTTTTTCCCCTCAACCCTTGTTTTAATTTTAAAAGCGAACTCTCGACATCGACAAATGAAAAATTCATGAACTCTCTCGCTCTCTCTCTTGAGGTAAAATTTTTCGCGACTGCCACGTCCATACAACGTAGAATGCGAAAGGAAAACTGACACGGCCTCGATGTGTCGACCTGAATCATCGGGAAAAAAAAAGAATTATAAGGTTATTAATTTTGAAACGGTGATTCGTTAAGTGTCCGTCTCAATCTCGCCTCTTGTCAACCTCCCTTGAGCTTCTCCACATCCGAATTCATTTTGTATAGAACTTTTCTAACCGTAGGCGATACATACGCAGAACAAAGCTCGGTTTTTTATTAATTCAAGCGGAAAGTGTACATCGTAGGATATACAAATATGAAAAGCGAATGCATTTTGCGCGCGATCTACCATAATGTATAGAACTTGTCCGCCTCTTACACACAATATGCATACATAGTGAGTCATCGTACGTGAGTCTGAGTCGTTTACGATGTTGATACACATAAGTATTTATACGCAGTGAGCACGCATTTGAATGAATACATTTGATTTCCCGAGCACGTTAGACGATATCAAAATGTAGATATCCAGTGTAGTAGCGCGGTCTGTTCTCCAATAAAAGAACACCAACCCTACTCGCATCTCCTCTGGAAATAAAATTTAAGTCCAAAATAAAAGTTACATGCTGCAGAATATACACTTGACCATCTTCATCAATAGTTATAGTTTGATCCCCGCAAGATAGGGTGGTCAAATGCAGGTTTAGGTCAGCGCACCTGCTACTCATACCAGGAGTAAAATGTGTGAACAATTTTTCAATGCTGCTGGGTTGCCCGTGTTGCCTCATCCTGCCGGCAAATGTGCACGATGCTTCCCCAAAGCGTTTTATAATATCTTCTTGATCTAAGGCAAAATATTCGCCAGGTAAGCGTGGACCAGCTGTGGTAAGCTAACTCTCAAGTCTGAATTAATTGTGACGCGCAGGCCAAGCAATATAAGTGGTAGAACTTCTGTTCAGGTAGATGTCGCGTCTAGGGCCTTAATGGCCGTTTTTGCAGTTCTGATCCAGCGCTCTACTTTCCTATTGGCCCTGGAATGATAGGTCGTTATTTCTATTTTCTTTGCGCTAAACTTTACTGGTAATGTCTGGAATAAGTCACTCTCAAACTGCCTACCCTAATCGGTAGAGATTTTGCCTGGAGCATCGAACTTGGCTACCCAGTCGTGGACAACCACTTTTGCAATGTTTTCCGCGGTGATACTTGTTGTAGGTCACAATCTATCAAAGTGACAAGGTAGGTGCATCCTTCTGATGGTGGGAGTGCTCCTAAGATGGGCAAACCGAGTCATTTTGAGGTGCTTTGGTGTAAGGTTCCACCTTTGACCTCTGGTTCTGAATGCTTACTTTCACCAGCTCCCTGCATTTGGCCCTACTAATTGTTTAAGAACTACTTTTGCCATTGAGTTCCCACATGAATGGGCTAGATTGTGGATCAGGCAGAATATTTGATGTCTAAATTTTAACGGTACAAAAAGATGGTTGCCGTTTTGTGTGACCACGAAATATACTTTTATTGCTGTACCCGGTATAATGTTACCTATTACAGTTTCAAATTGGATCCTGAGTTCGTCAATATCGATTTTAATTCTTCATCAGTCTCAGATGTTCTGATACTATTCCGGTGTATGGTACTGTTTCTAAGATGTTTATTGTCTCCAAGCGGGATAAGGTGTCTGCTGACATGTCCTGGAGTCCAGGGATGTCGATTTTGAATTAGCTGATGTATTCCAGCTAACGCGTTACCCGTGGTGAAGGGTCTTTAGAGGAAGATTTATAAGCGTACTACACTATTGCAGAGGTTTGTGGTCTTTTGAATAAGTTTGCATTGGCTCTTAAGGTTTTGGTCACTCAATGAATCAACCAAGAACAAAAACACAATGAGATTACAACAACTTTGTGATTGAGTTCAATGAACAAAGCAGTGAGGAACGCACATAACATCAGGGCTGGGAACGGATCGGATCGCAGATCACGGATCAAAAAGTGGCAATCCGTCATTCGTATTCGGATCATTCTTTCCCCGCCGCGCTTTATGATCCGTGATTGATTCTGATCATTTTTTTGTTTATGGTTGATTTGATTCAAATTATTTGCATTGATCCACGCGGGTCACGGTTTTTTCTCGCTCCAACGTGATCTGCCTCACAGAAAACGATTGACGTGTGTCACGAATCTCAATTTGTAGAAAAGAGCCTTTTGTACATGAAAGAGAGACATTTTTCTCCAAAGCGCAATTTGTGATTCTCAAATCAGGGATTTAGAAATTGTAATTCAAAAATTTGAAGACACATTTTTTCCGCGCTCGTGGATCGCGGATCAAATGTTCTGATCCGCAGTTGATTGATCCGTTGGATCGCGAGAAAATGTTACTTACCCGTGGTCCATGATCCGGATCACTTCCAATGCACGATTCCTGATCCGCGATCCGATTCACTCTAAGACCTACGATTCGAGATCCGCGATTCGGATCAAATGTTTGCGATCCGTGCCCATTCCTGTATAAAATGAAGCCTTCCGAGGATACCGTCATCATGAGACTAAATACAAAAACTATAATCAAGACGACAAAGTGGTAGTGTATAGGAGAAACTGACCTCGATGACATCATCAACCCGCGATGTTATCACCCTTAATCTTAATGACATCATCACTTTGTAACCCTGAGACGTACATATTTTTAAGATAATAATGCGTCATCAAGCCGAGACATCCCCCCTAACCTTAACTAGTAATTATTACAATTTTTGAGAAGCCCTTATTGAATCACCCGAGTTCCCACCAAGGAAAAACAAAAACAAAAATACGAATATTTTTATTCTTTAATTGAAACGAATAAAGGACGAGTACCACAAGACACATTCATTGAGACGTCTTTCGGCATTTACTGTCATCACCAGAATGGGAAAACCGAAAATCGACAACTAGAGTAAAATTACAAATTCGTCGGATAAAAAAATACAGGAAAAAACGAGAAAGTGACGTGTATCATACTTCCGTACTTATTTATGTTGCGGTGAAATACAGTGTATCTCATCAATGAGCTCATCCTTATACACATCAAAATTCATTAGTTCGTAGGCGTGATGTATCATTTTTTTCACAATTTCGATATAATGAAGAGGTAGTCGCCGGAGGAAGTTGTTTTCGAGGTGCAAAATTACTTCATCTCCACCGAGGTGCCCCTTTCCCAGAAGGTGCTTTGCGAAGGCAGATTTGTAGAATTTCCGTTGGCGTAAGCGGAGACGTGATCATTAATCCTAGTACGGAAAGCTTGGCCGGTCTCACCAACATAAATACCGGGCAATCGCGACAACAGAGTAGGTACACACTGCTCCTAGATAAGGGGAGAGTCGAATCTTTCCCATTAGGGAGAAGCGTCCCGAGCTTTACATAAGGGTAGAACAAGGGAGTCCTATTCCAGGTCCTAACTACATCCCCAATCAGAGATGTGAGTTTAAGGAGATAAGGAATTAGGACCGAAGACTTCCTCTGAACTGTCCTGGCGGATTGAGTGAAGGTGATGGTCCGTTGTAGAGCTACCTTAGCAAGTTTCCTCCGGACAAAAGGACAAGACTGTAGATATCAATATTAACGACATTAAAGTAGCCAATTGCTGAAGGTTAAAAACTTCTTTTGCAAAAGCAGAAGGGGAAGGGGGGAGAGAAACAAGGCGGTGAAAAAAATAAGTCAATATCAGCAATCTTGTGAGAAAAGGGCAAAAAAAAATCCGTGGATGAGGATGTCCGTAGTGATAAGCATCCTATAGACTTGAAAGTCAAACTTACCAGGGGGCAGGGAAATCGTGAGGTTGAGGAAGCTAATCTCAGAACATCCGATCTCTACAGTGAATTCAATGGAAGAGTAGAAGGTATTCATGAAATTCAGAAACTCCTGAAAGGAGTGAAATGGTCTAGTTTAAACACATAATATGTAATCGACTTGAGGAGAGGATGCTCAGAGTTGAAAATCTCAGCTTCAAATCTGGACACAAAAACTTCGGCTACGAGAGACCCTAGTCGTGATCGACGGGGACACTTACGTCAGAAAGAAGTTTATAGATGAAATCATTGAACTGACATATATTAGGGGCTGAGGCATTTTTGGAGGAGAGAATTGAATTCAGAAATCAAGGGAAGAGGGACTAAAACCTTATTGAGTAACTCGTCCATACGTTCCCGGGTAGGAGGACGTAGGGGAACGAACCCACTACATCAAACGAAACGAGAATACTTTCAGTAGGAAAGGTGGGGTTAGGAGTAAGTATATGGGATAACTCAACTGAGTTCTTCATTGCATAAGGAAGGTTGGAGTTTGTTATTTGTTTGAACTAAATAAAAGCGCAGGCCTGTCTGACACCCATCTTGTTTTCCAATGTTAACCAAGGGGGTGCTAAATTCATTTTACAACCAAAATGGTTGTCCATATTGCCCGCTCTCGAGCTCCTCAGTATATCAGTTTTCAAACGTACTCGTAAAGGTTTTTCTTTCAGTTGCTTTAAGCTTCTGTTGACTCGTTTCTGATGAATTTCAAATTCTGTTGAACAAAAACCACTTTCGAGAGTCTTTTTTGTACCTAAACAAAAGATTTGAAAAAAAAAAAACACTGTTCTATAAATTACTCGGTATTTTTCATTGGACGTTGTTTGATGGTTGCAAAGCGCGCTACAAAGGGAAAAATAAAAGTCTCAACCGACGCTAAAAATTCAATATCGAAAACCACAACTGCACACATTCGCCACGTGAAAGAGAAAAATAGCAATTTCTAATGATGGACTGGTGGCTCACAGCTCATTCTATCGTCTTCGTGAAAATAAAATCGAAAATTTTCATGGAATCGAGTTGAAAAATCGTTTGTCGTGTTTGTGGTAGCGGATGCTAAAAATTCAACGTTCTCGGATGCTGACGTAAATTTTAGCATGTAAACTTCAAGTGGTATCTAATTGCAGCTCAACACAGCGCTCTTAATCGTCGGTGAGGTAATTTTGATGAACATTTTAAGCGTACACGCCGTGGGTGAAGGCGAAAACTGGTTTTTCGGTTGTCCTACGAAATTATAATTAATGGCTTTTTTAATATTTTTCACTCGTTCCTGCTTCGAGAATAATTTCATCAACTGTCTTATATTACGATTGTATTCGAAACGAGCAACATCAACATCTCTCCGTCTGATGCGGAAACGCAATCATAAAAAATGACTCACGATAATAGCGCCATTTACGTCACTGTTTACTGACGCTTCATTAGTCTACGTATTTCCATCTTAAAAGGGAAAGAGAATTAAAAACTCACAAAGGGTGGAAGCGCAGAAAAGTACACACCCAGAATGGCAAACGGAAACGTTAAGTTCGATTTGCATAAAGTTCAATACGTAATGGAGTAGACTTCTGGAAAAATATTCTTCGCATTATCATTACAAAAGACGGAAAGTACAAATCCTTTCAAGGTGTGTAATACAGGTCGTCGACTTTGTCGAATGATTCCCGACTATTGATAAATCAAGAATATTCGTACGCTAATAGAAATTCGGTTTTATATTTGTCGGTCAATTATCTAAGATTTCTTGTATATTTGTTAAGAAAAAGAAAATAAAAAACGAGAAGAAAGAAATGGAAATCTGTATTTTCGTCGAGGGCACGTATCCGATACCGAGGGTTGTCAGAGTACGCAGCTATCTATACTGATATTTCTTCCGTCAAATTAACATCCACTTCGACGAAATCTTTCCACGAACGAGGGCGAAATACGCGCTATTGTCTAATGAAGAAATGCCGCGAGCGATGTTTCCGGCGATATTAACGAATAATTTTGCGCGAAAAGCTTCTTCATAATAATCCATTATTCTGAAATGATCGGCACGCGCGACGAAGAGCGTACCTATCCGAGCGTTATCTTTGGAGGTTGAGCGTCAGCTACTTCCCATAAAAATGTCTTCTCATTGAATCCTGTTCAAGTGACTATTATGTAAATCTAGAGTATCTCTCTTGACATCAATTTCCTTTCCAAAGGTTAGGTGAATTCAACAAAATCCAGTCCATCTCAATATGCGTACCTATCAGGATACATTACGGGACGCCTACAATGCGATGTTTAGTCTGTTCCATACATTCGCAGATGATTCTACAAATTCGACCAAAACTTTGAAAGAAGCATAAATATTATTAGTTGATTTCGAGTCAATTGACGCTGCATGGGTATCGACCGAAAATCGCCAGTCGGTATGGTTCAGCGAGACTCGACTGTTTATATCGCTTGGAAGTCATAAAAACTAGGTCAGAGGCCCTGCCCCTCCAGTACGATACCTTATTCAAGAGCTGAAATTTTTCCAAATCTCCTTTCTCTCGTACAAAGTTTGAAAGTCGACATTTTCTTAACAACGTCCATTGCGCGCTGTCTTCTTGGCAAATTTTGGTTTCGTGAGACTGACCATCAAGTTACATATATATATACGTCCTCAAGTTTCTTACCAGAAGCGCAGTCGAGAGAAAGATAACGAGGCGGTTAAGTCGCGGACTTTTGATTCAGAGGTGCCTGGTTCAAACCTTGTTCTGACAAGGTAGGATATATTTTCTAGTTGTATAATTCCTAGTGATCACGTACGCTCCCAAAATTTCTAAAAACTTATCACCCATCGTTTCCCCTTCTCTTGATTACGCCACTGCGATCCCTACGAGTTGGGTGACTAATTTGAACTATCTGATCATTTGGTAAAATTGACGTTCGGAAATTTAGCACGAGTGTGACGTTAACATCTTAAATATGCACGAAATTTTTTAGTGCACGTATTCTACATTACTAACGTTCGCACATGCTTTCTAACTTACTCGTATATTATGAAAGTATTACTAACGACAGTATTGTAGCGATAACAGCCTGACGCGTTATATGTGGTCATTAATTTTCAACTTCACGCCCATCATCGTGGATGATGCATATAACTGTTATACCTCGAACACGAAATGTCTGAGATCATAGATTCAAAAAAATTCAATGCTTAGTTAATAATTTATTCGATACGTTCTTGTCGTAAAACGCGAGAAATAACCATCAAATGCGAGCCAAGGCGTTCTGACTTAGTCACCAAGAAATAAGGAGATAGGGGGTGGGAGGTATTTTTTCGCATTTCTATGGAGATTATCGTTTTACTGTAATGACTATGTATATATTTCATTTTTTCTTTTTCATATGTGAGCTATGGACATTGGACAATGTGGAAAAATCATTCTCTTGACTCTTGATGATAGAACGCCCGGCAACGCGTCCTGCCGGAAGGAGCTGCCGGTAGGACTTTGTGTTGGGTACTACCGGAAGATTTTTGTAATTAGACTACTGGCAGGACACCTTACAACCAATACAAAGCCCGTACAACAAATACAGAGCAACACACTTGATATTGTAAGGCTTCTGGCAGGACCGCATAATGATAAAACACCGTCCAAAAGCGTTAGGAATCGCTAAATCAGCGTTACCACTTCGAAGAAAACATATGGAAAATATAATGCAATTTTGTTATTTTTAAAATCGTCCTATCATTACACTGAAAACACCGATTTCAATTTTTTTTTTTTTTTTGCGCTACATCTACTACACACACTGAATTGATTCCCCATGTTATTTTGCTTCCTACTGCATACTGCATACGATTTAATTTGAAGCAAACTGCGTCCTCACGGAAGGACGTGGGGTCCTGCCGGTAGTACGTCGGGCGTTCTATCAGGGTCAGAACCAGCTGCAGCACTCGTAAAATCTCAAGTTTACTGTTTTACTTTATTAGCTGTTAGCTTATAAGAGTTACCCCATCATCGCTACTGAAGAACAAGGCCTAGTTCTTCCAGTATAAGGCTGTGATATTACATATTAATTTCAACAATACCGCGTCATGATATCATATACATCTCGGAGGTCAAAATTTTAGAAGAGAACATGTTTTATGTTTTTTTTTTTTTTTGAAAAATTAGCCGTTCGTCGCCCTTCGAAGTACATGTATAATAGGAAGGACTGGAAACCATTTTGTTCTCGAAGTTGATACTAAGGAAAGCGACTTGAAAAATTTTGTGTTATTGTCACGATATATATGATAGAAGGAGATTTTGGAAAATTGGTGTTTTCTCAATACAGTTTCACACTACCCTAGAGGTCGAATTGATAGTGCATTTTTAGCAGGGAACCCGCTATCCCTTTTGTTGGGGGTACTTTCAGGAAATCTTTGTCGGCGTGCACGGGCGCGAGCGAGGTTGATGATGTCACTCACGGAGAGGGGGGACTTGAAAAATTGTGGCCCTTGAGCTATATATATGTAAGAACGTGAACGTTCTTCACTGTCAGTCGCGTCACTCTCCTACTCACGGACAAAGTTCGGAGCTCTGACCATATAACGCTATTCCTCTCTCGTCCTGTTTATCCTTCCGAGTGCAGTCAGCTGACCTGCCTTTCCTTCGGGAACTCGACTTTTTGATTCGATTCTGTGGAAACACAGCATCGCCAGATTTGTCAAGATTTTACATCTTGGAGTTCGAAATTTTTCTAAGTGCCTCACCTGTCGTATATGGCTCGAGGGTCGAAATTTTTCCAAGTCCCCTCCCCCTCGTATTATGAATAGCTCGGAGGTCAAAATTATTTCAAGTCTACCTCCTATCATAATAGGTTCGAGAGCCGAAATTTTAACAGGGGACCTGTTTTATGGTTTTTTTTTTTTTAGAAGTTTGCCGTGCCGTGCGCCGTGCGTCGTCCGGCAAAAAACTTGGAAAAATTTCGACCCTCTAGCCATATTTTTTTTCTAAGTCTCCCTCCTATCATATATAGGTCGAGAGTCGAAGTTTTTTGCCTGCCCACGTCTCCAAGGTCTACGATGTGCTTTGTCAATGTGGGGCTAAGGGGAACCCCTTTTTCAATTTTCCAAAATTTGTAAAAGAGGCTAGACAATTTATTGAAAACCATTTTCGAACATAATGCAATTCCTCCCCTCCTTTACGGATTGCCTAAAGTGCACAAAGAAAATGTGCCGATGCGGCCGGTCGTCTCGTTTGTTTCCTCCTCGACCTACTCCCTCGCTAAATTCCTAGATACATGGTGGAGTCTCCCTATTCAGTTAAGAACTCGGGTATCCTGGCTGACGAATTGAGGGACACATGTCTTTCCCCGGATCAATTTTATGCTCGTCTGATATTGTTGGAATTTTCCCCAATATCCTCAAGGCTACCAATATGCAACAGATAAGAAACTTGCTTGTGAAATCAGGCACTCTTGGTGAATTTTTCGACCTTTTGGAGGTCTGCTGGTCGCCTAACTTGTGTAAATTTGATGGAAAATTCTTTGAGTTCACCGAGAAGGTGGAGATCCTTATTGGTTCTTCCTTGGGTTCTATCATCTCGGAAGTCTTCATATCTAAATTCGAGCTTGACCTATTCTCTTCGGGCCGGAAGTTTTTGAATCACGTTTTCTATTGGCACTGGTGCGTGGATGACATTTTGTGCGCGTGGACCGATCCTGCGGAGCTCCTAAATGAGTTTCTCGCTTATTTAAATAGCTCATACCCTTCCATCGAATTCACTCTGGAAGTTGGTGACTCCTCCATAAACTTTCTGGACTTGACCATCTCTGTCATAGATGGTGTCACGGACCATAAGAAATACTAGGCACTTACATGCAATAGGAACTCGCAACTATGAAGCTCCTAAGGAGTTCCGACAGTGGGTCCACGGCTGAAATTGTTTGAACATGTGTCCTGAACATTCACACCAAATGTCATGCTTCTTACACGAAGTTCGAGCTTCATTAACTATTTACAAGCCGCTGGACTGAAAAAAAAAACGATTTTTCATAATATTCAATTTAGCCCTCTAGACGTCTTTTGAGGGCCCAAAGAATTTTTGCAGTATTTTTCTCGAATTCCACGCCAAGTTCTACTTTATAATCTACAAAAACTTTTATCTAAAACGCATATTTTCTCCCCTCAATTTTGGGGGTAGGGGTTATCTAGGTCTTTAGAGAGTCGGTACAATTTTTGCAGTATTTTTCTCGAATTCTACGCTAAATTTCATGTCAAAAACCGTGTCGTTATAGTGGAAAATTCCGTATCAATTTTAGCCCCATTTTGGTTTTTTTCTACCTCCCTGCGGTCGCCAAATGTCTGGTTTTTTCGGATTCAGTGTTTATAACTACATGAGAAATCATACGTACAGATTGCGGACCAAAAGAAATATTATATTTTTACACATTTATGGGCAATAAACCCCTTCAATTCGGCAACCCGCAATTGGTGCGCTTTTTATGGGGTGTAGATCGCTGTTTTTTCGGTTGTTCTGAACATTCGGTATAAATTTCATATTTTTTACACAAAATGCAAGGTTCGGCTCTTTCTTCCGGCCTATCCACCGGACTGAAAGATGCGACTGTAGAGTCCATACTTAAGACGTAGGTCTTCAAGAGAGTACTCTCAGTATAAATGACCATATTATAATAACAACGTTCACAGCCATTGTGTACAAGGGGGCTGTGGGACTTGGTGCACCCGGTACTTCTGAAGAAAGTTTCGCTAAAACTCATACCTTTGTCTAAAATTAGAACTCGATTTCTATCGTATGTGTTTGTAGCCTTCGAGTGAGCAGGACTGAAAGAGTTTACCAAGTCTTTTCGTCACTTTTTAAATCTCCTCGGTAAAAAAAAAAAAACAATTATAATAATCAAATTTTGACTTTTTGTTTGTTGCAGAAGATGTCCTCTCCGTCGATCGTAATAGTGCAGTACATTTTGGTCCGTGGCGATCTACTGCGAACCCTTCAATGGCCGTTGGGTGCTGTGATAGCACAAGCCTGCCACGCCAGCGTCGCTGCCACACAGATGTTTTACACGCACGAACACACGCAGCAATACTTGCAAGATCTTGACCATATGCATAAAGTCGTTCTCGAGGTAAATACACGTATACAGGCATAAATATATAGTCGATAATATCATCTCGCAGACGATTAATTTTTCTGAAATTGTCATCGCGTACGAGACGATGCGAAAACAGGTTAACCTTAAGGATACAAAATAACTCGGTGATGTAATGGACCGTACGCCGCCGTCTCCGTACGTGTCTACAGACAATAATGAGCCTACTGGGTACCATAAAGTACACGATGAAGCCTTTGCGAAGATAAACGCTGGAAAGGGCGATGAATCTTCGTTGTCTGTGCCGCGAAGAAAATTATTCATTTCGCAAGCCATCCGGCATTTTATTTTTATCTTTCTCGAAAAAGTCGTGGGCGCTCTAAGAAAATGTATATCACTGGCAGTAGGAGCGACGGTATTCTTGATAATAACGGAGTGACCTAAGAGTTTACCTTGAGGGGAAGGGAAGAGGTGTCGCGTCGATAATTGTTTAACGCACAATACACAGTACAAGAATTTACGTATCCCGAAAATTCAAATATTACATGAAAATTTATAGCAACACGGGAGCGCCTACTGAGCACAGAAAGCTGCCTCTTTTTATTGGGTAATCTTAGTAGTTATTCATTAAATGCGAAAAAGGTGGGATGGAGAAAACAGGCTTATACTCGTATTCTCGAAATTGAGATGAATGCGGCACTAGTGATTCGCGAATTCGCTTCCGAACTAATCAGATGTAAATTTTAAATCTAACACTGGCAATAGCGGATTTCTTATCACGCTCCTCCGACGTGAAAAGTATAAAAATATTCAAACGTTCGAGCGCCGTGAAATCAAACTTGCGTGCAATGTGGTATTGAAAAAGGGGAAGTTCTACAGATCAGAATATTGTTCCCACGAAATAAGAAAATATACTATAATCAAACAACTGAAGTGCGTACCTAGCGTTTTCAAAAAATAAGGAAATATTTTTGTATCTTTTTTTCGTGTTCATTTTTGATCTCGAATCTTCTTCGCTAGAGCCTTTTGCGATGACGCTTAGTTGCTTTTAGCATTACAGATAAAATAGGTGCGTATAAGAGAAATGTATTTACTGGAAAAAAGAATGAACACATCAAGGGATGGAATTTTTCGGGTGTAAAAACGCAATAATCGAAAAGACAGAAATACAAATTTACGGTGAAGTATTTGAAATTTGTGCTTTTTTCATTTCATTGAAACGGTATCAAAATATTGAGAGCTAATATTTTGAACATATCGTAAGGCCAATTTTTATTGGGATATCACCATCTGAATCTTTGTTAGACAATGCTTCGACCCTTGTCGGCGATGTTTCCCAAAGTGGATCTTTTTCTCATTCCGGCAAGAAAACCATCTGTACTCCAAGAATACGTGTTTAATTGGTCCCGATTTGTGAATTAGCATGGGGCTCAATCAGTTAGATTCATTAACTTTAGTCTCCCGCTTATAAAATGTCAGTAGACAGTAGTAGATATACAATGTATGTTCTGCGCCACTCGTGCGCCATCCCTATTTTTCTATGCGCCAGAGCTAATTTTCAACTCCCCTAAAAATCCTCAAATTTCCCTAATTTTCAAATCGTTAATTTAGATATTTTTAAAGCAAATATCAATCATTTCACACAATTTTTTCTTACTCACTACTCCAAAAAATTTCAAACTTTTGTATCATTTTTTATATCAATTTCATCTATTTTAGTCAAGATTCTAGATGCTCTAATATTGAGCTACTCATTCACCATAACGATTTTCCTATGCGCCAGGCTTATTTTTCACAATTGCACAACTATCAAAATTCAGTGGCGGAATAATTTTCAGATAGTAATGAATATTTTCATACTTTTGTATCAATTTCATCTCGTTTTTGCTCAGTCATTTCCTTATTTACAACTCTTAATTTTTGTAACAATTTTGTATCATTTTTAATAGAAATTCATACTCCCAACATTTTTCAAACATTTGTATACATTTTATATCAATTTGTATCAATTCTGAAAGAAATTCAGAGGTTCAAAAATTTTCATACATTTTCTATCAGTTTGTATCAATTCTAAAAGAAATTCAGAGAATCAAAACTTTTTATACATTTTGTATCATTTTGTATACAATTTGTATCAATTCTAAAAGAAATTCAGACGTTCAAAAATTTTTCATATACTTTTGTATACAATTTGTATCAATTCTGAAAGAAATTCAATGAATCAAAAATTTTCATCCATTTGCATACATTTTTATATCAATTCTAAAAGAAATTCAGAGGATCAAAAATTTTCATACATTTGTAAATCAATTCTAAAAGAAATTCAGAGGTTCAAAAATATTTCATACTTTTGTATACAATTCGTATCAATTCTGAAAGAAATTCGATGAATCAAAAATTTTCATACATTAGTAAATCAATTCTAAAAGAAATTCAGAGGATCAAAATTTTTCATACATTCTGTATCAATTTGTATACAATTTGTATCAATTCTAAAAGAAAATCAATGGATTAAAAATTTTCATACTTTTTGTATCAATTTGTATCATTTCTGAGAGAAATTCAGAGGTTTGAAAATTTTCTTACTTTTTGTATCATTTTGTATGCAATTTGTATATCTATTCTGAAAGAAATTCAGAGGTTTTAACATTTTCATACTTTTTGTATCAATTTGTATGCAATTTGATTTACAAATGTATGAAAATTTTTGATCCTTTGATTTTCTTTTAGAATTGATACAAATTGTATACAAATTGATACAAAATGTATGAAAATTTTTAACCCTCTTAATTTATTTTAGAAATTATACAAATTATATACAAATTGATACAAAATGTATGAAAAATTTTGATCCTCTGAATTTCTTTTAGAATTGATTTACAAATATATGAAAATTTTTGAACCTTTGAATTTCTTTTAGAATTGATACAAATTGTATACAAAAGTATGAAAAATTTTTGAACCTCTGAATGCCATTTAGAATTGATACAAATTGCATACAAATTGATAGAAAATGTATGAAAATTTTTGAACCTCTGAATTTCTTTCATAATTGATACAAATTGATATAAAATGTATACAAATGTTTAAAAAATTTTGAAAGTGTGAATTTCTATTAAAAATGATACAAAATTGTTACAAAAATTGAGAGTTGTAAATAAGGAAATGACTGAGCAAAAAAGAGATGAAATTGATACAAAAGTATGAAAATATTCATTCTATCTGAAAATTGTTGCGCCACTGAATTTTGATAGTTGTGCAATTGTGAGAAATAAGCCTGGCGCATAGGAAAATCGTTATGGTGAATGAGTAGCTCAATATTAGAGCATCTAGAATCTTGATTAAAATAAAAGAAATTAATACAAAAAATGATACAAAAGTTTGAAATTTTTTGGAGTAGTGAGTAAGAAAAAATTGTGTGAAATGATTGATATTTGCTTTAAAAATATATAAATTAACGATTTGAAAATTAGGGAAATTTGAGGATTTTTGGCGTAGTTGAAAATTAGCTCTGGCGCATAGAAAAATAGGGGTGGCGCACGAGTGGTACAGAACATACATTGTATATCTACTGACAGTTTTGTTGATTGCAGTTCATAACCAAGTTCTTGAAAAAAGACTGAAAATAATCAATTGAGGATTAGTTTTATAGTAAGGATACTTCATCCATATGCAGCATATTGTAACCAGCCGAAAGCCAAATTAAGCCAATCGGCTGTAATACGCTGTCTAGATAGGCCATTAGTATCCAAACTCCATATTCTTATTTGTAATTTGTCATTCCTTACAATTTTGACCGTTATAAAAAGAAATGCTTGAATATTTTCGCAGTGGCGGATTTAACGGGTGGCAAAAGGCGCAACCGCGCCTTGGGCCCTCCTGGAAAATTGTGAAATTGGGCCCTCGGCCCACAGAAAAAAATGGGAAAGTATTTTATGAAATTTTTTTATGGGGCCCTGCCGGTGCTTGCGCCTTGGGCCTTTTTCCTTAAATCCGCCACTGTATTTTCGCATCGGTGTATATAACTTGAAAATTTATATATGACTCCTTACTCGCTGAAATGAATTGGATGCTATTGAGTAGTTGAGATGAGAACACTTAGGCACGTAACGTGCATATAATTAAATAATATTTAATTTACCAAGTCACAATTTTGTAGGTCGAAAGTTTATAACTAAATTCATTATTTTATTTGATTTAATTTGTTTGTTTTTATTTTGTTTATTTAAATTTTGTTGTGACTTCTGACCTTGAAAAAAAAAAAAAAAATTATTTTTGACTCAAATTCAGTTATAAACTTTTGACCCACAAAATTGTGACTTGGTAAATTAATTAAACGTTACGTGCCTAAGTGTTCTTCTCATCTCAATTAAAATGGTTCTTTCCTTAGAGGACAAAATCAAATTGCTATTAACTAGTATTATTATTATTACTACGTACTTACTACCATTACATTTCATTTTTTTCAGATACCTAACGCAGAGGAATTGAAAAAGCTGCACGATGTCCTCGCCGAAAATCAAATCGACCATAAAATGTGGATTGAGCAACCCGAAAATATTCCAACTAGTATTGCGTTACGACCTTACCCGAAAGGGGATGTACAGAAATATTTCCGAAAATACAAATTGCTTAATTATTTGAGCTCCTAACTCGGTGTTTCGTTATTTCCGCTTTCTACTTTAATAATATTTGTCCACGAATTGTTTGGAACATTTCGTTCAACTCATCATTCGCAGTTTAGGGCGCAATCATCGCGATCATATATGGTGACTGCTTGTCTGCAATGATGAAGGTGTTGGTTGTACACTGTTAATGTCAAAAACGTCAAACTCGTTTATCATGTGGAAAAGAATTCCGCAATTAAAAAAAAGAGGAAAAAAGACTCGAAAAATATCTATAAAATTCATAGCATTTTACAGGATTTGAAAAAAAAAAATTCTGGAAGATTTTTTTCGCGCGGACGATGAGAAATAAGTGCTGAAGAAAGCTTAGCATCTGTCGTAGCGCAAGCTCGACAGCTTATCCAGCACTCAAGCAATAATCAAGAGCATCGAGAAGTGAGTGCGTTTGTTCTCGAGGTACTGATGAGTTGATTATTGTGCGTAATTATTGATTATCAACTGTGATTCCTTTCAAGAGTGAAAAATTTCATTTTGCTTTCCAATTGTTACAATTTCGAAGCAAAAGTAAAGAAACAAAGTAAAGGACCTTCACCTTGTGAACCCGTGTTCTCGACTCCAACGGTCCCTAGCACACCCTATAGTTTTGATTTTTAATTCAAATTTTTATGCTTACTAACTCATTTTGCGTGAATAATTTTAGTAATTTGATTTTTTCTATGTTTGAGCTTCTCAAGAGTGATAATTATTTAATTTGCTGTAATTGTGCCATCAAAAAACATCCGACTCTCTGAATGTTATTATGTAGGAAGGAGAAACGCGATTTTTGTTTTCAGCGTTCCTGTTACCTATAACTAAAATTATTTTACGCAAATTCAAGAATGAGTAATAATTATACAATACCTATTTTTAATTCCCAATTGATTGAGAAGGATGCGTTATATTCCAAAAAAGCAAATGTTGGGAGGTGGAGGTAGAAGACTTAATTTTTGATATGTATGTTCCTTCGAATTACCGGTAATCAGTTGTCTATCTTACTGTGTGTAATTTAATAATATTTTCTTTTTCCATCTTCTTGAGGAATATTTTCTCGATAGATTTATTCTATTATTCATTTTTTGTTGTGATATTATTGTAATCATTTAGTTTAGGACTTTCGTTACAATTGAATATCTTATAGAATGAAAGAAAAACGCTCTATAGAACATTATTTCTGTAAACAAATGACGAATAATTTTGTCGCAGAAGCCTCGTGAAAGATGCGTTCAATAGGCGAGATAAATTGCATTGTTTCGAATGTAAATGACGTTATTTTATTTTTAATGTTCCTACAAATTGATTGATTTATGTTTATATATTTTGTACTTACTTTCCGTACCGCTAACTTTAATTAGAATACGTTCTTCTATTTTTATTTTTTCATTTTTATTTTTTTCATATTGTTTGAATTTTTTTTTATTAATGCATTATCTTGACGGTAATTGTCTTGTTCATGATTTTTTTCAAAAAATGAAGATGAAATACAATCATTATCGGTATTTTATTTTCGATGTTTATGTGTAGGTATCTCGGTTTACATTAAGTTGTACAGACGTTTGTATTATGAAGGGAAGTTGTATTCATTTTCTTCAACTTCCTTCCTATCTTGAAATATTAGCCCCCGTCAAATTGGGTAGTTTTCAACGTGAACCGAGTATAAAAATGCAAGACAATACTGCCCTTGGAATATTCGTGAAAGCTGCGGCGACTAATTAAGGCGCCTCTGACTTCCCTTTCCCCTTGTAATGCAAGCATTTCTCAGCTCTTGTAGTTCTTTACTCTTTTAACGTGAATCGAGTTGAAACACTTGAAACACAATACCATTGACTATGTACAGTATTACTTCGTAAAGTAATAATATAATAGTCGATGTAATACTGTCTCACCCATAGACTGCGAAAGCTAATTGTAGTGCTATGAAATTGAATAAAATAATTATTGCTTTCAGCTGCAGCTGCAATACTCTGGTCTGTGTGGGTCTGTGCTGCCTGCTGCGTGCAAATAATAATGTTTGACGAACGTGCAGTGTCTGCGATTAGGGAAAATAGTCCTACATCACTCGTGTTTTAGCCACCTTTTTGCGGAATTCAATACCTGCACGTTCGTCAGTGTAGCCTGTATGGGAGTGGTCAAAATAGAAATTTCGAGGTTCGAGACCATGTTTCTTTCTCTGGTCGTCTCATTAGTTACTGTCATTAAAAGTCATAAGCCGTATGAAACACGGAACATAACAATCAGACTCATAGAATAATATGTAGATCTGAGATTATAGGGAGAAGATTCATTATTATTATTACTCGGGAAGCACTTCGTATTCTCGAGTTTCTAGTACTGTCTTCAAACTACTCAATCACAATATTATTCACTAATGTGTAATTTATTATCATCATTGTTTATCATCTTCGCCTTCATCGATTCCTAGAATTTAGTGTTCATTTCCTATATTATGGATAAGCTTTTTAATAATTTTGATGAATCGTTTCTTCGTTGGAGAATTAGTGTTGAAGAAGAAAATAATATGATCGAAGAGGAAGAGTGTGATGGAGAACCACTCTTGCGAACTGTGGTATGTTGAACTCAGATGAAATTCAGTTTTAGATTCTTTGCTTCACACAATGACCATTTTGAGCTAAGCGCATTGCTTTTACATTTGAAACCGTCTCCATTCACTCGAACTAAACTGTGTATCGCTCTATGTGTAGGTTCGCACGAACTACTTGTACCACTTACGCCAGAGTTTACGAAAGAATTTGGAAGCAATGAAGGAGACAAATGACGGTATCGAAGAAAATAATATCAACAAAGTCATTAAAGGTTGCAGTGCGCTGCTGGAGGAGAAAGCCCTTCGAAATTGCATGATAGCTAGATTATATCAAAGGATGATGTCTCAAATTGTAAGTTCTCTCTCCCTGAGCCGGATTTAAAGGTTTACATAAGATTTCATTTTTATTATTATTATTATTATTATTATTATTTTTTTTTTTATTTTTTTTTTTTTTGTGGAACGGCAGATAAAAGATGTGAAGAAAGCAACTAGTGATGGATCTATATATTCACCCCTTAAGGAGTTTGCTGAACACCAAGGTAAAATTTCGGCTTCACCAGCGCATTTGAACAAGGAGACTCAAACCGATATCTGCTTGGAATTTTTCGATAATCTATTTGACGACCTTCAGAATCAAACGCATACACTACTTGAACCTAAAAATTCAGTATCTAGTGACTGTGGTGTAGACGCAACCAGGAGTGATTTAAAAGTCGTTAATGGAACTCAAAAGACTTGGTGTATTAAATGCAGCAGAGAAACGCTTGGTCGGTGTTTACACTCTTCAAAGACAGATAATCCTTTAAAATTTCTAAAAAAAAGTATCGACGCTAACGGTACGAATGAGGAATATTCTAATAGTTTCCATGACTTTGAATCAGATAATAGGGCTGAATCTGAAGATGATAAGATGGTAGTAAATAACACCAAAACTAGTCAATCGTGGTCCGCTGATAAAAATGATGAATTTCAAGTGAAATTGAGGAGTCCGAATTTCGTTGAAGCGGTGGCTTATTGGTATTATGTCGAAAGCGAGATCAATGAATTACCCCCTAAAAAACGCCAGAAGTTGGATGAATATTTCACGAGAATATTTGGAAAGGATCATAATATTGATTACTATTTTCTGACGGACGAACAGAAATCTTTGACGTGTAGGAAAAGAATTGCGAAGTACGTTGTCTCGGAACTCACGAATTATTATAACAAGAGGAGAATTGGATCAAAAGAGCTATTTAAGATATTGGCCAAGCATATTACATCATTGTTATTGGATAAATCTTTATACCCAGGTATGTATGAATTTTTCCACCCAAAATCTAATAATCTGTAAGCTTGTTTGATTTGGTATGTTTTTTCGTTGATTCATTTATTCAGCTCCCGAAGACATCAAAAATAGTATAGAAGAATTCTTCAATGGCGGAAGGATCATTAAAACCGAGGAAGATTTGTATCTTTAGTGCCGTAACCTTTATTTTTCAACAATCACCAAATATGTGTAATTGTACACATTTGGCTAGTGTCTCGTGGAAATTAAGACCAGCTGCTTGTGAAAACGAAACATAAAGATCGCGCACCCGAGATCTCGTTAGAAGGAATAATTTTACCGCTAATTTCCAAATTTATTTTACATAATTTTCGATGGAGCATTATTATTTCTTCGATTCCTTACCTGACAACTACTAAGTAGAAGTTTAATTCTGTTTCATGTTACAAGATGGAAAACTTCTTGGATAGTTATATCAGAATATAGTTACTCGAATTACATTTCTGGGACTCGGTTATCGAGTCTTGTAAAATGTTAAATGTGATATCTTTTGTTTTTTCCCTCTTTGGTATCAACAGGTTGATGTTATTTTTTTAAAAATCGTGTTTGAAAGAAAAATTAGTTTTTATTTGTTCACATTATTTAATATCGAATTCCTTTCCCGTGCATCGTAATGCTTTTCTGTTGTTTTTTATATTTATTTGAATAACTTCGACGATAAAAATATAATTGTTTTTTTTTCTTCTTTTTTCTTTCTGTAATCCCGTAGCCATTTGCAGTTCTGTACGTTGTTTCTCACTGCGGTTGAAGTATGTACTCAGAATCAGATCGGAATTTAGTTGTCCGAAACGGTGAATGTCTTGATATTTCATCTTAATTAAGTCTGGTGAACGAGTTACAGTTTTGGAACCTCACTTCTCTTCAAAGTTTAATTTAAAAAAAAAAAATCAGTGATTAGGCTTTTATCGAATTTTCTCATGAATAGGTCGACTTTGGAGAAAACTATTTCTGAGTTTTTGACGAGGACCATAAACGACAAACGTTTTCATGATACTTATGTAAGGGAACCTGAAATTTTTTTCTGTAATCTAGGTACAAAATGATACGTCTATGAAGGTGGCAACGCTTCATAATTATGAGCTACGAGGAAATAAGCATGTGAGACGATGTTGCCTACGAGATCCTAGCTAAAAATGATTATATTGTACGAACTTTGGAACATCGAGAATATCCGCTCCGTACTTTCTCGAACCCCTTTCTGAGGAGTAAAATACATTCAATTGTGAGCTTCTACTACCTCGATTAGGAAGATGACAGGTCAATGAAATTTTACGTCACTCATGCTATTGAAACAGTTGATGGATAATGAGCGTTCTCGAGCGATTTTACTTGAAGTAAAATTCTACTTGTTGTCATAAGTCTCGACTGTGGTAATGAGAATTATACTTTTTGTGCATTAATTCAAGTGATAGTGAAAGTATATAAAAACGTGAAACGTGAATTTTATTTATTATTCATCTGATCTTTATTCATCTATTTTTTGATATTGTTTTGTTTTTTTTTTCATCATTTTATCCGCGAACTACTGATGGATTTTTTTTTTTTATGAATCTTCATTCGCTTTATTCTTTTATTGTCGAGCGGGGTACCGCAGCTATTAACATCCAGACCGTCTCTCTTTTTCGCGCTAAAAAAAAAAAAAAAAAAAAAAAAAAATTGCATCAATGATGATAATATTAATATTCAGGTCTTTTTATACCTTTTTTAAAAACAAACTTGAATCATTTGATAATGAATTACTCTATTTTGATTCTTCTATCTTTTATGATCTAATGAGTTCGTAATTTTTTCCACTCTCCTACAACAATTATGCAATAATTCTCACCTTACTATTTTCCTTTACTGTTTACTATGCGGTATCTCGGGCAGATCTGCTGTAATTTTTCGTAAATAAGATTTGACCGACTTTTCTATGTAGAAAAGGAAGGTTTACACCCGTTCATTCAGGATTTCTTTTGTATACATTTATTTATAGGCCTACTTATTCAATTATAAGATTTTTTGTCCGCGGAACTCCTCCAAAAATGCTGGATAGGTTTTCTTGTCTGAAGATTGGATGAGTAGTTCTTGAGATATACTCAAGTTTTTTTGAAATTTCAAGCAACTTTGACTCCGAGAATGTTGGATGGATTTTCTCAAAATGCGGTCAAGTTTTAATTCTATGAGTTAAATTAATCACCTACAATTTTTAGCTGAGAACCCGACATCCCTTTTGTTAGGGCAGGCCGGTCGAGAGCTCCAGTCGGATCCAGGGCAAGGAACACAGCGCCCCCCCTAAAAAAATTTTTTTTTCACCCCCTCTCCTTGGAAATTGGGCCTCTGCGGGGCCCTAACAGAGCCGGGCCCGGGGACAAAATCCCCAGTTGCCCCCCCTCTCGTCAGGGCTGTGTTAGGGGTCATCTTCAGGAAATTCCCCGTCCGCGTCTGCGAGCGCATCTGAGGTTGATGGCTTCATCAACCTAAAGTTACAGGACTTGAAAAAATTTCGACTTCCGTGCTTTGATAGGACAGGGACTTAGAAAGATTTCGATTTCATGCGAGATATTATAGGAGGGGGAATCGAATTGAAAAAATGTCAACCTTCAAAAAGAGTTCCGCCTTGAATTTCGTTGTTTCGTTGTACGTATGTAGTACGTACGAGTAACGAATTCCGATTGGTGCGTTTCTCGTGTATACTCTGTTCACATTAATAAAGGATAGAAGTTCATACCTCGAGAACGGAACGCTGAAGGTAATTTTAATCTACCGTCCGTTCTCGAAGTATGAACTTGTATCCTTTCTTAATGTGAACAGAGTATTAAAAAGAGTAACTTTATGAAGCGACCCAGTGTGTGCACAGTTCAATATGCGCGGAGCTGCACACCACCTCTTTTATCGTTCTTCGAACACCTTGGTAATCGATTGAAATCCGCATGCCGGAAGATGTAGTAAGTACGGCACTATAATACAAGTGCCTTCGCGATCGCGAATTTGATGATGAGAGGTTCTATTTCTAACATTGCTGGCACTCTTTGTGAAACAATATTATATTTTGATCCTTCCGAATCCGATAACGAAACGGATTAAGATTATCTCAGTCTCACGGAAACGATTTAAACGAATGAGGTAAGTAAAGTTTCATTAGCTGCTTTTAACGATCAAGAAATTCCGTCAGCTATCGAAAAGTAGTTGGATCAGGATTGATTATTGTTTCAGCCCGATGATCCATTGTTATCCGAACATAATCAACTCAACGATGATTCCATTCTTGTACAGGAAAACGAGGTACGTACGGTTTCCCGCGCCGTTCTTAACTAACAATTTGGTTGTCATACAATCAGTCATCAGAAGAGGATAAATAATTATTTTCCGGCTTAATACAAATATGATAATCCAATGGTCCCGCGATGAAAAAAAAATATTGGTAATCTCGATGATAAAGACATGAACAATTTCAACGTTTATGATATCACGAACGAAACCATTCCAATAGAAGATGAAACAAACGAGGTAATTGCATTTTTTTCATGAGCTTGATGTTATTCGCTTCCTTGACCAAACAAAGAGTTATTTTAGAATGAATGGCTATGTTTTACTCTAATGTTGTGTTTGAAGGCTCCCATGAAGATATGGACGATGCAGCGGAGATAGAGGCAAGACAAAGATAAAACGTGTAGGCCTAGTGTATTTCTTTTTTTATCCCACAATAATCGATCTACGGAAGGAAACGATAACGTATCCAATGACGAGCGAAAATCGCTAGGATGTGGCTGCGGTAAGTTTCTACCTTTTCCGTACAACGAATTTTCGTTTCCATTCATTGTCGATAAATTTCGATTTAAATCACGTCTAAATTGTATTCTTACACAGATATAAATAAAAACAGACAAACGTCCATACAAACTGAAAGAAAATAAAATAACCAGTCGGCACGAGTGAATTGAGATATAAAGGGTGAGATTCATAAGTGTGGTAAGGGTGAGGAACACGAGACATGCGAATGACTAATACGGAAAAATGGATGACAAGATATTAAACAGTAACATATGATATCAGCTAGATGGTAAACAGAGTACATCCATGTGATAACAGAATAATCACAACATCTTGACAGATCGAGGTTAGCCCGACGTGAAACGACTCTTGATCAGAAATGATGTCATTTTTGATGGAATCAAAACACATTGGACTCCAAACCGTCTTCTGATCAAAAATTCATCTGAAATTTCAATAAGAAATTAATATATTTTATGAACTGATGATACCACTTTCTTCTCGAATTTGACCAATAATTTTCAAAATCCTCACCGCATATCGCTAATTTGATATTTACATCTCTAACTAATCGCTGATTTGATTCCAATATTTACATCTTTGATCGCTAATTCGATTCCAATCTTACCAGCTTCAATGGCTGAATCGATTCTAACTTGAATTCGGTTTTCTGATGACGCTGTAATGATTTTAGAATTTAATAAATTTTTTCTTTGTATCGCTTATAGTATTCGTAGGTATTAAAGATCTTACATGTCATCGTTTCTTGATTTAGGTAGATCAAATATTGGTTGTAGAGAAATAATGCTGCATACATTAAGGTCCCGATTGCGTACTGTACAGTAATCCTTTTCGTCGCTGGTGGGGATCTGCGTCCAACAATAATGCGTATTTGTCGATGATTAAGAACATGGCGCGGAGACTCATCAACTACAAGTAATACGTCGTTCAAAATGTCTGGCTGACCACTATGCGGAATTAAGTTCTACGTAATAAATCGCAATATTTCGAAGGAGAGAAATTGAGCCGCGAAACGAAAGAAATGATTCTTATTTTACAGTCACCTGTTCTCGACCTTAGTCTAATCATTTCAAACTGTTTGGAGTTCACAAATATGGCCAATCCTCTGCTTGAGTGAGTGTTGAGTATCTTAAACTTACTACGTACTGACAGTTATTGTACACGACGCAAATGGTGAATGTTGATTCCTTTTATTATTCTTCATTTTAGAATCATCCGGATGTTCGATTACCAATACAGAAAAAGAGATCCTGTAAAATGTGAAAGATGAAATGTAAAGCATCAGTGCTATCCTTCCAGCCTGTAACTTACGAGCATTCGCGGCCTAATTTACTCGATTCAAAGTTGTAAGTTTGTATTTTATTAGCACGATTATCGTTTGATAGGCGCTCTAAAATTTTTTATTTCTCGCCGGTACAAATTGAAAAAAGGGGAAAAAATTGAGTGATTTTCAGATTTCAATCCACATCATCTTTCTGTTGAAATGTAATAAATAAGTTGAATCTTTAGTAAAAGTTTTCTCCTAAGTTGATGATAGTATATTACTGTACGAGCAGCGAAAGAGAGAATTATCGCGAGTTTGACTATTTTGTTTTTCTTGTTCAAATTATATCTTTGGTTTCGACCCGCGAAGGGGAGTTATATCGTTGTTACATGCCTTTGTATTCGAAAAATAACCTCTCAGACATGAAAGAAGCATCTATGTATTGACTTACGCCAGTTTCATGTTATCAGCCTCGGTATGGAAGTCGAAGGCGTGTATTCAATACGCCTACTTTTTTGATATTTCATTCCATGCGGTTAATAATAATCTAATATTTTATCAAATGGCCCTTCTTTGAGTATGCTTTTCTCCGACATTTTTTGTTGTTGTCTGTAATTGCTCCTAATGTTATCGTTAATTGTTTAGGAACAAATCTAGACGTCTACAATTTTTTGTTATGTCGATCATTTTAAATGTAATATTATGTTGATTTCTTTCAGACAATTAAAAGGAGCATGAAAAACCACCTTTGAAATCATGATTTCAAGTTGTCATCACATTATTGGGAGCACTAATGGCAAATTCCAGATAAGTTGATATTTTTTTAATCTAATAATAATTTCTTTTTTTTACTTTGAAAATGAACCCAAGTTTAATTATAATCATCAGACCCTCGCTGATGTTCAAGTATGATTCCATAGAATGATGTTAGAACGGGTGACATTTTAGGAACATTCAACAATGATGCTATTTTTTCGATATAGGCTATGTTTAATTTTGTCCTTTTTCTTCTGACTTGGTAACCAGTCAATGCAGTAACTGACATTTACAAATACAATAAAAATTTATTGCAGCAAAAATAAAATACAAACAATTAACATAATGAGTATGACTTGCAAATCAAAAATTGAATAATGAAGTTTTGAAACAAGTGACAATAATCAAATTGCGTTTTCCATGAAAATTCCAGGTCATGAACTGAAAGTGTGAATGTAGCGAAGAAATGATAAAAGGAGATTGTATGTGTGAAGAAATGAGTCTCAATGAGTAATCTTACATAATTTGTCAATAGAAGAAAATACTTGAGGTTGTTGCTCTGAGAGCAAACGAGAAATTTTGGCTTCCAGTTGATCCGTTGGGATAGCCTCGTTCCAATTGATTAAATTTTCAGAAATAGAAGGCACAGGAGAAATAGGCGTGGAAGGGGAAAATGGAGCCTGAGAAATGTTTAAGAATTCATCTTGTCTAAGACAACATTTTTTTCAATAGTATCTAAACCTAAGACTATATTGTATTTGAACAAAGGTTTATCAACTATCCAAACAACTGTTTGAGTTTCGATAGAAAATATTCTAAGATTAATTATTGCAATACCTAAAAAATCGATCGTCTGCGCTCATAGTCCAAAGAACAGAAGGTTTTTCAAGAAATTTAACATGTTGAAAATTATGTAAAACGTGTAAAGGCATAATAGTCGTGTTAGAACCAGGATCGTAAAGATCTGTTAATTGAAACCCTCTGAGAAATAAGTGGAGGCAACTTTTGGATTGATTTCACTATTGAAAAGATTTTCCAATTTAGTATTATTTGTGAGCTTAAAATTCTTGTCAGTAGGTGACGAAGATTCACCAAATCTGATATCTAAAAAATTGTAAATGGGACTATCTGCATGTACTGTCATTTTGATGAACATTATTAGCTACTCTATTACCACCCAATTTTATTACTTGAAATACAAATCAGAACATTCTTAGGCATACACAAACTTCGTGATTTCCTTCAATCTTAATGCACACGTCCCATTTGCCGAGTATTGTTTTTTCTTTGATAATTTCCAACGGTGCAATCTTTCCTTTTTTCTTGGATATTACGAAAGTTGACGGCGTTACTTTTTGTCCTGGTATCGCAGGTTCGGTGGGAAATACCTGCTCCATATCATCTCTAGGAAATATGTTTAGCAAGTAATTCGAGAACATTTTTATTGACAAAATGCTCTCTGGCAAGATGTTGGTCGAATATTTGGTGTGTGGTAGGACGATGAATCGTCGGAATCGTTGTCGGAATATGGCTCCTCTCCTTGTGGGAGTTTGTAAATCGGTGCACTTTCATTATGATACAACTCACGCTTGGGCGAAGTTGAACTGTGGTTCATTGTTCGTCTCCATGGCTACTGATGGTGTATCGTGATTACTTATAATTTCTTCGTCGGACAATTCTTGGAATCTCATGCTCACTGGTGTAGGACGGAGACCATCTGAGTGGTTCATACATGTTATTACTGGATTGCGACGCCTGTCGCGTACATATTTGTATGAATAACAGAATCAATCAAATTATAATAACCCTTTACAATTGTATCATCTGGAACACCAAGTTCGAATTTATACTGATAAGATTCCCTCTTACCTTTCACAATGTAATTACAATGCACAGGACAATTTTCTATCTTTCTAAGAACCGAATTCCAGCATACAGGACACATACAATAGACTCGATTGTGTTCACAATAGCCGTGTACTTGACAAATGAAAGCCATACAGGAAATGAGAGAATTTATCCTCATCACTTACTTATATAGATGTTTAGTTCTCATATGATGTTCGAAATTCCATTTACAATATATGCGAAGCCCACAGATGTCACAAACGTACCTTATTTCGTGAATTTTTTCATATAATCGTAGATTTTGTTCAGTTCTAAAGACAGCATTGCACTTGTAAAATTTTTCGCATGGAAACATTACTTCTGGTCGAGCAGAATCTTGATGTATCGTTCGTAAATGCTTCATCAAATTACCGCAATGCTCGAAATTTCGAAGACAAATATCGCACGTATAAGACATGATTATGACGAAAAATAGCTTACTTACTCCATCTTATATACTTCTAGAAATGAGAAGACCGGAAAATGACTGAAAAATGGCTCAGAACAGTGGTGGAATTTATGGGGGTATAGATGCATGGTATTTGCACATGAATTTTAATTTAGAAAAAAGATAAATGAAGTTGTAGCCAAATAGATAAAGATGTTTTAGTGTCTTTTTCACTAAATTTTACAGAATCCTCAAAGTACAATCCATAATTGATGTAGAATAGGAAACACAAGGAATGTTAAAATTTAATAGTTCAAAAATACACAATCACCGACAAAAAAATGGAAAAGTCTAATTTAAAAAAAAATGAAACTAAACTCGGTAAAAAAAAAAAAAAAACTGTAAAAAAATGTAAAATTTAAAATAAAACCGTTAGAAAAAAAAAAGTCAGAAGTTGAAAATAGACTAAAAATTGATAAAAACTGTCCAAAGTGGAAACATTTTAAAAATACAGAATAAAATGTCAAAAAATTTCTTACCAATAAAAACCAAAAAAAAAAAAAAGAAGAAATTTATGGTAACAAACGTAAGTAAATATCGGACCAATATTTAACTGATTCTGGATTTTTCATCGGAGTTGACCACGGTTTCAGGAAACAAGTTTAGATTCATTTTATTTTAATTAGACCTTTCCATTTTTTGTCTGTGATTGTGTATTTTTGAACTATTGAATTTGTTACATTCCTTGTGTTTCCTATTCTACGTCTCTTTCACTACCCTGTAAAATGAATTTTTTATTTGATTTCGGTAAAGAATCCCAGTTTGGAATTATCAGTTTACTAGGTTTATACCAAATTCAGGCTTCTTTTATACTAGGTCCAACTAGGCCTATGGGTTTAACTACTGGTTGTACAAAATGAAATGAATACCCAGTATGTATTTGTAATATCTGACTACACGTGTCTAAATTTTGTCCTATATTTTGAAGACATCCAACAAATTAATCATGTATGTGTATACATATACAATGTGAGATTTTAAAGGGGCTGGCACATTCTAGATACAAGCGAGCGTTTGCTTTCAAATACCACAATTTATTCACCTTAACAATTTTCAACAATATAATATTTAGTAGAAGATCAAAGAGCATCATAATAGGGTGTAGAACTTGATGAATACAGGTCCAATTTCATCAGTAATGAATGAATAATAATGAGCAACGAGAAAAAAATTAATTTCAATATTTCAAGGGTAAAATTTAATATTGATGTTTTGACAGAGTGTCCACAGTCATATCAAAGAGAATGTCTGAACAAAAACATAGCTGGTAATCTCTAATTTCTATGTATGTACATATCAAGAAAGTTGAAAACATTTTGTACAGCGTCATGAATGAAGTAAGCTGTTGGACATGTTGTCAACACCTACAACAGCTGAAAAAAATTCAAAAAATGGTATTGACTCTTCTCAAAGTGAGCAGGCAACACCAACATTGACCAAAATAAAATGAATTCAACTGTTGAGCATAGACGCTCATCTTGCTTCTCACCTGCCTTTGGTGATGTGACAATTTGTTTTGTACAATAGCAAAACTAATCGTTTGTATCTTTGTTTGAAATTTTGGATACCTCTATTGTGAGATACGGTGCTCCATTGGCTGCAAATAATTTGAGCTGTTTGATGAACACCAGAAGAGATTTTCTGGTCACATTTTTTAGGGCTGTTCAATGTTCTTTCACCAGCAAACATTTTTTGTCATCAGTCATATTCTTGATACAACTGTGTTGAATATTCTAGATTTAAAGAACAGTACTGACGCAATGAACTGGTCAATGGGTTTTTGAAATAGACCCAGTGCTTGTTATAAATATTTTGGTTCAAAATTGGTTAGTTCCTTTAATATTATACTGAATTGTTGAGATAAAACTGTGAAACTTTTATTTTAAAAAAAAAGTACTGGTATTAATAATTTGTTCCATGCCTTAAAAATAATAAGCTACAACTATTTTTCACTACCGGAATTCGGTTATTAATACAAACTGTCTTTTTGTTCTACAATCCAGAGTGATGCGTATACAAATATTCATGAAATTAGTTAGTTATCTGAAATATCTCCCTAAAAAACCATATTTATAATTTCTTTTTTTCTCTAGAGTCACTCAATCAAAGATTTTCTATGTATAAAAAATACTCAATTGGAGCCTTCTTTATAATACATGGTCCAATTTCATTGAAATTTCAGGTCTCTTTGTCTCAGATTAATTTGTGAACAATGATTTATAAATGATTTGATATTAAAAGCGGTAAAAATATTCCCTCTATTATGTACATTTGGTACCGGTATTCCTTTCTTTTTGCTTATTCAATAAATTCTGATCCATTAATCAATTCAAAATGCTTTCTAAGCCATCAGATCCCTCACAAAAGTAAATTGCTTGCAAGAAAAGTAAAAAAGGGATAAACGGACGACGTTTTTCAATTCAAAAATTTATAAACATAATAATCATACAATAACTATGGGCGAGTAAAAAATTATGAAAAAAGTACCGTATGTGAGAATGACTCATGACTCTCCTTTCTTTGTATTTTGAAGAATGTGTTTGTGAATTAAATTCTTTATCATTCTTTGACTGAAAAATTTTTAAATCTCACTTTGTTATTTTTATTGAGAATATTAATCAAAAAATTGTTGCTAGAGTTACCATTGCATCTATATCCCCTAGTAAAACGATTTTATAGAATCATAATATCCACCTTGTGGGTAATTTTTTAAGGCTAACTTCTTTATATTATTTGCAAAAAGAAGAAAGAAAAAAAAAAGGAAAAAAAAAATTTTCCATTACTTACAGTTTCTGTTTTCCAGGAAGCTCAGTTCAACTTTTGTGATATTCGGGTTATCAACCCCAAAATACTTTTAAAGAATTACAAAGCAACTGTGATTTCTAGTGATAGAACACACGCATCTTTGGGTGACATGTGAATCAAAAAAAAATATTTTATGCTTTGGGTTCTAGTAGGTACAATATTGTTTATAAATCCGTGGTCTACAGCAAGCAGTCTCTCGCACGTTCGGTCGATTGAGTTTTATATAATTTTTCATTGAATTCATTACTACGTAGTACAAATTTACTTTTCAAAAAAAAGTCTAAAATGTTCTCTTCTCTTGTAAAATTTTTGAAAAAACGTTCTGTACTACAGCTAAGCACATCAATGTCCATTGGTTCTGCCATCGGCAAATATTATTTTTAAAAAAGTACCGGTATCGGTATTAATAATTGAAGCGTTGCGTGGAAAAGGGGCCTCCGTCTAATGTATTTCTTATGGAACGGAGGCCCCTTTTCCACGCAGCGCTTCAATTTGTTCCAAGCCTTACAAATAATAGGCTACTATCGCCTAGCGATTATTTATCGATACTATTTAACGATGAAACTGTACAAGTATCTCAAAGTTTTTTCCGTGGTAAAAATTTACAAATAACTACCAATGTACAGCAAAAGCTCGCCTTATCCTCAAATGACGACAAATGTTACATCAATAAGATAGAGTCCTCAACAGTACGAGTCATCGTATTATATAGGAGAGTTTGGGTACATGGACACGTAACTAATCACGAAATATTATCACAGACAGGTTCACCAGTGTAATCGAATAAATTTTGAGAATCACAACCAACATAAAATTTTGTCCAAAGAGATAAAAATTAGTAAAACAGAAAATTAATTAATAAATAAATTAGTAAAATTAAAAGGTTAAATTTTGGTCCGAAAATTAAACTAAGAAACTAAAAATTTGTCAGAGGAACAACTAAATCAAAAATTAAACATTAAAATTATGAAAAAGGTAAAAAAGATGAGTACAGAAATTAAAACAATCACGAAAAAACCAGCAATACTTTGTGATAATGGATCGAGTTTAAAGCGACCGGTTTCGGACAGGCGATGCTGACCATCTTCAGGCAACTCACTTAAATAATAAAACTAACCTATGATTAATGCAATCTCACTACACTAGAGTAGCAAGATCAGTGTCTAATGATAATGCAGTCTTCCATTTATCACTAGCTGCCAATGCTCTAACCTCAGTAACAGCCTTGGAGAAATAGGCTGTCACGCTAGCAACATACTTGTTTGTCACTGACATCACCTTTCTTTCTTTTAACCAACCCTGCCTAAACTCAGTGCTAAGGAGCTCTGAGGAATTGGCAGCAAAGGTGTAGGTGACAATGTTTGTTTCCCTATCCTTTCTCTGAGCTGCTGTCTTCTTGATGTTGATAACATTGTCAATGGCATTCGATAGCCAAATCAAGTAGCACTTGACCTGCAGCCTCTCCTCTGCTGTTAGACCAGATGTGCAGAGCACAGCTGAGACATGTGAATGTCTCATGAACTTGGGGGTTATGTTGACCCCATCTATCTGCAGGGGAGCCATGAGATTACACTTTTCAGTGTTGGCAATGTCCAGACATATTGTCGGGAAGCAATTTGCAACCCTTCGCAAGGTGATGTCCTTCTGCTGCAGCTGTGCATTAGCAGCTCTTCCCGGGGTCGAAGTCGATATTATGCCATACTTCTGGCCTATGTAGGTCAGAAGTGTGGCTGACTGAGCAGAGGACTTTTTTGCTATCTTGACCAGATCAGCTCCTCTGTTGACGAAAATCTCACTAAGGAGACACATGTCCACCCAGAATGAATCCGTAGCCGAATAGTTTTGGCCCCCTATTGCCAAAGTGTAGGTTTTGTCGGAGGCCTCATACTTGGCCACGAGTTCTACCAAAGTTACTTTGGGGTCGAATCCCTGGTAGGCAATAAGTTGTTGCACAAACCGGAAGGTGTCAAAAGCTTGGGTGTCCTTGTACTTATATAAGTACACATCAATCAAGTCTAAGGTTGCCTGAAGATTTGCATTCCTTGGCATCAAAGCCCTGAGAGGGTTTGAGATTGCAGCAGGAACAGTTACATTCCCGGCCGGAATTGCCGTACGTCCTTCTCCAGAAGCTGGTCTGGCTTCTGCTGATGCCACAATGTTGTCGGTCATTTTGGGAAAAGCTTCAATTATCTTCTTCCTAGTTTCCTCTGATAGTTGGAACCCTCCTGAGGGAACAGTGTCTGAGACCTCTGAAGGAGGTGAACTAGACGGAACCTCTGGTGAGTGGAAGGTCTCCTCCTGATTGCCTAGTAGCTGATTCTTTAGCTCTGCAAGGTTAGCACACTTCCTGTCGATCTGTTCGGACAAGTTCTTTCGGATCTTTGGGTCTCTAGCTTTGTTCAAAGTCTGTTGGTCTCCAATTAATCCAGAAAAACAAGCATTATGCACACTGTGGCTATTGGCTACACCGGATTCGTTCAGGTACGTACCAATATACAACATGACAGTTGGATAACATTTGAGAAACCGATTAACAGAAAGCATTTTTACATTTCCATCATCTAGATCCATTGGAAAAAAATTTGATATGGCCAAGTCTTCCATTTTCATATCTTTCTACCGCGTAATCAAAGCATTGAATAGTATTGCTCCAAGCGTAATAAAATGGCCAAACGCTGAAGAAAGAGAAGAAAATTCGCATCAATTCAGGAAACTGGGACGAATTCCGGGAGTCATCGGAGTTATAGATGGTTCCTATATACCAATTAAAGCCCCTGTCGATCAACCTGAAGTGTACATAAATCGAAAATGCTTCCATGCTATCACCTTGCAAAGTATCTGTGACCAGAACTTACGGTTCATAAATTGCTTCGCCGGATTTCCAAGCAGCGTTTCAGACGCGAGGGTTTTCAATAATTCGGCCATACATCGCGAAATGGAGACAAAATTTGATAATTATTTTAGCGAACACCAATTCATTATTGGCGATAAAATGTATCATCCGGTTCGTAAGTTCTGTATTCCTCCCTATATAGAGCGAGGTAATGTAACGGCGAGGCAAAAAAATTTTAATAAAAGAATGGCGAGTACCAGACAAGTAATTGAAAGAGCATTTGCCCTTCTATTTGGACGTTTCCGACGTTTACGAGATTTAAATATGAGCCGAACAGATCTCATTCCCCACACAATAATTGCTTGTTGCGTATTACATAATTTATGTCTTGCTGGCGAAGAACTTATGGATGAGTACGTTGAAGAAGGAACTGTGTTTCTGAAGAAAATGCAGGCATGTGTTCATAATTCTAATGAGAACCTGAATTATCAGAACACAGGTGCGGTCCATAATGATGACAACAGGAGCAGTATCGACAAATGTGGTACAACTTTACGTGATCTCATTGCTGCCAATCTTCCTTTGTCTAATTGAGCATAGTTTTAAGAATACTGATTCTCTTCTGTATACTGTGTACATACAATGAGTGCTTTTGTGAACATAATTACAGCCAGGTATTTCATTCATTATGTTTTCATTTTTTTTTTTTTTTTCGTATTACCCTTGTATAGTGTTGTTGGCATCAAAAATCCCAAAATGTAGTCAATGAATACAGGTTCATCTTGATGGAAGATAACACGAGAAATAGAAATCCATACTTTTGATTGTAACTTTATTATTGAAAGTACTAGTATTGTAGGCATGAAAGAAATGGAACAAGAATTAACAAAGTAGGAAACAATTATCACATTACGATACAACTGCTATCGATGTGAATTACAATTTAAAAAATAACAAGTAGCGTTTTTATTTTAAAGACAAACGGTACAACTGCTACCGTTGAAGATAAGTAGGTAATGAAAAAAACACTACAAAATGAAACAGAGTAGTCGAAAAAAAAAATGGGAAGAAACAAGAACACAAAGGTAGTTTCCAAAGAAAAAGGACACTACGAAAAAAAAAAAACATTATTCTTTCGATTCCGTTAATTTACGTGTGTACTCAGCAAAAGACTGAGTAGTGCAATTTGATTCAAAGTACTACTACTACAGGCAATGAATGAAAGAAATGGAAAAATGAGTTTCAACAAAAAAGCACGCTACGAAATAAGAAATAATTATCACATAGGAGACAAGTGCTATCGATGTGAATTACAATTTAAAAAATAACAAGTACCGTCAACGGGGGCTATTACGGTCACAAAAACTTGATTTTTGTAAAATTATTGTGGTAACACTGTCACTGATGGAAGTGAATTTCCGGAGTTAAGCAGGTGCAACCCTGAGTGATACAAACATGACAAGAACGAGTATATTGAACAAAACCTGCTTGTGTGCTGAGGTAATTCCGGTCAGCTGAAAATTCATTCTGAAAATCGTGTGAAAATGGTCGGTAACCTAGAAATAAGAATATAATTGTGTCCCCCACCCCTCCAGTGATCCCTGTGGGACTTTTTCCAGCTCCTTGGGATGAATTTACGTATGTACAGAGGAAAGATCATGTAAATAGACAAATTTATTCAAGAAAAGCTACCTATTCGATTACAATATCTGTTCTCAAATCAGGAAATCGATACCTGTCCCGACCTAGACAGATGACTGTCTGTTTTTGAATAATACGCGCACGTGATGTATCGAAAACATCGGAGATTATGGGGAAAACAAAATGAGTACGCTTATTTCGGAGATATGAAATTTCAAAGACATCAAAATTAATCTGTTTCAAAATTTTTCCAATATAATATTTTTTCTTGTCGGCCTCATCAAGTAAAAATTCAACCAAAATGAAGTCACCTTGTCGAAATTCTTCATTTTTATCTTGTGGAAGACTCAGTGGTGGCTCAGGCCTTGAGCGTAAATATTCCTCATCGATTGAGTCTTCGTTATCTTGCACAGGTACTGGTACCGGTATTGGTCTTTTCTGGGGTCTGCCCCTCTTCTTTACACACGTCTCGTCAGTTTCTATCACTTTTCGGGGTCTCCCTCTTTTCTTCACTGCGCCGTTTTGTTCTTTCTGTCTCGAAATACTCGGAGTTGACGTACTGGTACGAGTCCCAGGTTCATTAGTCGATAATGAGCGTAAATAATTCTCGTAACTAGCGTCCGAATCAACAGCATCTGAATTTGTATCTTCATCACTGAGCACTGGTACCGGAATTCGTCTTTCATTAGGTATGCCCCTCTTCTTCACAGGTATTTTATCGGTTTCAATCACTTTTCGAGGTCTCCCTTTTTTCTTCACAATACCAGTACTGGTACCGGTACTGTTTTCTTCCTGAGTTGGAGTAGAATTTTCAGGAATCATGTCTTCTGGTTGAAGTTTCCTTCCAGGAACCACCGGCACTCGCTTTTTACGTCTGGCTGGTTGGACACTCGTTAGGGCTGTATATTTTTTGTCTAGGTAATTCATGAGCGAGACACCCAAATCACTAATTGGTGTGGTGTCCGCACTGTGGGCACTCAAATTAGAAGTCTCATTACCATCGTTTGTTGAAGATTGAATTTCATTACCGGTGCCATCATTTGTCGCAGGAGTACTTATATTGCGAGAAACTGATGCAAATTTACAAAGTACGCGTGGGGGGTTCCAGGGATATATACCAGATGCAGCAAAGCCGCTCTTGAGATTTTGTGCAACGCGTAAACCAATTTCATCAATAGTTTCCTTCAACAATCTTGGAAATGCGTTTTTCGGGACGGTACCATAATGTTTGTCCTTCCAGTCACTGAGAACACGTCGCCAACGATACTTCATGGGATGGAAAAACGCAACATCCAAAGGCTGGAGCCGGTCGGTGCTATTGGGTGGCAAAAATACGAAGTTAATGTCATATTCCATGCATTTCAATACCACGTGACTGGATACATGGCTGCTCAAATTGTCACCGAGCAGCAACTTTGGTCCAACTAGAGTTCGACAGTATGGCTCAACTACGTGCCGGAACCAAGCTTCGAAGCACTCCATGTTGAACCAACCCGAGTCACTGCAGTTATAACCAGTCCCAGGAAGGCATCCTTCTTGCCACGTATCGTATATATGTTTACTCTTATATACGATATATGGTGGAAGAAGGTGCCCCGCAGCAGTTCCGGCAAACATGACGCTTGTACTGACTTTACTAGCGTCTTTAATCGTCTCTAATCGTTCTCCTTTCTTCCCGATTGCCTGAGAAAAAAAGTGGGTTGGTACTTTTGGTAAAGTAAATGGATAGATATTTGACAAAATGACTTACAAACTCCTCTTTTGGGTCATCCGTAAAATTCGTTTCATCGTAGTTTATAATATTGGCATACGGGACACCAATCAAACTAGTTTCTAGCTCGTTAAAATACATCTCTACATCGTTTCTCGTCACTGCAGCACGGGCTCGTTTAATGTTACCAGCGAATTTTTCCGTCAGCTCCTTATGACGTGTTTTGAAAGCCAACCACCAGTCTCGTCCAGGTTTGTTGTCGACAAATTTTGTTACTCTACCAGTACGATCAAGATAATCTTTGGTAATGAGCATCACCTATCGACATGAAGGTACGATTTACTTCAATGAAACACTGATAACTGCGAATATCTTGATTCGAGAGTTACTTACCTCGCGACGTTTCAAAGGCATTTTCCATTTCGCGCATTGCATTACGAGGGCTGTTAGAAAAGTAAGTTTCCTCACGCTGTAACGAACGAAAAAAAAGATCTATGAAGAAAAACCAAATTTATTTGAGATCAGTGCATTCAACTCATTTCTCCACATAATCACCTTTTCGATCTAAACATTTTTCGAACCGGTTTATAAGCTTAGCGATACCTAGTTTGTAAAAAGATTTGTCCAAATTTTGTAAATATCCATGAACCGCCATCTTCACCTCTTCGTCGCTGGAAAAACGTTTTCCGCCCAACCACACGTGTAAATTTGGGAACAGGTGGTAGTCCGAAGCAGCCAGATCAGGGGAATATGGCGGGTGGCTGAAAACATCCCACTTAAAATTCGTTAAAAGAGTCTTGATTAATCGGGCAGAATGTGCCGGCGCGTTATCGTGAAGCAGAACAATTTTTTTCGAGAGTTTTCCGGGTCGTTTTGCCTTTATTGCAGCTCGCAGCTTCATGAGCGTATCGAAATAGGTTTGCTGCGTCGTCGTACACCCCTTCGGAGTATACTCCTCCAAAATCATCCCCTCTTCGTCCCAAAAAGCGGTCAGCATTACCTTCCCCGCTGAGCGCTCCATCTTCGCTTTCTTGGGGGGCCTTCCCCCTTTCTCCGTCCACTCCTTGCTCTGTTCCTTTGTCTCGGGGGTGTAATGGTGGACCCACTTCTCGTCTCCAGTTACTATTTGAGACAGGAACTCTTCCCCCCCTCGTTATAGCGAGAGAGGAAGTCTAACGCGGCCGCCATCCGATTGTTCTTGACATGGTCGGCTTCCGCGACGCGAGCCGACCCTAAAAAGAGAAAAGAACATTGTCCGTATATTGAAGAATTTGCGGACATAAGTAATAATATCGATTAATGAGATATGAGAAAAAATATTAACGAAATGATTAGAATTGTGAAAGCAAAACTGTTAGTATGTAGGTAACACAAATTATCATAAATTGGGAAAAATAAGAAATTATGAAAACAAAAATTATGTCGATTCAATAAGAATTATCAAGGTAAACGAGTAGCGTAAACAAATCGATTGAATCCAAAAAAGAGAAAAGAACATATCCGTACAGGCACTATTTCTGTGGCTGTTCCTTTGTAGTATTTATCTGATAATTAACATACATTTCATACAACGCAGCCAATTTCTCTAGTGCACTTGCTGCTCGTTCTTGTATTTTCATCTTATCACCTTTAGTATCATTTTCCATGTTCCTTCTTTTTAGTTCCTCCAACAATTCGTCATCACGATTGCGACTTCTTTTCACACCCGTTTTTCTCGAATCAACGTACCTTACGGTCATCGCATCATTGTCATCACGAAACGCAGGGTGACAGTCTTCTTCCGATGCGACATTGGGAATTGGTGCTGGCGGGAAGTCTCCATTAACAGCAGTATCAGAATCACACAAGACTTTTGGAACAATGTTTGGATCTCGCCCGAAAATTTCCTGTAATTCGTCAAAATATCTAAATTCGACACTTGCTGTCCCTGTCTTCCTTGGTCCACGGCTATCCTTTACTTCAGTGTATCGTCTCTTTAAATATTTAAAATGGTTCTCGACCTGTTTCTTCGTTTTATCTGGGAACACCGTTGCAATATCTGCCCATACCACGGAGCTCCTTACTGCCGTGCTGGAGAAACGGTCCTTGTTTTCTTTATACAATTCAATAAGACGCCGGGTTTCTGATACTGACCACTTCACCTTCTCGTTTTTCCCTTCAGCTGGTCCATGTGACTGCCAATCAAAAGAATTCACAGGGCTGTCCGTACGAACAGGTACCACATCCTGTGCATGACGAACTGGAATTCAAAACAAAATGGGAGTAAGAAAGTCATGTGAAATGGAGTTGAGTCATGAAAGATACTGTGACTTCATACATACAACCAAGAACAACACCATTTTCATCTACCGTATAATTCAACAGGACACGTTCGCCGTCTGCAAGAGAAAAATGTAAGTTATTTATTATTTACAATCACAACTTACTTACTTTCGCAATTGTGCACGATAAAAAACTACTATATAAAAAATAACTACGATAAAAAACTAACTACGTACTCGGTATTTCTTCCGCCACAATAACGTCACCCTGGTCACAGTAATATGTGAGGTATTCTGTTCCCGAACTATTTTTCAACAATTGATATCTGGGAACTTCCCTCCCTAAAAGAGAACTAATCATGTATTCTGACTCGCAACGAAAATATCTTGTACAGCGAAGAAAGTTGCATACCGTCCAGAACGTCGTCAGCAGTTAAAACTTTTAACGAAGGGGACAACGTTACATCATCCACCTCACGAGAAGCTGCTGCAACAGTTGTGGCTCGATTTTCGGTAATGGACTGCAGCGATTGACCTATCGCAGAAACAGACAGTCAACAGTTGATAAGTAACTATTTCTGCAACAGATATCGGTGTAAATACACAATGAGACACTTCTCATCATAACGTACGTTCCATAGTATGTATTCAAGCAAGTTTAGTAATTTCTACAGCCTCTAAAACTGTCGGAACGAATTTTATATTCGCAACTACACGAACGAAATCACCAGCGTGCAAGGAATATTGTTCTTCAACCGTCAAATCGTAAATAAACACAATCCACTCCTCTGAATTGATAGAGTGCTTTGTCTCAACAACCTTAATATAAGGCAATCCTGTCATGTAACCTTTCTGAAAACGTTTTAACGTTGTATTTCAGTACAAAAAGAAACAACATAAGTTTAATTTGAAGATAAAAATTTACTTACAAATACAATGAGGCTTCTCGGCAGAATTTTCACACCATAGTCCATTATTTCACGTTTCACATGTGCTCTCGGAGTTTTGTTGAACTGCCCTATTATATGATGGTCGAAGTCCAAGCGATGAATAAAGAATGATAAATAGGTAATGATAATGCACGCCGGCCGAATGATCACTTCGCGCCTTTTCGACTCGGATGCGTTCAGAAAGCGAGAGTGGTTGCACGACACCGTGGTGTAACGACGTCATTACACCGGAGTAGCGACTGGTGCGTTATCTTACACTCGGTTCTTGTTTCTGAACGCACCCCAGGGGTGCGTTCAGAAACGCGTAACCAGCGAGCGGTTACACCACCAATGACAAATAAATCGTTCAGAAACGCTGGTTACGTCCGGGTGAATGTTTGAGAGCTCGTTCAGAAACTCGGTTAGAACGTCTCCGGGGAAAGTGTAACGCACTCCAGTCGGAACTGGAGTGAGGGACATATCACCGGTTGCATTGTTTATTGTTGTTGCAATTATGATAACGATTAGGATTAATTTAGGATTTCTTGGTGCACTTGATGATGATCGCAATAATATTCATCTAATATTTAATAATGTAGATTGTTTCTACACATTTTGTACTTTTGAGGTGATGATTGCTGCTTGTTGGTATTTTAAAGATTAAGATGGAAATTATTGTTGCTCCCATTGTTCACGCAGCTGCGAGTGCATTCAAGTTAGTCTTTTATGAATCTGATTCCGATGATTCTGACTTCGATGATGAACTTTTTACAAGATTGGTTCATTCGAGAAAACGTAAAAGAAGGAGTACCTGCAGGGTTCCTACAAGAGTCAAGCTGTTTGTAGAATCAACTGTCTCACAATTCAGTGACGAAGAATTTCGCCAAGATTTCAGGATTACCAGAAAAACATACGAACAATTATTGGATCTTGTTCGTCCCTTGTTAGCAGATAGAACGTCTGAAACAGGAAGGAAGCGAATGAATCCTGAAAAACAACTACTTTCTGTTTTGTGGCTCTTGGCTACTCCTGACAGTTACAGGTAAATGTTGAATGATCCGGAAAAGATAATTATGTCAGTTTGTACTTTAAATTTCTCGTTTTTTTAATGTAGGTCAGTAGGTCGTACTTTTGGTATGGGAAAGTCATCATTATCAGTCGCTTTTTACCGAGTTATCAGAGCATTGAATGTCATAGCACCAAGCATTATAAAGTGGCCAGATGTTGAACAACGACGAATAAACGAGAAGACATTTCGAAAATTGGGTCGTATTCCAGGAGTAATTGGGGCAGTTGATGGTACATATGTGCCTATAAAGGCTCCTGTTGACCATCCTGAGGTGTACATCAATAGGAAATGTTTTTATGGGATTACGTTGCAGGCAATTTGTGATCCTGATTTAAAATTCCTTAATTGTTTTGCGGGATACCCCAGCTCATGCTCGGATACTCGTATATTTCGCAACTCTCCAATTTATAAAAAAATGGATGCTCAATACAATGAGTATTTTAATGAACATGAACGACAGTTTATAATAGGAGACAAGGCGTACCCTTGTGTCAGATTTTGTATTCCACCTTTTATTGAGCGCTGGGATGTAACAGCCAGAGAGATAAATTTCAACAAGAAGCATGCTCAAACGAGACAAGTCATAGAGCGTTCATTTGCGCTCTTGTTTGGTCGCTTTCGAAGGTTGCGTTATTTAGACATGAATAGAACTGATTTAATCCCATATACAATAGTGGCGGCGTGCGTTTTACATAACTTATGCCTAGCTGATGACAATGAAATTAATGGTTATATAGCGGAAGGAATGGAATTTCTTGAAGGGGTTCGTTTGAATGTAAATGTAAATGCAGCAGGTGTAGGAAATGCTGCTGGGGCTGATAATGCCGCAGCAGAACATTTAAGAAACTTTATAGCTCAAACTTTACCTATGCATTAAGTATATGTACGTACGAGTAATAATAATAATAATAATAATAATAATAATAATAATAATAATAATAATAATAATAATAATAATAATACGGTAATTTGCCTGGTGCAGTTTGGTATTTCATCGCTTACATCGCATTGCGATGAAAATTATTTGTGGAGTTTTAATCTGTATCACGTATGAATGTGTACTAGAATATAATTTCTTGTAATTTCTAAATCTTTGTTTTTTCCTTTGTGGTCGTCTGTGGAAGAATTGTGTCACAGAACAGGAACTTTATTTTCTCAAATTGAATTAGCAATTTCTAATTTCTCTTCAGACTGGGTATCATGAGTTGAAATTAATTACGAAAACTGAAACATTTATTTCAAATTCTACAAATACCGAACAAAGGTATCTAGATATTGCAATGAATTTTACGAATGATCAAATATGAGGACCAAAAAAAATTACGAACATGAAAAGTCGCATTATTCTTAAATTTAAACAATTTCAAAGAAGACGAGACGAGCTCAAGTGAATTTCTAAGTAAAAGAACGAGTCAACTTAATAGTAAGAACAAAGAACGAGTAATAATAACGAAGAACGAGTAATAATCACAAAGAACGAGTAAGAATAACATAGTTTTCAAATGACTTGTAAACATGGATGTAAAATTACTTGTCAGCCAGCTTCTCTACCGCAGCAGCGATACGCTCAAGAGCTGTCGTAGCTCTTTCCTGGACTCGGATTCTCTCCTTAAATTCGTCAGATCTAGAATTTCGGTGTTGAAGAAGTTGCGCCTGCAACTCATCGTCTCGATTTCGCCTCTTATTCTTTTTGCTACCAAAATTTACTAGTGCTGGCATATCGACATCCTCCACTTCCGGATCAGGATCATCTTCGTGCTCGTAGGGTATATCGTTGTTCGTCATAGCTGGATCTGTTTCGACAGGTGCATTCAGAGGGGGAAAATTTTGCGCCCCAAGATCAGAGTCTTGCGTAAGAGGATCAATGTTGGGTTCTTCTCTGAAGATAGCATCTAGTTCCTCGAAGTACTCAAACTTGATTCTCTTTGTTCCAGTTACTCTGCCTGTCATGTTATCTTTTACCAGCGTGTACTTTTGTTTTAAGTATTTCGATCGATTTCTCACCTGATCGATGTTCCGCCCCTCCATAAGCATTGTTATATCCAGCCATACGCGGTGGTTCCTCACTGTCGTTGACTCAAAGCGATCCTTATTTTCGGAGTACAATTGAATAAGCTTCAACGTTTCTGGTCTTCCCCATTTGTTAGAATCTCCATCCGTAGCAGATGTAACGTCTGATCGCGTGATTTCTTCTTCAATGCTTGAATTATTTCTTGTTGGCGTTGTATCATTTCTCGTTTCTGTTTCATTTGTTGTTGTGTCCTCAATACGATAGTATATTAAGCTGCCGTCTGCTCACAAAATAGAAGAAGGTATGTCAGATATGAACATGTTCAGCTTTACATACCCGAAAACTAATTCTGTGTAATGTCTACTCACCACTCATTCGGATCAGGGTGTCTCCTGAATCATTTGTGACGTGATTCCCTTCAAGATCTGTGACCACTGTTGCTGTATTACTCATTTTTGTAGGAATTGGTCCGGTAGGGCAACGTATCCTGTTTCATGAATGGAAAACTTCATTATAAGTACGTCAACATAAAATACCTTGTACGTGGACTGAAATGAATTTCTGTTACGAACATTGATATCAAAATTCTTACAATTATTGAGATGAGATTTTAAGCAGTTATTTTATCGATTTCAATCGCTTCAAACGCAAAGAATTCAATCATTCGAATTTTTGCCAACACCTTGTCTCCAACATGCAGATTTTGTCGAACTGACAGCGGTAAGTCGTATGTTGCAGTCGGGTATCTTCTTTGTTTCCCCTTTTCATCAATGGCTTCTAAAACAATAATTGGAATTCCGGCCGACGTTGTTTCTTTCTGAAATACACACGATACTCTTTGAGGCATAGTGCGATAATAACTTAGTAGGCTACCTATTATGATGCGAATGAAGTTTCACAGGTTTCACTTACCCAAACGATCGTTCCTTCGATGGTTTTAATAGCGGGATCAGACATTTCAAACTGAAATTTGATGAAACAGCAGCAGGCTCCAGTGGAACATCAGTTTTTTTGCGCCATTTCTTTTCAGACTGCAAGAGCAGCAGAGCAGCACGATGAAGACAAGAGAAAACGAGTAACCGCACGCGCCGGCGATGCGTTCAAAAAGGAATACTGCCGTACAAAGTTGAATTGACGTATATGCAGATAATGAATACGAGGAAAAGAGGCTATGGGTAAACTTGATATAGCCTCTTTCTCTTGTATTCATTATTTGCATATACGTCAATTGAACTTCGTATGGCAGAATAGTGGTTGCACGGTCCACTGGTTTAATGACGTCATCACTCCGGATTAATGATTGTACACCGGAGCACTCGTTTCTGAACGCACTCCAGGTAGTGGATTTTGATTTCCCCTTTTGGTGTAAATAAACAAAAATGATAATATTCCGCGATAAGGCGGTATTGATGCGCATGTAATTTACCAAAAAGTGAGCGCGAAAAATAGAATTTTTGACTGTAGCAAAAAGTGCTTGCAGCGGGTATGAATTATTATTTGATTCTTCGGGCTCTGACGAGGAGTCCTACGACGAATATGATTTTTTCAACTACTTAGTGAAATCACGAAAAAGGAAGAGAAGATCTGGGAAAACTAAACCTGTTAGAGTTCGCCTGTTTGTAGAAGTTACTGTCAAAGGTTCCACCGTTGTTGAATTGCAACAGGATTTCAGGATGTCGAGACAGTCGTTTGATTTATTGTTTGCTAGAAACAGTAAAATTATTTTCAATACGTCGCGATTAATTGAGAAATAAGAGAGAAAAAAAAAAGAAATTATTCAAAAAATGACGAAGTATTGAGTAGATGTACGCACATAAAATGCACCACTTTTTAACGATTAGGTAAAATTATTTCAATACGTTGCGATCAATTCAGAAATAAAAGAAAAAAAAGAAAAGAAAATTATTTGAAAAAAGACGAACGAAGTATCGAGTATGTGTACACATATAAAATTCATCACTTCATTCTATCCATTACTCTTCCGCTGGTTTTTTAATGTACATTTCGAAGGCTGAGGCTATCTGTTCGAGAGCAGTTACCCCTCTTTCTTGTACTTTCAGTCTCTCTTTTTTCGTATCTTCTCAGTTGGTCCGATTGTCTCTCAATTCCTGCAGAAGAATGTCATCTCTATTTGATTTCTTACTACCCTTCCTTCCTTCACGCTTTCGTTCTATTATTGCTGAAATATCTTCCATGTCTTCAATATTGTGAAGTGGATCACCACCCAGATTATCGACAGTTTCATCTTGCAATGTTCTTTCTGCAGGAGGAGAATTAGTGTCTGCAGAAGGAAAATTAGCGTCAGCATTGGCCGAATCGCTGACAATTTTCGGCTGAATATTCGGAGCTTTTCCGAATATCTCTTCGAATTAGTCAAAATATTCGAATGAAGATTTCTTCTTTCCAGTTCCGCGAGGTCCCATGCTGTCTCGAACCTTCGTATACTTTTGCTTTAGGTATTTCCAACAATTTCTGATTTGATCTACATTTCGATCCGGTATTTTTGTAGTGATGGTGAGCCACACTTTATGATTCTTGACTGTTGTAGATTGGAAAAGTGCACAATTCGATCAATCGTAATGTCTCATTTCGATCCCAAGGTCGACCTTTGGTAGACGAAACAACAACAGCAACATTTTCAACCTGCCTGTGTGCTTCATCGACAACTGCACTTGGAGATTCAGATTCGCATTGTACAATATCTGTTAGTAGGCTGTCCGGTACGCCATGAAATTGAAGTTCGCCATCTACATCAAAAAGACAAGGGGTTCGTTGTATATTTTTGTACATTCTATCAGTAGGTAGTCATTAAAATGCTCACTAGACTTACTACTCAGTTGACTTAAGCTTTGTCCTTGTTCGTTTAAGATTGGGTTTCCAGCGGCGTTCACAATTATACTTGCTGTATGAGACATTGTTGATTCTTCAAGCCGATTGTTCCTGAAAAAGAGGATAATAACCTCGTGTTATCGAAAGGTGAATCACACATGACAGTTTCCGCGCTAAAACTTCACTTACAATTTTTATAATTTCGACTGCTTTGTAAATTGGCCTTAGTTTGTAAAACTGAACACCTAGTTCTTTAACCCGAACTCGTACGATGTCTCCTTCGTTCAAAGGTTGCAATATTTCAGGCTCTATGTCGTAAACTACAATAAGGTACAGCAGGCCTTCGTCAGATCTCACATCAATGTACGGCACTCCGGCAGTTCCTTTCTGAAAATACATTCACAACATACGACTTCAACTATCGATTAAATTTAACTCAACAAAATATATAAGAAATTTCATTTACTGCAATAATCTTTCCTTCAACATTGATTATTAAAAGGACATTTTCGATCAATTCGGCCGCCAAATTCCTTCCATGTGCACCAATACGTCGGCAAATGTGCAAGTAAAAACACTGTACAAACCAGCGCCACCAACGCGTTCAAAAAACAAGCACCGTTAACAGTTACACTGGTGTGATGACGTCTTTACACCGGAGTCATGGTCGAAAACCGGAGTAAACGTTTCTGAACGCACCCCTGCATAACGCAGTTCAACTAGGCCTACTGATTCAAAAATACCTGAAACAGGCCACGGCCAACTCTACTAAAGGCCGAACAAGCTAGTGTGGCAACGTTGCACGATTTCCGAATAGTAGGTCGACAGTAGAAATCTAAGGTAAAATAATGTCAAACATGATTTTTTTTTCGCGTCAGTATTTTTCCTTCGTGAATCGTTTTCCACAAATTTTTTTTCATGTTTTTTCTCTAAATTATTATTATTATCATTATTATTGTCGCTGTTACTACATCATTAATTGTAAAAGGAACGCCTTCGAGTCTCTCATGAATTTATTTCTAAAACGAGATATTATTCTCTCCACACAAAATGACATCTGTCACATGAAAATTTACTGCGGATACGAATGATTTTAATTTTTAAAGGAAGAAACACAACAATGCATATATATAGCAGAATATTCACAAAAGTATACAAACAACAAATGAATACATAAAATTAATTTTTTTAATGTACTCAATTTTCTTGCTGCTGAAAGCAGAATAATATTCACAAAAGTATACAAATTGCAAACAACAAATAATTAATACCTACATAAAATTTATTTTTTTAATGTACTCAATTTTCTTGCTGCTGAACTCTTTACCTTACCACTTGAAGAATTTACAGACTTTTTCTTCTCTTCAGCCTTTTCTTTCTTCTCTTTAACCTTTGCTTTCTTCTCCTCATTCTTACGCTTTCGTTCTAGGTAAGCATCAGATGCTGCGACGTTATTTTTACACTTCGAATAATTATTCAGTAAAATATTACTAAAAATTTTAAAATCTCGGTGAAATTGGTTTATGTAGGTTGCACCCTAAGATCAAAACTATCAATGAACGCTAGTCTGAGAACTTTGAAAGAACTGTTTAGGAATAATTTTTACCTATTTCATGAACCGGAAGCTCCTCATTCAACTCTTCATTCTCAACGGACAACAACAATGTTAGTAAACGAACTCACTACGATATTTTTATTGAGGGTTTATTTTTATAATAATAAAGATAGCACAATTATACAAGGAATTTTTAAAATCTAAAAAGGGACAAGTGAACTCCGCGATCTTCGATTAAGCATCCCCCCATTTCATCAGCCGTTGTTGTCATCTCTTGTGTAGCATCGACTCAAGGAGGGATGCTGTAACCTGGACCAGTTGTTGGCCGGAGTGCTGAATGCTGCACGGCTGTTGTTATTTTCTCCAACACTCCTTCCCAGTTGGTCAGCGTTCAGTTATCTAAATGTGAAAATAAACTCGTTTAGTGATAATTCACTAAGTAAATAAACATGCGTTAGTTGTTTCTGACCCTTGTTTATTTTCAAACCACCCTTCATTCATGTGAGTCTAATTACTCATTGAATTTTACCCATAAGTTGACCTATCAATTCCTCAAACGGACCCTTCTCCAATTTCTTTGTCAATATATCAGCAAGTTGATTCTTTGATGGTACCCACTTCAGAATAATTTCTTTCTTATCAATATGGTCCTTTACACAGTGATATGCAACATCAATGTGTCGTATTGCCTTTATTTCCTCAGTAATTACCAACTGTATAGTAGATTTATTATCCTCATAAATTACTGATGGTGAGTTGTATGGCCTGAGAATTCGTCCTGCTATATTTCTCAGTGCCACTGCCTCGCGACTCAAATCACTTAGAGCAATATACTCTGCCTCTGCTGAACACCTTGTATTGCAAGCCTGCTTTTTGGTTCGCCAATATATGGGATCACCAAACAAGCGAACTATACCTCCTGAAATGGATTTTCTATCTTCTTTGCACTCTGCAAAGTCAGCATCAGCAAAACCATCCATTTCATCAGTCTTGCCTTCATATACCAAACCTAAACTAGAAGTGTCCTTCAAATACCTTAAAACACGCATTAATTCTGCATGTTCTCTAACAGTTGGATTATTCTGTTTTCTACAAAGTTTGTTGACCTCAAATGCTATATCTGGTCTGGTTGCTCTTGTCACAAAGAGGAGAGCACCTAGTACTTCTCTATAGGGTAGCCTTTCTTTCCAATTTTCCCACTGCAAAGTAGCTGTTTCACCTATGAAATACGGGGTGCCCACTTTTCTTGAGTTCTTGCCCACATATTTTTCGACCAGTCCCTCAATGTACTCCTTTTGGCTCAGGGTTAGTGTATGCCCTAATTTGCTTGATTTTCTACTAACGGAAATTCCCAAAAACTTTTTGGGCTCACCCATCAGTTTGACATCAAACTCTGAGCTTAATTTGTTCTTGATTTCCTTGATTTTCTCCTTCCAATTTCCAGTCAGTAGAATATCATCCACATATATAGTCAGAAGAGCACGCAAACTTCCCTGTTTTGCCACATACAGGCAAGGTTCTGCTGGATCCCTCTGTAGGCCTAATTTTTCCATAACGGAATGAAAGCAATCATTCCACACTTTTGGGCTGAGTTTCAGACCATATATAGATCGATTTAACTTGCAAACTTTGGTTTTCCTAAGCTCCTTCCAGTTTTTATAACCCTCAGGAATTTGCATTAGAATAGTTTCCTTCAATTTTCCATTTAAGAAAGCTGTTGTAATATCCCACTGTTCTATTTCCCAACCAAATTTATTTGCCAATGCAAATACCATCCTATATGATGAATCCCTCACAACTGGCGCAAATGTTTCCTGTTTTGACCTTGGTTTGTCCAAGAAACCTTGTGCCACAAGCCGTGCACGATACAAGTTGGACCCATCAGCCTGACTTTTGATTTTGAATATCCATTTTGATCCCATAATTCTTTTTGCTGATGGTCGATCAACTAGCTCCCATACATTTGCTTGTGCCATTTTCCCCAATTCATCATTAATACCTGTCAACCACTTTCCTTTATTAGTACTATTCATAGCTTCCTCATAGGTCTCAGGGACTTGATCCAGTTTTTCTGAGCTACCCTGACTTGAGAAGAATATAAATGTATTATAACATTCTTCCTCCTCAACCTCAACCTCATCTAGCTCATCAAAAATCAGATCATCATCCTCACCATTTATAACTTCCACTTCATCAAGATGAAATTCATCATCTTCAATGACTTTTTCTACAATTTTTGATGTTTCAAAATTTTTAGGATTTAATGAAGAGTTAGACCTTTTGAGAGTTTTTGATGGAGGTACATTTTCCCTTTCCTTAGATGTACCGGAGGAGCACAGTTCTAATTCTGAGTTTTTCCGTTTTCCTAATATCTTTCACCTGTGTTAGTGACTTCATTATTTAACCATTGATTTCCAATTTCTGATTCTTCAATATGCATCACCTCCTTCCCAAATATAGTCTCATCATCTATAGAATCTCGATAAACCTTGTCCTGATTTACTCTAAAGTGAGTAACTTTCTCTATAGAGTCAGAGACTGGATTATAAATTTTACAACCAGTTGAGGTATACCCTATAAAGAATCCTGGAATTCCCTTATCCGAAAGTTTTGTTGCTTCTTTATCTGTATTTACATAGTAAGCCAGACACCCAAACCTCTTTATCCTTTTAAATGATGGTTCCTTCCCTTTCCACCTTCCATAAGGTGTTTTAAAGTTACACGCAGCATGTGGAAGACGATTATACACATAGACACTTGCCCCAAGTGCATGGTCCCAGAATGAAGATGGTAGCCCTGAGTCAAGCAAAGTTGTTCTCACCATATTCATTATTGTTTGATTAAAGTGCTCACTTGTCCCATTGTGCTGCGGTACTTTACATTCGCTCATCTCAATTTCCATACCAAGTTTGTCACACAGTTCCTTGAGAACTGCTGATGTGTATTCACCTCCTTGGTCACATCTAAGTTCAGCAAGTTGTGAGACTGCTTGTGGTCCAAATGCCCTTTTAATTTCTTTAAGGTATGATTTGAAGGCTATTATAGAATCACTTTTCCTATGCATAGTATAGGCTATTGCATATCTTGAGTAGTCATCAATAAAAGTAATGATATATTCTTTTTCAGACTTTCCTTCCCTGTTAGCACAATGAGTGCTTGGAAAGGGCCCCATTAAATCAGAATGAATCCGGTTGAGCACTGCAGATTTCCTTTGTCTCACAGTATTACAAGGTAATCTTGTGAGTTTCCCTTTAAGACACTCATTACAATTTCAAATTTCATCTGGGAACTTGACCCCTCTAAGTTCTTCAGATTGATTTGCAAGTTTTCGTAAGTAACCCAGAGATGAGTGTCCAAGTTTTCTATGCCAGAGCCAACCTTCTTCTTTCTGTTTATTTGTCAATTTTGCCCTTTCTTTCTCTAAAGTCTGAGTTTCATTTGACCCTTCAATTAAGTTTACTGATGTACTCAAATTTGTATCCTTCTCTAATCTTTTACTGTTTATCAACATAGCCAGCCCTTCTGCATCCGAGGATATATGAAAAGTGATTCTATATATTCCCTTAATATATTCTCCACTGATCAGTTCTACCCCAGTACTAGTCAGAATCCTTACTTCATTGCCCTTAAACCTTACTTCATTTCCAGCCTCCACTATTTTTCGCAAAGAGAGTATATTTTCCACCACCTCAGGTGAGTAGAGAACCCCTTCAATTATATCTGAATATATTTGTCCTTTTACTTCCAAGTTCACCTGTAGATTTCCCTCTTCTACAAAATTTATATGACCACCATTTGCACATCTGATTTTCATTTCTTCCTTCAGTTTTCTGATTTCCCTTAAAATCTTTCTATTGTGCGACAGATGATCTGTCGCCCCTGAGTCTAAAACAAACTCTGCTAACTTACCCGAATCAGAGTTTCCTCCACATTTTTCTGCTGACTCATCTGAGTCTCCGCTATAGTTGTCCACTCCAAATTCATCTGCAAGATTTGCCTTCCCTTTCCGAACTGTAGACCGTGGTGCAGATAATTTTGGATTCTTTGCTGCAGAGGAGCATTCAAGGGCCCGGTGTCCAGACTTTCCACACTTATAACAAGTTGGAGGATTTTTACAAAGCCGTAGATCGTGTCCACTTTCCAAACAGTTGATACACTTCCCATCTTTTGTAAGGAGTCGAGGCTCAGGTCTTTGGAACCTTGGTACTGATCTTTTGAGGGGACCACCAAAACGTCTACGTTGAACCTAATTTACTTGTCCTGCCACATCAACTCTACTGGTGCCACTTTCTTTAGCAGTCTTCCTGGTAGAGCGCTCCAAGACTCTTCCTCGTATGTCCGCATACGCTACCTTTACCTTAGCTTGGTCACCTGCTTCAACAGGTAAGGAGTCCAATACCGAATCGCGTAATTTCTCTGGAAGCGCACTGATGAGAATGAGGGGGGTCACCTCAGAGATGGTACTAAGATTGAATCGTAGAAATTCATCCCTTCTCTTTTCAAACTCCCCAATATTCTCAGCTCCTGACCTATTGCTATCCCAGGTAAAACTTATCCATTTACGGAAAGAATCATACTGTGTGGCCACAGTTCTAGGTCTCCGGTAGTCTGATAGTAGACGAATCATCTCCTTTGGTTCTAACGTACTCCCCACAATACCCTTATGTGTCAGGTCAAGTTTGCCCCTCAACTTGACTTGTACATATCGGATCCGCTCATCCTTGGCTTTAGCGGTATACTTAACAGAGGCTTCTTCCCCGCTAAGTACATCCCCTAGTCCTTCAGCAATCACAAGGTCTTTGAAATTTTCATGCCAACTTTGAAAATTTTCTTTCATTGTTAGCTGGGGAATATCAACCGTTAGTCCTTTTCTAGGTTCCCAGTGGTCCACCTCAAGTTCAACTCCCTTACCAACAATATTTCTCCTCATTCTCTCAATTTCTGCCATCAAAGCACCTAGCTTTGCAGCAACTTCTTCGTCAGTAGAGGGTGCTGGTGCCTTATTAACCTCCTCCTGCGTTGATTCCTTCTCATCAGACATTTTCTATTTAAATAACATACCAAACACAAGAGAATTATTAATATCTTATGAGTACTGAGTTTCCTGATTAAATGCAAATTTCTTTTCCAAAGAAAAAAAAAGTAACTTATAAAACAATATTTTATGCACCACCCTCTATGAAAATTAATACAGCCCGTGAGCTGTATGCGCCAAAGCCTATAAGATAATTTTGGTGCACCACCACCCTCTATTTTACAAATTTACAATATTAGCTGATGGCGCGTGAACCGACCTTAGTGAGTCGATTACATAAACCTTGAAACGCACTCCACGCGCATATGGCGGAACCTTGACAGCTTGTAAGCTGCACGCTCTTAACTAAGAGCTTAACCCTTTCGGCTTTCCCTTATTTCCTTATCAATCCCTTTCCATACCACGTGTTTACCTTAATACTCATATAGGATACCTGGCCACAGTATTCGCTATATGGGTTATTTCGTATTAGATTATTTTGATTAACTGCCAGATCCCAACAGTCAAATGTAAATTTTTAGTTTCTTATGACGATAATAACTACCTCATTTACCCAATATTCGACGTATTCGATAATAACTGCCTCATGGACCCAATATTCCAACGTATTCGATAATAACTGCCTCATGGACCCAATATTCGAACGTAATCCAAGGAACAGAATTTTTACACAATACAGAGCTCTCCCAGAATCCCTTAAATTTTTATGGTAGATACTGACTGCAGTTCAGTGATTTCTACCTTACTCCCGCATTTGCTAGTTTAGAATAGACACAAGAATAATTTTGTCCTTATGTGTTATACAAAAAAAAAAATTTCTGCCTCTGTTTAGATTGCTGTAGCCATCAGCCTCAGTTGATGTAACAGTTTTCTAATCACTAATGCTTTGTCTATTCTATTTTCCGTCCTTCCTGTTGCTTTTCCAACAAATTTCTTTAATATGTAGTCCGACACGTGCGGTCAATCTAAATTTGACGCAGTATGAAAATTATGTGCTGCGCAGCTTCCAATACTGAATAATATGATTAATAACCTATCAATAATTTTATTGATATAGAATAGAAAACGCAATGTTGTACTTACGCGTACTGGTGTACTGTATACTTTACCAACAATGCAGATTTCACTTCGTTTTCCAGAGCCGCCGTATAATATGTACTCAACAAACGGTATTACCCAACGAACGAGTTTATTTTCACATTTAGTGTTAGTAAACGAACTCACTACGATATTTTTATTGAGGGTTTATTTTTATAATAATAAAGATAGCACAATTATACAAGGAATTTTTAAAATCTAAAAAGGGACAAGTGAACTCCGCGATCTTCGATTAAGCATCCCCCCACTTCATCAGCCGTTGTTGTCATCTCTTGTGTAGCATCGACTCAAGGAGGGATGCTGTAACCTGGACCAGTTGTTGGCCGGAGTGCTGAATGCTGCACGGCTGTTGTTATTTTCTCCAACAAACAACTCCAATTCTTGGGCTGTTCCTTCATCACTCTCCATGACAACATCCATGATACCATTTTCAAACGGATGTGCTAAGATAGTAATTAAGGAGTATTTGAATTAATAAAATTGCGGTCTTCTGATAATACTTTCGATAATCTTGTAAATAACTCAGCGTTCACGACATCATTATTCTCATCATCTGACTGACTATCCTGTATTACTATTTCAACATCTTCTACATCTAATACTACTTCTTGTCCTATTTCTTCAACGTAGAACAGGGATCCTGGTAAGAGAGCGTTATCGTCCATGTTTAAATTGTGCTCAATTTATTCGAATGAAATGATTAAAATTACAAATTTCACGTAGTACGTTCACGCGCAAAGGATTTTCGCGGCAGTTATCATTCTTCTGAGACAGAATACCAAATAAGAGCAGATAAGACTATTTTGCACAAAACTTTTCATTGGTATAGCAGGTAGGTCTTTTCTATTTTCAAATATTGCAGACCGAAGAGATTTTTTCACACTATTTTGCAGGTTTTCTTCAGATTCAGCGTTCGAAACATACTATTATGTCAATTTTCATGAAAAATGCAGATAGGACCTTATCGCACTAAGCCATCGAATTATGAATTATGATTTACGACTCATAAATACGTAGTTGTAATCAACACCGTGGTAATCAGTAATCACCGTCACTTATAATGGTAACAAAAAATGGAAGCATACACTGAAAAAGTATTCATGGCACTCATACAATGAGTTCTCTTATACTGATCATTTTTAGTTTACTATTTAGTAATGTAATATGTAAATTCAAAGTACGAGCAGTAACAATATTATCAATACATGGACAGCAAGAAGAGCCGTTCCTGCCAAGAAAATGAACGTGCAATTACTCCTTTTTTCAAGTCTGCGACAGAGGAGTGAATAAATTCAAAATTCAATGTTGCCTGAGAAAATCCGCCAAAAATCCGCCATTCAACATGAAAAACACGTGTAAAATGCGCATAGCACCGCGAACAGTTTTTAATCTGCCGGGCAGGGATGAAAGAGCGCAAGATTTGCGAAAAAGCGCTGAATCTGGCAACACTGTCAAAAACTGTAAATCGCACAAATTTCATAGATTTTGAAAATTAGAATCATTAAAGCGTGTAGGATTCATGATCTGTGATTTGGATTACCTTATCATAGTTCAGACGACCAGCCTCATTAAATGCGTAGGATGATATCGGCCACCACATTGTTATAATCCATATTTTCACTCCGAATATCAAACTTCATCCAAAAATGTTTGAACGATTAAATTTTACGAAAATCTTTTCGCTCTTCTTACTGACAAATGTCGAGAATACACGTTATCAATTTTACATGATCACCTTCTCGACAAGCTTCCGAAAAATGCCACTCGCAGCGCACCCTTCAATTTTATTCGCGAATCAGCCGCTGACGAGCACGAATCAGCCGCTGACGAGCACGGAACATGTGAACAGTGGTGCCAATGGAAGCAAACAAAAAATGACCACGGCATAGAAAAAAAAAACAGTTACAAAATGTAAAACTGTCTTCTGGGTCATAATAATGAATTTTTGGTTGTGATTGGAATTGTTGATATTGCTTTAATCCTCCAAATAATATTTATAGCACTTTCCCGTGAAATAACGCTCATTTCCCCATCATTATGAAGACATTCATTCAAAAAAGAATGCCAAGTTACAGCCACGGCATTGGAGATTTCAGGGATTCGTTAGCGAATTACAAAACATGGGGGGGGGGGAGGCATACTATTTCTAATGGTTGGAAAAAGTGAAGAACATGCTGCTCTATATAACACTGTAAAAAAAAACTGAGTACTGTACTCAGTGGTTGAGAAATTTATCAGTTACACAATATTTACGTTTTTCTGAGAATTACCCATAATCATCTGAGCTGTCATTGTCACTCTCAGTTACTGGATCATCGTCATCTTTTCCTGACAGTTGTTTGACAAAAACTGAAATTATACCCACTGAAGTCAAACTTTAATCTCATACAACAAACTGACAATATTTCCTTGATTTACATTTTTCAGCTGCCAGCGCGACCATACGTCGGGCTCATTGGTGGCCATTGTCTATTGTCAATCCAATAATTTGGTGCTGAATTCTGTTATTGTTTTACCGGTCTTTCATTCTTGTCATTGTTAATGAATGCTCACGTAACTAAATCATACAAATTAAAACAAAAATTAGTTTATTGTCATCACACAAAAATGCAAGCACCGTCGTCCAGCAACAAGCAGTGTAAAAGATTGTGAGTACCGGTAGTTACCTTAATTCAAAATTGGATGAATATTGACATCAATTAATCTGGTGCTATTACCGTACGTCCTTCCTCTGTGTTCTGCAATTTGATTTCAAGTTTCACATAAACATTTGAACGTAGCTGATTCAGCAAAAATTTGTCAAGTTGTTCACAGTAACACCACACAATTGTATTATTCACTCCAGAAAGTTCAATTTCTACATAAAGTAGATGACTAAATATACAATTTTCACAATTTATAACTTTACCAAAGATTATGGCGTTCATTTTTACTTTTCAGATTAGGTACACAACAAACAATGATATTAATTGGGATCATGAAACCGAAGTACACTACCTAACAACACTGAATCAGACAACAGACAACAAACTAATTTCACGCTGAACGATCAATGATAACAACGCACACCTTTCAAGGCACCAACGCGACAGACAGTACGCTCAGGCAGTCAGTCATAGTTACTTTGGAGTGGGGACCAAACGCAGTATATAGCACCTTGGCCAATGTCTCTGATTAAACAGGTTATGTTACACATCTATATTGCGCAACATTGCAATCTGTCATAATATTGCCTCATAATGCAAATAAAAAACTTGTACGTTAACGTGTACTTCATATTGCCGGTTAAGGGGAGTACGTCACATTGCCATGCAGAAAATAAGGTATATTAAAGGAGGGGGGTTGTTGGTGAATGAAAAACTGGAAGAAAGTATTTTTGTTGAATTTTGTTGTTCAATAAAGAAGAGAAGTATAATTCCTGGAATAAAATATACATACTTGTAGAATGCTTACATAATTAGTTCCTCTCTGTGTCTCAGAGAGCAAGAAGTTGTGTGATAGTCACAACATGCTTTTGAAGTCTGCAGCTTGTGATTGATTGAGGGTTGGAAATTTTACACTTCTTGGCGTATTTTTGGATTGCGGCAGTGCCGCAAATCCACCGGTTTGATTTTGGCCTGGTAAAAAAATACGGATTGTTCTTGGAAAACCAATCTGTATTATTTTTTCGCAATCTCATGATGAGATCATACTATTTAATTTTGTCTGGCGGAATTAATATAGGGACGGACTTGCTACCTTTACCAATACTTTTAATATTTACATAATTATTGACTAATATTCGCTCGCCCTCAGAGAGCGATTGGAGGAATTCCTGACACCTGGTTTTCAAGGTGTCATCTTTCCTTTGTGACACATAGTCAGCCAGCTGAAGGTATTGAATGTCCCCAACTCTTTGTTGATTATATAAAATGGAAGCTATCAACGTAGCCTCCGCTAAAACATTCATTTACCAACAACCCCCCTCCTTTAATATTACCCCTGCACGTAAGTATTGTGTCTTTCATAAGGTATATTTTTAAGACTGAATTTTTGACTAACTCAATAAAATTAGGAGTATAATTGTTTTTCTTTTTCATTTCCAATTGAAATTCTGAGGGATGTTGAGTTCCCTTCAAATGCAGAAAACGTCAGATTGCCTGTTTATATAATTATATGCATGGGTGAATACACATCTGATGATCAAATATGTACAGACCTTGAAGGCGGTCAGTACATATTTTCCAATAGCAACACGATTTACAATGTTTGTATACATACTTTTTGGTAGCCATGTTCTATCCAAATTTTGGCAATGATATGCCCCAAGTTTTCTACATTCATTGAAAAAAGTGTCCTGTGAATATACAATGTTGGCAAGCGGCCGCATTGTATTATGTATTCAATGGCCTTGTGGGGCTAATTGTAATAGGGCGGATTTTTTTTTGCATGACATGAAAAGTTAAAAATCACAAGAGAAAAAGGTCAAGAATAATTCTATAGAAAAAATGAAAAATTGAACATTAAAAATGATGTACAAACATAAAAGAAGTGCATTAAACAAAAAAACAAGAAAATCACACTTTAAACCAAAAAATTAATGCATACAAAAGAAAGCGTACTCAAAGAAGACCATGCGTACCTGTTACAATAGTCAAACTTATTTGGATTCAGGTTTGTATTTTCCATCCCATCTTGTATAAAATTCCACCTATAATAATACAATTTGCTTACTCTCCTGAAGGTGGCTTCAGCACTGGTACTAGCCCTCAAAATATTAACAATTATTTGATCGATAGTAAAGTATGTAGAACAAACTTGTGTTCAGAAATGAAAAAGAGCAGTCCTAATAGTATTGTTTCATTTGGCGTTTTGGATAAGTTATCTCTATGGGAAGAGAATGAAGAAGATGAGGATACAGTTTATACTACCGCGAGAAGTATCATAGAGGATCATGTATTGAAGGTTGGCGCATTTTTGCCTATCTGTAATGCAAATTTATTCAAATATTCCTTACAATCATCTCCTCTTTTCTACAGAGAAAAATTGAATTAGTTTGTTGTAGTGCACAAACTGAGGAAATTCCGTTGTTTAATTTCCCGTATGAACATCTTTTTTTGGACGTATTTCCTCCCTAAATTCTCTGAGAGAGCAGGTTATGCCAACCGCTTGCAATAATTTGATGAAGAAACGCCAGTCATTTGTTTACAAAAAAATGTACGCTTCAAGTAAACCTCACTCGGTGAGAATGCTACAAAACCATCCTCAAGATGAGAGTTCTTTTTGAAGAATAATGTGATATAGTTTTAACCTTTAAACCTCTGCTTTAAACCGAGCGACTGATGCAGTCTTAGTGATTTAAACTCTTAATTCAATCAAATTCTTTCGCTGGAGTTGATTTATTAGGGCGTCCAAATTCCGATGAACAAAAATGGCAAATGTTGGAGGTAACAGGCAAAACACTACAATAAGATTGATCGCTCCTATTGAATTGATATTCAGTAGTTTTCATAAACGTATCATTAAACGGCAATTCAAACTTTGGCAAGAATATGGAATTTCTTCCGTACTATTCATTTTGGACATGTATCAGCACAATTTTCACTTTTCAACAGTCACTTGTGAATATTGTGATTAAACGTACTCAAGGCTTGCATCAAACTGGAAATATCATCATCTTCATTACAACTTCCTTTCAAATCAAAAGTAATCCCGTGGTTACCCGACAGGATGACTGGTTACCAAATGCTTCCTCCAGTTCACTGTTAAAATTATTGGGAAAACAACATTTGTCCACATCACTAACAATTATATTTCATGAACGAGAAAAATGATACAAATGCACTGCGGTTCTCACACTTACTCATTGAAACAACAACTTTTTTGGTCTCTGCCTGTTTGTTTATTGTGACACTTGACGGATTTGTAAGCTTTTGTGAGATTCTTAATCTTGTCAGTACATTTCTTTGCTGTCAAGCTTAAATTGGTACCAAGGCATGTCTCAAATCCTTGTTCAGCTTGTTTCCAAATTTCCAAATTATCCATATTTTCTACGCTGGAAGATAAACAGAATACCAACTTTTCTGTATTTTGACTATGATCTAAATTCTCATCATCTCCAGCCAGTACACCGGTAATCTGAAAAGAGTGGAAACCTTCTTCAATCAAGCAATCCCACTTCTGACACCGGTTGAGTCGACCGCAACAGCACTTAGCGCATCTATCACTTTGAAAGGAAACTGAAAGATTTCTTTTCAAGCGAAGACAGCGAGCGTGCCAAATCACTCATCCAGACATTGATCTTGCGACCCTTTGGGTGGTGAGCACTTGGGTTAGAGGCTAATTTTCAATTTCATTGGTGGAGAAAGATCACCTGTGTTGTAGCTAACAATCAACTTCCCTCCTGATGTTCACACCTCTCGTCTCACAAGTGATGCCCCGTATGCAGCAAGGTGGTCTGCAAGATGATTCTCTCTGTCTTGTTGAGGTACAGCATCTTGGAACCCATAGCAATAGCCTACTGTGCTTTTGCAAGGAGGATCAGATAAGATGATACTAGGGGCCATGTTTATAGGCCATTGTACCTAACATAATATTTTGGTACCTACAGTGTATGTAACTGGGATTATACCGCATCATGTCTCTTTCAAATTCTACATCATCTAGATTCAATAGCTGATCTCCATGTTGACCATCCTGAGAGTGAGAGGGTGTGGCATACTGGACAGTGATTACTCTTCCAGACACTCCTTTTTGAGGTTTGCCTAAAATATGCTGGCATTTTGAGTCTTCCATCATGCGGGTATGTTGTAATGGTGAATCCTTTTTCTTTATTACGACAATGGTCAGATATTAAAAGTACCTAGTTATTCTTACTACAACCAACTGAATTTAATGATAGCAGACGCCGCAGTATAATTTGTTTGTAGCGTCCAAATTGTAGATCAATTTTTGCTTAGAACATTATACCAACAAAGGATTTGTTGCGTGTTATTTTTGTTCAGAAAGCACTGTTGATTGTATCCTTTTAAGAATTGTAAATTTTTGAATTTCCAGTAGAGTTCTAGGCTCTTTCTTTGTCGATCAATCTGGGTCACCATTTTTGGAATCAAGGCACACGATGAATTCAAGTTTTAAGAATTCATTTGAGGGTTATTTTTCAAAACTTGAAGTTTTTTCTCCCGTATAATTTTTTGGAGTCTTGGAATGGAAAGATTGTATTGTCGCCTGTTGACAATATATCTGACAAAGCCTTGACAGCACAAAGAGCAGCTTCAACACCTATTTAGAGATTGTCTTTTATGAATTTCCTTTCTTGCGTGATTTTCTTACCTTTAGATTTTTTGGTGTTGTCTTAGTTTATTGAATCTTGCGAGGATTGGTGGATTTGTTGTGATTGGTGACGTGTTTGTGATCGGATTTGTTGATAGAATTGGAGTCATTGAGCAGATTGCCTTTGAGATTAGAATCAATACCGCAGTCCGACAATGAGTGTGATGTAGATTGTTTCTTTTGATGTTTTGCCGTGTTGGTACAAACAAAAAAGCGACAAACAAAAGAACAAACAATAGAACAGATAAAGAGACAAAGAAGATGATTAAGAGCTACCTAATTCTATACGCAGCTAACCGACTTATTACTCCCACTTCTTCCTCCGAAATCGTGCATTGTTGCGCGAGAAACCTTAGATGCGTCTCAAGAATTTCTAACTCCAAATTCCATGAAAGCAATCACTCATCTCGATTCAAATCAGAAAAACAAACACAACTTTGTCTAGAACGGGTATCTACACTTTTAGAACAATCATTTTTCATTTGTTTGAGAAATACTGACAGCTCCAATTTCTTGGGTAGGGAATTCTTGTTCATCTTTAGTACTCGCTTGAATATTGTTCTTTTGTGAGTCTCTAAGGTTCTTGTGTACAATGTCTTTGCATTGCAGATATGCTGGCAGTCTTCAAGAAGGAATTGCTAAGGTTGGTTTTGGCCTGTTTCCATCCATCTTTCAGGCTTAGTGGTGTCAGAGTCCTGTTAGTCTTGAAGCAGTACGGTAATGCTCCAGCTAAGAATACCGGCGAGGTAAACTGATTTTCTACCGATAGGAAGGGGCTATAGATCCCCTCTTGATCATAGAAGGTATCAGCTTTTTCAGTTTATCATGGTCGGTGTTATTTAGCACTGTAGGTACCATAGAGCATTGCATTGGAGGATAAGAGAAAGGTATTGTGTAGCCATGAATTTACAACCTTAACAAAGAGTTTATGGTTACCTTTTCCCAGCCAGAATAAAAGAGGGAGAGTCTTCCACTTCTGTGACTTACCAAGTAATTTAGTATTTCCTCGATGTCCATATGTGTGGAGACCGGCGTCGAGGTCTTATGGGAGATCTCCTCAATCGCTTTGAGTGCTGATAGGGACGCGACTGGGTTGGTCGTTGCCGATAGTGAGCAATTTGCCGTTGTGCCTTACCCCTGGTTTGCATTGCCCACCGGTCGGAGTGGGGGTTGCACGTTTTTTTACTTTTTGTCTTCGTCAGTCACTCCTATCAATTCATCTGCGGTAGATTGGATTTGTTTTGTGAGCCTTATGTTGTCCGCCAGCTTGTCACCAAATAGGAAATTATCTGTTTGCACCGTATTGAACGTCTCTTTTAGGTCTGTGCTAATGTTGCTTAGGACCGAAATTTTCTCTATAAGTGTCAATAAATTGTTTACCAGCGTCGTTAAGGAGTTGTATTAGTAGAACGTAGAGTAATTAACGCAGTGCCTGGGCATGTTAGAGCAACATCCAGACGGTTTTGCCTTTTTAAGATGTGCTGGTCTCTAGTGCGTGCTGAATCACATATAGGGCGCAACAGTTCCTGGTTCAAAATAGATGCTAACAGAAAGTCGCAATTCGTCGGAACTGGGTACACTAAAGACTATATTGATAGTGGGATTTAGATATTTTTGTTCAAATACCTGATCTCTCTAGAGGAGGAACTTGGAAGATTTCAAGGTTGAATTGTGACAAAGGATTTAGAAAGAAAAATCGACCCCTACTCTGAAGAAATCAGGGAGCTTATAGTGTATTACATTTGTCCCGACATTTAAGTAGTTTCGAGATGTTGAAGATACTATGCCGCAGCTGACTTGAAAAATGTTATTATACATTCTGTGTTTTGTTATTAGACAATTTTTGCTGGATCGGATATTACGAGGTTTGATAATACTTTCCAAAATATGACTAAATATCGTTGTACGTCATTCCCTTCAGCCAGGGTTCCGTACTTTGATTGTTTATTGCTGAACCAGTCGATAAATAATCCAATTATACGAGTATCGATCGAGTCGTTGTTTGATATTTGCGGTCTGAGTAAATAATTCGAAGTGATGATATTTGCCAGCAAATGTCATACGTAACTACAAAAATTAAAAATGATCAACAAAATATAAATTATAAACGTAATAAACTAAAAAATTTGAACTTGAAATGTAATTTTCTAGAGATACAACAACATATGGAGAGTGAAACCTGTCGTTACTCTCATTTGAAATTACTAGTTTAAATTCCCATGTATTTCTTTATACCCTGTAAATTATATGTGTATTTATTAGTTCCTGAATTGTGGATGAAAATAACCGTTCTTGTGAGTCTATACTTCGTTCAAATTGGTAGTTAGAGTCAGTGGCGGATTTAAGGACGGACAACATGTGCTACTGCCCAGGGCGGCAAATTTTGAAGAAAAAATTAAGTATAAGAGTAAGGTAAATTTTGGGAAAAGAAGGGGTGGCATTTTGTCGAGTGCCCTTGGTGTTTGAGACCCTAAATCCGCCATTGGTTAGAGTGGAATCAACAAAAGTTTATCTTGAGACTCTGTATTCCCTCCTTAAATTTTTCAAGGGCAAAGGAACTGTTCAACCAATTTTACCCTTTGATGCGGTTGCGGATGCAAAAAAATTGCATGAAGCCTTGACCAAAGGAGATGAAGGCCGTCGTGACGTGGCGGAGTTGGTGTCAACACGGTCCTGTGAGCAAAGGTTGAAAATAAAAGAAAGTTTTGAAAAAGACTTTGGCGTAAGTTATTAACGGATTTTGCAGTGTATTATACTTTGCTGCATTGTTACTTGAAAACTTTGGTCTATCTCCAAACTTCGCGCATTTTCATTTTAGGTAATATTTCTGATTCATTTGTTCACAGCCATTAGACAACTTTACCCCAAAACCACCCGAGTATACAGATTATGGTTACATGTTTCTACCAAGTATTTTCAAATGCAATGCCACTCTCTATGCTTATCATATAGGTCAAAGTTTTGGTGATAATTGGTGTGCTAGGACAGAACTGATAGAAATATTGCTTTATTGCTCTCAAACAGCTGAACTTCACCTTGAATTGTCGAATGAATATAATGCGAGTATGTATCATGAAAAGAGTTGTGGTCATTATTTTAAAGTAGGTACTTTCATTCAAATACATCAATGCGTTACAGTTTACTATAAAGACCTTGCTTATGAGCTGGATATGTCTTTGGAATGGGACTTCCACAATGTAGTCATGGAAATGATGACAGTAAGAAACAAAAATTTGCGCTCATCTTACTTTTAAGTATTGGTTTCTTTTTATTTGTATGTATAAAACGATTTACTCAAAATATTAATGAGCAAAATTACCCTTATGGCTCTTCACAAGCGATTTTCTTTTCTTTCTGGTTAAGTGTAAGGAATGTGGAAACACTTATGAACTTGACCGCACTTCTAATCTTTGAACCAACAAGACCCTATCTGGTCTCTTTGTCAACTCAAAAATGTACCTCCAAAAAGACTGCTGAGATTTTGAATGGTTGTAAGAATTCATATTATCCACCTCTAACCTTTGAAGTTATTCAAGGTCACTTTGAAATATCTTTCATTGACCTACAGGAATACTCTGCAGCCTGCCTCTCTAAATTAAATTAAAATAAGAAGAAAATAATAATATTTTCAATAAATACTTGGGAATTTCATTCATCGCATACCCCAACTTGAACAAGAGAAAATTTATTTTGTCACACCTCAAATTGGACAAAGTGAAAGTTGTTCAAAATAATTATTTTTACTATGCTCTTCAACCATCTTCAATTTTTCGTTCAAGCTCTTTAGATGATTTTTGTCAGAATTTAGAATTTTAATTTGCACCATACATACTGTTTTTCATTGTATAGTTTTCTATGGAGCGCCATCTTTTTCTACCTATTCATATCACAGCGATTCAGTTTCAATGCGAGATGATTTGGTAGACTACTTGAACAAAATTATGGTGATTTCTCCACGTCCTACTTGTATTACGCCCTGGTCCTATAATTGAAATTTTTGAATATACCGTCGACTTCCCTATAACGAAGTGCCAGGGGGACAAAGAAATAGTTTGGTATATTGAAATTTCGTTGAATAGAAATCCTTTTTATTATTATTATTTTTTTTTTTCTCGAAACTCTTCCTTTTTGGCATGATTAGATACGTTTGCAAAATTTACAATACAAAACAACAGAGAACGATGAGCCGTGAGTAAAGAAACACTGCAACTGCTGTATTCTAACCTGCAGATCATCTTTCTACAGTACAGTAATAGGAATGAAACTCTATCGTTTTAAAACTGCGTCATGAAAAAATAGAAAAGTCAATGTAAACGTTAGTATGCACCTTATTTTGATCAAAAAATGTAAAGATTGTTGTGAATTTAACGTGATTTGAGCGAGAAAAAATCGTTATATAGAAATTTTTTTTGTTGTATAGAACACATATTTTTTTGTGTAAATTTCAAGGGAACTGAAAAAAATTTGCTACATCGAGATTTTCGTTAAATAGAAGTTCGCTATAGGGAAGTTTGACTGTAACTCTTCTAAAAAAGCCATCCTATACATTCGAAGTGTTGAACCGAATTTATCATTGTCAACATCCATATAGAACTTTATAAACTCTTTCCTTTTCTGCCCATGTGTAAAGCTTTGTCTGTTTATCAGGTTTCATTATCTCGAGTTCTAACTGTCGACAAGGCCCATTTTTGATAATAAGGGGTTGGGAGAAGTACTAATTCCAACGCAGAGGTTTTCTTGTCCCTCCAACTTTGAACAACTCAATTTGTCTCGGTAGAAAGGAGGAAACCCCATTTTCAAGCTCTGTCTCTCCATTTAGCTATTTTGAAAGCCCGGCAAAGCAGGAGGCACGATAACGCATTGTCATTTTCTCGCATTGATTTTGTGTCTTCAAGAAATATTTCAATATATTAATCAATTCCTGCTTAAAGATTGTGAAGTTACCATATTACTACCTGATATGTTAAAAAAAAAGAGAGTACAGATAAAATAATAATATTTCTTTTTTCAATATGTCTCAGAGAGAGCGAGCAGCAAATTCACCCAGGGATCCGAAATTTATTCAAGATACCGCGCAAGCTCTACTGGACGGTTACTTGATTGTTACCAGTAATAAAAAATAAAATGACCCAATATGACGGACATGTGCCTAATACATATTTTGTATCTCACACAATTTTACAGAGAAGAAAAAATGGGAAGACTGTCGTCAAGAACTAGATAAATGTATGTTTGAACTTAGCCTCGATGTTTTGAAGGAAGTGCTGAACAAATTTAAGGAGTTGAACGACAACAAAGACTTTGCAGATGCTGTTGGAGGGATTACAGAAGAGTACACTTACCGACTGATATGTAAGTTTCAAATTAAGTGCATTAGACAATCCATCATTCGAAACAAATTTTTGGTAGCGTTGTACCCTGAGCTATATTAATTTCAGAAATACCTAGAATCTCCAAAGTTTTCGATCAATGTGATCTTATTTTATAATTGCATGTTGGTGTTGACTATGACCAAAAGATTTAGAAAACTAACATAATTTGTTTGACACTTAGCAAAACTCTGTAGATTTTGGGTATAGTCTTCCATGCGTGCAATCAGTTTGCATTTTAACTCTCTCACCTTTTTCAACTAAAATCCACTTTGATTTACTCAAAAACAGATAAAAAATCTTGAACTAGGAATGATTCATCTTTGAAACGATCTCCCAAAACGTGAAGTGATAACGATTCCCGCTAGTCGCTAGTGTGCATGACGTTGTTGAATGTTGATATTTGTGGCGTTTTCATAATTATGGTATTATTAGTATTGTAATGAAGATGAACGATTGCAATTTCTTCCTATATCGAGCAACTGTTTAAGGTATGTGTTTTTAGAGCGGAGTGAAATTCGAATTTTTTTTGGAAGTATGGGCGCTAGAAATCACGTTGCATTGTCAGCAGATACTGAGTTGGAAAACCGATAAATACAACTTTGACTTTTGGCCTTCAGCTTTTGACAAAGACCTTTTTCAATTTGGTCCTTTGATTTTCAACTTTCGGCTTTCAATGTTAGGACTTATTTTTGGCTTCCTGTTTTCAGCTTCTTCCCCAAAAATTCTCTGTCTTTTGGCTCCAAATTTTCAGTTTTCAGCCACCTTTTCAACTCTGCAGCAGAGGCGAAAAAATATCCACAGACAAGCACCTACTCGTTGATTGTTCTTAAACTCCCAACTTTTATCTGGCGACCAGTCGTATTCCCTGCATTGTCTTGACATTCAGTCTTAAGAAAACCCTTTTCTATGGAATTAATTTGATCCTTCAAGTTACGGCTATTCATAATAAAATGTACCGGTACTCAAGAGAGTAAAGAAATGCAAAAATAATAGAAAATTACTCACGAGAGCAAAAAAAATTGCAAAAACCGCAGAAGTGGAGTTACTTTCTCTTGTTTTTGCTGAAGATGGTTTTTTGACCAAAAGTGCTTCGACTTTCCAAAATTTTTTCTGACGTCTTTACGATTTCCTAGGTGTTTTATTAAACTACATTAGTTGAAGTATTCTAAAATAGTAGATATACTTAAAAGTGTAAAAAAGACTTTTAATCAACTGGATCTACCAGTGGTTGCGCTCAAAATGTTTGCTCTCATTGATTACTTGAGTCAGAAGAACGCTTTTTATATTTGTGTCACTCAAAGCACTATATCTAGGATTATAGGTAGTATATAGATAACTGATGAGTGAATCATGCCCGTACAAGACAAAAAACTCTATGTGACGCAATAGCTAACTCTTATAAACGCAACTACTTGGACCGCAATTAAATTTTTTGAAAGAATGAAGCTTGTGGTCGGGTTTTAAACCTGCCCAATCATTATTCTTGATTTATTTGGTTCCTGCAATAGGTCTGCGCAAATTTGTCCTCCACATAGTCATATGTGCGGGTTAAACTTTTAGGGTTGTTAAGCAAAATTACCTTTGTTCTGCGGATTTGACGGTACCATTTGAATAGCAAACTTGACGCTGGTTGCTCGTTCGTTTTATTTCTTTGTTTGGGTTTACGATGACTTATTTTCGCCTTCTTCCGAGTCCCATACTATATTTAAATAGATTTTTGGTGACCAATTACCGGATGAGATTGTGGTTCTTCTTTGTTTCCTAACGTAGTCATCGCATCCAACACCGGATCCATGCTAGCCTTTTGATCAATTCTTCCCGACGCCGGCGTATTACAAAGTAGAGCTCGCAAACTAAAAATTAATATCTACAACTTCATTATACAGCGACTCAACCTAGTACAATAATGGAAAATATAGCGTGTTCTGGAAAAAACTTACGTCTATCAATGAATTTTGTTTCAGATAGCTTCGTCATGGATCAAACTAGATTCTATGCTGAGATGCTCGAAGACAGTTTTGGTAGACATACTGATGAATTATTATTGATGCGTGTTGTTTTAATTACATCGGAAACAAGTCTTGTTGAAGTGGAGCAGACTTTCCCCCAAGTTGATTATGACAAATCATCTTTGCGCGATGTTTTGGATGTAAGTATGATTGTACACATATATGATTCCTACACTTCCTGATCATAACAATGGGTTCAATATTCATTATTTCACTATCGTATTGAAATATTAGCGTAGAGAGATAGCCTAAAATGTGATTTTCGCTTGTTCGTCTCGCTGAATAATTTCACGTCGTATGTATGAATTGAATTAAATCACGCGGAGTGGTGCCTGCTTAATCGTGTGTTAATATTACTGTCACGCCGGACATTGTATTGGGTATTACCTTATACTCGCTTGTCGGTTCCTGCCCTTTTGGGCCAACTTCTCATAGCTGCGGCGATCGCCGCGATCCAGAATTCCAACCTGTACATCATGTTAGATAAGCAGGAGGAAACAAAGAATAATCGGTCAGATAAAACACCAGGTAAAACATTTAATCAAACTTCTATTAAAGATTATGCTCAAGATCAGTGGCAAACTGTAGTTAGCAAAAAGAGAAAAGTAACAGATTCTCCTAGTCCAAATAAACAACTGCCAAAGGATAAGAGTAAAATAACTCAGAATCCACTTACCTCCAATAAATTCTCTGTCTTAAATGTAGAAGGTGGGCAAGAGAATGACTCAAGTACAAACCTTTCAAAGCTGGAATTAGATTTGAACACTCATAAAAAAACAATACCACCGCCGATATTTGTGCAAGGTGTTACCAGTTATAAAGGGATGTTAGATAGAATAAAGCAAACCATTCCTAGTGATCATTTCACAACTAAAGCCATTGCTAATGAGGCAGTAAAAATTAACGTGACAGAAGTCGATAGTTATCGCAAACTAGTCAAGGAATTCCGAGACAGAGAGATTAAATTCTTTACCTACCAACTAAAAGCTGATCGAGCCTTTAGAGTGGTTCTACGTCACCTACATTTCTCAGTCAACCCGGATGAAATCAAGGAAGCTCTTCTAAATGAAGGGTTCACCGCCAGAAATGTAATCAATATACGTCATGCAAGAACTAAAGAACCTCTTCCTCTTTTCTTCATAGACCTAGACCCGGTAGGCGATTATAAGAAAATATATGAAATGAAAACCCTCCTACACCATCAAGTTACCATTGAATCTCCACGCCCGCGAAAAGAGATTGTGCAGTGCATGAGATGCCAGAAATTTGGTCATACTCGCACTTATTGCACCCTTCCCCCTGTTTGTGTGAAATGCGGTCAAGACCATGACAACCGACTGTGTACTAAGACTACCGATACTGCGCCAACCTGCGGATTGTGTGGAGGCAACCACACAGCTAATTACCGAGGCTGCCCAGTTTACCTGAAAGCTAAAGCCCCAACGAAAACTCAGCAAAAACCTACTAGTAAAGTGAACGTAACAAAATTCAGTCAACAAGCTACAGCATTGGAATCTCTGGAGACCAGACAAGTAACGCCAACCTATGCTCAGACTGTGAGCTCTCAAGCTAATAATGCCATTCCAGTGGCAACAACAAGAATGGAGCAGATGTTTGAAAAGATGTGCGCGCACATTGAAACTATGATTAGCCAGAACATGCGGATCCTCGACCTGCTAATTAAACTAGCAACTAAGCTTAATTAATGGGCAGTCTTACCTCAGCCAAAAACCTCAATCAAAACACACGTATAATTACGTGGAATGCCAATGGCATTTTATCGCGGAAGTCTGAATTTATAACGCTACTTCGGTCCAAAGATATAGACATTGCCTTAGTGACTGAGACTCACCTTATTAATTGTAACAATGCTGGAGTAAGAGGCTACAAATTGTATACGTGCCATCATCCTAGCGGATCATCCCGAGGTGGATCTGCAATCTACATCAAAGAAAAACTACAACATCACGAAGCGCAAGCTTATTGTACCGAGTCAATTCAGGCTACTGTAATAACAGCACGTCTTCATTGTGGAACAAGTGTAAACGTTGCCTCAGTATACTGTCCACCGCAACAGCAAATAACTACCGATGAATATGAAGCATTCTTTAACCACCTTGGCCATAAATGGATAGCAGGAGGCGACTATAACGCAAAACATCACCTATGGGGATCCAGAGTTTTCACCAAAAAAGGCAGAGAACTTTATAAATGCATCAACAAGATGAATATCCATCCTTGCTCTAATGGCCTGCCCACGTATTGGCCTACTGATCCAGCCAAGAAACCCGACTGTGTCGACTTCTTTCTAGTGCGAGAAATCTCTAAGTCCTACATAAACCTCAAAAATTTGGATGATCTTTCCTCCGACCACTCAATTGTCCTACTTATACTTAGCAACAAAGTAATGCGGAAGTGTCCAAAACCTCAGCTCACATCAAAAAACACTGATTGGAATAAATTCCGAGAGGTCCTCGACTCAAATATAAACCTTAGAATCAAAATTAAAACTACTGAAGATATAGATAATGCAATCCAACATTTCCAGTCAGCTATCACTAAAGCTGCTAAAGAAGCAACTCCAAGTATTAGACCGCGACCAGTTACAGCTTCATACCCCCATGAAGTGCTGAAACTTATCAAATCCAGAAGAGCAGCAAGGCATCGCTGGCAAATCACACGTGACCCGGCAGATAAAAGTAAATTCAATCGCCTCTGCAAGCAAGTAAAGAAGGAGATTGCTGAGATTGATAGCAAAACATTTGACAACCTCCTATACTCTCTTAATCCAACCAGAGAATCTAATTATTCTTTGTGGAAGGTGGCAAAAGCAAGAAAGAAGCCTCCAGATTATACTCCACCACTGAAAGAAATCAACGGAACCTACGCTCGCAGCGAAGAGGAAAAAGCGGCCACATTTGCCGATCATCTTGAACGCTGCTTTCAACCAAACGACATAGCGTCCGACATAAAACCACGCATCAACTACATTGACGGTCCTGCGCCGAAGTTTGCTGAGCCAAAAGAAATCCGAGCCATAATCAGTAAATTGAATATGCAAAAAGCTCCTGGATTGGATCTTATCACTCCACCAATAATGGCTGAATGCTCTCGCAAAGCTGTGGTCTATTTAACGTACATAATTAATGCTTCTCTCAGAACGTGTCACTTCTCTCAACACTGGAAAATAGCCAAGGTTATAATGATCCCGAAACCTGGCAAGCCTCTTGAAGACCCAGCGTCGTACAGGCCAATCTCAATACTTCCTATACTCTCCAAGGTTTTTGAGAAGATATTACACATCAGACTTCTTCTGGTGCTAGAGGATCTTAATATCATTCCGGAACATCAATTTGGCTTTCGCGCCCGGCATTCTACTGTTGAGCAAATTCATCGGGTTGCAAGAACAGTACGGAATGCACTGGAAGCTAAAGAATATTGTCCAGCAGTCTTCCTCGATGTCAAACAGGCGTTCGATCGAGTTTGGATCCAAGGATTACTCCATAAGATCAGTGAATATTTACCTGCGCACTACGTGTCACTCATAAAATCGTACCTCCATGAACGCAAATTCCAGGTTCATTATGGAGACTCAACTTCGTGCACCAAGGCAATCAAAGCTGGGGTACCCCAAGGAAGCGTGCTTGGGCCCCTTCTCTATTTGCTCTATACAGCGGACATACCCTGCACTAGCGATAACCCCATTGCAACATTTGCCGATGATACGGTGTGTCTTGCCTCAAACACCGACTATAATAGTGCCAATGATGAACTGCAAAAGAATGTCGACCAAATCATTAACTGGACTAAGAAATGGAAAATTTGTATAAACGCTAGCAAATCGGTCAAAGTCGACTTTTCATTGAGACCGCACGTGCCAACCCCTACAATCATCAGCGGCGAAGCAATACCCACTGAAGACCATGCCAGATATCTAGGAATTCAACTGGACAAGAAACTGACCTGGAAAACTCACCTACTCAAGAAACGAAACGAAGTGAACGTACGGCTGCAATCTCTCTATTGGTTATTTCGAGCGAGAAACAAACTGTCATTGGACAATAAAAGGTTGCTGTATCTCGCAGTACTCAGGCCAGCCTGGTCATATGGAGCACCAATCTGGGGCTGCACGGCGGATAGTAATCTGCTCATCCTTGAAAGGTTACAAAACCGCATACTACGAAAAATCACTGGAGCCCCCTGGTTTATGAGAAGTGACTGCCTCCGAGAAGATCTGAATATACCCACTGTCAAAGAAGTCGTTAAAAAGCTGGCAATTTCGTACGAGAAGCGTCTACATAAGCATACCAACAACCTTGCTTTGCAACTCCTAGAAAATCCACCGATAGTCCGATTAAAACGGAAATTACCCACTGATGTCGTGAGCCTAATATAGTGATTAACACTATTAAACTAATCAATAACTCTAGGTAATAAACAGCTTTATTGCGAATGCGCAATAAACTGATTTCATGTGAATTTATTATTAGTATGTATCTGAAAAAGTGTCCGTAAATGTCCGCGAGGACAGTTCGGCATAAATAAATGATTTAAAAAAAAAAAAAAAAATGTGATTTTGTAACCTTTCCCAGACTAAACGATAGAAAAAAACTTAGATGCCATCGCAGGACTGCAATGGCAGCGGGGAAGCCGCTGTCCCGAGTCCCCTAGAGCCTTCCTCCTCCTATCACATATAGCTCGGAGGTCGGGATTTTTCCAAGTCCCGCTCCCCTCTCCGTGACGTCATCAACCTCGCTTGCGCTCGCGGTCGCGGACGAAAATTTCCTGGAAGTACCCACAACAAAAGGGATTGCGGGTTCCCCGCTAAAATATTTCATTCGACCTTTGGAATGAAACCATTTTGTCATGGGTTTAACATTTCCGCTTAATCTGGACGTTTGGGGATAAGAGAGTAGCTTCATCCTAGCCAGGCTTGCGTATTGAGGAATTTAAACAGATACCAACGAAGTTCCAACATACACAATCGATTCCGCCTTATTCTCATGTGGAATTGTTGTATGGGGAAGAGGGTTAAAGAAAACTGAAGCACAAACGATGAAAGATGGATTACTTACTTGCCTAAACTAAGAATATAAACAAAAATTGAAATTACGAGCTTTAGTAGTATAATTTTGGCCAATACTGAGATTCTTCTCTAAAAATGATGAATATGTAGGATACTTCCAACTCTTGACAATTTATCATTTTTACTTATGTGACTATCAAAGTTTCCTGTATTTTTTTCCTATTTCTTCTTCCTTCTTCCTTCGTCCCTTTTTTTTTTTCATTTTTTTTTCAATTGGGATACTCAAAAAAAAGACTTGTATGGATAGAAATCTTATCTGTAAATGACATCAAAGCACATACAAATCCATTTGTTATAATGTTATAAAGTTCAATAGCTTGATCTGCAGTTTTATCTTTCTCTTCTAAACACGATTATTTGAACCATATTGCCTAATATACTCGTAGATGTACGCTAGGTAACTGACATAATTTCTTTCTGCAATATATTTTAATTAAGTTTGTAATTTCAGAACCGGAGATATTTGAGTGATAATCTGCTTTACAAGACCTACCTGTATGGATTCTTGAAGTACCCGCTACCGTGAAGTCAATTCTGCTACAATACATGAAACTTTCCTAGAGAATGATACAGCGCCTATTAATTTATTAATACAATCAATGAATAGCATTTCATTTATAAAACAATACTAATATTTATGATAAGAACTGTATGTTGAGTAATACCAAATCCATCCCATTTGTTTTGGCTCTAATGATGGAAACATGCATACAATTGTTTACTGGTACCTTTGAATCACTTTCTTCTTACAAGTGATCAAAAGCTGCAATACTATCCTTGCTTTAATTTAATTATATCTCTTTTAGACGCAACTCTCATGTAAATCATTAATAAATTAATAATGACCAACTTTTTGATGAATATTATTCCTAATAGTGACGCGCGCAGACGAACCATACCCTAAGTCGCGGTGGCGGGAGTACCCCGCGTAAAACCCGTCTTGAGGCACCCTGTGTAAAGCCCGCCTTAACAGAATATGTCTTCCTGTTGTTCGCCGAACATCTGTGCTACGATGTTACTCAAAAGAAATCATTTTGGTAACTGCATGTTGATATCGGTATATTCCGACGAAGCGAGTTTTACGTGGGGTACTCCCGCCACCGCGACTTAGGGTATGGTTTGTTTTGAACATCTAAAGTCAGTCTTGTGGAGGGTGCTCAACTGCTTTGAATCGAGAGATTAATAGCCAAATGAAAAAAAAAAAAAACAAAAAACTCAGCATTGAAGTTTTCGAATGCCTAGTAAAATCATCCAAAATCATTCTCAAGTTACAAATTCTCTATTGACTGTCGCAATTCATCTCCAATTGAACACTTGTGCAAGATTCTTTCCACCAATTTCTGGGTGCATTATCAAGGGTGTATTATCAAATGCGCACGCATGAATACAACATCACAAATTTGTTTCAAGTGCATCTTCATTAATACTAATATCGTTATTGTTTTTTTTTTTGTAGGATTATCACTATGTACCAATTTTTCACTTGTGGTGAAAAGTGACATATTACACCCAGGCATGTCAAAGGAAAAATATTTTGATTTTGTTTTGTTTTTGTTATCAACTTTTTTAGTCTTTTGTTTTTGTTAAAGTTTTGTTATTCGGAAATTTTTCGAAATTGTTTATGTTTTGTTAATTTCAAATGCTAAATTTTGTTTTTATATCGTTTATGATTTCTAAAATATGATTTGTTTCCTTGGATAAAGTTTCATTTTCGTTTTACACTCGACACATGGTAAACGAGGGGAGGGGACAATGAAGTTTCTCGATGTTTTGGAGGTCCTAAATCACTTCTATCCTAAAGAGAAAATTGCAGGTTTTCTTTTACATGTAAGACTCAGAGGTTTGTCATACAAACTTGTTCTTATGCCGTTTAGGTAGTTCAGAGGTGTCCTGAGTTACCCGCTTGACTACAATGCTATAAAATTGGTAAGCATTGGCATAATAGAGCCGGGCGCTTATATTCTCACAACTCGCAACTTTGACTGTGAGTGACGATGCGACGACCTACCAACACAAAAATTTGTGAGAATGATAGAGCATTCTTACATATATAAGGATTTTTTTGTTCACGCAACTCCTCAAAAACTACTGGTTAAGGTAGTGAATTATCTGTGCATTTTTTTCTTAGATTGGATGAGTACTTGAGTAATTCTCAATTTATTTCGAATTTCTTCGTGTCGTTTCGCGGGAAATATCAGTCCTATTATAGAGTTGGCATAGAAATTATTGAAGAGAAGTGAATACAATTTATGAGTGGGTGAAGAGAGTAGCGGCTGGGGAAAATATGAATGATACTAGGGAATCGGGCATGATCCAGAATAAATTACAGGCGAGAGAGATGGTGAGGATGGGTGAGTCTTATTGAGAGAACGATTTATGAATAAGTTGGTTTCCTGAAGATAAGGTTTAAACGCAATGCTTGAAAAAATCTGGAAACTATCAAAAACGACGAATCATTATGTGGTCGAATTTTTATTTTCCACACCCGGAAGAGATGACCAACTATTAAGGCTTAAAAGTAACACACGCGATCAAAAAACTCGCAATTTATACGCGTAAGTATTTTACTGACATTTTTTAAAAAATTAAAGTTGTATTTTGGAAAATTGAAAAGAAAATAGGTAAGTACTAGGTAGATCAACAAAATGACGGTAAATGTCAGTATGAACAGATCAACACACTCAGTGACGCGCGTTTTGATTGAAGATCATGATCAAACTGAAAAAAAAAAAAAGTTAATTAGATGAACTCACAATACAGGATGAAGAAATAAGTCCAAACATGGAACAACTAGAAATAACAATTTTTGGTTGACGGGTTTGTAGACTTTATGAGCAAGTCTGAGAAAAGGAGTGTTGTTGCTGGCATATAATTATTCAATTTAGCATTCTTGGATATAGGTAATATCTTCTTTTTTATTTACTAAAATATTCATTGTTTAGAGGTGACTATAGCCATATTACTGTATTTTACAGTCTTTTTTTTTTTTTTTTTTCAATGCATTATTTATTGTTGAACTAAGGTAGTATCAAGTTACGCGCGCGAGTCGAGCCTGCTCACCATTAGCATTATGAGTAAATAATCCAAAGTTATTATAATTGCCACGAAATGTCATCAGTAAAATCGATGATCAATGATAAATAGGATATACCTGAATGAGCGTCATTGACAAAAAGATAAATTAGGTAGGTACCTACTATAAATATTATTTGAATAGGTATTTACAGTAGGTACCATTTTTATCTCACAGTTCAACTGGTGGAGAATAAAATGTGTGTGCTGGGTCGTTTTCAGAATTACTGAATTAGAAAAACTAGATAATATGTCTTTCTGTCTGCCCAGTAAGGTATCTGTGCTTTTATTATTTCTTGAGATATGGTTGAAGATATCTGTTCTTGTAAGTTGATATTTTCTTCAAGTAGGTATTTGTGTAGTATAAACAAGGCTTCTTCATCATGAAACTCTTTGTTTCCTTTTTCAAATAAATTTTTCAAGGGAAAGGGAACTGTGCAACCAATTTCACCCTTTGATGCGGTTGCCGATGCAAAAAAATTGCATGACGCCTTGACTAAAGGTGATGAAGGCCGTCGTGACGTGGCAGAGTTGGTATCAACACGGTCCTGTGAGCAGAGGTTGAAAATAAAAGAAAGTTTTGAAAAAGACTTTGGCGTAAGTTCTTGCTAGATTATATGGTACATACTGTGCTGCATTGTAAAATGACAACTTCAGTTCATCTCCACACATTTTCATTCTAGGCGACACTTCCTGATTTATTTGTTCACAGTCTTTAGACAACTTTACGCCGAAACCACCTGATTATCCAGATGACGGTTATATTTTTTTGCCAAGTATTTTCAAATGCAATGCTACTCTATATGCTTATCATATAGACAAAGTATTTGGTGATGGTTGGAGTTCTGATACAGAATTGATAGAAATATTGCTTTATTGCTCTCAAACAGCTGAACTTCACGACGAATTGTCCAAAGAATATAATGCGAGTAAGCATCATAATAAGAGATGTGATCATTATTTTGAAGTACTTTCATTCAAATACATTAATGCGTTACAGTTTACAATAAAGACCTTGCTCATGAGCTAGACAAATCTTTGGATTGGGACTTCCACAATGTAGTAATGGAAATGATGACAGTAAGAAACAAAAGTTTGCGTTCATTTCACTTTTCTTTATTTGTATGTATGAAACGATTCACTCAAAATAATGAGCAAAATTACTTCCATGATGGCTCTTCAAGAGTAATTTTCTTTGCTTACTGATGAATTGTAAGGAATCTGGGAACATTTATGACCTTGATGACACTTCTAATCTTTGAACCAACGGGACCCTAGGTATTGTCAACTAAAAAATGTAACTCCAAAAAGATTTGAATATGCTGAAATTAGATTGCTGAGGTTTTGACTTCATTTATGTATCCTCTAACCTTTGAAGTCATTCAAGGTCACTTTGAAATATCTTTTGTTGATCAACATAATTAATACTCTGCCTCTCTAAATTAATTTAGACGGAAAAAAAGGATCGCAATAGATACTTGAGCTTTTATTTCATCGCGTACCTCAACTGGAGCACGAGAAAATTTATTCTGTCAGGCCTTAAATTGAATAAAGTAAAAAATTGTTTGAAATATTTGCCTTATTTTTGTACAAGCCTTGTGCTCTTGAACCATCCTTATTTTTTGTTCGAGCTGTTTAGTTGACTTTTTTTTTAGAATGTGTTACTTTCTTTTTTAATAGGTATTTGATTTTGGTTTGCACCATACGTGCTTCAGTGTACAGGATGGCTTTGTATGGAGCGCCATGTTTTTCTGTCCATTCATATGGCAGCGATTTACTCTTAGTGCGAGATGATTTGGTAGATCACTTGAACAAATGGTGATTTCTCCACGTCCTACTTGTATTACGCCCTAGTCGTATAATTGAAATTTTTGAAGTATAACTCTCCTGAAAAAGCCAACTTAAACAATTTATCATTAGGTACTAATTTCAACACAGAAGTTTTCTCGTCCCTGTAACTTTGAGCAACACAATTAGACGCGACAAAAAGAAGAAACCCATCAAAATCACCCATAATAGATTTTATAATTATTGGTTTTTATGTTTTGCGTAACTTGTTATAATTTATATCGGTGTCTTTAGCCTAAATGATTTTCGGAAACATGTCAACAGTACTAAATTTTTGAAAAATATAGAAGATTAACCAAGCGACCTTTTGAGAGGGAAGATGACTTTAAAATCCTAATGTTTACAAAATACAGATATCTACCCAACACATGACTGGCGATCAAGCGGTCCGCCAACCGCTAATAAATAATTATATTAATCAATTTCAATACCTTTAAAAATTATAATGGTATCCTATTACTACCTGATACGTAGGTATAAAAAAAAGAGAAGTACGGAAAGGAATCAAGTTTTTTTTTTTTTTAATGTGTCGTAGAGAAAGCGAGCAGCAAAGTCACCCAACGATCCAAAATTTATTCAAGACACCGCGCAAGCTCTATTGGACGGTTTGTTAATTGTTAAGTCCAGCAAGGAAAATTATCATGTGTTCCCAATATGACGGACATGTGCCTAATACATATTTTGTATCTTACACAATTGTACAGAGAAGAAAAAGTGGGAAGACCATCGTCAAGAACTAGATAGATGTATGTTTGAACTTAGCCTCGATGTACTGAAGGAAGTGCTGAACAAATTTAAGGAATTGAACGACAACAAAGACTTTGCAGACGCTGTTGATGGTATCACAACGGACTACACTTATAAACAGATATGTGAGTTTAAATTATGTGCATTAGACAATGCATCATTCGAAATAAATTTTTGATCGTGTTATTATAATAATAACAGCCTCAAGGACGCCAATTTTGGCCAACGGCCCCGCAACCATTCGCAATTTGTGAATTTGTGGTGCGGTATATTAGGACTACGCTTCCTACGGTGCCCTATGATTCGTTATAGCCATTAAAAATCAGGTTGTTAAGAGAACAGAGTTGGAAAGCTGGTGGATAAAACTTTAGTTTTTGGCGTTTAGTATACATTCTGTTGTATAAAATCTTTAGCCTTTCAACACTAGACCTTTTTAATCCCAAAATTCTTAAAGAAAGGAATGAAAATAGGGTTCAAGTACTCAGATGATGTTCGACGCGGTCGAACGAAACCTGTCGTGTTTTGATTAATTCGTTTTAACCCACACTAAAAACCTTTCTAAAAAATTTTTAGATAACGTACTTTTCGCGTTATCAAAATTTTAGGCCTACATTTTTCCTTTTATTATTTTTACTAATTATTATTTGTTACCGTGTATCTTTGTTCATTTTACTTTTATATTTGACTTTTCCATTGACCTCAAAATTTTAACCCTATTTTCATTCCCTTCTTTTATTTTATTTGTGTTTTATTTGTGTTAACTGTGAATAAATTCTATATATTGTTGCGTGAGTGTATCCTGCTCCACTTGGTCATAAACTGCCCACGTAGTCTTGAGGAGTCTATCTCATTCAACAGCCTCAAGGACGCCAATTTTGGCCAACGGCTCCGCAACCATCCGCAATTTGTGAATTTCTGTGGTGCGGTATATTAGGACTACGCTTCCCACGGCTAACCCAACCTTTTTAGGGCAGTATTGCAAACTCATCCTACTTTTACAGATTTGACGGTAGTAGCTTGATTTTGTTCAACGAACTAGACGCTGGTCGCGCATTTGTTTTACTTTTTGTTTGGGGTTGCGATTACTCCTTTTTACCTTCTTCCAAGTTCTCAAATAGTTTGAGATCCTTCCATATTATATTTAAACGGATTACCGGACGAGATTCTGGTTCTTCTTCACTCCCTAATGCTGTAGTCATCGCATCCAGTACCCGATTCATGTTAGCATTTTGATCAATTCTTCCCGACGCCGGCGTATTACAGAGGAGAGCTTGTAAACTAAAAATTAATATCTACAACTTCATTATACAGCGACTCAACCTGGTGCAATAATGGAAAATATAGCATGTTTTGGACAATTTTACATCTATTAATGAATTTCGTTTCAGATAGCTTCGTCATGGATCAAACTAAATTCTATGCTGAGATGCTTGACTACAGTTTTGGTAGACATACTGATGAATTATTATTGATGCGCGTTGTTTTAATTACATCCGAAACAAGTCTTGTTGAAGTAGAACAGACTTTCCCCCAAGTTGATTATGACAAATCATCTTTGCGCGATGTTTTGGATGTAAGTATGATTGTACACGTATGATTCCTACACTTCCTGATCATAACAATGGTTTCAATATTGATTATTTCACTATTGTATGAGAGATAGCCTGAAATGTAATTTTGTACCCATTCCCAGACTAAACGATAGAAAAAATGTATCATTTGACTGCTGGTAAAACATTTCCGCTCGATCTGAACGTTTAGAGGTAAGAGAGTAGTCTCATCCCAGCCAGGCTTGCGTATTGGGGAATTGAAGCGGACACAAGCAAAGTTCCAACATCCACAATTGAAGCGCTGCGTGGAAAAGGGGCCTCCGTTCCATAAAAAATACATTAGACGGAGGCCTCTTTTCCACGCAGCGCTTCAATTGATCCCACACTATTCTCATGTAGAATTGTCGTATGGGGAAGAGGGTTAAGGAGAAGTAGAGCACAAACGATGAAAGATGGGTTACTTACTCGCTCAAACTAATAACATAATCAAAAATTGTAATTGCGAGCTTTAGTAATATAATCTACGCAGCATAATTTCAAGTATGTCTGCATATCCTGGGGTAGAGCTTGGATAACGCTCGATATTACAACATCAGTTACTGCGAGCAAAACTAGGGTTGTTATTGAAAAAAAAAAAAAAAAGAATAATTGCCTCTACAGAAAACGACGTTTTTTGAAAATTGTAAATTTCACAAGAATTGAAAGCTTATTAGCAAATACTGAGAATCTTCTCGGAATTATGAGTATGTAGGACACTTTGCATCTTGTCAAAGTAGATTAGTCCATTACTATAGCTTTCCCCTTTAAACACAATCACTTGAACCATACTGCGGAATATAAGTGGGTCAGGTAACTGTTATAATTTTACCTTTCATAATGTTTTAATGAGGTATGTATAATTTCAGAACCGGCTATATTTGAATGAGAATCTGGTTTACAAGGCCTATCTATATGGATTCTTGAAATACCCGCTACCATGAACTTGATTTTGTTCAATAAATCACCTGTACCTACTGCTGCTGAGAATTTTTCCTGGAGAATGATACAGTGACTATCAATTTTTCAAGACACCTAATAAAATGAATAATGTTTCATTAAAAATAATTTAAATGAATGAAAAGTATTTGTTAATATTTGAACTTGAGTAACACCAAATTCAGCCAAATTTGTTATGCTCTAATAATGGAAATATGTATTTATACCATTGTTTACCGGTACATAATGAGAAAAAGCAGAAGACTCTCACATAAAAGACATCTTGAAATTACAATTTTTGACTGAGGTGTTTATGTAGACTTTATCAGCACTCTGAGAAAAGGGGTGTTCTTGTTAGCGTATGCATCTAATATAATTATAAAGCGGAAAGTTTGTCTGTCTGTTTGTCTGTTTGTCCTTTTATAACTCGAGAACCGCTGTACCTATCGACTTGAAATCTTCGCCACATATTCGTATTATTCCAGAATAAATTTTAAATCATAAATGAAAATTTTAGCTCCCATAGAAAAAAAGTTCTTATTAAAATTTTTGTGCCCTCGCTGTACACGTCACTTGACGTGATTCAATTCACCAAAGAAGAGTAACTACACGCAACTGTCTACTCCTACCCTCACATCCTGTATTCTTGAGAACCGGATTTTGGTGCTACCTTCTAAATTGCAGCACGTTAGAGGTGTGTTCTTTTTATTTTCTTAACGTTACCACCGGAAGAAGGGAAATCTTGGAATGTTTGTCTCATTGTCTGTAGAAACGCAAGTGTGACAACGATGATATGTTTGTATGCCTGTTATTTGAACGCTTTTACCTATTGACGTGCAGTATTTTTTGAATGTCTTATTTTTATTCGGGTAAAGTTCTAGATAAATTTCAACATTCTGACTCCTTCTGGATGGAGTAATGAGCTGGTAAAAAATGATGAATTTCGACATAGTAAAACTGCTTCTCACTGTACACGTTGTTCTAAATGTTTAAACGCGTTAAGCCTTACAGTTCTAAAAATTCAAATATTGTATTGTAGTATACCTCACACGAATTTTACTCATTTTTATGAAAAATTGAAGAGAACAAAAATTGTAGCCCCTGCAACTTCCTTTCAAATGAGTTTAATTTCAGATTCACGAGAGAGAGAGAGAGAGAGAGAGAGAGAGAGAGAGAGAGAGAGAGAGAGAGAGAGAGAGAGAGAGAGAGAGAGAGAGAGAGAGATCTGTCCATCCATTTCCTTAATCATTGCAACTGGTAAAATATTGAATTAGTCCGTTTTTTGCTGCAATACAGCCTCTACCTGTCAAGTTAGCTCTTACCGTTAAAATCCAAATATTTATAAAACACAGATATCTACCCAACAGACAGCTGGCGGTCAGGCGCGCCGCCAACCGCTAGTGCTGTACATATACTGTGTATATATAAATAAGTATATTACGCGCAATTTGCGCTATTGATCGATGCGCGCAATCAAGAAAGTCTCCTCTAAGTGCGTGCAGTTACCAAACACTGATATTAATTTTGACACGAATTGAGTAATACTTTTATGTCGATTACGCGCATTTTTATCACTATAAAATTGATTACGGACGCGGGACGCCTAGATCGCCTCTTTGAGCGTAATGCGTTGGACGCTACAAAGTACAGAGCCCTGACAGTACCGGAAGTACCTGAAGAAGAATACTCAGTGAGAGAGTGAGTGCGTCTGGATTTGGTACGAGGGGGGCAAGAGTACCGTCGTTGCAATTGTCGCCAAAAAAACAGAACCAAGAGGTGTTTGTGCTTCAAAGGAGGCCATCTGTAACTCTGCCTGTCATGGAAAAGGGCGCTCTTGTGACAATTATCATGAGTAAACCTTCCTAATTTTTCTGTTTGTATTTAAATTTCAAATTTCTGTTTTTTTGGACGGGGGGGGGGGGGGGGGGTGGGATTAAGGTCTGAATCAAGGAAAAATTTTAAAAGTGAACCTATAACCATACATTCATGTACATTATTTTTAGACTTTTAATGACAATTCTCGAAAATTTATTCCTATTTTTCATTCAAGTATGCTTATTTTTCCCAATGATTTTTTTGTTTTTACATTTTAGGCTGTCTAATTGCTGTTTTCAAAGTTTGTACTGGAGATGAATAATATGTACAACTATTGCCTAATTTTTGGAATTATTTTTTTACTGCGCGAATTGAGTACTTACGCAAAATTTATGTGACCCTGAGAATGGCTACTTGCTCAATGCGTGTAATCTACAAAAAAAATACTACCAATTGCGTGTATTGACTCATTTTTTGCGAAAATTGACCAGAGACTCTTTCATTGCGCGCATTAATCAAAGTGGTTCTTGAATGCGCGCACTTGTTGAAATTTCTCTTTAATGCACGCATCGATCAATAGCACAAATTGGGCGTAACATATACCTATTTAATACAGGTTTTTAGGAATCAATAGTTTCTTTTTCATCTACTAAAATAGTTTGACCTTTAGAGGAAACTATCAATATTACTGTATTTTAATGTTCTTTCTGAGGACATATAAAATGTAAGAAGAGCCGCCGGTATTTCTTATGAAATAGAGGCCTTTTTTATATATACTCCTCATTTATTGATGTTACGCAAGTATAACCGTTCACCATTTGCAATATGAGTAAATAATCCAACGTTACCTATATATTACCACTAAATTTCCTATCAATGATAATAAATAGTATGCGACTACATGAGCGTCATTAAATGCAAGATAAATTAGGTACTGTAAAATATTGTTTGAATATTTGTAGGTACCATTTATATCTCATAGTTCAACAGATGGACAGTGAAATGTGTTTGTTGCGTCGTTTTTAGAATTACTAATCTAGAAAAACTAAACATGATGTACTTCTGTCTACCCAGTAAAGTATCCGTGTTTCTATTATTTCTTGAGGTATGGTTGAAGATATCTGTTCTGGTACGTTAATATTTTCTTCAGTAGATAATTATTGTACTCAGTATGAACAAAACTGTACGTACTCACTTGATCATAAAACTCTGTATCTCCTGACTCGAATAAATTTTTCAAGGGCAAGGGAACTGTTCAACCAATTTCACCCTTTGATGCGGTTGCCGATGCAAAAAAACTGCATGACGGCTTGACCAAAGGAGATGAAGGCCGTCGTGACGTGGCGGAGTTGGTATCAACACGGTCTTGCGAACAGAGGTTAAAAATAAAAGAAAGTTTTGAAAAAGATTTTGGGGTAAGTTTTTGCTAGATTATGGAGTGTACTGTGCTGCATTCTAACATGAAAACTTCAGTTCATCTTCAAACTCCACACATTTTCATTCTAGGCGACTTCTTCCTGATTTATTTGTTCACAGTCTTTAGACAACTTTACGCCGAAACCACCTGATTATCCAGATGACGGTTATATTTTTTTGCCAAGTATTTTCAAATGCAATGTCACTCTATATGCTTATCATATAGACAGAGTATTTGGTGATGGTTGGAGTTCTGATACAGAATTGATAGAAATATTGCTTTATTGCTCTCAGACAGCTGAACTTCATGATGAATTGTCGAAGGAATATAATGCGAGTAAGCATTGTAAAACAAGTTGTGGTCATTATTTTGAAGTACTTTCATTAAAATACATTAATGCGTTACAGTTTACAATAAAGACCTTGCTCATGAGCTAGACAAATGTTTGGATTGGGACTTCCACAATGTAGTAATGGAAATGATGACAGTAAGAAACAAAAGTTTGCATTCATCTCACTTTTAACATATTGGTTTTTCTTTATTTATATACTAGCGGTTTGCGGCGCGCCTGACCGCCAGCTGTGTGTTGAGTAGATATCTGTGTTTTGTTAATATTTGGATTTCAAGGGTAAGAGCTAACTTGACAGGTGGAGGCTGTATTGCAACAAAAAACGGACTAATTCAATATTTTACCAGTTGCAATGATTAAGGAAATGGATGGACAGATCTCTCTCTCTCTCTCTCTCTCTCTCTCTCTCTCTCTCTCTCTCTCTCTCTCTCTCGTGAATCTGAAATTAAACTCATTTGAAAGGAAGTTGCAGGGGCTACAATTTTTGTTCTCTTCAATTTTTCATAAAAATGAGTAAAATTCGTGTGAGGTATACTACAATACAATATTTGGATTTTTAGAACTGTGAGGCTTAACGCGTTTAAACATTTGGAACAACGTGTACAGTGAGAAGCAGTTTTACTACGTCGAAATTTATCGTTTTTTACCAGCTCATTACTCCATCCAGAAGGAGTCAGAATGTTGAAATTTATCTAGAACTTTACCCGAATAAAAATAAAACTTTCAAAAAATAGTGCACGTCAATAGGTAAAAGCGTTCGATTACGTGACATTTACCTGAAGGCGCTTACCTGAAAGACATTTGCCTGACAAATGAAATCCTGACAGAGAGAAACCTGACAGACGATTAACCTGAAATAAATTTGCCTGAAAACAAAGAACCTGACGGACGTTTGCCTGAAACTTTTTCCCTGACGAAACATGTCCCTGAAAGTTTTCGCCTGGTATGTTAAATGCAGAACGCGGAAGGGCCGCACGTACTGGGACTGCAGAAGGGTACGTAGCGGTTCCTGTCACGCTAGGGCAATCACCGACAATCCGCTGGATCGCTCAAGAATAACGTTAATCAAAAGTACCCCACATCAACATCCACCAGATGTGGATGAATGCGCGGCTGAAGAGGTCATAAAAAGTTTAAAAAGGAAGGCAGATGAACGTCCAGAGCTTTCGACGGCGGCGGTAGTTCGTTCGGAAATAACAGGGCTCAGTGGCGAAGTGCTGAGCGAGCTACCCGAACAAGAGGCCGAGGGATTGCAAGGTGCCTACAGGGATCCGGAAGATCATTCTGTACGCCGTTTCACCCACATGGTGCTTAAGGAGAGAAACGCCTGAGAGGGAAGCTGCGGCAATTATTCCGACTTCTTCGAGTCTGTTCAGAAGGCGGCCCTTAGTAGCCTTATGAATGAGCTTGAATTCAACAGAGTCAAAGGAGTGGTTAGTATCGAGGCTATGCTTGGCGATAGCCGGTTTTTCCTGGAAGTTACCGTCGGAAGGCAGAGCGGTGTTCAGAGGAATGTTCGTGCAGGGTGCGACCGGTTTGGCCGATGTAGACATAGGTATGCTGGACTGATAACACGGAGACGACTTTTAGGCTATAAGGTAGGAATACGGCTCGTGTAACGTCACGCGACAGCGAATGTAACCGATGGGTACCGACGACACTCGTCAGTTCTGCGACGTTACGTGAAACGTATTTGTACCTTATAACCTAATCGTCTCCGTGTTATCAGTCCAGCATACCTATAGTACTGTAATGCCTCAATGCAGACAGCAGAGCAATTAGGAGCTGTACACCTTCCGCAATAAACTCCACTGCACTCTTTGGGAGGAAGTTTATCCTTGAGAGAGGATAAGTGCTCTACAATGAGAAGGGGATAAAAAGCACAGCGATACCCAGGGGATTCGAGTCTGCGAGCTATTTTATAGGAGATATGGCCGAGGAAAGGCAGACGAACCCAGGAGGGGGGGCGTGCCCATACCGCTGTGCTAATTATTCAAAATATTTTCTTGAAAATGCTCTTTACTTTTGTGATACAAGTAACGATTTGTCAGGTAATAATCGTCTTCAGATTTTGAAACCACCTAAGGAAAGGTTTCGGGTTTGAGAGAAATGTGAAAATTGCATCCGGTTTGTCTTATAGGAATTGACTGAGTGCGTCTCATACGTCTATACAGACTGATGTAATGCGTTGGGGGTATGGTTGGTTTTTTATCTACTGTTCATCCATTTCCTTGATTGTAACTGGCAAAATATCGATGAATAAATTAGTCTTTTGCTGCAATACAGTCGTTATGTGTCAAAATAGCTCTCATGTGAATTGGGGCTCAGTGCAAATTGGTTTTTACCCATGATAGATTTTATAATTATTGGTTTTTATGTTTTGCGTAACTTGTTATAATTTATATCGCGTCTATCCCGTTTGTCTTTAGCCTAAATGATTTTTGGAAACATTGTCAGCAGTACTGAATTTTTGAAAAATGTAGAAGATTAGCAAAGCGGTCTCTTGAGAGGGAAGATGACTTTAAAGTCTAAATGTCTACCAAATACAGATATCTACTCAACACATGGGTGGCGGTCAAGCGTGTTGCCAACCCCTCGTAAATATATTAATTAATTTCTCTATAAAAATTATATTGGTACCCTATTACTAACTAATATGTTTGAAAAAAAAAAAAAAGGAGTACAGAAAGAAATCAAGTTTTTTTTTAATGTATCTAGAGAAAGCGAGCAGCAAAGTCACCCAATGATCCAAAATTTATTCAAGACACCGCGCAAGCTCTATTGGACGGTTTGTTAATTGTTAAGTTCAGCAAGGAAAATTATCATGTGCTCTCAATATGACGGACATGTACGTAATACATATTTTGTATCTTACAAAATTGTACAGAGAAGAAAAAGTGGGAAAACCATCGTCAAGAACTAGATAGATGTATGTTTGAACTTAGCCTCGATGTACTGAAGGAAGTGCTGAACAAATTTAAGGAATTGAACGACAACAAAGACTTTGCAGACGCTGTTGATGGTATTACAACGGACTACACTTATAAACAGATATGTGAGTTTAAATTATGTGCATTAGACAACCCACCAATCGAAACAAATTTTTGGTAGTGTTATTATAATAATAACAGCCTCACTTACGCCAATTTTGGCCAACGGCCCCGTAACAATCTGCAATTTGTGAATTTCTGTGGTGCGGTATATTAGGACTACGCTTCCCACGGTGCCCTAGTTCGGCTTGGGAAGGTCACCAAATGATGCGTTATAGCCACTAAAAATCAGGTTGTAAACAGAACAGAGTTGGGAAGCTGGTGGATAAAACTTTAGTTTTTGGCGTTTAGTATACATTCTGTTGTATAAAATCTTTAGCCTTTCAACACTAGACCTTTTTAATCCCAAAATTCTTTGGCTTTTAGCTTTTTGTATCGAAATTCCGTCTCTTGATTTTTTAACTTTTGACGTCTAATGTTGTGATTTATTTTTTGCTTTCATCTTTCAGCCTTTTACCAAAAAATTATCCGCCTTTTGTCTTTCAGCCTTTAGCTTTTTCAATTGAAACTTTGTCTCTCGGTTTCTCAACTGTTGGCTTTTAAAGTTGAGATTTATTTCTGGCAAGGAACCTGTTCTATGGTTTTTTTTTTCTGAAAAATTTGCCCTGGGCCAAAAATTTGGATGAATTTCGACTCTCGACCTATATAATTATGATAGGAGGGAGATTTGGAAAAAATTTGACTCGCGACCCGTAATAGGAGGGGGACTTATGGTTTTTCAAGCATTGTATATCTGGCTCATTGAAAGTATTGCATGTCTAGTTACTTGAAGGAGCTATCCTAATGCGGATCAGAAGGGAAAAATACAACTACTCAACCGCAATATTGTATCATTTTTCAACCCATAGAACAGGTTCCGTGCGTTCCTTGTTCAACGTCGTTAAGGAAGTCGTTTTTCCTTTGTGCTTTCAGCTTTTTCCACAGAAATTCTCTGACAATCGGCTTCAATCTTTCAGGTTTCACGTAGTTTTCCAAGGGAAAAATACCTACCGACAAGCACGTACACTCACTGATTGTTCTTAAACTCCTATATAACTTCCATCTGCCAAGCAGTCTTTTCTGTATGTACACCAAAGCAGGATAGTCAAAGGATGCTCGAGAGCAGGTAAAATGAGCAACCATTTTGTTTGTAACTTATTGTGATCTGACGGCTTCTCTACTGACTTAATTTTGACTAAACAATCACTCGACGGCGTGGCTATTGGTTTGGTGTCAATTTTGATAGACAATATCACATAGAGCCGCTTGCCACGCCATCGAGTTTTCCGTTACTAAAAATTTTCAGACGAAATGGTTGTCCAATTGTGACCTGCGATGAGAAAAGGATGCTCATTACCCACTGACAGGAACACTATTTCTCTCTGATTAGATGTCCAATCAGCGAGAAATGGTGTTCCTGCCATTGGACAATGAGCATCCTTTTCTCATTGCAGGTCACTTTTACCCGCTCTTGAGCTTCCTTAGATAGTCTTGAAATTCAGTTTTATGAAAACCACTTTCTAAGCTCTATTTTTTTGGGTGTCTTATTAAATTCCACTAATGGAAGTATTCTAAAATGGTATACCTACTTATAAGTTTGGAAAAGAGTTTTAATTAACTTCCTTTTACTGATAGTTGCGCTCAAAATGTTTATTCTCACTGATTACTTGATTCAGAAGAGGCGCGGCCGAGGAAGAGCGCTTTTTCACATTATTACCGCTCAAACCAAAGTACAACATGTAGGTTTATGAGTAATTTTTTTTTTTTTTTTTTATTGAAGCCAACCAATAGAGTTTTGAGTAAGAGATGTTAGTAAATAAAAAAAAAATAAAAAATTATTAAAAAAAAGTATGTGTATATTATACGAGTATAATAATATGTAAACAAATAAGGAAGAGAGAGAAAAAAAATGGAGGCTGGCGGAAGAGATTGGCATCAAGGTGATAGCCCGACGTATCATAGCAGGAGGGGGAAAGATTTATGTACTGAATGAAAGTGGGAGTAGAAAGATGAATTGGCAAATTTTAGGGATACTGATGTGATCTGAAGATTATAAAACGACGGCTTCCTTAACGAAGTTAAACGAGGAACACAGGGAACCTGTTTTATGAGTCTTGAAAATTTAAGGAAGCCTAGACCTAGATAAAGGAGTTGTGGAGAGGTACAAGCACGTAACGGAATACACAAAAAGAGCTACAGCAAATACAGAACTGAAACAATTAAAGTTTATTCAGAAAACAACCGACGGGCATAAGTAAAAAAAAAAAAAATTAAAAAAAAAAAAAAAGTAGAACGCAACAGAAAGTCAAAAAGCCCGACGGAACCGAGAGCGGATGATTAAGTAGAAAAGTTAAAACGACCAACCAAACAAAGGAGGAAGATCGAAAAAATACGAAAAAGTTCGAAAATAAAACCAAAAATTAGAGATACATAAAAAATGAAAAGTAGTCAAAACAAAAGGTCAAAAAGGGGTAAAAACAAAGAAAAACTAAATGTAATACAGGGGGAGGTCGGTATAAAACTGAAGAAACAAAAAAGGGAGCTGTAGCGAATTTGTAATGAGTCGACCGGTTTCAATCGTGCGCGGACAATCATCATCAGGACGGAAAAAAAAAAATCCTATCACATATAGCTTGAGAGTTAAAATTTTAAATTTGTCCAAGTCCCTCTCCTATCATATATAGTTCGAGAGTCGAAATTTTTCCAAGTTTTTTGTTGGACGGCGCATGGCGCACGCCAAATTTCTCAAAAACCCCCTTATAAAACAGGTTCCCTGTTAAAAGTGTCTGCGTTAAATGGAGGATGGATATTCAGTATGAGTGTTGCTAAATATATTTTGTTTTTCAATTCATTGAGTACAGAGCAATGGAAAAAAATATGAATAAGAGAAGCTGAGGCGGGGTTATTTTGATTTAGGGGGCACAAACCGGAATCTGATAAATTTATTCTTTTGAGCTGGGGTTGTAATCTATTATGGCCAAGACGAAGACAACTGAGTTTGATGATGAGAGCTCGCTATAAATTGTTAAAATGATGATACCATGGAGTGGAAGGGAGATGAGGTTGTATTCGAAGAAATTGAGATGCTTGGTTATTAAATCGCAAGGGGTATTTATAGCAACAACCGTCCCAGGTAGAACGAAGAACATAAATGACTACATGAGTGAATCATACAAAATGAAAAACTCTGTATGACGCAATGACTGACACATATACAGGCAACTAGTTAGGCCGTCAATGAATTTTTCAAAAGAATTGAGCTCGTGATTGGGTTTTAAACCTGCCCAATTATTATTCTTGATTTATTTGGTTTCTGCATCAGATCTGCACAAATTTGTCCTTCACATGTTGAGATGTGCGGGTTAGATTTTTAGGGCAGTATTGGAAACTCATCTTCCTTCTACAAATTTGACGGTACTAGCTTGACTTTGTCCTACAAACTAGGCGCTGGTCTTATTTCTTTGTTTGGGGTTGCAATTACTTTTACCTTCATCCAAGTTCTCAAATAGTTTGAGTTCCTTCCATAACATATTATTTAAACAGATTTTTGGTGATTTCTCGTTTACTGGACAAGATCCTGGTTCTTCTTCACACCCTAATTCAGTTATCTCATCCAGTACCCCGATCAATTCTTCCGGGCGCCGACGTATTACAAAAGAGAGCTCGCAAACTGAGATTAATATCTACAATTTCATTGTACAGCGGTTCAACCTTGTGCAATTATTGTAGCATGTTCTGGAAAAAACCTATGTCTAATGTGATGAATTTTGTTTCAGATAGCTTTGTCATGGATCAAACAAGATTCTATGCTCAGATGCTCGACTACAGTTTTGGTAGATATACTGATCAATTATTATTGATGCGTGTTGTTTTAATTACATCCGAAACAAGTCTTGTTGAAGTAGAACAGACTTTCCCGCAAGTTAATTATGAGAAATCATCTTTGCGTAATTATGTGGATGTAAGTATGCTGATTCCTACACTTCCTGATGGCTTCATTATTGATTATTTCACTATCGAATTAAAATATTAGCTTAGAGAGATATCCTGTGAAATGTAATTTTGTACCCATTCCCAGACTAAACGACAGAAAAAATGTGTCATTTGACTCTTGGAATGAAAGTCATTCTATCATTGTGCTGGTAAAACATTTTCGCTCCACCTGGACGTTTAGGGGTAAGAGAGTGGCTTACCATCCCAGCCAGGCTTGCGTATTGGGGAATTGAAGAAGACACGAGCAAAGTTCCAACATCCACAATTGATCCCACCCTATTGTCATGTAGAATTGTCGTATGGGGAAGAGGGTTAAGGAGAAGTAGAGCACAAAAGATGAAAGATGGATTACTTACTCGCTCAAATTAATAACATAATCAAAAATTGTAATTGCGAGCTTTAGTAATATAATTTACGCTGCATAGTTTCAAGTATGTCTGCATGTCCTGGGGTAGAGCTTGAATAACGATCGATATTACAAGATCAGTTACGGCGAGCAAAATTAGGGTTGTTATTGAAAAAAAAAAAAAAAAAAAAATTGATTGCCTCCACAGGAAACGATGTTTTTTGAAAATTATAAATTTCACAAAAATTGAAAGCTTATTAGCAAATACTGCGAATCTTCTCGGAATTATGAATATGTAGGACACTTTGCATCTTGTCAAAGTAGATTAGTCCATTACTATAGCTTGATCTGCAGTTTTACCTTTCCCCTTTAAACACAATCATTTGAACCATATTGCGTAGTATATGTGAGTCAGGTAACAGATATAATTTTACCTTTTATAATATTTTAATGAGGTATATAATTTCAGAACCGGATATATTTAAATGAGGATCTGCTTTACAAGACCTATCTGTATGGATTTTTGAAGTACTCGTTACCATAAAGTTGATTTTGTTACAATAAATTATCTATACCTGCGGCTCCTACGGCTGTAAACTGATACTAAGGATTTTTCCTAGATAATGATACAGCAACTACCTATCATTTTTTCAAGATAATAGAATGTATAATATTTCATTTATCAAACAAAACTGATTTATGATAAAAAGTGTATGTAAATATCTGAATTTGAGTAATACCTACCAAATTCACCCAAAGTCATGCTCTAATAATGGAAACATGTATACAATTGTTTATCGGTACATTTGAATCTCTTTCTGCTGTAAAGTGATCAAAAGCTACCTCTTTCTCTTCATTAATATGTATAATAGAATAATAATAATAATAATAATAATAATAATGACGCTATAAATGATGTTTCTTCTGGAAATACCTCTCATGTACTCATTAATAAATTATTAATGAATGACCAACTTTTTGATAAATATTCCTATAAGTAGTCAGTTTTGTCACGGGTGCTCTGTATTTTTTAACTCGCGAGAATAATGGTCAAAAACTATTATTCTTTAATGTTGTGGGGAAAAAAGAATTCAAAATTGAACTTTTAAATTCCTGGTTGAATGATATAAAACTATTCTCAAGCTGCAAATTGCCACAATTGATCTTTCAATTGAACACCCCTGCAAAATATTTTCCACCAACTTTTTGGTACATTATCAAATGGTGGGTCTAAATGACATTTAATCTCTGACGCATGCATAAATACAACATCACACTATCAAATTTGTTTCAGGTGCAGTTTCATCGACACTTTGTTATTGTCTCCTTGTAGGACTATAATATTTAGTGAAGCCCTATTTTAGTATAGATCTATAAAATGCTGTGTATAATATTATTATACTTACTGTAACATCATGAACAGACATACATGTTCAGTAACGCGCGTTTTGATTAAAGATCATGATCTTTCTAAAACAATCGTTAATTAGATAAACTCGCTACCCAATATTTAAAGAAATAAGTCTAAACACAAAATATCTTGAAATGACAATTTTTGATTGAGGTGTTTGTAGACTTTATCAGCACGTGTGAGAGAAGGAATGGTTCTTTATACCACTAGCGCATCGTAAGAACGTTTTTGTGCGAGAGATTTCACTGTCGTAGGTGACTGTTTACAGCCGCAGTAGCGAAGCCGAGGTACAACAGTGGTGTAAATACTTTTACATCCACACTAGGTAGCGTTGCCACAGTTGAGGTACTTTGCACCGACACTGTCACGTAACGAAGTTAGGAACCCACTGTTCATCACTGTCGCCGGAGTAGACCATTTAATTTAAATATTATCAAAAATATATAACCGAAAAAAATATGGATGATAGTGATGATTCGTCGCTAGACTCGGTCGATTCCATTGATTCGATTGATTTAGAAAAACTTGATTTTGTTTGTAACTCAGGTTACAGTTCTGCTCTACCTTCATACGATAATTCCGGTTCAGCAAACTCCGCTTCCACCACCGCCATAAACTCCAAACATTCCGAAACAACCGAATCGAGCGCAGGAAGTAGTAGTAGTAATATATCTGTGAATTCTATGCCAACTGGAACTCCTCGGGATAACATTCAACGTTTAACGGAACTCGCTCGACTAGAAACTCTACCTCCAAAATCAAGTAATCGTTACAAACTAGCGTACAAGAAATTTCATGATTGGCAAGTTGAAAACCAAACTACGGACGTTTCTGAATCTACCATGCTAGCGTATTTTCAAGTATTATCGACCAAATACGCTCCTTCCTCGTTGTGGCCCATCTATTCAATGCTCAATAAATTGTTTCTGTTAAAACATAAAGTCCAGATGTCGAAATATTTTGAACTGCGCGCATTCATTAAATGTAAAAACAGTGGTTATGTACCGACCAAAGCTAACGTTTTTACGAGAGAAGATACCCAAAAATTTTTAACAGAAGCACCGGATGATGTATATCTTATCCACAAAGTATGTTTAAACGATTAATCCTTTATACCATTGAGTGAAGGTAGTTCTTGTATCTTTCATGTTCATTTTTAATTGACAGTTCTCAATGATGAACAAAGTGAAATGATTCCATAATAATTCTAATTTATAGTTTATTACTTGAAATCCATACTTCGCAAAAACGTTCTTACAATGCGCCCGTGGTATAAAGTCTTGTACAGAACGCGTGACGTAGTTGACCGTTCACACGACGAGTACATAATTACTCCACTCGCTTCGCTCGTTCCGCAAACTATGTACTCGTCTTGTAAACGGTAACCTACGCCACTTGTACTGTAAATAGCCATTGTTAGCTTACCTATATAATTATTGATTTAATATTTTCTTCATCATCTGGTTTGTCCTTTAGAGGAAACTATCAATTTTACTGTATTTAACGGGTTTTACTGAGGACATATTATGTAAAGAGGGCTTCCGTTCGATGTATATCGTATGGCACAAAGGCCCTTTTTACATATACCTCCGCATTTATTGTTGAACCAGTATCAAGTTACGCAAGTACAATATAGCGTGTTCACTATTTGCAATATGAGTAAATAATCCCAATGTTACCTATTTTGTATTACCATTAAATGTCATAACTATAATAATATAATGATAAATAGGATGTACCTAAATGAGCGTCGTACGGTAAAATATTATTTGAATAAGTATTTGTACCATTTATATCACAGTACAACAGACGGAGAATACAATGTGTTTGTTGGGTTGTTTTCAGAATTACTAAATTGGAAAAACTAGATAATATGTCTTTCTGTCTACCCAATAAGGTATCTGTGCTTTTATTATTTGTTGAGATATGGTTGAAGATATCTGTTCTAAGTGTTCTTGTAAGTTAATAATTTCTTCAAGTAGGTACCTATTTATTGTAGTATAAACAAGACTACTTCAATATGAAACTCCACATTTCCTTTCTCAAATTAATTTTTCAAGGGCAAGGGAACTGTTCAACCAATTTCACCCTTTGATGCGGGTGCCGATGCAAAAAAATTGCATGACGCCTTGACCAAAGAAGATGAAGGCCGTCGTGATGACGTGGCGGAATTGGTATCAACACGGTCCTGTGAGCAGAGGTTGAAAATAAAAGAAAGTTTTGAAGAAGACTTTGGCGTAAGTTCTCGTTAGATTATGGGGTGTATTGTGCTGCATTGTTCATCTTCAAACTCCACACATTTTCATTCTAGGCGACACTTCCTGATTTATTTGTTCACAGTCTTTAGACAACTTTACCCCAAAACCACCTGATTATCTAGATGAAGGTTATAGTTTTTTGCCAAGTATTTTCAAATGCAATGCAACTCTATACGCTTATCATTTAGACAAAGTATTTGGTACTGTTTGGGATCCTGATACAGAATTGATAGAGATGTTGCTTTATTGCTCTCAAACAGCTGAACTTCATGACCAATGTTCAAAAGAATATACAGCGAGTAAGCATCCCAGGAAGGGTTGTGATCATTATTCTAAAGTTACAACTTTCATTCAGCCTAATCATTAATGCGTTACAGTTTACAATAAAGACCTTGCTCACGAGCTAGATGAATCTTTGGAAGGGGACTTCCACAATGTAGTCATGGAAATGATGACAGTAAGAAACGCCTATTCCACATTTGAACTATTGGTTTCCGTTCATTAATTTGATAATTTCAGAATTTTTCAAATTAATTGCAATACCTATGTAGGTACCTTTATTTAATTTGTATGAAAGAATTCGCTCAATTAACGAGAAAAATATTACTTTCATGACTCTCTACAAGCAATTTCATGTGCTTACTGTTGAAGGAGATTCCCTGTGAGGTCAATATCTTCAATTTTTGTTGAATGCTTGTTCTCTGCAGCTGCTGGTTTTGGGGCAGCCATTTCAGAATCCTATAAGAATTTGAACTGGACATATTGTAGGTGCGCCAGCGTCGATTGAAGAAATATTGATAAGCGGAGTAATATCAGTAACACATACTAGGTACATGGGGATTTTTAAGTTTTCTTCAAATTACTCAAAACGGAAAGATTTTGACAAAGAAACACTCGGAACAAAATTGAAAGAGCGTAAAGTTTCCTGTAAGATGATCTGATTTTCAATTAAATCCGAGCAATTTTTCATTTCCCATAAGAATTATGTTGAAGAAATTGTCGACAATAGCAACACCAACAATATGCCCAGTTCAAATAAACAGGGAACGTTTCAATCATTCACCAGAATTCAAAAAGTAGAAGTTTCTCAGCAATCAAAGCTACACATTCAAATTCTGCAGAACTTCTGGATTCTAAATAAAGATCTCTAATACAAAAGAAACATCTTGAGTGATTGAATTGTTCGCTGTGTATTCTTATGGAAATTGATATCATGATTGGCCCGATAATTGTGATATCAATCAAATACCAAGAATTCTTTGTTCCATATTTTACGACACATAAATCCCAAAATTCACAAAACAGAAGAAGTATACTAGAGTTGTAATTTAAAAGTTTTTTGATGGATATTCATTCAAAAGCGCTTGCACTATAATAAATTATTAAATTAGGACTCCAGTAACCTTTGTGTTTTGTGAATATTTTCAATTTTGTGATATCAATAGATCGTGTTATTTGTGATAATGCAACACGAATGTGAGTGCAAGACGCATAGGTGTGAGTGAGCAGAAGCACCTATTCTGCTGAAAATATGTCCATTTGGCATTTTGCTCCCCATAAGAAATAGATGCGGAGCAAAGATGACCATGGTATTAATTTAATATGAGATGTTAAAATATTTTACAGAAAAGTTTATGAATTATTTTAAACTAGCGGTTGGCGACGCGCCTCCGGCGCGCCTGACCGCTAGCTGTGTGTTGAGTAGATATCTGTGTTTTATAGGTATCTGTATCTTATAGGTATGTGTGTTTTGTAGGTATCTTGGAATTCAGATGAATTTTTAAAAAAGAAACAGTGGAAAGAGTTTTGCAAAATTCACAACTATTCAGTTCAAAAATAAGAAAATAGACACCAAAAACTGCGACTGTACTTATAAAATATCAAAGTTCCGAGTCGCACAAAAATAAAATCACCAAATTAAATTTTTTACACACTAATTCACTTGAGAGCTGACTTAACGCGTGAAGCCTGTATTCATCGCAGCAGAATACAGACAAAATCCACATTTTGCCAGTCCCTAAGAAAACACACGGACAACAGGTAAAAAAAAGGGTAATTTCCGCTAGCCCATACGCAGTGCGCACCGCGTCTAGACATTGGTTCTTGTATGAGATACCGGATGTAAAATCCTTTATGTAGGCCTAGGTGTTTTTAAAACTGTGAATAAAATAACACTTACTTAGTATGGAAGTACAGCGAATACTGTAGTCACAAAATTTCCTCCTAAAAATCTGGAACCGGGCTCATTCGAAAGGAAATTACAGGGGCTACAATTTTTGTTCTCTTCAATTTTTCATAAAAATGAGTTATACTCGAGTTATCACAATAATTCAATTTTCGAAACTGCGCCACTCAACGCGCGTAGGTCTAACGTACAGCGCAAAGCAGTTTCAGTACTCGATAATGCCCGTTTTTCCTTTATATTGAAAAAAGTCATTGTTTTCGCCCTTTTTTGAAATTACTCAGCACCTCCCCGTCAAATTTTTATTTTTATGAGTCTATGTGCTGCTCTGGGATGAGGACAATATATCCTGAAAGTTTGAAAGCGATCGGCCCAGTAGTTCTCGAGTTATAAACGGACAGGAGGACGGACAAACTTTCTGCTTTATATATTAGATTTCTCAACTTCTCGCTGTTTCAAAAGAAAAATCTCTTGACCGTATCATTTTTTATATTTAATTGGTAGCGTAGTGATCTCTACTCCACATGTATTTCTTATGGGAGCAAAATGCCAAATGAACAAAATCGATCTTTTATTGATAGTTGTGACGTCACAATAACACAGTCCATTACAAATATGGATACTTTGACTCTCTATGAGTCTATTGCTCACTATTAGCAACACTGTGACATCACCGTGAAATCGGTCTATAGTAAATGCCATCTCCAGCACTCAAAAGATGAGCAACCTTCAAACCTTATGCTCTTGAGCCACATTTCATGTCTGTGACATTATATATTTTTTGTTTTTGCGTAGGTACTATTGTAGGATATTATCTCCACTTTTGATATTGTTGGTATAAGTACACAAGTACTAATCTCAACACACAAGTTCTCATTAGCCCCTTCAACTTTAAAAAATTCAATGTGACACAACAGAGAGGAGGAACCCCTAATCCAGAATCATTCAACATTCTCAAGTTTTATCTTTCCATTTAGCTTTTGTCAAACTCCAGAAGAGAAGAAGATGCAACATCTCATTAACATTTTCTCAAATTGAATTGTATACGTCTTCAACAAATTACTATCTATTGAAACATTAATCAATTCCTTTACAATTCTTGTAAAAATGTCCCATTACTACTTGATACTTATATTCAAAAAAAAAAAAAAGGAATATAGGGAGAAATCATAGGCTATATATTTAGAATAACTTATATAGGTATATTTTTTAATATGTCCTAGAGAAAGCGAGCAGCAAGTTCGCCTAAGGATCCGAAATTTATTCAAGATACCGCGCAAGCTCTACTGGACGGTTAGTTGATTGTTACCAGCAATAAAAAATAAAATGACCCGATGTGCCGGACGAGTGCCTAATACATATATTTTGTATCTCACACAATTTTACAGAGAAGAAAAAATGGGGAGACTGTCGTCAAGAACTAGATAAATGTATGTTTGAACTTAGTCTCGATGTTCTGAAAGAAGTGCTGAACAAATTTAAGGAGTTGAACGACAACAAAGACTTTGCTGACGCTGTGGATGGTATTACAACGGATTACATTTATAAACTGATATGTGAGTTTGAATTTATGTACGTTAGGCAATAGTGTGTTGTCATTCTTCAGGAAAAGTTTTTCAAATTCTTTCAAATTTTTAAATTTAGCTCAAATCTTCACATATTTTATAACGACACGCTTGAAAGTGATAGGCTCTCATGGAAAATGTGGCTTGTTCTGAGAAGAACGTATTTCAATGCAATGAATCATGTTTCAGATTGCTTTGTCATGGATCCAGTAAGATTCTACGCTGACATGCTTGATAGCAGTGTATATGGACGATACACTTATGAATTATTGTTGATGCGTGTCGTTTTAAGTACATCTGAAACAAGTCTTATTGATGTAGAGCAGATTTATCCCCAAATCCAATACTATAATTTATCTTTGCGCGAAAGTTTGGATGTACGTAAGATTTCTACACTTCCTGATTATACTCAACGACGACTTTAATGGATTATTTCATTACGGTATTGAAGATTAGAATATGTAAGCTAATAGAACTATCAGACTGAAAGGTAAATGTGGAGATATTTTCAAATCAACCGGTGGGAAAAATATGTCGTTTGACTCTTTGATTGGAACTCTCTTTGTCATAGCATTCGCCTAATCTCACATGAAGTGGACATATCCGGCTACGGGAGTTGCGTAACCCCAGTCGTCCTTTGCGTATTGAGAGGTAGAAGCGATGCACAGGCGGAGTTGGTTACCCCCTATTCTCTTGTGGACAGTTCGTCTTATGAGCTGAAGGAAATTGTAGCAAAAACGATAAAAGATAAATTACTGTCTTGTCCAAACTAACAACGTGATTTAAAAATTAAAATTTCAATCTTCAATAGTATAACTTACACGGCATGTTTCAAAAATGTAGGAATGTCTTGAGCAAGAGTACTCAATCAATTCACCCGTATGACTCTGGGTACAACGTGCGCGAAACAAAGAACGTGACACAATGAGAGGGTGAGAAAAGAAGTCGTACACTTGATAAATGCTGCCCAATGCACGACATATCTTCTTTCTCTCTCTTTTTGTCGTTCAATAGGTATAATTTCAACCAGTATCATGCAGGTGAATCCAATTCACTGAGTAAGGGATTAATTCATGCGGGGCTTTATAAGATGAGTCCTGTACTGTCTTAAGACTACGACACTTGAAAGAACTGATTGACTCTACACGAAGCAAAAATCATCATGTTACTGATTGAAAATTCATAAGAAATTTCTCACAAATTGAAAGCCTTCTGACAAATCTTAGGAATCTTATAGATTTTTAATCTGTCTACCTATACCTACCTTCCTATTCTTTTCTTCTTTTTTTTTAAATTAATTTAAGAGTTGCTAAAGGCCTGCCTTCAGGGCTATGAGCTCGGCGAAATTGTGCTTAGATGCGTGAGAGAAAGTTTATTTGTTGTAGAAAGTTGAATATGTGAGGGATGGATTCTTGATTACTTTTTATTTTGAATTATTCACGTAATGATCTTCAGCCTTTTTTTTCTCTCTTCTTTTTTCTTTTTATGGAATTCAATACATTTGTCGTTAAAATAGAGTAGTATTGCACAGGAGTGGTTACATCTACTTTTGTGACATCATATCAGACCAGTCCATTTACCATGTTGGTAAAATAGCTTGATCTGCAGATTTACAGCTTTGCCTTAAAAATTAATTAATTTGAAACTTTGTGCGTAATAAGTAATATGTAGGCAGTAATGGTGATATAATTCTCCTTCATGCTACCCTTTAATGGAGTATTATTCTTTTCCAGAACCAGAGATATATAGATGGGAATCTGGCTTACAAGACCTATCTGTATTCATTCTTGAAGTACCCACTGCCATGAAGTTGATCTTATTTTAATAAATTATCAAAGACCACAACTTTTGTGAAATGATGTTGAGAAGTTTGCCTCAAGGGTGATATTACAACTCTTAATTTTTTAATATAAGAAATAAAAAAATAACCTCTAATAATTGAAATATTTCTTCAGTTGTTTCCATTTGAATATTGTATAGCTATAAATTCGAAAGCAACAGTCCTTATTTTTTTTTTCTTTTGATAATAGTATATGTCTTTGGGCTGGGAGTCAGTCAGAAATCTATTTAATGTCACCCTTTATGACGTCATCAAAGACCTTGACTTACTTTAGGAAAAGATTTCAACCTCTAGCCTTCCATTATACTGGGCCCAATATACAGCGTACTAGGTTTGACTTACAAAAATTTCGACCTTCAGCCTTTGTTATGGTAGGCCTAAACTAGGCTGCAAAAGTAGGTTCAGCTACAGTGAACTAAATTATACTAGACCACTCGTTTGACCCCAAGAGGTAGTCAGCTTAAAATATTGTATACTGGACTTATATTAAGTCATAATATAGGCCTACAGAAATAATGAAAACTAAGCTTACAGTTGCAGCCGAGTATAGAATTGATATTTCAATACAATTGAGATCGATGTATCAATATAATCAAAATTTATACATCGATATAATCGAGATTGATATACCAATACACGAGTAATTGTGATTGATATATCTTTACATTGTATTTCTTCTTTGCAGACGCCCAAAGACTAATACATGATGCAATATTTTTCCATGAAGTGGAGAAATTTCTTTATCATTTACTATAATGATGGCGTTTCTCCAAAGTTTCAGAAGCAACTCTTGCACAACATGAATAAATTAACGGTTTTCAGAATCATATATAACCAAACACCATTCCTTATGAGCCAGTCTTTTAAGAATGGTTCATCTGATCTCAGGCCCGTAGCCAGGGAATGCGTGGGAGGGTGAACCGCGCAGCGTCACACTTTACGCCTCGAAGATTTCCCCCAATGTACTATTGAAAAAAAAAAAAAAAAAAAAAAAAGTATCAAGGTATACCACCCTGAAATTTCATACACTTCTTCTGAAAAAACATTCTGGCTACAGGTCTGTCTAGTCAGTATTGTCACCCCAAAAAGTAAAAATTGATTTTCCAAAATTAATTGAAATAGAAATAGATAATTTTAAAGCTTTTAAAATCCCTGACCAAATGATCTAAAGTTGGTAAATTTGTTATTGAACACCAAAATTCATCTTCCACTTAAACACTCACACAGAATATTTTCTACCAACTTTCTGGTATGTACACATATCATCAAAAATTATCAAATGAGTAGTCAGCATGAAAGCCAAAATTTGGCGTGGGTATAAATGTGATATCACAGCTAACTTTGATTCAGTTTAATCACACCCACACTGATTGTTATTACCTCCTAGAACTATCTTCATTACTAAGATTCAAATGTTACACAATGAATAATGTTTTAATGGTGAAAACCGCGTGTTCCAAATTACGAGTATACGCAAGTATCTATGAAGTTTTTGTTCACTATGTGCAATCTGGATCAACAATCCGAAGCATTTACATTGTCAGTAAATGTTATGAGTAAAATTACTAGGCACAGTAATGCAAAATAGGATACATTACCTATCTAAATTAGCATATAGTAAGCTAAAAGATAAATTATCGGTAAACATTAAATAAAAATTTTCAAGTATAGGTATACATAATTATATCCCAGAGTTGTAATAACAGTTGGAGAATAGAAATTACCGTTCGCATTCTTTTTTTTTTTTTTCAAATTATTGATTTTAAAAAACTAAATATTACGTATTATGTCAATCTTCATACCCAACCAAGTACCGGTATCTTTGTATTTGGTAGTTCTCGAGTTATGGTTGAAGATATTTGTTCTGGTAAGTTAATACCTATTCTCTTCAACAAGATAATTATTGTACTTAGTATAAACAAAACTACTTACTTCATCATACAACTCTGTATTTCCTCTTTCCAATAAATTTTTCAAGGGCAAGGGAACTGTTCAACCAATTTCACCCTTTGATGCGGTTGCCGATGCAAAAGAACTGCATGACGCCTTGAACAAAGGAGATGAAGGCCGCCGTGACGTGGCGGAGTTGGTATCAACACGATCCTGTGAGCAGAGGTTGAAAATAAAAGAAAGTTTTGAAAAAGACTTTGGCGTAAGTTCTCGCTGGATTATGGTGTATTGTGCTGCATTGTTACATGACAACTTCAGTTCATCTTCAAACTCCACACATTTTCATTCTAAGCGCAGTACTTCCTGATTTATTTGTTCACAGTCTTTAGACAACTTTATCCCAAAACCACCTGATCATCCGAATGACGGTTACATATTTCTATCAAGTATTTTCAAATGCAACGCAACTCTATATGCTTATCATTTAGACAAAGTATTTGGTGATGGTTGGGTTTCTGGTACAGAATTGATAGAAATATTGCTTTATTGCTCTCAAACAGCTGAACTTCACGATCAATGTTCAAAAGAATATACAGCAAGTAAGCATCTCAGGAAGGGTTGTGATCATTATTCTATAGTGAGGTATAACTTTCATTTAGCCTAATCATTAATGCGTTACAGTTTACAATAAAGACCTTGCTCACGAGCTAGATAAATCTTTGGAATGGGACTTCCACAATGTAGTCATGGAAATGATAACAGTAAGAAACATAAGTTTACGCCTATTTTGCCTTTCAGCTATTGGTTTCCGTTCATTAGTTTGATAATTTCAGAATTTTTCAAATGAATTACAATTACCTTCATTTATTTGTATGAAACAATATTACCTTCAGTAAGGAATAATATAAGATGGGTATGCGCAAGTGATAAGAGTAGGTTCGTCACCATGTTGATAAAGGAAGATGAAAAAAGGAGGAATCTAAGTATTTAGAACCCTGAGAGAATCTGAAACATCAAACATCAAATAGAAGAATTCAAACTTCAAAAAATAAAGGAAATAATTCACTAATTTTTTGTTTTTACCGATAATATGATGTTTCTAATTAACCCAAATTCAATGTGTCAAAAGACGTTGAGCTCATATTTTTTGTTTCCCCAAATATATTCTTTCTAATTAATTAAAATTCAATGTTTGATATTTAAATTTCTCTCACGGCACTCCTGAAATGTCCTGAAACTGCTTGTGTCGACGGTCCTCTTCTTATCACTTGCGCACAGGTATCTTATATCTATAGGTAGTTCCTTACTTTCAGGCAATGAACTCAATTTATAGTATGAGACTGGCTGGAACGCGTGCTGAACGATAAAAGAGAGAGAAATAAGATATTTTGTTCAACTGGGCTCGGGCTCCGTCGTTTTATGCGCGGTCAACAGAAAAAAGCGAACACCACACGACTTTTCTTCTCACAATGCAAAACTCATTGAGAGAGTCACTCCCTCTCTTTAGATTAAATATTAATGGCTTGTCAATCATGCCAAATACAAATTGGTAGAATGAACAATAAAACTCAGTTTGTAAATTCCATCACTATAACGTCACATCAACTGATAACAACTATAATCCAATAAGGAAACCTGAATTTTGTTTTAATTTAGGCTAGGAGTCATGTAAAATCTACGAAAAAAAAATGATGGGTTGTAAATGATAAATGAAAGTAATAGAAATAAAAAAATAAATGCACATGGAACCTGAACAAAAATAAATCATCCTCGCCATTAATGCTACTTTTTGTAGATATCTTCGTCATAAACTCATTTAAAGTTTCCTCTCCCGAGAAAGTAGTATTATTTCAAGCGGCGACTGTTGATTGTGTCAACTTTTGATATTGGTGGTATAGACTCAAGTACTAATCTCAACCCACAAGTTCTCATCGTCCCTTCAACTTTAATAAATTCAATTTGACACAACAGAGAGGAGGAACCCCTAATCCAGAACTATTCAACATTTTCAAGGTTTATCTTCCCATTTAGGTTTTGTGAAACTCCAGAAGAGAAGGTTAGGTTAGGTTGAATTGTATGTCTTCAACAAATCAATCTATTAAAACATTGATCAATTCCTTTACAATTCTTATAATAATTCCTCATTACTACTTGATGTGTTCAAAAAAAAAAATAAATGAAAATACGGGGAGAAATCATAATATATTTTTTGATATGCCGCAGAGAAGGCGAGCAGCAAGTTCACCCAAGGATCCAAAATTTATTCAAGATACTGCGCAAGCTCTTCTGGATGGTTAGTTGATTGTTATACCAGCAATAAAAAATAAAATGACCCAATGTGATGGACGTGTGCCTAATACATATATTTTGTATCTCACACAATTTTACAGAGAAGAAAAAATGGGAAGACTGTCGTCAAGAACTAGATAAATGTATGTTTGAACTTAGTCTGGATGTTCTGAAAGAAGTGCTGAACAAATTTAAGGAGTTGAACGACAACAAAGACTTTGCAGATGCTGTTGGTGGTATTACATTGGAATTCACTTATAAACTGATATGTGAGTTTGAATTCATGTGCGATAGGCATTTTAAATTTAGTTTTCCTTCGCAGTCTTGCATGAAACTGTGCTGTCATTCTTCAGCACAAGTTTTTTAAATTTTTAAAACTTTTAAATTTGGCTCAAATCTTCAGAATTTATTCATATTTTTTATTCGGAAACACTTGAAAGTAATATGCACTCATGGAAAATGTGGCTCGTTCCGAGAAGAGCCTATTTCAATGCAATAAATCATGTTTCAGATTGCTTTGTCATGGATCCAGTAAGATTTTATGCTGACATGCTTGATACCAGTATACGGAGAAGATACATTGATGAATTATTGTTGATGCGTGTTGTCTTAAGTACATCCGAAACCAGTCTTGTTGATGTAGAGCAAATTTATTCCCAAATCCAATACTATGATTTACCTTTGCGCGAAATGTTGGATGTACGTAACATTTCTACATTTCCTAATTATACCTACTCAACGACGACTTTAATGGATTATTTTATTATGGTATTGAAGATTAGAATATCTAAGCTAATAGAACCAGACTGAAAGGTAACTTTGTAGTTATATTTTCAGATAAAAAAATACGTCATTTGACTCTTTGATTGGAACTCTCACCGTCATAGCATTTGCTTAATCTTACATGAAATGGACATATCTGGCTAAGGGGAGCGATGCACAGGCGGAGTTGATTACTCTCCCATTCTCATATGGACAATTTGTCATATGGGTTACGGGGAATTTGAGCAAAAATGATTGAAGATAAATTACTTTCTTGTCCAAACTAATAATGTGATTTGAACACCAAAATTCCAATCTTCAATAATATAACTCTCACAGCATGGAAGATAAAAAAATAAAGGGCTCTTCCTTTAAGGGTGGTGTCGGCGGTAATTGGCTCCCAGGCTGTTGTCGGCACCACCCCAAAAAATAAACAGTATATAAATAAATAAATAAAATATGAATTTTATTAACACAGACGTTTTGACTATAAGTACGACAGTCATTATCATTGTTTTTACTAACACTGCCTAGTTTCAAAAGAGTTGATATGTCTTCAATAAGAATTGTGAATTCAGTTCTCTTGTATGACTCGGGGTGGAACGCGCGCAAAACAAAGAACCTAAAACAATAAGAGAGTGGGAAAAGAAGTCGTGCACGTTGATAAATGAAACACGACGTATCTTTTTTCTTTCTCTTTTTTTTTATTCAATGCGCGTTTCAAGTAGTATCATGCAGGGGAATCAAATTCACTGGATAAGGGATTAATTCATGCGGGACATTACAAGGGGACTTACTGTAAGCCATACTACCACTCTTGGAAGAACTACTCTACCAGAAGCAATAATCATCATATTGCTAAATAAAAATACATAATAAATTTCTAAAAAATAGGAAGCCTTCTGACAAATCCTAAGAATCTTCTAGATCTAGATCATGAGTCAGTCTATCTATACCTGCTTCCTATTCATGATTATTGTTTTTTCTCATTTTAAAAATTATTCACCTAATGATCTTCATCGTTTTTTTTTCTCTATAATTTTTTCTTTTTATGGGACTCAATACACATTTGCTAGCTAAAAATGCGTAGTATTGAGTTTAAGTGATTTCATCTACTTATGTGACGTCAAAGCACACCAGTCTATTTGCCATGTTAGTAAAATAGCTTGTTCTGCAGATTTATAGCTTTGCCTCGTAAATTTGAATTATTTTGAATCTTCGTGCGTAATAAGTATATATAGGCACATATAATTTCTTTTTATGCTATCTTTTAATTCAGTACATATTATTGATTTCCAGAACCATAGACATATAGATGTGGATCTGGCTTACAAGACCTATCTGTATTCATTCTTGAAGTACTCACTGCCATGAAGTTGATTTTATTTCAATAAATTATCTAAGATCAGAACTTTTGTGAAATGATGTTGAGAAGTTTGCCTCTAAAATGATATTACGACTCTTAATTTTTTAATATTATAAGAAATATATAGTAAATAATTCATTTATAAATTCGTATGTCAAGTAAGTATATAAAATGAGTATACGATAAAAACTTTATGAATATTGAATTCACTGGATTTTTTCATACTCTAATAATAATTAAAATATTTCTACAATTGTTTCCATTTGAATATCTTACAGCTGTAAATTAATCAAAGGCAACAGTCTTAATTTGTTTTCTTCTGAGATGTATAATAATGTCTTTGTGCTGTGGGTCAGTAAGAAGTGTATGTAATACCACGCTTTGGAACGTCATCAATGGCCTTGACCTACTTTAGGGACTTTGATTTTTAGCCTTCATCATATACAGCATACTAGATGCTGATCCGCCCGTTCATTACATGCTAATGTACAGCATACTGGGTTTACTTGGAAAAATGTCGACCTTTAGCCTTTGTAAACTAGGCTGCTATAGTAGGTTCAGCTTTCATTGTATAGGCCTAATACACAGCACAGTAAATTAGACTCATACTAGACCAAGAAACGGGCCAAACGAGTGAAGCGAGTGAGCCCCCGAAAGCTAGTTAGCCTAAGATATTGTATACTGGACTACACTAGGTTATAATAATAGGCCTACGGTAATAATGAAACCTGAACTTACTGTAGCAGCCGCGAGTATACAGTCGATATTTCGATACAATTGAGATCAATGTATCGATGTGATTGATATGTCTTTCTTTATATTGTATTTCTTTGCAAACGCCCGATTTGATATTCTTCCATGAAGTGGAGAAATTTCCATTTATTTTATAATCCATCATTTACCTACTATAATGATAGTGTTCCTTCAAAGTTTTTTTTTTAATCTTTTCATTTAACGAGCTTTTAGCTTCTGAAAGGGTCATTCGCTCGAATTTTACAAGATTGTGGATTTAATTACTTATGTTTGAATTTAAAGTAAAGTAAAAACGAGCTGTTGTTATTGTAATCATAATTCAATATAATTAAAAGGAAAATGTTGACTATTGTATCTGTTTTTTTTTTTTATAAGACTGAAAAAAAGTAGGTGTTTCGAATATATTGGAGGAAGAGGGATATCATGTCTGAGTTATTTTTTAGTGCTTCTGTGTGGGCGGATAGGACACTGAGGGAAGACCGGAGGGGAGCTAGATTTGGACAGGTGAAAAAATGCTCTACTAATAGAGGTTCCTCTTTACAATAAGAGCATGATGGGGGTGATAGGAGATTAGAGTCGATGAGGAAAGAATGGGTTAATCTGGTATGGCCAATTCTCAAACGGGAAAGAACTTCCTCCCGACTGGTGGTTCTGATAGAGGTGGACCAGTGGTCGTGAGAGGGTTTAATATTGAGGAGTTAGTAGTTTAATTTTTCTAGAGGGATTTCCATTTCTGTGTGATAAAGGATCGGTAGTAGGTTTTATAATCAGAGACAGGTGTACGGGAATTATCAGTTATTTTGGTGTAGGAAGTGGGGTTTTTGGCTGCAAAGTCGACCGTATCATGATCGGGAAAGCCGATATGGCCGGGAATCCAAATGAATGTAATGTCGGAATTTATTGATTCTAAGATGTGTAAAGTAATGTGAATGCAGTTAACAAGAGGATAAGTAGTATTGTATATGTCTAGAAGAGAGGAAAGAGAGTTAGTAAGTAAAATGTATTTGTTGTTTGGAAAGAGTTGAGAGAGGTGACAGAGACAGGAGTAAATGGCCATTAATTCAACCGTGAAAACTGAGGCTATGTTACAAATGCGGTGAAAAGATAGGTGATCGTCTATGGAATATGCATAAGCAGTCCTATTTGATGATCCGGATGCATCCGAGTTGCAAATTGTATGATCAGGGTATTTTTGTAATAATTTCTGAATATTTTGAATGGTGACAGAGTCATTTAATTTAAATAATATTTTGAGATCCAAACGTACATTTGGAATGGCGAAAGTCCAGGGTGCGGGGACACTGTATACAGGAAGAAGCGGATTAGCTTGGAATGAGTTATTGAGGGAGAGGTTGAATTGGGAAAGGATGTGTTTGTTAGTAGACGAAATGGGAGATGGTTTTGTACGAAAGATTGAATTGTATATTGGGAGGTCATGGGATTGCGAAACAAGAGGATAAGAAATTAGTGGTTAGAATAAGTCTACGGAAAGAGAGAGGAGGTTCGGCAGCTTCTGCGCTTAGGCTAAGTTTGGGGCTCGTTCTTAAAAACCAACTCTTGCGCAAGATCAATACATTAGCGGTATTCATATCACGACTGAACAAAAAAAAAAGAAGTAAAAGGATTACACATTCGAAAATCTGATACCGCGGTATTTTTCAATGCTGAATACAATGCCGTCCTCCGTTTTTCGCTAGGACATCACAATTTTCTGTAATAATCTCGTTTACTTGCCGCAGGCTATCGCGAAATGTAACGCAAAACTTCGGTGTTGAATACTGCTACGTTCGGTGAGTTCCGCGATGGTCCGCGGCAAGTAAACGAGATTACTACAAAAAATTGTGACGTCGTAGCGAAAAACGGAGGACGGCATCGTGTTCAGCATTGAGAAATTCCTTGGAATCGGATATTCTAATGTGTAATCGTTTTACTTTTTTATTTGGTGTAATCATACATAACGAAACACCCTTCCCTATAAGCCAGTCTTTTGAGAATGCTTCATCTGATCTCAGGCCGCTAGGCAGGGAGTGTGAGGGGGGTTGAGCCCTGTAGCGTTGCACTTTGCCCCCCGAAGATTTCCCTCAATACAATTGAAAAAAAAAGTATTAAGGTATTCCACCTTGAAATTTCATACGGCTCTTCTGAAAAAAACATTCTGGCTACAGGCCTGTCTGGTCTACATTGTCACTCCAAAAAGTAAAAATTTACTTTCCAAAATTGAAATAGACGAAGATATATTTAAGACTTTCAAAATCTAAAATCATTCTGAAGTTGGCAAATTCGGTATTGACCACCAAAATTCATCCTTCAATTAAACACCCACATATGATATCTTCTACTTACTTTCTGACTTTCTGGTATATCATGAAAAATTATCAAATGAGTGGTCAGCTTGATAGTCAAAATTTTCCGTGGGTATAAAACTGATATGACAGCTAAATTTTCTAAAACTTCTTCGCACCCACACTGATGGTTGTTACCTCTTATGACTATTCTCATTACTAGGATTCAAATGTCACCCAATGAATACTATTTTATAATGATGGTCGAAACGTATTCCAAATTACGCGAATATCTATGAGGTTTTTGTTTACTGTGTGCGATCTGGATCAACAATCCGAAGCAATTAAATTGTGGGTAAATGTCGTAAGTAATCATTACGCACAGTAATTAAAAATAGGATATATTATCTAAATAGCATAGTAAGCTAAAAATAAATTATAGGTAAACATTACATGGAAATTTCTAGGTACTGGTTGGTATATGTATTCTAGGGTTGTAATAACAGATCGAGAATACAACTACCGTTCGCATTTTTCTTTTTTTCAAATTATTGATTTGAAAAAACTAATTAGGTATTAGGTATTATGTCAATCTTCATATGCAACCAAGTATCTTTGTATTTAGTAGTCTTCGAGTTATGGTTGAAGATATGTGTTCTGGTAAGTTATCTTTGTTCAATGAGTAGGTAGTTAGAATAACATAAACCAGACTAATTTAATTCAAAGTTCATTATTCCTTTCTTTGAATAAATTTTCAAGGGCAAGGGAACTGTTCAACCAATTTCACCCTTTGATGCGGTTGCCGATGCAAAAAAACTGCATGACGCCTTGACCAAAGGAGATGAAGGCCGTCGTGACGTGGCGGAGTTGGTATCAACACGGTCCTGTGAGCAGAGGTTGAAAATAAAAGAAAGTTTTGAAAAAGACTTTGGCGTAAGTTCTCGCTAGATTATGGGGTGTATTGTCCTGCATTGTTCATCTTCAAACTCCACACATTTTTACAGTCTTTAGACAACTTTACCCCAAAACCACCTGATTATCCAGATGACGCTTACATGTTTCTACCAAGTATTTTCAAATGCAATGCTACTTTATACGCTTATCATTTAGGCCGTCCTAATTCTGATGCAGAATTGATGGAAATATTGCTTTATTGCTCTCAAACAGCTGAACTTCACGATCAATGTTCAAAAGAATATACAGCAAGTAAGCATCCCATAAGGAGTTGTGATCATTATTCTAAAATTACAACTTTCATTCAGCCTAATCATTAATGCGTTACAGTTTACAATAAAGACCTTGCTCACGAGCTAGATGAATATTTGGAAGGGGACGCTCGCAATGTAGTCATGGAAATGATGACAGTAAGAAACATAAGTTTGCGCCTATTTCACATTTGAACTATTGGTTTTCGTTCATTAATTTCACAATTTTCCAAATTAATTGCAATACCTTCATTTATTTGTATGAAACAATTTGCTCAATTAACAAGAAAAATTACCTTCAGGGCTCTCTACAAGCAAGTTCATAATTATGCTTAATGTTGAAGGATAGGTACTATCAATAGAACAATCCCCTGTGACGTCAAGAACTTCTAGATTCTAAATAGAGATTTCTGATAAATAAGAAACATCTTGTTCTTGAATATTGGTATGTGATTGAATCGTTCCCTGTGTAATCTTATAAAAATTGATATCATGATTGGCCCGATGATTGTAATATCAATTACATACTTATCAAGAATTCTTTGTTCCGTGTTTTACGACACACAAATCACCAAATTCACAGAACACAAAGGTTACTATAGTCGTAATTTAAAAATTTTTTTATGGATATTCATCCGAAAGCGCTTGCTCAATATAAAAATTTTTCCAAATCGACATATACCGGTAAGAAAGTGAACTCTTCCACAGTAAACTTTAATGAGCAAAGAGCGCTATCATCATAAATTTGTCTAAAATTTCCTCACTTCAGAAAGTAATATTATTTCAAGTGGTAACTGTTGATTGTGTAAACTTTTGATAATGAAGTATAGACACAAGTCCTAAACAAAATAATGAGCTTGAAAGCACTGTCGTCTTAAAAAATTTTTTTACTTATACGACGATCGACGTTTCGAACGTACACACGTTCTTCTTCAGGATCGATATATACTACAGTCTATGATATTCCTTGTAGTAATTGTGATTCTCATTATATTGGCGAAACGAGACAGTTGCTTCGTTGTAGAATAAGTCAACATAAAAGTGATGTAAAACTTAAACAAAAATGTACGGCCTTATGTGAGCACTCTCATGGTGAGGGACATCTTTTTGATTTTGAAAATGCGTCCATTTGTGGCTTCGAAAAGCATGATAGGAAAAGAAAAATTCGTGAAGCGATAGAAATTATGAAATGTAAGGACAGTATAAACTTTAAAACCGACAGCTACAGGATTAGTAACTTTTATTCGCCAGCGATCTACTCGTATAATAATCGTGAGTAATCTACTTTCTTTCTTGTTCTTTCACGCTCCCTGTGCTGCTGCTCCGTTTTGTTCCTGTTAATAGCTTTACTCATTGTAGTATATATCGATCCTGAAGAAGAACGTGTGTACGTTCGAAACGTCGATCGTCGTATAAGTAAAAAAATTTTTTAAGACGACAGTGCTTTCAAGCTCATTATTTTGTTTATGATATACTCGTCTGGACAAGTCCTTTTATTATTTCACAAGTCCTAATCTCAATACACAGGTTCTCATTGTCCCTTCAACTTTAAACAATTCAATTTGACACAACAAAGAGGAGGAACCCCTAATCCAGAACTATTCAACATTCTCAAGTTTTGTTTCTTCATTTAGCTTCTGTGAAACTCCAGGAGAGAAGGAGATGCAACATCCCATTGTCATTTTCACAAATTGAATTGTAGGTACGTCTTCAACAAACCAATATCTATACAGACATTAATCAACTTATATTTGTAATAATGCCCCATTACTACCTGATGTATTCCAGAAAAAAAAGCAGGAATGGTCGAGAAATCATATACATACATTTTTTCAATATGTTGCAGAGAAAGCGGGCAGCAAGTTCACCCAAGGATCCAAAATTTATTCAAGATACCGCGCAAGCTCTACTGGATGGTTAGTTGATTGTTACCAGCAATAAAAAATAAAATGACCCAATGTGACGGACATGTGCCTAATACATATTATTTATCTCACACAATTTTACAGAGAAGAAAAAATGGGAAGACTGTCGTCAAGAACTAGACAAATGTATGTTTGAACTTAGTCTCGATGTTTTGAAAGAAGTGCTGAACAAATTTAAGGAATTGAACGACAACAAAGACTTTGGGGACGCTGTTGATGGTATTACAACGGAGAACATTTATAAACTGATATGTGAGTTTGAATTTATATTACGTACGTTCGGTATTTCAAATTCAGGTTTCCTTCACAGGCTTGCATTAGTGTGTTGTCATTCTTCAGCACAAGTTTTTTAAATTCTTTCAAATTTTTGAAATGTATAGCCCATTAAGAGGTGTAATCGGCCTTTGGTGGCAAATCTTATTGAAACCTATACTGTTTGATATCCTTCTCGACTAACTTCTCGTCCAGAAGTTTCAGCTCTTCCCGCCCCATCTCAACTTTTTGTCATTCTGAAGCCATAATTGTGATTTCACTTTGGAATTTTCTATACAAACGTATGTTGCAGTGAGATATCTATAATTTATGATGTGTGTGGATGACCATCGAGACTACCCTACCCTGTTCTCGGCATAATTAAAAATTCAAATGTCAGTTTCATTTAATGAGATGGCGATTCAAATTATTGTGAAAAGATGCTCTGCACATTGCCAAAAATTAAAAAATAAATGTTCAAGAAAATCGGGATGGGGGAAGATAGGTAAATGATGAAAAAACCAAATGAAAACGTGAATACAAATTTGACGCTTGCCGCAGCAGTCTGATAAGTACGTCGCACCGCGCCGCCACTGAGTAACGTTCGCTTCCGGTCTACGCGCGTATTCCATTCCGCGACTCGATAGGATAATGAATTCTCAGTTTTGTATTTTTACTAGTTGATCACTCCTTGCAAAAATGTAAAGACAAATATTGAAACTGTTTTTCCATAGACGGAAAGAGCTCCAGTGTTGAAGGAAAAAATAAATACAACGCTTGAGAAAGGTTGGGGAAAAAAAGTAAAACACAGTATTCTGGGAAAATCTCAATTTCTTAAGGCCTCTATTTCTTATCCCCGGTGGGGCTCTACATTTTTGGGTTATACAATCTGGTCAGGACATGGGCTGGTCGACATATTGGGGCTTAGAAACGGACATTACTCAGGTAACATATGACGCGGCAACGTGGGCACAACAACCAACGCAACGGTCCTATTGCCGTTCCCTCACTTCAATTTTCTTGAACTTTTTTTTTTCAAGTTTAAGGAATGTGTAGAGCATCCTTCCACAATAATTTTGAATCGCCTCCGAAATACCTTCATAATGAAACTGATGTTTGAATTTTTAATTACGCCGAAGAAAGGACTTAATGTGATGAGAAACTTCTGAAAAGATTCTGGTTGGTAGTCTCGATGATCATCTACACACACCATATATTATAGATACCTCATTGCAACATACGTTTGTATAGAAAATTCCAAAGTAAAATCACAATCATGGCTCCAGAACGACAAAAAGTTGAGATGGGGGGCTGAAACTTCTGGGCGAGAAGGTAGTCGGGAAGGTCTATCAGGCAGTATCGCTTTCAATAGGATCTGCCTCCGAAGGCAGGTTACCCCTGTTAATGGGGTGTACGTTTGGCTCCAAACTTCAGAATTTACTCACATTTTTTAAGAAGACACGCATGAAAGCAATACACTCATGGAAAACGTTGCTTGTTCTAAAAAGAACCTGCGAGTATTTCAATGCAATAAATCATGTTTCAGATTGCTTTGTCATGGATCCAATAAGATTCTATGCTGACATGCTTGATACTAGTGTATATGGACAATTCACTGATGAATTATTGTTAATGCGTGTCGTTTTAAGTACATCCGAAACAAGTCTTGTTGATGTAGAGCAGATGTATCCCGAAATCCAATACAATCATTTATCTTTGCGCGAAGTTTTGGATGTACGTAAGGTTTCTATACTTCCTGATCATTCTCAACGATGACTTTAATGGATTATTTCCTTATGGTATTGAAGATTAGAATACCTAAGTTAATAGAACCAGACTAAAAGTCAACTTTGTAGACATTTTCAGATCAAACGATGGAAAAAATACGTCATTTGATTCTTTGAATGGAACCAACTCTCTTTGTCATAGCATTTGCGTAACCTTACATAAAATGAACACATTCGGCTATAAGGGAGTTGCATAACCCCAGTCGTCCTTTGCGTTTTGCGTGTTGAGAGCTATAGAAGCGATGCACAGCAGGCGGAGTTGATTACTCACTATTCTGATACGGACAGTTTGTCATATGGGTTATAGAGAATTTGGGTAAAAATGAAGAAAGTTAAATTACTTTTTTGTCCAAACTAACAACGTGATTTAAAAACCAAAATTCCAATCTTCAACAATATGTATAACTTACGCAGCGTAGTTTACATGTCTTGAGTAAGAATTGTGAACTTAATTCCCTCGTATGACTCTGGGTTGAATGCGCGCAAAATAAAGAACCCTAAAACAATGAGAGAGTGGGAAAAGAAGTCGAGCACGTTGACAAATGCTGCTCAAAGCAGGACATAATTTCTTCCTCTCTCTTTTTTTTTGTTCAATGTGCGTAATTTCAACCAGTATCATGCAGGTGAATCTAATTTACTGAGTAAGAGATTAATTCATGCGGGAAATTATAAGATGAGTTAGGTACTGTAATTAAAACTACCACTCTTGAAAGAACTGACTGATTCGACACAAAGCCAAAATCATCATGTTACTAATTGAAAATACATAACAAACTTGAAAGCCTTCGGACAAATCATAAGAATCTTATAGATTCTAAATCTGTCTATGTATACCTTCCTATTCTTTTCTTTTTTTTTATATTTAGGAGCTGCTAGCGGCCTGCCTTCAGATCTATGAGCTCGGCGAAATTGTGATTAGGTGCGTGAGAGGAAGTTTGCTTGTTATAGAAAGTTGAATATGTTGGGCATGGATTCTTGATTATTTTTCATTTTAAATTATTCATCTAATGATCTTCATCCTTTTTTTTTTCTCTCTTCTTTTTTCTTTATATGGAATTCAAAACATATTTGTCGGCTAAAAAAAAGTAGTATTGCACTTGAGTGATCTACTTATGTGACGTCATATCAGACCAGTCCATTTGCCTTGTTGGTAAAGTAGCTTGAACTGTAGATTTAGAGTTTAACTTGAAAATGAATTAATTTGAATCTTTGCGCGTACTAATTATTATGTTGGCACTGAGGGTGATATAATTTCTTTTTATGCTATCTTTTAATGAAGTATTATTCTTTTCCAGAACCGGAGATATATAAATGTAGATCTGGCTTTCAAGACCTATCTGTATGCATTTTTGAAGTACCCACTGCCATGAAGTTAATTTTATTTTAATAAATTATCTAAGATCAGAACTTTTGTGAAATGATGTTGAGAAGTTTACCTCTAAAATGATATTACGACTCTTAATTTTTTAATATTATGAGAAATAAATAATTAATTTATAAATTTGTTTGTCATGTACATATAAAATGAATGTACGATAAAAACCTTATGAATTTTGAATTCACTGGATTTTTTCACGCTCTAATAATTGAAATAGGTACGTCTACAATTTGTTTTCCATTTGAATATCTTACGTACAGCTGTGAATTAATCAAAAGCAACAACCTTAATTTTTTTCCTTCTGTTTTTATATGTCTTTGTGCTGTGGGTCAGCCAGAAATCAAGTAACGTCATTAATCATTTATTCAGTGATTAATGATGGCGTTTCTACAAAGTTTCAAAAGCAACTCTTGCGCAACATCAATAAATTACCGGTATTCAGAATCATACATAGCCAAACACCCTACCCTATGAGCCAGCCTTTCAAGAATACTTCATCTGATCTCAGGCCCCTAGCCAGGGGGTACGAGGGAGGTTGAGCCCTGTAGCGTCACACTTTACATCCTAAAGATTTTTCGCAATACGAGTACTATTGAAAAAAAAAAAAAAAAAAAAAACTATCAAGGTAAACCATCCCGACATTTTATACGCCTCTTCTGAAAAAACATTCTGGCTACAGGCCTGTCTTAACTGAATTGTTAGACCAAAAAGTAAAAATTGATTTTCCAAATTTGAAATAGAAATAGATAATTTAAAAGCTTTTAAACTCCTTCACAAAATGATCTTTCAGTCTTTCTAAAGTTGGCAAAGTTGTTATTGAAAATTTGTCATTGACCACAAAAATTTATGTTCCACCTAAACACTCAAACAGAATATTTTCTACCAACTTTCTGGTGAATTATCAAAAATTATCAAATGAGTGATCAGTTTGACGACCAAAATTTAGCGTGGATATAAATTGATATCACGGCTAACTTTGTTTCAACTCAATCACACCCGCACTGATTTTTGTTACCTCCTAGGACTATCTTCATTACTGAGATTCAAATATTACACAATGAATCATTTTATAATGGTGGTAAAAACTGTACTCCGAATTACGCGAGTATCTATGAACTTTTTGTTCACCGTGTGCAATCTGGATCAACAATTCGAAGCAATTACATTGCCATTAAATGTCAGAAAATTACTAGGCACAGTAATGAAAAATAGGATGCATTATCCAAATTACACATAATATAGTAAGCTAAAAGATAAATTGTAGGTAAACATTAGAGGAAAATTTATAGGTACAGGTATTCATATATCCAAGAGTTGTAATAACAGATGGAGAATACCTATACAAACTACCGTTCGCATCGTTTTTTTCAAATTATTGATTATTTTGAAAAAACCAAATACCTATTAGGTACTATGTCAATCTTCATACCCAACCAAGTATCTTTGTATTTAGTAGTTCTCGAGTTATGGTTGAAGATATCTGTTCTGGTAAGTTAATATTCTCTTCAAGTAGATAATTATTAGATATACTGATCAGTACAAAAAAAACTACTTCATCCTAAAACTCAGTATTTCCTCTTTCAAATAAATTTTTCAAGGGCAAGGGAACTGTTCAACCAATTTCACCCTTTGATGCGGTTGCCGATGCAAAAAAATTGCATGACGCCTTGACCAAAGGAGATGAAGGCCGTCGTGATGTGGCGGAATTGGTGTCAACACGGTCCTGTGAGCAGAGGTTGAAAATAAAAGAAAGTTTTGAAAAAGACTTTGGCGTAAGTTCTCGCTAGATTATGGGGTGTATTGTCCTGCATTGTTCATCTTCAAACTCCACACATTTTCATTCTAGGCGTCACTTCCTGGTTTATTTGTTCACAGTCTTTAGACAACTTTACCCCAAAACCACCTGAGTATACAGATTATGGTTACATGTTTCTACCAAGTATTTTCAAATGCAATGCTACTCTATATGCTTATCATATAGGTGAAACATTTGGTGATAATTGGGTTGCTGAGACACAACTGATAGAAATATTGCTTTATTGCTCTCAAACAGCTGAACTTCACGACCAATGTTCAAAAGAATATACAGCAAGTAAGCATCCCAGGAAGAGTTGGGATCACTATTTTAAAGTTACAACTTTATTTAGCCTACTCATTAATTAATGCGTTACAGTTTACAATAAAGACCTTGCTCACGAGCTAGATAAATCTTTGGAATGGGACTTTCACAATGTAGTCATGGAAATGATGACAGTAAGAAACATAAGTTTGCGCCTATTTCACATTTGAACTATTGGTTTCCGTTCATTAATTTCAGAATTTTCAAATTAACTGCAGTACCTTCATTTATTTGTATGAAACAATTTACTCAATGAATGAGAAAAATTACCTTCAGGGCATCTACAAGGAATTTCAGGAGCCTACTGTTGAAGGAAACTATCAATCGATTGACTCCCTGTGACTTCAACATCTTCAATTTCGGTTGAATGCTTGTTCTTTGCTGCTGGCTTTCAGACAGCCATTTTAGAATCCCATAAAAATACACAGGGAACTCTGACTATATACCTCTTATGAACTGAGCTGAGACAACATTTACCCGTGGATAGATATAATAAGAAAATAAAATGCGGAGGACTCAAAAAGGGGCGACGCGGTCGATTGAGGAGGGAAGAGAAGCTGTGACTCCTCTGCGCACTCGCCCGCGCTGCCTACGTTGGAGTCCTCCGCACGCTATGTATGTTTCCACGCTTGTTTAACATTGCAGTATATGGACGAAGCTTGGTATATAGTCACAACAGGGAGCGTTTCGATCATTCACGTCGGCAATCAAAGCTACATACTTAAATTTTGCAGAACTTCTAGATTTAAATAGAGATTTCAGAAACATCTTGTTCTTGACTATCTGTATACGTGATTGAATCGTTCCCTGTGTATTCTTACGGAAATTGATTTCATGATCGGCCCGATAATTGTAATATCAATTACCTGTCTACTTATCGATAATTCTTTGTTCCATGTTTTACAACACATAAATCACAAAGTTCACAAAACACAAAGGTTACTAGAGTCGTAATTTAAAAATTTTTATGATGGATATTCAACCGAAAGCGCTTCCTCAAAAACAATTTTTTTAATTACGACTCCAGTAACATTTGTGTTTTGTGAATTTTGTGAAATTAATTACAAACATGGGTTCTTTGACTCTCTATTGCTCAATATTAGCAACACTATGACATCATCAGAGAATAGGTCTATAACAAAGAACATCCCCAGCATTCTTAAAAGATGAGCAACCTTCATACCTTATGCTCTTGAACCAGATATCATATGTGATGATTTTTTTTTGCGTAGGTACTTACTATCGTATTTTGTATGATAATTTATCATGCTGCAGTGTCACAATAATGATATTTCCAAGTGTAGGTAGCCCAAAAATGGAAAGAATTTATCATCGTCGCCATTAATGCTACTTTTTATAGATATCTTCATCATAAACTCATCCAAAGTTTCCTCTCTTCAGACAGTAGTACTGTATTATTTCAAGCAACAACTGTTGATTGTGTCAACTTTTGATATTGATGATATAGACACAAGTACTAACCTCAACACACAAGTTCTCATTGCCATTTCAACTTTAATGAATTAAATTTGACACAATAGAGAGGAGGAACCCCTAATCTAGAACTATTCAACATTTTCAAGGTTTGTCTTTCCATTTAGCTTTTGTGAAACTCCAGAAGATGAGGAGATGCAACATCTCATTGTCATATTCTCAAATTGAATTGTACGTCTTCAACATATCAATCTATTAAAACATTAATCAATTCCTTCTTGCTCCTTGATGTGTTCAAAAAAAAAAAAAAAAAAAATGATAATAAAAAAATAAAAATACGGGGAGAAATCATAATATATTTTTTAATATGTCGCAGAGAAAGCGAGCAGCAAGTTCACCCAAGGATCCAAAATTTATTCAAGATACTGCGCAAGCTCTACTGGACGGTTAGTTGACTGTTACTAGGAATAAAAAATAAAATGACCTAATGTGACGGACGTGTGCCTAATACATATTTTGTATCTCACACAATTTTACAGAGAAGAAAAAATGGGAAGACTGTCGTCAAGAACTAGATAAATGTATGTTTGAACTTAGTCTCGATGTTCTGAAAGAAGTGCTGAACAAATTTAAGGAGTTGAACGACAACAAAGACTTTGCAGACGCTGTTGATGGGATTACATTAACGTACACTTACCGACTGATATGTGAGTTTGAAATTAGGTGCACTAGACAACCCATCATTCAATACAAATCTTTGGTAGCACTGTACCCTGAGCTGAACTTTCGCCTATTTGATTGCAAAAAAATCAATAAAATGAAATTTAATAATGTTAAATTTTCGGAAGAACGTATTTCAGTGCAATAAATTTTGTTTTAGATAGCTTTGTCATGGATCCAATAAGATTTTATGCTGAGATGCTTGAAAGCTGTTTTCGTAGACGACATACCAGGGAGTTATTGTTGATGCGTGTTGTTTTAATTACATCAGAAACAAGTCTTGTTGAAGTGGAGCAGACTTATCCCCAAGTTGAATACGAAAATTTATCTTTACGAGAAGTTTTGGATGTAAGTAAAATCCTTACACTTCCTGATTATAACAATGTCTTTAATACCTGTGGGTTATTTAAGAATATCTATGCTAATAGAGAAAGACAGAAAAAACCAGTTGGACAAAAACTTTCCGACTCTTAGGTTGGGCTTTTTATCAATATTGGTGGTACGATGTTATATAACATGACATGTCACCCAAGAGACCTTTGCCTATTCATGGACAGAAACAGATATAGACCAAACTCTAAGTTGCTTAATCAATTCTACCTCTATTCTATGGAATGGAGGGCTAGGGCTACCTAAGCCCTCCCCCTTTTCAAACATTACACGACGGTTTCCACGCACAGCAAAAATGATGCAAGTTGAAGACATATTTATATGCAAAACTCAAGAAATATTCAAACACAAAAAAATTAGATGCCATTGCAGGACTCCCCTAGAGTCTGAAGTTTTTCCAAGTCCTGAAAATCATGACGTGACAACTTAAACGTGCTGCAATTTCAAGGAAGCCGTCGTCTTTCCAAGTCCCTCTCCTATTATATACAGCTCGGAGGTAGAAATTTTTCGAAGTCCTGCTCCTACCATATATAGCTCGGAGGTAGGAATTTTTCCAAGTCCCCTCCTCCTCTTCGTGACGTCATCAGCCGCGCTCGCGCTCGCGGACGAAAATTTTCTGGAAGTACCCCCAACAAAAGGGATAGCGGGATCGCCGCTAAACCAATCCTCCAAAGTGGAGGAATCAAAGCAACGGACCTCGATGGCATCATGAAATACTTTTGGATGAGTTTACACACCTTGGATAAGAGACTGATTACCGAGGTTGCGTGTTCAACGCTGACAGAGTAAAGAATTACAATACTGGCGTGCACATATCACAGGTGATCTTACAAGATGATTTACAGTGAGCAAAACTATTCATCTTCATTACAAGAAAAACTAAATAACTCCTCTGCCAAGAGGAATGATCATCATGCTAGGTACCAATTAAAGATGATGAGTTGATAAGAAACTAAAAAGTCTATCAGTAAATATTGAGAATCTTCTACATTTTGTGAAGTATACTGCTTGATATAAGTATACTTGTAGTTACTAATGTAACTTAAGTCCATTTTTTGTTATGTCTTAATAAAATCATAATATTATGTGTTTCCAGAACCGGAGATACATAAATAACAATTTGAATTACAAAACCTATCTGTATGGATTCTTGAAGTACCCACTACCATGAAGTTGATTTGGTTATGTGTATACTAAATTACCTTGTATCACAACTTTTGTAAACTTATATTAAGGTCTTGTCCTAGAGGATGATGCAACGACTATTAATTCTAAAAATAATGAATGATATTTTGTTTTTAAATTGCTCTTGAATGTAAAATTAATTTAATATAAAAACATTTTGTAAGTACGGTAATTATTTTATTATTTCAATTCGGAAAATACCCAATTTTCCTAATTTTATTTTGTTCAATCCTTGCCCACCTCACCTCTTGAATCCGCACTTGAGTACATCATCAGATATTAGTGACAGAGTAGTAAGTATAAGATCCAAAATTTGGCGGGAGCATGGATCTGACATCACATCTACAACTTTGCGCCAAATTCATCATCACCGACACTTGTGGTTGTCTGCTCTTAGAACTATAACTTTGTGGCTAATGCATCATCAACCTCCTCCAATTATCATCCAAGGAGGAACGTCAATTTTTATATGACTAGTTCTTTTTGCTCGTTTCAGTGTTGTGTACCGTAAGTTGAGAGAAGCTCTTCATGATCATTTAATTCCGCTGTGTAAAAAGCTTGAAAACGCTAGCCACTTCATATTTTGTCATTTGTCTGCCTTCTATCTGCGATCCTATAAGATCTCATATTTAAATTTTGACTCGCAAAACCAGCTTTGAAACTTATTTCACTCTTCCCTCCCATATAAAACCATTGAACATAGGTTGCAGGGCAGATGGCATCATAATTTTTGGCGTCAAGAAGCGCGCCACGCTGGCCATCTCAATAATTACTTATCTCATATTGTCTTTATTTTGACATGTATAATATGTCCTTGGGCTTATCTGCGTAACATAACGTGACGTGACGCTTTATGACGTCATCAATTTGTAATTGGCTCAAAATACAGAGAACTAGACTTGCACTAGAGCAAGAAGGGGGCAAACGAGTAGAGCTTAAAATATTGTATACTAGACTTGTACTAGACCAAGAAGGGGAGGGGGAGAGGCGAACAACGGAGGTATTCTGGGCTCTCAATATCTCGATTGTATCGAGATCAATATATCGATGTAATCGAGATTGATTTATCGATATAATTGAGATTGATATATTAACATACCGTAATTGAGATTGATAAATCTTTCTTCTCAGACGTCCGAAGACATACATTGTTTTTCCTGAAGCGGAGGAACTTTGTTTAATAAAGTTGCCTCTCTTATGCCCGCTAAAAATTTATTGATCTACTCCGATCTACTCTTATGCATAAATACGTCTAGGGTTCTTTGCTATTGATTGTACATTGTGATGTTGGTTTCCAGAGTGAAGTTGCTATGAACAGATTTCTATAGACGCTATTTCCCCGCATAAAATTCTAATTGAGAGTGAAACGCAAGCACTTTTTCGGTTGAGCAACCATTGTCTAGCAAAATCACGAGGGAACTGTAGAAATGAGGTGATCATGAGCAGAATAAAATATAAAGAACAAACTTGAGCGCGAGAAAAAATGAAGGTGACTGGAGTGGATAAAATCAAAACATACCAGGTTTAAATTTTATCGGTAAATTATCTCCTCATCTTTCAAATAAAACCTCGGCTACAGTTCATTTTTTCACTCGACAAAAAACAGTGAAACGTCGTGCAAAAAAAAATAAAATGATGAATTCAGCCGAGCTTTCATTCAAGGCATACCTGAATGAATAATAATAATAATAATAATAATAATAATAATAATAATAATAATAATAATGTGCCTTGGGGCTTGAAATTTTTTCTCCGAGCCCTACCTTAATTTTGAAAGAATGTGCGTGCGTGCAAGACTCTTTGACCTACGCTTCAAACTACTGGTATACTAGGCTTATACTAGCTCTAGGATACTGTATGCTTCGACCCCTACTACCATATCAGACTTCCGCTCCACAAAAATAGCTCAAAATATTCTCCCTACAAAAATGTAGATAAGCGCTTCATAGGCTTTCTCAGAAGCGTCACAAAAGGCGTGCAGTTCAATGAAAGTAAGGGGCAAAAGTGAGGTAATATCTCACGAGCGCTTGACCTAGTAGAAGCCTAGATTAGAATATTTCAAGATGACTGATAAAATATAAGAGACATGAAACATGGTCTTTTTTTATTTGGCCACGCCTGAAAAATTTTTCGTTTGTAATTATTTTCATGTTAGCCTACACCTCCAGAAATTGAAAATCATACAATGAATAAAATGTTTCTTCTTCTTCTTTTACTGACTTTTCTCTTTAGAAAAGAGAAATATTACACTTGTCCGTTTAGTTTTCCTTGTGTATTTCTTTATTTGCTTATTTGCCTATCTATTCAATTATTTATAGGCTTATAAGATATTTTGTCCACGGAACTCCTCCAAAACTACCCGATGTATTTTTTGTAACTTTCTCACTACATATTACGAGTAGCTGCTTACGTTACAACAAGCAGATTTTCCCGTTATCAGTACGTGTATTGTCACGAATAAAAAATCCTTTTATTTATTATTTATTTTTTTTTTATTTTTTCAAGGTCTTTTTTTTTTCCATAATTATTACTATACTCGATAATGAAAACTTTGAGTGAGAGTGAATTGAGGGCAATTTTTTGGTCTTCATCCTGCTACAAGACTCTTGGTGACTTCATTCTCAAATTTATTATTAATCTAATTATACATCATTTTTCGTATATACGTAATAGATAGTAGTTTATCATTCATTTGATGTATTTCAGGAGATGAGAATATTATTTTCAATTGTCGTAAATTCTATATTTTTATTTTATTTTACTTGTTTCCTTTTAATAAGCTCATTTTTTTTTATTCATCATTATTATTAGTCGTACTCGATAGTGAAAACCTTGAATTTGAATGATTAAGTATGATTATTAACAGGGAACCTGTTATTAATCGGTGCTATTTGAGAAATCTGGCGTCCGCCGTCCGCCGTCCAGCGAAAAACTTAGAAAAATTTCGACTCTCGAGCCATATATGATAGGAGGGGGACTTGGAAAAATTTCGACCCTCGAGCCATATATGATAGGAGAGGAACTTAGAAAAATTTCGATTCTCGAGCTATATATGATAGAAGGGGGACTTAGAAAAATTTCGACTCTCGAGCCATGATAGGAGAGGGACTTAGAAAAATTTCGTCTCTCGAGCGAGAAAAATTGAGATTCTCAAACTATATTATGATAGGCTTATAGTAGGTCTAGGCCTTCTTTATACTATCTTTATCTAGGTCTAGGCTTCCTTGAATTTTCAATACCAAATCCCATTCGACTCATAAAACAGGTTCCCTGCGTTCCTCGTTTAACTTCGTTAAGGAAGCCGTCGTTTTTTTTATTTAGTCTTCACCAAGTGTACTGCAAGACTATCTTGGTGACTTCACTCTTAAATTTATTATTGATTTGTACATCATTTTTTCGTGTATACATAATTGATAGTAGTTTATAGTTGTTTTGGGGTGTCTCAGGAGATAAAAATATTATTTTCTATTGCTGTTTTTCCATTTTTTTTTTTTTTTTTTTTTTGAAAATTTAGGAAGTCCGTTTTTTCTCTCGAGAAAGAAGCATTTTGCAGTTAAGGCACGTACTTTCTCGGTCATTACTACTCACGTTACTGTGTGTTATTTTTTTCTTCTTAATTTATTGCAATAGAAGAACACAATGAATTTTGTATGATAAAAAACTTGAGATCAATTAGGAGGCGGGTGGGCAATAACACTTCCGAAATATAGCTCGAAGCTTATCCCTGTTCTTTTGAGCTTGAATAAGCAGAAGAGAAGAAACTTATTGTTTTTTAATAGCTCTTATAAGAGAAAGAGTCGACGTCTGCTGCAGCAAATTTCCGTTCTAAGATCAAGAGTTGACAAAACGATCAAGTTTTCATTTATCATTTTATTACACAATGATTCAACATCAAATACAAATCGTACACACATAAAAATTAAGTACAGATATGACCATTTCTGAATACAATATTTATAAACATCGAGAAAAAAAAAAAAAAAAAAATACGCAGAAAAAGAACGATTAACAATATTTATATACCGGGGTACATAATCCGGAGGGAGACGATGGCGCGTGTATTTATTACGTCATTAACTTCCATCGTTATACGCGATGATACAAAGTATGTACAAAGAAATTCACTACATAATAAGGAACTTGTTAATCATCCTTTCGAAATAATAAAATAATTATTCGAACCTACAAAGGTTAATATTGTATATTATTTTTGAAATCTTTCCTCCTTCTTCGATACAAATAAATAAAACACTGAAATCAAAAACATTCATATCAAAATCGAAATAATTACATTGTATTTGAGTATGCGATGGGTCATCATTTTTTTTCTTTTTCTAATCAATTATTTACGTTTATTCAAGTTTAAATTTGACAAATACATCAAGTACAAAATATTTAATACGTTAAAATTGTACCGCAGGTTTGAGTTAAAATAATGCAAAAAAAAAAAAAATGATACGCGCTCAATTTTTGCCAGTCCTCATAATTTTTCATCTTCACTATTTCACATACTGTGGCAAATCGTGAAATATGACGATCAAAGAGTGATAAATATGATTCATAACGTGAGAAGAAGAGAAAAAATTCGATTATTGTAAGTAGATATCATTGCTTGTTATTAGTAATGAAAGGAAACGTGTTTTTGGAATGTTAAGTCTGGTTTCCATTAGATAAGATTACATGATTAAAAATGTAAATAATAATTACATTTTAGTTCTGAGTAGTGGTCGACCACAAAAGGATATGAAATACGCTTCAAAAATATCATATTGGGTACTAACGGTTATTGAAAATTGGGAAAAAGGAAGAAACGCCTACGTAAATTAAATTTTCTCATATTGCACTCAGTATCTAAAAATACTCCTAAATTCAAACTGTACAAAATTTTTTTTTCATGATAATTCCAAAAGGAAAATAATTATGATAAAAACCAATACTCAAATGTATATAATTATAAATTGGACAAATAAAAAAAGAAAAACGCAAATATAAGAAAACTGAGGAACAAAACAAAAGTTAACAAAAAACTAAACTCTACATGAAAATGATACAATCATAATACAAGCTATACATAGAATTTCTTTTTTAATAAGCTAAAAAAAAAGAAAAGAAAAAAAAAACTAGGAATAGTGATTGTTTTGAAAACACAAAATAATAGCGTAATTTAATAAAAATCATGGTAAGGTAAAAAAAATGTACATAATACAGTAGTCTATAATCTTTATGGAATTTGTGTTTTCCTTCCCACTGAAAAGGAAAGCAAAATGGGTAGAGTTTAATTAAAAAGCAAACGACAACACAAAATTGTGAATACAACGAGCGTCTTGAGTATCACATTTTCAAAAAAAAAAAAAAAAAAAAAAATGATGATAATAATCGATATAACTCTAATAATATTATTATTAATTACACATTATCGTAAATAAAATCGCGATACACCAATTTGAAACATCACAATAAAAATAAAAATAAAAAAATGATACGGATAACGACATAATTTTTTCATGGACTTTTTTTAAAAACTTTTTATTTCTTTTGATAAATCTTTGATACAGAATACTTAAAGGAATGAATGACAGGGGACGATGAAGAAATTCATTTTAGTACAACATAACGTCCATTCTTTGGTAATTATTTAATGGAATGTTTGTTCTTGATTTAAATAATTAGTTAACTAAAAAAAATTTATACCTAAAAATCTCTTATGAACTCGCATATTTGTACAATACCGGTACTCTATCAAATCAACTAAAAATACATCGTATTTTGACGATTGAAAATCAATTTTTGATTATCATTGACTTCCAACCCTCCTTCTTTTTTTTTTGATAGCACTCAATCAAATTATTGAAAAATCATCGCTTTTTAACAGAATGAGCATGAGGCGATGAAAGTGGTTATTTCAACTACTTGTTTATTCTCTATAATGGTAACTTTTTCCCCATTTTATTTCGTTCTTGTAGCAATTGAATAACCATGTAAGATTCAATTTTTTTCTTTCAAACCAAGGTCAATTTTCGTTCGAATACAAAGGGAGAGAAACAAGTTTATAGTTACACGCCATTGAAGTAAAAAAATAATAATATTGTAACAAAAACATAAAGATAAGAAAATTTGTATAAATTATACAAAAATATAACGTTTTACAATAATATAATAATTATTATTATAATCTTCAATATTCGAATGTTTTATGACTAGGAAAGTAAGAAGATAAAAAAAAAAATCTCATCTATGATAATTCACACATACAGTCGTTAAAGAATGCGCAAACATACAACATTAATACTTATAGATACACGCTTTTCAACACAATGAATAAATTAAAAAAAGAAAGGCTTAAAAAAATGAAATAAATCGAAGATACGATATTGTAATGTAATAATTTTGTAAAAAATTATAAAATAATACTTCAATATTATTATACTTTGAGTCTATTTTCGTTGTTATCTCGTTTATTAAAAAAAAAAAACAAAAAAGTTTATATAGGCATCATTGTCCTGAATGCTCATCTGAGTATATCAGGATGCACAAAAATAAAATAAATAAATAGACAAAATCACACCATTAATGAATGAAAGCAATCAAGGGAAAATAAATTTTTCAATTACCGGGAAATAAGAAATGCGAAAGTGGGGACCGGACTTTTGTAAAGTATTTTGGCACAATTTTGTGGATGAATTAGAAGGCAATCACAGATACAATTAGACGTGTCGGGGTGCGTTAGTTTAGTGAAAAATATTATCAAGATTTACCTACGTTTAGTACTATTTTATGGTTATTAGCACAATAAATGCTGGGCTTGATAAGGTTTTACAAGTATTTGTAATTCGTCATTGTCATGTTGAAGGAAATGATGTCGTAGTTACTTTTGAGGATAATATCGGAGTAACTTTCGTGCTATCCGAGGGGTATCGGGTGAAAAACAGAAGGAAGATATTTTGATTCGTTTTTGGAACTATATTATTTCTGCAGCAGATAGAAGCTCAATGGGCGCTATAATAAACAAGAAAATTTCTGCACTAGAGTATTCTTTAGGCTCGCACAGCATAAAAATACATAACCGCTTGACAAAAAAAAAAAAAAAAAAAAAAAAAAAAAAAATACAATACAATAAATATTCGCCACTAATAGAATTTAAAATTATTAACGTCTTTTTTTGTTTTCCAATCATGAACTATAATGGCAGTGGAAAATTATCCAACTTCCCTCAAAATTTAACCATCCAGAAAATTTTCAGGTTTGCACAGTACTACTGAAATGAAAATTAGAGCCACAGCATCATTTTTATTTGAAAAAAGAAAAATTAATTAAATAAATGCTATCTTCACAACTAAAATTAAAAATATTCAATTCAATGTTGTTTTTTTTTTTTTTTTTTTCAATTAAGGTCTTACGATGGCAGTGGAAGATTATCATCTACAAATGCGAGGTTATGACTTCAATTTTTTTCTCAGCATAGTACAAATTGAAATCCGTTCTTTATTGATCAGCTGGAAGTACGGGAGGTTACATGCATAATAAAATACAAAATGAATTTAACGATGAAACGTTTCCAAATTTATAAAAAAAAATGAATAAAAAACAAGAGTTTGAAAAAATATAAAAGTTTATTGTTCTGAACCGAATCTTTGAAGCGGCATAATTTTTTGGGGTGAATTATTTCACGTCAGACTGTTTCTAATTTGAATCACTGATATCAAATTTGAAGTTCAATCAGACTCAATTTTGCCGAATTTAATTCTAAAGAACTCCTCCTCCTCCTCCCAGGGACAGAAATTTTGCTGTGAATTATTCTAGACCCATGAATTTTCAAAAATAAATCTCTATGCTTGATATGATCATCTTAAAATCCATGATTTCGAACCAAGAAAGAGTTCAATAAGTATTTCCATTTCGCAAGTTTTGTTCATTTCTCTTTTTTCAAACCAATGAGCCCCCCCCCCCCCCAAAAAAAAAAAAAAAATTTATGATTAGCCAAACTGAAATATTTCAACTTTCTTTCCGATCATTTATTTTTTATTCATCTATTATATTCCTCGTTTTTCTCTCTTCAACGCTCAACTTTTCCAGGTATTTGTAATTTTTTTCCATTCTTACACAAAAATGACTTGTTATCCATTCTACACTTCTCGTTCCAACAACATACTTCGACAAGAAACACAATAATCGATCAATTTTAATTTTATTTAGCCTGCTTTAGAACATGGCAAATTTTCTAATTGAGCAAGACAAAAGGTCGCGATGATAGAAACTGAAATTTCGCAGAACATAAAACGGTAGAACAAAAAAGAAAAAAAAAAACTTAAATCCGCTTATCCCTTCATAACACCCTCCATTTATTTTAGTATAATCCCAACTTCGCAGCAAAATCGATCGGTGGCCAGGCTCTATTAGAAGGAGCGAAAAATGATAGATTTTCATAAAATGCGAAAAAAATAATAATAATGGACGGAACGAAAGGGAAAAAGTTTATCGTTTTATTGATAGCGCTACCTAGAAGAAAAAAAAAAAAAAAACGTGAACGAGAGTTTCGATAAAAAAAATATGTACTTCCTTTTTCGCCCAATTCACACCTGTACCCTCCCTCATACCGCTCCTACCCTCATCGAGTCGAAAAAATCTCGTTAAACTAACATCATCATCTTCGAGGACACAGAGCCAAAAGGAGAAAGTAAAATAAACTCTCGCGCGTGACCACAGTTGACAGTTGGAAAATAACTTTTTTCTCTTACTCTTTTCAAGCTGAAAAAAAAATGTCCACAGTTAAAATAAATACGTACACACATTCACTAATACACACACACAAAATTCTGCTTGAAAACGCCGATAAAGACAACACGTCGACCTGCCAACCTTAACTCTTTGATATATACCAGTCAATTTTTTCCCATCTGCGGCTTCCGGAGGGAAATAAAATTCATGTCAGCGGGGGAAAAAAAAAATAAAATAAGGAAAACGCTTTGGTAAGTCTGTCTCTCCTCGATACTTCTCATTGCAGTTCCCATAGGAAGAATTTTGCGAGTAAAAAAAAAGAAATAATAGAAGCTAGAATAAATACTTATATCGACAATGAGAAAGAAACAGGTACTAGCTCTATCCTCATCGAGGAAACGATTTTCGTTTCTCTGGAAAATAATCTCTTACAATTTATAGCATACCTCTACCAATACGTCGTCCTTTTCCCTCATTTTCTAGGACCTGCTAGTAAAAGTCCACAAACTAAATTCAAACTCATCAAGATTCAATGGGCTTCTTCTGAGTGTCGGTAAAACTTGTAAAACCTTATCAATACTCGTTACAGAAGCTAAAATTAAATAATTTATCAACAATATTCTATCATCTAATATGCCAAACCTTTGAAATTGGATAATGGGAGTATGGGTTAGTCACGGAACGTGGCGCAGAAACTATATAACTTACGAATAATAAAAATATAAACGCGATTTATTTTATTACTTAAAAAATGCGCAGTTGGGTCGTCTATTCGTAGTAGCCGTCACTCGATTGAGGCGACGAGTCGCAGCAGGAATTGTTGAGCAGCACGTGATCATCGTACAAGGACGAATCACCTCCACCGCAACCGACAGCAACGTACGGATCACCAACAAAGGGGCCCATATCGCTTACAAAGGGGGCCATTTGTCAGAGATTCGGATCGGCCACCATAATATTATGCACTTGTTCTAATTTGTAGGCTAGCCGTTGTTTTTGTGAAAATTCGTCCTCCTCCAATGTGACTATGAGCTGTTCATTGTACTTCACCGCGTACATGTACAGTTCGTACAACGACGAGTTTGTATTGAATTCGCTCAAGTGAAGGCGTGACTCTTCTGCCAGCATCGCGTTCATATCCTGATCAGAAATGGCCGGCATCATTTTGATATCGGAATAGTATCGCTCTACCCATTCTTTATACACTGGAATATCTTTAGCGTAGAGTAGTTTCGAACTCGGACTATCTTTCCCCAGTCGATGGTCGCTCGTCGAGCACGAGTCCATGAACGTTTGCGCAACCACACTCAAACACGAGTCGACAATATTCGACTTGTGTATGTCAAACACGAAGTTCGGATTCTTGATCAGATTCACCCAAAACCTCAAAGGCAGGCTGTTACTCTTCCACGTATGCACCACCTCCGGATCGGTGATACCGTGGAAGGACGCTTGGTCGTCCAAGAAATCGAACATGTACTTAATAGCCAGTGGTAACGCACTTCCACGATGCGCGGTGCTGAATATCGTTTCGAACAGGTCGTCTACAAATTTCTGCAGGGTACCTTTGGTGGCCAACAACCGTGTCAGGTAGATTTCAGAGACCATCTTATTACTACGATCACCTTCTTTGTGGTTCTCGTTCGAGTCATGATGCTTAACCAGATGCCACGCTTTGTAATCGTTATCACCGCCGTGCGTCAACGGCGACGTGGTCGTACGGTACGGAGGACTAGCGGTATTAAATTTGGCCAGGTTGAGCGTTTCGTATTTGTGCAGCTTTTCCATCTTATCGGCGGACAGAATGGACAAATTGTAATTTGAGGTCTGCTTGACCGAAACAAGATTGAGCAAGCCGCCGTCCGGCACACGATAATGGTTGAGTGTATTCTTCTTCTTCCACTCGTTTTCGATTTTCGACGTGGTGTCGTCGTCGTAGAGAATGAGACGACCCGACATGCCGGTACGCCACTCTACGTCGAGTTCGGAAGGACGAGGCCGCTGGCTCTGCGGCGTCGCCCGATAAATGGTATCTAACGCTTTTTCCTTAACTTGAGATATCGTGTCGCAGTCCAGCACCTTTACCGGCACGTTCTCCGTATTGGGGTCTAAGCCGGTGACGAAAGCCGTCTGCTGTGAGATCGATACGTATACGGTCATGGCGCGATAATCGATCGACTGGCGAATCAATTTCTCCTCGCTCAGCGAGTACCGCGCCTCCGAGGTGATCGCGTCCACTGGACCTTTGTTGACCTGCTGTTTGATGGCGCGAAACAGCATGTACAAAGGCTCACCGGCGCACTCTCTTAGGAACTTATACAGTAAAAAGGTGAACCACGCCGACAACATTTTTTCGGCTACACTTTCAGTGCGCCGTAACAGCAGTTTTGGATGACTTTTGCCTTCCAAACTCTTTTCGATCAGTTCGGCCAATAATGTTTTCAGTATGTCGGTGCAGTATTCCATTTTACCTTGTAGCGTGATCATGATCATGGCGGCCACGTTCACGCGATCCTTCATCGAGAAGTATCGATTGCTCTCCAGCGTGCGAATGAAGAGCAGCAAAAAGGTCTTGTTCATGACGAGCGAGCCGAAAATGCGCAATCCCTTTTCTTTCCGAAGGAGTTCTGGTTTCTCGCGCTGTATCAACGACGGATCTTCTAAGCTAGGAAACAGAATTTTCGTCGCGTACGAACGGTAGTCCAGGAAGGGAATACCACCGGATGTGATATCCGACGTCAGATCGGTCATTTCGGTTTGCAATTCAGCGAACGCTTCTTTACACTCGGCGGCCACACGTAACTCGAGTATATCCATTTGTTCTTGCATATTTTTCAGCACTCGCGAACTTTCCGTTGATTTGCGACGGTAGGCGATCAAAAAGGCCACGAATACCAAAATCAACATTACAATACCGACGACGCCTCCGTAGAGGGTGGTTTTAGTTAATGGGCTCGTCTGCGCCAAATTCGAGCTGTAACTTAGTTTTCCGATATTGATACGGAAATTGTCACCGATCGATACAATCACCTCGGGCGGGTCCATAATGTTGATTTCCGCCGCCTCTGAGTTGTTTGTAAAACTAGGAGGTTGCGTATCGGGTGGGCGACACGTGAGCTGCTGTTTTGACAGCGACGTCACGTTGCAATAGCTTTTGCCGATCTGCACGACCACGTCCGACTCTTGGCACGCTCGGTCGATATTCTGTCCGTTGATGGTAAGGTAATCACTTTTGTAGTCTTTGATGTTATCGGGGAAAGGGTCGAAAGTCGGATTAGGATAAAGAGAAAATGACGAGAATCCCGGTTTCATTGATATGTTTTGTACACTGGTAACATTGTCCATTTCGAAACCGTAATGTAGTAAGCGCGGATTTTCTGCATCCAGCTGTGAGCTGTTGATATCCGGGATGTAAGGCGAGAGGCAGGTCATCATCGAGTCACTGTGCACCTCGCACCGGCTGAAATAGCGCGTCGTCTTTTCGTCGTTGTACACGTAGAATTGCGGTCTTTGTATCGAAAGCAAGTGTTTGCCGACTACCGAAATTTTGATTCCACCAGCCGGAATACCTTTTGGCACCTTGTTTAAACTGTTGACTCCCGATTCCAGATGTTCGATAGTAGGATCCGCGGTATATTCGAACGTGTCTTGATCGTACATTCTAACTCCCTGATCGAACTTCATCGTAATTTTGCCTAAAAAAGAAAATAAATAATTAGAAATTATAAAATTTTAGGCGCAAAAGTACACGATATAATAATCTGTTATACCGAGGGTAAAATAGAGAGAGGGTGAGGGGAGAACAATTGTGCTTTCCTCAAATAACTCGGTCAATAGAATTTTAATTTATTTCCAAAACTCACTCTCAATATTTCTGTGGGGCAGGCTGTATGTAGGTCATGGAATTAAATTATGACTTTGGGGAAATACTTTCTGAGGAAAAATTTAAAACAAGAAATAATCAACTACGTGTGATCTGAGAGTACTTATTTCGGGACAAGCTCTAATAATTATATCGCTAGTAATTCCTGTGCCGAGTCGTCAGTTTTAGAGTTGACACCAACTAATGGTCAAACATTAAAAACCTGAAGAGAAAAATAATGTGCCCAGTTTATTTTATTTTTATTTTTTTTTTTGGAAAATCTTCTCCTTCCCCACCACAAATAAAAAAAGGTCTCGGGGTGTCTTCGACTTTATTAATCAAGTTTTTCAGAAAAATATGAATTCTAAAAAATGCGCTGGAAGACTACTCTCTCATAATTGAACTTAATCTCGACTAAGGAAAAGATTAGCAAAAAGACTGCAATTAATTCCGAAGGACACATCCCTCCAATAACTGGTGAAGCTAAGGAGGAAAATGAGAGGGATCGAAACTTTCTCCCGTTTCAAAACACTTACCTACAGCGTGCAGCAGAGAGCCGACCACAAAAATGAACCAATAAAAATCAAAAAAGCAAATTAGATGCCATTGCGGGACTGCAATCCCGAAAATTTTTCCAAATCCCCCTCCTATCATATAAAGCTTGGAGCCTGAAGTTTTTTTAAGTCCTGAAAATGATGACGTGACAACTTGAACACGCTGCAATTTCAAGGAAACCGTCGTTTTTCCAAGTCCCCCTCGTATCATCTATTGCTCAAGAGTTGGAAGGCTCTGGCGCGGGGGGTGGGGGAATGGCCTTGGTCGAAAAATGTTTCCAATGTCCGTCAAAATGTTGTCCCCAATGAGAAAACTCGAAACCCAGAAAATTGGAACCATCCGCTCACCCACGTGGGCTGCAGAATCATTTTTAGGCCTAAAATCCAAATGGCTGTACCTCAGGCAATAATGATCGCACAGCAAGACTATTCCAGCGACTGGAAAATTTTTTGACTGTTTTTTTCAAACTCGACGGAAATTTTTACATTGTAATTGACCTAATTGATGAACAAAATACCAAAACTCACGGTCCTCCAGGGTAAAAAAGTTGATTTCCTCGATTTTCCATCATTTCCAGACCATTTCAGTCACTGGAGAATTTTTTTATCATTTTTTTCAAACTCGGTGGACGTGTTCACAGTAACATCGACCTAATTGATGAACGAAATCCAAAAACTCACGGTCCTCCAGGTTGAGAAAATGGATTTTCTCGGTTATTTGTCACTTCCAGAACGTTCCAGCGACTGGAGAATTTTTGGACGATGTTTTTCGAACTCGGTGGACGTATTTATGAAATATCAAAACTCACGGTCCTCCAGGGTGAAAAAGTGTATTTTCTCACTTCTCTACTGTTTTCAGACTGTTCCAGCGACTGGAGAATTTTTCAACTATTTTTCTCAATCTAAAGCACTCCACCTAATCCGTGGATGTGTTTACATAAGCATGGACTAAATCGATAAACGAAATACCGAAAATATATATTTTTTGGTCTATCTACATTCCCATTTCATCCCACAGAGGAGTGCGTATTTTTCAGCTCGAACATTGACTACTGATTTCACGCGGTCTATTGCGGTAGCAGTCGTAGTTCACCCCGCTATCCATGAAAAAATCACAGAAATTCATTAAATAATATTGATTTTTTTGGGAATGTTCCACCTCACCGGGGTGGGTACTGATGTATGTTGTAGTAGTGGGTATGGCGCTTCAAATGAATGATTTTCCCCAGGTACATCCCCCCCCCCCCACTTTTTTAAATATTCGAGTTTGAAGTTTTGTTATTGCTAGAAACATTTTTTTAAAATAAAATATCATGGATGAACGTTCACATATACTAAAATGTCCCCACGTTACATTGCTATGCGATCATTACTGCCTGAGATACAGCTATTTGGATTTTAGGCCTAAAAATGACTCTGCACCCCATGTGAGTGAGCGGATGGGTTCATTTCGAGTTTTTTTTATTGGGGACAACATTTTGACGGACATTTGAAACATTTTTCGACCAAGGCTATTCCCCCCCCCCCACCCAGCTAGAGCCTTTACGCTGTGCGCCATCCGGCGAAAAACTTGGTCCAAGTCCCCTTCCTATCATATAGCTCGAGAGTCAAAATTTTTCCAATTCCCCCTCTCCGTGACGTCATCGACCTCGTGACGTCATCAACATCGTGACATCAACAACCTTGGGCCGCTCGCGCTCGTGGACGAAAATTTCCTGAAAGTATCCCAAAGAAAAGAGATAGCGGGTTCTCCGCTAAAAATCAATTGCAAGGTCGGCGAATTACAGCTTGCAGCTGACAGTCGACCATGAAAAAGATCATTTACATGAAATGGAAATCGTAAATCCGTTTTCTTTTTCTCTAAAATTCTCTTTTTCTTTCCCACAGCTCTAGCAATTTTCACTAGTAGAGTCTGCCTTAATCTCATTTTTTTCGGGTTCGTTAATCACCACATCTCCAAGATAGTTTGGACCCATAATGAAGAACCCAAAAAACACCCACCTATATTGAATTCTCTCGAAATATTTCCTTCCTTAATCCTAGGCACAAAATTTACACCCAGGGAACTTCAGGATTCAGATTATCGTCTGAGTATTTTGTAAAATTCCCAAGACTTGAATGAATATTCAGGTCTGAAAGACACTTCTAGATTCCAGTAACATAAAACAATAAAATTACAAACAAACGAGATAATTTTACCTTCTCGCTGTCGATCGGAAGCACCGGTGATGCACTTCACTTCGTTCGGCTCGACGGCGACCGTTCGACAAGGCAGTTCATCGACGAATACCTGAATGTAACTGCCAGCGTTCATGTACTTCCCCTTAACCGAGAGTAACGTGCCTCCAGAGCGCGGTCCATGCCTGGGTGATATGCTTTCAATTTTAGGATCGACGAATTGGTACATCTGCTTAGACTCGCCGCGAAAATTATCGATCTTCACCATGACTGGACCCCGACGTGGTTCGTCTGAACCGGGCCCGTCGACGCGACACACGATTTCACGCGTCGGCCTGTACAAATGGCGATACGGCTCGCACGAAATGCCGCTCACCGTCACGCCTCCGTATATATCCTCGTACGTACGACCCAAATTGATGCCTTCGATGGTGATATTAGTGCCACCCTCCCAAGGTCCGAGTGGCGGCCGGAACGACGTAATGGACGGATTTGGGCACGTATGATTCTGGTCAAGCCATCCACCGTTACCGCTGTCACACTGATTGAGTATTTCGCAACGATTTGTACTTTGGCACCAACCACAGCCATATTTTCTGTCCAACGCCAAACACATACCACAGTTGTCTGCCATATCGCGGCACCGATAGATGACCACGTGAATATCATCCGGATTGTCCAACGGTTTTGAGCCACCCCAAATAACAGCGAAAGTGGCCGTCATATTGGGGCCCTTCTGCGTGTATTGGAACTCCATCGGCTCGCAGTATATCGTATCGCCAATCAGGTCGGCATTCACGCTGGTCACGCGTCCCTCGATATTGAACTGACACAGAAATCTGGTCTGCCCGATGAACTGACCAATGATATGAATTTTCACGCGTATACCTTTTCTAGTACCCGCCGGCACCAGTATTTCTGTCGAGCCATCTGTCGTAGCGTTGATGGTCGGGCAGAAGGTAGGCCCACTGCGGTAACTCGGCCCACCGCGATTCAAACCCGTTACCAGAATGTCGTTCCTGCAGTTCTCTGCCGTATCGTGCGTACAGCGATGCCCATCTACACACCAGTCGCACGGAAAGTTGGACGAAACGCACGGTGTACACGACGTGAATGTGTTACAATCGAAAAACGTGAAATTCGTGTCAACGAACTCTGGACTGTTGCTCGTCTTCACCGAAAGTTTGGCTGTGAAGTCGTGTTGTCCGGGTGGTATAGAAGGCAGCAAATCAGTACGTGGCGTCGTACAATTTACACCCAGATTATTACGCGTCGCGTTCGTTATCAACGTTTTGTCCAGAATAGAAAATACGCACAAGAATTGTCCGGTCAGAGGAGGCAAATTATCGATAGCCAGTTCGAGGGTTCGGGCAGTCGTACGCTGTAATTCTTTGGGTGTGACACTGGTAATAGAGGTACATTTACCCGTTTTGTAGGGAATCCAAGAAAGTGGATCTCTCGCAGCATCCTGGCAATTGCTACGCAACGTACATTTGTTCTCCAGCGAACACCATCCACAATACGGATCCTTAGCTGTTAAACAGTGCCAACATGAATCGAATTTGCTACAATCTTGCACCTTTAATTTGGTAAGTTTGCGCTCGGTCATCACATACAAGTAGTTCATCCCGGCATCGAAAACCATATCCGTGTTTACTGGTGACCCTTCGTCAATTGCGATATCACTGTACTCCATACCCTGCGCGCTACTTTCTACCACCAACTTTTTCACATGACCTTCCTTTGTGCCGATAAATACTACAGTATAGTCTCCGGTAGAGGTAGCAGCCACTGATGTTAGTTGCGTGTTGAAAGTCTGTACGGGAACGGCAGTGACAGGTAACTCACCTCCTAAGGGTGTATTCACATCAAGACCACAGAAATCTTCCGTTATCGTTTCAATTTTCGTCCGTATACAGTCGTGGCTCAGCATCATGAAGTCAAGACCACGCGAGCCCTTTCCGCTAAAACAATTGTTGATGTTCACTTTGAACTGTCTCTTGATCACGCTCAGAGAATAAATGCAGAGGGCACAGTGTTTACTCGGTTTGTTGGCGCGTTCGCCTTCAGCTTGCTCGCTCTGCGAGAATATCACAAACAGAACGTCATCCTGCGCTGTATTACCTAACAGCTGAGCTAGCTCCGAGCCCGGTTTCCCCACGAAGGCGGCTTGCGCCAGATTATAGGACCGGCCACCTTCGCCGATGCACTCGATCGGTATCTCTGTGTACGAGTAATAATCCTTGTCGTCGTGACAGATTCGAACCAATTTCGATATGTATGGCGAGGTGGAGGACACCGACGACTTCATTTGCGTTGTCAAGAAATAGCTGAACGAGCCGGAACTAAAGCCGAACACATAATTGATGATATACCTCTCTCGGGACAGATTATTAACGAAGACGCGGGTGCCGGTGGTGACACCGACCGAAGCAATGGTCAACATTCGATTCGGATCCAAGCTGCGCGAAGCAACCGCCGGCACTTCGGAACGATAAGCTGAATTGCCGGTGAAAGTGGTACCCACGTATAAAACAAACGATGGAGACGAGGAAGATTGACTAGGACCATGCGCGATAAAGGCGACTGTAGAAGCGGTCGCGTTATTGGCCACGACCGGCTCCTTCACTACCTGCAACACATTCGATATGTTTTCCAAACTGTGGACGGTACATAAGCCTTGCAGCGTACTGCCACAAGCGATCAGTCGGCTGGTCGAATAGTCGATGACCAGCGCCTTGTTATGGTTATTGGTGGGTTTCTTCAGCGCGTTTGGCGGACAGTCCAGCACCGAGCATTCGAACGCGTCGTCTACTGGACCGGTGGTGTAGTTGCTGACCAGCTCCAGCGCTGGATTCAGTTGGTACATACGGTTGACAGCGCCGATGTAGACCCATCCTCGAAAGTGGTCGACGGCTAGGTGATTGAATTTAGTGGTGCCGCCGAAGTCCGTAAACGTTTTGACGAGTTGATCCGGTTTACCGAGTGACGATACGGTTTGCGCATTATTCAGCAATAGAAGCAAGTTGAATAGCGTGAAGGCCAACCAAGCAGCCGTAGATTTGAACCGTAAATGCATACTAACATGACAAGTTTTAGAAGACGGTTCAAGGAGACATGTTAGCGGTAGATTGTTACACGACCAACGTTTCACTATCTCTCGACCATGCTGCCGCTCAAGTTGCCGGTGAGTACGAATTCGGTGGTCAATAATGATACTTGAAAATGTGTAATTCGAATCACCTGCCAAACAAATTAACACGAAATACATTAGAATACAAATCACAAACGAATATATTACTACAAGAATGTGTACCCGTATAGTATATTCTATAGATATATAGTAGCAATAATATAGCGGCACTCTCTTTTACGACTTTCAAATTTTACACGCGAAAGAGTTATATATGCATTTTCGATGTTGAAAAAAAGATTTTTAAGATGCAGGTCAAAAGCGCGATCATGAGAAATGATCATTTCCACGAGCAAACACGGTAACTTTTCGATTTAGAAAGCTTACAAACAATGACGACTGTAGTCACGTGAGATGTATGAATGTAAAGCTCAGGGCTTACAACAGCTTGTCTCAAAATTAAGTAGAGCAGGAAGTACAGTTTCATTTTTTTTTTTGAAAAAAATACTATGGATGAACGTTCACATATACTAAAATGTCCCCAAGTCACATTGCTGTGCGATCATTATTGTCTGAGATACTGCCATTTGGATTTTAGGCCTAAAAATTATTCTGCAGCCTATGTGGGTGAGCGGATGGGTTCAATTGTTAGAGTTTCGAGTTTTCTCATTGGAGGCAATATTTTGACGGACATTTGAAACATTTTTCGACCAAGGCCATTTCCCCCCTTACCCCGCTACAGTCTTTTAAATGTGTTTCAATATTGTATTCTTAATTCTCAAAAGTTTTACTTTCAATGGATGTCTAAAAAAAATTAGAGTATATTTCTGCGAGAGTAAGGAAATAGCCCAGGAAGTGGTCTATAAAATTTTTTTCGGCGAAGAGGAAAGACACAAAAGTTTACTGCGTAAGATTGTTGAAGACGAAATTCCATGGAGTGGAAGGAGAAGGTAGTTTTGGATGGTCCACCGTGACGCATATTTGATTTTCTTTCCTTCTCTGCACTCTACTTGTCAATTTGCTAAGTAGCTATCGTAAATGATTCAAGTCACTTTTTGGTTTCGGACCGACTACGAACCACCTCTCCTATCAAAGACAATCTGCATTCTACGCCGGAAGGAAAGAATATTAAAGGTGATTTTTGCGAGTTCTCGGACGTTGATAATAATATAAACAAGGATTTTTCTTTTCTCTCATTCGCTATTATTTTTCTCGGGGGTACATCTCAAAACAAAAGGAGGGTCTTCGAATAATTTCTGGTAGCCAATTATTTAAAGGAAGTCGAGAAAAAGATTGAAGACTACAGAGACTTGGAGGAAATTTGAGATCCGAACGCTGTAAGAGGTGATGATTTTTCTTCTACAGACTCGGAGACATTATCGTTCTCAAAGGAAAGTGGAGGCTTGAAAAACAAAAAATTTTCTGGCAGACTCAAATGAATAAAGACATGTTTCATATTTACTACTAAATGACCTCATTTAAAAATTTCAAGGCCACTCCTGCTTCGCGATGAAATCATAGCCTACAGCTTGTGAATTTTTCTCACAGAGGCGTAGGTCCTGTTCTTGGACTGATTTAGGTGTGGTGTACAGTAAGATAAGCTATCTCGCTCAGGAGGACGAACTCGCGGTGTGGACGTCATTAGAGCTCGCCCATGATGGTTGCCTTTGTCATCTGCTTGGGCTCGCTCTCTTCCTTACTCTCTTCTATTCTCGGGATCCCTCACTCCGTTCGCGAGCCTCTCAACAGTCTCCATTATACTACCTTTAACAGTAATACTGCTCGAGTCTCCTTTATACTACGCCTCCAGGTCAAGACTGATGACGTCATAATAGCAGATTAATTGGCCATTATACTGGGCTAAAAAGAATACTCAACTATGCTAGGCCTACTATTAGCCTTCATGAAACCAGGCTTAACATACAGCAGTATAAAAGCCTACAGTAAACCACTTACAGACTACAAGGTTGAGGGGAAGTGGGTTGAACTCGCGGGTTTCAGAAGAAGCCCGAGGTGACAGAGGTAACTAGCTGATGACGTCATAGTTGGAGGCGGGGATGCCGTCATAGTTCAGGGGACTCACCAGGATTCAGAACTCGTGGAGCTCTCTGATTTTTAGAATCATATTTAGGTTTTCTTTTCAGGGGGTCAGGGGCAACTCGCGTGGGTGGTGTGAACTCGCAAATTTTGGAATCAGAGGCTAGAATTCAGGAAACTTCAGAAAAAATCAGGAATAAACATTACTTATAGTAATTTGTACTTCTTAATAAAGAAGTGACCAAATGGACAGCCTGCAGTCACTATCCAATAACTTTTCTACTCCCTCTAAAATTTTTTTTGTTGGTAGACCTTTTCATGGATCGTGTTTCATCTACTGCCCCAACACTAATGACAACATAAACCCATCTTCCTTTTAGAATCTGTCATTTCCCATAAGAAAAAGGAGAACCTCAAAAATTCTCATATATTTCAAATTAAACGAAAAATAAGGAATTAGGTGTTCATATTCATAAACTGAAAACTTCTCTTCCTCTTTCCAACTTCCACCATTAAAATTTGTTGAACAGTAGGTAAATGATTTTAAACTAACGAGAATCTCCCAGCCTCATGTAAAAGATATCTTTCAACAGATCATATGTTAATTCTACTTGTATGGTCAGGTGGGGTTAGGAAATATGAAGTCACCAAAACACGTGAGTTCCCGGCTACCATTTGACACGTTTTTTTCTCTCTCTCTTTTTTCCAACTTTAACGAGACCATGTAGCATTTCGCTAAGACAGAACGAAAGCACACGTTAGCCAGTTGATTAAAGCCTTTTTTTTCCTCTCCGACGACCGTAAACTGATTGTATAATTGCTTCTAGATGATCGGGTACTGGGTAGGAATACGTTTAATTTTTCCTCATTTCCAACGACATTTATTCACTTTGAAAATGGGAAAAGAAAAAAAAAAAAAAAAATCACCGTTGCCTTCAAACGTATAACAGTTGAGTATAGCGGGATCCAAATAGTAACAGAACGAACTAAGATAATCGCATAAAACGCGTGCCTAGAATTAATGATTCCACAAAAAAGGAGAGTTTTCTTCTTTTTTTCTTTTTCGATGTGAAATTTTATTATAAAATCGATTTTCGTATTAACTATATCGAGTTACGTACTACTACGACTACTACCACCACTTCTACTTGGAGGACGACGACTGGGTCCTCGCGTATATATATTTTAACGTTATTTTTTCCGCAATACATTTTATACTGGAAGAGAGTGTACGCACATAAATACGAGGATCGAGAACGGCAATGAGATAGGGAGCTTGGTGCGATGCATAAATAATACCATTATAGTACTACGGAGTACACTGCGAATGTAAATTTTCCTTGAATTATAATATGAAACTTTTGGAACATTATTATACTTTTTCGATTTAAGTTAATGAAATAAAACTACGAGAAAAGCTATATAATATATCCTACATGTACCGAGCACACTATATACATACGACATTTTATTAAGTGTTTACCGATTCGATTGTGTTTACTCGGGATAAGGTTATGCCCGTACGGTAACATACAGCGGAAGCGCGAAAAATAAGGACCGTTTTTTTTTTTTTCTGCTGAATAATGTTCGTCCTATTCGGAGTTCTCGGTAAGCGAAAGAAAAACTCTATTAAAAATTTCCAGGAACGCTGATTACAAATACGTATAAAATACCGAATTCTATTACATTTCCTTTTCTTCAACGTGGAAACCAGACATGCTGATTGCTCGAAAGCTTTTCCTAAAAATTTAAGGTGTCTACTTGACAGAAACTATTGAAAACAAAAATTCATTAAATACTTTTCTCGTTTAAATTCCATGACTGACCAAAAACAAGGTATTTCAAATAGGTCTCGCATATAATTGACAAGCAGAAATGCCGTCTTCTGGACGGAACCCTCCTGTAATTTCTTAAAATTAGAAGCCCGACTACTCATTCTCAACTGCTACTCTATCTATTCTCGGATCTCTGCCCTTCTTCGAGAGGCCCTCTACATCATTTCAATATTTTCTTTCACCCTCAAAGATCATCTTTTACTCTCTCTGATTGGTATGACGCCATAAGAAACTTTCTCAACTCATTGGATCTACACACATATACTCTCACTTAAGGATGTGCTTCGCCCGTTAGGAAACGCCGAAACGGTGTACGACAGGTTGCATATACATCCTCAAATACCCTGCAAGGTTCGGCATACTAGCGGTCACTACGCGACGCTTGACGGGCGTACGTGCGTAGTCCTTGTAAGGAATGACTTCGCAAAAAAGTTTCTCAAAGCTCTATTTTCGATCTTTTGAAATGAACGAAAGGCGGTGCAGGAACCGAAATTCAAATTTTTGCTCCAAAAAAATTTACGTCAGAAAATAAACGAATTTTCGATGATTTCGGGGTGAAATCGTAAGGGAGAAAATTTTTCAATTCTGCTTCGATGACGGCTCTAATTGAACCTTTTTGAAGAATATATTAAAAAATTAAACAGATTCATAGAAAACTCGAGCAAAGATAGACTTTTTCTGGTAGTACCATGTTTTTAATGCTTGTTTTTACGAGCAAAGTACACCCTTCACTGATGGTGACTCTACTGACCGCGTTGTAAGACAGAACTTTATTTACCAACCAATTGTTGACTGTGAACTTATTCATAATCGTCAACATCCGACTTGTCCCTGTGACACCTCTCTCATCAGAAAAGAAATTCACCTGGAGAAGATCATATCCTGTTACTGATATTCCTACCTGATATCAAACAGTAACCACCCACTCAACACTTTCTTACCCATCCGACTCTCATCTCTTCCATCCACTATCCAGTGAGTAGGTAACGCAAAATACTCAACAAAATCAGTGAGAAATGAAGCTTATTCATCCAAAAGAACGGCGCTTCTCCTTTATAATACAGAAGAAAAAATATGAATTCTGCAGATCCGCGCAACAAAGGTACTAGCCGGGTAAGGGGGGAAACGGCCTTGGTTCCAAAATGTTTCAAAGTATGTAAGACTCAAAGGTTTGTCAAGCGAACTTGTTCCTACGCCGTTTAGATAGTTCAGACATGGATTTACTCTCATATCTATCAAGAATTTTGCCACCTGACTATCCGGCTACTATACAGTGAAAACTTCAAACTTGATTAACAAAGAAGATCAGGGGTTACCACCTGGAGATATTCATTCATTCGATGCACCATATCCTCCAGTACGACATACATTGATACCATAGCTCTCCATGAGGTGGGACATTCTCAAAAAAATCAATACTTTGTGAATTTCTGTTATTTTTCCATCAATAGCGGGGTAAGCTATCACTGGTACCGCAGTAAACAGCGTGAAATCAATAGTCAATGTTCGCTCTGAAAATACGCACTTCACTATGGAATGAAACAAAAATATAGCTGGACAAAAATCTATTTCAATATTTCGTTTATCAATTGAGGCAATTCTTGAGTGAAAGCGTCCACCGAAATTGAAAAAAAAAATAGTCAATAAATACTTCAGTCGCTAGAACGCTCTGGAAATGGTAGAAAATCGAAAAAATCCACTATTAGAATCTGGAGAACTGTGATTTCTGGTATTTCGTCTCATGTAAACACGTCCGCCAATGTTTGAAAAAATTGTTAACAAATTCTCCAGTCGCTGTGACGCACTAGAAATAGTATAAGACCAAGAAAATCCAATTAGAACCTGGAGAACCGTGGTTTTTGTTATTTTAACGTTTCTCCAGATTGAAAAATTGGATTTTCTCAATTTTCTACCATTTCCAGAGCGTCTCAGCGACTGGAGGATTTATTGACTACTTTTTTCAATCTCGGCGGACGTGTACGCAACAGAATTGCCTCAATTGACAAACGAAATACTGGAACTAGATTTTTGTTTCATCCCCCAGAGAAGTGCGTATTTTCAGCCCGAGCATTGACTATTGATTTCACGCGATCTATGGCGGTAGCAATGATAACTTATCCCGCTATTGATGAAAAAATCACAGAAATTCACCAAAAATATTGATTTTTTTGGGAATGTTCCACCTCGCCGAGGGCTACGGTACTAATGTATTTCGTACTGGAGGGTGTGACGCATTAAACGAATGAATATCCCCAAGTGCCACCTCCCTGTTTTTCTTTGTTAATTAAATTTGAAGTTTTGTTATTGCTAGAAACTAGGGTTTTTTTGGGGAAAAAAAAAAAAAATGCCATGGATACCCGTCTTCACCTTCTAAAATGTCTCCATGGTTTATCGCACTGCGATCATTATTGCCTAAGGTGCAGCTATTTGGATTTTAGGTTTAAAAATTGATCTGCAGCTCATATGGGTGAGCGGATGGGCCCAATTTCTCTGATTTCGAGCTTTCTCATTAGGGACAACATTTTGGCACACATTTGGAACATTGTGCGCCCGAGGCCGTTAGCCCCCTTACCCGGCTAGAGCCTTTGAACTTTATAAAATAGACCGGAGTTGTGTAAGTAAATAGGGACATAAATTCGGACTTCGACAGCTCATTTACTGCGTATCAGGGGGGCAATGGGGTATTCAACTTTCCGTTAGGTTTTTGTATGAAGCCACGAATATATCAGCCACTTCTAGTTATCGTCTATGCATTGAGCATATTAAGTACAAAGGTTGATTCAAGTTGGCTATCCTTCTCAAGCCATTCATCTGAGACAAAGTACGTACATGTTGTTTATGGCTATTTCGTACCTACTTTTTAGTTTGAGAATAGGTTCCATCTAGTCACCCACACACGAAAATACATTCGTGCAACGCAAAATAATGGGTTGCAAGTTGTAATTTTCGCCCCAAGGCACAACCTTGGGAAATATTGAAACTTATGTCTGAAATTGCCAAAATCAGTTCGTGCAAATCAATTAGCTGCATTTTCCTATGTAGTTGATCTAGGTTCTGCGAGTAAGCGACAAATCAAAGCACAAAACTATCGCAAGAAATTGGAAAGGGAGGGACGAGAGAAAGTCCACGACTTTCGAGAGAACGAAAAAAACATACAATTCTCGTTTCTATTACGACCTAAAGAATTTTGAAGAAATGTTCTCAGAAAAGTAAGAACATAATAATATAATATAGTCAACGTGCTCAGTAATAAAGATAATAATTCTCTATAGTACTTACGATAACAAAGATATATTCGACGATTGACTTTTCTCTCTCTTTCTCACTCTACCTTTCATTTCATCTGACTGAATCAAAATGCAATGGTATGGCTAGTGGGGCACTTATCAAACAGGAAGCAACGATTGAACCCAACGCAACATCCATTAACTTATCGGTTATCGCGCTAATACTATTGAGTGCTTGCCTGTGTATCGTATTGTACGTGTAGCTGAATGCACGCTGTATTGGTATATGGCATAACTGTACACACGGGCATTCAGTTTGTAACAAACTTTGTTTTTCCCACAAGCCAAATGTAATACTGTACCGTACAGAGTACGCTATTATTTCATCGAAAAAATTATTGGATTACTGTGTAGTTTTTCGTTCCATCGGATGATGCGTTACATTTTTTAAAGCTTACAGCGGTACGTCGTGTAAAGTCGCTTAATAACATTTCAGACGACTGACAGAATCGATCCTCACCCAGTACACTTTACTATAGAGTTGAAATTCAACTGGGTTCGAATACAAAATGGGCATTAGCAATCACATGCGAGTCCTTTTCGCACTTTGTAGATTTCTGAATTCGAATTCAATTTTGGTTTCCCGTATATTTTCGCCGAAGACCATATATCGCACACGTGAATATCGCACATTTTTCCTTTGACCGTTTTGATCCCGCTGGTTTCAAAAGAATGCTGAAGCTAATTCACAAATGAAAGATGAACAAAACCTGAAATTCTTGGGCCCAATTCAACAACAGCTCAAAGTTCTCATACAGTAGGCCTCAAAAAACCAGTACACGCCTTTTGTATCTGGTCCCACCTCGAGCTCTTGAGGATCGATCAGTTCAACTTCAAAGGGACCCTATTTGTTGCCATTTCGAGCGTGGTCGGCATCGATTGACGCTCTACGGTATCAAAGTGAATAGACGTCGTTTTGAGTTTTGACATTTGTTGTTAGCTAGCACCGCTCCTGAATACATAAAGCCCAAAATTTTTCCAAGTTCCCCTTCGAAGTTTTACTCAGAAAAATCAACAATCAAATTTTTAGTTCGTGAATGATTTTTTGCTAAAAATGTCTAAATAGTGGTGGAGGGCAGACGAGAAAACTTTCCAAATAACTTCCCTCCCTATCTATCTCGCAGAGCAGGTTTCCCGTTGGAATCGCTGTCGCGTTAATACGCCATACCTTTCTACTTATACGCTTGATTTTACCAGTTACCAGACCCTAAAATTGCAATGTACTTGGCAATAAAAGGACGCATAAGAAGAACCCGGAAACATTAAAATTCAAGAAGTTTGTAAACTCCACAAGCAAGTGCGATACACTGGTTCATAGAATCCAATTACTATGTTACAAGATGACAAAGATCGCGGCCAAACTCTTCAAAGAATACTACCAGTTTGCATCCAAACAAAGCATCAGAAACAACAGAAAGCTGATAGAGCGATTAGACAAAATGGAAATCGAGAGTTAATACAAACTGGTACCCTTGGACGTGACAAACATGTTCGGTACCACACCAAAGGATGAACTTCTAGGCCTGCTGCGAAACATTGACAGGCTGAAGTACGCTAAAATAGTGGAAGAGATTGTGGGGCAGAACTACTGCCGATTCAATAACAAGTTATTCAGTGAGGACTAAAGTTAAAGGCCTTGTTCTTCAATAGCGATACAACTGATGACGAGCTGTCACCCGAAAGTTCTTTTGTAAGCTAACTCACATAGTAGAATAGTAAACTTTAGAACCTTTCAAATTTCAATGGAATTGATCGGGAATCCATAAACCATCATATAAGATTGGATGAATAAAATGTAACACACTGAAGATCGTTCATAATTTTTTGGTGGCCTTCTTCTAAATAATGTTCATAAAATTTCAACTGAAGGATTCCATAATCACGTCGATTAAATTCATTCAACTAAATTTATGAAAGATAATCCCAAACTCGTGTCTCTTCTTAATTCTTCGATTTATGGAAATCGATAGTTGAATTACTCTACTCCACTTATAACGCGTATATTTCGAAGTACTAGATATTTTTAATACATGTCTCTAATCAGCAGGGAGTCACGAGTACTCATTTCACATTGGGTATATCGAGTGAAAAAATTTATGGGTGATTCAAAAAATTTGAAAAAAATATATTTCAAGAAAATATGGTGGTTGTCGTATACGATACAACGCGTTCATTCGAAACGGAAAAAAATTAACACGGTAGGTGGGCGGTTCGATCTTTCTCTTCGTAACTCACTAGTCCCATCGTCAAATCATCGATTTTTTGAAACATTTTCAATCAACTTTTTTTTTTGAAAAAACTGGACGAATTCTAGTGTATGGAAGGATCCAGCCTAAAACGTTAACTTGCTCACAAACTTTTGAAGACCTTGTCTACCTTTTCAGCCTCAACTTCAACTCAAATCACGTGTACTACAAATCTCAGGTAATCAACGGGAGCCTTTATTCAGTACACGAGGAGGTCAGGCAGTGGACAAATCTCACCAAATCGCACTATGGGAGAGGGGAGTATCGGTAATTATCACGTAATTTGTTTCTGTAAAAAACAGTTCAAAATGTTAGATTAAGTAAGATGTGTTTCGGCACCAGAATAGAAATAATAATGAGATTTTATTTTTCAATAATCTAATGCGATCGAGCACACTTTAGTGTATCTATGCTAAAAAAAAAATGCATATCAAAAGATTCGCGTCGGCTTCCTTAATGAAGTCGAACGAGAAACATAGAGAACCTGTTCCATGGCTTGAATTGGTTTTAGTATTGGGAATTGAAATCAAAATCTTGAAGATTCTTAAGTGAGACCTTTGTATCATGGTGTATGTAGCTTGAAAGTTGGAATTTTTCGACGCCCCTTTCCTCCGTATCATATAATTATGACTTAAAAGTCAATATTTCCTTTTGAGTCCCTATCCTATCATATATTATGGCTCGAAAGTCGAAATTTTTCAAATTTTTCTCCTATCATTATGTAGCTCGAGGATCTAAATTTTTTCAAGTCCCCCTTCCATGATATGTGTACAGGGTGGACCAGAAAGATCTTACCAGTTGAATGGGAGTTGGCGCTAAATCTGTCGTAGCGCGAAAACGCAAAACGTTAGACGTATATCTCAATTTTATCTTTAATTTGAGCCACATCCGAAGTTTCTACGACTTTTCTGAGCCGAGTTATGGACCAAAACGTGCCTAAAATTGACCACATCGCCAGGGTTCCCAAAATAGGGCTTGAAAATTAATTAATTAGCATTGAGCTGAATTTCGAAAATTTTAATAATCAAATTATTGTTTCTTAAGTGAATTTAGACGGGGAAAACGAGAAAAATAGTAACAAAATCCTAAGAAGTACCAAAATGGATTAATAGGCCCAAAAAGGGTCAAAATTCCCCTAAGTTGGAAAATCTTTCAAACTTCTGAATTGTAATTCGATTTTCAAGTGGTCTTTTGCGCCAAGTCCGGAAAAAAATGCTTAAAAAGCTCTTCGAAGCACCAAAAAGGGGTTAATGGGCCCAAAAAGAGACAAAATTTTCCAGAATTGGAAAATCGTTCATACTTTTTAAATTTTAATTCGGTTTTCAAGTGGACTTTCGCGCGGAGTCCGAAAAAAATGGTTAAAAAATACTTCGGAGCACCAAAATGGGATGATCAAAATTCCTTCAAGATGAAAAGTTCCGTAATCTTCAAAAGTTGTTTTCAATTTTGAAATAAAATTGAGCGCCCAGTCCGAGAATAATACTGAAATGGCCCTAGATGATCTCCAAAATGAAAAATCAAAAATTTTTCTTATTCTGCAGTAAAATTGTTGATTCAGGGAATGTCGACAAGTTCGTCTGCCGTTGAGTGCTCGCGGAGTGAGAGATCGACTAGCGTCGGGTGACAGATCCGAAAGAGGAAATTGCGGAAACTCCTCATTTGAGGATTGGAGAGAGACGACAAATTCATCTTCTGTTGAAGGTTCGCGGTGAGAGATCGACTAGGGCTCTGCGTATGATCAAAGCGGGAAAAAGTGCGAAAACTTTCGTTGTTTCAGTCAAAGAACGCAAAGTTGGTCTTCTGTTGCGTGCTTGCGATGAGAGATCAACTGACGCCCCACCTATGAACGAAGCGGGTCAAAGTGCAAAACCTCATTGATTCAGGCAATGGAAGGATACCGCAAATTCGGTCTTGCTCGCGATAAGCGATCAGCTACAGCTCAATCTTTGATTGAGGCAGGGGGTTTCACCCGGAGGAGGAAATGACACCGTCAAGCTCGACTTTCGTCATGAGCTCGCGGTAAGAAAACGATCAAGACCCCGTGTTTGACAGAGACAGGCGAATGATCCCTGGGTTCAACATAGATCGACTGAGGCCCCGTGTATGATCAGAGCGGGTGCTTCCGTAAAAACTCCTGTTATTTCTTGCCAAGGAGAGCTCAACAGTGTTTTTTCAACTCAGTACACAATATTCTACCCTAGAATCAAGAAAAACTTTGAAGGTTGGGTAATTTTTTTCGTTTTGGAGAATTGTTGACCCTTCTCGGTCCCACTATCCCATTTTGGTGCTTCGCAGAATTTTCTAACAATTTTATTCGGATTTAGCGCTAAATTTTATCTCAGAATTGAAAAAACTTTGAAGGTTGGGCAATTTCATCATTTTGGGAAAATTTCGATCCTTTTTGGGCCCATGAACCTATTTTGGTGCTTCGCAGAATTTTTTAAGAATTCTATTCAGATTTAGCGCCAAATTTTAACTAAGGTTGGGTGATTTTATCATTTTGGGGTAATTTTCACCCTTTTTGGGCCCATTAACCCATTTTGGTACTTCGCAGAATTTTTTAACAATCTTATTCGGATTCAGCGCTGAATTTTACTCCACAATCGGGGAACACTTCGAAGATTACGCGATTCTTTCAATCAGGAGAATTGTTTTTTGAGAATTCACAACTTTGGGAATCCCTGCTGTAAAATTTCGACACATTTTGGTCCATAACTTAGCTCAGAAAAGTCGTAGAAACTTCGGATAAGGCTCAAATTTAAGATAAAATTGAGATACAAAATTCGTACATTTAAACAATACGTCTAACACGTTTTGCGTTTTCGGGCTACGACATATTGAGCGCAAACTCCCATTTAACTTGGTCCACCCTGTACAGCTCGAGGAGTCAAAATTTCCTTCTCAGTTTCCCTCCTATCATATTATATAGCGCGAGAGTCAACGCATTTTTCCGAGTTTTTGGTTGGATGGTGCACGACAAATTTTTCGAACACTCCCGCCTCTCTGAAGATCAGGTTCCCTGTTAGAACTACTTCAAAGGAGCAAAGAAAGTAGGAAATTAATGTAAAGGTCATACTCCAATAATGCAACGTTTTTCATGCGAAACAGGGTAAATTAACGCTAATTATGATGAAATATCAACATTGGACCCCAATCTTCTCCAGGTCGTAGAGAATTTTTTCATCCATTTACTAAAATACGCTCACAGCAAAATATCACTTTATTCTCCAGGTTTTGACCGGGAACAATTTTGTGTGAATTTTAGTTTCGTCCAGCATCAACGGCAAATTGAAAACTGTGATTAAAAGTCGACCTAAAATTCGAAAAAAATTGGTGAGGGGGTTTGGAGGGACTGAGAGAGGGGAGAGACAGATGTAATATTCAATTCTGAATACTTCACACAATCATAAATTTTCTTCTATTATCGATAGTTTTCGCGATATTATAGAGATAAATAATCAAAATGGGATGTATTATTGGAACATATTTTCCAAATTTGCGCCTCAGGGATTGTTTTAAATGACTTTTTCATACTAAGTAAAAATGTAGAAGAGTCTTGAACGAACAACTATTGTCTGAAATTTTTTTTTTGAACAAACAACTATTGTCTGATACTTTTTTTTCCAACACACATGAAAAAAAATGCACACAATTTCAAGATAAGGGGTAGCTCCTGCAAAGGGGAGCGACTGAAAAAATTCTAGACTAGGTCCAGTCATCAAAACGCTTGAAACACGCCGATCGCACGGAAGTTATTTTATGCCGTACAATTTTTTCCACATTATTCACATCTCTTCACTATTTTCGTCTCCTCTAGTCTTATTCCTTCAACATCGCGAGCTGACGAGAAGAAGAGTAAAGGTAAAATAACAATAATACTTTGTAATAATGATAATAAGTTTATAAAACCGTTCGGTAGAATCAAATGAAGTGTATTTCCATAATACTCTAGAATAGAATTCGAATATCCTACGATTATTCCGCAAGCTTTCATTCGAACAATGGAAAATTGCGAACGTTTTCTACAGCATCAGAATGATGATACTCCGAATAACATCACGCGGATACAGAATTCGTAAACGTTCTTTTAAAATTATTCGGCGGTATGCAGACGAAAAGAATACACACACAAAAAAAGAAAGAATCAACGCGCTATATACTCGATAGTCTCTCGTTTCGAAAAAAAAAACTGTTCTTTCTTTTCGTTTGAAGAGATAACGAGTAACAGAGGTATTTCAGGTTTATCAACCTTCCTAAACAGATGCGTTTCGTACCTAGTCCGGACTACCTTCACAAATATTTTGCTCGCATTTGTACTACATACATACGTACTGCTTTATAGGCAACATATAAATTTATATGTACAACTCGGTATGATAATTTGAAAAATGTTTTCCCATTCGTTAGCGCCAAATGCGGTCGTCGAATAATTCCACATTTCTATTCGGGAAAAATACAAATACGTACAGTATTCGAAAATATTAACCGCTATAATATTTACATTATTTTAAAATTCCATATCCACAATGATACGACACAATAATATTATTATGCGTATATTTTATTCATTATTTCGAGAAAAATCGAACAGACTAGTACAACGAGGATTAATAAAAATTACAATTTACAACATAGAATTAAAATATCATTCTGGGTATTGTGAAAAAAAAAACATAAGTGCGTCGCGAGTGCTTTATGAGTCACATTTGTAAATGAATGCGGACGAGCTAGACTAACAAACTCGTCATTAGTACAGCTTGTACTTCTTTCGTTCAGTTTCTTTAAGAATTATTAGATTAACCTTGACATTATACGCTGTATCATATCTTTTACACCGACTACTGGAATAGACGTCGATGTGTCACAAGAAGTTTGATGTAGGCAGCGAACCACTCGAACTTAAACACAGCTTTCGCGAGCTATCCAAAGAAACAGCGTAGTATGTACATCATCTCCTCATTGCACAATTCACATTTTTCCGAGTAAACTATTTCTGATGCTCGAGACCAGGCTTCCTGGATTTGTATAACAACAATAAGTGATATAACGAGTTCTCAGAATGTACGGGTTACTTATAGAAAATATACAATAAGGATGAAAAAAAAAAAAGTCAACAACCGTAACCCTGCAAATGAAAGCTCTTCTCGACACCACTCGAGCGACACTTATCGTTCTCAAAACATACTTCACGTTCCGTGTCTGGTTTTTTAGAGTAAAAATTGTTGAAAGTTGACCGAAAGAATTGAAAAATGGTTAGAAAGTAACTTTTCCATGACAATTATTCGTATGATGCGTCCCTCTTTTTTGTCTGATTCTCACGTCGTTGAATAACGAAAAGAACAACTGCTAATAACGAATCCCATCATTGAAGGACTAAAAGAAAGGCAAGGAAGGTGTTCGCTCAAGATACGGATGATCCAGATTGTCTGCAATATTTGTGTTTACGAATTTCAAGTTTTTTTTTCTGGCAATTTCTACACCACCTTCTTCCATAACTAAAAACACGAACAGAGATCCAATCAACCACGTCGACCGTCGATTATGGCAGCATTCACAGGAAATCTACTCAAAATCGACTGAAATTTTATTTCTTTGAAAGTCTCGTAGATCAATATGGGGTCGACATTTTATTAACGTCAACTTCAAGTCAATTTCGATCTGAATTCTTCAAATTTCTTATCGACCCAAAATTGACTTTTCTATCGCATCGATCAACAATCAGAGACGAAAGACGAGAAGAAGTGATTCTTTCCCGAATAAGAATTGGCCACACGAAAATTATTCACTCTCACATAATCAACCAACACATTCAATCCCTCCATCTTGCTCCTACTGTCAACAAGACTGCACCCAAGTTTCATTCTTTCACTAACACCCCCCCCCCCCCGACCGTCCACACCAATTCCTCTCCACATTATTTAATACCTACTTATCTTTCATTTATTTTCATACGGAATCATACCGTCGAGCTGATGACCTTGTACTTTTAAAGCTCATTAAATAAATAAATAAATGAATAACAACTCGATTTGAAGTACTGAACCGGAAATCTACGTCGACCTGGAGTCGATGTACAGTAACTCTGTTTTTGTGACTTCACTACTCGCAGATAGCATACGTTGTCATTATTCATGATGGAGGCCATTGAGAAACTCAATTAAGCTCGACCAGAGCGAACGCAATTTCGACGTTATTGCAAATCATTTGCCGATGAATGGTCCATAATCCATCCAAAATTGAAGTCAATTTCCAATCGAAATAAAATAAATCGATTTAATTTCAATGTCTACGAAGTGTCGATGGAACAAATAAGCGGCCAATTTTAGGTCGACTTTTAATCACTTTTGTCAATTTGCCGTTGACACTGTACCAAACTAAAATCGACTCAAAATCGTTCCTGGTTAAAATTTGGAGAAGATTTGGGTTCAATGTTACCATTTCATCAAGATTAGCACTAATTTTCCTTGTTTTGTATGAAAAATATTGCATTATTGCAGTATGACCTTTACGTTAATTTCCTATTGTCTTTGCTTCATACCGCTCCGGGGCTACTTTGAAGTAGTTTTAACAGGGAATTTGATCTTTAGAGAGGAGGGGGAGCGGTTCAACAAATTTGTCGCACACCGTCCAACCAAAACCTCGGAAAAATTTTGACCCCCGAGCTACACATGAATGGAGGGAAATTTAGAAAAATTTCGACTATCGAGCCATAATATACGATAGGAGAAGGACTCAGAAGGGAATTTTGACTTTCAAGCCATAACACTAGGCAACAATTGAAAATTTTTTGAAAATTGCTGAAGTGAGATAGGTTGTATCTAGAAGTATTTTTTGCGCTGATTTCAGAACCGTTTTCCGTTTTTTTATAGGAGGTCGCGTTTTCTTGTTATCACTTTGTTTAGTTGACGCGCATCGTCGCGAGACGAAGCGTTCTTTATCGAGCTTCGATCAACGATAGCAGTATCAACGCTCGATAAAGAACGCTTCGTCTCGCGACGATGCGCGACAACTAAACAAAGTGATAACAAGAAAACGCGACCTCCTATAAAAAAACGGAAAACGGTTCTGAAATCAGCGCAAAAAATACTTCTAGATACAACCTATCTCACTTCAGCAATTTCCAAAAAATTTTCAATTGTTGCCTAGTGTAATATATGATAGGGAGGAGAGGGGCGTCGAAAAATTTCAACTTTCAGGCTACACACCCCATGATACAAGGGTATCACTTAAGAATCTTCAAGATTTTGATTAAAATTTACAATACCAAAACCAATTTAAGCCATGAAACAGGTTCCCTGCGTTCCTTGTTCAACTTCATTAAGGAAGCCATAATTTTAAACTGCTCTAGAGACATTTTATACTGATTTCAGGCCGCTTTGGAGTTGATTTCTTTTTTCTTTTGGCACAATCCAGAATACATTGAAATTCAGATAAGCATTGAAACGGTTTTGAATGTGGCAACATTGCTTGAAGGAGAAAAAATCCTATCGCAATGATCAACAACTCAATTCGAAGTATTTGACCTGGAATCGAAGTCGATCTGGAGTCGATGTACAGTCACTCTGTCTGTTAATGTGACTTTACTACTCGCAGATAGAATGCGCTATCGTTATACAATGAAGGCTATACCGTACTGCAAAACTCAATCAAGCTCGACCAGAACGGCAATGATTGAATCTACGCAATTTTGACGTTATTGCATGTCTTTTGCTGATGAATGAACTACAATCCATCGAGAAATAAATCTCATACTACAGGAGTAGCGGTCGATTTTGAGTCGATTTCTAGTCATTTTCGTCGATTTGTTGACAGCATTGAACGGAACTAAAATCGACTCAAAATCGCTCCTGATGAAAATCAAAAGACGATTCGGATTCAATGATGCCATTTTATCATGATTGGCTTTAATTTACCCCGTTTTGTATGAAAAAAGTTGCAATAATTGCAGCATGATCTTTATAATTTCCTACGTTCTTTGCTCTCTATCGTTCCGAGGCTACTTTAAATCGCTCTGGAAATATTTTATATCGTTCTCAAGCCGCTTTGGGGTTGATTTCTTTCTTCTTTTGACACAATCTAGCATACTTTGAAATTCGGATGAGCATTGCAGCAAGTTTTTTAAATATGGCAACACTGTTTGTAGTCAACATGGTTCATAAACAATCACATAAGACACGGAGTGAATCTCTTGCCGTCAAAACATAAACATTAGGAATCTTTGAAATAATCACAACTAGTAACATTGCCACGTCATCCTACAACACATTTCTACATCGAACTCAAATTTGAATTTAAAAAAACTGATCCAAATTTCTTGATTTTCATGAGCACTGTTTGATATTTTATTACTTAGGTAAACAGTTTTCAGAACGTGGGCATAAAACAAAAACAAATAGGTATGTATTCTGAGAGAAAAGGACCTATGGGAAATCAGAAGGTATTGGTGCCAAATTGCTCAAGTCTCTGTCTTGTTAATCAGATCAACCAACAGTCAAACCGAACAAAATTGACTGCATTCCTTTTCCTTCCAATAAAAGAAATTGAAATTAGGGGAATCTAATCGTTATAAATCCTCAATAATGAAACAAGTTGCTCAGTGCTCGACTACATAGGAAGCAATTTGGCAACATACAAAATTGTAGCATATGCACACCAACGTGTACGTAGTAGTGTGTTTTTGCCCAGTTGTTGAATTGCATTGCTTGTTGCCTCAGTCTTCTGTAACCGAGAACTTGAGCCAATATAGTCATTTGTTCACAGTTTTTCAAGTTCATTCAGGATATTACTTGACTCGACAATTAGCGTTCAAACTGTATGCATTCAATTTTACACGAGATGGGTTCCAATTCCGGCCAATAATGAGATCGCACCATACACTTCTCCACGAATTCTTTTTCGACAGCTTGTGGAGAAAAAAAACCTTCGGTAAAACAGATCTTAACTAACCAAACAAAAGATGTAAATTTTTTTACATGAAGTCTACAAAAATTGAAAAGTAAAAATGAAGCACTTTTGCAGGACCTTTTGCAGGACTTTTTAGTCAGCCTAAATTAATATTGAAAATTTCAAATATAATTTTTATAACATGAAACACCGCTCTAAGATAAAAATGAAGGACTTGCGAACGATTTTCCCTGAAATTTCAGTACTTTTCATGACTTGAAGGACTTTTCAACACCTATAGACACCCTGTGTACATTTTTTTAGTGAAGAATCCACTACTGGATCGTGCGTGGAGTAATTATTCTTTGTTCAGAGGAACTGAGAAAAATTTTGTAATGATCCTTTGTGAAAAAGGGACTTGGCTTTGAGCTTTATAAAAGAAATGAGGTTGTTCGTGTGCAGTTGACTTCGACCTAATTGTGAACTTCGAAACATGAACTAGATAAAGGAAACGAACGCGGAGAAAGCTGAAGGTAGAGAAGGAAGTTTGGTTGACTTATTTGAAGGGCTCAGGTAAATTTTACACGATGGAAAAAAACTTCGGGGGGAAGAGAAATCATCGGTGATATTTGGAATGGTGATGGGCTATCTGACAGCGGAATCCACGGTATAGAGTCGTGATAGGTAGACATGTACAGTTCGGAGATCGACAAAAGAGTCGTTCGAATTCATAGCGAAAAAGAAAAGCAGAAGTAGACGGATCTATCGGATAACGAGATTTGAGGAAAAAGGATCTACAACAGAAAGCAGGGAGAAGATTAAGTCTGAGAAGAGGTTCGACTAAATAACGTGAGAAAGACAGAAAAGATTGTCAACGAGGCTACTTAACATATACGGTTTGACATATTGGACTAGCAGCAGAATGTCAGCTTTTTTGAAAATAGTTCTGAAGATGTCAATTGAACATCTAGCATGATTAGCAAACTTGTCTAATACTTCTAATACGAGGGGTCTAGGTCGTGTTTCTAACTACGGCAAGAATTGTAGAGCCTCGAGATGCGACTGAGTGTCTGAGGGTGGTCGGTTTGAGGAGGGTGAAAGGAATTCGCAAGAATTAAATCTTCTCTGCCACGTGAGGTAAAATAGTCGTCCGAGAGATAATCGACCCTCTTAAGATAGAGACGTCACTCATCACAAGATTTAATGTTTTATGCGGCGATTTTTCCACTGTTCGAGTAAAACAGCGATATGCTCTTAAAATATGGCGAATAGTAAAAATCACAAGACCAACGGCTCTCATTGAAGTTTTTTTTACAGTCGTCGTGGAATTCATCTCTAGTCACAAAAACAAGGAAACTTCAACTCGACCAGATTTCGATACGTTATGGCGTTATGGTAACAATGTCGTGACTTTAAATGACGCGCGTAGAATCGTCTTATAAGACAAACACTGCGACATTCCGGACCTATTGAAAAAGTAGCTTACAGCCTACATGATGGACATTCGAAAGCTGTCACAATTGTAACATTAGTCTATCTGTTATCGGCAGATCAGCGTAGTATACTTCTTCTTGCCGCCCTTTCAGACAAGTAATTGGAAAATAAGTGCAACGGGAAGCTGATCTAGGTATCCTCGTATACAGTACAGTATAATTCTATGACATTGTATGAATGTACTTTCGCACTAATGAATATTGATATCGTATTTCATCATACAATATCAGTTACACGGCTACCACTTCTTCGCTGGAGCCGGAGGAGAGAAAATAATCATAATAAGAGATACATATACGACGAAGGTCACACGTGCGGCTCAAAAGTTACATTAAACGTGCGTACTGAATCCACGTATACATACTTCAGATCAACGACAAAAATTTCGAAAATAATAATGAACGCGGAATTCGCGAAAGTATTCCTAACTCGACAATCTTTTTTTTTTTTTTTTTGCAACTTATTTCTCAATATAAACGAACGGAAAACGGATGTGGATGTAGAATGTCGATAAGCGATTATAACGTTAGTCCTCTTCACGAGTAATGATTGGTGTCATTGATAAGCGATGGCAGCTTCCCCCTCCTGCCCGCAGAATGCGCAAAAGTTCGTCATTCAAAAAACTTTTCTCGAGACTACAGAGTATAGTGACCTCTAACGAGAAAAATATTATTAATTACTTATTGGTAAAATGATACTCTTCCATCGGTTGACGGCCCCGGCCGTTAGACGAGAGAGTTATGCAGCCAGTCATGAAGCGTATACGCAGACAGTTGAAAACGCGGTCCTCGTTAATACGCAGTGTACAAAAATTAGAGACGTTGTTCTTCGAATTGAAGTGAAAACGAAGCAAATATGCGAGAATGAGAGAAAGAGAAGTCTTCGAGAATAGTTTGATTTACCTCTTTTGACCTCTTGACCTTCTCGCTCATGTTGAAATTCGATCGCTATCGGCCCGCCAGCGCGAACTGATCCGCTCCTCTTCGTGAATACCGCGACTGCGGCACGGCGGCGTGGTTCGGTTCGAGAACAATATTTGCGCACTGAATTTTTCTTTCTTTCTCTCTCTCTCTTCTCTTCTAAGCATTTTTCCATTCACAAAAACTGATCACGCTTCGGTCATTAGTGCGAAGAGACGACGACGACTGATTGTGGTACTGTACAGACACGGCCATACAGCTATTTATTCGTATATGATTTCTTCGGCATTTTGAAAAATAATATACTAGCAGGTAGGTAGATAAAGATAAGGTACTAACATCGTTTGTTATACAGAAACGATGGTCGGTAAAAAGTATTCTAGTCGGATTGAAGGTGTATTCTCTTCGACAGAATTGTTGTCGCACCTAGGTACGTAAGTATAAATTCCGATACTGGTTCTCGAGGGAGTTAAAGTTGCTAAAGCGCCAAAAGGTGTTGATGGTTTTATTTGTGGCGTCTCGTCTCTCTCTTTCTCATTACGTATACTGCGTATACGTTATACACGGTACATATGAAAATTTCATTATCACAATGAATGACAAAGAGTATTGAAAACGAGTTGAATAGGCGGTGATTTGTTGATCGAATTAAAACTGTGGATCGTCGAGTTCGACGTCGATGAAAAGACGAGAGATGGTTCCAACAAGTACCTATATAGTACATATATACAGCTACAGAATTGTAATAACGGGAAACTTTTTTCAAACATCGCTCACAGCTTTATTAGACTGTGTTGTTGTACAAGTTGAATTACACGAAGCAATTGAAAATAAAAAGGAAGAAAGGACGGGAAAAAAAGTTTTCATTATCCAGCGGTCTTCTCGAGCGGAATGATTCTTCTCCCGCACTTCAAAAATTCTTCTTTTTTCGATCGAGTTAAGGTGTTGGAAGATTTTTCATTCCCGACTTGATGAGAAAGTCCCGAGCCTTAATAATGTTTATTGAAGAAACATTGTTCGAGTCGTAGTAATTAGTCATTTTCAGAAAAAAGAAAAGAAAGAACGTTGAATTCGTATCAGCGGGTCTATTGAAATCGAAAGTACATACCTAATTCAAGTTTTTTTTTATGACAGTCAAGGAGACAGCATTCGGTTAGAAAAATGTCTCGAAGGATATTGAGTGGCTCTTCGAAGTTGAAGAAAACAAAAATATATCGTCATTCCCGAGATGCAATCAACAGAAGTCAAATGTCATGGTATGGCGTCTCCAGCCAAAGGCAAGTAACCTTTGAAGTTACAGTATTAGACAGATATTACTTAAAACAAGATACAATTAGGTAATACTAAAGGCTGAAATTTAGCATGCTCGTCCTTGTTCTTCCTATCCCTTGGACCGCTACAAAAATCTCATCTCACTATTCTTCCTTTCAAGTCTTGTTATTTTTCAAGATTCTAACCAGTAAATCCATTCGACATAGTACCTCTTCATTTGTCATCTTCCTTTTATTCTATTCGATTTAGTCTTTTGTATAGTATCAGAGCTCGAATGCTTCGATTTTCTTTGTTGTCGCTTTCGTGTACATATCGAAGTTACACTAGCGTATCTCGCGATTGACCACACGTGGCATTTAAGTATGTTAACTCTCAGCTCTATACTTGGTCCTCGCTCCGTTTATGGATATTCTCAGCCTTACTATGGTCTCCTCTAGGTCTCGTTTATCGCTAGTTATCGTCGTTCCATGGTGGTATTCCAAAAAATATACTCAGCCCTACACCTCTTCCTTCTCTGCGTCTACAGAACTTCACACTTACCATTTACTCCTCTGCCAGGTTCCCTGATCTCACCTTCAACTCCAAAACCTTTTGGACTCCTTAAAAGCAAAATCTTGGATTCCTTGAACGTTCTCAATTGCCTTTCATAACCCTGTACCAGCTATAACGCAAACTCCTCTTCCAACTCTATTGCGGTCTAATCTATTTCCAATTTGATTACGGTTCTCCAATTTACACCCACCCCAACAAAACAACCTCAAAATTGATGCTCTAAATTAAATCCTCAGAGCTTCGGGTGGCCCTTGGCCAGGGTGTCTGCCAGAATTGAAAAATTGAAATAGTTGACATTAGTTGACCTTTTTTCGATATTTTATTTGACCCTAAAAAATATCAAACTCCCCCCCCCCCCACCCCTCTCCAAACTAATATCGTAATTTCGGTATTTTTTTTTCGTTTGCAAGAATTAATATTTAATTGAGAAAAGTGTCATTTTAAAAGTCAGAAGTTTGTTGATTGATATTGTCCATATAGGAAGACGTGTGAAAAACATTCTTTACACAAAATTATGCATTTTTGGACTTTTTAGTTGACCTACGGATAGAAAAGTTGACTTTCTTAGTTGACCATGTTTCAAAAAAGTTGACTTTAATTGACTTAGTTGACTTAGTTGACCTGGTAGACACCCTGTTGGCATATTATGCATCAACTCTCCATCTCGCCCTTTGCGCTGTTCCTTCACTCACCGCTAACTTTCTGGCCTCAAAAGCCTTCCATCTTTACAAATACTTTCAGCCCACGTGATTCACTTCTTCTATCGCTTTAATTTCACCTAGACCATTATCTTAAATTTGAATCTCTACTTTAAGTATGTTTTTATCCAACCCCTATTCCTGATGTCCGTCTTGATCTTATTTAAATCCCTAAAACAGACAACTTTTTACACAAACAACACATCAACAAAATCATATTTCCCTCTCACCTTCTCTGAAACAATAGAACTATTTATCCAGTCTCCATTCAGAGTAACATCCAATCCTTCCGTATGAGAAACTCCGTTTCCATAATCACCGCTATATTTGTCTGCCGGATTCTCAACCGTTTCTCTCCACCCCGCAAATTTCTTATAAAACTCGATTCTCTTTCATCCTCACTGGCTATACAAGACCCTTCCTTATTCTATCGTTCCTATCGTCCAACAAATCCTCATCTTTGCACACTCACTAAATTCTTATTCATCTCATCGACACAAGGAATAAGACGCGGTGGACCTTGCTGTAAAGCAGTCACTTCTCCCCCTCGTACGATCTCGAATTGTATTACTGCAGTCTCATCCTCTCCTCCTGGGACGATTTCTGTTCCTCCATATTCTCCAGCAAGATCCAATCTATTAGCTCCACCGCACTTCCCGACGAGAAAAAGTCATACTAACCCAGCTTAGAATAGGCCGTACTCGTCTCATCGACTATTTTGTCTTTTTACACCTTTCATGCGTTTCATGGGCTTGCCCAGCCTTTGAAACTGAAGAAAAACGAACTAGCCTGTGGAGGTGGAGCAAGGCTGATACGTCAGTTAATATATTATTGTCAAAAGAAGAACATTATTAACCGCCCTTCTCTAGGTCACTGCAGTAAAGTTGAAGTGAGGTCAACGTGGAACGGGAAACCCAACTTCAAACCCGGCCTAATGACATGAAATAAATCAAAATTCATCATAAGAGTAGCATATCAAAATCAAAATTCGAGAGTTTATTTTAAAAACCGTACAAATGTATAACACGATATTATCGAAAATTCACGGAATTCAAAATAGAAAAATGCAAAAAATTGCAGAAAAATTGAAGTATTTTCGGCTAAATAGCCACTATCAAACGACACACAAATTAGAATTGAACTACATCGAAAAAAGAAGTGAAAGATGTAAGAGAAGAAACCTAAATTAGAGTTGTTAAAAGGAGAAAGACGGAAGAACTCCTCGATAAAATCATTATCAGGGAGAAAACGATTTAAAAGTAAGACATCATTAATACGAATGGCAAACAATCTTGATGTGCTCAAGGACCAACCGTCGACGGAAGGAATTCTCAGAATGGAGCAAGACGGCCTGATAAGATCAAATTTATGGTCGAAAGCCGAGAGGTGTTCTGCAAAGGCAGCGCCTTTACGGGAAGGGGGAAGGAAGTAACTTCATCGAGATGTTCTTGAACCCCAATACGAAGCTGCCGGCTCGTCTTCCCTATATAAAGAGCCGAACAGTCAGAAGATTGGAGCTTATTGACCCCATTCTCTCGATGATGGGGATGGGATCTCTCAGCAGTGTTTACGCAGGGCAAAAACCGAAGGGTTTAGAGAGATGCATGATCCCAGAAGGAAGCTTCCACGGTAGGGCAAACGAACCAGGTTCACTTTCCTTCTGGAGTGAGTCGTACCTCGATGGAGAGAAGTGACAAAGTCTAAAGCTTTGAGGTAAGTTTTTTCCGAGCCCTTCGAATGGACGAGGTTCTTGATAACATTAACTTCCTCCGAAAAACTCTGAGGCGAGTGGGAGACAGAAACAAGACGGTGGATGAGGCTATTGAAGGCAGTGAACTTATGGGAAGGAGGACAGAAAGAAGAGGCAGTAATATTTATATTTGTGCATTACTTTTATGAAAGACCCGCCACCATCAAAGGAAATGAAGAGGTCCAGAAAATTAATGGAAGTTGCACCTACTTCAATAGTGACCTCAATGATGGGATGCTGACTGTTGAGGAAGGTGAGGAGAGAGTGGAGGTCGGTAACAGAGCGATTCCACAAATACCATCCGCATATCGGTGCCAGTAAACAATATGGGAAAGAAGATGAAATCCAGAGTGAAAGAATTCATTCTCGAAAACAATATTTTTACGGTGCTTGTAGATAAGTTGTTGAAATTCGCAGAAATTGAGGGAGTGACACATTTTGAGGAATGTCATGAAATCATTAAAGATTGGGGTGGGAACATGACCTTGAACAAGTGCTCAACTAGTTCATAGGAGTTATTAATGGAAAACTGCTCACTAGCGACTAGAACCATTAATCGAGAAACTTGAATAGTCCAAAAGTAGGCGAAGAGATAAAAGACACCACTAGCCTAATGGCGACATTCTCTTTGTGGAGCTTAGGGAGGCCATATACCCGAGGAGGTACGGGGTTCTGCGGTCAAATTTGGGCTCTATCGAGAATCGCAACTTTTTTTTCCTCTGAACCCGAGATCCCAAACGTACCGACTGAATTTACGGGACCACGCAAATTATTATCTAGTACCCTATTCTCTTCTTGTTATCCCTTACATCTTTTCCTTTTTCCACAAATATCTCTCTCGTACATAACGAAAAAAGTGGAAATGAAGTCCCGTATCTTACGAGAATCTATCAATCCCATCTTATGGCGTATACGTATAGAAGTTACTTCGAATCTCTCTCTCCTCTCTTTCTCTCTTCAAACAGTATATCGTACAAAGAACAATATACTATGGAAATATAGGAAGCAGAAGTACACCTCCGGGAATAACGATCCAAAATAAAGTACACGCGACACGGTAAACATTAACGCGCAATAAATTACCTCTTCTAGAGCTTTTGGAGCGATTGTACCTCGTAAAGTATAATATAATACATATAACAGTGATTCTAACTCACTCGAAAAATTTTTTAATCCCAACTATGCGCTGTGTAGTACAATGATAGAATGGTTGACCGCCTCCGTTGCGATTCCAAAATACAATGCGAAAATCGAGCTCCAACACTTTTCATACGGTGCGATCTGCAATCAGCGTCTCCGGTCTCTCTACTAGCGCGCGCACGGAGAATAAACGTTCGCCCGAAATTTCAAGAGAATACCTGTAAAATGAAAACAACGAAACTTTTCATAATAATAATAATAATAATAATAATAATAATAATAATAATAATAATAATAATAATAATTGTTTTCGGAGAACGTTTCCTATATTTTGGCGTACATGTACGAACACGATACACGAGAACGAGAAAAAGAGGAAGAAACTATATTCATAAGGACAGAGACAGAATCCGGGAATGCGATAAATGCTACACCACGCTAAATCCTGTTCCTTTTCCACGTACAGTTTGTACCAACATAATATGAATACAATATGTCTGTTCCTTCGTATTTTGCTGCACAATAAAAGCAACTAATACAGTCATACTGTCGTAGATTTGAAGCACAATTCACATGAACAGCGGAAAATTGTAAAATAAACTGCTATTATTGCATAGAGCAGAGTACGTTCGAGAGTATACACATAACCTTAATATATACATATATTGCAAAAGTTCGCACGTGGATGTTCATTTTCCAATTTAGAACTACACACACTCTTCACCGTATTACAGCAACGACAAGGGGAAGAGTGCATTGTGGGTGTGAGTGCATTCAATCCATGCGAAAGCAGAACAACCCTTCACTGTGTTTACGCTGACGGAAAAAGAAACAAAAAGAATGCCGAATCGCTGCGACTATGTTTACTCTCCCTTTCACCCTTCCTACATTCAAATATACACTAAATAATAATTATGTAGAGCGCTGAGGATACGTTCGCTGTTTTCTTTATGTTGATTTCATTTTCTCTTTTTATTCTTTCAAAAAAAAAAAAAAAAAAATCTTAAACGTTTACTTTCAAAATCATCGCCTCAATCGTAGCGAACTCCCGCCCAGGTCCATTAATATACGACATCCACTTTTTACAGATTATAATTCTTCAAAGGGTTCGAATTCCGCTCAACGAGAAAATATTCTAACGAGCGAATGTCGAATTCGATCAAACAAAATTCAATTTCCCCCGTACTCAAATTGAGAGCGCGCATCTTTCTTCTTTTCTACCAGAAAGAGGGAACGTACACAATATCGAAAGTTTGACGACACTAGTAATGATACTGCTCAAAATGATAGCGATTGCAGGGTGGAATATATGCATAAGCTGACTTCATTTATTCAACTACAATTCGTACTATTTTTGAAAAATTAAGCTGACCACCAAAAAAAAAGGGTTGCTGAACAACCATTCAAAAGTTCGAACTCTGAAATATAGTATGATGTCACGATCGCTCTAAATTTACTAAGGAATTTACAAAGAGTACGTTACGTCAAAGGAAACAAATAAGTTCCGCAGTTAATTCATATTCTCCATGATCTTGAATGGTCATCAATAGATGAAGAAAATTTCTGATTTCACGTTTTGAATTACAGTACAAAGGACTGAGAAGTTTGGAATCAGGCCTACGCTCATTAGAAATGTTCAAAAGTTTCATTTGAAGTTTTTCAAGGTTATAAACCTAAGGTCCCTGATATTACCTCTCCTTGTATACTAGCTTTATACTACTCTACGCTTCTATTGGACTTGAACTAGGCTAAGAGTGAGAACGACTGAGCCCCGAGAACCACTCAGCCTTCCAAGACTCATAACAGGTTCCCGGGAGGAATTTAGTCGAATACACAGATACTAGACTTATACTAAGCGCCCGCCAGTGAGACAGGGGCCTCTCAGCCTAAGGAGACTAGACTTATAGTAGGCATCAATAATAACCGTTACTTGCCGGAAAACGAAAATAAAATGCATAATAATGAACTCTGTAACTCTGCTCCTCCCTTCCTCTACTTCCGACCTCGGCGTCCACTTCCTAGAGAGTTGAGACTTATTTTTTGCGTTACAATAAATTTTTGTCACACTTGATGACGTCATCGGTGACCATTTGACTTACTTCCGGGACTTGGAAAAATTTCGACCACCCTAGGCCTAACATACAGTATTTCCCTTCTTCCTCTCTCTTTTTCTCTCGTACTTTCAGATTTCTGTTTTGAGCCCAATATAATCTGAAATATTGTACGAGAGGCCTGACAGCCTGATTGAGCCCAGTTTATATATGGTCTAACATACTATATGCTGGGACTGCGGACTCGCAGATTTCTGGATTAGATCGAGGGTTGGCGGATTCCAAGTGCACCGACGGGGAAGAGGAGCCAACTGAAACTCGCGGCTGAGGACAGGGTATCGATAAAGATGGATGATTTTTACGGTTTAGAATTTTCTAGTTCATTAGCAAGAATGATTAGTACGCGAGAGAATCTCTTTCCCCGAAAGATCCTTTTCAGTCTTCTGGTAGAAAACTATGAAGATCTTACCCCATCCGCCATTTATCCATCGGAATTGTAGGTCAAGATCACGAGACTCACTAAAGAAGTTGGGACGTAAACCAATTAATATAAGTCGAGTTCCATGGAAGGAATTTTTCAATGTGTCTACGGTCGGGCCCAGAAGCGAGGTTTCGGAGTCTTCGAGGTCCGGGTAATTTGTCTTGATAGGAGGCTTTCAAGCCTCTGACGCGTATCTCACTATTAACCAAACACAGCAACTCAGAATTTTTAGCCGCATCTCTGTGCGTATGTTTCTGTCTCGTAGGACTCTGGAATTTCTAAATGAAAGTGTCTTCCTACACGAACTGACATCTTTTGAACCATCCTTTGTGGTTCAGTACTCTCGCTCTCATAGTGCTTCCAAATGAACGATGGCGTAATAATGTCTATGACAATACCACAATATCATATTTTCGCTTGTTTTTAGTCACAGTTTTTCAATTCGGAATTACGAAACTAGTGACCTTCAGATTAAAAGAAACGAAGAGTAACCTAGAGAGATTTTTTTTTTTGCTCTGGAAATGTATGGTAGTCGAATTTTCATCGACGTCAATATGGAGTCAATGTACACAATCAACCTTTTGTAGCATTTTTTGTTTGGTAACTTTGCCTATCGCTGACAGAATGTATAAATATAATATACAAATATTATGAGGGGGTCACTGTGAGAATCTCAATTATGCTTGACAACATCAGAAATATCTGAATCAAAGCAGTTGACTTGATGGAACAAAATAAGCGGGCCAATTTGAGTAGACTTCCAGTCTTTTTGGGTCAATTGGAGTCGACATCATCGAAAATGAACGAATATCTTACTATTTCGGTGGCAGTCCTATCACAAGGCATCTCACTAGGACTACCTTACAGCATCCGTTGTTAGATATTTCGTCTCAACCAGTATCCAGTGGACGAGTTTCTTCTGGTGTTACATACGAGTAGAGACTGATTAGTTTACTTTCTGACAAGCTATATTCGAATATTCGGCCATCATCTCCAGAATCCTGGCCAGCCCCCACCTGGACTCACTCGCTGTTTACGAAATTTCTGAAAGATTCGAATTCCGCTAATATCGAATTGCCTCAGACAAAAATTCATTTATTCCCCACCCAAATTTATTGCACACGTCTGCTGCCTTCCTTTTCCTCTGAGAGAGAAAATGTACACAGTATCAAAAGTTTGGCGACGTTGACTGTGATGACGACGATAATACTCAAGAGGATATAGCGAATTCGGGACAGAATATAAACGTGTACGCATCACGATTCTTGAAATTACGGAGCAAAAAAATTCGTTAGACGATTTCTTATCTTCGATGCAGTTTCGGTGCACATCGCAACGACGACGAAAATATACTCGCAGAAAGCTGATGCGGAGGAGAGATAAAAATTGTTATCCGTCGAGTGCGGCACGCATTTCCTTCTGGGTTTGTTTTCTTTCCCTCTTAGAATATCGTTGAATAAATAACGGACGCGCATTATATCGCTGAAATCTCGCTTCACGAGTGCATTATTTTTACAAATTAACGCACGACCAGCAGACACCACTATCGCGAACAGAGTAAAATCCCTGTTACAAATACAGCATTCGGCTTAACGCGCGCGCTCATCTTACGATCCTGGCGATCAAATGATTTATTCTAAAGCTCGCGACATTTTTTCATAACTCATGATGTTATGCCAGCGACCTTCGCAGAATTATTACATACTAGATTTATACGTGTGCGCTCTCCATCGACCGACGAGACGCTTTCTCGCGGACGCAACAGAAGAATAAAAATCTGTTGAATTCGTACGAAACATGTCCCCCATAATGCACGGTAACTTATCTTATTACGATAACGTCTCTTGCGGATAAAATGATATTCGGCTCTGGCAAAATGTTATGGTGTGTTATAACATACCGTAGAAGAGAATATTATTAAAGAAAATTCAGAAACGCTCCACGAGAATATTCTGAAAGTTGTCACATTCGGTTGAAACGTTTTTCCACATGTGTAAAACTTCTACGGTCGAAAAGATTCTCTTTTCACAGAGCTTCGCGCATACAATCTCGACAGAATTAATTTCTGCTCGGCAACTTCGACGCATCCTCTTTTTTATTACGTTCGCCGTATGTCATTTCTCTTTGTTAGCGTTCTACAGATTATTGACAACAGCACGAGCACGAAAAGCCATTTCTATCATTTCACACTTGGTCGCTCGAATCTAAATGTTCGTCGTTCAATGGTCAAGTGAACTGTCCAGTTTCCTTGTTGAAAAATAGGATCGGTTTGTATTATAGATTCGAGAGATGGATGAGAATCTTGTCAGGAGATGAGGTGGATGATGCTATGCAGGAAAATTTAAGGACTGGAGAAAATTATTTTTCGATCATAGAAAAAAGGTTCTGAAGCATAAAAATTTGATTTCTCGATTCACAGTCAACTTACGATTAGGCCAACTGAGTGATGTGGGGATCAGGTGGTTAATATCACAGGAAAAAGTACTGAATGTCAAGTGTAGTAAAAGCTACTTGAAAGATGTAATGTCAAAACGTTTTTCCAAGGTATAGCCGTACATCGAGTAAGTCTAGTATCACGGGTATTTGAGAGTTGCGTTATGAGGGGACCATCTCACGCCTTCCTCACTTCGGTCCTGACAACGATGGCACGACAAGAGGGACCAATGCAGTGAGTCCAAATACTATATTATATTTGATATGATAGGAAAGGAAGTTTCTTGGTAGTCTCGATAATTTGAATGGGAGACAGCAAAAGAAGCATACCGGTGAATTCTTTTTCCACGTTTTTGGCCTTGAAACACCTTTTTCCTCCCTGATTAACCATGTAGACCGTCGATTTTTGGAAATCAACTCCTACTCGACGAAAATGTCACTTCTTCCGAGGTCTGAGTCGAAATAGCATCATAATATTAATGAAATCGACCGCGCTACTTCGTCGGTATTAGATCGATCAAGTCAACTTCTTCAATCTACCAAAAAAACGACTACTTCAATGCGTCGGATAGCATTAGATTTCAAGCGCTCTGGAAATGTATGCTAGCATGGCAGACTGCGAGTCGACCTCAAATCGAGGACGATCTGGAGTCGATGTACTGCCATTCTCTTGTAGCATTTTAGTCGTTTGGTAACTTCGCTACTCACAGACATGATGCGTAATCATAATCATAATAGATATTTTGACGGCCATTGAGAACCTTAAATCAAGGTTAAATTACCGAATAAGGGCCAGTGTTACAAACGACTCGTTTTCGACATGGCTATGTCTTAAAGCTAGAAGTAATTCTGAAATTTGCGTCAAGAAAATGACGTCAGTGACCTTGACCTACTTTAGAGACTTCGAAAATCTGAACTTCGCTACTTTAGGACCTGCGTCCTCAGCTTTCATTATCTAGGCTTGACATACAGTATATTAGGCTATACTAAGGCTAACATGCAGTATACTGGCTTGAACTTTCTTCAACTAGGTAAAACGTAAATGACCCAGGTACTAGGCTATACAGTATACGCGTATGTTGGGCTAGAAAAGAGGGAGGGAGGGAGGGAGGGAGGACGATGTACAATTTCATACTAGTTTAAAGATTGATATCGATCTTGAATCGATATAATCGGTATCATCTTGATCGATGAAATCTGAAAGCTTTTGACATGACTGTATATGTTTTTGGGCTGGGGATTAATTGGATATCTGTGTGACGCCACACGTGACGTCACGCTTTATGACGCCATCAATGACCTTGACCTACTTCAGGGACTTCGAAAAAATTTCAATTTTTAGTCATAATTACACTGAGCCTAATATACAGCATACTAGGCTCAAAAATTGGGCTGCTACAATAGATTTAGGCTTCATTATGTATAAGCCTGATATACATTATACCAGCCTTAAACTAGACCAAGAAGGGAAAAGAACGAGTGGAGCGAGTGAGGTTATTAAATAGGCCTAAAATGAAGGTTAGTCTTACTATAGCAGCCGAGTATAAAATCAATATTTCAGGATGTCTACCAAATTTGAAAACTAATAATATTGCACTTTTATTGGACCTTTTGTCACAAATCTCCTGATTTAACAAGCAAAAAAAAAAAAAAAACTTTTTTCAATTCTTGATTATTGATTTTCATTGAATACGTATTAAAATTAGAACTTTTATTCTCGATTATTGATTTTTATTGGACTTGCATCAAAATTAATGGACTTTTATTGACTTATCGGACCTTTTTTGAAAGAGTGAACTTTTATTGGACTTATTGCCCAAGTAGACACCCTGTATTTCGATAGAATCAAGATCAATAAATCGATATAACAGAGATTGACACATTGGTATGATCGAGACTAATATATCGATATAATCAAGATCGATACTTTTTACATTGTATTTCTTAAATTTCCAAGTCCCTCCTCAATGCAAACTTGACTTCTATCAAGAAATTTTGAATTATTTGAAAGAAAAACAAGACGTATTCATGATTTAATATTTTCCAGAAATGAAAAATTCCTAGTACCTATTTCCATCTCGATTCTCAAATCCTATCCAATCATACACTCAAAATCTAAGTAGTTTCGACGCTATCGCTAGTTTTTTGCCGATGAATGAACCAAAATTGTCGTCGATTTTTTGTCGATATCAGGTTAATGCCCGAAGTCGACTCAATTCTATAACGTCGATATTGAGTCGGCTGGTGATTTCGAGTCATTTTGAGTCGGTCGACATTGAGCGGAACTAAATTCATTCTTGTGAGTCACCTCCCGATCACAATAAGGGAGTGAATTTAAAGTCAGTGGTGTTATGTCAGCACAATTGATGCGATATATAGCATGGAAAACGTTGCGTCTTACATATTCAGAATTATTTTTCAATTTAAGCATGATTGCAGTATGATCTTTAGCATAAGTAAGAAAATTCAAACTTAATTTTCTAGTTTCTTCGCTCTATACCGCCCTCGAGCCATTCAATATTCCTCCGGAGTTGTTTTATACCGTATGAGAAGCGATTTCTTTGTTTTTCCGAGCAGATTTTGAAATTCGGATTAGCACTGAAGCAGGTTTTAAACGTGGCAACTTTGTTCGAAGTCGATATGGTTCATTGTTGAAAACTGTCATACCATCATAAGACATTTTTTCTCATGATCCAAGGAAGCAAATAGTGTGAATATCTTCATTTCCATGACCACTGACTGACATAACATTATTTCTTATGGTTTTATGAGTACTAGTAGACGACCTGTTATTAGAACGAGAGCATAAAGCAACATCGAATGTTCCAGACTCCCTCCCAACTTAAGTAAGTTTCTGTGAGGGGAGGACCTACGGGAAATCGAAAGGTATTGGTACCACTAAATTTTGCTCGGGTCTCTATCTATCTTTTGAATCATTTCGAATGAAGGAAACCAATTCCCTGCTAAAAGGATCGTACATATAGATCGTCGATGGTGAGGCTACAAGTAGCCCAGTGCTCGGCTTCCTAGGAGACAATTCAGCAACATACAAAACAGCAGTTGTAGTTGTTTTGTGGCCCAGTTGCTGAACTGCATTCCTTGATGCCTCTTCTATAGCGGAGCATTTGAAGAATTTTCGTTTCAGCGCAATCCTTTATTCAGGTAAACTGAAGTCTATCCGCAGTCTTACTTGACTCGCTAATAAGTTTTTCAAAATCAGTATCTAAACTGTACGCGTAACGAATCTATCGAGATGAGTTATGAGTCACAAATTCTACTTCATGACTCATCGGGCGGCCCACTCAACCTTCAATCGAGAAGCCACCGAGACATGATCAGAGAAAAAGAGGTGTGCTGAATTCGCAAAGAATAAGTAGTCATCTAAGGTAAGTAGGGAGAAGTTGACTTACTCTCGTTGTTGTGATTCGCGAGAAATTTGCTTCTAAATTGAGTCAGTTCGAGAGTCAGTGAGTGTACATCATTCTTGGGGGATGTTTCGTATAAACGTATAATTTAGAGCGAGTAAAATAAACACCGAGCATATTTCTTACGTTTACAGTCGGCGGTGCATCAGTGTAACTTATATACGTCATAGTTCCCGTATATTTTCTGTTTTTACGCGCATTCTTCGCATAAAAGAGAAAAATAACGCCGCACCCATTCAAGAGACGTTCTTTTCATCGCTAAATATACGATGAATAATAAGAACTCTTTCTCTCGCAGTAAAATTTCTATATACTGTGTAACTTAATGCTCTTTGAAATTTTACGCAAAATATTCTCCTATCTGTGCAAAGCGTGTCGGTACATGAAAAAGCGAAAAATTAAGACCTCAAGTTTACATACAGTATCAATATCAACTCGTACACTCATATTATGTAAAATCAAAGCCGTAATAATATTCCGGGTCAGAATAAAAATTTTAAATTAGGTAAAATATACCTACATTGAAGAAACGAGTACCGTATAAAACCCGTATCGTATTTGTCTCCTCAATTTACTTACTCCAGCATAATTATCGATACATCTACTCGAAGATAAACCTAAATATTATCGTACACATACGCGCGTACTCATCGATAAGAGTACTCATCGTCGGCGAAAATGTATTTTCGTTATTAGTGAAAGAGAGGCGACCGAGATTGTTTCAAATATATACTGGGTAATTGGTAACCTTTCGGAAATAATACTTCGCCCGCAGCAGACACACTCTTTTCAGAATTGATGTTACAAACAGAACCGCAACATTCCTGCTGGCATGTAGGCCACGATTGTGTTCCTCGTTCCACTAATTTTTCTCTTCTCTTCTTGAGAAACGCTTTTGTAGAATACGAATAATACGATCGGTTCCTAAATTCGTATCCCGCATTATTCTGAACTTAACAAGAGGTATTGAACAAACTTTTGAAAATATTATTAGGTACGTATTATTATTACTATTTACTTATAGTTGCACTAAAACTTTATTATTATTATTATTATTACTATTATAGCTGTACATCGATAGTAAGGATTATCAGCGGGAGCGGCATAAGTAACTTTGGAGATTTTGAGAAAATTGAGGTGGGAGTTGGGAAAGGATTAGAGACTACAGTAGACACTGATTGTTAGTGAAACGCAGGTAGTTGAGAGAGTTTGTGACCGTGACAAAGAGCACGAGGAAGAAGTAGGAAAACAGAGTGGGAGAGACAGATACTTTCAAGAGCGGGACACGAGAAGAGGTGACGGATATAGGCAGTAATGACAAGAAGGGGAGGAAAGACCTAAAAAAAGATACGATTGGGAAGGACGTGTATAACCGACTCTGAGCGGGACAGAATGATTTTTTTATGACCGTCAGTTCGATTGGAAGAAGTCCAAGAAACTGCTTTAGTACTTTGTCTTCCATATTTGTGATGGGCTCCGCAAAAAGGGACCACAAGTTGCCATGGTGAAAGCACCTCATGTAAAACTATCTTTCATGCATGAAGTTCATCTTACACAAAGGAAGTTGATTATAATGTTTGATTGAAGGATCATAGAAATCAATGATGACAGTCATAAGCGTGCTCCATCATTTTCTGATGTAAGATGGACCTATTTCAACGGCCAATTTTACTCCGGGATCTTTCACCATTGCGACTTGTGGTCCTTTTTGCGGAACGCATCACATTTGTTTGAATGTTGATTTTTCTAAAAGTTACGCCACGAGTAAAGTATGAGGCATCCTACGTCAAAAAACAGGAGTAAGTACAGGGTCAGAAATTCTGTGGGACAGAAAGGAATCTTGGCGGCAAAGACAATTGCGTCATGTTCCAGGAAGTTGATGACCCACAAGGAGGAGAAAGATGTAGAAGTGGATGATAGTCATTGCAGGAGTCAATGAGCGTGCAATTTGTGGTCTTGCATAGCCAAGAGTGATGAAAGTGAGTCAGTTGACAGAAGAAATTTGATCTGGGGGTCACGAGACAGAGATGAGAAAGATAAGAGTAGCCCCTTCGAGTAACTAGATGAGCAATGCTTCATACACCAATCGACTTAACCCCTTCAATGAGCTAGATATGCAACGCTTCAAACACCATAAGACACAGAACGTCCTTCCAAGGTATTCCAAGTCCCCCTGCTGTTGTATATAGCTCCAGAGTTCGGGCCTGTGACGTCACAATTTGATGACGTCATAGATCTGGTAGATCTCACGTGCCCTTTAAAACAGGTTCCCTGCCACCCCTCGTTCAACTCCGTTAAAGAACCCGTGAGTTTATTCAATCAATGACTGATCATAACTGAATCTGGATCGAGTAGACGTATCCTATTTTGGGTCCAGATTTAGATTCGTCGATAAAGCAGGGCTGATGGATCGGAAAATTGGTACAGTTGTCAGTATATAGTAATTTGAGTTTGGAGATTATCAGCTAGATCGAGTCGGATAGGATACATGGGGGAGAGGTTAGCTATAAAGAAGTGCATGATATGATAGGGGGTAGATGGTTCAATTTGAGGTATTTGAATATTCAAGACTTAAGAAAGAGAATGAGAGAATTATGTCGGCAGTGTGCGGGTGCGTAGATAGGAACCTGAGTGAATTGAGCTGTGGACGCAAGACAATTGGCAGTGAGAATTAGGAAGCGGTATTTGAGAGGGGGATAAACAACTTCAACGCAGAGGCTGAGAGTGGGCCAAGGTCGGTGAGCTTGATTTACCTCAAAAGCGAATATGTTGACAGATAGAAAAGAGTTGTACGGTCCATTATTAAAGAAAAACAGATAATAAATTTGTTGAGTTTTTACGTTGGATGGAAGAGAGAAGAGTCGGATGAGTAGAAAAGTGTCAAGTGGGTGATTACTGCTTGATATCATGCAGGAATATGATCAGCAACGGGATGTGATCGTCGTCAGATGAATTTCTTTTTTGATGAAGGAGGTGTCACAGGGACAAGTCGGGTGTTGACGCTTATGAAGAAGTTTACTGTCGACAATTGATTGATAAATATAGTTCTGTCTTACAATGCGATCAGTATAGAGTCACGAGGAGATGGAATCAACGACCGAAAATTCATTTTTCCGTTCATGACTAATTCATATGCACAATTTCACGTTCTTTCCAAAATAGTACCGATTGTAGGGCACGTAACACACCCTCTTCAGAGTGTAAACAAAAATGCTTGTTGTGGAATGCCTGTCGAAATTTCCAACTCTCTGTTACGCAATTTTTCGTTTTGGTCGTTAACCATAATTCATGATTCCACTTCACATATGTGTGTACAAGTGGAAATGTTTGATTTTTATAGATCCAGTAATTTCTCGTCGCGTGGTATCAATTCGGGAACATACAGGATAAGCGTTGAAGATGAATGAAAATACTGAAGTGAAGGAGAGACCTCGCAAGGAGGGGTAGGGATCAGAGAATAGATAGGGTAACAGTTGAGAATGAGTAGTTGAACAAGTAGAGGAGGGTCGTCGAATTTTAAGAAACCACAGGCTTGGTTTAGGTACCCATAAGCGTTCCGTGCAAAGGACGAGCATTTCTGCTTGTAATATATGCCAAAATCATGAGCCACTTTACTTTTCAGAAAAAAAGAAACAAAAAAAAAAAGAATAACTTGGACATTGAACGTGGACCATTCTTTCAATTTCAAATGACAGTAAACTTCTATTAAGATCTCAGTTTAAATTAGAACGACGCACTGTGTATACAAAGTATTTCTTGGTTTCTTCGGAGATTTTTCGCTTCCAGACTCTGCAACATAGCGATGTATTGGAATCAGGAAAGCGTTGTGGTAAACGACAGGATTTCTCTTGGATATCGTGGAAAATTTGATATTCGATAACAGTTGCTGTTCGTTAATTGGATACGAACGTAATTGCGCTAGCAATTTTCTGTCTCTCTTCCTATTCCAACCCTCCTCCCCCTCCTTGTTCATCGTATCGTGAGTTTCTTTCGTTGCTGCAATTATTTGTGCGTGCACGTTATTACATAGAAAATTGTGCAATAAGCGGAGAATGCGGCCCGTATCGATTTAGACCGCGTTATCGTTTTCAACGAAATACAAGAGTAGAAGAGTAAATAATAATCGTTATATCTAAAAAGAAGAAAAAAAAAAAAATTAATTAATTTATGAAAATGAGAATTAATTAAAAACGAGATTCGAACTTTCGTAGTTTCTTTAGATATCTTATTCGTACATCGTGCGATTTGGTTGACGCAGAAAAACCTCTTCAACTTTTTATTGAGAATTTCCTCCATCATTTGCATAGAAATTATGGATGATAACTACAACTGCTCGCCGGGTACTACAGCAACTGTGAAGTCTAAACTCGATGAAGACGTTACAAAAGTTGGTGTTAGTATTTACGTTTTTCGTATCAGTTATTACAGCTTTCGTTACCATTTCTGCAGTTTTTTTCCCCCTCTCATTTTCATCTTTTTTCGCTTTAATGATTCCTTATACAAATACTGATTTTCGATCATTGTATTTTCTCAACTTCAGTATTTCTTTTTCATAATTTAGAAGGAATATCTATAGAAGAACGACTCAATCATTACAAATGCTATATTAAATTATAACTTACAAAAATATTAATCAAAGTTTTTAATTAAGATCATACTGCCTCCCTCTCTCATTTCTCTTTCCCTGCCTGTTTCTTCCTTTCTTGATAAAGATGGATACTGCGCGTTACAGAATCATAGATATAGTGCATCCTCAATCTTGATAAGGGTAAAGAAGTCAGAGAGCCAGAAGAGGTAGCAGTAACGCCAACCGATACAAAAGGAGGAAAGAATTTGAAGAAAAACAAATTTTATGACATCTAACAAGAAAATTACTCTTGGGTGGGGAAGGGGGAGGCGGTTACATAATATTAACGAAGCCAAAATTTTAATTTTCTGGATGACTTCATAAGATGTACGCGGCCTCAAGATATTTTGACTCTTTCAGGCCCCAAGAAAACAATATCAAGGTGTCTACATTGGGTTCATGCATTTTTTCCTTGACCTACAAAATATTTTTGACATCCCCCCCCCCCCCCCAAAAAAAAAGAAGAAGTCGAAACCAATAATTTTTCTGATTTTTATCCTCCCTCAGATTTCCAGATTTTTCCAAATTTCCTGACCTACATTTGAAAATTCTGACTTTTCTTGCGTATGTAAAGGAGGTATCCAAAGGTAGGTGTGGCCTTATTTAGCAGCATTTGGATATTTTCATGATCTCAGATTCCAAGCTGCCAGCCCTACCTTCATAGCTTTTCTCGAACACAAGGATTTGTCCTTCAGCGAGGATCCGTGAGAGATAAATGCAACTTCAAATCGGTTTACTTCGGTTTTACACCTTCAACTCTAATCTAAGCAATCAAGGAAAAGAAAATCTAAGTACTATGGAAGGGGAGCCACTCTTTATGTGAGGGAGGATGTTCTCGATGTCAATCTTCAGTCAATGAGAAGATTTACAGATTTTGTAACTATCTTTAAAGTTTGAAATGGAAGAGGGGTGAACCAAGTGAAGAGTAATTAACTTCAAACAAAAATGTGATGGCCACCTGATACTGAAAAGTATCTCAAAATTTTTAAATGTGTCAATGGCGAATTGAGGCGCCAGATCCACATGATGAAAACTCGAATACCATCACGTCTGTTTCGAGATGCGGATTCTCGATGCACGAAGTGACATATTGTGAAGGAGCAAAATGACTGTCACGTAAACTCGTCTTTGACTCAAAAAACGCCTGTTCCGATAGACGGGAGATTATCGGGGAAAATATCCACCATTTAGCCAACCAATTGTAATTTGGAAGAAACGAGGGCTCTGACCTAGTTTAGGAACTTTTTCCGTAACGAAATCAAGTTTCTGCAGTCTTCAGTCGTTTCAGTTGATGAATTGAAACTGAAATTATAAATTATTCATCTATTTTATTTCAGGCTCCCATTACCCCGACTCTTTTCTCTTTACCACATACCGAATCATAGATTGGCTAGAGACTTCCCAAGACTTCTGGAACGTAGACAGTTTACGTCTATGAGAACGTTTCACTTTTTAGCCTCTCATTTATACGGAAAAAAATATTTCGGGTTTCTTAAACCTACATTTTTCAACAACTTTGATTTACACGAAAATAAAGTCTACATCAGCGGGGCGTCTGTTTTTTAATCTCTCGTTTCCCGCATCCATCGAAAGGATCCGAATATTATGCGTTACGTTCTCGTCGAATAAAATTGCCAAATTTTACAAACAACGATACGATTTGACGAAAAATACCGTTCTCTACAGGAAATAAAATAAAGACGTCTTCAGATCGGAATAATATTCTCAATTATGCGTATAATTATATACTTAGGCTGACTAGGCTATGCCTATACTTTCAAAATATAATTCTTATCCAAAAATAAATTTCGCAGCTTAGGCAGATTACACGATGCACCCACTTTGTCATAATGAAGGCCCAAATACAGACAGGTTTTAAGAGATGGCAAAGATACTCTTCCGGATGGGAGAGAGGGACGAACGAAGACCAGCAGAATTCCAAATTCACAGTAAACTAGTAGGTTGTAATAAAAAATGTTTTGATCGATATAAATGTTGTCTAGTTGTAAATTTATTCTTATCCGATGTGATGCAGAGAGGCGACGTGTAGTTTCTTTTCATTTTTTTGCCCCGGTTAAATTACACCATTTGTTGGAATCTAGAAAATTTTAATACCACCATTTCACAAGCTTCGTGATGTTGGCAACGCGAAGAGTGAAAAGACGGCACCATTCCGCCAGCATAAATCAAAATTCACTACATTGTAATATAGGATAATGCACGAGTTTACAGACAATTTGAAATATTCAAAATAAGATGAACAGCTATTGCCACTGGAAAAGAAAACAAAGGATGAAAAAAAAAAAAATACTCGTTATTAACGGGTTCAAATTTTGAATGTTGAAAACTAAGAAGAAGGGATGAGAGGAAAAGCGGAAAGTTTTCAATTTCAATAAATAAAAACGGAGAGACCGAGAGGGAGAGAGAAATTTGTGTTCGCGCCATGTTGCAAATAGTACTACTGATATTCCCTGAACGTTACCGAACAATGAAACCCGAAAAGAGAATATTATTTGTACAGATGTATATTATGAAATAGTAGATACCGCTAAACGCGTTCTTCTCTGTTTAAGTGTTTAATGAGCGAACCGTGTTCTTTATTTATGGCGGAGCGACGGTACGCTGAAACCACAACGGATACTCGTGATTTGGTATAACACATCTTCGTGTTTACATTTCCCCATCATCTTTCTTGATAAATCTAAATCGTAATTCATCAACAGAACATCCGTCGGTTCTAACGTGGATGATGATGATTCAGCCTCTTGTGAACAAAAAGCGAACGTTTTCTTTTTCCAGCAGCGAATAATTGCGATGAATTTAGTAACACGCTACAAAAAACTGATCGCTCGAAACGCGTAAAAGAATGAATCGAGAGAGCGGGGTTGACAACATCTATACGACCAAACTGTGAACTTGTGAAAACTTTATGCACGCTGTCATAGTTAAGTCTTCCTAACTGCAATAACTCCTCATCACACCTAGATAACGTTTTTCAATACCTTATCCTACGGAAAATTCCCACACATTCAATCATCCCCTAATTCTGACTGGTTTATTATAAAGAAATTAGAGGTTCGTAAAAAAAATCGTCTCACTAAATATCGAAGTTGTGACAATCAGGCGAGATGATAGTTTCTCAACACTCATTGATTTGAAGAGGCTTCGAGTTGGTCTTTAAGGGTGCACAATGAATCAAACGACGTCAATCTTCAATCAAATTATCGGTTCCTTATAGCAGTATAAACGTGAAGCTTTCGGAGTATAGGTCGGGAACCGCCTCCCAATCGATACGAAAGAGCCGCTCCACACCCATTTTTTCGAGAGCCGGGTGCCAAAGTTGAGCTCCGGCTCCCAACGTAGCTCTGGAGTTAGAATCTGGTAGCGTGACCCGGCTTTCATCTCTTTCAGAAGAACTGGTTTCTTCTGGCTTCCAATTCACTGAGACCGTAGATTCCCTTCCTAATTTCGTCAATTCTAGCGCTCTAAACAACTTGCTCGTAATCACCTTCTTATGATTGGTCATAGTACAGCTAAACTGTTCTAATTTTCAATGCCTCAAGCCGCTGGTTCTTTGAAAAACTGAAGAAGGCTATGAAATAAGGAAAATATAATCAATACGGAAAAGTATTGGAACATGTACAAGTCTTTGAGGATTTCAGGGCTATGCCTGGCCTGTTCTAGAGCTGGGCTCTATAAGATTCCCGCTTCGCGGCGTCATAAGACCTCAATCTAGTTTCTAGAATAATCCCCATATTAGGAGTATGTTAAGCTAACTAGCTGACAGGCTCACTCACTCCGCTAGTTCGTACCTTCATCGGTACTTCTTATTCAAGTATAAGACTCGTCCTCTATATACGCTAAACTACGCTTCTAGTCCATCTTAGCCAGGCGTCTTACAGGCTAACTCATACACTTTATGTGAGGCTACGCATTTAGCCCAGTTTAACCTATGTAGGTCTCCCAGAAGTTGGTCAAGGTTATTGATGACGTTATTTATTTCGCAAATTTCCGACTGTTACGCTTTCAACCTAATTTAATCTATGTAGGACTCTTTGAAGTAGATCAAGGTTATAGATGACGTCATTTGTCTAGCAAATTTCCGACTGATGCCCAGCCCAAAGAGATATAAATGTCAAATTCAAATAATGTTGCATCGAGATCGACTCTCTGACTTTTAAAAACCATTAATTTGCAATCAAATTGATACGTTCTTGTATGTTACTATTATGGTTGATCATATTGATACGAAAGGTGTCGTGAGTTTCTCACTTACTTAAATAGCCAATACCCTTTCATAAAATTTACCTAGGAAGTTGGAGGCTCATTAATAAATTTTTTGGAATCGTCCATTTTCGTTAGAGATTGCGTGCATGAATTTGGAATTTATAGAACGGAAACGTCGACCGATATTACAATCCACGGGTTCATCCTTCTGTCCAGCTGCACATAAAATCGCTACCTTTAATAGCTTGATCTATCGCCTGACTCATATTCCTATGAGTCAGGACGCCTTCCGAAAGGAACTAGGGACGATTAAGCACCTGGCTAAAGTGAATCAAGTGAGTGTGGACTTCGATCTAATGGTCCAAAAGAGGCTTACCAGAAAAAGCCTCGATTCTACCACCGCCCTCCCCAGGGATTCACACCTAGATAGGAAGAAACGTTGGATTAGACTTCCTTACCAGGGTAGATTTTCGTTGAAGCTGGCCCGTGTGCTCAGATCATTCGGGTTCCGTCCGGCATATTATAATACTAACGCGGTAAAAAATTTATGCCCATTCCTCTAGCCGAGAGGAGTGGTGTTTACAGCATAGCCTGCAACGATTGCCCTGGAGTTTATATAGGAATGACCGGCCGTCAGCTGTAAATAAGAATTGATGAGCATAAAAAAGCTTGAGAGAAGGGTAACTTGGGGGAGTAGGCCTTTGCCGATCACCTTATCGAAAGTGTCCACAGGGTCAAAGAGGGGTCTGGTACCCTCCTCCATCTTCAAACGTATGGTTTTAGAAAATATTGAAATCTTACGTCACCGGAATAATGAAGACTTCACCGTCTTAAACAGGTATAATCCTGATGAGGATCTGGTTGAGCTAATCTATGAGAATGATTCACACTTCGATGACTCGCTGGTTCAATCATGATCCTCAAGCAGGTTACTCTGTCTTCGTTGTTGTTCGATTAGTCGCTTTCGTTCGTGCTCCGAAGATGGTTGTTCAACAGAAAGACCTTAGCGGCTGTGATTAGTGTGGTTTAAATATTTCGCTACTCTCTCGGGAGTACACCTTTCGTACCATTAATTTGCCCTATTTTTAGCCCACTTTTCCAGTGTTGTTTTCCAACCTTTTTTTTCTTGTCTTAGTTTTCAAAAATGTCTTCTATTATTTATCGTCCTTCCCACCTCACCTTCTCCTCTCGAAAATCTCCTATATTCATCTCACATACAAGTAGATTGATGTTCACCTCGGTGAAGAAGAAAATTATGAAAAATTATTTCGTCGCCTCTTATTGGTCGTCCACGCTGGACAATCAGCTTCGCTTCTAGGTGGGGGGTTTGCTCAAGCTGAACCATACTGACGTCACCCTAATTCCAGAAACCCATACCACCCAGCATGTTTGGATACTCCTCATATCACGTCGATCATCCCAATAGCCGAAATTAATTAAGAATAGAGTACACCATTACGAATACACACGTGTCACGGAAGAGTTCATCGAGTTGACAGCTAAGGCCGCTGACCTTCTCTCGGCGGCGGCCTACCGTCAGCCAAAATACAGACCAGTCTAAGTAGCAGTACATTGACATTATTAATGAGTTGGGATACCAGTTTAAATAGGTAGCGATAACAATGCCAGACATTCGCTTGAGGGTCGAGCTAATTACTCGAAAGAGTGCTATCGACATCAGATCCTGCAACTACCATTTAGCAGACAGGCCAACCTAACAACTTTTTAACAGGGAACCTGTTCTTTGGGGGGCTTTTTGAGGAATTTGCTGTCCGCCGTCCAACAAAAAACTTGGAACTCATAATGAGTGGTGTAAGTAGAGCACTAATATTGAAAAAGGGGTTGCGACACGACTGATGATGGGATAACACCCGAAAGTACTCTTGTATAAGCAACTAATAAAGTAGATTTGTACAATTAAAAAACCCCTTTTTCAAAAAACTTGGAAAAATGTCGACTCTCGAACCATGATAGGAGGGGGACTTGGAAAAAATTTCGATTCTCGAGCCATATATGATAGGAATTTTTTCAAGGCCCCCTCCAATCACACATAGCTCGAGATTCGAGAAAAATTAAGACTTTTAAACTATATTATATTAGGCTTATAGTAGGTGTAGGTTTTTATACTAGCTTTATGTAGGTCTAGGCTTCCTTGAATTCTCAATACCAAATCTCATATGACTCATAAAACAGGTTCCCTGCGTTCCTCGTTCAACTTCGTTAAGGAAGCCGTCGTTTTGATACCCCTGTTCTACGCAGTATACTAATTTTACAGAAGGCTTACACTTCCTCTTTTTGGTCCAGTATACTCTATATTAGGCCCATGTAATGAAGGCTAAACCTACCATAGCAGCCTAGTTTGAGCCAAATTTAATGAAAGCATGACCAAAACACTGCTACTGTTTTCCGTGACAGTTTTCTAAGGCTAATCCCAACCTTAAAAGCATATAAAATGCTAAAAACGTCTGAAAGGCAGAGAGTAGTAGAACATTTTCTTCGAAAGTACAAGCCATAGTATCTGTTTTTGGAAGTCACAGGTACGTAGCCAATCTCATAATTGTTCCTTCAAGTTTCTTAAATATCCCTGAACACCCGCACAACTGTATTGGTGACGGACTAATTCGTTACGTGCCTAGCGGCAGAGAGTAGCTTGAGCAAGAAAAGACGAAACAAGGATAGAATGGATGCTTCCCGACAAGTTTTCAAACGAGAACGTGAACCACTCTGACTCTTGAAAATCACATTATATTTTTATGAGTGACTCGTACCTGATAAAGTTAGCTGAGTTTGAAGCTGAAGTCGTTTCTGTTCACAGAAATGTACACACACAAACGTACGTGCGACACAATTTCCTCGAAATATCTTTCAATCGCTCACTATTGTATCTGCGTAAAGTTGTATCTGAAAATAGATTTTTAAAATGGGTGGTGAATGGTCAATTCTTTTCTTCCCTCCAGAGTATTTAATGAACAAACCGCGAGTCTGTTGATTTACGATGAAACGTGTTATGAAACCACAACGGTTACTCGTGATTTGATACTCCACATATATACAGCAGATCATCGCGTTTATTTTCTACCATTTCTCCTCCATCCACCAGATAAATCTTAATCGTAATTCATCTACTAACATCCGTCGTAATGTAATTCTCTCGTTCGCTCTCGTGATCGTTATCGGAGAGCCAGCGCTTTCATCTTCCAAAATAATAATAATTGCAATAAATTCTGTACTATTTAATATCGCGTAAAAAATCAATCGCCTATTTAAAATAAAATCAAACTATAAGTGGTCGAGTGTATTGATATTTCGAGAGCGTGAAATAACTTTTCTTTTTGTGGGTACCACGTTATTACGTTTATAACGAATAAGCATCAAAGTTCAGCGAGTTTCGTCTGCACTTCTACGTTGCTGTTGTTGCTGCTGCCATAGTATACGTGTTTTAATTCTCTTTCTTCCATACATTTTCTGGCGTTTCTAAAACGTGCGTGCATGGACGATATAAGTTATAAAACGAATATTTCGAGCAAAACGATACGTCACGAGCGCGCGAGCACACAGCCCGATTCTATAAAAGAAAAGTTGAAGCGCACTGCTCACAAATCTGTTTGTTGCGGGTCAAAGAGTTGTTTTTTCCTATTTTTTTTTTTTTTTTCTTCTTGATTAAAAAACAAAGATAAGCTCCGGAATCGTGGCCTATGCTTTCAGAATCGTCGTATATACTCTTTTTACAAACGTGTATGAGAACAGAATGGAAAGGAAGAGAACAAAAAACCGAACAAAAAGAAAGATGAAGGAAGAAAGAAAAAAAGTCATTCGTGAGAAAATACTTTTGCTATATAGGTAAAAATATTTAATCTGGGATTTCACGTTAAATTTTCTTTCTCTTATATTCCGTTTACGAGTTTTTATTCTTCTCGAAATCATCGTACACTCGCGCCAGGTATTATAACTGAAAAGAAACGCGGAGATTTTTAAACGCTTCACGTGATCAAAATTCGAAAACTAAAAAAAAACTCCATGAATATTAATCGGATTTTCCGTCCTTTCGACCTAGCGTCACGCCATCATTCATCAAAAGGAATTGGCGAAATACGCCGATAACTCAAAACGGACGTAAATAGCAGCTGTCTATCTTTTCGTTCCTGGAAGAGGAATGTCGAGCGTACATAATACTGTAGAAGGGAGGAGGAGCAAGTGGTACACGGGGCAGACGCATTCTTAACTAGTGACGAGACGAGTTCAATGAAATTTTGGCAGTAAGATAAGAGGATATCATTGAAAGACGAATTAATAACGACAATCGTACCCTCTCTCGCACGTCGAAGGAGAACTTTTCACGAAGTAAAGCATATTACTCACGCTGCAGTGGTAATAGAATATCCCTTATTCGTACTTTTCTTTGTCCCCTTCGAAAACGAGTTCTCCAAACCTAGAGAACTCGAGCACTTCCTTCCCGCAAATAGAGCATTCTTTCATTGGATACAGTCATGCCAACACCCGCATAATGTTCGGAGACTGGAAGCGGTAAAATAAAATGCTACATACTTCATATTCCAGCGAACAAGGAAAATGAACGTAGCCCGCCAGCCCGGGTTGAAGAAAAGAGATTTTATCAATGAATTTCAACTTAGTGTTTCCGACGACTCCGAGAGACTACGTAAACGTGGAAATGAAAGAGAGAGAGAAAAAAAAAAACGAAAAACAATTTGTGTCGAAAAACAGGTTTACATTAAATATTATTATAAACTGGTTTCCATCATTCTTTTCGGAAACTATGCGAATATCTCGTCAAATGTGGTTTACGAACTTTCCTTTAGAAAAACCACAGCAGTATCGGCGCACAAAGCGACCAAAATACGAAGACGAATAGAGAAAGGATTCTCAGCCGTTGATAATTTATGGAAAGAAGTAGAGGAAAATTGATATAGAAGTTCAAATTAGGTCAATAAGACAGAAGACATAGCCAAAACGACGAACAGTCAACAAAAAATTTCGGAGACTTTCGATCTAAAGTGATTATACAGAGGTCGAATGAAAAAATTTTCTAGCCTCGCTTGAGAACTGTCAACTCATCCAAAGCGGGAAATTTTAAGAACTAAGGAAGTAATAACGACTAGATAATAAAAATATAATAAATTTTTCCAACAATAAGCTTCATATCCCTCGATTCATGAATAATTCAACTTGACGGAATCAATTTCACAGTTCAAATCCAAAAACCTCAATAAAAAACTTGAACTAATCCATAAATTCGGCGTAAAATTTCTAAGACCGTGGGCGAAAATCTTAGGCGATATTCTAATATAAATAACATTAGCGAATTTTTGGGACGGTAAGTTTTTCCAAACAGAAAAAGAAACGACATGAAAGTGATTTTACGCGAAATAGTCGTACCTACTACAAATAATTTCATCAACCCTCAAATCTGAAGACGTATTTGGTACCTAGGGACAATAATATCCTCTCTGAGACATGAGCGACGGCGTGCGAAAGGAAGCGGGATACAAAATAACTACGATATGATGAAGTACTATCCGTTAGTCCTGTAAGAGCAGTGGTTCTCTCAAATATTTCAAATTATAAGTTTTCACCGACACCCCACCGCTATTCGAAGTCCGCGATGCTGAGTTACCCCCTGTCGTTGATGAACTTATAAATCCCCTAATGATGTCATGGATGGTGATGACGTCACAAGCAGATTTGACGGATGATGATGATGACGTTATAAGGAGGTTTAAACTGGTTATGTCTTTACTGTGCCTTCATTATCGAAAATTCGCAAGTTCGGAACTGGCTTTCCTCTTTTTAATGTCTTTACCAACACCCCAGACGTCTACTGGAAATCTGCGAGTTCAAGTTCAAGTTGATCTCCCCTCCCTCCTTATTAAATTTGCGAGGAGTCCTTGACTTGATCCAAAATATAGACCAAGAATGGAGGCGAACAAGCAGAGTGAGTGAGTCCCCGGAAGCTACTTTACTAGACTTACTAGATGAGCTTCAAACAAGGCTTAATTGAGCTATACTAACTTTTAACTAGGCCTAGCATATGCCTGTGGTACGCTATACCAATACTAAGCTCTACTCGGCTCAAACTAGGCTTATAGCATATAATGTACTGCTCATGATACAAGTCGTCTATGCACTTGGAGCTCTTGACCGAATCCAGAAAACTGCGAATCCAAGGGAGAAAGAAGGAATAGTAAGTTACTAATGTTCAAGCAAGTCCAAGATGGTGACGTCAAAAAGAGTCTTAAGCTAATTGATGTCTTCAATGTGCCTATTTTGTCTTAATTGATGTAGCCGGATCGAGCAACTAAAAAAAGACAATAAAAATGATCTTAATTTATTTGGCTTCGCCGGAACATTTTAACGGTAAACCTGTTTTATCGGGGTCTTTTCGGAAAAAACGTCCGGCAAAACTCGAAGCTCGAAAATTTTCCAAATTCACCTCCTATCACATATAGCTTGAGAGCGAGGCCTGTGACGTCATAGGTCAGCCTTGTGACGTCTCAATTACATTTTTCAGATCTCTTGTGCCCCATAAAACAGGTTCTCTACCACCCTTCGTTCAACTCTGTTAAAAAACCCGTGAGTTTTTTAGAAACGGAATTGTAAGACTTCTGGTAGAATTCAGCGCACAATTCAAGAATACGATACTTCAGGCTAACTTTGAGCTTTAAAACTCACTTAGTGGGTGGGCAAGAGCGTCTGGTATAGTTCCAGAATGCCACCCATTCGTCTAAAAATCTCAAATTTCATCTCTGAAGAGTTGTTGTGAGAGAAAAAGAAGCCAGTAGCGCAAAATTTCGCTTTTCTAACTGATCCAACGTCATTTCCTGACTCTTACTCGTTCTCTCCATGACACAGAGGCCTGATTACCAGAAATGAAGATTAACCACAAGATTTAGACACTGATATCAACTCTTACATTCTGGGAAAGAGGCAAATATTTCAACAGATCCTCAAACGTTGACCATTATGGAGGATACAAAATGCGAGTACTCCGTAATTCTGGGACTTCGAAGCACAAAAAGCGATTTTGAGGTGCTGGGGTCAACCCAAAATCTACGTAACATGACGCGACGCTTCATGACGTCAACAATGACCTTGACCTAGTTTAGGGACTTGGAAAAATTTCGACTCTTAGTCTTCGTTATACTAGGCTCTCTACTAACAAGGCCCAATAAACTCTAACCTGGCTGCTTTTTTGACTAGGGGTACTCCTGGGAAAATCGTCACGGTTTTTGTCACGCTTAAAGACGTCATCAGTGACCTTGACCTACTTCAGGAACTTGAAAAAAATTGACCTTCCCTACTTCGATGTGCCAATCCTAATAAACATATACTAGGCTATACTAGGCTTGCACTAGTACTGCCTTATAGTAGGCTCAACATGCGGAATACTACGCTCATATTAAGCTAAGAAATACTAATGGAGGATGTTACTATGACGTCATTACGAATCAATATAATCGATACATTAAATTGAAGTGTAATAAGCAAGCATATTATAAAATGCTACAAAATGTGTCTCTGGATGAGACATGTTAGCTGCCATCAGTTTTCTTTTTCTTGATAGGGCGGGAACTTTTTACCTGTCTACGACAGTTGAATGATTTTTGCCACTTGTGATGGAATTTGAAGGTTGGCCATCATTTAGAGACGAAAGAATGTGAAGAGAAGTTGAGGGGGCATGGGGGAGAAACTCATTTACGGCATCAGCAACATTTTTTTCAAGTCTCACTTCAATTTATATTTATCTAGCTCATCGGTGAAGTTTTTTGAAATGTCTGAACTAGGTCAAAGGTTCCTCTCTCTTTCGGTTTTGCCGGAAGTTTTTCGCCGAATAACTCCCCATTCAACAGGTACCCTATCCCAAGATAGTTCGGTGAAAATATAAAGGCTGAGGATAGACGTGAAGGAGCTAAGAAAAGAACGCCCTGTCGAGGAGACGCTACAGAGACTATATTACACCTTCATGAGCCACTTAGTCACGATGATGAATAAAGTATGTCGTTCTACCGCGCACATTTTCTCTACAAAAGTATGCTCGGCAAATATCTACATAAATATACACTATTAGAGTATTACCTTCCGATGAAGAATGCTCCAATTTGTACTTCACTAGAAATAATTGTTTTTTTTTTTCCTCGGTAGTCCCTATCATTTGGCACTAGTTAGGGAGACATAAATCCAACGTCCGCCACCTAAAGTGCAATGATTTAGTTTGTACGTACGAACAGCTGAGACCAACGAATTAGACGAATTAAAGGATTCGAGAAGTAATTTATGACACGCCAGTATTACTTAGACAAAATGAAATACCGTATTTGTGTTCACACTATCATTATTACGGGTTACATGATCTCTCTGAGTTGGGTGTAAAATATCTGCTCGGCGGTGGTACAAGCAAGCTCTCTCGCACCGTATTATTACTCATTTTTTATAATTTTCCCTTCTTTCCTTGTTATTCCGACCAAAATTCTACATCAAAATGAAAGTGTAGTATTGCTTATTATTACGAAATCACTTACGATTGTTATGAATTACGTCATCACGGCGATGTGCTAGCTTAACTTTTCTCAGTTAGTCTAATTTCATAACAAAAAAAAAAAAAAAAAAAAAATCGTATTACTTTTAATTAATATCGCCTGCGCACACGAATGAGACGTTGTGGGGTGAAAAACCTCGAACGATTTGCCTGAGAGCAATTTTCATTCAACAAAAATCCGTCAGCTGCTGGATTTTCCGTTCACTTCACACATTGATAATCACACTGCAGCATTCGCTTTTCATACATGTATATACGCGCGTGTACATTTCCGGTCTGAATACGCCGGCGAATAATAATTTTTTACATACATACAGTTGTTGTTGTTGTTGTTGCGAATTTAGTTCACGGACGCTTTATGAAAATATAATACTCCGAAACACCTTTTCTCCTTCAATTTTTTCCATCTTATCGCTATAATACATTTTAAAGTCATTTTCACCGGTTTTCATACACACCATCATTCGTTTCGTGGAAACACGAAGAAAAAGAAGAAGGAAGAAAAAAAAAAAAAGTAATGAAGAATGATTCCATCATTCATTTTGGCACACCATCTTTTTTCTTCAGCGCGAGATACACGTGAAAGAATCTAATTTCACGTAACCTATAATTTTCGATGCTCAGACTAATTCCGACGAATACACACGAGACGAACATGAACAAACAATTTTTTCCCCGAGTTTTAATTATATTCAAACATTAGAAATCGTCAAGTTCGATCAATCATTGTACGCGGGTATCGAGAATTTTTGTGCTGAAAAATAAAGGCGATCATTCAAAAACGGTGTAAAAAAACCGTACCCTGGTCAAGCCTTTAGGGCTTCAGCCCATCTTTTCTAGTAATTAGGCGACGTAATCTATTAAAAAATAGGAAAAAACGCAGTCAAAATGAGACGGTCGAAGATCAAGTTGGTAATATTAAAAGTATAGAGAAATTTACGTAAAAGGATTTCCAACTTCGATAACGGAAGGTCCGGTAAGATTCCCAGTAAATTGTGACAGGCGAGATAGCTCGTAATATTTTAAATCGAAGTTTTTTCCTTTATATGAGAGTAAGATTCAGGTTAGAAGTAAGATTAACAAATTTCTTTAGATTGATATCAGAGAAGGGGGGATGACAAACATCCTAAATGATGACAGTAATCTACTGATAACTGATAAGATGCTAAGCCTTTCTACTGCTGAAGAGAGCCGAATTATTCAAGAGGGCTTTACTAGGAGAAAAACAAAATCATAATCGAATTTGCCAATCGAGGCGCGGCCACCTAAATCAGTTCTTCAATAATACCTGACAACACTTCTTTTGACAGAAAGAACGATGTTGATCTTAATTCTCAGTCAATCTGAAAATTACAAGCATCGGAACAGATGAAGGATCAAAAATTTACTCATCTTCGATCACCTTCACGCTGTGCCGCAGACTGGCCATGAGGCAAAAACAAGATGACAATGCAATGTCAAGTGGTAAAGACCCAAAGTTTTTATTCACTTAGCAAATCTATAGCTACTTAAAATCTGTTGCTACCTGAAATTTATGGCTAGAGGAAATCTGTCGTTTTTAAATCTCTCGCTCGATTTTTCAAAAATATCCTCCTTGATATACAAGACGTGTTTCACGTCAAAACAGAACATCATAAAGTCCAGATTTTTTCTACAAGTATATCAAGATCTAGAAACCAAGAGATCTGTATCTTTGTTCCCCTTAGATCTGGAATCTGTGAGATTTGGTTCCTTATTGCTTGTCAAGTTCCAAAATGCAAAAAATATTCCCGCAAATATTCATAGTATAAGTGTCTCCAGCAAAATAATGATAGACAACTGAAAAAAGATACATTTGATGAAAGAGTATCTTCAGGGTCGTAGAATTTATGCGGTATGTGTATTACCTACATTGAGGTATCAACAAGAAGAAACTTTTTTGAAGACTATGCAAAAATTTGAAAAATGACATGCAAAAGTAAAACTCACCAAGACTGCATAGAAATTCTAAAAATGCTACGCAAAACTAAAATGTAAGATTTTATATAACTTTTTTTTTTTATTATTATATATTTTTCTAATATTTATTTACTAATAATATATTATTCATTTTTTCAAATTAAAAATTAGGAAAAAATAAAATTTATTATTATAATATTTTCTTTTATTTATTTTTTTTAATCTCTTTTTTTTTTTATCAATTATTTTCTCATTTTTTATTGTTATAAAATGAGAATATAAAAAAAAATGAAAATTATTTCAATTTTTTTTTCTTTTTTTGAGAAAAATAATAATTGACAATAATAATTAATATTTTGTTAATGATAAAAATAATAAATTTAAAAAAATTAAGAAGTAATAATATTATAAAAAATTATTTATATTTTATTTTACTTTATTTAGAATGGGGGAAAAATTGGGAAAAATTATTAATTGATAAAGAAGAAAATTAATAATAATGAAAATTGAATTTTTATAATATATAAATTCATTATCACTATAAATGATATTTATAAACAAAAAAATGAATATTGTTAAATAAAAGGTATGAGTGTTAATAAATAATAAAAAGATTGTATAACTAAATTATAATAATTTTATATTTTTTACAAATAATTAATAACAATGAAAATGGATAATATATTTCATTTTCTTGTTTTATACATAAAAAATGAAATAAATATGAATAATATAATGATGAAATAAATAAAATAATATAAAAAAATGTGTAAAATTATTAAATATTTAAAAAAAGTAAATTATGATTATGTCAATAATTATTTCATTTTTAATTTTTAATTTTTTATCAAAGAGAATTAGAATAATATTATATTTATTATATTTTTATTATTATTTTTTCATTATTTAAAAATATTATCTACTTTTATATTTATTATAGTAACTTTATTTTTCTCATTTTATTTATTTTTCTTTTTGCTGAAGCATAAGTGCTCTCTCAGAAAAAGGGGGGAATTTGTGATTTGGCGCCTCCCATAGATAGAAATTTCGGAATTAAGATAAAGATGCCTTCAGGTAAGAAATAGAGCATGTCAATGAATAAAAAAATGCAATCTAGAATCCTCGCATATCCAGATGTTTGTTTTCACGGCAGTACATTTCTTGGTATTAATTCTTCCAATGAAGACTTTCAATGTTTGCCACAAATTCAAAAATCAAATGTTCATAACTTTTTTCCCCATTTTTCCTAGACTTGTTATATGACACCTCACTCTCCCTCATTGCATTACTCATTGTAAATCAGCTCGATTTGCTTGCGGAAAATGCGACTCAAATAAATGCTTTATTCTTGAGTAACAACTCTGATAGCAAGGAACAATCATATAACAGGTGGCAGTTGTGGACGAGGACAATTGTGTTGAAAAACGCAATTTGTTTGACAGCGCGTCATCTTTTATCAAGTCTCGATAATACAATCAGTGCCATCATGCCTCATATCTTGACAATATGAACTCATGCATGATCGTGTTAACAGGGCTTTCAACTTCATTATGTTTGGAATATTTGAAATCTTCCAAGAAGATGGAAGCACGATATTTTCATTTATTGATCAAGCTTAATATACGTATTATTTTGATCATGATTCACAAACTTTCAATATTTTTACATTCAGTATGCTTATAATGCACTGCGCCATGGGCTGTTAGTGCAGCATGCAGATTGACGACCGAAGCATCATAGAACGAAAACCAATGTCTTCTACCTACAAATACTGCACGTACATTCATGCCACTACTTTTAAAAGTGCCAATGTCCCTCAAAAGCACCGCTCACTTGATTAATAATTGCCTTGTACAGCACCTACAGAATGATAAGAAATGTGAAAAATGTAGAAAAAAGTAACGAAAGTTCGTATGATCTTTCTCAGCAATCTTCGCTCCGACATTGGCAAGAGCAAATGTTATCTGCTACGTTGGTACGAGTCATTACGAGTAGAAGTGACGGTAAGTACAGACAGAAAACTATACTTACGTATCTGTACCTACCGTCACTTCTAATCATCAATATGAAGCTCGTGCTTTCCAGGGTGTGTTCGTATTCTTGCATTAATAATGTCGCCAACATCCTTGGCACATCATCAATCCACCCCCGCAACAATTTTCTTTCACCTACAGATTCACGGTGATCCCGAGACTTGAGTCTCATTAGACCCTTCTTCACACTAAATTTATTTTCAAGAAAGCAGAAGTACACCTACATGTCATCATACCAGACCGTACACGACATCTCACACCTCACCCTAATGACAGAATAACAACGAATTATCCCGCACAAAATGAACTGTCGCCTCTATCTTTTTCCTTGATACAATTGTGTAAACAAAATGATAAGAGGGGAGAGTCTATCATTCCTTCTTTGAAAGCACTACTGGATTATAATACGACGTCGAGGCACATTCTCTCACATACTGTACTTTTCTGCACAGACACCGAACCCCTAATACACATATTCGCGCAAAAACAGAACACCAACGCGTCATCTGATTCGACGAAAAACCAGCACGTTTTTCAACCCTCCATCATTTAACCCGATATTACGGGTAGAAATACACGAATTCGCGGACCTACATCGAATGCATATTTTGCTAATTTTCTAAAGATAAATGCGTTTCGTATGTCCTACACTGAAATCTTTCCCCACAAAAATACCATTACCACGTGTTTATTTCGCGACCGAATTTTCCTATCTCGTTTCAGGAAACCGGCGAAACGTCGTTTGTTACACGAGAGTATCTCTTCGCGTTTCCCGCTTTCAACCGACTAATGTTTTAAAATAGTCATTAACTGAATTGCCAGCCAGACTTTTCGTCTGTGTAACACGACGACCACAATGGCGAAATATGTATACCGTGCACAAACCCTGCTCTCGCCATTTCATTCTATATACACAGCTATATAATGCAAAATATTATGTATTATAAACAACATCGGTGAACTAATATTCAATATTTTTTCCATTCTACACCCAATTTTACGGATATTTGAAGGCGACCGTCGAGTTCATATTATTTTCCCCAAACCGATACAACGAACTCGCATTCGCGCATCGATACCCGTTCTCTTCTTTCCAACGCAGCCAGTCATTTTTCCAAATTAAAAAAAAGGTCTTTCGTTTCCCTATTTCGCGCGATACAGCGCGCAATAACGTCGTCGAAATTCATAAAATTTCTCTCCAGTCGTCGTTATTCTCCAGAATTTCTATTAAAGCAGACTTAACGAAGCTATTTATGAGCGGAGGAAGGAAAGGAACAGACCTACACAGAAGGAATGTATTATATTATTCACTTTACGAACGACACAAACAAGCATATTTACGATATTCTCACACTTGCCGACGGAGAAAAGATCCTCACGAACTAGTCACTCTGAATTTTAAGCTGCCGCCACTCACTGTTTCAACTCATCAGTATTATGAGATGGCGTTCTTTTTGAGGGAGGACTGCGCGCAAAGATCTCTGACGTGCCCAGTGCGACCTCGAGCGTACGCCTTTGCCATCGCGCCTGTTCTAAGAGACTCTACCTCGTAAAATCATCACCCGTCTCGTAATTTCGTCTTTTCGACTTCGAAGTTTAGTTTCTGAACATAATATTCTTACTTCTGTTGATATATTACCCCTAAACTTATTCGTGATTCATTCAACATGAAGTATACCACTATTTCCAAATTCTGTTCTTTCTGACCATTGAACAGTTTTTCCATTACCTGTGACCTAGGCTGGGTTCATCACATCTTTTTGACAAGAGATATGGGCTTATTTTGTTCTGTAATCTCAAGTTTTTGAACCCTTCCACCAATTCCTCTTCCCGTCCGAAGTGAATTTTCCCTTCTTCTTCCGCGATACAACACAGTGACGTCATCGAAATTTATAAAATTTCTCATTAGTCGTCATTATTTTCCAGAATTCCTCTTCGAGCGGGACCTAACGAAGTATTAAGGAATGGAGAAGTGAGAAAAAAACTCATATACGAGGAATGCATAACATTCACTTCGTGAACTATATGAATAAGCACATTCACCACTCTCACACTCCCCGTCAAAGAAAAGATATTCAACAACTAGTCGCGTAGAATTTTAGGCTGCCTGCTGCTGTTCTCATTGTTTCAAGTAACCAGAAAGAAAGAAAAACGTACTCGTCGCACTCCGTGAATATTTTACAAGAAGAAAGAAAAAGAAGGAAATTATAACGAGGGAGACAGCAAATCATTCATCGACGAAGAGCACAGCCCCGTTCAAAGATTTTTAGCACATCAGCAGTAAACGTCACGTACAGCACAATGTATTATGATAAATTTAGAATATTAATGCTTCACAATCAAGAACGCTATTCATTCAATTAATATGAATAGGAGTAAGTATGTTTATTATTTACTAATACCGAATATTAATTCTCACAAACAATGTTTCATAGCAATCAGAGAGATGAGATGAGCAATGTAGCGCATTGAGCAGCTTTGAATAAATAACTCTATTTTCTTTCTCGCTCCTACACCTGTCTACAGAATCGTTTACCTCATTACACAATTCATCAGCGGGTTCAAGCTCCATAATAGCCTTCATCGGGATTCGTTACCTTTTTAAACGATTCATTTCCGTTACAGCTTGGAATGAAAAATTCATTCACGAAATTAAATCAACTATTTCTACAGACGAAAAAAAAGAAGAGGAGAAAAAAAAGAGGACAGGAACGGTCGTCGACGACGACTGCGACTGAAATCTAACTACTTATTAATTTCCGCCGTCGGTGTTGGCGAAAAGTAGGAAATCCTTTTTTCTCTCGTACTCTTTTTTTGCACTTTCTTTTCTTTGCAGTACACGAATTTCAAAGCCGACAATTCTGACGCGCACATCGGACACACATCACCCAACATAAACTGATCTCACGTTCCGCAGACTGCTGTTACTCCCGTTTTCCTGCACATACATCAACACAAATGCACGCACACACATCCACATTTTACCCTTTCTCATAGGTAACATAAACTCGCCGTTCCGTATAATTCTTATACTGTATTATTCATTTCCCAGATAATCTCGAGAATACCGTCGCCTAAAGGCTGTCCCATCGTGTATATTACCATCACAGAAAAATCATTATGTAACTTCTCTCCACGGTAGCTTTTAGATGTTCGGGATGAATAACGTAGAACAGGATCTGCGTTGTACCGCCATGAGTATACGAACTGTACTTTTTCATAGTTGAACCATACTTTCACAATTTTACTCTCACTAAAAGTCACTTTTCTTGATGAAGAGAGGCAGAGATGTAATAGGAAAAATAACGGAGGCATTTTGTAGAAGAATCGATTACCAAAGTTTATGATGCCGGTTGAAATCCACTTTCTCAGTTGTTTTTTGCAAATTATCCATGTAAACATCGAATTCAAGTCTTTAGATAAGTTCGTATCAAGAACAGAACAAGTCTTCAAAAAGAGACGGATCCAAAGAAGGAAAGAACACCCCTCAACTAAGAGCAAACAAGAATGAAATTTAAAGGTAAGAATATGTACATATTTTTTCTAAGAATACGAGTATTCAAAGGATCATGTCTCATGTCCCACATAAAACCACTCAGAGAGGCAAAGACAGTAACCTTGAACCAATGATAAAACGCAAAACCTCTATAAGCAGATCCGACAGAACAACCTGATTTTGATAAAGGCAACATGGTAGCGGCAATAGAGATGGAGGACTAAAAAAAAAGTGCAGTCGTAAATCGTAAAGAATTGATACCAAGAGCTGAAAAAGGACCCGACACAGAAAATACCAGAACAGGCTCAAAGCTGTGTTAAAAGAGAACAATGCACTTCGGTAATGAAAGGACGTTTGAGAAGCAAAGATCGCAGGCAGATTCTTCAAAGAAAAGTACCAGTTTGCATCCAGTATATAAAACAACGGTGAGCTGATAGAGTAACTGAATAAAGTGGAAATCAAGAGTAACAACGAGCTGGTATTCTTGGATGTGACAGACATATTTTGTTCCATACTAAAGGAGGAAATTCTTGCTCTGCTTCGAAAAAAGAGATATCAAGGAAACCCCGACGGACGGAAGTACGCCAAAATGGAGGGAGAAGTCGTGAGCCAGAGCTACTACCGCTTCAGAAAAAACGACGAACAATGGGACTGACGAGATATTTATAAATGACAAAGCATCAAATTCACATGGACTATTTGGACCTAATAGTCACGCTGGTAAACCACCGGATGGAACACAAAATCTGCAGGAAGTTGACGCACGTGAACACTATCATTCCAAATGACTCGTACCACCACCCCAAGCTTAAATTGGTGACAATCCACAATTACTGCTATCGAGCAATTTCTGTCGTGAAGAACAACAAAGAGAAGATGAGAGGAATCGAGATATGTAATATAAAAGATTGCAGAAGCCAACGGCTACCATAGAGGTCTACTTAAGGAAGTCTTATTGGGAAAATAGAAGCAAAGAAGAGAACCCATGATGGCACGGTGGGAAAGTACTCCGGGTCGATACCATACATAGGAAAGTACGCAAAAAGATTATTAAGACGTTCAACAGCTGTGATGTACTTGTGAGTATCCATAATAACTCAGCCATGGTGAAGATACGAGAAAAGAACAGAACCCACCGATAAGATAGCGGCAAATGTGGTAGCCAATAGAAACGCAGCACATAAGTCAAAAGAGTGAACCAATCACAAAGCAGCATTTCATAACCAATAAGAACACAGTGCCACATCGTAAGAATTAATATGTTCTAAAAGTGAACTAATCATAATATAGCATTGTTACAACCAATAGGATCACAGTGTCATAGTATAAACACCAATGTTCAAGGCCTTATACTCCAGTAGCGACACAATTGATGATGGGGTAACACCAGAAAGTACCCTTATAAGCTAACTAATAAAGTAGAATTGTACAATCGAGATTTTTTTTCAGCATTTTACATGCTTTCAAGATCAAGACTACTCTTGAAGAAACCGTCACGGTTTTCTGACGGTTTGCCGAAGATTTTTGACTGCTGCTACTCCTGCAAAAATCGTCAAATTGTCACGCTTCATGACGTCATCAGTGACCTTGATCTATTTTAGGCTTACCTACTCTAGTATATTAGGCCTAACAAACAGTATACAAGGTTATACGAAAACTGTCTTATAGTAGGCCAAACATACAATATACTTGACTATACTGGGCCTTCCCTACTTTCTTACTAGGCCTAAGATACAATATATACAGGTTATATTAGGCCTATACTTATACTCTCCAGCACGCGAGCGAAGCTAGTCAGCCTAAGATACAGAAAAATAAACTTGATGATAAAGATGCAGAATGCTAGGCGTAAACTAAGCTACAAAATATTGGCGGAGGAGGACGTTACTATGACGTAATGAATTATTCGATTCACTAAATCGAGGTGGAGTAAGCGAGCAAATAAATGCTACACTACGCACGTGTCTCTGAAGGAGATGTGTTAGCTCCACCCGTTTTATTCAATGAGAAGACATCTGATCAAACTAGGCTATGGGGCTCTCCTTACTACACTGACTTGCGGGCATGTGCGAGTAGCTTAGCGAAGTAAAACGTCCTGAAGGCTCCTCCTCCCTTCCTCGTAAAGATTTGTTCAAATCACAAGGTCAATGGCAGCTGACATGAGACGAATGTACCCGGACAGAATTTCATGGACAAATCCTCCTCCTCAACCTAAATATATTGAACATTTATTTTCAACTGAATATCTCAATTTTTCTCTTTCTTTTCCAGAAGATCCGTCCTTGTTTTTATGATCGTGGATTCATGAGTAAGGAATGATCGTTTGTCAGAGATTCGTTCAAAAATTCACTAGAACAAGTTTTAGTGTAACTGTGCAAGGTATCAAAATGTATACTCTTTGTACATAGTAATATAACAAGAAAGATGAGACGGAGACAACCTAAAAAGTCAGTAAGTCAATCCAAAAAAAAAATCTTCAATTACTTTCGATAAAAAGAGAACTCAATTTTTCCATCGAGTAGTACTTGCCTTCCTGAGGAATCCAGTCTGTACTTTAAATAATCGGTATCGTAATTGAGATCACGAAATAGTCTTGAAATGAAATACTTCGATAGACATTCTCCTTTTATGAATCATAACAAGCCAACGTCATCGCTTACCTGTCAAACAAAACGAAAAAACAAAAATTATAACACTCGATGAATACCAGGACATTAATTAATATCGCAATTTTTTTTTCGCAAATAACACGAAAAATAGTAATCGTATGCATTTCTACAGTGTGGAATTTTCGATTTGCTCGCCTTGAACTCAGTTCGAAGCTACTTTCGAATAACACGTAATCTGTAATTATCTTTATCAATGACGTGAGCTAAATTTAAAACGAATTTTAATCAGAGGCTACGGGGTTAATGACCCAACAGTCGGATGTTATTTTATCATCTTCTTAATTGAGAACAGTAATCTAAAGTTTTTTCCGAGAACTTTTCATGATTCGACCACATTTAGCTATACTATGATGAAGAAGATACATTCTCTTTTGTTATCTAAATTTAAGTAAAGTTCGATGAGTCCAACGACGGCAACTTTGATTCAAATGAACACCTCGAAAGAAGTTTTCCTTTGTATTAAAAAAGAGATAGGAAAATTTACATAGTCTATGAAATGTGGGTCGTCGTTGTAATTACGAAGGTCGGCGAACTGAAAGATGGATATTGAACGTAAAATTATCTAAATCTCCCCTCCTGTTTCTTATTAGTTTTAGGCCCTATGTCTTCCTCTGATCGAATAACCCGTCATGCAGAAATGATTCGTCATTTAACTCAAAATCGGTCACACACGTCTCACTCGATCGTATCGTTTCCTAGGTCCCTCCCGCCAATACTGCCAACAGACGAGCTTTTTTTTGGTCCCGCTTTTGGGAATATGCGCCTCTCTCACTATGTTTCTTCACGTCTTCCATTCACCCAATGCAACAATTTCAACTCTCCTAACAATCTGTGCTCCATTCACTTTTATCCTTCACTATAGTCTCTAATCCTCTCTCATTTCTCACCTAAATTTTCACAAACACTTTTATACCCCGTTCTGACAATCTTTTTTCTTTTTTACCGACTTTTTGTAGAAAAGGGAGGTAATGTTTTCATTTTGCAATTTTGCGACAGGTATGTTTAGGTATATGTGCAAAATTTGTGGCCGCGAGATCTCAGAAATTACAAAAGACCTTTTTACCAAACTTTGGAATCTTAAAGAAGACTATTTGAACTTTATAACTTTTAAATTTTAAAATTCATCGTGCCGTTGTCAAGAAATTGTTGATTCAATGTCAAATTTTTTTCTGTAGGTAAAAAGGGTTCTTGATTTCTTTATCATGAAAACATTCCAGGCCCTGTCCTATTCAATTTTTGGCCTAAAAACGGGCTGAATTGCATGAGCTATAATTTTGCTGTATTAGGCTTACGAATTTTTCCATTATGGACACCCATTTTCCCTCCAGTCCGTGGGGTAGGGGAGCCCGGAGACACGCAGAATCAAATTCCAATAATTGGCAATTTTTTGGATAAAAATGGATGGAATGACTTATGCTATGTTGTGGTATACTTGTCCTCCAATTATTTTCTTCTTTGGTAAGGTCGTAAGCTCATTGTGAAAGATCTACTATGATCCCGTGTTTGATTGGGCCTGGCTAACTGGCGAAAATTCTCGTCATTTTAGGCGATAGTAGGAATGAAACTAAGAAGCTCGCTACCTGTTATGTGCCCGTGGTGAGACATTGACAAGAGCCTTGCGATAAGCAAGGTAGGGAAACATGCTGAAATTACGGACAGGTAACAAGCTTCTTGATAACATTCCTTACATTGCCTGGAACAATGAGAATTTCTGCACATTCGCCCGATCGTAGTCAAACTCCCACCGCGAGTCCACAAAAAGGACCACTTTCTCGGTTCGATTCCCTCTGTCGCTCGAAACAACCTAAATTTCAGCACGTTTTCCCGCTTTGATCATATGCACACAACAGATAACGAGCTTCTCGGTATTTTGTTATCATCTCTATATCACCTGAAACAACAAGAATTTTAGCAAGTTTGCCTCGCCCTACTGAACACGTAGTCCCAATCGATCTCTCACCGTGATCTTACGAGCTTACCTCAGAAGACAACGATTGGAGAGCGAGACTATCAATAGTACCAACGATTCCATTAATAAGTGTCAAAAAATCCAGACTAGGTCTTGCACGTCTGCAGCCATTTCTATCTCACAAAGTTACAATCATTTTTTAGCGGGGAACCCGCTATCCCTTTTGTTGGGGCTACTTCCAGGAAATTTTGCGTCCGCGAGCGAGGTTGATGACGTCACGGAGAGGGGGGCGACTTGGAAAAATTTTGGCCCTTGAGCTATATATGATAGGAGGGGGACTTGGAAAAATTTCGATTCTCGAGCTATATATGATAGGTGTCAAAATTTTCCAAGTTTTTCTCCAGACGGCGCACGGCAAATTTCTTAAAAAACTCCCAATAGAACAGGTTCTCTGTTAAAATTCTCGGGACATGCCATTGCAGTCCTGCAATGGCATCTAATTTTGTACTTTGGCGTTCAGTGTTAAACGGGATGAGCGACCATAGCTTAACACTGTGTGTATAATTATTATTTGCGACAATTATTATCATTATTTCATTGTTTCGTTATCCTTAAAGAATGAGACAGGTGGAGGCCTAGCAGATTTCAAAATTTTTCATGAAATTTTAAATTACGTTAGAGAAAAGACATGAAACAGTCAATTAATATATTGGAACTTTCGAGAAATTCCCGCGAGCGTGTTTGACTTTGGTAACGTTGTCAACCGACTTGAAAAAATTTTGTTTCGCTATCCTTATATCACCACAGAATAATCGGAAAGACGGTATTCTGTCGCAGCAGCTGCGGGAGAGTTTTTATTCGTTGATTTGGTTTCTCAGCTTGCGGTACGACATAACTGATATTGTAAGCGAACTTGCAATTTTAGCTGGTAACCCTTGGTGGGGGAAAAACGTTGTACATTTGAGTTTTAAATCAACTAGAAACCTATGCGAAGATTTGATTCCAAATAACTAGTCCAAAGCGTTCGAAATCGATACCGCAGTCATTCGTACAGCATTATTGGCCCGAGACTTCACTATAAAACCCTGTTTCAGGGAAAAAATAGATTGAAAATGTCGAGGATAGTTCGGGCCTGAGTCAATCCAATCGCACTAAAGCGGAGACAGTTTATTAAGGAGTCCGCAACTCGGATTCCGAGTCGAAGATGGGATTAAGAAACTCGCGGTTCACAATAGATACAACACAGGCAAATTCAAGGATAGCCTTAGATCGGCCTAAATTCAAATTCAATCCTACACGCTTTTCTTTCTTCTCCTTTTCCGCAGCAGAAGAGATTATTTCTTCGAAGCCCACACGGGATTTTCGGTTCGCAACGGCCCAACCTACGCGCAGCTACATACATTTCATCGGATACGTATACGGTATACGAATATAGGCTCGATCGCGCTTATTCGTGAAATACTGAAAATATTCCGTCACGTTTTTTCGTTTATTTCGCAAACACGACGAAGTTTCATAAGAGAGTCCGCGAGCGAGCGCAAACATTTCAAAGACAATTAGAATATTAATTAATCTGTACTATATTTAGCCAAGCTAGAATGATTATTCGAATTAGGTAATCCGTGATTTCGATTATAACGCTGATGCAGTTCTGTATCGGCGACTTGGTCTTCCAGTCCGAGTCTCGCGAACGAATAATAAATAATAATACTTCGATATAATTTCAATAGAAATCTCAGTAGACGATAAACTCGAACGAATTAGTACCATCAGTTTTGAGCTCGATATTATACACGTAATATTGAACTTTTGTATTCTCGCATAATCGTTATAGCCACCGCCGTAACGCAGATTAAGTGCACGTTCTTCAGTTCTTTATTTAAACGATTTGCATAGATTGAACTTTTAACGACTGCGACTCTCGAAACTCGTGTAAGATGAAACGTCCTTTTGTCAGAATAATACGTTTAATACCCAGTTGACTCATATCCTGCCGACCGGAAACTCAAGACTGAACCACCAACCGACCCAAAAACAGCTACCTATACAGTATTGTATACCAACACCTTCTTCTTACAAAGCAAAATTTTCTGCTCCATCGATTTGTACAGCACGTCGTGGCAAAATAATAACGCACGGTATACTTTTCTCGCCCCAGATTCTGCTCGTTTTTGACGCAAAACTTTTGAAACAAATTTCGCAGATTCACACATGCACAATGTAGGTACACACGCACGCATGCAAACACCGACCGAGTCGAGTCCACGCGATAGTATTAACAAGGGGGAGCGAAAAAATATAAAAAGAAATTAAAACATTCGCTTCGCAGCATACGCGGTGTGTGTATACGTGTACAAATACCCACGTTTCAGAATAGAGCCATATAATATGGCGAACCAGAACGTGTTTCCATTCTTCGACGTTTGTACTTATGGTAATATTACAATACTTTCTTCTGTATAATACCGACCAGAACCACTGCACTTCCAATCTGTATCTGACAACCGCGTCCACGACCAATAGAGACATACAGTATAATATGACAACGCGCAAACAGAATGCATCGATCGTCAACTTAAAACAAGTAATCGTACACCACACACTTGGAGAAAAGTGAGAGAGAGAAAAAAGAACGCCTTTGAAAAATATATTACGTACAACCACGACGAGAGCGTGGAAGACCTATATGTGTGAGTTTGAGAACGAAAAAGAAAAAATTAACGCATAATATATTAGCACTAAAAATGGCAATACCACCCCAGGGGTCGTATATATGTCTAAAAAACTTAGCAGACAACAATGACCATTTATAAATGAAATTACGTCACTCTATTTAACTAATTTTAAATCGAATTTCCATGGGGCGTCATTCTCTTCGTTGTTTAAAATATGGGCGCAAAGCGATTTAAACGCGCATAACCCTCGCATAAACCGGTCGGGGGCTTAAGAGAAAGGAGGAAAAATAAAACGAGAAGGGAGAGAGGAAAACGAGAAAGGAAAGACGATTATGCTTCCCTTGAGATTTGCTGCATAATGTACGTTCACACTTGGCAGACGTTTACACATTGGCAATGATGCAACGCTATACAACAGTTCCGATTTCGGAAAACTGTTTTTTATCTGTACTGGCAACACGAATCCTCTACCATCATACACGTTTCCTTAACATTTTTATTGAGTTTCGATTTGTTTATTTTCTGCCAACGTCTCGAACAAATAAAAATTCATTGACGAATAAATAAAGAATTTGCCACCGTGTCTTCGCTGAAACCACGTGTATATGTTTCAATATTCATTCAACATCCCCGAAGTCGTCAATCGACCAGAAAAAGAAGTTTTGAACAAGAACTATCGCGAAAATCGATAGTTCGTCCAAAAAAAGAAAAGGAATACGCGTACACGTTCAACTTATATTGTCGAACGGAATTTTCTAGTCTTTTCCTGTATATACAGATGTTGAGTAATTTCTCGAACCCGACCAGCTATAATAATAATCTTGTCGAGGTTACACCGTTAGAAACATTTGAATCTACGATTCATTTTAGTAAGTCTAAAAACCAAACCTGAAGTCCTATAGAGGTCGGGTATGAGGTCGTCAGAGAAAAAGACTAGCAAAAAATTCAGATTAAAGAGGTGAGAGACGTTTGATCTGAAAGAGGGCGTGTTATCAGCAGGACACACCAAAGCGTAACGACGTCGAGGGAGGGGGGAAGTTTTCGAAAAATTTCAACAAGAGGACGGAGAGAGCTCACGAAAGACGGAATGGCGTCACGAAATCGTGACATCTCCACCTTATCAGAGCGTGATCTCATCATGAAGACTAAGAGGAGGAGATTTTCTGAATAAAGATCATGTTTCATGTAAACTAGTAAGTGACCTTATGTTCTAAGGCCACGCCTCCTGCTTTGTGATAAAATCATAGCCTAGTTCTTGAATTTTTCTCAAAGAGACGTTCTTGGACTAATATAGGCCTGGCGCGGCGTACTGTAAGATGAGCTATCCAGCTGAAAGGAGTTCTTTGATTAATCTGGTCGAAGCGTACTTCAAGTCAAGCTATCTAATCCACAGAGGGATGGTGAATATCCACATTAGAGACGCCATAACCATCCATGATGGATGCCTATGACTTCATCAGCACAGCTTGAGTTCTCTGTCACCCTTACTCTCTTCTATTCTCGGGATCCACTTGGCTCCTAAGCCTCCCAACATTCTCCATTATATACTAGAGCTAATAGTAATATTGCTCGAGTCTCCCTCATACTAGGTCTTTGGATCGAGGCTGATGACGTCATATCTGCAGATTTCTGAATTGGGGAACTATTCCTTGCAACCATTATGCTGACCTGTAGAAAATACTAAACTATACAAGGCCTACTATCAGCTAGCAGGTCTAACAAACAGCAGTATAAAAGCCTATACTAAACCATTTATGAATTACAAGGATGCGGGGAGGTGGTTTGAACTCGCAGATTTCAGAATCAGGCTCGGGGTCGCGGTTAATGACGTCATCAGCTGATGGCGTCGTATTCTATTATGAACGAGGTGGAAGGGGTACAGCATACAGGATTATCGCGGGATGGAGGGCAACTCGCGAGGGTGGGGTGAACTCGCAAATGTTGGAATAAGTGGTTAGGATTCAGGAAACTTCAGAAGAGACAAGAAACATGTCAAAAAATGAGACTAAAAAAGGATAAAGTGAAACGACCTGAGAGAAAAACTCGACTCACGAGCACAGATAGATGACAGTTAAATAGTTGACTTAATAAGACTACATCGTCATCTTGTTCCAAAATTTAATATTGAAGCAAAAAGGGGAACGATGAGGAACAAGACCAGTAACAAAAATCTTCAAAATTTTAAAACGTGTAAGATCAAGGATTTGTGATACGCTACTGACGCTCAAGCTGACAATATATCATTACAATTCGGCGTTATCATGGTAAGAGGTGATAAGCTAATCATGATTGGCTTTGAACTAGCTATTGACATGTAAGCCATCACTGCAATCGGCTTCAACGTTTTCATCGGGTTAATCGATGAAATTTGGCTACTGACTGCTTTCAGCAAAAACACATTAAAAAGAAAATCGAGAAAGTTCAGAAAAGTTGAAAAATATCTTTAAAAATTAGGAGGCTGTTGCAAACTTTGCAATGGCAGCGGGGAACCCGCAAACTCCGCTGCCCTCTGAGAAACATACAGAACTCAATTTTGCAAATTTAAAAAAAATTTTTGTGGACATTTTCATGGGTTATGTTCCAAGATGTGAATTACGTCACATCTTTCGGCAAATCCAAATTTTTTTATAATCTACCTCGCGAAATTCTTATAATTTAACCTAAATAAATTCTTTTAAGCAAGATAACCTAACCCAACATAGGTTGATGACGTTTTTGAAGACCCCCCCCCCCCCCACTTTCAAACAAAACAGATCGCGGGTTTTCCCTAGGTAAAAACAATAGTCATTGCTCATAGGCTTTCGCTACAACTCGATCACCTATTACCATGTAAAAATTTTTCAATTTCATATTTTTTGTCCTTGCTTCCAAGAATTTATTTTCAGACTCTTCAATTTTTGAATGAAATGAATAGCATAAGTGACATTAGAATGATTCAAATGATCTTATTGAAAAATAAACGACTTTGAATGACCCTCTAGACACCTTGCAAGATTGCATTTCAAGAGAATCAACATTGTCTCAAAACATCCACGATACATATTCATGTGGAGCATCTTTGAACGTAGAAGACAAAACACATCTCGTAGGAGATAAGACACGCAGGCCTAAAAGCGATGAACATGGAAATTTATAAAGAAACAGAGAACAGAAAAGTGATGGAGTTTCCTGCGCACCGTTCAATCAACTCCGTCAAAGAACTCTTCACGTTTTCCAATTTTTGACAAAATAACGCATCAATATTATAAAACTAAGAACAACGACATGTTGGCAATTTGCGTATAGCTTGAAAATCACACGAGTGACATTTCTAGACTGGACCGAAAAGTGATAGGGCGAATCCCTCGATGCGTCTTCCACTCGCTATTCGCTGAGGGAGGCAAGATAACAAACTAGAAACTCTAAAATATATCAGAAATCATCTAAAGAAAAAAAGAAATGAAAATTAGGATCGTATATCCACAAGAATCACAACTTTGAAGAAAGTAGAATTGAATACGTTAATTAGTGCCACCTAATAAACTTTCAAACCACAATCAACTTCCCTTCAAGCTCCAAATTGGCCAGCACTACAAATGTCTTGAATGAATCCGTCGGGTATTGACAAACACCTTCATTAGGGCGAGAACAACGTCACCACCAAAGAACGACGAAATCAATCTCCTGGTAGGCTTGAATCATCGAGAGCTAATAAAGTGGCCACTCCGGCTCCAGTGTAGAAAGTGCCACGCGCATATCCGCGTTGGCATTGAGGCAGTTGCGATGTTTTGATTGGATGGATGTCAACGCCGAAAATACCAGTTCACAGAGATATGTCGTCGGGGACGGGAGGAAAATACGAAGTGCCATTCTTCCGAGACTTTTCGCGGACTCCCTGCAAAGGACCCCCGGTTGAGAAGCACTGTACTAGATCAAAGAGAGGGCGAACGATGGGAGGGGCGAATTAAGATTGATATATCTTTGCAGTTCGTTGTTCTTCATAAACGCCCAAAGACATATACACGATTCGATATTTTTCCATGCAGTTTACTTTTTTGCTTGTGTATGCAACAAAAATCTTCTCACGACTCCAGGAAATGAGAAAAAGGGAAAGAGGAGAAAGTAATCGGGATACATTCGTACTCACTGTGGACTACACCTAGATCTTTTCTCAATCAAATTCTCGTCCAGTGATTTGACTTGTCCTTCTTACTTTTTCCTCATTGTCTAAGACGTACTTTTGACATAGGATTGTTGTACTCATCGAACTAATGAAATTTATCTCAGAAAAGAGAAACTTCTATACCAACCGATACAAATCTTCGTCACTCACTTTCAAATATTTCCAGTTGATGAAGATCCATTGACAAATGAATAGAAAATCTTACACAGTCTCGCAAACGAGAACACCGCAATGTCTAAACTACAAATTCAATGACCTTTAATACCGTTACTTTTTTTTCTTGTTCGCAAATTTTTGCCCTCGGAAAAAAAATCTCCATAAATTCCCACCGAAACATTTCTAGAGGACAAAATCGATATAATACCCGAGATACGTATACACGGTATACATTTTTTCGACAAATTATTATCGTGCAAAATAAAAGCTACCTTCACCGCGTCGCTCGCACAAAGAACGAAAGTAAAAGTTATGTAAAAGATAGTGAAACTGACAAAACGTCAAGTATCTCTTCAACGAGCAGACGAGACTGTAGGTCTCAAGCGTTTCACCATCATCCAATAACCAACAGCATCAAAAACCATTTATGTGCTGTAAAACCGCGAGTAAAAAAAAAAAAAAAAAAAAAAAAAAAAAAAAAAAAGTAGAACTCACTGACAAATGTTAGGGATTCTCCCGAGTTTTTTTTCTTCTTCTCCTCGAGACAGAATTTAAATCTAAAATTGGACGAATTTGAAACCGAGATTATAAAATACACTATCATTACTCATTAGTGGGTTGTATTTTAATGGCAAAATGAAACAAATAAAAACAGGGTTACGGGAGACGTTTCTCTCGTTAGAACGATCGTCTTGAATTATTATTTAACGACGATCGAATATCATTTTAGTATCCACAGACGGCTGTACATCAGAACATTAAAAAAAAAATCTAATTGACTAAGTCGTTATACGATAAGAATCATTCATAAAACATTTGTCAATAATAGTTTTTCGAATCAAACAGTTTGCATCAAGTACAGGTTTTTCTTTCTTCTTTCTTCTTCCTTTTTTTTTTTTTTTTTTTGCATACCACATGACTACTATTACAAACACTGTTGTTGTTCGTCCCTATAAATTATAATGAACTCAAAACAGCTGTACGTACGCGCGTTGAACTTTCTAATTTTAAAAAATAAGCCTACAGTCAACAATATCAGATATGTACCATACACGCTTCGTACATGTAATACTACAAGGAGAAGGAAAAATTGTAATCAAATAACTTAGACGAAACTCGAGTTGAATATCATTACATTATACTTTTTCTGAAGTTGAAGAAGAGAGAAGAGGATTTTTATTCTCGTTTCAGTATATTTTTCGATATTGTATACGCGTACACGCAGTGTATTTCAAATAGTGAAAATATTGACGAAGTTCGATACACAAAAGGTAAAGAGTAGATATTTCCCAGTTTTTCCACCCTACTTCCATATTATGGCACTTTTTTCTTTCTTTTTCATAAAAACGCGTATTCCACCTCGTTTCATCAATAGCGCACATATTTGTCAGATTTTGAAGATGGCTTCAGTCAATTTCGCGCGCGGAACAACAACACATGGAAATACGGTTATTTTCGAGGGGTTGGAAAAATATTCATTCGCACAAACGTGTACCAATTACATGGATATGTATCTTCAATCTCTAGACACGTTTAGGAGACACAGATAAATGACACACGTCGTGATGAAATAGCAAATCTAATTCAATTGGAAAGAGTAAATTCCCATCGAAATAATAGTCACACAGAATGCGCTTCAAAATTCAATCCAGCAGACTTTTTTGCAGAAAGCCAAAGAGACTAATTTTAGATTGGCTGCTACAAAATTGACCTTCACAAGGAGAGTCCACAGTCATTAATTGCGTCAATTAGGGAGAAGAAAGTGCCTGTGAAAATTCTCGTGGTACTATTCTGAGCTTGAAATTGTCAAATTTGGGTTGGGTTTCCTGAAGGGAATTTTCGCCCCATCCATAAAACAACTTCCGTGTTGAAACCCATCTTTCTTTACTGAACGTTTGAACGAGGTGACGGAAATTGCACTCTCATATTTACATTTTTTTATGCAAAATGTAAATACCAAGACTTCTCTGAAAGCTTTTATCGGGGTGTTCTGGTGCTCCATGAAGAAAACCTTGTCTACATCAATTATGTATACATAGGAATATATAGTTCTACCATCCAAGTGATATGAGAAGAGGTCAACTTCCTCAAATAATTTCCAAAGTTCATCCGATAATGGTGACTATCACGCCAAAGAGGTTGAACTGATCTACAAGAAATTCGAGTACTTTCTTTCTATATATTTTCCGACGCATTTTAGTAAAAACGATTTCAACTAAGAAATTTTCTATAGAGAAATCTACCGTCCACTTCAAGCTAGAAGTGATAAATACCAAGATACTGTTACCAAATTTTGGCATAAAAGTACTCGTAGAAATGTTAAGTAACTAAAGCAAATGTAAGCGAATGCATGGTTATCTGAATCAAGGACTGTAAAATTCAGATGCCAGCGCAAATTTTGCAATGATAGAGGAGAACCCACAAGATCCGTGCTCCGTGGCAAAAGAGGTACGTAATAAAATTAAAAGTTGAACGCGAATGCTCTTGCGTTTGCATACGCGGATCTTTTTTTAAAAGTCGAAATTCTCCAAGTCCCACGATATACCGGAGGGCGCCAGACGCCTTTCATATGTAGATTCCAAGTCAACATTTTTCAAGTCCTGTAACCTTAGGTTGATGATGCCCGAAAATACGCCCCAGCAAAAGGGATAGCGAGTTCCCGTTAAAAATAAACCAACCAACAGATCCTACAATTCCGCTCACTCGAATCTCTCGAGAGCGTGAGAAAAGTCATAAAAATCGAAAGTATTCAGGGAAATCGAATTAAGAGGACATCGGTAATACATTCAAGTTCGCAGTAAGCGGTTTCAGTCTAGTAATTGAGGGGGAGGGGGATGTAAACAATCAAACTGTCCAACCTTTTTACGCATGTACTTCATATTTTTTTATGGGGTTTTATGAGAGGAAAGATGGAAGAATTCATGAAACCGTGCGACATATTTTTGTCTTTGCTTCTGACGGTTTTCCCATTCCTCCTGATTCTGGAGACAGAAGGGCGAAGGGTCAAAGGCTAGGGATCCGGCCAGTTCACCAAAAGATTTTTCACCGCGTAAGTCTTTTTGAAGAAATGTACACATCACCGATAGTGAAGTTCACCTGTCAGTTTTTTTTTTCACCGTCAGGAAAGTTCATCTTCGTTTTTTGAGTCCACCGACACCGACGGCGAAATTCACCTATTTCAATCAGCTGTTCAACTTTTATTTAATGCTTTGAAATACCAAATTTTATTTATAAAACTATTTAAATAAATAATAATTTAATAAAGAAAATTTATTTAATTAAAATATGAATATTTTTAAATCAAATTACAATTAAATTAAATTAATAAATTATACTTTATTATTTATAATTATAATTTTCAATTTATTAAATCAATTTATTTATTTCAAATTTTCTATAAAAATTTTAATAAACAATTTTTATTTCGATAAATAATATTATCTAAAAATTATAATAATTCAAATTATTATTTTTTTCATTTTTTTTTTCAAAATTAAATTTAATTAAAAAATAAAAATAAATAATACTTGAAAATATAAAAAATAATATAATATGTAATTTCATTAAATGAAATATCAAAAATAAAATTATTACATTAATTTTTTTTATTATTGAACTTGAATTAAACTGATTAGTTAACTTCATGAATAAAAATATAATCGAATTTTGTCGGTGAACTTTTGTCACGGTGAACTCACCTTGTGGTGAACCACTACTTCTATCAGGTGAATTATCTGTACGTGAACTTTCTGTATGTGAATCTTAATCGGTGAACTTTTTTAGGTGAAAAATCTTTTGGTGAAACACCATAATCCCCACAGGCCACACATAGGATTCAGGAACATTCCAGTCTCTTACCCAACTTTTTTTTTATGACACGTTTCATGTCTTTCCCGAAGTTTTCTGAATTCCTAATCCTTAAATTTGCGAATTCACACAAACCCCGCGCTCAAAAATGAAATACATCGTTTCCTCTTCACAGGGATGAGGACAATGACACATCAATATTTTCAAAGAATAAATGATTTCCACGCTTCTTTATCCAATTCTTAAATTTTGGGGACCCGTACTACTGGACTAGAACAAAATCGTCGTCACTCTCACCACCTCTTCTTCTTTTTCAGAACTCTCATCTTTGAAAAAACTTCAAAATAACTTCCATTCGTCCATGGGTATTCCACACTTCCCTCTCCACACCACATATTTGGCTAGGTTATTGGAGAACGGAGGTACACTGCAAGATTGCGAGTAACTATCACTACAGTTAAGAGTCACATCTTAATTGTTAATTCAAAACAATTTTTTCGTGCAAGGAAAATTTCATCAAAATTATTTTATTTTCGGCTCTGCCCGCACATAAGTACAAAATTATACAAAAATTATAAGCTTTACGTTTCGGCTGACCCGCAGCCTTCATCAGAAGCTAAATACTTATGTGCGGGCAGAGCCGAAAATAAAATAATTTTGATCTTAATTGTTACGTACTCCTGCAGCCTCCGTTCCCCAACAATCTATTATGACTTGTAGTCTAGAGCAGTCAATCTTATACAGGTAGTCTCACTAGATCATGCAAATTTCTGGGAAAGCGATAATAGAGTACATCGATGACTTATTACAGGAATATAATTACGACAGCTATACAAAGCGAAGCTTCTCTCCTTCGACTTCTCACGAACTCACGACAATATAAGATTATTACTTAACAGGTCTTCCACAGACCGATTGTCAATATGTGAAAGGAAAACGATGAGTTACAACATTGAAAAAGTGAAAAATTTTCTTTACCTTTTAAGAACGACGAAAGGTTGACAAAATTAGAGTATGAGTCAATGAGAATTCTTCGGTACCGAACGAAGCTTTCGATCCATATCAATTATCTGCAAAAAAGACAAAGACGGGTATTATTAAATTTACAATACTTCGACGGGCTACTCGCATAGTATATATTATGTAACAGACGATATTCCATCTCAAAATTTCTTTTATTTTTGCGCGCAAGTTCTCTTCGGATTTGAATAACAATAATATCCTATATCTACGGAGGTATACATGTAAAACATGCCATCAGTCAACAACATACTCGCATTCTGAACAAATGAAATTTTCGAGCGCTACAACTTACCTTCCTCGTGAGTTTCGTATACCATACCCATGGCTACATAATACCAAACATGTATATAGTATGCGATCACTTTTTACAATCTATTCTTCCTTTCAAGATTTATACCAACAGCAAGATTCGTATTTACATTTCTTTCAACTCGTCACATCGCGAACCATTTGTTCTACATAGAGAAAGTTGAATTCGAATAATGTTTTACGGCAATATCTAGGTAACCCGTGCAAAGGGAATACAATACGATGCGAGAATCGTTCAACAAATTTTCGCGAACAAATCTTCAACGAGAATAAACAGCAGCAAAATAATATGAGCCACCTATAATTATGATTTATGTCAGATAATCTCGAGCTGTATACACTTCATAATGATGAGGGGGAACAGAATGAAAATGTACACTGCGTAACTAAAGGTAAAAATAATTAAATTCTCGAGTGTAGGTGGCAATATATCTTAAGAAACTGTTTTCCTACTCGAAACTCGATTCCCCTCAATGATAATTGGAGGAAAGGAAAAATTCGAGTACGATAAATCTTTCGACGCGTAATTTTTCATTTTCTCCTTACCAGAGAGAGCTAAGTTTGTTTTCTAAATATACGCCGAATGACTCGAAGCCTATTTGCGCGAATATTTTTTATTAGCTCCATTTTTCACTTAACCAAAGGATGGAGAAAAAAAAACAGATTACTTCTCAACGACGAGTCTGTCTCTGTCTGCCTCTTCCACAGACACATATGCGTTCATTTCATCTCTTCCTACAATAACCAATCACATTAATCAACTCCGCAAAGTACTTTTCGAGTTATCGATTCTCATTTCTGAATCGTATTTCTGACGGATGCAAATTCCAGTATTTTCGTCTTCTCTTGAAAGAAGAAAAGTATCATCGAGTGCTTATTCGAACCATTACCAACAGTTTTCATTATAAAGAAACTTGAAGCAGCAAAAATCCTGCCAATTGTCAATTCTCATAAATATAGTATACACCTAACCGACAACATTCAGAATTTAACGATATAAGCGTTTCTAATGAAATCGCATTCACGTTCAGAAGCTCGAGTCGTTCAATTTCTCTCCATAGTCGCGCGAAATCATTTTAACACGCCAATTGTGAGAATCTCTCTTAAAAACCGATACCAACTTGAACATTTGCACCACCGACGAGGGAGAGAAAAAAAAAAATTCTATCGCATTTAGCACGGAAGCCAGAAGTTTTTCGGAAAAGTAACTTTTTAATGAGTCTTTTCTGTAGAGAGTAGTGGTGTGCGAGATGGGGAAAGGAAAACGACGAGGTGAAACGAAGGAAACGATGCAACGGCGAAGAAATTAGAGGGAAAAATCGAATAAAGCGTAGTGTGTATAAATATACCTGTATATACCAGGACATAAAGTAAAATCACGCTCTCTAAAAGCTGACGCCGTGGTAAAGTTTATACTTTTTTATTCGGTAAAAATTCTTCTATTTTAATCAACATCACATTTTTCGTTTACGCCTCAGTTCATCCCACCGCGAAAAATTACTACTCTGAATCGTAAACGCTGCACATCAGAAAGAGTTCGCAATTTAATGGATAAATAAATTTTCAAAATATTTCCAATTCTTCAACATTTTTGGTATTTGTTCAACGAGCATTTCTCGGATTGTTTATTCAACCAATAAATTTCGCCCTTCTCTGTTCTCTGAGGATAAGAATTTGAACTGAACTAAATTGGATTCCAACACCCTCAAAGAAAACTCATACAAGGACCTCGACATTTTATCATTTTACTATTTCAAATTTTGGAGAATACAAAACTCGCAGCTCACTTCATTCGCCGCTCGCGGAGTCTCTCCCATTGACTATCTTCATTGAGCTCAGCAGGAATCTTGTTTTATGAGGGAGTATCTGATTTCCATTTTATAATCAATTAGGATCGATTTTCATATTTGATCAAGATCCATTTTGATGATCGACTAGGATCAATTCCAAGCTTCTCTTTATTTGATACTCATCGGAATTTTTTCAAGTTCACATCCGCGTGACACAAAATTCAGAGTCCAAATCCTCTCCCCCTCGCATTAGAAATTCGGTCGGTCTTCTTCTGGATGGACTTCATACTACAGCTCGTTGTTAGAATTTTTGTGAATCCCCCCTTCCTTATAATGAATTTTTTCAACCACCTGAAGTAAATCACAGCCCCCAAACCTTCAGACCTACAACTATCTGGAAGGACGGAGGACGACAGACTTGTCCCTGGAAACGGAATCAGACACCGGAATAAAATATGGGCAGGAGAAAGAGTCCTGAAACTCATCTCAGCATACACTTCATCGCTGGTTACTATCTCATCATTCTTACACTGTTTCTTCTTCTTATAAGAGCACCCTCAAATTCTTCGAAAGACAAAAGCTTATTCGTTACCAGAGTAGACTACAAACGAAAGGAAGAAATTTCGTAGGAACTTTTCGTGGCGTCCTTCACAAATGAGATTTTTTCTCGTACGTACGACAGGGGAACAAAGACCGATAATGAAGACAAATAATCACGAGAAAATATTAGACTTCAAAAAAATGTTTTGACGGGGCGATTTTCAATGTCTATTTATAAGAACTTTCTATACAATTGGAAAAGAAATTTTTCCAATTGTATGGAGTTTTATGCTTGACGGTTTTTCTTACAATCTAGTTTACCCCTGAAGAAGGATCACGTTTGATCCGAAACGTCGGGTACTTATAGTGGTGTGTAATGAAATTTATTTGACGGCAGTGCCGAATGATATTTTCTGTCTATTTATAGTTGCTTGATTCAGCTACCAATAAAGACAAAATAATTTTCGATAGCGAATATAGACACAGTGAAGAAATCAATCAGCTCTAACCTCTTTGTGACGTCAAGTATACATATGTTAAGCTAATTAGCTTTCGGGGACTCAATCTTAATCTAGTATAATATACTAGTCAAGGATTTCCACAAATTTTCTGCGTGGGGGAGGGAGGGGGGGGATATCAACTTACTCGGAAATGTCGAGTGCCGACCCTTAAAAAGGGAGAGAGGGAAGATTTGATAAATTTGGAGCTATAAACCTCCATAGAAGTGGGCTCTGAGGGTGGTAGAGCTCTGCATCTCCAAGAGAAAATAACCATGAAGTGAATTTCTCTTGGCTACAACTAAAATAGGCTAGACTTGGAGGACTTCGTTAATCGATTGTTAAGAAAGAAGAATGACGTGACGTCATCAACTTACTTAGATCAAAGGAGAGGCTCGAAAAAATTACAAGCATGAAGATACGATATCATCGAGCCTGAAAGTCACTGAAAATCTCTAACAACGAGGAAAACAGAAGCAAAAAAGTGGGGTGTCATCCGGGAGTGATAAATTTCTCTTCTAAAGCTTCGTGGAGAAGGGACTTCCAAAAAATACAGTTTAAAAGTCAAGAGAAATTGCGATACTCACATAGAGGAAAGAGAGTTTCAGTTTTAGAAAAATTTTAACTACTTAGAAAGGAAGAAAAAGTAATTCATGAAAGATGATCAAAAACAGGGTGCCATGAACCTTTCATTAATAGAATAGTTGTAACTTTACACGATGTTTAGAAAATTTTTTTGACCAAAAAAATTATTCAACTAGCCCTCTTTCAATCCTGGACCATAATGAAATACTCTCGGTCAATCACAGACTTCCTTGGCCACATCCCATACGTCTTGAGCTTTAAGAGTGTGCCAGTAAGAAAGAAGTAAGCTGGTAAGGAAAAAAGTATGAGAATCATGAGAGAGACAAACATATCGCAGGGATATTCTAAACCCACGTTCTTAGTCCATATTCGACCACGCGTTCGACTGACACGCGATATATTTTTTTTTTTTCTTTAAATTTTTCCTTTCTTTTTCAATTATAATAACAGAAAGTAAATAACGAATGAATAGAAGAATGAAGTCTCGTCGGATAGGTCCTATACAGTATTTTTCCTTCACAACTTCTTTTTTTCTCTCTCCCTCTCTTTCTTTATTAATGTTGATTATTCGTTTTCCTCTCTTTCTTTACTTCGCGTCTTCAATTACCATTATTCAACATCCAGAGATTCAACTAAACGTACAGTTCGTTATATTTTTATTAATATGACGTATTATTTCCTGAGCTATTGTGTAGATTTTCTTTTTGTCCTGTTGCGAGTCGTATCCATCCAGTTTCAAATCAATTTATCCCCATTCGCGCGGGCTAAATTTATTTATCCGCATTACACGAATATTATTTTTTATTATAAACTTGCAAGTGAACAACGAATACGAGTGCTACGCGATTTTGCGCAGAGAACGCGTTCACGAAAATTAATTTGAATTTTCGTCGAATAAATGTTCGCGCATTAGAAAGAGTCAATTCTGAGAGAGTTTGGGTAATGCGGTGGAACTCCACGGCAGGTTGAACTGATTCAATTTGCCGATGCGAGGGTCAATTAGCCTTTCTTGCTGGAACAAATTTGTTCGGACTCATTATTATGTGGACACGTACGAGTAAACTTTCATTTTTATTTTCATCTCATCTGCATTGGTCAATCGCCCATATAGTAAACCGTGCATGTATCAACTCAACGCTCTACGTATGAATACAGGCACCTATTTATTTCCAGATTAGGTTAGAGTGAAGTGAAAGGAAGCTGACAAACTAACACTATACTTGGAGAACCTCTTTTCTCCGCGCTTCAGCAAGGAACGAACTTTTTGCTTTCATGAAAGTCAATTTTTTACGAAACGAATTCCAAGCCTTATTATTTAATTTATTAAAACTCCCAACGAGCTAAAAATAAACGCGAACTGAAGTGCAGACAAATTGCGACACTTATAAAATGAGATAAAGGAAGGAAGGGTGGGGGAAAAAATATACGAACGAGAGAAAGTCATCTAAAAACAATAGCGAGTATACAATATTTTATCGAACTCGATCGTAATTCAAGCTCAAGTGTGAATGGTACAGCACAGAAACGTGAAACAGCATCAATAGGTAATCGACAATACACGACGTATAAAGCGAGTAATTTTTTTCTCCTCCGTGTTACTTCTACAATATTTCACAATTACGTTTATTTTTCATCTTGTACTACACAAACTCATTTGTATCGCCAACAATGCAAAAGAACTATACCAGATCTGTGAATGACTAATTTTTTCTTCAATTATTTCCTCTATGATTTCGATATCTCTCTTTCTCTCTTCCTTCTCCATCTCTGCACAGACGCGTATATGGCGTAACAATTATCTCGAAGGAAAAGTTGTGCGTACTGTATAGGAATAAAATACTGTATAATATTATAACAAATATACGGAGTACGTTTACTAAAAATTCCCCTTCACCTTCCACCTTCTCTCCAAAAAGTTTGAATATATTCGAGAACAATTAATTTCGTCCGATAGATTAATGAATAATGCAACTATTTATTGTAACGCGCGCCGAGGAGAATGAGGAACAAGTCGAGGCAATGATGTGTATAATATACGTTCTCATGCTACAAAGGTACACAGTAAAACGTGGTATTTAACAGCATCAGAGGGAACTTCGGGGACGCGAAATTTCCGATAAAACTTCTGCACAAAACGTCTACCGAGTGCATAATGTGGTCTCTTTCTCAAAAGTTATAGTCAAGAGAGAATCGAATTACACCAGCAGCATAATAACGGTGATGTTGTGTTGTATTCCTATAGAACGAGAGAGAAAGATATTATATGGCTCATGGAAATGAAAGCTGCTCGCATTTCACGTCCGACGAAACGCTTAGCACATACAGAAATTCTTTCAGCTTTTATATTATATTTTTTACACACTCTTCCAATGCGCGCTATTCATAAAAGAAATGTACATATCAAAATAGATGCAGCATAATATTTCGAGATTTTTTCGCACGATATCATCCGCAAGATTAAGCCATTTAATATTCCAGTTCGAAGTGACCGCACGGAAAGCGATAATTAACGAAAATTCGGAGAAGAAACGGAAGGTTTAATAAAATTCAACATCAGTCCTTCTTTCTTTCTCGATCTTCCTCTTTCAAATTATACGAGAACTGCGGATTACTTCACCCGCCCCGGTATCTAAATTACACTGGAATTGATCCTGCCTTTGACTTAATAGAGTGGAAAGGACGTGGTCTCGAAAAAGGACTAAAAGCCTCTTTAGCGTGTCTAATAATTTCCAACAACAGCGAATGTTACGTACTGTTAAGTCTAAAGCCGAGAGATTCGCTGCAATCGTACGAACATGTTCTCTAAATAATTTCAAACAAGGCTTACAACTTTTCTTCACGGGTTACCAGGAAAATCTTTCAAATTCTCTTCCCTCCTTTTTTACAGTAAGCGACCGTAAATATACAGTGCCAGCGCAGTAAAAGCTCGTCGCCGTAAAATATCATTTTCAACGTCTCGACTTTTTGCGAAAAAGAAAAAAGAAGGAACTGCCATCTAGTTTTACTTTGTACAATGTGAAAAGCAGCCATATATTGTGCATAGTTACAATACATTGACTGCGAGATTTCAAAAGAAAAAACCAAAATCGCTGAGCAATGGAATTTTGCATAAATTCGAAGAAACGTACGTGAGTGGAAGAACAATACGAAACCGACAGAAAAAACCTTTGCACAGTTAGAATTCATTTCGTATTTCCGTCTCTTTAAGTAGAAGGTTGAATGAAATTGAACCTATCTGAGGCCCGGTCGAAGTGGAATTTACTTTTTCTCGATACAAACGAATATCTCCGCACAATCATACTGATGTATCACATTATCAACGTTTCTCGTTGTTATTTCGCATATACTTCGACAGAATTTGAAATCTGATCAATCACGAAATGAAAAAATTTACAAACTCTATAGAAAAACTAGTAGCGTGGAAAGGATGTTGCCGTGAGGTTCCATGTATTCTGATCAACCAACTAATCGGCCTTTGTTTGATGGAAGAGAGTTGAAATGATATGAGGAATATTTTTTTTTTCTTCTTTCATGCATTGACCCAACAGCATCGTAAAATGTCGACCATAAGTTCAAAGTTCTCGATTGACGAAGTCATTATAGCGAATATTGTCGAACTTCGCTCTCAAAGTGATGGGTTTAGAAAATGAGATTACCGTCTATATTACTGGTGAAAATGTCAGCAACAAAAATTTCAAACATAGTGCTTTGATTTCTTCTTCGCTCGATTATCGATCAATATTTCTTCGGCAGCCAACGTGACGATGAACTTTCAAAATGTATCAGTATAGCTGGAGAGGGTTTTACAAATTTTCTTTCTCCTTACCCTGGGTCGAGCTCTTATCCGAGTCATCCCTCTTTAGCATTAGAAGAAATGAAACATAGTTCCAACCCCTATGATCAGGACGTGCATTAAAGACAGTACGTTATTCCTGAGTCTAAGAAATATTCTATTATCGCCACGTACCTCATCCCGGGAAAGTATGAATGATTTTTTTTGAAAAAAATACCATACCATGGATGAACGCTTACATACGTACTGAAATGTCCTCAAGTTACATTGCTGTGTGATCATTATTGCCTGAGATACAACAACCATTTGGAGTTTAGGCCTAAAAATGACTCTGCAGCCCATGTGGATGAGCGGATGGGTCCAATTTTTTGGGTTTTGAGTTTTCTCATTGAGAGCAATATTTTGACGGACATTTGAAACATTTTTCGACTAAGGCCGTTGGCATTTCCCCCTCCCCCCCCTCTACCCGGCTAGAGCCTTTGCTATTCGCGTGATTTGTTTCATTAACTAGTTTAGATAAAGCGAGCAGAGAACTTGTTTCACAGGAGCGTTCTTAATTTCAATAATCGATTAGGATTGGAAATTTGTTCTTCACCTTACCTCAATAGGTCGATGATCAGATCAATAATCGGAATTTTTCGAAGCTCTCTTTCAAAAATGCTTTACATAATCATTTTCCATCACAGTATTTGAAGAAATTCTCTATCTCAGGACAAGACTACTAAATGAATGAATTCATTTTTAAAAAGCGATTTCTGAAATCACTGTCATCACGAGGACTCATAATGAATCAGCATGTCCCAGAAACGAAATGTAACAACACCTTGAAACGAATAATCGTCATTGTGAACGCATTAAACATACATTACCAGGGTAGAAATTTACGAACAAAACGCGTTAGGCATCAACCGCGAAAAAAACTATTTGCCTGTCAAAACATACTATTAACCGAAAGGTTTTACGAGATCCTACACTCTGCACTGTACACCCAACAACTTCGAAACCTACGAAGGCTACACAAATGCTTGATCGTTGGCACGTTGGAACAGCTGAGAAAATCATGAAGAAATGTAAAAATAAGTTGATATTATGTTTACAGTGCAACGTACTGTTTGAAACCATTTCGTGATGTCGAAACGTATTTTCTTTCCGTAATATAACTCAATGAGTAACCCTTCAATTTCCACGTACTATACGTGATGGTATTTTACATGCTTTCTCAAACAAACGCTAATTTGGGACGGGACGTTTTCCTATTCACACGAGTAGACGAACCCCCAGTTCTATACGACTTTCATTCTGTTGCCCAAGTTCGAGTGAAGTGGTGTATGATAGTGAATACTAAAATTTCAAAACCTCTTCCTAGGATGGTATCGTCAAATTAGGCTGAAAATTTAGGTAGAGAAGTCTCAGTACCATTTCTCTCAGTCCCAACGCTTTTACCGCAGGAAGTAACAAATTTTAACGTGAACTAAAATATTTTAATAATTACTTTTGCGACTGAAACGCGAGAATTTTTGACAAAATGACTGCCAACCTCAAAAGTGTGAGACGAGTCTTCGAGAGTTGGAGAGGTGGTATCTTTGAACCATCGTATCTCGAGACTTATTCATTATACAGTCCTCGCCGAGAAGGCGGTAAAATACATCTATCTTGAACCAGATACTGCGAAAGTACGTAGATTCTAGCAACGTGGGCCCTCATAAGTATAAAAATAGAAATTTGGGCCGCAAATTGGTGGTAGTAGATAATTTCTCGGAATTCCTCCTGGACGGGGATTCAGAACTCAAATTTTTCAAGTCCCTTGATGACATGATCCAAAGTCGAAATTCCTCTAAGCCTCTCTCCAGAGGCAATAGAGCAAAAAAAATTATCAAATCTCTAAATTAGTCATCCAGACGCGGCGTTTTTCGAGGATGTGCCCTTAAAAAAGGATAATAAAAACTAGGCGTCGTGAGGACCCCAAAGTGTTTCCCGAAGAGGAATATCAAGAATTCATGATAGAACAAAGAAAGTAGTCTTAAAGAGAAGAGTTGAGAGAATTAGTAACAAATTATTTCGAACAAAAAGATGCGTCATTTGGTCAAACAGATGATGCTTAGCTCTCAAATTCTGTAGACATTGAAGATGGGGAACGGACTCCGCGAAAAGCGATCGACGTAGCTCCACTTCAATTTTAACATGGATAAGGGGTGTGAGATTTGCGTGATGAGATCGCACGCGACGAGGATGACATCACAAACAAAGACGTCATGAGAGCTCTCGATCCTTTTTCAAGACTTGAAAAAATATCGAACTTTCTTCAACCAGTACATAGGCTAAATAGCCTGCACTAGTCTATTATGCATTTTTTAGTTTAAGAAAGAAGGCGTCACAGTATTGTATACTGAACTATAAATGAGAGCTACCTTCTTGACAGCCACTTTGCTCGGTCTTCTGGCTCTTAATTACCCTTTGCTATTACCACCAACTTCGAAGAGCTAGCTCCCGCCTCTAACGTCTGGACCCTGGAGTTGAAAATGGTCGGTTCTGCGCTTTTGATGAAAGGTAAAAAACGCCAAAGGAGCCAGAAGAGGCCGCGGCTTCTTTTATGGAACCGTTCGGAGCCTTTTTGGTCCAAAAACCTACAATTCCCGCCTCCACTCCTAGCTTTTTCCTGCCACGATATTTTTCAGGCTTTCCTCTCCACCTCCCATGAAAACTTTTATTTTAATACAATTCCTTCATGAAAGTTTGGATGACCTTGATAGTGCAGGCTAGGCAAGAGGTCTTGAGGTAGTATTTACACGAACCTTGAATCAATAAATTACAAAACCATGCCCAAGTAGTTTGAGCACAGTATTGCAGGGCGAAACTTGCGACCGTTGCTGTGACAGCAATCTGTGTTGAAATTGTTGGAAGATCCTTCAGAAGACATTTTCGTACATGGCGAATCAGCACACATGAGGAATAAAATCGAAGACGGTGCTAGGCTACCTTTTACAAATTTCAGCAAGTAAATCTTCAGTATTAATTACTTCATCCCGTTTTCAATTTAGAATTTCAAATCTAATTCAATTGGGCTAAAAACAGTTAGTTCATTTCAGAAATCTAGTTCATATCGTTCACTTCGAGAAGTGAAACAACAAAGAAGAATAAAAACCTACACGATCGAATAAAAATATCGAACGTATAATTCGTACTAGCGGCACGAGTTCCACCAGTAATATACAATCAATTGGTGGTCAACAAGTGGGTCAAAATAGTATATAACTGCATGAATGCGCGAACGTGTATAAATCGGCAGATATGTACCGTGAAGGTAACGGGAACTAGCGCCGAAAAATCTGCTGTACATAGGAAATGAAATGGGTATAAGAGGAGGGAGTAAAAAAATGCTGTAAATGAAACAAACGCATTCGAACGAGTTTCAAATACTGTTGTTTGAAATATATTAACGTATTTTGTACCGTGTATTACACAACAAATACGAGCACCATAAATCAATACGTCATCCGGGTTCGAAATATGAATTATAGCCTTACCTTGATGCTCGAATCTGAGTAGAGAAACCACACGAACATCATTGCGCTAAGTGATGGAGAACGAGGAAAAACGAACATGAAAAACAATCTTTCGGTATCGTACCGTTCATATAATTATGTACATATAGGTTTGGCTTCAAGACAATATTGCACGAACCGAGGACGATTTTGTGCAGAAAAATTATAAATACAATATTATAGCCATGCCAGCATCATCAGGGCAAAAAAACAGCAAGAACTATGCTCGTATAAATCGAACGAACGTCATGCTCATCGGCTTTCGAACTCGGAAGATAACTCGCATAACTCGGATAGTTTTATTGAGGCAAAGAGAATAAATTAAATTTTTTCAACAATTTTCTTCGACCCCAAAAAGTTTTTCCTCGTCGGTCGAGACCGGATGCAAACGATATTATCATTTGAAATGTCATATCATATCGTCATGTGTGGTTCACCATACAGTGTATTATAATACAAGTATTCAGTAAAGTGAGAACGGCTTAAAGCATTCGTTTCTTTGAGGAATGACAGGGCGCGGCGGCGAAGCCGTACAAATTTCCCGACATCGGCAGTTTCGAAAGTGTAATAAAAACTCGTCGTCGAAAACCGCATGAAAGTAACCACGTGCGCGTGTATTTTGAAACCTTCATAATGGGCGATCAAATTTATATTATCTAATGTAGATACAGTATTTACGCGGATAGTTTTCAACCCTCTTACCACCAAACAGATGAATGAAAGAAGCGAGGCGATATATACACATACGGTAAAATCAAAGGCCGTTAGGTGGCATGTCATCGAAACGTCGATGTTTGATAACACACGTTCGAAAAACTTCATCACAGAGATACACCTATCCTTGTCCGCGGTTAACATCAATAATGCAGAAGAAAAGGGTCGAAAATCGATGGGAACAGACTACTAGTAGATGTACAAACAACTTTTCCAAGAGTAGAAAATTTTCCACACGTCTCTCACACATTCTCATCGAGACACAAAGTAAAAATGATGACCGATGACAATTTCAGTTCGCTCGTCAATCGTGAAAACCGTCGAACTATCGATACAGCAAGGAGAAGTAAGGACAGTCTTCTTTCGTTGTTATACACGTCCTAACGCATGAAAAAATATTTTCAAGAGGACTGTCTTCCAGTACCTTAAGGAAAAATTTACGTAGACAAACTAATATGAAGCACAGGAAAGAGGTACGCGGGAGAAAAAGTACGTCAACATAATTTCAACCAAAATCGCAGGATATCTAATGCACGAGAATGTACTCGTGAATAAAAACGTCACTTTTAGTCACTGAAAACGAGAAAGTAATTGATACGTCGTAATCTCTTTTTTATTTCTCTCTTTCTCTCTCTCCCTCCCCGGTCCCGAGCACAGATAACGACTTAGAGGCCACAAACTCGTGAGTGAAGAGAGGACATACTCTCCGTGAGAGGCTTCCTGTGGGCCAATTTGTGAACAGTGTTACCAACCTTGTCCGCCAGTGGTCAGAGCGGCCTGATCCGACTTCACCTACCAGTATGCTGCTTCCATTCCACTAAAACATTGAACATCAGCATACCAGTGGGTCAGTGAGAATCGGGTTGTGCTTCAGAGGCTGCATACCACTTCAGATTGTACTGAGTACCCGTCAACTGCAAAGAAGAAGTTGTCAACAACATTTTTGCGCAGAACTGAGCAGAAACACCTTAAGTGGAGATCATTCGACGAGTTCAAGGAAAGTTATTACGGAATATGGCTCGTTGTAGGCAGTCAATCCTCCTCGTCATTGCAAACAGGACACTGGTATGCAGATCCGCCTGCACCTTGTCCAAGTTCCTAAAATATACAAACAAGGTGCACGAGGAAACGTGGACGTCTTACACTGGCGAAGCGAGCTTCACTTTTGCAATAAGTATTTCTTCAAAATTCATTTATTCAAATTTTTTTCTATTTTCCATTTATTTTAGTTACATGACGCGCAAAATTTATTTTTGTCATGTGCATTATATTTATTAAGTAGTTCAATATTTCATTTCTCGTTTGATACATTCATATTACTGTCGATTAATATATTTTACTGTCCTTTTATTTATATTCTCGGGAAATGTTTATTATACCTTTTGAGTCATTAATTTCCTATAGTGAGCACTTTTTTCCCTGTGATTTTTTCTTACCTTCTCGTGCCGAAAAATACATGCCAGATAAAATTTCAGGAAATTCCAGCATGGTGAACAAACGTCATAAACGATAAGTAAGGCTGACTAAAATGTAATTCTAAATTATTTGCAAAAAGATTCAGTAGTTTTCAAGTCTTTTGAACTTGAACACTGATTATTGAGAAATTCCAACTTTTTAGCATTCCCCAAATTGCAATTCAGAGGATCATGAACAAGAATTCGGGATAACTGTCTCGAGGCTCATGTCACGCATCTAAAAATATTTCTAGCGAAACTTTCGGTGCTATTTTATCTTATAACTCCTCATCCCTGTTTCCCTTCTGGCTGATTTCAATTTCTCTCTTGATTTTCCTGTATTGAAGCCATCCACAGCTGGAATTCATTGTATGCACAGGGCAATTTAGAGAAGGACAGGGTCCACTAGCCCACGCCACGGGCCTCCAAGAAAATCAAAGAATTTTTTTTTTTTTTTTGCGTGATTTTATATTTTCTCTAAATCATGGTCTCCACAAGCTCTCCGATCTTTGAACTAGAAAACCTATATCTGGCCTTGTGTCCGTATACAATTACGTGCGCGTACAAGCGAGTGATTCACACATTTGCCTGAGGGCTCTCAAAATATTTTGTCAATATTTTCTAGAAAAGGAATGAGAGAGATAAGACGATTAAGAAATGAGAAAATCATTCTCGCGCGAATATCTTTATCAATAACTTGGATTTAAACGAACATATGTTTGCGTGACAAAACAGTCTTAATCTCGAGAGTTGTAAGAAGTATGCCAATTTTCAATTGTAACAGATTGAGCAAGAAATCCATCCAAGAACACGTAAAATTAAGAGGTATTGTTCAACTTTCTACGAATAGTTTTTTTTTTTCTCAAACAAAGAAAAAGAACGAATTAGGAAAATGACTAAGACTGTATAAGTGTACGAACATGATATTTACTAACGGAAGCATAGATTAAACGATAATGTGAATAAAAAAAATTACCACAGTGTTTGAAAAAGTGAGTAAGAACGATGAAAATATGAGCAGTGGAGAACAAAGATTTTGCCAATTTCATCAATTCATGCAATCGATTCTCGGTAGTCACAAAGATTTCTTTCTCTCCATCCCCTTTCTCTTTTTCATGATCCTACTATCGAACTATAATTTTGAGAATGAAAAGATTCAACCTAATGAAATTCTTCTACGAGTCATGACTTCCATTCTAACCTATTTTTGTAATTTCATAAACTAAATGACAAATTGTACAAACAATAAAATCTAATCAACTCTAAGCTGAAAAGAATACTATTTTTTGAAGATAACTTCTTTCCGAGTGATCAAACCTGCCAGAGAAGTTCAAGTAACAAATTTTGAGGTGTTTTTTCTTTTCACAAAAAATATGAAAAATTAATGAAGAACATGAATTAACATAATAGTCCAATATTTTTCTTCGCTGTATTCTTTCTTCCCTAGTTCAAACAGCACGTCAGAGGTCATGTCCTCGAGATCCTCTAATGTCTCAAAGTAACCCCTTAGGGGGCGTCCATAAATTACGTAAGGCGATTTTTGTGATTTTTCGACCCCCCCAATCTCGCGTGAGATTTTACGAAATGCGTATTTTTGCATCAAGTACGTTTATCTGTGATGCCTTATCGCGTTTATTAAAAAAACTTTCTTGATCACATTTTACACCTATTCAAAAGGGACTAGTTTTCAATAAATTTAAGCCAGTTTAGCAATATTTTATTACGTGAAATGTGTCGGTACCTCCTCATCCTCACGTGAGTTTTGGTGGGACTTGGCTGGACCCCCCCCCCCCACCAAAAAAAAATTACATGCCATTGCAGTCCTTTCCAAGTTCTGAAAATCATGACGTGACAATTTGAACGCGCTGCAATTTCAAGGAAGCCGTCGTCTTTCCAAGTCCCCCTCCTATCATATATAGCTCGGAGGTAGGAATTTTTCCAAGTCCCCCTCTCCTCTCCCTAACGTCATCAACCTCGCTCGCGCCCGCATTCGCGGACGAAAATTTCCTGGAAGTACCCCCAACAAAAGGGATAGCGGGGGAAAAAAAAAAAAATGCCGTACGTAACAGACGGGTTGTTTTCGAGATATATGTTCTTTCAAGATGGAGAAGTTCAGGCTAACAAAATCTCTGATAGCTCCATTCTTCGAAATTGTAGAAAAATTACTCATAGAAATCTCAAGCTCTGCATCTATGTCTTTCTTTATTTTTTTTCTACAGCTTTCAGGACAAGTTTTCTCTCCTTATAGTAAAAATAAGACACTTTCTTTCGACCACACCCATTGTTAAACAAACCGACGACAATACATTTCCAAAGAGAAGAACGCTAGGCTTAGAGTGACAAAAAAAGAAGAGTCTAGTGTTTCGTTTGTCATCTCTTTTTCGAGATATCCTCTGTGACTCTGGTTACGTCTCAAGTGGCAAAGTGTATGAGGTTTTACGGGTATGAGGTTTCACTTCGAGATTGAGGATTTCGAGTTCACAAGATTTTACTGTGATTCTAAAGGTGCGTCATCCACCACTAATCCACCCTCTGTCAGGCAACGTCTTTCATCATGAACCAAATATTTCTCTTGAGTATTTTGTATCTATTGAGGTGAATATCAGAGATGTTAGAAAAATTTGCAACGGGGGGGGGGGGGGGGGGTGGGAGGCGTTGAATAAACTTCGTTTTTCTTCTCACTTTCTCCTGTATGAAGGTGATAGCGATAGAAGCATTTTAGTAGAAATACACTGGACGAAATAAAAATTCAAATTACAGCAAAACTTCCTTCTTCTTTATTCTTACTCAACAAATTAGATGATCGAGGACCCCTTTCCCCTGACTTCCACGATTTCATCCCTCATATTTTTTTTTAATACCTTCCTCGATTGAAGATCTCCATTCTACTTAAAATTTAAATTCTTCGGTATCGTATCCGCATCTAATGAAAGGATTGATCTCGGCTCCAAGACAAGAGTTTCCGGCAAACACGCAGTCTCAGTCACATCCCATACCGTTCGGATGACGAGACGTTTAGGTTTCGTGGAATTCTGAATCATTCTAAATGGAGAGCGGGTAGTGTCTCATTAGTTTGATGAACTGTCGAATGGAATTCCAAATGAGGTGTAAGAAAACACCTTTTCTACGCACTTCTGATTTCCCCTTACAGCGAGTTCCTAAATAGGAAGTTATACACTCTCGGTACGGTATAATAATAAGTAGTTATTCCTTTTGTAGGCAGTTGGGTAAATGCTACAGCAGTCAAATTGTTTTCTAGGTTAGGCCGTGGTTTTGTAAAAAATTACAAATGTGTGCACACTCTCGCATACTAATACAGGAAAACTAATTCGTCATAATGTCGTATCGAGGAAATTAGCATAATTTATACCCACGAAGTGTAAGAAACTATAATAATTTCGTTTCGACAAATTATCTTAAGAGGCTGAAACAGACTTCGTATCTCGTAAGACAATTAAATTGGATGAGGAGAAAAACGCTAAAAATTATCAAAATAATATTCTTCACGGTTTCTTCGTGAATATGGGTCGTAAACTGGCGTGAAGGTGATAATGAGCGCTGTATACCATTATCGTATACGTTAATTATGAACCGAAAATAGAAAAGAAGAAACGAACTCGACCAGTTTTTTTTTTCTGCACTTCCTAGAACTATATTCCACGACTTTCGAGCGCCGACTACACGCTGAAATATTTTAGCCGCAAATACGTTCGACATCGAAAAAACAAGCGGTTTATTGACTTGACGTCTTGACGTTCATTGTAATTCGAGCCAGATTTTTACCAAGAAAGTTGAGCTAAAGGTTCTATTTCGACGTTACGTCGAGCGTCTCAACGAAAGACCTTTCTTCACGATAATATTCAAAGTAGAAAAGCAATTTTTTTTTCTTCTTCGTAAACTTCCTAACGAAAATTACACGGTCAATTAATTCGCGATAATTATTCGAGGCACTAAGATTTTTTCAATTAATTATAAGCTTCTCGTCCTCTCTTTCTCTGGCAAGGCGTGTTAATGTCATTCATTTCTTGGACAGGCTGAGGCCAGAGAAAGAGAATCGACAACACTAAACTTTACACCGAGAAATGTTGTGTGCTTCATGGATACACCCGGTAAGCGGTAATTTAAAAAATTACGAGCAGAGCGACAGAGAGAGAAATTAAAACTAATCAAGAAACAACAAGAGGACACTAACTTTGCCTGATGTGCTTTCTGCCAGAAGAGACACGACAACAGTACGCGAACGCGTCAATTATTCCGAATCATGCCAAGTCTCTTACATAAACGAATGTAATATATTTCTGGTGGACATTATTATGAACGAGATTACGGTCATTAGCTTCGTTATAGTGCAGTAATCAAGTAATGTTTCCTACACGGATACACAATGTAATTTTTACGAAAAGAATTCGTCCCTGGAATGTATTTTTCACTTTTTTTTTCTCTTTCTCTTCTTATTCGACATCGATAATTTTTCTCCGACTCGCGCATAAGTCGATACGTAATCTAGAATTTATCATTTCAGTCGGGACACTATTTTCTTAATTAATTTTACTAACGCTCATATTTTTTTACGTTCTACATACTGCATCGTAATTTCGCGAAATGTGAGAGAGATTTAATTAACAAGAATATTACATCATGGCTGGAGAATGAAGTATGGTTTTTTACACACGCAACTTAACAGATGAATCACAAGGTACGAACAACTTATCGAAGCGTAGACGACGACGTTTTCGGAAGGACCAAGGGCAAGAAATTATAGAAAATTACATGAGAAGTTCTAGCCTCTCGTTACACTTGACATAAAACGATAACGATACCTCAATTTCCATCAGTAAATAATAACTGGTCCGTACTAGACCTTGTCTTCCTGGATGTGACCCTGGACCACAGTATTATCATACTTTGAGGAACTTTCTTCATTTCGTCTAAGAGAGGAAGGAGAATTGAGTCTATCAAATGACGATTGCACAGACGATTTTTCCTTCACTTCATATTTCTCTTTCTTTTTTCTTTCAATATTATACTCCAAACAGCCTTCCACACATTCTTTCTCCCTTTCTCTTTCCACTGAAAAAGGAGAAGACACAACAGAAAACACAGATAGATACAACGAACACAAACAAGAAAATACAGGACAATGAATTACAGTAGAAAGCCCGTTTACTTTTCACTGGAAGGATTACCGATAGCCTTGACACACACATCCTTTCAAAGAAGACTCTTTTATTTAAGTGCTCCACTCAAATTGCTCTTTTCAAGCTTGCTCTTGGTACATATTCGAGAGAAACAAATTTCAACTTTTTGTTAAAATTAAATTAACGAGCCTTGAAATTAAACTTGAGGTTATGGGTTTAGAATAGGCAGGTGGGGATAATAAGGATAAATATGAAATAGGTAAATCGGCAGTAGTTCATCGTGCTAATGAATTTCTCGTGATTGTTTGAGAGGAGTTTGTGATGCTGGGAGAGCCAGAATGGTGGAGCCGGATATTTTCGAGTAACGAATAGATCGTCAGTATTGGAGTATGGCTATTTAGGCGGCGAAAGGCATAAAAAGAGAGAGAAGGGGCGCGAAGGGTTACAGGGTTCAGACGACTTCTTCCCGTCGGGAAGGACGATTTGAATTAGACCGAGGATTTAGAATTCTTAACGGTAACTTGTTCTATGGGGGGTTATTTCGGAGAGTTTGCCGTGCGCCTTCTGATGTCCAAAACAAAAATGGTTCAAGTCCCCCTCCTATTAATATCCAGTAAGAGGGGTACTCACCCGACTCTCGAGCTATAATATATGATAGAGAGGGGGAGGGAGAAATTACATGATAGGAAAGAGACTTGAAAAAATCTTTACTTTCAGGCTATACACAACATGATACAAGGTACTCGGGAAAATTTAAGACTCTTCAAGATAACAATTTGAATTCTTAATACCGAAACCAATTCGACTCATAGAACGAGTTCCCTGCGTTCCTCGTTCAACTTTGTTAAGGAAGCCGTTGCTTTTTGATAGACCGGAGCTTGTTGGAGGATAAGAGGGACCAAAAATTATATCAGGAAGAGGATATAAGGGTGCAGTAATAGGATTTCAGAAGGTGAACGCAATTATTGCTTTGTGGTAAGGTCCACTGCGTCGTGTTCCTGAAAGTCGATAGAGGATGAGCGGCCACAGCGACAATAAAAGGCGCTTTTTTGATATATACAGAAAGCCTTCTTTCACAGCAGACACTATCAGCGACGATTCACTGCACCCCTATAACAACAAATTAGCTGCATACTTTAGCATGGTCCATAGGTTGATCAGCACGCCTCTCACTCCAGCAGCTTTCAAGGCACAGGTTAAGACCATCAAATTTACTGCCCGGTAGAATAAGATCGACATTGATGTGGATGGTCGGAAAATACCATCAGAAAGATACAATACTCCTACGCCTTTACTTTAGCCACCAGACCACTTTTTGAATTCGCTAGCCATTTTGAGGGAACATGTCCTACAGAATTACGACAATGATCAGGAAAGCTGGCTACAACACTACCTTCTACCCTGCACTAGTCATTTTTAAAAGTCTTTCCAGTGTCAAGGATGCCCCCCCCCCTCTTTAGAAGATTGGCGTTTACCGGTTGGAGTGCGGTGACCGTCACTCAGTTCATATAGGACAAACCCCTTCCTACATGGGAAGTAATTGGACTTGGGTGGTTTCCTAAATGAGCGATATAAACTACCTTCGGTATTTTTGTGCAGTTGATAGATGCTGACACTCTGATTCAAAAACGATTAAAAAATGTATTTTGGTAAAATTGCGACTTGGATGCTACTTCACTTATGCAATTCTCCTTCCTTTCAAACTCTTTTTACGGACAACTTTTTCACAATACTTTATAGAAAGAATTTTTCTATGTTTTTCTGAGCTATTCTTTCATAAGGTTTCTCTCTGGAAAACGGTTACCTACTCACCCGCCTGAGTTCTTATCAATTTGGTAGGCAGTTAAACGATGGCTCTTATGGAGAAAAAAACACAATAGAAGCTATTTTCTATGAAAAGTATTGAGTTTTGAGAGGAGACGAGGAGAAATATAGCTGAAGCCTTCATCACATCTCCTTTCAGATGACACCTATTTCGCAATTTTTTTTCCAATGCGCTGTGTAAATTCCATCAATTTGGTAGACAAATCACGGAAAACGACAGGCAGTCACCTTTTGGGGAAAAACGTCTCTCCTTCGGAAAATCATCTTCATATCCTGTACCCTAGGTACTCTCGAACTCATTATCACGAATGGGTATCCTATACAAAGCCCGAAATTGTAAATTCGGCTAATAAACAGCCGTTTTGTTACCTCCATGGAAGATTCTTGCGCCAAATTCGATGAGCTCCCAATTTTTCTGTATTATTTACCTTTATAATTTATGAAAATATCAAAATAGTGCACAGATAGAGAAAATAATCTCGCTTGTGTGTCACATGTGCAGCACCGCCCGTCATCCATAATGGAGTAGATGCGGGTTGCGTATGCATTTAATATTGTTTCCTCCAACACCGGAATCGACCCTTTCGGGTATAACTTCAGTGAAGGAGAGATAGAGAAAATAATGCCTTGAAAAGTAAAATGATTTCTACATTTCTAGTATTTCTCTTGGAGAGTCGGGGACCAAGAGAGATGACACCTTCCAATTCCTCCATTATTTTGATTATAATTACCAAGATTGAACTCTTGATGGAAAATTTACTGAACAATGAAAAAAAAAGAAGAGTCTTGAAAAAGGGTTGTGAGTTCCGATAAAAAAAGGAGTCATCTTCTCTGTCAAATTCTAGCTTTCAAAATACTAAAGTGTAAAAATATGGTCTACTGAAAATTGAGATTTTTTAAAAAATTAAAAGTCTATTAGAAGGTCCTATACGAACCTCCCAGATTATTTAATGAAGCTGTAATTTCTTACTAATTTCTCATTCTAAATTATTCGCAGGATGAGCCTTGTCCTTGTAATATTCTTACAAAATTCAGTATGTTCGTTCACCCAACGATGAGCTGTTTCGCTTACAGTAACTCAGTCACCGTGTGAGATTCTTAAAACTGACAGAAAAATTCTCTTCGGCATTCAACGAACAATTCTGGGGAAAAAATAAGCTCTTCGTATAATAAGAAAGGATAACACCGCCTTATCAGTGGGTCAATATTATATGCAAGTTCGCTTCATTCAAAAGTACTTTACAAGAACAATCATTTAATTATGAATTTAATCCCTTGCTACTACTTTGAAACTCATTCCAAATACAACGATAAGAAAGAAACCCGATTGTAGAACGTGAAAATTTCCTTCATTTGGGCTTTTTGTCCATCCTAGTAGCAAAATATCATGCTTGAACGATGTTCTTGTTTACCATTTGTATTTTGTTTTCAGAGATTATTCCACAGTTTCAAAGCACTCTCGTGATGACCTTAAATCGTTGAAAAAATTAAAGAATATTTTATGTACACGTACGTCCATATGACCTAGAAGAAAAGAGAATACGCCTTCAGAAATAGAAAACACTCGGAAGATCATACAATGATTTTCGATCTTCCTAAAATTTTTCATACACCATCTAACGAAGGTTCAACTGTCGACCAGAGAAGAATAATTTCCGTTTATTTTCCTCTCGACGATAACGCAACATAAAAATACTGATAAATAACCATCACTCCTTTTTTTTTTTCTCTCTCTCTCTGATTATTATTTCAATAAATAGCACCGGGGGCGTCAACACAAACAAGGACGAATCGACCATACGCGACACTAAAATCCCGATGCACAGAAAAATAGGATTACGGTCATTAACTTTGCGCAGTCGTTGAGTAATCCATTCCGGTTTAACGAAGACGATCACGAATTTACAGTAATTTTTCGGGAAAGAGATTTGTTCCCGGAACTTTTCCTTCTCTTTAAATTCCACGTCCATCGGTTTTTTCTTTCTCTAATTTTACACACCGTCTTGTATACGTGTGCCTCTCTCTCTCTTTCCATCTCTAGCGGTGCGGATATGTAGGTGAACTCAAAGATCATTCGAGTGGCACTTTATTTCCCCGTTAATTAATTTCTCTCTATATCGGTAGTATGACTGCATACGTCTCTCGTAAAACGTGAAAGATTCAATTTAATAGAAATTACGTCACGCGTACAATCTCTATAACCAGAGTGTATCTTTCTCGTTCGCTACAGTTCTCGAGATACTGATGACGACCATCAGAAATTACCGTACAATCCTTCCGAAATTCGTAAAAAAAATATGTCTAATCAAATACAGACGGAGCCATCGATCGGTGGGTTATGAATAGATTCATTAGGAGGAGGTCTTGTCAGTTATAAATTTTCTATTCATAACGTAAAATCTCGAAACAAACCCATCTCCATCACACCCGGAGTTCAACCATGTACACTTTCTTCGCAATTCAATATTCGAGTTCGAAGCAATTATCGTGCATACACCACAGTGAGGAATTGTTTTAAGAATCGACTGAAAATAGTGATTGATTGTCGATCTCAATCGCACAATAGCGCCAATTACTCGTATTTATTACCTAATTACCGTCTGTAACGATCAGATTCAGGGCGTGAATTCAACGAATGACGATTACGAAACTTTCAGGAGCACCCATGCGGTATCGAGGCAGTGTATCGATAACATATGCTAAATCAGTACTCAAGAACATCGCTGTGTTCTAGAAGAAGGATAAGGATATGATGTATCCTCGATTCGAGTATTTATAGTATAGTCACCTATAGAACACAAGACCAGTGAATTTCGATCGATAAGTGAAAATTTCTCTCGTTCGAATAATCCTGAACCAACGACCAAATTTCCAAACAAACAATAATTATCGTGAAGGCGATCGAGAAAAGAATATGATAATATCGCATAATTACCGTGCGAGGGTGAAGATGAAAAAATTTTGCGCTTCGGTCATCAGCTCGAGGTGATCGTTCGTCGAAACCTGTAGGATGTCGTCCAGGTAAGCATCCAGCTGTAGAGGAATAACTCACAAAACACTCGACACACCAACTTTAAGGTCGATTCGCACGTACAAAACGAATTCTTTGAGCAGAAATTATGCACTCATCAGGGTAGAAAACTCGAACCACCGAACATTTACGAGAAGCGATAGATCCGCGGTCATATTATCACTAAAAATTTCTCGAATGCAAAATCACGCACTGTTTTCGATTCTCACCTTATCGATGATATACATTTAGTGCGGCTAAAATAATATCGTACACGTAATATCGAACTCGGCGAACTATACACTAATCGAACGAACACAATTAATAAATCACTGCGACACAACACTAACTTATTTTTGAATAAGGAGTGAAAAAAAAAAACAATCATGGAGGAAAGCAGTTAACACAGAACTCACGAACGATGGTAGTGCAGTCGAATGTTGTAGCTTGAAAGTAGATTCAACGGAGCTCGCGTAGCTCATCGCGTTCCATTGGACAGCAGCTTATATCGAGTTTTGCAGTGATTCTTAAAACAATGTCGACCGGACCACCCTCGTACATAGTTGCTGTTACGTTTTGTTTCATGGTTCCATTTCAATTGTCTCATTTCAATAATTTAGTCGAAAAAAAATCTCCACATTCGACGCTGCCTGAAAAGTTTCAGATTCATATAGCAAAAAGTTAACAAAATAAATAGCGGCGACGAAAATATTTACGCACGCACTTTACGTAGCATAACACAATACAATACAGTGCAGCGTGACGTTGCAGAGAGGGAGTACAAAGAATCGTTTTTTAACCCAGAGCGCTAGCGTCAGCTGCAAAGCTTCGAAGCTGCACGTAACATAAAAATTTAAAAAGTAAAAATTTATCCGTACTCTCTCGTTTGAGATAAGAAAAAAAATTTCGAACTGATAACACTTTGGTCTATTTAGAATTACGTGGTATTTTTACGAATAAACGGATAATTCGAACATAGTCATCGAATACAGCGCGCCTACAAGAAATTACGAAGAACTATTTTCGATCTTCGCATTCCATTCATTGTTGGAAAGAGTTCTCAAAGCTCGATAGCGTTTACCTCTCTGCTTGTTTATTCGGTGATCTTCCGTCGCTGTACCTGTCTAATGTTTTTCACACGTACTTGTTTCAGAATAATCAATCTTCGAAATCGAAATAATAAGAATCCGTACAAAATAAATATCTGAACAGCAGAGACGGAAACATGATGCGGGTTCTATGCGATATTAATTTTGAGGAAAATTTAGGAAGCGGGTGATCTTTACAATTCATTGAACCTCGTGACCATTCTGAGAACCAATTATTCTCCTTTTTTCAGCTGATTCCTGATAATACTGACGAGTACGCGCGTGTACGCTAGCGAAGAATTATCACAAGCCCACTCGAGAAAAAATAAAAGATGCCTGTTCGTTTTCGTAATGCGAAATTAATAAAAATATAGAATCCGACATGTTATGTAGACCTAATTTAGATTTCAATCGTTCATTTCTTTCTCATAAGCAATGTTGTAAGAGTTATCGAGGTCGAATGTTCTCTAAGTTCAATCAGTTACTTCAGTTAATGCTTATTGCAAGGTAAGCAATCGTATAGAATAAATAGATACATCTTCATTTTAACCGATATTGTAGATTCGGTAGTTAACTTCTTCTTTGTAGTTCACCACGCCGGTTATATAGGTTCGAGTGTGTAGTGAGTTATTAATGAGTCCCATCAGGCCTAAGTTGGATTGTTAATGTTCAAGTAGGTGTAGGCCTACGTAAACTAAGTTCAACTTTCATATAGGAATCGTAAATGTCTCACTCATTGGGATCCAGATTCGTTCGAGGGAAGATTACAGGATATTCGACCGTGTACTGCGCCTATATTCGAAAAGTTGTTGAAGCAGAAATAAAAATATTTTTTATATTTGCAGAGCTGATCATAACTCCGGATGACGTAAGCAAATTCGATGAACACCACTCTCCAACTGTTACACGTTTTTCTTTTTTCTCTTTGAGTGCTGAATTTGAGAAACTGGGCTATGAAGAAATACCCGTTTTTTTTATAGAAAATTTTGACTCCGACTCCCAGTAAGAGCACGATCGAAAGAACAGCTTTTAGTCTTAGATTTTTTCTTCCCATACTGGTATCTACAGGGTATCAACATTAAGAGTAAATAAATGATCGGGTAGAAAGAGAGTCCTAGATCGATTTAAGACCCTTTTTCGATTTTTGGTGATTTGAGTTCAGCACTCTCTCCTCTTCATCTAGTAATAATTTTAAATCATTCTGATGACTATAGAATACCAGAAAACTATGTCGAATTGTAGCGTCTACAATAAGTAGTCAAGAAAATTTAAAATGCCGGTAATAGGTTTTTTTTTCAAAAACTGAGAACTTTGTCACAAACAGAGTGAAACACAGCAGTTTTACGCAGTTTACATGAGGTTATTAATGTAATATTTTGTCAGTTTAGTCCAGTCATATTATATTAAAAAATTGTGTAAGTACGGAATAAGTAGGGGATAGCTGAGATTTGGCTTATACAGCATACTAAAAGTCCCACTCGATATGACGTGCGCATTATCCCCAGGGGGTAAAACAGTGTGGTCCAGATTTGTTTTTTGTAATTTTCAGGGTAAATATCGGTTTTTTGAAAAAAAGTCAAGAGACAAAAATTGTAAAGCATCAAAAGATACATCAATAATGTTCTATTAAAAATTTCCGTGCGATGCTCCTTTTTTGAATAAATGAAGGATGGAAGTCGGATAGTTGTGGGTGCCTGTCACCCACACAGCAAGTCGACGCAAGCGTCACCTAGCCGCACTAGCCGGTATAATGTACAATGCTTTAGTTTTGAGTAATAATTGATACAAATGTGAGCTTGTATGAATCTGTTGCAAAGGATACTTTTTTCAATGGATGGCATAATTTTAAATAAATGAATAAATTACAGATCAATGACTAACAGATAATAATGATTTAGAAATCAGAAAGAAAAGAATCTCAAGTTTGGTAGCCAGCAATAAATTTGCAATGACTCATAGAAAGAAAAAAGAAACAAAAGAAAAGAATCACTAATTTAGGTAGGTGGCACACAATAGGTACACCTTCATTAAGAGCGGGTGAAGCTTGCGTTGACTTGCTCTGCGTCGCATGTGACAAGCATTTTATGCATTACTTTTGCAACTATTCAATTTTCATCCTCCATTTATCGAAATTTGGAGCATCGCACGGGAATTCTTAATAGAACATTATTTATATATTTTTTGACGCTCTACAATTTTTGTCTCTTGACTTTTTTAAAAACAAAACTGATATTCACCCTGAAAATAAAAAACTAACCTAGACCACACTTTTTTGCCCCCTGGAAATAATGCGCACGTCATATTGAGTCGGAATTTTTAGTATGTTGTGTAAGGTGACTAATGACATATATGTAAGAATATGCTGCTGCATATTCTTGCACGCTGGCACTCGCAGACAAAATAGGTAGGTAGTCGTAGTTGTTATAAGAGATTAGAATAGAGATAGCGAGTGTCAGTTAATTCACGTTTCATACGTGTAGTTAAGATCGTTCAATAGAGACTCGGTAGCAGGAAAGACGAAGGTCTTCGGATCAATAGAGACCTGTTACCGAGAAAGACGAAGTTCGATTCTTACATATATATGCCAAAATTCAGCTGTCCCCCATTTATTCACACCAAATTTCCTAATATGACTGGACTAGTTTGGTAAAATCGCGTATGGCGTATGGTATTCTACAACCATTTTATTCTCAATAATACCCATTATATTACAGTAGCACAGTCCTCGCAAATACGGGCATTGGATTGAACTACATTATTTTATTCAGATAAAGGACTTCAAAAAAGTCTATCACTAGGTAATTAATGACAAAAAGAAAATTTAAAGTTCGAAAACAACTGACAACGATGTTTAATGAATTATTAGTAATATTTCCACTGACCTATTTTTCGAAGATCATATATTCAATATTTTATTGACACTTTACACGCTTTGCTGTGAGTTTTATGCATTCTGTAATGCAATGATGGAAAAATGATGGTTATCGTTATTAAACCTATTTTCATATATATCTTTCTGAAACACATCTATTTATTATTTTACGCATGATACAACAGAGTTTTGATTTTAAATGAAGTATTCATAAAACTGTTTACGATGGCTATTCTGGAAATTCTACCCGGAAAAAGTTGGTTGTCGTTTCTCTATTATTGGAAAATTGAGATATACTTGAGAATCTAGAAACGTATTCGCTATTAAAGACAAAATTATCTGCAGTGTCTATAGCATAGTTGAGATGAACAACATTACATTAAATCGTACCTGTAACGATCTTACAACATTATTCATGAAAGGTGGGTAAGAAAAATTCTCCGACTTCATTGAAGAACCAGACAAACCTAGTTTTGTGTCATTGGAGGGGACGAGTCGTAAGAAAAATTTAGCTAAAATAGAAATATACAAATATTAAAATCTCTATACTTATATTTTCAACGGAGAACCTGAAACATCCACCATTACACCAGCGCTTCATAGTTCCGAGGGGCAGACCTTCAACTTTCGAGCTCTCCAATAGGAAAGGACTCGGAAAAATCTGGAGCGATATGTATGTAGGTGGGAGCGGAAGAGAAATAGTTTCTGAAATTTTCGATCTACGTTATAATTAGAGGGAAACTTGGACAAATTATTCGAATCAGGAGGGGGATTTTGAAATCTTCCAACCTTTGAGCTTTGCATAAGATAAAATGGACTTGAGAAAATTTCCGCGGTTAGAAACAATGTTGGAATGGAGGAGTGATTTTAGTGGATGAGATGTGGCTTGTTCGGTTGCTTCATCTTCAGAGTCGAGCTCTGCTAAACCCATGTATTTTTATAGCTAGGTGAAAAAGAGTCAAATCTCTTATTGACTCAAAAATCTCGTTTCATCAAATAATCCTTAAACGATGTTGAACAAATTTGTCTCGCTAATCTCATTCGAAATGACAACTTCTTTTCTGATTTACTTCTCTCTTCGTCGTTGTATATATATTTTTCTTCAAAATCTTCGTATTTCGACGCATGTGTATGAATGAATCTTGTCGTTAAGTTCTTGGCTTTATTCCACTTCGTGTAGTTATTATTAGAGAAGCCGACGGCCATAGAGATGCGGAGTTTTAAATTTTCTACTCTATTTTTCTGTTCAACTCAGTCATTGCCGTGAGCGTCCGTCCTCAAAGTATGAAGTCCGCACGTTCGATTCGCGATATTTCTTCCGATTCGGAACGCACGGAGGACACGTCTTCGGACACATCATTTTCGGTAACCGATCCAAAGAAAACCGTGAAACGTTGTTGTCGCAAAATCGTCACGTTCATGTGCACGCAGGTTGGCGTCGGTGGTCTGATTGTTGGTTATGCGGTTGTGGGTGCGTTCAGTTTTAAATATATCGAGAGCATGTACAGCGATCCGCATGTCGCAGAAATGTCCAAAAACACTAATCACACTGTCGAGCTACTGTGGAACATTACCGACCGACTGAACATACTCGAAAATGTCTCTTGGTGTAACGAAGTAGAAGTGCTACTCACCGAGTATCAGAGTAACATCAGTCAGCTAGTGAGGAAAGGTTACAACGGAGCAAGTGGAAATTCAGTCTGGGAATTTCCAGCCGCCCTAATGTTTTGCCTGTCCGTCTTCACCATGATAGGTTACGGTAATATGGTCCCGCGTACGATTGCCGGTAAGGCAGCCACCATCGTGTATGCTGTCTTTGGTATTCCATTGTACATTCTGTACTTCAAAAATATGGGAAAAGTACTTGCTGAGACCTTTCGCTGGACGTATACGTGGATTTACCGTTGTAGTATGGAGGACAGTCATCCGAGGCCGTACGAAAAGAACGAACCGCCCCCAAAGCGCATTATTGTTCCGTCAACCGCCTGTCTGTGGGTATTGTTTGCTTACGTGGCCACAGGGACGGCGATGTTTTCGAGCTGGCAAAGCTGGTCCGTTATGGATAGTGCGTATTTCTGCGTGACCAGTTTATGTAAAATTGGCATCGGCGATTTCGCTCCCGATAACATACTATCACCAGCGGGCGGCGATCCGACCCGACTCGTGTTCACCTTCGTCTATTTGTTGCTTGGAATGGGCATAATTGCTATGTGCTTCGATTTGATGAAAGAAGACGTATCGGTTAGGGTGCGAAAGTTGAAAAATGACGTTATTTTGTGCTTCGAAGACATTCAGTCGAAAGCTGTCGATTTTTATAGAAGGCGAAATTCTTTAGAATAGAACTTTCTTGAATAATATTTTTCTTCCTTTCCGCTATTAAGTTATTTAAAACACTTTCGCTGAAAAGCGTCCGTATTCGAAGAATTGTTGTAAAATGTCCAAAAATGTAGTCTGTAGTTGCGTATTTTTTGATTTTATATATTTTTTATATCATACTAGTACAAACGTTTTTATATTCGTTTAATATTCACTCGTAAATTCATCAGACGATTTGGTACGATGGAAAGTTCGTTTGAAGACGATGATTCTTTGACATACATGAGGCAACTACTGGGATACGATAAACGACGTAACGATGTCATATATATTCCCAAATCGCAGGACGGTCAGCCGGTCGAAAGAATTGTTGTCTATTTTGGAGGTGATATACAAGTAAGTAAGAAAATTTTTTGATCTTTTTATTGATACGTTGGTCCATTTTCACTTCGTCTTGGAAAGAATTATTTCATTGGTGGTTGTAAGAGTAGGAATCTGAAAATGAACTGATAAGATACATGGGAGATACAGATACCTTACCTCTTTGCTCTTTTCAACTTGATGAGTTTAAGGTTATCACAATGTGTCAAAAGTTCATTTTTTTATTTCTCGTTTTTACGCAACGTGCATGTCGTTCCTCTTCCTCCGTTCTTTTTCAGTATCGTGTACTGCTCAGTACCCTATAGAATTCAATAAAATTCGTAATATTCGATGTCCAACATTGAAATAGGTCGAGATAAAATTTATTTTCAAATATCTGTGAAACTGTCACGCTACTTTTTAGTGCTACCCATGATTTACGACATGTACAAAGAGAATCATGAACCATTTTCGATATCTCCTCGCACTAAGAATGTTTTTCAAGTGCTTTGATTCATACATTAGATATAGGTAGCATTTGAATTGAGATTTTTCCGACAACTTTCTCTACACTTGAAATCCTAATTTTTCAATTTTCATAAATATCAGCCAATTCCCGCCTCTATTCCTGAGTTGAAATTATTTTGAGCCCTTTCCTTCCGACTTATCGTTAGTGACTCGAAATTCGCCTTTTCAAAGAAGTCAGTCAGGCCCCCTCCCCCGTTGTTGACATCGGAGCACTTCTACCACTATTTTCAGCCCCTCATTCAACATAAGATTTTCCCATTCACCCCTGAATATCCTCTGCTCAACTGTTTAATTGCCCAGTCAAGAGGAATTTTGGTGAAATTGGAAGAAGTTTTGGGACAAAGACGTTCAATATGAAATTTCTTCAAGTTCCCTCCTGTAGCTCGTCACTAGAAATTTCCTAGTCTTTTAAAATAGGTCAGACAGATCCCTTCCCTTCTGTTCTTGGGCCTAGATTTCTTGAAGCCACTTGTCCCTACTTGTGACTTGAAATATTTAATTTCACGTTGGAGTAAGAGCGACCGCCCTAGATATCATTATCACTGAGTTGAACGCGACAAAAGCAGAGAGAGGCGGCCTAACTTTCCTCGCCGGAGTGAAAAATGATCATCCGCAGCTTCACGATTAACCATGGATTATTCGTTGAATGGGCCACTTGATTTCTTCACCAAAGAAGCAAGAATTAGTCGGTATTCCTTCATTTATTTTTCTTTTCTTGCTCTTAACGAAAGTGTACTCAGTGACGTACTGGGAAAGGAAGAACCCCCTACTGCTAGAAATAGAATTTTGTCCTTTCGGTTACATATCTAGGACCGAATTTCGTATCTATCAATTTTAGGTCCCTGCGCCCAACCGTACTTATTCAAAATCTCCTGTTAATGATTGATCTAGTGTAAACATACATGCTAACAATAATCAAAGCCAAAGTGGGGTCTCTCTTACGCCGCGTCGCTAGTAATGAGCCAGGCACGGAATTTTCTCTGTGAGTTTTACAGCTACTTCTAAGATATTTCAAGGTTTTGATGGAAGAAATGTAATGAAACTTTACACCCATTCACTTTGGAGGAGGATAAATTAGTCTCGTTCACTGACAGCAATTAACTTGTTAGGTATCGAAGTTTCGGATCTTCGGCAATTGTTAGCTGTTGTATTGATTTGTAAGACTGAAGTCCATCTTTTTCAATCTTGAGTCTTCATGCTCAAGAATATTCCTGTGATTGTTATTATTTGAACACAGAATTTGCAAATTCGGGATTCAATAGGAACGCTAGTGGCAATATCTAGAATGTATGAAAAAATGAAAATGGTGTTTTTGGCCATAATAGGTTACCCATATAAAATGAATACCACTGCCTCAAATATTGTTTTTATGCAGAGTAGCTCTCTTAATTATCTCTTAGATGAGATTAACTTCAGATTTTTTGCAGAATTTTTCTCACATCTTCACCTTTTTGATCAAACTACACCAATCAGCAAAGATATTTGTTCTGCCGCTGGAAGACAGACCCTTTGTCCTAATTCGCAAATCAGTACAACAGCTAACAATTTCCAAAGAGAAATTGTTAATTTCTTTCATGTCGAACTTTCACGACAAATGTCACTGCAACTCAGCAGGTATCTTAAGGTTTCGTCATGAAACCTTACATGCACGAGTATTCATATTTCATCTCATTCTCTCCGTGAAGTAGCGAGGTGGGTAAAGGAGTAGAACACCCAGGACGTATGAAATATCAAAATTTTTCCAACAAATTTTTGTAACATTTCTTTCCTCCCGCTTCTCCTTCAACACTCCCTACCAGAAAAACTTTCTTGCTATGCCACTGTATTCTCATGGACTTGAACCTTCTCCTTCGTCCTCCCTCATGATTGACACTTTCTTACGCAAATAATTGCAATATTTTGAGAATGAATTGTATAAAAATAAGTTGAACGAACTTTGCGGAACCAAAAATTGGAAGAAAGACCTAGCTCGAACAATATGTTCAAAATCGAAAAGTCCGGGCGCGGGTCGACGGGGGAAAGGGAATGGGGAAAATTTTCCCCAGACCAAACAAAATAAAAGAAAAAATCTGTGATATATAAGAATATTTGGTAGAGATATAGGTACAGGGTGAGGCCAAAAGATGTTACCAGTTGAATGGGAGTTTACGCTAGAAGTCCCTCTAGTGCAAAAACGCGAAACATTAGATGTAGGCTATACTTCAATTTACAAAATTTGTATCTCAATTTTATCTTCAACTTTCGCCTCTACCCAACTTTCTACGACAATTCTGAACTGAGTTATGGACCAAAATTTGCCGAAAATTGATCAATCTGTCAAAATTCTCAAAAATTGTTTAAACTTCCATATTTTACTTGATTTGAAAGTGAAATTTGACGCTGATTCCGAAAAAAATACCTGAATAACCCTATGAAGCTCGAATGTGTGGGAAGTTTCAATTTTTTATTTCGGAAATCTTGACGAATTGGTCTGCAATCTCCAGAAAAGTCGTAGAAAGATGGGTAGGGACGTGAATTGAAAACAAAGTTGAGATACAAATTTCCCAGATTTGAAGTATACATCTAACTTTTGCGTTTTTGCGCCGGAGTAAATTTAGCGCAAACTCTTTAACTGGTAACATCTTATGGCCTCACCCAGTATACTTCCAAGTGTGAGGACAAATAAAGAGATGGAAAAAAAAAAAAAAACCGTGAAACTTTAGCGATGCCAAGTTGAATTAAATATTTGCATTCTATACTGATTCTTCTTTTCTTGATAGTTCGTTTCACGTTTCGACTACGACTAGATTCAATAAGCTCAAATTCTCTCTTTATACGAGCAGCTAGCTTACTTTGTTTTGTATTGAGCTCTAGTATAAACTCGGCCTGGTGAACTCGCAGATTTTTTTTTTTTTGAGAGGGGGGGAGGCAGTCGCAGAATTTCAAATTAGGGGTCGGGGCTCGATAAAGACATGAAACGTATCAAAGTGATGAAGAGCATGTTTCTGCGATTAAAGAGAGTAAAAATATGGTAATGAGAACCTTATTTCTATACGTATGTAGAGCAAGAGAGGGCCAATGATCTCTGTTCTTTGATTTCCTTGCCTCAAAGTCAAGATAATGTTAGTATTACAACTACTTTAATGTCGCTCAAAGATTTAACTTCAGTGGCACGTATTAGCAACATTGATTCTGTACATAATTGTAGTATTTTGATTGGTGTTCACGTCCCTCCAAATAACGATATTGACTACTATAATATCGGTTACAGCCAACCAGTAGATGATTTAACGAAAACAAATCTTCCCTTGTGGACGCCATCAGAAAATTATGCGTTTCCTTTTTCAACTCACACATACTATGGAAAAATTTTGTCGGTCATGAGCATTTGCAAAAGTTATAGAATGGCTGGTATTTCCTGATCTGAAAAAAAAACTTCACACTCTCCACCCCCTCAATAAAAAAAAAATTGTCTGGATCCGCGCCTGAAAGTCTTAGTAGGTACTCAGCGCTAACGTGGTTCTTCGTTTTACTTCAAGTCATCTTTATATTTCCATCTTTTCCATTACAATGAATACTAATAAGAAAAACAACGTCGTTATCACGGACGGCTCGTTGTTATCGAAGTCTTAGAGTTGCATCGGTGCTTGTATATTTTCACCGACTTCCTCCAAAAAGTCCTTTTATGAAAACTGTATCCGAAGCATCTTAACGAATATAAGCTGCTTATTCTTCCTAAATTCGATAAAACTGTACCTCGTCCCTCTCGAATGCTTAAAAGCTTCGTGCTACGTAATGTGTTTAGAAACTTCCATGGTCTTTTAGATATTACAGATGTTCTGGTTCTCTGACATCGAACTTATTGTCTTCTTTTTTCGCAAACAATACAGCGCTATTTATACGACGTTTCAGCTCATTAAAGATATATTGTTTTTTAATTATCTGTGTACGTTTCGAGTGGTCTAATGGATTCACCTTTAAAAGTATCATTATTTTAAAATGTAAAACTATTGTACACCGTTCAACTGTGACATTATTTCGGTATTTTTGTACGCGAGACAGACGCACGTACAATACGAGCAATTTATCACCCGAAGAGTAACGTAATAATTTTTAGGTTGAGAGGTGATTTAATCGTGTGAGTACCTACTTTTTTTTTTCCTCTTATCTCCTATTTTGCTCTCATCTCTGTATCTTCCTCACCCTTCAAAATTGACGATATTTGTGTTAGTGTGCATTTTATGAGCCTGTTGAATCAACTTGGCAACGTGGTCCAAATCGTTTTACCGCTGGTAATACCGGGGTTGCGTACACGCTTCGTCATGTTTTTCGCCCGGCATTTGATGGTGGAGACAGTAGCCGCGCGCGTACCGTCAACCAAAGGTGGCTGCTAGCGCTCGTCGCGATTCGGTCTCGTTCGGCGCGATCGATACGAGCGTTTTCGGCAAAAGAGCCGGCATCTTAATACTTTCGCAGGGTGTGTGGGCAGTTTTAAGTAGCGCGAAAACAACCCTTCGTACATGCGCCGTTTAGTAGACTCGCGGCTTGTTACAGGTAGGAAAAGAGAGCGTCGTCTGTTCGTAGGTGTGTCAAAAACCGGCGAGAAAGGGAATCTAATGTGATGTGTTTTGTGCAGACTGAAGAACTTGTTAAAGTGATTTTTTTTCTCTCTCTCCTTCCTTACTCTTCTTTCATATTTGCTCGCCTCCCCCTGTTTTTTCATTGAATAAAAAGGAAAAACTTGGAGTTTTCTCTCTCTTCCTATTGCTCTTTCATCATATTTTTCCAATTACAAAATAGAACTGATGCGTCTTTCTGAATAGCGTATTCAGATTATTGAAAACTGATTGATTGGTATTTTCTGTTTTTAATGTTGTTACAGTACTTTCCGCAATATTAATTGCAGCGGTATACTCGAAATTAGGTGATGCTCGAGTGTTTTTGGTTTCTTTGGAGTATTAATTGAGGTAGCGTAACCTTCCTTGAGAAATCGCCGGGGTGTTTAGATTAATTGCCGGAACAGTAATGAAATTCAGTATGCTGTATTCGAGCTGTCCAAATATATTATATGGTGCGGAGAGGGAAAGAGAAGAAGAAGAATAAAGTAGATTTGTGATATTCCGAAGGGAGTTGTGCGAGAAGAAGATAGATGGTGTCTACGAGCTGTATAATAGCACTACGAAGCTTTTCTTTATACTGTTGTAAAGTACGGAAAAGCTGTCACGATAAAAATTCTGCGTTGCTTGAGCGTTGATTGGTGAACGAGATACTTCTTTGCGGTGAAGAAGTACTGGTAACAGTATATTATTATGAAAGTTTATCTAACCTCCATATCGCACGATACAGCATCATGCGGGAAATTCGATAATACACCATGTAGACCCTTCACATCACGGTGAATAATAATTAGAAGAGGGTGGGCGGGAAGGGTGAATGGTTGAAAAAAGTGCGAGTTATTATACTGTATGATTTGTATAGACGCGAGTATCAGACAGTCGTTGCGCTCGAAAGCCAATTCACCGGTGAGAATGATTGTTAAACATGAACTGGCAGCACGCTTTGTTTACTGCCTACTGTATATAATAGCATAAATGACTCGTATGAACTGTAAAAGTGTGCTACTGCTGAAACTGTGCTTTCTCTATACCACGTTTTCCAGCTTTTATTTTACATTTTTTCCCCTCTTTGTCGGGACTGTAAGTCTGTGTCGTAGTTAAGGGAGATTGTTGCGATTATTCAAGCTCGGCTTTCGCGATAAATTTTTATTTTTGTATCAACTATAATGAGTGGAAAGGAGCTTCTTACTTTCTCTTACATTGTACGTTACGTGACTCGGTATTGAGTTTTTGAATATTAAAATTGAAGCATATGTGTAATTCATTAGAGTTCTATATATACAGTATTTTTATTGAATTGTATTTTGTCATTTCGAAGAATTATTTTAGACAGAAAAGAGATACAAAATAAAATGAACAAATCAGCGATGCTATCGTGAAAACTTTGAAGAAGATATTTACTCACGATATCACAGTTTCAAACAATCTATCCCTTCAAGTCGAAAATTTTCTCTCGTTCTCGTACTCAACAGCGTTCCATCTTTCACGTCCTATGATGCAATCTGACGAGAAGTTTTTCAGTTTCATGAAAATTCTGATGACTATCACCCATTTAAAAGTCGAGAAGAAAGCTTAGTCGAATCGAACTTCGATAAATTATACGCATTCAAAACTCCGAAAGAACTTCGGTACACCTCTAAAGTTTTTTAAATATTTCACTAGGAAAAATTATTCACTCTTTTCTTCTTTGCTCGGTCCTTCTCTTTCGTCTCTTAAGGCTCCCGCAAAATTCGCAGCTATCTGATTCACAATTCTTTTTAAAAGTAAGCGTTTTATGTAGGTACGGTACCTGCGAATAAAACGTTATAATATGTAGGTACGGTATATTTGTGTTTAAAATACATGATGTGTTGTCGCGGGGGAGGGAGAGGGGAGATTGGCTAGGGCACCGTGTCTCACCGAAGCAGGCTGACGTGCGGAGTATCTCATTATTACTTAGAATGGAGGAAACGATTGTAAGAAGCTAGCTAGCTCTTTGTTGTCAGCTCAAAGCGAGAGATTGGCGAAAGCTTCTATACCCAAATCAAAATTAGAAAATATGCGCATATTCTCGTTGTCTTGGCCTCTAGAGGGAATGTCAACGAAGGGCTTGTCTACTGTTGTATGCTCACAGAAAGAGGTCGGTTAATACTCCGTCGTTGATCAATGCAGGCAAATGTACAGACATTCTCGTTGTTTTATGCAATGGAAGGAAAGTTACTCCAACCGAAAAACTGTTATATGAAGGGAGGTTACCTGTTCTATGGAAAGTTATTTCGGAAAATTCGCCGCGCGCCGTACACAGAGTGGTCTCCAGCGAAAACTGACCCACCCTAATGAAGAATTTATACTTTGAAAAATTTCACCTCTCGAGTTATAATACATGATGGGAAAGGGAGTCAAGTCTATTTCGACTGTTAAGCCATAGTGTATGGTAGGAAAGAGACTTGGAAAAATTTGAAATTTCGAGCCACAGTACATATGATGGGGGGAGGACTTGGAAAAATGTCGACTCTCGAGCTATTATGTATATGTTGAGAAAAACGCACGCGAGCAGCGAGTAGTGATTCTATGCGAGGCGGATGGACAAAAATTGAGAATGAACCTCCTTTATGAAATTTTTGTTCCGGAGAAATGATTAAGCGTACGGTCATTAAATTATAACGTTATCATGGAGTTTTGAATAGATAGAAGTACCAGTAATGAAAACATGAAGAATTTACAAGAAAAAAAAATCCCAAGTTTTTTCATGTCAGTTGGTCTGCTACAGAACGAAAAAAGTTGATCTTCAATTGGTAGGTACTCTTAATATCTACTTCCGACAGAAAAGGAAAAATCAAAGAAGTTTCAGTTTGGGATATAGAGGAGAGAATCTTCGTAGGTACGTGTCATATTGTTGATCAGAATTTGAGTTGGACACTCACGTAACAAAATAAGTCAAGGTCAAAACTGAACAAATTTTTTTTTTTTTTTTTTTTTTTTTTACAAATCGAGAAGAATATTGAAAGGAATCTTGAAAAGACGAAAATAAATTGAACGCTAGGACGGTAACGGAAACTCAAAATCTCAAACCAAAATTTTGAAAGGACACAGAACGAAATTTTGTTTTTTTTGTTCAGTTCTGACCTTGTTTTATTTTGTTACGTGAGTGTCCAACTCCAATTCTGATTCAGTTTGGGAGGCTAATCTTTTAGCCATTCTTGCAGAAGTTACTACAATCCTTCACGATAATGAAAATTGAATTTTCGTTTGAAAACGGTCCGCTAAAGTGAAGAATGAAATGAAACAGGAAATAGGTATTTGTTTGTCGAGATAGAAAGAGCTGGAGTAGCCATAATTGATGAACTTAATGAAGTGAACTCGGCCGAGAATTTCTTCCAATTTCGGTTGCTGCGGTCGAAACTTAGTCCTGTGTAAGGTGAAATGAATTTCTAAATTAGAATCAAGAAGAAACTCATTATAAATTAATGATTTCCGTATCTAAATTAAATTGTCTTTTAATGGCAGTATGTGACTTCGTTCTTTCTTCATTATCAAGTGAATGGTTTTTTTTTTTTTACTTCTAATTGATTTATCATACCTATAACATAGGGGCTGATATGTCATGGGAACAAAAAACTTAGCTTGAAACGTTTTGCAGTTTTTCTATCGTGCTGACCCCTTTTATCTATTCCGATCCGCAAAATACTGACGCATTTGAGATTTAGACATAATTCGTTGAAATCTGGGACCATTACTATGCAAGAAACCGACACATCGACTGGGCATCGGTATGATAAGGATATAAGTATAATTTTCAACGCGCTGCAAATAGTGTGTCCTCTACATTTGCCGTGCGGTCCTTTCCGGGAACCAGACAAAAAAGAAAATTGTACAAAATTGTTAAAATCTTAAATTTTGTATGTTTTATTTTATTCTCTAGATGAAAAGGAGTGGAGAAAATTTTTTCAAATAGTAATTTATTTTCAGTTTTAACAAAGATAGAGCTTGTGCAAGTAGCATAATATGCCCTTATGCACTGCCATTTTTGTACCCTTTTGATCATCAACACTAACGCTGCCACAGCCGCTGCGCACTGATTAAGATAGAGCGCTAAATAGCGAGTGAAGACATACGCCATTTTGGATCTCGGAAAAACCCTCCAAGGTACAACGCGTCTCGCGTAACATCGCGGAGCGACAAACTTCGGGTTTTTTCGTTGTATGCGTTGTACCTTGGAGGGGTTTTCTAAGATCCCAAATGGTGTACGTCTTCACTCCCTATTTAGGGCTCTAATTAAGATGGTGCGGTATGTTGTAAAGAAGGAAGAAGCAAGCAACGCGGAAACCGCTTCGCAATCTACCACATTTTTTTTTAAAAGTGCTTGACGCTTATTCTCTTATACGGCTGCTCGCTATACTCAGTCTATTTGGTGAATGGTTTGAGTCCTAGTTTGGTTCCACATACGATGAAGGTGGTCTTCCAAAGAGATTATAGACAAGGAAATGTTGAGTGTTCATAGATGAAAGAACAATTGATCCAGGAATAGGGAATCCTGTAAACTCAGAGATTCGTCAAAGATAGGTACAGGTACGGCGTCAGTGATCTGAATATTACAGACCGGAAGAAGTTTCCTTACTTCGAACGTTATTTGCATGACATCCATAAGAGGTAATGCCAGTAATTGTAAAGCAAACTTCAACGACGTCATCTACATAAAAAATAGTGCACACCGGACTTTACTGACGTCATTGTGTCCTGGAAGTGAATTTTTCTTTGTTTTTCCCTCTTTTTCTTTCGAATAATCCATTAATTTTTCCTCTTCAACTGTTGAAAAAATACTTCTGTGAATTCTCATGTGCCCACTGTTTAATTTGAACTCCTTCAGGTTTGCAACCAAAACAACTTGAAATGTTTTTTCCACAGTTCTCATCAATTTGGTTGGCAGCTTAATGAAGATTGCTTCTTATGGAGGAAAAACAGCAAGAGCTATTTTAAAACATCGAGTTTTGAAAGAAAATCAGGACAAACAAAGTTTAAGCTAACTTGTTAGATAAATACGGCAAACAATAGGCAACTGCTGTTTAATAGAAATGAGCAAACGAAACTAGATTCTCTGCTTTAAGAAATTTGTTCATTACTTCGATTACCGTGGACAATAAACGCAGGTTCTCAACGACCCTTAAACAGGTCACTCAAAACCTTGACGCCTTTATGACTGTGTCTCAAAGGCAATCTTGTAGATCGGGCCACTATTGTCTTAATCGTCTTAGAAATTCTGAATTTAGTTTCAATATTGAAATTCAACACATACAGCGTTTTTCAGTAATGGAATTTGGACTTGATTTCTCTGTTAGCTTCTGTCAAAAATTTTATTCTGTAATTCAGCGGTTTTCAAACTTTCTTGTACCATGACCCACTTTTTACCCAAAAAAATCTCGCGACCCACTGATGGTGAAGAATCCTAAATTGAAGAAAAAAAGATTTTGACAAAGTGCAACCCTGTTTTTAGAAATACTGTTTAATAGGTATAATGTGTATGAAAGTACCGTACTCGCGTCGGAAGGACACTGTCTTAAGCCATTTTTGTAATTATTTATCAAGTTTACTTTGCTTTATTGTTTTCTCATTAAAGGGAGAAAAAAATTATTTCATGTAAATTTTTCATTGTGGGTCGCGACCCACACTTTGAAAACCGCTGCAGTTAAATCTATCATGGCAAGCTTAAATATGGGCGAAAGTTAGAAAAATTACAATTACGAATGAATTTCTTACTAATTTGAAACACAAATTATAAACGTTCCCAAGCAAAACTCCATGTAGAATTCTAAAAATGTTTTCCTCGCTCACATTTCTATTTCAAAGAAGATCGAAAAATAAATGAGTCAAGTATAGAGTTTTTGCGGGAATCGAAATAATCTATTTCTTCGCGTGTATATGTGTGCGCGCATCGAGTCTATAAGGTTTTCCACAAGATAAGATAACGTCGTTTCTCTTTATAGTAATTCTCATTTCTTATAATGCTCCCTTTTTATTTTATTTAATGATGGAAATGTGGGTTGACGTTGCGCTAGAAAACGCGCACCCTTTGCACGCCTTTCGTCCAAGTCCACGCGAACATTCTGTTTTAATACCATTCAGTCTATTAAGTTTTATTATGTGCTGCCTTTGCAGTTTTTATCGGAATAGATATTTTATCGTGGATTAATACGTTTTTATTTTCTTTTCATTTAATTTCAATCTTTATTTTATTGTGTTTTCTAAACTCGTTTTCGCAATGACAAAAATTTCAAAGCAATTACGACTTCCCGGCACTTTCTGGCCGTACTGCGCTAAAATTACGAGGGCAATTTATCGCCTCATTGAAGATGTACCTAGTAGTGAATACGCTTATTGTAATGGATGCGATTGTCAAAAATGCTTTTTGAATCGATGTAGACGAACGACGGCGTTGAAAACGTAAGATACACATTTTATGTGCTGTCATTCTCGTGAGCTAATTATCTACATACTCGGCGCGGATGAGAAAGAACGATTTTCTGGGTTTTATGGCAATTTTTTTATGGAAACTCGAAAAACAAGATTCTGCGATGTACCTAAGTACGGGTGAAAAAAGTTTCATTTATGGCGGGGGACGGAGGTGAGCTTGATTAAAATCACTCCAACTTGAAATAGCGGCTTCTGAAAAAAACCTAGGCTTAATTATAATCAATTATAAGAAAATTATAAGCTATAAATAAATAAATTAATTAATAAATGACAGATTGGGAGGGAGGCTGCCTCTACCCCGGGTCGTAAAGGTTCATACAAAAAGTCCTAAGATCAAGCTCCACTGGAAAAGGGCAGAAACTTTCAAGTTTCAACAGGGAACATATTTTATGGGGGGCAGGTCGGAAAAAATGCCCGTCGTCCGGCCAAACTCAAGGTTGTTTAGAGGTGGACCTAGTATAATATATAATAGGTCGGAGGTCGAAATTTTTTCCAAGTCACTCGTGATGTGTATTCATGTGTGTATAACCATATAGTTGTCTAGTTTACCAGAGGCAACATCCAAATAAGAAACTTCTTACAAATTTTTATCTGGTGAATAATGTCCACTTGAATACCATTTCAAATTACAGGTTGACATGTCGGTGATGGCGGACATTATCAGCTTCTTCTTGATCTCTTGTTGGACGTTTTTGCTAGATTTTCTTGTTTCAGCCATAGATTTTTGCAAAAGTTTCAACTCTTGTGACTTCCATTGTCAGAAATCCGAATCGAGCACTTGATTTTGTTCTTGGTAATAATCAATGCAATTTCCAACCATAAAGCAAAAGACGTAGTAGAGCTCCTTGCATTACAGACATACAGAATAATTTTGTAGAGATAGACATAAAGCGTTCAGGTACAATGGCTCATCAAACGGTTCATTGTTTCTGTTGGTAAAGGGGCAAAGGCATTACTGAATGTATTTTTGGCCACTGTGGATGAATTTGTCAACAATGAAAAAAAGAGAACTTGAATTTGCGACAGTTTTAAATTGCTCAATTTGTCGTCGAGAAGATTTTGACCGGCATCCGAGGGATCATTAAGTGCAAATCCCACTTCTGATGTAAATCAGAAGATCATGAAAGAGGCTTCAAGATATGTCCACTGTTCCGTATTGTACAACATGACCATAATTAATTATACCATTTGTACTGAGGCAAAGTAAAGATAATGCAGATTGCTAAGCATATCAATATTTCAGTTACATTATATAGTTTGGAGATCGCTTGGAAGTTGAAATTTTTCCAGGTCCCTTTTCTATCATATTATACAGGATGGTCAAAAATGATGTTAACAGTTAAAGGGGGAATTGAACTAAATTTGTTGTAGCGCAAAAACGCAAAATGTTAGATATAAACTTCCAATCTATAAAATTTGTATCTGAATTTTATCTTCAAATTGCGTCCTCAGACAACTTTCTACAACTCTTCTGTGCCTAGTCATGGACCAAAATATTCTAAAAATTTACCATTACGCCAAATTTCTCGAAAATTGAAAATTATTCAAACTTCCATATTTTACTTGATTTGAAAGTGAAATTCAACGCTGATTCCGAAAATAATATCTAAATAACTGTATGAAGCTTGAAATTGGGGGAATTTTCAGTTCTTGTTTTGAAAATCTTGACAAATAGGTAAATTTTGGCCACATTTTGGTCCATAACTCGGTTCAGAAGAGTTGCAGCAAGTTGGGTACAGGCGCTTATTGAACATAAGATTGAGATATGTACAAATTTTGTAGATTTGAAGTTTACATCTAACGTTTCTCATTTTTGTGCTACAACTAATTTAGTCCAAATCCCCATCTAACTGTTAAAATCTTTTTGGACCATCTGGTATAGCTAGGAGATCAAAATTTTTTTAAGGCCCCTCCTATCATGTATACCTTGGAAGTCAACATTTTTACAAGTCCCTTCCTAACACATGTGGCTCTAAAGTCAGAATCTGTGACATCACTATTTGATGACGTCATAGATTCCCCATAAAACAGGTTCCCTACCATCCCTCATTCAATTCCGTTAAAGAATCCGTAAGTTTTTCTATTGTTCCGTAAGCTTTTCCTTATCTCTACAACAAACATGTGCACTGTCAAGGTCTGCACTCTTAATTATTTATTTATAAATAACCTCAACATCTCTTTGAAAGAGATTTTCTAACAACTTTTGAAACTGAAAGGTATGCCAATGAATCGCCTTCTGAAAGATTGGAACTCATTTATCAGAAGTTTACAAAATTGTACTCATATTTGTAGACTTATGACCTTGTGCAGAAGTTATGAAAACATCGTTATTACATTTCGGCAATTTTTTTCTGTCCAATTTTTTAGTGTCATCTGGATAGGAAAATTGTTTTGATTCCTTATTTTTAAAGATCAAAGTACTTATACCCGCATGCTAAAAAATTATTTTATAAACTTTGTCGAAAAACAGCAATAACAGCCAATATAATTAAGTTTATGTAGCAACGTTTTCTCCTATTTTATTCTTTCTTCGAGGCATATAATACGAGTATACTTCAAGAGTCGATTCATTTTATTACATCGTATACCGGTACTCATTTTGATAGGTTATAACTTATGAACCTTTTTTTCTTACTTTACTTTCTTTTTTGAAAGATTTTTGATAGTTTTTGAGAATGGTGAATTGTATAAGCGGAAGTGTATTTGGGTAATTTGTTGATTAAATAAAGTCTATCCGGTATTATTGTGAACGTAACAGAAGAGAAAAAAAAAAAAAACATAAACCGAGAAAAGAATGAATATGTTCGTAATACACTTTTTCATGATCGTATTGTTTGAATTGTCGTGTAGTTTATTTGTTCAGTAATTTACCTGAGGATATATAGCGAAATTCGAAATTTTATGGCATCGTATGAATGTATATAGCCATTTTATTTACGTACACGATTTCTGTCTGGTTCACTGTTATAGGACTTTCGGGAAAATATGAGAAACAATCCGGAGGACAAGGAACATTTACAGTGGAGCTTAGAGAATGTTGCCGCATTACTTCATCAGAAATTTCGTTCCTCGCATATTGTCGTCATCCGACCATCCAGGTAATGAATACGATACGAAAATGCTCTTCTACCGAATTATAGTTTCATGTTTTCTTATATTGCATTCCGTGTTAGCGTTTGTACTTTTGCTCTTTTTCCTATACCGCTCTCCTTTCCGCTGTCCATCTTTGCCAGTCATTGCGCGCATTAGTTCTTCGTATATATGGTCGCAGAGTACATAAGTTACAATCATTATCTTTATTACCTAGTTTTCTCTGAGATATTTCTCCTTCACGCATAGAATTGGACTGCGTTGCGTCTAGCGTATCTTGTTCGCCTCATGAAAATGGCTGTAAAAATTATGTTCCAATGTAGCATTGTGTACTTCAAAAAGGGAAAACAAGTTTCAGCCCCCGTAATAATGCGCGCGTCATCTTAAAATTAAATTTATTTGCCGGCGATATTGCGTTCGTATAATACGATCACGATATCACGAATTGCGATTTTAGTTGTCATCGACCATCGTGTATACCTCACCGATCTAATACAGAGTAGTGTAGTGTGGTTGCACTCGTAATAGAATGCATTAAGACATGCTGTTCGTGGACAACCAGTTTCTCCGCTTCACACAATTGCACGCATATGGCGCGAGTGCAAAATACGACACCAGATCGAGCAGTTCAGGTTGTAAGGGCTTATGCAATATTAATAAATTCTTGAAAATTTCGAGAAATCAATTTGAGGAGAGAAAATTGATCAAGTCAAAATTTTCTGCACCAACCACATAAATCAACCGCCGAGAACGGCTACATCGTTTGTTAATTACGAGAAGAGAGTAGGTGGGGACACGATAGAGAACGTTTCGCATATGCTACTGTATATGAAATACTGTATAATACGCTCCAACGTTCGAGGTTTACTCAATTTTGTCTGTTTACAAAGTAGGCCAATGTGAAAATCATTATCGAAACGACTGAAGAACTAAAATCTCTCGAAACTATATTATTACTCAGTTTCTACGTTTGCCAACGTACACACAAATATATATAATATCCCTTATTTTCATATCTTCGGTATTCCGGATGAAACTATAATCTCCTTCTGCGGGGCAAAATATACGTCTTCATGCGTAAATATTTCCTAATTTTGAGTTAGGGCGCTATCGCTTGGTACGTCATTGCTACGAGGCTCAATTCACCGTCAATACCGGGTTACCTTTACTCGACCGTATATTTTGCATATCTGCGCTCCAAGGGCTCAAAATTAGTTAGCTCGAACTTCAACAAAAAGTGGATTTTTTCAACGACCCGACCTCATATTCGTACTGTACGGTGCACAGCAAAACAATGAGTTCAGCCAAGTTTATTACTGAAAGATTTATAGAAAAGACATTAATTAATCACTGAAATTATTCAGCACATTCGTAAGCGACGGTGGAGTAATACAAATATCATTCTAGGGAATCTCGAATGACTGTACAATATTTATAAGAACGCAAATAGGAAACTTGTCGGCAAATGAAACGCGGAAAAGTTCGCGCGAATACAACCGGTTGGTGAAGGGGGACATAAAAATAGTTTAATGGTCAGGCGTTACTCTTTATTTTATCAGTGGATTAAAGCACCAGTATCATTTATGAGGATTGAGAGTATCCTTATGGAATTAACAAGGTTTTCCATAAAATAACAATCTTACTTCCCATTTCATGACCTCATTTCAGGATCCTTCTGAGCTGATTTTGAGACAAAACACTATACAAGCTGCTAGCACCTTGGCTTCAGGACTATGAGCTCGACGAAGTTGTGTTAGATGCGTGAGTGGAAGTTTGCTTGATGTAGAAAGTTGAATATGTTGGGGACAGAAGGGAAATCATCTGATAGTGCCTCTGTATGATTGTGAGGGATGGTTAGGGAGTTGCGTAGTTGAGTTAAGTTAAGGCAGCAGAAGATGTGTTGAACGCAGATTCGCAATGAGGGCATGAGAGAAGCATAAGATGAGAGATGAAGTGAGTGTGTGTGAGTCTGGTGTGGCCGATTCTGAGACGGGCGATAACTATTTCTTCTCCACGTGTCAACAGATTTGAAGAGATCCCACGGGATGGCAGTATTTTTAATTTGGGCTAAATTGTTCGAGAGTAATTTGAGATTAGACCAATGAGTGAACCATGCTTGAGTGATGAATTTTGGAGAGATCTAAGCGTGAGGAGAGGAAAGAGCGGTTGACTGATGGGTGACGGGTAGCTAGTTCCTGAGATTCCTTTGTGACCAGATAGCTAGATGAAGAATAATGGGATGGGAATGGTGTGAAAGGTTGCAATGAGAGTGTTTATACGATTTATAGTAAGTGGGAGGAAGTGTGGTTGGAGATGGCGTCAAGTGATGATAGGGATTCGGAAATGACCAAGAATGGATCGAGGGGAAGAGGGAGATGTGTTCTAAACAGTTGAAGATTGCTTGTAATTCAGTGGTGGAGACTGATGCGGTTCTTGCGGTTTCGGTGAGAGATTGTCATGTGACCTATCGAGTATGCAAAGCCGGTTTTGTTTTTTGAGATTTAGAACCATCGGTGAAACAAAGTGTAGGGTTGTGAAAGGTGTTAAGAATTTTCTTAAACTGTGCCTGGTATTCTGCGGAAGAAGTTGAAAGACGAGGGAGGTGTGTGAGGTCGCGAATTATTGCGGGTAGAGTAAAGAGCCAAGAAGGGGTTGAGGGAAGAACGTGGTTAAGACAGTGGAACTTGAAGGGGTGTGCTAATTGGAGTTAGAGATTGAACCGTAGGTTGGTCACGGAGTTCTGGTTGTAGTGAGGGTGGTGTTGACGATCGGTCGGTTGAGAAATTATCAATACGTAACTATATTTCTCAACCGACCGATCGTCAACATCAAGGGGGTCTTGAGGATAGTGGTACCCACTTCATCTTTCTCTTACACGCGTACTCATAGATCACTGTGCCGTACTAACTATAACGGATCAACCGCATATTCTTGGCTGCCAATAGTACTTTGAAAAATAAGAGACTTATTTCGATAATGTTTCTCATTGTTCTTGTCAGTCGATTCAGAAAAAGATTACGGTTGAGAAATATAGTTACGTATTGATAATTTCTCAACCGACCGATCGTCAACAGGTGGAATATGCAATGTTGGACGGGGATTTGAGGATATTGTAGGATAGTTGTGAGGAAGTATGTAGATTGTTAGTTTGAGGCGTTGATAAGGGAGGGGGGAAGCCAGAGTCTGCACAGAGGCTTACAGCAGGACTGGTTTGGAATGCTTGAGAAGCTATTCTGAGGGCAGAATTTTGGATAGTGTCGAGTAGGTTTAGATGAAAAAGGGGTGCAAGACCGTAAATGGGTGAGTCGTAATCGAGGATGGATCGGATTAAGCTCTGGTAGAGGTGGAGGAGGATTTTTTGGTTACAACCTTCTTTAGGGTGGGAAAGGAATCTCAGGACATTGAGTGCTCGGATACATTTTGGTTTTGTTGGTTGGATGGGGGGGGGGGGAGATCCAAGAATGACGGTTGTAGAAATTGAAGACAAGAACTTTTGTGGTGTTGAATTGCGGGATGGGGAAGTTCGCAATGTGAGACTGGGACATTTGATGGCTTTCTGACGTGGCTTTTGGAAGTCGATGAGTTTTGTTTTGAGATAGGAAACTATATCAAGTCTTTGAAGAAGGAAAAATTCAGTTTTTTTAAACTAATATCTTAGTTTTGTTTCTTTTTTCCTTTTTTTGATTCACGTATCTTGGAACTTTTTTGTTAGTTCAACTTTTGACTTTTGTTTCTTCTAATACACTACAATTCATTAGTCTTGCAGATGCATAATTATATAAAACAAGACTGAGTTGCCATGCACCTCAGCATCCAGACCTTTTGGTTTTTTTCATATCCTCCTTGACTGTTTTTGAAAAACTTGGAACTTTTTTTCCACCAAGATCTAGAGCTGAAGAGAACCAGATTTTTCCCATGTCAATATCTAGAAATCGAAAGATCCGCGCCTTCTTGTTCCACTCACATCTTGAACATGAGGAATTTGGTTCTCCTTTGCCCGTCAATATCCAAAATACAAAGGCATGATGTGCAAAAATAAAACTTTCCAGGACTGAAGAGAAATTCAAAAAATGCTATACAAAATAAAATCATATAGGTACCTCAAGTTGTGACGTCTTAATGTACTTTTTGGTAGGAAAAATATTCAGAAGAAACTTTTTCAAAGACTACAATATTTTAAAAAATACCATTGAAAAATAAAACTTGCTAGGGGTGCACAGAAATTTGAAAAATGCTACAAAAAATTAAATCTTATAGGTGACATTGAATATTTTATACCTTGAGCCTTAATGTCACAATGTACCTTGGTAGAAAACTTTTTGGGGCTCTTGCCTTGGCAAGCCAAGAACCCCTATGCATCTACAAAAAAAAAAAAAAAAATTGAATAAAAGACTGAGTCGTCATCTGCCTTAGTATCTAAGTCTCTTGTTTTTTTTTTTCTCCTTAACTGTAAATTTATTATGAAAGATAAAGCCATTTTTTTCAAAAGATCTGGAGTTTTTTTTTACCAAGATTTAAAGCTCAAGAGATTTAGTTTTTTTCTATGAAGATCGAAAACCAAAAAGTCAGCATCTGTTTCTTTTTGTCTGTCAACATCCAGAATCATAAAATACAAGTTCCCAACCAAAACTATGATAGACAAGTGAAGAAACTGAGATACATTATTTGGTCAAAAAATGTGTTGTATCCTAGTTTTCTGGTAGCATCACAATCCAGATTTGAATATTAGGATATTTCAAATATTACCATAATATTGACGCTAAGAGTAGAAGAAACTTTTTCAAAGGGCTGCAAAAATTTGAAAAATGCCATACAAAAATAAAACTTGCCAGGACTATAGAGAAATTTAAAAAATGCATAAAACAGAATTTGAGGTGACATAGAATATGTTTCTTGAGTTGTGATGTCACAAGGTACCTTTTGATTGTAATTTTTTTTTTATGTATAGAGATTCTTGGCTTGCCGAGGCAAGAGCCTCAAAAAAGTTTCCTGCTGGTAAGTTGTGACCTCACAATTGGAAATACATAAGTAAGAGCAAATACCTTATTAATAAAGTACTGTAAACTCCTTTCTTTTTATATCGAGCGCTTTGTAGTGAAGTTTGCAACGCTACCTAGCAGAGTGGATTGAAGACTAACGTTGATGTAGATTGTCAAGCAAAGCTGCAAATGTTCACGTGTGGTAGTGCCAATTACTACAACACTGGAACAATATAAACGCATTTACAATCTACATCAATATTAGTTCCCACCCTATCTGCTATGTATTTTTTATCCGCAAATTTGGGAAGGATTTTTATCTATGAACCCATTGTGAAGAAATGATTGGTAACAAGATCTGTAATTTGAGGATTTGAAACATCCTAATATTCAAATCCGGATTGTGATGTTACCAGGAAACTATTGGACAAACATTCAACTCAAATTACTAAAAATGCCGAGTTCTGACTCTTATAAAAGGAGAGGACTTGGCTTTGAGTTTTACAAAGGAAGAGAGGCTGTCCACGTCTGGACCATGATATCATCTGAAACGGTTTGCCGGAGAGATTTTAAAAAATTTTAAGCTTGCTGCTTCTATGCGCAACGCAAATGATTTACCTTTTTTTTTTTTTTTTTTTCCATAAGTAATTCTTTCAAATGTTTACTTTGTTGTCCGCATTTCTTGATCTTAATACCAAGTATCCGATCGGCACAATTTTGTGATGAATGTTCATTCATTTTGGAGGGCAATATCAGATTCTGACGAGTGTACAGAGAGGGATTAAAAAGGTCTGCCGCTAGTCCGCTAAAACAAATATAGTGTAAAAATAAGGCCCCAGGTTGAACTTATTCCATATTTCTCCGGTTTAAATCTTCAGATATAGAAAGGGCTACAAACGTGCAGCTTGACCTCCATAAAGTTAACGCTTTAAAGAATGAGATCACAGGCTTCCCGTCAGTGTCAATATTTCCAATCGATACGACACTTTTAATTCAACGATTTCGATACATCAAAATGACACTCGAAGAGAAAATGTTGCTTTTTATCGCTTTATCAGAACTTTTCGTAATAATGTCATCGGTGTTTTCATCATTAGCGCGTATTAATTCATTCGGAGTTGGTATAATCGCATTAACGGTATAATGTTGCGTCCGAATAATAATATATGGATACGAGTGAACAGTATACACGACGACAGAATTAAAATGATAGAGAGGATTACGCATTTTCATAAGTAGATATAGCATTTTTTACAGAGAGTGTAAAAAAAAAAAAAAATCACTCCTGATAGAGTTGTACGTGCAACTTGCACTGTCCAACCGTGGAGGTCATTTACATATAGTGTACTATTTTATTAACGGCGATCAAAAATGAAGGAATTGCGCTCGAATATTTCGTCGAGATTTGAATCTGGCATATATTTTCAAATAATGAATTCTATAGGTGTGCAAACATTAACACATTTTCCGTAATCGTAACTTTTTGTGGGACCTTATGGCGTTTTCGGAATTTCTTTTGCCGCGGGGATTTCTAAATTTATACGAGTTTACGCCACGAACATGTGTGACATGAGAACACCTCTTTTCTTCCTCTTTCTTTATCGTTTATCATTCAGTACACAAAGATGACCTACAAAACCCTTTTTCTCAACAGCGATGCTCAAGTCAATTTTGAGAAAACTGACGAGAGGGGAAACAAGAAGATTTCTGATCTGAATTCGCGTTTCCTCTTGTCTTTACTGTGAACAATTTTCCCAAAATGAGGGATCTTGACTACTTCCGATTACATTATTCTTCGACAAACACAACAAATGAAAATATTCTTGAAAAAGTACGGTGGCTTTTAATTTAGCTATTCAAGAAGTCGGTATTCTGTTATTTTGAGAATAAATCAAACGTTGGAATTTGTTCCATACTACCTTAAGAGTAATGTCCCTAGTAGGTCAATCTCCTCCTTCTATATGTAACTTGAGGTGAAAATGTTTTTCGAGCCTCTCCTCTATTTTTGAAGTCCTACAATCATACGTACATAAAAACGAAATTTTTAGGTCCCTAAAGTAGATCAGAGTCCAAATCTCTACAGTTGGTCAGAACCAATACTGTCAAAACTTTTCCAAGTCACTGAAGTAGGTCAGAATCCTTGCCTCTTCGAGAGCCACGATATAGGCGAACAAGTAGGTCTTCCCAAAGACAAGACCATGACTTCGGCTCTGAATCAAAAATTCACCAGTCATAAAATAGCTCTGCAGACCAAATTTGTTTAAGTTCTTGAAGGAAATCGAAGCCCCGCCCCTTTGAAAATCACGAAAGAACAACGGTGGATGGTAGACATTTCCACCGAAAGAAAATAGGTTTCCTGTTGGATCATATTTTATGTCTCGAAAACTGGATCCATAGTGTTGCAACAAAACTAGCGAAGATATGAGACTTATTGAAATAGGCTGGGAGAGTGGATCGTGGTTCCTGTGGACAAAGCTCTTTCTAGATTTCCTAGGTTGGCATATACCACTACTTTCCTAGTCTATGACGTCATCAGATTGTACCTGCATGTAGATCAAAGTCAGTCCGATCAGGAATATGACGTCAGGTGGATACAACCGAGCTCACCGGAGGGGGACGTATTACAATCTATGTCATCACCCTCACCCCTCGCTAAAGCACACTCCAAATCCCTCAGGATAGCATAATATAGTAATTACTGCCCAACCTATGACTCCATCGGAGTAGCCCTCACGTTGATTGATCAAGATCAATCGAGATCAGGGCCCCTCGCATTTAGAGAATTCGATTAAAGAAATTTGGTGTCAATGCATCGTCACGATTGAAATTTTCCGTTGCATTGGTATAATGAACTTGGAAAAGGATAGTTTATTCTAGCTTGCAATTCTTTTGAATTCTCTTGAATTTTTTATTTCCAACAATTAGGTTCAGCAGATATGAAGAAAAAATAATAATAAAAACCTTATATCCACCTCTTTCTTCATTTCAGATACGATCATGGGACATTCAGTTGCTACGATAACTTCGTACCATCCGGGAGGTTTGGCATTCCTTCCTTTCTTCCTTATAATAAGGCGTTACAGCATTTGGAGCAGTTACTGATTAATTTAGCCAAACAGATCAATCAAAACGGAAAAAGTACGTTCACTCCTTACTTCCTTTTATTTAACGTACCTCGCAAAAAAATTTATTCTCATATACCGTCTGTTGAATGTAATATGTAATCTGTAATCTGTATAGTTCTCTTATCTTGCGAATAGACGCGGTCCGCGTTAGACATGTTACTTTAATCATGGTGAACCTTACGGGTTTTTTCGTGAAACGGTGCAATAGTTTAGGTTTTTGAATACACTGTCGAAGACGATTTTTCTTGGAAAAATTTTTGGTTTATGTACTTTGGTTGTCACTTGGGTATTTGTCTCGAGTGAAAAAGTTTTTTCGTAAATTGTGGTCTCATTTAATGGTGTTCGGTAGGAAAATTTTCGTATGGTGCTTTTTTGACTATCGTCGGAATTCTTGTTAATTATGCGACATGCGAGGCTATTGTTCGGCGTTTCAATTCGCTTTTGTTCACAATGTTCCACCCCAACGTGTTTCTTATTCTTCTCATGTTTGGCTCTTACGTAAATGCCTCCAGTTCGAATTGAGGCCAAATTTCGTGAAATTCCAGTTTTATTCCGTTGGAAACCTCTATGACAAAGAAATGGATTCGCACTGAGTTGAGAAGATAGTATGGTTTACTCAATGTAACTACTAGGCTTAACTTCCTAGCGCACTGTCGGCTCTCTAGCCTACTCCATCACGGTGAGTTCGATCCATTTATGATATTTGTCGCGACTTTGAGTTGAAATTAAAGGAAAGGAAAAATCGGAAACTTACCTCCCTCCTGAGCTCCAAGGTTAGGGATGGCGAATTAGATCGTGTTGACGATGGTATCATTCAATAATTTTAGCAGCGTGTTATAAATCACAACAAAACGGGAGTTTAACCGTGATGAGCTGACTCTTCTGGAGAAAGGATTCAAATTCGGGTTCTCCCCTCTAAAAAATCAGGAGACTTTAGCAAACGTTGTGGCTGATTTAGCAGTGAAAATCCGCCCTGGTGTAAATATACAGAAAAAATGTGCCGAAATGGTCCGTAACACTCCCCTCCCTTGCATAAGCGATGCAGGGAATGAATTTATCATAGGTCTGAGGAGGAAGATTAGGGAGGAGAGGTTATAGTTATTACTAAAGCTGATAAAGGGAATGCCGTTGTAGTTATGGATAAGGCTTCCTACGTCTCCAAGGTCTACGATGTGCTTGGCCAATGTGGGGCTAAGGAGAACCCCCTTTTTAATTTTCCAAAAATTTGTTAAAAAGGCTAGAAAACTTATTAATATGGTAGTGAGGTTATCATTAAGTGCCCTTCATTAAAGAAAGCCATTTTGGAAACGAATCCAGTTTCTCCCCTCCTTTACGGATTGCCGAAGGTGCACAAAGAAAATGTGCCGATGTGGCCGGTCGTCTCGTTCGTTTCCTCCCCAACCCTAATCCCTCGCTAAGTTCCTGGATAGATGGTTCAAAGCTCGTGTGGAGGTGAATTCAGTTAAGAATTCAAGTGCCCTGGCAGAAAAATTGAAGGACTCATGTCTTCCCCAGGTTCAATTTTATGCTCGTTTGATGTCGTTGGGCTTCTCCCCAGTATTCCTAAGGCTACCAGTATGCAACACATAGGAAACTTGCTCGTGAAATCTGGTATTCCTCATAAAAAATTTGGCGAATTTTTTGACCTTTTGAATGCCTGTTGGTCGCCTAATTTCTGCAAGTTTGATGGTAAATTCTTTGAGTTCCCCGAGGAGGTGGGGATCCCTATTGGTTCCCTTTTGGGTTCTCTCATCTCGTAAGTCTTTATGTCCAAATTTTCGGCTTAAACTTTTGCTTTGGCTTAGAAGCCGTTCGCCTATTTGCAATGAGCTGCTATCAGCTTATTTCTAATTTCATCAACTTCTTCAGGTTTTAATAATCAGCCTTAAAATGAGTTCAAAAGTCGGCTTTTGCTGCTATTAAGCCAAAATTGAGCCAAATTAAGCCATTCAACTTCTCGGCTTGTCAGCACTGATTCAGCATCGGCTTTGAGCTGCTTTTTGGCTTAATGCTGTCAAAGCTATCGCCTATCGGCTGACTTAAAAGCCGTTCAAAAGTCGGCTTCTGCTACTGTTAAGCCGTTCAACTTCTTTGGCTTGTCAGCACTGCTTGTCAGTTCTTATGTAGTTACGTTATGGTGGTGTTTCACATGGGTATACTAGACCACCATTTTAGTTTGACACTTGAGTTTTGTACCGGCCCACCGGGATACTTTGCAGCATGAATCAAACATGATCAAGTTTTCAGGAATAGAATCTTCTTCAAAATTACATCTTCTGGAGTGATTACTTTTCTGTATTGTATGAAATATTAAAAAATATTAAAAGGAACATGATTATTCATATTATACAAACTAGATGAAATTATATGTGACCTTGTCTACAGAAACATCATTATGTTATTCTATCTTCAACAATTCTACTCAATGAGCGATATGATTCAAAAATATGGGACAAATTAGAACGTTCTCTGTTTAAAAGGGATCATTTTGAATTCTAATTAAAAATTGATATAAAAGTATGGACTCTACCTGAACTTCTATGAAATTGTATACAAAATGTATGACAATTTTTGACTCTTTAAATTTCTTTTAGAATTGGTATAAAATGTATGAAAATTTTTGACTCTATGGATTTCTTTTGGAATCGATATAAAATGTACGAAAATGTTCAAATTCCTGAATTTTTTTCAGAATTGACACAAATTGATACAAAACATCTAAAAACTTTTGGCCCTCTGAATTTTTTTAGAACTGATGCAACAGTTTGGAAATTTTTGAATTAGTGAATAAGAATAAAATAGGTTTGCATTAGGGAGAAGACCCAATAGAGCCGGAATAAAAATGAGAATGCGTTAGAGAAAACTGAAGCATGTCAGTTGAAAAAGTAGCTCGAAAACTCAAGTGCGTCAGTTGCAAAAGTATTCTGCGCTACAGAAAAACATAACCAGGATGAATATCTCTTATCTACTACCACCTATAAATTTTCTTCGGTAATTCGTTATCGTGAAATAAAAGTTTGAAGAATGATGAAATTTAATTATTTCTTCGCTAAAGTAAAATACGTTAGACGGGCGGAGTACAGCATGGACAGGAATGGATAAAGTTACGATTAAAAAGTGTTTCATTTACGTCAGAGTATTGATCAAGACGCGGAAGAATTTACCGATGAGATTACAGACAGAAATTACGAATAGGTTAAAACAAATAGCTAGTTTAGCGATCGGTAAATTGATCTACAGACATTAAAGACATTTTAATTGCGTAAATTATTGCTCTTTTTTTCCTCTCGTCTTTATTTTCTTATCTTCTTCTTATTTCTACACTTTAGTATTAGTTTTTTGTAGCTTATTTTATTCCAAGCGACAGCGATACTCGGCTAATGCGTGTAATGCTTAGAAAAGATTGGTTTATTGAACGTGCTTGGTTCATTTACGGTTGGATTACTGAGAGGTATTGTTTCAATACCTTCTTTCTTGGTGACTGGTGATTAGATTTGACGCGAGTAAAATACACGATTTTCGAAACTTGAAGTTGGTTTTCTTCGAACATTTATCATTCGTAGAAAGAAAGATTACCCGTCGAAACTTTCATTGAATTAATTGTTCTGATCGGAACAAGTTGTCGAGAGAACTTCGACATTCCTTCTACTTTTAAAAAAATTTGTCAGCAAAAATGTGTACGTGCTGAGTTCAACCATTGTTCAACTACGAAAACGCGATGAAGACGAATTTGAAATCATCCTTCCTCTTATAAAACGCTTAGAGCAAGAATAAAAATTTTAGATCCCTTGCATGGCAGCGCTGATCATCTTTCTCTAAAGTGTTATCCCCGAGTCTCCCCTTATTCTTTATCCGCACTTTATTCTTACGTCCACCTTAATGTAAGCCTCACCTACGTTGTACTTGTTATATATACTCATTCATTCATTTCTGCACACCTCATGTAATGAAGTCACGTATCAGTTTTCCCCTTTTTCTCTCTGTATCTGTATGGCCGTTTTGAATGATCAACCTTTCGAAGGTTATTCGTGTTTTCTTTTTCACTTTTCCGAAAATAAAATCGTAAAAAGCGTCCTCGATAAAATCCATATTTTGACTATTTTTCGGCCTTTTCTTTGTCCGAAATCACGCGATTGATGCATCTTTCCAAATCCGGTTCACACATCTATTGCTTCGCTCATTCGTCTTCCTTTTGCTAAACAATGCGCACAACTTACTTTTTAATTCTCAAGTTAGGCACAACTATTATTACTTCATATTTTCCATGTTTTATAGTTCCACATATTAATTTCGGCCTTTTTCCTGTTTGGCAAAAGGACGACGTAATTTCTTAATTCAAATACATCCAGAAAAACCTTCTTTCCGACATTGGCGAACATGTATATAAGCATAAATCTGTTGTCAGTTCTGTCAGTCAGTCAATTTTCAGTTCATTTGTTTGAAGCTATGTTACAAAGAAGTTGGAACATAACAAAAGATCAGTCACCTTCCACAACTGATCTTTAGCCCTCCCCGTCGTGTGATATCGAATCCTATTACAGTTCCCTAACCTCCTCCTCCTGGCATGATTTCTGGTCCTCCTCATCCTTCACTAAGCTCTTTTTTGTTTTTTTTTTCGCACGATAATTTTATTGATTTTTACATTACATGTTAATGATGACGCTAAGAAGAAAAGTGTTAAAGGAGGAGTCTTAATTCTAAGCTCTGGTCTATTAAAAAATCGTCGATTCCTTGGTCTACTTCAAATCGCCCTTCCCGAGAGGAAAAGTCATCTTAACTCGCCTCAGAATAGACCGTATCCTTCTCATCCAGTCTTTTCTCTTTTTTACGCCTCCCATATCTTTCATGCGTATACTTCAATTCTGATTATCTATCCGTCCAACGCTTCTTCTTATACTTACCTTTCGAAAACATCGAGCTTCACCATTTCGTTTCTCCCTGCATCACATGAGAGAATCATTAGCACGATGAACCACTTCCAATCTACCTACATCGACAACACCATCTAAATCATACTCGTGCATCCTATTTTCCCCGTATGGCCACTAGAAATACCAAAGTACTTCGAGGTCAAAGAAACATTTTGGTACACTCGTGCTCATTAAAATCTTGATAACTCAAAATTTTGCAACGTTTTTCTCAAAGTTTTTTATTTTTCAAAAATCATTCAAATTATATGGCTTTTAGAATTATATATTCCTACCGGTTTGTAGGACCATGGATGATATTTTCTCACCTGCTCCCGCAAGAATTCATCTCTCTGTCTTTCTTTCTCTTGCAAAACATAGTCGTGACTAGGAAGAAGGTATCTGTCTCAATGAAAATTTCACATAATATCAGCCTTTTCTCCTACCAGACCTACGCGTTTGTACAATGTACGGGATATTATTTTCGGTGCAAAAAGGAGTTGACATATCCAAATAAACAATCAGGAAGAAATTCCAATCCATCATCTTCTGAAAGATACAGTTTACCTGATCAATGATTTGGATATACATGGTTGGCTTCAAGCTGCGAGCTGCAAGTCGCCTAGGGCAGGGCCACATAGTAAACAGAGGTCTGCCGTACAAAGTAGAACGGACGTATATGCGAAAACAACGATCACGGAAAAGTATCAAAAAGAATTTAAAAATGTATTCAAAAGATATTAAGATCGCATAAGTTGATCACTCATAGTAATTTTCAACGTAGAATTCGATAATTCTAATAATTTTCTTCAATAAGTGCTCAATCTTCAGATACAGTACATTTTTTCACCTCGCGATGCATATACGTCCAAAAAAGGACGTATATGCATTGATATGCAATCGACTGTGATAGTAGTGGTATGTGAATACGAAGCTTCGTTACCATCACACATACAGCCCGTTGATCCGAACGCCTCGTCTCGGTGATCGTTGTTTTCGCATATACGTCCGTTCTACTTTGTACGGCAGCGGTCGTACGACTTTGCTATTTGCGTTTGGACGCTAAAGAGTCGCCCTCTATCTATTCCATGGTGGCCATTTATAGAACTGGCCAAAAAGATGATGATTTCATAAAAATCTGTTTTTAATGTGGTTTTGACCATCTCATCTTATAGTGTTAACCAAAAATGTTCGAAAAAGCTTTTACGACCAATACTCTTAATTCAATATTAACAAAGACATAGCTTGATGAAATAACATTGAGCCTTATGGGAATACAACCCATATCATCTTTTGGGGAACGATACTTGCAATACTACAGGCCGGTCCAAACGCAAATGCTCATAACGTTAACAAAATATACAAAAATAGCTATCCAAATTTGTATCCTAACGCGGTGAGTGCGCGTCAAGCTCTGCATACAGCTGTACACAACGCAAATTGTTGAGTGTTGCAGGTTCACCGCTCGGTTAACTGCGTTATAGGCGAAACCTAAACTACAAATGTGGATGATGCCCGTGTCTCCAGCGCGTTCAGACGACCTAAGCAATGTTTACATTGCATTGTTCATCAGTTTGCAGTACAAGTACCATGAGAGCAAGAAAGATAGAATAAGAATGACGTTATCTTTCTGTTTTATGATATTTGTCCTGCAAACTGATAAAAAATATAAACGGTGTCTTTTGTAAAAGCCCTACATTAGTCTAGGTATATTGATTTTGTGGTCCTTCTCTCAATAGGTTCTTCATACGCGATTATCTCAATTTTTTTAAACAAGAAGTATCAAATTGAAACTTTTACTTGAGCTAATTTGAACTACATTTGACCAACTTGAAAGCTAAACTGAATATTTTGTTCAACAGCGTATTCTTTGGAAACAAAACAGAATGGGACGACACAAAAATTCGTTGAATTAGAAAAGGCTGAAATCAAGTTAATTGGCTTCAGCAAAGGATGCGTTGTTTTGAATCAGTTCATTAGAGAATTATGTTTTCTACATTCTGACAATGCTCAGAAGGTTCCCAATGAAAAGTGCAAGCTCGCATCATGTATTTTGGATATGTATTTCTTGGATGGCGGTCACGCTGGTCGCAAAGATACTTGGGTTACAGACAATAGTTTATTACAAACGTTCTCCACAATGGGTACGTAGAACTTATTTCTTAGAGGAAGTCGGGGCCGGGTAATATGGTGTAAAAAACTTTCAAGTAAAATTGAATTTTGCGCAATACCCCAATCCAAATTTTCAGACCCCTAGCTCATGCCAGTGGCTCTGGACAATGAAATATGAGATTTTCTTTTTAAAAATTCGGTAATTTTTCCTTCAAAAACCCATATTGATCACTGTCGAAGTCAAAACAATGTTGGCTCTTGGTATTAATTTTTGATTTCTGGGATCAATTTCAAAGCGTCCTCCCGAGCCAAATTTTTTATAAGTGGTGAGTCACATCTATTTGCATAACATATCAAAATTCCAGCACAATATGTGGGTTCAACACCCTTTCCTGTCTCATTTTTTCTGCCCTCACTCCCCAATTTTCCCATGTAGCGATTCAATCGGCCAGAAAGGTGTAATCGTCTGGCGGGAGTAAACGCGGAGCGCTACGGTATATAATAACCCATAACAACTCCCACGATGCGTTGCATCGTTGTCGTCCACGCGGGTTGTCACGTGCAATGGACCGTATTTTGCGTGTTGGCGTGACATCGGCACGTTCTGAAAACATGAACAACCCCACCCATATTTGTGCAGCACTTTTTACTCCAGCTTACCATATTTGTTCAAAACAAACTATCGATTCCCATAAGAAATGCATGGGAACGTTTCAATCACACATTCTTATTTAAATGTAAGAAAAAAATAGGAAAAGAAAAGTTCATATTTAGAATCTGGAAGTTCTGAAGCATTCATAAATGTATCTGTGATTCTTTATTTATCTTTTGTTTTCAAATATCAAAAAATGATCGAAACGTCCTGTGTATTTCTTATGGAGTTAATTTTTGTTTTGAACACAAACGGTAAACTGGGGTAAGACTGTGTTAAAGTGGGGTTACGAAAAAATATGGTCCATCACAGACAACGCGTAACTGTTGAGAAGGTTGTTTTCCTGGAGAAAAAATGATCGATTTTTGTAACAGAATATAAATATTGATCAATTTCTATGTGAAATCATCTGCAGGTACACCCCAGAAGAAATAAGCTGGAAATTTTCTAGTTATGAAAAGCTCTCAAGAGGATGAAAACTAAAAAATATTCATGTTCTTAGCGTGGAAAAAGTACTTTGTTAATCTCTGGTTTTCGAAGTTCTTGTTCTAAATAAAATTGTGTTTCTCTTGTAAAATTATTCATAAATTTAAAAATTTTCAAAAATTCGATCAGTTTTTTCGGACTCTGCAAACAATTGTATATGAAAGTAGTCCAATTTACGAATAGAAATGGTATACTCGTATCCTTTAAATTTTTTTATTTTCAGAACTTATTTACAGCGACTAAAAAATTTTTGGATGAATTTTCTTTCCGTTTGAACTTTGTAAATAATTTTCCATAACACCGATATTCTCTCGTTTCTACACTCACTAGAGCTTTTCATCTTCTACAGAATTTTCGGTACCACCGATATCGATAATTTTCCAAATTCAACCAAAAGTTTCAAAAAGAAGTACCTAGATCGTATTTCACGAAAAGAATTCGAGAAATCGGTAGCATACTCCTCTCTTTTACCCTCTTCAGAGTTTTTTGGCGTCTGAACAATTTTAAATGCAATTAAGTATATTATTATGTAGGCCGCACATTTTATTGTTTCATTATTGTGTTTTCTTAATATTATTTCTTTAAACATTTTTGCTAATTCATTTTCTTCTTATTTTGAAAAGTTTTGCTTTTTATGGAAACAGAATTTCAATCGTTACATTCTTCATATGTATTACCTTCCTTCAAAGGATTGCAGGCCCAGAGAAGATTGACCATGAATTCTCAGTTTCTGAATTTTATCTTATTTCAGGTATTAACGTTCACATTCATGTATCTCCATATCAAGTGAAGGACTACTCAAGGCCGTGGATAGGCAAAGAGGAGAAAATTTTCTACGAAACGTTACGAGACCAGAAATGTAACGTGTTCAGAACGTTACATTTCGAGAAAGAAAAACGATCATTAGATAAACATTTTGAAGTATTGAATTCATTTGTATAAGCGTTATTATGATCATGAATTACGATACAGCGTGCAAAGCGTTGTGTATCAGTTTTAGTAAATTCAAACATCATACTTTTTTTTGTTTTGTTCTATATATTTTTCCGCCCCCTTTTAAGACGATTGAGTTTTTGAGGAAACGTTCATTTCTTCACCTGCATGTTTGTTCCTTTTCAACATTGAAACTTCTGTTTTCTGTAATGCTATAGTTCTAAATAATTTTTTTAATTCCCATTTCTGATGCGTGTAAATATGTAAATTGTATTCGCTCAATGTGTGGAGAATATTCGTTTTTTTTTTTTTTTTTTTTTTTTTTTTAAATCTATCATTAACGGATGAATTGTATACACAAGCGAAATAAAAACAATATTACTCGTTCTCAGGATAAAATGATATGATTTAAATCGCCTACCTACTTCACAATTTCTAAATTTCTAATTCTGTCGACTTGGATTGAATGCTACGGAGTATAAAGTTTGTCGATGGCAAGAAAAGGGCAAAGATATCAACAATTCTGATACTTTGTAGGTACCTACTTAAGTCAGAAATGTATGAGAGCGGAATTTCGCAAAGTTGATAGAATAATGTACGTAAAAATTAAGAATGTTTGTTACGTACAGTTCATGATTTCTGACATTTTGCTACGTCCAAGAAATAGGTATTTTCCTTCAATTCTAAATATTCCTGCCTCAAAATTTTCACACTTCAAAATGAGTGTAATCGTAAACTCGAAATTAAAAATTAGAGCTAAATGACTGAGTTCTTAGAATGCGAATAAGGAGAGAATTTCACTACACGAAGAATAATTAAGTAATACTAAATTGAAAACCATGTACGTAATGCTGAGTTTATTTTTACGAGTAATGGAACAAGTGAAAAAGATGGATTCTCGTTCGACAAAATGTACCTACACATAAGCATGCGACGTGAGATATTAAAGTAGAAAATGGAAACTATTCTGAAGAGTTTTTAGGTTTGAAAGCCACGCTCAATATAATGGAAGAATGATTTTGGGAAACTGGCCAATCAGCTCTTCAAAACGAAGTATACAAGGAGATGCAGGGTACTATTCATCATTTATAAGCATATTGCGGAGCAAGACATTTAAAAAATGGAGAAAGGGTCTGCATTTAAACATGACTTGAACAAAAAAACTATTGTGGGGCTAATTATCTTTTTGAGCCTACATGACATAAGTCGGTGTTATGATTAAAATATGAGTACATTACTTTTTCATTTCCGTTTTCTACAAAGAGAAATGCATACTTTACGTATTTAACCGTCTCAGCCACAGTTCTCAACAGAATCTTCCTTTTTTTTTTTTTTTTTTTTTTTCAAGATATCAGTGAAGACTTATTTTTGCTCTCTGAAAACCGTTTAGATAGAGCTTATGACCGTCAAGAACCATTTGAGAAAACAGTAAGCTATCATTTAACGAAGAAAAATATTCTATTGGTTCACAACGAATATTTCTCTACTACCTACATATCAATGAAAAATTCTAATATACCAGTTAAATTATTTGGTCGTAGGTAAAAAGGATTCCGTTACATTGAATGTTAAAATGATAGGTGATAACGAAAACGATTGTATTTCATAAATCTCGCATAATATGACAGAAGAATATGGAAAATTTGTCACAAATTACAATTTTTCAGAGCTTTAAATGAAAAATTACCACAAATTTGTGAAATAGAAATTTCATAGGATGACCGATCTTTCAGAAAAATCTTGTCATATCTTTTTTCATTAATTGAAACGCTCTAATCGATGTGTTTCATGAGAAAAAAAAAAAACAAAAAAGCAAAAAAACAGAGAGCAAAAAAGAATTCAACTCCTTCGGCATGATATTGAAAATTTTCAACTTTTTCATTATCTTCGGGATTTTCTGATTTTTCGTAGAATGAAAAAATTCTCAAACTTCATTGTATTTTTGAATAGATTCTTATTTTAATCGTTTTTCAACTTTTCTATACAATGACGATCAATAAAATCACTAATCTCAGTTATCCTTCTACGAGTAGTCCGTAGAATTTCCAAATCTTACCAGAAGAAATTTGAACAAGGTTTATTTTGAAATTACATGGAATATACAAGTCTCCTTCATTATAAAGGTAGGAGAAATTTCAGATGACCAAGACAATCAAGGTATTTTGGATTAATGAAGAATGACATACCCTATGAAAAAATATGTACATAACAACAAAACTTATTTTTAAAAAAATCTCACTCTGAACCAGAAACATCATTTTCGTACTTTAACACCGCTATATCGAATAATATTATTCATATAAATACTACGAAGAATTAATTGCCCTTGACATAATTGGTGATGATGTTATTAACTTATGAAAGTTTAAATGACGACACAAATGTGAACCGGAAAGTACATTATAAAGATAATATTTTGGTAACTAGAAAGAATGATTCTAAGACTGAGTATATTTGTAGCATAATAATTAAATTGAAACTCTACTGAGCTCGCAAAATACCTAATAATTACAAAATAATATTAGTAGAAAAAGGGATGACAAGAAATAAATACTTATTTAAATAAACGGCACAACCCATATATTGTCAAATCTAATTCTCGAGGTGATGCAAGAAGTAAAATTGAAAGAAATCACCCTTTAGCAGGAATACAAACAAGGACTCAAGTAAGTACCGACTTTCCTCTGAACGTAATCTGTAATGATGATTCAAAATTAAGAATACAAATTGTAACAAGAGAATCCTTTATTGTACGAGTATTAATACCAGGTAACTTGAACGGTAAGCGGATCTTCTTCCACTCGTCGGACCCATCGCAACAATCGCAAATACCATCATTGACTTTGGACGATGATATTGGCACAGCTACAGAAAGAAAATAGACCAATCACATTCAGAATGTACAGGAATGATTAGCAGATTTAGACTTAGGATCACCGACCGAGACAAAGACTGGACGTACCATTTCGTTTATAAATATCAGCTTCACAATAAAATTTTCCATTTAAACAAGCACTCGTGCCCGGCTCATCGGTTCCATCTTCGCAATCACAGTAATCATCATTAACCTTTGCCATACTGATTGGTACTCGATCGAACAAACAAACGAACTCATTTTTCGTAGGATCGTTATAATGAGAAATTAGTGAGTAATGAACACCTCGAACTGGTTTCCGTATCAGAGCTGATTTCTGGTTTAATTCTTGCACAGATTTCACTTGATAGATGATGTATACGAAACCGATAAGACCAACTATGGCTACTATAACCTTCAGTTTCATGCGCCGTCGACAGTATCGTCCCATAATTCATCGTTCAATCGCACCAGAATCGCATACCAAAATGAAGCGACTTGAATTCGCGGGAATTATAAGCAGTTGAAGTTAGTAAATTAATAAACCAGGATTAATGAAAAACCTTGATCATGATGAAAAACGAGTATGAGATTGTTATCACAGTTTGCGTTTGTTTACTAACGCTAAAACGCCGAAGTCGAAGATTGTAAATTGTAGGCTCGCTAGTGTCGTTAACGGTATAAACTAAAAAGTAGACGCTGGACCCTGATCGAAGGCGGGAATGCTTGGCGAAGCCAGAAATTTTAGCCTTTTAGCTGTTAGCTATTAAACAGACGATTTATTTTGAGAAAACATTTGAGAGCTTGAAGCAAATGGATTTGGCAATGATATTGAAAGCTTCAAAATTGATATCACTGATGGCAAACTTTCAGAAAGTATACCTGAGTAGTAGGTACTTGTTCCACAGAGTTGGCGTTCATTTGTTTTGCCGCCTCTCGACAAAATCATTCAAGAATTATTGTGGACGACAATGGCGACAAATTGAAATTTATAAATTTAAAATTGGGTCTAGACAGCTGCTATACGGTACCAGCACGACTACCAGTATTTTGTATGCCATAAGTACCAAATGAATGATACCATATTTATGTGGCTCAGTAATATAGTCTCATCAAACACCATTTTTGTTTTCTTTATTTCTTAAAGAAAAAAAAGAATATTGGAAAAGGGGGAAAAAACGGACGCTGCGGAGACAGGCGTTTCGCTCTCTTTTGTTTTTTGTTCCTTGATCTTCCTGAAAATTATTTTCAGGAATGTATCCTAGCATTAATTATTGCTCAAACAAAGGTACGTAACTTAAAAATTTCTATACAAGTGAGTCTAAGTTTAAGTGAGAATTTGCTGAACAAACGCACGAGTAGCAAATTTCACTTTAATTCAAATGTACCCGGAAGATACATATATTTTTCTCAAAAAATGATGTTAAAGATCGCTAACCGTAAGTAAAATCGCACTTTACCATCATGAGTCGTGTAAAATATAATTTTACGTCGTGCATGTACCTTGAAAGATTTAAATGAAGGCTAGATTAACTTTCAATAAACGAGTTTATTTTTAATTTGAAAACGTTTTTAATGCGTACCTAATTGAAGATTCTATAATTTATGAAAAAAAAAAAAAAAAAAAGTCACTATACACACTGAGGAGGGAGAAATAGGTATCGAAAAAAGTTTTAAAAGACAGATTTAATGTCGATTGTAGTAAATATAACTTGAAGAAATAAACAGATTTTGATAATGATGCGAAGAAACAAGCATGGTATCAGGCAAATGAAACGCCTGTTTATTTTCGACGTCGAAGAATAAGTGTGATACCTGTATAAGAAGATTTGGTGATTGTCTCAAACAGCGTGAAAATATGCAAGGTACATAGTAGGTATATATAGGAGGAGCAAATTTTTTTGGAAAGAGGATGACTTTCTCTAAATCAACCATACTGATGTCATAAAATAATATAATAAATAATTAAACGACGATGGGGAAAGATTTGAGAGTAAAAATACAAATAAATGAGAGGGAATTAAAAATACGTCCGCCATCCTGAGAAGTTACCTAGGAATACATTCTTTGAACAATTAAAGTACCTACCTACAGCAAATTTTAAAAATATTTCTCATAAACAATTCATGAGGTTTTTTTGATAAAACGAGCCATCGGAAAAGGAGAACGAAAATTTTCATTGGTGTGTAATTCCATATTTCTGCAGATAGGTACTTGAAGAAAATTTTTATGAAATCCGATTTTGCTTCTAACAAATTCACTATTTAAATAAAATACACCTAAGAATTCACGAAGAGAGAGTCCGCGAAAAATTCATGAGCTTCAACCAGATTTTTCTTCACCTCGAAATGGCTGTTTTGCATCTTGTAAGAATTTTTTTTCATACTTGCTGACTCCTTTTGTCAGAGTTGCTTATCATTTAGTCCGTTGGACAATATTTTATTGAGGGAAACACCTATCATGTGAGAAGTGGAATAATGAAATTTTTTGATGAATAAAACGCAAGGGATCTAACGAGGTATTATAATCTTACAAAACAGTACTGCTGGGTTGAATTTTTAAAAAATAGGTAATTATACGACAATAGATTAAAAATTTGTAGTTCAGTATGATATCCTCATGACTTATTCCGAGGAATACTCGCAATGATATAAAGGTGAGAACAGCTTTTCTTTTCAAGGGAGAATAAACGAGAAATATGTACATTGTATCAAGCATTTACAGAAAAATAATTCCATCTCAAAACCAAAACTTTTGAATGGTTTCTCGAAGGTTGATACGTGTCATAGTTAGACAAGAGAGTTTTTTCGCTGATGTTGGGCAACCACGTAGCCCGAAACGCGTTCGATAGGAATACTCCTGTCGGTTCAATATACAGTTCGTGAAATCTTTTCAGTACCTATAAATTTTTAAATCCTTTTCAGCTTATTTGGTCCAAATATATCTTCATTATTTCCTTCAAACTCGAATGGAGTTCCAGTTTGCCATGTATTTATTTCTTTTTTTGTCAATGTAAAAGTAATTTGCATTCTATTCGCTTGAGTTAATCTGGATTGAGTTAATTTTTGCAATAATATAAAATGTAATTCATTCAATTTTTCTACTTCTCTTCCTCTAAAAGCTATATAAATTCTATACTTTCTTAAATAGCGTTCTATTTGTCTTGTAGTTTTATTTGCATAGAAATTATGCACTTTAAAAAACTGAATCCATTGACTAATTTTTGAGTCTTGTTTTCCAGTTTCATTTGTATTAATTTTTCAATTGTGTTTAATAAGGAAAAATTTTATAAGAATTTTTTTTTATGAGATTGTTCTACTTTTATTAAGTATTTTTCTCAACAAGACGATTATAATGATTTTTTGACTTTAAATGTGTTGTATAACATGCAGAAAATAAATCTACTCCACAAGTACATGTTATTAGTTGTTTCTCCAGATATTTCGTTCATTCTCCCGAATGCCGCGATGTATTCGAGATCAAGAATCTATATGTGAGGACCTATTTGTAAAAAGGGCGTCCGTGAAGAAAAATTCATCACAGAAAAATCAGTTTGAAGTTTCAGTGCACAATATCTCCGCAACAAGAGTTCAATCGAAAAAATTATAAGAATAAAAATTAAAAAGCGACTCTTCTTCCATAAGATGCAACAATGATATCTTGAATACATTCAGTACCTAACAAACAAAGTAGAGATCCTTGAAAATATGACAGCGGACGTCCTTTTATTTGAGATGAAAAAAATCATGGGTTGAAAAAAAAAAAATAATGAAAGATAGTTTAAATATGATCTGAATCGCACGAAAATCGAGGTCTCCGCTAAAAGGGTGTCCGACCAGCAGACTTACGCCCTTTTTACAGATCGGTCCTCATCATTGACTATATATTACTTGGTAACCCCGAAGTAATATATAGTCAATGGTCCTCATGTATCATTTCTGCGCGCTCTAAAAAAAAATTACAAGAGGTAATGAATTGCTGTAAAAAAGATGAAAAATCTTTGTTAGAAGAAATAATATTCAAGAATCGGCTATCAATGAGTATCAAAGATATAAGTGGATGGTGGATGAGCATCCATTTTCTAGGTTTTTAATTTACAAATTACAATAATTCATCTGCAATTCATATGGATCATGATATTATCTAAAGTATCCGCATCAGGCCACTACTGTAGACGCGCTAGTGTCGTGGACGAAAAGGTGATCACATTAAAATTTACATAAGAGCGTATGTTATTTCAACTAGCTATATCTCTGTTAATATTGAAAAAAAAGTAGCACTTATAATGACCTTTTTTGACTCTCTTGACTAGTAGAATAGTATGAAACTCATAAAAATAAAAATTTCACCAATTATCTGAAACATCACCTTTTTGTCCACTTTCCACAAATGGCCGCTATAGTAAATGTAGAGGGCGACTCTTTTGGGGCCGGACGCGAATAGATAGTGCGCGTTGATACGTGTTGTCAACATAGATCGAATTACTGGTAACTTTTCTATCTTCCATGCTGATTATTATTCTCTTCAAATAATATTTCGTTCTGGATTTACGTTCCTGAAGTTGAATTTATAATTATAAGGCGCTATCAAATTAATTAATTTATAATATGTGACCTGGTTTCAGGAAAGAAATGAAAACGTTCAAATATGAATCCGGAGATAAGAGTCTGCCTGAAGACGCAAGAAGACCCATATCTGCAGATTGATATTTGGACGCTCCGGTCCGGTCCCTTTCTTGGAACCAGGTCACAACTATCCAAATGAACGATCAGCCAAATTGTATCTCTCAGACGACTAAGAGAGCTACGCACTCGTTTCGCGTCACGTAGTTCTTTTTACCGTTGAAGTCCAATAGAAAAATGCTGATTACTGATTGGTCGAAAGATTCGTGCGCACAGCGCAACAAAGCGATGTTGAAGCTCCGTAGTACACGAGTCGGTATTTCACGCCACACTGGGAGGGAAGTTGATTCCACGAGTCTTCGAAGTTTTTGCGTTCGCACGCTCGCGTCGCGCGGTATTGCGTCTTGTATTCATGCTTTGGACTGCCTGTGGGTCCTTAGGCCTGTATGGACATTGAATATTTTCCAAAATGTTTTACTCCAAAAAAAGACGAAGTACAAGAATATTTTTGTTGAAAATTTTTTTCGAAATATTTTACTCAACCAAAGTACCAAAATATGTTTGGACTTCAAAAATTCTTTGAGATATTCTACTTGAAAAAACGATCAAGTCCGAGAATATTATTGGACTTCGAATATTTTTCAAGGTAATTCACTTGAAAAAAAGACAAAGTACCAGAATATTATTGGACATGATATTTTCCTGGACGATTTACTCAAAAAAACGACAGAGTCCGAGATTAATACTGCACTTGGAATAGTTTTTGAGGTATTTGACTCGAGAAACCGACGAAGTACAAGAGTATTTTTGGACTTGGAAAATTTTGTTAATTCAAGATATTTGATTTAGAAAAACAACAAAGTATGAGAATATTTTCCAGGATATTCTACTTAAAAAATGACAAAGTCCAAGAATAATATTAGACTCGGAATATTCTTCGAGATATTTTACGCGAGAAAATGACAAAAACAAGAAAGTACCAGAATATATTTTTGGGCTTGGAATATTTCTCGTGATCTCTCAAAAAAGAATAAAGTTTTGGAACATTTTATGACTTACAATATTTTTTGAGACATAACTGATTGTTTTTTCAAGTAAAACATCTCAAAACAATTTTCCAAGTCCACAATGTCTTGTACTTGGGTTGTTTTTGGAGTAAAATAAGTATTTCAAAAAATATTCCAAGTACAAAATTATTCTCACACTCAGTTGTTTTTTGAGTAAATCATCCAGGAAAATATCCCAAGTCCAAAAAAATTCTTTTACTCTGTCGTTTCCTCAAGTAAAATTTCTCGAAAAATATTCCCAGTTCAGTATTAATCTCGGACTCGGTCGTTTTTTTGAGTAAATCATTCAGGAAAATATTCCAAGTCTAATAATATTCTGGTACTTTGTCCTTTTTTTAAGTAAAATACTTCAAAAAATAATTCAAGTCCAATAATATTCTCGGACTTTGTCTTTTTTTCAAGTGAATTACCTTCAAAAATTTTCGAAGTCCAAAAATATTCTTGTACTTCGTCTTTTTTCAAGTAAAACATTTTGGAAAATAATTATTCAAAGTCCATACAGACCCAAGGACCCACAGTCCAAAGCATGAATACAAGACGCAACACCGCGCAACGCGAGCGTGCGAACGCAAGAACTTCGAAGACTCGCGGAATCAACTTCCCTCCCAGTGTGGCGTGAAATACCGACTCGTAGTCGTTAAACTTTGACGGCGAGGAAAGGGAAATCTACAAACCGTAACGGAGTATGCCTGCTGATTCTAATCAGAGTGTTTCGTTTCGTGTATCGTGAGAGATTTTTCGAGTCAAGTTGAGCTCTATCTGGCCGGAGTGCGAGATCTGAACAAACTTCGAGGTAAAATTTACGTCTCCCGTCGATATTGTTCCTGGTAGTCGTAGTTGTGCGGTCTGTTGAATGATAAAAACTACCAGTTCGTAACATGAAGTAACGAACGGAGTTCGTTAGTTAACAAAAATTTGCAGTTAGTTGTGCATGTTCTGTTCATCGTTAAAAATGATCTCCGGCATTATGAAGTGAATTTTTTTTTAAACAAAATTCAGTATCTGCGCGTCAAGCTTCGTATTTTGCCTGTATTACCTTTGTTGAAGTACAGTTTTGGTTTCGAATTGCGTTGAGTCAAGAGTGTTCCAGTTTCCGTGAGACAGAGATTGTATTCGTTTTTGTATTGTTAATTTTGTCGCGTGATAATCAGTTTACCCTTATGTTGTTGGATGTTTGGTTCAATTTGAAAGTAATCGACGACAACCAGCGACGACAACTCGTATTGGATCCTCCGCATCAATTTCTGTAAACGAGCTCAATTTGGGTGAGTTCAAGCTATTCAAGCATTATTGTACGTAAACGTAGTAATGTGGTATCAGTTCCACATTGAAATTAAAAGTACGAATCCATCGTGTTGGTATTTGCTTTTTAAGGTCATGTTAGTATCGATAACAAAGGACGCTAAAAATTCTAATACCAATATTTCTTGTATGGTAAATAGAGACGAAAGAATCCTCTTCATGAGAATATGATCTTTTTTCCTTGTATGTTGCTCGTATCTTGATTTTGAGTTTTGCAACAGAGCTATTCTAGGTGTTATATAAGTTCCGAGTAAATGAAAATATTCTCACTATCTTTTAATGCATATTTATTACAACCTGTTTTTTATTTTTTGACGCGATGATCCTATATTCCAAATGTTTCGAATAAACGCTATAATCTATGGCTCAGTCGTATAAAATAATTGCAATACGTTGTCAGCGTTCATAAATGAACTCATTCTATACCTAGATTGTCATCAAAAAGTTATTGTCGTATTAGTGGGTATAACTCAATTTCTTCCTCCGCCGTATTCTATCAGATTGAGTGACGTTAGTTTAAATAAAGAGATGTCGCGAGCCTACGAAAGTGAATCATAGCTCGTACGACGGAGCAAAGAAACGTTTTAAAGTTCATTTCCTCGATATCGAGTTCAATAAAGAGTACACGATTAAAATCTGCTGACTGATCTCCAACAGGTCGAAACCAGTTTTCGTATATTATTCGGTTAGGGTTTGTTGGTCTCAAATAGTTTCGACTCGATAGTCATCGTGTAGACCTGTAGACTAACTTTTGTACCAGTTTTAAGTTTGAAGGTTAAATGCATTGTCCAAAATCGATTTTCCCTCGTATATGAGCGACAGTCCGCGAGTATTTCAAACTCCTTTTTTGAGAGAGAAAAAAAAAAAGTTTAAACTTATGTAAGATTTTTGATTTTTTGAATTTATTGCGCGAACATAGTGCGATCATTCAAAATGTTGTAAAGTTGTTCGTTGAGTAATGACGAGTTTAGTCAGTTTAAGGAGGACAACGGAGAATATTGTGAGACCCTCGTTTACTATGTTCGAGACTACGACTAGGTACTGCTAGGTGATAGGTTATACAGCATATCGTTTATTATGTAATCTCGTATATAAAGCTTCGACATTCTCGAGTCTTGTTTGTAAGCTTTCTCTCGGACCAAGTTTTTATTTTTTTTTCTTCTAATTTAAAAAAGGGTGCTAGATCCTTCATAAGTCTCCTTCCGAGTGGTACGCAAGTAAATTTTTACTTCTTTAACTGCTCATATGCCACATCGATTCCACCACGTCACGGACGAACGAGAAAATGGTATGTGACTGTACCATTGAACTGCAAGAAGAGAACATGAAATTGTGACCGACGAGAATATTTGGAAAACATCGATGTGAATTGCTGTCTTTAAGTTGAAAATTATGCTAGAACTCAGAGAATTACAAAATCTTATGGGAAATGGAAATACATATAAATTCAGGAGAGGGTACGTGTAGCCGTTAGAGTCTGCTACTCTTCAGAAACTAGAAGTGGAAAAATTAGCGTGAATATTACTGAAACCCCTCAACCTAAAATACACCATTTTGGAAAACAAATTACAACTTATAATAAGTTCTAAATCTCACGACATCTTGTATTGTACTGATCGAATATTTACATTCCTGGTAGTTCCTTTAGGAACATGAAAATGCTTCAGCAATCAAGATTATTCGATCAAGATATTATTTGGAGGAAGTAGTGGTGCTTTCTGTTCAACTTTTATCCTCTTTTACCGTTTGTTTTTGTCGCATTATCCAATATTACAACCCTGCGAGTAAGGACAGCGTTTTTGGATGGTACACAAGTGTCGAGTAGGCCATAGCGTGGTTCTGCATTTGCCTGTTCCATTACAGGTCCACCTTCTTCTTCATGACGGTGGCTGCAAATGCAGACACCTGGTTCCAAGCTTCTTCAGAACCCAGACTACTGGAAGCAAGCACTTCATCTATCCCAATCTCTTGAAGAGACCGACCAAGTTTGCCCTGCTCACGTCTCCACGCATCACACTCAGATAAGGTGTGCAGTGCAACATACTTTTACTTTTTATAAAGGTAAATGTTGAAGCAACCATCGCCGCTCAACATCTGCGTCAGGTGGAAGTTTACCTGACCATCATTTCGGTTCATCCACCTAAGAAGGTTGTGTATTAACTACGGGTAATCGTCCACTTACCTAGCTTACTCTGAAAAATTCTTGCTCTCTATTTCTCAAGCAAGGAGCGTCTGGCCTCCTGCTTGACCCGTAAAGTCTCATGATCTTTCATTGTCTTATTTTTTGCTTTGAAACCCCCCACTCTCTCCTCAACGGAGTGCTCACTTAGTGGTACATGCTAATACGCAAAGAGCCTCCGCCGAGACAAGGCACTAAGCACTAATACTCCTCATCGCAGTTCTTTGTTGGATCTTTATCACCTAGATTCTTCTGTGAGTTGGTCCATACTGGGGCACCATATAGAAGAATATACGAGGCGATGCTTATCACGATCCATCTTCTTGCTTCCCTTGACCCTCCCAGGTTTCTCATCAAGTGACTTAGGTATGTAACTACCTGCCCCTTCTCCACTGACATCAGGAAATGGTACCGGAAGCTCAGCTTTGAGTAAAACAAGATGCCTAGGTACTCATTACCTCCTTGGTCTTGATTCCCGTCTTTTTTGCGGACTCGACCCAACGCGTCACCTCCACTGCTTCAGTTTGTTTGGACAGCGCATACCTCCAATGTGTCATCCGTGTAGCAGATTATCTTAACTCCTGGTGGCAGCTTCACCTTGAAAATCACGCACCATAAGAGCGGCCAGAGGACCAACATCTGCGGCACCCCACGAGTAATTGGGCGCTTTACTTTACCAGCAGACGTGCTGCTGATCATTCTGAGCAGGTACGCGGGCACTTCTGCGCCCATGAGGGCTTCCAATATCCTTTCCTATGGAATCGAGTTCAACGCATTTCTTATGTCGAGGCTGACGGCTGCGCGAAACTGACGCGTAGCTATTGCTTACTCGGCTATCCTCTACAACCTCCTTTTTTGCTGCTAAGAATTGCCTTTTGATTCTTTCATAGTAGACTCCTTCCTTAATTATAATAAAAAAAATTCACAGCACCCTTCTAATATTATTTCTTTAAATCACATGAATCCGTGAAAAAAATTACGGACTATTTCAACGAATGAACTTCTGTGAGTCGAAATTTTCCATCCCCCTAGTTGAGTCGAAATCATTCGGACGTTCATTTTTCTAAATTTCATCTTCTTCGTAGAGGACGTGTCCTGAAATTTTTCAAGTCTCCCTTATAAGTCAGTCAACACCTTCCTTCGCTCTTGCTCGAGTTTTTCTGGAGTTCCCGTCCTCCAAATTCTTTTAATTCCCTCAAACAGGTAAGGCAATTTCCGCTTCTGCACTCACGTCTAGATTCTTCCAAGTCGTTTTCCTTTAGATACTATCCACCCCTTCCCTGCCTCTTAGTCGAAATTCTCCCTAATGCTAACTCGTGACAAATTTTTTCGATGAGGTCAAGGTCATCCTGATGTAAAATTTTCCAAAACGCTCATTCATGTCAGTGTTTCTGAAGTGGGAGTCCACGAAAAATAAGAAATTTGAAAAATGAAAGATGGAGAATGTAAGACTCATTGAATGTGCTCGTAGGAAGATTCCTCTAGATTCCAGGATGTCTGCAAAAAATCGGAATTATTCGCAAGGGTCCTCGGCGTCTCGAAGGTTGAGAAGCCTTACTCTTTAGGGATTCGTCTATCGTGATCCGGACTCGACATTTCTTCAGTCTCTCCTTTGTACAGGGTTCAATCAAACGAATTTTCCAAATGTCTCAATCAGGTTGGAGCACGGCCGACTTCAATTACAGGCCGGAATAGTAAAACCGGTAACTGCGCAGTAGATGAAAATTTTACATGTAAAATGCCTCTCTCGCGAAAAATTCAAGTCAACCCTTTTAGCTATAAAATTTTAAGGGCAACAACTTTCATTCTCTCGAATTTTTCCTGAAAATCTATATTTTTCTAGATATTTTCAATATTTTGTCCAACTCCCATCCATATACGCCTATGTTATGTTTCACCTACTGCGCTGTTGTCAAGTAAATCACCACTCCGGCCTGCATGGGCCGTGGTTGGAGTCATCTGGAAAGGAATTCTTACAAAAGTGATAGGGAGTTCCCGGCTAGAAGTTTTAAGAAAAGAAAAACGTGGGGATTTTGAAATTTTTCGACTGTCCTGCACTCCTCATAACCACCTAAACTTAGGTCATGTGCCTCACGGCTTGATTACCATACATCATTTTGCCCAATTCTACTGCACATTCTCTTGAATTAGTTATGATTTTATCAATCTTTTTAAGAATTAAAAAATTATATTAATTTTCATCAGTGTGAGATTTCTCACAAACTTAAATCGGATCAGAAGCGTTTTCAAAGTAAAATTTTCTGATCAATACACGAAGATTCTTGATGATAAAATTCAAAGACTGTGAAAAAAATTGAAAAATTATGCTACTAAAAAAATACACAGACGTGGGAGCTTGAAGGTACGACCCCTCCTCTACTGATTTTTTTTTTTGCAAAATTCAAGTTCGTTCTCCCCAAATCCTTCACTGTCATGCGTTCACATTTAAAGTTTTAAATATACGATGTTATTTTTGTTGAATTACGTCCTATCGTGTGACGGTATTCAAAACGCGCTAAGTTAATAAATAGCCATATTAAAGTTCAATCATCTATTCGAGAGATGCCAACGTTCGTGCCCCTAAGATAGTTTGTATCTAACCGTGGAAATTATCGCATAGAATATAAATACAAAGAGTGTAGCATAGTCACACTGTATGTGTTGCAGCAAACTAATTGTCATAATATTATAACAAGTGGTGCAGAGGTGGAAGAATTGAGAAAACTCACTTTTACTCTGACTTCTTTACTAAATTCGTTTTTCAATTCTCTCACGAACAATGGCGATGAACGAAAGCGTGCAGGCGTTAAAATCTGTCCACATATTCGAATATCACGGTGGGCCATGTACAAATTGTATGGGAACTGATGAGGACTCCATCTGATAAAAAGTGTATTATTTTTAAGTGCTTGTTTAGCTCATCGTCATTGGCTTGTAGACAATAATAAGATGTGTTTATTTATCAAGGTTTGAAAGTTTTCGTTTCAATTTCGGTACTCATTCTCGAGTATATGTGACAAATTGGGTCACCGAATGCATTATATAAACAATGTAACGTATATTATTCCCGATCCCAACGAGAGAACGCTATACTGTATCATTTTCTTAATATTTCTGTCTAGCCAACAGTACGCGTCCTTTTAAGGTTTCCTGAATTTCTTTGAAACATTCATTCGTGGACTACGAATCCGTCGTGTTTTTAAATGTTATCGTTTCTGGTGCATGTCTGGAGAGCAAAAATAGGATTGACCGAGATGCAGCTCTTTGATTCTTAGTTCGCGCTTTAGAATTAAGAAGATAAATAACCTGCTTCATGTGAGAGAATGTAACAGAATCTGGCGGAACGTCGGTAACAATATATTATCTATGTTCAACACGTACTGACCAAGTGACTAGAGGAAAAAAATTGAGCGATGAACAGGAATCGCCTTTGGAATGGAATTCACTTCATTACCGTCGTATTGTTTTGGAAGGTATGACCCCTGACCGAACAGCATTCGAACGAGAAACGAAATTCACTATATGACGTCGTACACAAAATCACTTCGAGGTCTAATCTGCATGATAATTTTCGTAATTCACTCGTAAAATGTCTCTTGCAGGACTAGATGTGACAAGATATTCGTAGATGAACGATACAGGGTGTGGCAGACGCTGTAGAAATCCTGGCGACACTTAACCAGCGTGTAATAAAGAGAAATATTTTGAAACGAATGAAATGTAGTGGTGTTAGATTGACATTAGATGACTTGCAAGATTTTTTAGATCATTACAGAAAATGAGAGGAATCAGAACCCTTCAAATATGCAACTAGATGTAGACTTGAGATTTTCAGAGAGTTACGAACAGGCAGGGCTAGCCGAATTTTAAATCTTTTTAAATGTGTATCTGCCGTAGAGTCATTGTCTGTTTGATGGTAATTTTTTCTTAGGTATATATGGTCCAAAAAATTAGACTCCGCCCTACCCCAACTGTATTTTAATTCTAGTGTCAAGGAACATGCAACTGTTGGCCTTGCATGGTAGGTCAAGGTCTTCGATGACGTCATTGGTGACTTCATAATAAAATCGTGACGAAAGTGTAGCCTGTATAATATATAGAGGGGACAGGATGAGCTAGTTAGCCTAGTGTACAGTATATTATGATTCTCTCACTATAATGAAGTTCAAGGGTACGAGTCTCAAAGTAACGAGAGCTGAAAATTTCCAAGTCCTTGAAATAGGTCGCTGATGGCGTCACTACCTTCTATCATATAATGTGGGTAGAAAGTCGAAATTTAAGTCCTCTTGTCATGTGTACCTTAAGAGTCGACATTTTTTCAAGTTAATTCCTTTATTACGGTATGTCAAATCAACTTTGGGCGGATGGCACACGCCCTTACGCCCCCTCATGGAACAGGTTCCCGGTCAGGAAATTGTGACGGTTTTTCCAAGAGTAGTCCCATAGGACGCTAAAAAGTTTTACGAACAGATATTCCTATCCAATGCTATCCTTAAACGTGCTCCATCATTCGTCTGAAAATATACGCCCATAAAGGCTAGGATTGACCAAGCAGTTCGCTGGTTTTGAAAAAAAAAGGAGTTCCGGATATGATAACTGGATACTATAATAAGTACGAAGTATTGCAGTCATTTAGCTCTTGATTTTCTTGGATGAAAGAACCTGAGAAAGGTCCGAGAAGTGATTACGGGGCGTCCATAAATTACATGAGGCGATGTTAGTGATTTTTCGACCATCGTGAGAGTTGCCTTGACCCCCTCCCCTCTCTTATCTCGCGTGAGATTCTCCGAATTATGTATTTTTGCTTTAAATACGTTTATCTGTACTTAATCGCGTTTATACAGAGTGGTCCAAAAGTCTTTGCGCAATTTTCAAGAAGCTGTGTACAGATATTATAAATTTCTACAAAGTGTGGCCAACACGCCGTATAGTAACTTGTAAATACTCGAGCGCATGTAAATGTTGAAGAGGTATGATGAGAGAATGATTGACAGCAGTTCTCGACCTGGTTATGTGAAATATGCTTTCCATGGTAACCAAAGAAGCGCGTAAAAATATGATCACGTCTACCGTGGTCAGCTGACCGGCAAATAACACGAAGATCGGAGAAGTAAGGGGAATACCGGTTTAAAGGGTAGTGGTGGTGCCTACGAACATCACTCGTCGCAGCCAGACATGTACTCTTACCTACGGGTGTACAAAGAGCGCGTTAGCACGTAAACAACTATTTTGAGGGTACATTTTTTCTCTCTACAGAGCACTAGGCTATTGAGATGAACATTGCACTTGTCTCTGCGTGGTAATTTCTTCTTGTAATTAAGATTGTGAACTTCTAAAAAACATTTTCCCTTTTTACTTCATCGAATTAAACGCCCTGGTTCACGAGTAATGACCAATTTTTTGGTGTGCAATGACTTATGGACCTTGTGCAAAGACTTTTGGACCACTTTGTATATTAAAAAAACGTAATTTTCTTGATCACATCTTATATCTATTCAAAAAGGACTAGTTTTTATTAAATTTAAGCCAGTTTAGCAATATTTTGGAATGTATTTGTGTGAGAAAAAAATTACGTGAGATTTGCCGGCACCCCCCTCCCCATCACGTGAGTTTTGGTGAGACTTGGCTGGACTCCCTCCCCCCGAAAAAATGCCTCCTGTAATTTATGGACGCCCCCTTATGAGTCTGTGGAGAAGTACAGCAGAAATATTTTATTTTATATTGTCTGAGGAAAATATCTAAAGAACATATTTATGAGAGGAAAAAATGGCGTCATGTGTCTTATGGCCTCAAGGATGTCAAGCTTCAGTCTTAATTGGCTTAAGCTAAAGCTTAAGCCGTTATTTTGGCCTTTATTTTCAAGTTTTAAGTCAGCTAATGATTTTTTTCATGATTCGCTTTACGCCTAAAGTCAGTCAAAAGCTATAATGTGATTGACTTAAACTTGTAGTCCTGCATTTCCTCTTTGTATGCGGTTCATTCCGCTCCAGAGCCAGTTTATTCCACTCCGAAACCGATTACGGTCTGGTTCATATCGCTCCGGAGCCGATTTATTACGTTTTTTGATAAGCTAGAAACCAGACGTTCTTAAGTCGATTGGGAAGATTGAAATTCGCTGTAAGTTTAAGTTGATGCAAGAATCAACTGAAAGCCTTAAGCTAAAGTATAAGTCAGAACAATGACGATTGACTTGACATCCCTGTCCATACCTACTGAAAAGAATTCAATTTTTGACACGTGTCATGTCTTTAATGACTTCACTCATCCACTACAAAATTTCAAGTCGTACAAGAAGTTCGAGCGACCTATTTTAAAGTTTACCTACCGACTCTAGGATTTTTAGTCGTGGAAGACGTCCAAGCCGCTCTTCAGTTTGACCTACTTGAAGAATTCGAAAAAGATTTGAAGTCTTTCCCCGACGCTTACCCCCTCCTCTCCTCCTTATCATCCTGTAGCAGGGTGTCTATCGGTCAAGTAAGTCAAGTAAAAGTCAAGTATTTGATAAAAGGTCAAATGAATAAGTAAAAGTCAAGTACATATCTTGATTAAAGGTCAAGTAAAAATGACAAAAATTCTTGAAAAAAGTAAAAACAAGAAAAAGCACGGGTTCTTTAACGGAGTTGAACGAGGGGTGGCAGGGAACCTGTTTTTTGGGGCACGTGGGATCTGAAAAATGTAGATTGTGACGTTGCAGGCCTCGCCCCAAGCCATATATGATAGGAGGGGACTTGGAAAGACGTCACAGTCCCGGACTTTGAAACTATATATAATAGGAAGAAAACTGGATAAAAACTTATCTATGACCTCATCGGATTGTGACGTCACAAGGCTCACCTACGACGTAATCAAGCTGTGACGTCACAGGCCTCGCCTCCAAGTTATATATGATAGGAGGGGACTTGGGGGAGGACTGAAAAATTGCCGAGCTCCAGCTTTGCCGGACGGCGGATGTTTCTTCTGACACCACCACCACCACCACCACCCCCCCCCCGCTCGTTAAAAGAGGTTGCCTGTTGAAACAGTATTTGCAGCCAATTTGACTTTTTTTTTCAACCGGGAGCCTGTTTTATAGGGGTTTTTCGGAAGAAACGTCTGCGTCCGGACGGCCGGCGAAGTTCGAAGCTCGAAAATGTTCTAAGCGCCCCTGTAAGTCCCTCTCCTATCATATATAGCTTACGGTTTGATAATGTCATACATCACAATCTGATGACGAGATCAGTTTTTTAAGTTCCTTCCTATTAAGTTACAAAGTCCGGGACTGTGACGTCACAATTTGATGACTTCATAGGTCAGCCTTGTAACGTCACAATCTAAATTTTTCAGATCCGCGTGCCCCATAAAACAGGTCCCCTGCCACCCCTCGTTTAACTCTGTTAAAGAACCCTTGAGATTTTTTTTTCTTGCTCGTTGACTCGCTTACTTCCAAAAAAGGTCAATAAATGTCATATATTTTCAGAATTTCCTTTCAGTAGACACCCTGAGTAGTTTTAGTCGTACGAGACGTCCGCGCCATAGTTGAGGATTTGGAAAAATTTTGACGTCTTTACTATTCCGTATTTTGTAGTTGTACAAGACGATTAATCACCTTCGACTTTTGAAGTATAAGTGCGAAAGGGTCTAGGGACTAAGAGATGACTTTGGGATTGAAACGGTGGCAAATTTTCGCACCATAGGCACGTATCCAAGTCCGCGTGCGTGGATACTTTGAAATGTAGGAAAAATTGAACGTTAATCATTATCCATATGACATGCCTTATAGTCCTTCGCTGGAGGACTTTACATCCCCTCTCCTCCCTCAAGAGATGAATGCGTTTGGAACCCACTCCCTTTTACTAGTTACCAATAATTTCATAGCGAGTATGAGGTATAAAAAACGTGGTATTTATTTTTCACATCTTCCTAGGACGTTTTCTTGTGTTTATTCTAGTTTATTTTTTTTTTGACGCTCCATAAAATTCAGTTTGATCTATTGTGTTGACTTCTTCATTTACGGATGAGAGTGGATTTGATTACGCGTAATCCTCTGTCTTTACTTCCTGTGTGCATTTATATAAATTATATTGAAAAAAAAAAAAAAAACCAATTATGTAAACGATGCATAACTGACGGAACAGCTGATCATTAATACGTGTATTGAAAATTTTGCGAAAGTGAAAAAGCCGCTCCTCTTAATGAAGCCATGGTTGCAAGTCTTTCTGTTTGTAATCAATTGTCCTCGCGAGAAATGTATTTTAAATTCTTTTGTAGAGTGTGGCAATGAAATGATATAGTTTGTTGGAAAAATTCAATGAAAAACGCCCATTCAAATTTACCTTCACCTCCTTCGCCATTATCCATTCTTGCTTATTATTATTCCGCCCATAATCCACACCTAAACAGCTGTCCCGTGTTTTACTTGCGAGGCATTTCGCTCCAACATAACTCGATGTTTTAAGCTTATAACAGTTCCCGAAATTCTTCGATATCGATTTGGAAATTCTGCCTAGGTGTTGATGAGTCGATGAACCACGAACAGAAGTTACACATCTAAAACAGCGAAGGCCTAAGCCTATGTTGAAGTGGGAAGGGAAATATTTGAAAGCAGAGAGTTTTGTTTATTATTCCAGAGGATTCTGAGGATCTTATACATGATCTAAAACTCGTTCTACTCTCCACACAAATGATACCTTATTATTCTCATAGCCCTGGTGTTTTATTTGGTATTTCTTGATAAACTTTTCTGCCCAGGAATGCTCCTAAGTATTGCCTATTTGTTGAACGCACAATTAAGTGTTACCCTCGCTAGAATGGAGACCGATTTTTACTCGCGTGTGTATTCGCAGATTACTAATTTTCACGTCGAATTTAAATTGCAAATTCGACGCATAATTACTTTTTGAAGATTACTCGCTTATCTACGTGTTGATACATCATTCTGTATACCTGTTCCTGTACAGCCAACGACCTCTTATCCTCCAGACTGTAAGCGATCACGGTCAAGGCGAGTCAAATAGCTCCCGACCACTGACTGTGAGCTATTACTCTATATCGAGTAATTCTTGCGGCTCCGTATGCGTGGCATAGAAAATAATTTTCCCTAAAGACCTATACCACTACAAATTTTATTGTCTTCAGTGCAGTGTATGATTCATGACCGAGGAAAACCAAAATGAGACGCGGTGCTTCGTGCCTCGTTTGCAGGTACATATCGCGTGTCTGTTAGTCACGGATTTTTGCGTAAACAACGTTTTTTTGATGCTTGGCACTGTCGCAATTTCCTACGTAAAATTGTTGTTAACCCATATTACGCTTTACACGCTGTAATATATTATCACAAAGCCAAGGACTCTTTCTTCTGTACATAGTTTATATTTGTCGAGGCTGTGAAATTTAATTTTGATCGGAAAAAGAATACACCCCTCCCTTTTTCTTTTACTCTCAAATGAAGCACGATGACATACAGAAACACCGTTTGTAAGAGCATCTTTAATATAATATTAATACTCGTTCCAGCGCGAGCAACAATTGGTGATCGATATTGTTGGTGCAGGCGACACGTTGTGAACTAGAACGCCGCAGGTTCCAGAGATGAATTGTGAGAACTCAATTAATTGACGTTAGCTCGGTAATTCACTCGCGAATAGATGACCTTAGGTATCGATCTTCTGTCTCTTATTTACACTTATACGAGGGCGAGACATTATTCTTTGTGCGCAAACAAGACAATATTGTATTGCTTAGGAAATTGATTAAAAGTATATCAACAACATAAGATACGGAGATTACGCTTACTTTGCATTAGTATAACCACAATAAAATGTGATTTGGTTCTGGAAACTTTGAAGGGCGCTCGCGTGAATGAATGAAAAACTCGGTCGCACGTCTTTTCTATCTTATTAAAAACGGATATCGTAGCAGAGTTAAGGTCGTCTCTTGGAATATTGACAAAATTTTCGATCTTATCCACTTTTGTAAGTACGATCATGACTGAACTGAAAGTTTCTCTAGTAGTTTTTATAATATCTGAACGAGTTAGTCAAAATTGATGCGAGGATAGAAAGCGGATCCACGATTATTTGTGGTCGAAGTGACAATTCGCTTTCTCCCACTATGATTTTAGTTTATATGTTCGTATCTCGTGATAGTAGTGTATTAGTAGAATTTGAATTTTCTATGCTGAACCACTGAAAATAAATTTGTTTTGCGTATTTTTGTCCGATTCTTCTCTACTTAGAGCAGTGTTTCTCAAAATTTTCGAGACGCGATCTACTTTTCAAAATTAGATATGTTTCGCGATCGACCGAAGTAAAAATCAGGATTCGGACTCAACCCGACGCAAGTGTATTCCGTTTTTGGCCGTAATTTCTACGATGTCTCCAAAAAGTTGGCGATCAACCAAAGATGCCTTGACGATCGAAGGGTTTGAGGAACACTGGTTTAGTAGATGATTGAATTGTGTGACGCTACTTTGCTGCGTCAACTTTGAGGAGTCCATTCTACGCTGGTCGATTCCAACTCTATCTCAAATCGACTTCGATTTGGAGTCAATTTGACCAATTTTTCTACGTCAATATGAAATCGACTGCTCTTTTGGGTCTTCCATTTCAAGTTCATTGTTAGTTCTCTTGTAATTTGCGCTGGTCAATTTCAGGTTGACCTCAAACCGACTTCGATCAGAAGTTCTCCAAATTTTCTTCTCGGCCTGACTTCAACTATTCTGTTGGTCGATTTCTATTCAATTTTCAGTTCTCTTGTAACGTTAGCTGGTCGATTCCAGAACTATTTCGAATCGACTTCGATCAGGAATCGAATCTAAGTCGTATTTTCCCAATTTTTCTCGACTTGGAATAGACTGCTCTGTTGGGTCGACTTGAAGTCAACACTTAGTTCTCTTGTATGGTAGTCGATTCGAAATCGATTTCAAATTGACTCAGATTTCGAGTCAAGTTCCCCAGTTTTTCTTATCAATCTGAAATTGACTGCTCCGTTGTATCGCTTTTAAGTCGCTTAGTAGTTTTTATAATAATTTTCGCTAGTCAACTTTAAATTAACCTCAAATCGACTTCAATGTGGAGTTGATTTTGAGTCGATTTCACTAAATGTATCATCGATTTGGAATCGACTGCTTTGTCGTGTCGATTTCTAGTTTATTTGTATTCTCTGGTAGTTTACGCAGGTCGACTTCAAATCGACGTCGATCTAGAGTCGATTTTGAGTCGAATTCTCAAGTTTGTTTATCGACCTTGAATCGACGACTGTGTTAGTTCGGTTTAATTTTTCTTATCAATCTGAAATTGACTGCTCCATCGTATCGATTTTAAGCCAAGTTGTATATTTTTCTTGAAATTGAAGCTAGTCGACATTAAATCAATTTCGATCAGGAATCGAATTCAAGTCGAATTTTTCAAGTTGGGTCGATTTGAAGTCAACTTTTAGTCATCTGTTTATGTATGCTAATCGATTCCAAATCGATCTCAAATTGATTTCGATTTCGCGTCAGTTTGGAATGGATTTCTCCAAATTTTATCGTCATTCTACAATTAATTACTCCGTTGTGTCGATTTTAAGTTAATTCGTATGTTTTTCTTGGAATGTAAGCGGTCGACATCAAATCGACTTCAATCAGGAATCAAATTTAAGTCGATTTTTCCTAATTTTTTGGCCGACCTGAAATCAACACTGCACTGCTCTGTTGGTTCGATTTGAAGTCAACTTTTGGTTCTTTTGTAATGTATGTTGCTTGATTCCAAGTCGATCTCAAATCGAATTCTATTTCGAGTCGATTTCCCCAATTTTTTTTTTTTTTCAATCTAAAATGACTGCTTCGTTGTATCGATTTTAGGTCAATTTGTAATTTTTCTTAGTAATCCAAGCTGGTCAACTTGAAATCAATTGGGAATCAACTTTGATCAGGAGTTTATTTACAGTCGATTTTTTCAAATTTTGTTTCACCAATCTGAAATCAACTCGTCTGTTGGCTCGATTTCAATTCTACTTCGATTTGAAGTCGATTTCTCCAATTTTTTTCTATCGTAATGAAATCGATTGCTCTTCCGGGTCGTCGATTCCAGTAGATTTCAAGTCGTTTCTTAGTTCTGGTCGACTTCAGGTTGACCTCGAACCGACCTCTATCAGAAGTTCTCTAAATTTTCTTCTCGGCGCGACGCTGACGTCAACTATTCTGTTGGTCAATTTCTAGTCAATTTTTAGTTCTCTTGTGATATTTACTGGTCGATTTTAAACCGATCTCAAATCGTCTTCGATCAGGAGTCGAATTTTCCTAATTTTTCTCCTGACCATAAATCGACTGCGTTGTTCGGTCAATTGGAAACCAACCTTTTAGTTCTCATGTACGAGTTGGAGTCGTTTTCTCCAATTCCAATTTTTCTATCAACTTAAAGTCGATTGCTCCGTTATATCGATTTCAAATTGATTTACGGTTTTTTTAGTAACCTAAGCTGGTAAGCTACAAGTCGATTTCGATCAGGATTATTAATGATCTGTGTTTCTGTGTCAATTTGAATTGTGAGGGAGTTGAAATTATGGAACAATGTTGAAAATCTTGAAAATCTAGAATTTTCTTTGTTCTTGTACTGATTAAGCTTGTGTTAAATAATGGGACTATTATGTGAAGATTGGCTGACAGTAAATTAAAGCCGTTCGGCACTAATATCGTGCGCTGCAAAAACGGGACGATCGATGGGCAACGCGGGTGGTCAGTAGAAACTTTCCTTGAATGAGTCAGAATCAATTTTTATGGGAAACGGTGGCGTAGCTTAGGAGAGGTCACAGAAGTTTGATCCCTTTCCCGAATTGAAAAGTTCGTTGTGAAATACAGCACCATCAAAATTATGGAAAAGGATAAAGTATTGCATAAAATTTTGTTTATATGCCCTCTCAAAAATTTTTTGGCTACAGCACTGATGAGAAGGTAACTTCTAGACGCGCTCTACAACTTAGTGATTGGCTTCTGCTGCTAAAAAATCGGAAAGTATTGAAAAATATCGGGCAAAATCGAAAAAAAAGTCAAAGCTGGTATTCATTGACTATGAGCTGCTTTTAGCTGTTCCCTTTCTGTATTTTATCGGCTGGCTTTTGGCTGGCTTAAAAGCCGATCAAGAAATAGCTTCAAGCCCTTTCTTGACCATTAGCTGCTCGAACTTATCAGCCCCGGAGACTACGCAGACGTTAGTGTCTTGACTGACTCGAAGAAGAAGAAGGAGAAAGAAAGAAAAAAGTGATTAAAATACGGTCGGCCGTCGTACCCGGGCCGACCTCCAAAAAGGAGGGTACCTTTATCCCGTCGTTCCACCGGAGTCGTAGATCTCACTTTGTCAGGCGTAGAGCACACAATTTTGGTAGAGTGGCGCATGCTACTATCACCTAAAACTTTTTTTATGTCTGTTCATTGTCGACTCTGTGCTCAAGAACTTTTGGTGACCCTTCATCAGATCATACTGGAACTGCCCCTTTTGTTCCCTAGGTAAGATGAGTCAAGTTTTGCTTGGCTTCATCTCCCTTGAGATTTTTTCAAAGTGTAAAAATATATTAATCTACGCGTGATTGCATCAGATTTATTCTGAAAAAATTATTTACAATCATCAATATTTTAAGCTGAATGCTTATAGAAAAATCACATAATATTTTCCCAGATCCCAAAACTTAAAAAATTTCAAAATATTCTGAGAGTAACGAAGGAGCTTGTAAAAAGAATTGATGATACTCCTCTCCCCTCGAGTGTTGGGAAATTTTTGGTCATCTGGAGAGTCTGTAATAAACAGAGGAGTTGTATGCTGAAAAATGTGAATCCTCTGTTTTGATTGTGATTGTCTGAAGTCATTGGCAGGATGAGGCAATTAAGTAAAAAGTCTACGTGAGTATTTTTTTGTAGCTATTCTTGTATAACTCACGTACGCGACTGGATTCGCGTTCGCCTTAAGCTGCCCTACGATGTTTGTAGAGATTATTCTGAAACAACTCTTCTCAGACGCTAGATTGTTTCAAAAGTGGCCACACAACGACGGTATCGTTAAATCGAAATTTCTCGCTACCATATTTGTACTTCACCCTCGAGCGCAGAGAACTTCCAAACTGGTGAGACCTGAACGCGAAATTTTTCTTCGAACGTATTTATCAAATATTTTAAAAACGCACATCTATTTTGTATTGACTGAGTGCAAAATAAATTTGTGGGAGTAGGTCACATATTGCAACAGACTTCGCAGCACCGTTTCATTTGTTTAATCTATTTTTATTTGAACAACGTTTAATTTTACTTTGTTTCCAAACTTTTGTAAAACTGAGTCAAACTGTGTCTTTTTAGGCTTCAAGTTTTCACAATATGTATACCCACCTGAAACATATTGAATGGTTATGACAGTTTTCTTCATCCATTACAGTGATACTATTATTTAATATTTGTATTTCTCTAGCATTCAATTTTTTCTAATAGATATACGTGATAATTTGGAGTTCATCGAGGGCAAGTTTTGATTTCTCATTTCAAAGTTCCCATGTTGACTCCCGATTTTCTCTTTGGATATTCTTCATACAAGGGGGGATCATCTAGTATGTTTGTATGAGAAAAACAATGGTTCCGCGAACCTTGAATGAATGGAAATCTGATGCGTGTGTATATTTGCTTATCGTTGCCTCTCGAGAATTTTGAATTTCTTTCAATCCATTTCAGGTAGTGCTGGACGGTGCTGTCGGCGCGAATTCTTGTGGGAAGGCACTGTTCTCTACTGATTCGGGCAATAAAGGGCATTCAGCTCGAACTTCTTCCGGAAACTTGTATTACTGGTCTTTACTACTATCTTTGATTTCCATGTTGTCACGACCGTGAATATTGCTATAGTCGATCGTTTTTCTCTACACTTCGCCCATCGACCTCGTATTCCAAGTTGAGATATGAATGTTTACGAGGTATCGAGAAATACTGTCACAAAAATAAACTATATTATGTTATTCTGTCATAACGATCCGATGTTTGAATAGTCAAACGCGGTAGTGGTTTTTTAATAATCTTCCAAATTATGACTGTAAACTGTCGTGGGAACAGGTTAAATGTGTACGTGAGGCAGGTCCAGTAGCGCGTGTAAAGCTACGAAAGGAGTCTCACGTAGACGTTGACGTGTGAGATGGTAAAAAAATCACAATTTTTTCCCTCATTTTCTCGTCATCTACCGATAATTTTCGTATTACTCATTGCGTTGTCATCGCTAGAGTAATTATTTTATTTCGTATTATTTTTGGATCGACGAACTATAATCTGTATGATAGGTAATATAAACATTTCAAAAATCTTTCAATTCATACTCAGAAGAGAATAAATCTTGTCTCTTCCACCATTAAGTACGATTTACGATGGAAATTATCGACAACAAACCGAGCATGCACAAACAAAATAATGAAGTAAATCTAAAGTCTCTTAGTGAATATTGAAAGAATTTTTCTGACATTGAAGAGGAAATACGAGTAATTATTATTACTAACCGAGACAGTTGAAGGATTATATTTTTCTCTTTCAAAAATGAAGACGACGAAATTCGTTGCAACTTTTACCGCTTTCTGCTGCGTGAACGTTTTGTAAAAATAATTGGATTTCGTACGTATTTATTTATTCGATAAGAGAATTTTATTTTCGCGTTCTTTTTCAAATCCGATTATCCAATTTTGTTACAAAGTTCGTTCGATGTCCTCTCTAGGATGATGTCATCGATACGTGCTTGGCACGATTTTACGTACATTAAAGTAGAAAGATTTTGTAGGATTGCGAGAACGTAAAATGGCCTTTGCGAAAATTGTTAGGATCGTTGACTTACCTGAACGGGTACCCTATTCTCTGATTGAGAGCAAATCTTGATCGAGAGAGGTTCGACGCTCGACGATGTACGCGAATTGTATGAATCCATGGCGTAGAATATAATCGAACTATAGATAGAAAGTGATACGAACGATATTGAGTAAGAAATCAACTAAATCCGATTTGTAAAATCTTTTCTCTCTTTTTATCTCAACTTGCCATACTACGAGAAAGAACATTATAAAAGAGTATCGACGCAAGTTTCTGAAGAATCAATGGATTGGGACTCGTAACCGTTCGGAGTGATTGAAAATTCGATGTACTAACCAAGCTCAACAAAAATTTGAATGTAATTTTTCATGTATATCTGTTTTCCATTTTGACTTTAGCTTGAGGTAGAAAAAGTATGAGGTTTATGGGAACTTAGCTTACACTGAACGTTATCTTCGTGCAAGCTGCGGTGCTGGAGTTGGGAACCAAAAAAAAAAAGGCAATCGGCTTCCTAAAGTGTCGGGAGCTTAGCCCCGAAGCCAACTCCGGGCGTGCCATTTGCAAATCGTTTGAATTAATTTTACGACACCCTCGGTTTTTCAAAAGCTCTATTACCAAGAATTTTCTCGAATAACCAGGCGCTCTGATGGCGTTTTTAGTAGTCGGCTTCCTATTAAGAAAGAATCCTACAAAATAGTTGTACGTATTTTTAAAATTCGTTTGACAAATTTCTCATACGTATTTCTTGAAAAGCTTCAAGAGGCGAACGAACGTAAAAGAAGTGATGACGCTGAAGGTAGGGTCTAAGAGAGAAAAGAGGGAAAAATCTCCCCTAATGAAGACCTCGTAGAGCTACTTGAAATATTACCTATCAATAAGTAGCCCATCCCAGGATATTTTCTAGTTCGAAGAAAGTGAAGAGATCGATTGGTAGAAAATTGAATGACTCTAGTTGACATAAATACGTGTAAATAAATACGGAATGTGAGTAAAAAATCAAATCGGGCTCCAAAAATACTGCATAATTAATGGGAATTCCCAATGATATGAGGTATGGCTTGACAATGAATAGCATACAATTAACATAATTTATAAGTGTGATCGCACCTTCAGTTTTTCATAGGATTACGTTTCTGAGTTCTTATAATCAACCCATGATAGTCGAAGTAGAATTTGAGAGCGTTGACCACGCAACCCCTCTTCTTTAAAAAAAAAGGAAAAAAAAAACAGTAGCCTATTCGTCTGATAAGAGGTGGAATGGTAAATTGTAGGCAAGGACAGGATGGATGAAAATACTGTGACGACCTCAGATGTGTTCTGGCTGTAGCTTGGAAGTCAGCATTTTTCCAAGTCTCCTATAATTTATAGCTCGAAGGTGGAAATTTTTTCAAGTCCTGTGAACTTAAGTTGGTGACTTCATTAACCTCGGATTGTTCGCGCTCGCGGACGCGAAAATTTCCTGAAAATGCCCCCCAACGAAAGGGGGTGCGAGTTCTCCGCTAAAAAAGTTAGATCAATGACGTTCCCTTCTTAAATGGTCCTTTCTCCCCTCCCCTTCCAAAAGGTTCAATTTTATCTCATTTTTACAAGCTCTTAAGTGCTCTAGGGTTATAAGTTTGGTGGTGAGTCGATTTTATATGCTAATTGGCTACTTTTTGAGATGAGGTTTTGGATGGATGGCAATTGGCGACCGAATCAAAACCTACAAATAGAATCAATAAAATTTGCGTTAAAAGATTAGCAGATCTTATATCATCATCTGTGCCTCCAATCAAATCGAAAAAAAGGACTACTTGGCATTCCCCATGTAAACGCATTGGTGGTGGTCATGTTGATGAATCATCCAGCAGTAAAACTTCAGAAGTACCATTTAATTGAATTCTAGTCATTTTCAAGTAGAGATTTCCATCATTGATACTCAGACAAGGCAAGAAATTCTTCAGGAGCAGCCTCCACATTGTCCTATTGCACAAGAAAAAGATCCACTTGCATCTGTTATAGAGGCTTTTCACAGTATTGACACAGCTGTTGACTGAGACGAAGAAGAAAAATTCCAAGTCTGAAAAAGTTCATGTCTCACCACCAGTTGCGCAAAACCATAGTGCAGCCCGTCGTCCAGTATCACAACCAGAAGCGTTGCCTATATTAGCAGTTCGTACTAAATTACCCAGTTCTAATCAGACCACGCCTTCTTTGGAACATTCAAGAAATGTACAGCAACATCCTTCTCCCTATTTCATTGAGACAGGACCTAGAGCACATCAAATGCATCAGACACCAATAAGTCCCCAGTATACTGCTCAAGCCACATCATCAGGTTTTTTCCCTTTTGTATCCGCTCAACTGCATGTTTCCAATTCATTGGACCTATATTTCATGTCAAACATCTCTTCAGAATTTGGTCAAGGAACCTACTCTCATGCAAAGTCTATGTCAGTTGGATCTTCGTCATACAACTCTACACAACAGAGGCAGATATATCACCAATATCAAGGACGGCAATCTGAGATTTCTACAATGGTGCAACCTCCGCAGCCAAGGCAGGTGCGTCATAAACAGCAGATTACAGTCGCTCAATTCTTGCAGCCAAGGCAGACCAATTACCATGAACAGGAGGGAACCTTCATGGTTCCACCTATACCACCGCAAAGATATACCACCTACCAACAACAGCAGCGGACCACAATGGCGCAACCCATGCTACAGCCAAGGCCAACCACGCTCTGCTACCATAAAAAGAAATAGAAGGAATCTGATTTCGAAAGAGAGAGACAATAATGAGATTTTTATTATCAAAAACGAGGTCATCGGTGAGAGTTGTTTCGATGGATACTGAAATTCGGTGAATGCGGCTGGGAGAAGCTAACGATGGGCATGTGTGAAAGTGTGTGACCGTGATTGTGTCGAGCTACATTGTTCACATGAGAGCGGAAAAATCTTGGAAGGAAGGTTACCGTGAGCGAGTCGTTCGACCAATTAGGAGACGTATTAGGTGGATTCTTGGTGTGATGAAGCCCACGCGTATGGTAATGGCTTCAATTTTTGTTTACTGAGATTTGATTTTACCAGAGTGTGTGTGACTCATTCATCCGTAATTTTGAGGCGGATGGTGTGTATGAGATCGTTTTTGGTGGGAATAAGACAAAAGTTGATTCCTGGAAGTTTCGTGGCAGTTTTGGCAGCTAAATCGACTTTCTCATTATCTTGGATTCCCGTATGGCTGGGGATCTAAATGAAAGGAATGTCATAATGAATCAGGGTGTCTATCGGTCAAGTAAGTAAATCAAGTAAAAGTCAAGTATCTTCATCAACGGTCAAGTGAAAGTAGGAAAAATGACAGACACTTTTGAAAAAAGCAAAAAAAAAAACTCATAGGTTCTCTAACAGAGTTAAACGAGGGTTGGCAGGAACCTGTTTTTTGGGGCACGTGGGATCTGAAAAATGTAGATTGTGACGTCACAGGCCCCGCCTCGAAGCCGTATATATGATAGGAGGGGACTTGAAGAAGGAGTTGGAAAATTGCCAAGCTCACCTCTAAGTCCCTCTCCTATCATATAAAGCTTGTGGGCCTGTTACGTAACTAACCTAGTGACGTCACTATCTGATGACATCATATATCATTTTTTTCCAAGTTCCCGGGACTTTGATGTCACAATTTGATGACTCATACGTCAACCTTGTGACGTCACAATCTAATGACGTCATCAGTTTTGTTCGAGTTCCTCTCCTATTATGTCTAGCCACAAAGTCCGGGTTCGTGACGTCACAATTTGATGACTTCATACGTCAACTTTGTGATATCACAATCTGATGACGTCATAGATCAATTTTTTTCAAGTTCTCTTCCTATTTTATACAGTTTCAAAGTCTGAGACTGTGACGTCACAATTTGATGACTTCAAAGGTCAGCCTGGTGACGTCACAATCTACATTTTTTAGATTCCACATGCGCTACAAAACAGGTTTCTTGGAACCCTCGTTTAACCTTGTTAAATAACTCGTGAGGTTTTTTTTTCCTTGCTCTTAACTCGTTTACTTTCAAAAAATGTCAAGTAAATGTCAAGTATTTTCAGAATTTCCTTTCACTAGGCACTCTGTGAATGGTTGACAGGCTTATGAGGTAGGAGTGGATGCGTGAGACACGTGTGTGTGTGTGTGTCTATAGAGTGTACATTGTGAATTGCCGTTAAGACTGATAAGGAGTCAGTAGCGATTAGAAAAGTGCGGCTTAGTGGGAAAGGGAGGGTTAGTATTGTCGTTAAGCATTGAAAGAAGAAATTTCGGGGTTGGTAGTTCGTTTGGGTAGCTGACAAAGATTGTATATTATTTTAGATGTCGGTAAGGCCTAAACAATGGGAATGAATTTTTTTCCTCAGGGATAGGTGAGGATATTAAAGAAATTTTTCTTCATTGGAAAATCCGAATTCACCTCCCAAAATTTTCTTCGTTTTGGATTGTTCGAGAAGTTCTCGAAAAGAAACAATACGATCGTGAATTTTTGTTCTGAAGTAGCAATTTCAGTTACTTGTAAAGAGTTTTCGGGTTTACGAGCCATTATTGAAACTAAAATAGAAGGACTTCGTCCGTCGAATAATTGCCCTGTTCATTTTCCACGTATGTCTTTTCTATTTTATTTTAAACTTTCACCGTCTAACGAATCCATCAAATTTGCGTCAATTTTAGTGAGGAGCAAAATTGTTTTTATTGAAAAACCCATTATTGAGAGTTCGAAGACTTCGTGACGTCGGAATAGTATTCACGGGTGTCGTTAGCGTCTTCATTTAATTTACGATCACAAAATTTTTTTTTTTTCGATAAAGATGTACCCATAATTCGATCGTAAGCATACTTTAGGAGAGATGGAGAAGGGGAGAGATTTAGATCTCGCTGTATTTCGTAGATGGGAAAAAAATACCGGTAGTAATAATTATTTAGAAAAAGAGAAAAAAAAACACAGTAATAAAGCTAACGTAACCGCATTCTTGATTTTGGACGTATAACATAGTGGGCTCGTTTAATTTTATAATATTTTTGTCGACGTATTTTTTTGTTTTCCTTTATCACTTCCTATAAAATGATATAGGCCTGTTGTTTTTGAATAAAGCGTCATTCCGCGATGCTGTGAACGTCATCGAGATTGCGGGGCGGTAAAATTTATTCTTCGAACTCGGCGTAACACGTAATTTCTTTAATCATCGTGAAGTGAAATGTATGGACGTCTTTTAAGCTGTGTGTCTGGCAGAATTCTGAAACTTGGTCTTGGATGACCGGGTGAAGGGCGTACCTACTCTTCGAAAATCGATTCATCGGTTGTCTGCTGCGCTCGGATGTTCGCTGCTGTTTTTAATGATACACTGGGCGTACCTTAATATATTGTATCTATTTTCATTTTGTATTGTGAAATCTCGACCATAAAACCAAATTATAAATCATAATTAGAAATAGAAAGATTAAAAAATTGCCTATTTTATCTCGAGAAATTTTGGTCGTATAAGCTACGAGATTCAATACATCCCGTTACCTGTATATGCTAGTAGTCGATAGACGTTATTATCGAAATGAAAGTTAGGTTTATTATTCACTCTCTCGGTGTAAATACGGAAGCCGGAATACAATTAATTACTGTATAATATTATCTAATGTTATTTTACATATTACGAAGGTCGTATTTATTCTCGCGCGCATCATTATTACTATATTGAACGATCGACGATGTTGTTGAGATTGATAATGACCTGTTAAAAGCTGCAGCGTGTACTCTTCGCGTATAAGGAAGACACGGAGAATAAATCATGGCAAGAGCGCGTTTTATTGTCAGCTCACAGATAGAAGACGAGAATAAGAATACTACGACATCGGTACATTAATAATCAGGGTGCTATAGAGAGGCTGGTGCCTGACCTTAATTTGTATTCGAATTCTAATTGTACGATTACACGCTCATTTACCCCCCTACGATGTTCGTATTTTTGTTTCGGACAGAACATTGACGACAGGAATGAAAGTTCGTGAAATATGAATGAATGTAGAGATCTGAACGTTATTGATAAACTGAAGTTCGGAAAAACGAAATGAATGAAAGCGAATTGGAACTAATGCTTCCCAGGTTCAAGGATTATTTTCTCCGTACCGAATTGGCATTCCTCATTCGGTAAGAATTACCTATTGATGGTTCTAAACATGCCTAGCAGAGGATCCGTTTCATGGTGGGGTATTTGAGAGAAAAGTCCATGATAACTTTTGAGCATACCTTAGGGGAGAAGCTCTCTCTGTTTTACGGTTCTAACAGGGAACCTGTTTTATCGGGGGGGGGGGGGTCGGAAAAAATGACCATCATCCCACAGGCCGGCAACCTTAGGGTCGTAGTTCAGCCTTGTGATATCTCAATCGTATGGCGAGATAGATCAGTTTTTTAAAGTCCCCCTCCTATTATATTTAGCTCCAAAGTCCGGGGTGTGATGTCACAATTTTACGAAGTCGTTGGTCAACCTTGTGACGTCACAATCTGATGACGTCATGGATCAGTTTTCTCAAGTTTCAATTCTCTCGTATTATATAGGTCTCCAAGTCCGTGCCCCATGAACTAGTCCCTGCCACCGCTTGTTTAACTCCGTTGAAGAACCCGTGAGTGTTTTACTGTCTTTACAGACACCCAACTCCATTCCACTGATGGGAATCCGCGAGGCTGAGTTGACCTTCCCCGCGGACCCTCGAACCGATCCAGAAATCTGCGATTAGTCTTAGCATACAGTGCATGAGGCTATACTAGCTTTATTTTCGTCCGCGAGCGAGGTTGATGACGTCACGGAGGAGGGAGGGGGACTTTGAAAAATTCCTACAGGGGGACTTGGAAAGACGACGGCTTCCTTGAAATTGCACCGCGTTCAAGTCGTCACATCATGATTTTCAGGACTTGGAAAAACTTCAGGCTCTAGGAGACTCGGGACAGCGGGTTCCCTGCTGCCATCGCAGTCCTGTTGTTACTTGTAGTGTGGTTTACACGTCCTAGTGCAAATACTCGTAAAATAAAAAAATTTCTTCAAATTATCACATTTTGTTTTACCTCCTTGTCCAACTTACTCCCTCCACTTGAAATTTCCCATTTTTTACAACTTTTAATTCTTGCGCTTTACGCACTCTTTGTAATTATTATCAATGTTTAATCATTTTTTTCTTTTTTCTGTGTTGCAGGTAAGCTTTGACGTTCGTAATACATTTTCTATGTTTTTGAACCGCTTTACGTTGCGGCCTGATATTCATCTTTGAGGTGGTGACTATCCTTGTAAGTCGAACAATCGTCAATCAAAACCTCCGTGATATTTGAAAGTTATTCGTCCAATAGAAGACTTTGACTTTTTTGATAGTTCTCAAATTTTTGAGAGAGGCACTTGAAAATGAATTGAAATTCGAGAAACTCTGAACCCCTTTTATTTGGCGTTTTGTTTGGTAGTGAAAATGGAGGCAGAATTTTTCAATTATCTGGGTCCAGATTTAGGTTTGTCGGTAAAGCTGGCTTGGTGGGTCACCAAATTGGTACATAGAGATAATGTTTTTAATGAGTTTTCGGTGGGGGAGAGGTTAGTGATAGGGAAAAGTCGGTGGTTCGAACGGTTTACATTCAAGAAAAATGAAAAGAGAATTATGTCGGCAGAATGCGGGTGTGTAGATTGGAAGCTGAGTGAATTGAGCTCTGAACACAAGAAAATTGGCTGTGAGAGTTAGGAAGCGGAATTTAAGGGGAGGGGTATTTAGCAGCTTGAACGCAGAGCCTGAGAATGGGGCTAGATCATTGTCCGTCGAGAGCTGTGAATATATTAATAGGCAGAAGAGAGCTATAATTATGGTTTATTATCGAAGAACAGATACGAGTAATAAATTTGTTGGGTTTTTGCGTCGTATACTGAATAACGGATGGAAGAGAGGAGAGTCAGATGGGTAGAAAAATGTCAAGTGGATGGTTACTGCGTAATATCAGGTAGGAATATGGTCAGGTACGGGATGTGATATTTTGTGGATAAATTTCTATTTTGGTGAGTGAGGTGTCACAATTACAAGTCGGGTGTTGACGAGTATGCATAATTTTATGGTTAACAATTGGTTGATAATGTATAGTTCTAAGTTACAATAAGAGTACATATATGTTTGTGAGTGTTGTGGAAGTGTTTGATTTTTATAGATCCAGTGAGTTGAGAAAGTTTCTTATGGCGCGGTATCAATCAGAGAACATACAGGATGAGCGTTGAGGATGAAAGAATGTATGGAAGTGATGGAGAGGGACTTTCAATGAGGGGCAGAGGACATTAAATAAATAGGGTAATAGTCAAGAATGAATATTGGACAAGTAAAGGGAGATCGTCGAGCTTTGGGAAATTACAGGCTTGGGTAAGGAACGTGCAAGGGTACGGGCGTTTCTGCTTGAATATCTAATGTTTGAATGAATGTTTTTAGCTATTCTGTTGTCAAAAAATTTAAACAACTTTGACATGAGCTCTTGAACGATTTTTGTGATGAAAATTCTTCCTACGACTAATGAAGGAGATCATTTTTTTAGACAATCTATGTTTTCACATTTATATGGATGTACACTCGAAAAATCATTTTTTGACGCAATATATGCGCAGGGTGACGCTGATAGCGGCCAATTTCGAACTCTGCAGCAATTTTTTCCTCCTGCACTATTAGCAACCGAGCAAAGTCTCAAAAAATATTCTTATGTCCTAATCGACTACTTCTTTGATCTCGTGTTTCACTTCGTCTTCGTTTTTAGTCTTCAAGGAATTATTGCTCTCTGCCAAAGGACAATCTTCTTCTGTCTGATGCCTGTCTTTGTGAGTCTCTATCTTTGAAGGATCGTCGCGATCCTCTCCTGACGCAATCTTTGATTGGTGGTGACCACGGACGGACGGATTGCTCTCTGCCGTGTGTACGTAACATAGTTTCTTGTGAAAATAAAATATCGTACCGTCGACTCCAATAATTGGCTCACCCTTCTTTAAAACGATAAAACAAAAATAAGAATCAGTTCCGATTATAGCGCGTGTGTCGTTACAGCGAATTACTTCGGTACGAAAAGGACTATGTTCTTCGCTTTTGAAGTGTATGAAATGCATTTCTTTTGCTGGTGACTTCGTTGATATCTCCTCTGGTCTGTCGGTTTGATGTCTGCATAGCCTGAGTAGAAATTCGATGTTCGAGTCATCGAAAGTTAATTTTACCACTTCATCCGCTGAAAAAATGAGAATTTTTATTTATACCCTCAAAAAGTTGAAAAGACCGTAAATGATCTTACGTTTGTCTCCGTATTTTTGTATGAATCTCCGTTCACACTCTGCCATTTGGATCGGATCGTAGTCTGTATGGTAAAGTATATTAGTAGTGGCCTGTATCCATAATAATATGTTCCGCGCAATATCAACAAAATCCATCACCAATATTTTCAGGTGGTCAGTGTTTGAGACAAGGATCTAGAAAAAATATTCAAACTTTAATTTAATGCGTCGAAATCGCATAATGAAATCTAAGCGTCACAAGTTTCCAAACTGCATAATGTGCATCTACTTCGCGTCAATTTTTTAATATCTTGATCAATCTTTCCCCCCTCCTTTGAGAAATGTGGTTATATTTTTATCTGTTTACGTCTGTGACTCTGAATGACGTCAATTTATCTTTGCTCAACGAGATTTATGTAGTGTATCGAACGCTATTGACGCTAGGTTTTCCTGAAGGAATTAACAATATTACTATGAATTTGAGTTAGCTTTAGTATGTGTTCTGGTTACGTTTGCGAGTATACTTAATTGTGTTAAAAATTTGACTGTTTGTTTGTCAGAATATAAGAATGAGGACGAATCGACTATAGATGAAGCTTCCAGGCGTTGAATATACGTTTGTACTTCGCCTAAATCTGAAGTTATGAATGGAAACGTTGAAAATTAGTCTGCTGAAGTTTGTCGAAAGCTGTGGCACAGTTGAAGTTGGAACTAAGGCTTCAAAACAGTTTGGTCTCACCTTTGTCACGGGCCACACCAGTATCACTTGTAATCCTTAAACCATACTTCACATATTTTTATCGTTTTGAAGGTGATTTAAAGACCAACTTGACCGATAAAACTTTCTGAAATGAAAATGTAAAAGTAAAAAAAAAATGGTGACAACTTTCACAACAAAATATGTTCTTGTAAGTCCTGAAATGAGCATTGGGACCGTCTTTCCAACTAGTAAGAAAAAAATTGATGAATTACAAGATAGGCAGTGTACGAGAAATGAAAGAAGTACAGTGGAAAGTCTAAGAGAAACGATCTGGATAATTGGATCTTTTGCACTCCTGAGAAGAAACCGGTCCGCTGTATTGTTTCAACCTATATCATTCAACCATCATTTTGGAAGAAAAAAAACGGTAGCAAATTTTAATGGTTCATACAAGATTATAAAGATCTAAAAGTATCGGTAGTGACTTTACTTGATCGGATCCCCTCCCTATTTATAACTATAATCTGAACTGCTTCATGTAATCTATGTGTATCGACAATAAACTAAGTACACGTATGATTATCTGCGAATCCAACTGGGCTGAAGTCTGCTTCCAATTTATCATTTGCCTGTGCACATGGTGCGAGTCCAGAAGCTTTTAACCCTAGAGTTCTCGGATTTATTGGCCGCTATCTAGGAGCTGAATAGCAGTTGGAAGAAAACCCATTTATGAGTATGAGTTTTGAAGATAGTGTTGTCCATTGTTATCAGTTGTGCATATTTTACTGTATGCAAAGGTGATACCCATACGAAGTGAAGTACATTGTATAGCATTCAATATTGTATGTATTTATTCTCCTACGCGTTGTCAATATGGCATCGATCTCATAGCAAACTCCCCTGGAGGAAAATAACTATACAACCCAGCAACACCAATAAGATAATGCTAAGAAACTCTGCCAGATTGATAACACGTAGGAGAATAAGACAACATGCCATGTAAAATACTGGAAAAGCCTCATGAGCTTGTCGTTTACACATTGAGATTGAGGGTATGACGTCATCTGCTTACGCACTGCGAAATATTGAAAATTCGTGACCTGGCTTCACCGTAGCAGACAATTATTGTTCGTGACTCACGTGTGTGTGAATTTCATCGCAACTCATAAACACACGCAAGTTTCGTGAATAAACGATGGCATAATTTTGTGTACGAGCTCACATATTCTAAATTTTTTCTCTTTGGTGTAGCTAGAATCCTTCAAATCTTTTGTGTAGGACTGAAATTGGAATGCGGAGCTGCGTTTCAAAGAAACTACGGCTTCTCTTCAAATCGTTTCAAAATGACAAGAGCAAAGATACGTTAGAAGATAAAGCTTTAGAAATTTTCCTTCGTTGTCTGTTATTTATTTTCGTACGATATTCGTCGTTTCGGAAATTAAACGCATTCCAGAAGTTTTTGGGTATCAATAGATAAGTTTTTTTTTTTTTTTTCTTCGAGTGATAGTACAAATTAATGGATGCTAGAAACGTGTTTTCCACTTAGTTTTCCCTTCAAGCTGTCAATGACCAACGAAATTTATCTATATTCGACGTGACTCTTCTAAGTGTACGTAATTAATGACCTCTCGTACTTTATTATTAATCTAATTTCGAGATTCTTTTTGCGTGAGTTTTTCTTTACGCGTGAGGTCTAAAGTATTCGTCGATCCGAAAATTAAGGCAAATAATAGTTGAACCGATATGAATTTCGTTCGCACGTCGCCGAGAAAGTTTCCTTGTCGCTTAAATTGTAGTCCGTCTTGGCAGGGTCGTGTGGTCGTGTCTACTTTTTAGGTCGTAAGCACACTTTTTTGAGAATTTTTTGGCGTTGTTTCCGTCGTTCGACCAGCTGCTCTTAATGATATTTGCAATAAATTTCTCTTGCAAATTGCTCAGCTTCGTAAACGAAATGTACGAAAATTTGCCGCTAATATTTTGTTGCGCAATTCCGGACTGCACTGTACTGTAAAAATATCATTATTATTATTATGTTTTACCGAGTACACTTACGAAACAGTTAAAATACTCGCTTAACTTGCAACCATGCGATTGTTTTACGGTTTTGTATTACGATTGTGCTTTCTCATATGGATGGGTGGCTACGATTAATGATACAATGTTAAAATTGAGTGTATCCAATTTTAATAATAATGTCTCTATGCGCCGCCTATGATAATACTCTACGTATAATTATCCCTGAGGAACTCGCGTATGAGATTTCGAAGTCGTACAAATTGCAAAATGGGAAAGAAACCGCCTTCAGAAGTGTGTACTATTCGTACATCGTTCATGCAGATGTACTTGATCAGATTGTGGTTCAAAATGAATCGTTTATGGAATTATTTTATGTGCAATGAGTCTTTCAGTGTTGTATGATCCCGTTCTAGGTTTAAGAGCTTTTTACAGGTCGTAGCGATGCCAATTATTGTCATTTTTTCCTATTTTTAAATGAAATGCGATTCGGGTCGTCTGAGGCGGTTGTGAGGAGCGCGAGCGGTTCGAAATTGCGATCGCCTCACAATCACGCACTGTATGTAGCTTTAAGAAATATTTGTTCACGAATTTACCTATTTATCTGATATTGTCTCGTCGGTTGGGTCGATTTCAAATCGATTTTAAATTGACTCTAGATTAAAGTCGATTTGCAGTCAATTTCTTCAAAATTTTTCCATCAATCTAAAATTGACTCGTCTGTTGGGTCGATTTCAATTCTACTTTGATTTGAAGTCGATTTCTCCAATTTTTTACGTCAATATGAAATCGACTGCTCTTTTGGGTCTTCTATTTCAAGTCCATTGTTGGTTCTCTTGTAATTTGCGGTGGTCGACTTCAGGTCAACATCAAACCTACTTCGATCAGAAGCTCTCCAAATTTTCTTCTTGGCCTGCTTTCAACTATTCTGTTGGTCGATTTCTATTCAATTTTTAGTTCTCTTGTAATGTAAGCTGGTCAATTCCAGAACGATTTCGAATCGACTTCGATCAAGAATCGAACCTACGTCGAATTTCCCTAATTTTTCTCTCCACTTAGAGTAGACTGCTTTGTTGAATCAACTTGAAGTCAACTCTTAGTTTTCTTGTATGATAGTCGATTCCAAATCGATCTCAAATTGACTCAAATTTCGAGTCAAATTCTTTAATTTTTCTCATCGATCTGAAATCAACTGTTCCGTTGTATTGATTTGAAGTCGATTTTTAGTTTTTATCATGGGTTTTTACAATAATCTAAGCTGATCAACTTCAATTTAACCTCAAATCGACTTCAACCTGGAGTTCATTTCGAGTTGATTTCACCAAATGAATCATCGACTGCTCTGTTGGGTCGATTTCTAGTTCATTTATAGTTCACGCTGGTCGACTTCAAATCGACGTCGATCTAAAGTCGATTTGGAGTCGAATTCTTCAAGTTTGTTCATCGACTTTGATTCGACGGCTATGTTAGTTCGGTTTCGAGTCTATTTCTCCAATTTTCCTTATCAATTTAAAGTCGACGCCTCCTTCGTATCAATTTTAAGCCAATTTTTATGTTTTTCTTGAAGTTTAACCCGGTCGACTTCAAATCAACTTCTAATCAACTTCGATCAGGAATTGCATTCAAGTCGAATTTTCCGAGTTGGGTGGATTTGAAGTCAACGTTTAGTTTCCGTTCACTTTTTATATATGCTGGACGGTTCCATTTCGAGTCAGTTAAACCCGGTCGACTTCAAATCAACTTCGATCAGGAATTGAATTCAAGTCGAATTTTCCGAGTTGGCTCGATTTGAAGTCAACTTTTAGTTCTCTTTTTATATGTACTGGTGGATTCCAAATCGATCTCAAATCGATTTCGAGTGAGTTTTGAGTCGATTTCTCCAAATTTTTTCATCATTCTACAATTGATTGCTTCGTTGTGTCGATTTTAAGTTAATTCGCATGTTTTCCTTGGAATTTAAGCTGGTCGATTTCAAATCAACTTCAAATCACTTCGATCAGGAGTCGCATTTGAGTCGAATTTTCTTAATTTTTCTGCCGACCTGAAATTGACTGAGCAGTTGGTACGATTTGAAGTCAACGTTTGGTTCTCTTGTAATGTATGTTACTTGATTCCAAGTCGATCTCAAATCGAATTCTATTTCTAGTCGATTTCCCCAATTTCTCTTATCAATCTAATATCAACTACTGCGTTGTATCGATTTTAGGTCGATTTGTAGTTTTTTTAGTAATCTAAGCTGTAAACTTCAAATCAACTGAAGGTCGACCTCGATCAGGAGTCGAATTCGAGTCAGATTTTATAAATTTTTCTCCCGATCTGAAATCCACTGCTCCATTGGGTCGATTTGAAGTCAACTTTTAGTACTCTTGAGATTTATGCTGGTCGATTTCAAATTTATCTCAAATTGACTTTGATTTTGAGTTCATTTTTTATCAATCTAAAATCGATCGCTCCGTTATGTTGATTTGAAGTCGACTTATAGTTGCTGCAGGAATCTGAGGTGGTCAACTTCAAATGAACCTCAAATCGACTTCGATCCGGAGTCGATTTCACCTAATCTTTTCATCGATTTGGAATCGACTGCTCCGGTGGGTCGATTTCTAGTTTTTTGGTGGTTTAAGCTGGTTGATTCAGGGTTGATTTTGAGTCGAATTCTTCAAATTTGTTCATCAATCTTCTATTGGTTCGATCTTAAGTCGATTTGTGGATTTCCTGGTTTCGGTCTGAAATCGTATTCGAGTCGATTTCTTTTAACATTGTAATCTACCTAAAATCTATTACTCTGTTACGTCGATTAATAGTCGATTTTTAGTTTTAGCTGTGTAAAACCTATGAACTTGAAATTCTTAATAATAAGAAATTTTATCAGCACCTATTTCGATGACAAAAGAGTGGTTCTTACTGAAAAGTGATACACACACACGATGGTGGAAAAACGTGATGTTAGCCCGAATATTTTAAAGGAAGACAATTCAAAGCATACTATAAGTTTTTTGATAAATAAAAATTGATTACAAGAAAAATATACGAGTCATGACTGCATTGGAACCAACAATATCGAGTGCCATACGAATAATCGTAAACAATACGTAGTAGTGTAGTCAGGTATGTAGGGGAAAACAAAATACCTAGAATAATTTTATTTTTTATTTTTTTTTCTACTTACATTACGGACAATGAGTAATGAGAATGAGGAAAAAGACCAGAATAACTTGTATCGAAAGATTAATGAAAGCTTGTGTTTTTCGATCGCTTATCGCAAACTTTTTTCCAACTCGATTTGTTATGTGCTCATGCCTTGTTAAGAATATTATTTTTCTTCTAGAGTAGTAATGGGAGGATTATTTAATTACCCACGTTTCACACAAAGAAGAATGTTTTCAAGAACGGGCGAGCTTGGTCCATATTACAAATCTATTAACTAAGTGCAAGGGTCAAATTATTTTTCAGTCGTACAAATACGTATTCTATAGTCAAATTTTTCCTAATAAAGGTCAGATAAATCAACCAAGATCAATAAGAAGTACAAATATAGCACCGACATGTTTCTGTAAATTATTATTAATGATTTATTCAACTGAACATATAGAACTATAATTAGCTCGTGTAGATGGTTGTGGGTTAGATACAACTGCGGACTTCGATCGTGGAAAAAGTCCTCTTTCTCTCAATCTTGGTACTTTTAATTCTATTTACTTACGATCTGGCTAAGAATTAATTCTGTATAGGTAGTATCTTCAGTATGCTTTGTTAAATCATATTCTGTTCGGTGAAGGTATCGAGACGAGTAAAAAATCTCGAATTTTAATAAACTTGAATTTTTTATTTTAGTCAAACTTTTGCCAAGTAATAGGATGAAAACGATTCCCCTCTCCCATAAACCATTTTTGTTTACGACACGTCGCTTCAATCGACGATGGGTTTTAGAAAATACACGTCCAAGTTGCCACCTTACCACTAATTACTTCGATTCACACCTCTTGGAAGAACTCAATTCCAATTAAATTATTTTATTGTATGATCCCATCTTGGTTATTAACGTTAAAACTATCTGTTTTGATGGATGTTTCCTCGAGCGAATTATGCATGTACGAGTATTGATTCGATATCGGTAAATATGAACTCGTGATAACGATTATTAATTTTGTTCAGAAAGCTAGACACGAAAGAACATTCTATTTCGTAGGTTCGTGTATTAGATTTCCTTGAACTTAGTACGTGAAGCTTATTTAGTTGAGAATAATAATAATATATTTTTAGGCGTTCTAATTTCATCGATTCTTTCGCGAATGAATTATGATCATAAGTTTACGAAATTAAATAGCGTAGTTCGCCTGCTTTGAGCAGAAGTCAATTGTCGTCAACATCCGATCTCGCAAATTAATAAAATGGCGTCAAACTGAATTTGTTATTGTAACTATTGTATTGTGGAAAATAGAGCCGTTTTTTTCCAGGTCTTCTCTTTCATATATTGCTGAAAGTCAACTGTCTCCATATCCAAGTCTCCTTCCTGATTTATGTGTCCTGGATTTTTTCTAAATCCCTCTCATGTATAGCTCGGAAGTTGAAATTCTTTCAAGTTCCCTGATCTATTTATATTATCGCTTGAGAAATGGCCCGTATGAGCGTGCACGCACGCCCAAAGTGATCCCCGAAAAACCGCATCTAGTTCCATACCTGCGTTGTTCTGAGCATGCATGGAACCAGATTATTTGGGGTGAGTTCTTCATCTTCCCCGATCTCAGCGAGAGACCGTTTTAGCTCACCTCGCTCGCGTCTCCACGCCTCACACTTGAAGATTGTGTGTTTTGGTTCATCATTCCGCTCCTGACAGAGTGAACACGACGGTTGCTCAACTTTCCCCACATGTGTAGGTACATGTTGAAGCACCCATGGCCACTCACCATTTGTGTAAGATGAAAATTCGACTGGCCATGGTCTCGGTCCATCTACTGGTCAAGATCACGTATTAGCACGCGGGTCCACTCACTTTTTGCTGTTTGGACGAGTTGCTCTTTCCATTTGGTAAGCAAGGAGCGCCTGGCCTCCTGCTTGACCCGCAAGGCTTGATTGGTGGTCTTCGTCTTCTTCTTTGCCTCGAACACCGCTGCTCGCTCTTCCGCAAGCAGCTCAATTGGCAGCGTTCGTACTAATACGCAGAGAGCATCCGTCGACGCAGTGCGGTAGGCACTAACACTCCTAAGCGCAGCTCTTCGTTGGATTTTTCCATCTCTCTTCTTCTATATGCAATCTTCATGGAGTCGGCCTAGACTGGGGCTCCATAAAGGGGGACCGACATTGCTACGCTCGTATAGAGTGTTCTTATAGCTTCTCTAGGTCCTCCCTGTCTCGACATTAGGTGGGACAACTGTGTGACCACCCTGGCAGCTTTCTCCGCACCATCTTGAAGTGGTGACGGAAGCTTAGCTTACTGTCAAACCAGATCTCCAGGTACTTTGGTACTTTCTTAGTCTCAATAACCACATCTTGCAGGCGAATGGTGGGTGGATTAAACTTTCGACGGTTCGTGAATATAATGGCTTCCGTCTTTTCTACTGCCAAGCTCAATCCGGCCGACTCGATCCAATGGGTCTCATCCTCTAGCGCCTGGCCCACCTCGGCAACAGTTTCGGCAGAGCCAACCACCAGTGTAACGTCGGTATGGCATGTAAGCTGTACCCCTGGTGGTATCTTCATCTTAAAAAAACCGTTGAATGCGATATTCCACAATGTGGGTCCCAAAACAGAGCTCTGGGGAACACCACATGTTACACTTTTCTTTACTGTGGCAGCAGACGTCTCGGCTTCAATCTCTCTGCAGTTTAGTTAACTGCAGATGATCCTTAGCGGGTAACCAGCCACCCTTGCGTTTTATAGCATCTTCAAGATCTTCTGCCACGGAATGGAATTAAACGCATTCTTTATGTCGAGGCTGACAGCTGCGCAGAACTGACGCTTAGCGCCCAGCTCAGAAACCGTACTGACTATCAGAAATTATCTTCTTGGACACCGAGTGGTTCTCCAACCGCGTTACCACTGCCCGCTCAAAAAACTTATCGACGGTGTCGAGCAAGCAGAGCGGTCGACGGCAGGCCAGGTGGTTTGTCCTTCGTCTCTATCAGTGCCAGCCTGGCCTTTTTCCAATGTTTGGGGTACACCCCCTCTCCAAGTGCCTTATTGAAAGAACTAGGCAGCAGGGAGGGGTCCACTACGTGGAGAGAGATCCACACCGCGTTGGGTATTTCATCTGGTCCAGGAGCTCTCCATTGTTTACCCAGTCTTTGAGCGGCTGCATTAATCTCCTCGGTACTGAAGAGGGGCACGTCGTCCTCCACTTCTGGAGGCGTAACCATAAGTGGCGCGCCTTGTGGAAACAGTGTATCAATCACTCTTTCCGCAGCCTCTGTTTGCATTCGGCTCGTTGCGGATGGACTTCCTAGTTTCTTCCTTCTAATTTTGTTGGCTTTGTCCCAGGGATCTTCATCCGCAAGGTTGCAGAGCTCATCCCAACGTTCCTTCTTGCTCTGTTTTATTGCAGCCTTTATTTATATTATGAGGATTGGACTCTAAAATTCAGGCAGCGTTACCGTTAAGGTGCTTCTGTAGTTGTGGCGATCGTATGATCTTCATTCAAGTTGGTTCAAATCGGTGTCCAGAGATTTCTCCCAAATCGGACTATGCATGTTTCTTAATGACACGTGGTGAGGACCTTAATATCGACAACATTCTTGATTGAGCGAAAACAACCAACGAACGACACAATACGATTACGTGTGAGGGTTACATCAAAGGAGGGGGGGTTGTTGGTAAATGAAAAACTCGAGCGAAAAATTTGATCACCTCGTCGGGATCCGAACCCGGCCGGGTTCGGATCCCGACGAGGTGATCAAATTTTTCGCTCGAGTTTTTCATTTACCAACAACCCCCCTCCTTGAAAACAACCAAGTTTAAAGCTCAGATTCGAAGAACGAACGTATTTATCTTGTAGATTTATCGAGGTTTCAAAAAATGATTGTAAACGGTTTTGCGTGAATGGTAGAAATGGAAAATATTCAGAATTGATAAAATCTAAATATGCTCGCTATTTTCACGTGGTGCGTTAATTTCTTCTTTCATTCAGTTACTCTAACTCATATTTTTTTCTCACAATACATGGTTGGTTACAATTCTGCTGAAATTACGGTTCGACGTGTGTGAGTAAGCAATTGTAAAATCGACGAGGAATGGTAGACTTTTGGTGGGAACTGTCGTAAAACGAGAAATGAAATAACCATTTATACAGAGTGTGTAGCGTTTGCAATTTGACCCTAAAAGCAGTCGCCAATGTTTACGTGGTTCCTTAAAATATTATATATTGCGAAAAATGGTTCTTGTATATTGCATCAGTTATGTTTATTTGTGGTTGAAAAATCGTTAAATTCTCTCCAAAATCTTGCTTTGTCGAGGGAAGGGATTCGCAAGGTTTTTCTCTGACGAAGGTGTTCGCGCGTCTACGGATCGTTAATGTCTCGTAATCTTGAGTAATGCTTATATTCGGAATATTATATTATAGGTTTTTGCTCATCTATCTCTTATTACGCGATTTTAAGTGCGAAAATGCATTATCCAACACACTTTATAGTCTATTTTTGGTCTTCGCGCGAGGCTTCATTATCTAGAATGGCTATTTTCAGCTTGTAATCGAATGATCCTATTTTATGTCGGCGTAGTTGCACGAACTCGAAATATACACGACGATTAAATTACGATAGTTTGATTACGCTTTTAAAAATTGCCTTGCTGTATGAACTTTTCACGCATCTGGCAAAGGTATGGCGTGTGATGAATATTTCGGGTTGCTTCTCATCTGGGATGGATGCTTTCTTCCTTCAACTATATAATAATGAAACACGCGGAGTTGACAGTAGATGAAAAATTTGCTACGTGCTACACTTTATTAATGTGGAGTAAGTTTACTAAAGTTGGAAAACCAAAAGCGAAAATGAAATAGATGGGATTGTCACGTATACGTATGATTTTGATGGCTTCAAGAATGGTGGGTGAGCTCATAAGGAAAGAAATCTGGCCCAGAGATATATTGAGAAAGTTGTAATGTTCATTTTTGGTTGTAGAGGAAAGCGGTGAGTTGGTGTTAATAATGCTTCTTGATGTTTGTATCAAATATTATGGAGTCGACGCGTGGAAGGTATTCTTTTTCCTTTCGTTATTGAACATTTTTTCTTTCTCATTGGGTAAGCGTAGTCCTGTCAAATTAGACTTCTAGCTGGATATAATTGCAACAGTACAGTTTGTTTTGTGAAAGGTCAGAAAGAAGACCAGTCCTAGGGAAAATACTAATCAGTCCTAAACGCTCCACCTCCTGTAAACCCTCTCTGTGACCACCGTTGGCCTCCAGAATTCAGTTTCTCGCAATTTTCTCGAAAACTAAACACTCTAGTGAAAAATGTTTCAAACAAAAGTTGTTCCTCATCGAATTTCCTATAAGATACACAATTCAATTTGTTACTGTAAGTCTGTTAGCTGTCTTGAAAATTGCTGACTTGGCGGTATATTTGCACTTTTTTTTACTTTTCTGTCATTTTCTCAAAAGCTAAGAATTTTAGAGAGAAAAGTTTCAAACAAAAGTTGTTCCTTATCAAATTTACTATAAGACACATCACTCAATTATTACTTGAAGCCTATTAGTTGGCTCCAAAATATCTTCTCCTAATCCAAATTCTTCTCTATTGGTACATTTAATCCACTCAGTCCCCGCTCTTACCCTTTCACAACGGTTACCACAGACTCAGTCCCTCGGTTGTACTTATTGTTTCACGAATTTTTTCTCTACCGACCGTGGATTTCTGTACTCGTAAATCTAACTCTCTGTAAATGGTACAAAGCTCTCTCTTGACACTATCACTTCGACAAAGCCTTTGACGCAGCATCTTAGAATTCCAATTTTCAGGCGAACGGCTGCAGAGGAGTTGCCATTAAGCTGTTCGCATTCAGATGGGTACTGCATGACGGCCTGTTCAACTGCACCAATATTGTAACTGGACCTACAACTGTATTTTATGACCACGACTTCAGCTCTGGACTCTGACTTGGTGGGAAGATACAAAGATTCACTAAGCCTGATTTATAAGTTTCAAACACCAATACCACAATCTGGCTATACCGTCAAGTTCTCCATTATTTCATTTACTCGCCAGTTTTTTGTAATTTCTCTTTGTCACCATCATCACAGAGTCAATTGAACACTGTTAGAGCATTGCCCGGCAACTTACTACTTCAATAAGGCCCAAGTACAATACTTCTAAGACTTAAACTTATTCTTCCCCCGTCATATAGTGATTCAGAGGTGACCTATTAGTCCCAAATACAACACATTCGAGACTCAGAAGTTCGACATGCAAACTTGTTCTTTCGCCGTTGTGTAGTAACTCAAAGATAACCTCCGGACACAAATACAACGCGGCAAAAAAAATGTTAAATTAATAAACACCGTTGCCGGGTACTACAGCTCTTAACTCTAAACAATCCATCTGTGAGTTTAGTGCAACACGACCAACATCAAACGATCGTGAAACCGCGTGTGTTCATACACACATATCACCCATAAAATTGTTTTCACTTTATTATGGTTACGAGCCCTCAGATGTCCAAGTTGACTTCTCCAGACCTCAGACAGAGCAGTCTCTCTACCACTGCAACTAACGGGTTGATAAGGTCCCTATTTGTATTGAATTGCTGAGACAAACTCTAGATACCCCCAGCCTGGTACATCTCTACCTGAATGGGTCTTCCAACCACAAAGACCTTGGCCGTCAGATGGATCCGCCATAACTTAGCCCAGATACCGCAATAGCGTCCTTTTTTCCTACTTGCGTTGCAACCAAAATCTTACAACTGTACATATTCCCAGCAGTTTCAAAATTCATTGTCTCCGAAGGTTTATAAAAACCGAATGGGAGATAAAAAATACCCCAATCGAGTTGGTACTTCTTAAAGAAAGCTATTTCCTGAACTAACGACTAAAATGAATCAATAGTTCAACCTCAATGAATAAAATATATAACCACTTCGTTTTTATTTTATAAAAACATTTTTCATATTTCTATGTACCTCTCATTCGAGAGCTTTTCTATACGTGATGAATTATTTGTGCTTTGATTCGAAATAGACTAATGGCAAAATCGAATTGGTTTGTGAAGTTTTTCCCTCTCGAACACAGAATGATGAAACTGTAGTTGTGAAGCTTGATTTCTCTTAAACACTCTGTTGTCATATTTTGTATTGAAACTTCCGTTCGTCTATTCGGCATCCGTTCGTAACAAGAAAAAAAATGAATGAAATGGGGATCAGATGAAATTTCCTAGATTTTGAGGAAAAAAAAAAACGAAAAAGCGAATAGGGTTTTGAGGAAAAGTTCAACAGTTGTAAGTGAGTTCTCATTTTATGGAGAGGTCATCTCGTAGAAATATCTAGAACTTGTTTTTTCGTTACTGTTTCCTGATTACTGACGCATTCTTATGAACTTTCCCGATGGAGCTATCATTTATTTTGCATCACTCGACGTACACATGTTTTATTGTCGGAGGAGTAACTTTGATGTTTGTTTTCCAAGCAATTTATTCTACGTAAATGTGACGTAATAGAACCCTTACTGTTTCATAAAGTCATGACGTATTATGATCTCAGATTTTACGATATGAAGCGCTTGTATTCAATTTATTGATATTTATTGCGCTATACGAACTAGAGCGATCGCGCCATTGCAGCCAAGTTTCTTAATTAGATCATTTTTTTACTTCATTTCATGATTTTTGTTTTGAGTCTTCGAATCCGTTGGATTTTTCTCAATTTCTTTTCTAAATTTAATATTTAAATTGATGTAAAATTCTTTTTTGTATTCTGATCTAGAAACTACTCTTGTCTGTTGGTAGGAAAGTTTCGTCAACCTTGTGAAAGTTGATAACGCCTCTTATTGGATATCACTGTCGCTAATACGAATAACTTTTGAGTCGCAGATTATGCCTCCCAAAATATTGATATCTTACCTTCCTCGAGACGATGTTGAATAAAACTTGTCAGTGATGTAATCACGAGGCGAGGTCAAACTCGCTCAGAAAGTTTTAAAATTTGAAAGGATTGAATTGACTCTCCCGTTCTATATAGAAGTATAAAATAGTTCATTTTAACGGGTTTAAGGCTATTGGAAAATCAAGTGTGATTTCTCTGAAAATGATGTAATAACGAATGAAGGGAAAAAAGTAAGGAATTTTCAGTTTGTTTTGCTATGAATACTTTCCCTTAATCGAGCACAATGCCAGTGCTTGTTTGAACGGAATAAAAGTACTTATGGTAATAACGACCTAAACTGTGCAAACCTATGTGTTTCTGGCTTCTCTGTTATTCGGAAATTCGCAACAAATGGAGGAAAGAAATCAAAATTTAGATACTATATGAATGCACATTATTTGCCGACTATCGACCTTCAAAGTTCGTTCAAGCTTATTGTTGACTGTATAATTCTTATCTCATAGCGGTGTTTATTATACACCTCGGTTTCACCGAGTTTATGCAAACTCATAAGCTACGAAGTACGGATATTATGTAAAACAGAGGTTTACAAACAAAGGACTTGAAACTATTTTTTTTCATTTTTAATCGTCAACCCAAAGAGTGCTTGCTCGAGATGATGGACTTTGTACAATTTTCTGAGCGAAAATAATGAAGGGCCGAACACCAGACGATACGTTGCGGGACATACTTTTCGTACACTGTCGTCTATAAAGCTCCCAGCTCGAGTTTTATTCAGGATAGTATCCCTTCCCCTGAGGAATAAGTCGCATTAACAAGGACAATGGAGACACTCTGCCGCTGTCAGCTCGGAGCTTATTTTCTCTCCCTCTGTAGGAGTTGAGTATATTTCGAATGAGAGGGGGAAGGGGATGGACCTACGAGCTATAGTTGTTATGAACAGATGCCTGCAATGGTGCTATGACACTTGCATACAAATACTGTCACTTCCGAGCCTATAAGTTGACGTCTACTGAAAAAAATTCCCGTTTTGTGATTTTCAACTTTCTATTGATTTATGAATAATTCTGCATCATACAAGTTGAGAGGTCGTCTTTGAAAAATGGGCTGGAGCTTTCCAGTCTTACGAAAAACTCGGAGGATTAGTAAAAGTTGATTGAGATAAGAAGAATATCTGTTCTACGAGATTTCACTTTGTTTCTCCTTCTCCCTCATCTATTTCAAAATTCTACCAGATCCCTCACTTAATATATCTAGCTTGAAAATCAGTCCCACACACATGACAGACGGCAAAAATCTTAAATTGATTTCGCTCCCGTCACCCCTCTAGAAATTAGCTCCTTATTATTCAATTTCGACCTTCGTACAATAAATACTAGAAGGAACCGTTAGAAGAATTTTGACTATCCAATATTACATAATATCACAGGGGAGACTTCGACGAATTTTCACCTCCAAGTCTAACAGCTCGAAATTTTCAAAATTTTATGATGGAATTGACTCCGTTCATAATGAACCATTAGTTTCCCTGTCCGAATCTTCAGCTCAAAGTTTTGGAAGTCGTTCAATTAATAACAAATTATTAAGTTTATTTATAACGATAAAATCAATCATTATTCTATTTTTTTTACCAAATTTAAATAAATCAAAAATTTCGAATAATAAACATTTATTTTAATTAGACAATTTTTATTTATATTTTAATAGGTAATATCAAAAATAAAAATATTAAATTAATTTCTTTTTTATTATTAAACTTAGATTGAATTGATTTTATTAAATAAAAATATTATTAAAATATAAATAATAAAATATCAAACAAAAATATTTGTTTTCACATAATTTTCATTATTAAATCATAACGAAAACGAATAATAAATAGGTATTCGAATTAATAAAAATAATAATAAAATTATTAAAATGAAAATTTCTTTATAATTATTTAAACAAAAATTAAAATTGTTAAATTAATACAATTTATATCATTTATTTTAATTTTATTTATGTATGGTTGTTAAAAATAATTATAAAAAATTATTTATTTAATTAAAAATTTAATTGACAATAAATCAATATTATATTTAATAAATAAATTTGAATTGATTATAATTTATTTAATAAAATTATTTATTAAAAAATTAATTATGAAGATTTAAAATGATTTAAAACTAAATTTTAAGTTATATTAAAATTGAATTTTAATTTTAATATGTACATATTGCCCGTCAATTCAAGATTATTGAATAAGTCGAAACATAGTTATTGAACTGGATCTCTCTTGGAACACCAATATTAGTACAGGCTAGAGGATAAAAAAGCAAACTTTTCCGATCCAAAAACCTAGAACATATTGAGTTTGTATTTACGTTTTTTAAAAACTAAGTTGTAAGTCAAGAAGGAAAGATCGAAATCAATCAATGTAATTTACTACCGCACAAGAAATTTTAATTCGTACAAATCGAAGGAACGAAAAGGTCGTAAAATATCGACTGTCGATTTCAACATCTCACCTATGAGTTTCCTCATAATGTCGGTGTCCCTATCGGCTCCCTCGTCGCATCTTTGGTCTCCAAGGTCTTTCTCAAAAGAAGTCGTTGATTCTAGTTTTCATCTTTCCCTACATTGTTTATTGACACCCATACGTGGATGATATCTTAGGTCTCTGGAGTTGCTCCCTTTCGGTCTTCACTCTTTTCTTACTTTCCTTAACAGTCGGTATCCAACCATTAATTTTACTATTGAAATATAGGAGAGCCTCCATCAATTTTCTAGACTTTTCTATCTCTATTGCTGGTGGTAGGCATAGTTTTAGGATTTTTCGTAAAAATACCTGCACGGATATTAATATCCATGCTTCGTCTTCCTGTCCTCCACCCCATAAGCTTGCCGCATTCAATAGCCCTCTTTCCCCATAGGCATTCTCTGAGGAGGTTGTGGTTTTCAAGTATCTTGCCTATTCTGACGGGTTGGAACTTGATGTCAATCGTACGGTCCGGAAGAAACTTATCTTTAAAGCTTTAGACTGTACCAATTCCCTCCCAAGTTGAATGGGTTCTTTCACCCTATTCAGAGAAGCTTTTCTCGAAGATCACTCATCTCCTTAAACCTTTCAATCTTCGCCCCCAACGCTGTTCGTAGCCTCGTTTGTTTGAGGATTCTGTCCCTATTTTTGAGAGAAGTGAAGTCTATTTTAAGGTTCAATGTTCCGGCTATCTATAGGGGATACAAGCCGACAGTTTTTTACTTGAGTTCAAGAACATCTTAATGAAGTCAGTCGTCTTGCTCCATTGTAAGAATCTTTTCCGTCGACAGTTGGCCCGTTCAATTCTTGGATTATTCCGTCGTATAGTCGCGCTAAGTGTTTTTTGAAAGTCACACTCGCATAGTTAATTAATTATGAGCATATCTCGTCTGCACCCGGAGATCTTCCATTCTTTGTTTTCATCAACGCCTCCCCAAGATCTTGCAAAGTGATTTCCACTCGTTCGTAGTCGTTCCACCCATCGTCCTTTGCTCATTCCAGAGATTGCTTTCTCTTCATCCACTGTATTCAGCTCCGCTTTCTCTTTGCTCTCCTCATCGAAATGTTTAAGCGTCCGAAATATTTTAGGCTTAGTTTTGTTCATCTCCTGCTCCAGTCCCTCAACGAATTTGTTCCAGCTTTCTTGTTTGTGTTTCCGTGCAATCCTTTTCGCGATGGTCTATTCTTTGATATTCCGTCTTTCTCGAGCTCAACCATTTTCTGAAGGCTATTCTTTTGTTCTCCACTGAATCTTTGATTTCGTTATTCCAGATTCTTGATCCTTTTCTTGTTCTTCTACTTGTGCTGATTCTTGGAGGACTTCTTTTAGTGTCCGCCTGTGTTCTTCCAGACCCAGAAGACAGTCGTCAGCGATCGGTATACCACCTGGACTCCGTGACAAAGAGAATATCAAGCAAGGAAACCAAAACAAGATGGCGTTTACTTTGAGGGACCCAACAAGAAGAAAAATAATCGTCAATAACAGAAGTATTGAACAAGTAAAGAGCTTTTATCTACCTAGGTTGTAAACTATCATACGAGGAAGAAGCTGACACAAAGAACAAGCTAGGAAAATTCCAGAAAACAGTGGGATTAATAAATCGAACATTAAAAACAAACGTGGTCAGCAGAGTCATCCGCACCCGCGCATCTATAGTGTAACGGCTGTGCCACAACTGGGGACATCAGAGAAGAACTGCAGATAAGACCAATCGTGGAGAGAATAGCCGAATATCGATTAGGATGGAAAAGCCATGTGGAGAGAATGGAGGAGTCGCGCAACCAAGGAAATTACTGCAGTATTAGCCGATGGGAAAGAGGAATCGCGGACGCTCTATGAAGAAATGGTCGGATGGAATGGGCTGGACCGAAGCAGGCCACTAGGCTTAAAAATCGCAACGTTTGATGATGATGATGATGATGATGATGATGATGATGATGATGATGATGATGATGATGATGATGATGATGATGATAATTTCTTGTGCAGTAGTAAATTTCATCGATTGATTTCGATCTTCCCTTCTTCAGTTCATTCGATGTGAGCCGCAATGTAGCTTCCCGTGTCCTACAAATTAAGCTGCAAATCTTTCTATCATTCTGATCTTCGTCATAGAGCTATCGAGGTGTATAAATGTGACTAAATGCAATAGTTCGTGAGCGAATCTTCATTTATCCTGAGAGAACTCGAACCTAATTACACCTTCATTCAATTGCTTCTCCCACTTCCCACCCCCAACTTACGTTTAACAAGAAAAATTCCTTCTTATCGAAGTCACAATGTTGCAAACTTGCACCAGTGCTGTTCCGAACGGTTATTTTCGAAGTCGAATGTAATCTTGTTGTGCAAATTAAACGAACGCTATCGAGTACCCTTTTTTCCAGCTTATCGAGGTATTCTGAAAAATTAATAAAGGTTCTATCTCGTACTCACGAAGCTTTACTGTTAGCCTTGGAGTACACATCGAGAAGGTGCGCTGACTTTTTCGTACTAGTTTGATGGTCTCCTGGAGACGAGTGTCAATACTTTCTTTCGGTGCGACTCGATGTGGAAAAGGTGGAAACCTTGAACGTACCCGTGTAGAGAAAAGTTCACACGTGTCGGACGTTTCGCCCGTTAAATATTATCATTCACACGCGATTATCGATGTGAATTTTTCTGGGATGTAATGGGCCGGTTTCGCTTTTGTCAGATTAACGAGAGACGTGATGAACCTTACTAATTAATGATCGGCCACGAAATGATTGATGCATGTGTAGTGTTAACAGCTTTTGAGGTTTATAATGAATTTGGAAACACGAACGAGCCGTCACGACTCGTTCACGAATATCGTTATCATTATACCATTTTTTGTACAAAATACTGCGAGCGCAAATTATGGTTCAGTAGTGCCCGGCCGTTAATGAATAAACGCACGTGTTATTATGGGGTATTGACACCACTGATAATATTCTGAAGGCTTTTTCCTTTCTTTTCGTTCGAATTTTTAGATCTATTCCTTTTCCGAGGGGAAGAGGGGGGAGCAAATTTTCCAAGTGGGGAATTCAGATTGTAATTTCTCATTGTATGCAGCAGTCCTTTTTTGTCGTCGTCGAGTACTTTTTTTTCTGGCATTGGAACACAACGATGGAAGAAAATCGTATACTTATAAATAAGAATGAAAGATATCGATTATTCGGAATAATTCGTATACATATTATCGTGCCAAGTTTTTTTTTCATTATTTTATTTTTATTTATCTCATATCTACGATCGTCTTACCCATTCTTTGGATTCTTTCTTTCTTTCTCGTTTTTTTTTTTTTTTTTTCTCATTTTATTCGTATTTGCATTTGAATGTGGTCGGAGGATATTATGTGGCGGTCCCACAATGTGCTTTCGTATTTTACTCCGTACCGTATGACGAGGATCAAAATCAGCCGACCTCATTTTCCCTATAAAACTCAATGACCATAACCTAGTTTTGGTCGTTCATTCGTTCGTTCGGTCGTTCTTTTTTGTTGCTCTCTCGTCTTTCTCTCTCTTTTTTCCTCGCCTCGTCGTCTTGCATTTATTAGTATCGCTTACCAAATCATCGACATTCTAATTGAATTCGTTCGTCGTGAAGTTTTTCTCCGATGCTGTCGAGACTGTGGTGCGTGTACGAGTGTGTGTGCTCTTTGAGGTCGTGTTTTTGAGGCGTCGCGCTCGTTACTTCCTCGCAAATTATACGCGTCTATTTATTAATTAACGGTGACATAAGATCGAAAAAAAAAAAGATCTTCCTACCAGATGGTATTTTTAACAATAGATCGTGAAAAATAAATTAGGGTAACGTTCGAGCTAAACACGAATAAATTGTGCAGCTTATTAAAAGTGATCGCAATTGTATGACAGATCGAGTGTTTTTTTCATAATGATTCTCGAAGAATTCGTGATGTGCCCGTCTAATTATGCTCGTATAATTTCGTCCGGTAATTATTACCTTTTTTTATTATTCATCTAGTGTACTTTCATTTTAAAGGTGAGAAAAATCATTTTTTAAGGAGTCGCAAGTCTGTACGTTGTAGGATCTGGAACATAGAGAAAAAAAAATAATTTTTTGTAAGCATTGAAGATAGCCAAATGTTTGTCTCCGAACTGCGAAAGTGTGCGACTTCTTTTCTGAGTAACAATTGCGAACGCTTTTAAGATCTAATGGAAAATTGAGTCAAACGCCGTGGAACATTTTCTGTAGCTTAAAAGCTCGAGTTTGTTTTCTGCCCTAATCCTCTGTCTCAATTCTTATCGATCTTCGAATTATGTGAATGACCATTTTTCAAAGTTTAAACCTTTCACGTGCCACAAGCGTAAAGAACTTTGTCTTCCGAAAAAGCTCAAAAGTATCAAAAAAGTAGTCAGCGCGGAGGAAAATAAAACCACAATGATATGTACCGAAATCAGATAAAATAGACTCGCGTCATTTTAATTTTACTGTGTGATTCATCTAGGCGGGAGTCCTTGAACGGAAACGAGGCGTCTATGAATTACGTGAGGTGATTTTAGCGATCTCGCTGCTCTCAGTGGGATATTACAAGATTTGGCTCGATCCCTTCTCCCCTCTTATGTCGTGAAAATTTTCAAAATACTTATTTTTCATTCTGAGTACGTTCATCTGTGCTTGTGCTGCGCTCACGTAATTCATGGACGCCCTCAACCTGGTGCGTATGCCCACCAAAGTTATAACTTCCAAAATATGAAAAAAATTTACCTTTATGTATTTTTGTGCCTTTTCTCCATATATTCGTCCATTTGTTGATTTTCTCCTCTCACTCGTCAATCGACGTGTATGTTCAATTTTTGGTCAACTGTCTGTTCAATCATACTTTCAGATTTACTCCTCGGAATATCTCTCCCTTTATATGAATAACCTTAATTTATAAAATCAATTGGAAGACGCCAGAACTCCTGGCTTAAGGACATGCGCCGATGGCTGGGATGCTCATCTCTGGAACTGTTCCGAAAAGCAGCCTCAAGGATTAAAATCGCTATTTGGATAGCCAACCTTTCATAGAGAAGGCGTCATAAGAAGAAGATAAAAATCCAATCAAATCCACATTTTTCTCTGGTGTTTCATCTGAAGACACCAAATTTTTTCAAGTTGCACGTCTATAAACGCTCGCAGCCCGATATTCTCCAAGTTTCACTTCTAATATGTGTTCATATTATGTTCTAAAAGTCCTCTATCTCTTTGAGGGCTTCAGTTTCAGTATTTTCTAGTCCTCTTTTTCATGAATATAGCGCAGACACTAAAATTTAACAGAGGTTCCCAGCTCGAGATTCTACCAAGTTCCTCATCTATAAAGATTCAGAGATGATCGGACAAAGTTTTTTCAAAGTCCAAAATGGAGTTTTTGACATTCTTCACGTTTTTTTTTGAATCCTAGCACCTAATTCCAAAATTTGTGAGTTCAAACTACCCTCGCGAGTTGCCTCCATCTCTTAAAAAATATGTCTTTCTTGAAAATCCTAAATTTCGAGTTCATGTCACCCTTACCAGTTACCCCCCGAAGGAACTCCAGACAAATCTGCGAGTTTCATGAGTCTAACATACTTGCCGTCAATTCTAATATTTGCAAATTTACACCATCCCCGTGAGTTATCCTCATTCCCTAACCCACCTCCCCAGCTATTACGTCATTAACCGTGATCCCGGGCTTATTCTGAAATCTGCGAGTTCAATCCACCTCCCCTCATCCTTGTAATGTACAAATGGGAGTAGTACCCAATCTTGAAATCTGCGAGTTTGACGTCATCAGCCATGATCTGGAGGCCTAGTATAATGGAGACTGTTGAGAGGCCTACGAGCGGAGTGAGTATTTCCGAGAATAGAAGAGAGTAAGAAATAGATAGAGCCAAAGCTGTGCTGATGACATCACAGGCAACCATCATAGATGGTTGTGACGTCACTGATATTAATATCCATACGTGAGCTAGGTAACTTAATTTACAGTTCACCATTTCTGTATTCATCCAAGAACAGGGGCGTACGAGTGGAACGAATGAGCCCCTCATACGCTATCTAGGCCATGATTTCATCCCGAAGCAGGCGTGTCTTTAAAATATAAATGAAGTCGCTTACTTTCAGACATGAAACATGATCTTTCTTTCGTGGTTCTACCAGAAAATCTCTTTTTTTATCGGCTAACCCGCTATTCTTCGGTCATTTTCAGAAAACGTCCGCGTCCGTTCATTTGTGACGTCATCATTTTCGGGGAATTATCTAGGGCCTAGAATTTCGACCTTGATTATTATGTTACCTATTCTCAGGAAACGTCTGTGTCTTTGAAATCATCATTTTCGAGGAAATGTCGACAGATTAGAATTTTTGCAATCGAATTGGATGACGTCATCGATCGTTATCTTAGGTTACGCTGTACGTATACGACAGTTTGTCTTGGCTAGATAGTAGGAATAAATCTATGTCTCGTTGTTGGAACTTTTTTTTTTATTGGGGAGTCATTTTCAGAAAACGTCCGCGTCCGTTCATTTGTGACGTCATCATTTTCGGGGAATTGTCTGGGGCCTAGAATTTTCTTGATCTGCATTTGACTTTGATTGTTATGTTACCTTGCATAAAACAAAAATTGTCTAAGCTCGATAAAGCAAGCAACAAAAAATTAATTACGTGACAGCTATCTAATTTTTTTCAAGACTCCCTACTGACCTGGGGTCCACCCACTCCTTCTCCCGTGTTGGGATATATAAAATTGTCTAGATTGTCTAGAGCTCCCCTCCTCTTCCCTCTTTGCTACACGAGATTTTGCCTATTAAATTGTAAAATATTGTTTAAAATGCTTCAATATTGCATGCTTCAGACCACTCGAACAATTTCAGCTCAAAATGATGTAGAAGATTTTCGATAAGACTTTGGTTCCTTTTTCGAATATAGAGTTGCTGCTTAGAGTTCCATTGGGAAAAAGCACCGAGGGATTCCCACTTCTCCTTTTCTGAAGTGGTAGAGATGTTCCGAAGGCCCCTTCAAGATTCTTTTGTAACTAATGAATGGCCCTTCGTATGGCTCAAAGTATGGGATCTTCCTAAAGTCTCCCATCTATTTCCAAGTCACACTCCTCATCTTTATGGCTCAAGGCGTAAAATGTATCAATTTATTGTGATGAGATACAACGTTGAGTATTACTTATACGTATTTACGTCTTATTCACCGTTCGTAGCCAATAGGGAGAGAAGAGGTGGAGACTAGCATTCTGAGTAAATCAATGTCTTCTTGTAAGAAATATTCTCAGGAGGCCCACCCTTTACTCTCTCTTTTTGAAATTCTTTTGATAAAAGCAAATGTGCTTGATATTGAGGCAAAGTTTGAGTGACTTTGTGAAGTGGTGATTGATGATGGTGAAAGATATTCTTCATCTCGTGTATATCGAGATCAGCAATGGAGCCTATCGGATTTGCACTCCAAGTGTGACTTGACGCCATTGAATGACGCAGATGCAGCCGAATTACGTACGTTTTCTGCATATCCATCTCTTCTCATACGTTAGTCTATGGTGTGGATTTCACTTTACCATGCGATGAAGACGATTGTTATTCATTCGTACACGTACATTTTTCGCGTCAGTCTCAAACGATGAAAACTTTATCGTAATTATTTGTTTTTTTCTTCCTGCACCTGTCCACGACAGCGTGTATTGATGTCGTCTTATTGATTCAGTAAACAAGTCGTTTGTATGCACGCTCCCTCTAGATGTGTGAGTGTTTACGAATTTTAGTATCATAACTCGGGACGCGTAAATCATTTTGAACGTGTTATGAAATTCCTGAATTTGTTGTCACAAAAATTGATAGTCTCGACAAATAAGGATAAAACTCGAGTGTGCATAATATGCATACTTCATCGTTTCTGGATTGTTGTTTACGAAAGTTATCGAGTTAGAAAACGTCATTCATCGTTTGCGATCGAGACAAAGGTCTCAAAAAAGGCATGATTTATCTGCGGATGTACGAACTCGAAGCTTTCTACAAATTTGAGTAACTCGATGGTCGTTATTCTCATCCAAGTTCTCGTAATAGGTCAGAGGGTTCCTAAAAATGTTCTCGAATAGCCCCCACCTTTCTCAAAACCATAAATTAATTTTTCGGAAAGACGACTGGTTACGAAAAACTACCTACAAAATATCCTTAATCGAAGCTATTATAATCAATTCTTGAATTTAGTCAACCTATGTCGTTCAACTGCATACTTTTTGGATTGTTCTATGAGCTACCCTTAATTTCTACACTTGTTCAGAAAATTTCTCTTTCTGTTTTCTTCTTAATTAGATATTTCTGAGGTTATTCTATTTATTGCAACATCGTTTCTTATCTCTGTTGTCATTGAACGAACCCTGCCTTGACGTGTTACACTTTTCACTCTGACAATTTCTTTCCATTCTAGCAGTGAAGTCTTCAAAAATAGTCTTCTCTCTCCTCGAGGAAAGTTACTAAAAAACAATTTCGAACTTTTGTTTCTAAATATTTCTGATGGCAGGTGAAGGAAAGATTGATGTAATAAAATTAGAATATTCGCCTATTTTTGGATGTGCGGAAGTTGTATTTCTTTCCTCGGAGGGAAATGAGAAGAAAATAGGGTTGTCAGGTATGACATAAGGAAGAGCACTCATCTTAATGTTTTGTTTTCTCATTATCATATAATGTGTTGAACGTTGATCATACCGTTCGTGTTTTAATGTGTTTTAATTTTGGACTTCGAGAGCGAGACGAAACTCGTCTGTTTCATCATTCCATTAATTGACGAATAACTTAATCAAGATGAATTTTAATCGGCTCCGAATTTAAAAGAAACTTCCTACACGACTATTATTAACATTTTAATTTTAGTTCGATGAATTTTTAATTTTATATACACATATATATCGCATTATATTTAGGAAGAAGCTGTATTTTTGTTTGTTTTTTTCTTCTTCCTCAACTCATCGAACTATTAATTTTGATTCGATTCCGGTTCACCAGCTCTTTGGAGATGCCATTATCCCGAGTGAAACAAGCAATTTTGTCACGCGATCTTGAACTCTTGCGATGTCCCACGCCTACGGCTCGGTTCAAAAATCCACATTCGTGAATTATGTCGCATGACGACATAGCCTCGTATCCATTTTGTTACGTAATGTTCGCATTACGTGCATTGTTGTTGATTTTAGAACCGACCCCGATTACTAGAAAAATATCTGCGCGTTCGTGACTGCAATTGATTTCGCGTTCATCCGTCATCTGTATTTTCCATTCACCTACCTGTGATGTACCTTACCCTTGATTTCGTACGGAATTTATGTTGTACGATAATTTCTGCCAAATCTATATCGAACTCTCGAATCGTCTGGCAGATGTATCGTTTTCACAAATACCTCCGTGATAAATTCTTGGTGGACGTTCCTCGATTGTCTATCACTGCAGTAATGTGGGAGAAAGGCATTTTTTCAAGAAAAAGGGGTTTCCCAAATGTACAAATCCACTGTATTAGCTGCTTTTACAAGAGTACTTTCGGGCGGCGGAGATATTCTGATATTATGAAAAACAAGATATTGAAGGGCAGCAAGTTCAGAAACTCGATCAAACACTGGGCCAGATATGTAGATGATGTCCTAATTGTGTGGTCAGGCACTGATAGACAGGTGGATCTATTCCTTTCAGAAATGAACGCGATGAATGAGAGCATCAAATTCACAGTGGAAAAAGGCAATGAGACCATCGACTATTTGGACCTTACACTCACACTGGAGAACTATAGAATAGAATACAAAATCTACAGGAAGCCGACGCATACTGACACCATTATCTCAAATGACTCCTACCACCACTCCAGGCACAAGTTAGCGGCAATCCATAACTACTTCTATCGAGCAATTTCTGTCCTAAAGAACGACAAAAAGAAGAGGAAAGAGATTAAGATAGTAAAGCAGATCGCAGAAGCCAATGGCTATCGTAGAAGTATGGTCTTTGATGGAGAGACGATGAGTCAAGCTTCATACAAGATTGTCAGAATCTGTCTCGCTGTTTTTTAATGATTCGATTCGTCTTTGATGGTTGCAAGGATATCATACTGCGAATGTAGTGTACTTAGACTCCTTCAATATTCCTCAGCAGTGAATCGATATATCTCTGCCAGGTCTGGGGCTCATTGCGGTATTGCTGGGAATTCAGAGAAGCCAAATGAAGTTATGACCTCCGTTGCATCTGCCAATTGATTTGTGAATAGTTTTGGTTGGCGTCAATTCAGCTGATGTTCAAGTCGAGGATATTGGGGAGAGGATGATGATCAGGTTTTGTTACTTAGTTCAGTTCCAATTTTCCAGGTACCATCTTTTTTTGAGATTTATTGAGAGTGGAGCAGCCTATGTGCTCTTGGACGAACGTCATTCACTGTTTTGCATCCTAGTTCTGTCGGATTCAAACGCCTTGCTCTGGACGTTATTGGTAGTCCTAAAGTTTTACTTGTGAGGTTTGCGTGACTTTCTTTGGCTGTTGTCAGGAAGCTTCACTAGAGTGCTTGCAAAGTCTTCATCCTTCTCATATCCCAAGTATGTATACTGCTGCTTTACTAACAATACCGTTTGCTATCAGAGTGGTGGTTGATTTGGTATCGACGGAAGAAGGGCAGCTACCTCGGCTACAATGACAGGCCACTTGAATTTGCGCCTCACCCTAGACGATAAGAGACTATCTGTGTGTCTTACCGTCGTTGCAATTGAACTGTTGTTCGCAAGTGTTGTCTTTGATGGGTCTCTTCCTCTCCACAGCGATTGGCGGGTATCGGCAGTTACCTCGGCGTTAGAATCGATTGAAGTATTGTCAGGATAAAGAAGCGTCAAGATCTGTTCTGCTGAGGCTCGTCGATCGAAGCCGCTACTGACCAGCCCCCGTCGCATTCGCTTTGCAATCGTAAGGTTGTTAACAGTTATGTGTATTGGCTGTGAAACAGTGATGGTTCCAACGCGTTTTGTATTATGAGCAATCGTCCTCGCCCACCTGAACAATCCCATGATCAAAATCAATTACTGTCTTTCGATCTTTCTCTAGACCCCTGCTTCTGATTGGTTTCTGCTGGTTTTGGAACAGGTTCTTTAGTTCAAGTTTAACATGGTCAGTGGTCATATCGGTTGTCTCTTTATCGCTGATAATTTGCATCCCAGATATTGATTGGGTACCACTTCCGCAGTTTAATTGGCTACTGCTTCCGACGTCGCGCCGGTTGTTGTGAGTCAAACTGTCGCAAATGAAAGAGAAAAATTACGAATATTCACGTCGGTTTTACCGCTGTCGATACCAGACCAAATGATGCAACACGTCTCGTACTACATGCGTTTTACTGATAACGGATGTTTCTCGTAACTAGGAAAAGAGTAGCTCGCGATGACGGCAGGTATAAACGTAGAGCGAGACGATATGTTATCACTATACAGATAAAAAATTGATACTCGTTTACACGAGAGAGTTTGACAGTAAAGATTTTCTCTCGCTTGTCATAAGTCGTGTTTCCTATTTTTTTCTCGTTGATCGATTTGAAAAAATAGGAACTATGCCAGATTTTACTGACGAGTAATATTATCTAGACGGTTGTATGGAAAAACTTTTAGGTATTTATCTTAGAAAATTTTTTCTTCTTTTATCGTTCCAGATGAACTCATGGATAAGAATAAATCGCGTAAAAATGTTAAAGTAGAAAGCGGAGGAAATGGAACGGAGACAAGCGAAAGTATCTCGTTGCCGCATCATAAGTCCTCGTCGAAGAAGAAACACTCCAAAAAATCTGACGGCGAATTTAACGGAGGTCATTTTTCGTTCCGATATTTGCTCTGCAACAATCCGTTTTATCCGCAAAGATTTCGTTGTCGAAACCGTCGACTAACGGGTGAGTAACATAAAGACATATATTATATATATTTCATAACAAAGAGAAAACGGGAGAGAATAATATTGTCGTATGTACCCAACGTATGTCATTTTTGCACTTGAACCGTTACTATATCAATGACATTGAAGTGTTTCGGGACCTGCAGTTTACCGGTCTATCTCCTGTCTAGCTAACTATAATGGGTACGTACGAGTATTAAGACGAGAAAGAGAAATGAACGTATGGATGTAAGGGAGAACCGAGATTATTTTGTACGGAATTTAACCTTTCCTGGGGTCGAGATCGTCGCCTCACCGCTGTGACAGACGTAATCAAGGTCTTGGAATGGTGTCTCTTAGTATGTAAAAATTACGAACGTTTTACGTCGGATACTCGCGTGCGTAAACCGAATTCGACGTTCTCTCTGACTCATGTGATGATGTGGTGTGTACGAAGGGTCATTTTGTTTGAAAATTACTTTTTAATTGCGTCGAGAATGCACGAGTGCGTTGTGCGCACTCATTAAATCATTCTAGGTTTCCCCGATTGTGAAGCTTCGAGAGGAAAGAAACGTTGCCAGTAGCTTTTCTCTCTTTTTACCTACGCGTTTCAGGAACGTCGAATACGTGCTGACCTTGTCCCTTTCAGCCTTCATTCCACGTCTGGAGTATTTAATTTTTCTCCATAGTCGACTGCTTTACTTCGATTGAAATTTATATCACAGAGGATCTAATTTTCGAATACCTCAAGATGGGTTATCTAGCTAAAGTATGTTCATCTTCATCTCATTCAGTTTGTACATTTATCGTTGTGTTTCGTGCATATGGTTGTGTAGATTGATTTCTTGGCTTGGTGGGTTTAATGACATCGTGTTTTTTGGACACTAGCCATAAAAGAGAGATTGAAACCTCCAAATTTTGAAAAAATTTCATCTAAAAATTGAGTGCTTCCAGTAATGTAAATTGGTTGAGGCTTGACTTTCATAAATAGAAGTGTATCTTGAAGAAAAGCTAATGAGGTTGCAACAAGTTGCTTGACACGTGTGTACTACCCTCGTACAGACGTGCAGCAAGAAGAGGAAGACTCACCTTGAAGAAAAAAGAAGAAGAAGAGACTCCAAAAGCGACCTACCATAACTGAGATGGTCTAAAGAGAGTTGCCGAGGAGATTCTTCCAACATTGAAGTTACATCCGAAAAGGTCGATTCCGGTGTTGGAGGAAATAAAATTATGCAACCCGCTGCCCACTTTACCAAAGAAGAGGGGAGGCGCTGCACATGCGACAGAGGCGGCCGTCTGTCAACAATATCAAATCTGACTCAGCAGGCGGTAGACTCAAATTGTTTTCAATTTTCTCGACCATTAGATAGAAAAGACCAGGAAAATTGAATCAACAGTTCAAGAATGCAGTGAATAGAGTTGTGTTGGCGGCAATTTTAGCAGAACGAAGAGTAAATAAATTTTGAATCGACCTATGAGAACAAATCACTTCCTGGATTATTCTAATAGAATTCAAAATTTTTTCATCATCCATGAGACATGAATTATAGAACCCGTCGTCCGAAAACGCTCCTTTCTGTATTCATTAAATTTTGCGACTCAAGAGTTATTGTTTTTTGGTGTTCTATATTTTATTGAAATGTGTCGCTCCACTCTGGAACAAATCGAAATTAACCATGAGACGTTCCAGAAATTATTGTATCAGAATTTCAGTTTATCCAGTAAATTTGAGAAAATATAGATATTAGTTTATGGGAATCGATATTTTATTGCACATCCGACATGATATCCGTGGCGAAATAAAAAACTGAGCAAGTATTCGTTTTAAATTGGAAAACAATCAATCTCCTTGAAATATCGGAAATCAAAAACTAAAGACAATTTTCTTCGACTATTCGGACCGTCTAATATTTCGAATTATACACGTAGTAAAATGTATTCGGGTCAGATGATCGAGTTTTTCTAACCTCGTCATCACAAGCTGACCAACATTTGACGTCAGTGAAAATACAGTCGGCACATTTGTATGTACCGCAGCGCGAACTGTCACTTTTATGCTACTGCAATTGCTAATGGTTTATAAATTGTCATTTTCTGTCCTACGCGATGTGCATTAAATAAAGTTCATAGAAATAAACTACCGAGGCAAACCGATAGGCACAAAACTGCGAATGGCATCAAAAATACTCGAAGTAATTTTAGCATGGAAATCTGGTGCGCATATGTTTTCTAATTCACGTGACTAAAATGCGGTCAAAATATTCAATTTTTTCATTTTTTATGAAAAACAACGCTCGTACAATTTTTAGTATCTACAATACCTTTCTGCAAAACGTTGCAATAGAATTTGAGGATCTTCGAAGTGAATTTTCGTCTAAAGTCAGGCGAGTACTGTTTCTAATTTGGTATCAGGGTTTGGGTTCTAAATTTACGTCATCAATTTGTAATCTTTTGATTGGCAGATAGGTCATTGAGGAGATATTTTTAAATTCTTAAGACTTTATTTTGTAAAGCTGTAACTCTTTACGGTTTTCTTCGCAAATTATCAAGGAAAGAATCCTACACTAAGCTGAATATCATGGGTATTGGAAGAGCGAAATCCAGAGCGGTATCTAATTTTTTTGTTTGAAACCTACACTGAAATCTTATTGATAAAATTAATGCTCATGACTGTGTATTCATGAGGAAGTAAATGAAATGATTAATGACGTCAACCAACAGTCGCAAACGTAAACGCACGAGTTTTCCTCTTCTTTCTCTTTCTCTCGAATTTAACTCTTCGTTCCAATGAATTAAGTAGAACTTTACGGGCAACAGTCCACTCATATCGAAAACAGGATTAAAGAACAGACATTCGAAGAGCGTTTGTCAATCTAAATTTTCAGTATACGACAAAAACATAATATTGAAAACGGAACAAAAAAATATAATAATCTGTATAACAACATGAAATGCAAATAAAATAAACCAAAGATAAAACAGCCGCGATTCGCTTCCAATATTTTCAAAATTAGACGTATCGTGTTCCGTGCATTTTGAATATTCATGAAAGGAAACTTGGAAATCATTCGTTGAGTTTTGAATAATACATCAAACTTCTCCCAAATGCTATACGACCGAACAGGATGATATTTTTACCGATATTAGTTTTCATCCCGCAACGTGTGGAAAGGCGTTACTGAAATTGGTTGTCCCTGACTTTTCGACCTGAATGTTTTCGAAAGTTGTTCTGAAATCTGAATTGACGTTTGTAGCTAGCTTGTCTTTTTGAACGACTCCTCAAATTTCAAACTGCCCATACCAGTTGTTCAGCTTGGAAAGAGATACAAATCGGAAAAATGTTACCTGTATAGATTGTTGCAACATGAAACGTCATTTATGAAGGATGTGCAATCGAAGTCGACATTGCGTCGATTTCCGGTAAACAATCTGATAGGGTTTCAGAATCTTGGTCAAAAATACCGACTGAAAATCGACGTCGAAATTGCGTCGATTGGACCACAGCTGCATATTTTGAATAGAGTCGACAGATACCTGATAGGTCGATTTCAACAAGATACCGAGGCGATCTCGACCACGACTTTGACAAAGTAAATTCTTGGTCTAATTGGCTTCGATATTCCGTCAACGCGTTTCGTCGGGACTCGGCAGCACTAATGAAAATTTTAATTATGCTCGACTAGTCCGGCAATGGTCAAATTATCGCCTCGTTAACCTCGACTTCAAAACCAGAAGACGACTTATTTTTTATTTCAATTTCCATTACCTTGGACAGCGTTATGAATTGTTATGAACAGCCTTTAATACTTCTAGTACTAATTGCTTTGGAATGACTTGTTGCTATTAGACCAACAGCTTTAAAAAAAGCCTTTGTCTAAACTGTAAGGAAAACCACCGAATCTTACAGTTGATTGATTGATCTTCAACTGATCTCCTGACGATTTGGTCGACCGTTTTCTTCCGTTTTCTTCAGAATGAAGGTGATTTCCTTTTGATCTTGTCTATTCTTGCAGGCAAGGTCTTCGTGATAAGGCGTCGGCCTTTTGATGGATCTTTTCCTTGCGGTGTTGAATATCAAAGGTGTACATCTGCAAATATTGGTTTCATCTTTTGATTCTGTACAGGACATTATCCTCTGTAGAGCAGTGTGAGCAGTTCTCAATAACAATTTCTGTCCATATAAATACTTGTGAAAATGTATGAATACTTTGACAACTGCCAGTAGTTCGCCTCTAGTGATGCAGTGATTCTTGCCTTGGCCAGAATCTTGCTGTAATAAACGATTGGTTCTCCTTCAGAATTGTCTAGCTCCAATGTCTGAATTACTGCGTTTGTGTCCAACATAAATATTTTCCCAAGCTGTGGAAATGTTAATATAGGCGGCGAGAACGCCTTCTTTTTCAAGTGATCAAAAGTTTCTCGACATTCTCGAGTCCACAGAAACGGGCTTTCTTTTTCAATAAGTTTGCTGTGACCGAAAATCATTTTACAAATCTGCGATAGTAGGTGATTAATCCTAGAAAACTTTTGAACTAATGGCGATCTTTAGGAACTACTGCCTCTACTTTGTCACGATCAGTCTCGAGTCCGTTGGCTGATATAATATGCCCAAGTTATTTGACTTCTTTTCAAAATCTGAAATATTTCTTCTTGGATAATTTCAATTCAGCTTCTTGCAGTCCTTTAAATACTATCTTTAGAGCGTCGTACATGTTCCTCGGAAGTTTTATTAAAAATAATTATGTCTTCCATATAGACAAAGCATACCTTTTCAATGTGGACTTGTGAACATTGTCTATCAAACATACAAATGTGGCTGCTGCATTATATGATCCAAATGGCCTAACATTGAACCGCTCTTCTTATCAAATATTTAGCTCCTTACAAAATGTCAAAGAGGTCATCAACTTTTGGCACGCGTCACAATATTATGCGTTTCAACTGGAAACCTGTTTTGTAGAGGGGTTTTCCAGTGCCATTCAGTAGTAATAGAGCCCCTTGGGAACTCTGCCAAAAATTGACTGGAAACGATCAAAACGACCAAAATCATACACAATTGACTAGAAACAACTAGAAAAAACCAAAATCGACCCCTAAAACAATCATAATTGGACATACATCAGGTGCGTTTAATTGGCGCCCAACCACGGCCGTGACCCAACGCAAAAAATGACTAACATTGGCGAAAAACAACTAGAAAGTAGAAACAACCCAAATTGAACCAAAATTGACCACAAAAATGACCATGGAACACCATATTGACCAAAATTGACCATAATTGGACATACGTCAGACGCGTTTAATTGGCGCCCAACGCGTCTGATGTATTCCCAATTGTGGTTGTTCTTGGTCGTTTTTGGTCGATTCTAGTCGATTTTTGGAACACTTCCCAGTGCGCCCTATTTCTACTCCATCCGGCTGAAATGACGTCATCAGATTGTAACGTCACAGGGTCGGAGGTCAAAATTTTCTCAAGTCCTTCTCCTATCATATATAGTTTGGAAGGTTGACATTTCAACAGGGAACCTGTTCTATGAGAATGGTTCCTGTATAAACGCGAAAAAGACGAATACTCCGAAGGTTTTCTCTCCCTTCGGAGTATTCGTCTTTTTCGCGTTTATTATGGAAAGCCGTAACTTGGAGGAATTCGTTTAATCCGCCTCCTGTCGTATACAACAGACTCAGAAAAATTTCATATTCTTCCATGATTTCAATCCCAATTCTCACTAATGAAACCAATGTAACCCATAGAACAGGTTTTCTGCGTTCCTTGTTTATTTTTGTTAAGTAAGCTGTCCTTTTTTGTCCTTAATTTTTGCATTGAATTTAGCCATCTATTCTCTATGTGACCGAATGAGGATTACACGAAGGTCTTGCCGGGAGCAAGGCCTTCTTTCATGCATCAATTTGCATTGTCACTTTGAACGAGTTTGTAATTTTTTCCCCTTTTTTTACAGGTTCATCAACAACCAGCTCAAATGAAACGGAGAAAACAGCGATAGCAGACGAAAAAGACGTTCCAGTCAATTCGGCCAAGTCCTTTGGAAATAGGAACGACGATAAAGCTAGTCGAGTACGTATCCTTCATTAAATCTTGTTTGAAAGTTCAAAAAATCAAAGGGATGTGTGCATTGTGGTATACGAGCATCTCAGTCATTTAGATGTATTCTGAAAAATGTACAGCCAAAGACGTTCTAAATTTAGTAAAAAAGGAAAATCGTGAACGAGTCTCGACTATTTCAGCACTCTTGTCGAGCGGTTCTCACCCAGTTTCGTGAGTACATTAATTCGTGCGAGTCACTAAAAGTCGAACCTTTTATCTAATCGTAAATCTCATGTAAAGAGAATTATCGACGGAGACGTTGAAGAATGAGAAGTTTTTAATGTATGCCCTACCACGAAACAAGCGATATCATCATAGTTGTATGAAATATCTTCGATGGAAGATTTCTATCATCTTTCAATATGAGGCAATACAGGAAGCCCAGATTTCCTGTCAAACTAAAAACTCTTTTCAAAGCGAGTTCTCCGACACTCTTTCATCAACTGTGTGAAAATTAGATCGACACTGTATATTCGGGATGAAAATGATAATAAAATATTCGAAGGTGAATCATTATTGTGTCGTTTAATCACGCTTTTCCTGCTTGTGTGGTTCTGGTGTGAAGGAAGTTTACGTTGTACGCGTTTACCGCGAGTTAAAGATTGATTAGAAGTTACTTGCTTTTGAAATTCAGAATACAAATGTGGTACAACATATGGTGTAAGCGTGATTGTTCAATTTCTGAGTCATTGTGTCATATATATATATAGTATGTATTTTTTTTCTTCTCTCTCTCTCCCTTCCAAGTAGTAGAGGCTATCTCAAGCGAGAAATGAGCCGTTTTACGCGGTATCGTAATCTCGTATTGTTGTTCGTATGCGGATGAGTGCATTTGCAATGTGTAATCGAATACGTCTGCCCATGGTCTTACTTATATAGCATTGATAGAAAGTGTTTCGTTCAGAAATTGATGTACTGTGGACACTTTCCCTGTTCTGTTGGCAATCCATGAAGAATTTTACGAACTGTAACTCATCTTGTTGAATAGGCTTTTCATAATGTAGGTACTGTGGGATGCTGCGTCGAAGCTTTCCATTCTTTCATTCATTTTGGCTTCGTAAAAATTATGCGCTCTAACCTCGGAGAGAGTGCTGTAGTTGTATTTAAATTGAATTAATTTACAAGTACGAGACGAGTCGTTAACCGAGAAAAAGTTCGCGTCGTCGTGACGTCAACGTCGTTCTTGTATATGCTGATGGGTACTGATGCGTGCTCCATTGTCATATCATTGTGTTCGTAAGCGTTGGCGTTGGGCGTTCTGAACTTGTGAGGAAAAAAGTTGGTCATCAAATAATAAGTCGTATAGATTGTGCAACTTTATACGATGATTATGGTGTAGTTTTGTACTCCGTATAATCGTACTGAAAAAAAAAAAAAAAATACCACCAAGTCGTATAATTTTTGTCGCACTAGATTTGGTGGAGGACAACCTTCATCGATTTTTTGGGATGCGATGTAAAAATTGCAAAATTATTCATTTTTGTACGCGAAAAATTGCTAATTTTATACATTATTACGTGTGATAAAGCGATTTAGGTGATCGGATATGTATGAGAATTCTAAGCGCATAAAAATCTGCGAGCCTTGACGATAATGACAAAGATGTTTTATCATAGGACGTGTTCCACTATAGGATCCGATAGGGTACATAGACACGTAGCGGAATACGAAATATATTATCACAGACTATAGCAGGTATATTCCAAATGAAATTAAAATGAACAGAAGAATTTTGAGAACAGTAGGTCAACCACAAAGACGAAATAAATTTTGGTCCAAAAAGGTGAAAGGAACAACTAGTTCAAGAGGTGAAGTCACCAAAAATGCGAAGAAAGCTTTAGATGATGAAGAGTTAGGATTGAAACAATCAAGAATAAACGGGCAAGAAGGCGTAATAATGAAACAGTGTCTGCAGCGACCGGTTTCGGACAGGCGATGCTGACCATCTTCAGGCAACTGAAGAAGATGGAGATGTACATATGAGTAGATGATGTCATCTTAGACAACCACAATGTGTGACGCTGAAAGAAATCGAGCAAGAGCCGCGAAATTGGTGATACAAAGGTGGCCGTTAGATCGTTTAGAAGTTTTGCATCGTGTGTTTTATGCGCCGTAACCGTTTCTGTTTCCATAGAATTAATAGAATTAATTCGGTTCTCTAAAATATGACCAGAAACATCTAACGACGACATACTCAACGATTAAAACGTACGGAGTAATTTGAATAGAGCCACAGAAATGTTTCTGCTTCCTCTAAATGATTCATTAGTTCGCCCTTCGAGCAATGATGTAGAATTTTCCGAAAAACTGTTTCAAACCCAAGGTGTCCATATGGGGGCGAACTTGCTCCACTCGTTCGCCTTCCCCGAGGCCTAGATAGCTTAACTTACAGTACACTACGCCTATAAGTATATTAATTGAAGAACGGGAGCTTACTCAGCTAGATAGCTTATCTTACAGTACCTCCTCGTATATTAATCCAAGAAAGGGGGCAAACGAGCGGAGCGAATGAGCAGCTTAACTTACAGTTCTCCTATATTAGTCCAAGAACGGGGCGTACGCCTGTGTGATCCTTTCTTCATTTGGCTCTGCCACAAAATTTCTCTTGCCGGCAATCAATGGCGTTTGTCGAGTCTACCTAGTCATCCCACATTTTGTTTTTGCCTATAAGTGCAGACACAGTTGGGACAGAAATGGATCTATCCAAATGGGGATATCGAAGACTATGGGTACGAATATTATTTTAGTAGAGCCGCATCTCCAGAAATACTGAAATATATTCTTTTTATTTGCGCGCCTTCTTTCTGCTACGCTTAGCTTGTGGTGGTAAAATTTTTCAATGCATTATAATTGTGACAAACTTCAGTGCGCTCTAACGGTACTACAATGTGTTATCACGAAAAGAGTTACCGCGCCTTTCTAGTAAGAAATTAGGCATGAATAGTTTTTGTGCTCAAATTTTTTTCCAGACCCATTTTTAGGTGATCTATATTTCCATTTAAAAATCGAAACTTGCCCCCTTCAAACCCCTTCCGTAGGCAAAGCCAACGCGGATCGATTGGGATTTTTTTATTTTTATTTTACGAGCAGTTTAGCTACGCTAAGCGGTAGTGATTTTAATTTTCTTAAAGATAACATTTTACCGACTTTTTCGGTTATTCTTTCATAGATTGCGATGAGAGCGTGAATACAAATCATGATTGGATGAAGAGAAGAGCAGCTGGAAATAACACAGAATGATGCTCGGGAATTGGAGATGATCAAGAATGAATTATGAGTAGAGGTACGAGAGATGGTGAGGATATACGTGAGCCTCATTGAGAGAACGATTTATAGAATAAGTTGGAGTTATGAAGAAAGGATTTAAGCGAAATGATTACTTGTAGGCAGAAGTAAAAATTATTCATTTTTTATTTTCATTTAGATTTCTTTTAAATTAACGAGTTACCAAGATAGTGTCATGGAGCTATGAGCTCAGTGGTTTTGAAAAGTGAAGATGTGGAAAAAGGAATTTAATTGTTGGAAGAATTGAAAGATGTTGACAACCAATAGAGAGTCATCTGATAGTGCTTCTATGTGATTGTGAGAGATAAGTCACAGGAGTTCGGAAGTAAAACTAATTTGGGGCAGGAAAAGATATGTTGAATGAGGGGGATATCAGAATCGCAATGAGAGCATGAAAGGAGGATAAGATAAGGAGTGTGTGTGTGTGTGTGAGTCTACGATAACCAACATTAAGAGATGCTTGAGAATCGGAGATGATCAAGAATGAATTGGAGAGGTAAGAGATGGCGAGGACGTGTGTATCTTATCAAGAAAACGATTCATTGAATAAACTGGAGTACTACAGTTAACGTTTCAGCAAAAAACTTGATTGTAGGTACAGGTGAAAAGTCGTGTGTAAGCATTTTTTTGAAATAGTTTACCCAGGACATTGGATAATGCTATGTGACGATATGATGCCGCGAGGAGGGGATCTGAGCCGAGTTTCAGGGTAAGAAGGATGATGACAGTTTTCAGAAAATGTGGGTAGATGCTGTGGGCAAAGATGGAGTTGAAAAGGGAGAGGAGGGGGGTGGAGGTTTTTTAGCACGGATTCGTAAATATTGTCTAGTCCAGGAGAGGCGTTTCTTAGATTTTTATTGATTGTGATTTCAAGTTCACTTTCAGATACTGGGAGGTTGTAGGGGAGAGGTTTTCCCCAAGGAGCGTTGAAAGATATATTCAAATTTTCTTGTTGAAGTTTAGAAGATGAAAAGGTGGAGTCGTAATTAGAGTTGGAGGATACTGAAGTATAGTGATTTGTTAAAAGTTCAGAAATTTGAAAGGGGCCAGAGATGATTGAATCGTTTGCTTTCAGGTGAGAGGTGTAGTGGAAGGAACCATCGCCTTATATCTTCAAGTCCGCTATAAATGTGGTCCAGGATTGTTTCTTCTCGGAACGGACCAGAGTTCTTGCTTTTTTAAGGAAAGGTATTCTGCAGCTTTTACTTCCACCTGAATTTTACCATTGTCTGGTCTTATCATTTACTCGTGGATAGTTTACCTTTCAAAGATTGTTTAGGGGAAATATGAAAATGGCCAATGAACGATGGTAGAATAATATACCTAACTTATTTGTAGATAAATACGTACGTGACATAATAATTATCGAAAACGAAAGAAAGTAGTGGCAGATAAGGATATCGTTATGAGAGTTTTTTTTAACGGAGGGCAACTTCAAAACAGAGTTCGACGAGTTCTATTCGTGATAGCTAAAACGTAGAGTAGGCAAAAAAATTTCACAGGTATCCGAAGAACTTCAATAACCTGGATATAACTTGATTTAAACTCAGTCTGAAGTGGTAGACATGCCCATGCATTTCTCAGGAATCCGAAAGTTCTCTTTTTTTTAGGGGTTGTTGGGGGGTACTTTCAGGAAATATTCGTGCGCGAGCGGTCCGAGGTTGATGACGTCACGGAGAAGGTGGGGGAGGAATTGGAAAAATTTCGATTCTTGAGCTATTTATGATAGGAGAGGGACTTGGAAATATTTTGACTCTCCAGCTTTATATGATAGGAGCCTCTACCCTTTTTTTTTTTTTTGGGGGGGGGGGGGTATTTTCAGGAAATTTTTATCCGTGGGTGCGAGCGGTCTGAAGTTGATGACGTCACGGAGAGGGGGAGGACTTGGAAACATTTCGACCCTTGAGCTATACATGACAGGAGAAGGACTTGGAAGAATTTTGACTTTTGAGCTACATTATGATAGGATTTTCTATATGTTCTACTTTTTGAAAGACCTTCCACAGTTGAATACGGGTCTTGTAGGTTCCCTGCTCGCCGTTGCCAAACTTGTTCCTCTACAAGTGTACCCACATCGCAGATGTTTTCGGAGCTCGCTTTCGCCAAAGAGAAGTCTCGGAAGAGGAATTGATATCATACACATGTATTCGTATCGTGTAAAAAAAATACTAGAGTTCAGCAAGACATTCGCGAGTAATCCGAATAGTCTTGACGAAAAAATAATCTTCAACAAATCGTTTTCAAAATTGATTTAAAATATGTCTGAATGAAGCGCTCGAGGCACGTGTCGCCCTAACGGATTTCACACGTTCGCGAGAAAGCGATAAACCTAAAAAGAAAAAAAAGGTTTTTGAGAAAAGATGAGACGCTACATTTATTTTCGAATATGTAGACAGCCGTATAGAGCGCTCGTGCGTGCGTACATTCATGTACTCGAGAAAATTAATGATCGTTATTTCTGACATTAAATTTAATCCCAAATTGAATCGTATGAAGGCGTGCCTTTCAATTTTTCGGAGTTCCGAATAGGCTCTGCGGCGGCAGCTCCACGCGAGGATACTCGACACAAGTCGCTAAGTTGTAACAGGGTCGTAAAAATTTTGATAAGACATCGAGATAAGACACGCGGTACAGCACCCAGGCATAAAAAACTCCACACAATGTATTGTAATTTTTCCCCAGCTCGAACAGCGTAATTTTTGGGATCCAAAAATTTCTCGTTGTTAGTACTTTCGAAATTATTTTTGCAATTCGAGTTTGTTTTCATTTCCTCATGAACGTATACTGTCTACAATAAAGCGTACATTTCGTTGTTAATGTAAATAATACAGTAAATTCCTCATACTATACACGAGTAGTACACTGGGTACACTGTGATGTATTACGTTACAACGTGAAATTAAAATACCGAGGAATTACCAGAAAGAAAAATGGTTTTACGCGACCCTACCTACGTACATAATCATCTGGGGACATTATTTCCATCATATCATCTATAAGTAAAGAGAGAACAGTACGTGCGATATGCCTTGTAATACAGGTATGTCATATCAACGCTTCAAATTCACGATAATCATAATCACATAAATATATGTAGTGCCGAAAACAAACTATTCTTCCGGAGTGCAGCGAGTAAACAAAACATGGTACACAGTACAATGTTTTCAAATTGTATGAACTATTGTCAGGAACAGAAATCATGATATGAACACGAATTATAGTTCCAATACGGACAGTAGAGACACCATAATTTTCAGCGATTTAGCACGTTCGGATGATATTAGAGCAATCTATTCTTCCAACTCGAAAATAGAGTCCCGTAAAATTTTAAAAAACACTCTCTTCTACGTGTATCAAGATATAAATTTCGTGCACTTACTTGTACGATGGACAATGGAGAAGACAATGACGGAAAAAAAGTTTCAACTCACGGAGTATTGAACTCACTAATTTTTACGACTTCGGCGATGATCGTGCTATTCTACAGGAAAACAAATCGACTGTTTCTAATTTTCATCATGATTGAGGAATGACGACCAACTGACATTGCATTGTACAAGGCTATTAATTACAGAACCTATTACGTATGGATTTGATTTATTTTTCCAGCAAGGGACAAAAGTCAAAACAGTACGCGAATGGTTCTATCAACAGCTAGAAAAGGCTCTAGCTGGGTAAGGGGGGAAATGGCTTTGGTCGAAAAATGTTTCAAATGTCCGTCAAAATGTTGTCCGCAATGAGAAAACTCCAAACCCAATAAATTGGACCCATCCGCTCGCCCACATGGGCTGCTGAGTCATTTGTAGACCTAAAATCCAAATGGCTGTATCTCAGGCAATAATGATTGCACAGCGATGTAACTTGGGGACATTTTAGCATAATTATGTGAACTTTCATCCATGGTATTTTTTTTTTTTTTTTAATCATTCATATTTTCCCTAGTTTCTAGTAATAACAAAACTTCAAACTAGGATATTAAAAAAAAATCGGGGGAATGGCACCTAAGGAAAATCATTCATTTGAAGCACCATACCCTCTACTACAACATACATGAGTACCATAATCCTCGGTGAGGTATAGAACATTCCTAAAAAAATTAATAAATAATGAATTTCTGTGATTTTTCCATGAATAGCGGGGTGAAGTACGACTGCTACCGTAATAGACCGCGTGAAATGTTTGGTACTTGATAAAGATCGCTAGTCGATCTAAACGTTGTACGTTTAATAAAATTTAGTGTGGAAAAAGCCTCTCTTTATTTTCAATTAAACTGTGTCGTCCTTGCACGTATAAAAAGCTCTTTCATTCAATAGTCAATGTTCGAGCTGAAAAATACGCACTCCACCGTGAGATGAAATGGAAATGTTGATAGACTAAAAATATATTTTCAGTATTTCGTTTATCGATTTGGTAAATTCTTATGCAAACACATCCACGGATTAGGTAGAGTGCGTTAAATTGAGAAAAATGCTTGAAAAATTCTCCAATCGCTGGAACAGTCTGAAAACAATAGAGGAAGGAGAAAATCCACTTTTTTTCCCTGGAGGACCGTCAGTTTTGGTATTTCATTCATCAATTAGGTCGATTACAATGTAAACACGTCCACCGAGTTCGAAAAAAATTGTCCAAAAATTCTCTAGTCGCTGGAACGTTCTGAAAGTGATAAATAATCGAGAAAAATCCATTTTTTCAACCTGGAGGACCGTAAGTTTTGGTATTTTGTTCATCAATTAGGTCAATTATAATGTAAACATGTCCTTCGAGTTTGAAAAAAATGGTCAAAAAATTCTCCAGTCGCTGGAACAGTCTGGAAATAGCAGAAAGTCGAGGAAGTCCACTATTTCAACGTGGAGAACTGTCATTTTTGGTATTTTCTTTATCAATTACGTCAAATCTTATGTAAATACCTCCACCGAGTTGGAAAAAAATAATCAAAAAATTCTCCAGTTTCTGGGATGCCCTGGAATTAGTAAAATCTCCAGGTAATCAACTTTTCCAACATGGAAAACCGTAATTTTTCATATTCTGTTTATGAAGGTCAAATCTTATGTTAATAAGTCTTATGAGTTGAAAAAAAAATAGTCAATAAATTCTCCAGTCGCTGGAACGGTCTAGAAATAATAGAAAATCGAGAAAATCCAATTTTTCAACCTGGTCAACCTTGATTTTTGGTATTTTGTTTATTAATAATTAAGTCAATTTTCATGTAAACATATCCGCTGAGTTGAAAAAAAAATATTCAACAAATTCTCCAGTGGCTGGAACAGTCTGGAAATAGTAGAAAAGCAAGGGAATCCACCTTTTCAACTTTGAGAACCATCTCTGGCAATTCATTCATTGATTTGGTCAATTCTTTTGAGAACTGGTACGCCGAGTTTTAGAAAAATTGAAAAAAATTCTCTAGTCGCCGGGACGCTCTGGAAATAGTAAAAAACCAAAGATGCACACCCACCCCTAAGATTCGTTTCTTTCACACATACATCAGACGCATTGGACACCTTGGGCGGTTTTTGAAACACTACTATTATAAGTTCAGGTACTCTTCTACTTGCTGGATAGTGACGTCTAATGTAATTTGAGAGAATAGACCGACCACATCGAAGGACTCTAGCTTGATATGAGAAGGTGGATCAAGGGATGTTATTTGCTTTATAAAGGCCTCAGAATTTTTTGTCGCCTAGGTGACTCCCAATTTCAATGGGATTGTGCACACTTGTATCACGGGATAATTGGGCTATCTGTAGAAATGGGTCCCTCTCACTAATACCTAGTCATTGTTCCTTGTCACGTTGTGAAGGTGTGCCAGAGACAATCGATTCATGAGTCCTGAAACTTCGCCAAATTGTATATTAGGGCAGACACTAATGAGACAACTGGCCGCGCAGTATTGTTGGGTCAATACAACTAAGGCACTATAGTACGATAGGTATGCTGGACTGATAACACGGAGACGACTTTTAGGCTATAAGGTAGGAATACGGCTCGTGTGACGTCACGCGACAGCGAATGTAACTGATGGGTACCGACGACACTCGTCAGTTCCGCGACGTTACGTGAAACGTGTTTGTACCTTATATCCTAAACGTCGTCTCCGTGTTATCAGTCCAGCATACCTATCGTACTATAGTGCCTTAATACAACTTTGACTGACCGTATACACGAAATGCCATGGCCTTCTTCTGTTGCAACTTGGAGGTCAATATTTTGAGCCACAAATCACGTTAGGTACTTTCCCATTACAAAAGTTATAGTTGAAGATAGGATCAATAGTGCAAGCGTTATCATCTTACGCTGCATCACCACGACAGAATCGCCCTTATTCGCTTTAGTAAGGGACTTGTGGTGAATATCACCTTTGTTACTAAGTCAGCAAGTCACTTACAAAGTGGCCATCTTGATTTTAGGACGGCTTAATTCTCGATCTGTAGAAACTGCGCGTTGTGTTGGGTTACACATCCATACCCTGAGGAGTGGTCGTCCGGTAACGGAATGTTGCATTAGGCCCTTGATCGAGGCTGGCAATGTTAGTCAAGCTGTACCATGACTTTCTGTAGGTCTGTTCAAAAGATAATCGTGAACAGAATTCAACGCAGATTCTTTCTTCCCTCGATTTTGTAATAATTTATTTTGCTTTGTAACCTATGTTCTGAACATTAATGATAATCTGGCTGTACTTATGCCATCACATGGGTGTTTTATCGCATCAAGACATTGATTCGATGAATGCAGAAGTAACTGTATATCTGTGAAGAATAGTCTACGTGCGTCGCGCCGTATTGAAAAAGAAAATCATGAAATGACTGAGATGTTCTTTGGTTGATTAGTCACTGTGTAGTATCTTCTTTCTTTTTTGAAAGATATGAGTGTTGCATCTAATGTACGTGCAACTGTACCCAATGTATTCTTTCGTAAAGACATTCAGACATGATGTCTACGTATTTGTGTATTGTATGCAATGTATCTTTCATATATGTCTTCTTTTTCGTGTGTTCGAATAGAGCGAAGACGGCAAGATACGAGAATGCCCGCTATGTTTAGCGGACCTACCTATTGAATGCTTTCCGAAGTTAATTAGTTGTCATCATCGTTCGTGCATCGACTGTTATCAGCACTATTTACGTATCGAAATATCGGAATCCAGGGTGAATGTCACGTGCCCTGAATGTCCGGAGAGTTTACATCCTAATGGTAATTGAACTTTCAGTGTTATCATAATTTAGTACTAGGTGAAACAAACAACATAGGTCTCAAAAGGAACGTGCGATTCCTACCTTTAAGAACCTGATTAATAGCTTTCTTCTGAAAAGTTCAGGGTTATTGCAATGATCCGTTCTGCGAGTAACACCTCATTCAGATTCTCAATTTCTAAGAGCATCGGTTTTTATACGCCGGCTTTTATGCTTCAAGTGTTTCAAGGATCCTCCTTTTAATTTTCTGTATAATTGAAGATGACCTGTCGAAATAATTCTAGTCTTAGGTGGCGATTTTGAAAGTATTTTTAACACTGACAAGGACCTACGTGAGAACTACTCGGATGACAGATGCACAAAAATATAGGTTTGTACCGAAGAAGATCAGAATGATGAATGGATGTTTTCATGGGTTCATGTATTACGTTAATAAAGCAAACTTTTCACATGCTAAGCGGAACAATAAAGGACTTCACGTCACGGGTCTGCTTCGGGAATGAAAAAATGCTTATGCAATCCAAACAGATAAATTGATGTGGTGTCTGATGATGAAAGAAAATTTAAGCTACATTTTCTTGTAGGTACTGATTTAAGAAGTCTTGATTCGTTACCAATGATATATAATTGGATGATAGTACAGATTTTGAAGATTTTTTGCATGTTCAAAAATGTTCAAATTAGCCGCGACGCCCAGGACTTGCAGAAGGGAAGGGGTATTTCAGTGAAAAGCCAGGATAGACAGAAAAAATGAAACTTGAAGACTCGAGAAGTGGTTTATCCCCTTAGCGACGTGACTGATAACTAGCTAGACATGATTGCAAAAATACGACGATCAGTGTGTTGAAAATGCTTTCACCGTCATCTAGAAACGTTTTTGTCTTTAAAAAGCTATCGATCGGTGTATTAATTGGTCAATATAAATATTTGAAAATTCTGCTTCGAATTCAAGTACAAATTTGAATAATAATTAATGGGTGTAATAAGTATTTCAAACATAGTTACCAATTGGATTTTTAATAACCTGCCTAGAACGATTAGGAAATTTCAAAAAAGGAGTAAGGTTTCGAACTCGCTAACGTAAAAACGATTTATAATAATTATAATATTTCAAATTATATATAAATGTGTCATTAAAAGCATCATCGCAAAATTGAATACTAATATGGACTTTTTTTTATGTGCAGCATTTAAAGTAACTATAAAAATGTACAAATAGAGTGTACCTATAATATACACATTTAAATTCTTCCGTTAATTACAATCTCGACGATGGAATTTTTATGCGTCTGTAATTTGCTCGAAGGACTCGTGGGTCTAATGAAAAATAGCCATTTCAATTCATTAGCTTCTTCGGGCTGGTTTATTGCGGTGATGAGAAATGGGAGAATCATAAAATCATATTTTCAATGCGTTCTTTCTTCTTTTCATAGATATAAGATTGATGTTGAACGATCCAGTGTTGATTGAAAAATACGAGGATTTCACTTTGAGAAGACTTCTAGCTGTAGATCCGGACACGCGTTGGTGTCCTGCTCCAGATTGCGGGTATGTACATCAATTCTATGTAGAAACTATCGTGTAAACTCTTATTGTACGATACTTTTAGAAGTTTTAATGAACACGTAATTTTTTCATCTTTTTGGGGGGAATCTGACTCTGTGATTACAGGACTCAATAAAAATGAAAACTTGGTCGAAATATTTTTCTGTAGAATCATTTCAAAGGTCACTATGAATTCTGTTTCTGACACTAATTTATTTTAAGTGGTTGTTACTGACCGCAAGAGAGATCGTCTTTCATTAAAGCTATCAGGGCAATGCAGGCTCTCTAGCTGGGTAAAATAGGACAACGGCCTCTGTCCCGAAATGTTCCAAATGTGCGTTGAAATATTGTCCCACATGAGAAGACTCGAAATCTATAATATGGACCCATCCGCTCACTCACATAGCCTACAAAGCAATTTTTAGGTCTAAAATTCGAACAGCTCTATCTCAGACAATCATAATTGCAACTTGACGATATTTTAGAACATGTAGACATGCATCCGTAATATTCTTCACATTTCCCCTTAAATCATTTAACAAAAAAATCAAGCAAGCCTGTAAGTACAATGGTGAGGTGGAACATTCTCAAAAAAATCAATATTTAGCGAATTTATATAATTTTTATATCACTAGCAGGGTGAGCTATGACCGCTACCGCAATAGACCGCGTGAAATCAATAGTCAATGTACGGGCTAAACAATACGCACTCCTGACCTTTACTTTTTTTAACCTTGAATCGCAGAGTTAGAAATTGTGTTACTGAGAGCCGTGCACTTGCATGAAGTGGAAGAATCCCCTCCCAATAAAAGATGATATCTTTTTAAAAATTTGCAATCACGAGTTAGGAGAGGATCGTCTTTTCTCGTGAGCTCGCGATGAGAAAACGGCGGTCGGCCCGCTTTTGTTCAAAGTGGAGGGATACGCGAAAATCTAGTTGTTTCAAGCGATGGTAGGAAATGATACCGAAAAGATTTTTTCCGTTGTGAGCTCGCGGTGGAAAAACGGCTCTCGCCCCGCGTTCGATTGAAGCAGGAGAGGACGCGAAATGTGGCAAATGCAAGAATCGGCTCCTGAATTTTCAATTTCCTAATTTGAAAATAATAAATACCGATAGAAAATTATTTGCAGAGTTCAAAAACGAATAGTGAGAAAATTTCTCGAGCACAAAGTAGCCCTGAAGGGCGTGGAGTCTGGGGATACCCATTTTATTTTCTTGAATGGAGAAAAATTCTTTGGTTTCCTCTTTCTCTAAATTTTCGCGTATTCCCCGCTCCGATGGAATGCCGATGTCGGGTTATACATAGTCGTTCTCTCACCGTGGGCTCACGACAGAAAAATTTTTATCGTTTTTCGGTATCGCTCGCTTCTATTGGCGTAACACAATGAGAATTTTTGATCCTCTCGCTTCGTACAAACACGAGGCGATCGCCGTCTTCTCACCGCCAGCTCAGAGCTGAAAAATCTTTTTGTCATCATCTCCTTCCATCTGTATAAGACGAGAATTTTCGCGTGTTCCTCCTTTTTAATCAAATTGAGGCTTCCTTACCGATGCTAAACGAGGGACGCAGGGAACCTGTTCTATGAGTCGAATTCGGTTTAGTAATGAGTTAAATAGGCCTATTGGGGAAACCACTCTACCATTCGATCATAAAACGATGAACTTGAATAAACAAAGAGAGAATAAACGTTTATTAAGAGAAAATAGACATTAACGATAGTTCTCGTTCGTCTGAATTGGTTTCGTTGGCTGTTTTACTACTTGTAACGGTGTATAAAACCATCACGTACAACCTTCTCTGGGAGTAGTAAAGCAGCCTAATACTCGCTCCGCGACACTTGACTCCGCGAAGAGAGAGAAAAAAAAGTAAAGAAAAAGAGACGAAACAAACAGGAGAAAATAAGAAAAAAAAAAGGTGAGTAGAAAAGACAACAGCACCATAAACACAAGAGTAAAACTTACAAATAGATGAAATAAAAGATTACAAACTGCAAAAAATTAAAACTTAGGATAATAAGAACAACTTGAAATATTATAAATAAAATCGTGACACTTTGAGAGAAAAAGTATAAAATCAATCTAAAACTTGAGTAAGAGAAAGAAGAGTGAAACAGAAAATAGGTGAAAACTTGGAAGAATTTTCATAAAACTTACAAATTAATAATAAAGAATAAAATTAAAAAATTTGCAACTTCTAACACTCCGAAAAAGAGAAGGAGAAAACAAAAAAGTAAAAAATAGAATTAAAGAAATAAACAATGATACAACAGAAAAGAGGTTATCAACCTTGGAAGATTAGACTGGAAAAAAATGATGATAAAGAAATAAAACTGGGGTAAAACAAAAAGAAAAAAAAAAAACAGTGGAGAATATAACTTTACAAAACTGAAAAACTCGAACAGAAAACTTTGAGAGAAGGAAGAAATTGATGAAGAATAAAATAATTTAAAAGATGGGAATAATAATAATAATGAAAAGCTTCCAATAATAACAATAAGAAGGCGTAGGATGATAATAATAATAATAATAATGATAAAAGATAAAGATAAACATATAAATACAAACAATAATATATAATAATAACACATAAAAGTAATAAATAAAGGAAATATACTAAAACAAACAAGCAAACAAACAAACAAACAAACAAACAAATAAATAAATAAATAAATAAATAAATAAATAAATAAACTAAATGAATAAATAATTGAAATGAATAAATAGATTAGTTAACTAATTAAATTAATTAATTAATTAACTAATTAAATGAATAAATTGATAAATAAATAAATTGAATAAAAAATGAATAAAAGATATAAATGAACAAATGAAATAAATAAATAAATAAATGAGAAGCAAAATTTTTTCAAGTCCATTTTGGCCGGATGTGGGACGTTGGAGAGCAAATGGCAAATTAAAAAAAAAAAATATGTAGAACTAGTTCCTTGTTAACACAGAGGAATCGCCATGAGCTTACAACAGAAAAAATTGTTTCATTATCGGTCCCTCCACCAGCATAACACAACAAGAATTTTTTATCTATTCTCCCGCTTTAATTGCACACGGGGCGATCGCTGATTCTTCCGTTTCGTACGAGTGCACGGCTCCTTGTAAAACAGTTTGTATCGCTGCGACTTGGGGAAAAAGAAAAATTGATAAATATTTTAAAGCAAAGGAGGGAATGACTGAAGTGCTTATTATTCAGCCCAAACATTGACTATTGATTCGACACGGTCTATTGTGGTAGCAGTCATAGCTTACCCCGCTATTGATATAAAAATTATTGAAATTCACGAAATATTGATTTTTTTGGGAATGTTCCACCTCTACAAGGACCATGATATTCAAGTATGTTATATTGCCGATTTGACACATCAAATGAACGAATATCCACAGGTACAACTTCGTTGATTTTTTGTTAAGTAAGTTTGAAGTTTTGTTACTGCTAGAAACTAAGTAAAACGTGGGTTATTTCTTTTGGAAAATTATCATAAATGCACATCTCCATCTTCCAAAATCTCGCGAAGTTTCATCACTCTGGGATCATCGTTGCCTGAGATACAGCCATTTAGATTTTAGGCCTAAAAACTGCTCTGCGGTTGGGTTCAATTTTTCAGATTCAGCATTATCTCATGGGGGACAACATTTCAACGGACACTTAGAACATTTTGCTACCAAAGCCGTTTTCCTTTCTTATCCGGCCGGGGCTTGTCTACAAAAATTCCTCGAGCTTTGAATATCAATTTCAATTCCGTATAGGCATCACACATGCATCAGTTTACATCCACTGAAGCTAATTTGGGCCATTTTTTGCACGAGGAAGACTGGAAGATTTTAAGGGGGAATTGTGTGAGAACGAGGTCGATCATCTTTTTTCCTCCCTTGCTTTTGATATTTTTTTCATATTTTTCTTCATTTGGGCCTGATGAACAAAGTTTTGGTCGAAATTGCGTCGTTTTGTTGTTGAAATTGACCAAAGGTCGATATGCGGTCGACGAATGTCAACTCCATTTTGACAATTTCGAGTCGACTTCTCCAAATTTTTTATATACCTAAAATCGACTGCTCTCTTACGTCGATTTTCAGTTTTGAGAGAATTTCTGCTCACTTTTTCGCGAAATTGAACATCTGAGATAAACACGATTTGCGAGTAATATCAGATCTCCAATAAAGTTTGTGTTGAAGTGCTGAAGTGCAACGTTGGCGCTTTTGTGCATGCGGCAAAACCTGAGTTAGCGATTTTGTGTTTTCAGGGGTCTGTATCTTGACTTAGTTAATTTTTGTATTAGAGATCGGAAATATACCCTCTCGCCACTTTCCTGCCTTTAGTTAGTCGACAAATGTGTAAAAAAGGTATTTGAAGTTTTTTAGGTATATACTGACGACGAATATGTGTACGATTTATTGCTTTGAGTAAATAATAATTACTACCGACAGTCGATGTCTGGGATTGTGTATATTAGATCAGCGTTAAACTGTCGATTAAGCCTGGTATCACACACACGTGTACAACTCGCAATCGAAAAGAACGTATTTAGTACCTAATGATGATTCAATGTGAAATCACTTTCGTTATTTATCGGTCATGTAGCGTGCACTCATGAATCATCATTCGTTAGCCCTTTACGTTATTTTCCATTTTTTCAATTATTAAATCAATAAAATGCGGAAGGATAAAAGTTACGATTTCGACGTGTTGGTGAATGTGTTCGAATCGTGCGTGTATAAAAATTGTATTTGAAAAGAAAGAAGAATGATTCACAATCGTTGTTTTTTTAGTATGCGATAGTCCATCATTTTTGATTTGATCAAGAGTAAACCCTGATTCGTTGATATCTTCCCAACCTACGACTCTCGAGCTTTTCTTTTTTACAAAGTATCGTATCCATAAAAGTGGGCAGCAACTTCTCCGCCCTCGAACGTCATTTCTCTGTACCATCGTTTTTCACTTTTTGAAAATTATTTCATAATATTCTGTCGTATAATTTTTTGATCTAATTGAATTGACGAAGTTTCCACAAGTTATTGCTCATTAATTCGAGTTCATTCACGTCTATTTTATGTTTTATTAAAGATATGCCGTCATTGCCAGTGGTTGCGCTAGTTGTCCGAAATTACGTTGCGAGAAACCGGGTTGCGGTTCGTACTTTTGTTACCATTGTAAAGCTGCGTGGCATCCGAACCAGACATGCGACTCAGCGAGAGCGGAACGCTCTACCAATATACGATCGTCAACGTTCAGTCGAGATTCTCAAACTAGTAAGAGATCTACCGTAAATAAATTAATTATAAGCTAAAACTGGTCAATATGAAAATGATGATACAAAAATGACGATATAATTTAAAAAGAATTTGCTCAGTTCTGTAATCTGAATCTTGAATAGTATTGAGGAATGAATTCTGTTTCTAGTGATTCACTTTGCCTTGAATTCAACGATAGGCATTATGGGAGAAAACTCATCACCGAGAAAGCTTGCATCATGCATCAACGATATCAAGTTCGTTTGGCGGGAGGGTCTTGGCTTCAACGGTGGAAAATATTTTTTGTAGAAGGAAAAGGTACGATACGGTTCCCGGGAGTTTTCTTGAAAAATACCGCCGTCCATCCGCAAAATTATGGTTCAAAGGAGGCGAGGCCTTTGACCATTGTTGAGAAACTATTCCAACATTGAACGATATACATGTAAGAAGAAGGGGTTGGACAACAAGGACTTCCGAGCTACATATATGGAGAGAGAGGGGGAGAGCTTTGAAAAAACCACGGCTTCCTTGATGAAACCGAAGCAGGACTGAAGAAAACTGTTTGATGGGACACATATGTTACTCTGATGTACGCTACCACAGGTCGATGGTCAAAACTATTCCCTCTTTTATCATACATGGTTTTATAAGTCGCTCCTCTATCAATTCTGAATTTTTCTGTGTCCCTACCTGGTGTATTTTATAGGTAGACGGTCGAAAATTTCACCTATTCTCCTCCTACCACTCATCTATAGCTCGGAAGTCCAATTTGAACAAAACGTGAACAAGCTTCCTTTTAAAGATCTCAATACCCAAATCCTCTCGTCCTTCCAAATGTTCTCAGGCGACATAATTTACCTTTAACTTAGTCTCTTATTTCCTACCTCTTTGTACCCTTTCGCTCGATGAACCCCTATCCCGGACATACGTCTCGATCTTACTAAAATTGTTGAACAATACATAAACAAAATCATTTCTTTAGAATTTCCTTCCCACCTTTTCTGCTACCCGAACAGATCCCAATCCTCCCTGCAAATTCCTTACACTATTTGATTCTCCCTAGTCTATATACATATGCCATTCAAGACCTTCATCCTACACCGTCTGAAGAATCCTCATTCTCATGCTCTCGTTAGGTTCTCCCTCATCCTCCATCTTTTTTCTATGGATGCCGGAACACATCGACCTTAGAGAGCAGGACGCTGTGAGGGATCTTGCTGCAAAGCAGTCTCTGCTTTCACCTTCCATAATTGATGCTTTGTATGATCTCAAATCCTGTTACTGGTCCCTCGGTCGCTCTTTCTGGTCCTTCTTATCCCCTGAGAAGCTCCGATCTTTTAGGAAAGCTCCAATTCTTTGGTCTCCTCGAGCTCTCAACCCTAAATGTTTGCAAAAGATGAGAATTTTTGAAATCATGCAAAACTTCCGATATGAGCTAACACATCGAAGGAATTTGTTTTATCTTATTTATATCGAATCGATATCGATTATATCGATACACGACTAAATCTATCTCTGTATCACTAATTAGGCGATTGAGAAGAGCTCTCTCCTTTCTTAGCTCAGCATTGGCTAGTGTAGCTTATAGAGTATAGTCTAGTCCCTTAACTCGATGGTCAAAAATTTGCGAAGTCCCAAAAGTAGGTCGAGGTCATTTATGATGTCATTTTCGTCGCGCAAATTTTAAATTGATCCTTAGATATGCCCATGCCACAATTTTCTACTCGTACCTTTTAGCTGCACATAATATGAAGAAGGACTTGAAGAATTGTCGATTTTTGAGCTGTGTGTACGAAAAGGGTGGACTTCGTAGTCATTACAACATAAGCAGCGGCTCTAAATTTTTAAACAGGGAACCTATTTTATGGGAGGGTAATTTGGAGAGAAAAATGCTGGGCGCCGAGCGATGGACGGCAAAACGTGGGACTTGAAAAAGATTTCTACCTCCGAGCTGATGGGAGGGAAATTTCTACTTCCAAGCTATATATTATGAAAGAGGACTTGGAAAAATTGCTACCTTCGAGATATACATATGATAGAAGGGGGAGGATTTACAAAGAAGGGGGAATTGTTAAAAGTAGGGTTTTTTTAACGATGTTAAACGAAAAACGCAAGGAACCTGTTCTATGGGTCGAATTTGTTCTAGCAATGAAGTTTATTATAGGCCTATTGGGGAAATCCCTCTATCACTCAACCTCTAGGGTGGTGTCGGACTGAATTGAGGAAATGACAATTTTCCAAAATCTCCTTCCATCATGTATTAAGACAAGAATTCAAAATTTTTGAAGTCCCTCTACACGTTCCCTGTTGAAACTTTGAGCTCCGACCTATTATATAATATGATAGGAGACTTGCCTTTCTATCATATTATAATGAAAGAAAGAAAGAAAGAAAGGAAGAAAATAAATATAAGTAAATGAATGAATGAATGAATGAATGAATGAATGAATAAATAAATAAATAAATAAATAAATAAATAAATAAATAAATAAATAAATAAATAAACAAATAATTCAATAAATAAATGAATAAATGAATGAATAAATAAATAAATAAATAAATAGATTAATTAATTAATTAATTAATTAATTAATTAATTAATTAATAGATGAATAGATGAATGAATAAATAAATGAATAAAATACATAAATGAAGGGTATTGCCGAGTTTGGGGGTGAATCTGCCTTGGAGGCAAATTTCAAGAAGGTTCTCAATATAAAAAAGAATTTTTCGCCAAGTTTCCGATTTTTAGCCTTATAATATCACGACATATGGCAAAAAATGTATTTGTCCTTGCAAAATTCATATCTTAGGCAATTTTTATCCGATTTTCAAGTACTTTACCAATATAAACAGGTAATTTTAACGTGCCAATTGTAGTAATTTTTTCAAGATTTTTGCATCAGTATTTTTTGTGGAAACTACGCGGAACTAGTAGAGCGTATTGCCCCGCCCGGAAATATAGGTTTTTTGGGTTGCTCCACCCCTTGGAAAAAAACTTTTTTTTCTGAGTAGATACGGATGTAGTACATCACAGATATTTTTTTTAGAATTGCACCCATGTAAGAACGCGAGAACGAACGTTGAAACTTATGTAAAAAATTGTTTCCGCAAAAAATACTGATGAAAAAAATCTTGAAAAAATTATTACAATTTGTGTTTTAAAAATGCCTGCCCATATTGGTAAAGTACTTGAAAATCGGATAAAAATTGCCCGAGATATGAATTTTGTAAGACTAAAATACATTTTTTGCCATATGTTGTGATGGCTAAAAATCTGAAACTTGGCGAAAAATTCTTTTTTATATTGAGAGACATTCTCCTAATGCTAAATATGGAATTTGGCTCCGGAGCCGACTCACCCCCAAACCCGGCGATACCCTTTAATGAATAAAATTAATAAATAAATTATTGATTAAATTGATAGAAAAAAGTAAATGAATTGGATAAAATAAATAAATGAAGTAAACAATATAAGTAGAATAAATAAGTAAAAAATAAATAAATAAACAAATAAAAATAAATAAAAACAAAATTTTTCTAAGTCTAGTTTGGCCGGACTTTGGACATCGGACGGCAAATTTTTCATAAAAACTCCTCAGAGAACAGGTTCCCTGTTGAAGATTTCTACTTCCGAGCTATATGTCATAGTAGGGGGACTTGTGAAAATTTCTACCTCCGAGTTATATATGATAGAAAGTGTACTTTGAAAAATTGCTACCTTCGAGCTGATAGGAGGCGACTTAGAAAAATTTCTAAAGGTAACCCCGAGCAGCTCACCGCGTGGCCTGCGACTTTTTTTTGTAACTCTTTTTCTTTCTTCGATAACTGCATCTTAATTTTACTCCTTGTAGATTTGCGTCTGCCCAGGAGGTAATTCTAAACTATTGTCACGTTGGTAAAAGCCATTCTCGTTTACCCATTTCTCACAAAAATTTTTTCTAAGAGTAAACCAAAAATATTTCGACTCGTGTCAAAAAGTCATTATCTTATCTTTCACACAAACATACGAGTACTTACGTGTATTTATCTATTTCACGATTATACTCGTGACTTAAATGATGGGCAATTTTACCCATTTTGACTCTAACTCATTTCGTGTATGAATCAGTCTCTTGTTATTTTTGTCATTTACATTCGTATACCGTAATGTAAGTAACTCGCATTAGTCAAATGAATGTCGAATCTCTAGTCGATGCCCATGTATTTACGTGGCGCAAATGAAAATCATCGCACGCTACAATCTGTAATCTCTTTACCTTAGTTTTTTTTTTTTTTTTTTTACAAGAGTCGTCAAAAGAACGAAGTCTGCGAGAGTAATAAAATGAAAGCGAGAATAAACGAGAGTATTATGTTCGTAATTTACTGAATAAAACAATCCTCTCTAGCATCTTATACGTACAGTATACTTTGAAGAAAGCTCCACTTTGACATGTTCGTTATTTAACTGAAACCATAACAAGGATTTCTCGACCAATTACGGTATAAGATGAAAATTCTGTGTACCAACGGGGAAATTTTCGCGTTCAGTGAGAACGTCAAACGAGCGATGTTGTATTATTTTAATTGGAAGGCTTTGTCATTGTTGAACAAGTCTGAGCGAAGTGACTCGAAAACCATCTTTGTAGGTTGGTTGGGCGCGAAGCTGGAATACGGTAACGAAGCCTGACCGTGACACGAAGGCAAATTTAACCTTCAAGTGTGTTTGGATTCAGGGCTCTATGAAAAACTTTTGACGCGACTAAAGTAGAGAAAAGTTCTCTCGAAGCGACTCTACGAGTTGAATTTTATTTACTTGCGATGAAGCACCTCGACTAGAAGGATTAACATTATTCTTGTGTATTTCTTCAAAAACTGCAAGACAAGGGAATGGGAGAATAAAAAAAAAATTTTGTTGCGCCGATCCATTTGCTAAATATTTCAATTGCATTTCTTGTGGCGCAGAATTCTACTTTCTTTCTTTCTTTCTTTGCGACCATACGGTTAACACGTGGACGAGTTTTATAGGAGTTTTTGTTTCGTTTCTCTCCTCTCCTTTTGAATTTTGTACCGTCAGTCGGTCGTTATTCGTTAAATTATGTCGTCTTTATTTCTCGCTTCATAATTTGGATATATGAAGAAAAATTGCTGTTGGGAGAAATTGCGAATGGAAGTATAATCTACGTATAAGATTTTATGGAGACGAGTTTTGCAAACAATAATATATTATAGGTATATAACCTCTGTTACAAGAGAAAATAAGAGTGTTTCCTTGACTACTTGCTGTCGTGAGTGTGAGTAGGTAGTGACAATGTGTAATAATTAAATACGAATGTCAGGACGATGAGTCGACCGCTTTTACTTGTATTGAAATCGTTTTATACGATTGTATATTATGTTAGCGTTTTTTCGAGCGTATCGAAGAGAAATGTTTGCATCATTCTTTCGTTTTCAATTGTTAGTTTGCTGTTTGGGTTTTCCCCTTTGATAATTTTTTAGGTGAAGCTAGAAATTCGTTTTTAATACGTATCATCAATATAATGTAGAATATTTGGGAAAAAATGATGACGACGAGTTCTTACGCAGAAGTTGACGCTGGATGGTGTTGGAGGTGATGCTCTCCTCGATATTGATTGAGAGAGCTTATGTAATTGGAGCATCATATAACGAAACGGTGCCAATCTACTGATGTGCCGGGGGTAATTTTCTCTACCCTCGCTCTCATACCGGGAAGTGATAGCTTATACTTCAATTCCCAAGATGCGAGATTTTCTTCGAGTATTGATATAATTAAAAGGAGTTAAGTAATGGTTAGCCTCGCGAGTAAAAATTCCAAGTGGATTTTTGTATTGGCGTTGTTGCTCCAATAATCTTATAGTTACTTTACGCTTCGTAAAAATCTTTATAACTCAAGGATGCTTATTTCTGTATTCTGCAGGAGAAGACATCAAATGTTGTCCTATATGCCGAGTCTTGATCGTGAAGATGGACGATGGTTCGTGCAATCATATGACGTGCGCTGTATGTGGAGCAGAATTTTGTTGGCTCTGTATGAACGTCGTCGGAGACCTGCATTATTTAAGGTAAATTTGTGTCATCGTCAAAACTTTCAAATCACAGAATTAATTTTCGATCGTACAATTCACTGGTTCTCGCTCATAATCCTCAATAAATCCTTTTTTGTCAATTTTTCAGAGGATTCTCATTCTATGTTAAAAGTATGTTCTCATTCCCTAAGAATATTAAAGTCCCAATCGGTTCCCCCTCGGATCTTTGGTCTCCGAGGTTTTCTTCAAACTTTTTGAGAATGAGGTCCTTCATTCTGGTTTTGATCTCCTCTCCCGTGTTGTTTACTGGCACCTCTATATGGATGATGTTTTATACCTTTGGTGTGGCTCTGTTACAGACCTCCACTCTCTCCTCACCTTCCTCAACAGTCGGTATCCCACCATTGAGTCCACTGTTGATGTAGGTAGAACTTCCATTATTTTTCTTGACCTCTCTATTTCTATTTATGATGGCGTGCATAATTTTGGGATAAAACACCTGCCCTGTGCCTCGTCTTTCTATCCTCCTTCCTATAAACTTGCTGCCTTCATTAGCCTTCCTCCCAGACTTTTTCGCAGGAGGTAAATGTTGGATTTTGTTGTCGACCGCATGGTTTAAAGGAAAACTTACTCCAAAGCTTTAGACTCTACCACTTCTCTCTCTCTCTCTCTCTCTCTTTCGGGGTACGACTCCCTCCAGAGGGAAAGTGAAATGGATTCGTTTACCCTGCTGTGGAAACCTTTCCTTCTCCTTGAATCCTTTGATTTTCGCCCTGCGTTTCATAACCCTAACACTATCCGCAGCTTATTTTATTGGCTGAAAGATCCCATCCCCATTATGGAGAGAAGTGGGGTCTATAAGCTCCATTGTCCCGACTATTCGGTTGCTCATATAGAGGAAACAAGCCGGCAGCTTTGTATTAGGGTTCAAGAACATCTCAATGAAGTTACTTCTGCCTCGGCTATTGCAGCGCACCTCTCGGCTCCCGATCATAAATTTGATCGTCTTGATCCATTCCGAAATTCCTCATCTCAACGGTTGTCCCTCGAGCACATCGAGATTGTTCGTCATGATTTCACGATTTTTGAATTTGAATTTCGTCGGTTTTGCGAATGTTTAATAATATCGTTTTATGTATCAACACGTTTTGTTAAACCAACTCTCGAATTCCGAATTAGAGATGAGCCCTATCCACCTGCATCCAACACGTAAGGAACATTCCGATCACACAATCTACCTCTTGGACTCATCTAAATCTGCAAATAGAGTCGCCTACGCGTATTCCGTTGCCGGCCTTTTGACGATTTGTCGAGTTCACAATAATTATAGTTCCTGTATTTACCACTAAACTCATGATCATCCTCGTCTGTCTTTCTTGTCTTGCTAAATTCCCACCATAATAGTAATTTCCTATTTCTTTCTGACTCATAATCCTCACTTCATTCACTATTAGACACCTACAGCTTCAATCCTTCATTTGAAATCTACATTCAATTCTATCATACATAATTAATTCAATTAATATAAATTAAATCCTAAAATTCATTTAATAATAATTATTTTAATTTCTATTATAATCAAAATATTAACTATTATAATTGAGCCCTTCTTTTCAAGAAGGGCGTTACTCGACTTCCGCCCTTTTTCAACAGATTGCAGAATTGGGTTCTTCACCCTCCCCTTCACCTAAACACGAAGTGTGTTGTGTAAATTAACGTCATAATAATTATAACTTGTTTCTAACAATATGACTTGTTTTCTCGCGTATTATGCTTTGCCCAAATGGTTTAGCTATGGGTTTTTCAAGAAGGGCGTAAATGATGTTTCGAAGGTCTAGCCCGGGTGTCTTTTCAAAAAGGGAATAATAAATATAATAATATTAAATCTAAATATAATTACAATAAAAAATATTAATATTATAATTATTAAGATATCATATGATAGAAATTGAATAATAGCTCGATTTATTTAATAAAAATATTTACATTAATTTTTAATAATATTTTATGTATAAACTTATTAGTTTTTAATTTAAACATTAAATTCAAATTTGTTATCTTTATATTATTTTTTATGAATTTTTTATTTATAAAATTGGGATCAATATTACAACAAATCTAATTTCATTAATTTTTTAAATTTATTAAATCAATTTATTTATTTGAAATTTGAAAAAAATTTTAATAAATAATTTTCAGAATTAGGATGAATCAAATTAATAATTTTATTTATAGTAGAATATTTAGATTTAACTTATTTTATTACTTCAACAGTTTTAATTTTTTTTAAATCAAATTTTTTAATTTATCAATTTTATTAATATTTTTATGGATTCGAATATTTATTATTCGTGATTATTTCTATATAATATAATAGTTTTTTTATATTCAAGTTCAATATCTATATTTAAAAATAATATAATAATTATGATTAAATTTTAATTTAATTAATTTAAGAAATTTAAGAAATTTAATATTAAATTTGATTTCAATAATTTCTTTGATAAAAATATCAATAATTAATTCATTATTGATTATTAAAAGTTCCTAAATACTATCCCCATTTTGCCTACACTGCTGTGAAGGAAACCATACAACTGAACACATCTTTTCTCATACCCTCAACTCAAATCCCTTCGTTGCTCGTTATTTTTTCCTATCTCTGGCTTCTTCTGTTTTACCCTGTACTCAATACTCATCCAACATCGGTTTATATAACTCACGTAACTCCATGTATTCCAAAATACTTCATTTACACTTTAGTCCGTTTTGCCGGCTATACGAGGAGAAATACGAACCAGTATAGAAAGCTGTAAACGATATCGTCTTTACCCTATTGCCGTAGTTCCTTGAAATGTAGGCTCAAGTTTTATTTTCTGATTTAGGTCAGTTGTACCCGCAATCTTCATCCTAGTTCACGCCTCATTCATCTTAATTGTAGTATTATGAGTTTATCACACTTGACGTGAAAATATATTTTACTTATCGATGATTTTCGTATTTTACAGTCCATCCGGTTGTACGTTTTGGGGTAAGAAGCCGTGGTCGAGGAAGAAAAAAATTTTATGGCAATTAGGTATTTTGGTCGGCGCTCCAGTCGGAATCGCATTAATTGCCGGTATCGCAGTTCCTGCTATAATTATCGGTGCGTGTTCGATAGCGTAATTTTCTAAATTAAGAGTAATGATGGATGGGTGCTGTAACCAACGTTGTTTCGAGAACGTGAATATTTTGTAGAGGTTAATACTTATTCGGTTCATTTTCGAGAGGGGTTTCCTTAAGAATTTCAGGAGGATCTCTGTCCTCTCACCAACGAAAAATATTTATTAGGACTATTCAAAAGACAAAAAATCGAATTTCATCCGTCGTCACGCTCAAATTATTCATGAAAGCATTTGTGAAAGGTTCGTATGACTTTCTTTGTAATTACACATAATGTATGTGTCCTCAAAATAAGTTATTTGAGATGTTCTCGATCGGAGAGCGATACTTCCGCTATCGAATTTGAAACATCTCTTGGTGATTGTAACTTCAAATGGTCACTGGCACAGTGGACGAAATGATGAAACACGACCCTGTAGATAATCTTAAGCTGCCCAAAATGTGATTGTACTCTCTGTCGTGCATTTGTGATATTTTTGTACGTAATGACGAATTTCGTCCTGCAAAAAAAAAAAAATCCTCGGATTTTTGAGACTTTAAAAATTAACTTTACGTAAGATAACTGGGTCAACGTCGCGGAAACGTTGCTGGTAATTTATCATATATCGCGATACGTTAGTCCTGAACTCTTGGTAGACAGTTTCGAACATCACTCTTATTTTTCTTTTGTTCGGGAAATTTTTCGATGTTCCTGAAATCAATTTTTCATCCTTTCCTCGACTCGAATTTTTTTCGATTCATCTTCTTAGGGATGCGAAGAAGTATTTCATTTCCTCGCTGCTTCAATTTAATTCAGATCCATTCTGTATTTAACCGCAGTTTTTGTCTAAATATCGAGCGTTCAAAAGTACAGTTTTTCGAGCTTGCGATCGACTCGATTAAATTTAGACTACAAAATTTTATATTGGGAATTCATTTTTGATATTAATTGAGATTTTATCTCCGAGGGATTTTTACATTTCTTCGTACTCCAATTCTGCTGAAAAACTATCATTATTGTTTGCTTTCTCTGATCGTTGATTTTCGACCTCATCTGTCGTCTTCACAATCGAAGAGGACTTCATCTGCGAATCTCAATTCAAAAAAATATCGTAAATTCCCGTCTCGAGACTTACGGTTTATTTGAAGTTCTAATGGGATACACGGACAGTTTAACGAGTATTGTAATTCATACATTTCAAAATTCACAGCATGCATAGGAGAAGCTTGAAGGAATCATCGTGGAAACATTTTTTCTGCATAATTTACCAGTATTTCCATTGTGAAATGAAATAAACAAATACATAATACTGATGTACTACTAAACTAGGAACCAATTAATTTAAAGATGTATGCAAAGAACTAGTCGGTACGTGTATGTGAGATAGATTGCGTCGTAATTGAAATTTGTTATAGCGTACTTACTGCGTCATTTCTCTCCCTGAATTATGTATTGCAATTAACAAATTTATGTCCTAAACGTCAAAGGAAACGATTTTAAATTTTCAGTTTGCATTTTCGTATTTTGTCACAAACCTGTTCGTTATGAAAAATTTAGTACTCTTTGTCGAAGTTCTAAACTTCTTCAACCGATATTAATCTATCTTTCTTAGCCAGCTTTGTGCCATCATTCGAGGATATTTCATCGCTTTTGGGACTATAAAATTTTTTTAAAGAATCTTTCGGTTGCCTGACCCTGTGTACCATTATATCAAAAAGTAATTCGTCAATACAATGTTCGCATTTTCGTCTGATGTTAAGTAGAGTAATTAGATATTCTACCAATTTCGAATTCCTTTTTGGACGAGTTGTCATTGTGCTCTTCCAGTACAATATTGTGTTTCATCTGATTGTCAAAACAGAAATAGTCTTTTCTTTATATCGCACTGCTTCACGCAGGAAGATTTCAATCGTGGGATTTAAGTCTATGATTTAAAATTAGATAAGTAAAAATATTATGCAACGAGACAGAATGTATCTCGGGTCAATTGCCTCCTGTCTTATGATCAACAGTATCCTAAAGCATTTATTTGTACCAAGTTATTTCCAAAGAGTAGATATACTCTTTTTTCTTTCTCTTTTTCGTAGAGAAGTTTCTTAACAAGATATTTCTTGATTTTATTACTTTAACCAGTGCATTTAATTTCCCATGTGGGAAGAGGGAAGTAATTGTATAATCTGGTACAATCAAAGTAAGGCTTCGTGCAATGACCATGAATTTGGAAACGTTATTTGCTACCAGTGTTTATCGACTTTCAAAAGACAGAAATTACGTTTAAATTTCAATTATGTTAAGTAGACTTATGTAAATCGAACGTCAATTACGATTTTTTTTTTTTTTTTTTTTCGTTTTGGTGTCCGTAGGTGTTCCAATATGGACTGGTCGTAAAATGTATACTAAATTTTTATTCGCTAAAAAATGCAGGCGTAATGCAGCCATCGTTAGTGGTGTTATTACAGCGGTGAGTATTTATTAATTTTTTTCTGTGCATCTTTCTCTATTAATTAGCCGTTGTGACGTTGATTCTTGACGTACTATTTGGACATTCAAAGGAAAAATGAACGTCCGAACATGAGTATTTCGAACGTATAAGAATATTAGAATGCGAGAACATATCAAAGTTTTGTTTGATTCTAGTTGAAAGGTAGAAGAAGGAAAGAAAGCTAGGTCCTATGTCAAAATATCTGAATTTAGAACAAAAATAATCAGCCAAGTCCTCTGTCCGAAGGACGCCAAGTATCAAATTTGAATCATAATAAAAAATAAGTTTACTGTAGACAACGACGTAGATTCTGATGTCAAACTTTACCATCGTTTTTGCAGTAAAATATCTAGCAACTTAAGAACTTGAATTGAGAAATCTAACGAGTTGAAGACTAATTAAGTGAACTCGCGAGAAGCGAATAAAAGTCAAATTGCCTGGTATTAGGAGTAGGAATTGGAGAGGAAAGCTGATGATGAAACATATAAATATTGAAAATCATTGACTGCTATAAATTTAGAGAGAAAATTTTGCTTTCTTTCTTGTTTTTTGTCCCTTCTAAATTGAATCCTGGTGATATTTCTATTTTTTTTCTCCTTTTTCCTGAAAGAAAAATATTTTTTCAATAAAAAAATCAAAGGGAATTTTTGGGACCAGGCTTCCAAAAGTATGGAATTTTCCTCTTTTTTTTTTTGAAACTGAAAAATTTTTGTGATTAAAAATTGAAAATTTCTCATTCACTTCAATTAAGAAAAGGTGTTATAATGTTTGTATGTTCCATGAAATATCTGTACCGAGAAAAATTTCATTTTGTCGTATTTTTCCGCCAAAATATCGTAAAAGTTCATTAGGAATAGTTACAAAAAAAAATGACGTATCATTACTTCAATATTATTCTTCCTACATTATGTGGTTCTTATGTCTTCTCATCTTCACATTCTACTACTGCTCTCATTGAATGTACAAAAAAATAATTAATATTTCTTGGTCATTGATAGAAGTCGCACGTATTTTAATAGCTTTTTTACTTTTTTTCTTTTCATTATATTTTGTTAATCTCGTTTTGAATAAAATCGGAATACAATAATATTTCAAAGAAAATCAACGAATTATTCGAAGGGTTCAGATAATAATCTCAATTTACAATTCAAGATCGACAGAAAATATGTGACCTTGTTCCGAGAAAAGACAGTTGCGTCCTATATGTATTATTAATATTTCTGATTGATTTTTAATCGCTCTCTCAAGTGGTATTAATAAAAAAAAATATCGATGTGATCGATATTTTTGGATACCCGTACAGTAAATAAATTGTATTAATATCTGTCGATATCAATTATTTCGATGTTTTGTTCTTTCATTCCCGTTGATAATCTGCTTTTGGACGCTACTACCTTTTCTTGAAACTACGTCATATAAGACAACTTCTTCTAATGGCTGCTTGGAGCGTCTTCTTCTGACTTCCTTATCATTATTGTACTGAGAACCATTTGGACCAGGTATATTGTAGGATCGCTAGCGTCGCCTATGTAAAATAACTGATAAGCCAACGGTGATTGTGACTTGAAACCAAAGGTGATTTTTTAGCTTTTCTTAAATTTCTCCAAAAATAATAAATTTAGCCGTGTACTCGTAAGGAACAAAATTGAAGAGTGGAAAATTTTCTTTCAGATGATCATATTTTTGAGAGATTTTAAAAAATTTGAAAATTTTGCGAGATGCTAGCGCTGCCCGGTCCGAATAGACTGTTTTCCCCGTGACGTCAAACACTGCTGACTTGCTGTTGCTGCAGTTTTTCTTTCCTCTGGCTTTTTCATACAAATTCCCATAAGAAAAAAAAATTAGTTATTTAGACTATCAATGGTAGAAAGATTGTAGATTTTTAAAGATTTTGGTAATTAGATTCATCATCTGAAAACTTTTATTGATCTTTCGAGCCAGAACGCTTCTATTATTTTATTATTTCTTAGAAGTAATGATACTTGGAAAACCACTAACTGTTATCACTGTGTTGATTAGATGGGAAAACAGCAGGGCTGCTTAGATAAGCCAAAGCAGTCAACCGAGTAATTTTTTAGCTGGTTGTTAGCACGGTATAAGATGAAGAGGTAATGACACAACGCTAAAATCGTGTCCGCAGTTTTGAAGTTGTACGTACAAACTTCCGCTAGGTTTGCAGCGAACACTCGGGCTGTTTCCCTGTTCCTTCTACACCCCACCTGCGCCGAGACGTTACCGTTGGTACCCTAGTATTGATGAAATTTCCAAGGATTATAAAAAATCCAAGAATTTACTTAGAAGGGTGATTCTTTCAAAATTTTATAGAGTAGATTAAATGGTATTTTTATGCCAAATATGAAATGCATCGGCTGATTCCTGATCCTGCAATAAATTTTTGAAAGTAGCGGCGTTCCCATAAGACTCTGTACATTACCCATCACTTTCATCACGAGCGCTGCGCTCGGGATGTTCAGAACTACTTCAAAATCACGGACAGCGTTTACCACAGTCAGAATACGTTCGTGTCACTACCTCTTCATCTTATACCGTGGTTGTTAGCTAGCCATTAGCTAATGATACTGGGTTAGCCGTTAGCTGGTAGCCAAAGCCAATCAATTTGAAGGGTTAGCGTAGCAGGCCTGAGAAAAAGTTGTTTACATTTTTGTGCAGATTCAGCTCTAAGACATGACTTGTGACATCGCAGGAAAATGGTCAGTCGCATCACTTTATAATTTCTCCAGACTTTTCCATCAACTAGAGCCGTATCTCTGTTCAGTGTTCCTGATCAAATGCCACATGAACGTTTTGATCTAACACTGGAAATATTGGTATTTGATAATCGCTGTAACGTCAGTGAGTTTCAAATGGCTTATCAAATCCCATAAATGCATTCTGTGGGCCCTATATTTGTAAGCAAATTGATTGGATACTAATAATACAATAGTACTTGTACTATCAAATACTCTTTGCTACAAAATCACAAAATATGGATGCTTCTACTTGTGGTCAAATCAGACATGGCAAACAAAAAATGTTTTGATTTTGTTTCATTTTTGTTATCAACTTTTTTAGTTTTCTGTTTGTTTGTGTTTTAATTCTTAAAAAAGAATTCGTTTGAAAGAAAAGTGTTTTTCTCGATAAAAACATGTTTTTTAAATAAAAACATATTTTTTCGGTAAAGTTGTTCTTGTTCAAAGTTTCATTTTGCGCAGATTTTTTGTTTTTGTTTTTGTTTCTTCAATTTCCAATGCTAAATTTTGTTTTCATTTTGTTTGACATGCCTGTGATTAATCGCAGTTATCAGTGAGTAAAGTCCAGTGATCAAAAAAATATCAAAATAATATTCATTCATATCATCAATATCTGCCCAAATGTTAATAATATTATTTGTAGTGAATTCTGATATGAATATCAAACCACAAGTTTGGAAGTTTTTCATCATCATTCATTACAGATAGGTATGCACTCAAATAAGACGCGTATGATGTCAAAGTTATCTGATCTTTGAATTGATAAATTTCCTTTGCTGTTGATAATATCAATATATTTCCTCCCTTTGAATATTTTGATATTGATAAATATCAATATTCAAAAATAAAAATGCTCGATTTTCCAATCACCAGTGACGTCATAGCGTCATAATTTGCTCGGCTAAGAATCTTACGGTAGATTGAACTTGAGTCTGAGCTATGATTTTAATCAGATATGTATTGAGAGGTCCTCACTTGGCTTCTGTGATTGGTTCACGTGGTTCAAATGATGAGAAATTGAAATTACGTTTCATCAATTTCAACCAATGCTTTCTAGTTAATTGTTCAAATTATGTATTTATTCTTCACAATTAAGGCTGAGATGATGATAACTTAATGTGATAACTGCTGTACAACTAATGCTTGACAAAATGTGCAGTGTAATGTGTATAAGATTAGGAGAAAATGATGTACCATCATTTGACAGAAAGGTCCTAATTTTTTGTGTTTTGACAACGTTTTTTAGAATCTCATTCCTGTTTGTTTGTCAAGCATTCTTTGCACAGCAGATAAGGGAAGAATTGTTGATCATAATTTGTCGCAATACAATCAAATATCAATGTAAGTCCATCACCATGACGTCACATCAACTGATGTAAAAATAAAAATGCAGTACAGCAGCTTTCAGCAGACATCACTTTGCATAAGAATAGCATTGCATTACAGTCTGTTCCACGAGAGTTTGGTATTATAAATCACGGGGAACCCGCATTCCATTCGCATTCCGTAATGTAAAATAAGCGCGAGTGACGTGGGTTGCCTATCGTTTATAATACCAAACTCTCGTGGAACAGACTGTAGTAGCGTTTGATCAAACATCATCAATATTATTCCATAAAGAAGAATAAATCATAAGAAATAAAAAGTTTATATATTAGTCATCCAGAAGCTATCTAGTATATGAGAATTGACTTTTCATTCCTTATTATTCTTTATTTTAGAATACTGATGTATGATCAAATGTTACCAATGCTATTCTTATATTATGGGAATTGGTATGTGATATTGTTTTCAAATATCGCATTGTATATGACGTTACCGGTGATGAACTTCATATTTATTTTGATGATTCTCGCTTTTCTTTCCAATTTGTCTGCAAAGAATGACAATTTAAATAACTTGAAATGAGGCCAACTGAGAAAATTATAAGCGTGGTCATCAACAAGAAATTTAAACATTTGGATGTTGAAAGTTAGAAATAGTCTACTTATTGATTCTTTCAAGTCCTTTATGAATTATTCCAGTTACCATCATATTTTCTAGAGCTAAAATCAAATTTTCAAAATACTCAATCAATTTCAATTATACTTCAAATGGCTCAATAAAAAATCGTTGATTGTGTAAATTCGTGTATCATAGGTATTGAGTTTATTTTGATGTTCAAAGATCTTGTTGCGTTTAATCCTCGAAAATTTATAATAACATTGTAGAATGAAAAAAATTGGAAAGAAGTTTCAAATTTATCCATGGTGTTTTCTTTTCTTTTCTTCCCTTTTAATACGAGGAACGACGATAAAGTTGAATGAAATTATAATTTTCATTTTGAAATTCTTGGCAGAGGTTATCAGGATGAAACAATTTGCAGAATCTATGTTGTGGAATTCGTTTATCATTAATTGAGACAAACTAATTTTAATCGTTTCCAATTAGATATTCAGACGTATTTGAAACAATACAAAGCTTTCGGGAGCCATTTTCAAATATTACAGCTGAAATGACTCACGTCGAGCTCAAAACGAACGAAAGATTTTTTTATTTAACGATTGGTGACTTCTCACCCGTGTTAGAATTTCGCTTCAGACTTATCCATAAAAACTCACGTATTGTAGGATGATTAGAGACGTTGCTCTGCTTCCATCGGGCTTTAATTAGCAATCTTGTATAAGCGCGCGTGTGTTAAATTTTTTTTATGTTTTATGGACTGAAAGAGTTGATTGTTCTACCTACAACGCGACGCATAGATGAAAGGAAAAGTTCGTATCATGTTCTAGCGAGTGGAGGAGTTACAATTTAATCGTGCTCGAAAGAATGTTGGCCTCCGAGACTTTTTGAGATGCAATATTTCGCGACGGCTGTTTAGCGCCACGAGTAAAGTGTGGGCATAATTTAACGACGTTGAACTACGCTCTCGATGTGCTGAGGCCAATCACTTCTTTACTTTTTTGTTTTCATAAAAAATTCCGGAAATTTTTTCTTTCCTCTTCCGATTTTTAGGCGTGAGTAAACCAATCTATCCTCATTCGGAATAAGTCAGTCGAACACAATTCTCGAATTCTTTTTTTACTTGGGAAATAAAACTCCAGTGATACTATTTTAATATGTTATAATAAATGCATGGGGTCGATTTACAAATTTTTCAAGATAATAATTACATTTTTCGAAGTATGTAAAATCGTTCACGAATATACAGAATTTCGATCGATCATTCTTTTGGATACGAGTCTAGATACGAGCGTGAGAACATACCTTCGGCGTGCAAATCTTTGAGCGCCTCAATCAAACGATCTTCGGCTTTCGAGTTACCAATGGCCAACTCAATCGAGCCAATGCACAAGAGTATAGCTAGCAACTGCGATTGTTTGTAATCCGACTCCAGGTCGGAGAAGGTATAACCTAACGTCCCTTCAACATCGACGTTTACTTTCTGACTGAACGACGTGAACGCTTTCCAGTACGTGTTGAGTAGCTCTGTCTTGTGTGCACGCCTCAGCTCCGGCGCTAACGAGCTAATGATAATGAGGGCCAAATCGTTGGTTGGTCGACTATTGGTCACCATTTGCCAGTCTAAAATGATGCAGTGGCGTTCATCGCTGCGAAATAAGAGATTGTTGCACCAGAAATCGGTGTGAGTGAGTAAGGCGATTGGTTCGCGTGGCGATAGCAAGGCTGACATGATTTTCTTTGCTCTTACGTATAAATAGATTATATCGTCGATTATGGAGTTCATGTAGGGTTTATCTTCGCAGAATTCCCTAAGCTGTGGCACGCCGTTAACCACCAACCTGGTATAAGCCTCGGCCGCTTTATCCGTCTGGAACAGAAACGGATAGGTTTCGTTCAGGCTCTTTTTCTGATGAATACGCATGCCCAGGGAGAGTGCGTGTACTTTGGCGATAGCTTCGATGGCTAAAGTCGCCTCCCTCAGTGAGAGGCCGTTGGAAAAGTTCGGACTGCGGTAACCGTGCGCTTTGAGATCTTCGAGTACGAGGATGGTTTCAGCGTTCTCCTCGTCGATCTCGTTCTCGTCGATCGGATAGTAGCACTTGGGTATCGGTAGCTGTTTCTCTGCTGGTTGATCGAGCGGGCAATCTTTCAAGAACTCCATCATGTCAGGTACTATCTGCAAAAAAAAGGTAGAGAAATGGCTTTAAAAATTGCAGGAAGTTGACTGGGTCAATCAGGTGAAACAATGGTACTGAATAAGGTGGCGACGTAGGAGATTATTTTCGTTTGTGGACTAGGACATGAAAAGTAATTTGTGGGAAGAAGGAAAGGGTTACTCGGTAAAGGCATAATGATAGTCGAATCATGATCGTCATCGCAGCTAGAGTGTTAAATTTGTGAAGGCTGTGACGCTATCATCGAAGACAATTGCGAGTTATTCCATGTTTAAGATGATTGCGACTTCAAAAAGTACTATGACGTCATCATCTTGTTACCTACTGTTGATTTTTTTGAGGGAAAGTAGAATTTTAATTACTCCTAGTTTCTCCGATTCGTGAATCCGGCCGTGGATTAGGGACTATACTTCTAGTAAAGATGCGAGTTATGGAGCAAGGCGTCTGTGCTGAGTTTTGAAAACCGCTGTCACAAAAATTCATGTTTAAAGAGATAATTACTGTTTTGATAATCTGAAGGATTGGAGTCAGTTAAATCAGAACAAGAGAATTACGAGTTGAATTGATCCCGTGTTGGCCTTTGAAAGGATTTTCGATTGTAGTTGAAGAGTGTGTCGAAAATTTGAATTCCGAAATTCTCCCACGCTGAAAGATTTTTGTTTGAGTTGGTGTGCTCGAGAGATTTGGACGATGTAAAGAAGCAGCGATTATTTTACGTTCGTGTGAATGTTTAAAAATTTAGGATTGTAGGCATGTAGAAATCACAGAATCCTAGATTTTGATCATAATTCTTTCTAGAACATACGCCCTTCTGCCAACGCCATCGTAGAAAGAAGATACGCCGAATAAATTTCGTTTTTTACCTCCATCTCTTGCCGCCACCCCACCCTCACTCTTCGTCGTTAAAAGGAGTCAGTGAATTTCCTTTCTTACATTTATTTCTTCACTTTCAGTCAACGAAGCACGATCATAAAAAAAGGATGTTGAAAATTGCTCGGAAGTTTCTATTCAGTTGTTTGTAAGTTCTTGACCTCTCAGGCTGTTTGAAATCGCCCAAAATTTGTAAACGTTGCGTGGTAGAGAGTCAGATTCGAAATTTAATACCGTTCTTCGACCTAAATAATTTGTTTTTCAGTCTGGAAAATTGAAACGAGCACAGAGATACGGAGTTTATGTTGAACGTAACGTAGTACAGTTAATGAACGTCAATTGACGAGGAGATGAAGAGGGTGAAAGGGTAAGCCTGAAGCAACTTTATCGAATTATGTACCCTGTGATGAATTCGGCTCGTTCCCTCTTCTAGAAGCATTCCTTTTTGTCGGGGAATTACTGTTGGCCAATGAAGAGGCTACTTGAGAATTGATGAGTTTATTTTTATCGATAAATAATGCGGGTGGTTTGTGCATCGACTCCGAAGCTTTTATTATCCTTACGGTTGGTTCTACGCAACGTTATATTGTTAGGGTAGTCCTACTGACTCTAATACCTTCGAAGTTATGTTTCTGTCGCTACCAAGGGATACGAAACGCATGTGAATGCAGCAACTCGCCCATAGTTGCTAATCAATACTCGCACCCACAGTTTTTGGTAAGTGCTTCGTAAATTTTTCGAAGTGTTCGTCGATAATTTTATTGTCGTCTTGTACTCGTTCATATATGAACCCTTTTTATGTATCCCTTCATTCGGAACGTGTGAGAGGGGACCTGCGTTCAATTCTTAGGCACGCTATCCTTATGGAAATAGGAACACAACATGTTGTAGAAAGTTCAGATACCTGTGTATAGAATTTAATTTCGCGTACGTCGAATTGCCCTTCTTTTACGTAAAATCGAGCGAACGCTTCTTGTGGTAGTTGTTTGGAGACCAGGTTGAGCACGCGTTCATCGTCTTCATTGGGCAGTTGGTAAGTGATCTGCAGAACGAAGATATCGCTGAGGGCTTTTCCCGCCGCTTCAAATTCCTCGTCGACGACGAAATGGGTCACTTGAGCTTGCTCGTTATCGTCGAGCACACCCTTGGATCTGTGATACCTGGTCAGAATGGTGGCGGCCAACTTCTCGTCGATGGCGGGCGTAGGTCGTTGGAATCGTTCGAACGGATCCGGTGTATCGAGATCGCTGTCCGTATCGCCGGACATGATCTACGCTGTATCGCGCACTACTCAATCGAGAGAGAGACGAAAGAGGAAGAAGAAATTGACGAAAATGATACGCAGAAGATCGGTGTGTCGGCGAGATGTGAGAACGCACGTACGCGGATACGGAGAGTCGACAAAGGACGGCGACACGTATTTGACTGCTGCTGCAGTCGACGAACTGGAGAATGTTTTTCGCGTCGGTCGTAAACGAGCGTCGCGCCGTGAAAATGATAAGTATGCACAGTGTTGCCATGTACACGCATATATGTACTGATACTGTGTTGTTTGGTTCACGCGGGCTGTCGGTTTGGACGAATGCAATTGAACAATTGCTTAGAGTGAATTAAAGTCGGAAGTTGGAGCCGTAATGCGATGTTAGAATAGTCATTTTATGATCGCGCTTTCTCTGTAGGGCGTTCTGAAAAAAGCGCTAGAGACTTTGCTGAGCTCGTTGGTATCTGGTCGACGAAGAGGTATTTTGATCACGATTTTCCTGTTTTCAGGAACAGCTATAAAATCGAAAATTTCTTCGACCTCGTACAAAGTTTGCGACCCCGGAAAGCTTGTGACATGGTCTTTGTACCTCGAAAAATGGGAAAATCGTCAATGTAAGAACAGTGAACCACCTCAACTTCAATATCTGCGAATTTTTAATCGATTGACCGGAAGAGAATTTGTCTATTCTGTCCCATTTTTGTGTCTAAAATTTTTTTTTCAATTATTTCATGGCAGGGTATTGAATTCGACTTATGTGTATGTGTAGCTCGATAATTTCTCCTGCTGTCAAGCCTCCTGTATAGCAATTTACTCAAGTTCTTACAATTTCTCAAGTAGATTTAAGGTCCTCTACATCTTCCCGAATAGATTTTTTCAAGTAGCTCTCCGGAACTATAATCGTCTGGGTAGGTTGAAAATCAAATCTTGAAGATAAAATTGAGATACAAATTCTGTAGATTTAATGTACCTATCTAACCTTTCGCGTTTTTGAGCTGGAGTGAATTTAGTTCAAACTTCCATTTAACGGGTAACATCTTTTTGCCCCTCCCAGTACACAGATTTAGTTCGTATACGAGGAGAGAGGGGACGCGGACGAAAATTTCAGAAATAGGGCAGAGGTCAGAGCGAAGACATGAAACATGTCAAAGAAGAACTTTTTCTTGATCTGTTGTCACTTGTGTGCACGGCTAAATCGATAAGCGCCAACGCCATGAGTCCAGCGTTGCCGGATGAGGAATGCTAAAATAGACTAATATCCAATTTTTTAGGACCAAAAAAGGGTAAAAGGGAATCAAACACAATGAACCGGCTCCGGAACGCAATAAACGAGCTCCAGATTGTGATGAACTGGCTCCGGAGCCAAGAAGATTCCAAAACAAGGGAAGGGACCAAACAAAGGACAACAATTTTTGAAAAGGACCTTCGAACCAAATCTGGCTGTGAACTTGCAACTCGGAATTTTATCTGTGAGTTTTAGTGAAACGCTACCAATACTGCAGTGCTCAACCTACAGCTCTCTGAGAGGTTCTGTCTGGCCCAAGAGCACGTAACAAGAAATAAAACGAATAATAAGAAATGAAAAAATGCTCTGGTGGAGCCAAATAAATACAGATCAATTTTAATGTCTTTTTATAGTTGAGACAAAATAATTTTTGATAGCGGATAAAGGCATAATAAAGACATAACTAGTTTGAACTTCTTCGTGACGTCATCAGCTTGGAACTGCCTGTGACGTTATCAAATTAGTAACTCACCATTTCTTCTTCCTCTCTCTCGGATTCGCAGATTTCTGGATTGGGTCGAGGATTCCGGTTCCGGCAGAAGCCTAGTATAATCTAGTTTATTGTATGCTAAGCCTAGTTTGAGCCGTATTTAGTTTGGTAAATTTCTCCGCTCTAGGTAAAATCATTGAATCATATGTATGTCTTTGGGCGTTTTATCATTGATCTTAATTGTATCAATAATATACTAGGCTACTTCCGCTTATTCGTTCCCATCCTTGGTCTAGTATATTAAGTTAGTCCTGGTTTGGGGACTCACTTGCTCTGCTGTCTAAGGTGAGGAATTTCGATGGAGTCACGAACAGATGATGTCAAGGATCTTGATGTCGTCAAAAACTAATGCCGTTGTAGATAGTAATGACGTTACAAGCTTGGCTAAGCTGATGACGTCACAATCTAATGTGTCACAGATGGTGATGACGTTATTAGCTTGATGACGCACTAGGCAAAATTGAGTTCATGACGTCACGGATAGCCTTGAAATAATTAATGGCATTACTGGGCCTTTATCTGTAATCAAAAATTCGCAAGTTTGGTATTGGGTTTCCTCTTTCGACATGTATACGTCTTTGGTCTGGAAGTCAAGTTCGAAATCTGCGAGAAATCATGCTTTATGAGTTGACGTCATCAATGACATTGACTCACTTCAGGGACACAAAAATGTCGACCTTCAGCCTTCATTATGCAACCTCATACTAACCAGACTACAGTAAGTTTAGCCATTATACCGTTGTAAGCCTAGCATAGGGCTATATTGCCTAGTATACTTTGTACATACTAGCTTTAATTCAGACCCAGTATAGGCTGGTATTAGTGTAGCGTAGCATGGGCATGTTGTAGGCCTAGTTTAAAGCTAGTATAAATCAATTAAGGCTAGTTTGACCCAAATTCCGATCGCTTATCGAAATTTTCTTTCGGGTCCACTGCCTTTTATAATGTAGCTGTTAGTCAAAAAAAATAATAAATTTATTAATTTATATAATTTAAAATACAATATTAATTTGTGAAATCAAAAATAATAATGATAATTATATTAATAAATTATAATAATTAAATTTAAAATTAAAATTATTAAATTGATTATTTCGTTTGATTTTAATACTTTTTTTATATTATTTTGTAATAATTTGTTTAATTCAATTTTTAAATTTAAAATTTCATCTAAAAAATCATTTTTAAATAATAAAATGATTATTAATTAATTATTTTCAAAATAATTTATTAATTAAATTTTTTTGAAAAATAAAATATGATAATAAATAAATTTTACAAAATCAAATAGGTATTAGGAATTATTGTTAATGTATGTTACTATTCTAAATTTCTACAAATGTCAACCTCCTTCTTCCCTTCTACATATGTATTTTCCAACGTCATAAAAGTTATCGATAAGCACCGGCGCTATGACGTTCTACTGCTTATGATACTTACCATTACTAACTTTACCTGCGAGTTTTAGTGCAATGTTACCACTAGAAAATGGTCGTCAGAAAGCATGCTTCCTTACATATTATGATATTAAGTCGATTTAGTCGTCAGAAGTGTTGCCGGGATGACACATTTTGGATTTGTGGCACGTTACCTCAATTCAACAAGAATCAGCAGAAAGAGTATCTCTGTCGCGTACTATTGTTGCAAATAAATTGATCGATCTATAGGAACCACTCTATTTTGCCCTGGAGCTGCTTCATCGAGCCTCGGAGTCACTCCTTTGAGTGATGGCACACATGACATATCCATTTTTCAAGAAGTGATTCATTATCTAGACTTCCCGCTGACAACAGTAAGCTACTCGTGTACACAACTGACCCTGAGTCTAGAGGACATTTTGACTTCCATGCTACATGTATGAAAAAGGGGTTGAAAAATTCTGATCATCGAGCTGGATTTGAGAGCAAGGACTTAGAAATTTTGATTAGATAATAGATCTTCGCCGAGTATTCCAAATAAAGAAATCCTACATGGTTAGTGAGAAGAAATTTGCGAACTAGGAGTTTTTCCTCTTTCAAATTATGCTACATTTCAATTTTTGTAATGCTGATTTTGTTATGTTTCAACATGTGAGCAGAAGATACCTATCGATTTTCGGTGTTTATTTGCTCACATGCAGCTATGCAATATTTTCGTTAGCAGCCAATACGCATCAAGTTTTTTCTATTTATTTCGTATTGCGACGTCGTGCAGCCCTGTTTAATGGAACACGTTATAAAACATTCATAATCATGACCAACATAATATTTCCTTCTTATCCTCTTTCATCATCAGCTGTTTCATTATTCATACCCGTGTTAGTTTGCTCTGGTCTTATGCATTCACTCGTGAACGGACAAAGGAAGCTCGAGGAAATCTCGCGTCCTCAAATTACTATCGCTCGCGTATCTCTCTTGTGTTACGAGAGCTGGAAAAAGAAATTAATCTAAATTACTCTAGTACAGCGATGAGGTGTCCAGTGCCGCTTTGCAGTAGTTCTCTTCCACTCAATTTAAATTTCGTATCATTCTCACTCTCCCTATATAATTCAGTCGGATTGTACAATATATTTTTTCGACGTCGGTAATTGCGGCGGTACAACTCCTTTCCGGCTGCTCCAACTCGTACGCTTTCATCAGGAGCATTCAAACGAAACGGCGGTGGTGGCGGTCAGGTCGTTCACATTGCTGCGCGCTTAAGTACGATCTACAATGAGTAAAATGGGATCCCAACTTCTATGAACGCGTAGGTATTGATAAAAACAATGCCCGAAAAGAGAAGAGGTAACAGCAGTCTGTGATCTGGAAGAGAGTCGCGAAAGACGATGGATGATTCCTCTGGTCGTTACCGAGAATCGAGGTAATGCGATCTCATCGGTAGAGTTTTTATAATGAGGGTCTTGTGCATGGTAACAAGTAATTAAACAACATCGTGTAGGTTAATTATAAAAAAGTTCGATATACTTCATTAATTAAAATACAATATCTTTATCATCTCGTGCACACGTTTCGTTCGATGATCTCAATCCTTTCGAACGAGTTTATAATAGAGTATTATTTACGAGTGTCGAAAAGGTTCCTGTTGACACCGTAAAATTTTGCAGACGGAAAAGCCTCGCAATGAGAAATGTGTGTTATCGATTGGCCGGAAAGTTTATACGCGAATTCTTATGCGCACAAATGCATGTTAATCAGTGTTACCAACTACACTACCAGTAGACCCTGAAATATGCACATGGTCATTGCGACAATGAAATGTAATTTTTTTTATTCGAATATTCAATTTGGTATGAAAAATTAGAATTTCTGCAGTAGCCCAAAAGCGAAAGACGTGTCTTAATGATCGAGGTTGGTTTCTTCTACTAAAAATAGGGCTCACAAACAGATTCAAAAAGTTTTTAACGACAAATTTTGGGTTTTTATGTGAATTGTGCACGTCTTCAGACTTTTCGATCCAGTTTAAAAAAGGAAAATTCATTCTTATTTTTAGTAAGATTTTTTTTCTTCAAAGACTAAGAGCTACGTAGAATTAAAAAAAGCAGCTTAGAAAACGGCATTTGAGTTTTGAATATAGTAGGTATTAAAGTGTGCGTGATGTTTCTTCCTTCAAATGAAAAATTGGGAACGTAAACATTTGAACGGGTAACATTATTCATAATTATTTATTTCTGACTCGCTTAGGAATTTCTATGGAGTGTTCACTAGAGAACTACAAATCAACTTGAAATCGACTCACCAGCGCAGTTGATTTTAGGCAACAAAAAGAATTTTAAAGAATTCCGTTCGATTATTAAAAAGTTTTAATCAAAATATTAATATCTAAAACTCTAAATCATATCAAACAAGAATTTTTCTTATTTTTCTATTCAATTTTACATTCAATTAATTTTTTATCTCATTCAACCAAAATAATACATAATATAAAATAAAAAAAAAGAAAATTATACGTATATAAATGTAAAAAATGAAGAAAAAGGGGAAAAGTTATTAGGATTATTTATAACAATTTTAAATCAAATTATTATTATTATTATTATTATTATTATTATTATTATTATTTTTTTTTTTTCAATTGTATTCGAGTTACTGGTATTCTGAATCCCATAAGAGCGCTAGTGATTATAACAAGAGTGCACTGAAAGAAGAATGTGATATTTTGGACCATGTGAGGTTATACAAGTATAATCAACTCCACTGCTTTGAATATTGTTCTGTGTAAGAAGATGTAGAGAATGAAAGCTGTGGTCCTCATAATCATCTTTTAGTTGAATTCAATTTCGAATTTTTTGGAGAACTCCTCTTGTATTTTCACCATGTCGACCAAATTGCTTCAATCAACAAACAAAATTTGTTGGCGAATCCTTTCCCCAAATTCGCAATTCGTCCGAGTCTTCCTCCATGTACATATAGTTCGACATCTACATTTTCCAACTCCCTCCTCCTTTCCCCTCATAAATATTCATCTCCAGAAATCTGTAAGCAGTGTCGCAGTGAACTGACTGCAGCGCTCCACTATCAATGGAATAGTCACCATACTCAAGTGTACGCCATGCCGGAATATTAAACTTGGCAATGCTGCGCAAGAGGGTTAACGTTACATACGGTCTTACGGTAAAAACACTCAAAAAACACGTAATCATTAATTTGTGAATGTAGCATTTGATTTCAGGGAAAAAGTAAGCGAATATATCGAAAGAGTAAACGATTCTCGATTTTTCAAGCCAGGTCTCGTTAAGATTGATCAACTACAAAGCAAGTTATGAACGTTTTTAAAAAAAAAAGTCGGACAGGGGACGAAGCGTGGTAATGTACCGCACTTCGTCCTCTGTCTAACTTTTTTTTTAAAACGTTCATATCTCGCTTCGTAGTTGATCAATCTTAATGAGACCTGGCTCAAAAAATCGAGGATCGTTTACTCTTGCGATATATTTACTTACTTTTTCCCTGAAATTGAATACTATGTTCGGAAATTAACAATTACGTGTTTTTTGAAGTATTTTACATAAGAGCGTGTATAAACATCGCCCTCTTGAACAGCGTTGTCAATTTTCAGTATTCCGGCCTGCATGGACCCGGTCAAAGCCTCCTATAGTTACAAGCCATGAACGTAAAATTGGCAACTGCACAACCGTGGATCGACTTTTACATAGTATATGGGGGGGAAAAACTCTCTGAGCGTCTGCTTTTTAAGAAATTATAAAGTTTTTGAAAAAATTGAAGAGAACAAAAGTTGTAGCTTGTGAAATTTCCTTCAAATAAGCGTCAAGAGGTGTTTTACATGTAAATCAGTGAGCCTAATGCGGTGTTGCCTTTCTACGTTAATTTCTTGTAATTATAGGAGGCTTTGAACCAGTTCGTCGACCACCTTGCCTGGTCGTGATTTGTTCGTCAGCAGATTAATGAGTGTACAATCAGGATTTGTGACGTTTGATAACTCCAGGAAAGCTTTGACTTGTTAGAGAAATAAATGACCTTGCTTAAAATGTTTCACCTTGTTGTTCTACCCTACATGGTGATGACGTGGCCAGAAAAATCTCGTTGGGGGAGGTGAACAAAATTTTTTAATATTTCAAACCATATTTTCCACTTTTGGCTACACTTCTGCTGGTTGGTGCTTGTAATTCATCTCTTGAAGCGTTTAGATTGGAGTAAGGAGAAGTGTTTGTGATACGTTGCAAGCCATTACACGGAGCACGAAAAGAAAGGAACGGTACAAATTTGCACAGATAAAAACTTTTCATTTTACGCTGACCGCGGGTGAAATGAAAAGTTTTCATCTGTGGAAGTTTGTACCGCTCCTTCCTTTCGTGCTTAGACCAGAGTAAGGCTGGAGGTGCCTTACTTCAGCTGTGCTATTTTTTTATTTTATTCAAGAGCTCACGAGTTTGTGTATTCTTTGTATGTGTGTGTGTGTGTTTTGTAATCAACGTCACAAACGGAAATTTCTATCCAATAAATCATTTTATCCGAAAGTTCAGCGTCATTAATGCTCGAATGTTTTCCATCTTCGTTATTTCAGATATTGGCGGCTCCGATACTGGCAACGTTGGCGGTAGCGATTGGCGTGCCCATACTCTTATTCTACGTGTACGGCGTCGTTCCGGTCTCGTTGTGCCGATCGAGCGGCTGCGGAGTTCGCGCGTCGGCAAACGGAGTACGTTTAGACTTCGACGAGTCAGAATTTATCAATCAAACTGTACTGGCTGGTAAGATCAACGGCGGCAGTCAAGGTATGTCTATGGACGCCGATATGGTCAGTCAGGTTAGTCATAAAGAGGCGAATCCGTCGATCGGCGAAGTTTCCTTGTCGTTGGGCAGCGGCACCCATCTGGAGCATTTGGGTCGCGAACAAGATCGTGACTCGTCCAGTACGATCGCGCTGGCCGGCAGTATATTCGCTCGCAGGTAATAAACGATAGCGCGTACTAGTGAATGAATAAGAGAAAAAGAAATGAAAAAGAAAAAAAAAAGTAATTGGTGTACAAATCACCACGACTGATTCTTTTCCCACAATAGATTTGAATTACTTTCCGAAGTGTTCGCCGCGCAAAATGCCAACAGTAATAATAACGCTGGGAGTGAGACCGCGTCCGAGCGGTCAGATATTGCGACGTCATCGACGAGAGCCCTTCATGGTTCGCTATTGAATTATAAGGTTAGTCAGATTTTTTTTTTTTTCGTATTCCTTTTCACTCAACTCGTTTGGAGAAATGGAGTTGACCTGTCGGTTGGCGAAGTTATTTGCACTCGCCAATACAACAAATTCTTACCGTTTCTTCTTCTTAACATTTTGAGTGCAGTGCGTGTGTTTGAAAGTGTAGCAGCAGCAGCAGCGTGATGGGTCATTAAAAACGAAGAACGAATAAATAGCGTTGAATGTCCCCGAGGGTACTTGGGTGAAAAAGCACTTCAATGAGATGTTTTCTTTTGTGTCGTTAAATGATTTCTTTTTTCCTTTTACAGACGGACGCCTTATCGACCCACAGTTATAAGCTGGTCGGAAATGAGGGCGGCTCCACATCGGTGGAGCAACGAAGCGAAGCTAATCTTTCCCTGAGTTCCTTTGAAGAATTAACTGCGTCTTTGGTTCAGAAAGTACGCTCACTAAAGCAGGTACGTGTCCTTTTCTACAGCTGTACGACTCCATCGACTTAGACTTTTGAATTGAGAGTTCGCGCGGAGCTTCACCCATAGAAGGCGATCGAAGGGGGCAAAATTTGTTCTTTGTGCGATAACTCGCCTGCGAACACGCCTAAAAAAAAATTAGGGTATAAACGATATTCCACGTTCAAGTGCAGGAACTTTTTTTGGAACGCCGCTAGAGCGCGCGAAAGTTTGTCATAGTCATTTGTAAATGCATTGAAAAATTTGTCTCTTAGCAATATAATACCCTTTCAACTGTATGTACCCACGTACTTGGAAATCGTGTGTATCGATGTTTTTTATTATTTAATGGCTTGTAAGAATTCTACCCTCCTACTCTAATCATCAAGCGCACAACTTATCAGAGCTTAAATTTTTTGATGCTAAAAATGAAAATTATCAGCGTTATTCTGCATTGAGAAAAAAAAAAAAAAAAATCGACGAAAAGGCGCATTCTTTAGTATTTTTCCTGATTTGTAACCAAAATTATCAGCTTTTTGGTAGTTGTGTATTATTATATTATTTTCGGGGAATATATATCACAGCATTTAATTAGAATGTTGTCACAATAAATGAAAGAAACGAATATTGGAATGACAAAAGAGTAGTATTTAAAATATTCTGCATTAATAAAAAACCGAACAATACGTGAAATAAACCAACAGTAGAACGACGAATTAGCATTATTAAAATAAAATATGTGGAACAAACAATACATGAAATAACCAACATTAGAATGAGAAAGTAGCATTATTTGTTAAAATAAAAACAAAAATAAGAAAAAAATTGAAAATGACTTGAAAACACACACCCAAAAAAAACTACGATAAATTGCACCCATTATTTTTGTTTTATATATAAATTTTTTGTTATTGCAGACGAGTGACAGTTTTGAAGATAATGTCAAGCCAGATGACTACATAAGTGTAAACTTGAAACCTGAAACCGTACCCGAATCGACACCGCCACCAAAACCTTCGCCTTCCAAGTGAGTACCTATATTACATTTTTCTTTCCTTCTCAGTGTTCATAATTTACAAAATCTTGATTCTGAAAATGGAAAGAAAGGAAGAGAATAACTGTCAGAATTGAAGATCGACGAAGGGGAAGAGAAATGTGAGAGCATACAAAGAACACATTAAAGGCAGATTTTTTTCAAGTCCTTCCAGAAGCGATTTCCTCGCTGAATTTAAATACCCGTGGCTATAAGTCATTATTCTGTCAATTCAATAAACGCAACCAAGTGAAGAGATAGAATGATCCAACAGTGACGTCACGCAGTGGATCGCTGTGGGTGAAACTGCTGAACGTTAGGCCAACGCGCATATTTGCTTCCTTAAGTATAACGTAAGGAACAAAGATCATTGGGTTCTAAAAAATTTTTCCAACTACATATTAGAAGTCTGTGGCACATTTTAGAAGCCCTCTAGATTATAAATTCATAACTTTGATTTTCAAAATTTTCCTCATTTTAAAATATCAGGATCATAATCTGTATGAATAAAATACTCGCGAAGAGTAAAGAGTCGCTTTCTATACCTTGAGAATGGCTGTTTAGCCGAAAGCGCTTGGTCGTATAATTTTATTGCGGTTCGTGTATCTTCCTCTTTACTCTTCGCGAGTATTTTATTCATAATGAATGACCGTAAACTTGAAAAACGGATTGCTTCTCATAATCTGTGTTATTCCTATGGGAACGAAAACGTGCGTTGGCTAAACTTTTGGTGGTTTCACTCACGTTGATCTATTGTGTGAAGTCATATCAAATCATTCTGTTCAGACCAGGGTTGCGATGTTTTAAATGAAATTGTTTTAAACATGTTTCAAACATTGGAATTTGAGAAAAAGAAATGTTTTCAATATGGACGGCACGTTATAAATTTAAAGTCACGTGTACTCACGCACAAGAAAGCGTGAGTTTCTAAGGATTAAACCTGGAGAAACCCCGCAGTAAGCGCTAGGTCATTATGTTTAAAACAATAAAATATACACAATTTGTATAGAAATTCCGTTTTAAACTCTGAAGAAAAAATATCAATTTCCAACTTGTTTTAAACAAAAAAAAAGTTTTAAACTGAAAAAAAACAACACATTTTTTGTTCTTTTTTTTTAAAAAAAAAAAAACCTAATTTTTTGCAATCCTGGTTCAGACTTGGCTGCAGAAGAAACGCTGCCAATGACAATGCGTGGAAGCTCGACCTAAAAAAGTGATTGTGATATTGTATCACAATACTTTTATGTAACAAAAACAAAATTTTTGAACTTGTAAGAAATTGAAGATCGCTATAACATTGAACTATAAATCATTAAGATATCTTCTGGTGATTTTCAGCTATAAGGAATAACAATACTCAACGTTTTTCAAAACTTATCGGGCCTATCTCATATTATATCATATTACCTTCTTGGTTGCCTAATTCTTATCAAAATGATACTACTTTATGTTGTTGGTCTTGTGACAGGGGAATACATATGCCATTATTGCATATTCAATTCTACCGCTACACAACCATTATAGAGCAATCTAAACACAAATTATATTATGATAAAATTTCAATCAAACAAATTAATTTATCAAAATCTTCAACATCAAGGGAATAAACTAAAAATAATTATTAATTATCCTACTACCCATAAAGTAAGCAATCTTAATTTCACCCATAATGTTTATAATATTGATATTATTACTCCAACAAATTCAACTTGTTATCCTCAACATTTTATAAGATTAAATATTAAATACCTGTTGATTTATTATTTTTTCTGATTTTATTCTATTTTTTGGATATAATATTCATCTTGTATTGATATCATTAGAAATGAGAAGTTTAATACCTAATTATTAATAATAATATTAGCAATAAAAATTAGAATCTAAAATATATCTGATAATTTGTTTACTATTAGGATTAATCAACTTCTTCCAGTGCTAATAAGTATTGTTATGGAAGAAATTATTAGGTATTATTATTAGGGTTGGATTTTAGAGCACAGCAAAAAAGATGGTTTCCGTAGTGGAAAGAATGTAATCACAGCAAAATGAGGATCCCACAGCAAAGAAAATAATGCACAGTAAAAGGTCGCATTGAACAGCAAGTTGAGATTGCGCAGCAAATAATATTATACAACTTTGGAAAAAAAATTTGAACAGCAAAATGCGTTAATTCGTTGAAAGTCTAGAACAAAATAAAATCTGTCCAAAATCTGAAATAGGTGGAATAAAATCAAATAAAGTTGAGGTGACTAGAACCCTGATTAGAACAGAGAAATAAAACATAATAATCATCGCACTAACAGAGCTTTCTTCTTTCTTTGCTTTCGCTGGGCGTCCTCCTTTACGTTTCTGCCCAAGGGGCACATTTTTTGCCTGAGGAGGAACGTCACAAAGTTGGAGGTGGATGAGCATACCTAGAGAATGTTTGCAGGTTAAATGTTTTAGGAAAAAGGGACATGAACAAAACAAATCATTACAATTAATACGAATTTTCCAAACCGCATACTGATATTTTTTGAACCCATCAAAGCTTTTCCACCCTTTCTTTTTTGAGATCATTGTAGATATAGAAGCTTCTTCGATATTGGCGGCCAAAACTGCTCAATGTTGTATAAAATACCGAAGTCATTCTTTCCTCTTCATCAAGTTTTAAGACTTTTGTGTTCTTGCTATAACGTGTACATGAATCACCTTTTCAAAGTTCAGAACTTTATCTTACTGTTCTTGAAGTTGCCTATCATGGTGTTTCAAAAGCCGGGCATATTTGTGTCAAAAACCGAGTGATTTGAGGTGAGGAAAATTTAATTGCTGTTGAGCATCGACTGTTCATTTCAATATTATTTTGCTGCTGAAAAAAGATCATTTTTGATGTTCCACCAATTCTATTTACTGTGTACCATTGTTGTTCATTTCATACATTTTTTAACTGTTCTCTCACTCCTTTCTGCTGCTCACAGATTTGCTGTTCAAACATTCTCTTTTGATGTGCGATTATAATTAATCCTTATTATTATTATTGATGCAAGAATAGTAACTATTCTATTATTGATGCAAAAATTAAAGTATTATCAATGTGTTTTTTTCTATTTTTTTGTGATAATGATTCATTTATTCATTACGCAATTACATTGTTTACCTACTATGATTTTGATAAATTACGTGGATGATATAAAATTAATCTGTTGAATTGAAATTTTATGAAGTACATATTATTTTAATTGATTGATGTAAATTAGATTGGTTTTAAAAATTTATTATTATTGTACAAAATGTTCAAATATCTTTATTATGTGTAAAGTATTCAATTATCAAATTCAAAATTTGATAGAAAAGATTTTTTTAAAATTTATTTTAACGAGCATTTCAGCTACCTATTGGGCTATTTACTCGACGGATTACAAGTTATTTTGTGTAATATGGCGGGAGTTATACATTTTATAAATAATTAAATAGATAATAGAATAGATACTTAAAAACTGTTACATTAAAGATTCAAAACATTAATTAATTGACAATAATATACATATTAGAAAAGAAATTTTCATTGAAAAAAAATTTAATAAATGTTTTAATAAAATTAATATTCAAAATTGATACACGCCTACAGAATATAAAAATAAAGATTGAGCCATCAGACTCAATTAAGACAAGGTATAAAAAAGTTTTTTAATTCAATTATAAAATATTATTCTTTATATTATTTAAAATCAAATAGAAAATGTACAAGAACCATTACAATAACAATTAGGCGAACAAATTTGCAGTATGATCAGGGGAAGATCAGATACAACTTGAGTTGTTGGTAATTTTCTTGACTTGATTTTTCACATTTGATACATACTGTACGATGTGTAGCCAAATTGTATCGTTATCTTCTTGGCACACAACTACTAACCTAGCCTATTATAAGTGTATGTGCAATACCAAGGACTACGCAATACTAGCACGCAATCGCTCTGCCAAGTCCAAATACATACTTATCAAACAACATTTTCTATGTAGTATAATTAGAAACCAATTGAAATAAGATATTGTGATGTCAAAGTTCTTCAATCATGACATTAGGGATGCAAAAATTTGAATGCTATGAGTCATTTTCAAGTGCATATTTTTAAATACCTCTTCTAGTCTAATGATCTACAAAGTCTCTTAATTAACCCTCAGTTTGAAGAAATTGGTTTTGTGAAAAATCAATGACAATCTCTTTGATCGAAAGGTAATGCTTGTAATTCATTTTTGGAAGACGAGAAATCCTCCCCTCCCTCCAAGACTCTACTGTTCAACAACTATTAAAAAAAAAAAAAACAAAGCTTCCTACTGTTGATAAATTAGGTACTAGAATGAACTAAAAGTGAATTTTTAAAATAGGAGTGATAAAAAGAAACGCGATTGCAATAGCAAAAGATGGAGTAGAATCAGTTTGGAATTACCAATCTCAAGTCAGAAATTGAAACAGAGAAAAAGAATGAGGAGCAGTTTTTTGAATGTCTGATTGAGTTGAAATAATCAAATCTGTCAACACGCAGAGAAGAAATAGTCATCACCCGTCTCAGAACCGGCCACATCAGACTCACACACACGCATCTCATCTCTTATCTTATGCCTCTCTCTTACCCTCATTGCGAATCTGAAGCAACCCTATCCGTTCAACACGTCTTCTGCTGCCCCAACTTGACCCAACTCCGTAATTCCTTATCCATCCCTCACAACCATACAGAGGCACTATCAGATGACTTCCCCTCCATCCCCAACATATTCAACTTTTTACAGCGAGCAAACTTCCTCTCACGCATATAATCACGCAATCTCGCCGAGCTCATAGCCCTGAAGGCAGGCTGCTGGTAGCTTGTAAATTAAAATTTAAAAAAATGAATATCTAATATATATCATAGATTTCACTTATTCGATGGTTGTGTTCTTTTTTGTTGTGCAGGAATTTGCTGCGAAATCTATTCTTTAACTTAACTTCTACGTCGTCATCGGCCAGTCAATCCTCGAAAACGTCGCATTCGTCAGCCTCGTCATCGTTGCCGAGTAAATCTTCTGCGATTCCTCAAGTTGGCGAGAAATCTTCAACGTCTACTAGTCTTTCATCAGTACCTGGTACATCGTCGCACAAAGAAAGTAATGAAAAGGCCACTTCCCGCAAGGATCGTTCGTCGTCACAGAAAAAGTAACTCTTCTAAAATAACACGTCGACCGATTTTTGTAACGCAATCAGGTCATTAAAGAAATAAGAAAGATAACTATAAAATGACAACTGCGTTAAAATTGAGATAAAATTAGCTTTTTAATAGGTTGTCAGTTTAAATTATAATAATAATAATTATTATTATCAAGTAACATAATATCATAGGTAGATGTATTATTGATAACTGTTTTTATCTGTGATCTCTTTCTATAATCGTGAAATCTGCTTTTCATTTTCTCTTCTCAAACGATTTTTGAATTCGTCGCGTTCTTCTGTTTTTTTTTTTCTTTTAATGTAGATAAACTCATAATTTCGTAATGTATTCTTCTTAAAAATTTTCGTTGCCCTCTGTTCTTTCATTTCACCTTTTGTTGGTGGCGTATTTTTTTAAATTTTATTTTGCCTGATATTGCACAACATCGTAGTGAGCGTGGCTCGTTTTTCAAATTAAAAGCTTGGATGAGTGACATTTCCACGTGCACAAATCTAATTTCTGTGCAGTGCTATTAAAAGAGTATGGAGTTGGATTTGTTTAACATCGAAGTCTTGAAAAATATCAACGTTCACTTTTTTCTCTTGCTTATCGTTCTATAGAAAGTATAACAGTGAATGGAAGATAAGTACTCATTCTCGCATGCCTCGCAAATCTAAGGTGCCTTTTGCTTTTATTCGCGTTTGTAAAATTTCTCCCATCAATCGTCACCGTTGGGATCTTGAAAATATTTTCCTATGCTCAAAGAATGCTTGATTAAAGTCTTAAGATCATTCGAAACGATGCTGAATCAAGGTGTATCGTAAATTTTTTGAAAATAAAGAATAGTTTTAATTTAATATTCGTTTCTAGTCTCCGGATAACGTATCACAAAAGTACCACACTGTGCTAACAAATTTATTCGTGTTCGAATAGAATAACTGTGATGTTTTTACCAAATGCAACGATGACGATGTTGAAAGGGATTATTCAAATTCATCGAATAAATTTCTCCTTTCATTGTAGTGATAATTCGAATTACTCGTAGATAGGGTCTTGTAATTTATAAAGCGGATGACAACGTTTTCATTTGAAATTTGAGCAACGTTGAGTTTTGTGAAGAAAAACGTGCGGTGAGCATCACTACATTGAAATGGATCGGCCTCCTTCTTCCAAGTCAACTGATATCGTACATCAGTAGAAATCGATTTGTCTTAATATTAAGTTTTATCTGTACTTCTCGCGCACCAGGTGAATTTGAAAACCAGGATCTTAATGTTACCCTAATTCGAACAGGAAGGAGAGCGACTTCGATGCATTTTATGTAGATGACGATGTGACATTTTCATCGATATTACATTTAATATTTTTATTTATCCTCAACTTTTTACTAACGTCGTACTCGATCTCAGAATCTTACGAACGTATCGTAATTCATATTTTTTTATTTTCTTTTTCGTTCAACTGCTTCTCGTCTGTACCTTATAAAACCTATTCTTTTTTTTTCTTGCGACTTTGCTGTTGTAGTATTATTATTTGTAGAATTTTGAAAAGTCATTTGTCAATGAAATTTAAAAAATTGACGCTCATTCGACATTCCTTGTTGTATTCCGCAGGTCTGATTAGATCGTTTCGAATAACCTGGGAAAATTTTACATCTGCGAGAGAAATGAAATGGAACTCGTTTCTTTCATTTCACACTATAACAGGAGGAAGAAAGAAAAAAAAAAATGTACAAAGTTATAATTATGTGTTTATTTAGAACTTGTTAGCCACAAGAACTCTCGGTTGAAAATGATTAATCTGTAAACGCTTGATGTTACTCAGAACTTATGATTATGTGTATTCATAAGTTAAACTTTTGCTAACATTAGTTTCTTATTCGTCTACAAATAAAAAAGAAATTGAAAATCATCTCCAATCGAAAAAATAAAATAATTCTCCTTTAGCGGGAAGGAAACAAAAAAACATTCCTACTTCAGACAATTCTACAAATTTAATAATCTACTATTTGAGCCGTATGCGCGACTTAGGGAGAAAGAAATTATGTATCATTTTCTACTGATGTTTAAATAATAGATAAAATTTATGGCATTATTCTTACGTACTACGATCTGATGTTGATAGAACAGGTTCTTTGTCTCAGTTCGAATGCTTTATACACTTGATGTTTTTCCTTCTCTTTTTGTATACTACTGTATGTTCGTTTAATTACTAAGATGATATTTTATCTACGAATATTAATAAAGAAAAACCTTGTTTTTTGAGTATTTGTGAAAATTTTTATAGACGAGCGTAAAATTCGAGAAATCAATGCCGATCGAATGGAGTACCATGAGGCCGCTGTGTAGAAAGCAGATAGCTGTACGCTACGTGTTTTTTGGGTTCAATTTTCAATTTTGATCATGGCCCAATCATCAGAGCATGTATAGTTCAATATCCTAAAATTGTACGTCTCGGTTGATTATCCTATTACTCTAAGAAGCCCTTCATCTACAAAATAATCGATTCCGTTGCCCCATACGCTTAGAAACCTATCAAAAAAAAGGTTGGAAATAGGATGGCTACTGGGCCTTGCCTCGAAGGAAAAATAGAAAAATTGATTTGAATTCAAATGTTGATGGAAGGAGATAGGTCTGAAAAAAGTTGAAAAAGTGTGAGAAAATTGAAGGGTTTTCGGATGATAGGAGGTCAGCGACTCTGAGAGGGGTAGAGAATTGTAGATTGGTGGCTTCTGAGTATAATATTCGCCCAATGTTGGATATTTTTGTGAACATTCGAAAAGATAATGGTTCATGTCGCCTTTAGAAGGATTGTTTGGATGCAGATTCAGAAAGATTTAAACGTTTTAGGTGAGCGGGAAGTCGATTGGGTCCGAAACGAAAACGGCTGAATTCAACTGGGCGAGGAATATCGTTAAAAAGTTTATACCAAGCGAATGCCGGAAGTAGAGGTTCAACGAGGAAATAATGAGATTTCAGATCATTGGCGGATTTCGAGTATAGGATATTGCCTAGTATTTGAAATACACCCGTCACATTTTGCGTTAATGACGGGTGAAATAAAAAAGACCTGTGATGAAAGCTGTTTTATACTCCTTCGAATAATATTAGACCTATTAAAAAGGAAAATTGAAAAATGTTCTCAATTTTGGCCTCGGTGTGGTGGAACATTCCCAAAAAAACCGATATTTAATGAATGGGTGGGAAATAACTGCACTTCAAAATAAAAAAGAACAATCAGCAGCAGATATATATTTTCACTTCAAAATCGAAGAAATGACGATATAATAGTACATTTGAACATCAAAAAAATACATCGAACTTGTTGATAGTAGATGAGTGGTACAATAGTAGAACTGAACATCAAATAAATATATAGAACTTCTAAAAAGATACTTTTTTGAAACAATAATTTTATTGCAATAGAAGGAGGGACATTCTCGTCTTCTGTATTGACCTCTGGTGCACCGGTAGATCACTTTAGTACCCTTAGTCGTACTTTTTGACGTTGATTTCGCCCAGACTTTACGACGAAGAACTTCTTCTTCAGCATCCTTGACGTCCTCGACCATTCACGATTCGGTCCTCTCCTCCTTTTTACCTTCGGCTCATCATCACTTTCACATTCGTCGTCATTGCTCGCGGAAAAATCATCAACATACGAATAAGTAACGTCGTCTGTCATTTTTAAAAAATTCACTCATCAATCACAATAGAATATAGGGAAACACAGGATGCTCGTCGAAGCAATGTTCACAGAATAATGGGACTGTACGGTGTCCTCGCGTCATCTGCAGGTACAGTATCATACGCAAGAATACAAGAATACACTCGTGATTTATCGCTGAATTGTAGATACCGCCTAACGTACAAATTCATCCTTTCTTTCAAACCTGTATCACACACACCCTTCGTTGTAGTTCATTATTCATCGCTAATTTGTACGAACATGAAAGTTGATCACTTCTTTCTATAAGTTCAATCATACTTTACTACAGTGCTTCATTTGTAGCTCATTTCTTCTGAGAAGCATGATGTTTATTCTTTTTTTATGTAGTTCAAGATTTGTCGCTGAAATGTTCTATTTTGTACGGGCAATATAATTTCACCCTTAATGAATTTCTGTGATTTTTCCATGAATAGCGGGGTGAACGACGACTGCTACCGCAATAGACCGCGAGAAATCATTGGTCAATGTTCGAGCTGAAAAACACGCACTCCTCCGTGGGATGAAATGTGAATGTAGATATGTGGGGAGATAAAGTGAGAAGAAAGGTAACACTGATTATCATTGTGTCAGTCTTGTATCGAACCTAATAAAGTATACACACGCTACAACTGGCGACCGTGACAGGACCTTTTTTTCTTTCTTTTAAGGTGTAATTTTGTCGTATTAAAAAAGAAAAAATATTTTTATGTTAATTAATGTCGGATACAAGTGAAGTTGATAATTTAGATGAAAGTATAGTCCAGAAACTTTACCAAACATTGCGCTCTACGACAAAAAGTGCAGGTCGAGTTACCGTATCACCGAGTCAAAACACTGCAAGTCATAGTAGTGTTGATGAGCAAGAACAAACAAGCGCCGGTAGTTCAGAGAAGAATTTAACCATGTCGCCAAACCGAAATCGCTTCAAATTACCCGAATTTTCCATCCAAAATGTTGAATTGTGGTTCCAAACCGCGGAGGTGATTTTTGTCCAGAACGAAATCGAGGCCGAGAGAAAAAAAAATTCGCAATATTGGTGCAGTACCTAGACGCCGAACGACTCACAAACATTCAGAGTATCATCGCGAACCAGAACGAAGAAACTCCATATTCAAAGGCCAAAACCACACTCATCGAGATTTATGGTGTTACTGCCGAACAGAAAATTCAGAAATTACTTAAAGGGAGTACTACGTCATCCGAATCGACGAAACCTTCATTAATTTTGGAAGAGATAAGAAATTTGGGCGCCGGAATGCAAGGTGCAGAGCAAATAATAAAGACTGCATGGTTACAAAAATTACCACTCAGAATGCAAGAAGTATTGATAGCAAGCGAAAACCAATCGCTGGAAACCTTATGTAAACTCGCCGACGCAATTTTCCGCTTAAATAGTCAGTCAAATACGAATTCTGCAGCGAATGTCAGCGAAATTCAAACAGGAGTACCGAGCTCTACGAACGCGAATTCGGACTTTATGGTCAATATTTTCACGGCATTAGCAAGTTTGACGACGGAGGTAGCAGCTTTAAAATCTCAAAATACGAGCAGATACAGAGGGGGATATTCAACGTATCGAGGCAGAGGTCGAAAATTTTTCGGAAACCGTTCTCGCTCTCGTCATCGATCACCGACGCCAAATGGAGGAAGACTGCCAATTTCAAGGGGAGCTAATCAAGAATTAATCGATGGTGTTTGTTGGTATCACACCGAATTCGGGAATCGTTCTCGAAAATGTGTTCAAGGATGCAGTAAAGCGACCCCGGAAAACTAATATGCCAAATTGAGACAGCGGCAACTCAATTTGACTCGAATTCATCGCCGCGTTTATTTCTGTTCGAATTAAAGATGAAGATTACGTTTCTAATCGACTGTGGGTCAGATGTATCAGTTCTTCCAATCAGTTTATTCAAGGGTTTTAAAAAACATCGAACGAATTACCAACTAACTGGCGCCAATGGAAAAATAATAACAACGTATGGATTAATAGAAAAAACTGTAAATTTTGGACTGCCTGTCGAATTCAATTGGGTATTTGTGATTGCCGACGTAACGAAGCCTATAATTGGGGCTGATTTTTTAAAACAACATCATTTATTACCTGATTTGACGAATCGGAAGTTAATAGACGGAAAGACCTTATGTAGCGTGCAAGGAGAAGTTCAACACTCGCGCCAGCAAAGTATTAGTATAATTTCGAATAATGAGCAACACTGCGACGAAGCCAAGGAGTTGTTAAAAAAATACCCCGCGATATTAAAGCCGAGTCAAATGCGGAAACAAACTGAAGGCAGCGTGTATCATTACATAAATACAACTGGGCCACCGCATTATGCAAAATCGAGACGTTTACGGCCCGACATCGAAAAACAGGTGCGGAGAGATTTCCAACAAAACGTCGAAGATGGTGTTTGTCGTCCCTCATCGTCAAGTTGGGCGTCGCCGATTGTGGTTATAAAAAAACCAAATAACCAAATACGAGTGGCTGGAGATTACACAGTTCTGAATTCAAGGACCGTTGCTGACCGATACCCACTGCAGGATATGCGCGATTCTACTCAAAATCTTAATGGTATGTGTATATTTTCAAAAATTGACTTAATCAAAGCTTTTTATAATATTTTTACTAACCCCGCTGATGTATATAAAACCGCTGTAATTTCTCCATGTGGCCTGTTCGAATATTGTAGAATGCCTTTTGGTTTAAAAAATGCTGGGGCCTCATTTCAACGTTTTATAAATAGTATTTTAGGGGATCTCCCATTTGTTTTTGCCTATATTGATGATATCCTAATCTATTCGTCCTCGAGATCCGAGCATTACGAGCATGTGCGACAAGTCTTAGAAAGATTAGAAAATTACAACCTTACTATAAATATAAATAAATGCGAATTTTTCGTCCCGGAAATAATATTTTTAGGACACCGAATAACTCAGGCTGGTTTCACACCAACGGAAGAGCGTATTAAAGCAATTAAAGAAATGCCAATTCCAATTAATATGACAGGACTTCGCAAAGTCCTAGGTATCTTTAATTTTTACCGTAGATTTGTACCAAGAATGGCGCAGCATCTAGCCCCGTTGAATCAAGTTCTTCAAGGTTATCCAAGGAGAAACGATCGTACGAAAATAAAGTGGACAACAGAGTTACGAGCAGTTTTTGAGTCAGCTAGAAGCGCGCTGGTGAATTACACAATACTCCACTACCCGCGAAATGAAGCCAAATTGTATCTTATAACAGATGCATCACAGAGCGCGGTAGGAGCAGTGCTTGAACAAGAAGGTAAAACAAATAATGATAGAGAACCATTGGGATTCTTTTCAGCAAAACTGACTCCAGCTCAGCAAGCTTGGGCAACTTACGATAGGGAGTTATTTGCGATTTACGCAGGGATTCAGTATTTTGAATGTATGTTACAGGGACGAACATTTACAGTGCAAACGGACCACAAACCTCTCATTTATATGTTTGCAAATACTAAACCTTGTAAAATACAGCGCCGAGCTCGTCAGGTGGAGTACATTTCGCAATATACAAACGAAGTAATTCATATTGCTGGGTCATCGAATATTGTTGCGGACGCATTAAGCAGACCTGACCCACCTCAATCCTTAGAAGAAAATCGTGACACGAATCAATTAGTCGAGCTTCAAGCTACAATTACGCCAGAAATCATAGCAGCTCACCAAGCTAAAGATTTGCAAATCACTGAAATTAGAAAGAATGGTTATAGAAATCACGAACTACGTGAAGCCTATTTAGAGAATGGTTCAACCATCCTTTGCAGCGTTTACAAGAATGTCAGCAGACCAATCGTTCCAGAAAAATTGAGATTTCAGCTGTTCAATCAATTGCACAATTTATCCCACCCCGGTGTAAAAGGGTCAACCTCACTACTTAGAAAGCGATATTTTTGGCCAAAGATGACCGAAGAAATTCGTACTTGGACACGTGCGTGCCACGAATGTCAGAGATCGAAAGTACACCGTCATACGCAACCACCACTGGGAAAATTTCCTCCTTCAGAGAAATTCCATCACATCCATATGGACATCATTGAGCTTTGCGAATCCAATGGGTATAAGTACGCACTTTCGATAATTGACAGAACCTCAGCGTGGATCGAGATTATACCATTGAGAAATATTACAGCCACCACCTTAGCAAGAAAATTTTTCAACGAATGGATTTCTAGATATGGTATTCCCTACAAGATAACAACCGATAGAGGTGCTCAATTTACTTCTGGATTGTATAGCGAATTGAAAACGTTCTTGGGTGCAGATCATATAAAGACCACCGCATACCACCCACAATCTGATGGGAAAGTTGAAAGGTTCCATCGTCACCTAAAAGCAGCTTTAACGTGTTTTGGAAAAGATTGGGTCAAGAATTTATACGTCGTTCTTTTGGGCATCAGAGCAACGGAAGCAAATGATTCTGGTGTTTCCAGAGCTGAAGCAACGTTCGGAGTGGCCTTACACCTGCCAGGCGAATTTTTTGAAGAAAGTAGCAAACAGAATGACAATCTACATGCATATGTTAGAGAATTACGAGAAGCATTTGCGGAAATCCGTCCGGTGGAAAGAACGCGAAACGCCGCAAATCGTAAAGTTTTCATTCATAAAGATTTGCCTACAGCGTCATCAGTGTACGTTCGCGTCGACAAAGTCAAAGAACCATTAGAACCTCCATATGAAGGACCGTTCAAGGTATTAAAGCGAAAACCAAACTGGTATCTGTTAGATATAAAAGGAGAAAAGAAGCCAATTTCTCTTAATCGCTTAAAACCAGCTTACGAGCTGATCACAGAGGAGCAACGCTTGTCCAAATCGGACGTCACCGAGGCACTTAACGAGTTACCAAAGTCGATCTTAAAAAATGATACTTCGTCGAAGAATAGTGAAAGAAAAGTAACCTTTGCAAAAGAACCCGCTTGTCGTATATTTGCTCAAAATAAACCCGTGTCTCATCCTCAATCCAAAATTCCTTATCCCTCAAGTAATAAAACAATTCAACCACAAAAAACCTCTCGTAGTGGTAGACAGATTAGGGAACCTGTCAGATTAACTTTGTAATAATTATAACGACATTTATTAACATCGATCAAGAGATGTCATTCATAAGTTGTAAAATGTAGATTTTTTTTTAGCGTGTGTACCTATAACCTAACCTCGTGTATAAAAAATTTTTTTTAATGTGATCACACTTTGTAAATACGATTCAGCGAATATTTTCTCCTCCTCCCTTTTTTCATTAGAGATTAGCGAGATGCATACGCAAGATATTATTACCAACCAGGTTTTATTGTAAAATATCGAATGTTATTTTGTAAATATTTTATTTGTACCATGCAATAAGCACGTCAGTATAAAGCTCCGCTTTTAAGGGGGGGAGATAATGTGGGGAGATAAAGTGAGAAGAAAGGTAACACTGATTATCATTGTGTCAGTCTTGTATCGAACCTAATAAAGTATACACACGCTACAGATACACCAAAAATATATTTTCTGTACCTATTTTGTTTATTGATTTGGTTAATTCTTAGTAAATACGTCCACCGATTAGGTGGAGTACGTTAAATTGAAAAATATAGTCCAAAAATTCTCCAGCCGCTGGAACATTCTGGACATGATAAATAATCGATAAAATCCAATTTTTCAACCTGGAGGACCGTGATTTTTGGTATTGCGTTCTTAAATTAGGTCAATTCTTATGTGAACACATCCGCCGAGTTCGAAAAAAATGGTCAAAAAATTCTCCAACCGCTATAATGGTCTGGAATTTACAAATAATCCAGAAGATCCACTTTTACAGTCTGGAGGACCGTGAGTTTTGGTATTTTGTTCATCAATTAGGTCAATTATAATGTAAACATGTCCGTCGAGTTTGAAAAAGATGGTCAAAAAATTCTCCAGTCGCTGGAACAGTCTGGAAATAGAAGATAATCGAGGCCCATGGAGAGCTGTGATTTTTGGTATTTTGTCTATCAATTACGTCAAATATCATGCTAAATACATCCGCCGAGTTGGGAAAAAATGATCAAAAAATTCTCCAGTTTCTGGAATGCTCTGGAAATAGTAAAAACTGCAGGTTATCTACGTTTCCAACACGGAAAACCGTGATTTTTCATATTCTGTTTATCAATAAGGTCAATTCTTATGTAAAGACGTCCACCGAGTTGAAAAAAAGTAGTCAATAAATTCTCCAGTCGCTGAAACGGTCTAGACATAGTAGAAAATCGAGGAAGTCCACTTTCTCAACATGTAGAGCCGTGACTTTTGGTGTTTTGTTTATCAATTAGACCAAGTCTTATATTAATACATCTTACGAGTTGGAAGAAAATAGCCAATAAATTCTCCAGTCGCTGGGACGCTGTGGAAATAGTAAAAAACCAAGGATACACACCCATCCCTAAGACTCATTTCCTTTACTTTAAAATATAGAATGTTTATTTTTATTCCTCTGAAGTTGTAGTCGTAAAAACTGTGTTACTAGGAGCCGTGCACTCGCATGAAGTGGAGGAATCTTCTCTCGAGTTGAGGTGACGATGCTTCAAATATTGGAGTTTATAAGCATGGCAATACAAGGAGATGATTGTCTTCTATTGTGTCTCGGGAGGGGATTCCTCCCCATCATGCAAATGCACGGCTACCAGTAACACAATTTGTACCGCTGCGACTCGAGGGGAAAAAAGTAACACATGAGTGTATCTTTGATTTTTTAATATTCCCAGAGTGTCCCAATGAATGGAGAATTTTTTTCAATTTTTTTAAAACTCGGCGTAAGTGTTCTTATAAGAATCGACCATACCAATGAGCGACTGGAGAATTTATTGACTATTTTTTCGAAATAGGGATGTTTTACTCGAAAATTGACCTTATTGATAAATAGATTATAAAAAATCACGATTCTCCGGGTTCAAAAAGTAGATATTTTCAACTTCTCATTTTCAGACTATTCCAGGGACTGGAGAATTTTTCAACTACTTTTTTCGAACTCAGCGGATGTGTTTACGTAAGAATTGACTTAATTGATGAACGCAATACCAAAAATCACGGTCCTCCAGGTTGAAAAATTGGATTTTATCGATTATTCGTCTTTTTTCTGAATTTGCATACATTCGTTGGGGAGGGTAAACTATGAAAATTTCGACTTTCATGAAGAGGATGGAGAGATTGAAAAAATCAACTCGCTACATAAACGTTTTGCAAGGCTACATCGTTCGTTGTTTGGTTGGCGCCCCCAGCTGAATCAGTAGATGCTCGTTATTTTTGTAATTTTATTTTGGTTCGTATCGCGGAAATTTAGCGCGAACTCATAAAAAAATTAATATTGCCGTATTCAGGAGGTCAAAATCTAAGTATAGATCGATTGGGAAGGTGCCGTATATAGGGATACACCCAGTCTTACGACCAAGTATATCCGACGTGTGTCAAACTCGACGAACTCTCTAAGAGCACCCTGATATACTCGTATAGTATGTATAAATCCGGTTTATTTAACTCCGCGAACCAAAAATACCGGCGATTACAACCTCGTCAATATTTGGAGTCGTCGTTCGAAGTAGAACAGTCACTACAAAATGACTATGGTCAAAAAAACATTTTGATCTGAAATAGAAAAAATTGATTAATGATGCGTGAAAGGCCGCAGTCAAGCCGAAAGGAGAGACGTCAGAAGTCGTCGGCTTACACACACATATTTCAGAGCGCAACAGCTACTCCGGAATGCAAAGGTATAATTAAGCCCTAGAAATAATTTTGGCTGAAAGAAAATACATTTTAATTAGAATATTTGTGTTAGTATCCCAGCATCATTAGTTAGTTCAAGCAACACAGAGTACCGGTACACATAAAAAACATGCAAATGATATTTATTACAAAAAAACCCTCATCATACCCACGAGAACAAAACGAAAATCCGAACGGAAAAGGAAACGCGTCCACCTTCCACATCTGCGATAAACATACTGCACTGGTTCAGAGGAAACTATTAAATACGCGCTTACATGAATGCAAGGTGATGTAGGTATGCAAACTTTAATGGTGTTTTCCTGCTCAGAGGTTGATTCAAAAGAGGGTGACTCGAGGGATTTAAGACGTCCCACCATTTCCAATTGTTACCTGGTACGCCAATAATGCTTGTTTACATTACTCGTATATGAATGTGTGTATGTGTGCGTGTCTTTGTGTTGGCATCAATAGCGATGACACTCACACATTCACGTAACAAACAGAAACAGTTCGATTTGATCGTATCAACAAGCCTCAATCTAAAAATTGCTCAGATATATGTACAAATAGCTCGAGAATAGAAATTTCTCTGGGCACCCCTCTCACCATGTACAGTATAACTTGGAGCTAAAAATTTTTCCAAGTCCCCCTCCCATCATACATATATTTCAAGAGTCAACATTTTTTCCAAGTTCTCGTCCTATAGTTGGGTTAGTTTAGATTGCCGGCCGGTGGACGGCAGACATCAGATGTTCAATTAAGAAACATTTTAAATATTTCGAGTTTCGTTTGCATAGTCGAGTCAAGTGTACGGTAAGTAGCATGCGGTGTACCTTTACACGTCTATCAATCCACGTAATCGTACACTCACGGCGGTCAGATAATTCAAGCTTACGCACATTGATAGCGGAAAGTCAATGACCCAGCGTTTCTTGTTCAGAGAATGATTCAAAAAGAAGTGATTCAAATTTTACAGTTTCTAATAAGGAACTTAAAATTGTTATCTGGCACGTCAATAATGCTTACTTACACAATGTGAATATGTACGTGTGTCTTTGTATTTCACAATCGGTAACATATAATAATTTCATACACAGGCACAATGACCAACAGCAAGAGCTTGATTTGAATTGAGTTCTGTAGAAGCTGGCCAAGTGATAAGCAAACGATCCATAGAATAAGGTCTATTGGCCTGATACGAAGGAGCCTTTCTTGTAAACAGTTGGCTTGTCGCCTGGACGGCTTCTATAGATTTTGGTATATTTGATCGTGTCAACAAGTCACAATCGAGAAAACGCAATTTGACTCTGCAAACAAGCTGAAAATATTCCTTACATTCAGGGTTTTTTCCTCTCTACAATCAGAAGTGGAGCATATCATCGACGTACTTCATCATTGAAAAACTCGGCCTTCTTCCCATAAATCAAATTTTCTTCAAATCAAATTTAATGGTGGAAGCTCTTGGTTTTTTTGCTTATTCTTCATGGGAGTCACCAAATTATGTTTTGAAGCACAGTGGTACATATGTTGATAGATTTTTTAGAAAGCGGTAGGGTATCTATCGATAACATTAAATTGTGAACTTGAAAATAAGTTTAGTATGCATTATGAAATGATTTGGTGTTATGTGAAGTTCACTCTCCTTCTTGATCTAGTGCAAGTCTAGTCTACAATATTAGGCTAATATCCGTATTTATTGTAGCTTCTAGAAATCATGCACGGTTTTTCCGTGCACGTTTTTTTCAGTCTAGTTTATAAAGAAATTCAAGTAATTTTTTTAGACTGCATATTTGTTCAGAAAACGTTCAGGCATTATTTTGCTTGTATTTTAGGCATTTTTCAGAGAAATCACCTGTATATCATTTTCACCAAAGTAAGTGTACAGTAAAAAACTACCAAATCAGTTGATCAAGAAATTGCTATCATTTTACAAAAAATTATACTTCAAAATTTATCCGGGTCTCTGACTCAGTTTTAAGTATCATCTTTTTTCATCCCAATTTACCCATCAAAAATGAAGAGGCTGAGTATTTAGCCTCTTAGATTTTAGTGGAGGATTGTCATCCACCACTGGATTTTCAAGAAATTGCCATCATTTTTACAAGAAATTATAACCATCATCAACTTTGACCTCAATTTACCTTAAAATTTATAAAGACCCTAAATATTTAAGGTAAAGCATAAAGAATAATTAACAAAATGCGGAAAGATAACGGTATATTTCTAAATAAGCTTGAAGAATATTTTTTCAGTGTTCATGTTTAAAAACTATATGTGGACTATTGGTATCAAGAATGCATAGGTACTATTTCTAAATCATACATTTGCATTATTTTTTTGTTTGAAAAGATTACTCTCCCATACATTCTCATCATCGCACTCATATTCTAGTGACTCATCTGGGCATTTTATTATTTTCGAACCAATTTTAAAATCATCCACAGTTCTTACTCTCTGAAAGAAAAGCAAAAAAAGAAGAAATTATGGAGAACAGAAAGTTTTATTATTAGTGCATTTTCATTACCTGTAGAAATGCTTTGGCCAGTGTGAGTGACACTTGGTATTTAGGAAATTCAATTATCACGTCTCCTCCCGCTCCACCTGCTTTTTTGGACCTTTTTGTTTCACATATTTTTTTGATGTTTGCCCTGACTTCTTTGATATTAAAATGCTAAAAAGTCGTCATGTGGACATAAGACATATCAGCAGATACGGTAAATTAAAAAATGGAACAATAAATCACCAGAATAATCCTTTTGTATTGAAGCCCTCTTGTTCCGTTTGGTTGGGTACCATTCTCGGTTATCATATTGATTTCTTGTTTTGGAAAGAATGGGTAATTCGATAAAAAAATACATCTGTACGGCGAGTCAGGATTCGAAGCTAAAATACAAAAGTAGTACCAAAGATGAATTGTTTTTAAAAATTTCTCTATATTTTATCATAAAAACTACAACAGCAACATTTTCCTACAACATTTTCTTCGAAATTTCCGCCCACGTCTTTAGTTACATGACTCATTTTTCTTTATGCTACGTTTTACCGACTTTTCTAACTAGAAAAGTGAGGTATTACACCCGTAGCATGGTCAACAGGGGGAGTGGGCAATGAACTTTCTCGACGTTTTAGGGGTCCTAGATCACAACTAGCATAAAAAAAAATTTCAGGTTTCCTTATATATATATATAAGATTTGTTTGTCCGCGGAACTCCTCCGAAACTACCCGATGGATTTTTTTGTAACTTAGCCATATTGTAGTAGTATATCTGAAGATGTGCACCTGCAATTTTTTTGAAAATCGGATGAGTAGTTCTCGAGAAATTTTCAATTTGTTGAGAAATTTTGCAGTATTTCGAGTACCTTTTTGTCCGCGGAACTCCTCCGAAACTACCCGATGGATTTTTTTGTAACTCGGCCATATTGTAGTATTATATTTGAAGATGTGCACCTGCATTTTTTTTGAGGATCGGATGAGTAGTTCTCGAGAAATTTTTACTTTTGTTGAAAAATTTTTCACTATTACGAGTAGCTTCTTACGAATAGCTGCTTACGTTAGGAGAAGCGGATTTTCCTATACGTTTACCACTTTCGTTATCAGTACGTGTATTGTGAAGAACCTTTCATCATTCGACAGGTTCATTCTTCGTTCGTTCTTTACCAAGGGTTCATTGGATTTTATTTCCGATGAAACCTTTTCGTTCAAATTTAGTACACTTGTATCTCGCTTCCCACAGCCCCTAGAGCGTTGAATTTTGTTTTGTCAAATTTTATTTGTTTTGTTAAATTTATTTTTGAACGGATAGTGGCAATGGCGAGTTGTTCATTTTTCTAGCTATTTTTCATTATTATTAGTCATACTCGATAGTTTTTTTTTTTTTTTTTTTTTTTTTTTATTATTATTTTACGAGCATTATAAACTGCACGAGGGTTATTTGCTCGGCGTTAGAATCTTATTTTAGAACATTACTTGAATTAGGTTAAATTAGGTACGTATTGGTGGAATTGAGTAGCGATCGAACGGAATTTGTTGGTGAATTATATGAAGTTGTAGAATTGAGTGGTGCGTAAATAAGTTAGTGTTGAGTCGATGGTTTCGGAGTTGTTGTTTAGTGCTGCATTGATATTGGAAGATATATTTAGGGAGGTTCGAGTGGGTTGCAGGACGGGGCATGAGAAAATAAAATGATCAACTGATAAATTTTCTTGGAAACAGTGAGGGCATGATGGAGGAGCGAGATTAGTGAGAAGATAAGTATGAGTAAGACGAGTGTGGCCTATTCGCAGCCGAGCTAAAATGACCTCCTCTTGCCTTGAATTTCGTTGGGATGAGGACCAAAATGTGGGTTCACGTTTTATTTTTCTTAATTTGTTATTCGACTGATTTTAGTGAAAACCTTGAGTTTGAATGATTAAGTATAATTTTTTAATCTTCATCAAGTGTGCTGATGCGAGACTACCTGGGTGATTTCACTCTTAATTAATAATTGATTTATTTGTCATTTTTTCATGTATGAGTACATAATTGATAGTGGTTCATAGTTGATTTGAGGTGTCTCGGGAGATGGATAGATTATTTTCAATTTGGACTGGCTTTTTTGAGTGAGATTTGAGATTAGACTAACGAGTAAACTAGGCTTGGGTGCTATATATTTTTACTGAATTTTCTAGCTAGAAAAGTGAGGTATTATTGTTAATACGTTTGGAATGGTTGAAGCGTGAGGGAAGGAATGAGGGGTTGACTATTGGGTGATTGGTTGCTTCTTTCGTTTCGACATCGATTTTTTTAGTTTTTCGGGATCTCGTTGTAGCTGGATTCCCAGATGAAGAATTTTGGGGTGGAGTGTGCATCGAAAATGGTGATATGATAGCGTGAAGGCAATTTATGAGTGCACGAGAGGAATAGCAGCTCGAGATAGCTTTAAGAGATGCCAGGAATCGGAAGTGATAAAGAATTGAACCACTCATCCTAATATACAGTATACTAGACTAATAATATGCTAAGAATAACGTATGGGAAAAAATGATTGTAGAGCTCTTTTTTATTAGAAACAAGTGTTATAGCCTCGTAGCAGTTTGGACAGGGGGAGGGGGAGTGGTTTTTCTGGAGACGTTTTGTAGGTTTTAGATGACTCTTAGCCTAAATTATAACAAAATTAAGGTTTCCTTATTGGATTATAGGTATTTTTACTCTGTTATCTGTTGATGTGACATCGTAGTGATAGAATTTATAAACTGAGTTTTATTGTTTATTCTACAAATTTTTGACATGATTGACAGGTCATTGGTATTTAATTTAAAGAGAGGGAGTGACTCTCTCAATGTTTTTTGCATTGTGGGAAGAAAAGTCGTGTACTACTCACGCGACTGCGTGAGTGTTTTTTATATAAAGCGTACCAAAGCACAAAAACTTTTCAAAATTGATGAATTCAGACTATTCAAATCTAAGGTAGGTAGTTGGGTTCACATGTTCTTTTTTGGTAGCCTTCGCTCACGTCATCCATCCCCTACTCATGAGTTCAAATTCGTTGCATTGTCATAGAATAACATTCCCTATTTTCGTTTTAGGTAAATAGTAGAGGCTCTGCACGAAGAGACCATAATAATCTACGTACCAACACCAGAATTCTTTCTGTATTTGATCCGAGATACAATCATTTCAAGAAGTGCACTGATGATATCATGACGCCGGATTCCTTTGTTAAAATAATCATGTAATACCGGGTGATGCTTAATAACGTCTTCATAAACTTCAATTGTGTAACAACTTTCCGGTAAAGCTTCTTTGTGAATACCACCTGAATGTGCAGGAGAATGCACCTCCGTAATACCTAAATTACAGTACTGGGAAACTGTGAGGTTATGTTTTGAAAGAATATTTCGACACTCTTCAGCCAGGGGACCAGTTTGTAATGTTAATGCTACAATACATTTTGCGTAAATATCGTTTTTAATTTTCGGAAAATCAGACGGATATAGAGCATTTGGTATATTATCTTCAAATTCGTTTCGCGAATCCATTAAAACTTTGAACGCGTCACATTGTTTTTCCGTCACCAGTAATTTGTTGGTTACATTTTCCTATGGGTAAACACAAATTAAATATAATTATAAGCTATATTGAGTGTACGAGTAATTAGGTCTTGATACCTAAGCGTTAATTGTGCAATTTACAGTGAGAGTCAAACTGAGTCGAATTTCAGCAAGAGTTTTTACCTCAATACTTCATCCTTAACACGTATGTAGACCTACATGCTTCTATAAACAATAACACGTCGTACTCACTCGTAACTTAATCATTTTAATGGCTAACTTCTTATACACACAATATTAGAATATACATGTTAAGCGACGTTGCCACACAGACCCATGTGGTCGACATCAAAAATTTAAAATAGCTACCTAATCTAATTACCAAAAAGATTCAATCGGTTACAAAAACTAGATATAGAATACCTAGATAAGAATACTCAAAAATGATGAAAAGAGGGAGAAATGTATCGCTTGGATTTGACCTTAAAATTTAGTTTATCCACGTCTCTCACAAAGGGCTTGAGTTTACTCCAAAATAGTGAACACAGGGACAAAATATTCCCAAGAAACGAAACGGAGAGGTAAAATGTTCGTAAAAACTGACTGATTTAGAAAATTTACGCTCCCCATTCACCATTCAGCTGTAAATCTAGAGTCTGTTCAGCTCTGAATTTTCACATATTTACAAAAGCCAGTTTGCTTACGCAATTTTTCCACCATTTATCCAAAAGCGAGAGAATTTCGAATGTAGGATAACCATTGTACATTTCTTCTCTGATATTTTAGCCGAATTACTAAACTTGAATGTGCTTCAGTTTGAGTCACTCTGATTTTATTTTAATTTCAGGAGAAAATGACATTAGCGGACCAATGTATGGACCAAACACCAAAATTACGAGGCAAGGATCTGGAAAAGCTGACTCCAATGGAAACTGGAATGCTTTATGAGTGTATGAACCAAAAATATGTAAGTGTATTGATCCTTAAAGCGTTCCGGAACGAGATGATGAAACTTAACGTCAGAGTCTACTCATACTCACACATCCAGCTGTCTTCCACAGTACACACACGTAGGTAGGTCTTGCTATTCCCGAGTGACGAAAGAGAGAGAGACGAAATATTTGTTTAAACTGGCTGATTTAGAAAATTTACGCCCTCATTCACCATTTAGCTATAAATCTGGAGTAAGTTCAGCTCTAAATTTCTCTCTTTCTGGCCAATCTGTGCTCTTTGCATCTAAATTAACGCAAATGTCTATCATTGTCTTTTCGACCGAGCCCCCACGATAACTGAAGTCGGTTGCTTTGAACCAAATCTGAAATATTTAATGCGTGCTTATTCTTATGGAGTAGAAAATATCAACTCAAGAGCTCACACTCATTTCACCTCCTCTAAATAAATTTCAATTTTACGTGATTTTTTATTTTTTCTAAATGCAAAAGGATTCGAAATAAGGCTTCTAGCCGAGTGTAGGGCAACGTGGTGCGTCGTTTTCAAATTTATACCATTCATGAAGCAGCCTATCAATACCATCAAAAGTATGTTGCGGGAGTGAGGTAACAGAACTGGAAAATGGAACGTTGCGGTTCTGTAAATTCCGGAACGCTTTAAGGATCAATACACTTACATATTTTTGGTTCATACACTCATAAAGCATTCCAGTTTCCATTGGAGTCAGCTTTTCCAGATCCTTGCCTCGTAATTTTGGTGTTTGGTCCATACATTGGTCCGCTAATGTCATTTTCTCCTGAAATTAAAATAAATCAGAGTGACTCAAACTGAAGCACATTCAAGTTTAGTAATTCGGCTAAAATGTCTGTAACTCACCGATTCAGGCTCATTGTTGATCGGAAATCCTTTGATAGGAATGGTAGTCAAGGAGCAAAATAACAGAGTTCTGGGCAGTAAATTCATCCTGTACTGCAAGGTTACGTATTACACTTTAATAGAACTACGAGTATTAGAGCTTGAAGAGCTTGAATATTGTATGAAGCTGATAAATAAAATGGAATGTAGACAAGGCAAAAAGTCGAACTTCATTTCCTAAATGAATCAAATAGCCTACCATCGATGATGATAAGGAAAAAAAAAAAAAAGAACAGAGTTAGCTAGGTAGCTGCTGTAGATATCAATATAGTATCATTTATGTGATCACAGATTGGACTGCATTTTACGCGGCAAATCTATCTTTCATGCCCCTTCGCAAAAAATGTAAGGTCTACACATAGACTGACGCTGCGGTGCATTTAAGACGAATGTGTATGAGAGGGAAGATTAGATGTATTTCGTCTAAAGCTTGCTACACGTCAGAATTAAGATTGAATGAAAGCGAATTTTTTTCCAAACGGTATGATGTGAAATTTGCGTAATTTATTGATGCTGCTTATCAAGGTCACCAAACTGCTGTTTGTTGCGTAAGACCAATTGAGAGATTACTCGTGTTCGGACCAAACAGCAGTTGGGTACATAAGACTAATGAGAGTGAGAGAAGATTGCGAACAATTTACGTGAAATTCTATCGACGTTGCTTATCAAGGTCACCAAACTGCTGTTTGTCATCTAATAGTTCTTGGTTCTAACCAGGCGAACTCCGCATTTTGCGAGTTTTTGACAACTCTGTGAATCCGCGGAGCTAATGAGGACATGCTCTTTTCCTCCATTTGTTGCGACCGGTTCTGTAATTAAATCTGCGACTTTCAAAGCTTGTGTTCATTTTATTTTCATTATTAGGTAGTTATTTTTTACGTCGCCGTTTCGGATTCAACCTCTCGAAACGAAATAATATTATTCTGTCTTTTAAAAAAATTAATCGAATAACACTTGCGACTTTTCTTGCTCCTGAAGTTTCAGGATCCAGTATTGAAGAAATGAACAGGAATAATATTTTCCATTTGAATCGTAGAATCAAAAGCAAATATGTTCGTGATTTAGTGAAACATTCATATTGAAATAATTAAGAAACAACTAAAATTTTTGCTAAAATTCAGCTGTGTATCGCTAATGTACAATTTTTTTAATAATGTGGGGCGAATAATTGATGGACTTAAGAGTGTTTGTAGTCCATTTTCCGACAATTCTTCAGGCTGTAGTGAGGAAAGCTTGAGACATAGGCCTATTCCAACTTTCATTTTCTTTGTTTTTTCATTGCATGCCGTTGACGACTCTTCTTCGGTTTTAGTAACGAAAGATGTGAGGAGTTGGTATTACAATAGCCTCGTAAAATTTAAAGAGATCAAAGACAGTTTTCTTGAGGAAGAAAAAAAAAATCAGATTCTAAAATGTACATAGAAGTGAAAATGCAGTGCTGATATAATGAGTAGTTTATGAAAAATTCCAAATTGAAGGGTGAACAAATTAAGGAGGTTGTCTATTGATGACACTCAAGGTATCTGATTCGTCCAGACTATCTTTTTGGGAGGGGAAATAATCCAAAAAAAGTCTAAAGGACCTTTTTTTTTTTTTTTTACATTTTCTTCGATACTACAGATTTTTTGTAGTTTTTTGTCCTTATTTTGGGGAGGGGGAAATTTCCCCTCTTCCCCCCTCCGGATCCACACCTAAATTGTATCAACCCTATGTCAAGTAAGGGAAAGGGTATGACCTTTGTTTGAACAATAGAAAACAACATTCTTTTGTTAAATCATTTCTATTAGGCCTAGTCGTATTCAGTGTTAAACTCCAAATAGATTCAGTATGTTTTTAGTTCTCGGGGTGTACTCGCGGCTGTATTTGAAATTGTACGTGTAAGATGTTTCTAATAATTTGATAGGTTCCTAATTCAACCTATTATTTTGTATTTATTATCAATATCGAGAGATTTTCATTACCATACTTGCTTGCTTATTCTTCTTCGTTTTTTTTTTTTTAATTATTTATTTCCTCGATCAGTTGTTTTCGTCTTGGTATTTAGCCGTTCTTTTTTCTAATTTTTATTGATTTATGTGGAATATTTTCTTGGAGCGCTCTGGAGGCTAAAAACAGCATTCAAAGTTTCTTCTCTCACATTAAGTTCGAAAGATCAATTACGTATTACGAATTCTTTGAGAGTGATGAACAGATAAACATAGGTAAGTACCTACCTGTATTAACACCTACTTTCTGTAAAATTAAAGTTTGTTTGGTCCGAGTTTCTTCGATGATGTGTCGCGTGACCGCTCTTCCAAGATGAGAAACTGAGTCCATTAATCGAATGATCTGATCGTTTACCAAGTCTCTTAAGCATCTTTATGGAATTAGTAAATTTAATTTTGATAGACTTTTTGCCATCTAGAAATTAGTTCTCTTTACATTTCATACACTCGAGCGTCGTGATTATGCATTTTTGAGCTACCATCTAATAAATTTAGGATAGAAAATTTAATTATGAAGAGATTTCATAAATTTCAATCGTCTGTCACGATGGTAGATACATGGTAGACACATCCTCGGAAAAACAATGTTAGTTAGTGCATATGATTGAACTATTTTTGTCGTAGAAAGTTTTTTTTTACCCTCATTTCTTTCTCGTTGGGATCCTGCACAATGTAGAAATTAATCTAGGTATACTTCCTTACCTTTTCTGTTTCACAATAATTATTAATCTAAAAAATTTATCTACAGAATTTCAATTTTTTTTTTTTTTTTTGGAAAGTAACATTACAAGTTTCCAAATTTTTGAAACCTTCATTGGAAATCAGTTCCGTGAAAAAAAAAAAGCTTTTGGTCGTTTTTTTTCTTTCCTTTTTTTCCGAGTATATTGAAACTTGGACTATTAATTTGTGATTCCAAAATGAAGGATCCTTTGAAGGGAAAAAACAAAAAATATAAAACGAAAATTGCTTTGCATAAGAGAATATCATTTAGAATTTTTACATCTTTTTCAAATTTTTAATAATATTGCAAAAGAAAATAATATTGATAGTTTTCATTTGTAGTGTATTAAAAATGAGAAAAGAAAATAGTGGTCATAGATATTTTTACAAACTATTTTGGCAACGTGGCCATCTTACAAAAGAACAATTAAACGAATTTCCAAATGTAACAAAAGGAAAATTGATGTTCGCGAGGTCTCTGTCATTAAGTAGGTATGCTAATCCGGACTAGCAATTAAAGAACTCGTTTTATGCGAAATTAGTCAGTTCCAAGTTTTGATGGACGATTTTAAGAATTTAATTCGATTTCGATGAGCAAATAGGATCGACAGAAGTATTTTCGGTGCAATAGTATTGTGTATATCGTTCAAAAATTGTATATTTAAATCTTATGTATTTTCATAATTTTTTCAAGCTACGACTAGTAGTACAGACGGGTCTTTAGGACAAGTTAAATATTGGTAAAAATTCATATCATTTTCAACAAAATTATACTCCTATAATTTGACCTAAAATATTGCCCAAAACTTATTATCTAGAATACAATAAATAAGGTAAATTCTTTACCTATGATTTTTCAACACCCACGAACGTTCAGGCATAATTTATTAACGTTATTTAGACTTATTAGCCTTTATCTGACAGAAATCACTCTCACTAAGGATATATCATTTTCACCAAGGTGGGGATTGAGTATTTCATTTTTGACAAGGTAGGTACTCAGGAACATCAATGACCACACTTTTTAATTTCCACGTATACCAAGTACGTTTAGAACACTTTTTGGACACTGTCAAATTTGTCCAAATTGATATCATTTTCATCAATATTGCCCCAAAATTTATTCTCTAAATTATGATAAATGAAATAAATTTTTTACCTTATTTTAAAGGGGTTAAATTTTCAACCTCTTACTACCTATGATTTTTTCAACGCTCACGAACGTTCAGGAATAATTTATTACCATTATTCAGCCTTTTTCAAGCTTTATCTGACAGATTTCATTTTTGACAAGGATAGGTACACAGGAAAAATTTTTACCATGCAAGTACGTATAGGACACTTATTAGGACACTGTCAAATTTGACCAAATTGATATCATTTTCATACAAATTTTACTCCTAAAATTTAACTCAAAATATTGCCCAAAATTTATTCTCTAGAATTATGATAAGTGAGGTAAATTGTTTACCTTATTTTAAAAGGGGTTGAATTTTCAACCTCTTACTACCTATGATTTGGGTGTTCAACGCTCGTCAATCCGGAATACACAATTGTTGCATTTCAAACAATGCGTTAGGTACTCTATCTACGCTATCAACCTGCTATTTAGTTAATTCAGTTGCATTGATAAGTAAACTGTATGGGATTATCATAATTAAAATCTTGTGATGTAACAAGGAGGGGGAGAAGTAGAGTCTCCTTCCTGATACCAACAGAAACTATAGCATTTTAAACGAATGTGTAAAACCTATCGAGACAGCAGGCTAGATCAAATGATCTTGCTTATTCCGGTGAAGCTTACATCATAGACATAGCCAACAGGCTACCACCGACCACTCCAGAGAATACTCAAGACTCTGATCCCCAGCCTATCCGACCAGGATAGGACCGCAGAGCCAGCTCAGTCGGAAAGCGCGAGTACTCATCTGAAGGGTGGGATAACCCGAGGCTAGACCACAGATCCAGTTTTGGTATCACTTTTTGATATCACTCAGGCTATGAGAAACTTTTCTACGTGAGGAGGCTAATGTTGTACGCTGATTGAAAACTCTACCTCTTTCCAGACTCAAGGAATAGTCTGTCGTTATCATTATTCATCCTTCCTACTTCGTGTAGAAGACAGTACGCTCTTTGGTAGCGTAATAAGGTAAGATTGTGATAGCTTGACTCCGTACACACACGAAAAGAATCGTATGTGTGCAACAAAACAAAACAAAACTACGAGGATTGGAAAACCAATCATACGGGCCTAAAAGGGACGAGACTATGGGACTGCTATAAATTTAGAAAATAAAGAAGGATCGAAAAGGAGGGATACGTACATCTTGTTTAGGGATCGTTTGACGATGTTCGATATACTATGGAACGCTAGTAAGTCTTAGCTAGACCAAGGATCGAATAACTGCTCAACGAGCGAGAAAGAAGAAAGTATATGAGACAATATACACGTACACATAAAAACTTTAATCAATGAGCTCGACAAAATACATCGATAAGAAAGGTTACGATTCGCCTTTCAATCGAGGTACCGTCAACCAGCGATCTAAAATAAAATTTCGAAAGTGCAAGATAAAAATAGCAAACTTGAATCGATGGAAAATGCTATCAGCTCGTTGGTTCGTCTCTGTTCGACTTTCTGTTCGTTGTCGATATTGAAGCAGTGCAGAACGTGCATTACGCTCAGGGAACTCGATAACGAAAATTATTTATGGACCCACGTATACTGAGCGCTGCTGGATCAAGATGTGTTTCTCTTGAAGCCGATAAAAAAATTATACTGAACGCGATCACGACTCGCGAACAGTCTCGAAAACATTCACTAAGAGGGTCGGATCGACGACAATTTAGTTGAACGAACACATTTCGACATGTCCGATAGTTATGTGATCACTTATCGAAGTTTTTAGCACGCCGATCACAATAAAATCAACGAAAATTTAATTTAACGAAAATTTTATGTGCCCTTTCGATAAAATTTATAACTCTCGACTTTTCGTGGTACAAATTCACTTCTCTCCTCGATACCACGTTTCCGCTTCCCGGAACGTCGCGGAAACGACGACCGCGTCGATAGGCGAACTTGCATACACTCTCGATTCAGCCACGGACAAAGCCCATCGTTGAACCGAGCATCACCCAAGATTTCCCCTCTAACGATTCAATATCTTGCTCCATCGAGAAGGATAGATAACACGAGATACAAGAAGGAAAAAGAAAGAAAAATTCAGAGAGAGAGAAACCAGAGCGGGGTAGAAAGAGAGAGAGAGGAACATTACGATAAGGATAAGAGTAGGAAAGTAGGTATCTCGATAGAACAAACATACGAACCGTCGACATCGACAAGCGGTCGAGCGCTTCCCCGATAACACACACCTTATCGTCCGTCAAAACGGTCGTTATTTCACATTGCCCCCTCGAGGATCCTCAGACAACGTCAGGGGATTCCTCGAAAAGAACAATCTGAGAAATTCGGATCGTTTGACGGACGATTCCCTACGAAGAACCCTCCCCCCGACAACAGAGACGGACGGCAGACCCGATAGCATATCCAACGATCAACCACAACACGATCCGCTGGCTGAGCATACCCCGACTGAAATTTGAAAAACAAAGCAAAAATAAGAAAAAAATAAAAAAAAAAAAAAGAATAAAGAATCGACATAACTCATGATACATAAGATCAATAAAGATACAAAACGATACACGAATGCTTTTGTGAGAAGAACAAATAAAAAAAAAACAAAAAAAAGATAAAAAAAATTAATCTCAGAATAATTAAACAGCCGAAATAGATATTTCTCATTCTTCGATATAAATGCATAAATGCTCGATAAAACAAACAAAAATAGGAAGAGAGAGAGAAAAACAAAAAAAAAAAAATTAAAAACCAAAATAATATAATATAAACAAGAAGTATCTCCGGAAACTCGATTAACACTCGATAATGCCTTTTTCGATAGAGTGCATCGATTCTCGATATCTAGCCTTCCTCGTCGGAAGGAAGCATTCCCTCCTCCAGTTCGATGCTCTTCGGTTTCTTATTCCAAATATCCCTGTATGGCTTATCGGATACCGACAAATATTCCTGGAGGAATTCGTTGAAGTCACGGTCGAAATATATACGATCTCGAATATTTATCGACGGTTCGGGAAGGGTGCGAGGCACTTCGATTATTGTTCGGCCATGGTTCGTCATTTGACGTTCTAATAGTTCTCGTCTCGGGGTCCCGTATATGGCCGGGCCAAAGAATCCTGATCCACCTTTTCTCATATGGACGCGCAGGGTGACTCCGATCCATTCTGAGATTTCTTTTGAAAACTCGGTCACCTTCTCAATTTGTTCGTATTCGCTCTTTATTTTTCCTTCGATCTCGGCTCCTTCTCGATTCAGGAATATATCCATCTTGTCGATGTCGTTCGCCCCGATTACCAAAGTATCCTCGATTGCATCGTCTTTCAGGACCGTTGCATAAATCTCGATTCTTTTCGACAATTTATCGCCTTTGTCGTTGAGAACTCGAAAGACTATTTTTTTTTCGAAATTCTCGACAATCGACGTCTTTTTTTCTCGTATATTGTAGAGTGACCCCTATTCGTGTTCGTCCAACCAACATAGGAGCTCTCCATGTCGTGTATTCGAAATGACATTCACTCATATGCTTCTCGAACGCCTCGGTGACGTACGAATGGTTCGTCGTCAAGTCGAAGATTGCGTGGCCTTTGAATACGCATCTTCCTTCTCCGAACACGACGACTATTTTCGGAATAAGTACTCGATAATAGCAGTGATGCTCTCCGGTCTCTTCGTTAATAACTCGATGTTTTTGTTGACCTCCATTGTACAACGTTAGTCGTCGTTTATTTTCCTCGACTTTTTCGACAGATTTTTCGACGTTTTGGCTGCTCACAACTTGTTCGTTCGCGAACGATATCACTCTCTTCGATTGTTCCAGGTTCGATTCTGAGTTCGGACCTTTCATCGATTCTGAGTTCGGTCTTTTCATCGATGATTTTCTCGGTTTCTCGCGTTGGCTAAACTCGACTATTTCGATGGTAGATTTTTCGGATAAAGTTTCGCGTTCGATGCCCTCGCCCTCACGATCTTCATGACGAATATCGATGTCCAAATAATCCTCGTTATTTTCCGTCGCTTCTTCGTCTTTAAGCTTCTCTTTCTTATTTTCGGTCGATTTCTTTTCGATGTTTTGTTCCACCTTTTCCTCGACTAGAACTCGATCAATATTGCTCCGGATCGATGACATGGCGACTCTCAATTTCTCGGATTGTGATACAATATTTCGGATTTTTGACGAGAGTTCGTTGATTCCTAGTCTGAATAACGTTGGGTTCAACCAATTCCCCTCGTTTTGCTCATTTATGCGATTTCCATACGGAATATGATTCGGACACGTTTGTTCGGCAAATACGACATTTTCGATATGATACGCCCTTCGGTGATTGGACTTCGTGTATCTGAACGGATATCGGGAGGCGATAAAAATCTTTTCTCCAGTCATATTCATTTCCCATTTCGATCTAAGGAGTATTTCGATAGTCGTTTCCGTTGTGACTTCGTGCTCATGCCTCTCATGGCACTGCGCCGTGAGAGTCGGTAACGATAGATCGGTGTTAGTTATCGCAGTTCTAACTTCCGATCTTATGCCGTCTTCGATTAGCGGTACGATGAAACGATAAATCTCGATAATTTCTTTGATATTTCGGTCGTGAGTTGCTTTTAAATAGCGCTCGTAGTATTCGAAGAGTCGATTATTTTCAGACATTTCGATAATCAGCTGTTGGTTGGGACAGAAGAAAACATAAATTAATTTCAATTCACACACATGCGTCTATATCTATATTTATGTTTCGAGTAACACATGATTTTCCTTATCATCGAATATATGTATATATATTTTTTTTTTTTTTTTTTTTTTTTTTTAAAAAAAAAAAAAACGATTTATTCTACTGATCGTACAATAATCAATTAAAATTTGGCTATCAGTTCGAATCTCGACTTGAAAGAAACCTAGTTACAGCGAAATAGTTAGTGTTCGATATGCGGCAAAAACCTCAGCACCATTATTGGTCTGGTTTCGAAATAAAGAAGGGATAATTTCCGATTTATTCTAACGACAATTTGAGCCAAAATAAACCCCTATATCTGCTAACTTCACACCATCGCTATCCCCATTCTCTCGACACGCACCATCTATGTAGATAACCAGTCGCTTTCCATAAAGATGAAGTCCTTCAACCAATATTCTATCGATTTGTGAGGAAGCATCTTCTACTTCTCTTGTGAGAATGAAATCTTTCGATGTTTTCCACCATGAGTAGAATTGATTGCTTACTTCAGCTTGGAACTCTTTCTCACTGTCAAAATGTAAAGTTTCGATATGTGTTTGTTCTACATGTACGGTATTGGATGCCCCCTTCGAACCCACTTGATGTTGAAGTTCTTGAAGCCTAAGGCTACGACGATAACCGGCATCTTATTCGACATGTTTGTAGGCGTCTTCGATAATTTTTCGATTTGTCTTTGTCTCGATTTTCGTCTTCCTACCTCTCTTAGGCGGGACTAAAATTCGGTGGATTCGACGATTTTCTTCTGGATCTTTGAACCTGACAATAGGTAAATCGCTCGTTATTTCCTTTCGATATTGTTTATCAATCTGTATTTGTGCTAGATCATACTTTTCTTTAGGGTGGGACCACTCCTTACTAAAGACAGTAAATTTTGATTCAGGGAGTTTCAAATCTAGCCTAATATCTGATACCCGAAACTTTCCAGTTTTTTTTTTTTTTTCAGACCATAACTTGGGAAAAAGGGTTTTGAATTTCCTCGATATGTTTCTTATCATACTTATTCAACTTTTTCAGGGGGAGGTCCCTTGACATCGAGTATCTCGAATTGTGTTGTTATCTCGAAACAGCTGGCGTATTTTCGATAGATATCATTCTCGATTTCGGCTACCTAGTTAGGTTTTTCAATACAGTATTTTTGAATCTCAGCTCTAAGTTCATCGTGAATGCCCCCAGCACACAACATTCGGGCAGCACATCGCCGAATGATATTTGCCGGCTCTTCACGACAGCCTACTAGACCTATCCCTACTATTGGGTCTCGCCCCATGAACATTAATATTTGATCATTAAAGATACTAGCCATTTTGAATGCAACGGCGTCTCGAAAGCCAAAGATTTTCGACAATGATATAATTTAACTCTATTTCAACATAGTTTCCTGTATACGCGCAGATTAATTTTGATTTCAACCTCACTAGACCTCGAACATGAAGTATACTTCCATTAGCTGATTTGAGCATCAACCATGGAATTGGCTCGATATTAGGACGATCTTTTGGCTCGGTGTCGTTCATTATTCGATCATGTAGCTTGCCTTGCATAATAGTTAGACCACATCCGCTGTCAAACTTTGATTCAAACTTTTCTCTGTTGACAGACATCAATAGTCGCATTTCATTCGGGTTAAGATCATCCTCAATCGTCTGTACTACAACCTGATTCACACTTGCTTCGATTTCACGCACTAACATCTCGCTAAATGTATGTTCTTTCGCGACTTGTGCAATATAATTACGAATACTATACGCGATATTATCGGACATCTCGTGTGTCCAAGTGCTCGATTGTTTTTCCGACAAGATACGGAATGTATTTGTCCGGAACATGATTGTTTCTTTCGATAAATGATGGACGTCTTCGTGTCGACGACAGTTCACAAGAAAATGGTGTAAGATACCTACTAATATACCTCGTGTTCGATTTATTCTCGTTTCTATACACGCTATCTCGTATCCCTAGATTTATGTTACGAATGTTTTCGATTGTTTGTTCGTCTGGTTGAGGGCCAGACATGGGCGATATGAATATTACTAATTTCGTGCTGAACTCGGTAACTAACAGCTTGATGATCTCATCAATTTCTTCTTTGATTTTCTTGCGACTAAATCTGAATTTCCCTTCAGCTTGGTCGGAACCGATGAGTATCATGACAAATGGCATCGCCCGATCATCTTCATTCCTGAGACGAGCTTTCCTCAGACGAATTAAAAGATCGTGTATTGATAGATTCTTCTCGAGAAATGGCCTCGACCCTTTCTGCTCGTATACAAAATTTGTAACATGTCCTAATAATTGGGCGCACATGGAATCGCCGATCATGTCAAATTTCATCCATTTTATAGAGCTCGATTCAGTTGATTGGAGGGGGTCGATAGCCAGACGATATTGCTAATCTATTTTCTTATTTATTTTCGATTCATTTTTCTCACTCGACTTCTCATGGAGGGATTGATTCGATTTCTTTATTTTCGCTAGGACTTTTTGTACGATTACATTACTGATTCGCGATTCAAAGTCTTCCTCGCTTTCATCGGAGATCTTCCCTTCCGATTTTGATTTCGACAGTGAATCTTTCATCTTTTTTGAGGACTCTTTCATTTCAGACGACCCATTTATTGTCTTCTCGCGAGTCCGTTCAACAAAATTCAATTCTTCGATACCTGATTGATGCTCACGAATTTGTCTCATGAGCATCTTGAAATTCTTGGGAGGAACTTTTTCTACATAGTTGTAAAATTCTTTGGGCATTCGTGTATGAATTTTCAAGGCAAGGCGTCTTTCACCTTCATTCTCCCCGTATGCAGTATAACGTAATAAGTTGAACCAACGTTGCGCGTATGTCGCGCAATCACCATCCAATTCGACGTTCCGATAACTGCCCCTCAGAAACAAGGTTCGATATCTCTCTTGTGTCGTCGTCGGCCAGATTTGTTCTATTACGTGCACACTCGCTTCATTCAGGTTCCTGTATTGCGACACGTCTCTTCGAATCTCGGCACCGATATTTGCCGTGTATTCATTCAGTTGTAAGAGTTGACCGAACACTCGTATCTTTTCTCTTTGCCCTGATACGCGACTACAAATCATCTCTTTCACTTCGCGGATGTATTCCCAAGGATCGCGTGTCTCTTTCGGGTCAGTCAACGTCCACTTGCAAATTGCATCAGACATCTTCTTGATATCTGGACCTTTCGATATCACGTGACCATAGTCGACATCTCTGCCGATCCTCCCAATCGATTGTTCATGCAGTTTCTCACTTTGACGACTATAATAGTCATCATCTTCGTCAGAACTTCGATTATTTCTTCCATAATTTCGACGATCGTCACCACAATTTCCATTATTTCTACGGAAATCACGATCACGATCACCCTCATCGTCATCGTCACTTGGGTCGGGGTCGGAAGGATCACCTCCGTTCCCAAATGACGATGCACGGGCACCCAGTTGTCCAGAGTTCACGTCATGCGTCCAGCTCGTCTGGTTCGATCTTGGAGGTCTCGATTGATGATCTCGATTATTATTATTCGATAGTTCATTTGTTCTAAAGTCCTCCACCCTGGGTTGACCACTCACTATCCTCTTTTCAAAAATCCCTGGAGAATACCCTACGTCGTCTGAGTCTACAATCGTTGGGAATTTTGTTGATTCGGTGACAGGATCTTTCCTAATACTGAACTCTACTGACCTTCGATCATATTTCTTTGTCGGTATCGTTCCCTGTTGTGTTACCCCTATCTGTCTGAGGGCACTTTCTACCGTTCGCGCAGTTATTTCACGACTTTCTTTCTGGAACTTGACAAACTGATCGTACAACTTTCGATTTTCTTTTTCGAGTTTCTTGTTATTCGCAACTATTACTTTGATAAGATCGTCCTTTCCACTACTTTTATACGTTAAGAATCTCTGATATTCAATCGAATCAACTTCACCTATTGGGATATTCCCTTGTGGTCGAATAGTCTTGTTCAAGATCCCCTCCCCCTCTTCACTAGGGAGAAAATCACGATTGCTTGTTTTCGTTGAACTAAGAGACGGGTTGGTTAATTTATCCGCTTTTACATTCGGGTCAATCATGTCAGCACTCTCGGTGTTATTATCTTTCTCTTTATGATTTCTCAATACTCTATCTGACTCCGCTACATTTCTATCGGTTCGTCCACCTCCCGTCATCGTTGTACCAATTTACACGAAATGCGATAAAATGGTATCCCGACAAGTAAGTTTTGTAATCTCCCAATTACCTAGTTGATACGATGGATTAGGTGTAGGAGTATAAGGTAGACCAACGCGCAAAAACATAGTTCAGATTCAATCAAGAATAGACAGAAAAAAATTCACGATAATGCTCATCGATTCGATTAGGTATGACGTAGAAGACTAGTGTCGATATCCCTATCCTTTATAGAAGAGTGTTCGATAGACTTTAAATTCCCTATTTATGAAGCAAAGATAACGACCACACAAAATATACAGTGCAATAAGATATTCATACGATAACAGTTCATTAAAGGCCGGTTCTTGTGATACTCTCGCGACATAATCACGAATACTGTATGCGATATTGTCAGACGCTTCATGCGTCCAACTGTTCGATTGTTTTTCCGACAAGGAACGGAAAACATCATCTCGTAACCGTATGGTTTCTCTCGATATTTGAATTAAATCTTCGTGACGACGACAGTTCACTAGGAAGTGATGCAAAACACTTGTGTATTTTGCGTTCGATTTATTTTCGATACTGAATACGCTATCACATATCCCTCGATTAATGTTTCGGATATTTTCGATCTCGTCAGAACTTGGATTAGGCGCTGGAGATATGAAAATTACTAGTTTTGTTTTAAATTCAGTAACTAACAACTTGGTAATTTCGTCGATTTCACTCTTAATATTTTTTTTTTTTTTTTTTTTTTTTTTTTTTTTTTTTTTTTTCATAATTGCTTGCCGTAGATTATGCAGTTGCTCCTCACACAGATTTTCTAGATTCGTCTCAAGTTCGCAGTCCACCTCGATCTCATCCACTTCAACCTCACCACATAATAATGATACCATATCAAAGTCTTCGAGATCTTTCAATGTTCTCGACATCACATCAATGAATATAGCCATAGACGAAACAAGGCCGAAAGGTAGTCTCGTATATTGATATAATTGACCTTTATACCAGAAAGCTGTCAATGCACGATAATCACGGTGAAGTGGCAGAGTTAAGAATGCATTTCTAATATCTAAACGAGTAAAAACCATCGCTCCTGCCACCTGTTTTTTCAGACTTTCGATGTTAGGAGTTTTATTCTGAGGCGAATCTAAAAATTGATTTAATTTGACTGCATCAAGACAGACTCGTACTCTTCGCTTCACACCTTGAGGATGAACCTTTTCGCGATCTACGATTACGATATTACTCGCGTGTTGCGAGTGACTCTCCTCTTTTTCTGAAGAATTCGCTTCCTCTGTTTCGGATGCGTTAATTGATTCAATTTCAACATCTTCTGACATTATTTCGTTCACAGGCATACTCTTTTTAAAACGATTAAATTTCGATTTTTGAGGTGAATCATTGTTCTTTTTATTCGATATGTTTACAAAGTGTGCTTTATTATATAGGATATTCCCTTCGTCGTTCCTAGAAAGAATTGGGACCACGGCGCTAGCGCCGAGATTCAGTACGTCGTTATTCGATGCTGATTCGATTACATTAGATTCGATAATTTTGCGATTTCCGTTATTCTCCTCATCATTTCCGATTCCCACCTCCAATTCAGTTACTCTTACTATTTCAGGATTTTCTATCTCGCTATCCTTCTGGGCAGTACTTCTTAAGACCCTGTTAGATTTTTCGGTAGCTTTTTCGATTATCTTTCCTCCCGTCATACTAATAGTGAGAGATGATTGATAGAAAAAGGAAAAAATGGGGAGAGACGAAAATACACGACTAAAGAATGTTTCTATCGATATTATTTTACAAAATAACCTAATTCGATTATCACAATTTCTCCTTCAATTGCTATGATTAGACGGTGATTCGAAATTGAGAAATCTTATTTAGTTCGATTCAATTTAGTAAAAAGAATGTTTCGATTTTCGATAGTAACGTTTAGATCTCGATTCTTGTTCAATTCGATTGTCGATCAGACTTTTAGGGATAATATTGATCTCTAATTCACACAGGTCATACAATATTCGTAATGTTTCCGATTAAAATTAACTTTCGTTACGTATACACGCACTTTACAGAAAACAGACTTACAGTTTTTACCGTCAAATCTTCCTTTTCAGTAGAGGTTAATCGGATTCTTTTTGCCTTCGTTTCGCTACAGGCAGGTCGCACGATCGTTCGTTTCAGCTTCACGTTAGCGATGCTCTTCGATAGCAATGTCGACTCTCTCTTCGAGATTTCTTCAACGATATCTAGGGAAGCACATTTTCGATATTAATATTTCGATTAAAAATGAAGTTCTGGAGAAAAGCTATGTTCGAGTTCCTGTTTTTCTTCTCTGAGCGCATGTTCCTCATCATCGTCGCGGAACATTGGAATCACAAAATTTCGCGGACCTACTTATTCTTGCACTTTACTTGCTTAGGGCGAACACTTTTCGTACACGCGCTGAAACTTATTTGGAAGCATAAAGACTAACGATAAAAGCAAATATACGATAAATACTTACAGTGAATATCGCAAGAGGAAACAAAACGAAAATTCAACGAATCAATAAACGCTAGCAGTTGCTACGCAGAGCGAAATCTTCTAACGCTAATAATCGATAAACAGAATCTCTCTTGAGAAACGAGACGTCGGCGAAGTTCCTTGAGTTCGCTATAAAAAAATATCGAGGATCGAAACGATTAGGAACTTACCAGAATTTTAGTAAATTATGTTATAAAAGAGATAAAGTTAAAATATGATAAATTCCTTTCACTTAAGACATCTGTACGTAATTCCATCGAAACCAAAGGAACCAAAGGAAAAACGTACAGACGCTGCGACTTTCTCCATCTGAAAAACTTGAAGGAACAGAACAACACAAAAAGATACGTTAACGTTAATTAAATCGACATATTACCTCAATACGAAAACGTAGGACCACCGAACTTGAAAATGATAAAATTCAAATAGAAGTTGAACAAGCAAATTTCTTAAAACTAAAACAATCGGATATTAATTAAGACGATACGATTATTATATTTCTCTGATGCACGAACGTGGTTGACAGGAAATAGGAAATGCGCAGTCGCTCGGTGTGCGAAGTACGGATGTAAACGGTTTGGTTTCCGGCATTGGTGTTAGTGGAACGTCCGATTTCTCTCCGCCATTCAGAGAGCGTTATTCAGTACAACGGCTGATCACTGTTGGAATTTCGTATAAGGCACGGACGCTTGTGTGTGTAAACATACTCCAAGGCGAGGGTAGTAGTGCTTCTCTCAACCAGACCATCGCATTTTCGAGTAAATCTAGCGTGGCGTGGTGGGATATGAATACTCTCGATTCACCGATTATACCGATGGAATAAAATTGGACTTTTTCAACATGTGCTGTCTTTGGAACGAGTATGGAACGTGCTAGAAATACAACTCTGTAGAGCGTCCCAACACATACATACTTAATCTACGTACACATTGATAACATTAGAAAAAGACATTCCGGTGGTCATTCTATCTCTCTCACACTAGTGAGGTTACGAGGAATATTCGACGAAAAATAAAAGGAGAGAAGTCGCTTGGAAAAAGCTGTATCTACGTTAATTTGAGAATCACTTTATTGAGATAATTTTTTTTTTTTTTTTTTTTTTTTTTTTCTATTAAGCTCGATTAGAAGGTGAGACACTCGATAAAAAATAAACTTTACGTTATTGGTCTCGGATTCTCGTTTTACGGTATAAAACAGACATCAGAAGGACTTACGTTACTCGAAAATTTGAATTACGTACGGATACCTTACTATAACGTTGAAAGAAAAGAAAAATAAATAAATAAAAATAATAAGGCAAGACGAAAAGACGTCAAAGAAAGTCCCTATAGTTCCTTGAGCTTTACTTCGGCTAGGAAGGCGACCGAAGGTTCCTCCTTTTGCTTAAGAGCGGACGACGGAGTGCGCCCTTCTACACAGGTGCTTTACTTCGTCGTAGGATCGAAGGTTCCTCAACTCGGGGTAGACGGAAGCCACGCGGAGAGTCCGCAAACGTGTCATAGGAGCCGAGAGGCGAACGCCAATCGAACACGTTCATCGCCATCTCAGGCGGGGAAACGAAATTTAGTTTTACTTCGGAGTCGCTACATCCGAAGTGGTCTAGACGTGGGAAATATAGACAGTACAAAACAAAATCTAAGGGTCAAACTAGGGCTGCACCCGGAGAGACGGAAGCCGTGCATGCAGCCGATCGATACGATAGCAAACGATACTCGCAGAGGAGAAGCACATCAGTACAAAACGATCTCTTGTCGAACGGTCAGGATACACCCGGACCTATTTGGTCAACTTTGACGCAGTGCTCCCTTCGGTTACAAACTCCTCGACACATCGGCCGAAGAGAAAGTCTCCCCGGACATCGCCGGTCAAGAGGGAAGTCGGCAACTGCGCCCAGGAAGCAGCGTGAAAACTCCCTGTTGGATCCAGAGCAACTCCGTATAGAAATTGGGTAGACCCGGACGGATCCCCGTCACTGGGCGGTGTATTTTCCCTAGGCTGTCATTCCACAGACACTAAGGTGTTGGGCGCCAGGTGCAGAAGCACCACACGATCGATTACCCACTCGCCTAATCAGACCGTGCTTTGGGGGTATCGGACTGAACGACCAAGAAGTACGTAAGAATAGGAGTCCAATAGTTCGAGTGAAAATTTGGGGAAATCTTCAATAAAAGAATTTGGGTACTCCGGTTCATCCGAAAGGGAAGGGATCGGAGCCGGAGTTAGACAAATAAGATAACGAGCAGCGACAACACCTCAAACAGTCACACCCGAGGGCAGGCCCCCTTGTGCTCCTGTCTCACGTATACTAAGATTCTTGTGAACTTCTATCTGGACAGTGTTGATAAAGCTGCCGTCCCGACATTTCACTAACCCCAAAACACGTATGCAACCCGAAGGCTACTTACATGCCTCAGAGCCCCACGTTGCGGGTGCCAAAATTAAAATGTATATGTTTATGTGATGTAACAAGGAGGGGGAGAAGTAGAGTCTCCTTCCTGATACCAACAGAAACTATAGCATTTTAAACGAATGTGTAAAACCTATCGAGACAGCAGGCTAGATCAAATGATCTTGCTTATTCCGGTGAAGCTTACATCATAGACATAGCCAACAGGCTACCACCGACCACTCCAGAGAATACTCAAGACTCTGATCCCCAGCCTATCCGACCAGGATAGGACCGCAGAGCCAGCTCAGTCGGAAAGCGCGAGTACTCATCTGAAGGGTGGGATAACCCGAGGCTAGACCACAGATCCAGTTTTGGTATCACTTTTTGATATCACTCAGGCTATGAGAAACTTTTCTACGTGAGGAGGCTAATGTTGTACGCTGATTGAAAACTCTACCTCTTTCCAGACTCAAGGAATAGTCTGTCGTTATCATTATTCATCCTTCCTACTTCGTGTAGAAGACAGTACGCTCTTTGGTAGCGTAATAAGGTAAGATTGTGATAGCTTGACTCCGTACACACACGAAAAGAATCGTATGTGTGCAACAAAACAAAACAAAACTACGAGGATTGGAAAACCAATCATACGGGCCTAAAAGGGACGAGACTATGGGACTGCTATAAATTTAGAAAATAAAGAAGGATCGAAAAGGAGGGATACGTACATCTTGTTTAGGGATCGTTTGACGATGTTCGATATACTATGGAACGCTAGTAAGTCTTAGCTAGACCAAGGATCGAATAACTGCTCAACGAGCGAGAAAGAAGAAAGTATATGAGACAATATACACGTACACATAAAAACTTTAATCAATGAGCTCGACAAAATACATCGATAAGAAAGGTTACGATTCGCCTTTCAATCGAGGTACCGTCAACCAGCGATCTAAAATAAAATTTCGAAAGTGCAAGATAAAAATAGCAAACTTGAATCGATGGAAAATGCTATCAGCTCGTTGGTTCGTCTCTGTTCGACTTTCTGTTCGTTGTCGATATTGAAGCAGTGCAGAACGTGCATTACGCTCAGGGAACTCGATAACGAAAATTATTTATGGACCCACGTATACTGAGCGCTGCTGGATCAAGATGTGTTTCTCTTGAAGCCGATAAAAAAATTATACTGAACGCGATCACGACTCGCGAACAGTCTCGAAAACATTCACTAAGAGGGTCGGATCGACGACAATTTAGTTGAACGAACACATTTCGACATGTCCGATAGTTATGTGATCACTTATCGAAGTTTTTAGCACGCCGATCACAATAAAATCAACGAAAATTTAATTTAACGAAAATTTTATGTGCCCTTTCGATAAAATTTATAACTCTCGACTTTTCGTGGTACAAATTCACTTCTCTCCTCGATACCACGTTTCCGCTTCCCGGAACGTCGCGGAAACGACGACCGCGTCGATAGGCGAACTTGCATACACTCTCGATTCAGCCACGGACAAAGCCCATCGTTGAACCGAGCATCACCCAAGATTTCCCCTCTAACGATTCAATATCTTGCTCCATCGAGAAGGATAGATAACACGAGATACAAGAAGGAAAAAGAAAGAAAAATTCAGAGAGAGAGAAACCAGAGCGGGGTAGAAAGAGAGAGAGAGGAACATTACGATAAGGATAAGAGTAGGAAAGTAGGTATCTCGATAGAACAAACATACGAACCGTCGACATCGACAAGCGGTCGAGCGCTTCCCCGATAACACACACCTTATCGTCCGTCAAAACGGTCGTTATTTCACAATCTAAAAATTCTTTATCTGACTACCTACAGAATTATCGCTATAGTATTATCACTACAACAAATCTTAGTTTCAGCAAGAGAAATTCTTCTGTATGGTACCGTAGGCTATGTAAACTACCAAGAGGTGTTATTGTAAATTTCCCAGTTTTGAGTTAATTTATGAATACGATGGCACACGTAAAGTTGTTTCTCGCTATTATTTTTGTAAATGTCGCAGTGATTTTTATATGTGCTTCGGACTTGGGGAAAGTTAGTGTGTTTGTATCTAAAGGGCACCGACTTACATTGTTTTTTCCAGGAATCATTTGGTAATTAAAAAATCTGTTGAAAATTTTTTAAGGAATCCGCGAGCATTTGCAATCAACTACAGTTTGTTCCCAATGCTATACGCGAAAATGCTCTCGTAGAATGGCTCGCTCAAGAACGTTTAAATTCAAAAAAAATGTTTGCTCAAAGGGTAATGCCTAATTTTCATGCATTTGGGTAGACTTATTTAAAAAAAGGCTTATTTATCAACAAATCGTTATGTCGAGAGCACAATATAACATTCGTTGACAAAATGACGAGTAACACATTTAACTATCTTCAACATTATTGTTTTAGAATACATATGCGGGTATTGTGTCTGCGAAAGTGGCGTTTGACACTTTGCTCCAACTCTGGAAAGCTGCTGGTTTAGATGAAAACAATCTGAATCAAGAAGACGTTACCGACATCTTATAGACCACTGACAATCCGAAAGTAATCAAGTTTTGAAATTCCCTACCTTCGAATATGGATCGTTACACCGCAGTTACAGGATGCTTGACCGCATTGGCGAAATACAAGAGAACATTGGCCCGCGTCAAAGAAGCCTTACATGATCAATGTTCTGCTGAAGAATTTCAGCAAGCTGATATTTCACCGCCTCGATTTAGTAAAATTGAGAAAGCTTGTGTGAGCACACTCGTACAAGTCTTTCCGACATAATGTTTTTTTGTAAGTATGGGCATGAGGCGTTCATTTTTACAGAAAAGAAAACGTTGAAAATAGACCATCATTGTTTGAAAGAAAATTTTTCATTTACCAGCCTGTGCTTCAATAGCTCGCTCCCGTTCTTCTAATTACATTTTCGCTGTCATAATTTGGAGGGACCCGAATATGTCCCCATAAATTATTGAGCCCCCACTTTTCAGGCCCTATACCGGTCCATGTCCCCATTCACATCAATGTACACACACACACACACACACACACCACCCATCCACATAAATCACACCTCATATACACCTCACTCACGTTCTGCACGTTCGTGTCCCCGTCCTATCCACCCTGCATTACCCTCCCTCACATACTTCGGTCATATTCACTCAACGGCCTTACTGAGTATGTCCACAAGTGTCCTTTTGAATGCATTCCTATTCAGATGGTAAATGTCCAGGTCCGGGTATTCCCCACTTATTTCATTATAGCGCTCCAAGGCCCGATTGATGATGCTGTGTTTGAGAGCATTTGTGCGCGATGTTAAGGGATAGAAGGTATGTTTTTCTCTTTGTCTTTAAAGTGTTTATAACACATATGAACAAATTTCAAACTTTCAGAATGAACAATCATGAACTAGCAAAGGTGATTGTTAACATATTTTTCACGCTGAACGTGATGCCGTTTGCCGTTACGCGTTTCAAGGGATGGTCGATTTGGTTCACCGGGATGTAGTACTTTTCATTTGTAATTGGTTAATTGACATCTTGATGATCACCCAATAATGGTCGACAAAAATCAATAAAAATATACGCAAATAATTCAACAATAATTATTATTTATGTGGTATCCAAAATCTATATCATCATCTATGTCAAGTTATTTGTTGCATATTATTTTTTAGATTGATTTTTTCTCTACATTATACAAATTAGTGCAAATCAAGGTTTATAGTAACAATAATGATTGGTCCCATCAAATTGAACGTAAATTTCGCCTCCACGAACGCTCAAAGGAATCATATTTCGAACCTTGCCATTAATGTGGGCAGCCTGATAACCACGCCATGATCCAGTTGACAGTATGTATGTTTTACCACATTTAGAAGCTGCCGTTTCACCTATGTTGTGATCTGGGGTGAAACTCTGTCCTTCACCACAAGCGGTAGTGTATTGAGTACCGACTGTAATAACATATAAAAATGATACTCAATACTTATACAAATTTATTACAGTGTCTCAACAGAATGATGATTCTCCAGTGAATCTAGGCTAGGTATTGAATTTTTCTATATAAGGGGGAGAAAAACTCGCTTTGAAATTTGTTCTTATGTACAATATTAATAACGCTGATGAGGCGTATTTACGGTCTCTTTGTGAAGTTTCGTAACCAACGGTTATCGTTTTCATCCCATATTTGGTTTCTTAATAAGTGTTTAAAATTGCATGTGAAACCCAAGTTTATTCGCCATCTGAATAACGATAACCTAAATGTGCTCAACAGGTACATACCTGATGAGGGTTTGATTGAATTAGTTTACGAGTATGATTCACATTGTGATGACTCGCTAGTTCAGTCATGTCCTCCTCGGTAGTTCTTGTTGCCGGCCGGAGTTGGTTCAGTTGTTTTCACGTCCCCGTTGACAATGGTTTTTTAATCGAAAGCGCTCCGGTGTATTTTCATTTCTGTGGCTCTATTCAAATTACTCCGTACGTTTTAATCGTTGAGTATGTCGTCGTTAGTTGTTCATATGTGTTATATTATAATAGCTCAAAAGTCCGGGCCTGTGACGTCACCATTCGATGACGTCATAGATCAGCCTTGTAACGTCGCAATCTGATGACGTCATAGATCTAGTACGTCAATATTTTTCAGATCCCCGTGCTCCATAAAACAGGTTCTGTGCCGCCCCTCGTTCAATCCTGTGTAAGAACCCATGAATTTTCCTGTTTTTTTTTTTATGTCTCACGTCCCTAATTCGATCCTCTCTACCTAACGTCTGAGAGACTCACGGCTTCTCAATTCACCAGTCTAAGGAGATTCCCGTACTTAGATCATCAATACCTGCCACTGCCAGGGCGGCGTTCTCTCCCTTTTCAGGTGCACTCGACCGTCCACTGGTTTCCTGAGTTACCGTCCTAAAAGATCACGTACAGCTGTGCGTGATGCATCCACAGTCCCTCCTTTCTACCCTGTACGTGGTACGTTAACTTGGTACAGCGTTTGGGGCAGTCGGCCTATCTTTTCGCAGGGGCGATGGCCCATATTTGTCTTCTCTGAAGAAGTACTGGAGAAGTAATAGCAGGCAAGGGCCACTTCTACTACCAGAAGACTAGTTCCCGGCAATGGCCAAAGAGAACTGACTCGCATGTGCTCGTAGAGCTGTTTTTATAACAATAGGTTGTACCGTATCGAGAGGTCATGTGTTCTTTTTCTTAAAGTCCTTGTCTAACAACTGGAGTTAATGGTAAAAGTAACTTGTATTCACGTTTTTGCATCCTTTCGCACCAATATCTTGTGATTGCGAATAAAGTTACACGTCATCTTCGAACACCTAATTCTCAAAGCTTTCAACTAAAGGTCTGCCTGATAATATTCTCTACCTACTTATCTAAGGGAACACTCAAAATTCAGCCTTTTATCTGAAAACCTAAAATGTACGCGTAGTACGTATGCATCGTATACAAATTCACAAGAGTGCGTAGTTCGGAATCAGCTGAGGTCGTAAAATTATTACTTCTCCTTGTTTGCGTAAACTGCTAAGCGATCGTTGCATCTCGTGCGTTCATTTATTTTATTCAAGTATTTTCGAGTATTCGTCTTCCTTATTTTTCGTACGTAACACAAATGACACCCCCTCTCCTTCTTGATCTAGTGCAAGTCTAGTCTACAATATTAGGCTAATATCCGTATTTGTAGCTTTTAGAAATCATGCACGGTTTTCCCGTGCACGTTTTTTTCAGTCTAGTTTATAAAGAAATTTAAGTAATTTTTTTAGACTGCATATTTGTTCAGAAAACGTTCAGGCATTATTTTACTTGTATTTTAGGCATTTTTCAGAGAAATCACCTGTCTATCATTTTCACCAAAGTAAGTGTACAGTAAAAAACTACCAAATCAGTTGATCAAGAAATTGCTATCATTTTACAAAAAATTATACTTCTAAATTTATCCGGGTCTCTGACCCAGTTTTAAGTATCATCTACTTTCATCCCAATTTACCCATCAAAAATGAAGAGGCTGAGTATTTAGCCTCTTAGATTTTAGTGGAGGATTGTCATCCACCACTGGATTTTCAAGAAATTGCCATCATTTTTACAAGAAATTATAACCATCATCAACTTTGACCTCAATTTACCTTAAAATTTATAAAGACCCTAAATATTTAAGGTAAAGCATAAAGAATAATTAACAAAATGCGGAAAGATAACGGTATATTTCTAAATAAGCTTGAAAAATACTTTTTCAGTGTTCATGTTTAAAAACTATATGTGGACTATTGGTATCAAGAATGCATAGGTACTATTTCTAAATCATACATTTGCATTATTTTTTTGTTTGAAAAGATTACTCTCCCATACATTCTCATCATCGCACTCATATTCTAGTGACTCATCTGGGCATTTTATTATTTTCGAACCAATTTTAAAATCATCCACAGTTCTTACTCTCTGAAAGAAAAGCAAAAAAAGAAGAAATTATGGAGAACAGAAAGTTTTATTATTAGTGCATTTTCATTACCTGTAGAAATGCTTTGGCCAGTGTGAGTGACACTTGGTATTTAGGAAATTCAATTATCACGTCTCCTCCCGCTCCACCTGCTTTTTTGGACCTTTTTGTTTCACATATTTTTTTGATGTTTGCCCTGACTTCTTTGATATTAAAATGCTAAAAAGTCGTCATGTGGACATAAGACATATCAGCAGATACGGTAAATTAAAAAATGGAACAATAAATCACCTGAATAATCCTTTTGTATTGAAGCCCTCTTGTTCCGTTTGGTTGGGTACCATTCTCGGTTATCATATTGATTTCTTGTTTTGGAAAGAATGGGAAATTCGATAAAAAAATACATCTGTACGGCGAGTCAGGATTCGAAGCTAAAATACAAAAGTAGTACCAAAGATGAATTGTTTTTAAAAATGTCTCTATATTTTATCATAAAAACTACAACAGCAACATTTTCCTACAACATTTTCTTCGAAATTTCCGCACACGTCTTTAGTTACATGATTCATTTTTCTTTATGCTACGTTTTTATATAAAGCGTACCAAAGCACAAAAACTTTTCAAAATTGATGAATTCAGACTATTCAAATCTAAGGTAGGTAGTTGGGTTCACATGTTCTTTTTTGGTAGCCTTCGCTCACGTCATCCATCCCCTACTCATGAGTTCAAATTCGTTGCATTGTCATAGAATAACATTCCCTATTTTCGTTTTAGGTAAATAGTAGAGGCTCTACACGAAGAGACCATAATAATCTACGTACCGACACCAGAATTCTTTCTGTATTTGATCCGAGATACAATCATTTCAAGAAGAGCACTGATGATATCATGACGCCGGATTCCTTTGGTAAAATAATCATGTAATGCCGGGTGATGCTTAATAACGTCTTCATAAACTTCAATTGTGTAACAACTTTCCGGTAAAGCTTCTATGTGAATACCACCTGAATGTGGAGAATGCACCTCCGTAATACCTAAATTACAGTACTCGGAAACTGTGAGGTTATGTTTTGAAAGAATATTTCGACACTCTTCAGCCAGGGGACCAGTTTGTAATGTTAATGCTACAATACATTTTGCGTAAATATCGTTTTTAATTTTCGGAAAATCAGACGGATATAGAGCATTTGGTATATAATCTTCAAATTCGCTTCGCGAACCCATTAAAACTTTTAACGCGTCACATTGTTTTTCCGTCACCAGTAATTTGTTGGTTACATTTTCCTATGGGTAAACACAAATTAAATATAATTATAAGCTATATTGAGTGTACGAGTAATTAGGTCTTGATACCTAATCGTTAATTGTGCAATTTACAGTAAGAGTCAAACTGAGTCGAATTTCAGCAAGAGTTTTTACCTCAATACTTCATCCTTAACACGTAAGTAGACCTACAGGCTTCTATAAACAATAACACGTCGTACTCACTCGTAACTTAATCATTTTAATGGCTAACTTCTTATACACACAATATTACAATATACATGTTAAGCGACGTTGCCACACAGACCTATGTGGTCGACATCAAAAATTTAAAATAGCTACCTAATCTAATAACCAAAAAGATTCAATCGGTTACAAAAACTAGATATAGAATACCTATTTAAGAATACTCAAAAATGATGAAAAGAGGGAGAAATGTATCGCTTGGATTTGACCTTAAAAATTAGTTTATCCACGACTCTCACAAAGGGCTTGAGTTTACTCCAAAATAGTGAACACAGGGACAAAATATTCCCAAGAAACGAAACGGAGAGGTAAAATGTTCGTAAAAACTGACTGATTTAGAAAATTTACGCTCCCCATTCACCATTCAGCTGTAAATCTAGAGTCAGTTCAGCTCTGAATTTTCACATATCTACAAAAGCCAGTTTGCTTACGCAATTTTTCCACCATTTATCCAAAAGCGAGAGAATTTCGAATGTAGGATAACCATCGTACATTTCTTCTCTGATAAGGCCTACGTTCTTTTCGAGATGATGAAATATCGTCGGAGTCTACTCACACTCACACATCCAGTTGTCTTTCACAGTACACACACGTAGGTAGGTCTTGCTATTCCCGAGAGACGAAAGAGAGAGAGACGAAATATTTGTTTAAACTGGCTGATTTAGAAAATTTACGCCCTCATTCACCATTTAGCTATAAATCTGGAGTAAGTTCAGCTCTAAATTTCTCTCTTTCTGGCCAATCTGTGCTCTTTGCATCTAAATTAACGCAAATGTCTATCATTGTCTTTTCGACCGAGCCCCCACGATAACTGAAGTCGGTTGCTTTGAACCAAATCTGAAATATTTAATGCGTGCTTATTCTTATGGAGTAGAAAACATCAACTCAAGAGCTCACACTCATTTCACCTCCTCTAAATGAATTTCAATTTTACGTGATTTTTTATTTTTTCTAAATGCAAAAGGATTCGAAATAAGGCTTCTAGCCGAGTGTAGGGCAACGTGGTGCGTCGTTTTCAAATTTATACCATTCATGAAGCAGCCTATCAATACCATCAAAAGTATGTTGCGGGAGCGAGGTAACAGAACTGGAAAGTGGAACGTTGCGGTTCTGTAAATTCCGGAACGCTTTAAGGATCAATACACTTACATATTTTTGGTTCATACACTGATAAAGCATTCCAGTTTCCATTGGAGTCAGCTTTTCCAGATCCTTGCCTCGTAATTTTGGCATTTGGTCCAGACATTGGTACGCTAATGTCATTTTCTCCTGAAATTAAAATAAAATCAGAGTGACTCAAACTGACAAGCTTAGCTTTGTCGGTGAGAGTTACATTTACTAGCTACCTATTGTACTTACATTGTTGTCTGGGTTTGGGGTGGTGACGTCCACTGTAAAATAAAAGAGTAAAAATTGAAACGTCAACATAGCTCATAGGTCACTCAGAAAGTTCACGCTCGCTCATTCAAAACGTTTTAAGATACTTACTGCAAAATAAGACCAAAAAGCAGCAAAAAATTATAGGTACGTTCGTCTACGAATCGCAGTTACAAATTGGTTCTAGCACATAAATCTATTTGCGCGTTCAGTGTTTATAATAAAATTTAAATACCATATCTTACTCCGTGATAAATGATATCACTGGAAATAGGCTATTATCGATGTAACCGATCAGATATCATAATGGAAAATTCGGTTTTCGTAAAATCAAATAGTTGCTAATAATTTTACTCGTAGGCGAGGAGTGAAGGAATAACTAGGTACGTAGACGATAGAAAGAACATGTGCTTCCTGCATGCACAGTTTATCGTATACTTTACGAGTCTCTTAGTTTAGCTGGGACGGTGTACGGGTCAGAGTTGGACATTTTTTATTCAAATAACTGAATAAAAAATAACCAATACCTAACTTTTTTGTTAGTTATACGACTGAATAACGAAGAACAACATGTGATCTCTCTTTGTATATAAGACTGTAGCTATGTATATGAGAGAAAAAAAAAAAAATGTCGCATGTGTACAGAACCAACAGTAGTATTTGTAAAGAATAGGAAATATACCTACTTAATCTTGAAAAGAAAGAAGAACTAAATACAAACCTTTCAAACTGGGTAAAAGAAATAAAATTTGTGTACAGTAACGAATTTGTGAATAAAATGAAAGTTCGAGATCATGATCATTTAACTGGAGAATTTAGAGGAGCAGCTCATAGTGTTTGTCATCTTAATTATAAGGTTCCTAGATTTATTCCTATTCATTTTCATAATTTCTCAGGATACGATGCTCATTTAATTGTTAAAGAATTTGGAGATGATTATAATGATATTACGCTAATTCCAAATAATGAAGAAAAATATATATCATTTTCAAAAATTGTAAAATACGATGGAGGGTTTAGGAATCCCAAAAATGAAGTCATATTTAGTAAAATTGAGCTTAGATTCTTAGATTCATATAAATTCTTGCCAAGTTCACTATGTGAATTAGCTAAAAATCTAAAAAGATGTCACTGCAAAAATCTAAAGAAATGGTTTGATCAAACTGTACTGTTGATCCCATCTTTCTGTACGCTACCCGCAATGTGTACCATCACCAATGCTTGAATCCATATATTCACAACACCTGATTCATTTTTACGTGGACCTGTTCTAGGTAGTTTATCTCGCATAAAAACACCTCGAAAATGAGGAATACCCAACTTTTTTGCATAAAATAGTATATAAAAATTGCTCAACGGACTTTTTTTTTTTTTTAACATCAATTCTTTCGAAAGACCATTTCCTGACGCAGATTTTGTATTCAAGTATAGCAGTTACTGACAAAACATGATGGAATACTGCAAAATTTAGTTATACATTGATATTTAGTATTGTAATAGTTATGACTGTAGAGAACATTTTCAGAAGGCGTGCCACTCAAAATTTCCCTTAGGGGGCTGGAGAAGGGCAAAATAGCGCTGAAAAATCAGGATTTTGCTAATATCTCAAGAACGGTTGGGAATAGGAGAAAAATACCTCAGTAAAAAAATAACCCCCGTATAATTTTACACGAAAAAGGTTCTCTTTATTTTTTCGCTGAGACTGACCGCTAAACTACAATCGACGCAACAAAGTGGAAGCATATAAAATAACACGCAAGTCGGGTACATACACGGTTACGCGTCGCGCCACGCGGTGCACGGTATACCAGCGTATCGGTACCCTACAATTATTTTTGTTTCCTCAAGTCTGCTTTCACGGGTCTTGGAGGACGAGTCAAACTGAGATTTAAACATAATTTTTTTACCTTTATATTTATGAGTAATATTTTCCTATTTTGTACTTTGTCCAATTTTACCGACTTTTCTCGTGGGAAAATGGAAGTATTACACCCGTCCGTTCAGGTTTCCTTCTCGTAGTTTACTTATCAACATTTTTATCCGCGGAACTCCTGTAAAACTACTGAATGGATTGTTTTGAAACTTGGGCAGATTATAGTGTTATACTTTTTTTTTTTTCAATTATTAACGAGCTATTCCACTCACAGAACGGGTCATCAACTCGGGTTAAGTGGGTTTTATAATAATTTTGCTGAATATTATTACATAAATTCCATTTTTTCGTTTTAGAGAAGTTGATAAAAATAGGTGGAACGAAGATAGCTAGAGATGTACACCTGCAATTTTTTTGACGATTGAATGAGTAGTTCTTGAGATGTAATCAATTTTTTGGACTCACTATTAAATATTTGAACCACTTGTAGCTGCTTACGTGATGAGAAGGGGATTCTCTTATCCCCTTGTTTTCAGTACTAATTGTCATGAAGAATATTTATTTATTTTTATTTTTTTTGTTAAGCTGTTTTTTTTTTTATTATTAGTCAAATTCAATAGTAAAAACTTTGAGTTTCAAAATCCATACATCTATGAATGAGTACAATTTTTTAGTGTTCATCAAATATACTGCGAGACTTCATTCTTAATTTATTATTGATTTGTAGATCATTTTTTTGTGTATATGTAATTGTCAGTAGTTTTGATTACAGGTGTCTCAGGACATGGAAATATTATTTTTAATTTGGAATGGTTTCTTTGAGTGAGATTTGAGGTTAGACTTATGAGTAAACCAGGCTCGAGTGGTATATTATTAATTTTTCAATATGTTTGGAAAGGTCGGAACGTGAGGGAAAGAATGAAGGGTTGACTAATGGGTCGTTGGTTGCTTGTTTGGCTTCAATATAGATTTTGTCCATTTTTTTTTCCGGATGTCCTTGTAACTAGATTCCCAGTTAAGGAATATTGGGATGGAATTTGCATAGAAGCTGGTGATGAGAGCGTGACTACAGTCTATGAGCAGATGAAAAGAAGAGCGTCTGGTGATAGCAATAAGTGATGCCAGGAATTGGAGATAAAGAATTGAGCCTTTCAGACTAATATACAGTATACTAGACCAATATGAGACGAACATTGACATTTAGGGAGAAGTAATTATTAAGCTCTTTTAAAAATGCTTGAATAGGAAGACGCAAATCTAATTTCCAGACCACAGTGCGTGCGTTTTTTTGCCGACTTTTCTCATTGGAAAAGGAAGGTATTACACGCAGTGTCTGTTTAGAAATTTATAAAATTTGATAATCAATAAACCTATTAGTTGATAAGAAATTCACCATTTATTTTATTGCTGTAGGTGGAAAGATGAAGATGAAGTTTTATTGATTTTTCTAGCTAAAAAAAGGAGGTATTACGCCGATTTGAGGTATCTCGGGAGGTAGGAGTATTATTTTTATTGGGACAGCTTTTTGAAGTATCTCAGGAGATGGAAATATTATTTTCAATTGCTGTTTTTCAATTTCTTTTTTTTTTTTTTTTTTTTCTTATTTTTTTTTTAAATTAAAAGTTGTTTTTTCTCGTCCTAGAAACAAACATTTTGCCGCTAAGGCACGTTTTTCCGTCTGCAATTGCGTACTTCGATGGTCATTATTGATGACAATTCTTAACATCGTTCCAAATAATAATAAATAAACACAGTTGAAAAAATTCATTATTTTTGATTAAATAAAATAAATTTAGGTTTCCTTACTCTGCTATCAGACGATGTGACGTCATGATGATAGGCTTCATAAACTGAGTTTTACTATTGATTCTACAAATATTTGACTTAATTGATAGGTAATTAGTATTTAATACAAAGAGTAGGAGTTACTCTCTTAATGAGTTATGAGTATGTATGTAAGAAGAAAATTTTTTTCAATCCTGATCCTACTTCTTTTGCATCATCGAGCTCAGGGTCAGATCTTAATGGCAAGGTTGATTTTATCATATTATATTTCAACAACATTGATCTGATTATCTTCATGTACTTAATCCCACTACTTGATTTAATTACACTCTCAAGAGGATCGTTGTTTCGTTTATATGTAGAAGTTTTCAATGCAATCTTTCAACCCATAGAACAGATTCCCTACGTTCCTCGTTTAAGTTCCTTAAGGAAGCCGTAATTTTTGTACATGCTCAATGAGTGCAATCCTTAATCCTAGACGCCAAAATTAGACGTTAGACTGTAGAACTTGGACGCCACTGTATAAATTGGACACATATACAAAGGGTTGGATTTATCGGCACATTAAAAGAGATGATTTGCGCAGTAACCAAGAAAACATTAGAAGAGAGTGTCACAGCAGTAAAGAATGAATGAATTGAACAGTAAACAGGTTGCAGTAATTAGCCTTAAATGAGCATTAAAAAAATTACATATGCCCATTAATACAATGACTCACACAATGAATGATGTGTATCACAGTATTTTGACGAAATACGTTGCGCAGGATGATACTTGACGAATAAATTTATTTTAGGGGTTATTTTATGCTATCGACATATTCGCTTATCAGTTGCTCGTATCTCTGTTCACATTCGCACGTATTCTAATACTTCATTCACAGCTGTCTTCATTCCTGCGCTCGTAAAACTTTCTGAAGAGGCCTAATTATCTCGTTGTTTGTGTTGTGAATTTTTCTACTTTTTTTACATTATGCTTCGAGGAAGCTACATTCGTGATTTCAATGACGATGATGAATCTGATGTAGAGGAGATTCAGGAACCTCCTTTAAAGAAAAGGAGAGGCTGTAATCGAACGTGGATCAAAGTAGCGGACTTTCAGACAACATCGGAGGCTGAGAATGCTGTGAATGTCCGAGGTGTGTGGAAGAAGTGTTGCACCAACGTCTGTAGTGATGGGCAGAAAGTTGAATACAGATGTACAGCGGGGCAGTACAGAACGAACGAGTGCCCTGCTCGTTTATATTTGCTCTATCACAGCGACAGTCGAGCAGTATCCATGTTTGAAACCGACAGTGAACACGCTAACCACACCAGCGATCCGGCGCGAGGCCTAACACCTGATACAAAGAACTTCGTCCGAGAGGCGTTTGATGAGGGAATTCGGAAACCGAACGCCGTGCTAGCTGCCATGAGAAGGAAGAAAATTGTTGAACCATCAAAATCAAAATTGAAATCATACCTACAACAACTGCGCACGGAAAAACTTGGCCCATCATCTGTGTCTGCTAATGAAATTCGTGAACTGTGTGAGGGAAGGAAGGTGACTCCAGTCGAAGAAGATGTGGCATTCGTTCTTGATTATTACATTCTTGCCGAATCCACGGATCCCGATGAACAGTACCTCAGAATTGTCCTGTCGACGCGTCGGTTATTACGAAATCAACGACATTCGAAAATGATACAAGCTGACGCCACGTATAAGCTGACGTGGAATGGGTACCCTGTGTTGGTAGTTGGAACAACCGATCAAGACAAAGTTTTCCATCCGCTTGCACTCGCGATTTGTAGTGGTGAAGCGACAGACGATTTCAATTTCATTTTCCGAACGCTAGATGCTTTCAACCCAGAGTGGCGACCAACAATTCTACTTGCAGATGGTGCTAGCGCAATCACATTGGCCTTTGAACAAGTTTTCGGTCACCCACAGATTCGGCTAATGTGTTATTACCATATGCTTGAAAACATCGAGAAATATCTGAAAGTTTTACCGCAGAGTACCCGTGTTCATGTGAAACATGATATTACCATACTGCAAGCATGCCCGGATGAAGCAACTTTCCGCAAAGTGTCAGTATTGTTCTTTGAGAAGTGGGAAACGCCTGAAGATCCACAAATTACCGACTTCTTGAAGTACTTCAGAGTCCAATGGGTACAAAAGAATGATGCGTGGTACGAAAGAGCCGCTCTCGGTTATCCGTCCACCAATAATGGCCTGGAGGCCACCAACGCAGTTATAAAAAGAGAACATACTTTGCGGGAGAGGCTCCCAGTCGGCCACTTCTTCCACTCAGCTGTAGAGCTAGTTGAAAAGTGGTCGACAGTGAGGAATCCGAATTCAGTCAACTGCATCGATTTTGCTCTCTCTCGATCACTTTCGCTGAAACATTGGACGATCGCATACCAGTGGGCAACGGCAAATTGAAAAGTCATACAATGCGATGGTAACGAAGGCACATACTACACATGTTCATCACGTAATAAGAAGGAAATAAACATGGCATTATTACGTAAAATGAAGAAGAAAGAGGGGGAGTGGAAGACGTTTGATGAATTCAATGAGTACAGAAATGGGGTGTGGGTTATTAATATAGATCGTGAAAATGTAAAAAATTCTTCTTGTTCGTGCTCTTTTTTTATGAAAGATTTCACGTGTAAACACGTCGTAGGAATGCTCATTCGGCTTCAACTGATTAGTGTACCACGCGAGGCGAAAAACGTGCCACTAGGGCAGAAAAGGAAGAGAGGACGACCCGCCAAATCAAAGAAAGCATTACTTATACAATAATTTGTTTCTCCAGCGTTTTTTTTTTTTTTTTTTTTTTTTTTTCATTTTATGTAGCTTGATTTTTAAAACCAGATTACTGTTTGTTTTTCATTATTTAATGCTATATTATTACCGCTGGTTTAGTCTATTTTGCTGCTCAATATTTTTTTTACTGTGATATGCGCCATTTACTGTTCAATACATCTGAATACTGTTAGTTGTTCTTTTTGATGCTCATTCACCATTTTACTGTAGAATCACCTATTTTACTGCGACAACACTTCTTTTTGATGTGCCAATATATTTACCCCATATACAAAGTCAGACCATCCGATGAACTATAGAAAGTATTTTTTTTTTACTTACTGTTCTGGTCCTCGCGTTTTACTATGAGTGAGTTCATTTCCTAAAGAAGACCGAGAAAGAGAAAAAATTATATGATAGAATATATAAACCTGCAAACTGTATATTATGAAGAACCCAAAATACTCGTAATTAAACACATTATAGTATCTATATTACTATTTTGGTTTTCTTTCAATTATCTTAAAATTACATTTTGACAGGAACTATAGATGCTGTATGTTTGACAATCATAATTGAATCAGATCCGTCTACGGATATTATATACCGCATCAGTATAGTTTATTTAACGTGATTTGGATTTCATTTCAACACCAATTTCTGTAGAAAAAAATATTCTACAATACATGTAGTTGAAGTGAAGATTCACAAACTTGGAAAATTGCTGACTTGGCTCCAGCTCGGATCGCAATTTCCGCATCTTTTTTATAATAGTAATATACTATTTCTTTATTGATAGGTACATATTTACGCGTGATATTATTCTCGCATTGAATTATGTAGCACAGCGGTTCTTAACCTTTTTTGATCATGTACCACTTGACGAATAGGAAATTTATCGCGTACCATTAGGAAGTATCCGCTCTCTCATTACCCAACAATGGCATTCATCTTGGAAAACTCAACCTCTCAATAAACTTCTCCGCATAAAAAAGGACCCCATACCTTGGTCAAGCTCCAATAGAAATTCACGAAGAGAAGAAGTCATCCTCACTAGATTAAGAATAGGTCACACTCGCATAACACACTCTCACTTAACCAATCCTTACATATTATCTCCTCCATCTTGCCCATACTGTAAAGAAGAATATCTCACAACTGACCATATGTTTTCATGCTCTCATCTCCAATCACTTCGCTCATCACTACAGGTCTCTTCCTCCATCTTACAAGCTCTCAAAAATGATTGCGATACTGTTACACTGTCACTACAATACTTACGTCTCACTGAATTCTACTCTCTCATCTAACTGTCCTACCTCAACAAATTCTTAACGAATACATCTAACCTTAATTACTTGTCAACATAACCCACTCGACTCAAAACAATTTCACAATACCGTATATTAAAATATTTCCTTTACTTTATAAATATTAAGATGTTTTATCAACTTTCGTTTATACTCATACTGTAACTGTATATTATGTCAAAAATCTGATTGTCGAGCTAATAACCCATTTGTGTAGTTACAAAGCTCGTTAAAATAAATAAAAAAAAAAAGAATTCATCAATCGTAGTAAAAGTAATATTATATTAATTTTCAAGAGACAAATAATGTGTACACGCATACATATAGTCAAAAATCACGTGTCAATGCGAACCCTGCGCTTGTTTAAAGGAGACTAAATACTCAATTTTGGGCTCTAAATTAGTTAATTTTAAACGCAAATCGTTTTCTACAGATAGTCGGCTGCGGTACTTATTTTTCAGGTAAATTAAGGACGAAAAACCTGCTTCACATAAGTAGGTTGATGTGAAAGGACGAAGTAAACGTATCGCTCGACTAGCCAAATGTGGGTACTCAACTTTCCGACTACACCAGAATCTTTCCAAAGTTGAAGTTTTGAATACCTACAGTTCCTAGCTCTTCATCACATGACAACGTTATGAGCTCATCTCGCTCTTCAAATGACAACTTCAAGGAGTCGAATTTCGCATTAAAAGGATCGATGAGCCACATAGTTTCCTCATTGTTATTGGCTGGAAAGTAGGTGTCCAAATTAGAAATTAACTGTTCGCAATGCAGTGTTATGTCTTCCCTCACTTGTGAAGGAACTGCGAGTTCGTGCTCAAGAAGAAAGTCACGTAATAGTGGTAAATAGCTGTACTCATTTTTTTCAATATCAGTCACCAATACACGAAACTTTTTTTTCAACGCTATTACTTTTGACTGTAATTTGAAAGTATTGATATGCTCCCCCTGTAATTCTAAACTCGTTTTGTTCAGATGCGCTAATATATCAGCTAGATAAGCTAGCTTCGTCAACCATATTTCGTATCTATGAAATATTCCGCCAAGTCAGACTTCAAATCAATGAGGAAGGTTTGAACATTGGTCCTCAGTTCAAAGAGACGGTCCAATACTTTTCCGCGAGACAACCACCGGACTTCTGTGTATAGGAGCAAATGACGTATGTTCACTTCCCATCTCATTGCAAAGGGCTGTGAATAACCTTGTATTTTTGGCACGTGCTACGATGAAATTCACAACTTTCACAGCTTGATCAAGAATGGTTTTCAAAGAGGGGGGTAAAGTTTTCGATACAAGCGCATGCCGATGAATGCAGCAGTCATTAATTTGAAAGTCAGGAGCGCCTTTTTCCTTAATCCGCACAGCAACTCCACGAAGATGCCCTGTCATAGCTCTCACACCATCAGAACAGAATGCGACACACTTCTTCCAGTCAACATTATTCTTACGAAAGAAAAATAGTACAGTTTTACGTAGACACGCAGAAAAACTATATTATTGTAAGACTGCAGTTTCGCGGTGAATAGGTCGTCATCGCATCATCAGTTGAACAAGTACTGTTCATCAACTGATGATGCGATGACGACTTACTCACCGCGAAACTGCAGTCTTACAATACCCTAAAATAGTTTTTCTGCGTGTCTACGTAAAACTGTAAACTTTTTCTTTCGTATAATGACGCGCAACGACGACCATAAAACCGTTGATTTTATTTTACCGACTTTTTACTTGTAAAAAGTGAGGTATTACACCCGACGCAAAGTATTCAGGGGGAGGGGGCAATGAATTTTCTCGACGTTTTGGAGGTCCTCGATCACTTCTACCCTAATAAGAAAATTTCAGGTCTCCTTATATATATATATATAAGATTTTTTTGTCCACGCAACTCCTCAAAAACTACTGGTTGGATTCTCATGAAATTTGGCCAAGTTGTAGTGGATTATCTGAAGTTGGGAATGTGAATTTTTTTCTTAGATTTCTCGAGTAGTTGAGTAACTCTCAATTTTCCTCAAATTTCTTAGTGTTGTTTCTCAAAAAGCATCAATCGTATTATTTTAATATCATTACATTACGTTGAAGTGTATTCAAAATTATTGCCATGAAATTTTGGTATAGATTGGATGAGTGGTTTTCGAGTAATTCTCAAAATATGCGTATAAAGCCGTCGGGGCTTGTTCGATTTGAGTTCTTTTGCCTGAAAGGTAATGCATCATATATTGGCTGTAAAAACTTCTTATTACCAACCGTATATGATTGAATAAAATCAACATTTATTGGGTATGTTGAAAAGATGTTGCGCGTGAGCGATAGATTGAATAATCAGCCGAGTATATCCATTCTAAATGGAGAAATCAATTTGTAAACATAGCGTAGGTATGCTTATTAAATTAAGGGTATGCTCTACCTAGTCACTCACACGTAGACACACACAAAATATGTATCACAAGTTGCGATTTTTGCCCCGAGATAACTGATTAAATAAAGCATGAAATATCTTGAAACTTCGTATTTACGTAGACAAAACTTAGGAAAATACGGCTAATTGGTTCACACGAACTAATTTTGTTCATTAATTGGAATTTAACGATTCGAAGATGGCCTCTTCAGACGTAAGTTTAAACGTTTCTTGGAGATCATTCAGAATATTTCGCGATCTGTCAAATAATTAGCCGTATTTTCCTCAAATTCAAGAATAAATTACACCACGTTCCGAATCATTTTGTACATTATTCGATATGTTATCTGTGGGCAAAAATCACTACCCGCAACACACCATTTTGTGTAATACACGTGTATTTTTTCTGTGTGTGAGTGACTAGGTAGAGCATACCCTTAAGGTAGTTAGAAGTTCCAGTGGAGGCTCAAAATATCTGTTTTATGTCTCACAGTGGATGCCATCAATTTTACTGTACACTAAGTTGTATACGTGTATTGAAGACATGAAACATGTCTAAAATTCACCTATTTATACACCTATCATTATTTGTAACCTTGAATTCAATTTTTTGTAGCTGATGTGTTCTCCTCCTGTCCAATATATTTTACTTATAAATGTGCATTTTTTTTTATGGGCTTTCATTTTTTTTCATCAGTGCGGGCATATTTTGATGCTCAACTTATTTTTTTGCTGTGGCCTCTTTTTTGATGTGCTGACAAATGCATAACAAAAAAAAAGGAACATATTAAGAAATAGTCAAAAAATTAGAAATGAATTGAATGAGAGAAATATGCGTGGGGTGTCATGTATAAAGTTATTGAAAAAGTCGGTGGTGCTTACGCTGCTGCGTGAGCTTTTTTAACATTATTCTTTGTCATAAATTCGTCCGTAACACGAAATATTCATCTGCTGTAGTACGAGTCGTCAATGGTTCCCAAAATAAAAATTCTTCTTTGATTTTTTGTCCCACTTCATACCTCACATATGTCATCAGTTGAGCTATATTGACGATATCCGTTGTTTCATCCATCTGAATAGCAAAATACTCTGCGGAACTTAGATCTTCAATCAACTGCTATTTCACATTAATTTTAAGGACATTTCTGAAATGCGCGAAGTCACAGTACAGTTTGACAGGGGGATTTTGCTCATTAAGCTGACTTCTTTCTCACTTAGCATGGACTTCATCACATCTTGTATGCACGGTAAAATTAATTTTTTGCCATCTGTGTGCGGTTTTCCTGCTTTTGCTATTCACAAACTAACGAGATAAGAGGCGTGAACATCAGCCTTCTGGTTGACTGTGGAGAAGGAAGTCACGGTTTTCTTCATTGCCAATAATCCTTGACGTTTACGTTCGAAAAATCCTTGTTTCAGAATCAGGATGCACAGACTTCAAATGACGTTGTAATAAAGAAGGTTTCATACTTTCATTTGTCAGAGTTTTGCAGCAAAGCACACACTGCGGAATTTGTTCACCTTCCTACAGAATGAATGAGAAACCATACTTCAAGTAGCTTGGATTGTACTTCCGAGTAGCACTTGTCGTGGGCCATAGTTTCTCATTACTGCATTCGTCACCGAAAGAGTCCGTCAGTTTGCGTTTTCGAAGTTGTTCTCCTTTGGTAACTGGTAATTCAGCAGGAGGCATCTTCTCACGATTACTTGTAGTAATCCAGTGATTTAGCGAACTGGACATGATTTACAAAAATTTTCTACTTCACAGAATGTAAAAACGACCGCATAGAAAAAAGAGATACGACTAACTGAACAGTGTAATACAGTGTATTATTAAATACACACTGTGTTAGGTATTAATTTCATGATCCCTACATGCTTAGGACATGAACGACCTTCCATTTCACAATAGTTCCACCCTTGTTGCACGACTCTGAACGCATATTTCTGACTCACCTATATGATTTGAGCCTCGTAATTTTTATCTTTCGCACATTTCACTCTAGTTCTGTTGTGTCGCGAAACTGCAGTTATGCATTAAAAACTTCCTACGTGTCTGTAAAATTCTTTCATCATCAGAGAAGAAACTACCCTTTTATATAGCGTTACACATAAGTAATACGTAAGCCGAGTGCATCAATTTTCAGGTTTTGCTTCATAGTTTCTCTAACACTTTCATCATTTTTCTTATCGCCTCGCGTACCACCTACAACCAGCTCGTGTACCACAAGTGGTACATGTACACAGGTTAAGAACCGCTGATGTAGCACGTTTAAATTAGTATCATATGGGAATATTTAGTGAAAATTTTGACTCACTTTGTTCTTTTCTTGTTTCAGTTGTCTGCCTGTGGCCTCAAAATCTTTCATGAAGGAATCATACTAAAGAAAAAATCATTTGTAATTGTTAGAAAAGGCACGCGCACAAATAATGAATAAAAAGTAAAAATTCAGAGCCAATGCATTCATTGTGATTTCTTGTTTGAAACGGGAGAGGGGTGTGAAGAATATGGGTGAAATGAAGTTGGTAAGACGGAAGTATTAAATTGCAACAGAAATGGTGTCAGTGTCATTTTTGAGGGTTTGGAGAGCGGAAGAATTAAAGTAGGGCGTAAGATAGGTAGTTTATGAATTGATTTTGTTACCAAGGTCAATGTTTGGAGCATGATGGGAATTCATTTTCTGAGAGGGCTTATAGAACAGAGACCTTGAAAGAAGGATAAGGAAGACAAAGAGAGTCTGTTGAGAGGGGAAACTTACCATGTAGAGGGAGTTGAGAGAGATGGGGTTGGCAGGTGAATATGAAAACCATCGGTATTTTGCGGTGAATATGGAAGGTATGTTACAGATGCCGAGGGAAAAATGGACCTGGCTATAGAATACGCATAGATTACTCTAGTTTTAGTTTCTGAACAGACAGAGAGACTGGACCGGACTTTCTTGAGTAAGGTTTCTGATGCCATTGATATAGGTGCTGTCGTTCTACTCGGAGACTTAAGTAAGATCTAAGCGGATAGCAGGGTGGGCAAGGGCACGGTCCACGTCATATAAGACCGGAATGTCGCGATGTCACAATGTTGCACTCCAAAATAAGTGGAAATGGGTTTACATAAACGATTATGGGAAAAAACTAGAAAATCCGAGTATTTTCTTTGTTAAGGGATTTTCGAAGTAACTTGAGAGAAGAGTATACAATTTTCTATTGTTTGAGTCGAATTTCAGCAAAATTGTTGCAGCACAAAACGAGTTATCATTGATTGAAAATTGAGAATGTGAAAGAGGACAAAGAGTGGTACGACCTCGTGCAACCTCAATGCGCCGCTGTACACCAAAACGTCCCTCCGAACGAATCCACGGCGCTGTTTCCTATTTTCTACATTCTGGTCTTATATGAATTAGGCCGTGGCGAGGGTCCAAGGTTTAAAGACCTACAAATAGGTAGAGTGGAGGGTTCAGTGTCAAAGTGAGAGAAAGTTCGAAGCGTAGTCGGATATTTTGTTATTTGAGTCTAAAGCCTTGGAACGAAAAACCTCACAAAAAATTAGATGAATAATTAAATGATATAAGATTCCCAGCGCATTCTCAGCATAATGAAGTGCCAGGTTTCAACCTTCTTCTATTTTTTCTGCTTTTCCAAACTAATGACCAATGATAAACATAATCAATTGCATATCTAAGCTCATAACTAATTGAAAATGAGAAAATGGAATTTATTAAAGACTCACTTTTTGAATCTCCGGTTTCAAAGAGTATGACTCTATAAAGCAAGAGCAAAAAACATTAAAATTTAAATTGTACAGTTTCGTTAGGAGAGATATGTACAGTAACTTATCAACTATTCAAAACAGAGTATTTGTGGAAAACGTGTCAAGTAAATATCATACCATTTTTCTGCAGCCTGTGTTTTATAAATTTTTAAATGGGAGTCTTTTTTTTTTAATAGAAATTGAAATTTCTGTGAAAATTTCAGCATGTACTGTGTCTTATGGAATGGTAGACAAAAGACAGGGGAGTGGTAAAATAATGCCTGATAAGGAAAAAGAAGAAAAAAGTGATTTTCATAGTGTCAGTTAGTGAATACGCGCCGACCCAAAAGAGAAGAGATGTAACAGTGATCCCACTGTAAGCTCTAGAGCAAGCTTCCATCCTCATTCCTAGAAAAAAGTAGAATATGGTCCAAAATTTTAATATACTTTTTTATTGCGACCACATTACAACTGACCTTTTGAAAGAGATTGACGAAATGGCACCTTTGAAGGTTTGTATGGCGTTAAATATCGCAAAAAAATTGTAATTTTGGACCATATTTTGCCAAATTGCAATTAACTCAAAGACAATGGTCGACAAGGTGGAACCTTTTGATTGGTTTTGATATTGTAGTGTATGTATTCGTGGTGCGGTTAACGAAAAATAGTATAATATACTCCAAAATAAATACACAATTTATACTTACCCTTGAATACGGCTAAAAAAATTGTCAAAATTATGTATTTCATTGCGAAGGCGATTTACTACCTATATTTCACTGAGAAAATTAGTTAAATAAGCACTTTTATTCCTTTTCAAAACTAACGAAAAAAGCTCATTATTTTGCTTAATATTTTAGGATCACTCTTACCTCGCTCGGTTGTGAATGGAATACGAATGTCATCGTATTTTGCAGATGAACATATTTATTTTTAGTCTAAGGATTAAAAATAACTCCCCTTGCCGTTGTCAGAGTCTATATATCTATACTGCTGCGTCCATTCCCCGACTACCGTTCGTGATTGTATATTTTCTTTGAATTGCATATCTCACAATCGGCTATGCAGTCTTGTAGCGTCACATTTTTGGCGTAGCTCATTTCTTCTACATTTTTACCGACTTTTTACTTAGGTATTACACCCGACGCAAAGTATTCAGGAGGAGGGGGCAATAAACTTTCTCGACGTTTTGGAGGTCCTAGATCACTTCTACCCTAATAAGAAAATTTCAGGTTTCCTTATATATAAGATTTTTTTGTCCACGCAACTCCTCAAAAACTACTGGTTGGATTCTCATGAAATTTGGCCAAGTTGTAGTGGATTATCTGAAGTTGGGAATGTGAATTTTTTTCTTAGATTTCTCGAGTAGTTGAGTAACTCTCAATTTTCCTCAAATTTTTTAGTGTTGTTTCTCAAAAAGCATCAATCGTATTATTTTAATATCATTACATTACGTTGAAGTGTATTCAAAATTATTGCCATGAAAATTTGGTATAGATTGGATGAGTGGTTTTTGAGTAATTCTCAAAATATGCTTATAAAGCCGTCGGGGCTTGTTCGATTTGAGTTCTTTTGCCTGAAAGGTAATGCATCATATATTGGCTGTAAAAACTTCTTATTACCAACCGTATATGATTGAATAAAATCAACATTTATTGGGTATGTTGAAAAGATGTTGCGCGTGAGCGATAGATTGAATAATCAGCCGAGTACTTTTTTATGGGCTTTCATTTTTTTTCATCAGTGCGGGCATATTTTGATGCTCAACTTATTTTTTTGCTGTGTAATGGCCTCTTTTTTGATGTGCTGACAAATGCATAACAAAAAAAAAAGGAACTTATTAAGAAATAGTCAACAAATTAGAAATGAATTGAATGAGAGAAATATGCGTGGGGTGTCATGTATAAAGTTATTGAAAAAGTCGGTGGTGCTTACGCTGCTGCGTGAGCTTTTTTTTGTTGTACATCGCACCCTCGTACGCTCGTCGATCCCTGATTTGTCTCGGCTGTCATACCATTATACAGTATCAAAACGCAAGACTCTAGTCCACCCTAATATCTTCGAATAACTCCAAACAAATAAACCTTGTTTTCAAAATACAATTCCTCGGCTTCCATATTTTTTTTTTTCTTCTATTTTTTCTATTTCAGAAAAGACATCAGCGAGAGATTAACTCACTAGAGATCATCTCTACAGGTATCTGCTGTCGTTCTGCACTTCCTACTTCCGAGCCAAAATAAGACATTGTTGCGGCTCGCTGTGTATTATTGCGAGGTCCGCGAAGCGCAACAATTTACTACCTCAGTCCTGAACTAATATCTTCTAAAAGTCTTTTCTCTTCTTTTTTCTATTGTTTATTGGTACACGCACGTGATGGGCTAAAGGTGCCGCATCGCGACTCCGTGTCTCCAGTGCTTTTCAAGACAACTTCCAAATGATTCCTCTGTTTTTTTTTTTTTTTCTTATCAACAATCTCGTCCACCCTAGCAAAACTACAATAGTCTCCCCATTATTCCAGTTCCATCTTTCTCTTTGTAATTATCCACCTTCTTCTTCTGTACCTCCAACCCTCTCTTTCTATCTTCTCTCTCTGTCTACATTCTAGAAGCTTCCAGCATCCAATTCTCGAACGTTCTTTCTTTTTCGACGCTGGTCTCTTCGAAGGGTACCACAGGAGAGAATACAGTTCGTAAGTCAGTCTTGTCCTGCACTGATCGCACGGTAGTCCCACGATAACCTCGCGAGTTTTCGACGAAGTGCCTTGAAGTGCCTTTCCTTTCTTCACTCAATACTCCAATAACTTTTATAAAATCTTAATGATTGACACTGTGTCGGTTGCTGGTCCTTTTAAATGCCAATGATTTGCATACCAAATTTTAATTCAATTTTTTTTTTGTTATCTTTTTCGATGTTAAGTGGCTTCATACGAAAAATTTTTTCTTTTGATTATTTTGAAAATCTGATTTAATTGGTGATTGTGTGGTATCATACTTCGACATGGCTTGCTAAGCGCTATTACGCGGGGCCCATTCCCGCGCTCCATTATGCACCCGAATAATTTGCCTATTTAATGGCCAGGGGGGCTGTGCTTCACCATCTATTAATGGATCATACGATCATCTGCCGCTGCCAACTTCAATGGATCCATCCTATGTTAATTAATTTCTGTCATTTCTCTCTTATTTCTTCCACTATTAGAATCATTATTTTATTCTCATTCTCATTTTCTTTTTATTTTGTTTGTCTCGATTATTTGGAATTTTTCTTATATTATCGCTATGTTCTCCGTATTTTCAACCATTCCAATTTTCATGTTATTATTAGTTTTTAATCAATGGTTAGCGTAGGATGAATCCCCATTCCTTATTTCAGCTAGTCAATCCGGACAACTGTGCGCACGGCTTCTCGGGTCAACGGCTGTTGGTATGTACATTCTGTACTTGTTTATTTTATTATCTTTTTTTTTTTATCTTGTGATTTTCTTCTCTTTTTGGCCTTTACCCCCCTTTCTATCTTATGTGGAAAGCGGGAGAACTGTGATGACCCCTTCCTGTCGAACAGGCAGTATGTAGCTGGGGGCTTCGTTTGTTTTCTCTCTGGCTGGGGAGAAGATCCCATTTTTATTATTTGACCGTGAGCTTCGGTGCATTTGAATTTGCCCGAATGCCAGATTTTCTCTATTTTTTTATTTTATTATTTTATTGTCTTCATTTTCGTGCACTCGAAGACACACGAATCACCTTTATTGCCAGAATTAGGCCTCTTATTTTATTATATTTCTGGATCATTGTCTCCTCAGACCAGCCATGATAACATTTCGTAGCCCTTTGGGCTATGTACGTGCTTTTGCTCCAGGTTGGGGTCATTGGAGTTTTCTCCTTCTTTTTCTATTTAAAAAGCTCATTGAGCATGTTCTCACTTTTGTCTGAGATATTTTTATTTATTATTATTTTTTTTTATATTTTTTTTATATATTTTTTTTTTCTGATTCTATGTCAGTTTATTTATTCCGTAAGCTCTGGAAATTTTCATTTGATTAAATCTTTACCTCCCTTCCTTGGTTACTTATGCTATTTCTTACGCTACCAATTCTATATAATGCATTTTTATTTTTTATGTGACTCATTCTTCCTTTATTATTTTACTTGTGTGTCTGTAGTGTTAAAATTCTTTTCTTATTGCTTGTTCTTATTGCGTCAAGTAATAATAAATATTTCGTTTTCTGTCCCTACCCATTTTTTTTTTTTTTACTTTTATTTACTTCAAGAATGGGCGGGCTTGTACTTTCCATAATTTATCGTCCGTGGAGTATGCCGAAAACTCCACTCGGGGGAAGAATTTTTCTTCCGGCGTAACTTTCCCTTAGAGCGTCGTATGTTGGGCGGGTTCTCAACCTTGAGCAAATCAATAATCTATTTTTTGATCTTATTAAATTTGGTTTTTCTCAGTTTTCCCTATGATAAAATTGAGTGGCATCCCTGTTTCGATTAATTCTAAATTTTCTGGATTCTGATTGGCTCAGGGTTGAGCACCCTGCCAGATTTGGTCTCTTCTGCACAGTATCGGAAGGGCCAGTCTGAAAAAACCCCCACAGTCTGCCATTGTCTAGGACTCACGAAATATTTTCTGGTACAAAACAATTTTTTCTTTCACGTCAAGTCAGCAGAAGCGGAGCTGTATGTGGCATTGATTTTTCTAGTACGTTTACCGCGCCATTTAGATTGAACCTCAGCCCAACTTTAGATATTTCCCTACAACTTGACCAAACTTTACGAGAATACAACCGGTAGTTTTTGAGGAGTTGCGCGGACAAAAAAAATCTTATAAATACATATAAATTTCCTGATGAACGTCCTCACTCATTAATAATCTTTCGACTTTTTGAATGTCTTTACTGTCATCCATGCCTATTTCCACTAATAGAAATCCGCGATCGGAGTTGTACCCCTCTCTCCTCCGTTGACAGACCGTGGATGCGGTCCTGAAATAAGCAAGCCCAAGATCGAGTTTTTAGTCTTAGTATTATACTATAATTACTACTAGCTGGCAACTAGGCCTGAACAACGCTCAAATTTACTGTTAATTGATTCTTCTGTGGTCTTGATGATTTCCTAATGCAATGTTGTCTCCGAGAGAGGTTTCTGGATACTTGAGAACCCAATCAAGAATTTGTTTTTGGATTTCGGTTTCTGATATTCAAGAACACAATCACATTAAACGAATCCGTTCCTTAAGGTTACGGCTATCCATCATAAACGAAAAAACGAATACTCTAAAGGGAGAGTAAACAAATGCAAACCGCAGAAAATTATTTTCTGCGGTTTGCATTTGTTTACTCTCCCTTTAGAGTATTCGTTTTTTCGTTTAACACAATCACAAATACCTTTCTGGGTCTCTTTGAGAACCCAATTTCTAATTCATTTTTGGATCACAATTTGTGGACTGTCGTCAACCCAATGACGAACTATATTGGATCATAGACTCTTACTAGACCAAGAAGGAGGCTGCCGAGGGAATGAGCCCTGAAGGCTATAGTCAGTGCTGCGGCCATTAAAACTTCCCTCGCCATATAATGTATATGTTACGTTTTTTAACGAAAGTTATACAGTATCAAAAGTCGCGCGGATTATTTGGAGAATCACGTTGTCCGCGGCGTTTTTGACGCTCCAGAAGTACACACATGTGGTTGCATACATGTACAAATGACTTTCAAAAAGAAAGGAGTGAAAAAAAAAATGAAGAAAATATTGTTTACATCTTTATTCGGGTTGCTCTCCGCCTCTTCCATCTTCTTGGCTCACCTGTCTTTGTGTGTGACACCTCTACCACCTCTACCTCAACCATATATGTCATCATGTTCCGGGGGCTGTCGTCCAATTGTCTGCTTGAGTGCGTCTCTGCTTCATGAATTCCAGTGTCCGCTGTTTCGTGATTTAGCGGAGCACGCCACGCCGACTGCTACCCAGGCATAACTTGTTTTCCTTATTCGGTTTATCGAGGCATTCACTGCAATCTGGTCCGACTGCAAACTTGTCCACGGTAAAGCTCGTCATCCTCAATCGCAAGGATCGGTTGAGCGCGCAAACCAAGATGTCGAGAATAAAATTTTGTGTTGGCAAATCTGTGAATTGGACAAAAGCGTTATCCATAATACAATACGCGAAAAATCGCTAAGAATTGTCCATGGGGTAAAACATCCCACTATATTATTCCATTATTGGTAATTATGTAATGCGTTCTGCACGTATAGGTGTTTCCATAGTGCTCTAGGATGTACACCATTTGAGGCCATGTTTCGCATTAAATCGCGTAATGATTTCGATAATTTAGCGCTGCCGAAGGAAATCATTGCAGGTATACACGATGAGGATAACGTACAAAAATTACTAGGTATGTATGACTGTTAGAGGGCTTGAGCCCATCTCGTGATCATTCCCCACTAGGGAACAATAGAAAGGGTTAACCCGAGATGATCGGGAATCTACAGAGGCAGCGCGTGAACATGCACGATAGCGTGCACGAATACGACTGACGTACGAGCGTACGCGAGAGCAGCGAGTACTGCTGAACGGTAAGAGAAGGGAACGCGCTGCTAGCCGCGGACGGACACGGCTGTCTATACTACACACTCTAACACTCCCCGCCAGGCGTGGCCGGACCCAAACAGCAACGGTTACTGAACGGAGAGGAGGTTGAGTGGCCTGGGAAAGAACATATCCTGATGAAACCAGGACCTCAAGGGAAAACGGAGTGCCAAATGTCGGAACTGATCCGAGGCTCATTCTGTAGAGCAAAAAGCTTAAACTCCGAGTGGACTGAAAGAGGAGAAACAATTACACTGAAAGGAAGAGGCATGAAATGCAAGGAACAAAGCCAGGGGTAGTTTACAATTAATTCCAAATGAAAGGAAAGGAAAAGCGACAACGTCGACCAATAAAGAAAAGTCCCATAAAAAGGGAAATCGGTGTACTGCAAAAATAATCACCGAGCATAAGCGAGTAAAGAAAGATCCTGTAGAAGGAGACGGAATTAATAAGAAAATGTAAGTCAACACTTGACAAAAACTTGATAAAATAGAATAGTCAGCACAAACAATTAAATCCAAATAACATTGCAAAAAATCAATGTGTATAATATGAGCAAGCCGAAAAAGAAAAGAAAAAGGAAACGAATAACATTTCGACTTGACTGCCGAACAAGCAATACAGCTTGAGTCCTCTTCTGAAATCAGAAATACAAGGACAATAATGAGTGATTTGAAAGATCAGAAAGCAACTGATCACAGAAGTGAGTGAACCCGGCTTCGGGTAATGCTTTTGTAAACACATCGGCTAAATTATCGACCAAAGGAACTCATAGGAAAACAATAGTATTGTTGCGTACTTCCACGCTGAGACGGTGGAAACAGAGATGAACTGTGTTCTTCAAGGACTTCTGTTTGAGAGACTGGCTAGGTGGATGGTGGATGTGTGATCCACATAAATAATTGGACTAGGTACGTCATAACTTAAGAACTCAAAGAGAGCTTTGAGTGAGACCACTTGTCGGCACGCCAAAGAGGCGGCGACGTACTCAGCTGCGGCTGAAGAGAGATCAACGTGAGTTTGCTTCTTTGTTCTCCGTGAAATTAGGTCATCATAAGCAGGAGGAGTGTATCCTGAAGTTGACCGGGCAGTTCGTATCTAACGAAGCATTTGGGGAACATTTAAGTAGGCTGGAAGATCCTGTATACAGGAGACCTTGGCGTAAGGATACCTCCGAAGTAAAAAAGAATTCGATGGACGAAGGCTTGCCAATCCGACACTGTCGGGTTGGTTTGCGCCCAAGCAGCCGCATTGACTGCAAAGGCAATATCGGGGCGCGTACAATTCATCAAGAAGATGAATGAACCGATAGCTTCCCTGTATTGTGAACAGGTGGTAGAGGAATAAATTCGTCAGGATTTGACTCTCATTTCTTCGAGGCTTCAATGGTCATAATAGAGGTGTCGATTTCGATGGATCAGAGAGAGAACGGCCGAAATTCTCAAGTAATTTGAGGGTATAGGTACTTCGGCTGAGAGAAGAAGAGAGGACGTTCGATCATATTATAAGCAATCTCTATTCCGAGAAACTTGTTCGGAGTACCGAGATCAGGAATTTTGAACTTTGTAGTTAATTCTTGAATAACTTCTCGCATTTTCTTTGATTAGTACCGACGAGGAGGATATCGTCAACATAAAGAACGAGAATGACGACTGAGGATACTCCATTTTTCGTGGATTTCCACTTAAAAATGCACGGCTTGGATACATAAGGCCTAAAGCCCATTTGCTGGAGAGTTGCACAAAATCTTTTGTACCATCTTTTTGGACTTACTTTTAATCCATATGGTGAGCGGAATAATTTCAGAACATGTACTTTAGGGTTTAAATTGTCTACTTCATATCCTTGCGGAAAGAACATATATACTGGTTTATCCAAGATACCAGGAAGAAAAACGACTTTGACATAATTGCTGAATATAATAGCCATGTTTCACGGTGATGGAAAGAACGGCAAGTATATCGCTGATATCAGCGACAGGAGCATATGTTTCCATAATATCATAGGGATTGGGGTCTGTAAAGCCACGAGCGACAAGGCGAGCTCGGAACTTGGAATTACCCTCTAGGTCTTCCTTGAGACGAAAAATCCATGTAGAATCAATTGTTTTAGTTCTTCGAGGAAGAGAGTCTCGAGTAAGAGGGACCCATGTGTGATTTTGCGCCATCGCCTTGAACTCTTCATGATTTGCATCTTTCCACTGGACAGATTGTGGAGAATGAATAGCTTCCCGGGAGCGTGATAAACGCGCATAAAAGCGTTCATACGTCAGTGAGGTATCATCAAAAGAAGATGAAAGAGTGTCTGAGGGGTACTCAGATGAATCTCCCTGAACATGGGAATCAACTGATTTTTGTTGATATAATGGCGTGCAAGTAGAGTGGTAAATGGACGAGAGTCTTGCGCTAAAGGCTGTGAATCATCAGACGCGCATGGGTTGATAATGATCTCCAACACATTGGAGCCGAGGTAAATTGGGTGTAGCTGGATAAGTAGTCCAGATTGTGAACTGGGCAACAGAGGGAGGGTACAGTGCACTAACTTTAGTACTAAGATAATCATAAAGATCATCGAATAAATTGAGTTGCATTTTTAGAGGAGCTCTTTTATGGGTTGCCGGAGTATAATATTGATGTTCAGTTTCTACTGACCTAATTTTCCTCTTTTTTATTGGAGGAGGACGAAACGATTCGTCGTGTTCAAATTCGACATCAGCATCTGCTGCTGAAATAGGTCGTCCAAGTTTTATAGGGTCGCGGAAAGGAGTCTGTGCAAAAAGGGCCATAATGATGGCCGGAGACTTGAGATTCTTTGAAAGTAACATTTGAAACGTTCTGAATTGATCCTGTATCAGGATCTAACAATTAAGCACCATTGGTTGATAAACCGGTGAAAAACTTTCGTTTAGCTCTATCTGTATATTTACCTACTTTCTTGAGCAGAGTTTCATGAGCAACACATCCGAATCTTCGGAGAGTTTTAAGTGAAGGCATTCGTTTGAAAAGAACCGTGCAAGGCATTTAATTATTCACCGCTTTTTGTGGTAAAACATTGTATACGAGAGCGCCGTACGGTACGGCGTTCCATGGCCCAGTCTAATGGACTTTGTAGTACAGTAATAGGGAACCATTTGATCCATCTCCTCAAAGAAACTTTCGAGTCCGACACGCACCTCCTTTTGAGTTATTATGGGGAAAATCATATCCATATCTGGAAAAATTGTCTACAATTGCGTAGATACATTCGTCTCTAGAAGGGTACGCCGGTGGTAAGACCGGCTCTAGCACATCGGTATGTATAGGTGCGAGCGGTTGTGGTGCTCGAGTGCGAACTTTGGTAAGTAAGAGCTTTTAACTTTGGCCAGTTTACAAGGGTGACAATCTCAAATGACAATCTTGGATTGAGTCTGAGATGGTAATGCCTTAAAGTTCAGGCAGCGTCTGCACAAGCTTGCGCATAACTGGTACGCTAGGATGTCCCAACCGATAATGCCACAGACGGGCAAGTTGGCCACTTAATAGACCGGATTTCCTGTTCCTCTAATTTGTTAAGATCATCTAATGAACAATGAGGAATGGAAGTCAGATATTCTTTTAGTTTGGACTGAGTCGTAAAATCATTGGTAAACTCTGAAAAAAATCCGTTTTTCCTCGCTACAGAAGCGACTGCTTGCGAGTCCAACTCTATTGGAACTCGTAGGTTGAAAAACCACAAGGCAGGGAACACAAGTAAAATAGAGCGAATAGACGTCGGAGACAAAGAGTCTTTATGGACGACGTGCACTGAGTGCTTGAAATAAATTACTGGGTATCCTTGATCTACAAAAGGACGAATCGAAAGATTTTCTCGAATATTGTCATAAATATTGAATTCACCCAGATTTAAAATTGTAACACATTTCGGGAGAATATTCAAGTTATCGACTTAATAAATAGGTAGGCAGACATCCTCATTAGGATTTGCAACTGCTATGTTATAAGGAGCGTCGAAAGCTTTAATCAAGTGTAAATGATCGCCTGATGGAAACACAATTTTATTGCAGCCTGACCCTGAACATGCACGAGCAGTAATATAATTTTTACCAGACGAATAGTCAGATTTAAGTGCACTTTTATGACGGCTTCCGCACCTGCGGAGTGACCCATATGCGATGAACTTTATAGGATAAGCTGAAAACGTTTTACCGTCATTATTATCAGTTGAAGCTTTCCGATCTTCGGAATTACTTTTATTCGATCTTTAGATTTAGGAGGAGGATGGTTATTCCTTCGAGAAAGAAAGGAAGAATGACGAGTATTAATTAGAAGAATCATTAAAGTTATTATCATTACGTCTTCGATCATAGCGATTATAGTATCCACCTCGTGCCCATCTCTTTCGTGAGTACTAGGTGCGACGATTGTGCACCAAGAAGAACAGTTATTTGTATTGTTTTGTGGCCGATTATGTGGTCTATTACCATTATTGATATTTTTATTAAATGTGGGTTTCGAATCTCTCGAATTAAACCCCCTTTTTGGTCCTTGCGGTATAAAGGATTGATAAGGTTTTCTTTCTAAATTGCGGCCCTTGGCGTGAGCCATTGAAATAAACAATTCTCAAACATGAGAATGAGGAACTTTTTGTGAATTATTATAAATCAGTTTATATTGATGGGCGTATTGTACTATTGCTGGGATAATCTGCATCACAGATTCTTAAAAGCGACTTGAGACTATTTCATCCGAAAGATTAAACGTACTGTCGCAAATGTCGGAAACTTTTTTTTTTTTTTTAAATCGTAACATACGACTGCGGATTTACTTTAAGGGAGAGATATTGCATATTCATAGGCTCTCTGAGCTCAGTATCGCCTTTCCCGGAATAGCCGGGACGTTTTTGACTCTCTAGAGTCTGCATGACTTCAATTAGATTGATTATATATGCGATATTTTATTCAAGTCACTCACCGAGAGTCGTTGAGCAATTATTTCAGGAAATCTGATTTTATGGAGAGCAAGAATCGTATTATTGTTCGTGGGGGAGGATGATGTGTAATAGCTCTGAAGCCTGCAGGGTATAATATAAATACTGTTTCCAAGTCTCAAAACCAATCCCTTTGCCCAAAACAACATTAGCGGCCAGTTGAGAAAATTTTAAAGTAAGTAAACTATTCTTAAACTCACAGATGGTAATTGGCTGCGGTGCAGCATTTGACGATGCCTGATTACTTGATGGCAAAAAAAAATGCCGGAGATGACGTATTCATCGGCTCAACTTGAGCTTGCCCATTCTTGGGCGGTGGAAGAGAATTAGTTGAAATTTTGCAGGAAGAGTCTCATGATTTTCTTAGATAACGAACAACCACGGGTTTTGGGTTGTATCGGCGCTTTAGTAACGGGGGGGAGGTGGTGAGTAAGTTGGTATCGATGGTGGCAGTTTCAAAGGCATGCCATCAGACAAAGTTTATAAAGCCTGAATTGCTGTCAAAAATCGAGGAGGCTCTTGCCTCTTTAAAATTTGTTTCACTCTCTCGAGTAAGACATGAAAATGATGAAATAAAGGACTCACCAACTCTTGAAACACCTACCATACCTGTGCCTCAGTCTACTGAGGAGGATTCTGCTCCTCAGACCAATTAGGAGCTGGGGAAGAAAAAGAGTTCATATTAAATTGAGATGTAGATGTGGGAACGTGAGAGAAAGAAGACAAGGAGGTATGTTTTACTTTCAAATTGATTATAACTTTTTACTTTGAGGTTTAATCAAATTTACACTTTCGAAATGCGGAGTATTTTTATGAGCTTTCGCCCTAGAACTCGTAAATACATCTCCGTGCTTCTTATTTTTGCTGGGAGGTGCCTCCTTACAAGAAGGTTTCTCCCGTGACGGATTTCTATTAGACTGGTGATGAATTACGTTTCTTTTCAGCAGAGGCGTGAGAGTTTTCCTGGTGACATTGCACTTTAGGTTGATTAACAGGGTCACTTTCAGGCTTTGTTGTGTCTTTGCGCAAAGCGCTAGGTGCAGTAACCTCAGTAGGCGATGAAATCTGCTCTTTAAAACTTTAAGAATCGGTATAATTCAAAATACTGTCCTCCTCCGCGGAATCATTAAATTTTGAAGGGTCATTCATTTTTCTGCGAATTATTTTACATAATATTATCGATATCACCATCGAAAGTAAATTTTCGACTTCATACACTCTAAAAAGAGAGTGGGGCACTCACTGGGAGACAAGAGACAATTGAGAAGACAATAATCCATTTATAAGCTCCGTGTCGATGTTGAGACGCAATACATTACGATAAATGCAATGTATAAATAAATAAGGACGATAAGAATGAGAAGAAAGTAAGGGAGCGGGAATACGTTCAAGCGAATTGATAACATTTTTAATCGATAGTGGGTCGTTTTTCCAATGATATTTTCAATAAGGATAATTGCAGATGAAAATAAAGGGTAATCACTGATGACTAGAAAGGAGAAATTATAGGGAAGTGATGAACGGATGAAATTGCAAGAGCAATACGCATATTAGGTGCGACAAACAGAGAAATGCCACTGAGAAAGCGGGCACACACACACACACAAAGATAGCAAAATGAAGTGATAAAGACGAACCGAAAATATTGATGTTCGTCTGAGTGGTAAAATATGATAATGCAGCACTATCAATTATAGCACTTTGGACGAAAAGAGGACGAGTTTTCACGAGGTAAAGTACAAGTACGTAAAGACGCACTCAAAAATAACAAACGCCCGTAAGGCGTTATCTCTAATGAGAAAAACAATTCGCAAAAGTTACGACAATATTGAATAAGTCGTTCGGATTTAAGATGCGTCACGATATTTAGGTTACTGGTGAAACATACGAAGGCCATTCACAAAGCGATGAAGCCAGTTGAAGAGTAAAATACTCAACTCGGGAAGGCACAGAAAAGATGACGTAATGTCTTCGACACGTGGTGGAGCTCGTGATTTCCGTGGGTAAGAATTCGGAGAAATAGTAGCGAATGTCAGCAGCTGCTAGGTGATAAAATTTTTAGGTTTTATGAGGCTTGACAAAAGAATATAATCGAACACCATCGAGCTTCGCTGGCTTTTTGTTTTTACGCAGAATTCCGCTGATATCGAGGAGTATGATGTATGCCGCAGATTTGAGGGCAGAGCAGAGAATAGGTGCGGGGTAGATATGGTTGGTCGCGTCAATACTTTTCCATTATTAAAAAGTGATAAGAAACACAGTGGCTGACAGGAAGTCGCCGAAATTCTTGTCTTCAGCAGTTTAGCTGATTGCATGACGAATGCTCTAGAGTAGTATTTTAAGCAGGTTGACGACGCAATATGGACCAACAAAAATATGAAAAAGTAACACGTGCGAGTTACCACCGACCACGCCGATGTATTCGGCACTGCCTTCGAACGATGCAATATGATGAAATAGAATATTTTCGAAGCCCGCGTAAAATCGGGTTGTTCGATTTCAAATATGACGATCTTTCGTCTCATCAATTACTAATCGGAAATAATTTGTCCGTAATAAAGTTCATTCGAAAACGTTCGAAAGCAGATAAAAATGGCATATTCGTGGTATCAAGGTTACTCCCCGCCTTGTTTGTTTCCACGAGAAATCGAATATCGATTATTTATTCGGTTCTTAAATAAATAAACACAACCGAAAGTTGGATCGCACACTTCCAACTTGATTCTCGTCGATAATAAAGTTTTAGATCGGACTCACCAACTTAGAGGATTTCAACCGCTCGTCACAATGGAGATATTGAAGAAGTCCAAGAACAATACCGCTATACGAAGAGCCGAGCTAACGCGAGTCTCCTTTTCGCTGGTTGAAGTAAATCTTTGCCATTTCCTTCTAAGTGATGTTCCTCATCGTGGCTGAGCATTCGTTGAGAGGCATCGAACCCACGGCAATGACCGGTCTGGGGAGATTGATTGGACTTTTGGTTTCCGGAAAAACTTCAAAGTGACTGACATAGGAGACTTTGTAAAACGGAAAATGGTGCACTTCGAAGAAAGCTAGCTAGTTAAGTAGGTGAATAAAATATTAATTACACCTTGCATGCAGTCTCTTGAGTTCGTTTCTCACATAGCCTCTCCGAAATTGGTGGCCACCGGTGAAGTAGGCTAGGAGAACCGACCTCTTTAGAGAAAAAGACGAAAATCATACGGCCGAAGAGAAATACTCTATTCGAATTTCACATTTCCGTGATAGATACGGAATAAAGGCATAAACCGCAGGTACCATATTCATCATGATAGTATTCGGCGAAATGCAATGTAGTCGGATGCGTTATCATGCCCGATTAATTTTAGTCTTTTATTAGAAGACGAAGTTGAAAGAAATGATCATTTAGCGCTATTAAATATTCCTTCACGTTAGCAAACATGCCAAATTCGTGGATTGGTAGGAACTCATTGTACATGAGTCGGAAAACAATGTACTTATCTGCGAAAGCAGATTTTTTCCAATGTTTTTAAAATAATATAGGAGCGAAGATATTCGATAGCTCCCCGCCAATCGTATGATTTTAGTATTGAATTATTGAGTTCACGTATTATGTGATTAACTCAAATTTAAAGCTGGTAGACCTCACCAAATCGGTCTGCTACCATGTTAGAGGGCTTGAGCCCATCTCGTGATCATTCCCCACTAGGGAACAATAGAAAGGGTTAACCCGAGATGATCGGGAATCTACAGAGGCAGCGCGTGAACATGCACGATAGCGTGCACGAATACGACTGACGTACGAGCGTACGCGAGAGCAGCGAGTACTGCTGAACGGTAAGAGAAGGGAACGCGCTGCTAGCCGCGGACGGACACGGCTGTCTATACTACACACTCTAACAATGACTTTGTATGTAAGCCCAAAAGTGAAGGTCCAATAAAGTAAAAAGATCAGTGTACAAAAATATTCCAAGCTGCCTTTTTTTTTCCAACAAAAATTTCATTTCTATTGTAGAACTAAAAATGGACAGTGAAGGAGACTCAATAGAGAACGATAATGAAATCGATGAGACACCAAGTTTCCCTTGTACAAGCAGTATGCCAAGTACATCACAAAGTGTACCTGGCACAGAAATAGAAGATGAGAATTAAGTGATTGAAAAAATGAGTAAGTTGAGCCTAAAACTGTATCCGTTGTCAATATTTGATATATACTAGTATACATTCATATTTATTGCAGGTCAGAAGATGTCAAATTTTGAAAAAATTTGTGAGAAGTGCAGGAAGAAACAATCGCAGCAAGCAGATAAAATGTTGCAAATTTCGGCGAAGAAAATTGGCGAAACCCTGGAGATCAAAGCTGTGGATTTGGAAGACACTGTCGACAAGATTTTCTTATTTCTACAAAAAATTAATGTATACAGTAGTATTTAGTTTATTCCTATAAATCGATGTCAGCAATAATGACCAAGCTGTTGATTACTGTATAAATAAACAATAACAATAACAAATAAAGTAGAGTAGACGTCGAAATAGGAAAGACTGTGCGAATTCCAGTACCAGAAGTTGATAGGGCTAAATCAGACCAGCGAAATATTTTGGGGGTTGTGTTGGAAGAAAAGGTGGGCGGATATTTTACTTTAGGAACAAAATTTGGTATTTTGAATCAATCGTACACGGGTAATCAATTTGAGGTTTGTAGGGAGAATTTTTTGAGTGTGGAGGAGGTTTTAAAAAATAAAATCTTGTCATTGCGGGAGGTAGTGGGTCTTTCATCTGCAGGTGGTCATACGCAAGGATTCATCAAATGTTCCTGTCGTACAGGCTGCAAAAAAAACTGTAAATGCCGGTCAAACAATGTCGTCTGTAATTCAAAATGTCATGCAAAACGTTCCTGTAATAATTATTATAAATAAATTTATGGAAGCGTGCTTGTAACAATTATTTGAATTGAAAACAATTATTGTAAATTAATTTATAGCATACTACATTAGGTATACGTGAAAATGAACTGAAAAGAAAAATGAAGAACAACAGAGACAAACAATGAAATAAAAAAAGAGAAAAAACATGTATACAAGAGAAGAGAAAAAAACTGGAAGAGAAGAGAAAAGAACACGCACGACGCGTGGCCAGTACTCTTGACGCGCGACTTTCGTTACTGTATAGACTTTCAATACTGTATGTGACATATATAAATTTCCTTGTGAACGTCCACACTCACCGGAAAATTTGCTTAAATCCATGAATCAAAAGAAAATTGAACAACTATAAGAAATAGTGTCTTTGCTTGACTGGTAATCAACACTGTGCTTGAGAAATGATAGCGTTGTTTCATAAGTACAAAGGCCTGATACTATTCCAACACAATAATATGCATTATTTGGATGATTCATCGCAGTGTCCGTGTGCTCGAGAAATACGTACAATAACCTTTCTGAAGAACAATTTAATTTTCTGCAGACATAAGTTAATATCGCGTGAAATCATGTTAATAAGGTCGTGTGTACATCGTCGCAAGAATAAAATTTAAGTAGTTATTTTCCATCCTTATAACTGTAAAAAATCTTTGCGTTCAAATATTCATTTTTGCGTGCCATGATATTAGTACAGGAATTATACGGTTTCAAAAGTGAAAAAATTACTATCAAAGATTTTTTTGGTGGAAGTTATGAAATGATATACCCTAAATACTGGAAAAAAAACCCTCCCTCCCCACCCCTCTTCCTTCACTCATTATAGGGGTTGGAGCCCCCCAAAAATCAGTGTTTTCCATTTTTCTCGAAAAAAACTATTTATTTTAAAAAATATTATCAGAGAAAAAATATTCTTCATACAATTTCCGATAAAAATGATTCTCATGATTTTCTTCCTAACTTCTATCCTAAGGAAGTTATAAGTCTTTGAAACTTGGCTTCATTCCAAGATTGTATGATTCTTTCTTTGTTTCTGAATCTGATGACTCGTCAACTGAACATCACACGTGACAAAACCTACTGCGTTCAAAAATTCATCAATAGAAACGTGCAAGAATCGTAACGACGTCACTGCGAAAGAAATGCTCAGGCGTTTATTGAGTGTCTCTGATATGGTGGCAGAAGATGCTGTGGCGTGATGCGCGTAAAATTCGAGAGAAGTCAGATGTTCAAACTTTACTCAAGTGGCTGAAAACGCATGAGCTTTTTCAGAAGAGTGATAAACTTATATCCATTGCCACGGGGTTGTTGGTGCCATTCAATTCAGTGTAAAAAGTACTTCAAAAATCAACTATTCTTATTCTTGTAATTTTTTATGCCTTACGCAGTGTGAGTCACTGAATCCAAAGTCCATACATTCATCCTCAAAAGAAAGTAATCTCGTTCTCGTGAATTATTCTGTCAAATTTACATATTCGAACTGGTCTTTTCACAATCTTTTACAGTTTTATAACGAGAAACAGATGAACTCAGTGAAGCATGTGTCACCCACCGATTCGATATTCAGAAATTAGAAAAATTCATGAGATCACCTTCGATAATTTTGTACAAATATCACCAGATTCACAAATAACACGAGATCATCATAATTTCAAAATTCTTTTATCTCGTTTCCCATTTGGAATTTACAAGGGAGGCGAGCGATGAAGAAATACCTTGTTCAGTCAATCGCACTCATTATCAAATTTGAGATACTTGTATTAGGAATAATCCTTTGTTTGAGATGAAAATCATTCAGAAATTCTACAAAACTTTTTTTTACGCCACCTTTTTTGCACACAATTTGGAAATATCACCTAGAACAACCACTACCTAATCCCTACTATGTAGCCTCCTTAACGACCGAAAAATGGACCTTAGTGTAAGACCTTACTGTCCCGGTTACTCACTAATTAAGGTACCAACTGAGGTCGAGTATGGGCTATCCAAAAATTGCTGTAATTAATTACGTACAAATAATTTTCTGATATTAGTATCTAACCGTTTTTCTAATTCTTCACTCTGCCAGGTCGAAAACAGCACAGAAGGAGTGCGAACGTATCGAGGCCGCGGCAAAAGTTCCGCTCCCGATTAGCACGATTTAAAAAAACGAAAAAAACAAAAAAAACAAAGAAAAAATCAGGAAAAGTCGTAAAAAAAGGTGGCTACAAAAATTTTTTGGGTAAGACTAACTTTGTCCAAAAAATGTTTGTACTCACCTTTGTTTCCAATTAAATTACAATTTTTCCTACTTTAAAATGAAATTATGAAATTTTTTCTACTTCATTTGACTCAACATCTTCAAAAAAATTAGTTGAGGAGGTGAATACGAAGACTAGACAAATTATAAAAAGTTGTCTCTCTAGGTATTAAAGGGTGTTAGGAAGTGTTTTAAATTCTTTTCCAAGGTTAATTTACAGGTAATCTCCTTTCTCTATCCATCTATGAATTTATGTCCGTACGCTTGACCAACCCCTAGACTTGAAAAATTTACAGTTTCATCAATAACAGCTTCAAAAATAAAGTTCATCTTAACAAAACTTTTCCCACTTGTTATTCTGACACCCTTATCCCATCAGCAGAATCTTTGGAAGTTCCTTTCTCGTATTATATTTTCTCTATCATGTTATAAAGCTTGAAAGCAGGCATGTAGTAAAAATTCCTTTCATTTCGTTTCGTTCTTAATTTTGTTATCTTGCAATTTTCTGTTAAAACGAAATTACTTTCGTTTTCGAGAACGAATTTGTTTTCGTTTTCGAGAGGTTCGAGGATACCGCTACTGCGACCTGGAGTGTTGGTGCTGCAATGAGCCAATGACTTTTAATGAAAAAAGATTTAAAGAAAAGGGAACCCATTGCCCAGCCCAATTTACATAGAACAGCCGAACAAGCACTCACAGTAATGTGTACAAATGCACTTTCTGCATAACGCGTGCTGGGCAATGAGCTCTGTTAGTCCCTTTTGGGTTTTCTCGTTTTTCTCCGAAGGAAGAGAGAAACCTTGTACGTTTCTAGCTCTTTACGCTTGCGCCTTGTTCTTTTTTCTCTTTGTTATTATATTAATTAAAATAATTTGATCAACTAAAAAGTAGCTCTTCCTGATTGGCTATTGGCCAAGTTAGAGTATTGGCTGCTACTGCTGCTTAAGCGTTTAACGGGTTAAACTTATCATAACTGCTTTTGAAGCCTGAGAAAGAAAAAAAGATACTCCGTAGGAATTTTTCTTATTCTTGAGAAGAATAAAGGACAGGCGAATGCTCTGAATTACTTTCAGAACATTTGAAATTTCGACTTCTATGGTGGATATATGAACAGAAAACTGTAATTCCGAAGAGAGCAGAGGCTCCAACATAGTTTAGGGACTTTAAAAAATTTCCAAAGGTGACTATGTACATATAGGTATGCGAGAGAAGGGATTTCAGACGTAGTTTCCAGACTACACAGAATTTTGAGCTATCACATAAAAAGTGAATTGTGATATAATATGTGAACTGCAAATTGTGATTTCAACCTAGTTTTAAAACCTTGGAAATTTCTGAAAATGACCGACCATAGATATCGAAGAGGGAATGTGGGGCTGCCATCTAGGAAAGTGTCTATAACACATATGAACAAATTTCAAACTTTCAGAATGAAGAATCATAAGTAGCGAAAGTGATTTTTAACATATGATATTTTTAACGCTGAACGTGATGCCGTTTGCCGTTACGCGTTTCAAGAACATTATTTTCTTTGCACAATATTTCCTCAAAACGACATGGACTGAAAAAATAAAAAAATAGTATTTATTTTAATTAAGATTTCAAATCATTAAAAAAGATAAATTTAAAAAATTGACAAATTAAAAACATAAGGTATCATTAACGTCTTAAATACATTCAGAAATGTACTTATATGTAAATAACAATAATAATAACAATACGGTAATTAGAAATATAAAAAGTTATAAAATTATCAATTTCCCAAGCGCCCAACATTGGAGGTAATGAAGTACAACTTATTCATAAAATCTCATGTTTTTATAGAAATCATAGATTGAAAGTTGAGAATTTTCTCTTCAAGGAATGAGGTCCATAAACTTTTTGTCAGAAGAATCAAATTCGATTCACGGGGGTACCTCAAACAAAAGATACGTTACTCCACTGATGTCTGTTATAGTGCACCTTAATAGCGCATTTTGATTATTGTGGTAAGTACTTCTGATAACCTTAGTAAATCTTTGAGACATATTATTTTTAGGATCAAAAACGACCCGTATTTGGTCCTGGATTATATCCATCATTTGGATACGGAGGTGAAATTGGATATGGAGCTGAATTTGGATACGCAGCTGCATTTGGATACGGAGGTGAATTTGGAGCCGAAGGAGGAGCCGAAGGCATACCCAATCCGATGTCCGCAGAAGAAGGCTGAGGCCAGGGACATTGATTTGTAGCTTGATCACCGTAACAGTACGGAATATCACCAATCGCTATAGGTGTTTTCATCTTCAAATTAAAATGGGGTCCGTTAACGTTGAGTTCGATTTTCAACTCGTAATCGATGGACAGAAAACGGCAATTTATGTTCGGATATTGGTTTGGACCCAGCGAGAATTCTTCGTTCCATGCCTTTGATTTCTTATTTTCAACGCCACCCTGCAATCTCTGAGTTTTCAACTTTACCTTCTCCACTTTGGAATCTCTGTTAGTTTTCCACTGGATTTTCTGTGTAAAATATGAATTTGAGAAATAACAACAGTCATACAAGAATTGATATTTGTAAATTAGGTGCCGTGAACACTTTGGATATTAGGTTTTTCACGGATATTAAAGAATAGCATCAAGTTCAATAAAAATATATATTATATATAAAATACCGTAATCCGCGTGGAAAATTATATTGTCAAAGATTCATATGACTGAGTTGAAATATTTGTTAATTATCAGCACCGACCCTTACATTTGCGAGGCCTAGGACAATGATAGAAGAGTGCGGCTTTTTAAAATAAGAAACATCTTCTCTGCGTCAGAACTCGTACTGAGCCGAATGAACTCTTGTAAGCCAACTAATAAAGTAAGATTGTAGACTTAAATCTTTTTAACCTACCTCGCGGTTCAATTTGGAGGGCCTCGGAACACCTTGTCTACAATAAAAGATAGTGAGGACCTATTCTCAGCGCATACGTGAAAAACAGTCTTAAAAATTTGTTTTTGCGAAGTCAAAAGCGATCTCCCTACTTTGCCGGGCTTATGACCAGCCCTGCAATTCTTCACTTATATGTTCATCGTATTCTCTGTGGGTCTAATTTTAGAAAAAGTCTCACATGAGTTGTACGTATTCTCTATTCTTCTGGATAATTTATTTTTTTTTCTGATTTAGCAAATCAAATATAATTACTGTATAAGAGCTCTGCTGCACATTGATTGAGAAATTATCTGACCGTTGCTCTGAAAAATTATTATGAAGCAGAAGCTTGTACGCTAGATAGGTTCTAATTTACACAATTGAAGCAGAATTAGTCATTTTAAACCGTATGGGTGGAATGATTGGGTGATCGGCTCGAAAAAAAAAGTAATTAAATGCTCTCGCATCATATGAAGAGACTACAATGTAGAACAGGTAGGTACGGGCACCGTGGCCCGCGATAAGAATACCATTGAAAACATACAAAAAATTAAATTATATTGTGCGGCAGGATCATAAAAAATTATCAATTTTCATGAATGCGGCTCACGGGTGGAAAAAGGTTGCCCACGTCTGATGTAGAATCCAACTTTTATGTATAGATCATTAAGAAAAAATTAATAATATACAATTAGAGGAAAGACAAACTCTACACCGTTGAAGTCACAATATAGAACGGAGGGCACAATATAGGAGAACATGAGCCTTGACAAAGATGGAGGGGAAAACTAGTTTTTTTTTTTGGAGCCGGATATTTTTGGGCTCTAGATTCACCAAGGAATCAGAAACCTAAATCTTTATTTTTTTTCTTTCTTTTGAATATTATCACTTATTTAGGAATATAGAATTTGCACAATGTATAGTTTGAGAAATGTTTGCGAACTTGTACATTTTCCAGGATCTGTTGTACCTCTTTTCAACTCTTACCATTTAGGTGTTATTGAATATATCAAACGTCCATGCAAGGGGAAATATTTTTTGAGCTATTCTTGCATTTTCTGAGACTGTATCAGATCAAAATGGTTTATCATGAAATTTTTGAAATCAGTATCAAAATGGTAGGAGACCAAGAAGAAATGGGGTTGAAGGAAAATTTTTTCTGATAATATTACCTGATACAATTCAATTGTGATTGCATTCACGTTGACGGTGCTGGCATTTTCGACGTCAATTGTCAAAGGGATGGCTTCATTGAAGGCATAAGCAGTACGAGGCATTTCAAGTGTAATTGTTAAAGGTCCACTGGCACAGCACAAACAACAAAACGTTTTACTTTTTTCATTAACATAATGTCGCTGAAATTGCAAACGCAATACAATTAAGTGAGTGTTCATCCAAAATATTTTGAATAGAACTAGAGAGTCAATGAGAACATACATTTAAATCTGGAAAATCATTCAAGTTCAACAGACTTTCAACAATGAAGTTTCTTTTTTGGGATTTCTCTCGAGACCAGAGAGCATCCAGTTTAACTTTTCCACAATAAGAAACACCGCCGTACGTGCCACGGTATGTACATGGTAATGTGGTAGGTAAAGTCAGAGAAAATGGGTAGACGTATTCTCCAATCGATAGTACAAATGCTCGTCCTGCAATCAAGGTAATATGACATAAATAAAATATTGAGTTTGTAAACTAGAATACCTACTATCTGTGAGCAATTAGTTGGCGGCTGTTAGCAATGCGTTTTTGTTTGGCCATTTACAAATGTGCATTGTTGTTGCAAATAGCATATGCGGACCCTGTGCATTAACCGCCAACTGATTGCTCATGGACTGCATACATGTATACAGATAGAAAATAGGTCGAAATGTATCTCAGCCATTCATTTATAGATAACAACTCACTCCTGTTGGTAAATTCATAAACTGAGAATTTTTATTATTACAAGATACCATTCTAGAGGTTATGACTTCCTCAACAAGGTTTGTATTGGTAATACAAAACAGCATTAGAAATTACCTTTGCCAGCTAGATTCATTTTATTCTCAAATAGCGTTTCCATCCCGACTTTCTTGTTGTCTCGCCATTCAGTTTTACCCTCTGAATTTTTCTGGCTCTCCCTAGACGTCCATTCACATTTCACCTTACCTTTTAATATAAATTCTACAGCTGTAACAAAAAAATGAACATGAACAGTTTTAGAAATAAGTTGCAGAAAACTGTTCTGGCAAAGAAAGAAAGGGGAAAAAAATAGAATACAGAAAAAAATGAACTGTCATAACAGGTGGACCCCTAAACTCCTTTTGTTTCTTTTCTTAAAGTGTTTTACTAATATTATGGTACATGGTCAAGTACGTATAACAGAAGCAAGTGTTGCGGTTTGCTTTAATGTTGTAAAATAATTTAATGCAATTTCCATGTAATTATCTCATAGTAGTGATAACTTCACCAATACTGATAATATTTGCAATTATATCTATTGACCTTGTGAGGAAAATTTATTACCGGTACCATCAAAAATAGAGATTCCAAATAAATACTATGACGCAATAAACTTGTCCTCTCATTACTGAAACTTCTGTCAATACATATTCTATATAGGTACCCAATGCAGAAAAATTAACAGACTGGAAGTTTTGAACCACTACCATCTTCCAAAACTCATCCACACACCAGGATTTGTACTTTCTTATTTAATGCATCTGGGTACAGTAATTCATAAAATTCCACTAAACAAGGAAGAATTCATTCTGTTAATGGTTAGCGGTCATGATGATGGTTTAAAACAATAAAATTGTCCACAAAATAAAAGGGGAATATATAATTGCCCGCTATGAAAAATAGAATGCCAGCCAACAGAAGTAGATTTTCACGTTAAATATTGAACACCTAAAGGGAAGGTCAGAACGTCAGTATTGATAAAAATGTACGTTAACTTGTGAACGTGATAACATTTTTGTAACAAAGCAACAAAAAAAAAAAACCTTGGAAAAATTTCGACTCTGGATCCATATATGATAGGTGGGGGACTTTTGAAAAATTTCTACTCTCGAGCTATATGTATGACAGGAGAGGGTCTTGGAAAAATTTCGACCTCCAAGCTATACATGATGAGAGGAGGACTTAGAAAAGGTTCCCTGTGTTCCTTGTTTAACTTCGCCGTCATTTTTGTAAGTCCCCTTCCCATCATATATAGCTCAAGAGTCGAAATTTTTCCAAGTCCCCCCCCCTCCCTCTCCGTGACGTTATCAACCTCGAGCCGTTCGCGCTCGCGGACGAAAATTCCCTGAAAGTACCCCCAACCAAGGGGATAGTGGGTTCCCCGCTAGAAAAAAAGTCAAAATGCTTTCTTATCGTCCACACGTTATTCAATTTTTACTATAAGTGGAACGAGAGAATTTTTATTATACCGGGATATTTGCTGTGTTTAGCGTGATTCTATTCATTCAACGTGTACGGTTTTATTAAACGTGCAAGCAATCATTTCCCCGCGATTAGCATTTCTTTAAATGTGCAATCTTACTTCATGTAGCGTGCGATTAATTCCATACCAAAATAAAATAGATAAAATAAAAGTGTGGGGTTATTGCTGATGACAATTTTAATGTTTATGCAAATGAAGTCGGGAACTTGATTAACAGAAAAGAGTATACCATGAAAGAACGCTCATCCTGCGTCCCTTTCCCTAAGCTTTCAAATATTTCTTGTAGTGTTGTTGCACCCTCTCATACTTATCTTCTTACCAAATTTTGGGACAAATGTTTCAAATAATACAAATTCGAGTGAAGGATACAGGCTTTTTATCTCCTGAATCATTCACAACTCCCCCTCCCACTCCTTCACAGGGTACATTCTACTCTCATTTACCTGATTTTGTAACTTTGAATTTATTACGCATAGCTGAAGCAATGGAAAAAATTGAATGTACAGGATAAGCGTTGAGGATGGTAGAAAATATTGAAAGGATGGAGAGGCAAAGACAAGGGAATATATAAGGTAACAGTTGAGGGTGGGTAGTGGGAAAGTAAAGGAGGATTGTCAAAATTCAAGAAATTACAGGCTTGGGTCAGGTAGGTACAAGAGTTCCGCCCACAGGACGTGCATTTCTGCTTGTGTTTTATAAACTCATAAAACCAGTCTCGATTCAATTTTTATTCTTGATGATCACCTTGTAGCTCGCGAGAAGAGTATTTTCCTTAACAAACTTAGTTCGGAGGTGAATTTTTCTCTCAGATGTCCTCAAGCTGCCGACTCATTTTTTTCATATGGTATCAAAAATACTTCAAGGACACTCTCCATCCGCGATATAATAACAATTGTATGATGAGGCACGGTTCCTTGCCTGCGGTGCTCCGCAAAAGAGTGCATGAACACACGCAAAACTGTCCGAGTAGGACTTCCTTAAAAATTTCACGTAGATCATCTTCATTGTGAGGTATTCTCATCGTAGAGAGCGCGATTTGCAAGAAAAAACAAAATTACAGATTCCATCAAACGTTGGGCTTTCTTGAGGAGAATATTTTTAATAAGTACCTAAATTTACGCAAAAAACTTTGACTAGAAATTTGTGACCGGTTTATATAACTTCACGTTTAATTAGACTGAAGTAGTAGATGAAATCTTTTTGTCGTGTGTAGGAATTTCTTCTAGAGGATGATTGACGTCACGACTAAATATGGCGGTCAATGTTCCTATTGATTTTTACAGTGTTCTCCATGAACTAGAGAGTACATAGAGTAAAATAGCATTATTCAGAAATTTCAACAAGGGCAGACTTATGGCAGTAGTATATTAACCTATATCAATTATTTTACTTTATTTCTTACCTCTTACTTCTATCGGCTTATCCATGCGCAAAATAACCCGACCAGAAACCACCTGGCCGGGATGAAATTTATGGCGGTCATATTCGATATTCACATGAAAACTCGCCATTGTGACAAATTGAACGAACGAATAAGTTAAATTATTAACAACCGAATGAATTCGAACCAGGCAATCACTGTCGCATTTAATTATGAAAGTGAGCTGATAGCGAGTCAGTGGTTTTTCCACTTGTCTACTGGACGCGAAGGCGAAATGCAGAATAAACAATTTTCAGAATATTTTATGTTATTCAGCTAGGTATGCTAAATACGAGATACGACAACGCTTGTTTTCAAACGAACTCAGACGAACATTATCGAAGGAGTCTTGAAAATTTCGCATCGTTTTCACGATGAGCTCGCGAAAGAAGTGTAATTCTCGTATGTTCGTTGCACGTATGCGTCATGCAACGCAGTAATCATTTATTAATGCAGCAGTCAGTGGATCAGTACGCTTGTGGTAGTATGTATGTGAACACTTACGATCACAAAGCACGATTGACCGCCCGGTTTGTCCAGATTCTAGAAATAGAACTGAAACTACAGCACGCAAACCTGATCTCGATGAGTCCAAGATGGTAACAATTAGAAGTAGGTGTACCCAAGTAAACGATACCCGAAGTTCTGGGTATAAAATCTGAATTACAAATATTGTTTGAAAGAAGACAGTACATAGCACAGGCGTATTCGTCGATTAAATTCTTATAAAATTTATTGACCTTGATAAATTTCGATAGGTACAAGCATGCGCAGTCGTGCTCGCAGTACACGCGAACAAGCATAAAATAGCGTTTTCTCCCAGCACACGTCACACGTACGGTACATAATGCAACTTTATACAGATGGAGAAAAATTCTGGTTTGTCATTCATACATGAAGAAAATTCAACATTTTTAGAACGTGCGTATGCAAGTTCTCAATCAATCATTGAATGAATATCCAACAAAATAATTATGTAGCCACAGCGCAATAATTTTGTTTGTATACGCGCCGGTAAAACTGACCATCAATCAGCTGTTTTAGATAGACTGTATCTGTTTTAGTCACCGGTAGCTATTTTTGGTTGATATACTATAGCTGGTTGGCGGTGCCAGCTGATGGTTTAGACTTTAGGTCAGGGCTTTAGGTCACAGGTTGAAGATACGGGTTATACCCTGCGTACGTAATTTGCACTAAATTGCACTGTAAATTGCACGTAATTTGAACGTATAAAACAAAATTTTGTATTATATACGGTCCATCAGCTCGTGATAAGTCACTCGTCTTTTTACTTCACTTACCTTCAGCTCAATTTTTAAGACTTGGACTTGTGACTATATCACTCGCTTTAGGACTTTGTATAAATAACTAATACACGGTCCATCAACTCATGGTGAGTCACTAGTCGTCCATTTACTGCACTCGCCTTCGGCTTGTTTTGTAAAACTCGGACTCTTGACTATATCACACACTTTGGGACTTTGTATAATAAACACAGTGAACAGGTATGGACAAGCGCGTATCTTTCCTGTACTTATGTGAAGGAACCAAGTACATAAGTCTTCAATTGTGGTATTCACAGTACGGTAGTGGTAATCATTAATTTATCATCTTTATTATTATTATTTTTTTTTTTTTTTTTGTCATCTATTTACTCTTTCTTTATCTAGAGCTTGAAAACATAGTTCGTCGGCCTAGAGTCAAAAAGTCGTAACTCCCAAATTTAGTGGTTTTGAGTTGATGATGGTTTCTAGTTCTTGTGATGATGATTCATTGTTCTAGAATGATAAGATGATGTAAAATTCATTAATTACGCGAAAAATAACAAATTATTTTCCATTCATTGTAAGTCCATTCAGTACCGTAGAAAGTAGTTTTTTGACTCTCCTATAAAATTACCATTTCTTGAGATACGACATTTTGACTCTAGGCCAACAAGTTGCCATTCAACAGAACAAACGTTAACAGAGGAGGAGCCAAAGGAACCCGTGGCGGAATGAAACGGAAGACAAAGACAAAGATGACAGTATGTAAGCGGGCCCGTCATTTAGAAAAAAGCAATGACACCCTCAATCAATACTCTGTGTGCAATTTGCCCATCATACAGAGTGAATTGCGCGTGATAAAGACGGACTGCTGCCTAATGCTGGTTCACAGTGAATGTTTTGATGAGTATCTACTATCTAGAGTACCAATAGTATAATAATATACCTAAACACTTATAAGTATTAAGATTTTGTTGTAAAAGTTTTGCTATACCTATAAATAACGTCATAATATGTAGCGCTGCGTGGAAAAAGGGCCTCTGTCTAATATATTTCTTATGGAACGGAGGCCCTTTTTCCACGCATCGCTACATTATTGTCAATACTATACTTACAAATAACAACATCCTTTTTATTAAGAAAAAAAATCATCTTGAATGAGTCTATTCTCCTAATATGAAATGGTACAGGTGAAATATTGATCAGCAAAGGTAGAGAAGTAGCAAGTAGGCTACAAAGACATCATCCTGGTTAAAATGAAAGAACAAATAGAATTGAATGGTCGGGTTGAAAAAGGCCCTCAACACAAAAAGTAGTTTTTGAGGAAAACACATTTGAAAGTTCAGATTCATAGAAATGCCATAAGGAAAGACTCAAACGTAATGAAACATGGTGGGATAGTTGATGGATGTCCAATCTACAAAATCTGAGTTGCCTGTAGAGCGCGTTATAGTCTGCGCATTCAAGGCCCTTTTTGCAATTATCGACTTTTTACGCGTTCTAGTAACTTTTGGATCTTGTCAAGAGTAATAATAATAAATGAATGTATTTCAAGCCAATACCCATATTTGCAAGGATTGTGCTGCACTAATAATTAGTATTTTTGAGTATGAAATCCTCAAAAAAGTAAGTTTCTCAGAGGGTCAAAGTTCATCATCATGGCTATAAATAGGCATGGGAAATGAAATGAAGGCTTTCTAGATATACATGATACCATCTGTATCAATTTTCAGTGTTCTTTAAGCTAATCTAGAGGCAAACTTCGAGACAACCTCGATTGCCGCCATTTTATAAGTACCTACACTGAGAGTTCAAGCACAGTGGATGCTCCACTTCAACATAGTTTTACTAACTATATAGTCATCAGAATGAATTAAAATTTTTACCAGATGAAGAGGAGAGAGTGCTGAACTTGAATCATTAATAATCAAAAAAGGGCCCTAAATCGAGCTAAGGCCCTTTTTCTACCCGACCATTCAATTTTCAATTTTAAGGTCGACAAAAAGTATTGAGAAACTAGTAGAAAATTCTTGATTAAAATGGAATAACTAGAGACAAAATTCTCGGAATGGATTTTTTTAGTGATGGTTTTGAACCATTTGAATACATAATTGTACAAATAATAATTTTTCACGTAACACTTTATCTCTTTTGTAACCAGAAATACAATATGAGTTTCCTGCATCTCTATTTATTAAATTTTGTTTGAAAAATTCTGTACTCCGCTTTCATTTTGATTTCTCATTTTTCAAACCCTTTTTGTAACCCAAACTTTGTTTCAGTAATGGAAAATTTCTCATAATATTATACTATAGGAATTGATATTAATATACAAATATATTTTGTAACTACAACACAATTATTGCAGGTATTCCAAGATTTATCAATAATATTATATGATCAATATGATTTTTATTAATATTTACGAATGGAGAATTAGCTGGTAATTCAATTATTGATATTAATATGACATGCTTCATATCATGTTATTGCACTTTTTCATTATACGTATTATCAACTGGAATTGTATTTTCAATTATTTTAAGATTAATTGTTTGGTTACCATTATTAACAAATTTCAACTTTAATAATAATTGAATAATAATTAATGATACACCTATTATAAATCATATAAATATTGAAAATAATTTTAATTTTAATACAAATTAATATTCATTATCATGAATAAAATTAAATTTTTAAAATCCTAACTCATTTAATATGATTAAAATTGATTCATCCCATAATTTCATACTAATTATTATAATTAATATTATTTTCATTTTAAAGAAAATTATATGTAGAAAGAAAATTAATCACAATTCACAATCAGAATAGCAGCTTTATTTGCCACAAGAAGAAACAACGAAATTAGAAGCCACGCCATTGCAGAAGTATAATGACAGCGGGGAACCCACTGTCACCTAATTAATTTGCTGTTTCTTGCTTTATCTAGCCTAGACAAATTTATCTATGCAAGGTAACATAATTATCAAAGTCGAACGCAGATCAAGAAAATTCTAGGCCCTAGACAATTTCTCGAAAATGATGACGTCACAAATGAACGGATGCGGACGTTTTCTGAAAATGACAATGACTCCCTCTCTCTCCCAACAAAAGGAAAGTTCCAATAACCAGACGTAGATGTATTGCTACTATCTAGGCTAGATTCTTCCTTCACTGAAGTTATACCCGAAAGGGTTGATTCCTAAATGCTTACGCAACCCACACCTACTTCACTATGGAGGACGGGCGGTGTTTTGCAAATGTAACACAAACGCGATTATCTAAGCTAGACAAATTGTCCTACATAGCGTAAATGATTGATGACGTCATCTAATTCGATTTCAAAAAATCTAATCCCTCGACATTTCCTAAAAAATGATAACTTCACAGACACAGAAGTTTTCTGAAAAGGACCCTTTGGAAGGACCCCGAACAATTATATAACAGATTCTATGACTTCATCTAGCCTAGACAAATTTTTATAAGCAAGATAGCACAAGAATCAAGTTCGAACCACGGTTCGAACGCAGATCAAGAAAATTCTAAGCCCTAGACAATTCCCCAAAAATTATGACCCCACAAATGAACAAACGCGGATGTTTTCTGAAAATGACCACCCAATAAAAAGAATAGCGGGTTCTCCGATAAAAAAAAAAACAATGGGTTTAGTCCGATGTTGCCGTTTTATGATTGCTATTATTTTTGTTTTGAAAATGTATCGTACAGAATCTCTTTCTCTTGTTTCAAGAAATATGGCAGTACCTACTGAATAAGTGAAAAATGACCAAGCAGGTCGCATTGATTCTCAAATTAAAGTCAAAAGTAAGACTCTTTGCTCACAAAAAAACTATCTTACATGTTATTCATTTTTTCTATAAAAAAACAAAAAATATAAAACTTGTTCTGACTGTTGCTTAATTGATGAAAAGTCCAATTCATGTAAAGTTACATTCAATCGGATCTACCATCTGAAATAAAAAACAAATCAATTGAAATGCTCGACGTTTTGGAGAAGTTGTACGTCTCTATTGATTTTTATTTTTGAATTTTGTCGGTAGAGCCGATTTTAGATGTAAATTTACTCTATTTCGGTATTTCGTTTTTCTTTCCTGTTGCAAGGTCAGCACGACATGCAATGTGGTACGGTATGTACGTCTTTTCCCGCACAGCATGTAATGAAGAATTGCACTGAAGAGGGAAAAATAATATTGAATAAAAGGAAATATAAAAATTGTCCAACTGAAAACATATCGGGTACATAGTATTTCGAAAAAGATGTATAATATAATGTACTTACGCATAATAGATAGGTAGTGTGTTCCACGCAACGCATAATATTATAATGATAATATAAGATAACAATAATTAAAAAGAAAGTAGTAAACAAAGTGGTAAAATTTTTTTTTCAAAAAAATGCATGGAATTTGTACTGCAAATGTAATGAAATACGATTTGTTCAAAGAAGCTCAAGTTTTGGTAGAAAACATAAATTTAAAGTTCCTTAAAATCCATAGCTTCAAGCAGTCAAGCTTATAAACTTCCAGTAAGAAAAAACAACCTTGATTTACAGGTTTCATTTCACGCAACGGATTTTCTGGTGGTAATTTCCAACTACATTAGCGGATTTTCTAGGAGCAAAACCATCCCGGATATGGCCCTGGAGTATACCCCAGGGTCGGATTCAGAGCCGAAGGGGGAGCAAATTCATCCTCAGGAGGAGGCTCAGAGGGATTCATAACTTCACCGCTGCCGCTGTATGGAATGTCGCCAATCGTTATAGGTATTCTCTTCTCCAGATGGGAAAACGGTCCATCTATGTCCAGTTTAATTTCCAACTCGTAATTGATGCGTATAATGCGGCAATTAGCGTTTGGGTACTTATTTGGACCTAACCACAAGTTTTCGTTCCACCTCTTTGATTTTTTCTCATCGACGGCACCCAATTTATGAGTTTTCAATTTCACGTCCTCGGATCTAGATGTATTATCATTGGCCTTCCAATGGATTTTCTGTATAAAATATAAATATAAAAAATCATAACAGTCATATAGGTATTAGAGTCTTAATTCGTCAATAATCAGATTCAAAACGGAATCAATATTTCTCGAGTAAATGGAGTAATCGGGCCACAAAAATCTAGGGATGCTATCATGCATCACTATCAGAATGAAGCAAAATATTTGAAGGGTACAAGAGAAAAAGGAGTGAATGGCCGAAAGAAACGATCTAGACAACTAGATTTTTTGCATGACTAAGAAAAAACCGTTTCTCCAGATCTTTCATTTGGACATTTACCCTTCTCCCCCTGTACCCTTTATGTGTATGTTTCCCTTTGTTTCATGTAATCGATCATCTCCCAAAGATGAGTACTAACGTTGTAATTGGAGAAATTTTGTAAGGCAGCACTATCCCCTGGTAAGAGAGGAAGAAAAAATGTTAATTGTCATCTAGGCCGGGACTTTCTAAATTACCCCCAGATTTATTGTGAAGAGCCGAAAACCTGATTCTGATGTTTATTATTTTACTCTACTTACACTACCTGAGTACGCAACTTCATATGTAGGGTGGGGACTTTGAGTCCTTGTTACGTTTGTATAATTCGCCGGGACCCACGGTCCAGCTGAATGGCCCTGGGAAGCGGGATCAAACCACTCAAATTTCGACTTTGAAAACATTCGTAGAAGAGCAACTTTTTGACCGCTTGTTTATGAAAAGGTAATGAAGTATAACCAAAATTGCGGATGGTTTATAAGATTATTTTCATTACGAATTAACATGCGGAGGAACAAAGAACGAGTTGAAGTTACCTGGCGCAAAGCTATTTTTACTGCGTTCACTCTTATGTTGCTGGTATTATCGACCTCAATTGTAAAAGGGATTGGTTCATTGAAAACATAAGCGGTGCGAGGGATTTCAACGGTAAGAGTCAATGATCCGTTGGCACAGCACCAAAATGAGAAGGTTTTACTATCTTCATGAATATAGGCTCGCTGAAATTTCGTAAATGGGGTTATTTATGCCATCGACGATTTTTTCGATGAAATCAAAATACAGTAATATACATAATTACATTCATTACAGGTAAATAATTCAAATTCAACAGACTTTCCACAATAAATTTCTTTCCTTCAACTTTATCTGGAATCCATGGAACATCTATTTTTACTCTTCCACAGTAAGTAATACCGCCATATCTGCCTTGGTATGAAGAAGGTAGTGCAGAGGGTAAAGGCACGGAAAATGGATACACGTATACTCCAACTGGTAATTCAATTTTTTTTGCTGTAATGAAAGTGAAATTAAATGAATGTACGAGTAAATAGTTTAGTTTATTGAGACGTAGATTGGAAAATAACGATCAAAGTGTACCTCCTCCATCGGCTAATGGCCAGTTGTACTAAATTTTTCAACTCAGTTTAACTTTACTCGCTAGAATTAGGCAGTCAAATTAAACTTAGTTCAACTAGAGATTTGTGAACTCATAAACTAAATTTAACCGAATTGGTACAGCTAGGCTAAACATTGGTTAGATTTGACTGAGTCTAGATAGTTAATTTTGGTATGTCCAGCCTAAGAGAAGCCATTTTAGGGAACACGTCTTGCTTAGGGCTCACAAAAATAAATTGTCGTTAGAAATTACCTTCGACCACTAGATTCATTGAAGTCTTGAAAAGCGTTTCCTTCCCGACATGTCCATGCGTGAAACTGCCTCTTCTAGTCGTCCATCGACATTTCGCTTTACCTTTCAATGTTAATTTTACAGCTGTAACAAAAAAAAAAAATCGATATATCGCTTTTTCGAGGTTCTTGTGTTCACACACGCAGATGAAAAAATAGGACGATAAAAATGTATCTTTTGGTCTAAGAAATTCTTGAGGTAATTCACGGAGTACCTTAAAATACCTTGATTGACTTTCTGCCGTCAATCTTTCGCACTAAATACGGAATATTGTACATAGAATGACTTTCCAAATAGATGATCAGTACAAAACGCGGGATTGAAAAAAAAAAAAGAGTAAATTTCTCCTCTTCATAGACGGAACATTAATAAATCATGTAGGTCTACACACACGTAAGTCTCCAAGCGCTTGCAAAGAAATATAAAATCGTAGTCACATGTCTGTATGAAGTTTCCAGCAACACGCGACTTCCAGAGGATGCACGAAGTAATGGTAATGACTATAGAAGGATTTTCGTTCTCGCAGCAAAAAATTATTAGCGGGAATGAACTGTGTAAGTACGTATATAGGAAAAATATGTGTCTTTTAATTAGGAAGGACCGTTAAAACCCCTGAGAAACTGAAACAGAAAATCAAATCTTGATCTATAACCTGAGGAGTTCATTTCATATGCACCAGCATTACTTAACCTAGTTTAATGGAGGCTGTAGCGATAAAGCCTAAAGTTTACTCCATATTAGACTCTAGTATAACAAAGGCTAAGAATACAGGTCCCAAAGTAACAAGGGTCCGTATAAGGGGCAAGATGAGTTAGTTCAGAGTGTCTACCAGAATTGAAAAATGGAAATAGTTGACATTAGTTGACCTCTTTTCGATATTTTATTTGACCCTAAAAAATATCAACCCCCACCACTCCAAACTAATATTGTAATTTCGGAATTTTTTTATTCGTTTGCAAGAATTAATATTTAAGTGAGAAAAGTGTCATTTTAAAAGTCAGAAGTTTGTTGATTATACCTTGATATTGTGCATATAGGAAGACACGTGAAAAACATTCTTTACACAAAATTATCCATTTTTGGACTTTTCAGTTGACCTACGGATAGAAAAGTTGACTTTACTTGACTCAGTTGACCTGGTAGACACCCTGTAATTAGTCCAAACATATAATGTCTTAAGGGCTTCAAATGTACTGTATATTATTAGGATAAGGCTAAGATGACAGGTCCCAAAGTAGCAAAGGTCTAAATATTGACAGGGAACCTGTTGTACCGTTTTTTTTTTTCGAAGCCCCCTCCTATCACATATAACTTAAGAGGCGGAGCCTGTGACGGCACAGTTTGATGACGTCATAGGTCTGCTTTGTACGTCACAATCTACATTTTTCAAATCACAGGTGTCCCGTAGAACCCGCGAGCCTCCTATTATACATAGCTCCGAATTCCGGCCCTGTGACGTCACGATCTGGTAAACTCATAGATCAGTTTTTTTCAAGTTCCCTTTCTATTATATATAGCTCCAAATTCCGGGCTTGTGATGTCACAATCTCATGAAGTTTCCTCAAGTTCCCCTCCTATTATATACAGCTCCAAATTCCGGGCCTGCGACACAACAATTTGATGACGTCATAGGTCTGGCTTGTGATATCAGAATCTACATTTTTCAAATCTCATGTGCCCCATAGAACCCGTGAGTTTTTCAAAGTCACAAAAGTAGGTCAACGTCGTTGATAACGTCATTAGGTCAGCCTTGTGACGTTACGATTTGATAACGTCATAGATCAGTTTTTTTCAAGTTCCCCTCCTATTATATTGGTATAGCTCCAAATTCCGGGCCTGTGACGTCACAATTTGATGACATCTACATTTTGCAGACCGCACGTTCCCCATAGAACCTGCGAGTTTTTCCAAAGTCATGAAAGTAGGTCAAGCTCCTTGATGATGTCATAAAGTGTCTCGCGTGTTACAGATTTCCTACTGACCCTCAGCCCAAAGACACAATTATACACATAAACAGGGTTTGATTTTTTGATGACGTCATCAATGACCTCGACCTACCATATGGACGGAAAAATTCTGATCTTGTCAGGCAAAACTTGTTGGAATAGGTGTAACTTGGCAAAACGATGCAAGGCCATGAGGTTATCAATGACCAAGACTTACTTCATGGACTTGGAAAAAATATGGTTTTCTCATGAAGTATGTAACGCGTCTGTTCATACTAGGTTGTAGGCCGGTTTTTCCATGTACTAGTTTAAAGCAGGTCACTTCATCCATGACGTCATCAAAGATCATGACCTACTATGTCAGGCTGACTAGTTTTAGATATCTTTGTAAGAATACGGTCGCTTTCAAGACCGCGATTGTATTCTTGTTATGCAATAAGGACAGCATATGGGGTACGCCGTATTAGGAAGAATATGAAGACCAATAGGTAACTTCACCACTCGCAGGTAAAGTGTGCGGACTGGTATCTTATTAGGATGTCTAATGAAACAGAATGAGATCCGTGCTTAACCCATTTTTGAGTTTAAGACCGGGTACATGGAACATATTCTATCCCTGGCACTGGGTACACGTATCATTACATCACCATGGGCATAAGCTGGATTTGTTCAGTCTTGTATCTTTACACTAGCCCCAAGTACTACATTATAGTCTTCACTTCAGGGACTTGAAAAAAAAATTTTCACTTTTGCTGCTCTACAAGTTAGCCTAATTAAGCTCAGCTTATTAGTCCAATATCCTAATATGGAGGCAAAAAATCAAAGCGAGTGGGCCCATCAGCTATAGCTCTACATACACAATTACTAGGCCAAGAAATGCTCTTGGAAGGGTGCATCACTATAACGTCATCATGACGGAGTCAGACGTATCAAAAGTCAATATGATCGGTAGAATCGATTCAATATGGTCGATAAAATTGACACATTTCGATATAATCAGTATAATGTAATCGAAGTGCAGCTCAACAATACAAGGGAAGAGAGAGGCAAAAAACTCAAAGCGGGTGAGGCCGTTAGCTAGATAGCCTCTGAGATGAAGCAAGAAGCATGCTAGGCAACGTGTTTCTAAAGGAGATATGTAAACATAAAAAACGGAGTTACAATGGTTTGGAACTAGGCCGACGATATGTTAGTTTCTGCCTAAAGTTTTCATATAGTAACTGAAAATCTCAACAAGTTTCATCGTCTGCGAGCGCGAGCGAGGTTGATGACGTAACTAGGTAGGGGGACTTGGAAAAATTCCGTCCTCCGAGCTATATATGGTGGGAGGGGGACTTAGAAAGACGACGGCTTCCTTGAAATTGCAGTGCGTTCAAGTCGTCACGTCATGATTTTCAGGACTTGGAAAAACTTCAGGCTCTAGAGGACTCGGGACAGCGGGTTCATCTAATTTTTTTGACCTAATTTTCTTGCACTATACCAAATTCTTTTTCATAATCCAAAAAAAAAAAAAAAGGAAACTGTAGCAAAAGACACAATCCTTCTAGAATACACAATGACTGGAGGCTGGAGACAGATCATTTCTGGCGTACTGGAATTGCCCTTTATTGCCAATGGTTGCTCTCGCAATGATCGAAGTTATCAGACGTATTCATTTGGAGATTTTGAGAGTACATGATGATAAGATGTAGCTGTTGTCAGTGGAATCTGACGTTGTTTGGACGGAGTATATGTCAGTGATGATGGGGAAATGATGAACCAAGTGTACAGGCGATTACATTTAATTTGTTGACCTCGCATCGAAGGGAAACAATTTCATTGCAAACGGTGCTTAAGTGCTCGTCAATGACCGATTAGCCAAAAAAAGAACGTTCGCAGTATTAAACTGTGTCCTTCTTTAATGCGGGGGGTCAACAAAATTATTGGTCTTTTCGACTTTCAAAATGTGCCTTACGTTACACTATCGATCGTATGAACAAAAAGCCTCTGGCTAGTGCATAACTTTTCACCAAGAAGAAAAGAAAAGAGAATCGCCATACAAAAGGTAAGTATAGGAGATTTTTACTTAAAAATACTAACATCAAAAATTAGGCATTATAGTTTCTCAATCTCTTATCACATACCTTTTAGTTGTTTCGGTTTATCCAAGCGCAATAAAACGCGACCAGAGACCATTTGACCGGAATAGAATTTCTCGCGGTCATATTCGATATTTGTATGTGTATTTCCCATCGTGACTATAATGTTATTGAACAAACACGTGCTATCGCAGTAGTTCTTGCCGCGTTATACCGACGAACTAAAAGATAGTTATGCGCAAGTATTAACAAAATGTAACAAGGATGCGTTTTCTGCATCCCTTTGTCTACTCTGCAGTCGTGACCGGTCGTACTTCAAACACTGTTCTTAGGCTACCCTGTAGACCATGCAAAAAAATTTAAAACCGCCTAAATTTTATAAGAATGAGAAACAACGGGACTTTATGGCGCCTTTCTCGTACATTCCATAAATTTCATTGTGGGAACGGCCGCACTATAAAATCGATGGAACCACAGTATTTTAAGAGAAGGAAACATCAAAACGCGTACATTTCAACTCCAATGGCGTCAATTATTTTCTGTCGTGAATTACTTACTTTTTTTTTTCAAAAGTCCTGGAATAAATAAAAATCGAGGTCTCCTTTCTTCTAATCTGAAGAAATATAAATTTCAGTCTTTAGAAGTAGGTCGACGGTAGCCCATGATTCCAAGTTTCCACACATCGGTCTGTCCTTTCGAAAAATTGATTATTGAATGTGTGAATACAATGTATCGAAACTGATCCCACATTCAATAATGAATTTTATCACCCTTTCTTCACTATAACTTTGATCATCAAAATTGAAAAATTCCACATAAAACAAATTTTCTGCTGCCAATATAAAAGAGACTAAGCAACGATAGCGGTCTTTGGGAATTCTTCAATTTTCAACTAGAGTATGTACTAGCGTTTCGACCAATACAATGGTTCAACTTATGTGAGAATATTTCATTGGCACTATTGGCAGATTCTAATCAAACTACTCGAACTCGTCAACGTCAAAGAAAACAGAAATAAAGAAAAATCAATGTCATTTATATACTGCAATAACAAACGTACAAATAAAATTATTAAAAAAGTAGTAACTGTTGACCATAAACAAGTTTTCTCGTAATTAAATGCTGAATAATATACAATTTTATTATTACTTTACCTATAATCACAATAGTTTGGAAACAGTTTTTTTTAACAATATTCTACGTGCGTACCGGTCACTGAAAAAAAAATTGATAATTATATTGGACAGCAAAATTCAAAATCTCTCTCACATGACAATCAGCTGAGAATGGAAGAAGTAACATTATTTCAAAACTGTATTACATTATGTTGGAAATGAAATTAACTTAAAATTGAAATTTGCTCATAATTATACCAAAATCATACAATACTAATGACTGCGACAATAGCTTCCTCAGAACAGTTTACAAAGATCAAACTATTTTTACGGAGTAAGAATGTTGAAATCACTATCACAATTTTTTCCTCTTTGCCTGAATAAAGTTGTATTTAGTTACTACTTGTAATACTGAACCAAAATTTTCTTGTTCTCAGATCTTTTGGAAGATTTTTTTCTACTTCCCAATAAAACCAAGAGAATCAGATATTTTATCAAAGCCGCTTCTTTATCCAAAAGCAGTTTGCTGCAGCTAAAAGATTCAACTTCGGCTTGTTCAAAAAAATTTAGCTAGCTTTCGGTTTTTTTTTCAGATGGCTTTCGGCTTTTCATTCGATGGAAAAATTGGACACGATTATGAGAAAAAGATCTCTGTTAGAAGTACAAGAAGTCCAGGAAATGACTATCTATTAAGGCCATTTTTACGAGGCTTCTCAGGACGCAAGAAGCAGCGTTTTTAGAGGTGACGCGCTGTGTAAACACTGTAAACACCAGGAAGTGAGCGACTGTAGAAGTCATACGAGAAGCGAGAGCGTCTATTCTTAAGACTTGAGAGAGTCTAGAAAAGTAGAAAACACGAGAAGACGTTTACGGTTTACACGACACTTCTTAAAAAGTTGAAAACAACTAAAAAATCCGCTTCTAGTTTCCTGAGGAGCCTCGTGTAAACGGCCCTATTAAAAATAAAACGGTAAAAAAAAAAGAAGTCTGTGAAACTGTAAAACTGATTGAATTCGAAGAACATTGGCATCTAGTTTTTCAGTTTCAAGTTTTTCCTTTGAATTGAATCAAGATTTTGTTGCAATTAAAGAAAATGATGTAATTTGACATTTTGACCCATATTTGAAATAAAATATTTAATTATTCTTATTTTTTGACTACTTAGATTTACTTTACCTATCTATAACAATTCAATTTCATTCAAACTCAATTTTGCATTTTCATTCAAAGTCAATCTTGTTTTTTACTTTTTTACATTTTCATTTTGTTTTGTTTTAACCTTCAACTTGATTCTTGAACTTAGCATTTACAATTACAGTGACCGCCACTTATTACGTTCAGTGGTTAATATGATCAGCCGCTTATTACGATCAAAAACCGCTGGAACCGATACAAATGAACCATTTTAGTACATTTTTCATCTGATTGTACGATCATTGACGCCGGGTAATACGTTCAAAAATTACTCATGTTACACCGTAAAAACCCGATTTTTCCTGCTCAGGAATATTTTTTTTTGTATGAATGCTCATGATAAGCTAACAATAAATACTCTATGGCAGTTATTTCGTGTCGTTCGTGTAAGATTGACCTATCTCTTTACCGTTTCTGTGCTCTGTGTGTCTTCTTTATGGCGAATCGAAAATCGAGGTGTGATTTATCAGTTGATGAGAAGAAGAAATTGCTGTCGCAGTATGACACTTTACCAAAAATGTCTCAACGACTTGCTGCCGAGAAATTAGGAGTTGCTCAATCCACTTTGAATGGCCTTTTGAAATCCCGTGCACATTTAGACGTCAGTACAGAATGTGGTGGTCGAAAACGTAAACGAGAAGGGAAGAGCCAGGCTACTGATGAAGCATTGTTTGTGTGGTTCAAACAGGCTTTATTGCAAAATGCTCCAATTAATCGCGGCATTCTAATGGAGAAAGCCAACAGTTTAGCAAAAAAATTGAATGAAGAAGATTTTCGGGCTACTGATGGTTGGCTAACGCGTTGGAAAGAACGACACGGCATAATTTACAAGAAACTCCAAGGGGAAAAAGCCGACGCTGATGAATGTAAGGCGGAGGAATGGATAAAAACCAAGTGGCCTGATGTTTTGAAGAGATATCATCCAAACGATATTTATAATCTCGATGAGACAGGGTTCTATTTCAGAGCGACACCAGATTACTGCATGACCTTGAAGAAGAATCCTCATTCAGCTGGGAAGAAAATCAAAGAGCGTATAACGGTTGCACTCTGTTGCAATATGACTGGGAGTGACAAGAGAAGACCTCTTGTAATCGGAAAAAGTAAGACACCCAGATGTTTCAAAGGTGTTAAGAATATTCCAGCAGAGTATTACAGCAATAAGAGTGCCTGGATGACATCATTTATCTTTGAGGAACATTTAAAACGTCGGGATTCCAAACTGAAAAGAAGAATTGCTTTACTTGTGGACAATTGCCCAGCTCATCCACTGCTTACAAAGCTCAAAAACATTGAGCTGATTTTTCTTCCGCCCAATACAACTTCGATCCTTCAGCCGCTCGACCAGGGTATCATTAAAACTTACAAAACGTTCTTTCGAAGTGATATGAGAAGGATTATCATCGACGCAATTGATGCCGGTAAAGGAAACGCAAACGACATTGCCAAAAAATTCACCGTTCTGAACGCTATTCACATGACTTTCAATGCTTGGAACAGAGTTTCTGCTGAGTGTATCACCAATTGCTTTCGAAAAGGGGGGATGTGTTCGGATTCTGAAAGCAGTGATAATGACAATTATGATGAAAATGAATCATATGATGAAGAATTCTTAGAGTGGGTGTCGGTTGACGATGATTTGCCAACTTATCACACAATGGACGATAGAGAAATTGCTGAAGCAGTTCTGGAGGGGAAGAAGAAAGAAGATGTCAATTTTACATCTCTAGGGGAAGACGATGACTGTGATGATGAAGAGGAAGAAAGAATTCCTGTAAAAAGGACAGAAGCCCTACATGCTGTGGATGTGTTAAGGAGAGCTCTGGAAGAAAATGAAGTTGGAGACCAAGATCTTTACTTTCAGACACTTCATGAAATTGAAACTCGATTGCTGTCAGCTTTACCACAGAAGCAATCTCTAATAACGGACTTTTTTAGGAAAAGCAATGTACTCGTACAATAATGATAAATTTTACGTAATTTCCATTTTTGATACATAATGTAATGTTACTGAAATTAAAAAAAAAATTTTCGTTTATTGTGATTGCCGGTTATTACGTTCAAAATGTATCAGTCCCAACGTGATCAGATAAAGCGGCGGTTACTGTACAACTATAATTTACAAAAAAAATGATGTACTCGAGGAAAGGAAATTTAAAAAAAATATCCATTGATTTTTGAAGTTTTGGTTTTTGGACTATTAATATTAAATAATAAACAGAGCCCGGATTTTTCAGTGGAATAAAGTGACAAATTCAGTGCTGCAAATTGATTTTTCAGTAATATTCGGTAAAAACAAAAAAATCATGCGTTTTCACAAAAGAAAAAAATCTATGTGAGATATACAGTAATGATTATAATCATTTCAAGGAATAGTTCAGTAAGATTTGATAATATTATCCTGGGTAATTTTGTCTCGAAAGGATGCAAAAAAAAAAGAGTTAGTTCTTGAATGAAGAATCCTATGAAAACTGCACAAAGGTGAGATACGTACACTCTTGTTGATGAACAAGGTAAATCTAACATTTATATTAGGTTATCATTGTAGAAGGATTCCCGTTCAAGATAGGCAATAACGATTATTTTCTCAGAACGCAATGTAAACATTCATGTATGGGGAAACTGTTATTCATTTTAAAAGGACGATTATCTTCTTATTCGCAATGTAAAAGTCTCTCAATACAAGGACACGATTCAATTTACAGTTGATGCATTATCAGATGTGATAATTAAAAACTGTAACAACATCATGATTCATGACTCTCTTCCGTTGAATACAACCCTCATTGCATTGCAGACTTGTGATTCTTAGTTCAGTCTTTTTCTTTTACAAACAATCACACATGTGTATAATATACAATATAACTGCAGGACACTAGGCCTATATTGTTCAATGTTTCATCACCTGGTCCATTACAGGACAGTATTTTCATATTTTTTTTATTCTTTTTGTCTATCTCTCTCTCTCTCTCTCTCTCTCTCTCTCTCTCTCTCTCTCTCTCTCTGACCTTGCTGTCTCCAAAAGATCACTCGCTTTACTTCTTCTTTGTAAAACCGTTGTGTAAAATCGCTATGGAAGGCTAAGCGTCAACGGTGGGGGCCATATCCCCCAACTCATCCAATCAAAATACGCTGACCATCAAAGCGCAATGGAGGCTACGAAGGGGCTCCATCTATATTCTGTCGCTAGAAGACCATCATCTGCCATCTCTCAAATCCCTAACATCAGATTCCCAACCTGGACCTCAATTGTTCTTTTTATTATTATTGTCAGATTACAAAATGTTGCAATTCCTTGGATTTTGATATCTCTGCACAGTTTTTCTGAGATACCTACACACAAAGAATCTTTACATTGGGGCCATTCATCTCATCTCAAAACTGCGAGAGAAATACTGGATACCTAAAAGGCAGTTCTATCATCAAAATGTGTTAAAATTGCTATGGGTGGCAAGAAAGTCCTTTCCAATTACTACCCATGTGTCAAATAGTTGAATTTGACACTGCCAAGATAAATCATATCGTACCTCGCTGAATCACTCCTTACCGCTGCATACAAAGTCCTGCATGTGGCGATTACTCACACAGGCCAAACTTATCGGCCGTACAACGTACAATAAATCATACTTGCTCGAGATTTCGTAGGAAACGGTTATTTGCGTTCTCGTCCTGTATTGTATCTCAATATATTTTACAATCTACTTTGTTTGCTCAAATTGTTCCAACTGTTATCGTGTCAAACCTTGTTTTCGACTTGTGGTGAAAATGGATGAAACTAATCAGGTCAGTGTAATATATTTGCACATAATTTGTAAATTTGGAAGATCACCTGGCTGTTGGTAGGAAGAATCATACGTCGATATACCTACACACTAAGATGTGCGTACTAATACCTACAGCTCGTGGCTGCTGGAATTGAATATATTTAATATTTTTACGCTCGTTCTTTCGCATACATACTTATATAATACCAGCAGCTCGTGGCTGCGGAAATGACTTGATTTACCTACGTCCATTTTCATTGTGATTAGCGATTATGAAATAATACTCAATGAGCGCTTCTATAGCGCATAAATTTATTCGTCGGACTCGTGGTCCATCTTGTAGGGCTAGATAGCCCGATTTACCGTAGTATCCCGCGCGTGCGGGACGTATCATACTATCCTCGTATATTTCTAATAACGTCCATATTATCGCTGACATTACTGACGGTGTGCTTTTGTATTCCGTCAGGTAAAGAAGAAACCGTCTGAGGACAGCGCAATGTGTCGAAGAAGAAATTAATTTTTATCCGTATCGAAGCTGTACTTATTTTCGTTTGTATCATGTAATATTACATGCCCTATGTTTGACTGTACTGAATCTTTCATTGCCAGTGTTTGAAGTCGTACTTCGAGAGAAGGTGGAAGGGGACAGATATTCATTTAGCAGTTTCCACTGTACACGAATTGTACTTGTGATATGACGTCCATAAATATTTTCTATTGAAATTGTCAGGAATTATGAGGTATGTTACCCCATAAAATTCCTTACCATGCCTCCTTTTCCATCTGTCACAATTAAAGAAGTTGCTCCCTTTGTATAGACTGGCACTGACTAATTTGGTCCTATTTCTGTACAATGGGGAAATCCCCAAGAAGGACTCCTAAAAATGGACATAGCTTTATTCACATGTCTCAGAACAAGAGCCATCCACCTCAAATTTGCAGATGACATGTTGGGAGCAGCCTTTATAGACGCACTTACAACATTCTCCAATCTCAGAAGAACACCACCCACACCAGATTGCCGCAAACATTGTTGCTGCAGCATACAGAGCAGCGTTCATTTTGCTGCTCACATAATTTATGCTTAGCAATATATTGACCACAGAATTACAGTATTTTAAAGTAATGTTTCGCGCAAGCGCCAAAAGAGCGCGTGTTTAAGTGAGCGCTTCTAGAGCGCGTCTATCTATCTATTTTTTTGTCTTTAAATTCTATTTTTTTTTTGATAATATAATTCGATTTTTCTTATAATATGTGTCGAAATAGACGACTAACTCACGTGACTACGTGATTCTAGTCGTCATATCGACTTTAGCATCGTGCCTCACAATATTAAAGATGATGTCACCCTAAAAATGATGTCATAGCAGCGGCTCTCTCCAGCTGTCCTGATTGGTTGAATCGACCATCCCTGGAACCGGTTGACGAAATATCGCGACGCTATTTCCTAGTTGTTGCGTAATATTATTTCCCGGTTTACACGCGGAAATCCGGAAGGGTTATGAAACTGTAATATCTCGATCTGTTCTCGCTGGAAATATCCGTTCTCGTTCTAAACCCGGTTTCTCGATATAAATTTGGTGAAATTTGGTGAACTAGTTATTGCGGAGTGTGATCTTGGGATGGCTGAAGATGGAGAAAATTCGATTAGCGTAAGAGATTTATGGTATAACACCAGCGACGTGAATTAGAATAGTCGACTTAGTCGTACCGACTATGTTCCGAACTTTAATTATTTCGTTTGTACAGTAGCCGAAACTATCGTATTGCACGTGCTAAAGTATGGCAGAAAATTTGCAAAGTGTAGACGGTTTTGCCGATCTCGATCGTGAAAAACGATTACAGGTCCGTCTACTTAGGAAATTAGCCGATGAAATCGTTGGATTTACGAATGACTTAAGTCAAGCCAAGTTAACAGCAACCAAGACGGAAATTAATCGTAGCCGAAATGAATTCGACAAGATCCAAGCCAAAATTCTCTCGTTATGTAGCCGAATCAAGAAGTCTGAAATTGCGAAAGTCGAAGATCAGTTGTTCGACGAATCGTTAGATATCCGATCGAAAGTAAGCTTTGCTTTAGCGGCGATTGCCGAATTAACTAACAACGATAACCAACCTCAAAAAAGTTCAGATTCTAGTACTGTAGTTGTAACCGTAATAAGTCAAACGATCGATCCGACGACGAAGATTTACCGAGACTCAAAGTTCCTACCTTTGATGGGGATATTAAGAATTATCCTGCATTTAAAGCCTTGTTCGACGATTTAGTCCATAACAAACCCAAATTGAAACCGATTAGTAAGTTACATTATTTGAAACTAGCTCTACAGGAAGGAAAAGCGAAAAATTTAATTCGCGACACAGGTTCAAGTGACAAAGTGTACAAAGAAATGTACGAGTTACTTGAGAAGCGTTATAATAATAAACGTGTGATAATGAATTCACATTTCTCCGATTTGATATTTGCTGAGAAAATAAACAATGCTCAAAGAGTAAAAGAACCTCCGCAACGGATATTGAGACATGTTTACTTGGAGTGGAGAAGTTAGCTGACGCTATAAATCGAGGAAATATTTTCGATTATTTGAAGCATTCTAATGTCATGGACTTGGTACAGAGATTATCTAATAATCTTAAGTTAACGTTTTCTCGCAGTGTCTTAGAAAAGGAAGTCGATCGCGCCAGATGTTAAGAGGTGGGTGTAACAGAGAGGGACCGATGTTCAGCGATGCTTTTTCTCTTTTACTCTACCGGTTAACACGCAGCGCACTCACGTTGTCGTTTCCAGCAAAACGACACCGTTTATAACAATGGGACTGCACGTCTGGTTAATGTATAGTCAATGGTCAGAAGAAGTTTTTAATTATACTTTTTGTTGCCCAAGGTGAAGTTAAAACTACAAAAGTGGAAATAAACTCTTTAATTTCTGAAACAAATTTGGCATCGGATTTTGGGATTAAGGCCTCAGAATTGGATTTTGATAACGCTCCAGAAGTTTTTAACTTTATTACAGTGTTAAGAGGAATCACGTCCACCCCAACAACCAGTAACATATCTGTTTCTGGAAATGATGCAATAAAGAAGTTCATTAATCCCATGAAGATGGAATCCTATGATGAATATGTAAACCGTTCAAAAACAAGTTTGCAGAAATTCATGACTAATTCTAGTTTAGCTAAAAAGGAAAATTTACCATATTCAACGACTGATGGTCCTAACGTTGAAACTTCAAAAACGGCGAAGGAAGAGGAAATTACAGTAGCAAATAAAGATTCATGTAAAAAAGAGGTAAATTGTAATAAGAAGAGAAGGAACGCAAAGCCTAAAAAAGATTTATAGGTAGTTTTAATTGCGTTTTTTAATATACTTATTGTATTCATCACACACATAGTTAGAGTGAATAAGATTTTAAACTTTAATATTGATAATGGGTAAAATAATAAGTTTAGTTTTAATTTTAACGACTTTTAGCTCACTTCTTCCCAGAGTATTGCAGCCAGCCGAAAGCCAAAAGCCGAAAGCCGAATTCAGCCAAATTCCCGGCCATTAAGCCGAAAGCCAGCTTTATGTTTACTCTTGGAAGCTGAAAGCCAAATTCAGCCGAATTTTTTCGGCTGATTTTCGGCTTATTTCTCATACGCGCGAAATGACATGACGTGTGACACGCAGTTCTCGATCTTGCAGGCTGTAATCTGTATAGCAGGCTAGCAGTATCGATCTGAACTGGTGATCCCTGTTATCAGAGTCTGCCTGTTATAACTAGTACTATTAAATATTAATCGTGTTTTTAACATATTGTCTGCACTCTGTTGCGACGAGAGGGTGTGCGAAGTATTAATCGCAAGTCTCCTCGTGCCTTATCAATTCATTTCGTTTGCCGTATGCCATACTTGGAGTAAGAGGTTAGTAAGAGTGATGCCGCGGGACTTTCAAATATTTTCGTACTTCTAGGACTTGAAATTTTTCATTTTGAATTCTTGGACTTGGAAATATTTTCAACTGTTGGACTTGGAATTATTTTCCAATTGTTGGACTTTGAAATATTTTCAACTGTGGGACTTGGAATTATTTTCAAATTATGGGACTTTGAAATATTTTCAACTGCTGGACTTGGAATCATTTTCCAATTGTTGGATTTTGAAATATTTTCAAATTATGGGACTTAGAATTATTTTCAACTGTCGAACTTGAAATTATTTTCAAATTGTGGGACTTTGAAATATTTTCATATATGTGTGAAATTTTTCATTTTCAATTCTTGGACTTAGAAACAAGAAGTATGAAAATATTTTCAAGTCCAACAATTGGAAAATAATTCCAAGTCCAACACTTGAAAAATTTTATAAGTCCATTTATGAAAATACTTCAAAGTCCCCCCTCCCCCCATTGGAAAATAATTCCAAGTCCAATAGTTGAAAATATTTCCAAGTCCAAGAAGTACGAAAATATTTCAAAGTCCTGCGGCATCACTCTTACTCGCCTCTTACTCCGAGTATGACATACGGCGAACGAAACGAATTGATAAGGCACGAGGAGACTTTCGATTAGTACTTTGCACATCCTCTCGTCTGTTGCGTGCTTGTGTTGTGTGTATTCCCGGGCCCCGGCGATTTTCAAAATGGGTCGTCATAAAAAATCGACAACCAGATTAAAATCATATTGATTGGGAGAAAGAATAACTTGTGCCACTTCCAATTCCAAACTCATTTTTTCATATGTGAATTGAATTCAATGAATTGATCTCGAAAATTTTGATGCTCAAACCTCAAACTTACACGCTTCCCTCAGAAGCAGTCTAGCTTACCATGTTTTCGGCTTTCTGCCTCGTTTGTCAGTTTGTCACTCAATCCACAGATTCATATTTTTGTTACGTTTTTCATTCCCTGGTTGCAACAAACCGACAACAAAATCATCAGCCAGCCAAAAATCAGCCGAAAATCAGCTGAAATCCCGCCAAAAAATCAGTGATCAGCCAGCCATAAGTCAGCCGAAAGCCAGCCGAATTTTTCTGATTAGCCATAAGCCGTAAGCCGAATCCAAATTTTTGAAGGTCGTCAGCTTCAGCCGTAAGCCGAAGCCGTATTTTTCGGCTGCAATACTCTGGCGGAGACGACCTCTGTTTACTCTGTGGAGACAGCGAATACGTGCATAAATAGCAGTTGCAAGCAAAATATATCTGGTTACGCATTTTTGAACGTGTTGCAGCGTGAATGTTGTTGACTTAATTCAAAGCCTGTTATATAGATTTAATTTACACAGCCATCTTGCGGATTTTTACGAAAAATTGTAACGTTTAATTAGAGTTCTTCTCACTATAAAAAAAAACCAAATGTCGAAGCAGAAGTCCAAGTCCAAGCGGAAATCCATACCCTTAGAAGAAAAAGACCCAATATGGTAAGTCATCATCAGTCGCGAATATTACTTCCAGAATTGAACAAGATGCCGTTTTTTTTTTCGAAATGAATATATTGATGTATTGGCAACTACAATAGCTTTTCATTCCATTAGGGTCAAAGTATTTGAAGAAGACGATCCAAGCAGTTACTTGGTTTGGCCAGCGTATTCCCTGAAAGATAACCCCGACCTGCACTTGGAACCGGGGACGATAGGAGTCCGGTATGTCGGAGAAAAGTACAAAAAAGAAGAAAAGTGAGATATCCTAATCATAATAGATGTTCGGATAAGTTCTCGACAAATACACAAGTATGAGAACTCTATTCTATTCGAGTTCTCCAATCCGAGAACTCTATAATACATAGTTCATAGTTGGTAACTTAAATTTTTTACACTTTATTCCTATTCTATTCAATAGCGAATATACGGATCTCGAAAATGTTATTAATTATCAAGACATAATATTCCCAGAAGAGATACGCTAGGAACTTAAAACGAAATCGTTATTCGATGCTGTAGAAAATTACGAGGACGATCTATACCGCAAATGTATATCAGAATGGCGAAAAAGGAAGATTTTCCAGAGATTTACAGTAAGCAATTTCTGCATATGGTATTAGAATCTGAGACAGCAAAACTTACAAACCATTATAAAATTAACAAGAATGTAATTTTCATTGTAGATGTACCAGAAAAAGCACGAAAGAGGAAAGCCGCACCTACGGGAACGATGTTATGGAGGTAATTAAGGGTATGCTCTATACAGGAAAAAAACGCGTAAATATACGAAAATATAGGTTCCGAGGCGACTAATTACTGTCCACAAAATGAACGAATTATTATGAAATCTTTTGAAGTGTTAGATGAGTGTTTGGTACAGGTCTAAAATTAATTCAGAACTCGTAATATTATTTAGAATTCTTGTTATCAACGATCGAAAAAGGTCAAAATGTACCACTTTTTGATCGTCAATGACAAGAGTTCTAAATAATATTACCAGTTCTGAATTAATTTTAGACCTGTATCAAACACTCATCCAACACTTTGAAAGATTTCATAACAATTGGTTCATTTTATGGACAGTAATTAGTCGGCTCGGAACCTATATTTTCGTATATTTACCTGATTTTACACGTATTTTTTCTGTGTAAAGCATACCCTTAATCAACTATTATACCACAAATCAATATTTTATCTGTGTCACTTCCCATTTGTTTGCAATCGAGGTCCTCAAATAATTTTCGAAAATGGCATCTCAAAAATGATGTATTATTCCAAATGACATGATTTTTGGTCTGAACCTCTGCACTCTGCAGAATCAAGTAGAATAAGTACTTCAATTTGTTATTCAAAATCAAAATTATTCGAAGAATATGTGAATTCGGTGACTTTATGGAATTTTTGAAAATGACTTCGAGACCTGAAACAAAGTACCAGTATTTTTAAAGTGAAATAAAACCTTAAATTCTGGTTGAAAAATGTCGTCTTTTGATGTTTTTGTCTTGAAATGTCCGGCTTTTTGGTTTTCTTCCGTCTCTTTCAAGTTCTCATTCTGTACTCTGGAAATACACGAAGTACGGAGAACTCTATTACTATAGATCTTTCGAATAATAGGTCTCTATTGATATAGAGTTCTCCAATGTTTTTGGCTTTTTTCGAGGCTAATGTTTGATGTCTGGGTTTTGTGAAAACTAGATCGGGGGCAACTCTTAGCATGAATCGCAACGTAGAGAATTCAGAACCATCTTGATCTTGAATTAACGTACGTTTTGTTTTTTTGTTTGTAGCTAGCACTTCTATTCCACAAGATGATGAAGAAAACGACAATCACGTCGACGGATAAAGTATGTACCGTACATAACATTTATACCTATGTAAAGAACGATTCTGTTATTTGAGAACCATAGTATATTACTGTACGAGAAGCGAAAGTGAGAATTATCGCAACGAGTTGCGATAATTATATTTTTTAACACAGATACGTCGAAAGTGTTCACAAATTGTAGTATGAGCTGTATTTTTCTTAAAATTTCGACAAAGTTTGATGAATAAGTACCATGATGATAGTTGTAACCAACAAGGATCGTCGACCAATAGAAATCCTATTGTTGATGTAAACAGTGGCGAAAAATAAAATTTTCGCATCTTGTCTCAATACTTTCGCACCCTGTTCTAGACTTTCGTACCCTGTTCTGATTTGTGAAATCAACTTCTTCTCTTCCCCTTAATGAAGTAACTTGTCAAATATGTGATACTTTAAATGACGGAGTTCACTTGTACAAAACTTTCCAAAGTTTTGTCCAACAGGAAGGATCCATTTATATCCCTATAGCAACAGATTTACAGTATGTAATACGTAGAGATTGTTCTAATGTTCTCTAATTTTTTCCAAAATATAAGTTTTTATCCAAACAAGTAAGATGCTGCCAAAGTTGTGGTATCTGATATTGGCGCTAAGCTACCATTAGTAGGGAAACAACTGGTCCAACTTGCATCCGAAGGAAACAAATTGTGGCACGTCGACCCCGCTCGAGCCCTGTGGTACAGGGGAGTATGGGAAAGCCTGGTAGGTGTCACCAAACATTGCCTCAAAATAACAATTGACGTGTGGCTATGGGTAAATCAGCTACAACAAAAGATGTTACCAACTTTTTAGAACAATTAGGAAGTATCTTTGATATTGTCGATAGGGGAAGTGCTTTCAAATCTGATCAATTTGTACAATATTGTAAGATTATGGAATTCGTTTAATTCTCATGGCAGTGAGCACACCACAAGCTGCAGGACAAGTAGAAAGGGTAAACGCTATGGTTTTTGATAAGCTTATAGCAATAATCCCAGGTGAAATCTTGTGGGACGAATATCTGTCACAAGTAACCATGAGTATTAATAATTCTGTCAGTGATAAAACCGGTAAAACGCCAAACAAATTATTGCCAGGATTCCAACTTAGATTGGGAGCAGAAGCTTCTGTAGCAAACAAAATAGATCCTAATCAAAATGAAGAAACAGATTAGTATGCTCATCATTCTTTTCTATCACAGGATATTGATTCCTGTGATCAAGTTTTGATAAATAAGTTGATGGATGCTTCCAAGTACGGTGTAGATGATATGTATGTACACAGTATATTTTAGTTTAAATTGAAGTTCTTTTTGTACAAGTGTAAATAATTTTCATTATAATATTGTTCAGTTGGTTTCTTATGAGTTTATTTAATTGAAAATACATTAGATGGACATGAAACAACGACATAACCATATGGTTGAACTGTATTACAAGAGTGTGTGCCACAAATCCAAGTTTGAAAGCTGAGGTCTGGGAGAATGCTCCTCAAGTGCCTGGTACACAGAAGGTACACCAGGTCAAGTGGTCCTGAGAAAATAAGCATACGCTTCTTTTCAATACCCTGTCTTACCCTGTCATGCTTGTAGGTAGCATTGGAAATCTATTCAAGCTTTGACTATTTCCATCTCTCTTGGTTGAGAAGCTACAAAATTCCTTACAAGAAAAATAACGAAAAAAAAAAATGAATTATCTATTCCATCACAAGGTCGACCAACAATGACGCATACTACAATAGTTCATTATCTAAGTAGCCCTAAAAAGTTTCCGCCCAAATATTTGTTTTATTTGACAAGATCTATTCTTGCAGTCGACCTCTGTTACTTTCAGTACCTTTCTCTTTTAAACAATCATGTTCTTAGGTCAGTATATAAATTCCTTAATATTGGTTATAATTTTATTTTTCGTGAATGCACTTACAAGAAAAGAGAAAATTTGTTTGCCAATTCTACATCTAATTCAGTTCTTACTGGCCAAAACCCGCGTGCTTTGACGTGGTATGGGTTTATTACCAACTTTATTGTATGAGTTACCCAGTACCCTACAAACCGGCTTTGAAGAATTAGGATTAGCACGGGATGTGTTGGCATTACGGTCTATTTGCGCAGCAAATGTTATCCTCAAGTCTACACCATAACCGTCAAGTCATTCTCCCCGTGTTCTCGTTCTTTAACGCGATTATGTTACAGTTTAACAGCAGTGTTTAGAAGTGTTGTACTTGCGGTACCAGTAATAAAGCTCGGTTTTCGTAATTGTTCTTTATTATTGGCGTCAAGAGATATTTGGTGACAGGCTTACCTCCAATCTTTTGGAATTATGCCGTTGTGTATTTGGTTTACATTATAAATTATAGCCTTCTATATTTTTTTTTGGCACACGTGAACATGTGGAACACGTTCCTTAGTGCAACCTTATTAGAGCAAACCTTATTTCGCAAATCAGCTAAAATACTTTCATTTTGGCGCCAAAATCTAATCATTTGACAAAATTTGCGATTAATGAGGTTATACCTTGTATTTAGACGACGAGTTTCAATTGTTTTTTGAAGTTTTAATCTTATGTTTACTTGTATTAGTATTCATCATGAAGAAAGTTTCTAGGTTGTACAATAGAGAGAATAATAATATGGATAGGGCTAGAAGAAATTCAAATCGGTCTGATGATATTCTACCCCTCTCCATAAAAGAGGTGGGCACGGGGGAATAATACGTCTTATAGATATATGATTGCGAAAACGTGTTCATGATTAAAATTTCTCTTGTTTGACAAAAATATGATACATTTTGGCAAATAAACAGTAAACGGTAATACAGAGTTTCTCTAGTTGCTTTTTGTACTGTATAACGATCGGATTTGCTGAGTTTCTGGAATGGAACTGGTATGCGGAAGTGGAAAAGACCTGCTGAGGACGCCAAGTTTTTTTGGGTGGAACTCTCCACTGATTGTAAATCCAGTGAGTCAGTTGGATGATGTACGCGTGTCGTATGCAAAATGTACAGTTTTGTATATGACAGTAAGTATAGCTTCAGCCGGTAGTACGTAACTGGCCCAAATGCTGGCTTACTGGTACTTAATTGACGTATTTTCAGCCGTTGGGATAATTGTCTTCGCTAGCTGTACTTGATCAACACATTACCGTTGATAGAGCAACTTTCAACGATACGTCTAATTTGCAGCAATACGCTCGCGGAGGAAACTCGTTCACATCACTTAAGGAAAAGCCCCCATTTCAGAATCCGGAATCGTCGGTTCTGATCAATATTCTGTCGTATTTATAGATTGATTTTTGTGGACTAGTCCTGTTGCTATTTGTCGCCTCAGACATACGAAGATACTAATCTATTGAATCGAAAGTCTTAGTTTAAATAGTTACGTTATCTGTTTATTCTTTTAGAGAGATGAAACGTAATAGATTGAAAAATCAAGACCATTGCCTTTTCAAATTAGACCTTCTGCAAACCGACATGATCGAAATCATACGGGATGTAATGGAAATTAAGAACGACATGAAGTGGATGAGAGCACCGCAGGAGCGAATGCAGAGCTTCATTGACTTAATCGGGTTATAATAGTGCCCTTGACGCTAAATAAAACATTATTTTTGTGTCATACATTGAAACTTCACGTGAAAACCTTTCGTCTAGCTTTTTCACTGTACATGCATGTGGACACCCAGAAAGAGAATCCAGAAAACGCCTACAAAATCTGACTCCCAAGAAACATCTACGCCGTCAAAAAGAAGAACGCCTATCAAGAAGAACATTATAAGTGATTTGAAACAAAAATTTAATTTGTCGTGCAAAACATTGGCTAAACTGAAAGCACTTGAAGGAAATGTGATGAAGTAAAAGCGTTTGTTTGACGAATTTGTAAGTATCATTCATTTCATCATCATAATGAAAGGAAGAAATAGTTGAATAACTTATCAATTGATTTCTGCATTCGGAGTGTGCATGGAAAGCGAATGTAAACTCACTACTACAAAAACATTTTCACATTGAATAACGTTGAGAATGGATGCGATGAAGTGCGAGTGGACATTGAGTGATGCGACAGAATCAGGGGCGATGATGAAGAGATTTGGGGGGAAGTGGAAAGAACATTTGTGATCACCAATTTAAATTACAAAGGAAAGCATAACTACAGACAGGTGTTTTGTATATATTTTGCTTGTAAGCTTCCTTATTGTCTTTTTATTATCTTTCTGACTTATTTGTGTTTTGATGAACTCCTGAAGAAAACCCCTGTCCTCTGAAGACAATTTGAGAACAAAATGTAGCACTTTGGCGAGATCAGATGAACCAGACTTTTGAAAATAAAATGGTATCAGCATATTTGATAATAGGTACCCCCTGAAAATACTATGAAGATAAGTAATACAGTGTGACTTTATTTCGCCAGGAATGTGCAGCCTTGGGATGCGCTATTGTAGATGGCCGAAGTACTATAGAGAGATTAGGATACAAGCAACAATCCTATGAAAACTCAAGCCTTGTATACATATCTGCGAGTCACAGACATGTTATATCAATTAATGTATTGATAAAATGAACGTACCTTTGAAAATGAATGAAGGATTCAAAATACAGGATGTAATATGATTCTGCTGACTTAGATACCTTGGTCAGGGGAACGTAAATTATTTTGATAAATTGATGAATTATAACGGTTTCTGGTCACAATTTGCGTTAATCGCGAGATCCAAAGGCGCGTGTTGATTGAGAATTGCTGACTTTTTCAAAAAACCTGTAATTAATGATTGGCTTCCGTGTGTTACGAGGGGTTAGGCCTTGTTCGATTCGAGTGAATATTCCAGGAAAAATATGGTACGTTCTTACTGTCTTAATTTTGTGTGAGTCGAACTTGTTGCCGTTGTTGATTCCTCTCTGTCTGCGATTTCTTTTGTGTGATTCTTTCTTGTCGTGATCGAAACTGTGTCTTTCTTAATTCAAATGGATCGCGAGTATGAAGGGTATGTCGATGATGTTAACGGATCTTCTTCGTCAGTTCGCGTTTTTGTGAAGTTCACTCTCGTACCTGGAAAGCCGTTATTGAGAGTTGGCGTCCGAGTTAGAATATCGCCAAACCTAGCATGCTTGTCTGTACTGCATTGGGCGCTGCCATGAAGGGAATATGCAGCCTTTCAATGCGCTATTGTAGATGGCCGAAGTACTATAGAGAGATTAGGATACAAACAACAATCATATGAAAACTCAGCATTGCATTGTATAGATATCTGCGAGTCCCAGACAAGTTATATCAATCAATTTGTGCAATAATTAATCGCTTGTGTCCTGATTATAATTGTACAAATATTTTCCTGTTTTATCATCTTCAATTATTATGTACATGTTTTTTTGTGTTCAATTATTATTGTAAAAACAAAAACAATGTTTCTAACTCAATTTTTGTAAGTTCCAATTGATTAATTTTCAGTAAGGTTGATTAGATTTTCCTCCTGATTTTCTATGAAATTATCGACATTGAAAAATACCGCGGAAAAGACAGAAAAAAAATACACAAGCAAGAGAGTGAGTACTGTGATTTTGAAAACTAGTGACAATTGAAAGAATGACGGCGAGATCCGCCGTTGACGTGATAGAAAAAGAAAAAAATAAATTTTCACACCGCCTTACCACTTCTCAAACTGAACACACATGGTATGTTTTGAGAACCATCCAACTGATATCTACCATACTTGGAGTTTTATCATATTGTGGTGTCTGGTCTCATGGATTATCTGCGATGTGGCGTGAGTATCAGTCGCAATATACGGGGATAAGCGAGTAAAAGATCGTGGCTAATTGGCAAACGGTTTCAACCATGTTGTACCACAGGTGCGAAAGACGCAGCAGTAAACTTCTGCGCATTATAGCTGGCCGTCCGGTTTAGCACTAAGCAGCGCCCTTAATAACTATGATACCGGCCCTTCCTTATAGAAGTCACATTTCACCTCGAAATTCCCTTTGGGGCGACCAGGCCAGGGTTGGATATAGTTCCAGTCAGGGATAGCGTTTGGGGCGGCAGGCGTGCACCGTGTACTCAATGTCCGACTGAATTCAAAAGGCAAGTGTGGATAGCCTTCTTCCAAACAGCAGGAACAATAGTTTGCTCAATAACAATCAAATGTGCTGAAGAAATATCGAACACTTATTATATTAGGCAATGGATGCAATTTTCATTTTAGAAACTACTATGTTATCAACCATGTCCACGGAGGAAGTGATTCCAAAGAGAGTTGATAGTCAAGATAATTGTTTTTTTGATTACATTGGTAGGCTTATTTTACCAGATTTACCGCTCAAACTAGCAGTCATTGGTTTTATAGATATGCATTTAAACTCTAAGTAGCCCAGCCAAAGTAGTTGGACTTGGAGAAATATACTCACAGAGAGTAAAAAAACAAATACAAGAACCGCGGTTCTTGTATTTATTTTGTTACTCTCTGTGAGTATATTTCTCTATGATGGATGACCGTAAAATTAAAAAACGCATTGATTCTAGTTGGACTTGCTAAAAGGAGTAATAGTTTACCCAATAACAATCAAATGTGCTGAAGAAATGCAAATAAAAAACACAGACTAATTGAAACAAGAATACAAGAAGCGGCGATTCAGCACAATACAAAAGAAGAAGAAAAAAAAAGAAAAAAAAACTCATGATGTACAGATGTTTGAAGATATGAAAATGAGGAACAATTTACTTGGGAACCGATTTTCCCCCAAATTTTGATACCCTTTGATAAAATTATAAGGCTAGAGGCGTGACAAATATTGCTTATATGTATACTGTATGTGGTTTTTGCAACTTTACCGATCTTGTAATTCTATTGTCCAAACTCTGTGAATTTCAAACACAGAAAGATTTGAGTAGAACATGAAACTCCAAACAATGATATACAAACTATTGAAAAACAACATATCAACTTATGGTCTCAAGAGACTTGACCCAACATTCTTACTCCAGCTTAGAAGTTTACCTAATATTGTTACACTGATACAAGAAGGATATTTTCAGCAATTGATTCAGTCTTATAATTAGGCATTCACTTTTTCATGACCGCACAAGAACTTCATACGTTGATCTTGGGTTTAATTAGAATTAATTTCACTCACTCAAATACGATGTACTGATTCTGTTTACAAGTACTGGTTCCAAATAACAGAGCAGCAGATGACAACTAACTAGTATTTAACACACTTGTGTTACTGCTGGGAAGCACTTGATTCATTTGTTCATTGAGGAAATGAGCACTCAAATCTGGAAAACTAGTGACGTCACTTGTTATCAAAGTTGGTTCTGGAGAATCGTCTTTTGTAAACCTCCCAAGCACCTGCAATGTAGTAAGAAAAATAAAATATATTGAACAAAAGGACAAATTATAATGCTTGCATGAACAATATCAATAAGTTTGGAATTTTATAGACTTTGTTTACCTACGCTTCGGCATTTCAAGGATTGGAAATTGATACAAATAGTACAATGAGAGAAATCATGATCATCAAAGTTATAGAGAAGCTCGCAAAAATAAATTTGTAACAATTCATTTTCAATTGTTTGATTTTTACGGATATTATAGAGATCAAAATGAAAAGAATACTAAAAAAGACGTAAATTCTAACTGAATAATCTCGAAGTTATTTGGAAACAAAGATTGAATTAAGAATAATACCGAATTTCAAAAAATACAAGCACAATAGGCGTTAATACTCTTTGGAAATTATAAAGATAAATAAGAAAAAATACAATCAAGTTATTCGTTAATTTTTGGTTTCAAAAAATCACAAAAAAGTCAAAACCTCAAGGTAATTTCAAATTTTGTACTGCGAATGAACCCATTGCACTGCTGAGCAAGAAGATGTCATTCATTCAATTTCTTCGCAATTTCTTCTTTGCTCAGCAGTGTCCGCTCACCGTTCTTCTAATCGTCTAAAGAGGACTAGGAAGACTAAACAGATAGAAAGAAAAAAAAAATATTCACGAATATTAGAAAATTGGAAGTGACGAAATAGAAGTTATTGATAAGAAGAAACCAAAAATTAAAAAGCTGATTCAATGCGTCAAATTATTTTTAAAAACCAGATTTTTCAGTTCCTATTGAACAACACCATTTTTACATACGCAGGGGCTTAATCTCGTTTCATGAATTTCAACGGAGGAAGCTCGAAAAAACGTGACTTCTTTCATTAAATAACTGCGTTACATCTTATTTGTTCGTTCACGTCAGGGTACGACATTATAATGAATAAGATGAAAAATCTTTACTGTTAAAATTCTATTTCAACGCCTTTTCGGCACACGACCATCTCCAGCAAACAAAAAATCTGAAGACGGCCACCTGCCGAAACACGTTCAAAGAGAATTTCAATACACAATGAAGATAAGATTCTCTGAAATTATAAAACAATGTTTACAAACTCGCACAAAACTTACTGACCGATTCGATTTGAAGATAAAGTAGTGTAGGTTCAAAGCCAGTGTCGGTCGGTAAAGTTTTCCGCAATTTTGTAAACGTCGTTTTACGAATATAATTCCAATAATGGCTTGCAACGTAGAGGCCACATTTCTCCCAATAAAAATTTCTCATCTTATTACAAATAACTACGTGCCAAAATCTCAACGATTTCTACAAAATAGCAGACTTGGAAATATATTGAAATTCGCAATAATTGCTCGATTATTTATGAAATATTTCGGTCTTTGTAAATTTGTGTACTTTCAGATTCATTCAATAGTTCTTAAAGAAAGAAACATTTAGCGAAGATTGACGTGTCCCACGTTCATGGTCACCAAGAAAGTGAATTAGCAAGAAAAATACTCAAGTGCCAGGAATGTATTTTCTGAATGTTCAGGCTCTTGAAATATGTTCTATCAGTGAAGATCAAATTTTTATCTTCTAATAAAATGAACTTCTGGACTTCCACTGATAAATATCATTCCTTGCGGGCAGAGAGATTCGATAAAAATCTTGAAATTGAAATTCGATGAGTTCAATGAATCTCGAAGTATCACTTTGAATCGTAAACACCCATTTCAAATATCGTTTACGTTTTAAAAAATATTCTTCTCTCTCGAAGAATCATTACCTCAATTCACTGCGCTAGAATTTTCGAGTTTTTCTCTTCACTCTACTCATAGTCTTTTACTCACTCCAAAATTGACTTTTTCGGTTAGAGCTATCGAATCATATCCAACTCTTGGAACCATTTCTGATACATGAGGAGTTGGAAATTTTTTGAAACACCTATAATTTAATACAGACAAAATATGGATACTATGTCATCTCGGGGAAACATTTGTCGTATCTTTCTTTTGAAATTTCCATTCAAGCTTTTCATCTCACCGACTTCTCTCGTCTTCTTTGTCATACATATCTTTCGAAGATTGGATTACTTTTTTCATTCATCGAGCTTTACAGAACATCTGAAGACATCATGTCAGGCTCTTCTCGATCTCTTCCTATCAGTCCGTCACAAGTTCCTTAAAATTTCCGCTAGAAAGTTTACACAAATGCATACCGATTCCTTCGATGAAATAATACGTGACCGGGACAACAGAAACCTGGCTCAGCGTAATCATTGATCAAGCAGGGAAACGCAACTTAGTGTTATCAATGATGCACGTATCTTTGATTTTAATGAGGAACGCTAAACCGGGTTTCTGTTATTCCGGTCATATATTAGGAATTCATGATGAAAAATATCAAAATAATTTCGTTGCATAGCTCACCTTTACACCGTCGATCATATGGGGATTACGACATCCTCGACATCGACAACCGGTACAGGCTTTGCTCTGCATATAACACGCGCACCGTTGACCACAGCACGTCAGCTTTCCGGGTTTTGCCGTTGCATTGCCGCATCTACAACTTGGTCGATCCGAATTCGCTACTGATTTAGCTTTAATTCTGCGAAATCTGAGACCCTCGTTCAAGGAACAATTATTCTAAAGTAGAAATTACATCGATCGTTACGTAGATGTGAATGAAAACACATGACAAACAGACAGATAAAAATTACTATTTACCTGTAACTGACTGGAGGAAGTTCTTATTGTATGCAACGCTTGCAACCTGTTTTCAAGATGATTCGATTCTTTTTTCTTCAAATCTTTTCGAGAATTCACGTGCTTACGTTTTAAAATTATTTTACTGCGAGTTCCAGTAAATGAAACTGAATACACAGTTTTTGGATTCAGTTCCTCCGATGTAGAATCACTCAACTTATCGAGGTTGGTCGGGATATTGGTATGATCAGAACCACTTCTTAGTCTGGATGAATTATGAATACTGGACACTTTGGTATTGTCAGAGTTTGCGAGTTTATCAGTTCCAGAAGGAGATATTCGAGACAAATCTTGTCTCACTCGAATTCGCGGAACATCGTTGGTATTGCTACTTTCGCTAGAGGCGTTTTCGAGTACGTGATTATGAGGTGAATTTGAACTATCGCGCCTGGTATGATGACGGTAACGCACGTCGTTCACTTGCTCATCTTCATCACAGCTTTCCGCCTTGATTTTGAATTCACGATTGTGTAATGATAATTCCGCACCTTTCTGTACGACGCTCAATATATTCCTATTACCATCGGTGGATAAAGAAACGGTGTTCAACTGATGTAGTAAGTTTGAATGTTTCACGTAATTGCACAGAGCTTTATAACACGCGATTAAACACTGCAACTGAGTATTCTTCGTGTATTTCGTATAATCTTTACACCAGCTGCACGATGGCTTCAGTCTTTTACGACCTCCTACGCACGTTTTACATACATGATGTTGACAAGTAGTGTCTGTAGGTGAATAAGGTTCACGTAAGATATTCCGACAAACGATACACGTAAGTGATTGCTCCAGATGAGGAAGTGTATTGTTTATCTCGGTGCAAATTGACTGATTGTAATTCTCATTCTCAAGAATCAAACGAGCGGCAGAAACGTAGAGCTTTATCGCATTCATTGTCCAAAAGCGTTTCAAATAACCGTGAACTGCTAAAAACAGAGATAGAGAAAGCATCAACTAACTTCGAAAAACAATAACAATTACCAACATAATGGTGACAATTTCACGTTTTGAACTGAATCGTACCTTGGCAATGGAGCAGGCTTCAATCGGTTTTCTGTTCTAGTGCGCTATAATAATAATTACCACATTGCGCGTGATCTCGGTCATTACATTATTCGTTCCGTTCAACCTTTCGTTTTATCGCAAAACATAAGTTCTTCTATAACTATTATCCAGCTTTCAAAGATACTTCAGAGTCAAGATCAAGAATAAGTACCTACTTACAAATTTACGAATGGTGAAAATTTTGAAGTGATCTGTGATTCTAATCGATCAATTCATTATAACTGGTCAAATGGTCGCCGGTAAATGGTTCGTTAGATAGTTCGTAGTTGGGAGCTCAAGACGATTTCGTATTCGTTGGTTATTTTTTGTAAAAAAAAAATGCTTTGACGAGCTACGGATACGGCTGGGTACCACCAAAAAAATCTTGGCTTCCTGACTTAGCTCCTCGTGGGTATCCATAGGGAGCGCTATGATCGTTTTCTTCTACCGTTACTCTCTTTTGCGCGCGCCGCGTATGACATTAGTTTGATAAAAGTTGTTATGATAAGGACATCATCAAACAACCAATAAATCTTTAAACTTCGAAGTTTGGGTTGCTTTGAGAACTTTCTATATTATCCTCTAGTAGGAAAACTTTCGTTCAGGCTTCCTTCGTTTTGGATCTCTATCGAAACAAATAGTAATACTCGTGCGAGCTTCTCCAATTCATTACTATCCTAACTCTAAATTTCTTTAGACTTACGCGAGAAGCCGTACATCACCGTGAACTGAAAATACATGGTTGAAGTTCCGGTCATAAGTTTCAGGGAATTAGATTTTTCTCCCTGAAATTACTGATTAACGTATTGCGAGTAATTCAAAGAAAACGTACGAAATAAATAAACTGGAAGCGATTTTCGAATTGCTTCCAAAAATGGCAGACGATGAGATTGCACTCGAAGTAGAAGTCAGTGAGTTTGAGTACATCAGTAAACTGGAACCTGGATTCGTAAGTAGGAGCAATATTCACTCGAAAAGTATCCCAATTCCGAAATTTACCGTATGTATGATTTTGAACTGTGTGCAGATATGTACAGACTGTCAGATAGAATTTGATGCTCCCGAAGATTTTGCCGAACATCTTGAGAAGAATCACGACACGAGCTCTTTCGATGTGAAAGAAATAAAATTAGAAGATCTTGTTAGAATTTTTGAAAATTTATTGTTTTCGTTTATAATACGCTTGCTGACGTTATCATTCTTCATTTTTAGGTTTGTCCAGAATGTAAGTTTATTTTCACGCGAAAAAATAATCTTTGGAGACACGTGCGAAAGTTCCATAAGCATTTGTCGCCACCGCTCAAACAAATATCATATGAAAATTGTCACGAATGTCCAGCTTGTGACCGCAAGTTTACTCGCAAGAGTAATCTCCTCCGGCACATTCGTCGTTTTCATAAGTTCCTAATCTCAACTATGCTTCACCAAAGTCCTAAGTTATATGTAAGTGAAAGAGCCTTAGTAAATTCACAATTTATCGATTATTCCATGTCATTAAGGGAACAAATTTAATATTATGCTTCTTTACAGACCTGCCCCCAATGTAATACTGGATTCACGAAATGGAATAATTGTAAAAGACATGTGAAACATTTTCACAGATCATTGAACATTGATGAGCTGCAGAAACCTAGCATGAAGGTAGCAAATTTTCTGGATAGACTGTATGTTTGGTAATCTGTTCATGGATTCAAGGCTGTGGAATCAAATTTTTATACTGAAAAAAAATTACCCTAGAAGAACTTGTTTTTTGAAAGTGTTATCCGAGGATAAATGTGGATATTTTTCTATTCCCATTCAATCATTTCTCGTCCTTGAACATTGTACTCTGTTAGAAAATCCTCTTCTTCAATGATAATTTAAGAAATGAGAATGAATCCTAAAATAGAAAGAAAAAATATTCAAAAATGACTTGGTTTTTCGAACGTTTCTTATGAAGCAATTTTTATTTTGTGATTTTTTAGATCGAGAAAGTCGCCTTGTCAGATCTCTCCGAGCTAGCCTTTGACGATGAAAGTAATTTATCCGACCAGTCTGCCGTAATTGTCGAAACAGACGATATTACCATCTTAGTGAGTGAAATTTAATTATTGCGTTTCACGATGACATCGTTATCATCCTGTTATTATTATTCTTATTATTACCACGTTTTTACATTTATAGCCCTGTGTAAACTGTGATCTAGTTTTTACGTCCGAAAACGAGTTAGAAGAGCACTTTAAATTCTGTTGTGGACTTTCGAAAGAGCTGAAGACCTATGACAAGAAAACTTGTCCGTTATGTTCGTTCTACGATACTAAATTGAATATGTACCTGCATTTTACCAACGCCCACGACAGTCCGATCATGATCGAATGTATAGATTTCGATTCGATTGATGATTTTGCGAGATGGCGTAAGAACACCGAGACCGAAAGTTATGCACGTTTCACGGAGTATGCAAAAAAACTTCAGTCGGATGGCACATGTCGAACCATTTTCACGTGTTCGTTGTCGAAGGAGAGCGCGGAGAAATGCGAGAAAGGAGGTTTCTGCCCAGCCGAAATAACGCTCTGTACAAAGCCTAACAAATGTTCAATTTTATTCGTCAAAACACACATCGGTCACGAAACAATCAAACTTACTGAGGAAACTGTCGCGTGTGACTTTACCGAGTGAATAATTTCCGAGTATATCGAGTCCAAATAATGTTCATGTCTGACTAGAACATACTTTGCAGTCGTCTGTGAGCTGTGATTTACTAGTATTTTTTTGTAGTAGCTGTTGCGTACTACGTGTATTTTATGATTTTTTGTGATAGTATCAGAAATAAAGGTATTGTTTCCGGCTAAACGATGACAGATTCTTGCTAAGAAAGAAATACCCGTTATGTAATAAGTACCCCAACTTGGAAGAGATCGTACTTCTAATAAATGATACTATTTCATGTGCGTAAAATATTATTGGTTTTTAATTTTGAAAATTACGAAGTTCTGTATAAAGCAAAACGAGAATACGGCGCAATTTTCAAACCTTGTGAAAAAAAAAGATTCGTTCAAGTAGAATCTAAAGACTGATCCGATTCAAATTGGGGGACGAGGAATCAAAATTGACTTCTTATGAACGGTAAAATGGTCTGTAATAAGGATTATGATAAAAAATATCCGAGGGAATAACAGCGCTAATTTGTACCTAAAAAAATTTGAAATAAGCGGCTCTGTTTGCATTCTATTATAAGAGATGATGAAAAAATAAATATGAGATCAATTAATAAAGTAGAGTAGCAAAATAATCGATGTTTTTATGTATTTGGACGTCTTTATCAGAATCGAACGAAAATATCGTGGAAAAAGAAAAAAAGACACGCTCATCATCGAATTAAGAAAAAAATTAAAGGTACGCCTGATTCGGAGCACTACGAATAATGGTAACGTGAATGGATCTCAGATTTGAGTGGTATTTTTAAAATTGAGTCTTATTTTTTAATTATTTCTATACATATGGGATATGGATTTTTCTCTTCGGAAGATGTTACTTTTGTCAACCAAAATACAATCTTTTTCAAAATCAAATTCATGATTATTATCGAGTGCGAAGTAAGACAAAGCATTGTTACCGGTTATGATACCTTGTTCATCTTTCTTATGTTGAGTCATATCTACAAGTAAAATATTGGAGGGTCTTACCAACATATAAAAGGGGCAATTAGAACAAGAGATTTTGTGGATTAGTTCGATTTTTTTCGAGAGCGAAGTAGATCTTCTGTTTTGGTTTGTCAAAATTATCAAAGTTTTGAGCGTGATGAGCGTAATAGTTTCAGAACGAGGAAATAAGTTTCACTTACGAGAAAATAAATTGCCGTAAAAGAAATTCCTAGAAGATTTGACTGAGCAAATATCTTACGCTCTCAGATAGACAAGAAGCCATAAAAAAAATATACACGTAATTTGAGACTTCATTGAAGTCACCCGACAGTAATATCCAGTCGACGTATCACTTTCTGAACTTTGTATCAGTTATCATGAGGAAGGCTAGATTCTTTAGATAAGATTATTCAAAATTAAGAGTTGAAAAAATTGAATGAAGTTCTAAGCGTGAAGGAAATCATAATATAGACAAGAGAGAACATCTTGAAAACATAGTAAACAGAAAAATAAATAATTTGTATCGTAGTTTGAGAGGCTTCAAATTTAATCAGAATCTATCATGAAGACAAACATAAGTATCTTAAGAAGCCTCGGTTCTGAATTAACAACATAATCCGTCTTACGATCCTTGCGAATGCTAAAAAGCCATGTTTTGTCTCTATCAATGAATTTTTCCCTTGAGTAACGTATCTGTACCTAGTTATGATTAATTTCTCAATGCTCTTTACTGATAATTATCGTTTCATTCATGATCATTCTATCAAGTTGCAAGTAAGTATCTAATTGATACCTAATACATCTTATCTCAGTAGCGAAATAGAAAAAATTGTTCCGATGCAGAAAACGGATGAGGAGAATACCGCACTTAAATTATTGAAGGAAAAGTAAAGTTGATGTGCTATAATCTTAAAGCGTAAAAAATAAAATAAAATGAAATAATTTTTAGAGCAGAATAGTTGAGGTGGAGCTAGACCACTTGGTTAATTCTACATAATACGTACTCATAAAAAAAATGATTATCGAGTATATTAATTGATCATTCCCTCGTTTTTTGACTAATTTTCTTCTTTCAAACTCCGCGAATCGAGTCTTATAAAAGTCATTTTTCAAGAATTTATTCGTAGCTCTAATTTTAGTATGGATAAATTTCCCAATATTCACCCTGAAATAAATCCTCATATTGCTCAGTAAAGACGTCCATCATTTGGAAAAAAATCAGAACACAAAAACTTTGATGTAAATTCTATTAGTACAAGTAGGTTACACTTTGGCATGTACAAAACCTACATAAGAAACAAAGAGGGTAAAAGAGAAGATTAACAATCTTTTTTTTTTTGTTTGGAACATATTCGGTTAATAGTAAAATTTTAAAAATGCATTAAAAAAAACACCAGTGAGGAGAATTATTCGTAATCATTGTCGTCGCGGCGCTCGACAATCGTAATACCTACTTAAAATTTCCTAGTCAAATTAAATAATGCTTTTCCTTTTCCAGTTGCGCAATTCGAAATATTATTAAAAAAATCTTACAATGAATAATATTGTTGACGCACATAGCAATAGTCTGAAGTAAGAAGGTAAAGTAAGTTATAAATAAATAACGATATGGAATTCTAAAAAATCAAAGGAATGAGATTTTCAAAGGAGAGAAAAGGAATCATTTGAACGTAGTAATTAATTCTACAAAATGCAAGGTAACGTTAGGAAAAAAAAATCAGTTTGTTTTTACAAACACAAAAAATACAATTCGACATCACAAACGATAACATTCGCTGGCATTACAAAATCTATGTACAAATACTGATACGAAATTGTAGAAAAAAAAAAAAACTTAAATGAATGGAATTCACACGGGAAAACGACCACATATTATAAATTAATACATCTACCGTCTCACTTACTATTCGTACAAAAATATATCACAAATTTCAAATGCTACCTCAAACGAACATATGGCAATTCAGGCCATCACAATTCAAAGTATTTTTTTTTCCAAATAGAACTACGTAGATTACGGTTTCTTTCTCTTCCGTATTAATGAGCATTTGTTAGAATAGTATTGTTTAGTTAGAAAGAAAGAGAAAGGAAAGGGAAAATGTATTAAAACTAAATCAGAGAAGGAATTATCACGTTCATAATTGCTACAAATCACGTACTGTGAATATGAAGCATACGAGTAAGATGAAAAGAATTACAAAGCACCGATACATTATACAATGATATCATGACCCTGAGTCACGGTATTTTATTCTCTACTTCTCGATCGCGTACAAAAGCGACTGCAATTCTCTGAACGACTGTCCCAGTTTGCCCTGCATCGTTTGACGTTTCAGGAGAAAGGCACGAATGGATATTAGATTGTCGTAACATTTCACACATTTCGCGTAGCGTTCTTCCTTAGATATATCCACTCCAATGGTCGGTGAAGCCCACTGAACATTCGTTTTAATCACTGACGAGAAGTTCTTCAAAATCAGTTGTAACGACTCGCAACAAACAGTCATGTACATTTCGTACTTCGAATGCAATAAATCATACAGGGCTGGTAACAATACAACGCACACATCCAAATTCCACAAATTCGCCCGTTTATTGATGGCCGTCAACACATCGATTAACACAGCCTGGTCGTTCATGGAAACTGCGCTCTCAAGTGCACACTTCAAATCCTGATTATGCCACAGCGAATAAATAATTTCCAAGTTTCGTTGTCTGATTTTCAATATTGTCAAGACCATTTCGTGGTCCCGACTGAGAGAGGTAACAATCTCGTCTTCGGATAGATTCAGGCGCGAATTATTCGATTTCAATCCTCCGTTGCGGTAGGAGGCTGGCAAGAATTCCTCGAGTCGAAGTTCGACCGGCGCGTTACTCATTGAAGGAACAAGTTCGTTGTCTTGAGTGTCACTGTCGACACATGGCACCGACGATATCTTATTACTATTGTTATGACGTATTTCGGAGGAGGCATTCTTCTTATGACTAACATTCTCGTACGTTTTTCGCGGGGGACGAGATACCACGTCTGGCAACGAGGTTTGACCATCATGAATACTATCCGACTGAGTACCGGCGTCAGTTTTACTAGAGTTCAATCGTCGTAAAGGTTCTCGACTGTTTGTTTTCAAGGCGGATGAGCTCGAGTGGCCGTTAGCGATTGACCTGCTTGGTTGTGATGTGATAGGCGAGCTCAGCGTTGATGGTGGCGGTGATGTTGCGATGTGTTTCTGCATCAGAGGCGATGGCATACGACGTTCTGGTAACTTGACAGGTACTGGTATGTGAGAGGGTTCCGCTTCTTCTTGGTACGACACTGTAGAGTACTTCGTGGATACGGTGAGTGCTATCGAAGGTGTGGATATTTCGTCCTCACTAGTTGGCTCAGAGAATGGATTCAAGAAAGGACTTCTACTGGATGTGGGAGATCTTGCAAGCTCTTCAAACGGCGGAGGTGGACTCCGATTCAACGTACGATGCGGCTTGAAAACCGTTTCGTAATCACCAGTAATGGGCAAATGAAAATTACTTGATAGATCTTCATCAGTATCGTATTCTTCATCGATAGGTTTTACCTTCACGGTCGCCTTCGTAGGTCGAGGTTTTTGTTTATTGAAACTTTTCCTCGTCGTCTGTCCGTGTGAGAAGGGCGATGACGCCTGACTAGTTTTCGAAGCAGCCGGAGCGGTACGTGACACCTTACCGATATCCACGACGCAGACTAGTACTCTCGTTAAATTGAAGGACGCACCGATCAGCTGGTCACAAGCCATAGCCATGTCTTGTACCTTACCCCAACCAGTGGTAACAGTGTCAAATATGCAAGCTGGTTCCCAACCATATACTTTCAACTGTTCGGCGCATCCTCCGAACAAACACTGCCCGTCCGCGCTGAAATGCAGACATCGAATGAGAGCGGTCTCTTTGTCTGTTTTCGAAACTAGTTTGAATTTTTCCAGGTCCCAGAAGCTAACAGACCGATCAGCACTGCTAGACGCAAGCAGAAAATCTTCTGGATGGAATTCAACGTCTGTCACAGCGCCCGAATGCTCGTCAAATTCCTTCAAAACTCGACCGAGACGTAAATCCCATATTTTTACTTTACCCTCTTCGCCACCTGATGCAATCCACTGGCCATCCGGACTAAATTTGATGCTGTTGACGGTTTCTTCGTGACCTTTGTAGGACGATACGCAAGCTTTCTTACGATAATCCCATAATCGAATAGTGGTGTCTAACGATCCGGACGCTAAAAAATTTCCGTAAGGATGAAAATCGATGCATTTTATGCCGGCCTTATGTCCGATTAACGTTTGAAATAGTTTGGCAGCTTCGAGATCCCACTGTTTCAATACGCCTGCTTGACTTCCCGCGCAGACCATATCCTCCGTGTGAGCGAATTTGACACACTCGACGGGTGTAAGGTGTCCCATTAGACTCATAATACATTTTTCCTTTCCGATTGCCCAGAGATTGACTTTTTTGTCGTCTCCTCCAGTTACCAGAACGCGACCAGATTTGTGCCCCAGGGCCAGACAGTTTACGTTGGCTTCGTGAGCCATCAGCTCCTGAAGTTGCCATGAACGTTTAGTGTTCGCGGCCATTGTCGTAGTTCACGTACCTTGATACTTCATCATTTCATTCATTCTTCGCAGACTGAGGTGTCGATAGTTGTTGATTCGTCGCTGCGTACATGCTTGCGATCCTCCAACGAACAGATGAAAAAAAGGTAATAACGAACTAAACACTGCTTTGGGTAAAAGAAACGTCGAAAATTATCAAATCTTGGAAGAAAACTGAATATCAGAATTTCGATTGTACAATTTTAAGATGAAGTACATGGAAATTGATTAATCATCTTTTTTTTGTATAAAAATTGGTTATCACTCATCAATCTTTCTTTGACTTGGGAAGGTTTTCGGAATAACGACTGTTGTTGGTGGTAGTGAAGAATATTAATCATTGGTAAGTTGGGATAAGCGTAAAGAGTAGCAAAATAATGGTAGCAAAAGTCGCCAGCTCACAGCAACCAGCAACGACCAACGTGACAATCGAGTGAGACACCGCGTAATACGTAACACCGCGTAACACAGTCATTTTGTTTTGTTTTGGTAAAATTCTAGGAAGAAGTATTTTTCGTTCTCGTTGGGTTGAAGAGACAGTATTCCGTTATTGCGTTATTCCGAATTGTCAATTTGTCCCCAAGATCCTATAGGTACTCTTTGAGTCTTTGATTTTTCTTCAAATCTTCACAGTCAGTCCGTCACTGAGATAGGGGTGTTGAAAGTTGTAAATAGTGGTACCTATTACCTATTATCAATTAGAACGTAATTTTCTCCTCCTTTCTAAATATTTCATTACGTTTTTACTGGACGCTAATTGCAGAGGTATCATTCCTTTAGAATCCCGCGAATTAATGTCTGCTCCTCTACGAACCAAATAATCGACCATCTTAAGTTTACCCTCTCTAGCTGCGAGATGTAACGGTGTTTTCCCTTCAGAGTCTGCGACGTGTATATCAGCCTTGAGCTGGACAAAGTAATGAACAATACTTAGTTTGCCTTCACTGGCTGCCATGTGTAGAGGCGTTTGCCCTTTCAAAGTGGTTAGATTGATATCACCTCCATGATGAACGAGAAACTCGACAGTACTGAGCCTACTCTCCCGAGCTGCAATGTGTAACGGAGTTCTACCTCCCTTATCTCGGATATTTACACTCATCTTCTTTTCTTCTACAAAATATTTCATGAAATCAATACGTCTACTTGCTGTGGCTTTATGCGATTGAGCTATAGCATCGTGAATTATGAGAGAGTTGTTGAGTGTAATTTTCAATTCCTTCTCATCCAATAAATACTTCGGTACTTTGAGGTCTCCTTTCTGAGCAGAATAACTGAAAATATTACGTCCTAACTTATCAATTACGGTTCCATCAGCATTATGCTCATCAACTAAGTATTTTATGACGCGCAATCTTGCTCCGCGAGCTGCGGTGAATACCAGAGTTTGATCTAAATCGTTCTTCAAATTTACATCCACTTTTTTCTTTTCGATGAAATACTTCAGTATACTTAAACGACCCAACTCGGCTGTTAGATGAACAAATGTATCGCCAGATGTCGGACAAGAGGATGCAAGTGCCTCTGCTTTGCACTCGTTTGCAAGGTACTTAACAATTTGCAGGAAGCCAGCGATGATTGCTGACCTGAGTAAAACTGAATTTTTGAAATCTCCGTACCTGAAAAGATAGAGATTCTTCTGCGAGACAAACTTCAGCATACTTAGATTATTCTTCTCCACGGCCATTTGGGCCAAAACTTTACACAAATCTGGTTGAATATTCTCGTTTGTGACAAAGAATAACTTCACTGCTGTGAGATTATTTTGTTGTGCTGCCTCTACAATAGGCTTGGTCAACTCCATACTTTTGAAAATTGAAACATCGACTCAACGTAGGCACATCACGAGTTATTTTTGTAGGAGCGCTGATTTCAACAGCATCTTCCGCTACAAGATATGAATCTTACTATTGAGACGCTAGACAACAGTACTGACCTAAGTACCCACTTAAAATTTGAATTATCTGTAATTAAGATCAGACCTAGATTGAAATCATTGATACTGAGATCAATATTGTTGCGAGAGCCCCGGAATCATCCTTATTTTTGCCGAAATTTAATGCATAAAATTGGATATAACTTACTTTTGTACTTTTTTATTACTCATGTAGAAAAACATTTTTTAAAAAAACGTCCACATCCACTTCCAGATGAGGTGACCGAGTTTAAAAAGTTGAAAAAATTTAGACGAAGGTGGTGCCGACAGTCGCCGTCAAAAATCCTATTTTTAGAAATCATAAATTTAATAATAATGTTCATCATCTTCCAGAGACCAAAGCAACGTTTTTTTTTTTTTTTTAACAATGGTTCACAAAGTTGCAAACGTTTCGAATTCGATGGTGATACAAGATGCAGAAATACTACCAACAGTGAAAAAAATCTCGCATTAGGACATTTCAAAGAAAAGAAAACGAACTTTAATATTTTGTAAAGTTCATAATAAAAAAAACAATACAATTCGTAAAAACATGAACATTGAAAATGATATACTTGAAATGTATTACATCTTGAAAAAAATTACCAACGGAACGATTACCGTTCGAATAACGGATTATGGACAAAATTTTGGAATAAGAAGAAAACAAAAAGGAAAACGAAATAAGCACAAAAGAAACATATATCAATCAATTGGTAAGAATATTGGAAATAAAATACAAGTAATTCAATTTATCTTGCTTTTAAATGCGAAGTCCCAGATATTACAAAATTCAATTTTTGCCTCTTTCGCAAAGCTTTTTTGACGAAAAATTAATCGTAATAAGTATTATTCGTTTTCAAAAATAATATTCATCACTCTCTGAACGCCAGAGTGTTGTTCTGTTATTAATATAAGAGATCCCAATGTTACAAAAGTCTTAAATTTAATGATTATAATAATATCACTACAAAATAAGAATAATGGAATAAATTTTCCAAGAAAACATTCTTCGAGCAAACGAAAAAAAAGGAAACCAATTTTCAAAGGAGCGTTAACATTAAAAATTAAATAATTTACGTTTACCTCCTAAAGATTACTGTTCTTGAATACAAACGCTTTCTTCTCAACACGTTGGAAAGAAAAAACAGATTTATTACTCATTATTGAATTCGCGTGAAATCAATTCATAGGAGGGCTAAAAATAAGAAATTGCGTTTTTTTCTCTCTACTTTCGGAAAGTTCAGATGTTTGTCGATGGCACTATTACAGTTACCTCTTGAAAAGCTCCAACAGAAAAAAGATCAAATATTACTAATATTATTAAATTCACACGAAATGAGTTAATGGATATAAAACTGATTTAATTATGAGAAACATTAAAAGTAAAATTATATCACTCAGGGTTTTTTTTTTTTTCCTTCCAACTCGGTTTCCAAATAGAAAGCATAACTTAAACTTATTCGATAAGAATTAATTTCGCTTCCTCCTAATACTATAACGAAAAACATATCACGAAACGGGTAAATCACATACTCACATAATATTTGTATCCCTATTTTCAAGATTCCAAATTTTGGAATACAACGACATCCTGAATGCGCTGGTGTTCTGGGTCACTAGCTTCATGCATGAAACCATTGACCAATAAATTTGAAGTAGGATATACGAAAGTTTTTTCATTCTGAGTAGTGGTATCGTATTCATGAGGATTAATAATAGTCAATTCGCCATACTTCTCCATATTTATAACCCATACTAAATTTTCCCACGACATTACTCTCGCAACATTACTTACTTCCTTCTTCTTCGTCATGATAGTTTCCCATTTTCCAGCTACTGGATCAAATACCTCGGCCGCCCTACAATTCGATACGTAAATTTTTCCATCAAGAGTAGAGCATCCGCTGAGGGTAAAAAAATTTTTAGTACTCGGCAAATTAATCCATGACGGGCTTCGCGGATCGTAACCCTGGACGTATCCTTTTCGCTCGATATAAGGAATGACGATCTCTTGACCTCCTATCAGATACAACATATTATCTAAAGCGGTCAGACAAGCGTAGTTCATGTTCGTTTTTAATCGGGGAACCGAAAACCACTGGTCGAGATCGCCATTATAGGTGTACACTCCTCGTTTTTTCTCTTCATCGGTTAATGTAGAAGTATCTTTCTTGGCGTACTTTGCATTCTTTGGACGTTGTAAACCAGAATTCTTAAAACTAACGTTGGGGTTGTACATGTACATTTTATCACTAGTATTTGGAATCACACAAGCAAACACTTCCGAGAAGTTGATCGGAAGAGGAGCAAGTTTTCGGCTAGTTGAGGAAACATCAATGGATTCATAAGAGCAAAATTCTCTGTTATTTTTGATGCAGTACAAGAATTTCGAATTTTCTGGCGCGAACCACTGCCAGTGACTTTCGTAGGTGTAATTATTACCCTCGTATTCCATAGCGTAAGCCAAAAACCAATTGTGTCGATATTTGTCGAGAGAAATTACTTTAAGCTGTTCATCTTGATCGTCATTGAAATAAACAAAAAGAGCTTTCTTGTTTCTTGCTCGGTATGCGGTTGGACGGATATTTTCAGCTTCAGAAAGTTGACGATCTGATCTTCTTTTGAGATGGTCAAGAAAATCTGCGCATTTATCAGCAGGTATCCCTTTCTCAGCCGTTGAATTGGAAAGCCACTCATCGAGACTAATTCCATATTCTTGAGATATATGGCTCAGATATTCGGCGGAAACGTTTCTTAAATTTATTAATTTCGCCAGGTCCTCAAAACGTATTTTCCTTTCATCATATGAATGATACATCCACCGGAGCACAATATCAAATAACATATCATCATCGTTAAACGGTACGAAGTGCACAGCGGAATTTTGGGATCGAATTTGTTGGATCAAGAAATAGAAATGTTCGAACGGAATTTTGAAAAACACATCTTTACCACAGAATTCGTAAAAATTTTTCACTATAAACTCGGTAATTCTCTTTTTTAATGAAGTACCTTTCTTGTCGGTGATGTCGTTAGGGCAAACTAGAAGAAAAAGTCTTATTACGTCTTCATCTGCATAAGGTCGTCTGAAAGAACCATACTTGATGTTCAAATCGTTACTAATGACACGAACACAGGTATCTTTCATTAATTCGATTTCTAAATCACAGACAGTACGGAGCCAGATGCAGACGTTGCTTTCGTTGATCTCTGGTTTTCGTGACTCGTACACGAATTTCAAAACATCGTCTAATACCGTAGGGTCAATATCATTTAGGATTAGCTCTTTTTTCTCTTTCTTCTTCAAATTTTTACCAAATGCAGCATCAATTTCAGGTGATGCGGCAGCGAGTAATGCTTGGTGACAGAAAAACAATTGTCCGTTCACACGGACTTTTACGTCAGAGTACTTATTGGACGAATGGAAATCGGATAATACTGAGTGCATTTCATAACAAGGTATGAACGCACGCTGGCCCATAGACAAGATATCGTAAAAACGATCATTAGGGTCGATTTGGAGTTTAGGTTTTTGGTACGCTATCTTTAATATTCGCATAAATGTCGCGACGTCCATCTCAGCCAAACTTACTTCCTCCAACTCTTCTTCTTCTTTTTTGTCGAACATTTTAGCGAAAAATGGAGATATCGCTGCCAGCAAAATTCCATGACAAAGAAAAGTTTGATCAGCATCAATTCGAATGGTCACGTCACAGTATTCATTCGTAGAACGAAAATGGCATAGCTTCAAATGCACTTCTCTGCACGTTGCAATCTGAAACAAACATCGTTTCTTTGTTTTAGGCCTCCTCTCCAACTGAGAAATGAGAAAATGAAAAACGATGATGTTCATCAAGTGGTATAAAGCTCATATTATCAACTTACATCAGATCGGTTCATCTCGGATGATTTCGAATGAATGCAAAGAGTGAACTACAATTCGATTGATCAATAAAATGGAAACAATTCAAAACGTGCGCTTTTGAAAAAGAATTTTCCAAAAGTCAATCTACACAAATAGGAACGTCGAACGAAACTTCATCAGTATTATTTTAAAACTTTGATAGATTTTTTTTTCTACCAGTTTCCCTCCAAAGTTGTGAGGAGAGACCACGTGAATTCGTGAAATAAAAATAAACAAGACATACAGCGAGTCGGTAAGACGCAGAGACATGAAGGTATTAAATTCCGCAAAAAGGTTGTTGAAACACGAGTGATGTAGGACCATTCTCCCTAATCGTAGACACTGCACGTTCGTCAAACATTAGGCCTATTATTTTGCACGGCACGGCAGAGAGCAAAGCGGAGAGCGAACGATGTCTGTATAATAGTGTAATTGCGTCGGCCGTCGAGCGTCGATGACCGCGTGAGAAAACAGAAAATGAGAATGGTCAGAACGGGGCTGAAAACAGATCAGCAGAATAGTTACAGAAGAACGTGAATGCATGATTGTCTTTTCATACTTTTGGATTATTGTTATCCTTCAAGCCCTGCCCCCTTCTAGGATCCTTTGAAAATTGGCAGCACTGGCCCGAAGCCAATCAAGTTCTGCCTTACCTTATCAGTGAAATATTTTGATGATGAAAAAATTATCAAAAATCAAACTAATGAAGTGAAAATGAAAATTCTGAGCTAAGAGTTCAGGATTACGTTATTTAACATTTTGTTTGAGAATATGGAAATTCTAAAGGCAGAGATCGAAAGAAAACGTAAACTCCTGGAGGAGAGAAATGTAATTGTAAGTACACATTTTATAAGAACTCATTTCTATGTCATCAAATATATTTTCCTAATACTGGGTACGATGTACAGAATGACAAAAAGAAGTTCTTTAAAGCGTCTGAATTGTACAGTCAAACGCCAGAAAATTCAGAAAGTCACGATTCCTCTTTTGAAGAGAGAGATACCAGTGATCAGAGTATATCAAGTGAGTTTGATAGTCTTCAGTTATTTGGCTAAGTACCTACCACTACAATTTGGCTCATGATATATTTTCTGTATAGACGCCGATGAAAATGAAGAAACGAGTACTTTACCCCGTAAGGAAGTTATTCGTAGATTAAGAGAACGAGGAGAACCTATTTTACTGTTTGGCGAAACCGAATTGCAAGCGTTTCAACGGCTTAGGAGAAACGAAATTTTAGAACCAGAATCGAATAAAGTATGCACTGATGAAATAAATTTGAAATTTCATATTTGAAAGTTATATTTGCTGACTGTAATTATTTTATTTCGTCCAAAAGGGTCTTCGTAACGATTTTCAAGAAGCTATGGAGAAGGTTGATCAAGATTATGTAGATAACATTCTATTTTCAATTACTAAAAATAACGATAATGACGCGGAGGAGAAGAAATGTTTTCACGAAGATCCGTTGGCAGTTTATGAAAAAATACAAACAGATGCGGTCAACCTAGGAAATGGAGATCTATCTGCAGATCAAGAAATCATTATGAAATTTTTGCAGGTAAATTTTAACGATTATCAATTAAATAATGGCAAATTCATATAGAAATTGAAGTAAAAATAAGAAAAACGTCGTGTAAGGTCGACTTGGAAAAGAAATTCGTTTTTCGTGATCTAATGAATCAATTCTCCCGAGAAACTGAGACTGCAGGGTCAATGACTTCAAAATTTGTTTGCTTCCAGTTAATCTTACAAATGTGGAATAACCAAGTAAACAGTCTGTCCGGCGCTGAGAAAGCAAGAACGAAAGCTAAACTTGCTTCTGCCACCTATGCGCAAACTCAGATATATTTAAAACCGTTGTTCCGTAAATTAAAGAAGAAGAATTTACCCGAAGATATTCTGGATAGCTTGACGATTATTGTTAGACATTTGTTAGATCGAAATTATATTTTGGTAAGCTTGTTATTCATAGAGAATACGACTTCATCGTCGTTGTCATTTCTGCTGGACCGCGAAACTATAAGCTTTACTACTTTTTCTGATTGCAGGCTAGTGATGCTTATTTACAAATGGCTATCGGTAATGCCCCTTGGCCTATTGGTGTCACTATGGTTGGTATTCACGCACGTACAGGACGAGAAAAAATCTTCTCTAAAAATGTTGCTCATGTGCTGAACGACGAAACACAACGTAAATACATTCAGGCATTAAAACGACTGATGACGAAATGTCAGCAATTTTTCCCTACAGACCCATCTCGGTGTGTCGAATATTGTGAGACGACAAGTCAGTTATAAATGGAAAAAATAGATGATGTAAATAAAATGTATAATAAATGCTTCTACGTTCCTTCAAATCGTTATATCATCATAGAAAAGAAAGTTAGATTAGCTTTTTAAAAAATGTTGAACATAATAGGTCAATACAATTATCGATTGGCCAAATAATAGCAAGGAATGAAAGTTTTGGTTCTTTTTCTGCTAAATTTCTCATTTATATTTTGAATCCAGCTCATTAAAACGTGCAACGGTTACTTCGATTGCGTCCATAATGGCAGCTCTTTGGAACAGAAAGAATTCCATCAGATAACAAAATTTACCATAGTTAGGATGTTATAAATCAAATGCTACCTAAGACCGCCTCGTTCTAGTGCATGTATGCCGCAAATAGTCGTTCCACCAGGTGAAGTTACGTTATCTTTCAAAGCAGCTGGATGTTCGTTTGTATCTAAAATCATTTTTGATGCACCCAGTAGAGTTTGTGCAGCTACTCTATAAGATGTAGCTCTAGGTATGCCTTGTTTAACGGCTCCATCGGAAAAGGCTTCTATGATTTGGTAAACCTGTGAACAGTTAGTTAATGAGTTGTCAATTGAAGGGCTTACGTATTTCATTCAAGGTTTTGAACTAACAAAAGCAACACCGCTTCCAGCCAGTGCGCTAAAAGGACTCAGCAGCGTCTCAGGAACAATTTCATATTTTCCGCCGGCAGACATAAACGACTTCATTAATTCGATGTCGTCTTTGGTGGCACTGGTATCGGGGCAAATCGCTGTACATAGAATGAATTGCTGTATTCATGGTCGGCGTATGTGAATGATGAAAATTTGAAACTTTGGAAATGTCTTTTACCATACCTGTGAAACCTTCACCGACTATTAAAGAAGTATTTGGAATTGCTCTGATCAAGCGGTAATTGGAAAATACGGATTTCAGTTTCTAAAAAGGAAATAAGTACAAATCAATGGATAAAGTATATTTAAAAAAACGCTAAAAATAGGCTACTCAAATGTTTTAAGGCACAATTAATTTGACATTCTCCGTTTTCAAATCCTTTCATTCTTCTCCCTTTGAACGAGTAGAAAACCTTTTGCTGCATTTTTTCTTGAATAGTAAAATGTTTGAAAAAATATCATAGAATAAATCATTAAAAAGTTGATACATCATAAGAAACAATATACACATCCAGTACTTTGAAGTGATTTGGATAATCCGAATTGACTGTTTGAAGTGAAAATAAATTATTAATGTTGTCTCCTTAATTGACAGAGAACCTACATCCAAAAAAATTATGATTGTTCTATTTAGTACTTCTCATCTCGGGAGTCATTTTTCTGTGAGTTCGTTATGATATTAAACGCCACAGAGTAATCCGATTGTTTTTCCCTCTTCTTTTTTTCCAATAAAATGGATACGAGATGATTTTATAAAACAAATGAATGAAAACTAAACCCTATCGATTACTCGACGAAGGAGTTCAGTCAACTATCAATCATCGTATAAACATAAAGAATACTCACACACGGAGAAGATTAATCAAGTTCGCTTACAAATATGTATCATTTATCTCTACAATAATTTTGCGGAAAATTTTAATGCGATAAAGAAAACAACGGGCAATTGTTTTTTGTTTTTCTTTATCGCACAGGGTAATTCCCGAAGTAAGTACGTTTGATATTTCTAATCGAAGAAAGAAGTTTTACCATTTTCAGGTGACCTAACAAGTGGAATGCTTAAAATGGTAAGTAATTTTGAAAAACCAAAATTTAAAAGAAAATACAATATTTTTTCAAAACTTCTTTGGAACTCTTTCACGTGTTATTCTATCACAGGAAGTCAAGAATAACTGGAAGAGAAATGAATGGAGGAGAAAAATGAACCCCGTCCATTCACTGAACATGAGACGACTTCAAACAGGACTATAAGTAATACCATTACAGATAAAAGACGAGAACAGAGTAATAAAGATGTGGAATATTCTGTGGTTTGACCCTCTATATTGTGTCGAAGGAGGAATAGGACGAGGTATGATGCAATCGGAAGAGCGCATTCAAAACTTTTTTTTTTTCAAATATTCGTAAAATAAGATACGAGTAGAAGAGAAATTAGGATTAGTAATGCAGCGGGACCATTTTAAAATGCTCCCTATCACGTTTATACTGCGGGTACAGGTACTCAGTAAATTAATTCTTGTATACCTGATTCAGTGTTTGACATGATACACCTGCGAGAATGGAAATTATTAATTTGCTGCACAATGATTCCTCGTGACTTATTCGTACTTCAGTCAGAAATTGTTGTAGGAACTGAGGTTTCATAGCCAAAAATATAACATCACACTGTACAATCACCTCATCTGAAAAAATAAATGCCCAAGATTTTGAAAAATGAGATTTTTTCTTGGAACTGCAGAAAATTTATTGAAGGCATACTTTAAGCACCTGGGAAAGGAGCTAGTAAAAGAGAATATATTAACGAATTTTATATTCTTTTAAAGCTTGGGTCATTGGTAGATATCTGAACGTTTCTAAGAGGTGTGGTAATGTTTCATCAAGTCAGTGCAGCAAGAGCCCGAAATAAACCCACAAGAATCCAGAGGAGAACAGAAAATTGAAAACCGGAAACTTACTATTATTATGAGTTAAATTGACACCCGTTTTTTTCCAATTTTCGAAAGTTCTTGCCGAAGGAGCTGATACAAATACATCCTTGGCGGATACAACGTCTGAAAAATGAAAAAAAAAACAGCAATTGTAGGAGAGCAGGGTGGTAAATTTTATCAGCTGTTGGAAATAAAATACAACTCAACCTTTTTCGATAATACTTCGACCGATGGCTTGAGCCATATTTCCTGCTCCAATAAATCCTATTCGAAGTTTAGTAGCCATTGCGGTTTTCGAGAAAATAGACTAAAAGTACAGAACTGAAAGAACAATCTACAGTGTACTGAACTGAATTTCAAATTTAGAGCGCTAAGTTAGGGTACTTTAACACCGCGGACTTAAAAATGCTCTCAAATTGAGAATGTCACAGGAAGGACAATGGGAGTATTAATTCAGAAGTAAACACTTCAAAATGAATGACGTACGCGAGACCAAGAGGAGAGTAATTTACTAGCGAAAAAAATCTTAGAATAGAAGGGCTGGATTCGATAATAATGTTTGATGAGAACGTTAGGTTTTGGTTCTAGTTCTGGAGCACCTACTAGAACCTGAAAATACGTGTTTCGAAAATAATGATAAGAAACTAGAATCTGATTATGCTATTAATCCAAAAAGAGGTGACATCAAAAATGTTTACCCTCTGCAGGGCTGCCGGTAAACAAAAACTAAAAGAGAATAATGCGTGAACGCACCAGTGTAGCCGGAGAGATGATTTCAAATTGTATTTGACATTTTATCTGTTTCAATAATTATTGTTTTCCATTTTCAAATTTCAACTTCCGAGTTCCATTAAAATAGTCGTTTCATTATTCGATTCTCAGTTTCTGTTAGTATCCACCCATGTAGAATTGATGTAGATATTATTAATGAAAAGACAATAAATGTTGTAATACAATGAATGAGGGATGTAACAGTACCTCTATACGAGTACCGGTAGTTTCTTTGATTCCTCAAACCCCTAATAACACTTACCTAATTTTAAAAGCTAAAAGAAGGGTCGTGACTTTTTTTTAAAAGGCTCTTGCAAATTTTGTAGCCTATAGAGGTTTTCCATACATGAAAGAAGTCTGCGTTTAAACAATGTACGACAAATGTAAAATCGCGCTGGAAAAAATTGAGCTATGAAGATAAAATCTTCAGTTTATAGTCTTCAAGCAGTACATGATTCTCGGTCAGATACACTATTAGATACGAGCCAATAAATTTTTATAAATACCTGTATGTTCTATACTCGGTTCACATTAAGGAAGGATAGAAATATGACCTTGAGAACGGAACGGTAGATTAAAATTACCCGGAGCGTTCCGTTCTCGAGGTCATATTTCTATCCTTCCTTAATGTGAACAGAGTATAAAAGCATATTCTTGGGGCTGGACCGATCAATTATCCTTTTTTTTTTTTCCTTAATTTAGACACTAGTAACAGAAGTATACCTATACTTACAATCATAATTACTTTTAATTTCTTAATACATACTCTAAAAAAATTTTATTTAGTTTTCCTCTCTTAAATACCGTATGATGCTACAAGGTAAATTTTTGATAACTATCTCGAATGAACAAAGACCGCAGAAAGATATATCTTACAATTTAATAACCACTGTTTGTCTGAATTACGTCAGTGTGGAGAAAAATGGTCGTACCACAATACGCCTATTACTACCACTTCTTTTACGGTTCATGGTTCCAACCGTGCATTCAGTTTTCTCGAACTCCATTCCAGTCAGTTGCGAACCTGTTGCTAGTCTTGAGACATGACTGTTCGAAAATCATTATTTTGTGTCATCGTCATCAGCGTTTGTTTTATCATTTTTACGAATGCATCTATTAAGAGATGTTTTTCTTGTCGATCGCGTGGTGAACTCGGAAGTTGTAAAGATAAATTTAAATATTATAATGCTAGTCAATTAGATCTGGATGCAGGCGTCGAAATAGTACCCTGTGCTTCAGGATGGTGCGGGAAAGTAATCGAAACTAGTGATCACGATTTGAAAGTTGAAGAATATGGAGTCGCGACTCAACGTATGTGTTTGCAACGATCGCCTTCCGACAATGAAGAAAGATGCGATGATACTGTGCGAAGCCACAAAAAAGTTTTCATGTGTTTTTGTCGCGGAGATTTGTGCAATAATTCAATACCAATTCAATCGTCGGTTAAATTCGTATTGTTTTCCTTTGTCTTGTCATTGTCACCACGTTATTTGTTAAAAGCATCTCATTTGAATATTACCTAATTTTCGACAAATGTTAGCTCTCCATTTCTCATCTTGTCTTTCAACTCTACTCTATTACACACAAAAAAAAAAGTGATTCGTAAAACAAACGACGTACTTATCTTTAATGGCAAGTATAAATGCATACAATACAGTACAATACAAGGAAATATGATTGCCAAAATGAGAAAAAAAAAAAAAAAACGATGAATGGAAAAGAAAAAAAAGTTAAAACATTAATTGGTTAACATTTGAAAACTTCTACAGAATAGTCAAGCAAAACAATAGAAAATTGAAAAATAATATTACCTCTCTCGAAAATCCTACATCAACCTTTTGTTTGACACAACGAACAATCAAGTTTACTCGCAAATTAACAAAATTGAAAATTAATAACATGGGTATTTGAATAATATGAAAAAAAAAAGAAATGATAAATTTTTATAGCACTAGGCGTTCGAAAGTTTATCTTGTAAATCGTCATAATTTAAAACTTATACTTCACGATAAAAATAATTTAATGATGTCAGTAATCACAGATCGACAAACGGGACACCTTCTATAGTCGCTACTTTGCTGCAACTTTACAGCACATTCGTAACATGTGCACATGTGGCCACATTTATATAAGACTGAATTGACTGCGCTGACCAAGCAGACTGAACACTTGATTGAATTTTCACTGTTGATATTCTGAGGGGGAAAGAAAGGTACATTTATCAAGTTGTAAAAGGGTATACATAGAAAACACATCAGAAATGAATGATTACTTCTAATGATGAAACACTAGGTATCGCAAAAGCTTCAGAATTCAGAGTATCGTTGTTATCCAAAAACGTTATCACAGATTCACCGAGTTCTTGTTCATCTCTCAAATCAGGAGGTTGGTACTGAACCTGTAAAATGGCTAAATATTAGTATGGAGAAATTTTCATAAATTTAAAGTAAATCTTATTCTCTTCAAACGTAGTATCGATTTCAATTAGCTGAAAAAGATTGGTAATTGTCATCCCTAATTTCTCATTCACCACTGAACTCGGGCTGTATGAACTCCCTCATTAAATGATATTTGTCGTAAAGTCGTCGCCTGTCAGAAAATCGCCATTTAAAAAAAGCAAGAATTGTACAGAATCTACAGGATGCCAACATCGCCCTTGAATGGGTCAACGCTCATAATTATGAGAGCATAATGTTGGATAAATGTTGAAAACTCAAATATCAACAAAATTCTTATCAGAGTGGTAAAATCTGTTGATAGCGAACACTAAGAAATTTCAATATCAATAGTAAGTTAAAGAAAGAATGTGAAAATTACGTCAGCTTATAACCAATATTAAACCTTAATTACGACATAATCTTTGGGAAGAAAGGCTAATATTTAAATTTGTTTTTGAATACCCACGCCAATATTTTCATCGGGTACTGCACCAAGATCAAAAACTCAATCAATTTTCTGAAACCGTACTTCGGGATACTTCTTAATACATATTTTCTCCCCAACTATAAACTAAGAACTATAGACGATATCCTGATGATCGACGAACGTATCCTCGAAAGACAAAGGGTCAACTACAAATCTTTTAGAACTTGATAAATGCTCAAGTAACAAATGTTTCATGCATCCAATAACTGCAAAACAACCCAAAATTTCTCAGAAGTTTTCTAAACGTTGGTTTCATTTTTCAAGGAATTGTCTTTCAAAGATTTCATTTGCTTCACAACCCATATCGTAGTCAATCGACGTAATACCTAGATGATGCGCTTAAATCTCAACACGTGATAAAGAGAACGACTTTAGAAGAAGTCGACAACTTACTTTCCAGAGAAATATTAATCTCCAAGCTCTAACAAAGCTTCATTTGATTAAACATATTTACACTATGAAAATCTTACAGAAACCTTATAAACACCAAACTGATTGAATAAAGAATTGAGATGATGAGGCGACTATACGGAGAATACAAGAGGAAGATTTAATAATTCGCAACATTTAGTTTGTTTAAAACTCCAGCATTTTGGTTTTCAAAAGTATTATCATATCAATTCTATCAATGATTCTCAAGCTTTACGAGGCATCAATTCAAATGAATACATTTGCCTATCCTCTCTCTAAAACTGTGATAATTTTCTTCACGTATTTCATTTGTACTCACTTCATTGGTCAGATCCTTGTCAGCATCGACCATATTTTTTTTCGCTTCCTCAAGCTCGCCCCTCGCGAGGTTCAAATTAAATCTAAGTATTGCAGCGTCATCTTCGTTTAGACGATACAAATCCGGATTTTTCAAATCGGTGATCGCTTTCGCCAATTCGGTACTAGCTTTATTGACCTTTGTTTTCTTGCGGTACACGTCGTCTTTGAGTCTCCCTACTTCCGTTTGAAGATCTTTTAATTTTTTTCTCGCTTGCGATAACTTTTCGTTGGAGTCGTAAACTTGGAACTTCAGATCTCGAACGGACGATACCTAAGAAAACAAGATGTTTCGGTATTTTGCTGATCTACGCGAAAGATCATATAGACCAAGAAATGAAAACATAAACATCTGTGACCTGCTGTGAGAGAAGGGTACTTAGCATCAACCTAACCTAACCATGCCACCTTCTCTCACAGCGGGTCACATCTACCTGGAAACAAGAACAACACAACTGATTTTTCCATCAAATGTTTCGAATCTTCCCCCTGAGTGTAATTTTAAAAAACCCGACAAATCCACGTTTGGTTCTCCCTGCTTGAGGGGTGCAAAGGGGGAAAAATTGCGATTTTCATCAATAACTCGGAAACTAGTAATCCTACGAAAAAAATTTTCAGATAAAAAATGTTCCACATTAAATTTCCCACAAAAATTGATCCATAATTTTTTTTCTAAAAATCCATAGTTTTGTCGCTACTGGGCGCTGAAGGTATATCTTCTTCGTCATGCACATGATCTTCGCGCGCGCTATAAGTGAGAGGAACTCGTACATGCGGAAAGTTTTGTTTACGTGATATTTAACAGCGTGCCCAATCTAGCCTTTTTGGGGCAAATCTAGCCCTTTTGATTTTTGTTTTGCTCCGACGTTCAAAAAACTGTAACATTGTGTTAAATGGGTGTCAGTTTTTTCCAATTTGAGAAGAAATACATTGCATAAATGGAATTCAGTCCCAATTAGCCCCGATTCTGATAGAATTTGTTTCCCAACTGAGTTTCACAATTGGTCACACTGGATATTTTTCTATCGTTTGATGCTTTCCTTTCATCAAAATCAATGATATATCACCCAACCTATTCTTCTTTGCCAATGAGGGATGACTGCCAACAAGTGAACTAGATATGAGAAATAGTCGCTCATTTGAAAATAGGTAAATCGATAGTTTTCAGACTCGCCAAAACCGTAGTCATGAAATCAAAATTATTGATAGTATTGACAGTTGTGTGTTCTTAAGGGTATGCTTTACACAGAAAAAATACGTGTAAAATCAGGTAAATATACGAAAATATAGGTTCCGAGCCGACTAATTACTGTCCATAAAATGAACCAATTGTTATGAAATCTTTCAAAGTGTTGGATGAGTGTTTGATACAGGTCTAAAATTAATTCAGAACTGGTAATATTATTTAGAACTCTTGTCATTGACGATCAAAAAGTGGTACATTTTGACCTTTTTCGATCGTTGATAACAAGAATTCTAAATAATATTACGAGTTCTGAATTAATTTTAGACCTGTACCAAACACTCATCTAACACTTCAAAAGATTTCATAATAATTCGTTCATTTTGTGGACAGTAATTAGTCGCCTCGGAACCTATATTTTCGTATATTTACGCGTTTTTTTCCTGTATAGAGCATACCCTTAATATTCATTTCCAGGTGGCCCTCTTTCTCTGGCTTCATTGCTTGGTCTAATAATAAAATGTACGTCGAGTATTTCTACCGACCAATGTGTTCATATCTTGTCGTCTTCTGTTCCGCCATCGCATTTCTTTAGGTGTTTGAGAACAAGTTGCACAGCGCCGCACTGGTGTCTGAATACAAAAACAAATCAGATGGTTTTTGGACATTCAAAGTTATGAGTTCTAACAAACATCAATCATCCGCTCACTTCATTCCTTCGACCGTTCGCCACAATCGTAACGTTTACATCATTTCTGGTATCGTTTGTAGCTCTCGTTAATGTTACCCTCCCATTCAGGATTGTAAATTCGGTAACTGGTTGAGATGACATGCTCTATTAAAAATATAGAAACGATAAAATGAGTTATTATCAATAATCAAATTCCTACGATGGATAGGTTGCTGATACTACACATAATATCGTACAGGAATAGAGGCCATCGTATATTATCAGTAGGAATATCACGACGACCCGTGATAACAGGAAGGACTTGGTTATACTTACATTTCCATGGCTTTGCCAAAGATCGTTCGGAATACTCCCACTAAATTGAAAATTCATTGTCTTGGTAATATTTTGATGTCTGACTCTATATCGAAAGATAGCGCTTGATAAAAAGTTCTTAAATCTTTATCACTATTCATGATTCCCCGATTTCATAATTTGAACTTCGAACAGCATTTATCACACCAATAACGAAAGTAGAACGGAAGAGTTTGCGCGGATCTTCAACTTCGTCCAGACCTGAGATTGTAATCAGATTGTTAATCCGTTTGATAATCGAGCGAGTTGAAATTCGAATCGAATATCAAAATAAGACGAATTACGAATTATTTTTATGATGATAGCAAGTCAGTAACACAACGGGTGGACAAAGGGTATTCTCACTTCTCAGTGTTGCCAATATTAACCTCTAGCGTCGACGAGTGAAGAGCCTATAATAATCCATGATGGCTAGGCACCAGGCAACACAAAGCGCGCATTGGTGGTGGTAAATCTCATAAAAATGTTGGTGCGTATCCGGAGCTGAATGTACATACAGAGTGCCAGCTGGTAGCTTATCAATCGTTCAAACCCTGACCTGAATCTAACGCGAATCTACCTGCGTATTTACTATTCATCACAATAATATTATTCTACGTTTTATTTTCACTGTGCATAATTTTGTGAGTATTTTCTCTCATGGAAAATTGAATTTGATAAAATATTATTTTTAAGGAATGGACATGGATTATCATTATTCACCGAATCAATCTCGAAATTTCCCTCGGATGGGTTTCGATCATGATTGGCGACCCAACAACAATAATGTAAAGTACCTACACTTCTTATAAAATTATGGCGTACTTTCGTGTACTTGACAATTATGTGGTTTTGAGTTGACTGTCTAATATTTACCGTCGCGAGTGATCGATCTCGAAATTTTATCAACTCGGATTCATTCCTCTGCTTATTTTATTTTTAACCTATTTCAGACCTTATTATTAATTTCTATAAACTAAAAAATCTTGAATGATTTTCGAATTCAGGTTGTCCAAAATTTATGCGTAAATTATGTTCCAGATTCCGTTGCAGTTAATATTCTCCGATGCAAGTCTTCCGCGTAATATTTACGTCAACTTTCCCTTTCCAAGAATGAGTGACGTGAGTATTTAATTACTTCGCAATTTATTTTTAACAAAACTTTTTGCTCAAAAAGTCGGAACTTTGAATTACAGAATTTTCGAAATCCTTGGAATTATAGAGACAACTGAAGGAGACCAGTTCGACGACATCCGAGTATTAATGAGATGGTAATGTATTATATTTATTTTATTTGTTTCTTATATTTTTATTATGTGTCTATTTTGTATACGAGGTGCGGTCCTTTAGTACTTTTACTGCTGACTTTATAGGCGCCAACATACCATGTTAATAAACTAGTCCTCCACCTCGACAACAATGATAACTTTTTGGAAAATGAACCGGAAACTAACAAAATTGAGGTTGTTGAGTCGTTGTTACTGAGAGACCAAAAACCACTGGCCAAAGTAAGCGCCGCAGAGGCGGATGAAATCATTGGTTATTTGGTAGTACCGGAACGTAGTCAGTGGAGATAAACTCTTAAGCGTGGAGATCTAAACGGCTCGTTACCGGCCCGCTGCAGAGGTCCACGAAAGCTTCGTTGGAGAACACTTTTGAGTCGGCGAATTGCACGAGGGCTGCACAGCAGGACCGCAGCATCTTGGACATCCCGGTCTTTGTTCTTGGTGTAATGTCATATTATCGAAGTCTCTCTTCGACGATGTTAGATGTATTTATTTTATTTGTGTCTTATATTTTGTATTATGATTGTGTCTATTTTGTATTTGAATTGTTTTTTCCTTTTTCAGCATTGGGTATAAATACGAGTACGATGTATTTAAGATAAATTTGATGTTTTATCCTCATAATACGGGTATTTTTATACTTATTCATAAACACACCTATATAAACAAATATTTACGTGCCTCTCAATTTCGCTATTTATTTCCGCTCACTTATATACTGCGGATTATGGATTCAGTCAACAACTGAGAGACAGAGAAAAAGGTGAAAAGAAAAATCAGTTTCATGACGTATTCAAATAATAGGCTTTTATTCACCATTCAGCGAAATGCACTCATTTTCATTATTTCGTCGTCACATACCGTATGCTGCTACAATTTACATCACTTACTTATTCGTTTTTTACAAAATCCAACGGTACTTCGGCAGTCGTAGTTACACGATGCGAGATGCCGCGGATTTGTGGGCTTCATAAAAATTAAAAAATTCTCTTGTACCGGTACGCTACGTGCTTTTCAATTTTTTACACTAGGGCACATTTTCACGCATTGCCACCGGCGCTTTCTAATTCGTTGACTCGTTCCTATCGTAAATGTCTTTTGATGGTGTTGAGGTTTATTATTAAATGGAGATCATTGCCGCGCACTCAGGCTAAAACTTCTTCATTTGACCTTCAGTACTGCGATACACGATCATTTTTCTAAATAATGCAATAGAAAATTTATGCAAAAAATGCAGAATAAATGACTTGACAAATTTTCGAGTATCCGCTCTTATCCTACTGTACCTGGATTTTTATTCACAATGTGCGTAAGTATAAGACAATTAATGCGTTATCGAGTATTAGTCAAATATGACTGTCTTTACATTTTGAGCCACTCTCCTACATGTATTTTTGAGTAAATTTATAAATAGCGGAAGAAAAATCTGAGAAATTTGCTAATCACACAAACTTGACTGCGACATGGAAAATCATAAATAAGAAGCTACGTTTTTGTATATCAAGATACTACATGTATAATTTTAGAAGCAGTAATGGTATAGGCTCATGCTGTGTTATATTATTGTAACGTATTTAAGGGTGCACTAGGACGACTAGGTAAGTGAGAGTGAACGGGTGAAACTCAAGCAAAGCTGGATTTACAAAGTCTAGGGCTTTTGACCGTTATTTTTTTTTCGGTTAAATCTCAAATAACTCAGAAAATTTCATTTGAAACGATTATCGGTCATAATGGTCAAACGGTCAAAACGTTGGCCAAATAATGGTTATAACTGTTATGACCGAAAAATTTCGGTCACACAAAGAAAATGAAAAGTTGAAAAAAGTTAGGTAGTAGTGTAGTAGGTACCTACAACATTATTTTTTCGATGTTGTGACCAGCTGCACATTTGATAAATTGTTTACACGTTTCTTGACTATTGAACTCTCATTACATTGAGGAGATTTGATTTGAAGATTGATACAGCAATTGCCCTAAGATTTGCTGTAGATCTCAGTCTCAGGCAAAAGAATCTGTGGAAGTGGAAGAGAATTTGAACAAACAAAAATTAGAAAGCGCACCATAGAATAAATCGATAAAGAAAAATTGTTGAAAATTTTAATGCAATAGTCAACACAGTTCAATCTTGTTGAAACTCGAAGTCGAAACACATTTTTTTCTTTGTCCTCAAAGTCGAACATACACACTTTGCGATGAGCCAACGATGAGCTAATGAGGCGATAACATGAGACAGAAGAGTCGTACTTTGTCACAAACCAATCAGTCAGCAAAACAAGGATCTTTTGTCCAACTTGTTGTATCTAGGTGAAGCTTTCTCGCTGATTGGTTTGTGCCTAACTAAGGCTCTTTCTTGTTATTATCTGAATGCGAACGGCAAACGGCAACAAGCCAACAGCTACAAACTTACAAAGTCAAAACTGAATCTGTTGAAAAGTATGTCTTGGACGGCTGGGCCGAACCTCAGGCTGAATTGCTGAATCGAAGCTTTCTCTCCTTATTGCGAGTTTGACAGTTATTATTTTGGTCAGGATAACTGTTATGACCGTTTGAGAGTTATAAAATATCGGTTATAACTGTTATGAACTATATTTCATTCTTTGAAACGGTTATCGGTCAATCGGTCAAGATCGATACTTTTTTTTTCGGTCACGGTTATAACAGTTAAATAACAGTTAAATTCCAAGCCCTAACAAAGTCAAATTAACGTCACTAGATCACTGCGGTTGTACATCATCTTCTGAGATGTGTATCCCTCTTCAACGGCTTGGATGTTTTAGATAGGGGTTTTAAATAGTGTAAAATATTACATAGTGCATACGCGCGTCTTTATACACGGCGAGGCTCTTCAAACTTGTCTCAGGACTTCACTGCTTGGGCGGCGTGGAAAAAATACGAAGTAGTTTGGATTGGTACTGTCCGTCAGATCCACCTCAGTCTATCAGCCATTAGTTCTCGGCTGTTACCAATGCGTTTTTGTTAGTCATTTACAATGTGCATTATTGTTGCATACCCAGGCCCCGCGCTCTACGACCAACGAATCGCACACGGACGACCTACGCCCTCAACTATATGATCAAACCCGTTCAAACCGAAGAATGATGAGATAAGAAAATGAAAAAATAACACGAATAAAGATACAATTATAGAGATACAATTATACAAACACGAAATTTTTCAGAATCTTGATGAAACTCAAAATTCTCGGGTGAAACTTATTATTTGAAAGTACAGTAAAAGTATTTAATAAGTTGATAACCTTCTCCTATGTGGTCAGACTGATTGTTCTTCACCCTTTTTTCTCAAGCTTTTGTTTACCTGGCATGCCTGCGTAGTTCTCGATTCATCTATTTGTCCGCCCGTTGTGTTACTGACTTGCTATCATCATAAAAATAATTCGTAATTCGTCTTATTTTGATATTCGATTCGAATTTCAACTCGCTCGATTATCAAACGGATTAACAATCTGATTACAATCTCAGGTCTGGACGAAGTTGAAGATCCGCGCAAACTCTTCCGTTCTACTTTCGTTATTGGTGTGATAAATGCTGTTCGAAGTTCAAATTATGAAATCGGGGAATCATGAATAGTGATAAAGATTTAAGAACTTTTTATCAAGCGCTATCTTTCGATATAGAGTCAGACATCAAAATATTACCAAGACAATGAATTTTCAATTTAGTGGGAGTATTCCGAACGATCTTTGGCAAAGCCATGGAAATGTAAGTATAACCAAGTCCTTCCTGTTATCACGGGTCGTCGTGATATTCCTACTGATAATATACGATGGCCTCTATTCCTGTACGATATTATGTGTAGTATCAGCAACCTATCCATCGTAGGAATTTGATTATTGATAATAACTCATTTTATCGTTTCTATATTTTTAATAGAGCATGTCATCTCAACCAGTTACCGAATTTACAATCCTGAATGGGAGGGTAACATTAACGAGAGCTACAAACGATACCAGAAATGATGTAAACGTTACGATTGTGGCGAACGGTCGAAGGAATGAAGTGAGCGGATGATTGATGTTTGTTAGAACTCATAACTTTGAATGTCCAAAAACCATCTGATTTGTTTTTGTATTCAGACACCAGTGCGGCGCTGTGCAACTTGTTCTCAAACACCTAAAGAAATGCGATGGCGGAACAGAAGACGACAAGATATGAACACATTGGTCGGTAGAAATACTCGACGTACATTTTATTATTAGACCAAGCAATGAAGCCAGAGAAAGAGGGCCACCTGGAAATGAATATTAAGGGTATGCTCTATACAGGAAAAAAACGCGTAAATATACGAAAATATAGGTTCCGAGGCGACTAATTACTGTCCACAAAATGAACGAATTATTATGAAATCTTTTGAAGTGTTAGATGAGTGTTTGGTACAGGTCTAAAATTAATTCAGAACTCGTAATATTATTTAGAATTCTTGTTATCAACGATCGAAAAAGGTCAAAATGTACCACTTTTTGATCGTCAATGACAAGAGTTCTAAATAATATTACCAGTTCTGAATTAATTTTAGACCTGTATCAAACACTCATCCAACACTTTGAAAGATTTCATAACAATTGGTTCATTTTATGGACAGTAATTAGTCGGCTCGGAACCTATATTTTCGTATATTTACCTGATTTTACACGTATTTTTTCTGTGTAAAGCATACCCTTAAGAACACACAACTGTCAATACTATCAATAATTTTGATTTCATGACTACGGTTTTGGCGAGTCTGAAAACTATCGATTTACCTATTTTCAAATGAGCGACTATTTCTCATATCTAGTTCACTTGTTGGCAGTCATCCCTCATTGGCAAAGAAGAATAGGTTGGGTGATATATCATTGATTTTGATGAAAGGAAAGCATCAAACGATAGAAAAATATCCAGTGTGACCAATTGTGAAACTCAGTTGGGAAACAAATTCTATCAGAATCGGGGCTAATTGGGACTGAATTCCATTTATGCAATGTATTTCTTCTCAAATTGGAAAAAACTGACACCCATTTAACACAATGTTACAGTTTTTTGAACGTCGGAGCAAAACAAAAATCAAAAGGGCTAGATTTGCCCCAAAAAGGCTAGATTGGGCACGCTGTTAAATATCACGTAAACAAAACTTTCCGCATGTACGAGTTCCTCTCACTTATAGCGCGCGCGAAGATCATGTGCATGACGAAGAAGATATACCTTCAGCGCCCAGTAGCGACAAAACTATGGATTTTTAGAAAAAAAATTATGGATCAATTTTTGTGGGAAATTTAATGTGGAACATTTTTTATCTGAAAATTTTTTTCGTAGGATTACTAGTTTCCGAGTTATTGATGAAAATCGCAATTTTTCCCCCTTTGCACCCCTCAAGCAGGGAGAACCAAACGTGGATTTGTCGGGTTTTTTAAAATTACACTCAGGGGGAAGATTCGAAACATTTGATGGAAAAATCAGTTGTGTTGTTCTTGTTTCCAGGTAGATGTGACCCGCTGTGAGAGAAGGTGGCATGGTTAGGTTAGGTTGATGCTAAGTACCCTTCTCTCACAGCAGGTCACAGATGTTTATGTTTTCATTTCTTGGTCTATATGATCTTTCGCGTAGATCAGCAAAATACCGAAACATCTTGTTTTCTTAGGTATCGTCCGTTCGAGATCTGAAGTTCCAAGTTTACGACTCCAACGAAAAGTTATCGCAAGCGAGAAAAAAATTAAAAGATCTTCAAACGGAAGTAGGGAGACTCAAAGACGACGTGTACCGCAAGAAAACAAAGGTCAATAAAGCTAGTACCGAATTGGCGAAAGCGATCACCGATTTGAAAAATCCGGATTTGTATCGTCTAAACGAAGATGACGCTGCAATACTTAGATTTAATTTGAACCTCGCGAGGGGCGAGCTTGAGGAAGCGAAAAAAAATATGGTCGATGCTGACAAGGATCTGACCAATGAAGTGAGTACAAATGAAATACGTGAAGAAAATTATCACAGTTTTAGAGAGAGGATAGGCAAATGTATTCATTTGAATTGATGCCTCGTAAAGCTTGAGAATCATTGATAGAATTGATATGATAATACTTTTGAAAACCAAAATGCTGGAGTTTTAAACAAACTAAATGTTGCGAATTATTAAATCTTCCTCTTGTATTCTCCGTATAGTCGCCTCATCATCTCAATTCTTTATTCAATCAGTTTGGTGTTTATAAGGTTTCTGTAAGATTTTCATAGTGTAAATATGTTTAATCAAATGAAGCTTTGTTAGAGCTTGGAGATTAATATTTCTCTGGAAAGTAAGTTGTCGACTTCTTCTAAAGTCGTTCTCTTTATCACGTGTTGAGATTTAAGCGCATCATCTAGGTATTACGTCGATTGACTACGATATGGGTTGTGAAGCAAATGAAATCTTTGAAAGACAATTCCTTGAAAAATGAAACCAACGTTTAGAAAACTTCTGAGAAATTTTGGGTTGTTTTGCAGTTATTGGATGCATGAAACATTTGTTACTTGAGCATTTATCAAGTTCTAAAAGATTTGTAGTTGACCCTTTGTCTTTCGAGGATACGTTCGTCGATCATCAGGATATCGTCTATAGTTCTTAGTTTATAGTTGGGGAGAAAATATGTATTAAGAAGTATCCCGAAGTACGGTTTCAGAAAATTGATTGAGTTTTTGATCTTGGTGCAGTACCCGATGAAAATATTGGCGTGGGTATTCAAAAACAAATTTAAATATTAGCCTTTCTTCCCAAAGATTATGTCGTAATTAAGGTTTAATATTGGTTATAAGCTGACGTAATTTTCACATTCTTTCTTTAACTTACTATTGATATTGAAATTTCTTAGTGTTCGCTATCAACAGATTTTACCACTCTGATAAGAATTTTGTTGATATTTGAGTTTTCAACATTTATCCAACATTATGCTCTCATAATTATGAGCGTTGACCCATTCAAGGGCGATGTTGGCATCCTGTAGATTCTGTACAATTCTTGCTTTTTTTAAATGGCGATTTTCTGACAGGCGACGACTTTACGACAAATATCATTTAATGAGGGAGTTCATACAGCCCGAGTTCAGTGGTGAATGAGAAATTAGGGATGACAATTACCAATCTTTTTCAGCTAATTGAAATCGATACTACGTTTGAAGAGAATAAGATTTACTTTAAATTTATGAAAATTTCTCCATACTAATATTTAGCCATTTTACAGGTTCAGTACCAACCTCCTGATTTGAGAGATGAACAAGAACTCGGTGAATCTGTGATAACGTTTTTGGATAACAACGATACTCTGAATTCTGAAGCTTTTGCGATACCTAGTGTTTCATCATTAGAAGTAATCATTCATTTCTGATGTGTTTTCTATGTATACCCTTTTACAACTTGATAAATGTACCTTTCTTTCCCCCTCAGAATATCAACAGTGAAAATTCAATCAAGTGTTCAGTCTGCTTGGTCAGCGCAGTCAATTCAGTCTTATATAAATGTGGCCACATGTGCACATGTTACGAATGTGCTGTAAAGTTGCAGCAAAGTAGCGACTATAGAAGGTGTCCCGTTTGTCGATCTGTGATTACTGACATCATTAAATTATTTTTATCGTGAAGTATAAGTTTTAAATTATGACGATTTACAAGATAAACTTTCGAACGCCTAGTGCTATAAAAATTTATCATTTCTTTTTTTTTTCATATTATTCAAATACCCATGTTATTAATTTTCAATTTTGTTAATTTGCGAGTAAACTTGATTGTTCGTTGTGTCAAACAAAAGGTTGATGTAGGATTTTCGAGAGAGGTAATATTATTTTTCAATTTTCTATTGTTTTGCTTGACTATTCTGTAGAAGTTTTCAAATGTTAACCAATTAATGTTTTAACTTTTTTTTCTTTTCCATTCATCGTTTTTTTTTTTTTTTTCTCATTTTGGCAATCATATTTCCTTGTATTGTACTGTATTGTATGCATTTATACTTGCCATTAAAGATAAGTACGTCGTTTGTTTTACGAATCACTTTTTTTTTTGTGTGTAATAGAGTAGAGTTGAAAGACAAGATGAGAAATGGAGAGCTAACATTTGTCGAAAATTAGGTAATATTCAAATGAGATGCTTTTAACAAATAACGTGGTGACAATGACAAGACAAAGGAAAACAATACGAATTTAACCGACGATTGAATTGGTATTGAATTATTGCACAAATCTCCGCGACAAAAACACATGAAAACTTTTTTGTGGCTTCGCACAGTATCATCGCATCTTTCTTCATTGTCGGAAGGCGATCGTTGCAAACACATACGTTGAGTCGCGACTCCATATTCTTCAACTTTCAAATCGTGATCACTAGTTTCGATTACTTTCCCGCACCATCCTGAAGCACAGGGTACTATTTCGACGCCTGCATCCAGATCTAATTGACTAGCATTATAATATTTAAATTTATCTTTACAACTTCCGAGTTCACCACGCGATCGACAAGAAAAACATCTCTTAATAGATGCATTCGTAAAAATGATAAAACAAACGCTGATGACGATGACACAAAATAATGATTTTCGAACAGTCATGTCTCAAGACTAGCAACAGGTTCGCAACTGACTGGAATGGAGTTCGAGAAAACTGAATGCACGGTTGGAACCATGAACCGTAAAAGAAGTGGTAGTAATAGGCGTATTGTGGTACGACCATTTTTCTCCACACTGACGTAATTCAGACAAACAGTGGTTATTAAATTGTAAGATATATCTTTCTGCGGTCTTTGTTCATTCGAGATAGTTATCAAAAATTTACCTTGTAGCATCATACGGTATTTAAGAGAGGAAAACTAAATAAAATTTTTTTAGAGTATGTATTAAGAAATTAAAAGTAATTATGATTGTAAGTATAGGTATACTTCTGTTACTAGTGTCTAAATTAAGGAAAAAAAAAAAAGGATAATTGATCGGTCCAGCCCCAAGAATATGCTTTTATACTCTGTTCACATTAAGGAAGGATAGAAATATGACCTCGAGAACGGAACGCTCCGGGTAATTTTAATCTACCGTTCCGTTCTCAAGGTCATATTTCTATCCTTCCTTAATGTGAACCGAGTATAGAACATACAGGTATTTATAAAAATTTATTGGCTCGTATCTAATAGTGTATCTGACCGAGAATCATGTACTGCTTGAAGACTATAAACTGAAGATTTTATCTTCATAGCTCAATTTTTTCCAGCGCGATTTTACATTTGTCGTACATTGTTTAAACGCAGACTTCTTTCATGTATGGAAAACCTCTATAGGCTACAAAATTTGCAAGAGCCTTTTAAAAAAAAGTCACGACCCTTCTTTTAGCTTTTAAAATTAGGTAAGTGTTATTAGGGGTTTGAGGAATCAAAGAAACTACCGGTACTCGTATAGAGGTACTGTTACATCCCTCATTCATTGTATTACAACATTTATTGTCTTTTCATTAATAATATCTACATCAATTCTACATGGGTGGATACTAACAGAAACTGAGAATCGAATAATGAAACGACTATTTTAATGGAACTCGGAAGTTGAAATTTGAAAATGGAAAACAATAATTATTGAAACAGATAAAATGTCAAATACAATTTGAAATCATCTCTCCGGCTACACTGGTGCGTTCACGCATTATTCTCTTTTAGTTTTTGTTTACCGGCAGCCCTGCAGAGGGTAAACATTTTTGTCACTTCTTTCTCGATTGATAGCATATCTATCTACGTTCACTTTTCATTTCTCTGTGAACACGTTTGCCACCACCGAAAATTTCCCGAACGTCGAATGTCAAATCATTCTCTACTCATAGTATTCAAGGTTGCCAATATTCAAACTCGAATTTCTCATCGTGATTTCAAACCGCTCTGATAACTGATAATAATTCCGTAAGGTAAACAAAACTTTCCGTGGAAAAATATCTAGATTTGAAAATTTTGTATTCGCGAAAGGAACATTCAATTTTTCTTTGTCGAAGTTGATTAGTTTTGTCTCTCGTACCGCGTATCTACTCTAAAATGAGTTCACTATCTAGCCGTTCATCTTCTCTTCCAGCCGATGGAGAAAATTGGAAGAATCTCATCATATCGAGACTTCAGCATCGCAACAAAGTTCAAACTTATTGTTTTAAGGATGTCATCGATGCTCGTAAGTATTTCTTCACGTGTTAAGATCTGCCAGATCAACTTTCTCGTCCAACGAAACGGTATACGAGCAAATAAGTCAGGTCCAAACGATTATGAAATCGCAAGATTTTCTTGCAAGATTACAAACCTTGACGTATTAAGTCGCACTTCTGTTCGACCTGTACATCATATTTGTACAGACTTGTCCAAAAATGCACTCTCAGGTTTCATTCCTGTATTGCCAGCAGACAGACCGTTCACTTATAAATGCTACCATGTTTCAGATAACCGTCTTTTCGATCAAGCTAATTCGTTGAAAAGTGAGAACATTCAGCTCTCGATTCAGCTGGAGAAAGTGCGTCAAGTCGGATTTGACGCCATTAAAGCTAGCGACGGTTCATCTGATGTACGAACGGTAACCAGCGAACAGTTATTAGCGCTCGAACAGAAACTATTAGCGCAACAAGAAGAGCTGACGGAAATCCATAAGAAGCGAGGAGAAAACGCTCAAATGATCGTGAATTTAAATAACCTTTTGGCGGAGAAAGAAAAATTGCTCGGAATGAAAGAAGATGCGTAAGTGTTCAGAACATCGGTGATATATTATTTGCCTAGCTTACAGATAATGAATGTTGATATCCAGAATCAGGGCCACTAAATAAAATATCCTTTTTGTATCGGGGTTATCAATATTACTCTGTTCATGTTTGCTATTCAGTTAGGAAACGCCGGTTGGGAGATCGGTAAAAAATGAACAACCCGTCGTCAAGTCTTTCGAATAAGTTGGTACAAAATTACGAATTCCCTTCTTATGATCCGAGCTTATGGTATGTCGATTTTCTGTGAATGAGTATGCTCTGAAAATGACAAGTCTTATTTTCATACATGATGAACCATGGGATCGTGGCGTAAATTATAGAACTCTTATTGTAATTGGTCGAACGTCCCTATCGTGTAAGTTGATCCAATTTGTCTAAAATTTCTCCATTCACTATTTCGGTCTGTTTTCAGATTAACCGAAAGCTTAGCGGCGATCGCAAGTTTAAAAGCTGAAATAAAAATGTATCAGGCGAATCACAAGCAACTTGAAGAATTATATCAACTTTTGAGAGATGAGCATCAAGCTCTTCAGTTGACATCGACCAAACTAGAGGAAAAACTGCGAAAGACTCAAGTAAGGATTGTGATTCGTTCACTGTTTCTTTCAATGAAAACGCTTACTCGTTCCAAATATCGAGTCAAATTTGAAAGCTGCTAGTGAAATCAGCCTTCTTCTGAACTTTATGAGCTTGTAAGTCGAATTCTACGAGATCCAGAGGAGAAATTCTTGAAAAAATTTTGATTTATCAGAGAGAAAGGTTGGAAGGTCAAGCTTCTCTTAAAGAGATTCTGTCGTGAGCTTGTCAAAAATGTTTCGAATTTTTCCCACCGACTTTCTTTTCATCAGACTTAATACCTGGCACACACGTCGGGAAAATTATCCTGGTTTGAGTGATCTGATAGCAATAAAAAATAAAATCATTCCTTGGTCATCCTTAAATAGGAAGTCTTGGCGCGAGGAGACCCTCTCTAATATCTTATTCAAAAATAGATATAATTCACTATAACCATCAACCTCATCCAACTCTATTCACCTACTCTATGTTCTTCCGTAATATTTTGGTGTTTGTAAATCAACATTCTTATGCTGAGCTTATCATCGTATCGTATTTATATAGTTGAACAACTTGTTGGAGAAAGAAAGAGTGAGAAAAAAAACATCGATACTCATGTCAGAATTTATTTTAGTTTAGCGTCAGCCTCTTTGACAACTTCTAATTGGGTCTGAATGAGGTCTTGAATATCTATCCCTTTGTTCTCTACCAAAACCATTTTAATGTTGGGAAAAAAATTTCGTCTTGTTTTTTCAACGATTTGTCTTTTTTAGTGTCGTTTTAATCCCTTCGTCTAAATAATTCTTTCGTCATCTTATTTACGTGTTTCTACTAATTTGTCTTTATTGTACTGATGAACTCGATTATTAGTGTGTGAATTGTTTTTTGAAACCCATGTATAATATCCTTACATCTTAATGAATTTTCGAATGGCTATTCAGTTGTCTTTCCTTTTTCCTCTGTGCATAAATCTAATTTTAATCTTTCGTCGTACCGTACTACGGTATTTGCGTTGGTCTTTTCTGATTTCGCTCGGATGAATGAATGTAAGAATGATGCGCAAATGAGCCATAAACTTGTTTGTATGATTGTATGGATTATGATTTATCTGCGGAAGTAAAGAGTGCAATTATACGCCCTCATCAGAAATGCTACTATGTCGTCGAAGGATAACGAAATATGCGCTACTTTGTATAGAATCACGTCAGTAATGGCCGCGTGATTGAACCGTTTCGTCTCTTTAAGTACATGTGCAGATAACCTCGAGAGTGTTTTCTTTGAAGGAGGCGTATTTTCTTACTAAAAAGATACGTAAATATCTCGTCGAAGAGCGTAACAGACTTCGTCGAGTATTAAGTTATGCTTTTTTCATCTTCGGTATTGTGGCGCCTAAATTTGGATGCTTTTTTCTAGAATTTTTATTCGGCAAAAGTTTGTTGACCGTTAGGCGTCAGTAATTTTTGTAAAATCGTTGAGAACAAAATGCAAATGTATAGAGGCAATGAACACGAAAAGAACTAATTCACCATCTTTCAATCGTTTGGAAGCGTGGGATTGACGAAGAGAAAGGGAAACAAAGAATAGAGTTCTGTTGACGTTTCTGTAGTTCCACGTAGTATTTGAGAATTTCTATCACAAAGAAAAACATTTTTTTTTTTTTTTATTTCGCAACTTTTTTTTTAAATCCGGAGCAAATCTAATTTTTATGTTTTCGCGATTTGAATCGTTTCGACCACTTTGGTATCGGCTTATTTCGTAAATCGCTGCAAGAAATGTACTCGAGAAAGGCTTTTTAGGAAAAATTTTTGAGGCTTTGAGTATTTCCGAGGTGTACTGTTCGTTGTCCATACTGTAATAGTAGAGTGCTAATTAATGATAGAAGCATGAAATTTGGTTCGATCATCTTGAAGGTGGTGGGTCTTTCAAAATTCGCCATAGGAAGTGTGAGGGACAGATTTTTGATATACCAAGACTCCTCGTAACGGTTCAGAAGCTTGAAAATGAGAACGGAGCCATTTTTGAAATTTTGGTCAATTACATAACCTAAAACAGATACTCCAAAATTTCTTGAATCTTTCTGAAGATATCTTTTAAATTACCAAATGGGAGGTCTAAATTCCTAGGAATAAAAAAAGAAAAATATCGGTGGCTTTCGTCCCTTTCTTCAGAAAATCTTACACACAATCTGGGAGGGGGGGGGGTCGGAATTTCAGTGCCCTACAAAGTATCCAAAGAGAGGACCGAAACTCTTAACAGTGTAAAAGATGACATTTTATTACCTTCCGACCCCCAAAAAGCCTAGAGGGCTTTAAAGATTCTTTTTGCCGCTGCATCACATTTAATTACAAAGAAAACTCTTTGGATGCCATTTTTCATTTTTGGAGAACTTTGGACCACTTGTCAAATGTTGGGATAGTGAGATCTCAAAAAGAGATTTGAAAATTATTTGAGCGATTTTCCTATCGCAGGAAAAACTTCGGCGCAGGCATTGATAATGCCCAATTCAAAATCCTTCATTATTTTTAACGGGGCACAAGCGTTAATGTTATACTCTTGAACGGCATCCCTGACAGCTCGGAGCACTTCTGCGTATAAGTCGTCGGTTTTCCCTGACACCAGAGCATAAACCAATGGTAGAGGAACACCTTCACCGGCGTCCACATTTCTCCGGCGTAGACCGAGTATCGTGAATACTTGCGCGAATATGGTTGGGGCAACCTTGAAGGTCCCATCTAAGAACCAAATGGAACTTTGACAGAGAAACAGTTTTTGCCATATTAATTCAATTTTCTTTTCCTATGTTCGTTATCGATTAACTTATAATGGTCAGACCAACACGTTGTACCTAAGAGACTCGTAGCGGATGAAATTGCTATGCAATGTCACTTCGGTATTTCTGTCATTCGGGGAAAGAATATTCGGGGAAATGGATTCGGGGGAATGTCCGGGAATCAGTTTTCTGCGGGAATAGACAAAAGCTGATGACGTTTCTCAGTCCTCATTTTCAAACTTATAACCGTTGTTGGGCCCTTCAAAAGACCACAGAGCCTAAAGATTTTTTGTTCTCCGAGAACTGCGAGATTCACCAGCAATGTTCCTTCGACTTTTTCAAAATTTCGTATACCGTCATCGTCTTGTTCTTCGTTTTTTACTACAAACCTACCACCCAAAATCTAAAATCATAATTAGCCTTACGCTTCGAACATCAGTTTTAGAATCAGAAGACTTCTAAGAATGCGATATTTATGATCAAAATAGTTTATTACTGAGAAAATTCCAAGACTGCAGCTAGACTGATTACCATGACGCGAGATTAGAATTTAAAATTTCTTTAGTTTTACTAATTCCTAAATTTTATGAGGAATGAAATTTTGTCAAGTCTTACAAACTACTTCTATTAACATCGTCACGTTTATATCCACGTGCGAATATAAAGTTTTATATTTTTTATACGATTTCTGAAAAATAGGTTCTCTAAGTACACGTTCGAAATTTACAAGACTATACCGAGAGAAATCAGGAAAGTATTGCGAGTACTTTTGATAAAGTGTGATCTAAATGGGTAAAAATGGATTTGAAATTCTTAATGTGATGAACGATGAAAACATTGGGGAAGGTAGTCAAAAAGACAGTTATCAGACAAAAAAAATGGAGGTCTTCTGATATACGTGGCAAAAAAAAAATAAGGGGTTGGGACTTATAATTGAGTATCTATCTAGCATATATTTTTCAGTCAAAAGTAACACGAACAAAATATCTGGTGTAAGTCGTCATTCGTGAAATATGAGACTCGAGACGTGCTTTTCCTACTTTTGTAATACCATAAAAGCACAGATAAATCTTCTCCAATCATAAATTCAATAAAGCGAGTTTCGTATTTAGAAGTTCAACTTATACGTGGTACCTCTAAACGAGTAACTTGTCATAAAACACCACATAGATGTCGATGCACTTACGACGTAGGTATCGCACATTTCATTAACGAAATTATCGCACCAACAAACGTAACGGGAAGAACATATTTATTTATTTTGGCATTTATACAACATTTTGATGAGTTTACGAAGTTAGTATCATCATACGGAAGTAGGAAAAATTTCGATCGAAGATTTCACCCACTTGATCTGATATCCTACAATAATTTTTGTCTTTTGTTTTCGTAACTCCACCCGTTCTCTTCCCCCTTTAGAAGTCATTCTCATTCGTCCAACTGCTATATCGCGTTCGACTGAATGTTCAAATTGACCTTGTACAGTTTTTTTCTAAAATCTATTCGCTAATGATGGCAATAATATTTTCCCATAATATTCAATATTTTTACTTGACACGTATACATGTCGCAACCATGTGGACCTCTCATTCATCGAATTTACACTCTCCCTGGACGGTGCCAACAAAATTTCTCTCGTTCCGTATGCGTTCTTCGGAACCGCCAACTTTAGAGGGCTCTAATTTGACAACGAAAAAATCTAAATCGAAATTCCGTCGTTTGGTGACTAATTCAATGATAATTTTACGAGTCATTATTTTTGTACGATAGTATGAATAATGAATACACGTACATAAAAAATAAAACGATCGAATAGAAGGAAGAGAGAAAGGTAATTTGTTATTTTGATACTTTATTCCTAAAATTACTTTAACGATCCTGCGAGTCAGCACAAATGATAATGACTTCAACCAGTCTCTCCTTTCATTGAAACAGAAATTTTAATTATCGCCCGCAATCCAGTGAGTGGAGTAAATAGGGGCGGGGGGGGGGAGACATCAGAGATATATTCCTCTATTGCAATTTCTCTCTTTTTCTTGTCGGCCTTTCTCGCCCACTTTTTTGTTCAAGTAAAAAAATACTGATACTCGAAGGAAAAAAATGTCTCACCCTTATCGAAAGATTGTTTCCACACCTCTGATTTGCATCAATCGTATCTTCAAGTTTGCGAGTAACTTTTACCTGGCCAATATCCTTGAGATCTCGTTTACTGTAGTCCCATTTTGTTTCCGAATAGGAGAGAACCGACTGATGTCTTTGTTGGAAAATACAGTTGTATTCAGTAAAAAGTAGTGAACAGTAGCTTCTCCTTTCTACCACAATGTCTTTTCTTCATCGTTGACGTCAGTTTTCCCATTCGTGGACGAAGACTAGTCACTGAAGTAACCACAACTTTGTGAAAGGAAGGTAGGAGTCTGGAGCGCAGAATCTTCCAGGACTCTGGGTATGATTTTCCTGATTTATAGAACATTGTAATGAGAGTAAATTGGAAGAATTAATTTACCCATACCCTGGCGGCACCACTGAAACTGGTCAGGAAATATCGCAGATAGCGACGACAACTATCTTTGCAGAATTCTCTGCATCAGGAAGTATTCAGGCCGGACGATGTTAGTCTTGCGCTGAATAAAAACTAACAATTGATGGGTGGTCGGAATGTCGAGCTGAAGGTTTCCTTAAATCAATCTGAATAGATTTTCGTGAGTGAAGATGACTTGTAGAAATTTCACGTTTTATAAATTTTGTTTTCCCAAATTTTATTCTAAATCCCTTCGTTCCCAAGTTATTTTGACTTTACTCCATAAACATTCGATTGGGAGAATTTCCCTGATCTTGTTCTCAATTTTGTCGATTCTAACGCTTGTAGCAGATGGCCGGCGACCCGGGTGGAATCATGGTCACCTCAAAGGAAGACCGAAACATGCACATAACGGAGACGTCTCACAGGAAATGTTTGAATGTCCCGTAAGTAGTGTTAGGGTTTCCGTGCAATAAAAATACTAAAAAGTGCAGTGAAATCGTGCAACAAAAATCTAAAATCATGCAGCATACTATGAGCAAAAAAAAGGTACATACATTATCAAAAGCGACCGCAATTGACCACAAAACGATGAACTCGCCATAAAACGACCAGATTAGATCGAAATAGATGAGAAGCGGTCAAAATCGGACAAAAAATGACAGGAAATTACCAAAATTGAGAAAAAATAATCTGTAAATGATCTGCATCGACCAAAATTATCTATACAGTTTGAAAACCGAGCATAATGAAAAGAGAAAACGATTACGTATGGTCAGAAAATTATCAAAACCAGGAAACGATTGAATTTGACCAAAAGCAACCAAGAACGTTCAAAATTGACCAAAACATGATGAGAAACTAACCAAAGACGGTCGAAACACCATAAAAATCGACCAAAGTGCTCAAAATAGACCAAGAAACGATCGTAATAGACCCAGGACAAGAAACAGCGACAGAAATCGGAACGAGAATATTTGATTTTGAAAGTATTTTTGACGCTGAATTCGATGTCGTTATTCGTTTTTTGTGGTTCTCTCGTTTTCTTCTACAATCTTACTCGTAACGTTTAGTTGCCGCGGCTTGTTGCAAAGCCCGACACACCTTTTTGTAATTCTACCCTTTAATGTCCGATGCGCGTTGCAACAAGCCGCGGAAACTAAACGAAAATAACAAGGGTTCCACGAGAAACAAATAACAGCATAGAACTCAGCGTGAAAAATACTTTCAGAAGCGGATATTCTCGTTCTTGACCTCTTCAAAAATTTTACTTTGTTGAGTTGTGTAAAGATAGGGCCGCTTTGAGTCTCTCACAATGATTTCAGATTTTCAAGTTCAATAGATTCTTATCTCTTTTTAATTTATCTCTTCCTAAAACGCCATTACACGTACGTGAACAGTGTGTACTTACAGAACCATACTATTGATTACTATACCTTTCTTATCCTTGTCATGGTTGCCAAATCTTTTGTTTAATGCGGCCATACGCGTGGTCGAATTTCTTTTATTATAATGAATAATATTGATTAAAAGTAATCAGCCGTGCTCAGTGGCGTGGGGAATAAAAGTACACTTTCATCTCATTTTCATTGAAAATAAAAAATCGACCAAACGTAAAAACAAAATTCAAAATGCCATCATTGATTACCTATTCGAGATAGAAATTATCAAAAAATTTATAATTCAGCCCAGGGGAGATGAGTTTAAGCAGCTAACGGCGAAAAAAAAAAACCCTAGAAGCCATTCCTTAATTGGCTTCTGAAGGCTAGCCAGAAGCCAGCCGATGAAATCAAGAAAAAGCTAGAAGTCAGCCAGCAGTCCATTAATGCGAGCTACCTTTTTGCTGACTTGTCTGTCAACATTTTTAATTTTTGATTTTTTGCCATTATTTTTTGATATTTTTCCGCAATTTTTTTCGCAGCAGGAGCCAATCATTGAGAAGTCAATGAAAAAAGCTAGTGAAGAGTTTAAGCCGTGATTGGAAGCAATTAACCAGTCAAAAGCCAATTATGAATTATGATTGACTTATCATCCTTAGAAATCAAATTTTGTATCCCTGGGCGCGGCGCGCTAATGTTGCATTACACCATCAATGGACTGATTTCCTTACTACGTCAGAATATTGATAGATTGCAAAATATCGCAAAATGCTACTTGCTGAAGTTCCTTCACTCTTTGTTTACTTTTCTCGTTCTGAAACCAGATCAATATTTCCTGTTTCAAAAACAGAACGTTAATAAGGTAGAAAAGGTCAATTTCCTAGAAGTATAAAGCTTCAAGATTGTAAAAAAATACTCCTATCCCTTATTTACTGTTTTCAAAATATTCATAAATTTTTAGAACATTACTTTTGTGGGAAATTGCATTAATAAAAAAGTAAACATAGACTTGAAGGAACTTCAGCAAGCAGCATTTTGTGATTTATTGATACTGCGAGTGTGACGTAACGGGAAATCAGTACGTTGCCACATTTGACAGGGCGTCGCAACTGAAACATTTAGTTTCAGTTTTTGACTTGAACTCATGACCTTAAAAATTGTAGCTTTGACTTTGGCTTTTGGCTTCAGAGAAACATTAAAAATACAGTTGACTTCTCACTTTAGCTTTTAGCTTTTGGCTGCTTCAATTGAAAACTTCAGCTTTTGGCTTGAACTTGGGACCCTGAAAAATATAGCTTCGACTTCAGCTTGTGCCTTGAAAGACCAAAAAGAAGTGAAAATACAAATCATATTCGATTTTGGGTTTCAACTTTGGCTGGCTGCAATGCTCTGTTATTATTTTGATGATTGAAAATCAAAGACAATTTTCTGACTATTAAAAACAATTATCATGTTTCTTATCACAAATTGGATATGACTTTTTAATTAGTTTTTTTCTCTCCCTACCAGTCCAGTTCTTAATCCAGCACACCATATTAGCATGACTTAAATCCACCCCTTGACCTAGTCTAACGAACTGATACAAATTATATATTTATTAACCTGAGTATTCTGAGGTAGATCCGCCATGATCATCTTCTCGACAAACACCCGTGCGCTTCTTCTGTGCATTTCATATATGCGGGTCTATTCATACATATGCCAAGCTCTAGCATAGTGACGCCGGAGACTAGATATTGCAACCAGAGTCCGTTCTTAAGACAATGATCAACTTTTTGATGACAAAGTTGCGGTGCCTAGGAATACGGGGAGTTTATGAGTAAACTGGTATAGAGAAAATGTGGGTCCGAATTTCGGAGCTTATAATTGTGCCTATGGTAGAGGGTAGAGCCCTATGAAAAGAATTGAGGATATGGATCGCCAGAACTCCGTGCGATTTGCGATGAGAAAAGGAGGCAGGAACACTATTTCTGACTGATTGATATGGCATCCGATCAGACAGAAATGTTATTCCTGTCAGTGGGTAATGAGCATCCTTTTTTCATCACAGGTCACTAATTATTTAGTCGTTGTCGTCATTTAGCTTCAGACTTCCCTATTCCAATGACTTTCAAGTTCACGGATAACGGTCTAAATACCGAAGCTAAATGCGAAACTCAGCGCTCTTGGAGGCTGCAATCTAGCTCCACTAATCGTAGCCTTCAAATTCCATAGCAAAATAGGAAATTGGAAGGATAAATGAGATATAACGACTAATTATAGCGGCTCGTGTCCTTACTCGTTTTTTTAATAGGGATTTTCTAAACTTTGAGATGGACATTATTCTGAGCAAAGTGTTTTCTACACAAATGCCTTTAAAATGGCGTCCTATTGAACGTGCTGAAATCCACAGGCGTATCACTCGTGCGTCGAGCGATTAAACGTGGTTCAAAAACTTGATTATCGAAAATGACTCGTCAAATATACGCGCTAGAGAAAATTTACTAGACGGAACAATGTTTCCGATGAGATTTCACACAAAAATGATATCTTGTAGAGTTTTTTCTAGTAGCAGAAGAAAAGTCTTTAGCGCGCAGAATGTGTACCCTGTACGTCGATATAAATTGTGCCACTCTAAAACTATTTCTCACGGTATGTTCTTAGTGTCCTTCCGCATCAAAGATAAATATAAATAAAAGGGATGATAATGTACATCTCATGTCTCGGATATAAGACCACAGTAACTTTAACCATAAGGGTGGATAACTGGTTGGCGGGGTATAGTGCGCTCTCCTTCTTAGCCTGGCATACGCGTTTGGATACAATAGTAGAACGATCTGAAATCCTTATTGTGAAAAATTTTCCACGTCTCAAGTCAAAAGGTATCGACATAACGTGGACGGAAGCGGCCGAGTAGAATTTCAAAAATTAATTCCACCCCCAACCTTGAAAATGAACGGTGAGAGCACAGCAATTGCGTAGCTTTCCACCGTCTGAACCAGACGCTTTCCTTTCGCCTCTATACAAATTGTAGAAGATATCATTCTTATGAGAAATTTGGTCCGGAACTTCTAGTTTTGCTTAAATTTCTTCTAGCATTCATATTTGATGAGTCACCCTGCCTTGTTTTGCCCCTTAGGGCAAGACGCACCAAAAATATGGCTGTAGATTTTCATGATGTTCGACGAGACGCTAATTCGTGACAATTGTAAAGAAAAACTTTTGATCAGAATTATATCTAGGTACCTCTCACTTTTGGTCTAGTTTGCTCGATGGAGTAGAACTGATCACTTAATAAGGACACCATAGTTTTTTATTTTCTCACATGTTGCCAGGAGTTTTGATCGCAGATATTTTCATTGAAATTCACTTTTCAAGGTTACGTAATGTTTGTACACAATGAAATTGCGCCGAGTGAATGAACGAACATCGATGCGAGACTGTCTTTCTTTTCAATTTTATGTTCAAAGTATTGCCTTTGTTTTGCTTTCGGGGTTAGTCAGTTGGATAACTTTAATTAATGTGTCGTATATATTTCCAGTTTGTGTGTCGTATCCTTGCTCTAAAGTCGTATATATGTCGTATAGTGGTCGAGTACATACGCACAGTAATTTAGCATCTTCATCATCCTTGCTCAAACCCTAGAGTAGAAGGCAGAGAAGAGGGTGAGCAGAGTATATTACTCGTATGTCCACCATGTATACAATCATAAAGTATCACAAAAGCACATTTTTACGAAGCACTTTATAGACTTTTACGTCACCGTACGATATTTAATTAGATGCGGCTGTTGTTGTCGTCTTGTCATCGGGTTTCTAAATGCTTCACATTATATTGCATAGTAAGAATATTGCTCGCACATCCTTTCGATTTTAACCCTGTTGGTTTGATTTATCGTATACTTCATTTCACTTTGGTTTTATTTCGGCTGGATACGCGAGTGGGTGTGTACGCGAACGTGTATATGAACTGAAAGAGCCTGGCCACTCTCTCTCTTGGCAAATGTGTTCAATTTCTCATTCGCGGCATTCGTTATTACAATTTTGTCGTATTATATTCGAAAAAATATTTCGTTTATAATTTTAACTTGCGGCAATTAACGAAATGTGTGTTATGCAACGTTGATAATACACACGTTCGAGAAATTAATTAGAGGATTTTTTTTTCAATCTTCTTTTTTTGTCGAAAGCTACTAACTTTCGCGCTTATTTGACGAAAGTTTCCGGTAACGTCGCCGTCGTGTCGTTTTCGCGACAAAATTATTTTCGCGGTGATTTTGTTGATTTTTCTCTTATCGTTCTTGAATACAGTTGTGCGTCGATCGATGATTTGTCGATGGTTCGGTAGGGTGTAATAAAAATATTTTTATTCTGCTTACTTTTATAGAGTGAACAAAATAGAAATCAAGAAAATGCCTTCCTCGTTATAAGGCTCATTGCCCCCTCCCACACTCGTATATATTTTTTTCAAATAGTCGATACGATCATGTGTCATGTCGCAAGACTCGTTCAGATATTTTGGATTTGAAGATGTGTGCTGTGTTTATTGCGAAATTCGGTATTCTGTCGAATATTCTTCGTAACGTTGCCTTACTTTTATTTCTGTCCGCGTTCGCCAGGCTCGAGTACGTTTAGGTTTTGCGTGTAAATATGGTGCAGTGGTAATCTAATCTGTCTTCCGTATTGTGTCATCAATATAATTTCATCCTCAGATGTCCCTAGGCTGTTACAAGACACGAGTAAAAAGTGAATTGGAAAAATTGGCCGTACATACTTCTTGCACATTGTTTTGAAATTTCGTAAGTACATATGTATTTTTTTCGACCGGAGGTTGTACATTTGATTTTGCTGATGGTTTCAACCGGTTTCTTATTTAGTTGTAAGTTTGATCAAAATTGTCGACATTTGGTCGACAATCGTCAAAGATCGGACTACGCGTCTCTCATAGTGTTATTACCCCTTTTAATTCTTTGACGCTTGAGGACGGTGGTTATTTACTTGTTCAAGACATCCATTATCTGACAGATTTGAAGGTTGAGAGAGTGCTATGTGCGATTACATGGTTTATGAGTGGGATCGGTGTTCATATAGAGTGCGGCAAAGTCATGTAACGATTTCCTCGAAAGAACTTATGGGAAAGTGATGAGATCATTCTGCCTCCCTAGGTATACCTAAAAATCGAATTTCTCTCGTTACTGTGTATGTTTATGAATTTTGTGTTTCTGACAAATGAAATACCTCCTCGCCGTGGCACAAACTTCGGAATATTATTACGAGGGCAAGATTGTTGAAAAATTTTAAATAATATAAAAACAATTTTTTGCATTCAAAATTTCTAATGGCAAAGTATGCGACCGAATTATTGAGGGAGCTATGCATACTAACAACAATATTCGGAGGAAAAAACTGTCATCCTCCCCACAGTTGATGCTTATGTCTCCCGAGAGACTTTTCGAAATTATTCCTGTATTCCTTCGTACTCGTATGACTTTGAGCATGTAATTTCCGCTTTCCTCCTTACAGGTCTAAAAATCGTGACAATTTGTCAAGAATGTTTGCTGAAAGTGCAGAACACGGTTTTTGGGGAAAGAGCATTATTGTTTGTGCACGATAGAAAATCAATGTTACCTTTTCTCCAACTAAACAAGAATACACACTAAAATTTATTTACTTGAAGGCACTGACGTCCAATTATTTTATTACACACAATTATTAGCAACGACGTTTTGACGACACCGTCGTCTTTATCGGGGTGAAACAATACTGCAAAGAGTAAAATTGGACGTCAGTGCCTTCAAGTAAATAAATTTCAATTTATAAAAGCGTCCTATTAAATACGTTATTTAATAAGAATACGCACGTTCCTCGGCAGATGATTGAAGATTGTTCATTTTGAAAGTATGTTAAATTCAGTGGTGGTGTTCGTTTTTTTTTTTTTTTTTTCTTCTTTTTTTTTTTCAATATTAACTCTTGTTTTTGAGTATTTTTTTTTCTAGTTTTTGAAGTTACTTAAGTTAGGAACTTGGGAAAAATAAAAAATCAAATCAATAAAATAATGAAAAAAAAATGAAAAAATTGAAAATAAAAAATTTAAAAAATTAAAAGAATTGAAAAATAAAAATATTTAAAATATTTTAATTAGTAATAAAAAGTACATTAATATTAATAAAAATATATTTAAATAATAATTAACTTTTATTCAAATTTAATATTTAATAAATTTGAATAAAATATTCATAATTAATAAATTAATTAAAATTAATTCTAATATTTAAATTTTAATGGAGAAATATGCACGTTTGTCAAAATGAAATTTTTAACAAATGTGTATTTCATCGGTTACCATCGGATTTCTCGTGAAAATTTACTTTTGAATTTGACTAACAATTATCATAGAACATGACCAGAGAGCATATTCAGAAACTCTGTCCTTTTCCCGAAAACAATTGAGTGCACGCTCGTCAAACATGACTTATTTTTCATTTATCTTCATTTTCAACAAGCTGTCAGCTACACTGGGGCTATAAAGTCTATTACCATGACGTCACACCCATCGATAATAGCGTAAAAATGCAGTACAACAGCTTTCAGCAGACATTGATTCCCATAAGAATAGCATTGGTAACATTCAATCACACGTTAGTATTTCAAAATGAAGAATAAATAAGGAAATAAAAGGTCATATTTGTAATCCAAAAGCTATACGGTATTCGGGAATCAACTTTTTATTCCTTATTTATACTTTGTTTTGAAATACTAATGTATGATTGAATGTTACCAATGCTATTCTTATGGGAATCGATATATTAACTGGAAGTGATGGGCGCAATATTGTTTTCAAATATCGCATTGCGACGTCGCCGGTGATGAACTTCATTTAGCTTGGTGTACAAAGGTATTGAATTATTGTGTTGTGAAATTAAAAAGGCAGTAAGGAAGCATTATGTGGTTTCAGACTACATTTATAAACAAACTTTTTTGGTGTTGTATCGAAAAAAGAGGACCTCTTGTAATTACGTTAATTTAGAACCTAGCATAGAGTAGACAGAGCAGAGGTCGTTTTTGCTATACTTATAACGTTAACAAATATGGGCATCATCCAAATTTGTAGTTTAGGTTCGCCTAACGCGTTGAATGCGCGTCAAGCTCTGCAAACAGCTGTACACTAGGCGAATTATTGAGTGTTGCAGTTTCCTCGCTCAGTTAACTGTGTTAGGCGAACCGTAAACCGTGAATTTCGATGATGCCCGTGTCTCGAGCTCTCTTGGACAAACTCTGTTTACTCTGTGGAACCTGGACAGCTAGATATACTTCATTAAAGGAACAATGATTTCAATTTGGGGTGTGTTTCATGGACCAACCTGATATGTGACTTCAAATTATATTTTAGACTGAAGGAACATTAATTTCAATTTCAGGTCTGTTTTATGGGTCAACCTGATATGTGATTTCATATTATATTTTAGACTAAACTTCTTTTGACCTACAACATAAGTGTTACATATTCGGACCTGATTCATAAATTAACATACCTAAGTCTTTTCAAATCCTTCTTTAGAAGAAATTTCTTTCAGCTAATGAAAGTAAAAAAATATCTCAAGTTAAAATCAGGTTTGGTGTTTGACATAAAACTTTTAAATAAGGTTTTTGACTGAACCTTCTATGATAAATGTCCTAAACAAAAGAATATCTTGAAAGTTAATTGTATTTTCGTTGTTTAAGGTCTTAATTACTATCTGTAGGTTTATTAGGTATTTTCTGTACTTATCGTCAAAAACTATGTTAGTGAGGAAATGTGTTTATCAGGCGCACCGCCAACGACAACCTTGATCAGGGTCGTTGTGGCGGATCCCAAAAAGCTGTTAGAACTTTTACGTTCTTAGTTCTAATAAATAATGCGAAGTTGAAATAACAAACATCAAAACCAAAGAACACGAATAAGAGGAAACTAAAGAAAAATAATATCGTTATACCTCTCCTGAATCAGTTCTGCAAAACTCTATTTTTAAAGAATAAAATACTTTCGACGCATATGTTTCTTCCAACGACCAGTGCTCAATGGTATATTAATCTTACGTAGCAAGCCAAATAGAGTATATCAAAAATGTTTCAAAAAAAAAAACCTCAAACGCGGTGGTTGTAAACGAGGCGAAAAAATATAATACCCAAGCGGTATACCTACTAATTATATCGGAGAAACAATAACGTTCGAGGAAGTTATAAAAATAAATGAAAAATAATAGGGGAAAGAGAGTGCAAATTTTTCCATTATTTATTTTAGTAGAGTTGTCGTGCATGTGTGTGAATGATGTCAACTCTTAGAAGTGAAAGAAACAGAAGATAAATATGTGACGGTATGAAAAAGAAAACGAGGTGGCATAATATGATGTCACAAGTAATTACATTTGACCGTACTTCGAAATCAAAACTCTAACAAGTACAAATGAATAATGAATTCCAGCGTCTGTTTTGAAGAATGAAGGACCGTTTCTGCATAAAAAATCAATTAGGACAGCGAAAAGTTTACTATTATCACATTTCTGTATTACGTTATTATCCACACACGTATGAGTGAGAGAAAGATGTAATGCATTCCTCTCGCTTTTAATGTCTCCTGATTGATTGGAAGCCAATTCTCGCGCGCGTAATCAAGAATTTAGAGACTCTCCCCATATTTTTGTTTCACCATAACAAGCGCAGTACCCTGCACCAACGATATTAATTTGTGATGCGAATAAACAGTAGACAAAACATTCGTCTTTCATTATGTATACTAAAATTTATTAAATAACTTTGTTTTTTATTTTGCAGACTGAAAATATGGAATTGGTTGAAAGATTGAAACGCTACAAATTCAAAGACGCCGAAAAACTCAATGAAGAAAATGAAAATTTCGTAAGGTAAGCCAAATGACGCGTGTGAGTGAAGAAATAAATAGAGATAGAAAAGGATACAAAACTTAAGATATCGCAAATTATTCAAAATATAGGAAGTTTTTCAAACTCTTGTCTGCAGATCTCCTCCATTATCTTGAAAATAAAAGGGGATTTGAATTCGCGACTCGCCATCCAGGTAGACTCGACTCACAATTAGAAACATCTATTAGAACCCTTTTCCCCTCCACCCTTGATTATCAAATCGACTAACGAGATTATATCTATAGCGTGATTTTCGGCCAAAATTTTCCCATCTTTTCCCAACAACTTTTGAACTTACTCACATCATTTTTTCTTGTACAACTTCCTTTTTATTTTTATGAGTGAATCTTTACTTCAGTTCTGTACTCATTGCGTTGGCTTTGTACTACATTCATCGGAGGGATGTTGTATGAGGAACGTTTATGCAGAGGTTTCTTCATTCTAATGAAGCCGGATAAAAATGACGTCTTTTTCGCTTTCATTGGTAGTTTTTGCACCACACTCGTATGGTTTACAAGAATTTGTGAGCGCTTTCGGCAAACGACAAAATTGAACTGGAATTTAGAAATAACGAAAAAAATGAGAAAAATTAAATGGGATACAACTCGTCGTAGATGACTCGATCGACTGTGAATTTATTTAGTCAAATTACCAGGTAGTTGAGATGTTCCTGTTTTGTATCCTCTTAGGTCACTAATTGAAGACAGATAACCTTGACAGTTTTTTTCATACCTGCCTTAATGGTCAACGCGGACCTCATTCTGTCGCTAACTAAGGAATATTGAGACCTCTATGGAGGGAGAAAGTGACTTGAAATCATTGAAGATTTTTTGCAATCAGAAAGTCACTTCATATTGCCACGCGCCCTTCATTTCTTCATCCAGGCTTTTCCATGTTGATCAATTCACTTTTTTTTTTTTTCCTCGCGAGGATGATGGTTATGATGCTTTTCCTAAGAGTCTTGAGATGATAATAGTCCCTGCCAAAGTAGTTCTCTTCCATTGGGTATTAGCTCAATTCTCCCATGATTCTTTTCAAAATTCTTTGAAATCTTTAGATTTCAATCTGGTTAATATTTGAATTTACTTTTATTTTTTTTTCTCCCATCATGAAAAAAATTGACCATCTGCCAATCCTAAACGATAGCGTTAATGATTACATCGTTAAAAATTTATTATATTTCTTAATGATCTGTACATTCTTCTCAATGCACTTTACACAGTGTAGCGCCACCGTTTAAACAATAATTGACAAATAATTGAAATACATCTCGCAAGCGACCAGAGAAAGGCTCTGACCCAATTATATCAAATTTAATGATTTTAAGTGCACTCACTATCCATTGATACTTTTTTCTAAAATTGTGACCCTCTCACATGTTGCTTATTTTTTGTATGGTGAAACATTTTTGATGATAACTGTGGTGCGAATAAAATCAATTGAGGTGCTCTTTAGGTTTACTGTGCCGATCATCATTGTGTGTAGGCTTGCCTAAAAGGTGATAGTGAAATGTGAAAGATTCACCCTTAAAATTCCTCAAATTAGGGAGATCACTATCTTTGTTCTTTGCATTGTTCACAAGACGCACTATTTAAAATTATACAGTGAGGACAAGAAATTGACATTTTTACCAGTTTTCATGAAATTTATAGCCTATTGATAACGGCTTGTTGTAACTTGTACAGTTCCAAGTTGTGGTAGCCCTGCCAAGATGTTGACCAATTCATTTTTGTATATTAGACTACATCAGCAAACTTTTAATTCATTAGGCACAATTAAAATTACTATCAATTCTCACGTTTTCAGTTGCCCTGCTCAGTAGAGAAATCATTAGTGACATCTCGCCTCCCCCATGTACTTACTTTAAAACTACAAGCATTTAAATTCAATTCAAGAGCACTTGTGATCACCTCACTTCTGCAGTATCAGTTTATCAGCTGCTCATGTTGTTTTGATTTTTGAAGCGCTCTCTGCTGTAGATTAGATTCATATTTACACTTCTATCCGTAGTTTCTTTATGCTACATTTCTTAGTTCTTGAATGAATGATATGTACAAGCTCATGCCGTCAAAATTATAACGTGGAGCAAAATAGAATTCAAACTATCGTTGCCCTTTTACTAAGCCTTAAAATACAACAAAATGCGACATCAACCTTAGCTTGAAGCCATATATTTCATGAATCAAAATGGTTACACAGGAATGCGGATCTTAACGCAAAAAAGGCGCTCTCTACTTTTACTGTAGCGGCAAATTATTGAAGCTTATTTTAAGGAGACAATTTCGTCGAATAACCTAGAAACAGACTCATCTAAAGAAAAATTAAAAGAGCTACAACTTTTGTTCTTTTCATTTTTTGCAAAAAATAATTATTTCAAGCGATAGGTATAATCGATTTTATTAACATTGCGCCTTATGGCCAGAGAAAATTAAAATTATCTCCCTGCTTTACACCGACGACAGTGACACTCACGACGGTTAAAATGGGAATAACGTGTTGTTTGTTGCTTCATCCATTTGGAAACTCCATAAGAAGTACATCGAGCGTTGCTGTCGTACAAATAATGTTTGATGAACGTACCGTGCACTTTATTGGTTTTTGAGAAGAGGACAAAATTGCTAAGTAATCATTTCTGGTTACATTCTATGATACTTGTTAGTCAAATTCAGAAGTAAATTTGCAACTTGTTCCCTGGTGATGTATAATAAAATGCACATTTGCCAAGAATTTCATTATGACAAACGTGCATTTTCTACACTACTTGAAAACGAGAATCAATTGAAAAAAAAACAAAAAAAAAAAACAAATATCACCATTGAATACAGCGAGTGTGAAAAAGACTTTCAGAATGATCCATTTTCATTTATCTGCCAAGCGAATAATGTTTGACAAACAAGCAGAATCTTGTTTAGTTTGGAGAAAAGGTAACAACAATTTCCTGTCGTGCATAAATAACAATACTCTTTCCTCAAAACCACGTTCTGAACATTTGTCAAACATTATTTGCACAGCATGGAAGGGCACTCCTCTTTGTTTACTAATTAATAACAGTGAGTGATTGTGATCGATAGTAGGCAATATTCTGTAATAGTATTTGCCTGTAAGGGCTCTGCTACAACCACCACTTTTCACCTACACTCCCAAGTGATGTCGTGTATTAATATAAATAACACAGGAATTGTTTTTTAAAAGTTCTTCACTACTTAATTGATCAATCAGTTTTAAAAAATGAGATTTACAAAAGTTGGAGCCGAGTCTACTCTGACAATTTCAAAACTCTTTTAGGTGAGTTTCCATTTGAATTTTACAAGAAAAAAGTGCAAAAAGAAAATACGTTGTATAGTCATTATCACTTGTGCAAGCTTTGGAGATATTCCACATAGCAGCATATACTCCGCCTTTATTGGCAAATCATGCAAATCATACAATGCCTAGTGCTTAGAACATTGTCGACTCCTATTAAGGAGTTCGAGAGCGGGTAAAATGGACTACCGGTTCGTTTGCAACTTACTGCAAGCTGACAGCTTCTTAACTGACTGCGATCTGTCAAGTATTATTTGTGTGAGTCAGTTAGTGTTAGTTAACTGACAACTACTGAAGCCATTGCAGCTTGCAGTAAGTTACAAACAAAATGGTTGTTTAATTTACCTGCTCTGGAGTTCCCTACTCCCATAAGATGATAAGAATACACAGGGAACAATTAGATCGTTTGTCAAAATTCAGAAGTAAGAAATAATTAAGGAATTCATTGTTGATAATGAGGATGTGGAAGTGTTCAAGTATTTGAAAATGTATTTTTATTTCAAACTTATACTCTTCTTTCCAGGTATGAACAAATGATCAAATTCAACTTTTTTTTAAATGGAGAATTCCTTGTAAGAAAAGTTTGTTTACTTTTCTTAAGCACGTGAGCACGATCAAATTATTCGAATTTGAATACCAAAACCCAGTTTGTTCTTGACTTCACCGCATGAACAAACTAAGAGGATTTGTATTCTGTATGGCAACAGTTGTTTGTGGGTCACCCACTCAGCCAATTACTTGTCGCTGTTTCCCATTTTACAAATAATGTCGATGCAGCGTTGCGTCTCAAGCGATTAAATTAATATTGCGAGCTAGGATAATCCCTATCGCTGGTGCATAAAAATCCAGCAGAGTTTCCGGATTAGGGGCATATTCCTAATATTTAACCTTTGCTTGTTGCTGCTGACAAAACCGCCTTATTGTGTAAACAAGACTTCACAATCCTCTTCATTCACACCTACGGCACAGCATTGTTGTATTCAAAATGATTTTGAGATTTGTGATCGATGGTGCTTAGGGAAAGTAAACAAACTAATTTTTTTACACGGACTTTTCCATAAGAAGAAAAATTGAATTCGATCATTTGCTCATATTTGAATAGAAGAATAAAGTGAGAAACGAAAAATACATTCTCAAATACTTGAGATCTTCCAGATCTTGATTATCAACGTTGAATTCCTTATTTATTTCTCATTTTGAAATACTAGATAACACGTGATCGAAATGTTCCCTGTGTATTCTTATGGGAGTCGATAATGTTCTAAGCACCATCGTATGATACTATCGCAAAATTCTGCGATACTATCGCAGAATATCGCGCACTATCGATCAAAATTGCTCGATGTTAGCAGTTATATAGTGACTTCACGTGCACGTGAACGAAGAGGATTCATGAGAGATTATCCTACAATGAACAAAAGTTGGCAACAAACAACAAGCAACAGGCAATCCAATGATCAGGTCTCAAATCTGCTGTACAAAGTTAAATTGACGTAAGTGCAAAAACACCGATCACCGAGAGGAGGCGTTTGGATCAATGGGCTGTATGTGTGTAGGTACCAAACCACTACTATCACAGTCGATTGTATATAGTCAATTTTTTGTATATGCATCGCGAGGTGAAAAAGTACCGTATCTGAAGATTAAGCACTTATTGAAGATAATTATTATGATCATTGAATTCTGCATTGAAAATTGCTTTAAGTGAGCTACTTGAGCGATCTTAATATCTTTCAAACACATTTTTATATATGCTTTCTGTGATTGTTGTTTTGGCACATACGTCAATTGAACTTTGTGCGGCAGAAATACTATTGGTCCATTTGATATATTGATCCCAGTGTTAGTTTTGAGAATAATTACATAAATTACTTTAATTGAAAAGACGACGTGCAAGACAAAATGATAATCATGTATTGGTCTATTTACAACACTGATTTACAAGGGAGTGATTCAATAATCAATAGTAACAGCGAGAGACAGGGTTGCCAATATGTATAAGCTAAACCTAGTTACAAAGATGAACCAATCCCCGCCGATCATTTGCGCAGCATTGCGTTTGATGCTAATGCAAAACACAAGCAGCGTAGTATTCCAGCTGTAGAGTCTGAGGCGGATGCGGCCATTAAAAAAAATTCTTACTGGATGTTTCCATTTTGTATTTTGGTAAACGTAGTAACGTTATAATATTTAATTATAATGACCGGAGAAATTATAAGTGTTTAGCATTGAAAGTTTGTGTTGGAATTTGATCTCTTATTCTAACAGATGTCAAATGATTCAATTTGTTAGAAGAAAGAGTAGTTAAAATGTTTACCTGCTGCTTATATTTTATGTACGGAAATGAAGCTTCCGAACTCATGCTGAATATGTTGCCTTCTAGTAAATGTCATAACGTGAGTAGACCTCTACGGTTAAGAAATCTGATTATTATTCTTATAGATGATGGCGTGAAAATGGTGACGTATAATTTGTATCATGAGGTGATACACGATTTCTTACATTAATTTGACAGTTATATAGGCGGATGGGAGTTATTGGAGGGAGAATCGCTTCATTATCGCCAGGAAAATCGTAAAACAGCTGTGTGTGCGAATTTCATTTCACCTGGACAGATTATTGTCAATTCAAACATAGTTCAAATGACCTGATTTTTGATAGAGATTCGATGTGATCACTTTAGTGTTTGATTGAATTAGTGAACGTTATTGATAGGCTTCTTTCAGAAATTTCTATAGAACAAATAATTAGAATCTATGTGTCAGTTGACATGATTTGATGAGATGATTGGTAATCAAACAGTAGGCCTATAGGTGGAAGAAGAGTTTCTCATCAAGATAAAGGAGAAATCCCATTTTGTTAGAAGAAAGAAGGGGGCGATAAAACGATTTTGTTTTATCAACTTTTCAGCAGGGAATCTTTTCTATGTTCGTAATTTTTTTCTTTCATTTTACTTGGACAAAAATTCAGTAACTCAACGATACGAAGGTGTATCTCCCTAACCATCTCCTTTCTTCTCTTAGTCAAATTAGCAATTCCAAGCTTGGTGGTAGAACTTGATTTTAAACGTCGTTGTTGTATGTATCATTGATCTACCTAATTTTCTTTTGAATTTACAGGAAACGAAATGCAAAAATGCAAAAAGAACTAGAAGACGCCGCGAAGGATATGAAAGGTCTGTCACCGGACGCCTTCAAAGATAGTGCTATGCCAAATTTTTCCTCTAATGCCATTCCAGTCAAGCCTTTTTTAAATTTTGTGAGTATACAATTATTTCCTCTTAAAAAATTATATTATCCTCGTAAGAACGTCAAAATATCTGTAAAACTACTCGCTTTGTGAAAGAATGAAATCGCGAAAATTAAATATTCTTATTTCTACGTTAAACAAATCAATTATTCAGTCTACTGCGTGCATTTCTTGTTGCCAAAATTTTTAGTACCTCTTAGTGTTCGCGACTTTGTTATAAGATGAAAATACTTGCTCGTTCAGATTTCTGTTTATCTTACTATATTTTTATATGATATCTGAAATGCTGTTACATGTTGTAAGATTGGAGAGGAGAAAAATTAGAAGATAGTATTATTTCCAAAAACGTGGGTTCTTGAAACATTTACTCTTTCGTAATTACAGAGGGCGATGAAGACGAGTAGACGTCTGGTATTTAGCGCGTCGAGTAAAATGTGAACTGCAATCTTAAGCTATGATTTGTTTTGTTCAATTTTTCATTCATCTCGCAGTACGAGATAGAAATGAAAATCTTTTGACCTAGAGAGGGTCTACGATCGAAACGAAGATGCACGAACTTGATAAATGTTCAAAAATTTCAGCTGATGTGCGTTGACTCTCTACTTATAGCTCTGTTTCCAGTGATATATTTGTATGCTTTTCGAAAATCAATTTTTCTCACATTAATTTTGAGAATGAAAAAGGTGAACGATGACGGTAATTCAAATAGCATTCGAATAGGGTTAACGGAGTTCTAGTATAAGAAAATTTGTTGTACGTATACAATTATTATAGCAATTACGAGTACGTCCTTATAGGTGATCGTGCCGAGCAAAGGAAAGATAAATTCTTACTTGGAAGAATCGTTAGTAAATGAACGCCACAAATAAAATATTATTCTAACGATATTGTATTTTTAGGATACCAGTGACATTTGACGTCACGTCATTGATAAATTCACGATTAAATTCGACGTTACCGCGATAACGTAATGGCTCACGTTTATTTTTTTCTTCTTATTCCTTTTACGAAATAGATGCAGCTTATTACGAATGTAGAGATATACATATTATGCGTAGATTCTTATTAGATTCTGTTTAAATTACAGGAAGCTCACGACGGCGAAGTGAATGCTGTTAAATGGCATCCTGTAGCGCGACTTGTAGCTACTGGTGGAGCAGATAGAAAAGTCAAGTTATGGGACGTTTCCAAAGGTACAGTATCTTACCGTAATGGTTATTGGCTTTCGTTATTTTTATCTACATAATTTTCTGCTTCAAGGTTACTAAATTACTTACCGTACGATGCTGGATTGGAAGACCGCGCATCTAGTCAATCGCTTTGATTGAGTTGAATAAGTTTCTGTCATATTCCGTCGTTGATTAAATTTCTGAAACGATTTTATTTTCCACGATAGGCTTATTTATTAATTTAAAAATGGGTTAAAGTTCACGTTATTTTCGAAAAAGAATATTTTTTTTTAATTTTATTATTTTTTTAATTAAATTGACGTACTTTGTGATGACACTCGGGGTTATGAACGCGGTGTGGACCGATGGGGACAATGAGGATGAACAGTGAATAGAAATAGGTCATAATGATTTTTCAATGATTTTTTGGGAGGGAGTTTGTGGGGACAGAATGGTGAAGCCGGATGTTTTTGAGAGCAGAGAAGAATTTTTGTACGGATAGATCATTAACTTTGCAATATGGACATGGAGGAGGTGAGAGCGAATCGAATCAATCGATTTTGAGTTCAAGAATTATTTCATATACGAGCGCACACAGATTGAAAACTAAATTTCGAGCTACGGAATTGCGAAAGATGATCGAAAGTTGACATTTTCTTTTTTATTTTATTCCACTTCCAGGTACCGGTAGATTAGCTTACACGAAATTGTGTCATTTCGAAAGTATTTAGATCTCCTTGAAGTAAATTGTTACTCACCAAGAAGCCCTGTGTTCATCTGCTTTTAACATTTGAAAAAAAAAAATTATGTATTTTTATCGTAGAATACATACAGAAATCCGAAGTTCTTTCACTGTAGCTTCATTATGAATCAAATACCTACGTATTTCTTTTGAATTACTTTTGTTTAACTTGTAAGCCTGTGCGGAAAGTTCTTCAATTTCTTCTCCATGAGCTGATGAACCATGTAGTTTTAATTAGCTCCGATTCTAGTTCACATTTATTTATCAGCGTTTTTCTTTTTCTTTTTCACCGTAAAATACTTTGTAATAATGATTTCCTAGTCGTATGGTGCCTATAATTTTGTTTGGTATCTATTCTTTATTTATTCAAACTTCTTTGGAGGATTTGGAGATGTATACTGCTTAGTGTAATGCTTGATCCAAATCTCTCATTTCAATATACTCGTATCGAAAAATTCTGCAGATTTTTATTCCTCTTAATGATGTTTCTTTATTTCGAAACGGTTACGGACGGTGAATTTATTGATTTGTATCGACTTAATAGTTTCTAGTCCATATTGTGTGCATTTTATATCTGAAATCTTCATCATAAGTATTTATCTTCACTTTTTCCACCAAAATGATATTTCGATGTAAAGTGCGACGTATCGAATTCATTTTTTTTTTTTTTTTTTTTTTTCGTTTTTCAAAAACTCATTACGATATTAAATACTATATTGCCGCATTGGTCATTGATTTCAAAGATTTCCCTTGTCTTTGTTTCTTGTACAAGGCGATTTATACGCAGTTTGAGTCTGAATCATAATTACATTAAAATTTTACAAAGTTGCCTAAATGTCAGTTTTTGGTCGAAATCGTTCAAAACGAAGAAAGAGTTAACGTAATTCAACAATGTTTAGTTAGTTTTTAGTGCTTTAATTGCTCAAAGTCTGAAGATTTAAATTCGATCGTAAAGTAGGAAGGGATACGAAAATTAAGATAGAACATGAATTGTTTAGTTTTCCTTGCTTTCTTTAAATTAATGAAGCCGTTTCTGTATAATAATGTAGAGCTATATTCTCTAAAAATTTGTCGATATTATGTTTTTAGGTTGCGTTGAATTCAAAGGCACGCTAGTGGGAAGTAACGCTGGTGTAATGTCCGTGGACTTCGATAGCACCGGTGATCTGGTGATTGCCGCTTCAAATGATCTTGCATCTCGCATCTGGACTGTAAACGACCAACGATTAAGGGTGAGTGCTTCTAAATATGTCATCATTTGTCAATAAAATTCTCTAAAATACTTGTTTTTTGTTTAACTTTATTTGTATCAACGTTTATGTTGTGAAAAACGAAATTTGAAAAAATTTTCAAAATATCATTTTACGGATTGACAAATTTCGATAGAAAGTAATTAGGGACTTCCGAAGAGAAGAGAGGTGTGCCCCGTGGTACTCGTCAGCGAGTGTTGAAGTTTTTTTGTGTTTGCTTGTCTGATAAAAGATTTTCAGAAACAAAATAATGAACTTGAAAGCACTGTCGTCTTGAAAAATTTTTTTACTTATACGACGATCGACGTTTCGAACGTACACACGTTCTTCTTCAAGATCGATCCTGAAGAAGAACGTGTGTACGTTCGAAACGTCGATCGTCGTATAAGTAAAAAAAATTTTCAAGACGACAGTGCTTTCAAGTTCATTATTTTGTTTATGATATACTCGTCTGGACAAGTCCTTCTATTATTTTGTAAAGATTTTCAGGTTCTCTTCATACCGATCGAAAGTCCCTGGCGCGGCGAGAGTTTTTCCCGTCATCCGAACTGTGATCGTTTTTGAATTTGCGATTCGTCTTTCACCCTTCGCTCTCACATTTTCGAGATCTGTTTCTATGTTGTGCATGTTTTTGTTTGTAATAAGAGTGTTGAGACGATTTTTTGGAACACTGCTCATTCGAGCCCATCTTTCAACTATCATTTAGAAAATCTTTGTACATGTCGAGTACTTACTGACGTAAAATTACACGAAATGGTGCGGGCGTCTAATCGAGTCCTTCCAGCTATTAGTAGAGAAATATTTTTATTTTCTATTGTCCAATGTTTTGAATTGCGATGTCCTCCTTCTAAACTGAATTACAGTTGATGACAGGCAATATTTCGGATACTACTCGTTTTTAATGAGTTGATGATCATCGTTTCTGTGCTAATAAATACACTTTGCACCAACGACCATGTTGTTTATCTTACGAATATGTAGGATACGACGTGTATTACATTACCTGTATAATTATAGAATTAGTTACGCTTCTCTTACGAGAGTAATACATTGTCCATTATGGCAATAGCAATTTTTTAATATAGGTACTCTCGATTCTCCGTTTGCCGAAAATGTCGCACACGTTCTATGATCGCTTGGGTGCGATATAGACCTTGTTTTTGAGAACTGATCTGAAAATTGGATCGATTTTTTCCGAAAAATGAAAGAAAGAAACAGAATATTTTTGAAATTGGTTTTATTGCACCGTATATTTATATCACTTAAGGGTTTTCGTTTCTCTTTACGTTTTTCTAACGAGAAAAAAGAAAATGGATGTAAGTATGTATAAACTTAGTAAATAAGCTTATACGTAATAAATGAATAAATAAAAGAAAAGAACTAAATTAGTGAAAATAAGTATTTTACAACACATAAATAAAATACGTATTATATTAAATTGAATGATTGATGTTGATGATGATGAATGAGAAGAGAGAGAATGAATACACGAATAAATAAATAAAGTGTACTGGATGAGATGAGAAGAACAAAGAGAGGAAAGAGAAAGAAAAAGAAGCTGCGATTATGAAGAAAAATAATTATATAATAAAAATATTGAAAAAAAAGAAAAAGCTTTCAGAGTTCTTTAACGTAGCAGGAAACTGGGCCAACTACTCGCATTATTATCGAGAAACAAAAACATATTTTTATACTACGAAATACTTCTGGCACTTTCAAAAACAAACAAAAGTTCAATGATTTTTTTCTGACCTCCTTCTTAGGTCGGTTGAGGAAACAATTTAAATATTCCTGACTTCGCTCATTTGCTGAGCTTTAAAGAACTCTAAATTTTAAGGCAAGGACGAGATTTCAACTTCTACTACAATAATTTTAAGAACTAAAGAAAGTCGATATAATTATTAAAGTAAAATTATCGTTACTTTTGGTAGTAACGATAGAAAAAAAAAAAAAAAATCTAATAATAAAATTAGAACGAATAACATTACGTAAGATGCGTAGAAGAAAGTTATCGTTATCTATAAAAAATATTTAAATGCATATAAACCTCTAAAAAGAAAAGAGAACGTAGAGGTGTTAAATAATTCTAAAAGAACAAAAAAAAAAAGTAAACGAGAAATTTGACAAATAAATTAAAACGACGTTGAACAAATCATCCTTGCCTTTGAGCGTTACAAAAAGAAAAAATTATGATAAAAAATAAATAAAACACAGATTAGCTGGTTTGATAACCACATAATGAGTATAAAATCACGCCGTGTCAAGTGTTATACATGGAATATTTTCTAAAACGTTTGTATGTTGCAATTTTTTTTTTTTTTCTAAATTTCGTTTTGATTTTATTAGTATAAGTACCTATTATGTAGTAGTACTAAATTCACGAAGGGGGAAGAAATCATACAAACCTTTAAGAAGTAATGCAAAAATTGAGCTTGATCATTACATTCATTAAAAGAAAAAAAGAAAACAAAAAGCTTATAAAATAGAATTTGAAAAAAAAATCGAGAATTACAAAAAATATTATGCCTCCTGGTCGTGATGCGTTATCGAAAATTATGGAATTCTTTCTCAGTTTTGGTAACTGTACAAAAGACATCATGCAGTCGCTTTTTTTTTCTTCTTTCTTTTAAAAATCAAGATAAGTAATCAGAACCAGAAAAAAAAAATGTATCAAGGATTAACTCGGCGGGACTTTTGAAAAGACGTACATTTTTGTTTACCGTTAAACATGGCATGAAAAATTTTAAAAAGAACATACAATAACGACTAACATAGACTATTTGATGGCAGTTTTTCTGTACAGTATTTTTTTTATTTTATTTTTTTTCCTAATACCGTCGACCGTACGAAGATTCGTAAAGCTTACAGCTAAGTGACATTCCTACAAAACACGAAAAAAACAATATTTATAATTTTATTCATTTTTAGAATTAGAAAAAGCGATCGCATGCTGTTAGAAAGAGAGTAAGGCTCGGAAATAGGGGTTGTTCAATTGATCAAAAGTGTGGCTTTTTTTTTTTTTTTTTTTTTTGTAATTTTAGACAGAATGGTACACGGGTTAAACATGAATGGAGAGGAAATGAAGAAAATCACGAATTACCAATAATATTTCCATTTATTCTTACCATCATTCATATATTGGTGGCTTTCCTTCAGCGTAGTCTTATTCCGTTGCCACACGTACGTCCATGCGATAATTACAGCTACTTGCACAGCCAAGAATATTAAGCACGAGATGACCATACCGAATATATTTATGCAAAAGCTTTCTAACGTTTCCGCTTCAGTCTGGTGCACGTACACGGACTCGCTACCGTAACTGGTCGTGCTATTATCCTGCTGATGTCTGGCCTGACCGTTCTTCTGGAAGCCAAATTTATCGGTAATCTGTATGGACTGAACAAGGAGTAGGTCTTCACGTGGTTCGGTGCTTCGCCGCCGTCTTCTCTTCCCGAACGAGTGTACTGAGCGTAATTCGCCGGAAACGTCTTCCTGGTCACATTGAACTGGTTCGCAAGTTGGCATACATGGTGTAACCAATGCTCGAAACTGTACAACTTCTGACGAGGGGAATTTGAATGCGTCAAAGTACGAAAGTAGAATCTGAACAGGACAATAAGAAAGACTGAGTAAATTTGATAGATTGGCATACTTTGAATATTACAGTTCTTCACACTTACCTTGCCATTACCAGCTGACTTGTAGAGTGGTCCCATGATGAAGTGGTCGGTAGGACAGCCGTCCGAGTCGATGAGAACGATCTCACTGGAGTCGACTCCATCCATGGCTACTAGTTCGCGTACAAAAATTTCGTAGGGACTGTTCGGATCGAGAATTTCAAATTTCAAAGCGAGTGGATCTCCAACCTCGGCAGATGGTTTCACGTCACCGCCTGATCTGTCGGTGATCTTCATGGCTACGTTTGGTGAGTCGACGACCACTTCCTCGCTGATCGCTGGTCGCACATCGCCCTGTATACCTAAGTCGACTTCGTTCGAAACGGTCTTGTTTGTGAGATCGTATTGGCAAGCGATGGCCAAACCGAGATCCGAGCTCGTCACTATGGTATCGTGATGTTGGATGACAACGTCGTTTAGGTACTTGCCCAAGCCTTGGTGTTTGACGTTGCACTCGACGTCGTCATAAGCCATCTCTAGTTCGAATTCCAAACTGTTTTTCACGTCTTGGACGCACGAATTAGGGCTACCTTTAGCGTAGATTTTACCGTCGAATAGTTTACTAGTTTTGATTTTGGTGACCATGTCGCCGGCACGACAGTCGATCGTTACGTTGTAGCAGGAACTTAGTTCGTACGTTGACGCCTCCGGTACGTCGAGATAGGGATCCTGAAACAAGAAATGTTGTAACAAATACATTAAAAGCGATTCCAAGTGCGGGAGGATTGAATCCTCAAGACTTAGGCTAACTTATGCGACCTCTTATTCGACTTCAATTTGAGTCATCGATCTATGGACTCGTGTTGACAATTCTCTTTAAAGTCATAATTATGTTGTGACAGTGTTTTTGATTTCGTTGTCTTTATGGCAGAAGCATTTTGGGATACCGAAATAAACCTGAGCCAAATGAGTTGTTCGTAGATTTGGCGTAAAAGTAGTTGCTGATTAGTGTTCATCGGTTTTATTGTTGTTAGTTGATACCTTTTGTGAGGTCTCATTCTGTACTTCATGGTGCAAGGGACGTGTATTTAGAATGAAAAACGCTCTTATAGGATTACATTTGCGTATTGTGTTCAGGGTATTGCTTTGCAAATGTTACGCTACTGTAAATACGAAAAGAGAGAAAAAAAACCATTCGTGTCCGGATATTTATTTATTTGTTTATTAGCATTGAGCATGCACATACTTCGTCTTTACCTGTTGCGTTGCGGTATTTGATGCGCGACACGGGTACTTTGTATTCAATACGAATCTGTCTTTCATACTGGCCGTAGTATAGTTTTCCTCTCCAACTTCCTCTCTATCTATACGCAAAGATTGTGTCATTAGGGCAAGTAGACTATATTTGCAGAAAATCCGGATTGATCTAGCTTTCTTGTGAAGTCTATATTTCAATCATTCGTCGAATTTGAACCTGTAAAAGAGTGTGTATTCTCTGTCATATCTGCTATGCAATCAGCTGGATGCGGTTTCAAATTCTTCTCCGAAGCGCCGTCTACAGGTGGCCTGTGAGAAATACCGGAATACATTTTTTTGGAAATTTCTATCGTACTCGTAAATCTTTGCTGGAAGGTTCTGGTTTTATTTCATTTTTATTTTTTCGGAAGATCGCTAATCTTTTGCTTCCAAATTCCGGAATAGACGTAGATTGTGTACCGATTACATATTTGAACTCATCATCATCAATTCAGCTAAAGTGATTGGTATTATTTTCAGCGTGTAATAATATAATTTGCGTATAAAAACGTGGATCTCATTTCATTCTTCACCGTTTGCATTCAATTTGTAGATTAGTCTCTCTTTTTAATGCTGACATTCTTCACGTGTGGAATGTATACTAGTGCGTGTATTTTGAAGGTTTGAAATCGTTCTACATTTTGTAAGTTATACTCTTAAAGGCATATCGGTTTGCGACGACCGTTTGAACGTGTACGTACTTTTTTTTTGTTATGTAAGTGCTGTTATCTGATTCGCACGATGAGCTGTCGTCGCGATTATGGACGTTCGTATTCGTAAATTTTCTTTGGCCTTGTAGTGTCGAAGATTCTTGAACTTTAGCGGTCAGGAATTAAAAAAGGGACGGAGTAGACGTCCACGAATTTCTTTCTGACGTGCAAATCGGTCTACAAGCAGCCGGTAGGGTGTATGCGCAGAGATGTCAAGCTTAAGTCATGGTTGGCGTTGTTTTGGCCGTGTCAGCTAATGATTTTTTTCATGATTGGCTTTAAGCCTAAAGTCAGCCAAAAGCTAATGTGATTGAGTTAAACTTGTAGTTCTGTATTTCCCCCTTGTATCCGGTTCATTTAGCTCCAGAGCCAGTTTATTCCTCTCCGGAGCTGATTCATTACGTTCCAAGGTAAGCTAAAAGCCAAACGTTATTGAGTTGATTGGGAAGGGTTGACAATGGCTGTAATTTTAAGTTGATGCAAGAATCAGCTGGAAGCCTTAAGCTAAAGTTTAAGTCAATGAAGATTGGCTTGACATCCGTTATACGACTTGGGTTCTATAAAGGTGGATATCAGAATCGACCTGAAATAGACTTGATAGATTGTTAAGAGCATCTCATTCATGAACAAGGAACCTAATTTTAAAAAAACATTTGACAAAGAATATTTGTCGTCGGGAAAGGGATCTTTGACGCCACGTAACACTGCTGACTTACTGTTGCTGCGGTTCCCGTTTCTCCTGGCTCCAAGCCGTAGGAACAAGCAAAATGTAAACAACGGATTTTACATGTGAATTTCCATAAGAAAAAAAAATGAGTTGTTCAGACTATCAATGGTTGAAAAATTAGAGATTTTTAAAGATCTTGGTAATTAGTTTCATCACCTAGAGGCTTTTATTGATCTCTTGAGCCAGAACATTTCCGTTATTTTTTTACCTCTTAGAAGTTACAATACTTGGAAAACCCCAAAACGTTATCACTGTGATAATTAAATAGAGAAAAAATTTGTTTACATTTTCGTTGTTCACTCAAACCGCAGATTCAGTTGTAAGGTATGACTTGTGACATTACAGGAAAAAGGTCTAGTGTTGTTTCCACCGGGGGAGAGACTATGATTTAGCTTCGAGACTTGAAAACATTTTCGAATGAGACCTGAGTTGTATGAAGGGTAACAAGCTTTCCCAACCGTGTAACTCTGGAAGGAAAGGGCGTGGGGCCTGGAAAAATGTTTCGTTTTGAAGTGAATTTATGTATCTAAAGGTGTGATTTCGATAAAGGCGAGAGTTTATTAGGAGCTGGAAACAATTTTCGAAGCATCCAGGTTTTAATCATTCAAGAAGGAGCGGAAGAAGATGATATCACAATTTCGGGGCCGCGAAACCTCTAGCGGTCATGGAAAACTCCCAAACGTCCCGGATTTTACAAAGTTGGTCCAGCTCCAGAATTCGTCCCGATAACCTCGAAAAACTATCTTCAAATCGCAATTTTTCTATGATTTGAAAAACAGAGAGTGATGAGGAAAATTTATGTTATGGAATTGGTCTCTTGTTGAATTTTGAGAAATGAGCGGCGATCGAGAGGTGCTGTGACCTGACTGAGAGACGTAGAAAACTTTCAGGAGTGACTGTAGATATACGATGGGATAAGAGTTTCAACCTGGTTTCGGGAATTTGGAGAAAAATTGAAAAAAGTTTGGCCCGCGAGCCAAGTATGTGTACGTAGGAATGAAAATTAGGATCAAACTTAGAGCTCCCCTTCTTTTAAGGCAGATCCCAAACTTGTTACAAGGAACCGGGTAAGAGGGGGAAACGGTTTTGGTCGCTAAATTCCTAATTTGCGTTGAAATATTTTCCCCGTGAGAAAAATCGAAATCCAAAAAATCAGACCCATCCGCTCTCTCATATAGGCTGTAGTGTAGAGCCATTTTTAGGCCTGAAATCCAAATGGCTGTATCTTAGGCAATGATGACCGCAGAAGTATGAAGCTTGAAGACATTTTAGAAGGTGTGGATGTGCATCCATGATATTTTTTCAATAAAAATCATTCATATTTTCCCTAGCTTCTTGCAATAACCAAACTTCAAATTTATTTAACAAAAAAAAAAAAAACAGGGGATGGCACCTGGGTATATTTATTCATTTTATGCACTATGCCTTCGAGTACAACATACTTCAGTGCCACAGTCCTCGGCGAGGTGGAACATTCCCAAAAAAGTCAATATTAAGTGAATTTCTATGATTTTTTTATCCATAGCGGGGTAAGCTATGATTGCTACCGCAATAGACCGCGTGGAATTAATAGTCAATTTTCGGGCTTGATAAGATGCACTCCTGCATTCACTTTCTTTACTTTAATGTCAATTTTTCTTTTTCCTCAAGTCGCAGCGGTACAAACTGACGCCGTGCTCTTGCATGAAGCCGAAGAATCCCCTCCCGAGATAAGGGGACAATCGTCCACGCGGTCCATTGCGGTAGCAATCATAGCTTACCCCCGCTATTGATGAAAAAAATGATAGAAATTCACTAAATTTTATTTTTTTCTTTGGGAATGTTTAACCTTGCTGAGGACTGTGGCACTGAAGTATGTTGAACTTGAAAGCATAGCGCATCAAATGAACAAATATCCCCAGGTACCACCCCCTGATTTTTTTTTGTTAAATGAATTTGAAGTTCGGTTATTGCCAGAAATTAAGGAAAACATTGATGATTTTTTTTTTTTTAATACCGTAGATGCACGTCCACATCTAAAATGTCTTCAGGTTTCATTTCTCTGCGACCATTAATGGCTCTGCAGCCGATAAGTATAATTTTTGAGATTTCGATTTTTCTCAAGGGAGACAACAATTCAACGCAAATTTGGAACATTTTGCGAACAAGGCCGTTTTTCCCTCTCGCCTGGCTAGAACTTTTTTGACTTGAGTTATCCAGCACGATAAATTCGGTTAATCAGTAAAAAATAAGAAGAAATTTATGAGATTGTCGAAGCTAAAAAACTTGATTTTAGGAGGCTTTTTTCGAGAATATTCATGTAAACGATCCGAAAATTGAATAGAGTTATGCTCGAGAGACTGAAAACGTGCCACATCCTTTGAAATTCCTTCCACTTAATCAGATTTGCAACTCTAGGTGTATTTAAGGCAAAAACAAAAACTTCGTTGACAGTAAGGAACACTGATCGTGGTCGATTAAAATTTTAAAGAATAATAAAATACGTAGGAGGTCCATAGCGTACGGCGTAAAGCTAAAGTCTGTGTTTGATGGAAATTCATGAAGACCTGCCTAGGTCGTCTACCAAAATCCGGTATGAATGAGAAAAACAAGAGACCTATGTGGAATAGCGGTTCACAGTTATAAAATAGAATCGATAAATAAAAAACTCGCCAACGTTGTATTAATAAATTATTATACTTCAGTCTGCATTCTTCTTTCATTTACTTTGGGGTCTATGCCGAAATTTTCCGATTCGGTTGCCAATTAGTGAATTCCATCAGGAAGAATGTAAAAACGACGAAAGATTCTTTTAAAAATCGAAATTAATGTTTTTAATTTTCTTTCCAGCCATTCCTCTAGTATCGACGCGTTCCTATCAAAAAATTTCATTCAACTTTTACGAATCAAAAGTCAGACTAACGCAATTTTGAACTCCCGCGGCAACTGATTAGTAATCGATCAAATTTGAAAAAAGGTAAAGACTGGGCGATCAGTCGCGCTGCCCAGTGATCGCGCGTCGAGTATTTCTGTATTTCTAGGACAGGCGCACAGATAGGATTGTAATGGAAAATTTATAGCTTATTTATGTGTATACGCGAGTCGATTCAACATGTGAAATAAATCATCGTTCACGCGACTGCGAGGTCTGAGATCGTTTAATTACTGTTACTCATGTTTGTTCAAAGAGGTACAATAGGGGCCGCAGGTATCCACGACTCGATTAACCGTGCTAGAGTTTTGGAACGTTCCTTTTTTTTTTTTTTTTTTTTTTTGTCCATACTCTGTCTTGATGGAACTTTGTACGTGTCGTAAACTTGGCAGTTTTCTTTCGTTTTTCCTCGGTATCGCGCGCAAGTTTTTATTATTATAAGTTACTTGTACTGCAGTTGTCTGGTTATCGGCAGATCTAATATGCACAGTACCGTAGCAGTGGAATGCAAGTCAAAAACGTGCTTCCAGTTTGTTTAGGAAAGATGACCAACTCGCTCGCCAGGCTAACGTTCGTGTGTCTTTTTGCCTTTCGTGATGGGAGCGGATAAAGTTCGTCATCGTGAAATGGGAATCGCGCGCGGCAGAAGAAAGAGAAGCTGGGGATACCTTTTATATTTTAATATCGCAACGATTGTTGGGTGGAAATCGTGGCAATTACTTTGCGGTAGCTTCTGCGTTTTTTATTCCTCTTTGCATATTTTACCCGCGTGCCTTTATAGACTTTCTTATGCACTTTGGACTGTATTTTATGTACGGAATATTGCAGTAGCCATCGTCAAAAGGAAATTGAGACGTATAGCCTTGACTCGCAATACGTGAAAATGGTGCGTGATACTTTCTGTGGTCTCTGAACGACGAAAAATATTGTATTACGAATGTCATTCTACTCCGCGTCGATCGCCGCGATAATTTAACCTGTTTTCTTCTTATTTCAACGAACGTATACCTACTGCGACAGTTTCCCATATTATAATGCAGCACGGTATTATAGGTTCGACTTGTGTGTAGTATGGTACAATTGACCAATATTTCTTCGATATCGTACCGTAGCACTTTCGTTTACGCGCCGGCATACCGTCGGTGCGTTGTCGAGAACGCTTACTCAATTTTTGCCAATGTATCTACATTGTTTATTGGATTTTCTTTACCGATACTTCGCTGTGTGGCGGTAGGAGAGAGAACGACCTAACATTTGGAAACTTTACGATACCATAATGGAACTAGACATTGAAATGCCAATTACACGGCACACCATCCTATCAGAAAGAGAGATAGAGAGAGAGAGAGAGAGAGATCAGCTCGTTTTATTTTCTGTGTATTGACAGCGACAGCGTTTCTGGCGACAATCGCCTAGTTAGAAAGCCTTCCACACTCTATGGTGATGAAGCTGTATGGACAGAAAAGTACTCACGGTATAAGAAGAAAAGTGGAGACCGTCTATAGCGTTCATTTGTCACACGCGAAAACGACGGAAGAGACAAGATGAATCGTTCCCATTCTGTCCCGCTGATGTTTTCGAAGTGGACGATTGATTTTTTCGTACATGGAAATTGGATTTTTGTACGAAAAACCAGCATTCATCCGAATATCGCGCTGTATTGAAGATGTATCGAATAACTTCTTCCTCTTATCATCGCTCATCTCATTTTTCTTAATCCTCCAGTATGCGAGTTATTAAATTTTTTGAATTCGGTTGATACGGCGCGGCGCAGCGCCTTTCGACGAATTCCGCATTCCATCAGTGGACTTCTCATCAGCGTTGTCCGATTGAATATTTTGATCGGTTTCATAGGTATCGGACTTCTTTATGGCGCCTTATAAATTCGTGACGTCAATTTGACAATTTTTACCATCACTGCTTGAAGAGGATCGAATTTCTCGCTAGAAAATTTAATAAGTAGGTCGCTTCATTGCTCTGTTCACTTGATGGACTCTCATTTGCTAACCGAGAAACGGTGATATCTTGATAAGTGGATGAAATTTGAATGTGATTATAATGGAATGCACTTTAGCGCTCCCAAATTAGGGGAATGATGAATTTTAGAGGACACCTAACGTCTAGAACAATAAAAATACTTAGAATCTTGTATTGATAGGGCATGAAAAGATGAGCTTTGAATAAAAGACTCAATTGAGAGAGATCACAGAAATTGTAAGACACGATCCACGAAAAGGAATCTGATGTGGTGTGAGATTACAGAAAACCCATCTCAAGAAGAGGAAGGAGTTAGAATTTTTCGGAGTACATTATTTAGAGAACAGGTATTAGACTGCTGCCCACACCTCTCATTGAGTCTGTAGAAAATCCCTGCCTCTCTCCCTAATAAAAAATTTGGGAATGTTTTACAAAGACTCGACGTGCAAAGATTTTTCCTATTTTGACATTTTGTGACAACCCGCCATAAGGTTCTCTGTGTTGAAATTTTTGTCACAAGTCTCTGTCACAAAATGTCAAAATGGGAAAAAATCTTTACATGCCGGGGAGATTTTCGTTTTTCCTTAAATTAACGAGCCTTGCGACAGCACTTAGGGTTATGGGCTCGGAATACGCAAATGAAAGATCGTCAACATTACAGTATTGGTATTAAGAAGATGACAGAAGAGTGGGTGAGACGATTCTGAGAGAGGTCAGGGTGACTTCTCGTTTGGAAGGGCGGTTTGAAATAGACCAAAGAATTGGAGCTTTTTTAGTGGATCGGATCTTATTAAAAAATAAAAGGATCAGAAATCATGCCAGGAGGAGTGGATGAAGGATCAGTGACTGCTTCGCGGTGAGATCCACTACGTCATGTTCCTCAAGGTCAATGTGTCCTGGTATCCGTAGAAAAGAGGTGGAGGACTGGGAAGAACTCAACAAAAATATAAGAATGAGGATATTTTGGACGATAGGATTGGCAGAATCAAGATTTTGAATTAGGAGTAAGTAACGATGAAAGAGCATAAAAAATTTGTGGGAAGGAGAAGAATGGGTGAGAAAAAAAGAGGAAGGTGAATATAGAAGTAGATTCGGCTGTGAACATGGCAACGAAGTTTCTTATGCAGAAGATAAAATGTTACTCTGAGTGGAGACTGCACGCCCGGTTCGGGATCTCAATTTGGACCGGTCCATGTAGCAGAGAAGGTGGGGGGCGGGAAAGTCTGAAGAAGAGAGTCTAGATAGGATTGAAGCGACTGGGCTAATAGCAATATTGAAGAAACGGGATAGTTTGGGTATCGGGCAGTTGAGGCCTGAAAGGTATCAGTGAGTGAAAGAGTGCGGTAACAGACAGGGGGAACAACTGTTTCATCGCATAGAACGTGCAGGGGTGGTGCGTAGAGCGCCGAGGGTAGTCGAAACCCAGAAGATTGCATGGAGTCCAGAAATTTTAATGTTGTTTTTTTATTGGAGTGGCTATGAATTGGAGAACCGTAATTAAATTGGAAACGGCTGAGGCTATTGTAGAGTTTTAGGAGTTAGCGATTACAGCCGCTACGGGTTGTGATAGGCGCTTGAGAAGGTTGATCGAATTCAGTCATTTTGGTGTGAGAGGTTCTAGAGCAGTGTTTCTCAACCTTTCTTACATCGCGGCGCATCTTTCCACGAGACGATATTCCTGCAGTACAACATTCCCAAAACTCCCAAATGTATCCATACTTTTTCTGCATTTTGACATTTTCATATCTCTACTGATTTCCTACCCTTGATTTCAAGATTTGTGGCCGTAAAAGATGGCCACGTGAGGCTTAAGCTCTCTCTCTCCGTATGGTTCCGGGAAACGGAAGTTTTCAACTTCTGTCGGGTTCACTCTAGAATGTTCCCAAAAAGGTCTGGATGTTCCTTGCATTTGGTGGGGGAACCCTCTGGGCTTTCCTGATTTTGAAATTGCGAGGAAATATAAAATATGTATTTTTGGCCACGTCGCAGAAAATGTTTGATCTTTATATGACATTGAGTGGAGGTTTAGACTCGAATTTAAGAAATTATAACTAAAACTGACATCATTCCAAAGCTAGAACAAATCGGTCAAATAGTGCTTATGATTTCTTTTTCGAGTAAATAGAAAAAATTGGTAATTCTTTTTTTTTAGTTCCTTCATATTAATTTATGTTTTTGATCAAAATCTCGCGGTACATCCAAGGTGGGCTTGCGGCACGATGATATGCCGCGGCACACCTAGGGGCGAGTCTGGAAAAGTATTGGAAAGATTTTTGATAAAAACGATTGTGAAATTTTCCGAAAGGGAAGTGCCCTTCTGATTTTTAAGAATAAGAGTAAAGTAGAATCGCCTCGGATGAAAGATTCTATACCAAGAAACTAACTTCTGATCTAGTCACAGTTAAGGACTTCCTTAAATGCCCCTTCCTGAATTTCTTTAATATTAAAACGTTTTTTGAAGGATCGTTTCATATTCCAATCAGAAGATGTTCCCGAATTTCTTCCTTTGGATCATTTTTCCTCTGCTGGATCATCTATATTGTTTTCATTTTGTCTGCCTGATTTCGGCCGTAACCTCAGCATGAGACATTGTTCTGATGATTTCTTTAGCCTTCTTATCATGAATTTCCAAATCTCAATATAGAGGTTACTTTTTTACAGTTTTTAATTCTCCTTAAGCTAATTTGGTGCGATCTTATATCAAAATAGAGTCTTGCTCTTAGACGGCTGAAATACTTTCTGATCTTACCCTATTTTATTTATTGAAATTCTCAACAAAAAGTCCTGTTTTGTATATTGAAAAGACGTCCTCGGTGAAATGATTTCGACTTGTTCCAAGTCTGGAAAAATTTTAATTTGGGAGCTGTACTTGAAAGCAGAGGGAAAGGGTAGAGTTTCCTGTGCCAGAAAACATCATTTGGTTAGAACGCTGCCTACAGTGGCTTGTATTTTTCCGTATCTTTGGGCTGATGTCAATCTTGAAGTTATAAAACCAATATGTAAATCCTTTTACTGCGGTGTCATTACGGATCGTTGCAGAATCTTTACATGGACCTCACTGAGGATGTGTTGAGGCTGCCAAACAACTGACAGAATTATTTCTTCCTTCAGGAGAGATCTGTTTCTCCGAAACCTGGTTTCGCAACCGAGTCTAATTGACTTTCAAACTGAATTTCGCGAGGTGTGAGTTTTGAGCTTATTCTTGACTCCCCATCCTCGCTTGTTTTTCAATCCGGTTTGAGAGTTTTCTTCGCAGTTTACGTAACGCAAAGAGTGCTCGTGAAATACTTCCAATAATGTACCCAGTTCCGACCATTATTTACAATTTGATTTAGAAGTACTCGTTTTGACTTCTCTCTATGCACAGAATTGTATTTTCTGTACCCGAGTACATCTGTTGAAATATCATCTCCTCTGTGGCGGAAGGCATAAACTCCATAAATATGATGCTGCAATGAGCGTTAACTCCCCGACATGTTAATTACCCTTTTTTTTTTCACCTTTTAATTTAATTTTTTTCTAAACTTTGCCGTTGCGTTTTTTTCTATTTCGCTTTGCAGGTCAATTTACCTCGTGATCTCGCGTGTAACTACGAATGTAGTTGGTGTAGCGTGTGTGCAGTGAAGAGATCATTTTTACACCTATCTACAACACGTCCACTCCCGCCTTCTCGACTATACGAGCTTCAGATATTGCGCGCGATTTCTCGTCACCACGCATAACGTACGCCGACAATATCATTATTCTAAAAATATTTCCTTTCAATAAAAAATACATAATATTATCGATTATTATAAATTATGCGGCGTATCGGCGATGAAGTTGCGGAAATGAAAAAAAAAAAAAAAACATTTTAAAAACGAAAGATATCCGCCCACAATAATGTATACTCGCGTATACACATTTGATACTCGTATGTATTAATTAAGTTTCGTATCCCAAGTACTCTGCCAAGTTCGCTGAATACGTATATAGGTGTACAGAAAATCGAATAAACATTACCTGTATATCGGTTAGGGTAGCCCGTGAGTGGTGGCTCAATCTGCAAACCAGTTCGCCCGTATCGCCGTAGTCGTAGGAGTGACAGCGGTACGGTGAATTCAGGCAAAGCTCTCTGCATTCTTCGGCCGAGCCGACTTCTTGGTAGACAGAATCGACGGTTTTCAGTATGCGTCCACTGAGCTTTTTGAACTCGCATAACTTTATCGGCTCATCGATACAGTTGTTCTCCAGGTACTCGTGATCCAACGGATTTGTATCGGATTTACCCTCTTTGGTCATTGGTTCGAATGTACTCCTACCGGCTACCGTCAGACGATCCATATCTGAGAGTTCGCAGTCATTGGTACGATTATTATAATTGGCCGACCTGTTAAAAAAAAAGAAGCAAAAGATGTAAAACCGTTACTTTTGGGTGTACATAAAGGGTGGCGGTGGCGGCGGTGTGCTTAAGTTAATTCGTCGTGCGTGTTTATAAAAAATAAAAGTCGTACATCAGCTCGTTTGTTTTTACATACGCACATTAAATTATACATAACGTCCGTCTACCCATATATATATATGATACGTTTAGCCTTTACTGGATGAGGAGCTCGAAGCGAAATTTACACGTTGTATTTTATTACACACGTAACTTGCGAATTTAAATCACTGGTACGAACGTATATAACGCTGGTTGGAGGAATTCTAATATTTATTACTCGGTGTCGATGTCGTTTTACATAAATTTCTACGCACGAATTGCAGAATATGAGTAATTGCGCGTATATGGCGTCTGTAAGCGATTCGATCGAAATTGATTCTCTATTGCTTGTGAAAGTACTTAACTTTGATACTTGAATTCCACAAGTGCTGTCTGAGTGATGTAGAGCAGACGAATTGCGATTGTGATCGCTTTATGATCGGCCAAGCCTGCGGTCAATTCCATATTTGTCGCCTATGAAGCCGGTTCTATTTATCAGTCATCAGTGTCATTCTAAGAGCTCAGCTGCAGGATGGCTGATTGGTGACAGTGATAGTAGTCAAATTTTTTCATTTTACACAATGTTGTAGGCATCGGCAGACAATAATTTTTTTCACTCGGGTAATACCTAAGCTACATTCCCTGAGATCGCTAGTACTCGAAAGCCTCGATTGATTTTCTCGTCCTAGTTTTTCATAATAGAGATATCTCAAAATTATGACCTCTATGTTCCTCGTCCAACTTGGTGCGAACTTTACTTGCGAACAAATGAAAATTCTGGATTGCAATACGCATTTGGTTCTGATCGAAAGATTACTACAGCTGTACTCGAAGACCGAAAAAGTCAAAATTTGATCCCCTGACTTTTGCATGAAAGTTTGATCAATTCTCTCTCATTTTTGAAGGATTTTTTGTAGCGAGAATAGGAACATCACCGTACGACATAATCTCTAATCTCGTGTGATTATTTTTCATTTCTAGGTTGAACAATATTATACAGCACTCTAGTCTAGGTGTACCTTAATGAATTGCGTTACACTTGTGGTAATCATCCAAAACAAGAATAGAAGAGTGGGAACGTATAAGAGAAGCAGAATTGACCATTTCGGAGCTGACTCGAAAACGAAGAAAAAATTTTTAACAACGTCACCGTCCTTATAGGCTAACGAACTCTCTGCCCGAACGCTCGCTTCCTTCTTCATTAAACGATTTTATAACGTTACATCTAAATTTGTACTGGTGCGTACGACGAGGCCCATCACAAGTCGTCCAATTATTGCGACCACATTTTACGACTCGTACTCTACTGTACGCCGCTGATTCCGGCAAATCATGTCTACATAAGGACTATAGAAAAAGAACTAACAGTTGATGTGAGCTGGGAAGTCCGACTCTTGAGTGTTTTTAACGAATGTTACGATTATTACGACACAGCGGCGAGGAGGGAAGTGTAAGAAGGCCTCAGGATAAGAGGGCATAAGCAAAATGAAGAAAATAATGTATTGGCGAATGATTAAAAGAGAGGAAAAAAAGTGCACAGTGCACACGCACTAAAAAACACAAGGTGCAGACAAATTACACTAATAACCGAGTACTGTTGTAGGTCTCCTTTATCACAGAGGGAAAAAGAGGGATAGCTGTCGGTGTTTTCAATTTCAATTGTTCACGACTGACTAATGATTACTATGTACCTTTCTCGCCAGTGTACAACCTGTGAATAGAAAATGACGCGGTCTACCTTTAAAAACGTTCATCATCGTGCCTGCGCTCGTCTATATAAACATATTATGAGATCTACAGCCGCTCATTTACATTATTTGATCGTCTGTCAGTACATGCATAATTTACTATAATTTAGCGCGCGCACACACACAAATACGCATATGCGTCAAACAGTCGAATTTATCCTCATCTTTTTTTTTTCATGTATTGGGGACCTCTTCTTCAACGCGATAAACGTTCATAGAGCCCACATTCGTCTCGTATAGTAACATATAGAGTATCTCGTATACGAAGTCGATCGTCTAGCATCATCGAATTCCAAAAAAAAAAAAGAATAAATTCCAATCGATTGACTGATCGTGAGACAAGTTCTAACGGTTCTATAATCTTGACGTGCTAAATACTCAGAAAGCTGTAGACCTATACGTATCCACGCAATGCAGCGTTAACGAGGTTCCTCTTCTACCTCCAGGTAGATTATATTATACATTATGACTTATGACTTACATTCCACGTGTATATTCGTAGTACTGTACGATATATTGCTACAAAAATGTAAGGATTCAAGTTGTGATGAATGAAAAAGGTCTGTTTGGTCAGTTTTCGAGCTCAAAGGAAAGAATACGAGTATTTAGAATCGAAATCTCGAGTCAACAGTACGCATTTATTCGATCCACTAGGGCAATCGTTAGAAATTAACCGGTAATAATTGAAATATGCTCTTGTAATGAAGTAAGGTTTCACTCTAATCTACATGGTTAGAAATTTTGCTGCTCACTTGAGTTCAAGTTCCCGATACTCATTGTAAATTGACAAAAGAGCCCTGGAAATCAAGGAAAACTTGGAACTTTCTTCATGTCCAAGAGTCGACAAAGAGAACTGCAATCTGGAGAAATGAAGACAGGGAATAACCAGACTGCAGTAGTTTTACTAGACATAAAACGTACCTTCGATCATACATAATTGTAAAGCTCACCAGTTATAGACTTCGGGTCAGCTCGGTGTGCATGACCTTGGGAAAGACTGGGCTCCAGAAGAAATTCAAGCTCACTACCTTAGAAACACTCAAAATATTAGGATGAGATTGTGTAGCTCAAAAGTTCGACCGATAATACGTGACTTCTATTTACGTTTGATTTTATTTTTCAAGTATTTTTATGGAGTGTCGAGGTGTAAAGCACTGCAAACCGTCAAACATTATGTTCGGGCGTATTCGTTCGTGTACACGTGACATCATCAAAGATGAAACTGAGGCCGCGTGAGATTTACACTATATGCATATCTAGGTACTTATGCGCGCGTCCAGTACTCACTTGTTTTCTCTTCTTTTTCTTTCTTTTCCTTCTTTTCAATTGAATAGAACGCGGAAACACGCGAAGATAGATACAGTAAACTAGCTGAGATAATTGGTCAGTCGGCCAAATGGACGAAAAGGTCAATCTTCTCTGTTGCGTGCGCCGGTATACCGTTATCAATTCTTTCAAACCAATGGCCAATCAAATCGATTACAATGCACAACGCGACTCATTCATCGATTATTCAACGCTCTCTTGTTACTGTTGACTGCGTTAAAATGCAAACTGAGATACGACGACCGGTTACACTCAACACTCACCGCTGTCGTAAGCATCACAACGAACCGGAGAGAGAAGAGAAGGAAAACGACCGTTTTTACATTTCTTATTGATTTACTATGTGAACTTCAGTTATTTTTACTAGTAAAGCGACAAACGCTTACGTGGTACACGCGGTTTCCCTATATACCTATACGTAAGCGGCCATAAACTTCTTTTTCTTCAAAAGAAAAGAAAGAAATCTCGATCAGTTCTTTTGAAACCGCGAAGACCACTGCGTACGCTTGACAGAATGACATAACGATATCCACTGCCTGTTACTACCATACTTCTTCGGGTGTACAGTTGTTGTTATCTGATACAGTTTTTAACCAGAGAGAAAAGAAAAAAAAAATTATGATGTTACAATGAAATTAAGCTACGTTCGATGTTTACACGCTAACAGAGTCAGTAACATCAATTTAACTTGAGAATGTTGACGTACGAGGGAGTTGCTTGCACGAAATATACTCGCATAATATTATGTAAAACAAGGATAAGTATTTTTTTTTTTTCTTCATGTGGGCGGAATGTGCGATCGAGCTCATCGATCGAGACAAATTTAGCGTGTAACGATTATCGTAATTGTGGAAAAAAAAAAGAGGATGTGTAATGAACTTAGACACGTACCATATTTTTATAACATTATCATGATTATTACCTTTGCGCGAGACCTCCCGCCTTGTTGGTGTCCGTATAGGCAATTTCAAAGACAAATTTCTTGTCTAATTGCGAGCTTTCGTGCACGCACTACCTTTAACCTTCGTGGCCGTGAAATTCACGCTGAAGATTTTTACATACCAGCACCCTCTGATTATATAATCACTTTAATTGTTTTAAAACGTGTTATTTCGCTATGTTGCGGGTAAAATTCCGCTGGAAAGAAATGCGTGTATTAAGTACCATCTTCCATGCAAGGTCGCATCAGCAAACGGCCTACTGTATGGTATTTTGCGGCGCAACTTTAATTACTCCTAACATCGAAAAGGTGTTTTTTTGCTATTACATAGAATCTGCGTGCGTTAGACGTTAATTGAATATCCATGTGGTATTCGCGAGTCGCTGGAGAGGATGTACGAGTGCAATATACTGTGGGATGAGAAGATTCATTCTCGTGGAATTCATTCGGAGGTGTGGTGTGCTGGAGAAGAGTATTGGTCTGAGTCGATGCGATCAAAAAAGCCGAAATCGTATCTCTTTGTGAGAGGGTAACGCATTGGAATTGAGGAAATCGTGAATGGAAGAGCGTCCCCTAGTCCTATAGTGCGACTTCTACCCATTTAGGTTCCAACTTATGGTGAATACTTACATCTGGGCCCGAAAATGGTTACGCATATTCGATGCGAAGCGTCATAAAATACTACCACCGAATTTAGCGCCTGTTTCTCACTGTTCTCTCCTCATCCCTCGGCTCAAATTCCTTCTGTTGACCACTTCCTTCCCTTCTGGCTGTGCAAGACCCACGCTTGCCTAATCCTTTCGTTGAATGCTAAAACTGTCATTTACTTCAACACCAGTCTCATTCCTCCGGATTCAGAGCCCCATCGACTTTGAAGGACATGACGCGTTTGACCTTGCCGCCGGAGATTCTCTTGTATTCACTCGAGCCTATGACCTCAAAAATTTTTATCGATCCGTTAAGACTTTTGGAAAATTCAGCGTTCAAACGAACTTAGAACAATCAAAAACTAACCGATGCCGTGGTTCTCTAACCAAAACTACTCATCTTGGAGAAAACATTCCCATTCGCCTCAAAATCGGTCGCACATGTCTCACATATTTCCATCTTTTTTATCGGTTTATTCTTTCGCCCTACTCTTGAAAATATTGGCTTCTCCCACTCGTGTTTCTTCACGTCTTCCGTCTGCCCTTCATAACATCCATATTTGTGGGCATCCACTATTCTTTCTTGAACAAATGCGATGAACAAAAGCATTGAATTCACAATAAAAAAGGGGCAATGAGATCACCAACTACTTGGACCCAACAGTATCGAATAGAATAGAAAATCTAATGGAAGCTGACACACACGGACACCATCATCCCAATTGGCTCGAACCACTACACCAGGCACAAGTTGGCGGCTGCTATCGAGCAATTTCTGTCCTGAAGAACGATTAAGAGAAGAGGGAAGAAATCGAGATAATAAAGCAGATCGGAGAAGTCAACGGCTACTACAGAGATGTCGTTGAGGGTGCTTCTGGGAAAAGGGAAGCAAAGAAGGCACTTCGGATCGATACCATACATAGGAAAGTACAGAAACAAGGTGATAAAGAAGTTCAACGCCTATGATACGAATGTGAGTAATTAGAGTCATACACGTAGAGAATCGTAAAGGCAAAGAGGAAGAAGGCCAGCTTCTTGAACAATATAGCCACGTTTGATAGCGAAAAAGTATTCAGCCTGGTGATTGGACGAGAGAAGAAGAACTGAACTAACCAATAAGATGGCAGCAAACCTGGTAGCCAATGAAAACGCAGCACATTCGTCAAAAGAATAAACCAATCATGATGCAGCATGTCATAGCCAATAAACTAATGTTTAAGGCCTTGTTCTTCAGTAGCGACACAACTGATGATGAGGTAACAATCAAAGGTACTCTTGTAAGCCAACTAATGAAGTAAAATTGAGGACCTTTCTGTCAAAAGGGCGTCCGCTCAATGTATTTCTGACAGAAAGATCTTGAATTGTACACTCGAGAATTTTTTCAACATCTAATGCTTTACTTGCATCTCACCTCACTCCATACAAGTTTCAATAATTCCAATACGGTCACTAAGCCCCTCTACTATTTGCGTTGCATTGAGGCGTTTACATGATGTTCTCTCCGCTCCCCTCGCAACCTTAATCTGTCAAAAGGACGGCTGACTGGCAAATATGACCCTCCTCAAAACAGGTTCCCTGTCAAAAGAAGTAGATAGGATTTTTCATTCGGAGGGGGGATTTCTTCGAAGGATCATTTAACGAGGGGAATTGTTTTTCTAGATTAGGTATTTCTTACTCAAGCAAAAAAATAAAAAAGTAATAAAAACGAGAAAATGATATTGGAACTGGGGGTTATATCCCCATACTTCCCCTTGTGCCCACGTCACCGAATAAACTTTTCAATCGCCAAAAATGAGATTAGGAATTCTCAAAAGTGAACCGGACTAAGTACTTCTATTCTACCGTTGATGATATAGTTTCGTAAATAGTCCGTAGGCAAATAGGGTCTGGCAGAAGTTTTCCACTATACCGTCCAACTTCTCCCAAATACTGACTTTATATCATCAATATAAATGGTCTCGTATAAGTGAATAATTTAATTCATTCTTATTACGTGTACGAAACTAGACGATGAACGTTAATAGAATATAATTTTCGGCTCCTCGTACTTCAAACGTGCTCGTATATATCGCATCATTTCTTACACAAAATATGCCGTATAATAACAGATTACGTCTCCCAAAAAATTGACAAGAAGTGGGAAACCTACATGCTTTTTAATGGGAAGAAAATTATACGTAGTACCCATTATACAAATTAGCCATGACAATTTATATATTACGCTATACGTTCTGCGGTCAACTGCTCACAAAATACTCGTACATAATATGGGTAAACATGTAAGATTCGGCACAGTTCTTCTGAAAACCTACATATATCCTATATCATCGTATTTATAATTTAAAATCTAACGTAAAAGCTACAGCGCCGCACAAATACATAATTGTGGCGCATACTTAGATTTGAATAGAGAATTTTATCACGTAAAGCTATAGTGGAAGAGGGAAAGCACCCGTCTGCACAAGAGTATCATGATAGACATGCACTCTTGGACGAGCTGTTTGTTGTTGGTAAGACTGATACCTATACAAGAACCTTGTAACCGCGGAGTGTATCATCATCTTGTCGAATATAACCAGAAACGCGTAATACTGTATATCCAGTTATAATTTTGACTGCACACAGCGAAACAGTAGCAACGACGTGGAAAAGAAAGAATGAAAAAAAAAAAGAAACTTTTCAAATTAGTTACTCCGGAAATACGAAATATCAGTCTACTGACCGCCCGGACTATTTAAAGTCGAAGAGTAAGATTTCCAATTATTTACGAGTGAACGATGCTGATCGCGCGGCTAACGGAACACGTTTTAGCCAAAGTGAAAAAAACAAACATTATTTTGGCTGAATCAAACATGAAAATGCGGTACATTCCACGCGCGAATTCGAATTCATTAACTGAAAAACCGTGAAGGTAAAGATTATTCTTCGTCATTCTACGCAAATCTAAATAAAACAAAGGCATCCTCTCAGTTACGTACATCGAGAGCGTACAAAACTCCCGTATTTGTTCACGATTAGTGTAAGAGCGAAACTAATTACGATTAAATGAAATCGTTCATTAACTGAATGCCAATAGTCATATCACTCTCCACGAAGACGTGTTTAATCAGTGTAGAGAAAGACCAGATCAAACGATCAAAGGGGAAAAAAATAGCCATCATTATGAAGCCCTTGTCTCTTCCTAAATCGATTATTAAGCTCCATCTCTCTCTATCCGAATCGATGGTCTTCGCAGTTTTGAGTAGCCGCGGTCAAAATTTCTTTTCCTTCTTCGAGTTTATTCATCCGAGCATTCATTCATTGAACACACCCGTTGCTCCCGAGCGGAACATGATAAGTTCAGGATTTGACCTTTCAAGTCGAGTAGCTCAACATTCTGATTATGTCAGCGAATATGAATGAAGACATGAATTTCAACCAACAGTGTACTTTACAACTTCCTGACTTAAGGAGCATTCCTCTCCCCAAGATATTCCGTGTGCTGATGTTATAAACCGTGCATGCAAGGTCTTCCTCGGAGAAAGCTTCTCGTTCGCTCTCGATCTATTTACACTTCATCCGTCAATTCAAAAATGCATTGACTTTTTCACAACTTCTATCACTCGCCACCTTTCATCCTCTATGTCTTGATGGCTTGACAAAAGTTCATTCAATCTTTGAAGAGTCTAGGCCAAGGCGCACAAACTTTAATACACCCCTATCTTATTTTCGTTGACGTTGCCTTTCACTCGGCCACTTCTTGATTTTCCTACGCCTCTTTTCAGTTTACTAAAATCCTCGCTGCAACCTACTCGCTCAAAAATGTAATCCACATCTTCTTCCGCACTCCTCATTTAGTCCAGGGGGTAATTTGACGTAGGTAATTCTGATTGAGAGTTTTTTTCCACAAATATTTTCTGCTAGCGTCGTATTGACGCTCTGTTGTGAACTACCGTGAAAGCTACGCAATTGGTGTATTCTCAGAATAATTCCTTTTTTTTTATATTCTTCAGGGTTGGAGGTGGGTTTTATCCTTGAAATTCTGTCGGGCTGCCTCCGTGTTGGCGTTATGTGGGGAAAACGCACCACGCTCGTTCCCTAAATGGAGTTGAATTTTGTCTTTCGATTTTTTTTATTTTTTCCAAAATTATAGGGTTCAGAGGGCAAACACCTCAGTACAACCCGATAAAAAGTTTATTAGAAAAGAGTATTCTTGTGATTTTTTGATGAAGAAGATACGATTGAAGTTGAGGTGTCGGCAATATCTCGCTTATCAGTAAATGTTTTTTTGGTGAAAATGCTGAAAAACGCGTCTTTTTTATTTTTCTCGCAAATCGCGCACACTACGACAAAAATACCTCAGTTCAATCAGGTTCTCTGTTAAATTTAGAAGAAGAAAATATTCTTGTGATTTTTCAATCTACGCGATACAAAGCCCGGGCAAGATCACGCTTGCTTGGTAGTGTTTCAGAATGCTACGAGAAGTTTTTTTTTTCAATTCTTCTTGCAAATTGCACATCCTACAATGAAAATACCTCAGTTCAATCAGAATCTACGTTAAATTTTAAAAAAAAAGTATTCTTATGATTTTTCTATGAACGCCATACTATTGGGAAAGTGCTGGCAAGATAACGCTAGCTTAGCATCAGCTACTTTTGTATAAATGCTGAAAAACGCAAAAAAAAAGAATCAGTTTTTTGAATTTTTTCGCAAATTGCGCATTACATGAAAAAAATTTCCTAGCACAATCAGATTCTACATTAAATTTAGAAAAAGAAAGTATTCTTGTGATTTTTAAATCAAGCCAATACCATTGGAGTTGAGGAGCAGGTAATTTGACGCTTGCTTGGCAGCCAATTTGGTATACAAGTAAATGCTTCAAAATACAAAAAAAAAAAATTTTTCAATTTTTCTCGCGAATCGTTTGTCCTACAACAAAAATACCTCTGTCCAATCAGAATCCACGTCGAATTTAGAAAAAGAAAGTATTCTTGTGATTTTTAGATCAACCCAATACCATTTGAGTTGGGGGGGGGGCAATTTCACGCTTGCTCGGTAGCCATTTTGATAACAATGCTTTGAAATACAAAACAATGCGTCATTTTTTCATGTTTCTCGCAAATTGCTTATCCTACAACAAAAATATCTCTGTCCAATCAGAATCTACGTTGAATTTGGAAAAAGAAAGTATTTTTGTGATTTTTAGATCAATCCAATACCATTGAAGTTGAGGCGCTGGCAATATGACGCTTGCGCAGCAGCTATTCTTGTGAAAATGCTGACAAACGCGAAAAACGTGGTTTTTTCGTTTTTTCTCGCGAATGCCGCATCCCACAACTAAAATGCCTCAGAGTTAAATCAGAATCCACATTGATTTTTCAATGAGATTGCAATTTTAATCTTCGGATATCTAGCAAATTTGTCAAGGCGTGTCACGCCGCTGGTACAGCGTTTTCATATTCTATTGAGTAGCAGATGCCGGGCATGCGTCACCTTGACTGCGCGTTTATTTCATTTCTATTGCGTTATTCGAAAAATCATAGGAATAGTCATTTTTGGAAATTTCGTGAAGATTATTTTTGTACTGAGGTATTTGCCCTCTCAACTCCTTAATTTCTGAGAAAAATTTAAAAAACGTAAAAAAATTACTATATTTGGCTCCTTGTGGGGAAGTTTTGACAAGGGTGGGGGCAATAAGGACAAACTAATGCTTTTCTGCATGAAAACGTATGCTGGATATTTGTGTGACTATGTAATTGTACGAAAGAGAGGTGATTGTGCCTTCGAAATTTTTTACAACTTTCATCTTTGTTCCACTCTTCTTCAGTCTTTTCGCAGAAATTAATGCTCCGGTCCGTGGGGTTGAAACCTTGAACTTGTCGTGTACGGGGCAAGCACTGAGGCATCAACACTCTGAACTCATTTCCCAAAACTCAAATTCAGAGAAATGAAACACGCAACTCACTTCGTTCGGTGCCTGCAGAGTCTCTTTCATTAACCACGCCAATTGAGGCGAGCAGGGAACGTATGATTTTTCGACTTTAATACCAATGGGACTTGAGAAAAATTTGTTCATTACCGCAGACGAACGGTAGTTCAGAATAACGTACCACACCACTCTGTTATTTTTATCTCTTCTTTTTGATATATAAAATAGTACTCTTTAATACAGTTCTCCGGTTCAATCTAATCGAACTGAGTTAGTACCACTATCGAGTTCGAACTAATTATTATCTACATTATATTGTATCGTCAGTCGATTTCCTTAATAATTATGAACCTGTATACCTACCCAGTGCGGTACAGCAGTCGTACAAAGGTATTTTAAATAATAATACACAGGATCTGTACAAAACGGTACCGTACGTCCCTTATCGGTTTACGTCTGTCTTTTTTAACGGTGGTATATACGTAAATTATACGACGCAACAAAGGAAGCTCAAGAAAAACTAGCATTTACTACGTCCATCCATCCGATAATTATCAATTATACACGTATTGTGAATCGAACTCGAGAAAGATGGTGGTGTAAAAGGAGGAAAAGTCGTACGGTAAGAAAGAGGGAGAAAAAAAAAGAAACACGAATGAACGAAATCGGGAATAGAAAACAAAACAAAATGAAAATAAATAATATACGAGAAAAATTCTCACGCAGCGTATAACCATACAGGAATATACCGTAGAATTCCGTAATCTCTACAAGTTACGCGATATCATCTCGAGCTGGCTCGCATAAGTACCGTTCGAGATAGAGGAGATATACCCGTAAAAGGATCTCCGAATTTCCTCAGTCATTTGCGTTCATTTGTTTCTCTCGTGGTTGCGCATTCCGGTGCGAAAACATTGTCGTACGCGTCACCAACAAAAACAAGTGTACCTCCAGCACGTACCTACATCGAGTCTACACCAAATATTAACCTGGTGAAAAGCGGATAAAACCGAAAAAATGAATCTGCCCGCAGTTGACGAATCTGAACGCGAAACCGGTTTGGCCGCGTTATCGAAAAATTTGGCGTCGTCAAAATTTTTTCAATCGTCTTCCTGTCTACGTTCGAAGCTCCCTTATCAAAGTTGCGCGTGAGTTCTCGAACACGACCTTCAAGTTCATTGACACAACCCCATAAGGTCATGTAATTAAAACGACATACTCGCGCGTAAATAAGGAAATGGCGAACGTTTCAACGTAAATAGTATTCGCGCGATAGAAATCAAAGCCTTATTTCGCGACTGTGTAGACGTATACGTATTTTTCGACAGCCAGCACGATCGTAATTGTGAGATAATTCCGGCGTTCGTATATTCATAGGTAGACTATATTCTCATTTAATCACGACGACGAAATTGCTAATGTATATCCGCGTTTTCATGCAGGTACTGCACATTCAGTAGTTGTGTTATTCGTTAATCTTGCTGTTTCGAGTACGCCAATACACAGATATTATAGCACGCGGGTTAGGGACCTTTTCCTTATAATACCTCTCCATGAATTGATTACATCTGTAGAACGCGTAACACAGAAGGGCATCCGAGGCACTAGTGCGAGTAGATTATCACGTTCATCGGGCAGGGAGAGCACGCTGAAAAGGCTCACGTATAAAAACATCCTTATTATTTTTGGTTAAACTGCGACCATACTTGTTATACAGAAGTTCAAACCCAAATATCTCTGTACGGCTATGCACGTGTATGGAATAACGGAGAAGATGAAAGGAACTATTTTTCTCAATAGCGAACATAAAGACCGTGTGATAGACGTGACAACTTCGAAGCTAAGTCTTATTTTAATCGGTGGTCATTCATTTTCTGCTGTCGAAGCTGTGAGTGCACAATAGCTTCGTGGTTTTCGAAAATGAGTGACCGGTAGTTAGTCGAAATAGTGTCCATATGGACCTTAAAACCAGTCATCGGTCGGGTACAAATTATTCATCTTTCCAAATTTTATCAGTACTGAAGTGAATGGTTCAGGCAATCCAGACATAATTCCGATCAAAGATTTTTCTTCACATATATGTCTTTTAACTAGTGTCGCATTGGACATACTGAGAGTCCGGAGTCATATACCTAGTTTGTGATTTCTAGGGGATGAAATGTGCAACAAGAATCCGTTTTTTTTTTCGATGTACGCTAGGGAAAATTTACGTGAGAGACCACATGTTTCTAACAGCGTACTATAAGAAGAGGTGAAAAAAGTGGCCCTTAAACAAGAAATTTTCCAAATTGAAAGTGATGAAAGAATTTGTTGAATTGCTCTGGAGTTTGGCGTTTAAAAGTTCTGCGAATTATCAGGCGAACGTTTCCAAATTTCGATCTTCAGTAAAAGAGAACGATTGAACCACAGAAAGAATGTATAGTTCAAGTTTTTAGGTGTCTGTTCATTACATATATGTAGGTCGCGATCGAGTCGAGAGGAGGAAATACCAGCATCAAACAAAGATGAAGCCTGAACCAAGGGTGACTGGTCTAGTTTATGCGAATTATCTTCATTCCGTACTGTCTTATTATAAATTCGTAATCAAATATATAAACTTCTCGAAAAGCATTGACGTCGATCGCTGATACAGATCTGCTATGCTTATTCCACTGCAAGTAGTATTGCACTCGACCTTTTGCGATTCCGTTTATAGCGCGGACTCTAGAAAAACCGTTTTGGTAATTTAGAATGTTCATGCAGGAAACAATTCATCACTCAAGCTGAGCGACAGCTCGCGAGCATTGTCTTCCTCGGAAGAGAAAGAGCAATAGGAGGCGGTCAAACAAAACACAAGAAATTGCTATCTATATAGTATATTGTGCATGTATTTGCAAGGGAGGGGTAATCACTGAATTAGACGGAGTACGCGTGCAGCTTTCGAGAAGAGACTGGAGTAATTAGCCGCCGACTCGTTTGTCTCTTATCCACATTGCTGAGACGCACCGGACCCGCGCGCTTTTACTACTAGAAGACAACGGAATTGTGTATTCTCATTAAGGAATTATCTTTGGCCGAGTGACCCGTTCACGTCGGCACACGAGCCCACAATCTAACCTCCTCTATTGGAGGAAGAAAACGCAAACACGATAATTACGTTCGCTATAATATAATCCTAATTTAAATATTATGTTCTTTTTTTTCTTCTTCTTCTTTGAAAAGAATAATCCAGCCCTCTGTGACAGTAGTTGTTGAGATGCTGTAGCTGGTATGCGAACAAACGAATTCATCTTATAGTATGACACGTATGGCTAATCGGTTATACACGCGGTAGTAGTGACTTCGTTTGTGGACTATTAATTACCATTATCTCTCTCTATCAATGAACGTTAGACCAGCATGTCCGTCAGCCAATTCACGCAGCTACAGTTAGTTATAGATACGTAGGCCTGAGCACGACATTATAGGTATTTTGAGCGTACCGGTAACCGGTTTTCTGTGAGTGTAAAGCGTGCCCGATTAAAAATCGCTGACGAGCGTATTTGGCTACATACACGTAACATCAATGACCTAAACGTGAGTGTATTCACACGTCTCGGTATAGTTTCAGTCGAAAATGACCGAGAAAGGTTAGTGGATCCAAGAGAGTGCGGGACTTACTGGTGACAGTGGAAACTTGAGTTCGAATTGTGTGTGAGCAGTTTGAGATATCGAGTAGTTTTAAAGCTAATGCAATGTAAGCTTCGTTCGTGAAAGAATAAATGGTGATCATGGTGATGTATGAAACTCCACTGCGAGAATGTTGCGTTATGTGAAAAACGAACTCTAAAGAGCTTCGTGAATTGAGGAGGTATTTGACGTTTGTGCCACAAGGATTGTTTTTTCGTAATAAAACTAATTCATGAAACTTTGTTCGAGAGATCTTGGCCTGGAAGAAACATAGCGAAGGGAAAGGAAGATTTCCTCCCTGCAATGAGACGCTGAAGCTGGCAAATGATGCAACAGTTTTGTTATTTAGCAAATGGTGCCTGCAGGCAGATTTTCAAAAATTGAATTTTTAGGAAGGATGAAATTTATCATCCCCAAATAGGAAGACATTTCCACGTTCGGTATACCAGCGGTTACTACGCAACGCTTTTCAGGCATGCGAGGGTAGTTCTTGTAGAGAATGACTTCTCAAAAAAGTTGCTCCAAGCTTCATTTTCTGAAGAATTTTTTCGATCTCCGGAAATGTTGTACAGAAAGGTTCTATGGAAGACGCTATAGGAACAAAATCCCGAATTTTGCCTTCAAAAAAATTTCATTCCGTTAGAACACAGACGAATTTTTGCCAATTTCAACGTCCAATTAAGGAGGTACAAGAAAGAATTTTGAAATTGAGCTTCTATAGCGCCTCTAATTGAACCTTTCTGAAAAACATTTCAAACAACCTGGAAAATTCGTTGACAACTCGATCAATGGGAAACTTTTTTCGATACCATGTTTTACGTGCATATTTTCGCGAGCAGACTTGATTCTATTCAGTAAATTTAATACTGAACAACGAAGTTGATATTCGGTCCCTGCCTCCCAGTTTTACACTCACTTTTTTCCGGGTCAACACTACTCATCTCTCGAGCTTATAACGAGCCAACACGTACACAGACCCGCTAAAATTAGACTGCGATTTTGGCTACAAAATACAAAACCCCGACTCAACACTACTCATCTCCCGGCCTTATAACGATCCAACATGTACACAACCTCGCTAAAAAAATGAAGGACGATTTTTGAGTACGTAAACACGAATTCATTTATTTCATCAATTACACTACTGAACAAGAAAAAATGAGCATTCATTTGAATAAGTGTTTCTAAAGTAATTTTCAACACTGAATTCAATGCCGTTTCCCGTTTTGCGACAGCACGTCTAGATTTTTCGCAATGTTGTTGTTTATTTACATCAATTCGCGGCGGAACTTCACGGTCGATACCGGTCGGTAGTAGCAGTATCCAAACTCGAAAACGTATCTTACGCTTCGCAAAATTCAGCGGCAAATAGATGCAAATAAACGAGAACATTATGAAAAATCTAGACGTGTTATCGAAAAACGGGAAACGGCGTTGAATTCAGCGTTGAAAATTACTCTAAAAACAATTATTCACATGACTGCTACAAACAAAGAAATTTTTATTGTTCAGAACTGTTATAAGAGGAGTAATTTTTTTTCGAAAATGAATTCATTTTATACTAAATAAAAGGATATTTTTACTAAATTTTATTTTTTCTTCTTATAATCGATGAAATAAATGAATTCGTGTTTAGATTCAAAAATTGTCCCTTCTTTTATAGCGGAATTGTGTACGTGTTGAGTCGTTATACGCCCGAGAGATGAGTAGTGTTGAGTCGGGGTTTTGTATTTTAAGGCCAAAATCGCAGTCTTGGCTCGTTATAAGCCCGAGAGATGAGTGTTGACCCGGAAAAAAGTGAGTGCAAAACCACGGCGTACCTATACTACTCCTCTCAACTCGTTTTCTTGAATTCTTCTTGAAACTCTTCTCCCCCCGAAATTGAGAAGTTTGTAACTTATATTTTCGTAGTTATGAAGCTACGCCTATTCCAGGGTAGAACCCAAAGTTCCTCTTTTTTTGTCCCTCTGTTGAAGCTCATAAACAGTACGAAATGAAGTTAGATTGACAAATAATACGACTCAAGACTTTGATTTGTTTGTATGAAATATATTACCAAAATTTGACACCAACAGATATGATCTACGACATATTGAACGGTAGACCCTCGTAATCATCTTCCCAAGCCCAGGTGAGAGCTCGGAAGCTAACTTTCAGATAGTTTGTTGACTGCTCATCTTCGTATTTTCAGATCATTGATTCCAATTCTTCAATGGAGGGAAGAATCGTTATGCTGATGACCGCTCTCCCTGGTATACCTCAGCTCTGGGTATAAAAGATAAACTTTCTGAAGCAAGATGAAAAAATTTCTGACTGACTCACGTCTTTGAAGGTTACGGGTTTGGGTGCTGCTGAAATTGACCATCTCTTAGCAATTCTCTCTTCCCGGGGAAAGTCCCGTATCAATACTTGAGACTTGATGTTGAGTCTATCGGAATTCAAGGTATAAAAAAACAGCAATGATGGATGGATAGATACTAAATTACATCGCGTCTTTTTGTGACAGATTGCATTCTAAACTAATTTTGTGGAAGATTGCTTCAAAGGCTCTCTTTACCATCTCAGCCGAGAGCTAAAGCCCTTGGCAGGAGAATAAAATTATCTACCAGGAGGGTAAGAGTCACTCCCCTCTACTCACGAATTTATCGCGTCCACTTCGTTTCAGATTTCAATCAACTGTTCTCCTTCCGATATAATTTACATGAAGCTGAAAACAACTCTATAATGATGCAAATGAGCTGCCGTTGAATTGTGTCAAATTCAAGAAAATGTACAGACGAATTAACATCGACATAGTCGTACCACCGTCGATACTGCGAACTCATGGCAAATTGGTAGTTTGCGGAGTAGATTCTACACGAAGATATCGGAATACGACAGAAGGGTCATTTTAGCGCGACACATTCCTCATCATTCCGTAATTCAAGTCTGGCATCATGAGTTTCTTACTGACACGAATGTCATGTAAGAAACGCATGTTTCTGTAGCAAATACCAGCTTTTAATTTCTTCCGTGTGGTCATTATCGTGGATGTGCGCATGGAAAAACTCCCGGCGGCTCGAGCAGATTGAAAAGAACATCAGGCATCATCGTGTCCAGCACGCGAAGATCGCGGTACAGAGGCTCAGCGCAAAGACCTATACCGTATACGAGAAAGTGCACGAAAAAAGTTCATTGTTGTATCGTTTCCCTCGACGACATACAAGTGGAAAATAAGACGACGATGTTAACCGTAGATAGTGAAAGTTGCATGAGATATTGTGGCCTTTACGAATTTCATCCACTCTTTGTTAATTGAGATTTCTTTACATTACACACGGTACCGACGATGGCACTCGTGAACTACTGCGCTAATGAAAATCTCCTCGCGGATACTTATCTTCGTGTGCAGTACATATCTGATTAAATGAAGCGATTTTGATAAAGTTACGGCATCAGGATAGCTTCTTCTTGTTTTCCTTTTTTTTTTTTTTTTTCGTCGCTCGTGTTAATTCGACGTATTTTACTCATGACTCCGCGCTTCGTGATTCTATTGATCGATATTTTTCACGTTTCCCGCGTTCGGCATTCTTTTCTCACGCGATGCTCTCCTCTTTTTCTATCCGAAGGAACGTGTCCTAATTCGGTCTTTAGGGGTGTCATTAAACTACATATATATATACGCCAATGTGATCACGAAGATTACAGGAAATAAAATAAAAAAACGTATTTACGAGAAATGCCCATACCTTAATCGCTGGCTGTGTTACAATTAACGTGTTCATTATATAGGCGTCAAAACAATACAGTTTTTTTTTTTATTTATTCTCTCACCTTTTATGAGCGCGCCTGCATTTTCCACGTACGTATTTATTTAGAAAATTATAGAAGTACCACGAGTATGGCGGCGCGTGTTGAGCAAATTAAATCCGCAACTAGTACGAGTTATGAACGCTTTGTGGCTTGTTAAAAAGCGTTGTGATGTTTTTTTTTTTGCTGCAAACAGCTCAAGCTGTACTTTTTCGTTCGTAGGTATAAAATACACAATGGTATTTATCATCTCGTCAAGAAGGTTGTAATCATTTCAATTATTGGACCGAAATTCGCCTTCTTCCAACGAGCTCGTCTACGAGCATAATCTTATTCATTATTCGGCTCTGTTCTACGAAATCTTTCTTCTTCTTCTAGCGTGTGGTAAACATTAGATCAATTCATCCGCAAATTGGTCAATCTTCTTTTTATTCAGTCAGTCTGGCTTTATTATTATGCGCCAGTAAATTGGCGTATTTCGCTGGCGAAATGATGCCCTTTTTATCATGAGATTTTCGATCTATTTAATAACGGATGATCTGCAATCAATTATGCGCATGATTGCGTAGACTCCGTATCCGCATTTTTCTAACGTCCCCGCTGGCTCGTTCGAATATTTCAAGAATTAATTTGCTGGCGCCGAGTAACAAGAAAAAAAGAAAAAAAATCGGAATAATTGTATTTTAATCGCGGAAATACACACGCTTACTATTTTCGCTAATTGGTCGAATCTACAACATTTTTTTGAGTTCCTTTTTTCATGTAGCCTCATAATACATAATCGAATTCGTGCCCACAGCAATAGCCATAATGAAGTCACTAACTCGTTTTTGTCTGGGTCGCGGTTCACCACAGTAGCCTTAGTTTGCAAAAAAAGAATCGTCATTCCAGAAACGAGGTATCATGTGAAGTAATTTGGAGTAAATAGGTTGAAAAAAAGTTCGAAATTAGTAGGAATGTCTGAGGAGTGATTGACGAAATTCTTGAGAAACAGCTATTTCTCACGCCATTATTTGTAATTACGTATGTTTTTTCTTCGGCCCCAAGGAATATCGTATTCGTATTACAAACGTGGTATGATTGAAACTCATATCGAACGCACAACTTTGCTCCCAAAACCGAGAAGCTATCGAGCGTCGCTTTCACGAAAGAAGAACAAAGACTGCTGGAAAAAGGCATCAAGTAAGTGCAGCCAGAGAGATTGAACTGGTGTAAGCTTGAATCCATGGCCATTAGCTGCATGGTATACGACGTGAGACCAGAAGCCCGAACCAGAATTGTGAAAGTACTGTTGGACATCAAGGAGAATTTGTGCCGAACCGATGACAAGAAGTAAGTCCGACAGAACAATCTGTAACAAAGGTGGACAAAGGCAATCCGGTGGTGGTAACACACCAAAAGTGGAGAGCTACATCGCAGAGAATGAGTATCAAGAACTGGAGAAGGGCTCGACAGAGAAAAATACTCAGAACAGTCCATTAGCTGTGTTGAAAGAGAAGAATGTACCGGGTAGGTTGAGAGGAGCTTGTGGAACTCCACAGAGGGGACCATTGGTTAATAATATCCAATTATCATGTTACACGATAGCAAAGATCGCAGTCACATTCTTGAAAGCCAGCCAGAACAGTGGAAGTAATTGTGAGCCAGACCTACTGCCGCGCCGTTTCAATAACAAGATCTATAGCCTGGAAAAAAGACTAACGATGGGATCTCCACTGTCTGCGATACTAGCGGAGATATTGGAAAACCAGATATTGAAAGGCAGCAAGTTCAGAAACCCGATCACACACTGGGCCAGATATGTAGATTATATCCTAATTGTGTGGTCAGCCATTAATAGACGGTGAACAATGAAGAGAAGAGAAGAGGAAAGAAATTGAGATAGTAAAGCAGATCGCAGAAGTCGCTTTTAGTTCGTGAGGAAAATTTCTTAAACGCCCATGAAAAAAGTTATCTGCTCTTCTCAATCAACTCCAAGATCTTGTTCCTTTCCAGTGTGGGAGTCAGGTTCACAGGTGATCCTCCTCCCTTCCTCTACTCGGGAAGAATACCGGAAATTTTCAAATCCGAATGCAGAGAGAATCATACAATCTAATTTTTTTCGCATCCTCCCTCCACGCAACAAAAAACCCTGAAAAATGGAGTTCGTATACTTGAATCAAATGGTTCTAAAAGCTTTTGTATTCTCCCTCCTGTAGTGCTCGTCTGAATCCGTGCCGAGATTGAAGTAGTTGATAATATTTTCTGTCTGTTCCGCAATAAATTTTCTACCCTCACTCACCCATTTATGTTGGAGAGGCATGTCTATTTCTTTACCAGTACCTGCTCACACAATCAACATATCATCCACTTGGATTCTTTAATCTTATAACAGAACGTACTACCTTTTATTATCTGGCTTTCCGATAGCTTCGTGTCGAGTAAATGGTGTTAGGAGCGCAGACTATATCTAGAACCTGATGGTTCTGGTCGACAATCTCTCTCACCACAAACTGATGGTGACGTCCTCGCTTTGAGATCGTACCAAACATGTTACAACTAATTTAGGCTCTGCACATCTTGTATTAAAAATGATATAAAATTCAGAGGTTTCTCGGTTGCATTTTTCCCATCGGGTATACGAAGTATTCCTGTATGCAACCCTGTCGTTAATATGGATAGATAATTTTCAATCACTCTGAAGTGGAATTGAAAAACCTTCCAACATTCATAGGATTGTGATTTTGGTGTCAAATCGTTTCCATGCTCACCCTGGGATAGAGATAAAATGTCTGCGATGGTTCAACGAAACTCGCAGAGAATAAATTGACATGTGTGTGAGAAAAATTCGCCTATGTGCGATTGCTATAGCCTTGTATTCATTCATGAATAATTCTGTGTCGTGCGAGTTAAGAGATCATTTTTGATTGGAGACATGAGACTGGAGGATATGAATTCCAGCTTTACATATAGGTATTATTAAGAACTTGAATACATTCCAAGAAATGAGTACGATGTCTACAAAAAAAGAAGATCAACAGAAATCATTTGCTCTGCCATGTAAGAGCGTGCGAACTTGAGTTCATGTTACACCCAAGGTCGTATGAATCGATTTTCGATCTAATTGAGATCTCGCACGAACGAGATACACTGAGCTTACTCAAACGTGTTAATGGGTATAACAAAATTGATAATTGTTTCCGTTTCGTTGTCGAATGCGTGCGCTACCAATAATTATCCGATATTATGTTTCAAAAATCTTCGTGATGTGAAAAAAAAACAATAGCGAAAGAAATACCATTTAAAAAAATGGGAGTGAATCTTCACAGAGGAGGAAAAAAAAAGCCTATCACGCATAATTAAAACGAAGTATTAAGCACAGAGGCCGCCAGAAGAAACGTGATTACAAACGTATAAGCTCCATCATCATCACTTACCTGCACGAGAATTCCCTTTCTCCTAGGCACATCTCTAGACAGTCTTGTCTGGAACTGGCCGTCACTTTTTTCTTGACGTAGCCATTAAGACGATATCCTTGCACTCGGTCGAAGCACCAGGCCTTTTCGCAAGGCTTTATACCCAAACACGTTTTCTGAGCATAAATGGTAAACACTGGGAACTGTGATTTTGTTAACGCCCCTGTAATGAAAACGGAAGAAAAAAAAAATAAAACAAGTGCATCAATTTAAATGTGAACTTACTCCCAAATCCAATGATGGAAAAAGTTTAATTACACTCAAACTAAAGTTCGCTTATAGTCTTTTTTAAGGACGACTGCGATATCGCATCTTCGACTATATCCCGAAATGCTTTTCTGCGGCTACTGGTATGAACGTAATCTGGATACTTTTAGTTTTGGAGGAAGAGAACGCGGAGGGAAAACACTGTGATTATTTACTCGAGAGAAGTGGCCAGAATTGAATAATTTGATACTGGTTTATACGCACTCGAATAACCACCTAAATTACACACCAAGTCCACCAGCTGTTATCTTTTTCTTCTCTAGTTTAGCGTATAGTCTTTTTGAAATGGTATTCAAGTAGTATTTTTAAAATGGTATTCAAAGTATATCGATGGTGAATAAATTAGTTGAAATCTCGCGTAGATAACGAAATATCGTCTAATGCTGTATTAGTCTGGGTAATAGTAGTATTTCCACCCCGTGGCCATAAAATGTATACCGGCTACGTTTGATGTTGCGCCTATATGGAGGGACAAATAATATTTTTATTTGAACATAATCTTCTAATTTATAATTACGTGTGATTTGTTTCCACGTATTCAGATTTATGATGTTCCTAATGTTCGAATAATGAAAAAAAGGGTGGCTTCTGTAAAAAAAAAGTAAATTGTTTTCATAAAGTATGCAGTATAATGATTTATCGTTTAAATTATTCGGTTCGTTTTAGATTTTCGTTAGATGAATAATATTTTTTTTTATTATCAAATTTTACGATGGTTATCTCGGTTTGGTAAGATATTTGTGCTGTAAATATCACGCCTCTTCTGTATCGTATTTCCTACTTTTTACGACTTCAGTAAAGTCGATCATTGCAGTGGAAAACTGTTTTTCAAAGCCTCTTTTAACGTTACTTTAGCTATTTTTAGAACGTTTTGGATAATTATGAATCTTGGAAAGAGAAAAAACTACCTGGACTGAGTAGTGAAGATTTTTCCTTTTCATTAAGTTGATTAGCTTTGTAACGGTGGTCTTGGATGGCAAGTAAGGATGAGAAGGGAAAGCCAAGGAAATATGGAAGTAGAATTTCTCTGTGAAAAGATAAGATGTCACCCTAAATAAAGATTGCATATCCGGCTATCAGAGCTGCAGAGAAGGTGGGGGGGGGGGGATTCTGAAGAAATAATTTTGTTGATGTATGAAGTCGGCTACTTTGGAAATTGTTGTATAAGATGAATGTCAGGAATAGAAATTAACTAAGGAGGAGTGGATGAGAAAATAAGATTATAACCTAGTGTCTAGATGGGATTTAAATAGCAGAAGAGGTGAATTACAAAGGCTGAGAGGATAAGAACATACGGACAGATTTAGGCATTGGCCAGAAAGTTAGCAAGGCTTGAAGTGGAGGGACACCTGCTTCGGCACCCAGGCTGAGTGAAAGGTTGGCGGCTAGTGCGCCAAATGCCTGCGGAAACCCGAAAAATTGAAATTTGAGTGGATTTGAATTGAAAAACCGTAATCAAGTTGGAAACGGATTAGACTATTTTAGACTAGGAGAATGAGTTTGCGGGTACAGCCGGAAAGTTCAAGAAATTCAGGCATTTTGCCCTAAAATTTTGATATGGAGGGTCCAGGACGTTTTAGAGTTGAAGGTTAGACCGAGGAATTTATCAGAGAATTGGATGGTAACTGTGAAATTCTGTAGACGCGTAGAAGGAAGAGGCGCAGGGCGTGAGTATCATTTTTAGTATAATTTCATGACTGTTACCTTTTCTGAAAATCGAAATCCACAGTCAGATGATAATTTCAAAGGTTGGTTGACGTAATCTTGCTACTTGTTGGGGGCTGGAGGGTAGTAAGAAGGTACTAACCTTTGGTTCAGAAGAAAGCTGACACTATTTGTTGGGTCATTTATAGCGATTAGGGAAAAGGGAAGTTCTCCCTGAAGGACACAGCTTTAGATGGGTTGGTGAGAATAGTATTGGTCTTGAATTCGAACCATGAATAACCGGTTATGGAGGAAGAATTGAAGGAGTTCGTTCGTAAATTGCCTCGAAGACCAATGACATAATACAATTTAGAGAGATTGTGGCATATGCCCTGTAAGTGTAGGACTGCTCTTACTTATTCTGGGTCCTATTCTCATATCAGGCTCGACGAGAAAGGGATATGGGGAAGGATATTTTTCCTTTTAAGCCCGGGATTTTAATGAGGTCCAAATCTATGAATTCACAATTGTAATTTTGAACTTGTAAATTTCAAAGGAGGGGGGTTGTTGGTAAATGAAAAACTCAAGCGAAAAATTTGATCACCTCGTCGGGATCCGAACCCGAGACCTTTCGCTTTTCCTTGGTCAGGTAGTTCTGTTGAGGTCTGATGCAAGCTGTGCTTGCTCCCTCTAATATACACTCTGTGAGTGTTCGTCGTCGTTGCGGGTAGTGACGTACAAGTTCTCGTCGTTGGTAATTGGAAAAATTCGTGGAAGATTTGATCGCCCTCGTAGCTCAGTGGTTAGAGCAGTCGCCCGGCAAGCGAAAGGTCTCGGGATCGGATCCCGACGAGGTGATCAAATTTTTCGCTTGAGTTTTTCATTTACCAACAACCCCCCTCCTTTAATATTACCCCCGCACGTAAGTATTGTGTCTTTCGTTGTAAATTTCAGTTTGAAACCGTCGATATCCGATTCTTTTCAAAGCTGATTTGGCTCTTAGTGGCCCTGTTTTTTTTTTTCAAATTTATCCAAAGTAAAACCATGTTCCTTATCAAGGCCCCATCTCCTCATAAAAGTACCCGCTTCTTTTTAGTTTTTGGAGTGGTTAAAAAAAAATTCTAGTGTTGCTTATCTTCAACGTCCATGCATCCTTCGACGTTTGCTTTTGATGTCATTGATCTGAATTAGAAGTTCTATTTGTGAAAAGATTAGGCTTCAAAGAAATAACAAGTAGGAAGAGGCCCGGGCCCTGATCTTCCGTAGTCAATTCACATGGAAACGCTTCCTGGATGTTGAAGAAAATGGTGTAGATAGAGTCTTGAGTTTGAGCGGAGGGCCTCTTCGTTCGAATCGGGTATGGCTTGGAGGGTTTTACGGCCTTGGTGGAAGTTCTATTAATATGGGGAGAGGATGGTATTGAAGAAGAAATCTGGAATTTGGAAGGAAGCGAGTTTTTTATTTTCTAATGTGACCCAAGTGCAACACGAATATTCTACTTTGGAACGGTTTTAGTTATTCATCTCTGCAAGTACTAGTATATTCTTCTCTCTTTACTCCTCCTGATCACTTCCAAAAAATCTATTTTTTGAAACGATCAAGCCTTTTGATTATGTTTGGTTATGAATTCTTCAGCATTCTCATGATGTGGCATGGCAATTGCAAGTATCTAGCCTACAGTCATCTTTTAGCGAACAGATACTTAGATACTTGAGTAGTTGCATCGATATTATAGTACGAAAACGTTCATCATGCATCATTTGAAATATCGATGGACATTACTCTTCCCCTGTCCTTATCACTGTAATTAAGTGGACAGAGAGTAAACATAAGAACGAATAGAGCGAGCATCTAAATGGTATGGATTACCAATAATTTATTAGAACTCGTTGATGATAGGTTAATTGTGAGCTCTGCTGAAGGTCGTCTTACAGAATCTCGCCAGCGAACACTGGTAGTTATTCTGTACCAGTTTTGTAGTCGTCTCGGCTGGTACATCAAACGCCCACTAAGAAGTGATTATTAATTGATTTTTCTTTTTCATCCGCGGGAATGCGTGTTCAGCAACACCCTCGTTTTCCTTTCCTAGACATCTTTCATTTTACGAATTTGCAACGGTGTCTATATTATGCTGACGCAGTTCACGTATTCGACGTTGGTTCTTTCTTCACGTACACGTAAACTAGTTACTATCAACGAGTGAACATTACCGCTTGTTAATCAGCTCTAGATCTATATAACTAACGCCGAGTAGCACGTTAATGACCGCCCGAGTGAAATACACGATCGTGGCAGTTAATTTTCGACGAGGACGCGCGGTGTCAATTCTTCCGTCAGCGTCATTTGTGTGTTTCACGCTATGTGGCATTGTTGTTCGTCGCATGCGAGTTCGCCACCCGGCCTGGTGCGAAAACGTTCGTTTTTGCCCGCGAAATTGGACGAGCGCGAGAGCGTATTCCTCCAAAGCGAGAGGAAAAGGAGAGAGTGAGCGAAAGAGAGAGAAAGGAGAAAAGCAGAAGATCGAAAGAGATGATAGCGAATATAAACGTCGCGTCGTGCCATCTGATGTACTCTGTCATCGTGCGGCAGCCCGCGTGCTTCTTTATTTCTCCTTATCAAACACACACTGCACTGAAGATACCTATTCTCGTGTACGATCGTTTATACTGCACAAAAAGAATGCATTTTACTCGCGTACTATTATGGCATATTCTAGTTTTTGAATCGAGAGATATTATTTTAAGAGCTTTTTATATTCCTTTTTCTTTCTTTTTTTTTTTTCGCGATCGTTGTTATTGTCGTAGGTTATAGAGAGTGTCGGTTTAAATGGGACACATACATGAAGATTATAATGAAAAGTCGTTTTATTCGTCTCAACTTCATAATCGTGACGCGTGTTGAAACGATTCTCCTTTCGAGTGTTTATACTGCATAAATCCCTCTGCTCGAAACCATATGATGATGCTCTTTATTGCGATGTCGCTACAGAAGCTTATGCCATGGGAATGAGAGAAAACGAGGTCAATTGTTCCAATTTTTAAATTGAGCTGAGTAATTTTAGTCGGCGTTACTGTTCGAAAGCAAAATCAATGTACATGTACACATAAGTTGTACGTGGAAAGAGTGATCCGGAAGAAACTCGCAACTCACCTCATTCTCTGCTTGCGGGGTCTCTTTTATTAACTATACGTTAATCGAGGCAAATAGGGAACTTGTTTTGCGGGTGGATTTTCTCATTTCGATTTCGATTGATAAAGATCGAGCACTTGCATAGTTCTCGCCCTCATCTACATAGCTCACAACTTGTCATCGTGCATGTGTTCGAATACCCTCGCCCTCAGACTCGTGGTCCTTCATGTATGCGCATTTATAGCTCAAAGAATTGACATTTTCTCATTTTAAAACAGTCTAAAAATTCAAGTCCTCAAAGTGTGTCAGAGAGTTCCCGTAATCCGCCACCGTGTAATTCGGATGCCAAAATCGTTTCTATTCACCTGGTATAGCTTGATGGTCGAAATTTCAAGATGACACATGTAAACAAACTTCAAACTTTTGCAATGAACATGAACTATCGAAGGTATTTCTAGAAGTATTTTCGACGCTGAGTACCATACCATGTACCGTTGTTCGATATTACCTCTCATTATTGTGCAATAGGTATGTTTCGTTACCGCGGATTGTTGCTACGCGTAACGTGTCTTATCGAGCTTCAAAATTTCAACGCGCGGGAAGGTACACTTGCCTGTCGCGATGAAGCGCGAGCATTAAACATGAGTATTGCACAATAATGAAAGATAATATCGAAAAACGGTAAACGGCATTGTACTCAGCGTCGAAAATACTTTTAGAGTTCGTGTTCATTCCAAAAGTTTGAAATTTTTTCATATGTGTAGTCAGAAGTCGATTCAAAATCGTAGTCGACATCCCGCTATCATGGCTTGTTGTCGACTGAAAATCGATATCGATCTTGGGTCGATTACACGTCACTTATCGACAAAAGATTTGCAATCAACGTCGAAATTTCCTACAATTTGACGAGGTTTCAATATCGAGGATTAGAAATGACGGTGACATTGCGTGTGAAAAATCCGTACAAATACCGTATTTTACCGCGTATAATGCGCACCTTTTCTCCATTTTTGAAGATCGTAAATATGGGGTGCGCATTATGCGCGGGTCGCGATTATACGCGCATATTAATAAACTTTTAAAAATCACATCGCTTCAAATTTTTACTGCGCATTATCCACGAGTGCGCATTATAGGCGGTAAAATACGGTATTGAAAATTTTTACATATATGGGAGCACTGCATTGGTCAAGCGTAATCAGAAGTCTCAGTGGTCCTTTCGACTACACATTTTATCTGCGAGTAAGGGGGTGACTGTACACGTACTTGAATCGAAATCGATACGAAGTCGACCAACGTGCATAACCAGAAAACTAAAAATTTACTGTTGATCGACGCAGAAATCGACTCTAGACCGACGTCGTCGCTTTGATAGTGACCAGCGTACGTTTCCAGAAAACGAAAAAAATATACTATAAATGGACCCAGTAAAGCGGTGGATTTCAGGTGGATTGAAAACTTGGAGAAGTCGACAACAAATCGACGTTGGAAAAACAACGGCTTCCTTAACGAAGTTATACGAGGAACGCAAGGAACCTGTTTCATGAGTCAAATTGGTGTTAGTTCAAAGAGGCCTAGACTAGTATAGAGCTAGTATAAAGAAGGCCTAGACCTACTACAAGCGTAGTATAATATAGTTCGAGAGTCTAGATTTTTCCTGACTGTCGAGCTATATGTGATAAGTGGGGAGGGACTTGAAAAATGTTGACTCTCGAGCCATATTATAATAGAAGAGGGACTTGAAAAATCTCATCCTCCAAGCTATATACAATAGGAGTCAAAATTTTTCCTTTTTTTTCGCCGGATGGCGCACGGTACCCTGCAAATTTATCAAAAAAGAACCCATAGGACAGGTTCCCTGTTAATATAAGTCGCAATGGAGTCGAGCTCATATCGATGTCGACGTAAGGTCAATTTCTATGATATATTGTCGCGATTTCGACCGAGACTTTGAAAGAAGAGAATTCGTTGTTTATTTGGTTCATCGAGGGGCTCTAGTGGATCTGTTCATCGAGTTTGAGGGTGGGTATGATTCTTGAGTCAACAACTGTACTGATAGCATGCTGGTTTTAACACTTGTCTTCTTTGCTTTGACGGAGGAGAAGGGGAGACACGTAGACAGCGCTGCATCAAAGTGGAGAATCGTTCTTGTTGCAGAGTATCTGGTGGTGTAGAACTTATGAACGTAGTTTCAACTTGCGAACATCTAGTATTCCTTGTTAATGTGTCCACTACAAAAATTTCTGATGAGCTTCTCTCTCCTGGCTATTCTGGACACCTCTCTAACAGCCTCCTACGTGTGACTTTTGCGCCCTTCATTCACCCGTGCTCATTCGAGAGTCTTCGGCTCGGAACGAAAATCCCCCCCTAAAAAAAATCTAAGTTGAAATAATTACGTCCAGGAACTCGAATTTTATTCCCCTCTAGAACTATGGACGATTTTATCTAGCCAATAATTGTCAACTTCGTGTTTCGAGTTTATATTCAATGGTTCGCCATTTACTCAAACCTATAGAAGGGAGAGTGTTTTTAGAGTATTAAAACTCATAAAATACAATTTGCATGGTATTAACCGGATATTTGATATTTTTCTGTTCTAGGTAAGTGTTCAACTTGAGATGTGTACGAGTCAATTTATTTGTGTCGGTTGCTCGACCTCTCGTGAAGGCAGTACGTATGAACTAGTGTCAATAATCGTCCTCAATTACTAATGACGATTCGCAGTACTCAAAATAAGAATCGATGTGATTACTGAGCTAAGCAAGGTGTCGTGAAGACGTTTTCAAAATAAATTAGAAGTCATTTACATCGCTTTTCCCTCTCGATCGTAGTTACACGTGTTTTTCACTCGCGCAACCCGAAATTCTTCGCGAGAAAATTCACTCTTCCCGTTCGCTCTGTGGTCACTTACTCTATTTAGGTATTATTAACACTTTTACGCAGAACCATTTCCTTCTTTAAATGTCTCATCATCGAAAGATTTAACGGTCGTTTAGCAGTCGTTCTTGTAAATGGCTCTGTTGGGCGAGAGTAAATTATCGCATTGATCTTCAATTTACAATAATTTCGCGAGAGAGGAGAAAAAAGTGAAACATTATTTAAGATAGATAAATGAAGATCACGATTAAGAGATGACCGCCTGCTATCCGAAAATACGCTCAAAATAGAATTACTTTCGTTGGAATATTTCGTGCGAAAACGTTCATTATTCGCCTCGTTGGTGGTAGCCGTGATGCTATTCGTATTTCATTTAATCGAAATTTATCGATATAATTCGTAAATAAAATGTTCGGATCGTAAGTAGGTACTCATCGTAATTCGAATTGAAAATTATTCCGTACGTATATCTGGGATCGGAGAAAGGGGAAGCGATGTACATCCGAATCTCGAAGAGATTCGTTAAAACGTACGATCGTACAGAGAGGAAAATATGTTAGGACTGTGGGTAGATCGTAAATAACTACCAGTTTATGATCTATTAGACAGTGATAAATGTGTACATGAAGAACGCAAAAAAAAAAAAAGGGTAAAAAAACTGGTTTACTATTGAGACCTTGCGTTATGTATTCAATAAGGTGTATAGTGAAATTTTATGTCACTGTGTACTCGTAGTGTTTACAGTAGCTGTTGTTGCGATTATTTATTGCATTCTATAGCTGCATTCGTCGTTTCTCAATTTAATCCGCCTATGTTGCGCGGATTGTCAAAACTTCCTTTCGTTGTCGTTGTTGGGACTCGATTTACGAGCTCTAGATAAATTATGAATATATTGTGTATCGACGAATATAGTTCAGTTTCCTGTGGCTGATACATATCGTATTACATATCTATCAGCTATCGTAATTCTACTCTCTGCTTTTCATCTGTCCGGCCTAGTCGAGCAGAGCTTAAGTAGATGCAAAAGTGAGCTTTTGATGACTTACTTGATTTCTAGCTAGCCTTCTCATATAATCAATTGACAAGTATAATTTTTTACCTTGGCCGTAAGTTTGACTGAAAAATCGACGTTGATTTATCGTCGAATAAGTTCCGCCGAATCTTAAATGTAAATCGATTCAAAATTAAGGGCTCATTTTGCTCCATCGACTCGTTGTCGACGTCGAAATTGATTCGACTCTAGGTATTAAAGTAATGTGGACTAGAATCGTCATTCATTGGCAAAAGACTCGCAAGCGACGTCAAATTGACTAACTTTCAGGTGTTCCTTCTGATAGCCGACTCCCAGTATCATTTTAATATCGACTGAAAATTGACCTCAAAATTATGTCGATTCGACAATTGCTGAACAGGTTAAGAATAATTGATATCGTCAATATGGCCCTCATTACATGTCCGGGAGAAGCAGAGGAACCAAGAAGGTGACTACGTATACATCGACTGCGGATTAACGATGACGTCAATTTCAAGTTGACAAGCGTGCATTCCTAGAGCACTACAAATTAGAAATCGATTTGACAAATAGAGAAGTCGACATGGGATTGACGCGACAAAGGACCCAAAACTGAATCGACATTGACGTCGATTCAGTTTTTCCCGAACCAGAATTGGGAAGGTACTGTTAGACATCAAGGAGAAGTTGTGCCGAACCGATGACAGAAAGTACGTGACGTAGAAGAAGGTCACAACAAAGGTGAACAAAGGCAATACAGTGGTGGTAAAGGAGGAGGAGAACTACACACAAAAAGTGGAGTCCTACTTCGCAGAGAATGGATACTAAAAACTGGAAAAAGACTCGACACAGACATACTAGAAAAGTCTGAAAACTGTGTAAAAATTGAGATAGTGAAGCAGACCTCAGAAGCCAACGGCTATCTTAGAGGTGTGCTCGAGAGAGTCTTTCGGCAAATGGAAGCGAGGAAGGAAACCCATAATGGAACGGCGAGAAAGTATTCCGGATCGATACTAATGGTATAGAAAAGTACAGAAACAAGGTAGTAAAGGCGTTCAATGGCTACAATATGAATACCCATGGTGAAAATCAGCAATGGCCAGACGGAAGAAAATGACGAGGGAAGGTTGGGCGAAGTGTACAAGCTCACTTGTGAGCAATGCGAAGGCATCTACATTGGTGAGACTGGGAGAAAGTTCAATTTCAGGAGTGAGGAGCGCGAAATATCGAGGGAGAAAGAAGATGGGAAGTCATCATTGTTTGGTAAACACCGTAAAGAAGCCCATAGAGAATCGTACGAAGAGAACAAAGCTCTGACAGATTTAGATCGCAAAGGCAAAGAGGAAGAAAGCCAGCCTCTTAAACAATGTAGTCTGACAGCGAAACACTATCCAGCCAGGTGACTGGACGAGAGAAGAAAAACAGAACCGACCAATAAGATCCGTGTTGAAGACCTTGTTCTTCCTGATGACGGCGTATCACCCGAACGTACTTTTGTAAGCTTACTAATAAAATACTTTCCTTCATAGAATTTACTAGTTCAACCTTCCAATCCCCCTTAAAAAAGAAAAAACAGTTTATCTACGTGTCTTCTTCAAGCATTGAAAAAATTATGAGGTGAATGAATCGGTATGATGACATGTAAATTTAGTTGTTTGGATAACTACCTACTAGTTCGGAAAGGATTCGATACAATTTTTGTGGGTGAATCCAGAATATCTAATTTACTCGTTTTGACGAGCAGAAAATTCAATCAATCAATTTGCAACAAAATTCTAATTTCTCTTGACCTATGTATGGCAGTTATAATATAGTATGGTGATAATGTAGCCACGAAATAAATGAACTAAAACGTGTTTCGGCGAGTCAGTGACGAATACACGGTGTATTATAAATCTTTCCATATTTAAAAAATGATATTCGCACGAACGAGAATGAAGAATGCGTGGCGAAGTCATGACTGGTGCTGCGAGGGAGAAAGAGAAAGAACAGAAAGAAAACAGAGAAAGAGGGGTGGCGACTCGTCACCGTGCAGGGCAAGGAGAAAAAAAAAGAAAGAAGAGCAAAAAATTGCATCCACATTTCATTCTCGTCTGTGTTCACATTCGATACGTACGTAAAGGATTAATGACCGGGCGTACCGAATCGCGTATCTTCTTTCTGGGCGTAAAAATTATTAAACATTCGGATTGAATATTTATGGACACGTACGTCGGCCGCGAGATTCGAAATAATTTCTAACGTTCTCTGTAATACATTTTCTTTAATAGATTTACGAAATATAAGTAGAGCGGGGAGTTTTTTTTTGTCCACGGGTCATCGAATTGTTTTTTCACTTTTCGCGCTGCAGCAAGCAGCAGTCGAATTCTCGATGCAACGCCAATATAATTACCGCGTATCTGCGATTGATGCTCGTCGTCTTCGATTATCTGTTATACCAGAAGATGATGGGCTAACCAACATGAAAAATTACTTCTCACGATTGCGGAATATACGGGCGAACGAGAGAATTCTGATGTCTGACTTGACGCAGACGTTCGTTAGCCTCTCCGCGATAGCCAATTATCGCGAAAATCCGAGTGCGAAAAATTAATTTAGGTTAAACGCTCGTCGCTAAAGAAATTATTCGAATAACTCCGTCGAAGTAATACGGGTATCTCGTTTACACGCCTGAAATGAATCATCGTTTTCCCGGTGCGGTGCAGATGATGCAAACTCCTCCGAGCGTCTTTCGAATAGTGCAATAATTCCGAAAGAGAATAATATGTCAATAGCACTCTGGCGTAAAACACTATACCATTTACAGTAATTAGAATGTTTACTTTAAAACGTTATCTTACCCGGATAGTAGTCGGCGTTCGATGAAAATAATACGCATAGTCCGGTCTCGTAATTTACGGAGCGACAGGTTTCGTTACCTTGGCACGCTTCCAGACAGTCTGTCAGCATCAAAGTGCCGGGTATCGAGTCGAGCAGATCGTCCGGGGCGGTAAATACGTATCCGGTTACCAATTCGAAGCCCATCATGTCCGGATCGCAGTCTTCTAAGCGTGTGCCGGCGCTGGCCAAGGGTGGCATGTTCAGGCACATGCCGAACAAGAACACAAGCCATATTCTGCGTGGTGTCAGCCATTCGTATTCCATTCCCCCTTCGATCATCTGTGAACATAACAAACATAACGCACGTTTAAAAAACTCGTCCGTTCAAACATGGGGTCTGGAGAGGTGTCGCGTGTGGAGATATTCGCGGCAAATCGAGTATGCAATTTTACGGACTCGCCGCATTTCGTGCGACGACGACCGAGAGTTATAACGGATTAATATCTAATAATAAAATATTTGTACGAGCGTAATACCAGAGAAGACGATATCGAATCTTTGTACCGTTGTTTGATGGTTTATTTTGAAAATTAGCATCATCTGTAGGATTAGCACCAGCGATCAGTCGGACGGAACGTATTAACAACTTCGCAGGAGAAGGAGCAGCAGCAGTTGGGTAGAATATACAACAGTTTTCTGCGGACGAATGAATAAGGTCGACGCGTCGACGATAAATTACGAGGAGCTCGACTATTATAATATATAGATAAACAAGAGAACGCGAATAGAATGACGTGTAAATAACCCGAGGGCGATGGTCTACATTTTTTCTTTTCTTCTTTTTCTTACCGCGTGCTCTATCGATGTGTTGGTGTTGGCAACTTTGAAGGTCGTTTCTTTTTATCAAATATTTTCCAGTGTGACGGTTAAATTAGTTTGAATATTACGCGACACGTATGGAAGTAGACGGGCTCGTTGGCGTTCCGTTATATGGAGAGTGGTGAAGCGAATGACTAATAGGTGAAGAGGTAAGCGTACGAGTAGTGAATCCCAGGTGCGAGTAGTGAATTCCAGGTGCGTGTAGAAAAAGTAGGGCGAAAACGACCAAAGATCAGGGTGAAGAAGATGAATCAGTGCGATTTTTGTGTGTAGATTTACAAACGCTGTTTTCGAGACTTCTTGATATTTCATGTTTTTTATTTTATGTCTTTGGAAAGTCTGAACCTTACCTACCTCTAATTCTGCAAAAATGTCCTGACGTCCATTCATACGACTATGAAAATTTTGACTATCGAGCTACTTTGGCCTAGGAAATCTGTGAAAATGTTCGTAACGTACACCAGACCCCCTCTCCACAAACTAGTATGTCTTTTTCTTTTGCCAATATGTAACCTATAGTATACCGAGGTTGTTCATTTCAGTAGCGCGAAGAGAAGGACGTAGCCCTATCGAAGCTAATTCGATAATCATTGTCTTCTCCTTCTAGTCCGAATGTTGATACATCTATGCTACGAGTAAGAAGGGCTCCTAAGCATTGTCCTGGGTTAATTGGACGCCACCCGCGTAAACGTGGAATATGAACTTATTTTTCCTCTCTCTTCGACGAATCAATTCTCGAAAGATCGGCAGTGATCACCACTTTCGAGTTCCATGGTCTGAGCCCTACCCTTCTTGACGACTGTCATAATTTTGAAATTTTCCTGAAGCTAACCTGTATCGATACAATCATTGGCGGATTTTCTGTCACCTTTTATCTTCCCAAATTGCAGTGCCTCTTGCATGATGTTAGTCATTGCATCATTCGCAGCAAGCTTATCCTCCACCCGTCAATCTCACTTCCTCTCTTGGACAGCAGAAAGTAACTTTGTCGCTCTGTCTTGTCTCAAAATCAAATGTCTCCTTAAATTGTTTATTTTGCTTTTTAAACATTTTGTTGAGGGAGGTTGCGTCACGATAGAGAAATGCACCCATGTTTCAAACGAGTAACAATTCAGAATACAGGGAAAAGAATATTGTATTCTACTGTGACGCTGATAGTGTGAAGGCACATCCTACGACGATAATGAGTCGTTGCCTAAGCTCAAATTTAATGAGTTACGAGAATTTCTTCTCCAAATATATATATGGATTCTGTCGAAGGTTGTCTCGCTAAAAAAAAGCTTCACCCTTATGATTTGTGGTCTAATGGCGAGGGTAGAGCATATTGTACTCTCGGGGAAATCATGTAGTTGATTTCAAACTCCATAACCTGCAAACGATATTGAGGGGAGGATAAGCATCAGCCACCAAGTCAAAACTGTTTCTGCTCCCTGTTTGAACTTCGCTACGGACCATATCTAGAACTCTGACTATGTATTCGTCTCGACCAATTCTATGACGTATGTGAGTGCTTCTATGCTATTTGACTACCTCCTCCGAAATTCCTAAGTATGGTCTACTTGATCGTCGACAAAAACTGTTGCAAAACTGGTCGTTTACGAATACCACATCACGGTCTTACCCTTACCATTCAATTTAAGAAGAAGATTCCACGAGTGCGATGGTTCCGCTTTGAATATTTCCTCGTGTGGTGAAATTCATATTCATGTATTTATAGATTAGGATCTTGGGAAGTTTCACGAATTTATTCTGCTTAATTGTGCGAGTACTGGTTTGTATACTTATCCTCATTCTCGCGTAGATTATAAATTTTAGCGTCTAGGTGAATCGCATACCGCACGACTATTCTAACCAATCTCCGGTTTAAGGTTAATGAAATTCGAATTTTTCCATCGGGTGGTCGTTGAATGAATTTGGATCTTGTGCTGGTCTGTTTGGTCCGTATGAATCACAGTCCTGATTGTGGTACTGTGAAAACAGTTTTACTTAAATATTTCGGTAGTCCCATCTTAATTTTTTTCCAGTGCTTGTGTGTAAATGCTGCACAGTAGGCGTTGGCTCTCGTTTTCAACTCGTTTTATGCAAACGTTTAATTTTCACTTCTGTTCCTTAATTAGTTGAGGAGCTGTATAGATTTTTCATTCTTCTTTCCATCGTGTACATACATATATTTTTTTAATTTAGCATCGTTCGTTATCTCATTTTTCATTTTTTCGTGATGACACTCGTACAACTTGCGTTCTCGCTTCGGAAGTTATTAATAATACTGACATTGATTGCTCAGAGTGATGGCGCATCCATACACGCGCAAATTTACTCGTGACGGTTTCGAGACCATTATTTATCAAGTTTCAAGCATCAGCCGGCAGGTTCGGCTGCATGGAATCAGAATCACCTTCAATCACACGAGTATTACGTGGATACGTGAATCGTTGTTGCAAGTATATTTGGGGAACCACTTTTATTTTTTTCTTTGCTGCTCGTTTACTTTCGCGCATCATTCATACGGATTGCAATGATGTTCACGATTATGGCAAAATCAAGCGAAGAGAAACCTATCAAATTTTCTGTTTTCTGTAAAAGCAGGTTACGTATCTGTTCGAAACTAGTGGTGTATGCTTTCAGGATAAGCAGTGAAATGAGGGTCTTAATTTAAAAAATATCTTCTTTTCTGCTGAACAATTGTAATTTCCAAAGGAGTGGTGGCTTTGACCTGCTTTGGAATGTGGAAAAAAGTCAACTCCTAGCTATAGATATGAGAAGAGGGATTTGTTCGACTCTCGAAGGATGTCCAAAGTAATTTTGGAGACTTTCTGAAGGTTTGAAGTCGGTATCTCAGAACTTGGAAGAGAAGAAGAAGAGAGAAAGAACAAAAACGGGCCCGGTGGTAGAAGAATTTTGAATTGTATATACAACATGAAGAGAGGGAATGTATTCAGTAAAAATTTGACTTACTTCTGGATTCTAAACAAAGGAAGAAAGAGAAGAAAAAGTAGTAAAATAGTACTCTTAAAAGGTAGTGTGGAAGAAAGTACAAGTTTTCTGAGCTACGACTTCTTATTTTTTTTTCCTTTTGTTCTCCAACCCTTCCTCCCCGCGATCTCCGGAAATTTTATCGCTGCGAGGTCCCGAAGTTAATCCCCTTATTTTCCTGATTCCATAAGTTAAATCTATAGGAAAGCCGATGCTTAAACTCCTCTCCTGCCTAATGCAGAATTTCTATTAGGACAAAACTTGAGGTCCAGGTCTTCCCTCGCCCCTATAAACTTACAACTTCTTGAGCTAATGTCTCTAATATCACGGAGACATCGCCTACAAAACTGATTTGATTGATTTGATTGGAATCACTGCCAAGAGTGCGCGCGTTCGATGCTACTTTAAGGTCAGAATTTCGATAGCATTATTGTCATCGACGAGATCGAAGCAGAATACGCAATCTCACATAGTCTTTGAGAGTTGCTCGCATTTCATTCAGATATAATTGTGAATTGCACATTCGTGAACTCTTATTTAGTGCGACTGTATAACCACGGTAATGAACTGCTTACTATTTTTAATTACTGCGAATTCCTCGGACGACGATTGACCTAGAGTCATTAAAAGATTTGAAAAAGACGCGCGTCGGCCGTGCATAGAGAATCTCGCCCAGGTCACTCATTTATAACGGCAGCAGCGGGGAAAAAAATTCATCCCGATTAAGAGAATACTGTGTGAAATTCTTTACCTACATATTATAGAGCCTTCTATAACCATTCATTGTCCAGGAGAGCACAGAATTGCGCAAAATTAAAGCGTTCTGTTTTTCTTTTCTCTCTCTCTTTCTGTGTGGTTCGCATGCTCATCAAACTACGAACAGCGGTTATTGTTATTGTCCTCCGAATTATGACATTATAAAAATTTATCAGTGGACAATTTTACACGCGCCTCTTCTTCTCCTCGCAAAGACGAAACGAATATTTTACGTGGAGAATAATTACATCACGTAATACACGTTAAATAGGATGAAAAAAAAAAAAAAAAGAAGACGAATGGATTGGAAAGAAGTCACCCACTATAGACGCATAAACTGCTATGTAGCTGATTACAATAGGCTCGTGATATCGAACTGTTCGAGTATATTAATGAAAAAGAAGAGATGGCTACTACATAATACAAACTTAAAGGCCGATGTTACGAAGACGACAGAAAATACTCGTGTAACGGACTTTTCACGATTAGCGAAATTGCATTGTACAAAACGATGTTAATCGTTTACAAGAAGGGAGAAAAAGAAGAAGAGGGTGATGTATTTTATCGAACGGCATGTCTAGCCGGATCAGTAGGTGGTACGTGACAAAGTGCGCTTCTAGTTCACACTATAAACCTGGTTTTGTTTTTATAAACTGGAAAAAAAAAAGAGGAAAAAATCATTCGCCTTCGACCGGTAACACGATAACCCAGAAGGTGTAATATTGTTATTAGGGTGTAAGGTGTCGTAGTATTTATTTCCGTCCTCTTTCGCTATTACTCGTAACTTCGAAAACCACATTCTTCGAATACGAGAACCATAAATAATATTTGTCATGATGCGGGAATTATCATTCTGTAGGAATGAGTTATTGACACATATTTTGCTATGCAAGGATGTGCGAATTGGAGTGTATCGAAATAAGCTACATTGTGCGGTATAGAATAGAATTTTATGAAATTACTTGGTACGCGAGCTGTGTGCAAGGAAGATGGAAGTTTAGAACTTTGAAGGCTGATCGACAAATGCTTCTCAAACCAGTTCGTTGACGGAAGTTAGAATGAATGCGACTGAACAAATTGTCCCCTCTCTTCCTTACTTATGCTACTGCACTGGCTACATCCTTTAGTAAATTCTGTCCCCTGTTTTTACATAAAATAGGTGTGGGAAAAGATCTCTTCAAGTTTGTTGCTATCCTCAAGCCATACGACGGAGACATCATTTCAATTGAATCATCGGTCGAGGACATGGGATACTAATTAGAAGGAAATACAGAAAAGAATTTCAGTGTGAACGTGCTGATGGGACATCATTTACGGAAGCCGACGATGAAATGTTGTCTCGCGACTCCACGGGGCGGCGGATAAATTCGGAATCTTGAGTTTGGAAGACAGTGTTTTTCATGTAAAAAGGTATTCATCTAAAATACAGACCCTCTCAATGACAACACACTTTCCTCTGCCCTATAGAATTTGCAGTTCGAACTGCGTAACGTTATGACGTGGGTGATCGACATGTGAAATTTCTCCAGAAATGACGTTCTCGTTTGTCGAACCGAACTACAAACAACTCTGAGGCGAAGTCGAAAAAAGACACGCAAAACAAATAAGCCTGATGAAAAATTGATGTTCGTCGTCTACAATTTTTAGCATCTGATCGTATGGGTGGAGTTGTTGGACGATGTCGCGTCAGCACTATTTTCATTTTCATTATATATTCGACACGAAGTTAGCGTGACCGCGAAACCTAGATATAATATTCAAAGAAAGGAAATTCATATTAAACAATCTATCTCCTTCCGCCAATCTATTTCGCGCTCGTTTGACTTTCGCGACGAATAAATCGAAGAAGAAGAAGAAGGTATCGGAAATCGAAGTTAACGTTAGACGCGTATAAAATTTTGGCCGAGAATTTCACGATTTGTTCGCGTGTATGTACGATACTCGCTCGTTAATCAATATTCAGAGCTGAATCGCTGCTCTTTGAAAACAGAAGATGGAAAATTAGTTGTCGTACCTTCGCAGCTCAGCCACCGTTGATCGCATACTGCACTCAAACATGCTCTCGTTTGACTCAGTTTTCTACTTCTTTTTTCTTCTCGGTCGTTAATTAAGAAGAAGTGCTAGAATAATGTATACACGAAAATGAATTTACGAGCACACGACGTTCGGTACATTCCATTCGGCACTATTGCAAGGTGTCCGTCCGTCGACACTGCGGAAAACAATCGTGCAAAAGATGCGCGAAAAAACACGTGTTATCACGATCGTGGGTTGTTGCGCGAATATTTGGGCGTCGCGAGACCAATAGCAGCACGACCATTGAGTCGGTGTGTAGGTTACAATAACAAGACCACGTAATATAAGAAGTCAAATTCGGTCACCAACTAACGCTTAGGTGTTCGTGGTTAAAAAATATGGGTCATTAAGGGAATCGGGTGCGAAGAAGAAATAAAGTGGAAGTTTCCGCGCGCCATCAACTTCCTCCGTATTATACTGCATAATCGTGGTGCAAACCGTACCCAGGTTTATTATCCTTCCTAATTCTTAGACTATCGACTTGGTCAGTTACAATGCATAATAAACTCGAGCTCGTTATATTATTGTGAATACTCGTCTACGAGAAGGTACTATACACTCTTGTAGTTGAACTCCAGATGTAAATCGAAAATTACGAATGACCCGACATACTAACATGTGTACGTACAAGTCACTACACACGAGCGATATGTAAATGCGAATGAAGTTTCTTACAAGAGCATATGATTATTATACAGCATCAGCTTTGGTTGGTGCGTAAAGTGCACACAAACGCGAGCCAGGCTCTGTATAACGCGTAATTTGTACCTTCCACGTATATACGTATACGCATTACCAATGTTCACTGTGCGGGGCAAAAAGATATAAGAGAAGTACCGTATTCAATATAAACGCGGTGATAAACATAAAATCTGATACGTATAATATAAATTAATGCAAATGAGTACTTTTTTCTCATTAGCGAGAGTACCGCCGCCGCGGCTCTACTTCGCAACCGTAAGAAGTGTACGTACTTATTTTTTTGATCATTTAAAATCTCGCACTGCGAGGGGAGATGAGAATTTTCTCCGGGGTGTATAATTGTGTTGCGATAAATTGAATTTCATTTCTCGAGACAGAACGCGTTTACGCGATACTGAAAAAGTGCTTCCTCGGCAGCTGCTTCTTCACGTAGCGGACGGTAGGGTAGCATGCAAAATACACGACTAAGATGTGTAAAAAATGATGGTTTTTTAATTCGTTTCGATTTCATTCATTAGCGAAGTCTTGAATGCTCGAAGGCTGTTCATAAAGTGAGAAAAGATATCCAACTCAGGGAGGGAAATGAACGGTGTAATAGGAGTGCTTATTAAACCACGAGCTGACGAGGAAGTTTTCAATTAAATGGCTGTCCTTTGAGCACCGCTAGGAACACCCAAGACTGACTGCGTACGCACGAAGCTGGACAGTTATCAGGTGCGAAATGAAATTCATGAGCTAATAGCGAAACCTGCGAGGTGATGTGCCCATTGTGGAGCCTAATCTTGAGACTCTTCGTGTTACTTCAGAATTGACCATACTTCCAATATTTTGATCCTGTAGAGTTCATAAAATCGTTGACCATTCATTTCCACAGCTTTGGAAAATTTTAAGCCTTTTCTATTGCCGTCGTTTTTACCATCTGAGTGACTTTTGAGAACTATTTGAACAATCCCCTTGATGAATTGTAAATTAAACCATCTTTTAGAATACGTACTATCATATTTGACCGATCGAATGATTCGTTTGAAATCAGAAACATTTTATCAAATAATAATATTCGTTTTTACAATGTGAAATTAGGGGAAGGCTATTTGCATTATTGTCTAGCAATTCGAAACACCCTACCGATCTGTGAAAAATATCATATTCTTCATTTCGTCTCTTATTTATGAACGAGCTGTGCGACTTCTTACTCAAGTCATATAATATCCGTTCGTATAAGTCAACGTAAGGGGAAGACATTGGTGGAGCGCAGTTAATAGAAGGAACTGAACTCTGTTTTGGGAGTTGTTAATCGAGGGGAGATATGAGTGAGGGTACGTTGAAGGAGGCATGTTAGTTTCGAAGGAAAAGATATAAGAAAAGATGATAAGTCTGCCAGCGATCATCTGCAGGGCAGTGATTACAGGACGAAGAAATTGAATTAGAGCAAACAAGCGGAAAAGCTCGTCCTTAGGATGGAACTTTTATTAGAACCTAACCCAAGCCTGTCATTTCCTAATGTTCGACTGCCATTATCAAGTACAAAAACTAGAATTAAAAAAAACGGACGGAAAAATATGAGCGACACGACGCTGAGGAGATATGAAAAGACACGAGGGAGAAAGAGGAGAACACACGTGGGAACAAAACAAAACAGGAAAGAAGGATGAGGTCATCAGTGCACGTATATTAGAGAATAATTTTCACGCGACTTGTCCCTGTGACACCTCACTCACCAAAAAATAGATTTATCTGCAGAAAATCACTTCTCGTTTATAGTCATATTCCTACCTGATATTCAGCAGGTCCGACCGCTATTCAGTCTGCAACCTAAAAACTCAACAAATTTACGATCTGATCTTCTTCAACATACAACTCTATTCTGTTCGTCAACATATTCGCTTTTCACAACGATCTAGCCCCCTATTCAGCCTCTGCGTTGAAGCTGGTAACCACGCCCCTCAAATTCCAGTTCCCAACCTTCACTGCTAATTTTCTTGCATCCAAAGCTAATTTCATCTTGAATCTGAACGATTCAAACACCTGAAATTCAACAATTTACCTCCTATCATGACATCTACTTCTCCATACCTAACCTCTCCCCCCAGATATCAGACTCGATCTAGCTGATAATTTCCAAATTCACAACACTATATAGCAGGCATGGGCAACCCGCGGCCCGCGGCCCGCGGAAACTTTTTCTGTGGCCCGCAATGCGAATACCAAAATACAAAAAAAATGAAATTTTCGTTGATCGAATCAAAAATGTAAAATTTTACACGAATTATTTCCAATATTTTTGGATAAATTTAGTATACAAAAAAGCATGAACTGATTATTTACATATTAGTTACTAGTGAGAAACTTGTCTTTGCAAATCACAGGTAAGCTCATCAAGTGGGGTTCAGGTGAGTAGGTATGTTGCAAACGCATCAAAGCAGTCAAATGCTCATCATTCAGCTTGCTTCTTTCCGGAGTTTTCGTATTTTTCATAAGCGAGAAAGTATTTTCACATACAAATGTAGGCCCAAAGCAAAGGTGCGCAGTGCGAGTTTCCTAATGTTGGAATATTTAATAGCGGGCATAATTTTATAAAATTTTCGCAAAGGGGTCTCTGAAAACGAAGTGCGCAGAGAAGAATCGGCTTTCAGATCTATTAGTTCCATTTGGTACTCTTCAGGCACTTCCATTGCACCAACGACACGAAAGGGTTCTCAACCATTCTGCTTTGATGCGTTTGCAACATACTCACCTGACCCCCAATTTTGATGGGCTTGCCTCTGAATTGCAAAGACAAGTTTCTCACTATTAACTAATAAATAATCAGTTCACGTTTTTTTGTGTACTAAATTTATCCAAAAATATTGGAAATAATTTCTGTAAAATTTTACATTTTTTGATTCCAACAACGAGAATTTCTTGATATGTAGCCCACCGGGTCATGAAAAGTTACGAATTTTCATGAATGCGGCCCGCGGTGTGAAAAAGGTTGCCCACGCCTGCTATATAGTAAACCGTCAACTCATTAGAAATATTAGCCTATACCAATTTTCCGACCTACTAGCCTACTTTATTGACGGATCTGAATATGGACCCAAAACAGGATACTCGATCCATGGAGTCATAATCAGCCGTTGACTGGAAAATTCTACCTCCAAACAAAACACCTTGTAGTCTGATCTTTCTCATCTTCATCTCCTCACCCCAGCCCAAATATCTAATGTTAACCGACTCACTTCCATCTCTTCTGGATATACAGGACTTCTATTCAACTATCAACGAATTCATTTATTCCTGTAATCACTATTATCCACTTTTACATCTGTCTCCTTCCTGTCGATTCCGGGTGATATCACCTTCCCGGAACATGAAGCGATTATCTTTGTCGCCAACGATTTGCTGACTCTGTAACTTAGCCCTGTCTCTACTCCTGGCATGACTTTGGAAAGTAAACTTGGAGCAACCGAAAGTAAACCAGTCCCCTCGACTAAATTATTCTCTCCCGCCTCAGAATTGGTCACACACGTCCCACCCATTCCTATATTTTTTTAGATCTATTCTCTTCTCTCTTCTTTTCAATACTGCCAATACGATAATATATCTGTTTGCTACCCCTCCTTATATCCCGCTCTTGAAAATATCCGTCTCTCTCACTCTGTTTCTCCACCTCTTTTCCCTGTTCTCTGTAACAATTCCAATACGGTCAGGAACTCTTTCAACTATCTGCGTTTCACTCGTTTTGACCCCCTACTGCAGTCTCTGATCTTTTCCCAACTCCCATTTCAATTTTCTCTAACTCTCCACATGTTACTTATCTTGAGCTGATAACCCTTGGTGTCGAAGTATACCAGGTAGTAGAGGAAATGGAACTATGTTTTGGATTTGTTACATCGGGCGGAGGATATGAGTGAGAGTTAGTTTCGAGGGAAAGGACATAAGACAGGGTGATAAGACTGTCAGCGATCATCTGTATGGCACGGATTACAGGACGAAGGAACAGAATTATTGCAAATGAGGGTGACAAAGAAAGAAAAATATTCATCAAAGATTTCATTGATGAAAATTGTTGCCATTCATACCCTCGTTGTGGAAAAAAACCATCACCCCTACCATGGTCGAACAGAATCGTATTTAGGACTCTAGCTATTTTTTTAAATTCTTCTCGTAAATTATGGAGTTGAGAGAGTTAATATGTTTCTCATTATTGAAATAATCTAAGTACAGTTTAGAAGGAAAAAGTATTCTTGTGGTTTTTCGATTAATACGATCCTTATAGAGTTAACGCTACGGCAAGATGCCACTCGTGCGGCAGCTATTTTCTTAAAGATGCTGCAAAGTATCGAGAAAATCGTGGTGTTTTCGATTTTTCTTGTCTCATTACAATCAGAATTTACTTCAAATTTACAACAAGACTGCAATTATATTTTTTTGATTAACCTCGAGGTGGATTTTTGCAAATACGTGAACACGATATCAGAGTGAATTTTTATATTATAAGTATAAGTAGTGGCTGTTGCGCATGCATCATCTTGACGGCGCGTTCCCTCCACTCGTACTCAGTTCTTTTCCTTCTTAATCCCATAATTTTCGGAAAAAATCTCCAAAGCATATACGACCCTTTTTGATGCGGTTTTGACAGTACAGTGTTTGGGTTAACATGGGTTTTTACCACACGAGTCCAATGCCAACAGGAAATTCTCTGGACCAGAATATCCAAGAGGAGATAGGAGAGAGGATAACCTCTTCGTGAAAGGACATGAAGAGTTCAAGACACCATAATATTCAACTCCTATATAATTGAAAAAGGTTGAGTTTTCTTCTCATCCCTATTGCTCAACGAGTTTCAGATGAACGACGAGCAGTGCCCTTTAATATTTGTAATGCCCAGTGTTCGAAAGAAAGCCCTAATAGTAACATATCGTTTTGTCCTCTGCACACGTCTTCAAACCAAGGAAGACCCTTCCACCACCTTGGAAGAAGAGATTGGTCAATGATTTGTGAGGCAGATCCCAGACATCACTTTCCAAGTTAAAGTGGCTACACCACAATGTAGATTATTTTCTAACAAATTTAGTAGTGCTTTTAACCACTTGTCAAAACGCCCATTAGACGGAGCCTTCACTTAATCTACGCCAACAACACACACCACAATCGATTAAGCGCGTACTCAGCTCCACGCTCCAATCCTCCGGACACTAAGTAACTTATAATTATTCTTAGGAATAAATCATCTATTATAATCCTTCATTCAAGAAGGATCAGTTGTAGGTAAACTACAACAACAACAACAACAACAACAACAACAACAACAACAACAACAACAACCAGATTTATTCATCCTCATCATATAAAACGTGATTATAGCTTCCTCAGCGGTTGGACCACACAGGAATCACTATTACTCAATTAAAAAAAATCAATTTCGACCTCGACAAGTTTCATCATCTTATTCTATACGTTATTAACGATAAAAGAATTGTGTTCAGTAAACCAACTTACCCTAAAGAAGAGCAGATCTAATTATTGACACAACACTATAAAAATGGTAACCGACGCGTTTGGGAATATTGTTCAAACACAAAGATTAGAACGCACGAACTGGCGAACAGTTGTGAACGTAGGTCTGTTCTTTAATACAATATGTAATGCTTTCTCTAGAAAGGGATGCAATTCGTGAATTTACAGAACGGCAGGATTCGTTCGCTGGACCCGTTCGCACCTCCATCAGTGCATTTGTCTGCGTTCGACAACACGTTTTTTATATACTTTCTATTTACCCTTCAGCTCAGCGTTGTTGCTATAGTCTACAACAAGCAGGCTTTTATGTCATCTTTACGTTTCTTCATTGGTATTGACTCGTCGAGGTTTCACCACTCTCAACTATTGTGTACACATACAAAACATTACAATAGTCAAATAGTGACTTACACCCTTGTCAAACCAGTTCAAACGCTGGCACACGACGCTCTGTGGAACGCGTGCGACACGCGTGATTACGGCTGAATATCGCATCCTTTACGTTATACATAAACTTCACCTTCGTAATGTATCTTATTATCAGGTATCCTTATTATCAAACCAAGATGTACTCTAAACTCCGTTATATATTTTATTATTAGGTATCCTTATTATAAACTCATATATCTTATAATTAAGTACCCTTACTACTATTTAAATCTTGTGTACCTTTTTTGATCTTCATACTTTACCTCATACCTAAATTAACTATATCACTGTATTTTCTACTCGTATATATTGTAAACTGTGAACTCTCTCTTGAACAACTTATATTACTCTATAAGTCTAGAAACTACCCTATATAAACCCCAAGATATCACGTATAAAATCAGTCTTATTTCTCCTGCAGCCAAATGTTCCTGTAGAGCTAACCCACTTTGCTGTTGAACGATTTGACTAGAGACTCATAGGCTTAAAGTGTCCAATGTTGACTACTAATATAACGTGTTGAAAACAAACTTTTATTTATTTATTTATTTTTTTTTTTCTTTTAAACATTACAAAACAAGGAGGAAAAATGAAAGACAGAAATCACAGAAATTTAGAAAAAGAAAGGAAAACAAAAATATATAAAAAATGATAATAAAATAACAATAATAGAATAATAATTTTAATGAACAGATAAATGTAAAAAAAAAATAAATAAATAAATAAATAAAATAAACAGGGTGTTGGAGGATGGCAACTAGGCCTTATCTCGTTTAACAAATTTATAAAATTGTGCAGCCAATCTCTATTCGGTCATAACAGCGTGCAGGCTAACAGGGTAAAACTTACCCTTTTGACTGTTCGTCAATTGTAGGCTCGTTTTATACGTTTGAATTGGCGGTTTCAACATGTTTGAATTTTAGCAAGGACGTTAGACGATTGTTAAGATGGTTCTTGTGCTTCAATAATTTCATAACGTGTTATTTTCGTACACAGGCTTAGAAAACTTATCTTCGAGAATATCGCTAGAATTTTCAGAGTCAGTGTTGATCAATTTATCATGATAACAGACGTGAAAATTGAATTAAAATTATACTTTCTTATTATGAATGAAATTTTGCATTCTTAGACACGAGCTTGTGTTATTACCAACGTTCTCACATTATCATGTCTCGTGTTTCAGAGCGCGTGTAATTAATGGCTCGCATTTTTAAACCTATCAATTTACACACTTTCAAATTCGATCGTTTTTCCTTCTGCCTCGTCACAAATCTTCAGCAATTTTTCTGTCATGTCTTCATAAACAGCCCTTGTGCGTCTATGACGGCGGTAATTGATGTTATTTCTAATTATACCTTTCCGTGTAAAATCGCAGACGTGTACAGTGTTATTAGGACTACTTACATACATTTTCTGCGTAGACTAAATCATAGAGAAATCTTTTTCTCATAAAAGTATATTATTGCAATCTCATTTGCTCCACAAATGAGCCTTAATACAATAGTGAGGTGGTTACTCTTCGCGTGTCAGTGTATCTTGAACGGATTCAAGGAAATGATTGTTCATAATTAACGCTACAACTAATCATTGGTCAGCGCGTGTTTTCTTCTTTCTTTCTTCTCTTTTCTCACAGCCGTAGGTAGATAGATCTCTCAACTATACAAAAAGTTCTGCAATATGCTATGATATAGGGGTCGGGTCACGCTATATCTGCGGCGCATATCAATAAACTGCTGTCATATTAATCAAACTGATCGCTATTATAGCGAAAAATTCACTAAACCGCCTGGATAATGTTCGGTTTATTTTATTCTTTTCCATATTGATATTATTCGATCCTTGAACGTAAACCTAATTCTGTTTCTGTAGTGCGTATAAACGCACGATCGAAGTGGACACGGAGAAGGACGGGGATTATAAAATAAAAAGGTTATTGTGTCGGACAAAAATACTCACTTAACGAAATCGAGAACGTTTTTCCGCCTACGTAAACAAATCATCGTCGTCCGAAGAGAGAATAGAAAATAGTGAATAGAATGAGGAGAAGAATTGACATAAACGGCGTATGTACCCGTGACTCTACCTTATCTTTCTTTATGACGCGCGGCTTTTTTCCTCTATCATTATTACTAATTTGAATCATCATTTGCTTTCGTATTATGAAGCTTATTCGTTTCTTCGGTTGAGGGAAGCACTCATAAATTTAAGGATCACGAATCAATGAAAGTGATACTCGAGAAGTTGGACTAAGTTCTTTGTTTCACCGCAAGTAAAAGGCTTGTTTGAAAACGTGAACCCACTCGGCGATTGCCTCGTGTAACTTTTAGATCACAGCTACTCTGCCCGATCCTCGACTTTCACATGCTTAGATGTGTTGCTCTAACAATCATTTATTCAGCCCCGAGCGAAATGAAGGAACTTTACTCAATGAGCTTTTGCTAGAACGGGGTCATTGTCTTCTAAGGAATCGATTTCCATATTGGAGAGTGATCTGTTCATCATACTGTGGTCTTCTGCAAAATTCATTTCGATCAAAGGAATGAAAAGAGGAGTCAGAAAGGTGAAGAATAGTGTGCACATTTTCCTATCTAAGTGGCAATCTCAGTCTTAGGCTTCAAATGATTCAGTTGTTTGTTTCACATAACCCTGTCAGGTCCACTAGAGCGAAGATTATGAAATTTTTGCTCTTCGTCAACCCCGCCGTAAAAGCAACGAGTGCCCTTGAATTGTGTTACTTTTCCGATAGTTTCAGTTTGCTTCTTTCTAGCCAACTTTGTACAGTTTCATTACCATAGCGAGCGCGGTGCACAGACCTGACCTACGAGTATACGTGCCTGTTGGCACATTCGACGGTTACTTTAACGTGAATTCACTTTTTGGTCATACCGCGTCGAGATTATGGCGAAAATTTTCATCAATTTTGCTCTCTAGTCGCGTCTACTTGGCTACAGGTATTAGATTTTTTAAATATATGTATAGTGGTAGTAAAACGCGTGTTTAAATGCATAGTCGTTTGTAAAGTTACGTTATAAGCATCAGAGAAATGCCGTTAGATCATATTTTACATTGTAATTACTCCTGCTCGAACATCGATCAGTACTCGTATAGTGTTGAGTTGTTGGAATGTATAGTACTTGTAGTATATGTGTAGTCGTGGTACAGCATGTTCAGTTTCTCTGCACAATCGCTGTACTGACAGTCGTACGTGTACGAACGCGGACATACAAGGTGTCCTTTTAAAGTTATCGGCACAGTGAATCTTTCGTCGATTCCAGATGATATTAGTCGTACGATTGAAGCTTATATGATTTTTAACTAATGGAAATTTGGAAACTTCGTGATTTTCTAGTCCCTCTCCTGGCTAGAGCATAAGACAGTTCATGAGCAGAGGTTTCGGAGGTTTGTTGGAACGAATGAACCCACTCGATAATGTTCGGTAACACTCATGAACAAATTTCAAACTTTTGGAATGAACATGAACTATCGACCGCCGAGTACCATACCATTTGCTGTTTTTTGATATTACCTCTCGTTATTGTGCAATAATTATGTTTTGTTACCGGGGATTGTTGCGACGCGTAACGTATCTTATTGAGCTACAAAATTTCAACGCGCGAGAAGGTACACTTGTCTGTCGCGATAAAGCGCGGGAATCAAACATGAGTTTTGCACAATAATGAGAGGTAATATCGAAAAACGGTAAACGGCATTGTACTCAGCGTCGAAGATACTTCTAGAAATGCTCTCAATTTTGGTCCATAATACGTCTCAGAAAAGTTGTAAGAAGTTGGGTTGGGGGGCAAATTGAAGATAAAATTGAGATAGAAATTTCATAGATTTTAAGTATAGATTTAGTGCAAATTCTCATTTAAATGGTAATACCATTTCAGTCCACCCGATATATGATGATAAGGAGCTATACATATATGATAGAGAGGGACTTGGAAAAATTTCAACTGTCGAGCTATAGGAGAGGAATTGGAAAATTTCTAACTTTCGATCAGACCTAATGCGTCTACTAACAAGACGAGCCGTTTTCCATGGAACTGCGGAACTTGCAGGTACCCTATTTGTCATAGCATCTGATTTTTTTTTTCTGAGATGGAGAGTGAGGCCAAAATGAGGTCCGGAAAAGTAAAAAAAATAAATTGTAGACACCCTGCAAAACACGAGAGATCGTTTCCGATATTTTACGGGACATCTTAAGAGGAAGAAATTCAAGTCTGCGTTTGCGTAGCCTTCTTCACCCTGCAAAACCTTGACGGGTTTTCCAAAAATTGTTCAAGTTCAAAATTTTCTGGAGTAGTTACAATAAGCATATCGAATGTTAGATTTCTCTACTTTTTGGCTATCGTTGAATGATTAACAAGTCGAGGAAGGATCAAGTGCCGGATGTCCGCAAATAGGGGCCTACAAAACCTACTTTTTTGAATTTCCTATAAAAGGAGAAGAATGTAAAATTGAGAGCTAGAAGATTACGAAAATGGCATTAAAGGCACAAAAAGATAACTTACAATCACATAGGCAACCCAGTACTAAGCATACAGAGCCAAAGAGTGGTTCGGATACTCTTTCCTCCAAGTTAAAAATTTCCAAAATTTTTTCCCGTATCCAGTTTGACTTGTCTCTTGAAACGCAGGTAGACCAGGAAATTTCCTAGAGCGGCAAAAATTATAAACACGAAAAGAGAACTGATATTCAGTGATGAAAACAGATTTTACCGCTCGTGAAGTGTCTCGGCTCAACTTCATCCGATCATAATGGTGTAAGAAACAACCTCGACATACGCTGCACTACCGAATCATAAAAAATGATACGTGTGTAACGAGTGATACATTTTCATTGTACGTATGATACACGTAAAGTTTACCAGAGATGAATACCAGTAACGTTATGAAAATACGAGTAAAGGAATGTGATATACTTGATGATGGTCTAGGTCTTTACAAAAAGAAAGTTCGTCTTTGAGTGAAAGAAAAACCCCGCGCACGTGCATTTGATGTCGTCATTTACAGCCTGTGCATTGAGTAATATATACTGTAACAGAGTGCACGAATGCACAATGGAACAATATTTCCGTTCGAATGCAACCCGCCAAACAAGTAGAATTTGCAATTTCTTCGGAGTCGAATACCTTCTCGTATTTAGATGATGTATTTTATACCGGTACGAACATAATATAACGTAAGAAAAACTTTTTTTTTTTTCTTTCTTTCTTTCTCTCGTCGGACTCTTGATATAGTTCGAGTTCGTCTAATACATAACGGGTTATTCATGAGAGAACACAGAGAGCAGCTCTCAAAGAGATCTTATACAAAGTGCGTACTGTACACCTACAATACGTAAAGTATACGCGAAACCGCAAAATCATGAAAAACAATATCCGTGAAAACTCGAAATCAATTTCCTTCTTTGAAGAGACGATATCGTTCGACTTTGTATTAGCGTTATTGATGCAACATATCGCGGCCAAATCAAGAAACGTCGATCGGCCCGCAACCCGTTATGAATATGAATCCTCAGATTTTCCGATTCATTACTATACTATACTGCATAATGCGAAGAAGAATACTGTTAAGTCATACGAAATGGAAGGCGAGAAGAAATGAAGAAAAAAAAAATCCAGTAATTAAATCGAGCAGATCGTATTATTTAATTGTAAAATATTCCAGTTTTATTCTCTTTCATCTTTCCATTGGCAACGATGCACAAGAACCTTGGATAAACTTATTATATTTTGTGACTTGATCCCAAAATTCACCTCCAAAACATTGAAAAGATTGCAATATTTTGCTGCTATTTCGGGCTAGTTTCCGGTAGGTCACGTATGATATTATGTATTATTTGGTTTTCGGTAGTCCACGCGTTCTATTGATAGTTTACCGATCGAGAAGTCGTAAATTGTAGTTTTGCCGAATGAGATCGGTACGATTCATGTGAGCGTAGTCGAACTCGCAAATGTACTCTGGAGGTGGTAGCGTGGAAGAGAAAAATAAATTTGGTTCTTCGCCACCTGCTACGGAATTAAGACGCATGCAGCGCATCACGATTGGTTTACTTGCCGTGGTGGTCCAGATAATTAATATAGTTCCCATAAAATTTGAATAATATGCTTCAGTTAGAATGTATTACTTTTCAATTTACTTTAACTAGGTCAATTTTGAACCTATACAGTTTGTTTTCGGGTCCAAAATCGATCACGTCATTCCCAGACGAATAAGTCGAAGACAATGTTCGCAAAGCTTTGGTAGGTTTAGTTTTACTTTACAAGAAAAGGATGATGAAGTTGATTTGAGAGGACTCGATTTTCCAAATTGGGTTATCCGTTCTTACATATCGATCGTTGAAAGTCCAAAAAATATCTACATTTCTTCTTCTCTTTCGTCTTCTTGAAATATTAGGCATGTAAGGAGAGGGTCTATCTATGGGTTGAAAAGTTTTTCAAATATTCACCTTAATTAAGAGGTGTAGCGACTCGAAAAGTTCTCGTTAGAATTGGAGAGTCAGTAATTAGAAATGAAAAACAGAAAAAATTCATCATTTTGTTCCAATCAGTCAAGAGATTATGAAAAGAAGAAAAAATTGTATCGAGTGCAGATATATCTGACCTTGTCAAGTTCAGCCTCTCCGGAATCTGCTCATCGGAGGTTATTTCAGAAGCGGGTCCAGTGTCCGCTATCGTGAAAAATTGGGAGTCTAAGGGAGCGGCTGCTATTTGAGAAAATCTACTGGAACTCTGTGACCGAGGTTGAGCACTCACAAAAATTTTGCCCTTCGACCTAGAGATATGAAGTGCTGGTTTCGAGGAATGCGGCGACTATTTGGGAAAACGCACAGGAACTCTGACCTACAGGGGAGTTTGACCGAGCTGTGCATCTGACAGAAGTGGAGCAAGAGCCATTTGGGAAAGGTCAGGATTTTTTCGTGTCTCCCACTCCCTACCTTTTCACGTATATAGATTGGTCGAAATATTCTGACGTCGAAACTTGAAAGCAGTCCGATCATAAATCTACTCGTGTATATGGAAAGGGATCTCGAAAAATCAATACTTTTGAGGAGAGAAGGAAGGAAAAACGCTTCACCTTCAAATAAAAAATACGACGAAGAGAAAGGAATTCTGATGGGGCTCTGCTGTGCTGTAGCTACGTATCGATTTAGTCATTAGAAGAATGAAAAATTGTCACTTAATTTAGTAGTACGTGAGAGATTGGCATTCGGGAGCTACTCCGCAGGGGGAACCCGCTATTCGTTTTATACGGCGTCCGCGTGCGCTCATTTGTGACGTCATCGTTTTCATGGAATCGTCTAGGGCCTAGAATTTCCTTGATCTGTGTTCGACCTTGATTGCTATGTTACCTTGCATAGAAAAATTTGTCTAGGCTAGATAAATCAAGCAACAGCACCCCGTCGCCGTTGCACTTCTGCAACAGCATCTAATTTTTTTTTAACGTCACCATTTGATTTTGATAACTTCTAGCCAAAAATATTTCCCCCAGTAGAGGGTAATGAAATGTAATAAAATTTTGAGCGTGGGAGGAGGGATTTTGTTTACTGTGCAACTTTGCGCATTCTAATAAGATATTCTATATCTCATTTACTGCGGCGTGTAGTGCGTTAAAATGGAATGAATTTAAAGTCGTGTTGGGCAAACGCATACGATACAGCATACAAAGTGTCGTATATTTTTGTTCGTTTAAATTAAAAAAAAACGGTATTCGCGAAAGTGAATGAGGTGGGAAACATTCGACCAGAGATTTGTCAACCGTAACTAATTTAACCGCGGAAGAATATGCTCGGTATTTCGTCATACTGTTCGTGGACAACTCTATACGATAGTTTCGCGCCAGAATTGGATTCAAATGACGAACGGAATTAAATTGACGATCGAATCGAAGAAATATCATCGTTGGGCCTGGTAATATTTTACTGAGCCGTATAGGTGTACTACTGTTTGAGTGTTATGAATAATGAAATTCGTGACTTAGATATACAGTACGCTTTGCCTTCGCTAATACCATAAAATCGCATCAGACAATACTATAGGTCGAAAATTCTGCAAACCGCGTTCATATTTACACGATTACAGCAGTGACCACACGATATCATTCGGTCTAAAAGAGCATTGCATGCGCCTCGCTGTCACATCAATATCGAGTCTGTCAACGCACATAAGAAGCTCATTTACATGCTATTATCCTGCGGCTGATCGCCTCTTTCGGCGGTAATGAACTCACGGTTCAAAAAAGAAAAAAAGCAACAGGTGAATAGGTACGACCGGACGACGCGTAAAAATTGCAATGCTTCTTCTTAGTGCATTACACTGCAAAGAGGTACACTGTAAATACAAAAATTAAGCGAGAATATGTTTCAAACTTGTAGAGGAAGAAAAAAAAAAGGCGTATATATAGCATTGCCGAAACGTACATACAACTATAATGACAAAAACACAAAAATAACGGTACATCCTGATGCCGAACACATTATTCTTTCTACATCTAGACGTACACACATTTCGTGTACATCGATTACCAATTAAACGCAGATTTCTTAATCGAAAACCAATAAATACGGGGGAATAAAGTCGGCAGTAAAACCCTATAGCGTATAAGTGCAATTCTTCCTCCTAGAACGGGAAATACGGCAACGAAGATCGTCCACATCGCCTTCCGTTCGACGAAATCGTATAAATTTGAAGATCACACGCACGCAAATCGGACGAGATCGCTAAATTATATATACGGGCATTTTATCGACGACTACCACGAATAAACGAATAGTTATTTTTGTCGAGAAATTATCGTAAATAGCGCGTACACGGGTTTCAAAAGTTCGTAGGTAAAAATAACTTTACGAGGTCGAAGGTTGGGTAGCGCTTGAAGAATTTTGTAGGTCTTGTGAACGACCAATCGAAGAGGTGCGCGTTGGATGCGAAGTGATCCAGAGAATATCCGACTTAACTCTACCATATTATTTGCATGTGTACCTCTAAAGCCATCAGAATAGCTGAGGCTATTTTGAAATACTTTTGCCAAAATCAACACTCAATGTGAAAAGTTTCTATACTTCTATACTTCTTGTTTCTTCCTAGTCGCAAATAGAACGCTAAATTGAGAGTTCTGACCATCATAGGCGAATGAGGGATGATTTTCTCTTCTCAAACGCTTATCTCGAAGGCTACATGGCAACGATGGAATCTTGAGAGCAAACATATGGTTGTAGTCAGTTCTCGATCCAGGGGAACCTGTACCCGAGCTTCCACCGCCTACCACACCGCAAGTTTGGCGTTAAATTGTTTTTAATCCGCTTAAAAAACTAAAAGAACCGGGTACTTTTTTGGGAGGAGGAGGAAGAGGCATGAGGCTTTGACAATTGAAAACCAAACCGGCTCGGAGGAGAATCGGGCTAGTCCACACTGAACAGTTAAGTTTAGCATTGTACGGCACCACAAATAAACAAATAAAAAATGATTCTGCATACCGTAGTATTAATTTTATTTCCGCTTAACAAGTGTCGGCTCAATAGCCATCAAGGAGCGACAAAATTTATATTACGGTATGCAGAATCATTTTTTATTTGTCCAGAGTGAAATTAATGCTCTTTACAAGTTCGAGATTACGATTGTGAACCCGGATTTCCTTAAAATGACGGACTTGAGAGGAAACGTATGTACTTCCTCTCTCTCTTCAGGTGATCCAGAATGAATAAGAAGAGCCTTAAACTTACCTAGCATATTCCACCATCACTAAATTGTGAGGTAATTTACCCGTACCTCCTCCAGTCTCTAACGATCAGAACTGAAGACCAATACTCTTCCCGACAACCAACCGTATCTAAAACATTGTCCCGGTGGAGGAGTATGGAGTATTCTTCCTTTCTTAATCACTATAAATTACCTCACAATCAGTATCAGCTTTCTTCTTACCCCTCTTTATGGATGACTTCAGTATCTTCTTACTAACCTCCATCCTCTCAACAAGTAGCAAGATTACTCCATTTAACCTTTGAAATTGTCATCTGACCGTGGATTTCGATTTTCAGAAAAGAAAACGGTCATGATAGTACGAGATCGAAAAAGATACTCACGTCCTTACGGCCCTTTCTTTCACAATTGCCATCCAATTCGCTGACAAGTTCCACGGTCTCACCTTCGGCTCTAAAAATTCCTAGACCCTCCCATACGAGTATGAAAAGTTTGAGAACAAAATGCCTGAATTCTATGTTTTAGTAAACTAATAAACAACAATTTTTCTTAAATTCATGACATAGAATTTTGTTATAATATCAATTTTAAATTTTTATTATTTCAATTTTTAATAAATTAAATTTAATATTAAATAAATAAGAAATTTTATAATATTTTTAACATTAATTTTAATAAATTTATAAAAATCTAAAAATAATAATTATCATTATTTCTAATTAAAAAATAAAATATAAAAATTTTTCGTTTCAATATACAATGAGTAATTTATTATTAAAATTGTAATAATAAAAATATTATTCTTGAAATTGGATATTCATAAAAATGGGATAGAAATAAAATTAATTATTAAAGTATTCAATTGAATTTTCAAATTTATATTTAATTGATTAATATTATTTAATAATTCAATAAATTAATTAATAAAATATATTTATAATTTATTTTTAATTTCACAGATTAATATTTTATTTTGAATTATATAAATCTATTTTTAAAAAATAATATTAAATATTAATTATTTTTATTTCTTTGAACTTTCTCAAGTACCTTATCATACCCTCGTACCGCCGGTCCATGCAAACTCCTCCTCCTAATCTACAATAGTCTAATCCGTTACTAACTTGAATACGGTTCTCTAATTTAAATCCATTCGAACAAAATAACCCCAAAATTGCAATCGTCCGAGTCTTGACTTCCTCCTCTGCACGCTTCGCTAACTTTTTGGAAAATGACTAATTATGCTCTCAGCCTTCGTAATCCACCCCTTCTGCTATTTAAATCCATCTTGATACTCGCCTTAAACTTGGAGCCTTACATCTCAACTTCCCATCCACTTCTTCTTGGTTAATTTTTATCTCTGATATCCGTCTCTATCTTACGAAAATTCCCAAAATTACTGACTTTATACACGAACAACAAATCAATCAAATTTTCCTTCAACCCTCTCTGCAACATGGAAGGGTCCAAATTGGGAACTAGAGTAGAATAATTATGCAGTTTCCATTCAAAGTAACGTCCCATCCTTCAGTCTGAGAAACTCTGGTTTCATATTCACCGCTAAATACTTGCCTCTTTCTTCTCACTCACTCCTCTCCTTCCCGAGAATTTCGTATGCTATCTAATCCCCTCTCTCATCCGTATTTCCTAACCAAGACCTTCATCCTAGCAATCCTATTCCGTTGAGTTCTTCGCCATCGATATTACTTCTATGGATACTCCCTCCTCTCTATTAGCGTCGCTGTTAACGTTCGCGCTCGTATATTTGATTGTATTTTCGTATTGCGAGTCTGACTATAAAATGTCTATGGATTGAAAAGGAGTCTAAGAAGAGAGTAGAATTAGTCAAGTTGATTATTTTACTGATGCGATGAGAATAATTGAGGTATATTTGACTTGGCGATTCCAAACTTGTAAACTGGTTTTAGCGGTGCTTTTTTAATTGTAGCAACTTCATAATTAAAACGGATCTTCTGAATATTCCTGAATTGACTAGTTATATTCGCGAACCCCAATGATTATAAAATTCGAATACATTTTACCACAAATTTGCACTTCCCAATCAAAAAAAAAAAAAGACATCAGCAAGAACTTCTGTACCGTTTCGTTGACATTTAATTTTTACGTTTGTAGATTTGTTAAAATTCTGTATTACCTTACGGAAAAAAGAAGAAGGAGAGAGAGGAAAAAAAACGATATAAAAGAAGTCTCTGGTCGAGCATAACAGCTAGGTTTATTAGTTTTGCACGACCCTGTGCCCTAAAACTCGACTTGTTATCAGTCGAGTGGGTAAATGACACACATGGAACCCACATACCGTACCTCGGGCCTGTTAATATTATTAGTCAGTGATCAGGTGCTCGCATCTCGTTGCTCGTTCCACTGTGACGCGCGGCGACGTCTGCGCGTATTTTCCACTAATAGCGTAGTTAGTTTTATACTCGTATACGTAAAAAAAAAATCAAACATTTTCGTTAATAGATCCCTATTTAGATGGATGCACCGTTCAAACGCGCTGTGGGCTTGTGAGATCTTCGTCAGGGGTCTGCTGGTAACCCCCTCGTCGCAATCGAACTCTCAAATCTTGTGGGAAATTAAAAATGTATAGCCAAAAGGCAGATGGTATAGATGTTCATAATGAGGTCTTCAATTTTATAATCATTTTTACTCTTCGAGAAGCTTAATATACTTTCGCTACCTACGTGAGACAATGAGATCACATTCGCTCGTCGAAGTTGTGGACATCTTTAATTTGCTTTGTATTCATTACCATACTGAAAACGTACGATGGACAAGCGACGATTTAGAAAGAAAGAAGGAGTGAGCACTAGCTGTACATTATCAGTCGATCTGTAGTACGATTATATTTTTCTGAAATGGGCATTATTGGTTCTAATTAAGAAGAAAAAAAAAATCCCGCTTACGTCTGCCAAATGGGTCAAAATGCAGCAGCCACGAAAACAATCTCACGGTCAAGAGATATTTGGCCACGCTTCCGTTTTTCTAAGCCATTATTAAAGATCTGTCTATATCTTTAATACTTGTTGCGTGGTATGCTGTTTGTCACGTCTTTCTGGGATTGTGTATCCATCGTCGTACTCTCGTTGATTTCATCGATCCGTTTTGCTTTTCCACTTCTCTTCGATATTCGCTCTTTGTCCCACCTTTTTTTTTTTCTCAGTTTTTTCGAATAATGTTTTAATTAATTATTCTATTTGTTTGGTTTAATGTGTTTGTATGCACCACATTGATAGCTAACTCGTGGCAAACGTTCGTTTTCCAACTTCGTTATCGAAAAGATTGTTTTTCTTTCGTGGTTCGCTTTAAAAGGTTACTCCTTTATACCGGAGCTTGAATGAGTTCCGAGAGGCACGAGTTTGTTTTCGTACTGTATTCTAAAGATTGCGTTTTTGAACTTGGACCAACGACGGAGGTTGATGCGAAAATTCACACATTCAGTTAATGAGTATTACAAAGAGAGAGAGAGATAGATAGAAAGTATGAGCATAAGGATCACGCGAGCCAATCAACGTTGTCCATTAAGACAAGGAATATAGAAAGTCTCTGCGATTGTTCGATAATGTCTGATCGAGAGTTTGGGTTCTGTCGTACGTATGTATGAAATTATTCTTCTATTTTTGCGGAAGCGTCGAATCACTTCACTTTTCCAAAGTAGGTTTTATGCCCATTTAATTTTTTGTGTCGCAGTAATATCGGCGCCGAACGTTACTCGTCTTATTTAGCGTGGCATGCGAAACCAATGCAAGAAGGTGCAGTAGGTGGCTCATTTTCGATACGAAACTATTTCACTACTTTCCGCATTTTACCGGCAATTATTATTTTTTTCCGTTCGCTTGCAACTATGATGGCGAGACAACGAACGAAAGGCTCGCGATTTCCTTTAATTAAGGTCGTAGCCGATTATAATCTGTACGGATTTTAATGAAGTATCGGTGAGTGAAGGTGGTGATGAGGTGGAGCGGGTGAAAGTATTTTGTTGGAATCTGAAAATATGATTAATAAAGAGATTATTTTTTTTCGTCTTATTCAGCTGTTGAAAAGGCATCAATCGTATGTTGCCTTCACGTCTATAAGTACAGCTAACCGTTGTGAAATAGGCTGATTCACTTTGGTCACAGTATCCATGTAACGTAGAACACGTCCGTACCTTGAGTACCTTCGTCTTTTATTCATTTTTTTGATTAAATTTGATCTCTCCGTTGCTGGCTTCTGCGGTTTCAATCAGTTAACGTTTGGACATGATCTGATTCCGTTGCTACGTGAAGTGCTCATCTTCGATCGTGATCCATAGACGTACGAGATGGTATAGGTTTATGAACACGGTAGCCTGTATATTGTATATAGCATGTAAAGTGACGGTGGATTAACGCCTGCTTGTACACATGAAAATTCCGTACTTGTTCAGGTTTTTTCCTTCTTACCTCTACAGGTATATATTGACTTCATTTTGAGTACCGTCGAAGAGTGCGTATGATGAGATTGGTAAGAAGAGGTGCAATATGGCTTTCAGAGCTCGCTCAAAGGTTCTATTGTCGAGAAGAATATTTCTGAAGCGTTGATAATAATATCTACTCGAACATCGGAGGATTTGAATGAAATTGTTGTAACTATGAGGTACTTATTGAATTTAGGGAACTTTCCAGGAGAACGAAACAATTTTGACATTTTTAATGTCTTTACCGGTACGGAAATCCGCGATACCGAGTCAAACCTTCGTCAATGGGTTCAGAATCGCCGAGATCAAGTTTCTCAGTTTTAGCATGCAGTATCTGAAGTTATACTAGCTGTAAGATAGACTTGAAGTAGCTTGGTTGGACTTTGGACTAAGCCTACCATGTCTTAGTATAGAGAATATTAAGTACATTTACCTTACAGTATATTGCTATATTAGCTGTAAATTAGCCTCAAACTAGACTTGAACTACCCGTAATTGGATTACATTAGTTTGAAACTAGGCCTAGAATAGAGATTAGCTCTCCGCTAACCCTACAATAGTACGTATACTACTAGCTCTACACTAGATTTATGCTACGCTAGGCTATACTAGGCTTGGCATACAATATACTAGACAGATTGCTAGGCTTTGTTTCAGCGACTTGATCCAGAAATCTGCGAGTCGAAGTCTGAAATCCCCTGTTCGAAAATATAGTGTATTCGGCTATACTAGACAGATTCATTGTGCTACCAAAGACCCCACAACCAAAATCGTGCTCTGAGTATAGGCTAATTAGCTTAACGAGCTATGCTTTGAAAATATTTTTGAAGATAATACAGAATAGAATACGGAACAAATGTGAGGAAAGTATTGGAAGAGAATAGTTCGGCTTCCGGAGCGGCCTCGGAACCCGAGAAGCCCTGTTTCGTATGAACATTCTGATTCAGAAAATGAAAGAGTTTCAACACCCAGTACACCTCTGCTACTTAGATTTTGAACAGCCCTTCGATAAAGTAGAACACGACAAGATGTTCCAGGTCCTCGATATAATCGGCTTGGACAGTGGACAAACGTATTATCAGAAACCTCTACTTACAGAAAAATGCAATGATTTCACTGGAAAACGGCAACATTTCTGCGCCCGTTAGGATCGAGCAAGGTGTAAAGTAGTATATTATTCAACAAGCCTTCAAAGACGCCCTGATGACAAGGAAGAAGGCGTGAAAATCGGCGGTGAATGTATCAACAATGTAAAATACGCAGATGACAGAGTTCTGTTGGCTGAAAGTGAGAAGGTACTCACAGCTCACGATATGATGCTCGCTTCAAAAATCAGAATCTTGGAATGCCATGTCTGCCGGTGCTCCTGTATGGAATGGAAACGAGGATTTTGAAAACGAGAACTTTTAATTGGTTAGAAGCCTTTGAGCTTTGGTGTTACCAACGGATACTCAGGATGAAGACCAATGCCGAAGTGCTTCAGATGATGGGGAAGGAGACGGAGCTGCTCTGCACAGTTAGAAAAAGAAAGATGTAATATTTTGGCCACATGATACACGGTCCTGAGTATGTCCTACTACAGACCATGATGATGGGGAAAATAGAGGAGAAACGGAGAGTCGGGCGGGAGAGCTAATCTTCGCCGAGGGACCTCCGGAGTTGGATTGGAAGTAGCGTCCAAGAACTATTCCATACAGCAGCCGACATAGACGCATATGAGGAATTGACGAAACTGGCCGATGGATGAGCCAAGAATCAAGATTGGTCATGGCACTGAAGAAGAAGGAGCTTTGGGAATCCGGGAGGCAGAGTATCCCCCATATTAGGCTATATCACGCTATACGAGGCCTAGCATGCAACATGCTCGCAACTTTATCAAGAAATTCGCTAGTCCGAAGGAGAAAAAAAGAGGAATGTTGTTGACGTCACGGATGGTGATTATTTTCCAAGCTTAATTACATTACAAGCAGGTTCAAGGAATTATGATGACGTTACAAAGAGGATCAAACTGGTTGATATCTTTACTTTGACTCAATCCACTATCGAAAATTAGCAATTTTGAGACGGAGTTTCCTGTTTTCAATGTCTTAACGAGCATCGGCACCCCAGCCATCTATTGGAAATCTCCGGCTCAGCACTTCCCACCTTTCCCAGAAAATTTGCGAAGAATCCTTGAATTGACCCAACGCGTTTATCCGCTATCGGAAATTATTTTGTCTTTACTGGTAGCTAGATTGAGCGACTATAAAAAAACATTAAAAATCATTTTCATTCATTTGGCTCCGCCAGAATATTTTCCGGTAACCCGGTTCACAAAAAAGCTGGAAATGTCGTACCATCTGGATAATTTGTGTGTATTTGTTACTTCCTAATAAATTTTACTTGCTGGACACGGACCAAAACGCTAGTCACCGAAATCCCCGCGGTGAATAAATAGGTGTTGTAAGTTTCAAAAATGTTACTTTTTGAAATACTCGAAAAGAGTAGAGAAACAATTACAAATATGTACCGCAATAAATTACACAGATCGAGCGCTTTCGACGTCGATTCTCAATTTTCCGTCCTTGGAGACTTCTAAGCTACACGTGTATAATAGTGTGCTTTGGGAAACCTTGCTGATGGCCTAAAAGAGTAGGATGAGAGGGGCGAGCTCGAATGAATATCTTTAATGGGTCAAGTTGAACTTGGAAAAGCCTCGCTGATAAGTAGAAAGGCGAAGCGTAGAGAAATTCCGCCAGTGGGAAAAAAACTATGGATTAAACAAGAATGATTGAGAAGTGGAACTTGGAAAAGTATTGCTGATCAGAAAGATGAAAGTGAGAGAAATTTCGCTGATGCGCGTAATGAGTATAAGAGAAATATAGTCCGCTGGCGAGCTACTTCAATAAACAAGAAGAAAATTACAGAGGTCCGTAAGAAAAATCCTCACGTGTCTGTTGTCTGTAATATCTTTTTTGTCCTCTAAAAAGTATGTTGAGAAGTGAGACTTGGAATCATATCGCTGATTAGCTAAATAGGTAAATAAAAAGAAGAACTTTGAGTGTTCCAAGTTATCATTTATTGGATATTGATCGCCTTCTTGGGGTTTGAGCATCGTTTCTTGTCCCAGTCGGTACTTGCAATATCGCATGTCCTTCTTCGAACAGGTGCTTCGCATCCCTCAGTCAACTTTGTCAAGTTTTATTAACTTTCGGTGATTGTGGTCACTTCTTTGAAATTTTGAAAAAGATAGATTCACTGATATCAGTCTTGCTTCAATTTTCTCTTTGTTTATCGGGCGTAATTAAAATTTATCTTAGCGCCAAACTCTCCATACAAATGGAACGACCTTTCTTGTCCTTGATATCGCCTTCAAAAAAAAATATACTGCTAGTCCATGTGTAACTGAACTGTCGCTATATAGTCGATCGATGATCCGGTTTCCTATTTAATATTAGAACCATTCGTACTTGATCCTTGGAGGAACCTACATGAATAGAATGTATGTTTATTCTTTACGTACAGTGTTTGCGCTCGCATACCACTAACCGACTTAATGTCGTATTGGTATGTGTGTACTGCAAATTAGAAACGTGCACCTCGGAAGGGGTTTTTACCAAAGAAGAGGCAGCATTATTCGGGCGGACGAGAACTGAATGCTAATCAGCCCTTCGCTCGTACACGGGCTCTTTACGTATTGCACATACATACACACTTCCAAAATAGAATGTTCGCATAGTACACTGCCACCGTTTTTTTTTTCTCTCTCAATGCCTAAAAATATTGTGTTTTTAACGATAGATTGCAGCTGAGGCTAAACGACATCACTCGTTTCTTGCCCCTCTCTTTCTTGACAATCCAATGTCAAAACAATCGCAACAATTTGTGCATAACGAAGCGTAGTATGGCGTATGGATTCCAACGACCTATGCAGGATCTATACGTACGTCGAAGATAGGTTTGAAAAAATCATTGTATACGTACGTTTCTTTTAAGAATACCTATCTGTCAAGAAAATTCAACAATGGGAAAATCATTCTAGTAACCTAATTGAGAATTAACGGAATAGCCGTCATTTCTTAATCTCGTGCATCGATCGAAAAGCAAACGGGCAGAAGACAGCTCGGCACTGCACTGACTGCAGAAACGTTCGACGCGGGCAATGCAATCCATCCATCCTGTGTTCAATTTGCATGCGTATAAATACATTATGTTGAATTAACGCAATGACCGCATCATTGAGGCATATTATGTACCTGTATATTTGTAAGAGATTATACGAAGTGTCCCGTGAAGTCGATGGAAGATGCGATTATCTCACGAGTCTTTCGTTTTGTTACTTTAGTCCAAGAATTTGTATTATATATGCGCAAACCTGTATTCTGCCCATCAGCCTCTCTATAGAGATTGCGCGTGTTGTAATTTAACGGAAATATATACGCTGATTCGAGTGGTGCTTAGACGAGGTCTTACGGTCTGCGTCATACAACCCTAAAAAATGTCGATTCATCGTTCACGAAAATTTGTTGCGAAAAACTAGGAAAAATTGTTTTCAATCTATACTTCGAGTAACATAATAAAATTTTCGAATGATGAATGACGGTCAAGTGTGTTCAATGACCGGCAAAGGTCAACGAGTTCTTAAAACACAACTTTTAACGCTCATTAAGAAGGAAGAAAAAATATGGAACCGTTTAAATCACCGTTAGTAAGAATACGATATCTACACTTCGATGAATATTCTTATTATCAACTTCATGGATGGACTCGGGAGTATCATTTTTTTCCCTAGTAAGGGAGTTTCATTCGAATTCGATCGCAGTAATGTACGCCAATAATTGTAGACTCGATTCATCACTCTAGTTATAGATGGACGTTTCATTACATAATTTGTAATGTTACACATAATGAAGATGATCTATAATTGATAATAATGACATATATTTAGCTCTTGGCTACGCTTTGATTTCTGTTTACGTGCGCACTTATACAGCTGTGGCCTCACAATCATTGTTAAGCGCTGCAAGGGAATTCGTTTGAGTCGAGCGAGTGAACCTTGTCAGATGGCGTGCACTATATAAAGACATGTTCGTATGAATTCGCATAAAATATTAATTATGGTTGCTGATTCGAAAATTTCATTGCAGTGTGAGCGAAATCACGTTTTATAGCTTTTTTCTTGATAGTCAAAAGGCGATAAAAAGAATCTACAAAAATGAGTGGCTATTGCAGTATCTTTCCGAAGATTTGTAAAAAGTACTTGCCGCCGTATTTCAGAGAAATAGCTTCTCGTTTTCTGAGAATGATTATTCCTGATATATACGGATGTTCTCTTTAGTGCTGCACATCTTGTATGATTGAGGTTGTCTCCAATAGACTTTACTATCCTCTTCTGCTTAATTTTTTAACAAATTTGAATTCGATGTTCTTCTCGAGAAAAGTAAGAAACCTTAAGAATTGTTCCGTTTTATTATGTTTCTTCTCTTTCTTTCAAGAAGTGAGTTACAATTTCACTGAAGGATGAGGAACTTTGGTCCATAACTATGTGAAAACCCGTCAGCCAGTCATTTATAAGAGCCTGATGGTTACAGATTCTGCAATATTACAATTTCTCTACGCAGGGTCAAACCACTACGACCCTATCCGAGGAGACCAACGCCGCACCGGCCTCGAATTTGTATGATGAAATCCCTAATACTTAACTCAGCCGATACCTCCTCTACTTGACTAGCCACAAAAGTTCCACGATACGGTCCTCCAACGATGACACCTCATCCTCATGGTTTTTGACTTCACAGGTCCTGGCTTTTGCAAAGGGCCATCACTGAAAGAATCTCGGTTCTAGAGTTTGTTACGACCATTGAGGAGGCTCTCATTGTTCAACATACCCTTCAGTGAGCTCAGACCATCGGCTGTTCAGGGCCTTAGCTAATCGTACAGGTTATGATGACTCTTACAATCGACTGCCGTGAGTCGACCATAAGTCTTGGGATCCAGGACGTCAGCATACTTTACTACAGTTGGCAACCCTGAGTCGTACTGATTGGTGATCATGAATTCTATTCAACATCCACATTACATTACCTCTACTTCTACTCTTTGATGCCACTACGATAATCGTATGTGTATAATAAAATCATCTGACCAGGAGCAGACGCGTGTAAATCACAAATATATTCAGTGAACTACTCCTCACGATTATGTCTCGAATAATTAAATTCTAATTCAAGAAGTACTCCGACAAGTTTCGACTATCTACCACCAGACGACGTCACTTGACTGATTTCTACTTCAGCGAACTGCTTTAATCTTGTCCAGTATCATCCCTCGGCACCAGATGCTGGCACAAGTCGTCGTCTACCCTACAGTATTGGTTTTTTATTCCCGCATTGATATTTATTAGCTGTAGAATGCCTCGAGCAGCACCAAAAAACGATGGTATAAATAGGAACTGAAATTGACTCACGTATACCTGAGCCCAGTGTAGCTTACGTCCTTCTTTCCTCCCTTTCAATTCTAAGGGGGTGTCCATAAATTACGTGAGGCGATTTTTGTGAATTTTCGACCCCCCTTATCTTGCTTGAGATTTTCCGAAATGTGTATTTTTGCTTCGAATACGTTTATCTGTGCTTAATCGCGTTTATCTATTGAAAAAACGTGATTTTCTTGATCACATTTTACACCTATTCAAAAAGAACTAGTTTTTATTAAGCTTAAGCCAGTTTAGAAATATTTTAGGATGTATTTGTGTGAGAAAAAAATTACGTGAGATTTGTCGGCGTCTCCTCCCCCTCACATGAGTTTTGGTGAGACTTGGCTAAACCCTCCCATACTCCCCCAAAAAAAAAAAAAAAAAAAATTCCTCACTAACTGTGGGGTGTAGCATTGTATCAAAAGTATTTTAGCTGGTGTTCAAGAATTTCGACCGTTACCTCGTGTATTGTTGCTCTTGTTAGTTCGACAGTTTATATTGCTAGACTCTTACTTAGAACTAAAACATTCTGTCATGGAAGAGTTCCACTTTTCCTGTATAGACCTCTTCTCCTATTTCGTATTGCATAATTGTTTGCCTGATGCTTATCGCAATCGTACTTGATTTACATTGGTCTATTGGCAGAGAAATAGATAAGACATTATTGCATTTTCAATTCTCCTGCCATAAAATCAGTGTAAATCGAGTACCAATATGATAAGAATCAGGCAAACGAGTATGCAATACGAAATAGGGGAAGAGCCCCATAAGGAGAGGGTAGATTGACCGCGCGTATGTGACGTTATCAGACTTTGAAATTGATAATCAATGAAAATTAGTCCTACTGATCCTGTCATAATCGATAGCTGAAAACTCTGCCTTCCTGTCATAACTATTTCGCTTCAAATGTTTTTCGAATGGCTTTATTTTGGGTATAAATAGCGACGGTGAGAAGAGAATTTGTGATCTGTAAAGCTTTTACGAAGAAAAAAAGAAAAAAAAATTGAAACCGTGGAATTAGGTCGAAAATATGGTCGCCGTCAAATCTAATAAGTTACGTAAGGTGATTATCAAGCACTTTTTGAGCTAGAGAGAGAGGGAGAATGAGAGCTCAATATAATAATCGATGGCCGAAGACGTGCGAATACGAAAAAAAAAGAAAAAAAATTTACGTTACCGGTTACAGTAATTATGTGACGTCTTGCGCGGTAGCGTTAATGAGACATTATGGACTCGGCGGGAAGCCGACATAACACGATGTTATTCAAGAAAAAAAAAAGAAAAGGTCGCGCGTCTCTTCGCCATCGCTGCCTACGCACAAATGCGCGCGGAAATTACTGCCATCCAGAGGAAGACATAAATATTAGGGTGTTTGCGCGATCTTTCTTCTTCTTCTCCTTTTTTTTTTTTTTTGCGAATACTCGCGGAAGTCATTCATCTGTTGTGCATTTCCTCATTTCTCACTTTTTACGACTTTGCTACCTTAAGACGTGAAGCCGAAGAGGAAAAAGCAGGATCGCGACTCGACTCATCGGTGCATCGAATCCCGTTTTCCCGTATCGCTGGGACGCGAGATGCATGGGAATTTTCTTCTAATATGGAAAATAATGGTAATTAGAGACGGCGCGCGAGTTTACAGTGCGTGGATTAAGCTCGGACTGCGGTGGAAGGAAGTATTATAGTATGGGTCAGCTACGATTGTATTGAAGAATTTTGCATTTATACGCGTCTAATACAGGTAAAGATATCTCCTCCTTAGTATAGCTCAAAGCAGGAGTAGGCTGCTTATTCGTTGGGATCATAATGTAATATAGGAAGTAGCGATTTTCAATTGACTCCGCGAATAGCGATTGAAACTCACGTCATATTAATTTACGTTCGTATTGTCCCCAGTTAACATAATATACATTCGTCGCGTCGAATCGTTTTTTTTTTCTTTCTTTTTCTCTTTTTGTATGGAAGAAAACATACGAGTATGAATTTACATCGCCTTGATGAAAATAATGGTAAAATATATCTGCCTACCAGTATACATATTTTCTTCGTGTGAGTTCGCAAACATCCGCGAGTGACATGAAGATATTCTTGAACGCGCGCGCACGCACACTGGTACAGGAGAAAAAATGCTAGAAAATACAAAAAAATTGTATCGTATTCGAGCTACAGTTAACGGACATTCCGCCGCTCGTTCTTACATCTATGGATGGATCGTAATGTCCACGAGTTCACCGATTTAATCGTTCTCCATCAGTCAGCTTCATCGTTTGACGAGGCAGCCTCTTTCTGACGCTCTTTCGTTCAATAATAAATATGCATTTGTTCGTCTTCGTCAAAAGTTCGACACGAGAAAAATTCAAGTAGACGTCATTCCCAAGGTAACGAGGAAGTCATTGAAGCGATGAGAAACCCCTCACCACGAGTGTCTCTCAGAACCCTGGATGATGTTTCTTTACTTGTGTGCTGTTTCGTTCGGTGCCCTCTGATGGTTTCTCCGCGGGTAGTACTGGTCCAGGCAATTGCGATTTTGAGGAAGGTTTTTTTTTTCCCAAAAATGTCTTTGAACTAACGTCTTATTGAACGTACTTGAAGTCCGCAGCCGTATTCCTGATGTGTCATCTCTTGAAAGGCGAAACGTGACGTGACAAAAGTTCGTTTTTTGAAGTAACCCGTCAAATATGCACGCTACAAAAAATTTACCAGAGGAAAAATATGTTCCTGACAAAATTTTACACAAAATTGATATCTTACAAAATTTTCGTAATGCGAAAGGAAAGCTCGTCGTGCCCCTGAAATGAATACGTATTTTGCTCCTGTCGTCGTAAACGTGGTGCACTCATATCGAGGGCAAATCGTTTTGTGGAACTTACTCTGCGAAAGTGCGCTTTTTTCAGGAGCGAAAGCGTTCGTTTGCAGGCGCGTTTGCTGCAAGCGCCGTTGTTTCTATTTTGTGACGTTACAAATTACTTTTCTGTCCTGTAGATATACTTTTTTGTTCGTTTGCAAAACGGATGCGCATTCGCTCCTAGAAAACAGCACGCGAAACGCTTCGAAGTGTTTGTTTTGAAAAAATACGTTCTAAGTTAAGGTCGTCAATCAACCGTCGCTTTCGCTCCTTGGCATGTAATATACTATTCACGGTACGTCGCGTCGTCCTTTCTCTTAGAAATTTCAAATGAAGAGGATGACAGTGTACACTTTACTCTCCCTCCACTCTGGAGTCGACAGGCTAACGTACTCTGTTCCTATCAGAGTGGGTGGATAGCTGTTTGACAGGATATAGTAGGCGAAAAGGAACATAAAAGCTAGGCTCTCAAGTCTGAAGAGTGGGAGGGGACCGCCCCCTCTCATGCGTGGCGTAGCATACGCCTACATAGTTTCGTATACGCTCTGAAATCCCACCCTCTCGTTAAACATTTTTCAGGATATGGGTGCAACGCGGATGCTGTGATGCCAGGATGAATTCCATCGTCCCCCCCCCCAGCCCATCCCAAAGATATGGAACGTCAAAAAAGAGGTACAGTGTCTACTACGAGAATACAGCAATTAAGTAACTTTCTACGGCATCCCTTACTTTTCGAGTACACAAGAGGCTTTCCTTTCACCTCCACGAGAATTTCAGAAGTCATCGTTTTCATGTAAAATTCTGTCGCGAATGTTTTTTACCTCTTTCAAATTTTCTCTAGTATGCATACTTGACGTGTTATTTCAAAAAACGGATTTTTGTGGCGCGTTCTGCTTCCCAGGAGACAAAGAATCAGATATAAGGCTGTGGGCTTTTAGTACGTGCGAAGATATTTGTTAAAGAAGTGTCCAGGCACTCCTTTAATTTTTTTGTCCAGTTTGCTCGGACTGGGTATGCGATTTGTTTCGTTGTCAAAGAATCGTAACCTCGGCGATAAAATTTCTCCTGCTATTCTATACCGAAAAATGGAGCCTATTTTATTGAAAGGTGGGACGAACTGCATAGCGCATAAGCGCTGCCACACATTTATGACGACGAGAATAAGCGAGCAGTTCTCTTTGGCTTTAGTACAATATCACTCGACTCGTAAAATATGCATGCAGTAAATATTTTAAAAAGAACCATCTAATCCATCTTCTCGTCGTCGTTTACATCGCTCTTCTTTCATCGCGCTCATTACTACATAAACTATGGTGCAGCAGAGGTTTTATGTATTACCTAGTACAAGTCATCGCACGATAATCATTTTTCATTTTGTTTTCCGTACTAGTGACCGCGATTAAGAAACGTTCTTGACCTTGTTCTCGCTGATTTTTAGAAAAATCACTCACCTTTTTGACCCTGCTCGTTCGTTGTAGGTTTTTTTCAGTATATACCTAATTACCCATCTTCTGGTACTACGTATTGTATGTATGAGAATCTCTTCTGCCGCAGTTACACTCTGAATAAGGTTTTAATTGTGATGAGAAAATTTGCGTACGGTAGATGAGAACGGGCCAACACCTCGCGTTAACTAAATAACGAAACGGACGACTCCTCTTCGAATGCGATCAACCAGGTACAAGAGAAGTTCGTATTATCGAATGTGTGCACGTCGTCCAGCTGTAGGTAGTCTCAGTCGACCAATTAAGGTAATATCGACCGTTATAATGATACCTTTATGATGCGCTCGCCGACATATACTTGCACTAGCGTATACTTTTCCGCCAGCCCATTTTCTTTGCAGAATCATGTGGTGATAGAGAAAGAGGAAGACTGATGTGCGCGCTATATAGTACAATTAAATCATCGTGGATTAAGTATATTATTATCAAAAATCTTCCCAAGCTAGTTATACTAAGTTTCTTTTACTTCAGCCATCAATGTATGCCTACTAAAAGGGAACGCGTGCTATCATATATGTGAATAGTCTCCGCTGCTAATGATGGCCATCGAATTCGTGGAAATTGTCTTGCCTTATTCTTCCGACAGTCGTAATGACAGCGTACGAAGTTCTCATACAAAGCTAAAATACTCGAAGAAAAGAAAAGTAGGCCTAGTGAATAACGAAAATAGAAAATTGATATAACATCGTTTGAATTAATTTACCTATACGTATACATTTCTTAGAAAAACAAGTCATATATCGTAAGGAATAACGTAATTAAAAATGCTGATAGTTTTATTGTCCTGCCAATTTGTGCGAGTATGCGAGTGGTAAATGTTAACCCAAATGATACGCCCAATTTCCAACGTACCGATGAATTTATACGATTCGAAAATTCTCGATTTATTATGCGTCGTCGTCCCTATGTACGTATGGGCTAACGGTACTCGTGTAATGTAGCGAATAAAACGAGATTATATTATGCAACCGCGAATAGACGACTTCTGTGGACTCTTCCCACGTCAGTAGTGACAATACTAGGCACAGTACTACTGTATGCCACACGTTTATACATAGATTGCTAACTGACTCCTCTTACTGGCGTGAACTGTACGTTAGATCGTTTCTGTATATATCGTCAATTCTACATCTCGAGATAAAATTTCTTTCATTGGCACTTTCTCACCTTGAAGAATTCATTTGGAGCGATGATGGAGAGGAAGAAAAAAAGAAACACGCGAATACTGTTCACCCGGACATTACAAGTTGACAATACTGTCTTCGTCCTCCGGGTTAATGAGCTCATTTTTCTCGCAGTGACAGATGGCGAGGAAATCGTAGAGGGATATTTTTATCCACTGCTTGTGGTAGTAGATGGCGTAGAAATGGTCGAAGTAAAGCTAAAATATTTGAAAGATCTTCTACGTGTAGGTTGAAAGCTTGGAGTCCCCAGAGAGAACTTGGCGTTAGTATCGCGCCACTTTTTGATCGGTCGTTGGTCTCTTTACACGCTCAGAGAAAGTATTGTTTGATCCGCAGAATATTTCGAGATAACAGAATGTGTCGATCAAAAATGTATGCAATATTTTGGAATGAAAATGGAAGTCCTGGAATCACTGGGGCGACAGCTTATGTCGATCGATTTTGAGTTTCGGCCACCAGCAAACTGGCCTAGGGCCAGTTTTACCAAAGTGCTAATCGTCGATTTAGTGCTAATCCTAGCTTAAGTCGCCAAAATATCGGCTAAATCGGAGCTTAACCTGTTACGTGACTTTGAGCGTAGTTGGTAAAACTGGCCCCTAATATCTCTGGAAGTCGACTCAAATTCAGCATTTCATCAACTCACGTGACTCTACTTTTGATACTATTTGTGGATTAATGTCGACTGAATATCGCTCTCAATTTGGGGTTGATTACACGCCATTTATTGGTAAAAAACTCGCCAGCAAGGTCGAAATTGCGTAGATTTCAAGTGCATGAGCTGATATTAAGAGATCTCTTAATAGTCCTCATTATATAATTACGTTGACGTATTCTAGCGCTACAAATCCACAGAGCAATCAATTAAACTTGGAGACGTCGACTTAAAATCGCCGGGAAATCGATGTTAGATTGAAGTCAAAATTGAGTTGGAAGTATCGGTTTTAAGTCAATTTTTAGTTGACATTAAAAGATTTCCAGAGCACTACAAATTGACCGACTATTAAATGATGCAATAAAGCAGTCGACTTCAGATTGATAAAAAGTTTTGCAGAAGTTGACTCAAACCACCGGGAAATCAACGTCACATTTGAGTCAAAATTGAGTCAAAAGGTATCAACACAATATCAACTTTGAGGTCGATTCTAAGCGGACATTATTACCTTTTCAGAACACTACAAATTGACCGACAGTTCATGATACAATAATGCAATCGAATTCAAATTGACAAAAAGTTTCATAGAAGTTGACTTAGAATCGCCGGGAAATCAACGTTGCATTTGAGTCAAAATCAAATCAAAAGGTATCAACTCTACACATATATCAACGTTGGCGCATCATCGATTTGAAGTCGATTCTAAGTGAACATTAACACACCTTTCCAGAGCACTACAAATCGACGGACTCTTAATTGATGCAATATTAAGCGGTCGATTCCAAATTGATAAAAAGTTTCGTAGAAGTTGACTTAAAATCGCCAGGAAATCGACATTATATTTTGAGTCAAAATTGAGTCGAAAGGTATCAACAAAATGCGCCGATAAGGGCGGAGTATGCGCTGCTATGCAGAATTTCTCCAAAGCTTGCACTCGAAGGTGATGATGAGTGATAATGACGAAACAACGTATTTTCTATTCGCTCTCCTTTCTTACGAAATTTAAATAGAACGCCACCCAAAAGAGTTTTTAAATTGTTAGAGTAGACTCGGCTTCAACTTTTGTATATCTCATTTTCTAAAATTGATTGATCAATTAAATAGTATCGACGTCATCTCGGCACGACATCCATTTGAGATCGATTTTTAGTTGACGAAAATATATTCCTTCCGGAAGACTGTACAAATTGACTGACTGTTGATCGACACAACAAACCAATGATGATAAATTCGAAGTTGACAACGTAACAAATGGGTCGAAATGGAGTTGACTTCATCGTACGGGAACCCTTCCAACTACTTTGAGGACTTGGAAAAACTTAGGGTGGAGGCTGTCGGTTAGATTTCGAGTTGTATATGAAGGGAGGTGGAAACTTATGAAACAATTTGTCATCAAATAATCGATTGAGCCCTCATAAAACTAATCAATAACATCAGGTACGAGTATGAGAACGACACGGTCCTCATAGCAGAATCGATGGCAGACCTCCAGTAGTGGAGCCAGCGAAAAATATGGCTTGCTCATCAATATAGCTAACACCAAAATCGTGATAGTAAGCAAAGCAGGTGTCGAAAATGCCTATCTAAAACTAGGGAGAGAACACATTGAAAGAGTACCGCGCACTTCAAATACCCGGGTGTCTGAATAAAGGAGGACATGAGCCCAGATGAGGAGATTAAAATCCGAATAGCGATGGCAAAGGACACCTTAAGCAGCTGGTATAAGTTACTAACGTCAAGAGATCTCTGCATGCATTTAAGATCTAGGGTATCAAAATGCCATGTCTGGTCAAGACTACTTTCTAGTTCCAAAACCTGAACCGTGAAGACAGCGATTATGAATAAGATCGAGGCTTGAGATCTGAAAATTACATAAACGCAGAAGGTACGGAACGCAGAGGTTCTGGAGCGTACAGGAAAAGAGCCCGACTTCCTGACTACTATTAAGAAAGGAAAATACTGCACTTGGGTCACGTACTTGGCGGACCCAAGTACGAGCTACTGCAGATGGTCATGTACCGTCGAACAGAGGGAAAGCGATGGATAGGTCGGAAAAGTCTCTCCTGGTGAGGAATATAGAACAATGGACCAATATGTCACTAAAAGAACTCTTCCACGCCGCGCGAGATTGGAAGAAGATGGAAGCGAGTTATCGAGATGACAACTGCCTGAAGTTCTCTGGATATACCACGTGGAGAAGAGACGAAAACAGGTTTTTTGCTCATGATGTCATGAATGTAATAGAATTTGTAAGCAGCCAACAAAATGAGATATTTTTCCTCATCAGCGTGTGCTGATATTTGAGCTTAGCCCTCCCCCGCTCCAAAAAAAATCAGTATTGCAAAACAGAACCACGAACTCTTGTCATTAGGAAATTACCAAGCTTGTCGATATTTACGAGTACAACAATGGAGTTTGAATTTTCAGAAGGCAGTAAAACTAGGAAGTCTTGGGAATATGTTTGTTTTCAGTCTTCCCGTGGTCGCAAGTAGGGTTATTCCCGCTTCTAAATTAAATTTTCCAATATTTTTATTCTAATTTGTTAAGCTTTTTCACGCCGAGTTCTGCACTCAGTAAACCTCATTTAAAGAAATATTCCATTTTCCATTCTCATGAAGTTCATATCTTTCAGCGAAGAGGAAAACATTCGAGTATATCGCGACAAACTCTACTTTCGCTAAAGGGTGCAAAATTACTTCAAAATTCAACTCGCTACTTCGATTTTGCGAGAAAGAATGTGTGCAAAAATCTCTTCATACAGTAACCTCTCCGCAAAGTACGCTGACCGTAAAAGTCTGCCGACAAATCTTCGCGAAAGAATTTTTCTTTCCTCGTTCCCGAAACGAAATAGTTGTTCAGCGATCCACCGCACGTTTCATTGTGAATTTTATCATATATTTTTTTTTCGCATCTTCAAAGTCACTCTTTGCGGTTAGGCATGGATGACTTTTGTTCGTTTTAATTTCCACAAATGTGATTGCATTTTTACTTATATATCGGCGCGGCCGTACATCAGAATATTAAACGCGGCCATCCGTATCTAAGAGAAAAAAAAAGAAGATCGTCGATGGCGACTGTATTCTATATTTGTACATTCGCTCACATCACATACGAATATATGGACAAAATTGTGTATCTATTGTAATGCACTACTTGTATACGAGAACGTGGTCCAGGGAAATAAGAATCGTTCGACTATTGCCGCCCTCTTTGAAGTAAAAGAAGACAATTAAATCGATCGTTCCGCGTTTGATTTGATATGAATTGTCTCTAACTCGCGTTTGTACGTGTCGTTAATGTATCTGTGTTCTATAGGGAAGTAATACGCAAATCTACAGCTGTAATGAGGAGGAGGCATTGTCGTCCCCGATTAGACTTTTATTTATGCCGTTCGACATAGTCGTTGTAGCACGTGATGTGCCGTCGAAGGTGTCGATATTATTTTTTCACATTTGCACGTATCGATGTTCCACTGCACTACTCCGTCCCGCTTCCACCCAATTACCTGTGTTGAAAATTAAAGTATGTCCTCGTTAGAGCATACGCATATTATATTTGTCGTATTTTGTAAATTAAATCGTACTCATAGACCACACTTCCCATTATCTATCTCGAATGAATGTATTATGAAGAGAGGCCTATTTTTCTATATGTTTTGTTTACGTTATGCGTCTTTTTTTTTTCCTCTTCGTTGTGACACCATTCCTCCTTCTAGAGGAGTATTTACTCGGGAGAGGGGTGGTGAGTACTTTTTACTTTTTAATTCCGTAGACGACGCGTATCATGATTTTGGATACGGTTCAAAAATTTCCAAATTGTATTCTGTAGACCTAGGACGGGCGCTCTTTTTAGTCTACATGTAAATTAATATGGTGTGCCTAAGACGATCTATATAGGCCAGAATTGAGGGGAATTTATGACTAAACTTGAAATGCGTAAAGGAATTTCAGAATCTATCTATTTCATTCAAGTTGGCTTTCCGCGGAATTTAATTTCACTCTCTCATCACGCTTAACATTTATACAACTTACTCGACGCTGTATTCGACTGCATTGTACGCAGTTCTACGTATGTTACGAATTTATGGCATCGTATTGGAGGTCACTTACCTGCAAAAATAAAACAAGAAATAAGTATACGTTCAATTAAATAAATATACGCGTAGTCGTACGCTATGGTTTTGTATAGGAAATTAAGAGTAAAATTATAAAAATAAAAGGAGCAAAAGCGACAACGACGACGCGAATACGATACGACTTTCGTATTACAAACTTGCCGGCGCGTCGGTACCAAATTCGATGATTTATTGTCACTTTCCATTCATTACGAAGTGCCCGAGATGAAGGGAGCTTGGCCAGGCAGCATCGTATTAAAGAGGAAAGTGTCGCGAGCAATGTCACCAGCCACACCATTTTATAAACGATCGTTATTGTTGATGTTGTTGGTGTTGTTTGTGGTTTTTGTCTTCTCACACCTTAACATTTTGACCTCGGTGAATAAATACGGTATGCCGCTTGCAGCGCCAAGAACGTGGTTGTACTCGGCGCGCTGTGAAAAACTATATTCTAAACAGTGCTGTGCAGTATGTCGCCTTATTTTCACTATCATTTATTACCATCACGCGAAAGAGAGGAAGAGAAAAATTAACAAGGAATGATGATAAAATATAGGTTACTAGGCTACCTACCGTCTCCCTGGTGTCGTATCGAAACTGAAGAGAAAAATAAAAATATTATATGCGATACTGAATTTGGTTCGTGTATTATCCTAAAGTTTGTTTGTTTTTCACTGCCTAGCTGAATGGGTATGAGTCATAGTTTTTTGTTTGCGAAAAGTATCATCGTCGTCTGTAACCACACCCTGACCTGGTGTCTTTGTCGCGGCCATAAACCGCTAATTCACTTTCCGTCGCGGGACCAGAAGTGCTTGAAAGCGATGCAGTTCCTACTTATGCGTTCGAGTGGTGTCGTGTTCAAATTTCATCAGAAGTACGTGTCCGTATTTTGTGAAGCGTGTTAAGTATCATTGCACCGAGCTTGCCCTAAAAGGAAAATGCAAACTGGAGAGTTGAAAAGTGGTGTCTCATTCTGTCTTAGTACGGATAAGAGAAACAGAAAAAGAGTCTCTTTACAGATTTCAAGTTCTCGAAATTAAGGTCAAAAATATCCGTCAAAGTTGAGTCATTTCTTGAAGGTCAAATAGATTTCAATTTTCAATACTTGAAAAAAGTATTGTATTGTTGGTACTTCAATTGTGCGGCGCGTTTTCTTATCAGCAGTAGTATGGCATATTTGAAATCTGAATAATCGAAGCATCTGTGGTGTTGAATATTTTGAACACGTTTGTTATGAAAATTTTATTCGATAAAATTTGATTTACGATCTCAAACTTCCCCTCTCTTTACCTTAGCAACTAATTTGAGTGTGCTGTGCAAATTAGATTCAGGGAATTTCAAATAGTCAAAAGTTTGTAACCGTCATCCAAAGCTTTATTTTTGAAAGTCGTAAGTTCAAGCCCAAAATACTCTTGAGGTGTAGTGACGGCATTGGTTTTCCAACATACCTTTTTTCTAGTGACGTCACAAAATTGATAATGGTTAACGACTGTGCGCCAAAGTACCCACATACGTGTTTGATATGGTCGCTCGATAGTGCGATTATTGGTCTAACCATCTATTGATTTCCATAAGAATACATAGGAAACGTTTCGATCATATATATGAGATAAGATGTACTGAGACCAACAGATAGAATGGAGAACAAATAAGAAAAAATAATAAAATGAACTAAGTCAGAAAGGAATCGCAACGAAAAAATGTGAAATTGTTGAATATAGAAAATAAAATCAATCAAATAGGATCCGTTGGGTAAAGGTATCCAAAAACACCCTGACTTGGTTGCAAATAATTAAGGACAGTAAAACCTGCGTTAGTATATCTGTAGACTTGAGAGTTTCTACGGAGAGGCGCCTGCGGAAGGAGTCTTTAGAGTGAAGAAGTCTCTCGGATGCTGCTCGGAACACGTTGCTGGAAAGGAGAAGTGGAAGCTTTTTCATCGAGGTGTTCGTGTAACCGCGTGCACAACTGTCTATCCGTCTCGCTTATGTAAACAGAATTGCAATTATGGCAACAGAGAACATAGACACCACTCTTGTCTTGGGGGGTGGGATCTTTGCGATTACAGAGGAGCAACGAGGTGGAATGAATAGTGTAGAATCTGGTCGGAAGCCATAAGGTTTTAGTAGCTTAGAAAATTTAGAAGAAAGATTACCCCATAAGGGCAAACGGAACCACCGTTTCTTCTCATGGTCGTGCAATTAGCGAGCAAGGACAGTGGTAGAATCAAGCGCTTTCTTAATAAGTTTCCTTATGTGAACCGTTAGCTAAGGCTAGTGGTGATGGCAAGACGGTGAATAAGAGAATGGAAAGCAGCCTTCTCATGGGAAGGTGGGCCATAGGAAGTTTGGATGATGAAAGTATCTGAGCTTGAGGTTTCCTGTAGATGGGTATCATCAGTGATAGACACTTTGATATCTAGGAAGGGGATTTCTTCACCTTCTTGCTCCTTAGTAAATTTAATAAGTATTACTAAGCTTGGTGACCAAATTTTGGAAGGAATCAGCGATACCATTCCAGAGGAGTTAGATGTCATCTACATAACCCTTCCAATATATGATATAATGGTCGAATTCAGGGTTGTTGGCTCATTCCTGTCCTCGAATCAACCACTTCTGGCTTCCATTTTGTATCCTTCGCTCTCTCCAAATCTTCAGAAACCAAAATACTTTTATTGTGGAATGTTAATAGTGACACAGATCAAAAGATGGCGAGGATTATCGAACAATGAAAACGCACTAATTCCCACTCCTGGTTCGAATCTCACTAGATTCTCTCCTTTTCGAGAACTGTCTCAGTACAATTTCTTAATTTCTAAATCGCGTTTGACCTTCAACCGTGTTCGAGTGAAGTTCTTACGTCATCTTCTGAAAAAAAAACAAAATCTAAAAAGGTAAAAATCGTGAAAACTGTACGAAGTTTTGCTCGCAGATATCTCAATTAGAGATGATGATAGTTCTCGAAATAAAATTTTTATTTTCCCAGCAGAATATACCCATCAGAAACTAATGTGAGCGTGTTTTTATTGCCGATAGTCAATTATTTAAATTCTCGAATTCTTATACCATGTAACGGAATTACGCGAAATCGAATAAGAGTTATGTTGATGGTTTACAAGACGTATTTCCGTTCAACACGCATTCGTTTCCACCCGAATAAAAACGCCTTCTTCTCTCACGTATTGTAGTACGCATTGAAGAATTGTTCGAGAAAAACTCATCGTGCTGCAATACACTTCGAAAAACTTTCAAGAGGGCTACCTCTCATGATACTCTTTTTTCTCGAAGATGATGACGCAATAGTATTTTTATTAAACGAATAGATTACGACTCCATCCGCGAATAACGAGAACAATAATTCTGAAGCATTATAATACGAGTTTATCGACCCGAACCTCTCTAGAAAATATCAAAAAATGCCATAAAATCATCGAAATAATATCATATTATGTACAGTGTATAACGCCAGTCTAGATTTCGCACGAAATCCGTTATAGAGCGACAGAGAAGGAGAGAAGGGAAAAGGGACTTGAACGCACGGTAGAAACAATTCGATGGGTGAATTGAACCGTACGATAAGACAATAATGAAGAATACCGGTATTATACACGTAGGTATATTATTACTGTATATTTTCATACTGATTCATAAGTAACCCGATATTATCGTCGGTGGTCGCATCAAACATCAATGGCGATGGATTTTCGTTTGTCATTCCGCAGACAATTCGTCTTACGCAGTACATGGACTACTGTTCAGAAAAACACGTCACTTCTGGGGTCTAGAACGTGCGATCGAGCGCAACGATGAGCGAAACTTAAATAGAAAATAGAGAAAAAACTTTTCGCTGAAGAGGCGTGGGTTAGAAATCGTTCGCAGTCCTACTTCCCACGTTCGGCTTCACAGTTTATCCTTAAGATCGAAACGTCTAAGTACCTGTATGGATATTGTGTTGTTTAGTCCCTTGGTCCTGCGAGTGTGAAAGAGCTCTTTGGGCGATATCTCGTCGTAAATCTGTTCATACTTAACTCTCTTTTGGCCATCTCCCTGTTGTTTTCTTCCGTGTATTATGTCGGAGACTTATAATTTTCAGCTACATATCATTTATTTTTAAAATATTAATCGCTGTGTGTAATTTTTGTTACAGGTAAGTGTCACCACCAGATTGTTATGCTCCACTCGTTCTATTGCCCGAATTTATTGCGATGCTGCCACTTGGGTAGGTTACGTTTGAATGACCTATCTCAGCTCACTCATGAAGAAGAGATGAAGTTAAGGTACATGTAGGCCACTATTGAGCTATAGCTATATGAAAAGAAACTTGAGAACAGGATTCGGGGATGATTTCATCAGCTTGTGAAGTCGTGAACCCAAGTTAGAAGAATTTGTCTAGGCGATAATTATTATAGGAATTTGTCTAGGTTAAATTATAGGAATTTTGCAGTTGGGAGAGAGCCTTCTGGAAATATTTGCTGTTCCAAAACGTACAACATGATAAATATTTCATTGTATGTACTAAGGTGTAGAACAGATAGTACAGATTGCGAAGTGTATCAATATTCACTTTCACACGGCTAAAGCCTTTCTTACAGCAACTCTCTTTTTGGGGCTTTTGCCTTGGAAAGTCTTGTCTCAGCAAGCCAAAAGCCGCAATGCATCCGCAAAAAAAAATTAAGAAATGAGACTAAGTTGCTATGCGCCTCAGTATCCGGGTCTCTTTCTCCTTGACTGTAAGATAAAGGAAATTCATTTTCTATTTTTTTTTTCGAACATCCTGAAGTTTTTTTTACCAAGATTTTGAGCCCAAGGATTTTTTTATGTCAAGATCTGGAAACGAAGCTTGTTCCATACAAATCTGGAAACCTGAAAGATTTGGTTCCTCTTTGCCTGTCAACATCCAAAATGCAAAGATTCCCCACAAATAATCATGAAAATATAAGTGATCCCGGCCAGAATAATGATAGATATGTAACCAAAGAAATTGAGACAATATTTGATCAACAAGGCTTTTTCTCTTGTGACACGGCAGCATCAAAGCACAAATAAACGACAACATTTTACACAATATTTTCATGTAGGTAATTATCGCCCTTTGAGCTCCATAATTTTCGAAGAAAATTGAAAAAACTTGAAAAAGTGCAAAATTTGATCTCTTTGAGGGGCGTTCAAACAAGAGTGAGGGCGATAGGTTTTTACCCCGAGTTGAGCAATTTTCCGCGAGAAAAATCGTTGATAGACATTTTTTGTATTTCAACCAACTTTTTCACTGTATGTGTCCTGGACTAATCTTGAGAATTTAAAAACTTCACCTTTGACGTAGGAATCTCATGCCAATCAAACAAACGACTAATTAAGATATTGATCCACCACCCGAAAAACCCGAAAAATAAGAGCGTCTAACAATCCTTGCATTCTCAAATTGTGTTCAGACTGAAGCTTCCTAAAAGTTTGACAGATGATCGGCCACGTTGTTCTTCCAAACGCCTTTCAATTTTTAAAATTGAATAAACACGTTCATTCGGCTGGTTGCGTGTGTTTTCACGCATCGAAAGAGTTATTTTGGGAAAACCAGTTCCTGAAATTCGATAGCCACGCACACAATTCATTATTACACGCCTTCGCGTGCATTCGACAACATTTTAATGAAGTCGTATACTTTTCGCGCTTGTATAAGGGAAACACGCTATATTTTACTGTAATAAATGTGGGCCAGGATTGTTTTGTACCCGAGGGGTAGATGAAGCGTTGCATATCGAGAACTGTCCAGCGTTCGAAGTTTTGTGGGAAATAAATTCTTCCATTAGTATACTGTAGTTCGCCTTCAATATAAAACCATATTGTACTCCTCCGCAAAAATATTTTGCTCTCTCTATCGCAAATCTTACCATCTCAGATGCGTTCTCGGTACACGGTACGTAATTTGGTACGCGACCTCATGTACAAAGTGACTGCCCACTCTTGTGGCGAATTTTTACATCAAATGTGCGAGCTTTTTTTTCCCGTTCGTCTCGCACTACATCCTACAACGAACGCTCGCTTCGTACGTACAAAACATACATTAATGAACCGAGCAAGCTCTTGGCCGATATCGAAAAGTCCTTTCCTTTCTTTTTATCGCGGCCTGACGATCGTATAATGCCAATTAATTTTCTTATACCAGTAGTCTACCACTGTAGTACCAACAACTGTGAATAGTGGCGGCGCGACGGCAGCTAAACGGACGGCTTAAGACCAAGATGACAACGACAACGACGACATGCAGAGAAGACATTCGACAATGACAACGAGAACAATAATGCAATTGCCTCTCTCCTGAAGTTGAAAAGGTTTATTAACGACACCGCACATTGTCGTCCTCGACGATTACCACTTAAGCATTATACTGAACAAATTTAACTACCGATGTATACACCAGTAGTGGAGCTCGTATTACACTGCATCCCAATGCTAAACACCGCCTTCGGAAAGATGTATATAAAACTGAAAGTTTTTACACTTTGGAGCAGATTTACCAAATTTTCACGAAGATAGATGCGTATTAAACTGAAGTGTGTACGGTGTAATGATGTCGATGGCCTGCGTACGTACGGGCACAGATTTGTGGCTTACCACGGTCTATTTCGAAATGGCCTGATGTTGGATATTCCATATACTCGTACGCGGTTTCCCGCTGAGTTGTAATTCAGGTGTTTCGTTCTTTTTTCTGCTTTTCCATTCCTTTCTTCACTTTATTCGCATCAAGTGAACATAAGAGTAATACTGTATCGCTTACCTTCCATTCACACACGTATTAGCTGATAATATTATATATTTTGATGCTGTTATGTATCATTTTTTCTCTCGATTTACACCTAGAAACTAGATATACTCGTACCTTGTAAAATGATAATACTCTATACTTTGCTCTATAGCCTGTGTATGTGGTATTCTGATACAGAAATGCTAATAATTTTTCATATACACAGATAGAGTCTTACCATCGTCAGATCCTAGAAGAACAGACCTAATTTCATAATTCGAATCGTCTTCTCGCGTGTTATTCAATTATCGTATTTCCGATTTCGCCGAGTATTACATACACAGTATGAACGATTCTGATCAGAATGTAGCGCTAAGAGAGTTTAGAAGTACCAGCGAAGCGTGCAAGTGGGTTAATTAAAGGGGAAGGGGGATTTCTTGGTAACATTGTAGACTGTGACGGTAACACTCCGCGTCGAAGCAGCGTAGTTTGTCGGATGATTTGCGAGTGTAAATTATTTCTAATTGTGAAACGCGTCGTTGTGCGCAATATATTTGCTTGTTCTTCTGATAGATGAGACCAGGTATAGAACAGTATATTAATGTCGCGTCTGTAACGATCCGCCAGCCACTCCTGTCGGGCGGATATGGCGTGCTGTACCGCGCGAATTAAATAATAGACTTACTGTTAGTTTAATTGCGTGACTTCAAGATTCGAAAATTGTGTTAGTACATGAGAGATAGCGCGCAGCGTCCATCAGTATTTTTCAATACCCTCTAGATGTTGTAGGCACCTACACTTTTTACATCGAACGAAGAAGACACCTACAATAGTGCGGAGAATTCTTGTTTAGCGCACCCATATTTAGCGAAATATTTAAATTGGAGTATCGCGATACAGGATTGCACAATGATGGTCAACGCTCGCTACAGCACGTTGATGACTATAATGAGTCTCTTTAATTGTGCGAACATACTGGCTCCAAGATACAACTTGGATTGTTTTGTAAATACATCAGCATGAAGTTCCCTTTTAATTTAGTGAGACTCACTAACATTTTCAAAAGTGATCGAAGAAAAACGACAACTTCCTTAATGAAGCTAAAGAGGATGGCAGGGAACCTGTTTTAGGGGTCAAATTGGTTTCGATGGTTCGAAGGTCGAAATTTTGTGAAGTCTCCAGTCTATTGTATGTTATGGCTCGAAAATCAACATTTTTTTAAGTCCAAATTCTTTACGTAGAAGTTTTTCCTAGTCCCTCTCCCATCATATATTGTGGCTTGAAAGTAAAGGCAGGATGATGGACCAAAAGACACCTTATTTGAGTGTGAGGCGTGGAGGCGTGAGCGGGACAAGCTTAGTCGGTCTTTTCAAGCGGGGCAGATGAAGCACTTGACTCGAGTAGCCTGGTATCCATCATGCTAGGTTCCAAAGAAGCATGGAATCAGGTGTCTGCATTTGCGGCCACAGGCATTAAGAGGAAGATGGACCAAGAATGGAATGGGCAGATGCAGAACCACGCTATGACCATCAACATCTAGATATGCGGGAAGAAGAGGACTAACGTCATCCATGAAGAGAGAAGAAGATGAAGAAACTCCAACAGTGATCTACTATATTGTGTAATGTGGTGGTGTTGTTGTTGTGTATGTTCTTATGTTTTTGTGCGTGTCAGGGGGGCACTGCAGCTTGGCGGTTGCCAAGTAGAGAAGAGGGTTCGCAGAGGAGATTCTTCCTTCACTGAAGTTATACCCCAAAGGTCGATTCCGGTGTTGGAGGAAACAAAATTAAATGCATAGGCAACCTGCACCTACTCCATCATGAAGGACGGGCGGTGTTTGCAAATGCGACATAAACGCAAATTATTATTATTTTTAAAAAAAAGAGAGTCCCTCTCCCATCATATATTGTGTGGCTTGAAAGTCAAAATTTTTTCAAGTCCCTGTTCTATCAGATATTTTGGCTCGAAATTCGAAATTGTTCCAAATCCTCCTGTCACCATATTACTATGCCTCAAAAATTTTTTCAAATCCATTTCCTATCATTGTATTGTGGCTCGCGAGTCCAAATTTTTCAAAGTCCTCCTCCTATCATGTATTAAGTCTCGAAAATATTTTCTAAGTCCCTTTCCCATCATATATTATGGCTCGAGAGTCAAAATTTTTTCAAGTCTGAATTCTTCTCTAGGGCTCGTCAGTTTTCGCCGGACGCCACACGGCGTACGGTCCAAAGAACAGCATTATCTAAGGACTATGGGCGGCTCCTGGATGAAACCTTTGAATAGCGAGACAGCGGCCTTAAATAGGAACTGCTGAATGATTGGTAAGAAGAGATAGTGAAATTTTCTAGAAGTTCCCGTCTATAGCCTACTCATTTACATTTCCAGAATATGAACTTTTCGAGGATGGTTTCGGAATCGCTCATTATCCTATTGAAACTTATTTTGTTCGTGAATTCATGAAACACTCTTATTTGTCTGGAAGAAGTATTATCTCCCGATAAATCATATGGATTCTGAATCGACTCGCTATTTCGATCACAAGTCGACTCAAAATTGATCAGTTCCCCACAATGTGTACCACAAATCGACCCGTTTCTGTTTACCGTCGACGTAGAAATTGAGTCGACTCCCGATTTTCTTGAATGATATCGACTGCAGTCGATTTCAGGTTCATAAAAACATTCGGAAAAGTTGACTTGAAGTCGACTCCAGATCGATGTCGATTTGAAGTCAACTAGCGTACATCACCAAATAGACTTGAAATCGATGAAACGGAGGGGTCGATTTTGGATTATAAATGGAAGAAAAAATTTGGAGGAATAGACTGGAAGTCGACTCTAGATCGACGTTGACCTGAGACCGATTTAAAAATATATTGACGCAATTTTCACCGAGATTTTGAAGAAGTAAAGTGTATTTATTGCGTCGATTTTCGGTCGACACTTGCTGTCAACTGAAAATAGACGTTGGATCAACGGTTAATTTGGTTCAACGGGCCAGATTCCCGCCATCTCTGAGATGTGTAAACGAATTTTGCAGCAAAACAACTCAAAGTGGGGCTTCCATAAGATCATATAAGGAGCAGAGATCATTAGGCAAATGATGTAGAATAAAAATATGATTTGGAATCATTCATAGTCAACGGTCCTGAAATTGTTCGCACTTTTCGCTGTGAAACGTCATTCCAAAGTAGGTGTCTTGCATCAGGTTAAATCCAACCAAAGTGTCGAATTAATGACGAGATATGGATGATTTACCTTCTCCTGAGACACTCCGCGCATTGTTGAATAATTTAATCATCGACTGATATCTATCGTCCTTTTCGTCCCTGCCAGACTATTTTCGAAACATATTTTTCCAAAATAATTCCACGTCAACGTCACGCGTGCACAACTGCTGATCAGTATACCAACGTCTGGTTCGCGCAAAAAAGTCTGTCTCATTATACTGTTGTAGCACTACCATGCGCGTGAATAGTCGAGTTTAATTAACGAATATTGTGCACGTGGTTGGAGTCCGACCGGCTAACAGTAAAGAGGAGATAGAGAAAGAGAAAAAAAAAACGAGAACATGTGAATTGTTTCCGATGATAATTGTCACTCTGTACCTGTACGTTCCTCTTTCCGCGTCAGATTCAAACGAAAGAGAAACAGAGAAGAGATTCTGTGAACTTTGGAGAGCACAGCTTCAAGACAAAGACCTAATTTAGAATGCCTGTCCAAGTCATATCGTGTTAGTTGTCCGAAATTGGAAGCCAAAAGTCTCAAATGAACGCGCTGAAGAGACGATGGACTTTCATTAAATAAAGTAGCACCGACTTGCACGTGCAACAAAGTAGGTAAAGTAGATACACTCATGGAGGTCTAAGTGGCAGTAGTCAAGAAGATACGCGTATATTATGTGGGTTGAGGGATATATCGTGGAAACAATCAGAAATTACTTCTCGAATTAGGTTGACAATTCGTACAAAAATATGAAATAATAACATAAGTTGGTATAGACGTACCACTACTGCAACAGTGGAGTATATTACGAGTATCGTATTCTATCTCGCATACATGTGGTATTGATGTTATTACTATTATTCAGTTTTCATATTGTAAATCGCTCGTCGTAGTAATGAAAACTTTGCCGGAGGTTTCTTCTTTTTTTTTTTTTTAACGATATAACGGAGCGTTCAGTTATGCAGCTGCTGCTGACCTTTCGAGACATTATTTCATTCTAATGTTCGCAGCCCTATAACCCCTCTTTTCGTTATGCTGGCTAGCCGTATACGATCGAAACCCTTAACCTCGAAATATTAGCGAACCGCAAAAGGAATCATCGCGAGATTCATTTCCATAGCGTATAGAGAACGTGGCAATATCCGCATTTCAGTCTGTGTATAATATCTTTTCCTACTGAACTGCGGTATATAATATCATGGGCCTGTAATGCACTCAGCAGGAACTTGTTCCCGCTGCTGCTGGTGTACTGTAAGCGAGTCCGGGCGTAACAGATTTTGAAAAGTGACCATTTGTAGTGTACAGGTGCGCTATGCTGTATTGCTGCTACACTGCTGTCAACTACCGTGCTGGACGTACGAATCGTATTACATTTTATCGAACTCGCTAATGAGCAGAGTAATGCAACACTATCGTCGATCAAACGGTCCTGGTGTACGTGGTAACTGTACAAGTTGTCATCGTCTCTCTTGTGTGTGTATATATGTGCAAAATTAAGAAATTGTACTCCCCGATAAAAGGAAAAACGCGTACACTAAAGATACTCGGTATGGACGTGGACGGATCGTATCAAGCACAAGAAGACCAGTGCTCTATGGGCTCGGCCGGTTTCCATGTATATCATTTTACTCCTCTTGTCCAAGAGTTAACGTTTAATTAAAAAAAAAAAAACTCACCAAACTATACTGTGTACATCGTACGTAGTAGGCGTTTTTATCAAAGGCAGATTATCAGTGCGAATATCGCGTATTCTTTCCTTCTGTCTTTCTTTCTTTTTTTCTTTTCTCTCACGACACACGCACTTCATTGATCATACCGAACGATAAAACAAAATCCAGTTATACTTAGATGAAGCTGATAAACCAGATATGGAAAGAGACTCGCGAATACGCGGTGTTGAATTGAGATTTTCATCTGATTTTTCACTCGCGCGTGATATTATAAAAGTAAAGCAGTGAAAGAAAAACAGAAAGAGAGAGAAAAAAAGAAGGGACTGCGCGGATAAAAGTTTGAGATAAGCGTCGATGTCATCGCGTCTCGTTGTTTTCATCACACTTGAGGTCTTGACACTAATTGTGATTTCTTATCCAAATCTTGCGCGACAGGTAGAGATTGTTACTGTACATCATCGACCTTGACTGACCTTCGAAAGTGTGGTAGAGTATTCGTATCCGATGAGAGGAACCTCTGTTGACCATTTGACGTCTGAGTATTGAGCATTTGATGGGAGTGTACCCCCAAAGAAAGGAACGGATCGTTTTTTTCTGAAGTATTGCATTCTTCGAGGAAGAGAGCTCGCTTTCACCATGAGCAGTTTATGTAGAGGCTGTGAGTGGCAAACGTGTGTTAGTGAGAACCTATTGACCCAATTATGATTCTTCTTCCTGAGAGGACAATCCACCAAGCGTCTGTAAGTGGAAAGTGCGTCTCAGTAGTACCTATGATCCTCCCTCTTTGTAGGTCAGACAATCAATGGATTAATTGTCAAATAAAAGTCTCTTTGTGCTAAGATATAACCCTTAGCAAGTGAGATTATTTCTGTGACTTATCGACGAATTTTGCACTAGGACTGACCTTGATTCACTGGAAATAGAAAGTATGCGGACAATTTTTCGGAACTTGTAAGGACAGTTGATCTCATACGGGGAATGTTATGGCTCTTAGAACTCATAGCTTTTGACTGGGGGAAGAGTGGGCGAGGAGTAACTTTTTCAACATTTAGACATTCGATGACCAAAACATTAGTAGGTGATGATATAATTAATTCAACAATTACACCTCGACAGGGTCAATTTTGTATCCTAAGTGAAGTATATCTCCATAAAAAATATAACGGGCGAAACCGTGTTCTCATGTCTTAAAAATTTGTTAGGGGAGTGGAATTAATCAATGAATGATGGAAAATTTGCGGGTAAAAAGTTCTTAATTAAAAGAAAGATTAGCCTGATCTGTTCAGTAGAAGTCGCTGGCGAACTGGAAAATGGTGTTCAATTTCATCTCAAAAATATATTCATAAGGAATGTACAGGGCGAAATTGCGTTTTGATTTTCTGAAAATTCATGGCGGAGGCGGATCAAATTGTTCTGGCTTATCCGTGGGTCAAAGCATTCTCTCAAAAAAAAGATCAGGGCGAATCACATTTAGGTATTCAATTTTATGTGAAGAAACTTCCATAAGAAATGTACAGGACGAAATTGCGTTTAGGTTGCTCACAAAGCTGAAGTCCAGGATGTGTTAGCCAATGGGTGGTGGTTTATCTGTGGGTGAGAAGCTTTGATTTCGAAACAAAAATCAGGCCGATTCGTTCAGTAGAAGTTGCTGGCGAATCGTATTTAGGTATTCAATTGAAAAAGCTCCTACAAAAAATGTACAGGGTAAAATCGCGTTTCAATAGTTCTCGAAGCTGGAGTCTGAAATGGGTTAGTGGCTCGTCTGTGGGGCAGGAGCTTTCATTTAAGAAAAAAGATTAGCCCGATCCGTCCGATAGAAGTTGCTGGCAAATAGTATTAGGTTTCACTTAATTTTTTTAATAAATATATGGATATGGGAATAACTCAATTGAGGAAAACTCAAGAATGCCGTAAGTGAGGTGGTTGCCGATACTTGGTAGCTCGTCTGAGGTACTGAGCGAACAAAGTTTTGAAAAAAGTGAAGTAAATTGGTTCATTGGAACGGCCAGACGGGCTGTCACGAGGTTATCTTCGAAAGTCCTTTGATATAATATGAGTTTTTTTTTTTATTTAAAAAAAAAATCTCTGTAATCTATATTTTATAAATTTTCGTGCTCTTCTCCGTCGTTTATCGACTTTTCAAATTCGCTAGTTATTGATGAATTCTTTCATTCCAGTCAATTAGTATTGGAAATTATCCCTCTCAGCCCCCTAATCATCTGCGGACTCCTGGGCTAGACTAATTAGAAAAATGAGTGGACACAAGTACCGCAAGTAGCAGAAGTTTCTCTGATGGGGAAAATTTTGTCAACTTAGCCGGATATGAAAGGATTGAGATGACAAAAAATTAGGAATGATCATATTTTTGCTTCGGTAGCATCTCTGATAGCCATGTTTTAGTCTTTCGCTCATGCTAGCTTTGTTTCACTTTCGTGTACAGAGTCTTAATCCATCTCAGAATCAAAATTTATCCTCCTTTTCAGAAAATCAGACTTGACGGTTTCTTTTCATGTTCACTTAGCACTCTTTCTCATACTATCCGGGTTAATGAGACGCACCTATAGTAAAATTGTTTCCCTGAGCTGAGGTTAATGTTTTTCTATCCTCGGTGTTCTCTCGATGAAGCATCATTTGACACTCTTGACGTGAAATTCACGAAACTAACCTACTCTCTTATCAGTATTTGATCAAATGATAACCTTCTGTACCCCTCTACTTTAAGTACATTTATTGGCGTTTTTAGTTTTCTCTTCGATATGAATATTTGATGTCGAATTGTCGTATTTGAATTTCCGTTGTCGAGTTCAATAGGGAAAAAAAAAAAAAAAAAGTTATAAACGTGGCATAATAAACTAGCATAATAAAAAAATAAATAACGATAATAAGAAACAGGTTAGAGAAATATATTCTCAATAAAATTGTGTGACACATGACGAGGACGAGAAACGATAGTAATGCTGTTTGTCACTCTGGAGTGTTGAGTGCTGTTGAAGTATGCGAGCAGTCGAAGTGTGATATCTTTTATAACTGGTGACACAATTCTGCTTGCTTAGTTTAGGTTAGGGAACATGCTGACGCAAAGAAAGAAGGCAGACATAAAATAGAAGGTAGGACACTAACAACGAAGAATATTGGGAAAAGAGAACACTTCAAACGTGGAATTAGAATTGATCTTATATATATATATATATATATATATATATATATATATATATATATATATAAGTGTACCTATATCTTGAAATGTGATATTAATCTTAGCAGCATAGATTGACCTTTGTAGGTGATACACGTCAGTATCGTATTTGTTGTTCGTGTCGTCAATAATACAATATTGACGAGTTTGACTTGGTCATTGTTATGGTCGTATAGACTGCGACTGTATTATCATTATTATTCTTATTATTATCATTATTATTGATTTATATAGCGTTATTTTTCCATCTTTTAACTTTCACACGCGTTTATACGTGTCGTGGAAATGTCGTCGAGGAAATTCAATTTTCTTTCGGTGCGGATTCACTCTAGTTCCAGTAGGTTATTCGACCATTAAAGACACTCGAGTTCAAATATTTGATGGTTTTTTATAGAGGAAAAATATTTGATAAATGACCCCGATCATCTTTTCTGTCGACCTTCATTTCAATTCGATTTCATTTTTTTTTTTTTTTTTTTCTCATGCTTTGTCTATTCTTTCTTCGCGTACGACATAAAATCGTGTTGAGGAAGGATTGATTTGTCCACGAGTGGTTCTTCACGATCTCACTCTTTCACCAGAATGAATTATTGTTACATACCTTGGCGTTCGTTTTGGTAAGCAAAAATTTGTGCAAGTAAACATGTCCATCAGATGACTGCGAGATTGTGCAGACCTACTATATCAGACCACACATTTTGCGCATGTTAGATGAATTAGGTAATGTATATTTGTTACACTTGCATAGATTAAAATGCGTACTTGTACTACGTGCGCATTACGAACGTCTCTTAAGCAAACACACAAGAGCCGCCGACTCACTGGCCACGAGATGACCACCTCAGCATCATCGCGTATTCGTCATTTCTAGGGCATGACTTTTGCGTCGTAATGGTATTGATTTTCATTTCGTTTATTAATACGAGTTGACAAAAACATGCTCTGTTTCACGCTACTTTTCATCACGCACCGCATCGCATACATTTTGTATCCATTTTTCGTCTCATCCGAAGGGGGGGGGGGCTGCTCAAAAGATCTTTACAATTTACATCACATCAGCCGCAACAAAACGAATGATTTCCGCGACACACAACCACTCATCTTGTTGTCGAAGTACGTATTTTGTTTTGAATGAATCGTATATAAATTACCGGAAATATATTCCCTTTTGAAATTGAGAACGAACGTTGCTCAGGCGAGCAGAAAAATAGTAAAACTGTGCATGCCAATATCACTGCGTATTATTATGTAGAATTCGCTTTTCTTTTTTCCGACGATTTTTGGAATAATCGGTTTCACTAAATAGGAGGTAATTTTGTGGCAGCAACAACATCGTTAATAGTCGTATCAGTCTCATTGACGGTCGTTTGTAGGATGGTTATACAGTACGTATTGTATGTCGAGTGTAGTAGGGCTTCGATTTGATTCCTCTCGGCCGAGAAGGTGCCGCACATGAGGATTCTCAAATGCTAAACATTACGAAAAAGAGCTGCGGATGTACATTGACTCGACGTCTTAACTATTTGGGCCGTGCAATTGATCCAATCAATGTCTAATCATGGGTATAGAGATTACGTGACGACCTAATTTAGTTTACACTCTCTCTCTCGTCCTTCCTTCTTTGTACTCAGCAGCACTTCCATTCGTTTTTCTTCGTTTGTCTGTCTGTCTGTCTGTCTATCTGGCTAATTTTCACGAACACTTTCGTATCATTTCGTCTAAGGAAGTGGAAGTCTAACGCTAAGTGAGATGACGAAGGCTGGTATTAATAGAAAGAAAGCTTGTTAAGATCACCGAAAATCAAGTGCGATTTTCAGAATGAGCTGCGGATGGTCGTCTAGTTATTGCAATTAATTATTAGAGGTATGAATCAGTTATGGCGCGAGAAATTAGGACCTAGACCGGAAGAAGGGACCATTGGCCCACTAAGAAAAAAAAAAAAAAGTTCAAATGATTACTGATTATTGTCCCGGCGCTCCTCTCTGCAAAAAATTGTATAATTTACTGAAAAAAAAAAACGAATAGAATTTAGTGATATTTACTATTTTTTATAGTAAAATCTATATTTTATATTCATTCAAACGGTAGAGATTTTTTTCAGTGCGTACGGCTCAAGTTGGAAGATGAATTCTCAGCATCCAGTTAACACAAGAGCACAATGTTTTCTTTCATTTATGTTTTTTTCCTAATCATTGAGAAAGTTCATATATGTAGCTCCTATTCATACTCGTGTTTTAGATCACAAATTCTATTGGATTTCAATATCAAATTGAGATATTTTTGTTCACATCCACTTTCTTTCGATTAGTGACTTTTTTCATGTCTTCACTGAATCTCTCCCTCCCCAGTGTCGACACGAAGTCCCAAGACCCAAGCTTTGCTTTTTCTTTAATTCCAAAATTTGTATTCGTGCAAGTCTCCCCTCAAGCTTTCCTCCGTGTTTTCAGGAGGTTCCAGAGCACTCCCAAATCTGAAATTTTCGTTTCTAAAAGGCCCGGAGATCCAAGCGTTCTTTCCCTTTCCTTTGTAAACGTACATGCGAAGCCAAACTTTTCCTTTCTTTGTAGCTGTTGGATTGAAAAGTTTTAACGTCAGACAGAGAATCGAACTTTGGGATCTCGAAAAATTACCCGAAAACACTTCTTTCGCAAGTTCTCGACCCCCTGGCACCCTCGCTGAAAAAGCAACTCTTCATATTCATATTTTAGGAGGAGTTAATGTGTTAGTTGATAGAAAATTGACCCATTTTTATGATGTGTACGGGTGCAACTTTTGTATGCGGTCTACCGCAAAAATCCCATCAAATTTCATTTCAGTATGCGGTCTACTGAAATTGAGGAGCATATAATGGTCAAATACATTCACAAATAAATGACAAGCCACCACGAGGATGTTTTCAGATATGCAAATTGAAAGTTTACAAGCTATCACGAGGATGCTGTCATTCTCTACCTCAGTCGAGGTGCACCAGGTGCAAATGCATCTGATGAGGGATTCTCCATGATGAAACTGGTATGAGTTCAACGTGTTTGTAAGCAATTTCTTACAAGTTGGGATGAATATTTCAGTTTGGGAGGTTGCACCTGGTAAGAAAATAGGAAAGTGTCGGCCCTGTCCTACCTATTTTTGTCTTTCGACTGTGTGGTTAGAGAACGAGAAAAATGTGAAAAAATCGACGGTAGCTACTAAAATAATACGTTAAGGCTAATTTTGAATCACTTCTGAATTTTTTTTTTTTTACTTTTTTTTATTATTATTCAGTATTGCTCTACTTCTCTTCAATCATTCTCGGTCCGCTTCGCTTCTGAAACGTAGACGCCTTCCTATCATTCTGACGATTGCGATTACCAATCAAAAACCATCGCGGACTTCCAAGTGCACAATCTTCAAATTCTAAAATGATTTATTCGTTGTCAAAAAGTGCGGCGTTTTTCAGATTTTTAGTTCAGGAGACTGGACGAAAACTTTTGGAGCGAGATTGGAGAAAAACGCTCCACGAAGGAGGCTTTTGCCAGAAATCAGAACGGTTAGTGTGGGAGGGGGCTGAGGACTCAACATGATGGATGCTGAAATCGATGCACCTTCAAGTACCTGTTTAGCTTGGGCTTATGATGATAGAACCTTACGGTCAGGACTAAGCCTACGCTTCTGAAACCGAGTGTAGGTGGGAAAAGTATCCTCAGTGGCTTATCTAGAAAATTTTCTAGGGGAAGAGGGTGGATCGAGGAAATTACACCGAGAGCAGAAAGAGTTTTGATTTTATGATATTTCATTGCAAATTTTCCATTTCCTGAGGTGTCTGTCTCCAAATACCCCTCCCCTTATTCTCGTAGACCTTTTGTGGCAAATAATTCGAGAAATTTAGAAATTGTCAACCTTCAGATACTTCCGATGCAGGTCCCAGGCACTCTTCATTTTCAGACACGTTCCTCAAGATCTGTATCGCTTGAAAAGATCATATTACAGTGTTGTCGTTCATTCAGCTACGTCTGTTCCAACATTCCCTAATTAATCTGTATATGTGCTGTTGTAGGTGAAGTTGTAAACGAATTCATTCTACCAGAGTGTACATTTCTGTATTATTTATCGACATATCACGAAAGATGCTAAGAAAACTGATAAGAATATTACAGACCTGGCGTACGTAGGCTCTAATACACAGAGAAGAGAATCTCGCATGAACAGAAACGTGTGCGCACGTATATACGTATATTGTACAATTTTATTCATTCTCGCCGATGCTTCTTTATAATCGGTCGCGATTCGCTCTCGATGTGCAAAGGAAGTGTATCGATGTGTAATAAATTAACTTAATATGGGTCGGCTGTCTGAAAGCTAGGAGTAATAAAATTTTCATGTTCAACACAGATTTTCGCTGGCGTTCCACGACGGCACGCTGCAGTGCTCTCTGTTTGATTGTCTATACAGTATAGTATATGAAGGAGCGTGTATATGTATGTACTTTATATATACGAATAACTTCGTGGATGTCAGTTCTATTAATGCGGGATTAATAAAGCGTGCAACTTACGTTAAGGCAGCGCACACCACTTGAAAAACGTTATAAACTCTCTGCACATACTATATAACAACTATAACATCTTTTTAACACATTTTATTTACTTTATAATTCAGCAGTTCGTTTCATCTTCTCCTCCTCATTTTCTGTATTCCCTCTATCTATCTTTTCACTCGTAAACATTCGCGCTCTTCGGCTGATTATTATTAACACGCTGACATATATGTCACATGTGTCAGCACCATTTTAGCCCGATGTAGAGGCCGCAGCGCTGTAAATGGTGCAAGGTAGTTAATATTTCATCCTTATCATCATTTCATAGTGTGCAAATGTTGCGCGGGTTCAGGTATATATGGCTTGTCACGTCTTATGAATGTGTGATATAGGAAAAGAGAGAGCGCGAGAAAGACCCGAGAAGAAAAAAGAATGCGGTTATCTAGTCGTGTGTAATCGTCGATATAAACATCCACACAGGCCTAGACAATATTATATTTTGATTACGTATATAGAAGAAACGTGGCGTAAAAACTTCAGTAATGAGGGAAATACGAGTAATTCGATTCACCGTAATAATTTAACATCGTTTATAGGTAAAAGCTTATTCTGTGTATATTATTCGTATCCGAATTATTTCTTTAGTATTTTTAATCGATTTTTGATGCTTTAATCCGTTTCATATTTGTTAATAATAGCAATTCATTCAAAATTTTTGAAGTTATTGAAGTAGAATTCAAATTCATTGGCTCTACAATATACTGCACGGTGGTATCGGTGTTCTTATACGCATACATGCGTAATATAAGAGGCCTCAGAGAAATATAATGGTCTCGTAATATGAAATAGATCAGGACGAGTAATACACATGCTCTCGGTTCGCTAATTTGACTATTCACGAAGTTCAGAGTCGTTTCTCGAAACACTCCTATCCCCCGGGTAGAATAAGTATGAAGAGTAAGCACCTACCGAAGAACGATATTCAAGTTATGTGACTAATTTTTATGAACTTCATCGGTGAAGTTCCCACCTGACGAAACTTTGTCCATCGACTGCTCCTCATGACTCCTGTTTTCTTCTAAATTTTTCACGACTTTCTTCAGCTACGCTTGTTCGAGTTACAGTTAATGTGAATGACCAGCTAAGTTGCATTCAGTCCTGACATATGAGTGTTGAACGTATAGACGTCAACGGATCAAATGTGGAAAATTCTTTTACGTCTTCTTTCGGATGACTCTTAATTGAATTCTTTTCATGTATGTAAAACATCAGGTAGTCGAATGGAATACACTACTAACAGGCATCTGTCATTTGTCAAATGAAACTGTGACGGGGCGATGTACGTTCGCAGACCGTTGTGATACGCGATACTTTGACCCGTCCTAAAGGGACAGCACGATATTTCGCGGATTGTACTCCTTTGTTTGACGATGTTGAGAGAAACTTGTGGATATGGGAACCGAGGAAATCGTCAAGTTGAGATTTGGCCTTCCAGAAGATTGAGAGCAGATTGCGTGCCGTGCATAATGAGTGACTTTGGAACCATCTTCATTACTGCTAACCTACCGAGATATAAAAAAAACGAAGATTGGTCAAGTGTATTGTTGTGTTCTCTGATCTTGATTAGAGAACTCGTACGAAAATGTACTGGGTCAATGATGTGGCGAGGTATCGAACGTTGTTGAAATGTAGCGGGTGAATGGTCGTTTATTGCCGCTTACAAAGCGCGAGACCTTGACCACCTCAGTGATGCGCGAACTTCGTACGTTCTTACGTATATTTTTCTGACAATTCAATTCTTCGTGGGAAATTTGCTCTTGCTTTTACAAAATGACGATAAAGAGTGTTACTTCATAGATATTTTGAAGTAGTTGTTCGCGATTCTGAAACTAGTCCTCAGTTGTTGCGGATTAGCCTTGATCCGAAGAATTGTCGCGGTGTACACTATTGGTACTCATTTCACCGCCCAATATTGGAAAGAAGAAGATAGAGGAAATTCGAAGGAGGTAATGATAGCAGAAAACTGAACAAGTGCCTACTTTTTTAGGGGGAAGTTGCCATTACATTCTATCTTTACAATGATTTTTCTCCTAATCAACACTCATCTTTTTCCTCTAGCTTCACAGTGATTTTTATAGTAGAATAGAAAGTACTTCTTTGGGGTAGTTCTTCAAAATTACGCAATTTCCACGAAGTTGCAATCTGGCTATCAGAGAGAATTCTAGCCGCTGTGGTGGCCATCTTGGCGAATAATGATTTCTTTGCTTCATACCTGCTGTTTTATTGTCTACATGTATTAAATTAGATTGGGCAGGTTAGAAAATCAGTTTCAGTTATAATACCGTTTCCGTAATCAGATGCTGATTCAGGAGTACAATGGGTAATAATCCATAAAATTCACAAAACACAAAGGTTACTAAAGTCGTAATTTAAAAATTTCCATCAATCCATTTTCCGAGGAATGTTCTCATTTCAAGAGCCTTCCCAAAGGCGTATTAGCGAAAGGAGGGAGGCAGAAGAATTTCTAGCAAAGAACCTGCCATCTATTTCGCTTAGGAGAAGGGGGAGGGGTACATCTCCAGACTGTCTTGTTCACGTCATCAACCTAAATTAAGTTAGGTTGCGCTGCATAAAAGAATTTAACTAGGTTAGGTCACTGGAATTTTTCTAGGCTGGGTTATAGAAAAAACCCCAAGTTTTCCAAAAACTGTTCAACCATTCAGTTCAACATGTGTTTCCATCTGTTCTCTTGAGAGAGGAGAGGGTGTGGGGGTCATATTCGACTTAAATCTAGTGACATTATCAATCTGAACGTACATAATTGTAGACTAACTATTTCTCATCAGCCGGTCTGCCGCTAGTTCAAAGCTTGCAATGACCTCAGATTTTTTTCATCTTCGTTAGCTTTCAATAATAATCGAATATGCCAATTGATCAAATTTCATGCATTATCTGCCAACTGATGACTTTTTTTTCCAGCTAGCTTCAATAATAATCGGGTTTGTTGATTGAGGTATCCCTTCCTTCTTCCTGGTCAGGACGGCCCCACTCGATGAACCGTGTTGATTTGCAATCGACTCGCTCCCATATTGATTCGAAATGTCTGGAAGTCGACTTAAAATCCACCGCTTCTTCATACCCTCGACTCATCGTCACGTCAACATTGAAATTGAATCGATATTATAAATTGATGTCGACCCAAAATCGATGTCGATGTCAACAAATAGAACAAAATGCTACTGAGGAGTGCGTGACTGTTCATAGGAAGTCAACCCAACAGTACAATCGGAGGATTTGACCTCAAATTAACTCCAGATCGACGTAGATTCGGGGTCGATTTAAAGTCGGCCATCTTCAAATTTAAGAAGAAGAAAAATCGCTTACAAGTCGATCCGACAGAGCAGTCGATTTCAGGTTGATAAAAGAATTTGGAGGAAGTCGATCTAGGGTTGATTTGAATAACCAGAGAACTACAAATCGACTATGAATGAACCCAACCGAGCGGTCGATTTTATGCTGATGAAAAATTTGAAGAAGTCGACTCGAAATCGACCTGAGTAACATGGATTCCAACGAGGAAATTTTGACCAAGCGGTCGATTTGATGTCTATTTTCGGCCACCGCTGGATATCGATAGAATCGACGGGCCTACTCGCTTCGTTGAAAAATTTAGTTGAATTGTAGAATATGAGCCTTTTCCAATTCCCCGCGTCTGCTTCCCCTCCTCTCTTTATAAATTCCTGTCTGAATAGTCATCGAATAATTTAAAGGTGATTAAGGCCGGCCGTCGACAACCTAAAGACGACTTAATTGAGGGAAAGTTTTCTCAGAATTCCAGAAATTAGATAGTGACGTAATTTCCAATCGCTTCGATCCTGTCCCACTACCGAAACAACGGAATTTCAATGTGATAGAAAAACATATGAACTTTCAATTTTATCTCCCAAGCTCTCAACGTGATGTTTAGGTGCTAGGCGAGCTTCTGAATGAGCTCGCAGCTCGACTCAGCACTTCTGGGTCTGAGAAACTGGGGTGGGTGTCGAAGTCGATGAATTGTGAAGAGAATGTGGGACGGTATAGATCGTTAAGGAACCGGAGAATTTCGATGGCTGTTCACAGTCTCACGACCAGGCATTATGCGTGCGTAAATTTTCTCTATTTTGTATTGAATCATCGCGTGTATAATTCCAGCGACGCACCCTCGCACGATCGACAATATTCCCACAATCAATCGCTTATGCATTCCAAGGACGAGAAGACAGCTACAAGAGGTATATTATTCACTTTAGAATTTCGCATTTTTCCCTGCACGATGTTGGTGGTTTCCTATTTCATCCTGCAACAATATGGAATCTTGGGCCGGTATTCTACGTGTATTATATGAACGCACATAATACGGTTGTGCACGCTCCGGGGAAAAAGAAGTGACGGTTAGCAATCCGCATCAACGCACGAAAGAAGAAGAAATAACTCTTAGTTTTACTTGTAGATACAGTCTCGGAAAGAAAAAGGAAATGCGTCAGCGGCGAAACACGCTAAAATGCATTCGACAGCGACGAAAAACGTTTAATTAACGAGTTACGTATACTAAATAGTGGTGTTGATGTGTGTGCAACATGTGTATATTACGAATGTACAAATAGGACTTGTGTACGTACTGTACAGTAATACAAGGTTAATGACATTAGGCAAAAGGGAGAAAGGTGAGGAAGGAGAGGAAGAAAAAGCGAAGACGAGAACGCACGTATATTATACGAAATTGCAATTATTACTTTAATGACTACAATTTTTGTCACTGATATTTCCCTGGTTTAATTACTTCTTCGAAAGACTGCATTTTTCCTTTCATCCGAAAAATAAGAAGAAAAAAATTACGAGTATATCTGTTCGAAGCGGTTTGGTGAACTCGCTCTCGCGGAGGAGAAGAAAAAAATATCATAAGTCTTATAATATTATTACGTCTCCTCTCGCGTCTACCACTACTCGTACGGATAAAACAATTTCGAAGTACGTAAGGTCGTAAGTCGTAATAAATTTGGCGATTCAAAAGAGGGAGAAAAAGGAGTAGAACCGCGTAGATGAACGGTTGGTAATTAAATTTGCGATAGTCGGAGTTACCGAAATATTTTTTACCGTATCGTAATTGCTTTATAACTTTTTCATACGGAATACCTCGCGGGAACCTAATTTCAAATGCTTGTTTTTTTTTCTTCCTTTTTAATTACGCCTAATGTAGACTAGAGCATGAAAATGCAACAGTCTCGTCACGAAGTTTGTAAACTTGTCTGCGTGCGAATGTAATTATGATTGGTAATATACGAGCGTATCTAGTATCGGAAAAATAATTCTTGAAAATCGAGATTCGTGTTTCACTTTTTTTTTTTTTTTTTGTCTCCCTTCCAAAACCTTGCATATATATATAATTCGTGCAATTACCCTGGAAGGTTGTTTGATAATGGATAGGAGTTATGTAGCACGACGGCGAAGTTACGACTATCGAAAAAAGCTCGAAAAAACTTTTTTTCTTCCGTTTTATCCGTCTTCAGTTTGACCATTTTTATACAGACTTCTGGCGCAGAACGAAGATATTGCTCTTGACCTGATATTGAAACGAGAAGGAAGTGGGAGGTGTGAGAACTTCGAAAATAGTATAACTTTATAGAAACAGTCGAAGTCGATTTGAGTAAGTGTAAAGAATTTTACGATTTTGTTTTTAAATGAAGGCCCTCGCCCCGTCATCACATTTCTGATTTCATTACACATTACATCCCTTCGATAGAGACGTCGCTTCGAGTTTTTTCACACTCTAAGAAGAACTCTGATGGTGATGGTCGGGTCGAATACGACTGGAGGGTTTGAAGAACTAAACGATTTACTGATATACTTCTGGAAATTAAAAAAATTACTGAACCTCTCTTCTTCAACGAAGTCCCGAGGCTCAGTTCTCTTCGCTCTCAAAGAAAGACGAAATTTTATCGAGTCTGTCTAAAGATCTGAACTAAAATTTTTGATATCGCCGTTTCTCTCACCTCAAAATTTTATCAAGTACGTATCTCGGGAGCCGTGAGCGTCGCAAAGACTGTCCATTCGGAGGGGAGGTGAAGAAGGAATTCCAAATGGTGTTTTTTTTTTCAGTATTGATTACATTTACCAATATTGGTAAAAGAGAAATTTATAGAGCATGTAAGCATGTGCTGAAACAAAAGTTGAGTTACTTGGTGACTGACCTTGATCATTATGCCAATCATAGATTATATGTTTGAGGAAGTGTCTCGGGTCTTCATGGTTTCGCTTTTGCTCAGAACTCGAACTTTTGGAAGAATATGCCCGTAATGCGAGCCTTAGCGGCAAAGCTCGGGGAAGAATCATAAATGGAAGATGCTCAAGTCTCTTGATAACCTCACGATGCAGACGTAGAAGACCGCTTTTTCTTTTGAAAAAAACCTTTCAAGTTCCGTGATGACGTCACGATCTTTTCCTGTGCGAATCTTCTTCTCCGCTCCTTCGACCAGCGCTCGGAAACTAATGAATGAATAATGATACCATTTCGATTGGCTTTTACTTAAAGTATACGTAGTGTTCAATTCAGCATAATTTCTCGCTTCGTCTACTTCTCACAGTTTTCTCTACAATTACATGATGATTAATTGTGAAAATTTGTTCGCATCCTCATATGATTATAAATGAAATTTATCCGTTTGGGCCTTGAAAGTTTTATCAGTGAAAACGCAATTTTTTTGAACGTTGAATAATTTTTCAGTCATTTTCAAAAACTAAGCTAAACTGCGAAGAGGCGAAGGCGCTTCGACCGTCACTTATGCCTTTCATTAGATATCGAATTTCTTCTCTGACTCTCCTAATATTTCTTGTTCGATTAAAAATCGCCCAACGAGGGTAAATGCCGTTAGTTGATTTTTGGGATTGTTATCCTCGAAAATGAACTTGAGTGAATCATCATTCATAAATTGAGGATTTTAAATTTTCGAAGATCGAAAGTTGGCTTCAAACAAATCCCCTGTCCTGAAAAGGCACTTCGTTCATAAAAACTAAAACTGAATTTATTATCCAATTTTATTATGTCATCCTATGGTTAGTGCCTCGAAATTTGTCTGAGTTTCATCCGACGAGCTACGAAACAATATTTGATTAAGAACGTCGAATAGTTTGCGTTAGTGTCAAGTGCGAAAGAGAATGATGGAACAGAAGAGGGGTATTGCTCTTGATTCATACTTTTACTGAGTTTGAGTCTACAAGATTTTAAGTCTTGGATTCAGTCGTTGTCTCTATCATCTATACTACATCTCTGCCAACCACCAATCTCCATATTTTCTTAAACCGAGCGATTCCAGGGCATTCGTACCAACAAGTGGCTTCCCCTTAATTGACATTCGTGGTTGAAGAGAAGCTTTTTTTTTTTTTCTTTTTTCTTAGGAAACCTTTAATTCACGATTCTTGAATGACACTAAAAGAAGAAGCTAGCGTGATAAATAAACGTCAACCTACACAACCTGACATCAGTCTGTACTGGTACATACATTAATGAACCTGTATATTCCTACGCGCTGTACGATCCTAAATTTCGATCGACGTTTGCCAAAAACTGATGTCGTTGGTGGTGGTGGTGGTGATTGACCTCTTATCTACGTGCATACAGGTGCATAAACTACTGTTCGTGCGTCCTTTCCGTATGAGTTCTGCATAAAATTTACGCAATGTCGGTCTCTCTTCCGCTCACGTAAATAATGATGCATAGTTGTCTTATACACTGTGTACCTCAAACTATAACCAAAAATCGACGAAGAAGATATTGTACTTATTTCACAACCAGTATAGGTCTAATTCGGAATACAGCATCGATCGCGAGTAACTGGACGCTCTCCTGACGCGGTTAATAATTAACGCGTTCGAGTAACTGTAATAGTTGGACAGAAAAATAACGTTATATAAGAGCAGAAAGAGGGAGAGAGAAAAAAATTAATAAAAACAAGATCTCGGCGTTGGTAAGACTTAATCGGTCGGTCGCCGAGCGGAGTGGAAGATGCATCTCGAAGAAGAAGAGACCTCGACCATGACTTCGGACGCCGCGAATCAAACCGGTAAACCGTACTTTTTTTCTCTCTTTCCTTATTTTCAATTTACAATCCGAACACGTTATTTAGTATCGCTCTGTACTTTTTTTTTTTTTGGTCTTCTGGGTTATAAATGTTTGTGCACGATATCGTAATTTTTACTGTGTATGTAGGATCAAGGGCTACACTGATCGTGTTTGACACTTCGACGTTCGAGATTGGTCAATTATCGTCTTTTTTTTCTTTTTTTTTTAGACACGAAAAGATATGACAGAAAATTCTTGCGCCAAAAATAACAAAAAGTGCGTATGTTATTCCCTGGATCCGTAGTAACCACTCGGAGTTTGAAGTTGAAATTTTGAAAGCTGCAAAGCTACGTAAGTTGCGAACGTCTGTAACGTATGGCCTCGAGTGCGACCTACTAAGCTCGCGCGAGCAACAGATCGTGAGAATACGAAAAAAAAATATTGTACGTTAATAGCTTGGAAACGTGCTCTGTCCGAGTGCTGAAGTAAGGTTCAAATGTGACGCACCGCAAAAAGAGCGACATGTACGTCGCCCCGCTGCATTCCCATGCGAAAGATGTACCAAATTTTCGAAGGAATGTAGGTTTCAAAATACCAACGTGTTTGTACGAGTAATTAGGGCGAGAAAAAATTGCTTGAAAATTTCTTATTCTCCTATATCTTAACCCCAAAGGAGCAAAATATGAATAAAATTTGATGATCAAAAATCTCGCAGGAGACCTGTAAAAGAAGGACAACCGGTTGAGGGTCAAGGCCTTGCTATTTGCTAGAAGGTCCCACTGTATTCTCTCTTGGAGGAGTATGAATAGAATACAACACTTGGAAATTCTTGAGTGTGAAAAAGTACGAGAGATAAATTTAAAATGAATGGCTGATTTTAGATTGTTTTGAGCTAATATTTTCTTTGTACTTATTACATATCTTGAGTTATATATCCGTCAAGGTGAAAATCAAGGGAAGTCGCCCTTCGTGTTTACCTATTCCTTATTCGACGAGGTTTTCTTCCTTTTTCACTCCAGACTGTAAAAGACATTCTCCTCTTTACCCTCGCTCTTTTCAAATGCTTCGAAATTGTTGGACGTATATGACGAAGATTCAAACCGAAAACTGGTACATACAAGGCAACCGATGAACTAATTTGCGATGTTAATTACTCGTATATTCGCGAAATGTGAAAGTATTAATTACGTAATTGCATATTGTGGGCAATAACCGCGCGAATACGAGACATTGACACGAACGGTATTCGCCCGTCAAGGTAAGGGTCAGGTTTCCGCGTTTCGACACATGGGTACAGCGTACGTTGCCCCGCCAAGTTTCGTATCCTTTCTTGTCGCCTGATTTTTCGATATTGTTGGGAGGAAATTTTTTGGTCGAACTCCTATTTAATCGAAGTCTCTGTACAAAGGATTTTTTTCTACGGTTTTATTTTCATAAGAAAATGCGTTGTAAATGACTTAAGCAAAAATTATAATAAAGACATTTGGAGGCTGGTAACATTTTTTATAACGAAACTCCCCAAATTGTTCGGTTCTTCTTCAGTGTAATTAATTTTTTTATGTTGGAAAATCGAAATTATGCATTCAAAGATAAAAGAGAGAAAGAAGAAGAGGAAGGATTTCTATTCAACAAATTACTATCTGGTCCCAGCCCTTAGTTGAATGGAATTTCGACTGTGATTTTGAATTTAGCGTTACGTATCCGATATTTGAAATCAGAAATTTTCAAAATATTTTCTCGTACACGTAAAAATTAAGGATGCGGGGCTAACGCTACTAATCTGCGAAGTCGTCGGTCTGATCGAATTTTTTGGCTACGATAGGGAAGTACAAGAATTGAATAGTTGGATAATTCTATTTTATTATCCATTACAATTTTAATTAGATATTAAAGGTCGAAAATTAATGAAAAAATAGTTTAAAATGAATATCTTTTCATTAGAAACCGATGAAGAATTGACTCCAAATATTATAGCAACTGTTCAGAAGAATTTTCATCATCCTATTTTTCGTGACTCAACGATTGTTTGTGATTCTACTCTTGAATTTTTGATTGTAAGAAAACCTGAAAGTTTTTCATTGTTTCGCAAACTAAGACCGTCTCTCGTTTCTTGTAAAGTACTACGTAAAACACACACTTCGAGGAAGAACTTTGCCTAGTGTCTTGCAAAAAGAGTTGATTCCATCAAGTTTTTGTCCTTGGAAGGTCTTACGTGAGTTTCGTAGGAATCGAAATTTCTTTCTATGATAAAAATTGGAAATTTTGAGCCTTTTGAGAATTATTCAGGAAAATTTATGAGTTTTTAAAGTTCCATAAAAATGGTCTATTTCAATAAGAGACTCTAATAAAGACTAGATTTCAGGTTTTCTGAAATTTACGTCGAAAAATTGAGATAATATTTTATTTTTTCGATATCTTCTTGCTCAGCAGCAATCAAAACATTCGTACAATGGAAAAAATTCTTTATAAATGAAGGCTAAAAACAGGTATTTGCATTGAATACCGGTATATTTTAATGTGGGAAATCCACGATTCAAAAGTTGATACATTTTCAACTTGATTCACTAAAACTTTTTTTCTGGACAATTTCGTAGTCTAGTAGGGAATCTGTGAGGTTATTGGGCAGGGGAGAGGGAGATTTGATGTCTATTATTAGTCCAAAATTGGGGTCCAAACGCACTGGTGCCTTACTATTCCTCAAGCCTTGTTTTGTAAATAAAAGAGTAGCCTATCAACATTCTCATGATTTTAAAATTTATTTTTAGAAAAGGTTTTAGATTGGATATTCGTTATAATTTTCCACCATAAACGTAGAGTTGATTTGTGTAATTCAGTTTCTCAAAAAAGTTCCTCATCACTATACCGAACATATAATTTTACTGTAAATTTCCTCATTTGAAACAAATCAAGGTCATATATCGAATGAATTTCAAAAATTTAAGTAGAATATTCTTATCGACTTTTTGGATAGATTTCAGTAACTCAATCAGAGAGAGAAGTACTTAATACTTTTGAGCGAACGAAAGGTGAAAATGAGGAAATTTTCGTCGACTGCTCGGGAAAGAGAAAGAGACAGCGAGAATGAATTCAATTTCCGATATCAGGACGGTAGTGTCGCAAAATTCAATTAAAATTCTGGAATGACCGTGGGGTGGATTTTGTGTACAATTAATGAATTTTTCATCTCCGTAGGTCTCAAATAATTTCTTCCATAAGTTCAGGATTTTTCAGTGACTTTTGGTTTGATGTATTCCATAAAATTCTATCGTAAAACAAATGAATGATCCTTATAGTCTCGTCTATTATTAGTTTCATTTCTGACTTCTGAAGAAGCGAAAATTAGTTTTCTCTATTATTTAAAAAAATTCTTCTTGTCTAATTTCGTTATCTTCATATTTTTATAGATACATGTTGCCTGAACTTTCAAAGAAAAGGATTTTCTCGCTCGCAATTATGCGTTAGAAAATTTTAACAAATTGACCGTGAAAATTATCATTCTAAATCCGTCCAAACAAGTTCGATCACTTTAGCCTCGAGTAACTTCGTAGAAAAGTGTATTTTTCAGATCTCGTGATTCACCGCCCTTCTTTCTAAATGATTAACGATCGCAAATACTCTATTTGAGGCATACTTGAGTTGGTAATGCGATACTCGCTCGTCATTTCATAATTCTTTAAGAACCTCGGAAGATGAACGTCTTGTCGCTCCTGTGTACTGAATCGATTTCTTTTTTATTCCTCTCAGTGGATCCGATATTGGTTTACAAAAGCCGTGCATGATGTTCAGATGAAATTCTGATTTATACGTGTTCGTGATTCAGGTGATAGAGGACCTTCTAGAGAAAGGGGCGAGAATTAATCTATTACCGCGTACAGTTTATTTATATTATTGCTCGCGCTTATTAGCTGGGAAAATTATTTTTAACGCGTTTTAAAGGCTTACGCGTGTATTACTATAATACATTACGAAGTCAGTGTTGGGTCTGACATGTATGCATAGCATGCTAAACCCATCCAACATTCTTACTCCGGGTCATGCCTGTATGCCGAAGTACATCGTATCTTCACGATTTCCTCCTTCCTCTACTGTACTTCATAAAAAGTATCGAATGTGCGAATAGTGAGCGTACGCACGTAAGGAAGGAAAATCACAAAATCGTGAGATTATTTAGAATTTCCTTAATTATTAATTTCACGCTGTTCCGATCCGATAAAAACGTTCCCACATATTTATCTACCTCCTTCTGTTCGCTACTCTTTCCTTAATAATCAATCCGGTGCCCATTTTTCGATTGACATACGGAAATCGTAGACTGAAATTTCGATCTAAGCCCCTCAGGTACCATCTCAAAAAGTTCGAGTAACCTCTCTCCTGGCAACCTTAGTTATGCCTGTCCATGATATCTGATTTAAAAGTGAGTGAATACAATTATACTAGAATTATTCCACCCATTGTAGTTTGACTGGAAGATCGACCAATGATGAGAGGTCAACCAACGACTTACTCGTACATGTGTGCGTTTTTTTTCGAGAATTTTCGTATATACGTGAGTAGACGCCACACGCAAGTATATGCAGTGCAGGTAGCTGAGAAAGAATTTCGTCGGTCTGTGGTCAACAATAGGAAACAACTAGATTGGACATCTCGCGCGAAGAAAGTTCAATGGCTTTTTTCAATATTCTAATGAGACGACGCGGACGTATTTCTCTTATTTTGGGAATATCTCTCGTAATTATTAGGTTGGAGAATCTTTATTTCCTCGATTAAAGGTCGATGAACTCTAGTGCCTCTTTTTCATTCCAAGGGAGTCGGACTTCCCTTCTATATAGGATAATGTAATTTTTTCGTCTCGCTTTTCGTTTCGATCCCAAGTAGATCGCGATTAATGACCGGCTACTTTTCCTTTTTCGTTCCTTTCTTTCTCACTTCATCAAGGTGAACCCTCGTCGTATACATTCGCCATAATTTATCGATCTTCTCGGCCAAAACTGGGTCACTCTTTCTCATTGTAGCGAAAATTTAGCACTCCCATCTGTCTGTCTCTAATAACGACAGCGCTCGTGCTAAGTATACGAATTAAGAGGACGTGTCGAAAATTGATGAACGCATTTCTCCACATGGCCGTAAAAAGCGCTTACAAAAATCGAATCTTCGATGCTGATAATTTACGATCACGACGCACACTTACCGACATTTAACGAAGAAAACTGCGCACACTAAAGAATTGATCGCAGCGAAATTAATCTTGCGATACCGGCCTGCCTTGTCGGTATTCTTGTAATGGGGACGATTTCGAACACTTTTAACGTCGTCGTGGTGGTTTGTAGGTTTTTTTTTTTTTTTTTTTACAAAATACACCTGTCCACACGAACACTAAAAACTTAACGAAAAAAAAAAAAAAAAATTTAGTCGGAAAAAAATTATTATTTTTTCTTATTTTTCAAGAGCACCATTTGCACAAAAAATTGACGCGATTTTACGTACGTAAAATAAAAAAAAAAAAGAAGACGCGCGTTCGAAAAGCTTAACGAAAAATCGAACGAAGGCGTCGAACTAGTTTACCGTACTACGAAAACCATACAATGAGGAAGAAAAATATACGGGAGACCTTGGCCTTCGGTAGTGGTTCATCGACAACGCACTAATGCACTCGGAAGAAGGAAATTCTGCAGAAGTTTTGATATACCGTACGTACGTCTGTGTGTTGTATAGAGCGCGTGAACCACAGAGGGGGACTCGTCCGACGATGCGATATTTATCCCTACCCAGTTTTTTTTTTTGTGGCAGCCTGCATTTCTTTTCTGGGAGTATTTAGCGTCAGATTCCGTATACATACTTTTTTTTTTTTTTTACTTCCTCTCTCTCTCTTTCTTTTCAGTGTTTTATTTATGGTGTATGTATGTATCGTCGACCTTATCGAGTTTAATCTGTATTAATATATTCTATTTTTTTTTTTTTTTGACAAAATTAAGCAGACGCGCGTTTGGTACGCGATCTTCTTCTTTTCTTGAATGCGCGTATCACAGACAATTCTTACGTTTCGTACACGTCCTTGAACATTTTATCCTTCTACAAGTATATTGAACTTGATACCTATTTTGACTGTTATAAAAAATGTGCAGATTTTTGAACTGTAGCCCCGTACCATTCGTATTGTTTTATACGCCTATTCAAGTCTCTCTGCAATGATCGTGCGCGTAGAGCGACGAGGTAATCGTATACGGTAATCTTATACGAAAATTTTAAACGATTGTTTCACTCTTGAGATGACCGATTGTAAATTCAATTTTCATTGACCTATTATCGCTAAACACGAGAAAGAGCTTTCCTACTCGAAGTTTGTTCAGAGGGTATACAAAGTCCACCAAAAAAGCGTTAATTAAATAGGGATTTCGATTAAATTTGTCGTAGCTCAAAAAGGCGAAACGTTAGACTTGTAGTTCAAATGTACCAAATTAGTATTTCAATTTTATCCTTCATTTGCGCCGAATACAAAGTTTCTACGTCTTCTCTGAGCCGAGTTATAGACAAAAATTGACCAATTTGCCAAGATTTCCTTAATAAAAACTTAAAAATTCACCCTTTTACAATATTCATATGGTTATTCAAGTATGATTTTCGGAATCAGCGTTCAATTTCACGTCAAATCACTTATAATAATATGAAAGTTTTAACAATTTTTAATTTTTGAGAATTTTGGCAAATTGGTCAATTTTTGGCACATTTTAGTCGATAACTCGGCTCAGAAAAGTTGTAGAAAGTTAGGTAGGGGTGCAAATTGAAGATAAAATCGAGATGCAAATTTTATAGATTTAAAGTTTGTGTCTAACGTTTCTCGTTTTTGCACTGCAACAAATTTAGTCCAAATTCCCATTTAACTGATGACATCTTTTTGGTGGACCATATATAGCTCGTAAGATAGTTTAAAATACCATCTAGAGGATGAGTTTTCGAACGAGAAAATTCTACAGGAGGTGAGTGAACAAAATATTGTAATAATTCAGATCAAATTTCCAAGTTCTGAGGAGGGGAGATCGACACGCCCTTGACTTCGCTGCGTAAATATTTTTGAATACTAAACTTCTTCATTCCTATTGACTCCGTTCTTCGTAAAATGTGATTCACGAGTATCTTCGAAATAATCGCGTATATTAACGTATATTGTAGAGTAATGAAAAATTTAGATTTTTCAAGTCAATATTCGTTATTTAGGATTATTCTAATATTTTAAAGCGCAAAATAGATTAATTTGCGCCGCATAACTAGCGAAATGAGTTGAAGAAACATTTAAGTAAATTCCTTCACTTCAGGGAAAAATACTGAATCATGTATATGTCTTTGGGCGTTTGCAAAGAAATACAATATGAGTGTTACGCGAGATTCGTGTAATTGCCTAATTCGTGAAATAAGCAAGAGCATCACCGAATTTGTGATTTCGAAGCTTTCCTGATCAAATTTTAATTCCTCTCGAGTATTTTTAGATGAACTTCAATGGTCATAAAGTCTTACCAAGAATATCTGATCAAATTGTACGAAATAGTTTGTAGTAAAAGTACTTACTCCTGCGCAATTCCTTTTCCAAAGTTGGTTCAGAACAGGACGCTTTGTACGGATTCATAAACTCCTGAAGCAATTTTAATGATCAAATACATTAGCAATAGGGTTCTCGAATACTTCAACTTCATTTTCAACGCTCTTCTGGAGCTGTTTCAAACAACTTAAATACAAAAATTCAGCAAAGTCGTTGTTGATTCCATGAATTCGGCAAAAGAGCAGCCGATTTTATGAATTAAGCAATTATACGAATCCCACGTAACATATAATATAATATATCTATCTCGATCATATCGATACATTGATCTTGATTGTATCAAAATATCGATTCTATACTCAGCCGCTGTGGTAATTTCCTCTATATTATAACCTAGCATAAGTCTAGTATACAATATTTTGGGCTAACTAGCTTTCGAGGGCTCATTCGCAGAAAGTCTAGTACGCAATATTTTAAGCTAGCTAGCTCCGCTCATTCACCCCCTTCTTAGTCTAGTATACTGTATATTAGACCTATATAATGAAGGCTAAATCTACTATAGCAGCCTAGTTTAGGCCTAGTTAGTTTAAGCCTAGTATGCTGGGTATAATAAAGGCTAAAGGTCGAAATTTTTTCAAGTCTCTTAGGTAGGTCAAGGTCATTGATGACGTCATAAAGCGTCGCGTCGTGTGACGTTGCGTGACGCAGATTGCAGACTGACTTCAAACCCAAAGACATATACATGTCAAAAACATTTATGCAACACTTATCGCACTTTCAGATGAGTCATGCCGACCTTTTATGTCGAATTGACCGAGAATTTATTTCTTTGAAGGTTTTGGTCGAAATTGCGTCGATATGTTGTCGAAATGAACTTTCGTCAAAGTCGTTATCAGGTCGATATGGGGTCGACACATGCTCACTCATTTTTGCAACGTCGATTTCAAGTGACTTCAAAGTCGAACTGGAGCAGGTTTGCCACATTGTGGAAAACCGGGAAATATTAGGGAATCTCGACTCTAATCAGAGAAATTTTCTGAAAATGACAGAAGGAGTCCATTGCATTGTATTGAGAAAGTTTTCTGTGTAAAATTCACTATAAATCCCCCCCCCCCTTCAGTATACTGCGAAAAAGTCCGGGAAAAGTGAAGGAAAAATAGTCCTTGGAGTGAAGTCGATTTCAAATCGAATTCTCCAAATTTTTTTATTGACATGAATTCGATTTCTCTATGCGTCGATTCCAAGTCGATTTTTTGTTCCTCAGTAATGTATGCTGGTTGCTTTTAAATCGATCTCAAGTCGATGTCAATCTAGATTCGAAGTAGAGTCGACTTTTTAAATTTTTTTATCGACCTAAAATGGACTGCTACCGACAGTTGATGTTTCGTTTTCTGAGAATGTGCGCTCGAATCGACCTCAAGTCTAACGTCGATCTGGAGCTGGTGTACATAGCCACGATTTTACTAGCAATACCGTCGCCATCCGCTCATCAATTCACCGACTTTGACAGCCCCCAGTTTTTCAGATTTCAAAGTGCTGAATCAAGCTGAACTCCAGTGAGTTCGAGAACTGATTGAAAACCTTGTTCAGCACCTAAGCATTCTGTTAGAGCTGAGAGATAAAATTAAAAGATTGAATGTTTTTTTTTTTTTTATCAGAAACCATAGTACTTTTTTGACATGTCATCCCACCCCACTATTGGGGATCAGCGGGTACGAGTTGCCCCCCGTTGATGATCTTCGAAATCTTGACCTAATCCAGAAATCTTCGAGTCCGAGTTCGAGCTCCCCAGTCCTACTATGAGGTATATTAGGCTTGCTTTAAACTAGGACTAGCGTATGCTCATGCTACGCTATCCTAATACTAGTCAACAGCTTAGCATTCAATATACTGAATTATACTAGGCTCCCCGCACCCTGGCGATGATTTATCCTTGACTTGATCCAGAAATTTGTGATTTCGAGTTCCTAGCCTAGCATATAGTATATCAGGCTATATTAAATGTACCATGCGGTACACTGGCCCCATACTTTGCTACGCTGTACTAATATTAGGTTGATTCAAAGTTCCCTGGTCCTAGCCTGCGTACAGTATACGAGTATTAAGGGTACACTAGCTTTAAGGTCTAGTATACACTTTTACTAATACTAGGTTATGCTAGGCCTAGAATACAATATACTAGCTTATGCTGGGCTTGATCCCTCGGCTTCTATGTTGATGTCACGAACGGATCTTGATGACGTCACAAGCAGATATGATGGATGATGTCATTGTCACGAGGAGGTTTAAACTGGTTGATATCTTCACTTACCCGCTATCCGGAGGGCTTTTCTCTTTAGTGTCTTTTATAGCCCTTTTTGACGACGTCGCAGGAAGGTCCAAGCAGATGACGTAACAGAGAGGTTTGAGCTGTTTGATGTCTTTACTGCGCCTGTATCCGCTGTCGGAAATTATTTTTTCTCAACTGGTAGCTAGATAACGCAAGTATAAAAATAGACTAAAATTGATTTGGTTTATACGTTTGCAAATCATGTTACGGCAAAAATTCAAAATAAAAAATTCTATTTAAATAATATGATCTTTATTCATTTGGCTTCGCCAGAACATTTTGTTTTAGAATGGTCTTTGTTTTGACAGTAAATTGCGTAGAATTGAAGCAATTGAAAATTACTTCACACTCCATTTGCCTTAGTTGGGTAAAGAAATTTTGAGAAAACTTTTCCTTAATTATTAAGTCGGAGGGCGATCCTAAAGTTATTTGCGGTCGGCAAAAATCAATCGACTGCATTATTAGGTAGATTTGTAGTTCTCTGGTAAGGCTGGTCTCAAATCGACGTCGATCTGAAGTCAGTATTTAGTCACTCGTATGTAGCATCCCGCACCTTTGGGGACTTCATCAATCGCTGAAAGAATGTGTAGTCCTATAATTGTATTATAATGTGGGCCATTAAAATCCTCTCTTTTCTAAAACATTTAATCATCTATAAAATTAAAATTAAAGTAAAATTAGTCTTTAATATGTATCGTTAGTCTAACATATCAAGCTAATAGCCCAAAGTGTAGCTTAAAAGCTCGTAAAAATAAAGAAAAATAAAAACAAATCCTGGTGATGTTTGAGCAGAGTAGTACTGGTCCAATCGAAGCATCAGTCGTCATTAAAATGTGATACCAGAAGTCTACTCATTTTTGATATCGATTCCAAAACCCCATCATCCAATTGTGTAGTTAGAATTTATGCGATTTTGACGTCTATTGCAAGTCTTTGATCGATTCAAAATCGACGTCGATCTTGGTCCGACGTGAATCTATAATACCAGGAGTCGACTCGACGATGAGTCGATGACAGAAAGGAACAGTCGATTTTGCGTCGATTTCAAGTCATTTTAGTCTATTTGCAATCGAAAATGGTAAGGACTAAATTCGAAATAGCGACTCAGTTTGGATTCGACATGGTGCACTGTAAGTTGAAAACAACTTTTCGATCTATCGGAGCAGTACAATGGAAGCGAGGGCGGGGCAGCTTCTCTCCCTGTCAATTTTAGGTTTGGGAACGTATAAAGTCATGTTTGCTACGTTTTTGCTCGTTTTCGCTTTATTTTTATCAGTCTCCGTCTCCTAAGCCTCTCATTTTTTTTTACCGTTCTGAATAAGACGGTAATTGTTGGTGCTTTGTTTGTCTGGATTATGTTGCTGTTATATCAATTTTGACTGGTATTCACTTTCTTCAAGCTTCAGGAGAGGGCTTGCGTACGCGATTGGCCGGTTGGCTATTTGGTCGATTTCTGGAATTAAATTGAGGTGAATCTTTTGTGCTAGGATCATTACAAAAGGTATAAGCGGTAAACCTTAATTTCAGTTTTTAGTTCGAAACTGTCCTCATAATCACTTATGTACGGCCATTTCTAGAATTTTTGCTTTTAACCTGCCCATCTTTCCAGATATCAGGGCAAATGTCTGGAGGACGCGGTTTTGAGCATCTCTTCAAGAGAACCCTATCCCCCTGCATGTACCACTAATTCTGTTGGTAGAAGTCCTGGGAACTATTTTCCTTTTGATGATTTGATTCGTTGTCGGTATTTTTTTTTCAAAAGTCGATTAAAAAACAGAAGAACTAAAAATTTCGTACGTTCATATGAAAAAAAAAATTTGCCCGTTGATTACTCGTATTGTGAACTGCACTGTTATTAGGCCTAATTATTTGAAATGGAATTCAATTTTTCTTCGAATTAGTGTAAAATTTCCAGTTACGGACGATCAAATCGCGGAAATTTCTTCAAACGCGCATGTTCTGTTATATGCTTCGTAGCCCGCGGAGCAGGTTAATAAATTCTTCAAGTTGTGTAAATAGTAGCTGTGTAAATCGCAGGCGTTCGATAATCCTATTGTACATCGAGAATCAAGCGCGTTGATTTATAGCGATAACGTACGAAGTAGAACTTGTTCGCACTGCATCTTTTGCATTGTATAGGTGCTAACTAGTTAATACGATATACACGTTGATCGTAAAATTCATCAAAGAAGAATCGATTTGTAGTTGAAGAGACGATCGTAATTTATATTTTCAAATGCATTCGACCCTATAATATACATATACATTTTCCTCTCTCGCTGTGTTGTTTTTCGATTGCATAAAATGGGTTTTTATCGCGTTTTAAAAATATTTCTCGCTACGAAAAGTCGACACGATTTTCTTTTCATTACTGTATAAATAATCCAGATCCGTGCGTTCGATACAAACTCGCAAATATTGTCTTTATCGGATTCTTAAAAAAAGAAAAAGGAGAAAAAAATCGGGTTTACTTTTGTACGTCGAATTCAAAGAATGAAATATAACTTATTAAAACAAATTTACGATCGCGTTCGGTGGTTCGTTGTTTTTAGATTTAAATTAGTTTAAAAAGTGGCTCACTCAAAATTATCAGATAAAATGAAATAAGCTATTCTTTCGTTCTATTATGCTTTTTACCATTGGCCACATCGCTGAATCAAGGTTATTTTAGCATAAAGTAGTACCGTGTACTGAATCCATAAAACGAGAGATTCAGATAGGAAGGGATTGGCAATGTGGATTTAAATGACCTGCATTGTTGGAAATCGAACACTTGCACAAAAAAAAACTACAATCAGAATGCGTTCAAGTACTGAACTTATTGCAAGTTTTGGTTATAGGATGTGTTTCTCGTTTCGAATTGTGACCACAGACGCACGTTTTATCCCGTTCCCTAATTTGTCTCGTACTCGTTTGTTTACTCTTCTACATACGTTTCCATAAATCGTGCTCATTAACTGCATAAAAATGTCAGAAGACTTTTGCAGTTTTAAAACTGCAGCACTTGCATTACAAAATGAGTTTACGCGTACCAGAAATTTCGAGTAAGGAGGGCAAGTACAGTTTGTGTTGTGGTAGGGTCGTGACGTTGTTAGACGGTGATATGAGAGTTGGCGTACGAGGGGCGAATCTCCTGGAACGAGATAGTTATGGATTGCGAATGAAAATAAGGCGCAGCATTACCTTCTGGAATAGTTTCAAGATCCCTTCCGATTGATAGTTGAAGAACTTCTCGAGAAATGTTCTCAGGAATAGAGAATTGAATACTTCCTTCTTTACTTATGGGCTGTGATATCCCTCCACATTTCTTCTAAGCCCCTTTAGTTTATTGTATACTTCATTCTTGTCCATATTTGTGGGTCTTCATCCTACTTATTTCGAAATGAAAGCAAGTGACATCATATTTAAAATAATTAATAGTACTAATGAGATCGGAAGATGTTTTATTTGTTAGCTCTTGTAAGAGAATGGGGAAATCAGTTCTTTTACTAGATTTTTGAGCAGTTTTCCAAAAAGTGAATTGAAACGCGTCTTTTGCGCTAATTTATGATACATTTATTTGACATGTTTAAAAGTTTCTTTAGCTTGCCGTTTTGCCAACAAAACTTTCAATGCATTCCATGATTACTCACGGCTATGGGCTAAATTTTCATTATAATTATTAGCATGTCTCATTGAATGTGATTACCCAAAAATTTCCCCATGTGGGGCAAGGATGCGTAGAAGTCAACGTGATCTAGGTTGATTGTACTGTTCAACAAGTACGAGTACCGAATTGGCAAAAAGAGACCAAGTTTGAAAGGATGAGAATTTTATTGCGAGGGGTAAGGTGAGGTAACGATCAATTTTCGCATAATTTTGAATTATATCACTAGGTACTGAACAGCTTTCCTGTAGAGTGCTAGTTATTAATTGACTTTGGAAGTATTTTCAACGCTGAATTCAAATTTGTTCTACACGTAATATCTTTGAGTGACCACATGAAGTATGAAAAACAATGATAGTTTAGAACTTCACATTGAAAACAAATGATACCCAATCAGGTTAGCTCAGGTATGAAAGTCCAGCCTGAATTTTCACCTATCACAAGGTCAGAAAGATTCAATGTTCTTCAAATGAGTAATTTGGGATCTTGCGAAACATTGTGTTTTGATAGTGTTATTATCAAGGTTTCAAAAAATTGCAAAGCAATTGTTCAAAAAATAATAAAACTTCTTGAAATTTTATTCATACAAATATAAAAGAATATTCGAACTAGGTTTTTCAACTTGATGTCATAACAATTTTTCATATTTTACGTGATTACTCGAAAACGTGACGTGATAGAAGAATAGGGATTAGAATTTAGCGTTAAAAGTACCTCTAGAATCACATCCTTAAATGTATAATGCAAACATTGGTGAAAGTCAGTTTAATATATTATTTCTTGAGAGCAGAGTGCTTCAAACTCAAAGCCTTAATTTTTTGGGGGGGTCATCAAGAATGACGAAATGGTTGTAAATCATCCTTAGTTTAAACAACTTACCAAAAATTAAATGATGAATTTATTAAACATTTTATTCTATGATTATTCTTTCCTCACCTCCTAATCTTGCGTCCAATTTTTCTGTTTCAGGTATGTATTTTGAGTTTTCACTAGATAAAAAGACTCGAACTAATATTGGCACCCGTAAACTTGCTGTTGTGAGTACCCAATGATTCATCACACTTGCGTTTTAAAGGTATGTTGGGAAATTGTGTTAATTCAAAGGAATAATTTGCGCCGTCTGGTACTCAGACATAGAAGCGTTTGCAAAAATTCTGTTTGCATTCAGTTCTCGAATCGCTCCGTTTACTGTAAGTCACAAGTAGACCGCATATATAAGAGCGGTACCAAGTTTTCTTTTGTCCTTCTTTGTTTGCAGCCTTTGTCACACTGTTAGCGAACATGAGCGATTTTGTTCTCAGTTTGCAGTCTTTTGGATGTTTTAAACTGTGGTGCGCTAATGTTGAATAAGAACTTACGGAAGAGATCAATTTTCCAGTGACGTCACGTAAAAGCTACAGTTCAACTTCCCCTTGGCTCTGCATATTGTGAACAAGTCAAGTGTAAATAACAGATTTTACTTGAAAATTCTCATAGAAAAAAATTGGGTTGTTTGAATAACCAATAGCTGACATTCTGTATCATTTGTTCACTTCTGCTGCACCAAAGTTAAATTGACTTATTTACTGAAAAACTGTCTCGAAGAATTGGAAATGTATTGGGGAGAAAATAGGATTGCTATATTTTTGTTCTCTAGTTTCGGTTTTCAATTTAGAATTCAATAAATTGTGACACTTTTCTGTAACAAATACTCGATTTTCAGATGCAGCCTATCTCAATGCAGGTATGTCTAGAAGGCAGCGCTAAAATCACAATTTTCAAGGAACTAATCAAGGAACTAATTATTTCACCTATAATTATAAATCAATTTTACACAGAATACATTCTAAATTCTTCTGTTTCCTCATCAAATTCTCTAGTTTTGTTATCAAACAATACTAGCGACTCTATAATTTACCCAGTCTGAATATGCATTTGATTATGATAGTAGTGGTATGTGATTACAAAGCTTCATTGTTTTAAGACACCTCTAGCATATTTCGCCAAACACCTCACCTCGGCGATCGTTCTATTGTAGATGCATCGTTTGGCAAATTTCCGTTACTTTTCTATCTCTTGGATATGAGAATTTGAATCAGTGCACTACTTTCACGTTCAAGTTCTGTTGCTTAAACATCTATTAATTTTTGAGAAAAGGATTTGAACAGTTTTAGTCACAACTCAAAGATTCACGCCCGTACTAGAAAGTTATTAATCAGGAACTCAGCATTCTTGTAGTCATTCAGATTGATGAGAGATTGATGCTTTGAAAGTTGACCAGGCAGACTGCAGATGTGCAGCTTTATCGTACGGTAGCGTTGAAACGGTCCAAGCGTGAACTAAACTAGGGCTTCATAAATCAATATGAGTATTTCCATCCTCCATTTTGTTTGTAAACATCTTTTTTCTCCATAAGAGCTCATGTTGAATTCATTACTTGCCGTAAAGCAACGTAACAGAAAACAAGTGATCAGATTTTGGAAACTTCGGTGTCAAGTCCAAACATTGGAGATATGCCCGGACTGATCCTTAGACTTTGCCGTGGTAGAATAGATTGCTGTCAAGAGACTAGAATCACCCGTTTCTATCGAGGGCGAGGGGTCAGTTGCCTCAGCAATTTTGAACTACTAGATCTAAAGCTGATCAGAGTTCCACTGTTTCATTACTCAAGATTGTTCTTTTAGAAAGTTTAGAACCAGACAAAGGTATTGTACTATCCTAGTGAAGGCAGTAAGCAGAATTGTAAAAATGATAAGCTATGTAACGGTTTTAACCATCACTAGTCACCTTTATGAAGTGGTTGTCAATGCATTACCAAGATTTACAACTTGCGCTTGAAGGCGCGGAAAATTTCCAATATACCACTAGACGTCCGAGTGAAAGATTGATCCTTTCATAGAATGTTAACGACGTTGTATATCTTCCCTTAACTTGATTGAATGGCTTCTGCGGTTTAATGAGGAGAAAGATATAGAGAAAACAAAATCGCAAGCCCTTAGAGGAAATTCACGCATTGCTAACAATTTAGAAGTGTTAGTAAGCACTCGCAATGCTTATTTTCTCTCTTTTACTCCGGCGGCGTTGCGCGAAGAAGAGTGATTAAAAACAACTTCGCTACTAAGATATCCCGCCTAATGATAATAAATTGTTACCTCATTACAAAAATACCGAAGGCTTAGCTACCAGCTTAAATTTTTACGGTTGATGTACATGATCACAGACAGTTGTAGGATGTAATGAAATGATGTATTTGCAGCACCACACGCATACGCGTACAGGAAATGTAAGAAAAGATAGAAATTTCATATTTTTCAAACGGGAGGGTAGAGAATTTTAGCTACTATCGTCGTCGCCAGTCAATGAACTGTCGATTTCTTCGATAATTTCGCCGGAGTTCAAACGAAAATTTTGTGAGATGACGTAAACAGATACGGATCAGTATCATTCATCGATGTCTACGAATTCGCGACTGAATAATTTAAAAAAATGGAGACGAAAATATTTTTTCTCTGGAATGTCACATACGACTCGCTCATTTAAGAAAGGCTAAAGTTATAACGGTAAATCGGCGTCTCCTCAATAATAATTTGAAAATTATTTCATACCTTCTTTTTCACTCTCCTTCCTTCCTTTCTTCCTTTCTGTTTTTTTTTTCCACAGTATGAAATTATCATTGGGTCTACGTCCGTGCACCACCGTGCACTATCATTTACTTCTCTTCATACACGTTAATTTCATATTATACGTCGCAAAGCATTAACCGCTAAATTAATATCGGCGTTCGTCCTGTATTTTTGCACCATTGCCTCGTACTTCATATGTATTGACGAGCAAATACTACTGGTGCCAGAAGCGAGGTTGCGGCAATAAATTAAAAAAAAAAAAGATATTACAATCGAGCCTGGCACTTTACTTTCCACACTTTTCAATCCTCATATTTCGTAACAAATTGACAGTTATTTGTGGTCGACTAAAAGTTAATTATCGAATATTATAGTAATATCGATGATAATAATCCAATTTTATCGTGATCGCGCGCGCACGTATCACGAGCACAGAAATTATGCGGAGATGAGATATCCGTATGTCCCTGCACCGCTCGATTGACAATAGGAGTGTGTAATGCGGAAAATAACGCTTTCGAGTTGCCGACAATTTCCTTCTCCTTGAGACCGACACAATCATCTGAGAGGGCTGACTTAGAATACTGCTAGGTCTTGCTTGTGGGGGTGCAAATTCTGAGTAAGGAAGGCGGAGTGGCACTCGTTTGTACGGATTGAAATGCTGATTACGAGTGAGAAGAAGTTTTTGAACCATTTCTATCTTTCGATAAATTTTACAGAATTATCCAAAGGAGTCATTGAAACTAATATTGAGTGCGGTGCGGTGTAAGTAGAGTACAAAATTCCCAAGTGTAAAACTCCACTTCATTAGTTGCTCTTACGAGAGTACTTTCGGGTATTACTCCATCATCAGTTGTCTCGCTACTGGAGAACAAGGCCTTAAACATGCGTTTTCATAAATAATAATGTGATCCTATTGGCTATAATATTGCTGTGTTGTGATTGGTCCACTCTTAGAACATATTGATTCTTACAATATGACACTGCACTCTGCTCTTACTGGCTATGATATACTGCGTCGTGAATGATTCTCTCTTCTGACCTATGCGCTTGGTTACCAGGTTTGTTGCCATCTTATTGGTCGGTTCTGTTCTTCTCTCGTCCAACCACCAGGCTGAATGATTTTTCGCTGTCATTACATTGTTTGAAGGGCTGCCTTTCTTCTTCTTTGCCTTTGCAGTCTCCATCTGTTTTCAGAGTCTTCTCTTCGTGCGATTCTCTACATGTATGACTTCAAGTATTTCTTCTCCGTTGTGCTAGTATTTATTACAATGTGTATTGAACAGTGTCTTCTCCTGATCTTAAACTTCCTCCCAGTCTTAGCAATTTAGGTGCCTTAGAACTGCTCTTGTACACTCCGCTCAACCTTTCCGTGTCATTTTTTTCAGTCTGGTCGTTGCTGATCTTCTTCAAAATGGGTGGGTTATCATGGATACCCACATTTACATCATAGCCGTTGAAAGCCTTCATCTCCTTACTTGTCTGCTTTCCTATTTACGGTATTTATCTGGTGTACTTTCTCATCGTGCCTTCGTGGGTTCCGTCTTTGTGTTCATTTTTTCAAAGAGCCGTGGCTTCTCGATTTCTTTCCTTTTCTCTTCATTGTTCTTCAGGGCAAACATTGATCGATAGCAGTAGTTCTGGATCGCCGCTATTTTATGCTCGGGGGTGGTGGTACAAGTCCTTTAGTGTGATAGTGTCCATGTGCGTCGGTTTCCTGTAGATTTTGTATGCTATCCGGTCATCTACCAACGTGACGGTTAGGCTCAAATAGTCGATGGTCTCACTGCTCTTTTCTGCTGTGAATTTGATACTTTTATTAATGGCCTTTGTTTCAAGAAGGAATTGGTCCACTTGTCTTTTAGTGCCTGACCACACAATTAGGATATCATCTACCTATCTGACCCAGTGTTTGATTGAGATTTTCAACTTGTTGTCCATAATATTCATGAATATCTCCGCCAGTATTGGAGACAGTGGTGATCCCAAAGCTAGTATATTTTCCTGGCTATAGAACTTGTTATTAAAGCGGCAGTAGTTCTGGCTTAAAATCTCTTTCACTATTTTGACGGCGTTCCTATGATATCTGTCGTTCTGAAACAGAGTGGAAAATTCCACCTTTGGTATGGTACCAAATATGTTTGTCACATCGAAGAATACCAGCTTGTCCCATCTTGTTCAGTTGCTCTATCAGTTCACCCTTGTTTCCGATGCTTTGTCTGGGTGCAAATTGGTAGTTTTCTTTCAAGAACCTGGCTGCGATCTCTGCTATCTTGAAACATGGTGATTGGATGCTATTAACCAGTGATCTCATTGGATGGACGGTTCGCTTCCCTGCAGGTTCATTATTCTCATTCAACACAGCTTTCAGCCTGTTTTGGTGTTTCTGTCCATTCTCTGCGATGTACGACTCCACTTTTCGTGTGTAGTCCTGCTTCTCCATTACCACTTCCGTGTTGCCTTTGTTCACCTTCGTCAAAATCAAGTTATTCTGTTGGATCTTCTTTTTTAGATTTGTGACCTTCCTCTGCATTACTTGTGTTCTCTGTCATCGGTTCTGTACGAATTCTTCTTGATGTCCAAAAGTACTTTCCCAATTCTGGTTCGGGGTTCTGTTGTCACGTCGCTTTCCATGGTTTGGATTATTTGCTCGCAGTTAAAGGCCGTGCTTCCGAGTTTACACTGGTTCAATCTCTCTGGCTGCTCGCACTTGGTGCTTTTTTCTTCTTCCGTGAAAATGATGCCTGCTAGCTTCTCGGTTCCTGGAGCAAAGTTGTGCTTTGGTGTCGCTGTCTCTTCCTTTCTTCCTCTTCTGTTTCGGGTCTTTTCGACACGTTTCTTCTGGAACGGTTTGGCTTAAGCCTCCAATCGATTTTTCACTTCGTCCTATTCTATGTTGAATACCATTTCTTCAAATTCTCGATGGTCCAGCAACTTGTTCAGTTAGAAATATTGGTCATACAGTAAACCGTTGAGCTTTGTGATCATTTATTTTCATTCTCAATCTTACGGCTTGTATCTTTTCGCGCACTCGGGGATAATGCCTCGTGTCGAGCATTCCTTATTGAACAAAATCTTAACGTGGCGTGGGTGACTCCTAGCTTGGCCTAAGGCCTTGTGCTTTAGCAGCGACACAACTGATGATGGGGTAACACCCGAAAGTACTCTTGCAAGCTATGTATTAAAGTAGAGTTGTACACTTGGGAATTTCGTCAATATCCAAAGGAGAATGTCGAAAGTGACCCCTGCAATGAGTTTTTTGTTGATCTTGCGAATTATTTGGGGCGAAACGTACCCGGAAAATTAGCTGCTCGTATTTTGCATCCACTTTCCTCTGTTTATAGTTTCGATTCTCCTCGTTTGACGGGTTAGCTCACATCATTGTCTCTATTTTTGCGTCATGATGCAACCGATTCAACCTGAAAGTGCTGCCAATTCATGAAAACTTGTCAAAAAGAAACATACACACACACCTTACGCGTGATAATTATTGTGTGAGTTTTTCGTATCATGTTGAGTGTGATTGATTTACCGGTACATTGCTGAAGAGCGAGACACAATACGAGTATGATTATAGGGTTCATCTATGCGCGTATTATCGTATCGTGCCGCGCGATATCTTAATTACGAGGTAGCTTTTTTTTCGCCTCGTTGACGCGTCATGTCCAACATGTTACGCCATCGGCACGATTATGCTCATCTTACACATTACACACACACACACACACACACACACACACACACACACACACACACACACACACACACACACACACACACACATACCTACGAACAAGTGAAATGATCGCGCGAGCTACTCGCGTATCTATCATTTATCGTGAGGATTTCGTTGGTGCGAATTTGAAAGCAGGAAGATCATAAGAGCGATTATTCACCTCAGATGTTCGCAGCTTTTTATCGGTGCGAACTATTCATCAAACAATACACGTCTTGATGATGTGCTGATACGCCTCGGACCAACAGGAATATCTAGCATACGATAGTAAATGAAAGTAGAAGAGAATCCTTAATGGAAGAACGCGCACACGAATGAAAATATTGCAACTCTAATGTTATGGGACATTTCGATATTTCTTCCGTTTTCGCGTCGACTTCTGCACTGTTTAGGATCGTAAGTTTACATGTAAGTACGCCGTACACAGCTGTGTTAACTGTCTGATATTCCTTTTTCTCGAAGGATACCGCAAATGAAAAATTACCACGGTTGCGTTCATTAATTCCGTTTGTGGGTTATGTATGCGGCGCTGTATACTCAAGCCACATCTTGGACTCGAGGCGACGATGATCGAATTGCGGAAGTAAGAGGTAACCGTATACTCTACGGCTGGCTAGCTTGCTCGATCATTGTACCTAATCCTCGCGAGATTCCACGTATTGACTAATTCGACGGTGGCGGCGATGACGACGCATAGACCGGAGAAGGAGCAGAAATATCTAGGTACTCGAAAATAATTTATGCCGATGAGTGACCTGTTTGGGTTGTTTTCGCACCAGTACAGCAATGTTTTGTAGGATGTACATTATCGTCAAGTTTCAAGGGAACGAAAATACATTTTCTGTGTCGAAGATGTGTTGACTGTACTGCAGCTAGTCATTTCGGTGCGTAAACGACACCGATCAAGTATAGTACATCTGGTTACTGAAGCGAAAGAAGGTACACGACTAACATTCCTCAGATAATACCGAGCAACGATATTATCAATTTCTGCGATGACATAAGGTAGCAGCGAAGTTTATCTTTAGTTGAAACAGGTTGGAAACGGGAATGATAGTGTACGAGTATTCGTAGATCAGAGCATCATCGATCATTGTTGGACCATACGATTTCACACTCCCTGTACTAGAGCTGAGTGCGAGTGTACCGTTGTAGGTATTTTCATGGAATACGTCAAGATAAATTGAAAGGTAATTTAGAAATATAACGAACGAAGGTATTCGAAAAGTCGTATATATGTTGGGTTCGTGTAGGTACCATACAGGAAACATGCACAAAAGGAACACCAAGGCTCAAGAATTTGAAAATTCTTTGATTTATAACAAAAATTGAATTACGAGAGTGGAGATGTTTACAATTGTGCTAAATTGAGGGACGGGTTTCTTATGAAAGAGCGAAAATCGCATAACTTTCCGCTGCTTTTTGATGGATTTGGACCTGGAATCTTTTGCGTGCAAGCTGGTCACCAGAACTACTATAAACCACAAATGGGGTGATCGCTGAAGATGTCGTCAGTTTCAGACTGCGAAACAGTGGTCCAACAAACGAATAATAAAACTTCTTTCATCTTTGTAACGTGTTACATCTACGATTTTTAAAAAAGGAGACGTTTGAAAATATGTACTGCGGCTCTCTTGAAGAAGTCAAACGAGGAATCTAGGAAACTTGTTTTATAACACGAATTTGATTTGGATGATGGAAATTGAATTCAAAATTGAAGTCCCGAAAAGTCTACCTTTTTCTGATTCCTTCTTCTGTCTTATACATATGTAGGTATACCGAATGCACCAGAAAGATGTCACTAGTTAGATGGGAGTTTGGGCTGAATTCACTCCAGCGCAATGTATACTACGAATTTTATTTTTCAGCTTCGTCTTTAATTTGTGCCCCTACTCAACTTTCTGCAACTTTTTTGAGCCAAGTTATGAACCGAAATGTTCCAAAAATTGAGCAATCTGCCAAAATTATTTAAAATTAAAAATCGTTCAAACGTCCATATATTAGGTGATTTGAAAATGGAATTTAACGCTGATTCTGAAAAAAGTGACTGAATAACCCTATGAAGCTTGAAAGTGGGGGAATTTTCAATTTCCTATTTCAAAAATCTTGGCAAATTGGTCAATTTTTGGCATATTTTGGTCCATAACTCGCCTCAAAAAAGTTGAAGAAAGTTGACTAGAGGCGCAAATTTAAGATAAAATTGAGACAAAAATTTCTTAGATTTAAAGTAGGTATATATTTAACGTGTTACGTTTTTACACTGGAACAGATTTAGAGTAAACTCCCATTTAACTGGGTACATCTTTCTGGTCCACCCAGTATTCCTAGATATTCCAAATTTTTCTAAACGTCCCTCTTATCATACACAGCTCGAGGGTCGGAATTTTTCCACGTTTCACTTCCGGTGCTGATGAAGCGGGAGAAGGAAAGAAAGAAAATAAGAAAGGGGTAAATTCTTCCGTAGTGCTTAATTAGATAAGGGTAGGTCAGTTTTCGGAGGATGGCGAGTAGCAAAACTTGAAAAAAAAAAGAAAACCTAGAACAAGTTCCCTATTGAAATCCGATTTTCAAGCTATACATGGAGACTGAGTTAAGCATGATAGATAGAGTAAAATTTGAATTATCAAAGGAGTGGGATTTTGGACTTGAAAAAATGTCAACTTGTAGCGATTTCAATTTTGCATTTAACGCTCAATATTCAAACCAAGTTCCTCCTATAAAGCCGGTTTCTCAAATCCGTTGTTCAATTTTGTTGAGGAAGCTGTCGTTTTCTTCTGAGTTCCTCCTTTTTAAATCTTCACAGCTGGAATATTTTTCAAGTCCTCTCTATAAAGGATCGGAGCTTGATATTTTTTCATATCCCCAAATAAGGTCGAGGTCATTGATGATGTTACAAAAGTCCGAAAATCATCTCCTTATTTTTAATAAATAATTTAATTTCAAAAACTTGAATTGTACGAAATAGTTAGTTATCCTTACTATCGTAATTCTTATTATTGTAATATGAAAAAATTTTCAATTTGAAATTGAATATAATTGTGTATAAAATATTAATTCAGTCAACTTAACATCTATTTTGTCAGATTAAAGATTCAATAAATGAATAATATCCAATTGAAATTAAAGTCATAATTAATATATAATAAAAATTTTTTTCAATGAAATATAATACCTATATTCGTTATTAAAAGTTTTTGATTTACCAAAATAATGAAAATTTATCCTACCATTGGATTACTGAATATATAAAATATGATTATGTTAATTAAAACGTATTAATTTTTTATTAAAATAACATCAGTTTCTCAGTTTGAAGATTTCATAAATAAATAAATAAATAAATAAATACTTATTGAACTAAATGATTTTTTATATTTCATATTACATGACCAACATTCAATTCAATAAATTGTCATTTTAATTTTTCAAAAAAAAAAAAATAATGAATAATTATGGATCTCCCCGTTCAAATTTCGAGCTTTCAACTACCATAGAGGAGAGGAATTTTCTTTGCTTTGCTATAGTGGATTCTTAGGCTCAACATACGTTCAGAAAAACATTTTAGGCAAAGACTTCTTATCTTCAGAATAATTTCAAGCTTTGGTGGCTACCTCGTCGAAAAACTTCCGCGTCCGACCTTAGTGACTTCGTTTAGGAGCTTGGAAAAATTATGATTTAGAATTCTTTATCGAGGGGGGAGGGAGATTTGAAAAGATCTGCTATTATGAAACTGTGGAGGTGGGTTCAGAGGAAGATTGAGCTCTGAATCGGCAAGTTAGGCTATAATTATGGAGTCTCAGATTGAATTTCTCTTCTAGGCAAAAAAGCTAAGCTACAACTAACATGAGCTGAGCCTAAGGGGAAAGATTTAGGATAAGAGTCATAATGCCAAGACTCCCTTCCTCTCCGTGATCTAGATTCGAGCTCGGTTAACTGATTGTCATGAAAAAAGGTACTCAGATTGTTCGACGAAAATAGAGGAGGGACTTGAAAAAATTACGAGCAAGAGGACACGAAATCACTTGAAATACCTAAAGGAATAACGTCCTTAGAAGATGAATTTTAGTTCAGATCCTTATATATAGAGAAGGGACTTACAAAAATTAAAGTGTTAAGCCGAATTTGTGAAATTGGCTACGGCTTTGCCAAATTCGTGTACTCACTTGTCTTAAGCTCCAGAAGGACCTTGAGAATTAGTCAAGGTATTCAAGAACCGTTTCGCCGATGTAAGCAATCATTAAAATCGTTTTAATAGCTCTGATTTTATACAAAGCGTCCTCAGAAAAAGAATGAAGCTAAAGTAAAAACTCTTACTGAAAACTATTTTGTATAATTTGATGAGATATTCTTGGAAAAACTTCATGACCATTTGAATAACATTGAGAGGAGTTGAAATTCAATTGAGAAAACTTCGGTTCACAAATTTTGCACGGATGATGTTGATTTCATGATTTCAGCAAAAAAAGTGTCGATTTCACGACTCAGCCTTAACTTACATATCTCGTAGATCGAGTTCAAACTGTGAGAATACCTTCTAGATATTTTTAATTAGCTGATTAATATCTTACCGTGCACATGGAATGTAAATTTGGATCCAACTGATACTTGTATTAATCGAGAATACTTTCGTCAGATCGTAAAATGTATTATTTTCTGGTCACAATGGCGTCAATCCGAGAGAGAATCCTTCTCTAAATTTACATTAGAAGTTTTACTATAATTGGTAATATTGATACGTATGCACGTAAATAAATACAGTATACTCAGCTTCACCATAATGATAAGTTTGAGAAGTTATAATTTAAATTGCAGCTTACATTTAGCGCGGCTCCGGCCACCCTGAATCGTGCTTACCTGATGGGGGGTACATGGAATAATTTTTCTGCTGCTTTAATGAGAAAGGACTCGTTGATTGTTATGGACGAGAAGATTCGTATTAAACTAAATTGTATTTCGTATCATTACCTATCGAATTGAAAACATGTACACGTATTTACGTAAGAAAATTTCCATCTTATTAAAGAGTGCGTATGTTAAATTCATTGACGAGGAAGGAAGTTTCAAAAGCTTGTTGGATATTCGTAAAGCAGCAACATTAAATTACACGTATATGCTTGGCGTACTATTCCGAAGTTGCCCATCGTAATCGTCACTAGAGGAACCGCGCCTGACAACGAACTTGAGGCCTGTTTACACCACATTTCCCAATCATTATCGACAATCGTAATATGAAATTATTTCGATCGGTATCATCATTATATATATATTTTCTTTTCTTAAATATCACGTCTATAATTATTATCGAGAGTACATACACCTCCCAAGTATCAATCGGTTATTACAGGAGCAGCGTGGTCCACGCTGGCTAAGATTTATTACCGTAAGATGCGCTGTGCGTCAATAGCAGTCAGTCAAAGAAGTAAGAGTACAATACCAGACGCGGATGATAATGAAAATGAAAGAAGATGGAATGTGATCAAGGTGGTGCGTTGAAGCTGTGAAAGCAAATACTCGTCGAATAAAGAGCCCAAGAAGGAAGACAATAAAGTGCATAAGCTGAATCAGTTTCGTAAACGCCAAAAGTAAACACGTAATTACTCGATGCGATTTAATGAGCCGAACACGAAAGACGACGTTAACGGACCTCACTCGTTAACCCGAACGGCTTACGCAGTATTATTGTACCATGTACCCTGAATGCCCAGTTCTTTGCTATCTACAGAGTGCATACTTTTACGTTTAGAGACTTTTTGAATATTTTCTACGTTGTCTTGACAAAAAAGTTATGAATATTGTAAAAGTTTTAGGAATTAATTTTACCGACCCTCTTGCAGTTGATGTCATTAGTAATTCGAGATTATGTGAAACAAAGAAAAAATGCATTCGAACTTGCTTCAATAGTGCACTGTTGCTTTACTGTAATCGCAGTTATTTTGCAGTTACCTTGATTGGATATTCAAGAACCTACGAGATATCTTGGGAATGTACTTCTATCGCAACGTATCAAGGACCCCCCCTTAGACCAGAAAATCTTACAGACCCCCTCAACAAGTGGACCATGAGACGTCATCATTCTGTGTATTAGCATCATGTGCATCAGGTCTCAAAAATCATACGTTGGGAGGTCGAATTTGCCCGAGAGGATTTTCTGAAGGCTATACTTTCTGGAGCAAATGCTCGCTCGTGCGATAACAATGTACCCCTTAGTCCTACGATTTTAGGCCCAAAGTAGCCTTTGACGACTTAACATCCCTTTCCACATGTTGCGTTTGTGGCACACAGCATTCGAACAACATTTTCTGTGCAATGATCATTGGTATATGACATCTTGGAGGAGAAGAAAGAAAGAGATATGAGGAGAGGTACTTCGTGAAAATTAGGGGTCGACTTTCGAGCAGTGCAGGTTATCTAGGCTAGATAATAGGATAAGGATATACTAGGATAAGTTAAGAGGATCTAACAAAGGCTCTAGCCGTGCGAGAAGAGGAAACGGCCTCGGTCGTAAAATGTTCTGAATGTGCGTTGGAATGTTGTTCCCATAAGAAAACTTGAAAACCAAAATATTGGACTCATGCGCTGACCTATATTAGCTCCAGAGCCATGTTTAGGCCTCAAATTCAAATGGCTGTATCTCAGGCCATAATGATCGCAGAGTGCTGAAACTTGGAGATATCTCAAAAGATGTAGACATGTATCCATGGTATTTTTTCCAGAAAAAAATCATCCATACTTTCTCTAGTTTCTATAACAATAACAAAACTTCAAACGCGTTTGAATTAAAAAATCAGAGAGTAGGATCTGGGTAAATTCATTCATTTGATGCGCCATGCCTTGAAGTACAACATACTTTAGTACCATAGTCCTCAGTGAGGTGGAATATTCCCAAAAAAATCAATAATAAATTTGGTGAATTTCAAAGAATGTTTTCATCAATAGCGGGGTAAGCTACGACGGGTACTGCAATTGCCCGCGTGGAATCAACAGTCAATGTTCGGGCTGAATAATACATATTCCTGACATTCTTTTCTTTTCCTCAAACCGCAGCTTTACAAAGTGTGTTACTGGGGACGGTACTCTTACATGAAGTGTAAGAATCCTCCCCCCCCCCCGAAATAAGGGGACAATACTTTGAAAATTTGGAATCATGAAGAAGGTGATACAAGGACAAGATCGTCCTCTAGCTGGCGGTGAGGAAAAGGCGATCGCCCCGCGTGTGAACGAAGCGATGGAATATACAAAAATTCACGTTGTTTCAAGTGGTGGAATTAAGGAAGTGATACATAGATGATGTTGAAACGGCGTTTTGACTGCATCTATAGGTGCTGTCAAAATTTCATTTTACCCACAGCTACTACATTGGCGTGAAAGAAAAGATGGAAGTGTGAAAGAAAAACGAATCACCCAATCATGTTTGAGGATTCTCGTGAAAGAAAAAATAAAAGTGTGAAAGAAGGATGATTCAGCCAATGACGTTTGAGTGTTCAATAACATCATTTAATGAAACAAAATTTTACAAACGTGCGGTTATGGTGAAAGTTCACCAACTCGGCAAATTGTTCCACTCGCCTTTGGCTCAGATCGAAATTTTTGCCTCGTTGGGTAAACGCTCACTTTACCCACATGCGTAGTAATATAAGATTTTCGTTGTGACACCGCGGTGAGAAAACGACGATAAACTCGTTTTTAATTGCGCAAAAAATCCTCGTTGTTTCAAGTGACTTACAGACTTTGAAAGAAATTATTTAACAATTCCTCGAGTACGAAGTAGCCCTGGAGGGCGTTGGATGTCGGGAATACCCATTTTATTGTTTCCCTAAATAAGATAGTTTCCTCTGTAAAATCGCCCATGAAATCAAAAAATAAAATAAAATTGAAAAATTACCGCTCTGGAAAAGAAAGAACCTAAGAATTTAATTTTTTCACTTATTTTTTTCCAGCTTCGATCAAACGTAGGGCGATACTTGGTCGTTTTCTCATCGCGAGCGCACGACAGAAGACAATCTTGTCCTTGTATTGCCTTCCTCATGATTGCCAATTTTTGAAGTTTTAACGGGAACCCGCTATCCCTTTTGTTGGAGGGTACTTTCAGAAAATTTTCGTGCCCGCGAGTGCGAGCGTGGGTGCCAGCGATCCGAGGTTAATGACGTCACGGGGGAGGGGGTACTTGGAAAAATGTCGACTTTCGAGCTATATATGATGGGATTTTCTCTATGTTCTACTTTCTGAAAGACCTTCCTCAGTGGAATATGGATTTTGTGGCTTCCCCACTCGCCTTTGCAAAACTCTCAACGGCATCCTAATTTTTTGTCCCATTATTTCGAGAGGGGATTCTTCTACTTCATGCAAGTGTACGGCTCCCTGTAACACAGTTTGTATCACTGCGGCGTGAGAAAAAAGAAAAATGATAGAAAGTGATTGTCAGGAGTGCGTATTTTTAAGCTGGACTCTTGACTATTGATTTCACGCGGGCAATTGCGGTACCAGTCATAGCTTACCCCGCAATTGAGGGAAAAATTATAGAAATTCACCTAATATTGATTTTTTTGGAAATGTTCCACCTCACTGAGGACTATGATACTAACGCATGTTGTACTCGAAGGCACAGCGCATCATATGAACGAATATCGCCAGGTTCCATTCTTTTTTTTTTGTGTGTTGTATGAGTTCGAAGCTTTGTTATTGCTAGAAAGTAGGGGATTATATGTGGCCTAACGCGACAAAACCCACCAATCTGTCCGAGCGGTTCATCACGTGACATGTGTTTATAGTTAAAAATCGTGATATCTAGCGTTTGAGTGAAAGGATTTTCGTGAGATTTAGACATTTTGTTTTTGAAAGTGTCTAAATTTCACGAAAATCCTTTCACTCAAACGCTAGATATCACGATTTTCAAGTTTAAACACATGTCACGTGATGAACCGCTCGGACAGACTGGTGGGTTTTGTCGCGTTGGGCCACATATGGATGATTTTTCTTGAAAAAAAAAAAAAAAACAAAATAGAATGAATGCACGTACACATCTTCTAAAATATCTTCAAGTTTCTTCGCTCTGCAATTACTATTAGCTGAGATACAGTTTTTTGGATTCCAGGCCTAAAAATAGCTCTGCTGCTTATAAGGGAAGCGGATGGGTCCAAGTTTTTCGATTTCATGTTTTCCCATGTAGGACAGTTTTTCAGCGGATATTTGGAACATTTTGCGACCACGACACTTTCCCCCTTTTACTCGGCTAGAGGCTTCAATTTGGTCGAAGGCTTCATCTCCTTCGGGGACGACGTTCAGTCCAGGGTTGGAAAAATGAGGTTCATGAAAGAGAGGATGAGAAGGTATGGATTGAAGGTTCAGGTTGGAGTCAGAAGCGCGGTATCGCAGAGTAAAATCAGCCCATATGGTTAAAATTAGGGCTAAAATGGAGTGTGGTCTACTCAGTATTCGAATTTGCATATGAGCCAATTTCAAGGTACATTTTCTTGATTGGATGTAGTTGTTCATGAATAAGACTTCAATAAAACTGAAAAAGCAGTTTACGGTTGTCAAAAATGAGTTCAATAAATGCCAGGTTAAGCGATAAAACATGTGGAGGAAACGCAAGCGCGAAAATCATCCACAATTTTCAATTTATGTATTCTAATATCGCGATTAACTAAAGGGCATACACTGCGTTAGTGACAGAATTATGTTGAAATTTTCTCAATAATTTGGCCGTCGCGTCGTGAAGATAAATTGAAATAATGACTTAATAACGAGGGTCTAAGATGATGCGATTTTTTCACACACGCACACATGCATGTGTATCGCATCAATCACTTTCTTTACGAGACTAGAATTGCAACCGCGAGTACGCTGTATTCTAATTTATTTTTTTTATACTATTTTTCTTCCTACCTGGTTAGTGGTTATTTTTATACGCGAAGTTAATTTTAGCCGGCGAGAGTCCGACGCACCTTAACAACAATTTACTGGCACGTTAACGATCGTCGAACGGTATTTTAGATAACGGTGCGATTATGCCACAATTTTTATTGTAAAAATTATTTAGCCGAAGAAGGAAAAAAAAAAAAAAAATTAACAAGGTTGTTTCTAGTTTTCCGTGAACGGTCGGATCGGCGCGACGAGAAGTCGCTGAAAATTTTTATATTTTTTATAATATCAAATTCATTCGGATTTTAAACGGTCTGTACATAACTCGAGCGTTGCATACAAAATTAATTAACCATCTTATCTAATTAAGATGAAGAAAAAAAAAAAGAAGTCTCGGAAAAATTCCATATTGGTGTACGAAAATACAGAGAGGGGGAAAAAAATAAATAAATAAAATGAAAAAAAAAAAAACGGGAGGAAGAAATATAATAAAATTTTAATATCTTACGCTCATAAACTCAGGAAGAGGCGAAAGGAGTCTACGAAAAAGAGAAAAATATATGCATTTCTTCTAGCTTGTATTTCACACGCAGAAAAAAAAATAGGAACTTAATAACCCGATGTAGTTTTTTAATGCTCTTTAATACAAATTTATGAGGCGTATTACAATTACTTGATAATATGTACGAGCCTAAATGCCGCATATTTCCATCAATTTCGATGATTTTCGTTATAATCGGTTACGAGCTTAAAGAATTACATTCGCAAACTTTGTTCGTACTTCCGAAATTGTGTTACGTAGGGCTGTTGACCTTCGCGGACCATTTGCCGATTTTACACACATCCGACTTCGGCGATTTCAAATACGTAGCACTATATCGGTAGCGCGTTTCGTTTATTCGCTTTTTTGATTTGTTCGGGAAACGTTCTTTGTATATACAGGTTATTATATGCCGTACGTGCCCAATGAGAACGTTTCGCGCGCGGAATCTGCATCATCATCTCGAATTAATCAAAATCAGTTTTTTAATTGCCGACGACGCGGCTCCACACGGTCCCGTCCAAAAGGTACCTTGATGGTATTTTTCAATTTTCCATCGCAAATTCGGCGGTATCGAAGGCAGGCATACGTTCCAACGAACCCTGCTGGCGTTTTTCGAATTTCCCCGCGTCGACTTTTTCGTCGTCGGTGTGATTTTTATTCCGATTTTGCGATGTCTGTGGACGTGACTGCACGGGAAACGGTACATCGTTCGCCCCGCTGGACGATAAAAAATGATAATGATGTCGAATTTTTCATTTTCCGGCGGCGGGCGACGCTCCTCGGTGTGCGGCGACGACGATTTAAGACCTCTTCCGCCTGTACGCTCAGCGTCGACGCGCTCTTTCGTCGGGCGTTTATTTTTGATGTACATTAAAAGTTAGCTAATTCGAATCAAATGACTTTCGGGCGAGCGCTCTGATGCACTTCCTCACGTCCGCCTGTCTGTGTTAAGTGTCGCTGTTTCGAAAGCATTAGGCCTATACGATAATTCACCGCCGGACTGTGGCCCATGAAGCCGCACACGATCGCGTTCTGATGGTGAAAAATATGCGCATGTGAATGAACCGCTCCAAAACGGGAAGTTCCAAGCGTCTTATACTAATTTTTATCTAACGGTATCGCTAAGGGTGATTATTATCGTGAAGGACGTGCTTTATTTATTACACACACACGCCACAGTGAAGCTACGATTACGTAATTACCTTTCAGAGTTCACGTCCTTGGTATGCACTCGTTGAATATTACCACAATTGTTCGAATAGTTTTCGACCCTAGTTACCTGGAACGGAGGATGACGTTCTGCGCTATTATTGCGGCTCTGTACGTACAGAAATTCAATCAGAAGGCGTAGTACGTGCATCCGTACGAGTATTATTAATTAGGTTGTATTAGGGATTTGGACGTTGATACACATTATTATAGATGTTTGCAATGAAGATTGAAAAAACGGAATAATTTTCTCGGTTCAACAACGCCACAAACTTACAGGCTTCCCGATTACCCATATGTTCATAAGGACCGATGGGAGAATAATTTTTTTCCTGGTTGGACAGCGTTTATCAACAGGCGCGGTTACCTCGAATAAATATTGTGAGTATCCTCTTTTGGGGAGAATATATACAGATATACTTCGATGAGAAATTAGTCCAGCTTGAACGAAATTTGTATAATGTAGGTGACGACGGTCGAGCATTTTCTTTCAATTCTTGTTTTTGCCTTTTATTAGTCGACTTTTAACCAAGTAGTTCATATGATATTCTTCGTCGAGTGTATAAGAGTTTCGGATTAGAAGAAGAGCTCTTTTTACTCACTGCTCACCAGTTCTCTTTTGTTAACTACGTTTATTGAGGCGAGTGGGGAACTTGCTTATGTGGATGGTAGAGATTTTAGTTTCGCATAATTTTCGGTGAATGTTTTGTTTAACCAAATCAGCATTTTGTTATTTTGAGCATGAAGCAGTTGGTGAGCTCTATTCCATACCACCTTGCGAGTAAGTTCTCTAGTATAGGTCAATCTCCTCCTCGTATGCATAATTAGAAGTCGAAAGGCTCTAGCTGGGTAGTAGGGGAAAACAACCTTAGTCGCAAAATATTCAAAATGTGTGTTGAAATGGGTTGTCCCCCATAAGAAAAACGACGGCTTCCTTAACGAAGTTGAACGGGATCGTAAAGAACCTTTTCTATGGGTCGAATTGATTTTGGTATTGCGAATTCAAATTAAAGTCTTGAAGAGTCTTAAGTTTTTCGTAGTCTAAGAGAATACTCGAAGGAGAACGTATCGATTTTTCTTAGACTCTTGTGTCATGGTGTATATGGCCTGAAAGTATAGATTTTTCGAAGTCCTCCTATACACTATGACATAAAAGTCAACATTCCTCCGCCTGTCATACATTTCCTGTCCATTGGCCGATCAGCTGTTGGAGGGAACTCTAATATACATAAATAAAAATAAACAAATTACGGCTCGAGAGTCGAAATTTTCTCAAGTCCCCGGCCTATTATATATTATGGCTCAGAAGTCAAAATTTCAACTGAAAAATTTGCTCTCCAACGTCCGGCCAAAATTGACTTGGAAGAATTTTGCTTTTATTTATTTATTTATGTATGTATGTATGTATGTATGTATTTATTTATTTATTTGTCTATTTATTCATTTATTTTATTTACTTACTTATTTATTACTTAATTGATCAATTTATATTTATTTATTTATCAATTTATAAATAAATGAATAAATAGATGAATAAATTTATTAATTTGTTTATTCATTTATTTATTTATTTTATTTATTTAATTATTTAGTTGGTTTCTTTCTTTCTTTCTTTCTTTCTTTCTTTCTTTATATGATAGGAAGCCAACTCCCCTATCATATATATGTCGGAGGTCAAAATTTTAACAGGGAACGTGTAAAGGGACTTGCAAAATTTTGAATTCTTGTCATAACATATGATAGGAGGAGATTTTGGAAAATTGGAATTTTCTCAATTCAGTTCCACACTACCCTAGACTCTAGAGGTCGATTTGATAGTGCGTTTTTTTAAACAGTGGTTTCCCCAATAGGTGTATAAACTTCATTACTAAAACAAATTCGACCCATAGAACAGGTTCCCTGCGCTCCGTTAAGAAAGCCTCAATTTTTCTAGGTCCAACCTCTAAGTTATGTATGATAGGAGGGGAACTTGTAAAAATTTCGACCTCCGAGCTATATATGAGGGAAGGGGGGACTTGGACTGTTTTTACCATTGATGTTGGACGTACCATTTTTGTTTTGGTTGGAAATCATAAGGCACACGGAAAACTTTTCGAAACAACCCCCCCCCCCCCCCCTCATAGTACAGGTTTCCTATTAAGATAGATATCCAACAAATTGGACCCATCCGCTCGCTCATATGGGATGCAGAGCCTCTTTTAGGGCTAAAATCCAAATGGCTGTATCTCAAGAAATATGGATGTAGAGCGATGAAACTTGAAGACGTTTTAGAAAATGTAGACGTGTATCTGTGTTATTCTTTTCCAAAAAAATCATCCCTATATTCTCGATTTGGTAAATTCATTCATTTGATGCGCTATGCTTTCAAGTACAAATACTGTAGTACCTCAGTCCTCGGTAATGTGGAACATTCCCAAGAATTTGTTTCATCAATAGCGGGGTGAGTTACGACTACTCCCGCTGTAGACCGCGTAGGATCAATAGCCAATGTTGGGACAGAAAAATACGCTCTCCTGACATTCCCTTTCTTGAAGAAGGAACCGTTACAAACTTGCACGGTAATAATTATCTTTATTACACTGGGCCGCGACCGGTTTTGAACCGTATTCGCTTCTGAAAATGAACCACTAGAGTTCGAAACCGGTTGCGGTGTAATAAAGTTCATTATTATTGTACAAGTTTGTAACGGTTCCTCGTTCATTATATGGCTTGTAACGTCACACAAACACTCTTTCTTATTCACTTTCTTACTTTAAAATATTTATTTTTCTTTTTTCCCGAGTCGCAGCGGTCCAACTGTGTTACTGGGAGCCGTGCACTTGCATGAAGTGGAAGTATTCCCTCCCGAGATAAGGAAACTGTACTTTAAAAATTGTCATTCCTGAGCGAGGAAATGCATGGAGAAGATCGTCTTCTGTTGTGAGCTCGTGGTGAGAGAACGGTGATTGCCCCGCGTTTCTATGAAGCGGGGCAGTATGCAAAAAATTCTTGTAAAAATTTATTCTGTTATGCGCTCGCGAGAAAAAACGGCCATCTTCCTGCGGTTAATTGATGTGAGGAAATACGCGCAAATTCTCGTCGCGTTCTGCTGTCGGGAAGAATGATATCGCAAGTTTTTTCTCTGTTGTCAGATCGCGATGAGAAAATGGAGATAACCCTGTATTTGACTGAATTACAGGAATACACTAACACAACAAGAATTTTCGCGTATTCTCCCGCCTCGACCGAAGGTAGAGCGATCGCCGTTCTTCCACCGCGAGCGCACGATCTTCTCTTTGTATTGCCTTGCTCATGAATGCCAATTTTTGAAGTACAGCTCCCTTATCTTGGGAAGGGATTCTTTTAATTCATGCAGATGCACGACTCCCAGTGACACAGTTTGTACCGCTGCGACTCCAAGAAAAAGGAAAATAAACATTTTAAAGTATAGGAAGTGGATGTCAAGGAGAACCTACAATTCAGCCTGAACATTGTTTATTGATTCTACGCGGTCTATCGTGGAAGCAGTCATAGCTTACCCCGCTATTGATGAGAAAATTTTAAAAATTCTCCAAATATTCATTTTATGGGAATGTTCTATCTCGTCAAGGACTGTAGTACTAAAGTATGTTGTACTTGAAGGTATAGAGCATCAAATGAATGAATATCATTAGGTGCTATCCTTCTGATATGTTTCTGCTTAAGAGTTTGAAGTTATGTTACTGCTAGAAACTGAAGAATATATGGATGATTTTTTTTTTTAATACACCCCAGATACACGTCTTCAAGTTTCATCGCTGTGCGACCATCATTGCTTGAGATACAGCCACCTAGATTTTAGGTCTAAAAATGGTTCTTCAACCCATATGAGTGAGTGGATGGGTCCAATTTTTTGGATTTTAATTTTTGTCGAGGGGGACAACATTTAAACGCTTATTTGGAATATTTTGCGACCAAAGACGTTCTCCCCTCGTATTCGGCTATAACCTTTTTATGTGTCCTTGGAACAAGTATAGTGATCAGAACTTAAAATGCATATAATTAGACGTGCCAACAAAAACGATGAGTATAATCGTTTTTTGCATTAAAAATACTTCCAGAATTATGAAGTGTGACCCAATTGAGAACACATAAGGTAGATCGGCCATGTATATCGGATGAGCGAGGATCGTATCCCAAAGCAAATACTTTACCGCGAGATAACGCAGGGAAAGCGCTCAACCGGTGGATGGATGAAGCGATATATAAGGATGTTGTCCACTCTATCATAAAGAAAGCTGGCATCAAGGACTTTTGGGAAGAAGAGTGCCAAGACAGATCTAAATGGAGGGCCGTATGTTACAATAACCACAGAATATTCGGTACCACGGGTCGCTCCAGAAGAAACAGTAACAGCGAAACCTTCACCTGCCCCGAGTGCCAACGTGTAATATGATCTAGGATTGGTTTGATGAGCCATCGACGTATGCACGACAGGCAACGGCAACAGATTCCGTGAGATGAAGAAGCAATGGACCTTCGATAACGAGGAAGTCTGACGACGACGACCCATATTCCTAAAGAGTTGTTGGACAGTAAAATTAAATGACTGATTTGATAAGGTTTGAAAAATCTGTTAACGATATTAATATCTTAGATAACAACAAATGAATCCTTGAAGCAGTTTTATTTTTTTTTAAATATGATTTTAAACGAATCAAAATGACAAATGGATGAATCTCAGACTGTTTTTTTCTCTTTCTTGTGTGGGCTACGATTTGAGCTTGACTACACCAATATTGAAGTGAAGACTTCACGCTGCTGCATTAAACTTTTTCTTTCTGCTCTATTTGTAGTACATTTTTCAAGTTGATCTTTAGGAAGCCTTTTCCTTATTGCATAAGCCAATACCTGATGAAAATAATTACGGCTTGGGAACTAATTCTAGAGGCGCAAAATTGAATTTGAATATTTTTCTCGATTGAATGTGGAAGAGGAAAAAAAATATCAAGTTTCACATCGAACACTTTTCATTATTTATATTTACTCGCATTAGAGCTCAGTGAAGCGTCCCATCGATTACCAGATGGTTTGTTTAAATCCCAAAAACTGAAATAGGAAATTATCATCACGCAAATTTAATCGTACAAATTGAAGGGATAATTACGTTATCCACCTTCTCTACGGTAGACGGCTCATTGTATGTATTTACGCCCTTAAAACTGTTCTTTGACTTCATAATTCAGAACCTATTTTCCTGTTTTATATCCGTGTACATTTTACTCGATGAGATTTAAGTTAACATGATACCTCAACCACGTGCATGCCACTTGTTTAGACCGTTCCACTTTAGAGTGGACCATAATTGGATAACACATTATAAGTATGTGTATCATCTATAGGCAGCAGCAAGAGCTCCCGCTATACATATAAGGCGAGCGCTGAAAGAAAATTATAAAACCATCACCTAATGTTCGTATTAATATATTGTATGTGTGTATACAAAAATTGAGTAACACCACATCGTACGCCGCGTTCACAAATTAGGGCCGAGTAAGCGTGAATCACGGCAATCTGTAATTACGTTCCAGCTATTAATTGGTTGTGAAATCTAATTTTACGATAAAGGAGTATTTAGTGAGAATAATTTAGATATTTTGCTACACGACTTTTGGCAGCGTAGGTATGCGGGATTTGACATCGCGAGAAGGTTGTAATTAGAGGCGTTCCGTATAACTCCTTTGTAGCCGCAAAGAATTTTAAAGCAGAGCTAAAATATGAGAAAAAGCCTTCAGGTGCTCGAGAATGCATAACTTGTGCATACAAAATCTAAATCATAAAGAAACCATGAACGAAACCGGGCGATTGCGATACAAAATGTGATAAAATACACGAGGATTTATGCTCCCGTATTCAGGCATTCGATGTCTGCGTTCAATGATTCCGATTGTAGAAATACCATCTTCGGCATTTCCAACTCATGGAGATTGTGGAGTGGCGTGTTCAGGAAGTAATAATTTTCGTTTTGACTGAATGAATAGAGGTTTTTACCATCACTGGGCTTACGTTGATGAAGACCTAACCAGCGGCAACAAGGGCAAAGGCTGCATTTTTCACATTTTCGAACATTGAGAACGAGAATTAAAAAAGAGATAAAAAAATCAAAGCGCGATCTCTGAAACAGAATCATGAGGCCTTCCACCCTGATTCAAAAATCATGAAAATGTCTGTCTCCCTTGGTTTCAGCTGTTTCTCACCTAAGTCCCTATTTGTCAGGTGTGTGGTTTTTCTTCAAATCCCGAAAGAAGGTCAAGGCCATATCTACCCTACGACGTGATCAGATGATGACGTCACAAATTACCCACCTTATGACATCAGAAACGTTACCCGAATATCCAAGTATACATGTACGAATACTAGAACTAGACCAACTGAGACAGCGTATATCATCTACTTATGTAAGACCTAAATCTGCTGAGTCTGAGTCCAATCTGTGTTTTCGTGAGGTCCAGGCCTGCTCCAAAATTGTGGCTCGAATCGTGTGTTTCTAGAGGCTCCCGTGGGCTGAACTTTACGTTGTAGAAGAGTTTGTTCTGAGCTGAGAGACTAGAAGAGGAAGAAGTGATGATGAACATAATTATTTAGAGCGTACAATCTCTCTCATTTCCAGAGTATCACACCTTCGCAACAGATAAATAAAGGAACACAACGTTTATTTTGTTATTCTCGATCGACGAACAACAAGTAGCACTTCCGAGTCATCCGTAGGTAAAAAAAGTTCTCGCTTCGGGGAATCGATCCCGGAATTCTTCCTGTTGCGCTAAAAAGAAGCAAGAGAAAAGGCTTCATTAGACCAATACCAACGCCATGTACTGTGCTGGTCAAGAGTCTGTACTCATACCGATCGTGTAAATGTTGATGTACCAGAATATGCGGCCTGATAGTTAATTAAACAATTCGCGCGAGCATCGAGAGGTGGAGAAAACTATCCGGTACAGATTCCGGTGCGGCGGACACGTCTTTTTAAAATATTTTCCATGTTTTTCAGTTTTGATAAGGGCAGAAACTTACTGTTGACTCGCGCGGTGAATGGCCATTGTTATAATTTGCAAACAATCGACTAATTTTTATTAGCGAAAAAATACGTGACCAATTAGTGGACTATTAGTAAACTGAAAAAAAAATAAAAGAAAAGAAAAGGCAAACTCGATCGCGCGCTAACGAGGTTCAAAAGGGCATAGAAGCAACTAAGTGCTGTACCTTATATATTTTTTTCTACTCTCAGTACTGATCTCCTTTCAAGACACGCGGGCAAATATGTGGTACGTTAAAGGTGGCCAAGTCGAAAAAAATTTGTTATTCAAGAACGAACGGCGCAAAAATTAAATAACAATTTCGTATTATTAGCGTATCGATATTAATTAGGCGCAAATGATAGCGAGGATGCTGCTGCAGGGGAGATTGAAAGGAATCTCTTCTTCGCGTAGAACTAGTTATGGTAATACCCTCTCTCCTATAAACAGTACTCTATAGCAAAGTCTACGCAACGTATTTTCGCCATCAGAGAGTTAAGATCACATAACGTGATTGAAATTATAAATAAACAAGCGCTAAAATACGCTGATCAAGCGATTTAAGAAGGCGAGGAAGGCGCCTCGGTATCCCAGAAACGGCATAGTAGAAGCTTCTGGCTGCCCTATCTGATACTACTGGGTCGCGCAGTGGAACCTCAAGGCGGAAACAGTAAATTCGCGAAAACACAATACTATAAAGATGCGAGTATCTTTGAACTGTATACACATTATGCGTAGTTAGAGCGCGCAAGTAAGAAAAATTATCGATTTAATCGACAATGGGACACTGAAGCAAAAGAGTGGAAACAACATCTACTTAGCGATAGTATTAGCGTAAAAGTGCATATAGTGCGTACATACACGGTGAAATACTAAATTACATTTTGTCAGACGTATAGATATTGACGTATTTTGCGATAAATTCACGTCAGACGTGGAGGAGAAAAACGTTATTATACCGGCACTGGTCTATACAAAGTCGGAAGATATATACAAAGTACAAACAGATCTACCATACCCAATTAACCGATCAATTACGTCTCATCAGCGGCATATTATGCTAACGTATATTGACATTTTTCATTCATAAAATAATCGACGTCCGAGATCCTCGGCGAAATTTATTATACACGCGCGGCTATCCTAAATATTTCTGTCAAGGAATATACAGTTAAGCACCGGATAAACATCGCGGTACACTATGCGAATATCGTAGGAGCTTTCAAAATTTCTCGATATTATAAGAAAAAACTGTGCCTCACTGTCCTCTCGAGATGGAAGATATACAATTTCGCAATAGAGAAGCCGCCCGAAGCGCAAATAAATAGCCGAATCAACATCCGATATCCCGTTGAACGAGCGCCAAATTTTACGAGGTCTGACATTTACCTGGCGCGCGGTAATCAATGATCGTCTTTTCAGGTGTGCAAAATATTATCCTCTTGTCCGGGAAATGCGAAATTTATAGCTTATTATTCGTTCCAGATCACGAATTTGGGAAGAATCGAAACGCGAAAATTTAAATTAAAGCGGATGAACGCTGATGAATATTTCGCGCCAATTGTGGGCCGCTGTATCGTAATTGCTGGCGCTTAGTATAATCGAATTTTTATGTCTTTCTAGTGTTCGTGAATGTGACGAGATTAGCTGACCAAATCTGGCAGTCATCTCTTGCTGCGTTTCGAATCGTATTTCTTCTAGTGAGCCGACATACTTGAGAACTTTGATGGGAGCTTATAAAAATAACCTTTTCCCGGAAAATCCGCGAAATATTTATACCTCCTATACACGGATGGAGTTTTTTGCGGGATAAGCGTACGCCCCTACTTTGAGAATAGATTGTTAAGCGTGTTGTCGCGGGTTTCATACTGCTCGATTCTTCGTAGGCGTTTAAATTACAGTTTTTAGAGTTTGTCCTCCTTCTACGCGCGAATATTTGAACTGCATAATATTGTTTCTTGGTACCAAAGCATTATAAGTGCAGTTGGATGCGTCGCGCTATGAGGCTGTTGCAGCACTTCTCTGTTTTTGAAGGTCCATTGATTGCCAATGCTCACAATTCTAAAGTTGTAGCGGGCGCCTCAGCAAATGTTTCACAATTTATGGGTGCAGGGCTACGCCGCAGAGACCGATTTTCTACCAAAGTTGCAACTTTTCTGACAGATTGACAGACAGGTAATCTGCAGTATAAAGTGTAGCTTCCCTCGAGTCCTGTTTTGGTTGAAGGAAGTCCTGGAACGTTGTCTAGCCACGGGCTTTGGAGGGTCCATATCTACGACCGTCCCTCCATATCATATTCAAATGAAACCTGCATCAATCGTTTGTATGTCGTTTGTATAGATTTGTATATCGTTTGTATAGGTCTGTATATTAAAATGCACCGTTTGTATATTAATTTTTCCGCCAAACTATGACTCATAGGGGGGCGGTTGAAACGATAATTCTCACTACAAAATTTTGATTGCCAATCGCTTGTATATCGTTTGTATAGGTTTGTATATCGTACATATATCAATTTCCCCCAGTAAATTATGACTCACAGGGGAGGAGAGCTGCTGAAACAATAATTTTCACTGCAAAATTTTAATTCAAAATTCCTTCCAATCGTTTGTTTATCGTTTGTATAGGTTTGTGTATCACGTCTTATCGTTTGTATGTCAATATTTCCCACTACACCTCAATTTTTTATTTTTGTGTTTCTCCCTTCTCATAATTTTTTGGTGCGGTGTAGTAGGAGATATTGACATACAAACGATGAAACTTGACATAAAAACCTATACATACAATATACAAACGATTGACGCAAATTGTGGTTGTAAAACTCGAAGGGGGGGCTCGTTTCCACGCCCTCCCTCCCCCCTCAGACAATTTCATGATTCTACGTGGGGAAAAATTTATATACAAACGATGAAAGAAGGTATACAAATCTACATAAACGATTGATGCATGTTTTATTTGAATATGATATTGTGGGGGAGGGGGGGGTCGTAGAAATGGACCCGGCTTTGGAAATTGAAAAGAAATCCTCTTACCCGGACGTCGGCATCTTTTAACGGGGAACCTGTTTTATCGGAGGGTATTTTGAGGAAAAATGACGGACGCCGGTCGCCGGGCGCCGAGGAGCAAAAAGTGGGACTTGGAAAAATGTTTACCTCTGGGCTACGTAGTATGATAGGAGTCAGACTTGGAAAAATTTCTTCCTCCGAGCTATAGTTGATAGGTATTTCAGACTAGTTTAGTATATATGTACTGTATATTAAGCCTAGTTAGTATAAGCCTAGTTATACTATATATCAAGCCTAGTATGATGGCTAAACTTTGAAATTTTTAGGCTAGTCATTATAGGCCTATTATAGTATATTAGGCCTAGTTTGCGTGTCCATAATATATTTCCTGTAGTAAATTCTTCAGACAAGTTTCGAGTGACACGTACAACAAAAGCATCATTTTTCTTCAAGAACTTTTTTTCTATGGTGATTAAATTTTTTTCTCCGCTGAAAACTTCTTTTGGATGGAATGAATGTAACTGAAAATATGACCTCAATTTGTCCATTAGTTCTGAAAAATTTAATAACCTATATACTGTAACATACAAATACACCTTGTCACAATTTTGTTACCATGACATCATTATGTCAGGTTAACTACTCTCTGTGAGCAATTAGTTGGCATATGCTGGAAATGCATTCTTGGTTGCGTTGGCCATTTACACATATGTGTTGTTGTTGCTAATAAGTATAGGCGGATCCCATACTCCAACTGCCTACTAATCGCTCACGGACTGTAGTCTCATACACTAGATCCAAAGTACACCAGTTGTAATGGGGCCCCTTGGGAACTGTTCCAAAAATTGACCAAAAATAACCAGAATCAGCTAGAAACAACATGCATCAGATGCTTTGGGCGCCAATTAAACGAGTTTTTGGTCGTTTTTGGTAGTTTTTGATCAATTCTAGCTGATTTTTGGAACAGTTCCCAAGGCGTCCTATTACTACTTACGCCTAGGCCTAACATACATTACGCTAAGATTCACCTCAAGACTCTGAAGAATGTTGACCTTCACTACTTTGTAAGTTAGCACTAGGCTAAACTAGTTTCAGCTTCTCACCCCAACATTTGCCTATTATGTAAAAAACCAGGGCCAGGGAGAGAGCGAAGACAGGGCTTACACTAGACTGTTTGAGCAAATGAGTGGAGCAAGTGATGGAGGAGGACGCCACTATGACGTTATTGTGACCGAGGTGAATGTATCAAAAGTTGATAGGATTGGTAGAATCAATAATCAATATACATGCCCAGCAGTACTAGAGAAGAGAGAGGCAAACGAGAGCTTAGAGCGAAAATTTAGCCTCTGCCTTAAGTTTTTTATTATAATAACTTTTTGAACCTAAGATTGACGCCGCGATTAGGCTAATTTGTGGCGTTCTCAGTAAAGAGTAAAATATCCTCGAGATCTCATATGGAGATTGTGGAAATTCCAGGATAAGAACTGCGGTAGATGGATGGAGACCTAGCTTATGTCGATAATATTATCATTCATTCATTCATTGAACTATTGATGACAAGCTGCTGTTAAAATTTTATTTATAAATTTATAGAAAAGGAATTTTAGGCCTACTAATGAAAACAATTTCGAGTTCGACCATAGGATCTATCAGGGCAGATTTGTTGCTGAGAGAAGGGGGATCAAGGAATTAGATACCACCGTTCTCCTGCAGAAAATGAAATTATAAGTTGAAAATTTTTTAAAAAGAAAAGGAAGTTGGGTTTTTCTGCAATAAATTTTACTGTCATTACGTTATGTTCTGGTCATAGGTTTTACTCGACATAGGTTCCTACTATATAATCTCCTGTCTCACAAAATGAGCTCACAATTCTTGGCAAAGTTTCCTTCCACCAATCCTTTAGTTTTCTTTCGCATTTTTCTGCTGTCTCTCTAGCTGTTGCACTTGACTTATTCTTTCTTTCCTTTCTTTCTTTCTCATTTGGTTCTCGTTCCATTCAGCTTCTCGCTTTGTTTTTTCTTCTTCTTCTTCTTCTTCACAAATTTTCTTCCACTTTTCTTCAAGTTTTTGTATTTGCCTTAGAACTTTTTTCATTTGTGGTATATTTTTACAAGCTTTCTTGAATCCATCGAAGTACTTTTGCCGAAAATACCCGTAATGATATTTTAAGAACTTCTCCTGATTGAGGTTTTCAATTACTGCACACATACATAGTAAACCATCGTTAGAAAGTCAACTTCATTCACCTCGCACCATTAATATGTACAACATTCTACCTGCTTCAGTTTCATCATCGAACATTTTGGCTTGAACCAATAATTCAAAATATTCGACCGCAGCGTGTGTTTTATAAAGAGTATCTAATGCGATTTTGTAGTCGGAAATGGCCTCTTCTAAATGTCCTAATTTCCAATAACAAAATCCTTGTTTCCGGTAACATTCTTCGAGTCCGTCGGGAAAGTCCAGATTTGTTGGCTGTAATGAAACTCTTCTCATTATACAAAAGTTGCAATTTCAATTGCTAATCCTTCAAACCTCGAGTTTGATGTAATAGTTACTGTCCGCGAATAATTAATTGGCGGTTGGCATACGGGGTCCGCGTATACTATTTGCAACAACAAAGCGTGTGCGTAAATGGCCATTGCGAACGAAGACGCATTTCTAACAGCCGCCAAATCATTGCTCACAGACAGTCATATTAACTTTGTATTTCATCAAAGAACTTGTTTTAAGGAGGAGAAGGGGAAGATTACCAAAAATGGCCGGCGTCCAGTGTTTGACAACCTAATATAATTGAGATGACAAAATTTTACAGACACGTAGGTATAAAAATTAGTTTTATTATTGACTGTAGTTCCATGTAACGAAAAAGGCGTTCCCATCATCAGATAACTACAAATAATATGACTCAACTCCATGGAAAAATGTACAATTGCAACATGAAAGGGAATTTGAAACATTTTCAGCCTTGGAGGTATCACTCGTACATCATACGTGAGGGATTTGTGAAAATGTTAAATCGCGAATTATGTATCAAACAGGGTGTCTACCGGTCAAGTAAGTCAAGTAAATCAAGTATGTAAAAGTCAAATATTTGGTGAAAGGTCAAGTAAACAAGTAAAAGTCGGGTATTTTCATTAATAATCAAGTAAAAATGACAAAAAATTTTGAAAACAAAAATTAGGATGCCGTTGCAAGTTTGGACCCGTAAGATTCGTATTCCACAACGGAAGGTTTTTCAAAAAGTGCAACATATAGAAAATCCTATCATAGGGTATAGCTCGAGAGTGGAAATTTTTTCAAGTCCCCCCTCCCCCGTGACTTCGTCAACCTCGGACTCGCGCTTGCGCTCGCAGACACGAAAATTTTCTGAAAGTACCCCCAACAAAATTTTTCCAAGTCCCCGCACTCTCCGTGACGTCATCAACCTTGGATGGCTCGCGCCCGCGCTAGCGGATGAAAATTTCCTGAAAGTACCCCCAGCATGAGGAATAGCGAGTTCTCCGCTAAAAAAAATAAAAAACAGCATTTTTAGTCAATTTGACTTCTCTTTTTTTTTTAGCGGGGAACCCGCTATCCCTTTTGTTGGGGGGTAATTCCAGGAAATTTTCGTCTACGAGGTTGATGACGTCACGAGATTGATGACGTCACGGAGAGGGGAGGGGGACTTGTAAAAATTTCGACCCTCTAGCTATATATATGATGGGAGGAGGACTTAGAAAAATTACTACCTCTGAGCTATATATGATAGGAGAGGAACGTGGGAAGACGACGGCTTCCTTGAAATTGTAGCGCGGTTCAATTTGTCACGTCATGATTTTCAGGACTTGGAAAAACTTCAGGCTCTAAAGGACTTGGGACAGCGGGTTCCCCCCTGCCATTGCAGTCCTGCAGTGGCATCTAATTTTTCTTGCTCGTTGACTTGCTTACTTTGAAAAAAGGTCAAGTAAAAGTCAAGTATTTTCAGAATTTCCTTTCAGTAGACACCCTGAAGGCGGGGGGACTGGGAAAATTTCAACTTTTCATCTGTATGATGGGTTAATATGAGATGGAGAACAGGAGAGATTTTAATAAATTCCATGTTTCAATTTTAACAAAGTATCATGTGCACTCTTCATTCAACTTCGTCAAAGAACCCGTGAGTTTTGTTATCACCTATACTTTATTATCTTAGAATAAGGTCCAATATGAAACTTTCCGTGAAATTTGGAATAGCTGAAGTATTGCGGTATACTTACGATACATTTATCATAACAACGAATTCCCGCTTCCAATTGATTGACGCTTACGAGTTTGTAGCATAAATGGAAAAGTTTAGTATCGGACAAATCACCGGCTTCTATACAAATGAATTATACAATGTATGAAAAATGATTAGTTTAGATGCGATTTAAAATATGAATCTCAAAACGCGATGACGACTTTGTCTGTATTTTCGAAGAGAGGTCACTTAAATAAATTCTCTTCAAAGAACGGTGTAATTTTGCAATTTTCCTGCGATAAGTTCGTTTTTCATGAGCTGTGTATTTGGTACGATCTTGTCAATACAAGTTTTCTACCTTTTATCGCTTGGTCGTATTCTTCAGCAATCAGTAATTCATCGAGACGTTCTTCCCACCACCGCTCCTCTTCGTACATTTGTATTCGATTCTCATTTAGACAAAATAATTTTATTTATCGCAGTTTTTGGACTAGAATCTTCTAAACCTTATCACCTTGGAATTGTCGAAAAGAATAAGAGTTCTTGCGGTTTACTTATTATAATAATGCGAGTTCTTATTTTGCTTCAAAGCCATCTGAGTAAATAACGTACGAAGCAAATATCATGTGGTGTATCGAGATTCGTATTAAATCCTAGTTCCTAATTTTTTTCTGTTATTTCAAAATTGTTAATAAATTTCCCACCAAACTGTAAAATTTTCTTGAGTAATTCGACGATTTTCAGCGTTTTCGAGAATTTTGCGTTAGAGCAATTTGACATCAGAGAATATGGTTTAGAGAATATGTCGTACAATCGGAGTATTGATGACGAAAACTATTCGGACCGGACAGCGTTCTCAGAAGTTTTGTTCTTGTTTTGTTATTCTATAAATATCTGTTCTTTTAATAATTATTACAATATCAAGAAAGTTGTAAAAATAGTCTACCGCATATTTAAAATTCTTACAAAGGCGATCTTGATATTCATTTTTCGTAAGTGGTTCGCCCGAAAATATTCGCGATACTTTTTGAATGGATTCAGAAATTATACTAGAAGGATTACATTCGCAGAAATCAATTAAAATAAATACTGAAATCGAAAAACTACATCCGAGAATCATTTTGTGGAACATATTTTTGTTTGTACGATGTTTTGTGGTAATTCATATTCTTCTACAGCAGAAAAGAATGAATTTTCTCCTCGAAGAAACAGTTATTGACTTATGCTTTAATCCGCATGTGCATGAGTATTGTGTGCCAATACTAAAGTCTACGTCTTGAATAAAGATAAATAAATACAAAAATTTGATTTTGAATAATTTCTTCGCGATGAAAAAGCTTACTCATCAATCAGGGATTGGAATTAATAAGGTGAAAGAATATACGTACTCAGGTCGAATTGCATTTTCTGTACACGACCTTAGCAAAGAACTGCAAGTAAAAGAGGAAAAAAAAACGTAGAAAAGATTAGAGGTTCCGATACTTTTGAAGTAAAATCCTGGACTCCAGTTTGATACAGATTCTCACTTATGGAGCATAAATCAGGTCAGGGTTTGCAGCTGACACAACGAAAAAAGTTTGTTGGACCAGAAGTTTTAGAACAAATGAGTGGTTGGCCGGCAAAATTTGTTAGTTCTACAGTAAGCATAGATAAACACTCGCTACTGCACTAATACAATGACAAATTATGAAGTGAATACATAGCTGTTTTTTAATGATTTGGTGTTAGGAAAAGAATGACAAACGGAAGCATTTGCTAACGTCAGCAAAAATTGAAGTACAGCAGTAGCAAAGTGGAATGTGCTCGGTAGCACAAATAGAAGCTTGTAAACCAGTTTGCTTCTATGAAAAGAGAAAGTAACCCTTTTGTAGCGCACTAGAGCACATGCTACTATTTATCTTGAAGAGTAGCGAAATCAGCAGCAAGCGACTTCGAATATCTAAGAAAGACGTTCTGAGTCTTACGGTGTTTCAAGCGTTGCATACCTGGCTCGTTGAAGGAGCTAAGGGAATTGGTGTATGAAACTTTGCATGCCTAGTTTTTCGAAGGGGCTATCCTTCAGGCTATATACACCGACTACCGAACAAAATGTATATGATAGCAGGGGGACTTGGAAAATTTTCAAGCTTCGAGCTTTGCCGGCTGGCCAGACGGTGAACGTTTTTTCCAACCCCTGTCGACCCCCTTCCCCCCCTGAATGAAACAAGGTCACGTTAACATTTGAGTCCAATAAGGACTTTTGCTTTGGTCATCGATAGATTCTGAGGAGAAAGAGGGAAAATCTTCTACAAAGCGAAACTTCGCCGATTAAAAGACATCAAAGAAGAATAATTCACTGCTAGAAGTATAGCATTTTCTCAATCAATACAGATGGAGCATTGGTGTCTCAAACCATCAGATTTTGTTCTATGCCCCTAGGGACCAATGCAAGTAAAATCAATCTTTCAGTGGTGTCATAATTAATTACGCTGATATGGTAAATAACGATTTTCAAAACTCATTCAAGTCTTTTTTAATAGGAACATGATTTTATACTAATGATATGAGTTCATACATTTTCATCATTCTCGATTGATAACACCATAGGTAACACTAGGCAACAATAAACATTTTTTTGAAAATTGCTGAAGTGAGGTAGGTTGTATCTAGAAGTATTTTCTGCGCTGATTTCAGAACCGTTTTCCATTTTTTGATAGGAGGTCGCGTTTTCTTGTTATCACTTTGTTTAGTTGCCGCGCATTGTCGCGAGACGAGCGTTCCTTATCGAGCGTTGATACTGCTACCGTTGATCGAAGCTCGATAAAGAACGCTTCGTCTCGCGACGATGCGCGGCAACTAAACAAAGTGATAACAAGAAAACGCGACGTTCGATCAAAAAACAGAAAACAGTTCTGAAATCAGCGCAAAAAATACTTTTAGATACAAGCTACCTCACGTCAGCAATTTTCAAAAAATTTTTAATTGTTGCCTAGTCTCGTAATTGTACATTTTCAGTTCAGAGAGCAATTTCAGATATAAGCGACATAGTTTTTTCCGAATCGTTTTTGCGTATGAGGTCTAGAACTCGCTTCAGTCTTCCATGGTTTTCAGGTTGTAAAAGCTTGCGGTTCTCGTCTTTATTAAGGTGCATAAATGCTGCAAATTTCAACCAATTAGAATTCACGGATTGAATTTCATCTTTATCTATTTTGATCCTTGTTCAAGTTCTTACCTTTTTCCGCGTCGTCATAATTATTTATTTGGATCAGTAGTTCGCAGTATTCGAGCTCAGTAAGAGGTTCATAAGAGTAACCTAACGCTGCTTTGTAATCTGAAACGGCGACGTTAAATTTTTTCAACTTCCAATAACAAAACCCTCGTCGTCGGTAGCATTCTGCAACTCCTGCGGCGTAATCCTTTTCTTTCGGCTGAAATGATACAAGATTAAGATGATCCAGTACGTTAATCTGCTTAATCGATCTCATGTATCTAAAAGATTTGTCCGAGGGGTCCATAATTATAAAATCATGGTGCGGGAGGTTTGAAAAAACAGATAGATAATATGATGGTGTAGTGGGCACTTTGGTGAAGGCTTGGGGTCATGGCTCTCTGGCCCTCCTAGATCTGGTCCTATTTTTCCAGAACAAACATATTCACCTTACATTCTACATGTATGAAACACCCAAAGAATCGAAGTAAACATAGCATGCTCGTCCAGACTAGTCACCTCCAATCTTTCTGAACTCTTCTGATAAGACCGCTACCCTGATCTGATCTATAGGACCCCAGTGATGTTTTAATAAGTTATATCACTCTTTCTTCCATCCCACCACTACTGACGTCATGCCCTCCATCGAGTCAGTTATCTTCCCTTCCACTCGCCATTTAAAATGTTTCCGAGTCCCGCTGATGACAGTCTAAAGATTTTTTCAAGTTGGTTAAGTTTCCGAGCGAACGGAAGGAGTAATAGCAAATTCTCAAAAGAAAATGAAAAAAAAAAAATCATTTTAATAAATCCTAGATTTCTCTGCATCTCGTAATTTAATCTACTGAAGGTGGGCGACGGATATACTTATTCAATACTTTTCCACAAAACAGGTTCTCTGAAAGAAGCATCTTTTGCTAGGAACATATTTGTACTTACAATCAAGGTTGAGAAACAGTCAACGCCTTCTTGATATAATTCGTGTTTTACAATTTTCATACAGAAATGGTAATGTGCAACATAGTCTCCAAGGCTGGCTTCTACAAAAATGAAAATTCGCGAATAAAATCAAAGAAGGCGCTCTCTATGTTTCCTGTGACGGTCATTTGCGGAAGCTGTCGAAAAGGTGATTATCCTAAAAAATTCACCCGATATATTTGAATTTATATTCATTCGACAGGAAATCAAAAGGACTACAATTTTTGTTGTATGCATTGTTCACAAAAAATGATATTTTAGAAGGTACAGTCGATTTGATTGATTTGCTGTGTCATGGTGAAAAACGCCATGATCACCTTCTCGACATCAACAACAGCGCCCCTACAGATCGCTTTATATGCGAATAGGAAACAGAAAATTCGTTATTTTGATAAAAAATTTTTGTTTTTCATTCTGAACTTATAATGAGGGGTGTCAATCACTGTTAATGCGTGACTGATTCGTTTCAACTCCATCGTGAGTCACACAGAAGCTTATCTTCATTTTTGGACAGTCTTCTAAATTCATGATTCAAGAACGCATAACAGTTGTCTTGTAGTAGAGTTCTTACCTTTTATCGCATCTTGATACTTCCCAGATAGAAATAAGACATCAATTAGTTTAGCTCTTTCTAATGATGTTCCATCGTATTCACTAAGCAAAGTCTTTAAATCCGATTCTGCTTCATCATATCGTTTGTCTTTTAGGAAGCAGTCTACTCGCTTATCGTAATAGCTAGCTTTGGGCTTGATTGACTGGAATAAAATGAGAATGATTCAATTAACCTAGTAGGAAATGACTGTATTTTGCGAAAGTACGCCAAGAGAGAGATTAACAGATGGATAGCGTTTTTTCCTTCCTATTTCAACAAGAAACCTGCTTTACCTCTGTGGAGGTGATTTCATGAAAAAGGTCCCGCCTCCAGTGTTTGCCTCAAGGGCTGTGAATCATCTTGGCCTAAATAACTTTGATTTATTTGAGAGACTGGACCCTGTCCCTCGTGTAAGCGAGAGGATCTGGAAACTTCCACCCATAACTCACACGAGAGTGATTCTCAAAACATATTGGTGAAGTTTCACTTTCTGCAGTCAGTCTTCGCGCTCTTCTATAGTCTTTCAGTCTTTTGAAGTCATATTCCATTCTTGTCCTATATTTAGACTCACTTTGTTGATTAGGCTCCAACCTTCTAGAACGAGACCTTACTCTTTTTTACTCAGGATCTGCTCCTTTCGGATACTGCAATTTGTATGAGATTGCGAGTTTCAAATTTGTACTTACTATCGCCTGAGATAAATAGATAACGGCATTTGCAAACTGTCCTTCGTCGAACAAACGTGCTGCTCTTTCTGCTAAATCGTCAGCTTTCTCATGATTATTCATTTGCTGTGATGCTTCGAACAAATCAAATCCGATCAATTCACACTATTTTGCTATTGAAGATCTCGTAGAAAATACGTGTCTCGATAGAGAATCGCCCATTCGATTTTTCGTTTGTGTGGTAAGAGACTTTTCTAGATTTCCGACAAGAATTTATGGACGCCGAAGAAGCTTTCGGGTGCCATTTGTTGAAAATTATAGTTGTTTTTATTTATTTAGGCATTCAGGCCGGTGGACCTTGGATACTTTTGTCCCTCTGACTCTTCCCACCAACCAGTTTTATTTAGTTACACCTACTCCAGTTGTACTTTAACCCCTGAAGAAGAAGCACGTCGCTTCGAAACGTCGGGTTTCAAAATAAATTTTCGTACATCGACGGTAGTGCCGAAAAATCTCTTTTTATTGTCATGGTTCAGCTTTTCGATACACTTTGTAATGGTTCACACTACCTTTATTGTGTCAAACCATTGGACCTTAGTATTACCTTGAAATATCAAGGCTCAACTTGGCTCTTTACCAGGGCCGAAAATTTAATAACCAAGTTAAGAAAATTCTCATATTCTATGCATATTGAGATTGTATGAGTATGCATCTTACTTGTTTCCAGTGTTGTTTGCGAAGGTGTACTTCCGTCTCCTTGAGGAAGCGTTGATGTTGGTGGAGGGTTACCTGTACACACCCCAAAAACAGTGAGAATCGTGACTAAGAGTACTGTGGGCGCCATTATCCTGGAGTAATTTCAAAAATGGTATGAGAGGAGATGAGATTAAGTTTGTTTGAGACGTTCTGGTGACCCAATTTTCACGTTTTGAAATGAATCTTCGTGAATAGCTTCTAAAAACGTAGATTTACGTGGAAGATATTCCTTGTTTGAAATTAACGTATTTACATTGCATGTAACGCTCTCGAGTTGGTAGAAATAATATCAGCACAGTTTGTTGGTACAGAAGGTTTGAAAAATTTGTACAAAGTGTTACAATCGTAGCTATAAATTTATCTCAATATCTAGATATTACATTCTCTGTAGTCGTAGCAACGTTCAAAAGCTCTATGACTTGAGTGAAATAAGGCAAGAACTTCGGAAAAGAAATCATTGGCTCCTTCTTGATAATATATCTCCTCAAAACAATCCTAGACCTTTTCTGGTCTAAGATCTTTGAATACATCGGATTTATTTTATGGTTGTATGATCTATTCCGCTTTATTTTGGGTAATTCTTATCCACGTAGAGGAATAACTCACGTATCCTTTCTCGTAAGTCGCCTGCAAAGTCATTACCTGTGACCTAATTTTTCTGTGGAAATTTTAGATGGACAAGAAACAGCTCAGTTAAAACTTTTTATTCCGAAGAGTCATGACTGAAGAACGCACGATGTCATATGAAAATTCTAAAGAGACAGGATTAATATACCTATTATAAGGGTGATGACATAAGTAAAGAAAAATGCTTCGAGCCTTCCCATACTACATATAAGGAAATCTCGTGTTAACGTCTTCATTCGTAGAATTTTTCAATTGTCCGCGGCTACAACCTGTTCAATAAATTCAGTATTTATTCTTCGACCGAGAGCAGCCCTTGAAAATCACACCGCGTATCATAAAACTGGTCTGGTATGTCGATCCTATGCCAAAATTGATGTGTTATTCCTAGTGCGTTCCTCACGTGTCTTTTGTGGCACGGTACCTGCAGAAACTCTACAATTTATGATATAGCTTTTTGAACGTCATTCATTCAAACACGAACTAATATAATTTCGTATATTTTTCTCGCGGAAGTCGTCGAACCCCCCTCTGATTTACAGATCAAGATGCGAGAGGACTTCTTGTAAAGTGGAGTCTGATGTCGGTAATAAAAAGTTATAACCATAATACGTTAAAAGGCTTACGGTAGTTTGTGTGTGATGGCTGTACAAGCTCGGAAAAAGGAGTTGGTCGGTCGGTTTTTTTTTTTCTTTCTCTCACTCCTTCTATTTTTTTCTTAATTAAAACGGTCGATGTAAACACAAACTTCTAATTAAAAAAACTCGCTTCAAGTTGCAGTAAAGGGCGAGAATACATACTGCCATAAGATCCTTTTTTTTTCTTTCTTTCCTTTTCTTTTTCCTCCGTTCGTCTAATTTATTTCCTTTCTTCCTCTTCATCTCTCTTTCTCTGAATAGCGTTGCACTTTTTCTCCTAGTTGTGCACGTGGTCCTATCGGCATTATAGAAAATGGATTTTGCAACAATCAAGCCTCAACAAAATCGTAAAGTGTACTCGGAAATAAGATACTTAATGTCAGTTTGGTCGTTATCGACGTACGCATAGTTGTCGACCGGGATTAGGTTCATTTTTTCGATTTCAATATCTTGGGGAATTCGCAGCTTCGTACAACATCTTTGTAACTCTTTCGTGTCCATACGCGCGTCGTTTCCTTCAGGCTACGAAACAAACAATATAATTTACTTCTATCGTATTGGCTGACGATTTCCTCTATTTTTCTCTCCCTTTGGACAATAAATGTTGTATTTTATTTCCTCGCGTGTATAGATAAATATCTTTATGAGATAGAATTTATCCGCATCCTGAATGAATGATATCTTATTCAAGCCCTCCTCCATTAATCATATTATTTTTCTATTGGTTGTTATTATATTGAGGCAGTCTGGATTTTTCAATCACAGATCTACTAGTTGAAATTATTCTACACTTTACTGTATTCTTACGGCGTCAAGATAAATTTCAACCTTAGAGCTAATAGATACGAGTTGTAAGAGAATTTTGACTCCCAACCTTCGTTTATGAGGAGGGATCATGATTAAATTCTTTCTTCGACTCTTGGGGATCTGGTTTCCCATGGTTTATTAATTTAGGAAGAGGAACCTACAAATAGACTTCGCGTTCACATTTCATAAAGAGAAAGGTGTGAATAGCAAACTTGAGATTCACTTATGTCTCATCATACTCAAAATAAGTTCCAATGATAACGTATCAGGTTTTGAATTCTTTAAGACCAGAGCGCCAAAAAAAGTACTATTGGACATCAAGAGAAAATGAGTCGAATCAATAACAGAACGCAAGTAATGCTCAATTTTTGGGTCGGTGTAGATATGTAGAACCCAGTTGGAACAATCAGTGTGGAATTGTTCGTGTTAAGTTTAGTATGTTACCCTCACCTTCAAAATGTCGTCCTCTGTTGTGTACTCACGGTCAGAGATCGCTCAATACCCTGTTTCTGGTCAGAGCGGGCAAACGCGAAGGAGAGATCCTACAGAGAAGCTCGTCCTTCGGAAGCAAAGAAGATCAGACGACATAGACCAGCACAAGCGTAGCACAAACCCAATCCTTCCAACGATTAGAAGAGAAAGCGACCAGCACATCCAAAGTAGAGATTTGATCTGGGTGGGGGAGTGACTAGGGGGATGGACTTAGATAGAGGAAAAATTCGTATGCAAGTCGACTAAAGAGATTTGGGAATTTGTAGCTGGTTAAAATGTGCGCAGCGCAGATGCATGGTCAAATTTTAGAAAAATGATACAGTTCGTATGGAATTATAAGAACGAGAATGACTCGGAAAGAATACCCGATAAAAAATCGGAAGGGGAGGGGGAGCTTTGAGAAAATTTGCATAATTCAGGAGTGTTTGAATATGCCGAAATGGAAACCTGGTGAAACGTCTCGCATTCAAAAGTAAGAGCTGATAACCCCAAAATTTGAGAGAGAACCCAAAAAAATATTCAGGAATTGTCAATTTGCCTTCTCCTCGCCCTTCCCTCCTGAATGATCTGATCTTAATTTGAAAAATTTTTGATGGCGCTGCTTCAGAAAATGGAAGTGGAAAGACTCAACGAAAGTTTCCTAAGACGGCTTTGTATATAATACTGTATACTACGGATGTTGAGGTCTATTGTCGGTCTGGATAAAATTTCTATATCTATTCCGCTATCTCTTCTCAAATCATCGACCAAAAAGAACGATCATCAATTTGTTACCATCTGGAAAACACGTTGATCGAATAGCTGAAGACAGAGAAACGATGCGAAATTCTTTCCAGACTGTTTGTAATGCGAGAAATTAAGCTGTGACAGCTTTAAAACATAATTTTTCAATATCGAAATCCGACGTCAATTTTTTACGATTCGACATCTGGACGTGAATCGATATGCCGGGTATCATATTCAAGAGTACAATATCGCGAAGAGCGGAGTTAAAATTCCGAATGTGATTCATTACGCGAGCGGTCATTTTCGCATAGTTAATGAACTACTTCCTATCTTGTCGTCACTTGCTGAAGACGCCGATTTGCAAAGATTCCACGATGCCCTTCATCCTTCGTAACTGCATAGTCGCATTCATTCAATTTTCGAACGATGACAAAATGGAATATTTTACTTTCTTTGACCCGAATGAACAGCTTGCGCGATTACCATTGATACAGTCCGCACTACGGAGATTCAATTAAAATTTAAATGTACTTCGGTATAATGCGCGGTTGTTAAAAGCGAATGCCGAATGAGACGGCTCACACAATGTTCTTGCGACCCGAATGAGAGGAATGCGAATGAAAACGAGAAGATTCTTTAATTTCCATCTACTTATGCGTGATAGTTGTGAAGCAGTGAAGGTTGTACGACTTGGGAAACATTTGTCGATGCAGGAGAGTAAATTGATGATTCGTTTAGAGATTCTGTGCAAACTCTTGAGTTGGGACACTCTGAGAGAGAGAGAGACAATACTCCGAAATTTTGAATCTGTCCTGTACTCTTTGGAAATAGAACACATGGGAACGCCAAGAAAATATAATTCAAGCCGGACTTGAATAAATCTTTAAAGTATTTAGAACTATCTAGATTTTATCTCTATTCGCATCTCTTCCCTTGTTTTGGTATTGTCAGAAGAATAAGAATCGCAGTACCTCCTAAAATGTCCTGTCTCTCGCTGAATTGGAGGATAAAACGGCCTTTGTCACCAAATGTTCCGAATGTGCGTTGAAATGTTGTCTCCTGTGGGAAAACTCGAAATCCCAAAAAGTGGACCCATCCGCTCACCCGTATAGGATGCGGGGCCATTTTTAGGCCTAGAACACGAATAATTGTATCTCAGGCAACCTTGATCACAAAAAGATGAAATTTGAAGATATTTTAAAAGATGTAGACGTGCATCCATGGTACTTTTTTCATAAGGAAATCAGGGAAGTGTTATCTAGGACAATACGCGCCATGTCTTCGAGTAGAACACATGTTGGTACCGTTGTCCTGGGAGAGGTGGAAAATCCCCAAATCAATCAATATTTGGTGAATTTTTCTACTATTAGTGGGGTAAGCTATGACTGCTACCGCGATAGACCGCTTGGAGTCAATAGTCAATGTTCGGGCTAAATTATACGCACTTCTGACATTCACTTTCTTCGCTTTAAAATGTTTATTTTTCTTTTTCCTCAGGTCGCAGCGGTACAAACTGTGTTACTGAGAGCCGTACACTTGCTTGGAGTGAAAGAATCCCTTGCCGAGTTCAGGGGACAATACTTCAAAAATTTTGATTTATGAGCAAAGTAATACAACAAGAAGGTCGTCTTCTGTTGTGAGCTCGCGGTGAGAGAACGGCAATCGCCCCGCGTTCGATCAAAGTGGGGGAATACCCAAAAATTCTTGTTGTTTCGAGCGATGGGAGGAAAAGAATTTTTTGTTGTAAGCTCTTGCTTCGATGAAACGCGGGCTGATCGCCGCTCTCTCACCGCGAGCTCACAACAGAAGACGATCTTCTTGTTGTATTACTTTGCTCATAAATGCCAATTTTTGAAATATGTGACCCCGTCTACAGAAACCCGCCGTAGTGTTCAATTACAATCAGGAGAAAAGGAATCTTCCTTCCTCTGTGAAAGATACTTTTCTCCTTATCGATATTCAACGCTAAGGCGGGTTTCTGTAGACAGGGTCTCATATGTATTGTTACTTTATCTCGGGTGGGGATTCTTCCACTTCATACCAGTCCACTGCGTCAGTTTGTACCGCTGCGGTTTGAGGAAAAATAAAAATGAACATTTTGAAGTAAAGAAAGTAAATGACAGGAGAGCGTATTTATCAGCTCGACTGTTGACTAGTGATTTCCCACGGGCAATTGCGGTACCAGTCATAGCTTACCCCGCTATGGATAAAAAAAATTTAGAAATTTATCAAATATATATTTTTTTTTTCGCCCGTAGTACTTTCTTGATTCTAGGCTGCTGGCGGCAGCTATGAATTACCCATCCACAAACAAAAGTTTAGAGGCAAGAAATGCTTGGATTAAGTGAGAGACTGCCCTTTGGTTAATTTCTCAATGGCGTTGTCAACTTGCTGTAGTCATGACCTAAGCGTCGTGACTCATCTTCAAAAAACTACAAGGGGTTTGCTGACACACCCACGCGTACATTAGAACACTGGACCTTCGAAAAGAGATGTTGCAGCAACCACTTAGACCAATAGGTTGGATATAGTGCTTTGTTTCTTCACACGCCCCCAAAAAATGCTGAAACAGCACCTCTTAAAATGGAAGGGAAGTGGAAGTTCGGTACTCCATTTGCCATAATAATGGTGAACACAGAGTGTATGAATGGGTCAAAAATGCAAATATCGTTTGGACGTGCTCCTTCGTCTGAAAATGGTTCAGGTTCCACCCACGCTCAAAAACGTGTCTCTGGGACAAAAAGAGAAGCGCAAGAAGACCCTTTTTGGCTAAGAAAGCGTAGATGATACAATAATGTACTGCAGTTTTTTTTCTCGATATTGTACGCTTTAATTTAACGTGCATTTTAATTTTACGTATCTTGTTCTCTTTCATTTGAGTAATTTTATTTTTATTTTTATTTATTTATTTATTTATTTTTTTTTTGTACATGTAGATTTTACATTTGAAATCTTTTTTTTTGGGTGCTATGTTGTATTAGTTTGCTCATGAATGCCCATTTTTGAAGTATTGTCCCATCATTTCGAGTGGGGACTCTTCCACTTCACGCAAGTGCACGGCGTTAGTTTGTACCACCGCAGCTTGAGGAAAAATAGAAATTAACATTTTGAAGTAAAGAAAGTGAATGTCGGGAGTGCGTATTTTTCAGTTCGACTGTTGGGTATTGATTTCCCGCGGGCAATTGCGGTACCAGTCATAGCTTACCCCGCTATTAATGAAAAAATTATGGAAATTCACCAAAAATTTTTTTTGGGGAATGTTCAATTTCTCCCGAGGACTGTGGTACTGAAGTATGTTGTACTTGAAGGTGTGACCCATTAAATGGATGAATTCCCCCAGGTGTCACCCCCTGATTTCTTTTGTTAAATGAGTTTGGAGTTTTGTTATTGTTAGAAACTAGGGAAAGTATGGATGTTCACATTTTCTAAAATGTGTTCAAGTTTTATTTTTATCACTCTCCAATTTTTTATTGTTTTAGATAAATCCATTTGAATTTTAGGGCTTAAAAAGGCTATGCGACTCATATGACTGAAGGGGTGAGTCTAATTTTTTGGATTTCGATTTTTATTATGGTGGACAACATTTTGACGCATATGTGAAACATTTGGTTTTGTCCTCCTACCCGGCTCGAGCATTTTCGTCTCCAGGATGTTGTTAACGTTAAATTTTCCTCGTTATCCCCCACTCTTTATCATCGACCAAAAATTACATTTCCTGCCCATTGAAAAACGATTTCTGTTCTCCTCCCTTTTCCCGTGTTTGTCAGTGTTTGCTATCAAATAGGTTTAGGTCGTCTTTTCCTCTGGCTGACTGATCGGCTTTCGGTCTTCCTGTCTTTCTTTCCCACACATTTTGGAATTAGCTAAGACAAACGTAGATCGTTATAACATTTTTAGCTTCTTGGATTCGTCATTCAGCTGTCGAAACGGACACGTTCGGCGAAAATGAAAATAGTCGACGATCTTCGCAATTCCCGTATCAATACGATCTAGGTCATTTATTATGCACTCGAACAGCCAGCATCGGTCCATCACTATCACTTCGATTCGGCCTATTACGCGACCAACAATGATTAAAAATGCAAGCTAATTTGTCGACTGTACGACTAATGAATATAGAGCAAAATTTATTACCATGATAATACCAGTAGCAAAAAAGTAAGACCGTATTGACGACAAGCGAGATTGAAAATTAATGTGTCGATGTCGTTCGTCTTCGACGGCATCATCATCTATACAGCGAAAGTAAGCGCCGTATTTCTCTTCTAAAAAGGAAAATTAGCGAATAGTTCGTACTTATGTTGAAAAATTCGATATCGTAAGTTATATTTAAATGGCTAGATATTGTATACTATCTGTTTATAATAGCGAGTAGATGCCCTCGTTCGTATAGGATTAATTAACACACATTTTCGTGCGTTTGGACGGCGACATCGACGCTATTTCCTTTCTTTTACTTCTGCCCTTCCTCTCTCGTATCTACCTTCTTTTTTTTTCGCCATAATTGCGAATTTGATGAACGTATTTTTATTTGATGCACGCTACTGACATCTCAATGATGTGAACACGACACTACCATATGCACCTGAACAATTACTCGTGCCTTGTATTGTAACTTATTTCAGACACGTTGCATTCCTATGTGCGCTTTCATTCCCGCCAACCACACAGTGTATCAGAACGGGCTACATTATATGCAGCTATAGGAATACTCGAACTTATAAGTATATAAAATAGTACATGTTGTACTTCGGCCGATTTCCGAACCTTAGTGAAATTGACATTTTTATCGTATCGCGCTTCTCCCTCCCCCCGCGCACACGCTCATCATTAACATTATTATTTTCTTATTATTAACCTCGGTCACGGCTTTATGTCAACGGGAAAATGTATACGAAAGTCCATCGCGCGCGCGCGGGACTCCCTCGACATACCCGCGTACATTTAAATAGAACTATCTTCTTGCGATCACGACAAAAATGTTTAAAATCGAGAAGATATCGTGTCGAGCACGACTGAATGTGCTCGTACAATAATTTTTCATTGCCGCGCGCAGAATGACCACCTCTAACGAATACGATCACGTTGCTTCGACATTATTTGAATGAGAGAGGCTTCCTCATCAGTATCATTCTTCTGGTTCTTGTTCGATATTCTTCTTATACTATTATTTTTCCTCTTCTATCAGACGTTCTGTTTCAATATCACCCCTTTCCAACTAGCACGCATACACTCTCACTTCTTCGAATGCTTAATTGACCGGCGGATCGAGGATTCAAAATGTCGTGAGCACGTAAGGAAAAGCGCGCATGCTCGTCGAGACTAAAAGTCTCCACATGAAAAGTATCACACAGTATGTATTTGAGGCCGATCTCTCGGTGATTTATCTTGTCAAAAGGTCGTGGGTATTATTCCTCATGATGTGCCATCCCCTATTCTAGACATATCATTCGAGGTGACAGATGGTGCCTGAAAGTATCAACTGCGAGGGGTGGAGCCGTCCCAGTCATTTTCATTCTAGTAAGAGATTAGGAAACTCGGAAATCAGAAGCTGTGTTTTGGGAGCGATGGACCACGACTACCACCGATCTAATCAACCTAGATTTTATCCTTTTCAGAGTTTTGACCAAAACTGCGTTGATATATTGTTGAAATTGACCTTACGTCAACGTCGGTATCAGGTTAATATGGTTGTCACGTCGATGTTGGGTCGATTCGAGTCTACTTCTCCAAATTTTTTTTTGACCCGAATTCGACTGCTCTGTTGCGTCTATTTCAAGTAAATTTATAATTCTCTGGTAATGTACGCTCAATCGATCTCAAATTGACGTCGATCTAAAGTTGATTTTGAACCGACTTCTCCAAATTTTTTAGTCTGTCTGAAATCGAGTGCTCTGTCGGATCGATTTCCAGTCTATTTGTAGTTCTTTGATACTAATGTACGCTGAGCCGGAATTGACGTCGATGTGAAGTCGATTTACAGGCGACTTCTCCTTATTCTTCTGTCGACCTAAAATCGACTACTCCGTTGCGTCGATTAAGTATCGATTTGTGGTTCTCTGGAATGTATGCTAGTTCACGTAGAATTGGTTTCAAATCGACATCGATCTCGAGTCGATACACATGCGCCCCCCTGTTGTAGTCGTTTGTCTGTTTGGCGACTGCACTATTCGTGGACAGAATTTTCGAACAGAATTGTATAATGAGGGCCATTGGAAAGTTTCATTATGCTTGAATTGTGCAGCAATGGTCGAATCGACGTCGATTTTTAGTCAACATGAAAATCTGAGTCGACTCTGAAACCTTATCAAATTTCGCCCTTAGAATTGATACAATTTCGACGCCTATTGCAATTCTTTTACCAATGAATGACGTATGATTGACTCACGTTAGTTTTGGGTTGATAGCAATATAAACTACTGAGAGTCGACTCAATTTCAACGTCGGTCGACATTAGACGAAACAAAATCGACGTTCGTTTTGAGTTGACTTTTGGTCGGAATAGCGAGTTGATTTGGATGGGATGAGAGTCAGTCTTTTATGGATTACGCAACCGTAATTTAAAAAAAAGTAAAGCATTTTCGGGTGTCGATATTATCAATATAATACTGGAACTAATTTGAAGCGTTCCAGAGCCATTTTGTCGTTCCGGAACTATTTTTAAAACAAACGCTATTCAAATGATATTTGATATCTGTCTCAATGTTTGGGCAGATATCGATAATATCAATATCATTTGATATTTTTTCAATCACTGCGCGAGCGGCATGACTAGAAGTATTTTCCAAAGGGAGAAGGGATAAATACGGCGACTCGAGCTACATGAATAAGCTTTTGCCACAAGTGCAATGACAACAGGGAATTCACAATGTCTGTTTTCTAAGGTTTGAGTCCAGGTCTCTGAATCTTCATCCTTTATTGTTCGTGAATTGAAACTATTCCAATTCTTTCAAGTAGAATCGATGCGTTTTTGTGGAAAGTTACGTTCATTCATAATTAGGAGAATACTCGAAGGAGTAAAACAAAAGAAAACTGCAAAAGGACCGCAAGAAATCGTTCATTCTCTTAATATCTCAAGTAGGTCGGTCGAGTCCTCTCTTTGTTCTCGAGCCGAAATTTTTCCGAGCTTCATTTTTCTTATGTCTCCTTTCGGTGAGTGGTTCGTGCCGCAAAATTATTCCAAGTTCTTCAGATAGTTTCCTTGGGTCCTCCTTCTGTCCTTGAGTCGAAATTTTTTCAGGTGTAACTCACAATTCTTCCAAGTTCCATACGTAGGTTAGTCAATTCACAGCCTTTTCCGAGTTCTTTCGCGCCTGGTGGTTCATGTCGACTTCAAATCGACTCGTTATATCTACCGGAAATCGACCCGCTATCGACTCATCGTTCACTTAGAAATTAAGTCGACTCACTCTCAGTATTGTAGATTGATGTAGACCCAAAATTGACGTCGATTCATTCATCGGTAAAAGACTCGTAATTGACGCTAAACTTGTATCGATTCCTTGTGTACAATCCGATAAGGTTTCAGAATCGAGGTGAAAAAAGAATCGACTTCTGGTATCAGATTTCGATGAAGATTGAGAATCGAAGTCGAAATTGCGTCCATTCGACCATTGCTGCACTGGTAGAAGTATAATTGAAGTTCCCTCATTATGTTTGCACATTCTTTCTGCGAGAAGTGTAGTCACCAAACAGACAATAAACTTCAGATGGATGATTGTATATAATATAGATTCCAGATCGAAGTCGATTCGAAATATGTACACCGGTATATTGTCTAATCCTTATAACTGATTCAGATTAGTTTTCTAAGGCTGAATTTTTCCAAATCGCGATATTTTTGTGTGTAAAATTGAAAGATCAAGAATTTTTTCCTGATCCAACTATCCACGTCCTCAGTAAATTCTACATAATTCACGTCGAAAGCAGGAAATTCTTCAAGAATTTTTCTCTCCCGCCTTTCTTCATCTTTTCTTGAACTAGTTTGAAGGACCAAATTCGTCCCATAAAACGCGTTCCTGAGAATTCTTAGTTTATTTTCGTTCAGGAAGTCTTCGTTTTTTACAAAATCTCCGTGGTAACGCAGGGTGTCTCCAATAAACCCTATAAAATTTCAATATTTAAAAAATAGTTCAATAACAGTTCATTAATTTAATTTCTGACCCAATAAAAAAATATAAATTTGAATTTTCAGACTGAGTAGGATTTTTTTCTGTAATTTTGATGGCATTATGACGTGAATTTTCAAGTTCAGAGGAAGTTTGGACACCCAGAAATCCTTCTCCATGCTACACCACTGTATTTATGGGTTTTTGGAACACCTTTTAAGAGCCCTATAAAAGTCCAATATTTTCAAATTTTGAATTTGGTAGACACCCTTCAACGTAACGATCTGAGCTCAAAATTTTTTTCAAGTCCCTCCATCATGTAGACTCTCGCAAAAACTTTTAAGAGTTCCATGGTGATGTTACAATCCGAATTGGAATTTCCTCCTGTATGAAATTTTCTTGACTCAAGCTGAAGGTCTTGACTTGGTATCGACTTATTGATAGGAAACCTGTTTTACGGGAGATAATTTGGAGAAAAATGACGGGCGCCGTCCGTCTGGCAATCGACGACAAAAAAATTTCTACCTCCGAGTTGATAGGAGGGGGACTTGTAAAAGTTTCTACTTTCGAGCTATATATGATAGAAGGGAGACTTGAATGACAATGCACCCTAGTGACTCCCATAAAACAGGTTCCCTGTTTGCCTCAATTAACAAAGTTGATGAAGGCAACCCCGAGCAGCTCACCACGTAAGCTGCGAGTTTTTTATTATATTTTAAACACGAGAAAAAAAATCTCACTCTTTTTCTTTGAACTCGGAGCTATCGCAGGGTGGATCGGTACCGAACTACTCACGACTTACCTTTTTTCCGGATACTCTTTCGGAACCAAATTTTCTTCCAATAGCCAATTTTGTGCGAAGTATATCGAAAAAGACTCAAGCCCGTTGCGAATAAAATTAAAAATAAATCAATCTCTTTTTGAAGCCATTACAAATAAGGATTCGTTGATTTTAACCTTTGTCATGATAAATCGGTATGTGCCATTTGAAAGATCGCGTCGTCCGTTTACTGGCGTGCTGCTGGCATCCAGCTGCGTTCTGTTATTGAATGTACGTGAACCATATTAATTATTTTAGAGAAGCTGTCACGAATGGGGATATCTTTCAGGAGAATACTTCAATCCGAATTCATTAGAATGAGTAAAACTTGTTCGATGATTGGTTCGTCAGAATTGGACGCCGCTCAGTGCGTCTGTAAATAAATCCATTGGTGGTTTTAGAATGGTGGGCGAAGTTATTTGTCTGGATTCTATTCGTAAATATCGGTAACTAAAGGTACTGCTATTCAAAATACGATGAAAATAATAATGAAATACTGGTTCGAGTTTTCATCTAATTTTTCCGAATTCTTTGAAATCAACGCGATTGTGATCCGCGTCTCTCCGACTGCAATTAAAATGAGAAAAATTTCAACGAATCTTTCAGGCGACGTGTTCGTGGAAGTAACGCTGCCGGCTGCATCGTACCATTTATGAATTTTTCGAAGTAGACGTCGTATCGGTTTTCTTTACTTTCTTCGAATTCAGCACTTTTTCTCAGTACTTTTTTCTATTAAAATTTCATTCGCGAATGAATTTGTTAATTTGCATATTCATTTGACCCGCGACATGTTCGGTCACTGGATCTATACATAGATTTACTTCTTCGTCGATTATATCTCGTTTAATTAATCTGCGCTATTGAATAGGTGAAGAAGAACTGGGGCAAAGAAGATCACGTGAATTTTTTTTTCGTACATAATCCGATCTGCTGTTGCACTGATAAATACACGTGATTCGTGGGAAAATGACCCTCTTTTTGACTTCTTTCGGCCGAGTATATACGTACGTCTCAACGGTATCAATGTATTTTCAGCGATTGTTCATCGCAATTTTATCGCAATCGCGAAGTCTTTACACTGGTGAAATTTTTTCTTGTTTTTTGCGTGCAATTTTCCCAGTTAATTGAGACGTCTGACCGATGCCCGTTATGACATTACAACTGACGTATCTGATTTCTTTGTGTAATGAGAAGGCAGAAATTTTATTACAACACGGTCGTGTTACAATGGTGTATATGTAAAATACCGACCATCAGGATTGAGATATAGACTTATAAAAATGTGTAAACTCGGCTGCATTGTTCGAATTCGGCTGTACAGTGCAATTTCGAGGTCAATATGTTTATCGTATAAGTTCGTCGATCTCCTTAAACATTTGGTTTATTTCTTTACACACCCGTGGAAGGAGCGTCTGGTACATGCTAGATTATAAATAATATAATACCCACGTGTAACATAAACCTTATAGTAGCGTAATTTATTAGCTAACGCGTAATTTTCATAAATTTTTACTCGCATAATTGAAAATAATGAAGTTGAATGACTTTTGTCTGTTTGAGGAATGTGCCTACTTTTTTTTTTTTTTTTTATTCTCACCAGAGCAGGGTGTTTTTGAATACGCCCATGTAAAATGAAAAGAATGTAGAGCATTTTAGTGTCATGAATAATACTATCTAATGGGCAACAAAATGATATTATTGTACCACGTATAGTTTTCATTGATGCATCTAGGTCAAAAGTTGAGTGGTTTCAGGTGGTTGAATAAGGAATCCTTAAATTTGTGAAGAGGAGAAGTCTTGACTCTCACGTTCACCGACTACGTCTTCTTCATTAATTACGTCAACTGACCGTGGGAGGATTTTTTGTTTTCGATTCCGAGTGTCGAATATCCTACAGTTGGTCATTTGAAGGAATTAAAACTTCTTCAAATACAGTTCGAGGTTACATCCTTTTTCTCTATCGAATGTCTATGATCGCATTAAAAATTTCCCTGTAGTCCGTAAACTAATCAAAAGGGCAGCTCTCAGAAAAATTTGCGAGTTTCCACTACCCCCCCCCCCCTTTCCGTCAATAATGGTAGTATATCCTATTCAGTTTCAAGCTTCAGCGTCCGATATGACCTGGACTCAATTCAGCGACTTGGAAAAATTTCGAGTTCCGATCCTTTACAAAGGAAAAACTTGGGAAAATTTCGACCTATGAACCCATGTAGAGGTGGACCCAGAGAGAAGTTGAGCTCTGAACCTTTTGGCTAGACTATAACTATGGGCGCTTAATCTAAATTTTTCCTTGAACATGAAAGCTAGATTACAGTCAACATAAGCTAGGCCCCGAGGAGAATTTTAGGCTAGGACTCCCTTCCTATAAGTTGGTCAATCGATCATGTATGAGTTGAAGAAGTGGGTGACGTCATCAGTGTACTTACATGGTTAGGAGATATAGGAAGGGCTTGACGTTGAAATTTTCAGAAGTCTCCCCAGCCCCCTCAGATCAGGTCCCAGCAAAAGGAGAGTAGGACATCTTCAGAGGCAGACATCCCTAAAAATTTTTAAAGACGAAGAAAGCACAAGCGGGAGAGTAGGGTAGGGCGTCGCCAAAGGAATGATCTTTGGTTTTGATCCTTATAAAGGTGGGACTTACAAGAATCAGAGCGAGATGTCAAGAAAAACTACGATAGTACAATACTTCCAGTTGCTTGAAAAGAGAAGTAATTTGTGACAGCAGTCAAGATTTGCTGATTATTTTTATGCTGTCATTGTAGCTAATTTTCGCTGTGCTTCGGTATCCCAAAGGGCAGCGCTCGCATAAAGGGGGGGGGGGTATAGTGTACTCGTAATGAATCAGATGCCTGGTTTGTGCTGCGTCTCAGCAAGAATGATAGAGTTCTCGAATAGGGAGAATATATTTATCGACATCTTGCTTTCAAAAAGGAAAAATAATGAACTGAACCAACGCTATTTAGCGTAATTAGAATTGTACTCTTACCATTCAACTCAGTTGTCAATTTATTCTATTCGGTATAATAATCTCGGTAGCGCCTTTCGCTCTTGACCCGGTTTTCTTGTCGTATACGAATTGCACAGTGAAGACTTCTGGAGCTATTATGAAATACAGCAGAGCTATCCCCGGTCAGATGAGTGGTTACGTAAAGTGTTCGGAAAAACAGTGAGAGTTGAAAATGTAATTGAATTTGAATAATTTTCGTTCTTTCCAGCGTACAATTTTCTTGCTTATGGATTGGAGATCGGCATTCTTTCGAAAAAGTATTCCATAATTAATGTCTAATTAACCTAAATTTCGTTTTACTTGTCCTCTGCTCTCTCAAACACTAGAATCGTGTCCACTTCAGTAGGTGTATCGACAGTCTAGGCTGATGGGTGTTTTACACGGCTGGCAGTAACGGTAATCATTTGTACCCGCGTAATATTTAGTAAGTTGAATTATTATCGTCGTAACCGTAGTAATCGTACACGATCGCGAGATTTAGATCAACATCGGTCGACGAGTCCTTTTTAGAAAGAATCCGCAAATATCTTTGGAAGCGTTTCGAGTACATGCCATAAATTTTGCCACCGATGAATGAACGTATATCACACCCATCTGGTGGATGCATTAAGAGAGCACCCGATGAACCGGACGGGACGATCGACGATGATGACAGAGCTCTGTATCGGGTATACTATAGATACCACCTCTTCCTGCACTCATATATTTAGTTAACTTTTATCCGCGTATGAGGATGAGAGAGAACCATTAACTCCACGACCTGGTGACGCGCGAGCATGTTCTGTGCCAGCGGGGCGGTTGTAAAATGACTTTGCTGGAAAAACTTTGCGCGGGCATTTATGTACCGACATTACGAGTTTGTACATTAACACCTTTTCTCGATGATGACGATGCGTGCGAGTTTTTCCATTCTCTTCATCGGCTGCCATCGCAAACACACGACTAGAAGGCACACGCTGAAATGCTGTTATAGGATGGCGCATTCTTCTCGTCGAAAAATTGCGTATCTTCGCGCTGGCGTTATTTACGCTTGAAAAGGGCAGAAAATTTATTACACCGACGTCTAATTTGCTAAATGCAACGTAGTAAGTAAATTGTATCATTTTATGTTGGCCCGAGTTGAAGTGAAAAAAAAAAATGCACTTTACATGGACGTCCTACTGTATTGTAGCTTGACTAAAAAAAAAAATTAGTACACAGTTGCAGAATTGTTAAGTATGCATATCGTAAACTGAGATAGCGAAGCTGTAAGAATTCCTTGTACTTGAAGGCGCGTATGCTTTGTAGAAGTGTGATCTACAAGTTTGTAATTAATAAATTATTAACAGAGGTTTTCGAAGCTTGTGCGCAAAAATGTTGAGACGTTAATACGACAGTATGGTTAATTGCAATACTCGTATCCATAAAAATCAACAGAAACAATTATGACCGCGAAGGGAGACCGTTTGAAAACTTCTTGCTGTTAAGAAATGTAGGGAATTCTTTACGTACTTTTCATACTTGTAATTTCGGGAATAAGTGCAAAGTTGGATGAGACATAACCATTAAAAACTTGAAAAATTAATCATCGCATATTTTCGGATAACGGTGCGTCCGACCTTTGCGACGTCATCAATGGCCTTGATCTAATTCAGGGACTTGAAAAATTTCGAGTTCCGATCCTTTATACACGTAGAGGAAGGACTTGGAAGAAATTTTGAGCAATATGAACCTCTGTAGAGGTGAGCCCAGAGGAAGATGGGCTTTGAATCTGTAAGCTAAGTTATAGTCATCTACTCTTGACCAAAATTTCTCCTTTGGGCAGAAAATCTAGTTCAAAACTAGTCTAGAGGAGTATCTTAGGCTAAGACTATTCAAGTTAGGACATTCCCTTCAATCGATTGTCAAGAAAAAAACATGGCTTCCTGAGCGATGTTGAACGAGGGACGCAGGGAACCTGTTCTGTGGGTTGAAAAATAATACATGACATGACTCGCACTAGGATAGCCCCTTCAAGTAACTAGACATGCAATGCTTCACATACCAATTGGCTTAGCCCCTTCAATGAGCAAGATATGCAAGGCTTCAAACACCATAAGTTTCCCCTTTTATCATATATCACGGCTCGCGAATCGAAATTTTTAAAAGTTTTTGGCCGGACGGCGCGCGGCAAATTTTTCAACCCCCCCCCCCCAATAGAACAGGTTCCCAGTTAAAATGGACATTGAAAAGGTGCGTGACGGCATCAATGTATTTAAGGGGTGAGAATGAGATAGAGGGAGGACTTGGTGAAAGTATCAGGCATGAACATCACTTAAAATCTCTTAGGACAAGGGAAGTACAAACAAGAGAGTGTGACCTTGTCAGGGAATGATGTTTACCTTGAAACTATAAATAGAGGAGGGACTTACAAAATCATAATGTGATGTCAAGAAAAATTACGATAGTAAAACAGACTTCCAGAGCTTTAAAAAATTGCTATCACGTGGTAAGAAGAAAAATTTTCGGGCAGAGCCGAATAAACAAAGGTCAGTGTCGGGCTACTCGACAATCGGTCCGAATGCTATAGGAACCGAGTGTTGGGGCACTCGACTGACGGTCTGGATACTACTGGGACCAAGTGTTAGAGCACTCGACAGTCGGCCCGGATGCTGTTGGAACCGAATGTTGACGCACTCGACAGTCGGTCCGAATGCTATGAGAACCGAGTGTTGGGTCACTCGACTATCGGTCAGAATGCTATTGGAACCCAATGTTGGGGCACTCGACAGTCGGTCCGGATGCTATTGGAACCGAGTGTTGGGGCACTCGACAGTCGGTTCGTGTGCTATGGGAACCGAGTGTTGGGCCTACGACAGTCGGTTCCGTATGCTATCGAAACTGAATGTTGGGGCACATGACCGTCGGTTCCTTATGTTAACATCAATGAGTGCAGACCTCTTCGTTTTTCGAGTGAAAAAATTATGACAGGTATCCTGTTTTATGGAAGGGTAATTTGAAAAAAATGTAGGACACCGGGAGGCAAAACGTGGGACTCGGAAAAATTTCCTCTATCATGGGCTGGATAATTATTATAATTGGGATTGGGGCAGGGAGCCAGAGTAAAGACATGAGTTATGTAAACGAGTAATTCAGAACGGATGCCTCAAAATACCGGAGATCAAGGGTCCCCGCTACAATGGCCGCTAATTTTCATGTCATTTTCTATACACATAAGAGATGAAAGAATTTATTGGGACTCCTGGATAGTTTGTAAGACTCGAGAAACAGCAGATGAAATATTGTACTTACTTCCCGGTTCAACAGGGGTGGAATGTTATACAAAATTTCGAGAAAAAGACGAAGGAATGCTTTCCACGCAAATACTCGTATTCTCTTCAAATTTGCAAATATGTAGTACCGTCTAATGTTCTGAGTTATTGCCTGAAAAAGGGAAGAAAAGTCAAAAAATAATTATGTATGAAGCCTTGTTCGTGTCGCGAAGGTGTAGAAGAGAAAAGTTCGCGGGAAACTTTGAGAACCTCGGAAATGGCAATGAAAACGAACCTAAGTAAAATGAAAAGCCATCATATACGTTCGACCTCTTCGTCAGGGAGCACCTACAGCAATCTCACTTTCCTCGAATTAATCCTATTGATAAATACAGAACAATAGCATTTACTCGTACGTCGTTTATTATTCCCTTTCATTCGCATCTGGTCTCGTTCTCGGAGGACAAATGCCCAAAGAACAGAACTGCACGGAACGTACGAGTACATATAGAGGTGCTCATCATTACGCTTCTGTGGTGCGTGCACTTGTGCTCAGGTAGAAAGAAAGGTCCTCGGCCGCGCATCGTTCCACACAGTACAATATAAACAAGCGTTAAATCGATCCTCACGTTACATTGTGCGTGTTCTTCACTCGTGATGAACAAAGACCATCGTCTATTCGTCCTCAGTAGTTCTGCTAACTGTATAATAATTTTTCGGGCGACAAAAATTATTTTAAATAAGCAACCCATCGAGTATGAAGTATAGCGAATATCGAAATTCCGACAAGATGTACACGTTTTTCTTTTTTTCGCTCTTCTCCCTCTTTTCAAGCCTGTCATCTCATATAATACCGAGCGTATGAGAAATGAAAAAGAAAGGAAATAGAAGCTATTAAAAAAGATCAGTTACATCGAGATGAAAAGAAGACGATGACGAGAGAGCGAGAGAAGGAAGGGAAAAAAAGAAATTATGGCGCAATTTTATAATTACGGTTTTTCGATGGACGTGATGCACCCAGACGATGGACTCGTGGTCATCGAACGACGAAGGCGCTCACAATGATATACCAACTCTAAACCAGACCAAAGGCATACCATTCTGTGAGGCTTGGAACGCTGTTCAACACTGTTTTACATTTTTTCTTTCCGTTTTCGTGAAGCATCTCGAACAGATGCCAAACTTTTGAGTCGACATCTCACAAAGACGTGCTACAAAAATCTGTATGCATAGCGTACACGATCTCGTAAATAAAAATCACATCGTGAGATCTCCGGTGGCGTCAACGGCAGCCAATTTTCAATAACGCACCGTACATGTAAATATCATCGCCTCCGACTATCATATTATGTGACAGCAGTTATTTGGTACGCTGGGATTCGCAACTTTTTATGTACAAATGATTTATTGTGTGATATTTTATTTCCTACTTCCGGTTACATTGATCGAGAATCACTTACGTGTCTATCAACTATGTTCTCCATACGTAACTTAAGTCACCCTATTTTCCCCTCTTGGGCGGGGCAAGTATATATGACGTTGACATTGCTGTCGAGCCTCCCTCCGGGTCCTGGATGGGCGCAAGAATGCCACTGGTAGTTCCTGGATTGATATCTTACGAAGTTGATCCTACTGTACCCGGACTGTCAAACCTCAGCAATCATTACACCGAGAACTATTAGAGTTTTCTGAATTGATATCCTGCGTATAATAGATGTGGTAGGTGGTAGTTTTATGACCTTCTTTGGATTGCGGACAAGCAGAAGATCACGTAGGGGCGAGTGTTTGTACTGGATTGTTGCTGGGACACAATTCGTCTGAATATTGTATGCAGATTTGACGCTTCAGAACCTCATTCTGTGGGAGTCCCCGTTCGCTATTTTTTATAAAGCTAATCTCAGTCACCGAGACTAGAACGATATTGTGTCGATATGGGAAATAGTCCTACTTTTTCGAGAGGAATCACTTCACCAAGTGAACCATTGTAGCAAGCTGCCAGGTCCTGATAGTAGGCTTTGCTAGTGACAATTCGTAATATTTCAATCTCGCTCTTATCGCTAGTGGTGGAATACAGTCCTAAAATACATTAGCAAAAGGAAAATCGAGTATGGTTCCACTAGCTGCGAATTTATATCCGTATGTTTTCCGGTGTACAAATGCCGTTTGGTGAGCGTGCCTTTCCTCCGGGTGATTGGAGTGCGCCCCGGAACTTTAGAATGGTATTTAATAATAAATGGAATCTAGGACAAAATGTTACCAGCCGCACAATTCAAATTTAAACTTTCGGAACAGCCACCTTCAGAAGTTAAACGCACATTGAGAAGAAAAGCGGGGAAAAAAAGTAGGAAAGGAGACATGCTATCACAATCGAAGCCGGCGACGACAAGAAAATCACAAGTCGTTGGTAGGAAGCTTATAAACTTTTTCAATGAGATAATTATCGCGTGAGGGTCGATTCGGAACAACAACTCATCATTATCTAAATGACGGAACAATCTCAGCGTGACCAACCGGAGAAAACAGCTTGATCTATTTCAAAACTGTGGCCAGATTCCAGTAGGTGCTCAGCAAAGGCTGGTATCTTTTCGACGAGGGTAACAGAAGCGACTTCATCAGGACTCTGATGCAAAGTTACTGGCTTGTCTACCTAATACAAACAGCCGAATAATCACGAAATTGAAGCTTATAGTCACCATTTCTCTCAAACATAGGCGGGGCGGAGACCAAAAGGCTCGAGGGAGTGGGTAAGTTCAGAGGTAAAAACAGGATACGAACTTATTTTTCTTTCCCTCTTGAACCAGACGTACTCCGTGGGAGAAAAGTGGTGAGGTCTAAAGCTATAGAAATAAGTTTCTTCCAGATCATTCTTTCAATATCAAGCTCAAACCCATTAGAAAAAACGAGATGCTCGATGACGGAAACCTCCTCAAGAAATGCCCGAAAGAGGGATGGCGAGGAGACGCTGAATAAAGGTATTGAAGGTGGTCAATTTATGGGAGGTGGGGCAGAACGAAAAAGCATGGATCGTAATGTCTGAACAAGTATTTTTACGGAAGACACCATTCTATGAGCGCCACCTTCAGTGGAAATAGATAGGTCGGGGAAGTTATTGGAAGATCTCGCCCTCACCACCAAGGTGAACACTGTCCATTAAGGAAAGTAAGAAACGCTTGAAGCTCAGAAATAGAACCAACCTCTCCAAAGATAAACGACATCGTCAACATAATGATGCCAGTAAACGACGTGACGGAGGAGGTGGAATCCAGAACGAAAGTACATTCAAACTCCAATTTATTTTTTGTGCTCAATTTTTCCCGTTTGATTCGGATGACAGAAAAATTGCATGATTATGTACTCATATACCGTGTATTCCATTATACTCCTAAAATCCACTATCAGATTACCTATATATTTAACTCTAGGTAATGGAAGCTCATTGTCATAAGTTCGAAAAAAACAAAGTCCAACTTCTTCGACGGTCAGAATTTTTTCAAATCCCCCTCGTAAATATTATATGTAGCGCGAAAGTTGGAATTCTTCCCAGTCTCCCATCCCTGTAATACAACTCGATAATCGGAATTTTTATTAGTCTCATTTCCGTCACCAAAAAAGCGGGGAAAAGAGACAAAGATAGAAAAAAGGAATAATTTTTTTCGAGGTGCAGGTGCTAGTATTAAATTAGGTTAGCGTACGGCGGACGTCAACTTATTCATTAACAAAATATCTATTTGGAGGTACTGTACTTTTCATTTCATTCGTTTTTGTATTTCAGTATCTTTAGACTGATTAACATTTTGAAATTCTTTGGGATGCTTAGAATTTATGTCGGAATTATCGTTTGAGTATTACGTGATGAACATGTTTTTTAATCGCTTGAACGGAAAGTGTAATCTGCATACTTCATACAAATTATCGTAATCAAATTGTATCTAGCCAACACTGATTTTTGTTTGGAGGGTATTGCGTAAAAAATTCACTCAGAAATAGGCTGCATTGCATTTTCACGGTTTTCATAATCGGATGTACTTTTACGTTTACTAAATCATATTCAACAACAAATACGTGTCCTCTAAAAATTTTCTTCACATCGTTCGTTTTTGTGATCCTATTTCCTATGAAACTGGCCGCAAACAACTAGGACGAGAAGGGAAATCATTTCGAGAAGGAAGAAAGAAGCAGTACTGGTACAGTTCTGTCGGAGTCGCTTTGGAACACGAAAAATATAGAGCTGACAAGGCTGAGGAAGAAGTGAAGAAATTCAAATCACAAAAAGAGAGTGTCTTGTCGTATTCCGGGATAGTACTGCTTGTTTAGAAGACAATTACATGGCGTTTCCTTTTATGGTACAGTATCCAAAATACTTTCAATTGTATTTTGAACAGCGCACCGATAGCTTTCTACAAACAGATGTTGAAGTGAAAACATCGAATTTCGATGAGGAAGTGACCATTGCCTATGAATTAATGAAACTGTGCGTGCTGCCCCCCCCCCTGCTGTTCAATGTGTACTCAGAACACATCTTCAAAGAGGCTACATAACAGAAGACGATGGTACCCAAATCAGAGAAACAAGAGTCTCAAATATACAACAGCGGATGATACCGTGTTGATTTCGGTCAGCGCGACAGGCCCTGCTGACCTTATATCTTCTTCACTGGCTTTTACTTCAGTCTTCAAAATCTTGGCGAGTTGTGTGCCGAGCTCCAACATCTCTTGCTGATGTATTTGTGATTCATCGTCAACTATAACCCAAAAAGATCTTTGTCGACCTGACGATCGATAATTCACTAGAAATTTGATAATACCCATACTGAAAGCTGGACTCTTAACGCACGAAATGGAAAATAGAATAAACGCTTTTGAGATGTTTATATACCGACGGATGCTTAGGATATCATGGTGCGATCGTGTCACAAATGCAGAGGTCCTGCAACATATGGATAAGGAGATGGAGATAATGTTTACAATCCAGAAAAGAAAGCTTGAATATTACGGACACACTTAACGAAACCAAAAATACACTGTTTTTCAGGACGTCATCAGTGGAAAAATACAGGGCAAGCGAAGCTGTCGTGGCAAGCTGATCTTAGGAGAGGGTACAAAATGGATGCGAAGGAATTATTTCGCAGTGCCGCTAGCAAAATAAATATTTCTATGATGATCGCCAAACTTCGGTTGGAAATGACATTGATGTCAACAGTTAGCAACGAAAATTTATTCAGCCGTGACGGCGGAGATAGGAGGCCTGCACTGCAAGTATGGGGTATTATCAAATTTTTGGTGAGTTATGGATCAGGTCGACACAGATCTTCCTGGGTTATATCTGACGATGAAGCACGAATAGATCAGAATTTGATGTTGGAGTTTGGCAAACAACTCACCGAAATTTTGAAGGCTGTAATAAAAACTGGTTAACTGGCGAAGAAGATATAAGGTCAGTAGTGTCCAACTTTTTCGTAGGCGAAAATAAAATTGCGGTCGTAGAAGATGTGCCAGCGTCATTTATTAGAGTTATACACAATTTGAAGAAAGAGGGCGATCATTTGTATGCAGTCACCCTTCCTCGAAAACAACCGAATTGCTGAAAATATTTCAGATAGCAGTAAAACTTTTATTTCACAAGACAAGTCGTAGAACCATACAGTATGTTGGAATATTTCTATACAACGAGCTATTGGGAGTTGAAACCAACACCACCAGCGGTTTCCACTTGAGTTGGGAGCTACCAGAAGCCGTCGAATCGACATTAAAGTTCAAGAACGTTGAAAAATTTGGAAAACTGATAGAGCGTGCAAACGATGTATGGAATAAATATTCCCGGATATACGGAAATTCAATTTCTTTCAAGTGCAACTGGAAATTTATGAATTAATCACTTTTGTTAAATCTGAGAAAAAATTGATACTATCTAAAAGGTTCCAATCGTATGTACCTATGTTGGTTTCTTTTAACAGACGAATGAAGGAAGTTCAATGGTCGATTACAATTCCTACAGCGCGGACTTGGAGAATGGGGCGACACTTACTTAAATTTCATCTCATATGAATCGGAAAAGTAAAAGGGTGTTACTTTGGCTGTTGTACACCATCTCTGGTGCTTTTCGGCTGACAGAGAAAAAAAAACCAGTGGTGGTTGGTGTTGATGAATGTGAGTTGTATAGAAACATGACAAACGAAGTAATGTTGTTTACAACTAATGAAAATGCAGCTTACTATTGTGGAAAAATATTACACGCCAGTTTAAAATCCAAACCTATAACGTCAGACGAAAGGAAAGGATCGTACTATCTCATGAAGAAAAGAGGACCTTCAGATAAGAAGTTCTGGATTAAACCTGTAGCAACTGTTAGTCTCCCGGAGTCATATCATCTACTATCAGTAAAGTATCGAGAATCACAATGATGAAGATGAATAACCCGGGAAGATTTTTGTCGACCTGACGAAAAAAATCTGATAATGCCCCACACTTGCAGTTTATTATGCCTCTTATCGCCGCCGTCACGACTGAACCAATTTGCGTTTATATAACTGTTGACATTTATGTCATTTCGAACGTTGTTCAACACAGGAAATCAAACTTACGTTCCTTTTTTTTTTAGAGAAAATTTTACTATGAATTGAATTCTTCATTTTTGGAGTGGGAAGCATTGTTTGTCATTTTGTAGATTTAAGATAGGGTAGTTGTACAGAATAAGGCCACCTCGAGCTTTGATGGCAAATTTCACGGTAATGAACGCATAAGTTTTATTATAGGGATAATCTATGATTCTTTAGCACGAAATACGAGTAAAATAATCACATTATTTTCGTCTGCACATTTTAATGAAGTGTATGGTCATTTTCTCCAAAAATGTCTAAAATACGAGTAAAATAATGTCTGAACGTTTTCTGAAAAAAAATCAACTTTTTTTTTTGACGAGTATTTCCTCTGATGGTCTGAGGAACCAGAATCCTAAAATGCGACCTGAAAAAATAATGACTAAAATAAAGCCATTTAAAGGCAATATAAGGAAATAAAATGCTATAAGCTAGCACTAAAGACGACGCACGAATCTTGGAATGTACGAAAATAATGAAAAATGAGTCAAAAAGTAAAAGGAAAGTACTGGCAGGTGGATAAAAAACAATTCATCGAAGTCCGTGGCCTCAAATAATAAAATTGGATCTGGTCCCAGCCAGGAAAAAAAATAAGACGAGACCCTCGAGATACTCGTACTTGACAGGGAGGGGGAATCAGAATTCTTCCACTACCAAAAATAAATCAAAAAGTGGGTTCAAACTGACAAAAGAATGAAAGTAAGAATTAATCCAAAAAATAAAATGGGAAATAGATAAAAAATGTACTGAGTGTACGTACCAGTCGTTCATCCAAGTATCCGTGCGCACAGTAGTCAGGGTCAACGAGCTGAAATAAAATAAAATAGTGAAAATTCCACATAATAAGCGGTAAAAAATAAAATTATAAAACACACACAATAGAACAATAATAAAAGTGATCAAGAACGTAAGGTGCGCGGATTACGTCAATAAAAAGAATAATAATGATCAGACATAATGAGGATGTCTGCGGGACTAAATTTGAATGTGGCAGTATTAATGGTATTTTTGAGATGAGCTGACTCAAGAACGAGAAACATTGAATAAAACGAGTTGTCTTTTAGCCTTCAATTGGCATTGCAAATCGGTCATTGAAATTTTATAAACATTATGGGCGCATTGAGTAACAAATGGACACCATCGAACAGACGAAAGATGTTTCGTCGAAAATTCGCGAGTGCAAAGAGTGTCGAGCTTTTGCACAAGAGACTATTGTGAGACTATTGTACGACTGATTGAGTCGAACTACCTTCTCGCCTGTAGTGCTTCGAAGAAGAACCAGAGTTCGAGAATTTGTCTCTAGAACCTTCTAGAAGGACGACAGAGAGAGAAGATAGAGAGAGAGAGGATTGTAGGAAAAGAAGAAGAGGAGGAAGAAGAAACGAAGGCTGGGACGGTAAAAAGCAAATTAGACATCAACAGTGAAAAAGGGTAGAAAGAAAGGAATTTATTAAGGTAAATAGGATTGCTAATAGACCAAACAAAAAATTGATGGAAGTGCGTCAGAATTGTGTGGAATATTTGAGCTATGTTCCTGCAACCGATAAAAAAATCATGTTATTTTCAAATGATTGAAAATTTTTATTGGCCACCATTAAATTGCTTCGACGTTCGACAGGAAAGCTCACTCCTGCCGAAAACTTTTGGAAAAATTTATTCGTGCATTTTTTGTCACTAATTAGAAAAATTCTCTTATGTAGCCAGGATATATTTGCTCGCTCAATGGATCGACATCCGGCTTTTTTCCATCATTCGTGTTCCTCGTCTCGTCAAAATGCGTTTGAAAAACGCGAAAAAACGTGCCGGTGTTTCGCGAAGGCGCGCAAGAAAATTGATATAGAGTAGACAAAATTATTCGACCGATCACTCTCTCTCTTCAGAAAACTGAAAACGGCGCCCAATTATCAATCTTGGAATTTTCATATCGCTTTTTTCTCGATCAAAGTATTGTGGTCAATTACGTGTACAGATTTTGTAAGGTCAAATACCTCGTCTTCCTCTAGCGTGATAGAGTACACCTTAGTTTTTCTATTTAGTATTAGAATACCGGACCGAGCGTCGAATTTCGTCTTCTTTTTTTCTTTTTTTTCAGGTAAATTACACATCGACGTTAGTATACCGTCTCTTCCTCGATTAGCATCGGGTGGCACTTCCGGGATGGTTTTTCTATGCGTTCAAATTAAACATCACACCAAAAAGTGGGAAAACGCTCTCGCGCCAGCCTCGACGCGGGAGCATTTACTATATTCGTACTCTGAACGACTACAATAATTTATGAATTATCATTATTGTCGTAAAACTTGGGCGAGATAATTAGCTTTGGGTGGAAACAACGCAATACTCGGGAAAAAAAAATAAGAAAACGACGAACCGTACATTACTGTCGATTTGTAAACACTGATATTGTGGAGCCGCAAGTTATCGTAAAAAAAATATAAATTGAAGCGTAAAACAGGCGTTTTTACAGAAAAATTGATAATTTAATGCATATAACCGTAAAAATGGCGATCATATTGTCCACTACCATGGCCAATTTGTAGCAGTAGGTGTCGGGAACAGTCAAGTTTTGAATTTTTGCTCGAACGAGGTGACACGACTCACTTCGTACAATTCAGCTGGAGTTTTCAGCAAATGAACGAATAATTATTTGGAGAGTAAGTGGCTACAAGGGTTTAGTGAAGGAAAGTGACTGTGGGTGTGATAAAAGTTGGAGTATTTAGGAAAGAATGGGGTAGTCAGTCAATCAATTTCTTAATAATTGATAGAATCGCAGCTGAGGTCGGCTTTCTCAAACACATTTTTTCTATCATCTTAAAGAATGGTTTATGCTACACTTCTCTGATTAAAAATCTGATTGGACTAATATCTGGTCAATGTTTTCGTGATAATTTTAGAGATTCCCTTTTACGAGGAGGGGGTTGCCGTCTTTCCGGCGAATTGTAGTTTTGAGAAGGTGGAGCCTATTTTTGGGCTTCGGGAAATTTTTGATCTTGCACCTACCGGGAGGGGGATGTCGACCTCAATCAACTTCGGAAATTGAAAAATTCTGCTGTAAAACCGGTTCACTACGCATTGTAATAAAAGAGCACCAGGAACAATTTTGATCATTGAGATTTACGCGGGGAAGGGAGAGAGACTTGGAAAAATTCTGATAGGAAAAATTTCTAGAAGTACACTTGAGCTGTTTACATGAGATGGTGGGGGAGAAGCATGTTTTGTAGAATTTCCTAGAAATGATATAAATGTTTGTACAAATGGCCGATTGTAGTGTCACATTGAGAGATTCATTTGTGTTACATGGTTATATCATTCTTCCGAGAGTATCATTATCGTGAAAAAAGAAAGAAAGAAAAACGGTGTCTGTATCAAGAGTGGTACTTTTGGTCCAATTTTTCAAAGAATTTTCATTTTCGATGTCTCCCATTGAACCGTTTTCAGACAAAATAACTCAATCGCACCTGTAGACGACACAATCATTTTTATGATGTGACATTTCCGTAATATTCACGTAAAAAAAAAAACAAAAAAACGAATAATAACGAATTCGGTTTAAAAGAGCCGCCTTCGGTCTTGAGAACCTTCTTTTTCCACCTTTTTTTTCTCTCTCTCTTCACTTATATTCTGCATTATGCACTGACAAAACTGGAGCAGTATTCGTTGTACGATATTCGTAAAAGTTATCAAATCAGCTTGCGGTATGAACGAATAAAGACCGAAAATTTTGTACATAATTGAAGAAAAAACAACGAATTTTGAATAACTTGTATTTCTGGATATTTTGGAGACTAATAATATAAGAAATAAGTTCCGTGAGAAAAATTTTAATGAGCATGAAGCCGTAGTATAGGAATCGCTTGTTACGCTCAACTTGAAGAGTTGTGTAAATTCTGAAGTCTTATTTTACGCTGAAATCATCGGCGAAGTAGAATTTTTCAATATTTTTTCCCGTAATCGATTCGGTACTGCTTTGATCTTGGACTAAGAACAACATGAATGTCTTTTTACAATTGATGCGTGTTTTGATGGAATATTTCAATTTGTTTGTTTCAGGTACGTATTTTTAACTTCTTCGAAGAAATTTGACCGCTACGCGTGAATTGTTCGTGACTGATGGATTGAATAATATTATGCTTAAAAATACAAAGGTAAAAAAGTATAGTTTAATATTTGTCCGTGATGTAGATATTCTTTAATACGAATTCTACGTCAAGAGAGCAATCTCCTGGTATTAGATTTAATGTCGACTGAAAATCGACGTCGAAATTGTGTCGATTCGCCCATTGCTGCACTTATGGTCAAACATGATTGACTACGCATCCTGTCTGCGAGTAATGAAGTCACCAAATAGACAGACTGCTATAAGGGGATGCCTGTATACCAGTATCGAAATTGATTTGAGGTAGATTTAGAGTCGATGAGCATATATTTCTAGAGTACTACTGAACGATTGTTGATCGAAGTAATAAAACAGCCAAAATCGACGTGATAAATAAATCGAGCAGCGTCAATGTGCAGCCGGCTGCAATAATTTATCGACGCAATTCCGACCAACACTCTACCATGAAAGAAGTCAATTTTCAATCAATTTTTGATCATCGCTAGCTGTTAACGTCAAAACAACGATCGAGATGGTTTATCTGATCCCCTCCTCTAAAATGTGCAAAAAACCATTGAAAACAACTTGTCCGTTGGATTTTTGGTCTAGACGTAGCGAATTTGTTCGCAGGTACAGTTATTTTCATCACCACTTTCTCTACGCTCACGTCCACTTTATCCCTCGATCTCAAATTTCTACAATCCGCACAAATCACAAATTAGATCGAAATTGCGATTGCTTTCGGAACCATTGCGCGTCCTCTAATTTCTTAGCCTCTTTTCGAGCCTCAAGAAGGTTGTATTTTTCTCCTGGACTCTCTCCATTCAAACCCTCAATGAACGGCGACAGATAATCGACGTCAATTCGATCAAGAATTTACTTTTCTCGAGATTTTGATCGATATGTTGTTGAAATCGACATCACGTCGACGTCGATTCGACACATTTGTCCCATAGATTTCAGACTGATTTCGAGTCGATATCTCCAAATTTCTTTATTATAGTCCTAGCAGCGCTGGTGGTTGAGTCAGACTAGAAGATTTATATTCGAAATAATCAGTGAGCCAAATTTCCTTTTTCAAGGTAATTAGAATCCTTTACAAATAATCGTTTTTTAAATTTCTGATTTAGAGGTGGCCGGTTGGAACTTCGTTACTGGCAGGGAAGAAGGTATCCGACTTTCATCCTCAAATCGAGATCAATCTGGACTCGATGTACAGTCACCCTTTTGAAGCGTTCTGTGTGTTTGGTGACTTCGCTACTCGCAGACAGACTAGTAGTCAGAATAACCGAATGAGAGTCTTTGAGAATCTTGATTACGCTCGATCAGCGCGTCAGTGGTTGAATCGACGCAACTCATTTTTGACCTCGATTCTGAAACCCTATCAAATTCTACTCTTCAAATCTACAAAATTTTGACGTCGATTGCGAGTCTTATCGACCCTGAACCGACGTCGATTTTCAGTAGATGTCAATCTTCGATTTTGAAAGACGCGACTCGATTTCGACGTGGTCAATTTTAAATTCTTTTTAGGTCGATTTTGAGTCGACTTTTGGTCGAATTCACTAATCGATATGGAATCAATTTGGAGTCGACGTGGTTCATTGGTGATGACTTACAAAAATTTTGATAAGAGACTACTGTAATTCGAAAAATTTCACTGACAGCGTAACCATCGATTATTGGAATTGAAATATCGATCCTCTCAGTCGATTCTTTTCTGCGAACTGAAGTTTCCTCTTTTTATTTTCGATCGTATTCACAATAATACGCCCTGAACGTTTTTGAATTCTCTTCCGGTTGATTTTTCTTGTCTATCTTGTTTGACGTTTGAACATCATTATGGTCAACACTTCAGAAATATTTCCTGAAGCCTAACTGTAAAAAAGTTTCTCCACATTGTTCGGTCAGTTTCGTGAGAAACTCTGCCGATCGTTTTCATCATATTCTTCGCACAAATGTGCCGTTGAATCGAAGTTTGAGAGATTTTTTGACACCTCGCACCATCTATTTCAACCGATCTGGACTTCTTCCCCTCCCCCCCCCCCAGAAAATTGCGGGAAGTCTTAGGTCGACGAAAATTTTAACAAATTAGTTGCTCGTAAAATATTAACGACGAGAACTCTCGACTTTGAAAAAATGTGCGTCCTTTTTCTCGCGCAACATTTTCGCTACATAGGTATATTATAAACCGAGAAAGAAAGATCGGCGTCAAATATTATGATTAGGCGCCGGCGTCAAGGAGGATTCTTTTCGTCTGCTAATTCTGGAAACGTCTTTCGTTCCTTCAAATTATCAAGGAAATAAAATAGCTATTTAAGAAAAAATACAGAATTGAATAAATTAACGCTGGAAAAGGAAAAAAAAAAAAAAAGTAATAATATTCCCAGATTTTTCGTGTAAATTTAAGCGCGTACACGGATGTTCAGAGAAGCGGACGGGCGTCGTCGAACACATTAATTATCATCTCGTCCATAATCTAACGGTACATTCAGCCATCGTATTTAATAGGTATTTTTTTTTTCAAATGAGAAGATGATGTTCGCTCTGGTCAACGCGAGTATAAAAAAACTATGTAAGAATAATAGTAATAAAATCGTTATTATCTTTTAAATGAATGATAATTCGTCGATCGTAAATTGATATTTACGTGCCCGTGCAAATGAGTGGATGAGGGAATCTACGGTCGCGTCTGTCCACATTCACATGTACATCATCTCAGGAGCAAAAGCAACAACACTGCTTCTGCGGTTTGGGCGAGATTGAAAAATATATTACTTATTTACCTCTCGGTCGACGGCGAGGGTATACGTCGAAGAGATTGATCCGAGATAAATTATAATGATTTTCGTTCCGCGACAATTCTTCTGGTAGTATCGACAAATAGATACGTAAGCTGTGGTTTTTAAAGAATGAAATCGTCATCGTTTTGACAAAAATTTTTCGAGCGAATAATTTTAATCCAAAACAATGATGTCATTGCCTGACCATAGGCATCGTATATTCGAGACTGCGATATCGACATCCGCGAACCTGTTCGAGAGCTTGACACATGAGACCGATGGAATCACGATACAAGTTCTTTGCAGACGATGATGCGGTAATTCCAACGTGCGCTCGGTATTGAAGGGGCAACATGTGATTTGAGAAGTTCCTTTTATAATTCTCTTCGGAAAAGTGGGAGAAAATCTCGACAAACTGGGAATGACTTCTAAGGGAAGTGAATAAGATAAATTTCTTCAAATAACTCAATCTAGCAGCGTGAAGCGTCTTTTTTGCCTTTACACAATTGATTAGAACATTTTGCTCGATTATCTGTGAGCTCTGTGGCAGATGAATATGCTGTTGCTGGTTTTCTGTCATAGTCGACTGTATGTACATCTTTCGTGGGCGAGGTGTGCTCCCAGCTGAGATGGGAAGGAGGCGAGTCGTTTGTGCTGATCTCCTAACGGCTCAAACCACTGAGGCAAGGGCTAGGGGACAGACAAGTCCCCAGATTTCAATTTTTGGTTTGCAAATTGGGTAAATCGTCAAAGCTAAGTTTTTCTTCACCACTGTAAATTGACCTTCTCATTTTCTTTGAAGTTTTGGGCTTCTCCCTATCTTCCTCTGTGGGTTGTAGAACCAAACTTTATCACCAGATTCAAAAAGTTCTTCTGTAGCGCCAATGTCATATTGAGCCTTCATCCTTTTGCTGGCGATTTCTAAGATGTCACAGACCTGCTCATGAACTTTCTAGAGTTGCTTCCTGAGTTGTATTAAATACTCTTGAACGTCTTGTGGTTTTTGAGAGGCGCTCCAAACTCCAAATCACATTGTAACCGTAACTCACGTTGGAACATGATCTTTGCTGGAGTTTACTTTGTGGACCAATGCACTGATGTCCGATATTCTAGTCCTTTTGGCCTTCATCAATGACTTTGGCTGAAAAACTCATCAATCGTATGGTTGAATCGTCTGAATGTGGGTGAAGCTCTGTGGTATGAGTTCTTCTTACACCCAACATTCTGTCGACCTCTCCAAACTTTTTTGATTCAAAGCGCGTTGTCCATTTTTTCACCAATACATTTGCAACAGTTGTAGCCTCTTGGTTTAAGAGCGCAATTACTTTAATCCATTTTGTAAAATGATCTTTATAATTATAACTAAGATAAACTAGTTTCCTCTGTATATTTCTGGAAATGGTACAGCCATATCCATCGTTATACCTTTAGAAGGATACCTAATATTGTAGATTTGCATCCTTGCCCGTTCTCAGGTTGAGGGACCTTTAGTTGCTGAATATGATACACAATGTCGGTATCAATCTCCTACATGCAACCAACCAGAAGGCCAATAATATTGCTCCCGGTGCCTTGGACAGCATTCTTGTTACACCAACGTGCCCTCCAGGTGACCCTCTAAGGTCTTTGGAAGATGACGCCATCAACAGATTCCCAGATTCTACAAAGAATCCCTCGTTCAACTTGTAAGAAGTCCCCTTGTGATCACTGAATCTTATAGTTGATTGGTCTGAACTGATCTTCTGTCAATTTGGTCGAACGTTTTCTTCTTTTCTCTTCAAAATGAAGGCCATGTCTTGATATTGCCGGTGGGCATCTCTCATATTTAAGTTGGTATCAAACCGAGAAATCCTGATGGTGATCTTCCTCTAATCCTGTGCGTCACAATAGTTCTATTCTTTTTGGGTCCTCCGCATTTTGAGGGGTCTTTCCGTTCTGGTGTTGGATATCGAAGGTATAGGTCTGCAAATATTGAATCCATTACACTTTTTGCCTTTCTAATTCCACTGTAGAGCAGCGTTATCAGTTCTCAAAGAAAATTTCTCCCTGTATAAATACTTGTGAGAATGTTTGAACGCCTTTACAACTGCCAGTAGTAATTCTGCTCAGCCTTGATCAGAACCTTGCTCTAATATGTGACCGGGTTTTCTTCAAAATTGGCCACTTGCAATAATACAGCTCCAATGGCAAGATTACTGCAGTCTGTATCCAACTGGGATGTTTTTCCGGGCTGTGGAAATGTTAATATAGGCGGTGAACACAGCCTGTTCTTCGGTTGGTAAAAAGCTTCTTGACATTCTGGAGTCTATAGGAACGGGTGAAGATGAATTATGGTTCCAAGAATGTAAGGACTTTGAAAAGTTTGATCTTTGAGCTACATACGAGTACATTGGAGAGGAATTTTGAACGTTTTTATAGAGCTTGGTACAAGAAAGTGGAACCAGAGATCGATCGTAAATATGTGGATCAAGTGGGGTCATGAATGAATCCTATTTGAGGTCTGTTCTTACTGGCCATCTTCTTACATCTGACTAGTCACAAGTATCAAGAACAAACCTGCAGATTCTCTCGCTTGTTACTCCCGTAAACTGATTTAGAACATTTGCAGTTCTCATGACAAAGTTGCTCGAGCTAAAGATCGAGTTGAAAGCAAAAGGCGAGCTGAGAATCGTCCTTAGAGAAGGGATAACTGCTATTGTTCAATCATCATTCTCTTTGAAAACTCGTCAGGGTAATAAAGAGCCTTATTATTAGAAATGTGCTTCAATAGCTTCGGAACTCGCTCACTCGCACAAATAGAAAAGACCGCGCACAAGCTCTCAAGATTGCTTATCATAACTAGTAAGGGAAGTTTACAATGTAATCTAGTCGGCAGATAACTAGGTAGCGCAACTGTCATAACATTCTCGTTACAATCATTTAGCGTCGAATCCTCTGTCGATCAGAATCAGCTTAGGGCATCATCGAACGTGTAATAGGCGCTCATTAATAAGTGTCTTTCTGTTTGTAATTCCATCAAAGAAAATGAATACGTTGTTTCATAGGTGAGAAAAAGAAATATATATGCATATAAATATGAGGCCGCATTACGGCCTTCATCTAATAATACGCGATATGTACTATAAAAATCGATGAATTTGCATTCGAATCGGCGGGGAAAAAGACGGATTAAATATACTCGCACACATATATATAACACATGATAGTAGTATACTGTATCTAAAAACGATCTTCAGTTTACTATTTTCGAACTTGTTGCTCTCGTATAGCGTAACATTTAACGGTTATTTTGTTATCAAGATTATTAGAAAAGGATTGACATTCCGTTATTACACATAGGTTGGTGCATAAAACTCTGTCTCCCTTTTGTTATGTCCTACTTACCTATAATTAAATCACAAATCGATTTTGTACCCTTTTTTTCTTTCATTCTTTTACTCGTTCTTTTTCATTAGCATTTTTCGACTATTTTCATAATATTTTCTTTATAGATTATTGATATTTTTTTATCGGCTTTCATTTAACCGTGGAGACAAATTGTCGAGAAAATTAGATGTAACTGTATAAATGCGATATTTTCTTGTTTTCTTTCGTCGGAGCAAAGGTGAACGTTGTGTCGTTTCATTTTCTCGAGATTAGACTATATTGATATTGATGTAATCTAGCATCCGAATCTCTATGATATTGACTTTTTTTTTCTCTCGTAAACTCATTTTAGTTAGGTAGCTTCGGTACGAAGTGCTGCAAAAAAAGAAGCGCATAACGATTCCGATGCTGATGGTGCAGTTGAGACATCTCTTTTGGCGCGGTATTCTGTGTGTCACTAACAACGAGTCTTCTTCGCTGTGTGCACCGACTCCATAAATACGGACCGCTCGAGTATATGTTAAAACTGTATTATAATACTACCGGCGAAAAATCTCACCGACTAGGTAATTATTTATTCGATGTTACGAGTCGAAACTTGGGAACTGCATGGCCGTTCACATTAATTCGCATCGAGCATCCACTCGGACGACGAGGCGTACAACCATCATCATCAGTATTTAATACATCATAACCGCAACATTGTTTTTCGAAATTCAAAACGGTCAAAATGCAGTTTGTTAAAAAGAATAAATACTCTGTTAGCACCGCGAAGAGGGGCTCGAGATCGTTGAGTCGGAACTATTGAAGTTTACCTGTCTCAGTCTCAGTCGTTCGAAACCCGAATGGACGACCAGAGTGTACAGTGCGCGACTGTCCTCTGCATCTCATGGATACAGCCAGCGATATCAAACACGTTGTCGCATCAGTCGCAAAAATCAGCACGTTCTAAAATCGTGTACTCATAACGGAATAACGTAATTACGATATATATCCGTACTCGTAGCTAAAACACTGTACCGCTTCCATAAAGAACATCGGAGTTGTACATTTTGCGAGACTGCCATAAGGTGGCTGCGAAATCGCTGCTGTGAAGCTCGAGAAGAGCCTGTTGGGGGACGCATGAGTACATCAGATCTTGAAAGCGTATTTAGATTGCTAAATGGTTGAACAATTTCAACCACGCTGACCCACGTACTGATGGAGATCGAGATCAAATTTTTAAATGGAATTCTACTGGTTCTATGTTGGAACAGAGGATTGAAGGAGGGAGTTTGAGTGAGAACGAGAGGAGAAAATAGGACATTTCTCAAATTCGTACCCATCTTGCCCCCTCTGCAAAATACACAATTTAACAGTCGACCATTTTTCACCTGTCCCCAACTCCTCCTACCACTTTGAACTGCACTGCTACTGATACCCCTACTTAAATATATCGTTTTTCTTATGACGTCACAAAGCAGACCAAAGCTTCTAGAGCACAAGTTAAGCACATTTAAAAAAAAGTGTAGAGACCTTTTAGAAATTCGAATTATTTTAAAAATAGTAGAATTTTTAGAATAAAAATTTGATTTTTCTGCCATACAAAGTTAAATTGACGTATATGCAAATAATGAATACGAGAAAAAAAGGCTATATCAGATGATCCCATAACCTCTTTTCCTTGTATTCATTATCTGCATATACGTCAATTTAACTTTGTACGGCAGCTTTGTGAAGCCGTGAATCTCAGATTATCTCATGATCCTCAATGAAGTAATTGATTTTATCACACGAGAGAACACAATGAGGTTTATGATGCAAAATGAAGCTCAACATCTCGGCTTCACGAAAATCCAATTTTTTATTCCGAAATTTCTGTAATCTTGAAATAATTCGAATTCCTCAAAGGTCTCAATGGTTTTCTTATGAGGTTGACTCGTGCTCTGGAGGCTGCGATCTGCTATGTGACGACATGGAAAATCGATGTATTGATCCGATTTCTGCAATATTTTAAATTGTATTCTTGATATTTTTCGGGACTCTTTCATCTTCCCCATATGAGATTTGGTGAGATTCAGTTGTACTCTCTCCCCCTTCGTAAATGCCTCGCGTAATCTCTTTTGGAAGATCGATATATCATCGATTATATCGGTGTATCAACTTTTGACCAGCTTGAATCGATTCTACCGAGTATATCGACTTTTGGTATATGTGTCACTCATCTCGTGGCGCTGGTAGGAGCCCTAGTATGGTTTAGTGTACAATGGTAGTCGTGATCGTCTTCTTAGTCTAACGTAAGCGTGTATAGCCTAGTTCTCCTCCATATACCGGGTGGGGCAGAAAGATGTTACCAGTTGAATGGGAGTTTGCGCTAAATCTGTTGTAGCGCGAAAACACAAAACGAGACGTATATTTTAAATATACGAATTTTGTATCTCAATTTTATCTTTAATTTGAGCCATATCCGAAGTTTCTATGACTTTTCTGAGCCAAGTTATGGACCAAAATGTGACAACAATTGATTAATTGGCCAAGATTTCCAAAATAAGAAATTGAAAAATTCACCACTTCCAAGCTTCATAGGGTTATTTAGGTATTTTTTCGGAATCATTTTAAATTTCACTTTCAAATCGGATAAAATATGGAAGTTTGAATAATTTTTAATTTTTCAGAATTTTGACATATTGATCAATTTTTTGGTCCATAACTCGGCTCAGAAATGTCGTAAAAAGTTGAGTAGGGGCGCAAATTAAAGATAAAATTGAGATACAAATTTCGTAACTTTAATGTGTGCATCTAAACTTTCGCGTTTCTAAGCTGGAGTGAATTTAGTTCAAACTCCCATTTAACGGGTAACATATTTTTGCCTCACCCGGTATATACAGTTCGCGATGGCAGAAAATATTTAAAATGCCCTTTCCACCATATACAAGCTCAAAAATTGAAATTGTACCCAAGAAAGTTGGTCAAGGTTGCTCATAACGTCATCAGTTCAAAATCTAATGTCGCGGCTTCTACACCCACTCTTCTCATCCTCAGGAACTCGGTCTTTCAACCTAGTAAACAACCTTTTGTCAGTAACAGGATTGTAGAACGCAGGCCGAAAGCTGAGGGGCTCATCCTGGAGGGAGAACTTCCCCAAGAATGGGAGCCTAATCCAACACAACTTCTCGCGGCTCGTAGAGCGGAGGAGGGAGATAGTACTGAGTCGAGATACTTTTAATTATCTTCCTGCGAACCATCGCGTCTATGTCCAAATAAATCTTGTTGACTCTGACCAGATGTTTTATGGTCATTAACTCCTTCCTGAAGGCAGTTTGACTCAAAAGAATGTGAATTAATCTATGGACTAAATTGTTAAACGCCGCATATTTGTGAGCGACAGAACAGAATGACGACCCGTGGACTAAAACATTGGTCGAAGTATCTTTTCTATACATTTCCAACTCAGGGGCCAACTCTTTCGGAGATAATCAAGTCCAAGAAGTTTGTCGACGAGCCTCCAACTTCTAAAAGAAAATTTTATGGAAGGGTATGGATGAAAGTTCAAGCAGAGATCTCGGTAACCAGTCCACGTACATAGCACTTCATCTACATATCTGGGGGTATCACGGACAATCTCGGCTCCCTGCTGGTGGATGTTACAACTGGGACCGATTTTCATAGTTGAATTCGCATCTACTTTCGCGAGGGCATCATCGTTATTGGAAGGAAGTAACGCGAATTCTAAACTTTCTCTAGGAGATAAGATTCTTCACTACGAAACTCCACCCGCCTAAGTTGGAATTTGTTAACCGCTTTAAGGTCAGTGATATCTTTCTTAGCCACTCTGTTCCTGACACTCATCAAGGAAGAGAGCTTCGTCTCTTTCTTCACCTTCAATTCGGCGAGGATATTTTCATTATAAATAACCATAACTTAGAGGATTGTCTTAATTTTGTGGTGTATTGTAAGTTAGGCCTAGTAGGACGGAGGCCGAGTATACTGGTTCGAAAGTGGCAAACATCAAAATTTCGACTTCATTAACTCGGAACGTCATTTTCGTCTCGCAATTTCGTAACAAAAATTTGAAAATGACCCCTAGAGATGTCGAGGTTTCGATTTTCAATCTCTATTTGGAAAAGTGTACGAAAACCCTTAGACCTACTTTAGGGACTTGACCTCTTGTTTTGAAATTTAAAAAATTACAATTCTCGATGTACATCGCTTAGATCTTAGAAGGATTTTGAACTTTGAGCTTTGTATCCATATATGAGAGACTATGGTTCCTAGGAGAGTCAGTATTCGGAAAAATACGCGGTAACGACCTTTGAGCTTTCTATAAGGCACCGGAAACTTGGAAAAATTCCAATCATCGAGTCACATGAAGGGGGGGGGGCAATTGAAAACATTTCGATCAATAATCGATCCTATATAATTTACAAATTGGAAATCAAATGATCCACCATGCATCATTTTTCGTTTTTTTCCACTTTTTGACGTAATCGAAATCGCGATGCGTTGGCTGTGCACACGTATGTGATAAATCACTCGAATATCTTACGCTGAATGGCAAAGGCGATAACCGGAACTTGCGTTGAACGAATAACTGAAAATAATTCCATTGCGCCGCCAAGAACCCTCTCAAATAGACCTCGTCGACCACAGAATTACGTGTGTTGCACCGGGGCGTCGATTGTACGTGTGCACTGTATTGCGCCAGCGCATACCGTAATTTGGTGATGCATTCTCAATTAGAAAATTTCGCTATAGCGCACACTCGATGAAATGCGGTTGCAGCGGAGCCAAAATACGTACGGAAATGACGTTCGCGCAGTTCATTCCTCCACACGACGCGCAAGTTAGGTGAGCTTTTCAGTTCACCGACCTTCGCTACCGTCGAACGTTTTTAGACAGAAATCGCGAAGGGCGACTGCGATGAAAGGAAAATATCCGAGTGCCAGCCAGCTATAGTGAAGCCCATTCAGAACGCCTAAGTAATGCGTTTTACTTTTTCTCTTACGTATACGCGCCAGAGTTTTTCTATTCGTGAACGAACAATAAACGCGGAATGTCCAGAAAATATGCCGCGAATGTTTCCTAAGGTCGTTTGGTGAACTCTTCGAGCGCTTCTGCGAAGCCTGGATATCTTCCGATATCACGGGGCGGAGGTAAATATTTTATTGCACACGCGGCCGCAAACGAGTTATCGCGCCCATCGAAATAGGCTATAATAAACAATTTTACAGCATTTTATACAGTAGCGCAACATTTTATGCGACGAGAATAAATTTCAATACTAATTTCTCGTGGCCGAAACTAATGCACGATGAATTACTCGGTACTTTCGGACATTTTTCTGTACATCTGCAATCAAACGTGAGCCGTATGGTTTCCTTTCATAATACGTGATACTAAACCATCCACAGTTCACATGCGGATGGAAAAAATTTGGAATTTGACATTCATTCTGAAAGGAAGAATTGAGAATTAACAAAGTGTTTGTTGTCTGAGAACAAAGCTGCTGAATTGGAGAATAGTAGAGATTCCAAACGTGAAGGCGAAAGTGTGTGTACCAGGAGAGAAAATTGAGAAAATTTTGACAATCAAGCTTGATAGGAAAAACAGAGAATTTGGTAAACGTTCCTGAACGACAAAACTACTATGAATTTACCCCCTCTTCCTTGGAAAGTGTGTTGAGATTTTCTGTCCCGTCCTCACGTACAGCACTGAATAGAAACTACCCCATGAAACAAAGATCAAGATTGATAGAGTCACATCTTAGTGTCGCACGATTGCTAAAGGGAATTCATTTTCCTAACACGTTCCGATTCGTTGGCCTCGTTGAGCAACCAACAGTTTCTGGATAATGACTGCACACGGAAGTGCATGCAGTGTGCATATATGAGACGTGTTTTTCGGCAATCCTCGTTCACGTCCAGCTCATCATTGACGGAATTTTATTATCTCACGTCTATGACCATATAGCCAAAGAGTGATGTTCACATATCCGAGGTTAATCAAATTCCGTTTTGTAAAGTATCGCCCACGTCCACCGCGGACGTTGCGTATACGAGCGAGGAAATTAACATTACTTAAAGATGATGCGCTACTCGCGAAACCCTTAAGGGCACCACGAATAAGTTCGCCTTTCAAAAAAACGAGTAAATTGATAATTAAATTTCGAATCGTTTTATATCAATCAAGAATCACCGTACGAATTTTCGTGAAAAACTAGAAGAGTAAATATTATAATAGTCGGAGAGGGGATACAGCCAGAAGAAGAATGTGCACGTTGTTGTACAATTGACCGCGTGTGTACGACGTGCGAGAGTATAATATCGCAGTAAAAACCTTGCCACGATATAAAATATGGTCGAGTACCAAACCGTAATACGTAAATTAGTTTTATCAAAACATATTATATTGTACACACACCAGCGAATATAAATGTGAGTACGAGAATGAGTATCATATACTGTATAGAGTCTGCAGAACTTGATGAATAACGACGTCCAAACGTCCGCGTCCTTTTCTCAAGAAAATGAACCTATACTTCTTATAATACACTATATGCACCAAATGATAAGCCATCTTTGTAATATGTATATATACGAGCTTAATTCGTGACTGTGAAAATGAAGTAAACAACTCGCGCGAGTAAAGTAATATAAATACATTCGTTCGCGCACATATGTAGAATACGTAGATATTTGAAAAAGGAGAGACAACAGAATCAGCTGTTTCGAAATAAAAAGCGTATTTTTCCTTTTCAAAATGCATTATTTCAGTTTTGACGCCTCACACCCGCAAGAAAATGAACGCAGTGAGGAGTACCGTTAGAATATTTTTATTTATAACTTTTACGCACTCTCGCTCCTATAACGAGGCGAATTAATTTCGAAAAAAAAAAAAAAAGAAAAAGTGTAAATTAAATCATGTTTCACATGATTGTTTCTTACGTGTGCGAACGATAAACAGCTCGAATACCTAGCATTTGATATACGTGTACGCACTTTGAGCTCGGCTTTGCTCTTTACGTCTTGACATCCACGGAGTTAAAGCGGCGCGCAATCGCTGCGACTCTTTTCGGTATGGAAGTTATGTACGGGTGGCGCTAAACCGGTAAATTTAGGGCGATTTGTGGAATTTATTAATTTACGGGACTTTCAACACGTAAACCCACTCAAGACATAAAAAAAGCATCGTCTAATTACCGTACAGATATTATAGTCTGTATTTTTTTTTTGGAAACCGTTTTAAAACGTTCGTTTACCTTAAAAAGATGCGATGAAATGATTTTTGTTATTACGTCTAATTAGTAGAACAAGATTGAGAAAACACGCACGCACTCCCAAGAAGCAGGATCCTTCTGTTTCATCTATTGTAACTTTGGTATAGTGGCTAGATTCTCGAATTGCTTCAGTACTTTATTACCAGTACGTTGATGTATCTTCAAGTTTCATTCTCCTCTCAGCTAGTGTTTGAAAGCTGTCGAGCCGAAACAACGTATGGACCTAAGGAAAACATCAAGTTTACAAAGGAAAAAGTAAGTCCCTTCGGGTTGGGAAACGAATTGAAATATAATTTCAGAAAGTATAGCTTCAAATATTCTCGAAAATAGAACCGAGAGAACTTCTCAGCAATGAGACTACAATTTACAGATAATGGGAGTATAGGATTCGCTTTTTTCGCATGTGTAACGGCGCCCCTCCTCCAAGGTAGAATGGGTGCGGGTTACGTGTACATTAATTTTTTTGCCTTCAACACCGGAATCAACACTTCTTGATATTTCAGTGTTGGGGGAATTTCCTCGGCGAACACCTCCTCTTGACAACCGCTAAGCTGCAGAGCCCTTCGGCACGTAAAACTTCAGTACGCAAAACAACAACACCACTTCTGTTAGAGTCTTTTTTCTTCTTCTTCTTCATTCTTCAAAGTTCGCCTTCCTCTCCTCCCTGAACGTCTGTATATGGATAGTATACAGGGGTCGAATAAGCCATAGCGTGGTTCTGCATCTGCCTATTACATTCCAGGGCCATCTCCTTCTTCATGACTTTGGCTGCGATCGCAGACACCTGGTTCCATGCTTCTTTGGAACCTAGCATTTTGTGTGTGGATCTATTCGGAGCAAATGCTTCATCTACCCCAATTTCTTGAAGAGATCGACTAAGCTTACCCCCCACGCGTCAACGCCTCACGCTCAAGTAAGGTGTCCTGTAGTCCATCATCCCGCTCTTGAATACGGTGCAAACACATTTTCTGCTCAACTTTCCTTAACCTCTCATGAAGGTACGGCGCTTAACACTTGCGTCAGGTGTTCATCCTGTCATCAAGGTCGCGTATGAACAAACGGATCGTTCATTTACCAGCTCGTTCTGAGCAATTCTTGCTTTCCATTTGTCGAAGAAGTAGCGCCTGGTTCCTGCTTCCCGAAAAACCTCTGGATAGGTCATTACCTTCTCTTTCGCATTGTACACCACCGCTCTCTCCCCGGCAAGGAACTCAATTGGTGGTGAACGTCCTAATGCACAAATAGCCACCATCGAGACGGTGCTGTAGGAACGAACACATCTCAGTACGACTCTGCGTTGGATCTTTATCACCTCTCTCCTTCTATAGGATATCTTCATTGAGTCGTTCCATACTAGGGCACCAATGGGGAGATCGACAAAGCGGTACTCATCATGATCCTTCTTCTTGCTTCTTTCGGCCCTCCTAGGTTTCTTACCATGTATCTTGGGTATGTAACTACCCTGCTTGCCGTTTCCGCTGCCATCACTAAATGCCTAGGTACTTCATTGCCGTCTTGGTTCTGCTTTCCACACCTTATAGACGAAAGGTGGGTGGACGGAACTTCCGACGAGTCGTGAATAATATGGCCTCCAAGTTCTAGTATGACCGACTCGATTCAATGCGTCTTTGCCTCTGGAGCCCGGTTTACCTTTCTCTCTATGCTCTCCACCGCTACAGTAGTTTCGACAGTGCATACGACCAGTGTTTCAGCTGCATAACACCTTCTTATTAAGAGGGACGAATCACAAGAGCGGCCCGAGGATCGATCCCTGCGGCACTCAACAAGTAATTGGGCACATCACTGTACTAGCAGACGTTTTTGCTTGAATTTCTCGACAGCTAAGATGATAAGCCTAATATCGCACGTTCTGAAGGTCTTGTTGGGAATAATTCACTTACCTATAGCCAAGAAATGCGAGAACCAGATGAAGGAGATACATTTGGCTTTAGATCTTGCATGGGAAAAAGAAAGACCATCATCGTTGTTGACATCTTCACGTAAAGATGTAGAACATGTACGCATGCTTTATCGACTACAGAAAGGCATTTAATACTATCGACCATGAAAAAATAATAAAGATCCTGAAAAACACTGGTATCGACTATGGAGTGGTACGAATTATCAAAAACTTATATTGGAACCACGTGGCATCAGTGAGAGTGGAGAACTTGGCGTCAGAGGCCGTAAAAATTGAGAAAGGAGCACGCCAGAGATGCGTTTTGTCGCCTCTCCGACAATACGGTAACCTTGGCTGACACGGAATTGGAACTTCAGAAAATGATGGACTATATCTTGTAAAAACGAGCGCAAAATTCTGTTTTTAGATCAACATCGGTAAAACAAAAACGATGACGTCCTAAAAAAAAAAAAAAACTGTTCCAACTAACGTACTAATAAATGGAGAAAGCATAGAACAAGTGCAGCTTCCTGGACGAAAATTGTGCGGCCAAAAAGGAAATTCAGTCCAGGATCGGGCAAGTCAGACAAGCGTTGGAAATGTTCACAAGATCAGAACTGAGTATGTAATTGAGAATGGGATGCTCAGATGCTACGTATACTCCACTCTACTCTACGGTTGTGAAGCATGGGCCGTTGACCAAACAATGGAAAAAGGGATCGAAGATGTTCCTCTATAGTTGTCCGATCCTGAAAAAATCTTGGGTACGCAAAATAAAAAACGCAGAGGTTCCTCAACGAATTGTTGAAAGCAAAAAAACGGAAAACCTCCTACGTCGGCCACATAATGGGGAACGATACGAGATCCTGAGACTGATCATAAGAGGAAAAATTAACGGAAAAGGTCCATCGAATACCGTCAAAATTCATGGCTGAGAGACGTACCCTGCTGGCATAATTGTTCTTCCGCAGAGTGAGTCAGAGCGGCTGTATCCTGAGTACGGATCGGGGTGTGGATCGCCAATCTTGGGTCGAAGAGAGCGGATTGAGAAGAAAAAGATGTCCAATACACGCTTTTCTATAAAATTACGGCTCATCATGACAATTTTAACATTTTATTTTATTTTATTACGAGTCACCTAATCTAACCTGCGGGCACTTCTTCGTCAATAAGAGCTTTTAATATCCTCTGCTATGGAGTCGAGTTTACCGCATCTCTTATATCGAAGCTGACAGCTACGCAAAATTGACGCGTAGTTATTGCTGACTGGGTTATCCTCTTCAGCCTGATTTCAGCATCTGATGCACAGCGTCCAGTTTGGAAACCGTACTGGTTACTTAAGATTGTAGATAGCTCTTGAATCGATTGGCTATCACTCTCTGTAAGAGTTTGCCCACCTTGTCTAGCAGATAAAATGGTCGATGAGAGGATGACAAGCCAGATGGTTTACCCTCCTAATTGATCAATGCTCTCCTGGCTCTATTCCACGGGAACAGTCCCCCTACAAATGCCGCATTGAATGTACCGGGTCAATTGAATTTATTGCGCTCCAGACTTGATTTAGAATCTTACCCTCCAATGCGTACCCCGCAGTCTTTTGACTACTACATCCATCTCCTCGTTACCTAGGGGGGATATACCACCCTCTTTTACCATTGGTAGCGTTACAATTGATGATGGTGGCTGTGGGAACAAGCCATCAATGATTTGACCTATAACATCCGGCTCCATTCGGCTCATTGCTGAGAGGCCCTTCAACTTCTTTACCACTGTCTCATAAACACTCTTCTCCCGTTCCGCACAGCTCTTTCCATGCAGAATTCTAGCCTTCTTTTATGGCTTTCTTCAGTCTCTTACGAGCCAGCTGGTATTCAGTTGCACGCTATGCTCGTATATCCGACGCTGACGGTTGGACTCTTTTTACCCGTAAACAGCTCTTCTCTTCCTTGAAGGAGAGACAGAAGGATTATGAAAGAAAGAAGAATACGCTTCTTTTTAGAAGGGAGGTGAACCTGGGATTTTTCGCGTGTTTTCCCCTCCCGTTCCTCTATACTGTATACTTGTCCGCTTCCACAAATTCAATAATGAGACCCCGGCTGTTGGCAGATCACATGGACAAACTTATAATTTATTTTTTAATTTGATTCGGCTCAATAAAGAAATTTTTTCCTTTTTTTCATAGATCGAGTCGAGGTAATGAAGAACTGTAGTAAAGCAAGTTGTGAGTTTTTGACGTGAAATAAATATTGTGAATGATTGATTGCGTAAGGAATGTGATCGCGTGCGGCCGCAGATTCGGATATCTCATTCAATGAAAAATGGGCATTACATACGTCAATACTGGTATACACACGCGTGTATACAAACAATTACTGACCCCTTTGCGATATTTTAGATCTTTGCGGGTGTATTTACATTTCTCATAAATATCTATTTCCGGCTGTACTCGAGTTTTTCCTTCAGTTTCTAGAACACAACGATGACATTCACGTTGTCAATAATAAGTATCGATAATATATGTGAGAGAGTGAGAGGAGCAGAGCGGAGCGGAGGAAGAAAAAATATAGTACCGCTTAATTAGTTGTACTTCTAAACTGTCTAATTAAATAAGGTGTAGACGTGTTCCACATATTTTCTAGGACCTTTAATATTATAATAAATAGTTCGTATGGAACGTCCAATCGTGTGCTGCAACATGTTTTCAGAATAGATATGAATAGAGAATAATGTAATCGACGCGGCGGTATTTGACGCCTGGCGCTTCACCTACATTGTAAACTACAACATTGCCCATGAATCGACTTTCTATCGGTCAATTTATACCGAGATACGTATTTTAATTTCCATTCACGATTATACTTCTCTGTTCTCAAATAGCGTTGTTTTTTTTTTTTTTCATTATTATTCTTCTTTACTCCCTTGGAATACATGAATTCTTTCGCGTAGAGTTCGCATTGCTGGTGGTAAGTATAATATTGTCTCTCGAAGAATAATTTTAATTTTTTTTTCTCTTCCTCCACGGAAGAAAATCAACCTAAGCTGCCAACTCACAAAATTTTCCTGGATGTACATACTGCAAACCTGAGACAATTTTTGGGTGCACGATACTGTCACGCATGGGAATGCAGTTAAAATTGTTGATTCTTTATTCGTCTGTTCCAGTGTCGTTTTTGTCCCGTGGTTAGTTAGAATTTTTGCCGTGTATGTATTACGAGATAATCATCTATCAATACCTCGAGTAGTCAAAGCAATTGAACGCATAAAATATGTCTTTCGAAATGCTGATTCAGTGAACTGTTAGTGATTTCACAACCTGAAGCAACGTCAATAATAGGTATTTTTAAACAAAATTTTCGGAAAATTACTCGATCTGACAATGTTTTCTCCTGTACTTCCTCACGTATTGATGGGTCCATTATTGAGAAGGTCAGCATTCTTGCAAGTCTTTCGTCTGATTTATAGACGTTGGTTGATAAAAATTTCTCTCATGAAGCTCGATTGTCAGAATTTTTCCAAGTTTCTCTCTAGGTAGATAAAGTTCAAAATTCGATATTTTTCCAGTGAAATGAATACAGCTCGAAAGTCAAAATTTTTCCACGCCCCTAAAGCAAGTCAGAGGCTTCTTGTGCACTTTTCTGAGTATGTTCAACATTTTTCAGGTCCCCCTTTTGATATTATGTTCACTAGCCCTAATGTTCACACTTCACTTTTGCCCGAAAATATTCTCGTTGATGATTATAATACCTCTCTACTATTCCCCAATTCCACCAGCTTCGTATACTCATGCAACAAAAACTCTTCAATTCTATTTGAGTCAACTTTTAATTCTTTTATCAATTTTATTCTGTTCTCGCGAGTGTCGTTATGTGATCTGTAGAAAACTTTACTAAAGTAAATCCATAATGTAGGTGGTGAAATCATCAGGAAACGTTATTGGAAATTTCATCAAGTCTCCGAAGTAGATCAAGATCATTTGCTAGGTCTTTGGCATCTGACATCACTCGAACAGAATAACCATCAGTCATTTCGAAAATGAGTCTTACAAAATCAAAGATTCATTCTCGTCTTTACAAAGATTTTTCAATGGAGAAAATGGGTGTCAAACAGAAGTGAAACAAGCGCGCCAGAAAATTTCTATTTGATTCAACACTACCTACGAGTACTCGATGCTATACACTACCATAGCTTGTCTAGCAGCTTGATAAGAAAGATGGAAATTGTGATTCTTGAATAAAAATGAATCGATTTCTCAGCTACAAGTTTTGAACCTTCTATTGAGTCGTCAATTTACAATTCTCATAAATCACGGAAATTGTTGTTCTGACAAACAACCCATATGTAAATTGCATATTTTGTGCTTATCCTATTCATCTTCGAAGCTAGTACCAGTTGTAATTCGTACGGTTTTCGAAGTGACAGATAAATCCCAACCCTCTCGACTAGATTTTTTATTTAGATCTTACGTATACATTATTACTTTTACTTACGAATAAATTATTTCTTCGTAATTCTATTATCTAACCCCGCAGCGAGAGGCCGTCGATAAATATTGCGCGCGAAATCAAATTGTAATTAAAACCAAGTACAGCCCACTCTTCGTACAGATTTTAGTATTCGCTGATCATGGCGGAGTGTGAAACGATCCCGATTTTTCATTCTTGTCTGGTTCATCTTGAATGAAGAAGGTAAGCAGCATCAATCGTATAATAAAATCAAAAGTAAAGGCTGTAAAATGGACTTGTCGAAACCATGTTGTAGGTAGGCGCTCTTATCACTTATAATGGAAAGTAAAATATTCGCAAAATATGCGAACCTGAACGAGGAAAAAATTAGCCAAGACGTTGTGCAGTCTGAAGAAATCGAGGAGGAAGTTGATGATGAAAAACGGATCACTGACTGTTGGAGGAAGACTTGTTTCTGTATTATGCAGAAGAATAATTACAATAATTACGCTCGAATGTCATACAGGCTATGAACTCCTCGCTGACGCCGGGACGCACGCCGGATACGGAAGCGTGAGACTATCGTCGTAAGCGTCGATGACACGCACTATACGTAAAGAAATTGCCGACGATCTTGACCCTCTGTGTTCTGTTTATAGATATAAGTAGCAATTGGCCTGTGACCTCTGCTAAAATAATTAATTAATCGGCGAACCCAATACATAATATGGAGCTTACTGTCCACATGCATTTTCGATTGCATCGTACGACTTCTGTTGGATGATGCAGCGTCATCCGTTTCTGTATTTTGTGTCGTGAAAAGGGGGCCAGACGTAAAATGTGACTTTGAAAGCAACCTTCAAAAGTGGAAATCGAGGAAGTGTACAGTAATTAGAACAACAAATACTCCAGAATGAGTAAATGAAAGAAGAAAGATGCAAAAGCCGCAGAGATAAAACAATACAAAGTACCGCAAGCACTTTCGGCTAAGAAGCCATCAACGAGCGGAGAATAGAAAGCGACTGACAGAGAAACAGTCAATAACAGAAAACAACGGTGAGATCATGATTGAACTAACGACTCCTCGCGATGTGAGTCATACTCATAAATTAGTTCAACCAATCCCTCGTCTGGAAGATACCTGTTAAGTATTATCGCTGTTCAGGTGGCGGATAATCTCGATATTTTCCAACGCCATTCGTTTGAAATACGATCTTTCTCCATGGAGGAAGGTCTCTGACCCCACTCCGAAACCGTGCCCACAGGTGATTAAATGGTCCGTGAAGGCCGATTTTCCCAAGTTGCCCTTTTTTCAGGCTTTCAAATGCTCAGACACTCTTATTTGTAGCTGGCGACCAGTCTCACCTACGTAGATCCCGTCACAGTCGTTACATCTTATACTATAAACCCCACTCATCTGAAATGGTGGGATAGGGTCCTTCATCCTCTCCAATTTCCCTCACTATGTCAAAGAGGTTCGGAATGCGATTAGTAAAAGTTCCGTTATCATTACAAAACCCTCAACAAGAAAACGTTTGCTCGAACCTAACCCAGTACCTCCTTTCTTGTACGGGTTGCCTAAAGTTCATAAAGCCATGATCTTACCGTTGTTTTCTGTTATCGACTGTTTCTCTGTCAGTCGCTTTCTATTCTCCGCCCGTTGATGGCTTTTTAGCCGAAAGTTCTTGCGGTACTTTGTATTGTTTTATCTCTGTGGCTTTTGCATCTTTCTTCTTTCATTTACTCATTCTGGAGTATTTGTTGTTCTAATTATGTCAGGCCGTAACCTAGAGGAACGAATCAGTTCAAGTATACAGTACTTTGAAGACGAATTATGTTGAAACTTTATCCATTGAGTAGCGTATCGCTCAAGTATGAGATCCGTAGTTAGACGTCCGGATTAGGCGTTGCACGCAGCAGAATTAAGATCAGCTAAACTTTTGCTGGATCTATGAGACTGCTTCAAGCCTGCTTCACCGGTGGAACTAGAAAGGTGCCTCTCTACACGTTCAAGCGCGCAAACAGGGTAAGACGCACCAATTCTAGCCTTTTTTCGAAATTGTCGCTCCAGTTCGAGCCAACCTTCCTTCCCCCACCATTAAATCAGTTCTTGTTGGTTATAATTTTTCAAATCATTTTTGAAACTTTCTTTTCATCAGTTGAAGTCAACGTAGCAAGAACTGGTGAGATAGCAAAAATAGGTAAGACTCACTACAGAGATCACTGTTGCATTCAGCTGGCAGAGGGTACACTTGAGGTAAGAGTATTTCCCTGAGTATGTGTTTCAAGTAGATTATTCTGAGGTCGTGTTTGAACTTCTTTTATTCCCCTAAATTTGGACTCCCAAGTAAGCAAATATCCTCCACTTTCTGAACAAACATAGCAGGATCCTCACTTCTTCTTCAAGTTCGTGCTCAGAGTTCGAATTGTATCAATTCTTTGTCTCTATGTGTCTCTTTTTCTGTACTTCTTTGTTGATGATGAAATGTATTATGAGTGAGTGAATACAATTTGTGATATAACGTCTCTTCTTTCCTCGACCGATTGAAATCCGTAATAACGACGAATATTATCGAATTTTTTTAGTATTCGTCGCGTACTGAAGCAGGAGAGAATGAGAGTACGAGTAAATATTTTAAATTTGAAACTGTACTTCTTCTCGATAAGCGAGTGATAGAGGCGGAGTGCGCGCGAGAGAAGAATGCACAAACTTATTAAAATTATAGACCCTCTTTATACGTCAGTAGTTCGCGAGGTCGATCTGGGAATTTAACGCGCGTATTTTAAAATCCAGGCATCACCAAAATATTGGACATCATCGAATTCTTTCGGATGATCTATATATATATACGTTATTTCTTGAAGTAATTTTTCTCTCCTTTCGACTTATTTAGTTTAAACATCATGGATACAGGATACCGCAGTACAGAATATTATGTATACCGTCTACATATATAAGTCCGAACGATCGTGACGAAAATCGAAGAATGGGTATAATCTCGAATTATATCAACGCGCGGAATTGCAATGCCGCGCGTTGAAACCGATACGTATAATTTACTCGTATACACTTTATAAATTACAAACGTGCACATTGGCCGGATCGATCTTAAAAAATTATTATACTAAATACGTCTTTCCCCTATATAGACTCGCCCGCTATAGTCGCGGGCGTGTTTGCATCTCATTTACAAGATCAATGACACGAACCACACACACAAAATGCAACAAGCTTAATGATACGTTTGTCATTTCTGATGTTTTAATTAGAAGTAAAATTTATAACTTTATTCTTCGTTATATCAGAATTCGCGCGTGCCCGCTGAACATACCCTTAAAGAATTATCGAGAATGCTGAATACATGATTTTTATAAGTAGTGGTATTCCCGTTGCCTTTGTTTAGTTTTCACCAACCTAAGATTACTGATCGTTAATGCATTCCATTCTCATTTACTCGCTCGAATCTAATGTAGCTCACCGAGTTTCTTCTGCTTCCTGAAGTGTTTTGCAAGTTATTCAAGATTGATGAGAAATTCAAAGCTTCTGTCTTCAAAGATATTAAGTGACGATCTAGTAGAAATCGATTTTTTGGCTAAATTTAAACCCCTTCAAGAACAATTAAGAGAATATTGGAAACATCCCAAGTGCACAATATTCTATTTTATTAGTTAGCTCACGAGAGTATTTTTGGGTGTCACCCCATCGTCAGTTGTGTCGCTATCGAAGAACAAAGCCTTAATCATTAGTTTTTATACTATAACAATGTGATCCCATTGGCTGTAACAATAGCGTGCTACAATATGACACGGTGTTTTTATTGGCTATGGCGTACTGCGTCGTGATTGGTTTACTTTTTTTGTCATATGTACTTTGTTTCTATTGGCTACTAGGTTTGTTTCCATCTTATTGGTCATTTCTGTTTTTCTCCTGCCCAATCACCAGGCTGAATAATTTTTTGTTGTCAAAGGTGATTAAATTGTTCAAGAGGCTGGCTTTCTTCATCTTCCCTTCGCCATCTCCATCTGTTCCCGGAGTTTTCTTCTCTTTGCGCGATTCTCTACGTGTTTTAACTTCAAGTACACATATGTTCTTTGTTACAGAGTTTACCAAGTAGTGACTTCCCACCTTCTTTCTCCCTCGATGTTTTGTGCTCCTATTTCATGATGTCAAACTTTTTCCAAGTCTCACCTGTGTAGGTGCCCTCGTTTTGCTCACAACTGTGCTTGTAAACTCCGCTCAAGCTTTCTTTGTCCTTTTCTTCCGTCTGATCATTGCTAGTTCTCCTGACCACGGGTGGGTTATTATCCGGATACCCACATTCACATCATAACCGTTGAACGTTTTCGTCTTCTTACTTGTCTACTTTCCTATCTACGGTATCGATCTGAATGCTTTCTCACCGAGCAATTGTGAGTTCCCTTCTTTGGTTCCATTTTCCCGAAGACTCCATCGACCTCACCTCTATGCTAGCCGTTAGCCTTTGAGGTGTGCTTTACCATCTTGGTCTCTTTCCTATTCCCTTTATTGTTCTTCAAGACGGAAATTGCTCGATAGCAGTACTTCTAGATCGCTGCTAGCTTGTGCCTGTAGTGGTGGTAGCAGTCATTTTGAGATGATGGTATCCATGTGCGTTGTATTCTATTCGGTTGTTTACCAACGTGACTGTTAGATCTGAATAGTCGATAGTTTAATTGCCCTTTTCTACTGTGAATTTGATGCTTTCGTTTATCGTATTCGTTTCAAGAAACGATTGGTCTACCTTTGTCTATTAGAGTCTGACCACACAATTACAATATCATCTATATGTAGAGTCACGCGGCGGATGCTGCTGCTTCATTCATTCATCAGAACCAGCACCATCTCACACGGGACACTCAAGAGAGAGTGCCAATGGAAAGGAAGAGAAAAACAAAAAACAAAGGAAGAAACCTCCGCCTGAGAAGCCAGAATCGCGAAGCATTGTTAGTGAGCTCTTAATGAGTTCCCAGTTGTGACTGAAAGCTGTGGTGGAGGAATTGATACGCGTGCGTCCATAGTACAGGGCTATCTGAATTCCAGGTTGAGTGCTGAGTACTCCCTCGTCGCAAGTAATGCAGACAAGAGTCACAAATCTACAACAGAAGATCCGACAGAATCAACCTGATTTTGAAAAACGCGCACAAAAATAACACGCTAGTAGTAATGACAAAAAGTGAAGTCGCATTACAACGAAAGTTATGTTGAAAAAAAAAACAATGTTCTTGGACACTTGAGATAAACCCATTAGCACAGAAATTTAAGGGACTTGTAAAACTCCACAAAGCGAACCATGATTAATAGCATCCAATCACCATGTTACAAGATAGGAAAGATCGCAGACATATTCTTGAAAGCTCGATAGGTTTTCGGTTCTGGGAGCAAAGTTGTGCTTGGGTGTCGCTGTCTCTTTTTTTCTTCCTCTTCTGTTTCGGGTCTTTTTGGCACGTTTCCTCTGCATCTGTTTGGCTTAGGCTTCCACTCCATCTTTCACTTAGTCCTCTCCTATGTTGAATACCATTTCCTCAAACTCTCGATGATCCAGAAACTTGTTCAGATGGAAATAATGGTCATCATTCAGCTTGGTGATTTTCTTGTCATTTATTTCGTTCTTCACTCTCAATCTTTCGCCTTGCATCGTGGTGCGTTTCTTTGCTGCACTGCTTCCTGGTAGCCTGATTGTCGCGTACTTGGGGATGGTGTGTGTGATCATTGAAACTCATATTGAGTGTGGTGCTGGATTTATTGAAAAAATGTTAGGTCTACCATTCTGCTTTATTCATTAGCTTCGAAGAGCACTTCCGGGTGTTACTCCGTCCTGGTAGCCAATAGGAACGTAGTTCAAAACCAATCACGCCGCAGTGTATCATAGTCAAAAAGAACTTAGTATTATATAATAATAATGAGAATAAATGTGTTTTGAAAGTGAACCAATCACTACGCAGCATTATTACAGCCAATAAGATCACAGTGTTATGGAATAAAAACTCGTGTTTATGGGTTTGTTCTCAGAGAATAGATATTCAACTCCCATCTGCACTTTGATTTCAGTTACGCGTTTGTCGCTCACCTAAAGCGCTACGATCTCCATTTAAATCGTACGGTAGGAGAGCGGTAATGCGCAACGACAAGGGAAAGTAATACATTTCTAATGGGGATACAGCGCTCTTGGTGAGCGACAAACGCGTAACCTGAAACCAACTGCCCTATTCGTGTTAGCCATCTCTTCTCTGCTTGTTCTTCAGTAGGTAGCGACACAACTAATGATAACACCCGTAAATACTCTCGTGGGCTAATTAATAAAGTAGAATTGTGAATTAATTAAAAAAAAATTAAAAATATTATTATAAATTATCAACTTATCTTGATAATTTTAAATATTCAATTTAAAATAAATTTAATTTAACTAACCTAATTATTTATGAATATAAATATTTGACTAAATAAATTTTTACACTAATAAAATTGATAAATTTATTAGTAATAATATATATAAAAATAAATAGGTAAATTTACATTATTAAAATTAAAGAAAAAAAAATAAATTTCACTGAAAAATTTTAAATTTAATGGACTATTAATTCCGAAGAAAAAATTATGAATAATTAAATAAAATAAATTTAAATCTTAATTTTATTTGATTAAACTTGGTTTTTTTGAAAGAATTATTCACTTAATAAAAATTTTATAAATTTAAATTAAAAACTAATTCAAGTTTTATTAATAAAATTATTTAAAATTTTCTGTCAACATTAAAAATACTGTAATTTAAACTTGAATGGAATAACTCTTGAGATTTTTATTTTTCTATATCCTCTTATCGAGTGTTCTAGTTACACCTCACCACACTCAATATAATTTTCAATTATGCAATTAAGAGGTTTCAATAATTGCATGTATGTTAAGAATGTTTGGTACAAATCAATGTTGGAAGCTGTGGTGAAATATCGCCGTGTTTCTAATTTTCATCCAAAAAAGAGTTGGAATCGTTTGACTTCGTTCGTTCTAAATTATTATTAAACGTCAATTTTTTCTAAGGAATCTGCATAATATGATATCACGTCGACCTATTTTTATGTTTTATTCAACGGCAAGGATTGTTTGAACAAATATATTCTTCGCGTATCTTTCTAAGCAAGCATCGTTTTCAGATCAATGACTGACAAGTTGTTCGCAGGCTAAGAAAAACGCTAAGGTACTACGAAACGAAACAGAACTACCGGAATATAGTGTGACTTAGGGCAGCCGTCAACGCGCAATAAAATAATTTTAAAGTTATCGTTCAGGATAGGATGAGAGAAAAGAAAAAAAGAAAGAAGAAAAGTATTTCCACCGTTATAATTATTACTCATTTGGAAATAAGTTTTAATTTTTTTGTATTAGCGTATTATGACTTGTAGTGTACTAGTGTATATATCTATACATTTAACATATTCCTACATACGTGGACTTGAGAGAATTTTCATTCGTCAGCCGCATACCGATGTGATGCATAAAACGAAACAACTTCATTACAAAATGTTATGGTGCAGTTGATATACCTAGGCCTACTTTAATAACCATTATGTCGATTACCGCCGGTACTGCGTTTTTCTATACGTTTTCCAAACACGATATGCGCTGCGTCCGGACTTACAGATCGTTTAATTTACGATTTAACGTACGGTAGGCCTTCCTGCCCGAGAATTGTGTAGAACAAGGCGACGTGTAAGTGTCTACGGTACAGACGCGACGTCGAGCGACCCGCGAACAGATAAAAAGCTACTCCAGCTTCGTACGAAGTTGCGGTGATGTGGCCTGTATCTATCAAAGATTTCAAGTAGCTACGGAATTACGAGATTAACGTTACGCGTAATTATTCTAAACTCGACGAAGATAATGTAATACACCGGTACACTTTATGTAAGCTGTCCTGTCATATCCTGTAAAAAGTGATGCTGGATCAGGTGTTCCGTGGTGTGAGTATAAGCGTTCCTCAGCGCTGACTGAAGAATGTAGTTCGCGGGTTGATGGTGAAAGAGAACAAGCGACAAACGGAAAGGAGAGGTCTTTGATATGTCACCCAGGTGTCCACCGATAGTTCTGGAAGATGTGTTCGACTCGTGTGTGGCTGCTAAAATTCATTAGTCGGCTGCTGTCCTCCCTTCAGCGTCAACGATCGAGACCCTCCCGCGTTGATTTAAGCCGCTTTGGTTTCGAGAAGTTCCGGAACTACGGCAAGTTTTTAGTTTCAGCTCTGTCTGTCACCGCATTTGCTTCTATATACAATAACATCAAAATCAGACGTACACACGCCTTGTGGACATTTACAGCTTTAAACACTTTCCAATTGGAATTATTTATTCTTATTCGATCGCATTATAATTATGCTGTGGTGTACAATTCGTAGAATCGGAATACGTCAGATTTAGTCCTAAGTAAGCTTATTATTTAAAGAAGAATAGGTGAAAGGGAGGACGTGAGTGAGAGAAGCTATATCAAGATTGATATTCAACAATATTTTCGATAAGATGCAACGCAGAGATGTTCTCATTCATAGAACTGTATGCACGAATCATCAAATGAAAGTTTTGAAAATTGATACAAAGGTCAAACACTTGCGGGAGTCCCAGATTAATTGGTTCTCATTAATTTTCACGATTTATTCAAGTTCATATGGAGCACGCGTTAGCATTTTATAACTTGGACGATATGTACAGCGGAAGAGAGGAGAACAGGAACTGTAGGGTTCGACGCAACGCCACCTCGCATTCCTCTAGACGGCCAAAAGGGCCAAAAATAGAAGACCAGAAGTGATCATCGTTCGAGGGATATTTGTAGCGCATGCACTGTGAGATGAAACGCAAATTTAGCTGGCCAAAATTAAATTAATCCTTTTTTCTCGCCAAACTAGATCGATTCTCATGTAAAATAACCCGCAGAACCCGAAAAAAAAACGCAAAAAATCCTCCGCGTACTGGAAACTGCTGGAAAAGAAAAAAATTTGAAAAATATATATTTTTCCGGGCTGGAGAAGCGTGTAAGGCTCTGATTTTTACTAGTCTCAGTTCAGAGTAGATTGATTCCTAGGTAAAATTACCCGCAGAATCCGAAAAAAATATCCAAAAAATTCTCCAGTCGCGAGAACGCTTTGGAACGCTCTGGAACTATGAAAGAATAAAAATCCTCTTTTTCGTCTAGGAGAACCGTGATTTTCAGTATTTTGTTTGTCGATTAGATCAATTCTCATGTAAAAATGTACGCCGAGTTTGGAAAAAATTGTCAAAAATTCTCTAGTCGCTGGAACGCTTTCAGACGCTGTGGAACTATGAAAAAATGAAAATCCTCCTTCTTGTCTTAGAGAACCGTGGTTTTTAGTATTTTGTTTGTCGATTAGATTAATCCTTATGTGAAGACATACGCCGAGTTTGGAAAAAATAAACAAAAAATTCTTTAGTCGCTGGAACGCTCTGGAAGTATGAAAAAATCGAGAAAATCCTCCTTTTTGTCCTGGAGAACTGTTTCTAGTATTTCGTTTGTTGATTAGATCAATTCTCATGTATAAATGTACGCCGAGTTTGGAAAAAATTGTCAAAAATTCTCCAGTCTTTGGAAAGCTTTGGAACGCTCTGGAACTATGGTCACATTTTGTTGAACTGGATATGAAACAAGATCTTTGAACTCAACACAATCCATGTACATCAATATGCAAGCAATTTGCGCACTTTTTTTTCGACTTTTGTCCAGCTAAATTTGCAATGCGTCCCATAGTGCAGCGTACACATAATTAGGCCACAAAATGAGATGGAGGTATGGACGTGCTAGATTCGGACCCCAACGAGGCGATCAGATTTTTCGCTTGAGTTTTTCATTTACCAACAACACCCCCTTCTTTAATATTACCCCCTCACGTAAGTATTCTGTCCTTCGTAAAATTTTATCTGCCAAATTTCGATATCGCTTTAGAAAATTTGCGGGGTGTGAAATCGTATGGTCATGGTAGAACGAGTGGAGGGTGACTACGGTGACGACAGAGCCGTTTTGCGATTTATTGGTCCGACGTAGCGCCATGTAGAAACTAGGGTCAAGTTGACCAATTTCTGGAAAACTGAGAAAAGTCATGGAATTTTGTAAGGCCGGAAAATTTTTTGAGACTCATTGCGTTCACGAATAGGAAATTTCAGAAAAAAAAAGACTATTTCGTCTTCCAGTGAAGTTTCCCTTCGACTGCTCATCCTTCATCGCAGGGAATGAAATATCAAAAGCAGTAGAAGAATCCGATCCAAAATTATCAGAATTGGCTGAAAACTGTGTTGAAAGAGAAGAGTGTACCTGACAATGGAAGGACGCTTAAGATGAGCTCGGCAGCACTTAAATTCAAGAGGCTTATACAACGTCGCAGGGCGAACCGTCCAATGAAACCACCAGTCAATAAGCAAAGATCGCGGCCAGATTCTTGAAGGAAAACTCCCAATTTCTATGAAATCAGAGACAATAGGGAGATGATGAAGCGATTGGACAAGGTGAAAATTGGGAGTAACGACAAAATGGTATCCAAATATGAGGAACTCGTCACCCTGCAGCGAAACTATGGAAATCCTGGTGGGCCGAACTACACTAAAATCGTGGAATAGAACAACTAATAACAAGTTCTACAGCCAGGAAAAAGGAGTATCGATGGGATTATTGGCGGGGATATTTATGAATGATATGGAAAAGAAGATATTGAGAGGCAGCAAGTTTGGAAACTCGATCAAGCGATGGGCTAGATACGTCAATGATAGCTTAATTGTATGGTGGTTTGGCACTGATAGGTAGTTATACGAATTCCTTCTGGAAAAAAATGCGATGAATGAAAGCATGAAATTCAAAATGGAAAAGGCCAATGAGAGACCATCAACTATTTGGACCTAATACTAACAGAATAGTCGCAAACCGACACGATCATCCCAAACGACTCCCACGACCACCTCAGACACAAGTTAGGAAAGATTCAGAACTACTGCTATATCGAGCTATTTCTGTCCTGTAGAACAATGAAGGGAAGAGGAAAGAAATCGAGACGATAAAGAAGATCAAATTCGGAGAAGCCGACGGCTACTTTAGAGGCGTGGTTGAGGGAGTCTTTGAGAAAATGGAATCAAAGAAGGGAACCTACGACAGTACACAATAATAGAAAACGTCCAAACTTCATTGAGCTTTTAACACATTTTTCTTATATCCTTCTTCAGATGTGTTCCGGGTTAGATTATGGATCCTATTCGATCGTCGTTTGATCGTTCCCCATTAAAGGTCATCCAGTTTCTAAAATTAATTCCATACTTCCACACTTACATACGTCTGAAAACACTTCATTACGTAGTGTGTAATTTTTTCCTAATTTATTTGAATTTTGTTTGAACGCGCGCACAGCATCTCATCATGAACATAAGCTTCTCTTACGTGTCTATGGAGCATTACACCGAGTCAACCTTATTTTCTTCTTGACCATATAAGACGGTCTTATTAAAATCGCATTCACCGCATCATGTAATACTCTATACCGAACGCGTATGATGTCTTTTTGGCAAGCCGACGAACGCTCGCCAATGCGTGAACGTCGAATGTGTAGTCACGCGGTAATCATACCATTGTTGACCGAAAAAAGACGAGAGGAAAAAAAAAGGTAAAAGACGAAGAAGAAGAATTAAGTGGATGGAAGGTCGGACATTAAGAATAATATATCGAAAATGTTCTTCATTAAAGAAGAATCAATCATATTGCGGAGGCGCGAAATATTATATCTAGGATGACGATGACGGTGGATGGCCAAAACAGCACAACGCGCCTCTTTAACTAGGTCATAGTCTGCAAGAGATAGAGTATGGTCGTATATGCTCTTGAAAAGAAAAAAAGTGCGGAGTAGAATAATCTACCTATTGTGTACGGCGCAGGAGTATACTATTGGCCGTGTGCTACAGCACTCAACGATGTCTGTAATTTTTTGTCAAGAATCATAAATGGTGACTCTTACTTTTATCCGCAGCGGTCAGTAAGGAGGGTCCACGCCACTGATGGTTTTCCCGTTACCGTAGGCATTATGAAGTCTTAAAATATATCAGTATTTGGCTAACGGTGTCGAGTACAGACGAAGAAAGATCGGAATATGGTATAATAATTCGAATTACCGGCACTTTTCTCCTCCATATTGCATGGTATATTTAGGTCGATAAACGAAGACTCTTTAACAAACGGCCACGAGTATAATAGATTAGATTTTAAAGGGATTTAATTATACGGCACTTACGCCGTTACCGGGCGAAGCTTTTGTGCTTAAAGGAGGACGTTCTTGGTATCGCTTCGCGAAAATGTGTAAAATTTCGTCTCGTCATTTTAATTATTCTTATACGCGCGGATTAAACAACATGTGTATTCTAAAATGTACGAACGATCGCTGCAGGCGATTGATTCTTTTCGCAAACTCGTTAACATTCCGCGACTTCGGTGGCTTGGTCCGACCATTCGGTGGTTCAAGATGGTCGCAGGCTTTTGCAACGTTACCAAGCCGCGACTGTTTTTCAATTTACACGTTCTGCAAAAAAACATATCAATGTTTGCGCCTTATTAAAAGATATACGCAAATTACATATTATATACATCGTTCATTTCTCTCGTTGAAGCATTTCTGTCACATAAGTGTTGTGAGCATGGCTTTCGGCGACTTATCTACATTTATCTTTTTTCTTGCCGAAACGTTCGCTATATAGAGACTCAATTAATTGCCCGAAACCCCATCAACGCAAAGTAAAATGAAAATCATGAACTGCTTGAGGGTTTGTCGGGGATCATTCTGGAGAGACAACTTTTATTCCTTACCTGAGTGATCCTCTATTAATTGAACGATCTGTTTCTGATCCCATAGTTATATAAATTCACGTGCCAATGTATTTCCATCGTAGTCAGGACCTCCGGATTTTCATTTTCTTTCGCATTCAATCAAGATGGAAGTTCATGGAGCATTCCAACCACAAAAAGTTTGTCAAATACAATACCTAATCCCACAGTTTGACGTGAATTAGTCAAAATGCTTGGACGTTCCTCACAGCATAAAAATTTTGTACATTTTAAAAAAACAATGTTGTATCAGTATGGAACAGCTTATTCATTTCGCTCGTCATTTTTCTGATGAAGTGTTGTCGAGAAAGTAAAACTATTTCAGTCTCAAGATACATCGAAAAGAAAAAAATAGTATAAGCTAACGGAAATTTTTACGGCTTAATTACTAATAGCCATGTTCACGTACGAAGTTGCAAAATACCGTTTTCGCACCCTCGAGAAACGACGCATTACTCATATTATGTGTAGTTCAGAGTATTCGTAAAATGCATCACTCGTGCCGGAATAATCTCCGCGTCTTTACTTTCTTTTACATCATACGTGATGGTGGCAACATGAATGTAGTATTATACAAATCCTACGTATTATATAGGAAATGAATTCTCAAGTCCAATCTATAAAACAAATTTAAATGGGCCCTCTATAAATGAAGTGTACTTCGTGTGCACGAGTGCAATGTGCAATCTTTGGATAGCGAGAGCTAAAAAAGAGGGAAGCTAAAAAGCAGAGACGATGATAAAAGATTATTATATACGATGGTCGAATGTACTGTAGCTCTTGCATTTCGCTGCAGTCGTAATACTCGAATCATTCGCACGTTTACTCTATTTAACGAAACCATACATATAATAATGTGTGAAGATTTGTGAGACGCAACAGGTTGATAATGGACAGGATGCGTCAGGATTCACCGGCCGGTTTCATTACTTCCGCCCCTGTTGGTTCTTCTTATGATGACGATGTCTATTTGGTGAAGTTTGAAATTTCTGTCGTTGTGTAACACAGCTGATCTGGTTCTTTCTGTAATTTTTTTTTTCCACGGAAGTTGATTGTGTCCTTTGTATCGAGGTCAATTCTTTAGACTGGTGCAGCCAATTCGCCGAAAATGGAGTCGACTTCAATTGGACCGTCGATCGAACAAAGTAAATGGTCGATTTTGAGTCGGCTTCACTCACCTTGAGTCGATTTGCGAGCAATGAGGGGTGGTAGTAAATCGACTCATCAACATAGACTTTTTGTCGAATGAATTGGAAATCGTAGTCAATATGGTTCATTGAGGTATAGGGACGAAAGGAATTCATGCTACCTAAGTCATCTTCATCACCGATGAATCTACTGTAATAGCCTTTGCAGTTCATAAATTTAGATTCCAGGAGATAGCATAGAAGTCCATCGTGTGCAGGACCTTATTTTCGTCTGGGTAGTACCTCAAGTTTTCGTGGACGTTGAAATTAAGTCGAATCTCGCTATTACGTATAGGTCGACGTCGTCCGAAAATCGACATCGGTTTTGGATCGATTGTTGTACGGAAATTTCGTAGATTTTGAGTGCACGATTAAATAGGCTTCCAGAATCGGCGTCAAAAATGAATCGACACTTGGTATTAGATTTTAATTTCGACGAAAAATCAACGTCGACATCCCGTCGATTCGACCATACTGCGTAGATCAGGTATAATGAAGATTCTTATTGGACCTCATTACATCGCACTCTGTTTGCGAGTAGGGAAGTCATCAAACAAACAGAACGTTTCGAGGAGGTGACCGTACATCATCTCTAGATCAATGTGAGGTAGACTCAACGCCCACCAGCAAACGTTCCCACAAAAAAACAAAAGATCTTCTGTTGAAATTAGTTCGAATTCTTGTCCAGACGGTAATTGACATTAAAGGAAAAAGCTGTGTTCTCATAGACTTGACTATCAGAAATTCTTTGTGGCTCATCGGCTTTTGATAACCTGTCAACATGATTCGTTGTATTGTGCAATCGAGTTTTCCGTTTATACCAGTGTTATTCCCTTTCAATCCTTGCGAGGGAAGGGAAGGAGGAGCCTTGCAAGATTTGATAACTAGTGGATTTTTGATGGAATTGTTCGTGCTACGTTTGTTCTAGTTTCTACTCCCTCCAATTGTTGTCTTCTGTTGCACGCTTGCGGTGAGAGATCGACTTCAGTCACGTGCAAAAATTCTCGTTGTGCTCGGTAAAAGTAAATGAATTTCCTTAGAAGCTCCTTTCATGCAACATATTTACTGGGAGAAATTGGCTCCACACCCGGTCAAGACTAGAAAGGGCGAGACCCCAAACATTCATATTGTGACGAGCAGGAGAATGTTAATTTACTTAGAAACTCTCTTCCATTTTCAATTGACCCCGCGGAATCAGCTTCGACCTTGGTTCATCTCAGAAAGAACATATTTATAGCAATCCTTGTTACGGTAGGCGAGAAAAGTGAATCCTCCGACGTCTCACGAAGACAATAACTACTCTCCCACATCTGAACCGGGGGAGGAGATGATTTCTTGCCACAAGCTCACAACGAAAAAGGAACTTCATAAATTCACATCGTCTCCTCTAGCACGACGCGAATTCTGCACGTTTTCACGATTCGATCATACGCGGGTCGTAGTCGGTCTCTCGCCGCAAGTACACAACAGAAAACGAGCTTAACATTCCCTTCATAGCTTGAAACACGAGAGTTTCCGCGCATTGACCTGCTTATCCAATCTCTCACCGTGAGCTTACAACAGAGGACAATAAGAAGAATCATAAGGCAAGGACACCAGAACAAACTTAGCACAAACGATTCCATCCATTTTTATCTAAAAAAATCCACTGATTGTCCAAATTGGGTACTTCATATCTCCAGCCTCGATGGCACAATCCAGCACGAGCGCAAACAATATTCAATCTACTCCCATCTCAAAATTAAATCCCCGGGGAGAAGACATAACCTGCAAAATTGGAAAGAATAAAATATTAAGTCAACAATTTCAATTGAGAGTTCAAAAATGAGGAGGAGAGAAGAGAATAAGCTTCGTTTTTTTAGGCCAAGAAATATGAAATGTGAGTAACGAGGAAATGATGAATGAATTTTGATTGAAAGTTCAAAGATGACGAAGAGGGGGGGGGGAGGATGTGCATCTCTCTGCGCTTCAAATAGTAAATGTATGTAGCGCAGGAATAATGAATGAAAAAATCAAATATTTGGTAGTTTCTATGTGAAATTTGGCGATGGAAAGCTTGAAACGTGGATCAACGTACAAAGGTATGAACAGAGTGAAAGACGTAATGAGAGGAAACTACATTATAGGTGTAACCACTAGGAATATAGAGAAAGGTAAATCTTCGTATTGTGTGAAACCAATTAGCCTTGTGAAGTTATCATAACCTAGTTCATACATCTAAATAGATACACATGTTACAACTGCAAATAATCTCGAAAGCTAAGCTTCACTCAATTCGAATTATTGTTGACCTTTTTATTCCGATATTCAATTATTGCTCCCATTACTAGGAATACAACCGCGAATTGATGCACGCCAGAGAATAATCTCATTCCCGCTTCTGTGGCTCTTTTACAGGCGTTGATTACATCTATCGTGCAAAATTTATGGCGTATAAATATCACGCCTTCGAACGCGTCGCAATTTCCTCTAGATTATAATTTTGTTTTTGTTTTTTCGAAATTTTTCAATTATACCACGTTTTTTCCCGTTAACCATCGTATATTTGTAGCCGTCGGCGAGTACTTAGCGACACGTGAACGATAATCGACTTTGAGTCCTGCAATCTTGCGAGACACAAGATTTTCTGTAAAATGTCTCAATTAACTTACTTTAAACAGCCGCGATTTTAAACAACCACGAGATGCGCTTTCACCTATCCCGACTTTTCTTTTCTTCTCTTTTATATAAGGTCCGGGTTTAGCACGCATCTGTTGTAGTTGTTTGGCTGCGGCGACGCAGATTCGACTCCCTTTTAACATACTGACCTCAAGGTGGACGTTATTTGGTGACCTTTAGCTGCATTATCTTCGCAGACTCAAAGCACGCGAGTGAAATTCGATCGTCGTTTAATACGTTGTTGAGGTAAAATACTAGTACAAACTCTTCGGTTCGTCGTTGTCCGATCATGACGCATTTTTTCCTTTTTTTTTTTTCTCGATTTACTCATTCTTCGTATTTTTTTTTTCTTACCTCCTCGAGAATGAACACGAATTTACAGAATGGTGTAAATTGAAAGATGAGCTCCCATTAGGTCGTGTAGGTTATACGCGGTATATCATCGTGTAGTGCTGATCTTTTTAGAAGCAGTTTATTATATCGACGTATTACATACGGAGTATAATATCGGAAAGAATACAATAATATAAAATACTTTTTCATAGTAAACATGCAATATTATCGATTTATGATTACTGTTAATTTTTCAAAGCCGCGTACATACATTTGTTTCAGAAGAAAAAATGGTACGCGGTACTTTTATAGTTATATCATACACCTATGCCTTTACAATGATAAAAATAAAGGTTAATTGTAACGTTGCGATGGTACCGCGTGGTCGTATTCGTAATCGTATACGATGTCATATGTAGACTTTTTGTAGTGCATCTAAGTTAATCATGATCTAAGGAGAGAAGAAAAAAGTAACAAGATGAGAATCGATAATCACAGTGATGAATAACTGTGGGCTATCTAGGTATCGATAAATTATTAACCTCTAAATTCATTCACCGACTGCATAATGACGGGTAGTTAAGTAGCGATATCGGTAAAACCGCCTTTGGCCATTATTTTTGAATATCTTTTGAGAATTGTTGGTGAATTCCCGAATGACTCTATTAAAACAACGATGAGATTTGTTGTCTAACTGATACTTAGCCACTTAATTGTTGTATTTATTCATTCTCTATATGAACCAGATTATATCGAGTCCATGAATAGTAGAAAAAGAAGTAGAGATTCAGTCACACGATAATCCGGGACTTCTTCGAAGAGAGACCGGAAAGAGATTTACGCGAGAAGCTATACCGAACTGACACTCTTATCAACATGGTTTGATAATATTGCATGTTTGATACGAGTACGCGGGAGTCTAAAGCTATTAGTGTCGATACCATGCGAGGTATTCGCCAAGATTATCCGAATGCGATAGAAGGGTGTATGAGAGAGGCTGCATCAGAGACTTTATTTTCACATGTGGTGAGAATCTGAATTCGTGCGAAGTCCACTCATGCAAGTGATATAACGGTTTGCGAGCATGTTGGGTGGTTTGATTGTAACGTTGAATAAGTTTTGGAGGAAAGAAAAAAACAGAAACATAAACAGAAGGAGCGTTATTTTCTCACTAAATGGCTTCAGAAGATTCTTACCGACGCTAGAAAGTTCAAATACAAGACCGAAGAAAAAGAATGCCATTTTTCCACCGCGTCGGAAAAATATAGACTTGTGACTAAGTATTTAAATTGAATGAATCGATGTACAATAGAATAAGGAAGATTTTTTCAGCTGTTTTCTATCATATATGCAGCCAAGAGGTCGACATTTTTATATATTCCTGAAGTTGGTCCGAACCTCCTTTCGCCGTAGATCCACGTAGAGAAATATTTATGAAAGAACATGAAGGACGGTACAAAGAATATGAAAAATATTGAAGCGGTGTGATCTGCCAAGTCTACAGAGTAGGTCAAGGTCAAGCATCACAAAAAAACGTGACGCGAATTTTCATCTAGCCACAATTTTAACAGGAAACCTGTTCTATGGAGGAACTTTTTGAGAAATTTGCCGTGCGCCGTCCAACACAAAAGTTATTATGATAGGAGGGGGACTTGGAAAAAATTTCGACTATCGAGCCATGATAGGAGAGGGACTTGGAGAAAATTCAACTCTCGAGCTATACATGATAGGAGGGGGACTTAGAAAAGTTTCGACTCTCGAGTCATACATGATAGAGATTTTTTCAAGTCCCCCTTCTATCAGATATAGCTCGAGAGTCGACATTTTTCTAAGCCCCCCCTCCTCGCTCGAGATTCGAGAAAAATTTAGACTCTTAAACTATATTATATTATACTAGGCTTATAGTAGGTCTAGGCCTTCTTTATACTAGCTCTATCTAGGTCTAGGCTTCCTTGAATTCTTAATACCAAATCCTATATGACTCATAAAACAGGTTCCCTGCGTTCCTCATCTAACTTCGTCGTTTTTCGTCTCCATCGGAAGCAGGTCATTGCTACAATACTTAAACTATACACAGACCAAGGAATGAATATCAAGATGACGTTGACGATTGATTTCACGCGGTTTGTTGCGGTAGCAGTCTTAACTTACACTGCTATTCATGAAAAAAATCACAGAAATTCACTATAAAAACTCACGGGGTCTTTAACTGAGTTCAACGAGGGAAGAACATGTTTTATGGGGCACGTGGGATCGGAAAAAATAGAAGCCAGACCTATGACGTCATCAATCGCTATCTTCACAGGTCCCGCCTCCAAGCTATGTATGATAGGACGGAGATTTAGAAAATTTTTGAGCTCCGAGCTTTGCCGGCCGAACGGCGGACATTTTTCCCGAAAAACCCCCCAATGGAACAGGTTCCCTATTAAAATATTGATTTCTTTGAGATTGGACCTCATAAAGGGCTGTGATACTAGAGTATGTTGTACTCCAAAGTATGACGCATCAAATGAATGAATTTCCCTAGGTTCCACTCGTGATTTTTTTTTTTTTTTGTCAACAGAATTTGAAGTTTTGTAATTTCCAGAAACTAGGGAAAATATGGATGATTAAAAAAAAGAAAAATACCTTGGATGCTTGCCCGCATCCCCTAAAATGTCTCCAAGTTTCACCGTTTTCGATCATTATTGCCCACAATACAACCATTGGATTTTAGTCCTAAAAATGACTCTACAGCCCATATGAATGTGCGAATAGGTCCATTTTTTTGGGTTTCGAGTTTTCTCATGGAAGACAACATTTCAAGGCACCAGGCTGTTTTCCACTCTTACTTGGCTATAGAGTCTTCGTTCGTCAGCTGTTTAGAACTAGATACGTAAGCACTCTCTTCTAAATATTTTCTATCCTTCAGTTGTAACAAATTGGCAATTTCATCACAATTATTGAAACTCATAATGAGTGAGTAAGATATAAGTAGAGCGCTAATATTGAAAAACGGCGTTTTTCCAAATGTACAATTTATTAGTTGCTTTTACGAGAGTACTTTCGCTCTACTTACACCTTACTCACTCATTATGAGTTCCAATAATAGCACACCAGACATGGTTAACGAGGTTTTCAAGTTTCTGAAGACCAAGGCCAAACTAAGAGTGACACATGTGAAGGTTTGGTTCAATAACGAATGCTTGAGACGAGGCAATATTCCCAAGTATGCGACGACCAGACTACCAGAAAACAGCGCAGCCGTGAAACGCACCGAGATGCAAGCCGAAAGATTGAAAGTGAAGAACGAAATTAGTGCACTCTACAAGAAAATCACCAGGCTGAATGGTTTCCTGTATAATCAATATTTTCATCTGTCCAGCTTACTCCACCCGCTAGAATTTGAAGAAATTTTGTTCGAAAAAGGAGGAGAGGGGAAGAAAGGAGAGTACTATGTGGAAAAACGAGTGGAAGCCCAACCAAAACAGATGACCCGGAAGAGAGAAAGAAGAAAGAAAGGAAGAGACAGCGAGAGCTGAGCACAATTTTGCTCCCAAAACCGAGAACCTATCAAGCGTCACCTTCACAGAAGAAGAAAGAAGACCGCTGGACAAAGGCATCAAGTACGTGCAGCCAGAGAGGCTGAACCAGTGTAAGCTTGAAGGTATGGCCATTAGCTGCGAACAAGTAATCCAAACCATGGAATACGACATGAGACCAGAAGCCCGGACCAAAACTGGGAAAGTGCTGTTGGACATCAAGGAGAATATGTGCCGAACCAATGACAGAACGCAAGTAATGCAGAGGTAGGTCACAAATCTACAAAAGAAGATCCGACGGAACAACCTGATTTTGACGAAGGCAGACAAAGGCAAAACGGTAGTGGTAATGGAGAAGGAAAGCTACACCCAAAAAGTCGAGTCGTATATCGAAGTGAATGGATACCAAGAGCTGACAAAGGACCCAACACAGAAATACCAAGATGACCTAAAAGCTGTGTTGATACGGAACAATGTACCCGGCAATGGAAGGACGCTTGAGATGAACCCGGTTGTACCAAAACTCAAGGGGCTTGTAAGACTCCACAAAGCGAACCGTCCGATGAGACCCCTGGTTAACAGCACCCAATCAACATGCTACAAGATAGCGAAGATCGTAGCCACATTCCTGAAAGAAAACTACCAGTTTGCACTCAGACGAAGTATCAGAAACAACGGAGAGCCTGGATAAGTTGAAAAGATTAACGACAAGCTGATATCCTTTGATGTGGCAAACATATTTGGCACCATACCAAAGGAGGACACTCTGCTCAAAAATAACAGATACCATGGGAACCCCGATCGGCCGAAGTACGCCAACATAGTGGAAGAGATCTTGAGCCACAACTACAGCCGCTTCAATAACAGGTTATACAGTCAGGGAAGGGGACTTGCGATGGGATCACCGCTATCATCAATACTGGCAGAGATATTCATGAATGATACGGAAAACAAGATATTGAAGAGCAGCAAGTTCAGAAACTCGATCAAACATTGGGCCAGATATGTAGATGATATCCTAATTGTGTGGTCAGACACTGATAGACAAGTGGACCAATTCCTTTCGGAACTGAACGCGATGAATGAGAGCATCAAATTCACACTGGAAAAAGGCAATGAGACCATCGACTATTTGGACCTTACACTCACACTGGAGAACAATAGGATAGAATACAAAATGTACAGGAAGCCGACGCATACTGACACCATCATCCCAAATGACTCCTACCCCGTAGGCACAAGTTAGCGGCAATCCAGAACTACTGCTATCGAGCAATTTCTGTCCCCAAGAACAATGAAGAGAAGAGGAAAGGGATCTAGATAGTAAAGCAGATTGCAGAAACCAATGGCTACCATAGAGGTGTGGTGGATAAAGTCTTGGGGAAAGTGGAAACAAAGAAAGAACCCATGATGTCATAGTGAGAACGTACTTCGGATCGATACCATACATAAGGAAGTACACAAACAAGGTGATAAAGGGCTACGATGTAAATGTGGATATCCAGAACAACCACCTCATGGTGAAGAGAATCATCAATGACCAGACGGAAAAAAAGGACAAGGAAAGCTTGATCGGAGTGTAAAAACTCAGTTGTGAGCAGTGCAAGGGTATCTACATCGGTAGGACTGGGAGAAAGTTTGAAATCAGAAAAAAGGAGCACAAAAAGTCGAGGGAGAAAAAAGATGGCAAGTCACTGTTTGGTAAACACTGTAACAAAGAACACCACAATGGAAAGGGAATATTTGAAGTCATACATGTAGAGAATCACACAAAGAGAAGAAAACTCTGGGAACAAATAGAGATTGCAAAAGCAAAGAGGAAGAAAGCTTGCCTCTTGAACAATATAATCACGTTTGATAGCAAAAAATTATTCGGCCCTGTGATTGGAAGAGAGAAGAAGAACAGAACCAACCAATAAAATGGAAGGAAACCAGGTAGTCAATAGAAACGCAGCATTTAGGACAATAGATTGAACCAATCACTAAGCACTATGTTTTAGCCAATAAGAACACAATGTCATATTATTGTAAGAATAAGTTTCTAAGAAGTGAACCAATCACAACACAGCATTGTTATAGCCAATAAGATCACAGTGTTATACTATAAAAACTCATGGTTAAGGCCTTGTTCTCCAGTTGCGACACAACTGATGATGGGATAACATCCGAAAGTACTCTTGTAAAAGCAACTAATAAAGTAGATTTGTACATTTGGATAAACCCCTTTTTCATCTCAATATTCTCTCCGCACAAATTGAAGAAGAAACCAACCACAATTTTATAATGTGATCGTCCAGTTCATTTTGGAAAAATGAAGAGTATAGTTTGAGGATGTTGAAAAACGAAAGGTTCGTCGTAGTAACGAAGGCGGACGTGCGTCCACACTGTACGAAATAGATTTTGGAACTCCAAAATCGGCTCGTTCGTGACTGACTGGTCAGCCACAAAACTGCAGCAAGCCGACCAAATTAGGTCGAGATAACGAGAACGCGAGTGACCGATTTTTATTAGCGAATTCGCGGCCGGCGCGGCGCACAAAATAATCATTCGTCGATTACGAACTCTTTACGAAGTATTTCCGCGCAGCTCAAATTACCAACCGTCGACGAACGATTAAGACTACCCATATACGTCCGTATGCACACGAAATTTTCATACTCACGTACTAATATATAGGCTGGCTTATTTCTAGAAGTGCATTTACCGTATTATTTGCGTTGACCTTCGTGACGTTCTCAAACCTCTTAGAAGGCTCGCTCGAAAGACGATTGTGAATTTTTCTCGCATTCGTGCGGAATTTTCTACGTAGAGGAAGGGCGGGGAGGAGAGGGTGGTGGTCTAGAGCGCAGAGTACGATTGATTACTTATTACGAAGGTGGCTCTAATTCGATTATTATACTGCTCGCTTATCTCGAACCGCGGGCGTAATAAATGCCTACTTTGGTACATACAGCATTTCTCATTACTACGTATAACCTGCAATAAATGATAACATACTGTATGATGAGTGTCCGAAGAAAAACGGTAAACGACGTGCCGCGCTACACCGCACCGATCCAAATCAATATTAAATAGCGACGACATCGGATTGAATAAAATAAGGACTCGAGTCCGGGTATCAGCGTGGTACATTATCGACAGATACATTCCTATGCAATGGAAACAATTGGGTTATCGTGTTACCTAATACGTACGCACTCGCGATAAACGCGTTATGGGATTTTAATTTTTCATTCTTAACTATCGACGCTCGTCACGTAGAGTATTTTCAGTGCATCATCTATCGTATCCAGTGGTTCCGACATTCCACTTGGCACGTACGATATAGGAGGAGAAATAGTGCATACACAGTATGCAGTATGTAATTCACTCGTCTTCGTGATCATTATTGCGAACGTATTTTCCGAAATTAGAGAACCTAGCACAAAATTGTATTCAAAACCAACAAAATCATCAACCTGTTCAAGTCTAAACGTATAATAACGAAATACAACCAGGCTAATCAAAAAATATTGATTTTCCATACTCGCACAAAGTGAATCGGAATATGCACGTTGTTGTCCTTCATTATTTCTTATTATAAACCACAGATGAGGTATGAGCTGCTCAGTTGGAGATTCAATTAGTGTACTCCCTAATTAACGAGGTGTGAAGCTTAAAGAATACATTGTAATTTACCTGCACGCTTTTCCAAAACTTTATTGTATTGACAGAAAACAGAGGCGATTTCATTTGATTGGAATGACTGTCGACTGACCAGCCCCTCGTTTCTCGTAACGGAACTTCCGCTTTGATCTGGAATTCAATTATTACATTGAGATCCGGTTAAAAGTAGCAGCAGCAGAATTTAGTACGTGTCTTGTTGTTCCGTGAGACTTTCCTCCGCCTACTTTTTTGATTTAATTTAATATCTTCTATTATGCGAATAGAGCTCAACCCTTAGTCTTCTCTGGAAACAGTTATCCAAGGACAGTAAAATGGTATTGTATAGTACAGGGGATGAAGCCAGATATGAGATTTTAGATGAAAATAAGAGCTGCAGAATTTCTTTTATTTTGGTGATTCTTCGGACCTTCCTCTACGAAAATATCCAATAATCCAATTGAAGCTTCGCCCACAGGAGAAGTTTAAAGTGGGCAAAATTTGGTTTTTGTGTAATAACTCGCCTACAAGTGACATCATAACCATTGAACGCCTTCATGACTTTGTTTGCGCACTTTCCCATGTATACGTAACACTATAATCCGGAATACTTCCTCATTATACCGTCATAGGCCCCCTTCTTTAATTCCATTTACCCACAGACTCCTTCAACGACACATACGCCTCTTGAGTATAAAGGTTGGTCGTTGTGATCTACTTTACTATCTTGATAACTTGTGCCTAGGAAGGTGGTACAAATCATTTGAGATGATGGTGTCAATCGTGCCTCGGCTTTCTGCAGATTTTATGTTCCAATAGACAGGTTTGAGTTGTTGATGGTCTCATTACTTTTTCGCATTGTGAATTTGATGCTCTTATGTATCGCATTCGTTTCCAGAAGGAATTAATCCGCCTGTCTATTAGTGCGTTGGCGCAGCGTTTGATCTAGCCAGTTTCCGAACTAGCTGCCTTTCAATATCTTGTTTTCCCTGTCGTTCGCCAATACCCGTGAAAGTGGTGACTCCATCGCTAGTTCATTAGTAGTTCGGGCCCACGATCTCTTCCACTATTTTGGCGTACTTCAGCCCGTTAGAATTCCCATAGTATATGTTGTTTCGCGGCAGGTTCAAGAGTTCCTTTTTTCATACTGTTCGAAATATATTTGTCACGTCCAAGGGTACCAGTTTATACTTATTCTCAATTTCCATTTTGTCTAATCGCTGTATCGGCTCCTTGTTGTTTCTGATATCTTGTTTTTTTGCAAGGGTTGTATTTTTGGCTAGGGGAGGCTCATAATATCTCTGGAGGGGCTCAGTTCTTCTCAACCTCCCTATAGCTAAAGGCCTGGTCAACACCGAAAATCGACTGGAAATTTACTCCTTTGAAATCCGCGTCCAAATTGCGTCGATATATGTATGTATTGCTGAAATGTTTCTGTGACCCGAGTGATAGAACTTTCGATACCCATGATTCCTGCAAGAAGATGGTGTAATCCATTATATTGTATACTATAGATTAAGAGAATAGTGACTCTGGAACTCCCACAAATTTCGAAGGCAAACGAGCTCAGAGTAAGTGACCGACGATAAAACGTTAATTTTGGTCGACTCCAGCTTCAATCGATAAACGAAATCAGATTGATCGAGAATTCACTTTTCCCAAAGTCTTGGTCGAAATTGCGTCGATATACTATTGAAATTGACATCCAGTAGTTCTTTGTTAATGTACGCTAATCGACTTCGAATTTATCTTGAATCAAAATCGATGTGGAGTAGATTTTCAGTTAACTTTATCCCCTTGGATTCGAATGCTCCGTTGTGTCGAATTTTAGTTCTCTGGATTCAGCTGGTCGACTTTCAATCGACCTCAAATCGACGTCAACTTTACTTCGACTTCTCTGGATTTTCCATCGACCTATAATTGACTGCTCAGTTGGGTCAATTAACAGAAGATCTAAAAAAAGGAAAACACTTGTTGCCACTAGGCCCAGAAGATGAAGTGCGTTAACTTCGAAACGTCGGTTACCTCGTTTGATGATTTGAAAAAGTTTTTGACGGAAGTGGCAGGTCTATGTAGGACTGCGGACTATTTTGGTGAAACTTCTTCTGTAATCAGTCTCCTGTCTTTTTCAGACAGACTTATGATTGTCTACTCGCAAAGAGCACCACGGCGACCGTCATTATTATGAGCTATGTTCACCAGATTCGAGGTGAATAAAACGAAGAACAAGTGATCTCCCTCCCCCTGCCCCTCCCTGACATTTCCTTCGCCATGTTGGATATTAGATGTACAGGTCTGAACACGTAGATGCTGACACTTTCGGATGTGCCAAGTTTTTCTTTTCTCTCTACCCATACTCAGGGCCTGCCGTACCTTGAGAACTCGTTTCTGTCGTCAACTCTTCTTCGCAGCCATGTACAGAAATTCTTCTTACTCGTCACCATCGAAATCAATCAGATTTTATGAATTCTTAAATTCTTGTGGACTATCGTATCTTCCCTTCTCCGTCATATACTACGTCCTAGATAGTCATTGTTTAGAAAAAAATACCATACTTACAACACCACAAATCATACGACCATAGTTAATCAAATGAAGAGCAAAAAATGAGACTCGAACGTTCGAATATGAAACGATATAATTGTTAGTATGGAAAATCGAAGTAACCCCAATTAAAAATTGTGCAGCTCGATGAAGTACAAATAAAAAAGTAAATAAAAAAAGTTACAAATACTCGCTTATGCGAGATCCATTAACGACAATTACTATCGAAGAAATAGAACGAATATCTTCCTGCAACCATGTGGGTGTATTTTTATAATACTCCAGATCTAATGCAATCTGGCTATAAACCTTTTTACATGCTTTTACGAGTATAGAAACGTTATTTTACATATTTTCTTTTTTGCCTATATTTCCCGAAAGCGTGAACACTCTCCGTAAATGTATGCTCTCGTAAATAGGCTATCTTACGCAAAAATCGTAAATTAATAATTTTTTCTCATCGAGTCACGAAGTCGAGGTATTAAATTTGCAGACGATCAGAAAAATAATGGTAATCAGACGCATTGTGAACTTTCAAATCCATCATAATGAAGAATTTCTATTTCAATTGTAAAGTTATCGAAGATTTATTTTTTATATTCAGACTGACTGTAGATGATCCCATCTTGTGTTGAAACCAGGACATTCATCCAATACGAGTTTAGTGTTTAGTTATTGTCAAATGATTTCCTTCACTTGGCGTAAGTACTTCAAACTGTTGACAAAAGAAAAATGATTTTTGCATGTAGACAGTCCACCAATGCCGTTAGTATCGTGGACGAAACTAGGGTCAGTGTTGGTTGAACGACAAAGTGGTTTACACTATCTTAAATATCAAATATGGGATAGAAAAAATTTATCATCCATCATTATTTTTTTCCCGACCAGCCTACATTTCAGGCTTTCTGTTGAACTCGATTCTAGTTTTGACATGTTTTACTCAGTAAACCGCATTTTAAATAGCGACTCTCTCGCTTTCACGTGCCAATAGCTGATGAAAAAAAAAATTAATAATACACTCCATAAGCAATACTGAACCACATATTCCATAAGCAATGCTGAACCTCATAATCCATAAACAATATTGAACCACATATTCCGTAAGCAATGCTGAACCACATATTCCGTAAGCAATGCTGAACCACATATTCCATAAGCAATGCCACATATTTCATAAGCAATACAGATATTCCATAAGCAATGCTGAATCTCATGTTCCATAAGCAATACTGAACCACATATTCCATAAACCAGATATTCCATGAGCAATGCTGAACCAGATATTCCATAAGCAATACTGAACCACATAACATTGTGACTTCTCTTCATGACTACATGTTATATCATTTGGAATGTTGTCAGAAATAATGTTTGTGTCATGCCTAGGTACGTGGAAAATATTGATGTAAATTTTTTTTTCTTTGTGTTTTGTAGGTAAGTTTTGGATATCAGCATCAGTTTTTCGAAGATCTTTCGAATTGTGCCTCTACAATTCCAATATTGACGACTCTCCGGCTGATTTCATTTAAAATTCAAAGTCCACTCAAAATCGATTTGAAATTGTGACAAATGAGTCGAAATTCAATCGATATTTAAGTGTTGACACCACATCGATCTGATTGATTTCAACAGTATGTCGACGCATTTCCAAGTAAGATCTTGAAGGAAGTGAATTTTGAGAAAATTTATGTCCAAAATCTACGTTAATGGAACAAACAATTCAGCTGAACGCAAGCATTGTTTAAGATTGAAACTAGACGAGCTACCAAGGAAAGACTATCATCATTATGAAGAAAGGTGATGACTCACAGTTTGAAATGGATTTCGGTAAGTGGAAGATTACCAGAAAGGAGTCTTTCAACAAAAACTATCAGACAACGGCGTATCAAATGGAAGAAAACGTGAGATGAATCTTGTTTGGTGAAATATCCCAAACAAAATCGCCCAAATGCCCGTTGATCAAAGCGAAATTGTCCGAGCTCAACCGGAGCACAGCGAAAAAACAATATTAGACCAAGTGCGAATCCAGGGTAGGAAGAAACTCAAAATTTCTGTTGGAGATGGGAATCCACTTTCCTAACTCGCGAGTTACTTCTTCCTCCTTGCGAGAGTTTGACGATGAGACATGCCAAGAATGGCAGAATTAATTTTTCCAGTTATGGGTGGGCGGGAGGGAGTCATTTGTATCGGTCGTTTTTTGATAAATAATTGAAGCGTGTATTCTAGCAAGTGCACTCCAAATTTGAATTCACGATAATGGGGCAAAGTCGCAATCGCGTACACTGTCTTCAGGTGAAAGTATTATACAAGTGACATCGAGTGTTTATATGTACAAATGCCTTGTCCTAGATTTTATCCTGATGCCGCGAGAATTTCTCTCATATTTTTTTTGCTGAACCTTGATCTGAAGAATAGGTACTATACGTTTGAATGAGACTTTAATTTTTAGAAAATTCAAATTAGTGCCGCCGAGTACAATCTTGCTTCTGTTGCTGTTGGCTTCTGCACAATGAGCTGGAGAACGCTCCGAACAAAAAACCGATTAAAACAATACGAAAGGCGAACAAAAGAGAATACTCTTGTAACATTCTTCGATTTATACTCCATAGTTGAACGGTCACGTTGTCAGCTGTATATATATGCTACAATACTGAAGTAATTAATAATCAACATTAACGAGAGAAGAGAGATGCCTAGGCTGTACATATATACTGTCTCGATCACAGAGGCATTGCGAACTGACTGCCTTCTTATTGCCGGACGGTTAACATATTTTTCTAATAAACAATAAAGACTATTTAGAACAAGAAGTCGGTTCCGCCCAGAGCCATCAGTGCGCACAGTATATCCGCGAAGGGGAGAAAATTGTGAACAAATCTCTTGATTTTTCATTTATTTCGATTGTCAAACACATATGGGACGGCGAAGATCATGAAGGGCAAAAGTACACCTTTCTTAAAACTCCTCCAGCGTGTACTCTGATTAGAATATCAGCGTACATACTATTGCCGATGAGTGATCGTGTATTCTCTCAAAAGATACGAAAGATATTCAGGTCGGACGATATTGTCCAACGGTTGAGGCCGATTATAGAAAAAACTAAGCTCTCGTTTTCTATTCCGTTCTACCATCCCTCTCCTTTTCTTTCTCATTCTTCGTCCACTTTTGATAATCGGCGGTATCCAAAACTAATTATAGGCATTAGTATAATGTACGTACAAATCGGATATATTAAGGAGCGAAAACATTAGCCTATATGGTGGCAGCGCGCAATGAAAAGCCATAGCGACTGAACAGTATCGGTGTATCTTATATAGGAGTAGACCAGAGCACGTTTATCAACACAATACGATGAAATTGAAAATTTTATTGGAATATTTTCGTTTCTTTAATTGAATGTTGCAGAATATACAATATGTACGAATGCGATGACGAGTATACGAGGGAATTAGAACGCGATATACATTCACTAGGGCATTATTATACATTACGATGGTGGTAGAAGTGTTCGATTTAGATCGAATGTGAAGGCGGACATGTCGTTAAGGTCAAAAAAAAAAAAAAGATAGTTTTTTCGTACACTCTTTGAATGATCTTTACCGCTCGCAAAACGTGTGTAACGCTCGAATGTGATGATCTAATTATTATTGAACATACTCGTGTATAGTGTAGGCTGCTGTAAAAAAAGAGAGAAGAGGAAGAAAGAAAGATATGAGGTCTATAAATATCGACTATACAGTATAACAAAATAGAACGGGAAGGATTTTTACGATCATTGCATCTTGTTGCCGTTAGGAATTATGTCATTTATGCTCGATTTTTTCCAGTCAAAGGAGCACTACTTGATCACTTCATTTCTCGTACGGTTTTATCCGCGAGCAGACATTCGCGATCACATAACTCCATCGGACGGAGGAAATTTTACGAGTAGGCATCGACAATTGAACTATTTGACCTGCATACGACCGCTGCACCGATGCGAAATGGTCATCAATACTGATCTCCTTGTTGCGTCCTCATCAAATAATTATAAAGAATGAAAATTTGTTCAAAAATATGGAATAGGTTTTCTTCATCTTACGACGTCGATTTGAGGTTGAGTTGATGTACGAGTACAAATTGATTTTAAACCACTGCAACAGCGCAGTCGATTTCAGGTCGATATATGAAGAAAAATCGACTTACCATTGACCTGGCCCCTGAGTCGACCTGATTTCGAGCAAGATTTTTAAAGAAATAAATTTTTGGTTGATTTGACACGTTGTGTTGACAGAAAGTCGTCGTCAAGTCGATGGTCAACGTCGAAATGGTCCATCGGCTATCAGATTGTCCATAGTCTACACAATTGCGACATCGATTGCTAGTCTTTTCCCGATGTTCACCAAAGGAGAGGCGAGCCATTTACTGGTGGACCAACAATGTTGCCGAGTTAAGGAAAGAATGCAACTGTCTGCGCCGGATATACCAGCGCAGTAGAGGCGGCAAAGAGGCGCGAGCGGTTGCACCCGAATACCAGCTGCCTTGCAAGAGGTTAATAAAGCTACAAAAGACAGCAAGAATGCTGCATGGAAAGGGCTGGCCAAAATGGCAGAGGGGAGCCAAATAGAGCTGTTTGTTGTGGGGCGAATCATTGTTGGCTTGTTCCCACAGCAGCCACCACCAATGGTAATGCTACCAATAGTAGATGAGGATGGTATATCCCTCCCAGATACCAAGGAGATGGATGCAGTAGTCAATAGATTTGGAAGATTCCGGGCCCGAATGAAATTCCAAATCTCATTGACCATTTTGTTTGCTAAACAACATGGGCAAACTCTTTGAGTGATATCCAATCGACTTAAGAGCCACCTGAAGGGAAGAGATATAATTTCAAGCAGTCAATACAGTTTCCAAACTGGAAGCTGCACATTAGATGCTGGAATCAGGGTAAAGAGGATAGATGAGTCAGCAATAGCTACGCATGAGTTTTGCGTAGTCGTCAATTTTGACATAAGAAATGCGTTCAACTCGATTCTATGGAAGAATACCCGCATACATGCTCAGGGTGATCAGCAACTATCTTAGTTATCGAGAAATCCAAACAGAGACGTTTGCTGGTACGGCAAAGCGCCCAGTTACTTGTGGGGCGCCGCGGGGGTGGTCCTTGGGCCGCTCTTGTCGTTCGTCACTCTTGACGGGATTTTCGAGGTGAAGCTGGAACCAGGTGTTAAGCTTATCTGCTATGCAGATGACATACTGGTCGTATGCACGGCAAGGTAAACCGGGCCCTAGAAGCACCGATGCGTTGGATCGAGTCGCCCTGACTAGAACTCGCAGTAGGTAAGACAGAGGCCATATTATTATTCACGACCCATCGAGTTCAGTCAACCCACCTTCCGCCTGCAAGGTGTGAAAATGAGGTCAAGAAGGTAATGAAATACCTCAGCATCTGGTATGGCTCCAAGTTAAGCTTCAGACAACATTTCCTGATGACATGACAATGGAAAAGGCGGGTAGGGTAGTTAAATACCTGAGATACTTGTTGAGAAACCTAAAAGGGCCGAGATCATGGTGAGCACCGCCTTGTCGACCCTCCTATATAATGCCCCAGTACGGGTCCATGAAGATACCCTCCCACAAAAAGCTTTGCTAAGGTGTGTTAGTGCCTACAGCACTGTCTCTACAGAGGCTATTTGCGTATTAGTATCTTCACCATTACCCGAGCTCCTTGCTGAGGGGAGAGCGGTGGTGTTCAAAGCAAAAAAGACGAAAACGACCAATCGAGAGGCTTTACGGGTCAAGCAGGAGACTAGGCGCTCCTTGCGTGAAGAATCGAAAGTAAGAATTGCTCGAGTGAACTGGGTAAATAGACGACCCGTACGTTGATACGCGACCTTGATGAGAGGAAGAACCGATCACCTAACGCAAGTGTTAAGCGGTCGTGGATGCTTCAACAAGTACCTTCACGAGAAGTTCAGGAAAGATGAGCACCCAGCACTACTGCAATCAAGGGCTGGTGGACGACAGTACACCTCATTTGAGTTTGAGGTGGGTGCAGCCAGCGTAGTCGGTCTCTTCAAAAAATTGGGGCAGATGAAGCGCTCACTTCGAATGGCCTGGCACTCACCAGCCACCATACTAGGTTCCGAAGAAGCATGGAACCAGGTGTCTGCGTTTGCAGCCACAGTCTTGAACAAGAAAATGGACCTGGAATGGAATTGACAAATGCAGAACCACGCTATGGCCTATTCTGTACCATCCACATACAGGGTTGCGAATAGAAGAGGAAGCTTAACCTTCATGAAAGAAGAAGAAGAAGAAGAAGAAGAAGAAGAAGAAGAAGAAGACAAAACTCCAACAGCGCAGCGATCTACTATTATACTGAGGTGTGCCTGGGAGCACTGCAGCTTGGCGGTTACCAAGGTAGCGTGTGGTTGTCAAGAAGAAAAAGAAGATGTTCGCCGAGGAGATTCTTTCGACATTGAAATTATTCTCGGAAGGGGCGATTCTGATGTTGGAGGGCATACGCTATCTGCACCCTTCCAGAATGGAGGAAGGGCGGCGGTGCACACGTGACAAAAGCGAGTCTTTTGCAGATAGATGATGAATGATCGACCAAGACAACGTCGATTTTCAACCGACATTAATCTAACACCAGAATTCAACTTAGTTTTGAGGTCGACAATGAGTCGATGGAACGAAATGAGCGGTCGACTTCCATCATTTCGGGCTCGATTTGTGGTCGGTATAAGGCGGAGTTAAATCGACTCGATATTTTGGGTCAAATCATGTTGATTTGGATTCATTGGGATCCTTTGTTTGCGGAATTGATTTATTTAGTTTTCTCTTCTTTTCAGTTTCAAAAGCTCTTATTTCTCCTAAACTAGGCTTTCTTTCTGGAGACCTTCTTATCACTCGATAAGGTGGAGATACTGATCTCAAATTCTGCTTCTCAACTTTCAACTGAATGTGAAATCAAAGTGTACGGATACGCAAAAGTATTATTTTGTTGTCCCGAAATTGGAAAGTACTTTATAAGTGGCTAAAGTCATTTTCAGCACATTTTGTGATCATTGATTTCATTCCTGATCTTTAATTTCAAGCTGATCACAGTCTTATTCTTTTAATGGGATCGATCAGATCGTATAGTATTGAGCAACTCTCTATTATTCATCTACCTTCTTGGGTATAGTGATACAAATCATGATGCAGGGTAGGTTCCAAAAGTGCAGCTACCTATGAATGAATGAAGCTATTATGTGTAACTGAATTGGATTTGTAACATTTACGCTTCATTTATCGAATGTGGAGTTTAATTGGAGCTTTGGATTCATCGAATCGACATCATACCTTTTTGCTGAAAAGTTGACCAATAGAATGGAGGATGAAATTTCAAATTTTGTATGAATACACTCTCACGTTTAAAATTTTTCCATTAAAATGGAGGATATTTCACCAAGAACTGTCTTTAGGGGGTTGTTTAAAGTCGAGTTTAAAATTGTCGGAACCTCTGGAGAACAAAGTATTGTAAGTTATTCTCACATTAATCACTGTAGCACTCGTCGTTAAACGTACTTCTTCTGTTCTTCTAGTCATGATACTCGTACATGATTGCTACGCCAACGAATGTGTAGACGATCTGAATGTCAATGATGCGGAAATAAAGCGTTAAAAACTTGTATAGTCCAACCTGAATGCAGTACAACAGAAAAGAAAAGAAGAAAAAAAAATCGCGTTAATCTGAGAGAAAATTATGCACGTAATCCGTGTCGTTCTTAAACGACCTCATGATCGATTGTGTCAAACATTTAGAATCGATCGTAGTGCCTTTAATTTTTTACACATCTCGCGTAAACAGAATAGGTTGTGGACTCATGATTCTCGCTCTTTCTCAGCTTCTGGTCGTGGAAGGAAGAAAGAAAGAGAGAGAGAGAGAGAGGTACGTCATGACAGACTCGGATTATACGACGTGAAACAGTTTGATATTGGCTCGCGTACTCTAATATAATTATTCTGGTGTATTAACGCAATTGTTCGATGTTCATTTCCTACTCACAGTGAAAAATGTGATACAGCGAGGGCGAATGTCTAATAATACTATGTTGAAATATTCGCGATTCTTATCTCTTCACACCTCCTCTTGTCATGTGCTTTTCTGTATTTTGTTCTTGGCTTCAGCAACAAGTTAAAAGGGATCGTCATTAATTGGATTTCGTATGCTTCGTATGACTATACGCGTTGTATATGAAGTCAGATGGCGAAGGAGTATAATAACGTGAATAAAAATTGTATTGAATTTAATCATGCAGGGTTAAATGAAAAGCAGCGGAAGTCTTCCATATTGGTAACGAGAATCACAAGACTTATTTTTCAGGAAGATTCCTCATGGATACTGAAAAAAAGAAAATCACATTGCCGACGAAGAAAACCCTTGACACGATTGGTTGGTCATGAGGTTACAAATAGAGTTGATGGAGTTTTTTTTTCCCTTTTTCTTTTACGAGTATTATTTCGAGCCTATAAACTGTCGAAACTAATAGGGTGTCCAGAGGACTGTTATTTTATGCAGCTATGGAAAACTGTCGCGAAGTAAATGCACACGTTCGGACTATGGTCATTCGAACCATTTTAATTAATATTTGTACGCTTGACATTTTCTCAGAAATTCCACTACCATCAGCGTATATTATAGTATAAACGCATTCATTATTTCAGTGTGAGTAGGATTGTGATTGTTATGTAGGTTCGTGGACCAGACATACTTTAATTTCGAAATAATTATTATGATATAGTGAAGCAAACACGAGTACTCAATATATTCAAGTTACTGTGTCCAGTTCAGGTTAATGGACTTCAAGTTTTGAGTTCATGAATAAGGATTTTGAATATTTGCGGACTGAAGAATTTTATAATTCAGCTCAGAAAAATTAATACGCAAAATACGACAAACTTGTTATGTGGTGAGAAGCCATCGCCCTCTACCATTGTTGGAACCTTACCAAATGGGGGTCGTACATGAGACTTTTTAGCATTTTTTTTTTCTCGAATTTGACATGTATATGTCTTTGGGATGTGACACTGGTGGTGTGCACTGCCGAAACTATCTTAGCGGTGGAGAGCAGGGTAAACGAGGCCGTAAAGGTAGAGACGCCTTGGATCGGTTGCAGTAGAAATGACGGAGGCACACTCCGCCCACCTTTCGCCCGTAAGGTGTGAAAATCATGATTGAGAAGGTGATGAATTATCTGAGCATCTGGTTTGATTCGCAACTAAGCTTCAAGCACCATTTCCTTATTACAGCGGAAAGGCGGGACCTACCATAAAAACCTAAGAGAGCCGAGGAAAGCAAAAAAAAAAAATGAATGTTCTGGCGGACCCAAATGAATGAACATGATTACGAATATCTTTTTATAAATGCTTGATCCCGCTACCAGTCAAGACAAAATGATAAAGAAACAGTTGAGACATCTACCAGCTGAGACCTTTTTGTGACGTCACCAAATTAGTAATTTACTACTCCTTCCTGTTTCTTTATCCCTCGGATTCGCAGATTTCTATGGTGTTGGTCGAGAATTCCAAGTCCATCAACAGGAAGACAGTAAAGACATTAGTTTAATTGAACCTAGCTCTTTGCGACGTTGTCATCATCCATGATCAGAACCAGATTTACTATTGTGCTGGTCTGTTCCTGGGTACAGAGCGCGAATTTTCGGTTGTGGTACTTGGACCCAGAGACATCCAAAAGAAAATTTAAATGAACAAGAAGAATGAAAGACAGAAAAAAGGAGGAAGGAAGCGAAAGTTACCGAGGCAGAGGACAGTTTGTAGTATAATGAGTAATTTGCATTTATGCATGTACTTAATATTCACAAATAAGTATTCTGAGGCGCGGAAGTACCTAAATCCAGCTCTGTCCGTCACGTCAATCATCAGCTTGAATTTACCTGTGACGTCATCGACATCCGTGGCGTCATTGATTCGTGACGTCATCAACATTCCTCTCTCTTGACAGAAGCTTGAGAAACTTGAAAATTATATAGAAGTTAATTTTAGGGATAGTGCGCGATCCTAGTTCTCCGAACGGTGTAAGAAATAAGAAAATACAAAAATAAAATGGACTCACGAGGTTTAGGAACTGGGGTCGCGAGTGGGGTCTGTGTAACAAATCTTATTTTGCTTGAAAGTGACAAGAATGGGATGAATGCTGAAAACGGGGTTTTAAGCCGAACAGGGCCAAAAATGACCCGATTGTTAAATAATCTTCCAAAACTATATAGAATTTCGAGCGAAATTTGCTGAATTTTGTTTGAAATTCAACAATTCTGATGACAATTGGATATTTTTGTTTAAAATATTATTTGTAGTCCAAAATTAAAAAATTTATTGGATTCTACCAAAAAATTCGTTTATTTTGGTCAAAAATCACGTAATTTTGGTCGGAAATTGAATAATTCTAATTGTGACTGAAAATGCGTTTTTTTTTTTTTTTTTATGTATTAAATGCTAAATAAAACCGAAGATGCAACATTTAAACAGCGAAACTTTTAATTTTTATTACCGAAAAATCCTGGTTCAGATTATAACTTGATATGTTAAATTATAAGTAAATAATTTTTGTTGTCAGGTTTTTGCCTCCTAGCTTCGAGAAAAATTGAAAAAACATGAAAAAGGTTCCAACTGTAGAATTTATGAAGACAACAATGCCAACACTTTTTAGCAGTAAAATCTTTGAAGGATATTTTTCATATTTCATAACTGTAATTCTACGTCTAACCATTTTTTCCAGATATTTTCAATTTTTCCATTTCTCGTATAAAACTTCGTTGACTTTGAACGTAAAATTAGCGTTTCAGACCTGTATCAAAAGATCCACCAGCAATTCTTAAATTGAGCAATACCCTTTCTCGAGCCACAGTCAATTTGTTCGGAGAACATCATCACCACAATATCCTTATAGTCAATCTTACTCGTGAAAATAATACATTCTACCTAGAAAACAATACTCTAAAATATGTTTAAATTTTGATTTCGATTCAAGAGGTTCTCTTTCCATAATATAAGAATATTATCATTCTCGGAAACAGTTCCAAGCCTCGTCGGCATGTGTCAGAGCTCGTTGCTCCATTCACATTTCTTTCGAGCTATATCCATCTTCTCTCTGATTACCATTCGACTTGTAATAATACCGATCAACTGTCGGAAAGTTATTACATCTGGTTGACCGATATTTGCATATAAGTATCTCTCTGCATCGAGTATCTATTGTGAATTGCACGCTCGATAATGTGTATCGTGTATCTCTTAAAGTTGTTTGTTTCTTATTCGTCTCTCGGCTCTCATCGTCGCCTCTTACTTCGTTTCATGCGGCGTCTTTTTCTCTCTCTCTCTCGGAATTTCGCCGTTTATTGAATCAATACGTTATTACTCCGGCACTCCAGCATCATATAAACGGTCAGGCGTTTATTTCCCGTTGGAGAGGTAAAGAGATCTTTTTTTCTAAATGATACCGTGAGAATAAGAGAGAGATGGAGAGAGTAGAAGAAAATGAAATATAGAGACAATATTATACATTATATTGAAATATACCGGCGCCTGCCTCATCTTCGGCGGATTAATTTTATTCAATGTATGTATCGACCAAGTGCGCTGAATTTTTCTTCCAGTGTTTGAACCCAGCGTTGATAAGATGACGAGATTAGTCGTTCTTTCGCAGTATAAGAGATTATGACCCGGTTAGACTTTCAAATGAGAAGATTACAAAAGTTAAAACTTCGCGGCGTTGAGTGGGTGTTTGCTATAATCGTTTATTTACACAGCCTGTCAACGTCAAACTGCTCAAAATCAGAGAAGATTGATTCCATCAGCTATTCAAAATCACTTCAAGTGTTGTACCAATTAAGTGGCTTCACTGAAAATTCGTCCGAGTTTATCGGCTCCGGCCTGGAAGTTTAAAAGTGATTAGTCGGATGGTTCTTGAGAGAACAGACTGGCAAACTTTCTTTACCTATTTAGATGATTATGATATGCATTTAGTCCAACCCTACCGAGCACACAAATTGCTTCTAGGAGGTAACTGTACATCGACTTAAGATCAATTGGAATGTGTTGGTCGACTTGAAATCAACCCTCACACATCCAACAAATTTTCGTGACCATAACCGATTCTAGGTAAGAAATGCAGGATGAGATAGAATAGGATCTATCGAGTTGAAAAATGAAACTTTCTCTGTCAAAGAAAGAGCTCCTCCTGCGATATATCAATTCCTTTGGTGTGCAGAAAGAGTTGAAGTTAAGCCTGACACTGTCATTTTAACGTTACAATATTAGCATAGGGAGTGAATGCTTTTACCAGCCCTGTGATTAGAGTTCGCGATATTTTATGGAGGCGATTTGCAGACATGCTGGAGATGATGAGGCTGCGTCATTCTGCGTTAGACAATCAGCATTGTGAATGTGTGCCTTACATCAAGCCGTCAGTATCGGAATGTGCTAACAGGTTCAGTCGCGTGAACATGTGCAAACATTTTTACTTCACCAAACAGCACTAGTATCATAAACAGTGGCATTGTAACAGTCGGATAAAGCGTAGCTTACGTAATGATCTTTCTTTCACTCGTTGGTTAATGATTTTTTGGCTCGGTAGCTTCTTGTTCTTGGGTCGATATCTCGAAATGAATCTAAATCAGCGCTTCGTTTGTATCATTAGGTAGCGTAGACTATTTTTCTTCTCTATACAGATTTTCAATTCTCGCGTCGTTTTATTTGTTCAATCTTCTTTTTTTTTTCTTTTCTAATCCACACGACGTGAGTGGGTATCATAGAGAATCATTCAGCGGTCCCTGACACTTCGCCATGTAATGGCGATTATCTACGTTCGCGTCCCCGGTAATGGTTAACGAGAAAGAGTTAATTGTTCGAGATGAGTATTGAAAATCATTCGAATGCTGGTTTACTCTTTTTGCACCGGAACGACTGATGGTGATGATGAATAGTGCGTTTCGCGTGTCCTCGTGTAGGTTTGTTACCATGCAAACGTAGGAAGAAGTGTGGAGAAAACGAAAGATCTTCCAACTCTCGCTAATTCTCAACCCTATGAAGAGGAACAGCTCTGCACGATGAATTGGCTGAAGATAAGAATCAAAGGCAAAGACTTCTCATTTATAGGTCAAAGCCACCACTTCTCCGGAACCATAATTTAACGAAGGGCCTACGATCGGCAGATGTTTTTCATGAAATAGCTCCCCTAAAAAATTCGGACTTTTTATAGGGCTTCTGTTTCATGAAGAGGCTCTAGGTGAACACGTCCACCATGTGGTCCCGATGAGGACGGAGCTGTGACTTCTTCAGTGTTAAAAATCTTTCAAAGGTCAATAACAGGTACTCCAGGACTTGGGAGAGAAAAAAGAAGATTTGAGAAAGTTTGGGGAAAATTGGAGTCGACAATGTCTAGGCTAGATAATAGGTGAATTTAAGTTAGGTAAAGGGACTTGGAGAATTTTGTGAACGGCGAGGTCTCTGACCTACTTCAAGGAGTATTCGAGGACTTGAAGAAGAAGTAGTGATAGACGATTTTGAGAAAACTCAACCTAATTGCAAACCATGAATATTACTCGTAAAAGTTCTGTGGAAGAAGAATTAGGGTGTCTGAACGTTTCAATTAAAGCGTTCCCATCCCCAAGCGGCGAGAGAGGTAAGCTAAGATTTTATTTTTTCAAGTCTCAGAATCATAGCTCACGTGCACACAGTTCGACGAGGAAATTTTTTCAATTCCATACCGATAGCAGACACCTAAAACCACGACCTTGTAATTCGAAGCAAAGACTCTGATCTAGGTTAGAACCCCTTCTCTCGCGGATAACTAAAATTTTATTGAGTACATACCTCCGAACTAGGTGTAAGGTTCCACCTCTCGGAGCAACAATTTTCTGTAGTCTACCAAGAACGTAGCTTTTCTCTAGCATTACCCTTTTCTGGCAGCATGGTGATGTAAATTTTTCTCTTTGATCTGCGAATACAAATTCTCAATCCAGGAGAATTAGTACTTCTTTAAACTTTATATCCAGTTCTGTAATGTTAATTTTGTAAGAGTTTTCCAAGAGAAAATAATACTCCTCCAATCGTCATACATGCTTAAATGGTGTCCTGATCTATTTCCGTGTATTCGAAAATGCAATTGAATTCTTAAGCATTCTTTCAGGTTTACACAACACCTATTCAGTGCAATTATTCGTTTTCTTCGCTTCGTCGGTTCGTATACTTTGAACTTACGATATTTTGGCGTGTAGATGAACACTTTGTTAGTTGTGTACATACACTCGATCTCTTACACAGTGTACTGAGAAGGTGTTAGATTCGTTATCAATATTTTAAATCTTCGGCTAAATAAAAGCCGTATAGAATGTCTGTACCAGGGTGTTTCTATAACGTTTTATTTGTCTTATTTGCAAGTCGGAATCACTGGGTGCGAATGGTCGTAGAATGCGCGGATTTATTAGCTCGACGCGTGTAACCTTATGCAACCTTTGAACGCTGGCTGTAGCGTATTTGAATTTATTAAAGAAAACTCTTGTAAACGTGTTAAAGTGCAATTATGCGTTTGAATCGACAACTACGCGTATTCAATTGATCCACCTCATTGAGTGGGTGATAAATGAAATTATCTCTCGCATTGCAACGAAACAACCGAAGTGTTTTATTCAAAAGAGTTTTTATCGCGGAAATGTGTTAAGACTGTATAGAGATTTACGAATTTAATTATCTTTTTTGTGACCCGGCGCCATAACTCCGGCAGGAAAACGGATTCTGATGTCATTTGAGACCTTGGAAAAATATCAGCTTGAATCACTACGAAGAAACTTCTTAGCTCTGAGTTCGAAGGTATCTAGTCAGCGGTTCGTAATTGTTTTTAGTCTTGCCACTAAAAATTCTCTCTAAAATACTTTCACGTACCTGTCCGAATCCCTATTTCGATCTTGAGTAAGACATTCTGGACGATTGTTGCTGTAGTTTTATTTAGTAGCAATGGCTTATGAAAAAACCTTCAGAGAACGTTTCTTTCAAAACCTTCAATTGTTGGGTATCTCGGATGCCAGAAGTAAGGGTTGTCGAATGGGTGCCAAGTTACCATCATGAATAAACTAAGAAGAATGCAGGATTCTGATAAATCTTCCATGATTGTGTACGGACGTATCGAGGAAGAATGGGCGCCAAGGCTTCTTGACCATTATTTTTGTTCTGCTCAGAAACCTTCATAAGCACAAAAGCTACTCGTACACTAAAATTCTGTAGCCTTAGGCCGTACTTGCTGTAGCAAGCTAAAGATTTGTAGATTTTCATGTGAGCTAAGGAACCTTCGTAAGCACGGAAGCTGGGTTAAGTTTCTGAAGGCCTAGGCTAGTCTCCTTCTCATCTGATGACGCAATAAAGAGGGTAATTTGTACTTTTAGCCCGTTATCCAGACTAGGCCAAGAGATCTAGTTTATATGATGACGTCGTATAAATATTGCAAAGATGAACGACAACGTGGAGTAAAACTTGAATTTAATAGTCATAAAGTAGACGATTTATGACGTTGTAGGAGGGACGTACTTTATACTTGAATAACAAGGCTTCAAAATACTTCAAGAGAAAGGACTTGAAAAGATCTCGCTTTTAGAGCTACATGTACGAGGAGAAGGAGATTGTGAGACCTTTGGGAAAAACGCAAGATCACAGATTCACCTCCCTATCATTCTTTATCATCATTCAATTATCCAGCATTTCATGTTGAAATTATCACGTATCTTTTGATGTCTGTCGATTACTCGATCACCTCCAGTGACGTTATCATTTTTGACCTTGGGATATGAACTTTTTCGAGACTCATCATCCTGTGATACCCTAGTGACGTCATTAACCCCACCAGCCTTGATAATGTCATCAATCCGTGATATCATCATATCCAACCTTGGTGAAGTCATCACTTCCAATTTTGAGACATGCACACTTTTGTGCGTTATCAACTCGTGATATACTTAACCCCAAATTTGTGACGTCATTATCTCCAACCTTGGTGACGTCATTACCTCTAATCTTGAGACACGTATACACTTTTGTACATCATTACCTCGTGACATAATTAACCCTCCCAATCTTTAGATATGTACACTTTTCTGCGTCATCACCTCGTGATATACTTAACCACAGCCTTGATGACGCCATCAATTCGTGACGTCATCACCTCCAATCTTGAGACATGTTCACTTTTGCGTGTCATCACCTCGTGACATTTTTTTAATCCCGGCCTTGATGACGCCATTGATTCGTGACATCATCATCTCTAACCTTAGTGACGTCACTAATATCAATCTTGAGGCATGTACACTTTTGCGCGTCATCACCTTGTGATATCCTCAATCTCAGCCTTGATGACGTCATCAATGTGTGACATTATCATCATCTCCAACCTTATTGACGTCATCAACCCCAATCTTGAGACATGTACACTTTTGTGCGTCATCACCGTGATAGGGGCCCAGGTCCAGGAAGAAGGCGCGTAAATCGGTCAGAAGTACTTGTAGCCGACCATCGGCCTCGGTGCCCGACTAAGCAGGTTCGCATCGTCACGACGACCCTCTTCTTTCCAGGTGTTGGGACATCAAAAACATTTTTTTCCAAAATCATGTCACTAAAGGTTTTGAAAAGCCTCCCGTAAAAATCCATGATGATGGGTGCATAATACATCGAAACCACAAAGCAAATCTCAGTTAGTGGCATCTTGAAGCTATCGAAGGCAAAGAAAAGAAAACTTGAATTATAGCTGTGCAACTGTACTGCAATTGAAGGTTTGTTGACAATCATAAGGAAGATGGTAAGAGCGGACGTTTACAAGAATCATTATAGATGAGGATAGAAGAGGAAATATTATGACGAAAAAATCTCCTGGTCCGAGCGGGAATCGAACCCGCAACCTCTCGTTTTCATGACGAGTGCGATAACCACTACGCTACCAGGCCCGAAGACTAATGGAAGTTCCACTTGTGAATGGGAGGGTCCAAAGACCACAATATATTAGGCTGTTGCCAATGGGCCAGAAGATTTTTTCGTTATATTTTCTCTTTTATCCTTATCTTATATGATTCTTGTTAACGTCCGCTCTTACCATCTTCCTTATTCATCTACCCCTCCAGGGATTTGCAGTTCTTTGCTATAGGCTTCAGTGTGCATTGGCAACAGCCTAAGGTATTGTGGTCCTCGGACCGTCTCATTCAAAAGTGGAAGTTCCATCTGAAGGCGAAATATTACGATCTAATCTTAGGGCCTGGTAGCGTAGTGGTTATCGCACTCGTCATGAAAACGAGAGGTCGCGTGTTCGATTCCCGCTCGGGCCAGGAGAGTTTTTCGTCATATTTCCACTTCTATCCGTATCTTGACGACCATTTTCCAAATTTATGCAATTTTTGTTGCTCAGGAAAGTGAAAAAAAGTTCTCAGTCTAAGTCACGGAATTGTTTTTCTGTGTCTGCCAACTTGATGCGATCAAATTGTCGTTGACCAATTTGACGTGAATCACATTGTTCAACTTTGCCTAAACAACGAACGTTCACCGGAAATCTCGATCAAAATCGTCCACCGCAGATTTACCAGTACCTTCTTCTCACCACTACACACATGATTGAATAAAACCCGCGCTATCTCGGCACTCTGCTTATCTTCTGCCCCACCTCTATATGTGCATATTAACGACTCTCTCTCGCTCTCTTTCTTTCTTGATATTGTGTGTATTATATACAGACACAATCTGCGAATTACACAAGTGTGAGTACGCTGAATGAAGAATTTTCTTTTCGCATTCAACAATGATCGTTACTTTCGTACGCAAATGTCGAGAAAAATATGCTACGATAATTTATACTTTATTAAATACAACGTCTATATGTATACTACCGGTGTACCGAGCGTGTATGTTATTAAGCGCATTTAATTCTCTCTAAAATGAACACAAATGAGCGAGCATCAGCGGTAGTAGCAGCAGCAGCAGCAGCAGCAGCAGTAGCAACAACGGCGACAACCGCATCTAGAAGCTAAAGTCAGCGAGAGTAAGAGCAAGAAGCAGTGTTCGCCTCATTATCGTAATATTTCGAAAAAATAATAATAACGAATGCGTTAACTAGCGCGCACATCGAGAACCAATTGGATGAGGCGTAAAGCGGCTACCGGTGGCGCGGCGGTGTACGCGTAAGCGAGACCTCTGTACCCGCGGTACCTTCCTCAATACCGGATGTACGTACGCTGAGCCACAACTCTTCGAGAGAGAGAAAATCGCCGCAAATAAGTATACGTGTACATATATACTCGTACATCGACTACAATTATCAAAGAACTGCCCAAACATTCTTCCAATCATTATATATATACTGTACCGCAAAGATACAGTATATCCCTTATATTGTAATATGAATAAAATAAACTGCTCGCTAATAAATTAAAAAATAAAAAGGAATCTAGGAAAAGAGAGAAAGAAACAGGAAAATGTAAGCGATTATACGTGTATCCATATACTTTAAAGATGTACTTCTCACTCTGGCATACACGTGCGTAATTCTTCGTAATTTGACGTTTAACGTTAACCTGTTCCCTATTGTCCGCGAGCTACTTCCAGCAGCACATACTGGACACTCTCATTAGGAATCGTCTGGTACTCCGAACGATTTTCAATTATTTAAATTCGCACACACATACACATGCTACTAGCAAATACGCGTACACACAAGCGACTTGATGAAGGCTGTACAACTTCGTATATACCTTATCCTCCACGACAGAACAGCAAGTGCGTGTAGTGTATACAGAGGCAGAGAAGGTACTCAAAGGGGCATGCCATTGTTGATCTTGATTCTCTCCGGTATATAGGCATAACTGCGCGCCCTGTGACTAGGTGCACAATAAACGCTCCGCCGAGTAATTGACGCGCGTATTTCCCAATATACAGTATGTGACGATTCACGCAAAACGACTATACGGATAATTACTCCTCCAAATCGTGTTACTTGGTCAGATCTTTTCCTAATCTCATTTCAAAATCCACGTACACAGTATTCACACACTTTTATAGTTACTAGCTGCACACTATAGCGACCTTCCTTTGTCCAGCGATGAGATTTTGTTACTTCACATCTGCATTAAACGCCGCTAAAAGATGTACTGGATGTTACTTCATGCGCGGCAAAAGTGTCTACTTTCTGAGTGCACAATGAGTCAACAAAGAATGAATGAATCTCGAGTACGGTAATCAGGAAATTGGTGTAATATTTTATTTACAGGTTTATTATGACGCCACATCGTGCGCTGATGACTGCATGAAGTAACAAAATCACACTGTGAACAACAACCAAATCAGAATCTGGTAGATCCCGAAAAATGCCATATTATTGAAGGATGACCCGGGAAAATCACCTTCAAAACATTTGTGAATTCGACGCAATAACATCAAAAAGCAAATTATGAAGCAGTGATTTCTTGCCTTTGCAATCTCTCTCCGTAGATTCGCGTCTACATTTACTGCAGTGCATTCTTGTGAGACTGGAACTTCCCTTGTAGTACCCCTAAATTTCCTTCTGTTAAGCCGGTCACTAAGTACGCCATTCTCACCTGTTACGTTTCTGTAACCGATAGTCCCACGACTTTCTCCTTCAGTTATCCGTCGTGTCGGCTTTATGAACCTTGTTCAGTAACCTGAAGGCTTATTTTTTGAAGCGACCGGAGAAGGGAAGTGTGTTGGAATCCCTAATTAGTTTTTGGTGCTTTCATTCATCGCATTCTTTTCCGGAAGGAATTCGTCCACCGGTCTATCAGTGTCTGACCGCACGTATTTAGCTTGTTGTCTGATTGATTTGCTGAACTTTCTGCCTGTCAATATCTGGGTTTCCGCGTCATTCATGAATACTTCCGCCAGTATCGGTGACAGCGGTGATCGCATCGCTGATATTAAATCGTTGTACCTCTGGCCGACGATCTTTTCCACTATTTTGGCGGACTTCAGCCCGTAAGGATTTTCATAGCATGTATTGTTTCGCAATAGGGCGAAGTGTTATTCTTTTGGTTTTTGTTTGTTACGATTATGGCTCTTTTTCAACAGGGAACCTGTTCTAAGAATGGAGGTTATTTCGATGTCCGGCAAAAACTGACCTACTCTAATAATGAATTGGACTTGGAAAGAAGGACGGCTTCTCGAACGAAGTTGAACGGCCTGTTTTATGGGTCGAATTGGTTTCGGTATTGAGGATTCAAATTGAAATCTTGAAGATTCGCAAGTTTTTCTGAGTCCCTTGTGTCATGGTTTATATAGCATGAAAGTAAGAACTTTTCCAAGTCCCTTTCTTATCATATACTATGGCTCGAGAGTCGAAATTCTGACATGTTCCACTCTTTCCTGAAGTTTCCTGAATCCTAGCCCCTAATTCCAAACACCCCAAATTCCTTCAAGTCCCCCAAAATATCAACATTTTTTCAAACCCAAATCATTCATTAGGGCAGGTCAGTTTTTGCCAGACGCCACTTAGCGTGCAGAGCGGTATACCACAAATTTTTCGAAATAACCCCCTATAGAACTGGTTTTCTGTCCCAAAAGTCGACATTTTTTCATGTCTTCTTCCTATCATATATTGTGGCTCGAGAGTCGAAATTTTGACGCGGGTTATACCACCCCCCGGAAAGGAACCATAGACGTGATTCTGGAAATCTGCGAGTTGATATCAAGCCCGCGAGTTGCATCCCCCTCCACCACCGTATTCCTTCCCTTTCTTTATGATAAACTATGATATCATCAACCGCATGACCCCGAAACCATCTCCAACTATGACGTCGTCAGCTGGTGACTCATCACCGTGACCACGAGCCTGATTCTGAAATCTGTGAGTTCAATCCACTTGGACTGAGCTAAGACGACGTTTACCCGTGGAAAGATATGATAAGAAAATAAAATGCGGAGGACGCAACATTGGCGACGCGGTTGATTGCGGAGGGAGGAGAAGCTGTTACTCCTCCGCGCACTCACCCGCGCTGCGTACGTTGGAGTCCTCCGCACGCTATACATGTTTCCACGCTCGTTTAACATTGCAGTATATGGACGAAGCTCAGTCCATAAGAGGTATATAGTCAAAGACTTCTACTCATAATTTTAATCTATGAGTGGTTTCGTCTAAGCTTTTATACTGCTGTATGCTAGGCCTGGTTTCATGAAGGCTAGTAGACTGTAATAGTCCATTGTTATGAAAACTAAAAACTGGTGATCCAATCCTGGAATCTGTAAGTATGACGTCATCAACCGTGACTCGGAGGTCTGGTATAAAAGAATAGCCCTCGTATAATGTAGACTGTTGGGAGGCTCACGAGCAGAGTGAATGATTCACAGAATAGAAGCGAGTAAGGAAGAGTAAGAGCCCAAACTGTACTAATGACGTCACAGGCAGCCATCATGGGTAGTTGTGATGTCGAGAGCTACTCGTAATGACGTCAATAATGTTGATATCCCCAAACGAGCGGAGCGAGTGAGACCTTCGTAGGCTAGCTAAATCATGGTTTCATCATAAAGTAGGCGTGGCCTTAAAATATCAATGAGATCGATTAGTGGACATGAAACTTAATCTTCATTTACTTGGCTCCACCAGAAAATCTTTCTTTTTCTAAGTCTTCCTCGGTCAGTTGTTGCCGGACGCCTCGGAACGTAAGGCCCACAGCTAATTTTTCTAAATAACCCCCCATAGAACGGATTCCCTGTTAAAATTTCTTGGTCAGATTCTTCTTCAGCTTTTACAACTAACTCCACCTTGTCGCTAGGATCGAAAACTTGGTACGACGTACTTTTATGCGGGACTATACCTCCAAGGCATTGCCCATAACCTAGATCGATTGCAGTGAATTTTGACGAAGCGAAAATATGTTTTTTAATAACAAAGTTGATACAGCTGAAAACTCTTTTTCCGCTTCGAGGACGACCTCTTCGTATGAGTCAGAAGAAATATGCTGTGAAAGATTTTGAAAAATACGTTGAGTGTGAAAGAGGCGTAGAAGAAGGATAAAATCGTGGAGTTTATGCAGACTTACGAAGGATGGCTTCAATTATGATAAGAATAATCACTAAAATAAAATGAGAAAGAAGATGAATCGTTTAACGAATACTTACGCTGCATCAGTCATAATCAATTCTGCGATATGACTGCCAACAGCGATCGAAAGAACATTGACGAGTTAACTGCAAGATGTAATAATTTAATTGTTCTAGTTCCGGAAAGTTCAAAATCTTTCTTCATCCATCATCCCTATTCCCCCCTTGTCAGTTTCACGATCTAAGAATTATAATTGGTCTACTCCGTGGGTAGTCTCAACTTCCCTCTTGATCAGCCTGTTATCCGATACAGGAAAAAAGAATTGATCGTGTGAAATTCTTATCAAATCTTTTCCTGAGCTGTGAAAATCCGTGTAGAAAAAAAATTTCGGCCAATTTTTTCTCACTTTTATTACACTTCGTATCATTGATGAAAACCATTAGAATCATTTTAGGAGTACATTAAAATGATCATGAAACTTTTATCGTCTCCTAAAATTACAATTTTTTTTTCTCACCATCGCGAGTATCTCTTTGTCGGTTTCGCTCCAGTTTCTTGTATACGTTTTCATTTTATTTGTTTTTTTCAATTAGGAGAGACCGACCCGGTACCTCGAGCGGCTTCCAATTCACCTCATTTTAGGCTCGATAAGACACATTGACCTCGGAGTTTCTTGTAAATAATCTGTTCCGACGACATCCCCTGCCTCTAATAGGGTATCGCCTTATTGTTAATATAATCTGGTGTAGTAAAAAGGTTTCATCTGCCTGTAATTCTGTGTGTAATTTTACGACTTACCAATCAGCGTTAAAACGGATATTACGATCGCGTAAAATTAACATAAACGATTCATTCGCGAAAATTCGCAAAAAATTAGTATAGTTGCCGCCCTATTCCAATTAACTTTACTCGCGATTGGGTCAGTTCGATGACCACGAAGCGCTGTACGTCACGCGACGCAGTCGTCGTCATCGTGATAGCCTAGTTGCCTACGTTTGTCATATTCAGGCGAAACGACTTTTGTAGCCACTCCTCGTCGTCGGTTTCCGCCCTCTCTCGCTTTTGCTGCATTAAAATTGTCATCTTCGCTGTTCTTTACACAAATTTTCATTATCTTGTACGTGCAATTGTTTCACGTGCATAAATCTCAAGGACCTGTACCATATTCTCGAGGTCAATCGGGCGTACTCGGCTGCGCCTTATCAATACAAACTTGACTGCAAAAAATCATAAATTTTTATCACTTTGTAACGTCTTACGCTCATAACGTATTATATGTGTGTAGCGGTACAGTATTTTATTATTAAAAACTTATTGAGGCGCGCGCATTTATACATTATTTCAATATCGAGAGTACGCACCGGATAAAATATCGTGGAAAGCTCTTATGGTACCGTATAAGCATGTACAAGTCGTATTATATATGTCTATTCGATGATTTAGATAATCGCCTACAAGTCATGTTCAGTTCCGGGTTTAAATTGCCGACCAATGTCACCGAATCGATATTTCATCACAGAAAAGGTACCTAATATACTCGCGTCCAGTCTACTCGTAAAATGTGTGTACATAAGAGGCGAAGACTATAGACTGATGATCCTCGGCGTTAAAATGATCGAAACCTAGAATGTACCGTACTAATTGACGCGTATTCCAAGAGCGCAACAGCGCACCGTATCATTACCCGTTTATTCGCATTTTTTTCCTTTTCAAATTCCTGAATCGCGAGACAACAATGCGAAAGAAAAAAATTTTCGCATTCTAACCCTCTTACGGATAATCAACAGGTTGACGCGATGAAAGTTCATACGACCGAGTGACGCCACTCAACCTTTCTCAAACTAAAAATAATTAAGAGTTACATACTTTTACAGCTGACCAACAACAGTGTCCATCAGTGTTATGTGTAACTAGAAAATCGGTCATTAAATCGTGGCTATACGTGTGTAGCTTCCGATTTCGCATTCGCAAAACGCAAATCGTGTGAAAATACCGAAGAACTTTTACGGATACGAACAGATATTTCGCTTTATTAGTATACAACTGTAGGAACATTAATGAATGTTGTAAACTACACTTATTACGAAGGCCTACTTATTTATTATGCATTCGAGGCGTAATTTTGGTTTTCTTGTAACTCTTATCGTTTACACAAACGGAAGCTTAAGCTGAATAATTGTGACAATGAATGATCATAATACGAGCTAAATGCATCGCGCGCGTAATTATGATTATTCGATACCCGCGGCTCCAGAATTCTATTTTTGGATACTGGTGTACGCCGCCGCGTTGCCCATCGAGACTCGAAGAATTTAATTTTTCTTTTTGGAGCGCGTGAACTGCATGTAGTTATAATTAGAAACGCGAATCAAAGACCGAACTATTTAGTTCCCAAGCTCGAACCTGTTCTAGATCTGATTTCTCGGTCTCGCGAGTACCCATTTCAAGTAATAAAACTGTTTAATGAATTCAATGAAATCAATCTCATGACCTCAGTCTTTACAAGGTTCAGCTAATTTGAGCCTAAAAATTTTTTGGAGTCCATCTGTGTCTAGAGCAAAAGAATCGTTTACGAAGGTTCCAAAAGACGCGTGAGTCTGTGAACTGTAATAAAAAATTGTGGCCCAACCATCAGGATTCAATTTCCCATGAGTTTCTTCTTAGGTATGCATTACAATCAGGTTCCAAAGTATGCTTGTTATAAGGCTGAGGAGACGCTTCCTTTGGAATACATCCAACTACTCCATCATAGCTCGTACACTCATATCTGTATCTCTTTGGTTGGCCCGGAATTCATTGAGAAGGGAAATTCGTCAGCTCGAGGTTAATTATATCTTTTGTTATTCCTCTCATGCTCAATCTTCGTAAAAACGATTCTGGTCAATTTTGTCGAAAACTCTTTCATCGAAAGCAATTTTGTCGGCGGTATTTTGTCGAATGGCAAGATTACCGATAGTACATATTCATCGAAAGATCACTTATGTTGAATACTCAATTACATCGAATAAATTTTTTATGGAAGGAAAAAGAGTGACTAATTGCTTGCTTGCGAACTAGTTCGTAGTTGAAAAATCGCACGTATTATTTCAGCAATTACATTCATATATCATGTAAAATTCGTGTTATATTATGTCCACATATTGATGAATGCAACTTGTTGATTCATAGTTTGACTCACGTTCTCCCTTAATTTGTAATAAAAGTATTACTACCTATTATCAGCACTTCATGTTTATCTGTGTCCGAATTCAGTTATTCGCCACGCGTACGTAATACAGGATTAAGTGTGCGTTAAAACGTGGAAAAACTAAATAAATTTTGATACGACGACCACTCTGCGTAATCGGGTGGCTTCCTATTCGTTCGTTAAAAGTCAGCGCGGTCGTGATTTATTAGTATGTGAGGGATATGTGTATTATGAGGAAAGGACCGTTAATGGAAATTCTTACTGAAAGTGTAGCAAGTATATTTCCGCCTCTGGTCGATGTTCAGGTAGAGCAGTGAAGCGCAATGATTCTGTCGTGATAGTCAATGACCATAATCATGCTGCGAATGCAGCTGGTGTTGAAGTTCGTCAAATTCAAAATGCATTGAGGAAAAGGGCTGCAACGTCGAGAGATGCACCGAAGTTTGTGTTGTCACAAAGCATTGCTACTTGCAATCAAGCAGCGCTGGGTCAGCTGCAGTCATCGTTGCTCGCGACAAGCACTACATTCGATGTAATTGCGTATTCAACAAAAGTGATCTTTCGATGATTATGTACTATCGGTAATCTTGCCATTCGACAAAATACCGCCGACAAAATTGATTTCGATAAAAGAGTTTTCGACAAAATTGCCGGCACCCGTAAAAACTCTGAAGCATGACTCGCAACTAGTTTAAATTTCCAACACCTTTATCCGATTCCAAGATTTTGTTGTATAATACCGCTTATCTCTGAATATACTAACTGCTCTACCATATATCTGGTGAACCATATATTCCATAAGCAATACTGAACCATAATATTTGGTGAACCAAGTATTCCATGAGCATTGCTAAACCACATATTCCACAAGCAATACTGAACCACATATTCCATAAGCAATGCTGAACCACATGTTCCATAAGCAATGCTGTTGGCTAACCGATTGAGATACGGTAAAAAGCTCAACTGATTTGGATGTGGCGTGGAGACGTATCTCATACACACCTTGAACGCCATTTTTTGAAAAAATTAAATTTTGGGCCACAAAACGCGAACTGCTGTACCATATATCTGGTGAACCACATATTCCATAAGCCATGTTGAACCACATATTCCATTAGAAATGCTGAACCAAATATTCCATAATCAATGCCGAACCATATTTGGTGAACCACATATTCCATAAGCAATGCTGAACCATATTTGGTGAACCAAATATTCCATGAGCATTGCTGAACCATATATTCCACAAGTATGCTGAACCACATATTCCGTAAGCAATGTTGTTGGCTGTAAAACGCTAACCTATTGAGATACAGTAAAAAGCTCAACTGATTTGGATGTGGAGTCGAGACGCATCTAATACACACCTTGAACGCTTTTTTTCGACCATTTTTCAAACAATTACTTTTTTGGCCATAAAACGGTAACTGCTGTACCATATATCTGGTGAACCAAATATTCCATAAGCCATGCTGAACCACATGTTTCATGAGCAATGCTGAACCACATATTCAATAAGCAATGCTGTTGCCTCGGAACTTATGATTATGCTAGCTTTTTTACCGCCCATAAATATTTCATTTTTGTGGGACGTTGATTTTATGTCGATTTACTTCGGCTTAAGGTCGACTGCATATAGACCCAAACTAACTGAAAGTCTACACTAAGGATTGACCGTCCATTTTGTGCCATCCACTCATGGTCGCTATGTCAAAATTGAGTCTACTTGTGTTCTTGTGTCAATGTCAATACGTCACCCATCTCCACAAGACCTGAGCTAGCTATAGGAGGACAAGATGGGACCAAGAATGAAATTATATACGTGGAAGTGTCGAATCTTCAGTGGAATCAACAATTTTAGAATCGGTATATCGTGTGTATTCTGGGGGACACTAACATTTTCCTTACGGACCTCCATAAGACTTACAATCGACGTGGAAATTGCGTAGTTTATGAGTACACAATTCGAAGTTGCATCCATTCGACGATTGATGCATTGGTAAAGCATAATTGAGATTCTCAATGGCTACGACTGCCTATTCTGTGTGCAAATAGCGAAGTCACCAAATGGACAGAATGCTACAAAAGAGTGATTCTATGCGTCGGGTCGACCAGAGTGCGACGTTGATTCAAGGTCGAAAGTTGACCAGCATACGTTTCCAAAACTGTGTAAATCAGGTCCGTGTCCCCAGCCCACCCATTCTGATTTTTGATCTGGGAACCGGATGAATTTCTTGTGCTGGATTGTACCGGCGAAATTTTCGTTTGTACCGGTCTCCTTCTTCTTGAGGGCCTCTAGACATGCATGACTACGGAAAATTTGGAAAATAAAAGGGCCTTACGAGACCAATATGGTTGGAACGTTGTACTGGATTGTGCGTCGAATTTTACGTTTGTACTGGTCTCCTTTTCCCCCAACCATTTGGGAGAGCTTGAAGCATGAAAAGTGCCCTCTCATTCATTGTCTAATACGAAAATAGGCTGAATTTTGGGTGCTATGTTTCTATGGATCACGCTGTCGAGTTTTTCTATTACGGAGGACCCCTCACATCCTTCAGCTCTTAGGAGCTGGAAATATTCAGGACCCAATCTGGACAATTTGCGCATTTGCAAGATAAACACGGACGGAATCGTTTGTGCTAGGTTTGTTCTTGTACCCTGGCCCTGCAATCTTTATCCTCTGTCGTAAGTTCACATTGAGGGTTTGGCTGAAGTACCGTGTCTGATAATTTCAATTTTGTCCTCGCCAACCTCCCATTATACCGTGTCTGATCACTGCGGATAAATCTGCGGAAAATTCATATTGTTTTAGCCGAGAAGTTGGTCTTCTGTTGTGTACCAGCGGTAACAGATCGACTACGGCTCCCCTTATGATCGAAGCGGGTGAATGTGCAAAAACGTTTGTTGTGAACGGGGGAAGTATACAAATTTACTGAGAAGCTGAAGGAGCGTATGATACCGAGATATGGTAGGGCTTCTGTTACATACTCGCGGTTACAGATATCGACTAAGGCCTTCCCCTACAACTGTACTTACCGCCTCTGGTTCAGAGGAGGGAATGACTGATGATAATTGTCGTCATTGTGGGTAAGAGAATTTGAATCTAGTTTACAAGTCGAGAATTTTACTTTCCTCGACTAGCTAAACGAGAATTGCGACAAATTTGTTCTGTTTGAGATGAGCTGAGGGCAAAGCTGATTTCTTGGCGTAAATGCCCAATGAAAGAGATTTTGGAGATACATTATCACAACCAAAATATTTGGGCTCTTGCCCTCTTTCATGATGACCGGCGGGAGTTCAAACTGATTTCTTTCCGTGAGTACGTGGGAGAAGAGCTCCTCAATAAATTTGTATACTTCCGCCGTTCACAAGTAGCGTCTTCGTACATTCACTCGCTTTGATTATAAACGAGACACCCTTCGTGTGAGTGAAATTTCGCGTGGATTAACGAAATGACGTATGGGAACGTACTGAACAATCACGACAGAGAAAAATTCTGCAGCTCTCTTTTCCATCCGAGACCTCTCTGGACTCATTGATTAAATTTTCAAATTTAGGCATATCAGATTTCACGTGAAGAACTACCACGACGCTTTTCTGAAGATTTTTGTCGATTCGATTTTTCATCCAGTCCTTCGGAGTTATTGTGACAAGGAGGTACGATTCTTTATCTATAAAGTGTAGTCGACAAATCGGAAAAGAAGCAATTAGATATCTTCTCAGACTCCGAACCTTCCGTCTTCCCTAAGGAATCCAAGGAATAGTCTTCGCTACGACACAATTTCCTCGTTAAAATCTTCTGTAACTAGTCTTATGACGATTTTCGAATTTAATTCGTCTTAAAAATTAAAGTTGACAACCGAAAAATAGCTTTGTCGGAATTAAGGTTTCGTTGATATTTTTTTTTTTGTAAAATCTAAGTGGGTGGATAATTGAATATAGCGGTTCGGTTTTCTTGATCTTAAGGTTCAAATACCTTCGGAAGTCTTGCTGACACATAATTTCTGCATACTTAAGAATTATATATACTCGTCTAATTTTTTACCGTTTCTTCTCTGTTTCAGGTAAGTTGGCTCTAGGTACCTACGTGTATTATTGCGTTAATTAGGCCGAGAGACGACACGAATCCGTATAATAATATCAGGTAATACAGCGAAAATTTGTATAAATTTTTCCCTTCGTATTTAAAAGCATAATGAAAACTCTCTGTTCTATAATAACTAATGAGAACTTACAAACAGTATATATGACGCTTTGGGTTGGTCTGGAACTAAGACTGGATTGTGGAAAGAATTGTTTGTTCGATGCACGCTTTTTCATAATAATATTTGTGTTTCCTCTTTAATTCGTAACTTCCGTCAGTTTATGCATATCGTCGTTTGTTCATTGAAGAGGAAGTAGTAAAATGCAAACCGTCAGAACAATCTTCATTAAAGGAGAATAAGAAAACTACACTGCCGGGAATGCGTGTTTAAGTCGATCTCTCATGTGCCAATTATTTTGTATGAGCGAATGTCTGTTTATGTATGACGATAAATCAAAAGTAAAACAAAAGTGACATAATTTAAATGACGTGTATCATTTAACCTATATCCATCTTGTACTGCTAACTCTTCGCGAAACCAAACTCCCATAAAGTATCGCCTCACGAGTATTTCGCACGTTCGATTTTCCACTTTTTCACTTTTCTTTTTTTCGTAGACGATTTAATTTTATTGATGTCTGTAAGCGCTTCTGTCAAGACTGATATTATCGTACTGAGTAACCCCATTCGTTGATGACCTGAACCGAAAATGTGCGCCGGCTATAGTATAATTTATGAACGAAGAACTGAAAATTTATCGCTTAAGCAACGCACCATCCAGTCGCTTCAAGGAATCTTATACACATTTTTCTATCGTTACGTGTTACCTTGAAAGTGACGCATCTGCGGCGCGGTTTCGTCGCCTATACTCGGGCCGTACCTTTGTCATTTGGGTAAAAGTGAATAAAGGAAACCCCGCTGATTTCTGAACTCCATATAGATATATATTGCTTTCTGCATACAACGTGTATATATTTGTAATGTACTCATGAATCAGACTACGCTGAGATTCTTTGGTCGATCCTCAATATCGATAATCGCTTTTTGTCGTCCAACTCGTATTTATTTGCGAAAAATTCAACCGCGCGATGAATCCTCCAGTTGTTGTAAACCGGTCAGTCGAGTCATATCGTAGCGAATTTTATTTGGAACACACGAACGTATACGTAAATCTTCAATCACGTTATATACGTTTCGTACGTACGGCTTGATACAAATCAATGATAACCGTTATTGATAGATTGGAGAAATAATATTGAAGGAAAGACGTACGGTTAAGAACGTCTGGTTGAACGATGATGAGAAAAACTAATATTTCTAAAATTATGCTGACTCTCCTTAAAAATTTCATATAATATATACATCGTTAAACTGGACCAAAGGGATGTGAAAAGGAACTTAAGATTGAAGAAAAATTGAAATTGATTGCAGAACGAAGCATAAGTGGTACTGAGAAAGTCATGAATGAGAGCTCCACCACGAAAAGTGACAAGGGCGGAAGGATATGCTTTGAAGTGGGTTTGTAAAAGAATTCGAACGTTCTTGGAGAAATCTAAATTGACCCCTCTTTCTCCAAACATATCAGGGCCGGAAACTTAGCCTAAAATTCCAACATTTATTTCGATTATGACGTAAATTTTACGGTTTTTATCGTTGAGTTGTTGAGTATTTTTCTTTTTTTTTTTGTTACAAATAGAAAAATGTATAGGTTTTCGGCTCTGCAACACATTTTTTTAGTTTTGCCCTTTGAAGAGAAGATAAATGTCCTAACTTCACATCATCCCCTCGCCGGCTTTACTTTTGCATAAGCAGTGGGTCATCTTCATTTGTGAGTCGTGGGTTTCGAGATATAGTAATTCTTCGTAATAAACAGAAAGAAGAAATCTGAGTTGAAAGTTACTAAGATATTGAGATAATTTGGTACAGAGTTTCTAAGTGACGTCATGATGAACGAGTGAGGATCGAAAGGATATCCTAGTAATGAAAATTGTATATTTCTGTCACCTAAGAAAACGTGATTCTGAAGAGATCGAAATGATAATTATGCAAAATAAAGTCTCCCATATTATTTACGTCCGGTGTATTCCTGCATTGACGAAGAAGTGTTTGGGGTTTAGTGGAATTTTTTGCTGATTTTCGTCAAAAACTGTCGAATTGAAGATTCAACAAGCTTCGTTTTCCACAAGCGTCAAATTATTTGCTTCTCAAATGATTTTGAGTTTTGGCCGTTAATTTAAGTTTAAAGGAGCCAATAATTCATTTTTACTTGGAAAAGAAAAGAAGAATTTTTTTCAAGAGATTAGGAGGGGGCCGGGAACTGTAACTCTATTATTCGAACAGTAAATATTTTTCATATTTTTTTGTTGTGGTTTGTTTTTGCAAAATGTCAACCATCCTTGATTTAATTAGAAACTTCAAAAATTTTCTTTTTTTTTTTGACATGGATATGTATTAAAGACTGGGTGTCTATCTTAAATTTGCGTGATGAAATCGCGAGACAAAAATGACGTCGAAAGCTGACGACGTGACCAGTTGATGACGTCAGGAATGACCTTGATATGCTTCAAAAACTTGAACAATTTTCCCGTGGATATTTATTCAGGCTGGAAGTCTATCTGAAATTTGTGTTTCAGAATCGCGAGAAAAAACTGATGGCCTCATGAGTGACCTTGACCTACTAGATTTGACATGAATATTTATTAGGGTTGGCGGTTCATCTGAAATTCGCAAGTTGATGACGTTCTGAGTGACGGTAATTGAAAAGACTTGGCTTTTATTTGAAATTTGCGTTACAGAATTGCGAGACGAAAATGACGTCACAAGCTGATGGCTACATGTGTGATATTGACCTACTTTACTAGAGAATTGGAAAAGGCTGCGGGTCTATCTAAATTTGCGTAACGAAATCGCGAGACAAAGATGGCATCACAAACTGATGACGTCCTGAGATAGGAGTGTTTATGCGTGACCTTGGTCTGTTTCAGGAACCTGGAAAAATTTAACATGGATAGTTAGAAAGGCTGAGAGATCTGGAATCGCTCGGCGAAAATGACCTCACAAACTGATGATGTTACTGATGACCTTGATCTACATTGGAGACACTTGAAAAATGTGATATGAATATTTGGTAAGGCGGTGAGTCTATCTGAGGAAATCGCGAAGCAAAAGTGACATCACAAATTGATGATGTCATTAGTGACCTTGACCTACTTTGAAGACTTGAAAAAATTCTGCATTGATGTGTCTAAGGCTGAGCGTCTGTCCGAAATCTGTATGAGGAAATCGCAAAATAATGGTGATGTTGCAAACTGATGGTGTCCGAGTGACTTTGACCTACTTTGAAAACTGTGAAAAATTTAGCATTGATGAGTTTACGACTGAGGGTCTGTCTGAAATTTGTGTGAGGAAATCGCAAAATAATGGTGATGTCACAAACTGATGGTATCTGAGTGACTTTGACCTACTTGGGAGAGTTGGAAAAATTTAACATTGATTTGTTTAAGACTTTATGTCTATCTGAAATTTGTGAGACAAAATCGCATGACAGAGTGGATGTCACAAACTGATGATGTCATGAGTGACCTTGGCCTACTTTGAAGACTTGAAAAATTTAGCATTGATATGTTTAGGGCTTTGGGTATATCTGAACTTTCACAAAATTGCAAGACAGAATGGAGGTCGCAAATTGATGATGTCATTAGTTGCCTTGACCCTCTTTGAGGACTTGGAAAAATTTAGCATTGATGTGTTTAAGGCTGATAGTCTGCCTGAAATTTGTGTGAGGAAATCACGAAACAAAAGTGACGTCACAAACTCATTTTGTCATAAATGATCTTGACCCACTTCGAAGGTTTGACAAAATTTGACATTGAAGTGCTTAAGGCTTTGATTCTATCTGAAATTTGTGTGACGAAATCGAAAGACAGAATGGATGTCACAAATTGATGGTGTGATGAGTGCTCTCGCCTTCTCTTTGTTTTTGGTTTGTAATATACCGAACTTTTTCGATCTCTATGAAAGAGAATTTCTTTAATTTCACCTTGATTTACTTCAGAGATTTGAAAAAATTTGATGTGGATACTTAGTAACGTTGAAGGTCTACCAGAAATTCGTTTGATTTACAAACTGATGGCGTCATGAATGATCTTGACCTACTTTGGAGGCATTTAATAGAATATTCAACGTTAGACATTCGGAAAAATTTGATGTGTACGAACATATTTACCAAGGCTGATGGGGGTGGGGGGGGAGAGTCTCTATATGAAATTCGCATGACAAAATCGCGAGACCAAGATGGCGTCATAAATTGATGAGGTCATGAGTAAACTTTTTGGGTTACGTAAATTTGGTTTATCCAGCTATATTTTGGATTATTTAATGTCATACTTTTTTGATTTCAAGGATTTTAGAATCCTCGTGCAGTGCTTCTTTAGCTGTAGAAGACGTTGCACGCGTCTGGAGGGTCGTCTTTTTTGTGAGTTTCTTGAGGTCTGCTTCGACGTTTGTATCGGGTTTCGTTTATTCTTTTTCGTGCGATCCTTCGCAATACATACTACTATCTAATTTTCTGGACATGCATGCATCCGGACGGGCTTGGAAAGAAGTCAGCTTCTGAACTGATCTACAATGTAGGGCAATTGATGAAACCAGCCTTCCCCCCTTCCCATTGTGGTAAATCATCTTTACCTGATCCGATTGACCTTGACCTACGTGGCATTGTAGACTGGGCGAGTATTTGTGTCATTGTAAAAGATCTAGAGTGGTTTTTTCTAAGTTCAACATATTTTTCACTCCACTTTAGTGAATTCACATAATTATTGTCTCGATCAAGAGCTGGGAAGTATCTTGAATCGTATTGCGGATATTGATGATCGCATTCTTCGAGAATAATGAAGACTCCTTGACGTTTTCTTGATCCGATTTTGACTCATGTTGTCACGTGTTCCTAACTATACATTGTAACTAAATCCAAAGTTACTGGAGTGAGACATTGAAGGATTATCAAAGACCACCGATTGCGTTTGAGGCATAACTAGTATTACAGCTTCATTCACAAACTTCCTGTGTTTCACTGATGACCACATTCCTCTTCCATCGAGACTGACTTGAAGAAGTAGAATAATGCTAAAGATCCAGATTTGAAAAACCCAGCGTGTACAGCTGAGCACTCCATAAGAAATAAAACTGAGGAATTAATCTTACCGAGAAACGAAAAGATTTACGAAAGACGAGTAATAATGTAGATTCTGTTGCGCTTCTTCAATTTAAAACGGACAATATTATAAAACCTCTCTGCTCAGCGCTATTATTCTCGTTTCCAATATAAATTTATTTATACCTTTGGATTATATAGCTATGGTATGAAGTTATTTTGTGTTCTTCTCCTGTACAAACTTAATAGCGGTTCACCCGTGATTTAAAAGAGAAAAGAAGGAGAAAAAAATTAATTCAAAAAGACTTACCACCGTGTACGTAATAATAAATGTGCATTCCGTAAATTAAATAAAATTAGTCAACCCGTCCAGCCTGTTCTTCTTTTATATTTCACGTTTTTTTTTTCTTCTTCTTGCGCTCGTACTATATAATAAAGCGATGCCTATATTTCGGGTAATTTACGAGTTTTTTCTCGATACTCGATGATTACCTACAAATTTAAATATCCGTACAGAGAATATTAAATGAAAGATTAGTTATAAGACCAGTCGTTTTGCACCTTAGGAAGTCTCTTCTCCACTCGTCGACGCGCGATCGTCTCTCGGCGTTTGTTTGTTTACGAGGTGAGAATAAAATACATTGACTGCGGACACCCGGTGTGCTTCTTAGCTATTAAAAGGAAAAAATAGGAGGCGTGATATGACGTAGGAAGTTGCATACTATACATAGCTCTGAGCGTACGGATAGATCGATGCGTTTCTTGAAAAATTAGCGAGTCTGCGGGGGTGTACGAATATTCATACTTCGCTGTTTGGGTCAGTAATATAACAACAAGGGAACAGTTGCGGGAACTAAGGGGGTTCCTGGCTACCGGGTCTGCAAATTGTAACGGACGTGTAGCGTCATTGAACTTGGTTTTACATATACGTCATCATGACTGAAGTATGAGAGTTGGTTTTGGACGTTGGTATTGTTGTGTTCGAAATGAAGATTCAGGTCATCGATACCGAATATCGCGTCGGTGCAGGATTCAATTCGCTGAGAAACTTGTTTTTGGGTTTTTGCCGTAAATTACTATGTATATATTATGGTCAGCAAGTAGTGTAGTGAGAATGGAAGAAATGTATTATCGTTCGGATTATTCATTCGCGTGCTGATTCCGAAGAGTCATTGAATTCTCCAGACGTTCTAGTTTCTCAATCTTCCTGAAATATATAATGTGAAGAAGAATGAAGTTGAAAACAAATCGCCGAACATTTATAAGATAATGGTATATAATTTGGATTTTGTAATTTGTTATCAGATGGTTCGCGTTTTTCTGGGGAGAAGAGACAAAGTAGCATTGAAAATTCGTCCCAATCCCTGAAGTAGGCCAAAGCCCTTGCTCGACGGTAGAACAGCGATGCGGCGAAAGTTTTTTCCCTGTAGATTTACTTTTTCGGAAATCTTGGTAGAAATTGGGTCGATATATTGTTGAAATCGATTTCACTTAGGTCGAAATCAGATCGATTCCAAGTCGACTAATAATTTACCCTGAACTTATAAAATGTATCTTACACAATCAAATACGAGTACAATACCTATATAATCTAAGATTACAGCGATTTTCAACGTTCTGAGGCTCGTTATCGTAATATTTCGTTTAGAGTTATGCCAGAGGTACATCACGCCTTTCTCCTGATCGTGCTGCTTGTTTTTTGTGAATTACAATGAATAGATTTTGAAAGGTGGTATCGTTAATCTTGTTTCTTTTGAGAGAAAGACGGCGATTCGAATTAATACGTATAATTTTCTTACTACGAGTATGAACTTTTTCTTCGAGGTGAACAGTATCCAAGGCCCCTTCTTGTACATCCACCTCTGCAATATAAATACGATGAAGGTATACTCTCAATAATATTACTTGAAGTCGAATACGTTAAAAAAGAGTGTACAACATGTGCGCAGAAAAACTGGATATTTACTCTTTATCTTTTCACAAACTGACGTCTTGGTACAAGCGGCAATATAAGCCATTGCTAAGTGATAAATTTATTCGTTTCAACGTTCTCGATCAAATATGACAGTTTGGGAGATATTTGCAAAATGATATCGCACAACTTTCAGTTCTTCGCCCCCCCCCCCCCCTCACAATGTCAAGCAGCCATCGAGATTGCATTTCTCTTTTTGCCTACGTGGATTTCGGTGCCCAATCTGTTCACCATCAAGAAAAATCATGCAATCCGATCGCGGATGAGATTTACGAAGTCTCCGGCACCGTACGAACAATTTGTTAAGCGTACACGCAATTGTCAGCCTCCACCCAATTTCTTACTGACCTACGTAGAGAAGACGTATTATGATTTAATAAGAAGGAAAAACGACGTTTAAAAAAAACGCGTGCGACGAAGAAATCTACAGCGAAGGAATTCTCTGTTATCGATATCGATCAATTATACGCCATCGCCACCGGTACGATTCGTTGGAGCTGTACGGTTACGTATAGCATAATCAGACCTCTACAATCGATTACAATATAAGGAGAAAAAAATAAGAGAAAGAAGAAAAAAAAAAAAACAGTAAATTTATAGACATCATTATCCACGTACTCGGTTACATTTATATTAATTTCTATTTGCATAAACGGGCTTAATAACATCGCAATACGCACAATTTTTATGAAAAAAAAAAGATACAAAGCACACACACACACACATTACAGAATGGACCAGAAAAGAGAGAAGTACGTTATCCTTATCTCGTTATACTGCTGGGAGAGGAGAACAGTTGTTCGACAATAGTAGGTACATACTTGTGCTACGATTTCCGCTTTATATGGTAAAAAAATTTCTTCTCCCATATTACGGTTGTGCACTACGCCGCGCCACTACACCGTTGTCCGATTGTTGTACGTGCAGGAGCGGAGACGTCTCTTGCAAAAGTGTATGCACGGAACGAGCGAGGACCGAAGAGAAATTCGAGCACGCATTCACGCGAGAGACAATTTCAGCCGGCCAGTAGAATGAAATAGAAGAGAGCAAAAGCGAACGCTATAAGAAAAAGACAAAAGCCTCTCCTCGGCGGCCGGCGCTACGTTACGAAGACTCATCGTGTGGCCTTCAAACCATCCTCAGCATTCGTCGCCGCTCGCGGTACGCTAAAGGCCGAGCACGGATGCTGTAGCGGTTCTGGCCTTCGTTTGGCGGGATTAAGTAATCAACGAGCAGGAGCCATTGTGCAGAACATGAAGAACTTGAAAGCGAAGTCACTGCCGCCGTCGACGTTACTTTTTTACAGTTATTACAAAAGAACACGAGAAAAGTGCGTATTATAATTATTTTGTATTCGCACGTAACTGCAGGTCGCTTTATTGGGGAAAAGAATTTATTAGATAATCTGCAATGCGGTTTTTCAAACCTTTTAACGCACTACTTCGTGTCGAAAGAATTAGTTGTACGAGTTTATTTGTATAGTTTGAATTGACTGAAATTTCATCAGCATTTGCCATCCTCACACAAACAGTTTCAACACACCTGACTGATTTGTATGCAAGAGAAGGGATGAAGTCCTCAGAATTTGTAGTACAAGGTCTGCAGTGTTAACTCGAGTCTCATATTACTATTTTCAATCCTTCTCTTGTTGTACAAGGCTTGGAATTTCAATTAGTCCCAAAAGTAGATCAATTCCCTCAATCGAAAGAACAGTAACGTTTCTCCCGATTCTATGTTGAAAATGTTGATGCGAGAATGGAAGGGGAGGTGTCTGCATCCATATATTTGATCCCTGTTTGATGTTAGAAAATTCGAGTTAGGAATTTTTCCGTATTCTTTCCTTCCTCTCCGTACAGGGATTCGAAAGAAAATTTTCCGTAGTTTGCCGACTGTGAAACGATTGAAATTGAAAATATTCCATATGTTGTCCAAACCTGAACTTCAATACACTCAAATTACATAAAACAACAAAATTATACATGAAGTCACGATTTAATTAAAAAATTGGACGAACTTACCTGGTGAAGTTCAATTTTAATTGTGTGGGACCTTCTCCGAGCGCAACACCATGTCGTCTCTCTCGTAGGTACATTGTAGCCACACCTTCAATGCGGAAAAACCTGGGATTCTCCGCTCCCTGACGTCCATTAGGACTTCCTGCAGGAGTGCAAACATGCTGTGAGGAAGGAAGGAATTGTGGGTGGGGTTATGAAGTGGGACGGTTCCGCTTGGAGGAGGCCCTCATACAATTAAAATTGAACTTTATCACGTAAGTTCGTCCAATTTTTTAATTGTATTTCATGCCTCCTCCAAGCGGAATACCGTGCCTAACAGCATAGAAAGAAAATCTGAGTGCGCAACCGGAAAAAACAAATATATTTCATAAATTGTGATTAACAGAGGGGCATTTATAGGTTAACAAGAGGAATGTTTCCACAGGCTAATAATTTCTTTGAATTTTAATTAACTTGAGCACATGAGAACAGGAAAAGAAAAATTCCTTTAGTGGGTATCATGAAAAATTGTTGGAATATTACATCCAAACTGCATGAGAATAATTCGTTCTACCTTGAATTACCGGTCTGTTATAGAATTGAGCAAACATGCTAGAGGATGGAGTCATTCAGCTGTACTCAGGATGGAATCTATTAAGCGCCTCCTCTCAACGCCGCAGATGTCGAGACATGTCTAGTACTATGCGGCTTGAACTGTTTGTCTAGCCCGCTTGCGCTGAGGGTGTCTCTTACCCAACTGCTTAGCGTCTGTCGAGATGCGGGTCTGATTGGAGCGCACGTGGTTACAAAGAGTTGGTTAATTGACCCACGGACTAACTTTGTGCAATTGAGGTATTGGGTGAAGAACGGAAGGGAGAGAACCGACGTCTTGACCTGGGATAAAGATAGATATTTGAGACTAAGTTATTTGAATGTTACGAATGTCTATTAGGTGAAGTGTCTGAATACGTTGACCTCTGGTGAGAGCCAATAAGGTAACGAGTTTTCTCGAGATTCGTTTGAGAGAAGTTGAGGGCGCATTCGGTAATTTGTCGAAATACTGAAGGACACAACGAGGTCCCATGTTCATTTGTATTTTGGTCGAGCCGGGCGCAGGTTCAAAACACCGTCGACGAACCACTTAGGTAGTGGATCGTCGCTGTATGAGGTATTTGAAATAAGAGAGATGGCCGATTGGGCGACTGGCAGGCTCGAAACGAGCGGCCCTGTTGGTATTCGCGATATAGAAAATCCACGATTTGGTTCGGGGATTTCTTTTTGTGCAGAAAACTGGTACCACTTTTTCAATGTTGGAGTATAGGTGGCTGTTGTAGAGTCTTGAACAGCGGCGATTAAATCCTATTGATGAAAGGTATTCCAACGAAGAACGCGAACGCAGAAACGCGTGCGGCTACGAACGCACAAAACGAAAGAATGTGGGTTCCTGTCGGCAGAAAGAAGCAAATTTTTTAAGCTCAACAATTTTGAAAGTTTCTTTCTTTTTTGCAAACAAGAGCCACATAATCGACAATGGGTTTAAAATTGTCATACGACCTCCTCGGACTCCCGTATTTCGAAAGGTGAAAATCTTGATCTATTTTTTTAATGAACGTGAAATATGGATGTCATTTTATCTCAAAGTCTCATGTGCGTCGTGGAGGAGGTGTTCTCATAAAATCCTTTGACTTATTAGCGTTATAGGTTATGGTTTACCTTTCTTCAGTCTACAAACGGCATCCCCACACAAAACGTGCACGATTCCTGTCCGTCCACACAACGTCAGTCTATCTCTCTGTCGTACTCTTCGCCCTGGAATGTTCTTCGAATGACTGAAATTCTCTGTCTGTTTATTACGGTGTCACGTCATCCTATAGCGTACACTTTTCTCACAACGTATAACATCATCAGGACAGGTAGCCTACCTTCGTAGTCGGATTTTACTCTTCGTCTCTCTTCAACCGTCCAGACTGTACATCATCAATTTACGTAGAATTGCGCCGAGCACAATGTAGCGTACTATAATGTAATATTGATCAGATTTTTCAGTTCGAAGTGACGTTTCCTTATTCTGTAACCTAACCGAAGTATTATTTATTATATTACCGCGGCAGCGATCGTTTCGACTTCGTAATAGTGTATCGAGGGATCATACGTGTATACTCGTAAGTTGTTATTCGTTGGTTACTTCCTTGCGTCGCCTCCCTTCCTTCCATCTACTGGTATTACAGAGTCTTTGAACGGTTATGCAGAAATGTTCGGGAAAAAGGATGCAAAGAATACGATCGCGAAATAAATCTTCGGAGTTGAGAGTGAGCAAGAGGGAGAAGGCGAAAGAGTCATTCGTTTACAACCACAGGTATGTGTGCGTGTATGTGTGTTGCCGGGAGAATTTAAGGCAATAATCGTGCAGCAGATGTTGATAAGAGAGACCATGCTCGGTAATAAACGTTTTTAAGTACCTACATTCCCTTCTTGACAAAGAAGTGTGTCATCAGCGCGCGCGGCGTTCTGGCTGATAACATCACTATATAGACTAACCGAACGAGGCCTAATGCAATATGGCTATGCTGATGTGCTTGCAGCAGTAACGCTCTCGTGCACGCGGAACAGCCTTATTGCGACACGAGGTACTCATTTGTGGATTTTATTTTTGACCATACTACCCTCTCGAATTTCCCGAATAATTTCACTTAATGCTGATGGAAGCCATTTTGGGTTACCTCACGTGAACGAATGCACCTCAAACTCGCCTTCGAGTCATCCCTTCGGATGAATCGTCTTTATTATCATTCCAATAATGCTCTCGCGGCCGATATAAGAAATTAATTGAAGAGAAGAATCTGGACACTGACTCGCGGTTGAACATCTTATTGAAATCGTATCCTTGTACCAAAAACCAACTCTCCTTTTTGTTCTTGAGTCAAGGTTTCAAACTAGGAACTTGTTTTATGGAGAGTATGTCGCTCGTCGACTTTTTGGTCTGAGCTTATGGGACTACTTCAATTTCGGAGTTTCATATAATAAGAGGGGAACTAAAAATAATGCTGTCAAAAGAATAATAATTATAAGACTTCTAGGGTAATTGGGAAAAATTTTGAGCATCCAGCTGTGCATGATATAATGGGAGGCGTAGGGTTTAGAAAGAGTTCAACTAACAGTGGTGTACTTACGGGGGAGGGAAACCTCCCCAGAGGGTATTGGTGATCACTTGAGACTGGATTCCTCGGCATTTGGTACTTTTTCTCCTGAAGGGCGAAATGAATGAGAATCAATATGAAGTTTGAATCCTGATAAATAGGACGCAGGAAAAAAAATTCTATTCTGCCGCAAAATACCGAAATTGATGAGAATGCCGAAAAGTGCCGAAATTACTACAAATCTTAGTTTGCAATAAAATTTCATACTAAATCGTAAATTTTTTGTTGAAAATTAGCAAATTTTGCCTGAAATCAGGTGGATTTTGTTTGAAAAATACTGAATTTTGGGCCAATTTTGGTCAAAAAATTCATAAATTTGGGCTTGGAGCTAAGTAATTTTGATTGGTAGAAATCAACAAATTTTCCTCTCAAGGGAGGCAGTTTTAATTAATAATTATTAGTCAATTTTTTCCTCTAAAATTGATTAGTTCCGGTGAAAAGTAGGAATTTTTGGTTGGAAATTGAATAATTTTCATCCAGAGTGAGTAAATGTACTGAAAAACGCGTATTTCCCTCCTCTTTTTTTCTAAATACCGAATTTTTGAATTTAAGTGACAAAATTCACTGACTTTCTTGCCAAAAAATCCGGTCTTTGGTGATCAAGCTATTTTTACGCATATGATCTAATTAGTAGACTTTTCATTTCTTGAAAGGAGGTATTTTTACTTCAAAAATTTCTGAATCCCTCCTCCGCCACCCCTCTAGAGGAATTTTCCGACTGCCGATCGAAAAGAGGGAATTTAAAGCGATTTTTATGACCGATAAGAGAACGAATTTCGAGACTCGATTAGATGAGAATAATTCTGATAAATAAAGGAGGGATGGTCGTTGGTAAATGAAAAACTCGAGCGAAAAATTTGATCACCTCGTCGAGATCCGTTTTCGCTCGAGTTTTTCATTTATCAACAACCCCCATCCTTTAATCTTTTGCAATGACTGCGGGGAATCTGCGATCTCTACTGCTTTCAGTCTTCTGTCATTAATGAGTTCTATCCTCTTCCTGAGTTCCACCTAATTTTCTCCTCTGGTATTAAGCCACCCTTCCTTCTTTGTTCTCGATTTGAGATTTTTGGAAACTTTTTCCTCTGTCTAGCCAGGAATGACACTTTTATAGGTCTCCAACTTTCTCCATTTAATCATCAATTGTTTTTTTTCTAAATTCGATGAGTACTAATAACATCACTTCCTGATATCATGACAATTTTTGCAGGTCCTAGAATCTTTTGAAGTCCTGTTCTACAAAAATGTAAGCTAGGCGAACGCGGATTAGGGCAAAATCCAAAAATGTGGCATTTTTCCTTCTTCTCTTTCGAATCCTGAGATTTTCTGGAAACTTGACTAAAAAAAAAATCGATTCTTCTCTTCTTACGATACTAAATTTTTGCCACTTGATATCCTACTGCCAGCATTTTTCGAAGGTCGAAAATCCGAAATTTTTTAGGAGACATAGCGATACGTGTATAACTCGAGGAGAAGAAGATTAATGATACGATGACTCCGGCAAATTTCGCGGAAGGGATACTCGTGCACACACCAAATTTATTCTCCACAAAGGGTGCATTCGAGCTTGCAGTACTTCTTAGCCGCATAGACTACTCGATGTAAACGATTTAGAAACTGCAATTAACGCTATAGTCGTCCAGTTTTAGAATGAACTTCTCAGAATCACCTTTGGCCCGCCTTTCATCCGATCGCCGCGAACTGATGGTCAGATGTACACTACATAGTGACGTTTTTCTATGCACTGTAATTTATAGAAGAAGGTGCAGAAACAGCCGCATTCTTGTAGCGTCGTTATGGAAGCGGCGGAAACTGAAAAGAAAGAACGATGCTGTTACCGGTCCTCCTAAATTACCGATTCAACGTGATGATTCCCATACACTGCACTGTAAATGATTCATGCACCAGCAAAAATCCGCGGATCTAAGCGTTCGCGCACGCGTATACTCGCCGCGCACGAGACGAAATATCATGAGAAAAAAAATGGAATAAGTTATTCGTCGAATAATCGAAAACATATTCATCTTCCTCGAACGTATATAAATTATAGGGTCGGCGTACCGAAAATGATCTGATCGTGTCGTATCGAGCGTCGACCTACGGGGACAAGAAAACAAACACGAAATATAGGTGCTTATTAGATGATAATTTTGCGTCCGAATTGAAATACTTAGTCTTCAAAACGATACAATCAACAGAGGTGCGAATTAACACATCAAAATTCAAATTGCGAGATCGTTTTTCGAGAACGAGGTTACAAAGGTATTGATTAGCTGATTCACGAAAATTAAAGTGTTAAATAAATTTGGAAGAGTTTTCTTTGTGAAGTTTTTACAAGTAACTGATGTACATTATCTGGTGTGAAGCATATAGTCCCCTCCCCCCCTTCGCAAAATCGAACTCTGAGCTAGATGGAGGGTGGCACTGTGCTTAAAACACGCCAAATTCCAATTTTCAGACTCCTAGCTTATTTTATAAGCTGGTTTCTTTCTTGGATGAGATCGATTCCTATAGAAAAATTGCGTCCAACGCGTTTCAAGTTGCGGGTAGTGAAGTGTGGCGCGTCGCGTTCTTCCCCGAGACTGCTATCCGTATCTCCCCGTTCAAATCGCTTTATGGAAAAATTGGTGATCGATGGGTGTGTTGAAGACGGTTAAAGGAGCCAGTCGCCGTATCTTCCCGCTTCATATTTTGAGTTAAATTGCACTTAGGGAATATGCGTAATAATATCTAATCCCGAAATTATTGAAGTAATTTCAACTTTTACACACCGAACAGGCTTTTCTTGTCCTTTCCTTACGTCTGGTTTTGCTTATTCGCTTCACCACGAGTGGATCGTTATGGGTGCCCACATTCACATTATAACCGTTAAACGTTTCGATCACCGTGTACCGGTAATGATCCGAAGTACTTTCTCACTGTGCTGTCATGGGTTTGTTCCTCCCTCTAAGGTAGCCGTTGGCTGCTGCGAGTTCTTTCCCCTTCTCTTCATTTTTCTTCAGGACGGAAATTTCGATATTTTTAATGTCTTTACCAGCTCCTCACCCCAATATTGCAAACCCGCGAGGTCATGTGGGCTCCCTTTCTGTTGTTGGACTTGGAATCTCGAACAGTCGACTGAATCCAAAAACCTGCGAGGCCGAGTTCGAATTTTTCAGTTCTAGCTTACAGTATATTAGGCTGTAATACTATTCTGTACTAGGCTTAGCGTACATATTACGTTAGGTTTTAGGATAATAGGCTTGAACTTGGCCTATTATACAGTTTAGTAGACTATATTAGCCATGTGTTAGGCCAAATATGGCTTAACATATATATTCTGGCCTATTCTAGCTCTGAACTGGGCTCAGTATACGATTATGTTACGCCTTATACTTATACTAGGCTATCCTAAACTAGGTGTGGCATGTAACCTAATCCAGGAATCTGCTAGTCCGAAAAGAGAAAATGAGAGGAATGTTGATGATATCACTGGCAAATTTAAACTGATGACATTACGGATGATGATGACGTCACAAGGAATTTTGAACCGGTTGCATTACTGTGCCTTTATCCGTTATCGAAAATTCGAAAGTTTGGAACTAGGTTTCCTCTTCCTGATGTCTTGATCGACACCGTAGCCATCTATCGGAAATCTACGAGAATTGTCCGAGTTGATCTTCCTTTCCCCTCCCCCAGAAAATTGGCGAGGAATTTGGCTTGTAAGAGCCATTCCAAGGTGATGTCATCAAAATTAATTCAATTAATAAATCAATATAAAAAAATATGTGTATAAATCAAATTAATAAAAATTAATTTTATTAGTAATAAGTTGATAAAAAATGATATAATAATAAAAAATTAATTCAATTTTTAAATTTTTATTTTATATTAATAAAGTTATTAAATAAAAATCATCAAAATAGACAAAATAAATATAAAATTACAAAAAAAAATTGTTTTTATATAATTTTTATTATCAAATCATAACGAAAACTGGATAAAAAATTAAAAATAATGACTTAATTAATAAAAATAATATTTTAATCATAAAAAAATTAAATGAAATAAATATTATTTAAATAATAATTGATTTTTATCTAAATCTATTATTTAGTAAATATAAATAAATAATATTCATAATTATTAAATAGATTAAATTAAATTTTAATATTCAAGTTTAATTAATCATTATATTGTGTAAGCTTAAATTTATTAATAAAATCAAAAAAATATTATTTTAAAATATTAGAATCGTTCACAATTTTTTTTCTTTTTTTGAGATGCACCTGTCGACACACAAAAATAAATCAACATAGGTTGAAAACAAAAATTTTCAAAATTTTCCAAAAAGAAATCCTTTCGTTTATGCACCTGAAGATGGTAGTCAGGCTACCAAAACGTAGTGTAAAATAAAAATTATCTGTGATTGAAGGTGCCTTTCCTTTATTTACAAATTATATATTTTTGAACGACGAATAAATTTTCTTATCGATTAAGAAATCCTATATTTTATCGCTGAGGGCCATTGTCATAAACTGGGGGTCTGAAAGTTGAAATTGGCGTATGTTACGCATGAAGCCACTCTAAATCAAGCTCGTAATTTCACTTTTCATCATCTTACCTGGCTGCACCCTCTTTAAATTTTTCGTCGTCCCTCACAGAATCCCAGGAGTATGTGAAGACCCTTTTTTTCTGCAATCACACCGGAGAAATTCATTTTAAACTTTCTTGATTATACATTCTAGACCAGTGTTTATCAACCTTCGTTACATCGCGGTACATTTTCCATGAGACTCCTAACTCCAAATTGTGTCCACAGTTTTCCTGCGTTTTCACATTTTCATGTCTCCATAAATGATTTCCTCCTAATTTCAGATTTTGTGACCGTGCAACATGTCAATATGAGGCCTCGGTTTTTTTTCCCTATACTGCGGTTCCGGGAAGTGAGAGCTTTGACCTTCCGCCAGGACTTGATAAAATTTTCAATTCTGCTACCGATACACGCAAAAGGTTCTGGATGTTTCTTGAATTCACTGGGGAGCCCTCTGAGCTTTCCTATAGCCAAAATTTGGGAGGAAAACTGGAACACGATTTGCAGTTTTGGCCGCGTCACACAAAGTTTTTGAGTTTACGATATTCAGTGCAGGCTTAGACTTCAGTTTAAAAAAATCATTACTCAAATTGGTATCATTCAAAAGCTGGAACATATCAGTCAGATAGGTAGTGCTTATGATTACTTTTTCGAGGAAATAGAAAAATTGGCAATTCTTTTTTTAGTTGATGTTAATTTATGTTTTTGATCAAAATCTCGCGGCACACCCGAGGTGGGCTTGCGTCACAGTAGCGTGCCGCGGCAGGTCAGTTGAGAAACACTGACGCACCTTACGGTCGTGGAAAACTAAGAAGTTGAACCCGGAGAATGTAAAAAAATACGCGGAAAGGCCAGATTCTAAGAAGCTAAATGTATAGGTCGAGGACAATGTGAAGTTTAGTTACCGGGATGCGACTCGGTCATCAGAATATAGATACTCGTAGATAGATAGATTAATGGATGGATAAATGAGGAGAAGAAGCGAAAAAGAGAAGCAAATTGGAATTCGTTTCAAAGCGCCCGTATAAGTCTCCATATTGCAGCCGACGATGACGGCAATATCGACAGGAAATATCTAATTCTTTTACGCTGATGTATAAAAGTACTACACTCTATTATGCAAAACTTGATTCATTAACCTCCACGCTCGTCACGATGGATCGTATTTACGAGCTCTCTAACCATAATAATACGTACGAAAAAGTACCGGTCAAATGTAATTTAGTTGAATGGGTTTCTAGGTTTATTGTATTTCACACCTTAATTTTAAGCGCGCCACAATATGCGCGAAGATGTATCATACACGTATTTTATGCGGTATTCCGTTAATCCGCGCCTCTATCATACTCACTCCACTAACTTACATTATTATTTATCGAGTCTGGTATGCTATAGATGGAGACGAACTTGCGGAGTAAGTTGGACTTTCTTCTTAAATTGTTCGGCCTTTTTTCATCTTTTCTTTTTATTCTAGTCGCGTTGAAATGATCGTCTTTGTCGTAATTATATCGACTGTTGCGTCTATAGAGATCTCCTCTGGTCAATACAACTATAGCAACACCAACATACATTACCCTTGTCATTCATATTGTACGCGAGGATTGTTTTTCCTCCTCTCTCTGTCTTTGTGCCTATAATCAAGCGCTGCTGTTGCATCCTATCGTGACGTTTTAATATCTCACGTTCTTATTACGACTCCAGTTGCTCGTAACTTGGCAACACTATCGGTCTTTCTACGGTTGTGTAATGTCTTATAAGCTACCTCATATCATCTCTTTCTATGTCTAGCAGCATCTCTATAGGTATTTTATGTATCATTATTTCCTTTTGCGACTATTGTGATTTGGATACTTTTTTTTTTCAAACGCGCGCGCTTTTAATGCGAAATGCGGTCGAGCGAGAGAGCACCATTTTGATAACAAATCCTGGCTGCCTGGTTCGCATTTTATTGCAGATGAATCACAGAGGCTAAGTAACTCTCTGTCTGTTGGACTATTGTTTGGTCTCGACCATTTTAAAAGTGTCACCTCGGCTTCAAGAATGTGTTCGCGTTCTTTATGCGTTCTACAATCAATATACTAAAAGCGCGCTGTACGAATGTACCGTACAGTACTACAACGTAATTCTTCCTGATTTTTTGCCCTCGGACTAAGAATCTGGTTCGTTTGTACATTTATTCTCATAAATATCTTCTTCAATGTACACGCTGGAAAATATAGAGAAGAAAGAAAATCGCCATCATCACTACCATAAAACGACTACCGTATAATGCTACATAAGTTGAAGACATCCCATCGTCGGGATGATCAAATCACAATATCGAGTTAATAATTTCGACGACGAGAATATTATGAAGGCACGGTCTCGCGGTCGTTCGCTGTGTTTTCCCCCGCACGAAGAGCTCGTCGTATTCGTGACGTTGGCTGTGCATCAGTAGGTGGAATCTGTCCGTATTTCATTTTCATCAACGATGGGGTAATTCACTCACGCTATATTCGCACGGAAGATTCGTTATCTCCTTCTCTCTCGGGCAGGTTTTTTGAATGGCGAGCAACTTAGACGCATCGGCGCATGCAAACGACGCAAAAAAAAGTGCTGGTAGTCGCGACCCGTCCCGTTCGTTTGAAACGTTTAAGGTCGTGTGTCAGTTGACTGGTGACAAATAACCTGGCCACGTAAGATTCGAGTAGCGATTATACCGGCAGCGGTTTTGAAAACACAATGCTAACGCGTTTTCAGCAAGTCTCTATTGATGTTTACTACCCCTTAATCGATTTTGTAAATCTGTTGAATACTAGAGTTGCGTGGGCAGCGTCATGTCATCGAGAGGCCGCGATCGTGTTCTGCACACGAAGGTAGCGGGGTTGAATCGCACAAGTAAATTGGTGTTAGCGCGATTCTGTGCAGCGCGACAGATGCAATTTTCATATACGACGGGTATACGACTAGTATTCTATTAACTTTGTATCGTTGATGAACGAGTACGAAGGAAGCGATGAATTGAACGAAGACATTTCGCTGTATTTTGAGTGAGGCCAGTTTGAACTTTATTCTACGCTGAGCTCAGGGCTCCTCAGACTTCATCTACGTCTGCCTCGTTTAGGTGAATGCGTTTTTTTGCGATACGTGTAACACGAAAATACGCGATGCAGTATATAATTGCCTAGCAGCTTAATAAAGGCGCGGCGTGATGTACCTCTGGCGTAAAGCTAATGCGATGTATTGGGGTTTAAATTTGGAGTCGGGGAGTTGGTAGCCCTGATAAAATTCACCTTTTTGTTCCACACTTTTGAATGTAGGAATTTCGATCGCCATAATTAATCGGAGCAGATACAAGGATTAATTTTGTAATCCATATTATCATCAACTTTGGATACAAAAAGAATTATAGTGATAAATGGGATGTAACAGCTGTTTGAAAATCAATGTACAAACAGGTATAAGTTCTTTAGTTCACCCTTTCAGTAGCGCCCATTAGGGAAGGTTTGAACCCCAATTATGATTACGAGCCTCAAAACGGTAAAAATCTCTAAAATCATTGAATAAATTGTTCTCGTATCTGATTCTGTAACATCAGAAGTGGGATTACGCCTCCGCAGAGAGATCGAATTACCAACAGTCACCAAACGAATCATGTCATCGCAGAAGAACGTTAAGAAATACCAATACAAGAAGCCAGCATGGTAGGATTTCTGAGGAATCGACAACCGTCAGCCTTACTCCAACCTGTGGAGCGAACCCGGCCAGGGCGGCAAAAGACCTTATTCCACCGTTTGTTCCGGATGATACGACCTTAGGACTGTCGCTTGAGAAAGTTGACGACCTGTCTACCATTTACAAATGGCCAAGCACAACTACACCTAATTTCGCCCTTCTAAAATTGTCCGGTGTTGCTTAGACGTGGTATTGAGGGCATTACCGGAATGGACGACGTTTCCAGCAAGAAGGAATATGTTTCTGGAACTCAGCGAGATTTTCCAAACATAGAGCAGACTCATTTGAGTGCGTACACCAACAGCTCGCGCGAATCACAAAACTATAGATCATACTGACGAATAGCCAAAAACAAGATATGATCTTGGGTAAGCTCCCCCAGAAAATTCAAGTTTTTGCAGTTAGCCGAGCACCCGCTACAGCGGCTGAACTTGCTCTTTTTCCTACGCAAATTCGATAGAGAAAATAAGAATACTGGAAATGTTGTCGAAACAACAGCGACAATGCAGGTCAATGTCAGTAGTCCCCCATGTCGAATTTTGACCCCAAAGTAGTACGAATCGTTTTTTCTATGTCTATTCTGGTTTGTTCCATCTCCAACCTCATGAAACAGTGTGTGGATCTACTGAAACGATAGCCTCGCCTCATATCAAAGGTTTGGCCCCGAAATAGTCTGGATCGTTTGTTTTTCATTTGTTCCGGGTTGTTCCATACCTCTATTCTTATACATCTCTTTAGGGAGCTGGTAACACGGCCTCATCTCTCCTGACCATCAAATTTTTTATTAAATGAAGGTTCCATTGTTCCTTTTACCATTTATACTTGCTCGAAAAGCGTGTACTTTTATCTTCAAACTGTCACTTTTCGTTTTACGAGAAAGTATCTTGTGCTTGATATACTATTCAGCTCCTAATTCTGTACACACAGACGGACTTTGTAAAGGCTCTAGCCGGGTAAGAAGGGAAAACAGCCTTGGGCGCAAAATGTTCCACATAAAAATTAGACCATCCGCTCACACATATGGGCTACAGAGCCATTTTTATGCCTAAAATCCGAATGGTTGTACCTCAGACAATAGCGCTTAGAGACATTTCAGAAGATGTGGAAGTGCATCCAAATCATTCATATTGATATGTATATGTCCTTGGGCTGGTGGTCAGTTAGAAATCTGCGTGACGTGAAGCTCTATGACATCATCGATGACCTTGACCTACTTTAAGGACAAAAAAATTTCGACTTTTAGCCTCGATTCTTCATAATACTAGGCCTAATGTACAGCATACTAGACTTATACTGAGTAAACTAGGCTGCTACGAGGGGATCGAGTGAGCCTCCAGAAGCTAGTCAGCTAAAAATATTATACATATACTCTAGATCAGCGGTTCCCAACCTTTTTCAGTCCGCGTACCACTTTTGATTCTGGAAAATTTTCGCGTACCACCAAGAAAAATTTGAACTAAAAAACAAAGTAGGTATAATATTATGTAATTTTTCTATTACGGTTCATCGCTACAGCTATACGGCATTACAGCTACACAGGTACACTTGTACAATATTTCAAAGTTTAATGCGACGGTTGAACTTGCTTTGTTTGGACAAGCGCGTTAATATCGGGACAAATATTCGATACTTTGAGTCTTAAATCGTCCTCCACCTCCAATTTGTTTCTATATTTATTTTTAATGTACAATAAATGAGAAAAAGCACTCTCACACAGGTAAGTCGAAGCAAATGGAATCAACAATTTTAACGCTTGGGTACACAGTGTAGGAAATTCTTCACGTACGTCCAACCAGAATCGTGCAGGACCCTTTTCTTTGAAAGCACTTTTCAATGCTGAATCGCTTGTCAAGTCAATGAAAGACTCTTTTTCCGTCACTGTTTCTGGAATTTCCGTAATGTAGCTGTCGTCGAAGGGATTGTTGATCCATTTCATCGTTGCGTGGTCATCCGGGAAATATTGAACAATGTTGGCTTTCAGTTTCTGCAGATGTTCCAAAATGTCTCCCATTACAGTAGCTTCGAATGTGATTTCATTATCTCGCCAAAACTCCGTTATTGTCGGTAATGAAGATAAATTGTGCTTAGAGACTTGAGAGATCAACAGATCCAGCTTTCTTTTGAATGCATTGATATTATCACTAGCATTAAATACAGTTCTATTTCGGCCTTGCAGATTTACATTCAGGTTGTTTAATCGAGTAAATATGTCTGCAAGGTAGGCTAATCTTGAGAGCCAGTCTTCATCAAGAAATAATGACCTCTTGTCGCTGTTGACGTCGTTAAGGAATAATAAAACTTCATGTCTGAGCTCAAATAACCGTAGCAGTACTTTCCCGCGACTTAGCCATCGCACCTCGGTATGGAGGAGGAGGCTATGATGATCACTACCGATTTCGTGACACAATTCTGCGAATAACCTTGAATTTAAGGGTCTTGCTTTGATGAGGTTCACAACTTTCACAGCGTCTTGAAGCACATTTTTCAATCGTTCGGGCATCTTTGCCGCAGCTAATGCTTCGCGATGGATCACGCAATGGGTCGTCATGCACAACGGGGCGATACTCCTTATCCTCGTTGCTACCCCCTTCAGCCTCCCCGTCATAGCTTTCGCTCCGTCTGTGCAAGCACCAACGCATTTATTCCATGACAGTTTTATTTTGGTCAAGTAATCATCGATGGTTCCAAAAATAATTTCACCTGTAGTGTTAGTTTTTAAAGGCGTGCAGAATAAGAACTCTTCATCAATATCACCACAAAAATCGAAACGTACGAAGACCATTAATTGAGCCATGTTCGAAACATCAGTGCTCTCGTCGAATTGAAGGGCGAAGAATTGACAATTCTGCAAACGTACAACCAATTCCTCCTCAACATTAGATGACATGTCATAAATTCTTCTTCTGACAGTATTGTTTGACAAGGACACTTTCTCCAATTCCTTCGCAGCTTTCTCTCCTAGAACACAACGTACTAATTCTTTTGCAGCAGGTAAAATAAGCGTCTCACCAATTGTATGCGGTTTCCCATCTTTAGCAATCAATAGACTTGCCGCGTATGAAGCTTTTACCAACCCTGCATTAAAATTCGTGAAGGTGGTCATACGTTTTGCTTCCCCTCTGAAAGAGGACAGTTTCCTTTGGAAAAAGTCTGTAGGTTGATTCTCCGTTTCTGCATGCCTGGACAGTTGGTGACGCTTCAGTAGAGAAGGCTTCAGGCTTTGATTTGACAATACTTCTTTGCAAATGACACATTGAGGAAGTGGGATCGAATCTTCTGAGCCTGCTTTGACGGTGAAGCCGTAGTTTAAGTATTGACTGTCGTACTTACGAACTGGGTGACTCTTGTGTTTCTTCGCTCTTCCATCTGCATTTGGATAGTCGGTAGCCTCTCGCGATCTCTTCATTACTTTCGATGCACAATAATCGTAAATAAAAATAGGTAGGTATCTACACGAGTTGGTACTGGTACGTCTGGATAATAGGTGCATTGAATGAGTACTATCGAAAAATGATAAACCAGTAGGCAAGTGGTACGTATATGATACGATACCTACAACACCAACGAGTTCAGTCGTGTATAGACTGTATACAGATCGAACAGAGTTAGGTATATCGAGGTCTAGTTAAAAGCTGCAAGCACATAATATTGCAACGACGGATAAATACGTTTTAGGGAGGTACTTCTGTAGGAAGGAGATTATAAGGTGTATTTTTATGTATAGGTATTTTCATTTCTTTTTTTATGTACGTTTTTAATTTTTTCAATTTTTTCCCCATCTGAGTATGTAATTTCTCGATCTCGTGCTTTACTTTTTCATCCTCTTCGCGTACCACCTGAAATTCCTTCGCGTACCACCAGTGGTACGCGTACCACAGGTTGGGAACCGCTGCTCTAGATTTATACTATAGGTTATATAATATGCGCGTATTAATGAAGGCAAAACTTATGGTAGCAGACTTATGAGAGTGAGCCCCTGAAAGCTAGTTAACTTAAAATTTTTTACACTAGGTCATATAAGCTTACAATGAAGGATAAACGTACTATATCAGCCTAGTATAAAATCGATATTTCGATACAACCGAGATCAATATAGCGATATAATCAGGATCGATGTGTCGATATTGATATAACCCTGATTGATATATCTTCACTTTGTATTCCTTTGCAGACTCTTGAAAACATACATGATTCGATAATTTTCCATGAAGTGAAGAAATTTACTTAAATTTTTTTCCCCAGTTTCTAGCTGTAACAAAACTTCAAACTGATTCAATAAAAAAAAATTATGGGGTAGCTCCTGGGAGTATTCATTCATTCCTTTAAGTACAACATACAAACATTCCCAAAATATTAATATTTGGCGAATTTCTGTAATTTTTTCATCAATAGCGGGGTAAATTATGATTGCTATCGCAGTCGACCGCGTGGAACCAATAGTCAATGTTCGAGCAGAATAATTTGCATTTCTGACATTCACTCGTTTATATTTCTTTTTCCTGAAGTACCAGCGGTACAAATTGTGGTATTGGTAGCCGTGCATTTGCATGGAGTGAAAGAATTTCCTTTCGAGATAAGGGGACAATAATTCAAAAATTGACACTCTTGAGCAAGACAATAAAACAAGAAGATCGTCAAGATCGTCGTCTGTCGTGAGCTCGCGATGAGAAAACAGCTATCGTCCCGTCTCTGAATGAAGCGGGGCAATACGCGAAAATTCTCGTTGTGCTATGCTCATGCATTGAATGATAGGGCAAGATTTTTTTCTGTTGTGGGCGGCGATCGCCCCTCGTTTGATAGAAGCGATGGAAGCAAAGCCTCCATCGGCATAACACACTGAGCATTTTTGCGTATTCCACTGCTTCAATCACCGCAAGCTCACGACAGATGACGATCTTCTCGTTGTATTTTCTGGCTTATAAATACCAACTTATGAAGTATTATCCCCTTGTCTCGGGAGGTACATTTGGTACATTTTGTGACCAGGGCTGTTTTCTCCTCTTATCCAGCTAGAGCCTTTACAAAATGCATCTGTGTACAGAATTAGGAGCTGAATAATATATCATATACTATAAGATACTGTCTCATGAAACGAAAAGTGGGTGTACACAAGCTTTTCGAGGGAGTATAAGTAGTCGAAGAAGCAATTAAACCTTCATTTCATTAAAAATTTGATGTAAGAAGGGATGGTCCGTGTTACCAGCTCCCTAAAGAGAGTTATAAGAATGGAGGTTGTAACAAACAGAAATAAGGTTGGAACAAACAGGAATAAACGTAGAACGATTCAAACTATTTTAGAGGCCAACTTCGACTCACTAGACCCGCACGCTGTTTCATAAGAAAGGAAGTCAGAAAAAACAGAAATAAGGGTGAAACAAACCGGAACGAATGAAAAACAAACGAGCCAGACCACTTCGAGACCAAACTTTGACACGGGGGAGAGGGCTGTCGTGTCATTAGCTCGGAGAGGAGGTTGGAACAAACAGAAATAAGGATGGAAGAAACCGGAACAAACGATACACACTATTTTGGGGGCAAAATTCAACATAGGGGGGGGGCTGCTGACATTGACTTTGACAATGTAACTTCCCTTCCGTTTTATAATGCAAGCGTCTATTGGTCGGGCAGTTCTTAACGCGATTCGAGTGCAGCATGTAGAGGATAGTACCTCTCGGATGGAGAGAATCTTTCTCGATAAGAGGATGGTTGAGAATCGGTGTGGGATATCCACTGTCACACAATAGTTTGGGGAGGTCACTTTTTGGCAATAAAAAGAAAATATTATTCGGCACTGCCGTCAAATAAATTTTATTACACACTACTATAAGTACCCGACGTTTCGAATCAAACGTGATCCTTCTTCAGGGGTAAACTAAAGTTGACGGCAGTGCCGAATAATATTTTCTTTTCATTGTAAGAAAAACCGTCAAGCATAAAACTCCATACAATTAGAAAAATTTATTTTCCAATTGTATACAAAGTTCTTGTCACTTTTTGGTATCTAACGCTCAGAAATATCCGCCTCTCTGGCTCTGTTTCTTCACGTCTTTCACTTGCTCTTAGTTTTAACAAATCCGATATGTTCCTCACTAGCTTAATTGTGGGAATAATGCCGCCAAATAAGAGGATATATTTCGGAAGGAAGATGGTATAAAACCTGAAGTTTGGGGGTCTGAATTTTTTAATTTAGAAATTGAAAACGAAGTTAGGTGATGTTAGGAGAGTGTTTCAGCCTTTTTGAATACCACGTTTGATAAAGAAGAACCATCAGCAACTAATCAACGGAAACCGCTAGATTCTTACCTTCAGTATGTATGATGCCACGATGGATTTTACCAAGTTACTTCCTAAAAAAAAAGGAAAGTCTCTAGTGTCAGATCAACGGAATGATATCCGTAAGATACTGAAACATGTGGCAAATCAGTAAAATGATTGCTGGTTGCCAGGAAAAGAGATAAATCTATGGAGACAAATGGACAGACAGAAAATCATGACTGGAGTTCTAAGGAGATGAAATTCCACGAGTATTAAAGAGAAGTAGATAATCTAAGGACTGTACTGTAGGCATTGATGGAATCATAAATGATGGAAATAATTTGCTGGTATGCATTTTTTTTCAACTTCCCAGATCACCAAGAATGCCGTCTTCACATTTTATTTCGCATACTGCTTGGGTAATCAATTTTAATATCAAGTGCGACGGTGGCGGTTGGTCATCCATTGGTCCGTCCGAACTAACGTGTAGAAAAGTGTTGTTGAAGTAAATTGGCATAGAGACCTCTCTTGCGCAGTTCATTCGTAGTATTTCGTCGATGTTCTCGAATTCTCATGTACATCCGTATTGATTGGAAGTCTCGTTAGTAACCCAGATTGGCGGTTCGGTAAAAGAAAAAGAGCTCGTAGATCAAGAGGAAGAAGAAAAGAAATTTTTTTTTTTTTCTAAATCACGTTCTTCGTTCGCGCGGTACAAACGGATGGTGTTTTAACACAGACATCGTCAAGACATGCGGCGGTCGTGCGTTGATTAAATTTTTGTATCGCTTAACCGGACCTTGTAAAAATGCTGCTAGCCGATAATTCTCGGCGCAATTTTTCCTTATCCGAATTTTCATCGACGAGTGTGCGTTTGGCGTATCATCCACCTTCATGTAGTTCGAGGCACACGTATAATATGTACAAGTACTCGCCGGGGACAAACGTATACAAGATGCAATAACGAACGCATACATAACATTCTGCAGGGAGAAACGTACAATACACGAAAAATAGAGAACTATGAGTTTTTTTCTCTTTTTTTTACGAATTCTCGCACGATTTTCAGCGCGCCATGCACAACGGCAATTAAATTCATTCGCGACCTTCCTCATCCGCGGCTAAAAGTTATATTTTCACTCGGGAATTTTAATTGTGGTATGAAAGCTTATTCGTGTCATTATCGTTACCTTTTACAATGCTGCGTTATTTGTTTGCGCAATGAGAAGCAAGAAAAAAATAACGATGAAAAAATAAATATATGTATGTATACGGTATCTTTTGTGTATCATTAATACGTACATATCGTATATGCAGTTTTAGTAAAAGCAGTAGACCTATTATATTGGGGGAGGGGGGAGTATCAAGCTCCGCCTAGTGGCAGTTTTCATTATTTTCCTATTCATTGGAGATTCCCGTTTGGACCAAGGTTAAGAGAGAGAAAAAAGAACTAGCACAGCCGGAGTCGACTATAAATTAGGTTTTATAAACTGATACGAAGTGACCGTTTAGGTAAATATGCTCGTTGTGTCTTCGTGTAAAAACTGAAAGATATTCTAATTTACTAAATCACTTTGTTTATACAATCCTAAACACATATTTGCTCATTAACAGACAAAAATACAGACAGAAGATGAGACATGTAGGCTACGAGCAAATTGTTTATAGTATTATTGGTGGACGAAGTCAATTATAAAGGGAGGTACAGCTCGAAAAATATTGGTCGACTTTCGTGTAAATAAAATCTCCGGGGTTTGATAACGGATATTTGGGTTGGAATTCTAAGGAGAAACTGTAAAAATGTATACTCAATTGTATTATAGATCGACATTAAGATCACTGTCTAAGTCTTCTTTCTGGGGATGTTGATGAACGACGATAATTTTTTTCAGAGTTTCTTGTTTCGATGACACTTATCTTCATTCTGCTATTGTTATCTGGGTTTTGAAATATCAAATGCAGTAATGGTGTATAATTCCTCGGTACGAAGTATATATTACGAGTAAAATAGATTTATTCATGGAAAATATCCGTCTTCAAATTGTAATTTGTGAGTTAAGAAAGGGAAGGCTGTGACCTATTTCAGTTATTCCATGTGAGGAGAATTGAAAAAATTCCGACTACCAGGCCCATGATGATAGTAATACTGTAGGGGGGAAGAATCTGCCAATCAATGTCTCTGAACGGGGACCCTTTTCTCCTTTCATTTTCCTTTTATATTCGACGGTCTTACCCGAATCCAATTAGGCACAGGAGAAGAATTTTCAACGGGGAACCTGTTCTGTAGTTTTTTTTTAAACGTACCGCGCGCCGTCCAACCAAAAACTTAGAAAAAATGTTTTGACGTAGCCAAATAAATAAAGATCATGTTTCATGTCTATCATATAGTTTAAAATATAAGTTTAGTATGCAATATCGAATAATTTAGTGTTGTGAGGAGATTGTTCCGTTGGTTTGCCCTCCTTCTTGATCTAGTAATTATGGGGAGCTCATTCGCTCCGCTCGTTCGCCCCCTTCTTAGTCGTCTAGTTTAGAATATTTAAAGCTAATAGCGTTCTCCTAAGCCTGTAGTACGAAAGGAGCCTAGACCTAGTATGAAGCTAGTATAAAGGAGGTTCGGACCAGGTATAAGCTCAGTAAAAAATGTTAAATAATATAGCTTAGCTATGTACTAGGCTGGTATACTGTATACTGGAATGAGGCCTAGTATACTAAACTAGTATACTGTATATTAGGTCTGGGTTTCACAGCCTTTCTTGGTCTAGTTTAGAGCTAGTTTAAAGTTAGTATAAACTTAGTATACCAGTAGTTCACTGCATTGGTCAAAAAGAGATCTTGCCCGTACGCACGCACGCAAATTTTGAAATTAGACATGAAACATGTCAAAATTTCGACTCTCGAGCCATAATATATGTAGAGGGACTTAGAAGGAAATTTTGACTTTCAAGTCATAATATATGATAGAAAGGAAAGGAACTTCTAAAAATACCACGATACAAGAGACTCTTGAAAATTTAGGAATCTTCAAGATTTCGACTTGATTTCTCAATACCAAAACCAATTCGACCTGCATTCCTCGTTTAACTGCGTTAAAAAAACCGTAATTTTTGACTTTTGAGCCGTAGTATATGACAGAAGGAGAACTTGTTAGAATTTCCACTCTCGAGCCACAATATATGATAGGAAAGAAACTTGGAAGAAAATTTTAACTCTCATAATTATGATAGAAGGAAGACTTCAAATAATTTTGACTCTCGAGCCAAGGGAATCTGTCTTATGGGGGGCTTTTAGGGAATTTGCCGTGCGCCGTCCAACAAAAAATTTGGAAAAATTTCGACTCTCGAGCTATATATGATAGGAGAGGGGCTTAGAAAAATGTTCTAGCGTAGCCAAATAAATGAATATCAAAAGGTAGCATACTAGTTCGTCTTTGTCATGCTTGCTTTGTTTGATCTAGGAGGACCACCTTCTTGTTCTCCACACGCGAGTAAACCCCCTCCTTGGACTAGTATAAGTCTACTTAAACCCAGAAGGGGCAGAACGAGCGTAGCGAGATTCGCTCTGCTCCTCGGTCTAGTAGAAGGCCAGCTCAGAATATTTCAAGTTGATAGCTTTTTGGGGGCATGGTCTGGTATAACAAAAACTGACTAGCTCTTTTTGTACAGTATACTAGTGTATGCCTGATTTATACTAGCTACGTTGATATGCACTCTCAGTTTGAAGCTAGTATATATACTGGCTGTTGTAAACTCGCGGGATGAACTCGCAGATTTTTGAATCACCGACGGAGTAACGAGAGTGAAGGAGAGGGGGAGGGGGGACTTATTCGTCTATTATTCTGAGTAAAATCCTAGTATAAAGCTATTATGAAGCTAGTATATAAACTGGCCGGTGTGAACTCGCAGATGAACTCGCAAAATTTCAAATTAGCGGTTAAGGCAGTATTAGGCCTAGTAAAAAGGAGAAGCACAAAGCTATACTAGGATCACCTGTTACAGAGTATGCGAGGTTTATACCAACCAATATGTAGCCTGGTAGATGCCTAAACTTGTTTAGGCCTAGTACAAAGGAGCGTAGACCTAGTATAACTAGTATAACTTCAGTGCACTGATGTAGTACAAACTAGGCCGGGTGAACTCGCAAATTTCTGAATCATCCACAGGGTAGAGATTTGCACGCACACGCGTGGGTGAAGGGGGGCCACTCGCAAAAATTCAAATTCAAATTAGGGATCAGGGCAGAGTAAAGACATGAAACATGCCAAAAATATCGACTGTCGAGCTATTATGATCATGATGAACTTGAAAAAAAAAATTGACTCCTAAGGACTCTCGATTATTGAAATTTTTTCAAAGTTTTCCTTCCATCATATACGTAATTGCTTGGAAGTGCACCCACATGTGCGAAGAGCATTTAGAAATTGGTGAGGTGCGAAAATAGAAGGATTCAGGATCGCAAATTATGATGGTAGTGATAGCTAGAGAACTTTCTGGCAGAGAATTCTATACCATTCAATCTCAATGAGGAGTGGTGTCTTCTATTTGTCAATACGTATTTATTGATTAAAAATGATTCTTCAATTTGTAGAAAGTAACTCTTGTGCAGCGAGCACAAATTTTGCGAAATTTCAAACTAGATTCTTTCAAACAGAATAATTTTCAGTGTTGGTTTGGGGGCGGGGGGAGGGTAATCTTGACTACATGTATGTCACTGACTGCGAGCAGAGATTATGGTCTTATCATTGAAAACAGCCTTTTGTACAAAAGTATTGTGTTCAACTCCCCAACAAGTGTTCCTGTGTGTGTGGTTTCCACGTCTAATATTCATTGGAAATCATCACAATTGAAGAAGACGTGTATTACGTATTATTATGACACAATAAGGCGGGCAGTGCAGTGTGTTGGAAGGAAGCGCTCGAAAAAACAAAATCACTCTAAAATTCAGCTTTCCAGGAGACTAGAGACGGGATTTATTAATTTGATCTCCTTTCCTTCTCATTTTGCCGCACCACTGAAGGAATTAAATGCGCAAAGTGAAACATCAGTGCTTTTAATAGGTGACCAGCGAGCGAGCTGCACGGAATTATAATATAGGCTACATATTATTTGTCGTTATATTATTTGGCTTACATTTTTACACGCTTTAATATAATCGTTGAAACGTCGCGCTTCAGTAGACTCATAGTTATCTTTATTATAAGACACAAAATCGATTTAACAGCTTGTTTTTTCCCCTTTTTATTGCCAGCCTACTCTACATAGATACTCTATATGTATTCCGAATGAATTACAGGCGCGTAATATTATATATACATACTCGACTCGACACTCGATATAAATCGAATCAAACTATTGATAAGACAATGGTCGCGTACCATAAGATCGATTATTTTAAATAGATATACGTATGCACGGGCGTACAAAATGACCAAGAAAAAGACTGATTGGAGAAGGAAAGAGGACAGAGTATTAACAATACACACGAGAGAAAGTATACTGGAAAGAGGAAAAGCGCAGGCATGCGCGAATGTTCAAATCCATATTACACGACAAAATGTTGTTTTCTAAATGCTAAATACGTGTAACTTCGCTCGCACCGATCTGAATAGTATCGATCATCGTAATTAACCTTTTGTATACGCACTCGCTCGACAAGAGCCAGTCAGTTGTCGCGAACACAACCGGTGCGGCGGCGTGCGAAAGCGCGAGCACGTGTTTATTGTAAAATCATATCATAATATTTTACTGCGGCGGCGACGACAAATGACGACGCTGTATGTGAGCTTTAATTTATAATAACGTGTCGAAAGCGTTCTTTTCTTTTCGCGTATATTATACGATACTAAAAACCTACTTACGAATCTTTTCTCTGTAATCGAGTACACACACGTTTGACCGTGTTCTCGGGCTGACGACAATCTCTCAGTACTGACCCATGAGCAAAGGCTTGCCTTTAACCGTCTCATGTCATGTTTGAACGATGTAATACGTACAAGAGGGCAATTCCTTACGAACGTGTACGAGAAGAACACACATGCAGATTAGGCGAGCGAAGAAAGTGGACAGTACGTATCTGCATTATTAGTCTACGAACGCATCACAGGATAGTTTGTTGTCCCCTCGATGTCAAAAGTATTCGAGTTAATCGTGACCAAAAGGTCATTCAAGGTTCGCAAAAGTAACATCTCATCCGTTCGGTGATCGCGTTGTTCGCTGCCCAACTATGCAGAGAGAAATTTCCCTTGATCGATGACGACAAACCGTTTGCCTATTTATTATGCTCGTAAATTAATAATCGATCGCGCTTGTTTCATTTCGACGAGATTTTCCTCTTTTTGTCTCGAGTCCATTCTTATTTTACAAGTATCATCTGGGTAATACCTCAGAGTAGGTATTGAGAATTATATTGGCTTCTTGAAGGGGCAAGGACTCGGTACCATCCGCGAAGTCATGTAAGATAGTCGCTGGTCTTTTAGTTTACCATTTATTAATGTTTCCCCTACATGAAGAATGTAAGGAATACATGGTCGGCAATATTCTTTGCTCAAGTGGTAATAATTCCTAGTTCCTTAAGGATAAATTCTGAAATGTGTAACCAGAACGCGATAACTGTCACCGATCAATGAAGGAAAGAGGAACCAGGATCAAATTTGAAAGAGAGATTTCGTGGTGGAGCCAAATAAATAAATAGAGAGTCGAGACAAATAATTAATTCTCAAATAAATAAAGATTATGTTTCATATCTTCTAGTAAGTGACCTTAACCCTCATTTATATTTTGAAACCACGCCTGCTTCGTGATAAAATCATGGACTAGCTTGTGAATTTTTTTCACAGAAGCGCATGCGGATTATTAATATAGGCGTAGTTTACTGTAAGTTAAGCTATGTAGTTCACGAAGGCTCAGTCGCATATCAACATTAGTGACGGCATCAGCTTGTGACGTCATTACCAACCGTGATGGCTGCCTAAACGTCATCAGCATTCACAGCGTGAAAAGGACTTGAAAAAGATAGATTTTCTGGCGGAGCCAGATAAATAAAGATCACGTTTCATGTCTGTTACATTTCAAGGCCACGCTTGCTTTGTGATGAAATCATGGCCTATCTAGCGTACGAGAGGCTCACTCGCTAATGTAGGCATGGTGAACTGTAAGTTGAGCTATCTAGCTCACGCATGGATATCAATTCTAGTGACGTCATTAGTTCGTGACGTCACAACCATCTATGACAGCTACCTGTGACGTCATCAGCACAGCTTGGTCTCTCTCTCTCTCCTCTTCTTATCCTCTTTTATCGTCGGGATCACTCATTTCCGCTCGTTAGCCTCTCACGAGTCTCATTATACTAGGCCTACTGCTCAAGTCTCTTTTATACTAGGTCTCCGGATTACGGCTGATGATGTCATACTTGCAGATTTCCGAATTGTGGCACTACTCCTTAGCCGCCATAATGCTGCGCCATACAGTATACTAAACTATACTAAGCCTATTACTAGCCTTTATGAGACCAAGCCTAACATGAGCCCAATGTACAGCAATTTATAAACCTATACTAAACAGGGTGTCCACTTGTCTGGAAAATCTAGAAGTCAGGGAAAAGTCAGGGAATTTTGGGAATTTTACCCAAAGTCAGGGAATTTTTTGAGATACGTCAAAAAAAAATTCGAGCTAGAAGTTTTTTTTTTTTTTTTTTTTTTTTTTTTTTTTCCAGTAGAGATTATGGGTCTGAAAGTCAGGGAATTTCATTTCAGAGAAAAAAGTGGCCACCCCGTAAATAAATTATAGATTACAAGGATGTGAATAGGTGGAATAAACTTGCAGATTTCAGAATCAGTCTCGGGGTGGTGGTTGATGACCGCACCGGCTGATGACGTCACAGTTCATAATACAGGAAGAGGAGGGATACAATATACAGAACTATTAGGGGTGGGAAGGGGCAACTTGCTGCACCGGCTGATGACGTCATAAGTTATGGTTCCCTACTATAAATTGTCTCTCGATGACGTCACACTCTTCTGCCTATACTTTCTTTGTCTTCAGGGAATTTAACATGATTTCCGGCTTCGATGATGTTATCCCTCTTGTTTGTAATTTTTCCAAGTCCCTCCTCTAACTCCATCTAACCATTAAGGTACATTAGTGGCGTCGAGCCTCTCTTCACATTGTACGCGATCAATCAACCAAACTTGAGTTTAGTTTATAATAAGACAGTCTCAACTTGAAAAGTCACCCTAAAATCCTCCTGTGGTAATATTGCCTAAAAATTTTTGTCCAGAGGAATTACTAATCTCAAGACTAGTGTTACGGCCTAGCTTGAAGGTTCAGAGCTCAGGTTTCGTTGCGGAGGATTTTGCAATCATTGTCACGAAAACCAGCCTATTATTCATGATCATAAGCTTGTTATCATTATCTGCTATATTTTGTTTCTGGAAGACTCGTAGCTTGTACTTCATGCTTGACATATTACCTGACTACTTTGATGAGTCTTTGTAATTGACTTATCGTGACAATATCGGAAAGATTTATCTTTGATGTTTAGGTTGGAACAGTTACTTGATATATTCTTTCTCACGAATAAATAAGGTCCTTCTATTACTGCGGATCGACTCCAGCGCTCGAATAATGGCACCGAAATTGCATGCATATAAATTTTACCTCGGATGTGTTTCAACTTTTACTTCTCAGCTAGGCAAAAGAAAGATCGCACGTACTATTCCTTATACTGTAATACATCATTTTTTTTTTTCGCAATTTTCATTCACATGCGCTATACGTGAATACGCTTGGGACGCGTAAGATTTTACGTCTTGTCGGCTATTTTTTCTCCTGTCTTCATTTTGCACCGAATTACGCCGTATCCACTGAGACTCAATCGTGCATTTCTCCAAACGACGATTTTCAGCTCTAATTATGACTTAGCCTGTCGTCTCTCGTAAGCGCGGTTTACTGCCTCATATGTTCACATCATCGGTTTAGCGCAATGCGCCACCATTGAAATGCGTTAACAAGATGCGCTGCTCTCGCCCGATGACGAGAACGGACGCGGACGTTTAGTCGGCGCAACGCGGGCACGTCAGCGACCACTTGATGTCCGTGACAATAACAATCAAGTGCGGACTGGCAATTTATCGGGCAACAACGCAAAAATTAGGTAAACAGGTAGACATTTTGAAAAGAATTTACGCGTAACATCTATAACAGTGAACTGTACGCAGATTTTATACGAACGCAGCGCCTAAGTAATGTATCTCAATGCTAACATTGATTAACGAAGCTCGCTTCCATACAGACCGTTATTATGAAATGGAATACACTCTCGGTATTTTGAACGTGAACCAGAAATATAAGCGATTACAACCCCCGCTCGCCATCGTAATTCGCTTCCTCAGCGTCCGCCTGTCGTATGTACGCATGCACGCACATGACACGAGCGTGCGTACCGCAGCCGCGGTCGTATGTTACAGGTTGCAAGATGACGCGGTGTAGGTGCTCCGCTTGTCAACCGTGAAACTAATGCCACCGCTTGACAAGTTGAATTTATTCGTAATATAAAGCGGATGCGAAAAGAAACAAGAGAAGAGACGTACGGTCGCGGAGAAGGAAGTTCTTTAGATGCTCTCTAATTCGATTACAAATTATTTCGTCGATGGGCGCATGTTTCATTGTATGGTACCTGGACACACTAAACTGATCCTTTGTAAAGCAAACTACTTCTCACGCCTCTTCTCCTTCTAAAAGCAACATAATTTCAGGAGAAAAGGGGTACAAGAAAACCTATTCTAGTGGGCTTTATTTATACATCAGATTCATGAATCTTCGGAAAGTATTCGTTGAGACTGATCACGATTTTTGAATCTGTAGAAAAGAAAGATGTTTTAAGGAAAAACTCGCTCGCAGATGGGTGAGAGCGTCTCCGCGTTCCTTCAAGAGCTCATTCGAGATCATTTCCCCCCTTGAGAGTGGTAGGTATAGCTGAAGACTTGATAGAGCGCACACTAATAATGTGTATGTACAGTCTTCTCGTCTATACGCATATTTTTACCACATAAATTACTGTAGTTTTTGAAAAAATTGGGTGCAGTATTACTGTAAGGATTTGAAAAACGGCTCAATATTACAGTCGCATGAATACTTGAAGAAAATGAGCGTATAATAAAATTTTTATAAAATGTGTATAAGCAATAAAACATATTTTTGTATAATTATGCAATATTAAATTAATAATTGATAGAAACGTGATCTCCCTGCTGCTGGATTCAATTCCATACCATGTTCCCGTAAATATTCCGATAATAAACAAGCCGGTAAAAATTCTAAAATTCAGGAATCTTGATTTCCTGTAACATATTTAGAACAAATACTTACAGTGTACTAATAGAAGAGGAGAACAGCTTTTATGCTGGTGAATCAAGTGACGAGAAAACTGGACATTTGATCACAACATCTCACCTTTATAAGATAGATCGTTCCCTTGACTTTAAGTGATCCATATCATATTCCTGTCATATATGCTCTCTACTCACTTCTTTTATCTACGACTAAAATAAATGTCGTTCATTAAAATATGATTATGTTGGTGGAATACAATAAACTGAGAGGAAATGAAAATTATAAATGTTATGGCAAAATATAACTTCTCTTGAGTTTGTCTTGATAAGACAAGATTCCAACAATACACAAGTATTTTGACCTGAAATATGCAGCTTTCTAATTGAAAACAAAGATGATTAACTCGAATTGTTATTAAACTTATCATTACTCAAGGAGAAAGAGAAGAAAAAATATTGAACGCGGGGTTAAACGACAGAAAACATGTTTCAAATCTTTTACTAGCTATGAAGATACCAATATATTGGAGAAGTGGTTGCAAAAACCAATATGAATATAAGAAAACAATTGGGAACTTCTGCTAATGTTGTATATTCAGTGATGATTAACTAAAATTAAATACGTCTAATTATACCTTAGTATCCCAATGATTTCTTTGTCACCCAAGCTGCTTAAAAACCCACTCTGGGCTAATTCTTCACTATAATATTTTTTTAATCGAGTTTAATCAAATTTATATTCAACATTTTGATGGTTTCAGAAATAAAATTCATATTTGTTTGTATTCTATTGATGAAACTAGCAAAATTTCAGGCATGAATTTGATACGACTCAATTTGAAAGGAAAAAAATATCTATAATATATATGTGAAGGCCAATGGAAATTTTTACCTTTTTGCGCAATCTTTATAAATGAGCGAGTGTTCATAGTTCAATTTCTAGTTTGGAAATTCAATCTTTCGTCGTTCTGTATACAGTTGATGTTCTTACCTGCGTAATAAGTCTTCCCTCAAGTTTCTAGGTGGGTCCTCACGCCGAATCGATAAAAAATATCCTTTTGTGAATAACTGATCCAGTAATCCGTTGTAATATTGTTTGTCATTTGCAGTGCGGCACGAATTCAACGATTCAATTTTGATTTCATCCGCTAAAATATCCAAGATCGAAATTCTCGAATCGTCATTCAGAATTTGTAATATTTGAGCATGTCCCTTTACAGAAAAAATAAATGAAAATTAATGATGATAATAATAAATGAAAAATAAAGAGTTTTCACCATTAGTGAGACAATATTTTTTGTTTTATTATATTTTTTAAGGAGAAGAATATCTAAATGTACAGGAGGAAAATACTAATTACCTCTAGTTATGAAGCATTAACCCTTCTGACTACAACGTTATCAAACTAGAAATTTTCTTAAATTTCATATTTTAGAGAATTTGAGCTTTTCTCGACAAAATATTCTATGTCACTAGATTTTCTCAAGTTTTCAGCCTCCATTCTATCATATAATTCAGCCTTTTCTTTTCCTCGTACCTACTTATTTGAATCCTGTTCTTTAATCTCTTCTAAAAGCTTAGATTCTGTTTTTTTTTTTTTTTTTGAAAATATTTCACAGTTTTTTGTTGCAAACCGGGGGGGGGTTAATTTTAAATTACTCCTGAATAACCATATAATTTTACGTTTTACTATCCGTAAAATTTGTTGCGTACAGATAAATTCATTGTTGAGATAAAATTTTTTGAAGAAATAGGACATCCAAGAACTATAAGGTAAAGTTTTACAAAACAACTTGAAAACAGTTGTCACAAATTTGACAGCAAAATGGTTAACGCGTCTTGACTAAACAGTCATTAACAAGCTGTACAAGAGAACCAAAAAAAGAGAAAATTAAGACCGAATTTCATATACTTTCTTTCTGCAAAATAATATCTTTTACTTCACGAAGGACTATAAATCACAATATTAAGGCCGCGCTAGACGATCAAGATTTTCGTCGATTTTCCCTGTCAATTTTTTGAAAAATCGAGTTTAAAACTCGATTTTTTGAAAAATTGACGGAGAAAATTGACGAAAATCTTGATCGTCTAGCGCGGTCTTTAGAATTGAAAGCGTAGATACTTTACAGCTACAAGTACAAAATAGTAAAAAAGCGTGTCATATCGGAAAGTCAGAAATTTTACAATTTTCCTGGTCCGATCGTAATATTTTCATAAATGTATGTTGCTTTTCATGGAACGTTTGAAAACTACACAGACATTATCTATCTTTCGCACATTATCCAAAAACTTTTCTGCTGACCTGGGTATTGAAGAACCTCAAAAATTATAATTCGTCATTTAAAACAATTTTTTTCCAAATTCTTTAATATTTCTCATTTTCTTATCAATACTTACTTTAAAAAGAAAAAAAAATAGAAAAGTTAATTTTGTAATTACCAGAGATAGAATTTTGCCCTCTATATTATCCTCTATCATCTTTGAAACTTGGGCAGCGCACTTGGATGCCGCGTGGACATCTTTTACCGCAATTATGTAAAAATGCAACAATTCATGGCAGATTTTGAAGAGAGTACGTTGTCCATCTTCAAAGTCATCAGGTAGATTCTCAAGTTTTTGAAAAAAAGCATCCAAATCGGAATGATGATTTTTAAATAAAATACGCATATCCAACGGCCCTGATGGTGCAACTTCCCACATCTGATTGAAGAATTCCACCGAGCACAAATAAGATTCAATCATCTACATGAATATAAGAAGAAGCATTATTCTATAATACCGTTTTTTATGATAGGCGTTTTTCTGAAATAATCCTTTCAAAACTCACTTCCGTTTTATCACGATAAAACGTGACATATTTACCAGCAATTGAATCTGGGGCTATCTCGAGGCCTCTGTCAAGAAGCTTTTTTCCATATTCTGTATCGCGAAATTGGTGAGGAAGAAGGAAAAAACCTTTGGCACATTTGAATAATTTTTGTGGATTTTCTTCTGACTCGGCAAAGTTTGCACTTTTCCTGCACAAATTTCAAGAAGATAACGATATCCAGAGTAAACGTTATAATTATTATTTAAAGTCATACGTGTAATATTAATATTCGGGCACAGTACTTGTAAAGCTCTAATGATTTCTCAAATAAATCCTCTCCTGTCATTCCATTAACAAGGCTTATATTTTTCTCGGCACATTCCTGATAGAATTCAGCTAGGTGTAGGGTATAGAAATTGAAATTTTTCAATTTCGTTGCTTCCGTAAAGTGAAATTCTTGGTTCCGGAACGATTCTTTTTCAAGGGATCCTAGATGCCTTAATTTGACCAAATAACGCCCTCTAAAGAAATGACAGAGTGATAAAAGTTCATCGACAGGCATCACTCTTGCAGCTTCTAATAAAGACAGCGCAGCCTTCTCAACACCATTGGAACCGTAGGTACTCAGGAATATGCTTTGCAAAATGAGGAAAGCAGCTTTCTTGTCCTTAGTATCGTCTGCCGTTGGAATTTCCGTCATTATCTGAAATTAAATTGTTTATTTTATACAAAAAATCGCATTTTACAATCGAGAAAAAAAAAACCAGTTTGATTCGATTTTGTCCGTCCTTATTGACGAGAACAGTCGTTTCCCAAGTTTTCATCGATTTACTATTTATTTGAGTTCGCAGTCTCAGCCCATAACACTTCATTAGTTAGATTTTTTTGAAAATAAGTATTTTTCACTATGTGAATTCAGAACCGTTTCCCGTTCCTTGTTGGCAGATCGTATTTTCTTGTTATGATCTTGTTTATTTGCCGCCTTTCGTGTCATTGAATTGTTCGTTCTGGAGATTTGATCCAACAATAGCACCATCTATCAAAGCTGAACGCTTTCTTTCGCGACATTAAGCGGCTGCAATGAACAAGATCATAACAAGAAAATCGCGATCTGTCATCGAAAAACGATGAACGAGTCTGATTTCAGCGTAAAAAATACTTCTAAAAACTACTTATCTTATTTCATTGATTTTCAAAAAAATTATAATTATTGTTTTGTGGTGACATCTAATTATGAGGCCTAACCTAGGTTTTTGGAATGTTTTCTGTCTCCATTTTTCTTTCTCTCAACCAAAATACTCATTATATGAAAATATGGCGATTCTCGTCCTTTTTATAATGGAAACAACGTTAATCGTACGAATTACTACTTCGATTTCAATAATCCATTTTTAGTAGCCATTTAATTGATTTTTAAGACTTGAACGATTCGAATTTCGATCAACAATCTAGGAGAAATACATCGTAATCTCTGAAGAATCGTCTTACTTTAGCGGCAGCGGATGCATTATCTCGCTGTAACAATAAATACGCTTTCGTGGCCTTGATTACGTGTAAAAAAGCTGAATGTAAATTGCGATAGGACACATTCTCGAGAACATTTTCAGGCACACATTGAGCAAATTTATTTTCTCCAGCCTCCAATGCTTCTAGAGCTTCATCGATTTTCCCTTCATGTCCGTACTCGTAACTTTGAAGAACGAAGAGCATCAGACTGTAATGTTTGATAGACGTTCTCGTAAATCATTTTTCTCACAATACAGGTACTTCGTAGTTTCGTTTATAATTACTATTCGTAAGGGAATTCGGCCTCTGGTTTGGTTTCTTTCAACTGAACCGAAATCATTTCCATCATATTCTTCGGAATACCTTTCAGCTGATCTCTTGGCTGCCACGAAAATGGATAATCACAGGCGTGTATCTCCGACTCCGTAGACTTATTATCTTCTTTTGCAGAATCCATGTTACTATTCAAAAAGAGAAGAGATAGTCGGATTATTGAAATAATGAAATATTATTACGAATTTAAAGAATAAGAATTCAAATTAGGCTACGCATGGATATGAAAATCACCACCATGAATTTGGTTGGTGCACTTTGACACAGTGACATAGTCTCAAGGTTCGTTCTTTTCACTTTTCAATAGAATGCAAATATTGTGCAATTACAGAAAAAAAAACCTTGTCGATCAACGGGTGGTAAGGGTGGCTGGCGGACCCATCAAAATCAATTTTTCAGCGAAACAATCTGTGGGGGCACGATTATTCTTGATGTTGAGAAAGTGATCACTGATCATGGCGTTATTCACTATAGTCCAGTCAAGAAAGAATTTTTATGGGCCATAAATGTGACGGAAGGTTTTTATTTTGTAATGTGCTCAGAATAACCCCCTGACTGAAGTACCGATGAGTCCTACGCGCTCCGCCTCTCGCAAAGTCCCCCTGCGACCCCCTTTATCCCCGAAATTCAGTTTTTCGCAATTTCCTCGAAAACGAATCATTTTAGAGAAAAAAGTTTCATACAAAAGTTGTTCCTCGTAAAATTTCCTATAAGATTCACTATTCATTTTCTATCTCACGTTCATTGGTTGGTCTGAAAATTGCCATTTAAGTACCTCATTTTGTTCTTACAAGCAATTTCTTGCATTATACCGGATTGTATTGACAGTTGACAGTTTTGGTTCAATTTTTGCATTTTTTGTAATTTTTACGAGAATTAAGAAAATAATTTCACCGAAGAAAACTTCCTCAGTACTAACTTGAGGTGATTTTGTACATCTATTGGTTAAAAAATGACGAATTTTTTGTACACGTAAGCTATTTGTAGTATTTCAAAAAATCATATTCTTGGTTCAAGAATTTCCTATGTAATCGAAAATAGTTACACACATCATTATGGATACAAAACACCCCCCCCCCCCTCAAATGATTATTGAATGAAAAGATTTATATAGTCTAGAGATAAGACAGTAGTTATTCGGGGAAGGAGGTAGTTTATTTGGCGGCTTGATCAGCAGCGTCGTGTTCAAAGAGGTCAACGTGCCTGGGGATCCGTTAGAAAATTATTTGCGCGTTAAATGAGTCCAGATTGTCAAGTGTGAAAGGTATGCATTGCATGATTAAGTTAGAGTTGTATGAGTCTGTAAGGGAGTGTAGTGAAGAGAGAAGGAATTTGTCGTTCGGGGGTCATTCGAGGAGGTGGGTGAGGAAGGTGAATAGGCTCATAGGTTCGGCTGTAAATATGGAACCTATGTTGCGGATGCGTAGTGAAACTATTTCCCAGTCGACCGAGTATACGTACGCCGCTTTATTAGATGTTCTAGATCCGTTGGAGAGACAAAGTGTGTAGTGAGGATATTCTTGAAATAGTTTCCTTATGTGTAAAGTATAAACCATTTTGTCAGATTTGAGGCTTTCTGTGAGGTCGAGACATATTTTAGGTTGAAGGGGAGTCTAAGGAGGGGAAGTCGATTGTAAAGGTTGTAGTGGATTGAATCGGAGACGAATATGTTTGGTGGGTGGTTGGTTGTTCTGAAGGAGAAAGATTCGTTTGTTAGTCGGAAGTTGTGGAAATCGGAAGACAGAGGATAAAAAGTTGGAGGAGTCTTTGAAAGTGGCGGGGAGGTTCTGAAAGCTCTGCACATAGGCCAGTTTGGAGTTAGCACGATAAGCTCCTAGGGTAATCCTGAGAGCGGATGTTTGGTTGGTGTCGAGTAAGTGGAAGACAGTTTCATTACCCGAATTGTAAATCAAATCAGGAATCAGTGACACTAAATCCACAAATATCCCAGTATTAGGGGTCGTATGATCGCGGAACCAACGAGTAAACCGAGCGTACAGTGTAGAACTTACAGGTACTGATTCACAGCGAATTCTCGCCCACACTCGAGTTCACTTCTTGGAATCTTTGTTTACGCTTATTACTGTCTCAACACGGAACAATGAGAGCTCTAGAATAATTATGTAGTTTGAATTTTTCAAAATATTTCGATTGATTATCGTAAGAAAAAATTACGATGAACAACTTTTACCCAGAAGATTTCTTTCTAAATTATCAATTTAATCGGATATAACGCAAAAAATGATTCGCAAGAACAAAAAGAGGTACTTAGATGGCAATTTTCAAATCAACCAATGAACGTAAGGTAACAAAATATGAATAGTGAATCGTGTAGGAAATTTTACGAGGGACAACTTCTGTTCGAAACTTTTTTCTCCAAAGTGCTTAGTTTTCGCAAACATTGCGAAGAACTGAATTTCGGGGATAAAGGGGGCCGTGGGGGGACTCTGCGGGAGGCAGAGCGTGCAGGACTCATTGGTATTTTAATCAAAGGGTTATTCTGAGTACATTACAAAAGAAAAACCTTCCGTCACATTTATGGCCCATGATTGTCATTTTTTCATCTTTATTGACTGGACTACTATGATACAGCAAATCAATGAAATTGGCTGTGCCTTTTCAAATATTATTTGTTGTGAAGAATACGGTTCCAGGAAATTTGTCCGAGCGAAAGTTGACCAACAGGAAAAAAAAACATCGAAAATCGATCGACGGAAAAAAGTCACTTGAGAAATTAGGCAATAACGAAATTTTACAGTATTAAAAAAAAAAAATGAACTTCATGTCATTCGTAATTATATTCTGAATAAGCTCGAATAAACCCAGGACGTTGACCATGATCAAATTTCGTAATACATATCTAAATTTTGTAATACTATGTACTTATTCAAATTTTGCAAAATCTAAATTTTACCCTATTCAAATTTTGTACATTCGTTTTTCAGCAATCACAATTTTCTGTCGGCCAATTTTCGCTCGTACAAATTTCATGGATTCTTAATCTCTTCTAAAAGCTTGGATTCTGTTTTTTTGAAAAAATTTCAAAGTTTGTTGCAAACCAGAGGGTTATTTTCAAATTACTCCTGAAGTACCATAGTTATACGTTTTACTATTCATGAAAGTTGGTGCGTGTGGGTAAATGAACTCAATGTTGAGATGATTTTTTTTTTTTAATTTTAAGTGAAAAGGCTAACGCGTCTCGACTAAACAGTCATTAACAAGCTATAGAAGAGAATCAAAGAAAGAAAAAATTAAGACCAAATTTCACATTCTTTCTTTCTGCAAAATAATCTAGGAGGAAATATCTATCTTCTGGGCTTTGCTGAATGTAAATTGTGATAAGACACATTCTCGAGAATATTATTCAGCAGATTTATTTTCTCCAGCCTCCAATGCTTCTAGAACTTCATGTCCGTACTCGTTGACAGAGGTGTTCACCGTTACGGCTCTTTCCAACATCCAAATAATTAATCAGTCTATTTACCAATATTGCCGCCAACTCATACTCCTCGATGGCTCGCATCTCCTCAGCAAACAACCGAAGATCTTCTTCCGTGAACATGTCGTCCGCAACAGACGCAGCCAACACGTCTACTCCCGCACCTTCCTGCGCCATCTCCAGCTGTCGAGGGGTCTCAGGCTGTCCCGGTTCCTCGGCGCACCACCTCAAATCAGTAATCAAGGTGTCCAGTTCTCCCGTCCGTCGGATTTCGCCGCGACATCCAGCACTTCTTCGATGTCATTCCTACCAGCTGTTACTCCATCTCCGTCTGTTTGAGTTGCGATGGTCCTAGGTTCTACCCGCACATCTCTCATGTCCATGAGCCACGGATAGCGACTGCTCACCACCCGCGTCCTTCCTTGCCCCCTCCTTGACGTGTAGAACACCCTCTGTCCCACCGGTGTCGCCCCATTCACGGTAACTAGATGTCGGACTGGACTCAGATCCGATGACCGCCGCCTTCAATCTTCGACTCCCCCGCTCGCAGTTCCACCACAGTTTCCACGCCCAACGAATCCCTACCGAATACAAAAATTACATATACCTGCTTCTCTCCCACCGTATACTTCTAAAAAATGATCGAGTGCTTCAATTGAAATTCAGCAACGTAAGCGAGTGCTTCATAAAAAAAAAGACGGACAATCACTGAGGATAGATCGAAGAGTGATATGAGTATGTGCCTACCTAAAGTGCCTTCACGCATACCTTAATTTTGCAAGAAATATCAGAAGTAAATTCCTCGCCAACGTTTCAATACTTTGATGCCACTAAATTTTGGGTTCTTTTTTTTTTATTTTTAATGTCTACTCCTGAAAGACGAATCCGAAAAATTGTTTTCTTTTTTTTGACGGGTTGTCGCAGACTCAGACACTTCTGATGAAGGGTGCCACACATCGAAAAAGGTTGGGAACCGCTGCCGTGATAAATATCGATGTTTGACGAATTCGAGATCGAAAAATAAACTTGCACAAATATAAGACTGAAGAAAATAAAACTATGCATTTCCCCGAAGTATCTGAGTACGAACCTTAAGAATGATGTGATTATTAAGTCTAAGTACATTATACACTTACCTTCTAGCTAGATGTAGTTCTCGACAAAAAATTATTCCACAATTAAGAATACGCGAACAAAGAATACTAGCACCGCAATTGAACTGAGCGCGATTCAAGTGCGAGAAAATTTTTGAATACTCCTAGTCAATGATTACAATGAGCCACTTTGCCTCTGTACTATTTTTGTCCATCTTGCTTATATTTACTTATCGCTGGACTCTTGACGCTCATGATGCGGTTACAAAGTACATTATTCTCTATTGTAAACTTGGTGGTATTGGATGTAGACTTGATAGGAATTTGATTAGCAATCAAATAAATCAATATTTTCTTCGAATTCTACACAAATTGCTTTAGTCATCGAATATGGTTGGAGGAACAACAAATTGTGTGCAATCTAAGATTGATGACTCCTGGCTATTACAGCACGGGTGTACGAAATTTTTTGTGTGTAAAAATTTGGAAATACTCTCTTCATTTATCGATGTAGCACAAATTAAGAAATAGTGTGTTTTCGTCTGCTTTTATAGTCATCCCCTCAATAACTGAATAATGTGGTGTGAAAACTATTGAATGAACTCGCGACACCATCCTCTTGTCCTCCGACTCCTCATTCTTACTCCCTCTTTTTTTTTTTTTTTTTTTTTTTTTTTTTCGTTCGTCTGCATGTCATGTATATAAATTGGATAATTCGCGTTACAATCGTCTTATTTCCCCGCTATTTCCTCATAAAAACAGTACTAGACGTATAATGCGCCCCTCTTCGTCTGTCTTATTCGCGCTCTTGAACTCCTATCGCATGCATGTAGGCCTACCGTGTGGCGTGTATGCCAGCAATGCGGACTTACAAAAAAAAAGAGAGAAAAGAAATAAAGATCCGCTATAACGACAGTTTGATTTGCGCTATAGCCTTCACCTATCTGTGATATCTGTGTGACTCTGTGTGTTCGAATCGCTATCAATTATTCGACGGTGGAAGGAGACGTTCGTTGAGAGAAGCTATCGAGTAATTGAGAATGCTCGGAGGCAACATCGTCAGTGCGAATCTGGTGACATTAAATAGGTACCTAAGATACGAAGTGAGATCAGAAAGAAGAAACAGAAGTCACTACTGGGAGAAGTGTTCGTTCGAACGTTTTCCGCATTTTTCTACCACCAAATACGAGTGTCTCGTAGATGCGGACGCCCTCCCCAGAGCTTCGTTTTCTTTGTTGTTCTTATTTTTTCAATATTGACGGAGCGGTGTCCCTAGAATTTTTGTGCATCTACTTTCTTGTGTTGGCTTATTATTACGGAGGCAAAAATATGAAGTTTTTATGAATTTTTTATCGTGTTACACAGACAGTATGAAACGGTTCTCAAGAGACGTAGACAAGATACGTACCATTAGCTAATTTACGTATTCATTCTAGGAAGGAAAAGACCATAAAATTTAGGGGAAGTTAAAGAGGGTATCTCTTCCCTGGTTACACCACCGATTGGAGTAGTGCCGTTTCTTGCTCATGTCGTATTCAACTCGATGCTTTTCATCACCATTAATCTTGCTCTCAACTTTTCTGTTTTTTAGCGGGGAACCCGCTATCCATTTTTTTAGGAGATTACATCCTCAGAAAACGTCCGCGTCCGCGAAGTTAGTAACCTAAGGTTAGGTTAGGTTACGGGACTTGGAAGAATTTCGAGTCTCGAGCTATATATGAAAGGAGGGGGACTTAGAAGAATTTCGAGTCTCGAGCTATATATAATAGGGGGGGGGGGGGGCTTGGAAGAATTTTGACTTTCGAGCTACTGTCCGCCGTCCGCCGTCCAACCAAAAACTTAGAAAAATTTTGAGACTCGAGCTATATATGATAGGAGGGGGACTTAGAAGAATTTCGAGCCTCGAACTATATATGATAGGAGGGGGACTTGGAAGAATTTTGACTCTCAAGCTATATATGATAGGAGGGAATGTAGAATGATAATTTCGATTTGAATTATATGACAAGATTATCAACTCAGTTCCACACCACCTGAGAGGTCGAGTTAAGGCCGCTGCCATTGCAACGTCTGCAATGGCTTCTAATTTTTTTGTCTTTTTTTTTCTAGGAGTTGTACCATTAGAAAATCCCTGCCCATACTTTTCCCAAAAATATCATTCTCATCGTAAGATCATCAAATCTTCATCGAAGAATTTTTTTTTTTTTTTTTTTCTCGGTGCATCTCTTTCAAGGAGCTGTGACCTTCACAAAATCTCTACCCAGACGCTTCTTGTCCGATCGTCAGATTCACCGTAAGGCTTTAAAAATCTTCACCCAGACGTCTTCTTTCGAGCCTGAATGATCTCATTTCTTGAAATCTGTGACCGTAAATTGATTCTTTGTGCTTACACGGTCACTAAATCCGGCAAATATCATCCATCCTCCGCACGATTGTTCGGATTATTAGAGGGGAATGGTGGTGATTACGAGTACCAGTACTTAGTACGATAATATACTAGTCCGCTGTCTTCATACGAGTTGTTAGCATTGCTGCCACAAGTCCAGTCGTCCACCGGTTCGTTATTTCCTAGCTGTCGCGGTCGTCACAAAATGATCCAATTTTTGCGCACGATTCACAGAAGTATACCGGTGCACGGTGTCGAAGACATGGTCAGTTTACACGAAACCGAGGTTGTGGATAACTGTTCGGCGTATACCTGACCTCCGGTAAAACGTTTATCCGTATCCACGATCGTATTTATTCTGTCGCGACTCAACAACGATCTACCGTACCGAACACGGCGTTGACACAAACGAGAGGAAAACGACGCGGAAAACAATAACGTAGTGTAAATTCTTCGCTCGTTATTTTCTGCTTCTTAGTTTGTTACACACAACGACAAATGATAACACGCTGTAATGGATTGATAATAATCGATATCGCTAAAATTATCGAGTATTTACGAGTACGGATATCCTCGATCTGTGTCGAATTATCGTGAGAAGCTTTAGAGTAACACGTTCGAAAGCACATGGGCATCGAACAAAGTGCTTTGAAACTATAGGTATGAGTAGGGTTAGCCTATGAATTTATAAATATGAGATACTCGAGTAGTTCGTGAAGCTGAAAGATAGAAAATATGGCCAACTTCTCATCAGGCAGCTTAATCAGATCTGTCGCGTAGGCGAGAAGATCTCCCAAACTGATGAATTTTCTGTTTTGAGAGAGGAAAAATTTTAACTCTTCTATAGAGGCAGAAAAATGTTGTCTACCAATATCTTTAATAGAGAAGCTTGAAAAAGTTCTGAGCTGCAGGAGATAGAATTTTAGTGAAGCTTCATCTCCATTGATCCGGGTCCCCCCTTTCCTACAGTTGGTCTGAATCCCCTTCTCGTCGGACTTCAGCTTTTCCGAGTAGAATTCTAGCCTTTTTCAATAAAGTGTTATCCTTCTCCACTTAAACTCCCTTCCTCATCAGTTAGGCTACAACCTTTTCCAGTTGGGTTTCCCGCCCCTTTTCAGTTAGTCTCTGCCTTTTTCACATGGATGTGTCTTGAAGCTTAAAGTCTATCTAAAATTTGCGTGACGAAGTGACGAGATGGAAAAGAAGTAATGAGTGGCCTTCTCAAGACGTATTTTTGTTTTTTGTGCGTTTTGGAAATAGTATGGAATCAGTCAGCGAAAACGGTAATCGAAAGCTTCTCTAAAATATTTTTAGCTTATTTAAAGAATGCAGGCTTAACATTCGCTGTCGCTCCGCATGGCGGTTCCCACTATATAGGAATACAAACAAACGCCAAGCTCGAAGAGTATCTCCGCAGCTATGAGACAACCAAACGGCAGAACTCGTGAATCAAGTAACTCAAAGATCGAAGATCAGAAACAGGAAAAAAGGGTGGAGTTGATGGAATCCCAGGATATGAAACAAAGCACCATCAAGACGTGGAGACTACTGAAAAACTTGAGTGGCGAAAGGGTGAAGAAGACCAGAATTGCAACATCGCCAGCCAACTGATAAAAAACGGAGAGACAAAAGTTTAAATTAAGAGAGAAAAAATTTGGATGGACCCGTGGAAAAATAAAAACCATCTGGAAACACCAATCACAGCGGAGGAGATACGGAAGGCCACAAGGTAATGAAAAACAGGAAAGCTTCAGGACTGAATGGTGTAACGACCGAACAACTAAAAGAGCTATTATAACCTGAGGCACTGAAATAGATTGAGGAATGCTTCAATGATATTCATGGAAAACGGCTAAAATCATAGCATTCTGAAACCGGGTAAAGATTAGGGATCCGCAGCAAGGTACCAACCAATCCATTGCTCAGCCACATAATGAAAGTTTTCGAAAGAATAATATTAAACCGGTTATCCAGCATAGTGGAAAACACTCTAGTTTTCGAGCGGGTGAAAGCAGCAACGACCAATACTCAACCTAACACAACATATTGAAGAAGGATACCAAGAAAAACTTACCACGGGAGTGCGGCACATGATACGGTAAATCACAATCTACTGATGAAAGAAATGTAGAACACAACCGAGGACTATGAACTGGCCTCGATTTTGAAAGAACTCACAAACAGGAGATTTAGGGTCCAATTCCAAGGCAGCGAGAGCAGCTGGAGACTCCAAAGAAATGGCCTACCTCAGGGGAGCGTGCTGACACCGATTCTTTTCAACATATTATACACCAATGATCAACCGAAAACATCAGCGACAAAGAGGCTCGTCTTTGTTGATGACCTAGCGGTGGTGGCCAAAGACGAGACTCATTTCGAGGTACAAGGGCACCTGCAACAAGCCGTAGGCGACTTAGAAGACTATACTAAATCCAAACTCCGCAATGCTCCTTCCATTTAAAATCCGCAAAGTCCAAGTGCAAGCTAATGCTAAATTTGAACGGCTGTAGAATAGAAAATAGTGAAAATTCCATGTGCCTGGGGCGTGACGGTGAACGGGAATCACAGTGAGGGCTTGAAGAAAAAGTTGGAAACCAGAAACAAACTGCTATTTGAATTGGTATCGACAAAATGGGGTGTAGCCTCAGAAGTACGAGTATTACGGATTTCGACGCTGGCCGTATCATTCATGACAGCCGAATAAGCTTGCACTTCCTAGGGAAGATTGACTCACGTCAAAAAAGTGCATATTGCTTTGAACAACACATGTAGCATAGTCACGGGCTGCCTGAGACCGACAGAAAACAAAGACATTTGCAAAACTTGTAGGATAACCCCACCGCATACACACAGAACTGTAACAAAAATGCGGAAAAAAAGTCTGGCACTAACAGACCAACGACAACTACTCCACAACCAGCCATATCTGAAGAATAGAGAAATTTCTGGAACCAAAATAGTCCACTTGAATAAGATCCAGCAAATTCGCATTGAATTATAAAAGTAAAATGAAGAAAACGCCAGCGAGGGGAAATAAAGATATGAGAGAAAATGAGGTGGACATGCGGGGGAAAACTGGGTGCGGAAGAACGAAGGAGAACTTATACAAATGGGAACTGGGCGATCCTTCATATTGCGGTTGCGGCGACTTCCAAAACCAAGAAAAATCTTTTGACATGCCCACTAACAGAAACTAAAGCGAAGGAACTGAAGATCGACATTTGGAATAGCAGATTATCTGACGAAGCCAAAGAATTGCTGAACAACTGAAAAAAAAATAATAGCAGTGCGTTTCGGATACAATAAATGAATAATAAATAAAATGTTGTATATATGAGAGATTATGGCGGGGGCTAGTCAACAAATGCACAAAAATCTTTACCTTCGAAACTTTACTTTGAAAAAATTTCGACTTTCGCCCTTTTTTTTTTTCTTTTTTTTTTGAAAATGGTCTGACTGAAATGGCATTGACTTCTAGTAAACGTCGGTACACATTCGAGGAAACTGTCTGGAAAGAGCGGCTACTCACGAGGTCGTCTGAAATCCATCCCAGAGAAACCCTCTAGTATGTTTACGGACGTAACGGTCATGGAGTCCCAGCTCTATCAAAGGACTTGACAAGATTTTGACCTTTGATTTGTATATGTGAGGGACTGCGGTTCAGAGAGGAGAGTGGTTCTCGGGAAAGCGTCATTTGTCTCAGATCGTGAGTCGACTTTTTCAAAGTCCCTAATTGAGTCGAGGTATTTTGGACGCACAAGTGAAAATTTTCTAAAGAGCTCCAAAGAAGGTAAATGCAAGAAAAGAGTCTCGGTGTTTCAAAATCAGACCACAAAAACTGCACGTTGGAGTTTTTAATTCTACTGCCCACAGCTCACCTTCATGGGGTGGGTGTTCATCCGGAATTTCTATTCAGCGGCAATTTTGCGTTCTATTTCCTAACAAACCTTGGTCACAAAGGCTACGATGCATAGTTGATCATTGAAGAACATTCTCTACACGCAATTTTAAGAAAGATTGCTAGATGGCGACGGCCCTTGATGCTCTTCAGATTTTAGAATATTTATTCACAAATTGATGCTCGCCTGTGCATATCAATTTTCTTCTCACTATGAAATTCTTCCCTTCCGTGTCATTTCCGATTTACAAAATACATCCTCTATATTTTATTGACCTTTCGTGTAGCCAAGTTTGATGTTGCAAATTGCCTCTACTTCAAAACAAAGTGACCCAATTTATGATGAACATTTCTAGATTGGGAAAGCCTGACTTATAGATGACGTTATGTGAGATTGATTGTGGATGACGAAAAATCTGGTAAAGCTGTAGTAGAATTTTGCATAAAAATTCACGAACACGCTCGTCAATAGCGTATTTCAAATTTCAATGTAGATTCGTCATTCGGTGGAAACTTCGGAGCGTACGAAAATTCCTTCGAACTCGTTTTTGCTGAGGTCGCGCTATCGGGGCTGAATGACTCGCCGGTCTACCATTTCATCTGTGGTCCTCTTTGGGGTATACCAAAGAAACTTCTTTGTACTCGTAAATCGAGAGCAAATAAAAAACGTGTTTGCTTGTACCAACCGCCGCGGCTGAAAGTAAATCCGTCAAAACGGTGTCACGAACCTCGAATATCGTTTCTAGGACCGTGGAATTTTCGTATTCGCAAACACTTGACATTTATTCTCGCGAAAGAATGACAATCTGCGAGCTATGAGGATAATTTCTCCTCCCGTCTCGCACTTTCCGCAAATCTCGGCGAACTCTATAGCTACCTATAGACGAGACACGAGTTCGTATAAATCACGAGCAAAGAGAATTTTTCAATATTATGCATAATATTGTACCCTGGTTCGGTTTATTTACGTGTTCGTCGGTGAACTGCCGGGAAAATCTCCTATTTTGTTATAATAGAATATTATATTCGCAGTGCGTATAATGGATGCGTACGTAATATTAGTCTTATTCTCTTCCCCTCCCCCTTCCTCGTTTTCCTTAGATACATTTTTTTCTCTTTTCTTCTATTATCATCGTTCTTTGGCTGTGTATTGGTGTGAGAATACGAAATAAGTATATTATATGCGTTTGTATAGAAAACAAGCCAGCGCACTATAACCAGACAACTATACGATCTTCTTGATTTATTTGTACCGTCGTTTTTCTTCGGTTGCAATTAATGCAACTAACTATAAATATCGTTATGACGTTTAGGTATATTCAGTTACATAAGTGGAAATTTTCTTTAAATGGACTTGTATATCGTATTGGACGCTCATAGACCCGTTATAAGCGTATATACGTATAAACATGAGGCGGGGGCGGTAAAATGTGCTGTGCAAGCGCCTGTAGATCTGGAAAATATCTTCACAAAATCCCGGCGCTACAAACTTTGTTTTCTCTTTGAATTAGTCGACCGGTTACGGGGTGTCAATGAAAGGGGGCGAACAGGAAGGAGAGTCCTCAGTCCACGGATAATACATTCTGATCTTCTTATTCTTCTCCTGAATGATCAGACTAACTTCGTAACTAGAATCGATGCGAATTTTTAAATTGTGGCCGGATATAAGGAAGAATTGGATACTCAAAAAACTCATTGTGTTTACTCGCTTCGAGTATCCAATCCTTCAACCTCGTAAATTTTACCTTTCATTCATTCACTAACCTACATTTTTTATTTTCTGTTTTGCAGGTAAGTTGTATTGGAATCCAGAAAAAGGAAGACAATAATTGGATGTACCGTGTGGCATGAAGGCCCTATTGAGATTGGTGAAATACTGAAAAAAATCAAGTTAAACATGTCGAAATATCAGTAAGCTAATTTGAAAAAATATTCGAATCAATTCGGTCCACTAAGTTACAGCCAGACATTATGGAAAAATATTCTTCTGTTCAGAAACGAATGAACCTAGAAACATTTTTAAGTCATTGCTCTTCGTACTCTGCTCCTCATATTCTCCATCACTTGTCCTTGCATGTGGTCCTAAACTTCGTACTACATTTCAGTTTGAAGATCTCTTTCTCTGGTTAGACTTTTTGTTTTTGAGCAGGTTTATATCTGATAGGGTGAAGCGTCCCACAAAAACCGCATCTCTGGCATCGGTATCCACCCTTCAGGGCATTACGTTGGTAAACCAGAGGGCTGGAATTAAGAAAGGCCTGTAGCTACATTTCTCCTTGAGTTCCGCGCGCTGTGCAAGTCCGTCAATGAGGCCACTTCACCAGCAGTGCTTCACGACACTAGCTTTTCAGGGTAAGGGGCTCAATATTGAAACTTGAAGATATTTCAATCTTTTAATTATTTCTTTTATACAGAGGAGGGCGCTTACTTTCGAGAACATTACTATAACGAGCCTTTGGAAATCAGCCCGAGTACAATACTGGCGGATCTCTAATTATAATAATGTGTTTTAGCTTTTATCGTGTACCGACATGCTACACCGGTAATACTTTGCGCGCACATTTACCTACTCTTGATGGAGTTCAAGACGTCTTTCGATCTTTTGAACCACGCTACATTATCCGCGTTACATACAATTTTTTTTTTCTTTTTCAAGTTCCCTCCTTGTAAAATGCTAAACGAACAACATCACAGTCTCCGACAGACAGTAAAGTACACTCGAACACTATTCACTACGTTGACCTGATTTGTAAAAAAAAAAAATCAAAGTGGACTAAAGAACCTCTTCTCAATACGGCGAGTTTGTCACTTTATGAATAGGAAATGACCGTATACGAATACAGTACACATGCGAGAGAGGCTATGAAAAGTTTGTGTGCGCATATAAAGGCACGAAATTACTTTATTAGTCCATTAAAAAGGTATCTTCGTATAACGTTCGATGTTTGTCTTCGTGTGTTGCGCGGCCTCTTAAATCGATCATTTGAGTAGGTGCCAGATTGTTTTACTATCCGCGTCGAGCATAAAAATACCTTTATTAGCATTTTTTCTTTTCTCTCTGGGGTAGAAAACTTTTTAGACTATCTGGTAGAGCAAACTAATTTTTCATCGGGATCATGTCACGAGTACACATTATGCAGTTTTTCTTCCATCATTAATTTAGTATAAATTGAAACGAATGTCCGACATTACTTCGATTTCCATATTCGCTCTACTTTTGCACTAGTTAAACTACCCACAAATTCGGCATATAATTAGTTTCGCATTTTCATCGCTCGCTTCGCCTAATCTTTGTCTTCGATTCCTTGCTGCTTGTAAGCTGCTGGTACATGTACTTCTTATGCAACACTTTGAATACAAAATATTTTTACCTACGCCAGACACGAGGATTGAAACGATCTTCTTGCTACGTCAGGACATTTGAGTACTGACTTCATCAATTTGATCGAAAAACTTTCGAGTGTTATCAGTGAAGCAGAGATTCTGTCGCCAAATGTTGTACGCCGTAACCAGCACCTCAGCCCTAGTAGGTGGCAGCTACTATTGGAAGGTGAGGATAAACATCCAACCAGCGATTATCTGCAGTCTAGAACGCTCCTTTGACTATATCCTCGAAAAGCACTCTGAGCGTGCACTACTTATATCTCTTTTGGGCTCAACCGGTTGCTAAGTCGAGTGGCGCTGGCCGAAACAATACATATGGTGCAAAAATGAGATTTACCACCAGTCGACTTCAAACGACCTTCCGGTCCAGTTCCAGAGGACATTGCAGGATGCCAGGAACGACCGACAGTGAAAGCAAAGACCTCTCCCTCGGAAAACCCAGCCGTCACCAGGAAGCGGCGTCAACCTGAATTCAAGGTGTGCTCTGTGTAGACCAAGTATCACCGAGAAGAGCGTATGTTTGTCGTAGGTTTCAATATCACACATAAAAAATACGCGGGAAAACGCACTTACACAACGCGCAAGAGTCGTTGGGTTCCTTTGGGTTTCATTGAGTATATGGATGAACCTTCATGTAAACGAGTACTCCTCTTGCAAATATTTGCAGTTGTCGGTTTGCGGCGGAGTTTTTCCGTTCATTTACGCTCTCTTCTCTTCAAAGAGGAAGGAAGAGTAGACCGAAGTTCTTCGCTTAGTACGTGACCCTACTACCCGAGTCAATATTCCGCAATACGATCAACAACGCATTATGAGGGACTTCGAGCTTTCATACAGGTCCAATTTCCTATTGCTGGTATGTTCCTTTCACGTACGGCAATCAATATACTGTTAAACATAATAAAGAAATTTAGAAGTCGCCTACAATAAGATGAATGTGACCGGTCAGTCAGAAACTATCCTACATGTCAACAGCTCTAGAGTCAGATAGGGCACAAGAAGCGGTATTGGAACATCTTGCCGCGCTCAACGAGAAAAGACTGACAACTGAGGAAGTTACCTTGTATTTCATAACACTACTGAAAAGTATTTTATGAACATGAACTATCTAAGAAGTTTCTAGAAGTATTTTTCACGCTGAACACTATCTTATTGGGGTTTTGAGTAATTCGCGTTTGAAAATTCAAAAATCGCCGAAAACTGTACTTTCAAAATGCAATACCACAGTAAAAACAGAATACTGAGGTATGTTCAACCACATAAAAATGTAGTTTGAACCTTGCTCTATAACATATTTACGATTTAGAATAATCGCATAATTCTTCAAGCAGATATGAACGATATTGTACAAGACTATTTTCAGCTTTGAACACAGGGCAATGTACGTCCTCGCGTCGCGACGCAGAATCGCGTGTTTCCCCGTATTTGAAGCTGAAAATAGTCTTGTACAATATCGTTCATATCTGCTTGAAGAATTATGCGATTATTCTAAATCGTAAATATGTTATACAGCAAGGTTCAAACTACATTTTTGTGTTGTGGAACATACCGCATTATTCTGTTATTGATATGAGATATCGTGTTATAAAAGTACAGTTTTTGGCGATTTCTTAATTTTCAAACGCGAATTACTCGGAACAAAAACGGTCAATGGCATAGTGTTCAGCGTGAAAAATACTTTTAGAAACTCCTTAGATAGTAATTCATGTTCATTCAAAAAATTTGAAATTTGTTTAGTAGTGTAATAGAAGGTTACTGGAGAAGCCGGGCAGAAAATCACTCTCGCATCCGCCATATACCTTTTCTAAAATACATTGCCGGCAATCAATGGTAGCCATCAAGTCTCCTACCTGTAGAAGTTAGTAGCAAATGGTTGGCAAGCATTTTGCGTCTTACACGGTTGGGACGAAAAATAAATTCATCAAAGTAGGGGTATCAAGGACTAGGTACAAGGACTTAAATTAAAATCGTACCTCCAGAAATACTAAAATTCATTTCGCGCCCTTGGGCGATTCCATGCAGTGCGTAGCCTGTGGTCACTCTAAAATGTTCGATGTATTCACAAATGTGACAAACTTCAGCGTGGAATTCTAATTTTAGTAATTAATTATTTATATTTTTGAATATTCATTAATTTTGATTATTAAGGAATAGTAATTTTGTCATTATCATGATGTTATTTATAATTATTATGTGATTGAATTATTACAGTAGGCAACAATTGAAAATTATTTGAAAATTGCTGAAGTGAGATAGGTTGTATCTAAAAGTATTTTTTGCGCCGATTTCAGAACCGTTTTCCGTTTTTTGATAGGAGGTCGCGTTTTCTTGTCATCACATAGTTTAGTTGCCGCGCATCGTCGCGAGACGAGGCGTTCCTTATCGAGCGTTGATACTGCTATCGTTGATCGAAGCTCGATAAAGAACGCTTCGTCTCACGACGATGCGCGGCAACTAAACAAACTGATAACAAGAAAACGCGACCTCCTATCAAAGAACGGAAAACGGTTCTGAAATCAGCGCAAAAAATACTTCTAGATACAACCTATCTCACTTCAGCAATTTTCAAAAAAATTTTAATTGATGCGTAGTGTTATTTTTAATTTTTTATTTATTAGTACAAAAATCTACATTGCGTAAAAATTAGCTGTTTTATTCGGGCTATTATTCAATTTTTATTTCGTGATATTTTATTGATGATAATATTAATATTTTTATTGTAATTATATTTTTAAATTTAATATTAATATATTTATTATAAGAATATCAAAAATATTTGAGTTTTCAATATTTGAATTTTTTATTTCTATTTATATGATTAATAATTATATAAATAGAATTATTACGACTCCCATTTGATTTTTATGAAAGAGAATCTGAACTTATTTCTGGATTTAATTTAGAATCACGATCAATTGAATTTATTTTGTTTATAGTAGAATATTTGGATATAATTCATTTTATACTTTTTAAAATAATTATATAGAAATTTTTAATTTAATGATTTTATTATTATTTTTATGAATTCGAGTATTTATTATTCGTTTTTGTTATGATTTAATAATGAAAATTATATGAATTTTTTTTTTTTCGTATCATGTATTTATTATTTATATTTTAATAATATTTTTATTTAATAATCTTATTAATAATTATTCTTTGAAAATAAATTATTAAAAATATTGAAAAATAACTAATTATTAAATTGATTTACAGTTACTTTGGATCGCTTTGAACCAATAAAATAAATTAAAATTATTAATACGAGTACTAAAATATAAATAAAAATTTTTCTAATTAAAATTAATTTATTATTGGAAATTTTTGATTTATTTAAATTTGGTAAGTAAAATAATAATTGATTTTACTGTTGAAAATAAACCTAATAATTTGTTATCAATTTAACGTAAAATTGAATAAAAAAATAAGAAATATCATTTTGGTTCAATATGATTAGGAGTTTTAAATATTATTATTTGATTAAAATTGTCCAGACTATTTATTTGTAATGGTAAAATTATCACGGAAAAGGTTACTAAACTTAATATGAAATTGAATGTAGAATATTTTTCGTATTTAAATTTTCTTTTAAACCCAGTCATTGTACAAAAATCAAATTGTATCTCATTTGAATTTCATCTGTAGGCGAAGTTTCGTGTGGATTGATAAGGATTTTCGAAAGAACTTGCGAGGCGAGGAATGGTTCTGAACAATCTCTAGAAGGGAAAAAACTATGCAGCTTTCAGTTCCACCTAAATATCTCCATTACCTGGTCTATGAAAGAACGATCATTATCAACATTCAAAAGAGTTGACTTTCTTTGCTCTTTCTAACTAAATAGGATTAATAAACTTGTTTCAAAATACTCGAGTATTTATAAACATTTAAATTGAACAAAATAGTACAAATAGTATGTATGTGTAATCCGAGGGTGAACGATCGTTATGAAGCGAAAGAAAGAGAGACAGTTGTACGATGATAAAAGTACGACGAATAGAAAACTGTACAATGTAATAAAGTGTTTACGTACACAGGTAATGTGGTGCAGATTTGTATTTACTTCATAATCTTCGCCCTTTCGCAGAATTAACCTCATTAAATCATTATTAGGAGTACGTGCACTTAACGAATCTAACGGCGCGACGTCGCTTTGTCTAGAGTAGTGCTGTACATTAACAGACGGTCCGTGCGCTTCCGCGAGCTTAATCGAGCTTTCCACCCACTTGACGGTGCGGTGGTGACGGATGCGGGGGCACGACAGTGTCGTCTGGAAGCGTGTGCGTATGATTTGTTTGGGCGCTAATATTTTCCTTTGAAAGACACTCGCGTTTCCCATCGTGTGCGCACCACACCAAGCTGTTGTTGCTTCGTCTATGTTGGTTGGGTAGCAGTTGACGCGACGAGACGAAAGTTTATGCACGGTATTTGTATCAGCATCAGATCGTTCTACACGTAAGTGGCGTATTAGATGTCGCTTTAGTTAAAAATTATTACACGACCTATTATGGCGTCTAATAAATATTTAAATACACGTTTACTTCACGCGACCAGCCTTAGTCTTGAGTATCGTTTGTGTAATTTTTTTTTCTCCTCCGTACTTCACTTTTTCCCTCAATCTGTTCTCGAATCGAGAGTATCGGACAGCTTATAATCGTTACTTCTGTGCGTCGTTGAGGGCGAGACGGCGGTGCAGCGCAGATATCACAAATAAAAGAGTGCTGTGTAAATTTTGAAAAATCGAGGACAGTGATTATAATTCGCTCATGGTATGTATGTATGTATGTATGTGTGTGTGTGTAATAATAAGTAACGCCATTCAGAATGGAATTCATGCACGTGTTGACCGTGCACTACACTGCCGCTGATTCCGCGCACTTTTCTTTTCCAGGCTAATCACACGCTGTCAAATGTGGCGCCTCACGTGTGAAATTTGCCGCGCGCGGGGGCTCGCCGTCACCGTACAAAGGAAAAAGTTGGAAATAATATTCGTATACTCATAATTCGCGTGGTCAACTGACGAGATAAAGAGCCTCATAGAAAGTTTTTTCCCCTTCGATTCTTACACGCTACCTGACCTACCTTCATGTGCGTGTAGCTTTGAAGAACATGGCTACCTTAACATCGGTATGGTCAGTACGAGGTGAGGATAGTCATGTTGACATGTCCTTCGTACGAAAGTGTTAGCACGTTCCATCATTGTACCGTCGGCCGCGACTGCAGGGTGTCCGCACATACGAAAGCCTATGTGTTTTGTGACCCGCTCTCGCTCGCGGCCTGTCAAACCTTCTGCCCGTCCAGCCACGGCCGCATCGTGTCGTGTGTGCGCAAATAGGCTTGGTACACGTATATAATATGTGCCGTGTGTGTACTCTTCTTTCTTTGCTCTATGTACAAAGCATTCTAATCGATTTTATATTAACGAACTACGACGAGTACTATAATGAAGTTCGATAACGGTACCGAGATCCCATTATGTTTGAATACATCAGAAAGGCAATTCGTTTTCGCCAAGCTTGCGCCGTCCACATGCAGTACTACTAATGATCATCGTCAAACCGAAAGTCCGAGATCGCGCACGTTCTCGATGAATGGAACGAACGAGACGTACTTCGTCTGTATTTGTTTTCCCAGATGAGTCTCATCACCTTCGACAATAGCTTCGAAAATTTCTCCCATTTTCTGCGCAGATCGCGAACGAACACCATCGCAATCTGTATAATACCGAACTTATTAATCGATCAATATAGACGCACATTCCGACTTGAAATTGGCGAAAATTGTCGGGTGAAAACGTGATTAATGATCGTGCGAGTCTACATACATACGCGTTTATGGCATTTTTTTTATTATTGGAAAACATATCGATTCGCGTCACGTACATACGGTAAGGCCAGCGTGATAACACAATTATTTACCGGCGGGATTCGCACGTTGAAATAATACCACAGTCCCAATATAGACGTTTAGATACTCCATTATGGTGAAGATGATAAGATGTAATTTCATCTTACAAAAAATTGTCGTACATCAATTAAATATCGAATTACTTCTTCTTTTTAAATCTAGATTACATTATACATTTGTAGATTTCACTCAAAAGCAGTAGTGGCGTGGAGAAGGCTATTTACCTAGGTGTATGATGGGACCAAAGAGTGGGTGTATGTGAATCTCGACTTTCTTCTTGTGGCTAAGACCCCAGAAATCGGAGATGGGTATTTTCTCTTGCTCCTGCAGTGCAATTCTTGCCGAGAAATTTTTCAAATTGAACGTCTCATAAATTTACGGTTCGGGAGTTTGGACTTTGACATGTTTCTCGTCTTTGCTAAACCGTAATAGTAATTTCCGAATTTGCGTCCACTCAGCCATTCGGTCATACATCTTGGGCGGCGTCCATGAATTACGTGAGTTTTTTTTTTTTTTTTTTTTGGGGGGGGGGGTCTAGCCAAGTCTTACCAAAACTCACGTGAGGGGGAAGGGGTTCCGAAAACTCTTACGTAATTTTTTTCTCATCCAAATACATTCTAAAATATTGCTAAACTGGCTTGAAATTTAATAAAAACTGGTCTTTTTTGACTAGATATAAAATGTGATCAAGAAAATTACGTTTTTTTAATAGATAAACGCGACTAAGCACAGATAAACGTATTTAAAGCAAAAATACACATTTCGGAAAATCTTACGTGAGATAAGAAGGGGGAGGGGGTCAAGGCAAATCTCACGATATCTCACCAAGGAGGGGTCAAAAAATCACAAAAATAGCCTCACGTAATTTATGGACGCCTCTTTGCAGTCTAGGTCTAGCTGTATCAACCTAAGCATGGAGAGGAAGAGGCGTAGTCACCCTCATGTCACGACATTTGACTGTGACCCATCTAGAAAATATTCCAATGACGTCATAGGTTGAAGAATTATTTGTATGTGATGCTATTCTCAGAGATCTAGAGTGAGCAACAGCGGGGAAACGAGAGGTGATCTGAATCGTTATCTTCCGTCTTCCGATGAGTTCAATGAACTACCCTAGCAATGATCTTCAGCTACATTTGGAAGACCCTGATCATGTCAGGTGATACGAAGGGATAGAAACACCTCGCCCCTCCTCTTTTAATCTAGTTTGTCGATGCAAGTATGGCATATCTCAGAGGCGGCGTGGCAGCGCGGTTCGAGCCACACCGATCCAGGATGTATAGGAGCCACGAAAAAATAGGAGAACAATTTTTAATGCGCCAAATATTTGACGAGCCACAGGTGCTTGAAAATCACGAGCCGCCGGTAGTATACCCTGCCCTTTCCCTCCCCAGCTGGTTCGACATATTTTACATCTTTGCTGGTCGTTTGATTCAAACTAATTTTTGATAAAGCGATATGAAACAAAAATTTCTAATTTCTCTGAGTATTATTCGAAATTTTATAGATCTGCAACTAACTCTTCTCTCCCTTTGTTTTCGAGTCGCCTCTATGAAGCTGATGACTTAAATTTTTTTGTCGTGCAAAGAGTTCAATCAACTTCCACTATGTGCCTTATCCAAAGTACCTTTCACTGGACAGTTCACGATTTGAAATAATGTCGAATCTCTAATCAGAATAAGTCATCTGTAGACAAAGATTTTCCTTCTCTGTAGGTCGCTGGGACTCGGATTTTCTCCAAGTCCCTTCTCCACGAGGACTCACCTCATATTGGATTTTTAGGCAAAAGTTTTTTGGAGTTTCTTGAAAAAGTCACGATCTAACTCGAAAGATTTCGAGTCCCTCTTCTATAGGGATTCGAATGAACATTTTTCCAAGTTACCTGATGTCATGGTTCGAATTTTTCCGTGTCTTTCCTCCGTAAAAATTGAATGCAAATATTTTTCCCAGGTATTCTCTGTAGAGGTTTGATGCGCGAAAGTTTTTCCTTTTCCCTCCCCTCCCTCTTCCTTCTTGAGTTGAATTTTCGACTTTAATAATTAGTTTCGATAATCGATTCGGATTAATTATTCATGCAAGTTGAGATTTTTTTTCAAAAACTGCCAATGTTTGTGTAGGTCGAAAGTCGAAAGTGTTTCAGGTCAGAGACTCAGTCCTCGTTGAAATTACATTTCCTCGACGGTCGGAGTATGTCAAAGTCTTCTTTATCTTATTAACTTCCTAGCTGGACCCTTCCTTCTTTCCATAATTATGGTCGGATGGCCGAAATTAATTTGGTACTCGGAAGTTTCTCCTAGTTCCCTCCTAGCTCAAAAGTTCGTAGCTGGATGGGTGAAATTCTTTAAATTCCCTCTCGTGATCCATATTTTCCAAAATATAGCTCGATGATCGGAAGCTTTATGAGTCCCCCTCTTCGCTCGTATTTGTATAGGTCGTTAGTCGAAATTCCTCCAAGTCCCTTTCCTAGCCAATGTATAACGCTCGGTGGTCGGTATTTTTCATATTTCTCTCCCTTTTCATATCGCTCGAAAGCCGGAATTTTTTGAAGCCCTCTCCCCTCATCTGTGTAATTTACTGTTAGAAATTTCACCGAATTCCTTCCTGATATTCATATTCATGTAATATGTAGCTTAAAAGTCAAAATTTTTTAAGCCCTATCCTCTCTTTAAGACCACTACTCGACAGAAGAAGAGTGGATACGAACAGCGAACGTTCCTCCTAAATCTCCTTCCACTCCCATAAAATGCGTTTTCTGTTTAAAAAAACCCTTTCCCAAGTTTTGGAATTGAGGTCCAGGAGGAGGATAAGTACAAAGTTTTGCTCGTAAGGATACAAAGTCCGGATTAGAGGGGAAAAGGAGTCCTATACTGTAGGTCTTTCTACATATACAAATCGAATTATGAGAGTTGGTGCGAGAAAAAATAGCTCGAGCCTCGGGGTCATTTTGAAATGGAGATCTGAAACGTGATTTATGCCCCAAATATCACTTGATTTGGTCTTTGACTTTATCATCCCGCAAAATTGGAAAATTAGGTCACGGCTCTGAAACATAGACTGAAAATTTGAAGATATTATGAGCTTGGGATAGTCGTCATCATATGACAGTTGCGGATCCAAGGTTGGGGAATAAAACTAAAGAAGAAAGAGAGGGGGAACGAGAAGAGAAATAAAGAAAGTAGGAAGAACGTAATTTGGGAAGATACGGTACCTATAATGTTCCATAAATTGAGAGTGCAGGAAGCAAAAAAAAAAATTTCCGCGCTGACGTATTTTACCCCCATTTCGTTTTTCTAGATCCGTCGTTGTCGTATGGATCAATTACTCGTATCTAAGACAATGACCAAAGTAATTAACAAATGCTTCAAGAGATAGAAATGGCTGTTGCTTCTATCTTTATCGTTGTCACCAATTTTGGACAAATGATCGTCTTTATTGTTGATCATACTCATTTCCTTGGTTATGTAGCGTATTGCTGCATACAACATTATTATAGTCATACGTCAATCATTGAAAAGGTCATCGAGCAATTGTCCGTATATATTGATCCGATTCAGATTTATTTTTCACCGAGTATTAAATACACGAACAGTCTACATTTAGTAGAATTCGTGTACAACATGCACGCCATTCTATTGGTTAATTGAAAAAATGTACACTATATAATGCGATCGGTTTATATTCTTCTATTTACAGTAGTGTCGCTATGTAAGAAGATACTCTTTGATACAGATGTCAAAAAGAAAAGAAAGAAGAGCACGAATAGTATGGATATAAGTAATGCGCATGAGAGGAGAAGAAGCTGAAGCACATAATGTGACTTTATTAGACGAACGAAACCGACATTATGATGATAAGATTTATATGATGAGTCTTTTTAGTATTACCTATTATTACTATTTGGTATATATTTTAGTTTCTCGCGCATAGACTCGTCTCGTATTGACGTATTTGGGTCGTTTCTCGTTCGTGTGTTCTGCAGAGCTCATGCACACTTCAGAGCTACTGTGATTCGTACGTACGAACGGATGAAAGGCCAAATATGTATACCATCAAAAATTTCTCTCCACGAGTATCTCGTTTCACATAATGTTCGCCTTTGTCTCTTTACCTCATCGTACTACTGCACTCGAACGTACTCTTTTTCCTCTCTTTCTCTATAAATTGTGTCGAAAATTTTTACCAACATCATCGGTACCCGAGTATGTAAACATGGAGCAAGCACGACACTATACCGGAGAGTGCTCGGTGAACTGGACATAGCGTCGCGTATAGATTGAAACTGAAACTCGTTCGTGACTAATCTGACGACAGCGATGTATAAGAGTAGATTCATCATCGGAGAACGAGCATGCGAATAAATATCCGTTTTTCTTCTCCGCATTTTCACGATTGTCAGCCAATATAGATTGAAAGAGACATCTTTGGATAGATCTTAATTTCGCGGAAAATCTTGTATGACCGTACGGTGTACGTTCGTCGCGTTGCTCTCCCTTTTTCGAGGTAGGTACTTCACAAAATGGAACAATTAAAAAAAAAATCGAATGACCCGAGAATTCTAACTCGCGGTCGTATCTTCATTAATCGCGACATTATTCGCATTCTTCGAAAATGTACAACGTACTCTAGATTGTTATAACATATTATACGTCTCGTAATTCGGTAATAAAAATACCAACATTCGTGAAAGACGAACGCGGACGTAGACAGACAACGTTCGTTCGAAAATTTTTACCTCACACGGACTTTTTCTCAATCAATTGTGCTTTCCTTTTTTCGAAATCCTACTCAATCCAAATAATAAGATATAAAGAATTCCTAGAGAGTTCTGTTGCTGCACAGTGCCACTGCTCGTTTCACAAAATGGAATTCAAATTGAACCTTCCAACTGACTTGAAATTTGGGATCAGGCATAAGTTAGCGGCAATCCAGAACTACAGCTATCGAGCAATTTCTGTCCTCAATAACAACGAAGAGAAGAGGAAAGAGATCGAGATAGTAAAGCAGATCGCAGAAGCCAATGGCTACTGTAGAGACGTGGTGGATTGAGTCTTTGGGAAAATGGAAACAAAGAAAGGAACCCATGATGGCATAGTGAGAAAGTACTCCGTATCGATACCATACATAGGGAAGTACACAAACAAGGTGATAAAGGCGTTCAATGGCTACGATGTAAATGTGGGTATCCAGAACAACCACCCCATGGTGAAGAGAATCAACAATGACCAGATGGAAAAAAAGGACAAGGAAAGCTTGAGCGGAGTGTACAAGCTCAGTTGTGCGCAATGCGAGGGCATCTACATCGGTGAGACTGGAAGAAAGTTTGAGATCAGGAAGGAGGAGCACAAAAAGTCGAGGGAGAAAGAAGATGGCAAGTCTCTGTTTGGTAAACACTGTAACGAAGAACACTGCAACGGAAAGGGAATATGTGAAGGGGTTTGGCGACATTTTCCCGACAGCGTTTTTCCGACACCACTTTTCCCGACAAGCAATTTTATCGAGATTGTATTTTCCCGATGCGACGTTTTGCCGCAAAATTTTTTTCCGACACTTACGTGTCATAAGAAGTTTTCCGACACAAAAATTCGCCTGAAGCCCTCTTCGTATTCTTCGTCATAATGTCGGCACAAATTATCGGCAAGCAGCTGTATCTTGAAGGTTACGTTTACTACCGTACCCGAGAACGCAATGGAAGAAATTATTGGGAGTGCCGTCGGCGAAAAGCTGGATTATGTTCAGCTCGCGCTGTCACTATAATACACGCAGAAAATGGAGCCCTACAAGTAGTTCAAGGTACAGACGTATCAGAGCACAGTCATGCTCCAAATGTCGAAGAAAATAAAGCGGCCGAAATAACTAAGGCAATTAAGAGGCGAGCAGAGGATCATCCCGAAGAGCGTCCTGCTCAGATGCTTCGGACAGAATTGCAAGGGGCTGATCCTGGAGTGCTCAGCCAACTGCCGGAGCAGACGGCTCTCGTAAGAAGAATTCAACGCGTACGAAAGAAAAATATGCCCGCTAATCCGAAAAAATTGGACGATCTCGAAGATATTCCAGCTGTTTACCAAAAAACAATAATAGGGGAGCAGTTCCTACTTTACGACTCGTGGACGGCTGCGGATTCAGATATGTCATCCATAGAAGAAGAAGATGATACCAGCAACGCCGACGACAGCGAGTCACAGCAGGCCCGACGTGTCCTAGTGTTCGCGACAAGGAAGAATATCGAACTGTTGTGCGAGAGTAGAACCTGGTTCGTCAATGGGACTTTTAAAACCTCACCTACAATATTTACCCAAATTTTCACAATACTAGGCATGAAGCGACGTATCGGATCAGCAGGAGGACAGGATGCGGTGCCCATTTCACTTGTATATTGCCTACTGTCTGGGAAAAAGAAGTCAATGTACGCGGAAGCGCTCGAAGCCGTTAATCAAGCCGTACAATAGTACCGAATCGATGCGTGCGTCCCCATGAAAATTATGTCAGATTTTGAGATGGGGATAATCAAGGTGTGCGAGACTGTGTTCCCCAAGATTGTGGTCTCATGTTGCTTCTTTCATCTTGGGCAAATCATTTATCGGCAGGTCCAGGCTGCTGGACTGCAAGCGGGATACCGCAATGAAGAAGACCGGACGATCAAACAAAAGACGCATATGCTGATGTGCTTGGCTTTTGTGCCAGTTGAGGACGTCCCGAGCGCCTACAAAACACTGCGTGGAGTCTGCCCCGCTGAACTGCATCCAGTATTTGATTTCTTTCGGACAAATTACGTCATGGGAACACCTGCTCGAGGAAAGAAGCGAGCTGTTCCACCACGGTATCCCCACCCCTGTGGAACCAGTATGCCACAGCCTTCCAAAAATCACATCGCACGAACAATGTCAGCGAGGGCTGGCATAACCGGTTCCGGCAGGTGGTGGGGAAGGACCATCCAGACCTGTACTCTGCTCTTTCTGAACACGGAGATATGTATCCAGGAGCTCGCTCTCGGCAAAAGAGTTAGAAATGTTCCGCAAAAAATGGCGCGATGTCCAAACACGGCTGGAGAATATTGCAGCAGAGTATGAAAATTTACCTATATTGGAGTACCTCAACAATTTAGCGTACAATGTTTAAATTTTGAAAAAATATTGTTTTGGAAAAATATCGTATCGGAAAACGTTTTCGGAAAAATGTCGTGTCGGAAAATTTGCTTGTCGGAGCTTCAAATGACGGGATAATGTCGTGTCGGAGATATGTTGTGTCGGGAAAAATTGGTGTCGGAAGAACGCTGTCGGGAAAATCGTACAAAGAGAAGAAAACTCCGGGAATAAATGGAGATTGCAAAAGCAAAGAGGAAGAAAGCTTGCCTCTTGAACAATGTAATCACTTTTGATTGCGAAAAATTATTCGGCCTGGTAATGATTGGACGAGCGAAAAAGAACGGAACCGACCAATAAGATGGCAGGAAACCAGGTAGCCAATAGAAACGCAGTATTTAGGCTAATAGAGTGAACCAATCACTAAGCAGTATGTTTTAGCCAAAAAGAACACAATGTCATAATATTGTAATAATAAGTTTCTAAGAGTGAACCAATCACAACACAGCATTGTTATAGCCGATAAGATCTTGGTGTTATACTATAAAAACTCATGTTTAAGGACCTGTTCTCCAGTTGCGACACAACTGCTGATGGGATAACACCCAAACGTACTCTTGTAAAAGCAACTAATGAAGTAGAATTGTACGTTTGGAAAACTTTTTCAACACTTTACCCACATGTATAGTGATATACTATTTTTCTTTCATCAGGAGTCAGGCTTCGAATTCTCCCTACTCCCGAGCTTGAAATTTTTTCGAGCCTTTCCTTTCTATGACTTTCAGTAGAACAACTTCATAAAATCATCTGATAATGTCATGATTTAAATTCGGAGTTTTTTCAAGTCTATATTTTCCAAGAAGTGCAATTTCAACAAAATTTACCCGCTAAATACGTATTTCTATTACCCGTAAATTTTTGTATTCATTTGCTATAGAATTATCGTCGAAAATTCTGCCGTTTCTTCAATTGTTTTGTACCTTTTTCTCTCCCTTATTCAACACCTCATTTCTTTCATTTCAAGTACTACGACCTTCAAGAAGTTCAAGAACCCGCTACTTCTCTCAAAATTTAATTTCCCTGAGCGCCTACCAAAAATAGAAAATATAATAGATTCTTTCGTCAATATTGCAGTGCAGTGTGCGTGAAACTTTTTCGGTCATAGCGTTATCGAAAGGACCGAGAACATTCAAAAAACCAAAATCGTGACAAATATTAAAGAAAAAAAAAAAATAGTTGCACTAAACGCGAATAGAATCGTTAATAATTATAATTAAACGCAGTATTCGGAATTCTCCAATTTTATACTTCGGGTTTCAACGCATCGGGCCTACAGCTGAGTTTTTTCCATCTTTTTCTTCAACCATATTGTCAGTGTTTGCGAAATTTGATCGCATCATCAATTAAGAATTAAGGGCCTATCCGTGAGAACTTTTATCCATGAATATGTATAGAGTGTTCCACATACAGGTTTACTGAATTCTGTACATGGGTACACGACGACCATGATCAGGAAACGGCGACGGTGGCAGAGATCGAATCGATCGACTATGTACGTTGTTATTGTAATTAAATTGTCAATGAAAAATCATCGCCTTATTCTAATGAAAGCTTGTATGTACCACACTCGCGTATACATGAGACAGCATGCGTGTCGAATTTCGTCTAATCTATTATCTGCATAAATTTACTTATCAAATCGTTTCTTCCTAATCCGCCTCTACGTGGCCAGAGGATACGAAAAAGGAGTACACGGGGAGTGAATTTCTATAGATAGATCGTTTTGTGAATAGAAGTGAATTTGATTTATCGACAGCTAGCACTCGCGCAAACATACATATACTACTTTTTTTTCCTCTCTCCTCCGTCTCCATTCTATTCGCTCTCTTCAGCGAGTATATGAAGCGCTGGCGATCGAGTTCCACGCTTTCTGATAAGTCGATAATATTCGTGGATATTGAATACAATTTTCCATACACTCCACCCGACAATTATAATTTAACTTTCTGCCAATATTTCTAACGTACGAAGGTAAAGTATATCCTCGAACGAGGGTTGAGATTTGCCATTAAGCGAGATTGAGTGAGTAACCAAGGATGGAGAAGCGAGTCCGCGAAAACGGGGCGGGGGAGGCGGTGTTAACGTATACGATAGAAATTTACCGGCTTAGGTATGTCGTGCGAATGGAGCATTTGTCTCGCGAGCTGATTTGCAATTAACGCACAAAACGTGGTGTCTGTCGGCACTGCGCTATAACATATAATCTTGTATATAATATACAGTATAATGTGTAACGCGTTTATATATGTATATTCCCGCATACGAGCGCTCGTGTCCAGACACGGTCGTCGAGATATCCACCCAAGAAGTAAAGCCAATATACCGGAGAATACTGAAAAGATGAAACGCAATTTGTACAAAAAAGGTAATTGAAACAGATGACGCGCAATCATGCACTTCTTTATCTTCTTGGTACCTGTGCCATATCGATTAATTATTCGATTTCGATAAAATAACCGCTCTATTCAATATTGAGTGGGACTTGATGTTCCCAGTCTCGATACAGACCAACCTCTTCAACCTTGAACGCAGTGAAGAAACTCTATTTGTGCTTGTCCGTTCGACATGATCTGTTGGAGACTCCACAGTGCTCAGAAGCAACACAGAGGCGCGAATCTGTCGACTATTAAAAAAAAAGAAAAGAAAAGATAAGCAGATGGAAACGACAGTTTGGCCAGAGGAAGGCCTTCAGAATTTCTTATTGGTTTTTTGCGGAGGTTGAATAACCAAGTTCAGAAAATTTGCGTTCACCAATGCATTGATAAGCTCATTGTCAATCCAAAATATTGTGACGTTCCACAGGTCACTGGATACAAACAATAAAGAACAGCTACAAATAACCAAACTCCATCACTTGAACCAAAAATACAGAACATTTCAAATACACAAATACCGTATGCAATCATAGTTAATGCGAGACCACAATAATCAATACTCAGGCTGTGTTCCTGAACTGTATCGCATTCTCTTTGTAGTATTAATCTAGACCCCGAAGAAGAAGTACAATTACTTCGAAACGTCGGTCGCCCTGTGAAATAAATAAATAATTTTTTGACAGAAGTGGCTTAAAGTTTTTTAATAAAATTTTCTTAGATAACTAACCGTCTGGACAAGAATTTGAACTAATTAAAACAATTGCTAATCCAATACTGATTGTTATTCCGGCCATTTCCTGGATTTACGTACCTGCGGCCACTATCCCACATACTTCCCAAAGCTTTTAGATGGCGGTTGATATATGCAACTCACCCTTCTCATCTTTTCACAATTCCTCATTCTTTACGCTTTATCCTGTTTATTGTTATCACCACACTGATCCCTCATTAGTTCTTAATATCCCATTTAGAATCACTCAGCCAGGCAGTTGACCAATTCCAACGAACCACTCTTAGCTCCTCCTTTATACCAAGTCGTTGATCTTTCTCTCCACTGTACACGGGACTTCCTGTTTGCTTTGAAGTTTTGAGCTTCTTCCTTTTTTCCTATGAGGGTTGTATAACAAGATTTTATTACCAGCTCCAAAATGATCTTCTATGGCGGCAACGTCATATCAAGCCTTCATCCTTTTGCTAACGATTTCTGGGACTAGCTCATGAACCCTCTGGAGTTGCATTCAATACTCTTGAAAATACTAGAAGGCGCTCAAATTGCGAATCACGTGGTAACCGTAGCTCGTGTCCGAACATAATCTTGACTGGAGTCTCTTGTGTAGATCCATGTACTGACGACCTGTATGCCAGGAGAAAAAGAGGTACACGTAAATCCCAATTGGCCTTCATCAACGACTTCGGCTAAAAACTTGTGCACAGTATAATTAAATCGTTCAACCATGCCGTCTGCGTTGGAGCGCTGTTGAATGAGTTCTTCTTAGACCCAATATTCTTGCAACCTCTCCAAATATTTCTGATCCAAAATTTTGACCCTTCTCTGTTTGTTTTTCCAAAGGTACTCCAAAGCATTAGCAACGGTTGTAGCCTCTTGGTTTGGGAGCGCAACTACTTCAATCCACTTTGTGAAATAGTCTCCTTTAATAACCAAGATAAACCGGTTTCCTCTATTTCTTTCTGAAAACAGGCTGACAATACTCATCGCAATATCCACCATTGTAAACTTGTATCCTTGCCCATCCTCTGGTACAGGGACCTATACTTGCTGAATATAACACGCAACATCAGCACCAATCTTCCACATCCAACAAATAAGAAGGCCAGTTGTATCGTTCCTGTGCCTTAGACAGCGTTCTTGTTACACCAAGATGTCCTACAGCTAAGTTTCTATGAACAATTGTAGGACATTTTTCCAAATACAATTTTCGAAAAGAAAATTATTCCAAAAACTAATTTTCCAAATAATTTTTCCATCAGGGAACCTATATGGAAGCTTTTTGAGAAATTTGCCGTGTGCCGTCCGCCGTCCGACAAAAAACTTGGAAAGATGTTGATTCTCGAGCTCTTTATGGTAGGAGGGGGACTTGGAAAAATTCCAACTCTCGAGCTATATTTGATAGGAGAGGGTCTTGGAGAAATTTCGACTCTCGAGCGATATATGATAGGAGGGGAACTTACACAACTTTCGAGTCATTTGGGATGATGGTGTCCGTATGCGTCGGCTTCCTGTAGATTTTGTATTCTATCCGGTTGTTCTCCCATCACATTCATTTCTGAAAGGAATAGATTCACTTGTCTATCAGTGTCTGACCCCACAATCAGGATATCATCTACATATCTCGCCCAGTGTTTGATCAAGTTTCTGAACTTGCTGCCCCTCAATATCTTCTTTTCCATATCATTCATGAATATCTCCGCCAGTATTGGTGACAACGGTGATCCCAACGCAAGTCCCCTTTCCTGACTGTAGAACCTGTTATTGAAACGGCAGTAGTTCTGGCTCAAGATCTCTTCCACTATGTTGGCGTACTTCGGTCCATCGGGTTTCCCATGATATCTGTTGTTTTGGAGCAGAGTGAGAAGTTCCTCCTTCGGTATGGTACCAAACATGTTTGCCACATCAAAGGATATCAGCTTGTGGTTACTTTTGATTTCCAACTTGTCCAGTTGCTCAATCAGCTCTCCGTTGTTTCCGTTGCTTTGTCTGATTGCAAACTGGTAGTTTTCTTTCAGGAATGTGACTACGATCTTTGCTATCTTGTAGCATGGTGATTGGGTGCTGTTAACCAGGGGTCTCATCGGACGGTTCGCTTTGTGGAGTCTTACAAGCCCCTTGAGTTTTGGTGCAACCGGGTTCATCTCAAGCGTCCTTCCATTGCCGGGTACATTGTTCCGTATCAACACAGCTGCTTTTAGGTCATCTTGGTATTTCTGTGTTGGGTCCTTTGTCAGCTCTTGGTATCCATTCACTGCGATGTACAACTTTATTTTTTGGGTGTAATCTTTTTTCTCCATTACCACTACCGTGTTGCCTTTGTCCGCCTTAGTCAAAATCAGGTTGTTCTGTCGGATCCTCTTTTGTAGATTGTTGACCTCCATTTGCACTACTTGCGTTCTGTCATTGTTTTGGCACATATTCTCCTTGATGTCCAACAGCACTTTCCCAATTTTGGTCTGGGCTTCTGGTCTCACATATTGTAAGATTATTTTTCTCTATAAAAATGATGTTGAAACAAAATTCAATCAACGAATACTCGAACTACATGTATGGGATTTGAATCTCGAAATTTAATAAATCTCAAGGGCTAGAGGTGGGTAAATTACTGAAATTAACGTGATGTCGAAAATTCCTCAAGTCCTTCTCCGTCGATATGCTGGGAGGTCAAATAATGCTAAGCACCTCGGTGACGACCTACAATTGGGTTATAAAGTTTAGAAACACCCCATGCAGATCTCACACTTACTGTCGCACTTTTATCTTCATTAGTAACTGAGTTTTTATCAAACTGATGACCCTTGACTCGTATATAAGAGAAAAAGATGCTCGGAAGACCGTCCCCGGTTCTTCGAATCGTGCGTCGAAAAATTCAGTCAGGAGACAAAATACTATAATATTTGTACAACGTACGATTAAGATGTATCTTTAAATATATTATTATTCCCTTTTCGTCCCGACAATTTTAACGCTTGTTACGATACGGTATCGATAAATAAGTACTACTCGGAATAAATTCCATCGTGACAGCAGTCGGAAATCAATTTGTTTTAGACCCACAGCGGAATATTCATAAACCGTGATTTCGAGAGACGCCTTCGCCGCCTGTCGACTGACAGAGATCGAATTTTTCCCGCGTATATAAATAGAAGCCACCCTAGAGGCTGAAATATTCTAATTAGCGACTATTTTTCAAAAATTTCGATCCGTCTCGACGATTGCCAGCATCGGCCCACCCAGCTTTCGTTATCATTTTTCATTGCACCTCCAAGTACGCGTATACGAGACATAGATAGCGTTCTAATTGTTCTCGTTTTTCATTATTGCATGAATCGCAAGCTCGGCATATCTGATATAAAATTTATACTTTCATTTTTCTGAAAAAAATATAAAATAATAACGATGTACCGACGCGCGTAATCTTTTAGATTTTTGCCGACAGTGGCTCATTTATTTTTATTTCAACGCGCGTTTCGATTACGATCAAAATTTTCTTTCATCGCGCGGGAATTTCTTGTCTCCGGCTGCAATGAAATCTGCGGCTATAGCTGACTTTTGATAGCGCAGAGCGAAGGCTTCAGCGAACGCTGGTGGATGATCAAGCGTATCTTCGATCGTCGTCGTCAAAAAATTATAATTTTTGTCGATTCCAAATATATTATATTTATTATTATACATAAGTAGATACATTTCCGATGTGTACAATATGTAAATGAATTAGTTTCGTAGAATTTTTTCCGAAATAAGACGTACTGCGAGAAGAAAAGAAATATCAATTGTCCGATTTTAAATGTGAGCTGAATTCTTCATCTCATTATAAATAGGTGCAGTACAGTAGCCTTTTTTTGCATGTTTAACCTGCTGTTCTATTGATAAATTATGACAACATACAGCTACAGCCTATAGCCGTTGCATTTCTGTTGAAAAAATTCTTCTTCTAAACAACATTCGTACCAAAAACGCGAATGGAAAAAAACGTCCAGGTACAATTTCACGATATGCCTTCCATTACCGTTGTCAACCATTACGAAAGAGTGCCATATCTAAGTACAATAATATATTATTAAAATGAGAACGTATAATTGCAACGTTGAGAAAATTCTTTCGTATAAAAAATTTCATTTTCCTCGAAGTTAAATTATCTTGATCGAAACGAAGACTTTTACATTGTAACGTCCTTATCGTGGCCATTTCTCACGAATCTAAGAATATCATCTCAATTCGCGAGCAACACCGTTCGAAAAATCCATACCGCCTTATGTATACGTAGGGTCGATCACTTCAGAGGACGAAGAAGACTCGTTTTTCGCGAATTCTTCCTAGCAAACGACTTATCCATAAAAGAAATTAATGCGCATTCGAGACGAGCGATACCCGGCGCCACGAGCTGGGATAGCGGTGCAAAATTTCTCTCAAGACGATGTTACGAGGTAGTAAAATTTCGGTAAAGGTGAGAGAAGAAAATGCTAAACTTTGATAATCGATCACTGATACGTACACGAGTGTTTTCTTTAATATTTCTGCATTCCACGCAGGTGCAAAGTTATCTAACACAAAATGAAATATCGTTTCGTCAGCAGAAAGAAATTCTTTCGGCACTTTTTCCGACGAGATTGGCGAATAAGGCTCAAATTCGCGCTTGGATTTTATTTTTAGAATTTGTACCGGTATTCTGTCCTATTCTGCGAAACTTTCTTCGAAACAGTCTCATCTAAGCCTTTCATAGAAGGTAGGAGACTCTCTTACTTAGTCTGATCCAGCCTCTAGTTCATCTCACAGAGGGAGAATGTACAACAATCATCGTTCTGCTACAGGTGAAAAAAGTGAAATTTCGGACGTCTCCTTACATTCAGATTTTCTTAACAGGGAGAGCCTCTGTTTTATCGGAGGGTAATTTGAAGAAAAATGACGGTCGTCGGGCGCCAGGAGGAAAAACCTGGGAATTAGAAAAATTTCTACTTCCGGTCTACGTATGACAGGAGGAGACGGAAAAATTTCTTCCTCCGAGCTTGTCTATAGTATAGTATAGTATGTTAGGCGCATTTGAAATTTTTAGGCTAGTTATTATAGGCTTAGTACGGTATATTAGGCTTAGTAGAATGAAGGCTCAACATTTTCCAGGCTACTTATTATAGGCCTAGTATAATATATTAGGCCTATTATAATGAATGCGAAAGTTCTAAATTTTTCCAAGTCCCGTGTTTCAGGCTAGTGAGTGTAGGCGTAGTATACTGTATACTAAGCCTAGTTAGTTCTATTTCAAATAAAGACTACAAACTTTCAACATAACTTCCGTATATTCAAGGCACACATATCTTCATTTGAAATCTTTCCTCGCTAGCCCTTCACTATTTCTACAATTGAACACAATGTTAATGTACCTCAAAAATTTTTAGAACTTATTTCTTCACAATTTCATGACTATCCCTTTACAGACGGTTTGGAAATGTTATCTTCTTCTGGTGTGTTCTTCAATGACACTCATTCAAATTTCACAAAATATTTTCAGATCTGCCCGGGGTCTTCATCCTTTAATCCCGAGGTCGCGACCATTTATGTGGCTCTCGCCTTCGTCTATCAATCTGATCACTTCAGTCAAATTCAACAACAGTTATTCACCTGCTCCTATCCATCACGGAGCCCCTGTACCTGTTATGATACCAAGTCATTGACCTTCCAATTTTCTAGAGCGTTTGCCATGAGTTCGACACATCCTGACTTCGAGCCATATGGCTATTGAGGTTAACGGACGAACCGATAAGGCAGCTAAAGCAGGCTGTTTCTCCTAATCTTCCCAGAAGTCTCCACTCATGAGTCAGAATCTAGACCCTCACGCCGATGGTACACTTCCCTCAAAGTCGTACAAAAAAATTTCATTGTAACAATCTGTAGATCTCGCTTTAATCACAACAGACTTCCAGGAAACAGGTAGATTTATTGAAGACATTACTCCTTTTTCCCTCCTTCTCCCCAGAGCTGATCTAAATCATCAGTCCCCCTCTTATTGTATACAGTTTATATAGTTTGAAGAGCGAAGCCTGTGACGTCGCCGATCGATGACGTCATAGTCAGCCTTGTGACGTCACAATCTGATGACGTCGTAGATCAGTTTCTATTTTTTCGAGTTCCCTTCTGTCATATATAGCTTGGGTGACGGCCCTGTCACGTCACAATTAGATGACGGCATGTCTGCAGCCTTGTGACGTCTTAATCTAATGACGTCATACATCAGTTTTTAATAGAAAACCTATTTTATCTTCTAACATGTATAACTTGGGGGTGGCGTCTGGGACGTCACAGTTTGATAACGTCAAAGGTCAGCTTTGTGACGTCACAAGCTGATGATGTCGTAGATCAGTACTTATTTTTCCAAGTCCCCCTCCTGTCATATATAGCTTGAGGGGCGAGGTCTGTGACGTCACAGTTTGATAACTTCATATTATGTCAGCCTTGTGACGTCACCATCAAATGACGTCATAGATCAGTTTTTAACAGAGTACCGATTTTATTAAGGACTGAAACGAACCCACAGAGCGATGGATCTGTAAAAATAAAGTGATTAGTAAGCTTTTCAGAAGTCCCTTGTGCACATTTTGCTGGCACCAAGGCTCTATAAGTATAGGTAATGACACAACGCCATGATGGATCCGCACTTAGCAGCCGGGGAGAACTACGTTTACTAGCCGTTATAGCGTGCGGTGAGAAAAGTTGGAAAAATTTATGTCCAAAACAAAACTTAAAATATCCTCTTCCGATTAGAAATGTTATGAGGAATAAATTTAGATCTCTTCATTTTTTAGAAATAATCGATATTTATTGAGGTATTTGCCTTTCAATTAACACAGGCTCTTACGGCAATGCAGTAGAAAAGACCCATCATGGCGTCGTGTCATTACCTATACACTTACAGAGCCTTACTGACATTAGTTTCTACAACCCACGTTTTGAGTTCTCAAGCGGACATGGCAGAAAGCCTATTTCAAGCGTGTTATTGACTACTTTGGTAAAACGTACATCCATGGTGGTCACAACCCGCCATATCCTTCGGAGGCGTGGAAACATCACAAGGCCGATTGCATAAACAAGGTCAATGAGGAGTGGCACATTGTTTTCAGATTCCGGTTGAAGTGTATCACTCAGACATGTACACAGCATTAAAGAAACTGCAATGAAAAAATGCAGACACAGAAACTATTACCGCAGAATTGGCCATTGGTAGAAAGTTGAGACATTGTCGGAGCATCAATGGGTGGTCCAGGAAAGAATTCAGGATGTAACTTTGAAGAACAACAACTGTACGAATGATGACAGAATTATCGATTACGTATACACTTTATCGCACAATATTGAACTTTGATTTTTTTGGGGGAGATACACCGCCAAGTACTTGCAAGGTTCTACATTCCTTAGACCCGGTACAATAGTTTGGATCTCGTTTCCTCATCTTTGTTGTTTCTATTCTTCGGTGTCGTGGCACAGTTCTGTAGCCTCTAATAAAATTGCTGCTGGAGCAGTATTTCTCTTTGTGTCCGATTGATTGTGGAACATAGATGTCAGAGTCAAATCAATCAGGTTTCATAGTGGACATCCTTTTATGCGGTCGTCTTGTTTCATATTTGGAGTTTGCAGCGGTTCATCAAGGTGCAGCTGGAGCAGATTAAATGGGTTCTTGTAATACTAATTATTTGCGTCAAGAAGGCACAGATAAGATCAAGAGGTTCTCCAGGAAGTTTTGTACTAGGTATTTTCTTGAATGCTATACCTACTAATTCTTGAAATCAATCCATTCAGTAGTCTTGCCTTTGAAGGACCGTACTTCCCTATTTTGGAAATTCAATGTTTCTTATAGATAATGCTGAAGATGTGGATGGTATTGCAGTCAGTCTTGTTCAGCAATGCATACATCCCTTGTTTTCTTGAGTAATTCATTAGCATTCATTCGATAACGCTCTGAAAGACTATTTCGTCAAATAGATTAAAAGACTGCAATTAATTACGATGTATTTCAGTCTAAATCGACATCCTTTAGACCATACTACATGACACAAGTTTTGGCAATACAATCGACGTAAATTTTTTACATCCTCTTCGACAATTTTCCAGTCGATTTCAATCACAAGCTCTTGTAGTTCATCATTTCTCCCTCGCGTGATGATCTTATACTTGATCGCTATTTTCAGCTCAGACTTCAACACTTTGATGATTTAATTCATAAGAATTTTTGCAAACCACGAGGGAAAAATGGAACTATAAATTAAGAGGAAAAGTAATTGTGTACGAAGTATACGAGCCAGCGTCTAATGCCCGTTCTTTGTAGATTACTCCCAATAATAAGAGTAATTATTTGAGAAAAAGTAACACCTCATCCATTTAGGAAGCGGAAAAGCTTGAAGACGGATACGTCGAGTACCGGGTGACACGATTATGAACAAGATCTAAATTACTATCAGGGTCGCACTAGGTATCAAGCGCGTGAGACTTGGAACATCTAGACTGTGGCAATCGCACTTCATTCAATCATCATCCGAGAGTTCCAACTAGAAGCGCAACTCGACTACAAATATTACCTATTTGTTTTATCCACACAGCCTGATACTCGTATGTTACTGACACTAAGCTGCTGAACAGCGAGTGCAAGCCTAACTTTTCTCACCATAACGTAATAATTAGTACTAATAATACGATTAGAAAAACAGAGGAGTACTCTCGGACGTCAAAACTACTGCGCAGACATTCTGTGGCTGCAGCTGTCAACGAAACCCATGTACTCCACATTCGACCAGAAGCGCAGCAGGCGGACAGCAGGAAGAATAATAACGGGACTGAAAAAGATACACAAATACGAATACCTAATCGTATACATATATCCACTTTGTGATGGAAAAAATGCTGCATTATTTTGCTAATCGCAACTGCCGCACAGTGAGCTCTAGTAGATCATTATCATTGTTTCTTATATTCAAAATGATATACGCACGTTGTAACGAAGTAATTAAAAACGTATAAATAATAATATTATTTCTCGCATATTATTCTCACGACGATAAACGAGAAATCTCGCAATGTACGCGCGAACGCCGCTTCGAGATTGGAATGTTCTGTTGATTTTCTTCCTCAGCATTAGAACAGTGCTCTGGCGATTAAGACCACTTTTGGGCATCTTCCTGGCATACAAAGTAAATTGTACGGTTTTCAAGGTCGTATACGGGATTTTGAAAAAAGCTTCGCGTTTATTCCCTGGAGCCAGACGTGTTTCTTTTCGCCACGCATTCTTTCAAATACATTTTCCTGAATGGCTTTTAGCCCGAATTACATTTCTTATATTCTAGAATTGTTTTTCATCGTGAAAATTTATCACGCCTCCATTGCCCTCTCTGTTCTCTTTTGTCTTCTGGTACCCACAAGTCGTGCATTAAGAACGTTGCTTCTTGAAGGGTCTTCTGCTTTCAATTTGGAAAGCGATTTTGGATTTGATAAGTGTTCACATCGTTCTCTTGAAAGTTGTTTTTCCAGAGATTCACGTGCCACTGCACATTACCTTGAACTCTGTTTGAAATTTGAATCAGTCGCGCAGGAACTTTTCAGCGTGCTGCGCTGTTAATTGCCTCAGCTTTTATTTCTTCATTTAAATCGTGTGCATTTTTTGCTATTTATTTGTACCAGATGTTTGCTGATAAAGCAGGGTCTTGTGCCAAAGACTTTGCTGCAGTCCGAGTAGATCTTCTCAGTTCTAGCTCTCAAGGTAATTTCTGCTCCCGGAAGTCACCCACAGAACTCGCTAACGACTACCGCGTGGCTTTTTTCGAGAATTTTTTCGATACTTGTCCTAATTTCTTGTGACCCAAAACGTTCCCAACGAACTCACACGATGGAACAGTACTTCTGGCTGCAATCGAGAACCTATATAGGTGAGATGACTTCAGTAATGAGCTATATTTGGTTATAAGCAGTTCAGTGTCGCGCATTCCAATATACCAGAATATTTAAAACGTTATTTTCTTACGTAATTTTGTAGGGGGCATTCTCGCGTTCGTCATAAACAGCGTGTCGTTCGTTGTACGCGTATACACACAGTCTCGTTTTGGACGATTTTAACTTTTTTTTTTAACTACCTTAGATGCGTGGTATCGATAAAATTACCTCTTTTTTTTCCTGTGTTTTCCTACCTAACACCCTATACAAAAAATAATAAAAATAGGAATTCATCCGAATAGTCCGAATTCTTTCTGCTGTATAATTATATACATTCATACGTTTGTTTTGAATTTATATTACGATCCACAATGTCTAGTCGCCGACTTTTTATACGACTTCCTGAATTTTTTACGATTTTCAAAAATAACGTTTCCGTCCAAAATTGATATTCGCTGCGCTGAAAGCTGCACATCGTACACGAGTATAGCGAAACGAGAACGCATCCAAAATGACAAGTTTGAATAAATTTTAGGGTAATTCAATGCCAATTGATGAATACCACGAACGTCCTCGACATTATAAGGTCAAATGTGTTCAAATACCTTGGACAAGAATAATGTCCAAAAAATCTGGTAGATAATTAGAACTCATATTTCAGAACTTCGCGTTTAAACCGAAGTCGGTCAAAATTAGAATACTGTGGATTACGAATGTTTTAATTCTTCTTCAGGAGAAATATAACCATTTTGAAAGTATAATTAGAACTTATATTGAGTGAGTGAGGTGTAAGTACTAATATTGAAGAAGTTTTTCAAGTGTAAAATCTGCCTTATTAGTTTCTTTTACCAGAGTACTTTCGGGTGTCACCCCATCATCAGTTATGTCGCAACTGGAGAACAAGGCTGTAACAATATTGTGTTGTGATTACAATAATATGACATGAAGGCGTTGTTCTCGAGACGCCACATCGGAATTCATTCAGTAGCCACCATGCCTGCAGCCATCACTCACGAGAAACTCCATCTCGACAGCTACGTCTACTTCCGAACACGGGAGCGAAATGGCAGAATGTATTGGGAGTGCCGCAAAATGAGGAAAAAAGAATGTTCAGCTCGCGCAGTAACCATACTCAGTGCTACTGACGGCAGCGTTGAAGTGGTGCGAGGCCTGCAAGATTCACCACACTCTCATTTACTTCCCGTCTTAAGAGACACGCAGAAGACCATCCGGAAGAACGACCAGCCCAGATGCTGAGATGTGAACACTGGGCGTCGAACCAGAAGTCCTGAGCCAGCTCTCACTCGCCGAATTCAGTATGCCCGTAAGGTAAACACACCGCCAAACCCTACCACGTTGGCTGACCTACAAGATGTTCTAGATACCTACCAAAAGACGCTTGTTGGCGAGCAGTTACAATTCCAATAACAATGGTCAGCACAGCGAAGAAGATGACGACTGTGATGATGACGAAGAGGCCGCAGCACAGCAGAGGAAGCGTGTGTTAGTATTTGCAACCTGGAAAAATATTGCGAGAGCAGTACCTGGTTTGTTGATGGGGCATTTCAAACAGCACCATAAATTTTCGCACAAATTTTCACGGTCACGGGCATCGAAGACGCGTAGGAACCGGTACTGCAGGAAGACCAGCGGAGGACGTTGCCTTGCCTTTTGTGTACTGCCTCCTATCTGGCAAAAAAGCTTCACTATACGAGGAAGCCCTTCAGGCTGTCAGCAGAGCTGTGCAGCAGTACAGAATCAATGCGTGCCTACTGAATAAGATGATGTCAGATTTTGAAGCGGCGGTCCTAAAAGCTATCAAGCCAGTTTTTCCTACAGTTCCTCTTTCCGGTTGTCTGTTCCACCTTGGTCAAATAGTGTACCGGCAGGTACAGGCGGCAGGCCTACAAGTGCAGTACCGCGATACTGTCGACAGACCGATAAGACGGTGTACGCATATGTTGATATGTCTTGCGTTCGTCCTTGTTACCGACGTCTCCCGTGCGTACACTACACTGAGAGCAGCGTGCCCAGCAGCTTTGCATCCTGTATACACATTCTTCCGGAAGAACTACATACAAGGCACACCTGCCACACGTAATCGTAGAGCTGTACCTCCTCGATTTCCGCCCCAACTCTGGAACCAGTATGGGCGGCCCTCGCCAAGTCTCACAAGACAAATAATATTAGCGAAGGCTGGCACAATCGTTTCCGTCAAATGGTTGGCAAAGCCCATCCCGATTTATACTCCGCTACCGTGGAATTTCAAAATGAATAAGGGTACGTCGAAATATACATACAGGGGCTCGCATTAGGCAAAAAAGTTGAATACGCCCTGACAAAAAGTTGCGCGACCTGCAAGAACGACAAGAACACATCGCAACTGAGTACGAAAACTTCAACACGTTGGAGTACCTCAGGACGTTGGGATACAACATTTCCCTCACTTGAATGTTATTTCTTTTTCGCTTCAAAAACATTCATCGCATTAAAAGTACACTGCGTTTTTCTCAGCTCAATGTAATAATATAATTAAAGAAGTCTTTGTCGGAAAAGTTGGAAAAAATCTTTGTCGGAAGGAAGTGCGGTAGGAAAGAAATTTCAGTGAACTGAACGTTGGTAAAATACAATGTCGGAAGAACTTTGTGTCGGAAAAATATTTTGTGGAAAAATGTCGCCAAACCGAGCTAACAATATTGCCTAGCAGGGATATGAGTAGGCAACCCGTTGAAGTACCGCGTCTGAATTAAATTATTCATTGACGTTAACAATACTCGCTGAAATTGTTGGTAAAAAGCTCCACATTAGTGGCTTCATAATACTTTCGCTCCAAAGAAGCGAAAGGAAGGACTTACTGGGATTGCCGGCGAACGAAGGCAAAAGAATGCAATGCCCGAGCCATCACAATAGTGAGAGCTTTCAAAGGCCCAAACAAATCTGCTCATTCTCATCAAACGAATCGAGAGGAGAACGCTGCCGATAAATGAACAACGCAGATCAAAAGAAAAGCAGAGGAGCACTCGGAGCAGCCGCCGGCGCAGTTACTGCGGAATGAACAGCAAGGGGTTCCTGGTAGGCTGAGTCAGTTACCCAAACAGCCGGCCATTGTGCGCGCAATACGACGTGTGCGCCGTCAGAACCTAGCAACAAATCTGAGGACGCTGGACGACATCGATAAAATTCCGGATATCCATCAAAAAACTACTCTTGGGGAACAATTCCTCCTGCATGACGCAGCAGTGAATTTGTGCAGTACAACCGGAAGATGACCTCAAAGAAATCGATTCAGACGGAGAGGCTGCTGCAGAGCAGGCACGATGAGTACTCGTTTTGCTGCACGAAAAAACATTGAATTACTCTGTCACACCTCCGTGTCGTTCATTGACGGAACTTTCAAAACATGCTCTTCAATCTTCGCGCTGATAGTGACCGTAATGGGACTTTGAAATCGTGCTGGATCAACAGATGCTACAACGGTACTCTAGTGTACACGTCGTTGTCTGGTAAGAAGAAGTCCCTGTGCATTGAAATGCTGGAAGCAGTGAGGGACGTAGTCGAACGGTACGGGATAGACCCGTGTCTGCCTACAAAAGTCATTAGCGATTTTGAAATTGGTATTATTAATGCTGTGGAAACTGTGTTCCCCGCAGTGCCTGTTCTCGGGTGTTTTTTTCATCTGGCATGTACAGAAAAAATCGTTACAAGAAAGGTATAACAATGAAAATGACAGATCCCTGAAAGACTTCACGCATAGGCTTCTGAGTTTGGCGTTTGTGTCTGTGGCAGATGTTCCTTGTTTGTTCAATGCTCTCTGAGCAGCTTGTCCGGCAGATCTGCAGCCTGTCTACGATTACTTCAAACGGAATTACATCGCTGGTATACCACGCAGGGGTTCACAGAGAGCCAAAGCGCCTTAATATGCTCCTGCGCTTTGGAATCAGTATGCCGCAGCCCTTGCCAAGTCCCACACGACTAACAATGTTAGCGAAGGCTGGCATAAGATTCCGAGGTGTAGTGGCCAAATATCACCCCGATCTATACTCGGGGCTACTTGAGTGCCAGAAGGAACGAGGGTATACTGAAATCGTCATTCAGGAACTCGCTCTTGGAAAACGAGTAGACACGCATCGAAGCAATAGCAGCCGACTACCTCGATACCCCCATCCTTGAATATCTGAAGAACCTTGCATGTAATGCTTGTTGGCGAAATTGAGATTGTTTGTGTTTAAGGAAAAATAAAAATATTTGGAAAAAAATTATCGGAAATTTAGAATTTGGATCTTCGGAAAATTAGATTTTCGGAAAGCTTGTAAACTTGTTCAGACATATGACTGTTTGGCGTAATTGTTGTTCGGCGGAATGGTGACGGGAACGGAGTGGTCCATGTACACAATGTTTCGGTCATAGTGAGGTCGACAAGTGGATTTGAATGAGGTTGAATTAAAGCAGGCGCGGATATACGGGGAGGTGGGAAAAATTCCCCCCCACCCCCCCCAAAAAAAAAAAAATAAATAAATAAATAAATAAATAAATAAATAAAAATAAACAAATACAAAAAATTTGTAGTTTTGAAGAAAATTAAGGAAAAAAAAAAGGCCCTTCAGACTTTTTTTGGATTACTTACCCCGCGAAGTAATCGTCTGGATCCGCGTCTGTTAAAGTGAAAATTGACTCAAAGTCGACCAAAGAGTGCAATCGACCTTTGCAAATAAATAAATAAATAAATAAATAAATAAATAAGTAAATAAATAAATAAGTAAATAAATAAAGATAAACAAATACAAAAAATTTGTAGTTTTGAAGAAAATTAAGGAAAAAAAAAGGCCCTTCAGACTTTTTTTGGATTATTTACCCCGCGAAGTAATCGTCTGGATCCGCGTCTGTTGAAGTTGAAAATTGACTCAAAGTCGACCAAAGAGTGCAATCGACCTTTCGGTCGATGGAAAAATTTTGGAGAAGGGGACTAAAAACGATCGTTAATCAAAAAATTTTGAGAAGTCGACTCAAATTTGACTCCAGATCGACGCCATTGCGAGAGAACTACAAATTGACTCGAAATTAATTTAACCGAGGAGTGGATTCCGGGTCGATGAAAACATTTGGAGCGCCGACCCCATATCGATCTGACGTGAAATTGCGACCAAGACATTGAAAGGAGTAATTGGTCGATTTGACGGTCGAAACGGTTCTTTGGGAATTCTTCGACTTGGAGGAATGTTGACCTTCAAGCTATATCCATAAGAGAGGAAAAATTGGAGAAGGGTAAATTGTGATTCCGAGAGGGGGTGGAGGAGCTCTGACGTATTGGTATTTCTAGAATGAACAAAGGAAAATCCGGTTACAAACTGAGTTTAATTCGAGTCATATAAAGGCTATTTTGTTGTGGCTGACCCTCTTCACTCCGGTGGATCTCTAAAATATAGATAGTACAAACAAGAAAAATGTATGTAAAAAATATCACAAGCAATCAAGTATGATTCCATAAACTTTTGTAAGTATACTAATTTCTCCCTTTTACCACCTCCTTGGAGTATTTCACAATTCCAATTCATGCTTTCCATTCGAGATTGGAAAACTTTGTTCCCAAAAAGCAAAATGGACAGTCATTATTTTTCCTTCTAGTTCGTGTACCACAACTCATGAAGGTAGAGAAATAAGAGATTTCATAAATGCGATATCTCTTGATGATTGACTTTCGGTTATTCGTTCCACGATGATAAAAATAACGCACCCAAGGTATTTTCAATCTTTACTCCATGGTCATCAGCATCCATAATTACGCGAGATCTTTTAGTTTCATTTGCGTGTGCACCAGTGCAAGCAACACGCGCATTGGTACCCATTAATGAATAGGAGAGAAAAAATTAAGAGACGACAATAATTTATTAAACTTTGTTGAATACTATACGATGAAAACTACGCTGAATACCGAAGAAAGGAAAATTATGATTAATTCGTATTTAAAACACGTTAATTATTATCGCATCCATTACGTGCAACAATTCGAGATTATGGCAACTTTGGTACCCCGAAGGCTCGCATGTGTACATTAAGATTACATTTCTCGCTGTCTTCATGCAGACTCGGGATGAGGATTTAACGCACGTAACGCCCATGGTTAACCTACACCGCACAATTTTTCGGCTCATTCGAGATGACTGACACTTCGATCAGCGCCGGGTCTATTTTTAGTGCACCGGTCGAAGAGGAAAGATAAATGCTGCACCCAAAACGTTTCCGGAAATACAGCGGCCGAGCTCCTAAATTAAGAGGCGTTTAGCGTCGAGCATTTATCGTAAGATACGCCTTCGCCTCTGCTCACCACATGTCAACCATTTTTACGTGCCGGACTCGCGGTTTTTTTAAATACAGCCTATACGGAATAATTATACCCGCTTTCTCTGTATCTCTCTGACGTCCGCGCGCGGCAAAATTCATGAGAGGCGTCCCGAGAATCGAGGGAAAAGAAAAGAATTTTACATAGTATATAGATGCAGTACGGAGTACGTACGCCTTTTAATTGAAATATTCGTACGAAATGACCGTTTCGGCCTCGAGCTTGACGGATGAGTAGAAAGGAATAATTTCTCGGGGTTGCGGTCGATGAATAATCTCGTAATAACGCTGTATGCGAACAACATGTTCGAGATTTCTAGTCAAGATTCGACGGAAATATTATACCTTACACTGTATTATAGCGTACAAATATACATATCCATGATGGATACACACTACATCGACTGAATGAGAAATTAATATACATATAGAAGAATGTAGATACGCCGCATGTCAAGTTCATACGCAAAAGGGGCAGTATGTATAGTGACAGAAATTCTGAAATGGTCTCACGGGTGACTTGCGTTCATCTTTTCTGGACAAGCGAGAAAAATATTACGTAAGCTTAAACAGTGTGTGAGCCTTCATAACAATATTCAGGGTCAGTGCATTCGACTGAGAAAGAAAACGAAATTTGCTCTGAGCCACTATCAATTATGGTTCCTAGTAGAGTGGGAAGAATTTCACTTTTCCTTTCTTATTCATTCACGACGTGGCGTGGTAAGTTTAAAGCATTTTTGATGATCCAAAATTCGTGCTTTACGCGCGCGGCACCGTGAAATTAACGAATCCTCAACATGTATACGATCCCCGCCCTTTAGCACAACTTGAATTTCTTCCAAATCAATATTGACCATTAGTGTTGTACATCTTTTACCCTAGTTTGAGATTTGGAGATTCAAATTGTGAATCGTCCGAGCTTCGTGATATCATCAATGACCTTAAAAAAGAACCTAAGTGTTCCTGTCCTCTCGTCTTCTTGCTCCAGAGTCGCGCAATGCGGCACATGTGGGTTTAGCGACTAGTGCAATATTACAAGTGAAAGAAATACGCGATCGAAATTTCCCTACGGCATTTGCACCTCTTTCCAGTATTTTTGAACATTTTCAATGGCTTCACCGGTATCACTCCCCATTAAACTAACCGAGTTGCCCTCCTGTTGATAGGCCTTGTGTCGAAATTCTCGATTATTCACATCATCGATTATTCGACCTAGCCTAATAAGCTAAACCATTACCTCTTTTCTTTTTGGAAATACTTGGCATCTCAACACAAATCATTTCTCAGTTATTTACTATCGATATCATATTCGAAAAGTAGATTTACTCAGAATGGAACACGAAGAAGTAATCCTCAGCCTCGAAAAGGCAATCGCTTTAGTAAGTACTGAATTCCTGTCTCGATCTACTGACTCCAAAATATTACTACAAGCTCATTGTCGTATACGAGTATCTCGAAATTTATATACCGCCTTCGGACAACTTCTGTCTTCTTAGTAGATAGCATTGGTCAAGTCGAAATTGAGTCCATCTATTCTTTGAAAGCAACCTCCACTAAGAAAAAGCCCAGGTTCTGGAAATGGGAGCGTAAGCGAATGAAGATCAGCGAGTGATCATTGACCATATTTTGGAATTGATGCTAAAAATAATTGACTCATCCAAAGCCAATACATACTTTATTGATGGTCCTGGAGAAACTGGGAAAACGTTTGTTTATCGGTGCCTCATTTCTTTATGTATGTTGCATAGGTTAGAAGTTATTTCTGTGGCGTGAACAGGTGTAGCAGCAATGTTATTACCAAACGGACGTACTGCTCATAGCCGTTTCAAATTACCTCTGAATCTCCATGAGCATTCGATATCTGGTTTGAAAGTCAACAGCAAGGAAGCCAACAGTATTAAGGATGCAAGAATGAAGCTCCAATGGCGAACATTTACGCTCTGATGTGTGCGAACAGACTACTGAAGGACACCATAGGAAATGACGTGCCATTTAGTGGCAAGATTGTGGTTTTAGGTGGAGATTTTAGGCAGGTACTGCCAGTTGTTGTACATGGTTCAAGAGCTGTTACAATTGCCAATTTTATCACGTTTTCCACTTTATGGCCTATATTCAAGACACTGAAACTGACTCAGAACATGCGATAGAGGAAGCAGGAGAAAAAGAGTTTTTAGAATTCCTGCTGCAGATTGCCAATGTATCCGTACTTTCCCTCATTCTAGCGCAGAAGTGGTGCAGTTACAGAATTACCAATTTACCATCAAACATAATTTCTCAGGACATTATAAAAGATGTTCATGGTGAAAAGTTTAACACTGTAGGGGATGTCCTGAAATTTTCTAATGCTGCAATTCTGGCGCCAAATAATGATTATTGTCGGGAAATTAATGACAAGATTTTAGGCTTGATTCTTGGAAAAGCCAAAACCTACACTGATTAGTGAAAATGACAGTGAAATCCTGCAATTTCCCGTTTAATTTCTACATAGTCTGGGATTGACGGGTTTACCACTAAATAAATTAAATTTAAAAGTTGGTGCCATTGTTATGTTGTTACATTATATGAATGCCGCACTTGGACTGCTGAATGGGACACGATTAATTGTGAGAAACATGTACACAAATACACCAGGTCTGGAAATAATAACTGGGGTGAAGCGCGGTCAAAGGATATTGCTGCAAGAGTGGATCTGTCGCTAGCGGATTCCACCTTGCCATTTTCGTTCAAGCAGAGGAGACAATTTCCTATAAAGTTGGCCTTTTGTATGACAATCAACAAGGCTCAAGGACAGACGCTGGAGAAGGTTGGGATATATCTGTAAGTCGGTAACTTATTTAATTACACAACTCGATCCGAAAAGGAAGAATGTTATCGATTGTGAGAATTAGTTTAATCGAAAAATCGAAAACAACAAGATGCGTTTCACCGTGAATGAAAACGAACAAAAATACAGTAACATAAAATACAACGTTAAAAAGGATGTGCTCTGCACGAGCACGAAAATTGATCTGATCTTTATACGTGACACAACATAAACGAAAGAAGAATCCCCTTATGACTCATCATGACGTACACTAATAAATTAACATTGTATCGTACTCGAATATTTTCTAAAGGTAAAGATTGTGAGTAATCTACAGGTAACTATTGATAAGCTCGAGTAACTCCAATCTACTTCAGACAAGTCCAAACCAGACGGCGATACTGAGTCTGCATATCAAGATACGAGTACGTAAGCTTTGTATCTTACATATCTATCCCAGTATGTCTTTAGTCACGGACACATGTACGTAGCTCTTTCGCGAGCAACTTCGCTCAGTGATCTGAAAATTCAAGTACAACCTGGAAGCTATAGAACTGCAAATGTAGTATAGTGTGGAAGAAGGTCCTGTAATGATAACTTCATAAATTTTCTTTATTTTTGTAACTGTCTTCTTAAAATTTCACTGAACTACTCTTCATTCTTCGGAGAATAATAGGTAGCAAGCCGAGAGGAGGAAACGCTGGAATGTAAGGCGACTGACGACCGGGATCAACTACCATCGCAAATACTGTGAATAGAACTTCCTAAGTTGTACCGTCCTGAGCCAATTGCCGGAGCGGGAAACTTTGGCGAAAAGTATACATCAATAATACATCAGCTGGAATACGCCGGATGGAAACCGAGAGGATGAAGAGTCTTATTCAGTTCGATAAAAAATTTCCCCAAATAAGGGAGAGAAAAACTTCTGAGCCTTCTCTGGGATATGTCGCACAGGAGAAAAGTAGTGAGATCGAGGGTTTTTCGGATAAATTTTCTCGTGATTATGCTATCAACGTTGAGCAGTTGAGCTTATTGCGAAGTGCTGAAGTCTTTATCGTATCCACCTCCCTGTGAAATTCATGAGGGGGCATGGGGATGAAAGCGAGTTTATAAACGAGACGGTTGAAGGCCGTAAGTTTGTGGGCCATGGGACAAAAGGACGACCCATCGATGATTGTGTTTTCTGTAGAGGCCAAAGCTGAATTTGTCGAATTAATCATTTGGCCACCAGTCTCGAGTGTTGAGTTGATGGAAGGGTGAAAAGAATTTATGAATTTTAGGAACTCAGCCACCTCCAGCGCAGGTCCAATCTAAAAGCACGTCATCAACGTAAAAATCTCCTGTACGAAATGTAAAGTGCGAAATCACGTTTTGATCGTCCTCAAAGCTGAAGTCTGGGGTAAATTGGCCAATGGGTGACGGGTTATCTGTGGATCAGAGATTTTCCGCTCGCGAATTATATTTAGGTCTTCAATTTTACCTAGAAAAAATACCCATACGAAATGTAGGGGGCGAAATCGCGTTTCGATCGTTCTCAAAGTTATTGTCTGGGAGGGATTACCCAATGGTTCATCCGTGGGTGAGAAGCTTTTATTCAAAAGAAAGATCAGCCCGATCCATCCAGTGGAAGTTGCTGGCGAATTGTATCAAGTTTTACAAAATTTTTCATGTATAGATGGGATTTGAAACATTTTAGACTTGCAAGCTGCGCTGCTTTTCAAAAATTTTTGGTTCCATGTTTCCAGCTTCTCCTCCTTATGTGGAATTGTGGAACGAGAATAATCTGTTTTGTAGGGCTTCTATGTTTCAAGGGGTAAAGGGATTTTGATGAATTTCGACCACTTTTCCCTACAAAATCACAATTCCTGTACCTTCTTATACAGCTCGATAGTCAACATTTTCGTACGATTCGTCCTCCTCTCCTTGTATAGAATATTCAACTTTCAGCATTGAAAATCTTGAAATCGAATGTGATTTTTAATTTCTCATTCAGTCGTATCTGAATACATTTGGAAATGCGCAAGTTGAATTCATGGGGATTTTGAAAATTACTCTTTAGAACATTATGCGATGGTTCAAAATTTCTCTAAAGTTTGGGTTAATTAATGTCTCATTCTTTTCACCCCAGCTTGAAACACTACGGAGATTGCCAAATTTTTAGTGGTGTATTATTCAAAATAGACTAGTATGCTTAATCGACAATACCCGCCTGTTGAATTCCGTAAAACGAACGAATTCAAAGAATAATTCTCTATGAATGAATGATACTGTAATTTAGGTAGCCTAGCGAGAAAACGCAGGCAGAAAAAAAACGTTTTGAAAACGGTACTACTGGCGCACTCTAAATGCTGCGTACTGAACTTCTGTAGTTACAGCTTGGAAAGGTTGGTTACAGCTCATGTATTGAAAATAGCCTACCTATATTATTTGTTATTGAAAGCCCAAGTCTTCGCAGTTTTGATGAAACTCTAATTTTTCCCCCGTAATTTTTATGTTTCAGCATACTTTAACGAGCCACTGCGCCAAAGTTTTAGCTGCAAAATTCCTAGGAGAACAGTCGAAAGTAGTCACAGGGAGTCACGATCGAACAGTTAAAATATTTGATCTACGATGTCGCGCTTGTGAGTATACCAATCTATTTATGCATCATGTGAATCATGTGATTTTTTTCAAAGTATTTAGCTATTAATGAAAGAACGAAAAAAGAATTGAGGACCAGAAAAAACTCAGAGGGCTTAGAGTAGAGGACAGTAATGTATGCAAAATTTTGATTCTAACAAGTTATGATTTCGTGAGGAATTTACGAATTTTCAGATGTGACAGGAGTCAAGTTAGAAGACAAGAGAGCGATTGAAAAATTGCTTCAAAACACTTAAATGAAATTGTTTCGTATATTTTAATGCTCATGATTAGACATAAAAACCATCTTTCTAGGTATTGAGACGAAGTTCGCTGGATCAAGTTGTAACGATGTAGTAACCGTTGACAATACCGTCGGAGTCATATTTAGCGGTCATTTCGACAAAAAAATACGCATGTGGGATGCACGAACGTACAAAGAACAACAAGGAATCGAAGTACAAGGAAAAGTCACTTCTTTAGATATTTCTTCTCGAGGTACATTTCAGGACGTTATAAACCTGAGCATGATTGTCGTTACAATTTTTAATCTCGCTTCTATGATATTTCAGATTTTCGATACCTGTTAGCTTGCGTTCGGGACGACACGTTACGTTTAATTGACCTTCGAACAAACAACATTGTACAAACATTCTCGTAAGTACATCAAATTTTACTTCAGGTGTTCTGTTTTGTGATAGAAAGGTATTTTCGACTTGATTGCGTCATTGCGTTTCATGACTTTTTTTCGAGTTGGTTTCAATTCAATCTTATTTTTGCGCTCTCTCAAAAAGAAACTAAATATTCTGACGCAGCCCAATGAATAAGGCGATTTCCACGTGTCCTTGTTCTTTTTGCACTTCTGAAAATGAATCGGGGCAATACAACCGAGAGCGGTTATGCCACTCTTTCGAAACGTTGTTGATACGGTAGAATTTCTCGATTGTGGGTCCATAATCCGGGCTTGTATCTCGGCTGTATAGCTGGCCTACCACTAATGAAATATTCTTTGAAATAATCGTAAACCGTGTGCAGAACTGCCGGGTCGAAGGTATCAGGCACATCTGCTACTAGCACAAAAGCCACTCCAACAATCATGGGTGTATATCGCTTAATAGTTTGGTCCAACGGTTGGCGGTACTGTTGTTGGAGGCCAGAAAGTGTGGGTAAATGATCTGGCCGAGATGGAAGTAGCACGAAAACCTCCTTGCACGCATTAGTAATCGCAAGCTCAAAGTCGTATCTATCCTTCTAAGTACGCGTGGGCTTATATTGAACTGATTCACAGTGTCTTCTTTGCTCCGTTTTATTTCTTGTCAGGAAGGCATCCTCCATTTAGTGGATAAAGAAACTAATTTTGGTTTTTGTTTGTGGATGAGGAATTACTACGATTAAAGAAGAGAGAGGAGGCCTCGATGAGTAGGAGGTGCGCCTTTTGCCCTCGATCTTTCGGAGACGGTGCGTGTCGCAAGAGACATGAGCTGAGCCGAACCTTTCCGAATCCTACCTCCAACGCGGCTCAAAATCAACGCCCAAGTTTCAGAAAGAGGCAAAGAAATGTCTACTTCGCTGTGACGAAAATTTTTCTCCTTTCAGAGTGATTGAATCAAATTTTTGGCCTCGATGAATAGGAGGTGCGCATTTTGCCCTTGATATTTCGGAGGCAGTACATTTCGCATGAGCTGTGGCTGGGGACTTTCGAATCCTGCCTCCAACTTGGTTCAAAATTAATTGATTTAATCATTCTGAAAGGAGAAAAACTGTTTGTCGCAGCGGTGTAGACCCTTCTTCGCCTCTTTCTGAAACTCGGACATCAATTTCGAAGTAGCCACCTATAGGATTGTTTTATTACAAACATAGGTAAACATAATTTATAATTCACAAAAGTAGGGGAAAGGCTAGCTTTATTCTACAGGTATTAGTTTAGTTTAAGTCTGGATTACTGTATATTAGGCCTAAATAATGAAGGCTAAACCTACTGTAGCAGTCCAGTTGGTAAAGGCATAGAATACTGTAGATCTGACCTAGTATAATAAAGGCTCATAATTGAGCTAATTAGCTGTTGGCGGCGGTATAAGCCTAGTATAATGCAGGCTAAACTTACTGTAGCAATCTAGTTAGTATAGGCCTAGTATTATCACTTTCTTTCTTTTTTCCCACCATTAGAGCTGAGGGTTTCAAAGTTGGTTGTGATTGGACACGAGCCGTATTTAACGTTGACGCTAACTATGTTTCTTGCGGTGCTGCAGACGGTTCAGTCTATGTGTGGGATGTTACTACTGGCGACGTTGAAGGAATACTCAAAAACGAACACGCGTAAGTATTTTCTCTATCGAATTTTGATTTATTCGTGTTTGTATCCTCCCCGATCGGAACGTCCAGATACGAAATGTTGAACAATCATCGGTCATCCAAATATAATAAAGAATTCTCGCAACTTTGATACTCCATCCACTGCTCATTACTTATCCGACTATTCTAATGTCATCACTGTTGTTACAATTTTGTAATCAAGGACAGAAGGATGTACCTTGAATCATCAAAATTAGACGAAAAGAATGATAATTTATGATCCAGCTGATCGAATTTCGAGGTGAGCGTGGGTTAAGTCGTTTGTGCTGGATTGTCTACGGCCATACCACCCCTCTATTTCGATTTCTAGTCTGGGAACTGTTTGCGCTATTTTTGTGCTGGTCTTTTACCTCTTCAACCATGTGGGGAAAGGCTGTAGATACGCAAGATCTTATCTAAACGAATATATTTTCTTAGTTGAACTATCTACGCAAAATTTTCACATAAATTAAGACGATAAATTATAATTCAAATACTTTTAGTTCAAAATATAAGTAATTTTTATGGTTGCTGGCTGCAGTTTATGGAGACTCAAGCTTGAACTGAGTCCGCTACAGCAGGTTCTTCCTTCTCGGTAGAATTTCTTCCTGGGTCGACTACAGCGAGGATTCTACTCATTTGCCCACTCTGATCAGGTACAAGACCTCAGTGGGTCTCTGTCCGTTAGCTTACAAAAGAGGACGGCAATAGGAAGGCGAGGGTACCAGGACAAATCTAGCATGAACGATTCCATTCATATTTGTTCCGCAAATCCGCTAATTGTTCAAATTAAGTCCTGCCTTTTGTAGGGTATTCCATCCATATTTGTCCCATAAATTCACCAATTGTCCAAATTAGGTCTTTTAAGTCTACAGCCTTGCCCAGAAAGAGATTAGCCCAAACAAAAAACTCGACGGCGAAATCTAGCACAAACAACTCAGCCCGCTTTAAGGTTAAAATTGAAAAGAGGGCGCGTTCTCAACCCCCTACCTGAATGGTTGGAGCAGAATAATCTAGTCATCCACTCCCACCTCAAAATTTAATCTGGGGAGGAGGCGCTAAGGACATGGAGTAATGAAAAGAGTCCGGCCGCAGATGTAATCTCATGTTCTCGGTCTGTCTATTTCAAGTCTTCAACTTTTTCTGTCATAATGTATCAAAAAACTGGTAAGTATTTGACGGCTTAATAAGCTTTGGTTTTCAATTTTGGGAGTTAGGAAAGATAAGAAAAGTAGTATGTAATTAGTGTGACACAGACACAAATTTTTTTTTTTCGAAGAAAAAACAATGTGTGGATGTATCACACTAATTATATACTACATCCACATCTATTTACTCTAATTTAACGTTTTTTCAACATGCTCAACGAATCTCAACGAATGTAAAATCGATTCAAGAATCGACTTTTAACACACTCAATGAACTGTCAACAAACTCAAAATCGGTTTCAAGAATCAATAATCAGCTGCTTTAAAAAAAAAATCTGGCTCACATTTAATTTTACTACTATTCAACCGAAAAAACGTGACTCACATTTACTAATTCTCAATTATCAAAACAAAAATCAACAAAATATATACGGTAACAGATCCGAAAAAACCTGGCTCACATTTAATAAATCAAGACTCACTTTTAGAATCAATAAAATGAGTCAAGCGTTTTTCTCATTGTGTCCATAAGACAAATGTATAGGAGAGAGAACGAGTGAGAAAATATTCTGAGCGTTGATTGTACTCAAAATTATGAAATAAAAATTGACTTAAATTATCTAAAAATAATTAGAATCCTATTTTCCCAAAATCCCCACATATTGTACATTGATAATGCCACTTTTCTTTGAAATGCCAGGTTTTTTCTTTACATTTATAGCACACAAGTGTGATTTTATCTTCGGTACTTATCACCCTAGAGATGTGTGTCTGTATCACACTAATTATATACTACTAAGAAACTTTGATAAGTTTTATCATCCATGGAGCTTGATATTCGGAATTAATTAGAATTCATGAAAAAGAAAGAGTTTCATCGCTTCTCTGTACTTCCACATTTGAACTGACTGACGACGACTTTCAAATTAGTTTCGGTAGGGGAAGGGGGGTATGAACCTCCGACGACCGGCGACGCTTCATCATCAATTTTATGATACTTCATATAAATCAAACTACTTACTTTTGTTATTGGTCGAAAAATAAAGAAAAAATTCCCTATTGTGGTCACTATCCTAACAACACTAACAAGATTAGTGACAAACACGGGTCTGTTATTGCTTATAAGTATTTTGAGTTTTGTTTCTTTTTCTCCATCTGTTGCAGTTCTTTTGTAACCGCAGTTTCGTGGCACCGTTTAACCAATCAATTGGTCAGCGTAGATAAGACGAAAAAAGCCGTCGTTTGGTCAGATGTGTAAAAACGATCTTAAATCTTTTCAGCAATTTGTTTTTTTGAATTTTATTTAAATATAATTTGATGACGAGATGGAAATAATAATTATGAAATCAGGAAAATTGTTGAATATTTTAGTATTAAGTTTGTTGATTTTTTCCTAGCTTCGCTTTTTATGAACTACAAGTTATTGATCTTGAATTGTCAAAATCTCGTCTATTTACTTGTATCGTAGGTACTAAGCTTAAATTCCAATGAGATCAATTTAAGATTAAAGGCGTCAAGTAAATCTTTTTCTTGGCTAAATTTATCATTTACGAGGCGAAATTAAGGTTCGTAGCGGAGTTACAAATTTCAATTAAATTGAAGTTTTTACAATTTGCCTGATTTAAATCATACACTCAATGATAGCAAACGATTAACACGTCCGTGTTTCGTTAAAGTAATTCTTCTTCAATCGAAACTCGATCTCGATCATCAGATATTTTGCACAATTTATAAAAAATATAAATTCCTATAAAGTTTTCGCGCAAAACGAACAGAAATCGAACAAAAAATATCTTAAAACGTGTGGCTCTCTTTATAGTTTCTTCTGCCGTTAACCCGTCTCTATTGGTACTTGAATTTTTCTATCGTCATTTATATAAAATTTCATTTCACAATTTAATTTATTGTGTAACTTACATTTTAATTATTTTGGATAAGTTTTACGTGTATACTTTGTTGAGCTTTTATTTCATAATAATTTTTGTACGTAATTTTTTTTTTCTTTTTTATTGTAATTATTTTCATGTTTTTATGATTTTTATTGACTTTCTTCTTTGATAAATTATAAGAGTATGTTAATATTTAAGAATACTTGGTGTGTACCGAGTTTTCACTGAGAAAGAAGAATAAAATATATAAATTCGTATCTTGATGATGAACGAAAACTAAAAAAGAGCGAAACAATTTTGTTTTATTTATTATATTATTCTAATCTTCGAGTCGATACTTCCACACAGAAAAAAAAGAAAATTCCAAGTGTAGAAAATGAAAATAATCTTAGTCGACATTGTTTCAAGGTTCCTCTCTCCATGCTACAAATTTCTCCTTTCTTGAAGAAGAGGTTATGTAGCCAAGTTTCTTTACCCTTCGATAGCAGACCTCATACTTTTTTTAAATTTCTAAAGTTGTTAGAAGTTATTAGCTCAAGAAAAACAACATGCAGCTCGCACGAGGTATTCTCAGAAAGGAATTCCAAATTCAGTTGATCCCGGTGGCAGTGAATTATAGGTGAAGGAACATAAATAAAGGACCGTCTTCTTAAGCTAAAGAAAAGGAAATCACAACAAAAAAGAGTGGAGTGAGTGGACAGATGAAGATAAGTCTGACAAGGATAAAGTTTTTGTGCAGTCTAGGCCGGAATTTCATCTTACTGGCATTTCAAAATAGGTCGGACAGTAAAAATTTGTGAACATCTAAGGACTGATCTGATCAAAGGTGTGTGAATAAGATACAAAAGAAACAATTCACAGTTTTAGAACCACAGCCAACTTCAAAATTTTAGCGGCAACAGCAACAACCGGAAGAAGATGCTCTCAGTCTGAAAGAAGCCCCAATTTATGTAAGCCACTACAGGTATGTTCGAAATTTTGGAAATGAATTCTTCATTATGTAACAATGTGTAATAAATATATTTTGTACACAGGTATCGAGCAAAAGTAGAAAATGCCCCTACTCCGCATGTGCATATACGTCGAAAGAAGGATCAAAGGTTGCAAGAAGTCATCAATGAGCTCTAAAAGGCATAGGTATGTACGTTTTGATCAAATAAACCATTGTAGGAAGAGTGAAAATATGTTATTATTTGTAATGCTAACTCAAATTGAAGTTTCTCAGTTTATGTACTTGTGAAGTTCATAACTCATTTATTGATCATTGCAAGTCGTGCCCAACAATCTTTCAAGTTTTTGACACTTTCCATATCTTTGCAGTAAACTTCCTTTAAGTAACAGGCTCAAAGTCTTTTCTTATTTCATTTTCTTTTTTTTTTTTTCTTTCTATCGAGTAAAATGAAAATAATGCCAAAAAAGTTTGAAATAAGTCACTTAGACTAGAAAGATTATTGTCTTTGTTTGGTAGGTACAGAGGTACAATTTTTTTGAAAGTTTAAACAAATAAAATTCTACTCAAAATGTCCTTGCAAACATGTATTATTTGTGTGGCTTCAAACTGAATTATTATAGTATAATCTCTCTCGTCATCAGATATGTCAGTTAGTAACTGATTCAAGCTCTTATTTCCACGGTAATGATAGGTATTGCGGTGGATGTGTACTAAATTAAGGACAAATTTATCACCGCGCATGATCTCAATGAAGCGGAAGCATGACAAAGTTGTACCACCTGCAGTAGATTGTCCTATTGAGGACAGCCCCAGTCTACAAGTACTCCGTCAACATCAACTATTCTCTTTCCATCATTTCTTGTTCCGCAAGATGACGAGTGTGATCCATCGACTATTGATCCAAGTTATGATGAAGCACCAGTCGGATCAATTGCGCTCTCATCACACGTAGGTGAAGTTACAAATATTGCAATCGATGGAGACATGATATTGGATTCACATTTGAATGCGGACATGACCAAAGCAGTATCACTGAAAGTGTTGTTGGGTAGACGATTTTAGTATTACGATAATTTTGTTATAGATCAAAGATATGCGCATATTGAATTGTACGGTAAAAATCAAAGATCGGGAAGTGTCCCTTCATGAGATATTCAGGTAAATAAAACACAGTTGAAGATTCATATTTTCATCATGTATACTGAAAAACGTTCTCCATGTTTCAGTGTTTTGCGTGAAGCTAATATCAGTGCGGAAGTGACGGGTTTGGTAAATAGCGATGAGCCTCTCGCAGTCAAAAATTATAAATTATCTAACGAGGAATTGCGCTTGTATAATGCGGAAGTGGAAAAAGTTGTTGCTAGTCAACCGGATTTGCTGACACAACATGATGTTGGCGAATCGTTGAAACTGAAGACAAAGATCGATTTTACCTGTTACCACTGTAACCCGAATGTAACGAGACAACGACCAATCAATAGTGCCAAAGGGTTACACCATCACCTCAATGCAGATAATTCCCCACACGCGGGTATCCGTCATGTTATGTTACGATGTCCTGTAGGCAAAACGTTCTTGACCCTAAAGTATGTACTTTATTAGGCCTATATGATAGGTAGGTCTTTAAATGATGAAAATCAAAATGCAATTATCTTTGTAGTCTAGATTTGTAAATATTCTGCTTTACAGCAGTCGAAGCTTACTCAGATAAGAACACAACATAGCCGTACGTACACCCAAAACGAACTCTCTTTATTCCTTCTTTCTGTACAATACATTGCCGGTCCGGTCTTTCAATTACAGTGATGCCAACCGCTACAGATTCTTTCATCAACCATATGTCGCGACCATTGAAGACCATGAGCGATCATCGCACGAAATCGAACGTTTTACTCGCGATGTATAATAACAAACATAATGGAATGATTCTTTCAAATGGCAATCGTTTTAGGGGAATCATGAAACAGACGTGGATTAAAAGTAATGTTATAAAGACAGTATATAGAATACTATCGGTAAAAATGAGTTTTCTAATTTCGTAAATCTAATTGGCAGTATTGTTCTTCAACGCCGTTCAACGATGGAGAAATTATTTGCAGACAAAAGATGAAGACGTATCCCAGAGCGAGTACAATAGGTACTCGATAGTGCTCGAAAGTTTCAATCACCAGCGAAGATAAGAAGACTTTGTGAGCATCTACCCAGTGCCAGTTAAACGATTAGGCAATGAACAGACGAGAGCCGAATCCACTAAAACAGAAGATGTAATGACAATCGATGACAATATCGATGACAATGAAAACGGCAGTCATGAACATGTAATTTTAGATCGTATTAATATTAATACGAATTTTATAGTTCAATTCGTCATCCTATTATAAGTACCTATGTGATGATGAAAGTATAATAAATACTATGACATATTGTGTTTATGCTGCTTTTATTAATTTTATAAATAGAATTATCGAATGAAAATGTATCATTGACCAGTTTTGGATTTGGCCCACATATAGCGTTAGTACAATATCCCTTATTTTAGTAAATTTCTTCATTTTCTTTTGTTTTGGAAGCTACAGATAGAAAAGGTACAAATGCGAGAAGAAGCGAACCTTTTGTACGGCACCATAACGTACATTTTCGTCGACGTAATTGCTAGATTAAGAGCCGACTGGAAAACGGAGAGTCATCGTGGGTTATACGAGTGACCGCTTAAAGTTTCGGGCAAGGCAACAACGTTTTCTCTATGATACAGTAAACCGCAGTCGATCGTTCGCCATTTTCGTATATACGAGTACGTATACGCTCTCTTCCAATCTTTCTTTCTTACTCTCACAGTACGGAATCCGCGAACGCAAAATTTCGAAACTATTTATCTTAACAGACGTCCGTGGACAGAGTTAAAGGTATGTACGTACTCGTTTCGTACCCTTGCCGTATGTGGTGGGGGCCACCGAGGCGAAGGCGAAAACATACTGTCGCGTAAAAAGCTGCGGAGAAAGAGAGTTTACGAATGGTCTACGAGTAGAAGTGTACGACTGTGTGTAACAAATGCTCGGCTTTGGTAGCGCGACATAATAAATTGACAAGCAGAAGGTAATTTGTCATGTGGCCTAGTGTAACACGCTCCTACTTACAGCTCCTCTTCTAACTTGCCGCCCAGACTAAAGCCTTTTGTCAAATCACATTTAATAGATGGCTACTTTTCAGCGGGCAGAAAAAAAAAATTCCTCAAGGGGCTTCGTTAGGTATTTGTCATTCTTGAGAGCGTTTTGTAAACGGCCGCCGTACGTGTGTACATCGAGTGTTCTACTATATAAGTGCACGTAAAGTAGGTTTTGAAAGTTATCCAGAGCGAAGTATGTATGTATAAGATTTTCCTTTGATTTTCAAGTTCGAGTTTTCGCTCTTTTTTATTTTTCTGTCTCTCGATCACTACTCAACGTCCGATACGATTCTTCTACGAGGGTAATTTCCGTCAAATTAAACGTGTATAAGTACAAATAACGGGTTCTTTGAACACTATATAAGAGTACAAAGGAAAGAGAACCGCTGTTATACGAGTACGCTGGGGGAAGTATTCTCCCTGCGTAGGAATTGTACTACGTCTTTGTCACCACCACTACTTTTGAAAAGCCTTCGGTACTTCGCATTGTGAGCTGACCAGAACTGGCAATTCTAATCTTCCGAGTACTCCAAAAGTTTCTGAATGTTTCATTGTATTTTTAGTTGGCGTTCAGAGAAAAATTCATTATTTCGTTTTAGAATTACTCAGTATTGCTGAACTTTGAAAGATTCCATTTTCAGGGCTGAATTTGGCAAAAATCTTATTTCCAAAAGTGGTTCATAGATCCACCATGATATTTCCAATATGTTTGAGCATTTACACAATTTACAGATGTGGCTACTTGTAAGTACAGTATCTATGAATAAATAGCTTGCAGGCACACCATTATTGGAGATGATTATACCGTTTTATTTAAAATTCCCGAAAAAAAAAACCGACAGTTTTTTCCCCGACATAAAATTTCCCGACTCTACAACACCCGACAAGCCGAAATTATTGAAGTTTATTATTCTTGATAAATTATTGCTTCACATATGTCACGTTAATTCGATAGTGTGGCCGAGAGTCCGAAGGTACGTTAGTTCGTCGCCCTCCTCGACATACTGCTCGTACTGGAGAGTTATACCATGTATACGTTCTTCGCGCTGTAGCCACTTACGTGCGGGGCTGTTCTTCACGCGGCGCCCCATACTTAACTCTAAGAGACAAACCTCTGGGTTCGCTTGTTCTTTCTTCTATTCATTTATTAAACTGAGAGTGCCTGTACAGTATCACGGTTGGGAGGATGAGAGTGCTTCGAGGTAGTAGGCCCAGATATGACAGTGATCGGATCCAACGGCCGGGCGTTTTGCAATGTTACTGCTCTGGCGGAACATTCGCCGGTCCTCAATTGTCTACAGTCCCAGTAGACACGATTACCTCTCCGCCGTGACTTGACGTACATGAAACCATCTATTGCCAACTTCGTTCCAACCAGCTTCGCCATTTCGAATGTTTGAATGCAATTGCTAGGGTACTTTTTATCGGACTTCATCAGATGTCGGTAAAAATAGGTGTCGGGAGAAATAATTGTCGGGATAAATAGGTGTTGGAATAAATTAGTGTCGGGTAAAAAATTTCGGGAAAATGCATGTCGGGGAAAAAATTTGTCGGGAAAAAAACTGTCGGGTTTTTTTTCGGGATTTTTCAACAGAATCGATTATACGATTATTGCAGTAGAAAGCGCTTGCAGGTATTTTTATTGGTTACGGTGTAAGCTGTACCGAAGATTGAAAAGGGACAAAAGAGTTGGATGCATGTGATCATGCACATTTTACGGCAATAATTAGCCAAAAAATTCTACAATACACACCAGCGGGAAGAAGACCGATAGGACGTCCGAGAAGAATTCTGGATACATCAGGGTCTTTAGAGGGAACAGACTATGCATCACCCATACAGACAGGCCACTAGGCCTACCGCTATTTGGAAACGACGACGGTCAGTCTCCAAGCCGGTCGACACTCGCTTTTAAGAAAGAACGTGAAAAATTTGACGAGTTAATCACAAAAATGAAATTTTCGACGTTCCACCCTCTCCCAAAAAAAAGGAGGCAAGAGCCCACTTTGGAGGGTGGGATTTTGAATATGTTGTTTGTGGAAGGGATACTTACGTTTTTCACCAAAAATCCCTATGTTCCCAGACGATGTTTTCTCAAATGTCTTTATTGTCTGGACTTAGTAGGTAATTTACAATTTCACACGTGAGTACGATTCGTGAAAGGTGCTTGCAATTGGCTTCAACCCCCTCTTTTACAACATGGCCCATCTTGGAAACAAAAAACGTAAGATATATTCTCATTTTGAAAAATAAGAATGTAAACATATATTTTGTAATAATGATCCTAATAAGCGTGGCCAATAAGAAAAGTACAACACATACTATACTACTATTCAAAATGTCTGTCTATTTCAGGGTTCACAGGGCAATTGGAGGACTCGAAGCAGTGAAAGCTGGTGTGCATCGGTAAATCGTACTTCACGGAGCAGGAGACCGCAAAGCGAAAGCGCAGTGAGGACAATGGTAGGATGGAGAAGCAAAGGAAGAAGCTAAAGCCGCCATTGTCAACGAGCGTATGCAGCACCACCACCTCCTCTTCCAAAATATGTCAGTGGAAGTCAATCTTCCTTTTTTGTATTACAATGTGTGAAATTGATTTAAGTTTGTCTTCTCACTTTGTTTTACATCCAATGTGTAAGTTGAATAATATATATCTTATGCTCCCTGACAAACGCAAATGGAGACTACGAGTGGAACTTAGAAGGAAACTCATCCTGGAAGCGAAGGTTTACTTGTAATATTTTCCTCGCTTTGGATGAAGAAAAGTTTAGAAACATATATTAGTTAGGTTAAATTTTACAATCACTGTTGCAGAAAAGTACAAGAATCCTCTGAATATTTTCAATGATGCATCAAACACACCAAGATGCCCTTTCAGGTGTTCAAAGAGATTAAAAACCTGAAGCAACCGGAAGCAGGAACCGTTGGGAAGTTTATTTGAATTCAGAATAACGAATAGAAAAATTACCATCATATCTATCAGTATATGGCGGTAGTGTCTTCACGGTAAATTCTTTCAATCATTACATACGCTTGTGAAAATCAAGAATTCTGAAAAATTTAATAATACAATCATTTAGATAGTTTGTTGGTACATTCATCAGATACGGTCCATTCAATATGGAAACTATTTTATGGTCAAAAAATTGAAGAAAATTCGTGGGCGCTAGACGCCGTCCGGCAAAACATGAGACTTGGAAATATTTCGACCTTGGAACTATAGGTGATAGGGGAGGGACTTGGAAAAATTCGAATATTGAGTCTCAATTAACACAGTTAGTAAAGGCAATCCCAAGTAAGGCACAAAGTAGGCTGTGAGTTTTTTCAAAATAGGCGCTGAAATTCTAAGAGTGGAGTCGGTAGAAGATAAAAAATGGAAGAATTAGCAGGTATGTTGAATTTTGAATTATGAAGTATGGAAAACACAATTCGCGGGAGGCTTGAGAAATAATTGAGATCCTATTTACAATTTTATCGACAATTCTGTTCTGAGCTTCTGCAAATTCATCGTTTTCTGCTGTCAAATTGAAAAATTTATAAGGCAGTTGAAGACTTCTACACACTACTGCAAAATTTCGGATATTTCTGCATGATTACGCTGCAGATTTTATGAAGTTGGCTGCAGAGTGCAGCTGATGAAGTCATCCTTCTGTTCTAGGGTAGGTGCAGATATCATGCAACTTCAACACCTAAGTTTCTGTCTCATTGCTGATGCAGAAATTATCTTTTTTTGCTGTATACAGCTTACACAAATTGTAGTGATATCCTACTGCAGAAAGAAACTTCTCATTCTGCCACGATATGTTTCCATTCCCCTCTTCAATAATGCAGACATCAGGTGCCATTCTTTGTTCTGCTATGGTATGCAGCTCAAACAAATTTTCTGCAGTAAGGAACTTGTATGATTATATTTCATTTATCCTACTGCAGATTCAAGCTTTATTTTCGGCTCTAGTATGCAGTTTATAATCCACAACCGATGCAGGTGTCATAATAGTATGCGTATGCTACTGTGGTATGCAACTTGTCATGTCAGGAGGTGTCGCAGATTACAGGTCAGTAACTTCAACACTTGCAGAACAAGTTGCAAAATGTAACTTACAGATTCTTGACAAATTCAGAGAAGAGATATTTTCCGCATACATACCACTAGTGAGTCCCAGAATATCTGCTGTAGAGGACAACGCAACGTTGAGCGTACTCAACTGATTGGTCTGCACCAGAGAAGATATTTTCTGCATCTATAGGGACAGTAGTCACAGATGATATCTGCTGCAGCAAAATGGGCATTTTATATGCACAGAGCGCCGTGCCAAATCCCCCCCCCCCACTTCCTTTTAGATACCAGAATTAGAAGGAAAAGTATGGAAGATTGTTCCCTGAAGTAGGTCAAAACCTAGTGTACGTATGTAAGGCTGAGTTGCCGAGCTTACTTCACCTCTGTTTCTTAGCTTAGTATACTCTATGTTGAGCTACTTTTTTAACTAGCCTAGTATAAAATTTATACATATGTTCCACATGAATAATATTCAGCTGGAATGCAAAGGCATGTTTGATACAGACAACCCATTAGGCGAATGAATTGTGTGAGTTCAATGATCGAAATTTTTCCAGGTCTCAAGTTAACGTGAATGATAACGAAATTTCAGGCTCAGACCCGGCACAAAGACATGAAATATGTCTAAAAAATTGAACAAATTGTTGGAAGATGGAAAGAAAATTTTGATGACAAAAGCTGAACGGCAATGTAAAGAGCTCAGAAAAGAAAAATAATTCAACAAAATGTTGAATACTTTTAGGTATGACGCTAAGAGCGTTCTGTAAACGGTATAGTCCTTTGGTTCTTGGGTACAATGAATGCATCCTCGAATAATTATATTGGTGTCTAGAAGATATTCCAAACGGAGCCGAAGATCGCGGGTATGTGTACAAGATGGAAAGAAAATTCCAATAATGTCTCTCGAGGCCCAATGAACCTTTTGAAGAAGCTGTTTATGTGGTAAGGGTGATCCAAGACAAACTAGTGAAGACCAGATACACAAACCTTCCAGACGTGTACCATCACCCAAGTAAAATCAGATTGGTAGCATTGGAATGTTTTCACAACGCGGTCATCACCGATAGAAGATCACCACCGCAAGCCGTTGACTTTGACCAAGAGGGGCAACGCTCGACTACATGGTACTACGAGAAACAAATTCTATAACTCGTCGATAAAACTGACAAAGATTTTTGATGATCCAATACGCGCAGCTTCCAGTAGCGTGTACACAATCAAGGTATCTGTCTGAATCGCTCAAAATTCTTACTCAAATGTTTACATTCTTTTTTGTAAAATAAAACCAGTGCGATGACGTATAGTGAAGGAGATTGCTGGTGGTACTTTCTATGCATGAAATTGGAACGACGCGACGTCCTGACTGCATCTAAGGGTGCTGTCTAAGTTGAATTTTACGCACGCCCAGATAAGCTAATGGGAAAGTTTGGGAGATTTTCATGCCATGTCCTTGTTGGGAAGCATGGGATTTAGTATGGATAGTAGCGGTTTAAGAGAAATGCTGACTTTACTTTATGCGCAAAATTCTCTTTAAAACAAAATAAGAACTGAAAAAAAATAATTGCTTGACTAATGTACCTTGCAGTACAGCCAATGCAAGAGACAGAAATACATAACACATTAATCATCACCATCAATGAACAAAATTAAGCAAATTTTAAAGTCGATCGAATTCCACGTTTCCATCTTGAGCTGGCAAAAATTACGATCTTTAACTATCCTAAATTTTGAGTTTGTTTTTGAGGAGTAATAATTCTGTTCGGTATAGTACGAAAAATATTTTCATCAATTATTAAGAAAATATGAAATGATTGAGTAGGTGTTCAGTAAAGATATGAAACACGTCGAAATAATGCACTCTTATCTGAGCTAATATTAGTTCTCTTATATAAAGAGAGCTTCATTCTCCTTTTAATACTTAAGATAGTTCACTGTATAGGCTCAAATTTCTTTCTCCCTTCCCGCTTTTGTATTCGGACTGTTTTCCAAATTTCTATTGTTCGTGAAGTTTCGCAAAGAATTTTCCAACAGCGTTTTCGGAAACCGATCCAAAACTTCTCGAAGTTAAAGGTGTGTATCTCTCAACGTTTTATTGTATAATACTATAAGGACGAGGAGCGCCCACCTACCTGTAAAATGATTCCGCATGAATAAATCCACGGTAATCGAAACATAGTGCGTGCCGAGGTTTGAACAGGATGCTATAATAAGCTATTTTTCAGCCTGCTGTTTACAGCGTCGAACACCGTCGTATCTTTCGTGTACATAAATTGACTCCGTAGAAACCGTTAAAAGTTATCGGATATCGACATTATTTAAAAAGTTTTCTTCTAAAATCACTGATGCAGAAGTATATGCGAAATAGAAAAACATTTTTGATTTACGATATAGAGAATTTAAACCAATGTTACTGTAAAACCACATTATTTAATAATTTACTTTCAAACGAGAGTTCATTAATGCCGAATTGTTCCACCTAATAAAAGCCCACAGTCCCACAAATTTTATTATCCAAGTATAAGTTTTGTTGGAATAATACGTATGAGGAATTCACAGATAAGGAGTCGTGAAATAGATATAGACCAGGGATTTTGTGAATATAAGATTTTTCGAGTACAGCTAAAACCTATAATATAGAAACTCATGAGTCACGTACTATAGATATGAAAATTATGATGTGAGGAAATGCGTAGTAGATATCCTTTGTATGTTGAGCGCTACTATGCGCCACCACCCTTTTTTGGATTATTTTTTATGTTTTTGAAGACAGTTTTAAAAATGAGAAAATTGAGGAAAAGTTGAGATCTGGTAGAAAAATTTATATATATATCAGTGATATCCAACCACTAGTCACACCAAATGTCACTTGGTCGAGGAGGGAGGAACTGAGAGAAGACGTGACCGCTACTACCACTACCAGTGAATTTTTGGAAATTTCTTTTATTTTAGAGGATATTTTAGTGATTTCTATATGCAAAGCTCATTGAAACCTCTCAAAAAATCCTAGAAATCTTCCAATTTTCCATACTGAATATTTGTTTTTAAAACAAATGTGGGTCCAACACAAGAAGCGGATTATGCATGATGTTGAAGAAGAAGATCCAGGCTACAGTATTATACCGTATTTGGAAAAACAGCCTCGGCGAGATGATCCAGGATCCCCACCATTGCCTCCTGCAGCATCAACCAGCATGACGGAATCTTTGCCTTTGTGTTCTGAATGATTAATATTTCGAAGCAAATAATATTGCTATTATTGTAAGAATAATTTCATTGCTCTTTATTACAGTTCTTACAAATATTAGTGTTAGATATGAATTTTATTTTCTGTACCCCCTTCCTACATTTCAAGCTAGTTTAGTACATATGTTTCACCTTGTTTTTTTTTCTCCACAGGTTCAGAAATTTTAGAACTTTGATAACAAATTTCTAACGCTTTTCTCTTAAAAAAATCATGACAGCTGAGCTTTGTGAGCTGATAAAATTAACCTTTGTCTCGTCCCGCCTCCGTCCATTGCCACAGTTAGACCACCCCAACGACAGATACTGTCGCCGTCCCTTCCCATGTGCCAGGTCGAATGGTCCAATCAATACGGAATGAAGAGTGATGTAATAATTAGCGGGCTGATGCTACCTAACGTAATTTGTGGAAAAGAAAGTGCACTGAACAATGCACATATTCAAGAGGTCACGAAAATTCGTCTGATCATCGATTTAGGGGCCACGGTGAAAATTCCAACTTATCGCTTTCTATGCAAAACTTAATATTCATCAGAAAAAAATCTCTGGCGACTAAAAATGGTACCCAGTAGTCCTATCCTAACCGAAATTTAACGCAGATTACGAATTTCATGCTGATTCAGCAGAGCCAATCTCCTCGTGGTGTCCGTGCTGCTGTGCATCAGCGCAAACACTAACAGTGAAATGACGAGTAGAGCGTAAACGTTAAGAGGTATAGCCCATAATATTAAATTCAAGTCATGACATAATTATTCTAGACAGCTTTATTTACTTAATTAATTTTATTTTAATGCCCTCCCCTGAATTGCCTCAAATGTTCTTACTTTTGAATTTTATTTGTTTCAGAAAAAAGAATCAGCTGGTATCTGGGCATCAGTACTGAGGTTTCATTGTTGTAGGCCTAAGATAGAGATTTGAGAAAATTTCGACCGTTATCCTCATCCACAAGGGACGGTCTAAATGATGTTGTGCAGGTGCACATCCCGGTTGTCACCCGAATTCGGCGGCTGGATGCTGCTACTACGGCTACGTCTCTGACTCCACACTCATGAGCACCAATGGTCACATTCGAATTTTCGATGTTGAATTTGATTATCCCTTCCTTCAGCCATATAGAAGTCGATCATCGAACTTGGGAAGCAAAAAGTAAACATTCGGGTTATTTTTTTCAGGTACAAATTTTTCGGGAGAAGAATTTTTCTGGAAAAGCAACATTCGGGAAATTTTTTTCAGGTAAAACTTTGTCGGGTAAAAAATCATTCGGGAAAATGTAATTCAGATAAAAAACAATTGGGGTTAATGTCATTCGGGAAAAAGTGTTCGGGTAAATGCACGGGAAGGAGCATCGAGCCACCGTTGAACATTCGACCAGTTCTGTGAAAACGAAGCACCTCCAAAGCAGACCTCGAGGAGGCCTTGGTTGAGGGAGGAGGGCACACCCAACAGGGAAATGTCGGAGCAGCTGTAGTCTCCCTCCAGATGTACTAAGAATCAAACAGGAGCCTGCAGAAGATCCAGCGAGTACTCTTCAACAGTTATTGCCTCTTTGAGCCCGGATCTTCAGGACAAACTAAGACCACATTTCATTAAAATTAAAAATGTAAGTGAAAAAACCGGGTAAAGAGGGTAGTAAAGTATACTACACCCTACACCCTTCTTATCTTCTATACCATCCTTCTTCTCTCTTTTGTTACTTCAATTTTTATAAGTACTTGTTTCTTCCTTTAGGCCGTACAAGATGGCGTTTATTTCTGTTGGTGTGTAACTTTTTAATGACGGCAAATCGTTTGACAGAAAACGTCTTTGAAAATATTCGCACTTGGAATTAACTGTTTCAGTCGAACTACTCGTGGATCATTCACTTCCGTTAAAATGATTTTCCATTTGGCTTCATGAAAATCCATAAGCAGCTTGATATTTTTGAATATGGCATGATTGAACACTGATTTTGAATCTTCTAGTTCGGCTGCTAGAAGCCATTCAATAACCGAGATGCTCTTGTGGTCAGGTACCCAGATGAAGAATATTAAAATAATAGAGTTGGCATAGAAAGTAGAAAGATCGTGAATACAATTTCTATGAGTGGATGAAGAGAAAAGCGGCTGGGATAACATTAAATAATGCTAGGGATTCGGAGATGATTAAGAATGAATTAGAGGGGAGAGAGGTGGTGAGGATGTATGAGTCTTATTGAGAGAACGATTTATTCAATGAGTTGGAGGGCTGAAAATAAAGTTTAAGGGCAATGCTTAAAAAGTGATACTCCCAAAGTTTCATCTTACCTAATTACATGTACTTCCTGACCCATCTCCCATCCTCTGAATTCGTGCAAACTTTCTCTTTTTGTTCTTCTTCATAGACTTGATTCTATATTTTTGTAACTTTCCTACGTAGGCCATTTCAGAGTCTTGATTAATCTTTTTGTCAAATTATTTGCTGTCAAATTACTGAACTATTTTATATACTATTATTTATTACAAATAAAAATGTGTAATGATTCAATTTTTTTGGTCGAGTTATATCAACGAACATTCAATACGTGTGAATCTATTCCTACGGACAATGATGAAGACTAAGTGGAAAAATGTATAATCATCATTTTTTTTTTGCCTTGACTTCTGAATACTCTTGCAAGATGAAGCATATGGGAAAGAGAGAAAAACAAAAATATTCTGAACGCATAAGTACGTCTCAATACTACTAGTGCTTGTACTCACTTACTACGCGTACTATCTAGTAAATGACTTTAAATATTCAAATTGTAACCCTTCAGTATTACCAAAAAGAAGAAAGGATTTTTCCATCAGAACAAAAAAAAAAAAATAATGATAATATTATAAATAATAATAATAACAACAAATAGAAAATAATGACGATAAAAAAAAACGATGGATGTAATATTCGGATCACTTCGTCGGGTGCTATTCTCAAGATTTGGTAGCAAACAACAAAGAGATGAGAAAATGAAAATGAAAGATGCAAATATTCGTTCGCGTTTAGTTTAGTTTACAAAAACAGGCCGCGAATTCGAAGACAAAAATCCAGATTTATGGAAAAGAAATGAATTCGTGTCTTATTGGAATGCGTCTTAAAGGACCTCATTTTAATCACCGAGGGAGAAATTAAATTTCTTTCTCTCGCTCCTTTACACGCGATGGGGTACGGTAACCAAATATCATAAAGTCTTCAATAACAATGCGAAAACGAGGATAAGAAATGAAAATACGCGAGAAAAGACGAAAACATTTTTCTTCTTTATTAAAAAATGCTAGAAATATTTTACCTTCGAACGAAAATTTGTCTCTTGCTCGTATTTCTACTTTTCACCGCAAGATGATCCATTTACCCATGCCGAATTTTCCCCCTGTTCTTAATGTGACCTCGATCTCAAATTCGTGATGAAATAACGGCAATTTATGCGCATTAATTTCTCATTTTTTTCGCCTATAAAAAAATTTATTCGTTTTCATCTTGTTGCATCATAAAGCTGTACCAAGTCTGGTTGAAATCACTCACCATCTCATAATATAAAAATTATATTTAACCGAAAAAGGATTTCTTAGATCTGGAATTCCACATCATTGTGAATGAATCTAATCAAAACCGCGCATAAAAGAAATAAACAGACCCCTTAAAGTAACCTAGAGTGTGCATGAGGAAATTGAGCAACATTAATTCTGGCTGTGACAAATTGCAGATAAGAGTCAGTCTAACCGGAAAACTGCGGCTGTAACGCCTGCATAGCTGAGGGTTCCAAGTTTAAGACATGCGGTCATACATCTTCAAGAAGACGGCTCATAGAAGAGAGAGTCGATCAAGTTCCTCTCCGGTTTTGCAGACTACCTAAGCTCACAAGAGCAAGGTTCCAATGCTCAGTCAGTGGTCAATTTTATCTCATCTTATTACATACAGAAGAACTAAGGATTTGGATACGTGGCTATAGGCAATAATGAAACATTAATCCCTGCCTCATAAACTCACGATTGACCATACGGCACGTTGGAGAAAGCTCACGTTCCTAATTTTAATAGGCACCACGTACGAAGTTCATGGAACTCATAAAATCTATGCTTATCTCAAAATTTCTGCTAATCTAATGGTGATTTTTTTTCAGATGCTGCAGGAGTACGCATGAGATTTACGCTTGAATTAATCTACGTATAGAATCTTCATGAAACGTGAGTTTTCTAATACAAACGTAACCCCAGCTTAAGAAATTCAAATGATAAAAAGTCGGTTTATTTTCTACAATAGGTATTATTATACAAGAATATAACGATACTTTTCCCATGACATCTTCTGGTTGTGATACAATTTCAAATCTATTCACAGGTTTCAAAATTTTCAGGAAATTAAAAATCCTACTCGTATCATCAAATATGCAGCCTTCTATCATGATGAGAATGTAAAATTCTTGCAATTGTATTTCATTGATAGGTACTCAGGATGAACAAACAGAAAAGAAGATAATTAATCTAAATTTAACAAGTATGAACTTCACAAAATATGATGTATTCTACATAATATATAATTAAAAGAATTGATGAAAATTTGGGATAGTCCGTCAGGGCGTTCTATCCAACCAATTTGCCTTAATTTTTTAAAAGTGGAAGGTATTGATGCTTAGATGAAGCATCGAGGATTGGATAACAATTTACCTTTATATTAGCGTTACCCGACGTCCTAATTCTGTTTTCCCGAACGACGAAGTCCCCGACTGTCTATTTTCCCGATTACATTTTCCCCAAAGGACAAAATCCCGAATGTCAAAATTCCCGTATAACCAAGCTTGATATCAAGCCTCTTCCATGGAAATTATATCGACGGGTGGAGGTACGTGCACCTTGTTGCAAGTGTCACTTACGTTCAAAAAGTAGAAGCGATCACAATACTAGGAAAAATAGTGGCCGGTAAGCTGCATTTAGCGGGTTTCATCTTCGTCCCCTGTTGAAAGTCCAGAAGTTAAAAATATACTGGGATTGCAAACATGTACGAGGGGGCCATTGCAAAGCCCGCGCTGTAACAACAGAGCCGACCAGAACTGTCCAAGTCTTGAGAGGGCCAACTGAGCCGCCACATGCCTACCCGCCAAATCACAAAGAAACAGAAGCAGAGGAAATAACGCAAAATATGAAGGCAAAGGCCTTCGCTCACTCTGAGCGGACACCGTCTCTAATTGTGCGTAATGTAATCACAAATGCCTCACCAGCGGTACTGAGTGAGTTACCGGAGCAGACGGCATTGGTGAAGACAATTAGCCGGACCCGGAGGGCAGACATGCCAGCCAATCCTAGGAGGCTGCGTGCCCTTGTGAGCTCTCCAGGCGGTATGACTGGTGAAAGGTTCCTGTTACACGACTCTGGACCCGAAGAAGAAATAGATGAAGATGACTTTGAAATTGAATTTGAAGACGGCCGCAGCAATTGGGTTCTGGTTTTTGCGACGCAAAAGAATGTGGAACTATTGTGCAACAGCTCCACATTTGGGGAGGTTTCTTGATGGGACTTTCAAAGTGAGCCCAACGTTGTTCAAACAGCTATTTACAGCTATTGGTTTGCGTAAGCGTCGTAAGCGTCACCATCCCCAAGGAGAAGACACACTTATGTCCTAACTATGTCACTATTCTACGCGCAGTCAGAGATGCAGTTGCCCGACATCGCATTGATGCATGCGTGCCTGTGAGAATGATGCTCGATTTTGAAAAAGCCATACTGAACGCATGTCAAGAGACCTACCCGGATACTTGAATTTCGCGCTGCTTCTTTCACTTAAGGCAAAGTGTTTATCGACAAGTGCAGGCTCGTGGCTTACAACAAAGGTACAATGACCCACATGATAAGAGTATTAAAACATATACACACACGGTACTGGCTTTAGTCCCCGCCGAAGACGTCGCACGCGTGTTCCGGATACTGTATGACGATTCTCTCGCTGAAATATACGAGTTGTTCAAGTACTTCGACCGTCATTACGTGCGCGGGATTCCTGCGCGAGGGAGGCGGCCTGTGGTGCTGCCCCGATCTAGAATCAATAGGAAGTGGTTGTGACCAACTCTCACAAAACCAATAATGTAAGTGAGGGTTGGCACAACCGTTTTCGAGTGGTGGTGGCGAAGCACCACCCTGATCTGTATGCAGCGCTCACAAAATTACAAAAAGACAAAAAGAACAGGGGAACACAGAAACGTTTCTAGCCGAACTCAGCCTTAGAAAACGCGTAAAGAATTCGCCCGCGAAGAAGTCATAATCGGAACGTAGTAATGGAGATAGATGATTACATGTGTGAGGACGACGAATTAGGCTAATTGAGAAACCTGGGTTATACGATAAATTGAAAATAATAAATTGTCGGGTTTTGCCTTTTTGGGTAAGTAGGTGTCGGGTTTTCGACTTTCGGAAAAAAAAATTCTGGAAGGGCGATTGAATTCGGGTTTTTGACCCAGAACGCCTCTAATATAAACAGTTCAGTGAGGGGGGCTACCATATGTGGATGATCAAACTGTGGGTCCAAATTTTGAGATCGTACAACGGTGATCAGAAGGGGTGCGGTGGTACACCCGTGCTTTTACGCATCTCACCATGGTGCCGTAGAAAAATGTTCAAAGTTCATTGGCGCCGTTGGCCGAATCCACAATATTGCACTTGAATTCGACGCACGGCTCAAGTGCAATAGACGTCTTAATACCAATCAATTTAGGTTCCCTGCAAGTAAACCAGGACCTCATAATGAGCATGAGTCTATTTCAGAAGAACTAATAATTCTAACCACTTTATTTCAGCACTTGATGATCATGTTAAAAATACATGAGCTGGACCTAATTGACAAATCATTGCAAATAAATCTCTTTTCCTATGAGCAAAGTATTCCGGGCTATCTCTGTCATGTTCAAATATCTTATATGAACAATATTTCAAAGTTAAATTGTTCACAAACTTTTTGTTTAGTAAATTACAGGCTGTGAGTATTCGTCGGGCTGTTGTAGGCAAGTGAAGAAGGGGATTATCGCGACTTCTATTTTCAGTGCGATACACTTCTGAATTTTGTAAAAATTTAGCTGCTTTTTTATAATCGCATCAACACGAATAGTTTCAATTGCCAAACGCTACTCTTAAATGCAAGACGTTACTTCAATTTAACTATTCCTAAACCATTATTATAGCGCCTAGGTAACATTTGTAAACTCGATCCAACATTTGTAGGAACATTGACTATTTGACCTTTCGATTTTTTCTGAGTAGTAACAAGAGACTCAAAGATTTGAGTATAAAACTAATTCGTGGCGCTAAAAATCGCTTCTCAATCATTTTTAAATCGGCTAATTCAGGTGGTATTTCAGGAAAACGTAATTCTTTGTGAGCTAACGATGGAAGAATTTTATTCTCTGCATTATATGTATACTTCTTACAATTTGAACACACGTAACCAATATTATCAGAATTATCGAGAACTCCCAATTGACACGTATTTAAAAGAAATTCTAACGTATCGTGCACTTCTTCAGCATCTCTTTGAGCGTTAATATAGACATGGAATACTCGAAGAATAATCTATCACGAATAATACATATAGTAGGACCCTTTTTTTTATATCTGCTCAAAAAGAATCTACACTGTATACTTTACAACATCAGCAATTCGCTCTCGATTCTCTTGATAATGTTTAAAACGTTGTTCGAGTATTTGAGGTCGATTTTCTGGATAATGTTCAAAACGTTGCGGAAGATTTGGGAAGAATTCATAGTCGATTCTCACTATTTCGCATTGTTGATAGTAAATACATCAGTCACGATCAACTACTTCTTTCCTATTCATTTCATCCTACTCACCAATTCGGACCTAGCAGACCCGTTGCGCGCTAGCGTCGCGCCTTATCAACGTTAGGATGAAAATCAAAAATACTACGAAGAAACACGTTCGATACTTTTTTCTCGGAAAATATTGTACGTATGAGAAGAACTTCAGGGATATGTTTGTGGTGTCGAAAATTTTCTTTCAAATGAGTTATATTTCATAAGAATTGAAAGAATTTGAATAAAGTTATGAAGCAATTATACAGAACTCTCATGCAAAATTGGGAATTTCATCCTAACCTTGATAACAGCATCGTGCGTATGTATGTTTGTAGTGGTGTGTTGAAACCTAAGTTCTAAGAACTGCCGCGAGGTGTCAGCCACTCCGTTGCTAGGTCCGAATAGGGACATCGCATGTTGTGCTCTATAATTTACGTTTTTTTTTGCGCAAAAAATGGTTTTACGGTTCATTTCATAACGTGTTCGCTGTTTCAAACATAATTCCTCTATGTTTTCAAATAATTAGGTACCTACGCCGTTTTCGTTCGCCATAGTCTTTACTACAAGACACAATATCATCACAAATATCAAGTTCAAAGTTCGTCTGATGTTCAATCATATTTTCGTATACATGTTTATCAATATTCTTATTCACTCGATTCACATTTCTATTCTTATCTCGTTTGTCGTTTTCTCGTTCTGATGTTTCATCTTCGATCGAAAAAAGGTACACAACTCCGAACCTCTGGCTTCCGATTGCGAAGCTACATATGTTTATCGTTTACTCAATTCTCGTTTTCTTGTTCTGCTGTTTTATCTTCAAAAAATGAAAAAAGCCACAGTAGTAAACCTCCGGCTTCCGCATTCCGAGCAAAAGATTTTCGATGCTGAAACAAACGTAATACAATAAACATTAACATCTTCAATGCCATAATTCCTATAATTATTCTATCAACCGATCACTAGTTTCAACGTGAATCTACAAAGCCAAAACTTTAAATATGTAATACTTCACACTATTCTTGTAATATTTTCGTGTAACAGAAGAAAAGAACTGCATACTAAACCCACGTACCTGGTAAGGAGAATCACTTGCAACAATAAAGCACAATGTCATAATTTAACTTCGATCATCTATCTTTCCTATCTATTGTTGCAAGAAAATACTACACAGAACAATTAAGTTACGTTCATAGGTATGTGATCGTGCTACCGTTTCCAAAGTAAAAAAACAATATTTTAGTGATCGTACACTTACTTCGTCCTCCAATCCAAGCGAAACCAAAACCAAATTCAAGCAATAGGTACCGCACAATCATATAGGCATGCTTATGCGTTCATCCTACCCATCGTACCAGGTATTTCATCATACCTAGGTATTTATATTATTATCATAGAAAATATTTTGATGATACTCAATTCACAAGGTGTCAGAGAAGAGTGCGCCACTGTTGATATTAACGCCACGACTGTATCTGTGACATGTAACTATTCTGTGTATTGAGCAGGATAGTGCGTCTTATACCTGGATGTACTCATGTAACATAATAAAGTATTATTCTATCAGTTGGGTGTTGTTAATTATGAAAGATATAAGTGATAGTAGAGATATTCTGACATGGTATACCATTGGTAATTAATGGATACTTGATAGGTTACCCTAAATATAAGTTATTACATACCGAATGCAAATGGCGGCGCGTTACGCGTCTTCTGCATTCGTTACTTCCGAAAGGAATTACTTCCGAAAGGAATCACTTCCGAAAGGAATTACCTCCGTAAGGAGTTACCTCCGTAAGGAGTTTAAACACTAATTTAACCGGAAGAGAATTTTTTTTTTTCTCCGGACAACTGGATACTGCCAGAATTCTTCAGGTAACCATCAAACCAAAAAATAATTACCGATGCATTAGTCAATGCTTCGATAAGATGCTCAGGAGGATCAGTACGTATCGGAATGCGAAAGTCGTTTGCAGTTCGCTGGGCGGCTAGTAACTCTACGGGGCGCAGAGTAATGGTAATAAAATTAGTTCTTTGAACTTACGGTCACCGACGTGGATTGATCACCCTACTCGCGGGCTGTACTAGTAGGAAGCTAGCCATTATTCGTATGCCAAAACAGTACGGAGTACACTCAGTAATTGAGGCTCCGGTAAAGCTCTGATCTGGAGTCCAGCATCCCTTACTATCGCTAAAGTTATCTTTCGGTTATATCTGATATCTGAAGTGTGACGACACTGAGGGTATTCGGCGCTGTAACTGTCCAAATGTCCTAAGAGTGAAACCTCCGCCTGAGTTTCTCAACGTCGAAATAAAAGTTTAGTAGGCGCGAACTGGTGCAGGTGGAACGACTACGTGAGGACTTGACTGTATTAATTATGTCGCGATTCTATACGTTGTAATTCGTGCTAGAAGAATATCCAGGATGCACGTAGTAATTTCGTGGAACGACGACGTTGTCTCGAGCCGAACTTTTTCTTCACGGTTTTGGGTTCGCAAAATGAACAAAACGCAGTGAATTAAAGTCATCAGGACTATTTAAACCGTAACGCTAACGCAGTAAATTAAAGTCATCAGGACTATAAACCGTAACGCTAACGCAGTAAATTAAAGTCATCAGGACTATAAACCGTAACGCTAACGCAGTAAATTAAAGTCACCAGGACTATAAACCGTAACACTAAAATACTCGACTAAGTTACTTAAGTTACATGACTTACCTTGATATTTAATATTATCTAAAAACTATCCAACAATAGAATATAAGACGTAATTCTTTGAAAGAGATAGTCTTAATTATTCCTGTGGAATTGCTTCATTGCAGTTGCCTGGCTTTTTGTTCATCAAAAGTCATAATTAGATCGAGTTTCTGCTATTCATTCAAGTTATTTTTAATTAGTTCAACGTTCGTCCCATCGGATCCTTGTAGCTAGTTGTCAAAATGAAAAGATCCAAATCGCAAAAGAAAAAGTCGAAGCTCAGTAAAAGAAGAAAGTTTCTCGTCGCTCAACAAGCAGCTCCTCCGAATCGATTAGTTCGTCTGATGAGTCTACTCGCCGTGAAGTTCAAGATCGGAAAAACGCTGCGGACAGGAATACGTCGTGTTACCGCGAGATATCACCAACGTTAAATGATACTGATATTCAGCAAGAGCTGGCTCAGTTTCGAGATCTTTTGAAATCAAAACTCGGTGAACTTGAATCTATGGCTATGGCCATTGAGAAAGGCCATAACGATCTCATTACGTATGAATCTTTAAATAAGTCTTATCATAGGCCTACTATTAAAAATGAAATTGAATGGTTTATCGATGGTGGTGCCACCCACCACGTAACGAATTATATTAAGACTCTTACTAATATTCGTAAATTGGACAACCCAATTTATATGGGGTGTGCTAACAACAGTGCACTTGAGGTAAAATTTATTGGTGATGCTCAGATGATTAATCCTTACACTAAGGATTACATCAAACTAACAGAAGTACGGTATGCAAAATCGTGCCCTGTAAACCTACTTTCCGAAAGGAAATTATGTGATAAAATAATTTTTGTCACTCTAGGAGATGAAAAACATCTCTTAGAACGAAGTTCTGGTCAGACACTTCATATCGCTAAACAAAATGGAAAATTCTGGATCGCCAGGATGCTTCCAATAAATAAGTCAACCTCGAAAATTGTTAAAAAATACATATACTAAAATACTATAATGTAAATCTATCAAACAATAATATTAATGTTGTTTCGCAGCAGGCACCGAATTCGGGAGGAGAAACTTCCAACTTGCAACAACTGACATCAAATCCGGGAGGAGTCTTAACTGAAAACGAAAGTAAAAAATCTAGAACTGAAAATCTCTCAAACAATAATGAACTAAAGACACAAGAAAGACTAAATAGACTTACAAAATTCCGTACAAAATCTACAAAAATCACAAGAATTCGATCGTTAAGGTGAATTTGGTCTGTTTATTGGAATCAAGAGTACCGGATATAAAAATTAATGTGCAAAGACTTGGAAATAGAAAATACAAAACATGCAACCGTCGACAAATCGAAAGATTTTATCATGAAAGTGCCAACCATGTTTTCAGGCAAACTGTTTCAATTATATCCTGATGATTAGGAAAACTAATTTAATTTATGAACTGTATATCCTCTAAAATAATCTCATAAAAGCAAGAGGTATGTGTTGCAGTAAAGTCGTTTGTGGTCTTTGAGCTGGTATGTAGAGTACCCAGATCACTCATGCTTCAATGAACACCAAAACTGAACCGAATACGCAGGTCGGGAGGAGATACGAATTTTTAAGATTCCTCAGCTTCAAAAATTTCATACCTAGTTTCAGCTAGAAAATAACTGAAACGGGAGGAGAATCTCCCAAAAACTAAAATCAAATCTGTGATTGTTGTATTTCACCCGACAACATGCAATCGGACACCGACAAAGTAATGAATCTACCACTTGACAATGAACATATTTATACATATCACGAATTGATTCATCAACAGGAAGACGATTTGGAACTGGAATAACGTGTATTCATACCCAAATACAATTCACCCCTGACCAGGCATTGCTTTCTGCAAAATAAAACGACAATAATTATAACATTGTCTCAAGTCAAGAAATCCACGATGACTCAGACTTCGTTCTAATTACTGACGATTAATTTAACCTACACGAATATAAAACGTTTAAACAAGCAAATAATTGTGCAGAAAAGAACCTATGGCGTCAAGCAATGAAAGACAAATTTAAATCCTTATTTAAAAATTAAACATTAAAAATATCGTTTCATGCATCTTAGACATACGATTGATAATTCAATTTTTTAACCAAAGAGATTTAGAATTACATCAGTTGGATGTCACAATAGCTTTCCTTCATGGAACGTCTAACTCCAATTTTCATATGAAAATGCCACCTGGATTATTAGATTACTTAGTAAACCAGAAAATTATCCATAAGCTCATACCTATATTATGTTAAAATTGAAGAAAGCAATTTATGGGTCGAAAATCTCACCTAAATGATGGTTTCTAAAAATAACTCCTCTCTTGAAAAGTATTGAACTTACTCAAAGTGAACATTGAGCTACGCAAATACTACAAATGACGATCTCTTGCAATACATTGAGGCATAATCTATTTACAATAAAACTCAAGTAGACACAACGTTACATAAATACTTGCATAACTAGCCTACCTCGAGAAATAATCTCATGTGACTACCAATCAATTGAATAAATTGATGTTTGAAAGCGCAGTAACAACAAAAGTCGTAAAACTTAATGGTCAATACCGATGATAGTAATTATAGCAGAGGTTAAAACAAACAAAATGAGAGTTTCTACTAATTTGGGAGGAACTTCTTCTAATTCTAATAACTCAATTCGTAGTAATTTAGTTCCGCGGAACAGCTGCTATAAAGGGAAGAGAATCTTTCAAAATCAAAGAAATAAGTAAAACAAAACAAGTTAAAGCAAAATCTCAAACTTCTAAGACCAAAGATGTTCTTTTAAAATTCGGTTTCGCGACAGCCAAATTTGAAATTAAAATCTTAAGGCTGTGGACCCAGCCTAATGCTCTCAAACGAGCACAGCATAAATATTTAACGCAGGAAAACTTAAGTTAATCTAAATCTTTTAAACATTAATTGCAATTTATCCACATCGAAACGTGATAGGTGTACTCTTATATTTAAACAATTCAACTCGTTCAGATATTTTCTCCGCAGTTAATAGTTTAGGGAGGAGAAAGTGCACCATCACAAAGGTACAGTAATTGGAAAGCTATACAGCGAGTTCTCTGTTGTGTATAAGGACAGACAATTGTACCACAATAAAATTATATATAACCGGCGAAGCAAAACGAAAACAAATCCTTCAAGTAACTTGCGTAATGTTACTTGAGATTAATGAAACCGTTCCAGTGGTGTCATGGAAGTCAGTCTCTTGGACTAACGAGATTGAAACCTAAAACATCCAGAAAAAGAAGCTTCATCATTCAAGCAGAAGGTGATAAATTTATCAAAACTGTTGAGTTCATATTGGCAGCTTCACAATAACCAAATGAGATCTCTCCAAGTTGAAGAAGGATGTTTTGAGTAATTCTCAAGAGAAACTTACCAGTTTTGCATTCAAGTGTATTTTACATGATTGTAACTAAACAGATCTTGTTCTTCTACATTGAAACCAGAGCTTGAGTTTCTTTTGGACGTGATCTGCAATATAATTCAATTCTCTCCTACTCCTACCCTGAAACAATTGGGAACAACTCACAGAGTATACTTGACCTTCCAATCAAGAGTCAACTCTCTCATAAAATAAATACTTATCTGACGAGCCAACAAAGCTGGTTAACAGTCTCAAATTTCTCTTTGTAAAATCCCAAAAAGATAGAATCAATAGAATCTTGAAATTAGAAATAATTATTATAGACCTAGTTCACTGTTGTTCTACGTTATCAGCAAATCACAGAACCTAAGATAAGACAGGATAAGACTCTTCTAAGAATCTGATTGTGGATGACGTCAATGATCAATCAGGGCACACGGGAGGAGTGTCAGAGAAGAGTGCGCCACTGTTGATATTAACGCCACGACTGTATCTGTGACATGTAACTATTCTGTGTATTGAGCAGGATAGTGCGTCTTATACCTCAGAATGGATGTACTCATGTAACATAATAAAGTATTATTCTATCAGTTGGGTGTTGTTAATTATGAAAGATATAAGTGATAGTAGAGATATTCTGACACAAGGTTACGTCTACATACAGACTTCAGCGATTCTGCGATTATGCGATTATAGGCTACCATTTTTATCTACAAAGTACAAAACTACAAACATTACCAAGCTCGATACCGATATCACGTCGGACATTGCAAAAGCAACAGAAACGACCACAAACTCCTTCCATTCCTCATGCAACAACTACTTTTCTCTTTGTAGAATAACAATCGCATCGACGTACTACAAAGCATAATATCGAAAAGGAAATCGAAAGGTCGGCGAATAACTATATCGATAGGCTGAAGAAGAAAAACAAAGCGGTACGTGACTCGTAGAATACAAGCACGAACCTAAAAACAAACTATAACCTTGCGCAGAAGATGCAGCCTAGACCTAAAAGACTACGGGTGAGTAAAGATTGGCTCGTAGTTTCAATGATAGTACTGTGTAAAGATGACGAGCCGGTGATATCAGCGTCGTGATTATCTGGAAAGTGGCTCGAATTCATGTTTGTTGCGTTGAGCAAATTTTCTGTTTTTCCTCGCTCGAAATGTTTCCAGCCTTCATCATTCTATTAGTTGCCATCTTTGGTAAGTACACCGATACCATAACTCTGTGTTAAATTCTGAGGCTAGGAATTTTGTTATTCTATAATTATCATAGGTATATTCGTTTTAGGTGAATTCTTCTCAACATCTTACGCACGAATAATAACTACAAAACAAGGCCGACTTGAGGGACTTGATCAGAGAGCTAGAAATGGACGACCCTTCACTTCGTTTTTCGGAGTTCCGTACGCTCAGGCTCCCATTGGCAAGTTACGATTTATGGTCAGTAGAATAAAATCATCTACATTTACATTAAAACGTTCTTCCTCTCGTGTTACCGGTATACTATATAATATTTTCTTACACACTTACAATAGCCACCTGTTTCTGCGGGACGCTGGAAAGGTACACTAAATGCGAAAGAACCAACTGAACAGTGTCCCCAAGTGAATTCTAATCAAACTGGATTAGATGGCGATGAGGATTGCCTGTACGTGGACATACATGTACCTCAGGTCGGGAGAGATGTCTGTTCAAGAAAATTTCTGTAGGAAGATTTAGATCACAAAAATAATGTTTAAATTCACTCGTACAGAATATTAAAGCGGGAGACAATATCCCTATAACAGTTTACTTGTTTGGTGGTGGTTATACCATTGGCAACACAAAACGTGAAGGCCCCCAGTACATTATGGAAAGGGACATAATCGTAGTTATGGTTAGTTCGAGACTTAGCGTATTTGGTTTCCTGAGCACCGTCGATGATGTAATACCAGGTAATATGGGACTGAAAGATCAAACACAGGCCTTACGTTGGGTCAGAATGTACATTTCAGACTACGGAGGGGACCCCAATAGAGTGCTTCTTGCTGGTCACAGTTCTGGAGCAGCTTGTGTTCACCTACATACCTATTCTCCTCTGAGTCGAGGTACAGTACTTTCGATCAATTTTGCATCAGTATAATGTGTAAAATGAGTTGGCGGTTAGCGTTAACTAATGTTCCAATATTATGTGAATGCTCAGGGTTATTTCACCGAATAGCCTCACTGAGCGGTCTGGGTATTGCACCTCACTTGTTCATGGATACAGATATAGCCAAGGATCTAAGTAGCCGTGTAGCCAGCGGTCTCAACTGTCCACAGCGATCAAATTTATTGCTTCCATGTTTGCAAAATATGACAAAAGAGGAAATAATGATGGTTGCAGAGAATTTAAGGGTTAGCTGATTTCTTAATATTTCATCATTCAAAATTTCTAAAAGTCTACTGGTACTCCTTTGAATGTGGATTAAAAATACTTGACTATTTTTACCAAAATTTATGTGCGAATTCAATTGGTTTTTATTCAGGTATGGCATCAAATTCCTATAGCTATATTCAGACCGACTGTGGAGAGTCCAAATAATCCAGGTTCTTTCCTTGTCGATTATCCTCATAATCATAAATATGCATCAACTGATATACCGTGGATAATTGGTATGACGTCTGGAGAAGGAGCTCTTTATGTTAATGGTAAGTCAAATTATATTCTGAAAGCTTTAGTTTTTAACCTCTTCATCGAGGGTTTAATTGTATCCTGAGTCAATTTCAAAGATGAAAGTAAATGAGAAACATTGAATACCGGTACCTACGACTCTCCTACAATTTCATGAAATTTCTATTCCAGCTGTAATGTAGACTTATGGTTCCATCGATGATTAATCAAAACTATCAGCTATCATAGCTCAGATATGATTATTGATTATGCTTATTCTATTGTCTTTGTATGTTGTAGAATATTTTGGAAGATTGGACGGACTGGATGTACCTCCCAATATGATATTACCATTGTATGGAATGAATTTATGGACTACAAAACCATCACAACTCAATTATGTGTCACAGCTTATACAAGGCCATTTTTTCGGCGACGAAAAACTAGGAGCCAATACGGATGAAATGTTCGCTGATGTAAAATTTATGAACAGTTTAATATTGAGAACGGACAAATTATGTCACTAGTATCGTTTAATTGAGAAACTGAGAAATTTTATAAAGGAATGGAGAAATTTAGAATGTGTTCTGCGTAGAATCAATGGATTGGTGCACAAAATCCAGAGTTCAAAGCCAAATTAATAAGATATTTTGCCCAAGTTGTACTCAATTGTACCACAAGTTTTTCAAATTTAACAATTTGGAATACTTTCGGCACAGTTGAGCACAACTTGAGCACAATTTATTATTCTATCTTCAAACTTGTAAACTCATTGGGGGGAGGGGCAAGGGTATGTACCTTGTTTAATATATGCTCTGAATATTGGCTATCTGGGTTGACAGCAAAATGATCCATTTCAATCTTAGAAAGATTCGCCCAATTTCAACCATGAGAGTGAAGTGATATCTCGACCTCCCAAAACAATATTTAAAATTGAGGCCAACTTCAAACTTCTAAAATCAGCATAACGCACTTCTGTCAACTACGGTACTCAGTACATTTATTCCAGACTTCTAAATTGATATTCATTTTAATAGATATATTGAATTTTGGATTTTAAAAAACGGTATTTATATACTGTACATGAATAATATTCTAATTTGATATCAGTTTCTAACAGGAATCATGCACGGCTCGAGTTTAGTTAATGTGCTTGAAGGTTACTCCGGAACAAAATATGTTTATTTGTATGATTATCGTGCTGCATACAGTTATCAGTTGAATATCAGCAAATACGGAAAATATCTTGGTATTTTTTACACTGATATACGGTACAAATACGCATTAGGTGAATTTTCATTATTCTTCATTTTAATTTATACGTGAATAAATCCATCAAAAACAGGTGTTGGTCATGCTGATGAATTGGCCTTACTATTTAGAGAAAAAGGCACTGAAACACTTTTCACTGACAAGGATTTCAACTTTGGGGAAGAACTTATAACAAAGTGGGTTAATTTCGCGTACAGTGGGTGAGTATATTCACAAATCATTTCGATTAATTATATCAAGGATAAAAAATACCTACTTACTGTATGGAATTTGGTTCCCTTATACTTAGAAGTTGTTGAAATATCTTTGAGATATTCGGGTCGAGTTACAAATGATATAAGAATGTAATTCAATCTATGATTATTGAATCGTGGAAAACTGAACAATTCAAAAAACTTGAGAATTGGTGCCCGATTAGGGTGATTCTCCAAAAAATTGCACATTTCAACTTTAAATTATTTAATTTTTTTTTCTTCGTTTTTGGTAGTTTTTTTTAAATAAAGTTGACAGTTACATACTCCAGAATTTGTATCCTCAGGGATCCTTCCTAATGTATAATAGTTGGCGAGCAATAAATTTTTTTTGGTGGGGGTTGTGACACAGAAGTGAGAGAATGTCAAAAAGATGGCTTTTACTCCTACAATATACTCTTTTTCAATTTTTTTTTTCAATATACATGTACAGTCCCTTCAGAACATGTATTCCAAAAGGACGCCTCCAAAATTCCTTAATTACATGCAGGAATTTTATTTATGATGTTGTGACACAGGAATGAGATTGCTGACACAGGAGTGATAATAAAATTGTACATTTCATCAGCATTCTCACTTCTGTGGAAGATGAATAATGTGTGTTACACAGGAGTGAGACGACACAGGTGTGAGAATTCACTCACAAAGAGGCGCGTAATTCAAAGCGATGCAGTCTTCGGATGTTCTGCTTGATGACGGTCAGTGCTGCCGGGTCCGCGAGTAAAAGAATCAAAAAAGAAAATTTAATACTTACTCAATCACGTAAAATCTCTGCCCACAGGCGTGAGAATTAGGAACGACCAGCAACCACCGTCAGTCTCTTAGCTCGAGTCAACGAATACTGATGTCTTTCTGACAAACAAACACTATCTATGTGAATTGTGTGCCTTACATACAAGGCAACGAGATCGGTCTGTTTGAAGATCACGTGACCGTTTTCTTGGAATTCAGTATCATCTATGACGCCACAGAAGTGAGATAGAAAATGGGGACTAACAGAAAATGCATCACCACATGTGCCAATAAGTAGTAAAAAAATTTTCAAACGTATAGTGTGATAGCTCTGTCTCACTTCTTCCAAGAATTCCATGTTCGTAGACAGAAACGCCGCATTGTAAAGTGGTAGAGTACTCTAAAGTTGAAAAAACGAGTTTTGGACGCGCCACAGAAGTGAGAAAATGAGGTTTTGACCACTTTTTTCGGGTTTCGGTAATTACGTGGGGGTCATTAGACTTGTCTTCAACTAATTCAAGTTTAAAAAATAATTAATAAGGCCATAGAAACACACGTAATTATCTCAGGACTCGAAGGTGCAAATTTTTGGAGAATCACCCATTATTATCTTTTTAAATAAATGTAATTCAATTTATACTTGAAAAATAAGAATAAATGGTGATTATTAATCTTCTTTCCTTGGCAAAGAATTAGGCAAGGACTTACGACGGGAATTGGAAAACGTATCTTCCTGCTCAACTTTCAAAAGTAGCTTAAATTAAGGATTCACTCGAAATTTTGCTGTTAATTGTTCCAGTAATCCAAATGAACCGTTTCCACTGAGAACTGAATTACTTGCGACGTGGGAACCAATGCAATCTGAACGAATGGAATTCTTATGCATAAAAATAAATGGTACGATGGAGCAAGATTATTTTTCACAAAGATTCAATTTTTGGAGAAAGTTACCAATTTTTAGTAAATACAGGTCCCTACCATCAGCACCACAGAAATTGTAACTTTGACCTATGTCTAATTTCATTTTCAACATTTTGTCTTCCATACAATGATGTAGGTACCTAATTTATGTATCTAAATTGTTTGAAAAAAAGGTTTCTCGACATACAAAATAATAATTTGTAAAAATGAGATATTCTAGTCCCAAGTTGTAAACTTTTTCTAAAAATTTTATAACTTGTTCAGAAAAACTGTAGTTGTTAACGCTAGAAACAAAAACAATTAGATATTCAGATTCTTTGCGTCATTCGACTCATACATAAATGTATTTGTGAGTGTTCATATTCAATTGATTTTATTAGAAATTTATTATAATAAATAGATTGTCAACTTCCTTTATAGGCTTATTTTTATGAAAATGGGATACCTAATGAAATCGCGATATGATGGTAGATAACTATTGATGTATCAATTTCTTTTATAACAAAAGTAATAAAAGATTGAGGAAATTACTCGTAACAGTATTTATTGAGAGCATTAAATTAGATATTCTTCACTGGTCTAAAGTTACCCAAAACATTTTGCATCTGTAAGATGTGGAGTACCTAAGAAATTTTCTCACATTAAGAAACAAAAAACCGACGCTTAGAAGTGTAATTTTGCGGCAAATTTATGACTGTAGTGTTTAATTGGTAAGGAATCGAGTTACTTTGTTGTGACGAAATTTCGTCTAAACGCCTAAAGCATACCGTACACCTATTTCAGAATTACCTGTAGACAAATGGACGAATGGATGGGTACATTAATTTAGAGATTGCTGAGCAGGGAAAACTTTCAGGAAAATATTGATGATCAAAATATATATTTCTGTTAGGAGTTTTATGAAATTTTTTGTGTTGAAAAATGTTGGTGCTCGAGGTGAATGTTCAATTTTGGAATCTCTCGACAGGACTCTGAATAAAATACTTCGTTACCTAGTTAATTCCGCTTACCACCTGGAATTACGACCTTGCCAAAATTACCACCATACATTCTTTCTCCACGCATACAAGTGCCAATGTGTCGTATCATAATAGGCCTACTCTTCCGCGATGTACAAACTACTTCGTCAATAATGTAACAACAAATGATTATTTCACTGCTGAGCTGAGAACGCTTGAAAATTTGATGGGATCGCATTACTTGTCCACGAATACTCATCATTCAAACAACGAGGCTGGAGGTGGTTCATACCGTTATAAATTCTGTCCACCATCAACGTTTCAAAATCCTTCGCGAGAGAATTTAACTCAATCACGCAAGATCGGAAGGGAAACGATGATCAGAAAATGATAAACTATTTTCTTATCCATTTTCTAATTCAATACCTGTACTCATGTTGAATAATGACTCGTTCCAGAAAATGGAGGAACTTCTACGTAGAAAACTACTCTTAGAAACCGCAATAGAAAGAGAATGGGAACGAAGGAGTGTTGGTGCCTGGACTAAAAGAAATATTTCAATTTTTTATGAATTCTTCAATATATTATAAATTGATATTATTTTAATAATATTTTACGGTAGGTACCTATCTAATCTTTTACTTTAAAAATTATCTATTAAAAAAAAATGCTTATAAATTATTAAAAAATTTCGTCTTAAATAATAAAATTTATTTTAATTATTTTAATCTAACAATAAAATACTGTGTTTGTTGCAGCGTCGTTTACCCATGCACATTTCTGACCGCTGTTGGATACCACAACTTTCAAAATTTCTTGTGCACTACCGGTATAACTCATATACACTCGACAGTTTAGAAGTTTACAACAGAAATATTTCAATGGTCGTTTCAGAAAAAGTTTGGAGTTCTATTTATGCCTGGACTATCCAAGACTACTAAATTCTCCCGCTAAATACTAGCCATTATGAAGGAATAGCTAGGTACCGGTAGGTATATATGGGTAAGAGTGGGAGAATCTATACCGAATTAGATAAATTCGTTTTATTACAGAGTAATCTGTAGCTAACTTTTTCTTTCCGTTAAACTGATATTGTTTTTACTTTACCGTATCATCATTTTATATATAACTATACAGTTTACGCTGGCAGGAAATGACGATGATAAAAAAAAAAGTTTTAACGATTTTCGTTACGCGGGCGGACTTTTTTCTCTTCTTTATTTTTTAAACTCTTTAACTCGTTCATGTACAGTTTCGATTTTGAACTAAGGAAAAAAATTTGCAATTAACACGCTCCGAATAAGAAAAAAGCTGTGTAATAAAGTTCTATCCTTTGGTTTCCCTCTCCCTGACACACCCGGTATCTCGCTTGATCTCACAAATACATTGCCGTTAGCGTCCTAGAGTAGGTATATGAATGTGGAGAGGAGCATGGAAGAGAGAAAAAAAAAACAAATAGTAACAGAATATGATAAGAAACAGGTGCGAATTAATAAGACGTGAAAGAGAACATCTTAGAAAAATGTGGTCAAGGAAATAGGACGGAGAAGAAAAATGAGAACTTATAAACAGTTTGCAACATTGCTGGGGAAAATTAAATTATTGTAATTCATTCTTTGCCGGTTCTCATCGTTCAAACGCGCTCTCCATTATTTCATTATCCAGTTTTCATAATTCGCGAAAAATTTATGCTCACGGATAAATTTAGGTACTCTGTTTGTCCTCTTGTTACCATGACGCAGAAGCCTTTACATTCACAAGTCAAGTCCTACAGGATTATTTGTAACCTTATGAATGTAATGCAAAAATTTAACGATATACCTACCTAATTGTTGGAACACAGCATCAGCACCAATTTGTAACAGATGAATATTTTGCTAGAAAAGTTCATAAGTTTTTTCCTGTTTATATTTCCAGGGTTCCTTAGAAGATACGTCAGCCTTGAAAAAGACAGTGAGTAAACTAGAAAGCCGTCTAAAATGAAACAAATCTTAGGAATCTATATATACGTGAATCATAATAATGTCAAGGAGTAATAAATTTACTCCTTGTCGAGTCTCTGCTACCATTTTGTGATTTGGGATTAATTGTGATGACCACAAAGAATATTACTGTTACAGACTAATAGAAAACAAAATAAAACTCTTATTTACTTCAATTGTTTGATTCTTTATTTTTCAGGATTTCTTTCCTTATTAGTTAGCCTAGGCTACATGATTTTTGTGCAGTCGTGATTCATTGTTGTTTATACATTACAGAGGCGCCCTCTCGCGGCGGTCTGCGATAATTTCCGTCCATGAATTACTTCACGGCTAATGAATGAGAGTATCATTTAATTTAGAGCGATTCAGAGCCATACACACTCCTCTGTCAATGGAGGTAGGTTTACATCTTCGCGTGCTTTATATCCCAGAAAACTGGAGATCTGCCGCCAAAAACAACAAGTGTAAAACCCTGTTATTGTTTCTCTTACATAGAATATACTAGCCGAGAACGCCAAAATTTTCAGGGATGGTTCCAGCAATCGACAAGCGGTATACTACTTTTTCCTCTTGTTTCTCCTGCCGGATCGTCATGCCATATTTGAAGAAGAAATTGACAATTCCAAGTTATGGACAATTCTCTAAATAATACCCGGCTGTGTACATTGGAATTTTGACATGTTCCATGTCTTTTCTCTCGCCGGACCCCGATTTTGAAACTCGCGAGTACACCCCCCCCCCCCCCCCCCCCCCGTCAAGAGAAATCTCTACCCCGTGGGTGATTCAGAAATTCGCGAGTACACCCCGCGTAATGATAATAATTAATAATAAATAAATAAATAGATAAATAAATAAATAAATAAATAAATAAATAAATAAATAAATAAATAATCAAATAATTAAATAAATAAATAAATAAATAATTAAATAATTAATATAATTAATAATTAGAAAATCTCTACCCCGTGGGTGATTCAGAAATTCGCGAGTACACCCCACGTAATAATAATAAATAATTAATTAATTAATAATTAAATAATTAAATAATTAAATAAATAAATGATTAAATAATTAATATAATTAATAATTAGAAAATCTCTAGCCCGTGAGTGATTCAGAAATTCGTGAGTACACCCCGCGTAATAATAATAAATAATTAATTAATTAATTAATTAATTAATTAATAATTAAATAATTAAATAAATAAATAATTAAATAATTAAATAATAAATAATTAAATAATTAAATAAATAAATAATTAAATAATTAATATAATTAATAATTAGAAAATTTTCTAAGTCCCTCTTCCTATCATATATGGCTGGATAGTCGAAATTTTTCCAAGTCCCCTAGACTTGAATTGTCTCACACCATTCCAATGCAACAGCGAGACAGGGGGCGAACGAGCGGAGCGAGTTCGCGCTACCTCATCTTTCTCATAGAAGACTTGAATTTTCTCATACCATTCCAATACAACAGCGAGATCGCTTGTTTGCCCCACGAAAGTTGATACCTCAAAATATAGAACACCCACAATTACCTCAAAATATTTCTCATACAAGACTTATACGACGCCAAGATAGGTAAAGAGGTAAACGAATAATATCTCACGAACACTTGACCTAGTAGAAGAATTAATAATAAATAAATAAATAAATAAATAAATAAATAAATAATATTAGATAATTAAATAATTAAATAATTAAATAAATAAAGGCTGGATAGTCGAAATTTTTCCAAGTCCCCTAGACTTGAATTGTCTCATACCATTCCAATACAACAGCGGGACAGGGGGCGAACGAGCGGAGCGAGTTCGCGCTATCTCATATTTCTCATAGAAGACTTATACGACGCCAAGATAGGTAAAGGGGTAAACGAATAATATCTCACGAACACTTGACCTAGTAGAAGCCTAGAATGAAATATTTCAAGATGACTGATAAAATATAAAAGACATGGAACATGATTTTCATTTATTTGGCTATGCCAGAAAATTTTTAGAAGCATTTTTGTTAGAATCTTCATCTTCAAATTTGAAGTTCTCGACCTTGGGGCGAAGGCTTGCAGCTTTGCATAGGATGCTGCTACAGTATTCGTTCAATTTTTTATTCTTCCTGAAAAATTTGCTGAAGTTGACTTAACGAGTTTTGGAAAAACGGTCTAGCTTCTGGCTTTTTCTTACAGAATACTAATCAAGATTGGGCCGAAATAGTGAGTTTTTGGCAACAGTATACGAGTCGGAACTTGCAGCAATCTACCCGTGGGTTAAGATCAAGAGCCCTGAACCGGATGCCGCACAGATATTTTTTTGATGAAAATTTCATTATTCAACTCCAAGACCAGGCATCGCTATTCATAACCTTTGTAAATTTTTTTTATTTATCCCATCGATTTCTAAACTATATAGCTATTCCAGCACTGGTCACTATATCCAATATCTGTGTGTATTAACAGACATTAATCATTTATTGGATGTTTATCCGAGTATATCCCTATAGACTGTGGTCAAAAATGTTGATACAGAGAAGCGATGAAATTATCAGATTTAAAAAAAAAACGCCCCAAAAGACCCAATCTTGGAGGTGTCTTAGGGCAGTGGAAGTCCATTTTCCAAAAATTTACTGGATTATTAAAAAACCCGTAACTTCTCCTGTGTCGACGAGGATAAATTAATTATTTGTACCTATCTACTTGTATTTTCTTTTTATTTTTTGTATTGTTTCTTTGTAGAGCAATCGCTGTTTTTGCGGATTGCATACTTATTAATCCTTTAGGTTAGCATGGTTGGAGGAAAAATAACATGGGCTCTTATGGAAGAAACACGTTAATTGTTAATTTGTGAGTAGTATTTGATTCTGAACAATAAAAGTGAATGTTCTTGTTCGAGTACCTATTTATATAAATTTTAATAAATGTACACGATTCAATATGAGGATCATAAAGGACTGATCGAAAAAATTATTTTCACCAGAAGGCCAGCAAAGAAAAATGTTTTCGTTAGTTTCATCATCAGGACACTTATCTATATTATCTTGAATCTCAACAAATTCTTCATCACTTTTATTGCAATCTATACGCAGAAGCTTGAGATTTCATCTCTTGTATTACTAGGCCTATGAGGATATGTAAAGAGAAGTAGAATTGAAGAACTTCGGGAATTGACTTGAAAACGTCAAATGAAAGCGCAAATGAAACTTCTCAGAAAGAAGGTTCAGCATTTGCAAGTTCATTTGTGTGTAAGTTTCTCTTTTTAAAATGCAAATAAATATTTCAAAAATGAACAATTTGTTCAAAACGAGTGATCTTGTTCCATGAAATACATACCTTTTACTATTGTTTATTTTCAAAATATTGACATTGTTGCGTACGCTTGGAGACTCTTCTGAAAATCAGCTTGCAAAAAGTTTGTTTACATCTTCAAAGGGAGACAGCTGCCGGATCTAACCTGCTTAGCGCGTATTTGATTCACTGACGTCACCAGGGAATCAGTCAATTAATTCATTTTGTACAAAAATATTTTGTACAATTGTTTTTGTTTAGTACCATATTATTTCATTTTTTATTATTTTGTACTCACTATCAAGTTTATTTTGTTTTCGCATGATTGAGAGAAAGGACAACACTCAACTGCGCAACAATTACAGGAATCGCCTGCTAATGTGAGTATTTCGCCAAAGGTACCTTTTTCCTCCTCCGCCACCTCTCTCCTCTCTAATGGCCACCACCACATCATATATTATTATTATTCCATCATTATCTTCTCACAGGAGTCAAAACAACTGGATCCGCCTGATGAACGTCCGCCTGCTAATGTGAGTATTTCTTCCACAACAGGAACTGACGGACATGCTTTTGTTTCTTGCTCTGTCCAATAGGTAATCAAGAAAACTAAGAGGAAAATGTTGGAAGGAAATTAAGAGAACGTTGGAATATAATTAATCAAAATTATTATTCAAGGATCAAACTTTGTTAACTCAGTAATTTTCTGTAAATTTTACTAAATTAAAAAATTTTGCTAATTAGTTAAGTACGTTTTATAATATTTACGCTTCCACTAGCGCTCTCTGCAAAATAGGAAATTATCTACAACTGAAGTAGGCTACACTCTTTGCCACGGCCTTACAAATCAAATGTCTTGCTAGATTTTTCCCCTCCCTCATAGCGATCAAAACTCAATTACTTGATTGTTGGTATCGGTAGTTATTGTGTTTGTGAATTATTATCGTGTACATTCATTGTATTGGTGAGTGGTTCACTGAGTATATATTTGTAATTTACATTTGTCTGCTTTCAATAGGGATGATTTAAATATAAGCATCCTAGTATTACGTCATGCGGCACGCGCGGTAGAGTGAAAGTAAAGGCGATTCAAGGCAAATGCTAAATAGAGTTTGGGATCACTAACCCGTATGACTCAAGGTTGCCTACTATTATAACAAATGCTGACGTTTGTGGTCTTAGAGAACGGTAATGTTGGTCATTGCAAAAATGGGTTGAATTTGGGCTCTATTGGTTCGATATAGGAGCATATAAATCAACGAATATTATATTGGCCAGTATTATATCTTTAGGGTTACAAAGGTAGAATTGGGACAGTTAGCCGAGACCCAGGGTAGCTGACAGACTGTGCTGACCCATGGGTATGTTGAGTAATGCGAGTTTTGTCGTCGTGGTCATGAGGAGCTCGAAGGCTCCCTTGACGATTGGCTCTTAGCTAAGGCCTGGACCTGTATGGTCAACCTCCTAAGACGGACTTCAAGGTAGGGACTTTCCGTAATGATCGGCACCGACTAGTCTGGCAGTGGAGGTGCCGGCTGGGTCGGGGGGTCTGTCGCACAAATCCGAGGCCGGGGGTTTGGCCTCCCCGGATAAGGTGATAGTGGACTGACTCTGTCCATTGAAGTGGACACTACAGGGCAACTGTGGTGTCGCTGAACCTGTAGCCATCAGGCTGCTATCAAGTGGCTGGTGGGGACTAGGCATTATATGGATAGTTACAGGGAGGCGACGTGTGTGACGGCCGAGGCAAGGCCCAAGGACGGTCTCGAGATGAGAAAATACAAATAACGCACAAGAGAACAGTCTACAGATAGGGCGTGCGTGACCGCAAGCTAGGTAGGTCAAATAAGAGTAAATTGTAGGTGTGCTAAAAAGAGTTTTAAAAACCTTTCACAGGAAATTCAATGGAAAGGCGGAGTTGGCTCAGCAGCGAGATTTGTCAAGATCAGAACTGATGTAAGTGGCTCTTCAGTATAGGTTAGGTTGTATTCTCGATAAGGCAGGTGCTCCGGGCGTTTTATTAGGGTTACACGCGTACTTCTGTAAAGTTTTGTTGTCATGCCATTGGAAAATGATGAATTACTATGAACTTTTACCCAGCGGATATTCAACTATAAGCCATGGTGCAGCTCTGCATTGGGAGCAAGGAAAAGGGATCACCAACTTCGTCGACCACATCATCAACTACATCAAAAAGAAAGTACGACTATTTTATAGAATCAAGCGAGGAAGAGGAGGACATTTACAACCCAGCAGTTTATAAACCATACGTCAGTGGTGGTGTATCGGGGGCGGGATACAATCGATATTTAAATTTGAAGGGGTAAATGAGTAAAACCCGCGCAACGTGAGCTATTATTTCAGTCACTCACTTCTAATCCGGATGATCGCATCGAGATTAAATTTTGATCGTCGGGCCTACTCACCCTTAGACAAAATTGTGTTTCAACTTAATATCGTTCAATTCTCTAGATAGAGAAAGAAAATCATCCTTTATCGTTAAGTACGGATGTATGGTGAGAAAGGATATCGACCGAAGTCCATAAGAAGAGTTTGCTACTGAACACAGCTGTGATCCCGTGGTAAAATTTATAAACGGGCGAGCGAAGAATAAGAAATAGCGTCGAATAAGAAAGGTATCGAAAATATTTCTCCATCAGCCAAAAACCGGGGTGATATATCGCTAAGATGGACGTGTGTGTACTCCAGGTTGCGAAAAAAGTTGTTTTTACTGAATTTGCGATGCTAGTATCTCGTACGTTTTGTATTCGTGTACAGAATTTCGAACCTTCATCGGTTACTCTCTGTCGTGCTCGCGTACAGCATTAAATTCAAGATGAATGTAAATTCAGACAATTTGTAGGTACTCGTTTCGGATGATTCTGTATAAATACGAGGACTTCATATATATATGAGGATAGCATTTTAACAGTCACTTATTACTTGCTCTCGCGATAAAGGATCTGTCGACATGTTCATACTACTATGTAACGTCATTTTGCAATTTAATGAGCTTATTTCGTTGTTACCGATTACAAGCACAATACAGTGGTGCGAGCTTTCAATGAATTACACGCAGACTACTACATAGTGCACACCCAAAATAACTCTCCCACTTGTACTATAGAATAATACTCGTATGTCATTCAATTTTAGATAATACGTAAATTTTTCTGTCAGATAAATACGTTCGGAAGAAAAAAACCCTAATGTTTCCTCCAAGTATATCACGTCTGCTCTTTTTTTTTCTCTTCTACAAAAGCACTAGACGACCATTAGGCAATAAGTTCGTGTTTACTGTGGTTTTCTTTCCTTTTTTTTTTTTTTTTTTTTTTTAATGGATAGTTGTACGCATATATACAAATATACTGCTTTCTCTATCACTCTCAGACGGGGTCTATAAAAAAGGAGCGCTGCTACGATGGCGAGATGCGGCGATATAAAACTTTTAGAAATATGATAGTAATAGTTTTTCAGCGGCGAACGTGAGAGGTTTTGAAGAGAGAAAGAGAATGAAGAAAAAAGTTTCCTCAGTGGATGGAATTGGTGGTGCGGGTGGCATTTTAAATTTTATTATTTGTTCGTTTCTCTCGACACGCGGTGCGCGCCGCGCCACGTCGAAGAGTGAACCCGGTAAAATACGTGCATTGGTTTTGCTATGTTTAACTGGAAGTCTTTCTCGCTCTCGATATTATACGCTGCATAGGTACACGCGGTTAAGAATAGAAGGAGAAGGTTTTTCTACGATGTGTATTATTCGCGGGTACATCACATCGTTTGTCGTTTTTGTACGTACGTATGTACAAACGTAGATTGCCAAGATTTACGGATGTTCGAAGGTTGGGCGTCTTACTTTTGAAACCAGCCATCTTTTGCGGTTAGTTCACGTACTCGCTCGGCTACGGGTAAAGTTTTGTAGATTCAACGCGAAGTTCTCTGAGTTGGTATAGAAGTACAGCCTCTTATACGACGCGAAAATGACTGTCTGGTAATTTGAGTATCTAACTTCGATCTACTAGCGAGCAATCTGTCGACAAAGATGAGTTTTTTTATGGTGAGAATTATGTGAGAAGTCCGCGAAACGTCGTTCCGATGTAGGTTATTAGTGAATTAAAATTGGATACGTGTTCCTCTGATATTGTTTCCCTCTTTTCTTTCAGTTTACGTCCCCAAGGATGCTCAACCGATCTCCATATTTCATTTTCTATCAACCTGCTCAGTTCTGTTCGTTGCTATTGTCGTCATTGTTTCCTTTCTATATCAATTCATGTAGTATTCTACTCGACTGTGAAATTATAGGATTTCGGGTTTATAAAAATCGTTAAATACTTCACCGGTTTTCCGCCCTCCTAGCCTTTGCGCTAACAGCGCAAGGGCAAACTGAGGTAGGGTGCGTAAACAGTTTGAGTCACTTTAAGCATTTTTTTCTCAAAAACGTGACTAGCTTACGTCAGGTGAACGAGAGAACGCAAGTAGTATTTTTTACATGATCTAGAGAGTTGCAGCTTTCGATGAATCTAACAAAACCCCTGAAAAGTATGACAATTAGGAAAAAGAAATTAATTTCCGAAGTTGAAAAATGAGAAATCCACAGTTCGCGTCTCTTCGTTTTTTACACGTATTCTCCATTAAGAGTCGAAACGGTAGTTTGCGTCATACCCTACTTTTTCTTATTCTTCTCTTCTGCGAGTTCAGCACTGGACCAATCGCTACAAAGAATTCCACGAACATAAATGACATCAAGAAGTAGGATTAGGACGAAAATTGGCTATATTCCCCCACTTATAACTGTTTAATCAATTTTTTTGTCATGTCGCAAACCGTGGATGGCTATAAACTGTGACCTGACGCGAACCGTTTACGCACCCTACGTACACATACTATTTAGTTCTTGTGCTCACAGTAACTTATCGAAAGTGAAAATGATTACAAGTGAATTGTATTGGTTAATGAAAGTTACTGAAAAGCACGCCGTTGGCCAAACGTTCTGACGGAAAGGCTTGCCGGGTCTGGTTCCTCATAAGCCACGATTGTGGTGCGTCAGCAGCAATATAAGTAATATTGTTGACATGTTTCATGTCTTAGCGCTGATCTGCCGCCCCCCCTTCCGAAATTTGCGCTCGTTCGTCCATCTGACCTCTCCTTGTATACTACCTTTATTATACTAGACCTATATATGTCACAGTGAAATTGGGAAATCAGTGAAACTAGGAAATTTCACGCGCGTTTTATCGTTCATGTGTCGTGGCGTGTTTTTCGTGCACATATGCGGTTACCAACATTATCTTCGAGTGATTCTTCAGCCTTATGATCATCATTGTACGCGCCGCGCCGTCGCGTTTACACTTCTGCACAATTTTGATACGTTTTACGTATATGTGAAATATGGTAACAAGTTCGAGCCCCGTACAAGCTTTTTTTTTTTTTTTTATTTTTAAACCACAAAAATTGTTTTATTTTATTGTCATTAGGGAAAGTTGAACACACAAAATATGTACTTGGAATCACAATTGATAAGAATCTTCATTGGAAGGAGACCAAAAGTAAAAACTGACGCAGGAAAACGAACAATGACTACATCAACATTTAAATTAGACTCAGAAAGAAACCATAAATAGATTGATAGAATCAATATTCGAGTTAGACCAAGGGAGAAACCATGAAAAAATTGATGGAATCAACTGTTTAAATTAGACCAAAGAAGAAACCATGAAAAATTAGTAGAATCAAAATTTGGATTAGATTCAGGGAGAAACCATAAACAAATTAATAGAATCAACATTTTGGTTAGACCGAGGAAGAAACCATTAAAAATAGACTCGAAGAAAAACCATAAATAAATTGATTGAATCAAGATTTATAAGTTAGACCAACAGAGGAACCATGAATAAATTGACAGAATCAACATGTGAATTAGACCAAGTAAGAAACAATAAAAAATTGATAGAATTGACATTTTGAATTAGACTCAGAGAGAAACCATAAATAGATTGATAGAATCAACATTCGAGTTAGACCAAGGGAGAAACCATAAAAAAATTGATGTAATCAATATGTTTGATTTAGACTAAAGAATAAACCATAAAAAATTAATAGAATCAAAATTTGAATTAGACTCAGGGAGAAACCATAAATAAATTAATAAAATCAACATTTAAGTTAGACCAACAGAGAAACCATGAATAAATTGATAGAATCAATATTTAAATTAGACCAAGTAAGAAACCATAAAAAATTGATAGAATTAACATTTAAATTAGACTCAGGAGACTTATGGTTTCACCTCAAGACCGATCCAAATTTTCATTCTATCAATTTTTATAGTTTCAGTGCGTCAGCGCAATTTGCTACCTAAAAAGAAAAATATTCTTTGCAATTCAAAATGCGACGGCAGCAGTATGCCGTGCAACAATTAATAATTTCTATCTCCTTCCAGCAATTTCATTTTCTTCCCTTTTTAATGAATGAAAAATAATTTCAAAAATACATTATTTCAATAATACGTAACTACATTTCATGTAGACAAATGGACAAAAAATGTGCAATGCATTTTAGCATTAAGAAT